>OY979708.1:58195262-63195262 GCA_963855925.1 Inga laurina
TGATGGTAGATATTTAGTGGGTTCCTATAAAATCAATTGGTTATTTGTTTATAAATACACGGCCATCATTATTGTTGCTTATTATTGATTCACAAGGTCTATGGTCTGACTTAGTGGATATGCAATATACAGTTTGCAATCCCTTCTACTTGAACTTTGTTAGTATTCTTTTTTTTTAATAAATTTGTTAGTATTCTTTTTAATCCAACTTAATGGCATCTGGTATTAGTGGTCCACATAGGTTTCCATAGATGTCATGTTATTCGACGGGAAGGTAGCAAACGTCTGACGTGTTCATGTTCTGAGAAACAACATTGTATTTAATACCTTGTACTAATTTTTGATTTCCTCTTTGTAGAACTCTCGTGTCCTTTGCTCGTCTGGAGGATGATGAGGGCTTGGAATGTTTTGCGTGGAGGCTAGGGGGAAGTGGTGTTACAAGATCATCGGCTGTGAGGTAAAGCACCGTGGTTATGGTGTTCATGAAATGGGAAAGCACCGGAATATGACTGAGTGTTTTACCATGTTGCTGTTTGCCGTGTTTATTAGGAGTTTATTTTTACTTCCATTAGCCTGGTCTCTGTGCAAAGATCTGGTTTGGTTCATGTCATGCCATGAGTCATGCCAGAATGAAGTGTTTACTTTAATTTATGTTTCATTTGTCTATTCTTGGTTTTAGATGATAATTAGTCTTCATGATCCCCTACACCCAGGCACCTTGCGAAATTCCGCGTGATAAATACGCAAGTTAAGCAACCAAAGTTCAATATGATGGTAAAAGCCATGATAGAATATGAGGCATGGATGAAGACTGAGCCTTGAAAACATAAATTGGACTAACTGAACTTAATGGAATAACTTCAATGAAACCATAACAGAACAGACACAGACAATTTTAACTATTGGGACATGAGTTACACAAACTGATGATGTTACAAAGTAGAGAAAGAAAGCGAAGCACATCAATAGCCACCAACAAAATTCGTAGACGAAGACACTCTTAACTAAAACTAAGTTGGAGAAAGACTACACAGCTAAACTCATATGGTGCCCTTTTTGATAATTTTAGTGATATGAACCGAGAGATTATATCCATGGGTTATGGTTTTACCCTTTGGTTCATATCCGGTCTTTAAATGTGGTAAGAGAACATTGTGCTTTTTTTGATACATATATAGAGCTTTATGCAGATTTAGTGTAGAGGGATAATATTTTGTCCTATTATGAAATCCGAAAGTAACATGACAAATATTTTTTTTTTCATTTTCACTGATAAGATTGGAATCGCTTTAGCAAGGGCGATATGCAAGCAACCTTGAAGTAAAGTCTGATGCCATTTGGAGCATTCAGTACCATGAGGGCAGAAGGACAAACTACATGAAAAAGGAATCACGAGATATCCCTTTCAGGCCATAAAAGGTGGTATTCATTGTGCTGTAAGTGGCAAAAAAAATCATTCCGTTATCAAGTGATGTCTTTGATCCATTGTGTACATATGCACTCTATTTTTTCAAAACTTGCAGATATAGGTGCTTAAGGAATGAAACATTCACCCCGTAGCTATGCCACCTTTCTGATAGCAACCATTTGTCCTTCTAATATAAATGCTAAGATCTTTGGAAAGGTGTTTTACAATGTCTCCTCCTACTTAGTCATGCTTCTGTGTTCCCGAATATGTACAAGATGCTTTAGACATTAGAGGCACAGATTCCTTAAACATGTAAGCAACCTTGCATCAGTCATGCTATGATTTATTTAAAGCATGGTGCTTTTAAAATACCTTGCATTGGTTAACATCTATTAGTCATGTGATTCCATTGGCAATCTTTTTTGTTTACCGCTGGGTATCCTTAGACAGTTGAATTTGTATATTACTTTTTACCTTAATATGTTATTGCTTCTCCTACACAACTTTGACTGAGTGAATTTCATTTCGTAGCCTTAGTTATCTTCATGTTCAAATTCAATTGAATCAAGTTGATGAGTAATTTATTAATAATAATTAATACTTTATTAATTATTATTTTTATCTTTAGCCATATGATTGAATCTGCAATTTAAATATGTTGTTTGGTATATTAAACTGAAAACGTCTGAACATGCATGATATTATAACCACATGTAATCAATCTTGGACTTTTGAAAGCATATCAGCATATGTTATATGTAAGTACCTATCTTATTAAACATGTCATGCTATCAATGATGGAATCTTTAGTATTAGTCGACAAGAATGAACATGCATCACTGTTTTAGGGTTGTGAGTACCATGAGGCATGCACCATTGATAGAAACACATCTTAATTAAGGAGTCCGCTACAATTAAAGATTCAAAGTAATTAAAGTGACATGAAAAACATTACAGATAAAACATAATCTAGAGGACATCAGAGTCAACGAGAAAGCAACGATAACATAGTAACCATACTCTTAGTACTAAATCCTAAAATTCCAACCACGGTTAAAAATACATGACAAAAAAATAATAATAAAAAATAAAAAAGATAGCCATGATAGAAAGATATCATGTCATATTTAAATGGTGCCATTGAATAAGTGTCAACTTTCGTTTGCTTTGACCACATAGCTTTGGGAATAAACCTGTTTTCAGGATGTTAAAGCAGTGTTCCAGTGTCTTACTTGTGAAAAGGCAAGAACAACTAAATCATCATCTTTAATGAACTTTGGACATATATGTTTGATTTCTCTCTCTCTGGTCATCTCTGATAAGTCATTACATTGCATAATTTGATTTTCTGTAAAACCCCAGATCACCCCTGATCATCATCTTTAATGAAATTTGGACATATCTGTTTGATGATGATTCATCTACAAGTATTGTATCATACATTGCCTTTTTGTCCTTTGTGAAACATCAGTTATATGCTGTCAAAGTATGAGTCTGGTAGTGATGTCACCGTATTGGTGCATGGCTGGACGGTTCTAACAAATCTTCAAATCTTTAATCCTCATCTTCAATCTTCAATATTCAAAAGTTGAAACATCAGTTCAATTTTGGCGCCTAAAAATCAGAACCCTTACTACTCGATTTCATGACAGAATTCAACAGTGTAGTTAGTCAGGTAGTTAACTAAAATTCTATAGCCATGAGTTAGGAATTAATGTCTTTGATTTCTTTTGAGTTGTCACCTACAAAATATGCAGAACTTTAGTCAACTAATCATTCATATTTATTCACTTTCAAGTTGAGTCTCAAGCTGAGGCACAACTGATCAAGTTAGTTAGATATGGAATTACATGATGCACGTATACAATTTTAGTTACTTGTCAGTTTTCCTAGCTTACTAATATTTTTTTAATGTAGCATACTTGTCAGGTTTCTACAGAGGAAGGAAGTGTTGTTTCTGGTATACATACCCCTGTGACCCAAGCAACAAATGAAGTCAGTGTTGAAGAAGCTAAGATGACACTGTTACAGATTGGAAAGAATGTATTAGCTGCCCCTCCGAAAGGAAAAAGAAAGACAAACTTGAAAAGAAATGTTGTTGCAATTGAATCTAGCTCCCAAAATCAAGCATAACCAAGCGTAGCTCCTGATAGAAGATTGTTGAAAATTGTTAAGCAAGAGAAGATGTAGTGTCACATGCAAGTTTATGATTTAAGCCATATGTTTGAGCTTTCCTCTACTCGTGTCATTTGTAGTTATTTTTGTGTCTGGTGTTGTATTTCGTCCAGTGTTAAGCTTATGTCTTGCTTTGTCTGTTCATGTACTACGTTTCCTCTTAGTTTTTCAATGTTAATTTCAGTTTCTGTTTCAACCTTAATTTTGATGTTCCTTACAAGTTTCAATTCATCAACTATATGTCCTAGATTAACTTTATAGCTGAAAGTATTGACCATAAGCTATATGTTATTGTGAGGTGGTGAAATTTAAAAACTTCATTGGTGACAGATCTCAGTAACTTCCTTAAGCCACATTAAACACTTCACCATCTATAATGTGAAGGGCGCTCTCAGTTTCTTCCATATCAACTATATATTATAGCACTTGTCCATATTGTTTTAGGGTGGTAAAACTAAAAAACTTCACTGGAGCCAATCAATTAGAACTCAATAGGTTAAAACTGAATTATTATTTTTAGTTTATTTGCTAGCTTATTCGAGTCTAAATTATTATTTACATATAGGCAATTATATGTTGTATTATTTATGGTTAGAAATATGGATAGCTTGAAATTATCGTGAACTTGAATGAAAACAATTTCTATAATTGCTGCTTCCCGCGCAACGCGCGGGGAAGTTCATGCTAGTTGTGTTATACTTAAAATCTAGAGATGTACCATTATGGTGCGACTGTAGTGCTATACTGCGACCACCAAGATTTGAAATATTGATGTAATAAAAAAGAACTAAATATGAGAAAGCGTTACTCATAAGTTATAGCTGTACATGTGTAACAAATTTCGGGGATGAAATTTATTTAAGTGGAGGTGAAATGTAACACCCCAAATTTTATTCACCAAATATATTGTAATTATTGGAAAGAGTCAATAAAATGAAATGGTGAATTTTGAAGAATATAATTATGTTTTATGTGAAATCGCCAATAAGGTAGTGTGTGCTTTTCATGTGATTTTTTATGATCAAATGGTGAGAAAAAAGTATCAAATTTTATAAGGTGAAAGTAGACATCCGAGCTTTAATTTGATAGGTTATATGAATTATTTGAAACTATATGCAAAAAGATATGAATTTTTAAAGTTGGCCCAAAAAAACTGGAAAGTTTCTGAAACAGTATTCAAATAAATTAATTCTGGGAATTTTCTGCTTCCAATTGGAAAACGTTTATATTTTTCCTTGAAACTAGACTCAATAAGGTTTTATATCCTTTGGAATCACTCCAATTCGATTTTTATAGAATTAGTTATGATTTTTCAAAGTTTGGGAAGAAATCTGCCAAAATTTTGTAAAAATTCGAAATTGGGAAAATTAATTAATTAAATTGGGATAGATTATTAAAATCATCATCCTCCTTCTTCAGCCCATATCTGACATGAAGTTCAGCTGGAGGAGAGAGGAAGTATAGCAACTTTCTAGAGAGAGAAAAGGAAGAGAAACTTGTACGGTGAGTTGATTTCTTTAGTAAATCTCTTCCTAACGTGTACAACTCGACTCCTAAGCTATTCTTCTATGTGGATTATGGTTTTGAAGCTCAAATTTTAGTCTTGGGAGCTTAGGGTTTTATGAGGCATGCATCCAGATAAAGCTAATATGTCATGCACATAGTATTTGTCATGCATGTATTATGGTATTTGTTTCATACTGAGATTCTCTCGAATCTCACCCTCCCCTACCAACAATTTAGACAGGAGGAGACAGAAGATATACTGAGAATAAAGAAGAGAACCGTATGAGGGGATTGCAGTGGTAGAATAAAGACAGGAACATGTCTCCGTTTCACTGGGTCCGGTATTAAAACCTAAATTTAATTAAAAGCAAGGGGAGGGCTCATGAATGAGGGAATAGAATGAGAAAATGTGTTAAGTAGTGATTCAATAGGCATTGCCATAGTCAAGGGAGAAATGGGAAAAAGAAAAGTTACTGGCCAATTAGTCAGCAACCGAAGAGGGAATCCACTAATAACTTAAAGCTTTATTGGTGTGACTAATTGCCAAGTGAACAAGAGAGAACAATTCCATGGTTGCATGCGCAAGGAAGGAGTTGGGAGATTATGACAAGTGGCACCATGGAGACCATTGATCAAAGTCAAACTTTCAAACTCACTTTTCTCTTCCCTCTCTCCTTAAGGTTGGCCAAGGCTTGTGGGGAGGCCAAAAATTTGATCATCATCATCACTTATTCTCTCTCTCTTCAGCGTCCATTTTTCGTCCAAGGAAAAAGGAAAGAGAAAGAAGAAATTTTGGTAATCTCTTGCCCTTTTAGCCTAGTAGATAACCTTGAATGCTATAAACCTTTTCATTAATCTTGACCACCTTGATAAGAGCTTCATATGTATGGTTTTAGATTTTCAAGAGGGGGTATTTTGTGAATTCAAGAAAGGCTAGGGGTTGAAGAATTAAAGAACAAGCTTGAGGAAGTGATAGAGGTAAGTAATAGCTACCTTTTGATATGTATTTTGTGAGCATTGTTGAGACTTTGAGTCTTTGGAATTTTGGCCTGATTTTTGTGTACATTACGGTTTTATGAATTGTATGGTAGTTTGTGATGGAAATGGTGTCTTGTTGTGTCATTTGGATAATGAAATTGGCTTGGAGTTTGAATATGAGGTTTGGCAATTTCGTGGTTTGGTGTTGCATTGTGGTCAAAACAGAGCATGTCAATGTAATGGGAATTTGTCCATTTTGATGTTTCCATTAGATTACTTATGGAAAATTGTGTGGAAATAGTGTTGGGTGTGAATTTTGAACCTTCGGAAACATTTGTGCAACAACTGTAAATTCTGGAAATGTTGTTAAGTTAAAATGTTGTGCAGGGGACCAACTTTGTATGGTGATTTGAAATAGTAAATGCTATCAAAATGTTATGAAATTTTCCAGTTTTGTAGTTCACATTGCAAGCTTTTCAATGGTATAAAGTTGTGTCATTTTGATAAGTATACAAGAAGTTAAGCATCACTGAGATTGTTGCTGCTGTTATGATTTGCTTGCATGCTATGTTATTATATATTGTATAAGTGATTTGTTACTACTGGGATTCTTTTGAATCTCAATATTTCTATTGACTAACCTACAGCCAGGGCAAGCCGTTCGAAGGAGAAGCAAGTGACGAAGGGCGGCTATAGATCCTAGCTAGGAGTTGTAGTTTTGGTTGTTGGTTATCAATATTTTGGGACTATTGTATATGTTGTAAATTTTGAATAGTGTTATGTAATCCCAGTATGGGAGTGGAAATAGGCAATTATGCCCTATAAACCCTTTACTAAATGAATGAAACCTGAGTGTTGTCGGGAATTTTTGTTACACTCTGATATGTATGAAAGACGCCAAACTGCACAGGCTAAATATATTCGAAATGTGAATGTGAGACCGTATTGAAAAACTCACTTTAACACAGGACCACATCTTGTCTTGAAGTAGGGACTTCCAATGAGTTTTAAATTTTTTGTTAGTCTCTAGTTCAACATAACGACGCATTTTCAAACTATAATTTCGGCTATTAAGGTAGGGGTTACACTAAGCTTGACTGGTAATATAAGCTTACTTAACTATTCTCTTTTACTTTGATATATGTTTTAATTTGTCATGAGTGAAAGTGAATTTGTTGGTTTAAATGGGAATCAAATTATGGCATGTCTCTTCTGAATGAGAAAGAAGATTTTGAATACACATTTTCATAAATAAAGACAAAATGCAAAAGCTCTCTTTTATGAAAAGTAAATAAAATTGATATGGAAAGGAGTGTATGTCATGTAACACTTAATAACTTCCTTAGGCAAAAATTGATTATTCTTTAGTGTGAGATTATGGGAATCTCTTCAGTAAGTTTAGGGTCCTTCCAAAAACATTTTTTTTCTTCAAATAAAAATAGAAGAGTTGTTTTCATGAATAATAAAAATACAAACCAATAAATAAATGAAATACCTTTCTCAAATAAATTAAATAAACATTTTCCTAAAAGACATCAACTCATTGACAAAAATTTCTACCTTGAACTACGTGGGCTTTGATCTCTCTAAAGAGTACGTAGGCCCTATATTCTCTTCCTAAATTTAGTCTAATTTTGTAAATAAATATATTTTATCTTAGTTTCCTTTTGTAAAAAAAAATTTCTTTAGTTTTTATTCTATTTCTTTTTGAAAATATTTTTTATTTTTGGATAATTATAATAAAATTAAAGTCCATATTTTTTTAAAATAATTGACTTAGGGTAACTGTTCTTATGAATTGGTGCTGTAGGGTTCCTAACACCTTCCCCACATATAATCGACCCCTGAACCCTATCTGGTTTTCATTTTTTTCAAAAATTTTTCAAAATTATCTTGTTTTAAAATTTTGGTGGCGGCTCCATATTTTTCAAATTTCATGCACTACAACTTGGTGACTCCACTTGAGAGGTTTAGAGAATCAAGCCCATTTAAGTTAATTATTTGTAAATAATATGGCCTTAATTTTATTCTAATTACCCTTCTTTCTTTCTTTCTTTAGTTGATTATTTGTTTTTAATTATTAAATTCTTTATCCATTCATTTATTTTATTTTATTTTCCTCACTCTATCTTATGATATGCTTAGCAGATAAGGGTTGGGTAGAATCTAGGCCCACAGGTTGGTATGCTCTCCACATGTACTGAGCACCTACATTATTCTCCTCACATATATTAGGCCCTATACCCGGGTATATGAGTACCTTAGGTGAGCGGAAGTTTCTAATGGTCTCCTTATAGGGTTTTCAGAACTCCCTGAGATTACTGTGAAGATTTCATTCTAGTTGTTACTCATTTGGTGAGTTTGATCCCTGTGGGGTTTTCAAAACCCCATGAGGGTCATTTTCATCATATGAGGTCTTCATCTTTATGATGAGGGCATTTAGAAGTCTTTTTTTATGAGAATTAGAACCACCTTAAAATCATTGCACATATTAGTAGAAATTATTAACATGCCCAATTAGTTAGTACCTGTCTTTCTTAGGATAGACACCCTCAACCTAAGGTTATTCCTAAAATAGGACACTGGAGGGCATATATTTATTTATTGTTGACAATATTTATTGTCGTCCACGCATAATCAAGAAAATCCCTAGGATGAATGGGCTAATTTTCACTTCACCTGAATATGTATCTAGCCTCACTCCATATATAGATACATCATAAGGATCGTGTACGTATTAGATAGACAACCCTAGTATATAGGTCTATGACTCTGGGTGTGTTTGGTTCAACGGAAGTTAGGTTAGGTGATGTTCATTAAAGTTAAGTTAGGGGAGGTATGAGGTTTGTTTGGTTCAAGAAAAGGGGAGGTGAGGTTTGGTTTCTTGTGTAGTTCAGGAGGGTACTGAGGGAAGCTAATTATAAGTGGACAAATATACCATTTTCTCTTTATTTATATATTTTTCTTCTTCTTTTACAATTATTTATTAATAATTATTATTTGTTAAATTATTAAAAAAATTCTAACTTAGCCATTATGAAAATAGAAATGGAACAAATTTAATAAACCTACTAGAATTGAGAATCATAGTCATGACCAAATTTATTGGTTCCATTTTTTTGTAGAAGAAAACCTATTGCTCCAATTTTTTTGCATTCTAAGATATTGGGTAACAGAAAATAATTACTTTTGCATTTGACCGAATTCTTTCTTACAACAAAATTTGTTTTATTCTATTGAATTAAGTTTGTTTTATTTAAAAAATGAAAATAGTGTATAATAGGGGAAAAAGACACTATAAGCAATGGTTATTAGCCAATAATTATGATAAAGAGGGAATATCTCTTATAGTGGCAAAGAAATGGACGTTTAGTAGTGAAGTGACAGAGTAATGGTTACTAGCGTTTATCCACGGGTACTCTGGTAGAGAAAATATGGTTTATAGTGGTGAGGTTAGTGTTAGAATATTGGGTTAAGGTGCAAATTTACCAATGAAGTTTTGTCCAAGGAGCGTCTGACACAAATATCTTTTAGAATGGGCAAAAATACCAATGAACAATTAAAAAAGGGCGTCCAACACATATTGTACGTTGACTTTTCCAACGTCCTCTTTCTTGTCTCCTCTTGCCAAGTGTCACAATATCATTTGCTCTCATAAAGTAAGTAACCAAATTAGTTACTTTAATCCCTCCATTAGCCATTTAGTTACATATCTCATTTCTCCTTAGTTAGTAATTAATTTCTCCATTAATCACTAACTTATGACCATTCTTTCAATTTCTCACTGATTATGGCATATTAATTAATATTGCCACATAATACATAATCAAATTCTTTTCCTTCTTTCATGCGCCATTTACCCCTATATTTAGCCCAATAATTATTTCATCACATAATTATGCTAAAATACAAGGTGTTGGGTATTCCCAATACTTAATTCGGATCTCAAATGCACATTAATCCACAATCCTTCACAACAATTGTAATTATCCCTTAATCAAAATTTGGGGCATTACAATTACTACCATCGTCAGTGTCATTATCATATTGCATGTTTGGGTCGCCGTGTACTTAGCCTCACACCATCGCCCATGAATTCCTCATTAAGGCTTCATCTTCAGTATCATTGTTGTCATCTATATCTATATTTTATCATTAGTGTCATTATGATGTTGTATGTTTGGAGCACAGCGTGCTTAGTATCACACCATCACCATCATTGTCATCATCATCCATGACTTCCCTATTAGGGCTTCATTTTCACCATCATTGTTGTCATCCTTATTAAGATTTCATCATCATTACCATCATCAGTGTCATTATCATATTGCATGTTTGGATCCCTATATGCTTAGGGTCACACCATCACCCATGAATTCCTTATTAAGGCTTTATTTTCATCATCATTGTTGTCATCCATCTCTAGATTTCTTCATCACTACTATCAATAGCATCATTATGTATTGCATGTTTAGGTCACCACGTGCTTATTGTTACACCATCACCACCATTGTCATCATCAATTATGACTTCCTCATTAGGACTTCATATTCATTAACATTTTCATCATTATCATAAACCTCATTATGTAGGGATCGCACGCATAGTGTCACATCTCAACCATCATTATCGTTATTCACAACATTATCATTAATGTTTCATCATCTTCATTGGCATTATCATAAGCACACTCCAAGGGGCATCACATGTTCATGGCACCCCCAAAGCCCAGTAACAATTGGCACCCCTTCAAACCCATGCACCAGTAGACACCCTCAAAGCCTTGTATCGGTTGGCACCTATTTAAAGCCCTATATCGGTAAGTACCCTCAAAGCCTAGTAACAACTGACACCCTTTCAAGCCCTAATCGCAAGCACCCTTAAAGGCTAGTAAAGGTTGGCACTCGTTTTAAGCCCTGTATTAGCAGACACCTTCAGAGACAACAATGGTTGTCACCCCTTTAAATCCTTGTATCTGCAAGCATCCTCAAAGCCCAGTAATAGCTAACATCCTTTCCAAGCCCTATATCGGCAGGTACCCTCAAAGCCTAGTAATAGCTGGCACCTTTTCAAGCCCTATACCGGCAGAAACCCTCTAATCCTAGTAACAGCTAACATAATTCTTTCAAAGCCCTACTTTTGTAGGCACTATTCTTTGAAAGCTCTGTCTTGACATACACTACTTCTTTTCAAGCCTAATAACAGCTAGTACAATTCTTTTACATCCTACCAAAGTCCTATGTATTTAGGCACTTCACTTCCACGTCAGGTGATTATCTAGCTCAATTGATATTCTTCTCCCTTATAAACTAATTAAAGAAGGGCATAGACACTGTATTTTGTCCAAACCCTCTTTAGTTCCAAGGGGCACTCTGTTCTCTTGACCGGACAAAATACGTATTCTTATTTTTACTTGCTTCATAAATGAGAATCCCACTTCTCTCAGCTATGAAACAAGTAAGGAGGGGTAACTATAAACACTATTTTATCTGGGACCCATTCAAAAAATAATAAAAAAGGAAAAAGGAAAAAAATCCTCCTTCTTGCTTACACATATAAATTAATAAGCAAATGACATTGATGACGATTGGATTGTAATTGAAATATGAAAAATGATCATCATTAATGGTGGTTGTCTTTCAATTGAGGTTTGTAATGAATGACAAAAAATTTTAAAATAGATAATCTCATTTATGATTATTTATATTAGGATTAGGATGTAACGGCCCCACATAGGCAGCCGGCCGGTGTAATATCCTGGATTGTAATCAAGGGATAATAACTTCAAATGATGTAATTAATGTTAATTAAGCATATTTGAAGTATATATTGTGTAATGTGAAATCAAGATCATTAGTGATGATTTAATGAGTAATGTACTAATCAGGGGTAAAACGGTAAATTTACCGAGTGATTGGTCAGTTACTGGAGAGAAAAACTCTTTAGTAATCAAAATCAATGGATGGGATTGAATGAACAAGAGATGTGATCTTGTGCATGTGAGTCTAGGTGAGCTCATGTAAAGGAAGAGGGGGATGGTGACAAGTGGCTAAATGAGAACCATTGGATGAGTCAAATATTCAAACTCTTCTCTCTCCCTCTCAAGTCGGTTATGAGTGCATGGGAATAAGGAAAGAAGCTAATCATCATCATTCTCTCTCTATGCTCTCCATTTCCGGCGAACAAAGCAAGAAAGAGGAATTAAGGGCTTGAATTTTGTCAAGGTAAATGGTCCTATATGCTTAGCTACCTTTCATTAATGTTGACCAAGAGGTTGAGAGCTTGGTTTCTATGATTTCAGAATTTCCATTGGTGGTGTTTGATTGTGGGACAAATCTGAAAGTTGGTGGAATCAAGGTGTTGATTTCAGCAAGTTGTAGAGGTAGGCTTGTAATGCATTTTGATATATATGTCAAGATGTTTGCCTAATCAATGAAAATTCTGGAAATTTGACCTAATTATGATGTTAAATGAAGGGTAGAGTTTGGTTAGAGTGTCACTGTTCATTTGGTCAGTTTTGACACTTGGGAGTGATTAGAATTTGATTTGAAGTGGAATAAGGGAGATTGTTAGAATGAGGTTTTGAGTGGTTTGATGATCTAGAGAGAGAATGTGTAGAATGGGTTGGATTTGGGTTGTTTGTGGTTGCCAAGGGGTTCCTTGTGTTGAAATAAGTGAGAATGAGTTATGGAATGAGTTTTAGGACCATTGGTAATCAATTGGTAAATTCTGGGAAAACCATATCAGTTCAGCGTTTTGGGCATCTGTCAGGATTTCTCGAGTGAGGGAAGAACTCACTCGAGCACAGGATGAACGTGCTCAAGTGAGCATGTTTGTGCTCGAGTGAGGGTGCATGAAATCACTGGGGGTGAGCGTCTCGGGTGATCACTCGTGGGTGGATTGCCAAGAGTGCGCTGGCACTCGCGAGCATTGGGAGATCACTCGAGCACTGGAGTTTGTGCTCGAGTGAATCTGTTGCCTGGGAGTTGGGTTGCTCTCGGGTACACACTCACTGGACCTCACTTCCTTTTGCTCGCGAGCACTGGGGATCAGTGCTCGAGCACAGGTGTTTGTGCTCGAGAGAAGGTAGAGGAAGAAGTGGAGAGATGCTCTCGGGTTGTCACTCGCAGGCCTCACTTCCGTAGGTGCTCGAGTGCGTCTGAGGTCTCTGCTCGAGCACAGCCTCTTGTGCTCGAGTGAGAGTGTAGGTTTGTCGCGGGAGTTGCTCTCGGGCAAGCACTTCCTGCGTCTTACTCGCATTTGTGCTCGAGTGAGAAAAGGGGTCATGCTCGAGCACGGCCTTCTGTGCTCGAGTGAAGAGTCCAAAAATCAGTGTTTATCTTTCTAAAGGGAGATCTTTGGGGATAGTTAACCCAACCCTTTAGGCATATGTTTAGGCATTTAATGGCCATCTAAAGAGTCCAAATGAATACCAACTTAGAGTGCTATTGAATTAAGAACTTGGAAAAGGAAATTAACCAAATGTCCCTATTTGATTATAGGATTTGACATCTGCTATCCTCGTGAGCCTACTGTGCCAGCAACCGTCAGGAAAGGATCAGGTAGTGACTTTTCTTTTGTACCAAATATGATGCATTGCATGTGTGTTTTATCGTTGATTGGAAATGGGTTCGTATGCTGCGATCTTTGTGGAGTTGTGTTAGCACTGTCATTCCGATAGTCCCTGAGTAGCTAACAACGGCTCTGGTGTAGGCAGTGTGCCTTCCCGGCGGAGAAAGGGGATGAGGATGAAGTGTGAGATATATGTGATATGTGAGCCGAAAGGCTATTTGTGAGGCCGACGGGCCATTTGTGAGAGCCGAATAGCTGTATGAGCTATAAGGCTATATTTATGCACTGCCACGCCAATAGTCCCTGAGTAGCTAGCAACGGTTCGGGTTAGGACTGTGTGCCTTCCCGGCGGAGAAAGGGGATGAGGGTGGAGTGTGATATGTGTTGTTGCTGTTGATGATTTGCTTACATGTTGTGTGCTTATATGTGGTATAAATGTTTTGTTACTACTGGGATTCTTTTGAATCTCATTCTTTCCTTGAACTAACCTTTCAGACAGGGCGAGTGGCTCCAAGGAGAAGCGCGTGACCCGGAGTGGTTAGAGTTTCCTAGGGACATAGTATGGATTATGTTGGCTGTTCATTTTGGACAAGAGATTACTGTATAACGTTTTGAGTTGTAAATAATTGGAATACTTGGTTTTGTAATCCCCTAATCAGGAGATAGAACTCTATGTGTATATAGATGAACCCGGGGGTTGCCGGGCTTTTGGTTACGCACTCTGTCATACATAAATGTAGATAAACTGCTCAGGTGATTATATTCGATAATTGAACTTGAGACCGGAAGAGGAATAAAGTTTTGAAAATTTCGTAAAGTCCCTACTACTAAAGGGAACATTTTATGGGTTTTAAACTATTCGACGGTCTCTAATTTAATTTAATTACCTAATATCGAATTATAATTGCGTGATTAAAGGCAGGGTGTTACAGCCGGGCCCACACAGGTGGCAACATAGGCCCCTGGCAGGAATTGTCTGCTCCTCTGCACCATACAGGTGCTTGGGGATTTATTTCACCTCCCCAAGGGATCGAACACACTACCACGGTGCAAGTGGTTACCAAGTGGGTCATGGTAAACTACTTATCCTCAGGTAGTGTGTTCGATCCCTTGGGGAGGTGAAATAAATCCCTAAGCACCTGTGTGGTGTAGAAGAGGGGAGAATTCTTGTAAGGGGCCTGTATGGCCACCTGTGTAGGCTCAGTTGGCTGTCTGTATGCGCTTCCCCTTTAGCTTGTCTCTATGTATACCTATTTGCCTGCGGATTCATGGTATTGCGTTGTCTTGCCCTAATCACTTGATCCCCCTCAAGCCTCAAAGGTACGTTATTCCACCTTAGCCTTTATTTTCCACATATACTTGTGTCTTGTCTCATTAGATTGCTCCATTACTGTTATTCTTGCCATCTTAATTAAATTTCTATTAGTGGTGGTATGTGAATCGTGCAATGCTGTTATGATTGCCATTACTCATTTACTGATTAGATAAAATTCACTTATGAAATGTTTACTCTTGGTGTGAATGTGAATCCGCCTTTTTCATGAATCGAATTAAAAGGACATAAAGTTTCCTTTTTGTGAAAAATAAAAAAAGATTTCAAAATGATTTTTGTGCCGTGTGAGGTTTTTAAAACATTCACAAACATAAAAGTAATTATTCTTTCATGTGAGGTTATTGGAACCTCTGCAAGAAGTTTAATCCAAACTCTTTTTTAAATAAGAAAATAAAGAAATTTCTTTTTTAAAAAATAAAAAAAAACACAAACCAACAAAAAAAATATTTTCTCAGATAAATTAAATAAAAAAATTTCTTAAAAAATACCAACAAAATGACATGCCTTTATACCCTGAATTACATGGGCGTTGATCCCTCTAAAGAGTATGTAGACCCTAGGCTTCATCCTAATCAAGTCCGATTTTGTAAATAAATATATTTTTTCTTATTTTCTTTTTGTAAATAAACATTATTTTTTATTTAATTTTCATTTTATTTATTTTGTAAATACTCTCTTTATTTCTTTCTTGGGTAAGTAAAATAATTTTTAAAGGTCATACTTATTTATTTTTAAATAACTGATTTAGGGTAACCGTTTAGGTGATGTGGGGTGCCCAACACCTTCCTCACATACAATTAACTCCCAAATCCTATCTAATTTTTATAAACCATTTTTTATTTTTAAAAAGGTTTTCAAAATTACTCTTATTTTAAAATTTTGATGACAATTCCATATTTTTCCAAATCTTTCGCACCACACCTAGCATACCAAAGTCCAGAGCCTATTTCCACCCTAGACGTGAAGCAGTACAAGAATTTATCTATTATATTAAAGACGTATTCCTATTATCATAATCTTTTAAATACTATTTGCCATTGTTGGGTTTTATATCTATTCCTATAGACCATTGTTGGGTTTTATACCTCCGTTGACTTGTTGCTCTATCACAATGGCAGCTGGATCTCTCTTTCTTTTTTTAGGCACAATGATCACAAAGTTGATTTTCATTTTATATACATCCAAATCAAATCTCAAACAAAATCAACAAATCATATTTTAAAACGCAACTTGTAAGTTTTAAATTAAATAAATATAGAATTACAATGTTTTCAAATTTGAAATTATTATACTTTTAAAATTTATTTACTGATAATTTTTTATCAATGAATTAAATAAACTAAGATATTTAATATGATATATTAGACATTCTTGTCAAGTTTATTACTTATTTTTTCTTGTTATAAACATTATTGAATTATTTTAAAGTTTGAAATTCACATATTAATATTTTTCAAAAAATTAGAGTAATACAATTCATAGGTTCCTCTAATGGAAATGAAATCCAATAGGTGAATTTTCAATTTAAAAACAAGTTGATGATAAAATTTAATTATAAAATAAGCAATATAAAAAAAATTCTTGTTACATAGATTGGAATTAGGGGTGGAAAGAGGCTAGGCTAGGCTAGGTTTTACCTAAATAGGTTTGGGCCTGCAACAGAGATTCAAAACCTGAGCCTATATGTAGACTTTTTTTAGGATTAAGTCTGAGCCTTCAAAAAGCCTGACAAGGCTGAAACCTATTTAAAGGCCTATTTAAATAATATAAGCCTTTAAATAGCCTTTAAAACATATACTTCCAAATTCATATATAACCCTTTATGCTTATAAACAACCTACATTATGTTTTAGAAGCCTAATATCCATTTTCGACGTAATATTAGGGCTTAGTAAGGAAAGGAAAAGAATGTATGTAACCCCCTCATAGTAATTATATTCGTACTATTAAATTTAAGTGAAATAGAGACCAATAAGACAAAAATAACATTTATAATCCCTCATCTTCAAGATGGGGTGTCTAGAAAAGTAGTTCAAAAACATAATTCATCTGGTATCACATTCACACTCGAATGCAATTACCTGTGCAGTTAAATCACATTCATAAATATCAGAGTGCGTGACTAAAATCCCGGCAATCCCGGGTTACACGTATATATATATAATGGGTTTAAAGTTCCCCAAAATGGAGATTACATAATCAAAAATATATTTACAATCCATATATACAGTAATCCCAAAATCCAGCTAGATAACCAACAGTCCAAAATTAAAATATAACAGATCCTAACCACTCCGGGTTGTCCGCTTCCCTTTTGAGCCACTTGCTCTGTCTGAAATGTTAGTTATTGGAAAGAATGAGATTTTAAAGAATCCCAATAGTAACAAATCACTCATACAATATATAAACACAAAGTATGCAAGTTCATCATGTTCAGCAGTAACTCAATGAATCATGGCTCGCGGCATAACTGACAGCACTCACGACTGTAATCACAATGCACTATGCCAGCTTTTACGGTAAACTCTATGTCAGCTTTCGCTGTAATCACTATGCCCACTTTTGTGGTAATCACTATGCAGCAACATCACAAGGCACAAAGGATCACAAAGCTACACAAAGCATCTCAAAGCATCACAAAGCAGCAGCAGCAACACAATGCATGATAGACATACATACAATACATTTACAAAAAGTATAAGAGAGGAGTCACTATCTGTATCTTTCCTGACATTCTTCGACATATTGGGCTTAGGAGTCTGGAAGATATCAAATCCTATGACCAAATTAGGGACAACCGATCAATCTCTTTTCCAAATACATATTTCTATACTATTCTAAGTTGGTTATCATTTGAACTCTTTGGGTGAATATTAGAGGCCTAAACATATGCCAAAAGAGTTGGGAGAAACTACCCTGAAGATCCCTTTTCAGAAGCAAAACACAGATTTTTGGCTGACTCACTCAAGTGAAGATGTTCTCACTTGAGTGATGAGAGACTTGCACTCGAGTGAGAATAGGTCTCACTCGTGAGTGTTTGACAGTGAGCAACAACCATGACCAGAAATTACTCACAACACTCGAGCATGAGGTTTAGTACTTGGGTGATAACTCCAAAATCACTCGAGTCCCCAAAAATGCAACATAAGAAGTGACGACCCGAGAGCACAGACAACTTCAAAGGAAAAAGCTCACTCGAGCACAACCCTTGGCACTCGGGCGAGAAGACCACACTTGCAAGTGTCAGAACACACCCTCAAAAATTAGCCAGCGAGTGAGGACCTAAGGCACAACCCTTAATATAAACTCATAGCTTCACTCGAGCGAACCCATGCTCACTCGAGTGATCATTAATATCACTCGCGGTCTAAGAAGTGTACTCGAGCTTTCTTCATGAAAACCCAAGAAAAACACAAAAGAGAAAGGAAATTACACTGCAGCACTCGCATGAGACTCCTCCTCACTTGAGTGATGCTATCAGATTGCTAGATCGCAACAACTGACCGAAATTCCCAGATTTACCAAAACTGATCCCAATGGTTCCCAAACTCCACACAAAGCTCACCCACTTAACATTACCTAAGGAACACATTAGTAACCTCAAACCACACAAAATCCCATTCTAACCACAATTTTGCTCTTGGGTCTCTATAACACACACATTACCCAATTTCAATCAACACACTTCCAAACTTCAAAACTATAAACAATACTCAAATCACTTCATAATGAACCAATTCCAACATCATCCATTATGTAAGTCATACATTCAAAAATTGACATAAAACTAAGGAAAATTCCAGATTTTATCAAACTTATCCAAAAATCACAATAAATATACCAAAAAACATCAAATCCTTACCTCTTTACTTTGCCAAAACCAGAACCTTAATTCTCAAACTTCCAAATTTGGTCCAACACCCAAACCACCACCTTTCAAAATTATGAAACCATAAAGATGAAGCTCTTTACACTATGAACAAATTTAATGAAGAGTGTTTGAGCATAAGAGGACCATTACCTACTCAAAATTCAAGCTTTCCCTTTCTCTTTCCTTACTTCAAGTTGCCGGAAATGGAGGGATGAGAGAGATGGTGAGAGATGATGATGTGTGCATTTTTTTCCTTGGTCCATACCCCTAAAACCTCATAGGAGAGAGAAGAGAGAGAAAAAGTGATGTTTGACTTTTGCCATCATCCTATGGTCCACATTAAAACACTTGACACAATTTTGTTCACTTCCTCTATGAGTTCACATAGGTGCATAACATAGGATTCCGACCCATAGCTAATAAATCTCAACCCTTGATCTTAATCATCAATGAGTTTCCTCTTTGGCAGCGAACCAATTGGTTAGTAAATTTCCAATTTAACCATTTTGCCCCTGGTTTCACTATGATTATTAAATCAACACTATGAACATTTATATCAAATCCACATCACATTTCTCCAAAAGTGTTTAATTACACTAATTACAATCAATTTCAAAATCATTAGCCCTTAATCTTAAATTGGGTCATTACAATGTTTAATGATAACAATTGTCCGAGCAAATAGGAATAAGAAAATTAATCATCTGTTGACTAATGAGATATATTTTCTAAAATAGACTAAGCAAAACAAATAACATGTAAAACTAGATTTATTTTTTTTTATTTTTCCCACATAAATTGGGTCAAACTCCTCTTACTAAAATTATAATATTTCATTTGACACTAAAATAAACTCTACAATTAACATGCTTCAGTGGAGGGCGCAAATTAGAGGAGAGAGAGTGAGTTAGTGTTGCCATCTCAAGCTAAGAAAGAGAAGAGAGGTAGGGGTGAACAATTTATGTGAAAGTAATGGTTGAATATAATGACGATGAGATGTGAAACTTAGAATTAAGGTTAAGTTGGTAAATTTATAAATAATTTGTAAGATTATTTAGATGATATTATATATACTTATATAATAGTATAAATTAAAAAAAAAAATTAAATAGGCCAGACCTGTAGGCTTGTAAGCTAGGCCTTATGAAAATAGGCCTGACCTGTTTATCTAAATAGGCCTATCAATATGCCTGATCATGAGCCTGATCTATTTACTAAATAGGCTAGGCTAGGTTTTATGTAGGTTAGGCCGTAGGCCCATATTTTCATCCCTATTTGAAATAAAGTATCTTAAATATCTGAACATAAACACTAAGTTTTTAACAAAATTTAGCGGTAAATTTTCTAAAATGTGATAACAATTTTAATGTTAAAAAGAACTCTAATTTTTAATTCATTAAATTTAAAATTTATAAAATTGGTGCTAAGAATATAAATTTTTCATTCGGCTTGAGGGGTGATTAAATCAACTTGCAATAGCTTGAGAAAATGTTTGTTGAAGCAAAAAGCATGGTGGTCTAGCCGTCTCGTGCCCCTTTGAGAGTATTTGACTCGAACCTACTTGAAGCTACATTAAAATTTAAAAGTAGATTTTGAATCAATGAGGGTTGAATCTCATAGAATGGGTTAGTTTTTTTATAAGGGGACAAATCAAAGTTTGAATCTTAGTTGGAAGAGGTGCCCCAAATTTAGTATTTAGCAATGCGTTCATAAAAACAGCCCAATTGGCTGTGTTGACAACTTCCTGTAATAGAAAAGGAACAATCAATCAAAGCAATGGATTTTCCCAAAAAAAACTTCACAAAATCAATCTAATGTCACCTTGAATACTTTATCACATTGTGACTTCACAAAATCAACACAATCGGTCGAGTTGACAATTGCCTCTGATAGGAGAGAAACCTTTGATTAGAGCAATGATTTTTCCAAAAATAAGAGCACAACTAATTTCAAAACCTAGCTAGGCAACACGAAGTGAATAATGGAGAATGTAGAATAGATAATGTGAAATGAAGAAGGGAAATCATGCCTACAAATAAAGAGAATAGAGCACCAATGGAATGAGACCTAGTTAGGGCTCATGAATTAAAACACGAGTTAGACCAAGCGAAAGCAACTCGTGTGGTTATCGCTGAGGCAAATGTTAAGTGTATTAACTAGCATCAATGTCACTGAGAAGTCTGATGAAGGCTTTTGATGGTGTGGTTGGACTGGAAATGACTCTTCACTACCTGAAAAGACAACAGGAGTAGTAGGGTTCCTGTAACGCCCCAAATTTTGATTAAGGGCTAATGATAATTATTGTAAATGATTTTGAAAATCAAAATGGATTTGAGATCCAAATTATTGTTGGAAATGCCCAACACCCTGTATTTTAGCATAATTATGTGACAAAGTAATTATTTGGGCTAAATATAGGGGTAAATGGCACATGGAAGAAGGAAAATAATTTGATTATGTATTATGTGGCAATTTTAATTAATATGCTATAATCAGTGAGAAATTGAAAGAATGGCTATAAGTTAGTGATAATGGAGAGATTAATTACTAACTAAGGAGAAATGAGATATGTAACTAAATGTCTAATGGAGTGGTTAGAGTAACTAATTAGTTACTTAATTTATAAGAACCAATGAGAGAGTGACATGTGGCCATTGGTAGATGTAGCAAGCATGAGAGTTGGTAGAAGTAAAAGTCAATACATCATTTTTTTATTCATTTCCTCTCTTCTTTCTCTCTCTCTCTCTCTTTTCGAATAGGCATGGGGAGGGGGCAGAATTTTTTTTTGCTCTTCTTCATCATCATCATCTCTCATTTCTTCTCTCTTGCTCTCTCCATTTTTGCCATTTTTTAAGGAAGAAAGAGAAAAGAAAAGCTCAAGATTTAGGTAAGATCTTGACTTTGAATGCCAAAATCTCCTTCTTTAAAGTTGTTCCTCTTATTAAGAGCTTTCATCCTATGGTTTTATAATTTCAAGAGGAGGTGTCTTTGTGTTTGAGAAAATTTGGAGATTGAAGAATCAAGAAACAAGTTTGGGAAAGTGAAAGAGGTGAGTGATAGCTCCCTTTTGATATATATATTGTGTATATTGGTTGAGCATTGGTTTTTCTGAAATTTTGCCCTAATTTTCATGATTTAGGATCATAGAGAGTTTGGTATGTTGTAATCTTGGAAATGATGTTTGGTTGAGTCATTTGATCAATGAAAATAGTTTGGAGTCTTGAATATGGAATTTGGCAACTTTGGGGTTTTGTGTTGAAATGTGTCCCAAAGTAGAACATGTCAATGGGTTGTGATTTTGGTCATTTTGTTGTTTCCATTGTGTTCCTTGTGGAAAATTGTGAGGGAGTATTGTTGGATATGAATTTCAAACCATTGGAAACTTAGGTTTAAAAGTTGCAAGTTTTGGTTAGTGAAAAACTCTGTGCTGGTAGTTGTTTGCATGGATGTTTTAAATGGGTAAATAATGATGAAAAATTCTGAAACTTTCTAGTCTTAAATTTCACATCCCAAGCTTCAAGATGGACATATGATTCATGTCATTTCGATTTGTGAGCTAGGAGTTATGATTTCCCAAAGTTTGGGGTTGAAACTGGACTTAATTCTGGAACAGTATGAACATTTGTGGAATTCTGGATTTTTATGGTTATATACAGCCTTGATCCATATTTTTTGAGTAAAGAGGACTTAAATACCTTTCAATAGGCTTTGGGATCACCTCATTTCAATATTTCTATAATTAGTTATGGTTTTTGGAAGTTCAGCCCGGAAACTGAAATTTTTTTGGCCGCAGCCCAAAAGCTTCTGACCTGCTTTTGGCCTCAGCCAGGAGACTCTTGGCTGCAACCAAAAACTCTCTAACCTGATTTTAGCTGCAGCCAAAAGTACTTGAGATAGTTTCTGACCTATTTTATGCCACAGCCAAATATCCTTAGTCACGGCCAACATCCAAAAAGCAGAACTTTTCACTGTTGTAAGATGGTCTTTGAGATAGTACTTCCCAACCTTTTAGGCATTTGTTTGGGCTTTTAGTAGCCACCTAAGAGACTTTAATGATAACCAAATCTAAGTGTTTTGGAATCATTTGAGTATTGGAATAAGTGATAACCTGTTATCCTTAATTATGACTATAGGATTTGATATTTGCCCAGATCGTATAAGGCTTGTGCCTGATCAAGAATGGAAAGGCCAAGATAGTGACACTTTATCCTATATCATGTTTAATGCATTGCTCATATGTATTTATTATTGAATGAGGTTGATTGGGTCCTTAGCGAGTAGCCCGGCCTTGAATGTTGCTGCTTGAGTTAGTGGCGGTTAGCCCAACCTTGAATATTGTTGATTGGGTCCATGGCGAGTAGCCCATCCTTGAATGTTGTTGCTTGGGTTTGTGGCAGTTATCCCAACCTTGAATATTGCCAATTGGGTCTGTGGCAGGTAGCCCGGCCTTGAATGAATGATTGAGTCGTGGCGGGTAGCCCGGCTTTGAATGCTGTGTAGCTAAATTGTGATATATACTTACATGCTTTGTTTAATTATACATCATATACGTAAACTGTTACTACTGGAATTGTTTTGAATCTCACTCTTTCCAATTAACAATTTTAGCCAGGGAAAGCGGGTCAAGGGACAAACAGGTGAACAAGGACGACTAGGATTGCCGGTGGTAGTCTTAGTTTCTTTTTTGATTTTTAGTTATCATCTGGACAATTGTATATACTGAATTGACCATAGATTTGTAATTGTTGTGTAATCCCCGGTTTGGGAAATTGAGATGGGCAATGATACCCCGTAAAAATTTTGGACTAATGATATTATCCCAGGTGAATATTAGCAATTTTATTGGTACTTTGATATTATATATGTGACAAACCACACAGGCCAATTGTTTTTATGAATGAAAGGATAGAGATCCTGTTGTACAGGTTTTTGGAAAAAGGTTTTTAATTACTCTCGATCTCTTATCCAATTATAAAATGAGTTTAAACACTAATCACAGCCTTGATGACAATGGGGGTTATAGTTCCAATGTTAGTAGGCTACGTTTGACCAGACAAAGTGTTAAGTATATTTTGTTTTAGACATTTAAATCAAAGTGGAATGGTAGGGTTTTGTGGGTTATCGTTCCTATGAGTTTACTTCATATTTGGTTCCTAATAACTGTAACACCTTAGTTACATTATCACTCTAATGAGTTTTACGCATAGAATTTGAACTACTAAGCAGTATTCCTTTGTAAAGTTCTTTCAATCCCCAACCTCGGGATCGGACTCGAACCTGTAATTGAGTAGGTTTTTCTGAATAATTTAAAACTTCTCAAAAACTAGCATAAAGTGATTTGTAACTTCTTCATAACTCATCGTTTCTTACTTCTCTTTATTATCTTAATTAGAGTGATTCTTTGCTCATTTTTATGTGCGGAAGGTTTCTTAACTAATGGGCTCGTAACGTGTGATTACACATTTCTAATTCAATTACCGTAAATAGGAAATTTAACTTGTTCGTCATGCAGTGATATACAATTAATCACTCAACGTTTAGTACATAACGGTTTAGCGCATAAATAATTCTTCTCCTTCATTGCAACTTCTTCTCCTGGCATAGCGTCTTTCACTTCTCTTCTATGTTCTGTTAGTGCAAGCATTTCACCCAAGAGGGAGGGTGAATTGGGTGATACCAAAAATTTCATTGCATAAATAAAAATTGTATGGAAATTTAAAGCAGTTAAAAGCTAGAAGAAATATCACTGAAGTGTACACCGGGAGTTATACTGGTTCGGCTACAACCACTTTGATCTACATCCAGTCCTTAGAGCTTCTCTGAGAGTTTCACTATATCTTCCAAGATTTAGTGGGTTCTTGGCACCTCAGTACATAGCAAGTTCTGTCACTGGACACTCGCTCCCCCTTACACATTGTAATCAAAACCCTAACTCAAGGTTCCACAACCTTAAGTTGTCTTAATAACAAATGTTGAGTTTGTAATAAAAAAACTATCTCACGGAGCAAATGAATAATCACTGAAGTACAAAGAGTGAATATAAGAAACAGAGCACTAAGAATATAATGATCAATGTAAGTTTGTGTGTTCTCAGTTGTTGTGTTCTGTTCTTTGAATGCTCCATATATATAGATGATTTGCGATGTCCGTTGGAAGCATTTCAAACATTTCTGTTAGAGTCACACAGCTTCGTTTGACCATTCTTCAAGTTTGAAAACTAGCCATTTATGGTAGGTAGACGTTTCGAACGTTGCGGATGATATATTTGACTTCTCTCTCAATACATGATCTCTTTATTGTTTCGCTGCAAATATACTTAGGAAACAATATAATGAAAGGTTAATTATATAGATAACAAATTAACGAATGTTGGATTAAAATCATGCTTTATGTACTGCACTACTCAAGTGGCTACTTAAGTGATCATGCTTCATTAGTCGAGTAATCCCTCGAGTAACTTCATTAAAAGTAAGCTAGAGAGTAAGTCAACATTGTCTGAGCAGATTACTTGGGTAAACCATCGAGTAACTCATTTATAAAACTTGACATACTTGCTTACTAGAGTGATCCCTCAAGTAATGCTTCAAATAACTTTGTAGATTACTCGAGTAATCCCTTGAGTAATATCATTAAAATCTTGGCCGAGAGCAACTTCAATTATGCTTACCTAATTACTTGAGTGATCCCTCAAGTAATGGAGCTTTTTCATACCTAGTTACTTAAGTATTCTCTCAAGTAATGTCTGTCATTTCTTGGCCGAGAGCTACTAGATGATTTCTGCTCTAGTTACTCAAGTGATCCCTCGAGTAATGTCTCAAATAATTCTGCAGATTACTCGAGTGATCCCTTCAAGTAATCCTATTCAATTCTTGATAGAGAGCTTTCTGGAACAATTTCTCACACATTACTCGAGTGATCCCTCGAGTAATGAGGACTGTTACCCGAGAGCTTACTTGAGTCATGTCTTCAAAAATATCACAGTGTTCTTTTTTCTGTGCTCTGTCTTTTCCTTCATTTTCATTACTTGAGTACCTACTTGAGTAATGCTTTTACTTACAACCAATAACTTAGTTACTTTGTTCAAACCTTTGATTTAAAACTTTTGTAATATTAATCCAATCTTTGTTATCATTAAAACATATGGGATCTAACATGTTCCACTGCCTATATGGTTGGATGAGGGAGGGTAAGTGTAATGCCCAAAAATGTGTATAAGGGCGCATGACTCCAAAAGTGAATGTAATGATTGTTAGACAAAAACTTTTGAGGAGTAAAGTATGAATTATGACCCGAATTAGCAGTAGAAGATGTTGAACCTAGTATTTAAGTCTAATTAAGGTAACAAAGTCTATAATGGACTAAAAGTAAAGGCAATGGTGCATGGAAGGAGAAAATGGAAATAGATAATGCACTAAGTGGCAATCTAATTGAAATTGCCATAGTTAGAGGTAAAATGGGAAGAAAGAAATTTTATCAGTCAATTAGTCAGCAATTGAAGAAGAAATTGAATATCAACTAAAAGAGTAAGAAATGTGACTAAATGGCTAATGGAATTGGTTAAAGTAGCTAGATAGTTACTTACTTTTGGTAGAACCATAAGATTATGACACTTGGCACAATTTGAGCTAAGCAAATTGTAAGTGGATGAGGACAAATCACCTAATATTCCCTCTCTCCTCTTGAATTTGGTCAAATAGGTGGAGGGTCTGAAGTTTATTCATTTCAACACTTCTCACTCTCTCTCCAAGCTCTCTAGTTATCCAAGGCAAGAAGAAGAAAGAGAAAGAAGATCAAGGTAAAATGAACTCTTTTCCTGAAGTTTTGACCTTGCTAACCACTTCGAATGCTAAAAACCTCTTCAATAATCTTGTTCATCTTGATGTGATCTTCATTTTTATGGTTTTATATTTTCAAGAGGAGGTTTTTTGTGTGCTCAAGAAAAACTAGAGGTTGAAGATCAAAGAATAAACTAGAGAAAGAGCTAGAGGTGAGCAAAAGCAATCTTTTGATGTATGAATTGTGATAATTGGTTGAAAACTTTGGCTTGTGGAATTTTTACCCTATTTTTGTGTATATTGAAGTTTAGGGAGTTTTTCATGTTTTGATGATTGTAATGGTGTCTTGTGTTATGGTTGGGATAAATGGAATTAGCTTGAGACTTGAATGGAAAGTTTGGAAATTGTGGCAATTTGTGTTACATTCTACCCAAAATAGAACTTATAAAAGGAATGGGAATTTGATTGTTGTGATATTTCCATTGGATTCTATGTGAAAAATTGTGTGGGGAATAGCCCCGGTTGTGAATTCTGACCATTGGAAACATATGTTGAAAAATTGGAAGTTTTGTCAATGAAAACTCTGTGCAGGGCAGGTAGTTTGCATGGCAGTTTAGAATGAGTAAATAGTGTCTAAAAATTATGAAACTTTTCAGTTGAATAGAGGATGTGTCAAGCTTTAAAATGACATAAAGTGGGTGTCATTTGGATGTGTGTGCTGGAAGTTTTGTATTTCTAAAGTTTGAGGTTGAAACTGGAGTCTATTCTGGAATAGTATGTAAATTCATGGAATTCTATATTTTTGTGGTTGTATATGGTAGTGGTTCATATTTTTCTTGTATAGAAGACTTAAAAAACTTCAAGTAGGACTTAGAATAACTCTATTTCTATTTTTTTAGATTTAATTATAATTTTTAGAATTTTAGCCAAGAAACATGAATTTTCTTGGTCGCGGCTAAAGGTTCTTGGCCGCCATCAAAATGTTTCTTACCATTTCTTGGCCACGGCCAAACCCCAATTTTAGCACCTTACATTTTTGAACGGTGGCAACGGGTCTAGATCTTCCTAATCCTTGTAGGCTTTTGTTTGAGCTTCTTATAGCCACCAAAGGGACTCAAATAATAATCAACCCCAAGTATTTTGGAGTTATTTAAGAATTGAAAGAGGTAATAACTTGTCGTCCTTAATTCTAATTTATAGGATTTGATATCTGCCCTGAGCGTAGGAAACCTATGCCCGATCAAGAGCAGAAATAATAAGGTAGTGACTATTTTTCTTATATCATGTTTAATGCTTTGTATGTATGTGCATATCATCTATTGTGATGAATGTGACGAATGTGAATGCTATTATGAATGCTACTTTGAATGCTGTTGTGAATGTTTCTTTGTGATTATTGCTTACATGCTTTGTGAAATTATATATCATATAAGTGAAATGTTACTACTGAGATTGATATAATCTCACTCTTTCCAATGACTAACCTATAGCCAGGGCAAGCGGATTAAAGGAGAAGCAGGTAAATAAGGGCGGCTAGTGCATGGAGAGGAGATTAGGGTTTTGAGTTGGTTATTGAACTTTTGGATAAATGTATATGATGTAAATATAAGTTCAATGTAGTAAAAGTGAACGTATCTACCATAGACTTGTGCATTTGTATGTAATCCCCAGTATGGGAACTAAGACGGGCGATTATGCCCTGTGGACCCGAATAGTGAATGAATATAACCTGAAAGTTCATCGAGAAATTTTGTTAAGTACTTTGATATTAATGAATAGAACATAAATGAACAGGCTAAATAGATTCAAAAAATGGAAGTGAGACCTTATTAAACAGGTTTTGAAAATTTTTTGAAAACCCGCTTTATCACAGGACCAAACCCTGTGCTGAGGTCGAGACCTCTAATGAGTTGAAATTCAGCCCCTGGTCTCCAGATTAAATTTATGACATGTGTTTGAACCATGTTTAAGGATTTTAAGGAAGGGGGTTATAGTGAGATTCGGGGGAATCTCAGTAGTAAACACCACCAACAATGCATATAAGATAAATACTAGTATATGATATACTTGCCTTACGTAAGCTCATGTTAACATAATGATATATCTGCATACTCAATGCTTTACATTTCTTACATATAGCCATAGCATCAATAGAAAATAGCGCTTCAATCATTCAACTATGTTACACATAAACAAGTAAAGCAATTATGCACATCAACACACAATCATACATATCGATACAAGGAAGTAGGGTAAGTTCACTACCTTTTGTCTTCGAGTCCCCTTTTTGTACCTTTTCTTCCAACCACTAAAGTTTCTTCCATTGCCTCTTCTTTGTCATCTCATGGCCCTAGATGAATGGTCATGTTATTAGAACCATGACAAATGAATGTCCAATGGGCTACTTTAGCCCCTAGGACTTGTCTTATTCTTTAGGCCCATACTTGTCCCAAATTTTAATAACCCAAGACACCTTGCTTGGTTAACCTTAAAGTTAACACATTAGTCCTAATGGGTAGTTAATGAGTCCACACTAATTTTATGGGCTTACCTTAACCATTGAAGGTCAACTTAATTACCAAATGCCATAACCATTTTATTTTGGCACAATTTTCAAAAGTTGGCAGAATTTTCAAGAAACTTTAAAAATTCATATCTTTTTCTACAAATATCCAAATTAGGTGGTTTAAAATTCTATGTGACACTTATTAAATCTATTTAAAGGGAAAAATGCTTCCCACTACCACCTACCCACGCACCATTCCCAATTTCCAATTTTATCCTTACTGCCAGAAAATCTTTCCAATTTTAATGGTTAACTTCTAAAATTCATAACTTAAGCTCTAAAACTCCAAATAGGATAGTTCAAATCCTATGTGACACTCCTT
Source organism: Inga laurina (assembly GCA_963855925.1). NCBI lineage: Eukaryota > Viridiplantae > Streptophyta > Magnoliopsida > Fabales > Fabaceae > Inga > Inga laurina. The sequence goes on from OY979708.1 coordinate 58,224,769, forward strand.
AAGTCCATTTTGACAGAAAAATATCTTGTTAGCTAGACTTATGCAAAGAAATCTAGAATTCACGTTTAATCCTTACTGCCACAGATTTTCGCCAATTTTACATATCCAACTTCAAAAATTCATAATTAATTCTACAAAAATTCAAATGGCTTGGTTCCAAGTTCTGTAAAAGATATTTAAGTCTTCTCTCAATGAAAAATATTATAAAGTCCCAATTATAACCAACAGTACCCAGAAATTCATCAAACTCATATTGTTACAGATTTCATTCTATATCTAGGGTCAAACTTTCAAAACTCATAACTTTCAATACATTACTTCAAATTGCTCAAATTAAAGCCTAAGATGTCTACTTTAATCTTATAAAATTTCATAGTATTTGGATCAAGTTGGCCGATTAAAAACACAATGCAAGTTCACTGTCTCCATAAAATGAATTTAGGCAGCTTTAAACATAAACTTCCAAAATCATCATAAAGCATAATTTAACTATAAATAAATGATTAAACCTCAAAAATACCCCTTGGCTGAAATATAAATAGTACCACACCCCTATGAAAACTCATCTAGACAACAAACTAATTGGTTTAAAACAAAGCCGAGGCTTACCTCTTCTCATTTCTACGACTGGTTTGGTATTTTGGTGGCACTCTGGCTAGCTAGACGATACAAAACACCTCCAATCCAAAAATTGAAACCATATAAGTGAAGCTCTCCGTGAGTAAAACAACTTTCTTGAGAACTTACCGGACGATAAAGATGATTTGGGGTTAGAATTGGCTCTAGGGCTCAGGAACTTTTACCATTCACACTCTTTCTCTCCTCTTTCAATTTCTTTCAATTTTTGGCTATTTTCCCATCTCTTTCTTCAGCTAGATGAAATGTTCAATAAAGGGGAGGGATGTGTTTGATTTCTTGCCAAGTGTCCTATGCTTTAATCTCAAGATGCCAAGTGTCAAGTGATCAAAACATAAGATGCCAAGTGTCCTCTTTGACCTTGTTTTCTCTTTCTCTAGGCACCACTTTAGTCAAGGAAAGGAGAGGCCTGATGAATTCCCCTAACTCTTGGGTACGATGTTCGAAAAAGTTAATAAGGGGACAGGTGGGTTCCCCTGACTTCAGTGCCACGTGTCACCATCTTGGAATGCCAACATAAAGGCAAGAAGGACATATCATGATGAAGGGACAAGTGTCATCTTATTCATCCAACATAAAAGTTGAGTCATCATGACTTACTTTATTAAAGCTATTTTAATAAAGTTACTTTATTGGTACTCACTCGGGACTCTACTCAGGTTTTGCTCCGAAATGCGATATGTATATCTAGGCCAACTAAACGATGCCAGGTCAGAGTATATGTGTATCAGCTCCACATGGCGCCACATACCGGTGTCTACTTCAATAACGCAAGGTACACATGTCTGCCCTGAAAATGCCATGTGCACACCTACACCAACCTATTTCGCCTGACTAATCCATCCCTTACCTCATGACATAGCTGGGTGGCGTCTTCTACTAACCCAATGGCACCGTATATCTGTTTTGTGCACATAAGCACCAACACTTTGATCCTATTATCTACACATACTAGGCCCTCTGCCTGGTAGGGTCAGATTACATAGTCCCCTAAAGTCTTTCTATTTCTTAACATTCTTGAGACTCTTCCCGAATTGAGCTTAGTCGTCTGCCTGATATAGGCATATCCTCAAGTCTTAGGCCCAAAATTTGGGATATTACAATAACCGTGAGGTATCTTATTTTCTGAAAAGCCTATAATTAACGGTTTTATTGTAAGAATTGTTATTTATTTGATTACATTTATCACAATTCTCTGTTAACAACTATAAGGTACGTTATTTTTTTAACTTTTTTTGTGCTATTAGTGCGTAGGTAATTACATTTTTATATTTTATAAAAATAAAACCAAAAAATATCACCCTTTAGTGACTAATTGCTTGATAGATGATCTGAGCGTTGCTACTAATTTTGGAACTTTGGTTTCCTTCGTGAAAGAAACCAAAGTTTTGAAAATTAGCTGCATACCTCAGATCATCACACTACTCATCACTAGAGGAGTCACATGAGTTATATGAGAGTATGTTAGGATCATGGTGGTCAATCTCATACTCGTCAAGAATGAGATTGGTCATCCTATTCATACTTGACAAAAATCTATCCAGCCTCCTTACGACATGGTCAATATGTTGTGCATGACATATTATTGCCTCCACTTGAGGGAGTAGAGGAAACAAAGGCATAGGAAGAGGTGGATGTTCTAGAGGAAGAGCATAAGGAAAAGGAGATAGAGGTTGTGGAGGAGGTGGAAGAGGAGCAGGATGCTGAGAATTTTCTAGCAAGTATTCAACATGCCATTTCATCTTGGTGATTGAGAGAACAAAGAAGGACGATGAAGAAATAATACAAAAAACATATGAAAATGGGAAGTTTAAATAAATTGCACATATTGGAAGTTGAAAAGGAGTAGTCGCGCGCAGTGTGTGTAATGAAAAGGTACTTGGTTCTCTTGCCGATCATAAGAGGATGATGAACATAGAATACTATCATCAGTGAGGGAAAGATGAAAAGTTTCGAACATTTAGTTGATGGTCATTAAACATAAACCATTATGTTTTGGTTGTGGCTAATATAAAGTTGGAAGACAAATCATTTGTAAGTGTGTCATCATGGTTGTTTTATAAGAATCATCATTTTTGTGAGATAATATATTATGGTTAATAATTACTTGCATTTTATCAACATATTTTTGTGAGACAATATATAGCGGTGCAACAATGTTACGAATTAGGGATAAATAGAAACTATTATGTATTTGACATTTTTTGTGGTTGATTATGCAACCCCCATATTACAAACAAAAATTAAAAAATTAAAAAATAAAAACAATGTAAATAAACAAACAAAAATAAAAAGTTATGAAGATGTTGTAAGAATCTGATACATCATCAGATTCTTCATTCTCTAGTAATTTGTTGACCTTCTCATTCATAGAGATAACGAGATAGGTAAGTTCCTTTAAGCCATAGTCTATGCGTCCTTGCTCTTGCATGTAAACATGGACTATATAATGGAGCTCATAAGCCATGTGGATGAGCCCTTTAATGCTTGTTGGTAGAGGGAGTTTATCTTTTGGTTTCTTCCCAAATGGTGAATTAAAAGTGTTAGATCTCATATGTTTTGATAATAACAAAGATTGGATTAAATATTCAAAAGGTTTAATAATGAACAAAAAGATTTGAACAAAGTAATTAAATGTTTTATTCCAAGCCATAAGCATTACTCGAGTAAGTACTTCAAGTAATGCATAGGGAGTGAACGACATAACACGGTAAAATAGAACACTATGATATTTTGGTAGATATTACTCTAGTGATCACTCGAGTAATGAAACCATTACTCGAGGGACCACTCGGGTAATACGATTGATTTTGTTCCAGTAAGCTTTTTGCCAAGAATTGGAGGTTACTACTCGAAGGGGTTACTCGAGTGATTTCCAAAGTTATTTAAAGCAATACTCGAGTAACCACTCGAGTAATTAGAGTAGAAAACATGTAGTAACTCTTGGCCAAGAAATGGAGGTGATTACTCGACGAGTTCACTCGAGTGATTTCCAAAGTTATTTGAAGTTTTACTCGAGTGACCACTCGAGTAATCAGGTAAAGATTAACAGAATTTGCTCTCGGCCAAGATTTTCATATATTTACTTGAAAGGATCACTGGAGTGATCTCCAAAGTTATTATAACTATTACTCGAGGGACCACTCAAGTAATCAGAAGAAAAAGAGTCACTTACTCAAGGGACTACCCAAGTAAGTAAGGTATATTCTGGTCAGACAGTGTTGACTTACTCTCTGTCTTATTTTTAATGAAGTTACTCGAGGGACTACTCGAGTAATAACCATAATCACTCGAGTAGCCACTCAAATAACATAAACCAAAAAGCATGATTTTAATCGTATGTTTATTGGTTTGTTATGTATATGATTAACCTTTCATTGTATTAGCATTCTAAGTATATTTACAGAAAAACAATGAAGAAATCATGTAATAAGAGAAGAGTCAAATAAAGCGTCCGAGATCTCACCTACTGCTACCTACCGCGAACAGATAGTTTTCAAATTCGAAGAACAATCAACCGTTGCTGTGCAACTCTAACGGACATATTTGAAATGCTTCCAACGGACACCACAAATTATCTATACATATGGAGCATTCAAAGAACAAAAGAGAACAACTAAGAACACACGCATATACATCGATCAACACATTCTCTTAGTGCTATGTTTTTTCTTATATTCATCATATGTACTTCAGTGTTTATACATTTACTCTATAAGAGAGAGAGAGTTTCATTACAAAACTCAATATTCATTATTGAGACAACTCAAGGTTGTGGAACCTTGAGTTGGGGATTTGATTATAACGTGTAAGGGGGGCAAGTGTCCAGGTGAAGGAACTTGTTATACTAAGGTACCAAGAACCCACTGAATCTTGGAAGATATAGTGAAACTCTCAGAAAAGCTTTGAGGACTGGACATAGGTCAAAGTTATTATGGTCGAACCAGTATAACTCCTGGTGTACACTTCGGTAATATTTCTCCTTGCTCTTAACTGCTTTAAATATACTGTCAATTTTCTTATACGCAACAAAAATATAGTATCACCCAATTCACCCCCTCTTGGGTGAAATGCTTGCACTAACATTTGGATCAGAGTGTAGGTCTTCTTGTTAAGGTATAACAACCTAAGAAGAATCCAATGGCAAGCATAGGTGAAGGAATTCTTCCTGACGAAGCTTCCATCACAAGACCTCCAGGTTTTAATGGCGAACACTTTTCATTCTGGAAAGCGAAGTTCAGAGGCTTTGTAATGGCTATAGAATATGGGCTATGGGATGTGATTGAAAATGGAAACTATCAACCTGTAAGAAAATTCCTAAGACGCCAGAGGAATATGATGAGAATGACAAGAAACTTATCACTCTCAATAGCAAGGCAATTCTGATGATTCAAATTACTTTGAGTCAAAATGAGTACTTTAGAATTTGCACACTTCCAACGATTAGGGAAATGTGGGAAGCTTTGGAAATAGCTCATGAAGGAACTTCAGGAATTAAAGAAAATTGGATCAACACACTAGTTACTGAATTCGATTTACTTCAAATGAAATCAGGTGAGTCAATAGCTGAATTTGAACTTAGATACACTCATCTTATTAATCAACTTGTAGCACTTGGAACAGTCAATGATCAGCATACCCAAGTGAGAAAGATTCTTAGTATACTATCTAAAGAGTAGGTGTAATGCCCCAATCTGGGATTAAGGGCTAATGACTTCACAGGTGGTGTAATTAGTGTTAATTAAGCACTTTTGATGTATATGATGTAAATTGTGATGTAAAATGTGCTTGAAGATAGTCTAATAAATGTTGTGATAATCAGGGGCAAAATGGTAAATTTACCGACTAATTGGTCAATTACCGAAAAAGAGACTCATTGGTAACTTGAGATCAATGGCTAGAAATAACTCTTGAATAGTCAATGGGGCGGAATCAAGTGTGGGTGTGAGTATTTGAGTTCATGAAAGGATGGAATGAGATCTTGCCAAGTGTCATCATGATGGCCTTGGGATTGGTTAATGTTTCAAAACACTTTCCTCTCTCCCTCCAAAGTCGGCTATGTTGCATGGGGGGCATGAAAATATGCTTCTTTTTCAACATCTCACACACACTCTCTCTCATCATTCTCTATTTTAACACAAGAGAAGGAGGAAAGAGAAAAGAAAAGGTAGGATTTTAACTTGTGGAATGCTCTCTTTAGCTCAAATGGTTTTCATTAATATTGTTCAAGAGGTGGAGAGCTTTATTCCTATAGTTTCAGAATTTGGGAAGGTGGTGATTTAGTGCTTGAACAAATTTGAAAGTTGTGAAATCTAGAAGCTAACTTTGGGAGAAGGAAAATGTGAGTATTTGATGCATTTTGGTATAATTGTTTTAGTCATTGGTTCAGTTTTGAGAACTTTGGATTATTGCCCTGATTTTGGCCTAATTTTGAAATGAATGAATTAGTTAGTGTCTTGTGGTGGAATAGGTATCAAATGGTGTCTTGATGTCAATGGGTTTAGTTTGGAGTTGAATTGGGAGATTTAATATTTTGGAGGATTGTGTTGTATTTTGATTAAAAATAGAGTATGTGTAGATTGAATGGGAATTGGGTTGTTTCGAGGTTCCCAATAGCCTCCTTATGAACTTTTAGGTGGGAATGAACTTTAGCATGAGTTTTGAGACCATTGGGAGCAAATTGGGCAAATCTAGAAAGTTATATCAGTTGCTACGATTTGTCTTCTGATAAGCCTCACTTGAGTGAGGTAGGATCGTACTCGAGTACAGCATGATATTTTCCTTTCTCTTCAGCATTTTAGTGAGGTCTTCAGGTGAAAGTCAAGAGTACACTTCCTCATCTATGAGTAGCATGCGTTATCACTCGAGTGCATAAGGTATCACTTGAGTACATGTACATGTAGCACTTTAAAGTCGTGTCTCGAGGTAACACTCGCGGGTATTGGGTTGTCACTTGAGTGTTAGGGATAGTACTCGAGTGCACTTGTCACTTTGGGGTTTTAGTTACTCTTGGGTTGTCACTTCCTACACCCCACTTGATGGGACTCGGGTGACTATGTGTCATCACTCTAGTGCCCAGAAGAGTATTCGATTGAACTGGCCACTCAAGGGTGTGTTAGTGCTCTTAGGTACACACTTCCTGCATCTCACTTACTAGGACTCGAGTGCAATTGGGGGCATCACTCGAGTGAGGCCTTCTTCACTCAAGTGAGTTAGCCAAAAATCAGTATTTTCTTCTGAAAGAGAGATCTTTGAGAGTAGTATTCCAATCCTTTAGGCATATGTTTAGGCCTCTAGTAACCACCTAAAGAGTTTAAAGGATAACCAATATTAAGAGCTATGACAATAAGAAGTTGGAGTAGAGAATTAATCTGCCGTTCTTGACTTTGGTTATAGGGTTCGACATTTGCCCTAATCGTAGACGTGCAGTGCTGGAAGACATCAGGAAAGAACTAGGTAGTGATTCTTACTCTTATACTATATATGATGCATTGTACGTATGGATTGTCATTGTGTTACAATGATTTTGCATATGGAAGCCAGAGTGGCTATGTGATTGCTAGAGAGGCAATGTGCTATGTGCATGCCATAGTGGCTATGTGCATTGTTAGAGAGGCAATGTGATATGTGTATGCCAGCGAGGCAACATGTATATGTGACAGCTTGTATGTTGTGTTTTGTGCTACTGTGTAATGATTTACTTACATGCTTTGTGATTATATATGATATGAGTGATTTGTTACTACTGGGATTCTTTTGAATCTCATTATTTCCTTTGACTAACCTTCAGACAGGGCAAGTGGCTTCAAGGGGAAACGAACAACCAGGAGCAGCTAGAACGATGTAGGGTCTCTTAGTTTTGGATTATTGGTTACCTATTTTGGAGTGGGATTATTGTATATTATTTTTGGGGTTGTAAATAATATTTTGGAAACAGTTATGTAATCCCCTACATGGGAGTTGTAAACCCGATAGATAGTATATATATGTCCCGGGGGTTGCTGGGAGTTTTGTTGTACACTTTGATATATATCAATGTGAATTAACTGCACAGGTAATTATATTCGGATAATAGAATTTGAGACCAGGGAAGGCAAAAATTTTAAAAGTATTTGTGAAAACTCTCCTGTAAGGAAGGGTTTGTAAAAGATTCTTTTAATTATTATTGGTCTCTATTTCATTTAAAATAAGCGTTTTCAAATGATAATTACGTTTGTCAAGGCAGGAGGTTACATTTTTTGTATCAGAGTTGTAGTTCCTAGTAAGGGTAGAGTTTGCTATGATAGTTCCTTTAGTCTTGGTTATAATGGTAGAAGATGAATCCTATTGATTTGTTGTGTACACATATATGTGTTGTGTGTTGTGGATATACCTGAGATCTATGAACAATGTGTATACATTATTTGTAAAATTGATATAGTGAATGATTTGTAGAATAAAAAAGACAATCCACCTGATCCTGTGCGAGAGTTAATGGGTTTAATAAAGGATCAATAAGACATGATAACTAAACTAAGAGAAGAGCTCAGAATAGAGAGAGGGAAGGATAAGGAAGACTGGGGTCAGTCCACACAAGAGGGGACCCATAGAGAAGAAACTGCTGAAGGTTCGGCACGACCACTGGGGTGGCCCCCTCATGCTGGACCAAACCAAGAATCACACGGGGTTCCGGCTAGAGAGGAAAGGGATTTGTAATACTGGGTTTCAAAATTTTGCAAGCACCTGCCTCCAGTGTTTAGAGGGAGATTTGATCCCTAAGTAGCCGAAGATTGGTTGAACAGGCTGGAAAAGATCTTTGAAGTGCTTCAGTGCCCAATTGAGGTGAAAGCACATCTGGCAGTCTACAAGCTCGAGGGTGATGCAGATCGTTGGTGGCAAAATATCGCCCTAACGTTGAGAAGCATAAATGTGCCATTGACCTGGGAAGTGTTCCAACAGCAATTTAATGAGAAAAATTTTCCCAAGTCGGTACGGCTCAAGAAGGAAACTAAATTCCTTTCGATCAGGCAAGGTGATTCAGAGACCTTTGATGATTATTTGTCACGTTTCGTTCAGCTATCCAGATATTCCTCATGAGGAGTGGAGTTCAGATATGCTCATCAGTGGATTGCGGCGAGAACTAAGAAAGAGGTTAGCCACCCACCAGTTGACCGAGTTTAACAAAGCAGAGGAGGAATGTAAAATCACTGAGAACAATTTGAGAGATTGTATCTGGCTAAGGGTACTGGTAGCCACAGTGAACCCAGTAAGGGTAATACTTTGTAAAAGTGGAAGGGTCAGGGATTCTCTTCATCCAAGGGTAATGGTAAAAAGCCCTATCATTCGAAAATCATGAACAGTAAAGGGCTTCTACATCATGGTTATACCCTCTTTGTAATAAGTCACATTATGGTAGAACCTGTCAGGGAGTGGTGATATGGTTCTATTGTAAGCAACCGGGGCATTTTTCTACTGAATGTAAAAGGCTACAAGTAGAGCAGAGACCGAGGACCCAAGGCAGGGTATTTGCTTTGACTCATGAGGAAGCTCGAAAGTCTCCATATCTCATTCAAGGTAAAATTCTTCTAAATGGTAATTAGTTACAAGCGTTGTTTGATTTGAGTGCAAGCCACTCTTTTATTGCCTATAATTGTGTGAAGCGTCTGGGTATGCATGTACATAAGTTACCATTCGATTTAGTTGTATCGAGGCCAATGGGTGTCAAGGCCATGACTACGGAAGCCTGTTTAAATTGTGTCATAATTGTAGAAGGGCATGAGTCCACTGTGGATTTGATTTGTCTGCCGCTTTACCAATTAAAAGTCATTTTAGGTTTTGATTGGTTAACGGCGAACAGTGTGTTGCTCGATTGTAGGACTAAAAGGATTGTATATTTTGCACCTCAGAGTAAGGAGGATGTGAATGCTAGCTTGAACTTCCTTTTGGCCGCTAAGGTTGAGAAATGTCTGGAGAAGGGTTACCAGGGGTATATGGTATTCTTTTCGGTGCAAGGAGAGACTAGTGAAACTTTGAACAATATACCTGTGGTAAATGAATTCCCTAAGGTATTTCCGGATGATCTTAGCGGTTTACCTCTTGAAAGGGAAGTTCAATTCCCAATTGAAATTGTGCCTAGAGCTGGTTTTATTTCGAAGGCCCCATATCGCATGGCCCCAAATGAAATGGCAGAGTTAAAGAAACAGATTGAAGATTTGCTTGAAAAAGGGTTTATTAGACCCAATGTGTCGCCTTGGGGAGCTCCAGTTTTGTTTGTTAAGAAGAAAGACAGGAGTCTTCGTTTGTGTATTGATTATAGAGAACTGAATAAGATTACCGTCAAGAACAAGTACCCTCTCCCTAGAATCGATGACCTTTTAGATAAACTATCTGGTTTATCCGTGTTTTTGAAGATTGATCTAAGGTCGGGGTATCATCAGCTGCGAGTGAAAGTAGAAGATGTTCCGAAAACTGCTTTCAAAACTAGGTATGGGCATTATGAGTTTTTGGTGATGCCATTTGGGCTAACCAATGCATCGGCGGTATTCATGGATTACATGAACCATGTCTTTCGACAATATTTAGATCAGTTTGTTGTTGTTTTCATTGATGATATCTTGATATACTCCAAGTGTAAGGAGGAGCACGAGCATCATTTGAGGATTGTATTGAACATATTACGTGAGAAACAACTCTATGCCAAGTTAAGTAAGTGCAAGTTCTGGCTGTCAGAAGTTAAATTCTTGGGCCACGTTATCTTGCAATAAGGGCTCTCTATGGATCCCAGTAAAGTGGAAGCATACTAGACTGAAAGAGGCCAGAAACTATTGTAGAAGGATGCAGTTTTCTAGGTCTTACTAGTTACTATCGGAGATTCATTCAGAATTTCTCTTGTATTGCCTTGTCGAAGACCAAGCTCAAGAGAAAGGATCAGCCGTTTGTGTGGGATAAGAAATGTAAAAATTGCTTTGTGGAGCTGAAGGAGAGATTGACTATGGCACCTGTGTTAATTATACCTGATCCCAGCAAGTAAGGATTAGGGTGTGTCCTTATGCAGCAGGGACGTGTGGTGGCCTATGCCTCTCAACAGCTCAAACCTCATGAAATGAATTATCCCACTCATGATCTGGAGCTCGCGGCTATTATGTTTACTTTGAAGATTTGGCAGCATTATTTGTATGGTGTGACTGTAGAACTATAATGCGACCAGAAAAGTCTCAAGTATTTGTATTATCAGAAAGAGTTAAACATGAGACAACGTCGTTGGATGGAATTTCTAAAGGACTACAACCTGGAAATCAAATATCACCCAGGTAAAGTAAATGTAGTCATAGATGCTCTTAGTCGAAAGATGGTGCTTGTGGCAGCAGTAATAATACAAGAAGGAAAGTTGATAGAAGACTTTCAAGACCTGAACTTGTCGAGCCAGATCACCTATGCCAACTACATGGTTTCCCAAGGGGAAAACGATTTGAGAGCTGAGATTGAAGAAGCTCAAAGGCAAGATAGTTGGATACAACGTAATCTGGGTAGAATTGAACAGGGAGAAGCTCAGGGCTATGACTTATCACCTAGTGGACTAGTTCATTATCAGAAAAGAATTTGTGTTCCATTTAAGGCAAAATTGAGATAGAAGATTTTTGATGAAGCACACAAGAGCCGGTATACTCTTCATCCTGGTATGACAAAGATGTATCATAATTTAAAATCTATATATTGGTGGCCGGGATTGAAGAGTGATTTGACGAAATATGTGGCGCGGTGTCTCACATGCCAGAGGGTAAAGATTGAGCACCAGAAACCGTTGGGTTTGCTTCAAAGTCATGAGATTCCAGAGTAGAAATGAGAAAGTGTAACCATGGATCTTGTTGTGCGATTGCCCAGGATCAGGAACTATGATGCGATCTGGGTAATTGTAGACCTATTGATGAAGTCGACGCACTTCATACCAATCACTACTGGCTACTCTCCAGACAAACTAGCAGAGATTTATATTCAAGAGATTGTGAAGCACCATAGCATACCGAAGAATATCATTTCTGACTGAGATCCCCTATTCAATTTGAGATTCTGGAGAGCGTTACATGAGGCCCTAGGTACTCAATTAAGATTTAGTAAGGCCTATCATCCTCAAACAGATGAACAGTCAAAGAGGAAAATTCAGAAGCTGGAAGATATGTTGTGAGCTTGTGTCCTTAAAGGGAATTGGGATCGCTTTCTTCTACTTGCCGAGTTTTCCTACAACAAAAGCTATCATGCGAGCATTCAAATGGCGCAGTATGAAGCGTTGTATGGAACGAAGTGCCAATCACCTTTATGTTGGAATGAGTTATCTAAGAGGAAGCTTTATGGGTCGAAGCTTATTGATCAAACTTCAGTACAGATTTGAGTTATTCTAAAGAGGCTCCTTGCAGCGCAGAGTCGATAAAAAAGCTACGCTGACAAGCTAAGAAGACCTCTAAAGTTTGAAGTTGGTGATCATGTATTTTTAAGAGTATCTCCTGTCACCGGTGTTAGGCGAGCTATTAAGAGAAAGAAGTTGAGCCCGAGGTATATAGGTCCTTTTGAAATTCTTACGAGAATTGGGCCTGTAGCTTATCGAGTAGCCTTACCCCCAAACTTGAGCAGGCTCCATCATATGTTTCATGTTTACCAACTGAAGAAGTACTAACCGGATCCATCTCACATTGTTGAGTATGAGGAAGTTGAACTATAAGACAATTTCACCTATGAGGTCGAGCCAGAGCAAATTATCAATTGAGAATAATGACGGCTTAGATACCAAAGCATTCTATATGTGAAGGTGATTTGGAAGGGAATGACTCAGAGAGGCAACTTGGGAAGCAGAAGATGATATGCGAAGATGATACCCAAAGTTTATGGCTCAAGTCATGTAGCAAATTTTGAGGGTGAAATTTATTTCTCAGGGGGAGAATTGTAATGCCCCAATCTGGGATTAAGGGCTAATGACTTCACAGGTGGTGTAATTAGTGTTAATTAAACACTTTTGATGTATACGATGTAAATTATGATGTAAAATGTGCTTGAAGATTGTCTAATAAATGTTGTGATTATAATGCCCCAAATTTTGATCAAGGGCTAATGAGGATTATTGTGGATATTTGTGAATTAATTGGAATTATTATGTATTTTGTAGCAATTTTAATTAATATGTCATAATTATTGAGAAATTGAAAGAATAGCCATAAATTAGTAATTAATGGAAGAAATTAATTACTAATTAAGAAGAAAATGAGATGTGAAATTAAAATGGCTAATGAGGGGATTAAGGTGATTAATTGGTTGATTACTTTATGAGAACCAATAGAATTCTAACATGTGTTAAGTAGAGATGAAGAAAGAGGCAATGGAAAGTCAAATATCAATAAATAATTCAGTTTTTCTCTCTCTTTCTTCCTTCCATTCTGCTGACAAGAGGGTATAGGGGTCTGTGTGCCATCATCATTTCATCTTCAACCTCCTTGTCTCTCTCATTTTCTCTCTCAAATTCGTCCTCCATTTCTACAAAAAAAGGAAGAAGAAGCTTGGTGAAATAGGTAAGCTTTTGACCCTCTAAATGACTTCTAATGAAAAAACTCTCTTCTATAAGCTTGTTCCTTGTGTTGAGAGCTTCATTTTCAAGGTTTTAGTTTGTCCATTTGGTGTTGTTTGAGGTCTCAAGGGATTGTAGAGTTTGGAGAATCAAGGAACTTCTTTTGGGAAAGTTATAGAGGTGAGTAAGACAAACATTTCTATATAGGTTTTGTAGCCATTGGTTGAGTTTGGATTTTCTAGAAATTTTGCCTTGAATTTCGAAATTAAGGGTCAAAGTGTTGATGGTATGTTGTTGTTATGGAAATGGTGCATTGTTTAGTGTTTTGAATTGATAGTATTGAATTGAAGCTTAAAAGTAAAGTTTGGCACTTTGTGTTGGTTTTGTGTTTTGTGTAACCCCTGCCTTTAAATACGTATTTATAATTCGATAACGTATAATTAAATCGGATTAAAGACCATCAGATGATTTAAACTCATTTTAACTTCCTACCTTACAGTAGGGTTTCCATAAAAAATCTTTCAAAACCTTTTTCCTATCCTGGTCTCAATTTCAATGTTTGAATATAATTACCTGTGCAGTTAATTTACATTCACATATCAGAGTGGATGACTAAATCCCCGGCAACTCCCGGGTTCTATACATATATAATATGAGGGTTTAAAAGTCTCCACTAGGGGATTACATAACCAAAATCAATAGTAATAATTACATCTCCAAAATATACAGTAATCCCAAGTTCAAAAGAAGATAACCAACACCCTGCAATCAAATATACCCCGAAGGGGTTCTAATCGCTCTGGGTTGCCCGCTTCTCTTTAGCGCCACTAGCCTTGTCTGAAATGTTAGTCATTGGGAAGAATGAGATTAAAGAGAATCCCAGTAGTAACAAATCACTCACACAATGCATAAACACAAAGCATGTACGTAAATCATAAACAACAACAACAGCAACAACACAAAGATACATGGATTTTACCACAAACGACAGCACTCATGGCTGTATACACAATGTGACAGCTCTCGCTGTAATCACAATCACGACAACTTACGCTGTAATCACAATAATGACAGCTTACGCTGTAATCACAATAACGACAGCTTACACTGTAAACGATAGCTTTTGCTGTATAACGACAGCTATCACCAGCTGTAACTGCAGCAGTATCGGAGATCATCACAACACAGTGATACAACACACATATAGTGCATTACACAAGTATAAGAGACAAGTCACTACCTGGTCCTTTCCTGACGTTCTTCGGCACTGTGGGCTCTCGAGGACAGCAAATATCAAATCCTATAAACTAAGTTAGGGACAACCCGTCAATTTCTTTTCCAAGTTCTTAATTCTATAATACTTTAAGTTGGTTATCATTTAAATTCTTTAAGTGACTATTGTAGGTCTAAACATATGCCTAAAGGGTTGGGAGAAACTACCCCGAAGATCCTCCTTCTTGGAAGAATTTCTGATTTTGGGCTGGTTCACTCGAGTGATGGAAGTCTCACTCGAGTGACACCCTCAATTGTACTCGAGTAACAACGAGTGAGACACAGAAAGTGTGTACCCGAGAGCACCAACACTCCTTAGAGTAGTCAGATCACTCGAGCACAGACACCAGTACTCGAGTAATGGCACCCTGATCACCCAAGTCCCATCGAGTGAGGTGTAAGAAGTTACAACCCGAGAGCAACCCAACTCCCAGGCGACCAGTGTACTCGAGCACCAGCCCTAGTGCTCGAGTGACCTCCTAATGCTAGCGAGTGCCCACGCGCACTCTTGGCAATCTGCCTACGAGTGATAACCCGAGACGCTTACCCATAGTGCTACATGCACCTGCACTCAAGTGATAGCGTACGTCACTCATGATTTTTTCCTGAAGACTTAACCAAAATACCCAGAATTTCATACCACACTCGAGTGAGACCCTCCCTCACTCGAGTGAGGCTTATCAGATGCCAAGTCGCAGCAACTGATATGATTTTCCAAATTTAACCAAATGAGCTCCAATGGTTGCTAAACTTATACCAATACTCATTCACATCCAAAAGGTCATAAGAGAACAATTGGTAAACTCAAAACTACCAAAATCTTACCACCATGACACATTCAACACCTCTAACTACCTTGCAACCAAATTTACCCAATGACCAAACTTCTCCTTTTCAAATCCAAACCAAAACCATTGACACCCATACACTATTTGAATTCTATTCCACCACATTACACTACTCAATCCATACATTTCAACATTGATCCAAAATCAGGGTAAAATCTCAAAATCTCAAAACCAAACCAATGGTCAAAACAATCATACCAAAATGCACTAAATGCTTACCTCTTCAACTTAGTAAGATCAAATCTTTATTTTCCCAACTTTCAAATTTATGAGAACTCCAAACCACCACCTTTCAAAATTCTGAAAACATAGCAAGGAAGCTCTCAACCTCTTGAACAAATTTATTGCAGAGGCTTTAAGCATACGAAAGCAATTACTCACCCAAAAGCAAGATTTTCTCTTTCTCTTTCTTGGTTCAGTTGCACCGAATGGAGAGAATGAAGAGAGAGAAATGAGATATTGATGAAGTACAGATTTTTCATACTCCCCATGCACTTAGCCGACTTAGGAGGGAGAGAGGATGAGTTTGAAAATGTTGACTTCATCCATGGTCCTCAAGATGCCACTTGTCAACATCTTGAGCTTCCTTCTTTGGTTTCATATACTCTCCTACATACTTGATTCCACCTCTTGTTCTTTCAATCCTAGTCATTGATATTGATTACTAAGGAGTTTCTTCTTTGGTAACTGACCAATCGGTTGGTAAATTTACCATTCTGCCCCTGATTATCACAATGCACATCATATACTTCAAAATTTCTTAATTATCATTAATTACTTCACTTTGAAGTTATTAGTCCTTAATTATAATTTAGGATATTACATTTTGGGCCAAAAATAGGGCATGTCAATGGGTTGTGATTTTGGTAATTTTGCGGTTACCATTGTATTCCTTGTGGAAAATTGTATGGGAATAGGTTTGGTTAATGATTTTGGAGTCATTGGTCACTTTGATAGAAAAGTTGGAAATATGTCTTGTGTGAACTCTATTATGGGCAATTAGTTTGCATGAAAGTTTTGAATGATCAAATCATGTTGGAAAATTCTGAAACTTTCCAGTCTTAAAGTTCACATCCCAAGCTTCAAAATTGACAAATAATTCATGTCATTTCATTTTTTGAATTGAGAATTTGCATTGCCAAAATTTGGGACAAAAATTGGACTCTGTTTTGGAGCAGTGTTGATTTTTATGAAATTCTGGAATTTTGTGGTGATTTCTAGTTATGGTCCATATTTTTCCAGTAAAGAGGACTTAAATACCTTTCATTTGGATATGGAATCACCTTATTTCTATTTTTCTAGAATTAGTTATCATTTTTGGAAATTCAGCCAAGAATCAAGGAATTTCTTGGCCGTGGCCCAAACCTTTCTGTCCTGATTTTGGCCGCGGCCAGTGACCTTCTAATCATATTTTTCCCGTGGCCCAAGGGTAGGTTAGCCGCGGCCAACTCCTGTGTTCTGGCACTTTGAATTTTTGAAAAGTGACCTTCAGCCTATTATTTTCCAACCTTATTAGAGGCATAATGCTTTACATTCTGAATTCATCAAAATAGTTAAAGAACTAGTTGTTTTTAAAAAGAAAAACAAAGCTCTTGAAATAGAACTCAAAAAGAATTCTAAAAAGAATTGTGAAAACTTTACTTCTTTGAAAAAGAAAAGCACTAATCTTACTAAAACTCTTGAACAATTTACTAAAGGAAGTGAGATGCTAAATGTAATTTTAAAAGCTCAACGATTTGTGAATGACCGGTCTGGAATTGGATATGATCCAAAATCAGATAGAAGGAAAGGAAGAAAGAAATCTAGAGGTAAATCATACTTGAATTATTTTCAGCATTCTGTACATACATCAAATCCGTTTGCATACTGCAATTATTGTAATAGAAAAGGTCATTGCACTTCATCATGCATTCATAAGAAGAAAGGAAAGATAGGAACCTACAAATGGGTGCCTAAAGGCTCATATGTTCCAAAAAAATTTGTACTAACCCAAAAGGACCCAAAAAGATGTGGGTACCTAAGACTTAATCGTATTTAATTGCATATATGTCTTAAAGCATCCAAGAACAATAAATGGTACATAGACAGTGGATGCTCCAGACATATTGTTAGGATAGTAGGCACAGCGGAAGAAATTTAAAAAAAACTTTCACCGATCCTAATCGAGGATCTATCAACGGTGTTTAAACCAAGTTGGAAGGATTCATACCTTTTGATGATTCAGAGTTTTCACGATCTCTAGGAGCCAACATGTCAAGTCCGCTCCCTCTACCGGTATCCACACGAATGCTCTCCAACCGAGACTGCGTGCTAGCGCCTCTAATGTCTCCTAGGGTTTCACATGGGCTCTCAATTCTCATGTGCTCCTGAATATATCTGCTCTATCAAGTTTATAACCTATGAGGGCTATTTTCAAATTTCAAAGTTAGTCATCATTAATTTCGAAATTAATTAACAATTAATTATCTTGATGAGCTAATTAAATAAATTCAGTTTAAATTAAATCTATCCAACACTTTTAATTTAACCTATTTATTTAATCCAAATAAAGAGCCATTAGATTTAATTTATCTCTATAAATTAAATCTGAAATACTATATCTCTATCATGTTAGTTATTAAATTTAATATATCTTAATAAATTAAATTTAAAACTAACACAATATAATAATATCATATAAATATATACACACACACACATATATATAAGATATATATTTCGAAAATATATATATCTATATAATATTATTAAATATAATAATATCATATAATATATATATATATACATATATATAAGATATATATTTCGAAATTATATATATTTATATAATATTATTAATGAATTTTATATTATATATATATAAATATAAAATTCATCCACCCTAAATTAAACATTATCTCGTGTTGGGCCATTCTTGTGTGCGACCCAGTAGGCCCATATGAAGTTGGCAGTGGGCCAATAACTATACTAACCCAAAAGTCGCAAGCGGCCTCTAGCAAGACATTACGACTACCCAATTCATATGAGGATCGTTATCACGATGCAACCTGTCATACAACCATGTCACGTCCCTTTTGTCACACGATATATCGATCAAGGATAAGGCATGGATAATGTCATCCTCTTGTTCCTGACCATCACTTTCTCAATTCCTGAGTAGCCTGATAATAGAGACAGAAACTCCTTTCATCATAGTATGGCCATACATTTCTCAGACTCACTCATCAAGGGGCCTAGTAATATCTCTCTACTAATGTGAGGGACAAATTCCATCTTGATCATTCATATTCCTCTGCATGAAAAACCACCAAGCCTGATCGTAGCCTTTATCATCACCCGGTCAAAAGTGACTTTTGACTAGTTCAGAGCTTAGCAACTCTCATGTCGGAATCCATGATGACCTTAGGTATAAGGGCATTGTGACGTGGTTATACATGAGAAAAGCTTATGACTTGATCCATGTAGCTTTCTCATAGTGGGTCGGTCCAACACCTTGTACTCTTACAAGTGCCTAAGACTTTGATTCGTATCTCCATATCTTATCAAAGTCATACTGGTCTTGTTTCATCTCTGCTCCCGCATAGATGACCGACCAGGGACATTTTAGGACAATCTTTATGAATTATCCAAGGATACAATTATCACAGTTAACATGAAAATAATATGATAACAGAATGGAGAATTTTCCTAGGCTATTCTAACATAAGTAAAGCATATAGAGTTTTCAATAAAAGAACATGTGTTGTTGAAGAATCAATTCATATTATATTTGATGAATTTGAATCCTCTGACAGAACCATTGATGAAGAGTAGGAAGTTGTTTTAAATCAAGAAAATGGTCAATCTATTTCTAATTCTCTTATTCCAGAAGTTGATGAAACCAAGGAAGAAGAGCAGTCACTAGGACAACATAGAGCCTGAAAATACAATAAAAGTCATCCCTTATATCAAGTCATAGGAGATGTGAATGAAGGAGTCAAAACTAGAAATAGAATTTTCAATGAAGTTAGTTTTTTTGCTTTTATTTCTGAGATTGAACCTTCAAATATTGATGAAGCCCTATCAGATAATGATTGAGTTATAGCAATGCAAGAAGAATTAAATCAATTTAAAAGAAATCAAGTTTGGGAGTTGGTACCCCCTAAAGATCATCCGATCATTGGCACTAAATGGGAATTTAAGAACAAACTTGATGAATCTGCAATCATTGTGAGAAACAAGGTAAGATTGGTGGCCAAAGGCTATAATCAGGAAGAAAGTATTGATTATGAGGAAATATATGCTCCAGTGGCTAGATTGGAAGCTATACGAGTACTCTTAGCCTTTACATGCATCAAAAGATTCAAACTCTATCAAATGGATATAAAGAGTGCATTTCTAAATGGCTACATCATGGAAGAAGTATATGTAAATTAACCTCCATGTTTCAAAGATGTAACCAAACATGACCATGTTTTCAAACTAAAAAAGGCTTTATGCGGTTTAAAACAAGCTCCTAGAGCATGGTACGAAAGGCTCATTAAATTTCTCATTGATCAAGGTTTTGTACGAGGAAAAGTTGATACAATACTTTTTACAAAACAAAAACAAGATGATATTTTAATTGTACAAATATATGTTGATGATATAATTTTCGATGCTACTAAAGAACCTTGTGTAAGGAATTTTCTGAGATAATGCAAGGGGGGTTTGAGATGTTAATGATGGGAGAATTGAATTTCTTTCTTGGTTTACAAATCAAACAAAGAAAGAATGGAATTTTCATATCTCAAATGAAGTATTTAAAAAAGCTATTGAAGAAATATGGAATGAATGAAGCAAATAGAATGGACACACCTATGAGCTCAACCACATTGCTTGATGCAGACGTCAAGGGAAAAGATTACAACATCACAAAATATAGAGGAATGATTGGATCATTACTCTACCTCACTGCAAGCAAACCGAACATTCAATTCAGCTAGGTATGTGTGCAAGATATCAATCAGCACCAAAGGAGTCACATGCTGAAACCATTAAATGTATCTTCCGATATCTTGTTGACATGGCAGAATTAGGTCTTTGGTATCCTAAAGGAAGAAGTAAATATCTAGTTGCATACTCAGACTTAGATCATGGAGGATACAAGACAGATAGAAAGAGTACGAGTGGACAAAGCCAATTTCTTGGAGGTTCACTTGTGTTATGGTTTAGCAAGAAACAAAATACAGTGTCTCTTTCATCAACGAAAGCTGAGTATATTACAGCATCAAGTTGTTGTGCACAAGTATTATGGCTAAAGCAGCAACTCCAGGATCTTTGTATTTATTTGAAGGAGATACCAATATACTGTGACAACACTAGCACGATAAGCTTGGCAAAGAATCCTGTTCAATATTCTAGAACCAAGTATATTGATGTTAGACATTACTTCATCAGAGATCATGTCCAGAAGAAAGATGTCAAAGTGATATTCATTCCAACTCATCTTCAACTAGCTGATATCTTTACAAAACCTCTTACAAAAGATCAACTTTTGTATATTAGAAGAGAATTGGAAATGGTAAATCCCAATGAATTGTAAGTTATTTAGTGTTTACAAAATATTAGATGATGTTATTTATTGATGTTTTGATGATTACTAACTTAAGCATCGGAGTTTCTAGTAATTTGTTTTGCAACTTCAAGTAACTTATATCAATCGAGTGATAACTAGAAGTGATGATAAAGATCACTCGAGTAATCACTCGAGTGATGACCTTCAAAAAGAGGCAGAGAAGAAAGGAAATTACAACAGTTAAAAGCAAACAAGCGGCTCAAAAGATTAATCACTTGAGTAGCTACTTGAGTTATGCCACAGAGTCACTTGAGTAAGACATCGAGTGATCATGAAGCCAGATCTCAAATCAACCTGTTTTTCAACTCAAATTTGTCTTAAAGTGCCATCAAATGACCGAGGGAATATACATAAGTAATTACAATATTACTTATACAGGGTATACGTTTAAATTTGTTGCATTTTGAAATATATGATATGATTACTCGAGTGAAGCTCAAGATCACTCGAGTAGGGCCTCTAGTGATATCGGGGAGCTAGGGCTTTAACTGTCGCTATTCGGTTATTTCTCACAAAATCTCCTCGAGTGAATCTCTTAGTGGTATCACAAAAAATTTTCGCAGATCCTTCCTCACTTCATTTCTGACAAAACCCTCTGATTTGTAACTTCAAAAATATCCCAGTTTGCTCAGATTCAGCTGCCCTAAAACTCGCGACTTCCTACTCCAATTTTCCAAAAAATCTCAGTTCTTTCAACTACAATGGTTAGAACAAAATATCCTAATCCTACTAGTCCTTCTGGGTCTTCTAAACCATACAACCTTCTGATTCCCTTTCATCTCCTCCTACCAAGAGACAAAAGCCCATTCCTCATTCCAGAGCTAAAACAATGCCACCAAGGTGAAGGGGGTAGTGATCAAGGAACCTACTGCCTCAAAAGCTCAATCTAAGAACGTTGCTCCTACTGGAAGAGAGAAAGATACTAAGAAACCAGCTCCACCTCCTTCTGATCCTTCTGACACACCAACATTCTCTGTGAATCCACCAAAGAAGGCTAAGTATGACAAAGATATGGTCAAGGCCATGACAAATATTCTGGATGAGATTCACAAAGAGAAGAAAGGTCAATCTTCAAAGAAATCTAAGGAAGAAGAAATCACATTTCCTCCAAAGGGGTTTAATATAAAAAAGCTTGAGGAGTCTCAAAAATACAGAGATCACTTTTCAAGAAGAAAAGTGTGCAAGATGCACTATATTGATCATAATGTTCTTCAAGAGGTATTAAAGTTTGATCTCATGCCCTACCTTGAATCTTACATGCCTTGGCTTTCTATTAAACTTCCTTATTGCACCAAGATTGTGAGGAATTTTTATTATAACCTTAAGTCTGTAAATGAACCTCTCCGAGATGCCTTAGAAGAAGAAATGGTTACTAAGGTTAGAGGTCAAGAATTCCTTATCTCACCTTCCAAAATAAATACTTAGCTAGGAATAGAGGATCCTCCTGAAGATATTCATCCTAACCTAGACTCAAGCCATTTGTTTTCTATTTTAAGACCTGGAGAGATTATGAGACCTCTGAATTTCAACCCGAGTGATATGTGTGATTTTAACTGTGTTCTATGGTATATCTACTCGAGAGTTATAGTCAACAAATCCAACAACTTCACTCACTTCATAGAGAGGGACTTCAGAAAATTTGCCTCAGTTCTCCTCAAAGAAAAAAAAGGACTTGGGAGATTATATCTACACTGAAATCAAGAGATCTAGATTTAAGGGTAAATCCACCACTCCAATGCCTTATCCTCAGCATATATCTCTTTTTCTCAAAATTAACAAGATTTGGTATTTGGAGAAGGGTGAGCTAATTGAGAGACTTACTCCAGTGGGGCGAAATCAGATTGGAAAGCTTCACCTTGATATTCCCTTCAAAACTCCTCTTCAATCCGGTCCCAAGAAGGAAAAGACTGAGGCTTAATCCAGTAGAATGGATGATACTCAGTCGTCTGCTCCTGCCTCCACTTCTGCTCCATCCTTCATTAGTTCAGCATTGCAAACATTTATGGAAAACATCCTTAAAGGTTTTCATATCGACAAAACTCAATATTCATTATTGAGAAGCGAGTGTCCAGGTGAAGGAACTTGTTATCCTGAGGTGCCAAGAACCCACTGAATCTTGGAAGATATAGTGAAACTCTCAGAGAACTCTGAGGACTGGACGTAGGTCAAAGTTGTTGTGGCTGAACCAGTATAACTCCTGGTGTACACTTCGGTAATATTTCTCCTTGCTCTTAACTGCTTTAAATATATTGTCAATTTTCTTATACGCAACAAAAATTTGGTATCACCCAATTCACCCCCATCTTGGGTGAAACGCTTTCACTAACAAAAAGTTCTCTTACATTTGTCTATGATTTTGGAGAAGAACAAAAGTCAGTAGTTGGCTATGAGAAGTTGAAATTGAAGTGGAGAAGTGGAGTTCGAATTTCGGATGTTTAAATAGAGAGGGTTTTATGGATTATCAAGCTGATTGCATCTTTTAGTATTAAAGATCATTATATTTTATAAATTTGACGGTTATTTCTTAATAACTGTTAGATATTTGACATAGTATTCTAATAAGTGATGAGTTTTATTTAATAACCTGTTATGTATTTGAGATATTTTTTTAATTTTGGTGGTTGCATAATCAACCACCATATTACAAAAAAAAATTAAAAATGAAAAAGAAAATGTGAAAAACAAACAAAATAAAAAGTTATGGAGATGGATGATATAATGTATCATCAAATTCTTCATTCACCAATAATTTGTCAACCTTCTCATTCAAAAAGCGAACGAGAGAGGTGAGTTTCTTCAAGCATTGGTCCATACGTCTTTGCTCTCACATGAAAACCTAGACCATATGATAGAGCCATAGTTTGTATGGAGGAGCCCTTTAGTGTTTCGTGTATTATCATGCCGATCACATCCTTTAGTATCAAAAAAAATTTGTTAAAATTAAACAAAAGTAGAATGGAAAGGGTTTCGTGAGTTATGGGATGAACCAGCATGTCCCTATAAATTTTTGCCCATTGAATTCATGATAATTGGATTTGTGAAAATTGTCATTACGAGAGTGATACAATTTTATAGAAATTGCATCATTGTCATATGAAAAGTTTTGTAAATCCAATCATCGCAAATTCCATTGACTACAACAACCAGAGAGAATATCACTATGGAGGAGGAAGAGCTTGTGAAGGAAGAGCTCCCTGGGGTTTAAATAGGTGGGTTTAATTAGATATTTATGAAAACGTACTTTAAATAAGAGTAGTTTAAAGTTGGGGAAGACAGATCATTTAAAAGTGTTACATGATAGTTATTTCTTAATAAAGTTTTTCTCATTCATACTTTACGATCAATTGTTATAAGGTTGGAGGACAATCATTTGTAAGTATTACATGGCTATTGTTTCATAGAACTGTCACATTTGTTACTAAATATATAACAGTTAATAATTACAATTGCTATGTTTTTTTTTTTGCGAATTCTACCTCTCAATACATGACAATGTATATATTTAATTGTTACATTTTAGCCTTGTATATTCTTGCACAACCTCCACCTCAATATATATGCTGTTTGTTTATTGTAAATGTTATTTATTAAGCATCATATATATGAGATTCTGTAGTAGTCACTACTACAGAAAGCACCTTTGATGTCCCTTTTTTGGCCTTTTCTATAACCCTTTCTAGAGGGACGCCTATGTGAGAGGTGTAGTAAGGTTTGGCTATAACGCCTGTTAAAAAAGGGACGCTGTAAGACACTTAAGGCAACTTTTTTATTTTATAAAAGGGACGTCGTAAGGTCAATACTTATGACATCCCTTTTTGAAAAAAGGGACATCTTTTTTTAAAAAGAAAAGCGGCTTTTTTGGATTGGAATCACCTCTAATCCATAAAAAAGCCTGTATAAATTTAGTCCCGACAAATAAATATCATCTCCTTATAAAATATAGTACATTGACATTAATAATAAACATTCAAACAATCAAACACACACACAAAAGAAGAAGAGAAGAAGATGATAAATGAATGAACATTATTACTGATGACAGTACTTAGATACAAACACACACGCACACATACAGAGGAAGCAAAAAATGGATGGCATTATGATGTTAAAGCTTTTCAATCATGAAAGACATTTGTCAACATGCAATTTTGTGCGGACAAAAGTTTAGGGAGACAATACATTACACACTGGTAACATTAGTTATGTAATGATATCTGGAATAGCACAACTTTTCCCCTTGAAATTTGGATAACTTGGACAGACATAACCAATAAATTTTGGTTCATTATCATTGTCCAATGAACTTTAGTTTCACAACTAACTGCAAAAAATATATACAAGAATATAAAAGGACTTCCAATTTCATTATTCATTATCATTGAATTAAATTTAGTTTTTATTTTCTAGGTTTGATTTAATGCATATTAGGTTAGATTTAAAGACTTCTCTTTAAATACTTTATACCCCTCATTTGTAAAAAGACTTGAGACTTGATTTTGGAATTGAAAAGTTGCTTTGTGCACTTTGTATCTTGAGAGTGGATTCTCTCTAGGGTTCTTCATGGAACTAATAAACTTATCAAGGCTTGATCAACCTTGTAGCATTTACCAACACTCCGGGTCCTTATGCTTCTGTTCTTATGGGTTCAAGTAGATCATTGAACTTTGTTTAGCTTTCTTGGGGTGAGTATATCTTCATTTGGTTATGGGTTTATGAGATCTTTCAGTTGTGGCTTTACACCATCTTGGTATCAGAACATTAGATCTAAACTCAGGTCATATCTTTTTGTTTTTTGCTTCCATTTTCATTATGTGTCTTATGACTATTCATCTGGTTTGTTTTTGTTAGTCTCTAAAATTATTACTTCTATTTGTCAAGCTTGTTTTGTGTTTTCTGATATGTAGTAGGTCATTTTCATAGTTCAAACTCTTTTCTTTTTGGTCATTTTGTAATAGTTTCAATCCGTGTGTTTGGTTTGTGAGTGACATCTATTTTAATCAAATCATGTTTTCTACAAATTTCTATGCATGTTCTTCTTCTAATTTTTTTTCAGAACGTCACCAACTTTTTTGCCATATTCAACCACCTTTGCTTTGTAGTTTTCATCATTTAATATGTCATTAGAATATCTTCTTTATGTTCGTTTTAGTTTCATCTCAATCCAAAATTTTCATAGTGAGTTACAATCTTTTTAAAAAGAACACGTTTTCTTGAACTTCTAGGTTGATCTTGCTTCTTTTCATCTAGTTAAGTTATTTTTTTCATGAAACAAAGGGAAAAAAAGAAAGAAAAACAAGAGTATCAAAAAAAGGAAAAAAAATAGAAAGAAGAAGGAGGAAAATAGCAAGCGTTGTGTTAGAAGTGTTTTGAGCAATATCTATTGTCATATCCAAAATTTGCTTTAATCTTCCAATCTTTGTGTCAATTGAACTCTTGATTTCCTTGAACTCCTTTTCCAATACTCACTTTGATATTCCAAATTTCTAAGCGTTGTGTTGATTCTGCAAGTTGTGAATGCTTTGATCATAAATTGCTTAGTTCTTTCAAGAGCCTCAAGAGGAATCTTAGAGTGGGAAAAGGCAAGAGTGACACATCAATTTAAGAAGCCAAATTTGTGAAAACCATGAGTGACACTAAATTGTTTGAGTGAAACACGTGGTAGAGTGGTGAGATCCGTTTTCTCTATTTATAAATTTTCAGGTATCAATATGTATGGTGAAAAAGCAACTTTAAAGAGATCTCTAATTCTTGTTAAAGGACTCTAAAAGTTCCATGCTGAAACAAACCAATAGATGTCTAGTCACAACTCCAAGTTGAAAAGAGAATTATATAGAAAGTTGTAGGAGTTGAAATAAGGCTCCATGACTGTTGAGGAACATTTCCAAGAGATGGAGTTAGCTATGATTAGAGTTGGTGTTAAGGAAATTTTAAAAGCTATTATGGATCGTTTTGTGTGTGAGCTTAATCCTAAATTAGCTTGTCTTGTAAGAATGTGTAGCTTCTTTGAGATTGAACATTTGAATCCATTACTTTTGCTAAGAACAAGAAATAGAAATAAAGATGTTCAGAAAGTAACTCCAATGTAAAGGAAATTGGAAGCATGATTGTTTCTACCCTTAATGATGAGCTAGAACCAACCAAGGAGGCAAAAGAACTCAATGTTGAAAATCTTGCTGCTAAATGTGTAAGAGACGACCTCATTATTCCAAGGACCATTCTTGTGGTTGGAGAAGATCCTCTCAATCATGAAAAGAAAAGTGAAAATATGAGTGAGAGTGATTTTAGTGAAACTGTTGTAGAGAGAAAAATTGAGTTTGAGGGAGAAAATGATATTGAGAGTATAAAGTGTTTTCAGAATAAAGAGAGTAAAAATGAAAGTGAAAATTTGAGTAAAAGGAAGAATAAGGAGTTGTAAGAAAAGTGTGGTTGAAATAGATTGCAAGGATAATTCTTTGGCCACTAATAATGTTAACCATTCTTTTCCTTGCCATTCTAGAGTGTTACAAGTATTCTTGGACTTGTTTCCTAAGAAACCACATGCTAGATTCTTATTTTCAAGAAGCATTGAACATTTACCTCCTTCAAGTGGCATTGAAAATATTATGGTGGCCTAGAGTTTTTTTATTATTGGTAACTCACTACCCTTAAGATACCTTGAATTCCACACTTTGAATTTTCATTGTTAGATGAATTTTGTTGTTTGTAGGTGTTCTTATATGATTGTTGTAACTTGTTTTGACGATAGTCTAGTCTATAGCAAGAATCTTCATGAGCATGTGAATCCTATGCTATGTGGGCTTGAAGTTTTAAGAAAGGAAAATTATTTTCAAATCAGGAAAATTGTGACTTCTGTATGGATGAAATTGTTTTTCTTAGTTTGTGTATTTGTTTGGTTGAGGTAAGCTAAACAAAAGATAAGCAAGTTGGCTGCAATTTATTGACACATTTCCTTATGTCATGAAATATAAGAAAGGTTAAGAAAATATAGTTGTTGATGCATCGTGTAATATCCCGATTTGTGATTAGGGCTAATGATTATGAAAATCATTGTAATTAGTGTAATTAAGCACTATTATGATTAATGTAATGTAAATTTTGGAATAAATACATATGGTATTTAAGATCAATGGTTGTGATCCCTTGACCGTAGGTCGGGTTCCTATGTGTTGTGATTTGGTGAGCTCATAAGGGAGTGAGTAGATGATGACATGTGGCATTGGGTGAGCCATTGGATGTGGCACTAGGAGACAAAAATCACTTTTTCTCTTCTCTCTCTCTCTTGTGCGGTTGTGTGTGTGTGTAGGGAGAAGGAGTTGACTTTTCATCATCATCATCTCTCCTTACCTCTCACTTTCTCTCTCCTTCCTCCATTTCTGGCGCTGGTTTGAGCTTGGAAGAGAAGATGAAAGCTTTGATTTTGGTGAGTTGTGATTCTCCTTTGCTCCAATCCCCTTCTCTGATATTATTCATATCAATGAGAGCTTTGTGGTGGTGGTTGTAGAATCTTGAGAAGTGGTGATTTGGGTGTGGGTCGAAATTGGAAGGTTGAGGAATCAAGATTCTAGATTGAGCAAAGTGAAGAGGTAGGCATTTAGAGCATTTTGAAGTATAATGTATGATTTTTGGCTAAGTTTAGTCAAATCTGGAATTTTGCCCTAAATATGCCTATTTCTGGAAATGTGAAGATCATTATGATTGATGATTGAAAATGATTTAGTTTGGAGATATATGATCATTTGATGCAATTTGGAATGTTAAAAAGGTATTAAGGGAATTTGGATATAGTGTGTCATGAGACCTTAATGAATGATTGTGGTCAAATGGGTTTTTAGAGTGTTTTTGAAGTGGTCAATATGTTCCCTAGTTAGTGCTTAGTGTGTATGAGCATTGGGAAGAGTTTGGGGAACCTTTGGGAGTGAATTTGACCATCTGGAGTTTCTGGTTTTTGGCTGCGTTTTGGGTCTCTGATGCACATCACTCGAGCAGAGGAAGAACGTGCTCGAGTGATATGCAAGTTTTTCCCTGTTGTGCTTCGAGTTATCTGGGTTTTATGAGTTGTGCTCGCGAGCATCGCCTTGTGCTCGAGTGAGCGAAGAACATGCTCGAGTGAGCATGATTCTGCTCGAGTGAAGGTGCGAGTCCGGAGTTGAGGTTGCTTTCGGGTCTTCACTTGCTGGTGGATGCCACGAGTGTGCTCTGACACTCGCGAGCATAGCCGTTTCACTCGAGCACTGGGGGTCGTGCTCGAGTGAGCTTGTGCTTCTGGTGGGAGTTGTTGCTCTCGGGTTGATGCTCGCAGGAAAGTTGCACGAGTGTGCTTTCTCACTCGCGAGTATAGGGTGTGTGCTCGAGCACATATGGCTGTGCTCGAGTAAGCCTGTGTCTTAGGTGAGACTGGTGCTCTCGGGTTGTCACTCGCGGGTGCTGTGCTCGCGGGTGCTCGAGAGAGGCTTTTGGCCTTGTGCTCGAGTGAGGTCAGCGTGCTCGAGTGAGCCAGCTCCTGGAAGTTCCTTTGTGCTCTCGGGTGCTCACTCGCAGTCTCACTTTCTCTTGTGCTCAAGTGATGTCCGTACCAATGCTCGAGTGAGAGCATCTGTGCTCGAGTGAGATGACCAAAAATCAGTGTTTTGCCTTCGAGTAAAGGGTCTTTTGGGTAGTGTCTTCCAACCCTTTAGGCATATGTTTAGGCCTTTAATAGTCACCTAAAGAGTCCTAAATGATAACCAACCTAGAGTATTATTGAAATATACATATGGATAAGAGATTGATTGGTTGTCCCTAATTGATATAGGATTTGACATCTGTCGTCCTCGTGAGGCCAAGGTGCCAGAGCCAGTCAGGAAGGATACAGGTAGTGACTCTTTCTTTATGCCTTGTGTGATACATTATATGTATATTATGTCATTGCTTTTGAAATGAAAATCGTATGCTGCAAGTTTTGTGAAAACTGTGGAAGCACCGCTATACCAATAGTCCCTGAGTCGCTAACAACGGTTTGGGTGAAGGTCGTATGCCTTCCCGGCGGTAAAAGGGGATGAGGTTAGGATGTGATATATGTGTATATGTAGGCCGAAAGGCTAATTGTGAGCCGAAAGGCTATTTGTGAAGGCCGACGGGCCATTGTGAAAGCCGAAAGGCTATATTTGAGCCGTGTGGCTATTTGTATGCACTGCCACGCCAATAGTCCCTGAGTCGCTAACAACGGTTCGGGTTAAGGTCGTATGCCTTCCCGGCGGTAAAAGGGGATGAGGGTGGAGTGACTTGTGTTGCTGTATGAGATGATTGGTGTGCATATTCTGTGATTGCATGTGGTATAAAATTGTTGTTACTACTGGGATTCTTTAGAATCTCACCCCTTCCATATGACTAACCTTTTCAGACAGGGCGAGTGGCTCGAAAGGGAAGCGGACAACCAGGAGTAGTTAGGCTTACTCCGAAATCTAAGAGGTAGTTGGTTATCATAGTTTTGGATTTGGGGTTATCAAGTGTACATTTAATGTAAATGAATATGTTGGTTGTGTAATCCCCACTGTTGGGAAATCTTAAACCCAAGTTATTTATGTAAGTAACCCGGGGTTTGCCGGGATTTTGGTTTCCACACTTTGATATTTATTATGTACTCTGATTTCTCTGGTAATTATATCCGCACGTGAATGTGAGACCAGGATTATGTATGATTTAGAACTGATTTTGAAATACCCCATCTCTGGGATGCGGGATTATCAATTATGATTTTGTCTTGTTGGTCTCTAATTCTCGTAAATTTTGTAATCCGGATGTAATTACGGTGAGGGGGTTACACATCGTCTAGAAGGTATAATCCTCTTTCTTTTCTAAATACTAGATTACTAGGATTTTAATATATAAAGGAATTTGTATGCAAATGATATTGGTTTTGCTGAAGCAACGGCTTGAGAAAATGAGCAATATGCATCCAAGGCCAATAAAGGTAGAATGTGTGTTCTTTTTTAACCTGGAGATTGGTGTATATGAGAAAAGAAAGATTTCAAGCTCAAAAAAAAAATCAAAATTAGCTGTAAGAAGAGATGGCTCATGTAATTCCCAAATTTTGGGATTATATGCTTGAGAATAAGCCCAAATTGAGTGGATTGCTAAGGCCTGGTTTAACAAGTGTCCTAGGAATGCATAAGAAACAGAATGACTTCTAGAAATCGCACCTGGAATAAAGTATGAATTTTTGTGCGGTTTAGTTGAAAGAAAATACCCGATTCCTTTTGGATGCGTCAGAATGACATAAAACCTAACTCGGATTCAAAGGAAAGGGAAATTATGTCAGTAATATAAAGAACTAAAAGAACTGATGACACAAGAAATAATATTGTCATAATCAAAAGCAAAAGAGTCAATTGCCACTTGATCTTGAGGTCAAAATTGGACAACAAATTAAAGGGCTAGATTTTGCTCTTCAAAAAGTAAGAAGTGATTTTGAGAATTAAAAATCAATCAACTCCCTCCCCTTATACCATCAAAAACGTCCAAGAAGGCAAAATGGAAGAAAGAAGGAATTTTTGGTTTGGTCAAACTTGGGCACATACACATATAAGCTTATGATCAACATTTTTCTTCCTTTTGTTGGACCAATTCGGTCAAAAAGCAACGAGGAAAGAGATAAGACCAATTTAGTTAACTAAATCAGCAATTAACTAAATCAGCCTTAGTTAATTAATTAACCACTTGCTTTTCCAAGAGCCATAGGAATTTGACACTTGGCAAATTATGGGCTAAGCATTTGGTTAAGTGGAGATAAAGATCAAAACTCCCTCTCTCCTCTCCAAATGTGTCCGGTACACAGAAAATGAGGGGGATAATGAGAAAAATCAAGTGAAAATGGAAGAGGAAAGAGAAAGGATGAATACTGAAAGTTCCTGAGCTCTAAAGCCGATTTCACCCCCCGATTCGACATTTCCAACTTCCGGAGTTTTCTCTAATGTCGTTCCTCTCGATGTGAGCTTCATTTTTATGATTTTAGATTCTTGATCGGAGGTGCTTGGAGCAATCTACCTAAGGGAAGTGCTGCCAAAACCAAGAACCGGTTGTAAAAACAAGTAGAGGTACGTATGAGCTTCGGGTGCTTCTGTCGCTAAAGCAATCAATTAAACTAGGTCCTAAATTATTATGCAGTTTAGGGTCAACCTAGGTCATTCTCCCAAGGAGCAAGCTATGGGTTTTCTTTAGGATTGATTTTTAACTGACAAGGGATGCAATAGAATGGACCTAAACTAAAATGCAAGACTCTACTACCTAAATGCAAATAACTCTAAAATCTATATGAGAATGAAACTAACCTAAATGAATTGGAATGCAATCTTTGGGGGTTTTTTATGAAAAGGAATTAAGATGCTAAGCAAAGAGAATAATCAAAAGCAAGACACTCAACAAGGATTTTAGTTCAGTTATGATGATGAAGGGGACAACTTAGAATTCACATGGATTTAGCTTTCTTAGCCATTTAATTTATTAGACCAAAGGGATTGATGAAATATTGGAATTAATAAATTTAATCACCTAATTGAAACATGGGAAACCCTCAAGCTCAATAACACCTAATCCACTAGAAAACTCATAATGGAAAAAAATGGTGGTTAATTAAATCCATTAAAAACCAATCACAATTGCTTAAGATAGTTTTGGAAGTTATGTTCACAATAGCCTAATTAAACAGTTCAATAATTAATCACCTTAATTAAACAATCAAGAGATTAAACCCAAATCGACAATTAAATTAATAATGAAAACTCAATTAATAATTTAATTGACAATCAAAGGTTTGCAAACAAAAATCCCAATAATCAATTAAAAACAAATCAAATCCAAATTATTAATTCAATCCAAATCAAAAATAAGTCTACAATCTAAAACTAGATTGTTCTCAATTAACACAACCCAAAATCATTTAAAACTAAATAATATTAAGTCTTGAATCAAAGAGATAAAAGAAAAGACACTGCCTTGTAGTCTTCAAGTGTAAGCTCCTAGGCTCTAGCTTCCTCCATGATCCTCCTAAGTTGCCTCCCAAGAGAATTAAGCTTCCATGGAATTTTCCTCCTCAAACTCCTTCATAAAATTCACGGCCATGAAGAAATATTGAGAAGAATTGATTAATTCAATTGCTCCGTCACTGTGCAATGAGAATTGATGACAATTCATTGAATTGTCAAAGGGGTTGTGGAGGTGGGCCCGTGGCTAAACAATGGAACTTGATAGTGATGATTCCAGCAGCAATTCAAACGGGCATGTGGTGTCTTCAGCGTCCTCTGCCGTCTGTGCTTGCGTCTCAGTCCCTCAATCATCTCAGCGTCTGCGAGTATCAGTCCATGAGTCTCAGCGTCTTCCCCCACTTCTGTGACGGCTAGGGTAATTAAAAGGGAGGAGAAGAGAGCTTTTTGGGTACCAACTTGAGCTCATTAAAATTTAAGAAGCCCAAATAAAATTCAACCGTTGGATATTCTTTTAGCATTTTAGAAAATTTCTGCACCGTAGGATCTTTCAATCTACTTTTCCTTACTCTGCAAGAATTAAATAAAATTGTGATATATCCTATATTTAAAAATATTATCCAATCATAATATAACAATTAAAATATTATCAATTTAAGCCCAATAATATCATAATCCATTCAAATTTATATTATTTCCTATAATTGGCTAATAATCCAAATATTATCTAATAAATCCAAATTAGCCTAAAATAATCTCCAAAATAAATGAATAAGGTGAGATAAAATATATTAAAATTGTGATTTATCAGTTGGGCTTTAAGCATTTTATGGGTTGCCCTATGATTTCGTCCAAACTAGGATTTTAGGTTTATATGTTGTTTTAATCATGAAAATGATGATACATAAGGGTTAGTGAGGATATTAGACTAGTTTGATAGTGAAATTGCAAAACTATTGATTGTTAGGTTGAAGTTTCTGGAAGGCAATCTACCTGTGGCATGTTTTTAATTAGCCAAATATTGTCCAATGGCCATGAACCTTTCCAAAATAAAAGTAAACACGTGAAACTTTAATTTGATATGTCATTTGTGCCATTTGGATCTGTATACTCAGAGTTATGAATTTTTAAAGTTAGGCATAAAAATATGGAATGATGTTGCTGGCAATGTGAATTGAATTGTGATTTTGGAATTGTGGGCATATAATTGGTAGTAGGGGTATTTTTCCCTTAAATTAGACTTAACGAGGGTTACATAGAAATTTGAACCACTCCATTTGGAATTTTATAGATTAAGTTATGATTTTTTGAAGTTGGGCCAAGAAACAGGGGAAATCTGGAAATCTAGATTTTAGTTGCGGCCAAGCATTTTTTACTACAAGCAAGCTCCTAGACTGCTTCTTGGCCACGGCCAGAGGATTTTTTGGCTGTGGCCTAAAAACTTTTAACCTTTTTTTGGCTGTAGTCAAAGAATTCTTGGCTGCGGGCAAAACCCCCAATTCCATCATTTCATATTTTTTTCAAAAAATGTCGACTTGTTTAGCCCTTCCTAACTTCTTGGACATTGATATGCACTTTCAATGACTTGCTATCATGGCTTTAATGATGTGATTTGGTATTTAGGGCAATGAGAAGTTAAGGAAGAGGGAATGGAAGGCTTTTCAAGCAACTACAATGGTTGGAAAAAAAAGGGGAACAAGAGGAGGACATAAAAGCAAAAGGTAGTGAAATTTTCCTTACTTGCATTCACTTGATAAGTATGCTTATGTATTGATATGTTTAATTTCTTTGATGAATGGTATGAAGCATGTATGAATGACTGAAGCTCTGTTTTTACTTATACTATGGTCATAGGTGTAATTTGTAGAGCATTGAGCATGCAAGTATGTCATTATGCTAGCATGAATTTATGTAAGCGAGCATGTCATGCATAAAGCTTGTATCTTGTATACATAGTTAGCAAATTTTGCTACTGAGATTCTCTCGAATCTCACTCTCCCTCTCCCAACAATATAGGTATGATGAGTACAGGAGAAGAATGCTTGAAAATACGCAATGGTGAAATACGAAGGAGAATCAAAGATTTAAGTGCAATGCACTATTTATGTACTTTGTTTAGATTTGTGTATTTTTGAATATGAATGTATGAAGAATGAGTAGAGAAACGCTCTGATGTTCATAAAAGGAATTAAGAAATGATGAGTAATAACAAAGTTGTGAACCATTAGAATACACTTATGCAAGATTTTGAAATATTCAAGAAAAAAACCCACTCAACTACAGGTTCAAATCCTATCTTGAGGTTGGGAATTGAAAGAAATTTACAAAAGAATATCGCTTAGTGGTTTGAATTCGTTGCGTAAAACTCATCAGATCGATTACGAAAATAAGGTGTTACAGTTCATTTCAAGTGCTTGAAAGAATTAATGATAATGCTCACAAAATTGATTTTCCTGGTAAGTATCATGCTAATGCTACTTTTAATGTAATTGATTTATCTCCTTTTGATGCAGGTGAAGATTTGAAGATGAATCATTTTGAGAAGAGAGATAATTATGCGATACATAAAAACCAAGGTGTCTCTTTAAATTCAAGTGATGAATCTTCAACTTAACATGAGACTTCACGAATTCCAGCTAGACCAATCACAAGGGACAAGCTAAAACATTTAAGGAAGAACTAATGGGGCTAGTTCAAGAGATTTTTGCAAAGCAAATGAAAATTAGATCAATAAGTCTGAACAAAAATGTTGAACATGTCCTTAAGTTTATTTGAGCTGAAAATGGAGTTGCTGGTCAAATTTTAGGTTTGGAGTCTTCACATTAAAGAGCTCGAACCTAATCTGCATATGGGGAGACCCGTTTGGGCCTAAATAATCATATTTTGGGCTTCAATTGCTTATTATATTTTGTTTATTTTATTTGTGCGGAAGTTGTTAGTTGGCATATTTGACTTTTGAGTTCCCTAGTTCATTATATATATTAAATTTTAGTTTTTGTTTTCTATGTTGCATTTAATGCTCATTAATTCAGATTTGAAGACTTCTCTTTAAACATTTTGCACCCCCCCTATTTGTAAAAAGACTTGAGACTTGATCTTGGAATTGAACTTTCCACATTTATATCTTGAGAGTGAATTTTCTTTAGGGTTCTTCATAGAAAAAATAGACTTATCAACGCTTGATCAACCTTGTGTCGTCTTCAAACTCTTTAGATCCTTATTCTTTCATGCTTAAGGGTTCAAATGGATCATCGACCTTTTATTAACTTTCTTGGGGTGAGTTTATCTTCGATTGGTTGTGGGTTTGTGGCATTTTTCCCTTGTAGGTTCACACCATCTCACTCATTAAAGTAAAGAGGGGGTAAATTAGGGCATGGAGGATAGGTCTAATTTGGAAAGAAAATCACAATCGTTTGAGATAGAAGAAGAGAGAAAGCTATTTTCACATCTTCGCTTTGGTGAGGAGGTTTGCAACATTGAGTGCATCATTTTGAATGGTGGGACCATTGATTTGTGGCCTAGTATGGGATTTATTCACTTTGTATTGAACTTAATTTTTTTGGGCATGTTTCAGTTTTTTTTTTTCTTAACTTTGATTGTTTGGCTAGTTATTTGCACTTTTTTATGCTATGCATATAATCAAAACTTTTTTGTAACCTATTTTGGCCTTAGTGGAACTAGTTCTTATTAGTCTGGACATATATAGATTCTGATATTAATTAATACCAAAGTTTAAATAAATGCCAACGAGCCTTGACTTACATGGCACCTATCTCTCCCTTTGTAGGAGAGGCCACAAGCTCCATCCTATGTAGTGTGTGCGAGTGTGTTTATAAGTGATAATATATGTATGCTCTTCATTTGACCTCCTAAAAAATTATATTTGTCCAAATACTTCATATGTTATATCTAAGGTACAAAAAACCACACCGATCATTGAACCAGTTGAAGCAATGGGTTAAAGGTTAGTAGGTCAGTCGAGGTCAACTCGTAGTCAAACCGGTAATTATTTTATATATATTTATATAATTTAAATAAGATTTACAAAAAAAAATATTGATATTTAATTATGAAAAATGTTTTAATAAAAATAATATTTAAAAAATCCATTAAAATAACAAAAATAATATACATATATACCTATATACAATTGATTTCTGACTGCCTTTTTTAAATAGCCATTAACCAGCATCTCCTTTCTTTCGAATTATTTATATATATTCAGGTTAAAAAAAGGGAAAATGACATCTAGGTCCCAAGCAATAGAAAAAATACCACAAAAGTCCCTTTGAAAAATCAATGGTCAGAAAAGTCTCTAGGGACTTTTCTGACATTAATTCCCAATGTCCATTCACACAATTACCCCCATTGAAATAACTAAAGAAAACACACAGGAGGAGAGGAGGGAAGCTGCGGTTTTTGTCATTAAAGAGAAAGAGAAACAGTCAAATGCACCATGTTGGAGATGCAACATTGAAGGGATAAAGTGTGTTGTTAATGTCCTTGACAAAGGATATGCAGCCTTCATCTATGGGTACAGAGGTAGAACACCAAACTGAATTTTTTTTCTTTTTTCAGTCTGAACATTGGGTAGATTGAGATTGAGGGGTTGGAGCTTAGGCTCAGTAGTGGAGGAAGTGGTAGGTGGTAGATAAGAAATGTTAAGATTTTGGTAAAGATACGATCTTGACCATTAAAGTTGGGGTTTCACTTTGGTGGGTTGTATTTTTGTTATATTGCTCTGTTTTTCGAGAAAGTTACAGAGGGAGTGTTGTGTTTTAAGTAGGATTAATTGAATGTGATAATGCTCCTTTGCTTTGAAAATGCTAGTATGAAAAAAAAAGTGTTGTAAATTCATGCATTTTTAGTTGTTAATATGGCTGTTATAGTTGCTAATATATACAGAACTTGTGCTCTGTTTTTGGAAAATGTAATAGAGGGAATGCTCTGTTTTTGGGCAAGAAAACAGAGGAAAATGCTGATATGATGTTAAAAAAGTGTTGTTAAAGAGTTGTTAATATGTGCATTTGTTGTTGTAAATATTGTTGTGGCAATTGTTAATATGGCAGTTGTAGTTGTTAATATAGAACCTCTGTTGTGCTCTGTTTTTGGGCAAGCAAACAGAGTAAATGCTTTGTTTAAGTGGAATGAGTATGTGAAGTATGTGAAAAAAGGTACTTATTATTCATAGCACTTAATACTTTAATGTCATAGTATATATGAAAATAATAAGCTATTCAGTTGTGATAGTACAAGTATTAAGTTGCAACAAATAGGTAGAAGATGTTGTTTAAATTTATGATGTGTTGTTGTCACAGGGGGCACATGAAATTGTACAAACATTAGAAGGTTGTCCAATGACTTGTGAATATAACTCTTTGTGTTGTGAAAACATACATAATGCCTTGTGAACAAGGCCTTCAGATCTTGCAAATGTGGCATTAGGAATTTTAGGCACATTAAGTCATTACTGGGTTCAGCTGATGGTAAGACTCTGTGACATTGTCAAAAATTTAACCGCCTAAAGGAAGTTGTTAATATGACTTATGATGTTGTAAATAAAGCATAACATGTTGTAAACAATGACAGAAGTGCCAGCAAAGTGATGTGTATGTTATTGCTTCTTGCTCAAGCTATTGCCTTGGTGCGACAACTGAAAATAGTTGTAAACATAACTTAATAAGTTGTAAGCCTAACTATACATGTTATAAACGTAACTGAAGATGTGGTAGACATGACACAATCACGCATGTTATAAACATGTTGTAAACGTAACTGAATATGTTGTTAATATGACTTATGATGTTGTAAATAAAGCATAACATGTTGTAAACAATGACAGAAGTGCCATCAAAGTGATGTGTATGTTATTGTTTCTTGCACAAGCTATTGCCATAGTGAAACAACTGAAAATAGTTGTAAACATAACTTAATAAGTTGTAAACCTAACTATACATGTTGTAAACGTAACTGCAGATATTGTAAACACGACACAATCACGCATGTTATAAACATGTTGTAAACGTATTTGAATATGTTGTAAACGCTATTTGAGATTTTAAGAGTTGGTGGGCCAAGCACGCATCCAATGACCTTTATTAAGTATATTGACATGCAGACGAAGTGGTTACATGTTAAAATAACTCATCCTGTTGTAAACAAAGCTTTATCAGTTGTAAACAAAGCCATCCGTACAGAAAAACTTGCTACTAACCAAGATCTTTTCCTGGTGCAATGACAGAAATAAGTTGTAAAATTAACTGCATAAGTTGACAAATTAGCTTAAGAAGTTGTAAAATCAGCGTTCGTTGTGGTAACGTTAATCAGAAAACAACGTTCATCTAAGCACGTGGCCACATGTAAATTTGCTCAACACTGAAGATGGGAAGAGTTAACTACTCTGTGTAGTGTTTACAACATCTTCAGTTATATTTACAACATGTTTAGTTATGTTTACAACTTATTAAGTTATGTTTACAACTAATTTCTGCTGTTGCATCAGGGCAATAACTTGGGCCATATCAATAAGTTGCACACTATATTGTTGGCACTTCTGTCATTGTTTACAATATTTAATGCTTCTTTCACAACATTATTAGTCATTTTAACAACTTCCTCTAGCACCCCTTCATCATTTACAAAATCCACAAATGTTGATGTATCAAGGGTAACTTTGAACTTCATTTGAATTTCATTACTTTCATGAGAATATGCAACATAAACTTTGTATTAACAACTTCCACAGCAATATTTACAACTACATATGTACATATTAACAACACGTTAATAGCACTTTTTTATCATCATATCAACATTTTTTATCATCATGCCAGTGAGAATGTATAACACCTCTGTTTGCTTGGCCAAAAACAGAGCACATCAGAGGTTCTGTATTAGCAACTACAATCGCTATATTAACAACTATATTTGCTCAAATTTACAACAATTTTTTGGTTTCATTTCTGTGTTTTCACAGTAACGAACCACAATTATATTCACCATTTCCACTTAAAACACAACAGCTCCTCTGTTTTCTTGCCCCAAAAATATAGCACTCTAACATAAACTCAACCCACCCAAGGTGAAACCCCAACTTCAATTGTCAAGATCATATGTGTAGCAAATTCTTAGCATTTCTTGTCTACCACCCACCACTTACTCTATTATTAAGCCCAAGCTCTAACCTTGACCAACTCCTTAATCTCAATCCAACCAACTTTCACACAGGAAAAAAAATTCCAGTTCGCTTCTATACCTCGCAACCCGTAGATGGACGATGAAGAAGAAGACATTCCCAACCACATTAACAGCACGTTGTATCCCTTCGATGTTGCACCTCCAACGTGCATGGTCTGTGCATTTTTCTCTTTCTCCGTAATCATAGAAACGTGCCTTCCCTCCTGTCCTCCTGTGACTTTTCTGTAGTTATTTTAGTGAGGATAATTATGTAAATGGACATTGGGAATTTATGTCAGAAAATTCCCTAGGGAGTTTTCTGACCATTGACTTTTCAAAGGGACTTTTGTGGTATTTTTCTGTAGTTTGGGACTTAGGTGTCATTTTCTCTTAAAAAAACTAAATTGTTTGTACATGTAAGTAATATTAATAAGAGAGAATTCCAAAAAAAATACCTTTTGAACTTTAAAATCCCATTAACAAGAAGCATAATAAGATTAACAAAAAGAGTAATGAAATTGACAATGCAAGTTCTTATTAAATCACTAATTTAGGATTTTGAAGTTTAAGTAGTATTTTTTTAGAATTTTGCCTATTAATAATAAGGGGATAGATGGGACACAACCACTTTATGTCATAGGCTCATAGCAGCATAGGGTAGTGTATTATGGGAATTGTGTAAGTTCCACACATTATCTCACCATCTCAGAGCTATCATTAATGTATTTCCTATTTGTTCTCTCCAATTTAATCTCTCACTCTCCTATTTCCCCATCTCCCTCGCACAGCTTCAATGGTCGAGCCTTAAAATGTAAAATCATCACATCCTTCTCATTTGTCTTCCATTCTTTCTATTTTATACTCTAAAATACGTCCTCACTTAGTTTTTTAGCATGCTCATGAGCTCTTTTACATTAAGGTTTGTTGAACATTCCCCCCCCTCTTCTTTTTCTCATTTTTTTCTTCTATTTTTTGGCGAACTTTGTTCTCCCTCCCCTCATTTCCTACATTTTCCGTCCACAAAAAACATGACCCAAATAACTTGTCCAACCCAACAAGTTTCCTTGGTTTGGCATAGGTTGTCCCGATTTAAAACAAGTGCTTCGGGTTTGTTTCCCTTCGATTCAAGCCTCGAACTAGACCGGACAAGTGGCCGGTTCACCAGTTTCCGATCCAAACCAGTCAGTCCAATCCGGATTTTCGTGCCATGGTTATATATAGTGCAAATATAAATTTATAACATGTTTTTAAATACCTGGCCCTCTAATGATGCACACCATTGGAAACTACTATTTGTAAAAAATATTTGTTGATTGTTTTTCAAATATGCCCTCCAATAAGTTACATTGAAAACTATCTTTATTAATAAAAACGCCCCCCCTTTTGTAATCAATTAAAATAGTTTCTAGAAATATTATAAATTTCGAAAAAAATTGAGATATTATAATTAATATAAAAACATATCCCCTAATTAAGTCCCGTGTTTAGCACTAGATAGAATGTCATTTTTTATGATAAAATGGTTTTTTTAATATCATAATCATCTTCTTTAATTTCCTCCCCTCTAATATTTGATTATTATTGAGAAAATGTCAATAATATTAATTTTAAAAAAATTGCTCCCTCTGGTCCTAATTATAAGACAAAGTTGACTTTTTTTGAAGAAATTAAAGAAGCTAATTAAATTACTTTAGAGTATTTATATTTATATTGTTTTCTTCAAACTAATTAATTTCACTAATAAATTAATATATACTCTAAAGATACATAATATATTATATGATTAAATAACTTATTTAGCTTCCTTAATTTCTCCAAAAAAAAATCAATTTTATCTTATAATTAAAACCGGAGGTAGTAATAAATATATAAAGTAAGTTACCAGCTTCCTCCTTATATCATCCTACACTGTGATAACGGAGGAGCATAAAGTCATTCAAGATATATTGTTAATTTGGTTTTTTTTTTTTTTTTTTTGGTTGTAATTTTGTTTTGTTTCTGTGTTTATTTCGGAATACCAAGTTTAAACAAATTGAAATATACATTCCGTCAAATATTCCAACGATTCAGGACCACGATGGCTGTAAGCAAGGTCCGGTCGCGTCTGAAACCTAACCTGTAAGGTGTAACGAAGAATCCACATCCACTTGCCTGCGAAATCAATTGCCATCATTTAGGATAGGGCTTTTGCAGTTTGCTCCATTGAGGTGTGCCACGTCATCTATATTATCTATCCCCATAATTTTTCCTTTTCTTTCTTTATCATCTATCATTTATTTGTTTTAGGGTTTTCTGAAAATGAACGTAATTTATATCTGTTTGTTGAAGGAAGTTCATGATTTGGAGATTTTTACGTTCTAGTCTGTACACCCTCCTATGCTTTTTGTTGATCTATTTTGTTGATCTATATATGTAAACTGTATCATTTAATTTGTTTGGATTGTGTTGTGCAACTTCGGGTACTCAATGCATTCTTTTGTTTTGGGAGAAGATTGAACCTGAGCGTTTGAAATTTAAGGTCTGCTTCTTGAAGTGTGTTTGATGCATGGGGATCTATATAATTGTATTTTGTTAGGCGTTGGAGTATTCTGGCTTTCTGCTTGCCTGGTAAATTGTGTGGCGACCCTCTACTTCCTGCTTAATAATGCCAATAGCAACATCCCTGATGAAGAAATTCGAAATACTGAAGAAATCGATCAATGAAAGATTGCATAGGAAATGGGTTATTGAGTTGAAAATACCAGGAAAAGGTTTAAGGGCCCATTTGTACAAGATTAACAAAAATACTGATTTTGGTTAAGCTGCATGAGTGAGTTATTGAGCTACATAAAAGGGGATCATTAATTCTATTGTTGTATTATGGGTTCTTGCAGCTGAGATAAGGCATTCGTGATGGGTGCTCCTAAGCAGAAGTGGACACAAGAAGAAGAAGCAGCACTAAAAGCTGGAGTTGTTAAGCATGGGGTTGGAAAATGGCGCACAATACTTAAGGATCCAGAGTTTAGTAATGTCTTGTATCTTCGGTCTAATGTAGATCTTAAGGTTTGGCTCTACTGGGATATCTCTGTTTGCTTGCTTTCTTTTGTTTTCTCTTTTTGTTGGAGTTCATCATGTCAAGAATGTGTGAATTTTGCATTACTATCTGGGACCATTTATATTACTACGCATGTTGCTTATTTCGTATTATTTTTCTATGGTATAGGATAAATGGAGAAATCTGAGCGTTATGGCAAATGGATGGAGCTCCCGGGACAAGTCTAGATTAGCTGTTAGAAGGGCACATCAGATACCAAAACAAGATGAAAATGCTATGACTGGCCCTTCTGGTGTTCCAAGTGATGAAGAACTTACGGATTCCAGGGCTCCTCAAGTTCCTAGAGACATGATGCAGATTCCTGGTCCCAAGAGGACTATTGTAAGGTTGGCCTATTTCTTTCTTTCTGTTTAATTTTCAGGCAGTGTTTCATTTCATTACTCCTAACAACCTAGGTTGTGGCATAAAGCAATGCCATAAGTATGCGCGATGAGTTTTCTTCCCGTGAAGCAGTTTTACTGAGCATGAACAGCTGTTTCTTTAATGTTTCACGCAATAATTTCCTCTTAATAATGCAGTTAATTATTCCACTTTTGGGAATTGGCTTAACTACTATAAGTCAAGAACAAAAACAAAAATGTATACTATTTCATCACTAGTTATTGAAAAAAAAGAATTTTGTTGTAAGCTTGGCATTTCTTCTTAAAAAAAAATAGGGATTGCTTCATTTTATTACTTCCATCAACCTGAGTTGCTAAAAGAATTAATTCAATTTAAGAATATTGTTGAATTTTATTCCAGTGAAACAGTTTTGTTGAGCATTTATACTTGTTCCTGTATATGCTTGCTTGCGATAATTTGTCAATTAATAATCCAGTGTTTTATAGATAGGTAAAAGTGATGATTATGAGATTTGAAATGAGTCTCTATCAATCCAAATATCTGCTACTTTAAGTCTCTATAAATTTAATGGCAGATCAGTTTCATAAACAAGTTGTGATCCAGAAGTTAATATTATTAGAA
Organism: Inga laurina; assembly: GCA_963855925.1. NCBI lineage: Eukaryota > Viridiplantae > Streptophyta > Magnoliopsida > Fabales > Fabaceae > Inga > Inga laurina. Next base: position 58,268,840 of record OY979708.1, read on the forward strand.
AATTTTGTATTAATCAAAATCTGTTTTTATCAACCTTAAATAAATAAATACACATATGCACTCAGTCATGTTATATATATTTATATATATATTATTGTTCATGTTCTTTATGCAGATTGGATAGCCTTATAATGGAAGCAATAGCTAGTTTGAGGGAGCCTGGCGGCTCCAACAAGACAAATATTGCAGCTTACATAGAGGTATAGTTCATTGTTGAAGTCTAAATTCTGTTTTGTTTGCTTGTCATTTGATTCTTTGGTAGATGTTCTGCTTTTCTGACTTTCTTGATCATAGTGGATCATTTTTAACAAACCTTGGCAACTGTTTATTAAATTTCTTTGTTGAGGAGGATTAGAAGCTCTCTTAACCTTGTGGTTTTAATTGTAGAGAAGCTGGCTGTTTTAATTTACTGTATATCAATTGAAAGACACTCTGCTATTCTCCATTCAGTGATTATTCTTTCATTTTCTTCGTTAAGATCTGATTTTTAATTTATGTTATCTTTGTTTATTATAAATGGTTATGTTCAACTAATTTCAGTTCAACCTTTAGTGAACATTGCTTATTAGATATCAGTTCAACCTTTAGTGAGCATTGCTTATTAGATAAGTTTAAGATTACCTTGTGATGACTTGCAGTATATTTTATGATATGTCATTCAAATTTATGGATGCTAGATGGGACTGGAAAACAACAAATATAAAGGGGCCAGGTATAATTTTGGTAAAAAAATCAATAGGAATCTAGAATTGTGAGAAAGCAAGCTGACACGGACTAGTGTGTCTTGTGTGTGTTTTTATTTTGTCCAGAGTGCTAGTGTGTGTTGGAAGACCTTGTTTTAATATTTTCATCTCTCATTTTGTTTATAGTTTTAACAATTGCTACCTATAGTGAAGGTTTGTGAAGAAGGTGAAGAGATGAAATGGTTACTGTATATGTATTTTGATTATTTAAATTTATAATTCTGATGATGCTTTTAGAGTGATTACTGTTACCGATAACTGAACATATAAGCTATCCCTTGTTTTTCCATGGCAGTCTATTTTATAGGCAAAGCAAACTAGTGGGATCCATCGTTAACAATCTTCGAATTTTCCTGATAGGACTGTAATTTTACCAACGACTTTGAAATTTCCTATAGTAGCTTTATGTAATGGACAAAATTATAGGTATGAAAATTATAAAATACGCTTTGAAATTTCCTATAGTAGCTTTATATTGTCAAGACACAGCAAATATCTTCATTGAATGTCAAAGTTGATTTAAATCTGCTAAATGGACTGTAACACTATGTATCTACCATGATTATATTGAAATTGTCTGAAAGGATCTGATAAATTCTTTTCAAAAGTGTTACCTAATAGTTTTGAAATTAAATATCTATTTCTGATTGATATTTATTAATAATTTTTATTAAAATATGAATATTTGCTTGGACGCTGTTTTGTTCTGTATGATCAGTGAAGGATACTTGAAGGGACAAGTTGAGGTCCCATGGCTTTGAGATCACTCTATGCCATGGAGGGTTTTGTCATTTTTCCTTATGATCCATTCCATTTGTTCAGAAGTGTATGGGTATTGGCAAGCATTTTCATTCCTTGATACTAACGAGTAACGATAACAATACCCCTGAATATGATGCTATTTCAACACCATATATGGGATCTATTTTTGTTGTTTATGGAATGATACTATTATATGTTGTTTGTGAAACTCAAATGCTTGATATCGTGAGAATTTATCAGATCCTTTTGGCAGGATGATGCTATGATTTATATTTTAAGACATGATTTTTATATTGTTTCCAACATGTTGCATTTCATTGCAAAATAAACTGTAGGACCAATATGGGGCACCTCCAGATTTCAGAAGGTTGTTGTCGACAAAACTGAAATCATTGACAGCAAGTGGAAAACTGATAAAGGTATATTTCAGATATGCAATTTTTATGATGTTCATTACCGATGTTCTCTTCTGATGCAAAACTTGTTTGGATCACAATAATTTAATCTGTATGCAATTTCATATGTTATGCTACTGAAATGGGATTTTCCCTGCTGTTGGTATGTAATTTTTGCTTTTGTAAAATGCCCACTATTGTTTCTGTAAAAGAAAAGAGAAAATTCCATTCTAATCTTGATCTCTTTGCTAACTCCTACTATCAAGCATTTGTTTCCCCAAAACTGCTTTTACCATATGCACAAGTTTTGCAATTTCATTTTCCCTTCTGCGAAGTCATTTTACCAGATTTGATTGTTTATACTTTATAATGTAGAAGTAATGTGCTTTCGGTTTTTTATGAGTTATACATTTGTGCTAACTGCTTTAAGCCTTAATTATATTGATAATGAAAAACTCCTAGTGCTGTGCCCGTTCCTTCTTTGCCTTGAAAAGATTACAATGTTAGTATGACATCTTGAAAGTTTGGTCACAGTTCTGGTGAGCTATGAAGTGTAAAGTGTCGAAGAACTCCTACTATAAAGATGTTTTGTTGGGTGTTGAGAAGGGTTGGGGCTCTTATTTGGTGAAATATGGTGATATGGTCTATAACCCTAAGGACGATTAGGAGGAAAACATATAGAAAACAATGTGATTGGAGATAATTCTACACTAAGTGATATTCGTGTCATGATTTCTATCTCTTCTTTGGAGAAACTCTTAATTATTATGGTGCTGTAAAGGGGGTAGGGCTAAATGATGGTGTAGAAATTCCTGTGGATGTCGGCTGGGAAAGGAATTATCAAAATTGACCTAGGATAATTTTTTTCAGGTTCATTTTAGCTGTATGGTAAATTGTTACATTTCTCCACTGTGCTCGAGAATTATGAAGGAGAGTAGCTTGGCCTTGATGCGAGGCTTTGGGATTGCATTTGATAAAAATGAATAATCTTAGAAACTGATTCGGGAATTGAGTCTCTGTTGCTTGCTTTTTGTAGATTAATCATTAAAAAAGTTCAAATCTAGCCTGAACTCTTCTGAGAATCAGGAGATGGACACCAGAAGGGCTCCATACTTATGGATTAGTGAGTGAGAAAGAATGACATTTAGCAAGCTAGAATGGTGAGGAAATTAAAATACTAGTCACTTTTTAGCAAGGGATTCTTATAACCAACATCGTTATCTAGAATCAACTGTAGTTTTATATATAATCATGTGAGCTTTACATGCATTGTGGTGGATGCTGTATGTTTTTTGTTTAAATTCAATTAGAGATCTTACTCCTGGCTGTGTTTGGTTTTACAGGTGAAACGAAAGTATAGGATTCCTCCTCCGCCAACATATCCAGACCGGAGAAGAAACTCATCTTTGTTATTGACAGATGGAAGGCAGAGAATCCCTATGAAGATGGACAAAGATGAGGCCAATGTCATCACAAAGTCTCAGATAGATTTAGAACTAGCAAAGATAAGGTCAATGACAGCACAAGAGGCAGCTGCAGTTGCTGCTCGAGCAGTTGCAGAAGCAGAAGCTGCCATAGCAGAAGCTGAAGAAGCGGCAAAGGAGGCAGAGGCTGCGGAAGCTGATGCAGAGGCAGCACAAGCTTTTGCAGATGCTGCAATGAAGACACTAAATGGAAGAAACACCCCAAAATTGGTAAGTCTTTTATTATCAATACATCAGTCATTATCAGTATGATGGCAAAATCGTGTTTCGTTTATTGTGTCTTATTTCTCTTCCATGCAATTACAGGACTTGCAGATAATTTAATAAAAAAAATATAGCAAATCACATTATTCCCAAGCCATGAACAATATGACTCATTCTTCTGATTTTATAAGACATGGGAAATATGAATTAGAGGGTGAGATTTGGAGCAACGGTAAAGGTTGCTGCCATGTAATCTAGAGGTCATGGGTTCAAATCCTAAAAACAATCTCTTTGCTTGTGGGAGGTAAGGCTACGTTTGCGTACACCTTACCCTCCCCAAATCCCACGTGGTGGAAGCCTTGTGCACCAAGCCGACATTTTTTATCGATTTGGTGATAAATTGTCAAATATATAAAGTCATTTTCTTAAGTGCTTTTTCCATTCAAGTTGGTCATCAGGGTTGGGGGTTTATAATCTTGTCTAGAACTATGCATATGGTAAGATCAGACTTGAGCAGTGTGGCCTGATTTGGGGAATTTGAAATTGCAGAGGCACTCCGTAGAGCTGATGCGAGCTTGATAGGAATGAATTAGAGAGAAGCAAAGGACCAATGCTAAGGACTGACAGCCAGATAGATATTTATCACTTGCTGATCTTGTTTATACTGTACATATTTTGAGGGTCTTTCTCGTTATCAAATAGGTTTTTGCTAAGGTTTTGTACACATTTATAGAATTCTAGTAAATTCTGAAGAGGTGGTGTTTTTAGTGTATATTTATTGCTGATCGAACATTGTCAATGTACCATTTGTAGAAAGTAAACTTGAATGATCAGTTCAGAATTCTGCCGAGACTGGCAGCTTGATTAGTGTATGCTTACTCTTTCACTGAAATATTTTCTTTTTTAATTTGAAAAAGTTTAAAGTGGCACCCGGTAAATTCTCGTTGGAAACATTTTTAGATAAATATATGAATGAAGCCATGCGGTATCGGCGGCAAAATATGGAACACTTGAAACTAGGTTCGAAAGTGGAAACTGGTTGAATCCATCTTGCTTGGGTGATCATAGAAGCCATAGCATATATTCTCTCAGATAAATGACGCGCATTCATTGTTTTTTCCCCCCTCTATAAATACGTTTATCCGAAATCAAATACTAAAGAGTTGAAGTCAAGTAAAGTTGAACTTGAACCTAAGCGATAGCTCTCCCATCGTAATTATTTCTATCCACAAGGTTCAAACCCTCAACCCCACTTGAGGAGAGTCAAGTCTATCACATTCAACAACAGGTTGGTGGTGCACATTCTACCTTTAATCTGTACAAACCCATTGATATACACCCGCAATGCACAAAGTACACAAAGCAAAGTTTAAAATGATCAGATAATCAACGATCATGTCAAGTATTTACATTCTACCCTCTCCCTTATTTCATTCTCCTTTTACAAATTTCATAACTAGGTCTATCCTGGATCCTTTTTCATCACTTGGAAAGATACTCATCTTTGATATTAGACTATCAAGATCAAACATAGATGGTATGGATTTTAATCTGAATTGATGTGATTGTAACCACTACAATACTCTATAATTACTAAACATATATTGCAGAAACCAACTACAAATCACAGGTCAATACAAGATTTTGTCTTTTATAATAACAGGAATAAGTAAACGATAACATTGTTCATAATAAGCAACATGACATAACATGCAAGCAGCAAGGAACAAAGCGGAAAACTGAATGTTTTCACTTTGCTCCCCATCTTCCCACTATCAACTAAAATATAAACATAATAGGCTTCCATACAAACAACTTCTATATGCGGCCATCCCACAAGCAATCTGCCTGAGCCTTCCCACCTTTGACAAGATTCTCAATTTCTGCAGGGGGGTTTAAACCTAACTTATGGGCTCGTTCCCAGCGAGCTAGTCTGGTCATCCCAATGCATGGTCCATACGCCATGTTCATGTCAAATTGACGCAGCATTTCTTCGTGCTCATTGGCATCATCTATTAACAAAGTAAGTGTATTGAACTATATATCAGATAACAACAACCATTCTAAATCATCATGAAAATCAATCTTCTTTGTCATGCAAAACCAATTCATTTGATAAAGAAAAAACTGAATTCAGCAAAACAAAACGAGCAACAGAGAATCTAGGTAGCACATATCATGATAAAGCACCTTTCCCTTTTCTATAATAATCTAAATAGATAACTGAACATTATGATTTCCATTATACCTTTCAAAGAGATTTGTAGTAAAACATTAATATGTCAGAAAAATCCCTATTTTGCCCGTTTCTTTCATTCGAGCATTTCAAATAGGTAGTGCAACGGAGAGTTCTACCTATCAGGACTTATTCAAGTAAGATGGCTCGAGTCTGAAAGCACATCCTGTAGTGAAAGCAAAACTCAACTTGTGACTCCTGAGAGATAGAGCACTGCATAGCATTACCCTTTACAAATATAGCTAAACATCACTGGCAAAGGGATTCTTAGTTAGATGCAAAATATCAAACTTCAAGTGATGGAAATGTGGCTACAAGGTGAATTCTAGATGAATTTCCTTTCTTTTTTTGTTTATAAAAAGAATAATAATAATAATTAGTAGGAGACTTGATCAGTCCCAAAGAAAGTCATGCTCATCATCATTATATCAATATTATTGTACTATTATGATCCACAATAATATGACTTTCCTCGAACTCCATGAGAATTTCCCCCAATTTTTTCAATATTCTTTACTCATTTGATTAAGATTTGTGTGACGTCTTTGTTCCTTAAATCTCTAACACATTACTAGTTTAAAGATATCCAGTTCTTAAGCATACTCGTTAACCCATTACAGAAACAACCCACAAGTTAGAGACTAGAACTATAACCGTCACGAATTACAACAGATATCTTTAAAGGCCATTTTCGTAGTCAATCATCCAATCAAAAATAAATTACGCGGGGAAAAAATCATCTGCAGTTAGATTGAGAAAAGGAACAGTAAAGTAAACACAGACGAGAAGCCAAAAGAAATGCCACGATTAACAGAAAAAAAAAAAAAAAAAAAAGCCCTTGAATAGAGGAACATGTCGTTATCGTATCGAACGAGAGCCCATCAATAAAACAAAAACTAGCAAGACTGAATCGACGAACATATAAAGAATGATGTAAGAGAGAGACCTGTGGGGGATGAAGATTGCGTTACGTCGGGAGCAAGAGAGATTGATTTCTTGGAAGATTTGGAGGAGGATTTGTTGGCTTTCCTCTGTCTATAGAAACCCTTCATATTTCCCGACACTGACGCCATATCTCTCAGTCTCTCGCTTGCCCTCGCTTTTCAAATTTTGAAAATCTGTAGGTTGAATGGTTGATCGCATGAATGAGGGCTCAATCTCCCAACTTAAAAAGGTTCCAATTTTTTTTTCATAAAAAAGAAAGTCCAAATTTTTCACCCCGTCAAGAAATCAGGAACAGGCCTAGACAAAGTTTGGGCAAAGGAGGATTATTGTAGTTGGCGGGCCTCTATGCTTCTAAAAATTGGGGCCATAATTGAGCCCGTTTCAAAATTAACTTAATAATATTGAATTTTATATAGGTAAAAATGTAAAAACATTTATGTTCAGTAAAAATTTAATTTTAATTATTTAATTTTATACACAAATTTTATTTTGTCTCTTAATTTTTTATATTTATTTAAATTATACATTTAATTTTAAATTTTGACAAAATATTCTCTAATGTCAGCATATTAATTTTAATTTTTAAAGAATAATGATAATAGACACAAACACCATTTGAGACAAATAGTGATAAGGTTCAAGAATTAAAAAGATAATTAAGAAATAAAACTAAAATATTGTTTAATGTTAGAGAATCAAAAGTGCAATGATTTTTAATACTCCTTACTATCCTTAATATATGACATATTTATCTAATTTAATTAGATTAAGAAAGTTAATTAATATAATATGTATTTTCCAAAATACCTTAATACTCTTCCTAAATTCTTTCATTCCCTCTCCTCCTTTATAGTTGACGGAGCATCAATATAAGTAAATTAAGAAAAGAGTGATCAATATTGTAAATATATTTTATATTTAAGATTAAGATCAACTCGTTAAATATGTCATATACTAAGGACTGGAGAGAGTATTATTCTATAAAAAAAAATACACATGCACTTCTTGCATTTTATGAAGGGTAAAGAAAATAAAATGTTCTCTCCTTAGAGTTTGTTTATATTTTGATGTTGGTCCCTATAATTTAATACTGTAGATTTTGGTACCTCAAAGGGTAAAATGGTTCAAATATTTTTTTTATTTAAAATACGAATCATTAAAAAGATAAAAAAAAGTTACATAAAAAACCCAAATATATTGGGGCTTCTAGAGACTAACCCAAGAATTGCTAGATAGATCACAGGCCGACATCGAAAGTGTTAACGAATTGGCCCAAAAAAACATAAGGGCTGAACAGATTCCATTGAATAATCACTCTTGTACAAACTACACATATATATAGACCATCCCTAACTAACCTACTAGTGCTAAGCCCAACGAATATTTGGGGGGCAAAATATAAACCCTATAAAAATACAAAATATATTCACAGGGCAATTTACAACATGCAATACTTGTTCAACCATATTCTAAACTCCCCTTCAAGTTGAGTACTCTGTACTCATAAGTCCCCAACTTGCTAAGAATGTATTGATGTTGAGCACCACCCAATGCTTTAGTTAAAATTTCAGCATATTTTTCCTCAAATTTCACATACTCAATTCAATCATCCCAACCATATGATTTTCTCTTACAAAGTGACAATCCACTTTGATATGCTTCGTTCGTTCATGAAAAATAGGATTTGTCACTATGTGAATCGCAGACCTACTGTCACAAACACCTTAACCGGCTCCACCTTACTAATGCATAGCTCCTTCATTAAACCAACAAGCCAAGTAAGCTCCACAACAACCATTCTAAGTGCTTTGCATTCAGCTTAAGCTGATGAAATAGACACTACACGTTGCTTTTTCCAATTCCAACAAATGAGAGACCCTCCAAATCTACCAATGAAACCAATCACCGAACACCTTGTATCTTCACAACCTACATGATCAGAATCACAATCACACTCTAAAATAGAAAAGCTTTTGGCAGAAAGGAAAATCCCTCTACTAGGACTATCCTTCAAGTATTTTATTGATCTAAGTGCAGCCTTCATATGTGACTCTTTTGGTTCTTGCATAAATTGATTCAGTACCTGCACTATGAAAGAAATGGAAGGCCTGGTTAAAGTAAGATATAATAATTTACTAATGAGCCTTCTATAAGCCCCTCCATCTTCGATGAAGTGATCCTTGTCAGTTTCTTCTGCTGTAAGTTTAAGGTTTTGTTCCATAGGTGTTAAAATAGTTTCTGACTCATCCAAACCAACCTGATCTATGAGTTCTGTGGCATACTTCATTTGATTGAGAAGGATTCCATACCTGGATCTTACCACTTCCAACCCAAGGAAATATTTCAAAGCATCAAGATTCTTAATTTTAAATTCCTGATGCAAATATCTCTTTGTATCATTAATTTCTTTAACACTACTACCTGTAATAATAAGATCATCAACATATACAAGAACAAATATCATACCAAATTCAGTCTATTTGTAAAATAAGGCATAATTATGTTTGCTTTGTTTGAAACCACCTTTAATTAACTATTGAGCCAATTTCTCATTCCATTTCCTAGAGGCTTGCTTCAAACCATAAAGAGATTTATGCAACTTCCATACTTTTTAAGTGATATGACTTTCTTTCAAAACCTTGAGGAATTGTCATAAAAACCTCTTCATGCAAATAACCTTGAAGGAATGCATTATCAACATCCATTTGATGAATTTCCTAATTATTAATAGCCGCAAGCTTCATAATAGTTCTAATGGTTAGTATTTTTACTACCGGGGAAAATGTCTCATAAAAATCTATCACTTCCTTTTGGTTGTAGCCTTTAGCAACTAACTGTGCCTTAAACTTATCGACCTTACCATCTGTATTATACTTAATCTTAAAGACTCATTTGCACCCTATTGGTCTTTTTCCCTTAAGCAAGTTTACTATTTTCCAAGTCTTGTTTGACTCTAAAGCCTTAATTTCATTTTCTATGGCCTCTACCCACCTAGGATCCTTACAAGTCTGAAAATAATTATCAAGTTCTACTTCTCTATCAATAGAAGAAAGGAAACATTTATATGACAAAGATAGGTCATCAAGAGGTATAGCCTGGATGAGATTGACATTGTTACCATTCAACACATCACTAACAGCATCGTGGTTCGACAAATATGAAGTAGAGGCAGGTAAATGTTCACATTCATAGTCTTTAGTCTAAACCGGGACTTGTCTATTTCTAGTATATTTAAGGTAGGATTGCTGTCGCAAATTGAGCTTAGAATCCTCTTGGTTTTGATCCATTTGTTGTGAATTATCAGGCTCTACATTCTAACTTTAATTATTGTCCTGATTGTGATTGATTCTGGTCATGTTGTTGGAGGATGAAGGTAAATCCTGGACTGTGTCAAAATAATCAGATTTACCATGACATTTCTGCTTCCTGACTCTCCCTTGATTAGAATCATCACAATATTTAAAAGGAAATCTATCCTCCATGGATGTAACATGTCTAGAGACTATAAGAGTCTTACTCTTAATGCTGTGTAGGAGATACCTCTTTTTGAGTGGTTGGATACTCAAGACAAACACATGCTTATGCTCTGTTTTGAAATTTATCTTGTAAATTTAAACTCATGCCATCCAAACACCCTAAGATGGCTAGAAGAAGGTGCTCTCCTATACAACATTTGATGAGGTGTCATGTAGGACAACTTTCTTGATGGTTTTCTATTTATCAAATAAGCAACGGTTCTAATCGCTTCCCCCCAAAATTTAATTGGTAAGACAACTTTATTCATGATGCTTCTAGCGACATTCAACAAATGTCTATGTTTCCTTTCAACTAGGAAAAGACTTACGATGAACGACTTCCATATCATCAAGGAACTCTGCCATTTCTCTATTTACAAATTCTACCCCATTATTAGTGCACAACGTCTTAATCCTAACAAAAAATTGAGTCATGGCATAACGAATAAATGTTTCACAAACTTAGGTGCTTCATATTAATGCATAAGAAAAACCGAAGTTGCTTTAGAGAAATCATCAACTATAGTAAAAAAATATCTATATCGCTGATGCGTAGGTGTCCTATATGGACCCCATACATCAGCATGCAAAAGATTAAAACAAGATTTAGATTTAGAAGAGCTAGGAGAGAAAGGCAAATGAGAGTGCTTGCTTTGAATGCATATCTCACATTTATCATTGTTTTTTATGGAATTAGAAATCTTTACATCATTCAAATGTCTCAACATTTCCAAAGGGCCATCTCCTAATCTAGAGTGTCAAAGAGAATCATTCAAATTGTGTGCATGGTCAAGTTTATGGCCAGATTTCAGTACATCAAAGTTACTAAATTTCAACATAACACAATCATAAATTCGCTTGAGCAAATATAGACCTCTAGAGAGTCTACCAATTCTTCAATACTTATTCAACCATATTCGACAGAAAGAACCCAATGACAAAAAAACGGTTAAAAGGTAATTTTGCTCTGAAAATTTTTTGGGGGAGCAATTTTGCCCCAAACGTATTAAAAATAAAGCAATTTTGTCTTAACCGTTATCTTAGTTAATTTTGACAATTAGTTAACCAAGTATGCTAAGTTGACAGTTCACTTGTCATCCACGTCATTTTTGTTAAGGTGTAAATTTGCTCCAAAAGTCTATATGTCATCTATTTCATTTTTTTTCAAAGTTAGATTTTAAATTTTTGGGGCAAATCTGCACCTTAACAAAAATGACATTGATAATATGTGGATTGCTGGCTCAATATATTTGATTAACTAATGGTCAAAATTAATTAGGATAACGGCAAGAGCAAAATTGAATACTTTCGGGGCAAAAAAAAAAACTTTCAGGATAAAATTAACCTTTAACCCATAAAACAAACAACAACAAGCTTGAAGATGTGAGAGTCATGCACAGTGCTGCATTTAACCTCCACCCTAGGTTTAACAACTAGAGATTGAAGGACGGTTGAATCTTCGCTCCAACAGAACGAATCAGAAAGCAATCGAAGGGCCCCATAAAAGAGGAGAGGTATTTTGGAATACCTCATTTGTATTTGAAGCAGATCATCAGTGTGTGCCAGTTCGAACTCGTAACTTGACAGGTGAGAGCAACATGCCCTAACCAGCAAATCCCAAGTCGAATGGCGTCCAAGGTTTAAATGAAACGACCAAACATATAAACAGTAATTATACAATAATATAATATTTAAATTTTATACAAGATAATGGCTATATTTGTTTTATAATCTAATAAAATTAGAATATACAATGGGCAGCATATGACTATTTAATATTTCTAAAACATAATTTTTTTTTTTTTTTGAGAAAGTTTGTAGCTGTAACAATGACTTGCTCAGAATGCAAATATGAGGCATAACTTTATCTTGCAATCTCCTTTAAACTGTCTGGTTTTATCCACTTCAGTGTGCTCTTCCTTTTCTTTACCTCATAACTTTTTTTTTTCAGGTGACAAATACAGCGTTATATTTACTTTGTTTAAAAATGATTGAAAGGATGCGTTAAGGAAAGATGGGCATCAGTGGTGGAGGAATCAAAATGGAACCAATTCCTAAATATACAGGGAGGGGATTGGATCCTTTGGAATCTTTCACACGAAGCGGGCAAGCGGTCCACCAGGAAAATCATATGGGCTACTCTTTTCGGCTACATTTGTTGGGACATTTGGACTACCAGATGCAGCAAACTATTAAGGGGAGAGGATGCAGTATTGAATACAAGGATTATGAACTCAATCTTAATGAAAGCCTGTTGGGACCAAGATCTTCTAGAGGGATGCATATTTTATAATGTTAACTCGGTCAGAGTAAATGAGCGACAGCTGCAAGGAGATGACGTGGTCCAAGTTCAAGTGGATGTATCAGTACTCAATGACAAAAGCAGTGGATGTGAAGGTGTGATATGGGGCACGGGACACACATGAATACTTGGTTTTACTTGCAAGCTTACAAGTGTCCCTCCTGCGATTGCAAAAGTGATTGGAATACTTCAAGGGCTACAACTATATTGGAATAAGGGGTACAGGAGGGTCATTCTTAATACTGATTGCTATAAAGGCATAAACCTAATCACTAGGGGATGCAGCACCCAACATCCATTTCGAGATATTGTGGAGGATGTTAGAATCATCCCATGCAGCCAATGACAGGTTCAGATTCAATACAACCCCCTGGAGGAGATCATGATGGCAAATAAACTTATTAGGATGTCTCATTCATTATTGGAAACTTTTTGTATTTTCGATCAACTACCAGACACTACGTCAGCTGAGGAGATCACCATGCCGGGTCCAACCTTGTAGTGTATGTAACGCTCTTTTGAGCTAATGATTTCCAGTTTCAAACAAAAAAAATGATTGAAAGGAAAAAGAAAACAGAATAAGAAAGCGCATATCCACCAACTCTTCAAAAGAGATACATAATGCTGAATTATTAACTCTTCAAGCCCCCCATGTTTCTAAATCCAAGTGAAAAATCACGTTTTGATATTTTACTTGTACAAAATTACAATGTACCAATCAGATATTTTATGCCAAAACATACAATATACCTGCAGTTAAAAATATGTACCTTGTTTCTGCTAGCTAACGGAAGAAAACAACAATGAAAAAAATGGGATATAACTTATGAATACACACTTTACTATCTACTTGTAACACCAAAATAAATAGTAAAATTTTCTATAACTAAACAAGTTTTAGTCTTTTTTCTTGCCTTCTGATTTTACATAATCAGGTATACAAGATGACCAATAAACTGGCAACAAAGTGCAAGCAGCTTGTAACAGAAGTCCAAGGGGAAGTCTTGAGAAGTCACTTGCTGTTACCTTAATGAAAGATGCGAGGGCAACGCCAAGGTATCCACTCACTATTAGTGAGAGGGCGACAGCAGACATGAGGAATGCCATTACAGATCCCTCACAGCCTGGTGGACAGAGCTGTGCTACTAAGATCATGAATGGCAGAATCTTGAAGAAGAATAAAACCTCCAAGAGTCCTGAGAATATTATGACATAAAGCGAGTCAGTCACACCCAGTTGCCGATAAAATCCTCGTACAAACAAGAAATCAGAAAACATGAAGATCGCCATTGTAACTTGAATGGCTGATATGATTTTCCTTGGGGGGATTGATTTCAGACGTTTGTTATAAATGATGCCCCATAAAAGCATCGCCACCTGGCCAAAAACCTTGGATATACCCAGCACGGATGAGTGAATTTTCAAATACTCTGTCTGGTAAAAAAACATGGTGCCTGTAAGTGCAGGAATGATGGCATAAGATGCTGCAAACCATGATATTGAGAATGCAATCTCAGGTTTTCTCAATGCAACTGATAATTCCGAGAGTTGTTTCTTTATCCCAACAGATGGACTCTTGGGAAGCTCAAGAGAGCTCTCACGAACAGAAATGGTTAGAAAAAATTGGAGAGCAAGAAGAAGGCCAAAAAACATGAACAAAGATTTTGAATCGATCTGGCCGATCGAGATGCCTCCGAGGAGGTTTCCAAGGATTCCTCCTAAAGAGGAAGCTATCCAAACAAAGGACTGGAGACTGCCTGAGGACTTAGTTGAGGATTGTGGCTTTTTACTCATCTCTGCCACAATTGCATCATTTGCCACCTCGGCTATAGATGCACCAAGGTTACTGAGGAGGAGGAATAGGGAGAAAGTGAGAATTGTCATGCTTGGTGGTGAAATTGCTATGGCTAGCCATGACACTGCCTGCAAGAAAGCTGCAAATCATATATGAGAAAATCTTTTAGACAATAGTTATAACGATTGTAGAAATATGAAATACAATGATAATAAGAAAACCCAAAATAACTTTCAGTTCTCAATTGTAGTTTTCCATAAACTTCTTGGACAAGCTTTTGACTGATGAAATAAGCTGCTCCTTCCTGACATGGGGGAGGAGAATTTTGAAATGGTACATTGATAAAGTGATTACTAGATTACTAAGAATTTGATCCTCTAAGCAAACAATCCTATTCTCTTTGCAATGAAATTAAAGAGAAAAAGAATAAAGAAGCTTCAGAAACTTCACAAGTCAGGAATCCAGCACCATGAACCTTTAAATTTTCTAGAACTTAAGTGGCTAAAGTAGAAGTAGATTCCACTTCTTTCTCTTTAAGGTAAAAAGGCAATTGAGAGAATGAAGAGAGAAAAAATTAAAAAGAGAAAATGACCAACTAAAATGTATAATATCAAGAGATACAATGAAGGTACGTATAACACTAACCACACAACCTCTATTTTTTACTAATAACATGACCTCTCAAAGACACTTGTACCCTTTATCTTGGGTGTGCAGTAAATAACTATTCTTAACCTTCAAGACTTTCTCAAATGCTAAGTGCTTCTTAAAAATGACTATCAAAATCCAGGAATGACACAGTGGGTGCCAAACAAGAAGATTTCCTCAAAGTTGCTCTTTCTCAGTGAGCTGTTCAATGGAGTGTCAATACAAAATAAAATGTTAGTACTTAGTAAATACAAAATTAGAGAAGAAATGGCATAGCTAAAAAATAATGATAAACTGGGTTTTGAGCTGAAGGAGGACAAAAAGAACAATTGCATGAAATTTTTTCCATGTTGAAGTTGACCTTGACATGAATAAAAAATCGGACAAAAGTTATATAAAAAGCAGCTGAAATACAGAAATTCTTAAGCCTTAACCCTTTAGGAATTCAATCTAGAGATACAAATTGGAATGCAGCTATGTAGGGACCTATACTTAAACAACACAAAACTGGATTTTTTTTTTTTTGGTTGGGTTAGAATGTGCTTCTGTTGCCAACACCATATTTTCTTCCTTTATCACCCATGCTCTTTATGATGCGTTTCATGGTTTAAAATGGAACATAACGGAATACAACGGAACGGAATGGAATGAGTGGAATGGAGTGAAATGTTCCATTGTTTGGGAGTTTTATGAGGGAGGGAATGGTCCCATGTGACCATTGTTTGGGAGTTATTACAACACCATATTTTCTTCCTTTTTTGCCCATGTCCTTTTTGGTGCGTTTTGGGGTTTGAAATGGAACATAACGAACCGGTCATTAATGGAATGGAACAAAACGGAAGGAATGGAGCAGAATGTTCCATTGTTTGGGAGTTTTATGAGGTGGTCGCATATGGCCATTGTTTGGCAGTTATAATTCAATGAATGGAAACAAATGAATTATAACATTTTTCTACCAATATTACCAAGTAAATTTAGAGAAAAGAGAGAAATGTTTTTTATTATTTTATCTTTCTCATAACACATGACAACTTGGTAAGAATCTCCTCCTCTAATAACAGCAACAATAAAGAAACAAAATAAATTGATTTGATGGAGAAAGACAAAACAGATTCATGCCACCCTCAAAATAGAGAAACAATATAAATTGATTTGATAACACACACATCAATATATTGCTGCATAGCAGCTATGCAATAAAAGAAAATATACCTAATGCAGTAGAAAACTATGCAAGAGAGACTAGACAAGAGGAATAAGCACACCATATGGCAGGAGAATGAAAATAACAAGCAGGGATAATTTTGCTACGGGGTGAGACTGTGCATATCTATCCTTCTCTAAACCCTATATAGTGGAAGCTTTGTGGATCACCCCCATTCAATCCTTGACTCACTAATTTGGGAAGCAAAAAAATTAAGTTTTGCTTGTGTAAGAATAGCTTGAAAGGTCACTTCTTGCACTTACCTTTAAAAAAAACTTACAAATTACAAAGAATGTACCAAGCCTTCAAGCAATCCCACTCCACTCCATTCTCCCTAAAAGACAGCTTCCAAACATAGTGCTATGCCCACACACTGTCTATGAAGACCTCTACACCAAGGAGAGTTTAAAGTTTGGTCCAGAGCCATAAAGCACCAGAGGATTATGTGTTGGAACTTGAATCATAGGAATCATGAATATATAAATTATCCAACCCACCATTCATGCAAAAGTTTTCAAGCTAAATCTGCATCGTATAAGATTTACTTAATGGTATTACAAAGCAAACATAGTAGTATCACCGAAGTCATTATCAGAAAACTTGCAAACTTTAACATCGGAGATCAAATAAGAATAAGTAAAAGCAGAAAAGAAAGGTATAGATTCCGGAATCTCAAATCTGCTTTATATTATTTCCTCTATGCCTCTCTTAAACAACCCAAAGCCAAGGCATTCGGAAGGCGTCTCAGTCAAGTATTAAAAAAACATAGCATCTATCTAAGAATTTACATTTATGCGTAAACAAAATAGATAAACACAGAGTATCTTCACCACTTCGCATTCAGCAACAACATATTACGAATCATCGGAAAAATTACCCAAAAAAGAAGAGTTTCATCGATCAAATCAGAAATGAATTACCTCCAAGGGCGATATAGGGAACTCGATGCTGGCCGGAGATATACACAGCATCGGAAACGAGGCCATAAATAGGTTTTCCAACCATGGGAAGATTCGCCGAATTCTGAAGAACCTGAAGAGTAGAAGGATCCACATTGAGGCCATCCTTAAGGAAGAAGTTCACAATGAGCCATGGGAAGCACCTAAATCCCTGAACCCAAAAGCCCATAGCCAGAAGCTTCCCGATCGGATTTCCACCACCTTTTGTAGTGGTAGTGCCCGAAGAGACCATTATACTCCGATTTCTGAGAAATAATTGACGCGAAGTTTTGAAAATCAGAGAGGAAAATGATTTGAACTTGACGCGAGAGTGTTTGATTTCTGCGTGAAGAAGTAAAGGGTATTATTATTAGTTATGGCCGCTCGTCGTGTTTCTTCCAAAGAAGAAGACGACGTTGATAAAGCGACAGTGGAGCGTTAGGTGACACGTATGATTGTAAAAAAGGGAAACTATTCCTGTACGACACGTGCTTCCCACTGGGCCCTAGTGACTTTCTTTACATTTTTTTATTTAAATTGTAATCTTTGGAATCCCAGCCGACCCCAAGGATAAAAAGAAGCCTCGTAAGCTTTTTCTACTTTTTTTTTTTTTTGGTATGAACAACCCTTTTACGTAATTTAATTAGCCCAAGAAACTTTAATTAGGCAACATGTAATGTTTTAAAATATTTTACTCATCTTCTTTAATTTCCTTATTATAATATATCTTCTCTTTGATTATTGTTCATATTTCTCAGTTGGAGAAAATTAATAAAGATAAATTAAAAAAAGATTAATGAGTATAAAAATATATATTATATGTAGAACTAAGATCAACTCTTTAAATACTCTTTTTGAGCCTATTTATAAGAGATAGATAATTAAATTAGGCAACATGTAATATTTTAAAATATTATATTCATCTTCTTTAATTCCCTCATT
The DNA here is from genome assembly GCA_963855925.1 of Inga laurina. Lineage (NCBI taxonomy): Eukaryota > Viridiplantae > Streptophyta > Magnoliopsida > Fabales > Fabaceae > Inga > Inga laurina. Next base: position 58,286,953 of record OY979708.1, read on the forward strand.
ATAATATATCTTCTCTTTGATTATTGTTCATATTTCTCTGTTGGAGGATATTAATAAAGATAAATTAGAAAAAGATTAATGAGTATAAAAATATATATTATATTTAAAACCAAGATCAACTCTCTAAATGATCTTTTTGAGCCTATTTATAAGAGATAGATAATTGAATTATGTGGTTTAAAAAAACCATTAAAATTAATTAAAAATAATAAGTATGTCTTAAAATAATTTTTTTTCTAAGTATGCCTATATTTCTAAAAGGATAAGGAAGAGAGAGAAATAAAATAAATATAAGTAATACTAACCTTTTAATTAATATAATATATTTAATTAATGAGGAGTGAAATAAAAAAAATTTTATTAAATATTCAGATAATTTTTGTCAGACACTTATTAAGAAAACCAGATAATTTAAATTTTGAGTTTTTATAAAACAGATAAAAAAAGAGTATACCTTATAGCAAGGAGAGGATGAAGTAGTTTTAATATAGAACCGGTATGTGCCAGTTTTTTCATTTTTTATTTTATATGCCATACGAGTGTTCGACACAGATTAAAAAGAAGCCTTCTTTATGCTTTAAAGTGTGGTAAGCTTTTTCTACTTTTTTTTAAATTTTTATTTTGAGCTGGTGGAATGTGCCAGGTAGATGAAAGAATATTCTCTGATTTTAAATAAAGACTCTTCTTTTTTTATATACAAAATAATTAAAGACCCTGAGTAAAGAGTGATAATTATTTTTATTCAGCACTTGACATCATTTTTCAATTGCATATGGTGCTGGATGCAATAAGCACCAATGGCAACCGAACACTATTTAGGCACACCTAAAAAACCTAACATTTTCTTTCTTTTTTTTTTTTTTTTGGTGCCACAGAGCGAGAATTTCATTAGTCATTACCATATATCAACGTAACAAGAGTACAAGCAGCAATATTATACATCAGGGCCAAAATAACAGCTATTTACCACAAAATAAACTAATCCATTGCCCTTAAGCTGTCTTCTATGTCGATCCTGCAATCTCTTTGGTGGTCTCAAGACCTAGTCCGACCAGCAAGACCTTTCTAATAAAACTTTAACAACTCAGGCTATTATTAAGTTCGTTTGCCTGAAAATCCACATATAAAAATGGTTTTCTATTAAGTTCTTTGAAAATTGAATACTTTCAAAGATGTTGGTACAACTCCAATCATTTAAACTAGAAGCATTATCTAAACTTTTTATTAGTATTTGACTGTCAGATTCAAACACAACATCAGCAAGTTGGTTATCTCAGGCATATAGCACAGCATCCAAAAACGTTGTTCCTTCTGCTATTAAGACAGAGTTAGCATTCACAACCCGTGCCTGTCTATCTAGTAACCAGCCATTTGAGTCCCTTACCACAAATACTTAATTAAATTTATTTTTTCTTGTACATTTTGACTAAAGTTGTTTTAAAGAATTTAAGAGTTTTTTTTTTATCTATTCCTTAATTTCTATTTTTATCTTTACAAGTAGTTATCTGTTTGATGATTTTAGCATTGGTTAATATAAATATCACAAACGTTGAATATTCAAGCAAGATTTTAAATAAAAATATGTTTGATCAAATGTGTTTATAAATATTTGTGGAAAAAAATATTAAATTATAAATTTAAATGACACATACAATCTCATACTTATATAGTTTATTATATTTGATAAAAATATGTGTTTAATATATATTTTAAGTCAAAATTAATTTATAATATCAAAATTAATAAATTTTTTAACAAATTAGAAATTTAGAGAATCTAATAGAATAAATTTATGGTTGTATAAATTTTTATTAGCCCCTATATATATATATATAATTCTAATAATGAAGAAGGGCATTTTGGTTAAAAAAAGTTTAAAAGTCAAACTTAACGGTTAACTAACAGTTTGTGTGGATGGAAATAGAATCTCAAACTATAAGGGAGGTTTGTGTAACATATATTTTAGTTTTAAGAGAGGTTTATATGAGTTTCTAAAATAGAGAGGAGGTTTGTGTAATTAAGGCAAAACAAAGGGAAGATTAGATTATTTTATTCTATTTTTTAATTGTAACTTAGCATCTGTTGGTGCCCCCATGCAAGCATTTGATATGTCAGGTCATGGAACATTGCCTCACTTGGTAAAAACAATTCCTAAATTTTTTATACACATATCCATAGTTAAGAAAACCTTTAATATTTATAAAATTAAAACGAATAGCATCAACTCAAGATCTAAACAAAAACAATAAAAAACTGAAAATTGTACTGCCTGTTGCCAGAAACAGTATAATTAAAATGAACTGAGGTAATAATACTTAAATATGAGGCCGGTTAGAGGAGAAAAAATTTAGGGAAAATGATAGGAAAAGAGCTTTAAAATTACAATATCCCAAATCAAGTTAGTTATTAAGAGTTGATAAGGAAATATAAAAACTTAATAAGCAATTCATAACACATTTTTTGGGAAATACTTGATTTGGAATTTTGCAAATTCAAAATTCTCTTTCTTTCATTTTCCCAAAATAATTTCCTTATGAAAATAATTCAGGCGAAAATCCATCGGAAATTCCCTATGAAAATTTTCCAACGGAATTTTTTCTATGGCAAATTAGCCACAGAATATTATTCCATCTTTTACTATGGAAATTCCGATGGAATAATTCCGTCGCAACTTTCCGACAAAAATTTGCGATGGAATTCAATTTCCGGCCGAATTGAATTTTGTCGGAAATTCCCTTGCAATTTATGACAGAATTCAATTCTCTCAGAAAATTTAAAAATTATTATTTTTTAATTAAATTAAATTTTTAAAAAATATTTTTTATAAAATTTATTATTTATTAATTAATATTTTTATTATAATTTTAAATTATTTTTTAATTATTATTTTATAATTTCTAAAATATTTTTAATTTCCAATCATAGGTTTTGGTCCCTATAGGGGTAAAATGGTTATATAAAATTTTATTTATAAAAATTAAAATTTATTAGTTATTAATTAATATTAGTAAATAATATTAGTTAATAATTATTTATTAGTTATTAATTAATGTTAATAAAAAATTAATTATATATAATAAGATTATATATATAACTGTGTAATAATAGAACGTTAAAGCAGTCGAGCCCATCCGGTAAGACACCACATGCGTATGGACGAGGTTGTGGGTTCGAACCAAAGAAGGGGCAAGTTGAGTTGTATTTCCAGGAATAAAGATATTGCGACACGTGGCGGGGGGAGGTTGCAACATGTGGCGGATCTGGGCGCCCACGACAAGGTGGATATCGCCAAAGCTACCACGAGCCACCGTCCGCGATGAGGGGGTGGTTGCCGGAGTTGCCACGCGGCTTTTTAAATTTAAAAAATAAAAAAATAAGTTTGCGACAGAATTTCTGAAAGTTGCGTGGGAATTTCAAATAGAATATTCCATCGGAAATATTCCGTCTGAAATTGTTAGGGAATTTCTTATGGAATTGAATTCCGTCAGAAATTTGTTTGTCAAGCTTTTATTATTGACAGAATGGATTCCATCGGAAATTCTATCGGAAACTCTAAATTCCGTAAGAAATTCAATGTTTTTGTGTAGTATATTAATGAAAAAATCACAAGAGTAGATATCAGTTTGTTTCCTGATTCTTTGTCCTCCCCTCCCTTCTTCCTCTTCTTCTGCCTCTTCTTAACTGGACCCTCATCTCATGACTGTCCGGTTTTTCAAAACTTGCTCCGATTTCCAGCTCAATAATGTTTTCCGACTTAAAAGCTGGTTCTTGCCGGCTTAACACGGCTCAACCTTAAAAACGATTCTCCACCAAAAAACAAGCTGTTTGTAGCTTTGGCTGATGGTCCGGCCGGTCCAGCCATCCGGTCTGGTCCGGTCCGCCGGCTAGGCTATAAAATAATCGTTTGGCCCCAAACAACATGTCTTAGACATATAATATAGGCTAGTGGCATGGGAGTTTTCTTATCAATAAACGCCATCAACATTGTAATTAGTTATTACCCTTCTAATTGGCCTCAACGTGACAAGTCATATAATTATTAACTATGTCCCAACAAAAATAAACATATCACTGAGGGTGGTTTAGTGTGAGGGATCTAGGGTAGGGTAGAGAAAAAAAAAAATTTATGAGTTAGATTTTAAAAAATTGAGACTGTAAGTTTTTAAAATTTTATTAGAGAGAAAATATAAAATAAAAGAGCAAAAAAAAAAAATTTAATTAAAAACTTTTAAGCTCACTTCTCTAATTTTTTTTTAAACCCAACTCATAAAAGTTTTCCCCCTCCCCACAAATCCCTTGTTTCAACCAGCCCCTAACTAACAAACAAATCTATATATGTTAAGGCACACTCCACGATCCCTATGATGCTATTTGAGAATACAACAAAGATGATGTTTTTTTATTGATTAAATTAAAGAAAAACACACTGCAATTTTAGTACAAAGAAGCAACTAACTTGGAAAAGAAAAGTTTAATTACAAGCACACTTAGATAAGGCAAGTAATTAGTTAAGTTTTACAAAGCACACTTGGATGATATCCTGGCAGCAGCTAGCTCTAGGCTTTAACTTTCTTAACTCTTGCCAAGCAATTGTCCATTGGCCTTGTATGTGGCAAGTACCTCACTGGACATTCAGGGTTTCGCTGTTCAAGCCTGTACCAAAAATAAATAAATAAATAAATAAATAAAAACTTGTTATTATATATATATATATAGTTTCATTTTTCTGTATACTTATTGTCTAGCCTCTATCAACATAGAGTTAGTTTAGCGATGTAAAGTCCTACTAGATCCTTCTAGATCTCGAGTTTGAGTCATAGAGAAAACATTTGTGTTGAGGGGGCAATCACGAACTTCGAATCGGATACCAGATAATAATATAAAAAAAAATGTCTAGCCGCTACAAACAACGCTGAGATACAAAAATAAATAAATTCCATACACTTCATTCTAAACATGGGGAAATGGTTTTATTCTCTTAAGAGTGTACGTAGGAGTTGAACATTTTAAAAGAAACAAATTAAACACAAGGAAGAAAATAATTAATTTCAATGAGGAAAAAAAATCAAAAGAGGAAATTAAATAACTTGAGAAAGATGACTACTCACTGATAATTCAAAATAAAATGATGCAGGAAGACAGCGATTTCCAACTTGGCAAGCTCATTTCCAGGACACAATCTGGTTCCTGCTCCAAAGGGAAGGAACTCTCCAGCCTTGGGTGTGAAATTCTATATATATATATATATATATGCATGCAAAATCAGTAATAAAATTCACATATTAATTGCATCTCCTATTTAAATATTTTAACACTGTATATATATATATAGCAAAATGTATGAGAATACTACACTTTCGAAGTGAAACAATCGACTTAATTATCCTACGCTCTTTTGTCCATTTTATAGTACCAAGTTTTCTATAGCCCTTCTCCCATTTTTATTTTTATTTTTATAATACTACACTTTTTGTAATTTTTAAAAATTTTAGAAAATCCTTCTAGATAGATATGCCCCTAATCAATGATTTTACTATCAAACCATTTAATCAGATGGGTATTATATATGAATTAAAATTTAAAAGAGTGAAAATATTTTAGTAATATTTTAACATAAAAAGATTATTGATTATTATCTCTACATTTTGCATAAAGTAGAACAATCAACAAAGAAGAGTGATATATATAAAATAAACTTACATCCCATCGAAGAGGATTAAATTCCCTTGGATTAGGGTATATTTCAGGATCATAATGTACACTCCTGAACCAGGTGAGAACTTTCCAACCTTTAGGAATAGTATAACCTATGCCAATCAAATCATATCAAACCATTGTTATATAATTCACTCTATATTACACACAAACACTCACACAGACATGTGTGTTGTTTCAGAAATTTCCAGCACAAATATTCTATGAAGAATTATTTATAGTAACACTGACCGCTAACAGTGACGTCATGTTTGGCCTCTCGGAAGACCATGAGAGAGAATGTAACTAAACGCATTGTTTCATCAATGACCTACGCAGAGAGAAAATAAAACGAGTTGATGATTTTTAAAGGGATAATTAATTTGTAAATCCTTGTAATTTCAATTAATTTTTAATCAGGTCCCTGAAGTTTTTTTTTTCCTTTTTATCAGCACCTTATACTTTCATTTGTTTTTAATCAAGTCCTTATAGATTTTTTTTTAACTTTAATCATGTCCTTAATCAAAGTTTCATGTTATTTTTAATTAGCTCCCTATAAATTATAATAATATTCTTCTTTTTTAGAGTCTAATAATATTCTTCTAAAAATATAAAACGTTATATTATTAACTATAATATTTTTTAATACTACAGTATAATGATACTATTCTATAAATAATAAGTCATTAGGAGAATCCCAATTAAATCTAACTGAAATGCTAAAATTCTTATTTGGGCCTACATTTTTAACAAATTTCTAATCAGGCTAAGAGGTTTAATTAGGGATTTCTAAATGTTCCTGAGTCACGCTACTTTGCCCTTAAATGTTTAATTACTAACCCCAATACTTGGCCAAAGTGGCGAGAAAAGATGTGAGCTTTCTGAACTGTGCTTACCAGAGTAATCAGCAGGGAGCATCCTTTCATTCAATTATTGAATTTGTAAATAACTAAATATCAATGATGAAGCAGTAGCCTGCAGCAGGGCAAACTGATTTTTTCTTTTTCTTTTTTTCTTTCCTGTTTGTTCCGGTCTCTACATGCTTCCATTGATTGGAATAAAGATAAAGATGCGTATAATATGCAGATATTTATAATAATTGAAGAGTTAAATTGTTGTTTATGGGAAATGGGGCATTTTGCCTCCTATTTTATTTTCAATTGGAGATTATGGTTTTTTAACAACATTTATAAATTTTTAATCACTCCACTTGACCTAATTAAAAATTTGTTAAAAGTATATGACTAAATCTGGATTTTGGTATTTTAGCTGGATTTAATTGGGATTTTCCCTAATAAAAAGAAAAAAAACTATAGGGACTCAATTAAAATTAGGTTGAAAATATAAGGACTTGCATATTAAGTATCTCATTTTTAAATAAGTTAATGTTTAGGTAAGTTGGATCCTGAGAGCTAATTGCTAGAATCAGGGTAAGCCTCCGGATGGATGATTTTATTTAATTATTAATTAGAAGTTTAGTTGTTGACGAATAATACGAACCTTGGAAGTAAAATCCATCTGTCGGTATTCCTTCATGGTCAACCTCGTCTGTGTTGGTGGCCTTTTCTTCACTATTTCTTCATGTTCAGCCTGCAGCTCAAATGTTACACGTTTCAAATTGCACTGATAAAGAGATGATATATATGCCAATATTCTTTATAAAGAGTCGCATTACATACACACTATATATCACACTACCTATGATCCTAAATATTGGAGTTAAACATAGGGTTCGCTTTGATCCGAAATATAAAATCTCAATCCAATTTATTTCACAAATTTATAATTTTTTGTCGATTTAACTCTATTGATCACACCTAAGTGATCAGTTTCATGAATCGGTGAGTACACTGAACATGATAAAAAAATGGTACTCATCCGGTCCTTAATATATATAAAATATATTTACCTAATTTGATTAGATTAATAAAATTAATTGAATTAGTTAATATGACATATATTTTTTAAAACACCCAAACTATCTTCCTTAATCCCCCATTCTTTCTCCTCTTTAATTATTGTTGAGAAAGCTTCGTAGGTATAAGTTATGAAAAGATTGACAAATATGTAAACTATGTCTTATATATATTTAGGACCAAGATCAACTCTCTAAATATGTCTTATATTAAAGATTAGAAGAGTATTTCAAGAAAACTAACGCACATTTATTACAAATAACTAACTTAACTAATTTCTTTAATATTTATAAATTCGTTATATAACTCTTAACTTATATTAAGGATTGGAGGAAGAAGTATATATTGAATAGTGATGTGTATCGATTTTGTAAGCATATGAATAAGGAAGTAAGGTGTTGGTTGATAAATGTTAGAGCCATATAACTCAACTGACATCAAACACCTTTGTTAAAATTTTTTAAGCTTAAAGGCAGTGAGTTGGAACCTTTTGTGAATGGTATAATTGGTGAATGAGAGTTACTTTTTTTGGGGGGGGGGGGGGGGGGGGAGTAATGTTTGATACGTACCTTAGCCATTTGGAAATATTTAGGATGATTTTGTAGGAAAATTGTAGCCCACATGGTGATATGTCCAGAGGATTCATGACCAGCATTTAAGTACATGAGCATAATGTCAATTATTTCCTCATCACTTAATTTTTGTCCATCATTTTCATCTTTCACATTCATCAGAGCATCCATCATGTCTTTTGTTTTTCTAAATCCCTCCACCTTCTCCTGCTTCCTTCTCTCATCCACCACACCTTGAAATACACTCACCAATTTTTTCCTGGCCTGCCATAAAAGTCAAAAATTAATTCACAATATTAGTCTTTCACATTAATATTTGGCTCAACTTAATATATAACTCAAATTATTTTCTCGTTCCAGTCCCAAATACATCAATAAAATTAATTTAAGTTAGTTATTAACATTTTCCCTTAATCATTTTGGCTGTGAATCTCAAATTTTTCTCTCGTGCTTTCTTTAATGAGGGACATTTGAAGGGGTGAATCTTTTTCTTTTTTAATATCTTATACAACAACTGTAATTTAGGAAATTTAATTATGATTAATTATTCTCTCTGATCCTAAATATAAGAGTTAGCTAGTTGAGGGATTTGTTGTGGCTCTAAAATGTAAGATCCCAACTTTAATTTATCTTCTAAGTTTACAATTTTTTCCCCAAATTATCACTATTGATTGCACTTATCAAGGAGTTTCCATCAAAAGGTATAATTTTCAATACAAATGAGTAAAAGGAGTATTTTAAGAAAAACTACACAAGTTTCTTACAAATAAATCAACCTAACTAATTTCCTTAATATATACACATTATTTATCTAATTACTACATTTAGGAACTGAGAGGATATTATAATTTACAAGAGAAGGATCAAAAGGAGGAAAATTCATATTGGACACACACATGAAAATTAAAGGAACCCCACCAAATCTTCTAGCGAGTTTGGTATTACTTTGATCCAACAAAGTATTCCTCCGGCCCTAAATGTAAGACCATTTATACTATAAATTATATCTTACACTTAGAATATGAGGTAATACCTTATATTTGAGGGAACCAGTTTCCTACCTATCCTTTAGATAGGCAAGAGCACTCATCTCATCTGGATGGTTTATATTTATTTTTTTATTTGTTCTTTCAAAAAAATTATTTTAATGGGTAAAAAATCTAAAATAAAGATAATCTTTTAACCATCATTTAAAAAAATGATTTTTTTTTATTTAAAAATCACCAAATGAAAAAAATTAAATCTGGATAGTTCATATGAGCTAAGCTTCTCTTATAATTGAGAAGAGCATACACACACTCTATGAGAGAGAAAGAGATGCGTGCACACACATACACAAAAATGCATGCATATACGCAGCCATGTAAGCACACAAACTCTCATACCTTGAGGGACGAATGATATGCAAATCCAGGAATATTGAGAGCCAAGGCTCTAACTCCATAATTAAGCGTTGTGTACTCATTCTCCAAAGCTTCCACAACAGAGTTACTTGCTGCGCCAAGAAAAATATGAGTGATGATTCTAAAAGTAAGCTTACGAACCTGAGTTAGAAACTCAATTTCTCCCATAGTTGTCCACTTCTCCAGTGAGCTTATCACATTCTCTTCAATATACGTCAAGTACATGCTTAGGGCTTCCAGGCCGTTGACGGAAGCCGACGTCAGGCGCCGGAGACGCTTGTGTTCTTCGTAAGGCATGACAATGAAGGACTTCCTCCCCATGAGCTCGACAGTTGACTGAGGCCAACCGGGGGTGAAGTTATCATCGTCGGTTAATACTTTCCGGCATCCTTCCGGTGTTGTCACGATTATGCTTGGATCCCCAAACATCATGACCTTGTATATACCCGTATTTCCATACCTGTAATATAATGCAGACCAAGTTCAACAACATCATGAATATGCATGCGTGAATGATCCACTTTATGTTAGAATGCATTCCTTGTAAACTCATTTTTTGTGGGGTCAAAACGTGGTTTGGCTAACGTAAAACTCGCTTAATCTTAATATTTGTAACTAAGTCATTAACCAACAATAAGAGATCTTAGAAGCTCATTGTTTTCGGTCAAAACGTGGTTTTGGCTAATGTAAAACTTGGTTTTGGCTAATGTAAAACTAGCTTTATCTTAAAATTTGCAAAAGCCTATTTTCTTCTTTTCCACCCCAACAAAAGCCTATTTTCCATAGTTTGTGTCAGTGAGAGAGAGAAGGAATAACTTGTATACTGATATATGTACAAGGTAAATAATTAATTTACAGAAAAGAAAACTAGTTAAGTTAATAATTTGTAAAATTTGTACGTTAGTTTTCTTAAAGTATCACTGTTAATAATTTAAATTGGATACTACTCCTTTAATACAAAAAAAAAAAAAAAATCCTTAATATGTACAATATTATAACGAGAGCTTTGGAAAATATTATTAATTTAGAAAAAAATAATGAATTGAGTTATTACATTTAGAAATAAAGTAGAACTCTCAGTGAAGGAGTGGAGGGGTAATATATTTTCAAGATCTTATAGAACTAAGTGATTGCAAGAAAGTAATATATTTAGAAAGTCGTTTCAATTATCTCAAAATTTGCCAAAAAGAAAAACTATTTTCAACATATATATATTTTCGAACACACGCTATATCATGTAATTTTAATAGTGAGTTGAGCTACATATCAGAACAACATAGAGTTGGTCTAGAGGTGTAAAGATCTGCTAGATTTTTCTGGGTCTCAAGTTCTAACCCTGAACCGGATACTGGATGATAATATCAAAGAAAAAAAGCTAGAGAGAGAGAGAACCTGGAGTCAAGAGAATCAACGAAGGAATCAGGGTGGGTGGATTTGAAAGCAGAAAGGAAGGCCAACATGTTACCAAGGAAGGGCCAACCAAGATCTCCAGGAGGCAAGCGACGTCGTATATGCTTTGGCTCGTACACCCACTCATTCACATTCCTCACAATCCATCTTAACACCAGCACTCCAACACATAACGCCCCAACTATCACCCACATCTCCATTATTGCTTTCTTTCTTTCTTTCATGTACGATCTTATCTACTACTCTATATAACTCTCAACGCATCTCTATTTGTGTGTGTGTGTGTGTGTGTGTGTTAACAGCTTGAGTCACTTGTTTGTTTATAGCTTCAAAAAATGTCTGACAAAGCTAAGCCATTATCACGTTCTTTCCTTCTGGTTCAATGGCAACAGCAGAAAAGGATAGTGCATAGATAGATAGGGGTGTGTGTGTGTGTATAGAAGTTTCAAAATAAAAGGGATTAAGGTGTATACTAAAGTACTCATCCGGTCCTTAATACAAGACATATTTACCTAATTTGATTAAATTATGGAAGTTTGTTAAGTTAGTTAATATAACATGTATTTTCTAAAACATCCTACTTATCTTCTTTAATTTCCCCATTTTCTCTATTCCTTGATTATTGTTAATAGAACATCAATAGGGATAAATTAGAAAAAAATTTATAAATATTAAAACTATGTTTTAAATTTAAAACCAAAGTCAACTTTCTAAATATATTTTATATTAAGAACAGGAAAGAGTACTCAATGTACTAGACAAATCATAAAATACTTTAACCCCTAGAAAATTATTTTAGGTGCTAGATGAATCTCAACCAAAAAAATCTCTGACAATTTATGCCATGCAAACCAAATATTGCAAGTGAAGTTACAGACGGCTATAGGTGCAGCAGAATATATTATTGGTTAAAAGTTGAGGTAACGTAGGTAGGTTCTGTGGTATAGATATATATGATGCTTTTTAGTGCCTGCTGTAATTTGTGCAGTGATTTTTGAACTTTAGCATAGAAGAAAACAAAAGGGCATGCAAACACGCCAAGAATCGTGTTCATGGTTCCAAAGCAAAATCTGCAGGAAAATTCCGAAGAAAGAAAGTGACATCTTCTTGAAAAGTAAAATGATGGGTTCGGTTCATGAATTACTAATGAGAAAATTTCAGCTAGCCTCTACAGATAAGATTTTATTTCAGTTAAACCCTTAGGATTTAATGAAGTTAAGTTTTGTGGGTGAAAAAATAATGATGTCCTTACTTTATTTATCTTGTAAATAACCAAAATATTGTTAACTTCATGGTTCTTTCAAATTCCTTTATTTGTCTTATAAATATCTTTATTGTCTTATACATGCCCATATTTATCTTATAAATTCTCTTATTTATCTTGTAAATAGCTAAAATGTTCTTTTTAACTCCTTGATTTCTTTTGAATCCATTTATTTGTCTTCTAAATGCTTTTATTTTTATTGTACAATGTTATTTTGAAAAAACTAAAGGAATGATGTCTTTTCACCCACAAAACTTAATTTCAGTCAATCCGGGGTACAGTGAAGTTTCATATTTTTTTAAGAATTGACTGAAATAAAGTCTCATATATATATATATATATATGTATGTATGAGAGCTAATTGAAATTCTCCCATGAATTATAATGTGACCTAATTATAACAGTGTCTGACAAAGAGCCATGCATGCTGCCTTTATTATTACGAGGTTCAATTTAAACGCTAACACTTGTGTCCACCCAACACCTCCACACAGCTCCCCGTATACCTGATTTTCATTTTCTTGGCCACAAGCCCGGAGGTTAATACTGATATATAGATACAGTAATTAATCAGTTAAAATATAGTATGAGGTCGCAAAGAGTGAACTGACACAAATGGTTGTAATGTGTGTGTATGTGTGTGTGTAAGATCCAAATAGGAACTCTCATGATCAACTTGTTCACTAGTGTGTTTGATAATCCGTTAGTTTTTATCGTAATCACAATTTACCATAGTATTAAAACCTAACCTAGGTTACCAAGTCTGATGAGAAAACTAGTGAGCCAGTCCCTTAGCCCAACCCGATCAAAAGTTTTGAACAGGTCGATCATGTTATGTCCTTTCTCCCCTTTTTGCTAAACCTGAAACAAATATGTTTTGAGTTTAGAAAACAAAGCAAAAATAGCAACACATATGATTTGTGCTCTAGCAAATCTGTTTTGTTAAATTATGTGTGTTTTATATATGAATATTCTATTTACTTGTGGATGGATACTTATTGATTTAAATATTATCTTTTTCAGGGTTAAATATGAATATATTAATTTGTATATTTTAATTAAATCATATTATTTTAATTACCATTTGTTTAACCCGGTTCAACCTCAGTCAGGCCATTATCCTTGAACCACGTACTGTCTCAATTGATTAAATAACCGGTCTAATTTTTAGTCAGTTAATTTTACTCAAAGACTATTTTTAATAAAAATTGTTCTCATATTATTTTGGTTAAAATCAATACAAAGCCAAACACAGAATAATTAAATCTCCCTCGTAAGACTATCCCAAACCGCACTTGAAAAGGGTATTAAGTATAGTTGCATTTGTTCTTTGGCAATACAATTCATCTATTATAATATAGAGAGGGCAATAGATACACAAATAGGTGAGCCATACATTATGCTTTAATTTGTTATGTTTATGATGATTTTAAGTGGCAATTTGTGCAAGCGTTAGCAAACAAGAATGCATGCAAATACGTACACAGAAAATCTTGGTCATTTTTACCAAAGCGGACAGAACCGATTGAGAATCTTGCGCCACGTGAATTATGAATAATGTTAGCTTTAGAGTCCACATTGCTTAGATTCTTTGACCAGCCCCCACAAAATATCTAAGATTCTATGAAAACGTAATCATGGGATGCTATTATGTGAAATTGATCGGGTCTGTTACAAGGGACAAAATTTGTATGAGGGGCTGGATCTTTGAAGAGTATAAGAAGAAGAGATGAAAAAGAAAGTAGTGCATAATATTTTCAAGGTGTGGCCAGCATTTTCCTTTAGACTTAATTTGCCCCCATCTATACCTATCTTATTGGATGCAATTTGGATTGATGAGTGAATTTCCGGCAGGATACAATGAAGACCCTTGAGTATGGATTGCACTCCCAATACTCAAGCCAAGACAACAATGACTATTACAAAATGATAATTTGACTTTATCCTTGTGTGCACTCAAGGATAAAGGCAATGAATTTAATCTCTTATTGTTGTGTGATTTCTAATGTTGTATCGTATGCCATAAATGAAGTGATGGTATAGGGTATTTATAGATCATGAAGTGATGTCTTGAAGTGGGTGTCTCTTGAAACAATACCTCTTCAATTAAAAGTCATAACTATATGTTACATTCATGAATCCTCATGAACCAACATAACTTAAATAACCAATGTTTATTAAAAATAACCCTTCCATGAAAAGATACGCCTTAATAGTATATATGGTTTTCATAAAACCAACATAACCTTTAACCAATAACCTTTAGTAATAATCTTTCATATGTGTCCTAGGAACTAAAGAGACATAACTTGGATAACCTTTAGTGTTATAACTCACTACACAACCTTTCACAATTTATTAATTTATAAAAACATGACTTTTCAACAAAAACATCTCTTCATTTTAAAATATTCTAACAAAATTAAGGTTGTGTTGTAACCATGTTCAATATGCATGTAACAGGAGCCACATTGTTTTATCGTGCGTGTGCCAAATCTTTAAGGTCTCGTTTGTTACAAGAAAATTTATGGATATATGGAATGGTAAAAATAGTCATTTTCTCTTGGTGTGCATAATTTGGCTTCTATATGTTACTGTGAACCATCCCTTTTATGCTCTTAAAACCCCTTTGGGAGGATTTGATTGATCTTAATTAGTAGCAATATGGATAGGGCATTGTCATACAAGCTAAGGAAAGATAAGATTTGTAAGGAACATGTAAAAAAGAAGGCTCTTGGATGCTGAACCGAATCGAATTCTTTGTCAAAATCTATGGAATGAATTGAATGATTTGAACAGTCTTGTCAACATACCATGGATTGTTATAGGAAATTTTAATGTGTATTTATATAGCGAAAATAAATGTGGGGGTTCAGGGCTGAATTTTAGATCCATAAGGCAATTCCAGGATTGTATCTTCGAGTGCCAACTCTTTGATATTGAAACCGTTGGAGATAGGTTTACCTGGGAATGCAGATTGATTAAGGAAAAAGTTGATTGGGCATTTATGAACTATGAGTGGAACCACTCATACCTGCTCACAAAAGTTCATCATCTGCCTAAATTTGGGTCTGATCATAGGCCTGTCTCACTTAAATCTCATCCTTCATATGGCCAACGGTCTAAACCCTTTTTTAGATGCCAAGCTACTTGGTTTTTGGAGGAGGGCTTTCGTGATATAGTTGAGGAGGCTTGGAATGGGGAGCAATGGAACGTGAAAGTTATTAATTTTACGAACAAGGCGGGGGAGTGGAATAAAAGAAGAGTGAGGAATCTAAATGAAAAAAAATGGAGGACTCTTCAAAGAATAGAAGGTATTGAAATAGCAAGGGCCAGGCGGGATAGCCAATACTTGATCCAAAATGAAAATGAGTTATGGAAGAGTATAACAAACTATTGGCTCAAGAAATTGTTATGGTACCAAAATCGAGATGTAATTGGTTGAAGTGGGGGGGGGGGGATCAAAATAGTAAATTCTTTAATACTACTGCAATTTTCAGGAGATGGTGTAATAGGATTGAGGGTCTGAGAAAGAGTGACGAGGAGTGGACCTTTGACCAAAGAGGAGCTTAAGAACCTTGTTGTTGATTATTATAAAGGCCTGTTTCAGTGTGGCCTCCAAAATCTTACCAGCGTTGTTACCCAAACCAATTTTACAAACTTGAGTGACACTGAACTAACCAAGATAAATACGAATGTTTCTCAAGAATAGATTAAAAGAGCTACTTTTGATCTTGGGGCTTTCAAGGCTCCGGGACCCAATGGAATTAATGCTATCTTTTATCAAGAATATTGGCTAGTCGTTAGGAAGCATATTGTGGATCTGGTGACTGATGTATTCCAAGATTCCGGCCAAATAAGAGAAATCAATAATATGAATATTGTGCTCATTCCAAAATTAGATAACCCAGAGACTATTATGGATTTCAGGCCCATCTCCCTATGTAACGTGAGCTATAAAGTAATTACCAAGATTCTTAGTTGTCGTCTATGAGGGGTAATGGATAAACTTGTTGGGCAACATCAATATAGCTTCATTGCGGGGTGTCAGAGCAGTGATAATATAATTATTACTCAAGAAGTCATCCTCTCAATAAGAGTCAACACGGGGAAGAAAAGTTGGATGGCTGTGAAGGTGGATCTTGAGAAGGCTTATGATCGGCTAGAATGGCCATTCATACATGATACACTTTAGGCTGTTGGCATAGAAGGGAAAATCTGTGATCTTATTATGGCTTGTATCTCGAGCCCATCTTTTCAAGTGCTATAGAATGGGGAAGCTTCTACTACATTCACCTCTTCCCGTGGAGTCAGACAGGGGAACCCCCTTTCACCTTATATATTCACTCTATGCATGGGGCGGCTTAGTCATATTATTCAAGATGCAGTTAATGTGGGTCTGTGGAAACCAATTTGGCTTAATAGAGGAGGTCCTCCCATTTCTCACCTCTTCTTTGCGAATGATCTCATTTTATTTGGAGAGGTGTCACAGGATCAAATTGACCAAATGCTGGGCTGTCTAGGGAAATTTTGTGATGTCTCTGGGCAAAAAGTTAATAGAAGAAAGACTAGAGTTTGTTTCTATAAGAATGTTCACTTCAATAGGGCGTATGATCTTAGCAGAGCTTTGGGAGTTCTCTTAACGAGGGATTTGGGTAAATAACTTGTTATTCCCTTGATTTATAAAAGGGTTTCCAGGGTTCTTTTCAACCCCATTCTAGAGAAGACCAAAAGAGACTAACAGGCTGGAAGAGAAGATGTTTGAATGTGGTAGGAAGAATTACCCTCATTA
Organism: Inga laurina; assembly: GCA_963855925.1. Taxonomy (NCBI): domain Eukaryota; kingdom Viridiplantae; phylum Streptophyta; class Magnoliopsida; order Fabales; family Fabaceae; genus Inga; species Inga laurina. The sequence goes on from OY979708.1 coordinate 58,304,004, forward strand.
AATCAGTTTTAGCTGCTCTCCCGGCCTACCATATGCAGACCATGTTGCTTCCAAGAGGAGTACTAAGAAAGCTAGAAAAGAAGAGCAGGAGCTTCTTAAGGGATGAGAGGATGATCAGAGGAAGCTACATCTTATTTCTTGGGATTAGATATTAAGAAAGATAAGAAAGAAGGTGGGCTTGGCATCTGGGATATGTGTAAACAGAATAAAGCTTTTATTATGAAATTGTGTTGGAAACTTCTTACTTACAAGGATGCCTTATAGACGAGGGTGCTCAGGAGCAAATATAAATGGGATCAAATGAACGGTCCGTTACCTCGACATGTTGCTTCTTATACATAGAGGGGTATTTGTGTGATATGGGAGAAATTCCCAGAAGGAGTGAAGATCAAAATCAGAAATGGTGTAATGGCCTCTTTTTGGTATGATAATTGGTCTGCCTTAAATAGACATTTGGTATATTTGTTCCCTAGTTCGGAGATCTTCATGGACATCAATGATAAAGTTCAAAATTATGTTAATCCGTGGGGCGGTGGGATATAAGAAAGTTAAGTTAGTGGTTCCAGTTGCCGATTATCGAGCGGATTACGAGCGTTAACCCCCTATAAGGAGAGGGGAGAGGATAAGCATTTCTGGCTTCCAGCTACCGATGGTAAGTTTTCTGTTAGTTCTGTATATCGTTACTGTTTTGCAAGTTACCAGAACCAGAATCAAGCATTTTGGAAGCTACTATGGAGGTGGAAAGTACCAGAGGAGATCAAATCCTTTATGTGGCTTACTGCTTATAGAAAGGCTCACACGGTAAAGCTAAGACAACAAAGGGGCTTGATAGAAAATGCAAGTTGTTCTTTTGGATGCAATGACGAAGAGGACTTGATGCATCTGTTGAGGGATTGTGCTAATGCAAAGAAGAGGTGGATTTCCCTGATTAAACTAGTCTTGTGGACTAAGTTCTTTACTCTACAAGGTTTGGAATGGATACAATGGAACCTTAGGAACGAAGCAAGGAGAAACTTCACTACTAAAGTTAGTTGGCCAATTCTATTTGGGTATGTCGGTTGGGATATCTGGGTTGCTTGATGGTCAAAGCTATTTGGGAATGGGCAAGAGATAGGACACCAAAATGGCCACTCAAGTTTGTTTATAACTAGTTGGGATCTTGACTTATCTAACAATTGTTGTTTCTACAATTGTAACATTACTGTGGAAGGAGCTAGTATGAGGGGAAGATCGGGATTTGCTACTCTGGAGACAGATGGATCAGTACTGGATTCAGGCATGTCAGGCTGCACTGGATCGATTAAGGACGAAGACGATAGATGGATTTATGGATATATTAGTCGGATTATTCACGTGCCTCCTGTGGTAGTAGGGATCATTGCAATTATACAGGGTCTTTAAATATGCTGGAACCAGAATTTAAAGAATGTCATTGTTTTCATAGACTATTTGGAGGCCATAAACCTTCTCACAAGAGGCTCTGATAAGGATCACCCGTTTAGGGATGTGATAGAGGATGCGAAACTTTGGCTATCTAGAGAATGGCAAGTTCTTCTGAGTTTTGTACCTAGGGAGGATAATATCCTTGCAGATTCTTTAGCAAGGTTAGCTCATAGCATTACCATGAATTTTGTTATCCTTGATCACCCACCACCTTCTTTTCCGGAGGCGGTTGTTGATCATGGTTGAATGTTGTTTTGCGTTCCCTCTTGGGAATGAGTTTCCTATGTAACCTCTTTATAGGTTATTGTATTCCAGTTTTCATTCAAAAAAAAGAAGGCTCTTGGATATGCCAGTGAGCAGGGTGGATCAAGTTTGTTAGAGCGTAGTTAAAAGAGGTAGAGGAAGATAGAAGATAACAGTAATGAGGTTATTGAGCGAGATCTCTTAGTTAATAATTCATCACGAGATTTGATTTTTTACCAATCTCAATAATGTCATTTGATCTATGTAGTCGACCCCACTTAATGAGATAAAAGTTTTGTTGTTTTTGTTGTTGTATGGATAGGGTGTGGCTTGTGATTGACGATTCCAATGCTTATCTATCAATTGATTATATAAATGTGGTAGCTCTCAACCAAACTATTCTTCTATAAAGTAGTTTGGTATCTTACTTGATAGAAATTGATAATGTGGGGGACAAATAAACTTGGAAAAAATCAGTAAGTTGTTAGTTAAGATGGTAAGTAGTTTCATCCATGGAAGCTCATTTGTTGGGAGAGATGAAAACTATTTACACTGTAAGTCTTGAAAATGAAAACTCTTAATAAAAAAAACACTTGGGCAAAGAATCTTATGAGGGAGAGAATTAATTGGGCGTTTTCAAACTCCATTAGATGAATGTCTTTTCTCATATTTCAAAGGTCAACCATATAATATAATCAAATAATTATGGGTCTGATCATCACCCTTTTTTTGTGAAAAGCTCTCCAGATTTATTAGTTTACAGGGAGAGTGTGGATCTTTGATCAAAGGAGAGAGCTTAATTAAAAGGATGGCGCTTTGACTACTAACAAACTTTCTTCAATAGTGAGCTTGAGATGGTCCTAGACAGATCGTTACTACAAAATTTCTTTAATAATGAGCGCAACCAAAAATATCCCAAAAAGTGATTAAGGGCTAATGACTTCAAAAGTGGATGTAATTATTGTTGAATAAACACTTTTGGAGAATGTGTGTTGGGAATTTGGATATTTTAATGATTCCAATGGCTTCCTTGTGAAAATTCATGTGGGGAGAGTGTTTATTGTGAAGTTGGAACCATTGGGAACAATTGTGCAAAAGTTGAAAACTCTGTCCATTGAAACTCTGTACAGGGCAGCCAATTTGTATGGACGTTTTAAATAGGCAAATGGTGTCTAAAAATTCTGAACTTTTCCAGTATTAAATTTAACATGTCAAGCTTCAAAATGAACATATAATTTGTATCATTTTGATTTGTGACCTAAGAGTTTTGGATTTTTGAAGTTTTCCCAGCGAAATTAATTATTTTCTGGAACAGTATGCAAAGATTGAAATTCTGGGAATTTTGTGGTGATTTTCAGTAATGGCCAATATTTTTCCTATGAATAGGACTTAAATATCTTTCATTTGGCTTTGGAATTACCTCATTTCGATTTTTCTAGAATTAGTTATGATTTTTCAAAGTTGGGCAGAAAATCTGCCAGAAAATCCGAAAATGTGAAATTGGAAATTATGACATCATTATGTGGTAAGGTGACATCAACATGGAATTAAAAGCAATTCCATCATCTTCATCAGCCATTCCCGACACATTCCAGAGAGAAAAAAAAACGTGAAGAGAGCTTGGAGAAAAGAGAGAAAAAGAGGAAGAAATCTCGCAAGGTAAGCCGATTTCTCCGGCGATTTAGCTCCTAACGCGTATAACTCCGACTCTAAGCTACTCCTCTTTGTTCTTTAAGGTTTTGAAGCAAATAATTTCTGGTTCAAAGAGGCTAGGGTTCAGCCAAATTTGGGAAAAGCTAGTGGGAGCTTGAGGTAACTTCCAAACTTTCGTATATTGCTTATTCTGGCTGCTGTGGGCAATTTAATCGGTGAAATTTCACCGGATTGCCATTGGTTTTAAAGTTTGGAAATGATATGGCCTAGGGGTTATGCTGCCCAAATTGGGTCTTAATGTTAGTTTTAACCTAATGTAATGGTTAATAAAGTGGTTAGGAGTAGAAAGGAACGCGTTTACGGAGCCGAAATCGTAAAACCCCGATTTTCCCCGGAGAACTCATAAATTTCGGCCAGCTCTAGAAATGGGTCTTAGAGTTGGATTTTCAATGATTTTATGGTTCCATTGAGTTCAGGGGCGAAAATTAGGTGGGGTTACAGTTGGTCACTTTTTCGGAAAAGGCCGAAAAAGCATAATTACGAAAACGCCCCTAAAACCCTTAAAGTGGGGCTGCCAAGGGTAAATTTGTAATTTAACATTGAATTTGATAATTCCGAGTACGGAAATGGATTCCTTGGGCGGAAATATGTTAGGATAGCCCAGATTAGAATTTCGGGAAAAGTGCAACCGGACCGGGTACGGCGGGCCCGGGCCGGGTCCCCGGGGGTAGTTTTGTAAATTTTCATTATAGACTCATATAACCCCAAGTAACACTATGGAAGTGTCTAAATGGTGCATTTGGAATTGTAGGATTCGATATTTGCCGCCCTCGGGAGCCAACTGCGCCGAAGGACGTCAGGAAAGGACAAGGTAGTGACTCTCTCTCTTATACTTTGTGTAATGCACTGTATGTGTGTTGTATCACTGTTTTATGATGATTTCTGATGCTGCTGCGGTTACAGCTGATGATAGCTGTCGTTTACAGCGCAAGCTGTCGTTTACAGCGTAAGCTGTCGTCATTGTGATTACAGCGTAAGCTGTCGTTATTGTGATTACAGCGTAAGCTGTCGTGATGTTGATTACAGCAAGAGCTGTCGTATTGTGTATACAGCCGTGAGTGCTGTCGTTTGTGGTGAAAACCATGTATCTGTGAATTGCTGCTGCTGTTGCTGTTTGTGATTTATGTACATGCTTTGTGTTTATGCATTGTGTGAGTTGTTTGTTACTACTAAGATTCTCTCGAATCTCATTCTTTCCTATGACTAACATTTCAGACAGGGCGTGTGGCTCAAAGGAGAAGCGGCCAACCCGGAGCAATTAGGACCCTTGGGGGTATATAGTTGAATTGGAAACGTTGGTTATGGTTATGTCTTTTGAACTCGGGATTACTGTATATTTTGAATCAGGAACACTACATACGATTTTGGTTGTGTAATCCCTTAATGTATACTTATAAACCTTCAGGTTTTTATGTATAGAAACCGGGAGTTGCCGGGGATGCGGTTATACACTCTGATATGGTTGAATGTATATTAACTGTACAGGTAATTATATTCGAATATTGAAATTGAGACCAGGATGGGAAAAAGAGTTTTGAAAGTTTTGTGAAAATTTTACTGTGAGACAGAAAGTTTAAAACGAGTTTAAAGCATCCAATGGTCTCTAATCCGATTTAAATATGTGTTATCGAATTATAATTACTTGTTTAAAGTCAGGGGGTTACATTTACCAAACCCTGTAATGGGTTTGTTACATCAGGATTATATGTAATTCCCTCCCATGGAATTGAACCAAACGGGCTATAACAAGCTTTCTTCATCAATAGTGAGCTTGAGATGGTCCTAGATAGATTGTCACTACAAATAGTTTTCCTTGACTGCAATATGAGGATTGGGGATTGTTAACAACATCAGATGTGGATAATGAAGAAATCAAAGCTGTAACTTTTGATTGGGAAGTTTTAATTTTAAGGCCTTGGACAACTGGGTGGTATTCAAGCTTTCTTAAGAAATTATTCTTAAAACAATGTTAGTTATAAGATTATCTTTATTTTAAATTATGTATTCATAGGGAAAAAAAATTAAATTAAATTGTATCCATGTACATCTAACTATTGTATCCGCCATCTTCTTATCTGACTCTTCATCTCTTTTGTTTTTTTTTGGCCTGAAAGATCATATATATACACATATATTACTCAAAAATCAAGGCAAAGTTAACTGACACCCTACCTACACTGTTCAGAGTTAGCTGACAATCATCTCAAAAAAGGGGATGTGGGATTTAGATCCCAACCTATGGGGCTTATCCCTTTACAACTAGCTTTGGCTAGCCAATCTACTGCCAAATTACAGGATCTAGGAGCAAAAACAGAAGTAAATGATTGTTCTGATCTAAATAACACTCTTAAATCTTCTATCAAACTTGTTGCTCGACAGTTTGGGCAGTGGCTATGACCTATTACAGAGTTAACCAAAGGCAAGCAATCTGATTAAAAAATAGCCTGTCCCAAAATCACAATCTTTTACCTTAAATGCTACCTCATGGAGTGCTTGTGCCTCTGCATGGAAAGCTGAAGAGACTGCACAAGGCTTGCAATGGAGATCCACAACTTGCCCATATGAATTTTGGAGTATGTAGCCAGCTCCACCTTTATAAGAATCTATATTAAAAGCACCATTTTCATTCATCTTAAGGGTTCCAGGACTAGGAGGAGCCCAATGTTCAAGAGGTGTATTCTAATCAAAACACATTTTATTGTTTTAAACAGATTCCTAGTAGCCCAAAACTCATGTACGTTGTTATTCGCAGAGTTAATAAGCCAAAGAATATCAGGAGTTTTACAAGCAAATAATTTAGGGTTAAGGTGCAAATTTACCAACGAAGTTTTATTCGAGGAACGTCTAGCATAAATATGTTTTAGAAGGGGCAAAAATACCAATCAACAATTAAAAAGGGTGCACCCAACACAACTGTTAAATTTGACTTAACAGCGTTAAATTATAAGAGAAGAAAACCTCTAACGGCGTTAGGTCAAATTTAACGGTTTGGTACTGGGTGCTCCCTTTTTAATTGTTCATTGGTATTTTTACCACTTCTAAAACATATTTGTGCTAGATGCCCCTCGGACAAAACTTCATTGGTAAATTTGCACCTTAACCCAATAATTTATTACACCTTGTTTTCTATATGTGCCAGCACAAATAAGCAACAAGAGATTAGGCAAATTCATCTTGTTCAAGATTCTTTAACAAATGAAACAACCAATTCTCAAAGCTAGATACATTCAAATCATGTGAAATTAAATTAAGAGATGAAGCAAACCACACACACTTAAGCCAATCACAAAGTAGTAAATAATGTTCAATGATTTTAGGACAAGAATCATAGTGTGCACAAAGAGGCGTTACCCCACAATGCCTTTTCTAAAGGGCTACTCTAGTTGGGAGGGCTTTAGAGCAAGCTCTCCAAAGAATGTGTTTAACTTTTGGTTGCACTTTCAAAGACTATATTAATGACCAAAATTTCTTATCTAAAGAAGTAGAAGTGCTAGGCCACTTTCCCACCCTCTCTTGTTCTACTTCCTGCAGCTATTGGTACCCTAGTTTAACAGAATATATTCCACATTTATTTCTAATCTAGATCGGACTATCTTTTATGCAAAAATGTGGCAATTCAATTGTAGAAATAGACTATTTAATGTGCTCAAGGAGATCAATAGCATCAAGGCACCTCTTACTAATCTCAATAAGGTATTAAACAGACAACCCTTTAAGTGCTTCAGGAACATTCAATTCAGGAAAGCAAAACTTAGCTAGAGAAGGAACCCAAGGATCAGTTGACACGTTATTAAACTTACCATCCCCTACCTACCAAAGAACATTATCTTTCGGTACTTTCCTCCCTTCGAGAAGGCTGGACCATGCCCAAGAGGCCCTGGATCCTTTACCAGCATCCTAAAAAGAAGAATTTGGAAAATAAATTCCTTTAATAATTTGCATCCAATATGCATTAGGTTCTATCATTATCTTCTAACATTGCTTCCCTAATAAAATCAAATTAAAGGCTACAAAATCTTTTGAACCAAATGACTCCAGGCTCTCCAATGAATTTTCCTTTGAGACTCGTCCCCTACCCCACCAGAACTTTGCAATAATACTGTCTAGTTCTTTGCGAGTCTGTTTTGGAAAATGAAAGCAAGATATAAAGTAGGTAGGAATGGCATTAGCAACAGTTTTAATTAAAGTTTCTCTTCCAGCTTGAGATAAAAAACTGTGTATTCCATCCTAACACCTTTTTCCTAACCTTTTCTCTAACAAAAGCCAACGCCTATGGAAAATCTTCTGACTATATTTAGCAACAAAACTTAGGTAGGAATGGCATTAGCAACAGTTTTGATCTACCACTGCAAAAAAATAATGAATTTCTAACGGAATTTCCGTGACAAATTCCGTCAGAATTTTGTCAGAAAATCTTCTGACTGAAATATTCCGTGGCAAAATTTTTGCACGGAAAAATATTCTATGGCAAATTCTAACTGAAATTTTCTATAGAATTAGCCACTAATTTATTCCGTGGCTAATTTTACCACGGAATAATTCTTTGGCTAATTCCGTTAGAAACATTACAAAATTATTATTATTTAGATAAATTTAATTATTAAAAAATTATTATTTTTGATATATATATAAATTATTAGTTATAAATTAATTTTAATAAAAAATGAATTTAAAATTTAGAAATTAGACAAAAATATAGTCATAACAAAATTTATTTAAGATGTAAAATTTTTTAATTTGAAAATAATTTATATTAAAAAAATAATAAGACTATATAAAATTATTTTGTATTATTATTAAATTTATATTTAGTTTTTTATAATAATATATATTTATGTATAAGAAATATATATATAATTGATTATATGTAATAAGATTATATATGTATAGATATAATTGTGCAATAATAAAACACCAAAGCATTTCAAACCAACTGGTAAGGCATCACACGCGCACAGGGGAGGTCTTAGGTTCCAACCACTAGTGGGCCAAGAGGAGTTGCATTTTTAGGAAATATGGTGTAATGCCCCAATTTGGGATTAATGGCTAATGACTTCGAAAGTGGATGTAATTATTGTTGAATAAACACTTTTGAAGAATATGATGCGAATTTCGATTTGAATGTGTTGCAATTAGTGCCTAGACCCTGCATTTAAGCTTAATTGTGTGATAAAGCTTAAAATGAACCCTAATGTAGGGGAGGGCGCATGGTTGAGGTAAAAGTAATGATAAAATGTATTTAGTGGTGATTCAAGTAGAATTACCATACTCAGGGGAAAAATGAAAAAAAGGAAAGTTATCGGCTGATTGGTCAGTTAGTGAAGAGGGAACTCCTTGGTAATCTAAAGATCAATGGTTAGGATTGAGAGATTAAGAGGGTGGAATTGTATGCGTGAGTGTTCATGTGTGTTCATAAAAGGAGAAACAAGATGTTGACACTTGGCAATATGAGAGCCATAGATAATGGTCAAATGTTCAAACACATTCCCTCTCTCCTCTCTCCTCTCTCCTCTCTCCTTCAAGGTTGGCTAGTAGTATGGGAGCAAGGGGAAAATCTGCATCTTCATCATTCTCATCTTCTCTCTCCATTCTCCATTGTCGCCCAAGCTCAAGAGGAAAGAGAAAGAAGAAAAGCTTAAGGTTAGTGCTCCATGTGACCTTAAATGCTCAAATACTCTTCATTAATGTTGATCATGGTGACGATAGCTTCATTTCTATGGTTTTAGATTTTTGAAAGGTGGTATTTAAGTGCTTGAAGAAATTTGAAAGTGGTGGAATCAAGGATCTAAACTTGGTAAGAGGAAGATGTGAGTATTTGGTGTATTTTGATATATTCATTGTGATTATTAGTTAAGTTTTGGAATTTGAGGATTTTGCCCTGATTTTAGTGTCATTTTGGAATGGACAATTTGGATAGTGTATTGTATTGGATTTGGTGTCATATTGTGTCTTTGTGTTATTAGAATTGATTTGAAATCTTGGAAACCAAGTTGGTCATTTAGTGGTTTTGGAGTTCCATGTTTTTAGAATGTGTCATTGTGATGGGAATCTGGTTGTTTTGGTGTTTCTAATGGGTTCCTTATGAGTATTTGTGTGGGAATGGGTTGTTTGTGAATTTTGGGAACCATTGGACACTTTGGTGGGAAGTTTGGAAAATTCTGTCAGTTGCTGCGTTTTGGCTTCTGATAAGCCTCACCTGAGTGATCTGGGGTCTCACTCGAGTGCAGCATTATGTTTTCTCTTTTCCTTCAAGTTTCAGTTGCACTCTCACAGAAAGAAAGCAAAAGTATATTTTCTCACTTGCGAGTTATATGGGTTATCACTCTAGTGCATCTTGTCTCACTCGAGTGTGCATGCATTTTGCACTATGAGGCCACGTCTTAAGTTAGCACTCGTAACCAATTTTTTGAGAGTGTGTCTTAACACCTGCAAGTGCTGGGCCATCACTCGAGTGCCAGGGCTAGTGCTTAAGTGCACTTCTCACTTTAGGGTTTATGTTGCTCTCGGGTAGTCACTTCCGGTGCTTCACTTTGTAGGACTCGGGTGAGCATGAAGCTATCACTCGAGTGTTGAGTCTTATGCTTGAGTGCAGTGAGCATTTCTTGTCTCTGGTTAGGCTCTATGTCAAACACTCGCACGAGTGAGCTTCCATGCTCGAGTGCAAATCTTAATATCACTCGAATGAGGCCTTCTTCACTCAAGTGTATGAGTCAAAAATAAATGTTATACTTCTGAAAAAGGGATCTTTGGTGTGGTTCTTCCAACCCTTTAGGCATGTGTCTAGGCTTCTAGTAGCCACCTAAAGAGTTCAAATGATAACCAACTTTAAGTGTTATGAAAGTGAGAGTTTGAAATAGAGAATAACTTGTTGTCCTTGATTTTGGTTTATAGGATTTGATATTTGCCCTGCTCGTGAACCATTTGTGTCGGAACACACTTGGAAAGAACAAGGTAGTGACGCTTTTCCTTATATTGTATGTGATTCTTTGTATGTTTGATTTATCATTGTTTATGAGATCTTCACCTGCGGCTCATCAGTGTTTCTGGTGGGAGGACCATCCCTTCGGGGCGGTGGAATACGGGGGATGTGACTTTGTGACAGCTGAAAGGCCATGTGTGAATCCTTCACCTGTGGTCCATTATGTGATTATGTGTATATGTGAGAGCCTGTTTGTTGTATTTCGTGATGTTATACTGCTTAATGAAGTCATTGCATGCTTTGTGATTATGTATGGTATGAGTGATTTATTACTACTGAGATTCTTTTGAATCTCATTCTATCTATTGACTAACCTTCAGACAGGGCAAATGGCTCCAAGGGGAAAGAGATGACCAAGGGCGGCTAAGACTTCCTTAGGGATGAAATTTTGGTTATTGTTATCAATTTTAGTGTTGGGATTACTATATATATATTTGGGATGTAAATGTTGGTATGATTTTGTGTAATCCCCTATAAGGGAAACTATAAATCCTTAGTATATATATAAATGAAACTTGGGGGTTGCTAGGATTTATGTTGTACGCTCTTATATGTATAAATGTGATTTAACTGCATAGGTTAGTTATCTTCGATATGTGAACAGGAGACTAGGATAAACCAATTTTGAAGGAAGTTTGTGAAAAACCTATCTCAAGGATAGGTTTAAAAATGAAATTTTATCATTCATTGGTCTTTAATTCATCTTAATTACGTACTTTTGAATTGTAATTACTGTTTATAAGGCAACAATGGGTTACATATGGAGTGCGATGCGTGGCAGAGTGAGGCGGGGACACGTGGTGGGAGCTAGGCATAAGTGATGAGGTGGCAGCATCTAGAGCTACCACGTGGCTTCTCTTAAGAATGCCACATGGCATTTGAAATTAAAAAATAAAAAATAAGTTTCTGACATAATTCAAATTGGTTTGTCACATTATTATTATCGATAGAATCCATTTCCATCATAAATCCGTGTCAAATTACACCGAAAACTCTGAATTTCGTGGCAAATTCCGTGAGAAATTGAATTTTTTTGTAGTGTAACCCAGAGGATAGGGAGGCCTAGATAGTGTCCAGGGGAAGCAGTATTAGGGATGCCTAGAGTCTGTCTAACCATTCCCCCACCTCTTTTGGAGCATTGGGGTCACAAAGAAACAACATTTATCTAAATTAATCCTTTGGCTAGAAGCCTTACAATAAGCATCAAGAATACTAGCGAAGACATCACAACTCTTTTTAGTGGCTCGGAAGAAAAAGATAGAATCGTTTGCAAAGAAGCAATGTGACAATACTGGACAAGCTCGTACATGGTAAAGACCTTGCAAATCTCCTATATTTACATGCTCATTAACCATTCTTGATAACATAACAGCAACATTGATGATAAGATAAGGGGATATGGGATCCCCTTCTCTTAAACCATACTTTGGGACAATCCTACTATTAGTTCTTCCTTCTATTTTCAAATTGAAAGTTACAGAAGAGACGCACTTCATAACACTCTTTACCCACACTAGATGAAAATTCATTTTATTTTGGGACAATCTCACTAATAGCTCTTACACCACAATTTCAATTCTTATTGTTTTGTATGTCATTATCATTCAAGCTTTAGCACTTGTTCATGGAGTAGAATGGTTTCAATTGAAAAAATCGATTAGGGCAACCGCACAGGATTCACATAACAAAAGTGCAAATGATGTTATAGTGTTCTTGAATGAAGACGAATAAGATATGGAAATTGATGATGTAGCTTCACACGTATTTAAAGGCGTTGAATATGTAACCATTGATGAGATTTATATAAGGGGAATTGATAATATTATGAGAGAAAAATGATTTCAACACCCTATGGCTGTAGAGATTATATTATAAGGGCCCATTTGGTACAGGGAACATATGAGGAAGGAAAGGAAAGGAAGGGAAGTAAATAGAAAGGGAGGGAAGATTGGAAGGGAACTTAAAAAAGTGAGCTGTTTGGCAGACATGGGAATCGAACATAGGTTGAGTAAAAATAAAATGTTTGGTTGGAAGAAAAGGTAGTGGGTTAAGTGGGAAGCAGTTGTTAAATACCCATAATACCCCTGACATAAAGTAATAGTGAAAAAGGTTGAGTCAGTTTTTTTTCATCGGAGACAACCGAAGTCTCTCTGTGTTGGGAAAGAAGGTAAATTGAAGGATGTATGGATGAGATCTTCAACGGCGACAACCAATACGACGGATAGAGGTGAGAAGGAAGACATAGATGGTAGAAATTATGGCTATAGCATCATATTGTTTAGTTGCACAAGTTAGTTTTGAGAGGAGGAGGGAGGGAAAAAATATGAGTTTGTGAATGTTGCTAATATGGGTTCTGGTATTTTTTGGAGGCAGGAAAGAGTGAATGTGTGTGGACAAGTGAAGAAGACAATGCACTTGTGGAATCCCTAGTTGAGATGAGAAAAGCAAGACATAACATGACGAAATCAGTGGTTTACAACTAATCAAATGCATTTGGAGAGAAAGATAGAGGAGAGGTTACTAGGGTGAGGGTTGAAGGGCAAAACTGATATTCGGAGTGAAATTAGGAGGCTAAAGGAAGATTGGATAATAGTGTATGACATTTTCAATGGGGAAAATGTGAATGGTTTTAGTTGGGACAGTGTGAATTATTTTGTGATGGCAGATGAAAATGTGTGGGAGGCATACATGCAAGTAAGAGATTCTTATTGTTGTGGAGAAGATTGATTAAGAAAAAAATGAAGCTTTAGTTTGATGTTATGGTTTTTTGCAGGTTGATAAGAGGGCTGCTAAATTCAAGGGCAAAGATTTTCCACACTTTGGAAATCTATGCTATGCTTGGGGAGACTAAGAAGAGATGATGATTATGAAGAAGGTTGCAGTTTTGAGAAAGTTAGGAGATGAATTGGCTACCTTGAAGAAAGTTTTTTATTTTATTGTGTAAGAAGGAGAAGAATATGAATTTGACATATTTTTGTTACCTTGCTAGAAATGTCAATGTGTTGTATGTAGTTATAATTGCTTGTAAGGGTATGAAAAAAGGTTGTAAAAGCGTCAAACGCAATTGAATGAAACAAGCATTGAAATGTTTAGATTTTGTGTTTAATTCGAAACTTTATTTTATGGTGATATTGATAGGACATAAAAGTGAGCTTTATGTGAGGTAGAATTTGTGAGTAATGAAGTGCCTCGCTTGTATTAACCAGTTATCAAGCCAAGTATATGAACATTATTGTAGGTGGAAAGGACCAAAAGTTAGCATAATCTGCTAAATATAACCGGACAATAGAAAATATAAACTAAAGTGACAATAATTGTTGAATTTCTAGAGTTAAATAATGCAAGAGGAACAACAGAATTATAGAGCCAAGATGTGCAATGTGTAAAAGAGAAATGTCACTTACAAAGATTGTGATTGATATTCCACAATTGTAAGCCATACATACATATATAGGATGCTAAAGATATGAAAATAAGTAACAAGATGCATAACTAATTTGAACAAAACATAATAATAGTAGTAACTTTAAAAGGAAAAGAAGTCAAAATTTGAACTAAATAGCCCAGTTCAAATTTAGAAAATCACATGTAACAGGTTGAGGAACATAACTGCACATACATGAAATAGCAACAAAAGCCAGACAAATAGATGTCCTTGGCCAAGCATTACAAATTAAAACAAAAAATATAAACTAATCTATCCCTAATTCTTCTTCTTCCTCTTAGTTGAGGACCCCTTAGGAGCGGACCTCCTTTAGGATGTAGTGCGTAAACCAGGGAGGTTGACGTGGATGAACATGGGAGAACCAAATGTTTCAGGTAGAGGAGAAAAGCGTTTGGTAGCTGTGAATAAATGGGGCATATTCTCAGTAGCAAGGCTAGACCTGAAATGATCTATTAGTATGAATCTCAATGGCTGAGGCTCAACTGTTGGCCTAGAAGGTGCATGAGGAGAGTTGATAGGTTTAGGGAGAGGCACAATTGAGAGTGGGGTTATTGGATGACAATCATGTGTGTTAGTAAGGGTGTTTGATTTAGGCACATGGTCTTGAGGAGGAACAACAGTAGTAGGGGGCTGTAGGGATGAGTATGGAGAAAAGTGAGCAATCTCATTTGGATTGCCACCTTCTGCAAGTGGTATCACAATTGTATATCATAGCCTAATCAAAATAACATATGTGGTATGTGCCTCGATCTACCTCATCCCACAACAACTATCATAGTCACAATCAATAGTACTGGAAAAACATGCTGGCCCTTGGCGGGCTTCGGTCCAAACGGGTGAGTCCAAAAAAACCTGGTATTGGCGGCTTGGCTCATTTAGGTGATGCCTGTGGGCTGCAGGCCTGTTTAACATTTTTTGGCTTCTTATACACCTAAAGATTAAAATACCTAATTTAAAATATCAAACATTATCAATGTCTAACAAAACACAAACACTAGGACCTAAGTCCAAACCTAAATTAATGTCCAGTTCTACAACCAATCAACCACTATAAGTCTACAAGACTACAACCATAATCAAATAAATAAGTAGGTAAAGTCATAATCATAAACTAAGCATTAAACAATATGAATAACATTGCCATTTTCTTTTCCATGACCATCATCACTATCAACGACATTTGATTATGATGCACTATAAGTAGGCTTTTCTTCAAGTTCAAGGGCAAAAATATCTAGCATTTTCATTTCTTCTCTACTATCTAGGCTCCTCTTCAATGTTTAGGCCCGAGTACAAAAAAAGTATAGATTGTTTAGGCATGTTTAGCACCTTTTGCTTCCTATATACTTGAAAACTAAAATACCTAATTAAAAACATAAATATTATTATAACTAAGTTAAAACATCAAACATTATCTATGTTTAACAAAACACAAATACTAAGACCTAAGTCCAAAATCAACCACAGGTCCACAACCACAAGTACACAAACCTCCAATCAACCATAGGTCCACAACCACAAGTATAAAAAACCACAACAAAAAAAAAATAAGCAGGTAAAGTCATAATCATAAACTTAACGCTAAATAATATGAATAACATTATCATCACTATTAACATCATCAACGACATTTGATTGTGCTTCATTATAAGTAGGTTCCTCTTCAGCTTTAGGGATAAAAATATCTAGTCTTTTCATTTCCCAAGTGAGGGTTAGGTTAACTGGTTAGTGGTTAAGTCATATACAAAGCCAATGCAATTAGGATTTTTTTTTGGAAAAAACTTAAACAAGCCTAAAAGGGCCGGCCCTTTTAGGCTCGACTTCTTCTAGAGGCTCTAAATCATAAGCCTGTCCCCTTGACGAGCTCTGGCCTAAATGGCGTAGCCGATAGGCTCGGCTAGATTTCCCGGCTCTAACAATCAACATTCTTACTTCCAAAAGCAAAGCTAAGCACCCAGTCAATATTGCAAACATTTGACATGTTTCTTGCTCCATACCTACACAATTTTTGTATACTGGTCTTTTTTACATTATAATCAACCAAGTTCTCTTTCCAAACTGCCTCTTAATACATTTAAACAAATCTGATTTAAATGGCAACCAACTAAATTATAGCACCACTTGTCACACAATAAAAACAAGACACTGTCATGTTACACAAAAACCATCAAGATCATTCTATCTTTCAAATGTGTTTCTTTCTCTTTCACTTGTTGTATATACAAGTGTTCATTCCACAATACCATAGCCAAAAAAACATGTAACTACATCCAAAGTTAAGCATTTATGATATAAATAATAACTACTTTAAATGAAAATCGACTTCTAAGATAACAAACAGAGCACAATGTCAATTAACATCCAAGCAAACACATTGAATCTTTTGATTATGTTTATGCTCATATTTGTTAACTCAACAATACCCACAAAACAACAACAAAAATTAATAGGTGATACTTTAAATTAAATAATATACAAACCCAGCCTCCCATGGCATTATGTGTGTGTGTTCGCATGTTGAAGACAAAGAGTAGACAAAAAAAAGCATGCCCACTTCACTCCATACACCACAACACACACACACACACCAATGAACAATTACCTCAATTCCAAGTTCTATTTCCTTCGCCGTTCGACACTTTCTGTTTGCAGACAAGCTTTTGTCACAATCCTAGCACTCTTCACTAACACCTTCAGCTCATTCTAGCTCAATTTTTTATCAACATTTTCAGGGGCATTTTTGTTCCATAATTTTGCTGTCCCGAGAAGCTTTTTGAGTTGACACCACTTTTGGTGGGAACTCACTTTCCCATGTTTAAAGGAACATTGCAAGTAGTGGGAATTCGATTTCATGTCACTTTTGGGGCGCCAAACATGTTTTTTCCTCTGGAACTTTGTTATCATCCCTTTCCCTCCAGAGCTTTCCGCATAACAAACAAGCCCTAATAAGACATTAGGTTGCCTTGTTACTCTTTAGAAATATGCTTGCAAGCATATTTGCATTTTGTAGGATGAATTCCCAAATTTGGCTTCCTTCCTATACCCCTTCCCCTCCTTTCCCCTTTTCTACCATTGGATTAAGATCTCAACGTTTCAGATTTAATATATTATAAAAATATTATTATAATTTTACCTTAAAGATAAAAATATATATTTTTTGATACAAGCTAAGATGCAAAATAAATTTGAACTGTTAAAATTATTTTTGTATCTTTTAATTGAAATTATAATAATATTTTTATAATATGATAAATCTGGACCGTTGATATCTTAATCTAATGGTAACAAAGAGAAATGGAGGGAAAAGGATGGGAAATGGTATAGGAGAGAATCCAAATCCTAACTTCCCACATGTATTGGAGCTTGCAGAGACATTGTGCATGGAAGCAAGATGGTTGGTACAAGAAAGAACATATGCTTTAGGCTATCTCACAACTAGTGGTTAGAGTTTAGGCTAACTCTTTTTTGGTTTCTGCTATATGTAAACCTATGATTTTAATTTCTTGGACCTTTATCATATAATGAGCTTCCCAAGTTACTTGTTAACTTGGCAGGCCCATTATCTTACATATACCAATTATTAGTTTAGTAAAGGGTTAAACCTACTTTTTTTTGTCCATAGGGGTTAAGGGTACTTTAAATCCTTATCTTTATGTCACTTTGATTTCGGTCCCTAAAATTTTAAAAAGGTGGTTTTGGTCCCTTAAGTTGACCGCATCTAAAATTGTTAATTTATGAAGTTTAAAAAGGACTTAGAACTCAGACTAACTGTGTTAAATTTGCATACTTATTATTAGCCCAATTTAAATTGCTTATGTGGTAAGTTGACTAGGCTAGCTAACCTGGTAGTGTGTTATGACGTTGACATTTTACTTTTTAAAGAAAACAATAAAGTCTTCAACTTAAGACGGTGCACATGAATCCAGATTCCCTGCTCATCTAAAAGATGAGCAATTAATGCTGATTGTAGAGCCTGAAATTTGAAAAATATGGAGACACCACCAAAATTTTAAAAAAGGATAATTTTGAAAACCTTTTTAAAAAATGAAACTTGTCTACAAAAATCATTTAGGGTTCGAGAGTCAATTGTGCATGGGGAAGGTGTTAAACACTCCACAACACCTATTCATAAGAATGATTACCCTAAGTTAATTATTTAAAAATAAATATGGTCTTTAAAAATTTCATCATACCTACCCAAAAATAAAATATTTACAAAATAAAAAATAAGATTAATTATTTACATTGTTGGACTTGACTTAGGATGAAAACCTAGGGCCTAGTACCCTTTAGAGAGATTAAAACCCACGTAGTTCGTTAGGCGAAGAAATGTATGTCACTTTGTTGGTGTCTTTTAGAAGAAAATGCTTATTTAATTTATTTGAGAAAAATATTTTTATTGGTTTGGTTTGTGTTTTTTTTTACAAAAGCATTTTCTTTATTTTCTCATATGAAACCAAATTCATTTATTTTAATAAAAGAACCTTTCTTTTTCTTATTTTGAACCTTTTTATTTGCAAAAGAAAAAAAAGGAATTGCATTATCATCATATCATTCATTGTAGAAAGTCCAAAAAGGCGAGAAAATCAATAAAGACATGGTGAAAGTGTGTAATTTTTTTGATTTGAATCCCACTACAACAAGAGATAGTGGGATAGAATCACATAATAAATAAGAGCCAATTACAATCACATTGCCTTTATCTATTAAGCATGCAACCTAGCACCATTAGAACACAAGGCAACACATTCGTCTTGATCCCAAATGTAATGCGTCCAGAAATAATTTATAAGATAATTCAATGGGACAATGCAAAACAAGTCTACTTAATGCTTGATCCCAAATTCAACGTCCAACAATGTTAGGATATATTGGAATAAGCATAAAGACAAGAACAAAGTCATAATGGAGGGAGAGTTAGTGAAATATATCATTTGCACAAGTGGCTGAACATTATCGAAAATAAAAACAAAAGCATATCTATATAGATATATTCATTTGCACAGAGCAGTGAATATAAAGCAAGTAAATGGAAAACCAACAAAACTCTTGCAAGCCTTACATATAAGGATTTGCCCAGTATTCAAATGGGTATGCCTCCATCTCTAACAAGAAATGTTCATTGACCTACGCAAGAATATTAAGACCTTATTTGGACAAAGCAAAACAAGATGGCCTCTTATGTCAATTGCTATTCCCCATGAGAATTATGTATGAGAAATGAAATAAGAAAATAAAATTAACTCTCTACCTTGCCTCCCTTTTTCTTCCAAAATTTATGTCTTGCTTATACCCTTGGTCCCCTATTTATAGTCTCAAGGCAAGGTTTTCTTTATAAATGCTCTTTCTTTCTTTCTTTTTATGAAGAAAAGGACAGGTAGCCATCTAAGGCTCTAACATCACAGCATCAACATCATGATGCATAAGATGACGTATTCGTTTCGTAGGGGGGACCATGAGTGTTTGAAAATTGACACCTATGTCCTATGTATCAGTTGTCAGGGCATCAGCCATGCTATTAGCCCCACGCTCACAATGAACCAGCTCTAGGGGTGTTCAAATCCCGGGACGGGACCGGGAATACCCATTCCCGGTTCCCGTCCCGGGATTGGCCGGGACTGGGATGTCATTCCCGATCCCGGTCCCTGAAAATTCCCGGGACAACCGGGACCGGGAATTCCTGGGACCGGGACTGGGATCGGGAATTCCCCGTCTTAATAATATAATTATATTAGTTAAATTTTTTATAATCTAGTGTTTAAAGTGATTATTTAACACCTAATAAGGTCATAAAAATCACACAAATTGAGTTAGAATTGAAAAATAACATATTATTATTAATATTATTACCACATTCATCATTTTTGTTATTATCTTTATACATTATATAGTTAGGATTTGTATCACGATATATATGATTTAACTCTAACTAAATATGTGATATACATTTTATCAAATGATAACTTAATTTATGGGGTAAAAAATACAAAAATAAAAAAATAACCTATTTTTTAAGGAAAAAAGAAAAAAAATTGGGATCGGGAATTCCCGGGATCACAAGGTGTGATCCCGGTCCCGTGTTTTTTAGATCCTAGTCCCGATTTTCCCGGTCCCGGTCCCGGCCGGGACAAGAAATTCCCGGGATAAAATATCCGGGACCCAACTGGGACAACCGGGACCGGGATACTTTGAACACCCCTAACCAGCTCTACGTTTCAGTTCTTGTCAAGCAACCCACGAATCTCCAATAATGCTAAACAATCTGGATGATCCTTAACCACAGCAGATCGTAACAGAGCTAGGACCTCGCTACTATCACTCTACTATCAAATGACTGGAAGTTCTTATTCCATGTAAGCTTTAAAGCCCACAAAATACCCCATGCTTCTGCCGTAATCAAAGAGCCATATCCCACTCGAAATATAAAGCCATGCACGAAAATACCCATATGATTACGTACGAGCCCTCCATAAGTATAGGTTTTGGTATTTGCATCAAATGACACATCCACATTATATTTCAACGTGCCTCTGGGAAGGGGTTGCCACATCGACGGAGACATAGGCTATACCAGCCATCTAAGATGGTAAGGTAAACCCCAAGAAAGGTAAGCCTGGGATAGAGCCAAGATCTCCTCCTTATACCAGCCCTTATTATTAAATAGCCATTCATTCCGCCCAAGCCAGATATAATGGCTAAGCACTGCAAACCATAGTCGAAACTCATGCCCTCGTACTGAGAACTGACATTGAGCACACCAATTAATCCACTGCTGATGATCTATAAACCAAAAAATTTGACCATGAACCCCCCTCGGCAAGATCGTCTTCCAAACTCCTCGAGCACTAGAGCAATCCCTAAGTGCACGCAATAAGGTTTCTACCTTGGACCCATAGACACCTCACAAGGCAGTAGCTTGCTTCCCACGAGCATAGCGCAACATGTTGGTGGGAAGTTTATCATGATAGCAAAGCCACAAAAACAACGGTATCTTTATGGGAGCCGTAGCTTCCAGAAACGCCTCCACAAAGCATTACTCTGGGATGAACTCTAGCTAGAGAGTTGACCATATATAGACTTGATGGAGAACTGATCGTCTGTTGACCAACGCGAAACTGGGACATCCCTCCCCTCCAAATGAACCATCTGTTGCCTTCGTATAGCCTCAAGGACCATCGCTGGAAGATACTAACTAAACTTATGCCACTCCAATGCTCCTATAGCCGTTAAATAATCAGGTACCTGCCAATCGAGCACATCCTCAGGTACAACACCAGTGGCTAAGTGCTGAAGGGAATCCAAATGAGGAACCCAGATGTCTTTCCAAAACCTCATATCAAGACCATTTCGTATCCTCCAACCCAATCCAGATTGGAGTTTCTCGCAGTTCGAGCATATGCCTTTCTAGGTCCTAGAGTCGGCTTTACATCTTTCCAACACTGGGACCACATTAGAACTTTCCTTATAAATGCTCTTTCCAACTTGACTCAATCACCATCAATGGAGATTTTTTATAATTTTTTTTTTGTTTTTTCTATTAATAAAACTTTCTAGCTTGATCTAATCATTATCAATGAGAGATTTTTTTAAATTTTTGTTTTTTAGTTTTTATATTTTCTATTTCCTATTAATAAAACTTCCAACTTAACCTAATCATCATCAATGAGAGATTTTTTTAAATTTTTCATTTTTTATTTAATTTTATAATTTAAACCTATCAACATAGATGAAAGATTTTTTTTATTTTTTATTTATTTTCCTATATTTTCCCTACAAGCAATTTCCTAATTTAAACCTATGAATGAGTAGAGCCGGGAATACGGGCCGGCCCTTCACGGGCTCGTTTAGGCCCGTTTGCTAAAAAGTACCATATTTTTTAGGCTCGTGGCCTTACAGGGCTGGCCTTTCACGGGCTCAGGCCTAAACGGGCTTAAACTTATTTTAATTCAAAAAAAAATTATTTTTCAAATTTTATAATTTTATAATTTATTTATTATTTTGCTTTAAATTGAGATACATTATTTTTAAAACTCATAAATTTGTAGTTAAAATAATCATCTAATGTCCAAATTATCCTATTTTTTAAAGTTTAAATTAATAAACCATTGTAGAAAATAAAATAAATCAAACCAATTAATAAGTGTTTGCCTGTTATTAATACTCTATTAGGTACTTAGGTGTCTCTCATATTGATAACTTGATATAATGATATTATATTTATTAATTTATTTAAAAAAAAATATTAAACGGGCCTAAAAGGGCCAGCCCTCAGGGCTGTAGGGCCAACCCTACAGGGTTTGCAGCCCTACAGGGCCGGACCTTTTATGCCCGTTTCTCTTTTTAGCCTCTAAATCATAAGCCTGGCTCAATGAATGAGAGATATTTTTGCATTTTTTAAAATTTTTCCTTAGTTAATGACAATGCCAATTTGGACACCAATTATCATCAATAAGAGGAATTTTTTTTTTATTTTTTATTTTATTTTATTTATTTATTTTTCCTTTAATAATGATTGCCAATTTAAACACTAATCATCACAATGAGAGGATTTTCTTATTTTCTCTTTTTTTATTTGTCCCTTTAATGATAATTGTCAATCTAGATACCAATCATTATCAATGAGAGGATTTTTGTTTATTTATTTTTATTATTTTGATTTTTTAAGTAGGGCCCGGACAAAATATGATGTTCACAGTTGCACTTCTTTACTTGTTTTGTAGCTAAGAAAAGTAAGGTGCTAATCTATGAAGCAAGTAAAGATAAGAACACGTATTTTATCCAACTAAAAGAACAAGGTGCCCCCTTTGGAACCAAAGAGGGTTTGGACAAAATACAATGTCCATGCCCCTCTTTACTTGGTTCATAAGGGATAAGAACGTCAATGGAGCTAGATGATTACTTGGAGTGGAAGTGAAGCACCTAATTACATAGGACTTTGGTGGGGCATAAAACAATAGTGCCAGTTGTTACTGGGTTTTAAGAGTACTTACTGATATAGGGCTTTGAAAGAATAGTGCCTGCCATTACAGGGCTTCAAAAGAATTGTGCCAAGCATTTGTTGGGCTTTAAAAGAATTGTGTCAGCTGTAACTGGGCTTTGAGGGTGCCTGCCGGCACAGAACTTTGAAATAGGTGCCAGTCGTTACTGGGCTTTAAGGGTGTCTGCTGATACAAGGCTTTGAGATGAGTGCCAACCATTACTGGGCTTTAAGGGTGCTTATCGGTATAGGGCTTTGAAAAGGGTGTCAGCCGTTACTAGGCTTTGAGGGTACTTACCGATACAGGGCTTTGAAAAGGGGATTAGCCATTACTGGGCTTTGAGGGTGACTGTCAGTACAGGGCTTTGAAAAGGGTGCCAGCCGTTACTGGGCTTTGAGGGTGCCTGCTGGTCTACCACTTTAAACTTAGCGAGCCCTTTTTTTATGCATAATATTTCTTTACAACATCTGAATTGATTGGTCTTGGTAAATCTTGGCCATTCATGTCTGATAATATCAATGCCCCTCCAAAGAAAGTCTGCTTAATGACATATGGGCCTTCATAATTCAGAGCTCATTTCCCTCTATCATCTTCTTGATTTGGAAGGATCTTCTTGAGAATCAGGTCTCCTAATTTAAATGCCCTGGGTCACATTTTTTTATTAAAGGCCCTTGCCACTCGCGACTGATATAACTGCGCATGACATAATGTTGTAAGTATCTTTTCTTTAATCATATTTAATTGTTCAAACCAAGAATGTATCCATTCACTTTCATCAAGGTCTAATTCAGCCAAGATTCTCAAGGATGGTATTTCCACTTCGATTGGAGTGATAGCCTCCATGCCGTAAACTAAAGAGTAAGGGGTTGCCCTAGATGAAGTGCGCATTATGGTACGATATCCGTGTTATGCATATGGAAGCATTTCATGTCAGTCCTTATAGGTCACAGTCATTTTTCTGATGATCTTCTTAAGTTTTTATTGGTTGCCTCAACTATGCTATTCATATGTGGTCTATATGGTGCAGAATTATGATATTTGATCCTAAACTGATAGCATAATTCTTTAACTGCTGCTCCATTAAGGTTTGGTGTATTGTCAGTGATGATCATCTCCGACAACCCATATCTACAGATAATATTAGCCTTTAAGAATTTGATGAAGGCCTTATGAGTAATATCAGCAAAGTAATTGGCTTCCACCCACTTAGTAAAATAGTCAATAGCAACAAGGATGAAATGATGACCATTCGAGGCTTTTGGATTAATCAGCCCGATGACATCAATCCCCCACATGGAAAATGACCATGGAGACACAAGACTATGCATAAGATTCAGAGGTGCATTAGTTTTTTTGGCGTATATTTGGCACTTGTGACACCTTTTTGTTAGATCTCATGTTTTGATGATGACAAAATAATGGTATGAAAAAGAATTGATTAATAAATAAGTTTGAACAAAGTAATAACAGGGATAAGCATCAATTGAGGTAAGCATTGGAGTAATGAAGAAAGGCCAAGAGAAAATGCTGAGAAACTTGATCATAAGCAAGTTTACTAAGGCATTACTCGAGTATGTACTCGAGTAATGAGACAAAACTTGAAGTAACCAGAAGCACTTTCCAGTAACCTGCCAACGTTACTCGAGTAGGTACTCGAGTAATAGTGTAAGTATTTTCAAGTTGCTCTCGGCCTGCCAATGTTACTCGAGTAGTTACTCGAGTAACCAGGTAAATACTTGGAGTTGTTCTCGGCCTGCCAACGTTACTCGAGGAGCTACTCGAGTAACCATATGAAAACCTTTCAGTTGCTCTCAGCCTGTCAATGATACTCGAGTAAGTACTCGAGTAACTCTGTTTCTGAAACTGTGTTGCTCTCGGCACTTTATACCACTGCCAATGTTACTCGAGTAGGTACTCGAGTAACACACTGAGGTAAGTGAAAACTTGAAGATAGTACCCGAATAACTTGATTTAATTTTATCTCACTTTCCTCGAGTCATTACTCTAGTATGCAAGTATTTAATGTTCTATTTTAAGTGGATTACCCGAGTATGTACCCGAGTATGCAATGTTATGTTTGAAGGAAAACCTCAAGTCATTACCCGAGTAAGTTATGTACAAAAAGTAAGTTTACTCGAGTAGGTACTCGAGTAACAAGGTAATCAGACTTGAAGTGCTCTCGGCCTTGAAATCCTGCCAACATTACTGGAGTAGAGCATCGAGTAATCAAAAGTTTATTTGAAGGTTTACTCGAGTTGGTACCCGAGTAACCTATGAAGTTGTGAATGCATTACTCGAGTAGGTACCCGAGTAAACATGAATTTTCAAAGGTTTGAAATTTAGTTATTCCATGCACTACCCGAGTAATCTTATATTTGTTTTTTGACTTGAAGTTAATCAAAGCTTTCCCGATGATACTCGAGTAAGTACTCGAGTAAACTTCAAGGGATACTCGAGTAGCTACTCGAGTAAGCAAACCCAGAAAGTTTGAAATCATTCCAACGGTCATTGTTTTGTTTCCTATTTGATTAACTTTTCATTATATTAGTATTCTTAGCATTTCAACAGATAAACAATGAAGAGATCTTATCAAATAAGGAAAGTCAAAAGCAACGCTCAAATGTCACCGACCGTCACCTACCGCAAACGTATGTTTTTCAAAAACTGGAAAAGTCAATAGTGGCTGCGCACGCTCCAACGGACATGAAGAAATATGTTCCAGCAATCATTACCAACGTATCTATATATATGGGAACATCTAAACAGAGAAAAGAACAAGAACACACTAACGAACGTATCATCAAGTTCATTACTCTGTTTTACATTATACTTGTAATTCTATGCTTCAGTGATTCTTATTCACTCTGTGAGAGAGATATTTCATTCAAACTCAATATTTGTTATTGAGGTAACTTAAGGTTGTGGAACCTTGAGTTGGGATTGGATTATAGCTTGTAAGGGGGAGCGAGTGTCCAGGTGTAGGAACTTGCTTGTACTGAGGTGCCAAGAAGCCACTGAATCTTGGAAGTTATAGTAAAACTCTCAGAGAAGTTCTGAGGACTGGACGTAGGTCAAAGTGGTTATGGCCGAACCAGTATAACTCCCGGTGTACACTTCGGTGATATTTCTCCTTACTCTTTCCTGTTTTAATTTCAACGTCAAATTTTATATTTGCAACGAAATTTTTAAGATCACCCAATTCACCCCCCCTCTTGGGTGAAACGCTTGCTCTAACACTTTTAACATAATTGATACAATCCTTCTCCATTGTTACCCAGTGGTAGCCAAATCTTTGAGTTTTTTTAGTTTATGAGTGGCCATTTACATGTGTACCACATATGCCTTCGTGGATCTCTACTATAATCTTGTGTACTTCTCTCATATCTACACAGCATAGCAATATCCCATCAAAGCTTCTCTTATCCAGGATGTCATTACTAATAAAAAAGCCCATGGCCATTCGCCAAATGGTCTTTTTGTCATTCTGTGTTGCATCTGGAGGGTAAGTCTTTTATTTCATATATATCTTGATACGATGGTACCAAGGTTGCTTGTCATTCTCTTTTCCAATACTGAAGCAAAATGCCGGCGATCTTCTAGTCTCAATCTGCATTAGCTAAACTTGGAACCCACAATCAAGTTGGATCATAGTTGCTAGAGTAGTTAAAGCGATAACAAAGCAATTCTTTTCTCTAGCCATATGATGGAAATTGATCACTTAAAAATTTTTAATCAACTCTATCAAGTACTCTTGATAAGGGATCGACTTTGAGTTTTTGGTTTTCCATTCACTAGTTACTTGATAAATTATAAGAGCTGAGTCACCATAGACTTCTAGGTTTTTTGTTCCAAGATCTATGGTAGCTTAGAGACCATTAATACAAGCTTCGTATTGTGCCATGTTATTGGTGTAGTCAAATCCTAATTTTATAGCAATCAAGAATTGCTTTTTGTTTGGGGATAGGATCACTGCCCCTATACCATTTCCATGCATATTTGCTGCACCATCAAAATACATCTCTTACTCCTTCGATTTTCTTTCCTCATTTAGATCCTCTATAGCACATATGTCTTTATCTAGGAATTTGAAATCTAGTGGCTAACCTTCATTTATGGGGTTTTCCGCTAAGTAATCGGCTATCGTACCACCCTTGACAGATTTTTGAGTGACGTACCTTATATCGTATTCAGACAATATTACATGCCACTTAAAGACTCTTCTAGCTACCTGCGAGCTTTCAAAGATGTATTTGAGTGGGTCCACTCTAGAAATTGACCAAGTGGTTTAATAAAGCATGCATTGCCTCAGCCTCCTTGTAGTCCAGACTAAACCACAATAAGTTCGCTCGATCATCTGGTAACATGACTCACAGTCATTAAACTTCTTACTTAAGTAATAGATTGCTTGTTCTCTTCACTTAAATGCATCTTGTTGCCCCCCAGTATGGCTCCCATGGAGTTGGGTCATATTGTCAAATACAAAATTAAAAGTCATCCTGGTGTAAGAGGAACTAAAATTGGGGGATTTAGCAAATAATCCTTGATTCTATCAAATGCTTACTAGTAAGCCTCATCCCACTTCTTTATGCAGTTCTTTATCAAAAGCTTGAATATCGGCTCACAAGTTGCAGTCAGGTTGGCAATGAATCGTGCAATGTAATTCATCCGCCCCAAAAAGCTTCAAACTTCTTTTTCTGTTTGGGGAGGGGACATTTCCCGTATTGCTTTTACTTTGTTAGGATCTACTGTAATCCCTTTTTTACTTACAATAAACCCTAACAATTTCCCAAATAGAGCCCCAAAGACGCACTTGTTCAGATTTAGTCGCAGCTTGTACTTGCATAGCCATTTAAATAGCTTCCTTAAAACCACAACATGGCTTTCTCCCTTAGAAGATTTAGCTACCATATCATCCAAGTATACTTTAAGTTATTTATGCATCATATCATAGAAAAGCGCCATCATGGAATGCTGATAAGTTGCCCCTGTATTCTTTAGCCTAAAAGACATGACGCTGTAACAATAAATACCCCATTATGTAATAAAAGTAGTTTTTTCTTTATCCCCTTTATCCATAGGGATTTGGTTATACCCTGAGCACCCATCTATGAATGAGTACCTATAGCTACAGGCCGTATTATCAACTAGGACATCAATATGACCAATGGGAAATCATCTTTTTGGCTAGCTTTGTTCAGATCTCGATAATCAACACACATTCGAACTATGCCATCCTTTTTTGGGACAAGAACAACATTTGTTAACCATTGTGGGTATTTAGCTACTTCCAAGAAACCCTCCTTTAATTGCTTCATCACCTCATCTTAAACCACTAAAGACATGTCGAAAGTGAGCCTCCTCATTTTCTGCTTTTTGGGCTTGGAGTTTGGGGCTAAGGGAATCTTGTGAGAGGCAATTCCTAGATCAAGGCCTAGCATATCTTGATAAGACCAAGCAAACCCATCCATGAATTCTTTGAAGAGTTCAACCATTTGATTTATTTCAGGGTTATCTACTATCTTTAGTTCTCTCTTTTTTTCCTCTGTGCCGATGTTTATTACTTTAATTACGTCTTCATGTGGGCACATTCTACTATCATCAGATTCAAGGATTTTTATGTAACTTGAATGATCTCATCATCATCACACTCGTAATCATGCATATCAATGGCAATAAGCGACTATCATATAGGGACTCAGGAACTTCTGTGTTAGATAGGAGTTCCGAGGGAATATATTTCCTAGAGGGCGAAAATGAACAATGAATGAATAGAAGGAAAAAAGTTAGAATGGATATAAATAAGTGAATTTTATTCGCATATTATTCTTTATTCACGATTCATATAAGAGCTTGCCTAAAGGCACATACAAAACATAAAAGGACAATTTTTAGCTAGATATATTACTCTAAAATACTAGAATTGAAAGTGTCCTCAAACTCCCAATTTTCCAGAGCTCTTCTAGAATCATCAATTGAAATCCATGTACAAGTCTTTTTGCCTATTATTGAAATCATTGCAACAGTCAGCTTGTTTAGCACTTCAGAGGACATCGGGAATGTCTTCCTTATATAGGAGATTTGATAACTCTCTATATTTTTCATATTTACAGGTTATTTTGGATATATTTGGAGAGTTATCTAAACAAATTTTAAGCTATTTCTTGAGATTTTATAAGATATCAAGTTGGTGCATTATTTAGGGATTTTATTTTAAATTTATAGTTTTTAATGTTTTAAAAAATAAAAATAAATAATAAATAAAAAGATGCAATATTGCATTTAATTTGCTTTATATTAGTTTTTGTTATTATTATTAAATAGTTCTTCTTCTTTAGATAGTTTAATAGGTGACGTGGTTCTATTTTATATATTAGAAGCTGTACAGCAATTTTATGTTCCAAGAGGGGCATATGTGTGGCATGTTTTGGGCTTGGGCTTCATTTTTTCTCACTTAGGATTTGAAGAGGAAGTGCGACATCATTTTTTCTCGGGGACGTAATGGCTATCTAACCTAAGAAAAAAGGGCAGCACAGATAGAGGGGGAGCTGACTGAAAAAGAAACAGAGCAGCCGCACAAGTCACCATCTTCATCTATCGAGAGAGAGGGAGGAGCATCAGCTAGAGGTTCCGAACCTAGGGAGGCTCCATTAGCTTCTGGTTCATCTTCTTGTTCCCCAGGTCCGACGAGCTTGAGGTGTGAAGGGCGGCTGGTCTTGAGGAATCAGCGAAGAGCCACGGGGAGACATAAAATCAGCTGCACAGTGAGACAAAAGCACAGCCGCAATTCATCTTCATCTGGCTGAGCTACAGACCAGCGGCTAGAGAAGGAAGAGCAGCCACAATTGATCATCTTCTTCAGCTATTGGAGAGCTGCAAGAGCGATTTGGAGAAGCAGAGCAGCCGTCTGGAAACAGAGAAAATGATTACAAATCAATCATCATCATAGCGGGAGAGTTAAGAACCGGTGACTGGGCTGAGTCGAAGAGAGCTGGAAGGTGATCTGAAGCTAAGAATCACACGGTTACTTCGGTGCCACAATCGTAAGAGGGAGCTCGCGAACTAGAAGGACCCAGCAGCCACAAGAGAGAGCTAAAGGGGGGCAGTCAGCGGCAACTATTCCTCTTCTCCGATGAGGTGGGGACACTAATTGTAGGAAAGGGCTGAAGTAGAGAAATTCCTGTGGCAGTTCTTTTATTCTTCAACTGGGATGTGAATGATTTCAAATGATAGCAAGGCCGAAATCAAATGGTTCAGTGGATATTATTTTGCTGATCTAGTTCTTGCTTAATTTTTTCCTTTTAATCTTCAGGATGGATTTTTATGTCAAATTGTCTGTGGCTGAGCTGACTGGAATTAGAGCCATGTGTGGCTAATTACTTTTGAACCTAGAGTAGTTATGAACTAATTTAAGGATATGAGCATGTATGAACCATTTAATTGTGTTTAGTGTTAATTTTTGTTTACTTAATCTTGTATTATTTTATCTACTTAGTGCTTGTCATCATTAAGTAGGAATTTGGGGAATTTAGATTAACCTTGGAAGAGGGATCTTAATTGGACCATAGGATTAAGTAATATGGGATTAGAATTTATTCTAATTTGCCAATAGGATAGGAATATACCTATTGGACCCATATAATCACATTAGAGTGAATTTAGACATTTATTGCCTCTTAAGTAAATTAGTTAGGAATAACAATTTTAACTTGAGAGAGGAGTATAAGTTATTGGAAGATACTTATATTCATTTAAACTCTAGATTAACAATTTAATATTAAGTGCTTTTAATTGGGTAAATACATGCTCTAAAACTTAAAGAAGGGATTAGCCACTCTAGGTTGTTTTTATCAATTGAAATCTTTAAATCATTAGATTTGTTTCTTTTACATTTGTTGAAATTTGTCTTTCAATCTCTTCCTTTGATTTGCTCAACTTAAATGAAAATGGGAATTTTAATGCCTAATTATCTATTACCTTGGATCTCTGTGGGATGACCTTGATTTGCTACTATACTATTCCAACGGCCCGTACACTTGCGGTGCCGTATTTAAAATTTAGTAGCATCAAGTTTTTGGCGCCGTTAGGAGATTTTAGAATGATCATCCTCCTGCCCTATCTTCAAGCTTGCTTGCTCTTTCAACTGTCTTTCCAATGGTGGTTTGTATCACAACCCTTGGCAAATTTATAAGGGATTTGCTGCCTTGGAGGTGAGTGCCCAATCCTCCACCATGCCTAAACCCATTCTTCTCCATTATCTTGAGTCCTTCAACTTCAAAGCCTTAGAAAACCATTCCTTCCTCGTGCTCGGTAGCCTCAATGTGTAGAAGAAAACTCAGCTTGCTCACCATGATTTCTTCTTCGCCCTTGATTATTACTATCTTTCTACTATCCATGAACTTTACCTTCTGGTGTAAGGTAGAAGGTACTACCCTAACTAAGTGTATCCATGGCCTCCCTAACAGCATAGAGTAGGACGGGTCAATTTTCATAAGCTAAAAGTCTATTGTGAATAAAGTTAGTCCAATATGTAAAGGCAAGTGGACCGTTCCTCTTCAATTGAATGTAATTAGAATCAATTAAGTTTAATACATTCCTCTGGAATGTTGCACAACCCTCTATTAAGTGCCTTAGGCGCCTTTATGGTATACACATCGGCCATTGGGGTCATATCAAGTAGGGTACAGTGGTTGAAGTTGTTTGTAAGGGCCCTAACAGTTGAGATTCTAAAAGTTGGCGATATAGCTTAGTATTTTTCATGCCAAAATATGGCCATTGGCAATTATCTTGTTGTTGCCATTCCCTTCATCCTCTAGCTTGACCTTGCCTATTTGGTATCGAATCATTCTTCGTTAGTCGAAACCCATTATTACCACCTTGATCTATTGCTTGGGGCTGTCTGGTGGTTTGGATTAAGTTAACATCGCTTCCTTCTTTCTTCCTCTTGTCCCTTTTTTTATGTTGCTCTCGCTTTGAGAAATCCTGTCGTCACGTATGTCAGCGTCAATTCGCTCAACAATCTCAATCAAATTGGAAAAATCGGTGACACGTATCCTAACCATGTATCTATAGTAAGGCTCCTGCAAAGTACGGATGAAATAAGAACTAAGCTCAGATGGTATAAGGGGAGGTTGAACTTGTGGCACTACCATCCTCCATCTTTGGGCATAATCTTTGAAAGCTTTAATAGCTTTCTTGCTCATTGACTTCAATTGTTTCCTAGTGGGGATAGTGTAACCCCCTGCCTTAAAAACCGTAATTATAATTCAAAGTTCATAATTAAAATGAAATAGAGACCAATAATATTCAAATTTCACTTACGATCCCTTCTTTATGGTAGGGTTTTCACATATTCTTTTAAAATTTCTGCCCTTATTCTGGTCCCAAATTCAAGTTTTGAATATAATTACCCTGTGCAATTAAATCACATTTATACATATCAAAGTGTAAAACAAAAATCCCAGCAACCCCGGGTGTCATATCATAGCTAAAAGGGTTTGTGGAGCATAAACACCCCTTACAATTTCCCAATGAGGGGATTACATAACCCTATCCCAAAATAATATTTACAAATTATATAATGGTTCCCACGCAAAAGATGACAACCATAAATAACCTAAGTCTGTACTATCCGCCCTTGGTTGTCGGCTTCCCCTTCGAGCCACTTACATTGTCTGTAGGTTATTCAAAGGAAAGAATGAGATTCAAGAGAATCCCAGTAGTAACAAATCACTCATACAATGACAGCACTCATGGTTGTAAACATAATGCGACAGCTTTTGCTGTAATCTCGATGACGACAACCCTCCTGGCTGTAACACTATGCAACAGCTTTCACTGTAATCACTATGACGACAACCTTCCCGGCTGTATTCGCAGTAGCATCAGAATTCAACTCAAAGCATGATAAACATACATACAATATTTTACACATGGTATAAGAGAAAGAGTCATTACCTTGTTCTTTCCGATGATTCTCAGGCACAGATTGTTCACGCACAGGGAAAATATCAAAACCTATAACCAAAACCAAGGATGATGGATTAATCTCCATTCCAAGCTTTTATTTTCAAAATACTTAAGATTGGTTGTCATTTAAGTCCTTTAGGTGCCTACTAGAAGCTTAGCCAAATACCTAAAGGGTTGGAAGAACTATACCAAAGACTCCCCTTTTGGAAGCAAACATGTTGATTTCAAGCGATTCACTCGAGTGATGGATGATGCACTCGAGTGATAGAGTGATTTGCACTCGGGCACAAAGGCATACCCGTGCGAGTGTTTGACAAAGAGTAACAAAGAGAATAGAAAGTGGTCATAACACTTGAGTCCTGAACCCAGCACTCGAGTGATAGCCTCATATTCACCCAAGTCTTATCGAGTGAGGCACAGAAAGTGACAACCCGAGAGCAAAAGAAACTCGAGGGTGGGAAATGCACTCGAGTGATGTCCCTAGTACTCAAGTGACAACTCAATGCTTGTGAGTGCCAGTTACTCCTACACTCGAGTGGGGTAGGGTGTGCTTGAGTGAGAACCCTTGTCACTCGCAAGTGAGGAAATGCACTCTAGCTTTTTGGCACGAAAATGTAACAAAAACTGAAAGAAAAGAGGAGATATGCTGCAGCACTCGAGTGAGCCCTCTTCTCACTCGAGTAAAGCTCTATCAGAAGTCAAATCGCAGCAATTAACAGAAGTTTCCAATTTTTACCAAAAGTTTTCCAATGGTCTTAAAATTCCTGTATAAGCCTAATGCCACATAATTTCACACAAAGAACCCATTGGAAACCTCAAAACACCAAAGATCCCATTCTAGCTACAAGTTTTGGTTTTGGGTCAACATTTACACCCATTGCCTCTTTTACCAAACTTGCTTCCAAAGTTCCAAACCAATTCCAACATTTAAATGGCACCACATGCTACCAGTTCTACCATGAATCATCATACAACTCATATATTCCAAAAACATACTTAAAACAGGGAAAATTCCATAAATATCAAAGCTTAACCAAAAATCACAACATATATGCCAAAATTGTACAAATGTTCACCTCTTAAACTTGCCAAGGTTAGACCCTTGATTCCTTAACTCTCAAATTTATTCAAGCTCTAAAACACCTTCTTTTAAAAATCTAAAACCATCAAGATGAAGCTCTCATCAATATGAACAATATTAGAGAAGAGCATTTGAACATTTGAGGGTTATAACAATGTCAAAACTTCACCTTTGCCTTTCTCTTTCCTCCTTCTCTTGCTCGAAAATGGAGAATGATGAGAGAGAATAAGATGATGATGATGAAACAGAAATTTTACCTCATGCTAGCCCATTTAGGCGACTTGGAAGTGAGAGGGAAGAGAAAGAATAAGTTGAATCTTTGACCCACATCCCGTGGCTCACAAATTGCCATTTGTCATGATCTTGTGCTTCCCTTCATGAGCTTTTGTCATGATCTTGTGCGTCCCTTTATGAGCTTACATGAACACATACAAGCACTTGATTCCACCCTCTTGATCTCTTGAGAATTAATCACCACCATTGATCTTTAAGCTATCAATGAGTTTCCTCTTCAGTAATAGACAACTGGTCAGTAACTTTCCCATTTTGCCCCTGATTGTGGCAATTCTTCTTGAATCACCACCCAAACACATTCTTCTCATTCCATTTCTCATTCATGCGCCCTCCCCTATCTTTAGGGTTCATTTTAAGCTTTATCATACAATTAAGCTTAAATACGAGATTTGGGCACTGATTATGGCACATTCAGATCACAATTCAAATCATATTCTCCAAAAGTGTTTGTTTAACATTAATTACATCCACTTTGGGGGTCATTAGCCCTTAATCATAAATTGGGTCATTACAGACAGTGTCAAGATTGAACCTGTATTATTTCATGATACATAAGCCAAATCTCTCTATTTCTTGATTTTTGTCTAATCAAGTTGCATATACCATTCCAATGCTGGCCCTTTCAAGCACTCATGGAAGAAGAGTACGTAGCAAAATGTTTTCATCTTATGACCATACAAGCATCTTTATGCAATAAGCCTTAAAATGGTATATCAAATTTCCCATACCATTATACTTATCGAAGTCCAGCATCTTGAATTTCTTGGGAATCAAGACAAGTGGTGCAAGTATAAATCCTTTAGATAAAGTGAACCCTAAGTGTTTGGTCCTTGGAGGGCTTTTAGTTGGTTTTTTACTTCACCTAACTCTTCCTTCCATTCCTTCTTTTCAATTGATAGGGAGGAAATGTTGAAAATATATGTTGAATCTTCACCTAATTGCTCCCCTTAGTGCTCAAAATTCGAGGATTCTATTTATTCTAAGGCTCTTCTGTCATTTTTTCTTTCTCACTATTTTCTGGTATACCTATCTCCGCATTTTTCAATGAATCAGATGTTCCTGACTCTTTCTCGATATTATGGGCTTGCAGAGCTATAGTCAAGATGGAAATCATTTCTTTCAAATATGCCACTTGTGCCTCCATATAAGACTCTAATGATTCAGATTAGATTCACCTTCACTGGTATTGGCTGCCATCTAGAGACTACGTGAGCGCATGTTGTATAAATGCACAGGGGATAGTTGGTTATGATGTTTAGACGGAGCAATATATTATCACCTACTTATAAAGGAACAAAATATCATTAATTTATTTGAACTCACAATTTCAAGCAGGTATAGCGAGTTTTCCACAATGTATTGGCATAAAGGTCTTCTGGCACAAGTATCCTCTAGCTTCCTCAGGGAATCTATTATTCCACAAGGTGAACTAGAGTTGATCATTAGATAGGATGGACCTTGAGTCCTATCCTAGCCAAGATCTTGTCATTGATTAGTGCTGAGTCGGCACATAATCTTCCAGAACGAGTGTCCTCTAGCCTCCTCAAAGAATCCATTATTCTACAGGGAGAACTAGAATTAATCATTAAACAAGAGGGACCTTGAATCTCACCTTAGCACAAGATCTTGTTATTGATCGCAGTTATTGATCATAGTGATAAGTACATAAAAAATGATAGTAAGTAAAGCGAGATATAATTTTATTTGATAATATCAAAATTTAGTTTCTCTACTATTTGATTACGTAAGTTGAAAAATTCAACAATCTCTGCTGATGGATTTAAAGGAATAATCATGCCTTCAATGCAATTGAATATGCTAGCAAGTTCTAAGATTCTAGTGTTAGCAAAAGTTGATTAAGTTACCACACCACTTTACCCATTCTTCTTTCACAACAACTTGTCTGTGGTAGAGGAGTTCCCAGTTGGCTAAAACTTTCCTTTCATGATTCAACTTGTCCACGAGGCTCTGGATGGTTTCAGTACTACTGGCTCTTACAATAACCAATTCTCCCTTCTTGCTTTCTAATAGTTGAGTAAGAATATCAACTTCCCTTTTCAATTTATTAAGGGGGCATTGTTTTGCAATTTCTCTTCAAACAACTTTTTCTGTAGTTATCTTCAATAGTCAAACTCTATTGTTCTTCATTTACCTGTCGTTTTCTTGCATAGCCCTTTTTAAGCTTTTGTTTTCTTCTTCCAGCTTCGTGATTCTTAAGCGTTCTTCTAAATCTCTTCTCTTTCTCATTTTTTGTCAATTTTTCTTAGTGGGATGCGCATTTGTCCTCTAGCTAACTCACCTTTCTCTTATTTTGAGATTCCATCATAGGCAGCTCCTTTAGTTCCTTTTTCTCTTATTTCCAGGCGCCTTACCAATTCTTTATTTACTTCTTAGGCATCGTTTCCTAATAAAGGATCTTAGGGAGAATAAGATGGATTGGCTCCTTTAATTCTGTCTTTAAGCTAGTCCTTATAGACTGAAGTTGCACCTATTTCTCGCTTCCCCAACTTAGCCTTTCCCTTGTATGCTATCTTGCTCCAAGCTTCTTTGATTTTTTGACATAAGTCCCTCACGCTCTCTTCTTCGTACAAGTGTATGGCTTGTACTTCTTCTTGAGAAGGAGCTTTTTGCCAAAATGCTAATTGCCTTAATGCTAAAGAAGGGTTGTATTTAATGCATCCTCTTGGTCCCATGAGAGGCACATTAGAAAAGTCCTCGTAGTGATGGATAATCTCTTCATCCTCCCACCATTCTATTTTCCATGAGAGAGAATCTTCTGTTAACCGTGAGAACTCCTTCCTCCAATCATTTTTGTTTAATTGAAGATGATTAAAAGCCATGAGTGGATTAGTAAACTTGTCATGCCTTTCCCGGAAGTACTTCTTCTTTCCATACATGTGACTCAACATCCATACCTCAAGAAATGCAAGACAACATTTTATTTGACCTTCCTTCTTTAGGTGGCACTGAGATAATGACATGTAAGTCTCTACTAAGATTGCGAGTACCAGGTTGATTTGGTAATGTTCAACCAATTGAAAGACACTGATAGCTCCAAAGTCAATTATTCCTGATGATAAAGGAAAGAGGATCATGCCATAAATAGCAAAGGCAAAGACCCTGCAAAAACTCTCCTAATCTTTATTCTCTACTAATCTTGCTAAGAGAGCTTCCACTATGGTCCTTTAAATCCCCTTGACCTATCTGGTTCCTACAATCTATACTTCTTCCATGTAAACCCCCAACAGCTTCACTATTCCTCCCTGAGAAGGTAGCCGGCCTAGATAATGGTAGATCTTATCATTCCTCTTAATTGGCATCCTAAGGATTTCCCTGTATTCCTCAAGGGTTGGGGCTAGTTGAAAATCAGAGAAAGTGAACCATCTTAAAGAGGCATCCCAATATTGGTCTAGCTCTATGATATCATCAGTATGCATAGGTACAAGTAATAAATCAATGATGTTTCCATACTTCTTCATGAAGCCCAATTTGACTGAACCTTGAATGTAGCGACTTAATCGAATTAAGCCTTCAAGTGGTTCAACTCCTGCATTCAATCTAATGCCCTTCCCTCTATACTTCTTTCCTATAGGAACTTGATTTAAACTTGGTTTTTGTGCCATTTAACCTTTATGCCAAATTTTCAATTGTTGGATAACTCGCTTACCCTTTATTAAAGAAAAGAGAAGGAAAAGTTATAAATAATTTCCAATTGCATGCTATGCAAATGATTACATGTGCTTTCTAGCCTTGATATAGGTGATGAACATTAAGAAAAAGAACTTCACCTCCTCAAGAGATCTATTACCTCATAAGGAGGATGAAGTGCCCATTAACTTGCGAACGACCCAAGCTATTACATGGCTAAGGGCTTTGTAAAATGATTATTATGTCCAAGGCCCATATTAGAATGAAGCTAAAATGCCTATGAATGATGTAATAATACCCATGAGTCCTAAAGGATTATCTCTCATTGAAATATTTTCTAACATGATTTATGTGTGAGCTCATGGTCTTTTAGGGTCATAGACCCTTAGACTAAGGTTGGCTATCTAATGCATACACCGTCCTTGTGGTGTATCTTTATGTAGAGCATAGTACAAAAAACGGATCAGACCATCCGGTTCGACCGGTTGAACCGGTAACCGGTCAGTGGTCCGATCTGGTTCAACCATCAGACTGCGAACCGATCAGGAACCGTTCGAACCGGTCAAAACCGATCAGAACTGGTGGTTCACTGGTTGGACCGGTTTCCTTTTTATTGTTTTTTAATTTTTCCAACTATTATCTCGTGCTATTTTTTAGGGAAAAATGAAAGATTGAAGACCAAGATGAAGAGAAAAGTAGGTAAAGAAAGAATAAATCTGAAAAAAGAAGATAATGATGAAAAAACCTATTTAAAAGGATATAAAAATTATAGGAAAGGAGATATCATTGCATAAGTATAGGCATCATAACTAATACTAATAGATTTTAAGCATTTTTTGTAAAGATCTTCATTTGTATCAATAGAAGTTTAAACATATATTATATATATATATATATATATATATATATATATATATATATATATATATATATATATATATATATATATATATATATTGTCACTAATAAATTATAATATTTTAATATGACCAGTTTGATCACCGGTTAGACCCTAGTTGACCCATTAACCCTTGAACTTGTACCGTGACCGGTTCATTACCCGGTCCGGTTTTTTGTTCCTTGATGTAGAGTGATGCTAGATACATACTCAGGTGAAACAACAGTTAGTCACTTGATCCTAGGGGTTTCATTGATTATGGATGGATGACAATAAAGATTATTAACAATAAATAAATATATGCCCTCCAATGTCTTATTTTAGGAATAACCCTAGGTTGGGGGTATCTATCCGAAGAAAGGCAGGTACTAATTAATTAGGTAGGTTGATAATTTCCACTAATAGGTTCAATGGTTTCAAGGTGGTTATAATTCTCATAGATAAAGGTCTCCTAACTGCCCCCATCGTAAAGATGAAGACCCCATTTGACGAAATTGACATTCAGGGGGTTCTAAAAACCCCACATGGATCAACCTCACTAAATGAGTAATAGCTAGGAAGAAGTCTTCACAGTAACCTCAAGGGGTTCTGAATACCCCACAGGGAGACCGCTAAAAAGTTCCACTCACCTAAGGAACTCACAAACCCGGGTATAGGGCCCAAAATGTGTGTGAGGAGAATAATGTATATGTTCAATGTGTGTGGAAAGTATACCAACCTGTGGCCTAAGTTCTACCCAACCCTCATTTACTAAGCAGATCACAAGATAGATAGAGAAAAAGAATAAATAAATGAATGAATAAAGAATTTAATAAATAAAAAAAGTAATAAAAAAGGGTAATTAAAATAAAATAAAGGCCAGATTATTTTTAAATACTTGACTTAAATGGGCTTGACTATCAAACTGTCTCCAGCGGAGTCACTAAGCTGTAGCGCTTGAAATTTGGAAAATATGGAGCCGCCACCAAAATTTTAAAAAAGGATAATTTTGGAAACCTTTTTAAAAAATAAAACTGGTATACAAAAACTATTTAGAGTTCAAGAGTCAATTGTGCATGGGAAATGAGTTAGGAACCCCACAACACCCATTCGTAAAAATGGTTACTTTAAGTTAATTATTTAAAAATAAATATGGCCTTTTAAAATTTCATCATAATTATCCAAAAGTAAAATATTTAAAAAATAAAAAATAAGATTAATTATTTACATTGCTGGACTTGACCTAAGATAAAAACCTAGGGCCTACATACTCTTTAGAGGGATCAAAGCCCACGTAGTTCGTTAGGTGTAGAAATGTGTGTCACTTTATTGGTGTTTTTTAGAAGAAAATGTTTATTTAATTTATTTAAGAAAAATATTTTTTTTTGTTTGGTTTGTGTTTTTTTATTTTTTTAAAAAAAGCATTTTCTTTATTTTCTCATATGAAACCAAATTCATTTATTTTAATAAAAGAACCTCTCTTTTTTTTATTTTGAAACCTTTTATTTGCAAAAAAAAAATTGCATTCTCATCATATCATTCATTGTTTAAATTTCAAGAAGGCAAGAAAATCAATAGACATGGTGAGAGTGTGTACCTTTTATGATTTGAATCCCACTACAACAAAAGATAGGGTGATAGAATCACATAATAAATAAGAGGCAATTACTATCACATTACCTATATCTATTAAGCATGACACCTAGCACCATTAGAAGACAAGGCAGCACATACCTCTTGATCCTGAATGCAACGCGTCCAGCAACAATATATAAGATAATTCAATGGGATAATGAAAAGCAAGTCCACTTAATTCTTGATCCCAGATTCAATTTCTAGCAATGTTAACATATATTGGAATAAGCATAAAGACAAGAACAAAGTCATAATTATAATAACTCAATTTGGAATTTAGGGCTAATTGTGTTAGTATCGATGTAATTACTGTTGAATTTGATGTGAATATGTTTTAATTCATGCCTAATCCCTATATTTAAGCTTATGAGTGGATCAATGTTTTTATGGGTCGAAATATGAGGGAGGGCGCATGATGATGTTAGTGGAATGATAAAAATGAGTTTGGAAATGAATTGAGTAGAATTGCCATAATCAAGGGCAAAATGGTAAAATTGGGAAATTACCGACCAATTGGTCAGTTACCAAAGAAGAAACTCATAGGAAACTTGAGACCAACAGTTAGGATTTATGAGTATGGGAGTAGGAGTGTGTATGTATATGTTATGTGAGGTGAGGGAAGGAAGGCCAAGATGTTGCCAAGTGTCCATGTGTGAGCCATTTGATTAAGGTCAACATTTCAAACTCTTTTCCTCTCCCTCTCTCTCTTTCTTAGGTCGGCCAAGACCTCATGGCCAAGGGAAAATCTAATTTCCTTCTTCATCATCATCCTCTCTCACTTCAACCTCCATTTTTGTTCAACCAAGAAAGGAAAGAGAAAGAAGAGGGCTCAAAGGTTAGGTAAGGTTTTAACCCTAAGTGCTCAACTCATCTTCATAGATATTGATCATGAGGATGAGGGCTTTATTCCTATGGTTTCAGATTTTTGAATAGTGGTGTTTGAGGATTTGTGGAAATTTGGAAGTAGAAGAAGTGAAGAATTAGCTTTGGGAAGAAGTTGAGGTAAGCATTTGCTACACTTTGACCTAAAAATGGTGATCATTAGTTGATTCTTGGGAATTTATGATTTTCCCTGATTTTTTATGAATTTCGAATGGCATGTATTGGCTAGTATGTGGTGTTGAATTTAGTGTTAAATTGTGTCTTTGTGCCATTGGGTTTAATTTGGAATTGTGGATTGGAATGGATTGCAATGTTGTGTCTTGATTGAGTTTTTGGTGTAACATGTGGTAGTCATTAGGTAACATGTCAATAGAAATGGATTTTGGTCATTTTGATTGTTCCAATGAGTTCCTTAAGCAAAATTGTATAAGAATGGTGTTTGGGTTGAAATTTAGAATCCTTGGAAGCCAATTGATGAAATCTGGAATTTCTGGTAAATCTGGAAAATTGGCTAAGTCTGAAATGTTATGCAAGTATCCAACTTTGCATGGTATTTTGACCCAACAAATGATGTTGAAATGGTGTGAAATTTTCCAAGATTGTACTTTACATTGCAAGCTTTCCATCCATATAAAGTTTGTGTTATTCTGGGCTTGGTGTTCAAAGTTTTGGGTGTTTGAAAATTAGCCAGGAGTCAGATCACAGGTTGGCCGCGGCCAATATAGTTGGCCGTGACCCAAAACCTTTATGACCATGTGCTGGCTGTGGCCCGTGAGGGGCCGGCCGTGGCCCATAGGAGAGCTGGCCGTGGCCAACTCTTTGAAAAATGACATTGTCAGGTCTTAAATGTGATTCTTCGAGCAATCTTCCCCCAAACTTTTAGGCTTATATTTAAGCATTTAGAAACCACCCTAAGTGTCTTGAAAGTGTGAATTGGAGTAAGGAATTAATCCGCCGCTCTTGATTTTGGTTAATAAGATTTGACATTTGCCGCCCTCATGAGCCCATTGTGCCAGTGAACATCAGGAAGGAACAAGGTAGTGACTCTTTCTTTTGTACCATATGTGATGCATTGTATGTGTGTTATATCATTTATTTGTGATGGTTTTGAATGCTGCAATGCTTGTGGAAATGTGTGTGCACTGCCATGCCAATAGTCCCTGAGTCGCTAGCAACGGTTCAGGTGAGGGCTGTTTACCTTCCCGACGGTAAAAA
The DNA here is from genome assembly GCA_963855925.1 of Inga laurina. NCBI lineage: Eukaryota > Viridiplantae > Streptophyta > Magnoliopsida > Fabales > Fabaceae > Inga > Inga laurina. The sequence goes on from OY979708.1 coordinate 58,346,403, forward strand.
GGGATGAGGATGGGGTGTGATATTTGTGATTATTTGAAAGTCGAAAGGCTATTTGTGAAGGCTGACGGGCCATTTGTGAAAACCAAATGACTATATGAGCCATATGGCTAGATGTGTGCACTGCCATGCCAATAGTCCCTGAGTTGCTAACAACGGTTCAGGTTAGGACTGTGTGCCTTCCCGGCCGTAAAAGGGGATGAAGGTGGAGTGTGATTTATGCTGATACTTTTGTGTGATGATTTACTTGCATGCTATGTGATTATATGTGGTATGAATGACTTGTTACTACTGGGATTCTCTTGAATCTCATTCTTTTCCTTAACTAACAATTCAGACAGGGCAAGTAGCTCCAAGGAAAAGCGAGTAACCAGGAGCGGTTAGGACTCTTTGGGGGGGAATATTTGATTTTGGAATCTTGGTTACCCATTTTTAGACCTGGGATTATTGTATATTTAAAGATACAAATATTACATTTGATTTTGGCATGTAATCCCCTAGTTGGGACTTATAAACCCTTAGTTTGTACATGTATGAAACCCGAGAGTCGCCGGGAATTTGGCTATACACTCTGATATGCAATAATATGATATAACTGCACAGGTAATTATGTTCTACATTCGAGAGTGAGACCAGAGTAAGGAAAAGTTTTGAAGATTTTGGAATTAAAATGAGTTTTAAATTATCCGCCGATCTTTAATCTTTTTTACTACATGTGATCGAATCATAATTACGGTTAATTAGGTAGGGGGTTACAATAATGGAGGGAGAGTTAGTCAAATATATCATTTGCACAAGTGGGTGATCATTATAAATAAAGCAAGTAAATGGAAAACCAACAAAACTCTTGCAAACCTTACATATAAGGATTTGCCCAATATTCAAATAGGTATGCCTGTAACCCCCTGCCTTAATAAACGTAATTATGATTCGATAATACATGATTAAATAGATTAGAGACCAATGGATAGTTTAGAATTCATTTTAAACTCCCACATGGATAGTTTGTTTGTTTTTCAAAACTTCTTCTTTATCCTAGTCTCACATTCAAATATCGAATATAATTACCTGTGCAGTTATATCACATTCATATATCAGAGTGTACAACAAAATCCTAGCAAACCCCGGGTTTCATATATATACTAAGGGCTTAAAAGTCCCAACTAGGGGATTACATAACCAAAATCAAGCATAATATTTATATCCCACAATATACAGTAATCCCAAGTCCAGAGATAGATAATCAACAACCAAAACAAATAATCCCTAAAAAGTCCTATCTGCTCTTGGTTATCCACTTCTCCTTGGAGCCACTTGCCCTGTCTGAAATATTAGTCAATGGAAAGAATGAGATTCAAAAGAATCCTAGTAGTAACAAATCACTCATACCACATATAATCACATAGCATGTAAGAAAATCATCACACGATGCAGCAATACAAACACAGCCCACAAGCTGTCACAGATACATGTTGCCTCACTGGCTTACACATATCGCATTGCCTCTCTGACAATGCACATAGCCACTCTAGCTTTCATATTGCCTCTCTGGCATTCACATAGCACATTGCCTATCTGGCAACCACATAGCCTCTCTGGCTTTCACATTTGAATCATCATACAATAATGACAAAACAGACATACAATGTATCATATATAATATAAGAGTAGGAGTCACTACCTTAATCTTTCCTAACGTTCTCTGGCACAGTGGGCTCACGGGTATGACAAATGTCAAATCCTATAACGAAGATTAAGGACAATGAATTAATTTCTTTTCCAAGTTCTTAATTTCATAATACTTAAAGTTGGTTGTCATTTGAACTCTTTAGGTGGTTATTAAAAGCCTAGACCTATGCCTAAAGGGTTGGGAACAACTATACCAAAAACCACCTTTTAAATATGCAAAATGCTGATTTTTGGGTGTTGGCCGCAGCCCACAAATCCAGTAGCCGAGGCCAATGGATGCACCGAAAGTTATGGGCCACGGTCCATAACCTCTGGCCGTTGCCAAGAAAATTCTGTTTCTTGGTTGAACTTTCAAAAATCATAACTAATTCCAGAAAAATCTAAATGAGGTGCTTCTAAATCCAAATGAAAGATATTTAAGTTCTCTTCATAGGAAAAATATTGGCCATAACCAGAAATCACCACCAAAATTCAAAATCACACAAAATCCACTACTACCCCAAAATAGTGTTCAGTTTCAATCCCAAACTTTGGACAGTCATATCTCCCAGTTCCCAAAACGAAATAGCACAAATTATGTGTCCATTTTGAAGATTAGGATGTGAAATTTAACACTGAAAAGTTTCATAATTTTCTAACATCATTACGTTATTCAAAACGCCAATACAAACAGACTGCTCAGAATAGACTCTCAATGGACAGCATTTTAGTTTTACACAAATGCTTCCAATGGTTCCCAAATTCATATCAAATACCATTCCCACATAAATTTGCACAAGGAATTCATTGGAAGTACCAAATTAACCAAATTCACATCCTACCACCATGTTACCACAACATGTTACACAAATCACAATTCAAATTACAACATTGCACCATTTTCCATTTCACCTCCAAAACCAAATCAAATGACATCAAAGCACAACTTGCCATCATTTGTCACACAAAACACAATCCAATTCTCCAATTTCATACCACACGAACTTCATCACAAAATCAGGGCAAATTCTATAAATTCTCAAGACTCAACCAATGGTCACAAGTTTTAGGTCAAAATGTAGCAAATTCTTACCTCAACTTATTCCCAAAGCTAATTCTTCAATTCTTCCACTTTCAAATTTCCTCAAGCTTCCCAACACCACAAATCAAAAATCTAAAACCATAGGAATGAAGCTCTTGACACTATGATCAATATTAATGAAGAACACTTGAGCATTTAGAGATAAATACTCACCCAAAACTCAAGCTTTTCCTTTCTCTTTCTTGCTCAAGGTTGGACGACCATGGAAGAGAAGAGAGAGATGAGAGGATGAAGATGAAATCAGATTTTTGAGGGAGAGGGGCCTCTTGGCCGACTTTTGGAGAAGAGGAGAGAGGGAAAATAGGTTGAAAAGTTGACTTGATCCAATGGTCTCACACTTGGACACTTGGCAACATCTTGGCCCTCCTTTCCTAACCTCACATAACACATGCGCACACACAAATCCTCTCATACTCATGAATCCTAACCATTGATCTCTAGTTAGCTTATGAGTTTCCTCTTCGGAAACGGACCAATTGGTCTGTAACTTTTCAAATTTTACCATTTTACCCATATTTATGGCAATTTCACTCACATAACCTCCAAACTTATCTATATCACTCCAATAACATCAATATGCGCCTTCCCCTATTTCAAAACCTATTTAAACATTAATTCCACACTTAAACATAAATATAGGGATTAGGCATTGGTTAAACCACATTCATATTGAATTCAACAATAATTACATGATGGTGAGCATAATTAGCCCTCAATCTCAAATTGGGTTATTATAATGCCTCCATCTCTAACTAGAAATGTTCATTGGCTTGGATAAGAATATTAAGACCTTATTTAGACAAAGCAAAACAAAGATGGCCTCTTATGTCAACTACCCTTCCCCATGAGAATTATGTATGAGCAATTAAATGAGAAAATAAAATTAACTCTCTACCTGCCTCCCTTTTTCTCCCAAAATTTGTGTCTTTCTTCAACCCTTGTTCCCCTGTTTATAGTCTTAAGGTAACATTTTCTTTATAAATGCTTTTTCTAACTTGACCCAATCACTATCAATGGAAATTTTGTTTTTGTTTTTTTTTTTAACTTTTTTAAATTTTTAATTTTTGTATTTTCTATTAATAAAACTTCCTTGCTTGACCCAATCATCATCAACGGGAGATTTTTTTTTTGCTTTTTATTTTTTATATTTTCTATTAATAAAACTTCTTAACTTAACCTAATCATCATCAATGAGAGATTTTTTTTTTATTTAATTTCTCAATTTAAACCTATCAACATAGATGAGAGATTTTTTTTTTATTTTTAGTTTTCATTTTTTTTATTTTCCTATATTTTCCCTACAGGCAATTTTCTAATTTAAACCTACGAATGAGAGATATCTTTTGCATTTTTTTTATTTTTCTCTTAGTGAATGACAATACCAATTTGGACACCAATCATAATCAACAAGAGGCTTTTTTTCTTTCTTTTTTTATTTTATTTTTTAATTTTTTCTTTAATGATGATTGCCAATTTAAACATCGATCATCATCAATGAAAGGATTTTCTTAGTTTCTTTTTTTATTTGTCCCTTTAATAATGATTGCCAATTTAGACACCAATAATCATCAATGAAAGGATTTTTTTACAAAAGATGTGTAACCCCCTTCCGTAATTATATCCGAAATACGCAATTAAAATGAAATAGAGACCAATAGGAAACAAAACTTATTTAAAATCCCATCTTCATGTTAGGGTTTTCACAAATAACTTTTGAAATCTAACTAACCTGGTCTCATATTCAATTTTGAATACAATTACATCACGCGGAATATCACATTTATACAAATATCAGAGTGTAGAACAATATCATCCTGACAACTCCCGAGTTCATACCTTTACATAGAATTCATAGGGCACGTCCACCCTTTACAGTTCTTCGAATGGGGATTACACGGTTCTCCTCAAATACAAATACAAGTACCTAAATGCTCATTCCAAATACATAATCAAATATTCTCATTCAACATATAACCAAATATACATTCCACAATATATACAACTTATATCCAAATACGAATACAAATCATCCCAATTATGATAACCCACAATCAAAAGATTACAACCCAAACGAGTCCCGTCGCCCTTGATTGCTTGCTCCATCCTCGATCCACCTACCCTGTCTAAAATGTTGGTAGGGGAGGGTGAGATTCTAGAGAATCGTAGTAGGAAACAGATACCTATATGCATGTATGATATGTGTTTAATGCAAGACATGCTTGCAATACATAACTCATGCTCACACAATGACATATCTGTGTGATCAATGTTTCAACAACATACTCATGGCCATAGCATAACTAGAAACAGAGCTACAATCATTCATACATGTTTCACATAATCAAGCAAAGCAATACATGCATCAAAACACAAACACAAATATCAAAACATGCAAAAGAGGTAAGTTCCCTACACTTGTTCTTTCCACGTAAGCTCCAACACAGCTTACTCACGATCAAAGCGAATATCCAACCCTATAACCAAATCAAGGACATAGGGTCATTCTCTATTCCAAATCTTTACTTTCATATCACTTAAGGTTGGTTACCATTCACACCCTTTAGGTGGCTAAAATAAGCTCAACGAAAGCTTAAAGGATTGGGACGTACTAGGTTGGAAATCACCTTTCAAAATCTCAAAATGCTGAAAATAGGGGTTGGCTACAACCAAGAATCCTCTTGCTACAGCCAGAACACACACAGAAGGTTTTTGGCTGCAGCCAAGAATTTCTGGCTGTGGCCAAAACGTACATAGAAACTTTTGCGCTGCAGCCAAGGCAACTTAGGAAATTCATAACTAATTCCACAAAAATCGAAATGAGGTGATTCTAAAGCCAAATGAAAGCTATTTAAGTCCTCTTCATAGGAAAAATATGAGCCATTACTGAAAATCACCTCAAAAATACAGAATTCCCCAAAATCCACTACTGCTCCAGAATCAAACCCAGTTGCTACATCAAATTTTAGGCAAACATAAATCCCAGTTCACAAAATGAAATGGCACAAATTATATATCCATTTTAAATATTGGGATGTGAACTTCAAGAATAGAAAGTTTCATAATTTTATGACATTATTTGCCCAGTCAAAACGTCCACACAACCAGACTGCCCAGACAGAATTCCAAATTTGCACAATTGGCTTCCAATGGTCCAATTTTCATATCAAACATCATTCTCACACAAACTTTCACAAGGAATCCATTGGAAATACCAAATCAACCAAATTCACATTATATTGACATGTTTCACAATGAATTGCAACATGTCACACAATATCACATTTCAACTCAACATTGCACAACTTTCCATCTCAAGTTCCCAAATCAATTCCAATGACCAAATTACACAACAAAACACCATTTTCAACACAAAACACATGACAATTCATGCATTTCACAATTCCACCAAAATCAGGGCAAAAACCAAAATTCACAATACTCATCCACAAATCACAAAACCTAGATCAAAAGGCTCCAAATACTCACCTCTTCCTCTTTCCCAAATCAATTCCTTGATTCTTCATCTTTCCACTTTTGCTCAAGCCATCAAACACCTCCAATCAAGAATCTAAAACCATACAGATGAAGCTCTCATCACTATGAACAACTTTATAGAAAGGTGTTTAAGCATTAGAGGACATTAAGCCAACCAAAAACTCACCTTTTGATTTCTCTTTCTTCCCTTAAGCATGGCGCCATGGAGAATGGAGGAGAGAGAGCATGGGATCAGTTTTGGCTCCCAATCAGCCCACTTAACCGACCTAAAAGGGAAGAGAGGAGAGAGGGAAGAGTTTGACATCTTGACGCAATCCAAAGGTCCACATTTTTCCACTTGTCTCAATCTCACCACATCTCCTATGAGCTCACATGCACACAAGCATATGGGATTCCACCCTTTGACCTATCACACAAATCAATCCTAACCATTGATCTTTAAGTTACCAATGAGTTTTCTCTTCAGTAACTGACCAATTGGTCGGTAACTTTACCGTTTTGCCCCTATTTGTGACAATTCCCTTGGAATCACAATCAAAGACTTCATATCGTTTCATTTATCACCAAAACGTGCCTTCCCTCTATTCTAAGTCAATTTGGATGTTAATCCACAATTGAACTCAAATATAGGGTTTCGGCGTTGCTCACAGCGTATACGAATCATAGTTCACATCATATTCCCCAAAAGGGTTCATTTATCACTAATGACATCCACTTTTGGAGTCATTAACCCTTAATCACAATTTGGGATTTGCTAAACTGGGGCTTAGCAATCCACTAATCTCAGGCTTATTTTCTAGCCTCAAGGCTCAAAATTCGGGGTATTATAAGATGGTTATAGATATCTAGAGAATAAATAATAGTTAATTTTAATCAGTTTAGATTTACCATTTGGTTGTTTTATGATTTTATAATTAATTTCTTCTTAAATAAATCATAAATTATGCTTTAGGAACGTTTTAGACTGATTAAATTTGGATTAAAAAATTTATTTGAGTTATTGGAAGTATTTTTGAAATTTTAATCGGTTTAGTTTTACAGATTTTGGATTATGTGAAATTCTAAATTATGATTTAATATATAATTAGAGAATTATAGTTTTTAAAAATTTTATTGAGTGAAATAGAGTTAAGAAATTTTACAAATTTAGATTTAAAAGAAATTTGAGGAATAGATAAATTGTGGTATTTTTTTAGAAAATTGAGCTAATTATGGGGATTATTATTTGCTATTTTGTATTAGTTAACAATTATTATAAATTATATTAACTTGTAAATATATATATATATATATATATATATATATATATATTGTAGAGAATTTGGATTTGGCTGTTGGAGTTAAATTCTCTCAAGTTTAGTTGTGTCAAGAACTTGAGGTAACCACTTTCCAATTTTTCATGTATGCTTGTTGAAATGATTATAGGCATATGTTGGTATTTTTAATTGCTATAAAGATGTTATAGTAATTTATATATGAAAAATATACAATGACGTATTAATCATGTTTTAATACATTTTTAGTTAAGTGGGCCTGACTGATTTATTGATGATGCATAGCATTAAATATGAAATATATGAATTATTGATATTGAAGATTGTGATGTTGAGATGTTGGATGTAGTGAGTTGTGATTGAGAAAAGGTTTGATTTTTTTATACCACGTGGTATAGCCACCACTAGGGGTGGGCATGGGCAGGGCTGGGCAGGGTGAGACCCCTACCCGATGCCCAGCCCAAAAGATGAACGGGCTACATTTTGTAGCCCGATGCCCGGCCCTGCCCGATAGAAGCACTAACTATTTTAGGCAGGGTAAGGGTGGGCTGGGTAGGGCGGGCTTCCCTGCCCAAGTGGTAACTTCATAACCAATACCACTGTACAAAACCTCCAATTACACTTAATAAATACTATTAAAAACTTTAAATACATTCCATAATTTCACACATTGAGATATCTCAAAATAAATCTATAACTTAAGTGTTGAAATAAAAAAAAAACTAAGACATCTTACTAATTACATGACAAATTATGAAGTAGTATGTGTTTGTATATGAATATAGATTGATATGAATATGTGCAATTGCAATAGAGACTTCAAAGAAACTAAATTTTTTGTCCTAGATCTCAACTTTTTAATACTTTGTATCATCTATCCAGATCAAAAAACCCATCAAAAAGCGATGAGTTATATGTAAACTGTGGTGAATGGATATTAAATAATAATATAAAATATTTCATAAACATGAAATAATATATACACATATTAAATAAAATAATATGTAAAAAATTACTATTTATTTTATATAAAATAATATATATTTTAAATAAATTGTATATAATTTTCAGGGCAGGGCCAAATGGGCAGGGCAGTATCCCCTGCCCGATAGTTCGCCCTGCCCAAAGATGCCCAAATTTTTATAGGGCCACTTTTTTTGGGCTGGGCAGGGCAGTTTTTGACCGGGCTCGAGTGGGCATACCAGCTCCTGGGCACCATGCTCACCCCTAGCCACCACCGTGTGCACAGTGGATGGCTTTGGCATTCTTAGGGTCCTTGGTATCACCCTTTCCTTTGGCCGGGTTAAGGGTTAGCTCAAGGGCAGGTGACACCTTTCCATTTTCGACGGGAAGGGAATCCATGATCTGATATGAGTTCTATAGCTTTTGGTCGGGTTACACCTCATTATTGGAGAGCTTGGTGTAGTCTTGTCAAAGAGACTAATCCTATTATATGTTGTAGCTCATGGGTTCTGTCAGCGGTTAAGGAGGTTATAAGGATGGTTGAGGGAGTTTTATGCATATTGAATTGTTTTCTTGAAATAATAATGTTTTGGGAAGATTAAACTTTATGTTATATGAATATATATTTTGCCCGCTTAATTATCTTATAATCATTCCCTGCATACTTGTTAAAATGAAATTGTGGTTACTGAGTCCATGTAACTCACCCTATCGATATTTAAAATTTTTCAGGTGAGAGTTCAAGTGGTGCTACCAAGGGGAAAGCAAACGAGACTTGATTTGATCACAATTGTATGTTTCGTTTGGTTACATGAGTATAATGTATATTGCTAAACTTAAGGGTTTTTTTATTTACGTTGCATATGTTGAATACTTCGCTGCATACTGGGATTTGTACTATAGGCGGAGCTCCATAATATTGTATTTTGTTATACCTAATGCTTTACTTGGTTTGAAGATTAATTATATGGTAATTAGGAGAGGTCTTTACAAGAAGGACCATGTGTGCCGGCAAAGTGTGACAAGATCATCGACGGAGTAGTCATCGTTATTGGTAATCATCAAGCGCAGGTCACGGTACACAATATGATTGACTTTCTCTCCATTTGAAGGAGGAGGTTTGATTGGGAGGAACGAAATTCCAAGTTCCATTACGGAGAGAAATTTGGAGACTTGAAGTCTTTGGCCAAAAATTCGACCCTTCCTCAACAAAACCAAGGATTTTGTTATGAAATTGAAGTCAAGATTCAAGAATTCATGTATTTGAAAATTTTTGGGTCTTTGTCAGAAAAAGAGGAAAGTTTGAAGGAATTGTAATGAAGTGTTTGTTGAATTTCTAAATTTCTCTTAAGCTTTAAGGGGGAAAATCAATATTATCTACCTTGTTTCTCAAGAACTGACCAGTTGAAATGATGAATGAAAAACCAATGAAAGGGAATTGAGGCTAGAGTATGCTTGAATCTGAAGATATAAAAGATGGAAGAAGGGGTTAAGTTGAACGAACCCACACCTACAGTAGAGAAGTCTGATCTAGATGTCGCCGAAGTTGTTGACATTGGCGATAATTTCCTGGGGTTCCGATACTGGTTTCAAACAGACTAAACTTGAAACATTAAAAATTTTAATTTTTAAAATTAAAATGAGGATAAATTATAATTATTAAAAGTAGTATTAATCCTTTAATGAAATTATCCTATGATAAAAAAATAGAATGAAAATGGTTTGCTCTTTGTGAAGTCATGTATAGGGACTAGGGAGATAGTTTCGCTTTCATTTTCTGTTTTCAAATTAGGGACTCTAAAGCCATTTCTTCATTTCTTAGGAGACTTTTCAGTAATTAAAAATCCTTCTGTGGTCTCTACAGTAACTTTTTCTCACAAGCATTTCATTCTTTTTGTTTTTTGGATTGAAGCAAGTATTTCATTTTAAAATTACTAAGGGTCTGTTTGGAAACACGGCAGGGGTAAAAAAAAAGCCTGGTTAGACGCCAAAAGGTCAGTTGGCTTATTTCCCCCTCGTTTGGGAACGTGACCGGTGGCACTGAGCTTCCACAAAAAAATCTGCTTCTTATAAAAGCTAAATCCATATGCTTCCGGCGGCTGAGAAGCTGCTTCTGGTTGTGACCGTTGGGGCATCCGGATCTCTCTGCCGTGGTTTGTTGTGCTCTGCACTGCTATATGACTTCCGTTTATAGGTGAGTGGTTGATGGTGGTCTTGCTTACTTCCCCTGTTTTTTTCCTTTTCAGAGTCTATCCAATCTAAAAATAGGATCTGACGAGAGAAAGAGAGAGAGAGAGAGAGAGAGAGAGAGAGTGTGTGTGTGTGTGTGTGTGTGTGTGTGTGTGTGTGTGTGTGTGTGTGTGTGTGAGTGAAGGCTCTTTCTAGCTTGCTAGTTTAAGTATGAGAAACGGGAAAAAACTATGCAGAGGAAATGAATCAGTAAGCAATGTTATAAATTCATTCCATTACTTAAAGAATCGCAAAAAACAAAAAGCCATAAGAATTGGAATCAAAGAGCAAAACTGAATGCCTACATCATCCACATCGCCATTATTCTCAGCAACATTGGAATCAATAGACTATAAAGAATCTTTAAGTCATACCCACACAAAAATTTCACAACCCAAACTGAATCTTCAACATACCCACATAAGGAACTAGACAAATTTCACAAATCATACCTCTTTTTTCAGATGAGCGACAGAGATTGAATTGAGCCAGAGCCATCACTGAGTTCAAGGGAGAGGCCGGAGGGTTAGGAAGTCGGAGAGGAGGGTTAGGAAGTCGGAGTTCAAAAGCGGGGTTGTCGATCAACAGGTTGAAGGAGGATGAAGGTGGGTTATCACCTGCGGCAAGGGCGATGAGGACGGCGTTATCACAGTGGGCGACGAATCGGCGTCGAAGATCAATGAAGTTCATCTTTTGTCGATGCATCGATTCGTTCTTGTGGAATGGCAGCGACAATTTTAGCTCATCTACAACCTCTCACCTCTATTCTTTGCATCCCAATTCCTTTCCTTCAATTCCAACAATAGCATATGAGTAAGGGAGAGACAGGGATAGCAATCTCAATAAGAGAGGGATAGCGATCCGATTGAGAGACAAAGAACTGAGTTTTTTTTAAAATTTTTTTCATCTAAAATCCTGAGATGAAAATAAAAAGTGAGGTGGCATGCTATAAGTGATGTGCATGTCACCTCTGCATACGTGGTTAAAAAACGTTGACTGTTAACATTTGCTAACGGGAGGGCTATATTACCCCATTTTTTAAACTTTCAGGAAAAAATGTCCCCACAAAAACTTCCGTACAGCCAGTCCCCCTTGGCGAAAACTTCTGGGACATTTTTGCCCCTTAACCCTTCATTCTATATTATTTCAATTTTATCAAATTTTATTTATATTTTTTCAATTCAATTATCACAATATATACAACTAATATATATACATATATGTGTGTGTGTGTGTGTGTGTGTGTAGTATTCAATAAGATTCATGTCTTTTTAAGTCATTTTTCATCCAAACGGGCTTTTCAAACATTAATCCAAACAGGTTTAAGGTTAGAAAAAATAAGACATTTCTACCACCGCCAATCCAAACACAAATCACATTTACAATTCGACTTTTTTTCTATCTGACTTTTTTAAAAGTCCATTTGTAAAAGAAATTCCTCCACCGCTAATCCAAACAGACACTAAATTAGCATAGCCCTTGCGGTCATCTCAAATTTCTCACACATGGGGGATGGGGCTCCGAATCCTGTACACCGAGCTTGCTGCATTTCAAATCGAACCCACACACGCTGAGAGAGCGCTCTTAGAATGGTGAAGGCCTTGCCGCCGAGAAATACTTGGTCATTACCACTGGGCCCCTGTGACTCTCACTCCGTCAACTGAAGGGTGCTGCTTTGGTTTTCGAGTTCGTAAAGGATTTTGCATTCACGGACCCTGTTGGTAAGTTTCCTCATCTGGTGCTTGTGCTTCTCCTTCTTAGCTGTGCACGGCGTCGTTTGCTTGATTTATTCTTTTGACATGTTGTCTTGCCTTGCTTGATTTTCTGGGTTGTGTGGTGTTTGATTTGTAGAGGATTTCGCACCATCAGACACTGTTCACACTCTTCCTCATTGGAATGCTTTGTAATCTTGCCTTTGTTGCTGCATTGTATCCTATCTGATTCTTATCTTGTAGCTAATATTCTTGACATTTACAAGTGCTAGGATTAAATTCGTTGAGTATTCTCCATAGATTCATTTTGGTATGCTTACTTAATGGGCCGATGATAATTCCTCATTTTTAATATATTTAAGATGTTACAAAAAAATGGGAAAATACAAGAGATGTCAAGCAAGAAATGAAGAGAGATGAAGAGAGAACTAGAGAGAAAGATGGAGCAATATCTTATTCATTTGGATGCCAACAAAGTGTAGTACATAGTGCTCTATTTATAGGCCCTCATCTACAACTAAGAGTTACACAAAGTAAATGGCAAACTTTAATCCTCATGAGTGCACACATTGTAACCTTTAAGTTATGGGCATGAAAACTCCTAAAGATCATTCATTGGAGAGGTTATGGGATGTAGCAAATGAAAGGTCAAGAGTTGGGAGCTCATGGACATCCACCTTAATTAGTATTTTACAACACTCCCCCTTGGATGTCCATAAAAAAAATATTGTGCCTCATTAAAACCTTACTAGGAAAAACCCATTGGGACAAAAACCTAGTGAAGGAAAAAGAGTACACAATGTTTACTCCCCCTGATGACAACATCACTTTATGTCTTTAAGCCTACGCATTCCAATACCATGCACTAACTTCTTAAATGTTCTAGTTGGCAGCGTCTTGGTAAACCAATCTGCAAGGTTGTCACATGAGCGAATTTGATGAACATCTATGTCACCACTCTTTATAAGATCATGAGTGAAAAAGAATTTTGGAGATATATGTTTTGTTCTATCTCCCTTAATGTACCCTCCTTTCATTTGAGCTATGCATGCTGTATTATCTTCATATAGTATTGTTGGAATCTTTTGTTCAGGAAATAAACCACACACTGATTGGATATGTTGAGTTATTGACCTTAGCCAAACACATTCTCGACTTGCCTCATGAACTGCAATTGTCTCTGCATGATTTGATGAGGTAGCTGCTGAAGTTTGTTTTGTTGATCGCCAAGATATAGGTGTACCTCCACAAGTAAATAAATATCCTGTTTGAGATCTACCATTGTGTGGATCTGATAAAAACCCTGCATCTGCATAACCAATCAATTGTGATCCAGATTCATTAGAATAAAATAATCCCATATCATTTGTTCCTCGAAGATATCGGAATATATGTTTAATTCCGTTCCAATGCCTTCTTGTTGGAGAAGAACTAAATCTTGCCAATAAATTCATAGCAAATGCAATATCAGGTCGTGTTGTATTGGCAAGATATATTAGTGCACCTATAGCACTAAGATATGGTACTTCTGGACCAAGAAGTTCTTCTGTTTTTTCTTGAGGACGAAAATGATCCTTCTCCTTATCAAGTGATCTTACAATTATTGGAGTAGATAATGGATGTGCTTTATCCATATAGAATCGCTTTAATATTTTTTCAACATAAGTTGATTGATGAAGGAGAATTCCATTTGTTAAGTGTTCAACTTGCAGGCCGAGACAAAACTTTGTTCGTCCAAGATCCTTCATCTCAAATTCTCTCTTTAAACAATCAACAGCTTTTTGAAGCTCTTCAGGAGTTCCAATTATATTCAAATCATCTACATATACAGCAATTATCACACACTCTGATCCATTTCCTTTTATGAAAACACATGGGCAAATAGGATCATTTTTATAACCTTCTTTTAACAAATATTCACTAAGACGGTTATACCACATTCTTCCAGATTGTTTCAATCCATATAAGGATTTCTGCAAACGAATTGCACAATTTTCTCAAGAATTCTTACATCCTTCTGGCAATTTGAATCCTTCAGGGATTTTCATATAAATTTCAGTATCTAAAGCACCATATAAGTAGGCTGTAACAACATCCATTAGACGCATATCCAGTTTTCTGCTCACTGCCAGACTAATTAAATACCTTAAAGTGATTGTATCTATCACAGGAGAATATGTCTCTTCATAATCAATACCAGGTCTTTGTGAAAATCCTTGTGCTACCAATCGTGCTTTATATCTAACGACCTCATTTTGCTTATTTCGTTTTCACACAAATACCCATCTATACCCAACAGGCTTTACACCATTTGGTAGTTGGACTACAGGTCCAAAAACTTCACGTTTTGAGAGTGAATTTAACTCTGCTTGAATTGCGTCTTTCCATTTTGGCCAATCATTTCTATTTCTACATTCTTCAACTGACCTAGGTTCAAGATCCTCATTTTGATTAATTATTTCAACTGCAACATTATATGAAAATACGTTGTCGACAACTATATTTTCGCGGTTCCATATTTTTCCCGTAGTGACATAACTCATTGAGATCTCTTCATTATTTTCAGGTACCTGGACCTCTTCTGGGGTCTTTTGATTTGCTATGTCTGCCTCCTCAACTTGACCATCTTGGTTAATCACTCCCTTTTTCTTTCTAGGAGTTTTATCTTTGGAATCAATCGGCCTACCACGCTTCAAGCGTGGCTTAGTTTCATTTGCAATTGATGGTTGTCCTACTGGGACATCAATTCTAATTGGAGCATTTTCAGCTGGAATGTGAGATTTGGTAATTCTCTTAAGGTCAGTAAATGCATCTGGCAGTTGATTTGCAATATGTTGCAAATGAACTATTTTTTGAACTTCAAACTCACATTGTTGTGTACGAGGATCTATATGTGATGGTGATGTTGTTTTCCATGTAATTTCTTTACTCAGCTGCTTATTATCTCCCCCTAATGTTGGAAAAATTGTCTCATCAAAATGACAATCATCAAAACGTGCGGTAAATAAATCTCCAGTTGAAGACTCTAAATACTTGATTATAGAGGGAGATTCATAGCCAACATATATTCCTAACCTCCTTTGAAGTCCCATCTTTGTGCGTTGTGGTGGAGCAATAGGAACAAATACCACACATCCAAAAATTCTAAGATGGGAAATATTTGGCTCCTGACCAAAAGTCAATTGTAATGGGGAGAATTCATGATAACTTGTTGGCCTGATGCGTATAATTGATGCCGCATGTAAAATTGCATGCCCCCAAACTGATATGGGAAGGTTTGTTCTCAAAAGCATTGGTCTAGCTATCAATTGGAGGCGTTTAATGAATGATTCTGCTAGACCATTTTGAGTGTGGACATGAGCAACAGATTTTTCTACTGTTATTCCAGTTGCCATCCAATAATCATTAAAAGCTTGAGATGAAAACTCGCTAGCATTATCAAGACGAATTGTCTTAATTGTATGATCTGGAAATTGTGCTCTTAACCTAATTATTTGAGCGAGTAATCTAGCAAATGCTAAATTACGTGTTGACAACAAACACACATGTGACCATCTTGTAGATGCATCTATTAAAACCATAAAATATCTAAATGGTCCACATGGTGGATGAATAGGCCCACATATGTCCCCTTGGATACGCTCTAGAAAAATAGGGGATTCAAGCCCAACTTTTGTCAAAGAAGGTCTTGTAATTAATTTGCCTTGAGAACAAGCAGCACATGGAAAATCCTTAAATTGAAGAATCTTCTGGCTCTTCAATGGATGTCCGTGTGAATTTTCAATAATTCTTCACATCATAGTTGATCCGGGATGGCCTAACCGATCATGCCAAACAATAAATATATTTTTATCAGCAAACTTCTGGTTCACTGTAGCATTTGTTTCAATTGTACTAATATTTATATAGTACAAACCAGAAGATAATGTTGGTACTTTTTCTAGGACACATTTTTCACCAAATCTAGCAATTTTAATTTGCAAATATTCCATATTCTTCTCATTTATAGTCTCAATATGATACCCATTTTGGCGGATATCCTTAAAACTCAATAAATTTCTGAGAGAGTTGGGGGAATGTAAAGCATCATTAATAACAAATTTCGTTCCTTTGGGTAATATTATAATTGCTCTTTCGGAGCCTTCAATTAATTTTGTATTACCCGCTATGGTATTGATGCTTGCACTACTTCTTGTTAGATGTGAGAAATATTTTTTATCTCTAAGTATGGTGTGTGTTGTAGCACTATCTATGAGACATATATCTTCATTCTTGTGTCCAATGATCAAATCATCCATAATCTTCACCAAAAGAAAATAAAAATGCATTAAAACATATTCAAAAATACATGATGAGCAATAATACCCTTATTACATATGAAAAAGGGGAAATGAAAGTAAAGCATAAACTAAATTAAAAAAAACCATAAATTAAAACATTTTTTATTGTTCTTCCAACCAAACTCATCTAATCATGATTCTCAAAAAAAAATCAGCCACCTGCAAGTGTGCCATATCATCGAGGCCATTAATACCATCTAGCTCATTGACACCATCATCCTTGTGTCCCTCAACATTATCATCTTGAAAAATCAAATTTGTTTCTACATTGTTCACACTCCTTTTCATAGAGGCTTGATAAAGTTTTGCTAGATGCTCAGGCGTACGACAGGTACGTGACCAGTGCCCCTTCATACCACACCGATAACATTGATTCTCAATAACTTTTGAAGAACCACTCTTATCGTTTTTCTGCCCTTCATTATATTTCTTCTTCTGGTGGGTATTAGGATTATAATTATTACTTTCACCTCCATGATAACGGTAATTATCACGTCCCCTACCACGACCACGTCCACGTCCACGTCCACGGCCACGGCCACGGCCATGACCACGACCACGACCATGAGCATGGTAATTATTACGTACACTCACATTCGCTTCAGGGAATGGAGCAGATCCAGTGGGACGATTTTCATGATTTTTCATCAACAGCTCGTTGTTTTGTTCGGCTACCAAAAGGCATGAGATTAATTCAGAATACTTTTTAAAACCTTTCTCTCAATATTGCTGCTGCAGGAGCATATTTGAAGCATGAAAGGTAGAAAAAGTTTTCTCTAATAAGTCCTCATCAGTTATTTTCTCACCACATAATTTCAATTGAGAACTTATTTTGAAAACTGCTGAATTATATTCACTTACAGTCTTAAAATCTTGTAGCCTAAGGTGTATCCATTCATAACGAGCTCGAGGCAAAATCACTGTTTTTTGGTGATCATACCTTTCCTTCAAATTAATCCACAATTCTAATGGATCTTTTACCGTTAGGTATTCAGCTTTCAGTCCTTCATGGAGATGGTGGCGAAGAAAAATCATGGCCTTGGCCTTATCTTGACTAGTTTCTTCATTTCCTGGTAAAATAGCCTTTCCTAGACCCTTAGCATCTAGATGGATTTCAGCGTCTAAGACCCAGGGTAGATAATTCTTTCCTGTGATATCAAGAGCTGTAAACTCAAGTTTGGCAAGGTTGGCCATGATTCAAACTAAAAATAATGATAACAATTAGAATCACGGTAAAATTGATGAAACATAAAACATCATTTTGAATTAAAACATATCATAATCAACATATTTTTAAACAACATAATTAAAGGGAGAAAAATTTCATGAGTAGCCAACATAGAAAAATTTCATGAGTAGCCAACATATAATTCAATAAAGAAAATTTCTTGAAAATATTCTCCCTCTCTCTTTCTACTTTTCTCCTTTATATATGTTGTTATATGTTATTTATTGGAATATAAATGGTGTATACAAAGAGGAGGAAATTATAGCAATAAAAATGGTGTAAAGAATAAAAGAGATAACACTATATAGTCATATATAATACTATAAATAAAATGACAATAATATGGTAATAAATGTAAATAAGAGTAAATGTATACAGATACAATATATATATATATATATATATATATATATATATATATATATATATATATATATATATATATATATATATATATATATATATATATATAAACATAAATATAGCAATAACAAGGGTGAAATGGCAAATAAATTAAATAATAATAAAAAAATAAAAAATGAATTATAAATAAGAAACAAATAGAATAATAAATGTGGTGATGAAATAAAAAAAAATGTAAAAGGAAAAATTAAAAATACAATACAAATAAATAATAAAATATTAGAAACAATAAACAAACAAAACAAAATGGCTTAATAAAATGAAATAATATAACAACATCAGTAAATGAAAAATAAAATAATAATAAAATGAGATAAATAACGTAAAATAAAGAAATATAAATAAAAGAATATAACATGAAATGTAAATAAAATATAAATAAAATAACTATAAAAAATGAACTAAAAGAAGCCCAAACAAAACAACAAAATGTATGATAATCGAATGAAAATAAATAAACGTAAATATAAATAACAAAGCGAAATGAAATAGAATGAAATACTAGAAAGCTGTGCCAACATAAAATCAGAATGATAAGCAAATAAAATTAACTATTATAAAATGTAAATAACAACAGAATCTAAAATAAAAAAATATAAATGAAAATAACAAAAATCTCCAATCTTAGCCATGGAATCCGATGTATAAAACAACCGGTAAAAAGATCTCTTTAATTCCATACAATGGCTCAGATCATCCCAGATAGATTAAATAGAGATATGGTAAAAGAAGATAGAGGAAAATGTTGAGACAACGGTGAGGGGGAAAAAATACCTTGGTTAGAGAATCGTGCTGATAACGTGTTACAAAAAAATGGGAAAATACAAAAGATGTCAAGCAAGAAATGAAGAGAGATGAAGAGAGAACTAGAGAGAAAGATGGAGCAATATCTTATTCATTTGGATGCCAACAAAGTGTAGTATATAGTGCTCTATTTATAGGCCCTCATCTACAACTAAGAGTTACACAAAGTAAATGGCAAACTTTAATCCTCATGAGTGCACACATTGTAACCTTTAAGTTATGGGCATGAAAACTCCTAAAGATCATTCATTGGAGAGGTTATGGGATGTAGCAAATGAAAGGTCAAGAGTTGGGAGCTCATGGACATCCACCTTAATTAGTATTTTACAACATAAGACATATTTTGATATAATTGAGGGGTTATTAATATTAATTTAAGATGATTTTTTTTAAGATTTTATAAGATATCAAGTTAGTGCATTATTTAAAAATTTTATTATAAATATTATAATTTTTAATATTTTAAAAATAAAAAATAAAAAAGATGTGATATTATATTTATTTGGTTTTATGTTAGATTTTGTTGCTATTATTAAATAATTCTTTTTATTCCCTTAGGCATGTTTGGTATGATAGAATTATGCTATGTTTGGTAGCGTGGAAGTGCAGCACGGGAAGTGGAATTGGGGAGAGAAGTCAAAAATGAGACCGTTTGGTATGTAAGAACCGAGTTCCATGTGGAACTCAGTTCCATAAAAAATGATGGAACTGACTTCCTTCACTACCCCATGAGAAGTGAGCCACTTCCATGGAAGTGGAGATTGAAATACCCATCTGCCCACAGAGAGGTCCGATGACCATGAACAGCGATGTGGGTTGATGACGGTGAAGGTGTGCTTGGTCGGAATGTCGACAATAACTATGGGCAATGGCAGAGATGTGGTTGGAGACAACCATCGAGCCCGTCCCTACCTACAGCCTCCACCAATCTTTGTGCCTGTCCTCATCTCCTGTCGCAGTGATTGCGAGACCTCCGTCTTCAACCTCAATAATCGCTATTTTTCAACCCCCATCGTCTTCAACCTCCCTCTTCATGACGGAAACTTCTCTTCCTCTTTGTGCGACTTCGTTCCCTCTTCGACTTCTTCTCCCCGTCGATCTGCAACTCCCCTATCAGCGACGACCCTCAACCTTCGTCAATCTTCAGTGGCTGTCTTTTTCTTTAACCTCTGTTGCCACCAGATCAAGTTCAAACCTCCATCTTTCCAGATCTACAATGGTCATCGCGTTTTGCCGTTCTGTTTCTCTGTTTTTTTTTTTTTTGCCATTGCTGTTATGTTTCTCATACAATGTTGATGGATGATATTTGAGTTTAGATTTGATTTGTGTATTGTTTAGATTCATGATTGAGCATGGATGAATTGTTTTCTGATTGATGATTATTGCCGGCAATGGTCAATTTCCGGTGAAACATGGATGGTGTCGATGGTCTCTAGAGGGGAAGGGGTTTTTTTTTTGTTGGAGGGTATTTGGGTATTTTTATATTATAAATATAGGTTTCCATTAAAAATTATATTCCACTTCCATCGCCGTACCAAACACACTTTTAAACCTCATTTCCATCTCCAATTCCACTTCTAGTTCCACTTCTATTTCCACTTCCAATTCTCTAAAAACTCTTCCATTATACCAAACGGGGCATTATGGTTGATGGAAATGGAATTGAGGATCAATTCCATCATGGTGCTTGTTTGGTATGATGGAATTGGAAAATTTTCCAATTCCATGTGGAAGCCAAATAGGCTCAATTCCACCCAATCAATTCCATCAAAATACCTAAGATTTACAATTCCATATGATCATTTCCATCTATTACCCTCTACTACCTTCAAAAAAAAATAAATAATAAATAAATAATAAAAAATTGAAGGACATTTTGGTATTTTTATACAAAAATTAGATCTTATTTCCATGACATACCAAATACACTTTTAGTCCCTATTTCCATTTCCATTTCCATATGCATTTCTATCAAAATCAATTCCAACGTACCAAACGGGCCCTTAGGTGAGCAGGTGATGTGATTTTGGGCCAGGGAATTGGAATTGTTGGACTAGAGCAATTGAAAGCCACGTACTAGAGATAAGGGTGAGCAACGGGCGGGCGGGTCTGACCCGTGGGTCAACCCGTGACCCACCCGTTTAAGTTGCACGGGTACGGGTTGGCCCGTACCCGTGCCTTAACCC
The DNA here is from genome assembly GCA_963855925.1 of Inga laurina. Taxonomy (NCBI): domain Eukaryota; kingdom Viridiplantae; phylum Streptophyta; class Magnoliopsida; order Fabales; family Fabaceae; genus Inga; species Inga laurina. The sequence continues at coordinate 58,367,824 of OY979708.1, forward strand.
GTTTAACCCGTATCCAAACGGGTACGGGTTAAACGGGTTCTGGTTAAACGGGTCTAGGGAACCCGTTTAACCAAAAAACCTTTTTTTTTTGGGCCTCCAGAATAGGGAGCCTATTCACACAGCCCAGTTCAGTTTTTTTTTGCCCTCTACAAAGGGAGCCCATTTGACAGCCCAGTTCAGTTTTTTTTTCCTCTACAAAGGGAGCCCATTTGAAAGCCCATTTCAATTTTTTTTTGTGCCATCTAGAATGGGGAGCCTATTTGACATGTATACTACATAAACATAAAATGTCATAAAGACTAGTATACTACATAAACATACCTTGAGTCTTTAAATACTAGTATACTACATAAAATGTCCATATTTTTATACCTGCTGAAATGCCATAAATACTAGTATAACATGCTAAATTCCTAATGATAATATGCTATGAAGTTTAAACTTCAATGATTACAAATTCACAAGCTACAAAACAATAGCAATATAACATGCTAAATTGCTAATGCTAATATGCTATGGTGAGGACTGAGGACCCTATTTGCAAATCTTCAATTTTTTGTCAATTCACCTCCTCCCTCTGCTTTTGCATCTTCCTCTTAATTGGTGGTTGTGCCATGGTATTTGACCCCTTAATTGGTGGTATGCAAGTCTGACCCCTTAATTAAGCATAATAATCTTATGTTAAAAAAAATTAAGCATAATAATCAATATTTGCATATCGTCAACCTCAGAACAACTGAATCAAAGCTTCATAGTCAGGACGTCTGTCTGCTTTTAACCACAAAATTAAATGAATCATATCATACTATCTACTTTTAACCACAAATATCAGTTTATTGAAATCCAATCACAAACCAGAGACCCAAATAAGACAGGGATGATGTTGATTCAACCGAAAAACCACAGGACAAGAGAAAGGAAGCAAATTCAAATGGGAGACTCACCCCAAAGCAGATTCACATTAACAGATTCACAATAAAACACAATGCTAGATCGAAACACAATGCTAGATCAAAACAGATTCACATTGCTACCCCAAAACAGATCGAAAACACAATGCTAGTTCAAAACACAAAAGATAAAAATCAGAAATCAAAGAGAGAGAGAAGTGGAAATCCTACCGAAGAAGCAGATCCAAATGGGAGACTCACGACTCCAAGACTTGAATCCTGAAGGCTGCTGAAGCAGAGGAATTCAGAGAGGGAGAGACCTCCTCGGTCGGACGGGCGAGCGACGACAGCGAGACCTTGAAGAGTGATGACGGCGAGACCTTGCAAGCGACGACACTCCTCTCTTCTCCTCGGTCTGCAGCAGGCCTTGACGAGCGATGATAATGACGAGCTGAGGCGAGGACAGCGATCGGGATTTGGGGGGACTGGGGCCTGCGGGACTGGCCGACTGCGACAAGTGACGACTCGACGAGGCGAGGCACCGAGAAGAGCGATCTGACTGAGAGATGAGAGTGCTGGACGAGAGCATATTCAGATTCAATGTTGACGAGTGCAGATCCATTCTCCCATTTGGACGAGAGCAGATTCAGATTCAGTGAGTGACGGTGAGTCAGAGAGCATATTCATATTCAGTGAGACGAGAATGAGAGACGAGAATGAGTGCTGGACGCCTGGACGAGAGCAGATTCAGATTCAGATCCATTCTCCCATTTGGACGAGAGCAGACTCACGGGCTCACGAGTCACGGCACGGCACACAGGAATGGGGATCAGAGAAATGAGAGAATGCAAAGGAAAACAATTAAAAGTCAAAACATGAAGCTCTAACCTAAATCAAATTAACGGGTATTAAACGGGTAACGGGTAACCCGTACCCATTACTGGCCCAATTCTGGGCGGGTCTAAACGGGGAAAATTAGCCGGGGTGCGGGCAGACGGGCGGGTTGCGGGTGCTTTGCTCAGCCCTAACTAGAGAGGTAATGACAATATTTTGGGCTGAATTGGAAATTGTTAGAGCAAGAGGACACTACAGCGTTTTTGGGAAAGAGATTATTGGATGACCTAAGGGATTATAAAAGGAAGCTACGGGTTTTGATTGAACAGAGAGGCACCGTTTTCATTACAGTTCTTCTCTATCATCTATCGAGAGCGACCCAGAAAGGAGCAGCAGCGAGAGAGGTTGAAGGCTGGACCTGGGGAGGTGACCATAGCTACTGTTCATCGTCTTCTTCCCCAGGTCCGACGAGAACCAGATTGCCGAAGAAGGAGGGAGTTCGAATGAGAGCTAACAGTCGGCAACTGAGCTAAATCGGACAGAGCTTGGGAGCGGACCAGCGAACAACAAAGCCAGAGAGAGAGAGAGATATTGCTTATTGAGGAAGTGTTGCCAATTCTTATTGTATTGCTTCAATTTCATTTTCCTTTCTCTGTTTCGTTGAATTCCAGTATGTTTCTGAGTGTAGAATTTATTGCTGCTGCTGTGATGACTCTGTTTAAAGCCATGTGTGGCTAGTTGTTTTTGAATCTAGAGTAGTTATCAATTAATTTGAGGATTTGAGTATGTATAAACTATTTAATTGTACTTAATGCTAGTTTTTGTTTACTGTTGTATGTATTTGGTGATCTTAAACAGTATTTATACTGCATAATTCAAGCTTATTAAGCTGTTGATTTGAGGAAACCTTTCATGCATCTGATATTTTGTGGTGTCTCATAAAAATCTAATCAATTCAATGTCCTACAAGTTCATATATGTAGATAATGGGTGCTTAATAAGTATTTGAGTATGTTTTTAATTATTCTTTGTTAAATTATCCTTGGTTGCTTCTGAATGTTTTTATTACATTCTTGTGGGATGGCACATGGATAATAGCCGTGCTACTTAAATGGAAGCTGAATTTTGACGTTTTGAATTATTTTTAAATTTAAGCTGTATTAGCTGGATATGTCATGTCCTATCATAAAATGTTTTTCCTTACATGATTAATAGTTTGACATGCTAGCGTATTTCATGATAGACGATGATATTTTGTTATATGGGAATTGTTTTATTGTGTCCAGCACAGTTGATAGGGACCAATGTCAGAGGAATATATCAGACTTACCATTACCCTTTTAGTTTTGGGGATCCTAATTTGATCTTCTATGGTTACTTTTCTTAGTTCAATCACTTTTTTTTAAAAAAAAAATAATTGAGTTTCAAAGGCAGGCATGTTTTCATTTTTCTCTTTAATTCACACTTCATAGTTTTTGAAGCAAGAATCGGATGATTTATGATGTCGTATATTATTTGAATATAATGAGTTATGCTACCATGGTGTGAAGAGTTTGTTCCATTAGTATAGATAGTACTAACAAAAAGAATGTTTTTTTTTTTTGTATATCAACTTAATAGCTCCCTCAGGAGACTGGGACTGTAGTATGTCTGTCACATTGGTTGTAGCTTTTGTCAATATTTATTATATCCTGTTGCTACAATTTTGCAACCATTATTTGATATTGTTTTAAAAGCTCTTTCTACTATAATATTTTCTACTAAAACATTCTCATTTTCTCCTTCAGAGGAAACTCTCTATTTTGATTCAAACAGGGATCTTGCAACTATCAGTCTGAAATAAAATCTTTACCACTTTTTCTGTTCTTTTTTGTTTTGTTGCGCAGGAAATCATCAAGTTCTGCCACTGATTTGTTGCTCAATGTTTTTTGACTTCAACAAATTTCCGCCAAGAACCCTTAAAAATCTGCTCAGATCATCTGAAAAGTCAATATTATCTTTTATACATAGGACCCCAAACCCTCCTGTCTTACACATCCAGGCATGCAATTATGTGGACGTATACATGAAATGGAAGAAAGATTCATACTATGACTCAATTGAGCACATCCACCAGTCCATTCAACTAAAGCCTGTTATTGCCCTCAAAAACTGTATTGCCCAGGATCCAAATGGTTGCATTCCAATATCTGCAGTGTCAAAGAAGGGAATAGAGTTAGGTGTGCCCATGAAGGTTGCAAGATTTTTGAGGAAATATCCTTCCATTTTTGAGGAGTTTACAGGTCCTGAATACAATCTTCCTTGGTTCAGGTTGACTTCAGAAGCTGCTCTGATTCACAGGGAAGAGGAAAGAGTTTATGAAGAGTTCCAGGAGGACTTAAGAGCTAGGTTAAAGAAGATGATAATGATGAGCAGAGAGAATGTTCTGCCTTTAAAAATAATCAAAGGGATGCAGTGGTATCTAGGATTGCCTGATGATTTCTTGCAGTATCCAGAGCGGAATCTTGATGCATCATTCAAGTTTGTAGATATGGCTGAGGGATTGAAGGGATTGGCAGTTGAAAGTGGAGAAAAAGTTTGGTCCATGATACAGTGGAATGCCATGAAAAGAGGCTTGTATTTTGGGGGCTCAATGGAGGCCATTGAATTTCCACTTTTTCCATCAAAAGGTTTGAGGCTGAGGAGGAAGATTGAGACTTGGCTTAATGAATTTCAAAAGCTCCCTTATGTTTCACCTTATGAGAAGTTGACAAATTTGGATCCAAATAGTGATATCGCAGAGAAGCGACTTGTTGGGCTTCTTCATGAACTGCTTTCCCTTTTTGTTGAGCATTCTGCAGAGAGGAAGACACTCTTTTGCCTTAAGAAACATTTGGGGCTGCCACAGAAAGTGCACAAGGCATTCGAGCGGCATCCCCATATATTTTACCTGTCTCTTAGGAACAAAACTTGTACAGTCATTCTTAAGGAAGCTTACAGGAATAGATCTGATATAATTGAGCATCCTCTACTGAGAGTGAGGAAAAAGTACATCAAGTTGATGAAAGACTCAGAGGTGATTTTAAGTAACAGGAGGGTGAATAATAGGTTTTCTGACAGGAACTCTCCGAAACTGGATTTAGATTTGGATTATATGGATGAACAAGGCTGTGAAATGGCCGAGTGCTCTTAAGTGGATGTTGAAATTACGAACCGGAGTTGCAATTTCACGTGTAATGGTGGCACAACCGGTTGTATCCTAGCCCTGAAGGTATTACTACTATTTTCACTACACTTGTAGCTAGACCTCTTAATTAGTTAATGAAAATTATAATCAATCCTGTGATTTGTTTTAGTGAATAGTTTAATTCACAGCTGCATTCTCTGGCTTTATACTATTGTGGTTTTTATCTTTTTAACCTATATTCTGTGGCTAATTGTTCTATGCATGGGGATTGTATTTGACAGCTTTGCAATACTAATTAACTTCTTTTGTCTTCATCTTTATGGTCAAATTGGTCCATCCGGTCCGGTTTTGATATCATTAAAAATTTAAAATTGGTCCCAAAAATAAGGAATTTAGTATGACGTGGACATTTTACTTTTTAAAGAAACAATAAAGTCTTTAACTTAAAACGGCACACACAAGGGCAAAAAGCAGTACGCAATATGGTTGGTTTTCTCTCCATTTGAAGAAGGGTTAAGTTAGAAGGGCCATGTGGGCTAGCAAAGTGTGACGCGGTCATCACTTGAGTAGTCGTTGTTATCGGCGATCATCAAGCGCAAGTCACAGTACGCAATATGGTAGGCTTTCTCTCCATTTGAAGGAGGTTTGATTGGGAGGAACAAAATTTCAAGTGCCATCTGGGAGAGAAATTTGAAGGCTTGAAGTCTTTGGCTGAAAATTCAACCCTTCCTCAACAAAACCAAGGATTTTGTTATGAAATTGAATGTGTTTGGTTGGACTTATTTTTGGACAATAAGTCCTTATTACGTAAGTCGAGATAAAACTCCTCTCATATGCTTATCTCGTATACCGTGAATCATGATTTATAAGCACTTATTACCCAAAAATAAATTATTCCAAACGAACACGAAGTCAAGATTCTAGAATTCATATATCTGAAAATTGTTAGGTCTTTCTTAGAAAGAGAGGAAAGTTTGAGGGAATTGTAATAAAGTGTTTGTTGAATTTCTAACTCTCTTAAAAAGCTTTTAAGGGGAAAAATCAATATTATCTATCTTGTTTCTCAAGAACTGACCAGTTGAAATCATGAATGAAAAGCTTGAGACTAGTGTATACCTGAATCTGATGATATAAAAGATGGAAGAAGGGAATAAGTTGAACAGACCCACGCCTACATCGGAGAAGTCTGATCTAGATGTCACCAAAGTGCCTGTTTGTTTGGGCGTTACGATTGTTTATAAGTTGTTTTTTACGTAAATCGAGACACAACCCCTCTCACATACTTACTTCATATACCGTAAATCACTATTAAAAAGCAACTTATAAGCAATCGAATCGCTGAAACAAACAGGCACAAAGTTTTTGACACTGTCTACGACTTCCTGGGGATCCGGAATTGGTTTCAAACAGAATAAACTTGAAACACTAAAAATCTTAATTTTTAAAATTAAAATGAGGATAAATTATAATGATTAAAAATGGAATTAATCCTTTAATGAAATTATCCTATGATAAAAAAAATAGAATGAAAATGGTTTGCTCTGTGATGTCGTGTATAGGGAGATAGTTCCGCTTTCATTTTCTTTTTTCAAATTAAGGACTCTAAAGCCCATTTCCTATTTCTAGGAGACTTTTCAGTAATTAAAAATCCTTCTATGGCTCTACACTAACGTTTCCCATCAAGTATTTCATTTTTTTTTTGGATTGAAGCAAGTATTTCATTTTAAAATTACTAAATTACCATGCCCCTTTAAAGGGTATGTTTGGTTTGATGGAGGGGAGGAGAGAGATTTTAATATTATCTTGTTTGAATTGATCAGAAGGAAGGAGAGGGGAGGGAAATTATTTTCACATAGACAACTTTACCCTTATGTTATAAATGAATTTTTTCAAACTTTATTAATGTATAATAAATTTAATTATAAATAATATTTCTATAACATTTAATACAAATACACACACATATATATGTATGTATTTAAAATTATATTTTAAAATAACATTTGGTGATATATGATGAATGAAAATGGCCGAGAGTAGTTACGAGTATGTTTGGTTTGACTGAGGGGAGGGGAGGGTGGAGAAATTATAATTTTGGATAAAAGAAACCCAAAATTTACTCTCTCATTTTTTTCAAATTTTAGGTTCCAGCCCAAAATTTACTTTCTCATTCTTTTTAAATTTTGGATTGTTGCCCAAAATTTAAATTTTTTCAATCCAAAAAGGTAATTTACCCACCCTCCCCTCCCCTCCCCTCTCCTCCCCTCAAACCAAACACACAAGGGTGTGGTTGGTTTGAGGGAAGGGGGTTAAATTACTTTTTTGGGATTAAATGTATTTCTCACCCAAGATTTAAAAAGAATGAGAGGATAAATTTTAAACAGGAGCCCAAAATTTAAAAGAATAAAAGAAAAAATTTTAAATTTCTCTTTTTCAAAATTATAATTTACCAACCATCCTCTCCCTCGCCCTCAAACCGAACACACCCTTAAAGAATATAAAAGTTCTCGCCAATAAATAACTAAATAGCGTGTTACTGTTTTTATTTTACCTATTCTCCCGAGCAGCCATTAGATTCACCCCACCCGCTCCTACGGCCACCGCCTCCGGCACCTGCGCCGTCATAGTCGATCCTCAAAGTCGCCTCTGCCGTAGTTCGTTCTCATCTTATTCTCGTCTTTGAGTTCGTTCTCGCCTGCTTTGATTGGTATTTTGCAGATTCGGTCCTTCATTCAAGTCGGTGTCTGATTATTTAGTGTGTTTTCAAATATATTGTTCGTTTATCAGTATTCGTACGTAAAATTTGGAACTTGTTGAACTACGTGGGGCTAATCCTTGTGCTTTAACTTATGGTTATATTGTGAAAAGGCAGCATCTTTATGTGTTATTTTTTATAATTTCATACTCCGGTAGTAATTCGTCCAATGTTATACTCTTGCGTAATGTTTAGTACATATCTTACGTTACTTTTCTTCTTCCCATCGTTTTAACCTTCGATAAATATTTCTTCAATTCTTTCATCATTATATTTATTTATTTCTTCAAATCTGTGTTGTAGTCGTAGACCATGTTTCAGGGCAATGATCATTCAGGGAATGAAGAACACAATGATGGTGCAGTTGAAGAACTTCCAGGAATTCAACCTCTGCCTCGCTCAAAAAGCTCCGAAGGTGGAGTTTATTTTATTCTTGAGAGAGCCTCTCTCTGTGTCGCTAATGTTGGGAAGGTATTTACTTGAATTATCTTTTGGTATTAGTAAACCTAGTAGGAGGAGTTTTTTATTTTTTATTTTCAATGATTTTAGATCTTTATGCGGTACCTAAACAGAATATTTCACAGTTTAGCACATGGAAAAGTTATTTGGTTGAAGGAAAAGTCTTTTTCAATGATTTTATATCTCTATGGAGAAAGCCTTACCACGAAACAGCCTCCAATCTAAATAGTAATGGTGCCCGTTAAAATAGCTAGAGAAAGTATTTTAAAGTATATTTTTAAGGGATGCAGATTAACTTACTGCAGATTAACTTATCTCAGATTTTTAAGAGCTGTGTCCCGTTAAACAATTTGAAGGGAAAAAGAACAAGAATGATGCTTTGTATCTTGTTGAATGATTATCCATATACCTGCATTTTTTTTGTTGGCCAATATATACAAATGGATTTTTTTATAACATTTTATATCTTCTTTCAGAAATACCAGATTCTGAATCCAGATGATCATGCCACTTTTCTGCGGAAGCAAAATAAGAATCCTTATGATTTCAGGCCTGATATTGTCCATGAGGTCAGTAACCCTATTATGGCAAAGTGGCCAAGTATGAAGTGATTTAGATTTTGAGTTTCTAGCATGATATTCTTGCAGTAGGGTAGATTCCCTTGCTTTGGTTGATTATGTTGGGTGCATTCACAGATTTATTTGTTGCTGGGGAACAAATATGTCGCAAAGTTCTATTAATGTATTTTTTGTCTTAGTTTTCATGCTATCTAGATTCCATTAAGAAGACTCTTTTGCCTTTGTCTTTCTTATTTGAAAATTTTAATATAAATGTTCATATATCATCTATACAATGCCATCTCTTTTCTTGATCAGTCTGCAATGTTTTTTTTTTTTTTTTTGTTGATTTCAGGCCCTTCTTCAAATCATGAGTAGTCGGATTCGCATGTCTGGTAGGTTACGTGCAGTATTTATCCGAACCAATGAAGGAGTTCTCATTAAAGTTTCTCCACATGCTAACATACCAAAAACTTTGGCAGGCTTTTGTAACATGATGGGTAAGTTTTTCTACAATGAAATGTATTATTAAATCGTCATTCTTAGTTATCGCAATCATATTCACATATTTATTTCAACTTTTTCCCGCAATATATTTAGTGGAGTTATTGCAGAAGTTCCGTATCAAAGCAAAGAGCAACCATGCAACACTATTGCGTGTAATTAAAAATCCTGTCACTAAACATTTGCCCGTCAACTGCCACAAATCAGGTGAGTGCTGACAAACAGGTAACAAGTGAACCTGTCAATGTGTGCTCTCAGCGGTGTGAATATCATATAGACTTATAAGTCTTTTACGTTGTTTGTTATTAGGCCCCCTTATAAAATTGAAGCTTCTGGATATCTTATATTGTGGTCTTCTGAACTTTGTTTACCTCCTGTGTTATTGTAGGCCTTTCTTTCAGTTCATCAAAGACTGTTCGGTTGAGGGACTACATCAGTAATGCTACCCATCATGAGAACCTTGTGTTTGTGGTGAGATTGATGGAGTCTTTATCCACATTTGCAATATGAATTTCACCCTCTTGTTTCACTGATGGATTTGTGCAAATAACTACTATTCAGGTTGGTGCAATGGCTCATGGAAAAATTGAAGCTGACTACGTGGATGATCTAATATCAGGTTGTTCTTTAATGAGATTGAATAAATTTAAATTCAAAATTCATGCTAAATATGAGTTCATGTCAGTTTTTCTTGTAGAAAGGGTAAACTTGCATTGCTTACTGCAATCTGTTACTGAAGCTTTGAAGTTCTTGTAGGAATGGGATCAATATGGATAATGAATGCATTACAACTTTAGTTGCACTTGGAGTCGCATTTGTTTCTTATTGTGTGTGGTGAAGTCCAGCATATTGCGGTTTGTTTTTTAATTTTGTTTTGCTAGGTAGCTGGAAGACGCCCCCTTAGGCAAAAATTATGTCAAGTAATTCAATTAAAAGATGGATTTTTCTTATGTTAGTTGAGTTAGCTGAAGGGACTTAATTCTACATAAGATCATGAATTCAAGCTTTGTGAATAAAGAAAATCATGTTGGGAAAAACTATTACTAATTGGGTCCAGTGATGTTCAAATTTATTTGGTGATACCAAATCCTAGCTAAATGTATCAGAAAAAAATATGGATATTTTTTTTTTTGGTACATTATGCGAAGGATTGAACAAATCTACTAAAATGCCCGAGACCTTCGCCACTTGAAGGTGGAATGAGCATAATGTTCTTTATTTTGTTGTTCAAGTTACTAATGTTTATAGTTAAATGATATTGTGAAAGCTAGTGCCTTGGTGGTTCAGTGGTATGCAAGCCATCCTTTGTTGGCACTTAACAGGTTTCGATACTGTCAAAGGCATACATTTTTCACCCCCTCTAAAGTATTTTCACCTTCTATAGTGTCATTCTCACAGCTTTCTTTTGAGTGTGCCCTTTTTTTTTTTTTTTTTTTAATTTCTTTTGTTTACTTTGTATTGTCTGTACAAATGATGGATCGGGTTGTAACTGTACGGTTAAAGCTGGCGTGCGGTTGAAACACTGACCGTTGTTCATGCAGACAATATGGTGCATGTTAGAATTCTTTCTGTATTCATGATTGTTATTATTATGGTTGTTATAATCATAACTATTATTGTACAAGTGAGGGTCATTGTTTGGTTTCTCATTTGTCTCATTTTATTTATTTTGCAGTTTCTGGTCATCCCTTGAGCGCAGGGACTTGTCTTAGACGTATCTGCCTCGCACTAGAGAAGGATTGGAAGATCATGTGAATTAAATTATATGTGTTTTGATTTTTCATTAGTGGGCACATATTTTTCTAAAGGTTTATAGCAATATTTTGTTCTTTTAACCTTGTCAGGTTTTGAAGATATCAATCAAAATCATATTCGTAATTTTCATCAGAGTTAAGTTCAAGGGTACAGAACTAAGCTTACTGGAACTGAGAGACTAATTACATCTATTCTTTCTTCATGTTTCGTGTGAATTACTTCATCTCAAACTTAATATAAGATATATTTTCTTAATTTGATTAGATTAAAGTAATTTTTTTACCAGGAAAAAGAAGTTAGTTAAGTTAGTTGAGGACATATATTTTCTAAAACAATATGATTATCTTTCTTAATTCCTTCACTTTCTCTCTTCCTTGATTATTGGTGAAGGAGCTTCAATGAGGATAAATTAAAAAAAGATTGACAAATGAAAAATATATCTTATATATAAAATTAAGATTAATTTTCTAAATAAGAGTATAGTATAAATAATTAATAATTAATACGCCCCTGCGTGCATATATATATATATATAATTATAATTAAAAATTAACAAGATTCACTTATTGTAATTGATGAATATTATGATCATTTATTGGATATCCTATTGAAGTTGCCGTGGTAAAGGGTTTAGATTTTTAAGAAGAGATTGAAATTTTTATGCATGAAAACATTGATGGGCTCAGCAAGTCTCATTCGGACAGATCAAATTAGCTTTGTCGGGTTATGTTAGTACTAACATTAAATTTAAATGACAAACTAGGAAATAAGTCGGAATTCTTTTTGATATAATATCCATTACAACAAAACTTCTACATTTACAAACATTCCTTCTACTACAAAAACTGAAAAGCTTCCTTAACTACCTTCAGAATTTACAACCCTGTATTCATTTTCTGGTGAATGTTGTTCATCATACCAATACAAACTTTTACCAGCTTCTAGAGGGAGAACCAAATATCACACTTGAACATGAGTTTCTGCCACATTAAGTGGAACATACCACACATACAGGACTAACAGCATCACTCACAACTGACACATAATCCTCTATGTCAACTAGCTTTTCTGAGTTATAAGAAAGACCTGCATTTCCTCAAAACAACATGATTACACGAAAATCACCAGCTGGCCAAAGTAGAAAAATAGCAGAAAACTTAAGGCACTATACAGTAAAATAACCCACCTACTATGTGAGAATCAACTGGTAAATGGCGTGTCACAGGTTCTTCAAGAACACGAAGGAGTACTTCATTTGTATCTTTTGCATGCACACGGGATTTTTGAAGCAATTCCACTATAGTATTGTACAAGACCAAAGCAAAGTTTAGGAAAGAAGTCTCATTATTCATAAAAAGATATAAAATCAACATCAATTGCCCTATGGAAGAAAACAGAATGAAGGAAGAAGGGAAGTCACATTAAGGAATACTTACAAATGATGCCACAAAATCGATTACATGTTCGTAGAACGCCTTTATCAATTTTGACATATATAGCTGCTACCATACCAGCTTTATTAAGCGGACCGTCTAAAATGGAGCGGAGAGCCTGTAAAATTCCAAAGATGACTGTTTATTTTGAGCGATATGTAGGTATTTTGCAATACAACATTTATATTAGACAGCCAATTTTCTATAATGTGACAAATTAAGAGCAGAATGTGTGAGTTGACACAAATCCTGTGCAAGTAACCCATAATCCTATGTTCTTCAATGGTGTGCGTACATTTTTTTGTGACAAAAGCTTTTGAATAGATATCATTACTCTTCATCTATTCAGGTTCATTCTAGTTCAAGAAATTTGGGTAATTTACATTACAAATATTGGAGGATTTTGTGCAGCAGTGCAGGGAATAAGTGCCAACCTCATGAACTATATCTGGCCCATAATCATTAAGATTCTTCTTTTGATTCAGCCAAAGTTGGGCATCATCATCTGAATTCAGAATTTTCCACTTCTAAACCAAACATAAGAAAACCACAAAATAAATATGGTGTAATACAACTAAAGATCAACAAATTTTAACAATTTCATCATAACTAGAAAATCTGCATAGTTAACCAACAAACAATCAGGCCCTAAACCAAAGGTTTGTGCATTAAAGATTATTAATTAACCTACAAGTACCTTTCTAACAAGACCCTTTTGCAGAGAAGCATTGTCAAGGACAAATATAGCTTTAGACCTCACATTCTGTGGACAATGAACCAAAGGAGTATCTATCTGCTCAATGTCAATGGAAACTTCTCCCTCTTCCAATGTTGCTGCAGTCGATGTTGGGTTCACTTTTTGCTCTTCTTTTAAAGTCGCGTTATTAGTCTATTTCTCCACCCTCTTCCGCTTTAGCTACGTTTCCTACCAAGATTATCCATGACTCTTAGATTCCACTGGAACTGATATCAAAACTCTGAATAATGCTTGAGTTTAACGAATCGATTTTACTTTGCTCTGAGAATAGATAAAGATGGGAAAAATCACTAAAACTCAGTAATTATCGAGGAAATTCAATGTTGTCAAGAAAGAATAAAACCCTACATACTTTGCAAAGCAACAAAAAATATCAGAGGTGTTGTAACGTATTGAAAGGAAATTATTGCAGAAAAGAAAAGGCAGAGCAACAACACGGGAGAATGAAGATTGTTTACAGTGGTAGAAGGTAGCGGCCAAATGAGGAAAGGAGAAGAGAGGAAAGAGGAATCATACCGGAGTGAGAGACAGACGGCAATGGCGATGGACGCCGACGGTGAGTCTGAGAGAGACGAGAAGGCGCGAACACCGAACGCCGAGTGAGAGACGAGCAGTAGCGAAGGTTGTAACACGAGAAGGAACGGGGGAGTTCACGAGTTTTGTAATTATATCATAATTATTATTTTCTACTTTTTAATCTCAAAACCCAATCATCAATCGTCAATCATCAATCACTCCCTTAAGAAGAAATACTGACAAAAGCCATTTTATCTGTACTCAAGTTATCTGTATTTTGATTAATTAAAATATGATAATCTATTCTATTTTAATCTTATATAATAGATAATTCCTGCAAAAATTCAAATTTCACAATTTTAAGGATCCTAATAGGAAATTCCATTTTTTCTTCTTCTAAATTTAAAAGTTTATGTTTTTTAAAATTATAAAATTTGAATTTCTACATATGACTTATCTACCATGTAGAATTAAAATAGGATGAGTTGTTATATTTTAATTAGTCAGAATATAAATGATGTAACACTCCTAAAATATATAAGTATTTTTCTTGAAGATTAGATAGTATCATTTTTCAAATCTCGTATTAAATTTGTTTTTTTGCCATAAAAAAATTTTATTACTAAAAATACCATAATAACGTCAATCTTTTTTTTTTTTTTTGCCCAATAATAACATCAATCTTAAAACAAACATTCTTGAAGATAAAACAAAGCCAACCTAACAGCTAAAAAACTAAACACAAAAAAACACAATTAATTGCATCCAATAGTAATTAGCAATATTAATATTCCATGTTTCACAATTCAAACTTGCCGTTTCAATCATCCAATCACTACGTAAATTCTTTCAAAATCACTCAAAATATCTTCTTAAAGTCCAAATTTAAATATATAATCTGAATCTGTATGCATTTTTATATTCAATCCTCATGCCTCATGCCTCTCTCATATGTGTGATTCGTTCTCTCTCCGCCTTCTTCCTCGTCCTTTTTTTCCTCGATTTCTCTCCAGCAACCCCATACTTGAATCTTGTGAGAATGATATAAGCTGTTAAGCGAGACAGAGATCTTGACTGAATAATACACTGTTATTGATTGATCGAAAATTAGGTCCACCTGGGCCTAATATATACATGTACAAAATATAATAAAGGCTAAACAATACACGTGCATAGCTAAACAGCCCACGTGTCTAATCTAACTAATGTAATTCACAACATTCCCCCTCAAGTTAGGAACTCTATAATCACAAGTTCCTAACTTGCTCATAATGTATTGATGTTGAGGACCTCCAAGACCTTTTGTTAAAATATCTGTCAGCTGCTCAGAAGACTTTAAATAACCAAAAGTGATAACTTTCTTCAACAGTTTTTCCTGCACAAAGTGACAATCAACCTCAATATGCTTTGTACGTTCGTGAAAAACTGGATTTGTTGCAATATGAATTGCAGCCTTATTATCGCAATAAACTTGTACTGGCTCTATATCATACACATGCAATTCTTTCATCGACCCAACAATCCAAACTAATTCAGAAACTGCCATTCCTAGGGCCCTATATTCGGCCTCAGCTGAGGACTTGGAAACTGTATTTTGCTTTTTCGATTTCCAGCACACCAAAGAATCTCCCAGCTTTATCAAAAAACCAGTAACCAATCTCCTTGTATCAGGGCAGCCGGCATGATCTGAATCACAATAACACTCCATTGTCATTGAACTTGCTGCTGAAAGGAAAATCCCATGTCCTGGGCAATTCTTCAGGTATGTAACCAGCCTTAGTGCTGCAACCATGTGAGAATCCTTTGGAAATTGCTTAAATTGACTCAGAACCTGCACAGTGAAAGCAATATCAGGTCTAGTTAATGTTAAATATAATAATTTATCAATCAGCCTTCTATAAGGCCCTGGATCTCGGAGAAAGAGATCCTCTTTAGTATTTTCTTTATCGGATGGATCATGTCTTATTTCCTCTGCAGTAAGCTTAAGATGTTGCTCATAGGGAGTAACATAAGTTACTGAATCATCAATTAAAGTTTGATCAATCAGTTCTGTTGCATACTTTCTTTGGTTAAGAAATATACCTTGAGTAGACCTCAAGACCTCAAGACCCAGAAAATACTTTAAGGTTCCTAGGTCCTTAATTCTAAATTCACTATGCAAATACCTTTTGACTTTATTAATAGCATGAACATTGTTGCCAGTGATCAATAAGTCATCCACATAGGCTAAAATAAAGACAATATCAGAACCTGTCCTCTTTTGAAACAAGGCATAATCATGTTTACTTTGGATAAAACCACCGTTTATCAAAGATTGTGTCAATTTCTCATCCCACTGCCTCGAGGCTTGTTTAAGGCCATAAAGAGACTATCGTAACTTGCATACATTGTAACCACACTCCCCCTTTGGCTAGTAACCCGGTAGTAAGGTCATATATACCTCTTCATGGAGGTCTCCCTGCAAGAAAGCATTATCGACATCCATTTGCCACAATGACCAGTTATGAATGGCAGAAAGTGAAAGAATAATGCGAATAGTCACTATCTTAACAACTGGAGAAAATTTTTCATAAAAATCTACTCCTTCCTTTTGACTAAAGCCTTTAGCAACCAGCTGGGCTTTAAACTTATCCAAAGTCCCATCTGCCTTATATTTGGTTTTATATACCCATTTGCAACCTATAGGTCTTTTACCCTTAAGGAGGGAAACTATTTCCCAAGTCTTATTCCTTTCTAAAGCCTCTATTTCATTTTTGATGGCCTTGACCCATCGAGGATCCTTGGCTGCCTCTATATAACTCTGTAGTTCTATGACCTTATCAATAGAAGCAATAAAATGTTGGTATTGATAAGAAAGATCATTAAAGCAAACATTATCAAATATGGCATTTGCATTGACTAAGTCAGATTGGGACTCTACGGGGTTGTTTGAGGAAGGCAAATAATCACAATGATAATCTTTAAGATGTGAAGGGGGGCGCCTCTCCCGAATAGTTCTGAATTGAGACTGCTCTTGGGGAAGCAACTCATGGGAGATAGTTTCAGATTGTCTTAAAGGGACTTCAGTTTGCTCATCAAGAATTCTTACTACCCGATTATGTTGAGAATTCCCTAAATGAAGTGGATATGAATCATACATCATACTAAAAGGGTCAGTGTGTAACTCACGGTTAGTATCTGAAACTTCTCTCTTGTTATCCTTAAAAGGAAACCAATTTTCCATAAATGTGACATGTCTACTCACAATCAATGATTTAACAGTGATGTTATACAATATGTAACCTTTCTGAGTAGATGGATATCCTAAAAAAATGCAAGGATCTGCCTTATGGGCAAATTTATCATTTGAATTCAAATTTGCAGCAAAACATAAACAATCAAATGTTTTAAATGCAACAAATCAGGAGGTTTATCATGCAACAACGCATATGGTGTAACATTACCTAGATTTCTAGATGGAGTAAGGTTAATTAAATAAGTAGCTGTCCTCATTGCCTCTCCCCAAAATGTAATAGGTGTGTGAGAAGAAAACATAATGCTCCTAGCAACCTCTAGAATATGCATATGCTTCCTTTCCACCACCCCATTCTGCTGTGGAGTCCTTGGGCAAGTTCTTTGGTGAAGAATGCCCTTAGAATTGAACAGATCCTACATATCTCGATTAGTAAACTCTGTTCCATTATCAGATCTTATAGCTTTTATCTTAGTAGAAAACTGATTTTCAATATGGGCAATAAATATCCGTATGAATTGAACAACGTCAGACTTATGAGATAATAAAAAAATCCATACGTTTCTGGAGTAGTCATCAACAATAGTAAAAAAAATCGATATCCTTTATGTATAGGACCCCACACATCCATATGCAACAACTGAAAACAGGCAATACTTTTAGAAGAGCTATGAGGAAAAGGCAACTTTGTATGTTTTGCTTGAATGCAAATTTCACATTTATTTTCATTCAAATCATCCATTGGACCTAAATCCTTTCTTACATCAGTAAGATATTTCAAAACATGAAAAGGGGCATGGCCTAGCCTATGATGCCATAGGGAACATTTGTCATTACACTTTTGATCTATCATACTAACAAGTCTAGTCCTATTATCACGTTTGAGCAAGTAAAGTCCTGAAGAGAGTCTGCTAATCTCTTTGTTCATTCCACTCTTCAAATCCTGCAATAGACAAAAGTGAGGGAAAAACGAAATTGCACAAGAACAATCCAAAGTTAACTTTGCCACCGAAATTAAATTGTAACAAAACTCTTTTGCATATGACGCATTTGTTAACTTGATGTGTTTCATTAATTGAACCTCTCCAACATGGGTGACTCTTATTCTTTGTCCATTTGGAACCCTTACCCACCTAAGTGGTCCTAAAAGAGGCCTGCTTTTATCTAATTGAGTAATGCTATTCACTATATGGCAACTAGCCCCAGAGTCTAAGATCCAATCATTCACAAAGGTATTTATATGCAAACCTGGGGTTGTTGCTTGGATACTAACAACGACTTCTTTAGGATCAGGATCTCACTTCAGTAAATCCAGAATCTGCTTGTACTGCTCATGAGTGAAAATTGGGGCTTGTGAAGTGATAAGATCAGAGTTGGCGCTGTGCTTGGAAAAGGATGGAGTAGGGGTATATTGAGCTTGATTTGCGCCATCATCCGAAGTTGGTTTGCCACGTTGGAAGGAAGAATTTGCAAGAAATCCAATGGGTTGATAACATGTCTCACGATGATGTCCTTTTCTTACATAGTAAGTGCATTCATCTTGAGAACGACCTCTGCCCCTTCCTCTGCCACGAGCTCTACTACCTCTCATGTTGTTAGTAGTCATAACAGAATTGTCCAGTAGTGAACCTGAAGGGTTAAGATCAATTTGTCTTTGGGTTTCTTCTTGAATTACCATTGAATAAGCTTGATTTGGTGAAGGAAGAGGATTCATGAGCAAGATTTGACTTCTAGAGCTCTAAAAACTCTCATTTAGGCCCATAAGAAATTGAAATTGCCTTTGCTCCTGGACAACCTTGGAATATTGAATAGAAGAATCACATTGACAACTTGGGAGAGGAACGAGGGCAGCATACTCATCCCAAAGTTCTTTCAGTTTGGTAAAATAAATAGACACAAAGTTGGTTCCCTGAGTCAATGAACTAATAGCTCTGTGTAAGGAATATACCTTTGCACCATCTGTTTTGTCGAAGAGTTCCTTTAAATCTAACCAGACAGATGGGCATTGAGAGAAAAGACCATACCAGAAGCAATTTGTTTATCAACAACATTAACCAGCCAAGAGAGGACCACCGAATTGCAACGGTCCCAAAGTTCTTTCAGTTTGTCATCCTGTTTGTCTCGAGTACAAGTCCCTTCGATAAAACCCAACTTATTTTTCCCATGGAGGGCAAGTTTCATCGCTCAACTCCAGGTAGAGTAATTTTCAGAACCAACCAGGATTTGGGAGACAAGGGTCATGGCTTGTGTATCAGCTGGATGTAAGTAGAGAGGGTGATTGAAATGTGCCGATTGGAATGGATTGCTTTCTGTTTTAGCCATAGTGTAGAGTGCAAACGAAAAAAAATAGCAGAGACCAGCGGAAACGTAAACTTGAAACAGAACAAGAGAACCAGGAAAATTGACGCCAATAATACACTCCTTGGCACAGGAGAACCAGAAGTAGAACCCAAGAATACACTGCTTGGTGTCAAGAGAACGCTTACCGAAAAAAAAATCGGCGAGAACTAAACCAATAAGGTGCCGAAATAAGCGATCGCCGTGGATCTGGCGGCAACAAAATGAAGAACCACCGAAAAACTGAGAGAACAACTACTATGCCGAAAATAAGAAAATCGGCACTACAAAACCATGATTCTTGATTGAAAAAAAAAATCAGACGAATCAGACATCTACCCTTGTGATTCTTGATCAGGAGGGCCATCAAATGAAATCTTCGCCACGAATTTAAGTTGGAGAAGGCGACATGCACTCTGAGCAAGAACCATGGAGAATCTTGCGAAGGATCGTGAAACTTTGGCGCAAATCTCAAATGGAGATGGCAAAGATAGGAACAACTGGATTTGCCTTGAATAATGGGTTGGATTGCTGAATAGACCCTAGTCTATGACTCACAAGAAATGGGCCATGTAAAACCCGCTCAGGTACCATGTTAAGAGAGAGAGAGAGATCTTGACTGAATAATACACTGTTATTGATTGATCGAAAATTAGGTCCACATGGGCCTAATATATACATGTACAAAATACAATAAAGGCTAAACAATACACATGCATAACTAAACAGCCCACGTGTCTAATCTAACTAATGTAATTCACAACATAAGCTCTTATTCTCCTTCCTTATGGACAAAATCATTCACAAAACCATTGGAAGCAAGTGTACAATATTTTTTTTATTATGGTTTGAAATTGTATTCTACCAGGAAAAACACAGGCTATTTCAATCTTACGGGCTCTCATTCTTTGTTCATCATCTCTCTATAACTTGGCATTCTTCTTTTTCACTTCTCAAGTTTACCTTGAAAGTGTGAGGACGGTGGGGAGATTTGGTGAGGTCAAGATAATGATGACGATAAGGAGGTAGAGTTGAGGGGTCTCTCTCTCTTTTTTTATGATTCCCTTCTATTTCTTTTTGTTCTCCATGGTGCTGAATGTATACCCGTTCTCATCAAGGTTGAGATTTACGTTCAATATTACATAATTACGTTGAATTAGAGACCACAGGTTTAATCAAGACTTATTAAAAATTTTCATTTTCCAAATAGGGTTTTAAAAAAAAAAACTTTTCAACAACTTGTTCAACAAGGTCTCATATTCACATTTCAAATATACAAATGGCCTGTACAATTTGATTTCATTCATAAATATCAGAGTGCAATACAATTTCCCAACAACTTGGGTTCTATTAATTACTAAGGGTTTACAGGGCACATCGCCCATAATTTGTTTCCCATAACAAGGGTATTACACAAAAACTACTCAATGTATTCAACACATACATTAATTCCCAACAAAATATCCAAATGATTTGTACATAATAACTAATTATCCAAAATATACACTCATATCCCGGAGCTCTATTCGCCCTTCGTCACCTGCTTCTCTTTGGAACCACTAACCCTGTCTAAAATTTGTTTTATGGGAGAGTGAGATTCTAAAGAATCCTTGTAGTAACAAATCACTCATAGTATGCACAACCACAAAGTATGAAAGCAAATCATACAACCACACATAGCAATCACAGCGGCAGTTACAGCAGCAAAAGTAGGTATGATGTGCATCACCCTTACGCCTACTTACGCTGAATTGCTCACGTTGTATTATACAATAACATGGTTCACGTCATATATTTCAATACAACTGGGTTTCATATAAATCATTTCACAATACATAGCCACACTGGCATGTTTCTCAAAATAGGAATTCACAATTCCAAAACTCCGCCACGGCACTTACAACAGCAGGGGTAGGTGTGACACACATCACCACCTACAACTGCTTACGTTGTAATGCACTACGACACATTTCTCATTCACATTTTCACAACATCAACACAATGATAAGTCATGTATACCAAACATTATACACAATATAAGAGAAAAGTCATTACTTTAGTCTTTCCGTGCTTGCTCTAGCACTGGTCTCTCGCGAGCAGGGCAAATATCAAATCCTATAATTCATGATTAGGGACGAAGCATTATTCTCTATTCCAATACTTAATGACTTCAACACTTAGATTTGGTTATTATTAATGTCCTTTAAGAAGCTACAAATGCCTCTAACAAAAGCCCTAAAGGGTTGGAAGAACTATACCAAAGACCCCTTTTTAGAAGCACTAGTACTGGTTTTTCACTGTTACACTCGAGTGAAGAAGGCCTAACTCGAGTGATGAACACAACACTCGATTGATAAACTAACTCTCACCCGAGTCCTACAAAGTGAGGTACAAAAAGTGATCACCCGAGGGCAGAAAGTAATGACAAAAACCATAAATGATCGCTGCACTCAAGCATAAAGGTCAACACTCGAGTGATAGCCAAATGCTCACTCGAGTTCTGCAAAGTGAGGTTCAGGAAGTACTTATCTGAGAGCAAAAGAAACTTTCAAAAGAGAACAACACTTGAGCAGAGACCTTGGAACTCGAGTGATGGCTTAACACTCGTGAGTGTTAAGACACACTCTTGAAAATTGACCGCGAATGATAACCCGAGACGCAAGTTCATAGTGTTAAATACACCTTCACTCGAGTGATAACCCACAACACTCGTAAGTGAGACAAACACTTTTGCTTTTTGCACGGAAGTGCAACAGAAAAAACTGGAGGAAAAAGAGAATATTCAATGCTGCACTCAAGTGAGACCCCATATCACTCGAATGATGTTTATCAAAAGCCATAAACGCAGCAGAGTTTACAGCATCTTCCAAACTTTTACCATATGTTTCCAATGATCCCAAATTCTAATCTAAGACTATTCCCACATAATTTTACATAAGAAATCCAATGGAATCATCAAAACTACCAAATTCCTATTCCATTATCATGATTTGTTCTAGGCCATATCCCACACAAAAATCCCAAAATTGCCAAACTTATAATTTCAACCTCAAATCAATTCTATCTATCCAAATCACATCCCAGAACATCCATTCCATGACCACAACATGCCATACATATAATGACCCTAATTTTCGAAAATATGGCATAAATTCTAGAAATTCAAGACTAAATCCAATGGCTACAAAACTCATATAGAAAGGTTTCTCTTACTCACCTCTACAACTTCCTCAAAGTTGTTCCTTACTTCTTCAACCTCTAGCTTTTCTTGAGGGCACAAATCAACACCATGGAAATGAAGCCCTAAATCCCAGGAACAAGATTATAGAAGTGAGTTTTTGCATTTGAGCTCATTATCTTACCTTAATATCAATCTTTTTCTTTCTCTCTCCTAAGTATCCATGGCTGCTGAAAATGGAGGAGGAAATGAGAGAGAAGAGTGAGGAAGAAGATAAAGAAATGACCACTCTTCCCATGCCCATACTCTTCAGCGAAAATGAGGGAAGAAAGAGAGGGAAGAAATGATAAAATAATAGGATTTGACTTTTCTCACCCACTCTCTCTTCATAACAACTTGCTATATGTCCCATTTTCATTGGCTCTCATAAAGTAAGTAACTAATTAATTACTCAAACCACTCCATTAGCCATTTAGTCACACATCTTATTTCTTCTTAGTTAGTAATTAATTTCTTCATTAATCACTGACTAATTAACCGACAACTTTCCATTCTTTCAAATTTTCCATTGATTTTGACACATTAACTTAAATTGCTACATAACACATATTTAAATTCTTTTCCTTCTTCCATGTGCCATTTACCCCTATTTTAGCTCCCAAAATTACTTTGTCATATAATTATGCTAAAATACAGGGTTTTTAGCATTTCCAATAATTAATCTGGATCTCAAATCAACTTTAACTCACCAAATTATTCACAATAATTATCATTAGCCCTTAATCAAAATTTGGGGCATTACATTGAAAAAACATGATGTTGAAAAGCACTAAAAACATGCTTTTCTTCCTCTGTTATTTTGGGTTATGATCTTTCCCTCTTTAATGGAGTTGTTAAATTCTGGGCAAACACGGTGCCTAAAGTGAATCAATCAAAGCCACAGCCTCGGCTGGGGAAATGCGGGGGTAAACATACAACTTTCTCTCTCATCTTCAACCCCACCTATATCGCTTTCTCCTCTCTCATATGCAATCTTATCGCCGTGTCTACCTGTCGCCATAGCCAAGATCGGTAGTGACAACGGCTTCTCCCATCGTTCCAATACCCACTTGGGATGTTTCTTTCATCTCTCTTTATTGTGGTCCTTGCTTGCACCTTCTTCTTCATTGTTTGTATCACCATAAACCTCCCACCACTACTCCGACATGGAACTCGCTATCGAAGGCCTGATTGCTTAAGAAATCCGTCGCACTGGAGTGTGTCATGTGCTTGAGCAAGTTCGACCACCACGCCACTCTCTGATTGCTTCCGAAATAAAACCACATGTTTCACCCTCAGTACGTTGACGCCTGATTCACCTCCGACGAGACTTTCTCTATTTGTTACAAACTTGATTTGTTATTTTCCAATACTCTCTCTGTGCGCATGCAAGGCTTCCCATTGTTCTTTTAATTGGTATTCATGGCGTTCACGATCACGATCTCTCGCATCTCTCTTATAAGGACTAAGTTAAGTCCTCCTTTTGCTTGCCGCAATGCTGCTTTCACAACCCCACGGCTGCCGCCAAGTTCAGTGCATTTCTAGCTTGGTTTATTTGAACTTTTGGCCTTGATTAGCCTTGATTCTTATCGTGTAAAAGGATTGAGTAAGAGTTTTGGGTTGTGACCAGTTGAATAATGAGATTGACTAAAAGAGTAATGATTTTAACAAAATCCGTAAAATAAACAATATGTATAAAATGATTGACAAAGAGTTTTGAGTTGAGGCCAATTGAATAATGAGATTGACAAAATGAATAGTGGTGTTGACGAAATCTGTAATGGCTTTGACAAAATCAATAAATATTGACAAAATGTATAAAAGGATTGACAAAGAGTTTTGATTTGTGACCAATTGAGTAATGAGATTGACTGAAAGAGTAATGGTTTTAATAAAATGAATAAGTATTGACAATAAGTGTAAAAAGATTGAGTAATGTGGGTTTTTTGATATTTTCTCCCAAATATGAAAAACCCAGATTCCCACCCACTCCCCTCCCTGTCCTTTGCTTGTGTTAAACGATTTTTCTGAGTTTTGGAAGTTGAGGTGGTATTTAAGTGTCATTTTCTCTTAATTTTACATTATAATTTGAATGGCATCATGTATAACTAATTATTAATATTTACTAAATTTGGACTTGCAACAAATTTTGGGGGCATGTAATCAATATCAATCTCTATCAATAGTTTTAGTATTTCCGGTTTAATAAAGTACTCTGCAGTAATGTTAATTATTTTTTATAACAGTAATGTTAATTGTTAAAATAGAACTTTTAATATAAATATGTTTAAAATTTTAAGAGAAAAAATAAATAAATATCACTTAAATTTTAAAATCTCAAATTGGTTTTGTTGATAATGAGAGTAATATGATTGGTAAAAAGAGTATGCCAATTGACAACTTAGATTTGGTTTTGTTGACAATGAGAGTAATTTGATTGACAAAGAGAGTATAACAATTAACAACTCAGGTTGTTGGAAAATCACTGATTTTGGATTTTAAAGTTCAAGTGGTATTTATTTTTCTTTTTCTAAATTTTAATTATTTTTATTATCCATCTAACCAATTTAAATTTTAATTTTTATTAGGGAACTTTTTTGGGAGAATTGTGAAAAAAGACCTCATTGGCAACTTAATTGCCAAATGGGACCTGGGAATATATCTGCACACGGAGGGAAGATATCTGCTCACAGAGGGAAGATTTTGTGCCCACGGGGGAAGATTTTTGCACACGTATAAAGAAGAATTTTACATACAAGAAAGATCATCTGCACATTAGAGAATATATTCTGCACACGTGTAATATAATCTTCACTCAAAAGTCTAATTTGACAAATAAGTTGCCAATGAGGTATTTTTTTACAATTTTCCCAACTTTTTAAAGAATATAAAAAATTCTGACTAATATAAATAGTAAATGATAAATTAGGAATTTATTGCGTTTATTTTTACCTACTCTACTTCAGCGACCCCAAGATTCTCTCCGCCACTTGCTCGTCCAGCCGCCGCCGCACCCGCTCCTCTGTCGTAGTCAAACGTCGCCTTCATCTATCCGTAATCTCGTTTGCTCTCATCTTCGTTCTCCTCGTCTCTGGGTTCGTTCTCTCTAGCTTTGATTAGTATTTTGTAGACTCGGTTCTTCATCCAGGTGAGCGTCTGATTAAATTAGTTTCGTCCACTGGTTGTATTGGTTATTGTTTTAAAAAATATTGTTGGCTTAATTCAGGTCTTACTAACTTTTTCGAGCCCCTTTGGTTTTTATAAAGTTGGAAATCATGAATCAGTATTTTTACGTTAAATTTGGAATCTGTTGAATTACGCGGGCTAATCCTTTTGCTTCGATTTGTGGTTAAATTGTGAAACGGCAGCATCTCATTATTTTCGATAATTTCATACTCTGGCTAGAATTGGTAGCTCTTGCGTAACAATTAATGCTTATTTCTCATTACTTTTCTTCCTCGCACCGCTTTATCCTTGGATAAATATTTCGTCAATTCTTATATCAACACATATTTTTTATTCAAATCAACGGTCCTAGGACTTTCCCTTCTCACGTCGAGCGCTCACTCGGCTTCACTGCTTCTGCTTGTCTCCATCCGTCCCTGTCGCCGTTCGTCTTTCTCCGGTACGTTTCCGCTTTCCTCTCTTCTGCTTTGCTCATTTGGTCGCTTCCTTTACCCACTGAGAGCAATCTTCACTCTCCTGTGTTGTTATTCTACCTTTTTCTTTTCCCGCGTTTGTGCGGGTTTGCTCTTTCCTTTAATATATTTGAAGTAAAAATTAATCGATGATTTATTTGGTCTGTTGATGCTGTGCTTCGATGTTGTTACGGTATGTTTATGGTGCCCTGTGCCGTTGTCTCCTACTCAAAATAATTAACATCTTTACATTTTTTTCCTCAACATATTCGCATCTTTTCAAACATAAACTGCCTCGTTCATTGTAATTTGTAATGATAATCTTTTGATATTTATGGTGCCCAGTTCCGACGCCTCCTAATCTGATGTATTTAGAATTTTCAGATGTAAATGGCTGCACAGCTTGTTCTCATGCCTTTTTTTTTTAAGACGTTTTGACTGTGTTTAAAAAAACTGTTTTAGTTTGTCAGCTGCCTTGTGCTATGCTTTACTGATGTGCTACATTTATCACATAATTCATAATTTTTTCTTATTCTTAGTTCTATTGTCTATGTATCATTTTGTTCAGCTTCAATGTTGTAGTTAGGGATTTAAATTGGAGTTTGAAATTTCACTCCTCTGTGATATTTATGCCTTACACCAATCTCTTTCTCATTAATCTAAATTGTGTTGTTGACAATACATTTTACCTCGTCGACTAAGATCTAATGATATTTGAAAATTTACATTTATATTCTTAAATGACTAAATCAGTTAGATCTCCCGTTAATCAATAAAAATAAAAATTTAAATTCAAATTCGCAATTAAATTAAAATTCAAAAATAGTCTTTACGAATTAACTGATAAAAATAGTGGGAGATTTTTAGGAAGCAATATTGGAACGTGGGTATTAGTTATATGGTAGTTATTATCCAGAGGAATTTTTAAAATTTGCACAATTATATTAGAGAGAATTGCAGAATTGATGTGGTACATTGTGGTGCATGCTTTCAACCATGCTTTTAAGAATATAATAATAGTGGCGCATGCTTTCAACCTTGCTTTTAAGAATATAATAGATAATAGATAATAAATTATTATTTTCTACTTTTTAATCTCAAAATCCTATTATTTAATAAATTATTATGGCTATGTTTGGTGCGAAGTATCAAGGGTAGGGATAGGGATAAGGATTGGATCAGGAATTAAATCAAAATATATCATTTGGTACTAAGGATTATGAATAATCAGGGACTGAGAATACCACGAAAGAGGGGTTACTGCAAAGCCACCTCCCCCTGATTTTGTATTTTCAATCCTTGGATTTCAAAATGGTAGAGACAAAAATACCCTTAATTTAAATTTTTTTAGACAAAAAAACCCTAATTTTAACCTAATCAATCTCTATCACAATCACTTCCTCCTCGATTTTTCCTCACAAGCGGCGTAAAAAACATCAGTCTGAACAATACCATCGTCGCCATCGTCGCCCTGCACAGTTGCCCTCACCGCCGCTCACACCGTCGGCAACTCCATCGGCCTCACCACCGAGCGCCTTTCCCCTTTATCTCGGTCACCTTCGGCCCCGCCCACACAGTCGCGGACTCCATCGGCTCTCACCGTCGCGCAAAGTCGCTCTCAGCACCGGAAACTTTTCCCCTTTCTCTCTGTCAGGCTCACCGTCGGTCACTCAGTCAGCCTCACCGTCGGTCACCTTCACCCAGATTTTTTTCCTGAAGAACAATCGCCAATTTGAGGTATTGTCTCCTCTTTTTCGTTTCTTCTTTAACTGTGTTATGATCAAGTCGTTGAACTAAGAATAAGAAAAAATTATGAATTATGTGATAAATGTAGCACATCAGTAAAGCATAGCACAAGGCAGCTAACAAACTAAAACAGTTTTTTTTAAACACAATCAAAACGTCTTAAGAAAAAAAGGCATGAGATCAAGCTGTGCAGCCATTTGCATCTGAAAATTCTAAATACATCAGGCTAGGAGGCGTCGGAACTGGGCACCATAAATATCAAAAGATCATCATTACAAATTACAATGAATGAGGCAGTTTATGTTTGAAAAAATGTGAATATGTTGAGGAAAAAAAATGTAAAGATGTTTTCACTCCTCTATGATATTTATGCCTTACATCAATCTCTTTCCCATTAATCTAAATTGTGTTGTTGACAATACATTTTACCTCTTCGACTAAGATCTAATGATCACTCATATCAACGACAAAAAAGCATCAGAGTGGCCCTTTTCCTGAACAGAACTCAGTAATGTTTTCCCCCCCTAAAATTAAACTGCTTCCATTGCATTTTTAAAGTTGTAATTAGTCTTTCAGGGGGTGGTAAGATGTATTTTTTTTCCGTTTTACTTTTTGTGCATGTACTTTTTCGCATTTAAATTTATATACATTGACATGGACTGATGCATTTCCCCCCTTTTCGGGGACAGAATTGATTAATTCTCATCTAGGTTCATTTTATTTCATGTTGAATTTGCTGGTATATTTCCCTTTCAATATGTTACAACGTTCTATTCTTTCTTGACAACATTGAATATCCTTGACCCCAAAAGTTACTGAGTTTCAGCGACTATTCTCAGAGTAAAGTAAAATCAATTGTCAAAGTCAACCATTATTCCAAGGAGTGATATCAGTTCCAGTGGAATCAAGAGTCATGGATAATCCTGGTAGAAATCATAGGCTAAAGCGGAAGAGAGTGGAGAAGCATACTTGTGATGTGACCTTAAATGAAGAAAGGCAACAAGTAAACCAAACATCCACTGGAGCAACATTGGAAAGGGGAGAAGTTTCCATGAACATTGGGCAGATAGATACTCCTTTGGTTCGCTGTTCACAGAGTTTGAGGTCTAAAGCCATATTTGTCCTTGACAATGCTTCTCTGCAGAAGGCCCTTGTTAGAAAGGTACTTGTAGGCTGATTAATAATCTTTAGTGCGCACACCTTGTTTATGGGGCTTGATTGTTTGTTGGTTAGCTTTGCTGATTTTCTAGCTATGATGAAATTGTTAAAATTTGTTGACTTTAGTTGTTGTATTCCTTATTTGTTTTGTGGTTTTCTTATGTTTGGTTCAGAAGTGGAAAATTCTGAATTCAGATGATGACGCCCAACTTTTGCTGAATCAGAAGAAGAATCTTAATGATTATCGGCCCGATATAGTTCATGAGGTTGGTACTTATTTCCTGGACAAAATCTTCCAATATTTGTGGGATGAATTAATCAAATTTCTTGAAGTAGAATGAACATGAAGAGATGAAGATTAATGCTATCGATGCAAAAGCTTTTTGTGGCATAAAAATATTTGCGCACCATTGAAGAACAATGGATTATGGGCTACTTGCACAGGATTTGTGTCAACTCACACATTCTGCCCTTAATCGGTCATATTATGGAAAATAGGTTGTCTAATATAAATGTTTATTGCAAAATACCTACATATTGCTCAAAATAAACAGTCGTCTTTGGAATTTTACAGGCTCTTCGCTCCATTTTAGACAGCCCGCTTAACAAAGCTGGCATGGTAGCATCTATATATGTCAAAATTGATCAAGGAGTTCTTTTTGAAGTCAAACCACATGTTCGACTTCCACGAACATGTAAGCGATTTTGTGGTGTCATTTGTAAGTATTCTTCCATGTGACTTTCCTTCTTCCTTCATTCTCTTTTCTTCCATGGGGCAATTGACGTTAATTTTATATCTTATGAATAATGAAACTTGTTTTCTAAATTTTACTTTGGTCGTTTACAATACTGTAGTGGCTTTGTGGTGTCATTTGTAAGTATTCCTTCATGTGACTTACCGTCTTCCTTCATTCTTTTTTCTTCCATGAGGCACTTGATGTCAATTTTATATCTTCATGTGAACGATGAAACTTGTTTGCGAAAATTTACTTTGGTCTTATACAATACAATACTGTAGTGGACTTGCTTCAAAATTCCCGTGTGCGTGCAAAAGATACAAATGAAGTACTCCTTCGTGTTATTGAAGAACCTGTGACGCGCCATTTACCAGTCAATTCTCACATAGTAGGTGGGTTACTTTATTGTTTGGTGCTTTAAGTTTTTGACTGTCTTTCTACTTTGGCAGCTGTTGATTTTGATGTGATCATGGTTTGAGGAGATGCAGGTCTCTCTTATAAATCAGACAAGCTAGTTGACATAGAGGATCATGTGTCAGTTATGAGTGATGATGTTTGTCCTGTATATGTGGTATGTACCAATTGTATTAACGACTCTGTTTAATTGTGATGTTTAGGTTTCAATCATTGTGATAGATTCCTATATATTTTCAGGTGGGTGCAATGGTTAATGCGAGTGTGAAGAAGGACTATATGCAGGATTATATCTCAGGTAAAGTTCACCTTCCTTTTTTCCCTTAAATTTAAAGCTCTGCTTTTCTTCATTTCATATTTTGATTCATGGGATTCCTCATATTTCAGGTAAGTTGTTCTAATGTCTTTTGTTCTTGTTCTAGTTTCTGGTTATCCACTTTCTGCCAAATACTGCGTAGGAATGATATGTGAGGCATTGGAGCAAAAATGGAATATCTTTTGAGTACATTCCATCAGTTCGTCGGTGAATAGGACACAAAGTAAATACATAAACAACTATAAGAATTTATTCTTATTTATGTAAAACTTTTTGGTTTAGAATTAGCCAAATCAGTTGCATTTGGAATGACTCGTGCATCTCATAATATGTTCTTTTAGACTAATTTTAAACTCTAGTACTTTATTTATGGTTTGCTTGTTTCCGTGGCTCCTTGAAGTTTTATACGTGTAACTTGGTTCATTTTTTAGGAGGAAAAAGAATTGCTAAGAATTAGCCCTCAGACTATTTTGACCAATTCTAAACTCAATGTTTTATGTCCTAATTTATTGGTTAAGGATGAAATGACTAGCATTTAATATTGTAATTATAAAATTGCCCTTGAGGCTTTTCAGTATGTTCTATGATTAATTTTTCTCTTAACTAGAGGGCATACAATCTAAGGGGAGTTGATTGTTCTAAATATAAGATATGGTTTTTATATTTATCAATCTTATCCTAATTTATCTTTATTAATGCTTCAACAATAATTAAAGAAGAGAGAGATTGAAGAAATTAAAGAAGATGATTAGGATAACATATGTCATATTAACTTAATTAATTAATAACTGAATTAGATTAATATTTACATTAAAGACTGGAGGCTAGCACTTTAGCAGAAGCCGAAGCCCAAGTGTCACAAGATATCAAGCTTTACAAAAATATATACCTACTAATAAAAAATTATAACATATATAATTTAATTCACAAGATATTCCAATTCTTTACTAGTTCAATGCAGGTACGTCTAACATAAGTTCTTGAGTTTAAGGGATAACCAGAGACTCTGCAAAACCAATAAATTGAGATAAACGAGTAACCAAATAATTTCCCTCAATTGTATGATTATAACAACCATGTCAATATCAATCATGAATCAACCATGAATCAGTACGCATCATATATTGTTTGCAGTGTATGCTAGCTTCAACCATACAATTACAATTCCATCCACATTACAATGTAACAGCAAAAATATCTTCTTCTTTTTTTCTTCTTTTAATAGATCTCTAGAATTTGGTCTTACCCAGTAAAAATTTAAACATTATTAGACCTAATTAATAATAGTTTTTCCCAACATGATTTTCTCTATTCACAAAGCTTAGAATTATGTCCCTTCAACCAACTCAACTACCATCGGTAACAATCCATTTTTAATTGAATTAATTATCATAATTTTTTGCCCAAGAGAGCCTCTTTCAGCTACCTGGCAAAACAAAATGACAAACCACGATATACTGACCCCACCAAATCCAAGCAGAAACAAATTGCAGTAAGAAAGGCAAGTTTAATCTCTCTACAAGAAAAACTGACATAACCTCAGGTTTACCTGTATTAGATCATTCACATAGTCAGCTTCAATTTTTCCATGAGCCATTGCACCAACCTGAATAATAGTTATTTGCACCAATCCATTAGTGGAATAAGAGTTTAAAATTCATATTTCAAATATCATCAAGCTTTTGTCAGCACTCATCTATTTTGTGGGAGTTCATAGGTAAATGTTCGGTGACAGAATTTTAAATTATACAAAATAGTGTTGCTGTACGGAACTTCAGCAATAACTCCACTACATGTATTGCGGGAAAAAATTAGAAATAATGGCCTGAATATGATTGGGGTAACTGAGAATGAGGATGTAACAACACATTTCATAGTAGAAAAACTTATCCATCATGTTACAAAAAAATGCCAAAGTGGTTGGTATGTTGGCATGTGGTGAAACTTTAATGAGAATTCCTTAATTGGTTCGGATAAATAGAGCATGTAACCTACCAGCCATGCGAAGCCACTACTCATAATTTGAAGGAGAGCCTTGATTCAATATACATTGCAAACTGAACAAGAAAAAGGATAGCTTTCCACATTTTATAGATAATATATAAACATTTATATTAAAATTTTCAATTAAAAAAAAGACGAGGGTTAAAAAATCCTCTTAATGAAATCTAGAGAGCATGAAAACTAATGAGACCCCAAAAAAAAAAAAAAACATTAATAGAACATTGAAACTTATTTTATTCCACAACAACCAAAAAATTTGTCAATGCACTCAACATAATTAACAAAGCAAGGTTTGAAGACAAAGGGAGAATCATTTGTTTAATTATAAGTGTCTTCGATCCGCTCTTTTCTGAATTATTAAATCTCCTTTATTCTCTCAAGGGACTTCATCATTACAACTTTTGGCATCAATCAAGCAATTTGCTTAAGTGGCTAGCCATGTGCAAGGAAAAGGAAATAGTCTTGGAGGGTATTATGTCATTGCTCTCTAGATATAGCAATAGTTAATCCTTCTTCATATGAATTTGCTAGCCTTCCGTCCTTGTTTCCTTTGATATTGTCTTCATGATGTACTCTAACGTTTGCTATTAATATCATTTGAACTTTTATAAAAAAAACAAAAAATCCACAAAGCAAGGTAATGTACTCTGCTGTAAGAATAACATACCAGAAACTTATAATCCAAAGGGAAATTGCAATGAGGTCTCAAGAAAGAAAAAAAAAATACTACTTCAAGGTCCCTTGAAATCTCCATTTTGCTAGCAAGTTCTGTGGGGCCTTAGGGTAATATAATTGAATTATGAAAAGACACATGTACCCTTAGCATAACAAACCAAAATTCACCCGATTCAAACTCCCACATGAACCCTAAATCCCTTTCAATCTTCAGTGTCTCTGTCCCCCATCGGCTGAAGCTCTTCATAGTCACCGTCGTCATTGGATAAAGAGCAATCACCATCGCTTGTCCGTCCCCGTCACCTGAAGCTCTTTGTTGTGCATCTTATTGAAGCTTTGCCTCACTGGTTTGAACGTTGATTGGGGTTGGGTATTTAGGATATCCTTCTGTTTTTTTTTTTTTGGAAAACTATTAAGGTTGACCTAGTTAAATGCAAAACATCTATTGTGGTTGTGGTTTCATTGTATTTGGGTATGGTTTATAATTTGTGATTTGTTTTTGGGTGTAGTGTGCTCTTTTTCTGCATTATAAGTGAGAATGAATCAACATTGAGTAAAAGTTTTGTGGTTGAAACACCTGATGTGCGAAGACAAAATGTGTTGTTGATAGGTGTAGCAATAATTGTTAATATGGGTGATGAACTTGTAAATGACAATTGTATTGTGCACTCAGGTCATATGTTGTTTTAATCATTTCAATTGTGGTTTCATTAAGGTAGAGTTTCGAATTTGTGCTATGTTTTTGGGTATATTGTGCTCTGCTTCTAAATTAAAAGTGGGAATGAATTAACATGGGATGAAAGTTTTGTGGTTGGAACACACAGTGTGCAAAGACTTGTTAATAGGGCTGGTAAACTTGTTAATAACAATTATACTATGCAACATATTCTGTTATGCAAAAACAGAGACTTTATTGAATGGTGATTGCAATAATTAAGATGAACACATTCTTGTGCTGTAAGATATAAGAAATAGACTTGATTGTGCTCTTCCCAATATTTATTCAGAGTTATTTTTGGGTCATGAAATAGTGATTGGTGTCTTACAAGAATTGTAATCTCTATAGGCTTAATTGTAATCTCTTTCCAATATTTATTCAGAGTTGTTTTTGGGTCATGAAGTAGAGATTAGTGTCTTACAATAATAGCAACAGCAATGAAAACAACAATAGCAATAAACTTGACAAGGAATTTAATAAACTTCATTATGCTCATTTTGCATGCTAGCTAGCCCACATGATGCAATAGAAATCATGATAAGCAGAAGAAGTATGTTTTACCGCTAAAGAGCATATCTAAGTAATCTAGATCAGATGTTGTTATAACATTGGGAGGTTGACCAAAGAGTGACTCCATGTCTTCTTGCTTCACATCATTTTTTGGTACGGCTTGTTTTAGGCTTTGATGTAGTACAGTTGCTGCAAATAGATAGATATAAATGACTAGATAAATACATTATAAGTTTTGTAATGTGATGAAATTGGTCTATTTTTTTGAAGTTGAAGGTTGGATGATTGTGGTGGCTTGTTACTCATTGAACAGCTTACATGGTGATCAAATGCTGTCTTTGGTACACAGGAATCGTCAAAGGGAGAGGAAAACTTAGGCAACCTAGTTTCATTATAACTAGGAAGAAATAAACATCTGAATATTCATATAATGTATTCTGTAACTTAATTGATTATCAACTTAGTGACATCATTGTATTGACATGATTTCAGTGGTTACTGAAGCTTTTGAAACTTGATTCATGTGTACTTGAACTAGTTCATCAAAATGAATGTATATGATTGGTTATTATCAAATTTTCTATTAGCATGTGATTGACAAGTGCAGGGGAATGCACTAACAATTGCAAAGGCATCCATTAACAATTTTGTGTGAATTCATTGACAAGGTAGTGGGCAAAAATGACGACTCCAATTTTTTTTTGTCAAAATATTAGGTCCATATTATATGAAATCATAACAAAAAACATAGTATATAACCTTATTTAAATGGTAGAAGAATAGGTAAATCTAAATGAAATTATTGACAAGGTGTTACTTTACCATTTTATTGTCTTTGTCCTATATTTCCTTGATGTCTTCATTTTCTTTCAGAAATGAATTGCTTATAGAATTATTAATAAGGATTTAAAAATCAATAACTATGTTTCTTGCCGTGTAGCTCATTTCATGTTTATCTGCATGAGGTGTTATTGGTGTGATAAGCCTGAATTGGCATGATATTCTTGCTCTGTTTTGAATATTATTATCATGAATGATTTTCTTTATTCTTTAACTACTGTTAGTGATGCGCCCGTCAAAATTTTGTGGTCCTTACTGCAGAAGGTAGTTCATCTTTTGTTTGGCTGGACAGGGATGAGATGATATCATTGTCAAGCAAGAGTATTCTAATGAAAATGAGTCAGCGATGAAAATATCCCTTTCCATCAATGCCTTTATATATAATCTCATTTCTATTTCAAGTTTGTGAAAAGGTTCTTTGAGTTGGGGGTCATTTACTTGACAAGAAAATTTTTCTGCAAAAGACTGGTGGAAACAATATGAGTTTCTGTGGATGTGTCAGTCAACTTGATCCCAAGCTGCTGAAGTGTCTTTCCTTTATTTTCCCCACTGTCCGTTTGTTTTCTTAATATATATTTTTCTTGGCTTGGCTCATTCATTAATATATATTTTTCTTGAAAATTAGTAGAATGCACCTGTTCTGTATATTGACTTGCCATTAATAAAACTTCAGCAAATTTAGTTCATTGAATTCCTTCTATTATATTCTTCTTGTTTTGCTTTTATATGAAGGGAATAAGAATATAGTACTGAAATAGCTGAATATAAGTCCCTATAGTTTTCTGTGATATTTAAGTTGTTTTCAGTTTTTGGGAATCAGAATTTCAGTCTCTTGTAGCATGATATCCAATTCATACCACTATTTTCTTGTCCTGTTTTAGCATTAAAAATGCAAGAGTTTAAATCAGGGCGTCTACAAACAATTGAACAAGGTTTTGTTTTTTTTTAAAATTCTTTATATACTTGATCTTCTTCCAGATTGAGGATCCATGTCAGAATACAAAACTTGGCTCCTTTCCATAGAAATGCCCAAAAATCTCGTGCTTTTCTGCATATATACTCCATTATTTTTACTTGCCTGGCCTACCTTGTAATGGTTAGCCAAATCTTGTGTTTAGGCCACCAAATACATCTCAGCTGCAGGATTTGGTGCCAAATGTCAGTACACATACTCTATCTCTGTCAGGTGCACATATTTGATAAATTGCTGCAAAGGCACGCAGTGACTTGGTTTGGTGAGTACAGAGTCAATATAATATTTAAATCATCATATGTGGGCGTTCATGGTTCTTTGTAATATTTTTTACTGAAACTTGAAACATGTGTAAATAGATTCCCCCAGCAAATAATGTAAATTTGAACTGGATGTGGGCATATGTATTGCATGGTGTTTGCGAAATAAGTTGTATTATTTATGGCTTATGAACAGTACAACTTCTTTTAAATTATATGAATTGCCCTGTAGCAGATATTGGAATTGTTTTCTTGGCTGAAAGGTATCATCTATGGGAAGAATTCTTACTGGATAACCTTGAATTTGCAGCTGATTTGATAGTAGGTTGACTTTATTATCCTATACTTGCCAAGAAATAAAGACTTTGAATTGGTTGAGCTTTGGACTTACCTATGAATTGAATTTAAATTTTTACCTCGCCCCACACTGCCTTTTTTATGCGCTCATTAAATGAATTGGAATGCAAGCTTAGGACATAAATATATGCACTTTCTAACTCTACCTGTTCGGCTACATGTTTAATGCCATTAATGCATTATTTTGATGGCAGACATGGGGGAGCAAAAATTGGTTGCTAAAATTGCAAAAGAAGTGAAAAAATTTCATCAGTTGGAAGTTTCAGGTTCTAAGGAACCTCAGTTATGGAATGATGTTCAAGTTCTCTCAATGTATGTAAAACCAGACTGGACCGGCCGGTTCAGACTGGAAACCAGTGAACCGGTC
This sequence comes from Inga laurina, assembly GCA_963855925.1. Lineage (NCBI taxonomy): Eukaryota > Viridiplantae > Streptophyta > Magnoliopsida > Fabales > Fabaceae > Inga > Inga laurina. The sequence continues at coordinate 58,404,949 of OY979708.1, forward strand.
TGGTTGGAGGTCAATGAATACACTGCAGCGAATCGTCTGATCCAGTGCAACCCGGGGTGAATTAGCTGGTCACGGTTCACCTCTGTTTTTATTTTTTACTTTTTTATACCCCAAACGACGTCATTCTAGCTTTTTAAAAATTATTTCTTTGAATTTTTTTGATTTGCAAGGAGTTTTAAAAGGATTGTGGAATACTTTTGCTGTTTTGCATTTATTAGAGAAAAATCCTTATGTACTTAATGTTACTTTTGTGGGTATTAGGTTTAGAAGGTTATATTGGATTACTGGTTGGAAAAAAACCTCTTATGTAGTTTTTTGAATGGTATACATGAACATTTAAATTATATAGATATATTTTTTTAATTGACTCCGGTTTGACCCCCGGGTTGACCCCGGTATGAACTACTGACCCTTGACCCAGTGCCTTGACCGGTTCAATGTCCGGTCCGGTTTTCAGTACCTTGAGTTCTTTAACCAAGGTCCTTTTATTATTTCCCTGTGATGTTACTAATGATTGGCTTTGATTCTTTTTAATCCTTACTCTTGAGTCACATTCACACATGTTTGAAGTGGGTTTCATTACCATGGTTGATCATACAGGCAGAAACCTAAAACTAAATCATGAACATTTGCTAAGAAATTGGCACATGTTTTTGCTTCTCTAAAATCATACTGGAGTATCATTTCATCATCCATTGCGCTCATTTCTATTACATGTCATACTAACTTGGCTAAATAGGATCCTTAAGAATGTAATACTCCCTCCAGTCTTTAATATAAGACATATTTGAGGAGTTGATCTTAGTCCTAAATGTAAGACAGAGTTTTCATATTTGTCAATATCTTTCTAATTTACCTCTATTGATGCTCCTTCTCAACAATAATCAAAGAGGAGATGGAATGAAGGAATTAGGGAGGGTGACTAAGTTTTTTTTTTTTTAAACATACATGTCATACTAACTTTACCAACTTCCTTAATCTTATTAAATTAGGTAATTATATCTTATATTAAGGATCGGAGGAGTATGATTCTTTTGGCTTAACCTGTGTTATCTACATTATTCATGACCTGAACGCTAACAGAGTTCTTAATGGTGTTCTGTCAGTTCCAGAGATTTGATGAGATTGATTTTAAAGAAGATTGATTTTTGTTTTCATGTCAGCTCCAGGTTTCTTTGTGGTGTTCTTCTAAGGCATGGAATAGCAACAGGGGCATGAAGGTTTTTACACCTTGCAAATGTCCTTCAAGATTTTCAAACCTCAGAAAAACAAAAAGCAAATTCTGTGATTGAATTATTTAATGCAGCTAGAAAAATATCTGGTTGCATTATGTTAAAGGAGAAATTAATTATATATGTTGTAGTTTCTTATTCATTCTAGATTCTAATTCAAAATTTCTTCAACTTTTGATAGATACTTTTATGTCTACCTACGCATGATGGAAATATTGATGGGTGTGATGGGCACTTGATGGTTGTTATATTGAATTGTGGGCAAAAAGTTATATCATCTCATGTCTTTCTCATCTGAATTAATGTGTATTATTTTTTGTGTTATTATACTTACATGCATCATAATTATCTCACTATCTCATTAAATATAAGATAAATATACTAACATTTTCTACAGGTTGATCTTCCTTAAGAATTGTTGAACTGTGTTATCTCGTATATCAATAATCATTTGTAATTTTATATTATGAAAAATAATTTTCACACCATGCGCATCACACAGGGTCTGTATTAGTTGTAATAATGTTAAAATTTTAAAATGATTTAATTTGCCCTCATTCTATGAAAAAAATTTGAAAAAGTCCCAAGCAAGAATTTATTTACTAAGAGGCTCCTTGAAACGGAGTTATTGTAAATAGGTCCCTTGAAAAATTTGTGCAAAAAACACATTAGGCTAAATTGTAAATTTTTCAATTTTTTTGGACGGATGTAAATTTTTCAATTTGATTCACAAATATTGAAGAAGGATTCGTGCAAAAACTTTTTATCATGTGGTGATTTACAATTCCTCCTTTAATCTTATCCTAATTTATCTTTATTAATGCTTCAACAATAATTAAAGAAGATGATTAGGATAACATATGTCAAATTAACTTACTTAACTAATTAATAACTGAATTAGATTAATATTTACATTAAAGACCGGAGGCTAGCACTTTAGCAGAAGCCGAAGCCCAAGTGCCACTCATTAAGTGGGCGTTGGCACAAAGAAAGAAACAATACTTGCAAATAGTTGGACACAATTGCAATTAAGTGTCCACATTTATTACTGCAAACTATGATTTTAAACATTAAAATTTATTTTATTTTAAAATTTAAAAATATTAAAATATATTTGTTTAGATAATGTTATTTGATAATATTTATTTTTATATAGTTTTGTAATTTGTTATAAACAATGACATGAGATGTAATAAAGCAGGATATAGGGATATTATTGATATTGTGACAATTACTCTTTCTTTCCCCTTTCCTTTCCATATTTTCTCTCATTCATTCCAATAAACTGGAGGGTCTATGAGGGCAATACTAATAAATTGAGATAAATGAGTAACCAAATAATGTCCCTCAATTGTATGATTATAACAACCATGTCAATATCAATCATGAATCAACCATGAATCAGTACGCATCATATATTGTTTGCAGTGTATGCTAGCTTCAACCATACAATTACAATTCCATCCACATTACAATGTAACAGCAAAAATATCTTTTTTTTTTTTCTTTTAATAGATCTCTAGAATTTGGTCTTACCCAGTAAAAATTTAAACATTATTAGACCTAATTAATAATAGTTTTTCCCAACATGATTTTCTCTATTCACAAAGCTTAGAATTATGTCCCTTCAACCAACTCAACTACCATCGGTAACAATCCATTTTTAATTGAATTAATTATCATAATTTTTGCCCAAGAGAGCCTCTTTCAGCTACCTGGCAGAAACATTAGTGGAATAAGAGTTTAAAATTCATATTTCAAATATCATCAAGCTTTTGTCAGCACTCATCTATTTTGTGGGATAAGAGGTTAAAATTCATATTTCAAATATCATCAAGCTTTTGTCAGCACTCATCTATTTTTAATCCATTAGTGGAATAAGAGTTTAAAATTCATATCATCAAGCTTTTGTCAGCACTCATCTATTTTGTGGGAGTTCATAGGTAAATGTTCGGTGACAGAATTTTAAATTATACAAAATAGTGTTGCTATACGGAACTTCAGCAATAACTCCACTACATGTATTGCGGGAAAAAATTAGAAATAATGGCCTGAATATGATTGGGGTAACTGAGAATGAGGATGTAACAACACATTTCATAGTAGAAAAACTTATCCATCATGTTACAAAAAACTGCCAAAGTTGTTGGTGTAACCCCCTCCGTAATTATATCCGAAATACGCGATTAAAATGAAATAGAGACCAATAATAATCAAATAACATTTACTAACCCATCACATGATGGGGTTTTCAAAAATACCTTTTAAAATCTAGTTAACTTGATCTCATATTCACATTTCGAATACAATTACTACGCGAAGATAAATCACATTCATATAAATATCAGAGTGCACAATATAATCATCCCGGCAATCCCGGGTATATACCTTCGCTAAAGATACATAGGGCACAATTGCCCATTACAATTCTTCAAATGGGGATTACACAATCTCATCTCGAAGGAGTCCTAGCCGCTCCCTCCACAAGCCACTTGCCCTGCCTAAATTGTTGGTAAGGGAGGGTGAGATTCGAGAGAATCTCAGTAGGAAACAGATACCATAATGCATGCATGATTGATGCTATGTGTATGACATATTAGCTTTATCTAGATATATGCCCCATAATGACATTTCTGCATGCTCAATATTTCATGTAACAAAACTATGGCCACAGTAAAACAGAAACAGAGCTTCATTTATTCAAATATGCTCTACACAATCAAGTAAAGCAATCACATACATCACTACACAAGCAAAGATATCAAATGCATGCAAGTAAGGTAAGTCCCCTACCTCCAGTCTTTTCTCCTCGATTTGCGTGCCAGCAACTCGGGGCTCCATATTCGATCCTACAATGTCAAATGTACTATTTAGACACTTCTATAGTGTTTCTGGGGGTTATATAAGTCTATTGTGAAAATTTACTAAAATGCCCTTGGGGACCCAGCCTGGCCCTGCTGTACCCGGTCCGGCTGTACTTTTTTTGAAATTTTGACATGGGCTATTCTAACATATTTTCGTCCAAGGAATTCATTTCTGTACTCGGAATTATCAAATTCAATGTCAAATTACGAAACTGCCCTTGGCAGCCCTACTTTTAGGGTTTTAGGGGCATTTTCGTAATTATGCTTTCTCGGCCTTTTCCGAAAAAGTGCCCAACTGTAACCCCACCTAATTTTCCCTCCTGAACTCAATGGAACTATCAAATCATTGAAAATCCAACTCTAAGACCCATTTATAGCCCAAACCGAAATATATGGGTTTTCCAGGAAAAATCGGGGTTTTTCGGTTTCGGCTCCGTAAACACGTTCCTTTCTACTCCTAACCACTTTATTGACTATTCTATTAGGTTACAACTACCATTTAGTACCAATTTGGGCAGCATAACAGCCCCACATACCCATTTCCAAAAATTAAAACCAATGGCAATCCGGCGAAATTTCACCGATTAAATTGCCCACAGCAGCTAGAATAGTCAATATACAAGAGTTTGGAAGTTACCTCAAGCTCCCACTAGCTTTTCTCAAAGATGGCTGAAAACCCTAACTTTCAAAACACCAAATTTGAGCTTTCCAAACCTTAAAGAATAAAGAGGAGTAGTTTAGAGTCGGAGTTATACGCGTTAGGAGCGAAATCGTCGGAGAAATCGGCTTACCTTGTGATTTTTCTTCTCTTTCTCTCTCTAAACTCTCTCAACTTTCTCACACTATGTTCAGGTGCTGTGCGTGAATGAGCAGCTGAAGATGATGAGAAGATGTTTTAATTCCATGCTTATGTCATCTTGCCTTTTGATGATGTCATAATTCCCAAAATTGGCATTTTCGGATTTTCTGGCAGATTTTCTGCCCAATCTTTGAAAAATCATAACTAGTTCTAGAAAAATCGAAATGAGGTGATTCCAAAGCCACATGAAAGCTATTTAAGTCCTATTTATAGGAAAAATATTTACCAATACCAGAAATCACCACAAAAATCCAGAATTACACAAATTTCATCACTGCCCCAAAACAGAGTCCACTTTCGACCTCAAACTTTGGATAGTCATATCTCCCAGTTCCCAACATGAAATGGTACCAATTATATGTCCATTTTGAAGCTTGGGATGTGAAATTTAAGACTGGAAAGTTTCATAATTTTCTGATATCATTTGCCTAGTAAAAACGTCCACACAAGAAGACTGCCCAGACAGAATTCACACTGGACAGCATTTCCAATTTTTACAACCAATGTGTCCAATCCAATTTAAATCAATTCCAATGATTAAATACCACAACATGACACCATTTCCATCACAATATCCCATTCAATTCCTCCCTCTATTCTAAGTCAATTTGGACGTTAATCCACAATTGAACTCAAATACAGGGTTTTGGCGTTGCTCATAACACAAGCGACTACAATCCACTTTATATTCTCTAAAAGGGTTCATTAATCACTAACCACGTCCACTTTTGTAGTCATTAAACCCTAATCACAATTTGGGATCTTGCTAAACTGGGGCTTAGCAATCCACTAATCTCAGGCTTATTCTCTAAGCTCAAGTCTCAAAATTCGGGGTATTACAGTTGGTATGTTGGCATGTGGTGAAACTTTAATGAGAATTCCTTAATTGGTTCGGATAAATAGAGCATGCAACCTACCAGCCATGCGAAGCCACTACTCATAATTTGAAGGAGAGCCTTGATTCAATATACATTGCAAACTGATCAAGAAAAAGGATAGCTTTCCACATTTTATATATAATATATAAACATTTATATTAAAATTTTCAATTAAAAAAAAGACAAGGGTTAAAAAATCCTCTTAATGAAATCTAGAGAGCATGAAAACTAATGAGACCCAAAAAAAAAAGACATTAATAGAACATTGAAACTTATTTTTTCCACAACAACCAAAAAATTTGTCAATGCACTCAACATAATTAACAAAGCAAGGTTTGAAGATAAAGGGAGGACCATTTGTTTAATTATAAGTCTCTTCGATCCGCTCTTTCCTGAATTATTAAATCTCCTTTGTTCTCTCAAGGGACTTCATCATTACAACTTTTGGCATCAATCAAGCAATTTGCTTAAGTGGCTAGCCATGTGCAAGGAAAAGGAAATAGTCTTAGAGGGTATTATGTCATTGCTCTCTAGATATAGCAATAGTTAATGCTTCTCCATATGTATTTGCTGGCCTTCCGTCCTTGTTTCCTTTGATATTGTCTTTATGATGTACTCTAATGTTTGCTATTAATATCATTTGACCTTTTATAAAATAAATATCCACAAAGCAAGGGAATGTACTCTGCTGTAAGAAGAACATACCAGAAACTTATAATCAAAAGGGAAATTTGCAATGAGGTCTCAAGCAAGAAAAAAAACATACTACTTCTAGGTCCCTTGAAATCTCCATTTTGCTAGCAAGTCCTTTGGGGCCTTAGGTAATATAATTGAATTGTGAGAAGACACATGTACCCTTAGCATAACAAACCAAAATTCACCAGATTCAAACTCCCACATGAACCCTAAATCCCTTTCAATCTTCAGTGTCTCTCCCCCTATCGGCTGAAGCTCTTCACAGTCACCGTCGTCATTGGATAAAGAGCAATCACCATCGCTTGTCCGTCCCCGTCACCTGAAGCTCTTTGTTGTGCATCTTATTGAAGCTTTGCCTCCTCACTGGTTTGAACGTTGATTGGGGTTGGGTATTTAGGATATCTCCTTTTTTTTTTTGGAAAACTATTAAGGTTGACCTAGTTAAATGCAAAACATCTATTGTGGTTGTGGTTTCATTGTATTTGGGTATGGTTTATAATTTGTGATTTGTTTTTGGGTGTAGTGTGCTCTTTTTCTGCATTATAAGTGAGAATGAATCAACATTGAGTAAAAGTTTTGTGGTTGAAACACCTGATGTGTGAAGACAAAATATGTTGTTGATAGGTGCAATGATAATTGTTAATATGAGTGATGAACTTGCTAATGACAATTGTATTGTGCACTCAGGTCATATGTTGTTTTAATCATTTCAATTGTGGTTTAATTAAGGTAGAGTTTCGAATTTGTGCTATGTTTTTGGCTATATTGTGCTCTGCTTCTAAATTAAAAGTGGGAATGAATTAACATGGAATGAAAGTTTTGTGGTTGGAACACCCAGTGTGCTAAGACTTGTTAATAGGGCTGATAAACTTGTTAATAACAATTATACTATGCAACATATTCTGTTATGCGAAAACAGAGACTTTATTGAATGGTGATTGCAATAATTAAGATGAACACATTCTTGTGCTGTAAGATATATGAAATAGACTTGATTGTGCTCTTCCCAATATTTATTCAGAGTTATTTTTGGGTCATGAAATAGTGATTGGTGTCTTACAAGAATTGTAATCTCTTTCCAATATTTATTCAGAGTTGTTTTTGGGTCATGAATGTCTTACAATAATAGCAGTAGCAACGAAAACAACAATAGCAATAAACTTGACAAGGAATTTAATAAACTTCATTATGCTCATTTTGCATGCCAGCTAGCCCACATGGTGCAATAGAAATCATTATAAGCAAAAGAAGTATGTTTTACCACTAAAGAGCTTACCTAAGTAATCTAGATGTTGTTATAAACATCGGTAGGTTGACCAAAGAATGACTCTATATCTTCTTGCTTCACATCATTTTTTTAGTACATCTTGATTTAGGCTTTGATTTAGTACAGTTGCTGCAAATAGATAGATATCAATGACTGGATAAATACATTATAAGTTTTGTAATGTGATGAAATTGTTCTATTTTTTTGAAGTTGAAGGTTGGATGCTTGCGGTGGCTTGTTACTCATTGAACAACTTACATGGTAATCAAATGTTGTCTTTGGTACAAGGGAATTGTCAAAGGGAGAGGAAAACTTAGACAACCTAGTTTCATTATAACTGGGAAGAAATAAACATATGAATTTTCATATGATGTATTATGAAACTTAATTGATAATCAACTTAGTTACATCATTGTATTGACATGATTTCAATGGTTAATGAAGCTTTTGAGACTTCATTCATGTGTATGTAAACGAGTTCATCAAAATGAATGTATATGATTGGTTATTATCAAATTTTCTATCAGTATGTGATTGACAAGTGCAAGGGAATGCACTGACAATTGCAAAGGCATCCATTAACAATTTTGTGTGAATTCATTGACAAGCTAGTGAGCAAAAATGACAACTCTAATTTTTTTTGTCAAAATATTAGGTCCATATTATATGAAATCATAACAAAAAATATAGTATATAACCATATTTAAATGCTAGAAGAATAGGTGAATCTAAATGAAATTATTAACAAGTGCAAGATCATTCGTTAGCAAGTGCAAGGGCATCCATTGACAAGTCAGGGAGCTAAAAATAACAACTCTATTTTTCATCAAAATGACAAGTCATGGACATCCACTGACAAGTGTAAGGGCATGTGTTGACAAGTTCCTGTGTATCTATTGACAACTAAATTTATATCAGAACACAAATTATCATATTAATAACATATTATTCAACTTTCATTTAGATCTTCATATGCCTCTACAATATAGTTATTCCAATTTCCCAACCTATAAAAAAAATCATATGTGTAATGTAATATCCCAATTTTTGATTATAGGTTAATCATGATTATTATGGATAATTATGAATTTAATTGGGATTATTATGTGTTTTATGGCAATAATAAATTAATATGTCATAATTACTGAAAAATTGGAATAATGGAAATATTGGCCATAAGTGGTAATTAATGGAGAAATTAATTACTAACTAAAAGAAAATGAGATGTGTGATTTAAATGGCTAATGGAGAGATTAAAGTAGCTAATTGGTGACTTAATTGGTGTAAGCCAATAGCAAGTTGGCATGTGGAAAAAAGTGTGTATGGTGAGTGTATTGGAGAAAAGTCAAAAGGGGGATAAAAATATCATTTTCTCTCTCTTCCTCTCCTCTCTTTTCTGCGGTGGAAATCATGGAGGGAGTATCATTATTTTATTTCCACTCCTCCTCCCTCTCATCTCTCACGTTCTCTCTCTCCATCTCACCATCCCTCTCTCATTTTTGCTCTCTCTCTCGTCAGCCATTTCTGCAGAAGAAGAGGAAGAAGCTTGGTAAAAGGTAAGCCATTTGACCCTTTTAATGGTCTCTAATGGAAAAATGTTCTTCATTAAAGTTGATCCTTGAGTTAAGAGCTACATTTCTATGGTTGTAGCTTGTCCATTGGTTGTGGTTTGTGGCCACACGAAATTTTGGGAGGGAGTGAATCAAGAACTCTCTTTGGAAAAGTTGATAAGGTGAGTGAGACCCATCTTTCTATCTAAGTTTCATACTATTGGAAATACTTTGAATTTTCTGGAATTTTGGGGCCATTTTCGAAAATGAGGGCCATTAGGAGTTTGGTATGTGTTTGGTATGAAATTTGTATGTTTGGAATGCATCTTGGATAGATAGAATTTATTTGGGTTTGAAATTGCTAAGTTTGGAGATCTTGGGAGTTTAGTGTTTAATGTTACCCAAAACCAAAGCATGATAATGGAATAGGATTTTGGTGATTTTGGCATTCCCATTGAATTCCTTGAGTGATTTTGTGTGGGAATGAGCTTGGTTATTAATTTTGGATTCATTAAAATCACTTGGGAAAAGTTGGAAAGTTGTCTTGTTTAGGCTTTGTTTTTCGCTGTCAGTTTGAATGAGCGTTTTGAGTGACCAAATGGTATTGGAAAATTATGAAACTTTCTAGTCTTAAATTTCACATCCCAAGCTTCAAAATGGACATATATTTTGTGTCATTTAGTTAAGAATTCTGTGAGTTATGCTTGTCCAAAGTTTGGGATTGAAACAGAACTCTGTTTTGGAGTAGTGTGTAGTTTTTGGTGATTCTGTATTTGTGTAGTGATTTCCAGTGATGGGCTATATTTTACCTTGAAAGAGGACTCATATACCTTTCATTTGGCTTTGGAATCACTCCGTTTCGATTTTTCTAGAATTAGTTATGGTTTTTCGAAGTCAGCCCAGAGTCAGGAAATTTCTGGGCCGCGGCCCAAGCCTTTCTGACCTGTTTTGGGCCGCGGCCCATGAGTGGTGGGCCGCAGCCCAATACTTTCTGACCATATCTGGGTCGCGGCCCAAGGATGGGTGGGCCGCGGCCCACCCCTGTGTTCCAGCACTTAGTGTTTTCGAAAAGTGACCTTCAATCTATTGTTTCCCAACCTTTTAGGGCTTTCATTAGAGGCATTTGTGGCCTCTTAAGGGTCAATTATGATAACCAAAATTAAGTATTTCAAGTTAATTAAGTCTTGGAATAGAATATAACTCTTCGTCCCTAATCATGATTCTAGGATACGATATTTGCCTTCCTCGGGAGAGACCGGCGCTAGGACACGCCCGGAAGGATCAAGGTAGTGACTTTTCTCTCATATCTTGTATGATGTTTTGGCATGCATAACTTATCGTTGAATTTTTGAAATGTGTGCCATGGTCCATTACGGCGTGAGCAGGTCAGCGTGAGCCGTGTAGGGATTGACGGTGGTCATCTCTAGGTCGGCCGTTGAATTGCCGTCGTAATCGACATGGGTATTATGAATCCGACCCGTGGGGCGGCGTTTGTGAATCCAGCCGTGGGCTGTGTGTATTTTGCCTGTATGGTTTGTGTATGATATGCATTATATGAATCCCAGCTGTGGTGAAATGTATTGTGTGGATTGCTGTGATGCAATGCAACGTGAGCAATTCAGCGTAAGCAATCGTAAGGGATGACATGTGTCATACTAACCATTGCCGTTGTAATTGCCGTTGTAGTTGCTTGTTGTGGTTAATGATTTGCTTACATGCACTATTATTGTACATTATATGATTGATTTGTTACTACAGGGATTCCTTAGAATCTCACTCTCCCAAAAACCATGTTTTAGACAGGGCAGAAGGATCAAAGGGAAAGCGGGCGACGAAGAGCGGATAGTGCTCTGGTTTAGAAGTATATTTGGTTTTATTGGTTATCATATATGTATATCTTTTTGGATAATTTTGGGAAACAATTGTGTATATTGGGATAGTATAGTTTTGTGTAATCCCCAAGTTAAGGGTATTGAATCGTGGGCTTTGAGCCTTTGTAAATCCCTTAGTAATGAATGGAACCCGAGTGTGTCGGGAATTTGTTATACTCTGATTTTTGTGAATGAAATCAACTTGTACAGGCCATTTAGTATTGAAATGTGAATATGAGACCGTCATGAGCATATTTTGTAAAATTTTTTGTAAGCCGTGATTTTGGGAAGTTTGATTTTGTTGAAGTCCCAAAATCACCTACAGTCTCTAATTCCACATTAATTATGTTTTTATGAACTAATCTCGGCCTTAATCGTGAAGGGGGTTACATGTAATATCCCAAATTTTGGGCCTAGTGACTTGAGAATAAGCCTATATCAGGTAGACTACTAAGCCCATTCTGGGAAGAGTCCCAAGAATGATAAGGGATAAAAAGACTCTTAGGGACTTTGTGATCCAGCCCTATCGGGTAGAGGGCCCAATATGCTTCGGAAGTAGGATCAAAGTGTCATTGTAGATGTGCACAGGACACATACGGTGCCATTAGGTGGTAGAAAGACGCCACCTAGATATGTCATGAGGTATAGGACTGATTGGTTGAGCAAAATATACCGGTATAGGTGTGCACATGGCATTTTCAGGGCAAACATGTGTACCCTGGGTTTTTGGAAAAGACATAGGTATGTGACGCCATGTGGGGCCACACACATACGCTGACCTAGTGTCATCGTGCAAGGTTCGATACGTATAACGTAATCCCAAGTAAGTCCTGAGAGAAACCCGAGTAGACACTGATAAAGTAACTTTATTAAAGTAGCTTTAATAAAGTAAGTTATGATAGCTAATGATGACACAACTTTTGTGTTGACACCATAAGAAATTAACAAGTGTCCCCTCATTATAACAAAGTACAAGATCACTTTTGTGTTGGATGAATGAGAAGGTGACAATTATCCCTCATGATGACACTTACTTTTTGTCTTTTGTGTTAGCATCCTTAGGACGCGCCACCTAACATCAGAGTCCGGGGAATCCACCTGTCTCCAGTCTGATCACGTATTTGACTTCCCGAACACCGAACATCGAACCCGAGAGTCCAAGAATATTTTCAGGCCTCTCCTTCCCCTGACATGTAAAGGACGCCACCTAAGAGAGAGAAAGAGAAAACAAGATACTTTTTGACACATGGCAATCTTGTACTCCAATCTTTGGACGCTTGGCACAACAAGATGAAATCGAAAGCCAAGATTAAATCCCAACCCTCCATTCTTCTTTAAGATTTCAGCCAAGGGCAGAAAAATTAGAGAAAAGACATGGAGAAAATAGAGAGAAAATAGAAAGAAGATAGAAGATGTGTGAATACTGAAAGTTCCTGAGTTTTGGAGCCGATTCCAACCTTGAATCACCGCTATCATCCGGCAAGCCTTTCAAAAAACTTCTACTCACTGAGAGCTTCATTTCTATGGTCTCAGTTTTCTAATCTGAGGTGTTTTGTGTCATCTAGCTAGTCAAAGTGCCATCGGAATACCAAACCGGTTGTAGAAACATGAAGAGGTAAGCCTCAGCATCGTTTTGAACCATATACCTTGTGATTTCGTTGAGTGTTTCTTAACTCTTGGACCATCCTAATGTTTTAGCTAGAGGGAGTTTTTGAGGTCATATGTGTTTAATCATGAATATATGATGATATATGGTGTTTAATGATAAAATAAGACTAGTTTAAGTGCTGCCATATTTGAGTTCTATGAGGAAGTCTGTTTGTGAAGCATTTTTGACTGAGCAAATGATATCTAATGGCTATGAAACTTTCCAGATTTAAATTAGACATCATAAGCTTTAATTTTATAGGTCATTTGTGCCATTTGGATTAATATATTAGGAGATATGAATTTTTGAAGTTGGATTTATAAAACTAGTGAAAATTTGCGATAGTGTGAGTTTATTGGTGATTCTGGATTTTTATAAATGGAATTGGCTAGAGGGAATATTTTTCCCTTAAAATAGATTTAATAAGTGACACATAGGATTTTGAACCACCTTAATTGGATATTCTTAGGATAAGATATGAATTTTCAAAGATTATTGAAAGTTTTGTTAGCTTTGTGAAAAAGTACAAAAATAAAAATTAAGGGTACTTTTGTAATAAATTGGTGCTCTAAGGGTTAAATTAAACAGTTGGAGTTAGTATGGGCCCATTATCTATACATTGCAGTGTTCACAAACCCGGACCACCGGTCCGGTTCGTGGTCCAGTCTAAGTTCCTATTTTTAAAAAAAAAATTTAGAATTTCATATTAATAATCCTAAAATCTTCAATTTCTCCCTAGTTTGGCTTCGGTTTAGCTCCATTTTGGCCCCGATTTGACCCATTGATCCTTAACCCAGTACCCCGATCAGTTCAATACCTGGTCTGGGTTCATGAACCTTGATACATTGGGCCTAATGTATGGACTTTAAAGATAACCCACCTAAGTGTTTTGAATTATTAAAAATTGGGATAATTATGGGCCCAAAGATAAGGGATATGTCTTAGAGGCTAATGTAGCCACATAGGATATTTATTTGCCATGACTCTAATGGTGTAATCATATGCCAAGGGTCATGAGTTGACAAGGAAGAGGGAATTAAAGGGTCCCAAGGAACTTCAATGGCTGGAAGCAAAGGAACAAAAAGGGGACTTGAAGACAAAGGTAGTGAACTTACCCTACTTGTGTGTATTGATATGTATGCTTATGTGTTGATGTGCATGATTGCTTTACTTGTCTATGTGTAACATAGTTGAATGATTGAATCTTTTATTTTCTATTGAGGCTATGACCATATGTAAGAAATATGAATCATTGAACATGCATATATGTCATTATGTTACTATGAGCCTACGTAAGGCAAGTATGTCATGCACTAATATTTATCTTACAAGCATTTTTGGTATTGTTTGTTACTGTGATTCCTTGAATCTCACCCTCCCCCAACCAACCATTTGGGTAGGTGAGCATAAGGAAGGAGTGTAGGACGATGCACCTGAAGAAGAAGTTACAGATGAAGAGTTGAGGAATTAGTCTCGTGATGTATTAATATGTGATGTGGTTAACTGTATAACCTGCAGGACAAAGGGATTAATTATCTAAGCACGTTAATGAATTAGGAGTGGGTAATTGCACAATATGAGCCCATTAGTTAAGTAAGTAGAGGAATTGATAAGCTGAGAAAACCTTAATAATATTGAATGAAAGAATTGAAATGTTAAAGTGAATAGTAATACCATGAATAAAGTTAATAAATCTGGTAAATATGGTTTTACTGAATGAACAGTGCCCCAAGAATAAAGGTGTAAACTTTTGACTGGGGGCTTTATTTATTGATTCTCCTGAGCCATAATAATAAAGCTAATGCTTCCGATGCATAATAAAGGGGCATAAGTAACGAGCATTACAATATGAATCACATTTCTATCCAATTACCCCTAACTTTAGTTGTGTCTAATGACATTTTACAAAAAGTGAGTATAATATGCATTTTCCATTGAATATGCACCCAATTTGTCACCGGGTTATATAGCTATCCATTACAAATATATTAATTTACATAATGGACTAGCACGTGAATAATTCTTGTCATATTCATTGCAACTTCTTTCCTGGAATAGCGTCCTACACTCCTTTTCTGTGCTTAGCTACCTGTATGGTTGGTGGGGGAGGGTGAGATTCGGGTGAATCTCAGTAGTAAACATTACAGGCAATACATATAATATGAATGCTAGTGCATAATATGCTTGCCTTATATAGTGTAGTGTCATACCCTTATCTTATTTTTACAATTTTCAGAGTGCTTGCACGCAGTTTAGTGAGCCGCACAAGAATAGCATAAATATACTGATATATTGATACAATGTATTTTATTACAACACAGGTTTTCCCTATAGGGTTTGATGATATTTACACATTTATAAAAAATGCCCAAAATAGGACTACATATATAACCACTAGCCCTATCTTGGGATCCGCACCATCATTTCTCCGTGTCTACCAACTTGTCTTTAGATCTGTTGGTTCCAGTTGGCGCATTATCATTTTTTGAAAAAAGAATGAGATTCTGAGGAATCCCAGTAGTAACATATAACCAAACATATAAAATGCGAGAATTAAATATGCAATGCACCATATAATGAAAAATGAAAATTAATAACAATACGTGTGTGTACAAAAATCTAAGGGCCAAATCACTGTCTGGATCCCCTACGTGTACCTCAGCTGGGACCCTAACCACAGCTAGGTAATATACCCCAAGAGTACCTCAACTAGGTATCTAACCACAACTAATACCTTAGGCACCATGTTCATATCACAGAATATAGTAACATACAACATATCAATAATCACATAGTGTATAAGAGATTATAGTTACTAACTTAAGCCTTTTCTCCTTGAAAACATGCCTCGTAATGCGTGTTGATGATTGGGCTCTCACGCGGTCCTAAAATGGAAAATGTACAAGAATTAGGTTAAAACCCATTTATGTACTAGTTTGGACACTTCAATAGTCTTTAGGTGGTTAAATGAGTCTATTGTGAAAATTTACCAAAATGCCCTTGGGGACCCGACCCCCGCCGTACCCGGTCCAACTATACTTTTTCTGAAATTTTGACCTAGGCTATTTTTGCATATTTTAGCCTAAGGAATCTATTTCCAGACTCAGAATTACCAAATTCACTTCCAAAAGGCTATAATGCCCTTAGCAGCCCTTACTGCAGGGTTTCAGGGATGTTTTGGTAATTATACTTTTTAAGGCTTTTTTGGAAAAGTGTTCAACTGTAACCCCACCTAATTTTCCCTCCTGAACATAATGAAATCATCAAAATATCAAAAGTCCAACTCTAACTCCTCCAAACAGCATTGGCTGAATCCCAGGATTCTTTGGAAAAAAATTAGGGGTTTTTACTTCTAATTCCGTAGACTTGCTCCTTTATACTTCTAATCACTTTATTAACTATTCAATTACATCCTAACCATGATTTTGATTCAATTTAGGCAGCATAACATTTAGGGTTCATCCTTTTACAAATTTACAATCCACCACAAATCAATTAGAAAATCACTGATTAAACCAACCACAGCAACAACAACAACCAAAGATTGAAGTTTAGGAAGTTACCTTTGCTTCCTTCTTGATGTTGTCTCCTAGGCCAAATACTCAACTCCTTAAACCCTAGAATTTTCACTTCCCAAATACCTTGAATCATGTAGAGAAGAAGCTTAAGAGGAAGATTACACAAGTTAGGAGCTAAATCACCGAAAAAATCGACTTTCCTTGCAACTTTTGCTCCTCCTTCTCTCTAGAAATCAAAACACTCTTTCTCTCTCTATGCTTGCTGCTTGGTTGACAGAAAATGGTAGGGAAGGATATGGGAAATGCTTTTAATAATTGTTGCATTATCCCTTGATTTATTTAATAAGCCAAAATTCATTAATATGACTTTTTGTGTCATGAAAATGTGATACCATAAGCCCAGTTGTATCAAACTAATTCCTTCCTCTCTTGGTCCATCCATATTCACACCTAGGGTCCTTCCATCAGCCCAAAAAAAGATGATCACAATTTACCCATAATTAAAATGTTGCCATCACATTTTTCTTCATTTTTCAGATTATTTGGCAATTCTGGCAGATTTTCTGCCCAAACTTTGAAAAATCATAACTAATTTTTTAGAAATCATATTAGAGTGATTCCAAAGGCTATAGAACCCTTATTGAGTCTAGTTTCAAGAACAAATATAGCCCTTTACCAATTGGAAGCACAAAAGTTCTAGAATTAAATTCTTTGGATACTATTCTAGAAAATTAACAGTTTTTTTAGGCTAAATTCAAAAATTCATAACTCTTTGTTTATAGAATTAAATGATCCATATGATCTATCAAATTAAAGCTTATGATGTCTACTTTCACTTTGTAAAGTTTCATATATTTTTATCATCATTTCGTCATCCAAAATGACATGACAAACTCAGTGTCTCATAGGAAATCTTATTGGAAGCACTATTCACATTCTCCAAAATTTACCATTTTATTTCATTGACTATTTTCAATAATTACACTACATATTGGGGAATTAAATTTGAGGTGTTACACATAGGCTCATGTTCACATAATGATATTTTGCATGCTCAATGTTTCATACAACATACTTATGACTACAACAATAATAGAAACAAAGCTTCAATCATTCATACATGCTTTACACAATCAAGTAAAGCAATACAGTAAATCAATATATAGCATAAATATCATATACATGCAAGTAAGTAAGTTCACTACCTTTTGTCTTCGAGTCCCCTTTTTGATACTTTTTCTTCCAACCATTGAAGTTGCTTCTTCTTTGTCACCTCATGGCCCTATATATATAGCCACATTATTAGAGTCATGACAAATAAATGTCCAATAGGGTACTTTAGCCTCTAGGACTTATCTTTATTCTTTGGGCCCAGACTTGTCCCAAATTTAATAACTTAAGACATCTTGGTTAGTTAACCATTAAAATGAACACATTAGGCCCAATGGGTATTTAATAGGCTCACACTAACTTTATGGGCTTTACTCAACAATTGGAAGCTAACTTTATTACCAAATGTCATTACTTTCTCATATTCGCACTATTCTAGAAAGTTGGCAGATTTTTCACTTAACTTTGAAAAATCATAACTAAATCTACAAACATCCAATTGTAGGGATTCAAAGTCCTATGTGGCCCTTATTAAGTCTATTTTAAGGTAAAAATAATCGCCACTACTAATTATAGGGATTATTTTCCAAGAATCATTGAACAATACAGCTGGTCCACAAAACATTTCAGATTCAATGCCTAACTTCAAAAATTCATATCCTACAATCTACAAGTCCAAACAATCCATATTATACATCAAATTAAATATTAGAATGTCTACTTCAATTATGAAAAGTTTCATGGCCATTGGACAAGACTAGATCATTTTAAAACTCATAAAAAACTGACTGTCTCCAGAAAACGAATTCAGACAACTTTAACATAAACTTTGAAAATCATTATATAACCATAAACACATTATTAGACTATGATTAAACCTCAAAAATAACCCTTGGTTGAAATATGAACAGTACCCCACCCCCATGAAAACTCATTCAAACAACAAACCAATCGGCTCAAAACGAAGCCTATGCTTACCTCTACGAGTTTCCGCAATACGTTCAGAAATCTGACAATACTCCGGCCGGTGAGATGGTAGCAAACCCCTCCAAATGAAATCCAAAACCATAGAAATGTTGCTCTCACTAAGAGGAACAATATTACAGAAGGCTCCAGGAGCTGGAAACGCCGAATCAGGGGTGAAATAGGCTCTAGAGCTCAAGAACTTTTACTATTCATCCACCTTCTTTCCTCTACCATTTTCTCAACATTCTTTTGGGATATTTTTATGAATTTTGGGCAGATGCACCAAAATATATGGCCAAGAGTGAGTCTTGAAAAGTTATGCCAAGTGTCAAGCTCTCATGGTGCCATTTGTTCGGTAATCCACTTTGGTAACACGTGTCACTTGCTTTAATAAAGTGGGTCCCACCTCCTTTCTCAGGTTCTATATGTCCTTTTTGGTTAGGGGAAGGAGAGGCCTGATAATTTCCCTAGACTCCAGGGTTCGGTGTTCGAGAAGTCAAATATGCAACTGGACCAGAGACCGGCGGATTTCCCAAACTTAGACGCTAGGTGGAGCTCTCTGGAGATGCTAACATAAAAGGCATAAAGTAATTGTCATCATGAGAGACACGTGTCAGTTTCCTATCAAGCTAACACAAAAGTGACATGGTACTTTGTCATGATGAGAGGACACTTGTCACTCTCTTATTTATCCAACATAAAATTTATGTCATCATTTGCTATAATGACTTACTTTATTAAACCTACTTTAATAAAGTTACTTTATTGGTGCCTACTCGGGACTCTACTTTGGTTTTACTAGGGAATACGACATGTATATCGAGCCTGCCAAATAATTCTAGGTCAGAGTATATGTGTATGGGCCCCACATGGCCCCACACAGCAGTGTCTACTTCAAAAACACAGAATACACATGTTTGCCCTGAAAATGCCATGTGCATACCTACACCAGCAATTCATGCCTTACCTCATGACATATCTAGGTGCCTTACCTCATGGCATCTTCTACCAACCCAATGGCAATGTATATATGTCCTGTGCACATTTGCATTGACACTTTGATCCTACTGCATATGCATACTGGGCCCTCTGCCCGGAGGGTAGATCACATAGTCCCCTAGAGTCTTTCTATCATTGACATTCTTGGGACTCTTTTCAAATTGGGTTAAGTTGTCTGCCTAATATAGGCATATCGTCAAGTCTTTATGCCTGAAATTCGGGATATTACATTGTAAATTCTCACATGTGTCTTGTAAATACACATATTTTACTTGTAAATTCCCACTTGTGTCTTGTAAATAGCATGTATTCTTGTGAATAAGCCTATTATCTTGTACATGGCCTAAATGGTCTTGTAATTTCACTTATTTATCTTGTAAATAAGTATATTTGACTTGTAAATTCTTACATGTATCTTATAAATAATCATATTTGATTTGTAAAGTAAGGGTACAATTGTCTTTTCACCCACAAATTTTATTTTTAGTTTAGCCCTGGAGGTGTAGTGAAGTTTCAAAAAGTTTTTTGGGTTTGTTTGAGAATAATTTGTTATAGAAGGGGTGTAGTGAAATTTTCCCTAATTCTAAACCCTACCTAAACACAATAAAACCAGATGCTTTGCATTTAACTAGGCCAACCTTAATACTTTCCAAATAAAAACAAGGACATCCTAAATACCCAAATACCCAACCTCAATCAATGTTCAAACCAATGATGAGGCAAAGTTTCAATGAGCCACAAAATGAAGAGCTTTAGTTGATAGGGGGAGAGACGCTGAAGATTGAAAGGCATTTAGGGTTTATGTGGAAGTTTAATTGTGTAACGCCTCAAATTTTATTCACTAATATGCCTTGTAATTACTTGTGGCATTTAATGGAATGAAATGGGTAATATTGACCCACCTCGAATAGCCTCCCGCTATAAATTATGGATAATAGGAATTAAACACTGAAAATTGGAATGTGAATAGTGCTACCAGTATAATTTCTGAGGAGACAACAAGATTGTCATGTGATTTTGGATGAACAAATGATGTTCAAAAAATGTGCAATTTTCTAAAATGAAAGTAGACAATCTAAGCATTAATTTGATAGGTCATATAGATCATTTGGAGCTATGAATTTTTGAAGTTTACCTAGTGAATTGGCTACTTTCTGGAACAGTGTCCAAAGATTGAAATTCTGGGAATTTTCAGCTTCCAATTGGCTAAAGGCTATATTTTTATTTGAAACTAGACTCAATAAGAGTTAAATAACCTTTAGAAGAACCTCAATTGAATGTCTACAAAAAAATATATATAAATTTTCAAAGTTGGGTAAAAATGCTACCAGTTTTTGGCAAAAATCACATGTATAGGCAAAATGGTAATTTAAAAATTTATTTTCTTTAGCACACACTCATTTTCGTCCAAATGGGCTAGAAATGAGGGGAAACAAATATTTCTTTTATTTTTATGATCATATTTTGGATAAAGGTTGAAAAGTCAAAAAGGTGGAATTTCCATAAAATACTTTATCTTGTGCATTTGGTTAGCTTAATGGGATGAAGCCCAAATTGGTTTTTGAAGGGCTTAAATGGTGTCATTTTTAGGCCAAGGAAGAGAGGAAAAATTGGTTTAAATGGAATGGGATTTTATGACACCAATTGGTAAGGGATAAGGTCAAGTACCATTCTTATGTCATAAATCCAATTTAGCAAAAAAAATTAATTAAGGGTTATGTAGAGATATTTTTAAGCTCTTATCTTCATCTTTCTCCGTCCATTCTCGTGCCTACACCGAGAGAGAGAGAGAGAGAGAGAGAGAGAGAGAGAGGCTTGGAGTCTTAAGGGAACAAGAAAGCTTGAGGAGCCAAAATTCAAAGGTGAGCTTTGTGTTTTCGAGAGATTAAGCTTCCTAACTTGTGTAATAGCTTCTCTAAACTCTTTATCTCCATGAATAATCATGTGTAGTAAGCAAATCTTCAAGTTTGAAGAGAGAGAGGGAGACGCCTAGAGAGAGAAAGTGTAAGGATTAAAAGGTAACTTCAACTCCCTTGGTGTTTAGTTGTTGTTGTTGTGGATATTGTCATGATTTGTGGTTTGGATTGTGATTTTGTAAAGTTGGGATGTTGAAACCCTAATGGGTTATGCTACCCAAATTTCCTCAAATCATGTCTAATAAGTGTTTAAATGGTTTAAAAAGTGGTTATGAGTGAAAAAGGAGCAACCTTTAAGGGTTGAAACTCAAAATCACATTTTCCCTTTTCAAGCCAAAGTTTCGGCCAGTGCTGGAATCAGGGGTTAGGGCTAGAATTTCATAAATCTTCCATGGTGTTCAAGAGGGGAAATTGTGTAGGGGTTGATGTTGAGCACTTTGTAAGAAAAATCCTAGAAAGTGAAATTATGAAAATACCCCTAAAACCCTAAGTAGGGGTTGTCAAGGGCAAAAATGTCATTTGGCAGTGATTTTGTGAAAAATGAGGTAAAAAATGGATTCTACACACAAAACTGTGTAGGAATAAACTAGGTCAAAATTTCTGAAAAAGTACAGTCGGATCGGGTAAAAAGGGACTTAGATCGGGTCCCTAGGGGCATTTTGGTTATTTCACAGCTTTAAGCTAAGATAAATAACAAAATGAGTTTAAAAGATTTTAGAGAAGTACATAAATGGGTATTAATCTAATTCTTGTAAACTTGGAATTTTAAGACCGGATTGATAGCTCGAGCAGTTGGAACAAAATTTAAGGAACGGTTTACAAACAAAAAAGGGTTTAAGGTAGTAACTCTATCTCTCATACACTATGTGAATGTTCATATGATATATGTTGCTATATTATGTGATATGAACATGGTGTTTGTGGCACATTACCTAGCTATGGTCTGGGACCCAGTGAGATACACGGATAAGTAGGGGATCCAAACAGTCATTTAGCCCTGAGCATTGTGCACACACACAATACAATAAGGATTTTCATTTTACTCCATATGGTGCATTGCATATTTAATTATCGCATTTTATATGATCGATTGTATGTTAATACTGAGATTCGTTTGAATCTCACCCTTTTTCAAATTTAAAAATTTGTCCAGTTAAAGCACGCGGCTCAAAGGGCAAAGATGTGAGTACCGGCAACTGAAGGTTCTGGACTAGTTCAATGTTAACGTTAGTTATCTGTAGGCTTTTATTTGTTTTAAGGTTTGTAATTATTATGAACAAACGCTGTTGGGATTTTTGTCATATAATCATGTACATTTTATCAGCACTTCGATGCTATTCCTGTGTCCACTGAATTGCACAATTGCTACTCAGATTAATATCAATGTTAAGTGGTTTGTAAGGCGGGGCCTTACAAATTGGGTGAACTTTGGTGTGTTTTACTAACAACGTATGTGTCTTTTCATAATCAATTATATTACCCTAAGGTCCCAAGTGACTTGCCGAGAAAATGAAGGTTTCAAGGGACCTTGGAGTAGTATTTTTTTCTTACTTGGGACCTCAGTGCAATTTTTCCTAATCTAACTCACTCCATATTTGGCCACTTTGTATAACATAATCAGTTAGTCATTCAAGATTACCAAGGTTATTAAATTCAGATTGGTCACCGAATCAGTCAAGGTAGTAGGTCACGGGTCAGTGAATTAGATCTGAGTTAAGTCAGAGCTAACCTGAGGTTAGAATGGTGAAAAAGTGAAGATTACATGTTATTAATATGAATTAAAAATAAAATTTATAAAAAATGAATTAAATTATTTTTAATACAAAAATATTGAAGCAGTTAAACCGGTCAAATCGAATCGGTTAGGTAATCAGTTCATCAGTTTTCAGTTCAACCTAGATGGCTCAATCTGGTTTTAACATCTATGAAGATTACTGACCTCATGGACAATATCAAGCCTAAAATCATAAGGATTTTTATTTTGCTTCTGCAAAAAATTGACATGATCATCTAGATTCAAAATCTGGTATATCTGAAAGAAGATATAAAATGTTTTTAAAAGATACATTTATATACATTGGCCAAGAAATTAATATAGGTATATGGATAATCAATCATTTAGCAAGATATGAAGCAATATACTTGTTCTTTTTCCTTCAAACTATTTGAGGTGAAACAATGTTAAAAAATAGGGAGAATATCATTTAGGTCCTAACCAAGAGAAATAATATATTGACAAGTTTCATAACTTGTTAATGATAACTCTTTCACTTGTCATTAAAGACTTTTCTGATATTATTTCTCTTATTTGAGACTTAAATGATATTCTCCCAAAATATGAATCCATTAAAAAAATAATTTAAAATATTTCTCTAGCCATTTTAATGGGCAGCCCCACCATTTAGATTGGATTTTGTAGGAAAGCTTTCTCCATTTAATCACTTTGTATCAAGACGAAACAAAAATACTTTTTTCATCTTTTTCCTTTCGTCAAATAACTTTTCCAAGTACCAAACTTACCCTGAGGTGACAAATTTTGTTTAGGTATTTATAAAGATTTGATTGTAGGAATAAGTTAAACAATGATATGAAAGTACATCATGCATATTCTATAATGAAGAGTGGCAGTGGAAGACTTTAAATGAAGTACATCTAGCCATAGTGATTATAATGACCCAATTTGTGATTAAGGGCTAATGACCTCGAAAGCTTATGTAATTAATTTTAAATAGACACTTTTGCAAAATGTGATGTGAATTTTCATATAACTGTGTTCTGTGATGATTTAGTAGTATTGTGATAATCAAGGGCAAAATGGAAAATTTACCGACCAATTAGTCAACTACCGAAGAGGGAGTTGGCTAATTGGTAGGAATCATTGTGGAGTGTGTAATTTCTTAAGAGATTATGTAAGAGTGGTTATACATGTGTATGTGTATGGAAAGATTAGGAGATGAAATAAGATTATGACATGTAGACAATTGTGAGCCATGGGATGAGGTCAAAATTTCAAACCTTGCTTTTTCTCTTCTCTCTCTCTCAAAGTTGGTTGTGAGCATGAGAATAGGGGAAAAAATTCTGATCATCATCCTCATCTCATTTCTCTCTACTTAGCCTCCATTTTTGATAGGATTTAAGGTAGAAATAAAAAGTGAAAGGTAAGATTTTGATGTTATTATGGTTCTCAAATACTCAAATGCTCTTCTTTAATATTGACCACCTTGATGAGAGCTTCATCTTTATGGTTTTAGATTTTTGAAAGAAGGTGTTTTAGAGCTTGAACAAATTTGAGAGTTGAGGAATCAAAGATCTAATCTTGGCAAGTTTAAGAGGTAAGCATTGGTAGCATTTTGGCATATATGTTGTGATTTTTGGTTAAGTTTTAATATTTGTAGAATTTGCCCTGTTTTAAGTGTGATTTTATAATGCATGAGTTGTATGATGATTTATGGTAGAATTGGTGTTATGTGGTGCTATTTGCATGTTGAAATTGGTTTGGAACCTTGGAAGAGGAATTGAGGGAAATTGAGTAATATGGGTTATATGGTGACCCAAAACAAAAATTGTTGGTAGAGTGGGATTTTAGGTGTTTTGAGGTTTCCAATTGGTTCTTTGGGTAAAAGTAGGCGGGATTAGGCTTATGCAAGAATTTTAGGACCATTGGAAAACATTTGGTAAAAAACTTGGAAGTTGTTGTCAGTTGCTGCGATTTTGCTTCTGATAGAGGCCTCACTCAAGTGCAACATTGTGATTTTTCTTTTCCTTCATTTTTCTATTAAACTTCCGTGCCAAAAATCAAGAGTGCATTTCCTCACTTGCGAGCGACATGGGTCCTTACTCGAGTAGATCCTACCTCACTCGAGTGTTGGTGTATTTGGCACCTTGAGCTCGCTTCTCGGGGCAACACTCGCAGTCCATATTTCAAAAGTTTGAGCTAGCACTCGCAAAGCATTGAGCTATCACTCAAGTATCGGGGACATCACTCGAGTGCACTTCCCACCCCAAAGTTTTTGTTGCTCTCGATTCGTCACTTTCTGTGCCTCACTCAGTAGAACTCGGGTGAATAAGAGGCTATCACTCGAGTATTGGGTTCAAGACTTGAGTGCTGTGACCACTTTTTGTTCTCTTTATTGCTCTCTGTTAAGCACTTCCACCAGTGTGCCTTCGTGTTTGAGTGCAAGTCACTCCATCACTCAAGTGAATCAACTGAAATTAATGTTTTAGCTTCCAAAAGGGGAGTCTTTGGTATAATTTTGCTAACCCTACAGGCATTTGTCTAGACTTCTAGTGGGCACCTAAAGGACTTGATTGACCAATTTTAAGTGTTTTGAAATCAAAGACTTAGAATAGAGATTGATCCGTTATCCTTGGTTTTGGTTATAGGTTTTGATATTTGCCTTGTGCGTGAACAGCCTGTGTGTAAGAACCGTCGGAAAGAACAATGTAGTGAATTTTTCTATTATACCATGTGTAATACATTGTATGTATGTTTATCATTCTTTGTGATAATTTCTGATGTTGTTGCGAATATAGCTAGGAGGGCTGTCGTCATTGTGATTACAGCAAAAGCTATCGTATAGTTTTTACAGCCAGGAGGGCTATCGTCATTGTGATTATAGCAAAATTTGTTGCATTGTGTTTACAGCCGCGAGTGTTGTCGTTTATGGTGAATGCCATTAATCATTATGCATTGTGTTGCTACTGATGATGATTTGATTGCATGCTATGTGTTTATATATTGTATTAATGATTTGTTACTACTGGGATTCTCTTGAATCTCATTCTTTCTATTGACTAACCTACAGCCAGGATAAGCAGTTCGTAGGAGAAACAGCCAACCAAGGGCGGATAGTTCAGATTTGGGTTGTAGTTGGTTGTCATGCTTTGTTTGGGGTTTATTGTATGTTAGTAAATATTATTTTGGATACAGTTGTGTAATCCCCTGATTGGGAATAATTGTGAGGGTAAATATACCTGTAAACCCTTTAGCTATTTTATGAAACCCAAAGGTTTGCCGAAATTTTTTGGTTGTACACTCTGATATCTATGAATGTGGCTTATTTGTACAGGTGAATTATATTCGAAATGTGAATATGAGACCAAATTGAAGAGGTTTTGAAAGAAGTTTTGAAAACCCACTTCATCTCAGGGAGATTCTTTGATGTGAAGTTTGGGACCTAACGGGTTTCGAAATAACCATTGGTCTCTAATTTAACTTAATTATGAATTTTTGAATTATAATTATGGTTTATAAGGCAGATGGTAACATTTTTGGTATCAGAGTTGTAGTTCCTAGCAAGGGTAGAGTTTGCTAGGATAGCTCCCTTAGTTCTTTGTCTTTGTGATAGAAGATGATTATGATTGGTTATTATAAACACATATATACATGGGATTTGTGGACAATGTGTATACATTATCTGTGAAACTGACATAGTGCATGATTTGTAGAATGAAAAAGACAACAGATCATCCCAAAGTACAACAAGTGGGCCCAGAGGTGGAGGTAGTTAATGACAATCCACCAGATCCAATGTGAGAGTTAATTGTGTTAGAACCGGCTGACACCCAAAAGGGGAGTGAATTGGGTGTAAGATAAAAACTTGAGAACTTTGAAAAAATTTTCGTATCTTAATGAAAACAGTAAGTATGAAACTAATGAATCATAAATCAGTTAGATAATATATTCTAGAAATATAAGAGCTTAGGGAAGAGACTATGAAAACTGTGATTTATCCTGGTTCAATCTAATCTATGATAGCCTACGTCCAATCTCTAGGCTCCTCTTGAGATTTTCAAATCCACTATCTTCTTGTTTAATCCGGGCACAAGAAAATCCTTTACAAGCCTATAAGTTTAGTCGGGTATTTGTGAAACCTTTCACAAATCCCTCACTGAAAAGCTCCTCCTTACGGCAAGTCTTATGAGCAGAGAAATCCCAAAGATCTTCTTCTCCTGCTTACTCGTGCAAGTCTTATGAGCAACAATGTTCTCTCTTGCTTACACCCCTGTAAGTCTTATGAGCAGCAACATTCTCTACTGCTTGCACCTTGTAAGTCTTACGAGCAGAATGTCTTACTGGCAATTCTCTCTACAGCTTCCCCCGTAAGGAAATCAACCCTCTCAAGGTCACTCTACCTTGAGATCAATTCAAAAATACAGATGAAGATGTTTACAAACTCTCTCACAGAGTGGATATAATGCTCACTGAAGTATAATATAATTAACTCTCTCAAATATATATGATATAGAAAATAGATAAGAATAGAGAGTGGTTGGGTCGGAGTGGATGACTCATGATATAAAAATGTTGGCGTTGTTGAGCTCTCATCATTATTTTCTCTTCTCTGAATGCTATCATATTTATAAATGAGTTGTAGAAGATAACCGTTATAAGCATTTGTCTGTTGGAGTTTCATTACAATATTTGACCATTGAGTGCATTTGAACAACTAGCCACTGTCAGTTACAGAGCAGAGCATCCCATTGAACAGCGGGATGTTTCATTATGAGCTGTACGTCATGTTGTGGAATGGTATGAAGATGTTTGAATATTTGACAGTCTTTCATGGTGTGTCAGTTGCTTGTCATGGTGGGTAGCCGCCATTCGGTGTGTAATGATGAAGTTCACCGTAATTGACTTTTTTTTTATTTGAATATGCAATCCGAATGTTTAATATCCTGTTTCACTCTTGAAATATATGTTAGTTAACATTTAGATATGATAACGAGTGAAAACACAAGGAATAAACAACATTTAATCATATTCAGATTGTTTGTTGTGAGTCTATTGCGTTTTCCTTCGACAGAGTCTCACTCGAGTACTCTAAGGCCTTACTCGAGTGCATTTCATATTTTCACGTTATGGCTTCCTCTCGGGAAAACACTTGCTACTCTTCACTTGCAGGACTCAAGTGCAATCCTTCTCCTCACTCGAGTGTTACTAGTCATGCTCGAGCGCTCTTCATGTTGCTCTGGTCATATTTCTTCTTAGGTTAACACTTTTATGTCAACACTTGTATGACTCAAATGAAATTCTAATCCTCACTCGAGTGTGTTGTTCAATGCTCAAGTGTTGCTAAATTTCTCCACACTTCAGCAGCTTCTGGACAACACTTGCATGACATTTTTCAAGAGTGTGTTTTTAGACTCGCGGGTGATGTGGGGCCACGTCAAACAAAATTTATTTATTTTATTATAAATTTGAAAAATGATGTATCATAGGAAAGCTCTTGTCATATGTATTCCAATACAAGAAGAATTAACTCCAAACTCCTTTAATTCTGCAAGTTATAATCGAAAGAGTGTCTATCGCACTAGACTACACAAGCATCAACTTCCAGAAGGAATAACTCCTAGAATATAACTTCAAATTAGGCAAATTACCCATCCATGGAAAGCTCTTTGAGTCAAGTTTGATATGGCACTTGTCACATTGCCTTTCGGGCCCCAGCCCACATATGGGTGCTAGCGTAACCCCTATCGGGGAAGGATGGACTCACAAGAGTTCCTCGCTCCCCAAATGAGATTTTCCGCCTCCGCAGGGATCGAAGCCACTACCTGGGGGTAAGTAGCGCCTCATGACAATCCCCACTACCATTGATCAATGCGATCGTCTGGGGGTAAGTAGTGGCTTCGATCCCTGCGGAGGCGGAAAATCTCGTTTAGGGAGCGAGGAACTCTTGTGAGTCCATCCTTCCCCGATAGGGGTTACGCCAGCACCCATATGTGGGCTGGGGCCCGAAAGGGGATGTGGCAGCACTAGTCTCGTCTCAATTCGATGTGTCGTTTGTGAGTTATATCCAAAATACCAAACCTATCTTGGAAAGTAACGATGATTTTAGTGTCAATTTCCACGGATCATATCTCCTTCATATGAGCTTATTTAAATATGATCTTGGTGTACATTTTTCATGTTGTGAGTCTTCGTTCATATGCCACTAGTTTTAGGTCAATCCGACTTATGGTTTGAGAGATATGGCCAAAATACTGAAACTCTGTCAGGCTGACCGTAAAATAGAGCTGAACAGAGTAGCCCGATACTGGAGTGTGTTCTTCCTTCACTCGAGTGCTACAGTGCCACACTTGCTACAGTGATTTTGCACTTTCAGTATGCACCTCGAGTGCTACAGTGATTCGCATGCTATAGTTCCAAATAGTGCTTGATTGCTATAGTACTACCGCTACAATGCCAACAATACCGACTGCTACAGTGCAAAAAAATGCCATCTAATTTCCTTCTGACCATAGAAATCTCAGAGAACTTGAATCTTGATATTCCCATTAGATCTTGCAAGTTCTTCTTTCTTCAATATCTTTCTTCTTGATTTTCCTCTTGATAATAATTCTCCATAATCCGAGTAGGCAGCTTCTTGACTATCTTCAGTTTCTTTCTTCTTCTTCCTTTTGTTCATTCTCATCAATTCAATCACTTCTTTGTATATTTGATAATTTTGGCTTCTCATTCTTCCTCCATAATTCAATCAAGATATCTTCTTTTATTTTCTTGACTACCTTCAATCTTCTTTCTTTTCTTGGCTAATCTACAAGGTATGCAACATTAAATATAATAGTTAGTCAATGTAGAAGATTGATATATTATGCAAACTTTTTGCTCTTAATATTCGGCATATATATTTGACATCATCAAAACTAATCATATCTAATAAATGGGTCTAATAAAGGATCAGCGAGACATGATCACTGAGCAGAGAGAAGAGCTCAAAATTGAAAGAGGCAAACATAGAGAAGACCGGGGTCTATCCACTCAGGAGGAGACCTAAGAAGAGTCTCACCACGAGGACATTGCTGAAGGGTCAGCAAGGCCGCTAGAATCCCCACCTCATATTGCCTCAAACCAGGAGTCTACTAGGGTACTAGTTAGAGAGGAAAGGGATCTTCAGTATTAGCTCTCGAAATTCTGTAAGCATTTGCCTCCAGTGTTCAGAGGTAGATTTGATCCTCATGCAGCTAAAGATTGGTTGAATCGGCTTGAGAAAATTTTTGAGGTTCTTGAGTGCTCGTTCGAGGTGAAGGCATGTCTGGCCATCTACAAGCTCGAGGGTGATGCAAATCGTTGGTGGCAGAATATCACCCTAACACTGAAGAATCAAAATGTGCCATTGAGCTAGGAGCTTTTTCAACAACAATTTAATGAGAAATATTTTCCCAAGTCAATGTGATTGGAGAAGGAAACAGAATTCCTGTCTATTAAGAGAGGGGACATAGAAACTTTTGATGATTATCTGTCTCATTTCATCTGCTTGTCCCGGTATTCCTCTTATCTTTGGAGGATGGATGATGAGGAATGGAGCTCGGATATGCTCATATGTGGGTTGAGGCGAGAAATGAGAAAGTTGTTAGCCACTCACCTATTCACTGAGTTTAACAAAGCGATAGAGGAATGTAGAATCACAGAAAATAATTTGAGAGATTTGTATCCGGTCAAGGGTACTGGCAGCTGTAGTGAACCCAGTAAGGGTAATACTTCTCATAAGCGGAAGGGTCAAGGATTCTCTTCTTCATCCAAGGGCAGTAGTAAAAGCCCAATCAGCCTAGAAATTGAGAGCCACAGAGAGCTTACATGGGGTAGATATGTCCTCATTGTAACAAGTCACATCATGGCAAAACCTATAAGGGTTTGGTGATATGTTTTAACTGCAAGTAGGTTGGGCATATGTTTAATGAATGCAATCGGCCACGAATAGAGCAAAGACCTAAGAATCAGGGGAGGGTATTTGCTATGACTCACGAGGAAGCTTAAAAATCCCCTGACCTGATCCAAGGTAATATCGTTCTCAATCGTAATTTGTTACAAGCATATTTGATTTAGGTGCAAGTCACTCTTTCATTGCTTATGATTGTGTAAAACGCCTGGGATTACATGTGCATAAGTTTCCGTTTGATCTGATTGTGTCAACACTGATGGGTGTTAAGGCTCTAACCACTGAAGCCTGCTTAAACTATGTGATAACTGTTGAGGGGCACGAATCCATTATTGATTTGATTTGTCTGTCGCTCCATTAACTAGAAGTCATTCTGGGTTTTGATTGGTTGACGACAAATAATATCTTTCAGATTATGGCAATAAGAGGATAGTGTATCCTGCTTTGTAAAATATGAATGATGTGAATGCAAATCTAAATTTCCTTTCAACAGCCAAAGCTGAAAAATATCTGCAGAAGGGTTGCCAGGGGTATATGATGTTCTTTTCCATGCAATAAAAGGAAAAAGAAATATTGAGTAGTATAACCATGGTAAATAAATTCCCTGAGGTATTTCTAGATGATCTTAGATGATTACCGCCGAAAAGGGAAGTTCAGTTCCCAATAGAGATTGTGCCTGGAGTTGGTTCTATATCTAAGGTTCCATACTGAATGACCCCAAATGAAATGACGGAATTGAAAAAGTAGATTGAAGATTTGCTCCAAAAAGGGTTTATTAGACCCAGTGTGTCACCTTAGAGAGCTCCAGTGTTGTTTGTCAAAAAGAAAGATGGGAGTTTGCGTTTGTTTATTGATTGCTAGGAATTGAACAAGATTATTGTCAAGATTAAGTATCCTCTCCCAAGGATTGATGACCTTTTAGATCAACTGCCTAGTTCTTGTGTATTTTCAAAGATTGATCTAAGGTCAGGTTATCATTAGCTGCGTGTAAAAGTGGAAGATGTTTTTAAGACTGCTTTTAGGACCAGGTATGGGCACTATGAATTTCTGGTAATGCCCTTTGGCTTGACCAATGAACCTACAGTATTCATGGATTACATGAATTGTGTCTTTCGATAGTATTTGGATCAATTTTTTGTTGTGTTTATTGATGATATTTTGATATACTCCAAGAGTAGGGAGGAGTATGATCATTATTTGAAAATTGTGTTGAATACATTATGTGAGAAGCAACTCTATGCCAAATTGAGTATGCGAGTTTTGGCTTCCAGAAGTAAAATTCTTACTCCATGTAATCTCCCAAGAAGGGGTCTCTGTAGATCCCAGTAAAGTGGAAGTAGTGCTAGACTGGAAGAGGCTAGAAACTGTTGCTGAGATACGTAGTTTTCTGGGTCTTGCTGGTTACTACCGGAGATTCATCCAGGATTTCTCCCGTATTACTTTGCTGATGACCAAGCTCACAAGAGACCAGAAACGCAGCAAATGACAGAAAAATACCAGATGGTCAAATCCAATTCCAATGGTTCCCAAACTTCTCACAAAACTCAAACACACTTAACCATGCCTAAGGAACACATTGGCAACTTCTAAAACACTCTAAAAACCCTTTTTACCACAATCTATGCCTTTGGGTCTCTATAACACACAATACCGCAATCTCATTCAACTTAAATCCAAACTTCCAAACTATATCCAATACTAAAATGACTTCACAATAGACCATTTCCAACATCAATCACAATAAAATTCATATATTCCAAAAATAGGCATAAACTAGGGCAAATTTCCAGATTTTCACAAACTTGTCCAAAAATCACAAACAATATATCAAAATGCACTAAAGGCTTACCTCTTCACTTTGTCAAATCCAGAATCTTGATTCTCAAATTTTCAATTTCGTCCAACTCATAAACCACCACCTTTCAAGATTCTGAAATCACCAAGTTGAAGCTCTCAATGAGATGCACAACATTAGAGAAGAGGTTTAGGGCACTAGAAGATCATTGCTTACCCAAAATCCAAGCTTTCTCTTTCTCTTTCCATGCTCAAGGTCACCGAAAATGGAGGGATGAGAGAGAGAAAATGAGATATGGAGAAGACGATGATGATTGCATTCCTCTCCCTTGCCCACACTCTTC
The DNA here is from genome assembly GCA_963855925.1 of Inga laurina. Taxonomy (NCBI): domain Eukaryota; kingdom Viridiplantae; phylum Streptophyta; class Magnoliopsida; order Fabales; family Fabaceae; genus Inga; species Inga laurina. The sequence continues at coordinate 58,438,123 of OY979708.1, forward strand.
CACCAAATAAGAGAGAGAACATGAGAGAAAAGTGGACTTTTGTCCCATGTGCCACAACCAATGGTCCACACAATGCCACTTTTCACCATCTTATTCACTCCCACCATGAGCTCACACAATCGCAAAGCATAGGATTCTGACCCATGTTCAATGAATCTTAACCCTTGATCTTAAATACCACACATTTTTATACCAAACGCACATTACATTAATTCTAAAAGTGTTTAATTACACTAATTACAATCAATTTCAGAGTCATTAGCCCTTAATCCTGAATTGGGATATTACACATTTTATCCTAGGGAGTGCCGCTTCCAGTTAGCCGGTGGTTACGGAATAGCTCTTAAGGACAACGTCCTTGAACGTGACTAGGATTACATAGTCTACTTGCAGGATCTTCGACTACAGAAGAAATGGAGCAGAGAGAGCGAAAAGAAAAAGAGATTCATAGGTGAGTGATTGGCTTGTCGCTTGTGGGGTTGTTTGAGAATAATCGCAACTTTACCCAGAAACACTCTTGACGGTGACTTCGTGATTTGAGAATAATCACGATGTCGCCTTCTTCTTTCTTTCATTGCTTCTCCTTCTCTCTCCAAGATATCTCTCCGATCTATGAACTTGAGCTCTGATTTTGTAAAACATAGGTCTTATTTGCCGAGATCTGAACCATCGACGGCTTCCTTGTTTTTTCTTGCTTTGATTTTGCAAACATAGGAAGGAAAAAAAAGGAATTTGTAAGCATGGGTCTTTAGTTTGGTAAATATGCTTGATCGACTTTTGGGTTTAAGAAGAACCATGATTTTTGCTTTTGTATTTTGGCTGAAGCTTAATGGAAGAACCAAGATTTTAGCTCATGCTCCTACTGGCCTTCGATTCTAGTGGGGGAGGTGCAACTTTCTGATTATTTTTTTGCCTCCAAAGAAAGAATATACACATCAGCATGACTTTCGTCAAATTTTTCAAACCCTATTCACCAGTTCACCATACATGTTAGCACTCTGGTCCAAGGTTACATTTTCACCATCAACATCTTCCCACTTAATGGAAATGACGTTAATGGGTTACTTTTTAATGTTTAGGGTACTTTTGCATCAAAAAATGTTTTTGCAAAGTACCTCATTTCAGGTAGTTTCAATTTGTTTAAATAAATTTTTAGTAGACAAATGTAATTTCTAAAATTATTGATGTGTTTTTCTGAGTCTCTAAAATCAAACAATATTTTGGAATTTGCAAAAAGATTTGGCACTATCCAGATGTTGGGAATTTGGGTGAGAAGTAAATGCGTGAACAGATCCGGAAGAAGGAGGGCGTGGAGAAGAAGCCTAAAGAGGCTGTTGCACAACAGCGAAAGAAGGCTGCTGCTGACCTCTATTACAGGTGAAATGCACCTTTCGTTCCGGTGCCTTTCTTCCTTTTCTGGCTTTCCTAGTTATAACCTCTAATCTTCACAAAGAGAAAACACGATTATTTTCTTTATTTTACCAACATTCTTACGATTAATGTTTCTAAATGGATTTGATATTTGCAATGACAATCTTATTGTTTGTAGTGCTCCTGCTGGCTCCAACATTTAAAATGGCTTTTGAAGCAAAAGGCCTTTCTGCTAATGTCTATGTTGGAACGCAGCATTGGTATGATGGTATCCATTCACTGAAGAAGCTGTTCAACAAGTAAGTCCATCTTCCTCTTGGTGTTACTTCACCATTTTATTGTCTTTGTTCTATATTTCCTTGATGTCTTCATTTTCTTTCAGAAATGACTTGCTTATAGAATGATTAATAAGGATTTTAAAATCAATCACTATGTTTCTTGCCGTGCAGCTTATTTCATGTTTCTCTGCATGAGGTGTTATTGGTGTGATAAGTCTGAATTGGCATGATATTCTTGCTCTGTTTTGAATATTATTATCGTGAATGATTTTCTTTATTCTTTACCTACTCTTAGTGATGTGCCCATCAAAATTTTGTGGTCCTTACTCTAGAACCAGAAGGTAGTTCATCTTTTATTTGACTGCACAGGGATGAGATGATATCATTGTCAAGCAATAGTATTCTAATGAAAATGAATCAGCGATGAAAATATCCCTTTTGTCAATGCCTTTATATATAATCTCATTTCAATTTCAAGTTTGTGAAAAGGTTCATTGAGTTGGGGGTCATGTACTTGACAAGAAGATTTTGCAGAAGACTGGTGGAAAGAGTATGAGTTTCTGTGGATGTGTCAGTCAACTTGATACCAAGCTGCTGAAGTGTCTTTCCTTTATTTTCCCCACTGTCCTTTTTTTTCTTAATATATATTTTTCTTGGCTTGGCTCATTCATTAATATATATTTTTCTTGAAAATTAGTAGAATGCACCTGTTCTGTATATTGACTTGCCATTAATAAAACTTCAGCAAATTTAGTTCAGTGAATTCCTTCTATTATTTTCTTCTTGTTTTGCTTTTATATGAAGGGAATAAGAATATAGTACTGAAATAGATGAATATAAGTCCCTATAGTTTTCTATGATATTTAAGTTGTTTTTAGTTTTTGGGAATCAGAATTTTTGTCTCTTGTGGCATGATATTCAATTCATACCACTATTTTTTTGTCCTGTTTTAGCATTAAAAATGTAAGAGTTTAAATTAAGGCATCTACAAACAATTGAACAAGGTTTTTTTTTAAATTCTTTATATACTTGATCTTCTTCTAGATTGATGATCCATGTTAGAACACAAAACTTGGCTCCTTTCCATAGAAATGCCCAAAAATCTCATGCTTTTCCGCATATATGCTCCATTATTTTTACTGCATGGCCTACCTTGTAATGGTTAGCCAAATATTATGTTTAGGCCGCCAAATACATCTTAGCTGCAGGATTTGGTGCCAAATATCAATACATATGCTCCATCTCCGTCAGGTGCACATATTTGAAAAATTGTTGCAAAGGCAGGCAGTGACTTGGTTTGGTCAGTAAAGAGTCAATATAATATTCAAATCATCTTATGTGGGCGTTCATGGTTCTTTGTAATTTTTTTTACTAAAACTTGAAACATCTGTAAATAGATTCCCCCAGCAAATAATGTAAATTTGAACTAGATGTGGGCATATGTATTGCATGGTGTTTGCGAAATAAGTTGTATTATTTATGGCTTATGGACAGTACAACTTATTTTAAATTATATAAATTGCCCTGTAGCAGATATTGGAATTGTTTTTTTACCTGAAAGTTATAATCTATGGTGTAATATCCTAAATTTTGGGCCTAGGAACTTGAGGATAAGCTTGTATCTAGCAGACGATTAAGCCCAATTCGGAAAGAGTCCCAAGAATGTTGAGAGATAGAAAGACTCTCGGGGACTATGTGATCCGACACTACCGGGCAGAGGGCCCAGTATGCATAGGCAGTAGGATTAAAGTGTCGATGTAGATGTGCACAAAACATATATACGATATCATTGGGTTGGTAGAAAGACACCACCCAGCTATGTCATGAGGTAAGGATTGATTAGTCAGGCGAAATAGGCCAGTGTAAGTGTTGTAATATCCCAATTTGGGATTTAAGGCTAATGACCTTGAGATTAATTGTTATTTGAGTAATTAAACACTTTTGGAGAGTGACGAAGTATTAATTCTCTATTCCAATTCTCTATTCCATCTTAACACTTAATTTAGTTATCATTATTGCTCTATTAGTACCCATGAATATCTCTATCAATAGCTCTAAAGGGTTGGAAGAACTATCCCAAAGATCCCCCCATGGAAACACAAGACATGATTTTTCACTGAGACACTCGAGTGACATTGTACGGATATCGAGTAAAGAAGACCTCACTCGAGTGATGGTACGATCTACACTCGGGTACTAGAGAGTGGAGGATATCGAGTATACACCCGAGAGCATGAAAACCTTCAAAAGACTACAACACTCGAGTCCAGAATGCCACACTCGAGTGACGGCCAAATGCTCATTCGAGTTGCAGGAAATGAAACACAGAAAGTGAGGACCTGAGAGCACAAGAGTTTTCAATAAAAAGGAGCACTCGAGCACAGGTCATTGCACTCGAGTGATGGCTTAATACTCGTAAGTGAGACTATACACTCTTGAGATTTTCTAGGAAGCACAACAGAAAAATTGAAGAGAACAATGAATATACCAGCAGAACTTGAGTGAAACTCAACTTCACCTGAGTGATATTCATCCCATACTCGAGTGAACCCCAGATCACTCGAGTGATGCTATCAAAACCCAGAAAACACAGAAAGTATGACAGCACTTTCCCACTTTTACCCAAGTGATTCCAATGGTCCCAAACTCTCAACCAAAGTTATTCCCTCATAAAAACACCCAAGGAATTCAATGGAACCATCAGAATTACCAAAATCCTATTCCATTATCATGCTTTGGTTTGGATAAACATTAAACACCAAAATCCCCAAAACCACCAAACTTAACATGTCAACCTCCAATCAATCTATCTATCCAAAACTCACCACAAGGTACCATTTTCATGCCAATGACATACCAAATACCCAATGACACTCATTTTTGAATTCAAGGCCATAAATACTAAAAATTCCAAACTTCATACAATGACATGAAATATAGATAGAAAGATTAGTTTCACTTACCTCTTTAACTTTTCCAAAGATACTTCTTGATTCTCCAACTTCCACAATTCTTGTGGCCACAAATCAATGCCAATGGACACACTACTGTAACCCCCCTCACCGTAATTACATCCGGATTACAAAAATTTAAATGAAATAGAGACCAACAAGATGGTTTAACAATTTATAATCCCTCATCAAAAGATGGGGCGTATGAAAATCATTTCAAAACTTATATATTCATGGTCTCACATTCATGTACGGATATAACTACTTGAGAAATCAGAGTACATAATAAATATCAAAGTGCGGAAACCAAAATCCCGGCAAACCCCGGGTTAATACATATATGATATGGGTTTATGAGTTTTCCCATAAAGGGGATTACACGATCCAAAATAATCATTTACATCTCTTACACTTTGGCAATCCCAAATCCAAAATGGATATAACCAACTATCCCAAAACATGAATGTCCCTAAGAGACCCTAACCACTCCGGGTTGGTCGCTTCTCCTTCGAGCCACTTGCCCTGTCTGAAAAAGTTAGTCATATGGAAAGAGTGAGATTCTTGAGAATCCCAGAGCAACAACTCACTCATACAATATATAAACATAGAGCATGTATGTTCATCATAATCAGCAGCTTCACAATGATCTCTGGCTCACGCTACATACGACAGCACTCACGGCTGTAACCACAATGCACTACGCCCACTTTCGTGGTGAACACTATGCCAGCTTTCGCTGTAATCACTATGCACAACGCCCGCTTTCGCGGTGAACACTATGTAGCAGCAACACGAAGCACAAAGCACCATAAAGCATCTCAAAGCACAATGTATCACTATGCTCCACAAAGGATCTCAATGCACAAAGTATCACAAAGCAGCAGCAGCAACATCCACACAATGAATGACAGACAAACATACAATACATTTACACAAAGCATAAGAGAGAAGTCGCTACCTGAAGCTTTCCTGACAATCTTTGGCACAGTAGGCTCACGCGGACGACAGATGTCAAATCCTATTCAAATTAGGGACAATTGATCAATCTCCTTTCCAATGTATATTTCAATAATTCTCTAAGTTGGTTATCATTTGGGACTCATTAGGTGACTAAAATAGGCCTAAACATATGCCTAAAGGGTTGGAAGAACCTACCCAAAAGACCCCTTACTCGAAGGCAAAACACTGATTTTTGACAGTCTCACTCGAGCACAAATGCTCTCACTCGAGCACAAGTACGGACATCACTCGAGCACAGATGCTCTCACTCGAGCACAAGTACGGACATCACTCGAGCACAAGAGAAAGTGAGGCTGCGAGTGAGCACCCGAGAGCACAAAGGAACTTCCAGGAGCTGGCTCACCCGAGCACGCTGACCTCACTCGAGCACAAGGCCAAAAGCCTCTCTCGAGCACCCGCGAGCACACGCTGCGAGTGACAACCCGAGAGCACCACTCTCACCTGAGGCACAGGCTCACTCAAGCACGGCCCCCAGTGCTCGAGCACACACCCCACACCCGCGAGTGAGAAAGTACACTCGTGCAACTTTCCCGCGAGCATCAACCCGAAAGCACAACTCTCACCTTCACTCGAGCAGAACCATGCTCACTCGAGCATGTTCTTCGCTCACTCGAGCACAAGGCGATGCTCGCGAGCACAACCCGTAAAACCCAGATAACTCGAAGCACAACAGGGAAAAACTTGCATATCACTCGAGCACGTTCTTCCTCTGCTCGAGTAATGTGCATCAGAGACCCAAAACGCAGCCAAAAACCAGAAACTCCAGATGGTCAAATTCACTCCCAAAGGTTCCCCAAACTCTTCCCAATGCTCATACACTCTAGGCACTAACCAGGGAACACAATGGCAACTCTAAAAACACTCCAAAAACCCATTTGACCACAATCATTCCTTACGGTCTCTAAGATACACAATGTCTAATTTTCCTTAACATCTTTTTAACATTCCAAATCATATCAAATGATCATATGTCTCCACAATACATCATTTCCAATCATAACTCACAATGAACTTCATATTTCCAAAAATAGGCATATTTAGGGCAAAATTCCAGATTTTACCAACTTAGCCAAAAAATCACAAATAATACATCAAAATGCTCTAAATGCCTACCTCTTCTCTTTGCTCAATCAAGAATCTTGATTCCTCAACTCCCACTTTCGACCCAAAGCTCAAATCAACACCATTCAAGGCTCTACAACCATCACAATGTAGCTCTCATTGAGATGAACAAAATTAGAGAAGGGGATTAAAGCAAAGGAGGATCACAACTCACCAAAATCAAAGCTTTCTTCTTCTCTTCCAAGCTCAAACCAGCGCCAAAAATGGAGGAAGGAGAGAGAAAGTGAGAGGTAAGGAGAGATGATGATGATGATGGAGATGTCACTCTTTCTCCCTACACACACACAATCGCACAAGAGAGAGAAAGAAGAGAGAAAGTGATTTTTGTCTCCTAGTGCCACATCCAATGGCTCACCCAATGCCACATGTCCTCATCTTAATCACTCTCTTATGAGCTCACATAAATACAAAGCATAGGATTCCGACCCACAGTCAAAGAATCACAACCATTGATCTTAAATACCACATGTATTTATTCCCAAAATTTACATTACATTAATCATAATAGTGCTTAATTACACTTATTACAATGATTATCAGAGTTCTCAGTCCTAATCACAAATCGGGATATTACACTACACCCATCAAAATAAAGCTCATCACTCAAGAAACAATTTTAAAGAAATGAGTTTGAGCATTTGATGTCATTTCCTTTACCTTTTCTCAAGATTTTCCTTTCCCTTTTTCTCCAACAATGGCACGGAAATAGAGAGAAAAGAGAGATGAGATGGAGTGAAGGAGATGAAGGAAATGATGACACTTCCTCCTCCCCTATACCATGACCAACCAAAATGGAGGGAAGAGAAAGAGATATAAACAATAAAATATTGGGGCATTTGTCTTTTCTCAACTCCTTTCTCTACACCAACATGCCACATGTCCAAACTTCATTGGTTCCCATAGAATAAGTAACCAAATTAGTTACTCTAACCCCTCCATTAGCCATTTAATTACACTTCTCATTTTTCTCTTAGTTAGTAATTAATCCCTCACTTAATCACTAACTAATGGCCAATAATTCCATTCTTTCAATTTTCCACTAATTATGGCATATTAATTAAAATTGCCATAAAATCCATAATTATTCCACTTTAACTCAACAATTATCCTCAATAATCATCATTAGCCCTTGATTGAAATTTGGAGCGTTATAGAACCAACTATGTAAACATTGAACATTAACATTTAAGAGTATAAGATAATAAGGGAAAAAATAATCACGTTGTGTAAATGAATATGTAAATAAATAATTCCAAAGAACCTTGCTAATTTAAAAACCAATAAGTTAATTTGAAAACATGTTTATTCTTTAACATGATTTAGACAAAATAATAATAGACTTGGACACACAATCCACAAGGATAAGTAACCAATCCACTATAGCTAGAAGCGACAAAGAACTGGCGTGAGTGATACTCACAAAAACCCTCCCTGTATTCCACATGTGTTGACCGTCACATGGGGTTAGCACCTCCTAATCACACTACTAGCTAGGTGTGTCATAGCTCTCCAAGGGCTAACAAAACTACCATTAGCAAATTAGTGTTCTGCTTTCAGTCACTTGAAATATTTTTTAGGCATAAATAGAAGTAAATTGTCTTACAATTTCACATCACTTCAATACATAATAAACAAGTGTTTCCTTAAAGAAAATTGATCCCATCCATGCATGCATATAAAGTTAAACTCGAATAGAAAAGTCAAATAAAATATAATCTCATTTTATAAAATTAAAAATGGTAACATATCACTTTCTGATATGTCTTGGGTCTGGGAAGGGGTGCGGATCAGGTTTAAGGTCTGGTGGCACCCACAATCATTGGAGATAAGGGGTTGTGTATGATCTAAGTTATAGGAATACGGGTACGCCTCTACTACCAGCTTAAGCTTTTAGCATAATGTTTAGCACTTCATAGTTAAGCATGTTCAGTTGAGGGTAGTCTCAGAATAAGTAATCCCTTGGGAAGTTCTTGTGTTGTGGCACTTCGTTTATGAGGTTTAGTATGAAAGCCAACACGGGTCAAATCCCGTTTCCATCATAAGGTTGAGGATGAACCTCCTTTAAGAGGGAGGTCGAGTCTAGAAGGGGGCATGGCTTAGGTTTGTGGTCGGATGTAATACCCCGAATTTTGAAATTTGAGGCTAGAGAATAAGCTTGAAATAAGTGAACTGCTAAGCCCCAGTTTATCAGGAGCCCAAATTTATTCCCTAATGATTCTTATATCTTTAGGGTATCAAAGAAAGTAAAATGGTGAATTTTGGAGAAAGTGATTATGTTTTTGGTAAAATCGCCTAATGAGGTATTGAGCTTGTCATGAGGTTTTGGAAGACCAAATGATGAGCAAAAATAATGCGATTTTACAGGATACACGTAGACATCATAAGCTTTAATTTGATAGGTTATATGACTCAATTAGATCTATATAAAAAAAGTTATGAATTTTTGAAGTCAACACAGGAAAACTGTGAAATTTCTGGAACAGTATGCAAATATTGAAATTCTGGCAATTTTATGATTCCATCTAGTAAAATTCTATATTTTTCCTTGAAACTAGACTCAATAAGGGTTATATAGGCTTTGAAATCACTCTAATTCAATTTTTTTAGAATTAGTTATGATTTTTCAAAGTTTGGGCAGAAATATGCCAGAATTGTCACTAATCCGAAAATGAGGAAAAATTGTGGTGGCAATTTTGTAATTATGGAATAAAAATGGATCAGCCTATTTTTCTATTTTGATGGACCTTTGGGCATGTTTTGGGCTGAATAAAATGGGAGAGGAGTTAGTCCATCTTTAATTGAGCTTTGTGACATGTTTGGGTCCAATTAGCTTTATGTACACAAAGTTAGCATTTTTGGAATTTTGGAAATGGAATAATTATGAGATAATGGTAAAATATTATAAAGCAACATTTCATCTTCTTCCATCCTCCAAACTGACGTGAAACAGCCCTTAGAACTAGAGGAAGTGCACAATTTTTAGAGAGAGAGAGAAGGGGAGGAAGAAGTTTACAAAGGTGATTTCTTCGGTACATCGGTTCCTAACTCGTATAACTCCGTTCCTAAGCTACTCTTCTATGTAATTTAAGGTTTGAAAGCTCTATTTCTTGTGTTGAACTGAACTAGGGTTCAGCCACTCTTGAGAAAAGTTAGTGGGAGCTTGAGGTAACTTCCAAACTCTTGTATATTGACTATTCTGACTGTTGTGGACAATTTAATTGATGAAATTTCGCCGGATTAACATTGGTTTTAAAAATGGAAAATGGGTGTGTGGGGCTGTTATGCTATCCAAATTGGTACTAAATGGTAGTTGTAACCTAATGGAATAGTCAATAAAATGGTTAGGAGTAGAAAGGAACACGTTTATGGAGCCAAAACCGAAAAACACCGATTCTTCCCAAAATATACCAAGATTTTGGCTAGGGCTAGATTTGAGGGTTAGAGATAGATTTTCAATAATTTGATTATTCCATTGAGTTCAGGAGCGAAAATTAGGTGGGGTTTCAATTGGTCACGTTTTCGGAAAAGGCCAAAAAAGCATAATTACAAAAAAGCCCCTGAAACCCTTAAAGTGGGGCTGTCAAGGGTAAATTTGTAATTTGACATTGAATTTGATAATTCTAAGTCCGGAAATGGATTCTTTGGGCAAAAATATATTAGAATAGCCCATGTCAAAATTTCGGGAAAAGTACAGTCGGGCCGGTCCCCCGGGGCATTTTAGTAAATTTACATAATAGGCTTATATAACCCCCAAAAACATTATGGGAGTGTCTGAATGGTAACTTTGGTATTGCAGGATCGAATATGGAGCCCGAACTGTTGGCACGCTTTACAAGGAACACGTCTCGAGGCAAAAAATGGTTAAGGTACGAAACTTACCTCTCCTGCATGTATTTGATATTTGTGTTAGTGTATTGATGCATGTTATTGCTTTGCTTGATTATGTGAAACATGTATGAATGATTTGAAGCTATGTTTCAATTTATGCTATGGCTATAAGTTTATTGTTCGAAGCATTGAGCTTACAGATTTGTCATTGTGTGAGCATGAGTTATGTGATGCAAGCATGTCATGCATTAAAAATTTATCATACATGCATATTGGTATTGTTTTTCTACTGAGATTTTCTCGAATCTCACCCTCCCTTACCAACAATTTAGATAGGAGAAGACAGAAGATATGCTGAGAACAATGCATATAACCATAGAGGAGATTGCAGTGGTGGCACGAAGAAGAGAAGATGTCTCTGTTTCACTGGGACGGGTTTAGATACCCAAGTAGCCCTACATGGCTACATTGATGGTAATGATCATGTACGAACCCCTATGGGGAATTTATGTAATCATACACTTATTATCAGTATATTCATGTTATTCTTGTGTCGCCTATCGAACCGCATATTATTTTCCGTGATTACTCTGAAAAAAAAAAGTTAAAACAAGGTAAGGGCGTGACATTGGAAGTCCTTGTGTTGTGGTGCTTTGTTCCTGAGGTTAGATGGTGTGAACCCACAAAGTAAAGATCCCACAAACCCACAACCAATCTAAATATACTCACCCTAAGAAAGCTAAATAAAGATGGATGATCCACTTGAACCCTTAAGCATGAAAGAACAAGGACCCAAAGTGTTGGAAGACGTCACAAGGTTGATCAAGCCTTGATAAGTCTATTACTTCAAAGAAAAACCCCAGAGAGAATATAAGTCTCTCAATTCTTATTACAAATGAAGGGATATGGGGTATTTAAAGAGAAGTACTCAAACCCTAATTGCATTAAATACAACTTAGAGACTCAAAAGTCTTCAAATATGATCTAATTACAATAAATGCAACCTAAGGACTCAAAATATTAGATGATAACTTAGAAAATGAAAACTACAATTAATATAATGAACTCAAAAGTCACATTTGCCAACTTGATACTAATTTTGCACAAAAACAATTTTTCAAATATAATAAGCATTTAATACCCAAAATGTGCTTATTTAGGCCCCAAGTGATTCTCCCCATGTGCAGAACTAGGTTAAAGTTGTTTGTTTTGAAGTCTGCAATCCCAAATTATGATCAGCACCTCTATTTTCAACCCAAACAAAATTAAAGACGTGATCATATTCAAATACCATTTGCTTTATAAAAGCCTCTTGAACTAGCCTAATCAATGCTTCTTTAAATCTTTTATCTAGTGCTCGAGCGTTTGGTCTAGCTAGAATTTGTAAAGGCTCATTTCAAGTTGAAGAGTCATCACTTAAATTTGAAAGCCAACTTATAATTCCTGTATCACATCATTCCCTCTCTCCTCAAAAGGATTCATTCTTGAATCTTCACCTGCATCAAATGGAGAAAAATTAGCCACATTAAAAGTAGCACTAACATTATACTCATCAGGTAGATCAATTATGTAAGCATTATCATGATTCTTTCAAGTATTGGAAATGAATCATCTCCTCTTGAAGCTAATTTAGGTCTTCTTTAAGCTTGAAATGTTTCTTTTCTCATATGCCCCACATCAAAAATCTAGATTAAAAAAGAATGCGCCTTCTTCCTTTATTAGTGCAAGATGCATAATGCTCAATTTCACAATTAAGAAACACTTCAGTAAAAACAATTTCACTTGCAAGCAATTCCTCAGTATTTTAAAACCCAAGCAATATAATATTTAGAAGAGAAAAAAAATTATACCTTCTAAACAATGTATTAATAACTGCATTCTCTTTATCTTTCTTGTATTTGACAACACAAGGGAATGTCTCAATAAATTTTAGTTAGTTTGCATGTCTTTTGTTAAGCTTACCTAAACCAAGCAAATATACAAAACCAAGCAAAGCAATGTTTTCTATGCAACAATCACATCTTTCCATATTAGAAAACAAATTTTCCTTTCTCATAACATCAAGCACACATAGCAAGGGATTCACATGTTTATCAAAAGTGTTGCTATAAATCAAAGTGTCATCAAAACAAGTTGCAACATTCACATAAGAATACCTACAAATAGCAAACTTCATATGACAACAAAAATTCAAGGTGTGGAGTTCAAGGCATCTCAAGGGTAGTAAGTTATCAATAATAACAAATTCTAGACCACCAAAATATTTTTCAATGCCACTTGAAAGAGATAAAGGTTCAATGGTTCTTGAATATAAGAACCGATCACGTGGCTTCTTAGGAAACAAGTCCAAGAATACCTGCAACACACTAGAATGGCAAAGAAAAAAATAGTTAACATCATTAGTGACCAAAGAATTATCCTTGTAATCTTTCTCAATCACACTTTTCTCATAATTATTTTCATTCGTCTTTTCACTCAATGCTTAACTCTCATTTTTACTCTCTTTATTCTGAAAAACACTTTACACTCTCAATAGTGTTTTCTCTTACAAACTCATTTTTACTCTCCTTATTTTGGCAACACTCTATGCTCTCAATATCTTTTTCTCTCTCAAACTGAATTTTTCTCTCTAGAATAGTTTCACTAAAATCATTCTCACTCATATTTTCACTTTGCTTTTCATGATTAAGAGGATCTTCTTCAACCACAAGAATGGTACTTAGAACAAAGAAGTCGTCTTCTACACATTTGTCGGTATGATTTTCAACATGAGTTTTTCTTCTTCCTTGGCTGGCTCTAGCTCAACATTAGGAATAGTTATAATGAAGCCTTTATTCTCCTTTGCCTTGAAGCTACTTTTAAAACAACTTCATTGCTTGACTTCTTGCTCAAACTCAACAACTAATGAACCAAAATATCAATGTTTATGAAGTTTAGGGTCTTTGCAAAACAAACTCATTTAGGATTAAGCCCACTTACAAAATGATCCATAGTGGCTTTTGAAGTTTCCTTCACTTCAGCTCTAATCATGGAGCCTTGTTTCAGCTCCTGCAACTTTCTTTGTAATTTTCTTTTTGACTTGGAGATGTGACTAGACATCCATTGGTCGTTTCCAGCATTAAGCTTTTAGAGTCCTTTTAACAAGAATTAGAGATCACTTTGAAGTTCTTTTTCACCATGGATATTGATACTTGAAATGTTAGAAATAGAGAAAAAGGGACCTCACCACTCTGCTCACATGTTTCTCTCAAACAAGCTTAGTTTCACACAAGTTTGGCTTTTAAATTGATGTATGTCACTCTTGCCTTTTTCCACTATCAGATTCCTCTTGAAACTCTTTAAAGTACTCAGTAATTTAATCAAAACAATCACAACTTACAGAATCAACAAAACACTTAGAAATTTGGAATATTAACGTGAGTATTAGAAAATGAGATTCAAGGAAATTAAGAACTCAAATGACACAGATTCACAAATTAAAGCAAATTCTAGATATGACAATAGATATTACTCAAAACACTTCCAGCACAACACTTACTGTATTTCTTCTTCTTCTTTTTTGTAGTATTTTTTTCCTTTTTATGTACTCTTTTTTGTATTTCTTTTGTTTTTCTAATGAATATTTATAGAAAATAACAATATATCAAACACCACAACTCAAGCAATTTGAACCAAAAAATTCCAAAAAAGCGTCCTTTTTGAAATGGCTATAACTCACTATTGAAATTTCATATTGAGGTGAAACCAACATGAATAGAAAGAAGAGATTTTACACAATGAAAATGACCTATTAAACAATGCAAAACACAGATTAGAAGTGGTCAAACAAGGACAGGAAATTTGGTGGCATTCTGGAAAAACGATGAACAGACACAGAAATTTCTAGAAAAGGCGCTTATATTAAAAAGGAAAGAATTCATAAATGACAAATTGAATTGAAACAATTCCAAACTGAGTAGAAAGAGCAGAGTTTGAACTATGAAAATGAACTACATACGACAAAAGACTCAAAGAAAAACTAGACAAATAGAGGTAGAAATTTTGCACACAGACAGATAAGAAGAAATGAACAGAAACAATGGAAAAGGCACAAAACAAAATGAAAATGGAAACAAAGAACACAAAGATATGACTTGAGTCTATATCTGAAGCTCTGATATCAAGAAGGTGCGAACCCACAAGGAAAAGATCCCACAAACCCATAACTAATATGAGATATATTCATCCCAAGAAAGCTAAACAAAGATTTATGATCCACGTGAATCCTTGAGCACGGAAGAACAAGGACCCGAAGTATTGGAAGAAGTCACAAGGTTGATCAAGCTTTGATAAGTCTGTTAGTTCTAAGAAGAACTTTAGAGAGAATCCACTCTCAAGAAATAAAGTGTAGAAATGTAATTTTTCATTCAACAATCAAATCTTATTACAAATGAAGGGATCGGATATGAGGTATTTAGAGAAAAGTATTCAAACCCTAATTGAATTAAATGCAACCTAAAGACTTAAAAGTCTTCAAGTCTAATCTAATTGCATTAAATGGAAACTAGAGACTTAAAATATTAAATGCTAACTTAGAAAATAAAAACTAACACTTAGTACAATGAACTCAAAAGTCACATCTGCCAACTTGATATTAATTTTGCACAAAAACAATTATTCAAATATAATCAGCATTTAAAGCCCAAAATGTTTTTATTTAGGCCTAAATGAGTCTTCTCATGTGCAAAACTAGGTCAAAGCTCTTTATTTTGAAGTCTTCAAGCCCAAATTATGATAAGCACCTCTATTTTTAGCCCAAACAAAATTAACGACGTGATCATATCCAAATACTATTTGCTTTATAAAAGCTTCTTGAACTAGTTCAATCAATACTTCCTTAAATATTTTAGCTTGTGCTCAAGTGATTGGTCTAGCTAGAATTTCTAAAGGCTCATTTCAAGTTGAAGAGTCATCACTTAAATTTGAAGAGACAACTTTTAATTTTAGATCACATCACTTTCCAAAGTGATAGTACTCAAATAAAAACTTTTATAAAAAATAGAATAGTTAAAAATGTTTGATGTAAAATGAAATTAAAAAATACACTACATCTTTATCCAAGTGGGACATTATTTGCTTACTTGATAGTCCCAATAGCAATAGCTTATCCTATTGTAGCCTTCAAATATGACTTAACTATAATCGCCTAGCAAATAAATAATTTCATTTTTAGTCCAACAATAGTTTTATAAAGCTCTATAATAACTTTACCTAATAAAATTTTCCATTCCCTTCATAAGACCTTTTCTTATCCTTTTACAGCATTAAAAAAACAATTATAAGCTTCATAAGTCACTTAGAACAAAAGCTTTAAGAAGTAATATATAAACACATTCACACACAATACATATATATATATCCACAATAAATAGAACCAAAATGTACAGACACACACATATTCATCTATAAGCAACACATAAAGTTCCCTAAGTACTGATATAAAAATTGAATAGCTTCTAGTAATCAATTATAATCTTGTACTTATTCCTCCTTTCACCACATAATCAATTTCTTTTCCAATATCCTTGCTTAGAATTACCATACTTCCTTTAATTCTATAAGATTTCTTTCTCAAGCATTTCCCCAAACACCTTTTGTGCACCCAAATAGCTAACACAAATGGATAAATCAACTTCTTGGATCTCTTTATAGAACACCTTTCCATCATCAAATCTGGAATTAAAATCACTTCAATCAACTTACAGTTTTCTTCTTTCTCAACAATCAGAAACATGTAAAGCGTAAATACCTTCCTAATAAACTGCTTATCTTGAAATTTCAATTAACCTCCCATCCCATTCACTTTGCATCACGAACCTTCTGCCAGCCCAAATATAAAAAATGGATTTCCCTATTAAATCCACATACAACACAGCTAGAAGAAGAAGAAAATAATCCCACTTGCCCACATCTTACTGTCACCACAAAGAGAAAATAGAAGAACCAAATCTCTGGCACCCTATACTGCTCAACGATGGTCAAAATAGGAGACGAAAATCTCAGTACATACTTCAACCGTGGCAGTAGTGAAAGGAAACCACATGGACACACACACCTACCTCGACGATCATTATTAATTTATATATATATATATAAGGCTATTATAATCAACATACATATATGCATGCATGCATGAGAAATTGTCATATGGGACTTGTGGTTTTGAAAAGAGAATGTGAAGTATTGAAAATAGGTTGTTATCTTGATTATTGTTTTGAAAGAACCCCATTCTCGGTCCCGTGCTCAAAACATCATTTCTGTCCTAGTCCCGAGAGTTTCTTGTCTCAACTAGGATGGGAAATTCTCAGTACCGGGACAGGAATTTCCCTAAAATTTTTGAGTTGGTTTTTTAAAACATTTTTCCTGTATTGACTTTTAGCCTATTTTTGACTTGAATTAAGCCCAATTTCCTATATTTCCTTTAGAATTACTAAGATAGAAATAGCATATTGTCTATTAAAAAAAAGAAATATCATATTGCACCAATTAGTTCAATAAAAAAAGGATTTTAGGGTAATTAAAAAAAAAAACACACACACACAGGTATGTATGTAAGTAAGTATGTATGTATGTATGTATGTATGTATGTATGTATGTTTGGGACAGAGCGGGATCGGGAAATCTCATTCTCGGTCTTGATCTCATCCCAAACCCAATTTTTCTCGATCCTGAATTTTCCTATCTCAAAACTGGAAAATCTTAAACACCCTAATTGCAAACCTAGGTTATGTTTAGAGAATATGAATTATAATATATTGAGTTAAAGTATACTTTTAGTCCTTTAAGTTTTATATAATCTCTTAACTTTATAAAGTATACTTTTGGTCCTATATTTCTAACACCATTAATGTTGTTAAAGAAAAATGTTGACGCAGCAAATTCAAGTGATAACTATGTAGCTAACAAAATATATTTAATTTTTAATTTTTTAATATAATATATTTAGATTATTAAACTAAAATAAATCAACAAATCATTGCAAATAAAATTGAAGTCTTGCTATTTAGATTATTAAACTAAATTTTTTAATACAATCAATGTTTTGATATTGGTTGCTGCATTAGATTTTTAAATATTTTTCAAGTTACACATAATTTGAACTTAAGATTAATAGTATTTAATTACACAATCATCACTTAACTTTAGACAGTCATTACTTGAGTTTGTTACGTCAATATTTTATGTTTGCAACATTAATGGTGTTAGAATTATGAGTTTAAAAATTTATTTTTATAAAGTTAAAGTGTAACCCCATGCCTTATAATTCGTAATTATAATTCAAAAATGCATAATTAAGTTAAATTAGTGACCAATGGTTATTTCAAAACCTGTTAGGTCCCAAACTTCACATCAAAGAATCTCCCTGAGATGAAGTGGGTTTTTAAAATTTCTTTCAAAACTTGTTCGATTTGGTCTCATATTCACATTTCAAATATAATTCACCTGTACAGATAAGCCACATTCATAGACATCAGAGTGTGCAATCAAAAATTTATGGCAAACCCCAGGTTTCATAAAATAGCTAAAGGGTTTACGGGCACATTTACCCTCACAATTATTCCCAATAAAGGGATTACACAACTGTATCCAAAATAATATTTACTGAAATATAATAATCCCCAAACAAAATATGACAACCAACTGCAACCCAAATCTGAACTATCCGCCCTTGGTTAGCTGTTTCTCCTGCAAACCGCTTGTCCTGGCTGTAGGTCAGTCAATGGAAAGAATGAGATTCAAGAGAATCCCAGTAGTAATAAATCACTCATACAATACATAAACACATAGCATGCAAGCAAATCATTGGCAGCAACAACACAATGCACAATGATTAATGGCATTCACCATAAATGACAGCACTTACGGCTGTAAACACAATACGACATCTTTCGCTGTAATCACAATGACGACAACCCTCCTAGTTGTAAACATTATATGACAACTTTCACTGTAATCACAATGAGGATAGCCCTCCTGCCTGTATTCGCAACAGCATCAGAAATCATCACAAAGAATGATAAACATACATATAATGTATTACACATGGTATAATAGAAAAAGTCACTACCTTGTTCTTTCCGACGGTTCTCTAGCACAGGCTGTTCACGCACAAGGCAAATATCAAAACCTATAACCAAAACCAAGGATAATAGATCAATCTCTATTCCAAGTCTTTGATTTCAAAACACTTAAGATTGATTGTCAATCAAGTCCTTTAGGTGCCCACTAGAAGCCTAGACAATTGCCTACAGGGTTGGCAAAATTATACCAAAAACTCCCCTTTTGGAAGCTAAAACGTTGATTTCAGGTGATTCATTCGAGTGATGGATGATGTACTCGAGTGATGGAATGACTTGCACTCGAGCACGAAGGTACACTAGTGCGAGTGCTTGACAGAGAGCAACAAAAACTCAGGGGTGGGAAGTGCACTCGAGTGATGTCCCCGGTACTCGAGTGACAACTCAATGCTTTGCGAGTGCTAGCTCACACTCTTGAAAAATGGACTGCGAGTGTTGCCTTAAGAAGCGGGCTCAAGGTGCCAAATACACCAATACTCAGTGAGGCAAGGTGTACTTGAGTAAGGACCCCTGCGCTCGCAAGTGAGGAAATTCACTCTTGCTTTTTAGCACGGAAGTGCAACAAAAAATTGAAGGAAAAGAAAAATCACAGTGCTGCACTCGAGTGAGGCCTCTTCTCACTCGAGTGGGGCTCTATCAGAAGCCAAATCGTAGCAACTAACAGCAACTTCCAATGTTTTTACCAAATGTTTTCCAATGGTCTTAAAATTCTTGCATAAGCCTAATCCCACCTACCTTCACCCAAAGAACCCATTGGAAACCTCAAAATACCCAAAATCCCACTCTAACAACAAGTTTTGTTTTGGGTCACCATGTAACCCATATTACTCAATTTCCCTCAATTCCTCTTCCAATATTCTAAACCAATTTCAACATGCAAATAGCACCACATAACGCCAATTCTATCATAAATCATCATACAACTCATGCATTCCAAAATCAAACTTAAAATAGGGCAAATTCCATAAATATTAAAACTTAACCAAAAGCACAACATATATGCCAAAATGCTATCAATGCTCACATCTTAAACTTGCCAAGATTAGATCCTTGATTCCTCAACTCTCAAATTTGTTCAAGCTCTAAAACACCTTCTTTCAAAAATCTAAAACTATCAAGATGAAGCTCTCGTCAAGGTGGTCAATATTAAAGAAGAGCATTTAAGCATTTGAGAACCATAATAACATCAAAATCTTACCTTTCACTTTCTCTTTCTACCTTGAATCCCATCAAAAATGGAGGCTAAGGAGAGAGAAATGAGATGAGGATGATAATCAAAATTTTTTCCCTATTCCCATGCTCACAACCGACTTTGAGAGAGAGAGGAGAGAAAAAGCAAGGTTTGAAATTTTGACCTCATCCCATGGCTCATAATTGTCCACATGTCGTAATCTTATTTCATCTCCTAATCTTTCCATACACATGCACACATATAACCACTCTTAAATAATCCCTTAAGCAATTACGCACTCCACAATGATTCCTACCAATTAGTCGACTCCCTCTTAGGTAGCTGACTAATTGATCGGCAAATTTCTCATTTTGCCCTTGATTATCACAATACTACTAAATCATCACCAAACACATTTATATCAAAATTCACATCAAATTCTCCAAAAGTGTCTATTTAACATTAATTACATCCATTTTGGAGGTCATTAGCCCTTAATTACAAATTGGGTCATTACACAAAGGACTAAAAGTATACTTCATGTAAACTTAAAGGACTAAAAATATACTTTAGCCCAATATATTGTTTTAATTTGTTAAAGGCACTTTCTTTTTTCTATGATAAAAGGATTTTCTAAAACTCTCTAAAAACAAAAACAATTTATCAAATTTTGGTAACGTATAAAAATATCTTAATCTCTAACTTTTTAAGACATAAAAAATATTGTAAAGATTATTAATAAAATTTTTTAAAATAAAAATAAATTATTTAAAAAATTATAAATACATATAGATATACTTTCCTTTTTAAAAAAATTACTGAAAATAGTTTTTCAACACAAGTTTTATTACAACAACAACAACAAAGCCTTTATCCCACAAAGTGTGGTTGGCTACATGGATCGCACAACGCCATTGTGCTCTGTCGAAAATTATATCTTTAGGTATATTATTAATCAAAAGGTCTCTCTCTCTATGACCTCATTAAGAGTTCGCTTCGATCTTCCGCGATCTCGTTTTACAGGACTCCATACTGCTTGATCAACCCTCCTCACCGTTACATTCAATGGCCTTCGTTGAACATGTCCAAACCACCTCAAACGATTGTCTACCATTTTTCCTTCAATAAAGGCCACTCCAACTCATTCACGTATATGATTATCACAAATCTTATCTTTTCTTATATGACCACATATCCATCTCAACATCCTCATCTCAGCCACCCCCATTTTATATTCATGTTGTCCCTTTAAAGCCTAACACTCACTACCATATAGCATTACTAGTCTTATAATAGTGCGATAGAACTTTCCTTTTACCTTATTAGGTACTTTCTGATCACAAATAACCCTAGTGGCTTTTCTCCATAATTTATACCATCCAGCTTGAATTCTGTGATTGACATCTCCATCAATTTCACCATCTTGTTGTATAATTGATCCCAAATACCTAATTTTTGTCCTTTACGGAATGACTTGCCCCCCAATTTAACTTCCACTTCGCTATGACCTTATTTCTTATCATACTTGCAATGCATATATTCAATTTTGCTTCTACTCAGACGAAAACCTTTCACTTCCAAAGTCTGCCTCCATATCTCAAGTTTAGAATTACTTTCCTTCCTAGATTTAGCCAACAGAACTATATCATCTGCAAAAAGCATGCATTTAGAGATCTTCTCTTTTATAGGCTCAGTTAGAATATATTCCACTAGGTTAAATAAATAAGGGCTCAAAGTTGATCCCTGATATAGGCCAATCCTTATAGGAAAGTGCTGTGTTACACCTCCCGGCGTTCTAATATTAGTTGTAACCCCTTCATACATGTTCTGAATGGCTTTGATATATGCAATCTGCACTCCCTTCTTTTCCAAGGCTTTCCACAATACCTCTCTTAGCACATGGTCATATGTTTTTTCCAAATCAATGAAAACCATATGCAAATATCTTCCTTTGCTCCTATATTTTTCCATTATCCCCCTTAATAAATGAATCGCTTCTGTTGTAGACCTTCCTGGCATGAATCCAAATTGGTTTTCGACAATATTAGTCTCCAACTTCAACCTGTGTTCAATCACCTTTTCCCACAATTTCATTGTATGACTCATAAGCTTGATTCCTCTATAGTTTGCACAATTTTGAATATCTCCTTTATTCTTATAAATAGGAATCAAAGTACCTTTCCTCCATTCATCCGACATTTTCTTGAATTGTAAAATCTCATTAAATAATTTTGTGAGCCACAACACACCCTCTTCACCCAAACATTTCCAAACTTCAATAGGAATACCATCAGGTCCAACAGCTTTACTTTTTCTATTTTCTTAAGAGCTTCCCTAACCTCGCCAACTCGAATCCTATGGTAAAATGACAAATTAAGATCACCTTTTCATTTGTCAAATCTTCCCAATCACAAGGCGACCCTCCCCCTCCATAATTGAACAACTCATAAAAGTAGGCTTCCCACCTATATTTAATATCTCCATAAGTAACCAAAACGTTGCCTTCTTTGTCCTTTATACACCTCACTTGGTCCAAGTCTCTTGATTTTCTCTCCTTATTCTTTGCGATCTTGTAGATCTTTTGCTATCTCATCTTTGTCCCTAACTCCTTATAAAACTCCTCATATGCTTTATTACGAGTTTCACTCACTACCTTCTTAGTCTCCTTTTAGCCAAATGATACCTTTCTCAATTTTCAACATTATTACACAAGTGTATTGCTTTAAAACAATCTTTCTTATGCTTAGCTTTCTCTTGAATAGTCTCATCCCACCACCAAGTCTCCTTATCTTACAGACCAAAACCTTTTGATTCTCCCAAAATTGTTTTAGCAACCTTCTGGACCTTTTTAGACACATTCTCCCACATGATATTAGCACTTCCTTATAACTCCTACTCCCCCTCTTCCAAAAGAGTTCTCCAAAAAATCTCCCGCTTCTCCTCCTTAAGTTGCCACCACCTGACCCTTAGATTTAAAACTTGTGAGCGCTTTTGTTTTACACACTTAATATTTACATCAAGGACCAAAACCCGATGTTGTGTTGTCACACCATCCCCAGGGATCACTTTACAATTAGTAAAAAGTCTTCTATCAGAATTCCTTACCAAAAAGAAGTCAATCTGTGTCTTGGCAACTCTACTCTTATATGTAATTAAATGCTCCTCCCTCTTCTTAAAGCAAGTGTTGACAATCTTGAGGTTATACGCAAGTGAGAAATCAATAATAGATTGACCTTCATTATTGAGCACCCCAAATCCAAAACCCCCATGATCCCTTGCATGAGATCCTGCCTCCTTACCAATATGTCCATTAAAATCTCCTCCAATAAAAATATTTTTAGTCAGTGGAATACTCTGAATTAGCCCCTCCATATCTTCCCAGAACTTTTCCTTAAGATGTGCTTCTGCCCCTACTTGAGGTGCAAACGCACTAATAATGTTTATAATATCCTTCCCAACAATCATTTTTAAGGAAATGATTTTTTTCTCAACCCTTTTAACTTCCACCACATTCTTTCTCCATTTATTAACAACGATGATACCAACACCATTCCTTTCATTGACCTTTCCTGTGTACTAAAGCTTAAAATCATTAATTTCCCGAGACCTTTCTCCTACCCATTTAGTTTACTAAAGGCACAAGATATTAATCTTTTGATCATTTATTACGCCCACCACCTCCATAGATTTGGCATTTAGAGTTCCAACATTCCAAGTACCAAATCTGATCTTGCTTTCATGAACTAGCTTCTTCAGCCGCCTTCGTTTAGAAGAGAGTGGTGGCCCTTGCTTATTTAACACAATATCACGGCGATGATGCAGCGGCTCTCGCTCACTTCTCATTGCACACGAGCCATATAGCGCATTACTTACAGGCAACGACCTAGCATTATCAAAATTTCTTCATTGATCCATGTTCATAAGAGATTTGATAGGGTTTTACGTTGGCTGTCGGGGCCTAACACAACCCTCCTTCTTTACCCGAGCTTGGGACCGGCTATAAACATAGGTAGAGTTTCAACGCAAGTTTTATTATTTTTTAAGAAAACAAAAACAAATATTTCTTATGTTGGGATATTGGTGGTGTGATAGAGGCAATGGCAGGTAGTGACAGTGACAATGGTGGAGGAGGATGCAGTGGCGGTGGCAATAATAGTGGAAGTGGCAGTGGTAACGAGTGGCAACGGGGGCAATTAAGAAGGAGGAGGTAGTAGTGGCGATGACAGGTGGTAACAACAACAATGGTGGAAGAAGAGGTGGTGGCAATGGCGATTGAGGATGAGGGAGTAGTGGTGGCGATTGTAACCCCCTTCACACTCAAGGCCGAGATTAAGTTCATAAATACGTAATTATATGGCATTAGAGACCGTAAATAATTTAGGACTTAATAAAAGTAAATTTTCCAAAATCAAGGTTTACAAAAACTTTTCTAAAACCAGCTCGACAACGGTCTTGTAACCATCTTCCAATTACACAAGTGGCCTATATAGTTCAATTCCATTTATAAATATCAGAGTACATAGTAAATTCCTGATACACTCGGGATCCATTAATCAAATAAGGGTTTTCAGGGCACAAATGCCCATAATAAATTTCACATAACAAGGGGATTACACAATACTATCCAATATATACATGTAATTCCCAACAAAATTCAAATGATTTACAAAATGATAACCAATATCCAAAATAAACTCCTAATCCGGAGCTCTATCCACTCTTCGTCACCCGCTTTCCTTTTGATCCTTCAGCCCTGTCTAAAAAATGTTTTGGGAGAGTGAGATTCTAAGGAATCCCTGTAATGTCAAATCACTCATAGTATGTACAACCACAAAGCATGAAAGCAAATAATTACATAACACATACAACTACAACGGCAGTTACAGCGGCAAGGGCAGGTATTGTAACATCCTTGTTTTTAGAATATAATTATAATTTAAAGATAATTATGAATTTAGTAGTAACTTTTTTGGGGGGAAAAAGAGATTCAAAATAAATAAATAAATAAATAAAATAATAATAAAAAATAATAAAAAAATAATAATATAATATAAATATATATATATACATATATATAACTGTGGGTGCCAATTTAGCCCCACAGTTGGAAAAATGAGGGAGGCACTTTCATTAATTGGCGCCATTATGCGCCAATTATTAGAGGTGGAAGAGGGACGTATTATAAATACCCCCTCTCCCTTCTCACTTCACGCAGATCGTCTGCGTGAAGTGATTGTGTAGAAGGTTAATGGTGTATGGTGTGACACTGATAGGAGTATTTTCACATATTTGGGGATCAATAAGGTACTCAAATTCTTTTCTGATCACAACTCTTCTTTTGTGAAAATGTTCTAAATAATTTTTTTTCTTATGATAGTAATTTTGTATGAATTAGAGAAAATTTTAAGATTAGGATTTTGGACAAATTTGAGTTTTGTTAATATAAGGCTATAGGAATATAGAGGAGGATTAATAGTTAATTTTAATCAGGTTACTTTTGTTATATAGTTGGTATATAATTTTATAATGAATTTTCTATATAATTAATCAATGAATAATTATATTAGGCTCTTTATCTGATTAAATTTGGATTAAATAATTTATTTGGTTTGTTGGAGGTATTATAGAAATTCTAATCGGTTTAGTTTAGTAAATTTTGTTGTATAAGAAATTATAAATTATAATTTGACATTAAGAATTAGATTTTTTATATGATTTTAATTATGTGGGAGTTTCAAATATTGTTTAATAATTAGACTATATTCAAATAAATTAGAAATAGAGATTTAGTTATTTTAGAAGGTTGATATTGATGATTATATAATAATATATATGTTAAAGGTGAAACTTTAATTTATAAAAATTAAGTGGTTGACGAGAGAGAATGATATAGAGGTTATTTAAGGATTGTTAAGGAAGTAAGAATATTTAAGGATAATAATAGTAGAGGAAAATTGGAGATGAATTGTGTAAATTATTTATTTTAGTATTGCTTGGGGTTAATTGTTACTTAAATTGATAATGTAGAGTTTTCTTGGGATCGGTGATTATTCATATTTGGTACTCAAGTTAAAGTTAAGCTTGGAATTGAGGTAACCGGTGTTAATTTATTTTATATGCTTGTTTTGGACTGTAAGGTGTTTTCTAAAACTTACTTTTATCTATACCACTTGTATGTGTTTTGAAAGATTATGTGTATGTTTGAATATGAACCTAGTTTAGTGAAGCATTGTATTTTCAAAATTGTATATATGAGCATAGATATTATTAAAATTGTTACTGTTGTGATGGTTATGATGTTTGAGATGGAATGTTGTAGAAGATATGATAATTTGTATATGTTTCGAGAATTATATTGATATATTGTTTTTCTGTTATGGGATATGGTGGGTTGTGTGGAAGAGATATGGTGAAACTGTGCCCATCGGCTCTCTCATTCCTGGCCCGGATTTTGAGTTGAGTGTTTTGGGCGGACAACTCCCTGTTACGGTATATTGGTGGTGGCATGGGAGGGGCAGTATTCTTGAAGTGACTAGCCAACCTGTGGCCGGGTATACTAGTACTGATAGGCTGTACCACGTCCAGAAGCTATAAGGAGGAGCAGGATGGATGAGTGGGGATGATTCTAGTTGTTGAACATATTATATGAAGTTTAATTATTGAGAATATTATTAATATTATGTTAGTTAAAGCTGCTTCACTGACTTATAATCTTTTCTTGCATATTTTGTAAATTAATTTTTGGTTACTGAGACTTTATGTCTCACCCCGTCGTTATAAATATTTTTTAGGCAAGATCTCTAATTTGGCTAGAGGCCAAGGGGAGTAACTAGAGGCATAGAAGTTGAGAATCTTGTAGGCCTCTTGTGGTATTGGTGTTGTATTATTCTCTATATTGCCATTATAGGACAAATTATGTTTTCGGAGATATCATATTTACTGTTTGGATAACTGTTTTAAAATAATTTTTTAACTTTTGTTAGGTGTGAGGTTTTATATTCTTATTCTAAGATTTTGGTGAACCCACAATCATATCTGTGATGGAAAAATTATTTTTTATGAAATATTATTGTGGGATTCAATGTCGCAAAACTCGTGGGCTGTAAGTTCTTCTGTTGTTATGTTTGCCCTGAGTAATAAATATCTTTGTAGTAGGTTTGTGGGCGAGTTTGTGCCTTGAACTCTGATATGTTTTAAATGGGAAATTGTTTTCGATTATCACTGGTTAACCAGATTTTGTAAAATCATTACGGTTAATTATTGTTCGGAGAAAGGGCCGTTTCAAGTATGACGTGCGTCAGCCTTACGTTTGCTCATGTTGAAGTGCTCACGCTGTATTGCGCAACCACATGTTCATATCACATATATCACCACAGATGGGATCCATATAAAATATTTCACATACATACAACCACAACAGCCGTATACTCAAACAGGAATCCATGATTCCACAACGCAGCCTCAGATATTACAATGGCAGATACAATGACAGGGGTAGGTATGATAACCATCACCCCCTATAACTGCTCATGTTGTAATGCCCTCTAGCCGATAACATATAATGGCCTTATGCCAAAGATTTTCACAACAAAACAATGATAAGACATGCATACCAAGCATCATACACAACATGAGAGAAAAGTCACTACCTGGTTTATTCCATGCGTGCTCTGGCACTGGTCTCTCCCGAGTAGGGTAAATGTCGTATCCTATAATTCATAATTAGGGATGAAGAGTCAATTCTCTATTCCAATGTTTAATAACTTATTAACTCTTAAATTGGTTATCATTATTGTCCCTTAAGTACTCATAAATGCCTCTAACAAAAGCCCTAAAGGGTTGGAAGAACTATCCTAAAGATCCCCTTTTGGAAGCACAAATATTGGTTTTTCACTGTTGCACTCGAGTAAAGAAGGCCTCACTCGAGTGATGATGGACTTGTACTCGAGTCTTGGAAGGAACACTTGAGTGATAGCGAAATGCTTACTCGAGTCCTAGGAAGTACGATGCAGAAAGTGTTCACCCCAGAGCAGAAATGATTAACAGAAACCAAAATTGCTCGCTGCACTCGAGTAGAAGCCTAATGCTTACCCGAGTACCCCAAAGTGAAGTTTAGGAAGTGCTCACCTGAGAGCACAACAAACATTCAGAAGGAAACATCACTTGAGCAGGGACAAGAGCACTAGAGTGATGGCTTAACACCCGCGAGTGTTAAGACACACTTTAGAAAAATGGTTGTGAGTGACAACCCGAGACGCGAGTTCACAGTGTCTCAAATACCTTCACTCGAGTGGGACAAGGCTCACTCGAGTGGGAACCCACAACACCCGCAAGTAAGGCAACACTCGTGCCTTTTTGAACGGAAGTGCATCAGAATACTGAAGGCCAAAACAGGAAAAACAATATCGCACTCGAGTGAGACCTATCCTCACTTGAGTGATGCTTATCAGAACCTAGAAAATACAGAAAATTGACAGCACTCTCCAATTTTTACCCAAATATTTCCAATGGTCCCAAACTCTCAACCAAAGCTATTCCCACATAAGATCACCCAAGGAACCCAATGGAAACATCAAAATCACCAAATTCGTATTTCATTATCATGCATTGGTTTTAGGCAACTTCTAGCACCAAAATCCAAAAATCACCCAACTTAACATTTCAACCTCAAACAAATTCTATCTACTCAAACACATACCAAAACACCATTTACCATAACCATATCATGCCAAACTACCAATGAGCCTAATTTTCGAAAATAAGGTCAAAAATCCCAGAAATTCCAAGTTTCACCATTTGGCACAAAACATAGATAGAAATGTCTGTTTCACTTACTTCTTCAACTTTTCCAAAGAGGTTTCTTGATTCTCCAACCTCTAGATTTTCTTGATGCCACAAACCATCACAAATGGAGAATCTATAACCATAAGAATGAAGCTCTCAACTTAAGGAACAACTTTAGAGAAGAGAATTTGAGCAAAAGGGATCATCTTCTTACCTTTTTCTCAAGCTTTCTCCCTCCTTGCTTCTTCAACAATGGCCGCCGGTTTTGGAGAGAGAGAATGAAGAGAGAAGAGACTGAGGAAGAAGAAAGAATGATGATACTCCCTCCCCCATACCATGTTCAGCGAAAAAGGAGGGAAGAAGAGAGAGAGAGAGAGAGAGAAATCATATAAAATGCCATTTGACTTTGCCATGCTCTCTCTCTTCATGCTAACTTGCCACTTGTCACCATTTAATTGGCTCTCATAAAATAAGTAACTAATTAGTTACTCTTACCACTCCATTAGCCATTTAATCACACTTCTCATTTTTCCTCTTAGTTAGTAATTAATTCCTCCCTTAATCACTAACTTATGACCAATAATTCCATTCTTTCAATTTTTCCACCAATTATGGCATATTAATTAAAATTGTCATAAAACACATAATATTTTAGATTTAATCCATCAATTATCCACAATAATCATCATTAGCCCTTAATCAAAAATTAGGGCATTACAGCAATGACAGGTGGTGACAGTGACAATGGTGGAGGAGGAGGCAGTAACCCCCTCCGTAATTATATCCGAAATACAACATTAGAGTGAAATAGAGACCAATAATAATCAAAATTCATTTACATTCCCCATCCTTAAGATAGGGTTTTCACAAATACATTTCAAAATCAAACACTTTAACCTGGTCTCATATTCACATTTCGAATACAATGACATTGCGAAGATAATTAACATTTATAATATATCAGAGTGCACAATAACAATCCCGGCAATTCCGGGTTCATATCTTCACTAAAGGTTCATGGGCACATACGCCCTTTACAATTTCTCAACGAGGATTACACAAATCCATCTCCAATACATAACCAAATAACCCAATAGATATCCAAGAACATATACATCCAATCCAATTATACATTCTAATCTATCATTCGAACATATACAACTCTCCCAGCATATAACGATAACCAACTACCAAATCCAAATGCCCATAAGGGATTCTCGCCGCCCCTAGTCGCTTACTCCTTCCTCGAGCCACTTGTCCTGTCTAAAATGTTGGTAGGGGAGGGTGAGATTCTAGAGAATCCCAGTAGGAAACAGATACCAATATGCATGCAAGATAAGTGTTTAATGCATGACATGCTTGCATCACAATAACTCATCTTCACATAATGATATATCCGCATGCTCAATGTTTCAACAACATACTCATGGCCATAGCATAAATAGAAACAGAGCTTCTGTAATATCCCGATTTGTGATTAGGGCTAATGACTCTGATAATTATTGTAATTATCTTGATTTAAATCATTTTGGGATTTATGTAATGTAAATTTTGGAATAAATACATATGGTATTTAAGATCAATGGTTGTGATTCTTTGACCGTGGGTCGGAATCCTATGTGTTGTGATTTGGTGAGCTCATAAGGGAATGAGTGGATGATGACATGTGGCAAGAGAATGGCCATTGGATGTGGCACTAGAAGACAAAAGTCACTTTTCTCTTCTTTCTCTCTCTCTTGTGCGGTTGTGTGTGTAGGGAGAAAGAATTGTCTCCATCATCATCTTCCTTCCATTTCTCTCTCTCGTTTTCTCTCTTCTTCCTCCATTTCTGGCGCTGGTTTGAGCTTGGAAGAGAAGAAGAAAGCTTTGATTTTGGTGAGTTGTGATTCTCCTTTGCTCTAATCCCCTTCTCTAATTTTGTTCATCTCAATGAGAGCTACATTGTGATGGTTGTAGAGCCTTGAGTGGTGTTGATTTGAGCTTTGGGTCGAAAGGGGGAGTTGAGGAATCAAGATTCTTGATTGAGCAAAGAGAAGAGGTAGGCATTTAGAGCATTTTGAAGTATAATGTATGATTTTTGGCTAAGTATAGTCAAATCTGGAATTTTGCCCTAAATATGCCTATTTCTGGAAATGTGAAGATCATTATGATTTATGATTGGAAATGATGTATTGTGGAGATATATGATCATTTGATATGATTTGGAATGTTAAAAAGATGTTAAGGGAAATTAGACATTGTGTATCTTAGAGACCTTGAGGAATGATTGTGGTCAAATGGGTTTTTAGAGTGTTTTAGAGTTGCCATTGTGTTCCCTGGTTAGTGTCTAGAGTGTATGAGCATTGGGAAGAGTTTGGGGAACCTTTGGGAGTGAATTTGACCATCTGGAGTTTCTGGTTTTTGGCTGCGTTTTGGGTCTCTGATGCACATCACTCGAGCAGAGGAAGAGCGTGCTCGAGTGATATGCAAGTTTTTCCCTGTTGTGCTTCGAGTTATCTGGGTTTTACGGGTTGTGCTCGCGAGCATTGCCTTGTGCTCGAGTGAGCGAAGAACATGCTCGAAGTGAGCATGGTTCTGCTCGAGTGAAGATGCGAGTCCGGAGTTGAGGTTGCTTTCGGGACCTCACTCGCTGATTGATGCCACAAGTATGCTCTGACACTCGCGAGCATAGCTGTTTCACTCGAAGCACTGAGGGTCGTGCTCGAGTGAGATGGTGCTTCAGGTGAGAGTTGTGCTTTCGGGTTGATGCTCGCGGGAAAGTTGCACAAGTGTGCTTTCTCACTCGCGGGTGTGGGGTGTGTGCTCGAGCACTGGGGGTCGTGCTCGAGTGAGCCTGTGCCTCAGGTGAGAGTGGTGCTCTCGGGTTGTCACTCGCAGCGTGTGCTCGCGGGTGCTCGAGAGAGGCTTTTGGCCTTGTGCTCGAGTGAGGTCAGCGTGCTCGAGTAAGCTAGCTCCTGGAAGTTCCTTTGTGCTCTCGGGTGCTCACTCGCAGTCTCACTTTCTCTTGTGCTCGAGTGAGAGCATCTGTGCTCGAGTGAGATGACCAAAAATCAGTGTTTTGCCTTCGAGTAAGGGGTCTTTTGGGTAGTGTCTTCCAACCCTTTAGGCATATGTTTAGGCCTCTAATAGTCACCTAAAGAGTCCTAAATGATAACCAACTTAGAGTATTATTGAAATTATACATATGGATAAGAAATTGATTGGTTGTCCCAAATTGATATAGGATTTGACATCTGTCGTCCTCATGAGGCTAAGGTGCCAGAGCCAGTCAGGAAGGATACAGGTAGTGACTCTTTCTTTATGCCTTATGTGATACATTGTATGTATATTATGTCATTGCTTTTGAAATGAAAATCGTATGCTGCAAGTTTTGTGAAAACTGTGGAAGCACCGCTATACCAATAGTCCCTGAGTCGCTAACAACGGTTCGGGTGAAGGTCGTATGCCTTCCCGGCGGTAAAAGGGGATGAGGTTAGGGTGTGATATATGTGTATATGTGGGCCGAAAGGCTAATTGTGAGCCGAAAGGCTATTTGTGAAGGCCGACGGGCCATTGTGAAAGCCGAAAGGCTATATTTGAGCCGTGTGGCTATTTGTATGCACTGCCACGCCAATAGTCCCTGAGTCGCTAACAACGGTTCGGGTTAAGGTCGTATGCCTTCCCGGCGGTAAAAGGGGATGAGGGTGGAGTGACTTGTGTTGCTGTATGAAATGATTGGTGTGCATATTCTGTGATTGCATATGGTATGAAATTGTTGTTACTACTGGGATTCTTTAGAATCTCACCCCTTCCATATGACTAACCTTTTCAGACAGGGCGAGTGGCTCGAAAGGGAAGCGGACAACCAGGAGTAGTTAGGCTTACTCCAAAATCTAAGTGATAGTTGGTTATCGTAGTTTTGGATTTGGGGTTATCAAGTGTACATTTAATGTAAATGAATATTTTGGTTATGTAATCCCCATAGTTGGGAAATATTAAACCCAAGTTATTTATGTAAGTAACCCGGGGTTTGCCGGGATTTTGGTTTCCGCACTTTGATATTTATTATGTACTCTGATTTCTCTGGTAATTATATCCGCACGTGAATGTGAGACCAGGATTATGTATGATTTAGAACTGATTTTGAAATACCCCATCTCTGGGATGCGGGATCATAAATTGTGATTTTGTTTTATTGGTCTCTATTTCACTTAAATTTCGAAATCCGGATGTAATTACGGTGAGGGGGTTACAGCTTCAATCATTCATATATGTTTCACATAATCAAGCAAAGCAATAACATGCATCAATACACAAACACAAATATCAATACATGCAGGAGAGGTAAGTTCCCTACCCTTATTCTTCCACGTATGCTCCAACATCGGCTACTCACGATCCGAGCGGATATCAAACTATGATCAGGTGAATATCAACCCTATAACCAAATCAAGGACATATGATTATTCTCTTTTCCAAGTTCTCATTTTCATAACACTTAAAGTTGGTTACCATTCATGACCTTTAGGTGGCTAATCAAAGCCTAAACACATGCCTAAAGGCTTAGGAAACACTTGACCAAAGGTCACCTTTTAAAAGTCCAAAATACTGACTTTTGGGGGTTGGCCGCAGCCAGCCTACCCATGGGCCGCGGCCAATGGATGCACAGAAGGTCTTGGGCCGTGGTTCACAACCTCTGGCCGCGGCCAAGAAAATTATGTTTCCTGGCTGAACTTCCATAATTCATAACTAATTATAGAAAAATCGAAACGAGGTGATTCCAAAGCCAAATGAAAGGTACTTAAGTCCTCTTTATAGGAAGAATATGTACTATTACTGGAAATCACCACAAAATTCTAGAATCACACAAAACTCCACACTGCCCCAAAACAGAGTTCTGTTTCAATCCCAAACTTTGGACAACTATATCTCACAAAATACTAAACGAAATGACACAAAATATATGTCTATTTTGAAGCTTGGGATGTAAAATTTAAGACTGGAAAGTTTCAGAATTTTCCAACACCATTTGGTCATTCAAAACGTCCACACAAATAAACTACCCAGAATAAAGTTCCAAGGGACAGATTTTCCAATTTTCTACCAAAGTGTCCCATAGCTCCAAAATTAACAATCAACCCTATTCCCACATAAATTTTCACAAGGAACACAATAGTAACCTCAAAATAACCAAAATCACAACCCATTTACAAGTCCTATTTTGACCAAAGCACAAAACTAACACAAAAGGTGCCAAACTTCACATTTAAGCTTCAATGCAATTCTATCAATTCAAAATACTAAACAAGGCACCATTTCCATGACAACAACATATTATACTCCCCAAGACCCTAAATCACGAAAATTAGGGCTAAAATTCCAGAAATTCAAGGCCTAACCAATGGCCACAAAACTTATATGAAAATGAAGCTTTCACTTACCTTAACAACTTTCCCAAAGGCACTTCATGATTCTCCAACTTGTACATTTTCGTGATTCCTCAAATCACCACCAATGGAGAATCTAAAACCATAGGATGAAAGCTCTTAGCTCAAGGAACAATAGTAATGAAAAGCATTTTAGCATTTAAGGCCATTTGCTTACCTTAAAATCCAGCTTTCACTTCCTCTTTCTTGGCCAATAATGGCTGCACAAGAGAGAGAAGAGAGAGAACGTGAGAGAGAGAAGGAAGAGAGATGAAGATGATGATGAAGCATGATAGGATCAGATTTTTGTCTCCCAAGCCCATGCCCAAACGCACAAAGAGAGAGGGGGAGAGAGAGGAATGGATTTAAAATGATTTCTTGACTTTTCACACACACTCTCTCTTCACATAAGCTTGCCACATGTCTCCACCACATTGGCTCTCATAAAACAAGTAACTAATTAGTTACTCTAATCCCTCCATTAGCCATTATAATTTCACATCTCATGCCCTCTTAATTAGTAATTAATCTCTTCCATTAATCACTAATTTAGAGCCATTCTTTCAATTTTTCCAACAATTATGGCATATTAATTAATATAGCCACCAAACCCATAATTATTCCACTTTAATTCGATAATTATCCTCAATAATTACCATTAACCTTTAATAAAAAATTGGGGTGTTACAGAGGCGGTGGCGGTGGCGGAAGTTATTAAGGTGGCAGCGGTGGAGGAGGTAGTGGTGGCAATGGTTGTGGTGTGGCAACTGAAATGAGATAAGTATAACAAGGATAAATGAGACTAAAGGGTAAATTGGACTTTTTCAAACATACAATGAAGTGGTAATGAGTATTCATATGGGGATGTATGAATGAGGATTACTAATTTTTTTAGTAATCATCATTAATATGATAAATCCTAATACCATGCTAAAGAACAACCAAACACTCTTCTTTTGATAGTGCAATTCTGATTACCATTGCAGGCATACAATGGAGTTGAACCAAATGGGCTCTAAAGCTTAAAAAGAAAAAGTCACACGATTCTATGTAGTGGAGCTAGATTCCCTCCACACTTCTCTCACCTAGCAAATAAAATTGATCCAAAATACTTTTCATTGGAAAGTATATTCAAAGTTATATATACTTTAATTGATTTAATTTACCAACCAACCATGAATTGGATAACAAAATATTGATTCAATATTTTGTAGTTTTGATAAGATATCAAATGAGTTTAATTTTTTCGGATAAAAAATGAGTTTAATTTTTTATTCTGATGAAAAGAATTTAATTAGTGTCAATGTTGACAATATAAACCAGACAAAAGACCTTAATGGTGGATAAATGTTAATATACATATTTAAATGATAGATGAATTGCTATGATAATGAAACTAGTTGAAAAATCAAAATTAAAAAAAAAAAAAAGATACCATTACGTCACATGTTGATAGTTGAGGATCCGCAGTTTTAGTTTTAGTTGTGTTTTTTAATTTTAAATGTAAGAGATAACAACGGAAGTGTGTTTCCGCTCTTTTTTAATTAATAGTAGATATTATTTTTCTTGTACAAAAAATAGATATTATTTTTATGTTATTATTTAATTGTATTATATTTAAAAAATAAATTAATTATTTGGAGTTACTACAAATTTGAAATGTAAACTCAGGTAAAAAAAATTGATAGGTAAATGTTAATTATTAATATGGAACTTTATTATAATTATTTTTTAAGATTTAATTTTTCAGAAGAAAATCTATCTAACAATCCTTTTTTGTTTCCTGAGAAGTAATACTCTTCTTAATTTTTTGTTCATATGGTCCTAGTCTGGACCGTCTTGTCTCAGTCTTGGCAAGATAAGGACTTAAAAATCCAAGCTATACCAAGACTAAGAATATTCGGGATAGGGATTAGAAGATATCGGGATTGGGACGAGATCAGGGCAAGTTTTAGAGAATCCCGGTCCTGAACTAATATCTTATTATATTTTTTTTAAAAAATTGCTTGTGTTGTATAAGTATGTAAGTGTGTGTTTAGATTAACTTTTGATGAATAATTTTTATAATTTACGAGATAAATATATGAAAAGAGTTTTATCTCGATTTAAAAAACGAGATTTTTAAACCATCATTTTCATTTTGTTAACACCCGAACATACATTAACTTGGGTTATATATGGGAAGAAAAAGACCCACAACTGAACCCAATACAGCTGAAAGTGAACCCAAAACTTGTAATATCCTGGATTGTAATCAAGGATTTATAACTTCAAATAATGTGATTAATGATAAATAAGTATTTTGAAAGTATGTGTTGTGCAATGTGAAATGAAGGCAATTATTCATAATTTAATGAGTAATGAACTAATCAGGGGTAAAACGGTAAATTTACCAACCGTCTGGTTAGCTAACGATGAGGAAAACTCCTTAGTAATCAAGATCAATGGTTGAGATTGAAAGAATAAGGGGTGGAATCTTGTGTATGTGAAGCTATGTGAAACCATGGTGGGAAGAATGGGATGGTGCCAAGTGGCAAAATAATGACCTTTGGATTAAAGTCAAATATTCAAACTATTTTCTCTTCCCTCTCACTCTCTAGTCGGTTTGTGTGTGTGTGTGTGAGGAGAGATGATCATCTTCACAAATATCTCATTTTCTCTCTCCATTCTCTCCATTTCCGGCGAACCAAGCAAGAAAGAGAAAGTAAGGGTTTGAATTTTGTTAAGGTAAATGATCTTATATGCTTAGCTACCCTTCATTAATGTTGATCAAGAGGTTGAGAGCTTGACTTCTATGATTTCAGAATTTCCATTGGTGGTGTTTGATTGTTGGACAAATTTGAAAGTTGGTGGAATCAAGGTGTTGATTTCGGCAAGTTTAAGAGGTTGGTTTGTGAAGAATTTTGGTATATATGTTATAAGGTTTGCTTAATCAATGAAAATTCTGGAAATTTGACCTAATTATGATGTTAAATGAATGGTAGGTTTTGATTAGAGTGTCACTGTTCATTTGGTCAGTTTTGACACTTGGGAGTGATTAGAATTTGATTTGAAGTTGGATAAGGGAATTTGTTAGAATGAGGTTTTGAGTGGTTTTATGATTTAGAGTGAGAATATGTTGATTGAGTTGAATTTGGGTTGTTTTTGGTTGCCAATGGATTCCTTGTGTTGAAATAAGTGAGAATGAGCTTTGACACAAGTTTTTGAACCATTGGAGTTCATTTGGTGAATTCTGGAGAAGTTTATCAGTTGCTGCGATCTGGTTTCTGATGGGTATCACTCGAGTGAGAAGGAGTCTCACTCGAGCACAAGATGAACATGCTCGAGTGAGCATGTGTGTGCTCGAGTGAGGGTGCATAAAACACTGGGGGTGAGCGTTGCAAGTTATCACTCGTGGGCAGTTTGCCAAGAGTGCGCTGGCACTCACGAGCATTGGGAGATCACTCGAGCACTGGTGTTTGTGCTCGAGTGAATCTGTTGCCTGGGAGTTGGGTTGCTCTCGGGTAGATACTCGCTGGACCTCACTTCCTTGTGCTCGAGAGCACTGAGGATCAGTGCTCGAGCACAGGTGTTTGTGCTCGAGTGAAGGTAGAGGAAGATGTTGAGAGATGCTCTCGGGTTGTCACTCGCAGGCCTCACTTCCGTGGTGCTCGAGTGCTTCTGAGGTCTCTGCTCGAGCACAGCCTCTTGTGCTCGAGTGAGAGTGTAGATTTGTCACGGGAGTTGCTCTCGGGCAAGCACTTCCTGCATCTCACTCGCATGTGCTCGAGTGAAAATGGGGGGTCATGCTCGAGCACGGCCTTCTGTGCTCGAGTGAAGGGACCAAAAATCAGTGTTTAGCTTTCTAAAGAGGGATCTTTGGGGATAGGTATCCCAACCCTTTAGGCATATGTTTAGGCATTTAATGGCCATCTAAAGAGTCCAAATGAATACCAACTTAGAGTGTTATTGAATTAAGAACTTGGAAAAGAGATTGACTTAATGTCCCTATTTGATTATAGGATTTGACATCTGCTATCCTCGTGAGCCTACTGTGCCAGCAACTGTCAGGAAGGGATCAGGTAGTGACTTTTCTTTCGTACCATATATGATGCATTGCATGTATGTTATATCGTTGATTGGGAATGGATTTGTATGCTGCGATCTTTGCGGATTTGTGTTAGCACTGTCATTCCGATAGTCCCTGAGTAGCTAACAACGGTTCGGGTTTAGGCAGTGTGCCTTCCCGGCGGAGAAAGGGGATGAGGATGAAGTGTGTTATAAGTGATATGTGAGCCGAAAGGCTATTTGTGAGGCCGACAGGCCATTTGTGAGAGCCGGATAGCTGTATGAGCTATAAGGCTATGTTTATGCACTGCCACGCCAATAGTCCCTGAGTAGCTAGCAACGGTTCGGGTTAGGACTGTGTGCCTTCCCGGCGGAGAAAGGGGATGAGGGTGGAGTGTGATATGTGCTGCTGCTGTTTGATGATTTGCTTACATGCTGTGTGCTTATATGTGGTATAAATGTTTTGTTACTACTGGGATTCTTTTGAATCTCATTCTTTCCTTGAACTAACCTTTCAGACAGGGCGAGTGGCTCCAAGGAGAAGCGCGTGACCCGGAGCGGGTAGAGTTCCGTAGGGACATTTATTTTGGACATGTTGGTTAGACCGTTTAATTGGGGATTACTGTATAACGTTGAGTTGTAAATAGTTTGAATATTTGAACCTGTAATTCCCTCATTAGGATCTGAAACTATATATATGTAGTTGAACCCGGGGGTTGCCGGGATTTTGGTTTCACACTCTGTCATATGTAAATGTAGATAAACTGCACAGGTGATTATATTCGATAATTGAACTTGAGACCGGAAGAGGAATAAAGTGTTGAAAATTTTGTAAAGTCCCTACTACTAAAGGAAATATTTTATGAGTTTTAAACTATTCGACGGTCTCTAATTTAATTTAATTATCTAATATTAAATTATAATCACGTGATTAGTGGCAGGGTGTTACAAAAATGACCCAAAATTCGACGGATACTCACCTCATCAGTCATTTCACTCTCACAGTCTCAACTGACCATGACCTAGCCTTTCGGCTTCTCCATTCTCTCGGCAAGTCGGCACTCAGCACTCGGCAGTTCCCTCTTCTTCGGCTTCATCAATCACGTTCCAGGTCAGCGTCCGCCTTGCCGTCGTCCGCTCAACCTGCTCGCCGTCCCATCCCGCGCCGCGCCTCGTCATCATCGCTGTCACGATCGACTTCGGGACTTCGTGTCCCAGCCAGTTCGTCATCGTTGTGAGGTATTTCAGTCAGTTCTTTGATTTGTCGGCCTGTAATTTGTCAGGGAATGTGTTCAAGGAAATGAACGAGTCAATTTCTCTTAATTGCTTGAGCTTCCATTTTCGAATCTGTTACTGCCTCTGCGTTTCTTTTCTCCAATGTCATATTTGGATTTTTATTTTGATTTTGGAAATCTAGCATTTGATTTTGATTATGAAACTCTGACATTTGATTATGGAGATGCGGATTGGATTTTGATTATGATTTTTGCCATCTGACGAGGGAGAATAATGAAAGAGGAGCGCATGGCAAAAAATTGATTGAGGTTATTTTGGTCTATTGGTTTTTACTATTTGTTTCATGCTCTGTTCCGTACTTGAGTAGTTGGGTTATTTACCAGTATTTACTACTTGTTTAATCAATATAAAGGTTGCATCGTTCTTTGGATTTTTGGAATGAATGTTTCTATAGTTTTTTTTTTATTGCTTCAGTTTTGCGGGATGGCACATGGAAAATAGCCGTGCTACTTAAATGGAAGCTGAATTCTGACGTTTTGAACTATTTTTAAATTTATGCTGTATTAGTTGGATATTTCATGTCCTATCATAAAATGTTTTTCCTTACATGGTTAATAGTTTGACATGCTAGCGTATTTCATGATAGATGATGATATATTTTGTTATATGGGAATAGGGACTACTGTCAGAGGAATATATCAGACTTACCATTACTCTTTTAGTTTTGGGGATCCTAATTTGATCTTCTATGGTTACTTTTCTTAGTTCAATCACTTTTTTTAAAACAATAACAATTAAGTTTCAAAGGCAGGCATGTTTTCATTTTTCTCTTTAATTCACACTTCATAGGTTTTGAAGCAAGAATAGGATGATTTTTGATGTCGAATATTATTTGAATATAATGAGTTATGCTACCATGGTGTGAACTGTGAAGAGTTTCCATTAGTATAGATGGTATTAACAAAAAGAATGTTTGGTTTGTGTATCAACCAACTTAATAGCTCCCTCTGGAGACTGGGACTGTAGTATGTCAGTCACATTGGTTGTAGCTTTCGTCAATATTTCTTATAGCCTGTTTCTACAATTTTGCAACCATTATTTGATTTTGTTTTAAAAACTCTTTCTACTATAATATTTTCTAGTTTCTACTAAAACATTCTCATTACCTCCTTCATAGGAAA
This sequence comes from Inga laurina, assembly GCA_963855925.1. Taxonomy (NCBI): domain Eukaryota; kingdom Viridiplantae; phylum Streptophyta; class Magnoliopsida; order Fabales; family Fabaceae; genus Inga; species Inga laurina. The sequence goes on from OY979708.1 coordinate 58,478,634, forward strand.
CTCTCTTTGTAGATTCAAACAGGGATCTTGCAACTATCAGTCTGAAATAAAATCTGTACCACTTTTTCTGTTCTTTTTTGTTTTGTTGGGCAGGAAATCATCAAGTTCTGCCACTGATTTATTGCTCAATGGTTTTTGACTTCAACAAATTTCAGCCAAGAACCCTTAAAAATCTGCTCAGATCATCTGAAAAGTCAATATTCTCTTTTGTATATAGGACCCCAAACCCTCCTGTCTTGCACATCCAGGCATGCAATTATGTGGATGTATACATGAAATGGAAGAAAGATTCATACTATGACTCAATTGAGCACATCCACCAGTCCATTCAACTAAAACCTGTTAGTGCCCTCAAAAACTGTATTGCCCAGGATCTGAATGGTTGCATTCCAATATCTGAAGTGTCAAAGAGGGGAATAGAGTTAGGTGTGCCCATAAAGGTTGCAAGATTTTTGAGGAAATATCCTTCCATTTTTGAGGAGTTTACAGGTCCTGAACACAATCTTCCTTGGTTCAGGTTGACTTCAGAAGCTGCTCTGATTCACAGGGAAGAGGAAAGAGTTTATGAAGAGTTCAAGGAGGACTTAAGAGCTAGGTTAAAGAAGATGATAATGATGAGCAGAGAGAATGTTCTGCCTTTAAAAATAATCAAGGGGATGCAGTGGTATCTAGGATTGCCTGATGATTTCTTGCAGTATCCAGAGCGGAATCTTGATGCCTCATTCAAGTTTGTAGATATGGCTGAGGGATTGAAGGGATTGGCAGTTGAAAGTGGAGAAAAAGTTTGGTCCATGATACAGTGGAATGCCATGAAAAGAGGCTTGTATTTTGGGGGCTCAATGGAGGCCATTGAATTTCCACTTTTTCCATCAAAAGGTTTGAGGCTGAGGAGGAAGATTGAGACTTGGCTTAATGAATTTCAAAAGCTCCCTTATGTTTCACCTTATGAGAAGTTGACAAATTTGGATCCAAATAGTGACATCGCAGAGAAGTGACTTGTTGGGCTTCTTCATGAACTGCTTTCCCTTTTTGTTGAGCATTCTGCAGAGAGGAAGACGCTATTTTGCCTTAAGAAACATTTGGGGCTGCCACAGAAAGTGCACAAGGCATTCGAGCGGCATCCCCATTTATTTTACCTGTCTCTTAGGAACAAAACTTGTACAGTCATTCTTAAGGAAGCTTACAGGAATAGATCTGCTATAATTGAGCATCCTCTACTGAGAGTGAGGAAAAAGTACATCAAGTTGATGAAAGACTCAGAGGTGATTTTAAGTAACAGGAGGGTGAATAATAGGTTTTCTGACAGGAACTCTCCAAAACTGGATTTAGATTTGGATTATGTGGATGAACAAGGCTGTGAAATGGCCGAGTGCTCTTAAGTGGAAGTTGAAATGCCGAACCAGAGTTGCAATTTCACGTGTAATGGTGGCACAACCGGTTGTATCCTAGCCCTGAAGGTATTACTACTATTTTCACTACACTTGTAGCTAGACCTCTTAATTAGTTAATGAAAATTATAATCAATCCTGTGATTTGTTTTGGTGAATAGTTTAATTCACAGCTGCATTCTCTGGCTTTATACTGTTGTGGTTTTTATCTTTTTAACCTATATTCTGTGGCTAATTGTTCTATGCATGGGGATTGTATTTGGCAGCTTTGCCATACTAATTAACTTCTTTTGTCTTCATCTTTATGGTCAAATTGGTCCATCCGGTCCGGTTTTGATATCATTAAAAATTTTAAATTGGTCCCAAAAATAAGGAATTTAGTTACAAGTAAATTCTATAAATTTTTTAAATTACTGTATGTCCCCTAGAACTTGGCTATAATTTGACTTGCTTTGAAAAGATGAAAAAGCTTTAGGCAATAAAAATTTGGTGGTGAAAGCTTAAAATTATTTGTGACTCACGATTGCCACTAGCCACTAAGCTCTAAACTACCTCTTGCATCTTCAAAGCATTTTATACTCATGGAAGCTTTCATTTTTTTCAAGAGAAAATTATAAATAGGTCACAAATAAAGAATTTATTACCTCCAGCCCTTAATATAACAGCTAGATAACTAATTTGTGATACTAAATAAATTAGTTAAGTTAGTTATTTGTAATAAATATGGTTTAGTTGCCTTACACTATTGTCTCTAATCATATAACATTAGAATACCCCTTTAATTGCCAACCCCCCTCAATATATGTAGTCAATATAGGTACTTTAATGACCTTTCGTAATTACCATATAATTAATTTCCAAACCAAATAAAATGTTAAATATTACATAATACAACATATTATGGGGCTCCGTCCACAGTACAAACCCTAGTATGCAGCATAGTATTCAAGATATGCAACATAAACCTAAAAGGCCCTTAAGTTTGGCAATATACATTATACTCATATAATCAAACGAAACATACAATGGATCAAATTAAGTCTCGTTTGCCTTCCCCTTGATAGCACCACCTTAATTCTCTCCTGAAAAATTTTAAATATCGATAGGGTGAGTCACATGGACTTAGTAATCAAAATTCTATTTTAATAAGTATGCATGGAATGATTATAAGATAATTAAGTGGGCAATATATATATATATATATATATTCATAAAACATAAAGTTTAATCTTCCCAAAACATTATTATTTCAAAATAATTCAATATGTATAAAACTCCCTCAACCATCCTTATAACCTCCTTTACCGCTGACAGAATCCATGAGCTATAACATATAATAGGATTAGTATATTTGACAAGACTACACCAAACTCTCCAATAATGAGGTGTAACCCGGCCAAAGGCTACAGAACTCATATCGGATCATGGATTCCCTTTCCGTCGAAAATGGAAAGGTGTCACCTGCCGTTGAGCTGACCTTTAACCCGGCCACAGGAAAGGGTGATACCAAGGGCCTTGAGAATGCCAAAGCCATCTACTATGCACACGGTGGTGGCTATACCACATGGTATAAAAGAATCAAACCTCTCCTGAATCACATCACCACATCCAACATCTCAACATCACAATCCTTAATATCAATAATTTATTCATATATTTCATATTTAATGCTATGCATCATCAATCATTCAAATAAATCATTCATGTCCACTTAACTAAAAATTACTAAAAACATGATTAATACTATCATTGTACATTTTTCATATATAAATTACTATAACATATTTATAGCAGTTAAAAATAGCAACATACGCATATAATCATTTCAACAAGCATACATGATAAATTGGAAAGTGGTTATCTTAAGTTCTTGACATCTAAACTTGAGAATTTAACTCCAACAAGTCAAATTCAAATTCACTCTACAATAAATATATATATTTACATGCTAATATAATTTATAATAATTGTTAACTATTACAAAATAACAAATAATAATCCCCATAATTGACTCAATTTTCTTAAAAATAACAATTTATCTATTCCTCAAATTATTTTTAAATCAAAATTTTCTAAAATTTCTTAACTCTATTTCACAATAAAATATTTAATAACCATAATTCTCTAACTATAATATCAAATCATAATTTATAATTTTACATAATTCAAAATCTGCAAAACTAAACCGATTAAAATTTCAATAATACTTTCAATAACTCAAATAAATTGTTTAATCCAAATTTAATCGGTCAAAAATGTTTCTAAAGCATAATTTATTATTTATTTAAGAAGAAATTAATTATAAAATCATAAAACAACCAAATGGTAAATCTAAACCGATTAAAATCAACTATTATTTATTTTCTACATATCTATAACCATCTTTTGTAAAAACTCAAAATTCTCCCAAAATCCTAACCTCAAAATTCTCATTAATCAATATAATATTACTACCAATAGGAAGATCAAAATACGTAGAACAACTTTTATGAATAAAGTTTGTTAAGAAAAAGTGATTTTAAGTACCAAAATTATCTGATAAATTTAGAACCTTACCTATTGAACTGCGTTCGCTCTCCGCTAATCGCTTCTCGTGAAACCTGAATGAGAAAGTGAAGGGAAAGGCATTAATAATACCCTCCTGTCACTTTTTCCTCAAGCGGGCCCCACATGTTTTTTTTCTTTTTCTTTATTTACCGACAGTTTGCCCCCTCCCCTATTTTTTTTTATAATATATATATATATTACAACTCTACCCACCTAAATAGAATTTTGTCCCCAAAATTCATAACAATCAATAGAAACAATTCACAACACAAGATTCTTACATAATATTTAAGCATACCTAAACAAATAAATTAGGGAAATCACATCGCATTCGCTCTTCAGTTTCCCAAGTAGCATCACTAGGAGACATACCCTTCCAAAAAACTTTTAGGAGACGGATTGTTCTGTTCCGTAATTGCTTATCTTTTACATCTAAAATATTTTCTGGTCCGGGCACATAAGTCAAATTTTCCCTTAACTCAACTTCTTTAGGCTCAATCACATGGGAAGGATCCGAATGATATTTCTTAAGCTGTGACACATGGAACACGTTATGCACATTTGACAAATGTGGCGGCAAGGCGATTCGATAGGCAACTAATCCAATTCGCTCCAATATGTCATAGGGTCCAATGAAACGAGGAGTTAACTTTTTGGCTTTAATGGATCTGCCAATACCAGTCACTGGTGTAACCTTAAGGAACACGTGGTCACCTACTTCAAACTCTAAAGGTCTACGTCGCATATCCGCATAGCTCTTTTGTCTGCTCTGAGCGGTCAACAATTTTTGGCGAATCATCTCAATTTTCTTAGTAGTTTCATCCACAAAGTCTGATCCAATCACGGTTCTCTCACTCAATTCAGTGGCGGTAAGGCGATTCGATAGGCAACTAATCCAATTCACTCCAATATGTCATAGGGTCCAATGAAACGAGGAGTTAACTTTTTGGCTTTAATGGATCTGCCAATACCAGTCACTGGTGTAACCTTAAGGAACACGTGGTCACCTACTTCAAACTCTAAAGGTCTACGTCGCATATCCGCATAGCTCTTTTGTCTGCTCTGAGCAGTCAACAATTTTTGGCGAATCATCTCAATTTTCTTAGTAGTTTCATCCACAAAGTTCGATCCAATCACGGTTCTCTCGCTCAATTCAGTCCAACAGAGGGGCGATCTACATTTTCTTCCATATGATGCCTCGAAAAGAGCCATAGGAATGCTTGAATGGTAACTATTGTTATAGGTAAATTCTGTTAAAGGCAGGTGAGAATCCCGATTACTAGGTAGCTCAATTGCGCAAGCTCTCAACATATCCTCAAGAGTTTGAATTGTTCTCTCAGTTTGACCATCAGTCTGCGGATGATAAGCCGTACTGAACTTCAGCCTAGTCCCCATGGCCTCCTGTAATGCTTTCCAGAAATTTGACGTGAACCTTGGATCGCAGTCTAACACAATTTCTACAGGCACACCATGCAACCTGACAATCCAATTCACATACAGCTGGGCTAGCTTCTGCAAACTATATCCAATATGGATCGGCAAGAAATGAGCTGACTTCGTCAATTTGTCTAACATATGGCTTTATGGTGCGTAGTATTAGGCAATCCCACAATAAAATCCATGGAAATGTTGTCCCACTTCCACTGAGGAATCTGTAAAGGTTGAAGTAGCCCTGAAGGTTTTTGATGCTCAATCTTCACTTTCTGACAAGTCAGACACCTCATTATGAAGTCTGTCACATCTTGTTTCATATTAGACCACCAATAATTTTGCTTTAAATCATTGTACATCTTAGTGATCCCCGGATGAATAGTGTATTTGCTTCGATGCGCTTCTTCTAAAATACAAGTCTTAACTTTTTCATCATTCGGGATGCAAACCTTCTCTTTAAATCTCAAAATACCATCACTACCTACGTCAAAATCATTGACTCCTCCTTCCTCTAATTCTTCTTTAATTTTCAATATATATTCATCCTCCAACTGAGCCATCTTTATCTCCTTCCAAAATTCATTCTCAATTTGTACAAATTGCATCATAACTTTATTGACTAGCATGTTTATGTCCTTCAACATTTCTAACCAGTGGTTCTCATAAAGACTCAAGTGAAATACATGAATAGCTTTTTTGCTTAAAGCGTCTGCAACAACGTTGGCTTTACCGGGATGATACTTTAGTTCGAAATCATAATCTTTTAGAAATTCCATCCACCTCCTCTGCCTATTATTAAGCTCCTTCTGATCTATAAGATACTTTAAACTCTTATGATCAGTAAAAATTTCAAATTGTGAACCATAGAGATAGTGCCTCCAGATCTTCAGTGCAAATACAACTGCTGCCAATTCTAAGTCATGGGTCGGATAATTCTCTTCATTTGGCCTCAATTGTCTGGAAGCATAAGCAACAACTTTTCCTTCTTGCATCAATACGCATCCCAGACCCTTTAACGAAGCATCAATATACAAAGTATAGGATAAAGCAGGATTAGGAATAACTAACACTGGTACAGAGGTCAACTTCCTCTTTAACTCTTGAAAAGCAGTTTCGCACTTGTCCAAATAAAAGGTTGATCCTTCCTGGTTAACTTAGTAAGTGGTATTGCTAACTGAGAAAAACCTTGTATAAACCTTCTGTAGTATCCAGCTAATCTCAAGAAGCTTTTAATTTCAGTCACAGACTTTGATTGTTCCCACTGAAGAACTCCATCAACTTTGGTAGGGTCTATTGCAACCCCTTTAGCTAAAATTACATGGTCAAGGAATTTTACCTCTCTAAGCCAAAATTCGCACTTACTCAATTTTGCATAAAGCTTGTGCTCTCCCAACACTTGCAATAGTTGTAATATATATATATATATATTATAAAAAAAAGTAGGGGAGGGGGCAAACTGTCGATAAAGAAAGAAAAAAAAACATGTGGGGCCTGCTTGAGGAAAAAGTGACGGGAGGGTATTATTAATGCCTTTCCCTTCACTTTCTCATTCAGGTTTCATGAGAAGCGATCAGCGAAGAGCGAACGCAGTTCAATAGGTAAGGTTCTAAATTTATTAGATAATTTTGGTACTTAAAATCACTTTTTCTTAACAAACTTCCTTCATAAAAGTTGTTCTACGTATTTTGATATTCCTATTGGTAGTAATATTATATTGATTAACGAGAATTTTGAGATTAGGATTTTGGGAGAATTTTGAGTTTTTACAAAAGATGGTTATAGATATGTAGATAATAAATAATAGTTGATTTTAATCTGTTTAGATTTACCATTTGGTTGTTTTATGATTTTATAATTAATTTCTTCTTAAATAAATAATAAATTATTCTTTAGAAACTTTTTGACCGATTAAATTTGGATTAAACAATTTATTTGAGTTATTAGAAGTATTATTAAAATTTTAATCGGTTTAGTTTTATAGATTTTGAGTTATGTGAAATTATAAATTATGATTTGATATTATAGTTAGAGAATTATGCTTATTAAATATTTTATTGTGAAATAGAGTTAAGAAATTTTAAAAAATTTTGATTTAAAAGGAATTTGAGGAATAGATAAATTGTTATTTTTAAGAAAATTAAGCCAATTATAGGGATTATTATTTGCTATTTTGTGATAGTTAACAAAATAAATCAAAAACTTAAAGTAACTACTTTCCAATTTATCATGTATGCTTGTTGAAATGATTATATGTGTATGTTGATATTTTTAACTGCTATAAATATATTATAGTAATTTATATATGAAAAATGTACAATGATAGTATTAATCATGTTTTTAGTAATTTTTAGTTAAGTGGGCAGGAATGATTTATTTGAATGATTGATGATGCATAACATTAAATATGAAATATATGAATAAATTATTGATATTAAAGATTGTGATGTTGAGATGTTGGATGTGGTGATGTGATTGAGGAGAGGTTTGATTCTTTTATACCACGTGGTATAGCCACCACCGTGTGCACAGTGAATGGCTTTGGCATTCTCAGGGCTCTTGGTATCACCTTTTCCTTTGGCCGGGTTAAAGGTCAGCTCAAGGGCAGGTGACACCTTTCCATTTTCGACGGAAAGGGAATCCATGATCCGATATGACTTCTGTAGCCTTTGGTCGGGTTACACCTCATTATTGGAGAGTTTGGTGTAGTCTTGTCAAATATACTAATCCTATTATATGTTATAGCTCATGGATTCTGTCAGCGGTAAAGGAGGTTATAAGGATGGTTGAGGGAGTTTTATACATATTGAATTATTTTGAAATAATAATGTTTTGGGAAGATTAAACTTTATGTTTTATGAATATATATATTTTGCCCACTTAATTATATTATAATCATTCCTTGCATACTTGTTAAAATGGAATTGTGGTTATTGAGTCCATGTGACTCACCTTATCGATATTTAAAATTTTTCAGGAGAGAATTCAGGTGGTGCTATCAAGGGGAAGGCAAATGAGACTTGATTTGATTCTTCGTATGTTTCGTTTGGTTACATGAGTATAATGTATATTGCCAAACTTAAGGGCCTTTTAAGTTTACATTGCATATGTTGAATACTACGTTGCATATTGGGGTTTGTACTATGGACGGAGCCCCATAATATGTTGTAATATTTAATATTTTACTTGGTTTGGAAATTAATTATATGGTAATTAAGAGGGGTTGTTACATTTTTGGTATCAAGGCTTTGAGTTTAAAGGTTCTCTGGTATTTTCATTCTTGCATATAATTGTATCGGCAATATATATTAGTTACTCATGTGCCTTTCCTTGTTGTCTGACCAATTAGTTTTTCTCCTTGTAGGAGAATAGAAATGGGAAATACGAGTGAAACGCACTCAGTTGGAGACCTAGTTAATCATGGTCAACCTATAGGACCACAAGATACTAATGACATTTTACGAGAGCTGTTGACCACAGTACGTGGGCTTGGTCAAATAGTGCAAAGGCATGAGGAGGAATTGAATAAAGGGAAAGATCATGAGGACGAGCACTCTATTCATGATAGTGGGTTTGAGGATATTGGAGTTCACGATGGTCATCATTCTAGTAGTGGTCATAATCCTACCATGGAGACAAGGGATAACAAATTTAAAGAGGAGTATGATAGAGTTTCTATAACTAAAGGGTGGAAAAAGGTGCATAAATTCTCACCGCAAACCTTTGACGGAAAGTTTAATCCAAAAGTTAGCGAAGGTTGGATTGATCGATTAGAGACTATCTTCTCTGTAGTTGAATGTGATGAACGACAAAAGGTAATAATAGCAGTGGTGTTATTGGTAGATAATGCAAAGATGTGGTGGAAAAGTGCCAAGCCTACAGATGGGACCATTCCGAACTGGAACGAGTTCAAGGTCATGTTCAGTCAGCACTACTTTCCTGCAGCTTTAAAGTCACTCAAGGAGACTGAGTTCTATAATTTTCAACAAGGTGACCTGGATATGGACTCATTCATTGCACAATTTCTGGAGCTCGTGAAGTACACTGCTGATGGTAAATCATAAAAGAATAAAGCGTGGATGGCAGATAGGCTACTACAGAAGGCACGTCCAGAGTTTAAAAGACAGCTGATACCTCTACAAATTATTTCTTTTGAGGATATGTGTACATGGCTTCATCTCTTGGATGCAGAGATACGAGGTTATAATTATGAGCTTGAGCTGAGGAAGGATCCACATGGCAGAATTTCAACTTATACTGGTCCTACTGGGGGTTTTAACAAGAGGAGTAATTATAGTTTTGGAGTCTCTGGATACCCAGAAAAGAAGAAGAACAAGCGACCGATGGGATCATTTCAGAGTGGATCAGGTTCGAGGACTCAAGCTCAGAAGGGTCAAGGTGGGAGAAGTCAGTCATCTTATAGAGGCTCTACTGCCCCTGTGCCAAGTACTGCTAGGACTTCAATTTGCTCGAAATGTGGAAGGTATCATTAGGAAAATTGTTTGACCTGCTATGCTTGTGGTAAGGTAGGGCACACCTCGTTTTTGTCTAAAAGGCAATTTGACTTGTTTCACTTGCGGTAAGGTGAGACATATCTCTCGCTTCTGTCCAGAAGGCAAGCATACCTCTCAAGTCTCCAAACCTATCATTCCAAGATGAGTCTTTGCTTTGACACAAGAGGAGGCGGGTACTTCATCTAATCTCATTAGAGGTAAAATTAAATTGCAAAATGATGATATTCTTGCATTGTTTGACTCTGGTGCTACACACTCTATAGATTTTGATTGTGCCAAGAGACTAAACTTAGATGTTTCTGAGTTACCTTTCGATGTAAATGTATCAACACCTGCTGGATTTTCTGTAAAAACTTCTAATGCATGTATGAATCTTACATTGGAGTTTGAGAGTCGTAAGACAAAAATTGATCTTATTTGTTTACCCCTTAAAGGACTTGATGTAATTGTGGGCATGGATTGGCTTACAGTCAATGGTGCCATACTCGAGTGTAGAGCAAAAACTATTTCTTTACCTATGTATTCTACGTCTAGAGAGGTGTCTAGTAGCCCTTTATTGTTATCAACTGTTCAAGTTGAAAGTTGTATTAAACAGGGATGTCAAGCCGATATGGTTTTCTTCTCTGTTCAAGCTGAGATAGAAGAAGGGATTGATAGAATTGAAAAAGTGAATGAGTTTCCTGAGGTTTTTCCAAAGGAAATGTCAGGATTACTCCCTGAGCGAGAAGTAGAATTTTCGATTGAAGTGGTGCTTGGTACAGAGCCTATCTCAAAGGCCCCTATCGAATGGCTCCAGCAGAATTAGCAGAATTGAAGAAGCAATTGGAAGAACTACTTGAGAAGGGATTTATCAGACCAAGTATATGACCATGGGGATCACCTGTTCTATTCGTGAAATAGAAGGATGGGACCTTGCGGTTGTGCATTGATTACCGTCAACTAAACAAAGTCACTATCAAAAATAAATATCTTCTTCCAAGGATTGATTATTTGCTAGATCAACTTGTAGGGTCAACGATATTCTCCAAAATTGATTTAAGGTCAGGATATCATTAGTTAAGAGTTAAAGTAAAGGATGTTTCTAAGACGGCCTTTCGTACACGATACGGTCATTATGAGTTTCTAGTAATGCCGTTTGGGTTAATTAATGCTCCAGCGGTATTCATGGAGGACATGAACCGGATATTCAGACCATATTTAGATAAGTTTGTGGTGGTTTTCATAGATGATATTCTCATCTACTCTCAAAACGAAAAGGAACACCGAGAGCATCTTAGAATAATGTTGCAAGTGTTGGGAGAGCACATGCTTTATGCAAAATTGAGCAAGTGCAAATTTTGGCTTAGAGAGGTAAAGTTCCTTGGCCATGTAATTTCAGTATAAGATGAAATTCTGCCCTATGGATCCCTCCTCAGCTCGAGCTCATAATTATAACCTCATATCTCTGCATCCAAGAGACGAAGCCGTGTACGCATATCCTCAAAAGAAGTAATTTGTAAAGGTATCAGCTCTCTTTTAAACTCTGGGCGTGCCTTCTGTAGCAACCTATCTACCATCCACGCTTCATTCTTTTGTGATTTACCATCAGCAGTGTACTTCACGAGCTCCAGAAATTGTGCAATGAATGAGTCCATATCCAGGTCACCTTGTTGAAAATTATAGAACTCAGTCTCCTTGAGTGACTGTAAAGCTGTAGGAAAGTAGTGCTGACTGAACATCACCTTGAACTCGTTCCAGTTCGGAATGGTCCCATTTGTAGGCTTGACACTTTTCCACCACATCTTTGCATTATCTACCAATAACACCACTGCTATTATTACCTTTTGTCGTTCATCACATTCAACTACAGAGAAGATAGTCTCTAATCGATCAATCCAACCTTTGCTAACTTTTGGATTAAACTTTCCGTCAAAGGTTTGGGGTGAGAATTTATGCACCTCTTTCCACCCTTTAGTTATAGAAACTCTATCATACTCCTCTTTAGATTTGTTATCCCTTATCTCCACGGTAGTATTATGGCCACTACTAGAATGATGACCATTGTGAGTTCCAATATCCTCAAACCCTCTATCATGAATAGAGTGCTCATCGTCATGATCTTTCCCTTTATTCAATTCCTCCTCATGCCTTTGCACCATTTGACCAAGCCCACGTACTGTGGTCAACAGCTCTCGTAAAATGTCATTAGTATCTTGTGGTCTTATAGGTTGACCATGATTAACTAGGTCTCCAATTGAGTGCGTTTTACTCGCATCTCCCAATTCTATTCTCTTACAAGGAGAAAAACTAATTGGTCTGACAAAAAGGAAAGGCACATGAGTAACTAATGTATATTGCCGATACAACTATATGCAAGAATGAAAATCCCTCTCTTGTTTAAAAACTAGGCAAGAGAGGGATGACAACTAAATGCACTTTCTGCCGAAAAGAGGGATATAACAGAAGTACATGCAAAGAGGTATAATATTTTTCTTTCTAATTCTTATCAATATATTTATACTATTTCTGTATGCCAGTAGAACTATGTCTTTAACACTTTGCACATATCAAAATGTTATGGGGTTTGACATTTTTGGTATCAGAGATAAAACCAGTTCTAGCATTTTAGAATAGTATACTGATATGGTCTTGTTTTGCATGGTGACAGGAAACCATGAGCGGTCAAAGTGAGCAGCGTAAAGGATCACTTACATTAGTTAATCAAAGTTCACTGGAGTAGCGGATTCTGGAGGGACAGCAGTACATTGCATATTATGTGGTGGGAGGTCTCAGGATGTGGAGGATAGCTTAGAGAAGGTCTAAAAGAGACCAGTATATGGTCCTGAGCCAAGGTCAGCATTGCCAACTGGGTCGCTGGTAGGAGAGTCGAGGCATCCACTGATGGATGAACTGGAGGAGGACTCGAGTGAGGATGATATCTCCCTAATAGAGACAGTGTACGTACTATATGACATGTATCTGGACCTGGCATTATGGGATTATATTCGAGGCAGATATTGACAGGCGATACGAGCACATGCCACTCCCATTGCCCGGCACCTCTCATTTCAAGATAGAGTGGAGTCTTTGAATAGATTCAAGATTACCTAGAGGTTGATGTGCATGTTGAGTTCTAGATCTTTACAACCATGGATTTCTTTCCGGACTTAGCATTCTGGAATCGGAAGAAGATTAATACTGTTGAGAGAGGCCCATGCATGTGCTTTTGGGAATTCCTAGAGCACATTACTGACCTAGTGTGGAGGTACATGTATAATGAGTGACGTGGGCCTAGGCAGTATATTTTGGGTGACCGGAGGCAGCCAGCACGTCTTTTAAGGCTAGGGCAGTCATAGGGAACCAGCGGCTGGAAGTTGTTAGAATCGGTGTCTGTGTTTTGGATGGGTATATAAAAAGTTAAGCTTGCTCAACCCAGGGCAATCCTAGGATGGGTGACCCCTGGGAAGCTATATGTAAATTATGTTATGTGGTGTAAAAGGACAAACATGTGATGCATAGTAGTTTGTAGGTTGTGTGATGTTTATAGTTTTCCTTAACTACTGTAAATATCTACTGTATGTTATATCTAACCAATCTGTGTACCCAAAATATTATGAAATGACAAAAATTCCCTTGCATTTATATGAAATTTATTTCTTCTCTATTTTCACGTATAGTGAATTATAGATATGGCATGAACAGGAAGAAATGGTAGAGCCTGAGGTCGAGGACGAGTAAGAGGTAGAGTTAGGGGTTGACATAGAAATAACAAGGAAGAACCGGGTGCAATATCTAATAGCATACAACAACAAATTCTGGGTATACTAACACAATAGTAGGCTACAATGAATGAAATCTGGGAAGAGCTGTGAGAGGCAACATCACTTGTAAGAACTTGTAAAGGCTGAAGGTGAAGATGATCTACCTAAGGAACCCCAACCAAATAATATCTAGCTTAAACCTAAGGCTGATATACAGACCTAGGTAGGGGAGGTTTAATAAGCAGCAACCTCCTATCTTTCAAGAGAAATTTGATCTACAGATAGCCGAAGACTGGCTCTTTCAGTTAGAGAAAATTTTCAACATTCTGAGTTTTTGATCGAGGAATAATTTTGAAAATTTGACCAATCCCAATTAAGGATCTATCAAAGGCATTTAAACCAGGTGGAAAGAATTGTACCTTTCTTTTTGTTCTGAGTTTTCGATCTTGAGGAACCAACACGTCAATCAACTTTCTCTACCGGTATCCATATGAATGCTACTCCAACATGAACTACATGCTGCCACCTTTAATGTCTTCTAGGGTTTCCTTGCATCTCTGAACTCTCATCCGTACATGAATTTTTCTGCTTCATCATTTTTATAGCCCATGAGGGCTATATTGAAATTTCAAAATTAATCTTGATTAATTTTAAAATTAATTAACCCTTAATTATCTTGATGAGCTAATTAAATATATTTGGTTTAATTAAATCTTTCTAACGGTTTTAATTTAACTATTTATTTAATCCAAATAAAGAGCCAACATATTTAATTTATCTTCACAAATTGAATTTGAGATACTATATCTCTATCATATTAGTTATCAAATTTAATTTATCTTAATAAAACTAAATTTAAACCTAGTATAATAATATTATCATATATATGTATTTCAAAAATAGATATATATAATATTATTAATTTTATTTTCATGAATTTTATATTATATAAATATAAAATTTGTCCACCCTAGATTAAACATCGTCTTGTGTTAGTCCATTCTTGTGTGCGACCCTGTAAGCCCATATGAAGTTGGCAGTGGGCCAATAACTGTACCAACCTATAAGTTGCAAACGGCCTCAAGCAAGACATTACAACCACCCAATTCATATGAGAATCATTAACACCATGCAACCTATCATACAACCATATCATGTCCCTTTTTGTTACACGATATTTCGGTCAAGGATAAGGCATGGATAATGTCATCCTCCTGTTGTTGACCATTACTTTCCCAATTCCTAAGTAGTCTAAAAATAGAAATGGAAACTCTTTTCCATCGCAGTATGGCCTTATATTTCTCAGACTCAATCATCAAGGGGCCCAGTAATATCTCTCTACTAATGTGAGGGAAAATTCCATCTTGACCATTCATATTACTTTGATGAAAAACCACCAAGCCCAATCATGGCCTTTATCATTAGCCAGTCAAAGGTGACTTTTGACCAGTTCAAAACTTAGCAACTGTCATGTAGGAATATATGATGATATCAAGTCGAAGGGCATTGTGATGTGGTTATACATAAGATAAGATTATGACTTGATCCATGCATCTTTCTCATAGCCGATAGTCCAGCACCTTGTACTCTTACAAGTGGCTAGGACTTTGATTCATATCACCATATCTTATCAAAGTCATACTAGTTTTATTTTATCTCTGCTCCCGTATAGATGACTGGCTAGGGATATTTAGGATAATTTTTATGATTTATCCAAAGATGCAGTCATTACAGTGAACATGCGAATAATATGATAACATAATGGAGAAAATTCATTAAATTAATAATGTTCAATGTACAATGATTGGACCTATGGCATAATTTCCAACATTGCCAAGCATTGTTAAATAAAATTTTTCCCTTAATGAATACTTAACGATTCCCTTCATGGTCATCTGATGAGCTAAAATGCATAGCCAGTTGAACTGTAAAGCCAATAACTCAATCCTAGAACAAATATACTTAAGAAAATAGTTATAAATCCCAGCTTCAAATCAGGGTTTGAACCTGTAATTGAATGGGTTTTTCTAATGAATTTAAAACATTTCAAAATGGTTTAAAAAAGGGTTGCAATTCCATCATAACTCATCAGTTCTTAATTCCTTTTATCAGAGTATTCAAGCGTCTCTCTGCTTATTACCCTTATGTCGTCATTTAGTTATGGGCCTCTTGGTACATATATGACCTATTCTATTTTATTTACCAAGTTAGTAGGAAACTATTCATTTACCAAATGTCTGTGAGGCTATCGTCATCATTACTACTATTGGTACTGTAGTTATGATCTTAAGTTATACACAACATATACAAGATACAAAACAGATAACCACATCATGCAACATATCGCATTATTATAGTACTAGGTATATAAATCACTTGGCCCCAAGAATTCACCACGCAACATACCTCGAGATTTCACTTGTGTGTAACAGTAACTTTCATGGCCCAGGTGTCCACCAGCACAACAAGCCCTGGTCAACCACCTCGCAAACTATGAATGCTTCCAAAACTCATGATGATACCACAAACAAGTAACGTATCTCATAACATATGAAAGAAAGAGTTACTACCTGGTCACTTTCCCTAAAGGGTGTACAACTGTTTCTTCAAGCTCGGGCAAGTCTTAGATCCCAAGCAACTGTTAGGTCTTATAATGTAGAGTTGACAAAGATTGGGTCATTACTCAATTCAAAGTTATCAGTATAATGAACTCTATACTGCTCTTGACCCGCATTTAACCTTGTCTTTAATTTAGTCATGTCAATTACCTATAAGACTCCTGTATTATACCACACAATGTCTATTCTAAGACACATTATATGTCTCTTAACTCCTAGGACTTGGGTGTCCAAGGGGACCTCATAGCTCCCTAGGTTATCTCTCTATTTCCTATGATCCGTCTTATCTTAACTTAAGTCAAATTCTACAAATTCGCAAGCCAAACCTAATCTGCCAATTTTGATTAGTCAACTTTGAAAAATCATAACTTAATCTACAAAATTCCAAATATAATGGTTCAAAGTCCTCATTGAAGCTCTCTAAGCCCTCTAAAAAGGAAAATTATTACCCACTGCCACTTGTAACTATAGAAATACAGAATTTTACGAATTGCCAGACTATTCTATATAGAATCCAATCTAGTTTCAAACCTCAAACCTTCACAATTAATATATCCCAAAGTACATACCCACACTGAACATATTATATATCATTTTAAAGCTTATAATGCATATTATTATTCTTGAAAATATCATGGACACCAAACTGTTGGAAATTGTGTCCTAAGGGCCAATCATTGTACTTTGAACATTATTATTTTAATGATATTTCTCCATTTCTGTGTATCATATTATTTACATGTTAACTGTGATAATTGTATCCTTGGATAATTCATGAAGATTGTCCTAAAATGTCCCTGGTCGGTCATCTATGCGGAAGCAGAGATGAAACAAGACCAGTATGACTTTGATAAGATATGGAGATACAAATCAAAGTCTTAGGCACTTATAAAAGTACAAGGTACTGGACCGACCCACTATGAGAAAACTACATGGATCAATTCATAATTTTTTCTCATGTATAACCACGTCACAATGCCCTTAGCCTGAGATATCATGGATTCCTACATGAGAGTTGCTAAGCTTTGAACTAGTCAAAAGTCACTTTTGATCGAGTGATAATAAAGGCTATGATCGGGCTTGGTTGTTTTTCATGCAAAGGAATATGAATGATCAAGATGGAATTTATCCCTCACATTAGTAGAGAGATATTATTAGGCCCCTCGATGAGTGAGTCTGAGAAATGTATGGCCATACTACAATGGAAAAGAGTTTCCATTTCTATTGTCACGCTACTCAGGAATCGAGAAAGTAATGGTCAGGAATAAGAGGATGACATTATCCAAGCCTTATCCTTGATTGATATATCGTGTGACAAAAGGGACGTGACATAGTTGTATGACAGGTTGCATCGTGATAACGATCCTCATATGATTTGGGCAGTCGTAATGTCTTGCTAGAGGCTGCTTGCGACTTTTGGGTTAGTATAGTTATTGGCCCACTGCCAACTTCATATGGGCCTACAAGGTCGCACACAAGAATGGCCCAACACGAGATAATGTTTAATTTAGGGTGGACGAATTTTATATTTATATATATATATAATATAAAATTCGTTAATAATATTATATAGATATATATTTTCAAAATACATATCCTATATATTATATATATATGTATATGTATATGTATATTATATGATATTATATTGTGTTAGTTTTAAATTTAATTTATTAAGATATATTAAATTTAATAACTAACATGATAGAGATATAGTATCTCAGATTTAATTTATAAAGATAAATTAAATCTAATGGCTCTTTATTTGGATTAAATAAATAGGTTAAATTAAAACTGTTGGACAGATTTAATTTAAACTGAATTTATTTATTAGCTCATCAAGATAATTAATTGTTGATTAATTTCGAAATTAATGATGATTAAATTTGAAATTTGAATATAGCCATCATATGTTATAAACTTGATAGAGCAGATATACTCATACGTGTATGAGAATTCAGAGCCACAAGGGAAACCTTAAAAATATTGGAGGCGCTAGGATGCAGTCTCAATTCGAGAGTATTCATGTGGATACTGGTAGAGGGAGCAGACCTAACGTGTTGGCTCCTAGAGATCGTGAAAACCCTAAGTTAAAAAGGTATGAGTTCTTTTGAACCTAATTTAAATGCCGTTAATAGATCCTGGATTAGGATCAGTGAAAATTTTTATAATTCTTCTGCTGTGCCTGCCGATCCTAACACAAAAAACATTGGGCTAATCAAATTCATCCCACAAGCAGTCTGGTTCCAGACTAGCAGCAATTAACCACAAGTACTTTAAGTCCAAATTTTTGTTTTTCATTCTTACTAATTAAAATTTATAATCAGGGCCTATTCCCACACATTTTTTCATGTAGAACATAATGGAAGCCTCAAAAATACCAAAATCACACTCCTCCTATATGTCTTGCAACTGACCAGAAGTTCACATCCAAAGCAACAATGATCAAGTTTACAATTTTACCACAACAATAGCCTAGAATCATCATTATACACCATAAATCACCACTTATATCATCATATTAACATGAAACCCTAAGGACCTCATAACCACCAAAATTAGAGCAGCACACAAAATCCATAATACTAAACTAAACCACAAGATATGGGTTCAAATTGAAGCTTATACTCACCTCTTACCCTTTCTAATACTTGTTTCATAAGTCTCCAACTTTGGCTCTTCGAAGATGACTCAAAACACATCCTCTTCAAAAGCAAGAACCATAGAAATGAAGCTCTTAGAGAGGAAAACAATATTCATGAAGAACATTTGAGCCAAAGAAGTGAATTGGAAGGTGAAAATTGAAGTAGGGAGAGCACCTTTTTTCTTGAACTCTTCTTTTCTCTTTCCTTGCTTGCTTGGCCTACTTTGTGCATGTAAGAGGGAGTGGAATATGCGTTTAATTGATTTAGCTTCAACCCTCAAAATCACTTGGCCGAAAATCACCATGAGAAAGGAAAGATAGTTTTAATTGATTTCTCTTTCTTCATCCTTTATGCCTTAGCCACAATATTTGACTAAAGGAGGAGGAAAAAATGTTGACATAGTTCTCTTCCTTTCTCTTTTGTTCTTGGCCCACTTTTCTTGTATAAAAGGTGAAGAATTAATTGGAGTTAAATGTTTAACCAACTTTCTTCTTCATTCTTTGTCCCAATGTACCAAATGAGCAAAACATGAGGGAGTAATTGATTAAATGCTTACCCTCTCTCTCTTAGCATTTTCTTGACTGAATTATTGAACAAAAGGAAGAAGGAGTTAATTTACTTTTCAACTTCATACTTACTCTTACTTTTTGACATCAAATCTTGACCCTTCATTTTGGTTTCCAATTTTAATCTCAAGATCAATTGGCTATTGACTCTTTTACCCTTGATCATGACAAAATTAATTATTATGCCTTTAGTATTTTTCTTTATTATTCTTGTCCCTTTTTCATGCCATTTCCCTCTCTTTTATATCCAGTTTGGCCTTAAATTATATTTGACTTTAGATAAAGGAATTGAGTACTTTCCCTTCAACTAATTGGAACCAATCCCATACTTAGCTCCAAATTAGTTTCTAAAAGTCATTATAGCTCTTGCACATTCTTGGGACTCTTGCTAAACAGGGCTTAGTAGTCCACTTTTTCATGCTTATTCTCTAGCCTCTAGTCCTAAAATTTGGGATATTACAAGTGGTTATGGGAAGAAGGTTGCCAGCAACGATGGATGAAGGAGTGGAAGTCACCGATGACCTTGGACAAAGGAGGAAAGGTTGAAGGTGAGAGAGTGATGGGTGCCCTATGCGTTGCGTAGCGCTTTTTTGATCTTCCAAACTAGAAGTGTCAAGCTTCTGACCTATTTTCATAGGGCAAAAACACTACAGTTTTCAGGTGGACTAAAGTGGCATTTCTAAAATGCGTGGTACCATATTGTTATTTCTAAAATTCGAGCCCCTAACTGCTATTTTCAAATTTAATCTAATTTTTCAAGCATCTACTTTAAAAATAATTAAACCAACATCAAATATTCTCAAAAATCAATGATTAAGAGTAATTACAATTTTTTCCTTTTTAGTCTTAATTTAATGCATTTACTCTTAATCACAAAGAATGCATTTTAAGCTATTATTATGGAAAAAAACCCCAAAATAAAATATGAAAACATATAATAAAATAGGGATTTGTCACCCACCAATGTTAAGGCAATCACTAGCTAAATGCATAGGTAAGTCACACAATGCACAACTCATAGGGCTTGAGAGGATTAGCCTTGAGGTCCTAATTTAGGTAGATGTGCGACAATCTTAAAAATATTAGTGTTTATGGTTGCCATTTGAGAAGTTAAACTATCCAAACTATAAGGGGATGGTTTAGCAACACCTTCCTCACGAACGTGTCTAGCATATGTCTTTTGGAACTGTTGATCACTAGTAGCAATTTTCTCAACTAATGCCTATGCTTCTTTAGCAAATAGAACTAGGAAAGAACCATTAGAAGTAGCATCCAATACTAGAAAAAGGTTTTTTATACCAGTTTAAATAAGCTTTTTAGACTAGGTTTAGGTCCTGTCTTATATCCACAGGTTAAAAAAGTTTGTCCTTATTAAGACTAGACCTACAACCGATATTAAAAGTTACTTTCTCTGACCAACTGTTTAAACGAACGGTCTTAAAAAGGTTTAATTTATAATAAAAAAGGGTAAAAGTGCAAATTTAGCATTGAACAATTTTACGATGAGCATCCATGAGACTTATCTATTTGCAAGTGCAAAACTAGATATAAACTATTATTTTGGAGCAAAAGTAGACATAAACTATTTATTTCCGAGCAAATATAGCAACGCCGTTAAAAACACATAACGTCCATTACTTTTTGAACTATGAGTCCCACCAGTTTTCTCTCTCTATATTTTTTTAATAAAAAAATCACTTAGACCCCATAAAAACAATTTCATTTTATATAACCCCCCAAAAAATAAAGTAAAACCAGTATTATCTTTTCACTAAAAAAGTTAATTTCAGTTTAGCCTAAGGGATACAATAAAATTTCAAAATCTTTTGGGCGTTAACTGAAATGAAATTATTTGTATGTGATCTAAGTGATGTTTTCCTTTTAAAAAAATATTAAAATAAAAGTAAGAGCGAAGACTGGTGGGACCCATAATGCAAAAAGTAAATTAAATGTTTTTAACGGCGTTGCTATATTTGCTCTAAAATAAATAGTTTATGCCTACTTTTGCTCCAAAATAATAGTTTATGTCTACTTTTGCACCCGAAAATAGATAAGTCTTATAGATGCTCATCACAAAATTGTTTATTGCTAAATTTGCAACTTCGCCGATAAAAAAAATATCTACTTTTTAGACAGCTAATTTCATACCTGGTTTAAAAAGCAGGCAATTTTTTTTAAAAAAGTATACATTTGATTTTGTTTCACATAAACCCTGTTAGATTATTATATCTAAAAGCTATATTATGCAATATAAATTCTACATATAGACCTAAAAATACAAATCAATCGACATAAAAAATAATTATAAATAATAACCATGAATCTAAGCCCTAAGTTATTTTATGACTGTTGAATCTTAATTCCGTCATTTGTTTTTTTAATGTTTACTTTTTATGCTTGCATTTTCCCCACCTCAAAGCAGTTAGATGATTTTTTAGTGTTGGATTTAGTGGATGCAATTTTTTGCTCGGCATCTGTATGTTGTTTACGTATGATTTATATGGTGAGCATCCCTAAAGTTGAATGCAACTACCCATGGATTAGTTGCTAGGTTAAAATCTTGTGCATTTTGATTCTCTTTGACCTCAAATATGAAACATGGCTCTACCTTACCCTAGTTTCATAAGATAAAGAAAAAGATTCTTATTTAATGAACCTGAGTACAACAGAGTTAATATACAAATATGAGAATTGTATTTTATATGATTGAATTTGATACCGTGATCAGGTTATGAATGATATGGAAAACAAGCTAAAGGCTAATAATAAGGAAGTAACTGACTAGGTGGAATACTAGTGACGAGGTGAGGATTAATAACTCCAAATTGAAGGATGGAAAACATTAGCTGGATAATCATCACTTGCAAGGACAAATTTGTTGGACTAGGTGGTAATCTAGTGTAATGAATTTTTCTTGCAAGCATAGATCACCTAGCCTACATTTTTCAACGTCAAATTTAAATTTCTTAATCATTAGCCTGTTACTAGTAACTCCACCTAGTCAGGTAGCTCCTTATTATTGGCCTTTATTTTGATTTCTATCTCTACCAAGACCTCACCACACAACCATATTCAACCATACAAAATAGAATTCTCAAGTTTATATATCAACCTTATTAGCCTCAGCTTCATTAAACTCCACTTTTATCACCTAAAACTAAGGTAGGCTAGAGCCATATTCTACTTGAAGCTCAAAAAAGACAAAATACCTTGTTAGAACAAGTGTTTCACCCAAGAGGGGGGTGAATTGGGTGATACTAAAATTTCGTCGGAAATATAAAACTTTAGTAGATGAATTGAAAACAGTAATGAGTAAGGAGAAATATCACCGAAGTGTGCACCGGGAGTTATACTGGTTCGGTCACAACCACTTTGACCTACGTCCAGTCCTCAGATCTTCTCTGAGAGTTTCACTATAACTTCCAAGATTCAGTGGGTTCTTGGCACCTCAATACAAGCAAGTTCCTATACCTGGACACTCGCTCCCCCTTACAAGTTGCAATTCAATCCCAACTCAAGGTTCCACAACCTTAAGTTATCTCAATAACAAATATTGAGTTTGAATGAAATATCTCTCTTACAGAGTGAATAAGGATCACTGAAGCATAGAAATATGATTTCAATGTGAAAACAGAGCAATAAGCTTGATAATACATTTGTGTGTGTGCTTGTTGTTATTTCTCTGTTTGAAGGTTCCCATATATATAGATATGTTGGTGATGACCGTTGGAACATTTTCTTTCGTCCGTTGGAGAGTGCGCAGCCACTGTTGACTTTTCCAGTTTTTGAAAAATATCCGTTGGCGGTGGTTGGCATTTGAACGTTTCCTTTGACTTTCATTACTTGAGATGATTTCTTCATTGTTTATCTGTAAATAGACTAAGAATACTAATACAATGAAATATAAACCATTAGGGAACAAATCAATGAACGTTTGAATGATTTCTGGATTTCTGGGTATGCTTACTCGAGTATTCCTTGAAGTTTACTCGAGTACCTACTCGAGTATCTTCGGGAATTCTGAAAGTCAATGAATAAAAATAAGAACACTCGGGTAGTGCATGGAATAACTTAATTTTAAACCTTTGGAAAAATCATTTACTCGGATACACACTCGAGTAATGCACTGTCAACTTTATATATTACTCGGGTACCTACTCGAGTAATTCACTCACAACTTTATGAGTTACTCGGGTACCTACTCGAGTAATGTTGTAGAATTTCAAAGCCGAGAGCACTTACCATGTTATTCGAGTACTTACTTGAGTAATTGATTCATTTTTGCATGGGTTACTCGGGTATCACCTCGAGTAACTGTACTTTCTGAACATGGCTTACCCGGGTAGTGACTTGAGGTTTACCTTCCAAATAACTTATCATATTCGGGTACCAATTTCAAGTTTTTCACTTTCCTTAGTGAGTTACTCGAGTACATACTCGAGTAAATTGTTGCAGTGGTACAAAGTGCCGAGAGCTTCATCTTTTCAGAAACAGAGTTACTCGAGTAGCGCCTCGAGTATCGTTGGTAACCTGAAGGCAACTGGAAGTTTTCCACATGATTACTCGAGTAGCTCCTCGAGTAATGTTGCAGTAGTACTAAATGCCGAGAGCTGCACATTTTTAGAAACAGGGTTACTCGAGTAGCTCCTCGAGTATCAATGGCATCCTGAAAACTTTTACACTGTTACTCGAGTAGCTCCTCGAGTAAAGTTGCCTGGTTACTGGAAGTTGTCTCTGGTTACTTCAAGTTTTGTCTCATTACTCGAGTACATACTCGAGTAATGCTTTAGGAAACTTGAAGTTAATCAAGTTTCTCAGCATTTCTTCCTGTCCTTTCTTCATTACTTCCAAGCTTACTTCAAGTGATGCTTATTCCTGTAATTGCTTAGATCAAACTTGTTTAATAATTATTTCCTTTTCAAACCATTCTTTTGTTATCATCAAAACATGAGATCTAACATACCTAAGATTGGTAAACTTAGCACCCAATCCAAGGGTCGCTACATTTGATTATAAGGATGGCCTACAATATGAATTATGCATTGATAGCTCTCATACGTCAAGGTTAAAATTACAATCGACACTCCCACCAAACACTCAATAATGATATAAGATTTGGAAAACAAGATTCAATTAAACAACCACATAAACAAGAACATATCTTTCAAGGAGGGCATGGAGAACAAAGGCATGGAAAATAAGTTTCAACTAAACAACCACATAAACATATATAGGTGATGATGATGAGAATGATACAATTTCATGAACTTGAACATATCAAATTGATACTTCTAATGATATAACTAAACATGAGATAACATGTTATCTAATATCGATGTCATGTTATATCATGAGAAGCACTAGGATATGTTTATGTTAAATAAAATTGTATAATTCTTAAAATGACAAGTTCAAATTTTTGTCCATAGTGTATTATATTTATACAAATGGAAGGAATGTAGCAACCACAAAGAATGAAGAAACCCTTGGCTTTCCTCTATCAACAACCTCAACCTGTATTGATCCCCCATTTTCAATTACACAAAATTTCAGATTATATAATGCTATTCACAAGTCTTTTTAAAACTCCAAGGAATGTTAATGAGCACAATAATATGATTTGTAAAAGAAGTAGAAAAGCATAACTGATAGCTACAAAAAACCACTGAAATTGGCACTTTTCAAAGCCATCATGCTATGTATGCAGTTGTTATGTTCATTCCTATTGTAGGTTAAACCTTGTGATATATGTGGTGGTGTTAGTTGGCTAAAATTAATTGATATGAAAGCAATGCAATGCAACTAGTAAACATGTATTGTACATAACAGAATTACTACATATGTAATATACTGTATATGTTCTCGAGTGCATCGCATTTGGAGAAGGGACCAAAGTAAATAATCCTGTCCTACTAACACCACCACTGATAACTTATATCAGACGCTTCTCATCAAGTTCTTCATACTTATGAATATATAATCTGGTTGGCACTCATCTAGCCTCTATACTATATATGCATGTCTTTTATGTCCATTTCCATTGTAGGTTAAACCTTATGATAGATGTGGTTATCGAAGGACACAAGACATACATACATACATACATACATACATACATACATACATACATAGCATAAAGGATAAAAGAAGTGAGCATCAGTGATTCAACAAAGAACAAAAAAATCAACGTTACAACAAAAAAACTAAAAGAAGTGTGATCAAGCTAAACTGATTAAATGGTCTATGCAAGCAAAAATAATGAAAGAGAATACTAATAGAAGAGGACCACAAGAGTTTGTGAATGGCAACAATTTTTGACAAACATGAGAGCAAACCGGCAATAACAGAGAGGAAGAGCCTTATGGAAAGGAATACTTAGCCATCTCGACGGTTAAAAGAGAGATTATAGCAGCCGGAAGCGACGGAGAGGGGAAGAGCGTGCACGCAAACCGAGTGGTAAGAGATGATGTCTCAGTATGAAAGTGAGCATAAATAATAAGGAAAATTGTTCTAAGACCATCCCATAACTCAACCCTCCTTTCCTCCTATAGACAAGCTTAAACTGCAAATGTATCTGCCAGCCTAAGGACACACTAGTCTACTAGGTCTTAGGGCCTTTAGACATATAGGTCCACAACAGCATAACAAGCATATAGGATCTCACAGCCTAGGGACACTGCCCCATGAAATCTTGCATACTAGGTCATACTACCTAGGGATCCCCTTATGCGTACAAGTACTTTAAGACTTATTGCCTTGAGCCTCTGCTCGTCACCATTCTTAAATACATAATAGTCTGCTGGCCTAAAGCATATGTAACACCCCAAATTTTGATTACGGGCTAATGAGGATTATTGAGAAGGTAATTGTGATTTAGAGTGATTAAAGTTTAATTAATGTATATTGGTGACAATATTATTTAATATGTCATAATTGTTGGAAAATTGAAAGAATGGAATTATTGGCATAAGTTAGTAATTAATGGGGAAATTAATTACTAGCTAAGAGAAAATGAGAGGTGTAATTAAAATGACTAATGGAGAGATTAGAGAAGCTAATGGGTGCTTATTGTGTGAGAGCCAATGAGGAGTGAACACTTGGCAAGTTTACATGTGAAGGGATTGGGAGAAAAGTCAAAGGGAATTTTTAATTGTTTTCTCTCTCCTCTCTTCCCTCACTTGGCGTTGGAAAATTGAAATGGAGGGAGTATAATCATTCTTCATTATCTCACACTCCACCTCCATCTCTCTCTCTCTCGTTCTCTCTCTCACTCTCATTTTTCTCTCTCGTCGGACACCATTGAAGGCCAAAGGGAAGGAAGAAAAGCTTCAAAAAGGTAAGGGAAATGTCTCCAAATGTTCAAACTTCCTTCTTTAATATTGATCCTTGAATGAAGAGCTTCATTTTGATGGTGGTAATGTGTTCATTGGTGTTAGTTTGTGACCTCAAGCGATTGTGAAAGTTGAAGAATCAAGAAATCTCTTTGGCAAAGTGAAAGAGGTGAGTGTTAACTCCCTTTTGATATATAGATTGTGGTTGTTGGTTGAGATTGATTTTTCTGGAATTTTCTGCCCTATTTTTGAAAATTAGGGTCTTAGTGAGTTTGGCATGTTGTGATCATGAAAATGGTATATTGTGATGTCTTTTGGACAAATGGATTGGTTTGAATCATTAAAAGTAAAGTTTGGGAACTTTGTGTTGGTTTTGGTGTATTGGTCAAAATAGGGCATGTGGTTAGAGTGTGAATTTGGTCATTTTGAGATTATCATTGTGTTCCTTGTGGAAAATTGTATGAGAATATTTTTGGTTAATGATTTTGGAGTCATTGGACAACTTGATAGAAAAGTTGGAAAATGCTGTCAATGTGAACTCTGTTTGGGCAGTTTATTTTTGTGGACGTTTTGAATGACAAAATGATTTCAGAAAATTGTGAAACTTTCTAGTCTTAAGGTTCACATCCCAAGATTCAAAATGGACATATATTTTGTGTCATTTCGTTTAGTATTCTGGGAGATATGGTTGTCCAAAGTTTGGGGATGGAAACAGAACTCTGTTCTGGAGTAGTGTTGAGTTTTGGGTGATTCTGTATTTTTTTGATGATTTGAAGTTATGAGCCATATTTTTCCTTGAAAGAGGACTCAAATACCGTTCATTTTGCTTTGGAATCACTCCATTTTGATTTTTCTACATTTAGATATAAGTTTTTGAAGTTCAGCCAAGAATCAGGAAATTTCTTGGCCGCGGCCCATGGGTGGCTGGCCGTGGCCAGCGACCTTCTGACCATATTTTGGCCGTGGCCCAAGGAAGGGCTGGCCACGGCCAACCCCTGTGTTCCAGCACTTTAAGTTTTTGAAAAGAGATCTTCACCCTATTGTTTCCCAACCTTTTAGGGGTTTTATTAAAGGCATTTGTGGCTTCTTAAGGGTCATTATTGATAACCAAATCTAAGTGTTGAAGAGTTAATTGAGTATTGGAATAGAGAATAATGCTTCGTCGTTAATTATGACTTTAGGATTTGATATTTTCCCGGAGCATATAAGGCCCGTGCCTGCTCAAGAGCGGAAAGACCAAGGTAGTGACACTTTATCCTATATCATGTGTATTGCATTGCTTGTTTGCATTAGTCATTGAATACAGTGAAAGTGAAGAGGACGTGGCGAAAGCCCGGACTCGATTATAGTGAAAGTGAGGGGGACGTGGCGAAAGCCCAGACTCGATTACAGTGAAAGTGAAAGGGACGTGGCGAAAGCCCGGATTCGATTACAGTGAAAGTGAAGGGGACGTGGCGAAAGCCCGGACTCGATTACAGTGAAAGTGAAGGGGACGTGGTGAAAGCCCAAACTCAAATACTGAAAAAGTGATGGGGCGTGGCGTAAGCCTGACCTCGTATATAGTGAAAGGAACGTGGCGAAAGCCCAGTCTCGAATATTGATTGCTGCATTGTGATATATATGACTTGCTTTGTATATATGCATCATATAAATAAACTGTTACTACTGGGATTCTCTAGAATCTCATTCTTTCCAAATAACATTTTTAGACAGGTCAAGTGGATCAAAAAGCAAACAAGTGGCAAAGGATGATTAGGACTGCCAGCGGTAGTCTTAGCTATACATTTTGGTGTTATATTGAACTGGTTATCATTTTGGATAAATGTACACATATTGAATATAATTGTAGTGGTATAGTTTTGTGTAATCCCCGGTATGGATATTGAGATGGGCAATGATGCCCTGTATAAACCTTTGGATTAAATGTTATTATCCCGGGTGAACGTCGGGAATTGTGCTTACTCTGATATTGTATATGTAACAGACCAAACAGGCCATTTGTTTTAATGAATGAAATAAATAGAGATCCATTTGTATAAGTGTTTTAAAAAGTTTTTAATTGTCCCAGATTTCTTATTCGATAATTAAATGTGCTTAAACACTAATCCAAGCCTGATTATCGAAGGGGGTTACAGCATACATGTCACTCAAGTCTTATGGCCGCAAAACATTTGGTTATCATCTTTATTGAATACATATTGAGACTAATGACTTCAGGGCACACAACCTACAAGGTATTCTGAATTCATTCCATGATTTTCCTCTTGTTACTCAAACCCTTCATATATTCATGTAATATTCATGAAGCATGTTAAACAATCCATCTCATAAGTTGACAATTACCAGCCTCAAGGCATACTGCCCACTAGGTCTTAGGGCCTTTCATAACACTTGTAACATACTTGACATTCATAACATACTTTACATTCGTAACATACTTTACATTCATAACATTTCTGTATATTCATGAAACGAATACATGTGATGGTAAAAACATACATAAGAACCATTACATAAGATATGAGAGCAAGAGTTGCTTTCCTTTACACTGTTGAGCCTGTTCTTTCTTAATTCCCTTATTGTATCTTTCTTTCAACACATAATGCTAGAGCAACCCATGGTGATATACTGGGTCAAATAAACCATTCTTCTAAGAAACCCATCCGATATGGGACTCATTACAATGCACCTGTGACCCCCCTGATTTTAAACACGTAATTATGATTCGATAACGGGTAACTAAATCGGATTAGAGACCATCGGATCTTTTAAACTCATTTTAACTACCTACCTTACAGTAGGATTTTCACAAAAGTCTTTCAAAACTTTTTCCTATCCTGGTCTCAATTCCAATGTTCGAATATAATTACCTGTGCAGTTAATATACATTCATTCATATCAGAGTGTATAACCAAATCCCCAGCAACTCCCGGGTTCTATATATATATAACCTGAGGGTTTATAAGTATCCACTAGGGGATTACACAACCAAAATCGAAAATAATATCCATATCTCAAAATATACAGTCATCCCAAGTTCAAAATGGATAACCAACATCTCCAATATCAAATATAATCCTAAAGGTCCTAATTGCTCCGGGTTGGCCTTTTCTCTTTTGAGCCACACGCCCTGTCTGAAGTGTTAGTTATAAGAAAGAATGAGATTTGAGAGAATCCCAGTAGTAACAAACCACTCACACAATGCATAAACACAAAGCATGTACATAAATCACAAACAGCATCAGCAGCAGCAATCTCAAAGATACATGGTTTTCACCACAAACGACAACACTCACGGTTGTATACAAAATACGACAACTCTCGCTGTAATCACCATCACGACAGCTTACGCTGTAATCACAATAACAACAGCTTAGCTGTAAATGATAGCTTGCGCTGTAAACGACAGCTATCACCAGCTATAACTACAGCAACATCAGAAATCACCATAAACAGAGATACAACACACATACAATGCATTACACAAAGTTAAGAGAGAGACTCACTACCTGATCCTTTCCCGACATTTCTTGGCACTGCGGGCTCACAAGGACGGCAAATGTCAAATCCTATAAACCAAGTTAGGGACAACCCGTTAATCTCTTTCCCAAGTTCTTATTTCTATAATACTTTAAGTTGGTTATCATTTGAACTCTTTAGGTGACTATTTTAGGTCTAAACATATGCCTAAAGGGTTAGGAGAAACTACCCTGAAGACCCTCCTTCTTGGATGAATTTCTGGATTTTGGGCTGGCTCACTCGAGTGAAAGGAGTCTTACTCGAGTGACACCCCCATCAGCACTCGAGCACCAGTGAATGAAACACAAAAAGTGTTTGCCCGAGAGCAAACCCTATTATATCCTACACCCTCACTCGAGCACAAGAGGTTGTACTCGAGCAATGACCTTAGGTGCACCCGAGCACTAGGAAGTGAGACCAAGCGAGTGACTACACGAGAGCAACCACAAATTCCCAAGTCTTAAACTGATTCCCTTACTAGAGCATGCCCATGCTCACTGAGCAAAATCATATCTCACTCGCAAGTCAGGAAGTATGCTGGCGGTTTTTGCCTGAAGAACTTCCCAAAATACCCAGAATTTCATATCGTGCTCGAGTGAGTTCTTCCCTTACTCGAGTGATGTCTATCAGATGCCAAATCTCAGCAACTGATATGGTTTTCCAGAATTGACCAATTAAGCTCCAACGGTTCCTAAACTCATACCAATACTCATTCTATTCACCCCATTGGTCTGTTAGGATCGGTAGGCACAGCGGAAGAATTTTAAAAATTTTCATCGATCCTAATCGAGGATCTATCAACGGCGTTTAAATCAAGTTGGAAGGATTCATACCTTTTTTATGATTCAGAGTTTTCACGATCTCTAGAAGCCAACACGTCAGGTCCGCTCTCTCTACTGGTATCCACACAAATGCTCTCCAACAGAGATTGTGTGCTAGCGCCTCCAATGTCTCCTAGGGTTTCCCTTGCGGCTCTGAATTCTCATACGCGTATGAGTATATCTGCTCTATCAAGTTTAGAACCAATGATAGCTATATTCAAATTTCAAAATTAATCATCATTAATTTCGAAATTAATCAACAATCAATTATCTTGATGAGCTAATTAAATAAATTCAGTTTAAATTAAATATGTCCAACAGTTTTAATTTAACATATTTATTTAATCCAAATAAAGAGCCATTAGATTTAATTTATCTTCATAAATTAAATCTGAGATACTATATCTCTATCATTTTAGTTATTAAATTTATATATCTTAATAAATTAAATTTAAAACTAACACAATATAACAATATCATATAATATATATACATATATATATAAGATATATATATTATTAAATATAATAATATCATATAATATATATACATATATATATAAGATATATATTTTGAAAATATATATTCTATATAATATTATTAATGAATTTTATATTATATATATATAAATATAAAATTCATCCACCCCAAATTAAACATTATCGCATGTTGTGCCATTCTTGTGTGTGACCCTGTAGGCCCATATGAAGTTGGCCGTGGGCCAATAACTATACTAACCCAAAAGTCGCAAGTGGCCTCTAGCAAGACATTACAACTACCCAATTCATATGAGGATGTTATCACGATGCAACCTGTCATACAATCATGTCACGTCCCTTTTGTCACACGATATATCGATCAAGGATAAGGCATGGATAATGTCATCCTCTTGTTCTTGACCATTACTTTCTCGATTCCTGAGTAGCCTGATAACAGAGACAGAAAATCCTTTCATCTTAGTATGGCCATGCATTTCTCAGACTCACTCATCGAGGGGCCCAGTATATCTCTCTACTAATGTGAGGGACAAATTCCATCTTAATCATTCATATTCCTCTGCATGAAAAACCACCAAGCCCGATCGTAGCCTTTATCATCACCCGGTCAAAAGTGACTTTTGACTAGTTCAAAGCTTAACAACTCTCATGTAGGAATCCATGATGACCTCAGGTCTAAGGGCATTGTGACGTGGTTATACATGGGAAAAGCTTATGACTTGATCTATGTAGCTTTCTCATAGTGAGTCGGTCCAGCACCTTGTACTCTTACAAGTTCCTAAGACTTGGATTCGTATCTCCATATCTTATCAAAGTCATACTGGTCTTGTTTCATCTCTGCTCCCGTATAGATGACCGACCAGGGACATTTGAGGACAATCTTTATGAATTATCTAAGGATACAATTATCACAGTTAACATGTAAATAATATGATAACAGAATGGAGAAATTTCATTTAAATAATAATGTTCAAAGTACAATGATTGGCCCTTAGGGCACAATTTCCAACATGGTCACCCAAAACAACCAAACTTTCACTCAAACAACACAATCTCAACTCTAACTCACAAAACCACTCAAAACCTCAACTTCTTCTTTTCAAATCCAACCCAAAACCATTGATATCCATACACTATTTAACATCTATTCCACTACATTACATCACTTAATTCATATCTTCTGAAATCACAAGAAATCAGGGCAAAAATCTAGAATTTATAAAACTAAACCAATGGTCAAAACAATTATACCAAACTTCAACAAAACTCACCTCTTAAGCTTGTTGAACTCAAAACTTTGATTCTTCCACTTTCAAATTCCCTCAAGTTTCCACACACCACAAATCAAAAGTCTGAAAACATTGAAATAAAGCTCTTGACCATTTGAACAAAATCAATGAAGGTGAAGTGAGCATCTAGAGTCAAATACTCACCTAGAATTTAAGCCCTTTCTTTCTCTTTCTTGCTTCAACTACACCAAAAATGGAGAGAATGGAGAGAGAATGTGAGATGTTGGTGAAGAAGCAGATTTTCCTTACTCCCCATGCACTTAGCCGACTTGAGAGGGAGAGAGGATGAGTTTGAAAATGTTGACTTCATCCATGGTCCTTAGTTTGCCACTTGTTAAGATCTCCCTTCACCCTTACATGAACTCACCTATTCCCATCCACACTTGATTCCACCTCTTGTTCTTTCAATCCGAACCATTAATCTGGATTACTAAGGAGTTTTCTCATTGGTAACTAACCAATCGGTCGGTAAATTTATCATTTTGCCCCTGATTGTCACAATACTCATTAAGCCATCACTACACATCTTTATATCATATTGCACAACATATACTTCAAAAGTGCTCAATTAATATTAATTACATCACTTTGAAGTTATTAATCCTTGATTACAATCCAGGATATTACAGCACCACCTTTGAGAGTCGACATATCGATAGCTCTATTTTATGGTTCGACGTCATGATGGCTTTACTCTACAGTACTTTACTCGATACTTTACTCAATCTACTCTGATTGGTCAGCCCCTCCTTCTTAACACTCCTTAGGTAGCCCTTTCCGATCAGAACCCCCCATAGGTATCTCTCTCTGGTTGGCCATCTCTGAATAGAAGTACCATTGTAACGAGAAACCTAGATCTTATAAGGTCCCTCTTCTCCAGCAATTCTATACTATATTTTCCTTAACTTTGCCATCTCATCCGAGGTCATTCTACATGGACTTTCGATATCAGTCTGAATCCAGTTATAATTCTACTTCCCTTACCAGGGTAATCTACCCACATTGTATAAGGAATTCATAAGTCACTAGCATAACTTTTATTATCTGCCTCAGCAATGAGATTATAACTCAAGACTTTTCTCAATCTTTATATTACTTTGTTCCATCAGGGAATAAACTCTTAATCGTTCTTCTATGGGAAAATTCTGTAATCAAGATCTTTCCCTATGCTAGATCAGTAACTAGCAACCTTAAGAAACCTCATACACATTTTTCACAGATTATAGTATCTCAAAACATCCGAGTAAATTCAAAAACCTAAAGAATCAATTCAACTATTGTTTGATTCTTAGGTTACAATTCATAAGGTAATAACTCTCTAAATATTCACCTAATCTTCTAAATTTATAACTAAATATAGAACCTCAATATTACACATATCAGAAAGCATTTTCCTAAATTATACCCATTAGGCATGCTAAGATTAGAATCAATAGCGACTGGTCTATCCTTCATGGTATACAGGTAATATCCTCAAAATATTACTAAAGGTTCAACATTATCCATAAGGTTCACAAGGTTCAACATGAAATAGAACCATAGTGCAACCTGATTCACATTTCGACATAAGCACTATTTCAACTTAAATCTGATTCAAATATATCCTTAACCTTCAGTATCATAAGATCGAATCCTCTAAGATCAATATATGGTAAAATCATCACTCATCATGCATCACCATATATCAATACCTACATACCTTTAACACCACCATGTTACTAAGGGTCATTACCTAGCATGAAGAAACCTCAAAACAATAACTATGACTCGAGTTTCTATATCCTCATCAAATGAACTTTTCTGGGCAGTACTCACTGCAACAGAAATGGTTTGGATTAAAAATCAATACTTATCTCATCATCTCCATGCCTTTAATAATTTCTTATGTCATTAAGAACTTCTAATTAGAATTTCATACCTTTAATCAAAAGGCTTCAAATTCCCAATATACATCTCAGGGGTCACCTATCCTAGGATTTCTCTTGCCTAAGCATTCTTAACCTCAAAGTTCCAATAGGATCTAGGGCATTAATGCCAATACAGATCCACATATCACAGGGTATCAATAGCTCACATAAGTCTTGATCCCACTACAACATATCCACCTTCCGATAAATGTTGAATACTATCCCCATAGGGAAACATAAATAGTAGCAGATTCTTAGTACAACTCCCCTATGTATTCCCATAAACACAGGGTGAGGATCTAAATCATACTTTAACTCAATATCATGAGCCCTAAAGTTAGCAACAGAATCTAAATTCTTCGATTCCACTTCTATCCTTAGGGTCTCATTGTCATTATCTCCAATAGAGGAATCCTCACTAGGATTGGGCACTGCTAATATCCTTATCAAGTAGAGCCACTTCCTCTATATAGATTGTTGCCCCTTCCTTCAACAAGCTAATTAATAGATAGGGGTGGTCTAATTCCTTAGGTTCCCTAGCTATCTGTAACTCATAGTTACAGTAGCACTAATATGGGATCATTATACTATTCATATGAGTAGAAAATATAACCTATAGTCAGAACCCTTTGCTCTGACTGGACCTGTATCTTTGAGCAAATAATTCCATTGCTAGAATCACTGTTCTGATATCAAAACTGTTAACGCCTTATTCTTGTAATCGATCGGATGAGCTTGTACACAATAAGTCAATCCACTTTTATAAAATCATTTTAAATTACCAATCTCATACAGGATTCGAACTTGCTGTTGAATGGGTTTTTCTGAATATTTCAAAATCTTTGCTGAAGCATCTTTTAGCGGTTTGTAGCTTCAATATTAATCATCAATTCTTATCTTTATTTAATTCAATTAGAGTGATTCGCTACTTATTTCTCTGCTCATTCTTAAATCATTTATTTACATATTTCTCAAGACTATTCAACTAGGCATGTTCATACAAGTATTGTCATATAGTGATAATTTACACATGACTAATTATCACATACTAATCTTGGATTCACCATCACGTTTTCTTCTTGTACATTTCTTGCATTCCTCTTCTAAGCTTACCTACCTATATAGTTGGTGAGGGAGACTGAAAGATTCAAGAGAATCCCAGTAGCGAACAGTGCTAACAATTGCATATAAGAAAATGCTTTGTGCATGACATGCTTGCTTATATAAATTCATGCCAAAATAATGACATATATGCATGCTCAAGGTTCAACACATTACACTAATGGCCATAGTATAAGTAAAACAGAGCTTTATTCATTCATATATGCTTCATATAATTCATTAAAGCAATTAACATATCAATGCACAAGCACACATAACAAGTTATGCAAGTTAGGAAAGATCTCTGCCTTAGGGCTTTATGTCCTTCTTTGGTTCCTTTTTCTTCCAACCATTGTAGCTTCTTGGAAATTCTTCCATTTCCTCTTCTTTGACCTCTTATGGCCCTAGATACCCAATCACATAATTAGAGCCATGATAGCTAGTCATTAAAAGTGTATAACAATGTCTAAGAAGTTAGGGAGGAGGCTAAACATATCATGTTGGTTATATTTTGAGCTACTTAGGTAGCCATTAGAAGTCCAAACAAGTTCCTATAAGGCTAAGAAAGCTAAACTGAATAAAAAATGTGAAATGCTGAACCAGAGGTCTTGCCACAGCTAAAAATCATTATCCTTTTAGCCATGATTGTAATACCTCAAAATGTCATTAAGGGCTAATGACTTCAAAAGTAAATGTAATTAATGATAAATAAACACTATTTGGAGAATACGATGTGTATTATGGTCTGGATGTGTTACAATCAGTGCCCAAACCCTATATTTAAGCTTAATTGTGTGACAAAGCTTAAAATGCATTGAAGGAGAAGGGAAGGGGCATGATTGGAGTAGTGCAAGGAGAAAATGTTCTAAGTGGTGATTCCACAGGAATTCCCATAGTCAGGGGCAAAATGGGGAAAAAGAAAAGTTTATGACCAATTATTTAGTAACCAAAGAAGGAACTCACTACTAACATAAAAATCAAAAGGTGTGACAATTACCTAAGAGACATAGAGAGAATTATTCTATGGTTGCATGCACAAGGATGAAGTTGGGAGATCATAACACTTGGCATCATGTGAGCCATGGATCAAAGTCAATTTTTCAAACATGCTTTTCTATTTACTTTCACCTCTATAGCTAGCTAAATAGACAATTAAAGGGCTAAAATTCTGATCATCATCTCCATCTCATTCTCTCTCTCCCAACAGCCATTTCGTTCTTAACCAAGGAAGAAAGAGAAAGGAAAAGGTAATATTTTGACCCTAGAGATGACCTTGTATGCTCAAATGTGCTTCTCTAATGTTGTTCATATTGATGAGAGCTACATCTCTATTATTTTAGATTTTTGAAAGAAGGTGTTTGAGAGCTTGAGAAAAATTGAAAGTGGTGGAATCAAAGAACAAGCTTTGGAAAGTGGAAGAGGTGAGAAATAGCTATCTTTTGATATATATATATATATATTGTGACCATTGGTGGAACTTTGGAATTTCTGGATTTTAGCCCTATTATAGAATTGGTATTTTATTATATGTCTTGAGCAATGAGATTGGTTTGGATTGATTTGAGATATTGAATGGAAAGTTAGCCATTTAGTGGTTTTAGATTACAATGTGTTTGAAAATAGAACATATGTTAATGTGATATGAATTTGGTTGTTTTAGTGATTCCAATGGTTTCCTTGTGAAAAATTGTGTGGGAATAGGTTTAGTTGTTTTTGGAGCCGTTGGACACATTGGTTGAACATTTGAAATTATGTCAAGTGTGAACTTTATGTAGGGCAATTGGTTTGAATGGACATTTTGAATAAGCAAATGGTGTCTAAAAATTCTAAAACTTTCTATTCTAATAGTTCACATGCCAAGCTTTAAAATGGTCATATAATATGTGTCATTTTGATTTGTGTACTGGGAGTTATGATTTTCCAAAGTTTGGGGTTGAAACTGGAAGCTATTCTAGAGCAATATGGGATTTTTGTGCAATTCTGTATTTTTGTCCTTATGAACAGCATTGATTCATATTTTTCTTGTATATAGGAATTCAATAGCTTTCCATAGGACTTGGGATCACCTCATTTTGATTTTTCTAGAATGAGTTATGATTTTGGAAGTTCAACCAAGAAACAGAATTTTCTTGGCAACAGCCAAAAGTTCCTTGCCATAGCCCAAAAACTTATGGACTGCATTTGGCTGTAGCCAAAAAACTTCTGACTTGTTTTTGGCTATAGCCAAAGAATTCGTTGGCTGCAACTAACCCCTAAAAATCAGCATTTTGAAACTTTTGAAAGTGGTTTTTGATATGGTTCTTCCCAAACCTTTTAGGCTTTCGTTGAGCTTATCATAGCCACCTAAGGGACTCAAATGACAACCAACCTTAAGTATTTTAAAGTTAAGAAATTGGAAAAGGGAATAACACTATGTCCTTGATTTTGATTGATAAGATTCTATATTTCCCACTAATATGAGCAACCTGTGCCAGAGCACACTCGGAAAGAGCAAGGTAGTGACGCTTTCTCTTATACTATATGTGATGCATTATATGTTTAATTGATCATTGGATTATGATGATTTTGAATGTTGTAAAGCTTGAAGATGTTAAAGTCGTAAATTTATGTGAAAGCTGAAAGGCTATGTGACAGCCGTAAAGGCTATGTGAAAGTTGGAAGTTTATATGTAAGACGTAAAACTATGTGTACACTGCGAAAGCATTGTGTAAGCCATAAAGGCTATGTGTATTACAATGTGAGTAGTCGTGGAGGTGACGTAAGTCACAACTACCCCTGCTATTGTAATTGTGTAAGCCATGAAGGCTATGTGTATACTGCGAAGACTATGTATATGCCATTGAGGCAATGTGTATACTGTGATCGTTGCTGCTGTGCTTATTGATGATTTTCTTACATGCTATGTGATTATATATTGAATGAGTGCTTTGTTACTACTGGGATTCTCTTGAATCTTATTCTTTACATTGACTAACCTAGAGACAGGGCAAGTGGCTTGAAGGGGAAACAAATAACCAAGGGTGACTAGGACTCCTTTGTTAGAATCGGCTGACACAAAAGAGGGGGTGAATTGGGTGTAAGATAAAAATCTTAAGAACTTTGAAAATATTTTTGCATCTTAGAGGAAGAAATAAATATGAAAGTAATGAATCATAAATCGACAGTTAATATATGATGGAAATATAAGAGTTCAAGAAAGAGAATATGCAAATTGTGATTTATCCTGGTTCGGTCCAATCTATAATGGCCTATGTCTAGTCCCCAAGCTCCTCCTGAGATTTTCAAATCTACTATCTTCTTTTTTAATCCAGGCACAAGAAAATCCTTTACAACCCACAAGTTTAGCTGCGCACTTGCGAAGCCTTTTACAAATCTCTCACTGAGTTACTCCCCATTATACATCGTAAGGTTACAACCGAGTTACTCTCCCTTACACACCCCGTAAGGATACAACTTTGATGATCAAAGATTACAGTCAATCTTCTCTCTCAGAAGTGAATAGATGAATACTGAAGCACAATAAAAATAATCTCTCTCTCAAATATACATGATATAGAAAATGGATAAGAATAGAGAGAAGTTGGGTTGGAGTAGATGATTCATGATCTTTGCATGTTTCTCGTTGGTGTTGTTCTTCGTTGAATGTTCCCATATTTATAGATGATTTGTGATAGCCGTAGGAAGCATTTCAACCTATCTGTTAAAGTGGCGTAGCTTTGTTTGACTGTTCTTCAATTTTGAAAACTAGCCGTTGTGGTTGGTAAACGCTCCGCTTCCATAAAGTCCACTTTTGTCTCTTCACATCATCTCTTCATTGTATTCCTGGAGACATACACTAAACACTAATATAATGAAGTGTAAGAATGATTGGAAGCAAGAAGAATGAGTTTTATAATTAATCCCATGATTTTCAAAAACTTCAGTACGAGTTCTATTCTCTTGGGAAGCATTACTCAAGTGGTCACTCGAGTAAGCCTGGGTCATTACTCGAGTGAGCCCTCAAGTAATCCCATTCAAAATTTGGCCGAGAGCATTTCCAACTTCATTACTCGAGTGATCCCTCGAGTAATGTTTCTTTTTCTTATCAATAAGAATCAGCTCCAAAATCATTTTGTATAGAAAGTTATCATCCAAAGAATATCTTCTGCATTTAGACAAAGTCTGAAATCATGAGCATCAACTTCCAGAAGGCATAGATCTTAGTATATAACTTGAAATATGAAAAATTCTATATCTTTAGAAATCTCTGAGTCTACTTTCATATAGCACCAGTTTTGTCTCAATCTGATGTGTATTCTGAGATTATGTCCAAAATACCGAACCTTGTTCTGGAAAAGACGCTGATTCATGTATCCACTTCAACATATCATATCTCTCTCATCTGAACTCCTTTTAATGTGATCTTAGTGTCCATAGTTCATGTTGGGAGTCTAGTTTCATATAAAACCAGTTTCAGATCAATCGAACATGTGGTTACAGAGATATACCCAAAATAGCAAACCTCTGTCCTGATGCGTGAAAAACAGAGTGCCATTACTCGAGTGAGCCCTCGAGTAATCTCCAAGTAACTTTGCAAATTACTCAAGTAGCCACTCAAGTAATCACCTCCAAAATGAGGCAGTGCCATATTACTCGAGTGATTACTCGAGTAATCATCCCCAGAGGTACCATAACTTCCGTATACATCATTTTAGCTTCGTATTGACCCATTCCAACCTCCGGTATCACTTTTAAGAGCTTGATTCTTGATATTCTCATTTGATCTTACAAGTTCTTCTTTCTTCCATCTTTCTTCTTCTTTCTTCAATCTCTTTCTTCTTATTTTGCCACTTGATGATCATTCTTCATAACCCAACTAGATATCTTCTTGAATATCTTCAATCTTCTTCAATCTTTGCTTGATATTCCCATTAGTTCTTGCAATGCCTTCTTTCTTCAACCCTTGCCTCTTGACTTCCTTCTTGATGATCATTCTCCATATATGAGGCATTATAACATCAACCCACCATTGGGTTTATGACTAATCTACAAGATATACAACATTAAATATAGTAGTTAGTCAATGTAGAAGACAAGGATATTATACAAACTTTTTGCTCATATTGACATCTATATTTGACATCATCAAAACTGTTCATATCTAACATCCTTTAAGGATATGATTTTGATAGTTGGTTGTCAAATTTTGCTTGGGATTACTGTACATATTATGGATGTAATTTTTTGGATGATGTTATTGTTAGGATCGATAGGCACAGCTGAAGAATTTTAAAATTTTACCGATCCTCATCGATAATCTATCGACGGCGTTTAAATTGAGTCAGAAAGATTCGTACCTTTTTCAACTATGGTGAAAGGTCCGCTCCCTCTACTGATATCCACATGAATGCTCTCCAGCAGAGACTGCGTGCTAGCGCCTCCAATGTCTTCTAGGGTTTCCCTTGCGGCTCTGAATTCTCATGCGCGTATGAGTATATCTGCTCTATCAAGTTTAG
The DNA here is from genome assembly GCA_963855925.1 of Inga laurina. Taxonomy (NCBI): domain Eukaryota; kingdom Viridiplantae; phylum Streptophyta; class Magnoliopsida; order Fabales; family Fabaceae; genus Inga; species Inga laurina. The sequence continues at coordinate 58,520,040 of OY979708.1, forward strand.
AACCTATGATAGCTATATTCAAATTTCAAAATTAATCATCATTAATTTCGAAATTAATCAACAATTAATTATCTTGATGAGCTAATTAAATAAATTCAGTTTAAATTAAATCTGTCCAACAGTTTTAATTTAACCTATTTATTTAATCCAAATAAAGAGCCATTAGATTTAATTTATCTTCATAAATTAAATATGAGATACTATATCTCTATCATGTTAGTTATTAAATTTAACATATCTTAATAAATTAAATTTAAAACTAACACAATATAATATCATATAATATATATATACATATACATATATATATAATATATAAGATATGTATTTCGAAAATATATATCTCTATAATATTATTAACGAATTTTATATTATATATATATATATAATATAAAATTCGTCCACCCTAAATTAAACATTATCTCATGTTGGGGTATTCTTGTGTGCAACCCTGTAAACCCATATGAAGGTGGAAGTGGGCCAATAACTATACAAATCCAAAAGTCGCAAGCGGCCTCTAGCAAGACATTACGACTACCCAAATCATATGAGGATCGTTATCACGATGCAACCTGTCATACAAACATGTCATGTCCCTTTTGTCACACGATATATCGATCAAGGATAAGGCATGGATAATGTCATCCTCTTATTCCTGACTATTACTTTCTCGATTCCTGAGTAGCCAGACAATAGAAAAGGAAACTCATTTCCATTGTAGTAAGGCCATACATTTCTTAGACTCACTTATCGAGGGGCCTAGTAATATCTCTCTACTAATGTGAGGGACAAATTCCATCTTGATCATTCATATTCCTCTACATGAAAAACCAAGCCCGATAATAGCCTTTTTCATCACTCAGTCAAAAGTGACTTTTGACTAGTTCAAAGCTTAGAAACTCTCATGTAGGAATCCATGATGACCTTAGGTCTAAGGGCATTGTGACGTGGTTATACATGAGAAAAACTTATAACTTGATCATGTAGCTTTCACATAGTGGGTCGGTCCAGCACCTTGTACTCTTACAAGTGCCTAAGACTTTGATTGGTATCTCCATATCTTATCAAAGTCATACACGTCTTGTTTCATCTCTGCTCCCGCATACATGACCGACCAGGGACATTTTAGGACATTCTTCATGAATTGTCCAAGGATACAATTATCACAGTTAACATGAAAATAATATGATAACAAAATGGAGAAATTTCATTAAAATAATAATATTCAAAGCACAATAATTGGCCCTTAGGGCACAATTTCCAACAGTTATGTAATCCCATAGTTGGGAAATGTTGGGGCATTAATGTAATATCCTGGATTGTGACCAAGGATTAGCAACTTCACAGTAATGTAATTAATATTAATTGAGCACTTTTGAAGTATATATCGTGCATTGTGCTAATCAGGGGTAAAACGGTAAATTTACCGATCAACTGGTAAGTTACTGGAGAGGAAACCCCTTGGTAATCATAATCAATGGCTGGGATTGAAAGAACAAAGGGTGGAATCTTGTGTGGATGAGTTCATATGCACTCATAGGAGGAAGGATGAGATGTTGCCATGTGTCCAAATGAGAGCCATTGGATGAGTCAAAATTTTCAAACTCTACCTCTCTCCCTCTCAAGTCGGCTGTGTGTGTGTGTGTGAGCATTGAACTATGAGTCATTGATCAATATCTCTCATCTCTTTCCATTCTCTCCATTTTCGCTGAAGTTAAGCAAGAAAGAGAAAGAAGAAGGCTTAAAGAAAGGTGAGAAGTTGTCCATGAATGCTCAATTTACTTTCATTAATGTTGTTCATGAGGTTGAGGGCTATATTCCTATGGTTTCAGAATTTTGGTTGGTGAAGTTTGAGAACTTGTGGAAATTTGGAAGTTGAAGAGTTGAAGAATTGGCTCTAGGAAGAAGAGGTAAGAATTAGAAGCATTTTGGTATAGTTGTTTTGATCATTGGTTGAGCCTTGAGGACTTTAGAATTTGCCCTGATTTTTGATAAATTTCGAAAAGCATGATTTGGTTAGTGTTTAGTGTGGAAATTAGTGTCATAGAGTGTCTTTGTGTATTTGGAATTGGCTTGGAATTTTGGGTTGGAATGGATTGCAATGTGTGTGTTGATTGGAGATGTTAAGGTGACATGTGGTGATTGTGGTAGAACATGCTCATGGATAATGAATATGGTCATTTTGATGGCTCCAATGTGTTCCTTGAGCCAAATTGTGTGAAAATAGTATGTGATTTGAAATTAGGGACCATTGGAAACCAATTGGCAAAATCTGGAAAATCTGTCCAAAGTAAGTCTGTTCTGGGCAGTCAGATGGTGTGGACGTTTTGACTGGGCAAATGATGTTGAAAAATTATGAAACTTTCCAGTCTTAAATTTCACATATCAAGCTTCAAAATGGACATAAATTTTGTGTCATTTCGCTTTTTGAGCTGGGAGTTTGAACTGTCCAAAGTTTGGCATCAAAGCTGGACCCTGTTTTGGTACAATGTTAGGTTTTTGGTAAATCTGGACTTTTGTGGTGATTTCTAGTTATGGCCAATATTTTTCCTTGAAAGAGGACTTAAATAGATTTCATTTGGATTTGGAATCACCCCATTTTGATTTTTCCTGAATTAGTTATGATTTTTGGAAGTTCAGCCAGAAACTGGATTTTCTTGGGCCGCAGCCCAAATGTTTCTGTGCGTCTCTGGACAGCCTTGGGCCACAGCCCAAGGATTCTGGGCCACAGCCCAAATGTTTCTGGGCAGTTTTAGGCCGCAGCCCAAGGATTGTGGGCCGCGGCCCACCCCCAAAAATCTGTGTTTTGCACTTTTAAAGGTGGTTTTTGGTATAGCCTTTCCCAACCCTTTAGGCATATGTTTAGGCCTAAAATAGTCACCTAAAGAGTTCAAATGATAACTAACTTAAAGTATTATAGAGAAAAGAACTTGGAAAAGAGATTGAAGGGTTGTCCCTAATTTGGTTTACAGGATTTGATATTTGCCGTCCTCGTGAGCCCGCAGTGCCAAGAAACGTCGGGAAAGGATCAGGTAGTAACTCTCTCTCTTATACTATGTATAATGCTCTGTATGTGTGTTTTATCACTGTTCTGTGATAAATCTTTGATGCTGCTGCGATTACAGCTGGTGATAGCTGTCGTTTACAGCGCAATCTGTCGTTTACAGCCCAAGCTGTCGTTTACAGCATAAGCTGTCGTTATTGTGATTACAGCGTAAGCTGTCGTTATTGTGAATACAGTGTAAGCTGTCGTGATTATTATTACAACGAGAGCTATCGTATTGTGCATACAGCCGTGAGTGCTGTCATTTGTGGTGAAAACCATGTATCTTTGAGATTGCTGCTGCTGTTGCTGTTTGTGATTTATATACATGCTTTGTGTTATGCATTGTGTGAGTGGTTTGTTACTACTGAGATTCGCTCGAATCTCATTCTTTCCTATGACTAACATTTCAGATAGGGCATGTGGCTCAAAGGAGAAGCGGCCAACCCGAAGCACTTAGGATCTTTAGTGATACTAGGGATTTTTGAGATGTTGGTTATTTATTTTGAACTCGGGATTACTGTATATTTTGAATTAGGAATATTACCTTCAGTTTTGGTTGTGTAATCCCCTAGTGGATACTTATAAACCTCAGATTATATGTATAGAACCCGGGAGTTGCCGGGGATTTGGTTATACACTCTAATATGATTGAATGTATATTAACTGCACAGGTAATTATATTCGAATGTTGAAATTGAGACCAGGATGGGAAAAAGAGTTTTGAAAGTTTTGCGAAAATTTTACTGTGAGACTGAAAGTTTAAAATGAGGTTAAAGCGAGGTTAAAGCATCCAATGGTCTCTAATCCGAATTAAATATGCATTATCGAATTATAATTATGTGTTTAAAAGTAGGGGGATTACAATTAATGCCTGTAAACCCTTAAGTTATTATATGAAACCCAAGGGTTGACGAGAATTTTGGGGTACACTCTAATATGTATAAATGCAATTGAACTACACAGGTTAATAATATTCGAAGTGTGAGTATGAGGACGAATTAAACATGTTTTGAAAGAACTTTTTGAAAACCCTATCGTGTGGATGGGATTGAAAACAAGTCTTTTAACATCTGATGGTCTCTAATTCATCTTAATTACACATTTTTGAATTATAGTTACGGTTTAAAAGGAAAGGGGTTATAACGACTAAGCAAATCTTTTGGCAGTGGCCAAGAAATCCTCTGTTCTTGGCTGAACTTCCAAAACTCATAACTAAATCTACAAAACTCGAAATGGAGTAGTTCAAAATTCTATGGAAAGCTCTTTAAGTCCTCTATATAAGGAAAATATGAACCACTACCATCTACAACCACAAAGTACAGAATTCCATAAATTCCTATATTGTTCTAAAATGAAGCCCAGAAACAAGGCATAACTTCAAAAATTCATAACTTTCAATCGACTAGTCCTATCAAATTAAAGCCCAAGATGTCTACTTTAATCTTGAAAAGTTTCATGACATTTGGACCACGGTTGTCTAATCAAAATTTCACCACAAATAGACTGTCTCCTAGAAACCTCAACCAAGCTATCAATAGTTTTGCAATTTTACTATCAAACTAGTCTTATATCATCACTAATCCTCATAGAAGATCATTTTTATGATTAAAACAAAATATAGCCCTAAAATCATAGATTGGATGAAATCATAGGTCAGCCCAAGAAATTCTTAAATCTCAATAAAAACGACAAATCAATTGGTTCAAATTGAAGCTTATATGTACCTCTAGTCGATTCTACAACCGGTTCTTGAATCGGTGGAACTTCTCCTAGGTAGATGGCTCTAAACACCTCTGATCAAAAATCCAAAACCATAGAAAGAAAGCTCTCATTAAGTAGAGCAACTTTAGAGAAGACTCCAGAATCTAGAAAGCCGAATCGAAGGTGAAATCGGCTCCAAAACTCTGGAATTTTCACTATTAACTCTTTATTTTTCCTCTTTCTTTTTCCCAGCAATTTCTTTGTACATTTTCATGTGCTGCACAAAATTATGAGTAAGGAGGGAGTTTTAGTCTTTATCTTCACTTAACATAAATACTTAGTCCACAAAGTGTCATGTGTCACATTCTTGTGGCTCCTTAATAAGCAAGTGGTTAATTAATCAACTATGGTTGGTTTACTTAGGTTAAACTTTCTTGCTCCCTACTTCAGCCAACATTTATCCCAATTAAAGGAAAAAATAAATGGTTGCTTGCTTTATTGGTCAAATGACCATTTTGCCCTTACATTTATTTCCATTTCCACACTTGTTGGAAAACTGGACAAAATTTTTATCAAACTTTGGAAATTAATATCTTTATTTATAGAGATCCAATTGGTGTGATTCCAAATGATATGTGAACCTTAGTAAGTTCTTTTTCAATGAAAAATATAGCCTTTAGCCAACTGGAAGATCACAATTCCTAGAAATATTCTTTTTTGATGATGCCACTGGAAATAGCCAGTATCACTGGGCTAACTTCAAAAATACGTAACTCTTTGTGTACAGCTCTAAATGACCTATATGACCTATTAAAATAAAGCTTTATAAGTTTAATTCCATATTGGAAAATATCATAAGCATTAGACATCATTTTCTTATTTAAAAATGTCATGCAACAAGACTGCTACACAGGGAAACTCACTGGCAACAATTTCAAATGTTCACTTTAGTTCTCTGTTTGAGATTTCCACCTACCCGCTAGTTTGTGGATGATATGGAGTTGCAACCTTGTGAGTTACTCCATATTTAGCCAATACCGACTGAAGCTGCTGATTGCAAAAATGCCTTCCTCCATCACTGATAATATCTCTAGGCACTCCAAATCTTGTAAAAATATTCTTCCTCAAGAACTTCATAACCACACGAGAATCATTTGTAGGAAAGGCAGCTGCTTCAACCCACTTGGAGACATAATCAACAGCTACTAAAATGAATTGATTGCTAAATGAGGATAGAAAAGGCCCCATAAAATCGATCCCCCATACATCAAAAAGTTCAACTTCTAAGATTTTGGTTAAAGGGGCTTCATGTCTTCTTGAGATATTTCCCATTCTTTGACATCTGTCACAAGTTGCCACAATTTTGTGAGTGTCCTTGAAGAGTATAGGCTAGTAAAATCCTGATTGAAGGACTTTAGTAGCTGTTCTATTTGCTCCAAAATGACCACCATATGAGGATGAATGGCAGTGATTTAAGATGCTGACCATTTCTTCTTCAGGAACACATCGCTTGATAATTTGATCTGGGCATTGTTTGTATAAGAACGGATCATCCCAAAAGTAATGCCTTATATCAGCTAGAAACTTCTTCTTTTGCACTTTAGAAAGTTTATAAGGCATTACTCTGCTTGCCAAATAATTCACAAAATCAGCATACCACGGAGTAGGTTGAATGTAACCCCCTCCGTAATTATATCCGAAATACGGGATTAAAATGAAATAGAGACCAATAATAATCAAATAACATTTACTAACCCATCACATGATGAGGTTTTCAAAAATACCTTTCGAAATCATTTATAAACTTGGTCTCATATTCACATTTCGAATACGATTACTATGCGAAGATAAGTCACATGTATATATCAGAGTACGGAATATAAATTCCCGGCAATCCCGGAATACATATCTTCGCTAACAATCATAGGGTACATTAGCCCATACAACTTCACAAATAGGGAATTACACAACAAATCTCAATATCCGAAAACAATTATCCACATATACCTCCCCACTAAGAGAACCAACTACCAACTTCAATCTCGAAGGAGTCTTCATCGCCCTTAGCTGCTCGCTATATCCTTGATCTACTACCCTGTCTGGAAGGTTAGTAGGGGAGGGTGAGATTCGAGAGAATCTCAGTAGGGAAACATTATCAATATGCAGGCAAGATAAGTGTTTAATGCATGACATGCTTGCATCACATAACTCATGCACACATACAATGACAAATCTATAAGCTCAATGCTTCGAACGATACACATATGGCCATAGAATATATTGAAACATAGCTTCAAATCATTCATACATGTTCCACATTATCAAGCAAAGCAATAACATGCATCAACACATTAATACAGTTATCAGAGCATGCAGGAGAGATAAGTTCCCTACCTCCAGTCTTTTCTCCTTGATTTGCGTGCAAGCAACTCGGGGCTTCACATTCGATCCTACAGTGTCAAATGTACTATTTAGACACTTCCATAGTGTTTCTGGGGGTTATATGAAGCTATATTCAAAAATTACTAAAATACCCCCGGGGACCCGGCCCGGCCGTACCCGGTCCGGCTGCACTTTTCTTGAAATTTTTACATGGGCTATTCTAACATATTTTCATCCAAGGAATCCATTTCTGTACTCAGAATTATCAAATTCAATGTCAAATTACGAAATTGCCCTTGGCAGCCCTACTTTTAGGGTTTTAGGGGCGTTTCTGTAATTATGCTTTCTCGGCCTTTTCCGAAAAAGTGCCCAACTGTAACCCCACCTATTTTCGCCCACTGAATCCAATGGAATCATCAAATCATTGAAAATCCAACTCTAAGACCCATTTACAATGCTGGCCGAAATATATGGGTTTTAAGGGGAAAATTGGGGTTTTTCGGTTTCGGCTCCGTAAACGCGTTCCTTTCTACTCCTAACCACTTTATTGACTATTCCATTAGGTTAAAACTACCATTTAGTACCAATTTGGGCAGCATAACAGCCCCACATACCCATTTCCAAAAATTAAAACCAATGGCAATCCGGCGAAATTTCACCGATTAAATTGCCCACAGCAGCTAGAATAGTCAATACACAAGAGTTTGGAAGTTACCTCAAGCTCCCACTTGATTTTCCTTGACTTGGCTGAAAACCCTAGGTGTTTTAACACCAAAAGAGGAGCTTCCAAACCTTAAAGAACATAAAGGAGTAGCTTAGGATCGGAGTTATACGTGTTAGGAGCTAGATCGTCGGAGAAATCGGCTTACCTTGCGAGTTCTCTTCTCCTTTTCTCCCAAAACCCTCTCAACTCTTTTTCTTTACTTGGTTGCAGAATGGCGTCGGAATGCTGAAGGAGAAAGATGATGAATAAAAAGTGTTTTAACATTAGGATGATGTCATGTTTTATTATGCTGATGTCATAAATCCCATTTTCGGATTTTATGACAGTTTTTCTGCCCAAACTTTGAAAAATCATAACTAATTCTAGAAAAATCTAAATGAGGTGATTTTAAAGCCAAATGAAAGCTATTTAAGTCCTCTTTATAGGAAAAATATTTACCAATACTAGAAATCACCACAAAAATCCAGAATTACACAAATTTCATCACTGCCCCAAAACAGAGTCCATTTTCGACCTCAAACTTTGGACAGTCATATCTCCCCGTTCCCAACATGAAATGGCACCAGTTATATGTCCATTTTGAAGCTTGGGATGTGAACTTTAATACTGGAAAGTTTCATAATTTTCTGAAATCATTTGCCTAGTAAAAACGTCCACACGAGAAGACTGCCCAGACAGAATTCATACTGGACAGCATTTCCAATTTTGCAACCAATGTTTCCAATCTAATTTAAATCAATTCCAATGATTAAATATCACAACATGACACCATTTCCATCACAATACCCCATTCAATTCTTCCCTCTATTCTAAGTCAATTTGGATGTTAATCCACAATTGAACTCAAATACAGGGTTTTGGCGTTGCTCACAACACACACGAATCATATTCGAGTGCCAAATCACATCATATTCTCCAAAAGGGTTATTTATCATTAACCACATCCGCTTTTGGAGTCATTAACCCTTAATCACAATTTGGGATCTTGCTAAATCGGGGCTTAGCAATCCACTAATCTCAGGCTTATTCTCTAGCCTCGAGTCTCAAAATTCGGGGTATTACATTGTGATTGCATGATAAAAAGTTGCTCGTTTGGGAAATTCTCCTGGATTGGTGATTCTCTCTTTCGTTCAGGTGGTTCTAACCGAGAAAGATGATCTGCAATGAGATTCTTGGTTCCTTTTTTGTCTTTGATCTCCAAGTCAAATTCTTGTAGTAAAAGCACCCATCTTATCAGTCTGGGCTTAGCATCTTTCTTCTCAATCAGGTATTTGATTGCTGAGTGGTCCGTACAGACAATGACCTTTGACCCGATCAAGTATGCTCTGAATTTGTCAAATGCAAACACTACTGCTTGGAGCTCTTTTTCTGTTGTTACATATTTCAGCTGTGCTTCTGAGATTGTTCTGCTAGCATAATAGATAGCATGAAAGATCTTGTCTCTTCTTTGGCCTAAAATAGCTCCAACTGCATAATCACTTGCATCGCACACCATCTCAAATGGAAGATTCCAATCTGGAGCTATGATAACTGGTGTAGTAGTCAAGGCACTTTTTAGAGTTTGGAAGGCTGATAAGCGCTCCTTCTTAAACACAAAGGGAGTGTTTTTCTCCAACAGCATGCAAAGTGGCTTTGTGATTTTTTAGGATTCCTTGATGAATCTTCTATAGAAACCAGCATGTCCCAAAAAACTCTGAATGCCCTTGATTGAGGAAGAGGTGGTAGCTTTTGAATTGTTTCAATCTTAGCTCGGTCTACTTCAATGCCTCGATCAGGTACCTTATGACCCAGCACAATTCCTTCTTTCATCATGAAATGACATTTCTCCCAATTTAGAACCAAGTTTGTCTCCACACAACATTGCAAGACTTTTGCCAGATTTGAAAGACAATGATCAAATGATTCTCCAAAAACTGAAAAATCATCCATAAACACCTCAATGAACCTTTCCACCATGTCTGAGAAGATCACCATCATACTCCTTTGAAATGTTACTGGTGCATTACATAGACCAAATGGCATCTTTCTAAAGGTAAAGGTACCATATGGACATGTAAAAGTTGTTTTCTCTTGATCCTCCGCTGCAATTGTAATTTGATTATATCCTGTGTACCCATCCAAGAAACAATAATAGGCTTTTCCTACTAGTCTGTCAAGCATCTGGTCTATAAATGGCAGAGGGAAGTGATCTTTTCTGGTGGCTTTATTGAGCTTTCTATAGTCGATGCACACTCTCCATCCAGTTACCATGCGTTGTGGAATCAATTCATTTTTCTCGTTGGGCACTACTATCATTCCACCTTTCTTTGGCACAACTTGAAATGGGCTTACCCATTGACTGTCGGAGATTGGGTAGATTATGTCAGCATCTAGCCACTTTATTACCTCCTTTCTCACCACCTCCTTCATATTCGGATTGAGTCTTCTCTGGTGCTCAACTGTTGGCTTGTAGTTATCCTCCATCAAGATCTTATGTATATAAATTGAAGGGCTAATCCCTCTTATATCAGCTATTGACCATCCAAATGCTGCTTTATACTCCCTTAGAACTCTTAATAACTTTTCTTTTTCTTCGGGAGTAAGAGCTGCTGAGACGATTACTGGTAATGTTGAATTTTCTCCCAGATAAGCATACTTCAAGTGGGATGGTAGTACTTTCAACTCCAGTACTGGTGGTTTCTTCGTTGATGGTACCGGCTTACTCGGCCTTTCCCCCAGATCTTTAAATGGTTTCTTGATAAAAATTAGAGAATTTGCTTACAGGTACTTAATTTGCTCCAAAACTTCAGGATTAGTAGATTTTGATACATCTACTATTCCTATTGCTAATGGTTGATCCATGCAGATTTCGTTCACCACATCTTTTATGTAATTGGACAATGTATCGACTCTGTAGCAAGTGTCACCTTCATCAGGGAAGGATAAAGCCTTGAAAATATTGAAGGATACTTGATTATCTTGAACTCACAAGGTTAACTTCCCCTGTTGCACATCTATTTACGTTCTCCCAGTTACTAGGAATGGCCTCCCAAGAATGATAGAAATTTCTTGGTCTTCTTCTGTAACCCCCTGCCTTAACTAAGGTAATTAAGATTCGATAACGCATGGTAAAAAGGGTTAGAGACCGTTGGATAGCTAAAAACTTGCTAAATCACCTACTAACGAGTGGGAACTTACAAAATTTTCAAAACTTCTTCCCTATCCCGGTCTCGATTTTAATTATCAAATATAATCACTTGTGCAGTTAACTTACATTCACATATATCAGAGTTTATAACTTAACCCCGGCAACCCCCAGGTTTATCTATATAAATATATAGAGTTCCAAATCCTGATTAGGGGATTACAAAACCAAGTATTCAAACTATTTACAACTCAACGTTATACAGTAAACCCCTATCCAAAATGAATAGCCAACAAACCCACGCTAAATGTCCCTATGAAGCTCTAACCGCTCCGGGTCGTTCGCTTCTCCTTAGAGCCACTCGCCCTGTCTGAAAGGTTAGTCAAAAGAAAGAATGAGATTCAAGAGAATCCCAATAGTAACTAAACATTTATACCACATATAAACACATAGCATGTAAGCAAATCATCATACAGCAGCAGCAGCACAAATCACACTCCACCCTCATCCCCTTTCTCCGCCGGGAAAACACACCACCCAAACCCGAACCGTTGCTAGCTACTCAGGGACTGTTGGCGTGGCAGTGCATAAACATAGCCTTATAGCTCATATAGCTATCCGGTTTCCACAATTGGCCCGTCGGCCCTCACAAACAACCTTTCGGCTCGCAACTAGCCTTTCGGCCCACATAATCACATAATCACACCTCATCCTCATCCCCTTTCTCCGCCGAGAAGGCTTACAACCCTTACCCGATCTGTTGTTAGCTACTCAGGGACTATTGGACTGATGGTGCTTACACATATCCACATAAGTCGCAATATACGAACTTATCGCAAAACAATGAAAATACACACATACAATGCATCACATATGGTACGAAAGAAAAGTCACTACCTGATCCTTTCCTGACGGTCGCTGGCACAGTAGGCTCACAAGGATAGCAGATGTCAAATCCTATAATCAAAATAGGGACAATAGGTTAATTTCCTTTTCCAAGTTCTTAATTCCATAACACTCTAAGTTGGTATTCCTTTGGACTCTTTAGATGGCCATTAAATGCCTAAAGGGTTGGGATAGCCACCCCCAAAGATCCCTCTTTAGAAAACTAAACACTGAATTTTGGTCGCTTCACTCGAGCACGGAGGGTCTCACTCGAGCATGACCCCCGATTCACTCGAGCACTAGTGAATGAACCCCAGAAAGTGTTTGCCCGAGAGTAAACTTGGACACAATCACACACTCCCACTCGAGCACAAGAGGCTGTGCTCGAGCAGAGCCCTTAGGTTCACTTGATCACCAGGAAGTGAGACTCAGCGAGTGACAACCCGAGAGTGACCCTTCCCTCCAAACCTCAAATGCACTCGAGCACAACCCTAGTGCTCGAGTGACCTCTCCATACTCGCGAGTGCCACGCTCACTCTTGACAATCCACCCACAAGTGATTTCCTAAGACGCTCACTGTAACCCCCTGACTTTAAACACGTAATTATAATTCGATAACACATATTTAAATCGGATTAGAGACCATTGGATGCTTTAACCTCGTTTTAAACTTTCTGTCTCACAGTAAAATTTTTACAAAACTTTCAAAACTCTTTTTTCCCATCCAGGTCTCAATTTCAATATTCGAATATAATTACCTGTGCAGTTAATATACATTCAATCATATCAAAGTGTATAACTGCATCCCCGGCAACTCCCGGGTTCTATGCATAAAAACCTGAAGGTATATAAGTATACACTAGGGGATTACACAGCCAAAATCGAATGTAGTGTTCCTGATTCAGAATATACAGTAATCCCAAGTTCAAAATACATAACCAACGTTTCCAATTCAACTATATACCCCCAAGGGTCCTAATTGCTCCGGGTTGGCCGCTTCTCCTTTGAGCCACACGCCCTGTCTGAAATGTTAGTCATAGGAAAGAATGAGATTCGAGAGAATCTCAGTAGTAACAAACCACTCACACAATGCATAAACACAAAGCATGTACATAAATCACAAACAGCAACAGCAGCAGCAATTCACAGATACATGGTTTTCACCACAAACAATAGTACTCACGGCTGTATACACAATACGACAGCTCTTGCTGTAATCAACATCACGACAGCTTACACTATAATCAGTAATCAACATCACGACAGCTTACGCTGTAATCACAATAACGACAGCTTACGCTGTAAACGACAGCTTGCGCTGTAAACGACAGCTATCACCAGCTGTAACCACAGAAGCATCAAAAATCATCATAAAACAGTGATACAACACACATACAGTGCATTACACAAAGTATAAGAGGGAGAGAGAGTCACTACCTTGTCCTTTCCTGACGTCCTTCGGCGCAGTTGGCTCCCGAGGGCGACAAATATCGAATCCTACAATTCCAAATGCACCATTTAGACACTTCCATAGTGTTACTTGGGGTTATATGAGTCTATAATGAAAATTTACAAAACTACCCCGGGGACCCGGCCCGGGCCCGCCGTACCCGGTCCGGTTGCACTTTTCCCGAAATTTTAATCTGGGCTATCCTAACATATTTTCGCCCAAGGAATCCATTTCCGTACTCGGAATTATCAAGTTCAATGTTAAATTACAAATTTACCCTTGGCAGCCCCACTTTAAGGATTTTAGGGGCGTTTTCGTAATTATGCTTTTTCGGCCTTTTCCGAAAAAGTGGCCAACTGTAACCCCACCTAATTTTCGCCCCTGAACTCAATGGAACCATCAAATCATTGAAAATCCAACTCTAAGACCCATTTCTAGAGCTGGCCGAAATTTATGAGTTCTTCGGGGAAAATCGGGATTTTACGATTTCGGCTCCGTAAACGCATTCCTTTCTACTCCTAACCACTTTATTAACCATTACATTAGGTTAAAACTAACATTAAGACCCAATTTGGGCAGCATAACCCCTAGGCCATATCATTTCCAAACTTTAAAACCAATGGCAATCCGGTGAAATTTCATCGATTAAATTGCCCACAGCAGCCAGAATAAGCAATATACGAAAGTTTGGAAGTTACCTCAAGCTCCCACTAGCTTTTCCCAAATTTGGCTGAACCCTAGCCTCTTTGAACCAGAAATTATTTGCTTCAAAACCTTAAAGAATAAAGAGGAGTAGCTTAGAGTCGGAGTTATATGCGTTAGGAGCTAAATCGCCGGAGAAATCGGCTTACCTTATGAGATTTCTTCCCTTTCTCTCTCTAAACTCTCTCACCTTCTCTCTCTTGTTTCAGGTCTGGAACAGCACGAAAATGTTTGGAGAAGGAAGGCTGATGTTATTTAATAAATATCATATATTATATGTTATTTAATTAATTATTAATTTCCAACAATTTCAGATTTTTCAGAAATTTTGGCAGATTTCTACCCAAACTTTGAAAAATCATAACTAATTCTAGAAACATTGAATTGGAGTGATTCCAAAGCCTATGGAACCCTTATTGAGTCTAGTTTTAAGGAAAAATATATAATTTTTCTGCATGGAATCACAAAATTCCCAGAATTTCAATCTTTACATGTTGTTCCAGAAAATACTTAATTTCGCTGGGCAAACTTCAAAAATCCATAACTCTTAGCTCAAAAATCAAAATGATACAAATTATATGTCCATTTTGAAGCTTGACATGTGAAATTTAAGACTGGAAAATTTCATAATTTTTAGAAACCATTTGCCTATTTAAAACGTCCATACAAATCGGCTGCCCTGTATAGAGTTTCAACTTTTGCACAATTGTTCCCAATGGTTCCAATTTCACAATAAACATTCTCCCCACATGAATTTTCACAAGGAAGCCATTGGAATCATTAAAATATCCAAATTCCCATCACATATTCTCTAAAAGTTTTATTTCAACAATAATTACATCCACTTTTAAAGTCATAAGCCCTTAATCACTTTTTGGGATATTACACTCACCCGTAGCACCAAAATGCACCCTCACTCGAGCATGCCCATCAGATGCCCAGAAACGCAGCAACTGATAAGATTTTCCAGAATTTACCAGTTGACTACCAATGGTCCTAAAACTCATACCATAACTCATTCTCACTTGTTTTAACACAAAGAACGCATTGGCAATCACAAAACACTCAAATTTCCACTCAAACAACAAAATCTCATCTCTCCTTCACCAAAACCACTCCAAGACACATATGACCAACTTCCTCTCCACAAATCCAAACCAAAACCATTGACATCTATGCACCATTCGACATCTATTACACTACCAAATACTACTCAATTCATATCTTTTAAAATCTCAAGGAATCAGGGCATAAATCCAGAATTCATAAAACTAAACCAATGGCCAAAACAATTACATCAAGCTTCATCAACAACTCACCTCTTTCACTTGCTGAACTCAGAACTTTGATTCCTCAACTTTCAAATTCCCTCAATTTGCCACACACCACAGATCAAAAGTTTGAAAACATGGAAATAAAGCTCTTGACTTCTTGTTCAACATTAATGAAAGACACTTGAGCATTTGAAGGCATCAACTTACCAAATCTCAAGCTTTTCTCTTTCTCTTTCCTTAGCTTAGCTCGCCGGAAATGGAGAAAATGGAGAGAGAATGATGATGATCACCTTCTCTTGGTTCCATGCTCACAGCCGACTTTGGAGAGTGGGAGGGAAGAGAAATGAGTTGAATTTTTGACTTCAATCCAATGGTTCTCCTCTTGCCACTTGTCAAGATCCCATCCTTCCTTCCATGAATTCATATGGATTTGCATGCACAAGATTCCATCCTTTTCTCCTCCAATCCTAGCCATTGATCTTGGTTACCAAAGAGTTTCCTCTCCAGTAACTAACCGATCGAACGGTAAATTTACCATTTTGCCCCTGATTAACACAATTCACTAATGATCTTTATATCATATTACACAACATATACTTCAAAAGTGCTTAATTAATATTAATTACATCACTTTGAAGTTATTAATCCTTGATTACAATCCAGGATATTACATCTTCCATATCGAGTATTATGAAATCAGCTGGGAATGAGTTTGTCCACCTTCACCAGAACATCTTCTAAGACACCCCTTGGATGCTTTATTGATCGGTCTGCCAGAAGTAATGAAACTGTGGTTGGCTTCACCTCTCCAAGACCAAGTTTGTTGTAGACAGATAGAGTCATGAGGTTTACACTTGCTCCAAGATCACAAAGTGCTCTTTCAAAGTGACATTGACCTATGGTGCAAGGTATGCAAAAGCTTCCTGGATCTTTCAGCTTTGGAGGTAATTTCTTTTGGAGAATAGCACTGCACTCCTCAGTAAGTGCAACTCTTTCAAATTCCTCAAGCTTACATTTATTTGAAAGAATGTCCTTCATGAATTTTGCATAACTGGGCATTTGGGCAAGAGCGTCTGTAAATGAAATATTGATGTGCAACTTCTTGAAAACCTCTAGAGACTTTGCAAATTGCTTGTCTAGCTTTGCCTTCGCGAGTCTCTGAGGGTATGGAACTGGTGGTACATATGGAGGAGGATTGTCTGGAAAGCTGATTCTTCCTGGTATCACATCATCCTCCTTCTGTTGTTGTACTTCCTCCTTTTGTTCTTCTCCACCTTCTTTCTCTTCTCCATCATCCTTCTTTTTAATTAAAGGATATTTCAATTCTTTCCCACTTCTTAGTGCAACGGCCTTCACATGTTCTTTTGGGTTTCTTTCAGTGTCACTTGGTAGAGTTCTTGGTTTCTTGGAATTCAACATATTTGCAATTTGGCCCACTGGATCTCCAAGTTCTTTATTGAGGCATCTTGGCTTTTGATTGTTGCATCAATCCTAGCCATGAATTGAGATGTATTCATGGTTAGTTGAGCCAGTGCATCCTCCAAATTCACTTTCTATTGTGGTAGATTTGGTGTTGAAAAGCTTGCTGCTGGTAGTTCCCTTATGGCTTGAATGCATTTTGATTATTCCTCCAACTAAAGTTTGGATGATTTCACCAACTTGGATTATAGGTGTTTGAAAATGGGTCATTCCTTTGATTTCTGATGAACTGAGCTTGCTCCGGCATGAATGAGTGTCCTTCTTGACATTGCGTACTCACATGAGGTCCTCCATATTGATCACAAGCTTCCGTAGGAGTGTTGATTACATTTTCTTGGGTTGTCAATGATCCTACTTGCTTGGATATAGATGCAACTTGAGAAGACAAAGTTGTAAGGACATCCAGCTCGTGCCTTCCAAGTACTTTCTTTGAATTGCTACGTTCAGAAGGCCATTGATAAGCATTGGCTGCCATCTCCTCAAGTAGATTGTATTCATCATCTATATTTTTTCCCATTAAAGATCCTCTAGCTGCTGTATCTACAAGAATTCTGGAGATGTGTGTCATCCCACTATAGAAAGTTTGCACTTGTCACCAATCTGGTAACCCATGATGAGGATATCTCCTTAGCAACTCCTTGTATCTTTCCCATGCTTCATAGAGGCTTTCTTGTTCATGTTGGGTAAATGAGGCAATTTCATTCCTCAATTTAGCTATTTTTGCTGAAGGAAAGTATTTCTCCAAAAATTTATGCACCATGATCTCCCACGTAGTTATACTTCCCACTAGTAGTGATTGTAGCCAACTCTTAGCCTTATCCCTGAGTGAGAAAGGGAAAAGTCTAAGTCTAATGGCATCGTCAGTAACACCATTATGCTTGAATGTGTCGCAAATTTCTAGGAAGTTGGCTATGTGTGCATTAGGATCTTCTATTGGTAAACCACCGAACTGATTTGCTTGCATCATCTGGATAATTGCTGGCTTGATTTCAAAGTTGTTAGCTGCTAGTGGTGGTCTTGTGATTCCAGAATTTGTCCCTATGACTGTTGGTGTTGCATAGTCACGGAGTGTTATGGTATATGTTGTTCCTCCCCCAGGATTTGCCATCGGATTGCGTAGGATTAAAGTAGACTGCTTCCGAACTCTTCGATTTCTTCGATAAGTTCTCTCGATCTCTGAATCAAAAGGCAATAGTTCAGTCTCCTTTGACCTAGTTATACACTAAGCAAAAACCTGAAAAGAAACACAAGACACCAAGAAGAAAAACAAATGTAATATGAAGACCAAATTAGTATTACAATTACTTGGTATGATATTAGTGACAACAATCCCCAGTAACGGCGCCAAAAACTTGATACGTGTGCGGATGATCAATTAAATAGTGCAAGTGTACACTGTCGTAATCAAGTAATATAGAAGTGAGTAGAGTATCATTCCCGTAAGGATTGATCACTAAGTACCAAAATGAGTAATTTTAACTCTATTCAGTCGATTGATTAGTTGGTGATTGAGAGTACAAAATAAAAGAAAGACAACTAAATATGAATGCAGATGTTATGAAAGCAAATATGAGAAAAAGCCCTAGGGGTCAGATTTCACTTAACAAATTCCGGATTAAATCACTTATCTATTCTAGCCCAATTTATTCAACATGATTGATAGTTGAATTTCCCTAATTTAATTACTAGCCTCTTCCAAGGTCAAGCAATTCTATAATCAATTGCTAATCCAATATATTCCTATATGAATTTAAGCAATTAATTATGCATTAAGATTTATGGAACTCAGTAAGACTACACAACTCATATGAATATATTCCTATTTCATATGTAAGTCATGGTTTTAATTATATGGTCCACACACATGTATCTCCTTCCGGTCTCAACATGCATATTGAAATCATTCAAAAGATGGCCAGTCAATCAAAAGCATTAAGAATAATAATTAAAACTCAATCATGAAGGAGAAATTCAAACTAGATTTAATAAGTTAAGATTCAATCCGTCATTAATAAGCTACGTCATCACCCTAGGAAAATGAAAGTTTAGCACATGATGAAATTAAAAACAAAACCAAAATAAATTGACATTATATAAAGCTAGAATGAAATCCTCAGAAATACTGCATAAAATTGAATATTAAATTCTCAAACATAAATATACAACCAAAAGATGCATGAAAAATGAAGAAATCTAACCGTCCATTTAGGAGGTAAAACCTTCCATGTAGGCGGTATGCAAAATATAATAAAATCCTAAGCCTTCCAAGATGGAGGCATGCAAAATGTAATAAAATCCTAAGCCTTCCAAGATGGAGGCATGCAAAATGTAATAAAATCCTAAGCCTTCCAAGATGGAGGCATGCAAAAAGTAATAAAATCCTAAGCCTTCCAAGATGGAGGCATGCAAGAATTGATACAATGTATGAAATTAAATCTAGAAAGTAACACACTTTTGTTTCAGAACTGTCAGACAAAGGATCTCTCCTTGTCAGAGAAGGGCCTCTAATTGTCAGAGAACGACCTCTGATTCTCTTCCTCTCTTCCCCCTTTGAGCTTGGCATTGATCTCTATTTATAGGGGAAAAAACAGTTCTAACAATTGCATACAAGAAAATGCTTTGTGCATGACATACTTGCTTACATAAATTCATGCCAAAATAATGACATATATGCATGCTCAATGTTCCACACATTACACTAATGGTCATAGCATAATTAAAACATAGCTTCATTCATTCATATATGCTTCATAGAATTCATCAAAGCAATTAGCATATCAATGCACAAGCACACATAACAATTAAGTTATGCAAGTTAGGAAAGTTCTCTGCCTTAGGGCTTTATGTCCTTCTTTGGTTCCTTTTTCTTCCAACCATTGTAGCTTCTTGGAAATTCTTCCATTTCCTCTTCTTTGACCTCTCATGGCCCTAGATACCCAATCACATAATTAGAGCCATGATAGCAAGTCATTAAAAGTAGCCACTCGAGTAATCACCTCCAAAATGAGGCAGTGCCATATTACTCGAGTAATCATCCCCGAAGGTACCATAACTTCTGTATACATCATTTTAGCTTCGTATTGACCCATTCCAACCTCCAGTATTACTTCTAAGAGCTTGAATCTTGATATTCTCATTTGATCTTACAAGTTCTTCTTTCTTCCATCTTTCTTCTTCTTTCTTCAATCTCTTTCTTCTTGTTTTGACACTTGATGATCATTCTTCATAACCCAACTAGATATCTTCTTGAATATCTTCAATCTTCTTCAATCTTTGCTTGATATTCCCATTAGTTCTTGCAATGCCTTCTTTCTTCAACCCTTGCCTCTTGACTTCCTTCTTGATGATCATTCTCCACATACGAGGCATTATAACATCAACCCACCATTGGGTTTATGACTAATCTACAAGATATACAATATTAAATATAGTAGTTAGTCAATGTAGAAGATAAGGATATTATACAAACTTTTTGCTCATATTTGACATCATCAAAACTATTCATATCTAACATCCTTTAAGGATATGATTTTGATAGTTGGTTGTCAAATTTTTCTTGGGATTAATGTACATATTATGGATGTAATTTTTTGGATGATGTTATTGTTAGGATCAGTAGGCACAGCTGAAGAATTTTAAAATTTTATTGATCCTAATCGATGATCTATCGACGGCGTTTAAATCGAGTAAGAAAGATTCGTACCTTTTTCAACTTAGGGTTTTCACAATCTTTAGGAGCCAACACCTCAGGTCCACTCCCTCTACTGATATTCACACGAATGCTTTCCAACAGAGACTGCGTACTAGCGCCTCCTGTTAGGATCAGTAGGCATATCGGAAGAATTTTAAAAATTTTCACCGATCCTAATCGAGGATCTATCAACGGCATTTAAACCAAGTTGGAAGGATTCATATCTTTTTGATGATTCAGAGTTTTCACGATCTCTAGGAGCCAACACGTCAGGTTCGCTCCCTCTACCGGTATCGACACGAATGCTCTCCAACCGAGACTGCGTGCTAGCGCCTTTAATGTCTCCTAGGGTTTCACTTGCGGCTCTCAATTCTCATGTGCATATTAATATATCTGCTCTATCAAGTTTATAACCTGTGAGGGCTATTTTCAAATTTCAAAATTAATCATCATTAATTTTGAAATTAATTAACAATTAATTATCTTATAAGTTAATTAAATAAATTTAGTTTAAATTAAATCTGTCCAACAGTTTTAATTTAACCTATTTATTTAATCCAAATAAAGAGCCATTAGATTTAATTTATCTTCATAAATTAAATCTGAGATTCTATATCTCTATCATGTTAGTTATTAAATTTAATATATCTTAATAAATTAAATTTAAAACAAACACAATATCATAATATCATATAATATATATATACATATATATATATATAAGATATATATTTCGAAAAAATATATATATCTATATGATATTATTAATGAATTTTATATTATATATATATAGATATAAAATTCGTCCACCCTAAATTAAACATTATCTCGTATTGGGCCATTCTTGTGTGTGACCTTGTAGGCTTATATGAAGTTGGCAGTGGGCCAATAATTATATTAACCCAACAGTGGCAAGCGGCCTCTAGCAAGACATTACGACTATCCAATTCATATGAGAATCGTTATCACGATGCAATCGTCATACAACCATGTCACGTCCCTTTTGTTACACGATATATCGATCAAGCATAAGGCATAGATAATGTCATCCTTTTGTTCCTGACCATTACTTTCTCGATTCCTGAGTAGCCTGATAACAGAGACAGAAACTCCTTTCATCATAGTATGGTCATACATTTCTCAGACTCACTCCTCGAGGGGCCCAGTAATATCTCTCTACTAATGTGAGGGACAAATTCCATCTTGATCATTCATATTCCTCTGCATGAAAAACCACCAAGCCCGATCGTAGCCTTTATCATCACCCGGTCAAAAGTGACTTTTGACTAGTTCAAAGCTTAGCAACTCTCATGTAGGAATCCATGATGACCTCAGGTCTAAGGGCATTGTGACGTGGTTATACATGAGAAAAGCTTACGACTTGATCCATGTAGTTTTCTCATAGTGGGTCGGTCCAGCACCTTGTACTCTTACAAGTGCCTAAGACTTTGATTCGTATCTCCATATCTTATCAAAGTCATACTGATCTTGTTTCATCTCTACTCCCGCTAAGATGACCGACCAGGGACATTTTGGGACAATCTTTATGAATTATCCAAGGATACAATTATCACAGTTAACATGCAAATAATATGACAACAGAATGGAGAAATTTCATTAAAATAATAATGTTCAAAGCACAATGATTGGCCCTTAGGGCACAATTTCCAACACCTCCAATGTTTCCTAGGGTTTCCCTTGCGGCTCTGAATTCTCATGCGCGTTTGAGTATATCTGCTCTATCAAGTTTATAACCTATGATAGCTACATTCAAATTTCAAAATTAATCATCATTAATTTCGAAATTAATCAACAATTAATTATCTTGATGAGCTAATTAAATAAATTCAGTTTAAATTACATCTGTCCAACAGTTTTAATTTAACCTATTTATTTAATCCAAATAAAAAGCCATTAGATTTAATTTATCTTCATAAATTAAATATGAGATACTATATCTCTATCATGTTAGTTATTAAATTTAACATATCTTAATAAATTAAATTTAAAACTAACACAATATAATATCATATAATATATATACATATACATATATATAATATATAAGATATGTATTTCAAAAATATATATCTATATAATATTATTAACGAATTTTATATTATATATATATGTATATATATAAAATATAAACTTCATCCACCCTAAATTAAACATTATCTCATGTTGGGGTATTCCTGTGTACGACCCTGTAAACCCATATGAAGGTGGCAGTGGGCCAATAACTATACAAATCCAAAAGTCGCAAGTGGCCTCTAGCAAGACATTACGACTACCTAAATCATATGAGGATCGTTATCACGATGCAAACTGTCATACAAACATGTCATGTCCCTTTTGTCACACGATATATCGATCAAGGATAAGGCATGGATAATGTCATCCTCTTGTTCCTGACTATTACTTTCTCGATTCCTGAGTAGCTTGACAATAGAAAAGGAAACTCATTTCCATTGTAGTAAGGCCATACATTTCTTAGACTCACTTATCGAAGGGCCTAGTAATATCTCTCTACTAATGTGAGGGACAAATTCCATCTTGATCATTCATATTCCTCTACATGAAAAACCAAGCCCGATAATAGCCTTTTTCATCACTCAGTCAAAAGTGACTTTTGACTAGTTCAAAGCTTAGAAACTCTCATGTAGGAATCCATGATGACCTCAGGTCTAAGGGCATTGTGACGTGGTTATACATGAGAAAAACTTATAACTTGATCATGTAGCTTTCACATAGTGGGTCGGTCCAGCACCTTGTACTCTTACAAGTGCCTAAGACTTTGATTTGTATCTCCATATCTTATCAAAGTCATCACGATGCAACCTGTCATACAAACATGTCATGTCCCTTTTGTCACACGATATATTGATCAAGGATAAGGCATGGATAATGTAATACCCCGAATTTTGAGACTCGAGGTTAGAGAATAAGCTTGAGATTAGTGGATTGCTAAGCCCCGATTTAGCAAGATCCCAAATTGTGATTAGGGGTTAATGACTACAAAAGTGGACGTGGTTAATGATTAATGAATCCTTTTAGAGAATATAAAGTGGATTGTAGTCGCTTGTGCTATGAGCAACGCCAAAACCCTGTATTTGTGTTCAATTGTGGATTAACATCCAAATTGACTTAGAATAGAGGGAAGAATTGAATGGGGTATTGTGATGGAAATGATGTCATGTTGTGGTATTTAATCATTGGAATTGATTTAAATTGGATTGGACACATTGGTTGCAAAACTGGAAATGTTGTCCAGTGTGAATTCTGTCTGGGCAGTCTTCTCGTGTGGACGTTTTTACTAGGCAAATGATTTCAGAAAATTATGAAACTTTCCAATCTTAAATTTCACATCCCAAGCTTCAAATTGGACATATAATGGGTGCCATTTCATGTTGGGAACTAGGAGATATGACTGTCCAAAGTTTGAGGTTGAAAATGGACTCTGTTTTGGGGCAGTGATGAAATTTGTGTAATTATGGAATTGTGTGGTGATTTCTATTATTGGTAAATATGTTTCCTATAAAGAGGACTTAAATATATTTCATTTGGATTTGGAATCACCTCATTTTGAGTTTTCTAGAATTAGTTATGAGTTTTCAAAGTTCGGGCAAAAAATCTGCCAGAAAATCCGAAAATGGGAATATGACATCACCAAAATAAAAGATGACATCATCATGGAATTAAAATATTTCCCATCTTCTTCTTTCTCTCATTTCTGACATGAGTTTCAGCTGAAAAGAGAGAGAGACGTTTGAGAGCTCTTAGAGAGAGAAAGAGGAGAAATCTCACAAGGTAAGCCGATTTCTTCGACGATCTAGCTCCTAACGCGTATAACCTTGTTTCTAAGCTTCTCTTATATGTTATTTAAAGCGTTTGAGAAGCAAATTTGGTGTTCAAGAGGCTAGGGTTTTCATCCAAGTCAAGGAGAAGCTATTAGGAGCTTGAGGTATGTAACACCCTGCCTTTAATCACGTAATTATAATTCGATAATGCACATTTAATTCGGATTAGAGACCATCGGATAACTTAAACTCATTTCAATCTCCTACTTTGTAGTAGGGTTTTCACAAAACATTCAAAATCTCTTCATGTTCCTGGTCTCCATTTCAAAATTCGAATATAATTACCTGTACAGTTTATCTACATTCATGTATAACAGAGTGTATAACCAAATCCCCGGCAACTCCCGGGTTCTATACATATATATAATCTAGAGGTTACAAGTATCCACTAGGGGATTACACAACCAAAATCGAATATAAAATTCCTAATTCAAAATATTCAGTAATCCCGAGTTTAAAGTAGATAACCAACATCTCAAAAAATCCTTAGTATCACTAAAGATCCTAAGTGCTTCGGGTTGGCCGCTTCTCCTTTGAGCCACATGCCCTGTCTGAAAGGTTAGTCATAGGAAAGAATGAGATTCGAGCGAATCCCAGTAGTAACAAACCACTCATACAATGCATAACACAAAGCATGTATATAAATCACAACCAGCAACAGCAGCAGCAATCTCAAAGATACATGGTTTTCACCACAAACGACAGCACTCACGGCTGTATGCACAATACGACAGCTCTCGCTGTAATCACAATAACGACAGCTTACGCTGTAATCAAAATAACGACAGCTTGCGCTGTAAACGACAGCTTGCGCTGTAAACGACAGCTATCACCAGCTGTAATCGCAGCAGCATCAAAGAATCATCACATAACAATGATAACACACACATACAGAGCATTATACATAGTATAAGAGAGAGAAAGTCACTACCTGATCCTTTCCCGACGTTTCTTGGCACTGCGGGCTCCCGAGGGCGGCAAATATCGAATCCTACAATTCCAAATGCACCATTTAGACACTTCCATAGTGTTACTTGGGGTTATATGAGTCTATAATGAAAATTTACAAAACTACCCCCGGGGACCCGGCCCGGGCCCGCCGTACCCGGTCCGGTTGCACTTTTCCCGAAATTCTAATCTGGGCTATCCTAACATATTTCCGCCCAAGGAATCCATTTCTGGACTCGGAATTATCAAATTCAATGTCAAATTACGAAATTGCCCTTGGCAGCCCTACTTTTAGGGTTTTAGGGGCGTTTCCGTAATTATGCTTTCTCAGCCTTTTCTGAAAAAGTGCCCAACTGTAACCCCACCTATTTTTGCCCACTGAATCCAATGGAATCATCAAATCATTGAAAATCCAACTCTAAGGCCCTCAAACATCCCTGGCCGAAATAATTGTGTTTTCCAGGAAAAATCGGGGTTTTACGATTTCGGCTCCGTAAACACGTTCCTTTCTACTCCTAACCACTTTATTAACAATCTAATTGAGTTATAACAACCATTTGAACTAAAATTGGGCAGCATAACCCTTAGATATACACTTTTCCAAAATTTAAAACCAATGGCAATCCGGCGAAATTTCACCGATTAAATTGCCCACAACAGCCAGAATAGTTAATATACGAAGGTTTGGAAGTTACCTCAAGCTCCAACAAGCTTTTCCCAAAAATGGCAGCAAACCCTAACTTTTAAAACACCCAATTTGAGCTTTCCAAACCTTAAAGAACAAAGAGGAGTAGTTTAGAATCGGAGTTATACGCGTTAGGAGCTAAATCGTCGGAGAAATCGGCTTACCTTGCGAGATTTCTCCTCTTTCTCTCTCTAAGAACTCTCAACTTTCTCTCACTAGTGCAGCTGGTTCATCACGACAGAAATGAGCTGAAGAAGATGAGAATATATCTAATTCCATGCTGATGTCATCTTTTAGTGAGATGATGTCATAATTCCCATTTTCGGATTTTCTGGCAGATTTTCTGCCCAAACTTTGAAAAATCATAACTAATTCTAGAAAAATCGAAATGAGGTGATCCCAAAGCCAAATGAAAGGTATTTAAGTCCTCTTTATAGGAAAAATATGAGCCATTACCAGAAATCACCACAAAATTCCAGAATTACACAAATTTCATCATTGCCCCAAAACAGAGTCCATTTTCGACCTCAAACTTTGGACAGTCATATCTCCCATTTCCCAAAACGAAATGGCACAAATTATATGTCCATTTTGAAGCTTGGGATGTGAACTCTAAGACTGGAAAGTTTCATAATTTTCTGACTTCATTTGCCTAGTCAAAACATCCACACGAGAAGACTGCCCAGAATAGAGTTTCACTGGACAGAATTTCAGATTTTGCATCTCAACTTCCAATGGTTCCATTTTCATACCAAACATCATTCCCACATAAATTTTCACAAGGAAGCCATTGGAATCATTAAAATATCCAAATTCCCATCACACATTCTCCAAAAGTGTTTATTCAACAATAATTATATCCACTTTTAAAGTCATTAGCCCTTAATCACTTTTTGGGATATTACAAGGTAACTTCCAAACTTTCGTATATTGCTTATTCTGGCTGTTGTGGGCAATTTAATCGGTGAAATTTCGCCGGATTGCCATTGGTTTTAAAGTTTGGAAATGACATGGCCTAGGGGTTATGCTGCCCAAATTGGGTCTTAATGTTAGTTGTAACCTAATGTAATGGTTAATAAAGTGGTTAGGAGTAGAAAGAAACACGTTTACGGAGCCTAAACCGAAAAACCCCAATTTTCCCCGGAGTACTTGTATATTTTGGTTATGGCTATAAATGGGTCTTAGAGTTGGATTTTCAATGATTTTATGATTCCATTGAGTTCAGGAGCGAAAATGAGGTGGGGTTACAGTTGGTCACTTTTTCAGAAAAGGCCGAAAAAGCATAATTACGAAAACGCCCCTGAAACCCTTAAAGTGGGGCTGCTAAGGGTAAATTTGTAAATTGATATTGAATTTGATAATTCCAAGTCCAGAAATGGATTTCTTGGGCAAAAATATGTCAGAATAGCCCATGTCAAAATTTTAAGAAAAGTACAGCCGGACCGGGTATGTTTTAATCTAGCAACCTATCATATTCTATTTTTTTTTTTTTTTGTTTCAGGCACCTCCATCAACTAAACGTCGACAAGGCAGACCTATGAAAGCTTCCACTGAAGCCCAACAAACTCCAAGTAAGGAACAACAGCTTGCCAAACCCACCCAGCAGTCAAAACAACGAACAAAAGTCAGGTGTGTATACAAATCAAGACACACATGTGGCATGGGCATAACAATAGATAATGACACTGGAAGAATGCTCTACAATGTGAGTTACACTTAAATTTGTAATGTCAAATACATGTATTGTGTTTTGCTTAGAATATTATGTGAATTACACTTAAATTTGATTATTCCACTTTATTTATTAGCCTGGAATGAGTTCAGAGATGGTTATCCACGAAGGCACCGTACAAGAGTATATGGCCCACTATGCAAATGTGCAAACCAACTTCCCTATCCCAAATGAGAATGATATTACAAAGGACCAAGCTGCTGCTTCTACTGCACCAGTTGGCTCAAGGAAGATACGATTTAGAGGCAAGGAAAGTGTTTCTCAACCATCGCCATCCTCTGTTAAACCATTTGGATTGAAGTGGAAGGGTAAACCAAGTATCACAAGCTCTCAACTCCAACTTCAGACACAAAAGATGATGACAAGGAGCAAAAGCCACTCAAGCAAGCCTACCATATAGGCTGCTTCTAAGTATTTAATCTTTTGTACTTAGTCACTTTGATGTTGGCAATCACTGTGCAAATCTGTTGGTAATTTTTTGGGACCAATGAGTCCATGTAATCTGTCATTTTTTGGGCAGTCACTGTGTGAATATGTTAGCAATTTTTTGTGACCAATGACTCCATGTAATCTGTCATTTTTTTGGCAATCACTGTGCGGATATGTTGGCCAATTTTTGGGACAAATGAGTCCATGTAATCTGTCATTCTTTTTGGCAGTCAGTGTGTGAATATGAACAATAGTAACCAACAGAATGGTATAGTTTGTTAACAGATTATGAATTTACAAGAACAATTTGAATTTGCTTTACATTACATTTTGTAAGAACAATTTGAATTTGCTGACAGATTATGAATTTTTTCCCCTAGTACTCTGTTAAGCTTTTTCTATAGATCCCACACTTTCATTTTTGGGACCAATGACTCCATGTAGTCCATGTAATTTGTCATTCTATGCGTAAAGTTGTAATATTTATGGCACAATTTGCTGCAGGTAGAGAAGCAATCTGTTCATTTTTTTGTGTGATGATAAATGAGTACGTTGTAACATTATTGTTCAGCTTGCACCCAACTATTGCATATTAACTTGTAAACATAATTTTTCATGTAATCCACAAGCGATATGTTCATTTCCAGAAGCAATCTGTTCATTTCCAAAATAAGCACAATTAACAAAACCCATCTATCTTCCAAAATAAAATACAATTAACAAAATCCATGTAATCACTAGCATTGTTATTGCTCTTTTAAACTTCAGCTCCCACATCCTCAGTTCAGCATCATTCAGCCCATGTATGTGCTTAAGAGTTCTTAGTTCACCATGAATAGCCTCAATCTCTTCATTTAGCCTCTGCCCATTGTCTCCTCTTCTAATCCTATCATCTCCTCTTCTAATCCTGTTATTTTCGTCTTATAATCTATCAACATCATTTAGTAGCTCCTTGATCACAGTATTTGCCCTCTCCCCAAAGTCACCATCATGCCAGGAGAAATACCCACAACCACCATCCTATGAGTATTCGAAACAACGAAATAAGAAGTAAAATCACAATCAAACATCCTTCCCTACACAACCCACAAATCAGTCGCACTAATACAAATTCCACTTCATACCTGGTTGTAGAATGGACATCCGTAGAACCTCCTACTTGGGTTCCCGTCGGTCCACGACGTCCACCGTGGGGCTACCAAATTGTAATGGCAAAACCTCCTTGGACCTTCGTAGTCAACCTCCCGACTTGGTTGTCTCAGTAATGCAACCCTTCTTCTACTTCTTCCCGTCGTCAAAGATGCCGATGATGCCATCTGCCTCAAATTTTGCAACCAGTTCGCCTTCTCTTAGCTTGTGCAGCAATTTGACTTGGTTCTTCTTTGTCGGGAGATGAGGTACCAAATTGAAGGAAAGGGATGTTGTTAGGTTTCGTCAATAAAGAAGCAATTTATTACTTCAACTGCCACGTTTGAAACTCTAAATTGCAGATTTGTTGCCACCTGGAACATATTTAACGGGAATTTGGGCTATTTAACGTCATGGTTAAATCAACTACTGAAAAAATTGATTATTGTCAATTTTGTACCCCAAAATATATAGTTCTTATAGATGTTCCGGATGAAATTGTTCATTGCCAAATTTGCACCTTTACTCTATATCATATTTACTTTTCGCATTCTCTATGAATGATAGCATGTTTCTACTGGGGTTCTCTGGAATCTCACCCTGTTTTTAATAAATACCTTAGCGGGTACCAGTGGGTCTAAAGGAAAAGATGTAGATGTCAGAAAGTGAGCGGCACAAGTGTCGAGGCGAGGACAAGATCATGGTCATAATTAGTCTATTTTGTGATATTTTGGTGAAATTTGTAAATATTAAAACTTCCGCTGTATTTTCTGTTTTTGTCAACGAACGATATCAGAATTGTAAATGAATATTTTTATCAGTATAATTGTACTTTTTTGTATGCCCATTGAATTCCGTCTTTATTATTTTTCGATTATCGAAATGGAAATGGGTGTTGACAAAGCGTCCATTTGAATTTACAAGTGCACAATAGCATTTTAACAACTAATAATAATAAAATAATAAGTTTTTGTATGAAAATTTACAAATCCTAATTTTTATTATAAGAATCAATATAAAAATTTACAAGTGTTCATGTGAGTGAATTCACAAGTGTACATATCCATTTTAACGACTAATAACAGTAACATAGTAACAAGTGTGATAGAAGAATTTTACCTAAGAATAAACAAAGTAAACAAGCTCATCTGCAATACAAAAGGCCACATATAAATGAAGGGATCACTCACCTTTAGTTTAGAGGCATGGGTCTTTTAAGGATTATTGAATATATCTATCTCAAGAGCCTCCTTCAAGATTCTTCAACATGAATGTATCTAAATGGAACAACACGTATGGCTGAAAACAAAGTGGTACAAAACTTTTAGCTGATTGAAAATATTTGAACAGCGTATACCAATCCTCTCCAACTCAAAAGTACAAATATCAATAACACAGAGCGTTTCATGTTTCTTGCTGATGTTTTTGTAATTAACTTCATTGTTCCAAAGAGTGCATGGATAAAAAAAAACTACTTAGGAGAGGATTGAGATGTGTATTCCATATAAAACAAAGTATAGTAAGTTTATCATCATACATGAGGTATGCAACTCGAATATCCAACTAAAATGAAAAAGTCATAATCTCTTTTTCAATTATTTATTTCAATTTCAAAATTTATAAAAAAAGAAGGAACAATATTATTTCAGTTATCAGAGTATTCCAACAAAATGAAACAAAAACAATCTTGATAACAATTAATACTTTTTATAAAGATGGCATGTTGATAACATTGTTTTCCATCTTTGCACCTTGGATTGAAATTTGTAAGAGAAATTATAACAAGATTTTTTTAAAACATGAAATACTACTGTCTCAGATAGATTATCTTTGTTGTCTATTGCCGTTTGCTTGACAGGATGAGAGGAAAAAAGAAATAAAAAGAGGGAAACAATAAATTGAAACGATGAAGGTAAAAAAAATCATGCACCATAGATTCTAAAATTAATTTTATTATTTTTACATACTATTTAAAATCATACATGTTTCTAAATCCTAAATGACTTAGGGTAATTGAAATTACTACCGTTGGATTATTGAAATATATTTTAAAAACCTAAAAAAAGCATTATATCAAAGATGGTATGCTTAAAGATCTCATAATCAATGTATAATTTGTGCTGTCTCACAAACGCTATTAGATTTTGAACTTATTATCCTTTTTTTTCCAATAATTTTGAGCTTATTATCATATCCAGTCCTTTTTTGTTTGTCAAAACAAACAC
This sequence comes from Inga laurina, assembly GCA_963855925.1. Taxonomy (NCBI): domain Eukaryota; kingdom Viridiplantae; phylum Streptophyta; class Magnoliopsida; order Fabales; family Fabaceae; genus Inga; species Inga laurina. The sequence continues at coordinate 58,551,505 of OY979708.1, forward strand.
ATTGACGATTGATTGGGTAAAATGATGAGTGTTTGAATTAGCGATTGAATAAGTAACTTATTTTTACTTAAACTTATGGAATCTTAATATTGGAAAAAAGTTAGATTGGGTAAAATGATGAGTGTTTGGATTAGCCATTGGATAAGTAACTTATGAAAAAGTTAGGATGTTTGGTTTGACTTTTGCATAAGTGACTTTTGGATTAATTAAGAGAAAAAAATTGAAAAAATTATGAAAAATGAAAAAATGAAGGGATAATTGTGAAAAAAGTCATCATTGACAACTTAATTGTCAATGGGACCTGGGAAGATATCTACGCACGGAGGGATTTTTTCACAATTTTCTCAAAAATTAACTTTGAAAATTTGGTAATAGCACAATTTTAATAAAATTATATCAAACTCTAATTTAAATCGGTACACTCCAAAAGTCTTTTCTACTGTGTACCTCAAGCTTAAATCTTATAAATTATATCAAACTCTAATTTAAATATTAAATCCTAACTTATATTTTCACATAGCTTAAAAACTAACAAAATAAATTGATTAAAATCTCAATAATACCTCCAATAATCTAAATAAATTATTTAAACTAAATTTAATGGGTAAAAACACTATATAGAAACTAATTTATGACATGTTTATAAAAAAAAAAAAATTGATTATAAAATCATAAAAAAACTAAATAATAAATCTAAATTGATTAAAATTAATTATTAATTATTCTCTACATTTCTACAGTCATATATTAACAAAACTCAAAACTTGCTTAAACTCTTATCCCAAAGTATTCTCTAATTAGCAGAAAATTATTATCTAAAGAAAGAGAAAAATAGTTAAAACATTTTTCATAAAAGAAGTTTTATTATTAGAAGTGATTTTGATTACCTCATTGATCCTCAAAAATATGAAAATACTCCTTTCAATATTATTTTATAGCAATAAGATCCATTTTGAGATTTATGACTTTTTCCAACTTTTGACTTATTTTACCTTAAATCCCGTGGCTAAAACAAACACCCACTTTTAACTTTTTCACTATTCAAGCTCGTTTGTGTCACTGTTCAAACCCGTTTGTACGTTAAAACGCCCAAACAAACACGATGAAAACAAACACACCCAATGATGGTAGAAAGTCATATCGGAATGAATTTTATTTTTAAAAAAAAGGTTTCAACTTTGTTGGCATTTTTTAATAGACTCAAGCATTTTTTTTATTTGTAGTTGTTGAATACGAAGTGATAATTTGACCAACCATAAGTTGTTTTCAGCGTGATAAATTAACATCTAAGTTCTAACTACGTAACTAACGATATCTCAAATCTAACAATCGAGTGATAAATTAATAAAATAATGCAACAAAAAAATAAAACATGCTAACCATTCTGAGTTGAAATTCTGAAGAAAATCAATGAAATCTTATATGTCCACATCCAAAATATAAGTAACTTGAACTGAGTGTTGTCCTTCACAAAACCATTTCAACCTTGAATATAGAATCAAACATTAAATAGATCAAATAGGATCTCAAACGAGGTTAAAACATTTTGATCTTTAAGGCTATATTAAGATATCCCCCAACACTTTAAACATGTAATACCAAAACGGTCTTTTCTAGCTTGCAATCTGATAGAATTAAATTTACAACGTTACAGGAATTAGTGGCTGCTAGATAAACGCATTGAAGAAGAACAATTCATGGTTTAGACCTCAAAAAAAAATACATCACAATGTAAAATCTCTAACGATTGAATAATTTTTATTTTAATTGAGTTCAGAATAAGATTGAAACTACTTTATAAACGCTTCACAAGCGTTATAACAAATTAATCCAAACATAAAAAATAAACAGATACGCTCCAACAAGAATCCATCCGGAGGGAGCCTTCATCAATTACTCTAGAACAAGCTACTCACTTGATTATTCTAGGTCTGTTAGCTCGTACTTTAGATTTGGTGCGTTGAATCTTCTTTGGAAGGTCGGTTGTTAATGCATACATCTTTACAGCAAATAATCCCTCAGGGAATCCCCTCTGATCCTGATCAAACACAATGAATATTATAAGAGAAAAAGAATGTGACGGTACATGATTCTAGAATACTCCAAATTATGGAAGAAGCATTGATATTGACTGACATGAATAAGAAAAAGACATCATATATATACTGTGACACGAGATATATGGGCTCAAATGTCATCAACATATGATACTGTAAAAAAAAAAAAAAAAAGTAGAATTGGATAACTTTATTTAGTGTTCATTGATACGATTGTTGGTTTGCTTCATTTAATTTTTTTTTAACTTTCAGTAGTTTCAAAAAAAATTTTGTTTTTTCACAGATACTCTATGCACTATATCTGTGTAATCTATGTGCATTATCTATGCAAGATTGCAGTTTATATACAATTTTCAAGTGGAGTTGAAACTAGTTTGAAGTGTATTGTAGCCAATATGAGTATCAACTATCAAATACATATAAATCATAGATGATAGTTCTGCAAGTTTAAAGAATTGGCGCTTCATGCCGGATTAAAGCAAGATGAAACACTTTTGGCTTCCATGTGAACCAACAGTGACTTACCTTTATTTTGAAAATATGCAACCCAGACCTAGCAAAGAGTTCTTTAAAGTATAAATCAGATCTTGTAATACTTCGATCGGCATTGTCAAGCACAAATCCTGCAAAGAATGAAGACAAAGATGCATTCAACAATAAAGCCAAACACTACAAGATCCTAATGATGCACAACTAAACTATGGGGAAAATACATGCATATTGTGTGTGTTTTATTGAGGGATGATGCAATTTAATTTGAGAGTTCATGAGCAAGAGGTAAAATTTTCAAACAATGACTCAATCTACGCAGAATGAAAACACATGTACAGGCTGGGAGGAACACATGTACAGGCTGGGAGGGTTTTCCTGTAATTGTAAAAGCAAAATCTTCCCCACTTCTGTTGAGGAAATTATACATATTATTGAGGGGCTAAAACTGTGTTAAGAAAGAGGGTGCACATTTGTTGTAGTTTGTTGTGACAAACTGACAATGCTGAGGCACTTGGAACGATCACCAGGGTCAGTTCTGATCAGCATCTGTTAAATGTCATTATCGATATTCCCAGACTTTATCTTAGAAGGGACTGGAAGATTTCTTTCCATTTAGGGATACAAACAAATGAGCTCATATGTTAGCTCAACTTTCACATAGGATTAGCAATGATTTTTGCACCTCTGAACAACCCCCCACCTTGTTTAAAGGTGGTGGATGATGAAAGGAGATTGACACTTTGTACTCGTTAGATTTGTACCTCTTTTGGTTTTTTATTAATGCAGTTTCAGTTTTTATTCCAAACAAAAAAACAAAAAACATTGTACGTATTTTACAGATTGAAAGATATAAAAACAAATGGAAAGAAAGTATAAAAGCAAAGTCAGAAGATCAACAGCAATACAAGACAACTAAATCTAAATCTCTGATGCTACAAAACTTATCAAGAGAACTCATAAGTCATTCCATAATCAAAATTTGTTAAGAAATTTACTTAGTACTCATAACATGTCAAGTAATTTCAAGTTATAAATAACGTGGTATAGAAACTTGAATAAGCTGCACTATTTTATTCATGAGCTATAAATAGTGCAGCTCTTTTCTCATATTCTGTGCTACTCATGGGACTCACTAGTTTTAAATATTGGGTTTACTTGATCTGGTCTAATAAAAATGACATGTTAGTCAGTAAACCCATGTTATTTTGCGGCACTGTCTTATTAGTAAATTCAAATGCATTGATCCAGTCCAACTATAAAGTGTTATTTCTATGGCCCCACCTGGAATCTCAATATCTGAGGACTTGCGGGAGCAGAATAATGAGAAGTTAAAAGACTTAAATTTTTCAAGTCTGAGGCTACAAGTTCCCAAAATGCTGGCCAAGTTGAAACTTCTTTAAATTCATAAAGTGCATGAAAAAAATAAAATCAGCACGATTGGAAGGATAAATTAGCAGAAATAGCATAATACCCTGTCTTGCAATATTCTCCTTGAGGACAAAAAAACCACCTGGTTTGAGACCAACCTACAAATGACATTATTCAGCTCCATCAGAAAATGAGCATGTAACGATACTTAGTAACACATACACATATTCAAATTTAAAAGGTTGGAGATAAACAATTTGACTTCTTCGGGTATTGATAGATTTCAATGTACTTCAATATCACAATCTAGAGTTCAGAATTAAGACTACTATTGAATTTCTCTCGTCCCTTTCTATCTATATATAATCCCATTCCTGAATGGAAAAAGGGGGAAGAATCTCCCTCCCTTCACAGTTAAGATCACCCCACCCCATATAGACTAGCAATTCAAATAAAGTATAATTTACCTTTGCTCTTTGGAAGAAAGACACAAAGTCCTCGTCTGTAAGATGACCAATGCACCACTGGATCCATATTACGTCATATCTTTGAGTATCTGGTGTGAAATCCTAAAATGGAAGCAAGAAATCGCAAAAAGTGAAGGCAAGCAACATAACCGAGTAATGGTATTAGAGCTTATAAGGCCTGAATGATAAATTAAAGGCAATTAATGGCATTCAAAAGAAACTTTGTAAGTGAGACATGAGGATCTTTTTTTGTGGGAGCGGGGGTGGGGGTTGGAGTTGTCCATGCATTTACGCTTGCTACGCAGGCCTGTGGTCAAGGATGTGAACATACACCATTTTAGGTGCCATAACTGTATTGGACACTAATCCAATAATGAGTATTGTGAGGGTACACAAACACCATTCCATTTTCTTTTATCTTTTCTCATGTGTGGTTAGAAATGGGATGGAGCATTTTGAAACATGACAAAACAATGCCAAATATGGCATCATTTTAGTTAGTTCCTTCACACCTTCAAATGCCCCAAAATTTCCCTTCTAGCTTGATTTCAAACATCCTTCTTCACTCTGTTTTGCCACTCCTATTTTTGGTTTGCAATTTTGTTTGCTGCTCAGCTGGTCACGTTCATTCCATTTCTGCTGTTCCCGTACTCTGTTAGCACACCATTTTCAGTGCATGCATAGTTTGTATGTTTAGCATTCCCTTCTTAAATTTCCTCCTCTTTGTTCTCTGCTATAGTACCATAAATATGCTATAAATTGCATTTTGTTTTAGGGCATTGAAGGTGGAAACTGGCCAAAGAAACATCATTTTGTATCTTCGCCACTTTGACGTGTTCTGATGACATTTCAAAATGCTTCAGCACGTTTTTAAATGATAGGTATCTTAAAGCAAGGACAAGTCAATAAACAATGTAAAAAGGAAGTGTCAATGTGTGTTCGGGACATTATCTTCAAGGTCTCTCACTGATAAAAAATGAAAATAACCCAAAAAAAATTTGGTTTTAAAAGAAGCATAATAAGGAAATGAGGAAAAAGATTATTTTAAGTTTACTACCTTATAAAGTAACTACATTCACATTCAAGTAAATTAGACACCTAACAGTTTACCTGAAGAGGCTTGCAATAAAAGTTAACTGCTCTGTGAATATCTGAATCCATATGATTTCCAGGAGCCAAAGTTTCTCGTGCAGCCTCTAAGAAATGTGATACTGGCTCAAGGAGGTCAACCTGAAATTTTCGTACAGTAAAAGAGAAAACAAAAGACTGTATGAACTTATAAGATCACTATAACATCTATTATGAAGTACACTTAGTAGATATCATTTAATATGCAAAACAATTGCAGGGAAATAAAATAGAGGCAGCACAAGACAACTTGATGATGACATCTTTCAAAACTAGCATGGCATGCACTTCGATTCATTGATGCAAATATCACAAGATGAAACAAGTTTTGAGAAGTTCATGAAACCGATTCCATGGGGTACTATTAATTGTTAATACAATAAAAAAATAATATATGCATTAAAAAATAATAAATTGACCATCAATCATAAAAACGTTATAGTCATGATGAAAGAAAGGTACCAAAAGTGTAAACTTGTAGATACATTAATGTGTTTTAGAGCCATATTGATATAATTTAGTGCATTCACATGCACGGTCCTCAGAAAGCATATAAAATGTGGACCTGTTCAACTTTTTTTGCCAGTCTTTTCTATTTCCATTGTGATAATCTAGAGCTACAACATTATTACATCCCATTCTCTACCAAATAATGTGTGTAGAAGCTTCTGACTAAACATCATCGCGTTCCATTTCATCCTAACCAAGGACACCACAAACCAGACGGCACACTGCCCAAACAAGCTTTATGCGCCCTCTATTGGCCAAAACTAGTGTACTTGATAGTTTAAACAAAAAGGAAAAATAAAATATACAGATTATCAGGCCACACCCAATCCTTCGGAAAAAACCAAACAAACTAGTCCAGCCCAGCTGGATTTTTATTAGGATTGAAACACTAGGACTTTTTTTTCCCCAAGAGCACTGGAAAAATTTCTTAAAAATACAGTAGTTGATGAATTATAAAAGATACTTGGAAAGGAAGCTAGCCAGTTCAAAGATTTTATACATGTAAAGGAGATTAAACAGACATACCTCATTGAAGTACCTAATAAGAAGGTTTTTGGTGATCCTGCCGATGCCAGAACCACAGTCTGGAAAATCAACAGATTGTTGGTTGGATCTTCAATAGACAAAACTATACTATTTAAAGCATTTTACAAAAAGCAGGTATCAATTTTTTCAAAATAGAAAAGGAAATGCAAGATTAGAGGCTCACTATATGACATATCAGTTAACCGAAGCAAAGAGAGAAAATACACCTAACTTAACCAGAGGAACACCTTCACACACACACACAGAGGCATAGCTACAAACAGAACACACATACATACAGAGAATTTCGCCAATATTACTGAAACATATGAGCAACTGAGAACATCCCCAATCAAACAAACTAAACAACCAATTCAAATCTCCTAAGTATCTAAAGTTCAAATAAGTTAATCTCAAAGACCTTCTTGATTATTGCCAGTAAATAATCGTCAGAAAGCAAGACTTGCAAAAGGTAGTTTTCATTATTTTTTTTCCTGCTTTTCATTTTCAGATAATATGATAAGTATTATGCACTAACCATTTCCTCATTGAATTGAAGCTAATATTATGGACCTTGATCCAGGAAGCGTTTTCCATATTGCAATTGTAAAATCAAAGCAGTTATGCTTAAAATCAGAAAACCCAATTTAGATTCTTTACCAAGTTCAAAAATACAAGATAATGAATATTCCGGCTCAACCATTATCATCAGTCGCCTAGTTGATAAGATATACAGAATTATTCATAAGTAAGCTGATAGGGGGCAGTGCAGCACATAGGTAAAGAGAGGGTACCAAGAGCAACAACCGGTCGGTCTTTTACACCAGTAGGAAATCGCTCAGACAGGACTATTTTCAGGAAAGCCTCACTATCATTTATATCAGGTTCATTCACATTTGCAAATCCTCCCAACACCCCGTCCATTGATGCCTGCACACCCTATTCTAACCAAAAAAAAAACATAGTGCTTAGGAGAAGCTATTGTTGCATTATCAAGTAAAACCAAACAACTTGTCAACGCTAGTATTTTCCTTCAAAGATTCACTATCTCAGCTTCAACGAACTAAAAATTCTCCCCTTCCCAACATATACATATATATGTGCGCTACTTCTTTAATTTTTTTAGACAACCAAAGACCAACAGCAAACAATTTTAATCTCAAATTTCGCAGAGCAAGCGAACCCAACCTTAGATGCTCCGAGTTTTAGAATAAAAGGTATAGAGATGAGAATCGTCAAGCGCATAGGGTACCTCCCAATAGCCGACTCCATGACGATACCACTCAGTCTTCTTGTCTGGATCACCCGCTTGTTCCCGCCACATCTCGTCGGCGGTCTCGAAGTCCCGACCATTAGAATCTGAGCCGCCGACGTCCATATAGCTTTGAGCTCAACTTTGGAGAGAGAAAGGAGCAGAAATCCAACCCACCGAAGCTTTGAGAAATCAAATGTAGTTCTTGTAACCTCAGAGGTTTTAAAAGTACTTTTTCGTAAATCGAGATAAAACTTCTCTCACATATTTAATTCGTAAACTATAAAAGTTATTCTCCAAAAGCTAATCAGAATACACGTAATTGCCTCACCCTCAGTTTCGCAATTTTGAAAGCCGCGTATATGTACATTATACAGTATATGTGGTGTTGTATTTTGCATGTAATGAAATCCGGACCAGACTAGCCGGTCAGACCGGAAAACTGGCGAACTGGTCCTAGATTTGGTCCGGTCCGGTCCGCTGCCTGTGAGGGGACGAGGGTCGACTCGGTCAAAACCGGTCGACCCAGCCGGTTGTTAAGCGACTCGGCAACACCATCAGGTCAGGCGATTTGGCCAAGTCACTCGAATTGGCATATATTTGTCCCAAAACGGCAACGTTTTGGGGCAATAAAAAAATACAGAAACAGAACAAACTGAGATGCGATCTTATTGAAATGATCAGATTCAGAAAGACTGAAAGAGGAAAGATGGAAACTCGGGCAAGCAATCTCCTCTCACAGACGAAAATCAGGTGACGGTGAGCCTGTGCCTAGCCCAGCGTCCGATGACGATGGCAACCCTGTACCCAGCTCAGCATCTGATACAATGGCGACCTGCAAGAGATGGGAGATGCCGAGACTGTGAAGGTTGATGAAGAAAAGGTGATGACAGAATCTAGTTGCTGAAGATCTCGTGGAAGGATCAGAAAATGATTTTTTTAAAATGCAGAGAATGGAAAAGGGACGATCTAAAGATGAAGATGATTTCGAAGAAGAGAGAAAAGAAAAATGAAAGATGAAAGAGGCAACAAAGAAAAATCAAAGAAGATGATTTTGCCTCGGAGAATGGTTTTGCTTTGGATTCCCAACACCTTTTATTAAAATAAAATAATGGCACATATATCAAGAATGAGTTGGCAAAATAATATCAAATATAGGATATGACCATAAGAGAGTGTTGGCTCGAGAAAAAACACGAGGATCAAGATCAAAGATAAGAAGACATCATTGCATAAGTGGGTAAAGAAAAAATAAATGAAAGGTTAAAGATCAAGATAAAGAGAAAAATAGGTTAAAAAAAAGAACAAATCTAAAAAAATAAAAAGATAATGAAAAAATTATTTAAAATGATATAATAATAATAGGAAAGAAAATATCATTATATAAGTATAGACATCATAACTAATACTAATAGATTTTAAACATTTTTTTTCTAATGATCTTCATTTTTATTTATAGAAGTTTAAAAATATATTAATATATATATATATATATATATATATATATATATATATATATTATTACTAATAAATTATAATATTTAATATGACGGGTCGGACCGGTCGGTTGACCCATTAACCCTTGAACCTGTACTGTGATCGGTTCATTACCTGGTCTATTTTTTTGTTCCTTGGTATTTTGCAAGGGTTAAGCCGTTACGGTGAACACGACTATCTATCAACCTAAAATATTTTTAGGTATCATTTTGTTCCCACGAAAAAGAATTTTAAAATTATAAAATTATAAATCAGATATTTTTATAAAAAAACTAAGTTGTGAATTGTTCATCAAGTTTCATCATTCTTTTATCAACTCTTGATAACAAGCCTGATTTAGGATTTTACAATTTCAAAATTCTTTTTCTATCATTTTCTCTATATTAAAATGGGCGTGCATCCTACAGTACTTTTCAAGGGGTATCTATTGTCTAAAATATTTGGTGGTGCACCTAACTGATGCACCTAGTGGTTTAAAGTACTTTTTAGATGCAACCAATACTATAAACTACATTTTTTATGCTTCAAACACCCTAAAATTATTTTTTAGGTGTATCCAACACTCTAAATTATCTACATTGTTAAGTACAAAATTGGACACACAAAAATAAAAGCATTTTAAGGAGGTGGATGCCCTGAAAAAATATTTCAGGATACTGGGTCCATTATAAAATACATTGGGGTACTATATGAACCTAAAAAAATACTTTAGGGAGTTAGATTCACTTTATTAAAATTGGAGCAATCTACCCCTAAGCTAATAGTACCTAATGTCCATCCATTTTTTTGGCACGAGCTTCCTAATCCTTAATATACGAAGTTGCTTATAGTTTCAAATCCTATTGCCTAGATAGAGATCACTGTCAATACTCGTTTCCATTTTGATAATCGAAGAGTAACAAAGACAGAATTTTATGGGTATACAGAAAAGCAAAATTATATTGATAAAAGCATTCAGTTACAATCCCAACGTCGTTCGTCAACAAAATACAAAATACAGCAGAAACTTCAATATATACAGGATATCCCAAAATATCTAAAGCATAAACTAATTATAACCACTGTCTTCAACCTTGCCTCAAGACATGTATCAATCACTTCCCGGCGTCTACGCCTTTGCCTTTAGTGTCACTGGCACCTGCTAAGATGTTTGTTTTGAAAAAGAGGTGAGATTCCAAGAAATCCTAGTAGAAACATACTATTGTTCATAGAAAATACGAAAAGTACATATGATATGCATCACGTATGCACAAATTAATGAACATTATAAACACATCATCTGCATGTATACACTTGTAGGGCCCAGTCCCACAATCTACACCGGTTGGATTCTCACCAACTCCCAGTGTAAGTACCCCTGACACTAAATGCCCATCTCTAGGGGAAACATGTTAATTAATAAAGCACATTTACATACATGACATTCACATAAACATATAACTATGGCATGATGTATGAAGGATAATGTTCATACCTCAGTTTTTTAAATCCCTTTTTTTAATGTACCTCGTAAAACGTGTCGCTTCCGGCTTCTAACTTGGTCCTAAAATATTAAATGTACAAGAAATAGATCATAACCTATCCAAGTATCATTTTAGACTCTTCCATAGTGTTTCTTGTGGTTATATTAGTCTATGGTGCAATTTTACCAACATGCCCTCGGACCCCGCCCTGGCCCGGCCCTGTTGTACCCGGCCCGATGGCACGTTTTTTCAAAATTTTGACTAGAGCTATCCTGACATATTTTTACCCAAGGAATCCATTTCTGGGTTTGAAATTATCAAATTCAGTGTCAAATTATGAAAATACCCTTGACAACCCCGATTTAGGGTTTTATGGGCGTTTTCGTAATTATGTTTTTCGGCTTTTTTTGAAAAAGTGACCAACTGTAACCCCACCTATTTTTGCCTTTTGAATCCAATGGGACCATCAAAAATATGAAAATCCATTTCCTTCCCTCATTTCTGGACAGACTAGAAACTTTAAAGAAAAGGAAAAATAGTAAAAATAAACATAATGCCTTTATAAACTAAAACTTTATTTTTACGTTGTGTAATTGGTGTCATGACCACTAATTCAACATCCAGGTAAGCAAAAAACACTAACAAAGACTATATGAATAAAGAGAAGATCATGCATTTTCCTTCCTCATAATCACAATATACAATACATTCAATAAAAACCAGGAAAATAAAGCTTTAACATGGACCTTATGAATCTCTTTCATTCTTTTTTAGCATTGCTATCTTCATCACATTAATCCTCTGTAAATTTGTTGAGGTCCAATAGGCAACCATCGTTCTTGCCAGAAATTTCTTCACCAGAAGCTTCAACCACAACTACTATCTTTGACTCAACTTCCTCCTCTTCCGGTAACTGGTTTAAGTCAAATGAATGGGCTTGTACCTCTTGATGCTCAAGAGAGTCTTCAATAACCAAACCCAAGAGATCACCATTGAACTCTGATTCATTACTTATATGATTTGCCAAGGGTTGCATATGGACATAATCAGTGGTTATTGTACTATTTATCTTCTGCCAATCCTTACTACCAATGTTTAGGTTCCAAGAGTTAACTTCTTCCTCATCTCCTAAGTGAGGCGCATCCAACTGCATCACAAAGTCGGCACAATCCAGTGAAGAGACGGACCAGGTTGGCAGATGGAAGGTTGAATAAAATAGGTGTTTCCCATTCATGAGGTTTATCCAACCGTCAACTTTTTTTTTTTGGATCAAATGAGAGAGAAAGCTATTTCATAAAAGTATTTGTATGGGAAATGATGCTTTTGAGGAGTGAGAAGAGCTACCATTTATCATTATAATTGCACTTTTTATTTTAGATAGATGGGGATATAATTAGTAGGCAAAGTTGAAAAGTGAGTATTAATCACATGGGCGAAGCAGAAAAAAATGCATTAATTAAACTGCAAGTGCCATATACTGTGGACCATTCATTTCTTTTACAAGTGTCTTATATTGTAGACCGGAGGGAGTAGTTAGTTGTGTTGGATGCACATAAATAAATAGTTTGTTGCTAAATTTGCACATTAACCCTTAATTAAATTTGATAAATATAATTACAACTCTACAAACACATAGTTACACCTATAAATAATGTATATAAATTCAACAATATAATATCAACCCAAAAAAATTAGAACAATCATTTGTATAAATGACAAAAAATAAACACGAAATTGGAGGCGCGTATATACTTTTTTTTTTAGTGAAATATGGAATTCATTAAGTTTCAACTGGGAAAACTTAATACAAGCACAACTAGAAAGCAGGGAGGTGTGTATATACTATACAACCAAAAAAAGAAAAAAAAAAGTTAACATAGAGGGGGAAAAACTAATGCCAGATATAATATTTGTAATTGTCCTATTCATATTTGGTTTAAAGAAATAGATCCTGCAACAACTAAAATAGATAAAAATAAATAAGCAAGCAGCAAATAAATACGAAAATAAATAAATGATTGAAAATTTGAAATAAAAATAATGAATGGAGCAAATAGCCACATTCATAAAATTTTATTTATATAAGTAAGCTATAAATAGGTAGATAAATAAGTAAATGAGTTAGAAAACCATATATATAGCATCACATAACCAAATTCACTAATAGAGAAACAAATAGCAATCCGTATATATAACATCATGTAGCAATCCAACTAAAAAAAAAAAAAACTAATTAATGGTCTGTTTGGGAAGGCGGTGAGGGCTGAAAAAGCACAATGGAAAGGGAAAAAGGATGATGGGAGTAAAATGAGGGTCTGTTTGGGAACCCGTTTGGAGGCTAAAAAAACCCATTTGGGGGTTAAAAGCCCCAAAAGCTCATTTAGTGTGTTTGGGAGAGCGTTTGTGATGACTGCGTTCTGCAAAAAATTGAGCTTTTATCAGATGGAGATAAAAAAAAGTCACTTCTGCCACCGTCAATCTAAACACAAATCACATCTACAATTTGAATTTTTTTCTAAATGACTTTTTCAAAAACCCATCTATTAAAAAAGTTCCTTCTCCACCGCTAATCCAAACAGGCATTGAGATGTTTGGGTTGATATTTTTTCAAATGGCCTTTTAGGCCAAAAGCTACTTTTAAGAAGAAGCTACTATGTGCATGTTTGGATTGGCGTCACGATAGTTTATAAGCTGCTTTTCACGTAAATCGAGACAAAACTCCTCTCACATACTTACCTCGTATACCATAAATCACGATTAAAAAGCTATTTTTAAGAATTCTTATCGCTGTTTCAAACACACACTAAAAGACTTGCTTTTCACAGTGCAAATGGGCTTCTACCACTGACAATCTAAATATAAATTATATTCACAATATGACTTTTATCTTATCTTAAGTTTACAAAAGTCATATTAAAAAAAAAACCACCTCTTTCACAGCTAATTCAAACGGGCCCTAAGCAAGCAAGCAAATAAATACAAAAATAAATAATTGAAAACTTGTAGTAAAAAATAATGAATTTAAAAAACAGCCAAATTCACTCATAGCAATCCATATATACAACATCACATAACAATCCAACTAAAAAATAAAATAAATAAAAGTAAGGAAGTAGGCGATCAAATAAATAAATAAATCATAAAATTATTGAAATACAAAATAATAGCCAAATTCGTAAAATTCTATATATAAGCAAATAAGTGAGTAAGTTATAAATAGAAAGATAAAGATAAATAAGTAAATAAGTTGGCAATATGTACATACAACATCACATAGGCAGAAAAGTAAATAGGTAGCAATCCGTATATCCAATGTTTTAAAAGTCAAACTGGACATTGAACCGAAAAGGCCTGCGGTCACAATTTAAACGATCGAATCGGCCTGATCGTTTGGTTGGACCGGTGATGTGATAATTAAATTAAAATAATATTATATATCTATATAACATATCTCTCTATCTTTAAATGTAAGTTATTTGTAGGAAAAAAGTTTAATTCAAAATATAAATCACTTTTAAGGTAATTAATGAATTTTCTCAATTTTATCCATATTTAATTTCTATCAGAAAGAGATAAAGAAAAGATAGCGATGTGAAAAACTTAAAATCATTCGTAAAATAAAGTGGGCAAAAGAATTAATAAGGGCAAATGTAAAATTTTTTATCGATTTCATAATGTGTGTGTGTATAGATATTTAACTTTATGCTAATAATATATTTTGCCAGCCATATTATTACTCATTTTGAATTTTGGTAAAACAATCATTTTATATAAAAATATTAAAAAAATTGAATAAAAAAATTAAATAAAATAAGAAAAAAATACGAAAAACGAAGATGTCACAAGATAGCAAAAAGTTTCAGGGAGAAGAAAGAGATAGCCAAAAGTACTGGTAAAAAAAAAAAGATCAAAATGAATTAAAGTTTTGTCATAATACCAGAACCAAAAGTGGTGAAATTTAAATGTTATTTCCTCCTTTCCCAAGATGATCAGAAACTTTACTTGTGGTGCATTTATATTTGCGACGTCCCCCCCCCCCCCCCCGGTCTCACCGTTAAATAGCTCTCTGCAACTTTTTGGGATTTTGGAGGAAAGAGGTGAAACCTCTTAAATGCCATGGAAGATGATAGTTGCAGACTAGCAAGTAGAGAGAAATTAAGTAAAAAATAATGTGGTTGGTATGTTTTTGGCAGACCTTTTTTTTTTGCCAATGTATATTTTTTTGCAGACTTGTTCTATATTTTCCTCCTCAATCTTTACTATTATCTCCCTTTTCCTCTTCTTCATCTCATCTTCGTTCTTTCTGCAAAAATAGGGGATGATCTTTTTTTTCTTTTTTTAAGAAACTCTCAGATCCGTTTGGTTCTTTTGAAACTGCTATAGGTTCCGGCGTGACACTAGATTCCGGTTCAAATGCCGGTTTAAGGCGGTTTAAAACGGCTTAACCCTTTAGACGGTTCGAACATAAGAAACCAGCTAGAAAAGAGAACAGGTGATGGCTGGACCAGTCTGATTTTTCGGTCTAGTCCGACTTTCAAAACCTTAGGGTGTGTTTGGTTAGGGGGTTAAGTTATAATTTTAGACGGGAGAAATAAAAAATTTACTCTCTTATTCTTTTAAATTTTGGGTTCCCACCCAAAATTTATACTCTAATTCTTTTTAAATTTTGAGTTCCCATCTAAAATTTAAATACATTCAATCCAAAAAGATAATTTACCCCGTCCCCCCTCAAACCAAACACACCCTTGGTATATACAATGTTATATGCATAATCACCTAGCAATCCAACTAAAATAAATATAAATAAATAAGAAAGCGAATAAATACAAAAAAAAAATATTTGAAAATTTGAAGTAAAAAAAAATGAGTTGAAGAAATAGCCAAATTCACTCCTTATATAAAATATTATATCTATATATATATATATATATATGAATGAGCAAATAAATACATAAATTATAAGAATAAATACAAAATTGGAGATGTGTTTGCATTGAATGACCAAAATAAAAGTTCACAGGAAAGAAAACAAAATAATGCATGATAATCTATATTTACTGTCACACCCTCATTTTATTTTCATCTATTTCAGAGTATTTGCGGAAAATGATACACAGTTCAGTGGGCAATACATGAATAGCATAAATATACTGATATTATGTGCACGATTACGGAAATTCCCCATAAGGGTTCGTATTTGATAATTACAATTAACGCAGTCTCACAGCGCTACGTGGGTGTCTAAACCCGTCTCAGTGAACGGAGACATCTTCTTGTCTTCGCTCCACCACCGCAATCCCCTTCGTACGGTTCTCTTTATTGTTCTCAGCATACGTTCTGTTTTTTCCTGTCTAAATTGTTGGTAGGGGATGGTGAGATTCTGGAGAATCTCAGTAGGAAAGTAATACCAATATACATGCAAGATAAGTACTTAATGCATGACATGTTTGCATTATATAACTTATGCTCACACAATGATATATCTGTGTGCTCAATGTTTCAATCAACATACGTATGGCCATAGCATAACCAGAAACAGAGCTTCAATTATTCATATATGTTTCACATCATCAGGCAAAACAATAACATGCATCAATACACTAGCATATATATCAAATACACGCAGGAGAGGTAAGTTCCCTACCTTAATCGCCTTTCCTTGATCTTCGAATAATATGCCTCGATTTGTGTGCCAATCCGTCGGGCTTTCTACTCGATCCTAGAACGTCAAATGTACAGTTTAGACATTTTCATAGTGTTTCTGGTGGTTATATTAGTCTATGGTCAAATTTTACCAAAATGCCCCCGGGACCCCGGCCTGATGACACGTTTTCCCAAAATTTTGAATAGAGCTATTTTGACATATTTTCGCCCAAGGAATCCATTTCTGGGCTCAAAATCACCAAATTCAGTGTCAAATTATAAAAATACCCTTAACAGCCCCTATTTCAAGTTTTAATGGCGTTTTCGTAATTATGCTTTTGCGGCCTCTACCGAAAAAGTGACCAACTGTAATCCCACATATTTTTGCCCACTGAATCCAATGGAACCATTTATTTTATGAAAATCCAGCTCCAATTACATATTTACCCCTGACAGCCCCTATGTGAGGGTTTTAAGGCTATTTTTGTCATTTCACTTTCTAGGGCCTTTCTCACTTCGCGCCCAACATAAACCCTATACAATTTTCCATTCTAAACACAATGGAATCATAAAAAACACCAAAATCCAGTCCCAACACTGTCCAACACAGATCTGGACGAAATTCTTTAATAATAGGAGAAAATAGAGTTTTATGATTTCAATCCATAAAACACCTTCTTATGACCTTTAATCACTTGTTTAACCACTTAATCACATTCTAAACATGATTAGACTAAATTTGGACAGCACCTCCCCTTAGGTTTAGGACTTTCCAAATTTATAAACTTGACAAAAATCACCAAAACCAAACACAAACCTCAACAACAACACCATACTAGTTTAGATCTAAGGCTTGTAAGGTTACCTCTTGAGATCTTGAATCTTCTCTCTCTAGACATCTCCTCTCTCTCTTCTTGAGCTAAGAATGGTGTCTTCAAGATCATGGATGCATGAAGAAAAGGAGTTTAGAGAAGGATCTTTCATGCATATTCACAAGAAAAGGCTTAAGAGACAACTCTTATCTTGATCTTCCTCCTCCTCCTTCTCTCTAGGTCTCAAGAGTTCTCTAAGCTCTCTCTCTCTCTCTCTTCTTTCCTTTAGTGTGATCAAAATGTATGAAGGGAAGGGAAGAGAAATGCTTCATAAACTTCCTCCCTTAATTTTACACCATTGATTTAATCAAGGGACCATAATGTGACACTTGTCACAGTCCTCCTTTCTTCAAGTTTATGTTATACTTACTCCCTTTGGTTTCCCATTAGCATTGAACTAGCTTTTTCCATTGGTTAGCCTTCAGAAAAACGTGCTCCCCCCTTGCTCCAACCAAACCAATTGCTTCTTCCATTTACTCAAGTCAATTGGTACAAGAGTTGGCTACCTAACCTTATGACATAAGTAAGGACTTATGACACAACAATTATCTCTATCATCTTTCATGTGGTATTGACACTTGGTCTCATTGGATTTTGACACTTGTCTTCTCCTCCTTCATCCCTTAA
This sequence comes from Inga laurina, assembly GCA_963855925.1. Lineage (NCBI taxonomy): Eukaryota > Viridiplantae > Streptophyta > Magnoliopsida > Fabales > Fabaceae > Inga > Inga laurina. The sequence goes on from OY979708.1 coordinate 58,569,406, forward strand.
TTTCTAAAATAATTAAGAGAAAAAGGAAGATTACTTTATTTCTTAAATTTTCGGAATAATGCCAGTTCTGGCGGATTTTCTACCTTAACGTTGAAAAATCATAACTAATTTTGTAGGTATCGTTTCAAAGCGATTCCAAAGCCTATGGAACCCTCATTGAGTCTAGTTTCAAGGAAAAATATGGAATTTTACTGGATAGGATCATATTATTCCCATATTTTCAATATTTGACTGCTGCTCCATAAACTTTTCAGATTTTCTGGATTAACTTCAAAAATTCATATCTTTTTGTACATAGCTTTAATTGAGTCATATGACCTATCAAATTAAAGCTTATGATGTCTATTTCCATTCTGTAAAGTTTCATAATTTTTTATCATCATCTGGTCTTCCAAAACCACATGAAAAACTCACTACCTCACAGGCGATTTCACTGAAAATATTATTCAACTTCCAATTTTCAATATTTAATTCCTTTGGCCTTAAATATTCACCATTTCATTGAATATATATATATATATATAATAATTATAATATATTCTTGGTGAATAAAATTTGGGATGTTACATTTACGACATCACATAACAATCCAACTAAAATAGATAAAAATAAATAAGCAAGCAAATAAATACCAAAATAAATAAATCAATAAATTGAAAAAGTGAAATAAATAATGAATGAAACAAATAGCCAAATTCACTCCTTTTATACTATTCTATATATAAATAAGAAATAAATAAGTTATAAATAGGCAGATAAATAAGTAAATAAAGCATGATATAATAGAGATGCAGGAAGCAATCCATGTACATCACATAGCAATCCAACTAAAATAGATAAAAATAAATAAGCAATCAAATAAATACAAAAATAAATAAATCAATAATTGAAAAATTGAAATAAGTAATGAATGGACCAAATATCCAAATTCACTCCTTTTATTCACTTCTATATATAAATAAGTCTTGAGCAAAAAAATTTATAAACAAGTAAATAAATAAGTTACAAATAGGGAGGTAAATAAGTCAATAAGTTAATACATACAACATCGTGTGTCCAACTTAAATAAATATGCAAGCAAACTCCGGCAAAAAAAAAAAGCAAGCAAACAAATACAAAGGATAGTTGGTAAAGGGATTGACTCATAATTATAAAGTTGTGGGTTTGGATCTCACAGATGTGTGGATCTTATTGGTAGGTAATCTATAACTATAAGTACCGGACTCAACTCACCTACACTTTTTTATACTAAAAAAAGACAAAAATAAATAAATTAATAATTGAAAATTTGAAATAAAAATAATGATTGGAACAAATAGCCAATTTTTCTTGCCCACAAATAGCTATTCACTCCTTTTATACAATTTCATATATAAATAAGCAAGTAAACAACCAAATAGGCAAATGAATAAGCAAATGCGCGCGCGCGCTCATTGGAAAATCTCATTTAAATACCAAATGAATTTACAAAACCCATAAAGATCTGTTAATAGTTGAAAATGACATAAACGTGACAAGTATCAAATTGGAATTTTAAAATTTTGTGGCTTTTACCATTTTGCCCTTAATTTTTTTTTAAAAAGGAAAGGTGTCTCTTACCTGAGCACCATAGCTGGCCGGCCGCCAGAGATTAGTCCACCGACTGGCCTAGACCCTCAAACAACCATAGCTCCAATTGCAGGGGCCTTTTTTGGGGGTGGGGGGTTTTTTTTTTGAAAAAAATGGTTTAAAGGGGGCAAGGGGTGGGATTGAACTCATTTAGGGGCTTGGTGGCCATTGGGCCATCAAGCTCCTTTGATATATATATATATATATATATATGCATTAATATATATATATATATATGTATAATAAAACTAAAGGCATAATAACTTTAATAAAATTAGTAATGAAAATGACAAAATGCGTAATGGTATGACTAAACGAGTAATATATATAGAGACATTATGTATGTATGTATGTATGCATGCATGCTAAAAATGAAAGAATAATGACTTTAACAAAATGCATGCATGCATGCTAAACATGAAAGAATAATTACTTTAACAAAATGAGTAATGAAAATGACAAAATGGGCAATGGTGTTGACTAATCGAGTAATGAGATTGACTAAACGAGTAATACACACACACACATCAATATATATTTGTATAATATAAATAAAGACATAATGACTTTAATAAAATCAGTAATGGAAATAACAAATGCGTAATGGTATTGACTAAATGAGTAATATATACACACATACACACATTAATATATATATATATATATATATATATATATATATATGTGTGTGTGTGTGTGTGTGTGTATAATGTAAATAAAGGCACAATAGCTTTAATAAAATCAGAAATGAAAATGATAAAATCTATAATGGTATTGACTAAATGAATAATAGAATTAACAAAATGCATAATGCGCAATGGTATTAATGTGTGTGTGTGTGTGTGTGTGTTACTTGTTTAGTTAATACTATTACGCATTTTGTGATTTATATTACTAATTTTGTTAAAGCCATTATGCCTTAATTTTTATTACACACAAACACACATATTAATGTCTATATATGTATTGCTCGTTTAGTCATTTCCATTACGGATTTTATCATTTCCATTACTGATTTTGTTAAAGCTATTATACTTTCATTTTTATTACACACACACACACACACACACCAAGTGAGGGAGGGGACCCTGAAGGTGGATCTAAGTAAAGAAAGGGAGTAGCATATGAAGAGGGAAGAAGATGGACTTCTTTAAGGCATAATTAAAAATTTAAATGATGCATGACAAGGGGATGCTCTGGAATGAACCAATGGACATATGAACAGAAAGGAGGTAGAACCTGCCAAGATCATCTCATAAGATCTGTCTCCCTAGTTCATCAGAGGAGGGAAGGATATGATGCAAAGAAAAGTAGAGAAAATTGAATATATTATTTAAAACATAAAAACTTACAAGTGAAAGGGGAAGGAGAAGGAAGAAGAAAGCTAACTCGCTGGAGGAAGGAGAGGGAGGAGACTCGTCGGAGCTCAGAGTTTCTCTCTAAGTGCCTAACTGAACCTGTCCTCAAAATAAGATTGAATGGCTTTAAATAAACGAGCGAGGTTACTGTTTGAGGGTGACCGCCAACCGGCTAGTGACTTGCACTATTTGCACATTTTTGGTGAATAGTGACTGGAACTTGTTACTATTTAAATAGTTCTAGTTGGTACTATTTTCACAATACTGCCGACACTACAGTGATATTGTTTGACACGTGGTGCTACAACACTATATAGTGAAAGCTATTGTGTATACTACGGTGTATAGTGCTTTCATACATTTACATCGAAAACTTAAAAATAATTCCAAGTCTTCAAGAGTTTAATCTTCGTCCAAATCTACAACAAATTCTTCTTCATCATCCTCTTGATTGTCTGAGGTTGATGAAGAGACGGGTTGACTGGTCGAAGTCGTTTGGTCTTGTTGTTGTAGGATTTGTAGCATTGAGCTAAGTTGGTTGATAAGATTGGTCTTATCTGTAGTTCCTGCCAGGATAGATTGAATCCTTGATTTCTGATTCAGGAATTTGCTTTGTTCTATTATACAAAGAAGCCGAGGATTTTCCTTGAACCATTTATCAACAGCTCTGTTGTCAATCCTACTTATGTCAAATTTGGCCCACCATCTTACCGAAGGAAGTTTTTGTAGAATTGGTGAGAGGGTTGATCCTTGGTTTGTTCGAGAAAATCTGTAACTCTAGGCAAAAACCTAAGATACAGATAGTTTTGAAAAATAGTGAAGATCAACTGGAAAAGGATCTTCACCAATATTGAATTTTTGTTTAAATAATTCAAAGGCTTATACAACCTTTGGGGGTAATATCTCTAGTACTGGACCAAAAATTCCCCACCAATGAATAAACCATTGAGGAAAATCATACTCATTTTTTGTTTTGAAGTAGCTAAACCAAGTATGTGAAAAAAGTTCATTTTGATCCTAAAAGACATTAGACTATGCATCAACGTAATCCCAATAAGTATATCCTTTGGGCTCATATTTAATTTCCCAAAATTTTGGCTTAAGTAAATCTTGTTCCCATTGGGAAGGGGTGAGAACTTTCAAAATCTGGAGACTAGAATGAGTCCAATTCTTTTGTTTGTTTTTCTTTGAATTTTGATGAACTTAGAATGAACCAGTAGTAGCTTATACCATTCTCGAGTTTTCCTCAAATTAGAAGGCCTGAAATGAAATCCTGGGGGAAAGACATTTAAAGCTACCTGATTTGGATTTTGGTGGAAAAATTCTAGTGCCACCTGTAAAATGTGTTTTGCATAACCCTCTTTATGAGAATAAGGTGTATACGTACTGGCTTGTGTTTGGGGTTGATTGACAATTGCTTTGGATGAAGAAGCTGCAATTGTCAGTTGTTTTTTAGTTAGAGGAGTAGAGGGTCTCGACCAAACTTGTAGGCGAGAAGGTTCCTGGTTTAATTTGTCGTATTCTTGTTTAGTCATTTGGGAAAATGGTACAAGGGTTGTGTTTTCCCCTTTTTTCATTACCTGCTCCATTGTTTGGTTTGGAAGCTGCTTCTGGGCGTATGCCTGTGCATAAGATTCTAAGATCTCACTTGTAGAAGTTGCTTCCATTTGAGGTTTCTGAATCAATGACCCAGAGGGACTAGATGATTCCATTTGAGACTGCTTCTGTTATTGGGATCCTTGTGTTTGGGATCCATATTGTTGCAGAAGTTGTTGCATGATTGCCTTCAGACTTGTGCTAGAGACTGTTTGATTTTAGGCATCTTGTGTGGCACCCTTGAGTTTATCACTTTGTTTATTGTCATGTTCTTTCTTTTTTTGGGCATTCTATTTAGTGGTTTGGTTCACTCAGATCTACTACCTACCCTGTAAAAACTCATGGGTGGGGAAATCTGGTAAGGAGTCTAAAGTGCCTTTGATAAATTCAATGTCAAAATAAAAAACACTTAGAATGACTTGCCATCGGGCAAAAATCTGTTTGGATGCAAGGTTTTTAACATCCTTTTGTAAACCGTCTTTTGCCGATTTACAATCAATGCGAACTAAAAATCTTTGGTTTAAAAGATCATATTGAAATTTGGAAATGCATAAAACAATTGCCAAAATTTCTTTTTTAATTATGGAATAATTCTGCTATGAAACATTCCAATGCTTAGACGTGAAAGAGACAATTTTTTCTTTGCCGTCTATACACTGTTTAAGAATGCCACCATAACCAATGTTAGAGGCATTAGTTTCAACAATTTTGTAAGCAGAGGGATCAGGAAGGCTAAGATAGGGAAGCTCCTTAACCTGAAGTTTGATCTGCTTAATAATGTTTGAATGAATATCCGTCCACGGAGGAGGATTTGTTTTAAGACGCTGGTGAAGCGGTTTAATGAAATTGCTAAGATGAGGAATAAATTCAGCAACATAGTTTAAACATCCCAAAAATTGTTGAAGTTGTATTTTTTCAATGATCTGATCGGGAAATTTGTCTGCAAATTGAATTGGGCGTTCAATTAGCGTTATGGATCCCTGGTAAATCCAATGACCAAGAAACCTAACTTTAGTTTGAAAAAGACTAATTTTAGATTTAGAAACTACTAAACCATTTGTTTCTGCAATTTTAATAAAATGATTAACATGTTTAAAATGTTGTTCTATCGAATGAGAATAGATCAAGACATCATCAATGTAAACAATAATGAATTGACTATAATCATTGAAGATTTTATTCATGATACTTTGGAATTTAGAAAGAGCATTTTTTAGACCAAAAGGCATAACGTTCCACTCATACTGACTAAAAGGTACAGTAAAAGCAGTTCTATACCTATCTTTTTCATAAATTTGAATTTGCCAAAGTCTAGATTTCATGTCGAATTTTGAAAAGATTTTTGCAAAATACAAATGTTTAAGTAGATCAGATTGGTTTGGAATTGAATACCTAATCCATTATAATGCTACGTTTAATGGTTTATAATTGATTACAAGTCTAGGAGCTCCACGCTCGATTTTTGCATTTTTATTTACATAAAAAGCAGCACAAGACGAAGGGCTTCTAGATTTGCGTATCAATTTCTCGTTCAGAAGTTCTTGAATTTCCTTTTTACAGGTTTCAAGGAGTTTTGCAATCATTTGAATTGGTCACACCTTAGATGGTATAAATTTTTCAAAAAAACTTGTTTCATAAGGCAAATCAACCATATGTTTTTTATGATTCCAAAATGCGTTTGGTAAATCCGAACAAATTGCCTGATGGATTTTCACAAGACAAGTTTGAATTTGTTGTTTGATTTGTGTTTGACATAGCTGAGTTTCTATATATTTAAAAGAGATGTCTTCCTTTAAAAAATTAACTTCTTGTTGTTTTGAAGAAAGAAGATTTAATTCTTTAACTCTGGGTTTTTATGTAAAAGGAAATAAGATTGTTTTACCTAGATGTTGTTTTGAAATTCCATTTTCATTATTCATATATGGGAATAATGGCCTTCCAAATGATGCCCCAAGAATAATCTAGGTTCCCATATCTTTAACTAATATAAATGAGGTTTGAATCTTTAAACCTTCATTTTGAATAACAACATTTGAAACTTTGAATTTGACATCTAGACGTGAGCCATTAATTCTTTCAGTTGTTTTCTCAAAGTATTTTGTAGGAATGATCCCTTCTTTAAAATAATTAGAATAAGCTCCTGTGTCAAACAAAACAGTTTGGTCCAAGACAAAATCATTGTTAATAATAATCTTGGCTTGGACATAAAATTTTTGAATTGATATTTTTGAAATCAAGTTTAAAAATAGTTCAGAAAGATCATTGTCTTCTTGATTGGATGGTGTTTTTTTGTTGCCCTTCAGTTTGAGTTGTAAGTTGAATATCCTGTATTTGGGATATAGGAGTTGGATGGGTGTCTTGTTGAAGTTTAATGAGACTAATTTCAGTTTTGAGGTTATTTACCTCATAATGAAGGTCTTGGAGGGTTGTTGGTTTAATAGAATATTTAAACTTGTTTAAAACATTTAGTTAAATCATATTTGTTGAAAAGAACAGGAGGTTTAGGGTTTGAAGAACTTGGAGTTTGATTGAGAATTTCTCTTAGTTTGAACAAATATTCTCCTTTGTCAGAATCTGGAAGTTTTTTAATGATATCAAGAAGCAAATCTTGTTCCTTGGTGATAACATTAATTTCTGAAGAGGAGTTTTCTGGAAGATCTTCATTTTGAATTTGATTGAGATCTTCAGAAGAACTACTTTCAAATTCAGATTCGGAAGTTTCAATCAAAAGATTGTTTATTTGTTCAAGAAGAAATTCTTCAGTACTCTTAATCTTCTTTAACTTTCGAGTCAGATGACAATATGTGGAAATATGACCCAGTTTATGTAACCCCTTGCTTTTAAGCACGTAATTAAGATTCGATAACACATATTTAAAATGAGTTAGAGACCGACAGATAGTTTGAAATTCATTTTAAACACCATTTCTAAGGTAGGGTTTTCCTAACATTTTGAAAACTTCTTCCCTGTCTCTGTCTCAAGTTCAATTATCGAATATAATCACCTGTGCAGTTAATTTACATTTAAACATATCAGAGTAGGTAACAAAAATCCCGGCAACCCCCGGGTTCCATTCATTCACTATAGGGTTATAATTCCCATATAGGGGATTACACAACTGTATTCCACTAATATATACAATCCAAAAATAATTTACAGAACCCTGTCCAAGATAAATAACCAACATATTCAAAACAAACGTTCCTACAGGGTTCTATCCGCTCCTAGTAGTCCGCTTCTCCCTGGAGCCACTTGCCCTGTCTGAAATGTTAGTCAAAGGAAAGAATGAGATTCAAGAGAATCCCAGTAGTAACAATCTATTCATACCACACATAAGCACACAGCATGTAAGCAATCATCATACATCAGCAGCAAGAATCACACTCCACCCTCATCCCCTTTTACCGCCGGGAAGGCACGCCGTCCTAACCCGAACCATTGTTAGCGACTCAGGGACTGTTGGCGTGGCAGTGCATACACATGGCCTTATAGCTCATACAGCTATCCGGATTTCTCAATCAGCCCATCGGCCTTCACAAATAGCCTTTCGGCTTTTCACATAATCACACATATCACACCCCAACCTCATCCCCTTTTACCGCCGGGAAGGCACACCGTCCTAACCCGAACCGTTGTTAGCGACTCAGGGACTCTCGGTATGGCGGTGCTTACACAAATGCATAAATGTTGCAGCATACGATTCATCACAAATCAATGATATAACACACATACAATGCACGATTCATCACAAATCAATGATATAACACACATACAATGCATCATATATGGTATAAAAGAAAAAGTCACTACCTTGTCCTTTCCTGACGTCCTTCGGCGCAGTTGGCTCACGAGGGCGGCAAATATCAAAGCCTATAAACAAAATCAAGAATGGTGGATTAATTCCCTACCCCCAATTCCTACTTTCAAACACTTAGAATAGGTTCCATATGAGTCCCCTAAATGGTTATAACAAACTCAAAGAGAACCTAAAAGGATTGGAGAGTTCTAGGTTGGAAATTGCTTTGCAAACTCACAAGGTGCTGAAAATTGGGTTCTGGCTGCAGCCAAGAATTCTCTGGCTGCAGCCAAAAATGGCTAAAAACGTCACAGAAACATTTTGGCTGCAGCCAAGAATTTCTGGCTGCGGCCAGGACACGCACAGAAAGTTTTGCGCTGCAGCCAGAAATTTCTGGCTGCGGCCAAAACGTGCACAGAAAGTTTTGTGCTGCAGCCTAAATTTTCTGCTGCAGCCAAGGAAACTTCAAAAATTCATAACTCGCTCTAGAAAACTTGAAACAAGGTGATTCCAAAGCCCATTAAAAGATATTCAAGTCCCCTTTATGGGAAAAATATGTAAAATTATCAAGAATCACCACAAAAGTCCAGATTTACCAAAAACCTAACATTGTACCAAAACAGGGTCCAATTTTGATGCCAAACTTTGGACAGTTCAAACTCCCAGCTCAAAAGGCGAAATGACACAAACTTTATGTCCATTTTGAAGCTTGGGAAGTGAACTTTAAGACTGGAAAGTTTCATAATTTTTCAACATCATTTGCCTAGTCAAAACGTCCACACCATCTAACTGTCCAGAACAGACTTACATTGAGCAACATTTCCATTTTTGCACCAATGCTTCCAATGGCTCCCAAATTTCAAATCACATACTATTTTTACACAATTTGGCTCAAGAAACACATTGGAACCATCAAAATGACCATATTCATTATCCATGGGCATGTTCTACCACAATCACCTAAACATCTCTAATCAACACACACATTGCAATCCATTCCAACCCAAAATTCCAAGCCAATTCCAAATGCACAAAGACACTCTATGACACTAATTTCCACACTAAACACTAATCAATTCATACTTTTCGAAATTTACCAAAAATCAGGGCAAATTCCAAAGTCCTCAAAACCCAACCAATGATCAAAATAACCATACCAAAGTGCATCAACTACTCACCTCTTATGTCTTCCAAAGCCAACCTCTTGCTTCTTCAACTTCCAAATTTCCACAAGTTCTCAAACTTCACTAACCAAAATTCTGAAACCATAGGAATATAGCCCTCAACTTCATGAACAATATTAATGAAGGTGAGTTGAGCATACAAGAACAAATCCTCACCTAACTTGAGCCTTCTTCTTTCTCTTTCCTTCAAGCTTTGAACGAAAATGGAGATGAGAGGAGAGATGAGATGATGATGATGATGAAGGGAAAATAATCAGATTTTTGGTCTCTACCTTAGCCCATTTGCCGACCTAAGTGGAGGAGAGAGGGAGAAAAAAAAGAGGTTGAAACATTGACTTGATCAAAGGCTCACAAATGGACACTTGGCAACATCTTGGCCCTCCTTTCCTAACCTCCCATAACACATGCACACACACAATTCCTCTCATTCTCATGAATCCTAACCATTGATCTCGAGTTACCTATGAGTTTCCTCTTCGGTAACTGACCAATCGGTCGGTAATTTACCATTTTGCCCCTGATTATCACAATGCTTACAAAACTATCACCAAGCATATTTTACATTACAATTCACATAATATACTTCAAAAGTGCTTAATTATCATTAATTACATCACTTTGAAGTTATTAATCCTTGATTACAATATAGGATATTACAGTTTACCACATTTAAAACAAGTAACTTTTGTTTGTTAGGAAAATCAGTTTTCGGTTTGGAGCGAATTCCTTTTCAAGCCTACGAGGTGTATTGGGTTTATATTTTTGGTAGACATGTTTTTTCTTTTTGTGGTAAGGTTTATGGTGTGATTTGGATTGTTTGCAAGAAGGAAAACCAAATTGTTCACAAAAAGTTCCTAATTCTCTTTTGCTTGTGGCCTTTTCTTTTGCAAGATGGCGTTGAATTTTGTCATCCTAACAAATCTTAAGAGCAGTTCTTTGGACATAAGAGATCAATTGACCATATGTCAAGTGCTCATAAGGGATGTTGCCATCATTCGGGTTTCTCAATTTTTCCCTAACTTTATCATCTAAAGTTTTAGGTAATCCAGCTAAGAATTTTTCTTTCCAAAATGAATGATAAGCATAATCTCTGGTGAGTATTTTAGTCAGAAAAAGTATCTCTATACCATCTGAAATCAGATAAGGTACTGCATTTAAGATTTGAAAGAAGTCCAGCCGATCTATCTTTCCAAATAGATGGATCTCTAACAAAATGTTTGATAACTGTAAAAAGAAGAGTATTTACTGAATCTTGAATGGGTTGGTCGTTTGAGGTAATGGATGTTCCATCAAATTCAATTTTAATAGATGTAAAAATGGTATTTTTATCTTCAAGAGAAAGATAATTATCCCACCAACCTTTAAGTTGTCCAGTAAAACCAGAAACTATAAGATTAGTGATCATTTGATCTGAATAATCATGTTGATTTTGGTATGCGGTGCTTACCATGGACATTTGTTAATTAGTTTGGAGAATGTTTGATACACTCTGACCATCTATGTTCCATTCATAGATATTGTCAGCATTAAAAGATTTAAAGTTTTGGTTTATTCGTTCTTCAACCAGAATGTCAGGAGAGCTGGCCTTATGGTAATAAAGTTTTGAAGGCTTTTTCTAGTGCTGATGGTTGATTTGGAGTTGTAACTCAGAATGATTAGAGTCTGTTTCTCCAATTTGGGAATCCTTTTCAAAAGTCATAACATTCTTAGATTTGGTTGATGACGATTGAGGTGTTTTTGAGATAGTTATGGTTTGAAGTTGGCTAATTTGTTGATTAACCTTTTTTAATAAATCAGACCTTTTAGTTTGAAAATCCGACTTAATCTTAGGGTTAATTTGAAAAGGTTTAAAAAGTAGTGTTTCAATCATAGTTTCGACATTTCTTGAGGAAACTGGTGTTTGAACAAAATAATCACTTAATACCTGAAGGTATTAATTAGTGTAATTGTTTTGTTCAACAATATTCTTAATATCCCTTGAATCAACGGGGTTTTCAATATTTTTAAATTTAAAAGGTGCAGCCATAATTGGTTGGCGTTTATCATCTGCCAATTGTGATATTTGCACTGGTTTAGGTGAAAGAAACTCAGAAGAAATAGTTTCATCTTCAGAGGTTTTTCATTGTCTTTTTATCACATTAATGATTTGCAAGAAAGGATATTCTAAGTTTTGGTCTTGTGCATAAGCATTAAACAGGGAGCGTACTGGAATTAGTTCGATGGCTTATAGTGTACTGAAATTTGGCCTCATTGGCCGCTGGAATGGTTCAATGACCTTTTAGTGTTGGATAAGGCTGGGGCTTTCACCGGTGTGGCCATGGCGGTGCATTATCAGACTAGTGTTACGGTGATAAGGTTTTTCCCCCCTCCTGTTGCAGACACTGAGTATATGATTATTTCCAAACAAATCTTTCGATAATAATAATTGTTTGATGTTGATATCAATGATTTTTTATTTTAATGGACTGTTATAAGAGGTTAATACCATTGATAACCTATTATTTCAATTTTTGTAACTGCCAGGAAATCATCCAATAATTTGACCGTTTGATATTAAATTTGCAACAGCAATGAGTATCTTTTTAAATAGAGGTGAACAGTCAGTTTCATTTGGTAAAGGTTGGGATCTTGAACTGATATCCTTCACTTCACTCTTTCTCCCAGTGATGGCCCAAATTTGCAACACAAAGCCAGAGGAGGTACAGCCACACCAACACCCAGTGAAGGAGCAATTGCCTGGAGTTCAATATTGCATTAACAGTCCTCCTCCATGGCGTCAGTAGACGTTTTCTTTATTTCTTTCCCTTCTATAGGATCATTAACGCCATCATTGATACTAGAAAAAAAAATCAGTACTACCGGATTCATGTGAGTTGTATTATTATTTGTACTTTTCTGAATTTGAACTTTTCATCTCTATGTAGCTGAAGCTGTAGTATTGGGGTTCCAGCATTACTTACTGACCCTTGGCATGACAGTTCTGATTCCAACCATAGTTGTTCCTCAAATGGGTGGAAGCAATGTAAGCTCTTGTTCTTTTTTCGGCCTATTTTCCTCAAACGTGGTCTTCACTTCCTGACTCAAAATTTCCCTTATATTAGGCAGAGAAGGCAAGGGTGATACAGAGCCTATTATTTGTTTCTGGACTAAGCACAATTCTTCAATCTTTGTTTGGAACCCGACTTCCAACTGTAGTGGTTGGTTCATACACTTACTTGATACCCACAATCTCAATTATTCAGAATGGAAGATATAGTTCATATTCAGATCCATATGAGGTCAGTTTGAGTCAGAAAATTTGACTTTTCTTTTCTGTTATTGATTTTCTTGTTTGACCAATATGGGCCTTTTCAGAGGTTCACTCAAACAATTCGAGGAATACAAGGTGCCTTGATCATAAGTGCATGCTTCCAGATGATTATGGGATTCATGGGCCTTTGGAGAAATACTGTCAGGTAAAGAAGTACTGTAGCTTTCATCAAATGCATTCTATTGATTATTATTTGGGTTGGATGTCTCATCTATCTCTCTACTGCTATAGGTTCTTGAGCCCACTTTCTGTTGTTCCTTATGTAACATTCACTGGACTTGGTCTATATGTTCTTGGTTTTCCAATGGTAAGTTACTTGTTTCACTTCTCAGTCTAGTGATTAGCGCTATAGCCTCTTACTTCTTTTCTAATGTTTATTTCCTTTCCTCTTCTGTAGCTGGCAAAATGTGTTGAAATTGGGCTTCCAGCACTGATTGTTGTGGTTTTCATCTCACAGGCAAGTCGTATCTGGCACCAGAAACAGTCAGGATAGAACCATGTTTTTTTTAGTTCTTCCTTTTTTTTTTGTTGGGGGGGGGGGGTGTTAGAGGTTTGAATTGTTGTTAAAATTATTGTACAAAGAAATATACTAATATTTTTTAAATAGAATTCTTCACAGATAATTCCTTTAATAAAATTTATTGTAATCTTTTTCTTAATATTCTTAAAATAGAAAATTTTATTCTTACAATAAGTGGAGAGTATGATTACAAAATTTGTGAAAGAGTGAGAAATAAGGAGTGGAAAATATATTTAGTCAGTTTTGGAGGGTGAAAATAAACTGTGCTCTAAAAAGAATATATTTTATTTATTTAATAAATTTTACTTTTCTAATCAATATTGGAAATAAATATTTTTGAAATTATATTTTTAAAACATTAATGGGATCAGATAAAAAATTTTAAGAGGGCCAGATATGAAAACTTCAAAGAAAAAGCGACATTATATACATACAATCGCACTTGTGTCATCCTAAAAGTTCACAGAAATTAGTGGCAAAATGAGATGTAAATGTATGTTGAAAAAAAAAAAAGGAAAAATTAGTGATAAAATATTCATTTTCTTCTGCAGTATCTTAATCGTTACCTGGCAATTGAGAGGCCAGTATGTGATAGATTTGCGGTGTTGTTTTCGGCTGCAATTGTATGGTTATATGCACAGCTTCTAACTTCAAGCACTGTATATAATCACAAGCCTGAAGTTAGGCAGACTAGTTGTCGCACTGATCGTGCCGGTATTATCACTGCAGCTCCATGGTAAGACCACGTTCCCTTGTATGTCCCCCTACAACAAACAAACAAAAAAATGTTAACTGACTTATGACTTTCCCATTATCTGGGCAATGATTTGCAAGTTTGGATGATAATAAATGCATGTTTATTCTGACCAAGGATATATATTCCTTACCCATTCCAATGGGGAAGCCCAACTTTCAATGCTGGGGAAGCTTTTGCAATGATGGCTGCTTCATTTGTTTCTCTTTTTGAGGTAACTAGCTCTCTTTAATAAGATATGCATATCTTTCTATCGCTTGATTAGATCCTCACCTTAAGTCTGCTTCAAATTTTAACTTGCTTTGTTCTGGCAGTCAACAGGTACCTTCTACGCTGCTGCAAGATATGGAAGTGCCACCCCTGTGCCACCTTCTGTTATTGGTCGTGGAGCAGGATGGATGGTTGCACTTATTATATTTTTTTCAGCTTTTTTCTGGACTTGTTTTGTAAATTCGAACTCATTATGAGTTGTGGTGTCTCTGTTATTTTGATCACAGGGAGTGAGTGTTTTGCTCAATGGAATGTTTGGTTCTGTAACTGGGAGTACAGCATCGGTGTAAGTTTCTTATGGAATCCATGATTTTGACCAAAATTTCATTCATTAACCTTTGTGAAGAATTAATTATGCAATATCTATTGTTCAAATTGTGGTTTCTGTGTTTGCTTTTCACCAAGTGAGATATTGTTTACAATAACTAACAAGTACACCTTTGTTATGCTGTTTCCTTTCCTTTCAGGGAAAATGCTGGTTTATTAGCTCTGACTAGGGTGGGGAGTCGAAGAGTCATTCAAATATCTGCTGGCTTCATGATTTTCTTTTCTGTATTTGGTATGCTATTCAGTTTCATGGCATTTTATTATCAAATTTGAGCCCTTATTGATTCATTCTTATATTGCTTATTTAAGCAGAAGCATAAAAAGGCATATTCTATTTTAAGCAATATGTTCCATTTCACTCAACAACTTCATTTTCGGATGACTACGCAATGTAATACTCATACAGTTTAATGATTTTACTTATAATTATGGATATCTCATATATATGCTATATTTTGTTGACCAGGTAAATTTGGAGCAGTTTTTGCTTCTATACCTCTGCCAATCATGGCTGCATTTTACTGTTTATTCTTTGGTTATGTCTGTAAGTACCGATCTGTGTTACTGATTCATCTCAGCATGTCTTACAATTCATGTAGAACTTAACATGAAGCTAATTAATTATAATTCTGGCACATGCAGCTTCTGCTGGTCTTGGTTTCCTTCAGTTCTGTAATCTGAATAGTTTCCGAACCAAGTTCGTATTGGGATTGTCATTCTTCCTGGGAATCTCCATACCACAATACTTCCGGGAATATTATCATGGAAAGCATGAACATGCAGGTTCCAGATGGGTGAGAAATCTTTAGTACATGAGTTGAAAATTATGGGAGCACATTTTGTGCCCATCATTTCGATGAGCATAGTGTACTAACACCATTCTGCACTGTTTAAATCGATTTTCAACGGTTCAGGTTTGATTTAATTTAAATATTTTAAATAAATTTTTATTTTAATATATGTAAAATTTAAAATTTATAATTATCACTTATCAGAAACATAAATTTATCATTTAAAAAATCATAAATTTGGACCGTTTAGATTAAATGTGAACAGTCTAAATGTCATCTATCACTTCCTGAAAATTTCATTGAAACGCGTTTATTTTGCTGATGTGAATGATTGTGTGTGTGTGTGTTGTGTGTGCAGCTAAGTGATATAGTGACAGTGATCTTCATGTCCCATTCAACTGTGGCTGCCATGGTTGCTTTCATTCTGGATATCACACTTTCCCGGGAAAATGATGCCGCCCGGAAAGACAGTGGCTTGCAGTGGTGGGAGAAGTTCAGCTTATATACTGCTGATGTTAGGAACAATGAATTCTATGCTCTACCATGCAGGCTTGATGAGCTCTTCCCCGCTGTTTGAATTTGATCGCTGTGGTTCTTTGTTGTTTTCAAATCAAGAAGAGAAACTTGAACTCTTTGGATCCTTAAAGCTGCCCTATTGTTGTTAATTTGTCGTTTATTGTCCTTTTTTTTTTTAAAAAAAAAATTTCTGATGTGTTTTAAGTTTTGGACCAAATAAAATAACGGTGAATTGTACTTTTTGTTCTTGAAATTTTGCAGAGTTTTCAGTTTATTCATCCAAAACGTATGTTTCTCTCAATTTTATCTCTCAATAATATTAAATACAGGGTATTTGGCTATCTATTTTTTTGGGGAAAAAATTTGTTGCTCATTTATTTATTTATTTGATGTTAAAGCAGGTTTCTATAATTTTATCACTGGATGACCATGCCGACTAAATGAATTTTCAACACAAAAATAAAAAATTATTATCTGGTTGCATCTATAAGAACAACAACAACAACAACAACAATAATACTAATAATACTACTATGTAACTTAGTTAATTTTAATTTGATTTAAATTCATGTGGTAACATTAAGTTAGATGTGCGTCGAGCGCGAAAGTTACATTATTAGTTGCTAAGGTCATTTATCTGTTAAGAAAAAACTACAAAAACCTAGTTAAAGATGAAATGAAATTATAGGGAGCCGTATATTATTTTTTTAAAATTTCTTTCAAATACCCAGGAAAAGGTGTTAACAAATAGTGCTCATAAATAAACCCAAACCAACAATTACCTTGCACAGTTTCATGGTTTAAAAAAGCATAGTGTTAGTTTGTGTTTGAGATAGCAGTAGAAAAAATAATTTATTATGATTCTGATTAATTAAAAATGATTTAATAAAAAAGTCAGTTTTTGTAATTTCATTTATGTTTGGATGAACAATTTATTTTTGGACAATAGAGGAGTTTATTTAATAAATAGCTTATTCTACCCGTGATGTAATTAAAATAAGCTGAACCAAACACCGTAAAAATACAACATGTTTTTATTTGAACTTATTATCCAAAAACGGGTATATTTCTTTCCAATAAACTAAACCAAACACACCCTAATATAAGGCTCACTAGATTCTATTGAGTGTTTTTTTTTTTTTTTGGGCAATTACAATGAAGTCCCATACAAGAGAAAAAAAATGAAGAAATGGTCTCTGAAGTTGTCTGTGTAAGCTCCTCAACTTGTTAATGGACGCTTCTCAACTTGTCATTAACAACTTCAGGGACCATTTTTTCATTTTTTTTTCCTTGTGTGAGACTTCATTGTAATTGTCTTTTTTTTTTTTTTTTTTTTTTTTTTTTTTTTTTTTTTTTTTTTGCTCAATGATTCTATTGAGGCTTCGACTTCTAAAAGAGTCATTTGTATTACAATGGGTAGTTTTAAACCCGAAATGGGATACCGGATCACAATATAAAAAATAAATAAATTGTGGAAGCAGAGAGGGTATGTCCGAAACAATCATATTCGTTGTTTCATCGAGAAACCACTCGGCCACACCTCGGTCCCCTCTGATTACTCCTCCTTATCCAACCGCACCTTCTCTTGAAACTCCACCGTCAGTATTAAGCTTACGCCAACCAATCAGAGGATGATGATGTCTTCGCGTCTATGATTCGGTTTCTACGCAGTCCCATCTCTTGTTGTAATTCTGCAATTAGTTCCTCACTAACATCGCTTCATTCCATGGAAGGAGTAATTTATTCCTCCACTTCTGTATAAGCCAACACCCAGTATTGCATGAATTCTTTGTCTAGGCGGAAGCCAATTCACCTTTTTCCATGCCTGTGATCTGCAATGCCCACTGCAATCCCATATTGTCACCTCAATATTGCTTGTGCCTTGCAAAACCATTCCATGCTTCAAAAATTTGGTTCGAGCCCGCTTGTCCATGGCTCCAAACTTTCTTATAAACCCATCAAATTCCCTTCTTTAAAGGAGTATTGCCGGCAAGGAAGCCTAAAAGATGCTTTTCAGTCATTAACCCTCTTGCCCACTGCTGACCACAGTTCAAATCATTTTGCTCTTGAAGAACCTTATTCTCTGATTCTTGACCTATGCACGAGTCAGAAATCTATATCACAAGGGAAGCAGATACATGGCCACATGATCAAATCATCTGGCTTGTGTGATTCTGTTTTTCTGAACACAAAACTTGTACACATGTATGGAAAGTGTGGCTCATTCCTTGACGCGGAGAAGGTGTTTGATGAAATGCATGACAGAACGATTTTTACTTGGAACGCCATGTTAGGTGCTTTCGTATCAGATGGGAAACATATGAAAGCACTTGCGTTGTATAAGGAAATGCGAGTTCTGGGTGTGCCACTGGATGCTCATACCTATCCTTATGTTCTTAAAGCTTGTGGTGCTCTCAACGAGCCACGTTTGGGTGCTGAGATACATGGTATGGTCGTCAAGTGTGGATATGGCGCGTTTGTGTTCATATCTAATTCACTCATTTCTATGTATGCGAAGTGCAAGGATCTCGATGGAGCCAGGCTATTATTTGACAGTATGCATGAGAAAGATGACGTCGTTTCATGGAATTCTATAATTGTAGCGCATGCTACCGAAGGTCATTTCTCAGATGCATTGTCATTATTTAGAAGAATGCAGGGAATTGGTCTTGCTAGTAATACATATACTTTGGTTGCCACTCTTCAAGCTTGTGAAGATCCAGCCTCCATCAAGCTAGGCATGGAGATGCATGCTGCTATCCTGAAATCTGACTATTATGCTGATGTATATGTTGCCAATGCTTTGATTGCCATGTATGCAAGATGCGGTAGAATGGAGGAAGCGGAAAGAGTTTTTGTAAATATGAATAGTAAGGATTATATATCATGGAACACACTGCTTTCAGGTTTTGTTCAAAATGATCTATATAGTAATGTTTTTAAATATTTTAGGGAAATGTGGTATTCTGGTCAAAAGCCTGACCAGGTATCACTACTAAATGTGATTGCAGCATCAGGTCGATTGGGGAATTTATCAAATGGAATGGAAGCTCATGCCTATGCAATAAGAAATGGAATGGATTCTGACATGCAGGTTGGAAACACCCTGATAGACATGTACGCTAAGTGTTATTGTGTGAAATACATGGGTCGTGTTTTTGAAAACATGCATGAAAAAGACTTCATTTCTTGGACAACAATTATTGCTGGCTATTCACAAAATGAATGTCATTTGGATGCTTTAAATTTGTTTCGGATGGTCCATGTAGAAAGGATGAATATTGATGTGATGATGATTGGGAGCATTTTGACAGCTTGTAGTGGGTTGAAGTCCAAAACCTCAATCAAAGAAATTCATGGTTACATTATAAGAAGAGATTTAGCTGATACGTTACTGCAAAATGCCATTGTCAATGCATATGGTGAGACTGGGGAAATAGATTATGCGAAGCATGTGTTTGAAGCAATTGAATCCAAATGTATTGTGTCTTGGACAAGTATGTTATCTTCTTACATTCATAATGGACTTGCAGTTGAAGCTCTTGAACTTTTCTGCTCTCTAAAAGAAACAAAATTACAACTTGATTCTGTAGCTCTGGTCAGCCTACTCTCTGCTGTTGCTAGTTTATCTGCACTGAAGAAAGGTAAAGAGGTTCACGGATTTATAATTAGGAAGGGTTTCTGGTTGGAGGGACCAATTGCTAGCTCATTGGTGGACATGTATGGTTCTTGTGGAAGTTTAGGGGGTTCCGAAAAGCTTTTTAATTCTGTCAAAAAGAGAGATATAATTTTATGGACCTCCATGATTAATGCATATGGAATGCACGGATTTGGAACTGTGGCTATTGATTTATTCAATAAAATGACTGGTGAAAATATTATACCGGATCATATAACTTTCTTGGCTCTATTGCATGCATGTAGCCATTCAGGATTGATGACTGAAGGTAAGAGGTTTTTTGCAATTATGAAACATGAATATCACCTGGAGCCCTGGCCAGACCATTATGCTTGTTTGGTTGATCTCCTTGGTCGTTCAAATTGCTTGGAAGAGGCATATCATATTGTGAAGAATATGCCCATCAAACCTACTGCTGAGGTCTGGTGTGCTCTTCTTGGGGCTTGTCGGATCCATTCTAATAAAGAATTAGGACAGCTTGCAGCAGAACAGCTCTTACACTTGGATACTGAGAATTCGGGAACTTATGCACTAATATCTAATATCCTAGCAGCTGATGGAAGATGGAACAATGTTGAAGAAGTGAGGATGAGAATGAAGAGAAATGGGTTGAAGAAACAACCTGGATGCAGTTGGATTGAGGTTGCGAATGAGGTTCATACCTTCACGGCAAGGGACAAAGCTCATCCAAACTCTAATGATATTTATCTAAAATTAGCTCAGTTTACAAAATTATTGGAGGAACAAGTAGGCTACAGGCCTGAAACAAAGTTTATTTTGCACAACGTTGCGGAAGAGGATAAAATTCAGATGCTATTTGGGCATAGTGAAAGGTTGGCTCTTGGTTATGGTCTTATTGCTACCCCGGAGGGTACTTCCCTTCGGATAACGAAGAATCTTCGAATATGTAATGATTGTCATGCATTCTTTAAACTGGCATCTAAAGTCTCAAAACGAGTCCTCATTGTAAGGGATGCAAATAGGTTCCATCACTTTCAAAAAGGAGCCTGTTCATGTGGAGATTTTTGGTGAGCACTTTGATAATTATATGAAAAGTTGAAAACGTATTATCATGGGCTTCACTGGTTACTTCCTGCTGCTGGTGATATTTGAAGTCGCCTAACAAATATTAGGCAGCCCCTCACTCCCTTAAGGATGTTGCAATTTAGAACTGGCTCTGAATGGAATAGGACTTGTGTACCACTAATAAACTTGGCCAGAGCTACATCCTACGCTAGCTCCATAAACATATTTCTCATTCACTAAGGATTATAGCTTCTGGGTTAAAATAAAATGCTTATAAAGGCATGTGAAAGATGGATTAGTTGTTCGGTGGTCTCCCCTCTTGCATGCTTTTCAGATGATAATTATGATTTTGGTATAAAAATCCTACTTCGTCTGTAATCAGGTACTTTTGTGTACTTTTTGTTAAATTTAAAGTAAATTTAAATTCAATCTTTCATTTTGTATCATATAAGTCAAAATGTATAGTTTCCATTTATTCGTTTGATAATACGTATGTGACTGAAAATTTGTACACTGAAAATTGATGACTCTAGGTGCTTCTGTGAAAGAAAGTGAACTTGAACTCTCAGTTATCATAGCAGAGGCTTTGGGTGTCAAGAAAAATGTAAGCAATAGTGTTGATTTCCAACCCAAATCAAATTCGTCATGGAGTACAATAGTTGAGTACTCTGTTAAGGCAAGGCTTGGGCCTATATTGGTGGTGCATAGGGAAAGGAGAAAGTGCAAAGCAGGAGTTTACCTCATGTTTGGTGCATACGGAAACTTAATAGTGTTCATGAGATTTTGAAGCATGATTATTCAGTCTGTCCTGTTGCTATTGAAAAATTTAACATGGATGGATGTAGTGATCTTTTAGTTTTCCGTGAAAAGGAGAGTGAATAGGTTTTTAGAAACCTAGTTGGCATGAATCTTCCCTGAAATAGCATGCATGACTTTCTCCTCTTTTGTGTTTTGCTTGATGCTTGTACATTCTTCTTGTCAATTTTCTTTGTGATTTATAATGTATCTAGTAATTGCTCTACTTGATCCTGTTGATCTGGTTTAAATATTTGCAAACTTAATATTCATGTAAGATGAGTGTCTTTACGCATATCTTTGATTCCCCTGGGGGAGCTCCAAAAAAAAATGTAGTGCCTTTGAAGCTAACTTACCCTTCATTTTTCAAATTTAATTGTCTGCATAGCATCCCCTCACCTGATGTATCATGCTATTTTAATTTTCTTCATTAGGTATGCTTGCTGGGATGATGCAGAGATTCCAAGGTTTCATTCTGGATCACATTATTCTAGTGCTGGAATTATCCTCTTCTATGTTCTCCACCTTCCCCCTTCTAGTGCGGAGAATCAGAAGCTTCAAGGTGTTCAATTTGACCATGCTGAATTGCTGATCCTTTTCAACAAGTGCAACTGGGAAGAGTAACACATCTGTTGTGAAGGAATCAATTCCTGAATTTTTCTACATGCCAGAGGTTTTTTGAGAATCGGTTCGATCTTGACTTGGGAGAAAAACAGTCTGGGCAGGAGGTTGTCCTAGTGCCAATCTCTTATTAAAATTTATGAGCTACCAGAAAGCCATTAGGCAGGTGGAATAACCAGGAAATTTAATGATTACATTGTTCTTTCAGGTTGGGGATTCCAATGGCTAAGCCTAAAGGTAGTGTCCTAGAGAGTTTATCAGGAAGCATAGAGAAGCTCTTGAATCTGATCCCGTCTTAGAAAATTTACATCACCGGATCAATCTCATTTTTGGATATGAGCAGAGCGGTAAGGTGGGTGTTGTGATTAATTATATTATTAATATTTTTATTTCTGCAGTATAATTTCTCTTCCGCAAATCCCCTTACATGTACTTCTGCACCTGAAGGGTTCTTATCTTGTTATACCCGGGACATGATCATGCTTAGAGTTGTGTTTATGCTTCATATTATTTTCCAGATGGGGGAAAATAATCTGTATGTTTAACACTACTGCTCAACCTTCTGTAAATTAATAATCATTCATTTGCGTTCATTTTGTCAGCTGTCGTCATAAGCTTACATGCGTGCTGTACGATTGTACTCATTTATGGGTAGATGGACACATTTATAGAAATACGATAAAAATATGCAAAATTATGTGAATATGACCAGGTTAGATGGGGGAATGGGTTTTAAGGTTTTTGAAACCTTTAATCTGGCCTTTGCTAAACTTGGATGGCTTATTTTATGGTATCCAAATCAGCTATGGGTTAAGATTCTAGAGGCAAGATATTTTCCCAAGTGAGGTTTTCAGAAGCGAAAAAAAGGCAAGATGCTTTCTTCCCCTTGTTCCCATGAGGTTGCAGCATAGGGTTTCCCTGATATTAGCTAAGTGTCTGTTTGGCATGAGGGAATTTGGCAATTTAAAAGAAATGGAGAAGTATGTTTATAAAATTTTAATAAAAAGAAGATATAAGATTAAAGAGTAAGAAAAGTTAATTAAAATCTTTTAACCTTACTTCTCACAATTTTTTTAAACCGAACTTGTTAAGATTTTCCCTCTCCTCTCCTTCATTTCCATCATATCAAACAAACCATTAAGACAAGCTTATGTCAACACATGAAAATTTTCATGGGTTTAGCCACCTTGTTGGAAAATTTTTTAAAGTAGCATTTCTGAAGTTCCAGATGCACGAAAATCTCTTATAATCATCATTTTAAGCCACAATGATGATTAGTGAACTTTTTTTTTTTCTTAAAAGTACGATTCTTTTGCAGTGTTTAACATCCATTACTCAGATTAGTTTCATACATTCCTCAAACCTATTAATGAGGCCAATTTTTGCAAGAAACAAACGTCAAAACACTCATTTAGTCCTCTTCTACTTGAGGATTGGAAATAAAAAATGTAAGATGTATCATAATTTTATATTCCTTTTTGTTTTTATATTCCTTCATAATTGAATTTTATTTTATCTCCAGAAATCAAGGAGGTATCATAATTTAAATTTTCTTTTTTCTTTTTGGCCAAAGGCATAATAAATACTAGGGGATTTAATTTGGATATATTAATTAATAAATATAATTTATTGATGATTATTTTCTCATTTCTTTTCTTATGTTCTTTTATAATTTAATTTGGATATCAATTGATGATTATTTGTTGATGATTATTTTCAATTTTTTTTGCCAAAAAATATAATAAATATTGGGGGATTTAATTTGGATCCATTAATCAATAAATATAATTTATTGACGAATATTTTGTAATTTCGTTTTTCATATTCCTAATTTGGTTCTAATTTGTTTGGATTATGTTTTTGTATTGTAATTCATTATAGGCATTTGAACTTGAGTGCACAAATATTAATTTAAATTTAAAGAATTTCAAAGTCTTCATAAAATTCACTTTCCCTTTTAACGTTGTATGCTCTTGGAAAAATATGAGTGAGCAAAAAAAAAAAAAAAAAAGCATATACAAGTTGCACACTTATAACCCACTTCATATAACATAATTGATGCATTACATTGATATGAACTTCCTCATGCAACGCTATGGGCACCAATATTAGTTAAAAGCATAAAATACGTGTAATTTTTTTTAAAATAATATTTTGATACTTGTTTAGATACCTACTAAAAAATATTAGTATTGAATATGTTATCCACAACGATACTTCATGGGCTAAAGTATACTTTTAGTCCTTTAAGTTTTATATGAGTCTCTTAACTTTATAAAGAATATTTTTTGTCCTATATTTCTAACACTGTAAATGTTGTTAACAAAAATATCAGTACAGGAAACTCAAGTGATTATTCTGCAATTGACAAAGCATATCTAAGTTTCAATTTTATTTTTGTTTATAAAGGGATGATCACTTAAGATCAAGCAGCGTGAAGGTGGAGCCTTGTGGATCCGACACCCATAGTGTCCTCATGGAGGACCTGTCACATGTCATCCAGTAGTTCCCCTACGGCTACAAAATGAAATCCCAACTGCATAGTCAGTGCATATGTAGCCAAATAGTCGGCGCTTCCATTCCCCTCACGGTAAACATGTCGAAGTTCCACAACCCAATTCAAACCTAGCAACCGCCGAACTCATTGAAGCAGACTCTAATTAGCATTGACAGCTTCCTCTTCTCGTTGAACCATGCTCATAGCAAGCAAACAATCCAACTGGACCTATGGATTCCTATAACCTTTTCCAAGTTATCTCCAATCCATCTCCCAATGCCCATAGTTCAGCTTGCAGTGAAGAGAAAATACCGATGTTACGACAGCAACCCCCCAACCACCGTCCCTCGTTGTCTCTAAGCACACATCCAGCCCCAGCAAAGCCTGTTTCACCTTTCTTCGCACCATCGCAGTTCAACGAGATAGCCCTGCCAACCGGCTTTTTCCAAGTAATAATCCGTTCCTCCCGAGGGAGCTCACGACCATGTGATAAGCTCAATAACTCTCTCACCTCTTCACTAAACTCTGCAAGCGCCTATACCTCCTGGATCAAGCTTGAAGCTTGTGTTGATTCATTTTGAAATATGGCTTGGTTTCTTGCATCCCATAGCTTCCAACACATAAGACTAAAACAAGTATTTCATCTTGCCCTGCTTTGTGAAATATGCGTTTGTCTCGTAAGGTTTCGAAGCATCCGAACTTGAAAATCCTCCTGATAAAAACTTGTTAGGTTGTTTCGGGGTACAATTCTTTCCCATATATCCCTAGCTAAGTGACAACCTCGCAATACATGATCAATATCTTCCAAAGCAGTGCCACATCTTGTACACAGAGCATCACTTGCTCGATGGTGTCGAGACCGCTCTATGTTGGTCAGCAACCTGTTCTTCAAAGCTAACCATAGGAACCCACGAACACTTCCCACTTTCGATCAGCCACCCCCCAATCTGTCTCGCACAACATCTCATATGTCAAACGTACTGAGAAGCTCCTATCACTACTTTGATCCCAGAAACACCTCGCAGCACCATCATCAATCGAAGAAGTCTTAATACATACTCTGGAAGATAAAACATGGTCTGGCAAATCCCTTCGAAATAGGTCCCAATTCCAATTATCATCGGGCCCCACAAAATCACGAACTGGTAGTAATGCCTCCTCCTCCATAATATCCATAAAGGCCAAAAATGTAAGAGGGCCCACATCAGGAACCCAATTGTCAGTCCAAAAATGAGTTCTACCACCATCACCATGATCCCATCTTATACTTGTTTCCAAATCTTCCCATAAGTTCCTAATATGGCGCCATAAATGTGAGCAACGACGATTTTGGTGAACAGGTCTTACAAACTCATCCCACCCATACTTACATCGAATAACCTGTACCCATAAAAGGTCCAGTCTCATGCGAAGTTGGAAGCCAAGCTTCATAATAAAGGCATGGTTTTGCTTGTCAAGCTTCTTCAAACCCCACCACCTCCTGCTCTAACTGTTTCATCCCAGTCAATCAAACTCATTTTCAGCTTTTGTTAGAGCTCCCCCACATAAACTGCCCAATTAATTTTTCGATTCTGTTGCACACCCCACCAGGCCACTTGGTGGTTTGCATGGCATATGTTGGAATAGCTGACGGAACTGATTTCACTAAGGTGAGACGCCCAACAAGTGAGAGAGTCTTTGTTGCCCATCTCGATAGCTTTTGCCTTACTTTATCTTTTGTATATTCATAAGTCCCCAGCCGTACTCGCTTTTGGAGTAAGGGCACCCCTAAGTATTTTCGTCCTCTTAAACCCCAATTCATCACTGATCCACACTTTAGTACCATGAGGAAAATTATTGGAGAAGAACACTTCTATTTTATCGCTGGTTACTTTGTGCCCAGAACTCAAACAAAAATCGTTCAACATTTTTCGTGGTAAGTAAACTTGTCTAGCATCAGTGGAATTAAATAGGACTAAGTCATCTGCAAAATATAGGTGAGAGAGGGGCGGTCCCCCTCCCACCAACCGTATGGGCTTCTATCAATTCTCAGCAACATGCTTGTTAATCACCTGAGACAACCTTTCCATATAAAGTATAAAGATATATAGTGATAATGGATCCCTCTGTCTAATACCTCATGTAGGCTTGAACTCCTCCAACTGTGTACCATTCCAAACCACTCGCATACTACATAAGATAACCACTTCAACAAATTTCCTGGGAAGGCCTGCATCATAAAGAGATTCTTCAATAAAATCCCATTTGAGTCTATCATAAGCCTTCTCAAGGACAACTTTGATCACCATCCATCCTTCAGAGCCCTTTTTTAATCTCATTGAATGGACACCTTAATGTGCTACTATAATGTTATCAGTAATATTTCGGCCTACCACAAAACCAGATTGGTCGGGGAGAATAAGCTGAGGTAAAGGCTTTTTGAGCCTATTTTCCAACACCTTTGTAATCAATTTACAAGCTAACAGGCCAGAATTCCTTTAACGTCTCAGGATTTGCAACTCCTTTAACTCCATAGTTCCGTGTTGAAACACCAATCAAACCATATCACACACCGAGGGTTCCACTACTTACCGATGACTTTGGAAGAAACCAGTGTGTAAACCATCCACTCCAAGGGCCTTCAGCGCCTTCATTTGAAATAATGCCTTATGAACTTCTTTATTCAAGATATTATCAGCAAGTGGCCTCAACAAGAAATCATGTAGAAGGGGAAAGAGGCCACGTCCTTCATAATGTGGAACCACATCCCCCTCCTTGGAGTACAATTGTTTGTAAAACCGGGTTGCCTATTCATAGGGAGCTCTTTCATCGGAGTACCACTCTCTATTATTGTTTTTTAACGCCAAGATATTCTTCCTCCTACTTCTTCTCACCGCTTTCACATGGTAGTATGCCGTATTACAATCCTGAAATCGATTCACACTATGTTCGTTGTGCCCACATCAAACTTTCTTGCTCACAAATAGTTTCAAACTCCTTGCAAAGATTCTGCTCAAGACGTTCGAGAGGGAGTGAACGATGAGTTCCCATAGCCTTTTGAATACCACCAAGTCTTGCCATTGCTCTCCTCTTGCACTTCCTAATGTTTCAAACACATCATAGTTCTACCTCCTAGCTGCCTCCGTGAAATTCTTAACATTGGAGATGATGGGGACATTATTAGACCATTTGTCCTAAACCACTGTATTGAAAGAGTCCGTGGAAAACCATGGTGCCAAGTACCGGAACGGGCGCTGACTGTGAACGAAGCTGTTATGACTATTAGTTTGAATACAAATTGGCCTATGGTTTGACCCTAGTTGAGGGAGATGTTTAATCAATGCAGCACTAAATGTTGTGACCCAATTCACATTCCCAAGTGCACGGTCCAGACGTTGAAGTAAAGTACCACAACGCCATGTATATTTAAAGCCGTTATAGCCCAAATCTGTGAGCCCATAGTTGAAACAAAGTTCTGAAAGAGTTCCCATCCACGAGCTCTATCATGGGCACCACCGGTTTGATCATCATTGCTTAAAATGACATTGAAATCCCATACCAAGAGCCATAGTTCAGCAACTGAGAGAGAGATCTCTTGCAAACCTTTACATAAATCCTTCCTTAGCATATTATTCGGATTGCCATATATTGCTGTAAAGAGAAAGGATCTATGAGCCCTTAGTCTTAAAATTTTTGTATGGATGAATTGAGTATGAACAACCTTAACTACCATCTCAATAGTATCATTCCACAATACCCATATGCCACCGGAGAAACCTCATCTTCAAGTCTATATGAAAACTCGAAACCTTTAACGCTTGATAACTCATCTGCCTTCACCCCTAAAATTCTCGATTCTACTAAAACAACCATAGCTGGTTTACAATCAAATACAAAGCGTATAAAGGTTTCAAAAAAAATGTTTACTAGTTGCCCCCTGGCAGTTCCATACTAGGAGTTGCAAATCCATAAAAGCATTACAGAGTTGAAAATCAAACAGCCATGCCAGACTTACCTGGCACCTCATCATGGTACCTCCAACTTGGATCCTTCTTCTCTGAACACCCATCAATAACTTTGGTGTCTATAGGTATTCCGACCACCTCTTTAATTGCTTTCATAGCCTCCTTAGACATATGCGCCCCGTTCTACTTTTTTCGAACTTTAAGGTTACGCTTGATAGAAGATTGTAGTTTAATCTTTTGCACACTGTGGCGCCTATCTGGTGGTTTCGGTTCTTTGTTCTTCTTCCCTACTTTGACACCATCAGGTTTCGAATGTGATAACGAGTCACCAATGTTGCCTCTTTCTTTCATACCAGTCACCTCCTTCAACGTCAGTCGATCACTTCTGAGTTCAATCACCTTGTGCTAGCCTTAGTGTGTGTTTGGGATAGCGGTAGAAAAAATGACTTATTATGATTCTAACTTATTAAAAATGACTTTAAGTCAGTTTTTGTAATATGATTTATGTTTGGATGAGCGATTTATTTTTGGATAATAAATGTTTATAAATCGTGATTTACGATATATGAGGTAAATATGTGGGAGGAGTTTTATCTCGACTTACGTAAAAATGACTTAATAGAAAAGCTGTAGTGAGGAGCTTATTTAATAAGTAACTTATTCTACCCGTGATGCAATTAAAATAAGCTGAACCAAAAACTGCAAAAACGTAACACGTTTTTATTTGGGCTTATTGCCCAAAATCAGGTTTATTTCTACCCAATAAGCTGAATCAAACACACCCTTAATCCAAAGTAGTCTCCACTTCCATTGCCTTATTCACCGAGGGGAGAAAAATAAAAAACTCAGTCATATTCCCTATTGCATTTACCTCCTCATTTCCTTGCGTTGAAACTTCGGCCCCCTTACTGGGTTCACATCAATTAATGGCCGAACCTTGGAGGATTAGTCTCCATGGACTTTTTGTCAGCAGAATCTAATATTGGGCCACTCGATGGGCCTATAGATGATGCTTTCTTCCTGTATTCTTAGATAGGCCTTACTGCACCCTGTTTGGATCTATTAATAACACTGGATTGCATCTTCTTTGGACCGCCATCTAACTGAGACAGCTTCTTATTAGGGTCCACCCGACCCTCTCCACAACAGTCACTCAAATCAAACCTTTTAGTTGCCATATATGATCCTTTCAAACTTTCCATAACCACCTCTGACATATTCGCCTCGGGATCCTCATTTTCAAATAAGATATTATAATGTGATCCTCCCAAATTACAAGACCCCCAATCTTCACGTCTTTTCCCCAACCCTACCTATTTCCTTTTTTAGGGTACTTCACCTGCATCCATGTTCCGTAAGGTGACTCCTTCAGCAGCAACTCTTCCCCGGCAGGCCTAAGCAACTGGATACTGCTCGGCCACTCGTGGCACGATACAAAAACTATTGCAAATTGCCCACTGGTTTTCA
The DNA here is from genome assembly GCA_963855925.1 of Inga laurina. Lineage (NCBI taxonomy): Eukaryota > Viridiplantae > Streptophyta > Magnoliopsida > Fabales > Fabaceae > Inga > Inga laurina. The sequence goes on from OY979708.1 coordinate 58,599,465, forward strand.
CTCCTTCTCTATACCGCTCCTTAGTATGCCCATACTTACTGCAACCAAAACAAACTAGTGGAAGCCCCTCATACTCAATGCCATAGGTTTTACCATCAACCTTTATCCGTGGCACAAGCGGTTGCTCAACATCAATGAGGATAGTGATTCTGGAAAATTTCCCTCGCCCTTTGGCTTCCGTCCTATAATCAATCTTAACAACCTCACCCAACAACTTCCTAATTACACGCACAGTGCTCCTATGGTAGTACCTAAAAGATAAACCCGTGTTCCCTGATCCGTGTAACAACCTTGGAGATCTTAGTTGTTACGGGATCAAAGTCAGTCGTCCATGATTATTGTTACGTTTGTAGATGATCAATTAAATTAAATAGTGCAAGTGTATATTGTCGTAATCAAATAATACAGAAGTGACTAGAGTGTCGTTTCCACAATGATTGATCACTAAGTACCGCCAAAATCGGTAATTTTAATTCTATTTAGTCTATCGATTAGTTAGTGATTGAGAGTACACAATAAAAAATGATTAAATATGAGTGCAAACGATATGAAAGCAATTATGAGAAAAAGCCGTAGGGGTCAGATTTCACTTAACAAATTACGGATTGAATCACTTATGTATTCTAGCCCAATTTATTCCATATGATTGATAGTCAAGTTTCCCCAATTTAATTGCTAGCCTCTTCCAAGGTCAAGCAATTCTATAATTAATTGCTAATCCAATATATTCCTATATGAATTTAAGCAATTAATTATGCATTAAGATTTATGGAACCCAATAAGACTACACAACTCATATGAATATATCCTTATTTCATATGCAAGTCATGGTTTTAATTATAGGATCTATACACATGCATCTCCTTCCGGTCTCAGCATGCATATTGAAATCATTCAAAAGGTGGCCAATCAATCAAAAGCATTAAGAACAATAATTAAAACTCAATCATGAAGGAGAAATTAAAATTAGATTTAATAAGTTAAGATTTAATCCGATATTAGTAAGCTACATCAACACTCTAGGAATATGAAAATTTAGCTCATGATAAAATTTAAAACAAAATCAAAATAAATTGACATTATATAAAACTATAATGAAATCCTCATAAATACTGCATAAAACTTGAATATTAAATTCTCAAACATAAACATACAACCAAAAGATACATGAAAAATGGAGAAATCTAGCCGTCCATTTAGGAGGTAAAACCTTCCATGTAGGTGGCATGCAAAATGTAATACAATCCTAAGCCTTCCAAGATGGAGGTATGCAAAATGTAATACAATGTATGAAATTAAATCTAAAAATTAATACAATGAACTCAGAAATGTTAGAGAAAGACTCTCCTGGTCAGAGAATGACCTCTCCCTATCGGAGAAGGAAACCTCTGCTTCTCTTCCTCTTCTCCTGAGCTTGGCCTTGATATCTATTTATAGGGGAAAAATCACATGCTACAGTGACTGCTATAGTGATCTGGCGGCTGTTACAGTGCATGTCGGCAACAACTATAGTATCCGCCGGCTGCTACAATGAACCGCTATAGTGCTGACATTGCTACAGTAAACTTCCATTTTTTTTCCTATTTTTATTTTTAAATACTATTTATTTTAAAAAAATTATTTATTTATTAATTACAACCAAATTTATTATATTAAGCTCAAATATCGTCCATAAAATCATCATATAAGGAAAAATAAATATGCAAATATTTTACGTATAGAATCCCCCATACTTAACTCTTGGACGTCCTCGGACAAGAAATAACTAATAAGTACTTCCAACAAAATCAAAAGTGTCAAGTCATAAGTAAGAACACAAATGTAAAATAAAGAGATCATAATATTCATGAATCAACGAAAACATAAATAGGTAACTTTATTCGAAAATGAATAAACCGAGTTTGTAAGTGCAGCTCATTCTCTCAATCTCTCAAGTGTTTAAGGGTAAGTATTTCGCTCAAATTCAACCTAAAAATTGCACTACCATAGACTTGCTAAAAATCTTAATCTCCACTACTTAGTTCACATGCATAATTCAAATCAAAAAGACTTATTAAGGGTTGTAATAGGGTTAAGGTAGAAGGAATGTAAAACATGGTATGAAAGGATAAAGAAATAGAGCAATTGAAACATGAGCTACTTATAAATAAATTTATCTCATCACAACAACCCACAATTCAAATACTTAACTTTTCTCTCTCTCTTTTTTTTCATAATTTTTTTTCTTTTGTTTTCTTTTCCTTTTTTTTTTTTTGCATAAAACTCTGCAACTCTAAAGTTGATGTTATATACACCCCCACACTTGTCAAAAGCCCATTTCAGAAAAAATTCAAATACTCCACTAATCTTTCTAATTAGGTAAAAGCACTTGATATATCATTAAAGCACATATTTATGGATTTAGAATAAAGAAACAGTCAATTAGGCTCAAAGGGGCTTAATAACGATATAGTTGTAAGGTTGGCTATTTGGATCTGGCTAAAGAAAATGGATGCCTTAATCATATTTGAATGTGCATGTGTGAAGTAATTTGAACTAGATTTAAAGCAAGTTCTAGAGTGACAACTTAATAGGTGAATATCACACACAAGAGAAATAATCATTATAGGCTCAGAAGCTCACGGCTAGGGCTTTTTAAACTTAGTTCATTCGATCTCAAAATTCATCACCAATTGTAACAATCAGTTGTTCATTCATGCTATGAAATCTCTAAATTCAATTGATTCATACTCAAAACTTATATACTTCTTAAGATCATTATAAAGTACTTAAATAGGATGATTTATTTTTTTCAATTTTACTCTTTTTTTTAAGAAGGAACAAAAACATGCAACTAATAAAATGCGTCTTAAGAGTTAAGAAACTCCTTACTCTACCATTTTTTCCACACCCCATACATCTAATGGTTTTACTAACTAAAAAAAAATTTCTCCTCGTCCAACCTAAATCAAACATTGTCCCCAATGTTTTCTAGAGCTTAGAGAAAGCTTTTTTTTTAAACATAAACACATAATAAAGTAAAACCAAGAGAATAAGGAAAGTTACAATCGAAGAGTGGTATCTGGGTTCTTCTTCTGACTGCTATTTGAAGATTGCCCACCTAGTTGCTTGATGAGTAGATCTGGTTTAGGTTCATAGGTTTGCAGTTGATCGAGCAGCTAATTAACAGTTGGTGCAGCAATTATGGAGTGGCGGGTCGCTTGGGGTATGAATCCTATTTCCACAGCATGATAAAAAAACATAACAAATCATCATAAAAACCATTAACATTTAACAATCCTAATGGCTTTTTGTGATAACTTAGCCCAATATGCAACGCTAGAGACCTCATCCAACGTCTCCAAACCACCAGGTAGAGTAATAAAAGCTTAAGCATCGTAGAACATTTGTTCCATAGTTCAGGCAAGCTTGAAACCTGCAACTCTTGTCCAAAAGAGAAGATGTGATCTTCCAACTCCTTCACCCTTATACTCAAACCCTTGCTTCCATTCATGGATGCAGAAATGGCCACACTTCCCCTTAGGCCCTGGATGCCTCCCTCGTATACAAAATTGATCTTTCTAGTGGCTAATGCACTTCCAAGTTCACTTGCTGTAATACCCCAAATTCTGAGACTTAAGGCTAGAGAATAAGCCTGAGATTAGTGGACTGCTAAGCCCTAGTTTAGCAGGATTCTAAATTGGGATTAAGAGATAATGACTCCAAAAGTGGAGGTGGTTATTGATAAATGAACCCTTTTGGAGAATATGATGTGATTTGAGATTCGAATGTGATTCGAATATGTTGTGATTCGTACCCAGACCCTGTATTTGAGTTCAATTATGAATTAACATCTAAATTGAATGAAAATAAGGGGAAGGGCATATGTATGGTGTAAATGAATGAGAAAAAGAATTTGGTGGTGATTTAGTGTGAATTGTCATAATCAGGGGCAAAACGGTAAAGTTTTCGACCAATTGATCGGTTACAGAAAAGGAAACTCATTGGTAACTTCAAGATCAATGGTTGAGATTGATTGGTGTAATAGATCAAAGGGTGGAATCTCATGTGGTGTGCTCATGTGAACTCATGGTTGATGGAACAAGATCTTGACAAGTGGCACAATGTGAGCCCTTGGATTGGTCAAAGTGTCAAAACACCTCTTCCCTCTCTCCTATCCCTTTTAGGTCGGTTTTGGGGCTCCAAAAACTGACTTGCCTCATCTTCATCATCATCTCTCATCTCTCTCTTGTCCTCCATGATCGTCCAAAGCTAAGGGAAGGAAGAGAAAAGAATAAGGGAGATTTGGCTTGTTTCTTGTCCTCTAATGCTCTAATACCCTTCTTTAATATTGTTCATAGTGATGAGAGCTTCGTTGCTATGGTTTTAGATTCTTGATTGAAGGTGTTTGATGGCTTAAGGAAATTTGGAAAGATGAAGAATCAAAGAATTAGGTTGGGAAAGAGGAAGAGGTGAGTATTTGAAGCCTTTTGATCTAAGTTTTGTGATTTGTGGATGAGCTTTGTGAATTTCGAATTTTGCCCTGATTTTGTGTGATTTTCAAATTGGATGATTTGAATGGTGAATTTTGGTTAAATTGATGACATAGTGTGTTTTGGTGTCATTAGAATTGGTTTGAGAACTTGGAATGAAAAGAATGACAATGTGTGTTGTGTTGTGGTTGTGTGTTGACATGTTGTGAATCTTGTGGAACCATGTCAATGTAATGTGAATTTGATTGATTTGGTGTTTCCAATGGATTCCTTGTGCAAATTTATGTGGAAATGGTATTTGGTGTGAATTTGGGAACCATTGGTGCAAAACTGGAAATTCTGTCCAGTGTAAATTCTGTCTGGGCAGTCTTGTTGTGTGGACGTTTTGACTGGGCAAATGAAGTCAGAAAATTATGAAACTTTTCAGTCTTAAATTTCACATCCCAAGCTTCAAAATGGACATATAATTTGTGCCATTTCATTTTGGGAACTGGGAGTTATATCTATCCAAAGTTTGAGGTAAAAAATGAACACTGTTTTGGGACAGTCTTGAGTTTTGGGGAATTCTGTATTTATGTGGTGATTTCCAGTATTGGCCAATATTTTTCCTGTGTAGAGGACTTGAATATATTTCATTTGGCTTTGGGATCACCTCATTTCGAGTTTTGTGGAATTAGTTATGATTTTTGGAAGTATGGTAGTTGTTGTCATGGAAATGGTGCCTTGTTTAGTGTTTTGAATTAATGGAATTGAATTGAAGCTTAAATGTAAAGTTTGACAACTTTGTGGTGGTTGTGTATTGGGCAAAATAGGGCATGTCAATGGGTTGTGATTTTGGTCATTTTGAGGTTACCATTGTGTTCCTTGTGAGAAATTGTGTGGGAGTAATGGTTGAATGTGAATTTTGAACCATTGGAAACTTAGTTTTAAAAGTTGCAAGTTTTGGTTAGTGAGAACTTTGTGCTGGCAGTGGTTTTACATGGATGTTTTGAAATAGTAAATGGTGTTGGAAAATTCTAAAAATTTCCAGTCTTAAAGTTCACATGCCAAGCTTTAAAATGGACAAATAATTCATGTCATTTCGATTTGTGAGCTAGAAGTTATGATTGTCCAAATTTTGATGTTAAATATGGGATCAAATCTAGAATAGTATGAACATTTGTGGAATTCTGGATTTTTGTGGTTATAGACAACCTTGATTCATATTTTTTCAGTAAAGAAGACTTAAATACCTTTCATTAGGCTTTAGGATCACCTCATTTCAATTTTTCTATAACTCGTTATGATTTCAAAAGTTCAGCCTAAAAACTAAAATTTTCTTGGCCGCAACCCAAAAGTTTTTGACCTGTTTTTGGCCGCAACCAAGAGACTCTTGGCCATAAACCAAAAGTTTCTGACCTATTTTTGGCCACAACCAAAGATGTTTGGCCACGGCCAACTTCCAAAAATCAACATTTTAGAACTTTGAAAGTTGTTTTGATGTGGTTACTCTGAAACCCTTTAGGCATATGTTTGGGCTTCCTGTAGCCACCTAAAGGACATAAATGATAACCAAATATAAGTGTTGTGGAGTCACTTGAATATTGGAATAGAGAATAACTCTTCGTCTTTAATCATGATACTAGGATTCGATATTTGCCCTACTCGGGAGAAACCAGTGCCAGAGCACGCACGGAAGGACCAAGGTAGTGACTTTTCTCTCATGTTGTGTATGATGCTTGGTATGCGTGACTTATCATTATTTTTTTGTGAAAATCTTTGGCATGAGGCCATTGTGTGTTATCGGCCGTAAGGCATTACAGCGTGAGCAATCATAGGGGGTGATGGTTATCACACCTATCCCTGTCGTTGTAATTGTCGAGACTGCGTTGTGGAATCATAGATTCCTGTGCAATTATTTGGCCAGTGTGGTTGTGTGTAAGTGAAATATTTTATATGCATCCCAGCTGTGGTGATATATGTGATATGATCATGTGATTGTGCAACACAGCGTGAGCACTTCAACGTGAGCAAACATATGGGTGACATGAGTCATATCTGCCCTTGCCGCTGTAACTGTTGTTGTAGTTACTATGCGTTGTGCAATGATTTGCTTTCATGCTTTGTTTTTGTGCATACTATGAATGATTTGACACTATGGGGATTCCTTAGAATCTCACTCTCCCAAAACAAATTTTAGACAGGACCGAAGGATCAAAAGGAAAGCGGGTGACAAAGAGCGGGTAGAGCTCCAGATTGTGAGTTTTATTTTGGTTATTTGGTTATAATGTATAAATCATTTGGTTATTTTGTTGAGAATTACATGTACATAGTATATAGTAATTGTGTAATCCCCTTGTTATGGGAAACTATTTGGGCATTTGTACCTTATAAACCCTTAATTAGTCACTGAAACTTGAGTGTGTCGGGAATTTACTATGTACTCTGATATTTATAAATGGAATCAAATTGGTCAGGCCATTTGTGTATTGGAATGTGAATATGAGACCATTGTTGAACAGGTTTTGGAAAAATTTTGAAAACCATGTTTTGGGCAAAAGATATTTTTATAAGTCCCAAATTGTCTTATGGTCTCTAATTCAATTAATTACGTATTTTGAACGTAAATCTCGGCCTTGGTTGGAAGGGGGTTACAGTCACTACCTTGGTTTTTCCGTTCTTGATCAGGCACAGGCCTTCTACGCTATGGGCAAATATCAAATCCTAAAGTCATAATTAAGGACGACAAGTTATCACTTATCTCAATACTCAAATGACTTCAAAACACTTAGATTTGGTTATCATTAAATTTCCTTAGGTGGCTACTAGAATCCTAAACAACTGTCTAAAGAGTTGGGAAGTACTATCTCAAATATCACCATTTTTAATGTGCCTCGTAAAACGTGCCACTTTCGGCTTCCAACTTGGTCCTAAAATATTAAATGTACAAGAAATAGGTCATAACCCATCGAAGTATCATTTTAGACTCTTCCATAGTGTTTCTTGTGGTTATATTAGTTTATGATAAAAATTTACCAAATTGCCTCCAGGACCCTGTCCCGCCCCGCCAGACCCGGCCCGATGGTACGTTTTTTCAAAATTTTGACTAAGGCTATTCTAACGTATTTTCGCCCAAGTAATCCATTTCTGAGCTCAAAATCACCAAATTCACTATCAAATTATGAAAATACCCTTGACAGCCCTGAGTTAGGGATTTTAGGGGTGTTTTCATAATTATGTCTTTTTGGCCTTTTCTGAAAAAGTGACCAACTGTAACCCCACCTATTTTTGCCCACTGAATCCATGGAACCATTTATTACATAGAAATCCATATCCTTATATGATCATGACACTTAGAATTTTAATTCCATTAGTCAATTTCTAACACATTTATTTTCGATTTTCGGAATAATGCCAATTCTGGCAGATTTTCTGCCCTAATTTTGAAAAATCATAACTAATTCTTTAGACATTATTTTGGAGTGATTCCAAAAATGGAACCCTTATTGAGTCAAGTTTTAGAAAACAAATATGGAATTTTACTAGCTAGGATCATATTATTCCCAGATTTTCAATATTTGACCGCTGCTCTAGAAATTTTCTAGATTTTATAGGCTAACTTCAAATTCATATCTTTTTGTACATAGTTTCAATTGATTCATATGACCTATCAAATTAAAGCTTAGGATATCTACTTCACCCTATAAAATTTCATAATTTTTTCTTATCATATGTTCATCCAAAATCACATGACAAACTTACTGGCTCGCAGGTGATTTCACTGAAAACACCATTCAACTTTCAATTTTTTCACTAATTATGATACATTAACATAAATTGCCACAAAACAAAAATTTTAATTTCTTTCCTCTCCACCATACGACCTTCCCTTTAATTTTAGCCCTTAAATTACTTTGTCACATAATTATGCTAACATACAAGGCATTGGGCATTTCCAATAACTAATTCATGTCTCAGATTATCTTTAATTCACAAATCATTCTCATTAATTATCATTAGCCCTTAATCAAAATTTGGGGCGTTACACATTGACCCATATCCTAATCAGCATTAATAAATATGTTGTTGAGAAATTAAAAGGCTATTTAATACAAAGGGTCATATAGTATTAATTGTACATTATTGTATATTAATTGTGACCTTTAGTAGTAACTCTTAGAGACTATAAATAGAGGCATTGTACATAACATTGTAATCATAAGAAACACGAGTGAATGAGAATTGCTCCCCTTCCTTTCTCTCACCATTTTTTCTCTATCATCTTGCTCTTCTCTATCTTTTATCCCAGATCTCTTTTATTTTCACATGTTATCAGCATAAAAGCTCTAATGAAGTTATGTTTCTCTCATCATTTCTTTAATGACTTCATCTATCTTCTTTTACGGAATCTTTATTTGATCTATCTGGGATAATCCGAGCCACTATATAGAATTAAAGAGACTCTTTTACCAATTGTTATTATCATCATGTTTTATGGCTAAGATTAGATATTGTTATTGTTTTTATTTCTTATTTTAATCTCCTTTACGAGTTTTTCTATATTATTGATGTTATTACTTTTATTATGGCTAAAAACCATACACCTCTGATTTCATATTCTGAAATTACATGGCCAGAACCCATATTCCTTTGCTTCCTATTTTGAGATTATATGGCCAAAAGTTATATAATTTTTCATTTTCTATGGCCGGAAGCAATATACAACTTTTGTTAATCCTGACGATAAACAACTAAAAGCCATTATATTTAATTTCTCATCGTAAGATTAATTGGCTAGAAGCTATGAGACTAATTGGCTTAAAGCCAAGAGAATTAAATGGCCCGAAGCCATAAAGTTTTAATTTTGTTATCTTACTCTATACATTATTTCTTCATTTTAGAATTCCCTTTATTATATGGTTCGATAATTTGAGTTTTATGTTATCATACTGCATTTTTATATTTCATATTTTTAGAATTCCCTTTACTTTGTTTTATTTATAGTACATGTTAGTGAATATTTATTTAGTACTGCTAATGTATTGGGTTTCTCTCTCCCTTTGTCCTTACTCGATGTTATATTTATATTGTTGATTTTATCATTTAAAGTTTAAGTTTTATTCTTACATATATTTATATTAATCAATTGGGTATCTATTGATATTTTAATTTCATTGAATGCCCAGTAGCCATAATACTCTTAATTTTGTGATTTGATGAACAGAAGTCTCTTCACTTTTTGTAATGGTTCTTTTGTAAAAGAACACTATCAATTCCCCAGTAAATGGCATGACAAGAAAACTTTTGTGGCCCTGGATTGTTATAAATATTAAGTCTCTGAAAGCTTATGTTGCAAATATCAAATGATATAAAGAGGTTTTGGTAGCCTTGGAAAAGTATTATTCTGAAGACAAATAACTGGCAGAGAATTATGCCACTTAAGATTAATAGTTCTAAAGGCTAATAGTCCTGACGACTAATTAGCATATTTTGCCCAAATTGATAATTAGAGGCAACAATGTTTGATGATATTAACATAATGATACTTGGATATAAAGTCAAGAGCAATTGTTATAATGTATATGGCCAAAAGTCATTGACAAATTTGTATCAATGTATGGAAAACAAAGGCCAAATTATGAAAGGGAAGAAATATGAGATGTCTTGAAAAAATATCAAAAGGGGCAAAGATTTGTGGAAAGATATGCATGGTGAAGCCAAAGAGAAATAATAATAAGCCTAGAGGGCTATATGATGTTTAATTTTTATTGTTATTGAAATTTGTTGTTATGGACTCGTGTGAGAGAAATTATTATAAAGGTTTAATATTGTTCTATTGACATCTATTATCATGAGGGATATATGAAATATAATAAACCAAAAAGTAATTATTAGTCATTTTGAAATTTTAATATATGAATCCAATTTATTTGCAAAATAAAATATTATGGTATGTGAATGTTCATGATTTTATGGTCTCTTAGGATTCCATACCATGGTTAATGCTATTATACCTTATAACTTACAAATTGAAGGATTTATTAATGTAACCTCCAATTGTACAATTAAGTCCTTTAATTACCTTCTTTATGTATAAATGTAAATTTATTTTTGCAAATTTAAATATATGATGTGTATAAATATTATTCATGCATTCATGATATGATATGATATATGTATATATTGGAATCACACAAGCTTTCTAATATTGTAATTGATGGAGATTATCATGTCAAGCTCCAAACCTGCCTCTATATTTTCTTCTTGGAATTTCTACTTCTCAGTTTCTTTGCAGATTTCTCACAAATGCTCTACTCATATGTTCTAACATAAATGTACTGTCTTCAATATATTGCCCCTACTTTTCATTTTATTTTTGACTTCCATCTCTTTCTCCCATTTTTTGTATAAATTCAAATATATGAGATGTGAGTATTTTTTGTATATAGCTTTCAAACATTAATTATGATATGATACATATATATTGTAAGTAAATTAGTTTTATCTTACATTTTAGAGAAAAAGAAAAATCATATCAATACTATAAAAGAGGGATTTAGTGGCACCTCTCTTAAAAGAAGTGCCATAGATAATTGTTTTTTTCTTAAAAAAATATTTAGAAGCTATGACGCTTCTTATTATAAGTGACATAGCTAGTGCTAGGCTTGTGTGTCACTTGCCTAAACAAGCGCTATACAAGGCCTTTATTTAAAAAAAAAAAAAAAGTCCAGCTGTAATGCCCCAAATTTTGTGTAAGGGCTAATGATTTCAAATGAGAATGTACTTAATGTGAGAAAACACTTTTGGGGAATAAAGTGTGATTTGTGACCCGAATTCGCAGTAGAAAATGCCCAAACCCTATATTTAAGTTTAATTGTGTGGTAAAGTCTTTAGTTGACTTAAATGTGAGTGAATGGCGCATGGAAGGAGAAAAAGAAATTGAATCATGTGTCAAGTGGCAATTCAAGTGAATTTGCCATAGTCAAGGGCAAAACAGGAAGAATAAAATTTATTGGCCAATTAGTCAGCAATTGATGAAGAAATTAATTACTAGCTAAAAGAAATGAGAAGTGTGACTAAATGGCTAATGGAATTAGTTAGTGTAATTATATGGTTACATGTCTTAAAAGGAGCCATAGGATTCGGACAAGTTGCATGACATGGACCAAGTTAGGAGTGTTTAAAAGTCAAATGTCATTTTAAATTCTTTTTCCTTCCCTCTCTCCTCTCTTGGATGGCTAAGTGCATAGAAGGAGTAGAGATATTTCATTTCACCATTGTTCTCTCTCTCTTCAAGCTCTCAAGTCATCAAGTGCATAGAAGAAGAAAGAGAAGGTGAAACCAAAGTAAATCAAGCCTTTCTCCTTGAGATAAGACCTTGGAAATGGCTTCTATTGCCAAAATCCTGTTCTTTAATCATGTTCTTCTTGTTGAAAGCTTCAATTGTATGGTTTTAGATTTTCAAGAGGTAGTGTTTGGTGAACTCAAGAAAAACTGGAGGTTGGTGAAGCAAAGAACAAGTTAGAGAAGGAGGAAGAGGTGAGCAAAAGCCATCTTTTGACATATGTATTGTGATATTTGGTTGAGTACTTTGGCTTGTGGAATTTGCCCTAACTTTCATGTAATTAGGGTGTTAGAGGGTTCATGGTGTTTTGTTGATGATATTGGTGTCTTGTGATGTCCTTTGGCTAAATGGAATTGATTTGAGACTTAAAAATGAAATTTGGCAAAGTGTGGGATTTTATGTTAAATTCTTCCCAAAATAGAACATGTGGAAGGAATGTGAATTTGGCTATTTTGATGTTTCCATTTGATTCCATGCGGAAAATTGTGTGGTAGTGGTCTTGGTTGTGAATTGTGGACCTTTGGAAACATTTATTGAAAAACTGGAAATTCTGTCAATGAAAACTCTATGCAGGGCAATCAGGTTGCAGGGCAGTTTTGAATAAGTAAATGGTTTCTAAATATTCTGAAACTTTTCAGTTTAATAGTGCACATGCCAAGCTTTAAATTGATATATTATGGAATTCATTTTGATGTGTGTTCTAGAAGTTATGTATTTGCAAAGTTTAAGGTTGAAACTAAACTTAATTTTGGACCAATATGGAAATTCGTTGGATTCTGTATCTTTTGTGGTTGTAGATGGTAGTGATTCATATTTTTCTTGTAAATAAGACTTAAAAATCTTTCTATAAAACTTGGAATCACTCTATTTCAATTTTTGTAGATTTAGTTATGATTTTTGGAATTTCAGCCAAGAAATAAGATTTTTTTGGGCCTCTGCCCAAATGTTTCTGACTTGTTTTTGGTTGTGGCCAAAGGTTTTTTGTCGTAGCCAAAATGTTTCTAACCATTTCTTGGCCACAATCAAGGGATTTTTGGCTGCGATTAACGCTTAATTTCAGCATTTTGAACTCTTGAAATGTGGTTTTTGGTCTAGTTCTTCCTAAACCTTTTAGACTTTTGTTTGAACTTCTCATAGCCACCAAAGGGACTCAAATGATAACCAACCCCCAGGTGTTTTGTAGTTATTTAAGAATTGAATAAGGAATAACTCATCATCCTTGATTATGATTATAGGATTTGACATCTGTCCTGAGTGTAAGAAACCTATGCCTAATTAAGAGCGGAAAGAACAAGGTAGTGACCCTTCTCTTATATCATATATATTGCATTGTATGTTTATACTTATCATTGAATTGTGATAATTGGGAATGTTGTTGTTTATGCAATTGTGAATACATCGAAAGCTGTCATAAAAATGCCTTTGTGAATATAGCGAAAGCTATCCTGAAAGTGAATACAACGGAAGTTATCATGCCGTGATTACAGCAAAAGTTGTCGTGAATATGATGAAAGTCACACATATTATTTCTGTTGTGAATGCCATTGTTGTATTGCTGTTGTGAATGCTATTATTGTGTTGCTGTTTTGTGATAATTGCTTACATGTTTTGTTAGTATATATCATGTGAGTGAATTGTTACTACTGAGATTCCTATGAATCTCACTCTTTCCAATGACTAACCTACAGCCAGGGCTAGCGGATCGAAGGAGAAACAAGTGACTAAGGGTGGCTAGAGTTCCCAACTAGGAGATTTGTACTTTGGTAGTTGGTTATATATTTTTGGGATTATTGTACATATTATAAATGTTGTAAATTTGGTTAGTGTGATGCAATCCCTGGTATGGGAAATTGATACGGGTGAATATGCCCTGTAAACCCTTATTATGAGTAGATAAAACTCGAGAGTCACCTAGAATTTTTCTATACACTCTGATATTTATGGATGAAATTGAACTGCACAGGCCAAATATATTCAAAAGTTGAATGTAAGACCATGTTAAACAGGTTATGGAAGTTTTTGGAAAACCCACTTTATCACATAACCGAACTTTGACTTAAAGTTGGGACTTTTAATAATTTTTGAATTATCTGTTGGTCTCCAATTTAACTTAATGACGCATTTTCAAACTATAATTACGGCTATTAAGGTAGTGGTTACACCAGTGCCATTTTTGGAAAAAAAATCAAGGACTTGTATGGAACTTATTTGATCCAGCACCATACAAGGTGCCGCTGTAGCTTGAATTTCAAGGTTACATTGTGGTCATGAATCTTGTATTCAATGTCTTATTTATTCAAAGCCAAGCACCTTTTAAGGTCATATGGCCTTGAATCACAGCTGTGGCCTTAGAAGGCATCTGGAAGCCAAGCACCTTCTAAGGTCCTTTTTTTATAAAAAAAATTAAATGAAGGGAATCTAAGGTTCTTTTTAAAAAAAAAAATTATTAAAAGGGAAGCTAAGGTCCTTTGTTTAAGAAAAGAATCTTTTGTTTTAATTAATGGAAGTTATTGAATATTTGCTTTAAAAGGCATTTGGAAGCCAAGTACCTTCTAAGGCCATGGTCTTTAAAGGCATTTGGCAAACAAGCGCCTTCTAAAGTCTTTTCTTTTTAAAAAAAGTTTTTTTAATAAAGGGAAGCTAAGGTCCTTTTATAAACAAAAAAAATTTTGTTTTTAATGAATAGAAGTTATTGAATATTTGCCTTAGAAGGCGCTTGGCTTCTAGGGCCATGTGCCCTTGAATAATTAAAGGCCACAACTGTGGCCTTAAAAGGTGCTTGGCAGCCATGGTTGACAAAAATTTAGATAAGGTCTAATGTTTAGGCCACAACAATCATTCAAATAATCCAAATCCACATATACCATTAAGCAAAAACTATGGCTAGAGAATTCAGTATCATATACCTTTTGGTTGAAAGGTTTCAATTCCCGAGGCGCTTCCAGGGCACTCTGATACCATAAGTGTCAGGACCAAGTGCTCTACCACTGAGCTAAAAGCTTAATCTAGTAGCCAAGGCGAGGAGCTTAACTTTTAACCTATGAGCACTAGTACCACCAACGATAATTCGTTGTCCTATAAGGCAGGGGTGGCAATGCCCCCGTGAGAAAGCAGCCCATACTATTCTCCCGCCCCTTTGTTTTTCACCCTCCCTTGGGATCAAACGTGGCACCTCTAGCTTTGATACCATAAGCATCAAAGCAAGTCAAAAATTCTTTAAACTCTGAAATAAATGACAATGGTAAGTACAACCTACCAAACCACAAATGATTTTATAGATGAAATGATTGCTAATCTTGTAGTTTCTAGTTTTACTGGACAACTTAAAGGTTGGTGGGATAACTATCTCACTTCTAAAGATAAAAATTCCATTTTTGCATATGTTAAAACTGAATTTGATGGAACACCCATTACCTCTAATGGCCAACCCATCCCTGATTTCATAAACACTCTTATTTTTACAATTATTAAACATTTTGTTGAAGATCCCTCTATCTGGAAAGATAGATTGGCAGAACTCCTCTCAAATTTTAAGTGCAGGACTCTATCTGATTTCATATAGTATAGATTCATGGCCTGAGTACTCACTAGAGATTATGCCAATCAACCGTTTTGGAAAGAAAAATTCCTAGTTGGATTACCTACATCTTTGGGTAATAAAGTTAGAAAAAAATTTAGAAACCAAAATGATGGCAACATCCCTTATGAGCACTTGACATATGGTCAACTGATCTCGTATGTCCAAAAAACTGCTCTTAAAATTTGTCAGGATGATAAAATCCAACACCAACTTACAAAAGAAAACGCCACAAGTTAGAAAGAATTGGGAACTTTCTGTAAACAATTCGGATTTCCTGCTTGCAAATAATCCAGACCTCACCAAAAACCTTACTACAAAAAGAAAAAACATGCCTACCAAATATATAAACCTAATACACCTCCCCGTAGGCTCAAACAAGAATTTCAATCCAAACCAAAAATTGATTTTCCCAAACAAACAAAGATTACTTGTTTTAAATGTGGCAAACCGGGTCATATTTCTAAATACTGTCATTTGACTCGAAAACTAAAAAAAGATTAAGAGTGTTGAAGAACCTCTTCTTGAGCAAATAAACAATCTTTTGATTGACACTTCTAAATCCGAATCTAAAAGAAGTTCTTCTGAAGATCTCAATCAAATTCAAAATGACGATCTTTCAGAAAACTCATCTTCAGAAATCAATGTTATCATGAAGGAATAAGATTTACTTCTTGATATCATTAACAAACTTCCAGATTCTAACAAAAGAGAATATTTATTCAAACTGAGAGAAATGCTCAATCAAACTTCAAGTTCTTCAAACTCCAAACCTTTTGTTCTTTTTAACAAATATGATTTAACAAGCGTTTTAAACAAGTTTAAACATTATGTTAAACAAACAACCATCCAAGATCTTCAATATGTGGTAAATAACCTTAAAATTGAAGTTAATCTTATCAAACTTCAACAAAATACCCATGCAATTGCTATATCCCAAATCTAGGATATTCAACTTGCAACTCAAACTAAATGGCAACAGAAAACACAATCTGATCAAGAAGACTATAATCTTTCTGAACCATTTTTAAACTTGATTTCCAAAATATCAATACAAAATTTTGTTTAATAATGATTTTGTTTTAGAACAAACTATTTTGTTTAACACAGGAGGTGATTCTAGTTGTTTTAAAGAAGGAATCATTCCTACAAAATATTTTTAGAAAACAACCGAAAGATTTAATGGTGTTAATGGCTCACGTTTAGATGTCAAATACAAAGTTTCAAACGTTGTTATTGAAAACAAAGGTTTAAAGATTTAAACCCCATTTATATTAGTTAAAGATATGGGAACGCAAATTATCCTTGGGGTGCCATTTGTAAGGCTATTATTCCCATACATGACTGATGAAAATGAGCTTTCAAAACATCTGGATAAAACAATCTTATTCCCTTTTACTCAAAAACCCAGAGTTAAAGAGCTAAATCTTCTTTCTTCAAAACAACAACAAATCAATTTTTTGAAGGAAGATATCTCTTTTTTTTCAATAGAAAAGGCAATCCATAGCTTGAAAAGTCACCCATTGCAACCACACAACCGACCTCTAAGACGCTATTACTAAATTACTATCCAGCAAGTCTTTAGCCAGTTGACCAATACAAAAAGCTGGAGGTTCTTGGACATAAATCACTTCCCAGCTATTTCCATTCGCATTCTTTGCCATTGCATCTACACATTTAATAGCTTCCCTATAACTATAATGAATTTCTAGGTCCTTCATCCAGAGGATGATAGACTTGATTTATGTGATCAAATCATATAAGGGGTGATAACTCCCACAATCAAACCTTAAAAGGCGTAGAGCATCAATAGAATCAGTGAATAAATGGACCCATTGAATCTTCATCTTTCGACACAACCTTAACCCTTCACAGATTACATGAAACTCCGCAGATGTTGTAGAGCTAACACCGAGATTCTGTTTGAAAACTACTATCCATTTGCCACGCTAATCACAAACAACCCCCACACGCTATACTTCTATCTTCTTGTACTGACCCATCTACATCTAGTCTTACAACACCTTCCGGTGGAGGAGCCCACGTGTATGTAAAATGGTCCTGAACTTGGAATATGGTGTGTCGGTATCATCCTTCTTCCATCCTCTCCATTAGTTGAAATATGAATTGGTGCACAATATCTCAAGGACATGGTTGTTTCCCTTCAAAAGCCTTACAATATCAAGCCTTCCAGATCAACCAGCAGGCCAATCCAAAAACCCTACTCCAAGGCCAACTAGAGACTCTTCTCAATCCGAGATTTTTCACCAGGTTCCATTTTAGGCACTCCTATAAATCACCATTGAAAAAACATAGAATAATAGTTAGGGTTAATTAGTTAAAGCCACACACTGTTTGTATTCTCACAATCTATCAATGTGTGTAAAATGGATTCCTCACTATGACACTCAAAAGGACATATTTATTTGTGTTACATCGTTTTGCTCTAAGTAGATTTGTGGGAATTCTCTCATGAATTACTTGCCACATGAAAAACTTTGCTCTTTCTAGAATATTCCATTGCTAGACACGCTTCCACACAAATTCATTGAGGTATCCATCTTGGTTATGAATCATGTTGTATGCAGATTTAATATTAAACATACCATCGGGGGATATTCTCCAACGAACTACATCATTACTCATAACAAAAAAACGTGATTTAGTAACGGTTAAAAATGGTTATTAGTAGCGGTTTTAACCGGTACAAACAACATTAGTAGCGGTTCATAAAATCGTTACTAAATCGTATGTTGCAAGTGATTTTGTAGCGGTTATATAAAACCACTACTCAAGCAAAATAACCGCTACTTTATTTGTAGCGGTTCAATCTCACTGCTAATACATCGCCATAAGCAAAAATCATTTTCTGTGATATTTGTAGCGGTTATATAACCGCTACAAATATCAAAAAGAGAAATTTCAAGGCGGGAAAAGAAAAATGAAATTTTTTTAATATATTTTGTAGCTATTCATGAACCGCTACTAATATGAGAAAATTTAATTAGTAGCGGTTATATAACCGCTACTAATTTCATCAAAATTCAAAATTCGTGCCAAAAAACTAATTGCAATTTGAAAATGGCACGTTAATTTGTAGCGGTTTAGTAACCACTACAAATATTAAGAAAATTTAAAAATAAAATCATTTGTTTCAGTCTTTTTGTTATTAAATTAAATAGTTTATTTTTTTAGTAATTTAGCTAATTTAATTAGCTTATTATTCAATACTTTAGCTCATTTATAAATTAAAAGGAATAATTTAATTTAGTTGGATAAGTATAAAGATTGTATTGATAATATCATTAAGGATACGTAGGTAATAAGGAACTATTATGTTGTCTATTACAATGTAATTGTGTATGAAAAATAGATGAAAATGAAATAAAGCTCTGAAATATCTGGAAACAAATGGTGAGAATAAATTTTATGCAAAGGAAAGAAGTATTCAAATAAAAAATTAAAAAATTTGTTACCATATTTGATTGTATTGTTAAGCTCCTCAACTCATACAAAAAACTTTGTAAATAAGAGAAAATGAAAAAAGGGTAAGGTGAAAAGAAATGAGGGAGTGTTTGACATGAGATGTGGTAGGGGTATTTATAGGGATCAGCGTAGCATTTGTAACGGTTAATGTATCCATTTTGTAGCGGTTTTTAATTAGTAGCGGTTATGTTTATTTTTGTAGCGATTTAAAAACCGCTACAAATATTATTTTATTTTTTTAAATATTTTTTTCCAATTTTTTTTTAAAGATAGAAACATAATTTGAATTTGATCACTCATCCTTGCCATTCCTACAGAAATTATGTAGAAAAATTATTGTTAGTGATGTATTATTAAATTTAAAATATTTAATTTAAATGATGTGGACTTGAAAAAACGCACTGCAGTAGAGGTAAATTATCATCGCCTTCAGGGAAGTAGTTTTGAAAATTGGTAAGCTGAAATGGCTCACTATCGTAGGCGATGTTATCGCCTTTACCCATGTCGTAAAGGTCTCGTGGCTTTAAATGAATGACCATGTGCCTCTCGTTCTTGACATAATAAACCTGATGTGCCTCTGAAGTAAGAATATATGGCTCATCATCTTGAGAAATACCAGTATGAATTGGCCATGAGAAATTGACTGATGTGATCCCTAAGTTGTCAGTTGTCAGTCCCTGAGAAGTAGTAGAATTTGCCCACAAACACTTGAACAGCGTCACGATGAAACGACCTTGATAATTAAGTTCAACCACATCAAGAAGCTTTCCATAGTAAGGGACGCCTTCGAATTGCATGTTGGCGTCACTGCTGCTCGCATAACTCCTTGTCTCAAATGTGCCATAAATACCCGAATTTTGAGTTTGCAATCCTTGATCCCGTGAAACTGTGCAAAACTTAAAACTATTGACACTGTATGCTGTAAACCTTTTTGCATAATCAAGAGGGCCGATTGCGAGAGCTCTGAAATTTGGTCAGTGTGGGTTGTGGTCATTTAGTATTCTACGTACAAACCAACTCGGGAATTCTCTGTGGACCTTTTTGTCAACTTCCGAGGATGTTTGTGTACAGATCCTGAGTTGACGCTTAACATGACTTCTAAATTCCCTGCAATTAATAATGGAAAGGCGATAGTGAAATGAAAGTGAAAAATGTTATGAAAGATATAGAATAACATGTGAGTGTACAATTCTTACTGTATGAAAGGTTCAACTTGAGTGCAATTAATCAAGACACGTCTATTTGCTTGCAACTTCTCAGTTGCCGTTAGTTTGAAGTTCTCAGTTGCCCCAACTGGTTTACCAACACGAGGGATAAATTCTCCTAATGTTGGCGCAGGTTCAGGAAATCGTCAAGTCTCAAGGTCATCAAAGTACCTTGAACAAAAATACAGCACCTCATCCCCTATATAGCCTTTAGCTATAGAACCTTATGGCCACGCCTTATTCCTTACGGAAGATTTTAATTTCCCAAGGAACCTACAAAGTAAAGAAGAGAAAATTGATACTAAATTCTTAAAAGGATGACTAGCAAACATAAGAACTAACAATGAAGCACTTATTTAAAATGAGTACCTCTCAATCGGATACATCCATCGATATTATACTGGGCTAGCGAGCTTTGTTTCATGAATGAGGTGGACTGTAAGGTGAACCATTGTAACCCCCCATGATTTAGGCCGAGATTAGTTCGTAAAAACGTAATTAATGTGGAATTAGAGACCGTAATAGATTTTGGGACTTAAACAAAGCCAATCTTCCCAAATCAGGGTTCACAAAAATCTTTACAAAACATGTTAGACAATCGTCTCACGTTCACATTTCAATACAAAATGGCCTCTACCGATTGGTTTCATTCATACATATCAGAGTACAGCATAAATTCCCGACACACTCGGGTTCCATTCATTAATAAAAAAGGATTTACACAAGGTACAAAGCCTACAATTCATACCCTTTACTTGGGGATTACACAAAATCACAACACAATTCCCATATACAATTATCCAAAATATCCATGATAACCAATATCTAGATAACCAAAAGGAACTCTACATTAGAGCTCTAGCCGCTCTTCGTCACCCGCTTTCCCTTCGATTCTTCAGCCCTGTCTAAAACATTGTTTTTGGGAGAGTGAGATTCTAAAGAATCCTTGTAGTGTCAAATCAATCATATAATGTGCAATAATAAGGCATGAAATCAAATCATTATCCACACAAGCAACTACAACGGCAATTCAACGGTAATGGTTAGTATGACACATGTCATCCCTGACGATTGCTCACGCTGACTTGCTCGCGCTATATTGCATCACAACAATCAACACAGTATAATTCACCACAGCTGGGATCCATATAAAGCATATCATAACGCAAGCCATACAGGCAAGATATACACAGCCCACGGCTGGTTTCACAAACACCGCCCCACGGGTCGGATTCACAAAGATCCATGTCGATTACGACGGCAGTTCAACGGCCGACCTAGAGATGACCACTGTCACTCCCTATACGGCTCACGCTGACCTGCTCGTGTCGTAATGGACCATGGTACACACTTCACAAGTTCAATGATAATATATGCATACCAAAGCATCATACAAGATATGAGAGAAAAGTCACTACCTGAGTTCTTCCGAGCGTTCCTTGGCACCGGTCTCTCCCGCGCCGGGCAAATATCAAATCCTATATTCATAATAAGTGACGAAGAGTTATACTCTTATCCCAAGACTTAGTTCACTTCATAATACTTAATTGGTTATCATTATTGCTCTTTTGGAGTCATTAAATACCCCTAATAAAACTCCTAAAGGGTAGGAAAAACTATCCCAAAGATCCCCTTTTGGAAGCACAAAACTGAGATTTTACACTATTTCACTCGAGCAGAGATGACCATGCTCGAGTGTTGATGTACGGACACTCGAGTGAAAACGGCTTCACTCGAGTGATGGTACGGACATCACTCAGGCACAAGAGAGTGAGAGGCAGCGAGTGAACACCCGAGAGCACAAAGAAGTTTTCAGAAACAGGCTCACTCGAGTACAAATGCCCTCACTCGAGCACAGGTACGGAAATCACCTCAAGCACAAGGAAGTGAAGACAGAAAGCACTTGCCCGAGAGCACAACAGAAATGGCAGCAGCCCAAATGGCTCACTGCACTCGAGCACACACGGCTCACTCGAGCACGATGCCTATACCCGCGAGTGAGAAGGCACACTCGTGCACTAACTCACGAGTGACAACCCGAGAAGCAAGTCCTTTGGCGTCAAATACACTCATCACTCGAGCACAAGGAGGTTTACTAGAGTGATATTCATCCCTCACTTGCGAGTGAGGCTATGCTTGCTATGACCAAGGAAGTGCAATAAGAACACAGAGAGCAAGAAACAAAAATTGCACTACCGCACTTGAGCAGAGTTCATCCCTGCTTGGGTGACATTCATCCTTCACTCGAGCAGACCCCAGAGTGCTCGAGTGAATCCCTTAGATACCAGAAAACGCAGAAAACAGAGGCATTTCCTCCAACACTTGCCCAATAAATTCCTATGGACACAAAACTTAACCCAAAGCCATTCCCACACAAAAACACCCAATAAACTCAATGGAATCCTCAGAATAATCAAAATCCTACTCCATTTTCATGTCTTGGGTTTTGGGCAACAATTTCAACAAGACACCAATCTCAACCAAACTTCACATTTCAACCTCTAATCAATCTATCTATCCTAAACTCATTCCAAAACACCATTCTCATGCCAAAAACATACCAAATGAACAGTGGCATTCAATTTTCGGATTCAAGCCAAAATTTCCAGAATTTATCAACTACTTCAAATGGTATGAAACTTAGATAGATTTGTTTCACTCACCTTATCAACTTCTCCAAAGAGAGTTCTTGATTCACCAACAATCAGATTTTTGTGTGGCACAAATCAGCACCAAATGGCCAAACTATACACACCAAAATGAAGCCCATGACTCAAGGATCAACATTTATGAAAGGAACTTGAGCAATGGAGGGCATTTACTTACCCAAATCACCAGTTTTTTTTATCTTCCTCTTTCTTGCCTAGCTGACCGCCGGAAATGGAGGAAGGGAAGAGAGAGAAAACAAGAGAAAGATGGAGTGTGAGAGTTGACAAATGATGATGATACCCCTCCCCCTTGTCCAGCCGAATGAGAGAGAGAGGAGAGGGAAAAAGTGGTCCTTTGTCCTCTTGTGGCCTCATCCATTGGCCACCACAATGCCACATGTCACCATCTCTACACCTCCACTATGAGCTCACACAAGCTAAATACACTGGATTCCGACCCATGTACAATGAATCTCAACCCTTGGTTTTAAATACCACACACATGCACACCAAATTCATATTACATTAATTCCATTCTTCCAATTTTTCACTAATTATGACATATTAATTAATATTGCCATAAAACACATAATAATTCCAATTAAATTCATAATTATCCATAATAATCATGATTATCCCTTAATCAAAAATTGGGATATTACAACCATCATAGTGAAAAAGGACGGAGGAAAGATCATCTGTAAATGACAAAGCGTAAGAATGATTTTGGACTACAGCTGATCGAGCTCCTCAACGATCAAAACCTTAGAACACAACTTCCTAAAGAAAGAACAAAGTTCCACCAAAACGATGGAAACATCAGGAGAAAGTGCATTCTTTATAGCCAAAGGGAGTAATTGTTGCATAAGAACATGTGAGTCATGACTCTTCAGGCCAGCAACCTTTCAAGCTTACAAGTCAACACATCGAGAAATGTTGCTTGAATACCCATCAGGAACTTTTAATTTCTTCAATATCGCGAGAAAGACTTCCTTGTTCAGTTTTGTGAGGGTAAATTTTGTCAGCTGAAATTTGTCATGCTTTCTGGCCACGCGTCTTCACGAACTCCCATGGAGCATAAATCTTTCCTCGCTTGAAGGTGATATTTTGTCTTGCCGGGTTCGTTAAGCAGCGTATATGGCACATTATCGTAAACATTCTTTTCAATGTGCATGACATCAAACTGTAGCGAAGTAAATTAGATCTCCAATATGGAAGAGTGAATAAAATACTTATCTTCTTCCATTGCTGAGGCATTGAAGTCCAGCGTGTCTTTTGACGAATTTGTGTTGAATCGTCGCTTTTTCCAAACTCAAAGTCAACATGCTCAAGCTGCTGTAACATATCTATACCGGATAAAGTCTGAGGTAGTCCTCTTTTTTCTGGTTTCCCATTGAAGCAATTCCATTGCAATCTGAAGTTATGCCTTCCATCGAGAAACCTCCGATACCCCACAAATCACCACTTTCAGCTGTGGGGAAGGCACACTGTGTCAAAGTCAAAATTACAAGCTGGACACACTAACCCAGTATGCACATGTTTCAACAACAAAAAAATAAAGATGTCCTAAACTAAGTAGTTGGGGGCTGATCATCTGATGCTCCCTCAGGCAGGGCTCCCTCAAGTATTGCTGGATTGGGGCGCTGGGTAGAGTTAACAGCACCATCATTATCATTAGTAGGAGGAGGAGGAGTAGGCTGGACGAAGAACTGAGGGATAGGGGGAACCTATGGATACTGCTCATTCTGGAACAAGCGACTCCACGATCGCTCGAGCATGTTGTTCGTGATATCACGCCACTACATCTGCTGAGCATAGATGAAATCAGCCTGCTGCTGTATCTACTACAGATGCTCAACCACTGCAACCTGTGTCAGGGCCAAATCTGACCATAGCTGCTCAACAAACTCGTCCCTCGGACGTCTAACCCCTCTAGAGCTACTAGCCTCAAAGGTGGCGCTCCTGCCGTAGACCATGCTAGGTCTGCCGCCAATCCCCATAACCCGCACGCATCCGAGGTGCTCAGTCTAACCCAGACCCGCCTTCAAAGGAGAAGTTGGGTCCACTAACCCCTGTGACTCCTCGGCCTGGGTCTCTCACAGCTCAACCTGCGACTGCAGCATCCGCTCCTACCATTTTATGAAATAATTACATATTTGTATTTTTTATTATTAAGTTGGTTTTATAAAAATTATAATAATGAAATTACTTATAATGGCCCCCTCTGCCTGCTGAGAGGTCAGAGTCCCGTCATAGTGTCTATGAGTGATAGCGTACATCTCCCCATAGTCCGTCTGACGGTTCTCTTGATGTGCCTTCCTCTCCTAAAACAATTACAAAATTCAATTAGTATTATGAAATTACCAGCTAAAAGTCAGTGATATTATGAAAAGTTACCAGCTCGCTGTAAATGACGGCAAAGGTCTTCGATCCTACTGTGTGGTGGATCGTTTGCTGCCCACAGCACCTAGTATTCCTCTGAGAAAGCGCCTGGAAAAAACAAACAATATTAAATGTATTAAAACAATATAAAACATTTAAAATTAATAAAGTTTAAATTAAAATTAATTAAATTTAAATTATAATTTAATAATTAACAGTTACAAAAATATATATAAATAATCTAATAAATACATTACCTGCCCCTCAGCGCTCCTCCTAAACTGGACAAAACTCGCCCAGTCGTTTGGTGGGACGTCGTCCGAGATGCTCTCGATCAGCTGCTCTAGAGGCATCGTCCCATCCTTATCCACACTATGGAAGAGATGATTCCTCCTGTTCCTCCAGCCGTCACCCGTCTTCATCAGGGTGTACCTCTTCCGGTTGGCCCGACGGCAAACCGTAGTTGTAAAAAAATTATTTAAATATCAATAATTACAAAAATCCTATTAAAGAATATTAACTAAATAGAATTAATTACAAAAAATATTAATTAAATACTATTAATTACCTGCACCACCTCTTCCCAAGTCAGGTCCTTTGGCCCCTTCGAAATGTGCTTCCACGTCCTGAAGTGAAGGGGGAACCGCATCCAATTTGAGCCCAGGTTGTTCAGGAAGCGGTTGAATAGGTGACCCCCATTGTGAATGGGCTGGTCTGTGCCCTCAATCCACGGTACTACAACTCATAGTGTTCGGTCCATGCTGTTTAGACCGGCCACGTGCAGCCTCATTGTCGACACGTTCCCCTGCCCATCTGCATAATTCACCACATGTTAGATAAATTGTAATTCAAATTTAACATTTTGAATTTAAATAAATAATTTATTAAATAAAAAAATTCATTTACCTTAGACATGCACCTCAAACCCAGTAGACCGCGAAGACGACCTTCGTGGGTTGTTCTGCTCCTGTGCCTCCTCCTCATCGAGGAACTGCTCCATCTCTCTTATCCCAATCTGGATGTCGAAGTCCTCATTCGCATCATAGTCATCGATGTTGATATCTCCTTCCCCCAAATCAGGCACCTCTGGTGCTGTCGTCTCCTATGGGATAGTCTGTGCTGCTTGTGGTAGGGCCGACTCCTGTAGAAGGATAGGCTGAAATGCCACGGTCGCCCTCCCTCTGTGTTATCTCATCCCTCTACCCCCTGCTGTACTATTGCCACCCCGCAAAATCAGTCTGGGGACTTCGGGCTCCTTCCCCCTATCCTGTCTTGAAGCCATATCAACTACAAAAATTCAAAAAAAAACATTTTAGTCACATTATTATTCAAAAATATAATACAAATACAAATACAAATACAAATACCTATTGTCTCCATACCTCAAGTACAAATAATGAGAAATACTGTAGTAAAAACTCTTCCACAGATGTCTGAACGCTTAAATCTAAAAGAAAACACTCAGAGAAACTTCAGGAAACAAAATAGTCAAATGGAAAAGTGAAAGGAGGCGGCGGCTTTATATAGTGGCGGCTTTTGTAGTGGTTGAAATAACCGCTACACCAGCTGCTACAAATAAGCTAGGGCTGGTAAACTTTGTAGCGGTTCTATAATAGATGCGATATTTTGGTACCTCCTTGGCTTAACTGTATCGGTTTCCATTTACCTTCCTATATCTCATGGTAGATAAGTTGCCCCAACCTTTACATACATAGCACAAACAGATAAGGGCTTAGTGGATCATCTTGCCTAACTCCTCTAATAGGAATAAAGTAACTAGAAGGGAGACCATCCCAAACAACTCTCATAGATGCTGATGAGACGCAATTCATGAAAAGATTAACTAACCTTTCATTTAATCCCAAGCTTTGTAGAGTGAAATGTAGAAATCCCCAATCTAGCCTATCATAAGTTTTTTCCATATCAAATTTAATTGTTACAAAGCCCTTTCCTTTTCGTTTCGTTCTCATAGCTTCTTGAACAATAATAATATTATTACAACTTTGTCACCCTCTAATGAAACTGCATTGGTTAGGCATCACCAGGTAATCCATAATCCTAT
This sequence comes from Inga laurina, assembly GCA_963855925.1. Lineage (NCBI taxonomy): Eukaryota > Viridiplantae > Streptophyta > Magnoliopsida > Fabales > Fabaceae > Inga > Inga laurina. The sequence continues at coordinate 58,626,621 of OY979708.1, forward strand.
TTAATCAATTGGCCAATATTTTACTGACAATTTTTTCTCACACATTACATAAAGAAATTGGTCAGAACTCTCTCAAATTTGTAGGTTGGTCAACCTTCAGGATAAGAACTATATTTATTTGGTTTATCTCCTTTAGCTTTCCTAGATCCTTGAAGATACTGGACACCAATTTACATACTTCTATCCTAACCACTTTCCATTGATTCTGAAAAGAAATGTGCTTAGAAACCGTCCTGTCCGGGTGCCTTAAACACCCCTATTTCAAAAGTGGCATTCTTTATCTCATTATCTGAAACCTCCCTTTCTATAAAGGCTAATTGGCTAGCCGATAATTACGGGAAAGCTACAGGCCATTCTTGAACAGGAAACACCTCAGAATCACTTGAATACAACTTTTGAAGAAATCTTCGGCCATATGTCTCAGATTCCCTTGATCCTCAATCCAGTTACCACCATCATCTTAAAGAGACTCAATTTTATTCCTCTTTTGTCGAAACTTAACTACTAGCAATGTGATTTCTGGTACTATAGTAATTCCTCTTGGCTGCTCAGTTTGATAAACTCCTTCCATAGCTTTTTTCCTAACTTGAACAAACCATTGCATTGATTCAATTACCTTGCTCTATCTATCCCTTCCAATCGTCGAACCAACTCCCTTTTCTTCTTTGGAATACTTCCCACTACTCTTTCATTCCACTCAATGATCTTTACTTTAAATTCTCTACTTCCATCCAGCTAATTCTTCCCCAACCAAGCCAACTTAACTATATTACTATATTCTGGTTCAAGACACCAAGCTGCTTAGTACAGAAAATGTTTTTTTTAATTTTATCCATTCTTGACTCATTCACATCAGATACAACAATAAGTCTATAATCAGATTTAAATCTGAGGTGGTGAAATGCTTTAGCTCAAGGATGAGTCGGCTCCCATTCAAAGTTACAAAATACCCAGTCCAGGCGCTCTTTGACTCCTTTTTCCCACATGTACTAGTCACCGACAAATGGAACCTGAATGAGTTCACATATGTTGATGTACGAAACAAATGAAGTTATTGCTTGATTTAAAGGAGCTGACCCTCCCAATTTGTCTTTTGAACTAAGGAAAGTATTGAAGTCCCCTAAAACTAGCCATTTTCCATCCATCTGGCTGCTTAATTCATTCAAGGAGCTCTAAAGCCTATTCCTTCTATTCATAGTAGTATCTCCATAGATAAAGGTAACAAAGGTAGCATTACTAAACCACATATCAGATATTTTATAGTGAAGCATTTGAGCTGATGAAGAAAGGTACTCTACTGTTACTTCCCCTTCGTTCCATACCACCTAAATTCCCCCTACAAATCCCATTGCTTTAACCCCTATCCAGTTTGAAAAACCCAACTGTCGGACTACCTTATATGCTCTGTCTCCACTAATTCTAGTCTCCAAGAGGCACATTACATTAATCTTATATTTCTTAACAACTTCTTTAAATATTAGTGGAAACATATGGCTACCTGCCCCACGACAATTCCATGTTGACACAATCATTAATCCACATATAGAGGAGATTTCAAAACTTACAGGCCTGGGGGCTTTTCTTCTTCTCTGAGTACTTCACCCTTCTCTAGGTCTTCTTGCATAATAGCTACTCCATGTTCCCAAAGTACTTGTTTCAACTCCTCCAGTGAGATATTAATTAGTGGATTATGACCTTCTACACTCTGAGTTACCCTTTTATGTATTGGCTGCACCATCGCTAGTTGAGTTTCCTAATCCAACATGATCATCCCTATGTTAACTAGAGACTGAGTGTTTGTGACTCCTTCTTTTTATTGGTCTTCAGCTATAATTAAAGAATGATCCCGATTTTCTTGAATCATTTGGTTTTCCACTTCTTTCATACTACCTCTAGCTACTTGATGCTTTCTTTATGATTGGCTTTTATGGCCCACCTTTGTTATCTCCATTTGAGTATGCACTATGGGCCTAACTCCTTTACTTCTTACTTGATGGGCTTTCGTTGCCATTTCAATATTTAAAGGCTTTATGTTTTCTTTTCCCATCATGGGCCCCTATGGCTTGATTTTAAAACCCTTTTTTACTTTTAACTTTCCCTTAGCACTAGCTACTTTCTCTGACCTATTCCAACTCGTCCTTTCTTTTCATCATAAATCACAAGGGCTTTTTCTACATTTTGCATTGCCTGGGTCAACAAAGTACTCTGCCTATCACCTTAACTTCCTCTTCTATGTCTTCTCCTAGCTTTGCGATAGCTACATATTTAGTCTGCCATATCTGACTTTCCTCCTTCTTAATGCGCCTCAAGTTTTGACCATTGATTACCCCACTTCCTCTGCTCTGGTCATTCCTCGCAACCCGACATCCATTGGTTAATATACTCCCTCTGCTCTAATCATTCCTCGCTAATCGAGTCTGAGCTATCTTTTTCACATACATCCATGGACCAAACTGTTCATTATTTACCATCGGCATTGCGCCTTCCGGCGTCGACTTCCCTGTACAAGCTAAATTTACTGGTAGAGGAGAAGACTCTAGGGTCGAACTAGTATGACTTTCTAAGGACACGCTTTCCTACGGTGACCATAGTGCTTGCAATCAAAACAAATGAGATCAAGCCCTTCATACTCAATATTAAATAGTGCCAATGTGCAGATAATCCGCGGCACCATTTGTAACCCCCTGCCTTCTTAACCATAATTATAATTCAAAAATATGTACTTAAGATGAATTAGAGATCAACGGATGGCAAAAGACACCCTTTCAATCCCATCTTTAAGATAGGATTTTCACAAATTTCTTTCAAAATTCAATTAACCTGGTCTCATATTCGCATTTCAAATATAATTATTCTGCACAGTTAAGTTGCATTCATACATATCAGAGTGTAAAATAAAAGTCCCGGCAAACCCCAGGTTTTATACATTAACTAAAGGGTTTACAGGGCGCATTCTCCCGTTTACAAGTTCTCATACAAGGGATTACATAAACTATTCCAAAACTTTACATCCTGAATATATACAGTAATCCCAACCAAAATTTGATAACCAACTACCAAAACACATCCTTACCGGAGTCCTAGCCGCCCTTGGTTGTTTGCTTCCCCTTTGAGCCACTTGCCTTGTATGTAGGTTAGTCAATGGAAAGAATGAGATTCAAAAGAATCTCAGTAGTAACAAATCACTCATACCACATATAATCACATAGTGTGCAAGTAAATCATCAAGCAACATAGTAACAATAAACATAGCATACACATAGCTTTCATAATATACACATTGCCTTCACAGCATTCACATAGTCTTTACAACATACACATAGCCTTAACGGCTCACACATTTACAACAGCATATCAACGGCCGGGGTAGAGATGACTGGCATCACTCCCTACGATTGCTTACGCTGAAATGTGCACGTTGTGATACACATAGCCTTACGGCTTACACATAGCCTTTCGGCTTTCACATCCACAAGCTTTGTCACATCCAAAATCATCACACAACAATGATAAATCCAACATACAATGCATCATATATATTATAAGGGAAAGTGTTACTACCTTATTCTTTCCAATTATGCTCTGGCACAGGTGGATCACGAACAGGGCAAATATTGAATCCCATAAACCAAAATCAAGGACGACGAGTTATTACCTATTCTAATTCTTTAATACTAATAATACTTTGGCTGGTTATCACTATGGTCATTTAATCAAGTCAACTAAGGAGCTAAAGTGGTCAATTAACCTAAAAGACCAATTTCTAACCTCAGAGTTCAACTATAACATTATGCCATAACATCTTCAATTTCTGCATACGTGACCAAATCTGCCAGAATTTTTCATCAAATTTGAAAAATCATAACTAATTCTACAAAAATCAAAATGGGGTGATCCCAAGTCCTATGGAAAGCTATTGAAGTCCTCTATACAAAAAAAAATATGAATCAATGTTGTCCATAACCACAAAAAAAAAAGAATTACACGAAATCCCATACTACTCTAGAATTGCTTTTAGTTTCAACCCTAAATTTTGGAAAATCATAACTCCTAGCTCACAAATAGAAATGACATAAATTATATGACCATGTTGAAGTTTGGCATGTGAAATTTAAGAGTGGAAAGTTTTAGAATTTTTAGACACCATTTGCTCATTCAAAACGTCCATGCAACCAACTGCCCAGCACAGAGTTTCAATAGACAGAATTTCAGATTTTCAACCAATGTGTCCAATGGCTCCAAAATCAACAACCAAACCTATTCCCACACAATTTTCCACAAGGAAACCATTGGAATCAATAAAACAACCAAATTCTCATCACATCCACACATATTCAGTTTTGAACCACAATGCAACACAAACTACCAAATTGCCAAATTTTCCATTTCAAGTTCCAAACCAATTCCATTGTTCCAATGACACAATATAACACCAATTCCACCACAATACACTATCTAATTCATCCATTTCAAAATCTCATGAAAATCAGGGAAAAATTCACAAATTTTAAAACTCAACCAATGACCATAATCAATATGTAAAAATGCAACAATTTCTTACCTCTTCCTCTTTCCAAAGCTAGTTCTTGAATTCTTCCACTTTTAAATTTCTTCAAGCACTCAAATACCTTCTTTCAAAAATCTAAAACCATAGAGATGAAGCTCTCATCAAGGTGGTCAAGATTAATGAAGAGTATTTGAGCACACAAGACCATTTACAAGGCCAAAACCTTACCTTTCACTTCCTCTTTCTTCCTTGAGTTGGGCAAAAATAGAGAATGGGAGAGAGAGATGAGATGATGATAAAGAAATCAGATTTTCCCTTGCTCCAAACTCGCTAGCCGACTTTGAGGGAGAGAGGAAAGAGGAAAATATGTTGAAATGTTGACTTTGATCCCATGGTTCATGCAATGCCACTTGCCATGATCTTGCCCTTTCTCCCATAAGCGCATATGAGCACAAAAGCATATGATTCCACCCTCTTGATCTCTTGACAATTAATCACAACCATTAATCTTTAAGTCACTAATGAGTTTCCTCTTCAGTAACTGATTAATTAATTGGTAACTTTTCTTTTCCCTTTTCGCCCCTAATTATGGCAATTCCTACTGAGTCAACACCAAACACATTTTTATTATTCCATTTCACCATATTATGCGCCCTCCCTCCAGTTTAACTCAATTTAGATATCCATCTACAATTGAACTTAAATACAGGGTTTAGGTACTACTTATTATGCATTCGGATCACAATTCAAATCACATTCTCCAAAAGTGTTTTTTTATCAATAATTACATTCACTTTTGAAGTCATTAGCACTTAATCACATTTTAGGGCATTACACCAGTCTTTTCTGCAAGTCTAGTTCCATATAGATTCTTGCAGATCTGGCTCTTGACACCTTCACTCTGTTCTCGTCCATATTCGTAATGGTATGCAGGTCCACTTTTAGCTTCTTACCAATCATGTCCCCTAACCTCTAGATGTAGTTCTTTGAATAACAGTGTAGAGGAACATTCGGTATCCTGGCCTATGTGGCTATTTTCCCAAGTGGATTCTGATATGGATCAAAATAAGGGGACCATCGCTAAACCAAGACATTGTGCCGGGCTAGCACCCAGGGCCCTTCAAAAAGAACCTTTTTGTATTTCATTCCCCAACTGTCATCATCATTAAATCTGACCACATAGTAGTTATTAGGAACATCTATCATCTCAAAATCACTGAATCCCCATATTCGATATAGTTGTCCGTTTAACTTATAAAGATGGAGTCTGACCCCTAACACTATTACAATCAGTGTGATATTCTATGGTTGGCAGCATTCATTAAATTCTTCCAGGGAGCATGGGACCACCGGGAAGATGTTCATTATCTTTTTAATCTCTTCTGATGGCTCAGGTAACTCCCATGTTTGGTCAAGGAGATCAAATAGCTATGGGTCTTCATCCATTGCATTACTGCTTGGGCTACCCCATTGAAATCTCTGCCTTTAAAACCAAATAATGATTCTTTATAAGGAGCTAGCTGTTGAAGTTTAACTTGAGTACTTCATTGTTCTCCAATGAGGTATCTTCAAAGCATCCCTCTACATCTTCCATATTGTCAGACATCAGAGCGTCTTCTTTATCCTCCTTCTTCGCTTTCTTAACATGTACAATTGGTATACCTTCCTCTGACCATCGATCCGGTGGAACTTTCCGGTAACAAGGGTCTCCCATTCGAGGATGAACAATGGCTCATATTCCAAGAGAGAAAAAACCTACCTAGAGCAAAGATATCTCTTTTAAACATATAGAAACACAGTTGTGTCAAACGCAAACCAAATAAAGAATTCAATCGAGTCTTTAAAAAATCCATGAAACTATTTGTTTAAATTACCAAACGTGTTTTGGAATCACAAAAAACACGTGGTTGACTTGCCTTATGAAACAAGTTTTTTTGAAAAACAAATACCAAATAAGGCATGACCAATTCAAATGACTGCAGAACTTCTTGAAACCTGTAAAAATGAAATTCAAAAACTTCTGAAGAAAAGGTTGATTCGCAAATCTCGTAGCCCATGGTCTTGTGCTGTTTTTTATGTAAATAAAAATGCAGAATAGAATGTGGAGCTCCAAGAATTATAATCAATTGTAAACCTTTAAATGAAGCATTACAATGGATTGGGTATCCAATTCCAAATAAATCTGATCTACTTAAACGTTTGTATTCTGCAAAAATCTTTTCAAAATTCGACATGAAATCTGGATTTTGGCAAATTCAAATTTTTGAAAATGATAGGTATAAAACTGCTTTTACTGTACCTTTTCATCAATATGAGTGGAACGTTATGCCTTTTGCTTAAAAAAATGCTCCTTCTGAATTCCAGAGGATCAGGAATGAGATCTTTAATAATTATAATCAATTCATCATTGTTTATATTGATGAAGTGTTGATTTATTCTCATTCAATAGATCAACATTTTAAACATGTTTATCAATTTATCAAAATTGCATAAACAAATGGTTTAGTAGTTTCTAAACCCAAAATTAATCTTTTCCAAACTAAGGTTAGGTTTCTTGGTCATTGGATTTACCAGGGATCCATAACACGGATTGAAAGAGCAATTCAATTTGTTGATAAATTTCCCGATCAAATCATTGATAAAACACAACTTTAACAATTTTTGAGATGTTTAAATTATGTTGCTGAGTTTATTCCTCATCTTAGCAATTTCATTAAACCACTTCACCAGCGTCTTAAATGAATCCTCCTCCTTGGAGGATACTCATTCAAACATTGTTAAGCAAATCAAATCACAGGTTAAGGAGCTTCCTTTTCTTAGCCTTCCTGATCCCTCTGCTGACAAAATTGTTGAAACCGATGCCTTTGACATTGGTTATAGTGGCATTCTCAAACAATGAATAGATGGCAAAGAGAAAATAGTATCTTTCATGTCTAAACATTGGAATACTGCACATCAAAATTATTCCACAATTAAAAAAGAAATTTTGACAATTGTTTTATACATTTCTAAATTTCAATATGATCTTTTAAACAAAAGTTTTTTAGTCCACATTGATTGTAAATTGGCCAAAGACATTTTACAAAAAGATATTAAAAACCTTGCATCAAAAGAAATTTTTGCCAGACGACAAGCCATTTTAAGTGTTTTTTATTTTGACATTGAATTTATCAAATGCACTTCAAACTCCTTGCCACATTTTCTCACCCAAGAGTTTCTACAGGGTAGGTAGATCTGAGTGAACAACCAAACCACTAAACAAAATGCCCAAGAAAAAGAAAGATCCTGACGATAAACAAAGTGATAAATAAAAGGGTGTCATGCAAGATGCCCCAAGTCAAACAGTCTCTAGTGAACAAATAGAGGCAGTTATGCAACAACTTCTACAACAATTCGAGTCCCAAACTCAATTATCATAGTAGCAGAAGCAATAATCTCAAACCAAGTCATACACTCCATCTAGATCATCAATCCAGAAACCACAAACAAGAGTGACTTCAACCAATAGGACTGTTGATCCTTACACACAAGCCTATGCCCAAAAGCAGCTTCCAGAAACTACTTGGGGACAAGTATTGGCAAAAGGGAAGGTAAAAGCTCTCCTCCAATCCCTCAAAAAGCTATCTCTAAATGGAAGTATGATTTGTTGAATCAGGTACCTTCCAAGTTATAAATTCAGCCAAAAATTTCTACTCCAACTCAAAAATAAGTGACAACTGCGTCTTCTTCATCAAAAGTGATTGTCAGTCAATCCCAAACATAAGCCAACATAGACATACCTTAAATTCACAAAGAAAATTATGTAAAGCATATTGTCTAGGTGGAACCAAAATTCTTCCACCTAAATCAAAACCAAGTAGCCCTAAATATTTTCCCTCCTAGATTTTATTTCAGGCCTACAGATTTAAGAAAAACCAGAGATTATTATGAGCTAATTTTGGTTCAATCTGAATTTATTGAAATCAATAGGAAAAAACCAGATGGAACTATAATTACTCATTCTACTCTCCAAATTTTAAAAGTTCTCACCCTTTCCCAGTGGGGACAAGATTTATACAAACCAAAATTTTGGGAAATAGAATATGAACCTAAAGGATATATTTATTAGGATTATGTAGATGCATGGTCCAATGTCTTTTAGAATTAAATTGAACTTTGTAAACATACTTGGTTTATTTATTTCAAAACTAAAACCAAGTACCAATTTCCTCAATGGTTTATTCATTAGTGGGGATTCTTCGATCCAATACTGGAAACCTTCCGCCAAAGGTTATACAAGCCTTTGAGCTTTTCAAACAAAAATTTAACATCAGTGAGGATCCTTTTCCAATCGATCTTCACTATTTTTCAAAATTATCTGGAGCCTGGATTTTTGCCTGGCATTTCAAATTTTCATAAACATTTTAAGGATCAACAATCCTGCCAGTATTACAACGAGTTCCTTCTGTAAGATGGTGGGCTCGATTTGACATCAGCAGGGTTGACACAAAAGTAGTAGAACAATGGTTTAGAGAGAATCCTCAACATCTCTGCATGACAGAACAAAGCAAGTTCCTAAACCAGAAATCAAGGATTCAATCTATCTTGGCCCAAACAACAAACAAGACCAATCTCATCAACCAGCTCAGTTCAATGCTACAAATCCTTCAACAACAAAATCAAACCCCTTCAACCAGTCAACCAGTTTCTTCATCAGCCTCAGACAATCAAGAAGATGATGAAGAAGAATTTGTTGTTGATTTGAACGAGAACTAAGCATGCCCAAATACTTAGTATTATTTTTAAGTTTTTGGTGTAATTAAACAAATAATGTAGTATCAAAAAAATACTGTACAAATAGTGTTATTGTAGTGTCGGCAGCATTGTGCAAATAGTGTCATGACCGAAACTGTTCAAATAGTGTCAATCACTAGCAAGTCAAAGGTCAAAACACTGTTCAAATAGTAACTTCATCTATCTATTTAAGGAGAAGCTTCTTCACTTGGCAGACAGGTTCAGTTAGGACGAGTTTAGAGAGAGAAGCTCTGTGACCTTCTTACCTCTTTCTTCCTCCTATCTATAAGTTCTTATGCTTTAATTTCAATAAAAATTCTTTAGTTTTATTCACTTGCATCATATCCTTCCTTCCTCTAATGAACTGAGAAGAGCAGATCTAATGGACTGATCTTGGTAGGTTCTACTGCCTTTAGTTCATTCGGCATCCAGTTCATTCCAGAGCATCCCCCTCTCATGCATCACTAGACAATCTTGGCTTCCAAGTGCCTTCTAAGGCCGTGATCTTTAAAGGCATTTGGCAAACAAGCACCTTCTAAGGTCCTTTTTTAAAAAAAAAAAGTTTTTTTTAATGAAGGGAAGCTATAGCTTGCCTAGGTAAGCGCCAAAGCTTCCCTAAAGCCTTATATGACACTTGTTTGAGCAAGCGCCATACAAGGCTTACTTTTTTAAAAAAAAAATTACCTAGCCCACCATATATGTTCTTCTTTACACACCCTCGGCTCCCCATTTTCTAGAATCTTATTCCAAATCTCTACTTTATTGGTTCCTAATCCTTATCCCTTCAGCCCTGCTCACCACATTTCCTTATCATTCTTCCCACTCTCCTCTTCCTATATAACACTGTCCGCACTCATTCTCTCTGTTTTGAAGTTGCAGCGCCATTGTCCCCACTACTCCCTCCACTCTTGGTCTCCACTTCCATTGCAATATAAAGCTTGGTCTCCCATGTGTTTTTTTCCTTCTTGTCTCGACCTCCTACAAAAGCTCCTTAGCTTGTAAGTCTTTTTTTTATACAGAAGTTTAACTTCGTACGTTTTCTTCTTCTTCTTCTTCTTCTTCTTCTTTTAAGTTAAAATCTGTCTTGAATTTTATATATGTGTTTATTCACTTCAATTTAGTTGGACATTACAATTGTTGTAATTAAATACATTTAGTAGCAATTTTATGAATTAGTTATTTGTTTCAAGTTATTCCATTTCAGTTTGGTTTGATTCTTGTTTGGTTTTGTTCATTTTGCTATGGATTTTGACTGTAAATACAGAGGATTTTACTAGGAAAAAGAAACAATTACGCAAAATTATTTTTTAAAAAAAAGACTTCCTATGGCGCTTCGTTGGGGAAGTGCCATAGGAAGTCATATTACTTCCAAGGAAGCGCCACCCCACTAAACAATTCTAGGAATAATTCATTGAGAAAAAATGTGTTAGCTTATGTAGTCCAATAAACAATTCTCATAGATTCATTTTTGTGTAACTTTCTCACAATGTTTGTTTTGTGAGAACTTTAATTCACGAATGCATGACTTTATCATAGTTTCTATGTTTAAGAATTTTTGACAATGTGCTTTTCATGAAAATTTCTCATAGATTTGTTACTTATGAGAATTTTTTGCTAGATAATTTTATGTTATTTTAATTTATTTTGATCATGAATCTCTTCATATGTGGGGGATTATATACTTTGCATATATATCAAAAAAAAAAAAGCAAATTGTAGTATATTATTAATGAGTATGGGATTATATGGTGATAAATACTATATGATATTTCCTGACAAAGTATATGAAACAAAATTGTTAATAGTTCTTGAAAAACTAATACAGATTTTCCTATAGGCGAACAAAGAATAGATAATGAAACTTATGACCCATATATCTATATCACAACTTTGGTTCGCCAGAGGGTCTAAAGGTGATAGCCTTGTTGGATTGAAATCCTTGATTGCATATGAAGTATGAAATACTTGAGCTTTAAAATGAAAGACATGTTATTGGCTTTTTATATACTGGTTTGTCTTTGATATACATAAATAAAGGAAGTATGCTTATATGACTCACACTTGAGGGGGAGATTGTCAAAATACAAGTGTGAATTAACATTGAAAAACTTTACTCATATACTTCATCACAAAGCCTATGGATTTTCCTAAAATGGATGTCATATTGAGATTTTAAATCAATATTTTATAGAAATTGAAAATTTTGTTGTTAGTTAAGAAACATGTTGTTGGCATGACTTGTTTGATCATCCAAGTCATATATATGATGTAACAAATTATAAAAGATTATGTATTGACATCCATTAAAGAACTAGAAGATTATTTATGAATAGCCAACATATTATATAATTTAAGCATGTACTAGTTGTTCTCAAATAAAATTGACTATGAGAATATTATTGGTCATGATTAGCAATTGATCTCTGCATTTCTGGAAATATAGCAAACATAATTATATGGGCCCATTGAAATAGCATGTAAAACATATAAGTATTCAATAAATTTGATAGATGTATCTATAAATGGTTACATGTGAGATTATTATTAGCTTACAACCTAAAAGTTTGCTATAATGTTTGATTAAATTAAGCGCACAATTTCCAGACTATACGATCCAAAAAATTCCCATTGAAAATGCTAACGACTTTATATCTTAGGCTTTCAGTTATTATCATATATTTATTAGAAGAATAGTTTAAAACCCTACTTAATAAAATGATCTAGCAAAATCATATAACAAAGCCTCTATAAGTAACTAGATCAAAATTTATAAAAACAAAACTCCTATCTTACGGTTGGGATTATTGATTTTGCATATTGTAGTACATAAATGTGTCAAGCCAATAGAATATTATAACTTCTCCCACTACAATTGGCTTTTGGTCAAGAGCCAGATATTTTTCATCTTAGAATTTTGAATGTGTAATATCTATTCCACCACAATATTGTACATAGATGAATATTTAAAAAAAAATTGGGATAAATGTTGGATAAGAATCTCTTTTTCTTGTTTGTCTCTAAATGAAATAAAAGGATATTTCAAAAGGAAATAAATGGATTTAGAAGTTTTATACTACATTATTAGTCAATTATCATTTGACAACATTTTTCTAAAATAAGGGGGAGAAATTGAATATATAGCTGGAAAAGAGAACACATGGAATGCATCATTAAGTATAGATCCTCGAATATAGAAATATGAACCAAAAGTTCATTAGGCTTTGCATTTATGAAATATTATAAAATATCTTATAGATGGAACTACTGACCCAAATGAGAGTCACTAAATCTCATATTCCAACTAAATATGCTCCAATCAGTATAAATACAATGAGATATGCTCGATGCATGAGACACTATTCAGTTCCAAATATAAATATTATGGATAAAGTGGAGCATATAATTAAAATGATCATATTAAGGAGGCATGTACTCCAGAGGAATGCCGAGACATAACTAACTGCAAAAACCTTGAGAGGTTCAGGTACCTGAAAAGTAATATAGATCTTGGTAAGTTATATTACAATTGGAAAAATAGAATCGAAAAAATAAAGTTGTGGACAACAATTTTGAAAATGATATCATGTGATTAAATGAGGATTTTATATTAAGATATGTCATAAAAAGTAGACATAAAAATGATTGGCCAAAACAAAAAGTAAATGATGGAAAAGGACACAATGAAAATATGGTTATATTATGAATGTTAAGGACCTGCAACCCGAACAGTAGAAATATGATAGTATTTATGTGTTTTGTGAAAATAAAGATTTTCACAAAAGTCTAATTATGATTATAATGAGACACATGATTTTGTGGTAGATACAATAATTTTGGGTTTATTATTAGTTTGGCAGTTCATAAAAGAAAAATTACTTGTATGTTAGATATTGTTGTAGATAGCCTGTGCATATGGCTCACTAAATAGTGAAACTGACATAAGAATTTTCAAAGGATTCAAAATACTAGAATCATGCCTAAAGGTGATTTTGCTTGCAAAATATGTATTGGATTTGATATTCTAGAAGTATCTTATAATTATGAGAATATTTAGAGATTACGTTAATATTGTATTCATCATGATTTTGCTAGTAAAATTTAGTTCTTGCAAGTACATAGTGAATAATGAAAATAAGATTGAGTGATTTTCAAGATAATTCTTTTTTTGTTCCACAGCGAACAATATAATATTTGGCGGCTAAAAGGAAGATATGCTCGAAAAGACATTGAAAGTGATATTGTCATCAGGGGGAGTAAAACCGATATCGTCAAGAGAGGGAGTCGATACACGTTGTACTCATTTTTCTTTATCTAGGTTTTGTCCCACTAAGTTTTCCTAGAAAAGTTTTTAATGAGGCAGCACTGAATAGTATATCAATAAATGGTATACTCTTTTCTTTGGCTAGGTTTTTGTCCCATTGGATTTTTCCTAATTAAAATTTTTAATGAGGCACATTCATCATGTCCATTGACTCGTATCATAGTCAACATTTATAAATACGTTTTTGGGCAACTAAAAGACTATTTAATAATACGAAGAGTCATATAGTATTAATTATACATTTATTGTATATTAATTGTGACACTTGGTAATGACTCTTTGAAGCTAAAATAGAGGTATTGTATATAGCATTATAACAACAAGAAACACAAATTAATGAGAATTTCTTCCCTTCCTTTCTCTCACCATTTTTTCTCTACTATCTTAATCTTCTTTATCTCTTATTTCATATTTGTTTTATTTTCACAATTCATCTAAAAAAAATAGGGAGAATCCTTGAAAAAAAAATCTGAAAATTTGGAAATGACAAATCAATTATTTCCCAAGAAAAAAGTTAGGAATTTCTTATCACGTTTTGATATTTTCTAATCAACTCTTAATAAAAAAAACTCATTTGTCATTTCCTAAATTCCAAGTATTTTTTCAGGGATTCTTCCAAAAAAATACTAGCATTAAGAAAAATCGGAAACAAGAAAAAGACCATTTAGCCCTCTCACCTGAACAAAATAAGAGAGCCTTTTTTGGGCCAGCTTGGCTTTTAAAGTTGGGAATACGGGCCGGTCTGGCTCTACAAAGCCGGCCCTTCACTGGCTAGGGCTTAAACAGTGAAGGGCCGTTTATGCCCGCTTCCTAAAAAGTATCATATTTTTAAAACCCGCGGCCCTACAGGATTGGCTTTTCACGGACTCGAATCTAAACGGGCTTAAACTCGTTTTAATTCAAAAAAAAAAAATTCTTCAAGTTTTACAATTTATTTATTATTTTGTTTTAAATTGATATACATTATCTTTAAAACTCATAAATTTTTAGTTAAAATAATCATATAATATCCAAATTAGTATTTTTTTTAAATTTAAATGAATAAAACATTGTAGAAAATAAAATAAGTCAAACTAATTAATAGGTATTTACCTATTATTAATACTCTATTAAGTATTTAGATATCTCTCATATTGATGATTTGATATAATAATATTATATTTATTAATTTATTTTAAAAAAATATTAAATAGGCGTAAAAGAGTCATCCTTACAAAGTTATAAAGTCAGTCCTTTTAGACCCATTTTCCTTTTTAGTCTCTAAAATATAAATCTAATTTTTAAAAGATTTAGATTTAAATAAACCGACGCAACGGACTCAACTCGATTTTCCAACTCCACTGGCCTACTGGCCTTTCAATTCCTGGAACAAAATGAATGCACTCTTCTCAATCTTCGTTGGTGTTCGTGGGTTCGCGCGCACACTCCTTTGATTTTGTCTTCGTCCTATACTGCTTTTGTTTTCGCACAATCTTTCTCTCGCGGCCGTAAGAGCTTCTCTCGTTCCAACGTAGACATAGCGCAGAAAACCTAACAGTCGGAAAATTTTTTCCAAAAAAATAGGGGAGGATCTTATATTTTTTTTCCCGTAAGAGTGCCAAAGGTTAGCGCCATCATGCCACTTCCTCTGTTTGGAGATTAATCTATTTTTAATGTTCTGGGTTTGAAAATGAATCTATGTTTCTAGTATGTCCTTTTATTGCGCTTTCTGGAGCTAGCATCTGTGTTCAAAGTTAGGTTTTGCTTTTTTAAGGTCACGACTATAGTAAGTTTGACAAATTTGTGATATTTGAGTGACTGGGTTTGAACGAAAAGGCTGTTTTCTAGTATAATTGAAGTCATTTTAAGATGGGGAAAATCCACTGTAACTGTTCTAACTAAGCCCTAATTAAAACCTTGGCACATCAACTTCAAGATAAAGCAAGACACCCAATGCTAAACCAAACAGAGAGTCAAATTTTTCTTTGTTTTCCAAACAACTTGGAGTTATTTTGTTACATCTTAAAGTTGATGTTTTAAATTTGTTATTAGGCTTTAGTTTGGGGGTTAAATGCATTTTCAAATTTAGTGTATTGGTTAACGTGGACTAAAGTAGCTTGTTCTTATGAATACATGATTATTTTTATTTTCTCCCCGATCTTTTCTTGCGTATTTTCCTTTCTCATTTGTTTCTTCTACAATGTTTAACAACCTGGCTATTATTTTCAGCAGTGTAAAGTATCAAAGCGTCAAAAGCTTTAGCTATTCCCTCTTTGCCTTTTCTAGTCGCAGGAGTAAAGTGTAATCATCTGCCTGAAGCACAATACAAAGACGTTCTCAGGGAAAAAATATCATAAAAACATGTAAGTTAGAAATTATTTATAATGTATAAATCTGTAGTCAACATCTAATATTTGAACTGCTAATACACAACTATCCATGGACTCAACACATGATCTTTTGTGTTTATGACATACTTTACAAATGTTGGAATACAGTTTCCAATTTTCTGTTACGAGACTAGAATGATAAAATGACTTGTCAGTATTAGCAGTTTGTCATATATCTTCCTTCCACTGTGCTCTGATCTCTGATTTCTTTACCTCTCTTCATAATTACATCGTCATTTTTCTTGAAATCATAAGTGCTTAAGATCCTGTTTTGTTGGAAATCCTTGTTCTGTTCTGCGTTCCTTCTTTGCCTGATGAAGGATTCAAGTTTGAATTCTTTAGGCCTTTACACTTGTTCCCAAATTGTAATTCTTTGACTACCTTTTTTTTAATTGTGAAGTTAAAGGCTTTTGTTTGGTTTGTGGTACATAATGGAATTAGTTACAATGATCTACTTTGAGTTTAGACTTGAAGGCCCCAGGAGGATTGACCAACCATTGTTTATGTGATGTGTTTTGGAAGTTCAAGGATTAATAAACACCTTTTATACATTGTGAATTGACTTAGCAGATTTGAGTAGGTTTTTTATTTTCTGTAATGAGAGCTGTACATGTCCAGCTGACCTTTGGTTGTTTTGGCTACTGGATTTATTAGAATGACAAAGGAAGGAGATAAAGTTCTTTGGCAGTGTGCATTTTTTGCTGGTTTGTGGTGTCTTTCGTTAGAATGGAATGCATTAGTTGTGAACCAGATTCCCTCCCCTCTCATGTATTCTTTATGAGAGGATTAATTTTATGATATCTTTGTGTTCAACAAAGAGGGTGAGCCTTGACGCAGCGGTAAAGTAACTGTCATGTGATTTGGAGGTCACGGGTTCAAATCCTAGAAACAGTCTTTTCGTTTGTGGGGGTAAGGCTGCATATACTTATCTCTCCCCAGACCTCACCTAGTGGGAGCCTTGTGCGCTAGGCTCCCACCCCCTTTTTTTTGTGTTCAACAAATGGATTTTTTCAGGGTTGTCCCAGTGGATCATTAGAGGGATAGGAAGGCCCTTTTGAGGTGAAGAGTCTGAGTTGTTTCCTATGTTTCTTTTGTGTGTGTGTGTGTTTTTTTCTGGTTGTATAGGGAGGATATATTGTCGACTGTTTTTAGATTCCTTTTGTTATTCTCACTTTATATCAATTGGTTTCTTCCCCCTTCTCAAATAAGTGCTCTATTCTATCCATCCAGCTAAAGTAATAGCATTTTTTCTATCCATTTTTAAGATTATGGATAAGGAAGCTTATAAGATCTACAAAATTGTTAATATTAAAATTTTCAAGTCATTCAGAAGAGCAATTCTTTCTTAAGTTTTTTATATGATATGCACTTGTATACTTAGGATTTGTTTGTAATGAGAGATTTGGAGGGGAGGGATTTTGCTCTTATCACTTTGGCTTTATAAAACTTTTACCTCCTAACCCTCCACTGCAAAATTGGGGGATTTGGAGGGAAGGGGTTGTATTTTGGTTATTTTCAATATCCCTAAACTACCCTTATGTTTAAAAAAAGTAGCCAGAAAACCTATCACACCCTCACTTGCTCCAGTGCTTCGTTCGTCTCTTCAGTCTCTCTGCTTTGTTCATCTGCCATGTGCTCTTGCCTCCAGCCATCCAGTCAACCGTGTCTTGCCACCCGTGATTCGTGAGGTGCTACTCTCTTCCCTCTCTTCCTTGTTGTGTCATTTTTCCCCCTCTTCCCTCCATCTCTTTCTCTCTAATATTTCTCTCCCTCTCTCTAATTATTTATTTGGTTGGTTCAAGGTAGAAGGTTGCAATGATTTATTTGGTAGGAAGATGATCATTGAGCGAGCTGACCATACTTTTATTCACTTTGATTGATGTTCTCTCTTGTGCATTTTATTCAGCTTGCTGTGGGTTGGATGATAAGTTTGTGTGGGATATGTAGTTATGGAGCATGTAACAGTATGCTCTGTGGTTGCTAACTTCATTGTGCAAATCTCCCTTATTGTCGACGTTGAATTTTGTGTCTTGATTGTCTTGTATGTATGTAGCATGGTGTATGTTTACGGGATAACTTAGTACTTGTTTTGGTGATTAATTTGGGGTGATTTTTTTTCTTGATTTGTTAGATGGATTCTGAAGAGGAATTTCTGATGCAATGGTTGGAAATGCGTCGGAGACTTGTAGTCTACCTTGTTTGTCTTGTTGTCCTGTATTGTGTAGTTCAGATGTATTCCTTTGATATTGAACTTCGGTGTGTCTCTTTGAGATTGTTCTTTGCTTATTTAATATATTCTTTTCAGCTTGTTGTTTACTTATGTGATGTATTTATTTGGGTTTAAATTCTGTTAGTATGGCTCCAAGAAGGGTAGCCGGTGCAAATACTAGCACTATTGAGAAGTGCTTGACTTGGACTGCCAAGATGGATGATACCTTGATTGATGCATTTATGCATGAACTTGAGATTGGCAACAAAGTTAAAAGATCCTTTACATGCACAGCTTATGATAATATATCACAATATTTGAGTACCGTGTTTGGATTTAAAGTTGATAAAGAGAAGGTCAAAAATCGTTGGAAGACTCTGAAGAAGAATTTTTCAGAAATGTATGACATCTTTGAAAGTGGTACGAGTGGGTTTTCATGGAACTCGTCCACTTGTAAATGGGAAGCTGAGGATCAAGTCTGGAATCAATTGATTGAGGTGAGATAAATAAATTTTTTTTCCCCTTGCAAGTACGATATTAAGTGTTAACATGGACATGCTCACTTTATATATTCTATGAATTATGTGTTTTTTAAGGTCAAACCAAAAGCTGCTCTTTGGAGAAATACGCCTCTGCCTAATTATGAGAAGATGTTGACTCTTTACGGAAATGATAGAGCCTATGGAGATGATGGTGAGACTCCTTCAAATATGAAGAAGCGACAACGTTCAAATCTTCAAGAATTAGCTGACACTGTAAATGTGGTTGATCAACTTGCCTCTCAGCATGAGGTGACTTTTGAGAATTTCGCAGTCAATTTGGAAAATTTCCCACATGATGACCATTCTCTTGGAGAAAACAGTGAGAGCTCTAAGAGGGCCAAAAACAGTGCTGCAACCAAGGAACCTTCACAATTATCTCAAATTGCAGAGAAGATGGATGTTATTGCAGCTGTTCTTAGGGAAGGAAATCGAGTATTTAGAGAGAGATATGCCCCGCAAATTTCAGGAGAAGAAACTTTGAGGCTTATTCGAGGTTGTGGATGCGATGAAAGGAAGATCCCTGACATTTATTGCTTTCTCATGAATGATGCGACCAAACTCAGGACAGTTATTCAATGTCCACCTTTGTTGCGCAAGCAAGTGATTATGAAGATGGTTTTTGGTTCGTAGATTAGTATGTGGTTGATTGGTAGGGAATTTGTATTTTGGTGCAACCTCCAACAACTTTTACATTGGCATGGTGTCTCTTTTGTTCATGGCATTTGTTTGATAGCATTTGATTGCATTTTATGCCATGCTTGATGACATTCTGTTGATGACAGTCTTAGATTAGTATGATTATAATATGATCACCCTTTTGTTTAATGCTTCCTAATATCTCATATTTATTCTTCGAAGTTATGGATAGATTATGATAAATATTAATATAGGTTATAATATCCATACCTAATCTTAGGATATACATGATTAAAGGAATAATCAAAACTGAATATAAATAAGCATATACAAAATATTAATATAGGTTATAATATCCATAAGTGATCTTAGGATATGTTTTTCATATTTGTCAATCTTTTTTTAATTTATCTTTATTGATGTTCCCTCAACAATAATCAATCAAAAGAGGGAAGTGAGAAATTAAAGAAAATGACTAGAGTGTTTTAGAAAATGTATGTCAGGTTAACTAACTTAATTAATTTTCTAAATCTAATTAAATTATGTAAATGTGTTTTATATTAATGATTGAAAGGAGTACTCTAGTTAGTGATTAATAAGGTTATTTGTGCTGCAAAAAAGCCTAACTAGTGGGTCCTATTCATCAAAACACACAATGGAGCATAACAGTGCTAGTCCAAAGTTAGAAGTCAGTTGCATTTCTGTGGTTCATGAGTCATGACACATTGCTAGTTTTGTCAAGGGAGATGAATGGTATTATGCAGTAGTTTTAGTGTGTATTTGGTATTGCTTATTGGGGGGGTTAATAAGCACTTATTGTGTAAATCGAGATAAAACTGCTCTCATATACTTACCTTGTATATCGTAAATCACGATTTATAAGCACTTATTATCTAAAAATAAGCTATCTCAAACGAACAATTACTTTCTTATATGGTTGAAGACAAAAGTACTGTTACTTGATGACTTTGACCATGATTACTACCATGCTCATTGGAAAGATAACAAATTATGGGATTTTTTCTGCTAACATATTGCAAACAATAACAAATTATTGAAATCGTATGTAGTGAAAGTATTTATCAAAATGCTACACTTAAAATCATTCAAACCAATAACAACTTCAAAATTATGAATGACTTGTTTAGGCTAAGAACAAGTTTGTCTTTCTCTTATGACGCCACTTTATCGTATATGCCATTTGTATTATTTTAATGTTAAAAGTAAAATTGTTCGTAAGGTGAATGATTTCACGTTTTCTCCTATGCAATATGAAGTATTATCCCCCTTGTCACACCACCTTATGAACAATTTCTTTTTCATTATAAGAATATATGTGTCAGATATGATAAGGTTACGTAACAACTAACAGAGAGAAATTAAAGTAAAATCGTTCTTGAGCCGAACAATTTCTAGTGTAATATTTTTGCTAAATAATTTCTACAATATAGGATTCATGTATTTATTTATTTATTTCACTTTTTTGGCTCAGTTGGTGATCCAAATATTCCTGGTTTGCAGAGTAAATATTTATTGAAGAAAGAGGAAAAAGTGATCTAAGGTGGGAAAAAAAGCATGCTAAAATTAAAATAGAATTGTTGCTAGGGCACAAGGAGGCGGAGCGAATTTGAAGAGCACTGACGTTGATTTAGATTCAATGTGCTTGTTTGTTTGAGCGTTCCACTGTCAAATCGGGTTTATACAGTGATTTGTAAATTGCTTGTTTGGTTCACCGTTCGGATATAAGCAGAAAAAAGCCCAAAGCTCCTAAAAGTTGAAAAAAGGCATAAGGCATACACCGAAGCTTATTGTGACTTATTGTCATTGATTCAAGAAGTTGCATGAGGCCTCAGTTGCCTAGAGAGGACTTTGGCATGGCAACTTTGGATGTGATAGCTCAAAGCATATGATGCCAGTTTCTTAATCAAGTATTGTACTCTTTTGATGATTAAGTGAAATAAGGAAAGATATATTATGTGTTTTGGATGATTTTTTTGATAAGAGTATTTTCATATTTTTAGGGATCAATGGGGTACTCAAAATCACTTCTAATAACAAAACTTCTTTTATGAAAAATGTTCTAAATAATTTCCTCTTTCTTTAGATAGTAATCTTCTGCTAATTAGAGAATACTTTGGAATAAGAGTTTAGACAAATTTTGAGTTTTGTTAATATATGACTGTAGAAATGTAGAGAATAATTAATAATTAATTTTAATCAGTTTAGATTTATTATTTAGTTATTTTATGATTTTATAATGAATTTTTTTTATAAACATGTCATAAATTAATATCTATATAGTGTTTTTACCCATTAAATTTAGTTTAAATAATTTATTTGGATTATTGGAGGTATTATTGAGGTTTTAATCTGTTTATTTTGTTAGATTTTGAGTTATGTGAAAATATGAGTTAGGATTTAATATTTAAATTAGAGTTTGATATAATTTATAAAATTTAAGCTTGAGGTGCACAATAGAAAAAACTTTTGGAGTGTTCCAATTTAAATTAGAGTTTAATATAATTTTATTTAAAATTGTACCATTGTCAAATTTTGAGTATATGTCATGTGGTAACACTGTCGCCATTGGATGGTTTGGATCAATTTATCACCAATAATGCTACTTTAACTAATGCAGATATTTTCCAAGGTCTCATTTGGCAATTAAGTTGCCAATGAGTTCTTTTTCCACAATTAGTCATTCATTTTTTTCATTTTTCATAATTTTTTCAATTTTTTTCTCTTAATTAATACAAAAGTCACTTATGCAAAAGTCAAATCAAACATCATTTACTTTTACATAAGTTACTTTAAGTTATTTATCCAATCGCTAATCCAAACACTCATCATTTTACACAATCTAATTTTTTTTCAATCTTAAGATTCCATAAGTTTAAGTAAAAATAAGTTACTTATCTAACCGCCAAAACAAACACACCCAATGTAATCAGGTCTTGGTGCCTCGGTCTAAGTCTAAGTTTGGTCAAATGATTCATTAGCGGTACTGGGTAATGTTACTAACAAGCAAAACGTAGCTTAAAACACAAGCAAGTACATACTCCCACTCATCCTTATTATAAGGCGCCAATTATAAACATGTTTTTGTCCAAAAAATAAGGCACCAACCACTACATCAATTACTCTTTCTTTTACATTACTCTTTTTATTAATTTATGTTCAAAATTAAAAAAAAAATAAGTCCAGTAATTTAAAAAGGGATAAAGTCGAAGCCTTGTAATAAGAATCAAAGTAAGTATCAATTCCAATGGATGCTAAGTTACATCAAAGTAGCTTATTATATTGTATCGCTACCAGAGAATTTATTATAATATTTGACAATTAAATAGAAAACCATTAAATATTGTGAGGTAGAGATAAGGCAAACTATTAATTTATGGTTATTTGTATTAAATTTCAGAAGACTTGAGAGATTACTTGAGGGTTGTTAAATAAAACGTCAAATCATATTGTTGATAATATTTTTTACACTAGATGGCCCTCACTATGGATCAAGTTGAAAGGCTTAGAAGGTTGACAAATATTGCATTGAACAGTATCTGAAATTTTATTACTCAAGCATGGATGCTTTTTTATTTAGATAAGAAAAACTAAAATGACCAAACCTAAAATGATAGTATGTGTTTGAATTAACTTTTGAGAATAACTTTTACGATTTATAAGGTAAGTGTGTGAAAAGAGTTTTGTCTCGGGTTGCGTAAACCTAAGTTTAAAAAATTCCCAAACACTCACTTTAAGACAACTTTATTTTGAATTAAACAAACAACAACAAAACTGCTTGAACCAAGAAAACAGTAGAGGCCACTGTACTATTTAGCATTGCCAATCCTCTCCCCCATCCTCCAAACTTTGAAATAAGCAAACCATATTCATCAGGCAAAAATCAAGAGTTCTTGTAGAAATTAAATTACATTCAAGGGTAAACATTCTCTAGATACAAATCATCATTAAGTTTGGCCTTGCCAATTTTGATTATTTTTGTGACAAAATTGATTTAGGTCTGTATGTTGAGTGAGAGCCATGCCATCTGTTACTAACATTATTCCTCTTAAAAATGAACATATTATTATAAAGAACAATACCTATAATTGAGAAAATCATAACAACCCAATAAAAAAGAAAAGAACTACAAGGGCCTAATTAATAATAAGCTAAATTTTTAGGGAGTTGCATACTAATCTTCCCATAAATATTTGTTTAATTGTAATGATTTGATCCCTGCGTTAATCTAAAAAGGTTGAGTTCAAATTACGTATTCAATGAAAGGATCTTTTTTTTTTAAAAAAACTTTATTGACGAGTAATTTGTAAATGTTTTTATAAGTAGTTTTTTTAGGAACAATGTTTGTTTTAGTATTAATAATTAATTAGAGCTTTTAGTTTAGTCCTCAAATAACCTGAAATTGATCTTACTTAAAAAAAGTAAGTGTCAGGCTTTTTTTATTGATAGAGTTTAAACATTTTGGTACTAAGCATTATGGTAGGGATTGGGCAAATTGTATTGTTTGGTATGAGGAATGAGGGATAATTAGGGATTGAATATACTATGAAAGTGGGATTGCTGCAAACCCATCTCCCCTTAACATTGGCGAATCAGTGTTGGGATTGTAAAATCCCACTTCTGCATGCTTGTCATCTTGATCACTTGCTCCTCTCTAGTCACCTTCTCTTTCCCGATCTCCGGTCTTTGCTTGCGACGACCAGCGTCCCTTGTCTCTCCGCCTCTTTCTAATATTTTCTTTTTCTATATCGATATGAAATTCTCCACGATGTAGACTATAGTTTACAATCTTTATATCTACCGAATTTACCTTTTAATTTTTTCATTAATTTGTTCAATAATCTTTGAGAATCTTAACCAGGTATTTGGTTCTATGTGAATTAACAAATCTGTATTTTTATTCTTGTTCAATATGCTTTTCTCAATATTCAATTTTCACATATTTAGAATCTCAACCTTACTTGTTAAATACGGTTGATATTTGATATGGATATTATATCCTAGATTAATATTTATTCATATCCTTTCTAAGAGAAATGTAAGATATTATGCTTTCATTTGAATAGATAAGATTAGATAATATCTATGCTAAATATCATCAAATATAAAAGTATTTTTGTTTTCCTATACAAATTTAGGATTTCCCGCATCTTTCAATGACACAAATCACACCATCAATCCATCATTTTGTATGTTAGTTAAAAAAGCAAAAACTAAAAATAATACTGCTCAAATGTTGGAATGGCGAGTTGCTGAGAAGATGGGGTGAGGGGTTTAGGGTTAGATAAGGATATTATTGTATTTTCATAATTTATGATAGATTATAAAATAAAATTAATGAGAGTATTCCCATCAAATATTACTTAATACTTGCTACCAAACATAATTTAATTGCTCTAGTGTCAATCTTAATCCTAATCTCAATCCTATTCCCACTCTCAATCCATCAAAACTCAAGCTCACCAAAGTCAAAAGTCAAATGCCATTTTAGGCTTTCTGAAACACTTTTTTGGCATAAAATTCCTCTCGTATGCAAAGATTCTTCCATGCTTTCAAGTTTCAACTAAGTTCCTAAAAATAGAAATGAGATAAAAGTATAAAATACATAAATTTTATTTTAATATCTATATATTCTATAATACTTGCAGTAACACCGTTAAATTCCATTTTGTTTTTAAATAATACCGTTAATTCCGTTAAGTAACATCGTTTTGTTTTTATATTCTTTCATGATTGGGTTTTTTTTAATCTTCATAAAATAAGGAGTTATCATAATTTAAAAATTATATCTTTTTGCCAACAAACATAATAAATAATAGTGGATTTAGTTTGGATCCATTAATCAATAAATATAATTTATTGATGATTATTTTCTAATTTATTTTTTTATATTTTCTTATAATTTATTTTTTTAATCTTCACATTAGTCAATAAAAATAAATTAATGATGAATATTTTCTATTTTTTTTGCCAAAAAAACATAATAAATAGTTAAATACTAGGGAATTCAGTTTGCTAATAAATACTAGGGATTCAATTTGGATGCATTAATCAATAAATATAATTTATTGATGATTATTTTTTAATTTTTCTTTTATATTCCTAATTTAGTTCTAATTTTTTTATATTATGTTTTTGTATTGTGATTCATTATAAGCTTTTGTGCTTGAGAATAAAAATATTAATTTAAATTTAAATAATTTCAAAGTCTCCATGAAATTCTCTTTCTTTCTTAGTGTGTGTTTGGTAGAGCTTTTTATGGGATCCAATCAAGCTTTTAGTATGTTCAATTGGACTTGTGAGTTTTTTGGCATTTTCTTATATTTGGGAGCAATTTTTTTCAATTAGGCTTATCACAGAAAAATAGTTTTTGCCCATAAACTCAAAAAACCAGCTTATGCAACTTTAGCTTTGGTATGAGGGTGAATAATTAAAATATTTTTTCAGTTATGTCCAGTGTGCTATCAGACTGATTGTAATTTTACCCTTAATGTATTTTTTTAGCTACAAAAATTAATTTAAAATATTTTTTTGTGCTTTTAACCCCTTAAAATATTTTTCCAACTGTACCCAATGTGTTATCAGACTGATTGCAATTTTATCCTTAATGTACTTTTTCAGCTCCAAAAATTACTTTAAATTTTTTTTTGTGCTTTTAATAACCCTTTAACATATTTTTTCAGTTGTACCCAGTCTAAGGAGATTGACTACAATTTTACCTTTAATATATTTTTTTAGTTGTAAAGAGCACCCAAAACTTAGAATACTGATTTATTGATTTTTACCCACTCTAAAATATTTTTCTAGTAGCACCTAATATTTTAAAGTAATTTTTAAATATTTACTTGATTTTTAAAATATTTTCCCACTCACTCTCTCTTACCATTATCACAAAAGTCACTTGTGCTTAAGCCAATCCAAACAAGTTTTACTTTTACAAAAGTCATTTATATAACCGTTAATCCAAACATAAATCACATTACATAATATGACTTTTATCAAAAGTAAGATTGCAAAAAGTCAAATTAGAACAAAGTCATTTTTACAATCGCTGTTCTAAATACACTGTTTGATAAAAGCCACTATTTAGAATAGCGATTGTAAAAATGACTTTTTTCTAATTTGACTTTTTACAATCTTATTTTTGGTAAAAGTCAGATTGTGTAATGTGATTTATGTTTGAATTGATGGTTACATAAATGAATTTTACAAAAGTAAAACTTGTTTGAATTGGTTTAAGCACAAGTGACTTTTGTGATAATGGTTAAAGAGAGTGGGTGGAAAAATATTTAAAAAATCAAGTAAATATTTAAAAATTACTTTAAAATATTATGTGCTACTGGAAAAATATTTTAGAGTGGGTAAAAATCAATAAATCAGTATTCTAAGTTTTGAGTGATCTTTACTACTAAAAAAAATACATTAAAGGTAAAATTGTAGTCAGTGTCCTTAGATTGGGTACAAATGAGAAAATATTTTAAAGGGTTAAAAGCACAAAAAAATATTTTAAAGTAATTTTTGGAGCTGAAAAAGTATATTAAGGGTAAAATTGCAATCAGTTTAATAGTACACTGGGTATAACTGAAAAATTATTTTAAGAGGTTAAAAGCACTAAAAAAATATTTTTTTGATACTACATGCTATTTAAAAAATATTTTATGGGAAAAACCAATATCATATAACTAATTTTATTATTATTATTATTATTATTATTATTATTATTATTATTTTAGTGTCCTGACTCAGTTGTCCAAGTACCAATATATTTTCTTATTATATATAGAGAGCTTACACCTACTGTTCTTCGTATTTATATATATAAGCTAAGCTTCACTTCAACAAACTAACATCATTTCTACTACTTCTCTTCCAAGGCAACTCATGAAGGTACATCATCCTTTCCCTTCTTTCCTTTATATACTCTGTCTTTTGGTTGTTAGATGTATCTTATCAATGTTAAACTTTCTCTCTCTATATCGTATATCTTTCTCTCTCTACACACACACACGAACTCACGCACATAACCAAAAGGTCCATAGCCCAGTACTCAAAGTTCAATTTTCAAATATGATATAAGGTTTGGTTGTTTTTCTTTCCTTTCATTGCAGTTTTCATCATGTTCTAAATTAAATAAAGCTCACATATATATAAAAGTTGGGTATCAAATATCTATCAATTATCTTCTGCTCTGTTTCTAGCAACATAGACACATCCGTTGAAGATGATGGAGTAGTCTCCATGATCTTACCAAATTGCAGATCGGCCACCCCTGAAAGACACTGGTCGCTTTCAATGGAATCTGCCGAACTTCAACACCAACAACCACTTTGACGAAGACTACCTTTAATGGCCAAAACCAGCTCAGGTCGCTGCCACCACGAGCTTGAGCTTCATAGGTGGATGTTCGCCTCTATTCTTTAACAAGAAGAGAAGACAATGATAGGGAGAGTAGAGAAAAAGAGAAGTGACGTGTGGAGATAACAGTAAAATAGCAACATGCTGAAGCTGAAAGCTCCAATTCCTAGCTTAAGCTTATCGCACATTTTACCCTTACAATCTCCAAAGCACAATTTCCCAATCACTGAACCAAACACTCCATTTAAAAACAGGTAGATAATCGCGTGAATCAGCCTTTCAAATGCAGTGCCAAACATACACTTAATGTTGTATGTTCTTGGAAAGATAAGAGTGAGCAAAACAAATAAAGACATATATAAGTGCCCACACCTAGAGCCGGGAAGGGCTAGCCCTTTTAGGTCCAATTAAGTCGAGGGCTGGGCTTATAATTTAGGATTTGAAAATGGAGTTGGACCTAAAAGGACCAGCTCTGTAGAGCCGCAGGCTGAAATAGGTTGTGTAACCCCCTTCACCATAGAGGTCGAGATTATGCGTTTAAACACATTTAATAAAGGAATGAGAGATCCGGACTAATTAAAAACTTTTTCAACACATGAACAATATGATCTCCTTTCATTCATTCATAAAATCAATAGGCCTATTCGGTTTGTCACATGTATAATATTAGAGTAAGCACAATTCCCAACGTTCACCCAGGATAATAACATTAATCCAAAGGTTTATACAAGGTATCATTGCCCATCTTAGTATCCATACCGGGGATTGTACAAAACTGTATTACTATAAGCTATTCACTATGTACATTTATCCAAAATGATAACCAGTTCAGTATAAAACCCAAAATGTCTAACTAAGACTACCGCCGGCCATCCTAATTAGAGGCGGTAAAATGGCCCGCCAGCCCGCGTAAAACTATATTCGAGCTAAACGGGCTCAGCCCGTTTAGCCCGCGGGTTGGTGCGGGCTGGCGGGCCAGCCCGCCACCCCGCAAAAATTTTTTTTTTTTTCATTTTTTTTATTTTCTTCTCCTCAAATGCCCTCTTAGTATCCATTTTCTTCTTTCCTTTGATGATGTGTTTAATTAATTCCCCATATTTTTTATTTGACACTTATTTTCATATTATGTTTATTTATTCTACTATTATCAAATTTAAAAAATATGTGTTTATATAGTTTTGTGATGTGAATAGATGAAAAAAAAAGAAAAGTAAGAATGAAATTGACTTTATAATATAAATGTATAAAAAAAAGAAGTGTGATATGAGCGGGTGAAAAAGAAAGAGGGTAGATTTTTTTAAAAAAAGAGTGAAGCCAGCCCGCCTAAACGGGCTCGGGCTGGCTTTTGCCAACCCGCGAAGGGGGCGGGCTCCGTTTAAATTCCCAACCCGCGCGGGCTGGCCCGCAACCCACGGGCCAGCCCGCATTCCCACCTCTAACCCTAATCGCCCTTATCCACTTGCTTGTTCCTCAATCCACTTGCCCTGTCTAAAAATGTTATTTGGAAAGAATGAGATTCTAGAGAATCCCAGTAACAACAGTTTACGTATATAATGCATATAAACAAAGAAAGTAAATATATATCACAATGCAGCAATCAATATAAGAGGCCGGGCACACTGCCACGTCCCCTCACTGTATCTGTATTCAAGGCCGGGCTTTCGCCATGTCCTATCAACTGTATTTGTATTCGAGATAGGGCTTACACCACGTTCCCTTCACTGTACTCAATGACTAATGCAAACAAGCAATGCAATATACATGATATAGGATAAAGTGTCACTACCTTGGTCTTTCCGTTCTTGAGCAGGCACGGGCCTTCTACGCTCCAGGCAAATATCGAATCCTAAAGTCATAATTAAGGATGATACGTCACCACTTATTCTAATAATCAATAACTTTTCAATACTTAAATTGGTTATCATTACTGTCTCTTAGGTACTCATATATGCCCCTAATAAAAGCCCTAAAGAGTTGGAAGAACTACCCTAGGGATCCCCTTTTGGACGCACAAACACTGACACTTTTCACTATTTCACTCGAGTGATGGGGCACTGACACTAGAGTGAAGACGGCCTCACTCGAGTGTGGTACGGTCTGCACTCAGGTATCTGAGAGTGAAGGATAGCGAGTGAGCACCCGAAAGCACTAGAACTTTTTCAGAGACTATAACACTCGAGCATACTAGACCTCACTCGAGTGATAGCCAAATGCTTCACTCGAGCACGAGAGAGTAAAGTCCTAGATGAACCTCCGATAGTAACCAGCAAGACCCAGAAAACTGTAGATCTCAGAAACAGTTTTTGGCCTCTTCCAGTCGAATACTGCTTCCACCTTCTGGGATCCACTGAGACCTCTTCACGTGAGATAACATGGCCAAGGAATTTCACCTCCGTAAGCCAGAACTCACATTTACTCAGCTTGGCGTAGAGTTGCTTTTCTCTCAATATTCTTAATACAATTTTCAAATGCTGTTCATGCTCTTCATTACTCTTAGAGTAAATCAAGATGTCATCAATGAACACTACCACAAACTGATCAAGATACGGTCAAAAATGTGATTCATATAATCCATGAATACCGTCGATGCATTAGTCAATCTAAAGGGCATCACAAGGAATTCATAGTGCCCATATCTCGTTCTAAAAGCAGTCTTCAGAATATCTGCTGCCTTCACATGCAACTAATGATACCCCGACCTTAGATAAATTTTAGAGAATACACTAGAGCCAGATAATTGATCTAAAAGGTCATCTATTCTCGGGAAAGGGTATTTGTTCTTAACAGTTACTTTGGTAAGTTCTCTGTAATCAATACACAACCATAAACTCCCATCCTTTTTTTTCACAAACAATACCGGAGCTCCCCATGGCGACACACTGGGTCGAATGAACCCTTTTTAGAGCAAATCTTCAATTTGTTTCTTCAATTCTACCATTTCATTAGGGGCCATTCTGTATGGGGCCTTTGATATCGAACCAGCTTCAGGCACTATTTCAATTGGAAATTCTACTTCCCTTTCTGGAGGCAATCCGCCGAGATCATCCAGAAATACCTCAGGGAATTCTCTCACTACCAGGATACTCTCAAGGGCTTCATTTAACTCTCCCTAAACAGAGAAGAATACCATATACCCTTGGCATCCCTTTTTCAAACATTCCTCAGCCTTAGCTGTTGAGAGGAAATTCAGACTACTGTTTACATTCACATCCCTCCGTGGAGTAGGATAAACTATTTTTCTATCCCCACAATCCAACATGACATTGTTTGCCGTCAACTAATCAATACCCAAAATAACCTCTAGTTGATAGAGTGGTAGACAAATCAAATCAAATCAATGGTAGACTTAAACCCTTCGACAATAATAACACTATTTAGACAAGCTTCTGTAGCCACAGTCTTAGCACCCATAGGTGTTGACACAATAATATCAAATGGTAATCTATGAATATGCAGTCTTAGGCGCTTTACACAGTCATAGGCTATGAACGAATGACTAGTACCCAAATCAAACAGAGTTTGTAATACACTACCATTTAGAAGAATATTACCTTGGATCAATTCGGGAGATTTCCTTGCTTCTTCATGAGTCATAGCTAATACTCTCCCTTGACCCTTGGGCCTTGACTCTGCCGGTCGCCTTTTGCAATCTTTGGCAAGATGTCTGGTCTACTTACAAATGAAGAATACCCATTGCCCCTCACAATTCCTACCAGCATGTGATTTATTACATCGGGAGCATACCCATTGTGGTAATTGTTCCTGATTCTTATGATCTCCCGCTTGGTACGATTTCTTACCATCGCCCTTCAATGAAAACCCTTGGTTCTTACGCTTTTGGGAGGAGCTTCCCTTACCAGTGTCACCACGACCACCACCCTTACTTGGGTTAATATCCCTCGGGTTGTTCTCGATAATACGGCACTCTTCCACCGCTTTATTGAACTTATCAAACTACCGGGTGGCAAATCTTTTCTTCAACTCCCTCCTCAAACCTCTAATAAGCATATCATAACTCCATTCCTTATCATCCATTCGCCTAAGGTAGGAGGAGTAACGGGCTAGACGGACAACCCAAGACAGGTAATCATCAAAGGTCTCATTGTCTCCTTGCTTGATAGCCAAAAATTCTGACTACTTCTCAATTCTCATAGACTTAGGGAAGTATTTGTCATTGAATTCCCTTTGGAACACTTCCCAAGCCACCAGCACATTCTAGGTCCGTATG
Organism: Inga laurina; assembly: GCA_963855925.1. Taxonomy (NCBI): domain Eukaryota; kingdom Viridiplantae; phylum Streptophyta; class Magnoliopsida; order Fabales; family Fabaceae; genus Inga; species Inga laurina. The sequence goes on from OY979708.1 coordinate 58,658,579, forward strand.
GTATGGCAATGTTTCGCCACCATCTGTCTGCATCTGCTTCTAGCTTGTAGATTGCTAACTTGGCCTTCACCTCTGATGGGCACTCAAGCACTTCGAAAATCTTCTCTAATCTCATTGGCTAATCCTTAGCTGCTTGAGGGTCGAGCCTTCCTTGGAACACTGGAGGCATGTGCTTACAGAATTTAGAAACCCAAGTATTAAGGTCTCTATCATTTCGAGCTGGCACCCCGTGTGACCCTTGGTTATGCTTAGTATGAGGTGGAGACTCATAGGATCCGTTTGACCCCTTAGCTGTCTCTTCCAATCGGGTCTCTTCTCTGGTCTCCTCATGGGTAGATTGGCCTCTTTCTTCATTCCTCTTGGCCCTTTCTTCCCTGAGTTCTTCCCTTAGCTCACGGATCATGTCCTTTTGTTCTCTTATTAGAGTCATCATCTCTTGCATCGGATCAAGAGGGTTATCATTGAGCTCTTCTACCTCCGGATCAGGTCTTCTAACTCTAGTAGGAGCCATTGTTCTCTTCAGTCTATAAATGATTCACCGAGTCAGAATTCACAATAAAGTATACACATATTCCTTAACTCTTATATACCAATCAATATCAGGAATATTCATGTGTATACAATCAACTATATCAATCATCTAATGCTTAGGCAATAAACTAGGGCAACTATCCTAGCAATTCCTACAAATGCCAAGAAAACTACTCTAATACCACAAATGTAACCCCCTTCACCATAGAGGCTGAGATTATGCGTTTAAACACGTTTAATAATGGAACGAGAGATCCGAACTAATTAAAATTTTTTCAACACATGAACAATATGATATCCATTTATTCATTCATAAAATCAATAGGCCTATTTGGTTTGTCACATTTATAATATTAGAGTAAGCACAATTCCTGACGTTCACCCGGGATAATAACATTAATCCAAAGGTTTATACAAGGCACCATTGCCCATCTCAGTATCCATACCGGGGATTATACAAAACTGCATTACTATAAGCTATTCACTATGTATATTTATCCAAAATGATAACTAGTTCAGTATAAAACCCAAAATATCTAACTAAGACTACTGCCTGCCATCCTAATCGCCCTTATCTACTTGCTTGTTCCTCGATCCACTTGCCCTGTCTAAAAATGTTATTTGGAAAGAATGAGATTTTAGAGAATCCCAATAGCAACAATTCACGTATATGATGCATATAAACAAAGCAAGTAAACATATATCACAATGCAACAATCAATATTCGAGGCTGGGCACACTGTCACGTCCCCTTCACTGTAACAAGGTTGGGCTTTCGCCATGTCCCCTCACTGTATCTGTATTCAAGGTCGGGCTTTCACCATGTCCTATCAACTGTATATGTATTCGAGATCGGGCTTACGCCACGTTCCCTTCCCTGTATTCAATGACTAATGCAAACAAGTAACACAATATACATGATATAGGATAAAGTATCACTACCTTGGTCTTTCCATTCTTGAGCAGGCACGGGCCTTCTACGCTCCAGGCAAATATCGAATCCTAAAGTCATAATTAAGGATGATACGTCACCACTTATTCCAATACTCAATAACTTTTCAATACTTAAATTGGTTATCATTATTGTCTCTTAGGTACTCATATATGCCCCTAATAAAAGCCCTAAAGGGTTGGAAGAACTATCCCAGGGATCCCCTTTTGGACTCACAAACACCGACACTTTTCACTATTTCACTTGAGTGAAGATGGCCTCACTCAAGTGATAGGGCACTGACACTCGAGTGAAGATGGCCTCACTCGAGTGGTGGTACGGTCTGTACTCGGGTATCTGAGAGTAAAGGATAGCGAGTGAGCACCCGAGAGCACAGGAACTTTTTCAGAGACTACAACACTCGAGCACACTGGACCTCACTCGGGTGATAGCCAAATGCTTCACTCGAGCATGAGAGAGTGAAGTCCAGGAAGTGAGAATCCAAGAGCAAATGGAATTTAAAAGGAAGATAAGCACTTGAGCACTTGCCTTCGCACTCGAGTGATACTGAACGCTTGCGAGTGTTAAGACACACTCTTGCACTTTACCCGCAAGTGACAACCCGAGAGGCAGGTTAAGGGTGTCAAATACACCAACACTCGAGTGAGAGGAGGCTCACTCGAGTGATATCCCACAATACTCACAAGTGAGGCAACACTCTTGCCCTCTTCACTGAAGTGCAATACATAAACTGAAGGAAAAACGAAGAATTTCACTAAATCACTCGAGTGGAACCCAACCTCACTCGAGTGATGTTCATCCCTCACTCGAGTGAGCCCCAGATTACTCGAGTGAACATATCAGAACCCAGAAAACGCAGACACAATGACAGTTTTCTAGAATTTTTACTAAAAGCTACCAATGGACCAAAAACCTCAACCAAAGCTACTCCCTTATAAAAACACCAAAGGAATTCAATGGAAGTGTCAAAATTATCAAAATCCTATTCCATTGTCATGCTTTGGTTTTGGGCAACATTCAAAACTAAATTTCCAACATTTCCAAACTCACTCATTCAATCCCAAATTAATCCTAACTATCCATATACATTCCAAACATACCATTTCCATGCCAATAACATACCAAACTTCCCATTAACCTTCATTTTGGAAAATAGACAATTTCCAGAAACCTAAAGTTAATCCATTTGGCATAAAACTTAGATAGATAGGTCTCTTAAACTCACCTTATCAATTTCTTCAAAGAAGCTTTTTGGATTCTCTAGCTTTCACAATTCTTTGGAGTCCAAAACCAACACCAAATGGAAAACTAATAAAGCTCTCAACTTAAGGAATAACTTTAATGAATGATGTTTGAGCAATAGAGATCATTTTCCCTTACCTTTTCAAGCTTTTCTTCCTTCCCTTTTGGCAACAATGGCTGATGAAGAGAGGGAGAGAGAAAATGAGAGAGATGAGCTTGGAGAAGAAGGAAAAATGATTGCACTCCCTTCCCCATATCAGTTTCAGCGCACAAAGAGGGAGGAGAGGAGAGAGAAAACACTAAAAAATTCATTTGACTTTTCCCACCAATCTCTTTACATGTGATTTTGCCAAGTGTCCACTCCTCATTGGCTCACATAGATTAAGTAACCAAAGTAGTTACTCTCACCCTTCTATTAGCCATTTAGTTACATATCTCATTTTTCTCTTAGTTAGTAATTAATTTCTCCTTTAATCACTAACTTATGGCAATAATCCCATTCTTTCAATTTTTCCATCAATTATGACATATTAGATAATATTGTCACAAATACATATTAATTCAACTTTAATCCACGATTACATTCTCAATAATCCCCATTAGCCCTTAATCAAAATTTGGGATGTTAAAGGCTGGCTCGTTTATATTTTTTTAAAATAAAAAAAATATCATTGATGATGTTGATAGTGATTATGGTCATGGAGAAGAAAATGATATTGTTATTTATATCATTTAGTGTTTAATTTATGATTTATGACTTTATCTAGTTATTTATTTAATTGTGGAAATTAAGTTTTGGACTTAGTGTTTGTGTTTTGTTAAACATGGATAATCTTTGAAGTTTTAACTTATTTTTTATAATATTTATATTTTAAATTAGATATTTTAGTATCCAAATATATAAGAAGTGAAAATATGACAAATGGCCTTGAACCCCATGCCTGCTCATGGCTCTTAATTAAATGGGACAGGCCTAAAAAATGCGAACCTTTTTAGGATTCGAGCCTAAACAAGCCGTGCCGGGCTGGCCTTACTCATTGTCCCAACTCTACTTACACCTATAACTGATTTCATTTAACTTGATTGATACATCATATAGATATGAACTTTCTCGTGCAAAGTACTGTCCCAATACTTTTTTTTCCGGTAAAACACGCTTCGTATTAACTATCAGATGTCCATTGCAAATTACAGAAAGGAAACAAATACCTAATTAATAAACACAAAATAATCTAGGCACAACCAACGTTCTCAATATGGTTCCCTCGCAAACGACTGCATGTCTTTTTCCAATAATCTTCGCAGCTGCTCCGGAGGATTAAACACCCAGTAATTGGGACAATATCCTCCAAGTGACGCCTTGGCAACCCAGTCGGCTACCAGATTCGCCCTCCTGGGAATCCATCTGCAAGAATAGTTCCTGATTAATTTCCTTGATTCCTGAATATTTTCAAGGATGTTAACACACCTCCAATCATTAGGAGGAGAGTTTGTGTTCAAACAATTAACCAAAATTTGGTTGTCAGACTCAAAAGAGATGTCCGATAGCTGATTATCATAGGCATACTTGACAGCTTCCATTAAGGCTAATGCTTCAGCCATTAACACTGATTCAACTTCCTTGATCAATACTTTCCCATCTAATAACTAGCCATTGGAATCTCTAACAACAAAAGCTATAGCAGCCTTGTTCTCCAAATCTGATACGACACTATCAGAGTTGATTTTCAGGATATTACCTTCCGGCTTCTGCCATGCCACGTTTTCCCTTCTTTCTCTTGTCTCAGGTTCTGCTTCCCTTTCACCACTTCTGCTCCATCCATTAGCATTCCAGAAATCCTGAAGCATGTTGCCAGCATTTGTAAAATTAAACACAAGTTGATATTCAATATTTTCAAAGATATATGCATTCCTAGCCTTCCAGATTTGCCACAAAATCATTGCAAATAAAGCTTTTTGCCACTGGTCCAGATTTGGATCACCTAAACAGGAGCCCACCCATTGTCCTAAACTGGTGTGATTTATCTCCCTAGGTCTGAGCGAGAAGATGCTTCCAAACCATGTTGCACTAGCTCCCTCACACTCCATGAAAATGTGTTCAATTGTTTCAGTTGATTTTTTACAAAGAAAGCATACATCCGCGACACTACACCTCCTTTTCCTTAGATTATGCATGGTTAGTAAGGCATTATGCATGGCTCTCCACAAAAAATTCTGTACCTTCCTTGGAGTTTTTAATTCCCAGATTTCTTTCCATATCTTTCTTTGTCCATTGTTAGATGAGGTTGGGATATTTTCCAGTTTTTTCAAAATGTCCCTTCTTGACACCAAATATCCTTCTTTCACTGAATAATAGCTCCTTTTCCCCCTGTCCATACCCATTTATCTACCCTATCTCTTGGGGCTACCACTGTGTTTAAAATTGCAGCTATTTCTAACTCACGTAGCCACCCTTCAATGCTTGTGAGATCCCATGTCCCTCCCCTCATTATATCTTCTACTTTTAACCTCTTGAAGGACTCATGTGGGCAGCTTGACATTAACCTTTTCTTAGGCATATTACTAAGCCATGGATCCTGCCAGACACGAGTATCTCTCCCATTTCCTATGCACCTAAATACTTGGTCTTCTAGAACCCTTCTTCCTTCCAAAATGCTATTCCACAACCATGATGCCCTCCTCCCTCTTTTAGCCTCCAAAAAGTTGTCCTTTGGGAAATATTTGGCCTTAAGGATTTTTACCCACACTTGGTCAGGGTTTTTCAATATTCTTCATCCTAATTTGGCTAGAAGAGCTAAATTGAAAGCCTCAAAATCTTTAAACCCCAAGCCCCCTTCTAATTTAGATCCTTTCATTTTTTCCATGGAAACCCAATAAATTTTTCTCTTTTCCTCCTCACATTTCCACCAAAATTTTGAAACTATACTATCTAGTCTTTGCAAGACACTCTTTGGGTACAAGAAACAGGACATTGAGTAAATAGGCAGGGAATTTGCCACAGATTTTATTAGCACCTCTCTCCCTACCTCCGATAGGAACTTCTTCCTCCAGCCCTGGGTTTTTTTCTCCATTATGTCAATGACAAAATTCAGGGCCTGTATCTTAGACCTTCCCCAAATTATTGGTAACCCCAGATAGTTCCCTGGAACATCTACAGTGTGAATCTGAAAGATATGACCAATTTCCTCTTGAATGAGGGCAGGGGTGTTTTTTGAAAAATATAGACATGATTTTCCAACATTAATAGACTGACCCGATGCCTAGCAATATTTATTAATTATATCCTTCAGATTTCTGCAGTTCTCCAAATCTGCTCTAAGAAAGAATACTGAGTCATCTGCAAACAGGCTGTGGGTGATTTCTGGACATCCCCTCCCTATTGAAATACCCTTAATTTTTCCCCAACCCTTCTCTTTTTCTATAATAATAGACAACACATTACTCACAAGGATAAAAAGGTAAGGGGATAAAGGGTCCCCTTGCCTTAGCCCTCTTTTTGGATCTAGTTTTGTCATTCTTCTCCCTGACATCATCACTGAAAACTGGACCGAATTGAGGCACCATGCTATTCTCTTCACCCACTCCCTACTAAACCCCATCGCTTCCATAGTTGCACCTAGGAAGTCCCATTCTATCCTATCATATGCTTTATTCATGTCTAGTTTTAGAGCCATTTCCGGATTGCCTTTTCTTTTCATTTTCATATGGTGAAAGGCCTCATGTACCACTACTATGTTATCTTGAATCAGCCTACCCGGAACAAAAGCCCTTTGACTTTCATCTATGATTTTTTCTAGAAAGGGCTTAAGTCTATTAGCCAAGACTTTGGAAAAGATTTTATAAGCAAAATTACAAAGGCTAATAGGCCTGAAATCATTAGCTGTACTAGGACTATCGACTTTGGGAATCTATACTAAGTCAGTCTCGTTAATTACATTCAGTGGAAATCCAGTACTAAAGTATTCTTTTATTAGATTACATACCTGGTCACCCACTATGTCCCATGTCTTTTGATAGAATAGTCTGGTGAAGCCATCCGGTCCAGGAGCCTTCTGTCCCCCTATTTGATGCACAACCTGTTTCACCTCTTCATTCTCAATTTTTGCCATTAACACCCGGTTGTCCTCCTCTGAAATAACAGGTTCAATATATTCTAGGACCGATGAAAAATCCCTATCTCCCACCGTAGCAAACAAAGAAGAGTAGAATTGAGCAAAGTGTCTTCCTATTTCCTGCTCCTCTTGTATCCATTCATCTTGATACCCTTTGATTCTGGTGATCCTATTTCTGCTTCTTCTTCTTATAGTTGTCATGTGGAAGAACCTTGAGTTTTTGTCCCCGCATTTCAACCAGTCCACTCTAGCCTTCTGTGCCCAGTACAATTCCTCTTGCTTCCAGAGCTCACTTATCTTCTTTTTAATTTCCGCCACCTCCTTTCTTGTTGCTTCACACCATTCCTCATCTAAACATTCCTGGACCCTCTGTATCATTTTATTTATTTGCCTTTGATTATTCTTGAATTCTCTTTTACTCCACTCAACAAGTTTGTTTCTCAGATTGTTCAAGGCCTCTACTAACTCATTCAGCTCCCCTCTATTGACTTCATTCTTCCAATTCTCCTTGATTAACTTCATTAAATTCGGATGATTGATCCAGCGAGCATCAAATCTGAACAAGGAGGGTGCTTTTGACTCAAAATGTTCAAATTCTACCAAAATGGGGTTATGATATGAGCCTATCGCTTCCAGTACCTTTCCTTGTCCTTTCTGGAACTGGGTCCCCCACACCGTGTTAGCCACTGCTCTATCCAGCCTCTCCCTTATATAATCCCCATCTTCTCTATTATTAGACCATGTAAATTTGCCACCCTTGAATTCTATTTCCAACATCTCACAATTAATCATGAAAGAGCGAAATCTGTCTAAATCCCTGTGTAAACATATTCTACCCCCTTCCTTATCGAGGCATAAAGTAAATAATTGAAATCTCCCATAATCATCCATGGACAGGAATTACTTGGATTTAGAAGCTCTAGTTCCCTCCACCATTGCACCTTAGAACTCAAGTCATTAGGGCCATATACCAGGGTCACGTTTCCTGCCTTCATCCCGTTGAAATTGACCTCTTCTAAATGGATTATGTTCTTGCTCATAAAGCCAATTTTCAGATTCACTTCTTCCCTCCACCACACCGCTAATCCCCCGGATCTTCCCTCAGGTTCCTGATATTCCCCAAAATCATACTTCACCTTCCTTCTTATTCGCTATATTTTTGCCCTTCTCATTTTCGTTTCAGATAAGAATACTAAAGATGGTTTAAACTTCCCACATTGGAACTTTAGGTTGCGAACTGTCAGGGTAGTTCCTAAACCCTGACAGTTCCATCCCAAACAACTCATTGCATTCCGGTGGCTGCATCCGGCCAGTCACCACGCCCTTCTCGATCTTCTTCCTTATGTTGTTTTTTCCCTTCCTCTGCTTTCCACCCATAATTCAACACTTCGGAGCTAAGCACGATTTGAAGTCCTGGGTTTGGATTGGTGAAAAGTGCCCTTTTCGCCTTTTTCTTCTGTTGTTCTTGATCCTTTATCCCTCTGCCTTCGTTGAATTGCAGCTCCCCTTCATAGCAGAAATTAAACTTTTGAGACCCATCTGTTTTAGCTAGATCCCTTAATTTCCCCTCCGCACTTATTCTTTTTACTGCACTTTCAGGAGAATCTTGTTTATAATATTTGCGTCGTTTGGCCATACCCAACTCTAAATCATCGTCCCCTCTTCTTTTCAGTGACACCCCTCTGATGCCTTGTTCTAAATCTCTAATTACCATGCTCTGTATTGGCGCGATGGCCTTGGACTCTTGGGTTCCTTCATCCTCCTTATCCACCAATTCAACCCAATATTTGCTTTGAGTCTTCATCAGTTTTTCCCTTCGGGCCCTCAGCAAACTATTTGTACCATTTATCTCATTAAAGCACCAGCCCAGCCCAATATGTCGAGGTTCCAACCTTTTGCGCCATACATCTTTATCCTGACCTTTCCCTCCTTTTCCACCCACGTGATAATTGAGTTTTCCCATTATTTGCTCCCTTCTTCTATTCCCCACGTTTACCATGATGTGATTGGCATTTAATATATGTGGCTGAGTTGAAAGGTTGACTACTCCCTCCTCACATGTTGATCCTGAGCCTTCCCCCATCTCTTTTGCACCATACCGTGGACCCATATTCCCATACCTATAATTAATGTTTTTACCTTCCCCATGCATCTTCCATGCCTCCGACTGCCTCGCTTGGAAACTATTCCCCTAAGTGTTCGCCGGAGCTCTGTAAGCTTGGGCACAAAGGCTAGCGTCGTATCCTCTCATGGCTCCGCTTACCATAAGCTCAATTGCATCATCCTCACATCCTTTACTTTCATGCCCCAGTTTTCCACAATTGAAACAAAACCGGACTAGCTTCTCATATTTTAGTTGAATCCATATGTCCTCAAGCTCTTCATCAGGCCTTGGAGCTGTGAAACCCGATATTAATGGTTTATCCACCTCCACTTCCACTCTCGATCTTCCAAAGTTTCTGTATTTGTATCTTCCGTCTTCCAGGTTTTCCACATTCTTGACTTTGCCCACTCTGCTTGCCATTAACTCAATATTTGTTGCGATTCTTCCTTCTGGCGGGAGATTGTGTACTTGAATCCAGAACTCGCATGTATTTATTTGAACCTCGTTGCCACTCAGGAATGGCTTTCTTTTTTGAAGGCTGAGCATGTAATTCTGGACCACCCGTGGGTTCTCCTCAAGTATTCTGTTAGCTTCCTCCTCGATCTTGAAGGAGAATGTGTATAGGTTGAAACCAATCATTTTCACATCCCACTCTCCCTCTACCTTCCATGCTGCATTTACTGATTCTCTGACGGTGCCTAATCCAACTCTGGTTTTGGATATAACCTTCCCGACCAACTTGAACCCGTCCTCCGAACCTTCAGCACTCTTTTTCCACTTCAGTTTAATATCTAGGTTGTTCCTATCCATTTCCTTGAGTCCCCAGACCGCACGTTAACTTTCCTCTTAACCAGAATCAGATTTCTCTCAGCAAGTATAGTTGAACGCACCAATAAAATGAAAAAGAGGGAAGAACCCTAGCAGAGTCTTACTTGGAGAAAAAAACCCCTTCTCACTGTCCCAATAATTGTTCATTCAATTATTTCTGCTCTCAATGCAAATATTTTTATGACAATAATTATCTAAGTACTCAAACTGGATTATCCCAATTATATATATTTTTTGTTTTCTTTTTAATTGGGTGATTACCGTTTCTTCCATTATAGGCACTAACAATTTCTATGTTCTTAATTTGTTTATGATTGACTTGGCGATATTGACTAAACAATATATAAGATAATTAAAATATAAAATAAAAAGGGAAAATCATTTTGTAGATACCTATACATTTCCTTAATTTTAATTTAGCATCGGTATGTTTTTCTGTCTTAATTAAATCCTTTTACGTTGATTTGTTAGCAAAATTACATGGGTTAACGGTGTTAACCAAGCAAAAATGAAAAAGAGAAAAAAAAAACCATATATTTATATACCATATTAAATTGAGAAAAAATGCATTTAACTGTAAATTAGTTTTCCAAATAAAATTTTTTTAAGAATAAAATGATGAAATAAAATTTATTTACCTAACTTAGAAAAATTATCATGCTTGTAAGCGTCTTGTTGCATCTATATATATAATTTGTAACCTGGTTAATCTTGATTTTTTTTTTCAATGCAAATGATCTAAAAAGATATTTTAGGAAAATGAACACATATTTTTGACAAATAATTAACTTAACTAATTTTTTTAATCTATTTAAATTAGTTAAGTATATCTTATAATCATATTGCAGGTATCTATACTAATCCTCAATTTTAATTTAGTATCGGCATGTTTCTCCTCTCTCAATTAAATCCTTTTACATTGCTTTGTTAGCAAATTTACATGGGTTAACATTGTTAATAGATCAAAAATTAAAGGATTTAATCAAGAGAGAAAAACATACACACACACACACACAAAATTAAAAATTGAAAAAAAATACATCTAACTGTAATTTTTATGAATAAAATGATAGAATAAAATTTATTTACCTAACTTGGAAAAAATTATCACGCTCATAATCATCTTGTTGCATCTATATATAATTTATAATCTGGTTGATCTTGACTTTATTTATATCCCCATAACCCAATTGATTTATTTGTTTGTTGGGTGAGAGTGACATGATCAACTCAAGATGCGTTCCCCATGAATTGTAACAAATTATGAACATGGGCATATGGTTCCATACCTATAATATTTTTTTTAAAAAAAATCAAAAATTATTCATTTTGGGCCCACTTGATTTTGTGCAATATCACCCTTTGAAACTTCGATCAATCTTGACCGTCCATTTGATAACCCCGTTTTAACACTCGTTTTCCAGCCATTTCGAAGCCGAATGCATACGTGGAAAAGAAAGTTCTTCAGCAGCAGCTCCATCCACGCCACCACGGTATCAGAATGTATTCCGCTGTTGTTGCCGTCTTCTTCTCCAAATTCTTCTTGCTTTTTTTTTTTTTTTGATGCACCCAAATTCTTCGTGCTTTTATTGTAGCTTATTTGAGACTTTGAAGAGAATGGAATGAGAATATTTTATATTTCTTCCAAAAATATTCGGTCGATAATCTATCCTCCAATGCGCATTCATGCAGTTTAAGTAGTGTTTGAATCTCAACTTACCGGCTTATTGATTCGTATTCGATTATCTATCTTCCAGTGGACGTTGGATGAAGTTAGAGTAGTATTTGAATCTCCAACTCACCGACTTATTGATATACATGTTGCGTGTTAGAATCAAGATGTTTAAAGTAACTTTTCACATACTTTACTTGATGAATTTGATTGTAGAATCAGGAGGTCGCTGAAACTGAAGCCGAAGCCGTATTGAATTCAATTGGTGCTCAGCCTTAACCAGTTTTCATGGAGAGAGCTTCCTGTTCAGTTCTTCACACACTATCCCTTCCGCGTATTTTCGATAAAGATAACAGATGCTTCCTCAGCGCATCGACAAGCAACTTTCGATTGCTTTCTCAACACTCATCCACCACTCTATCACTGTATTCCAATTTTCCTGAAAAATGTTTGTTTTCCACTCGGCTCTCTACTTCTTGCTCGCCATCCAGCTCCCACTACGAGAACTCATCTCAAGAATTTGCTGTTCTTCTTGAAGTCGATGGGTAACTTTACTTTTCTTCACCTTTTGATTTGAACTTGTGTCCGTATTCGAAGTTTTTTTGCTTCCGTCTTTTGTTAATTAGCCTCTGTTTACATTAGGAATGTTAATGTTTTCTTTTATTTCGTATTCATTTTTGTTATTCTAGAGTCCTTAAGGATGCTTACCGTGTGGGCAATCGTCAGGCCTTCAATAAAGGTATGATCTCACGGAATGCATATGTGCGTACTACCAAGGGGTTATTGTCATTGCTCTCATATCTATTTGACATTGGACGATCATGAATATAACATAATTGTTCTCTTGGTGCATCAGCATTTCAGAATCTTGGGCTTGATTGTGCAAACTGGACCGAACCTGTCTACTTAGATCTATCAAGGTACCATCACGCATGTATATGTATTGTGCATTTTGTAGATGTGATATGGTTGAAGACAATTGGTCAACTTCATGAAATGCTATAGCAGTTGATATTGGAACAGATCATGGCAACCCGACTCAACATTGTGAATATCGTTCACTTCTCTTATGGTCATTAGATATGGAGTTAAAGATATGAATTTCTGTTTCAGCTGTAAATTGTGTCCTAATATTTTTTCAGGAGAAGTGCCAGTGATGAGGAAAAGATGCTCTATCTGTACTTTAATAGAGTGCGTTCTTCTTTTGAATCTTAGCTTTTTGTTAACTCTCGGTAGTTTGCTTCACTGCAAACATTACTAAAGCCATATAAAGCTGTTATTATCTCTAATGCATAGATTGGATGGCCTACTTCATTACCCACAAGTGATAAGGGAAAGTTTGTAGAAAGTGTTTTGCAGAAAAAGGTATTTTACTTGCACTTTTAGAATTAAATTGTACTAGATACTTGGCATTTATACTTTTTGAAATTTTACTAGATACTTGGCATTTATACTTTGACAAATGAGAAATATGACGTATACTAGATTCTCTTAAATAAACCAGAATGTTGTTGATGATGCAATCTTCAGAAATTATTCCTAGCTCCTGAGTACTTTTCTTAATAATGAAGGATCTGTTTTTCCTCTCTTGTGATAAATAGAAAAAAATAGCACAGACTATCAAACAGAATATCCATTCAGCTTCTCACATTTAACATTCACTAGAGTAGTAAATTAACTATTGAGTTTGGTAACATGGAAAAATTTAGTCACCACTAGTCTCTGCTAACATTACTCCAAAAGCTTTGATAGTTTCATTTAGGATTTAAGCCAATTTAATAGCTTTCCAATTATGTCTCATGGTAGGCTTTAATGTGAAGGAATGAGTTCTAAATTTTATAGAGAAAGGGATCTAGGGTTGGTCATTTTGATATCCTTGAAGAACAAAATCTTGAAGTGCAGCAGAATCGGTTTCCAAATATTTTGGGTCTTGATATTTAGGGCTTATTGTCAGTATAGGTAAAGTTCTAAGAAATCAGTGAGAAATTTTTTGAGGAGACAGAGGAGGAGGACCACATAAAAAACAGGAAAGGAAACTAACTTGGCTCTTAAAAAACTTTACGCTCGGTCTTACCAATTCAAATACGAGTTCCATGTTTTAATGGATCAAAATATAATAATATAGAGAGAAAAGCAAGAATGCTAAAGTTTAGACTGTTTTCTTGAACTCATGAAATGCCTGAAACATACGTGAACTCAATAGTGTCGTGATTTAATGGCCCAAAAGAGAGAAAAATAATTGTGTGATTTCTTTCTCAATAGTGAAATGCTTCCTATAAATAGAATCATTTAGGCATGTAAGCTAAATATCATCTTCCTGCACAGGAGAAAATTTTTTTCAATTTACTTGTTTTAAGAGGTGTTAAGAGCATATGAAGAAACCTATTTAACTCTATTGATTATTGGCAGGAGAAGGCATTGGAAGAGTTTGTGATGTCAAAGAGTCTGCCTTTACGGCCAGGGGTTGACCAGTGAGTTATCTTACCCTGATTTAATATGAATACGCAAGTCATATATGTTATATTTCTTGGTGGTGCAGGAGAAATCCCATTGAACTTAATTGTCAATTTGATCATCATACCGCAACAACTGCTCTTACATTGTGGTTATCGCTGAATGGCTTGGTATTCTGGCAGATTTTTTTACCACAAACATTACCTATGCATTAGACCATTTTGGGTTTTGATGGGATATTCCTGGAAATTTTAATTTTTCACAATTCAAAAATTAATAGGGATCCCTTAGTTGAGAAGTTTGTTCTGGCCACAGAACTGAGGATTGATTTGATCTATGAATGTTCTCTTAGACTTACTCTTTAGCATCAGGTGACTATACTACGTAGTTTGCAATAGAATTGACCAGGCACCAATATAGTGAGACGCATGTTCCTAGATGTGTCATTTTCAAGTTTAATCTTCATTTTCTTTGTGAGATTTAGTGTGTGTCACTGATCATCTGATAAACTATTCATTTTTGGCCCTGAAGAATTTCAATTCAGTAAGAGGATTTTTTATTGTTTAGGAAGCGAAACTTTTGATTTTCTTGTATTTCCTTGCTTCCTGTATTAAAATTTGGTATACAAACTAGGATTGATTGATTCATCTGACATTTTTCTTCTAAATCTACTTGTTAGTGTCTCTTTTAATTTTAAAGTAGAAGGGATGGGAATCGTTGCTAATTTTATTTTGAAGAAAATGTTCCCTCTGATGATAAAACCTTTGTTCAGCCCAGTAGCACAGTACGGGATCAGTCCCTTATTCTCAGTGCTTAGTGTGAAAGGACTTAGTCAAGAGATCATAGGATACCGGAAAAGGAAGAAGGTGGATACAACTTTGATTCCGATTTGGAAAAGAAGATGGATAATCTCTTTATTGTTTAGGAAGCGAAACTTTTGATTTTCTTGTATTTCCTAGCTTCCTTTGTTAAAATTTGGTATGCAAACTAGGATTGATTCATCTGACATTTTTCTTCTAAATCTACTTGTTAGCTTCTCTTTTAATTTTGAAGTAGAAGGGATGGGAACCGTTGCTAATTTTATTTTGAAGGAAATGTTCCCTCTGATGATAAAACCTTTGTTTAGCCCAAGCTACTGAATAATAGTTACAAATATAATTATTTTTCTTATTCTTTGTAGATTTTTCCTTGACTGAAAAGCATGAACAAGTAAATATCTCCCCAATGGCAGGTTTATTGACGATGCATATAATGAGGGAATTCCAGTGGTAGTGATAACTGCATACAGAAAAAGTGGCAATGATATTTCCAGGTACTTCTAGTTAGTTCCAAATATATGCTATGATCATGATACTTAAATGGAATTATATATGCCAACAGGGACAGAGCAAGAAAAAAATATTTAGTGGGGCAGGGTAGTAAGAATTATAATTTTTAAATATAATTTTAAATATTTATTAAATCAACATAATAATAAAATTTATTGAAATTAAAAAATTGTGATACATTAAATAATATTTTTCAAATATATACAATGTTAATTATCAGCAAACATAACTCTATTCCTGCATGCTGATTAGTATTATGAGGACTTTTCTTGGAGCTACTCAAGTTATCTTAGAAACCTAGCTTGCTGATTTGCTTACAAAACTTTTTTGTCTCATTTGGGGGTTTTTTCCACATTATTT
This sequence comes from Inga laurina, assembly GCA_963855925.1. NCBI lineage: Eukaryota > Viridiplantae > Streptophyta > Magnoliopsida > Fabales > Fabaceae > Inga > Inga laurina. Next base: position 58,674,162 of record OY979708.1, read on the forward strand.
TTCCCTTTTGTTTGGGGGGGGGGGGGGGGTGGGGTACCATGTGATTGTCATGTATGATACATGTGATTATAAGATACACTTACAATTCACTGATACAACTGAAATTATATCATTAGTGCACCTTTTGATCAATCTTTGTCTTTATGTTCTTTCCGACTCATCTACAACTTGAAATATCTCTCTCTCTCTCTCTCTCTCTCTATATTTTTCTCTCGAAATTAGAAATCATCTTATTTTAGGGCTCAACTAAGGTTAGCACAACTGGTAGATTATGACAGCTTCCAGAAGTTGTGAATATGAGAATAATTTTCTATTTCACATCAATAGATAGCTCTGTACTTTTGTTAGTTTGATTTGATCCTTCTGTGTTAGTTTAGCCTCAGCTTGCATTTTCCTTTGCCCTACTCAGTATAATGAGTACCCTAATTTTTGCTTTATTTTATCTTTTGAATCTATACTGATAGGGCAATTACAGAAAAGCTTGCTGATCGAAGCTCAAAGGTAATGATTGTTGGTGATAAGGAGGTTGAGGAAAGCATGTATGGCCGAGTTATTTCTGGGAATGCACTTTCTTCTGGTTTGGATGAACAGCTCAACAAGGAAGCCAAAAGAGCAGGTACGTACGTTTTGACTCGCTAATGATGTATATGCCCTTTGATGCATGCCTGTTGTTTTGGGGTGTGGAAGGCTGGCTGGTCTGGGACTTAGTTTTTTGTACCTGTTTGGCCAGTTTCAGCAGAGAAACAAAGGATAGCGAAGGAGGTTGCATCCTTGCTGAAGTTGAGTGTTGAGATTGACACCACCTTATCTGAGAGGTTAGTTCATTTTATGTCAATGAGGTTTTTGTTTTTTTTAACACAAACTCACACACTTTATGTACATAATTTTTCAAGCACAGCCAAATATCATCCTTTAATGTATTTTCATTCTTGTGTGCTCATGCAGTTAAGGATTCATGCATTTATAAGATAAAAAATTACATGACTCAGCTCTGTATTTTTATGGGTGCTAGGTTCACTGTGAACCATAGTTTTCTAAACTGTGGTCTCACACAGAACGGAAAGCTGCATGCTCTTGTAGTCTTCTTGTGACATACATCAATTTTAAAAAAGCACATTTGATTGGTTGGTAAGTTAAGGGTTCTAGGTATTTAGGAAAGTCTGCGGGGTGGGAAAATGGTTCCTTGTAGTGCCACCTTGGAGTTATTAAGGATTTAGTAAAGTCTTGTAGGTTAATTAGTAATTCACCCAAGGTGATTTGCTACACACATTTCACGCAGCCAAAACTTTGCTGTATTTTTTCCCCCCATCTTATGTCATTGCAACATTAGATACTTCGTTCCCTCTTATTATTAGCCTTTCTAAAGTATTTACTGTTTTTCATTAGTCTCCACTATTGGAGAGCGGAGATAATATGAGCGTAATATCGAATAAATGAACAAAAGTCTGGAGATTTTAAGGCAACAAACACAATATTCCATTTGTTAGGTTTGTTTTACTTTTAAATGAACATTTTCATGTTGAGATTTACTAGACTATAAATTACGTGATCGAATAGCACTATTTTCGGTCAATTATAACTTGATTTGATGATCATCTGTGCAGTCTTGAGAAGATTGTACCTGCAATACGTGCAGGAGCAGAATATGCAGGGTTACCCGTTTGCAATTGTGTCCTTATTGCAGGAAGCAAATCTGGAGTTGTTGGAGCTGAAGTGGTAGGCATGCCGTGTGTTGTTTTACGGAGCAGGTGAATGCTTTTCTTCTTGGATAATAAAACATGTAATAATGGGTTTGCTTTATGCAGGTTTCAGTTTCTACAGTTCCTGAATAGCAAATTACTTAATTTTACTCAAAATTGACACACTATTTAGTACATATCCGACGTGTTATGGACATGTTGATGTGTATGGGAAAAATAACCGTTGAAAATCTATAGCTTATGTTAATGACTGTTAAAGACCAGATAAAAGGGAATAATTGGGGGAAAGTCCCCCATTAGAAAATTAATTGGTGAGAATACCTAAATCAGAGTCCTAGTGCTCTTTATTTTTTTTTTATTTGATTAAGGGTTTTCCCCTTGAGGCTTAAAGGGTAAAAGGTTCTTACCCCTCCCATCAAATACGTTTCTGGGATTTAGGGTCCTAGTGTTCTATCTGGACAAAATTCAAATTTATCAAGTCCTTTTCACCAATTAATTTTCTAATGGAAGACCGTTCCCCATTAACAATCAAAATTCTTACAAGTTATTACAAATGTTTTTGAAAGTTACCACTCATGTTCTTTTAAGTTATAATATGATTTTTCCATTGTCACAGAAATCTTTAAAATTTGTTATTACCTTCAGATGAAACCTTTTTTGTAATATCTGAAAGACCAAGTTGTAACTTTAGACTGTTATTTCTATGTTTTTTTTTAAATGTTTTTTGTTACATCAGGAAGGTTTACCATTATTTGCACCCCGACCCCCACCGCGACCCCTTCTCCACCCATTATTGTCACCCAAACTAGCCCATGTGCCAAGTTACTTCCATATTTGTTGAGAAGAACTCTGACTATAAAGTTCTTTAACTTTCATCAATATTATGTTATGGTATTTACCGAAGAAAGGAGAGAGAAAGGGGAAAAGGGGGTGAGAAACACAGAAGAGAGGAATCTGAGAGAGAAATAGAGAGATTAGAGAGAATCAGAACTAAGCCATGCCATTCGTTCATAATAGAGTCTGCTTACAATAGGTAGGGAATGACTTATTTATTATAGTCCCTTCTATCTTCCCTACTGCCTAATAGTCATATTTGGTTAACTGACTCACTAACGATTAACTGATATAACTAACTTCTAACTACTCCTAATATTATTGGCATTCCATAACATGTTCTCTGAGTTCATAACTGTTATTTTTCCTGTACTTCTTAGCTGGGATCCATGCAAGCACTGCTCTCATATTCACGGTTGAGATGACTTGAACAGGATCCAGATTCTCATCATATAGCTAATAAATATATGGTGGGTGTTTTAGATGTGGAAATAAAGAAAAAATATGAAGTAAATAGAACGAGAAGAAGTAGATCCATTAAACTTCTTTCCTATTTTTAAAATTGTTAAACATATAGTAAGTTATTGTAGTATATCTCGGTCTCACTCAGAACATAAATAACATGGGAAGAAGTCATGTAGAAGATAATTAAAGTTCTTTCCTTGTATCTTTTGGAGTACTCTAATAATTTAGTTTACAACTTTTTCAGTTGTTATATTTTCTGAGGAAGCATTGTATTTCTTGCTTACTGTTACTTGTTTCCTGCAGTTTGACATCTAGAGCTGAGTTCCCTTCGGCAAATGCTACATTTGATGGGTTTGGAGGTGGAGATTTAACCATTTCTAGATTACGAAGTCTATGCAAAAAGAAGAAGCCATGAAATTAACCTTGGCAAGTTTTATGTTTACCCTATGTTTGGATAGAGGGAAGAGGGAAAGGAAAATAAAGGGAGGGAATATCATGATGGAAAACTCCTAAAAATTCCTACTGTTTCTTAATATAAGAGCCAATTGATTTTTATTAAAGAGATTAAAGAAGCTAAATAAGTTAGATTAAAGTATTTATAGTTATCGGTTTTTTCCAAATTAATATGTTTGACTTATAAACTGAAATATAATATAATAATACATAAGATATGATATGATTAAATACCTTATTTTATTTCCTTAATTTCTCCAAAAAAAAATCAATTAGCTCTCATGTTATGTTAATTACCTGAGGTAATAGTAAAAACTTTACTATTATTTGAAGTTTTTCCTCCTAATATTATTTACTCCCTAATTTTCTTCCCTTCCAAACATATGGTTAGGGAAAATTTTTGCTCAATGGAATCTGCTTTGATGCAATAAGTTGATATCATCTCTTCTATGTCAAATTGAGTTTTTTAGGCATAATTATCTTTCTTTGAGGTAATCCTATTTAAGAAATTGCCGGGCTCTCATTTGTCTCTAGTGGAAGTGGACAGTGGCCCAAACCTGATCTGGCTTAATCACTTACAGTAGATTGGCCCAGAAATTGAAAATAACTAAACTGTGTCAAACTGGGTTTAGATTTTCACTATAATCGCACTACTGAGTTTGAGAGTTGAGACTTCTCTCATACAATAAAATGTTGCAAAAGGGCATATGATATTTTATATATATACCATAGTCTTGCGCATATTCATCGTTCTCCTTAGTTTCCATCATTTTTATTAATTAAACTTGGCTCAACTTTTGTATACTTTTTAGTTGCTGCTCCCTTTGGTGTTTAACATAGAACATATTTAACGAGTTGATCTTAATTCTAGATAAGGTAATTAAATTCAGATTGGTCACTGAACCGAGTAGGGTATTGAGTCAAGCATTGTGGGTTAAACCGAAGTCAAATTGGAGCTAACCGGAGACCAATCCGGTAAGAAATTGAAGATTTCAAGGTGATTAATATGAAATTCTAAAGGCAATTTAAAAAAAATTGATTTTTTTTTTTAAAAAGTGAACTAGGTTGGTTGCTGAATCGATTTACCAATCGGTTTACCGGTTTTTGAGTCGAACCGGTTAGTCCGGTCTGGGTTTCATAACCTGGATCCTAGATATATGACATCTTTTTTTTATAATATATTTATCAATTTTTTAATTTGTCTCTATTAATGCTCCCTCAATAATAACTAAGGAGGAGAGAGAATGAAGGAATTAAGGAAGATGACTATGATGTTTTATAAAGTATAAATTATATTAACTAATTTAATCAATTTCTTTAATATAATTAAATTAAGTAAATATATATTATATTAAAAACCGGAAGAAGTATAGAGTTTGTCACTTTTAAATAATGTTTAAAATATTATGATGAATTAATTTGTAGTTTATAAACATATACCATAAAAAAAGTAAACAATACAAAAAATGACTTAAACCCACTTTCAATCCTTCTTATCTTGAATCTTTTTGTTTATATATACACCCACACACATTGAAAAATTATACTAGTACTCTTTTTTATATTTTTAATTTTTATTTCCATTAGATCATTATTATGTATATATTCATCATTAAGTTTCAGAGTTTAAATAATTTTTTTTAGAATTTCTTTCTCATAATGCTTTTTTTTGAATATTTTGTCAAACACGTGATTAATTTTAATCCCTTATTTATAATTTTCTTATTAACATGCCATACATTTCTGTAGCACTAAAACAATATACAGATAGTAACATCAACAAAGTTCAATAACATACTATCAAAATTTTAATAAAGCATCTTTCACCTTGAAATGGAACTCGCATCCATTAGCCCTCTCCAATAAAAATCTTAAATCCAAATTGAATTTTGACAGTCTTTATCGTAGGAGCACTGAATGAATACGCAAGCCTCGATGGTACTCATCTCCAAATAGCTTTTCATGCCACAGAACCTTAAACACGAAGGATAGCCCCACACTACCATATATATATATATATATATATATAAAAGAATTCATTTTTTATTCTTATATTATTTAGTATTCCGTTTTCCTTTGCCATTCTGCTAAGACCAAACTTGCATGCTCATGTTCACTGGTCCCCCAAAAGAAAATCTTATCTCCAAATAGCTTTTCATTTTTTAGAATATGATAATGAACTCCATTGGATACCTTAGACACGAAGGATAACCCCACTAGCAGCACACTTTGCTGGTTCTAGAGAGTTTTGTTTGTTAGGGGCAAAAAAAAAAGTCTAATGATCATATTCTTAATTTTTTTATTTTATTTTAAAGACTACTAATGATGAATATTTGTTACTTTATTTTTAGATTTGTAACATTTTAACTGGTAAGTAATATTAAATTCTTTTATTATAATTTTGTGTTATACAAGCAGTAAATACTTAGTTCAATTACTCCCACTATACTTAATGTAGGATTTAATTGGAGAATTGATCTTGACCTTAAATATAAAATCTATTTCTTATATTTATTAATTTTATCCCAAATTACCCCTTTTGATAATCTTTCAAATAAGAGAGGGAGGGAGAGAATCAAGGAAACATATCATATTTATTATAATTAACTAATTGATCTAAATTTCCTAACCTAACCTTTCATTAAAGATAAGAGGATTAGTAAATTTATATTATTACATGAACGATAAATTTGAAAATTGTATAAAAAATGATAAATTTGAAAATATTGTTAAGGGAAATATGTTGAAAATTTTCTTATTATTAAAATTATTGTCCAAAAGCACCTTAAATTTATTTCAAATCATTTTCGGCTAAATACAACATATCTTTAAATCTTTAAATATGTGTAAAATGAAAGACATTTGAATCATTGAACATAGCTGAAAATAATATCTTACCCTTAATTAAAAAGAGTTACACCTGCCCAAGAACATGAGAATTTTGAAAAACAAATTTACTTTTATCTATTATTAATAATTAATTTTCAAAACAATTGCACCCAGTTGATCACAATAAAAAGCCAATGGCCCACAGACAGGTCAGCTTCTCAAGTCAAATCATGACTCAGAAAAAGCGCTTTTCCAAAAGCTACAGCCCCTAGTCGCTACTCATCCCCACGTCTCTTTCTCTTCCTTCTTCAACCTCAAATGCCTTCCTCTTCCTCGCCTTTGCAGCTCTGCTTGCTTGAGTTATGCTATAGCTGCTGCTTCCAACACTGCATGTCATTCTGGTTTGCTGATATAGCTTCAGTGCTTTTAGATACCATGGTGCGTCGTTACTAAATGGTAAATCGTTCTTTTCTTCTCCCGTTTTTTTTTTTTTTAAAAAATGGTTTTCGAAGGCATGTCTCTTACACTTTTTGCAAACCATGAAAAAAAGTGCGGTTCTCTTGAAAATGCTTGCCATCATGAGAAGAAGAATTGCCTTTTTTGCTTTATACATTTTTGAAATCCAGCCCTGAAAGAAGGAGAAGTCTGGTTCTGTGTCAGACATTTTCAATTCCGGAACTCTCTCTATTTATTTCCTGTCCAACATTTTTCTCTACATTTTCCCGCACAATATCAAGATCTTTCTGACAGATTTGATAGATTGATGTGAGTTTTTCTTGAGATCTCTCCAAATTGATTTATAATAGCCATTTCTTTACCCTATTTTATTCGTAGCTGCAGAGTTGGACATTGAAATGTCCTGTGTTTCGCGCTTTTTGTTTTTAAGTCTTTTGTTTATGTAATGCATAGATACCAGATTCTGAATTTGGAATATGAATCCTATTTTAGTTAATACCAGGAAAAATGGGAAAATTTATGATGCGGGCAGTTATCTTTTAGTTACTGTCTATAGCGTAGTAGGTATGTGAACCAAAGTATTTTACCTTAGGTTATTTGCTTCCTAGTTCCTAGTGGTTCATCTTGATAATTATTCTTTTGTAGGTAAGATCTTCTTTTTGGTTATTGAGTCGTTGGGGATTGTGAAGATTATTGGATTATTGGAATCCTGCATGATGCAGTGAATGTGAGCTCTTGGTATTATCATGATCATTATGTTAGCGTGGTTGAATATGTGATATCCATTCAGGGAGTTCTTTCACTCATCGCATGCACTTGATTCTGAAGTTGATGTAAATGAACTTGATAGTTGATAACCAGAAAAGGGAATGCATTTAATGCGATGAAAACTGTAAAACTATGTACAATTCATTGGTAGTATAGACAGGGTCAGAGAACAGGAAACGATAAAGCTTTTTTCTTATAAACTTCCCTGGATGCACTGTTTCTGGCGGCTATAACTGATTTTTGGCATACAGTACAAGAATTGGGGTTGATCAGGTTCTCTTTAGCATCTATTATCTGTTACAGTGGAAGTGTAATTTACTAGCTGCCTATCTTAAAGATGGGGTGTGTTTTGTCAAATATGGATGAGGAAGTGAAGATTCATAACTGTAAGAAGAGGAAGAAGTTAATGAAACAATTGGTGGACATGAGAGGGCTTTTTTTGGATTCCCAATGGGCCTATTTGAAAGCATTGAAGAACACCGGCGCAACACTTAAGCAATTCATAGATTCTGAGTCATTGGAGCTTGAAAATACTTATGATGGCACTGGGCCTGCCTCTCCATCCCTACCCCCGCCTTTACCCCCTCCACAACCACCTCCACCACCTCCTCCTCTTAGTCCTGATAAGAATTCTTCTGCGCAGCTAAATCAACAAAGTTTGAGATCTTCATCGAAAGGCCGCATTTCTGGGTCATCTTCACATTATCATAAAGAATCTGAAATAGAAGAACTAGAAAATGAGGAGGACTGGGCAGAAACGAACACAGAATTTGAGGATGAAGATTCTGAAGCACATGTTGCAAGTGGTGTTGTAAATCCACTTAGTAAGAAACAACAGTGGAGGGAACCGGTTGATGATTCTTCTACTGTGAGCTTTTGTGCAAAAGAATCTACAAATTTGTCCATGGTAGTTAGTGGAAAGAAATCACTGGAGGGTATTGTTAAAGAGTTAGATGATTGTTTCCTGAAAGCATCTGAAGGTAGGAAGGTGATAGCTCTTTTAATTGATATCAGTAAAGGAGATATTCTTGTGCGCCAGAATTCTGGATGTCAAAAGAGTAAGGCTACATGCGCTATCATTTGGCTTCTTTTTCAAAATTTCTGCTATTTTTATTTTCCCCTTTTTACATAACTTGGTATGTGCTGTACTTTAGCTTTTGCCTGTAGGAATTTAGATTTTTGGAAATTTGTATGTTTATTTAGACCTCATGATAATTTTTTATGGGGTTTGTAATGTTTTTGATACCCGGGCAAGTGAGTTTTCCCCCTTAGTATCTTTTTGTCATATTGATTACCACGGAATTCTTCCACACCCAGTATTATGCTGCCTGATCCAGAATTCTTTATCTGCTAAATTTCCATGAAGCAAGTTTTTGGCACAAGGCTTGGCATATTTATTTGTAGGTATTAGGTGGAAGAATCTTGTTGGATCTATTTACAATAAACAATCAGATTCAGTTGTTTTGAACTGACCATCCACTTTTCTTGTGCCCAATTCCTGTGTTACTTTGATGTTTGTCGCTTTCTTTCTGTATCTGTAAAATTCATTGGATGGTTTTCAGAGTGGATTGAATTACCGTTACTATTCCTAATTCTCATGTATCAGTCTCAGTTAATCATCTTATAAAAGGTGAATATAGTTGTGTTAATCACCTGTTGGGTTTTGTCTAATTTTGTAAATGATAAATTGTTCTCATCAGCATCACCTCCATCATCTATTTCATTAAGATTACAGGATTTCTTTTATGTGCCAATGAATCAATTTTCACTTTAAATAATGTTACTGTTTTGTCAGATTCTACCAGGTAATATAACAATCAGTAGAATTAACCAGGATAGGAAGTAGTTGTTAAGACTGATAGCTGTCACATTTTAAATTAGTATGGAAAGTTCAGGTAAAAAGGTGAAACTTTTCTTCTCAACCCTTTGTACAAAACTTTTCTTTGTGTCAGCTGACATCTTTTATTTGTGAAAGAGTTCCTCTGAAATTTACTTGGGTTTTTCTTTCTTTCTTTCTTTCTTTTTTCCAGCAAGAAAAAGTGGCTCTGCAAAGGTCTTCAGTGTGCTTTCTCGGAACAGGCATACCAAGTCATCCCAGTATATCAGAGAGTCTACTGAATCATCTGGTCCCACTGGACCTTGCATGCCAGGGGCTCATTGTGCCACGCTTAAAAAATTATATGCTGTTGAGAAGAAACTTAGCAAGTTATTAAAGGTAAGTGAACAGGTTTGCATGTTCTTCATTTTTGTCTTAAGAGATGTGAATCAAAGTGTTATATTCTATTTTAGTTCAAATTTGGCATTCTGGGTAAGAAGTTACACAATGTTGAAATTTTATGTGTGATCCAACTTCTAAGGGATGGAAGGGCGGCCTACTGCACAAGACTCCCACCATGTGGGGTCTGGGGAGGGGTAGATGTTTACAGCCTTACCCCCACAATTAGAGAGGCTGCTTTTAGAATTTGAACCTAAGCGGGTTGTTGTGTTTAGGAGTTTATTATTATCTAGGAGTCTCGTAATTAGCCTCTAAACTAAGTTCTAAGAGTACCATAAAGAAAGGAAAGGTATAGAAGACTGGGGTTTGTTTTTTCTTTAGCCGCTAAACTCTTCCCATCGCTAATTTTGAAATGGCATCAAAGTTTAGGGATCACCAATAAATCCAAAACCTAGCTTTCAATGATAAAAGAAAAATCCCTAAGCAAGACAGATACACTTAAAAGCAAAATCAATGGATTTGATTTATGATTATTTTGTGAATTTTGCTATGTTTATCACAGTATTTTGGTTTTAGTGTTGGATTCTTGGTTTTTTCTCTTCTTTTTGTTTTTCTTTTGAAGTCTACTGGTATTCAAGGTAGCAATAAGAGCCCATCATGTTCTTCAGCACTGCCAATTGTCATCCTTGTCATCAGGTCCTGAAAAATACTATAAGTAGGAAAGAAATGATCACTACAGTTGGTTTGCTTAGTCAATTTGCTCACTGAAAGTAAACTTTATGCCAATTTTGGAACATGTAAAATGGAATTTAGAGTCAAGGAGTCCAAAATTTGAACACTCCCTTTTCCTGATATAGATGAGATAGTCCCATTGTCAATTTGGATCTTCTTGTTTCCCCCACGTGGACTGTAGGTATTAAATAGTTGTTATCTGGTACTTATCTATCATTTGGTCTATTGCACCCGAGTCAACAATCCACTAAGACTTAAAGTGAGACACAAGTACAGCGTGAGGGTATTACCTTTATATGCCATTGCGGCTGCATGAACTTTCTTCTGTTTGCTGGTCAGAAATTTTCATGGCTGTCAATAATTCCAGAATTTAATCCAGTTTTTTTTTTTTTTTTTTTTTTTTTTTTTTTTTTTTTTTTTTTGCCCTTCATCCACTTGTTCAATTTTCTGCTTTACTATGGCTTGATATGGTTGTGGCTTGCCCTTTTTTGTTTTCCAGTCAGCCAGTTCGCCGTGTGACTCACAAAGTCCCAGCATGTGTCCTTGGTATGCCCTGACTTTTTAAGGTGTTCACATCATTTATTCTCTTTCTTCATCTACTCAGAACTATGAGAATCAGGGTTGTGAGACACCATGGTCGAGGCTTATTTATCGTATTAGATTCTTCCTTCAACACCACTTTCCTTTGAGATTCCTCTCTTTTGACTTCAGCAAAAACTTCTCAGGCAGTTGACAGTGGTACTCTGCTCAGAATTCTCCCTTGAACATCGTCAAGATTATTATTTAATCCTGCAAGGAATTCTATATACGTTCCCTTTTCAACCTTCTCTTTTCTGGGTTGTGGGCCACTCGCAATAATAAGCCTTATTTTCATTTTCCCTTTAGTAGCATTCCTGGGCCTTTTCCTTTTACAACAACAACTACGAAGTCTGATCCCACTAGATGAGGTCGGATACATCGATCGCATGGCGCCATTGTACTTTATCGAAAACCAAATCTTTTGACAAATTATTGACTAATAGATTCCATTTTATAACCTCATTGAGCGTTCGCTTTGCTTTGCCTATTCCTTTTACAAACTTGGCCTAATATAATACCATATGAGCAAATGGGCTGAAATACTCATCTTATTATTTCACCAGAAGAGTACAACGATACACAATGAGGGACCCCCAGATGAAAAAAAAAAAAAATCAGAGAATAAAGCTAATGAATCCCCCATAATTTCTAATCTCTCCAGTATCAAAGAATTCAATATAAATAAGTATTTGCAATATTTACAGATCTACCCACAGCATTCTTTGCAGAGCAAGTCATCCAACTTCATAGGGGTGGGGATCTCGCTCTTTTTTTCTTTTTTTTTGGGGGGGGGGGTGTGTGTGCCAGTGAACACGAGTCTGTTCAAATTTTGTCCCAACCATCTCTAGGCCCCTCCTCCTCTTGATGAACTCGGGATTCCCTTTTTTCTTTAAAAAAAAAAGTTCACCACATAGTTGAGTTTTTAGTGCCACGTTACAAGAAGGTAAAACATAGAGATACAGTATTGATCAATTTACTATGCTTGATGTGTTTATACTGGCACATTGCAATATTTAAGTTTTGATTATAAAATTGTCTTTACCATATTGTTTCCTCCATGTTTATGGGGAAATTGTTGCTTGGAGCCAATGCTTTGTTGTTATATACTCTATGATGAGTTAGTTTGAGTATGTTTGTCTCATCAATTTCTTGAATAACATGCTTTTCTCATAGTTTAAACATTATATATTGTAGGAGGAGGAAATTGTGAAATTGGAGCACAAGAAGAAGTCCTCTTTACTGCAAAAGAAATTGGACGAGGATCCCGATTGGGTCGAGAGTGAAAAAACTCGATTAAGTGTTGAGAATTTAGAATCTAATCTATTACGGCTGCAGCAGTCAATTAGTGAACAGACTTCTTCAATATTGGAAGTCATGGATAAGGAGCTGTATCCTCAGCTTGTTGCATTAACTTCAGGGTAGCCTTCTCTGGCTGCGGCTTTGTTAGACTGGGTCCTTGTTTGAATCATGCATTATTATTGATCCTGATTTTAAGACATTGTTATCCTTGTGGAGGTATTTGCGGGAAAAAAAAATCACGAAGAAACAGTTGTTGATTTAGTGTGGATAAATGTTATCAAAACCCTATAATTGATTAATATGACAAAATTGATAAAATTAAATGGCAAAAATTTCCTTTCATACTAGGAAAAAGATAGAGGGATCTAAAAGTGAAGAAATAAATATCTTCATGAAGTTACCATATCTATTTGCAAACCCTAAGTTATGATCTCAATCAATACTTGTAAGAATGATAGGAAAAAATAAAGACGAATTTTGGAAGTGCTGCATGTTTATTTTACCATTAGAGGATGTTATATACATTTCTCTTGCTCTAGGGTGAAAGTTTTATTTAGATATCACTAGTGATTTAAGGGGCAAGTGAAGAATGCTCTTAATTGCTACATGTTTAATTTATCCTTAAGGGATGGTGTGTCATCTGTATTTGGATCTTGTCCTGGAGTTTTGAATCAAGCTTGTTTTGCAGATTGACTCAAATGTGGAGGACAATGCATGAATATCATCAGACCCAAATTCTCATATCACAGCAGTTGAGTTACCTCAGTGATAATCAAGACACATTACTAAATTCTGATTATCATCACCAGGCCACGCTGCAGTTTGAGACTGAGGTCACATATTGGTATAAAAGCTTTTGCAACCTTGTAAAATCTCAGCGGGAATACGTAAGGCTTCTAAATGAATGGATTCAGCGTACTGATTACCTCATGGATGACCATAAACGGAGTGATTGCGCCTCAATGATTCTTAGCATTAGTGAGCAGTGGATGCTTGGACTTGCCAAATTACCTGATAAGGTACTTTTGCCCTATAACATTTTCTATTTCTCTGTCTTGATTATTCCAGAGTTGAACAAATGGTATGTTTTCTTTCAGATGTATTTCCTTTTCATGTTTTAATTTCAAAACTGAGAAGCTACAAAATGTTCTTTTTCAAAATCATATCACCATAACTGTTTGTTTCTTTCTGCAATATTAACCCTACCATTTTTGTATATATCAACCAGTATTGTTGGCCCTCATGAGGTCAGAGTCATTCACTGTTGGTTTTGGTGTTGTGGCGGCGCATGAAACTTAGGTAACAATAGCTGAAAATCTTAGAGTAAATGAAGGTTACATATACTGGGAGTGATGACCACAAGATTAGCCAGTCAACCCCAACGCTGGTTGTTCTAATTATGAAAATACTCGGTTTTTTCCCCAACTAGCTAGGTAATAAGAACACCAACGCTTCAGATCATTGGAATCCAACACTTCCCTTTAAGCTGACAAGTAAATGTCAAGCACACCGAGCTTGGAAATTAATTCTTCAAACTAGACTTGGCAGTTCCTTGGTTAATACCATCCCATCAGAAATTCAAGTCAGAAGTATAATGTTTTGTTGGAAACTACTGCTGATCATGCATTCCAAATAACATTTAAAGCAATACTGTTTGTATCCATATGTGGATGATGGGCTGATGGATAAACTCTGGATTGTCAGTTTTAAAAGAAGCCTTCTATTTACCACAAAACAATAGTATCTCTATTTCATCCCAGTGGATGGAGGAAATCCATGGAACTTAATCACAATATCCAAACGAATGCTTGAGCCCACTTCCTCTGCTAGGAACGGATGCTGTGAGGATATTATGAAATGACAACTTTTGCTCAGTTTATCTATGACCATTCAAATTGCTTTTCCTTGTAGTATTTGGGCATGCATACAAGAAAATACATGCTCAATGCAAGTCCATATGGTGGCTGAAATTGGCAGTGGCTTAAGTAATGCAACAAGTCTTGTTTTTTCTTATAGGAACACCCTGATGATCTTTTCTCCATCACCAAGAAATATTGGGTTGTGATACCAATTTAGTTTGTGAGAGAAACTCAAAGTCAGTATGTGTGATTAGATCAGAATTCTATCAACAAAGTAAACCTTTCTGGTAATTTTTTATTTACATCACTTAAGAGTTAACTAACTCTATCTAAGTAGGTAGTTAGGAGCCTAGCTTCCTTTAAGAAACCTGAACCTGATTAACTTCCTTACTGCTCTTCTTAGACCATGTCACTAAGAGACTAGAAGACTCTCACACTGCAGTCATAATGATGTTGTTAATTTGTTCTATTTGGATATTTTTTTAATAATCTTTGTCTGTTTTGAGGATATTGTATATTATCAACACCCTACACACGCCCACACATGTTGCATGTATCAAGTGGAACAATTAGTTAATCACTGTTAAATTCAAAATTAAAGTTAAGAATAATGCATAACTCATTCATGTATGAAAAAGGGAAAAAATATATTTATGACGCATTTATGATTGTTCTTGTGTGATATTCTCTATTCTTAATCTGTGAAACGGCATTTTCTTGTGTATGTGGATTTAGTCCGAGTTGTTATGAGTAGCAAGATCTATAAATTTTCTTGTGCTCTGATTTGGTTACAGGATACCTCTGAATCAATAAAAAGCCTACTATCATCTATCAGTGACATAATTGCCCAGCAAGCTGCGGAAGAGAAACTGCGAAAAAAGGTCGAAAAACTGGACAGGAAGCTGCAGAAGGAATGGACCTCTCTAGAAGAAACGAAGAACAAAATCGAGTGGCAAGATGATGATGGAGATACACCTGCAAGCCCTAATGATCCTTCATCAATTAAACGTGCCAAAATGGAGGCCTATTTGTCAGCTAAACGTGGCCACATTGAAGCCATAGAGAAGCAATGGGAAAGTGAGCAGGAAAATTATTTGAAAGCTACACAGTTGAACAAGGTTATGACTCTAAACAGCCTCAGATCAATTCTTCCTCATTTGTTCCATTCACTCACTTCATTTGCAAGTGCTTATGTTCAAGCAGTTGATGTTGTCACTAACGAAGCTAACCCAGCAGAGTGAAATGACACTACATCTGAAAACTAGTACAATTTCCTTTTTGCTTTGATGGTCTGAAAAGCAGTGTTTCTTAATATACAGATTCTGGGGTCTTTATAGTATTACTATATGTTAAATCAAAGTGATTATTCTTTATTCTATATAAAGTAAAAATAGTGCAACTGTTTTATCAACTTGACAATTCCATTTTATGAAAAAAAATATGACAATGTCTTTTTTTGTGTTATTCTTGTAGAATCATAAATAAAATAACAGTTGTAATTTAGAATCTAACGGTTCTACTGCGTAATAATTGCAAAACAGAGGTGCTATGGTGTAGATTTGATTGGTCTTACATAATTATTATAGGTTTACTATACAAGTTGGAGTTTTATTTCCATATAATAAAATATCTATGCAATATTTTAGCACCGGTACTCTCATAATTTTTGATATTTAGATACAGGAGTTTAATATTTCTTCCGCAATAAATCACATTATAAATGAATACAGGAAAGTGTATCACAAAATTATTATCTAAAAATTTGCTATATCAGACCTTTTTACTTGCACAATCAAATATTATCATGCTATTATCCCACAAATTCTACAACCAGAAAAGTGAACTTCCTGAGGTACATTCTGAACCAATATCAATTGGATGAGCTGCTATTGTTACACTAATCATACACTGAAGTAGAGAAATGCTTATACCACAATGGTAGTTCAAAACATAGAATTGAAGCCAAAAAGAAATGAACCAAA
Source organism: Inga laurina (assembly GCA_963855925.1). NCBI lineage: Eukaryota > Viridiplantae > Streptophyta > Magnoliopsida > Fabales > Fabaceae > Inga > Inga laurina. The sequence goes on from OY979708.1 coordinate 58,690,333, forward strand.
AAGAAGACTAAAAAAGGTTAGGACCTTGGGAACCCCACTCTAAATGCTTTCATCACTGTGGCCCTCTAAACCTTCCATGAGTCTCCTCTTTGCAGACTTGGTTCTGTAACACCATACCTCGAAAGCCTCGCTCAAGTTGGGATACCGAACCGCCTCACCCTTGATCCAGTCAGCAAGAATGTCTGCTTGATCATTCGACGGCAAGGTCAGTACCAATGATACGATTGACCCCTCAAGGTTCTGGCACATGTCTTCACCCATCTTGTATGGAAAACCTATCTCCTCAATGGCCTTTGAGTCTAGTATAGGCTTCATCTTCCTGACATATGGAAGCCAGGCCTTTAGCAATTGAACTCTGCACAGAGCCGGAACAATCACACTACCATAACCCACCGCTTCTAGAACCTTACCTGTTACTTCAATCATCTTTGCTTTTAGGCCCCACATGACATGGTCAAGCTTCTTGTCTTCTATCACTGCCAGAATCTTTGTAGAAATTGTAGTCCAGTTCAAAACAAAATTCTTCACTAAATCCATCTTTAGGAGGACGTTACACATCCATTCAAGATCAGCAACTCTCAGCAATATCCTCTTATGTGCAGCCTCAGACTCAAGGTCAGGGTCCAGGGGCAAAGATGATAGGTCCACTTCAAATAAACAAAAAATCTTGGAAACGCCCATTGCTATTGCCGATCTCACCTCATCATCAGCCAAAACCATTGCAGTGTCTTCATCCTCTCCTAACATATACTCAACTTGCTCTTGAGCAGAAGTTCTAAGCTCATCTCCAAATGGGGGACACGGTTCCTCTATGGACGTTGCAAAGCGAATAGCTGAAACAAATATATCTTTCGTGATTCTTGGATCTACAGGATTGGACCTGCTTATTATTGACATAGCCGGTCAACCTAAATGCTGCTATGTTTGTATCCCTCTCGTCCAAGACCAAGGACTGGCCTTTGATTTTTGTAGCTCTTGAATGAATTTTCGGTGAAAATTGAGTTCTACCAAGGAACGTAAACATCAGATTTGATGAAGCTCAGTGACACCAGGACTACTTTCAGTGTTGATTAAAAAAATGGCTTCAAAAGTCAAAAGTGACACCCACCACATTTTCTATTCTGATGATAATGACAGTAGCATGTACTTCCAATTTGGAGAAGCCAGCCCCTTTTTTAAAGATAAATACCAATGGAGAGTTTGAACAAGAGATCCTCCTTTATATCCAAGATAATCTTTACTAGTAATCTCGCCTTCTTGTTGAAAGGCTAAAAAGCTGAGGCAGTATGGTAACTGTTCATGCTTCAAGCAACAAAAGATTTAAACCTTCAGATAACTATTAAACTGAAAATTATAAAAGAGGCTAAAATTAAGTGTGGTGCGCAACCAAAATTTCCAAAATAATAAAACCCAACAAGTCAATGAAACAAGTAAGAAGTAACAAAATGTTTTTCCATCAACAGTGACTAACAAACAGAACACATATAAGTATCCAATCACAATCATAATGCATGCAATGAAGCTGCATTAACAACCAAATCAAAAGGTCCTTCAAATTTTAAATTGTCAAACTATGTGTTATAAGTCATGCACTGGTTACTTGGTTTTTGTCATTAGGTTATCCAACGCTGAGCTCTAAGACACATTCACATCTCAAGTTTTCATTGTGAATCTGATGGTAAACATATAAAAACAAGACAAAACCTAAGATTAGTCTTTCTGCTTATCAAGAGAAATGAATTTGAATATCTTAACACTTGCTGAAGTGTCCAAAACTAAAACCTGATGATAGACTCTATTAAAGAACCAAGTAGTATGCACAGTTCAATAAGAGCCATTCCAAGACATTAACTATATCAATCTCCCAAAAGGTCCAGAAAAACTCCCAGCCAGAACACCCTAGAAGTTAAAGCAGTGTCATAGCATCTTCATTTGAGGCGTAAACCATCCTACTACAGTTCATTTTTTGACAAAATTAACTCCTAATGCACTTGAAAACTAACTAGGAGAAACTGAAAAATAACTTGTGGTTTACAACCAGAAGAAAACCGTCATAAATTCTTTTAATAAACCAATATAGATTCAAAATAATAGGCTAAACAAGTCATATAATAGTAATTGGGTGAAACAGAAACATTGAATACTGAAAAGGGAGCAAGAAAATTAGTACAATCGATAATATTACAAGATGCACGGAAAAGTCCTCATAGGCGGACCTTTGACCTGGCCAGGACTGTTAGTGTTTTTTACTGGCAATTAATACTAGGAGGCTTCCATAGCCAGAAATCAAATCACCTTTTCAATTGATAACAAAAATGAAAAGAAGCAAAACTGTCTGTCGGGCTTCCAGCAAAAACCGTATGCCTATAATAACAAAAGAACTTCAGGCATACAACAAACTTCTTCAATCAGACCATTCACAGAATCTAAATGATAAATTCTTACAAGTACATCCAATCTTCATAAAATCGAAAAGGCATAATAACTGAGGCAGAAAAAGAGATTAAAAACAGGTATTTAATTCATCCAGAAACTAAAAATTGTCCTTGAAACACTGTAGGATTTGAAAACCACATCTAGAAGAGAGAAAGCTCAACCTACCTAACCTAGCTTCCCGAGCCAAACCCAAGATTAAGCATCGAAAATGGTGCTGATTGATATTTTCATTGAATTCACTCAAAGAACGAACATACAATCTAAGCAGGCAAGCAGGCCAGCCTCGGGCAATACTGGCGATGACGTTCATTTTTCTTTACCCTGCGGTTTACCCTGCGCCAGCAGCCTAACGACGTCGTTTTATCCACCAAAATCACATCAGCCACTTATACCCTTGAAATCTTGTAAAGCCCGCTCTAGTAAAAAATGGGTTGTATCTTGTATGGGTCAATTCAGGTGTAACAATACGGAGAGGATGTCTTTATTGATTTTTTTTTTTCCATTTACATTCTATGTATTTCTATCATTAGATCAACTTTCAATGGTTGGGATTTATCATGATAAATTTTTATTATAATGTTATTCTTTATATATTATTAAATCTCAACCATTGAAAGTTAATATAATGGTAGAGACATTTAATAAAGAGTAAATGGAAAAGAAAATTAATAGAGACACCTATCTCCCGATTGCTACAGCTGGATTGACCGATGCAACCCATTTTTAATTGAAGCTGGCTTTACAATATTTCAAGAGTATAAGTGGCTGATGTGATTTTGGTGGATAAAACGACGTCGTTAGGCTGCGCGCGCAGGGTAAACCGTAAACCGCAGGGTAGAGAAAAATGAACGTCATCGCCAGTATTGCCCGAGGCTGGCCTTATTGCCTGCTTAGATTGTATGTTCGTTCTCAATTGTACTAATTTAACTATGATTTTGCCTTATTAACTATGATTTAGCAAGAAAATTAGTATTTTCCATTTTTGCTATGATTTTCAGTTTTAATGATAATTAATGCATTGATAAAAATTTGCAGCATATACCTAATCAATGGTTATTAAAAATTGTATTTTTAAAATACCTTTAAAACCAATAATGACACGTTATTAATGATTTGCAATCTCTAATCCCATGTATATTTTTAATTAGAGATTGTGTTTAATGGTGATTGGTGGATTGATGAAGACATTTAAAAAATTTTATTCTCATAATGGATTGATTCGCAATCTTTAATCCCATTTATATTTTTAATTACAGATTATTAATGATTTGCAAATAGTAATCCTATTTATATTTAAGGGTTAAGGTGCAAAAATGCACATGTGCTTTTTCTCTAAGTGCACCAAACAACAAATATTTTTTTAGGTGTAAAAGTAGCTATGTGGTTATATAATAGATACAAAAGTCACAGGATCTGTTAAAGGGAAAACGTTGACCGTGAAAAACATATTTGTTGACTAACTGTGATGATGTGGCAGGTGACTTGGAAGATGAAATTGCTGACTGGATTTTTGTAGTGTTTAAAAAAAAACTAAAAACACACATGTAAAACACAGGCAAAAGCTTGGCAGAAGAATAAAAAATTAAGACATGCCCACTCGGAGCTGAGGGCGAAAGGAATCGAAAAAAATAGAAACAGAGTGGGACGAAAAGGGAGGTCGAAGGAAACACCGACGGTGAAATTAAATCAAGGGCGGACAAAAAGGAAATCGAATCGGAGGGGGAAGGAGGCGAAATCAGATCTGAGGGCGAACACATGGCGTGGGGAAATTAGAACTACAGTTTCGAGTCGGCATTATCTAAACGAGTTGAAGATCATAGGGTTTTAAAGTTTGGGAAGAGACAAAAGGAATCCCAGGTAAGCACTGATTGGGACCCATAAATGTTAGTTTTTTTGTCGTGGCTACAGTGAAATGGCTTGAAGAGGGGACAGCACAAGAATATATGCGTCATTATGCAGACCCACAAACAAAATTCCCTATACCCAATGAAAAGGAATTGAGAATGTCAAGGGTTGCAAGCTCTAGTGCCCCAGAGGGTTCAAGGGTAATTCAGTTTGGGCCTCAATCGTCAGACTTACCATTTCAGCCACGAGGTCTACAGTGGCAGGGGCAACCATGTGTCACAACAAGACAACTGTTTGCACAGTGACAGAGCCAAATTCAAAAGACAAAAGAGAAATCAAAGAAGAGTGCTATGTAGTTTTTTGTATATTCCTGGCACTTTTGTAAATGTCATTTGGGTTTTCTTTTAGAACCTTATGTAGAGGCTATTTTGGTTACATGTCTAGGTGAAATTGAAACACTCAAGTATGAAGTATGATTTTATGTAGCTTTTGTTAAAATGTAAATTACACTCTACCAGCTTTATGTTAATATTTAAGCACTCTTAAAAGTTTGTATGCTTTACCTTTTTTCCGTTTCCCTTTCCCAGATTGTGTAGAACACAATTTAGAATTCAGTAATGCACAATAACAGGGAATATCTGGCCAAGATGGCTTAGTTTTATTGATTCAAAATCCTTACCACTTTTTCTTCTCTCGTCCACTAATCGTTCACAGTGGTCCTTCATGGAAGCCTAGTGCTTCCAAGACTCAGCATTTTGCACTGAGCATTATATTACTATTCAAATAGTTTGAATAGTTTTATTACTATTCGAATAGTAATAAAACTATTCGAATAGCGAATAGAAATTAAAACTATTCACTATTCGAATAGTTTTTTTACTATTTGAATAGTTAATATAAACTATTAACTATTTGAATAGTTAAAAACTATTCGAATAGTTTTTAATAGTTTTTAACTATTCAAATAGTTAATAGTTTCTATTAACTATTCGAATATTCGAATAGTTATGTGTTCGCCCTCAGATATGATTTCGCCTCCTTCCCCCTCTGATTTGATTTCCTTTTTGTCCGTCCTTGATTTAATTTCACCGTCGGTGTTTCCTTCGACCTCCCTTTTCGTCCCACTCTGTTTCTATTTTTTTAGATTCCTTTCGCCCTCAGCTCCGAGTGAGCATGTCTCAATTTTTTATTCTTCTGCCAAGCTTTTGCTAGCGTTTTACATGTGTGTGTTTTTAGTTTTTTTTAAACACTACAAAAATCCAGTCAGCAATTTCATCTTCCAAGTCACCTGCCACATCATCACAGTTAGTCAACAAATATGTTTTTCACGGTCAACGTTTTCCCTTTAATAGATCCTGTGACTTTTGCACCTATTATATAACCACATAGCTACTTTTGCACCTAAAAAAATATTTGTTGTTTGGTGCACTTTGAGAAAAAGCACATGTGCATTTTTGCACCTTAACCCTATATTTAAAAATAAAGTTGAATGATTGCAAGTAATTAATAATGTGTAATTAATAACATTAAAAGTGTTTTAAAATACAATTTCTAAAACTTCTTTACCTCATGTTTTCAAAGCACGGAACCAATACTTACAACAATTAACCTCTCAAGCACTAGGCGCCCCTTTTTCTCAAGCGGCCTATCCCCTTTTTTATGATTTTCACTTTGAGTGTGTGTTTGGAATTTTGGATTAGCTTTTGGAGAATAGCTTTTACGACTTACAAGGTAAGTATGTAAGAGAAATTTTATCTTGGTTTATGAAAAAGAGCTTTTGAAACCATGGTTTGGGGCTTACCCAAACACACACTTAATGATAATTAATACATTGATAAAAATTTGCAGCATATACCTAATTAATGGTTATTCAAAATTGTATTTTCAAAATACTTTCAATACCATTAATGACACGCTATTAATTATTTGCAATTTCTAATCCCATTTATATTTTTAATTAGAGATTGTGTTTAATGGTGATTGATGGATTGATTAACACGTTAAAAATTGTATTTTTATAATGGATTGATTTGTAATCTCTAATCCCATTTATATTTTTAATTACAGGGGTTATTAATGATTTGAAAATAGTAATCCTATTTATATTTGAAAATAAATTAAGTTGACTAATTGCAAATAATTAATAATGTGTAATTAATGACATTAAAATTATTTTGAAAATACAATTTCTAAAACATCTTTACCATATCTTTTCAAAGTTTCGAATCAGAACTTACAAAAGTTAGCCTCTCAAGCACCAGACATCCCTTTTCTCTCATGACCGATCCCCTTTTTTATTTCCTTTTCCCCTATTCCTCTTCTCAAGTCATGATTCTTGATTTGCAAGAGTAAAGAATAGTGGCCTCTAACAAGTGGGAGACATTTCTATAAGATTCCAGACCTTTGTTATCTACTATACTTTAAATTAATGGAGTATAGCTTATTGTTTCCAGTGAATATATAATAATATTTTTTGATGTTTTAATTTTAGACTTATTTTTAAGGTTCTTTTGATGCACTGTTTGGTTTTCATATTTCCCTTCTTTTGGTTATTACAGTAGCTAATTTCCTGCAAATTTCTTGCTATCTCTTCAATCTCGTGTGAGTCAACTACAATGCAATTGTTGGAATCAATTTTTGTAGCAATAATGCTTTGTAAGATTTCATCTTTAACGATATTATCCTAAGTCCCAAATCCTCTTATTTGTCAGTAGAAATTGTTCATCACATCTAATTTAATTTCTATTAATTTAAAATTTGATTTATTATTATTGAATTATCTTGCGTGACTTTCTATTATTTTTTCAATCCAAATAGAAATTTGTTATATTACTATTTGAAACCTTTAGCAAAGTCTTGCATTGTCTTGATTTTTTGTATTATTTTTGGGTGATGAAATTTTTGTATATTGTTACCCAATTCCTTATTGCATTGTCTTGATTTTTTGTATTATTTTTGGGTGATGAAATTTTTGTATATTGTTACCCAATTCCTTATGTTCTTTACTTGCATGGGGAGAATGGTCACTTGCTATGTGCAGAAAAAGATCGCTCTATTTTGGGTTCCAATTTGGCCTCACAGGAAGTATATGATAACTATTTCTCCTCCTTTCAATGATCCAAATGTGTTTTAAACCTATAATATAATTTGTTAAACCAGCTGGCCCAAAACCAATAAACTAAATATACACAACATATTATTACTGAACTCTTCAATACAAAGAGAAGGCTGTATTTATTATATCCAGCCAGTAGCCTAACAACATCCAAAACAATAACAACACTAAATGCCAAACTGACTAAGTGGCCCAAACAATATTACAATTATAACAATATTAACTAATTACAACACTCCCCCTCAAGCTAAGAACTCTATAATTACAAGTTCCTAACTTGCTCATAATATACTCATGTTGTGGACCACCTAATCCTTTTGTCAAAATGTTTGCAAGCTGTTCTGAAGATTTTAAGTACTCAAAACAGATCATGCATTGCAGAATCTTTTCTCAGACAAAATGACAATCCACCTCGATATGCTTCATATGCTAATGGAAAACCGGGTTCGAAGCAATGTGTAGTTCAATCTTATCGTCACAGTAGACCTTTACTAGTTCAATATGAAGAATATGCAATTCTTTAAGCAAACCAAGTAACCAAGTAAGTTCAGACGCGGAGAACTTTATGTTCAGCTTCAGCAGAGGAGATTGAAACTGTGTTCTACTTGTTTGACTTCCAACAAATCAAAGACCCTCCTAATTTAATTAGGAAGCCAGTAACCGAACGTCTTGTATCCTTACAACCTGCATGGTCTGAATCATAGAAGCATTCTAGGGCCATTGTACTTGCAGCGGAGAGGAAAAGCCCACGATCCGGAGTGCATTTGAGATATCGGACTAGTCTCAAGGATGCCTTCATGTGTGATTCTTTGGGTGTTTGCATAAATTGACTTAATACCTGCACAGTAAATGAAATATCAGGCCTAGTAAGAGTTAGATATAATAACTTACCAATGAGTCTTCTATAACCTGCTACATCTTGGATGAAGTGGTCATCCTTGGTCTCCTCCATTGTGAGCTTGAGATTCTGCTCAAAAGGAGTTAGAACAACATCTATCTCATCTAAACTTGTTTGATCAGCAAGCTTAATGGCATATTTCCTTTGGTTAAGGAGTATGCCATGGTTAGTTCTCATTACCTCCAATCCAAGAAAATATTTTAAAGGTCCAAGGTCCTTGATTTTAAATTTATTGTGCAAATATGTATTTTCATTATTAATAGCCTCAAGACTACTACCTATTATCATTAAATCATCAACATAAGCAAGTGTAAAAACTATGTCCTATTTGTTTTCTTTTGAAATAATGCATAATCATACTTACTCTGTTGGAAACCACCATTTATTAAGGAATGACTCAGCTTCTCATTCCACTATCTAGAAGCCTGTTTAAGGCCGTATAATGACTTTTCCAGCTAACATACTTTGTTTCTATTCTCCCCCTTTCATTCAAAGCCTTGAGGTATCATCATGTATAACTCCTCATGTAGGTCTCCCTTGCAAAAAAAAGCATTGTCAACATCCATTTGGCAAATCATCCAATTATTAACAACAACTAGTGTAAGAATCGTGTGAATAGTGACTATTTTAACTACCAGAGAGAAAGTCTCATAAAAATCTATTCCCTCTCTTTGGGAGTACCCCTTTGCTACAAGAAGAGCCTTTAACTTATCTAAATTGTCATCGGCTTTACACTTAGCCTTAAATACCCATTTACACCCTATGACTTTCTTGCCCTTTGGTAAGGTAACTATCTTCCAAGTTTTGTTGGCCTCAAGAGCCTTAATTTCATTTTGCATAGCCGTGACCCACCTAGGATCCTTGGCTGCCTCATGATATGAATCCGGTTCAATTTCCCTATCAATTGCTGCAAGAAATGATTTATAAGGACCAGACAGATCAGCATAAGAAACAGAGGCAAGAAGAGCTGAATCATTAACTAGATCTGGATATTCTTCTAATGGAGTGGTAGAAGACGGAAGATGTTCATAATGGTAGTCTCTTAAGTGTGCTGGGGGTGCCTATCTCTAATAGGTCTTGGTTGGGTATGAGTTGGGTTTAAATTGGAACTTTCATTGTTACTTTCAGATGTAGGGTTAGTGTTCTGAATGGGAACCTGAGTGCCTCCTCCTAACCTGGACTCATTATTTTGTAAGGGAATACTACGAGTATCATCCTTCAAAATAAAAGGATCTATGTGTCTATTGAGGATCCTATGATCATCATTAAATTCCCTATCTCTAAAAGGAAACTTATCCTCGAGGAAGGTGACATGGCAGCTAACCACTACAAACTTACTCTTGATATTATACAAAATATAGCCCTTGTGAGCTGAAGGATAGCCTAGGAATATACATGGATCAGATCTGCTTGCAAATTTGTCAGTATAGTCTAGTTTAACAGCAAATGACAAACAACCAAATATTTTCAAACAAGCTAAATCAGGCGGTGTTCCATGCAACAATTCATATGGAGTCAAATGTTTCAACACTCTTGAAGGGATTAGGTTTATTAAGTAAGCAGTAGTTCTGACTCCCTCTCCCCAAAACCGAATAGGCATATTAGCATGAAACATGATGCTCCAAGCTATTTCTAAAAGGTGATAATGCTTTCTTTCTATGACCCCATTTTGTTGGGGTGTCAAGGGACATGATCTTTGATGTATAATTCTCTTTTCACTAAAGAAACTTTGAACTTCCCTATTCACAAATTCAGTTCCATTATTTGTCTTTACTATTTGAATTTTAGCAGAAAAATGATTTTCAATATAAGTAAAGAATGTCCTTATGAATTTCACAGTATTGGATTTAAAAGTCATTAGAAAAATCCAAGTTGCTCTAGAATAATCATCAACAATAGTCAAGAAGTATCTATGCCCTTGATGTGTGGGAGTCCTATAAGGACTCCATACAACCATATGCAACAACTGAAAACAATAAATACTTGTAGAAGTGGTAGAAGAAAAGGACAATTTAGAATGCTTTGCTTGTATGCAAATCTCACATTTATTATCATCAATAGTAGGCATATCATGCTTTACATCAGATAAATGTTTCAAGACATCATAAGATGCATGTCCTAGCCTATGGTGCCATACAAGGCCTTTTGTGTCAGTACTTTTATCAACTACATTAACAATCTTAGAAGTATTAGTAGACTTAGGGTGTTGTTCTTGTTAGATCAAATATAATCCATTTGACATTTTACCAATCCCTTTTGTTCATTCCAGTTATCATATCTTGCAAGACACAATGGTTAGGATAAAAACAAGCTATACATGAGTTTTCTAAGGTTAGTTTAGCCACATATATTAAATTATAGCATAATTCCTTGGCAAAGTAAACATTCTTTAGCCGTATGTGTTTGGTGACCTGAACTTCTCTTATATGAGTGATTTTAATTCTATTTCCATTAGAAATTTTTACCCATATGTTTATACCTAAACTTGGTCTGCATTTATCTGAATTTGTTATGCTACAAACTATATGGCAGCTAGCACCAGAATCTAAAATCCATTGATTCTTTAATATATCATTAGACAAACTTGGGGTGGCTGCTTGGACACTAACAGCAACATCCTTTGGAGTGGCATCATGTTTGAGAAGTTCAAGGATTTGCTTGTATTGTTCCTGGGTGAAGGTAGGAGTCTGAGAAGCAATTGAGTCATGACCAACAATAGTTTGTCCATCAGTAATAGTTGGATTAGCTTGGTCTTCCTGTTGTCCTCTAGCCTTGGAGAAGGAAGAAGAGTTGGCAGTAAACCTAATTAATTGGTAACAAGTATCCCTTTGGTGTCCCTTTTGATTGCAGAAGGTGCATACTATTTGGGAGCGATTTTCCCTGCCCCTCCCCTTTCCACGACCTCTTCCCCCTCTAGCAGAAGGACCAGTAAACAGTGAGGCTTTGAGAATGGGAAGAGTGGATGAGAGGGAGATTTGACGCTGAGTTTCTTCTTGGATTAGCATCAAATAAGCTTGGTTACAGGAAGGCAGTGGACTTATAAGAAGGATTTGACTTCTAATCTGCTGAAAGGACTCATTTAAACCCATAAGGAACTGAAATAATCGTTGTTCCTGTATAATTTTGGAATAGCCCACAGATGACTGCCATTGACAACAGGGAATGGGGACAAGAGTAGCATATTCGTCCCATAACTCTTTGAGTTTTGTATAGAAAACAGAGATAGAAGATGTGCCTTGTGTCAGACAACTAATAGCATGATGTATAGAGTATACCTATCGGTTTTATCAAAACGCTCTTTATGGTCCATCCTCACAAGATGAGAATTAAGAGAAAAGACTAACCCACTAGCAATATGCTTTTCAACGGAGTTCACCAACCAGTAGAGGACAACAGAATTACAGCTATCCCAGACTGCCTTCAAGTTTTCTGGTTGCTTATCACAGAGGCATGTACCATCGATAAAACCCAGTTTCTTTTTCCCATGGAGGGTGAGTTTCATTCCTCTGCTCCATATGGAATAATTTTCGATTCCAGTTAAAACTTGGGCAACAAGAGTAGATGCATGTGTTCTCCTGGATGAAGGTACAATGGGTGATTGAAATCAAGGATTTGTGAGGATGGTTCTGTCATGACTGAATAAGGGTGGAAGATTGGTGAGTAGATTGAAAAAAATCACAGAGCCTAAGAACAAGAAAAGGTGTCTTGTTCAAGACTCTAGGTTCAGTGACGAAATTTGAGATTAGCAAGAAGGCAATCCGACAAGAAGACAGTGACAAGAAGAGAATGCACCAGGTTGGCAAGAAAGATGAAGAATAAACCAGATTCCAAAGCAATTACAAGATCCAACCATATAAAGAACACAAGGTCGAAGAATTACCAGAACATAGAGCAGCGAGGATTATCATGGCAGGGAAACTGAACATAGATCAACGAGGATTATCACCAATAAACACCAGAGCAACGTCGAAACACGGTTGGACAAGTACCAAATCATTGCGCTGCTTCCTTTCTCTGGCAAGACGAATAACACGATCGGGAAGAACTAAATGCAGATGATCGAAGGCGACCACCATGAACCACCGTGTCGAAAGAATAAAAAGACCTCATCGCATATCAAAAACCACTATCTTGCTCGATTGCCTGGAGTTGTTGAGAGCATCACGATGGAGGACGGTGCCCTAGAGATAGAGAGGGAAAGTGATAAACCCAAAAAGCAATGAGAGGCTTGACTGTGAAATCAAGAAGCACGTCATACGTCGGGTCGGGTTCACCCGGTAACTTGGAAAAAAAACAAGGGCCCTAGTACCATGTTAAACCAGCATGCCCAAAACCAATAAATTGAATATACACAACATATTATTACTGAACTCTTCAATACAAAGAGAAGGCTGTATTTATTATATCCAGCGAGTAGCCTAACATCATCCAAAACAATAACAAAACTAAATGCTACGTATTACCTAACTGACTAAGTGGCCCAAACAATATTACAATTATAACAAAATTACAATATTACTAATTACAACATAATTAATATGATTTTTCAATTTTTTGTTACTTCTTTTCCCTTTTTTATGGTAAAAGCGTGGGATTTCTAAAAATACAAATCTCTTGTTATAATATCATCTATCCATGTCTTTATTTCATGCACATGTAGGTAGAGAAATCTCACTAAAAATTTTCAGCAACACATCCCATGTAACTTATTTCTATATTTCGCTATATTATTTTCAATATGTGATTTTGTCTCTGGGATAATAAGATTTCTTCCAATATTTCAATCATTAAATTATATTTATGTCGCCTCATGCGCGGAGAGTAAATGATTATTAGTTGAAAATGTCCGGAGCGCATACGAAGTCTTATACAGCGGGATATTTGCACTGAGATGTTAGACTTTAGTTGCTTATTTGTCTTTTTCATTAAAAAAAAAAATGTCCTTAGCAACCTTAAATTTTTTTACCAGCAAAGGAGCCCATTAGTGAAGAGATGTCGTGCTTACTGATTTTGCCAAAAGTTATCCTTTGATGCCATGCAATGAGAGAGTTAGGTTTAAGGGAATAACGTCTACCTATGTTTGGATAGAAAAAAATTTAGGGGAAAGAATATTGGGTCTGAGTTCTCTTAGAATCATTTTTCTCCTATTCAAAATCCCATCTTGACCCTCATGTTTAAAAAAATATATGGTTTAGATTTAATATTTTATAAAATTATTATTTAAACATAAATAAGTAAACTTAAACTATTAAACATGACATATACAATTCATAATTGTAATATAAACCCAAGTAATAAAAAGATTTAATTTATAAAACACTATAATAATAGTTTTAAAAAATATTAAATTTGAATCATCCATTTTTTTATTTAAGGGTAGAGATGAGATTCTGAGAAGAAAAAGAGAAAAATGATTTGGAGAGTATCCTTTTCCAAAAATATTATGAGGGAAATCTCCCAAAAATAATACTGCATTATGTCTTTAATATAAGAAACAATTGACTTTTTTCTAGAGAGATTAAGAAAGTTAAATAAATTAATTAATCATAGTATATATTATATATCATTAGATTATATATCAATTTAAAAGTCAGACAAATTAATTTGAAGAAAAACGATAAATATACATATTTTGATGTAATTTATTTAGTTTCATTAATCTATTCAAAAAAATTCAATTAGATCTTATATTAAGGGATTGGAGGAAGTACATTTTTTCACCATTGTAGGAAATTTTTCTTCTTAGTATTCTCTCTCCCTATTTTTCCCCCACTTTTTTCTCCATCCAAACAAACTAAGGTTGCTATTCTATGAGAGAATAATTCCAAATTAATATCAAGAATGGATTAGCTTGCAGATAATTATGCAAGAAGAGAGCATCTTCTAACTGCATATTTTTCCATTTGTATTGTTGTGAAGGATATCCCTGAAAGCATACCTATAAATGGTAACAAGAGATTCTGCTTCTCTTGTAACTACGTATGATAGCAGACCAACCTTCATTACTAATTTTGATGTAGGCTATGTTTGGATGAGCATTTTACCTCACAAAACGTGTGTTGAGTAAGGAAAAGATAGTTGAAACATAAAAGGGATGTTTGAATTGGAATCTTTAAAAACAACTTTTCAATCGTATTTTATAGTATATGAGGTAAGTATGTGAGATGAGTGTTGTCTTGACTTATATACATAAACACTTTTAGGATCCCCAACCATAATTCCAAATATATCTGAAATACGCTTTTGCTTGAAAAGCCACCGGAGGTGAGAAGTTGAAATTTATGACTTCTCCATTTATACCTGCATAGATAATAGTGAGGTAAAGGATAAAACGGAAAAAAGCATAAAATTTTAGTTGGTTGCACCTCCTTTTTAATGAAAAATAAATAAATAACTTAAAAAGACCGAATAACTTTTATGTTTGCAAAAATAGCTTAAGAAAGAAAAAAATTAGCTAATTAAGTGCTTTTTAGTATTTAATATTTTTTCAATAATATATTAATTCTTTTTTATGAGATTGGGAGAAAAGGCCAGAGATCAAAACATCAAGGCATTCCATGATCCCGAACCTCTATTCTAGGGTTTGTTTGGTGTGAGGGGAGGCAAGGGAAAGTGGGAGAAGAGAAAATTTTTTTGAGTTGAATTTAAAAAAAATTAGAGAAGTGGGGTTAAAAATTTTTAATTAATTTTTCTTACTCTTTTATCTTATATATTCTTTTTATTAAAATTTTATTACCCCACTTTTTCAATCTTTTAAAATTCAACTCATAAAAATTTTCCTTCCCCTCCCTTTCCCTCCAAATCCCTCACACCAAACAGACCCTAGAGAAACCAAATGTGGGGTGTAAAGACCCTTCATGCAAAAACTGATTTATTCTTCGTCCAAAATGTGTTAATGAAAATGATAATGCCTCTTTTTAAATGATCATATGACCATATGGCTAAAGTTGAATAAGAGTTCTCTTTAACCATTGTTGAAAATCAATGAAATTTTGAGCAAGCAATTTATCAAAGAAGCACCCAAACTAAATGGGGAGAGCAAATGCCACTACGCACCAATGTATCATGATGTGAGTGCCAATAATTTTTGTCAACATTAAATTTAAATAAAAACGTCAAATTTGGTTTTAAAAATTTACTAGTATCCTTTATTTTTGCTCTACTTGCATTAAAAATTTACAAAAAAATATAAAAAAGTTCAATTAATACGTATCCAGCAAACCTTACATTTATCAGATAATCATCTAAAGAACACAAAACTCATACAGATAACTTAAAACTCTTGTTTCCTAACATTCTATCTAACAAGTGTAATATTTATTTATTTTACAAGAGAGGATCTACATGAAGAGAGAAAGACAAGATGTAGAGTCTATACAAGTTTCATTAAGACATCATCAGTGTGTATCTTTCAAATATATTCTTTTAGACCCAAAAAAATAAAAAAAGGTATGGCCTTAATTCAACAAATAAAACGGCTTGCCAAGGTTCTTCTGAGCTTTACATTTGCAAAAGCAAATCAATTGACAAGTAAATCCAGAAAATGGTCCTGAACGAGTCTGCAGCAATGTCCTCGGCTTGTTGTTATGAGAAACAAACCATCATCCAACCTTAAAACCTGCCTGTAGTAGTAGTTCAAGGTTGCCTTCTCACTTGATAACCTATGAACACCCACTCCACTCTGAGTACTTCATTTCTTTCTATACGGCTCAGTACACAATGCTCCCACTAGTTAGGATTTGAGAAGAAATAAATGTATATAGCCTTATTCCTATAATGAGAGAAACTGTTTCCAGAATTTAAACCTGTGACCTCCAAATTACGTGATAGCAACCATACTGTTGCTATGAGGCTCACCCAAAAGATGTTCATAGCTAAGTTTGTTCAGGTTTGAGTCCAAAAGCTTGTCAGGATCTAGGCGCAATATCAACTCTCATGAACCAAATAACATCCAAAGCTGCAATGACTAGCTTTGAAAAGTATTCAAGAAGGCCTGTGCTTTCCATCTTGAAACAGCCAGAGGAAAAAACTGATTCATAGTATCTTCTTGTTGAAATGAGTCAACGCAAGATAGAGAAGTGAACCAAATAACCTTAGTGAAGACTGAAGTCACATTGACAAAAGACATGATTGATGGGTTTTGAGGCATCAAATTGCAGAAAGGGCACAACTGATTAAATTGAAGATTTCCCAAAAGCAATAGCCATGATTAAATTTTGTTGCAGTGGCTTTCCCGATCACTAAATTTAATAGATGGTGTATCTTCACTAACCATAATTGAACAATCTCATTTTAAGTGACCTGCAGAGGACATGTATAAAAAACATGCAGGGAAGCCAGACACTTGGAGAGGATCTGAATTATTAAGAGACTCAAATAATCAAATAGGATGGGTGAAGTAAATAGCACTGAAGTTTGTCATGATATCATCTAACATGCTGCTTGTCCAGCTCTATCAAACTATACCCTGGAGTTTTTTTCAACCCTTTATCATTTGCCATGGCTCTTATTTGAGCAGCTTCATCCCATTTTCCCTTCTCAGCAAATACGTTTGACACCAGAAACTGTAAACTTGAGTTATTCGGTTCCAGTTCTAACATTTGCTTCACAATAAGCTCGCCTATCTCTGTATCACCATATAATCTGCAAGCAGAAAGCAAAGAACACGATGCTGAAGAATCTGGTGTTGGGGGCATGATTTTAACCAAATTGTATGCCTCTTTAAGTAGTCCAGATCGGCTCAATAAATCTACCATGCATGAATAATGAACTTCACTTGGAACTATGGAATATTCCTCCACCAAGGTCTTGTAAACTTGTAGACCTTCTTCTACCAATCCTGCATGACTGCAGGCAGTGAGTATTGATGTGAAAGTTACTTCATCAGGTCTAACTCCGGCTGATTTCATTTGTTCAAAGAGTTTTAAAACCTCTGCACAGTTTCCATAAATCCCATATGCAGCTATCATTGCATTCCATGTCGTAAGACAGCGATCTACCATTAGATCAAACATACATCTAGCTGTGTCTATTCTACCGCAATTGGCATAAGCAGTAAGCAGAGAATTGATTACAAATAACTCTCTACCGAGCAAACCTTTGTAAATCAGGCAGTGAACTTCCTTGACAGAACTTAGAATTCCAAGAGGAGACAATGCCTGAATCAGACTTATCAAAGCAACAGAGTCAAGGTTAAAATTTTCTTTTTGCATCGAACGAAATAAAACAATAGCTTCATTGTGGTGGCCATGGTAAACATAGCCTCTCATCATTGAGGTCCATGAAACCAAGTCCCTATACCTTATGCAATCAAAGGCTCTCCTAGCATAAAGCATATGCCCACAATTAGCGTAAGTGTTAATTATTTGATTCACAATTTCCACATTCACGAGAAATCCGTGCCTCAGTAGATGCCCATGGATGGACCTGACCATCCAAAATTCTCTCAAGTTTGATACAGCAGAAAGTAAATTCAGATATGAACCAACATTTGGCCGAATGCTTATTTTGACCATTTCATTAAAAGCATTTATAACATCCAAAGGTAATTCATTTTGGAGAAAACCAGCCATCATAACATTACATAGAACGACGTCCTTATTCCCCGGGCTTTCAAACATTCTTCTAGCTTTAGTTACATCAAATTTAGAGTACATATCAACCAAAGCAGTGTGAGCAACCAGATCAGGTTCTATCCCCATGCGTATCATGTAACCATGGATACTCTGCCCTTGAAGCAAATAATTTAATTTAGCGCAAGACAAAATTGCATTGGCTAAGGTTAACAAATCAGGAAAAATATTTTCATGCATCATTTGAGAGAAAAGTTTGAATGCTTCTAAATGTTGTCCCATCTGAAGATAAGATGCAATCATAGTATTCCATGAACCAACCCTTCTCACATCCATCTTACCAAATATTAAAGCAGCCATTTGTGGGTTCCCACATTTGTGATACATATCCATGAGGCTTGTTTCAAAAATCTCATCTGACATGCCAATTCCTTGTCTAATGGCATAGCCATGGATTGCACGACCTTGCTCTAGCGCTCCCAGTTGAGCTGATGACTGAAGTAGGCTCACTAACGTCACTCGATTTAATTGCAGCTGTTGCTTCTGCATTATATGAGAAATCTGAAAGGCCTTATAAGCATTGAGGTTACATTGAGCATAAGCAGAGATGATCGATGTATATGCCACAAGATCTTTGTCAATAATTTCATCAAACACCTTAGAGGCACTTTCCAAATCATTAGCTTTAGAATACAACTTAATAAGAGAACTACCCACAAAACAGTCCCCATTTAGATTGAACTTGAAGGTATCGAGATGAACTTTTTTCCCAAATTCAAATTTCCCAAGATCAGCGCAACTTCTCAAAATAACAGTAATTGCTGAACCACCTAAACCAATTTTCTGACACTTCAAATCCAAATATCGAATAAGGACTTCTTTAGAGTTGCCAGCCCTATAATACCCAACAAGTAACGAATTCCAAAGAGAAAGATCGCTATTAACAATTCTTTGAAGAACACATCGAGATTCATCTACTAGGTTAAGTTTAGCATAGCAATGCAAAAGCTTAGAGCCCAATGAATTGCAATTTTCAAGCCCACAAACAGTAATTCGAGCATGCAATTTCCTCAAGGAAAGTACTTCTGAACAGTTATCCAAGAAGGATGCAAAAAGATTCTCTGAAATATCCACGGAACCATAGCTCAATACTTTGCTCTTCAGTGTACAGAAAATCTTACTCTGAATCCTGGTGAACCGAAAATTGTTCCCACGGGCTAACATGGATAAACCATATGCTATAACATTCATGTTCAAGAAAGAATAATGTGCTTTCACACACTGTATCTATCACTAGCCTGCAGGTTTTAATCGAAAATCCTCTGTGACCAATGCTAGAACCATACGCTGATACCCTCATCTGAATCTTCTCCTCGTATACGGCTGATACCCTCATCTGAATCTTCTCCTATACGGCTCCCAGCGTCGGCCATAAACCCAGGTCTCTGCTTTTATTTTGCTGTTAGAATGTGGCAGCCATGAGAGCAGGAGCCGGCGGCCATCTCGCCCATCGATGCTTATCTTCCAATTTCATTGTCCTCCGTAATCGGCTTACAGATCCACGGCCCTTCTTTGTGCAACCCGTTTTCAACCCAAAATTCATGGCCCAAAAGGCAGATTCCCAGCCGACTCGATCGGAATTGGGAGCGGATGGAAAGGAGGAGAAACCAAAAGAAGTTCCTCCGCCGCCGAAGAACCCTCTGCCCAGTGCCCTGTGATTGTTGTGGCAGTTGATGCGTCTGCTGCGTTTGGGATGTGCACTATGAAGAGATTGAAGAATGTAAAAAGCTCTATGAACAAAATCAGCCTCCTATATTATAGCTTATTGAATAACTTGTGAGTTGTGACAAAGGAAATTTGCTGATTTGGATTTTGAGCTTCTGGGAATTGCATTATCTTCTAATTCTGCTGAAAGTGAAAATGACCACAATATGCAGATGCACTAATGTGTGTTTGGTCCCAAGGTGGTTGAGTGATGTGAAATTCATCAGAGTTAGGTTAGGAGAAATTATGAGCTTTATTTGATTTAAAAAGAGAGAAGGACATGTTTGATTTCTTATTTGATTTAGACTATGTTTGAATTAGCTTTTTTTAATAGTTTTTACGATTTACGAAGTAAGTGTGTGAGATGAGTTTTGTCCTGGATTGCGCAAACCATGATTTGAAACCATAGTTTTGGTGCTTGCCAAACACACACTTAAAAAGATAAGTAAGGTGAGCTAATTATATATAGATAAATATACCATTATCTCTTTATTTATATAATTTCCTTCTTCTTTTATAATCTTGTATTAATAATTATAATTTCTTAAATTATTAATAAAATTTTAATTCAGCTATCATGAAAAACATAAGTGGAACAAATTTGATAAACCTACTTGAATTGAGAATATTAGTCATAATCAAATTTATTGCTTTTATTTTTTTTTGGTAGAAGAAAACTTATTATTCTAATGTACATAAAATAGTGGAAAAAAATTGTCCAAACATTGGACCGAATTCACAAGGCAAATCTAGGAAATGATGGAGAGATGGTATTCCCATCACCTCATGTTTTTGTTGTTCGCTTCATGTCGCTGGAAGGAAACTCTACGAAGCCCCACATTCCAATCAAGCAATCACAACGGAAAGTGGAAAGGGTTTATGGCGAGGAGTATTATGCTGTAATATTGAAAAATTGTCATAGGCAATATAATTATAATAGGACATAAATTTTTTCCCACCTAAAAAAAATCCTAAATTTACAGGTTATACAAGAGACGGGAGGGAGGTGGCACTACAAGACACAATTTTCACCTCCCCCACCTCCTCTATATCCAACCAAACAAGGTTTTTAAATCTTCAACTCTCATCTAACCTCATCTAACTTAGAAAAACCCCCAACCAAACACATAAAGATCTGAATAAGCCTTCCATTTCCCCAACTGATAGGAGAGGAGAGATGTTGGGGGACCTTGTAATAACTCAATTTGAGATTAAGGGTTAATGACTTCAAAATTGATTATAATTAGTGTAATTAAACACTTTTGGATAAATGTTATGCAAATTTGATATAAATGTTCATAGTAATAATTTATTAATCATAGTGAAAACCAGGGGTAAAATGGTAAAATTAGAAATTTACCGACCAATTGGTCAGTTATCAAAGAGAAAACTCATGGGTGATTAGAGATCAAGGGTTGAGATCTATTGGCTATAGGTCGGAATCCTATGCTTTAAGCTTATGTGAGCTCATGGAGGGAGTGAACAAGATGTTGACAAGTATCATGTTGTGTGTAACCCCCTTCACGCCTAAGGCCGAGATTAGTTCGTAAAAACGTAATTAATGTGGAATTAGAGACCGTAATAGATTTTGGGACTTAAACAAAGTCAATCTTCCCAAATCAGGGTTCACAAAAATTTTTACAAAACCTGTTAGATAATGGTCTCACGTTCATATTTCAATACAAAATGGCCTCTACCGGTTGGTTTCATTCACACATATCAGAGTACAGCATAAATTCCCGACACACTCGGGTTCCATTCATGAATAAAAAGGGATTTACACAAGGCACAAAGCCTACAATTCATACCCTATTTCTTGGGGATTACACAAAATCTACTATATACAATCGTTTCTACCAAAAATATCCAAAAGGTATACAATGATAACCATTAACCCAAAATATACTCCTAAATTGGAGTTCTAACTGCTCTTCGTCGCCCGTTTGCCTTTCGATCCTTCAGCCCTGTCTAAAATGTTTAATTTTGGGAGAGTGAGATTCTAAAGAATCCCCGTAGTAACAAATCAATCATATAATGTACAATAATAATGCATGTAAGCAAATCATTAACCACAACAAGCAACTACAATGGCAGTTACAACAGCAATGGTTAGTATGACACATGTCATCCCTTACGATTGCTCACGCTGAATTGCTCACGTTGCATTGCATCACAACAATTCACACAATACATTTCACCACAGTTGGAATTCATATAATGCATTTCATTACAAGCCATACAGGCAAGATACACATAGCCCACGGCTAAATTCACAAACTTCGCCCCACGGGTCAGATTCACAATATCCATGTCGATTACGATGGCAGTTCAACGGCCGACCTAGAGATGACCACAGTCAATCCCTACACGGCTCACGCTGACCTGCTCACGCCGTAATGGACCATGGCACACATTTCACAAATTCAACGATAAGTTATGCATGCCAAAACATCATATATAATATGAGAGAAGAGTCACTACCTGGTTCGTTCCGTGCGTGCTTTGTCACAGGTCTCTCCTGAGGAGGGCAAATATCGTATCCTATAATTATAATTAGGGACGAAGAGTTATTCTCTATTCCAATACTCAATTGACTTCACCATACTTAGATTTGGTTATCATTTATGTCCTTTAAGTAGTTAAAATTGGCTCTAATACAAGCCCTAAAGGATTGGGAAACATCAGGTTAGAAACCACTTTTCAAAATCACAAGGTGCTGAAAACAAGGGCTGGCTGCAGCCAAAAAAACCTCTGGCTGGGGCCAGAAACAGCACAGAAAGTTTTTGGCTGCAGCCAAGAATTTTCTGGCTGCGGCCAGAAGCAGCACAGAAAGTTTCTGGCTGTAGCCAAGAATTTTCTGGCTGCGACCAGAACGTTCACAGAAGCTTTTGCGCTGCAGCCAATGCAACTTCGAAAATTCATAACTAATTCTAGAAAAATTGAAATGAGGTGATCCTAAAGCCAAATGAAAGGTATTTAAGTCATCTTTCAAGGAAAAATATGGCTCATCATTGGAAAGCACCACAAAAATACAGATTTCAAGAAAAGTCCACACTATTCCAGAATTGCACCCAGATTTAACATCAAACTTTGGACAGTCATAACGCCTAGCCCAAAAATCGAAATGACACAAAATATATATCCATTTTGAACCTTGAGATATGAACTTCAAGACTGGAAAGTTTCATAATTTTCCAACACCATTTGCTATTTTAAAACATCCATGCAAGATCACTGCCAAAACAGAGTTTCTTACTAACCAAAACTAGCCACTTTTAACATAAGTTCCCAATGGTTCAAAATTCATATTCAACACTTCTCCCACTTAAAATCACTCAAGGAACACAATGGTGACTTCAAAATGACCAAAATCACAACCCAATTACATGCCCTGTTTTTGCCCAATGCACAAAACCAACATAAAGTTCTCAAACTTCACCTTTAAGCTTCAATTCAATACCATTCATTCAAAACACTTAACAAGGCACTAATTCCATGACAACAACAATTCAAACACCACAAGACCCTAATTTTCGAAATTTCAAGCCAAATTTCTAGAATTTCCAAGCTAAATCATTTGGCACAAAACTTATATAGAAAGGTTTCTTAAACTCACCTTAACAACTTTCTCAAAGTAGCTTCTTGATTCTCCAACCTCCACAATTTCTTGAAGTCTCAAACCAACACCAAATGGCAAACTATAACCATAGAAATGTAGCTCTTAACTCAAGGATCAACTTTAATGAAGGGAGTTTGAGCATTTGAGATCATTTTCCCTTACCTTTTTAGACTTTTCTTCCTTCCCTTTCACCTTCTATGGCTGACGAGAGAGAGAGCAAGAATGAGAGAGAGATGGTGAGATGGAGTGAAGAAATAAAACAATGATACTCCCTCCATGACTTCAGCAAAAAGAGAGGAGAGGAAGAGAGAGAAAATGATTAAAATACTCTCCTATATGACTTTTCTCCTCATCACTCACCATACACACTTTTGCCACATGTCCACATGCTATTGGTTTACACAAAATATGTCACCAATTAACTTATTTAATCTCTCCATTAGCCATTTAAATCACACATCCCATTTTCTCTTAGTAATTAATTTCTCCCTTAATTACCAACTCATGACCAATAATTCCATTCTTCCAATTTCTCAATAATTATGACGTATTAATTAAAATAGCCATAAAACACATAATAATTCCCATTTAAATTCATAAATATCCACACTAATCCTCATTAGCCCTTAATTAAAAATTGGGGCATTACATTGTGGGCCAATGGATTATGCTAAAAGTCAAACATCCATTTTTTCGCTCTCTTCTCTCTCCTATTCAATTGTGAGCTTTGGGAAGGGAAAATATGTATTGTTTCATCATCATCCTCAACATCTCTCTCCTCATCTCTCCATTTCCGGCGATCAAGGTAGAAAGAGAAAGAGGAAGCTTAAATTTTGGGTGAGTAATAGTTCTTTTATACTCAAATCCTCTTCATTAAACTTGTTCATAGTGTTAAGAGCTCCATTTTGATTGTTTTAGAATTTTGAAAGGTGGTAGTTTAGGTGTTGGAGCAAATTTGAAAGTTTAAGAATCAAGGTTCTGGTTTTGGCAAAGTGAAGAGGTAAGGATTTGATGCTTTTTGATATATTTATGGTGATTTTTTGATAAGTTTGAAAAATTCTGGAATTTGCCCTGGTTTATGTTCATTTTTGAATATATGAATTACATGATGAATGATGTTGGAATTGGTTCATTGTGAAGCTATTTGAGTATTAGATATAGTTTTGAGTTTGGAAGTGTGTTTATTGGAATTGAGTATTGTGTGTGAATTAGAGACCCAAGAGTTAAATTGTGGTTAGATTGGGATTTTGTGTGATTTCAGGTTACTAATGTGTTCCTTAGGCAATTTTAAGTGAGAATGAGCTTTGTGTGAAGTTTGGGAACTATTGGGATTAATTTTGGCAAAGTTGGGATTTTCTATTAGTTGCTATGTTCTGGGCAATCTGATAGCATCACTCGAGTGAGGGAGGTCTTACTCGAGTGCTGCAGTGTAATTTTCCTTTCTCCTTTGTGTTTGGCCCGGGTTTTCATGAAGAAAACTCGAGTGCACTTCTCAGCCCGCAAGTGATATTAATGATCACTCAAGTGAGTATGGGTTCACTCAAGTGAAGGTGTGAGTTTTTGTTTAGGGCTGCGTCTCGGGTTGTCACTCACTGGCTAATTGTCAAGAGTGTGTTCTGACACTCGCAGTGTAGTGTTCTCACCCGAGTGCCAATGGTTGTGCTCGAGTGAGCTTCTTCCCCTGAAGTTGGTTGTGCCCTCGAGTTGTCAATTTTTGTGTTGCACTTTCGGGGACTTGAGTGAGGTTGGAGTCATCACCCGAGTGCGGATCCTCATGCTCGAGTGTTTTGAGCACTTTCTGGCCATGGTTGGTGCTCACTGTCAAACACTCGCGAGTGAAAGCCATCCTCACTTGAGTGCAAGTCTCTTATCACTCGAGTGAGTCAGCTTAAAATCAGTGTTCTGCTTCTGAAAAGGGGTCTTCAGGGTAGTTTCTTCCAACCCTTTTAGCATGTGTTTAGGCCTCTAATAGTTATCCTAAAGAACTTAAATGATAACTTATTTAGAGTATTATAGAAATAAGCTTTTGAAAAAGAGATTGATCGGTTGTCCCTAATTTGGTTATAGGATTTGACATCTGTCAGACTCGTGAGCCCACTGTGCCGAAGAATGTCATGAAAGATACAGGTAGTGACTCATCTCTTATACTTTGTGTAAATGTATTGTATGTATGCCTATCATGCATTGTGTTGCTGCTGCTGCTGCTTTGTGATGCTTTGTGGAGCTTTGTGATACTTTGTGCCTTGTGATGCTGTTGCATTAAGATTACAGTGAAAGCTGGCATAGTAATTACCGTGAAAGCGGACATAGTGCATTGTGATATAGCCGTGAGTGCTGTCGGTTGTGGCGCGAGGCATGACTTATAGTGTTGCTGCTGAACATGATGAACTTACATGCTTTGTGTTTATATATTGTATGAGTGATTTATTACTATTGGGATTCTTTAGAATCTCATTCCTTCCATGACCAACATTTTAGATAGGGCAAGTGGCTCAAAAGGAAAGCGGATAACCTGGAGTGGTTAGGATCTCTTAGAGACATTTAAATTTTGGATTGTTGGTTATCTGTTTTGGATTTGGGATTACTGTATGTATATTGTAACCCCCTCCGCAATTATATCCGAAATACAATATTAGAGTGAAATAGAGACCAATAATAATCAAATTTCATTTACATTCCCCATCCTTAAGATAGGGTTTTCACAAATACAATTCGAAATCAAACACTTTAACTTGGTCTCACATTCACGTTTCGAATACAATTACTTCGTGAAGATAATTAACATTCATAATATATCAGAGTGCACAATAACAATCCCGGCAATTCCGGGTTCATATCTTTACTAAAGGTTCATAGGGAAATACGCCCATTACAATTCCTCAACGGGGATTACACAATACTTATTACAAATACACATTCCAACATATCATCCGGACATATACAACCATATATCCATTATAACATATACAACTCTAAGTACATTCAAATCAACTACCATTATCCCAAATGGCAACGATAACCACTACCAAGTCCAAATGCCCATAAGGGATTCTCGCCGCCCCTAGTCGCTTGCTCCTTCCTCGAGCCACTTGTCCTGTCTAAAATGTTGGTAGGGGAGGGTGAGATTCTAGAGAATCCCAGTAGGAAACAAATACCACTATGCATGTAAGATAAGTGTTTAATGCATGACATGCTTGCATCACAATAACTCATGTTCACATAATGACATATCCGCATGCTCAATGTTTCAACAACATACTCATGGCCATAGCATAAATAGAAGAAACAAAGCTTCAATCATTCATATATGTTTCACATAATCAAGCAAAGCAATAACATGCATCAATACACAAACACAAATATCAATACATGCAGGAGAGGTGAGTTCCCTACACTTATCTTTCCACGTATGCTCCAGCGTCGGCTACTCACGATCCAAGCGGGTATCAAATCATGCTCAGGGTAAGTATCAAACCCTATAACCAAATCAAGAACATATGGTCATTCTCTTTTCCAAATTCTCACTTTCATAACACTTAGATTTGGTTATCATAATTGACCCTTAAGAGGCCACAAATGCCTCTAATGAAACCCCTAAAAGGTTGGGAAACATAGGGTAGAGGTCTCCTTTCGAAAACACAGTGCTGGAACACAGGGTTGGGCCGCGGCCCACCCATCCTTGGGCTGCGGCCCAAATATGGTCAGAAAGTCTTGGGCTGCGGCCCACCACTCATGGGCCGCGGCCCAAAACAGGTCAGAAAGGCTTGGGCCGCGGCCCAGAAATTTCCTGACTCTGGGCTGACTTCGAAAAATCATAACTAATTCTAGAAAAATCAAAACAAAGTGATTCCAAAGCCAAATGAAAGGTATATGAGTCCTCTTTCAAGAAAAAATATAGCCCTTCACTGGAAATCACTACAAAATTCCAGAATTACACAACACTCATCACTGCCCACAAAACAGAGTTCTGTTTCAATCCCAAACTTTGGACAACCATATCTCACAGAATACTCAACGAAATGATACAAAATATATGTCCATTTTGAAGCTTGGGATGTGAAATTTAAGACTGGAAAGTTTCAGAATTTTACAATACCATTTGGTCATTCAAAATGCTCATACAAAATTACTGCGCAAAACAGAGCTTAAACCAAACAGATTTCCAATTTTCTACCAAAGTGTTCAATAACTCCAAAATTAATAATCAAGCTTATTCCCACACAAAATCACTCAAGGAACACAATGGTAATCTCAAAATGACCAAAATCACAACCCATTTACATGCCCTGTTTTAACCAAAGCACCAAAGCTATCACAAAGGGATCAACTTTCACATTTAAGCTTCAATTCCCTTCTATCAATTCAAAACACTAAACAAGGCACCAATTCCATGACATCAACATGTTATACTCCCCAAGACCCTAAATCACAAAAATTAGGGCTTAAATTCCAGAAATTCAAGGCCCAACAAATGGCCACCAAACTTATATGAAATTAAAGCGTTAACTTACCTTAACAACTTTCCCAAAGGCACTTCATGATTCTCCCAAGTCCATAATTTCGTGATTCCTCAAATCACCACTAATGGAGAAACTACAACCATAGGATGAAAGCTCTTAGCTCAAGGAACAATGTTAATGAAGAGCATTTTGGCATTTGAGGCAATTTGCTTACCTCAAATCCAGCTTTTCTTTTCTCTCTCTTGGCCAACAATGGAGGAAATGAAGAGAGAAGAGAGATAACGTGAGAGAGAGATGGAGAAGAGGGATGAAGTGCAGAAAATATGTCCCCTAGCCCCTTTCTATGCGCATGGGAGAGAGAGAAAAGAGAGGAAATGAATAAAAATGGTCCTTTGACTTTTCTTCTCATCTCTCTTTATCATCAAGTGACACTTGTCCACATCTTATGCATTCTCATAAAGTAAGTAACCACTTGGTTACTCTACTAATTCCATTAGCCATTTAGTTACATATCTCATTTCTCCTTAGTTAGTAATTAATTTCTCCCTTAATCACTAACTTATGACTAATAATTTCATTCTTTCAATTTTCCACTAATCATGGCATATTAATTAATATTGCCACAAAACCCATAATTATTCCACTTTAATTCGATAATTATCTTCAATAATTACCATTAGCTTTTAATCAAAAATTGGGGTGTTACATATATGGGTTGTAAATATTATTTTTGGATATGTAATCCCCATTTTGGAAAACTTTAAACCCATTTTATATATACATGTAACCCGGGGTTGCCGGGATTTTAGTTGTGCACTCTGATATTTATTATTGTGATTTTAGTTCTCAAGTAATTATATTCGAAAGTGAATGTGAGACCAGATTAATTATGTTTTTGAACTGTTTTTCGGGATACCCCATCTTGAAGATGAGGGATTATAAATGTTATTTTGTTTTATTGGTCTCTATTTCACTTAAATTTCATAAACCGGATGTAATTATGATGAGGGAGTTACAGACCTAGATTTTAGTTTTGTGGGGGAAGTGATTTTTTTTTTCAATTGAATCAAGAGTTTCCCCTTCAAAGCTTAAAGGGTAAAATGTTTTCACCTTTTTTCAGCTAGTGCGCATCCCAAGATTTAAACTTGTATTCTTCTCTTAAGGAAGTGAGGAACTTGTATTTTTCTACTTATGGGGGTGAAACCCCTTATCACTTTAATTAACAACTTATTGGTAAGAGAAGAAGATGTAGATGAGGATATCAGTTATTCTAACGGAACTTTTAACACTTTTATACTTAATTTAACAGTTTTAGATGTCATGGACTAATAGATCTAACGGTCCAAATAAAAAGAAAAAAACTGCATAGGGACCTGATTCAAAATTAAGGGAAACTATAAAAACCTGTAAATTAATTTTTCCACAAATATATATCACAAATAAATATTGAATTATAAAAATTTATTATAGTAATAAATACAAACAATATCGTACAAACCAACTTATGTCTATTGAAGTTCTTAAAAAGGAAGTAGAGGTTAATTGAGAATCAGAATGGGAATGACAAGTGCGACCTAAAGAACAATGAGTAGATCTTCATTAAAGTTTTGTTTCGCTGCATTGGTAATATCATAATCCCTTGCATATGGATATTTTTGCATTTTATTTAGTTTGATTTTATTTAGCAAACAATTTATTTTTTTTCATTTTAGGTGGAGAAGAATTGATTTTATAGAACTCTTGTGATTCTTGTAATACCCTGAATTTTGAGATTGGAGGCTTGAGAATAAACCTAAATTAAGCGGACTGCTAAGCCTCGGTTTAGTAGGTGTCCCAAATATATTCTCTAATTTTTCTTATATCTTTGGGGCATTGAAGAAAATAAAATAGTTAATTTTGAAGAAAGTGATTATGCTTATTGTGAAATCGCCTATGAGGTAGTGAGCTTGTCATGTGATTTTTAATGACCAAATGATGAGAAACAATTATGAACTTTTACAATATGAAAGTAGACATACTAAGCTTTAATTTGATAGGTCATATGACTTAATTAGAGATATATACAAAAAGATATGAATTTTTGAAGTCAGCACAGAAATACTGTGAAGTTTCTGGAACAGAAGGCAAAGATTAAAATTCTGGGAATTTTGTGATGCCATCTAGTAAAATTCTATATTTTTCCATGAAACTAGACTTAATAAGGGTTCTTTAGCGCTTTGAAATCACTCCAATTCAATTTTTCTAGAATTAGTTATGATTTTTCAAAGTTTGGGCAGAAAATCTGCCAGAATTTCTAATTAACCCAAAAATTTTGGAAATTGAATAAATAATTCCATATAATATAATATATGATATAAAACATTTCCTCCTCCTTCCAGCAGCCATAACTGACACCATTTTCAGTTTTAGAGAGAGAGAGAAGAGTTGAGATTTTTAGAGAGAGAAGGAGAGGAAAAAGCTTGTAAAAGTAAGTGATTTCTTCGGTAAATCGGTTCCTAATGCGTATAACTCCGTTCCTAAGCTTCCTTTTCATATGATTTAAGGTTTGGAAGCTCAAATTTGAATGTTGAGCACCTAGGGTTCAACCATATCAAGGGAGAGCCAGTGGGAGCTTAAGGTAACTTCCAAACCTTTGTATATTGACTATTCTGGGTATTGTGGACAATTTAATCGGTGAAATTTCGCCGGATTGTCCTTGGTTAAAAAAAATGGAAAATGGGTTTTTCTAGGCATTATGCTGCCCAAATTAGTACTAAATGGTAGTTGTAACCTAATGGAATAGTCAATAAAGTGGTTAGGAGTAGAAAGAAACATATTTATTGAGCCGAAACCGAAAAACCCTGATTTTCCCCGGAGTTCTTATAAGTTTCAGCTAGCTCTAGAAATGGGTCTTAGAGTTTAGATTTTCAATGATTTGATAATTCCATTAAGTTTAGGAGGGAAAATTAGGTGGGGCTACAGTTGGCACTTTTTCAGAAAAGGCCGAGAAAACATAATTACAAAAATGCCCCTAAAACATTGAAATAAGGGCTGACAAGGGCAATTTTGTCTTTTGCTAGTGAATTTGGTAATTCTGAGTCTGGAAATGGATTCTTTGGGTGAAAATATGTCAGGATAGCCCAGGTTAGAATTTCGAGAAAAGTACAGCCGGACCGGATACAATGGGGCTGGGTCCCCTGGGGTATTTTAGTAATTTTTCAAGATAGACTCATACACTACAAAAAAAAAGGTATTTTGTAGCGGTGCAATTGTAGCGGTTATATTAAACCACTACAAATTATAGTATTTGTACCGGTTTTCACCTAAACCACTACAACTTTGTAGTGGCAAGCTACGCGCCAAGTGGCGCGACAGATTAGCCGCGTTTTTTGTAGTGGTTAGGCACATAAAACCACTACAAATTTGGCGTGAAATTCCCTCCAAAACTTGTAGCAGTGAGTTTGTAGCGGTTAATGCACAGAAACCGCTATAATATTCCCGCCACTTGGCGCGACCAAGGCCCGCCAACAGTGTAGTGGTTATTTGTAGCGGTTACACCAAGAGAACCGCTACAAAATACCAAAGGTCAGCATTTTGTAGCGGTTATACCCCTATAACCACTACAGAATTTCAAGAGTCTCAAAATTTGTAGCGGTTTTGGGCAATAACCGCTACAGAATTTCAAACGTTGTCATAATTTGTAGCGGTTATTGTTAAACCGCTACAAATTTAATTATTTGTAGCGGTTAGAGTAGCGGTTATTTGAATAACCGCCACTAAAATCTGGCCTATTTAAGGCCTCTACCTCCCTCATTCCTCCTTTTGCTCATTTTGATTCCTGGAGCTTCTCTGAGTGATTTCGCTAAAATTTGAGCGTTCAAACGTCTGTGTAGGCGTTTTTACTATAGTATTTCTCAGTATTTTCACTTGAGGTACGTATATAACACGTATTTTATTTATATTTGTATTTTTATTAGATTTTTGCATAATAATGTGACTAATTTATTTTTGTTTTGATTTGTACAGTTGATATGGCTTCAAGAGAGGATAAGGGGAAGGCCCCTGAGGTCCCCAGACCGATTTTACGGGGTGGCAGCAGCCGGGCAGGGGGCAGAGGGAGGGGGCAGCGCGGAGGCAGGGCGACCGCGACATCTCAACCCATCCCCCCACAGGAGTCGGCCCCACCACAGGCACCGCAGACGATCCCACAGGAGACGACCCCACCAGAGGTGCCTGAGGTTGGGGGGCCAGATATTAGCGTTGAGGACTTCCTCAACGAGGAGGAGTTCGAGATCCCGATGGGGTTCAGGGAGATGGAGCAGTTCCTCGATGAGGAGCACGCTCGGGACCAGAACAACCCACGAGGGTCGTCTTCGCGGTCCACTAGGTTTGAGGTGCAGGTCGAAGCTAAATTAATTTTTTAATTTAGTAAATTATTTATTTAAATTAGAAATGTTAACTTTGAATTACAATTTATCTAACGTGTGGTAAACTATGCAGACGAGCAGGGGAACGTTTCGATGAGGAGGCTAGACGTGACCGGTGTGAACAGGTTGGACCGGAGCCTGATAGTTATAGTGTCGTGGAATGAGGGCACTGACCAGCCCATCCACAATGGGGGTCACCTGCTCAACCGCTTCCTGAACGACCTGGGCGCGAACTGGATGCGGTTCCCCGTTCACTTCAGGACGTGGAGGCACGTTCCGAAGGGGCCGAAGGACCTGGCTTGGGAGGAGGTGGTTCAGGTAATTAAAATTATTTAATTAATATTTTTTGTAATTAATTCTATTTAATTAATATTTTATTTATTATGTTTTTTGTAATTATTAATATTTAAATAATCTTTTTTCAGCTGCGGTTTGCCGTCAGGGCCAACCGGAAGAGGTATGCCCTTATGAAGATGGGTGACGCCTGGAGGAACAAGAGGAACCGTCTCTACCACAAGGTGGATCTGGACGGGATGATGCCTCTGGAGCAGCTGATTGAGAGCGTCCCAGATGGTGTGCCGCCGAACGACTGAGCGAGTTTCGTCTAGTTCAGGAGGAGCCCTGAGGTGCAGGTAATGTATTTATTAGATTTTTTATATATAATTTTGTAATTGTTAAATATTAAATTATAATACATTTAATTTTTTTTTTCCAAGAGCTTACTCAGAGGAACGCTGAGATCCGGGCGCAGCAGACGATCCACTACAGAGCAGGATCGAAGACCTTTGCTGTGACCTATAGCGAGCTGGTAACTTTTTAAAATATCACTTACTTTTAGCTGATTATTTCATAATACTAATTGATTTGTGTAATTGTTTCAGGAGACGAAGGCACAACAGGAGAACCGTCAGACGGACTACGGGGAGTTGTACGCCATTACACACAAACACTGTGACGGGACTGCGACCTCTCAGCAGGCAGAGGCGGCCATTGTAAGTAATTTTATTATTATATTTTTTATAAAACCAAGTTAATAATGAAAAATGCTAATTAATCATTGTTTCATAAAATAACAGGAGCGGATGCAGCAGTCGCAGGCTGAGCTGCGACAGACCCAGCCTGAGAAGTCACAGGGGTCAGTGGACCCGACGGCTCCTTTGAAGGCAGGTTTGGCTCAGGCTGAACACCCCAGACGCGTGCGGGGGATGGGGATAAACGCCAGACCCAGCATGGTCTACGGCAGGAGCGCCGCCTCTGAGGCTGGCAGCTCTAGAGGGGTCAGACGTCAGAGGGACGAGTCTATTGACCAGCTGCGGTCAGATTTGGAGCAGCAGATGGCGCAGCAGCAGCAGCAGATGGCGCAGCAGGAGCAGCGGATGCAGTAGATGCAGCTGCACGCTGATATGGTCTACGCTCAGCAGATGCAGTGGCGTGAGATCGCGAACAACATGCTCGAGGGGGCATGGAGTCGCATGTTCCCGAACGAGCAGTATCCAGCGGTTCCCCCTGTCCCTCACTACGTTGTCCTGAGTACTACTCCTCCTCCTCCTCCTGCTGATGACGATGGTGCGGTTTACTCTGCGCAGCGGCCTGATCCAGCAGGACCTGAGGGAGCACCAGATGATCAGCCCCCAGCTACTTAGTTTAGGACATTTTTTTTGTTGAAACATTTGTAAATATATAAGTTTGTATTTCAGAACTTTCTTACTGTGTTTAATATAATTATATTTATATTATTAGATCGCGTTGTTTAATTTATGAATTAATTGCAATAATTATTTATATTTCTAAATTTTAAAAAATAAAGCATATATATTTGTAGCGGTTTTTTAGTTAAAACTGCTACAAATATATATATATTTGTAGCGGTTATGTTATGTATAACCGCTACAAATTAAAAATTATGTTTTAATTTTCTGTCCAACGGCTTTAATGTTAGTAGCGGTTTTATATATATAACCGCTACAAATAGTAAACAAGTAAATTTTGAATTTCCCACCAAATATTAACGGCTTGAAAATTAGTAGCGGTTTTTAATACATAACCGCTACAAATACTCAACATATAAATTTTGAATTTCCCACCAATGTGTAACGGCTTGAAACTTAGTAGCGGTTTTTTATATATAACCGCTACTAATATTTTATAACTGTAACGGTTAGTGTAGCGGTTTTATAACCGCTACAAATTTATAAACGTTGGAATTTCAGAATATAAGGTTCTTGGCATTCGTCATCATCTTCTCACTCATCTTCTCCTCTATACTTTCTTCTCTCTCACTTGTAGCTATGGATAAATCATGGATCAGGTTGCCATGCAATTCTCCTGAATATCTGTACGAATTAGACGGTTTCTTGAATTTTGCATTCACTCACGCCAGTTGTAACGGCAAGATCGTCTGTCCGTGTCAAAAATGCAAGTTCAAGAAGTGGCATGCACGAAATGTTGTGAAGGAACATTTGCTTGTGAAGCCTTTCCCTGAGGACTATACGTTCTGGGCAGTTCATGGTGAGAAGGCCGGCGTTAGATATGACGATGCTCTTCCTCGAAGTTCTCAAGTAGGCGTTCAAGTAGATGAAGATGATCCAGTGAATGATGCTGTGCGTGATGCGTTTGGATTTCAAGGCGACAAATTTATAAACGTTGGAATTTCAGAATATAAGGTTCTTGGTATTCGTCATTATCTTCTCACTCATCTTCTCCTCTATACTTTCTTCTCTCTCACTTGTAGCTATGGATAAATCATGGATCAGGTTGCCGCGCAATTCTCCTGAATATCTATACGGATTAGACAGTTTCTTGGATTTCGCATTCACTCACGCCAGCTGTAACTGCAAGATCGTCTGTCCGTGTCGGAAATGCAAGTTCAAGAAGTGGCATGCACGAAATGTTGTGAAGGAACATTTGCTTGTGAAGCCTTTCCCTGAGGACTATACGTTCTGGGCAGTTCATGGTGAGAAGGCCGGCGTTAGATATGATGATGCTCTTCCTCGAAGTTCTTAAGTAGGCGTTCAAGTCGATGAAGATGATCCTGTGAATGATGCTGTGCGTGATGCGTTTGGATTTCAAGGCGACAAATTTATAAACGTTGGAATTTCAGAATATAAGGTTCTTGGCATTCGTCATCATCTTCTCACTCATCTTCTCCTCTATACTTTCTTCTCTCTCACTTGTAGCTATGGATAAATCATGGATCAGGTTGCCGCGCAATTCTCCTGAATATCTGTACGGATTAGACAGTTTCTTGGATTTTGCATTCACTCACGCCAGCTGTAACGGCAAGATCGTCTGTCCGTGTCGGAAATGCAAGTTCAAGAAGTGGCATGCACGAAATGTTGTGAAGGAACATTTGCTTGTGAAGCCTTTCCCTGAGGACTATACGTTCTGGGTAGTTCATGGTGAGAAGGCCGGCATTAGATATGACGATGCTCTTCCTCGAAGTTCTCAAGTAGGCGTTCAAGTAGATGAAGATGATCCTGTGAATGATGCTGTGCGTGATGCGTTTGGATTTCAAGGCGACAACTTCAACGAAGAAGTGCATGGCTCTGAGCCGGTTTTTATGGGGAATGAAGCATCTCGGGATTTTTTCAGCTTGATGGATGAAGCAGATCGTCCTTTATATAAAGGTTGTCGCAAATATTCTAAATTATCTTTCTTGATCAAATTGTATCATATCAAGTGCTTGTGTGGGATCACAGATAAGGGAATGTCGATGTTGCTCGACTTATTACAAGATGCATTCCCCGACGCCGAGATTCCCACAACGTTCTACGAGGCCAAGAAGATTATCAACAGGTTGGGGTTGAATTATCAACAGATTGATGCATGCCCAAATGATTGTATGCTGTATTGGGGAGACGATTCCAGCAGGGAGACGTGTAAGAGATGTCACACATCGAGGTACAAGACAATTCGGAAGGGGAAAAAGCAGAAGAAGAAACCTGCAAAGATTCTCAGGTACTTCCCTTTGAAACCTCGTCTACAAAGATTATTTATGTCATCTAAAACTGCTGAGCACATGAGGTGGCATGCCGTTGATAAAAACGAAGACGGTAAATTAAGATATCCGCGGGATGCAGCTGCTTGGAAAACGTTTGACAATGACTTTCCAGATTTTGCGACTGACCCCAGAAATGTTCGGCTTGCGTTGGCGACTGACGGTTTGAATCCTTTCGGGAATCTTAGCACAAGTTACAGTATTTGGCCGGTAGTCTTAGTGCCCTACAACTTACCCCCTGGATGTGTATGAAATAAAGCTCTTTCATTATGTCTATGATCATTCCAGGCAAAAAGGCACCGGGCAATAACATCGATGTGTATCTCCAACCGCTTATTGCGGAATTGCTTGACTTATGGAATGTCGGCTTGGAGACATACGATGCTTACAGCAAGACTTTGTTCAACATGCGTGCAGCCTTGATGTGGACGATTAGTGACTTTCCTAGCCTTGGCACATTATCTGGTTGGAATGTGCATGCTGGGTCAGCGTGTCCAGCTTGCAATTTTGACTCTGACGCATTGCGCCTTCCCCACAGCCGAAAGTGGTGCTTTATGGGGCATCGGAGGTTTCTCGATGGAACGCATAAGTTCAGATTGCAACGGAATCGCTTCAATGGGAAACCAGAAAAAAGAGGACCACCTCAGACTTTGTCCGGTACAGATATCTTACAGCAGCTTGAGCATGTTGACTTCGAGTTTGGAAAAAGCGACGAAACAACACAAATTAGCCAAAAGACGCGCAGGACTTCGGCGCCTCAGCAATGGAAGAAGATAAGTATTTTCTTCACGCTTCCATATTGGAGATCTAATTTACTTCGCCACAGTCTTGATGTAATGCACATTGAAAAAAATGTTTGCAACAATGTGCTGTATACGCTGCTTAACGAACCCGGCAAGACAAAAGATCACCTTCAAGCGAGGAAAGATTTACCCGACATGGGAGTTCGTGAAGACGCTTGGCCAGATGAGCATGACAAATTTCCACCGGCAGAGTTTACCCTCACAAAACCGAACAAGGAAGTGTTCCTCGCGACGTTGAAGAAATTAAAAGTTCCTGATGGGTATTCAAGCAATATTTCTCGATGTGTCGACTTGCAGGCTCGAAAGGTTGCTGGCCTGAAGAGTCATGACTCACATGTTCTTATGCAGCAGTTACTCCCTCTGGCTATAAAGAATACACTTCCTCCCGATGTTTCCATCGTTCTGGTGGAACTTTGTTCTTTCTTTCAGAAGTTGTGTTCTAAGGTTTTGATCGTTGAGCTGCAGTCGAAAATCATTCTTACGCTTTGTCATTTGGAGATGATCTTTCCTCCGTCCTTTTTTACTGTGATGGTTCACCTCACAGTCCACCTCGTTCATGAAACAACGCTAGCTGGACCAGTACAATATCGTTGGATGTATCCGATTGAGAGGTACTCATTTTAAATACGTGCTTTAATTTATTATCCGTATTTAATGTTTGCTATTCGTCCTTTTCATCATTTTATATCAATTTTCTCTTCTGTACTTCGTAGGTTCCTTAGGAAATTAAAATCTTACGTGAGGAATAAGGCGTGGCCAGAAGGTTCTATAGCTGAATGCTATATAGGGGATGAGGTGCTATATTTTTGCTCAAGGTACTTTGATGATCTTGAGACGGCTTTTAACCGCCCGCCTCGTGTTGACGATTGTCCTGAACCTACGCTAACATCAGGAGAATTTATCCCTCGTGTTGGTAAACCAGTTGGAGCAACTGTGAACTTCAAACTAACGGCAACTGAGAAGTTGCAAGCACATAGACATGTCTTGATTAATTGCACTCAAGTTGAACCTTTCATACGGTAAGAATTGTACACTCACATGTTCTTCGATCTATATCTTTCGTAACATTTCTCACTTTCATTTCACTAACGCCTTTCCATTATTAATTGCAGCGAATTCAGAAGTCATGTTAAGCGTCAACTTAGGATCCGTACATAGACATCCTCGGAAGTTGATAGGAGGGTCCACAGAGAATTCCCGAGCTGGTTTGCACGCAGAATACTAAATGACCACAACCCACACTCACCAGATTTCAGAGCTCTCGCAATCGGCCCTCTTGATCATGCAAAACGGTTTACAGCATACAATGTCAATGGTTTTAAGTTTTGCACGGTTTCACGGGATCAAGGATTGCAAACACAGAATTCGGGTGTTTATGGCACATTTGGGACAAGGAGTTATGTGAGCAGCGGTGACGCCAACATGCAGTTCGGAGGCGTCCCTTACTATGGCAAGCTTCTTGATGTGGTCGAGCTTAATTACCAAGGACGTTTCATGGTGACGCTGTTCAAGTGTTTGTGGGCAAATACCACTACTTCTCGGGGACTGACAACTGACGACCTAGGGATCACATCAGTCAATTTCTCACGGCCGATTCATACCGGTATTTCTCAAGATGATGAGCCGTATATTCTAGCTTCAGAGGCACATCAGGTTTATTATGTCGAAGACGAGAGGCATAGGGATTGGCACATGGTCGTTCATTTAAAGCGAAGAGACCTTTACGACATGGGTGAAGGCGATAACATCGCCTATGAGAATGAGCCATTTCAGCCAGCTGATTTTGAAAACTACTTCCCTGAAGGTGATGACAATTTACCTCTACTGCGGTGAGTTTTTTTTAAGTCCACGTCATTTGAATTAAATTTTTTAAAATTAATAATACATCAATAACAATAATTTTTCTACAAAATTTCTGTAGGGATGGCGACGATGAGTGATCTCTTTTGTCTTTACAAAAAATGCAAAAAAATTTTTAAAATCAAATGTAAAAATTTTTTTTTTAAAAAAATTAAAATAATATTTGTAGCGGTTATTAAACCGCTACTAAATAACGCGCCTTTTTACAACTAAACTTAAATATTTTTGGCGCCAAATTTGAATTTCATGAAATTAAATAGTTTAATTTAAAACCGCTACTAATTTCAAGAAATTCAAACTTAGTAGCGGTTTCTGAACCGCTACAAAATAAAAAAATGTCATTTTTTTTTTCGCCAACAAAATTTCAATTTTTTATATTTGTAGCGGTTTGTAACCGCTACAAAAAAAAGTCATTTTTTTGGTCTCAAAATTTCAATTTTTTATATTTGTAACCGCTACAAATATTTATGTGTGTTGTAGCGGTGAAGTTGAACCGATACAAATGATGTAGCGGTTATTTTTGATTGAGTAGCGGTTTTAAATAACCGCTACAAAATAGCTTGCAACATACAATTTAGTAGCGGTTCTTGTAACCGCTACTAACCTTGTTTGTAGCGGTTAAAACCGCTACTAATACCCATTTTTAACCGCTACTAAATGACGTTTTTTTTTTTGTAGTGATATAACCCTCAGAAATACTATGGAAGTGTCTAAATAGTACATTTGATATTGTAGGATCGAATATGGAGCTCTGAGTTGTTGGCACGCAAATCGAGGAGAAAGATTGGAGGTAGGGGACTTACCTTACTTGCATGTATTTGATATCTTTGCTTGTGTAGTGATGTATGTGATTGCTTTACTTAATTGTGTAGAGCATATTTGATTAAAGGAAGCTCTGTTTCTGTTTTGCTGTGGCCATAGTTTTGTTACATGAAACATTGAGCATGCAGAAATATCATTATGGGGTAAATATCTAGTTAAAGCTAACATGTCATACACGTAGCATCTATCATACATGCATTATGGTATATGTTTCCTACTGAGATTCTCTTAAATCTCACCCTCCCCTACCTCCAAATTAGACAGGTGAAAACAAGAGGTGTACTAAAAGCAGAGAAGAGAACTACACAGGAGGAATGCAGTGGTGAAACGAAGACGGGAAGATGTCTCCGTTTTATTAGGATGAGTTTAGATACCCTAGTAGCCTTGTGCGGCTACATTATTTGAATTTATCAGGTACAAACCCCTATGGGGAATATGTAATCATGCACATATTATCAGTATAGTTATGTTATTCCTATGTTGCCTACCAAACCACATATCGTTTTCCGTAAATACTCTGAAAAATGTTAAAATTGAGATAAGGGTGTGACAATTCTTCTCATGATATCTCATCTATTCCTAGCCGGGCAACCCAAAAGGTCTTCTGTTTAGTAGAAAGAGAACTAAAATGGCTGTAAGTTTCACTTAATAGTATTAAACATTAAAACTATTTTTGGATGTTTCCTTCTCAAAAATTTCCTAATATAGAACTGAATTTTTATTACACATACATTTTATCTTTAAGCTTTTCTTCATTCTTTTCAAATTATTGCTATATTTATTTCCTTATAGAGAAAATATGGCCTTGAAGATATGTGCCTGTGAACGGTGAACATGAGCTAGCAAATATATTTATAGAGCTTCTACCTTTCATATATATGAATATGAAAGAAAGTATTCAAATATATAATTCTTCTTCATACTTGACAAAAATTAAATATTATCTTATATTTATATATTACGAATGTAAACAATGAAAACTTATACAATAATTACCCCCACTTTGCACCGGTTTTGTGCTAGTTATTTTATATAGACAAATGAACGCAACACAATAGGCCTGTATGATCTATATTTAGCCATTTTACAATGCAATTATGACTTGAGTGATGCTATAACTTCTTCTGATGTTGGAACTATGAAGAAGTGTTGCATGGATTGCTCTATGACTTGATTGATTTCTACCGTCTCAGGATCATTATTAATATTCATCATATATTGATTATGTCATCATCAAAAGATTGTTGAATAATGGATGGTTCTATGGCACAGATCATGTATTCATTGTGTTCATGTAGAGCAATAGTTTGAAGATGAAAATACCAAGGTACTAAGCCTTGATCAGAAATATCAACATGAATATTCACAATTAGAGGTATTAATCAACGATAATTAACTCTAGTGGTGGTGCATTAATTGGGTTACTTCTTGATAGTAAGATATGATTTCAGATGATAATGACTCAATATCATTTTCAGAAAGATAGTTGCCTATATGTTTCTACACAGAAATATTGGAATATCTCGAATTAGTTCTTTACAAGGCATGGTGAATGGAGATCGAAACACTTCATAAGGTATTATTTGAATAAAGCCGGGAGAAATCACATGTTCAATGACAGTAAATCTAATATCAAACCTATCTTCTATGAGGTCTTCAGAAATCACAACGGAAGAGGATGCCATGATTGTAATACGGAATCCTTTAGGGCTTGTTTGGTCTGAGGGGAGGGGAGGGAAAGTGGACGGAGGGAAAATTCTTTTGAGATGAATTTAAAAAAATCAGAGAAGTGGGGTTAAAAATTTTTAATTAATTTTTCTTACTCTTTTATCTTATATATTCTCTTTATTAGAATTTTATTACCCCACTTCTTCAATCTTTTAAAATTCAACTCATAAAAATTTTCCCTCCCCTCCCTTCCCCTCCAAATCCCTCAGACCAAACAGACCCTTAGTGAATGAGGGTTGTTTTGTTTGTTGAGGTGGAAAATATTAATGTTCTCTTAAAAAAAAGATGGATTTATGGAAAAATCAAACAATAATACATAATTAGATAAGAAGGCAAAAAAAAAAAAAGATAAAAATATATTGTCAAGAAATATTTAAATTAAAAAATTATTATTATTTAATTGAATAAATCAATCCAACAAAGACCCGCATCTCCAAAAAGGATAAGATATAAATTGTTTCTCATTTTAAAATTTAAATCTTGGTGAAACTTTAATAACTTTGATATTAATTATTTAAAATTAATTAATTCTAAATATCTTAAAATTAAGTTTAATATTTTTATTTAAATTCAAAATTTAACTTATTCAATAACTTCTCAGTCTAAGGGAGGGAAGGTATCCAAATCTTTATAAAGCGTATCTAATCTAAGGGAAAAGATGTATCCAGAATTTTATAAGGCGTAATAATAACCCACAAGTCTAAGTTGCGTCAGCGCTCTAGGAATGGATTGTAAAGTCATCATGGCAAGGAATGTGAACTAATCACAACATATATAAAGGTCCAGATAGAGGCGCTGCCACGGGATAGCATACAATTATGGTTTTTTTCCCTGCTCTAAACAAGTTTTTCCCAATGATGTATGTGTTTTTCCCTTTTTTAAAGAATCATCCATTATAAGATCATATTATTTTTAACATACAGATCGACAAACATGAAGCATATTATAAAGGGGAAGCAATAGAATACATTTGTGAAAAAGTAGTAGAACAAGTTTGTGAAAAGCACAAAAACTGA
This sequence comes from Inga laurina, assembly GCA_963855925.1. Taxonomy (NCBI): domain Eukaryota; kingdom Viridiplantae; phylum Streptophyta; class Magnoliopsida; order Fabales; family Fabaceae; genus Inga; species Inga laurina. The sequence continues at coordinate 58,732,674 of OY979708.1, forward strand.
GATCGTTAAAAATCATGTATTAATTAATTATCATCATGAACATATTATTAAAATTCCAAAGCCCTTAAAATTTGGTTCAAACATATTTATTTTTAAATAGAAAGTTTTGAGCTAAAATAAATGTTTTAGATTAGAGAAAACTTACCTAACGACTTTGCACAAATTCTTTCTCTGTGTTTAGAACCGAAATTGTGACTTAAATCTCAATCTAACCTCTTATTTATAGAATAAAGTGATACATTCTAGGAAAAATTAAAATGAAGGACCAGGAAGAAAACATATTTAATTTATTGAGAATGACTATAAAAATTGTAATTATTTAAAATGACTAAATACAAAAAATAAAACTAAAAATATTAAAATATCCCTAACAAAATCTTTTGGGTTCCCTCCTATATTCTTTTCCATATCCTATTTTTGAAACTAATACAAAATTTTTAATTTCACTAAATTAAACAACAATTATCTCGATTTTCATTTTTCACAAATTGCACAAATTTTTGTAGAAACAAATTGCTCATTTGTCAAGTTTGTAAAAATTATAATTTTTTTAAAATCATAAAAAAAGTTAATTAAAAATAAAATTATATAATTTTAATGAAAATCAAGTTCTTTTATAATTTATTATATAAGTTAAACCAAAAAATTTTATATGATTTATTTTTTTTAGAAGAAATTTATGTTGGTTAAATGTATTAAAAATATTATATTTGTTAAAAGCTTCATTTAATGTTACTAAAATTAAAAAAAAAATTTAAATAAACTATTATATCCTGGAAAATATGAAATGAGTTTATTTTTTATTTTTAATAAAAAGAGCTTAATTAATATAAACATTGATAATATAAATCGAGCAACTGGATGATATATATTGGTGAAAAAAAAAAAGATACGATCAAATCATGATGGATGGTTTTAGTCTTAATTTTAATTATTTTTTAATTATGAATAAAAGAGATAACGTATGAGGTTTAGTTAGGGGTAATTTATCAATTTTAAATTTATATTATATGATGTTTAGTCTTTCTTAGTAATTACAATTTTTATATTTCTTACAATAAATATTATTTTATTTAGGTCCTTCATTTTAATTTTCCTTACCTTCTATCTTTTATAGAGAGGTTTCAAATAAAATTTAAATTTAAATCTTAATCAAATTTAATAGATTTTTTATATTTCGAAATGATTCATTTTATTCCTTTTATGTGTATATATATTATAACAGTCAAGATAATATTTTAATAATTGAGATTTAATCATCTATAAAATATTGTTTAAGTTATTTTACTGCGGTTTTAAACAATTGACATAAAATGTTAGGAATTTAAAATTTGATTATTTATTTTCATAATTGAACATCTCTTTTATTATATAAAAGCAGCAGTTTGAGCAGGGCTCATGCGGCCACCCAAACATTTGCCTAGATTATTCTTTATTTACATGTTTTATTTTATATATTTTAACTTAAAAAATAACTTCCAACGTAAGAGTAGCAACCCACTACTCCAACTAATGATATTCTAAATATTTTAATTAAATATTTGTTTGCTCATATTCTTTATTTACATATTGGGTAAAACATACGTATATTTGGTCTTTTATACTTGCATCAAGTATCATTTTAGTCCCTTAAATTTATAAAGTACATTTTTTGTCTTTCAATCTTAACACCATTACTATGTTCTAATGAAAAATATTGACTCATTAAGCCCAATGTTATTTTAATCCTAATTGGTGGTCACAATAACTCAAAATTTTTAACAAATTCATATTTTAATTAAAATAATACTATTAGAAAAACTCTCACTTTTTAATCAATATTTTCATATGCTCTCCCAACCAGAAACCCTTCTTCTTCTTATGCCTCCAACACCTGCTCCCTCCATGAATCTGGAGGGGAGGAAAATCGAAGGAAGATGTGCTATGAAAATGGCATGCTCAGGAGTAAGCTCTATTTCCGCAAGCAAAAACACAAGTTTCTCTCTTGAATCAAAATCTGGAAATTAAATACAACAAGCTATACCTCTTTTGTTCTCATCATGTTTTGGTTTTAGTGGAAATTCGGGATGAGAGATAAAAGACAAATCCTATGTTTATGTGTGAATCTAACACAGAAACTTGGGCCAAGTTTGAGGAATTTTTTTCCAACAAAGAAAATGAATTAAGGTGGTCAATTCTAAGTAGATTCACGCTCAAACTCGCAAACCTGCCAAGATGAAAATTGGTATGAGAATGAATATGAGATTATATCCAGGGAAGAAATATTCAAAGGTTATGATGTGCATCTTGTTGCACCTAAAACGAATGTTGTGCTCCATTTGGTGGGCAATGCTTTGGGGTCAAATTCCAAAAGTAATTACATTCTTTTCCTGTGATTCTTGAGAACAAACCATGACGATACCCTCTTAACCATACCATTTCTTCAGAAAGCCATTGAAGATTCATGGAGAAAGCCTTGGAGGCGGGAGAAGGGTCTCCCATATATGGAGGGGGAGCAGATAAAAAATTGATACTTTTTACTACTATTATTATAATTTTAATTAAAATATGAATTTGTTAAAAATTTTGTGCTCATATAGCATCTAATTAGGATTAAATAACTTGGGACTTAATGAGTCAGCAATTTCTACTAACGGTGTTAAGTTTGAAACACTAAAAATACACTTTATAAATTTAAAGGACTAAAATGATACTTGATACAAATATAAATAACCAAACACATGCTTTAGCCTTTACATATTTTATTTTATATATTTTAACTTAAGAAATAACTTACAATATATGCATAGAAACCCACTACTCCCATTAATGACATTCAAATTAAGTATTTTAATAAAAAATTTGTTTGTTTGTATTTTTTTGTTTACATATTTTATTTTATATATTTTAACTTAACAAATAACTTCCAATATATGCATAACAACCCACTACTCCCACTAATGACCTTCTAGTTAAGTATTTTAATAAAACATTTGTTTGTTTATATTATTTTAAATATTTTCAATTTGAAAAGAGTTTATTTATATTATGTTAAATGACAATATCATAACTGAAATATATTTTAAATTAAAATTTCCTAACTGCCTTAAATTATTTAAAATTTTTAAATTATATATCATATATTAATATAATGTCATAATTTCTTAACCAGGCATTCTGATTTTACTATTTAATTATTAAATTAAATCTTTTAGAAGATCACATTTTTAGCCACGCATTGCGGGGGGTTTTTGAACTCATTTTAATAAAGGTTTAAATCTAAACTTAATCTAATCGATGGATCTAAAATATTGTTTAACAGATATAAAAATAAATAATTATCATTTTAATATCTTGAAACGCAATGCTAATAAGTTATCAGGTACTCATAACATACATATGATTTTTACAACTAGGATTTTCTCATATCGCATATATTTTATTCCTTATGATTTAAGGAATTTTAATTAAAGAATCGCTAATTTTAAGATTATGCTGCTGCTGCGGTGCCAGGAAAAAAATAGAACTGAAAAAGAAAGGAAAAAAAGTTTGAAAAAAAAAAGAGAAAAACGAAAAACATATGGGTGATATCGTTCACCATCGATTTCACTTCTTCCAATCTTGGTCTGAAGGACTTACTCGTAATTTCAAACTCCTTTTTGCCTTGAAAGATTTTAATTGAGCATTTTAATAAATACATTCTACTGTATAGGATTTCGGCATCTGAATCAATATATTTACGACTGTCAGCAGAGTATCTTTAAACTAAATTTTATTAAACTAATTTTTTGAGTCCTAATGTCATTTTATAAGCTACTCCCTTCTATTATTAACCATGTAATGAAACCGGACCGGACTTACGACTGTCAGCAGAGTATCTTTAAACTAAATTTTATTAAACTAATTTTTTGAGTCCTAATGTCATTTTATAAGCTACTCCCTTCTATTATTAACCATGTAATGAAACCCGGACCGGACCGGCCGGTCCGGCCCGGAAACCGGCGAACCGGCCGGTAAACCGGTCCGGTCCGGGTTACCCATTTAAAAAAATATTTTTTTTTAAATTTTTCCTTTAGAATTTTATACTATAAGTCTAAAATTTTCAGTTTTTCACCGGTTTGGTCCCGGTTTGGCTCCGGTTTGGCCCCGGTCTGACCCACTGACCCTTAACCCAGTACCCCGACCGGTTCAATACCCGGTCCGGGTTTTAATACCTTGATTATTAATATAAGACATATTTATCTAATTTGATTAAATTAAGGAAGTTAGTTGAGTTAGTTAACATAATATGTATTTTCTAAAACACCCAAACGATCTTTATTAATTCTTTATTGTTGAGTATCAATAGGGGTAAATTAGATAAAAATTGATAAATATAAAAACTATATTTTATATTTAGAGATCAACTCTCCAAATTTTTCTTATATTAAGGATGGGACGGAGTACTAATAAACACAAGAAGAATTTTCTTGTAAATTATGATCAACCAAGAATTCTTAAGCAACGGTACTTTGTTCCAAAGGAGTAGTACATTCCAGAGAGTTAACGGTAATAGTAGTTCGTGGTGAGTAGTATCAAGCATCAGGTGTAACCCCCTGCCGTAATTATATCCGAAATACGCGATTAAAGTGAAATAGAGACCAATAATAAACAAGTAACATTTACTTACCCATCACATGACGGGGTTTTCACAATTACCTTTTGAAATCATTATAAACGTGGTCTCATAATCACTTTTTGAATACAATTACTAAGCGGAATATCACATTCATAACAAATCAGAGTACACAAAATAATCCCGGCAATCTCGGGTTCCATACATTAACTCAAAGCCTTATAGGGCATGGCATATTCGCCCCTACAAGCCCTCATATGGGGATTACGCAAATCTTTCTCATACATATACAAATATCCAATAACTCATTTCAAATACAGAACCAAATATACTCATCCATATGTACACATCCAAATCCAAATATCCCATCTAGGATGATAACCAACTATCACAACCAAACTCCAATGGGAGCCCTAGCCGCCCTTGACTGCTTGCTTCATCCTCGATCCACCTACCCTGTCTGAAATGGTTGATAGGGGAGGGTGAGATTCTAGAGAATCTCAGTAGGAAACAGATACCTATATGCATGTATGATATGTGTTTAATGCATGACATGCTTGCAATACATATCTCATGATCACATAATGACATATCTGCGTGCTCAATGTTTCAACAATATACTCATGGCCATAGCATAACTAGAAACAGAGCTACAATCATTCATACATGTTTCACATAATCAAGCAAAGCAATACATGCATCAAAACACAAACACAAATATCAAAGCATGCAAAAGAGGTAAGTTCCCTACTCTCTTTCCACGTATGCTCCAGCTTCGCTTACTCGCGATCAGAATGAATACCAAACCACGATCAGGGCGAACATCAACCCTATAATCAAAATCATGAACATAGGGTCAATCCCTTTTCCAATTCCTCAACATACAAACACTTAATGTTGGTTATCATTTAACACCTTTAGGTGGCTAATCAAAGCCTAAACATATGCCTAAAGGCTTGGGAAACACTTGACCAAAGATCATCTTTTAAAAGTCCAAATGCTGATTTTTGGGGGTGGGCCGCGGCCTAAGAATCCACGGGCTGCGGCCCAAAACTGCCCAGAAACGCTCAGAAACATTTGGGCTGCGGCCCAGAATCCACGGGCTGCGGCCCAAAACTGCTCAGAAACGCTCAGAAACATTTGGGCTGCGGCCCAGAAAATCCAGTTTCTTGGCTGAACTTCCAAAAATCATAACTAATTCCACAAAAATAGAAATGAGGTGATCCCAAAGCCAAATGAAATCTATTCAAGTCCTCTTTCAAGGATAAATATTGGCCATAACTAGAAATCACCACAAAAGTCCAGATTTACCAAAAACCTAACATTGTGCCAAAACAGGATCCAGTTTTGATGCCAAACTTTGGACAGTTCAAACTCGCAGCTCAAAAAGCGAAATGACACAAAATTTATGTCCATTTTGAAGCTTGAGATGTGAAATTTAAGACTGGAAAGTTCTATAATTTTTCAACATCATTTTCCCAGTCAAAACATCCACACCATCTGACTGTCCAGAACAGACTTACATTGGCCAGATTTTCCAGATTTTCACATTTGGCTTCCAATGGTCCAATTTTCATATCAAACATCATTCTCACACAAAATTTCACAAGGAATCCATTGAAAATACCAAATCAACCAAATTCACATTATATTGACATGTTTTTCCAACAATCACAACATGTCATCACTCAACCATAACACAATTCACAACATTGTAACTCTTCATTCCAAGTTCCCAAATCAATTCCAACGACCAAATACCACAACATGGCACCATTTACAACATAAAACACAACCCAATTCATCCAATCAAAAATCACATGAAAATCAGGGCAAAATTCGAAATTTACAAAGCTTAACCAATGATCACAAAATTTAGGTCAAAATGCTTCAAATACTCACCTCTTCCTCTTTCCCAAACCAATTCCTTGATTCTTCATCTTTCCACTTTTGCTCAAGCAACAAAACACCTCCTCTCACAAATCTAAAACCATAGAGATGAAGCTCTCATCACTATGAACAACTTTATAGAAAGACATTAGAGCATTAGAGGACCATAAACCAACCAAAATCTCACCTCTAATTTTCTCTTTCTTCCCTTAAGCATGGCGCCATGGAGAATGAAGGAGAGAGAGATGAAGATGAAAATGATGAAGAGAGGATCAGTTTTAGCCACTAAAACCGACCAAAAAGAAGGAGAGGAGAGAGGAATGGAGGTTTGACACTTTGACCAATCCAAGGGCTCACAAAGTGCCAAGTGTCACCATCTTGACAAACCTCACATGAGCTCACACACATGTGATTCCACACCCTTGATCTCTTGTACAAATCAATCCTAACCATTGATCTTGAAGTTACCAATGAGCTTCCTCTTCGGTAACTGACTAATTGGTCAGTAACTTTACCGTTTTGCCCCTGATTATGACAATTCCTCTTGAATCACCACCAAACACATTTTCTCATTCATTTTCTTTCACAATGCGCCCTCCCCTCTATTTTAAGTCAATTTAGATGTTAATCCATAATTAAACTCAAATACAGGGTTTCGACGCTGCTCAGAACACATACGAATCATATCAGGTGCCAACTCACACCATAATCTCCAAAAGGGTTTATTTATCACTAACCACATCCACTTTTGGAGTCATTATCTCTTAATCACAATTTGGGATCTTGCTAAACCAAGGCTTAGCAGTCCACTAATCTTAGGCTTATTCTCTAACCTTAAGTCTCAGAATTCGGGGTCTTACATCAGACATGGAATAATCAGTAGACACACACACATATAAAACTTTTCAAACAACAAATTGATAATTGGACCCTACTATGCGGACTAATGATGTAATGTTTGCTATTTTCTTAAGACAATCCGAATCAATTTTTCGGGTTTTTTCACCTATATCCGGCATTACTAGTTACTAACTGAGTCCTTGTGACATTATGGGAACTTAAGATATATATGCTTTTTTTTTTTTGCCAGAAGATATATATGCTTTAAACAAAGGACATTATTTAAAGAACATGTCGTGATATTTTATATATAAACAATTGCAATTAGATAAACATAATGAAGAAGATAAGAACATTGTATTAATCACGTAAGAGCAACATACTTATACAAACTATAACTTACTTGAGTTATCTCTAATCTACCTTTACTTGAGGGAGATAACCAACCCCACTTGAAAATTAAGAGGGATTTCCCTCTCTAGACAGAAACTCAAATTAACCTCTATCTAAATATAGTGAATCCTACACACTAAACCTCTATCTAAATATAGTGAATCCTACACACTAAACCACATTAACCAAGACCTTTTATATAGACTAGGCTGCTAATAAACTAACTAATCAATTTAATTTCACCTTAATATCTCTAATATTATACATGTTATCTGATGCAATCGGTATAAAAGGGAGGCCACCAGAGCCATTGAACATACACTAATTCTAAGAACGGTATAATGTAAATGTGCAATGCCATTCATCAATCTATATGTTTCCATACAATGAATATGCTTATTTGTGATCCACATCTCATCCCAATTTAGTTTGTCAACAACGAAGTCAGATTTACTAGTGCGCTACGCTAAACATTTTGGAGACTACATCAAATGTTTGATACAATATAAATACATACATATGAATATCGTTGGCCCATCAGACAGAATCACATACCCATCGTTACAATGACATAAAGACCAGTTGCAATGGGATAATCGCATAACACAAAGGCAAATCAATAGGAAGCTTCCTTTGTGATCAGAAGCTTCGTCGTCTCTCAGCCTCTCAACACCAGATCACTAGACACATGACAGGAACTCCCGATTAGGTCACTAGACACAGTACAATGGGCATTCAGATATGCTGCACATCGAGAATACAATGCAGGTTGCACATTGGATCATCGTAACCGTTCATTTATCCACAATTCATATTAGCCGCTACAATACGACGAAAAATTCATCACACCCGTTCAAAGGGCACGAGAGATAATGGGTGAAGATTTATTGCATGAGTGTCATATATTTAAGGGTTAAGATGTAACGAACACCCCAAAATATTTTCTGTGGTGCAATCAACACCCTAAAATATGTTAGGGTGTAATTTTGGCCCTAAAATATTAAAAGTGGATCAATCCCAACCAAATTTAACAGAATCACAAACGTCCGTTTGAGATTTTTTTCCCCTTTACCGTCTTCTTCTCTTTGCCAGGTCGAAAATGGGGGAACTCACAGAGGCAACAATAAGGAACTATCGATCTCAAATAGTGACAGATCTAACATAAGTTTTCTTTTGTTTCTGATATACGTAGTTCTCAGTAATGATATCATATGGAACAAAAAAGTCAAAGAGTTAGAGATGACCGAACTAGCTAGGGCTCTTCTTCTCACACTGAATCATTTCAAAATGTCTTAAAAAATGTGTATAGCAGTAAGATTTATATATTAGTGATCATATTAAAATTGCCGGTTCAGCTTCATGGCCATTAGATCACTAATAGCGCTCATTTTTTATCCCTGGAGTATTTAATGGGAATGGTTTGAAGGTGGCTGAAGGCAAAAAAAAAAAAAAAAAAAAAAAAACAGAGAGAGGAAAGGGGTCGCACTTGACGAAGGGAGAAGACAGAAGCCGTAAGCCACAAATTGCAGAACCCACGCCGGGGACTTGATGGAGACGAAGCCGCAGACGGAGGGAGGGAGACTCAGATGATGATGCTTCCTGATTCATCTACTTTGAGGTCGTGAGCCATTGCTCCAACTCCTCTACCGACCCTTCTTCGTGTTCAGTAATGGCCAGTCCCTTAGTTCTTCATGATCACCATCTCTGTCTTCAGCGCCTCTAGCTTTGAGTTCGTCGACCACTGCTATCAAACTCATCGCCAACCACAATGTCCTCCACGCCTCTTATTCAATCGTCCGTCGCTTTGACCACGCAAAGAGAAGAAGATGGCGAAGAAAAAAAAAAAAAATAAGGGTGCTAAACGGACGTTAATGCTTCTGTTGGTGTGGGTTGAGATTGCTCCACTTTTAATACTTTAGGGACAAAATTGTACTTTTAAATATTTTAGAGTGCTAATTGCACCTTAAAAAATATTTTGGAATGCTCATTGTACCTTAACCCTATATTTAATGAGTGTAAAAATAGAAAAATTAGTCTAATTTTTCAAACAAACAGGATTTTCTTTCTTATATTAACGACTACTCCTTTGAAAGAGAATGTCCCTTCTAAGAAACACAGGAGGGAGTAATGAATTAGTAGTATAAATTACAAACGCTATAACGTTTTTTTTTAAAAAAAATATTATTTATATGTGTGTGTATATTAAAAATTGATGGATTCATGGTTAAACTATATAATCTCTAATGCTATGTTGAGCTTGCTTGAAATGTTGATTATTATAAAGGGCATCATTAATCTTTTTTCTTCTAAGGTTAGGTTCTCTTTGTCCTTGACTTCAAGATGAGGTAATTGTGTAGCTGATCTTCTTGCAGCTTATTCGTATAAGGAAGTGTACCCTCTAGGGTGGGTATTTCAACCATTACTCTCTTTGAGTTCGCTTCTAACCTTGAATGCCCGGGAAGCTTGTGATGTTGCTGTTGATACTTCTAGTTCCATCTCTCATATGGGTGCTGGCTAGTTTCGTTGCTATATTAGTTTTCTTGGCTTGTTTGATTTTGCCTTGTTAGTTTCAGACTGATTTCCCATTCTGTATTTTTTATGCTTTTGAAAGTTTAATAAAAGTACCTTTGAGTCAAAAAAAGAAAAAGGTGATTAGAGCCTTTAAAAATAGGTTTTCAAATATGATTTACATTGTGCGAGGTAAGTATATGATAAAAATTTTGTTTCAACTTGCATTAACATTCTTATGATAATTAACCTTTATTTATTTATTTAGACATCACTCCTTTCACGTATCCTAATTAAATTATATTATTTAAATCCTGATTGAATCATCTTGGTTCAACCATATGATTTGATGACAGACTTTTGAACTACTTCCTTAACAGATTTAATGATCAACTTGATTTTATCTAAAGATTTGATTGTTAATATAGTCTAACGTATCATACAATCCATATAATCAACTCTTTGTTTTGCTAATGCTAGTGTGAAACCAATTATTGATGGTTTACAACAGTTTAAACACTATCAGGGATGAAAGGAAATTAAAAGTAGACAATAGTTATTTTTAATATAGAGACTGTCCCTTCGGGGACATCAGATAAAAAGATATAGAGAGACTGCAAAATTTGAAATCCATTAATTTTGCAAGGTCAGGGCTCTACCATAGCACACTAGATTGAAAATTGCTGATGTTCAAAAATTATAGAGCCAATGTCTCATTCAGTAAAGATTTATGATACATATATAGGATGTATTCAATGTGTCCGAGTCTACCCCACAGATCAGATGTTTTAGAAATGATACCTTGGAACGGATGTAAAGCTAAGCAAATAGCTTCCGCTCTAAGAACAACTCAAAGCATGTGCCTAACTTATTGACGTGTTTGTAAAAACCACATACAAATATTTTTTTTATTGACAAAAACCCGTGCTCAAAGTGGAAAAGATTTTTTTTTTTCCATTTTGAGCACGTGTTTTTCTAACCCAAGTGTATCTTATTTTTGCAGTGAATTTTTTTTTTCTTGGTTAATAATAGTTGTAGCCTTTCCAATATCCCCACGTTCCTTAATCTTCTTATTTCGGAGCTACAATATAATTAATTAAAACGCCACAGACTCCAGCAATAAGCTAGCTAATAGATATATCTTCTTTCTCCTCCATCAACTAAACCGTAGAAAACTTCATATGAATCTATCAATTGATGCAACAAATACAAAGTCAACAATTAAAGATTTTTTTCCTTCTCATCATTTAGCATTTGATCGAATATAGAGATAGATATAGAGTTTTTGAAGAATTATTATAGGCAACTTTTTGGTTGAACGTAACCCTGGGAGGTGCCTCCAGCATTCTGACAGGAAGCTTGAGAATTTTGGTTGTTGTAAGTGAGCTTCACGTCCTCCAATTTAATTCCAGTGCATGGATTGTTAGAGCTGCAATCAAACTTCACTGCTACCTCTGTTGCTGATGATCCTTGAATGTCATCATACTTCACATCGCTTATCTTCACCCCAGATGCCTGCTTTCATCATTTGTCCCAACAAAAAAAACATCTTACTCCCTCTTGTTTTTAATATAAGACATATTTGCCTAATTTAACTAGATTAAGGAAGTTAATTAATGTGACATGTATTTTATAACACTCTAATCATCTTTCTTAAATCCCTCACTTCATCTCCTCTTTGATTATTGTTGAGGTAGCATCAATAATGGGGTAAATTAGGAAATGATTGACAAATATAAAACATGTCTTACATTTAGAACTAAGATCAACTCCCCAAATATGTCATATATTAAGGACTGGAGGGAATATTAATTATATAATTTAAACTTTAAAGTACTAAAAGTCTTCTCTATTGGAAAAAATAATAAAAATTTTGTTAAAAAAATAAAGGAAAATTAGTGGCAACTCAATCCCTATAATTTTAATCATTTGCTCCGTGTAGTTTTGACTCAAATGCAATTGTATATGACACAATAATGTTAATTCAGTGAAACTCAATTTCTATGATTTTAAACCATTCAAAACATTGGTTTCTATATTTTAGAAAATAAAATTATATATAAGCGCTAAAGTTAAATTTTAAAACTTGGATCGACATACTAATCTTTTAAATGGCTAAATTATAAGTAATGAATCAAAATTGTAGGGACTAAGTTGCAATAAATTAAAGTTTAGAAACTATAGAACTAAATGATTAAATTTCCTGAGGAAAGGCCCAAAAACTCACCTGATGAGGGCAGCCATTATCTGGGCAGTAATTTTGGTCAATGATGATAGGGTTTTTGACATCAACCATAATAGCGTGTTGAAAAAGGACGTTTTTCACAAACGCATTGCTGGGCTTTCCCCACGTCTTTATTCTCATGCCGTTTTCAGTTCCTGTGAATTTAACCGTTTTCACTGTCACATTTTGCACACCATCTTCATTCTTATCCTTCCCTAAACTCCCAATGCTGCCAATTCAACAATTAAACAAACAAAATATTACATCCTAATTAAAATTTATAAAAAAAATACATAATAGAATTGTATATTATTTGTAATGATTTTTTTAAAAAAAGGCACTCATGGTGACCCTTTTTGGTGTGTTTTTCTTTGTGGAAAATGTGCTGGACCTCATGAGAGGTTTTCACTTGAATTCTCAGCTTTTAAGGGTTTCGTTTTCAGATATTTCTTGTGATGGATATATATATATATATCTCTCTCTCTGTGTGTGGGAAATGTATGTATATACCTTATCCCATGGCCAGGACCGCAGGCGACCCTTTCAACCCACAAGTTGGTGGTGCCGGGGCCAATGGAGATGCAGTCGTCGCCGGTTCTGATGTTGGAACTGAGAATGGTGACGTCATCCGACTCTCCGATGTGGATGCCGTCGGTGTTAGGGCTATTTCCGGGGGCAACCACCTTCACGCCTTGCACTTTGACATGTTGGCATTGGTGGATCACCATGTGAAACATTTGGCTGTTTTGTGAGGTCAACCCAGAGACCACAATGTTCTTAGAGTTGACAAATTTTAAGCTCTAAAAACAAAAACACAACGAAAATTAAAACAAATATATTTTCTTAAAAAAAATTATCACTTTAGAATTTTTGGTGGAATGTGAAAGAACAAAACTTACGGATGAATAATTATAATATTAGTATATTGCATCCCATATAATAATAATAATTATTACTACTATTAATGTGTTTTTCATTCATTAAATTTTTTGCCAACATTTTTTCATTAATTAATTGATATTTGATTTTGATGGTTAATATATATGTTTTGAAAAAGTAAATATTACTTGATCCGTGGCGCAATCATTTCCAATTTCTCAGAAAACTGACTCACCAGATTCAGCTTTTATCATACTCAAACAATTGACTATATAATATTATTAGTGAGAAATCGTAACTTTTAAAGCAGCAGCAAATATTTTTCCGGTAAAAAAAAAAAAAATCTAATTTTGGAAAAATCGTTTACAATATAACTTAATCTGAATTTCCAATCCTAAGAAAACAATGCGAATTTTTTATTTATTATTGAATTAATTGAATTTTATATCTAATAAATAAGAGGAAATCTACATAACCACACTAATATCATATCATTTATAGCAATATATCATACTCAAACCTTTGTATCAGCATCAAATCGTAACGCTGCAAATATTTCCAGGTCAAAAAATCTAATTCAGAGAAATCGTTATAGTATAACTTAATTTTAATTTCCGATTCCAAGAAAGAAATGTGGATTTGTTATTTATTATTGAATTAGTTTGATTTTATATCTAATTAATAATTAAAATGAATACAAAAATTGGAAGCTTTTTGTAAACCATACCGTGGCTCCGGTAGGGCAATTTCCGCCGGAGTTCTTGCAAGCCCACAAGGAAGTGCCTTGGCCGTCAAGCAAGCCGCCGCGAATTGACACTCCGTCGACATTGTGGAACACGATCCAGTTGCTGTCGTCATAGTCGGACGGAGCCACCAAGGTGCCGTCGATGGTTATGGTGATTGCCTTATTATTACACTGGGTGGCACCTCCGAAGCTAGTTTTTCTGAGCAAGAACCTCCCGTCCGGCACGTAGATTCCGGCCGGTTGAGCCGAGTCACAAGCTTTCTGCCATGCATTGAGGAAGGCCTGGGTAGAGTCCGTTTCGCCGTCAGGCTTGGCTCCGAAATCGACGACATTGCAACTGTCGACTGAGGCGGCGGTGTTGAAGAAAGAGGACGAGAAGACTATGAAGAGAACAATGACCATTGGTTGAAGAAGAGGACAATGGAGAACTGAGATTGTCATTTCTGGGAATTTCAGTTTCAGAACTGAAATGAAAGAGCGAGAGAAGGAGAAGAAGGTAGTGATGATGAGGAAGTTAGTGTGTTTTGTGGGGTATTTATATACTGTACGTACGTGCTTGGGAAATTAATTCATAGGTCAAAATTTATAGAAAAAAACAATATTGTTTTATAATTAGAACGTGAACGAATATTTATAGAATTGGGGTTGATTGCTTTTAATTTTTGAACAGAAGGGGTCAGTGTTGAGTGTTCATTCAGGTTGGTTTGCTTGATTTATATTTCCTTATATGCAAGGCAATTTATTTACGTCCTTAAATAACATATCGTTGACCAAAAGAAATAAATGACATATCTGAATTTTACCCAAAAAAATAAATAAATAACTTATCTGAAAATTTTCGTGGTATAATTTTTTATCTTCAGCGGTCTCATTGTTTCGGTGTTCCTATACTACCTTCAGAGAATTAGAAGGAAGGACCCGGTGAAAATAGTATTTTATTATTAGAAAAGATTTTAAAAATTGAAAAACTATCAAAATAAAATTTTAAAAATACTAAATTATCTCTAACCAAAATCGCTACGTTCTCTCATACCATATCCTCTGCTTTCCCAATTTTTTTAACAAAAAGAATGAAAATTTATTCAGATTAATTCAAACTAATTTGAATTTCAAAATCAGAGACTAATTCTAATTAAATTAAATTTATAAAAAACATGAATCAGTTTATTTTTCACTATATTTTAATTAATAAAAAATCTTTTCATTTCAAGGCTATAAAGTTCAACCCTGTTTTTATTTATTTATTTCATACTTTCTTTTTATTTCCGACCTATAATTCCAATCATTAGTATTAAATTGAATTCCCTGGATTAATATAAATAAAAATGAAAGAATATAAAAACAAATAATTATATCAAGAATAAAAAGCACACGTACCACCATGTGTACTAAGCCACATTAATATATTAAGTTGTTTTGTTGAATTCTGAATCCAACGTGCTGGGAAAAAATGCAACATGAAAAATTATATACGATATTTGTTTTTCATTTTAGTAAATTATATATTATTTATTTTTATATAATTTTAAATTTTTAATTATTTCAATTTAGAAAAATCACTTTAATTTGAATAGTTGAGATTATAATAGTCTGAAATAAAATAAGAGTATGAATCTAATAAAAAAAAATACAATTTGAACTTTATGATGTTAATAGACTTATTAGTTAGAAAGCCCAAAAATAATATTTTTATTAACTAAAATATGATGGTAAAATAAATTAATTAAAGTCTGTTATTAATGTAATTTAATTCAATTAATTAAGTGAGCTTATGATTAAATTCAAATTTGTTTGAATTAATTCGAATAACACTTGATTATTTCTTTAAATTATAAGAAAATTAGAGAACATGGTGACAAAGAGAATGTAGGGTTTGTTGGGGGGTAAATTAGTACTCTTAAATTTTTATTTTAATAGTCGTTCAAAATAATTTCAATTTTTAATATCCTCCTCAACAAGCATAATGCTCACTAGGCCCTTTATTCAAATTTTCCTTACCTGTTTTCCATAAATAAAAGTTTTTTCTTAATTTATCCACCTTTATATGGCCCTACTAGTTTTGCGGCAATGCAGGCTCACAACATGGGAACCTTGTTATCTATAAGTAATTATCATGGGGCATACATTTTTATTTATTTGATTAATTTTCATCAATTTTTTTATTTTTGTAATTAAATTGTTTTGGGTAAGTTAATACTTAATATTTTCCTAAAATATTTTTCTTAATATTTTTTTTAACATATTGATTGTTTTTCGAGGGATGAATTATGAAAGACATAAATGGCATAACGCCTTGGGAATTCGTAACAATTTGTTTGGCCAGCAGATTAGTTGCACATCTCATCTAAATTATTTAAATTAGATGCGGACAATAATTAAATTATATTACTATTTTTATGAAATTTTAATAACTTTCCCTCTTTTGTAAATTAATATTTTAAATCTGATAAAGCTGAATTTATTTTAAAATTATTTCATAATTTTTTTTCTTTTTTCTTTTTGCCATAACATAATTGTTTTTTTTTATGATGAGACAGTGGGAGTGTTATTCACCATCTAGCAGAGACCAATCTTTCTTAATATTTTTTTTTTATGAGAATCTTTCTTAATAGTCAAAAGTCAAATGGTAGACTCTTTTCTTCTTTTTTTTTTTTCGGTCAACAAATGGTAGACTCTTTTCAATTACATTTGCTCCAATTTATTTATTATGTAGGGTATGTGATATTAATATTATATTTGTCAACACGTGTGAAATGATTTGATATTAATAGATGAATTATTTTGGCATAACCAAGGTTTACAAAGGTTATTGAAGGTAACAAATTTTTATTTATAAAAATAAAAAAAATAAAAAAATATAATTGTTAATTCAGTTAAACTCATGAGTTTATACACCAAGTCTATCGTTTTTACATTTATAGTTTACAAAATTGTGTTAATTTATTCATAAACTTGTGCTAATTGTTTTTTATTTGATCATACTCAATAGCTCTATTTATAAATTTTATAGAAATTTTTTATTGAGTATGATAAATTATGACTGTTGATGGATTTAATTTCAATTATTTGTATTTAAAATATATTTAAATCAAATTGTTGTCATTTTTTATGTTTAATTGTTTAATTATACACTATTAATATATATTTATCAATAAAATTAAAATCTTACAAGTTTATCTTTCGAGTTGATTATCACAAGTTTGTTTAAACTCGTAAGTTTGGCAATCTTAAAGCAGCCTCACCGCTACCTTAAAGAGAAGAACATAAGTTCGAATTTCAGGAAGTATACTTATTAAGAAAAATAAAAACCCTTTGTTTTTTAAGCCTCAAAAGGGAAACCTTAATCAAATGAAAAAAATTATATCATTGATTTTTTAAGTCTTAATTACCAGGCTTAAATTCAGATCAAAGAAAATTATCCACGAAGCCTTAAATAATAATCATTTTCCCCCCACATTAGTGGTAGGTCCGAAAAAGGAACATTGGTTTATTGGGGTTTACACTTATGTTTATGGGTTTGTTTGACGAATCATTATTTCACCCTAGGTCAAACAAGTTAATTACACATTAATGCTTAAACTTTATTAGGAAAAAATGGAACAAGAAAAGGAGGTGATCAAATCGAAATTATTGGCTCGAATATTCCAAGTTTACTCAGACGATCGATAACATGAAGGAAAATATATTGGGCAATTAATTGCTTGTTAATTTTTGAGGGGAAAAAGAACTGTATTTATCATATGTGTACAGTCAGTTACAAAACACTACCAACTAGGCTGCAGTATCAAATTAAACGATTGTTATTAACACATATTTCTTGTTTTTAAAAAAATAAAAGGTTTTATTACTCACAATTTAGTTCAACTTTAGTTCAGCTCCTCACAATTTCTTTTGTTCGAGTGAGTCCTAGTTATGTACAGTGGAGGTGAAAAAGAAACAACTCTTATAATAGTGTAGATGCCCTAACCATAAGAGGAGCTGAGTTGTTTGTCTTGTTACGTTGTAGCTCGAGTTGATAAATAGAAAAACCATTATTCTTGCCTCTGGGAACTAGGAGACAGAGAATAAAGTGCAAAAGCAAAAAAAGATATTTACTGTGAGATCAGCATGCATGATCAATTGATCAGTCGCCAAGCTACATATAACTATTATCAAACCCACAAGCTGACTCTCTAAGTTTACTGTTTTTATGTTTTTAGCTTATAAAATTATATTAAGTCACTCTTAAACTTGTGCTAGTTGTTAACTCTATTAAGTTCACGAGTTCACACAGCGAGTTTATTATTTTTAATTTTCTGGCTTACAAAATCATGTTAACTCACTCTCAAATTTATGCTAACTTCTTCAATTTGATCATGATCAATGACTATATATTTATAGAAATTTTATTGTTGAGTGTGATAAATTATGAATATTGATGGATCTAATTTCAATTATTTGAATTTAAAATATTTTAAAATCAAATTGTCATATTTTTTATCTTTTAATTATTTAGTGATACATTATTAATACATATTTATTGATAAAAGTAAATTCTTACGAGTTTATCATCCGAAACTATGATATGATTTTACGTCACTGTCACGTTTAAACTCATGAGTTTGACAATTTTGCTATATACATGCATGAGAGAGAGAGAGAGAGAGAGAGAGAGAGAGAGATGTGAATAGTACTTGAAAAATCTCTGCTAAATTTCATCCTATATTGAGAAGAGTAAGAAGGCAAGATTGATCAGTGACGGTGGTAAAAGTTTCAAGCTTTGTTTATAATTAAGGATCTGTTTCATTGGTTCAACGGAGGGGAGGGGATAAGAGGGATTTTAATATTACCTTGTTTGAATTAATCGGAAAGGAGGGGAGTGGAGGAATTTTAATGTTAATTACCTTGTTTAGTTTAGGAGGGGAGGGAAGGAATTTTAATATTACCTTGTTTGGTTTAGGAGGGGAGGGGAGAGAAAATATTTTTATT
Source organism: Inga laurina (assembly GCA_963855925.1). Taxonomy (NCBI): domain Eukaryota; kingdom Viridiplantae; phylum Streptophyta; class Magnoliopsida; order Fabales; family Fabaceae; genus Inga; species Inga laurina. Next base: position 58,751,715 of record OY979708.1, read on the forward strand.
TGGACAACTTTACCCTCATTTATTAATCTTGCTTTTTCATACATAGTAGAATGTTTAATAAAATATAATTTTTAAGATTAAATAAATATAATCATAATTAAAATTTTAAAATATATAATAATAATTTTAATAAAAAATAGAGTAATTATAAATATTATAATAATATATATAATAAATATTTAAAAAAACACAAAAAGGGGAGTATTCCTCGTCTTCGTCCCTTCTGAATGGTTTGTGTCGATAAAAAAATAAAATAAAATAATGGCCTCATGTCTTGATCATGGCAAAAGGGGATTTCACTTGGGGAGATTTCAATTTGTTAAAAGAACAACCTTCTCCGCCCACAATAACGACAAGCTAGACTCCAATTCCGGCAAGTCTCCCATAATCGTCTTGATTAGGGTGCCATAGGAGAAGTTGAATAGTGGAGGCTGATCAGATCTTCAACATCTTTGGCAGTGGAGCACAGCGTCCATAGTTGCAAGCAAAGAGAGAGGGTGCTCATTAGAAATGAAGAAGGAAGAGACAGATGGTGCCGCCAAGGCCAATGATGGCAGCGGTGACGAGGTGTTGGCCTTGGCCGTCGTTGACCCACACAAATGTTCACTAAAAGGAAAGATTAGGTTGGGAGAAAGAGGGATGAGGGAGGGACAATTTGGGAATAATAGAAATAAGTATTGATATAATCGTTTTCACATGGTAAAAAATTACCATTCCCCTCCAAATCCCTCTAATTTGGGGGGGTTAATGGGAGGGAAGGGAAAATTTTAAAAAAAATTTCCCTCCTTTCTATTTTTTTCGTACTGCCAATCAGGGGGGAAAGCAAAGTCTCTCCCCTCCATGACTCCATCCCATTCCCCCCTCCTACCCTCAAACCAAATAGACCCCAAGAGTCTCATCCATCATGCATAGATGTAAACCCTTAATAGAAAGAGACAATGTCGTGGTGGGGACTGGGGAGGAAGAGAGATGAGAGGAGCGGCCAGTGGTAATTGAGGGAGAGAGTAACGACCTGTTTGACTGGAGAGGAGGGGATGGAAGGGGAGGAAAAGTGAGACCCTCCCCTTATTTGGTTTGAAATTTTGGAGGAGAGAGGTTTCTAAAGTTTCCATTTCTTCCCCTCCAACACCCATATTTTTACCCCATTCAAATTGGGGTTTTTGGATTGGAGCCAAAATTTTGGGCTATCTTGCCTTTATTACCTATGTGATATTTCAATAATGCCTATGATGATGATAAAAAAAAAAATTAGTATTAATAAAATATTTTATTATAAAAAAAATTATTATTATTTAAAATATATTATTTGAAAAATAATTTAATATAAAAATTATATTTTTATGAATAAAAAATTATTATAATAATAACATATGCCATTATAATTTAAAATAAAAAAAATTATTATAACTAAAAAATTATTATTATGATTAAATTAATTTAAATAAAAACATATTTTTATCATTGAAAATATTATTATGAAATAAAATTTAAAAACATTATATTTTTATAAAAAAAAATATTATTATAATAGAAAATAGATTATTATAAAATTAGATCAAAATAAAAAATATAATAATTATAAAATATGTTAACAGAATTTTAATTAAAATACTATAATATATTATTATAATTAAAAATATATCATTTTTATTAAATTTTAATAAATATATATTTACAATTTAAAATATATTATTATGAAATTAATTTAAAATAAAAATATCTTATTATAAATAAAAAAATACTATTATAGTTAAAAAATATATTATGAAAAATTAATTTTTAAAAAATATTATTATATTAATTAATCAATATAATAATATTTTTATATATTATAAATTAGGGTTTAGGGTCTCTAATGAATATTAATTATTATAATAATTGATATAATAATTAAGATTAAATATAATAATTAATATTATTATATTAATTAAAAATAAAAATATTATTATATTAATTAGGCAAGATGTACATTTATTAAAATAATAGAGAGAGGAAGGAGGAGTGACATGTAGGTGACACATAGGATAAAAATACATATTTTTTGTCAATGTTTCATTGTTCAGTGCATAAATGTGATATTGTTCAATTAAAATAAAAAGATGACATGGCATAAACAGTTAAGTTTAACGATAACTTTAATATATAGCAAGGAGGTTGACGGTCAAAATATGAAACTTCAGGATCTTAGGTTTAAACTTTTATAGGTTAGGGAAGTTATTTGCAACATACCCAAGATTTAGAGAGGTTTTTTGGATTTTTGCCTTAAAAAATATATCTAATATATTTTTTTTCCCAACAGACAGATAGCTATCAAGCTAGGCATGAACTACAACCGACAACAAGGGTCGAGCAATGCCAATAGCTTCATAACTTAGTAGTATAGAAGCTCTCTTATAAGTAGGGTGGTAGTGGGTTTGATCCCACTTATAATATCATATCTACTATTAATGTCTGTCCCTATAATTCAAAAATTAAGAGTCTCGTGAATCATTCATATAGAACACTTAGTAATTAGTCATCTAAGAAAAACATTATTTTTCTAATATATCCAATACTTCTCTGATCCTGATCTAATTAACTAATTTGATTAGATGAAAAAAGTTAGTTAATATGACATACGTGTTTTTTTTAAACACCCTATCATCTTCCTTAATTCCCTCCATTATCTTTCTCTTAGTTGATTATTGTTGAGGAACTATCAAAATAGCTAATTTGAGACAAAATTGATAAATATGTGAAATGAGTCTTACATTTAAAATCAATATCAATTTTTCTATTACGTTCTACATTAAGGGCCAAAAGAGCTTTTTTTTCCCAACATACAAATATATAGCTAGCAAGGTAGGCTTATGAACGACAACCGACAACAGGAGTGGATAGCTGAGCCTTGTACATAGTCTAGTGGTATGAGAGTTTTCTTATAACTAAGAGGTTGTGAGTTCAATCACGTTTATAACCTCCATTTGTTAGTGTCAGTCCATCTAGTTCAAAAATTAAGAATTTGATTGGGGCAATGGCGCCCATGCCAGTCCACGACTGAACCACAAGGCAACTTTGTTTAATGATAATGAAGAAAAGTGGATATGACCATGTCCATGGGCAAAAGTTAAGGAGGTGAAAACAGGCAGGTCCAGCCAACCGAAGAGGAGAGAGGGAGGAACACGTTACATCTCATGAGCTAAAAACTAGATAACTAGGATATTTTAGAATATACATGTCATATTAACTAATTTAATCAATTTTTTTAATCTAATCAAATTAGGTAAATATGTCTTATATTAAGGACCGAATGGAGTATTAATTTATTTTATGTGCACTGTACCAGAAATCAGCTTGTTTCTACTTTTTCTGTTTAATTGTGGTTGCACATGTTCTCAAGTTGGTCTAATTGCATTAAAGTATGAAAACAAGTTGGCAAGCAACTGATTTTTGATTCTGTAAACGGAAATGGATTTTCTATCTTTTGGAAACTGACGGAAGCCCTCAGGGGAGAAAGGCAAAGTTAAAACGAATAAGTCAAGTATGTTGAAGTTAAAAAGAAAGTGTTTTTGAAGCCACAGGCTTGATTCTAAATTCTAGTTATAGAACAGGTTATATTCACTTAAATACTGACTCTCATGTTTAAGTATGTGTTAATGCAAAAACTAATTTTGGAAGAGCTACTCCATCTTAAACTTCGCAATATTCAAATTTGACTCAATAATATCAAATACTCCCTACGGTCCTAATTATAAGATAAAGTTGACTTTTTTTTGGAGAAATTAAGGAAGCCGGTTAAATCACTTTAGAATATTTTTATTTTTATTTTTTTCTTTAAACTAATTAATTTGACTAATAAATTGATATATAATATAAGGATACTAAAAATATAAATACTCTAAAGTGATTTAATTGGATTCCTTAATTTCTCCAAAAAAATCAACATTATCTTATAATTAAGACCGGAGGGAGTACAAGATTATATACTCCATCCAATCTTAAATGTCATAAGCTAGTTAAAGAGTTTTGTTTGGCCTTACATGTGAAATATCAATCCCTTTTATCCCCTATATTTATGTTTTTTTTTCTTATAAACTGCCCTTTTAGGGGAAATTAACAATAAACTAGTAGAAAAAAAGTGAGTGCCACTGCCGGGGATCAAACCCAGGTCACCCGCGTGACGGGTGAAAATACTCACCACTATGCTACAACAATTTTGTTATTAAATGCTCATCACTATACTACATCAAATTATAATATAATGAAAACATTAAACTTAAATAATTTTTTATTTGTGTGAATTATTTAATTATAACGCCTACATTTACAACCAAATGATGTATTCTAGAAAAACTATCACAGGGCTATCCTAGCTAGTTGGATTTCACAATACTCGAATGTAATTTGGTAACAACGTGTTAGAAATTGTATAAAAAAAGAAAGATTTTTTAAAGTTTTTTATCTTACAAATATCTGAAATATATTGTTATAATTAATCTACATATTCAAACAAATTCCAAGTGATGCAGAGCTATCTCACTGTGGTTTTTCCTCAATGCCGTGAGACCTGAACTTGGGACCTCAATTAATAAACATGTAGTCCCTTTTATTTGCTCTAACGTGTTGTTATTGGTAGCATATCTCAAGGTCTTTAGATATATAGCTTAGGGTGTTGGTAATTCATATTTACATGTAAATTTCATGTCATTAGAGAAAATTAAACCTAACGTTTCAGCTTCAAATTCTTAAGATCAAATTTATCCCAAGGACAAACTACTTGATATATATCATAGGCATGATATATATATATATATATATTCCCTCAGAACCCTAAAATAAGAATTAGCTGAGGGTTGAATTTGGTCTTAAAAATGTAAAAATCTCAATCTACTTAATTTGTCTCCCAAATTTATAACTTTTTCTCCAAAGTATATCCATATTGATACACATTTAAAAGTTTTCTTCCCAAGATAGTCATGATAAAAAAGGGTATTTACGGAAAATCAACCCATATTTTTTGTAAATAACTAATAAAACTAATTTTCTTAATATGCCCAAATAAATTATCTAACTCTTATAATAGTATTAATTTACTAACTCATATCACATCATCATCTGTATTCGTGATTAGGAAGTATTAACCCAAAAGTTTATAAACCGAAACAATGCAAGGAACTAAAAATTTTATATTATGAAAAACTTTGAATCACGCATTTATGTAAAGGGAAAATTTCACTACAACCTTGTGTAGCTATTTAATATTAAAGAGCCCCCAAAACTTTCTAAAACTTCACTGCACTCCTAGAATTGAAATTAAGTTTTTTAGCTAAAAAGATGTTTGTGCCCTTGTCTTATATATGACCGAGATGATCTTGTAAATTTTCACATGTGTATTATAAATACACATATTTGACTTATAAATTTTCACATGTGTCTTGTAAATAACATGTATTCTTGTGATTATGTTCCTTGTCTTGTACATAGCTGATATGGTCTTGTAATTTCAATTATTTTTTTTAAATAAGCATATTTAATTTGTAAATTCCCACATATGTCTTGTAAATAATCATATTTGACTTGTAAAGGTTGGGCATAATTGTCTCCTTACCCACAAATTTTAATTTCAATTTAGTCCTAGAGGCGCAGTAAAATTTTAGAAAGTTTTGGGGGGCTATTTAATTTTAAATTGCTGGAGGGGGAAATTTTCCCTTGTTCAAATTCAAAGGCTTAATTAGTTTGGATATATACCTGACATAGCATGAATGATAAGCATATACATGAACCTAAAATAAGATGACCCACACACACAAAACAATAAGTTCACTTGTAAAAAGGCTTTTTCCCCCTCTTTAAATCTGTTGATCATTTTGGATTCCGAATCGTATTTATTGAATTGAAAGGAAAAATGAAGACAGACAGGAAAAGGGTACACATGCGTCGCAGCTGAATTGACACGTATGTTATTAGGGTTTTTAGCAAGGAACGAAAAATCGGACCGGGCAATGAACCAGTCATAGCACAGGTTCAAGGGTCAATGGGTCAATCGGGGTCTAACCGGTAGTTGAACCGGTCATATTAAAATATTATGATTTATTAGTGATAATATATATTAATATATTTTTAAACTTCTATAAATAAAAATAAATATTTTTAGAAAAAAAAACCTTAAAATCTATTAGTATTAGTTATAATACATATACTTATACAATTATATCTCATTTCCTATAATTATTATATATTTTTAAATAATTTTTGTCACTATCTTCTTCATTTTTTTAAAATTTGTTCTTTCTTTACATATTTTTCTTTTCATTTTAGTTTTCAACCTTCCATTTTCCCCTAAAAAGCACAAAATAAAAATTTAGAAAATTTAAAAAAAATGAAACCGGTTCGACCACCGGTTTTGACCGGTCCAACCGGTTCCAGACCAGTCCAACCGGTTTAACGGTTGAATTAGCAAACTAGACCGGACCATGGACCGTTCCCGGTTCAACCGGTCGAACTGGCCGGTCCGGTCCGGTTTTTGTTCTTTGGTTTTTAGGCAGAAGAAGGGAAAAAAAGAGCATGCAACGAGGCTTATGTATAAGGCAACAGTGTAAGCAAACCAAATATAGAGGGAAAAGGAAAGGACAATAAAGCCCCACACTTTCATTCAATTCCTTCTCTTTATTATAATAGCGGTATAATACAAATATGAGCAAGCAGGAAGGAGTTGTAGCAGATAAATCTCATCCCATCATATTTACAAGGTTAAGGTGCAAATCCACCTTAGAAACATTAAAAACATATCTCAATGTTATCCTGAAAATTTTTTCGGTCTCAAGATCACCCTGAAAGTTTAAAAGCATAACAATGTTGTACTTTACTATTAATTAATTCTTTAATTCGACTGAAATAATATACATGGAACTCTTACCTGGCTCAATACAATACTTAGAAAAAAAGATGATGAGGTGGTGTAATAACAAATGAGTGTTAGGTAAGAGAGTTACATGTGTTATTTCAATCAAACTAAAAAGTTAAAGGTCAAAATTAACTTTATTAACGGTTAAGAACAACATTGCTATGTTTTGAAACATCCGGGATGATATTGAGATAAAAAAAACTTTTAGGGCAAGATTGAATATTTTGAATACTTCCAGGGCTAATTCATACTTTAACCCTATTCATAATTGATTGACCTCTTGGGTATTTATATTCCACAGTACACCAGTTATTTACTGTAATCCAAAGTGTTAAAGGACAAAATCCAAAGCAATGAGCATACACGCGCGCACGCGACAGTTTCCTAGGCCATAAGTCCAACAGCAACAATCAAGGTGCGTCAAATGAACAATCTCTTTCACGTGAGATTGACTGGTGGAAAGGCAAAGAGAAAGAAAAACGGAAAAAAGAAGAAGCAGAATATATAATCAGAAAAGAGATCCAAGAGGGTAATTAAAATATATGTGTACCTTTTGTTTTGATAGATACAGTGATGAGAGGGGTAGTTGAGGAATGTACAAGTGAGAGTGGTACAGTACAGAGAAGGAGGAAGAGAAATTACTACTTTCAGGTATCTTAATTAGATTATACTCATTTGGTCCTCTTTATAGAAAACTTTCAACATTTTTCATATAAACTAAAGAAAACTTTAAATCTCATTAATTCTGTCATAAAATTCAACAATTTTTCAACTCCACCCCTATATAATATACATAATACTAAATAAAAACAAAGTAAATACAATAATAAGTGAAATGTTAAATTGTTCATTGACCTCAAAACTTTAATGAGGTATTTTATAAATATGATCAGAAAAAGCTTCTCTCCCTGCCCTATATATAGGACCAGAGGAGTATTATTCTAATTGTGATTGGATTCAACCATGATTTGGTGATAGACTTTTGAATTATTTCCTCAACCGTTTTTAATTAGCCTGATTTTATTCAAAGATTTGGTTGTTAATATTATAGTTTTATAGCATCATGCGATCCATATATTGTAAGACACGGATTTGTTGGTGTTGTAGCTGAAACCAATTATTGATAGTTTAATGGCATCATACGATCCATATATTACATGACATAGATTTGTTGGTGTTGTTGCTAAAACCAATTATTTTAATTGTCATTGGATTCAACCATGATTTGGTGATAGACTACTTTTGAATTATTTCCTCAACCATTTTTTAATAAGCCTGACTTTATTCAAAGATTTGGTCGTTAATATTATAATTTAATGGCATCATGCAATCTATACATTGCAGGACAATGATTTGTTGGTGTTGTTGCTGAAACCAATTATTGATATTTTAATGGCATCATGCGATCCATTTATTACCGGACACAGATTTGTTGGTGTTGCTGCTGCTGAAACCAATTATTGATTGTTTACATGTAAATTTCATGTCATTAGAGAAAATTAAACGTAACATTTCAGCTTCAAATTCATAACATCAAATTTATCCCAAGGACAAACTACTTGATATATATCATAGGCAATATATATATATTCCCTTTGGTCACTAAAATAAGAATTAGCTGAGGGTTGAATTTGTTCTTAAATATAAAAAATCTCAATCTACTTAATTTGTCTCCCAAATTTATAACTTTTTCTCCAAAGTATATCCATATTGATACACATTTAAAAGTTTTCTTCCCAAGATAGTCATAATAAAAAAAGGGTATTTATGGAAAATCAACCCATATTTGTTGCAAATAACTAATAAAAATAATTTTCTTAATATGCCCAAATAAATTATCTAACTCTTATAATAGTATTAATTTACTAACTCATATCACATCATCATCTGTATTCGTGATTAGGAAGTATTAACCCAAAAGTTTATAAACCGAAACAATGCAAGGAACTAAAAATTTTATATGATGAAAAACTTTTTTTTTGATAGAAAAAGAGAAGGCATAGCCCTACGGGCTCTACTCTACTAACTTAGTATAAATATGTTGGTTTATAACATCTTCCATGTGCAGACGTTTAACTTTAGCAGGTTCTCTGTCAACTACAAGAAAATCCACCTTCATATCCCATGCTCTTCTTGCCAAGTAATCCGTCACCCTATTCGCCTCCTGACAACCATGTAGTATCTCCACATCCCACTCACGTTCCAGCATCGATTGAATTTCCAAAATTAAAGTAGCATCATGATGTTCATCAGGTACCAGTCTTTGAATAAGATCCAAAACTTCGCTGCAGTCACTTTCAACAATAATATGCCTAAATCCTCCTTCCCAAGCTAATTTCATACCCCACAAAATTCCCCAGGCTTCTGCTGTGATAACCGACCCACGTCCAATCCTAAACATAAACCCCTAGATAAATCCGCTTTGTTCATCCCTTATCACCCCACCACAAGTATAGCACCCCGACGCTGCATTCTTGGATCCATATGTATTAACTTTAACCATCCCAGTAGGTGGAGGGCGCCAACCTGTACTTGGTGTGATGTAAGACTTCGGTTGCATGTGAGTAGACATACCCCAAGACAACACCAAACCAGTACATGTCAATAACTCTTGTTTACTCCATTGTTTATTGTTGAAAATATGGCCATTCCTTGCCAACCAAATGTGCCTACATAGAACTGTAAACCAGTGTCAAAACTCGTAGCCATACACATGATCACAACGGCGTAAACACCATGTTAACCAAGTGTTTCTATCGGTTGAGCCAAAGAAATGCCGATGCCATGGACTAGGCAATGTCTCATCCATATCTCTTTAACCATCGCACAATCTTGAAGTACATGCATAATTGATTCGGTCTTGTCTTGACAAAAAGGGCATATCTCATTCGTGTGGATTCCCCGTTGAGCTCATGCCAAGTTAGTCAGTAAATGACCATGAGCGCATAACCACAAAAACATTCTATAACATTGAGGAACCTTCAGCTTCCATATGAGCCTCCATCCAAACAAAGAATGGCTTTCACCTTGCCCAGCTAACCTCTTGTACGCAGCTTTTAGTGCAAATTTACCATCAAATGTCCATCTCCAAATAGGAAGATCACCACTAGTATTGCGGTTAATATTCACTCTTTGGATTGCTAACACAACATGGTTTGGTAATAAATGCCCAAACTTATCCAGGTCCCATTGACCCGACGGAGTAATACAGTCGGCCGCCTTCCATTCCCTTATTTCATTTGTTAATGGTTGAAGTGTCAAACTCTCCAATCTGTCAAAATGGGGGACCCATAGATCATGCCAAAAAGACACCGAAGTTCCATCTGTAATCATCTAGGCAATACTCTCAGTTACACTTTTCCAACTTTGTCTAATCCCCTTCTATGTGCTAGATTATGTCCGTCATTTTTCCACTTTTGGCACCATATGTGGCTTACGACTTGTGGATGTACTCCCCTAAAGAAATTGCCTGCACTTTTTGTCTATCTTATCATAGGTACCCAGAGGGAGGGGTATAGTTTGCATTGCATAGGATGGCATAGCCAACACGACTCATGATACTAGAGTATGTCTTGCCGCCATCGATAACATGTTTCATTTCCAGCTTGCTAGGCGAGCATTCATCTTATCAAGAATAAATCTGTATGAGGACTTAGTACTTCGCTCATGCAAGATCAACATTCCTAAATATTTCCCCAGGATGGAAGATAGGGAAAAATTCAAGAACTCACTAATGTCCTTTCTTCTCGTATGACCCATGTTCTTGGAGAAGTAAATGTGCGATTTTGCAGTATTTACTTTTTGGCCGGATATTTCGCAAAAATCATCTAGTATGGCTTTCACCACACTACAAAAAAAGGGGATATCACAGACGGAAATCGCGACGGAACATCGTCCGTGGGCAATTGCAGAGGAAACAGGGACGGACATTCCGTCGGTGAAATTGCCGACGGATTTGCAGATGAAAAGGCGTCATTGATTACCAACGGAAACTTTGCGTCGGCAGAGGCGTCAGCGAGTGATCATCACCGACGGAATTCACCGACGGAATAAATTCCGTCGATAATCTTACACGGAATTCCGACGAAATGCCAACAAAACTCTGTTGAGGATTGTTTCTTTCGATATGATAAATTGATAATAAATCAGAAAAACTTGGCGACGGAATTGAGTGGGTAGGCTCGTCGGTCACTGATATGCTTTGTCAGATCAGCAAATGCTTCAAGTGCTAAATTTTTCCCTCCTCACCCAAAAAATTTCCCTCCTATGCGATAGCCCTAACCCGTTCTAAGTTCGATTTGGTGCTCCCACAAAGGCCACCGGTGATTTGTACCTCCTTCTACAAGTTCAATCGGCCACTCCCTCGATTCCTCCATGGAGACGGCAAGATTAAGGTTGTGAGCCAAGGTGACGCGCGAAACGGGTGTCATCCGAAAGCCCTGGCTTTTTCTGAGTGTGTATGGTTGCTGCCTCCTTACTTTGTCGCCGTGTCCAATATCTCCGTCCTCCCTCCCTCCCTCCGTCATTGGTGCTCAATCGGTGAGTCCTTAGTGTATACTCCCTCATCGATTATTATGTTATTCTGCATAGCTGAATGCAATTGTTATGAGTGGTAGTTTGATGTGCCCTGCTGCTCTGTGTAAATATTTTCACAACTTTTGGCTTCTGGGTTTTTATCTTTAGCTAGTTTAAGGCTTGATTTATGGTTAAGATAATCAATTTGACATTATTTCTGTTTAATCTAGAATATACCGAGCTTATACTTAAGCATGATTGTTATGAAATATTAAAAATTGATATTAAGGAATTGGCATGTCTCTACTAATTTTGTTTAAGGAAAAGCAAATAGGTTTTGATAATTCTTAGGCTAGATTTATAGATGATTGATGTTTATTTTTGTACCTGTCATCATCCTCCACCTTGCTGTTATTCTGAATTAAGACGTTGCCAATCATTAAAAGCAAATATTTGCTGACTTTGCCAATGAGAAGTGCATCTCATTTATCATGTATGTTATGGCCCTTTTCAATTGTTGCATGTTCTGTGTTTATTATACAAATAGTAATAACCCAAAGAGAAGTGCATCGATCATCTCTTTTATGCCATATGATAGCAGCCACCATGGAATCTTGGCAAAGAAACACTCTGAGCTTTTAAGACTAAGTTTTCTCAGATTTGGAATGAGATCCCTGGGTTGTAAGAATCTATAAGACAACGCTAGTACCGGGAAAATCCCATTTCATGAGGCCATTCTGTCATATGCCTATTTTAATTCACTGCTGCTATTCCCATTATCTCAAATGCCTGCAGCCCTGTCATCGTTTACACACATTCATTTAGTTAGTTAGTATATGCTCTCAATATTTATATAATACATAGATATAGTCAACGTACACAATATATATATATATATATATATGAGAGATAGAGAGAGCACTAGCAAATTGCAGAGGTATGATTTGGCATAAGTACTATAGATGATCTTAATTATGACTAAAACCCAGAAGCATACACCTGAATTTGCAGCCTAGTTGGAGAGAGGTTTTCAAAGAAAATTGGCAAATTTTCAATCAATAGTTGGCTACCCCCCTCTCTCTCTCTCTCTCTGTGGCCAATAACTAAACACAAGAGCTTTGACTAAAAATATATCTTTTGGTTACAAAGAAATAAGCTGGACGGAGAGAGAGAGAGATAATAATGAACAAGAGCCATAGAAGAAAGACAAAAAATTGAAATATAAATTGATAGCTCATAGAAACACCATACCAAATAACTGATGAGTAAGCTGATTGTTCTATGTAATATTCATGCTTATCAGTTTAAACATTATAATCTCTGTAAATATCACAGAGAGAGAGAGAGAGAGAGAGAGGGCCCTGTTTTTTGGTTTAGGTTTGGCTTCATGTTGTAAGATTGGTGGTCCACCCTCTTGATTAGTATTATCAAAAGATTCCATCTACAAAAATACAAATATTTTAACCAAATATTTCTCCAAAGCTTTTTTAATATCATTCTCAGTTCTCACACACATTCTCAGTTCATGAAATGACACGCTACTTTAGGACAAGACAAGGCAGATATGTGACAGCAGAATCAAGTATGAGAGTTTCCAACCCTTCATGCTACTTGCCTTGGCAGAGACTGGCTGAATTGAAAGCCAATATACTAATTTCTTATTGTTTGGAGAAAAGTGCTTGATATGTTTTTATTTCTGGTGATTAATATTTTGGTCTTAAGTTGATACTTCACCAGTTCAAGAGGTTGGGATTAACTTCATTGATTAATCTCTCATTACTGTTATTTTCCAGTAAAATGAATAATGCTACTTATACTAGTGAATAGAATGGTCCATGTTCTTTTTGGTAGATATGTTCTCTTGTGTTTTTCCTCTTGTAGAAAGAACTTTCATTTGTTCTTGGATGGTCCTCTTGTAAATGAATCTGATCGTTTTTTCCCCCCTTAATGCAGATCTTTGCTGTGTTAGTACCAATAGTTGGTCTTGGTGTTTTCCTTTGGTGGGCTGGCCGTGATATAATGCAAGGTAGTGTGAGGCTTCTTTAATTTTTGACTATGGAATTGCTTGATTATTTATATCACCATTTATGGATTAGTTGATAGTAGGACTATTTAACCACATTTTATTATTGTTTTGTTGGTTCGCTGCAGAGCTTCTTACTTCTGCCTAGAGCCATAGTTTCAGATTTCCATGTTTTGTTTCAGGATTTGCTGCCTTAGGCTTTAGTTAGTGTGTTCTTTCCTTATGTTTGATATGATTAATTAAATTCTTGGGTTAGAATTTAGTATTAACAAGAATTCTTTTTCTTTCTTTCTAAATTGATTGTTTATCGAGGGAAAAAATTTCAAGGGAAAAATACATTTCTTGTTTAAATAAAAATAATACAAAAGTGCCAGGGGGATTGAATAATGTCCTATTTTGAAAAATAACCTTCACAGTTCATTACTTGTAAATAGTGTGATTTTTGTATAAAAAAAAATACTGAGGTTTTAGGATGTTTATATGATATATAGATTGGTCAGTTTTTTTTTTTTTTTTTGAACTTACGTTTTGGTTGTTTCTGGATAAAGAGTAAGTGGGTTATATACTTATATATAGACTCATGCTTTTGTATCTCTCTTAACTGTACTCTCTTTGCTTCAATATATGAGAATCTTTTAGCCACTTCAAAAGAATTGGGGAATTTAGTTAATTTCGGCAATTATATTAAAGTTGCCAATAATTTGTATGCTTTTTTCTGCATTGACTTAAAAGTATTGAATAATCGGTTTCCTTCTAATTAATGTATTTGTTGGCAAAAAATGTGTTTCTATTTTTCTTTTTTGGATAACTTTTTAAAATTTTATTCTTGAGAGTAAAATACTCTACTCTAATATCAAAATTAATAAATTTTTGACATATTAGAAAGTTAAAAATCGATTAGAATAAAATTTGGTGGTATAAATTTTTTCTATTCGCATATATGTGTGTGGTGGTTTAAAGAATGCATGCATGACTTGGCATGTGGTGTATGAGGATATTTAATTATTCTTTGTATGCATATAATAGTCTTTATTTAGATTGGTAGTTGTTCATAATTTGTTGAGAAATATTTTTTTGATTATCATACTTGCTAATGCCTAGGCTCATAAACTTCCTACATACTTTGTTGATATTTTAATGACTTCTACTTTCTTGGTTACCACTATCCTTTAGGATATGTCTCCCACCATTCAAATTCTGAAATATAATAAAGCTGCGTAACATGGAAAATAGTGAATTTCTTCCCATGAGTTTTGGGCCCTTTTGCTGTCACATTCTCATACTTGTTAGAGCTGAAAGGGTTCTACATTTTAATTGCCTTTTGTTGTGAAAATACAGCAGTCAAGTACTTTGAACTATGAATATCCTCCAAAAACTTGTACTTCATATGTTCAGCCATTATTTTTCTGATAAGTTGTTTGTTGATGTTAGGTTGAATCTGAGTGAGTGAACGTGGTGGGGACTTAAATTTTAAATCGACAGCGCTGTTGAGGTAGTTCCTTCGCATATGTTATTGAATTCTTAAGTTTCAGAAAATATCAGTGTTATGTAAATGTTTTATCTCTTCTTGATGCTCTGTTGACATTAGTTTGTTGATTCAAATAGCTGGTAAATTACTGGTACACCATTTCAGTTGCATACATTATCATGACTTCACATACATATTCCCATAGTTTTCTTTATCACTTTATACTGATAGAAATAGTTTTCATGGCAACATCATATACATGCCTATTGCCATAAAATTGTGAATTAGAATTTAATTTTGTCTACAATTTTGTCTGCTTCAAATCTTAGTATTTACTTAGAATTCCTGTTTCTTAGAATGGAAGTCCCAGAACATCGAAGATGGATGTATAACAGAATTAATCAGAGTACTAAATGGGTGACGGTAGAGTTCGAGCAAGGTGTTGATGGGTTTTTTGCATATGCATATCAATCACAATATTCTCAAAAATGGGGAGAGCTTAGGTGTCCATGTGTGAAATGTAAATGTAGATATTATCTACCTTTTGATGAAGTTAAGGTACACTTATATAGTAGGGGATTCATGCCGGACTATTATGTATGGACTAGTCATGGTGAAACACGAGTAGAAAATCATCTGTCCATGTCGCCAATACCACATGCCTCACATAGGGCACTTGGAACCCATCCAAGTCCATATGAGACGATAGTGATGGATGCAGCTGGGCCTAGTTTTAGGGATCACTATCATGAAGGTGTTGAAGAGATGCCAAATACTACAGCAAGAGACTTTTATGACATGTTACGTGCTGCACAAAAACCATTGTGGGAGGGTTGTGAAGAGTCTCAACTTTCAACAACATTGCAGTTATTAAGTATTAAGGCAACAACAAATATGTCTCAGCATTCCTTTAATTTAGTTTCCCAACTCATGCTAAGGACGCAACCTAAAGACACCCTTATGCTTCCTGACTTGTACCAAACAAAGAAGTTAGTATCGAAGTTAGGTCTAGATTATAGGAAGATTGATTGTTGTGTGAATGGGTGTATGTTGTATTATAAAGATGACGCTAATACAACAAAATGTAAGTTCTGTTGTGAGGAAAGATATTCCTTTAAGAAGTGTCAAAGAAGAAAAAAGAAAGTTGCAAGGAAGCAGTTGTTTTACTTACCTCTCATTCCAAGATTACAAAGACTATTTGCTTCTGAAAAAACGGCAAAGGAAATGAGATGGCACTTTGAGAATCGTCGAGGTTCCAATGTTCTCTCTCACCCTTCTGATGGTGAAGCATGGAAGGTTTTTGATAGAACATATCCAGACTTTGCATATGATCCAAGAAATGTGAGGCTTGGATTGTGTGCGGATGGATTTGCGCCATTTGGCCAATCTGGAAGACAATATTCTTGTTGGCCTGTGATAGTTACTCCCTATAATCTACCACCTGAGATATGCATGACACGAGAATATATGTTCTTGACGTTGATTATCCCTGGTCCTAATAATCCAAAGGGAAAAATAGATGTGTATTTGCAACCACTGATAGATGAATTAAAGTTATTGTGGGGTGTGGGGGTGTCAACATATGATGCCTCTTTACGACAAAACTTTCCTATGCGTGCTGCACTATTGTGGACAATAAACGACTTTCCAGCTTATGGTATGTTGTCTGGTTGGATGACTATGGGGAGACTATCATGTCCTATATGTATGGAGAACTCAAAAGCGTTCCAACTGAAGCATGGGCGAAAAACATGTTTCTTTGACTGCCATCGTCAATTCCTTCCCATTGACCACCAATTCAGGAGAAATAAAATATCTTTTTTGAAGAACAGAGTCGAGAAATCAGTGCCTCCGCCTCGGTTTAGTGGAGAGGAAGTTTGGCAAAGAGTTAAAAATCTCCCAAAGGTCACTGAGTATGGGGAAAATGTACCAATTGAAGAGTATAATACTACTCATCATTGGACAAAACAAAGCATATTTTGGGAATTGCCTTATTGGAAAACTAATCTTATTCGACATAATCTTGATGTCATGCACATTGAGAAAAATGTCTTTGATAATGTGTTTCACACTGTTATGGACACAAAGGGGAAAACAAAAGATAATACACAAGCTCGAATGGATCTGAAAGAGTATTGTCGAAGGAAGGACGATGAACTTGTTGAAATCAGAGGGAGAATGGTGAAACCGATCGCAAAATATACCTTGAATTTAGAACAAAAATGACATATTTGTCAATGGGTGAAGAATTTGAAGCTTCCTGATGGATATGCATCTAATCTAAATAGATGTGTGGACATGAAGGAAGCAAAGTTGTATGGAATGAAGAGTCACGATTGCCATGTGTTCATGGAACGCTTGCTTCCCATTGCCTTTGCGACTTTGCCGGAAAATGTCTTGAATCCTATAGTAGAGCTTAGTCAATTCTTTACACAACTTTGTTCCACAACCTTGTTGCGAGATCAACTAGAGTTGTTAGAGCAAAATATTGTTGTGACATTGTGCAAGTTGGAGAAAGTCTTTCCCCCAGGGTTCTTCGACTCAATGGAGCATTTACCCGTCCATCTTCCATATGAAGCTAAGGTTGGAGGGCCTGTCCAATATAGATGGATGTATCCATTTGAAAGGTACTGAATATTGTTTTATGAGAGTTGACAAAAAATATATGATAATTGTATACAATAATTGAGCAATATAGGTCGCTATATATAGGTTCCTTTATACCTTAAAACAAAAGGCGCGGAACAAAGCTAGGGTTGAAGCATCTATATGTGAAGCATATATTGCTGAGGAGACTGCCATGTTTTGCTCGCACTACTTTGAGCCAGGTGTTCCACCAAGAATAACACGACCTATCAGAAATGACGATGGTGGAGAACCAAATTTGCCAACTATTTCAATTTTTAATCATCGAGGAAGACCTTCTGGGGCTTATAAATCTCGTTTCTTGGGGGATGAAGACATGAAAGCCGCGACCACATTTATTCTAATGAATTGTGATGAGGTGCAACCTTATATGAAGTAAGTGATGTTAAATTCTGCTAAAATAAAATTTATACCAAATATATGATGGTTAACACAACTTGCAATGCAGTTTTTTTGTACAGCAATTAAAGGAAGCTCACCCTCAAATTACAGATAATGAGATAGAAGCTCATTTCAAGTGGATGACCTTGAAGTCATACTGCCAATATTTGTCGATGATGATGAAATCCCAAGGCCAATAGTTGACACTCTTGCAACTGAAATTCGTTATGAAGATGTAGATATGCCGGTGCCTAACATGGAATATGAAGAAAATGAAGATGAGGAAGAAGATGATGAGGAAGAAGATGATGACGATGAAGAAGAAGATACAGATGATGAGGTTGAAGATGTTTATGTGGATGAGGAAGAAGACGAAGACGAAGACGAAGACGAAGACGATGATGAGGAAGAAGATTAATGTTTAGACATTTTGTTGTAATGAAGTTTTTGCCTTTACCTTTGCTTGCATTGACTTTTAATCGTTTTAGTTTTTATTTTGATTTAATTTTGTCATCATTTATGTATTTTTTATTACTAACTCAAGTCTCACAATGAATATGTAGATGTCAAGCCGTGGTTCAAAGCATGATAATAGCCAATCGAGTACCCCACAATCATTTCTTCCTCACCAACATCCTAAGTTGTCTCTTCCTCAGACAACTACTTCTATTTCGTCTATTCCAAAGGTAGTTAGACCATCATTGTCATTTGTATCGGCTCCTCAATTGCGTGAACCACTTTTCCAACCCTCATTACAACCTCAAATCCTTACTCCAATTGTGAGACCCACACTATCCACCCAAATGCATCATGACTCAGGTGAACCCTCACTTCCACAATTGCATGAATCAATCGGTGGACACTCATTATCACCTAGCCCCTCTCCATCTCCAGTCCCATCTCCTCAAATACCATCTCCTGGAACAGAATCTTCGCACCCCCTCTCTCCACAGGTACAACGTGGTAGATTATCACCTTGGGGTCGTGATACCATTGATGGTCAAACATGGATATATCCTGAAAAAAACACGTAAGTCATTACCAAGCTTGCTGTAATTTGTATCTTTATTTAGTATATCTTAAAGCCATTCTAATAATGACAATGATATTTTTAAAATTGTTATTAGGTTCAATCCTGTTGTTTGTTCTATACGGCAAATTCTTCCAGTAATTCAAGGAAAATTTGACTATCCATGTCATAGTTGGAAAGCAACACCGGCCAATTATAGGAAAATGTGGTTTGAAGAATGGGCGGTATATGATATCTTCTTCCTTTTCTTTGTTCAGTTTTATTGTTCCAAGAGTGAGAAGTGCTAACTACTGAGCTTCCCTTGTTCTCTGAAATTTGGAGTGAAATATGTGTTTCTCTTCTCCCTTGTTCTGTTTTTTCTGTATCATAAGTGATCAAATGCTTGTTGCTAAACATGTTTTATGAAATCTGAGGTTGCATTGGGTATTTTTGTTTTGAACGTGTTTCCAATATCTTAGATTTGTATGAATTATGATTTATTGCTACTAGTGTTATCCAAATTTCTGTACACATGTTTGAGCACTTTTCTATTCTGAAAATTCACATCCAAATCTAATTGATAGGCAACATTTTGTCCAGTTACCTGTTGAATACACTTGGAAATCTAACCTGAGAGTGTTCACTTGAATTTTCTAAACTGAGTTGGTGTGAAACCATGTTTTTGAATGATGTTGCGGTACTTCATTAAATCCTGTGGATGTAACTATTTTTTTTCCAACCAGCTAGCTGCGAGGACTCCAAATTATGACACTTGCATAAAGTTTTGGTGAGAACTAATCGCATGTTGGAAATAGCACTTCCCCAAGTCGTTGTTATAGGTGGTTGGAATCTAGGTGTTTTGAAGTGATTAGTTGTTGTTATTACACTACTGTAGCACCTGATGCAAACGTCTGGATCAAGAAGTTTACAGCATAATATTGTTTCATACATATATAGGTGCTTTTAGGTTTAAGAAATAAAAACAGTAGAATTGTCCTACAAGAAGTTATGGTGAAGTTGATTAGGTTTATGATTAATTCTTGCTTTCTCGTTTGGTTAAAAAAATAACAGAAATTCCTCCTATGGCTAATATAATGTAAGCTACTTAGATAACTCTTCGTACATTTTAGGTGGCCTGCCTTATATATATCAACCAAATTTTAGTAAACATGGTGGTTTATGAGACATAAATTTTTATTCGGTGGCATCCCGAATTCTACTAATATATATGTTGATAATTAACCAAAAATAATAAATCATAATACCTAAAAAAAATTAAACCATAACACTGTACTGTGTGTGGGGGTGGGCGGGTGTTAGCAACAATGGATAAACCTGCGCTGATTTAGTAGTTTTATTGCTGATCACAGTAAAGCAAAGTACCTCTTGTTTCTTTGGCTGATTTAGTAGTTTTATTGCTGCATTATTATTATTACTTGCTAGCTACTGAGGAATTGGTATACAACAGTTATTTGAAGGTTGATATTTCGCTTTCACCTGCGGATATTTTGGCAGTAGTTGGAACCATTATATATCTTGTTACCTAGCTAGCTGCAGATAATAACCGAAGACCATAATATTATGAAGAAATTAAACCCAGGAAGAGAAAAAAATAAATAAACAAATAGACAAAAATTCGAATATAAGATATATATATATATATAAACCTGCGCTGCCAAAATTCATGGCCTGTAAGTTTCTAGTTGAATTGAATAAAAGATAGTGGTATATAGGAAGTTTTCCTGGGACTGGAATCGTGAGCACTAATAATATGTTGGAATCTAGGTGTTTTGTGCTAACCTATTCTAGAAAAAAAAAAATCTGCATATCTAATATTGCTCTCACTTGTGCATCCCTGTTATTTTACATGCTTCATTTAAATATGTTGGAGAATCTGAGTTTGGGAACTTTACTTCACTGTGCCAGAAAATTTTTAACTGTATAATCTAGCAAAGTGCATCTTTGACTGTGTATTACTCTTGGTCCATTGAAATTGTGATTACTTTCGGAGAATCTTTGACTGTAAAATCCCTGTTTTTGACTGTATATTACTCTTGGTCCATTGAAATTGTGATTTCTTCTCACTTGGCAAAGTGCATCTTTGTTGCATCTTGAAATTTCTTTATTGCATTTTGAAATTTTTGCTAAACTTTGTATAATCTAGCACTTCTGATTCAATGCACTAAAATTGATTTTGAACCAAAAATCACTAGACCAGGAAACCATAAGGATTGAAATTTTGGATTTTGAACAAAAAAAAAAACACTTTAATGTGAGTAAATCTTGATCATCCACTTCTATCACTATTATGTCTAGTAGTTTCCTCATTATATTTGTATTTTTTATCTCTTTCATTTCTCATTTATGCAGAGAAAATATAAATGGCTGCCACAATTTGATGATGAAGTTAAGAGAATATGGAATGCAAAGTGTTCAGAAATATTGAGAGGTACAATGCATACTATCCGGAAGGAGTTGTTTCAGAAGCAAGTTAGACCTAAGTGGATTCCACACGAAGTGATGAATGAGTTGGAGAGAATGTGGACAACACCAGAATATCTGAGCAAGTGTGAGATAGCAAAGACCAATCGAGCATCTAGCAAAGGGGGAACTCAACACAAAGGGGGCAGTATCCCTAATACTGAGCACAAGAGAAGGATGGTAAGAATTTATCTCCATATGGTTCAGTCATTACTTATTTGATGCTTTGTATAATACATCTTTATATATACCTGCAGGTTGCAGATTTGGGAAGAGAGCCTTCTGTGTTTGAATTGTTCAAAAAGACTCATTATAATGAGAAAACTGGCGAATTTGCGGACCATCGTGCAGCTGCAACTCATGTAAGTATATGGTTGCCCATTCCATATGGATGAACATTATTTTTAGTAGATATTTGTTTAAGTAAATGCTGAATTACAATTGAGATACATTCTTTAGTCAAATCATATAATAATTGGGTTAGGTTGAGCTGAAATGATTTGAGTTCAGCTTTACAGCTTGATTCAACATACCATGCTTAGGGTATGACTATGTTGACACAAGAAGAAAAATTTTCTGACTCTGATATTTTCTCTCCAAGCGTTCAACTTCAACCTAATTGTCAAACATCTTTAACAGCTAAGCTATCTATCTAACCAACAAACAAAACTTGAAGGACCACAAAATATATGGTTAGTTAAATTATTCTCTAAACAATGCATGTCATAATCTTTTACCATTTTTTAACTAAAATGGCAAATAGTTTAGTTTACATTCATTTTGTTAAGTTGATCTGCAAGCTTTTCACCTTGAATTCCAAACAAGATACACATCTAGTTACTTCCCAAATCTCAAACACAGTTACAAGAGGAAAAGCAATTAGAGCATATACCATTTATATCGTAGGTGGATGCAATGACAAGAAAAATCACCTCCTCACAAAGATATCTAATTTTGCTTTGGCTGAAAGATTGTGTCGACAAGAAATGCATTGCTAGCACTGATTGGTCGAACATCAGAGAGAGATATACCAGCCTAATGCCTATTAAAGGTGCAATTAAAGCACATTCAACATCCTGCTTTCAAATAACAGCTCACTTGAGATTGAAATGATTTAGCTGCTTCCTCAGCTCATAAAAAGAAATTAATCAACACCTCTAAGAAAAAAACAGCTCACTTCGAAATGTTTTGTCCTCTAAACATGGCATATCAACTATAAGCAGCTGCATCCTCTTCATCCTCAAAACTCAAATTCAATGTCTGTAATTTAAAGCCTGAACCCTGTAAGGTTTCTACCAGACCCGAAGCCACACCTGTAGCTTGTACTGTGGTCTGTTTCTTCAACTGCATCCGAGCACCAATGGTTAGTAATGACATTGAAACTTCAAGTTGTACGATTACAGCAAAGCCCTACACTGCTGACTTCAAAAAAATTTAAAAAGAAAGTCGGCATATAGATAGGTAATGAGGTAATGACTAGCATCTTGTTTCATACCCAGTTGTCTGTCATTAGCCCACGTTGAAAGGTTTAAGTTTGATGGCAATTATAGTTAAAGTCATACTGTTTTTTGTCCTACTATTGCCATTAAATATCAAGAGTCATTTGAGGATTGCATCCCAAGCAAATAAGTTAATACGATGTTGTAATTTAAATCCTGTTGGCCACGATTTCTGATAATGTATAATAGGATAGTATATAGAATTATTAAAAAGAGAGAGTAATTATATTAATAATATTTGAGTACATTAAACATACCTCAACACTTGCGATTCCCTCAATAATCTGAACCTTCAAATCTTGAACACCCTCCATCCCCTACAAAAGTAGGAAGAACATTAAGGAGCTGAGTTTTGATGTCAACATACTCTATAGGATAAAGAAAAACATAGCTAAAAAATGAACAATTTATTTCACAGAGAAAAAAATTAAGTGAAACGCGTATGACCAGATTAAGCTACAGTTGT
Organism: Inga laurina; assembly: GCA_963855925.1. Taxonomy (NCBI): domain Eukaryota; kingdom Viridiplantae; phylum Streptophyta; class Magnoliopsida; order Fabales; family Fabaceae; genus Inga; species Inga laurina. The sequence goes on from OY979708.1 coordinate 58,775,086, forward strand.
TGCGACAAACAAGAAACATACTGGCTCCACTTCATTTCCATAGTGAAAGCAGCATGTACCATATACTAATCAATACATGTCAAATTTACTTGTGGAAAATTCAAATACTGTAACAGATTACAGGTACAAGGACGAGTATGATCAAATTACAGATTCACATGCATGCAGGGCACCAAAACTAGCTATGATGTGTGTGTGTGTGTGTGTGTGTGTTAATTACAGAAAGTGTGTCATTTTATTTAACTGTTGCCTTACCAGGATAAGAAAATGAGAGAGGGTTGTGAGTGTGAGTGTGAGTGTGAGTGTGAGTGTGAGTGTTTGTTGTTGTTGGAGGCATATTTGTGGAGAAGAGGGGGGAACATAAATTAAAGATGCTACGTACTTAAAGCTGAAACAAACAAATCAATAAATGGAATTTGTCCGCATGTTGTTTGGAGCATATGGGAGAAAACAGAGATGCCCCCCCAGGATAGTGGATAATGAACGAACAGTACAGGAACAGAGAAGAGAAAAGAGAGGCTCACATTCACATAATTATACTCAATGAAAGTGCGCATATATAGCAGCTTTTTGGTGTTGCTTTTACACATAATGTGGTAGTAGTAGCAGTAATAATGTCAATGTCTGATCAATGATTTGGCTTTGGGATGAATAATATAAAGCAGATGAGAACGATACATATATGTGTATATATGATGTAGAATTATAGAATTGTTCCAACGAGCAGAATTATATGATAAATCTGATCTGGAAATAAATGTTATGATGTACTTATTTTATGTGCTTTTTTTTGTAGGATGAATTTTTGAGACTAAAGGCATCTATTAGTTCTGAGACAGGCAGTGTCCAATCTAATCAGGATGAACTTAATCTGTGGTTAGAGGTTACCGGTGGTAAGAACAAGAAGGGTCGAATCTATGGGCTTGGATCTGAAAATCAAAATATTGTTTCTTCTATCTCACCTCCTTCCATCAACTCAACGGGGGATTCTAACGTTCAAGAATTGCACACGAGGATAACACACCTCACACAAGAGACTGAATATCTCAAACAAGAAAATCAACATCTTAAACAAGCAACTGATATGATTATGACTGCATTGCAAGGAATGGGGATTCAATTGCCTAATCTCTCTAACAATGCCAATGCTGCGGGCCCCTCTACTACCAATGCAAATGAAGAACATGAAAATTAGAGTTGAGAACTTGTTGTAGCTTTCTTATGTTTAGTGTTTCCATACACTTGTTAATATTAAGTTCTAGACACTTTTTTTTGCTATTTCATGACTTTGAACTTGAGACATATTGGATTGTTATCAATGATCAGGTTACATTCTATTTCAATGATCAGGTTACTTTGCTGAGCATTTTAAATTTTGTTTTCCAAAAATTAATGTAATGGAAATTATTAAAAAAATGGCGCAGAAACAGATACTGTGAGATTCGAATGCCAAATGAAATTTACCCACGGACTTCCAGACGCAATTCCGTGGGTAATTTACCCACGGACTTCCGTCTCAGATTTCCGTGGGTAATTTGCCACGGACTTCCGTCTCAGATTTCCGTGGGTAATTTACCACGGACTTCCGTCTCAGATTTCCGTGGGTAATTTCCCACGCACTTCCGTCTCAGATTCCGTGGGTAATTTGCCACGGACTTTCGTCTCAGATTTCCGTGGGTAATTTCCCACGCACTTCCGTCTCAGATTTCTGACGGAAATTTCCGTCGGTTTTTCGTGGGTAATTACCGACGGAAATTTCCGTCGGTAAGTCCGTCTCAAATTTCCGACGGACCCATTTTCCGTCCCAAAAGACAGTTGCCACGGTTTTTTTGCCCACGGATTTTGATCCGTCGGTAATTCCGTCGGTAATGATTTACCCACGGAATTCCGTCTTAAATTTCCGTCGGTAATGATATTACCCACGGAATTCCGTGGGTAAATTCCGTGGGTAATGGGATGTTTTTTTGTAGTGCCACCCCGGCTTGATCCATATTTACTTATGCAAACATAATGAGATCATCAGAAAAAAGACATGAGAAATAGCCGTACCTTGCCTCGACAACCTAAAAGGTTTCCAATCTCCATCTTCTACTGCAGTCTGGAATAAGTGCCCCAACCTCTCCATCATAATAACAAAGAGATATAGTAAGATAGGATCTCCTTAATGAACTCCTCTGGAAGGGTAGAAGGATTTCACAACACAACCATTCCAAAGTAGCTACATTTGCGGAGTAGATACACAAGCTTTAATGACGTTACAGAGGTACTCAGGAATCCTCAGTTCATTCAAGCATTCAAAAAGAAAACTCCATTTGACTCGGTCATATGCTTTCTCCAAGTCAATCTTGATTGCCATAAATCCTTGCTTCTTCTTCATGCTCCGTCACTACTACAAAAAAACATAATATATGGCGCTTATTTTAAAGAATATCATAGCGTTTGGAAAGCGCCAAAGCTTCCAGTGCCATTAAAAATAACTGTGGCGCTTCTTGAATATATAAAAATGCCATAATCTTTTTTAAATTTTTTTAATATTTATAAATCTCTTGTGGCGTTTCATCGTAAAGTGCCAAAGGAAGTTGACCCCTTCTTTGGCGCTTCATCAAAGGAGGTAGGTTTTTTTTTTAAAAAAATAATACCCCTTCTTTGGCGCTTCATGATGAAGCGCCAAAGGAGGTAGGTTTTTATAAAAAAAAAAAAAAATATAATACCCCTTCTTTGATGAAGCGCCAAAGAAGGATGCACCTCCTTTGGCGCTTTATGATGAAGCGCCAAAGGAGGTAGGTTTTTTTTTTTTTTAAAAAAATATAATCATTTTTTTTCTAATGAAACGGTAATAAAATAAAATAATTTGAAATAAATAATAAATTCATAAAATTACTATAAAATATATTGTATTATAATAATTATAATATACAACTAATTTTAAAGTGAAAAAACAAAACAAGAATAGGTAAGACAGAACATGTATACTAAATATTAGTTAATTATTTGACCATATATCCACACAATTCTTCAATGATTTTATTCATCTACTTGATGGTTAGGTAACTCAGCAGAACGTTGATCTTCATAATACTACATAAATAATCATACATACAAAGAATTAAAATCAAACAAAAATTATGAGCAAATATATAAGAGTGACACAGTTGAAAATTAAAAATTATTATATTTTTAAGCTTAAATAAGAAAACTTACAAGCCAAGGATCTCCTGCTTCTACTTGCTGCCATCAAAGAGAGGAAGAAGTGAGGATAATGGATAAGAAAAGCTGGTAGACCAATGGAGTGGGGGAGCAATGGATCGAAGTTATGAGAAATAGAAAGCAGGAGGGTGATAATGGCGGGGTGTTTAAATTTTGTAAATAGTGTAAGGAAGCTTTGGCGCTTCCTAAAAATGTGCCATTGCTTCCTATTTTTAAAATAAAATAAAAATGGAAGCTTTGACGCTTCTATAGGAAGCGCCAAAGCTTCCTTTGTTTTTTTATTTGTCACTCTCACCAATATATTATTGTTTTTACTATCAGCTAAAATCCCATTACTTACAAACATAATTTTACTTGATTGAAATTGGAAATTAATATCTTACTTACACAATGAAACTGGAAATTAATATCTCAGTCGAAAGCAATATTTTTATTTTTATTTGGTGAAAAGCAATATTTTTTTGTTTTATAAGTCATGGATTATTTGCTGCTCAAGATGATATAAAAGAACACGTTCTCCCGTTTTATTTGAAAATGAATGAAAGTTGTTGCATGCATACCATTGAAAAAATGGTATAGTTATCTCTCAACATTTTACAAGAGGAATATAAAATTATAGAGCAAATCATATAAAATCTTTAAAACTCTATTTAAACTAAAAATAAAATAAAATCAAAATGGAAGCTTTGGCGCTTCTTAAAGAAGCGCCAAAGCTTCCATTGTTTTTTTTTTATTTATTTTTTATTTTTTTAAATTTTTTAATAGGAAGCTTTGGCGCTTCCTAGTGAAGCGCCAAAGCTTCCTCCTTTTATTTTTTTTATTTTTAATTTTTTTTAATAGGAAGCTTTGGCGTTTCTTTCAGAAGCGCCAAAGCTTCCCCTTTTTTATTTTTTATTATTAAAGAAGGGCTAAAGCTTTGGCGTTTGTCCGAAAAGAGCCATACAAGTTGCTTATTTTTCAAAAAAAAAATTAATGTCAACCATGGCGATTATAATTAGAAGCGCCAAAGCTTCTAAATATTTATTTTGTATAAAAAAAAAATTAACTATCTTTGGCGCTTCTTTAAAAAGTGCCACAAGAGAGACGCCACTAAATGCCTCTTTTGTAGTAGTGCGTATAGAATGAATGATTTCCTGCACTAGAATAATATTGTCAGTACTTTGGCGCCTCTTCACAAAACTACATTGGTTCGGGGCCACAACCAATGGCATAATAGATTTAAATCTATTTGAAATAATTTTTGTAACAATCTTATACACTATATTATAGAGGCTTATAGGCCGAAAATCACAGAAAGATTGTGGATGCTCAATTTTAGGAATAAGCACAATTTGAGTACCATTAATATGATTAACCCATTCTGGATCAAAAAATACCCGTTTAACCAATGATGTCACCAAAAGACCAACCTTATCCCATTGGCTCTGATAAAAAAAAGGATTTAACCCGTCCGAACCCGAAGCTTTTAGAGAACTCATATCGAACAAAGCTCGTTTAATTTCCATTTCGTCTACCTGTCTTCCCAAAGCACATCTATCAGTTGTATCAATTTCAGGATAAGTGCTCCCAAACACCAATGACCCCTGGTACGTACTCATGTATGTATATAGTTCTTAAAAAAATTTACTGCCAAATTCTCGTATTTCTTGCTCATCATAAGACCATTCTTGATAATCAAGTTTAAGAGCTAAGATCCGATTCCGTCTTCTTCGACCATTTGCCTTTGAATGAAAATATTTGGTATTTCGGTCACCTTGAATATACCAAGTAGCACGAGAGTATTGGAGCCACATAATTTCCTCCTGGGCCAAGATTTTCTCAAGTTCCTTCAATAATTCACATTGCAAATTCTCTAATCTCACTTATGGCCCAACTCTAGCAATTGTGGTGTTAATCCCATCAAGGCGTCTATAGAGCTTGTTCTTCATATAATTTAAATTCCCAAATACTTCTTTGTTCCAAATTTTTAGTTGCTCAGTAAAATCCTCTAAAGACCCACACCAATCTTCTTTAACATTCCAATGGTCCTTAACAAAATCTGAGAATTCATCATGAATAAACCATGGGGCAAAGAAACGGAAAGGCCTTTTTTTATTCTCACCATGCGCCACCTTGTCAGTATTAACCAAAATGGGGCAATGATCTGATTTATACTTTGGTAGATGAAGCATCGATGCATTAGGAAACTGCACATGCCATCCGCCATCCACCAATGCTTTATCGATCCTGCTTTGACTAGACGAAGTCCCCTATGTAAATCAAGGACCACTAAAGCCAATATTAATTAATCCAGTATCAATAATCCACTCCCAGAAAAATCTATCAACTCCACTGGTTTCCTGTATTTTCATGCTCCATCTATCCTCAAGACACGATACAGCATTGAAGTCCCCAACAACCAACCAACCCCTACGAACAACTTGGCTAATGTCTCTTAATGAAGACCATAGCAGGTGCCTTGGGTACATATTAGGATGCCCATAAACAATTGTAAGGGACTATTCATTATCATTACCTGCATTAACCATTCCATGGACAAATTGCTCACCCGCCGAAATAATCGAAAAGTTGTAGCTTGAATCCCAAAATAACCAAATACCCTCACTGAATCCTCGTGCTTCAACCACATGCATATTAGACTATCCAAGCTTCCGAGCCAATAACTTTGCCTTTATGCCCGCTTGTCTAGGTTCCAATAGTGTAAAGATATTAACTCTTTGTTTGTCAATAATGTCACTGATTAAACGACGAGATGAAGCACCACCGACACCCCGAGTATTCCATGTCATAATTATCATTAAAACAAATAATAAAAGATAAAGGTTTCCAACAATCTGGAACATGCTACTGGGACGTAGGCCCGTATGCTCCTTCACTTGACTCCTTCATAACAACATCACCCTCCTCACTTGGGAGATTTCTACTAGTTGAATAGTTAATCTTTCTACCTGCAACTGGATCAATAGGGTCAGAAGCACTATTTCTAGTAGATTTTGGTGGTTGAATTTTCACACCTACAGATTTTAAAGACATACCCAAACAGGCCTTCATTGGTTGCAATTTGGAGGATCCCGCGACACCCTTCCTTCCTTCATTAATTCCTTTCGCCAAGCCCCTAGCACTATGTACTTTACCACTTTCTGAGTTCAAACTAGAATTACCTAGGTCTACCATTTTATTCTTCACTTGTTGATAATGTTCTATTGGGTTCACCATATCCGTCTTACTTTCTACCATATTTTCTTTAGTCCCAGAATTAATCACCACAAGCTTTGTCTTACTAGGCAAGGACCCACATGATTTAATAATTCTGACTGTTGAAGATTCTTGATTTGTAGTATCATGTGCCGAATTATTAGGTGCCATTAAAGTGATTTCATTTCCCTTCTCTTCCGTATTCTCATATGTCAATGCTGCGAATCTTGATCCTCCAACATTATTATTTCTACGCAAATCACGTACCCCTCCCCGTCTAACATTCAACTCTCCTCCGGTGCCATGCTGCACCCTGCGACGCCTGGGTGCCACCATCCTTTCACCATAGGTTATGGCTTCTAGGTTATGGTTAGTCAATGTCGAATCCGCTGTTTGCCCTTCACACTTAGTCTTTGAACTTTGTACTCCTGAAGGTCCAAATTCTTTCTTTCGTGAACAATGTTCGGACCCATGCCCATACCTCCCACATGAAAAACATATCAGGTGTAGGCCCTCGTATACTATTTTTTTTCCTTGCTATTAATCATAAATGATGGGAGCAATGGGGAATTCAGATCTATCTCAACACATAATTGAGAAAAGCGACCTTTTGTTTATTTCAATGTATTATTATCCACCTTAAGTACCCTTCCAATCTGACTACCCATTACGTATAAGATGCCCTTATCGTAAAAATCTACTGGAAATTTTGGAATACGTACCCATGCAGTGATCTTCGGTACCTCTCCAGCATTAGGATCGAACTTAGGTTTCTATGGCTGTACAGCTAGGTAATGTTCCATGTATAACCATGGGCCACCAGTCAAAGAAAACTCATAATCCTCCTCGCTTGTTAGACGAACCAAGAAATATCCAGAACTAATTTCTGTCGTAGTTACCTCACCCCTTCAACCCCATAGTTGTTGCAACTTTCTACCAAGTTGTTCTTCACGAACCATGCGTCCTAGAAGCCTAACAATCAGAGAACTACTCCATTTCTTTGCTAGCTTTTGACCGAATTCCGGTGAGACTACAATATTTGGGCCTTTCTGAGTGATCTTGACCTCAATTCTAGATTTCCATCCATCCCCACTCCACCATTCTTCCTCCTCGTCAGACATGTCTCCCGCCATTGGTATATCAACGCAGGCTTCCTTGTAAGATTTTTTCGGTTGTTTAGGAACCTCCTCTACCACCTCTTTATCAGTCATCCAATCCTCCACCCTTTGTACAAGGGATTGGTATTCAGAGAACTCATTATCCTTGTCTCTAACTTTCTTTCGGCTCCGTACCATAGCATCTTGCTCTTCTGGCATCGGCGCTAGAGGTACTATCTCACAACTTCTATCCCATTCATGCATATTACTTCCCATTATGTTCTAAAGGAATTCTCAGGTTACACACAGATCACGATAACAAGCCAGAAACTAAGTTCACTCACAGATCGTTGATGACTGCACCGAAACGGGAATCCAAGTTCAGTGCTTTGCAACTATGAAGGATTAGTGACGACGATGGTTGGCTAGCCGAGACAAGAACTTCCAACGTAAACCAACTGGAGCAAGATGAAACAGAGACCTACTCCGTTGTAGAGATCCTCTCGATGGCACAGCTGCGAAGCTCAGTATCGATGAAGGTCACCAACGCCGAAAACAGAGTGCCGCAGAAATAGAGTTGAATCGCAGATGATAGAGCCTCTCTCCTCAATGCTAGGCGATGATGGAGTGAGCCTCCTAATGGTGCAGCTGCAAAGAGCAGCTCCGACGGAGTAGACCCAACGGCGAGATGATCTTGTAAATTTTCACATGTGTATTATAAATACACATATTTGACTTATAAATTTTCATATGTGTCTTGTAAATAGCATGTATTCTTGTGATTATGCTCCTTGTCTTGTACATAGCTGATATGGTCTTGTAATTTCAATTATTTTTTTTAAATAAGCATATTTAATTTGTAAATTCCCACATATATCTTGTAAATAATCATTTTTGACTTGTAAAGGTTGGGCATAATTGTCTCCTTACCCACAAATTTTAATTTCAATTTAGTCCTAGAGGTGTAGTAAAGTTTTAGAAAGTTTTGGGGGGCTATTTAATTTTAAATGGCTGTAGAGGGAAATTTTCCCTTGTTCAAATTCAAAGGCTTAATTAGTTTGGATATATACCTGACATAGCATGAATGTTAAGCATATACATGAACCTAAAATAAGATGACCCGCACACACAAAACAATAAGTTCACTTGTAAAAAAGCTTTCCCCCCTCTTTAAATCTGTTGATCATGTTGGATTCCGAATCGTATTTATTGAATTGAAAGGAAAAATGAAGACAGACAGGAAAAGGGTACACATGCGTCGCAGCTGAACTGACATGTATGTTATTAGGGTTTTTAGGCAGAAGAAGGGAAAAAAAGAGCATGCAATGAGGCTTATGTATAAGGCAACAGTGTAAGCAAACCAAATATAGAGGGAAAAGGAAAGGACAATAAAGCCCCACACTTTCATTCAATTCCTTCTCTTTATTACAATAGCGGGATAATACAAATATGAGCAAGCAGGAAGGAGTTGTAGCAGATAAATCTCATCCAGTCATATTTACAAGGTTAAGGCGCAAATCCGTCCTAGAAGTATTCAAAAAAAATTTCAATGTTATCTTGAAAATTTTTTCGGCCTCAAGGTCACCCTAAAAGTTTAAAAACATAGCAATGCTGTACTTTATCATTAATTTTTTAATTTGACTAAAATAATATATATAGAACTCTTACCTGGCACTCAATACGGCACTTGGAACAAAAGATGATGAGGTGGTGTAATAACTAATAAGTGTCAGGTAAGAGAGTTACATGTATTATTTCAATCAAACTAAAGAGTTAAAGGTCAAAATTAACTTTATCAGTGGTCAAGAGCAACATTGTTATATTTTGAAACATATGGGATGACATTGAGACAAAAAAAACTTCTAAGGCAATATTGAATATTTTGAATACTTCTGGGCCAGATTCACACCTTAACCCTATTCATAATTGGTCGACCTCTGGTATTTTTATTCCACAGTATACCAGTCATTTACTGTAATCCAAAGTGTTAAAAGACAAAATCCAAAGCAATGAGCATACACACACACGCACGACAGTTTCCTAGGCCATAAGTCCAGCAGCAACAATCAAGGTGCGTCAAATGAACAATCTCTTTCACGTGAGATTGACCGGTGGAAAGGCAAAGAGAAAGGGGAAAAAAAAAAGCAGAATATAGAATCAAAAAAGAGATCCAAGAGGGTAATTAAAATATGTGTGTACCCTTTGTTTTGATAGATAGTGATGAGAGGGGTAGTTGAGGAATGTACAAGTGAGAGTGGTACAGTACAGAGAAGGAGGAAGAGAAATTACTACTTTCAGGTATCTTATTTAGATTATACTCATTTGGTCCTATTTGTAGAAAACTTTCAACATTTTTCATATAAACTAAGGAAAACTTTAAATTTCATTAACTCTGTCATAAAATTCAACAACTTTTCAACTCCACCCCTATTTAATATACATAATACTAAATGAAAACAAAGTAAACACAATAATAAGTGAAATGTTAAATTGTTCATTGACCTCAAAACTTTAATGAGGTATTTTATAAATATGATCAGAAAAAGCTTCTCTCCCTGCGCCCTATATATAGGACCAGAGGAGTATTACTTTAATTGTGATTGGATTCAACCATGATTTGGTGATAGACTTTTGAATTATTAATATTTCCTCAACCGTTTTTAATTAGCCTGATTTTATTCAAAGATTTGGTTGTTAATATTATAGTTTTATAGCATCATGCGATCCATATATTGTAGGACACGGATTTGTTGGTGTTGTAGCTGAAACCAATTATTGATAGTTTAATGGCATCATGCGATCCATATATTACAGGACACAGATTTTTTGGTGTTGCTGCTAAAACCAATTATTTTAATTGTCATTGGATTCAACCATGATTTGGTGATAGACTAATTTTGAATTATTTCCTCAACCATTTTTTAATCAGCCTGACTTTATTCAAAGATTTGGTCGTTAATATTATAATTTAATGGCATCATGCAATCTATCTATTGCAGGACAATGATTTGTTGGTGTTGCTGCTGAAACCAATTATTGATATTTTAATGGCAACATGTGATCCATATATTACCAGACACAGATTTGTTGGTGTTGTTGCTGCTGAAACCAATTATTGATTGTTTACACTCGTTTTAACACTACTAGGGATGAAAAGAAATGAAAAGGAGACAATAGTTATTTGTAATAATATAGAAACTGAAATTTGAAATCCATTAATAATTTTGCAAGGCCAGGCTCCACCATAGCCCAATTAAAGAGCTATACGACATGAAACGCCACAGACTCCAGCATTTTAAATTTGCTAGCTTAGCTAATAGCTATATATCTTCTTCCCCCATCAACTAAACCATAGGAAACTTCATGTATCTATCATCAATTGATGCAACAAATGAACACTCAACAATTAAGATATTTTTCTTCTCATCTTTGAGCGTTTAATTGATAGCATATAAAGATAGATATAGGATTTTGATGCATTATCATAGGCAACTTTCTGGTTGAACATAACCTTGGGAGGTGCCTCCAGCATTCTGACAAGAAGCTTCAGCGATTTGGTTGTTGTAACTGAGCTTCACCTCCTCCAATTTGATTCCACTACATGGATTCTTAGAACTGCAATCAAACTTCACTGCTACTTCTGTTGCTGATGTTCCATGAATGTCTTGGTACGTCACATCGCTTATCTTCACTCCTGATGCCTGCTTTAAAAAAAAACATATTATTAATTATATAATTTTAAGTTCTAAGCTTTTTCTCTTAACGAAAATAATAAAACTTTTGTTGAGGAAAAAAAAACAAAAAGAATATTCGTGGCATCTTGGCTGCATATAGCTTGTTTGCAAGAAGTTCAGCAGGCATAGATAACGGCACTCCTTTTATTAAAAATAAATACAATATGTGAGTATTTGTTTTATTAAAGTGAATAACTTGACAATAATTTTATCAATAAAATATAATTAATAAAAATTTCTAAGTGAAATAATATTGAAAAAAGTACAGAAGTTCTAAGATAATCTCATGTTTTTTTAAGGAAAAAGCAAGCTGGAATAAGATAAATGGGCCTAATTTGAAATGTGTTGGGCTGAGAAGGCCCAAAAAACACACCTGATGAGGGCAGCCATTATGTGGGCAATAATTTTGATCAATGACGATGGGGTTTTTGACGTCAACCATAGTGGCATGTTGAAAAAGAACGTCTTTCACAAACGCATGACTTGGCTTTCCCCATGTTTTTATTCTCACGCCGTTATTAGTTCCCACGAATTTAACCGTTTTCACTGTCACATTTTGCACACCCTCTTCATTCTGGTCCTTCCCTAAACTCCCAATGCTGCCAATTCAATAAATAAACAAACAAATAAATATTATGTCATAATTGAAATTTATAAAAAAAAAACATAATACTGAAATGGAACTGTACAGTATATTGTTTGCAATAATTTTTCAAAGAAGGTGCTCATGTGGTGACCTTTTCGGATGTATTTTCTACAAGAATTTTGAGATTTGAGATTTATGAATACTTTTTTTTTAAAACAAAAAGTTTTTACTGAAATTTCATACTATCTTTTTCTTATGGAAATGTAGATACCTTATTCCATGGCCAGGACCACATGCAACATTTTCAACCCACAAGTTGGTGGTGCCGGGGCCAACGGACACACAATCATCACCGGTTTGGATGTTGGAGCTAAGTATGGTGACATCATCGGACCCTCCGATGTGGATGCCGTCGGTGTTAGGGCTGTTTCCGGGGGCGATCACCTTCACGCCATGCACTTTGACATGTTGGCATTGATGAATGACTATATGAAACATTTGGCTGTTGACTGAGGTCAACCCAGCCACCACAATGTTCTTAGAATTGGTAAACTCTAAGCTCTACAAACAAAAACAGCACAAGAAAATGAAAATGAAAGTACTTCCTCTAGTTGGGAAAAAAAAAATATCACTTTGGAATTCTTTGTGATTTTTCAAAATATTTATAGCGTACAATATTATTAAATTTTGTTATAAAATTAAGGTGGTTAGTGGAATGTGAAAGAACAAAACGGATGTCGTAAATAAAATCACGAGTATTATATTGCTTGCTACTACAATTGATTAGAGTATTATTATTAATATGAGTTTTAACCATTGAGATTCTAATTTTAGAAGAAATCGCACGCGATCGATGTGCTTTTTCATAAATTAATTGATTCATATATCTTGGAAATGAAATAAATATTCCTTGATCCCCGGCACAACAGTTTCCAGATTCCCAGAAAACCAACTTACCTGCAGATTCAACTTTCTCCCAAAATTAATTGATAAGAGGGAATAATCTATATATAACTCAAAACGTAGCCAATATAATAGTATTTTCATCATCAAATCGTGACTTTAAATTTTCTATATATATAGTAGCTGCAAATTTTACTACTTCTAGTAATTTTTTGTAATTTTGATATTAGAATATTTTTGATCCAATTTGGTATTGAACATACATGTCAATGTTACGGATAATTAGGGGCCAACCATGTGTACATGTCCGTTTATTCACCCAAAATCATTTTTAAAATTTTACATTTAATTTAATCTATCAAAATCCGGATTGGTATATTAACTTCTCTTTTCCAATGTAGTAAAAACAAAGTCAATTAATCAACAATTGCATGTGCCATGTCTAATTCAGAGAAAACGTTTTTACTTCCATAAGTTCATCTGAAGTTCCACTTCTAAGGCAAAACAAAAAAAGGAGTTGGATTTATTATTTGATTAGTTGAATTTTATACCTAATTAATAAAATGAAAAAGAAAATTCAAAAGCTTTTCATAAACCATACCGTGGCTCCGGAAGGGCAATTTCCGCCGGAGTTCTTGCAAGCCCACAAGGAAGTTCCTTGGCCGTCAAGCAAGCCACCATGAACCGACACTCCGTCGACATTGTCGAACATGATCCAGTTGCTGTCGTCATTGCCATGGTAGTTAGGCGGAGCCACCAAGGTGCCGTCAATGGTAACGGTGATAGCCTTATTACTACACTCTCCACCTCCAAAGACAACTTTTCCGAGCAAGAACCTCCCAGCCGGCACGTAAATCATGGCTGGTTTAGCCGAGCCGCAAGCTTTCTGCCATGCACTAAGGAAAGCCTTAGTGCAGTCGGTTTTGGAGTCTGGCTTGGCTCCGAAACTGACTACATTGTAAGTGATGCCCGTGGAGGCGGCGGAGTTAAATGAAGAGAATGAGAGGATTGTGAAGAGGACAATGAGGATTGGTCGAAGAAGAAGACAATGGAGAATTGAGATCGTCATTTCTGGGAATTTCAGTTTCAGAACTAAAACGAGAGAGAGAGAGAGAGAGAGAGAGTGGAGAAGAAGGTGGTGATGAGAAAGTTAGAGCGCGGTTTGTGGGTATTTATATACGACGGACGTGCTTGGGTAATTTTACTAATTTAATCATAAGACAAAATATATAGAAACAAAATATATGGTTTTATATATAATTAGTACATGAAGGAATATATATATATATAGAATTAAAGATCAACGATGAATTTGGGTTCAGTGTTTTTATTTTACGAGCAAAAGGGTTCAGTGTAAACTCGGGTTCGTTTACTTGATTTATATTTCCTTATAAGTAAGAGAATTTATAAACAGGTCGCTGAATATTGTAAGTATTATTAGAGTGACTTTGTAGCCACGGTCCGTTGATGAGATTCAGCCTAAGCCGTTATGTTTTGTATATTTAAAAAAAAAAAAAAAACAGAGATAAAACATGTTCTTGAATAATTTAATTATCTGAAACTTTTAGTATATTTTTTATTTTTATCAGTCTCATTTTTTTTCCATACTTGCCGTTTCTTTTCATGAATAACGATGTTTATGAAAAATAAGTTATATGTTTTTATTTAATTAATTTTGATCAATTTTTTTATCTAAATATAATTCGATTATATTAGAGATATATAAAAGTAAAACATAAAATTCTTAACAATTTGTTTAGGAAATAAAAGGTCTTATGATCAAACCAACTTAAATTGGTTTCGGTAATTTAATTTTCTTTTGTAAACTTTTTTATTTCTTAATATTTGGATTATTATTTTCATAGGATGAAGTATGAATGACATAACTTCTTGGGAATTTGTAATAACTGCTGTGGCCAGCAGATACGCACATCTCATCTAGATTATTAGACAATAACTAGTTCAATACCCGTGCGATGTACACTTCTTTGCTTTGTAATACCGTTGTAAATTATCTATTTGTCGGTAAAACTTGTTAATTTAATGTATACAATACAGAAGCAACAACGGACAATTATTTATTGTACGGGCTATGGAACTACACAATCAGTTACCTCAATGAAAGCATGTGGTAAATGCAACCTTTGGATGCAGACAATCTTCCTAGTGCACAAAGTATCTTCCCCTATGCTCAAAAGAACTTCCGATATGTTCAATATATCGTTCCCGTATGACATTCCATTATGCTCATACAATATTCCTTTTTGTGCAAATGCTCCTCCATCAAATCCTATTTGGCAATAAAGTTTCGAAGAACCTAATGTGGGGAATTTGCCCAATTGTATAATAATCGTGTTTAATTAAACGATTAATACAATATATTTGCCTAAATTCTTATATACTGTTAGTTTGTTGTGCCTATACTCTTGGAGCACAAGTTTCGTTGCATATAATTGCACTATAATTTAAACACTGACCCTGTATCTGATGACGAAGAAGTAGGATCTTCTAAATGCCAAAGGATACAAATTCACATTTTAAAAGCTAATGGTCCAAAGTAAAACTAATGAGCAAATTCAAAGTACAGGCAAAATATGGCATGAATCATTCAGTAAAATCACCATGTCTCTAAATTAAGACAAAAGCATACAACTACGGTATTGATCGTGCAATACACACCACTATTATGATGACTAATGTACCTAATTTACAACATTGCAAAACACTTCGTTGTAAACAACATTCGTTGTCTGGTTTATTACTTTGTCAGCATTGTCCAAAAGTAACATCTTGAGGCCATCTTTTTTTGTTACTCTTGAAATAGCAACATACAACTGGCCATGTGTGAAAACAGGTCTTGGAAGGTATAACCCAACTAACATTAGACTTTGGCCCTGGCTTTTGTTTATTGTTATTGCAAAGGATGGCATTATGGGGAACTGTCAATGACACAATGTGAATGGCAATGATATGTCTGATGGGGATAAAGTTATTCTAGAAATTAAGACTTTGAGTCCAACATTAGCACCTGTCATAATCTTTGCCTGGATAACATGCCTTTCAAGGCGAGTTAGAATCAACCTTGTACCATTACACAATCCGATTGACATATTAAGATTGCGCATCAGCATAATGGGACAACCGACCTTAAGTCTTAATTGATGATTAGGAATCCCAAATATGGAAATCGTATTTAAAAATTCCACAGAATGCATAGCAGCAATGGAATCCCACAATACGTCCTGCCTAGATACACTATCAGAACTTAAATATAACCTTTCATCACTAGGTTGCATATTAATCATTTAATTTCATCACTAGGTTGTGAAGGGAAGATATGCCATCATCATTCTCATCTCATTTCCTCTCTCCTCCTCCATTTTCGCTGAACTAGCCAAGAAAGAGAAAAGCAAAGGTGAGTTTTGACTTTGGAAATGATCTCTTTGGCCCAAATGTTATTTTATAAAGTTGTTCATAATAGGAATGGCTTCTTGGCTATGATTTCAGAATTTTCTTTGGTGGTGAATTGGTGTTTGTTCAAATTTGAAAGTGGGGAAAATAGAGATTTGATCTTACCAAGTTAAAAAGGTAATCATTTAGTGCATTTTGGTATGAATGTTTAGGCCATTGATTTGGTTTTGGTAAATTCTGGATTTTGCCCTGATTTCTTGTGATTTTAGAAGATATGAATTAAGTGATGTAGTGTGGTGAAATAGATGTCAAATAGTGTATAGGAGTTAATGGTTTTGGTTTGAATTTAAAAGAGGAAGTTTGGTAAATGGTGGTTTTGGGAGATCTTGTAACCTAGAGATGAGAATGGGTTGTTTGAGTGGGAATTTGGTTGTTTTGGGTTTACCAATGGGTTTCTTATGATATAATGAGTGAGAATAAGTTTTAGAGCAAGTCTTAGAACCATTGGTAGCCAATTGGTCAATTCTGAAAAACCATATCAGTTGTTGCGATTTGGCATCTGATAGGTATCACTCGAGTGAGGGAGGATCTCACTTGAGCACGACATGAAATTCTGAGAATTTTGGTTAAGTCTTTAGGCAGAAACCGCAAGCACACTTCTTGACTTGCAAATGAGAAATGATCCTGCTCGAGTGAGGTCTTTCCTGGAAGTAGTCTGTGCTCTCGGGCAAACACTCTTGGTGTTGCACTTCTTGGTACTCGAGTGCACTTAAGGTCATTGCTCGGGTGCAGCCTCTTGTGCTCGAGTGAGTGTGAGAGATATTTTGAGGATTTGCTCTCGGGCAAACACTTTCTGTGTTTCACTCATTGGGACTCGAGCACAACTAAGGGCATCACTCGAGTGAGGCAGCCCAAAATTGGTGTTCTGCATCCGAAAAAGGTATCTTCTGGGTAGTTTCTTCCAACCCTTTGGGGATATGTTTAGGCCTATTATAGCCACCTAAAGAGTCTAAATGATAACCAATATAAAGTATTACAAAATTTAGAAACTTGGAAAAGAGATTGACCTATTGTCCCTAATTTGGTTTATAGGATTCGACATTTGCCGTCCTCGTGAGCCCACTGAGCCAGCGAATGTCAGGAAGGAACAAGGTAGTGACTTTACTTTCATACCATATGTGATGCATTGTATGTGTGTATTATCATTGATTTGTGATAAATTCGTATGTTGCGACTTTGGTGGATATGTGTAAGCACCGTCATTCCAATAGTCCCTGAGTAACTATCAACAGATCGGGTAAGGATTGTGTGCCTTCCCGACGGAGAAAGGGGATGAGGATGAGGTGTGACTTTGTGATTATGTGAAAAGCCGAAAGGCTATTTGTGAAGGCCGACGGGCCATTTGTGGAAGCTGGATAGCTATATGAGCTACACGACTATGTGTATGCACTGCCACTCCAACAGTTCCTGAGTAGCTAACAACAGATCGGGTAAGGGTTGTATGCATTCCCGGCGGAGAAAGGGGATGAGGGTGGAGTGTGATTTGTGCTGCTGCTGCTATATGATGACTTGCTTACATGCTGTGTGCTTATGTGTGGTATAAATGTTTTGTTACTACTAGGATTCTCTTGAATCTCATTCTTTCCTTTAACTAACCTTTCAGACAGGGCGAGTAGCTCCAAGGAGAAGTGCATGACTCGGAGTGGTTAAAACCCTGTAGGGACATTTCCTTTTGGATACATTGGTTAAACATAGTGGGCAGAGATCCTGTAAATTATTTTTGGGTTGTAATTAGTAGTTGAATATAGTTATGTAATCCCCTATATGGGAATGGTAAACCTTGGAGTGAATGAATGAAACCCGGGGGTTGCCAGGATTGCTATTAGATATTCTGATATTGATAAATATAAATTAATTGCACAGGTGATTTTATTCGATAATTGAACTTGAGACCGGAATAGGAAAGAAGTTTTGAAAATTTTGTAAAGTTCCTACCACTTAGTGGGTGTTTTAATGAGTTTTGAACTATCCGACGGTCTCTAACTCCTTTTTACTATGCGTTATCGAATCTTAATTACACTTATTAAGGCAGGGGGTTACACCACATGGTCCATACATCATAAAGTTACTCACCGCTTCAAACAATGTTGGATTGTTCTCCTTATCTGGCAATTTAGTGCTTATAACATCATCTATTTCTTTAAGGGTGGAAAGCTTGTTTGTGTTTCCAAGAGACAACAGAATATGATCATATGGTAGGTCACGCTTCTGGAATTCAATGGTACATATGGCTGTACAAAAAATTTCAACCGCATTACAAGAAATGTCAATATATCTATATACAGTAATTAGGACGGTAAAATTAGGTCAAAGATCTATTGCCTTATGCTTTGTATGCTATAGAATAATTGCTTCTTAAATGCATCGTTAGTATATACTTACATGCTTTTACTGGACTGAATAGGCTACCCTTTTTCAATTCCTTCATCAAATAATCTAGCTTCATCTTGAATACTTTACTGATAAGCTCTAGACGATTTTCAACCCTGGAACCAGAAGATGACACAACCCTGGAACCAGAAGATATAGTGGGTATTAATTCATACCATTTGACTCATACAAACTAAACTACACCAACGACGCCTTTTGTTTTACTAAGTTACACAAGCCTCTACAATACTTTAAGAACATATATAGACTGATACTCACATTGAAATTCATGTTACATAAACCTCTCTTATAAATTTGAGACTCCATTCACATCCACTCAACCCTTAATTGGCCATTAAGCCTGAGTATTAATAATTTGCCTCCACCAGAATCCGTTCTTTGCAACCAATGAATAAATATCTATTTTCATCATATTTGAAAATGCTGTCATATTTGTATTAACCTATCTATTTAGTGTACTTACTATTTCATTAACTAATAGCATATTTGTTGGGTTGTTTTTTAAACACGACAGCTTGCATAATAACATATCTGAAAGGCACATAATATTCACCACACAATATTAATATGTCCTTCAGATATTATATAACATGTATTGATTTTCAATTTACATTTGTTAAAATCAGAATGTGCACAAACGTTGTTAAATACATTTTTTAACCAACAATCAATAAAAAGCATTAATCATTGTCGATGTCTATATTAATAAAGTTAGTTCAGTATCTATCTCACATTGGAGTATATCTAGTTGATGCAAAAGGAAAAAAGAAATCAACAAAAACATATATAAATAGTTAAACAATTTATGCAAACTTTATGAAATTAGTAGCTAATGTTTAAGGGTAAACTAATGAATAAACTCAAGTCGAATATAGATGTTAATTAGAAGATGACAAATCTAAACGGAGTTCACCATTATAACATGCACTAACTAGGAAAGCTTTCGGCGTCGAACCAAATCCAAGGGGACTATATTCCTTCATCTTTTAAAGATAGATGGTCATGTACAATGTATCTAGGGTAATGTAAATATTGAATAAAATATTGCACATCCAATATAAATCTTGTTCTTGTATATATTCTCAAATATACCACAAAGTATATACCTAATATTGTGTACATGACAAAAGAAAAAAAACCTAATATTGTAGGTTTATGGGAGCCTAAAATTGAACCAGCTGCTTTGTTAACACTGCCTCGTTGAAACACAGACACACCACCTATGACTTTGAACAAAACCGGAATCACATAAAGCAAAGTCAGAAGATACCAAAATTACAACTCATATATATGTGAATTTAAAACTTTTGTTTTTTGTCGCATGCTTGCAATGTTTGTGATGTTCGATAATACTGGCTGGGAAATTGCTGTCCGACGAAATGTAGGGATATAATTAATAGAATTTACATCTCCACATCCTGGAAAAACACAATACATGTACTGTAGAGTCGACAACTGTTTGTTACGTAACATAAACAACTTACAAAACAACACAGGGACAGGCTTTTGATAATACATTCACACATACCCGTAGTCAAAGAATTTCCATATATAATGTCGACTGACTCAGACCTCCTCTGACCTCGACCTCTTTTATTGCACAATATTTGAATCTTGCGAGCATGTGTTGTTGTAGTATGACCACCCAAATTAAACATATTCAGTGAATAAGATATTAGATATCATAAATTAAATTTAATTTGAAATCAGCGTGAGTAGTGTTAAGTGTTTTATCCATACCCTCTTTTGCATTTTCACTACTTCTTCGCTGAATACTAACAGCTAACTTTCTCTTCCTCCTCCCCCTGACTACAGGTATTTCTAAATTAAGCTCTCCCTCCAGGTTGTTCATTGAAGGATAAATCACGGATGCATGATAAACCTATAAATGAGAGTACACTGTCATGCCATGTGCTCAAAGTATACAAGTTCACATATTGTTGAAGAACATTGGCAATTATAGAACGCAGACCTTTCTATTAGGCGTAAAAAAACTACTATAGGTAAAAGATGTTACTATGGTGTTTACTGATGATGAGAACAGTTATCAAGATGCGAGACTTGAACAAAAAACAATCATGATTCCACCATGCCGAACCCTGTGATTAAATTTAGAATGGTGTATGGGAGTTTAGGGATTTGTCGTTAGCACGAAGATAAACAACAGTTACAAAAATTAAAAAGATTTATAGGATGTCTGGGTAGAAATGGCGGGATACAAAATTCAAACAAATATTGGTATGTGGACGGCAACACATCTGTTGCATCACTCCATGTGGCCTAGATCATCATCATAGCGTGTCCCATAACATACATTTCGAACGTAACTGCCATTTCGAGTCTACTAATCAACTTATTTTTAAATATCTAAACATACTCTCCCATGGGATTTTGTTACTTACGCATACATAAATTGGGACTACCTAAGAGCAACCATGGAGACAAGAAGGTGCACAGTAAACCTTCAATTTCAGACTATTTACTTTCCTGAGCTTAGGCTCGTAGATTTATCATAGTTGGGTATTCAATTGCGAAGTGTTTGAATTCATAAATCAACTTTATATACTTACACATTTAATACAGTAGAAAAATAATCCGTACACAATTATTAAAACAGAAGTTATCAAAATATTATATGAAATATAAGGCACAACCCGTCTTAAACAATCCATATCACCTATACATTGTATAACTTAACCTCTACAGCCTACATTCATTCTAAACTATCCATCAAAGATTTAAGACTTAAAATGATTGTCCGTTTATATACTTCACCAAACAAATGTCAGCATAAAATAACAACTTTCATTATTTTCTGCATAATTGTAAAGAGCTTATAATTTTTTGTCTAGCCCATTAGATAAAACTACATTTGACTTCTCACATTGTCGTTGAGGAAACAGGAATAAAAGAAAACTATCAAAGTATTGACATATATGAAAAAATTTGTTATAATTAAAATCAACACCAACTCCCTAAATATTCTCCATATTACACATATAGAATAATAATTTCAAACTAATTCAGAAGAACACACGACTTATTTCAAAGCAATGTATAATACTAAGACCAACCCTGCACTTTGTATTTATATCACGTATCTCACATCTTTTGTGAGAACTGCAATAAAACTCTATTTAAGTCATAATAGGTACACAAACTTTCAATCGATATGAACATCGTGTAATATCCTGATTTGTGATTGGGGATAATGACTATGAGAATTATCGTAATTAGTGTAATTAAGCACTTTTGGAATTAATGTAATATGAATTTGGTGTGCACACATATGGTATTTAAGATCAAGGGTTGAGATTCCTTGGCTATGGGTAGGACACGTTGAAGATGTGATAGTTTGGACCAGGAGGGAAACCAACTCCATGCAAACAAACTATATTACTTAATTGTCGTCACGTTTGTAAAACATGGCGGCGGTTTCGATTCTACTTGACACACGTGAAGTTATTTAAGGATGGTCATCATAGCTAAAAGACTACAAATTTGGCTACCTATTCATTTGCCCAACACACTATACTTACTTGATGTCCATTAGTTGTCGGAAGATTAAAAAAATCAATGATCACTAATCGTAGTCACCTGATGGATCTACTAACAGACCTAATTCTAACCATTATGTTCCTTATCACGGAGGATGGTCTGAAGGGTTATTATCTCTTCAAAAATACATGTCGGCAACTTAAAGCATTAGTTGAGTCCAGGATCTTCTTTAAAAATGCCTCTTTGAAAAACATAAACGTGCTGGACTGGCTAAGACCAATTCAAGAATCAGCGTTTCTCTTAGAATGCTTTCACCATGGGAATCTGGAAGTTTTATATAAGAGGATTACAGAACTACATGAGTTTAGGAGATACAGGTGTTTCTGGGCTGGCACTAGTCAAAGAAGCTACTGAGAAGGGACACATGACAACTAAGTACGTGTATTCTTTATTAGTTATATCCAACTGGCAATGTTTCAAAAACATTACAGTAGGAAAAGATGCAATGCAATGCATGTCAGATATATTGAAATAAAAAACGGTTGATTCATTAAGGCAAGGAGCAAAACACCCACTTGAGTTGCTGTCATGGAACATACACCCTGATATCCTTCCCATCCTGATAAAGATTTTTTATAGGAAGGTGTCATGCAAAAAACGCTGCGACATGTGTGCATTGGACCGCGAGGTACTGTGGGCGTATAAAGTACTCTAACTCTTTCATCATGAAAATGATTCTCCCATAACATCGAATTGAAATATTCTATCATCATTATGTATTGCGATCATATGAATCGCTAAATGCTTTGAATTGTACCTAAATATGCTACACGTACTGGAGTATGAATATATATATATATATATATTTGTAGTTCTAATTACTTGTTCCACGTCTTGTACAATCTAGTAGTGTAACGGAATCTAACATCTTTATAGTATTTGAGGATTGTACTCGATCAATCACACACGAACATATATAAATGTACTTGTTAAAGAAGAAATAGTATACGTATGTAAAAACAACAAAGTTATTGACACAAATTATTTACTATGGCCTTTGTCCACGCATCGTCACAAAGACTCAACATCCAGATAAAATTCCGTTTATCTTAAAGAAAAGAGTATTTCGTTATGTCATCCAACACACAATCCAAGCTAATAATAACACTATGTATTCACCGACAAGTGTCATTCTACTATTAAATGTCTCCCAATAATATGATGGCATGATTATAAATAAAGGCAATCCAACAACACCACATGAGACAAAATTACATTTAAGTTTGGGGAAAAAATTAATGCAATAAACAACATCACTAGACAATTTTCAATGACTCAATTGCCAAAATAATGAACATAAAGAGTAGGCCATACTAAGAAAATCTCTCCACCATACTAATATGGCTTCAAACCGTACTACAATATACTATCTATACCCCTATATTTTGTTGAATTATTTTTTACGCAACACAAAAATATGATTGACAGTAACCATTGACGTGTACTTATTTTTGGTCCACAATAGCATTATTACTAATTATATTTCAACATAAAAAATACATCGTGAACCATAGACCTCACGATTGCACAACAGATGATCCCACCAGGACATGTATGCATTGGAGGTTGAAAAAATGTGCCGTCGAACCATGTCATATATACACATTTTTAACATATAAGTACATATTAAGGTCATAGATAAATACGAAGCACATAATCACGTCACAGTACATTAACGACCAAATAGTAAACAGACCATATACAATAACATAGAGATTTGCGTTAATCAAATTTCCAAATACTTAATTCTCCTATGCTGTTATCTATATGTAAAGAAATAATGTATCAAAGTATACAAATTTTCCTCTAACGGTACGTAGAATAAAAAAAACATGAATGGAATTATCTTTAATAGTTTATTAATAAGATAAAACTACAGAAATCAGATAAATGTGGACAACATGAATTGAACCTACTACGCGCATGCACTAAAACATGTGGGGGTACATGTTTGAAGACACAACCAAATCGATGCTAGCATTGCGCGAACGTGCTATATACAAAGTAAAATGGTCATGTATCACACTAATACGATACATAAATCAATAGTAGCATCACCAAAAGTATCTATTCGTAGAACCCTAATGGAAAATCTCCATGATACCAATATTCAATGTATGTTGCTGGAAACACCAGATGACATCTTACTAATGATTCTTATCATAGTAGCAAAATTTCGCCTAGATGATTACTACTCGTTACGTAGCATATGCAGTAAAATAAAAAAGTTAGGTAACTCCAGCATCTTTTTCAGGAATGCATCAATACGACATATAAATCACCCTTTTTGGGGTAGAAGCAAGATGAGGACATTATTCCTACGGCAATGTGAAGTTTGTGAAAACCTTGAGTTAATGTGCATGTATGGGATACATCGGTACTATGAGACAGGCGATACAGGCTCAAATGGGTTTAAACTTATACATAAGGCAACTATAAGAGGCTATTATCCAGCCATGTACATACAGTCACTACCGGTCATAGGAAACTGGAATCATTTCAAAAACCCATCTGACGGCAATAGATCAACTCATGAAATGATACTGCTCTTATATAGACCTAAACTAGTACATACGAACATAAAATACCCCTACAAATTTATCACATTCAATATGTCATCTTGGTCAAAAAATGCTGGTTGGTGAAGAAAAAATGAAAAAAATAGATCCATTCCTTTAACGCTTGTAACGTTCGATTACCATTTAATTTCACAAACACGCAAAACTGAATCGACAATGAAGTCACTTTTTCTGGAGAACATATTAACTTCTTACGAGTGAAATCAGCCACATCATCAAAGAGGACACACCAAATGCTGTTACCCCTAAAATAAATAACTTAGTGTCATCAAAATACAAGCGGTTGAACTTTTAACAGTCGAAATCACAATAATGTATACAGTGAATTCTTAATGAAACATAATACCTAAAATCAAACAACCTAAAAGACAAACTGGAAGAAAATGCGTCTCCTTCCTCAAAAAGATGAAAACGACCATGGTTTGATATCAACCCAGCAACATCTATATATTAAGTACACCACAAATCAGTAATAACATAGACTACAATATTTGACAGTATTCTTGTTAACACCTTTGTATACAAACTGCTAACAGACTTGTTAGAGATATAGTGCAACGTTTCAAACGAAGGAAAGTAAACACAGGCTCAGCATTATGTGCATTCACCGGTACGTCACAACCTTCATACACAACAATCTGTGTCCATTTATCGAATGCAATCACATATGGATGGTCAATAACCTTAAAACTGCAATCGTCTTTAAGCATATTGAAACCCTTAAAATAATATCGCTCTCCTTCCCTAACTAAGCTCAAGAAATGGGAGAACATCTCTTCATCAACAATGAAGGCATGGATTCGATCTAGCTGTAATTGATTACAGAAATATTATTTAAAACCAAACCATACATAGAAATAAATCAAAATCGTATAGAACACAACATAGTTAATCATTTAATATCAGTTAATAAACTCTACTACCATATACCTCTCGATCCATTAGTACAAAATTAAGTGTTCTATTCTGACCATAGCAGGTAGTAACGACATCCCAGAATACACGAACAGTAGAAACACATATAGGTCTATCGTTAGAAGCAACAGTTATAGAATTAACAAGTAGCACCATATCTGCATCCATTGATATAGGGAAGACCATCTGATATTACTGACGAAAAAGAACAAAGCATCAATTATTAGGACTGACATGAATGAAAAATAAGTAAAGGAAAAATAGTAGTAGATACCCTTGTAAAAACATGTTTGATATCTGCTGTTTAAAAAGAATAGAAGATAGACAGTATAAAACGTAGGGATTCGGGATACCTGAACTACAACTGACATAGAAATAATTAGAAGATGTACGCCAATTACCGTAATACATATTTATAGAGGTTCAAAATCAAGCACATAATGTATACAACAATTCAACGTGCGTCGTACAAAGCGATGTAATCACACGACTAAAGCCATGATCTAATAATTGCATCGACAGTTTGAACACGATGTACAGATCTATTGCCCACAATATTGAAATTAGTATAAATTCAGTTTTGATGCAGAGCTCACTTGATTGAGGTCGTTCAAAACAGATATAGACGGTCTAGATCTAATCTCATTCATTAGCTTGATCAAATTCTTAAAAATTGTATATTATTAGTAAACCATTTAAAATAAGGATAATCCATTAGAAAAGCTTATGTGGATAAACATCTTAATTTTAAAATCAACATTCCAATAACAAACTAAATATAGATCGTCGAGATATAATATGGCTAATCCTGCTCCATTGAGCTCATGGTGCTTACCCTTTAGATATAAACAAAGACTGGGCGCTTTATTTTACTATGGTTGCTAAACAGTCAAAACTATTGTTTATATCATTAAAATATTGTGCATAAACAATGTCATAATTCCTGGTCAATAAGAATTAAATTATAAATATGTATACAATTTCGTTGCCAAATATAGAATAATTAACATTACATCTGCAACAATAACACTACATCTAGTCCTAATAGATGATAAAGCTTAGTTATCTTAGATAGATTAATGAAGCATACTAAGTTACGTAACCATTTATCATATGTTGTGTATTTGCTTATCATATACCACTATAGTAGTCAACATAATTACTTTAGAGAAAGGAATATAAAATGCCACTCTAAAGTAATTTTGTTAAGTTGCATAAAGTGAGAGTTCGGATGATAATATAAAAACAATTTTTACAACAAAACCATGTTTCGGGAGGAAATCACCCAAAAGCATGAAAAAACTCTAACATCACTTTTGTCTCTCAAACCATGATTCTGAATCCATACTCATGGTCTATGGAAAAAACTATTCTTTCATACTTTTCACAATCTCTTCCCTCATTGTTCTCTTTCCTATTCTTCTCTTTCTAATTACCATTTATAAATAACTTTATACTTAAAATCTGATTAATATTTATACATATTTGATCTAACTTTTTTCATCTTACATAATTGATAAAAGTGATCATTTTATTTTTGAACACAAACTTACTTCATGTTTTGTATTTATTAACATAATTAAATATATAAAATGTCATCTTTTATTTTTTGTACGACTATCACAAAATATAGTGTCATTTTTACTAATTCATCAATGAAAAAGTGTTTCTGATAATAATCTGACTATAACAAAAGCTAATCTAATCACAATATCCAACCACTCTTATTTTATCAAAAAAAGATTTTCCCATAAACTATTCTACTGAAAAAGCGTGTTTAGATTAACTTTTGAAGAATATCTTTTAGAAAAAAAAAATGAAAAATAGGTTCTGGAGAATAATTTATGAACAGAATAGATTATGAGAAAAGGATAATTTCGATAAAGTGAGATTATTTGGGTATTGTGATGACAATAGGTATTTTCAGACAAATTATCATCTTTTAATGTGTTCTGAAAAAAATTGATCGACTTCAAGTGTGTGTTTGGATAATTTTTAATGTATTATTTAATGGTGAAGTCCAAATTTAATAGTGAATTTTTTCTTAAGAGGTGTATGGTACATGTAACTTCTGGAAGATGAAAAAATAACAATGAACTATTAAGTATGACGCAAACTTAACAAAACTGTTAAATTTGATCTAAATACGTTAAATTATTTAAAAAGAAAACCCCTACCAGCATTGTAAAGGATACATCATAACCAATTAGTTTACATAAAATTTCATAATTAATAAAAAAATATTTAATTTATTTGTATTAGATAAGTAGATTTTATATTAAGACAACATGTTCATTTTGTAGTGGAAAAGAACGCAGATGTAAACAAATGGTATAGTGCATCACACTTTTTAGTTTTTGGGCTGAAATCCAAAGGCTTAATACAAAAACCATTCATCGTTTATGGCATAGCAAAATCTTAAATACTTAAAAGATCCATCTGAACGCTCTAGAATTGGATGAGCTGAAAACTCAATCCCGTACGCATCACGGACATAGACATCAGACTATATGATAATGTGTCTTACTTATGTTGCTTGATAAATCTAACCAAAGGGAAAAAAGTCACGTCAATGCATTAAAAGAAAGTGAAACGTATTTGTAGATTATAGAACAAAATATTCATCATGCATTTCATCACTACAAAGCAACTTTGCTAACACAGACTAAATCCAAAACTCACATATTGAACCTACACCCGACCATTCTCTACAACAAAGAATGCAATCACACCGTGCATATCTAACAGCCATATAACTCTAAACTTGTTAGATACCACTACTTGTAAACCCCTAAGTCATGCCTGGACGCAACACCTAACATTCACTGACATCAACACAGTATAGGTTATAAGGATATTAACGGTTTAAAATGAAAACTGAAACATATGCCCAAGAGGTTTTAAGTAATTGGTAAGGAAAGAATCAACAACAATAGACACCTTACGAAGAAACACAAATCGGATTCCCAAATACAATTAATGTATACAAAATGTTGGCAGATTACTCTTTAAGTCATTATGTCAAACACATTATATCTCTATATTTAGCAATGCATCATATATATCTTACATATCACATGTGTCTGTTGAAAACATGTAATGTAAAATGCATTTTGGCATGAATTTTAAAGTCTGAGATCACTATTTAAATATGAACACATTAAATTTCATCCCAAAGATTGACATTCATTAGTCAAATAATGCAGACATAGCGTGTAAAGCACAATAAAATCATCACACATAAACATGTCTATCAACAACCGAACACACACTAACTGAGGAATACACATTCAAAACTATGAAATAGCAGCAGGTCCAAACTAATCCTTTAAGTCCATGACACGGCAACCACATTTTGTTAATCATCTCATATGTAACAAATTCATTCAAAGTTAATATAAAAGGTATTAACATAAGTTTGAAAGGTCCTTATTAACACATAATGAAAAACAATATTCACAATCAGTACGAATAACAGGCACTATTACAAAAAAATTAATTCGTAACACTTACTTTTATATTTTTGTAGCACTTTCTAAGCGTTACAAAAGTCTGAGCTACAATAGATTTTTGTAGCGCTTTAAAAGCGCTACAATAGATGTACTCTTTTGTAACACTTTTTCAAAATAGTGGTACAATAGATGCTTTTTAAAAAAAATATATTAATTTTTTGTAGCACTTTGTTGGAGTAGTGCTACAATAGATAGTTTTTTCAAAAAAGAAAATATTAATTTTTTGTAGCACTTTGTTGGAGTAGTGTTACAATAGATGACCATTTCCCTGTAATTTTTAAAAAAAATTATTCACCTTTTGTAACGCTTTCTCAAAAAAGCGCTACAAAAGATATTATTTTTTTATTATAACAAACCTATATCAAACAATTAATACTAAAAGTGCAATACAAGAAACTTTCAATATGAATACCATATGTATATCAATACATGTTAATGAAGTCAATCTACTCCTATTCAAGCAGTTTCAAAATAAACATCTGAAAACCATGATTACACTAGGGTAATAAACAATGTACTTAATTAGTAACTTCAAACACATGCTTACACCACTCTTCAATGACTTCATCCACTTGGTTGTTGGTATATTTTGGACAATATGTGTCAGCATAATATTGCATAATAATTGACAAAACATATCATAAAAATATGTATTAACTGTTATAACTCAATTAATTTAAAAAACAATATACAGAGAAACAAATAGCATACATTGTCTGGAACAAAAATTTGATCATGAGTTACAACATCCTTCATGAATTTCATAATGTAATATCCACAGTCAGTATTGTTTGGTTGGTAAGGGCACTACAAAAATATCATCAAAGTTATAAAATATTTAACAATATGAGTGATTTATTTTCAATATTTGAGTGAATTTATATAAATACCTTAATTTTCTTCCAACCGTAGCTATTAACTGGATCAACATCTTTAGAATAACTTAGCGATTTAGCACCTTGGTAGCCAATCAATGCCCTAATGACCAAAATGAAATATAGAAATTACTTGGTTGGTCTTTGGATCTCACACACACACATACACACAGTGTGCGCGAGCTTGAACTTACATATTAAATAGTCTCAACATGTCTGGACGGTCCTCTGGTTTGCCATGCTTTAGAGGGTCCATATAATATATCAAGGGACCTGAAGCTGCTCTAGGATTGATGACAATCAAAATCCAATGATTCCTAAAATATTTTACATGAATTTGGTTAAACAATTTATGAATAGTGAAAAGACATTAAAGGTGATTGCTACTTACCCTACATTAAATGGCGCTAGAAACAACATATTAGATGTTGCTTTGGCCAAAAAATAATCTTTAACTTGATTTGATTGAAATTCAATATTCTTTCTCCCCTCATGTTGACCTATGATATGGGGGCTGATAAATGAGAATTGTACTCTCCCGGTGTCCCGCAACAAGTTATGGTATAAGTACCTTTATATAAGAAAAACAATTAGATTAACATGAATAAAGTTACATGAAAAAGAAAAAAGGATGATAAGGTGCCTAATTCATATGTTGATAGCTGAAACACCAATCAATCCATGATTAAGTATGTTACTCAGTTCATTCTGTGCAAGATAATCATTAAAAGGAGTTATGTTGTAAATGTTTCCATCAAAATGTATGGTTATACTATATCCTTCACAAAAGAAACAATGTGCAATCAACTCCAATTCATGGGATATGAGACAATTGTTTTCTGACTTGTTTGTGCTGCTGAACTTTTCTTTTTTAACACAACTTTTGACTTGGATTTGTCACCAACAATTTTAACCTGGTTGCCTTTTGAATGAACAACCTACAAATACAATGAAATTACATCAAGTAGTTCTAAATATATAGAGAAAAGTATAAGGAAGTGTGAATTAGCTACCTTTCTAAATGGCTCAATGAGATTTACAGGCCATGCAACATAAAGACCAATGACATTGCTAACCATCAATTCATCATCTGTAGGAAATTGTAACTGGGCATCTTGATTGGTGCAAATGTCAACTCTAACCCGTAGTGTGTTGGTGGGTAATGGGGAACCGTGCAAAACTTCATTAGCATTGTTGTAGACAACACCCACTGCAACCACATTTCTAAAAGATTCATCCAGGTGTAGCTTGCACTATGATTCATCCTATGACAAACTAGAGTTAATAGACTAAGGTATATTAAATTGTAATTTAATTAAATATTAAATAGAAAAGAAATTACCTTAGATAGAGGGGGTCTAGGCACAGAAGTACAACAATATCTCATGCTTGGGCTGTTAGATGCATGCACACTTGTCCTCCCCCTTGCTGTATGAGATTTTGCACATGTTCCATAGCAATATAAACCTTTAAAAGATTATGCAATAAAGTCCCATGTGTTCCTTAAAAACAGAGCCAAAGTGTTCAGGTTAGCAACTTTCTTCCAGCCAATAGCTTAAACACTTTAACCTCTCTTCTTATCTTACCACAGTTATAAATTAACCAAGACTTCTCTACTTTTTTATCTAGATTATGTTGTCTCCACTCTGATAAAGCAACCAATCTACAAAACACAACTTTGAAGCCTTAACTACAGAAAGTTAACTCATGGGTCAAAGAGTAATGTCAATTAAACTACCTTTCCTCGAATAATCATTAGTTAAGGAACTCCCATGATAGATCACCATATACCAAAATCAAAGAATCACATTTTATATTCCCATACCATGCATGAACATCGGCCTATGTAATTATTAATTATCAATAGTAATAAATAATTTGGGGATGACACATAGCACTATAAACCTTTAAAAAATAATGCAACAAAGTCCCATATATTTCTTAAAAATAAATTCAAACTTTCTTGTAGATTCTTCAAGGTAAGTCAAGATGATCATCATTGAAATAATGTGGCTGGGCTTAGTTCGACTTCATAATAAACAAACAATGTCTTCAATATGCTAGATCCCCACCTTGTAGTTCTCTTTAAAAAAAGGCCTTTGACATTGTACACTTTTATAAAGAGGGAAGAGGCTCTCACTTTGACTTCAGGAACATAGATCAACACACAAAATCAATCAATTAAGGATGACCATAGATAAACACAAGTACTTTTAGATATTTAAATTTGAATCATAACATAGAAAACACAAGTACTAAGTTGAGCAGTAAAAGAAAATGTATTATATAGTGCATTCTTGCACTATAATTTGAAGGCAGATGGGTATGAAGCAATTTAATTACATTCAATAAGGGAATCTTGCAATTTTGCTATGAGAAATGCCATACTTCAAGAAAAGATTTATGTGCAGTAATAAGTGATGAAGGCAGCTGACAAGTGTCAAATTAAAAGTAACTAAAGCTTAGATCACTCTTGTAATCCAAAAAAAAAAAAAAGCTTTGATCACTCCTTATAAACAGAGAACTAATTGCAGAACTATTCTTTACATATTAACTTTTCATAATTAACATGTGAAGTTGAATGGTTTATCATTTTAGTTTTCACTCAAATTGAATGTCTACTGAAGACTGATTAAAAGATAATAATCTTGCTAATGGTTCATTCTAACTAGGTTATATACCATAAACTTGCCTTTAGCATACCAGAGTAAGAAACATGTACAGACTAAGTTATGGGACGGTTTTGAAAGTTTCTTGGAAGCTTTAATTAAATTAAATTATATAATGACATTCATGAAAGAATCCGAAAGATGGAAAAAATAATAATAAAGACTTGTTTGATTTTCAGTTTACCTATTTGAAAATGTGTTTCTATTAATTACATTTTTTGAAAAATAAAAAAGTTATTCTAAAAAATCAAACATGTTTTGATATTTTGTTACTTTATGCTTTACAAAATTAAAGAGGAGACAAAGAATGCTATATTTTTATCAATGAGGGAGTATTTCTCTTCTCTTTAATAACAACATAACGGAGGCCCAGAGTACCTGTCTCGGAGAGGACTTGTATACTGAGAGCGTTCTTAGCGAGGAAATCAAATTCACTTTTCACTTTAGTGTAACTTTTGTTTCTTTAGTTAGTTCTCTTCTTGGTAATCAAATAACGGGTGAAATCCCTGTGGAGTATGCAGAAGAAAAGAACTACTTTGCAGAATGGGAAGAGAGAAAAAAATCATACAGTGCGTTTTTATTACGGTATTTGAAGGTGAATATCTCAAAAAATATTTTGTTGGGATTGGGCAAAATTTTGAAGCAACTAAAATGCATCTTCCTCCATAAAGATATAATGATATTTAAAATGAAGAGATTGTCTATCATCTATCTTAAACAAAAGGATAGGATGTGAAAAATAGCTAACCTTAGCAGATGCAAAACTTCGACAAATGCACAAACTGTGATGGTGACATAGAGCTTCGAGACCACAAATGGTGTTGAGGCACACGAAGTAGAAGATAAATGTGAAAGAGGGATTTTGCGTTACTAGTGTCAAAAAAGAAGAACAGAGTTTGTGCCAAGAAGAGGGAATGTCTCAACCGTTTGAGCAAGTGGGGCTAATGGTGGGGTTAGTAGGGTAACATTAGGGTTTAAAAAATATATAAAAATGCTATTGTGGCAATGCTATTGTACTGCTTTTTCATGGAAAGAGCTACAATAGATAATTTTAAATATAAAAAAAATATTGTAGGTCTTTCTTAAATAAGTGTTAAAATATATAATTTTATCTTAAATTTTTAAAAAATATTTAAAATATACTGCAGTATTTACACAAAGATTTCTATTAAAAATACATGATTTCATTTAAAAAATAATTGATTTTCTCAAAAAAAGTAATTGAACTAATTTTAAATATAAAAAAAGATATTGTAGGTCTTTCTTAAATAAGTGCTACACCAGATAATTTTATTTTAAATATTTAAAAAATATTTAAAATAAAATGGAGTATTACACAAGATTTCTATTAAAAATACATGACTTCGTTTACAGAATAATTGATTTTCTTAAAAAAAGTAATTGAACTAATTTTAAATATAAAAAAGATATTGTAGCTCTTTCTTAAATAAGTGCTACACCAAATAGTTTTATTTTAAATATTTAAAAAAATATTAAAAATATACTGGCATATTTGCACAATATTTCTCTTAAAAATATATGACTTTTTTTAAAAAATAATTGATTTTCTTAAAAAAAGTAATTGAACTAATTTTAAATTTAAAAAAAAAAAAGATATTGTAGCTCTTTCTTAAATAAGTGCTACAAAATATAATTTTATTTTAAATATTTAAAAAATATTAAAAATATACTGGCGTATTTGCACAAAATTTCTCTTAAAAATACATGACTTCATTTAAAAAATAATTGATTTTGTTAAAAAAGTAATTAAACCTATTGTGGCCCTTATTTATTGAAGTGTTACAGTATACAAATTGTTATTTATAGAAGGATTATGTAGCACTCTTTTAGATAAGGGCTACAATAGATATTAGCCTACTATAGCACTCAAATTACTAAGTGCTACAATATGTTTGCTCCATTACACTCGTAGAACTTAGTAGAACAAGTGCTACAAAAAAGGTGCTACAAAATCCCTCTTTTGTAGTAGTGAGGCAACGACTTCAAACTGATAAACACGAAGCGAATAAGGGAAAACCACCATACAACAAACAATTAAATATAACAACTGCGCCAGTCTATGTCCATATATAAGAACGAAGTCTAACATGGTGGCAAAATCTCCAAATACTGCCTATATAACCAACGTCAATAGAAGATAAGATTAAACACAACCCAATAAATAACAATGTATGTTACATTTGTGTAACCCAGCCCTTAAGACAACCAAACCACACAAACAACTCATACCCTGACTATGTTGGTCAATGTAGCTAGTCAACTCTTAACACTACTGCTCAAATTGCAAGATAGAACATCCCAATATTCGCATACACATATCATCGAGTTACCTTTATTAGAACCTACTAGTAAAGAAAAAATGTAAGAACGTTCAAGAGTTATTTGGTGTACTACAATTTTTGTAAATCATCACATAAAGTTCTCTATATCTGAGCATGTACTCCAATGTAAAGTCATAACATCGTCTACCAAATTAAAGGAACAACCTGTACTTCATACAAACCTACCCCACAGAACTTGACAAAGCAAAAAAGTAAAGAACCATAACATAATATGCCAAAATGTGTATATGCAAAAAAGGTAATATACAACTTACCTTAATAAACCAATCCAGCTCAGCATCAATCATGCAATTGACATAGATGTCATGAGATAGAGTACTAGCAAAGCCCATATAAGTATGAAGTTTGTCACTACACACAGAAACTCTATCAAAACATCTAACACCATCACAATAATAAACCCTATCACTTATCAAAAAAGGACCATCCTTCTGAACATGACAAACAGACAAAACCATGTCCCTCAAACGACGGCGACACGTTTCAACCAATTTCCGCTGACATAAGTCTGACCAATATTTCCAGGCAATCCATACAGCAACATCTCCATTCCTTGTATCCCTAGCACTAAAAGCAATCATGGCAACTGTAATACCCCGAATTTTGAGACTCGAGGCTAGAGAATAAGCCTGAGATTAGTGGATTGCTAAGCCCCGGTTTAGCAAGATCCCAAATTGTGATTAAGGGTTAATCACTTCAAAAGTGGATGTGGTTAGTGATAAATAACCCTTTTGGATAATATGATATGACTTGGCACTCGAATGTGATTCGTGTGTTGTGAGCAGTGCCAAAACCCTGTATTTGAGTTCAATTGTGGATTAACATCCAAATTGACTTAGAATAGAGGGAAGAATTGAATGGGGTATTGTGTTGGAAATGGTGTCATAGTGTGTTTTGATGTCATTGAAATTGGTTTGGAACTTTGGAATGGAAAAGTTACAATGTTAGGTTTTGAAATGTGAATTGTGTTGACATGTTGAGATTGTTGTGAAAACATGTCAATGAGATATGAATTTGATTGATTTGGTGTTTCCAATGGATTCCTTGTGAAAATGTATGTGGGAATGATGTTTGGTATGAAAATAGGACTATTGGAAGCAAAGATGCAAAATCTAAAATTCTGTCCAGTGAAACTCTATTCTGGGCAGTCAGTTTGTGTGAACGTTTTGAATGACCAAATGGTGTCTAAAAATTCTGAAACTTTCCAGTCTTAAAGTTCAAATCCCAAGCTTCAAAATGGATAAATAATTTATGCTATTTCATTTTTTGAACTAGGAGATATGACTGTCTAAAATTTGGGATGGAAACTGAACTCTGTTTTGGGGCAGTGATGCGTTTTATGTAATTCTGGAATTTTGTGGTGATTTTGGGTAATGGGCCATATTTTTCCTATTGAGAAGACTTAAAATATATTTCATTTGGCTTTAGGATCACCTCATTTCAAGTTTTCTAGAATTAGTTATGAATTT
Organism: Inga laurina; assembly: GCA_963855925.1. Classification (NCBI taxonomy): domain Eukaryota; kingdom Viridiplantae; phylum Streptophyta; class Magnoliopsida; order Fabales; family Fabaceae; genus Inga; species Inga laurina. The sequence continues at coordinate 58,811,610 of OY979708.1, forward strand.
GAGATGAGATTGTGTAATCCCCATTTGAAGAATTGTAATGGGCAATTGTGCCTTGTGTATCTTTAGTGAAGGTATGTACCCAGGATTGTCTGGATGATTATGTTGTGCACTCTGATATTTATATGAATGTGATTTATCTTCGCATAATAATTATATTAGAAATGTGCATATGAGACCAAGTTAATTATATTTTAAAAGGTATTTTTGAAAACCCTATCTCAAGGATGGGATTTTAAATGAGTTTTGATTATTATTGGTCTCTATTTCATTTTAATCGCATATTTTGGATATAATTATAGAGGGGGTTACAGCAGCTGTGTACATAGCGTGGATATGGCCCGTCTTTGCTTCTGCCCCAAGGATTTCAAACCCATGCCTTGAACCCTTCGAGCCACATAAATACTAATACATAAATCAACGATAAATCAATGATAACAAAGATCAATATTGCCCAATTCTCTACACCTTTCAATAAATTCATCTCGTCTAGGGTTTTTATTGCGGACGAAGACCTTCAAAGAGGCAAAATTGACCTTGCACAAAATCCTCTGGTCGAGCAAAAAAGCATTAAAAGTCTTACAGGTAATCGACAAAGAAATAAAAGAAATCAAGCACTGCGACGCAACCTTCTCAATAATCAGTCTAATTATCTCTAGAGGCAGCATCGTGAGGTTGAGCGGAGCTATCTGGATCAAATGATGAACATCAAACGGATAACCCTAAAACAAGGGAAAAACAAAAGGGTATCACGATGAGGATTGCGAAAATAATGGAATCAACTTGTCTCCAATATCTATCCTAATCCTTTTCTCTTCTTCGCCTCTGGAGCATAAACTCAAGGGTTCACAGTTAAAATCATATAAAAATATTACCGACACTATAAATATTAATTAAGGATTAATAATAAAAAAATTATAGATTCACAAAATTTTAATATTTTATACGACAAGCTGTACAGTGCAGAAAAAGTTGAGTGTATTCAGAATTATTTAACTTTAGTTGTAAACTGCATCAATCTGTAGAAGTATAAGACTATTTTGATATTTTTAAGTGAGTGAAAAAAAATACCAATTGATCTTCGAAATCGCACATAACTATATTGACAGTAAAAGAAACAGGATTGACAAAAAAGAGTATGGGTTTTGAATCATCGGGTTTTTGAGAAACCCCTAATTTGTAATTCTAAAGTTCAAATTGTATTGCTTATCTTTTTCCTTTTCAATAAAAGTATAATGGTACTTTTATAATATGTCACATATGGACCATTAAGATTTTGATCCAATGTTGCTCAAGATAAAAGCTGATACAAAGAAAGTTTATCAGTTGCCTATTTGCTTGATCTTGCCAACCATCAGCCATGATTGTACACCCTGTCTCTTCCCAAAATTTTCTAAAACTATCAACCAATAATTGAACTTCCTTTTTTGAGTCTTGCAATAATTTAGTTCTTGCAGCATGGTAAGTTAGCCCTTTATAACCAGGGCCAATGGCTGCAACTGCATCTAACATAGGCTGAAAGTAAGCTGAATTCAAAGCATTTACGGGAATACAACAGTCGTATAACCATCTTACAACAACTAAATCTGCTCTATGGATAGGTTCTTTACCTGCAAGTGCACTTCGTATCCCTGGCTGTGCTCTTGGAGTCGTTCTTGGGGCAAAATAATTATTTAGATATCCAGTTGCCTTTCTTTTTCCAAGTGATGTATTTGGAGCTTGAGTATTCAATTGGCTCTCCCTTGGATTTTGGACTAGAGAAGGAGAAACTTCTTGTGAGTCAAGAGCATCACTTTCAAGTAGGACGCTAGGGCCATAGGGGTTGTCTTCTTCATAATTATCTTGTTTCTTGCTTTTCTTATCTTCAATCTCCTTCAAATTTTGTTCCAATCGATAGCGAATATCATTAGGAACCTTTTTACAACTTATTGCATTACCTTTCTCTCCAGCAAGATGTTGTTTCATTCGATGAATCCTTCCACCAGCAAATTCCTTTGTACAATATAAACATTTTAAATGTTTCTTTCCACCTGAGGTCTTGCTTGGTAATTCAATACAATGCTCCCATACAGGGTCTGTCTTTAATCTTACAGATTGTGATGATACTTGTACTTGTTCAGAAGACATTTTCTACAATATAGACACAAAATTAGTAGAGATTGATTTGAACTTAAAAGTAAATAAATCATTCAAACATAAAATTTAAAATAAAGAGACAAACAGTAGCATATTATTTGCACATGTTAGTAAATAAATAAGGTAGAAAAAGAGTTTAAAGCACAAATTGTACAACTATTAAAAAAGGCACAAACAGCAAAGTATCTTATTCATCTAGCCTTTTCTTTCTTTATCCAAAGTTAGTGAAAAGTGAAAACAATGGAATAGAAAAAGGGGTCCCTCATGCTTTTTCTTTTTTTAGATTGTGAATCGAGCTCCTAATTAGCACTACAATATATGGCCTAAAGAAGGAATCATACACAGGTTGTTCCTTTGAGCAAAAAAAAAAAAAAAAACACAAGAAGGAATATCATACACGTGAACTTGGCTAAAAAAGGAAATGATCTTTAAAGGATTGAATTGATATGAAGTTCAAAGTATATTCTTCTATATCTTATATATTCCCATAACCAGAGCTTTGTTAAGTTCTACATACCAAAATGTTGTTCTGGGAGCAATGGATGCTTCAATAAATTCATAAGTTAATTGACATTAATCTTTTTTTTATCAAATAATTGACATTAATCTTAATGCACACATTTAGTTAAATTACTTCAAAATCAGTTTGCTAGTAAAGTAGTAATGTTGCAGTTTTCTTTTAACTGTAACAGAGTGCTCTTTTCATTATACCTCCACCTCCAACCAAACCCTACCTCCCTTTTTCTTTTTCCTTCTTTCTTTCTTTCTTTCTTTCTTTCTTCACTCACTGTAATTAAAAAGGTCTTATTAGGATTAACTTGTAATCATTCATTATCACATACTCCTATCAATGTCTCTCAAGATTACGCATGCTATTTAACTTAATTTTGTTCTTCCCTTTCAGTTACTTAACTTTTCTGATTTAGTTGTAATCAGGTTACTATATCTGACTTTACAATTAACAAAGCTTAAGTAGAGAAAGTAGCATCATCAATTAAGAACTACTTTGAAATTAAAAGTAGGCAAATACTATAGTGTATACACTACCAACACATCACTGATTAAATAATTCATGCGCTTCATATATATATCAATGCAATTAATAGCTATCTCTTTGTTGTTTTCATGGAAGCCGTGACACATGCCATGACATGAAGCTTAAGAATAGCATGTCCAAAGCCAAACACCTTTTCATTTGATTAAGTCATTAAGGTTTCAGGCCACTAAAAAAGACTAAAATAAATATATATACATAAATAACAGGGTAGAGTGGCAGACAAGGTGTCATCAGCTTTAAGAGTTTGAATCGGTGGCCCCTCACATAATACAAAACAAACATATAGTGATATACATTGGTGGTCCCTTATAGATCTTATTTTTAAATCAATAGCAGGCTTAAAGAGGATAAAGACACCCAACCAAAAAAAAAGAGAGGATAAGGACAACGATAGGTGGTCCCTCACAAAGACTCAGAAAGAAAAAAGAAGTAAATATCATCAACTTCTTAGTCAAAAGATGGCAAAGAATTCAGCCTTTATACTATCACTAGCGTAATAAAATAAGAAGCTTGGAAGAGTATTCAATCCTTACCTTCAGCCAAAGAAAAACGATATTGCAGAAACGTGATTCAGCTGTCAAGTTTGCAGCCAGAGAGTCCACGCCTTCTTCTTGAGGTCATACTTTCAGAAATTTAGAGTTTAGAAAGGAGAGTCCACGACTTGATAAAGAAAGGTATGATGTACTACTTGAGGAGAGGATTTTATCGACCAACGAGCTTGAGAGAGCATAGACGGTAAGGAGAATGAGATAGAATTTGGGGATTTAGGTTTATTGTTTTTGTGAAGTTGGGATTTTTTCTATCAATGGGATGTGGGTTTAAGTCATGGGATTGGGCCGGTCAGTTAATGGAAAACCGCCCTAGCTCCCGGCTTATTGCTCGGCTCAATCCGGCCCAAAATGGTCCAACAAAGCAAACGGTCAGACCACACAGAACGAGTTCGGTCACCGGCCGGACCGGTTTGGCCAGACCGGTTCGACCGTCCGATCCGGTCCGGTTTTAAAAACATTGATTGAGATAAACAAAGAAAAAAAACTAACGTTGACTTTTGTAACCAATCATAAATAAGGAAAAAAAATGAATTTTAACATCATAGATAATGACTTACCTAACTCTCGTTGGTGCGTGAGAATTATTTACAACAGTCTTATACATATAACTTTAATGATACTCTCTCCGGTCCTAATTATAGGACATAGTTACCTAATTTTGGAGAAATTAAGGATAGTAGTTATATTAGTTAATCATATTTTAATTCTTAAAATGCCCTTATCTAAAATTTAAAATGGCATCAGTTATGTTGTACCTCTGTTTTTCATTGTACCTCTCATGCCTCTCAAATTTATCTACCAAGAAGACATCTATTTAATTGGCCATAATACAAATGCAAGTTTTTTTTAGCCAAGGGACAAAGATAATGAAATTAATATTTCATTAGATTATTTTTAGGGAAAAAATCAATCACTTTGGATGGATAGTTACAGAAACATATTTTTAAAGAAATCTTAAAATTATTTCATTTAAAAATATAAAAAGAAAGTAGAATCTCTCACTTGATAGAATATAAACATGTTATTAAATTAATTATTGGTGTTAATTATTTTTGATAAAGTATCAATAGGGGTAGTTTGGGAATAAATTAACAAAAATTAGAACTTTTGTCTATAATTAGGACCAATATCAACTTCCAAATATTGTCCTATAATTAGGACCGGAGAGAGTACTTTATAACATGAATCAATATTTTAATATTTTTTCTGTTGTTATAAGCACATTTATCATGTGTTAATTACGTGGATGACTTTTTAATGTAGATCTATCGATAAGTGCAATTTCATCGTTGTTAGTGAAATTATGAAGCATAATTAAACTACTTTATGATATCTTCGATATGAACGAACTCAAAAGCTAATCACTGTAATTTGAAAAAGAATGGAATATACCAATGAGGGGAGCAAAAGACATGTTTTAGTCACATACTTATTTAGCATCTCTAATCAATACTAAGAAATCATAAACACATTATATTAATTAGTTCACGATACACATCACCAAAATCATAAAATAAAATCAGAAGAAACTGGTACATGACATAATGTATCACATATGTGAATCTTTTTTTTTTTGGGCTTGCTACATATGTAAATTACTTATCAACGTCACATGTCTTGCAACGTTTATTTCTATGAGTGGATGAGCTATTAAACGAATAAAAATACATGTATAACAAAGCCACAACGCACACAATCTAAAGCATAATATAATTTGCATTATTTGAATGTATATTGTCCAACAAAGAAAAATAACGAATTTTCTCTGAAACTTCACTTGGCAATATAAGTTAAACATTCGTCATTCTCCCAAGCCAAACATAGTGGGACTGAGCATTTTGCCGATGACCTAGTAAGCCCGCACATGGCCAATGAATTAGGCGGTCGTGTACACAAGCGGTCATGTACACTATGTTTTATATCTGTCGGTCGTGTCTTAATTAGGCGGTCATGTACACTAATCAAAACAGGCTATGGGCACTCTTTCAGACTGCCTATAAATGCCCATCTATGTGTATATATATAATATTTATTTAAGTATGATTACTTAATATTTATTTTTGCCACTATATATATATATATATATAATATTATAACATATATAACATTATATTGACAAGAGATCATGCAGCTATAAAGTACCAATTTGAAACCGATCTAACTAATATAACGATATATACATTGTGAATCAATGATTAAAGGTTATGATCATGTTTCAAATATCATAATCATTATCATGATATAGAGCTTATATATGTAAACTATTATTATATATATATATATATATATATATCTATATAATATTATAAATTGTTCTTACTCTAAACATTTTACCAACTATTAAATAAGGATTAATTAAAGTATTAAATAAATTATCCCATGAGGATAGTGGTGCTTTAATTATTATTAAAGTTATTAGTAATTTATGGAGAGAAATTAGTAACAATTAAACTATAAAGTATAGCTCATTTTTTGATATAAATGCACTAACGGGATGCATACGCTTATTCCAACCGACATGGTTTAGACCAGGCCATTTGCCACAAACAGATAATACTGTAAATGTATTATGATGCACCCGTTGGACCTAAATATAAGATGAAGAATTTTTTTTAAAAGAAAAGTAAAATCAATTACTAATGTAAAACCCCGATTCATATCTGTCATCCAGAAAAAAAAACAAAGAATCACTATAAAACTTATACACACCTATAGCCAACTTGCACAATCACAATAAACCAAAGACTATATTTACCGTAATACATATTTATTAGGTATCACAATGAACGACAATTGTATACAATAATTCAACGTGCACCGCATACACCAGAAAGATATTGACAAGAAAGATATCACAAATGATAATAATAAATAATCAAAAAAAGGTATTTAAAATATCAGAACTTTTTTTGGCATAAACCAAATGTAGACATACTAATAGTACTCCGTCACGTTCCAATCCAAACATGGCAAACTATCATTTTTTTTAATTGACTAAGTAACCTAAAGATGTTACCTAATAAAACATCATACGTTGTGTAATCGTATACTATATATTAGCTTTGAATTCAAAGCAAACCCTATACACCATATACAAAAAAAATAAATAAGGTAAATAATTTTATTTAGATTCCTCAATGTCCCCAAAAACTGAACTTTGCATTACATGTAGACCCAAGAGGAGTACATTAAATTAATCTAATTTGAAATTCACAAATCATGGTACATAAGTAAGTTGATAAGTGCGCAATAACATGTAATTAACCCTAAAATTAAACCGTAATTATACCTCTATTAAAAATGTGAAAGATAGAATTTTATAGTTAGGAGTTTTTAAATATAAAGTCAGTAAAAAACCGCAACTGTAAATGACAAGTACACATTAACTATCACTAATAATAACTTCAACATCTACATAAGAACATAAAACTAATATTACCCAAATTTATCAAATAGCTAGATATAATCTACGCGCATTGGTCTGTAAGTAAACTGGATGATTATGTAAGAGCACCTGTTGGAGAACACAAAAAAGGAAACAATTACTGTTTATAAGCAAGAGGCTATCCTAATAATACAAAATGAATAAGAAAACAAATAAAGTTATTAAATACATGGAATACTTTACAGGATTAATACAACTAAAAAAGAGATTATAAATAATAAGTTTGTATCCTTAATGAAAAGCATTACCAACAATTATGAATTTAAAAGTAATAGGAAATATAAAATATATACAACATAAAAACAACAAACAAAAATATAAGCATAAACATAAACATAAACATAAAGCATATGATATAGTAAAAGAGTTACCTCTTAGAACCATATTAGCTCCGCATCATACCTACATTTAACACACTACCTTGGGGTAATAGCATCATCCGGATCCATTGTTATATTTTTATTATTTCTACGAACAGAACCTTCCTTCGGACAATGAAAACCCAGACAGTAATGAACTTTAGAAAAGATAAGGTAAGGGTGCTCAGGAAGAACATGCCGAACTGATGAAACCAAACTTTCCAGACGTTGCCAACAAAACCCAATCAACCTATGACGGCATAAATCCACCCAGTAGTCCAAACCAATCCGCGGAGCAATAACTCTACAAACGTCTCTAGCACTGAAAACAAAAATAGAACACACATACATAGCTACCACATGACCACTACGAGAAGCTCTCCCCAACATATCAAGGCCATTCAATACGTTGTCAGGTCTTACCAAGAAGTGGTACATCCCACAACGAAACTCCAGATTAGTGTTTTCAGCTTGCCAACAGGCTAGCGAAAATTGATCTCGATGAAGACTTATTGATTCAACATAGATCCCAAGACCAGAAAAACTTATGACAGATAATATCCTTGCTGACCTACAGAAAGGAATAAAAGCCTTGCAACTCCACATCAAACTAAAAAAAGAAACATAGCTTTCAGAGGCAACCTTCACCGTAATTGTCTCCAGTATTTCCGATGGCAACCTCGTCAGCGTCAAAGTACACATCTTCACCGAACACACACAGGCCTGAAATGGAAAAGGAAATAAGAGGGTTGGCAGCGAGAGAAAAGAACAGACGCTCCTTATTCCAATGCACAGCAAATATAACGCCCCTTTATGGAAAAACGCAAAAAAGCGAAATCTTAACTTTGGTGTGCTTGGCATAAGCCAGTTTCATCATCAAGTCTAAAACAGATGCTTTGAGGACCCATGTCTACAAGAATATCAACCGTCTGTATATGCAAAAGATACTGATTGAAGAAATGGACCGTTGATAAAAAAACCAAGCGTCAACGTCGATGCCACTTAGTCTAGATAGCCAGCTAAATTACGTTGCTTGTAACACATGTATGTTTAAGCAAGGCATCAACGCTACCTATCACTTCAATAGCCCGAATTTAGATACGCCATCAATACAGGAAAAATAAAAATTAAACTTGCAATAAATCACAAGTCAAAACATTGAATTTCAGTTAACGGACACTACCCCCAACACTAAATGTAAAATTAAGTTGCTTTTTTTTCCTGAGAATTTAACAAACGTAACTACTCATAATCTTAACAATAATACTTGTTTTTACTTGAAACCAAAAACTGAGTGAGAACTTTTCATCAAATGAAAGCATAGACAATATAAGAAATATTTAAGAAACAGTTCTAACTTTCTTTATCTGTCCATATAAAATGAAATTTGTCTGACGCTTAGAAGTAGAGGGTAGTATATACACACTACTTGCTAAATGTTTAAAAAAAAGTAAATTTGTTAGTCAAAAACCAACAAAATTAAGTAGTATACTTGACAATATAATGCAACGTGACTATATGAGTCACATAAAATTATGTTCACAAAAAAGTAAGTCAGGTCAAAATATTAGATAAATTGAAAGACCTAAATAAAAAATCATAGTTAACCGTCATTACATACTCACCCAGTCCTATACTTAATACTGAAGGGAATAAAATGTTGCTTCAAATAAATTGTATTTTTATGTATTCTTATTCATTTGGATTAAATTGTATAATGCACTCTGAAATATTTTTACCATTCGCTATCTCAAATTAATTAATTTCTAATCCTGCAATCAAAAATATTTTTCCTATAACACCAGTAACCTGAAATATTTTTTTAACAGCACCCAATATCTGAAATATTTTGTTGACACCTGGTGTTTTAAGCTAATTAAATTTTTGTACATGAAGTATTTTTTCTAAAAATAAAAAATAAAAAACTCCAAAAATTGTGGGATGAGCATTACATGTTCATCTTTGGGATGAGCATGGAATGTGGATTCAACTGAAACAAAGCTACCAAATAAGCTATCAGAAAGCATGAACAATCGATATATCTTTCATTTGGTTACAGTGCAACATCATTCATAACATCTATTTTTTAAAATCTTATACTTTGAAATATTTAAAACATAGCAAAAAAAGACATAAACTGAAAAGAACACCTTCATAAGCATGATTATGCTTACAACAAACAAACCAGAGGAGAAACTTATGTAATGTACAAATTTAGGTCATACTAAGTCGATCATTATAGGCACGAGAGTCTTCTGGAATACGATCGGTTTACAAATAATTAACCACTATGTCAATACATCAAATAGCATTGGAAAAGACATCACCTATATTAACATGAAATAACTGTAGATTAAGGTGTTCTAAACAGAGTCCTACACACAATCGTTCTTTAAAAATACTTGACACAGAAAGTACAACAAACAGAGAATCAAATAATCCATGATCACTTGTCCTCACAATGATTCTTCTTCCTGGTGCCAAAGACCTTGAGCGTTTTTTCTCCATTACCAGCACATACATCAGCATCAGCATCAGTAACAGGAATACACACAGCTTCAACTGAAATGGATCAGAATATAAGACATGATCAAAATCTTAATGTGCACAGGTTATCACCAGAATAGCAAACCAAACATAAAGGTAAGGGCTGCAGTGTATACTACATTTTAGTTTCCTCCTTCCACCAGTCTAAACGTAAGACACAACCTCGTGATTGACATCACGTGGCTCAACATGTTGAACTAAGTCCTTTTCAATTGAAACAACATTAGACGACCCTGCTCCCTCAGAGTTCAGAAGGGATAAATCTACTTCCTAAACAGAAACTCAATTTTTTTTAAGTAATCAAACGCATGGAAATAACCAAATCAAAGGAATGCACATGTTATTAATCACAAATGAGAGCTCAAACAATAAAAGACAGACAACACACTTGGTCATCCTCACGCTCATTAGGATAGAGATCCTCTACATCTACACCCTCTTGACAACCAGCAATATAGGCTTGTAAAATGTCAAGATCAACGGTCAGCTTAACAACAACACAAGATTCTGACCTTTGTTCAACATAGTCATATGGTATCTTAACCTTGCAGAGAAACTTCTTTTCCACAATCTTATCCAAAAAATCATGTGGCAAAGTGTGTTCATAATCAACCTATTACAAAACAATTAATATGTTAAGATGAACAACATCCCTCAAGGTTCGGCAACCCAGTAAAAAAATCAGATCATACTTGGTGAACCTGTCCTACACCCTGTCCAATAATGTCTTTCAACTCCACAGTAGTGCAACCAAACATCTTAGCTACTTCCCGGTCGAACAACACAAAATCACAACTCCCAAAGTCATCAACAACTTCAGTGTACAACATAAACCTACAAACAAACACATCTAAAATGATCAACCAGCGCAGAAAAAATCAACAGTAACATCAACATAAATGAGAAGAAATATAAAGATAACCAACCTACACTAAAAAAACTAATACCTTAGAACAATAGACTTAACAATAGCATTACACTTGCCACAATAATATCCGTTACCATCAAGAATAACCTTTTCACCATCAATCTTGCAGGATATGTAATACCAACCCTTGGAAAGCTTAACGTGAACAATGCCAACCATAAGAGAAACCACATCATCCTGCACAGAAATCAAAACATAGACGACTTACGAGTTAGAAACAGAGCAAGAGTTGTTGCTTTAGCCATAGGCACTTATGAATTAGTTCTGCCCAGTGGGCTTTTGTTAGTTTTGAACAATTGCTATTATGTTTCTACTTTGAGTAGTAACATTGTTTCTCTTTCTTATTTGGATAAGGAAGGTTATACTTCCATTACTAGGAATGGTAAATGTTCTATTTATTGTAATGACATTTTCTATGCTAATGGTGATTTTCATGTTGGTCATTATATATTAAATTTGGAACATCCTAATAATGGGAATATCTATAACATAACTACTAAGAGGATAAAATCAAATGATTTGAATCTGACCTACCTATGGCATTGTCGTCTAGGCCTTAAAATGAGAAACGCATTTCTAAACTCCATCAAGATGGATTTCTAAACTCATTCAATTTTGAATCATATGATACATGCAAATCTTACTTATTAGGAAAGATGACTAAGGCACCTTTTACTGGGCATAGTGAGAGGGCTACTGAATTATTGGGCCTCATACATACAGATGTATGTAGACCATTAAATATAGCTGCCAGAAGAGGTTATGTCTACTTCATTACATTTATAGATGACTTTAGTAGATATGGCTATATCTATCTAATGAAACATAAATCTGAATCTTTTGAAATGTTCAAAACATTCCAAAATGAAGTACAAAACCAACTTGGTAAAACAATTAAAGCACTTCAATCTGATCGAGGTGGTGAATATTTGAGCCAAGAATTCATTGACCATCTTAGGAGTTGTGGGATAATCTCACAATTGACTCCTCTAGGAACACCATAATGGAATGACGGTTTTGAACGGAGGAATCGAACACTATTAGATATGGTTAAATCTATGATGAGTCAAACAGATCTTCCACCGTCCTTTTGGGGACATTCCCTAGAGACAGCTGCGTTCACACTAAATTGTGATCCATCTAAGGCAATTGAAAAGACACCATATGAGATATGGACTGGAAAGAAACTAAGTTTATCTTTTCTCAAGATCTGAGGATGTGAGGTATATGTTAAGCAACAAGCCTCTACTAAATTAACGCCCAGATCCACAAAGTGCCTTTTCGTGGGGTATCCTAAAGAAACGAAAGGATACTATGTCTACAATCCCAGCGATAACAAAGTGTTTGTTATTCGAAATGGCAAGTTTCTAGAAAGATAGTTTGTCTCTAACACAACCAGTAGGAGCGACGTACATCTCGAAGAAATTCGAGAGCCACAAGATGGTATAGAACCATAGATGAAAATTAGAGAAGACTCACAACAAGTTGCTGAGCTTCCTCAAGCAACACAAGGTCCACGAAGATCTGATAGGACAAGGCATCAACCTTAGAGATATGGATTTCTGATTACTGAAGGCCGTGATGTGTTGCTCATTGAGCAAAATGAGCCCACCACCTATCGAGAAGCCACAGTAGGATAAAACTCTAAGAAATGGCTAAATGCCATGAAGTCTGAAATGCAATCCATGTACGACAATCAGGTATGGACCTTAGTCGATCCACCTGAAGGTGTAAAAACCATTAGGTGCAAATGGGTTTTCAAGGAGAAATATGACATGGATGGCAATATAAATGTCTTCAAGGCACGACTGGTTGCAAAAGGATTCACTCAAACTCATGGTGTAGACTATGATGAAACCTATTCCCCAGTTGCAATGGCCAAATCAATCAGAATCCTTCTTGCCATTGCAGCATATTATGACTATGAAATATGGCAGATGGATGTCAAAACAACCTTCCTTAATGGAAAGCTGCTTGAGGATGTGTACATGACACAACCTGAAGGTTTTGTGCGTCCAGAGGACTCTAGTAAAATTTACAAGATTCAAAGATCCATTTATGGATTGAAGAAAGCATCTCGGAGCTAGAATCATCATTTTGATGAAGTAGTCAAAGAGTTTGGATTTATTCAAAACATCGATGAACCTTGTGTTTACAAGAAGATTAGTGGGAGCATGGTTGTATTTCTAGTGCTTTATGTAGATGACATCCTACTCATTGGGAATGATATTCCTACCTTGCAAAGTGTCAAGTCTTGGTTAGGAAAGTCCTTTTCAATGAAAGACTTAGGTGAAGCCACCTATATCCTAGGAATTAGGATTTATAGGGATAGATCCAAAAGACTTATAGGCCTAAGTCAGAGCACATACATAGACAAGATACTGCATAGGTTCAGTATGCAGGATTCAAAAAGGGGTTACATGCCTATGTCTCATGGAATCCATCATAGCAAGGATCTGTGTCCTAGTACACCTGATCAGCGAGATCGCATGAGTAAGGTTCCATATGCCTCGGCCATTGGATCCGTCATGTATGCCATGCTATGTACTCGACCAGATGTCTCGTTTTCCTTAAGTATGACCAGCAGATACCAACAAGATCCTGGTGAGGGTCATTGGATTCCGTCAAGAATATCCTAAAGTACTTAAGAAGGACTAATGACTTATTTTTGGTCTATAGTGGATTGGATGATGAGCTCTGTGTAATCGATTACACAGATGCAAGTTTCCAAACTGACCAAGATGACCTTAAATCGCAATCTGGATATGTATTCCTCCTAAATGGTGGAGCAGTAAGCTAGAAGAGCTCCAAGCAGAGCATTATAGCAGATTCTGCACCAGAAGCTGAGTATATAGCAGCATCAGATACAGCTAAAGAAGCCGTTTGGATCAGAAAGTTCATTACTGAACTAGGGGTGGTGCTTACCATCTCAAATCCAATAGATTTGTTCTGTGACAATAGCGGTGCTATTGCACAGGCCAAGGAGCCTAGGTCATATCAAAGGACTAAGCATATACTCAGGCGATTTCATCTTATTAGAGAAATCAATGATAGAGGTGATATAAAGATATGCAAAGTAGCAGGAGAAGATAATGTTGCTAATCCTCTTACTAAGCCACTTGCACAAGCAAAGCATGAGCGTCATGTTAGGGCAATGGGAATCAGGCAAATTAATGATTGCACCTAGGGCAAGTGGGAGGATGTTGGAAATTGTGCCCTAAGGGCCAATCATTGTACTTTGAACATTATTGTTTTAATGAAATTTCTCCATTCTGTTATCATATTATTTGCATGTTAACTGTGATAATTGTATCCTTGGATAATTCATAAAGATTGTCCTAAAATGTTCCTGGTTGGTCATCTATGCGGGAGCAGAGATGAAACAAGACCAATATGACTTTGATAAGATATGGAGATATGAATCAAAGTCTTAGGCTCTTGTAAGAGTACAAGGTGCTGGACCGACCCACTATGAGAAAGCTACATGGATCAAGTCATAAGCTTTTCTCATGTATAATCACGTCATAATGCCCTTAGACCTGAGGCCATCATGGATTCCTACATGAGAGTTGCTAAGCTTTGAACTAGTCAAAAGTAACTTTTGACCGGGTGATGATAAAGGCTACGACCGGGCTTAGTTGTTTTTCATGCAGAGGAATATGAATGATCAAGATGGAATTTGTCCCTCACATTAATAGAGAGATATTATTGGGCCCCTCATGAGTGAGTATGAGAAATGTATGGCCATACTATGATGAAAGGAGTTTCTATCTCTGTTATCAGGCTACTCAGGAATCGAGAAAGTAATGGTCAGGAACAAGAGGATGACATTATCCATGCTTTATCCTTGATCGATATATCGTGTGACAAAAGGGGCGTGACATGGTTGTATGCAGGTTGTATCGTGATAACGATCTCCATATGAATTGGGTAGTCGTAATGTCTTGCTAGAGGCCTCTTGCGACTTTTGGGTTAGTATAGTTATTGGCCCACTGCTAACTTGATATGGGCCTACAAGGTCGCACACAAGAATGGCCCAACATGAGATAATGTTTAATTTAGGGTGGATGAATTTTATATATATATAATATAAAATTCATTAATAATATTATATAGATATATATAGTTTTCGAAATATATATCTTATATATATGTGTTGTGTGTGTGTGTGTGTGTGTGTATCATATGATATTATTATATTTAATAATATTATATAGATATATATATTTTCGAAATATATATATATATATTATATGATATTATTATATTGTGTTAGTTTTAAATTAAATTTATTAAGATATATTAAATTTAATAACTAAAATAATAGAGATATAGTATCTCGGATTTAAATTATGAAGATAAATTAAATTTAATGGCTCTTTATTTGGATTAAATAAATAGGTTAAATTAAAACTGTTGGACAGATTTAATTTAAACTGAATTTATTTAATTAGCTCATCATGATAATTAATTGTTAATTAATTTCGAAATTAATGATGATTAATTTTGAAATTTTAAAATAGCCCTCATAGGTTATAAACTTGATAGAGCAGATATATTCATATGCACATGAGAATTGAGAGCTGTAGTGAAACCTAGGAGACATTAGAGGCACTAGCACGCAGTCTCGGTTGGAGAGCATTCGTGTGGATACCGGTAGAGGAAGCATACCTGACGTGTTGGCTCCTAGAGATCGTGAAAGCTCTGAATCATCAAAAAGGTATGAATCCTTCCAACTTGGTTTAAACGCCGTTGATAGATCCTCGATTAGGATCAGTGAAAATTTTAAAATTCTTCCGCTGTGCCTACCAATCCTAACACTTACAGCTTCAGGACATAATCTACTCAAATAATTGTCACGACAACAAAAAAAAATGTGCAGAAATTCCAACATGGACTCATGAGTCAACAAGCCACAGTGGTAAAAGGTTACTGGTCTCACAACTGGTCCAGGACGCAATGAAGATATAGTCCTTCTGTCCATAACACCAAGCAAATCATCCGCAAGACTTAAAGTAACTTGTGAGGTGATACGATCAGGCGGTTGATCAAGGTCAATTCCACCAGTCTTCAATCTAGCGAAAAGTAGTCAGTAGAGGGGGGAGAAAAATTATATAAAAAAAAGATAACAAATAATTCATAATAACCCCATGCAATAAAGACCTGACAACAAAGCGATCAACCTCCTCCATACTTGGTTGAATCAACATGCGCGAAGCATACATTAAGTTGGACAACTTGTTCTTCCCTGTCACGTCAAAAGCATCACAAAACAAACATTACATCAAACAGCTGCATTGTATATGCACACAAAGCGTAGTAAAAATTGACAAACTGACTTACACTGAAACTCTTTCACCTTGCACCATTGCAGCACAAAAGTAACAGGTCCAGACACATGGTGATCCATATATTCCAGAAACTCAGTTGCAAAATGTAATATCCCAAAAAGTGATTAAGGGCTAATGACTTTAAAAGTGGATATAATTATTGTTGAATAAATACTTTTGGAGAATGTGTGATGGGAATTTGGATATTTTAATGATTCCAATGGCTTCCTTGTGAAAATTCATGTGGGGATAGTGTTTATTGTGAAATTGGAACCATTGGGAACAATCGTGCTAAAGTTGAAAACTTTGTCCATCAAAACTCTGTACAGGGCAGCCAATTTGTATGGACGTTTTAAATAGACAAATGGTGTCTAAAAATTCTGAAAATTTTCAGTATTAAATTTCACATGTCAAGCTTCAAAATGAACGTATAATTTGTATCATTTTGATTTGTGACCTAAGAGTTTTGGATTTTTGAAGTTTGCCCAGCGAAATTAATTATTTTCTGGAACAGTATGTAAAGATTGAAATTCTGGGAATTTTGTGGTGATTTGCAGTAATGGCCAATATTTTTCCTATGAAGAGGACTTAAATATCTTTCATTTGGCTTTGAAATCACCTCATTTCGATTTTTCTAGAATTAGTTATGATTTTTCAAAGTTTGGGCAGAAAATCTGCCAGAAAATCCGAAAATGGGAATTATGACATCATCTCATTAAAAGATGATGTCAGCATGGATTATTAATCAAATTGCTCATCTTCTTCAGCCATTTCACGCCAGTTCCAGCTGAAGATAGTGAGAGAAAGTTGAGAGCTCTTAGAGAGAGAAAGAGGAGAAATCTCACAAGGTAAGCCGATTTCTCCGACGATCTAGCTCCTAACGCGTATAACCTTGTTCCTAAGCTTCTCTTCTATGTTATTTAAGGTGTTTGAGAAGACAATTTGGTGTTCAAGGGGCTAGGGTTTTCAGCCACTCTTGAGAAAAGCTAGAAGGAGCTTGAGGTAACTTCCAAACTTTCGTATATTGCTTATTCTGGCTGGTGTGGGCAATTTAATCGGTGAAATTTCGCCGGATTGCCATTGATTTTAAAGTTTGGAAATGACGTGGCCTAGGGGTTATGCTGCCCAAATTGGGTCTTAATGTTAGTTGTAACCTAATGTAATGGTTAATAAAGTGGTTAGGAGTAGAAAGGAACGCATTTACGGAGCCGAAATCGTAAAACCCCAATTTTTCCCGGAGAACATGTATATTTCGGCCAAGACTGTAAATGGGT
Source organism: Inga laurina (assembly GCA_963855925.1). Taxonomy (NCBI): domain Eukaryota; kingdom Viridiplantae; phylum Streptophyta; class Magnoliopsida; order Fabales; family Fabaceae; genus Inga; species Inga laurina. The sequence goes on from OY979708.1 coordinate 58,829,234, forward strand.
CTTAGAGTTGGAATTTCAATGATTTTATGATTCCATTGGATTCAGTGGGCGAAAATAGGTGAGGTTACAGTTGGGCACTTTTTCAAAAAAGGCCGAGAAAGCATAATTACGGAAACACCCCTAAAACCCTAAAAGTAGGGCTGCCAAGGGCAATTTCGTAATTTGACATTGAATTTGATAATTCTGAGTACGGAAATGGATTCCTTGGGCGGAAATATGTTAGGATAGCCCAGATTAGAATTTCGAGAAAAGTGCAACCGGTCCGGGTATGGCGGGCCCAGGCCGGGTCCCCGGGGGTATTTTTGTAAATTTTCATTATAGACTCATATAAACCTAAGTAACACTATGGAAGTGTCTAAATAGTGCATTTGGAATTGTAGGATTCGATATTTGCCGCCCTCGTGAGCTAACTGCGCTGAAGGACGTCAGGAAAGGATCAGGTAGTGACTCTCTCTCTTATACTATGTGTAATGCTCTGTATGTGTGTGTTATCACTGTTCTGTGATGAATCTTTGATGCTGCTGTGGTTACAGCTGGTGATAGCTGTCGTTTACAGCGCAAGCTGTCGTTATTGTGATTACAGCGTAAGCTGTCGTGATGGTGATTACAGCGTAAGCTGTCGTATTGTGTATACAGCCGTGAGTGCTGTCGTTTGTGGTGAAAACCATGTATCTTTGAGATTGATTTTGCTGTTGTTGCTGGTTGTGATTTATATACATGCTTGGTATTTATACATTATATGAGTGGTTTGTTACTACTGAGATTCTCTCGAATCTCATTCCTTCCTATGACTAACCTTTCAGACAGGGCATGTGGCTCAAAGGAGAAGAGGCCGACCCGAAGCACTTAGGACCCTTAGGGGTATAGTTGATTTTGGAATGTTGGTTATATCTTTTGAATTCGGGATTACTGTATAATCTGAAATATGAATAGTATATTCAATTTTGGATGTAATCCCCTAGTGGATACTTAAACCTCAGGTTATATATGTATAGAATTCGGGAGTTGCCGGGGAATTGGTTTTACACTCTGTCATACGTGAATGTAGATAAACTGCACAGGTGATTATATTCGAATTTTGAAATGGAGACCAGGAACAGGAAATAGATTTTGAATGATTTTGTGAAAACCCTACCACAAAGTAGGAGATTGAAACGAGTTTAAGTTATCCGAAGGTCTCTAATCTACTTTAATTATTTAATATCGAATTATAATTACATGATTAAAGGCAGGGTGTTACACAAAACCTCCCCACAATGTACAATGAACACGATTCATTCTAATATATGAAGCGTACACAAAGAAAGCGTAATCACAATCATATTAAAGAGTAAATGATATAAATCCAAACCATCAAAACAGAGCATGTAAGAAAAGAATCAGTATAAGGCAGTTGAAAGTACTCCTCATCCATCATCTCAATCTCAACCCGAGTTTGCTTTCGACCATCGACATTATTCTCATCCCGAGATCCCACTCCAGTAACCATACCCATCACATCGTCAGCACAACCATTAACACATAATGAACAGTAAGTAAAATCAAAATTACATGAAACATACAGAGAAGGCAGCATATAATACTGACCCACTAGAAAACGATCGTCAAAATCATCCGAAAGAATTTTAGCAAAAGGAACAAACTTGAAACCAAAACGCGGGATACAACCATCATCCTTAGTGGGACGAATGACAATTTGAAACTGGAAATTAATTCTATAAGCATGCTCTATAACGCACATGGCACCCTCATGTAAACTGTTCTCATGACCCTGAACAAAACCACTACGGACAGTGGCGTGAATCCGATCACCCTAGATGATGATCAAACTTAAAAAGTATTAACAATAAGAAAAAGAAAACAACAAAAGAAGTGGCACACAAAAGTTAAAAAACACAAGGCAAATATACAGAAAAAAATAAAAGGAAAGCATAGAGAAATATGAATGCTTGCCTCAAAGTCCTGTAACACAAGCTCAATAGAAGCCACATCTCCCCTGCTGTATCGGCCAAGCATTTTCCATAAACGAACAATTCGAACGCAGAGTTTCCAAGAGTGACAGCTGGTGTTAAGGTCCTTTACATGGTCATATACAGAAGCCAAGGAATAAAACTACAGTTATAGAACTACAACCTTCCCAACACGATATGAACAACCAAATGAAATGAAAGAAGTATTTATAGTGGACTGGAAAGAACAACTGACGAATACACGTCGCAAAATAGTCTGGAAGAGGATGAGCTAGAGATAATTCCATGCCACATAAGGTAACTGCCTGCAACCTCTCCAAACATTCCAGAGGAAGCTGTGAAGAGATTCCTCCAACCACCATAGATGCACGATATGAATGTGGCATGTCACTGCAAACGTGGGGGCTCTGCAACTGTCCAACAGTTTTTTTCAGGAGACAAACGGAGGACAAGGTAGTAGTTTGGAGGAGAGACAGGGGAAAAACTGACGTGGCCCAACAGGAGTCAAGCTTTAAACCTTACTATTATATATATATATATATATATTATATTCTATTATTATTTTATGAAATTTTAATACTTTTTCACCTCAAAAGAATTTTTTTTTGGGGGAAATAATATAATATTTTATTATTAACCTATAAAAAATAATTGTTCACAACGTTGAATCTTATTTTTGGGCATGCATGTTGAAGATGAGCTCTTGTATTTGGTTATTTGTTTTACAAAGTTAGATCGTTTTTTGAAAAATAAAATACATGTCAATGTTACCAATAAGTAGGGGCAAACCATGTGTACATATCCGTTCACACACCCAAAATCATTTTAAAAATCTTACATTTAATTTAATCTATCAAAATTCGGCTTGGTATATTAACTTCTCTTTTCCAATGTAGTAAAAACAAAGTCAATTAAACGACAATTGCATGTGTCATGTCTAATTCAGAGAACTCGTTTTTACTTCTATGACTTTATCTGAAGTTCCACTTCTAAGGCCAAAAAAGAAAGGAGTTGGATTTATTATTTAATTAGTTGAATTTTATATCTAAATAATAAAATGAAAAAGAAAATTCAAAAGCTTTTCTTAAACCATACCGTGGCTCCAGAGGGGCAATTTCCGCCGGAGTTCTTGCAAGCCCACAAGGAAGTTCCTTGGCCGTCAAGCAAGCCGCCATGAACAGATACTTCGTCAACATTGCTGAACATGATCCAGTTGCTATCGTCATTGCCGTGGTAGTTGGACGGAGCCACCAAAGTGCCGTCAATGGTAACGGTGATAGCCTTATTACTACACTCTCCACCTCCAAAGACAACTTTTCCGAGCAAGAACCTCCCAGCCGGCACGTAAATCGTGGCAGGTTTAGCTGAGCCGCAAGCTTTCTGCCATGCACTAGCAGCCTACACTGAAAGAAGCCATAACTGGGAATAAAAGAAACAATAAACTGAAATGCTATGAACTCAATGGGGGGCCCAGGAAGAATGGTTCTAAGAAGGAGAAAGGGCTTAACAACTCGATGGATCTTTACTTATAAACCAAATCACGTATGAACGAGGTGGCCTCGGGGTCTCAAGCAAATGAACTGGTGGGTATGTCCAATGTTGGTAGACACATGGGGTTGACAATTTCCTAGGTACTTATGGCTTGACACTTGAGCTATGAGAGTTTAGTAGGGACGAAAGTCACAAAGCAAGAGGGACAACTGGTGAGAGGAAACAAGGATAATATGGAGGAGGATGATACAAAGTAGCGATCAAGGTTGTGGAGGTGCGAGCTTAGGTCGAGGTGCAGCGGAGGAGCTAGTAGTGGCGGAGGAGGAGAGCTGAAGTAGTGATCAAGGTCACAAAGGTGAGAGCAAGTTGAGGTTATGGAGGTGATGAAGAAGAGTGATGAAATTTTAGGGATTTAGATTCTTTCAGACCAGTTGTATTAAACATGAGGTGTAAAAGGTAACAAATATTTTATTTTTTAATTATTTCTAATACAGAAAATTATATTTTAGACCTGATATATAGATAATCAGTCTAAAAATCATATTATATGTATGATTTTTTAATAACTTATATATTTTAGACTAATTAACTGAAAAATAAGTCTAAATAATATCTTTTAGACTTTATCTTAAAGGAACCGGTCTCAGAAGCTCATGATATTTATGAAAATGCCATTGATCACACATTTTAGACCTTATCTATTATAACCAGTTTAAATATGACAATCTAAAAAGTCTATTTTGCACTAGTGAATATATCTCATGATTACTCATTGTCATGCTTTTGCAAATACAATAATCAAGGCAAAGCTCGTCTTTTTTCCCATACTTTACATTTTCATTTCAAAATCACAAATCCCACAAGACAATTTTTTCAAATAAAGGGTATATGTCATACCAATGGAAAGTCCATACTCGTTTCATAATATAATAATATCAAAACCTCTCAAAAGCAAGATATTAGCATCTATGGCAAGTAGAAAGTGATTACCTCACGCCAAGCAAGGAAATATTACAACAGTCAAAACCTTGTACTCAATATCAACAATCATAAATTAATGTACACAATTCAATATCACCACATATTAGTTTATCAACTAATTAGGCGATAAAATAACAACTTAGGGACTTAGTCCCCTCTAGGGTTTCCAATTCCACCATAGGCTACTCTAGATTATCCCAACATGACTTGATGTTTCCATTAATTCAAACAACTTAGCACTAAATATAGTTAACGTTTGTACTTTCCAAGTAAAGAAAGATTCTCAAATCTTCCATAAAACCATAACTACTCATTTTAATCCAAATCTCTATTTTCTCTAAAAGTTTAAGTCACTCGTTAAATTCTTGATATCTCCTCAGTAGTTTAATTTAACAAAAATCTCAAAATTCCATTTAAAATTCCAATCTTCAAACTCAAGCTTAAATATCAAAACTAAACCATAAAAAATTCAATATTACCCCTAACAAACACAAATCAATCATTTGATTTAAATTTAATCTGTTAAAAACATCATATATATCAAAAAATTAAACTTTTAAATAAAAATTTAATTTTTAAATACTCAAGTCAACCGATAAATAAATCTAAATCAATAAAACCCAACACTTACTCCAATTTCAAATCCAAAAATTTGCTCTAATCACCTCAAAAATACATCCATGAGATATAGCGAGTTGAGTAAAACAATGTTCATGAAGAGACTTTAGTAAATAAAAATAATTTTACTTACTAAAATGGACCTCAAAGGTTTAGCCCTAAGGTTCAATGAAAATGGCAGACCGTTTGTCATACTTCCTCTCTCTGTGAAATGAAACGCAACATGTGTGGGGAGCAAATTTAATTGCCCTACTGTGCGTTAAATGCTGAAGGGCCGTGGGCCCTTAGCATTTTGAAGTTGAACATAGGCCTCTTTTTTTTTTTTTTTTTTAACTGTTCTTATGATGATGATGATATCATTATTATCAATTCAATTCTCTCCTCTGCTTTTTTTTATTTCTGCAATTATGTTTTTATTTATTTTCTTTTACTCTCATAAATCACACTTTAGGTAAATTATCCTTATTTAATTGATTGCATAGTAAAATTCCATTCACCATTAATTAATTTCTTTCTAAAATTATTTAATTTCTGAGAATAAAAACTAGGATGTTATTTATAAAGGAAAACTCCAGTTTAATTATTCAAAAGCTCAAGTGGAGAAAAGGCAATGGCGCTTCTATTCCTCTTGGCCACCGCCCCTGGTGCGCCATTCAACAAGATCAAGCTACTTTAATGAACATTCATCATATAGCTGATCTATTACTGCATGTCCCTTATCTTTGGAATCCAATATCTTGGAACATGCCACTCCATAGTGTAATAAATCAGACAAGGTAAATGCTATTGCCCAAATCCCCATTTTCATTTTGAACAATTCTGATAAGCTAATATAGTGTGGTAATGCTTCTAACTCTTATTTGGTATGAGGTTGTTTCTCTTTTAAATGAACAGATCAATCAGGCCAGCGATCATTTTTGGAAATTCATATGATAAATTCAGCTCCCTGCAAAGCAAATTCTTTTTGTTTGGAAATTGTTGAATAATGCTATTCCATCACGTGATGTTCTCAAATTGCATGACTTGCATTCTCTTAGATATGTGTTTGGATGTGATACTGAAGAAACTCTATCTCATTTGTTTCTCACTCGTCCTTTAGCTATATCCCTTTGGTTTGATGATGTATCAATCAAAACCCCTACTCATGATTTTTCTAAATTTAAAAGTTGGATAGAGATAACCTTGGTGCAATTGTATAATGATGGTCATGTTCACAAGGTATGTCAAATTGTATGCTACCTCAACATTATTTGGAGGAAGCGCAATTTAGTTCTTCATCGTCAAAGGAAAGTGGTCTCTCCAATTATTATGATTTAGGAAACAAGGCATATTACTTCTTTTGCAGCATTTGCATTCTCATCTCATGACAGGAAAAAATAACTACCCATTGCTCAAGTTCAAGATGTCTTTCATTGTGATCCCAAAGGTTGAGATTTGGTCATTTATAAATATAAAAGGCACCATAAACCCTTTTTCCATTAAATTCTTTGCCATCGAGGACCAATCCTCAAAGAATTCCTATGGAGAAATAAGTCCACCCTTGGCATCACCTTCTGATCTAATTGTTTCTAAGCTTTACTCTTTTGGAGTTTAAATTATGGTCTTATAGCACCCAGAACCAAGCCTTCTCTCTCTGTCTACTGTGTTAATAGATGCTACATAGAAATTCCTGCTAATTCCTCATATTTGACCAGTGCCACATGCCCGGAAATACTTCCTCTATTATATGATTTTAACTTTCTTGGTGTTCAGACCATTTCAAATAAATGCTTTCATCTTCTTTTACTTCTTTAGTATGATCTCTTATTATATGCAATATGTGAAACATTTCTTATTTAATATCATTTTGTCTTTTATCAAAAAAAAAAAAAAAGTGAAACAGCTTAAATTGGTAAAAGTAACCGGTATTCAAAAAAGGCGTAAGCATACAAGCGTGATGTTAAGAGTTTTTCCTCCATTCATCACAAAATGCAATCAATATATGACGTGGATGAGCTATTGGCGTGGCAGCAAATTTCCATCGGATAGATTCCATCGGTAATTGGTAATTCCATTGGTAATCCGTTTCAGTCGCTAATTAGTTGTTAAATTGAAATTCCATTGGTTATAAGCCATTTTTTCTAGTTTAGTAGCATATTATTATTGCTTTTAATGACTATATCCCCAAGTTAAACAAAATAATTTGAGTAAAATACTCAAACTGTAACATCCCAAATTACGGGCTTAGAATATGAAGAATTAGTCTACATTAAATAAACTACTAAGCCTAGTTAAGCCAAATGTCTTAAGCATATCATGAGGAAAATGCTTAAGATAATTATAAAAATTATTTAAGGGCCCAGACATATTAAGGAAATAGTATGAAATGTTAAAATGAGTTATAGAATGTGTTAATCAAATATCTAGAGAAAAAATTATAATTTTTGGAAGTTTGGTCAGAAAATTGGAAACACTCTATGTTCCAGCTTCTTGACAATGAGTAAGTAGGCAAAATACATGAGGCTAATTTAGTAATTTGTCAAGGTGATGATTTTTCCCTTAAATAGACATATAGAGCTTTCAATCAAGTATTATAACACAGGGATTGGATATGTAAATTATAAGTTATGAATCTTCAAACTTTGGGTAGAAAATTTGGAAAATTCTAACTCTCAATATGGACTGTAAGTGATCATGGAATTTGGGAACTTATGACCATGAATTATTAGTGGACATTATTTTTATTACATAGAGGATTAAAAGAACTTTACATAGGAACTTGAACCACCTCAATTGGAGCTTCCTAACTTAAGATATAATTTTTCAAAGTTTCCTAAATATTGAGGTAGAATGGGCTAAGTTGGATAATTGATCCCAATATTAGGAAATGAAATTGGTGATGCTTAGTGAATGTTGGGGACAGATTTAAGGGCTAAATTAATTGAATTAAATGTTGATCAATTTGAGCCTTCCCTTGAGCCTAGAATGGAAAATGAATATCCTATGAGTTTAAAAGAGAAGTTAGTGTGGGATTAAGCTTATAGTATAATTTAGACCAACTGGGATTGGTAATGAACATTTACATCAAAGTTAAAGAGCTAATTGAAAGAGTTAGAGTTTGGGGTCATGGGGAAAGATTAATTATGCAAAGTAAGTATCCCAAAACTTGTGTATTAATCTGCCCTTTACATGAATACAATGGTTAATAGGATTTAGCTTTTACTATCAAGCAAAGGGAGAAGCAAAGGAAACCCAAGCAAGAGGAAGTAAGTTTGGAAAAAAGCTTCAAAAGGTAGTAAAACTTACTCTTATATAGTTTGTGCTTGGTTGCTTGCATGTTTATTTGCCATGTATATGCCTTTGAACATGTAATATCCTTGCTTGAGTTGTGCCATGGCCATGTGTATGTACTTATAAGGTGTTGTTCTTATTGGGCTATTTACATGCACAGTTAATTATGCACATTATATATTGAGTTGATATTTTGCTACTGAAGTTCCCATGAACCTCACCCATTTTCTCCCATATACCAACAGTAGGAGCAAGTACTTCTAAAGGAAATGTCAAGCTAGAGGAGGAAGCTTGAAGGTGGAGACTCTAAGGAAGCCATTAGTTATGGTTGTTTTGTAAATTAATTATCTTAGTGACTTAGTGTATATAGGTGTGAGCTTAGCTTAAATTATTAAAGTTTATTCTAATTTTCAGGCATGTAAATATAGTTTTCCAAGGGCATGTATCTAGTCTACATAAGGAGGAGTATGTGAGCTAAGCACCAGCCCAAGGTAAGTGTCATGGAATGATCATGGCCAATATAGTAGTAGTGAAAGTAGTACACATAGCCATAGTATACCATGCCTGAATAACAAAACAGAAAAAGGAATTCATGTTATGAGCCCATAGTTTAACCAATGACAATCTAGGATAAGAGCAGAGTAATACTTTGATAATAATAAATGGAGTTAAAGGATTTTTGAGCCATAATGAAGAATTAAACTACTAATTAACTGTTTCAAAGAGTTTTAAATTTTTCAGACAAGCATATTCATTTACAAGTTTAATCCTTGTGTTTGGGCTGTGTTTTCAACTATTTTCAAAAGTATTTTGATCCCAGGATCAAACTTGGCATAGTGGTTCAAATTCATTATCTGTATAACATATCCGACTATTAGGAGAGTAAGGGGTTACACAGACCACCCTTGCATTTTGCCTTAATTACTTAGACCTCCCCTTTATTTTAAAAACTCATATAAACCTCCCTGTTAAACAAGGGAGCCCTTTTCACTAAATAATACACAATATTATTGAATGACAAAACTTACAAAACCAAAACAGGTCCAACTAGTTTAATATATATACACAAACAAATGTAACTTTCCAATACATGTGCCCAACTAAAACCGCTCACGTGTATAACCAATATACTTCACAACACACCCCCTTAAGTTAGGAACTCTATAATCACACATTCTTAACTTGCTCAAAATATAGTGATGTTGAGGACCTCCAAGTAAGATATCTGCCAATTGTTCTAAAAACTTCAAATAACCAAATGTAATATCTTTTTTCAACAATTTTTCACGCACAAAGTGATAATCAACCTCAATATGCTTTGTGTGTTCATGAAAATATGGATTTGTTGCAATATGAATTGCAGCCTTGTTATCACAATAAACCTATACTAGCTCAATATCATACACATGCAACTCTTTCATCAATCCAACAATCTAAACTAATTAAAAAACAACCATTCCTAAGGCGTTATATTCGGCCTTAGCTAAGGACTTGGAAACCGTATTTTACTTTTTTGGTTTCTAACAAACCAAGGAATCTCCCAACTTTACCAAAAAACCAGTAACCAATCTTCTTGTATCATGGCAACCGGCATGATCTGAGTCACAATAGCACTCCATAGACAATGAACTTATTTCCAATGGGAAATTGCCATGTTCTGGACAGTTCTCTAGATATGTAACTAGCCTAAGTGCTACAGCTATGTGAAAATCCTTTAGAAATTGCATAAATTGACTCTAAACCTGCATAGTGAAAGCAATATCAGGTCTAATCAATGTTAAATACAATAATTTACCGATTAGCTTTCTATAAGGCCCTGGATCTCAAAGAAAGAGATCCTTTTTAGTCTTTTCTTTATCCAATGGATCTTGTTTAATTTCTTCTGCAGTAAGCTTAAGGTGTTGCTCATAAGGAGTCACATAAGTTTTTGAATCATCAATTAGTGTTTGATTAATTAGCTCTGTTGCATACTTTCTTTGGTTGAGAAATATCCCTTAAGTAGACCTTAAACCTTCAAGACCCAGAAAATACTTTAAAGTTCCTATATCCTTAATTCTAAATTCACTATACAAATATCTTTTGACTTAATTAATAGTGTGAATATTGTTTCCAGTGATCAATAAATCATCCACATAAGCTAAAATAAATACAATATCAGAACCTGTCCTCTTTTAAAACAAGGCATAATCATGTTTACTTTGGGAGAAACTACCCTTTATCAAGGATTGTGTCAATTTCTTATTCCACTGCCTTGAGGCATGTTTAACGCTATAGAGAGACTTTTGTAACCTACACATGTAATGACCTTGCCTGAGGATACGAACCACAGGGCACTACCAGGGCCTGCTTGGCACAACCATCCCATAGTGCTTTGGACTTATCCTTAAGTCCAGAGTTCGAGTCCTTGGGGAGGCATATTCCTTCATCTGGGTTGGAATAAATTCCCAAGAGGGGGGAATAGTTCCTTCTTGGTGTCCTGGGCAGGTCGGTGGATTTCGATGCCGTGGGATGGTTGTGCCAAGCCAGGCTAGGTAGTGCCCTGTAGTTCATGTCATCGGGCAGGGTTGTTACTGCATACACTGTAACCATGCTCCCCCTTTGACTGATAACCGAGTGGTAATGTCATATATACCTCCTTATGGAGGTCTCCTTGCAAGAAAGCTTTATCCACATCCATTTGCCACAATGACCAGTTATGAATGACAGTGAGAGAAAGAATAATGCAAATAGTGACTATTTTCACAATGGGAGAAAATGTTTCATAAAAGTCTATCCCTTCCTTTTGACTATAGCCTTTAGCGACCAATCGGGCTTTAAACTTATCCAAAGTCCCATCAGCCTTATATTTGGCTTTGTATACCCATTTGCAACCTATAGGTCTTTTACCCTTGGTAGGGAAACTGTTTCCCAAGCTTATTCCTTTCTAAAGCCTCTATTTCATTTTCCATAGCCTTGACCCACTGAGGATCCTTGGCTATCTCTATATAATTCTATGGTTCTATGATCTTATCAATAGAAGCAATAAAATGTTGATATTGATAAGAAAGAATTAAAGCAAACATTTTCAAATATGGCATTTGCATTCACTAAGTCAAATTGATACTTTTCTATGTTATTTGACGAGGGTAAGTAATCACAATGATAATCTTTAGGATGTGAGGGGGGATGCCTCTCCCAAACAGCTCTTAATTGAGACTGTTCTTGTGAAGACAACTCATTGAAAATATTTTCAGTTTCTCTCAAAATGTCTTTAGTTTGCTCACCGTCAATTCTAACTATCGGATTATGTTGAGGATTGCCTAAATGAAGTAGGTGAAAGTCATACATCATTCTAAATGGCCTCGGGTATAACTAACAGTTTGTATCCGAAACTTCCCTCTCTTTGTCCTTGAAAGGAAACCGGTTTTCTAGAAATATGACATGTTTACTCACAATTAATGATTTAGTACTGATGTTATATAATATGTAACCTTTCTAAGTAGATGGATATCCTAAAAAAATGCAAGGATCTGCCTTATGTGCAAACTTATCATTAGAATTCAAATTTGTAGCAAAACATAAAAACCCAAATATTCTTAAATGTGACAAATCAGAGGGTTTATCATGCAACAACTCATATGGTGTAACATTACCTAGATTTCTGGATGGAGTGAGGTTAATTAAATAAGTAGCAGTCCTCACTACCTCTCCCCAGAGTCTAATAGGTGTGTGAGAAGAAAACAGTATGCTTCTAGCAACTTCTAGAAGGTTCCTATGCTTCCTTTCGACCACCCCATTTTGCTGTGGTGTCCTTGGGCAAGTTCTCTGGTGAAGAAGGCCATTAGAGTTGAATAGATCCTGCATATCTTGATTAGTAAACTCAATTCCATTATCAGACCTTATAGTTTTTATCTTAGCAGAAAAGGAATTCTCAACATAGGCAACAAATATCTTTATGAAATTAACAGCTTCATACTTGTGAGTTAATAAGAAAATCCATGTATTTCTAAATTAGTCATCAACAATAGTTAAGAAGAATTGATATCCTTGGTGTGTGGGAGTCCTATATGGACCTCACACATCCATATGCAACAATTCAAAACATGCTATACTCCTAGAAAAGCTATGAGGAAAAGGCAATTTTTTTAAATGCAAATTTCACATTTATTTTCATTCAAATCATCTATTCGACCTAAATCCTATTTTACATCAGTGTGGTATTTCAAAACATGAAAAGGGGTAGGCCTAGCCTATGATGCCACAGGGAACATTTGTTATTACACCGTTGATCTACTAGATTAACAAGTCTAGTGCTATTATCACGCTTGAGTAAGTAAAGTCCTGAGGAGAGTCTACCAATCTCTTTGTTCATTCCACTCTTTAAATCCTATAGTAAACAAAAGTGAAGGAAAAATGAAATTTCACAAGAACAATCCAAAGCTAACCTTACCACCAAAATTAAATTGTAGCAAAACTCTTTTGCATGTGACACATTTATTAATTTTAAGTGTTTTTTAGTTGAATTTCTCCAACATGTGTGACTCTAATTCTTTGTTCATTTGGAACCCTCACTACTACAAAATTAGGATATAACCACCCCAAAGGACATCCCAAATTTAAATTGGGTGGTTAGAAAGGCAGGCAGTGGCAATTTCATAACTATATGTATATAGGGAAACCTTTAGACGTCCCAAATTTGAATTTGGGACGCCTAAAGTTCTTTCCGCGTCTAATATAAATTTTGGCAAATTTTTTTAGCGCCAGGAGCTGGGTTTAGATGTCCCAAAATAATTTTGGGACATCTAAACCCATACTTTAGGTGTCCTAAAAAAATTTGGGTCACCTAAAGTCTTGGTTTAGGCATCCCAAATGATTTTGGGACGCCTAAACCAAGACTTTAGGCATCCCAAATGATTTTTGGGTCGCCTAAAGGCGTCCCTGCGCATGTTAGACACTTGTTTGACATACGTCTTCTCTATTCTCCACCCACCATCCCTCCTTTTTGACCAAACAACTCCCTCTTTCATATTCATTATTCACCATCGACGCCCCTCCCTTCTTTAACTTCACTCTTCCTCCTTCCTTCTTCTTTCATTGTAGACCGTCGACCCACTTCCTCCACACCTTCTTGGTTTTTTCCTCCACCTCCTTTCCATTGAAGACGACGCACGCACCACCCCCTCCTCTACAGTGTCTTGGTTTTTGCTCTCATCCACCTCCTTCCTTCCATTGTCGTCCACACCTACTCCACAAACTGTGGTCTTCTTTGCTTTCTCCACCCTCCGGCGTACCTCCTCCACCGTGCATGCACCGTACATAGCCGTCAGTGCCCCCTTCATCAGGTTAGTTTATTTTCTTTCTTTCTTTTTTAACAGAAGAGTTTATTTTCTTTTTAAAATATAAATTTAGTTGAAGAAATTAAATTAAAACTTGCAATGTGAAACAGGACGTTAAATTTCTTGTTGAAATATAAATTGTAGCTCACATAGAAATGAATTTGTTAATTGTGCTTATATATTGGCTAAACAGGACGTTTAATTTTTTTAGTGAAAATAATTGAAAACCTAGCCAATAGGAAATATCACGTTAATATATTGTTTGTTTGTGGAAATGTTTGTTTTACATGTTTGGAGGTTGGGAATTGAGAGGGAAAATATGTATATATATTATAATAAATAAATGGAGTTTTTGAATGATTGTGATGAAATTAACAACAATTAAATAGAGTAATTTTTGTTTCTTTAATATGATTGATTTTATTTTTTTAAAATTAGATTAGTAAGATTATTAATGTAGTTTCCTTAATATAATATAGTAAGTAGTATGATTATTATTCGTGTAGTGGAGAGATAGGGTTGCTTGAAATTTTGGGATGTCTTACTTTTAACAGGAAATGCTGTCGAAGTTTTTGTTGAAAAAAGTGAAAAAAAGAAATCTCATCATATATCGTTGACAATTGTACTAAACGTGTTAGTGTTATTGGGAATGGCTTAGGTAGTAACAAAATGGATCACAATTGGATGAATACTTTGAGAACTAGTGAAGAATATGAGAAAGGGGTGGAAGAATTTATTGAATTTGCTAGAAAGAATGCTCTAGCAAAAAATGGGAAGTATTTTTATCCTTGTGTCAATTGTTTGAATGAGAGTCGACGGGATGTTGATGTCATTAAGGATTACCTCCTTTGTGATGGAATAAATCTGCGATACATAAGGTGGATATGGCATGGTGAGGAAGTAACAGATTGTCCGTCGCACAAGAAGGAAGATGTGGATGTGATAGATGAAGATAAAATGGAGAAAATGATTCACGATGTTGAGGTAGAATCCAAAAGATGATTTTGCCCTTCAGCCCTCATGCTCGCCACTTCAGAAATAATAACACACGGTTCTTAATTAACAACTCCGGATTCTTGATTAACAACTCCCCTTTCTTATTTCACAACTTCATAATTTAAGTTTTAAGGCCAATAACAACACCTTTTTTTATTAACAACACGCGCTCTTAATTAACAACTCCGAATTCTTGATTAACAACTCCATATTCTTGATTAACAACTCCAGTTTCATCTTTTTCCTTTCACAATAACAACACCGGTCTTATTATTAACAACACCATATTCTACATTAACAACTCTCATTTCTTATTTCACAACTTTGTAATTTAAGTTTCAGGGTCAATAACAACACCTCTTCCTTTATTAACAACATCGTATTTTACATTAACAATATTATATTTTTGAGATGCGAATATGTGGAAGAATAAAGCAAAGTTTGTTAATCAAGAATTTGGAATTGTTAATAACAAGACCGGTGTTGTTATTGTGAAAAAAAAAAAGATGAAACTGGAGTTGTTAATCAAGAATACAGAGTTGGTAATTAAGAATCCGGAGTTGTTAATTAAGAACCGCATGTTATTATTTCTAAAGTGGCGAGAATGAGGACTGAAGGGCAAAATCGTCTTTTGGCGCCGCTCGCATTGTTCATCCGTACTAATAGTGGACTGATCCGGATTTTTCAATTTCAATGCACTGAATAGGGATTTCCCTATTTCTAATGTAGAGAGATTTTCGCAATTTTATTTGTCCACATGTAACAATGCGTCCTGTTGCTTTCTATTGCAAGGCAAGTACTAAAATTACTAATAGTTTTTTTTTATTTTAAGCCAAATATCATAAATTAGTAATTTGAATTATTTTAATATAAATTGTAATTGAAAAAATATTTTTATAATCTTTTTGGAATATTCTTGATAGGAGGTTAATGGTTTGGACTTAAGTGCATGTTTTAAAAATAGAGGTGAGGTCTATGTAGTTAAAGCAAAATGAAATGGTTGTCAAAGTATTTTTTTTTTTTTTGGACTGAGGTTGTCAAAGTATTTTACTTGAATAACTTTTGTTGGTGCAGCCCAGAAAAATTATCAATGATTTTAAATAAAAATGTAGATAAACAAACTTTATTTTTGTATAATTACTTATGTATATAATATTATTTTTTATTTAATTATTACAAATGATTCATTTCGTGAGACAAAGTTTTAATGTGGCAAAGATACTTTAACCAACTTTCTAAAATGCTTATCATTATTTAAGATCTATAACGTTTCTCAGATTTTGCCAATAATTATTGTCACTGAGATTTTTTATGACAATTTAATTTATTAATAGAATTAGTCCTTTGTGTGACCATTTTTCCTTTTTATCAAATTACTCATAATGTCAAGCTAGTTAATACCCTTTTGATGTTTCTATGATTTTATACTTCCTCTCATAGTCCCGGCCATAATATAAGACACTTTAACTAATTCACTG
Organism: Inga laurina; assembly: GCA_963855925.1. Classification (NCBI taxonomy): domain Eukaryota; kingdom Viridiplantae; phylum Streptophyta; class Magnoliopsida; order Fabales; family Fabaceae; genus Inga; species Inga laurina. The sequence goes on from OY979708.1 coordinate 58,845,353, forward strand.
AAAAAAAAAAATGATTGTTAACTCATTAAAGATGTCATAAATTAAAATATTTTTGCTTTTACAGTTATTGAAAAATGTGTTTGAAAATCTAATGAGTGGGCGAAATTGGAAATAAGCATTAATTATTGGGACAACACTGGAAAATGAACATTAATTATTTCAAATGACTTATATTTTGGATTAATCCATTCTTTTAGAAGCATCTTATATTGTGGACTGGAGGAAGTAAGTACAATTATGCATGTGCATATATAAAAAAGTCATTAATTAAGAATCACATTAAAAGTTAGGGTACTCGGCAAGAAGCTCGTAAACAGTATGCTCATACCATGCATCAATTTTAGTCAAGTCCTTATTTTTTGTTTTGTTTTGTTCAAGTTTTAGAAGACGAAAAACAAGTTAAATTTTAATTTTGTCATTTAAATCAAATTTGAATAATACAGTGTATTATATCAATGTTCAGTTGTTATGGAGGCTTTCCGAAAATTTATCTTTTTCCGTCAAGTCAAAATTGAGTCTTTCAACATCAATAAATAAATAGATATTAATATAAACAATACAAGTTATATTGAATGAATTACATATGGCCGAGTGATAATAAACAATATAGTTTTCATTTCAAAAGCTCACGTACGTAATTTAACAGTGATATAACACATATCATAATGGGGAAATATATTGTTTTTGGCCATAAGATGATGGGGAAATATGCTGCATAAGTTTTATTATTTATTGAACATGATACTGCTTATATAACACTCTCATAGAAACATAAATAGTTGATTCTCTCGTATATAATGAAGATATTATACATATGTTTCTACACATTAGTATCATTAATTTGTTGGAGGAAATTGGTTGTTGGCCAGCATTTCAAAAGGCTCATCTGGCGGAGGACGACATTCACACCCAACTGTTGCATCGCAAGGGCATAGACAGTTGTGACAATTTATCACTTTCCCTCTTGCTTCACTTTCCTCTCACACACCTGCATACAATTCAATACAATAAACATGTGCATGCAATAATCCATCATAATATAATAAATACTCCTCCAATCTTATTTACTTAATTTGCTTAGATTAAGAAAGTTGGTTAAGTTAGGTAATATGATTTATATTTTATAAAAAATTCGAGCTATCTTCTTTAATTTCCTCATTTCCTCTCCTTGATTATTATTGAGGGAGGAGTATTAATATGGGTAAATTAGGAAAAAAATTGATAAATATGAGTTGAAAATATTTGTATATTAATATTGTTTTGTATGTAGAATATTATTGTATTCTAGAATAATCCTGCAATAGGACAAGTGTCATACTATGATTCAGTCGGCTGATTTATAAATAGAAATGATGAGGACCAGAGATATTCGTTTCTAGGAGCCTCTTTATTATTTTCCATATTATGTAACTTGGTATCAGAGCATCTATGTCAGAAATGGCATCCTCTCTTAGGAATAACACCGCAAGAAGCCAATCAAACCCTAACACCATACTCGCCGCCACTAACCCTAGCACCCATGCTTTCTTTATTGACTCCATCTCGTCTATTTCCTCACCAATCTTGACCCCACCAACATCCCTTTCCCGTGATTCTATCCTCACCTCCGTCTCCCAGTCATCAATACACCACTCACCTCTCCTTTTCCTAAATTTCTTTCCCAACCCATCCTTTCCAAACTATCCTCTGGCACACACCAACTTTGCTGGCTATTTCCCGATCTCACAATCTCCTTCCACCTCCACCCTATCCAATCCTCTCTTCACCTCCTCGACCATTCCCATCTCCACCTCTTCAACCATTCCCATATCTACTGCGTCCGCCATTCCTCACCCATACCTCGGTGGCCACTATTTCCCTACCTCGTCATTTCCGATTGCTTATCACTCCCCAAGTATACCAACTCGGCCAGTGCCACTTCTCAGCTCCTTGAACCGGGCAAGTTCCATCAAGTTGAACGGAGATAACTTTATTACTTGGGAATCGTCGATTATGCCTATCATTTGAGGGCATCGTCTAGAAGGATTTCTCATTGATGCCAAAGCGATTCTACCAGAGTATACTTTGGATGCAGCAAAACAAGTCATTCCAAATCCAGAATACGATGACTGGCAAGCAACAGATCAAATTCTCTTAGGCTGGTTATTTAGCACTATGACCATCGAGATCACTTCCCAGATGACACATTGCAAGACTGCTGCAGCTCTATGGACAGCGATTAAGGAATTTTTCAGAGGTAACACAAAATCTCATGCGACCTTTCTTAAAGGTGAGTTTCAGCAAACTAAGAAAGGAACTCTAAAGACGTGAGAATACTTGTCAAAAATGAAGACTCTATCGGATAATCTAACTCTTGATGGTTCCCCACTATCACTAGCTGACTTGATTACCCAAACACTTGCTAGGCTTGATGCCAAATACACACCTATTGTGGTGATGCTGTCTGAGAAGGTTAACTTGAGCTAGGAAGACCTTCAATCCAAATTGCTCACTTATAAGTCACACATGGAACATTTGCAAACCACATCTCAAACTAATCTAGCCTCAGTGTTTGCCAATTTGTCATTCAAGTCCACCAACTCCTCATCATCAAGCAGGAATAATGTATGGAGAGGCAGAGGAGGTCAAAGTGGAAGAGGCAAAACAGGCTGCTTTCATGGAGGTAGGCAATCTGACCGATCAGATAAGCATGAGAAATTCTATCTACTCTGTGAGAAAACGAGACATGAACTGTATCAATACTTCTATTGTTTTGATCGCAACTACAAAGGGCCCAGGAAGAGTAAAAATGTATATGCTTATATAGTCACTCCTGAAACCACAAATGACCCAATATGGCATTTATATACCGGTGAAACTCACCATGTGACTCACTCAGCTGAAAATGTTGGTAAAAGCAATCATATACCAGATAAAAACTCACTTTATAATGGTGATGGTAGCTCTATTGATGTGGTAAAAATTGGTAACTCTAAACTTCTCTGTGACAATTCTCCTAAGGATTTAAAGCTGAATCATGTCTTGGTTGCTCCAACTATAGCTAGAAATTTGATTAGTGGGTATAAGCTGATAAATGATAACTCAAATATACTTGTTGAAATTGACTCACACGGGTGTTTTGTGAAGGACAAGACACGTCATAAAATATTGCTGCATGGAGTTACTACAAAAGGATTCACCAGGACTATACAAGATCGGTAATACAGTGATTCTTGCTGAAGATGCTGCTTTGAGTATTAATTCCAAAGAGTCTAAGTCAGTCCAGAAAAGTAACTTGAGTCACGTTTTTCTACTACTTTAGAGTTTGGCATAAGCGTCTTGGCCATCCAAATATAAATACTCTTCACAAAGTACTTAGTGATTGTAATGTTTCTTTCAAACGTAATGAAGAGTTATCTTTATGTGAATCTTGCCAATTTGGAAAATCACATAAACTACCATTTTCAAACTCACAATCCTGAGCCACTTACCCACTGCATTTGATCCACACAAATTTATGGGGATTATCTCCAGTTGTATCTCAAGAAGGTTATTGCTATTACATTAGTTTCCTAGATGACTATAGTAGGCACACCTGGATATATCCTCTAAAGACTAAGGATGCTACTTTGTTAGCCTCTAAGAATTTCAAGAGTATGGCATAAACACAACTGGAAAGGAAAATTAAGACACTTCAAACTGAGTGGGTTGGTGAGTATCGTTCTTTTCCGTCTTATATCACTGAATGTGGTATCATTTTCTGTTATTCCTATCCATACACCTCCTCACAAGATGGAGGAGTTGAAAGAAAACCTAGACACGTTGAATTAGCCCTTACTCTCCTTACACAAGCACACATGCCTGTATGTTATTGGTGGGATGCATGTTCTACTACAATTTATCTAATAAACTATTTGCCAACAACTATGTTGCATGACTTATCCCCATTTGAAGTCCTGTTTTAGAAAAAGGTTGACTTACAAGCTCTAAAAGTTTTTGGTTGTGCTTGTTTTCCATGCCTTACTCCATACAACCAACACAAGTTGCAGTTTCATAGCACCAAGTGTGTATTCATCGGTTATAGTGGACTTCACAAGGGATACAAATATCTAAACTTAAATGGGCGAATTTATATTTCCAGACATGTTGTATTTAATGAAGCTGATTTTCCATTTGCTAATGGTTTTTTTTGAATCTGAGACATCCCGTGCAAGAGGAAGTGGTAACGTTCACAAGCCCTTCTCAATTCTTCATTCCAGCTACAATTTATGTTCTAGATTCAATAGAAAATCAAAATTCAGCAAAATTACCTAGTATTGAGTATGTTTCTTCACTAAAATCAGTCACAAACAGTGCAAAGGATACCAAATCTCGAGAAGTATATGAGTCAAATGAAATCTCAGAATCAAACCAATCAAAACCTGATCCGATGACTGAGATTGCTAACTATACTATAGATGTTCAGCAGCCTTCTCCTAGCACACAGCAGCAGGTGCAACCTATTGACTCATCTCAGAATGAATTACACAATTATGCACATGTGAGCAGACCAGACACTACAACTGAGACTACAGCTGCACAAAATACTCATGCAAACGTGAAGCAAGAAGGGAATCCACAAGCCAAAATTCCCTTACATAGGAGTTGTGTGTAATGCCTCAAATTTCGATTAAGCGCTAATGATAATTATTGAGGATAATTATCAAATTAAAGTGGAATAATTATGTGTTTTGGTGGCAATATTAATTAATTTGCCATAATTGTTGGGAAATTGAAAGAATGGCTCTAAATTAGTGATTAATGGAAGAGATTAATTACTAATTAAAAGGGTATGAGATGGGAAATTAATTGGCTAATAGAGGGATTAAATTGGCTAATTAGTGATTTATTGTGTGTGAGCCAATGACCTTGTGACATGTGGCAAGAAGAGATGAAGCATGAGTGTGAGAAAAGTCTAATGTAATATTTTAATAGTTTCTCTCTCTCTCTCTCTCTCTCTCTCTCTCTCTCTCTCTTTGTTCAGCTGAAATGGAGGGAGTATCATCAACATCTTCACCTCTCTTCCTTCTCTCTCTCATGTTCTCTCTCTTTTCTCTCTTGTGCAGCCATTGTTGGCCAAGAAAGAGAAAATGAAAGCTTGCATTTAAGGTGAGTAAATGACCTCTAATGCCAAAACTTCCTTCTATAAAGTTGTTCCTTGGAGTGAGAGCTTCAATTTGATGGTTGTAGTTTCTTCATTGGTGGTGATTTGATGAATCACGAAAATGTACAAGTTGGAGAATCATGAAGTGCCTTTGGGAAAGTTGTTGAGGTGAGTGAAAGCTTCATTTTCATATAAGTTTTGTGGCCATTGGTTAGGCCTTGAATTTCTGGAATTTTAGCCCTAATTTTCGTGATTTAGGGTCTTGGGGAGTATGGTATGTTGTTATGGAAATAGTGCCTTGTTTAGTGTTTTCAATTGATAGAATTGCATTGAAGCTTAAATGTGAAGTTTGGCACCTTTTGTGTTGGTTTTGTGCTTTGGTCAAAACATGGCATGTAAATGGGTTGTGATTTTGGTCATTTTGAGGTTACCATTGTGTTCCTTGTGGAAAATTGTATGGGAATAGGTTTGGTTAATGCTTTTGGAGTCATTGGACACTTTAGTAGAAAATTGGAAAATCTGCCCCTTGGAACTCTGTTCTGGGCAGGTTATTTGTGTGGACATTTTGAATGACCAAATGATTTCAGAAAATTGTGAAACTTTCCAGTCTTAAATTTCACATCCCAAGCTTCAAAATGGATATATATTTTGTGTCATTTCGTTTAGTATTCTGTGAGTTATGGTTGTCCAAAGTTTGGGATTGAAATAGAACTCTGTTTTGGGGTAGTGATGCGTTTTGTGTAATTCTAGGATTTGTATGGTGATTTCCAGTAATGGTTCATATTTTTCATATGAAGAGAACTAAAATAGCTTTCAATGGGCTTTAGGATCACCTCATTTCGATTTTTCTAGAATTAGTTATGAATTTTTGAAATTACCTTGGCTGCAGTAGAAAAGTCTTGACTGCAGCACAAAAGTTTCTGCGTGCGTTTTGGCCACAGCCAGAACTTCTTGGCTGCAGCCAGAAACCTTCTGTGCATGTTTTGGCCGTAGCCAGAGGGTTCTTGGCTGCAGCCAACCCCCATTTTCAGCATTTTGGGATTTTTAAAGGTGATTTCCAACCTAGTTCTTCCCAATCCTTTAGGCTTTCATTGACCTTATTATAGCGCCTGAAGGTTATGAATGGTAACCAACTTTAAGTGTTATGAAAATAAGAATTTGGAAAAGAGAATGATCCTATGTCCTTGATTTGGTTATAGGGTTGGGTATACACCTTGATCATGGTTTGATATCCGCTCGGATCGTGAGTAGCCGATGCTGGAGTATACGTGGAAAGAATAAGGGTAGGGAACTTACCTCTCCTGCATGTATTGATATTTGTGTTTATGTATTGATGCATGTTATTGCTTTGCTTGATTAAGTGAAACATATATGAATTATTGAAGCTCTGTTTCTATTTATGCTATGGCCATGAGTATGTTGTTGAAACATTGAGCATGCAGATATATCATTATGTGAGCATGAGTTATTGTGATGCAAGCATGTCATGCATTAAACACTTATCTTGCATGCATATTGGTATTTGTTTCCTACTGGGATTCTCTAGAATCTCACCCTCCCCTACCAACATTTTAGATAGAACAAGTGGCTCGAGGAAGGAGCAAGCGATTAGGGGCGGCGAGAATCCCTTATGGGCATTTGGATTTGGTAGTTGGTTATCATTGCTATTTGGGATAATGGTAGTTGATTTGGATGTATATGTGCTTGGATGTCTATTGGGTTATTTGGTTATGTATTGGAGATGGACTTGTGTAATCCCCGTTGAGGAATTGTAAAGGGCACATGTGCCCTATGAATCTTTAGTGAAGGTATGAATCCGGGTTTGCCGGTATTATTAATGTGCACTCTGATATTTATATAAATGTGATTTATCTTCACGAAGTAATTGTATTCGAAATATGAATGTGAGACCAGGTTAAAGTGTTTGTGAAATGTATTTGTGAAAATCCTATCTTAAGGATGGGAATGTAAATGAGTTTTGATTATTATTGGTCTCTATTTCATTTTTGTCACATGTTTCGGATATAATTACGGAGGGGGTTACACTGTGCAATCAAGTGTACATGTTCCTTAAATGACAAAAGAGGCACTCCAACTTCCCTTGTGGAAACAAGCCATGATTGAAGAATTCTTTGCTCTAATGAAGAATCAGACATGGACACTAGTTCCTCAACCTGTCTCTCACAAAGTAGTTGAAAATAAATGGCTATTTAAACCGAAGTTCAATTCGAATGGTGACCTTATCAAACGAAAGGCTAGACTGGTGGCAAAGGGTTTTTAGCAAACCGAAGGTATTGATTTCTATAACACATTTAGCCCTGTGATTAAAGCCTCCACTATCAAAATAATCTTAACCATTGTTGTGACATTCAAATGGGACATCAAGCAGCTGGATATAAATAATGCTTTCCTGAATGGATATCTTACTGAGCCTATCTACATGGAGCAACCAGAGGGATTTGTCAGCCCCTCTAAACCTCAGTACATATGCAAACTCACTAAGGTGCTTTATGGGCTCGAACAAGCCCTAAAAGCATGGTTTGATAGACTAAGAAGTGTTCTGGTCAGTGGGGGGTTCACAAACTCCAAAAGTGATATTTCCTTATTTATTTAATCAAATAAGCAGCAGATTTTAATGATACTCATATATGTTGATGATATACAAGTCACAAGCAGTAATCCTTATAGCCTACAATGCTTTACTACAAAACTTCATAATATTTTCTCTCTAAAAGATCTTGGGTCACCGCATTACTTTTTGGGAATTGAAGTTTTTAGAGACAGAACTGGTTTATACCTCTCACAGGCCAAATACATAACTGACATTTTGAATAGATTTCAAATGTCAAATGCTTCACCTTCTACTACTCCTATGGCAACACACAAATCCCTGTCAACACATTTAGGTGAATTGCTATCTAATCCTTCTCAATATCGCAATGCATTAGGAGCTATGCAATACCTATATATGCAACACACGGCCTAACATCAACTTTAGTGTGGGAAAATTAAGTCAGTTTCTATCTCAACCAACCACTGAACATTGGAAGGCAACAAAGAGAGTATTAAGGTATCTCAAAGGTACAATATATTATAGGATTCACATTAAACCCTCCAGAATACTCAATTTGACTGCATATTTAGATGTCAATTGGGCATCCTGTCCTGGGGATCAGTGGGAGGTTACTGTGTGTTCCTAGGAGACTCCCTAGTTACATGGTCCTCTAAGAAACAAAAAGTGGCATATAGATCCAGCACATAATCAGAATACAGATCTTTGGCAGATACCTCAGCTGAATTATGCTGGATTAAATCTCTACTCTCTGAACTACACTTGCAGCCTAGTAGTATACCCACTATCTGGTGTGACAATACAAGTGCAGCAGAACTAGCATCAAACCCTGTACATCATGCAAGAACCAAACACATCGAAATTGATGCTCACTTTGTAAGGGATCAGGTGATGTCGAAAAATCTGAACGTTCAGTATGTACACACAGACCATCAGCTAGCAGACTACCCAACAAAGCCTCTACATCATGCAAAATTTTGTAGTCAAAGAGACAAGCTTGGCATCATTGTTACTCCCATCAAGAAGGCACAACAAGAGCAAATCAATCAAAAGATCTCAAACAGAAAGAGGAAAAGAAAGGGGGTCTGAAGTAAAGGAGGGAGTTGAAAATATTTGTATATTAATATTGTTCTGTATATAGAATATTATTATATTCTAGAATAATCCTACAATAGGATAGGTGTCATACTATGATTGAGTCAGCTGATTTATAAATAGAAATGATGAGGACCATAGATATTCATTTATGGTAGCTTTATCATTTTCTATATTCTGTAACTACATGGAAAATAAGTCTTATATACAATATCAAGATCAATTTCTCAAATGTGTCTCATATTAAGAATAAAAGGGAGTAATGGATAATAGAGTCTGTACTGAAAAACTCTTCACAATATGGTAAAAATAAGAATTAAAATTTTTAAAATATTTTCAATGCAATAAAATATTTCGTGGCTGTTAGTTTGAAGTTTTGAACATAGATTCTTCGCTAATGCATGAAAAATCTGCGTTGAACACAATGTAGCAAAACATGGAAATGAAAAAGAAAGCTAGAATCTTACTTGTTACAGTAATCAAAATAGCCAATAAGAACATCAATTCCGGAAGACTTCGCCATGTTTTTTTCTGATAAGAAAATGTTACGAATCAATGCTTTATATAGGCCATAAATGGAGACTTATTTTTGGGTAGAAAAGCCCCTATTAATTAAAAGAAGATTCGGATCTGGTGATTCGATCGGTTTAATTGCTTTAAAAGCTTTAATTTGCTTTATAAATACAACGATCGTACTACTAGTTAACCAGCAGATATGTGTGCATGTATATGAAATAACCAAGGTAATTAAATCCAGACCGGTCAGTGAATCAATTGGGATACCGGGTTAAGGGTCAGTGAGTCAGACCGGAGTCAAACCGGAGCTAAACTAAAACCAAATCGGTGAGAAATGGAATATTCTAGGCTTATAGTATGAAATTCTAACACTACAAAAAAACAGCAAATTACCCACGGAATTCTGTCTCTGAAATCAAATTACCCACGGATTAGGGACGGAAACGGAATTACCGACGGATCACCGACGGAATTTTTTCCATGGGTAAAAAATCCGTGACAAATTGATTTACCGACGGAATTTTTATTCCGTCGGAAATTACCGACGGAAATTACCCACGGAAAAAATTCCGTCAGTAATTACCGACGGAAATTACCCACGGAAAATTTTCCGTCGGTAATTACCCACGGAATTTACCCACGGAAAAAATTCCGTCGGTGATTACCCACGGAATTTACCCACGGAAAAAGTTCCGTCGGTGATTACCCACGGAATTTTTCCGTGGGTAATCCGTCGGTAATTTAATATTATTTTTTAAAAAAAAAATTCCACGTGGCGACCTTAAAAGAGGCCACGTGGACATCACCGAAAGCCCCACACCGCCCGCCCCCGCATCTGGCCCCGGCAGCCCCTGAGCAAGGGCCACGTGTCCCTCTAACCTTGCGCCACGTGTCCCTGTGAGATAATTGTTGCATTTTGTGACGAAGGTGGGATTGAACCTTGGACCTTTTGGTATGTGTTCTGATGCCTTTGCCAGTTGAGCTGCTTTAACCTTGCGTTATTTATTCACGTAATAATATATATAATGTAATAATTTAAAAACAAATATAATATTAAGATAAATATATATAATTAAATATATATTTATATATAATTATATTTTTCATTTTTTATAATATAAAATTTTTTAATTTCGTTTAAATATTTAATATTAATATAAATATATACAAAATTACATATATACTTATAAATAATTATATATTTCGTTTTTTATAATATAAATTTAAATTTTTTTTAATTTCTGATTTCATTTAAATATTTAATATTAATATAAATATATATTTAATTTTATATATAATTATATATTTTGTTTTTATGATATAAAGTTTAAAATATTTAATTTTTTTATTTCATTTAAAATTTTTATTATTAATATTATATATATTTAATATATTATATTAAATATTAATTTTATAATATTTAAATTTTTATTTGTTATAGATTATTTTTATTCTTATTATTTTATATAAATTATTAAAAGATAATAAAAAAATTATTAGTTTTACCGACGGATTACCCACAGAATTCCGTCGGTAGTTTCTCATTCAAATTACCCACGGAATTCCGTGGGTAAGGCGTCGGTAATTACCGACGGAAAAAATTCCGTGGGTAAAAGCCAAATTTACCGACGGAATTTTGATTCCGTCGGCAATTACCGACGGATTACCCACGGAAAAAATTCCGTGGGTAATTGCCGACGGAAATTACCCACGGAAAATTTTCCGTCGGTAATCACCCACGGAAAATTTTTCCGTCGGTAATTAGAGACGGATTACCCACGGAATTCCGTGGGTAAAGCTTGGGTAATTACCGAAGGAAAAAATTCCGTGGGTAATCCGTCGGTAATTACCCATGGAATTTTTTTCCGTCGGTAATTTTTCCGACGGAAAATCCGTCGGTAAATCGTAGGAAATTACCGTCGGAAATAATTCCGTGGGTAATTCCGTCGGTGATAACATGTTTTTTTGTAGTGTAAAGGAATTTATTTTTTTAAAAAAAAAAGATTTAAACAAAAATAAAAAACTTGACCGGAACTGGGTCACCGGTTTTCGGTCCGGTCCAAGTTAAATAACCTGGGAAATAACCATGAATAGCACAATTTGCTTTCTCCGAATGCAATGCCCACTGGATTGATCTTATTGACAAATGCATATTTTATAATTAAATAAGTGTATTTTAAAAAATAGTTAATCTATAAACATTTTATACCTATTTAATTTATTTTATATGCTTTTCTCTCTAAATTTAATTATTAAGATAAAAAGTAATACCTTTTATAAAATCTACTCATATTCTATTTTGCAGGAAAAATAAGGGGAAAAAAACAGAGAGGGAAAAATAAGAAGTGAATATTGTGAGGAATGAGGATCCATGGGGGAAGAATTTAGAGTCGGTAATACGGGCCCAACCCGCGGGCCCACTGGTTGGGACGGGGCCCAACCCGCAAATTTTTTTTTTTTTTTTTACATATAATAATTTCACAAAATTTATAAGTTGTCTACTTCTATTTTAGTCTTTAGTAGCTCCCAATTCAAAGAAAAAAATCTTAGCCTTTTTCCTTCTTTTTTTAAACAAAATTATTATATTTTGGTTGTTTGAGAATGAATTTATATTTTATTTATAAACTTTGGCAAATTTGATAACTTTATCTCTTGAATTGTGAATTATGTTTTTAAATTTTTATAAGAGGAATGATTGATGCTAAGAAAATAAATTTAATAACTCATATATATATGTCTCGTATTTTCAACCCTCTTTAAAAAAATAAAAATTTTTTGTTTTTCAAAAAAAAAATATGCAAGCCCCCTAACTGGCCCGCAACCCACACACTATTGGTTAGGGTTGGCAAAATGCGCATAAACTAGTAATATATTTTGTAGTCTTTTGAGCAAAAAAATATATTGTGTAGTCTAAATACAAATGTCAGGCAAAAAAAAAAAAAAAAGTCTAAATACAAATGCTTTGCTGTTCAAAAAAAAAAAATACACATGCTTTAGAGGGATTGTGATATTCTCATAATTAAAGATCTTACTTTTATTTTCTATATTTTTTTATATTCTCATCATTAATTTATTTTATCTTATTTTCTTAAATTATTAATTTATCTTATTTATTGATGGAATTAGTGACAGAATTTTTTGTCACTAAATTCCATCGATAATCCTGATTCTCGATTTTCGGATGAATTGCCAACTGGAATTGGTAACAAAAAAATGTTCATCAATAACTTTATTTACCGATGAAATTTATAGCAAATGACCGACATAATTCAGCGCCTGTCTCTAAATTTGTTGATAAAACTTTTGTAATTTTTTTGGTTATAATAGTGTAATAATTTATATAATATAAAATAATATAATCAGTTATCAAAATGCATAATTATATATAATGAGTTATTAGAATATTATAATAATCTATTATAAGGTTAAGGTGCAAATTTACCCTGAAGTTATTATTAAGTAGTAATTTTTTCTCAGAAGTTATTTTAGGTTCAATGTTGCCCCAAAAATGTTAATATAACACCCCAAATTTTATTCACCAAATATATTGTAATTATTTTAAAAATAATCAATAAAATGGTGAATATTTATGAATTTGAAATTTATGAGTTTGTAGATTTTCATTTTCATGAGAATTGGGTTAGAATAATTATGAAATAAATTTGGGAAATTTAAAAAGCTCAATATCAAAGCCCAAAAATGGGGAAATAATAGAGGATAATATTTGGTCCAATAATAAAAGGAAATTGGCCAAAGAAAAAGGAGAAAAAGGAATTAAATTAAAAAGGTAATGGTAAAATCGTAATTTTGTCAATTTAGGACAAAATAAATTATCTTCCAATTAATTGAAGCTAAATTAAATTAATTAAGAAAACCAATGGAGAAATATATATTTGGGATATTTTGGTCAAATAAATATTGGAAATTGAAAGATGAACAATATTTCTAGTGAAATAGTTTATGAGGCGGTGAGTTTGTTATATGATTTTGGATGACTAAATGATGACCAAAAATTATGAAATTTTATAGGATGAAAGTAGACAACCTAAACTTTAATTTGATAGGTAATGGGTAATTTTTGGACCTGCATGTAAAAAGTTATGAATTTTTGAAGTTAGCCCAAAAAAAATGGCTATTTTTTGGGACAGCGTCCAAAGATTTAAATTCTAGAAATTTTGTTCTTCTAATTGGTAAAGGGCTATATTTGTACTTGAAATTAGACTTAATAAAGGTTTTATAGCCTTTAGAATCACTCCAATACGATGTCTACAAATTTAGTTATAATTTTTCAAAGTTTTGACAAAAAATCTCCCACAATTTCCAATTAATCCGAAAATGAAGAAAAATTATGGGATTAATTCATATCAGCTTATTTCTCTTTCTCCTATGGGCTTGTACATGTTTGAGAGCTGATTAAAGAGGAGGGAATATTATACATATGCTAATGGGCCTTATATCATAAAATTACATAAAGATAAGTTCATGTGCACAAAAGTCAAAGTTATGGTAAATAATTAAATTAGAGTAAAAAAAAGAGAGATATTTTAAAAACACCTCCTTCCTCTTTTATGGACCAAACCTGTCGGCCACACCAAGTGAAAGGTGGCTGAGGGAGGGGGGGGGAGGGAGGGAGAGAACTCACAAAGTAAGCTTGGTTCCTTTATGATTTAGCTTCTACATTATGTAATCCTTCTCCTAAGTTTCTCCTCTATATGATTCAGGGTTGTTTGAAGCAAAATTTTAGAGTTTGAAAGGGGCTAGGTTTGACCAAACAAAGGAACAACAAGAAGGAGCAAAAGGTGACTTCCTAAGCTTCAATTTCTTGTTGTTATTACTACTATGGTTAATTTAATCAGTGAAATTGTGAATGATTTGCTGATGTTGTAAAATTTGGGAAACATTGAACCCTAGGCATTATGCCTCCAAAGTTGGGTATAAATGGTAGTTATAACATAATTAAATAGTTAATAAAGTGGTTAAAAGTATAAAGGAGCAAGTCTATGGAGTTAGATTTCAGAAACCCCAATTTTTCACGAAGAATTTTGAGTTTTGGCCACCATAGTTCGGGGGGTTAGAGTTGGATTTTTGATTATCTGATGGTTCCATTATGTTCATGAGGGAAAATTAGATGAGGTTATAGTTAATCACTTTTCCATAAAAGAATTAAAAAGCATAATTACCAAAACGCCTCTGAAACCCTAAGTTAAGGGCTGCCAAGGGCATTCTAGTCTTTTGATAGTGAATTTGGTAATTTTGAGTCTGGAAATGGATTTCTTAGGCGAAAATATATTAGAATAGCCTAGATCAAAATTTTGGGAAAAGTACGATTGAACCGAGTAAGTCGAGGTCAGGCAGGTCTCGGGGGCATTTTGGTAAATTTTCACAATAGACTCATATAACCACTAAAAATACTATGGAAGTGCCTAGAATAGTACATTAATGGGTTTGAACATAATTCTTGTACATTTGACATTTTAAGACCAAGTTGAGAGCCCAATCGTTAGCACGCATTAAGAGGCATGAGTTTCGAGGTAAAATGGTTAATGTAGTAACTATTATCTCTCATATACTATGTGATTGTTAATATGTTGTATGTTACTATATCTGTGATATGAACACGGTGCCTGAGGTATGTTACCTAGTTGTGGTTAGATTCCCAGATGAGGTACGCCTGGGGTACATTACCTAGTTGTGGTTAGGGGCCCAACTGATGTACACATAGGGGATCCAAACAATGATTTGGCCCTGAGCTTGGTGTATATACACATATTGTTATGAATTGTTATTTTACATTATATTGTGCATTGCATATTTAAATTCTCACATTTTATATTATCGATGGTATGTTGCCATTGAGATTCTTTGGAATCTCACCCCGTTTTATAAACAAAAATGTCTTAGCGAGAACCAGCGGCTCTAAAGGTAGGGTTGTAGATACGGGGAACTGACAGGTGCGGATCCTGAGGCAAAGATAGTGGTTATATATGTAGTTTTATTTTGGACATTTTGTATAAATGAGTAAATATCATCAAACCCTGCGGGGAAACCTATGTTGTAATCAAGTATTCTGTATTAATATATCAGTATATTTATACTATTCTTGGGTTGTTCACCGAACTGCACGCAAACACTCTGAAAATGATAAAAAAAAATAAGATAAGGGTGTTATAGTTAAAATGGAGTAATGCTACTCCTTATTGTATAAAAATTGACAGTCAATGTCAACTTTAGTTTTTTAATGGTATGAGACAAAATTGATACGTTTTGAAATTTCTGGAGTAACATTGAATTTAAAGAACATTTCAAGATAATATTGATCTTCTGTGAAAACTTCTGACACAAATTTACACTTTAATCTCTTATTATAATATTATAATAACTTGTATGAAGAAACGGATAGCTACAAAATCTCATAACTTTGTGTGAAATCACAGTTTCTTTGTAAGTTGCAATGGCGAGTTTTCTGGCCGACTTTTCGACTTTATGTACCAATTAAAAATTGTTGTCGATCCATAAAATGTCAGTTATTTTTTTAGACTTGACTTTTTTTGCCAGCTTTTAGGTTTGATTTCATTTGGAAGATTAATACATCTAATAATATAATTATTTTAGTTATCGTTGTTGAAACTTTATTTAACCTTTTTAGGTTTTAATCTGTTTAATTAGTTATCATATATTTTTAATAGCTATTTCTTGATAGAATTAAAATATTATAAATTGACTATCGAGTTCATTTAATTTTATTATATTGAATAATGACATTTTATAATAGTTAATTTTTTGAATAATTATATTTTTAACTTAAATTTAAAATGTATTGCATTTTTAATTAATTTTATATTAAAAATAAATATCTTTTAGAAAATTTTAATAATGAATTACTTTTTTCAAAATACAAAAATGCATTATAATATATGTGATTTTTTCAATAAAACATTTGATTGTGTGCATAAAATAATAAAATTAAAAAGATAATTTTAATAAGGCTAAATTATACAAAACCCCCATGAACTTTGAGTCAGTTGTATATAACCTCTCTGACATTTCAAAGTTTAAATTTAACCCCTGACTTTTCATTTTTTAACTATTACCTCCTTGCCATTAAGTGACCGTTATCTTTTTAACGGAAATTGTCACGTCAGATTATGAAATGATACGTGACATCCTATATAAATTACTAATTTCATAAAATCACCTGAATTTTAAACAGTTGCAGATAACCACCCTGAACTTTGATCAGTTATAAATAATTCCCTTGAAATTTCAAAATTTAAAGTTAACTCCCTTAAAATTTTGATTTGTAATATTAAACCTCAAGCTGTTACTTTTATTTGTCAATTAAAATATTTTTTTGGTATGGCAAAAACAGAAAAATTAGAAGAATAATATTTAAAAATATAAAAATAAAAATTTCATCATTTATATAACATTTAATTATTTTCTTGGGATAATTAAACATTATTGATAATAAAAATGTCATCATTTGTGTTAAATATATTATTGGGATGATTGAGCATTGATAGTTTAAATATTATGTTTATGTTAGAGTATAGTTCATGACCGCATTAATTTTTTTTATTTGTAATGAATATTTTTGCAAGAATCAAAGGTTTGACATGTATTTTTATATTTTTCAAAATATTCTTCTTCTTGTTTTTTTTATACAAAAGAACTAATAGTATTTCAATTGATAAATTATAGCAAAAATCTCAATAAATTTATGAAAAATATACAAAGTAACTACATGTGGTTTAATATTATAAATCAAAATTTTAGGGGATTCAAATATAAATTTTGAAATATTTAGGGGTTATTTGTAACTGATCAAAGTTTGGGGGGTTCTTTGCAATTGTTCAAAATTCAGGGGTTCTCTGCAACTTTTCAAAGTTCAGGAGGTTTTGTGAAATTAGTAATTTACACAGGATACCACGTAAGATGCGACGTGCCATACTCAAAATTTGACGTGGTATTTTCCGTTAGAAAGATAACAATTACTTAATGATAGGGGTTAATAGTTAAAAAAATGAAAGGTTATGAGGTTAAATTTAAACTTTAAAATGTCATGGAGGTTATAGGCAACTAACCCAAAGTTCAAGGAGTTTTGTATAATTTATCTTTTTAATAATATATATTTATACGTGTGTTTGTATAATATAAATATAATATATTTATATTTGTTTTTGTAAATTCAAATATTATATATAATTAATTTTGTATTTAAGGATTATATGTTTTTCTCAACTCAACGCAAAGGTTCAGCACTATCTTGAGGTTTATACTCTAAAGTAAGCTCATAAACAGCACTGAAGGCCCAACACTCATTAGTTTGTTAAAGTCGTAAACAGTATATTCTCATCGAGCATCAATTTTATTAAAATCTCATTAGTTAGTTTTGTTCATGGTTTAGAAGATAAAAGAAAATTATATTCGCTACCTGAATCTAAAAAAGTTTGGTGCCCTATTAATTTGTTATGTTCGGGTTTGGTGGTTATGGAATCGGAGGACCGAATATTGCTTATGGATGAATTTAGTATGCCAGCCCAGTAAGACCTGAGATAATCAAATTAACAAATTTATTATTTTTTTTCGCTTCAAGTAAAATAGAGTCTTTCGACATCATCATCAATAAATCGGTATAAGTATCAACTATATCATTTATACTGAATCAATTATTTATTCCTAAAATTTAAGAGAATGCAATACTATACATTCCAAAAATCAAATAGTTAAGGGAAATCATTTAAAAAAAAGGATTTTTCTGCCCTTTTAACTCTATTTTTATATAATTAATTTTAATCCAAATTAATCATATATAAATAATGCATTTTTGGCCCAAATAACAAAATAAAATCCCCAAATATGATATGAAAAATTATATTAAAATAGCAATTATCAATTCCCAAGTTATGAACAATTTCGTTGGCGTTTCAAAGGTACACATAAATTAACATTATTGATATAATACATATGATAATGGGAGATATATGCTGATCCATAAGTTTTATTATTTATTGAATATGTCACCACATAGCATTCTCATAGAAACATATATAGTTGATTATCTCATAATAAAGATATTATATATAATTTTACCCATTATTATTATTATTAGCAGTGGGAGGAAATTGGTTGTTGATGGCCTGCATTTCAAGAGATTCCTCAGGAGGAGAACGACAACATCCAACATATGGATAGCAAGGCTGACAGGGGCAGTTATAGCAACCTATAGTAATCCCCCTGGCTCCACTGTCCTCGCCCATATCTGCAAACAAATACAATATGATGCGATAAACAAGCTTGCAATTATGCATTATATTATACTATCTACAGTCCTTAATGCAACATTTGATTGACTAATTTGGAAAAATTAAGAAAGCTAAATAAATTATTTTAAAGTATTTATATTTATCAATTTTCTCGAAACTTGATTTATAAGCTGATATATAGTCTAATGATAAATATTTTAAAGAGATCATGTAACATATATTATAATTAAATAGTTTATTTAACTTCCTTAATTTCCCAAATTAATCAACTAAGTCTTATATTAAGAATTAGAAGTAGTAAAAAACATCATATTGGTTCCTTATAATTATTTTTTTTTCTGTGAGGACATATGAGTAAGTTCCGCCAACAACAAAGTCTGATTTCTCCTAGGGTACTAAAGATAAAAGATAGGTTCCTCATAACAAGCTTACTGCATCCACAAACTGACAAAAGTTAATGTCTCAGCTACTAATTAACCACTTGTTTAAAACGCAAGAACCTCTATTCATTGGACTATTAATTAAGTAGAGGAAATAGTCTTAATTTTAACTTTGATGTAAGAAGAAATCAAAATGTGAAAAAAATTCATTGAAAATGTTAATCAATTGAGTTGAGAAGATTGCCCTCTACACACACCAAATTTTGACTATTCAGATAACTCAATACTAGGCGATTATAGTATTGAAAATCCTTGCTGTTTGCAACATTTCAAAAGTGATTATAGTCGTTATCCGAAAACCGTACTGAAATAAATAATATATTTTATACCGAAAATGCTTCACAATATTATTAAAATAAGAATGAAATTATTATCATTATTTTAATATTTTCAATGGAATAAAATATTTCTTGCCAATTAGTTTAAAGTTTTGGAAACACACACACAGATATATAGAATCGCCAATGCATGAGAAATCTGCATTTACACAATGTAGCGGAGCATAAAATTGAAAAGGACAGCTAAAATCTTACTTGATGCAAAGACCAAAGCAGCCAATAAGAACATCAATTTAAAAGAAGACTTCCCCATGTTTTTTCTGATGAGAAAGTTTTACGAACCAATGCTTTATATAGGCCAAATGGAAGACTTATTTTTGGGTAGAAAGAGTAATCATTTACGGCATTAATTGATACATTGAATTAAAAGAAGATTCGGATCTGGTTATTAGATGCGTGCATGTATATAGAAAATCATGAATAGTACAATTTATGAGGCAGTGAGTTTGTTATATGGTTTTGGATGACTAAATGATGAGCAAAATTTATGAAATTTTATAGGATGAAAGTAGACAACCTAAACTTTAATTTGATAGGTAATGGGTAATTTTTGGACCTGCATGTAAAAAGTTATGAATTTTTGAAGTTAGTCCAGAAAAAACTGGCTATTTTTTGGGACAGCGTCCAAAGATTTAAATTCTAGAAATTTTGTGCTTCTAATTGGTAAAGGGCTATATTTTTACTTGAAATTAGACTTAATAAAGGTTCTATACCTTTAGAATCATTCCAATACGATGTCTAGAAATTTAGTTATAATTTTTCAAAGTTCCGACAAAAAATCTGCCACAATTTCCAATTAATCCAAAAATGAAGGAAAATTATGGGATTAATTCATATCAGCTTATTTCTCTTTCTCCTATGGGCTTGCACATGTTTGAGAGCTGACTAAAGAGAAGGGAATATTAGACATATGCTAATGGGCCTTATATCATAAAGGGTTAATATAAGTTTTAGTCCTTGAAGTTTGGGTCAGTTTGGGTTTTGTCCCTGAGGTTTCAAAGTTTGGGTTTTGGTCCCTGTAGTTTGGGCCATTTGGGGGGTTGGTCCCTGAAGATTTAAAAGGACTTGCTCATGGTTTTAACGGTGTTAAATCATCCTACGTGGCTCTAACACCGTTAAAAAAGCTGATGTGTCATGCCTTGTAGATAGGTGACGTGGAAAATGTAATATATTATAATATATTGCTTTATTAAAAAAAACATCACAGTAAACCATACAAAACGCTGAAACACACGAGCAAGAGGGTCAACGTAAAATCGAAAGGAAAAGGGGAAGTTTTAGGTCAAACCGGACCCACAACCGGTGAAGTCCGACGTGGCCGTCCCCGGAGGGGTGATCACTGTCGTCGACGGTGGAGTGAATATCAGAGGTTGAGTGCTGCGTCATTCTCGTTTTTCTGAGGTAAGGAGGTTGTTGTTCTTGTATCGATGTCACTGCATCTTAGTGAAATACAAGTTGGTCTGATAGTCTAAAGCATTAGAGTGGTGAAATAGATGAATGGGAAGGGAAAATTTGTGTATGATTTGTTGTTTGGTTTGAAGCTTCTTCTTCGTTTTGTTGTTTAGTTTGAAGCTTCTTCTTCGTTTTGATACATCTTAGTGAAATACAAGTAAAGCTTCTTCTTCGTTTTGTATGGTTTGCGAAATTCGTGCTCTGTTTTTCGTTACTTGATTGTTCAATGGTCGGTAACATTGTTCCCAACACCTTTGGTTTCATCGTATCATAATGTGCCATAGCTGATTGCTACTGTTGAGTGTCCTCTGTTTAGTCATATATATATAGTTATATATCCTCTGTTTAGTTTAATGCTCTGTATAATTTCATTTGAGTAATATTGATGTCTCTGGTATGGCTATGATTGAGCTGGTGATGTTGATGTCTCTGGTGTTGCATAGGTGAACTATGGATTTAGAAAAAGATAGCAGTGATAGTAGTGCGGTGGATGAGAGTGATAATGGATCAACGGATTGGCTATCAAATTTTGAGGATAGTGATGAAGAAAATATAGATGATGACAATTTTAGGCAGTATGTTGGTGTTGGCGTAGGTGATGTTTTAGATGAAGTTGTTGGTAGTTCACAATTAATGAGAGTGCAGCCTGAGCAAGAAGAGCAAACAGCGGTAGTTGAGGTGAGAGAGGAGGATATGTTAGCAATGTTGTCTGATTATGAATCTGAGGAGATTGAGGAAGTTGATGGAATGTGTGATGATGAGGATGAAATAGTGGTTGCAGAAAAACACCCAAGATATAACCCCTCAGAGATGTGCAAAGAGTTTAAATTTTAGTTGGGGATGGAGTTCACTTCAATTCAGCAATTTAAAAGTGCAGTCAGAGAGCATGCATTGCTAAATGGATATAAAATAAAGTTCATAAAGAATGATAAGGTTAGATGTAGAGTAAAGTGTGTACATAAGGAATGCAAATGGTTAGCATTTGTAAGTAAAGGAAGCGGTGGTGACCTAACATATAGGTTGAAGACACTTCACTCAAAACACACATGTGGGGTGTCGATAAAGGGGAAGAATGCTTCGTACAAGTGGATTTTTGAGAAAATAGTTAACATAATGAGGATCAACAAGAACTTGAAGTTGGCAGATGTAATTGCAGCAATAAGGGCGCACTACATGGTTGATGTCTCTGTGTGGAAGGCATACAAGGCAAGGAAAAGGGCGAAGTCAATGATTGAGGGTGATTATAAGGGGCAATATCATAAGTTGAGAGATTATTGCAATGAAGTGAAAAAGTATAACCCTGACACAAGCTTTGTATTAGTTACCGATCAACCATATATAGATCGTCCTCCTGTATTTAGAAGACTGTATGAGTGTATTGGTGCAGTGAAGCGAGGTTTCTTAGCTGGATGCAGACCTATCATTGGGTTGGATGGGTGTTTTCTGAAGGGGCCGTATGGGGGAATACTACTGGTGGCAGTGGGCCGTGATGCTAATGACCAGTACTTCCCATTGGCTTGGGCTGTTGTTGAGGGAGAGAACAGAGACTCTTGGACATGGTTTTTGCTAAATTTATTTACTGATATTGGCACAATGAGAGAAAGAAGATGTGTGTTTATATCTGACCAGCAAAAGGTATAATATACTATATTTGAACAATTCCTTATTTCCCGTTGGTTGATGTTACTTTCAGTTTTGCTTAATTATGAATCAATAGCATGTGTTTAATTTATGAATGACAATTACATGTAGGGTCTTGTTCCTACATTTGTAGAGCTACTTGAAGGTGTTGAACATAGATTTTGCATTCGGCATTTGTATGCAAATATTAAAGCCACATATGGAGGAGGGGTTGTGGTTCGTGACTTAATTCTTCGTGCTTCAAAGGCAACTGTTAAGACTGAATGGAAAGAACGAATGAATGAGTTAAAGGCTGTTTCAACTGGAGCATATGAGTATCTATTGGCAATTCCTCCAACATGTTGGACAAAGTCACACTTCTATGAGACTTCCAAATGCGATATAGTGACCAATAACATGACAGAGTCATTGAATGGAAGACTGTTAGAGGCAAGAGAGCTTCCCATTGTGAGCATGCTTGATTGGATCCGAACATACCTAATGACGAGATTTGCTGAAAACCGCGTGAAGGCAGAGAAGTACCGTGACAAGGGGATAGTTTGCCCACGACCGCTTAAGAGATTAGAAAAGGAAATTCAAGAATGTCGAAAGTGGGAAGTAAGATATGCGGGTGATAATCGCTATGAGGTTTCACTTAATAGGCATAAGTATCAAGTTGATCTTACCGCTAGAAGGTGCTCATGTTATTGATGGCAGTTGAATGGTATCCCATGCAGGTAACAAACTTATATTTGTTTTCATTTCACTTATATGTCAGAGCTACTTGAAGGTCCTCATGTTATTGGTGTCAGAGAACTGTGATTATTATATTTGGTTGCTATTTAGAAATTTGGTTGCTGTGATGGGAATTTGTATGGGAATTAAGAAATATTTGACAGAAAAATATTCATATGCTGCAGTTTGACATCGTTGGTTGCTGTTATTGAGAGCATGCATTGCTGTTATATCATTATCACTGCTGTTTTATGCTTGTGACATGCTGATTTCTGCTCTTTTATGCTTGTGACATGCTGACAGAAAAATATTCATACGCTTGTGACATGCTGTTATTGAGAGCATGCATTCAGTTTGTGTCCATTTAACATTATTGCTTCTATTTTACTGCTCTTTTATGCTTGTGACATGCTAACAGAAAAATATTCATACGCTTGTGACATGCTGTTATTGAGAGCATGCATTCAGTTTGTGTCCATTTAACATTATTGCTTCTGCTTTACTGCTCTTTCATGCTGTTATTGAGAGCATGCATTCAGTTTGCTCTTTCATGCTTAAGACATGCTGATTACTACTGATTTCTGCTGGTATTAATGTGTTTTACTAAAAATCAGTTTGTTTCAATTGCAATTAAAATCAACATCTGTTTTATGCTTGTTCGTTGACTCATTCAAATCAGCATCTGTTTTAATGTGTCTTATTTATTATGTACTTGCTGATAATGCTGATAATTGCTGATAAATCTGTTTTAATCGTTCACTGATAATTTTTTTTAAGACATGCACTTGCTTGCATATATGTTAAGAGGGAGGATCCACATGAGTACGTTGACAATACTTGACTTTGCAATCTTTTGTGGCTTCTTACTCCCCGGTAATTGAGCCTATCAATGGAGACAACATGTGGGAGAAAGTTGATGGTCAACCACTTGATCCTCCACCATATCACAAACGTCCAGGACGACTGCAAAAGAAAAGGAAAAGAGGATTAGATGAGAACATAAAGGGAACTTTGAAGGAGAAACGAGCAAACACACTTGTCACATGTTCCAACTGTCATAACCAAGGTCACAACCGAAGGTCTTGCAAGGAACCATTGACTAGTAATGCTACTTCAAGCAAGCAACCAAAGGGCAACTCAGGACGTTCGGGAACAAAAGTCATTCAACATTCTTGCACACAAGAGTCAATCAATGCAACTCCTCATGGAGGCAGTCAAATTTGACATTTATGGTTTAGTTAGTAACAAAGTGACTCTTGCTTTTGGTGACAAAATGTTTGTTGTAATAGTTTAGACAAACTTGACATTTTGTTCTTGACTCAAATTTGACATTTTGCTTGTAATCATAGAAGCAATAGCTTTTGGTATAATTATTACTTGTATTTATAAGAGCATAGCTTTTGGTCTAATTATTACTTGTATTTATAAGAGCAAAGCTTTTGGTGTAATTATTACTTGTAGTTATAAGAGCAAAGCTTTCGGTCTAATTATTACTTGCTTAATTATTATTTGGACTATGCTCTTTGTCTCTTGTGAGAAAGAGTGAGAAAAAGTGAGGAGAAAGACATAATTAATTGAGGGTAAAAAATAAATGCATTAAATGTTAATAGCATCTTATAAAAAGAAACATATTCATTTATACAATGGAATATTATAAAAGGAATGAAGGGAGTCTTTAATTTCTCAACATAGGTGGAATTTTCATTTGAGGTATATGTAGATAAGAAAAACAGAAATAGCACAAAGTTGCGTTTAATCCTGAATAGCTGAAATCAAAGACTAATGAGGATACCAACAGCAAAATCATTCTTGCAACACAAAAAGCTGACATTAATTTCTTGCAACAGCAAAATCGTTGGTTGGCTCATTTATGATCTTGCAACAGAAGTCATGATTAAAATTTCTTGCACACATTAATTTCTTGCAACAGCAAGCAACCGAAAATATACAACACACATATGATAGATGCAACATTCTTGCAACACACGTATGATATTGATTAGCTGATAGATGCAACATTCTTGCACAGAAGTCACGATTGCTGATATTACATATATGCAACATTCTTGCAACACACATCTGATAGATGTGCAGAATATTAGAGGTGAAAATATTGATTAGCTGTCACTAAGGTTTACAATGTCAAACATACATAGCCTTCAGCCAATCAGCAAAAAGAAGTGGTCTTCTACAAAGGCCATTACATAAACAAACTTCATATATTGAAAATTATAACTTTCCATATCAAACAAACATTCACAAAGGCCACTACAAATAAGATCCCTTTCACAAACTTCAACCTCCTTCTCAATTCAATATTGTCTTTCTTCATCTTCTTTAGCTCCTCTACAATTGGATTCTGGATTGGTCCATCAATCCAATCAAAGTAGTTGCATCCCCAACGTGTCTGTGAAGCACAAAAAAATTAGAGGAGTCATAATAAATTCATAGACTGTGCCATTGCAAACTTAAGAACCAAACATGATTTACTGGAATATTTAATACTATACTAAATGCCATCATGCTCATCAGCAAATATTAGTGTGCCTCATCTAACAATTGAAAATTTGCAATGACCATTGTGAAAGCATATGACATAAACAAAGCATGTGAAATAAACAAAGTTGCCATTATCACTTGAGACAAAAAAACTTAATGCATGATGATATCTTCATATCCTAGGATCAAGATGCATCACCATGTTTTCTTACAAAACCATTCAAATACAAAGTGCTGTTGTGCTGGTAAATGACAACAGGCACGAAAAGAAGCCAAAAGCATCAGAATATCAGAACTTCTTACAAGGTAAATGACAACAGGCACCAAAACAAGCCTACAGCCAAGGGCATAGTCACGGCCATTTTTTGGAAACAAGGAAAATCTATAAGTTGAATACTTGTTGACAAAATTCTTACAATCCTTTCACCAGATTATGCCCTCCCTATGGTAAATGGGTCGGATGACAACAATCAATGTAAGATATATCAACTTTGGTAATCAAATTTTTCAAAGCAAAATTACTCATAATAAGTATGCGAAATAAATACAGAGAGGTCTAACATATTGATTTTTATACAAGACCAAACATTTCAAGCACTCTGTGTTTAATGAAATATCAAAATAATTACAATTAATTATCAGCATTTTGACTTTGGCAGAATATATCAAATTTTACTAAAAGATTGCTACTTTGGCAGAATATATCAATTAAGCATCAGCATTTTGACCAAACATTAGGAGTTCACACCTCATCCACTAACCTTAAAATTTGGACACTTAACAAACCTCCTACCATAGTTTTGCTCTGTCCATGAAGTGAGAACCACAACTTCATCCCCACATCTGCACGTTTCACCCGCTGTTCTTCCCTTCCTATTTGAACCAGACGACCGACTAGAAGAAGGCATCACTACCGCACACAATCGCACACTCCGTCGCACCGCAACAGACGACCACCTTCGTTCAACTTCCTCCAACCTCGCCCAACCCGTTCCCCCTTTTCTTTGGTCTCGCAATAGACAGTCGGCCTGTTGGAAGCTTGCCCTAGCCCTTCCCCCTTTCCTTTCTCGATTTCTCCTTTCATCGTGTCCAGCAACTCGTTTCAGTTGGAGCTGATGCATTTCGTTTCAGCATTTTGGGGGGCTGCTGTGATGTTTTTTTAATAAAGCAATATATTATAATATATTATAATTGCCACATCACCTATCTACTAGGCATGACACATCAGCTCTTTTAACGGTATTAGAGCCACGTAGGATAATTTAACACCGTTAAAACTATGAGCAAGTCCTTTTAAATCTTCAGGGACCAACCCCCCAAACGGCCCAAACTACAGGGACTAAAACCCAAACTTTGAAACCTCAGGGACCAAAACCCAAACTGACCCAAACTTCAAGGACTAAAACTTATATTAACCCTATCATAAAATTACATAAAGATAAGTCCATGTGCACAAAAGTCAAAGTTATGGTAAATAATTAAATTAGAGTAAAAAAATGAGATATTTTAAAACACCTCCTTCCTCTTTTATGGACCAAACCTGTCGGGCACACCAAGTGAAAGGTTAGAGAGAGAGAGAGAGAGAGAGAGAGAGAGAGAGCTTGGAAAATCTAGTGAGAAGGAGGAAGAGAACTCATAAGATAAGCTTGCACTACTACAAAAAGGTTGAAAGGTGGCATATATTTTATGGCACTTCTTTAAAGAAGTGTCACAGCTGCCTTTTTTTTCTATTTTTTTTTAAATTTTGGGTGCCAACTGTGGCGCCTGCCAAGGCAGACGCCACAGTTGGGCGCATCCTACCAGCTGTAGCGCTTGGAAAACCAGGCGCCATAGCTGGTTGTATAATAAATAAATTTTAAAAAAAAATTTACCAGATGTGGCGCCTGGAAAACTAGGCGCCACAACTTCTTCTATATTAAAAAAAAAGTTTGGACCAGTTGGCCACGACATGACCAGCTGGTTATATATAAATAAATAAATAAAAAAATTTACCAACTGTAGCGCTTGGAAATCTAGGCGCCACAGTTGGTTCTATATTAAATAAAAAAAAATTTTGTCAAATGTTCAGCTTATATAAAATTTTTTTTTTTTGACATTTTTAGTGGATTACACTATCCACTTCCCACCAATCACAATTCCTCCCGCTCCCACCCTTATCTTTTTCCCCTCCCCACGTAGCGGCCTCCTCCTTCTCTTTTAATTTATTTTGACTCATCCCATTTTAATTATTCCCTCCTCTCTCACTTTTCCATTTCATCTACACTACAGCTTCTTGCAGTGGACGACCGTCATCCCCCTCCCTCCATTTCCTATCATCTTCACACTTAAAGACATACCCACACGCGCACACGTCTTTATCATCGAATCTACTTCTTTATTTTGTTTCAACTATCATCCCCACTCCTGTCCCAATTGTTCTCTTTTCTTTGTACTGTCTTCCACTTTTGGTCTCCACTCCAGTAGGTCCCAGCTGCTCAAATTTCCTCCTCCTCCTCACTCAAGATTGCGTCACCAACGAGCAACGTGGTCCCCCACTCCACTGCACTGATAAATTAAGCTTGTAAGTTCAACATGCTTCTTCCTCTTTTTTTTTTAATTGGCATATAATTTCTGCAATTTTTTATTTCAAATTGATATCTATATTCTAATATGTGTTTAAAAAGTGGAGAAAATATATAATATTTCAAAAGAAGTTATCCAAAAAAATAATATTTCAAAAGAAAAGAAAAGAAAAACCAAAAGTGGACCATGTCTCGTGATGCTTTTAGCCTGTTGATAAAAGATGGTGTATTGAAAAGAGTTTCTTCATCATTCGCATGATGAACAGTTAAATTCATAAATGAGTCAAACAAAGTTAGAAACACACCTGATCCTAAATATAGATGCGCATTGATCATTCTAAATAACTACTTCAAAAAGCACCAAGATTACAAGTACAGTCATTAATAGAGATTAAGTAAAAATAGGACAAATTTGGTGTGATACTTTTTTATTCTCTCATATTTTTCCATAAATTCCATTAGTGCATTTTCTTATATATTTTTATTTTTATAATTAATTTTGATTCCAATTTCTGTATTTCCAAAAAAAAAGATAAAAAAAAAGTAGGACCCTACTGTGGCGCTTGCTTCAGTAAGTGTCACAGGAAATGTGTAATATCCTGAATTGTAATCAAGGATTAATAACTTCAAAGTGATGTAATTAATGATAATTAAGCACTCTTGAAGTATAAGTCGTGTAATGTGATATAAAGGTGCTTAGTAATGGTTTAGTAAGCATTGTGATAATCAGGGGCAAAATGGTAAATTTACCAACCGATTGGTCAGTTACCGAAGAGGAAACTCCTTGGTAATTGAGATCAATGGCTAGGATTGAAAGAGCATTTGGTGGAATCCTATGCATGCAAGTCCATATGAAATCATGGTAGGAAGAATGAGATGGTGCCAAGTGGCAAAATATGAACCATAGATGAGGTCAAATTTTCAAACACTCATCCCTCTCTCTCAAGTTGGTGAAGAAGCATGGGGAATGGGAAAATATTCATCAACTCATCTCTCTCATCATCCTCCATTTTCGCTGAACCAGCCAAGAAAGACAAAGAGAAAAGCTTAAGTTTTGGTAAGCAAATGCCCTTACATGCCCAGTCACTCTTCATTGATGTTGTTCAAGAGGTTAAGAGCTTGACTTCTATGGTTTCAGAATTTTCATTGGTGGTGTTTAAGAGATTGTGAAGTTTGAGAAGTTGAGGAATCAAGGAAACCACATTTGGGAAAAAGAGAGGTAAACATTTAATGCATTTTGGTATAATTGTTTTGGCCATTAGTTTAGTTTTATAAATTCTAGATTTTTGCCCTGATTTCTTGTGATTTTAGAAGATATGAATTAAGTGATGTAATGTGGTGGAATTGATGCCAAATAGTGTATGGGAGTCAATGGTTTTGGTTTGGATTTAAAAAGAGGAAGTTTGGCAAATTGTGATTTTCGGTGATCTAGTGACCTAGAGATGGGAATGTGTTGCTTAAGTGGGAGTTTGGTTGTTTTGGTTTTACCAATGGGTTCCTTGTGTTAAAATGAGTGAGAATGAGTTTTAGAACAAGTCTTAGGACCATTGGTAGCAAATTGGTCATTTTTAGAAAACCATATCAGTTGCTACGATTTGGCATCTGATAGGCATCACTCGAGTGAGGGAGGATCTCACTCAAGCACGATATGAACTTCTAGGAATTTTGGTTAAGTCTTTAGGTAGAAACCGCGAGCACACTTCCTGACTTGCGAGTGAGATATGATCCCACTCGAGTGAGCATGGGCATGCTCGAGTGAGGGAGTCAGCTTAAGACCTGGGATTTTATGGTTGCTCTTGGGTAGTCACTCGTTGGGTCTCACTTCTTGGTGCTCGAGTGCATTTGAGGTCATTGCTCGAGTACAGCTTTTGGTGCTCGAGTGAGTGTGAGAAATATTTTGAGGGTTTGCTCTTGGGCAAACACTTTCTGTGTCTCACTCGCTAATGCTCAAGTGCAATTGGGGTGTCACTCGAGTGAGACTTCCATCACTCGAGTGAGCCAGTCCAAAATCAGAAATTCTCCCAAGAATGAGGGTCTTCGGGGTAGTTTCTCCCAACCCTTTAGGCATATGTTTAAACCTATAATAGTCATATAAAGAGTTTAAATGATAACCAACTTAAAGTATTATAGAATTAAGAACTTGGAAAAGAGATTGATGGGTTGTCCCTAACTTGGTTTACAGGATTTGATACTTGCCGTCCTCGAGAACCCACAGTACTGAAAAACGTCAGGAAAGGACTAGGTAGTGACTCTCTTTCTTATACTATGTGTAATGCACTGTATGTGTGTTGTATCACTGTTTTGTGATTATCTCTGATGCTACTGCGGTTACAGCTGGTGATAGTTGTCGTTATACAGCAAAAGTTGTCGTTTACAGCGTAAGCTGTCGTTATTGTGATTACAGCGTAAGCTGTCATGATTGTGAATACAGCGTAAGCTGTCGTGATTGAGATTACAGCATAAGCTGTCGTTATTGTGAATTACAGCGAGAGCTGTCGCATTGTGTATACAGCTGTGAGTGTTGTCGTTTGTGGTAAAATCCATGCATCTTGTGTTGCTGCTGTTGTTGTTGTTTGTGATTTACGTACATGCTTTGTGTTTATGCATTGTGTGAGTGATTTGTTACTACTGGGATTCTCTTAAATCTCATTCTTTCCAATGACTAACATTTCAGACAGGGCAAGTGACTCAAAAGAGAAGCGAGCAACTCAAAGCGATTAGGACCCTTTAGGGGTATATTTGATTTTGGAGATGTTGGTTATCCATTTTGAACTTGGGATTACTGTATATTCTGAGATGTAAATATTATTGTAATGGAGCTTGGTTGTGTAATCCCCTAGAGAGACTTACAAACACTTCGTTGATGTATGTATGGAACCCGGGAGTTGCTAAAAATTTGATTACACACTCTGATATGAATGAATGTATATTAAATGCACAGGTAATTATATTCGAATATTGAAATTGAGACCAGGATAGGAAAAATGTTTTGAAAGATTCTTGTGAAAATCCTACTGTAAGGTAGGAAGTTAAAATGAGTTTAAATCATCCAATGGTCTCTAATCTGATTTAATTATACATTATCGAATTATAATTACGTGTTTAAAAGTAGGAAGTTACAAAAGGGAACTACTGTGGCGCTTGTATCAGCAAGTGTCACAGGAGACCCCCCTCCTGTGGTACTTCCTCCAACAAGCGCCATAGGAGGGTATTTTTTAAAAAAAAAATTAAAATGTTGTGGCGCTTCCAAGCGCTACAGCTTTTTTTTAGTGGCATCCAGATTTGTAGCACTTCTCTAATGTCACAGCTAATACAATTATAAGTGCCACATCTTTGCTTTTTTGTAGTAGTGTTGGTTCCTTTTATGATTTAGCTTCTAAATTGTGTAATCCTTCTTCTAAGCTTCTCCTTTATATGATTCAAGGTTGTTTGAAGCAGAATTTTAGAGTTTGAAAGGGGCTAGGGTTCGACCAAACAAAAGAATAACAAGAAGGAGCAAAAGGTGACTTCCTAAGCTTCAATTTCTTGTTGTTATTGCTACTATGGTTAATTTAATCAGTGAAATTGTGACTGATTTGCTGATGTTGTAAAATTTGGAAAACATTGCACCCTAGGCGTTATGCCTCCAAAGTTGGGTATAAATGGTAGTTATAACGTAATTAAATAGTTAATAAAGTGGTTAAAAGTATAAAAGAGCAAGTCTGTGGAGTTAGATTTCAAAAACCCCAATTTTTTTCAGAGAATTATGGGTTTTAGCCAGCCATAGTTCAGGGGGTTAGAGTTGGATTTTTGATTATCTGATGGTTCCAATATGTTCATGAGGTAAAATTAGATGAGGTTACAGTTGCTCACTTTTTCATAAAAGAATTAAAAAGCATAATTGTCAAAACACCCCTGAAACCTTAAGTTAAGGGCTGCCAAGGGCATTCTAGTCTTTTGACAGTGAATTTGTAATTTTGAGTCTGAAAATGGATTTCTTGGGTAAAAATATATCAGAATAGCCTAGGTCAAAATTTTGGAAAAAGTACAGTCGAACTGAGTAAGTCGAGGTCGGTCCAGGTCTCGGGGGCATTTTGGTAAATTTTCACAATAAACTCATATAACCACTAAAAACACTATGGAAGTGCCTAGAATAGTACATGAACGGGTTTGAACATAATTCTTGTACATTTGACATTTTAAAACCAAGTTGAGACCCTAATTGTTGGCAAGCATTAAGAGGAACGAGTTTCGAGGTAAAATGGTTAAGGTAGTAACTATTATCTCTTATACACTGTGATTGTTAACATGCTGAATGTTACTGTATTTTGTGATATGAACACGGTGCCTGAGATATGTTACCTAGCTGTGGTTAGGTACCCAGCTGAGGTACGCCTGGGGCACATTACCTAGTTGTGGTTAAAGGCCCAACTGAGGTACACGTAGGGGATCCAAATTTGGCCTTGAGCTTTGTGTATATACACGTATTGTTATGAATTTTCATTTTACATTATATGGTGCATTGCATATTTAAATTCTCACATTTTATATTATCGATGGTATGTTGCCACTGAGATTTCTTGAAATCTCACCCCGTTTTATAAACAAAAATGTCTTAGCGGGAACCAGCGGCTCTAAAGGCAGGGTTGTAGATACGGGGAACTGACAGGTGCGGATCCTGAGGCAAAGATAGTGGTTATATATGTAGTTTTATTTTGGACATTTTGTATAAATGAGTAAATATCATCAAACCTTGCGGGGAAAACCTGTGTTGTAATCAAGTATCATGTATTAATATATCAGTATATTTATACTATTCTTGGGTTGTTCACTGAACTGCACGCAAACACTCTGAAAATTATAAAAAATAAGATAAGGGTGTTATAGTTAAAATGGAGTAATGCTACTCCTTACTGTATAAAAATTGACAATCAATGTCAACTTTAGTTTTTTAACGGTATGGGACAAAATTGATACGTTTTGAAATTTCTGGAGTAACATTGAATTTAAAAAACATTTCAAGATAACACTGCTCTTCGGTGAGAACTTCTGACACAAATTTGCACATTAATCTCTTATTATAATATTATAATAACTCGTATGAAGAAACGGAAAGCTACAAAATCGCATAACTTTGTGTGAAATCACAGTTTCTTTGTAAGTTGCAATGGCGAGTTTTCTGGCCGACTTTTCGACTTTATGTACCAATTAAAAATTGTTGTCGATCCATAAAATGTCAGTTATTTTTTTAGACTTGACTTTTTTTGCCAGCTTTTAGATTTGATTTCATTTGGAAGATTAATACATCTAATAATATAATTATTTTAGTTATCATTGTTGAAACTTTATTTAACCTTTTTAGGTTTTAATCTGTTTAATTAGTTAATCATATATTTTTAATAGCTATTTCTTGATAGAATTAAAATATTATAAATTGACTATCGAGTTCATTTAATTTTATTATATTGAATAATGACATTTTATAATAGTTAATTTTTTGAATAATTAGATTTTTAACTTAAATTTAAAATGTAATTCATTTTAATTAATTTTATATTAAAAACAAATATCTTTTAGAAAATTTTAATAATGAATTACTTTTTTCAAAATACAAAAATGCATTATAATATATGTGATTTTTTCACTAAAACATTTGATTGTTTGCATAAAATAATAAAATTAAAAAGATAATTTTAATAAGGCTAAATTATACAAAACCCCTATAAACTTTGAGTCAGTTACATATAACCTCTCTAACATTTCAAAGTTTAAATTTAACCCCTGACTTTTCATTTTTTAACTATTACCTTCTTGTCGTTAAGTGACCGTTATCTTTTAAACGGAAATTGTCATGTCAGATTATGAAATGACACGTGGCATCTTATGTAAATTACTAATTTCATAAAACCATCCGAATTTTAAACAGTTGTAGATAACTCCCCTGAACTTTGATCATTTACAAATAATTCCCTTGACATTTCAAAATTTAGAGTTTACTCCCTTAAAATTTTGATTTGTAATATTAAACCTCAAGTTGTTACTTTTATTTGTCAATTAAAATAGTTTTCTAGTATGGCAAAAACAGAAAAATTAGAAGAATAATATTTAAAAAATATAAAAATAAAAATGTCATCATTTATATAACATTTAATTATTTTCTTGGGATAATTAAACATTATTGATAATATAAAAATGTCATCATTTATGTTAAATATATTATTGGGATGATTGAGCATTGATAGTTTAAATATTATGTTTATGTTAGGGGATAGTTCATGGCCGCATTAATTTTTTTATTAGTAATGAATATTTTTTCATGAATCAAAGGTTTGACATGTATTTTTATATTTTTCTAAATATTATTCTTCTTCTCTTTTTAACAAAAGAACTACTAGTATTTCAATTAATAAATGATAGCAAAAATCTCAAAAAAATTTATGAAAAATATACAAAGTAACTGCATGTGGTTTAATATTATAAATAAAAAATTTAAGGGATTCAAATATAAATTTTGAAATGTCTAAGGGTTATTTGTAACTGATCAAAGTTTGGGGGGTTCTTTGCAATTGTTCAAAATTCAGGGATTCTCTGCAATTGTTCAAAGTTCAGGAGGTTTTGTGAAATTAGTAATTTACACAAGATGCCATGTAAGATGCAACGTGCCATCTCATGATTTGACGTGGTATTTTCCATTAGAAAGATAACAATTACTTAATGACAGGGGTTAATAGTTAAAAAAATGAAAGGTTATGAGGTTAAATTTAAACTTTGAAATGCCATGGAGGTTATAGGCAACTGACCCAAAGTTCAAGGAGTTTTATATAATTTATCCTTTTAATAATATATATTTATACGTGTGTTTGTATAATATAAATATAATATATTTATATTTGTTTTTGTAAATTCAAATATCATATATAATTAATTTTGTATTTAAGGATTATATGTTTTTCTCAACTCAACGCAAAGGTTCATCACTATCTTGAGGTCTATACTCTATAGTAAGCTCATAAACAGCACTGAAGGCCCAACACTCATTACTTTGTTAAACTCGTAAACAGTATTCTCATCGAGTATCCATTTTTTTAAAATCCCATTAGTTTGTTTTGTTCATGGTTTAGAAGATAAAAGAAAATTATATTCGTTATGTGCCCTGAATCTAAAAAAGTTTGGTGCCCTATTAATTTGTTATGTTCAGGTATGTTGTTGGTGGTTATGGAATCGGAGGACGGAATATTGTTTATGGGTGAATTTAGTATGCCAGTAAGACCTGAGTTAATTATATTAACAAATTTATTTATTTTTTCCTTCAAGTAAAATGATAGAGGATATTTTTGTCACTTAAATTTGTAATCCCAAGATTTAAAACACAATATGAGGGGAGAGGTAACTTTACAGCGATCCCATTTTCGTAGTATTCCCAATCCCGGGTTATCCTCAATTCCTCATACCAAACAATACAATTAGCCGAATCCCTAACCCAATCCCTGTCCTTACCTTCCCAGTGCCTTATACCAAACAGAGCCCATTACTTTGTTAAACTCGTAAACAGTATTCTCCTCGAGTATCCTTTTTTTTTTTTTTAAATCCCATTAGTTTGTTTTGTTATGGTTTAGAAGATAAAAGAAAATTATATTCGTTATGTGCCCTGAATCTAAAAAAGTTTGGTGCCCTATTTTTTTTTTTGTTCGGGTATGTTGTCGGTGGTTATGGAATCGGAGGACCGAATATTGTTTATGGATGAATTTAGTATGCCAGCCCAGTAAGACCTGAGATAATGAAATTAACAAATTTATTATTTTTTTCGCTTCAAGTAAAATAGAGTCTTTCAACATCATCATCAATAAATCGGTATAAGTATCAACTATATCATTTATACTGAATCAATTATATATTCCTAAAATTTAAGAGAATGCAATACAATACATTCCAAAAATCAAATAGTTAAGGGAAATCATTTAAAAAAAGGATTTTTCTGCCCTTTTAACTCTATTTTTATATAATTAATTTTAATCCAAATTAATCATATATAAATAATGCATTTTTGGCCCAAATAACAAAATAAAATCCCCAAATATGATATGAAAAATTATATTAAAATAGCAATTATCAATTCCCAAGTTATGAACAATTTCGTTGGCGTTTCAAAGGTACACATAAATTAACATTATTGATATAATACATATGATAATGGGAGATATATGCTGATCCATAAGTTTTATTATTTATTGAATATGTCACCACATAGCATTCTCATAGAAACATATATAGTTGATTATCTCATAATAAAGATATTATATATAATTTTACCCATTATTATTATTATTAGCAGTGGGAGGAAATTGGTTGTTGATGGCCTGCATTTCAAGAGATTCCTCAGGAGGAGAACGACAACATCCAACATATGGATCGCAAGGCTGACAGGGGCAGTTATAGCAACCTATAGTAATCCCCCTGGCTCCACTGTCGTCGCCCATATCTGCAAACAAATACAATATGATGCGATAAACAAGCTTCCAATTATGCATTATATTATACTATCTACAGTCCTTAATGCAACATTTGATTGACTAATTTGAAAAAATTAAGAAAGCTAAATAAATTATTTTAAAGTATTTATATTTATCAATTTTCTCGAAATTTGATTTATAAGCTGATATATAGTCTAATGATAAATATTTTAAAGAGATCATGTAACATATATTATAATTAAATAGTTTATTTAACTTCCTTAATTTCCCAAATTAATCAACTAAGTCTTATATTAAGAATTAGAAGTAGTAAAAAAACATCATATTGGTTCCTTATAATTTTTTTTCTGTGAGGACATATGAGTAAGGTCCGCCAACAACAAAGTCTAATTTCTCCTAGGGTACTAAAGATAAAAGATAGGTTCCTCATAACAAGATTACTGCATCCACAAACTAACAAAAGTTAATGTCTCAGCTACTAATTAACCCCTTGTTTAAAAGGCAAGAACCTCTATTCATTGGACTATTAAGTAGAGGAAATAGTCTTAATTTTAACTTTGATGTATGAAGAAATCAAAATGTGAAAAAAATTCATTGAAAATGTTAATCAATTGAGTTGAGAAGATTGCCCTCTACACACACCAAATTTTGACTATTCATATAACTCAATACTAGGCGATTATAGTATTGAAAATCCTTGCTGTTTGCAACATTTCAAAAGTGATTATAGTCGTTATCCGAAAACCGTACTGAAATAAATAATAGATTTTATACCGAAAATGCTTCACAATATTATTAAAATAAGAATTAAATTATTATCATTATTTTAATATTTTCAATGGAATAAAATATTTGTTGCCAATTAGTTTAAAGTTTTGAAAACTCACACACAGATATATAGAATCGCTAACGCATGAGAAATCTGCATTTACACAATGTAGCGGAGCATAAAATTGAAAAGGACAGCTAAAATCTTACTTGATGCAAAG
Source organism: Inga laurina (assembly GCA_963855925.1). Taxonomy (NCBI): domain Eukaryota; kingdom Viridiplantae; phylum Streptophyta; class Magnoliopsida; order Fabales; family Fabaceae; genus Inga; species Inga laurina. The sequence continues at coordinate 58,883,008 of OY979708.1, forward strand.
ACCAAAGCAGCCAATAAGAACATCAATTTAAAAGAAGACTTCCCCATGTTTTTTCTGATGAGAAAGTTTTACGAACCAATGCTTTATATAGGCCAAACGGAAGACTTATTTTTGGGTAGAAAGAGTAATAATTTACGGCATTAATAGATACATTGAATTAAAAGAAGATAAAGATCTGGTTATTAGATGCGTGCATGTATATATAAAATCATGAATAGTACAATTTATTTCTTAGAATGCAATGCCATTTTAACCAATTTTTTGAGTGCTTGTCCTATTTAAGATCTTTCGCGTCTATCTGATTTTGCCAACAATTTTGGTCACTGAATTATTTTTATGACAATTTAATTTACTACCAAAAATTAGTCCTAATTTCTTATCATCTTATTTTAATATTTCTTCTTTCAAATTAATCTATAAAGTTTCCCCTCAGGTGCAAAGTTTAATGTTTATCAAATTACTGATTATATGCTTGTTCATACCCTTTCATATGTTCCAATATTTCATATGTACATGCTTCTCAAAATCTTTAAGCTTCCAAAAATCTGTGAGGTGATACGCAACACACTTATAGTTTTGGGAGGCTTTATGTATTTTAACAATTATTTTTTATAAACTTTTCTCCTTAATAATCAAGATTAAAAAAAGTAAACTTTTTTATAAAGACCTATTCATATCTTTTTCTATTTTACAGGAAAATGATAAAAAGAAAAAAAATAAATGAATAAAAATTTTAAAAAAGAAGGAAATTAAGCAAATGTTTCGGGGATATGTGATGAAGATCAGGAAGCATAAAGAAAATAAAGAAGAAAAAAGACAGTTGGTAAAATTTAATGCTTATAAAAACAGTACTCAGGTATGTTAGGTTAGTTAATACCATTTATATGTTGAAGTGATATTAATATCTATTATATAATTATATTTATATGTTGAATCAATTATACATATTCCCGAGTGATACAAAATACCCGTTATCTTTTTTAAGTGCCATTGGCACCATAATCAAACCTTGGGTCCAAAAAGACACAAGAAATTTTCAAAATGGAGCAAAAATGTATCTCCATCAACTCCTCTAAAACTTCATTACTTTTTTAATACATATTTTTATAAATGTGAAAAAATGCTCATAATCTTTTTCTAAAATGTGGTTGGCACCATAATCAAAAATCGGGCGCAAACTGCAAAGGAGCCTATATCATATTAATTCTACATGTTATCTTCATCACGTTTCTCTGATTTCATAAATACTTTAACCTTTAAACAAATCCAAAAAAGTAATTAATTAATAATCACAATAAATGTTAGGTATGGTCGATGGTAAGCCTGTTAACAGTATTCTCATGCTGTGCATCAATTTTATGAAGTCTTCGATTAGTTTGTTTTGTTCATGTTTTAGAAGTTGAAAAAATAGCAAGTTATATTTTTGTCATGTAAATCAAATATAAATAATATAGGTTATTATATCAAGCTTCAATTCTTCTGGAGGCTCCTGAAATATTTATCTTTTTTTTCATCAAGTAAAAATTGAGTCTCTCAACATCAATATCAATAAATTGATATTAATATCTATTATATAATTATATTTATATGTTGAATCAATTATACATATTCCCGAGTGATACAAAATACGGTTTGCGTTTCAAAAGCACATGTAAATTAACGGTGTTATCACAAATATGATATTGGGGAAATATTTCTTATTTATTGAATATGTTACTACATAATATTCTCATAGAGACATATATAATTGATTGTCTCATAACCAACATTTTGTTTTTCAAGAACTCATAATGAATACATCATATATGTTTCTAGCCATTATTATTATTAGTTGCAGGAAATTGGCTGTTGGCCTGCATTTCCAAACGCTCGCCCCCTGGACAAGTACATCCACGTCTATAGTCGCAACGGCATGGACATCCAACGCAGCCTACCACAGGCCCCCTTGCTACGCTTTCTGCGCACACATCTGTATACAATACAACACAATATAAATATGCAAGTTTCACAAGTTAGCAGCATGCAATGATAAATTCTAGTGCCATGCTAAATTCTAGTGCAGAAAATAAAAATAAGTTTATGGGAATGAGCTTTCTTGCTCGTCTTAAGGATGAGTAGGGGGACCTTCCCCCATCTGGGCCGTACAGATTGAATTTGGACGGTTCCGATTTTATTTTATTTTATTTTTTTGAAAAAAAAAATTAATGGGTACAGAATCTAAAGTAAAAATAGTCTATTAACTGAAATTTTCTCAAAAAATGATTTTTTTATTAAAAAATAACCAATTTAAAAAAGTCAAATCTAGATTGTTTAGATAGGACGAGCTTTCGGTTTGGATAGGCACTGAAATAGGTTGCCAAATTTACGTTATGCATTTGTTATTTGAGACATTCTGATGAGTACGTTCCTTCTTGGAGATCATATACGAGTGACAATAGCTTAAATAAAATTGCCTCTATTAAGAACATACATGTGTGTTTATTGAAAAAAAAAATTTGTTCCGATATTGAAAACGCTTCACAATAGGGTAAAAATAAGAATTAAATTAATTTCTTTTTAAAAATATTTTCAATGAAATAAAATACTTTTTGGCAGTTAGTTTGAAGTATTGAACAAAGATTCGCAAATGAATGAGAAATTCACAATGAACACATTATAGCGAAACAAAGAAATGAAAAAGAAAGCTAGAATCTTACTTGATGCAATTATCAAAAGAGCAAATAAGAACATCAATTTAACAGAAGACTTCCCCATGTTTTGTTCTGATGAGAAAATGTTCCCAACCAGTGCTTTATATAGGCCAAATGGAAGACTTATTTTTGGGAAGAAACTCTCCTAATAAATTATGATATTAATTGGTACATCAATATATCATTAAATACTGTTCCAGAAAAATGATCCTAAATCACGGCTCCATAACGGCTCTTGACTCATTTTTCTGTTCAAAAGCCACCCCTCATGGATGTCTCGGGCTGCGTTAAAGTCATGGCGGGACAAAATAACTTTTTGGGCTGCGGGCTGAATAAAGCTCCAATGAATAAATCACCAGGCTGACTTAATGGAAAAAAACGTTAGCTACCTCGGGCCATCATCTACGCTGATGCAAGAGTAACTGAAAGACATCTGATTAGGGATTTCTGGATTGAAGTTATTGTGGGTTTTCTTTGCAAGGACATTTTTCAGCCATATTTTTAATTCTTATTTCTCCAAATCATCACTGTTTTTTTTTACTTGCCTTTTGTTGTTTCTCATCTTTCACCTTGCAAATAAAGGAGAGAAATTGCATATTGACATTCCTTATGATCTTAATCGAGAGAGGTTAATTACGTGGAAACAATGTCAACCTAATCAATCGTCCATTTTGCTAATTCAATAGCCAAATGACTTGGATTGATATCATTTATATATATATATAACATTAATATATAAAACATTAAGAAAAAACTTTTGCTACAACTGATATGGAGAGTGGGAAGATTGATTAGTGTAGCATCATGATCCTGACATTTAAATCAGTACCCTGATTCTTGCATGGGCTTATCAGTACTCTGAATCTTGCTTTCTAATATTTGATAACTAGATATCCATTTTGCATTCTTGGACGATATCAACTACAATTGTACCATTCATGTACTGGAGGTGTAACTACAAAATAAACTTGAATTATAATATACAATCTCTTCCTTTAAGCAATATGAAAGTGTAATTATTACAAGATCTCCGTTGAATTCTAAGTAAATAAAGTCTTTGAAACACTTGATGACCATTTATATGTCTACTTGGATTTGACTTTCATTTTTTGTTTTTTTGAAACTCATGTTAGGACCATTACATTCCTTCTTGTTAAGATTTTTATGTGATATAGGTCTTATCACAAGGTCATCTTGGACTTTCAGTTGTCTTTTGACCTCTCAGCTTTGATTCTCAATTGTTTTTCCACTCAATACGCCTTAACACTTCGGAGATGAACTTGATATGTTTTAATAGTAACTTGAGCTTTCTGTGATTGCACCCATTTGATTTTTATGTCCATTCTTATGAAACCCTTAACTGCCTGCATTTTTTTATAAAACTCTCTTACCATTCCCATCTTCTCAATGAATTAAGTAATAATACTATACAACTCATCTCCAATTCGCACAACACAGTGCAACTCATACCTCCAATCATTTCATTCCCAATTGACTATTTTGGTCCAAAAGCTTCACTTGCCTATTGAAGAAAAATGATTGAATGAATTCATTGAAGAAAACTCAGTGGGCCGGCATATTGTTTCATCATGCTTCCACCATCGAAACTGCGGAGAGCAGATGGTTTTCTCATCTTGGGTTGTGGTTTCAATGGTGAATTTTCAATTGAAAGTGGTGGAGGAGATCGATCAGATTGATGGGCAGCCATTGATTTTGCTGTTCGAGTTTCATCAAGTGAAGATTGCAATAGAAAAATGATAGAGGGTATTTTTGTCTCTTAAATTTGTAATCCCAGGATTCAAAACACAATATCAGGGGAGAGGTGATTTTACAGCAATCCCACTTTCGTAGTATTCCCAATCCCGGGTCTTCCTCAATCCCTCATACCAAACAATACAATTAGCCAAATCCCTAACCCAATCCCTATCCTTACCTTCCCAGTGCTTTGTACCAAACAGATCCCATTACTTTGTTAAACTCGTAAACAGTATTCTCATTGAGTATCCATTTTTTTAAAAATCCCATTAGTTTGTTTTGTTCATGGTTTAGAAGATAAAAGAAAATTATATTCGTTATGTGCCCTGAATCTAAAAAAGTTTGGTGCCCTATTAATTTGTTATGTTCAGGTATGTTGGTGGTGGTTATGGAATCGGAGGACGGAATATTGTTTGTGGATGAATTTAGTATGCCAGTAAGACCTGAGTTAATCATCTTAACAAATTTATTTTTTTTTCCTTCAAGTAAAATAGAGTCTTTCAACATCATTATCAATAAATCGGTATAAGTATCAACTATATCATTTATACTGAATCAATTATAAATCCTAAGATTTAAGATAATGCAATACTATATATTCCAAAAATCAAATAGTTAAGGGAAATCATTTAAAAAAAAGAGGATATTTCTGCCCTTTTAACTCTATTTTTATATAATTAATTTTAATCCAATTAATCATATATAAATAGTGCATTTTTTGCCCAAATAACAAAATAAAATCCCCAAATATGATATGAAAAATTATATTAAAATAGTAATTATCAATTCCCAAGTTATGAACAATTTGGTTTGCATTTCAAAGGTGCACATAAATTAACAATATTGATATAATACATATGATATATGCTGATCCATAAGTTTTATTATTTATTGAATATGTCACCACATAGCATTCTCATAGAAACATATATAGTTGATTATCTCATAATAAAGATATTATATATAATTTTACCCATTATTATTATTATTAGCAGTTGGAGGAAATTGGTTGTTGATGGCCTGCATTTCAAAAGACCCCTCTGGAGGTGGACGACAACATCCAACTAATGGATCGCAAGGCTGACAGTGGCAGTTAAAGCAACCTATAATAATCCCCCTGGCTTCACTTTCCTCACACATATCTGCAAAAAAATACAATATGATGCGATAAACAAGCTTGCAATTATCCATTATATTACAGTACCTATAGTCCTTAATGCAACATTTGATTGACTAATTAGGAAAAATTAAGAAAACTAAATAAATTATTTATATTTATCAATTTTCTTGAAACTTGTTTTATAAACTGATATATATTTTAATGATACGCATAAATATTTCAAAGAGATCATGTAGCATATGTTATAATTAAATAGGTTATTTAACTTCCTTAATTTCCCAAATTAATCAATTAAGTCTTATATTAAGGATTGGAAGTAGTAATAAATATCATATTGGTTCCTTATAATTTCTCTCTGTTTTTTTTTGTTGAGACAATATGAGTAAGTTCCGCCAACAACAAAGTCTAATTTCTCCTAGGGTACTAAAGATAAAAGATAGGTTGCTCATAAGTAGCTTCCAGCATCCACAAACCGACAAAAGTTAATGTCTCACCCAAGGTTGTTAAACTCATAAGTTTAAGCAAATTCGTGATAGTGATGTAAATCTATATCGTGAGCTCGAATCGTAAACTCGTAAGAGGTTTGTTTTGCCATTAAATATATATTATTAGTATATAATTAAATAATTAAAATATAAAAAGTTGACAACAATTACATTTAAATATATTTTAAATTCAAATAATTGAAATTAAATCTATCAACATTCATAATTTATCGTATTTAACAAAGAAATTTCTATTAAATTCATATATAAAGCCGTTAAGCATAATCAAATTGAAAAAGTTAACATGAGTTTAAGGGTGCGTTAACACAGTTTTGTAAGCTAGAAACGTAAAAACGGTAAACTCGGTGTATAAACTTACGAATTTAACCGAGTTTACAATGGTCACGATTTTACCAATGACTCGACTTGATTTTATAAATTAGAAACGTAAAAACGTTAAATTTGGAGAGTCAACTCGTGAGTTTGATAACAATGGTCTCAGCAACTAATTATCTGCTTGTTTAAAAGGCAAGAACCTCTATTAATTGGACTATTAACTAAGTAGAGGAAATAGTCTTAATTTTAACTTTGATGCATGAAGAAATCAAAATGTGGAAAAAATTCATTGAAAATGTTAACCAATTGAGTTGAGAAGATTGCCCTCTACACACACCAAATTTTGACTATTCAGATAACTCAATACTAGGCGATTATAGTATTCAAAATCCTTGCTATTTGCAACATTTCAAAAGTGATTATAGTCGTTATCCGAAAACCGTACTGAAATAAATAATAGATTTTATACCGAAAATGCTTCACAATATTATTAAAATAGGAATTAAATTATTATCATTATTTTAATATTTTCAATGGAATAAAATATTTGTTGCCAATTAGTTTAAAGTTTTGGAAACACACACACAGATATATAGAATCGCTAATGCATGAGAAATCTGCATTTACACAATGGGGCGGAGCATAAAATTGAAAAGGACATCTAAAATCTTACTTGATGCAAAGACCAAAACAGCCAATAAGAACATCAATTTAAAAGAAGACTTCCCCATGTTTTTTTGTGGTGAGAAAGTTTTACGAACCAATGCTTTATATAGGCCAAACGGAAGACTTATTTTTGGGTATAAAGAGTAATAATTTACGGCATTAATTGATACATTGAATTAAAAGAAGATTCAGATCTGGTTATTAGATGCGTGCATGTATATATAAAATCATGAATAGTACAATTTATTTCTTAGAATGCAATGCCATTTTAACCAATTTTTTGAGTGCGTGTCCTATTTAAGATCTTTCGCGTCTATCTGATTTTGCGAACAATTTTGGTCACTGAATTATTTTTATGACAATTTAATTTACTACCAAAAATTAGTCCTAATTTCTTATCATCTTATTTTAATATTTCTTCCTTCAAATTAATTTATCAAGTTTCCCCTCAGGTGCAAAGTTTAATGTTTATCAAATTACTCATTATATGCTTGTTCATACCCTTTCATATGTTCCAATATTTCATATGTACAATGCTTCTCAAAATCATTAAGCTTCCAAAAATCAGTGAGGTGATACGCAACACACTTATAGTTTTGGGAGGCTTTATGTATTTTAACAATTATTTTTTATAAACTTTTCTCCTTAATAATCAAGATGAAAAAAAGTAAACTTTTTTATAAAGACCTATTCATATCTTTTTCTATTGGGAAAATCCCATATAAAGCTGTCTGAAATAGAAAAATTCTAAATCAAGTTGCTAAATTTAATAAATCCCTAATTTAGTTATTGACCCGATTTAGAATTTCAAAATATGGATTAAATGACTTTACTGCCCTCTCCAGTTTCTTCTCTCCTATTTAAAGAGTTTAATTACTTTATAAATTATTTTTTGCAACAAATATGTACACACACATATATATAAAAATTAATATATAATAAAATAAAATATGATTCGCTTGAATCAAAGAAATTTTTTGTGTTCCAGAAGGATTATCAAGAATAACTCAAGTAAAAAAACACAAGAAGAAAGGTTGTTTAAGTAACCCCAATATCATTTAAACAATTTTTAGTTTAATATTATTAATAAAAAATTATTTTTGAATTGATTTTTTATGAAAAGAAAATCAAACTATATTAATCCCAAGACAAAATGCTGATGTGTGTGATTTATCAAACTATATATTGAAGAGTTTATCAACTACATATAATAAAAAAGAGTTTCATTAACAATGTAAAGAAAGTGTTTCATCAGCATTAAAAAAAGCAACATATATATCACACAAATCAAAATTGTGTGATTAATGTAGTTTGATTTTATTTTTTGTAGAAAAAAATAAATTCAAGTTCTTCCAAACATAAAATGTACTATTCATAATATTTAACTAAAAATCATTTAATTAATATTTGGGGTTATGCTTTTCTTTTTACTTTTTGGCTTTAATTATTCTTAATGATTCTTCTAAAACACAAAAAATTCCTTTAGTTTAAGCAAATTATATATATTTTTTATTATGTATTGGTGTTGATACATATATGTTCATTGAAAAACTAAGTTACAAATCAATAAAACTCTTTTAAGAGTAGATTATGAGAGGATAATAATGTTATTTTACTCATATTTTGAAATTCTAAATTAGGTCAATAGCTTAATTAGGGATTTGTTAAGTTTAACAACTTGATTTTGAATTTTCCTAATTCAAGCAACTTTATATGGGATTTTCCCTTTTCTATTTTACAGGAAAATGATAAAAAGAAAAAAAATAAATGAATGAAAATTTTAAAAAAGAAGGAAATTAAGCAAATGTTTCGGGGATATGTGATGAAGATCAGGAAGCAAACAGAAAATAAAGAAGAAAAAAGACAACTGGTAAAATTTAACGCTTTTAAAAACAGTACTCGGGTATGTTAGGTTAGTTAATACCATTTCAATATTTTATATGTACATACACGTGCCCGTGTCAATCAATGTGCGTACATATGATAAATTGGACTCTTACATTTGCATCCCTATCCTTTCAGTGAAGGAAATTCCCTTTTTTCGTTCCATTTCGTAACAAACTGCAAATTCCCAGTTGCTGCAGCGAAGCAAAATGCAGTGTTGCCATTCATGTCTTGCAAAGTAAGGATTTTTTGTTACCTTAATTAGCTTTTTTACAATGTAAAATAAATTCCCTAAAATGTTTAGGCTAAAAGATAACTATTTTCTTTTTCTCGGGAAAACAGGCCTTAGTTCCCACAAATTAGTTGTAGAATTATTTAGGCCACTTGGGGGGAATTAATCCTCTTCATAATTTTTCTAAATCCCTAAAATAGCATTCCATGATGTTTCCTCAATCTTCCTAGGCCACTAAATACTTTTAACATTATTTTCTTCTTTATTTTCATAGAAATTTCAACAGAAAAAAGGCTTTCGGCCAAAATTCATTTCTGAGGCATATAAACTTTGAATAATATCCCCAAACCTCAAATATACCTTGAGAAGCTCTTTCCTACTTTTTTTTTTTGGGGATTTTTCTCTAATTTTTGTGTATTTTTCCATAATTATACTTTTTGCCCCTAAACTCTTCATAGTTTTACCCTTTCAGAGCAACTTAACTTATTTAACAAATATTCAAAATTTGGAATGTTACAATGATAGCGCATTTAAAAATAGGCAAAGGTAGAAAAATACCTTTTATCTTTTTTAAGTGCCATTGGCGCCATAATCAAACCTTGGGTCCAAAAAGACACAAGAAATTTTCAAAATGGAGCAAAAATGTATCTCCATCAACTCCTCTAAAACATCATTACTTTTTTAATACATATTTTTATAAATGTGAAAAAATGCTCATAATCTTTTTCTAAAATGTGGTTGGCACCATAATCAAATATCGGGCGCAAACTGCAGAGGAGCCTATATCATATTAATTCTACATGTTATCTTCATCACGTTTCTCTGATTTCATAAGTACTTTAACCTTTAAACAAATCTAAAAAAGTAATTAATTAATAATCACAATAAATGTTAGGTATGGTCGATGGTAAGCCTGTAAACAGTATTCTCATGCTGTGCATCAATTTTATGAAGTCTTTGATTAGTTTGTTTTGTTCATGTTTTAGAAGTTGAAAAAATAGCAAGTTATATTTTTGTCATGTAAATCAAATCTAAATAATATAGGTTATTATATCAAGCTTCAATTCTTCTGGAGGCTCCTGAAAAATTTATCTTCTTTTTCATCAAGTAAAAATTGAGTCTCTCAACATCAATATCAATAAATTGATATTAATATCTATTATATAATTATATTTATATGTTGGATCAATTATACATATTCCCGAGTGATACACAATATGGTTTGCGTTTCAAAAGCACACGTAAATTAACGGTGTTATCACAAATATGATATTGGGGAAATATTTATTATTTATTGAACATGTTACTACATAATATTCTCATAGAGACATATATAATTGATTGTCTCATAACCAACATTTTGTTTTTCAAGAACTCATAATGAATACATCATATATGTTTCTAGCCATTATTATTATTAGTTGCAGGAAATTGGCTGTTGGCCTGCATTTCCAAACGCGCACCCACTGGACAAGTACATCCACTTCTATCGTCGCAAGGGCATGGACATCCAACGCAGCTTACCACAGGCCCCCTTGCTTCGCTTTCTGCGCACACATCTGTATACAATACAACACAATATAAATATGCAAGTTTCACAAGTTAGCAGCATGCAATGATAAATTCTAGTGCAGAAAATAAAAATAAGTTTATAGGAACGAGCTTCCTTGCTCCTCTTAAGGATGAGCAGGGGGACCTCCCCCCATCTAGGCCTTCCAGATGGAACTTGTACGGTTCAGATTTTATTTTTTTTATTTTTGTTTTTTGAAAAAAAAAATTTAATGGGTACAAAATCTAAAGTAAAAGTAATCTCTTAACTGAAATTTTTTCAAAAAATGATTTTTTTATTAAAAAATAACCAGTTTAAAAAAGTCAAATCTAGACAATTCAGATAGGATGAGTTTTCGGTTTGGATAGGCACCGAAATAGGTTCCCAAGTTTACGTTATTCATTTGTTATTTGAGACATTCTGATGAGTACGTTCCTTCTTGGAGACCTAATAGTATAGCTTACTATGACAAATAATAGATCATATACGAGTGATAATACCTTAAATAAAATTGCCTCTATTAAAAACATACATGTGTGTCTATTGAAAAAATATATATAGATCCGATATTGATAACGCTTCACTATAGGGTAAAAATAAGAATTAAATTAATTTCCTTTTAAAAATATTTTCAATGAAATAAAATACTTTTTGGCAGTTAGTTTGAATTATTGAACATAGATTCGCAAATGAATGAGAAATTCACAATGAACACATTATAGCGAAACAAAGAAATGAAAAAGAAAGCTAGAATCTTACTTGATGCAATTATCAAAAGAGCAAATAAGAACATCAATTTAACAGAAGACTTCCCCATGTTTTGTTCTGATATGAAAATGTTCCCAACCAGTGCTTTATATAGGCCAAATGGAAGACTTATTTTTGGGAAGAAACTCTCCTAATAAATTATGATATTAATTGGTACATCAATATATCATTAAATACTGTTCCTGAAAACTGATCCTAAATCACGGCTCCATAACGTCTCTTGACTCATTTTTCTGTTCAAAAGCCACACCTCATGGATGTCTCGGGCAGCGTTAAAGTCATGGCGGGACAAAATAACTTTTTGGGCTGCGGGCTGAATAAAGCTCCAATGAATAAATCACCAATGCAAGAGTAACTGAAAGACATCTGATAAGGGATTTCTGGATTTAAGTTATCGTGGGTTTTCTTTGTAAGGACATTTTTCCGCCATATTTTTAATTCTTATTTCTCCAAATCATCACTGGTTTTTTTACTTGCCTTTTGTTATTTCTCATCTTTCACCTTGCAAATAAAGGAGAGAAATTACATATTGACATTCCTTATGATCTTAATCGAGAGAACACTACTAGAAAAAAGGGTTTTAACGTCCCTTTTTTTGGCCTTTTAACGTCTGAAAACAGAGGGACGTCTATGTGAGGGTCGTAGAAAAAAACGTCATTAACGTCCGTAAAATAGGGGACGTCTAAGGCCTACTTTAGACGTCCCCAGTTCAACTGGGGACGTCTAAAGTATGACATTAGACGTCCCCAGTTGGAACTGGGGACGTCTAAGGTGGACCTTAGACGTCCCCATATCCAACTGGGGACGTCTAATGTCATACTTTAGACGTCCCCAGTTGAACTGGGGACGTCTAAAGTAGGCCTTAGACGTCCCCAGGCCCAACTGGGGACGTCTAAAGTGTCGACAGCAATACTTTCCAAGTCCCTTTTTTTATTAAGGACGTTGAAAGTTTTTTTTTTTAAATGGACTTTTTATGTATATTGCACTGTCTGGAAATGTAAATTGCAGAAATAATCCAACAACAGAATCAAAGAACAGCAGTTCAGCAGAATGGAAACAACAACAAACACAGTGATCAACCCAAGGCTTCTACATGCCACATAAACTACACAACAATCTATATCAAGGTCTACTACATGCCACACAAACTTTCAAACCATACAAACTACACAGCAATCTATAACCAAGACTAAAATCCAATCCATATCCAACAACAATAACGCTAATTATATGTACTACCACAAAAGTATGTGCTACACAAACTACTAAAGACTTTACTCTTCTGGTATACGTTGAAGAAGATGTCCAGCCATAAAGTCTCTGATCATATTTAAGTCTTCATATGAGTAGGCATCTTCATTGTCAAAAATCTGTAAATTAGAAAATAAGCTTAGATGAAATAATGAATGAAGTGAATGAATTGCCATTGAATCACAACACCAAGAATATTATCCTCAGAGAATGAAGAAGCGATTACTTGTTCAAAATCTGTCGTAATGCCACTCTAAATGATGTTAAACATATAAAGCAAGACATAATATCCACATTCCCAGCCGCCAGGTTGTCGAGGGCACTATAAATCAAAAGCAAATGGTTAAAATCAATAAAGGCATATCTAAAACGACCGTCAATCAAAAGAACTTGATTTGAAACTACGTACCTTTGGAAACAACCATCTCGGATCTTTGCCACCTCTACGTTCGCGTGGCCCGCCAAGCGCTCGATACGTCGTGCATGCCCTATCATTAAAATGAAAATCAAAACAAATTAGAATAATTCATTAAGTCAAGAATCAAGAAGCAATGAAATACAAAAAAATAACTTACTGGTTGAAGACGCTTTTAGTTTCTTTGTCTGGTCTTCTATTTAAGGAATCAAACCAGTAAACAACATGCGACCGAGGACAGACAACACACAAACTCCAGTGATAACTATCACAACATATACAGATTAAAAAGAAGTTAGATGGCAAGGCAATTATTTATTAATAATCTCAAATACACAAAATTAAAATGCGTACCCTTGAACAATCGGTGCTAGATAACAACGATACTCGTCCTCTGCTAAACAGAAGCCCACATAGTTCGTCCTTCGTTTCAATGTATTCTCAACCCTTGTCGTATGTGCAGGAGACAAGAATCCATATAAATCAACTTTCTGAGAGTCAATGCATATACGACGGAAGGAGCTATAATAGAATTAAAATAATGAATGTATTAGCTAGTTAAAATCAACTTAACTAAATGAATCAAAAAATGGGAAATAAAAAACTTACAGGATTGCAAATTTGCCCCATCCAATATCTAGCTCCTCGAACTTCATGAACTGTTTAAGATCTTGTTTATCAATTGTGAAGTGATACTCTGTTTCCTGGCCCACAATCCCTGGAGGCATATGCAAATCAATCTGGCGAATGCCTTTATAGATATGCTGCAATCGTGCTAAGAAGGGCCATTTCTCTGCTTCCTGCTCGTTCTTTTAGAACATTAAAACACATACTGTTAGTAGGATGTCAACACATCTCAAGTAAAAGTGAGGTAGTTCCATACCATTGGAGGTGTTTGTAGTAACAAGCCAACAAGATGTACAGGCCAAAGGATGAAAGATCCTCTCGCCTGAGCTATCGTGGCAACCTCGTCATCAGGAATAGGGATGGCAGTACCTTCTTCCCCCTCTCGAACACACGTCACAATCACCCTACGCAAATGCTGTGGAATTTGGTGATGATGGTGGGTGGTAGCTTGTGTGTGAACGAGAGCATCTGCAACTACACGCAGCACTGGGGCATCCAAAGAGAGGATGGCAGGTTCTCCCTGCGCTGGAGGGGGAGAAGGGTCGCCAAGTGGTTCCTGCTCCGGGTTGTAACTTCCTTTGGTGCTGTGGAAGGCCGGGGATGAATGGATTCTACGCTCGGTAGTTGCCATCTGCGAGTCAAACATCTTCTGCATTTCAGCTCGTATCTCTGGCATCAGCTCAAGACGTAGCTCTGGCAACAACTCATGTCGGAGCTTCTCGCGAAGGTTGGCCTCGAGCTCTTGTGAGACTTCCTGACGAATCTTGGCCACAAGCTCCCTACTGGGTTCAACTTGTGACGAATAAGGATGTGAGGCTCGGCCAAAATACTTCGTGACACGAACTCCCACTGCCTCCCCTCGAACATGACCAGGGTGATCTGGCTTCCCAATTGCCGTTGACAAGATGTCCATCCGTCCACTTGGAGTGAACGAACCTTGGCTACTATGATCTTCCAGTTCATCCTGCAGCATAAAAGTTATCGTAAGCACTCCCAATATGAAAAAATAAGTTTGTAATTATGCTCTAACTACTTACAATTCTTGCGGCAACCTCAGCAACAGTCGGATTTACGTACTTCCCACCCTTAAGCCTCCCTGCTTTCCATTTTTTGTGACGTGGTGGAGGTGGCGGGGGCTGGACCACAACGGTAGGATCTGATGTGGCTGCTTCCTTCAATTTCTCCAACTCTTCTGCCATCATCTGTCGCTGAAGCTTCCGATAACCACCACGAGACATGCAATGTTGATAGTTATTAGCTGCTTGCCTCTCTGTATTTGCTGCACTTAATGCCTTTTAAAGGAAAACAACGAACACCGAATCAATAATGTCAACTATATTCAAATAAAACACTATGATTACAGAAATCTTACCAAAAAGTTTGGATCTTCTCGTGATGCCATAAACAACCTCCAGTCCTCTGGAGACAAAAATGGATACTCATGACATGGATCCTTACCCCTCAGGTCCCCTCGAATATAATCTCGTGTGAGCCTGTTCTTGAAATCTTTCCATCGTAGACGAACCTCCGTCATCCACTCCTTGTACATCTCTGCGGTGTCAGGGACATCATAGGTTTGCTGCAAGGTAAAAACATACGTTAATTATATTTGAAGCGATAGGAATAAAGATATAATGCAGATGTATTGAAACTTATATACCAAAAGTTGTTGCCAAATCAAGTCTTTGGTTTTTGGTGGAACCAACTTCCAATTAGCATAGGTAATGCGAACTTTGCTTCGAGCCAAAAAACCTACGTAGCTAATGAAATGGTCTTCCTCCGGACCAATTGGTTTCATATTTTGATCAAAGTCAATATGCAACCTCTCCTGTTGATGGTTATGACGTGCTACCAATGCAGGCATTTTTGTACTGCCTCTAACCCTTCGTCTCACAACCGGTTCACGTGTCGCATCATGTTCAGGCCTATTCATTTCATTGTCCCTATCACTTGGAGAGTCACCAGAATTGTCCATATTCCTGTAAGCACAAAAATCATTGTTAGATAGGTGAATAAATTGTAAGTAAATGAATAAACTGAGACGTAATAAAACAAACAGTACACATTACTATTTTCTAAGTTAAGCTCTTACTCTAAATTGTTTCCCATATTCCTTCACCATGATCATTTCTCACAGCATATTCTTCATCATCTACCAATTCTACTTCACTTGTTGTAGGTGGATTAATTGTGAAAGGTGGTGTGTCGTCAAGGTTGAAGGTCGGATCACCATGCTTCTGTTTTTTACTCTGAAGTACAATGGACATTTTTTTATTTGCGGGATCTGTGACATAAAACACTTGTTTCGCCTGGCTTGCTAGAATGAAGGGCTCATCCCTATAACCTACTCTTTCAAGATCAACTGAGACAAATCCAAATTGTTGATCTATTACCACAGCATTATTGCTAACCCACTTACATTTGAATAAAGCAACTTTGAACTTGTTGTAAGTGATTTCCCATATTTCTTCTACCACTCCATAATAGGCCATGGATGCTAATATGGGGTTTTTGTCTTTCGAACTAGAAAAGCGCATGGATTCAGCTTCTACCATCACCCCACTATTTTGCATGGTACTCTTGTTATCTTGGTCTTTTGTGTAGAAAGAATACCCGTTTATATCATAACCGCTCCAAGTAATGATCTGAAATGAAGGCCCCCAGGCTAGCCACTCTATTGTCCCAGACACACTGGTCTCATGCAAAACCTTTTCCTCAAACCACTGAATGAATGTCTTGTTTTGCTCAATAGTAATCTGCATGTCATTCTTCCTCGGATTCTCTTTCTTCAATCTCTTTCTGTGTTCCTCTATGTACGGTTGCACTTCTGCCATGTTATTCAGGATATAAAGGTGTGCTTGCAACACCTCTTCACGAGGCATAGTCTTCACTTTCAGTCCTCGTGTTCCCTTGCTCCTCCCCTCTTCATGCCGAGATTGTTCCTTCTTCCCTGATAGATAATCGCTGCAGAAGTCCATAGCCTCTTCAACAACATACCTTTTAATCCCTCTAATAGCTACTGGTAACAGTTGTTGCATCAACACATGATAATCATGGGACTTCATTCCCACTAACTTCAAATCGTCCATTGACACACAGCTTCTCACATTCGAAGAATATCCTTGTGGTACCTTAATTGCATGCAAACACCCACACAAACTTCTTTTCTCCGCTTTTGATAGTGTATGCGCTGCTGGCTCCATGTATGCCCTCCTACCATCATCTCTTAGCTGTGGATGTAACCGTTCTCTTATTCCCATATCAACAAGGTCTAGTCTCGCATTAATCCCATCCTTGGTCTTCCCTGGAATGTGCAAAAGTGTACTGACTAGGCTATCACAAACGTTTTTCTCCACGTGCATTACATCAATACTGTGTCTCACGTCAAGACTACGCCAATATGGAAGATCAAAGAAAATTGATCTCTTCTTCCATATGTTCTTCTCACCCGAAGTCTTATGATTCTTACCGAGTAAGACATTGATACGTTCAACCCGACTGTAAACTTCCTCTCCGGTTAATGCTTTTGGAGCCATTCCATGCTCCGGCAAGCCGTTGAAACGCTTTCTTAACCTACGATACGGGTGGAATCTAGGAAGGAACCTCCTGTGACCTAGGTAGACCGTTTTTTTCCATGTTTCAGTTGGTGGAAGTGAGTGTCTGCTTCACAGATCGGACATGCTTTATGCCCCTTCACACTGTACCCTGAGAGGTTTCCGTAGGCAGGGAAGTCATTTATGGTGGTGAACAACATTGCACGTAGCTTGAAGGACTCATTCTTATACGCATCAAACACATCCACACCTTCCTCCCACAACTTCTTCAAGTCCTCAATCAAAGGCGCCAGGTAGACATCGATATCGTTTCCTGGCTGTTTTGGTCCAGAAATCATCATAGAAAGCATCACATACTTGCGTTTCATACAAAGCCAGGGAGGCAAATTGTATATTACAAGGAGTACTGGCCACGCACTGTGTGTGCTATTAAGAGTTCCATACAGATTGATGCCATCTGTACAGAGCCCAAGCCGAAGGTTTCTCGGCTCGCTGCCAAATTCAGGGAACATTTCATCTATTTTCTTCCACTGTGGAGAGTCAGCTGGGTGCCGAAGATATTTTTCGTCGGATATTCTGTCATCTGAATGCCATCTCAACTTCTCCGCCTTTTTTGCAGTGCCAAACAAACGCTTAAAGCGTGGTATTATTGGAAGATACCACAAAACTTTTACAGGTTGCCTTTTAGTCTTCCCATCGCCAGAACCACCATCTTTCTTCACTTTGTATCGTGCGGTTTGACACTTAGGGCACTCACTCAGGCCTTCATACTCCTTTCTGTACAGTACGCAGTCATTAGGGCAAGCGTGTATCTTTTTATACTCTATACCCATTGTGGATAGGATTTTCTTGGCCTCATACATACGATTTGGAAGTACATTATCATCTGGAAACATATCACACAACAGTTCAAGCAGCAATGTGAAACTACTATCGGTCCACCCACAAGTTGCTTTTAAGTTAACCAAATGTAATGTTCCTGTGAGCCGTGTGTACTTACTCCCAGGGTACAACGGTGTCTCTGCATCACTCCGCAGGCTGTCATATTTATGCGACTGCGCAAAGGATTCTACCTCAACATCGTGAATCATTCTCTCCATTCTATCTTCATCTATGACATCCGTAGCTTCCTTCTTGTGTGACGGACAATCAGTTACTTCCTCACCATGCCATATCCACCTTGTGTATCGAAGATTTATTCCATCACAAAGTAGGTGATCCCTTATAACTTCAACATCCCGTGTTCTCTCATTTAAACAATTGACACAGGGACAAAAATACTTCCCATTTTTGGCTGGAACGTTCCTTCTAGCAAATTCAATAAACTCTTCAACCCCATTCTCATATTCTTCACTTGTTCTCAAAGCATTCATCCAACTATGATCCATTCTATTACCACCTATGCCATTCACACTCAAGTTTAGAGTCATTGTCAACACTGGGAATTGCCTTTTACTATTTTGTTTTCCAAAATTTTGGCAGCATTTCCCCTTAAAAGTGACACATCCCAAAATCAAAATAACAAACCATCTCAGCTTAATTTAAGCTAAACTAAACTAATTAAGAAGAGTAAAATAAAACAAGAGTAAAAAGCAGGAAGCTAATATTAATTCTTTTAACCCAAACAAAAGGACGAATACTTTAATTAGTGCCAATAAATATACCCTTTCTTAAAAGAAATAAAAATTTAGCCTCAATTCCTCATACTAGTCTTTGGCTTCCTAAAATTAATTATCAAAGCCAAATTCTATGCCTACCTACTAACACTCTAAGAAGATAGAACCAAATCCTAATCAAACTCAATTCTTTCAATATCAAATCAAACAACTTTTAGAATATTCATAAATCAAAATCCAAACTTCCTAAACGCAATTTTTTTGTTCAAAAGTTTGCAAAAAAATATCTCTATATGTATAAAAGCAAAAAAGACAAGTTATGCAAACTTAATATATAGTATTAGTTATAAATTTTTAAAACTTAAAAAAAAACACAATTTAACAATTTTGTAAGGGTTTTGTAAGGGTTCACTTACGTTAGATCACAAGTGATTCTTAAAAGTCTAAACAAATATAATAAATCACCCCAACATACATAACGTTTGACATATTAATCTAACATTAATTCAATTCTAACATTGTTAATTAACAACATCTGTTCCCCAAAATAATTATTTACATTAACAATATTCTACAAACGCAGAATAATTATTTACATTAACAATAACAATAATTATTAACATCTGTTCCCCAAAATAATTATTTACATTAACAATAATTATTTTCATTGTTAACCCACGCACCTGATTTTCTCAAAATCCAAGTGCAGAATCCAAGTGCATGCAGCAACAATATAACCCAGAACGCAGAATCAAGTGCACACACCAACAATCCAGAAACGCAGAATCCAATTGCAGCAACAATATTCTACAAACGCAGAATGTAAATTCTTCATTGCTTCACATAATAATCCAACTCACGCCTCATATGCACATGATTTTAGGAAACCCAGAAACGCACCTGAATAATTCTGAGAATGCAGCAGCAGCAGCAAATGGGAAGACCCACATGGGCACGGGAATGGGAGAAGAGGGAAGACAAATGCAGGGGAGGGGAGGTGCGCCTTTGCTCAGTGAATGAGTTCTGAAACTCAGCTCATGGGTTTGGGAAAAGAGACAAAACGAATGCAGCAAGGGAAGTGCAAATCTGGAGACGCTCACGGTCACGGGTATGGCTTTGGAACTTGTTCGGTGAAGCAGAAATGAAATGCAGCTCACGGGTTTGGGAGAAGAGAGAAAACAAATGCAGCAGGGAACATTAACGGGTATGGCTTTGGCACAGAAGGTAAAGCTGCCATGTACAGTGACTGAGGTGATGTTTCTGTGGTGTTTCTACGTCCCCAGTATTTCTGGGGACGTCTAAAGTGGGGTTTAGACGTCCCCAGTTTCTCTGGGGACGTCTAAACCCCACTTTAGACGTCCCCAGAGAAACTGGAGATGTCTAAAGTGTTGGAATTTTTTATTTTTGGTCAAATTCATCCAGCGCCATATCCTCCCGCCAAGTATTGAACTTTGGACGTCCCTAACTTAAAAAAAGGGACGTCCTTTAGGGACGTAGAAGGTCTAGTCTGTAGTAGTGGAAGTTAATTACGTGGAAACAATGTCAACCTAATCAATCTTTCATTTTGCTAATTCAATAGCCAAACGACTTGGATTGATATCATTTATATATATATATATATATAACATAAATATATAAAACATTAAGAAAGAACTTTTGCTGCAACTGATATGGAGAGTGGGAAGATTGATTAGTGTAGCATCAGGATCCTTACATTTAAATCAATACTCTGAATCTTGCTTTTGAATATTTGATAACTGGATTTCCATTTTGCACTCTTGGACAATATCAACTACAATTGTACCATTCATGTTCTGGAGGTGCAACTACAAAATAAACTTGAATTATAATATACAATCTCTTCCTTTAAGCAATATGAAAGTGTAACTATTGCAAGATATCTGTTGAATTCTAAGTAAATAAAGACTTTGAAACACTTTATATATGACCATTTATATGTCCACTTGGATTTAACTTTCATTTTTTGTTGTTTTCTTTTTTTGTTTTTTTGAAACTCATGTTAGGACCATTACATTCCTTCTTGTTAAGATTTTTATGTGATATAGGTCTTATCACAAGGTCATCTTGGACTTTCAGTTGTCTTTTGACCTCTCAGCTTTGATTTTCAATTGTTTTTCCACTCAATATGCTTTAACACTTTGGAGAGGAAGTTAATATGTTTTAATAGTAACTTGAGCTTTCTATGATTTCACCCATTTGATTTTATGCCCATTCCTATGAAACCCTTAACTGCCTGCATTTTTTTTTTAAAACTCTCTCACCATTCCCATGTTCTCAATGAATTTTGCGACCTTTGAATTGATATGCCTATATATTTTTGTATATATTTATTCATTTAGGGTCTTTTTGGTATAAGGGATTTGGAGGGGAGGGGAAGGAAAATTTTTATATGCACAAATTAAAAAAATTTGAGAAGTGGGGTTTCAAAATTTTAATGAAGATAAGATGCAAAATAAAAGAGTTGGAAAAATTAATTAAAAACTTTTAACCTTACTTCTCCAATTTTTTAAAATCAAAGTTATAAAAAATTTTCCTCCCCTCCAAATCCCTCATACCAAACAGCCCCTTAGGAGAGGATATTTGAAGGTTATAGAGCTCTAACATGTATATTCTGATGTTAGCTTTCTGTCTTTTAATATAATGTCTTTAGATAGTCATAGACTAATTGCTCTCAAACTAAAAGGTTGGAATTAGTTGGTAAAAAAAAGGACAAGCACTGCATCATTTACATTTTAGAACCTGTTGCTACATGAAAATAATAAAGTGGACTTCTTCATTTGGTGCAAATCATCTAACTTTGTAAAGACCTACATGGACTCTGGTTATATATATTTTGCAGAACAGTTTGTTTTGTAAAAAATTATGATTTTCTTATTAAACATTTCAGACTCTCCCTTGGCTGCCACACGTCTCCTCCTCGTGCTGCCACGTGTCTGCATCTCATAATTCTTGAAAATGCCGCTCCTCCCATTCGAATCCGTAACCTCAAGCTACCGACACCTTCATGTGCGAGTCTTTGCCAGTTGTACCGAAATGAACATGTGTTATATTATTATATATATAATATTATCATATAGACACACACACATACATATAATTAATTAATTATATACATATAATTAATTATTAATTAAATATAATATTATTAAAAATAATGAAAAATTTAATAAAAATGTAAAAAAAACATTTATATATTTAATTAAAAAATTTTGTTAATTAAAATTTCTTAATAAATAATAATTTAATATTATAAATATTATTTTTAATATTAAATTATAAATATAATATTAATAACATATATATTATTTTTAAATAAAATAAAATAATAACTAATATAATAATATCACCAATATTATTTTAGTATAAAATTTTAAATATAATATTAATAAATAATAATATAATTTTAATAATTAAGGTTAAACAGAATTATTTAATAATTAATATTTTAATTTTATAAATATTATTTTTTGATAAAATTAATACATTTTAATTTTTTATGTTGGAAAATTTTGCCACAGAAAAAATTCCGTTGTTAAATTTGCCACGGAAAATTCCTTCAGAAATTTTCCGACGGAATTTCGGTCTAAAATTCCGTCGAAATTTGCCACGGAAAAAATTTCATGGCAAATTCCATCGAAAATCGGGTGTTTTTTTTTTTTTGTAGTGTGTACCATGCTTAAAAAGTTTAATAACAAAAGGCATTCGACATTACGTAATAATTCAAAAACCTATGAGTATTGAACCATGGATTTATCTTTTTGATCCTATTTATAAGTCTAAATTAACTAACTCCTACATACCAAGGAGACTTAGTTAACTCATTAATTATGGGCTAAATTTCTAATTTTCCCCTTATCTATAATTGATTCTAAAAGTCAATATGAATAAATTCTTTTTGTTTATCATAATTAATAGAGGAAAAATAAAAATAAAAATAACGCATCAATTGCTCTAAAATTGAGCTTATAATAAAGACCAATTTTTTTAGTCAAAATGGACTTATAAATACCACTTTAGTCCTATTTATAGGTCCTTTTTAACAAAATTTCATATACCAAGAAGAGGTTGTTAACTCAATAATTTTGGGATAAATTTTTAACTTTACCCTTATTTATGAATGGGTATTTTTTAATTCTTTCTTCTCTCTCTATCTTTAATAGGGGAAAAATTGTCACAAACTCATTTACGACCCAAAAACTGGACTTATAAATAGAACCAAATTTTTTAGTTAAAAAAGACTTATAAATAGGGTCAGAGTGGTAGAATCAGAATGGTAAAGAAGATTGAAGGTGTGTTTCTCACATTTTTCCTTATTTAATGTTAACTGCTCTGTCTTGCAACTTTTGTGTATTAGCAAGTCCTTTGTCCCAAACTGATGTCAGCCAATAGTAGCAAAAAATGCGTCAATGTCTTATGGTTCTTATTTTGGGGGTCATTTAATTCAAATTGTCTTATCCATCTTTTAAATCATTGTAAATTTTAAATGATCATGCTTTAATTTGCTCTAGACATCTCTAACCAAAATTAATGTTATTGAAGTCTTTGAATTTGCATTGACAGCGTCAACTTAATGTGCATTGGTTTGCTGCCAGTTTGTTCTTCTCTTAAAAAACACAGTGCAGGCTGTGAGCTCTCTTCTCTTGGAGCGCGTGAGTGGTAAAACGTAGTTTTGATTTTCTAAAAGCTACATGGCTGGCCTACGTTACTCTACTATCATTTCTTTTTTGTAGAAGCCAGATTCTGTTATTCAGCCTTACCACGATTATGGTGTCTGTTCATCGCGTTATATATTCACTATGGTCATTCTAATTCCTCTATTAATTCCATTTATTATTTGCTTTTTGGACATATTTCACATATCTCCCTTGCTTTGTGTGTAGGTTGGTAGGTCTCTTTGTTTCACTCATGCATAGAGTATATATTTCTTTAATGACAACTAAAGCCTATGCTAAGCCATGCTTGAGAAGACTTTTATTAAAAGAAATGAATACTATATAGAGGAATAAGAATATCTCTACATCATTATTGTGAGCACTCTATTTTCTCTTCATTCGTGTTTTCTTCTGCAAGACAGGAGAAGCCGTGATTTGTCGTGGCCATGGCGCTTTTTTTTCTCTCCCCAATTCCATGATGTTTCTACCTTTCTCTATTTTCATTTTTTTTCATTACCCACAATTTAATATTTTTGTCAGGGTAAGATAAATTGAGGTTTAACGCTCCATGGTTCAAGTCAAAATTAGTTTGCCTCTTACAACTTAGAAGTAGTTGTTCATAGCAGCCCACGAGTACACTTTTTTCATAAATTTTGTTTGTTGACATTCAACAAGCCTAATAAAAGAATCTAGTCCTTTCCCTGTTAAAGTTTCTGATACACTCAATATCATTGAATTGCTATTGTGGGGCATCTAAGTTAAAATTAAGTTGTCTTTGCTTAGTCATTACTCCCAGAGCGGTCAAATTGTAGTACCTGATACACACTTGAGGAAATCTTAAAGTTATTGTTCAATGTGCCTATCTATAATTTAGAAAGTTCCCTTTCCCTTATCACATTCCCCTGCAGCAAAAGGTGTTATTTTCTCTACTTCTGTATTATGTATGTTAGTTGATACATTTTTTTAGAATCGGCAAGCTTTCATATTTTGTAATGCAATGCAATGCAAATTCAAATTCAAACATTCCCCTTCCCTTAGATGTTGTACTCTTTAGAGTGAAAAGCAGGGTAGTGGGAGAAAGTGAATCTTAGAGAAAGAAAAGAGAACAAAGAATGTTGTGTCCAAGGTGTTTAGGAATATTGGTTGGTCCATTGAGTTGCATTAAATTGACAACTAAATTTATCGGAGAATCCCAATTAAATCTAACTAAAATGTCAAACCCTAAATTCAAGATTCGAGGCTTCACAAGGAATTTTTAAATAGGGTTAAGGAGCAAATTTATCAATGAAGTTTTGTCCGATGAGCATCTGGCACAAATATGTTTTAGAAGGGGCAAAAATACCAATAAAAAATTAAAAATGGGCATCTAGCACAAAAACCGTTACATCCATACTAACACTGTTAGGGTTTTCTTCTCTTATAATTTAACGGCGTTAATACATATTTAATGGTTTTTGTGCTGTATGCCCCTTTTTCATTGTTCATTGGTATTTTTGCCTCTTCTAAAACATATTTGTGCCAAACGCTCATCGGACAAAACTTCATTGGTAAATTTGCTCCTTGACCCTTTTAAATATTATTAAGATTTCTAAATATTGTTAAAAGACCATGATGACCCTTTAAATTAGAGGAAATCAAATCCCAATTATTTTGAGTTTGATTGTTTGTGAAGTTAGATTAATTAATGACGTGCGTGATAGCTCTAAATTAATTATATGCAATAATGGTCCAATGGAGCAACGCTAATAATCAAAGAACAAATGACAGGCAAAAAAACATCAATAAGAAGCATTTGCTACATGATGAACCTAATATGTTTTTTTTTTGTCCTTAATGTAAGGTTATTTATCTAATTTAGTTAGATTAATAAAGATAAATAAATTACTTTATTATAACATACATAACATAATTTTAAAATATTTATTTGCAACGTTACATTATATATCGATTTATAAGTTAAACAAGTTACTTTAAAAAAATTGATAAATATGAGAAATTAAATAAAAAATGGGTATGCTTAGGATTAAAATCAACTTCCAAATTTTGTGTCTACGTCCTTTATCTAATATATACAATACATAGACTGTTATTAGGATCCTTCAAAGATACCGTTGACATCATATCATTCTTTCAAAATTTACTGCTATTGGTTTAATTATGTCTAATTGAGTTAATGAGTTAAGGAGAAATGAAATAAAAAATGTGTACCATACTTTGGATTAAAATCAACTTCCAAATTACGTGTCTATGTCTTATATCTAATATATACAATACATAGACTGCTATTAGGATCCTTGAAAGAAACAGTTGAGATCATATCATTATTTCAAAATTTACTGCTATTAGTTTAATTATGTCTAATTGAGTTAAGGAGAAGAGTAAAATGATTTATTTTTCAAAACGTAGGATTCACAGATCATCTTCTCCTTCGAATTTTCATCAAGAACTTATTGTTAAAATATGCTTGGTTGTATTCCAATTTACAAATAATCTGTTGGACTTCGGGTCCAAGTTCGCCCTTGATGGGCCGGACTATTTGATTAGGATATAAGTAGCCTAATCAAATAAGAATAAAATCAGCATTAATTGCAGATTGAGGAATAATTCAGCAATAATTATGGATTTGTTAAATGAGGAACAAATCACCATAATTAGGGAATTAATTGAGAATCAATTAATTGCTGTCTTGGAGGGCAAGAAAGAGTGCATACGTTTCCTAATTAGTGGCCTCCATAAACCACTATAAATAGGATGTGCCTCCTCAATTGCAATTCACCCCGCCATTGAGTTTTCTGGCAATTCTCTTCTCCCCTGCCATCTTTCTGGTTCTGGTGATCTGCTGTGCAAATCACAATTAGGCTCTGGTAGTCTAATGTTATTTGGGCACAAGTATGGAGTATTGGAGCTTTGACCCGGATCCGAACATGGATTCGCCTCGGTACGCCAGTTCTCCCTTTAGTTATATTTTTCTTACATTGGCATCAAAGCATGTTGATCCTTGAGGCTGTGATTATTCTACGTGAATAAACATGTGTTATAATTTTTTAATTATATCCCATCATGATTTTTATTTCCGCTGTGCAATCATATAAATGAGATTATATGATAAAAGAATATATGTTGCTTCAATTTATTTTCAAATGCGTACATAGATATACCATGAATAAGTGTCTCGCATATGTATATATATTTGGTCAAGCATGATATTTGTTTTTGTTTTATATATACATGTTCATGAATCTGCCTCTTATGTTTTTTCAATCATATGCGTATGTGTATATGGATCCCTCTGCCCAACATATATCTATACATAAGATTGTATAATATGTCATTATTTTTTCGAGCTTTCCTCTCTGATTCAATTGCTTGAAACTACTCCATGTATGCTCTCTATTTCGCATATGGATATATGATAATGAGTTTGAAAGATCAAAACTTTAAACATATAAATCAAAATGCTTTTGCTCCTCCGAATTCCTTCGTCTTCTCCTCACATCTTCGATTTCTTAAGGTTTGACCTTTTTGAAACCTATGTGGAACCAAAAACAAGAGAATTTAACCCTCAAAAGTTAGGAAAGCTTTTGAAATGCAGAGGACACACATCCAGGACGAATTACGCAGCGCCGTCAACGTTGAGAAAAATGGGGTGTTTCAAAACTGAGTGTTTTTGCCAAAAACGAAGCCATGGATGTGTAGATCTCGAAGAGACGATTCCAAAGATGCTTAGAACACGTCAAACGGAGTTCAGATGAGGGAGAAACGAAGGAAAGAAGTTGGCGGGTCGTTAGTCACCGCCGCCACTTCACTTGAGATTTGATCAATGAAATTGAAGTTTTCAGATCAAATAAATGCCATGGATTTATAGTTCGCTGAACTACGATTCCAACGACACCAAGAACGTGAAAAATGGAGCTAAAATGAGGGAGATATAGCCTCCTGAAGTTGACGGGACGCGATGACCCACCGGAGCTCCAACCAGGTCGGGTTGACCCAGCTAGAGGTTGAAGATGATGACGTCGCAGTCAACTGTCACGTCATCAGTCAACCCAACCCACGTGGCGCCAATCAGAGTACGCCATGTCAGCGTCAAAGACACGTCATTGCCACCTCACGCCACGTCAGCTTGGTCCCGGTCAAGCGTTGACCGTTGACCGGTCAAAGTCAACAGTCATTCGTTGACTGTTGGCCCAAAAAAAAGGAGAGAGAGAAGACATATGGCGCGTGGGGCCTACAGGGGCCTCCATTTGACACGTGTTAAGCACCGTCGA
Organism: Inga laurina; assembly: GCA_963855925.1. Taxonomy (NCBI): domain Eukaryota; kingdom Viridiplantae; phylum Streptophyta; class Magnoliopsida; order Fabales; family Fabaceae; genus Inga; species Inga laurina. The sequence continues at coordinate 58,910,897 of OY979708.1, forward strand.
GGAGAGGACGGTGCGTGGAGTTTTGGGAGCCGGCGGTTGTCGCCGGCGGACGGCCGCAAGGCGGCGCTTGTACGTCATGCGTCACTGCCGAGAGTGGCCAACGTTGGAATTTTCCAAATTTTCAGGATTTTTTGATCCATAAACCTTCTAGGGGCGCATGACGGTGCGTGAGACCTCCGATTGAGACGTGGTTGGTTCCTAAAAATCCCTAAATTCAAGAGCTTCAATTTGATATATAATTTGCATATATTTGAAGTACGTTTGGATCTGTTTTGAGTTAAAAAGGTGCTTGTATGCACCTAGAGATTCCCAAAAATATTGAAATTGAGTCTTTGTAAATTCTATTATTTTTGGGATAGGTTGACTTACTTATTAAGAGTATTTCAACTACAATATAAGGTTAATGCTGCAAAATTCTTTAAAAGTAAGGGATTATTGAAATGAGTTTTTGAATATAAAATCCTATCCAACATTGACTCAAACTCTTAGAGATAAAAACCTGAAAAATTGCAGTAACTTAAAATTATTTAATAATTATTGAATAATATAAGTCTTCCCATACTTCTAACCACATTGATCCACTTGGATTGAAGCAATGACTTCTAAAAGTCAATCCTTTATCACAAATGTTGTGAGAAAGGATAAGACAGATAGAGATGTTAGAATCATCTCATCAAGTGGGAGGTATGCTGCAATTATATCCAAGTAAGTGGATGTAAACATGGCAAAGAGGAGCTGGACATTGTAGCTAGACGCTACATGAGTTAATATAGTCAGAAGGGCCTATGAGAAGGAGAACCTAGTTAAGAGACAACAATATGAGGCTTAAACTTTTGAATGTTCTTGTTTTTTCATTGAATTTATAATTAAATTCTCTATTTTTTTTGGAATTGAATTAAGTATGTTCTCTTCCTATTTCCTTGAACGTTCAGGCTAGTTAGATGATATTATGTTATTATCTTGTTAATATAACTGCTCTTTGATTGAGTGGGAGTTTTTCTGGAATGCGTCTAGAAATCCAAAGGGGAAAGTGTTCAATGAAGACTGTGGTTAAAAGGGTGATGAGCTAACTAGTATGATTGGGATGGGAGTCAACATAGTTGTCTCCTGAACAGGAAACTAGTGAACTTATTATCTAATTATCCTTTGTCTTATTTGAACAAATAAGATTTGTATACCATAATCGTCTAAGTGACCAATTATGACCAAGTCTATTTGACTGAGCTTATGAAGACAAGCTCAATAGAGATATCTATGGAGTTAAAAACTCTCAAATCTCTTTCATTCAAGAAGAATGAGATGTTAGGGACATCCTACCAACTAGTCTTCAGCATTCAAAGGTTGAAGCAACCGAAGGATACAAAAGGTTTATGCTATCAAGTATAGAAAGAACAACATTGCTTAAACTTATGTTGGTATGAGCAATGTAACCTTATCCAAGCCATGTGGATAGTGTTGGAAGATGGTGAAATAGATTATCTTCTTCCATAAAGTTAAAACTAAGTTAAGTTTTAACATAGTGTACTAAGTCCTAACATGTTGTTTAGGCAACACTTGAGGCAGATGTCAAACTAAGAAGTTGAGACAAACTAAATGCCAAGTTCTTTCTAACAAACAACAAGTGTATGTTTTGATAAGACATCTCCCAGTGAGTGGGAGGAAGCTATGTCTCCCAGTGAGTGGGAGTGAGTCATGTCTTCCAGTGAGTGGGCGTATACGAAAGTAAAGATTGCCTCTGATATGCATATTGTAACCTTCAGCAATGTGATTCACCACATTGAACTTGAATGTGAAAGACTGAAGGATTCAAGATCCATCAGTTAGATGAACTTAGCTAAAAAATGGGAGGATTCATCCTCCATACCTAACGGCAAGAAACCTATGAGGTAAACTTGATCTAGAAGAGGTCAATGGTTTCTGCAAAGATAAAATGCTACATTGATAAACCTTTAAGGGTTGTAAAAGTAGCAATCCACATGAGTTGTGGATATTTCAGAGAAGTATATGGCTTCATGTCAAATGCAAAGCAACAAAGAGATAGAATCAAGGGATTGAAACTTGCAGGTTAACTCTGTACTGATAAATCACCCTGATTCACTCTATGCAATTGCAACTGACAAAATCACATCTTTGTTATCTCTTTAGTTAAGGATCGATGGGACTATGATTCTCAAATCTTTCGTTGGATTTTGATGTTTCCTTCTAGGGATAAAAGATTCCATTTCTTGCCACGTGTATACCTTGATCAAAGGGAATGATCAAACTAGCAAAAGAATATTTACTAAATGTGTGCTAAAGGGTTAATACCCTTATGAATAAGTTGAGAACTTATTCTACCTGGCAAGAAAGATAAAGAAACTTTTTTTTTTTTTGAGAAAATCCACTGCAATTGGCAAATTATGACATTAGTGAACCAATGAACGTGAGGGCCAAACACAGAACTTAGTGTTTCATTAACGTCATGGACGTTTACATTAGTAACGTTTACTTAATTTTAGGCAAGTGTAAAGCTGTTAGATAATGGTTGAACTACTCAAGAATCAGTAAACTGAAAGAATAAGACCTTTCGAACTAACAAGGGTTTGGGACACCCATGTGATTAGTTAAACAGTTTTGTGTACAAGAAAGATATTGTTAGGCAACTATCAATACTTAGAACTCTTCAACATAATAGAGTTGTTGAAATGGAGAGATAGACCTCTCCTTGATTTGGTTATGAACATAATGGCATCAATGAGGCTATCAGCCATATGTTGGTAGGTGGACTCATAGCTATTATATTCACACTTAACCAAAAGCCTTCTATGTCAGTCACGACCTTACCATATGAATTGTGGATAGGCCTTAGACCATGGCCAAGCTTGTTAAGACCATAAGGGTCATCAACTTTATATTCACAATTCTTCCTATAAGTAAGGAAGATTAGGGTCAAGGTATACAAGGTATCTCTTTGTGAGATGACATGAGAATTTGACATGACACATCTTCATTAGTGAAAATGAAGGTGGTTCAGTGATTGATAGAAAACTGTGGGACACAACGTTCATAAAACCCAGATTTCCTAGCAGGAAATGAGTATTGATCACAATAAATCTCTTTAAGAGATTCACAAGTAACAAGGAATAATCAAGTGTTCCTAAGTTCACTGATCCGAGTGGGAGGACTGAGACCATTTTCACAACAAAATAGGTAAGAGGTAAGTTACGAGAGAATTACCTCACTCATACATAAGAAAAGAATCTTATGAAATCCACCTCGGAGCAAATTGTCATCTAGCGAATGACTATAAGAGATAGATTCCCTAATGGATTGAATGCTCTCTTCATCATTTAGAAGGTGATGATAACTACCTATAAGTGTCTGAAAGACACTAGAAGGACCTGCTAAGATGAATTGCAAAGTGTCATGCAGGAGGATTTGGATTCTTTTTAAGCCAAATACGTGTTTGGGTAATTTGTCACCTAGCCAAGAGGCGATTGGGAACAAGTAGGTTCTCAAATTTGTTGGGGGCATGTAGAACCTAAAACACTTAGTAGCTAGGGGGTAATACAATGGAAGGTTGTCCATTGTGCATTTTTAACTATGAACTTTGGCTATGACAACAAGCTTAGTCTTGAAATTGCATCAAGATGATGTAAAGACCACCTTCCAATTTGGAATTTTGGAAATTGGATGATGAGCTCTACATGAAGCAATTTAAGGGCTTCGTAGAAACAATCACCCAAATAGTAGTATATGAGGTTTTCATAAGGTGAAAGCCTCACCAACTTCGAAATAATCGAAGAACACTACATAAGTCCCAAACGGCCTAATGATGATTCTTTGTGAAGTCATCCTTTATCAAATGACATATGAAACAAGTGTCAAGGGAGTCAAAGGAATTAAGGATCAGAGAATCCTTAAATTCTGAGTTGAGAAAGTCATGGGTTGAACAAATATCTTGAATGACAAGATAAACGGAGATTGCACAAGAAAGATACAGTTTTTCCCACCTAAGACATGTACGAGTGTACTCTTTAGACATCTTAGGATGTCAAACTACAAACCCATGGACACCCCTGAAGTCAAGGGCATAAACCTAAAGAAGTTATATGTCCTATGAGGAATCCAACATAAGAAAGGTGGATAGAGTCCCATGTGAGACTATAGTTGGTAATATGAATGTACACATCGGTGTACATAAGACCAAATGTTTTTTGTCAGACTTAAAAGTTGTTTCTGGTCCTATTGTGAAATGGGTTATGAGAATAACCATGGATTAAGTTGTCAAGACAACAACTTTCATTTTGAAAGGATACTCCAATACAAGACCTAGGCAAATGGTGATGGAGTAAGAAAATATACAAAGTATTTTTTTCCTGTTATCCATGGAAATAGAACGCAGGGCGTATTCTGCCATCATTCAAAGTGCCATATGGCTAAAGTAATTCCTATGAGAGATTGGGAATGAATGGTGGATAGAAGGATCCAAGCGATAACATCTTATGATGAGGATCCTAAGTATTATAGCAAGGTGAGACATACGTTTTTATATATCTCTATAAGAGATATGCTTTCAAAGAGGGAAAGCGACAGTTCAATGACCTTCTACTGACAGAATGTTGGTAGATCCCCTTAATGAGCCCATAGCTTGATTTTCATTGAGTTAGTGAAAATCTTGGGGCGCAAATAAAATGTAAGGTCGTGAACTTCTTTTATATGAAGATAAAAGAAATAGTATGTATGTTATGAGTAAATACATATAAGGTATAAAAGTTTGTATGTCGTACAGGTCAGAAAAGGTTGGTTCACTCACACGAACAACCATCTTCCCATGTTTTGCAGGGGCATGGGAGGGTAAGATGAGCAAATGATCACCATGAGGTGGTTAAGAAGAATCTTTGCATTTGAGTCGCCTCGGTTAGACTGAGATGAGATCTACATGTGTGCATATACACAGAAAATGGATCGAAGCATGAATATAGACCTGCAGCTAGGCAAATAACTCTTTTTCACAAATGAGATTGTAAAAGAGATATTATGAAAAAGAAAGTTTTAGGTTCGAATGTTGAGTACATTTTGGAACTAATGTCTGTACGGTGAAAGATAAAGAAATCAACGTACACCTCAAACCATTCACCATAACATGCAATTCATACTGCATGTGCTTGAGAGTTAAACTGCAACACGGGATGTGGGTGAAAGATCCCTAGTTCACCATAATGTGAGTCCCAGGAAGGAAGAATCCTTTCACGATGCCCTTAAGACTTAGGCGACATCATGAAAGCTTGGTTTGGTAACAGCTGCTTTAGCTGAAGCTCCATGATTACACTCGATTCGGTCAGACGAGTGAAAACTAGGAAAGCGACCAAGTCAAGATGGACTGATGTTTAGTTAAAAAGGAAAATTTACTCCTAGATACATAAGATGTGCTAGTATCTATGGTCGACCCCTTACTAGCTCTATGTGTAGCTAATAAGTGCGGATACTATGTGCGTGGGAGGCAATATGAGTTAATCAACATATTAACTCGAGAGGGATTAGATATGCCATGAGTAATATCTATGGGAGAATCTGGGGCATATGAGGCAATGAACATATAGCTTACGGTTATATATAAAGGGTGTCCTTGGATGCTGATTCGATATGAGGGATTTCTAGTATCACAAGCACCAAATCTTAAAGACGTTTTTGCCCACGCAGTCACGGCAGACACCAAGTATGAAACAAGAAAGAGTAACACACGCACGATGGGAGGCCCATTAAGTGCGGGTGGGAGATGTTGGACTTCGGGTCTAAGTTTGCCCTTGATGGGCCGGACTATTTGATTAGGATATAAGTAGCCTAATCAAATAAGAATAAAATCAGCATTAATTGCCGATTGGGGAATAATTCAGCAATAATTATGGATTTGTTAAATGAAGAACAAATCACCATAATTAGGCAATTAATTGAGAATTAATTAATTGCTGTCTTGGAGGGAAAGAAAGAGTGCACACGTTTCCTAATTAGTGGCCTCCATAAACCACTATAAATAGGGTGTGCCTCCTCAATTGCAATTCACCCCGTCATTGAGTTTTCTGGCAATTCTCTTCTCTCCTACCATCTTTCTAGTTCTGGTGATCTGCTGTGCAAATCACAATTAGGCTCTGGTAGTCTAATAATTGTGTGGGCACAAGTATGGAGTATTGGAGCTTTGACCCGGATCCGAACATGGATTCGCCCTGGTACGCCATTCTCCATTTAGTTATATTTTTCTTACATAATCAAAATTAAAGTAACTGGGATTTTGATTACCTTGACTTTTCATTTTTAACTATAGATAAGGCCATTTTAGTCTTTAGCAATATTAAATAAAACTTTAATTAGGAATATTGGCCTAATAAGAAATTTGTTGAAAGTGTAGGCTTAAATTTACATATTAGTATTTTAGCTAGATTTAATTAGGATTCCCTCTAAATTTATTTTCTTTAGTGAGACAAAAAAAAAAAAGAAACATTTTCCGTTTTAGTTTCACTAGTGGAAAAAGGGCTTTTTAGACCGGTTCTGGATCTAGTCTTAATACAACCAATCTAAAAAGTATGTCACTTTTGAGACCGGTTTGGTAACGGTTTTAAAAGTCTAGCTTTTAAGACCAGTTCTATTTATAATCGGTCTAAAATCAACAATTATAAAGTCGGTTTTCATGAGCTCCGGTTTTAAAAGAACTCTTTTGTAAGGCGATTTATGTAACATTTTTAAAACCGGTTATAATTATAACGGGTCTTAAAAGTTATTTTAAGACCGGTTTTACATACAACCGGTCTTCAAGTTTTAATTTGAAGACCGGTTATAAATATAACGGGTCTTAAAATAACTTTTAAGACCGGTTATCATTATAACCGGTCTTAAAAGTGTCATATTTTTTTTATTTGTTTGTGATTAGGTTAGTTACAAGAACACATCCTTGAATTGCTACCTCCAATGCCATACTTATTAAGTGCTATATGGTGTTCAGTTTACTTCCACTTACCATTTCCTTTTGCTTTAACCTTGTCATTGAATTGGGAACTTATAACATGTCATATATCCTCATGTATAATGTTTTGTTTAAAACCATCATATATATATATGCATAAATGGATTCAACCATGACATATCATGCAACCAACAAGTCAATTCATCAAAATATACAAAAACCATTTTAAAACCAACAATCATGTCAAATCATGCAACTAACAATATAAATGAATTCAACCAACCAACATGTCAATTCATAAATGAATATATACAAAAAAAAAATTCCTCAGCTTTACATACACGAACTCACTATTGTAAAAGTTCATAAATGAATTCAGCACAACAATTACGAATGTGCTCAATATCTTCTTCTGGAAAGGAGTCAGTAAGTTCAAACATCTGAAACACCAAAGCCAGGAAAAACATTAAATTTACTTAAAAAAATAAAAGTAATACAAAATTTTTGAAATATATATACATTTACCTCTTCAGTAAGTCCTGTCGTGCCTAGGGTAATAATATTATACATGTGCCTTAGAATATACAACCCACACAAATTGGACCCCGGTGGTTGCCTACGGGTCTGAAAAATAACATGATATCATTAAAACAAGTATAAAATTAAAGTATGGCTTATTATTGAATACATTCTTAAAACAAACCAATATGTAACTAACCTTTGGCAAGATCCATGTATGGTCTTTTACCTCACGCATAGGCCTACCAAGAGCAATGTGTTAGAATGTCCGCATAGCCCTATATCATCAAAATCAAAAAGGTTACTTATTTTACACAAATTTCATAAATTTTGCACACGAAAGGTAATTAATAATGCAAGAAAACTTACTAGTTCAAGCTCTTCTTCAATTCACTAGTTGGCTTGCTGAGGTGGAGGGAGCATAAGAGGATAACAGAATAGCTCTTCTTGCACAAATAGCCAATTGCCAATGATCACTGATAAAAGGGAAAACTTTTAAGCAAATATAAAATATTATGTATAGTATGAAATATAAATTTATGTCTTACCCGTGCAAATATCGAGCTAAGAAACACTCAATTGAGGTTTCACTAAGCTTGTGCGATAAGTATGTGTGTCTGATAGCAGCTGTGGTCCCTTTGTCATAGAGTTAAACTGGCATAAGAGTCCAAATTTATCAGTTTTGCCATATTCAACCAACCTACGATGCATGCATCTACAATAATTCAAGCAGGGACATTAAATCAAAGTTTAACGGCATAATTTGTAAAATATTAACTTCCAATTTGAGAAGATACTTACATCAAAAAGAGCTAGACAATCAAAATTGTAAGCTATTGTAGAGGAGCTACCAGGGACATTAAATCATCCTTCTCAAGATAGCATTGTGCCCTTAACTTGCCAACAACTGACTCAGTAGGTCAATCTCTTATTCGAAAGGACGTATTGTGAACACCCTATTTTGTCCAGGCCCCACTAAAAAAAATACAAAAAAATTGATAATGATTGGTGTCCAAATTGACAATCATCATTGAAAGAAAAAAATAAAAAAAAACGAAAATAAGAAAAAATAAGGAAATCCTCCTATTGATGATGATCGGTGTCTAAATAGGCAATCATCATTGAAAGGGAAAAATTTTAAAAAAAACGAAAATTAAAATAAATCCCCTAATTGATATGATTGGCATTGTCATTCATTAAGGGAAAATAATAAATAAAAAAAACGAAAAATAAAAAATAAAAAAAATCTCATTTATGTTGATAGGTTTAAATTAGGAAGTTACTTGTGGGGAGAATAATGAAAAAAAGATTAAAAATGAAAAAATCTCCACTAATGGTAATTAGGTCAAATTAGGAAGTTTTATCAATAGAAAATACAAAAAATAAAAAAAATAAAAAAATAAAAAACGAAAATAAAAAAAATCTCCATTGATGGTGATTGGGTTAAGTTAGGTAGTTCTTAACATAAAATACAAAAAAATCAAAAAACGAAAAATAAAATAAAATAAATGAAAAAGAGAGCATTTATGAAGAAAACCCTACCTTGAGACTATAAATAGGAGTGCAAGGGTTGAAGCAAAGGGCAGAGATTTTTTGGAGAAGGAGAGAAGGAGGTACGTCGTGGTCTCTTTTATTTGTTCTATTATGAATATAGCTACTAACTCCATGGCGTGCTTTCTCACTTTCTTGGATATTCTTTTAAGATGACCATGCATTTGCCATCTTGTCCTTCTTTGCCTCACGAATCTCTATCATCATTCTTTGGCTTTGTGAATAACATGATCATAGTGTGATCAATGTCATGTCATTTTAGACTCTCTTACCACTTTGCTTGTTTTCATATATGTGATCGTCCTTATTGTGCATTTAACAAAACTGGATGTGTTTGAAAGGGGTTTATAGGGAAGAGATTCATAAAGACGTGACATGCTTTACTCCTTGTGATTGTTATTGTGATTATTATGCTTACAACTTTCCTTGCTTCTACACTAAACAATGACGCTGTGAAGCTTCTTTTTTATTGTTGACTAAATGGTGGGAATGTTAGGAGTTGTGTGCATTATCTTGTTTTGCTTTATCTTGGTGATAATATGCTTTCGAAGATGGTTGCAAGCGTTGACGGCATGTTACTAAACTAGCTTGCTTTCAAGGACAAAATGTATGCATAAGTTTTCTCACCTTTGGCTTTCCCTTCTTTTAACTTGTGATGTTTTCCTTCTTGTTCTTCTTTATCCCTTTCTTAGGTCCTCTTTCAAAAAAAAAAAAAAAGAAAAAAAATATTTTGACACCTTTTGATAAATGAAAGTAAAATGGAAAAACTCTCATTTACAAGAAAATTAAAAAAAAAACGTTTTTTGAAAAAATATAAAAAAACACAAACCCAACAAAAAAAAAAGATATTTTTCTCAAATAAATTAAATAAACATTTTTCTAAAAATCACCAACCAAGTGACACGCTTTTCTACCCCCTCGAACTACGTGGGCTTTGATCCTTCTAAAGGGTACGTAGGCCCTAGGTTTTCATCCTAGGTCAAGTCCAATTTTGTAAATAAATATATTTTTTTCTATTTTCTTGTTGTAAATAAATGTTCTTTTTTTTTAAAATAAATATTTTTTTTCTTATTTTCTTTTTGTAAATAAATGTTCCTTATTTTTTTTCCTTCAGTTTTTCATTTATTTTTGTCTTTATTTGGGTAATTATAATAAAGTTAAAGGCCATAGTATTTTTAAATAATTAACTTAGGGTAACCATTCTCATGAATGGGTGTTGTGGGGTACCTAACACCTTCCCCACACACAATCGACTCCCGAACCCTAAATGGTTTTTGTAGATCAGTTTCCATTTTTAAAAAAGGTTTCCAAAATTATCCTTTTTTCTAAAATTTTGGTGGCGGCTCCATGTTTTTCTAAAGTCCGGGCGCTACACGTATCATATGTCATCAGAATCACTTGCTGCATGACATTCAATGGAGGTCATGAAACATCTTGAGTAGAGGGAGGTGGAGGTGGCGGGGATTCCTCAGCTTGATCAGAAACAAAGTTCTTTAGCCATAAGATGAAAGAGTTGATGACATCACCCACAACCTTGAAGTCATCAACAGGGATAGGGAGAGGTGCATATGCAACGATCACCTCTTCAACTGCCATTCTGACTTGATTATCCTTTATTACTTGGTGGTGGACAGTTGATCCCAATTTGTGCACGCTCCCCCGTACAACCAATCATCTCAGAGGATCCTCCACAAACAAGTCACAAGGCTCACCAATTTTTTTCCAGGACCCTCTGATGACTGACCAATGCAACTCCCTTAGTGCTCTGTTTAGGGTTTAGGGAATGAGCCTGGGGAGCATTGGTATCTACTTGTCTCGTGCTCATCATGATCATCCATTCCTCCTTCATCTTGCTGAACCTTTCCTCAAATCGTGCATCAAATGATACTTCTGCCTCAGCCCTAGCTTCCACCCTCAAAGTGGCCAATATATGCTCCATCTCCTCCCTAGTCACTATACCACTTGAGGAACGGCGTGAGGGTGCTCCAAAGTAATCCTTTATGCTTACCCGTCCTCCAATCCCCCTAACACGGTCAGGATGCTCAGGTTTTCCTGTAGTTACGGTCAGGATGTCATTCCTCCCATCCGACCTAAACGATCCCTCAGCTTGTTTTTTTGAAGCTCCTCTAATAAACATAGATGACAAATGTTAGTAATGAAATTTGTTTACTAAATAATTAATAACAACAAGTCAACAACAATACTTACAATTTTCTCATCGACTATATGAGATTATTCACTCGTATAAGACCCGCTCCTCTTTTGGTGAGCGAACAACCACTTATGTTCGTGACGTATCGGAGATGGTGGAGAAAGAAGAACAGAAGGATCGGATTGAGCTGCTTCTTCCAATCTCTTCCGTTTGGCTGCCAATAAGTCTTTTTTGGCCTTCGCATACCCCCACAAGACATTGTATGGGGGCAATCATTTTTTCTACCACTCTCTTGGGCCTTTTTGCTTTTTTCCTGTGAATAAGAAATCAAAAGTAAGTCATTGTAAATCAATAAAGACAATTCATAATTCATAAGAAAATCAATTGCAAAATAAGTCAACTCATCAATGCTTCTGGAGTAATCCGAAGCCATGTAAATCAATGCTTCTGGAGTAGTCCGATTCGTTTAATAAAATAATTAATTACATTATTTAAAGATTCCATGTCATAAATGTCAATTGTCATTTATTATGCTCAATTAGAGAAAAAAAGATTGAAATGACATAAACCATTAAATTTGACAGCATGAGTTTATTATCAAAATATAAAAGTTCAAAAAACAAACGTATTAGTTTTAAGCTTTTGAAAATCAGTGAGGTGACGCAAGATTTTATGCATTAACATATATTTTTTATATACTTTTCTCCTTAAATTTAACAATCAAGATGAAAAGTAAGTCTTCTTTCATAAAAAACTTATATCTTTTTCTATTTTACAGGAAAATGTTAAAAGAAGAAATAAAGGGATTTTTTTAAAAAAAATAAAGGGATTTAAAAAAAACATTAAGATTAAGTTATATTGAGAGGATCTGTGGTGAATATCACGAAGCAAGAGGAAAATAAAAACGATAAAAAAGAGAATTACAAAAATTTAATTTTTATCAAAAATTACTAAGATATATTTCCTCTGGTACTAAATATAAGATAGAGTTGACATTTTTTGGAGAGAATAAAGAAGCTAAATAAATTATTTAATCATATTATATGTTACTTCCTCCGGTCCTATTTATAAACAACTTTCTCCTTGATTGCGCAAAATGAAACGGTAGTTAAAAGCAATAAGTGTGTCAAAAATGTCATATTTTTCCATATATGCCTCTATTAATGAAAAGAGTATAGGAGAGATAATAAATAAAAAGTATGAGATAATGAGTATAAGATATGAGAGAGAATGAGTATTTAATAAGGGTAAAATATGAAAAAGAAGCTTACATTTTCAGACAAAAAGTGAAAGTTGCTTAAAAAAGGGACCAGCCTTATGAGAGAGAAAGTTACTTCTAAATAGGATCAGAGGGAGTATATATCACTGGATTATATATTAGTTTATATGTTAAGCAAAATAGTTTGGAGAAAAAATAACAAAACACTTATTGCCCTACTCGGCAAAACAATGTTCATCAATTATGTTACAGAAGATAGCGTACACAAACATAAAACATTCACATAATTTATAAAAGATGGAGTTACTACCTGTCTCATTTCTCAATTTTTTAGTTGTCTAAACTTTGATTTCGGCTTAGAAAATTTCCAATTCCTATCAAAATTAAAGTTGACAATTAAATGATTATTACTTGTACCATTATTGCCTTCAAATCACAGTTTGTTGGTTATCTATCACAGTTTTAACAATTTCTGCTCAATACAACTCTGCTCAATGCAGTTTCAAAGTTTTCCAGAAAATTGGCAGATTTTCAGTCAACTTTGAAAAATCATAGTTAATTCTGGGAAATTTCAAATTGACTAATTCCAAAGCCCGATTAAATGAAGCTATTTAAGTGTATTTTCATGATAAAATACCTAAATCTAGCCATTACAATCATAGTATTCCCAGAAATTCGCCAAAACACTGTTGTTCTAGATTGTACTCTAGAAACATAGTCAAACTTTGAAAAATCATAACTTTCAATCTACTAAGCCAAATGGCTCATAATACTATCTAAATTGAAGCCCAGGATGTCTACTTTCATCCTATAAAATATCATATAATTCGGGTCAGGTTTTACTACTGAAAAACACACCACAACAATACTGGTTTCCATAAACGAATATGGACAGCAACAACTCAAACTTCCAAAAATTCTAGAATTATGTATAATCATCCAAAAATCACAACCTCAAGTGATTCCACGTAATTTTTCGTGTAGAATCCAATGGAATACTCAAAAATATCAAAATTCAGCTTCTTCCCCAAATTCTATAAAAAATTGAACAGAACCCCTTTTCCCCAATAATCCAATTTTGCAAATTAAGCTTCAAGACTTATAATAATTTAACATCAATAAACCTTCTTTAACCCATTTCTCATGATTACAAGACCATTAAGCTTCATTTTCATGGTGTTAGAAAATCAAGGTAGTCACACAACTCCATGAATAATTACTTAAGCATCACAGTATTCAGCTCAAATCGAAGCTTACGCTTACCTGAACACGATTCTGTAACCAGTTCTTGATTTCGGTAGTACCTTCCCAGAGTAGATGACACCACACTCCACCAATCAAAATCTAAAATCATAGAATTGAAGCTCATGGTGAGGAGGAGAAGATTTGTGAAGGACTTTTCAGGTGAAAGTTACGATTCGATAGTGAAATTGGCAAATTTTCCCTAGAGTTTTTACTATTCATCACCTTCTTTCCTCTTTCAATTTTTTTTTGGTTTTTGGCAATTCTCCCTGATTTTTTTTTGAGCTTCTAGACGTCTTAATGGATAGAGGAAAGATAATTTTTTCCAATTTCCAAAATTTCCCTTACATTTTCTGATTTTTACACTTTCTTGAAAATCCAGCAGAATTTTCATCAAACTTTGAAAATCTACATCTTTATTTATAGATATTAAATTTAGGCACTTTTAAAGGCTACTTAACCCTTATTGAGTCTAGTTTCAAAGAAAAATATAGCCTTTAGCCAATTGAAGTTCAACATTCCCAGAGTTTAAATCTTTGGACGCCGTCCTAGAAAGTAGCCAGTTTCATTGGGTAAATTTCAGAAATTCATAACTCTTAATGTACAGGTCAAAATAATTCATATGACATCAAATTAAAGCTTGGAATGTCTACTTTCATTCTAGAAAATTTCACAATTTTTAAACATCATTTGGTTATTCAAAACCACATGACAAAGTCACAGCCTCACAGGAAATTTTCACTAGCAGCATAATCAAATTCTTCACAATTCACCCTTTATTCTATTTGTTGAATAAATATACATTGAATCTTTGGTTTATAAATTTTGGGATATTACAACTCTCTCCCCCTTAATAAAATTTCATCCCCGAAATTTGTTTCACATATTGACTCATAAATTCTGGGTACCACTTGCCATGTCTTCCTATGTTTCCCATGTCGCTTCTCTAGAAGATAATCCCTTCCAGACAACCTTGATGAATGGGATACTCCTATATCTCAGTTGTTTCTCCTACCAATCAATGATCTGGTCAGGTCCAACTTTGTACATCAAATCATACCGCATATCCAATTCTTCATATTTAATGACATGTTCGGGATCATATTGATATTTCTTTAACTATAACTCGTGGAAAACATCATGCAATCTGCTCAAGTTTGGGGGTAAAGCGATCTGATATGCTACTGGACCAATCTTCGACAAGATCTCAAATGGACCAATGTACCTAGGGCTTAGCTTCTTCACTCTCAATGCCCAACCAATCCCTATGACAGGTAAAACTCTCATAAACAACCGACCTCAAACTCTAAAGGTTTTCTTCTCTTGTCAGCATAACCTTTCTGTCTGCTTTGGGCAGTTAATAATCTCTATTTGATCAGTTTGATCTGGTCTATTGTTTGATCAACAATGTCTAGCCCAAATAAACGTCTCTCGTATAACTTTGTTCAACACAAAGGTGATTGACATTTCCTTCTGTACAATGCCTCATAGGGAGCCATTTGTATACTTGAGTAATAGCCATTATTGTAAGCAAACTCAGTAAGTAAAAGGAATCAGTCCCAACTGCCTTTAAAATCTAGCACACATGCCCTCAGCATATCCTCTAGTGTCTAAATGGTTTGTTTAGTCTAGGCATCTGTCTGAGGATGGTATGTTGTGCTAAACCTAAGTTTAGTACCCAAAGTCTCATGCAACGCTTTCCAGAAATTGGAAGTGAAGCAAAGATCTCTATCTGATATGATGCTCTTTGGTGTGCTATGTAATCTCACAATCTCTTTAATGTAAATCTCCGTAAGTATATCAGGAGAATAATCGATGCTAATTGGTAGAAAATGGGCTGTTTTTGTGAATCGATCAATGATTACCCATATAGCATCATGATTTCTGATCTTGGGCAACCCCATCACGAAATCCATCATGATATTTTCCCATTTCCACTCAGGAATCTCAGAATTCTGAAGAATTTCTGAAGGTTGCTAATACTTAATCTTCACTTTTGGCATGTAAGACAACGAGCAACAAACCTTGTCACATCTCTCTTCATGCCTGGCCACTAATATATGGACTTTAAGTTATAATACATTTTGATAGCTCCTGGATACAAAGTATATCTACTCTTTTGAGTATTCTCCAGGATTTGCCGCTTCAATTCTATCAGCGGTGGAACATATAATCATTTCTTGTATCTAACTAGTCCACTTGGTGACAACTCATATTCCTAAGTTTCAACTTTCTCAATCATCCCTCTAAAAAATTATGCTCGTCTATCCTGTAATTGAGCTTCTTCAATCGCTGCTCTCATATCATTATATGACTCATTAACATTATTACTACCGATCGAAATCTGTATGAATAGACTGAGATCTCTGAAATGCTCGATCAACCGGTACTCATGTATCATCAGGGTTGCAACCAGCACTGTTTTACGACTCAACACGTCTGCAACTACATTGCCTTCCCTGGATGGTATTTAATCTCCAGGTTATAATCTTTCAACAACTCCATCTACCTACGTTGTCTCATATTCAACTCTTTTTTATCATACAGATATTTCAAGCTTTTATGGTCACAGTACAGCTATATGGTCATAGCATAGAGATAATGTTTCCATATTTTCAAAGCAAATATAATAGCTGCCAATTCAAGATCATGAGTGGGATAATTCAATTCATGAGGCTTCAGCTGACGAGTTGTATATGCCACTACTCGGCTATGTTGCATCAAAACACATCCTAATCCATGTCCACTACAATCTGTGTAAACAACAAAAGTAAATTGTGGATCTAGGATCGTCAGTACTGATGTTGTCATTAATCCATGTTTCAGCTCCATGAAGCTCCTCTCACACCTATCATCCCACACAAAATGTTGAGTTTTCCATGTCAACTTTGTCAAAGGCAAAGCTATTCTTGAGAAATTTTGTATAAAACTCCAATAATAACTAGCAAGACCCAGAAAACTGCGTATCTCTAGTATAATTTCTGGTATCTTCCAATTCAGTACTGCTTCCATTTTGCTAGGATTGATCGAGACCTCTTGCTGTGAGACTACATTGCCTAGAAATATAACCTCTGAAAGCCAAAACTCACACTTGCTCATCTTGGAATAGAATTGCTTTTCCCTTAATGTGTTCAACACTATTCTCAGATGTTGCTCATACTCTATTATGCTCTGTGAGTACACTAGAATATCATTAATAAACACTACCATGAATTAATCCAGGTACGGAAAAAAACTTCGATTCATGTAGTCCATGAACACAGCAAGTGTATTTATTAGCCCAAATGGCATTACAAGAAATTCATAATGGCCATATCTAATTCAGAAAGTAGTTTTCGATATATATTCCGCTTTAACCCTGAGTTGGTGATACCCTGATCATAGGTCAATCTTTAAAAATATATAGGAACTAGATAATTGATTGAGTAAATCATCTATTCTGGGAAGTGGGTATTTATTTTTGATGGTCACCTTGTTTAACTCCCTGTAATTAATACAAAGTTGTAGGCTTCCATCTTTCTTTTTGACAAAAGAGCACTGAAGCTCCCAATAATGCTATACTGGGTCTAATAAACCCTTTCTCTAACAACCCTTTAATTTGCTTCTTCAACTCAGCCAACTCAGTTAGAGCTATTCTGTATAAGGATTTAGATATTGTTCTTGCTCCAGGACTAAGATCAATTGCAAACTCTACTTCCCTACCTAAGGGTAATCCACTGATATCCTCTAAAAACACGACAGGAAATTTATTTCCCACAAAAATACTCTGTAATGCTTTTCCAATCTTTGATTGCATGGAGAAAATAAGAGGTACTCATGACAACCTTTATGTAAGCATCTCTCAGCCTCAGCTGCATAGAGAAAATTAAGATTGATCTCTGTACCAATATGTGGTTATGAATTAGGATATATAACTCTTTTGTTTCTACAGTTGAGCAATACACTATTGGTCATCAACCAATCAATATCGAGGATTACCTCTAAGCCTTACAACGGCAGACAAATCATATTCATGATTGATTCACACCCCTCGGCATTTACTGCACAATTCAAATAGACGTCAGCAGTGACAACTTTAATACCTAAGGGTGTAGATACGACCAGCTTATACCAAAATTTGTGTACTCTCAAGTCAAGCCGTCTCACATAATCGTATGTAATGAATGAATAACTAGCACCCGAATCATACATAACTGGTAATAAGTTGCTATTAAGGGAAACCGTACCATGTGTCAGTTTAGGAGACTTCCTAGCTTCCTCCTACGTTATAGTATAGACCCTGCCTGGAACTTTATGTTAGAACCAGCTGACACCCAAGAAGGGGGTGAATTGGGTGTAAGATAAAAACTTAAGAACTTTGAAAAACTTTTCGTCTCTTAATGAAAACAGTAAGTATAAAACTAATGAACCATTAATCAACAGTTAGATAAAATAATATATGCTGGAAACATAAGAACTTAGGGAAGAGAATATGCAAACTGTGGTTTATCCTGGTTCGGTCCAATATGTGATGGTCTATGTCCAGTCCCTAAGCTCCTCCTGAGATTTTCAAATCCATTATCTTCTTGTTTAATCCGGGCACAATAAAAGCCTTTACAAACCCACAAGTTTAGCCGGACACTTGTGAAACCTTTTACAAATCTCTCTCTGAGATACTCCCCCTTACGGTAAGTCTTACAAACAGAGTATTCCCGAAGACCTTCCTCTCCTGCTTACCCATCCAAGTCTTACGAGCAACAACGTTCTCTCCTGCTTACACCCCTATAAGTCTTATAAGCAACAATGTTCTCTACTGCTTACACCTTGAAGTCTTACGAGCAGAAAGTCTTACTGACAATTCTCTCTACAGCTTTCCTCGTAAGAAAATCAACCCACTCAAGGTCCCTCTACCTTGAGATCAATTCAGAAATATAGTTGAAAGTGTTTATAGACTCTCTCACAGAGTGGATATAATGCTCATTGAAGTACAATACAAATAATCACTCTAACATACACATGATATAGATATAGATATAGATAAGTGTTCACCATTTAGCTTCCGCAAGCGTATGGGTCACGAGTAATAAATTAGTGAGAAACAAGTGTCGAACCACAAGGACTATGACAAAAGTGAATTAACTAATTTAACTATGTTCTTAATTAGGTTGAATGGAATCAGTTAGATCTGATCAAGTTAAATAAAAACTTTTGATAAAAATAACAAGGAAAAACAATGGAAATTGAGAAATTAGGTTTAACTTCAAGAGATATAAACTTAGGATTACTTCTTCCCTATTGTATTTCATGAAACTATGCAAATATTCACTTATGCTAGTTAAATGAGTCTATATGCTAGTCGAAGATCCTAAAATCATCAACCAAGTTCTCTCAAGTCAAGATCGAATTTTAATCTTCATTAAAAATATTCAATTTCTTGTTTACAATTAATGAAAATCATCTTTCCAAAGCAAGCCTTCATGTGATTATGCTAGGTTATTAGATATATCTCTATTCTAACAACAAACCATCCATTTAATCCCTAAACTTCAAGTCTAGCATGCTTTTTCTTAAGTTCTACAATCAAAATAGCTCTCTCAAGCATATTCCAATTGAACAACTCTAATTATGTGGTGATCAAGCACAAGATAGCATTAAGCGCAAAGAAAAATCAACATATATACTCATTAACCAAAAAAAGCAAGATAATCTAATGGTTTCAATCCATACAATGGGTAAAAGTAATTCTAATTAGGAGTTTTAGCTACTCATGATCAATACAACCCAACAACTAAGCTTAAGAATCATAACCATATCAGCAAAATGGGAAGAAAAGAGAGAAAAACCAGAAAAAGCAAGGAAAATCCTTGACTTTCTTCACAAAACTCCTCCCAAAAGCTCTAAGATCTCCTTAAGCTCTCTCTAAGAAGCCTCCCTTGTGTTCTCAGCCTCTCCCCTATGCAAAAAGAGTGAATTTCGGCGCCCCTATTAGGTTAAAATAGCATTAGCAGCGTCACTTTTTCAAAATGCACAATATCAGTTTCGCGTGTTCGCCGTGGGTTTGCTATAGCGAATGCCATAGCGAATTGTCATCCAACAGAAGTAAGGCTTTTTTAGGTGGTTTCGCTATGGCATTGGCTACAACGGATTTCACGGCCAAAGGGCAGACAGAAAGGTCATCTTCTGAGGTGTTTTTGCAATGGCTTGGCTACAACGCTTCCACAGCAAATGCAGGCTTCTCCTTCATAGTGTCCTTTTTCATCTTCCTCTTGCATTCTTCCTTCCTTTTTCATCTTCCTTTTGATCTTTGAGAGCTTTAACAACTTATCATCTTCCACCTACAAAGAGGAGAGGTTCATGAGCTCTTTTATCTTTAACAAATAATCAAAAACTATATGCATTTAACCCATGATTCAACAAAATTTTGATTTAACTTTGTCCTATCACATTTTCTTCTATAATCTCTTCATATGCACAATTTGAATCCAAAAATAAGTGAAAAGAGAAGAAAATGTGCTAGAATATTCTTGATTTCTATAAGTTAACAATGAGAATAGAGAATGTTTGGGTAGAAGTGGGTGACTCATGATATCGCATGTTGGTGTCGTTGCTCTATTTTCTCTATTACCCATCAACTTTGAATACTTTCTTATTTATAGTTGATGAAGATGATGACCGTTGTCAGCATTCGTCTGTTAGAGTTCCATTACTTCATTTTGACCATTGAGCGCATTTGAAAAACTAGCTACTATGAGATTTCCATTACAGAGCAGATTGTCCCGTTGAGGAGCGAGATGTTTGATTATAAGTTGTATGTCATGTTATGGAGTAGGATGAATACTTTTGAGTTTCTAGACAATCTTTCATGGTGGGTCAATCTTTTGTCATGGTAGCTAGCCGATATTCGGTGTGTAATAATGCCACCTGCCACAATTGACTCTTTCATTTGAATATGTAATCTCACCGTTAAATTTCCTGTTTCACACTGCAAATTGCTTAATCACTAATATGGTGAAGTGTTAGTCATGGTTATGTTGGATCATTGGTCAAAACAAGAATTTCTGATTTCTGGACTCATCACGTTGAGTGATGATATTTGCCATACGTGACCTCCATTCTTGAAGAGGCAATCAAAATGTTTAACCTCCTGTTTCTCACTTGAAATATATGTTAGTTAATGTTTTTATATACTAACAAGTGAAAACATAATGAATAAATAACATTTAACCATGTTTGAGTTGATTGCTGTGAGGCTCTGTTTCATTTTTGGATTCTACCAAGTTCTCACTTGAGTGCAAAGAATCTTCACTCAAGTGCAACACCAATTCTCCACTTTTTCTTTGTATTTGAGTGGCACTTCCATGTGAATTTGAGAGAGTGTGATTTCTCACTCATAGGTGATGTGGGCCCTCACTTGAGTGCATTGATCATTACTTGAGTGCATCAGTATATCTCAGCTTCATGCTTTGTTTTTGGACAGCACTTGTAGGTAAATATTCAAGAGTGCATTTTGTACTTTCGAAGTCTTACATTCTCACTTGAGTGCAGTATGGCTCACTCGAGTGCATTTCATATTTTCACATTCTGGCTTCCTTTCAGGGAAATGCTTGGTTCTCTTCACTCGCAAGACTTGAGTGCAATCCTTCTCCTCACTCGAGTATTACCAGTCATGCTTGAGTGCTCTTCACATTTCTTTGGTCATATTTCTTCTCGGGTTAACACTTTCATGTCAACACTTGCATAACTCGGGTTCAAACCTTCACTTTACTCAAGTGTATTATCATTCACTTGAGTGTAGCTGAAATACTTCCACTTCATAGCCACTTCTGGACAACACTCGCACCAAAATATCAAGAGTGCGTTTTTGTGTTCGTGAGTGATGTGGGGTCATGTTAGACTCGATTTATTTATTTAATTCTAAATATGGACAATGATGTATCATAATAAAGCTCTTTTCATATGCATTCTAATACAAAAAGAATCAGCTCTAAACTCCTTGTATTCTGGAAGTTATGATCAAAAGAGTGTCGATCTATCGCACTAGACTACACAAGCTTTTCAGAAGGCATAGCTCCTAGAATATAACTTCAAATTAGGCAACTTATCTATCCATAGAAAGGTCTTTGAGTATAGTTTCATATGGCACTAGTTTCGTCTCAATCTAATGTGTCGTTTGTGAGTTATGTCAAAAATACCAAAACTGTCTTGAAAAGTGACGGTGATTTCGGTGTCAACTTCCACGGATCATATCTCCTTCATCTAAACTTCTTTCAATGTGATCTTGGTGTACATTTTTCGTGTTGTGAGTCTTCTTTCATATGCCACCAGTTTCAAGTCAATCCAACTTGTAGTTTGAGAGATATGCTCAAAATACCAAACCTCTGTTAGGCAAAACGAAAAAATAGAGCTGAATAGGGTAGCCCCGACACTCGAGTGTGTTCATCCTGCACTTGAGTGCAACACCTCTGACACTCAAGTGTTGAGCTCACACTCGAGTACAACTCCTCTAGAAGTGCCATAACTCATATATAAGTCATCTTAGTTTGTATTAACCAATTCGAACCATCATTTGATAATAGAAGCCTCCGGTATCATCATAGAAACCTTCAGTATCACTTCTAAGAGCTTGAATCTTGATATTCTCATTAGATCTTGCAATTTCTTCTTTCTTCAATATCTTTCTTCTTGATAATAATTTTCCATAACCCAATCAAGATATCTTTATTTTCTTGACTATCTTTAATCTTCTTCTTTCTTTGCTTGACTAATCTACAAGATATGCAACATTAAACATAGTAATTAGTCAAAGAAATACATTATATAAAATTTTTGGTCTTAACATTTCACATCCATATTTGACATCATCAAAACTAGTCATATCTAACACTCTAGGCCTCATCTCCCTAGCTGGTGCTTCTGCAAACAATTTCTAGCAAAATGCCCTGGTTTATTGCATACATAACAAGCAAGTTGTCTAGCTGGATCTAGTCTCAATGGAGCACCATTACAAGTTCTGTTAGGATGGTATGGTTATAACAACGCCAGCAGGTTCTACTAGCTGAAAAACTTTGGTCTCCACGGCCTCCAGCCTGGTTTAGTCTTTTATTATCCCCTTTGGATCTTTGCATTTCTAGGCTGAACCCCTTCTACCAAATGCACCCTTGTTATTGTTGCTTTTACCAGAATACAAGCTCAACAAGTTGTTCTTAGTGATACAGCATTCTTCAACTGCCTTGTTGAACTCAGTAAAATGTTTGGAAGCCAGTTCTTTTTTTAACTCTAGTTTTAAACCTTGGATCATCATATCTAAACTCCGTTCCTCATCATCCCAGCGTTTCAGATATGTAGAATATCAAGCTAGATGGATGTAATAAGCTAAGTAGTCATCAAAGCTCTCTCTCTCTCTTGATACTGTATATTCAGAAACTCTTTCTCCTTCTCTTGTTGGATCGAATAGGGAAAATATTTCTCATGGAATAATTCCCATGTAACTGGAATATTCCTTCCCTGGAGGATCAATTCAGTGTTCTTCCACCACTTATCAGCATCGCCTTCTAGCTTATAAATTGTCAATAGGACTTTAACTTCATTAGGGTATAATAAGATGTTAAAAATTTTCGTCAGCCATGCTAGCCAATCCTCTGCTTGCTGAGGATCAAACTTTCCTCTAAAAACGGGAGGTTGCTACTTGCTAAATCTTTCTACCCATATCTGTATATCAGCCTCAAGATCCGATAAAGGATCTTCTGGTTGAGGTCCCTCAGGTAGATCCCCTAACCAAATCTTCTAGATGATTCTGACTCTGTTGCACTTCTCACAGCTCTTCCCTAATCTCATTCATTATGGCCTGTTGCTATGTCAACATACCCAAAATCTATTCCTGTATTGGGTGAGGTCTAGTGCTCAGTTCTTTATTGTTGTTTCTATGTCAACCCCTAGCTCTACCTCCATCTCGGCCTCCACCTCGACCCTTACCACCTCTTCCTATTTGTGCCATCTCTGTAATGCACTCTTGATTCATGTCACCATGCAAACAAGACCACATCAGTAACTATTCTGAAAATGTCAGAACCGCTTTAAGCTTTGATACCAAAAATGTCAAAACCCTTAACATTTTTATATACGCAGAGTAATAAGCGTACAGTTCCGTAAGGCATACAAAAATAGTGGAAACATATTGATATTAAGTACTTGTTTACAATACAGGAAATTCCCCTGTAGGCTTTGAAATATATATACACATGTATAGAGTGTTCAAAAGGAACTAAATTACAAGTTAGATAGCCAGCAATAGTCCTTACTTGCAATGAAACTCTACTGGCCGGTAGCCATGGATTTGTTCTTCGAGTCGCTACCTTCAGCTGGAATATTTTTAATTTTGAAAAAGGGTGAGATTCAAAAGAATTTTAGTAGTAACATACAATCAATCATATAATAAGCCAAAATTAAATATGTCATGCTCCATGTTATGCAACATATTAACAACACAAACCACTTCACGTCATGTATACATGAGTCGGAGCTATTTCCCCACTATCCATACACCTCAAAAAAACCAGGTAAAAGTGCCTATTGGCACAAATTGCCCTACTCAGAAAAACAGTGATCATCAATTACATCATAGAAGATGGCGTACACAAGCATAAAAAACATTCACATAATTTATGAAAGATAGAGTTACTACCTATCTCCTTTCTCAATTTTTTAGTCGTCCTAACTTTGATTACAGCTAGAAAAATTTCCAATTCTTATCAAAATTAAAGTTGACAAGTAAATGGTTATTACTTGTACCATTGATGCCTTTAAATCACAGTTTGTTGGTTATCTATCACAGTTTCAACATTTTTTGCTCAATACAACTCTGCTCAATGTAGTTTCAAAGTTTTCCAGAAAACTGGTAGATTTTACGGTCAACATTGAAAAATCATAGTTAATTCTGGGAAATTTCAAATTGACAAATTTCAAAGCCTAAGTGAAGCTCTTTAAGTGTATTTTCATAGAAAAATATCCAAATCTAGCCATTGCAATCATAGTATTCCTAGAAATTCGTCAAAACCCTACTGTTCCAGATTATACTCTAGAAACATGGTCAAACTTTGAAAGGAAAGCCTTAGTGCACTCGGTTTTGCCATCCGGCTTGGCTCTGAAACTAACGACATTGTAAGTGGTGCTCGTGGAGGTGGTGGAGTTAATGAAGATGATGAGAGGATTGTGAAGAGGACAATGAGGATTGGTCGAAGAAGACAATGGAGAATTGAGATCGTCATTTCTGGGAATTTCAGTTTCAGAACTGAAACGAGAGAGAGAGAGAGAGAGAGAGAGAGAGAGAGAGAGAGGAATGCGTGTGTTAGTGGAGAAGAAGTTGGTGGTGAGGAAGTTAGAGCAGTTTGGGGGTATTTATATCCTACAGACATGCTTGGGTAACTTAATCATATGACAAAATATAATGTGGTTTCATATATAATTAGCACAAGAAGGAATATATATATATATATAACGATTAACGATGAATTTGAGTTCAGTGTTTTTATTTTTTGAGCAAAAGGGTTCAGTCTTAACTCAGGTTGGTTTTTCCCCAAAAAAAAAATCAGGTTGGTTTGCTTGATTTATATTTCCTTATAAGTAAGAGAATTTATAAATAGGTATTGTAAGTGTCAGAGTGACTTTGCTACTGCAATCTTTTCAGATTTAGGTTTGG
Source organism: Inga laurina (assembly GCA_963855925.1). NCBI lineage: Eukaryota > Viridiplantae > Streptophyta > Magnoliopsida > Fabales > Fabaceae > Inga > Inga laurina. The sequence goes on from OY979708.1 coordinate 58,936,191, forward strand.
CTACCGTCTTTTGCCTTCCAAGTCGTTGTGATTTGAAAAGTGAAAAAAAACTAGATAAAACATGTTCTTAAATAACTTAATTATCTGAAATTTTATCAGTCGTTCTGATTTTATCAGTCTCATTTTTTCCCAAACTGACCCTCTTTTCATCAATAAGAATGTTTTTGAAAAATAAGTTATAGTTTTTTATATATTTATTTATTTAATTAATTACAATCAATTTTTATCTACATATAATTAGATTTTTTTTTGGTCAAGAATTCGATTATATTAGAGATATATAAAATTCAAAAATAAAATTCTTAACAATTTGTTTAGGAAATAAAGGCTCTTGGTCTGTTTGGTGTGAAGAATTTGGAGGGGAAGGGAGGAGAGGGAAAATTTTTATGAGTTGAATTTTAGAAGATTGAAGAAGTGGTGTAATAAAATTTTAATAAAAAGAATATATAAGATAAAAGAGTAAGAAAAATTAATTAAAAATTTTTAACCCCACTTCTCTAATTTTTTAAAATTCAACTCAAAAAATTTTTCCCTCCGCCCACTTTCCCTTCCCTCCCCTCAGACCAAACAAGTCCTTATGTTCATGCCAACTTAAATTGGCTTCGGTAATTTAATTTTCTTTCGGAAAATTCTTTATTTCTTAATTATTTTTTCATATTTGAATTATTTTCATGGGATGAAGTATGAAGGCCATGAAGCCTTGGGAATTTGTAATAACTTCTGTGGCCAGCAGATATGCACATCTCATCTAGATTATTAGACAATAATTAGATTATGTTATTATTTTATGAAATTTTAATACTTTTTCACATCACAAGATTTTTTTTTTTGGAAAATAATATAATATTTTATTATTAACCTATAAAAAAATAATTGTTCACAACGTTGAATCCAATTTTTGTGCATGCATGTTGAAGATGAGCTCTTGTATTTAGTTATTGGTTTTACAAAGTTAGATCGTTTTTTGAAAAATAAAATAATTTTTTTTTTTGTGGTTATTAATTTGAATCAGAGGGGCTACCATAGAATTTTGATAAAATGTGGGGATTAAAGTATAATTACACCTAAACCAAAATTAAAAAATAAAGAGTAAAATACTATGACCACCCTCCAGTTTTGTCTTAATTATACAAACTTCCCCTCTATTTTGAAAACATACATTTAAGTCCAAACAATTAACTCCGTTAAGAATATTCTAAAAAGATTCCAAAAATATATTTTTTTAATTAAATTTATTTTTTCTTGCACATTTTGACTAAAGTTGTTTTAAAGAATTTAAGAGTTTTTTTTTTCTATTCCTTAATTTCTATTTTTATCTTTACAAGTAGTTATCTGTTTTATGATTTTAGCATTGGTTAATGTAAATGTCACAAACGTTGAATATTCAAGTAAGATTTTAAATAAAAATATGCTTGATCAAATGTGTTTATAAATATTTGTGGAAAAAATATTAAATTATAAATTTAAATTGCACATACAATCTCATACTTATATAGTTTATTATATTTGATAAACATATGTGTTTAATATATATTTTAAGTCAAAATTAATTTATAATATCAAAATTAATAAATTTTTTAACAAATTAGAAAGTTAGAGGATCTAATAGAATAAAGTTATGGTCGTATAAATTTTTATTAGCCCCTATATATATATGTAATTCTAATACTAAAGAAGGGCATCTTGGTTAAAAAAAGTTTAAAAGTCAAACTTAACGGTCAACTAACGGTTTGGGTGAATAGAAATAGAATCTCAAAATATAAGGGAGGTTTGTGTAACATATATTTTCGTTTTAAATGAGGTTTATATAGATTTCCAAAATAGAGGGGACGTCTGTGTAATTAAGATAAAACAGAGGGGAGGTTAGAATATTTTACTCAAAAATAAAACGTAGATAAGAGAGTAACAGAAGGGAAAAAGCCGCGCCGAACTGTGGAACTGGAACTGTCATTTTACAGCTTCAAACAGAAGAGTGCGGCTTTCATGTGCTGCTTAAATATTTAATTATTTTCAAGTTTTTTTTAATTATAAAAATATTAGAAATTAAATTACAAAATTTTTTTATTTCAGTTATATTAAATAATATTTTAAATTAAATAATAATGAATATATTTTAAATTTATTCCATTATTGTTTTTTCATGACGAGACAGCAATTAAGAGTATAGTGTTAATCACTAGAGTTGGGAATACGAGCTGACCTTTCATGGGCTTGGGCCTAAACGGATCGGCCCGGCTATGCCTGTTTCCTAAAAAGTATCATATTTTTTAAACTCACGGCTTTACAGGACTAGCCCTTCACGAGCTAAGGCCTAAACGGGCTTAAACTCATTTTAATTAAAAAAAATCTTTTTCAAGTTTTACAATTTATTTTTTATTTTGCTTTAAATTGAGATGCATTATTTTTAAAACTCATAAATTTTTAGTTAAAATAATCATCTAATGTCCAAATTAGCCTTTTTTTTAAGTTTAAATGAATAAACCATTGTAGAAAATAAAATAAATCAAACCAATTAATAAGTGGTTGTTTGTTATTAATACTCTATTATGTACTTAGGTGTTTCTCATATTGATAATTTGATATAATAATATTATATTTACTAATTTATTTTTTTAAAAAAATATTAAACGAGCCTAAAAGGGCTGCCCTACAGGGCTGCAGGGCTAGCCCTACAAGGCTTGCAGCCCTACAAGGCTGGCCCTTTTAGGCCCGCTTCCTTTTTTAGCTTCTAAATTATAAGCCCGGTCCTTGAAGGGCTTAGGCCTAAACTGGCCGGCCCGACAGACTTGGCCCGAATTCCCGGCTCTATTAATCACCATCCCGTAGAGACTAATCTTAATAACTTTTCCTTAATATTCTAGAGTCACATGGTAGACTCTTTTCATTTAAATTGACTTAAGTTTATTTACTATGTATGATATGTGACATTTGTCAATATGGATGAGATGATTTGAAATTTAGAAGAATTATTTTCACATAACCAAAGTTCAAAAAGGTTATTGAAGGTGAAAAAGGTTATTTATGAAAAATAAAAAATTATAGAAATTCTGATTTTCACTAAAAATATAAGAGGAATATCTGCATATGATCCGAAATTGATGGAATTTAAATGTGATAGACCTTGTGCAGTTGGTCCTTCCAGCCACGGGACATTCTCGGGTTGATGATATGGAGGTGATGGAGGTGGGCTACAATTGTTGATGGTCTCCCCTTTTCAAGTAAGTTGGTTATGGATTTTAAAATTCTCATTTGGAAGGTTGGAGGTGTGGGAGGTAGGACCTTTACGTGTCTAATTAAGGAGATGCGGAAGAGATATAATTTCCAGTTTGTCACGTTGCTAGAGACTCGTCAAAGGAGTGAGAAAGTGAGAGTGTTAGCTAGAAGGTGGGGTTTCAAGAATTGGGAAGTAGTGGATGCAGTGGGATTTAGTGGAGGGATTTGGTGTTTTTGGCTAAAGAGGTAGATTTTTCAGTCACTATGAAGCATGGGTAAGTTTTGCATGGAACTTTTAACGTGGGGATGGAAGATGCTTGGGACTTATCGGTGGTATATGGCCATCCAAACCCAATTAGAAGACGAGAGTTGCAATATCCTGGATTGTAATCTAGGGATAATAACTTCAAATGATGTAATTAATGTTAATTAAGCATATTTGAAGTGGATGTTGTGTGTGATATGATATAAAGATCATTATGGATGGTTTAATGTGTAAAGTGATAATCAGGGGCAAAACGATAAATTTACCGTTCGATCGGTTAGTTACTGGAGAGGAAACTCCTTGGTAATCAAGATCAATGGTTGGGATTTAAAGAATTAGAGGTGGAATCAAGTGTAGAAGGGAGTATATGAACTCATGTAAGGGGGAAAGAAGGAGATGGTGCCATGTGGTTAGATGAGAGCCATTGGATGAGAAGCAAAAAGACAAATATTTTCCCTCTCTCCTCTTAGTCGGTCTTGCATGGGAAGAAGGAAAGAATGATCATCAACTCACCAACTCATCTCTCTCTTTCTTCATTCCTCCATTTCCGGCGAGTAAGCAAGAAAGAGAAAAGTAAGGGTTTGAATTTTGTTAAGGTAAATGATCTTATATGCTTAGCTACCCTTCATTAATGTTGACCAAGTGGTTGAGAGTTTGATTTCTATGATTTCAGAATTTCCATTGGTGGTGTTTGATTGTTGGATAAATCTGAAAGTTGGTGGAATCAAGGTGTTGATTCCAGCAAGTTGAAGAGGTAGGTTTGTGATGCATTTTGGTATATATGTTAAGATGTTTGTCAAATCAATGAGAATTCTGGGAATTTTACTTAATTATGATGTTAAGTGAAGGGTAGGCTTTGATTAGTGTGTCACTATTCATTTGGTCAGTTTTGACATTTGGGAGTGATTAGAAATTGATTAGAAGATGAATAAGGGAAATTTGTTAGAATGAGGTTTTGAGTGGTTTTATGATTTAGAGTAAGAAGGTGTTGATAGAGTTGAATTTGGGTTGTTTTTGGGTGCCAATGGGTTCCTTGTGTTGAAATAAATAAGAATGAGCTTTGACACAAGTTTTAGAACCATTGGAGTTCATTTGGTAAATTCTGGAGAAGTTGATCAGTTGCTGCGATCTGGTTTCTGATGGGTATCACTCGAGTGAGAAGGAGTCTCACTCGAGCACAAGATGAACATGCTCGAGTGAGCATGTGTGTGCTCGAGTGAGGGTGCATGAATCACTGGGGGTGAGCGTCTCGGGTTGTCACTCGCAAGGTCTCACTTCCGTGGTGCTCGAGTGCTTTTGAGGTCTCTACTCGAGCACAGCCTCTTGTGCTTGAGTGAGAGTGTAGGATTGTCGCGGGAGTTGCTCTCGGGTAAGCACTTCCTGCGTCTCACTCGCATGTACTCGAGTGAGAATAGGGGGTCATGCTTGAGCACGGCCTTCTGTGCTCGAGTGAAGGGACCAAAAATCAGTGTTTAAATTTCTAAAGAGGGATCTTTGGGGATAGTTATCCCAACCCTTTAGGCATATGTTTAGGCATTTAATGGCCATCTAAAGAGTCCAAATGAATACCAACTTAAAGTGTTATTGAATTAAGAACTTGGAAAAGGAAATTAACCAAATGTCCCTATTTTGATTATAGGATTTGACATCTGCTATCCTCGTGAGCCTACTGTGCCAGCAACCGTCAGGAAAGGATCAGGTAGTGACTTTTCTTTCGTACCATATGTGATGTATTGTATGTGTGTATTTTCATTACTTTGCGATAAGTTCGTATGTTGCGACTTATGTGGATATGTGTAAGCACCGTCAGTCCAATAGTCCCCGAGTAGCTAGCAACGGTTCGGGTAAGGGTTGTGAGCCTTCCCGACGGAGAAAGGGGATGAGGATGAGGTGTGACTATGTGATTATGTGGCCGAAAGGCTGATTGTGAGCCGAAAGGCTATTTGTGAGGCCGACGGCCATTTGTGAAGCCGGATAGCTAGATGAGCTATAAGGCTATGCTTAGACACTGCCACGCCAATAGTCCTTGAGTAGCTAACAACGGTTCGGGTTAGGATGGTGTGCCTACCCGGCGGAGAAAGGGGATGAGGGTGGAGTGTGATTTGTGCTGCTGTATGATGATTTACCTACATGCTATGTGCTTATATGTGGTATGAATGTTTAGTTACTACTGGGATTCTCTTGAATCTCATTCCTTCCTTTGACTAACCTTTCAGACAGGGCAAGTGGCTCTAAGGAGAAGCGAGCGACCCGGAGCGGTTAGAGCTTCCTAGGGACATTAGTATGGATTTTGTTGGCCATTCAATTTGGATAGGGATTACTGTATAACATTTTAAACGTAGATAGTTTTGAGATACTTGGTTTTGTAATCCCCTAATCATGAATTGAAACTCTATGTGCATATAGATGAACCCGGGGGTTGCCGGGGTTTGAGTTACGAACTCTGATATATATGAATGTAAGTTAACTGCACAGGTGATTATATTCAATAGTTGAAATCGAGACTGGGATAGAAAAGAAGTTTTGAAAAAATTCATAAGTTCCTACTGTGTGGTAGGTGATTTAACAAGTTCTGAACTATCCGGCGGTCTCAAACTCCTTCTATTACGTTTTATCGAATTATAATTGCGTTAACTAAGGCAGGGGTTACAAGAGTTGTGGACCCAACTGCGGTTAATAGAAGAAACGGGGGTGGGTAGATGGTGCGTGGATTGGGATTTTAATGCTACGTTACTGTGGGATGAGATGAAAGTGGGTGCTCAAAGACATGTAGGGGGTGACCGTCTTTTTATGCAGTGGTACGCGGAGAGGGAGATGGGTGAGTTGGAGTTTCAAGGACCTTTATACACTTGGTCGCGTGGTTCATCTCATAGCCGTATTGATCGCGTCATTGCGAATACTAGGTGGTTAAAGAAGCATACTTCAGCATCAGTGTTACACTTACCGAAGTTTAAGTCAGATCACTACCCATTGTTGTTGAGGATGAGGCCAAATAGTCCAGGATTGAAAAGGGAGCAGTTCAGGTTTTTTGCCCCATAGGTTATGGATTAGGGCTTTTCGGGAGTGGTTAAAAAGTCCTGGAATGTAAGGGCTAATTGGAGTAGTAATGTTCAAAATTTTAAGAAGGAGGTGCAGCGATGGAATAAGGTTGAATTTGGAAATATTAATTTTCGAAAGGCTAGTTTGCTCAGTGACTTAGAACAATTGCAAGATAAAGATGAAAACAATCATTTTTGGAATAATAAACTATTCGAGGTTTGGATGGAGCTTGAGAAATGCCTAATTCAAGAGGAACTCATGTGGGTTCAACGGTCTAGATGCAATTGGTATTCACATGGGGATAAGCATACAAGATATTTCCATACGGTGACGAATGGTTGAAAGAAGAGGAAAAATATAGAAGCATTGCAGCGAGAGGATGGAGTGTGGTGTTATGATCCTGAGGAATTGAAAGCTTAGGGTACTAATTTCTTTCGGAGGTTATATAGGGATGAACAAGACCCATTTCCCCACATTAATTTCGGGGATACATTTCCACAGGTAGATAAGGATGTGCTGGCTTCCCTTGGTAGGATGGCGACGGACTTTGAAATTAAACAAGCGATATTTAGCATGGGTTCTTTGAAGGCTCCGAGACCAGATGGATTAAACCCTTTATTTTTCCAGAGTCAATGGGATACGGTGGGTAAATCAGTTATTCAGTTGGTTCAAGATATTTTTATTAACCCTGAATGTCTACAATGCATTAACGGAACCAATTTAGCTCTAATTCTGAAGGTGGACGTGCCACAGAATTTTAAGGATTTTCGACCAATCAGTTTGTGTAATATGGTGTACAAGGTGGTGACGAAAGTGTTGGCTAATCACTTAAAGATTCTAATGCCTGATATTATTGCTCCAAATCAATGTAGCTTTGTTCTCGGCAGAATGAGCTCCGATAATATCATTCTTGCGCAGGAAGTAATTCATTCGATGCGTAATATGAGGAAGAAGAAGGGCTTCATGGCGTTGAAGATTGATTTAGAGAAAGCATATGATCGAGTTCGTTGGGATTTTGTTCTTGATTGTTTGCAAGAGTTAGGGGTGCCAGCTATGTTTCTTGATATTGTTAAGGTCTGTTTGTCTACAGTGGAGATGCAGATCCTGTGGAATGGCTCCAGGGGACCTAGTTTCAAGCCGACTCGAGGTATTAGACAGGGCGACCCGTTGTCTCCGTATCTTTTTGTATTGGTCATGGAGCGACTGGCTCATCTAATTCAGAGTGAAGTGAGAAATGGCCATTGGGTGCCTTTTCGTTTGAAGAAGCATGGTACAACGGTTTCTCATTTGTTTTTTACAGATGACTTGATTTTATTTGCTGAGGCGAATCTTGAACAAACAGGCCTGATAAAGGCTTGTCTTGATGATTTTTGTCTGGCATCAGGACAGAAGATAAGCATGTCGAAGTCAAGGATTTTCTTTTCTAAAAATGTGAATCACGTCAAGAGACATGAAATTAGCCAGTTCTTGGGGTTTACTCCTACTGTGGACTTGGGCAAGTATTTGGGGGTTCCTCTTCACCATAAAAGGGTCACACCTCAAACTTATGAGTATGTCTTGAACAAGATGGATGCGCGACTAGCGAATTGGAAGGTGAATAGCCTCTCGTTAGCAGCCAGGCATACATTGATCTCTTCGGTGGCTTCAGCTATTACCGCTTATACAATGCAATCGACTATTTTGCCCGTAGCAATATGTGATGCAATTGATAAACGATGTAGGGGTTTTTTATGGGGTAGCAGCGAAACCTCTAAGAAAGTGAATCTAGTGGCCTAGGAGGATGTATGTGGTCGGAAGGAGGATGGAGGTCTTGGTTTGAGGAGCGCTAAGAAGCAGAATGCTGCTTTTATTATGAAGCTTGGGAGGGGTTTGGTAAGGCGCAGAGATGCATTGTGGGTGAAGTTTGTTAGGGAGAAGTATAAATGTGGGGATGATGTAATTCCAAAGATTGAGAAACGGAGAGTTCAATCTCAAGTTTGGAAGGGGATTAACCACGCATGGCCTGACATGCTCAAGGGCATAGGATGGAAGGTGGGTAATGGTCAGTGAATACGGTTTTGGGAGGATGTATGGCTCCCAAATCATGATAAACTAAGCGCTTACGTAAGTGGAATGTTGGAGGAGGATGTACGAAATTTGAGAGTGGTGGATGTATTGACGGCGTCAGGTGATTAGGATTGGAATATGGTCAGGGGTCTCCTTCCTGTGCACATTCTCCAGTGTATGGAACAAGTTAGGCCACATGTGCATAGTACCAGGCAAGACACCCCAGTTTGGAGATTCTCATCTCATGGTGAGTTTACAGTGAAGTCAGCGTATCAGTTTTTGGATCGGTATAGAAGCCCACGAAGGGTAGGTGGGTGGCGGAAGATTTGGAAGGTGTCGGCACCACAGCGGTGTAAAACTTTCTTATGGTTGTGCTGTAGAGATCATTTGCTTACTAATTATTCTAGAGCGACTCGAGGGTTCCAACCAACAACTACTTGCAGTTTGTGCCTGGACGTGTTTGAGGACACCTTGCATGCTCTACGTGACTGTAAATATGCAAGGCCCGTATGGGAATATCTGGTGCCGCAACAAGTTCTTTGCTCTGAATAGATCGTATAGCTGGGTTATGTGGAACCTTCATTAACGGTGCATAGTTGCGGGAGTGAGTTGGTCATCATGGTTTGCAGTGACTAGTAGGCAGATCTGGTTGAATAGGAACGTTGGGGTATTCGATGGAAATTTGAAGAGTTATTTTCAGATTCTTTACCAGGTGAAGGCTATTGTGGCTTGTTCGAATGATGATCTCTGTAAGCATCATATAGAAAGGGAAAGAGTTCCACGGTGACAACCTCCCCCTGTGGGTTGTTTCAAATACAATGTGGCTGGCTCTTGTCGAGGTGTCGCAGCGTCATGTGGTGGGATTGCATGGGATTATGAAGGGAAGGTTCAAGATGGATTTATGTTCCACATTGGCAATGGTACAAGTCTTCATGCTGAGATTTAGGCGGTGCTATGGGCTTTAAAGAGAGCATGGGAACTGCAGTGGGTAAGGGTCGTGATTGAAACAGATTGTTGGGAGGTTGTTGAGTTGTTATCTTCTGATTGGCTTGACCATCATCCTCAGAGTGATCTGCTCATGGAAATAAGGCGGTGGTTGGAGCAGGAGTGGCATTCGAGCGTTATCTGGTGTTGCCGCGAGAGTAATGGTGTTGCAGATAGATTGGCACAAGAAGCACAGAGTATTGAGCTGGGTTTTCATGGCTTCTGTACTGCACCGTCCTTCCTAGAGGAGTGTCTTCGTGCTGATATGTCTGAGCTTTAGTCTGGTGTTTTTGTCTTATTTATCAAAAAAAAAAAAAAAGACCTTCTAATAATGGTAGTTAAAACTAATTTGACATTGTTATGGAAAATGTCATTGATTTTTTAAGCCTTAATTACCCATCCCTAAATAATAATAATTTTCTCCATGTTAGTGGTAGGTCCTAAAAAGGACATATTGGTTTATTGAGATATACACTTATGTTGGTATATTATGCTAATTGATTTCAGAAATTTAATGGAGTACCACAATAAGAAATGATATATATTACGTTCATGGGTCTGTTTGACGAATCATTATTTCACCATAGGTCAAAAAAAAAAAAACATTAATGCTTAAACTTTAGGGAAAAAGAGAACAAGAAAAGGAGGTGATCAAATGGAAATTATTGGCTCGAATATTCCAAGTTTACTCAGGCGATCCATAACATGAAGGAAAATATATTGGGCAACTAACTGTTTGTTAATTTTTGATTGGAAAAGGGAATTATTAATCAAATATGTTTGTTGGCAAAAAAAAAAAAAAAAGTATTAATCAAATATGTACTTTGTCCAAAAAAAAATCAAATATGTACAATAAGTTACAAAACAATTCTTTTTTATAATAAACAATCATTAATCGTACCCCATTCCTTCTTTTAATAAAATTCAGGAATCCTTCTTTTGAAAACATTAAGGAATGTCTTATTTTTTTATTTCTTAATTACTTTCACATTTTGCCTTTATTTAGTTACTCTATTTAATACCAATATAATAAATAAATTTTCATAGCACCCAAAAACCTATTACTTATATTATCCTTATTTATTTTTATTCTTTCTTTTCTACATTCTTTTTATTATAATAATTTTTTTATTCTCTCTTATTCCCTATGTCCTCATAAATAAGGGTATTTTTGTAAAAAATGGTTACAATTTTGACACATGGTTATTGTCAATTTTTATATTTTTATTATTTAGTTAATTATATATTTTGAACACTTATTTTTTTAGTGAAATTTTTAACACTTATTTATTAATAAAAGTAAATTCTTACGAGTTTGTAATTTGAATTCACTGTTCAAATTTATATTTTTATCATGAATTTAAGTAAACTCATAAGTATGACAACCTTAATTTCGGGCAAAAAAAAAAAAAAAAAGGTATGGCAACCTTAATAATAAATATGTGAAAATAAGAAACCTATTGTGTTGTGATTGACAGCTGGAGGTAAGGTTGATTACTCATGATAACACATTACTCTTTCTAGTCCTTTTTATAAACAATTTTTATCTTTATTGTATAAAACGATATGGCAGTTAAGATCAATTAAAAGTAATAAATATGTTAAAAATATTATATATTTTTTTCAAATATACCCCTATTTGTGAAAAGAGCATAGGGGGAGAATGAGTAATAAATAGAAGAGAATATTAGTATAAAAAGAAAGAAAATGTATAATAAATGAATAAATAAAAGAAAATTAGCAGTGCATAGAGGATAATTAATATAGGATTATAAATATATGTATTTAATAAAGATAAAAAAAATTTTAAATTTTAAGACATAAAAAAAAAATTCTTATAAAAAATATCAACATTAATAGAAAGAAAGTTACTTACTATATATCTTGCAAAGAGAGCCCTCGCGAAATGCCGAAATCTCCTAGCTAGGGTCTATTATCTTTTGTCACTCGATTACATATCCGCCAGCAATGGCTCCCACATTAGGGCCCGTTTGGTTCGATTCCATTACACCCTGCGATGCAGTGCAATGCGATGCAATGGTAATGCAATGTAATATTAATTACAAGGGTAGTGTTTGGTTTGATTTTTAAGCAACATGCAATGAGTTAATATTTTAACAATTATTTAAAATTAATATATTACACAAAGTCCATTTTACCCCTTAATATAATCTTTGTAGAAAAAATAGTTACAAGCCGATGATGGAGGGGATAGAGGAGGAGGAGGTGGTGGTGGCGGCAATGATGGGGCGGCGGGGGTGGAGGAGGAGGTGGTGGTGGTGGCAATGGGTGGTGGGCTTGCCGCCGACGGCGGCTAAAGAGGTGGTGGTGGTTGTAGCAGCGAGGGTGGTGGAGGAGGTGGTGGCGGTGGTAGGGGTGGGCGGTGGGCCGGTGGCGGTGGAGGAGGAGGTGGTGGTGGCGGTAGGCGATGGGGGTGGAGGAGGTGGTGGTGGCGGTGGCGGCAGCAGCGGGGGTGAGGGTGGCAACGGAGGAGGAGGTGGTGGTGGCGGTGGGCGGCGGGGGTGGAAGAGGTGGTGGTAGGCGGTGGGCCGGTGGCCGTGGAGGAGGAGGAGGTGGTGGTAGCGGCGGCGACGAGCAGCGGGGGTGAGGGCGGCGACGGAGGGGGAGGTGGCCACGGTGGCGGTGGGCCGGTGGCTGGGCCGGGGGTGGCGGCAGGTGGAGGTGACGACGGTGGAAGAGGTAGTGGTGGTGGCAGAAGGTGGAGGTGACGGCGGTGGAAGAGGAAGAGGTTGTGGCGGTGGTAGTTGTGACGTGATACGGCAAGTGAAATAAGATAAGTGAAATAAAGATAAGAAAAACTAAAGGGTAAATTAGACTTTTTAGACCATGCAATAGGATGGTAATGAGGATTCATAGGGGGGGAGGTATGAATGTGGATTACCAATTTTTTGGTAATCATCATTACCATGGTAAACCTTATTACCATGCTAAAGAGCAACCAAACACTCTTTTCTAGGTAATGCAATCATAATTGCCATTGCAGGCATGCAATGCGGTCAAACCAAACGGGCTCTTAGTTGGGACTCATTTGTTCTCTAATTTAAGTCTGCCTCTTTTTATCTTTCATGGGGACAAAAATATAATGAATATGTGAGTTATGACAAAAAAAAAAAAATTAATGGAAAAAAATAAAAAATGGATTATTTTTTTGCTTGGTTTGTGCATTGTTTATATTATAAATGACGTGGCACAAAGTCATATCCATTTGTAAATTTTGATAACCAATGGCTTAATTTTACCTTTCTTAATTTTTAAAGATTTTTAATTTTAGATTAAAGTAAATATATATATATATATTGAAAAGTTAAATAGCTAAACGGGTATTGCTACAGCCTATACTACCCAGTAGGCCCCACCTTTGCAGTTGAGGATGACCGATCTAGTCTTGTTTGGATAATTTGTGCACGTGGCGGTCCCGCCTGGGGTAAAAAAAATCCTCTCTCATGCGTAAGACAACACGCAAGCCTACTTTATTTTTCAATTTTATAATATTTTTTTCTTAAACTACCCCTAGGGTTTCTTGCTTATATTAGTGTGTGTTTTGATAAGTCCTAAAGAGTGGTTTTAAAAGTCTTTTTTCTTAAATCGATACAAAACTCTTCTCATATACTTACCTCGTAAATCGTAAAAGCTATTCTCCAAAAGTTAATCCAAACATACATTTAAAAAGGCTTCGCTTAAGGTGGTTCTGATACAAATAATTAAAGTGTGGGCAAAAAAAAGATACAAATAATTAAAGATGATATTTTATTAAAATAAATATTTTTTTTACAAATAAAAAATTTAACTAATCTTCTTTATCTTTACAAATTAGTTATCTAAGTCATATACCTAAAACACAAATAAAAAAAAAGACATTGTTGAGAAGACATCAATAAGAGTAAATTAAAAAAAAATTGAGAAATAAAAAAATATGTTTTATATATATGTAAAACCAAAATCAGCTCTTTAAATATGTCCTGTATTAAGGACATGAGGGAGTATTTCTTTAAAGAGTTAATTATTTAAAATGAATGAGGGAGTATTTCTTTAAAGAGTTAATTATTTAAAATGAATGAGTATTGATTACTCTAAAATACTCTCTTTAATCATGTACACACTGAAACTATTGTTAGATTCAAACAAATGACATGTAGGAGGTCTCCCAGCCTCAATGTACCAACACAATGCTCCAATATTGACAATGTAGTATTTTGGGCATACTTAGAATCCGATTGAATCGTTAAAGTATCCACACGAAACCAGAGCACCAATGTGGACCCTGATCACGTTACACAGCAAATACACCAAAGAGAGGAAGTGAAGAGAACATTCTAATGCAAAAATCTTTTAGAGAGAGAATTGTGTATTATATTATCATTAGCATTCTCCCTTAATCTTACACCTTATATATATAGTATACGTACGGTTACATAAAAATATATGCAACCCTTAAATGTATAGTTACATAGGAATAGATGTAACCTTTAAAACATAAAGGGTATAACTCTTTATAACCCATGTCTCTCTATAAAGCCCCTTTTGAATTAGGCTTGGGCCCTAATCCACCAAAGGTGGACTAGTATATTCCAATATCTCCCACTCACACTTGGTGGATTAGATGTTATAGGTCAAGTCTTTTTCTCTTACTTCTTTCATACTAGGTATTTTGCCTTGACCGTATGGGCATGGCGTCTTCATTTGGGCGCTTTGTACTAGAAATCCATTTTTACAGAGATCAGCATAAGACAACCCTGTAGTATAGCTTGATATTAATATAATGCCCAAATGTCCTATATTTACCAATATATACTTTACTTATGGTCAATCTAATCCCTCTTGAGTCAGTATAAAACTCAAATTTCCTTTCTCATATGCATAGTGTCTACACTTATGAAACTACAAAATAATATCATAAGGGATCGATCTTAGACACCAACATAGGTGTGTATATTTCAGGTAATAATCTTTCTTTCGTCCATATATCACTTTAATATGTATCAACGCTTTCCAAACATAATGCCTTTAGATCGCATCAATCATAATCATAGGACAAAATGCTAAAGTAGTAAAAGTTGAAACATATTTCCATGATAATATTAAAGTCAATAGACATCAATTAGGGGTTAACCTTTATAGGACTCACACAGCAATGAAGCAGGGATCTATTATAATGCTCCAAACTTTGATTAAGGGCTAATGATGATTATTGAGATTAATTTGTGAATTAAAGATTGAATTATTATGTGTTTTGTGGCAATTTCAGTAAATGTGTCATGCTCAGGGAAAATTTGAGAGAATGGAAAATTGTTGGTTAATTAGTTAGTGATTAATGGAGAAATTATTACAAACTAAGAAGAAATGAGATGTGTGACCAAATAGCTAATGGAGTGGTTAAAGTAACTAATTGATTACTTACTTTATGAGAGCTAATAAGAGGTTGACATGTGGCAATTTGGCATGAAGAGAGAGAGTAAGAGAAAATTCAAATACCCCATTATTTTATTATTTTTCTCTCTTTTACGTGCAGAGAAACAACCTATGACTTTTTCCACTTGCTTACATATACAAGTCTTATGAGCAGCAACGTTCTCTCCTGCTTACACCACTGTAAGTCTTACGAGCATCAACGTTCTCTATTGCTTGTATCTTATAAGTCTTATGAGTGGAAGGTTTAACTAGGAATTCTCTCAACTGCTTCTCTCGTAAGGATATCTACCATCTCAAGGTCCCAATACCTTAAGATCAAATGAAAATAAAATTTGAAATGTATATAGACTCTCTTATAGAGAAAGTATGATAAACACTGAAGATCAATATGAATACAGAGAAAATATGAATAACAGAGACTTGTGTATTTGCTTGTGAATTCTTGTGCTTCGTTATTTTTAACGATCTCTCTGGAACTCTGTATTTATAGATGTTCAGTTTTTCCCGTTTGAATAACGATCATTGAGGAGCGGGGCATGTTACTGTGGAACGGCATGCGTACGTTTGAAAACTTTGAATGTGGTAGGTACGTGCTTGTCACGATGTTGTCTGCCGTTGTTTGACTTCCTTCGCGTTTGTTTATTTCAACTTTCATCCTCCTGTATCACACTTATAATACATTTAAAATGATGTTAAATAATAATAATAAGTAATGATAAGATAAATAAATATCATTAAACTATATTCGGATTGAACGCTGTAAGACTGGTGCATTTTGTCTTCTGGCAAAGTATCACTCGAGCATGGATGGGCTCACTCAAGTGAACTCACCATTTTTCTCCTTGTTCTTCAGTTTTGTACTTGCACTTGTAACCCCCCAACCGTAATTATATCCGAAATACGCGATTAAAGTGAAATAGAGACCAATAATAAACAAATAACATTTACTAACCCATCACATGACGGGGTTTTCATAATTACCTTTCGAAATCATTTATAAACGTGGTCTCATAATCACTTTTCGAATACAATTACTACGCGAAATATCACATTCATAACAAATCAGAGTACACAAAATAATCCCGGCAATCCATACATTAACTCAAAGCCTTATAGGGCATATTCGCCCCTACAAGCCCTCATATGGGGATTACACAAATCTTTCTCATACATATACAAATATCCAATAACTCATTTCAAATACAGAACCAAATATACTCATCCATATGTACACATCCAAATCCAAATATCCCATCTAGGATGATAACCAACTATCACAACCAAACTCCAATGGGAGCCCTAGCCGCCCTTGACTGCTTGCTCCATCCTCGATCCACCTACCCTGTCTGAAATGGTTGATAGGGGAGGGTGAGATTCTAGAGAATCTTAGTAGGAAACGGATACCTATTTGCATGTATGATATGTGTTTAATGCATGACATGCTTGCAATACATATTCATGTTCACATAATGACATATCTGCGTGCTCAATGTTTCAACAACATACTCATGGCCATAGCATAACTAGAAACAGAGCTACAATCATTCATACATGTTTCACATAATCAAGCAAAGCAATACATGCATCAAAACACAAACACAAATATCAAAGCACGCAAAAGAGGTAAGTTCCCTACACTCTTTCCACGTATGCTCCAGCTTCGCTTACTCGCGATCAGAATGAATACCAAACCACGATCAGGGCGAACATCAACCCTATAATCAAAATCATGAACATAGGGTCAATCCCTTTTCCAATTCCTCAACATACAAACACTTAATGTTGGTTATCATTTAACACCTTTAGGTGGCTAATCAAAGCCTAAACATATGCCTAAAGGCTTGGAAAACACTTGACCAAAGATCATCTTTTAAAAGTCCAAATGCTGATTTTTGGGGGTGGGCCGCGGCCCAAGAATCCACGGGCTGCGGCCCAAAACTACCCAGAAACGCTCAGAAACATTTGGGCTGCGGCCCAGAAAATCTAGTTTCTTGGCTGAACTTCCAAAAATCATAACTAATTCAGGAAAAATCGAAATAAGGTGATTCCAAAGCCAAATGAAAGCTATTTAAGTCCTCATTCAAGGAAAAATATTGGCCAATACTAGAAATCACCATAAAAGTCCAGATTTACCAAAAACCTAACGTTGTACCAAAGCAGGGTCCAGTTTTGATGCCAAATTTTGGACAGTTCAAACTCCCATCTCAGAAAGCGAAATGACACAAAATTTATGTCCATTTTGAAGCTTGTGATGTGAAATTTAAGACTGGAAAGTTTCATAATTTTTCAACATCATTTGCCCAGTCAAAACATTCACACCATCTGACTGTCCAGAACAGACTTACATTGGCCAGATTTTCCAGATTTGCACAATTGGCTTCAAATGGTCCAATTTTCATATCAAACATCATTCTCACACAAAATTTCACAAGGAATCCATTGGAAATACCAAAACAACCAAATTCACATTACTTTGACATGTTTTAACCATAATCACAACATGTCTTCACTCAACCATAACACAATTCACAACATTGTAACTCTTCATTCCAAGTTCTCAAATCAATTCCAAAGGCCATATCACACAACAAAATACCAATTTCACCACAATACACAAGGCAATTCCTCAAATCCAAAATCACATGAAAATCAGGGAAAAATTTGAAATTTACAAAGCTTAACCAATGATCACAAAACTTAAGTCAAAATGCTTCAAATACTCACCTCTTCCTCTTTCCCAAACCAATTTCTTGATTCTCCATCTTTCCAAATTTCCTCAAGCCATCAAACACCTCCAATCAATAATCTGAAACCATAGAGATGAAGCTCTCATCACTATGAACAACATTAATGAAGAGTATTTGAACATTAGAGGATAAGAACAAGGCCAAAACATCACCTTTCTCTTTTCTCTTTCCTTCTCTATTTGGGACGCCATGGAGTCTTGAGATAGAGAGGGAGTGAAGATGAAGATGATGAAGAGAGAATCAGATTTTCCCCTTTTTCTCATGTGTTAACCGACTATGAAAGAGAGAGGGAAGAGTTTGAATGTTGACCAAGATCCAAGGGTTCCCATCTTGCCACTTGTCATGATCTTGCAACATCCTCCATGAGCTCACATGCACACACATACACATGATTCCGCCCCTTGATCTAATACAAAAATCAATCCTAACCATTGATCTTGAAGTTACCAATGAGTTTCCTCTTCGGTAACTGACCAATTGGTCGGTAACTTTACCTTTTTGCCCCTGATTACGGTAATTCTCATTGAATCACCACCAACACTTCCCATCTTTTCATTTAGCCACAATATACGCCTTCCCTCTATTTTAAGTCAATTTAGATGTTAATCAATAATTGAACTTAAATACAGGGTTTCGGCATTGCTCACAGCACTTACGAATCACATTCGAGTGCCAAATCACACCATAATCTCCAAAAGGGTTTATTCATCACTAACCACATCCACTTTTGGAGTTATTATCTCTTAATCACAATTTGGGATTTTGCTAAACCGGGGCTTAGCAATCCACTAATCTCAGGCTTATTCTCTAGCCTCAAGTCTCAAAATTCGGGGTATTACAGCGCTCACACAGGATTTTAGAGAGATAATTTTCTCACTCGCGAGTGATGTGGGGCCTCACTCGAGCACAACTCCTTCTGCTCGAGTGGCCTTGCATATTACACTAGGAGACTCGTCTCTGGACAGCACTCGCATACCATTTTAGCAAGAGTGAGATTTTTTACTCGCAGGTGATGTGGGCTCTTACTCGAGCACACATACTCCTGCTCGAGTGAGAAGAATATTCTCATGTAATATACCCTTATGATCAGCACTTGCATCAAAATTTGAGAGTTAGATTTCTCACTTGCGAGTGCTGATGTGTCACTCGGGCATAAGAAGTCTCACTCGGGCATACTTGTGCTTCTCTAACGTTCATGACTCTCGGCCAAACACTCGTAGTCCTTCACTCACTAGTGTTCGAGTACAAAAGAGCTTCATGCTTGAGTGATGATTACAATGCTCGAGTACATCAAAAAGAATGACAGGAATTGCTCTCGGCCAAGCACTCATAGTGCCTCACTCGCATGTGCTCGAGTGATAAAGAATCTTCTGCTCGAGTGCTATCTCTAGTGCTCGAGTGCATCAGTAAAAATGACAGTAGTATGCTCTCGGGCAAACACTTTCTGGCTATCACTCGCATCTGCTCGAGTACAAAAGAACTTCATGCTCGAGTACTAGTTCTTGTGCTCGAGTACATCAGTTAATTTTGACAGCAAACATCACAGAAATTTGCCATATGCATTTGGTAACTTTGTAATCATTCCTTAGACTTATAAAACTAAGATTTGCACACACTTGCCTTTTGTTATCATCAAAACTTGGGATCTAACATTTGCTACGTTTCTGGGTTCTGATATGGCTCACTCGAGTGATTTGGGGTCTCACTCGAGTGAAGCAGGGTATCTTCATTTTCCTATTAGTGTTTCACCCGTACTTCCATGTTCAAAATCTAAAAGTGTTGTCTCACTTGCGAGTGTCATGGGTTATCACTCGAGTGAACTTTGTCTCACTCGAGTGAAGGTGTATTTGACACTATGAACTCGGGTCTTGAGTTGTCACTCGCGGCCAATTTTTCAGGAGTGTGCTTTAGCACTCGCGAGTGCTTAGCTATCACTTGAGTGGAAATATCCCTGCTCAAGTGATGTTCCCTTCTAAAAGTTTCTTGTGCTCTCGGGTGAGCACTTTCAGTACCTCACTTTGTGAAACTCGGGTGAGCATTACGCTATTACTCGAGTGATTTGAGTTATGCTCGAGTGTAGTGATCAATTCTGGTTCCGTTATTCCTTTCTGCTCTCAGGTGATCACTTCTTGTGCTTCACTTTCTAGGACTCGAGTAAGAGTGACCATATCACACGAGTGAGCTTTCGTGCTTTCTGTCAAGCACTCACACGAGTGAGCTTTCGTGCTCGAGTACAAAATTCCTCATCACTCGAGTGAGGCCTTCTTCACTTGAGTGTATAAGTGAAAAACCAGTACTTGTGCTTCTAAAAGAGGATCTTTAGGATAGTTCTTCCAACCCTTTAGGGCTTTTGTTAGAGGCTTTTGAAGCTTTCTAAAGGACGTTAATGATAACCAATCTAAGTAATATGAATTCATTTGAGTATTGGAATAAAGTATGACACTTCACCCCTAATTGTGAATCATAGGATCCAACATTTGCCCTACTCAGGAGAGACCAGTGTCAGAGCACACACGGAAGGACCAATGTAGTGACTTTTCTCTCATGTTGTATATAATGCTTGGTATGCATGACTTATCATTGTTTTGTTGTGAAAATATTTGGCATGAGGCCATTGTGACATGTGTATATGTTATCGGCCGTAGGGGATTACAACGTGAGCAGTCGTAGGGGGTGATGGTTATCACACCTACCCCCGCTGTTGTATGTGCCATTGTAATTGCTGAGGCTGCGTTGTGGAATCATGAATTCCTATTTGATTATCTGACCAATGTGGCTATGTGTATGTGAAATATTTTATATGGATCCCAGCTGTGGTGATATATGTGATATGAGCATGTGAATATACAATATAGTGTGAGCAAACGTAAGGGTGATGCATGTCACATCTGCCCTTGCATGTCACGTCACAGGCTGCGTTGTAGTTGCTATGTGTTGTGTGATGATTTACTTTCATGCTTTGTGGTTGTGCATACTATGAGTGATTTGACACTACAGGGATTCCTTAGAATTTCACTCTCCCAAAAGAATTTTCAGACAAGGTTGGTGGATCTAAAGAGAAGTAGGTGACGAAGGGCGGATAGAAGTCCTGGATAGGAATTTATTTTAGATATTGGTTATCATAGTTTCATGTATTTTGGATAACTGATGGGAAACAATTGTATATTTTGGAATTGTGGTATAGTTTTGTGTAATCCCTTAGCTAAGGGAAATGGATTATGGGCATTGGTTCCTTGTAAAACCCTTACCTGCGTAATGGAACCCGAATGTGTCGGAAAGTTACATTGTACTATGATATTTATGAATAAAATCGTATTGTACAAGCCATTTGTGTAATTGAAATATAAATATGAGATCATTGTTAAACAGGTTTAGAAAGGTTTTTGAAAACCCTGAGTTTGGGAAATTTACTTTTATTAAGTCTCAAATCATCTTATATATAATGTACGTATGGTTACATAAGAATATATATAACCTTTAAAACACAAAGGGTATGACTCTTTATAACTTATGTCTCCATGAAACCCTTTTTGAACTGGGCTTGAGCTCTAATCCACCAAGGACGAACTAGTATATTCCAATAGACAAAGAGTAACTTCTTATAACACTTGTTTTTTTTGGCCAACTTCTTATAACACTTAACTCTAACTCTGTTACATTATATTATATATCAAATAATTGTATCATGAAATAATAGCCATATAGTGTAAGAATGCGTGCGTCATAGATATGGTTGCTTGTGGTATAAGGAATTTAGCCATATCCGACTTTGTTGTTTAATGAAATATATAGTTTTTGATATAACGTGATGGACACAATTGTGTCTCTTATAAATACCCTAACCAGCCAAATTAATCCTCAAATTAAGGCACTGATTCTTTGCTTCAGAGCTTATGTTTTAAGTATACATACGAAACTCATTAGTTTCATTACTTTACGCATAAGAAAATTATGCTTTCACATCAGGATTAATTTTTGATGTGCTAATATAGATATTAGAATTCATAGAATTTAATTTACATAAAAAATTTTAGTGATATTTAAAAATTTTAAAGATAGGTAAAGACAATACAGTATTATTGTAAAATGTATAAAAAAAATGCTATGAACATAACTTTTTACATAAGTTTGGCTAAAATGTTAAAGCTGAATGTCACTACTACTGATTTGAGCATTTATATCACTTAATGCATAATGGTTATAATTAATAAATATCATATATGTAGAGGTAGAGGTTGCATAAAGTATATAATACTTAAAACTAATGATTGATTATACGTATCGTCATGTATTGTGAGGTGAAATTCATGAAAACACAAAAATAACGGTTATAATTAATAGTCATCATTCATTTAGTGACAAAATGACAGTTCTTTTAAAACCACCGTCATGTAATAATTACAAACGATACGTCTTCCGACCTTACATACAAATATAATGGTTATGTCAATTGACCGTAAAGTATGAACAATAAAAAAGACATTTCATAATAAATAACCATAATGTAAATACTACTATAGGATATAGATTTTACTACCCAAAAGACATTGGTTTTCCAAAAAAGAAAATAAAAAATAAAGGCGATGACATTTTTATAATTATGTATAAAAATTTTGACATATTGAATAACTTTAGGCATCCCAATTTAAATTTAGAATATCTAAAATACCCTTTAAACGTCCCAAATCTAAAAAAAATGCGCCTGAAGATATCTTTAAGGCTTTGCTTAGTTTGAGGTTTTATTAAGTTAGGTTAGATTGGGGTGGGGTTGGAGATAAAAAATAGGTGTTTAGTTAGAAGGAGGTTAGGTTAGGTATGAAATGTTTTTTTGTCTTCTAGTGGTCACCTAATCTAAGTTGTGAACCTTCTAAAATTAGGATTTTTTAGGTGAGAGAATTTTTGTATCCAATTATGATTAAATTGCCCATGATAATCTTTTTAAATTCCAGAACTGCCTTTCTCTATAAGTCGTCACTCCGGAAACAAGAATGTGAAGGTCACCGGTGAGCACCGTTCTGCTTTACTTCAGGTGATCGAGATTGTGCCTTGTTTCGGCGGAGGAGATGATCCGTGGCAGAGCAGAGGGTACTTCCTTAAAGTCTCCGACTCCAAGCACTCCGTGTACGTTTCCATTTTCGAAGAGGATGTGAATTTGATTTACAGCAACAAGATCCAACTGGGTCAGTTCATTTACGTTACTTGCCTCGACCTCGATTCTGCCTCCCCTATTCCCGTTCTTTACGGCTTGAAACATGTTCTGAACAGAAGGCCCTGTGTTGGAAATCCTGTAGATTTGAACTTAAGTGACTCCCTTACTATTGCTTCAAGTCTCGATTTCAGAAAACCCAAGAAAGGAAGCAAGAATGGAGTGAGGAAAATGGTCGGTGTTGATGGGAAGGTGAAGTCGAAGGAAGGTTCGCCATTGAAGATCAATTACCATTAGAATAATTATTTTGTAAATAATAATTTTATAAATAATTATTATTAATAAATATATTATAAATGAAGAAGGAAAATATATAGAAGGATATTTTTGTCTAATTATAATTAACTCACCTAACTTAACCTTTTGAATCAAATAAAATATCAAACCTCACCTACCCTCTATTTAAACCAAATAACATTATAACATCCTCTAATCTAACTTAAATAAACCTCACTTAACACAAACTTCAGTTGCATTAAACAAACACTAAGGGCCCGTTTGATACGTTGGAATTGATTTTGATGGATATGGAAATGGATATGGAAATGGAAATGGAAATGGGGACTAAAAGTATGTTTGGTATGTCATGGAAATGAGATCTAATTTTTATATAAAAATACCAAAATGTCCTTCAATTTTTTATTTTTTATTTTTTTTGAAGATAGTGGAGGGTAATAGATGGAAATGATCACATGGAATTGTAAATCCTAGCTTTTGAGATGGAATTTATTTGATGGAATTGGGCTTCATTGAATTCCACATAGAATTCAATTCCAAGGACAATTCCATCATACCAAACATGTTATCAGTAGGAATTCATTTCCAATTCTAATTCCATCTCCTCAATTCCACTGTACCAAACAGGCCCTAAGCGTCCCAATAACATAAACAGACGCCAAAAACTTGCTTTCCGCGTTGCGGGACCGGCTTTTAACGTCCCTTCTTCAAGTAAAGGACGCATAAGGGTTTTTAAACAAACCATTCTACAGTGTCGCCTCCCCACTTTTCTCTTGATGGATCTTGATCTTCATCGTTGCCTCCCTACTCCTCTCTCGCTCTCGCAGTTGTCGCGAAGGCCGTTGGTCTTCTACCACACTCACGCTTGCCTATGCCGTTCGGCTCCTCCCTTGGTCGTACGACACCATTTGGCTCCTCCCTCGCTCGCTCACTTCTTTGCTTTTGTGTTTCAATTTGTTTGTTTGATTTATGTGATTTGCCCCTTCTCCAACATTTCCTTTCCTTTTCAATCTAATCCTTCCCTCCACCTCACGCGCCAAATCCAGATCAGTTAAGAGGCATAACTATAGAAACAACAGTCGGAGGTCAAAGGCACCTGACTTTGAATTCTTGTACGCATTCCAAGATCTCCCTCCCTTTCTGCTACACCCAATCATGGCGACTTCCCAGGTTCTCCGTAGTGAATGGTCATTGGTCTTTTGTTTTACAAGAATCCCATGGGTACATTCCTGAGTTAAACGTTTTCTATGGGTGATCTAAGATGAAATTATATTAATAGGCCTTTGTATATTGTTGCCTTAATTTTTTGAAGTACTCATGATCATGGATACCTTCCCGCTAGTGTCAATTTACATGCATTTTAAGATGTGAATACATGTAATATATTAAAGTAGTTTTGGGTTGAAGTATACTTTATTTATTTTCCAAAAGGTAGATAAGCATGCAAATGGCAGCTGCCATGCTGTCTGCCATATTGACATAACAATCTTTTAGCCAGCTATATTATGGTATTGACAATACTGGAGGGAGAAGCAATAATCTCTTTCTTATTTATCAGAACCTTTATCACTTTCATGCTTTTGGTACCTGGGGCGTGAAAGATGTTCTTTACTAGCTTGTTATTAAATATTAATTTTTGACTCTTTTTCAATAAATGCTTAAATAAATTTTGTAAACTCATTGACTTGAACTCCATCTTATTTATCTGAAATGAAGACAATCAGAAGAACTATATTCTTCAACTTTGTGATAGTTTACTGATTAAGTGGAGACTTGTTAATTTTATCAGGTTACAAATCAAAGCCTTTCGTCAACTGAATGCTAATTTACTCTGGCCAGGGACCTTTGCATTTGTGGAATGGTTAGTTCAACACAACTCATGCATTGAAGGGAGACGCATTATTGAATTGGGAAGGTATTTTTTCTTTTGTTCTACTAACAGTACCAAGCTATTTGTCTTTGCTATAATTATGAAGGGCAAAGTAAAGATGGTCTTACGCTAAGCATCCATGGTAAAGTGGTCTATTTAAACATAACTTGGAAGGCAAAGCTGAAAGGTGTGTTCAAGGTGCTAGACCTTCAAATCACTTTAAGTATGAGGCACTGAAAAGGTGCATGTTGGAGTGAAGCAAAGCACTAAAATAGAGCAAATGCTAGAAAACCTTTTAATATGTGCAATTAATAGGAACACTTTTGCCCTTGTCCACTTCCCAGAACTTGTCCATGTGGGTTCTAAAAGGAAACGTGCAAATACTCACTGTTTTGTTTTCTGTAAGTACTATTTTGGTCATCTTGGTTCTCTTACTCTGCTTTTGCTGTTTATAGTTTGATAGTGTAATAAAAACCATGTTGGTGATGGTGCAAATACTCTGCTTTTTCTGTTTTCTATAACAATTTATGAAGTTATATGTGACTGGTTTATCTAATTCTGGTGTTGCTGTTTGATGGGATCGATATTGGTGATGGTAGGATTGTATATTCTGCTTTGGTGTAAGAGCATGGAAACTCAGAATCAAAATCAAGAGAGTGTGACTAATTTATACCAAGAAGAAGGAGAAATCAAGGGGCAAGAACCTCAAGTGTAACGCATTATAGTCTCCAAGGATTAATAGGGTCCTTCATTTTTTTTATCGTTGCAATTCCTTTAGGGAAAATCAGTGATTTGTTTTCTAATTATTGGGGAATATCAGATGAAATATATGTACACTTGTTATACTTTGGTTGCTAGACATTTATCTTAATATCTTATGTTGTCATATTGTGTGTGAAATTGACAGCTTCCCCATCGAGATTCTTTTCCCAAGGTGTTTTGAAGGACCCTATTATTGTGTGTGAAATTGACAGCTTCCCCATCGAGATTTTTTTCCCAAGGTGATTTCTTAGTCAAGCCCAGTTATTGACATTTAATAAGCAGTAAAAAGTATCAATTTTTTTTTATTTTAAAAAAGGCCCTTAGGCATCTGTTTTAGTAAAACAGAAGCAGTAAGGGTCAAATTTATTATGGGGTCCCTTTTATATTTTAGGCATTTGTTTTTAATAAAACGGACACCGTAAGGTTCATTCCGCATCCCTTTTTTTAACGGATGCTGTTTTTAGGTTTTATTATGTCGCTTGGATTGGCGTTCATTTAGAAAGGGACATAAAAAAGGTCTAAAAACAGACATTAAAAGTATTTTTGTAGTAGTGAAAATACCAATATAAAAAGCATATTTTCAAAACCTCATTCGTTCCAATACCAAATACTAGGTTGCCTAAAGTTAAATATTTTAGAATGAAGTATTCATTTTGTTTATGGTACTTTTCTAAAAAGCATATTTTCATAACCTCGTCCTTTTCTCTCTCATCATGGTCAGACAACAGAGAGCTCCTCCTCCTCATCGTCGTCATCCTCACCCTCCTCCATCACTACCTCCTCCTTCACCACCATCTCCAAAAGCTCATCCCCCTCCTCCTCCACACCATCACCTCCTCCTCCTCTTCTGCCTCCTCCTCAAATGGAGGCTCTACTGTAAACGTTGGCTAGCCTTAATCGCTCGACAAGGCGTCTTGATAAACACGCTCACAATCTGAACAGGAAATTGGACCTCATCTTTCATCACAATTAGGTTGTATATGATCACTTCCAGTCAAACCCTTCATCTCCTTCCTCAAACATCGATGATGTGCCAAGCAAGGGGGAGGGGCAGGAGGAGGCGGAGGACAGCAGCAGTGATGATAACTGAAAACCACTATTGCTTTTTTAGTTTTTGAATATTAAAAAAAATCATTAGGGCAATGTAGCCCAAAAATATTAATAAAAACAATTGTCTCTTCATGGTTATTAGTAAACAATTGTTACTAATTTAGGTATTTTACCAGGCTTTATAACGTAACCCTTTTCATTCTAAAGGACACGTTCTTCTAGATAACCTACGAAACCCTTTCTATTTAAACATCTAAAAAATGAACTCCATTTATCCATCCACTTCAATCTATTCCAACTTCTCATATCCAACTTCTGACTTTTGTTCTTCATCGATTACATAGGAGAGCAAGATGCTTAGACAAGTGCTTGAAGGACCTCTCGTTCACTCTCTGATCGAGAAGGTGGACTAATTATTGGAGAAGGATATGAATCTAATGATGCAGCAAATCCTTCAACATAACTTTTTATTTTTTGTGTTTTTGTTAGTTTATTTAAGCTCTTGTTTTCCTTTTCAAATTTTTTGTTTGTACTATGGGGTTGAATAATCAAATTTAAAAATTATTAAAAAAAAGTCAAATAAGTAACAGTTATTATGTAAAATTGTCACTTTACATAATACCATGTTAAATACCTAATGATTATTAAGAAATCACCGTCATTGTTTCAAAACCTAACGATTGTGATGTGAAAACCGTGAACTTTCGTTCAAAAGGATTATTACGGTTGTAAATTAAGAATCGTAAGAAAAGGTCATCTTTCATAACGGTTCTAAACTTATAACTATAAGCAAATTTCATTAAGTCTTTTAAAACATGTACCTATTATCCCTACTTCTTCACTTTTCTAAGTTATTACACTTAACACACTTGTCTTTGGACGAACATTACCCACCATCTTCGGAACCCCACAACTCCGGTTGACTTTTTTGGTTGTCGACAGTCTTTTCCTGGTGAACCACATCTTCTACTACTTTCTTTAAACTTCTGTCCAGCAGCAGTGCGAGTCACTTCGATTGCCCTAACTCACTTTTTGGTTTCAAAACCTTAGCTAGGTCACATTCCTTTGTGTGCTCTGTTCTTCTTATTTGAAGGTATGATTTCTCTTCTGCATTCTGCATTCTCCTTAATTTTCACTTCATCTTGCCTAGGTAGGTTTTGACCTTAGTCGCACATCATATTTTTCTGAAAAACTCATTGCTCTGTTCCCTATGGCTGATTAAATGAGTTTTGTTTTCTAGTTAAAATGGTCATTTCTACTTCCTGCGGCACTGATAATGCCCCTAGTTCTGATAGTGCCTTTACTTCCAATAATGTTCCTAGGCCACCCAAAAATGAGACCCTAGAAGAGGCATTAGAATGAGTGTGGGATATTGTAAAGAAGGACCGCTGCGCCTTGACTTTTGTAAAGCAAGCAAAGTTTTGGGGAGAAGATTTCACATGACATGGAACAATGACGGTCAACCTTTTAAGTTGTCACACTTCATCAGCTACATCGGCTTAACGGCAATGACCAACATTCCCATCGTGGCGGGTAACTAGCATAGGGTGCAGAGAGATTACGCAGGTGTTATTTGGGACAATATCAAGGTAAGGTATATATGCCCGCTATCATGTAGACGGAGATTACATCAAAAAATTTGTCATTAAGAAGGCTAGCAATTCACTTGCTCATTCTGTCATGCATTGATGAAGGCATATTTGCATAATCTTAAGGAGACCGATGAGATAGAAGTTCCCGTGGAAGTTTAGTCCACCATCGAACCGGATGATTGGAGAGAATTTGTCATCTCACATCGCAACCTGGAATTCCAGGTAATTGTTATTTGCAATTCATAAGACCTGCATGTATATGTTTAATATTAACTTGAGTGTTGTGTGTTTCGTAGGAATTAAGCCAGCTGAATAGGGAAATGGTGAGGAACAATAAGTATCCCTACAAGAAAGGGCGAATGGGGTATACTTGGATTGTTGAAAAAGTTGACTACTAAGAGTAGGGACGGTAGCAGACCTCCCTATTGTAACCCCCTTCACGATTTAGGCCATGATTTACGTTCGTAACATGTAATTAAGTTTGAATTAGAGACTGTAAGATGATTTTGGACTTATTCAGATTAAACTTCCCAAAATCAGGGTTTTCAAAAACTTTTTCAAAACCTTATCATAACAATCTCATATTCATAATACAAAACAAATATGACCTGTATCGATTGGTTTCATTCATACATATCAGAGTACAACATAAATTCCCAACACACTCGGGTTCCATTCATTAATAAAAAGGGATTTACACAAGGCACAGAGCCTACAATTCATACCTTTTTTCTTGGGGATTACACAAAATCTACTATATACAATCGTTTTTACCAAAAATATCCAAAAGATATACAACGATAACCATTAACTCAAAATATACTCCTAAACTGGTGTTCTAACTGCTCTTCGTCGCCAGCTTCCCCTTAGATCCTTCAGCCCTGTCTAAAATGTTTAATTTTGGGAGAGTGAGATTCTAAAGAATCCCCATAGTGTCAATCAATCATATAATGTACAATAATAAGGCATGAAATCAAATCATTATCCATACAAGCAACTACAACGGCAGTTCAACGGCAATGGTTAGTATGACACATGTCATCCCTAACGATTGCTCACGCTGTATTGTATCACAACAATCCACACAATATAATTCACCACAGCTGGGATCCATATAAAGCATTTCATAACGCAAGCCATACAGGCAAGATACACACAGCCTACGGCTGGTTTCACAAACGCCGCCCCACGGGTCGGATTCATAAAGATCCATGTCGATTATGACGGCAGTTCAACGGCCGACCTAGAGATGACCACTGTCACTCCCTATACGGCTCACGCTGAAGTACTCACGCCGTAATGGACCATGGTACACAGTTCACAAGTTCAATGATAAGTTATGCATACCAAAACATCATACAAAATATGAGAGAAAAGTCACTACCTTGATCCTTTCGTGCGTGTCCTAACGCCGGTCTCTCCCGAGTAGGGCAAATGTCAAATCCTATATTAACAATTAGGGACGAAGAGTTATACTCTATTCCAAGATTTAATTCACTTCATAATACTTAATTGGTTATTATTATTGCTCTTTTAGAGTCATTAAATACCCCTAACAAAACTCCTAAGGGGTAGGAAGAACTATCCCAAAGATCCCCTTTTGAAAGCACAAAAACTCATTTTTCACTACTTCACCTCGAGTGAAAATGGTCTCACTCGAGCACTGGTACGGACACTCAAGCACAAAATCCTCACTCGAGCACTGGTATGGAAATCACCTCAAGCATAAGAAAGTGAGGATAGGAAGTGCTTGCCCGAGAGCACAAGAACTTTCACAGAAAAGGATCACTCGAGCACAAAAGGCTTCACTCGATCATTGTACGGACATCACCTCAAGCACAAGGAAGTGAGGACAGAAAGCACATGCCTGAGAGCACAAAAATTTTCAAAGAAGAGGATCACTCGAGCACAAAAATCCCTCACTCGAGTGATGTTCTTCCCTCACTCGAGCACACTCACTCTCACTCAAGCACGATTATCAGAAACTAGAAAATGCATAAGGTATGATAGCATTTCTAGAAATTTTTCCAAGTGATCCAACTGAACCCAAATACCAAACCAAAGCTACTCCCATACAAAAACACCCAAGGAATTCAATGGAATCCTTAAAATGACCAAAATCCAACTCCATTATCATGCTTTGGTTTGAATCAACCCAAATCATCAATTTTCCCAAAATCACTAAACTTAACATTTCAACCTCCAATCAATCTATCTATCCTAAACTCATTCCAAAATACCATTCTCATGTAAAAAACATATCAAATGAATAGTAGCACTCAATTTTTGGATTCATGCCAAAATTTCTGGACATTATAAACTACTTCAAATGGTATGAAACTTAGATAGATAGATTGGTTTTACTCACCTTATCAACTTCTCCAAAGGGAGTTCTTGATTCACCACTTTCCAAGATTTTGTGTGATCACAAACCACAACCAATGGACAAGCTAAAAACACCAAAATGAAGCTCATCACTCAATGATCAACATTTATGAATGGTGATTGAGCAATGGAGGACATCTACTTACCCAAAATTTCAGCTTTTCCTTCTTCCTTTCTTCATTGATTCAGCGAAATGGAGAGAGAGAAGAGAGAGAAAATGATGAGATGAAATGATTGTGATGAGCAAGTTTCCCCTTCCCTCCCTTACACACTTCCACCAAATAGGAGAGAGAGAAGAGAGGAAAAAGTGGACTTTTGTCCTCTTGTGACCTCATCCAACAACTCCCACAATGCCACTTGTCAGCATCTCATTCATTCCCACCATGAGCTCATACAAGCTTAATACACTGGATTCCGACCCATGTGCAATGAATCTCAACCCTTGATCTTAAATACCATACATATATACACCAAATAAGTCACCTATTAACTTATCTAATCTCTCCATTGGCCATTTAATCACACTTCTCATTTTCACTTAGTTAGTAATTAATTTCTCCCTTAATTACCAACTCACGGCCAAAAATTCCATTCTTCTAATTTTTCATTAATTTTGACATATTAATTAATATTGCCATAAAACACATAATAATTCCAATTACATTCATAATTATCCACAATAAGCATGATTATCCCTTAATCAAAAATTGGGATATTACACCTATCATGAACTTTGGCAAGTGGCAATGCAAAATAAAGATAGGTTTTATGACAATCCTTAGATAACGGAGGTCATCAATAAAATTGTAAATATTAATATTAATCCCTGATTCATGGAATTAATGTCTTTAATTAACTATTAATATCAACATTATTGTTAAATGCATAGCAAGCCATGTCCAAGTAAGTTACAACACAGGGGGCTGCCTTTCTTAGGGGTGTCAGCTTTGGATTGACCAAGACAAAATATTATGGTCACCGGCAACCTCAAAGAAATAACTGGGATGAAAAGTATGAAAAGCACCAGAAATAGTGTGATGAAATGTAGGAACAAGTACAGTTTATTACACAAGAGTTGATAAGCGTACTACAAAGTATCAAGGGGGACATGATAGTCCAAGTATTAGAGAAAACTACACATTTCCCCCTATGATCAGCCTGAGGGTTTGGTGAATGTTGAGTGTTTTGCTAATAGCCTTAAACACCATATAGTTGCAACATGCCACATGTTCAATTGCTTGGAGGATAACACACTTCATAAGATGCCTATCCCTCTTGAGTATGTGAAGGTCCAAATCAACACCAACATACCCCCTAACTATCCGCTACATGTGCCCACCAAAGACACAGATACAGTAGGAGGGGTTATGGGTAGCTTCATTGTGTCGCCTTGCCATCTACTTAGAGCATAGAAGCCCCCACTCAAAAGAAGTTGGCTGCTCAAAAGAAGTTTCCCACCAATAAGCCTAAGCCCCCAATCAGTCCAAGCACCCTAAGCAGTCCAAAACCCCTATTGATCAGTCCAAGCCACCCACTTCTATAACCCCTACTCAGTCTAATCCTCCTACTTCCAAGACCCCAAATTAGCCCAAGAAAAGGAAGCATCCTACTCCCTAATGATCAATCTGGGAAGATGTCTTCCTTATAAAATAAGCCTGTTGGTCAATCTACCTGGAAGTCCCTCCAGGAATTCGCTGGCAAGATCTTGGCTTCTGACCCGTTTACATATATCAAATTTGAGAGAGAGGTCTTTAACCAAGAAGACCAAGAGGATGGTGTAAGCCAAGAGCTTGTTTCTGAGGTGCTGAATAAGGAGATGACAAGTACAAGCTCTGTCAACTTCTTTATAAGGTATTTCTTCAACTATGATTAAATAGTTGGCTGCTTTAAACTTGATTACATTTTAATATGTTTATTTCAGCATTTCAGGAACTTGTAACATGCTTACATCCTCCGCGGCGGTCTCTAGGACAAGATCAAGTTCATCCTCCTTGATGATGTCAGGAACCAAGGTGTCGACATGAAGGAAGATTCCAATCAAAATCACGTGAGGTTTTTGGTGGATGAATTCATAAGGAGGGTGCCAGTCGAAAGGAACACTTACTTCTTTGTGCTTTACAATCCAAAGGTGGGAACATCATTAACTCTGCTTAAATTAGTTTTCATTTATGTCGTAAATGTTCTGATGGTGTGATATATTATTGTAGTTAGGGAGCACTGGATGCTCATAGTAGTAAATTTAATCTGCAAAAAGATTTGGTTTTATGACTCTATAGGTGGGGATCCAAACAAAAGATTATACATGCAAAAGACACTAAACCAGTAAGTTATCCAATGATCATCTCTTATAATTCAGTTCAACTTGTATGTTTCTATATATATAATTTTTTATTGTATCTTCTTAGAGTGGTATACAGGTACATCATAGAGAATGGTCTCAATTGCAGCAATTGTAACCTCACCGACGATTGCTTCAAATACGCCTTCTAATGGCTGCATCCGAAGGTATATATATTATTCACCAATGACAATAATATTAAATTGAAGCACGCATATAGTTCATATATATGAATGATCGACAAATTTTTCTTCTCATTTCTTTATAGTGCCCAAAGCAATTGGATATGAGCAGTGATTGTGGGTACTACATGATGCAATACATGAAGGACATAATCACGCACGGTCCTTAAAATATTGATACAAATAAGGTATATTATATGCTTAATTCATTTATATATGCACTTAGTCAACTATATATTACAATATCTAACTTCTATCAATTGTTTCCTTTTCGCACAGTATTTTAATGACTTGTGCATGGTGTTAGCAACTCACAAATGGAAGAAGTGGTTGAAGAGTTGGCGGAATCTATGCAACGTCAGTTGGAGCGTAAATAATATATAATATGATTGTAAATTTATAGATATTGCTTATTTGTTTAATTTGTTTTAAATTTTTGGTTTTAATAGTGTAAGCATGTACATCAATGACTGTAAATATATTCTGATTTATTGTATTATTTTGTATATGAATAAAAATGTAAATATATTTAGCGATTTGTTCTATAAATATATATATGCCGAGGGATCTTGAAAGCAGAAACCCTACTCCCCCCCCCCAATTTTTTAAACAACAATTTAGCTTCTAGAAATTATGATTGTTACATGACAACCGTTATTTATGTCAACTATATATAATGGTTGTTTGGAAAGAACCGTTTTATATATTACCTAACAAATGTTATTTATGTCAATGATATATAATGGTTGTTTGGAAAGAACCATTATGTATTATGCAAGCATTATCATATATTATATTAGTTGTTTGCGTTTGCCCGTTAATTATTATCACAGTAATTGGCATATCTTGGCCTTACTGAACCTTAATATATAACGAGTGTTATATTATAACCATTATAATAGGTTCAAAATAAATAATGGTTTGGAACCGTAATGTATCTACTCTGAGCTTTCATAGCTCTCCTATATATGACGATTCAGAACCGTGATGTATGACAGTTAATAACTATTATATATTGCGATTTCTATAGTAGTGCATGTACTTTTAATCCTTTAACGTTATACAATATTTCATATTAGTTCCTTAATTTGGTAAAATATTTGTTAATCCTTTAGCCCTAAAATTATTAACAGAAAAAAATGACGTGGATAAAAATTTTAAGGGGTGTGGGAATGTGGTTTAATATGTGGGTTGTCCTTCGATGGGCTATAAATAAGAGGTGGTTTGAGAAAGCTTGCCTCAAAACGAGTTAGCATTTTGCCAATCAAAGTTCATTTGCAGCCCAATTTTTTTTAACTTTAACTGAAATTACAATCTTTTGTGGACTAAATTCGAGTTATTTTTATATTTTCATAAAGCTATATAATTATATTAACAGTAAAACTTGTCAATATAAACATATATTCTATTTTACATAATTATTCTATCAATATATTAATAATAAATCAATAAAAAAAATGAGAAATCAAATATGGAATCAAATTCCTAATATAAAATAAGGCTGTAATTTAATTAGATGCAAAATAAAAATATAAAAGCTATATTTGCTAAAAAAAAAAAATATAAAAACTATACATATATAAAGCAGGTCATCTCAACCTCTTAACTTTCTCTGTAGACATCGGGCTCTCAATGAGAAATGAGAGAGTCCATGTGATTATAACAAGTCCATAGGGAGAGCCCAATCAAGATTAACATATTAAAAGGTTAAGGGAAAATTGCATGTAGGTCCTGGACAAAAGAAAATACGATAAAATGGTCCATCAAAATCTCAAATTTACATTTAAGTCCTGTGGGACTTTTTTGCAATAAATTTCAATTCCACCGACAAATCCAAGGGTGTCTACTGACAAGTCTATGGGCATTTGACAATTAAATTGATTGCAAAAAAGTCCTATAAGATTTAAATGCAATTTTGAGATTTTAAGAGACCATTTTATCATATTTTCTCTTACCTGGGACCTAAATGTAACTTTCTCAAATGTTAAGGGAGAACCCTTTGAACCTAGGAATCGCACTCCGCTTGTGAGATTTTCCAATATGGTACTTATAAGTCATAACACACACTTATTATTTTTTTCCTACTAGTGCAATTATATTTACTAAGAGAATTTCCCCCTTAATGTTAACACTCAAATTGGATGGAGATATATAATTAAATTGAGATTAAAACATTTTTGTGCACTTAAATCATCATTGAGAAAGAAAGTCAAAGGGCTCTTAGTTATCTTTTTCTTCCTCTTTTTGGTTTCTATAAATAGGCTTATTCTATTTTTAACCACTCTGATGCAAACTTCAAAAATCATTCACACTGGCCAAAAAGTCAAATTAATTAATTGTAAAAAACACTCAAAGCTTTAGAGAATTTCTTAATTACGAAACGCATCTAAATATATGATTCTAAGTTCTAACAGTAGTATAAAAGCATCAAAGAGAAAAAGTTTGAAAAAATGGAATAAAAACAAAGATTATGTGCGTCATGACAGAGAATTTATAAACTAAAAAAATTGACTTAAATTAAAAGCTAACATTGATCAGAAGATTAAAAGGAAAGTACGTAAAATATGGTTAATATGGCTTAAGAGGTTCATGCATTTTGATGTTGACGTGTCAAATAATGAGATGGATGAGGTCAAATGTGTAGGATCACGAGTTAATCGTAGGAAGCAACATAACAAGTATCACGTGTTTAATGATTTAGGTGCCGTTTGGTTCGATTTCATTATACCATGCAGTGCAGTATAATGCGATGCAATGGTAATATAATGTAATCCCGTTTGATTTGATTTTTAAGTAAGGTGCACTGAGTTATTTTTTAAATAATTATTTAAAATTAATATATCACATAAAGTCTATTTTACTCTTAATATAATCTTTTGTTGTAAATATATCCTTATGTGTGTGGGTGTGTCCTCGGACGCAACTTAGATCATTCGTTTCTTCGTTCTTCCAAATTACTCGTGATATACAATATATTTGTAGAAAAAATGTTAAGAACCACGACGTTGCCTCATAATAATCATCACGCTATCTTGCTAAGGATCGTCTGTTGTTGATGGTTGTGGTGGCGGCGGCGACAATAACAATGATGTGGCAGTGGCAGTGGCAGTGGTGACAGTTACAACGGTGGAGGAGGAGGTAGTGTGGTGGTAGCGGCAATGGTGGAGGTGGTAGTAGTGGGGGTGGTGACGATGGTAGTGGAGGAGGAGAAGGAGTTGGTGGTGGTGACAACAGCAAAGGTGGAGGTAGTGGCGTTGACAGCGATGGACGAGAAGGTTGTGCCGACAGTGGAATTGGTGGAGGCGGCGGCAGTGGCGGAGGAGGTAGTGGCAGTGGTAGGGGTGGCGACAATGGTGGTGGAGGAAGAGGAGGTAGTGGCGGCGGCGGCAATGGTGGGATGATGGCGGAGGAGGAGGAGGAGGAGGAGGAGGAGGAGGTAAAGGTGGTAGCAGCAACAACGGTAGAGGTGACAACGGTGGAGTGGGGTGGCGGCGATGATATGGGGTAGCGTTGACGGCAGTGTAGGAGGAGAAGGAGATAGTGGCAGTGGCCACAATAGTGAAGGTGGCAGCAGGGGTTGTCGGCGATGGCAGTTGTGGTATGCGTGACAAGTGAAATGACATAAGTAAAACAAAGACAAATTAAACTAAAGGGTAAGTTAGACTTTTTCAACCATATAATGGGGTGGTAATGAGTATTCATAAGGAAAGAAGTGTAAATGAGGATTACTAATTTTTTGGTAATCATCATTACCATAGTAAACCCTATTACCATGCTAAAGAGCAATAAGCACTCTTATATTAGAAATGCAATCATGATTATCATTGCAGGCATGCAATACGGTCGAATCAAACGGGCTCTTAGTTTCTTTGATTTTCATCTTTTGGAAACTTGATCAACTAGATGATATATCTATTATATAACTATAATTTACAAAGATAAGAGAATTTGTTAAACTTATTAATTTGTAAAAAAATGTTATAGTTTTTCTAAAGTATTGTTTTTAATCAGTTGCATTGGACATCGGTCTTTGATAAAAACTCCATGAATATGTGTAATTACTAAGGAAAGTTTAGGTGTTGGCAAAAAATAAAAGAAAAAAAGAATGAGAGTTTAGGAGAAATGTTACAAATTTAGGTAATAACGTAGATTGAGATATTATATTTAAGATTAAATTAGCCTCTCTAGTTATTAATTACATTTAATACCATATCACTGGAAAAATGTTGCAAATTTAGGTAACAAAGTGGATTGAGATATCCTCCTATGGGAGGTAATTATATTCAAGGTATTGTGAGACAATAAAATGTGGGTATATCTTTCAATAAGGATTTAAACTTTGATTTGCCACATTGTTAGAAAGTGACCCCTTTAGTTAGATGCAACCCCAGTTAGTTTGCTTTTTTATTAAGGGTAATATCATTGTTAGTCTTTATAGTCTAGTTCAATTTTGGTTTTGGTCTCATAATTTCATAAAATTTGTGTCTAAGTTTAACGACTAGTTTTTATATTGTTAACAATTTTTGGTTTTAGTTCATATAATTCATATCAAGTTTTTATGAAACTATAGGAATCAAAACTAACAATTCAAAACTAAGAAACCAAAACTAAAAGTAGATCAAGTTGAAAGGACTAACAATAATATTAACATTTTATTTTTGCTAGGCTTAAATGGTCCACCCTAATTGGGTAGGGCATGTGATAAAAAGTGGGTTCCACAATAACAAGGGTTTAATGTTTGTTTAGATTAGCGATGGAGAAGGAGCTTTTTTTGTAGATGGACTTTTGGAAAAGTTAGATAGAAAAAAAAGTAAGATTGTAGATGTGATTTTTGTTTGGATTAACGGTGGCAAAAGTGATTTTTTTCTAACCTTAAACCTGTTTGGATTAGTGTTTAAAAAGCCCGTTTAGATGGAAAATGACTGAAAACGGCATAAATCTTATTGAAAACTACACACACACATATATACATAATATTTGTATATATTGTGATAATTGAAGTGAAAAAATATAAATAAAATTTGATATAATAAAAGATGTTCAATTAGTATTGAAAAAAAAACAGAAAAATACACTAAAGTATTTAATTAAAAATGGATAAATTTACACCTAATTAATGATTTTGTCAATACATTAAACTTATTTAGATTATTCTTTGAAAAGCAAGTTGAGGTGGAAAATGACTGAAAAGAGCATAAATCTTATTGAATACCATACACATACATTGCCATTTCCCAGGAATGAAGCCAAGATTTATGGTTTTAATATTAGCATTTAGCTGAATCAAGCTAAGAATTATTATTGTGTTATCCATTTGTACAAGCATCCTTGCTATATATATATGTATGAATGTGTGTGTGTGTGTGTTTGTATTACTACCTCTGGTCCTAAATATAGGACAAAGTTTGTAGTACAATTTACACTACAAACTTTGTCCTATATTTAGGACCGGAGGGAGTATTACATTAGTGTGTTGGAATTATACTTTTATTTATTTTATGTAATTTACTTTTTTATAAAAAAAATATTAGTGTGTGAGGAGAAGTTACGGAATGCAAGTGTTGTCATGACGATGTGAGGAGAAGATACAGAGAGTGTTTAGACCGAAGTGTATGACTCATGATATTCGCATGTTGGCGTTGTTGCTCTATTCTCTATTCATTATTTTTCTCTTCTCTGAATGCTACCATATTTATAAATGAGTTGTAGAAGATAACCGTTGTAACCATTCGTCCGTTGGATTCCTATTGCTTCATTTGACCGTTGAGCACATTTGAAAAACTAGCTTCTATGAACTGTCCATTGTAGAGCTGAGCATCCCGTTGAAGAGCGGGATGTTTCATTATGAGCTATACGTCACGTTGTGGAGTGTTGGTGTTTTAGACATTCGTTCATGGTGGGTCAATCTTTTGTCGTGGTAGGTGGCCGATATTCGGTGTGTAATGATGCCGCTTGCCACAATTGACTCTCTCATTTGAAACTATAATCTGAATGTTCATCTTCCTATTTTACGCTTGAAATATCTGTTAGTTAACGTTTAGGAACAATAACAAGTGAGAACATAATGATTCAATAACATTTAACAATATTCAGATTGTTCGTTGAGTGATGATATTTGCCATACATGACCTCCATTCTTGTAGATGCAATCCAAATGTTTAATCTCCTGTTTCTCACTTGAAATATAAGTTAGTTAACATTTAGATATGATAACAAGTGAAAACATAATGAATAAATAGCATTAAACCATGTTTGAGTTGATTGCTATGAGGCTTTGTTTCATTTCTGGTCTGCACTTTCATGAGCTTTGCTTCGTCACTCGAGTGCAATAGGTCTCACTCGAGTGTACTTCATGCTTTCAAGCTTTAGCTCACTCTCGAGCAAACATGTGCTGTTCCTTACTTGCAGAACTTGAGTACAAATCTGGACGTCACGCGAGTGCGCTTCTCGTTTTCACGTACTTGCTTCTTCTCGAGTTAAAACTTTCATGTCAACAATTGCATGACTCGAGTGCAATTCTGATCCTCACTTGAGTTTGTTGTTCAATGCTTGAGTGTTCCTAAATTTCTTCACGCTTTAGCCGCTTCTGGACAACACTCGCATGACATTTTTCAAGAGTGTGTTTTTGGACTTGTGAGTGATGTGGGGCCATGTGAGACTCAATTTATTTATTTGATTTTAAATATGGAAAATGATGTATTATAAGAAAGCTCTTGTCATATGCATTGCAATACAAAAAGAATCAGCTACAAACTCCTTGTATTCTGAAAGTTATGATCGAAAAAGTGTCTATAGCACTAGACCGCACAAATGTCAACTTCCAGAAGGCATATCTCCTAGAATATAACTTCAAATAAGGTAAATTACCTATCCATGGAAAGCTCTTTGAGTCTAGTTTCATATGGGACTAGCTTCGTCTCAATCCGATGTGTCATTTGTGAGTTATGTAAAAAATACCGAACCTGTCTTGATAGGTGATGGTGATTTTATTGTCAAATTCCATAGATCCTATCTCCTCCGTTTGAGCTTCTTTCAATATGTTCTTGGTGTACATTTTTCATGTTTTGAGTCTTCTTTTATATGCCACCAGTTTTGGGTCAATTTGACTTGTGGTTTGAGAGATATGGTCAAAATACTGGACCTCTGTCAGGGTAAATGTAAAATAGAGCTGAACAGAGTAGCCCGACACTTGAGTGTATTCTTCCTTCACTCGAGTGCTACAGTGCCACAGTTGTTATAGTGATTCCGCACTTTCAGTCTACACCTCGAGTGCTATAGTGATTTGCATGCTACAGTGCCAAACAATGCTCGATTGCTACAATATCGACCGCTATAGTGTCAAACAGTGCCAATTGCTACAGTGCCATCTAATTTCCTTCTGATCATAGAAATCTCAGAGTTATTTCTAAGAACTTGAATCTT
Organism: Inga laurina; assembly: GCA_963855925.1. NCBI lineage: Eukaryota > Viridiplantae > Streptophyta > Magnoliopsida > Fabales > Fabaceae > Inga > Inga laurina. The sequence continues at coordinate 58,976,959 of OY979708.1, forward strand.
GATATTCCCATTAGATCTTGCTAGTTCTTCTTTATTCAATATCTTTCTTTTTAATTTTCCTCTTGATAATCATTCTCCATAATCCGAGTAGGCAGCTCCTTGACTATCTTCAGTTTCTTTCTTCTTCTTCCTTTTGTTCATTCTCATCAATTCAATCACTTCTTTGTATATTTGATAATTTTGTCTTCTCATTCTTCCTCCATAATTCAACATAATTAATCTACAAGATATTTCACATTAAACATAATAATTAGTCAAATAAATACATTATATAAAGTTTTTGCTCTTATCATTTCATATCTATATTTGACATCATCAAAACTAATCATATCTAACATATACCAGGACCAGGACCGGGAATCCCGAAGGCTTGACCGGATCCCGTCCCAGTCCCGGTATTTTTCACTCTCGGTCCCGGTATGGCCGAGATTGTTTAGTCCTCATCTTGCCTGGATTGGGCCGGGACTTCCGGGAGCAGGATCACATGGACACCCTTATGTGAAATAATCATAATTCAAGTTGTATTTTTGACTATTTGATCTTTTTATTTATTTTTATAGGATACATTAATCTTTGATTGAATTTTAGAATGGAATCTGAAGATATATTAATTTAATCTTTACCATATGGGTGTAATTAAGGTATGATTCAAATAAAATAGTTTTTATATTTGTATTAACTTTTTTATTATTATCAAACATGTGATTTGACTCATCAAGTTTATCATTTTTACATTTTCATCTTACAAAATCTTGTTAACTCGATCTTAAACTCGTACTAACTACAAACTCGGTTAAACTTGCGAGTTCACTCATCGAGTTCACTAATTTTATGTTTCTAACTGATAAAATCATGTTAATTGGCTTTTAAATTTGTGTAAGATTTTAGGATTCCATTATGTTTAGTAACTTTATATATGAATTTCATATAAATTTTTGTTGTTGAGTGTAATAAAATATGAATTTTGATGACTTTACTTTTAATTATTTGGATTTAAAATCTATTTTAACAAAATTATGTTATTTTTATATTATAATTATTTAATCATATACTTTTAATAACTATTTATCAATAAAAGTGAACTTTTACGAGTTTATTATTCAAATTCAGGATTTAAAATTACATCTCTGTTACAAATTTGTTTCAACACGTAAGTTTGATAACATTCACCGTCTACAACTTATCTTATTTTTAATAAAAGAATATAATATTAAACAATGAAAGGATTGAATTACCCCTGTTTGAATTCAGGATTTGGGTTTATATTTCTTATGAATTCATTTCAACTCATAGGTTTGACAACCTTCACCGTCTACAACTTATCTCATTCTTTAATGGAAGAATATAAGATTAAACAATGAAAAGATTGAATTACCCTTGTTTAAGGACAGAGAGATTTGGAAATAAAGAATAAGGACTAGAAGTCCCTTAGTGATTTTGTGCCTAAACAATAAATTTACTAATATATCATTCTACTAATAAATAATACAACTTACAACTTGATGATGATGGTGTTGTAAATATTGCATATGGGTGTTGTACTACCCAGATTTTGAGATTTGAGGCTAGAGAATAAGCCTGAAATAAGTGGACTGCTAAACCCCAATTTTTCCCGGACAACTGAGAATTTTGGCCAAGGCTAGTTTGGAGGGATTAGAGTTGGGTTTTCAATAATTTGATAGTTCCATTGAGTTCAGGAGCAAAAATTAGGTGGGGTTACAGTTGGGCACATTTTTGGAAAAGGCCAAAAAACCATTATTACGAAAACGCCCCTAAAACGCTTAACGTGGGGTTGTCAAGGGTAATTTTGTAATTTGACATTGAATTTGATAATTCTGAGTTTGGAAATGGATTTCTTGGGCAAAAATATGTCAGAATAGCCCATGTCAAAATTTTGGGAAAAGTATAGTCGAATCGGGTTCGGCGGGCCGAGTCGGGTCCCTGGGGCATTTTTGTAAATTTTCATAATAGGCTCATATAACCCCCATAAACACTGTGGAAGTGTCTAAATTATATATTTGAAATTGTAGGACCAAGTTGTCAGCCCAGTCATTGGCACGCTTTAAGAGGCACACGTTTTGAGGCGTAAAGGGGTTAAGGTAGGGAACTTACCTCTCCTGCATGTATTTGATATTTGTGTTGATTTATTGATGCATGTTATTGCTTTTCTTGATTATGTGAAACATATATGAATAATTGAAGCTCTGTTTCTGTTTATGTTATGGCCATAAGTATGTTGTTTGAAACAGTGAGCACACATATATGTCATTATGTAAGTATGAGTTAGTGTAAAGCAAGTATGTCATGCATTAAAAATTTATCTTACATACATATTAGTACTATTTTCCTACTGAAATTCTCAAATCCTACCCTCCCCTACCAATAATTAAGACAGGGCAAGAGGCTCGAGGAGGGGACAAGCAACCAGGGGTGGCGAAGACTTCTACAGGATGTAGATTTGATATTTGGTTATCAGATATGGATTGGGATAACTGTTTATGTTTGGGATGTGTATTTGGATATTTGGATGTGTATATGTTCGAATGAGTAATTGGTTATGTATTCGAAATAGATTTGTGTAATCCCCTGTTTGGGAAATTTTAAGGGGCGAATGTGCCTTGAAGATCCTTAGTAAAGGTATGAACCCGGATTGCCGGGATTATTATGTTGTGCACTCTAATATGTTATGAATGTGATTTATCTTCGCGAGGTAATTGTATTCAAAATATGAACATTAGACCAGGTGTATTAGATTTTGAAAGGTATTTGTGAAAACCCTATCGTAAAGATGGGATTTTAAATGAGTTTTGATTATTATTGGTCTCTATTTCATTTTAATTGTGTATTTCTGATATAATTACAGAGGGGGTCACATTTTGGTATCAGAGCTTCAAGCAGTTCTGGAAGGGTGAGCGGTTCTGACAACAGGATGATATATTGATATGGTCTTGATTATACAATGCTAGGAAATATGCATGGACGAGAGGTATCAAAGGAGGGTATCTTCTTGATTTGTGAATATGCCATGAGAAATGGCGAGTAATGAATGGCAGCTAGTGATGCAATACTAGACGAGAATGGTCTAAGGATATTGTGGAACTCTAGGAAGTAGGTATGGCCAAGGCTGATGTGCGGTCCACACCCAATATTTTGTTGATTGAAGATAGTCAATGCATCTTTTGAGATGAGGGTAGTCACAGGATACCCATGGACGGAAGCAGTAGAAGCCGGTATCTGTGTTTGGGCATAGGTACGTGAAAGTTAAGCATGTTCAACCTAGGGAAATCCTAGGATGGGTGACCCCCTGGGAAGTGAGTTGATAGGGTCATGAAGACTTGAGACATAGTGATTGTCTTAAGGTTTCTCCATGACTAATGATTGTTTATGTGAGATGATTTAAAGGGTGTTGATTGTTGGTGGTGGTTTATCGCCTTGACGTATGATGTCAACACCCGTTTTCATTTCGATAATCAAAGAGTAATAAAGACGGAATTCAATGGGCATACAGAAAAGTATAATTATACTAACAAAAATATTCATTTACAATTCCGATATTGTTCGTTGACGGAAACAGAAAATACAGCGGAAACTTAATATTTACAATTTCCTCAAAATGACAAAACATAGGCTAAATTATAACCACATTCTTGACCTCACCTCGAGACACGTGCCACTCACTTTTCGACGTCAACGTCTTTGCCCTTTACCCCACTGGTACTCGCTGAGGTATTTGTTTAAAAATAGGGTGAGATTTCGAAGAATCCTCATAAAGACATGCTATCGTTTATAAAGAATGCAAAAAGTAGATATGATATATGTCATATATGCACCAATTAATGAACATTATAAATATATCATCTGCATGTTACATGAGTAGAGCCCAACCCCACTATTCTGCACTGGTTGGGTTTTCACCAACTCCAGTGTAAGTGCCTTTGACACTTCTGGCCCCTCTCTGGGAAAATCGTGTTGATTAATAAAGCGCATTTACAAACATTTGCATCCACACAATCATATAACTATGGCATAATGTATGAAGGATAATGTCCCTACCTCAATACTTTATAATCCTCTATTTAATGGTGTCTCGTAAAGCGTGTCGTTCCGGCTCTCGACTTGGTCCTAAAATTTTAAATGTACAAGAAATAGGTCATAACCTATCCAAGTATCATTTTAGACTCTTCCATAGTGTTTCTTGTGGTTATATTAGTCTATGGTGAAAATTTACTAAAATGCCTCCGGGACCCCGACCCGGCCTGATGGCACGTTTTGCCAAAATTTTGACTAAGGTTATTCTGACTTATTTTCGCCCAATGAATTCATTTCCAGGCTCGAAATCACCAAATTCACTGTCAAATTATGAAAATATCCTTGACAGCCCCTATTTAGGGATTTCACTGGTGTTTTCGTAATTATGCTTTTTCGGCCTCTACCGAAAAAGTGCCCAACTGTAACCCCACCTATTTTTGCCCACTGAATCCAATGGAACCATTTATTTTCATGAAAATTCAATTCCTAGTACAAGTTCTGGTTCTGGCCGAAATTCAAGAAAAAAAATAGAAAATGAAGTTTTGTGTTTTAGCTTCCAAAACTTGTACTTTTTCACTTCTAATCCTTGATTAACTCACTTAAACACTTCTTAATCATGATTTAAAGGATTTTGGCTAGCATAACCCCTTAGGATTAGGGCTTTGTCCAATTTCATAATTCAACCAAAAATCACAAAAACCAAACAACAATTACCAACAACAACTTCATACTAACATAAAGTTGATATTGGTATAATTACCTCTTAAACTTCTTGGATTCTCTTACTCTAGGTACCTCCTCCTTCTCTTCTTGCTTTCAAAGTGTGACTTCACCACCATGAATTCATGAGAAACAAGAGTTTAGAGAAGGATTCTAAGGAAATGCTATAAGAAAAACCAAAGAAACCATACCTACCTTACCTTCTTCTTCCTTGAGCTCTCCTCTTCTCTCTATTTCTCAAGCTCTCTCTTCTCTCTTTTTTTCCAAGTCTTGGACGAAATGTGGCATGAAAGTGGAAGGAGGTTGTTTTTATTAATTTGTCTTCTTCCTTCCTAGCCATAGATTTAATCAAGAGCTCCCAATGTGACACTTGTCACACTCCCTTCTTCCTCATAATTTCTCCACCTAATTTCCATTAAATTGAATCAATGGTCCCCCTTTGATTGCCCCTAAAAGCCGTCCGCCCCTCTCCTCTTACAAGACAAGCAAGCTCCTTCCCATGTAATCAAGTTTGTCCTCTTCCAAGTACTCAAGTATTTCACTCCTTCACTCAAGCTTCTCCCATCATGTATTACACCATCCTTCATGTTGTGTACACTCCATCTTTTCCATCATTGATATGTGCATGTTGCATAGCTATCATAACCTTCTTCTTGTAGCATGTGATCATGAATTTAATATTTTTCCCTTTACCTTCATGCTTGGACGAAATTTAAAGAGAGGAAGAGGAGGAAAATTGTTTTTCACAAGTCCATAATTCACATAATTGGTTTATGTATAATACCCTCTTAATTTCACAATTCTTGATTTATTCCACCAAGAATAATCCCATTATGCATTTTCCTTTATTTTCCTTGATTAATTGAAATTAACTCCAATTAATTGGAAAATAATTAATCTTGGGCTAAATTGGCTAAATTATGATTTTGCTATCACCTTTGTAATTTAATTAAATTCTTGAATTAATTTGCCTATTTCCTTATGAATATGAATATTTCAAAATTCACAAGATCCAAATTCATGAATATTCACCATTTTATTGAATTACTCAAAATAATTACAATATATTTTTGCTGAATAAAATTTGGGGTGTTATAGTTCTCTCCCACTTAATCAAATTTTGTCCCTGAAATTTGCTACACTTATACATTCATGAATTCTGGGTAACATTTCTTCATACTTTCTTCTGTTTCCCACGTAGCCTCTCTAGGCGATAACCCTCTCCAGACGACCTTGACAAACAGGATGCTCTTGTTTCTAAGCTGCTTTTCCTGCCGATCAATGATTCGGTTAGGTATGACTTCATATGTCAGATCTTCATGCATTTCCACATCCTCGTACTCTATTACATGCTTTGGATTAGGTTGATACTTTTTCATTTGAGAAATATGGAAGACGTCGTGTAGCCTGCTCAGACTCGGTGGCAAAGCGATACGGTACGCTACAGGCCCAATCTTCTCTAAGATTTCAAACGGACCAATGTATCTTGGTTGTAGCTTCTTTTCTTTCAATGCTCTTCCAATACCCATAAAAGGTGATACTTTCATGAACACGTGGTCACCAACTTCAAATTCCAGAGGTTTTCACCTCTTGTCTGCATAACTTTTCTGTCGGCTCTGAGTAGCTAACAATCTCTGCGTCATTAGCTTTATCTACTCCATTGTCTGATCAACAAGGTCTAGCCCTATTAATTCCCTTTCAGACAACTCAGTCTAGCATATTGGCGATTGACACTTCCTCCCATAGAGCGCCTCATACGGAGCCATCTGGATGCTCGAATGGTAACTATTATTGTAGGTAAACTCTGTCAATGGAAGGAATTTGTCCCAGCTACCTTTAAAATCAAGCACACACACCCTTAGCATATCCTCAAGGGTTTGGATTGGTCGTTCTGATTGCCCATCAGTTTGAGGATGATATGTCATGCTGAATCAAAGTTTGGTACCCAAAACTTCATGTACCGCCTTCCAAAACTTGGAAGTGAACCTCAGATCTCGATCTGAGATGATGTTCTTCGGAATACCATGTAATATCATGATCTCATTGATGTAGATCTCCGCCAGTCGATCAGGGGAATAGTGAACACTAATCGGTAAGAAGTGAGCTGTCTTCGTGAATCTGTTAACTATCACCCATATAGAGTCATGGTTTCTAACCTTAGGCAATCCTGACATGAAATCCATTGTAACGCTTTCCCACTTCCACTCAGGTATCTCAGGATTCTTTAAATGCCCTGATGGTTATTGATGTTCAACCTTCACTTTCTGACATGTCAAGCAATGAGCAATGAACTCAATCACCTCTCTTTTTATCCTTGGCGAATAGTATTGAGCCTTCAAGTCATGGTACATCTTTGTAGCTCCTGGATGTAGAATATACTTACTCTTATGTGCCTCTTCTAGGATTTGTCATTCCAGTTTTGTTTGTGGTAGAACATAAATCCGCTTCTTGTACCTGACAAGCCCATTGGGAGACAAGTCGAAATCCTGAGTCTCGTCCCTATTAATCATATCTCTGATATAAAACGCTTCATCATCATGTTGTAGGGCTTCTTCAATTGCCGCCCTAAGATCGTTGCATATCTGGCTGACCCCATTGCCTAACAGAATCTGACTAGACATATTTAGGTCTCTAAAATCCTCAATCAATTTTTGCTCATAGATCATCAAGGCTGCCACCTGTACTGATTTTCAGCTTAAGGCATCGTGACAACATTAGCCTTACCAAGATGATACTTGATTTTGAAGTTGTAATCTTTCAACAACTCCATCCATCTGTGCTGTCTCATATTGAGTTCTTTCTGATCGTACAAGTATTTCAAACTCTTGTGGTCACAGTACAACTCTATAGTCTCACTATAGGGATAATGTCTCCAGATTTTTAAAGCAAATATGATTGCCGCTAACTTAAGATCGTGGGTGGGATAGTTCAATTCATGAGGTTTCAGCTGTCTGGATGCATATGCCACTACTCAACCATGTTGCATCAATACGTATCCCTATCTGTGCCCACTGGCATTGGTATAAACAATATTCAAAAACTGCGGATATGGGATTATTAATACTGGTGCTATAGTTAACCTCTGCTTCAACACCAGGAAGCTCTTCTCACAATTCTTATCCCATACAAAATGTTGAGCTTTTCGCGTCAATTTTGTCAACGGTAAGGCAATTCTAGAGAAGTTCTGTATAAACCTCCAGTAGTAACCAGCTAGACCCAGGAAACTGCGTACTTAGAATACCATTTCTGGTCTCTTCCAATTCAGTACTGCTTCCACCTTACCAGGATCAACAGAAACGCCTTGTTGTGAGACAACGTGGCCCAGAAACGTTACCTCTGAAAGCCAGAATTCACACTTGCTCAGCTTGGCATAGAGTTGCCTATCCCGTAATACATTTAACACAGCTCTCAGATGCTGTTCGTGTTCAGCCTCACTCCGTGAGTACACCAGTATATCATCAATAAAGACTATGATGAACAGGTCCAAGTACGGAAGGAAGATTTGATTGATAAAGTCCATGAACATAGCAGGTGCATTGGTCAGCCTAAATGGCATCACTAGAAACTCGTAATACCCATATCTGGTTCTGAAAGCAGTCTTCACTATATCTTCTGCTTTGACTCTTAACTGGTAGTATCCCGATCGCAAGTCAATCTTCGAGAATACACAGGAACCAGACAATTGATCGAGTAAATCTTCAATTCGAGGGAGTGGATACTTGTTCTTAATGGTCACCTTGTTTAGCTCTTGGTAATTAATACAGAGAGCAGGCTTCCATCTTTCTTCTTTACGAAAAGCACTGGAGTGCCCCAGGGTAATATGATTGGTCGTATGAACCCTTTCTCAGGTAGTTCCTCGATCTTCTTCTTCAGCTCTGCCATCTCACTTGGAGCCATACGATATGTGGTTTTAGAAATTACCCAATCCCAGCTTCAAATCAATGGAGAATTCCACTTCCCTATCTGGAGGTAGTCCGCCGACATCCTCCGAGAAAACATCAGGGAACTCATTTACTACTGGGATACTTTCCAAGGCTACACCTACCTCTGATTGCATAGAGCTGAATACCATGTACCCCTGACAACCCTTCTACAAATACCTCTTAACCTTAACCACGGATAGAAGGTTAAGAGTAATCTTGGTGTTAGCTTGTGGTTGTGGATTCAGATATAAGACTCTCTTCTATTACAATCCAACAACACACCATTTGCTGTCAGCCAATCAATCCCCAAAATTACTTCCAATCCTTGCAATGGTAAACCGATCAAATTTACGGTTGATTCACGCCCCTCGACCATTACTATGCAATTTAGTCAAACGTCAGTAGTCACAACAAGAGTACCTATAGGTGTAGATACAACCAAATCATATGGGGATTTATGCACTAATAGACCTAACCGTCTCACACAGTTATATGCAATGAATGAATGGCTTGTACCAGAATCATCCATAACATGCAGTAAACTGCCGTTCAGAGAAATCATACTTTGAATCAATTCTGGAGACTTTCTAGCTTCTTCTTGTGTCAGCGTATAGACCATGCCAGAAGCTCTGGGTCTTATCTCCTGTTGCTGCTCTTATGGACAATCCCTGGCCGTATGTCCCGGCTTGTTGCAATTATAACAGACAGGTGGTCTACTCAGGCTTGGCCTAAACGGAATCCCTTTGCAAGATCTACCAGGGTGTATTGGCTTCTGGCAATGCCAACAAGTCCTGCTTTCTGTAGAACCCTGGCCTCCTCGACCCCCAAATTGATTCGGCTTCTTAGGATCCCCTCAAGAATACCTACTTTGATCCTTTCGCTTCTGCGTTGAGCTACCACTTCCAGAAGCACCTTTGTTTCTGGGCTGTGTTGACCAGCTCGACAGACGTTTCTCAATGTATCGACACTTCTCTGCCGCTTTGCTGAACTTCGTAAAGTATTGGGAGATCAGCCTCCCCTTGAACTCAGGCCTCAGCCCCTTTATCATCATGTCCGAATTCTACTTATCATTATTGTTCAACTTGGCATATGGTGAGTAGCGCGATAGTCAGATGTACCGAGCCAAATAGTCATTAAAGCTCTCCCAGTCTTGCTGCTTGATGTTGATGAAGTCTTTCTCTTCCTCTCTATTGACAGTCTGAGAAAAGTACTTCTCATTGAACTTCTCTTAGAATAGTTCCCATATGATAGAAATATTCTTCCCCTTCAAGATGAGGTCTATGCCTTTGCACCAGCGATGGGCATCACTCTCTAGCTTATATATGGCTAGTCGGGCTTTTACTTCATCTGGACACTGCAGCATATCAAATATCTTGTCCAGACAGCCAACTAGTCTTCCGCCATCTGAGGATTGAACTTCCCTCTAAACGTGGGTGGTTGCTTCTTACTGAATCTGCTCAGCCAAACTTGGATATCCACCCCAAGTTCGGGTGGTAAATTAGCAAGCAAAGGTTCTTCTTAAATTTCTTTGTAATTCCCCCACATGAACTCATCCATGTGATTCTCTAGGTGGTCTTGTCTTTGCTGTACTTCCTGGAGATTAGTTCTTATCTCATTTTGAGAGTTTTTAACTCCACAGATATCTCTATTGAGCTTGTCTTCATAAGCTCAGTCAAATAGACTTGGTCATAATTGGTCACTTAGACGATTATGGTATACAAATCTTATTTGTTCAAATAAGACAAAGGATAATTAGATAATAAGTTTACTAGTTTCATATTCAGGAGACAACTGTGTTGACTCCTATCCCAATCATACTAGTTTGCTCATCACCCTTTTAACCAAAGTCTTCATTGAACACTTTCCCCTTTGGATTTCTAGACGCATTCTAGAAAAACTCCCACTCAATCAAAGAGTAGTTATATTAACAAGATAATAACACAATATCATCTAACTAGCGTGAATGTTCAAGAAAACAAGAATAGAATATACTGAATTCAATTCTAAAAACAAAGAATTTAATCATAAATTCAATGAAAAGAACATTCAATAATCTCATTGGTGCCGTGTGGCATTTGTTGATCGATGACGTGGCGTTGACTGCCACGTCATCATCTTCAACCTCCAGCCGGGTCAGTCGACCCGGTTGGAGCTCCAGCGGGTTATCGCGACCCACAAACTTCAGGAGGCCATATCTCCCTCGTTTTAGCTCCGTTTTTCACGTTCTTGGTGTCCTTGGAATTGTAGTTCAGCGAACTACAAAACCATGGCATTTATTTGATTTGAAAACCTCAATTTCATTGATCAAATCTCAAGTGAATTGGCGGCGGCGACTAACGACCCGCCAACTTCTTTCCTTCATTTCTCCCTCATCCGAACTCCGTTTGACGTGTTCTAAGCATCGTTGGAATCGTCTCTTCGAGATCTACACATCCATGGCTTCTTTTGGGGTAAAACACTCAGTTTCAAAACACCCCATTTTTCTCGACATTGACGGCGCTGTGTAATTCATCCTGGATGTGTGTCCTCTGTATCTCAAAAGCTTTCCTAGCTTTTGAGGGTCAAAAGTGTCTTGTTTTTGTTTCCTCATAGGTTCCAAAAACTCAACTTGAAAAAGATCGAAGAAGGGAGGAGAAGACGCCACGAAGTATATATATATACAAACTAACTAGAGGAGCAAACAATATTCGACTAGTGCACATATAGATAGCAATACAAATATATATCATGCCTGAATCTTTCAATCATGCTGAAGCTTAAATATATATAAACCAGAGATGCATACATAGAACACACATCCATAATTATTGCATATTCATATGGCATAAAAGAAAAATCATACCCAGAATTATGATTTTGCGCAGCGGAAAAATAATAAGCATGATAAAACATATAAAAATAATTATTTTACAAAATTATTCACATAGAATAATCACAGGCTCAAGGATCAAATGGCTCTGATGCCAATGTAAGAAAAATATAACTAAAAGGGAGATTTGGCGTACCTGGGCGAATCCATGTTCAGATCCGGGTCAAGGCTCCAATGCTCCCTAATTGTGCCCATACAATTATTAGACTACTAGAGCCTAATTGTGATTTGCACAGCAAATCACCAAAACCAGAAAGATGGTAGGAGAGAAGAGAATTGCCAGAAAACTCAATGGTGGGGTGAATTGCAATTAATGAGGCACACCCTATTTATAGTGGTTTATGGAGGCCACTAATTAGTTCCCTAATTATGGTGATTTGTTCCTCATTTAACAAATCTATAATTATTGCTGAATTATTCCCCAATCTGTAATTAATGTTGATTTTATTCTTATTTGATTAGGCTACTTATATCCTAATCAAATAGTCCATCCCATAAAGGGCGGACTTGGTCCCGAAGTCCAACAGAAGAAAAATAGAAACCTCGATAATCTCTCACTAAGTTACCTTATCTTCCACCAGTTTTGCCACATGTATCCTTATAGGAATGATTCGTTTAATCCTGGGGAGATGCCGCTTCCTATTTACTGAAGGGGCTGCGGAATATCTCTTAAGGACAATGTCCTCAAACGCAACTCAAATCAAATATTTTTTGTTTCTTTGCAGATTTTGCCAACAGATGGAGCTTTAAATTAAGAAACATGAATATCAAATCACTAGAAATTTCCCTATCATAAGTAGATAATCTCACATTCAAATTATTGATGAGATTACAAATTAGAGATAATGAGCATCAACCTATTGAAGGTCATCATTTTTTTGACAAGTTGAATTGACGAATTTCATTCATAAACAGACAAATATAACTTACAAATGAATGGTAATGAATGAGGTTGCAAATTAGGAGGACATGAGTTTTGTAGCACCTAAAATTTTCTTTCCTAGCATTGATTATGTTAAATTATGATTTGAGGACGTTTGGGTGAAAATACTTGGACTAGAAATTATTATTAGGCTTATTAGAAGGGTTTTTTTTATATGGCTATTTAAATATGTTAGGTTCGAACGTTATCAGACCCAATTGGAAGTACCTCTTCCAAAGACATTTTCTATATTTACACGGTGTTAAGCTCAAGATCTCGTGCTTAAATGGCTAAAGTCCCTCTTACTAGGACTAATGTTTGTTGGTATTAAGATTATTAGAGGTTTTGGAACACTTAAAAATGGACTCACTTCAGAGGCCCATGTGTTTTTGGAAGAAGCTAAGTTAATCTCCATTTTTCTTCTAGTAAGCTAGTGAGTTTTGATTATTACTTAAGAATGATTTTCAAAGTAGTTGGGGTTTTTATGGACCTTATGACTGCTTGTTTTGATCATTTTGAAAAGGTATTTCTCTTTCTTGAATTCAACCCGATCTTAAATGAATTCATTTGTACAATCCTATGTTAAATTGGTTTTTAAGTTACGTTGTTTCAAGTATCAAGTCACTGGAAGTCATGGTACCTTTGAGAAGTTCAACTAACAGATGAATCTTACTGGCAAATTCATAGTCACAAAGTTGGAAATCAAAGAACATGAATATCAAATCATTGGAAGTCATCACACACACACACACACACACACACACACACACGACAAGTTAAATCGTTTCTTTCCCTTCATAAATAGACAAATTAAATTACAAATTAATAGTTCTAAAGCAGAAAATAAAGGAACATGAGCATCAAATCTTTGATAATCATGGTTACTTTGGCAGGTTACGGCCCCTTTTCTTTGAATTTCATTTGCAAATCAGTTATTACCGTTAATCCTTAATGTAAGAGCTACTTGAGGGTTAGATTTGTCCCAAATATAAGACCTTAATCCACTTCACCTACCAAATTTATAATTTTTTCTCCATACTATCCCTATTGTTTGCATACATTAAGGAGTTTTTATCTAAAGGTAATCATAATGAAAGATGATATTTTAGAAAAAACCAGCCTATATTTGTTATAAATAACTAATTTTCTTAACCTATCCACATCAATCAATTAGTTGTTTTATTGAGGACCGAAGGTAGCATTATGGACTAGTGAAACAAGGTTCATGAGTATAAAACTGCCGGAACTCATAATCACATGGACAATCCCTACTTTTCCTTTTTAAACAAAGAACGTGACTTGCAAATTATGGCTTACATGATTGCAAATAGAGCTGGTAATATGGGTTTTAATCGTGAGTTGAACCCGCCCAATCGAGAAAAATGAGCGATTTGAGTTCTATAAAAGTGGGATCATTTTTACATTGCTCTTTTTTATTCGAACCTATATAGGCCCAACCTGCAGTGGATTGAACCATCGGGTTGGCGAGTTGGACCATTTTTATTTATTTTCTTTTTTTTAAAAAAACTGTGACTTCTCTGAGTTTAGGTTTGTAAAACAAATTTTTTTTTACCTGAACCCATATATGCCCAACCTGCAGTGGGTTTGACCATCGGATTGGCGGATTGGACCGTTTTTATTTATTTTATTTAAAAAAAAAAACTGACTTTTCTGAGTTTATGTTTGTAAAACAAAAATTCAGTTTATTGTTTATAAAGTGTTTGAAAAACGCAGTATAAAAAAAATTAGAAAAAAGGAAAATATGGGTTGAGCAGGTGGTTATGGGTTGGGTTGGTTAAATATCAACCCATATTGATATGGTTCTTTTTTGCCCGAACCCATATGATCCCAACCCATAACGGGTTAGCCCAAACCCGGTGGTCCGACCCATGTTACTAGCTCTAGCTGCAAATCATGAAAATTATGTCCATTGTAGAGAGTGCGTGAGAGAGAGAGAGAGAGAGAGAGAGAATATTCATGAACCTCGACATTAAACAACCCTTTCACATTTTGGTAATGATAGGCAATCTATTAAAATCCAAGAGACAAGGAAAAGCAACCTAATAACAAAACGTATTAAAAGTACAAGAATAGAATAGAATCGCAAACATTGCTTGTTTACATCCATATCATAATCAAGAGTGTAGGTGTAGTTTCCACAGCATTGGAACTCAAAATTTCAGAAGGATTATAAATTTGTGAATGCTATGACTAGCACTAGCTCATCAAAGTATGACTCAATAAACATAAACAAACAAGATGGATATCAAATTGACTAAATGAACATGTTTTTCTTTCCAGGATATGACCCTTGCCACCCTACTCTGGTTAATCAGCCAAAAAATCACAATCTTGGTGGGTGCTAGCCTAGCTATGGTCCAATCACAATCATCCAAGGCTGTTGATACTTATCCTATAAACCAGAGAGTGTTTGCCAAGCAAAGCTCTGTTCATTACCTGATTACACTACACATTCGATTCCCATCCAAAGTACAAGTGATGCCCCACCGTTCACCTTTAAAATTGATGAAGGAAAATAATTAGGATACCTCAACAAAAAAACACCAAAAAGACAAATTTTTTTGACAAGATCAGAGAGTCCACTTGAAGGAATTGAAGAAGTTGACTGTGTCCTTGAGGGCATCAATGAAACTGTCAATATCTTCCTTTGTGTTGTAGAAGTATAGACTAGCACGTGCACTCGCATTGACTCCGAGATAACGATGGAGAGGCTGGGCACAATGGTGACCTGACCGAATAGCCACTCCATGCTGGATTGAAATATATGTCAGTTCAAGAAAGAGGATATTTTCCATATCTTATTTGAAAACTACAGTTTGTTCCTTCCTTTGACAAATCTTATTTAAAAACTTAATCCATCACATTCTGATCATGATAATTCAATACAAGGTTAGACTTTGTTCCTTCCCTTGACAATTAAGTGAACGTTGAACTACAGTTTTCACAAATCACTTCTTTCAATTTAGTTCTTCAATATTAAAATGCTTTCCATATTCCCATCCATCAAACGCCAAACCAAATAAGTTGCTGGGTTAGACATTTATGGTTGGCACCTGGTATTGTTGACTCACCAAAAATTGCTCACTCCAAGTCAATATTCTAAGGTTTGGTGTTATTTTATTTATTTATTTATGATTTTCATGTACATAGGAAAGATGGGAAACACAAGAAGCATTTTAACAGTTGAGAGACTAAATTGAAAGAAATTACCGGAGGAGGACAAAAAGGGAATTTCCACTACATTATAAACTAAACATGTTATATAAATACGTACATATAAATCATGGAGTTAGTCATCAATCATTTACCTGTTGATCCAAAAATGTTGCAAGATCAGTAGGATGTATGTTCTCAACATTGAAAGAACAAAGGGCAGCTCTTTGGCATTTATCTGACGGTGCTGGTCCATAGATGCGAATATTTGGCACAGAAAGCAGGCTTTGGTACAAGTATCTACCGAGCTCCATCTATATAACCAAAGACTATAAACAAAATTTATTGATGTGCAAAATTAAAAAAAAAAACAAAAAAAAAAAAGTCATCTTGTGTGTTTTAGCTATATTTTTATTGAACTTGTAATCAGAGTTTAAGCAAATTTTCTCCATAATCAATACATTAGGCACTTCTTATTTCTCCTGTATAATAAAATTGCATTACATATCAGATTGAACATTGGCTAACCTCGTAATCATGAATTGTTTGCATACCAATCCCAGATAAGTAATCAATTGCTGCTCCTAATCCAATGGCTTCGCCAATTGCTGGTGTTCCAGCCTCAAATCTAACAGTCAGAACGGCTAAACTAATGAGATATACAGATAACATCATAACAACGCAACCATTATAAAGAAGAATCATCAAAACAGAGAAGGGGAAAAACCATTAGGCATGAGCAATATACTAAAAATCAGACAGTAATTAAACCAAAATGCAGCTCAAAGTTCCTTGCTGGTTGGACTGTTGAACCAGATTCAAAAGCAAAAACCTTTTAAGAATCAATAATTCCAAAGGAAGATTTGGCCAAGAGCATGAGGCTGGAATAAGTGGAGACTGCCAAGTTTCTAGCCTTATACTGTTTTGGTGCCTCCAGAGGCTCAGTATTATAAACAGTGCCTCATGTGACTCCATACTCCCTCCTGTTGCATGCTAAGGTACTGTTACAAAATTAGCTGATGCGTGAAAGGAATTTGACATCTCATCTCACATGGCATCCACTGGAATTCAGTGCCTTTGAAGGCGAGAGGGGAATTTTCTCAAAACTTTATTTTTAATTGTGTGCAATAATTTTACTATAGGAATGTTTAAAATCTATTAGTATTGCATTCTAAAAGTACATATTCTTATTATGGTCAGCTGCTACAACAAAAAACTGATATGATTCTTTCACAACAGAAAGTGACATGATCTCTCAAGCACATATTAAATTTTCATACTTGAATCCTCACCCTTTTAAAGTTAAGACATACAAGTTTACCAAAAAATGGGGTGATGTGGAGAACTTTACCGTCAGCCAAATCATTGACTAATTATCTGGTAATTAATTGATTCAAACAACTGCTAACCAGTTTTCGAACAGAACAAAGTCATCATCTGAACTATAAAAACAGGGAACTTCACACAGTTCCAGAATCAATGGTAGCTGAACTGACCTGCCTATCTAGTGAAAGAATAATTGACTACTAAGAAAATACTCAACAACAAGGAATGGTGATGCGATATTAATAAAGGGGCTTTCTGTTGACTGATATGTATTTATTGACAATAAGTAACTGTGTGAATTAAACACTTTTCAAATTACAAGTTATGGGTTTCAAAACATTTTTGCAAGCAAAGCAACGAATTTGCTAAGCATGCAATAGTGCCAGTTCTCTTCCTATCCATGATTTATGCTTAAGCATAAGATAATGGAAGAAAGAGTTCACAAACCTGGATGGAGGATCAGCATAAGTTGAATGATCAAGATATACATCAGAAATCATTTCTCCACCACCTAAATAAATCAAATAAGTGAAAACTGTAAAATTACCTTCAAAAAGAAAAGTCCCACTGACCTGGTGACTACAACAAAAATAATTCATTTTCTTTCTATTTAAATTAGTTATTCCTTTGACACAGAAGATGTATGGAAATTATAGTGACTTACCCAAAAATGGCGGCATGGTAGACAAGATATCACTTTTACCATATAAGAATCCAATGCCTGTAGGCCCACACATCTGAAATATGTTTGAGCATCCAATAATTACACTCATCCTAATGTTCTTTTAATTTTTATATATCTAACCAATCATACCTTGTGTGATGAAGCAACAAGAAAATCGACATTAAGGCTCTGAACATCAACCACCATGTGTGGAACACTTTGACAGGCATCTACTAGCACTTTGGCCCCAACATCATGTGCCCAATGTGCAATTTCTTCAATTGGAAGGACAGAAGCTACAGAGTAGCAGATAACAAACCAATAAATACTTGTCCGTATCAGCCCTTTTTGCAAGAATGAGCAACAGGCAGTGGTATTGTGCCAATTAAAATTGATGCAGACATCACAACTCACCAGCATCAAAGGAAAGCCTATTTATGTGGAGGTCATGCTTATATTTTAGTAATCATCAATTTCTGGAACTTATTAAAGCTTGTATTGCTAGAGTGATGATATCAAAATCTATGTGCGAAGCTTTCATTCTCAAAACCACTGTTTCCTTTAAACTTCCCAACATTTCATTCCATTCTATATAGTGGACAAGCTAATAGAATTAAGGTTTTTAGCTCAGGAATTGTGCAACAATCAATCCATAATATTTGGTAAAGTAAATTAACCTTACTAGCAAACTTTATCACTGGAATGGGGAAAATTTTCTTCTGGCTCTTTGAAAAGGATATTTAATTATAAACGAGAAATCGATTAATAATCAAGGTTGAAAAGAAATTTTATGCATATCAGATACTAAGACTTTCAGCATAAATCAGCTTGCAGAAGTACTACTTCAACATGCCAAAATATTCAATGCTCCAGTGTAGCAGGAGTATTCACTAAATAAAGCACAAAAACACAAGACAAAGCAGGCTTTAAAACCAGATACTTTTTAGGGGACATATTAATTGATTTAATTAATGAAACAAGGGAGTCAATAAACAGCAAATAATAAGTACTATTAGAAGAAATATGTTTATACATATAAAAAGAAGATGAACATGCTGCAGAATCAAAACGAAAAACCTACCAAGCACGTTTGAAACATGATGGACAACTATTAGTTTCGTCCTCCTCGAGATCATTTCTTTTAACTTATCAATATCAGGAGTTTCGTCTTGGTTTAGATCAACAAATTTCAAAACAGCCCCAACTCTTTGAGCTACAATTTGCCAAGGCACAATGGCACTATGATGTTCAGCAACTGTCAGTATGATCTGTGAGAATGGCATACAGGATGTAAGATCAAGAATACATTACAAATAAAAGAAAGTTGATTTGTGATTCATTCCGCAAGATGAACCATGAAAGTCAGATAAATGTATTTATACCTAAAAGCTAATGCAAGGAGAATACTAAGAAAGTTTTACCCACATAAAGAGGGAGTAAAATAGGGAAAAAAGGAATTTTGAATGAAACCATTATGCTTTGTATTTAACACAAGAAAAAATAGTTGTCAAAAATTTAGTAAAGATTTTCCAAGTTATAATTGAACAAAAAAATGAGTAGAGATTTTCAAAATAGTTGTCAAGCATGACATACCTCATCTTCTGGTTTTAAATTTGACAAAGCCCAGGTATGCGATACTAGATTGATAGCTTCAGTAGCGTTTCTAGTAAAAATAATCTCTCTTGAATCTGAAGCATTGACAAATGCTGCAACCTTCTTTCTAGCCAACTCATACTCATCTGTGGCCTTTGCACTATAACCAGGAGAAATGATGATGCATCATAAAGCAAGTGATTATAATATAATAATGATTCATAAAAGCAGATTTTGAAAGATACTGCAAGTTTATTTTTCCACCGTAAATTCTTGTCAGAAGGAAGAAAGGAACTAAATTTAAATATTGCTTAGAAAGTACATATATCTGTTTCTGACAGGAAAAGCACCTTAAGAAATGAATGCCACGGTGAACATTTGAATTATAAGCTTCATAATAATTTTGCAAGGTCTTCAGGACATTAGTGGGCTTCTGAGAAGTTGCCGCATTATCCAAGTAAACAAGTTTTGAGCCATTCACTTCCTATATATTGAGTTAAAGTATTAGAACTACATAAGATATACAAGAACAACAAACTGAATGTTCTTCTCCATGAAAAGAAACATAGGCAGTCAAAACCATATACCACAAACATGGAAAATAGTAATTAAGGCTAAAAAGATAATGTAACATAAAATAAAATAAAATAAAAATATATAGCAAGCCCATAAAAATATAAGGAACTTGCAAAGTTCTCAGCAATGTTACAGGCTGATTAAGGCTAAGCTAACAACATTATAGATTGATAATGAATTTTATCATTCAGGCATGTAACTTTGTTTATAGTGACTTATTAGAGAGACAGAGAGTAATGAGATAAACTCATATCATCATATTGATAATCCAAAATTGTATCATCAGATACAGACTTGAAAAACAAAAAATCAATCATAAGAAATTACATACCTGGTGGAGGATTGGGAAGTCAGGTCTGGTTGAGTGACCCAGAGAAGAGCCAAGAGCAGGTTTGGCTACTTCATTGACTGTGGATGCACAAACAGAAGGAGAAGACAAGCGACGAAATCTAAATCCAATAAATGACAATCTCCGAGTATTAATAGAGCAGCAGCAAATGGGGCTTGAAATTTTGAAGGATGGAAGCTTTGGAACCAAAACTTCCATTATTGAACACCCAACAAGAAAGTAAGCTATTTTGTCGAACTAATATTTATTGAGTCTGTGCGAGCCCATATACCGTTTTTATATCTGGGCAAAAGTAAAAGTTGGCATTACAAAGGATTCAACAAGTATGTTCTTGGAAGATTAACCACATCTAAACATTTAACACAGGCAGGCTTCACAGAGTGAGAGAAATAGAGGAATTGGAACCGGAAGCAAAACAATGCTGGGACTAACCTGCCACCACAAAACAGGAAGAAGATGCCAAAGTAAAGGGAGCTCATTAATCTGCTCCTATGGTCATTTTATACTCAATTTCTCTTTCACATGAGCTCAATACACTAACAACTTTAAAACAGATCTTGTAATAGATTTTCTCAGTCTTACTGGATATCTTCCTTTGTCCAAGTTGTTCCACATTTATGGCCACACAATTTGCTTAGAAACCAAGTGGGTAAAGAATTACAAATATTTAAAACATACTATCGCCTAGACATGATAAAAAAGATAAAATGTTTTTGGACCCCAAATAGTTTGCCCCCGCCCCCACTCTCTTAATTGCTATCAGCCTAGTAAGCATAGATACAAATCCAGTCAACCTAAGAAAATTTAAAGTGTTCATGTATAATTGAAGTCAGAGTGCCATGTCTGATAAAGAATGTCGAAGCATGTGTTGGCCAGTAAAATTCATCATGCTTCATGGTTCTCAGCTTATCTTTCCATGACTTGTACCATTCATCAAACTTCGAAAACGAAAATTTTCGAAGAGCCAAAACCAAAACAACGATTCAGGAAGCAAAAGCAAACCTTAGAAAGCAGCAGCATCAGAAAGAAATTCTAAACCTGTTCGATTGACAATACCGAGTCAACGAAGCAACCTTCGGCGGGTACGATCGACGGCGATTTCCTCTCTCCTTCTCCGCGACGTCGAAAGACACCTTAGCCACTCTCTGCAGGAGTCGAAGATTGGCCCCTTCTGTCGTGTCCTTTTACCATATATCCCTCAACGAATTTTTTTGGGTCAACCCGCGAGGGGAGCACCAAAAATGAGCGCTATAGAGAATCTTTTACTACCTTCTGTTCTTAAAACTTAATATAAATATAAAGGTTTACTAGATTAAATGTTGGTTTGAATAGTTTATTTTTAGGTAATAAGTTTTTATAAATAGTGATTCATGATATATAAGGTAAGTATGTGAGAGGAGTACCAAAAATGAGCGCTATAGAGAATCTTTTACTACCTTCTGTTCTTAATATGTCCTCGCGCTATCTCTTTGATTTTTTTTTTATACTAAAGTAAATTCTTTTTCCTTTAAATTTTTAGGAGCTATCGTTTTAATTCTTTTAATTTATAAAATATATTTTTAATCCTTAAAACTTAACGCTGTTAATATTATTGACAGAAAATACTTATTAAGTAAAGTCACCTTGACAAAGCAATAACTAATTTTTTTAATTTTAAAAAATTCATATTTTTGTTAAATTAGAAATAACAGACAAATAAAACTTAATTTAAAATTTTTTCCATTTGCTCTACGAACCGATCGTCATCCCATAAGGGCGATAGCAGTGATGATTCCAACAATATTGATGATGATCTGTATAAAAAAAAAGGATGACTGGCGGAAATTCTCATACATGACTGAACTCCAAAGACCAAAGAGAGATGATCTTGTTGGATCGGGCAACCAAAATAGATGATAAAAATTTGTCAGATGGGTAATGTCTAATGCGAAAGAGCGTTTGAGGCGTAAAAGGGTTTCCGGTATATGATAGGGATGCGGGAGCGCAGAGGGGACAGAAAAAATTATTTAAATTGAATTTTATTTTTCCTTTTAAATTATTTAAATTAAAATCTGATTTTTTTAAAAAAAAAAAAATTAAGTTATTGCTTTGTCAACTTTGCACAATCATCGTTTAGTTTTGCTTAATCAACATTTTACATCAGTAATATTAACGGTGTTAAATTGTAAGAATTAAAAATACACTTTATAACTTTAAGGGACTAAAATGATGCCTTATGTAAATTTATAAGATCAAAAGTATATTTTAGTCTTTTTTATTTTTGTTGAACTGTTACATCTTTGATTTGAACTCATAGAAACAAAAACAAAATTAATGTGGGGTGTGAAGGAACTGCAGAGACATATATGTTAGTAGACCGATTGATAAAAATATGTTAGAGGGTAATAAACATATTGCGTGAACACTAAAATAATATAGTCATATGAATTTTTTAATAAAAAACAATATAATTTAAGTTCCAAAATTAGTTGTAGCCTTTTTTTAAATTTTAAATGTAGGAGAAAACATAGGAGACTTAATTAGGGGCAGCTGAGCATTTTTAAATTTATAATTTTAAAATAGTGAATTAAAGAGTATGCGAAGTTTGTATATAAAAATGGAATTTGTTGGAGTTGCAAGTGCATTCCGTTTCATTGCTTCTAGTGAGGCAGTGTTGTTGTGCAATGCATTTCATTAACTAAATGATATTCACAAATTATGAAATTTTATCGGGTAGATATAGACATTTTAAACTTTAATTTGATAGGCCATATGACTCAATTAGAGCTATATACAAAAAGTTATGAAGTTTTTAAGTTAGCCCAGAAAAACTGGAAAGTTTCTAGAACTGCATTCAAAGATTTAAATTTTGGGATTTTTGTGCTTCTAGTTGGCTAAAATCTATATTTTTATTTGAAACTAGACTCAATAAGGGTTCTATAGCCTTTAGAAACACTCTAATTCGATTTTCCTAAAATTAGTTATGATTTTTCAAAATTGGATAAAAAATCTGCCAGAATTTTTCTTAAATCCAAAATTCGGGAAATTCAATAACTAATTAAATATCATAAAGTATATGATATTAAAAATCATCATGCTCCTTTCTCCAGCCCATTTACATGAACACAGCAGCTGAACTAGAGAGAGAGGTGTTGAGAGCTCTTAGAGAGAGAAGGAGAAGAGATCTTATACGGTAAGCCGATTTCTCTGATGATTTAGCTCGTAACGTGTATAACTCTGATCCTAAGCTACTCCTCTATGTTCTTTAAGGTTGTGAAGCTCAATTTCTATGTTAGAACAGCTAGGGTTTTCATCCACCTTAAGGAAAAGCCAAGGGAAGCTTGAGGTAACTTCCATACTCTCCTATATCGACTATTCTGGCTGTTGTGGACAATTTAATCGGTCAAATTTCACCAGATTGTCATTGGTTTTAATTTTTGGAAATGGGTTGGCCTAGGGGTTATGCTGTCGAAATTGGGTTCAAATGGTAGTTGTAACCTAATATAATAGTGAATAAAGCGGTTAGGAGTAGAAAGGAACATGTATGCCGAGTCGGATTTCGAAAACCCCAATTTTCTCTGGAGTATTGAGGATTCCGGCCAGCTCTATAAATGGGCCTTAGAGTTGGATTTTCAATGATTTGATGGTTCCATTGAGTTCAGGATGGAAAATTAAGTGGGGTTACAGTTAGTCACTTTTTTCAGAAAAGCCTGAAAAGCATAATTACGAAAACGCCCATAAACCCTTAATGTATGGCTGCCAAGGGTAATTTTGTAATTTGACATTAACTTTGGTAATTCCGAGTCCAGAAATTGATTCCTTGGGCGAAAATAGGATAGTATATCCCATGTCAAAATTTCAAAAAAAGTACAGTTGAATTGAGTACAGTGGGGCCAGACCAGGTCCTCAGGGGCATTTTAGTAATTTTTTAATATAGACTCATATAACTCCTAGGAACACTATGGAAATGTCTAAACGGTACCTTTGGCATTGTAGGATAGAATATGGAGCCCGAGCTGTTTGCACGTAGATCGAGGAACTATTTCTGTTTAGCAAAAGGGACACAAGGTAGGGAACTTACCTCTCCTGCATGTATTTGATATTTGTGATGGTGTATTGATGCATGTATTTGCTTTGCTTGGTTATGTGAACATATATGAATGATTGAAGCTTTGTTTCTGTTTATGATATGGCCATAAGTATGTTGTTTGAAACATTAAGCACACAACAGATATGTCATTGTGTTACCACGAGTTTATGTAATACATGCATGTCATGCATTAAGCACTTATCTTGTATGCATATTGATATTTGTTTCCTATTGAGATTCTGTTGAATCTCACCCTCCCTTACCAACAATTTAGACAGGTAGAAGCAGAAGAAAATGGCTCTAAGGGTAAAGATGTAAGTTTCGGCCACATACACTCCCGATTTAGACCAGGAAGAGGAGTTGGTTACCTGCAAACTTTGAACTATTTCAAAGGTCTATAATCTTATGTATAACCCCCATGGGGAATTTCTGTAATCATATACACATTATCAGTATAATTATGCTAGTGTTGCCCACCGAATCACGCATTAATATTCTACTGCAAGTCAAAATAGGATAAGGGCGTGACATTGACTGCTAAAAAACTAAGGGTTAATTCAATTTTTCCCATAAGTTGTGTATGGGAGCTATGATTCAATTTTGTCTAATAGTTGAAAAACAAACATTGATCTAAGAAAAAAAAATTAAAATTGACTGTTAACATTTTCATGGATAGGGTGATATTGCTCCTAGCTTTTTTTAACAATTTTGAGGAGAAAATTAATCAAAACAAAGTTCTAGATACTCACAACTCTTATGTAAAAACTTACATGGCGAAATTCAACCTTAACCTAGTAATAATATTCATGACATTATACATATATAACCTACTGATTAGTAATCTTTGTTATTATAAAAAAATTAAAGAGATATTTGCTCTCTTTACTTGTGGGAGTAAGAGTTCTTTTTGTGTAGACACATGAGAGTGTAGTTGAGAGTAAAGGTCTTTTGGTGGGAAAGGAGGTTGTAGACGGTGGTAAGTGACAGTGCTAGATCTTATCGGTGATTATGGAAGAAGAAAGAAGTACATATGAGGGTATGATTGATGTGCTTCTTTATAGAATGAATATGAGGTGAAGAATGTGTTGATCGAAACGATCGTATCAAAAAACGAAGTGAGTAGACCAACGGTTGAAGAGGTGATTTAGAAGGCACGAAATCTTCAATCTGGAGTAGATGTGGTGATGGTTGCGAAGAATGCATACTTCTTCAGATTCTCTGATAAAAAATAGTATAATCATATTGTAAGAGGTCAACGTTGGACAGTGAATGGTAATCTACTAAATCTAGTAGAATGGAGTAAGTTCATGGTGATTAAGAATTGTGATTTTAGTCTATGTCCGGTCTGGATCTAACTGCACAATGTTCCTCTGGAAGCAACAAACCTCCATAATGCTATTAATATCGGAGGTCGAATCAGAGAAGTAGTTATGGTGGAGGATCCTAAATACAACAATCTTATGCTGCATAATTATCTTCATATATGAATTATTTTGGATCTAAGGAAACCATTGGTGGCATGTTTTGGGATTCTAAAACCTAGTGGCGAGAAGAACTGGACAACTGTCAAGTATGAAAAGCTCTCTGACTTTCTATTATTGATTTGGTAGTGTAGTTCATGATTTTCATACCTTTGGAATCCTTAGGTTAGTGTCTGTATTATATCCTAGTTTGCCACACTTTGGTTCTTGGACTGTAACTGAATAGGTGAAAACATGGGAAGATGCCTTGGTTGTAGTTTAGGAGGGATGATCAAAGATTGACATCAAGTGGGAAATGTTGTAAGAGGAGAGGCAAAAAGCTCAAAAGGATGATTATATTAATAAAGTGGATATTTTTACAGTTAATCCTAGTACTGGGAATGAGAAATTAGAGAAAGTCTCTGTTTTTGAACAAGAAATTGTGATAAAGAAGGATGCAAGTAAGGGTGTGGATAATAGTTGTAAAGAATTTGTGTCTTCAAGTAAAACTGTGAAAGGTAGCTTGAGGTCATGGAATTATGTTGAAGAGGGAGTGAGACTGAATAGAAGTAAGAGGGATAAGGAGGTGAATTGTGAGACTAATATTGATAGGCGTAAAATGTTTGATGAGGAAAGGCATGTGTATTGGGTTGAAGAGCCTTCTGAGGACATTGCAAATGAAAAAGCTATTGTACTGTACGTGGAAAAAATAGTACACTCAGTTATAGAAGATCTTGAGAAATTAATGCTAAAATGAAGAGCAGGGGAGGAATTGGAGACTAAGGAAAAAAGGAAGATTGAAAGGAAAGAAGATATAAATCCCTTTGCTGTCTCTAGCTTTATTGGTAATTTGAGGAAAACTAAAGCTAAGATGAGAAGGGATTCCCAAGGAAAGAGGAAGAGTGGAATAGTTGAAGATAAAAATAGTATGGGAATGAGTAATGGAGTGAATGGTCAAGGAAGTGTAGAAGTTGAAGGCAGGGGTGTCTGTCCTCAAACAGCCCCATAGAGTTCTTGGAACTGTCAGGGTTTGGGGGTTGCCTTGGTAGTTAAAAATCTTAAGGAATGCAATAGGAAATTTAAACCCTCTATTATGTACTTAATAGAAACAAAGATTAGGAGTAGGAAGTTGGAAAAGATAAGGAGAGCTTGTGGTTTAGAAACGAAGTTGTATGGTGAACCTTATGGTAGTCTGGTGGGTTGGTGCTTTAGTGGTTTGAAGGGATTGATTTGAAAGTTTTATATCAATTAACGAATTTAATACATGTGAAAGTCAAACTTCTATAGTGCAAATACCAAATTTTATCACTTTCGTATATGGTGCCCTATGAGAAGAAGGTAAAGCTCTTGTTTGGAGGAGATTGAGATCATTGGCTAGAGGGGTTGGTGGGTTATGGTTGTGCATTGGAGAGTTCAATAAAGTAGGGCCTCTAGATGAAAAGGAGGGGGATGACCAGTTAGTATAAGAAGAATAATAAGCTTTCAATCTATGCTTAATGATTATGGGCTTATTGATATGGTGATTAAGGGAGTAAAATTTTCTTGGAGCAATAAGAGGCTTAGTGAAGCAACTATGACACATGATTGATAGTTGATATGGAAATATTACTTTCAGGGAGAAGTTTGACAAAGCACGGGTCTTCCATAATGAGCTAATAGGTTTAGACCATTATTTGTTAATAGTTGATTGTTGTTTTAAAGAGAAAAAGTTCCTAAAATGTTCAAGTTCAATGCAGCATGGGTGGAACATAAACAATTTCAGTATACTATGAGATGGGGATAGGAAGTTGGTGAAGGAGTAATGGTAAGTAGGATTGATAACTTTGTGTGGAGACTGATAAATGCTGGTAGATGTTAAATGAGTGGTGCGACATTCCAATTTCTATTTGCCAATATGCATTGTAATTATGTATTGCATTTAATGAAAATAAAATGGTGAATGTTGATGCATTGGGCATGACAAGAACACCTTTGATAGAAGTTACATGAGAATTAGGCTAGAAACAAGACATAAAGCTAAGTTTTTGTCTTCCAAAAAGGCCATTACTAAAGCCATTGTTAACGCCTAAAATGAGACATAAAAGAGCACAATATATGGGCCAATGTTAAGGGTTAAATTTGGCCATGGAAGTAAGAAGAGGAAGAAGTACCAAACTTAATCCAAAAACGTGAAGGCAAAATAGTAGTTTGCCAAGAAAACAAAGAAGTAATTATTTTCCTAATTAATTGAAAATAATTTTGGTTAATTAAGGAAAATAAAGGGAAACTATATATTTGGTGATAAATATGCAATTTTGGAGTATTCATGACCAAGTAAATTGAGTTTGAAAAATCAAAAAGTAAAAAGGTGAAATAGTGAATTAAATAAATGAAGGGAATATGATAATTCATGAAGCAATTTTAATTCCCTTTTCCCTTGGTGAATTTTAGTTGATTTAGGAAATACAGGGGAAAAATAGTTTATTGAATAAATATGATGCCATGTGGAATGAATTAGGACCAAGTAAAATTAGTTCATGAACCATTTACCATTAAACTATAATATTTCATAAAGTAAGAGATATAAGAGAAATATGATCATAAAGACAAATTCTCTTCCCTTCCTTCTCATTTTTGGCAGAACTCAAACACAGAGAGAGAGAGAGAGAGAGAGAGAGAGAGAGAGAGAGAAGAGGTTGCAAGGTTTCAAGAACAGAAGGGAGCTAGGGTTTCTAAGAAGCAAAAATCAATGGTAAGATGCATGAAATTCAAGTGATTTTGCCTTCTAAACTCCTTAGAACTTCCTCTAACCTCTTCTCCTTCTTGAAATTCATGGTTAGAAAGCTAAATCAAAATTGATGAGAGAGAGAGAGAGAGCTGAGGTGTTGAGTGTGACATCCTAGTTTTTATCACTAATATTCCTTTTATGTAATAAGATATTTAGTGGAATAAAAATGGTGAATTATGGTACATATAAAGTGACAAAACAAAGTAACTAGTGGCCACAAAAAATTTGCAAAGCTATAATGTGCTGCCAGTGTGATTTCCTATGAGGCAATGGTATTGTCTTATGGTTTTGGATAATCAAATAATGTCCAATAAATGTGTAATTTTTTAAAATGAAAGTAGACATTCCAATCTTTAATTTGATAGGTCTATGAGTTATTTGGACCTATACACTAAGAGTTATGTATTTTTGCAATTAGCCTAGTGAAACTGGCATGTTTGTGTGATAGTGGCTAATAAATGACAATTTTGGGAATATTGTATGACCATTTGGCTAAGGAACATCAGAACTACATCAATTGGACATCTATATATAAAGATATAATTTTCAAATTTTGATAAAAATTCTATTAGTTTTCAACCAAGGTGCGAAAATGGCAAAAAAGTATGGGCAAAATAGTCATTTAGCTAAATAAAATTGAAAGCCCATATTTTTCCTTTTTATTATTGTGTGTGTGGAATTCCAAAAAGGTGAGGTTAAGAGGGAATTGAAGTTTGTGAAATATATGACGAGTTGAAACAAATTGTAGCCAAGTAAAGTTCGAGTTGAAAAGTCAAAAATTATAGGCTAAAGTTGTAACATTAGAAGAAGCAATTGAAGTAAAATACTTGGTTTTTTCAAGAGCCAATTTACGTCACTTTTTGGGTAAGGAATGAAGGGAATAAATGATTAAAAGCAATAGCCAAATTGAAGGAATGAGATCAAGCAAAAAGTAAAGTTTGACAAGTCAAAAGTTAGTTTGTAATAAATGACTCTTGCAGAGTCAATTTAAGAGGTAAAGGGAGCACAATTAAGAGACTTATTTGGTCTCTTTGTGCAGCTACGTTTCACACCACTTTTGGAGAAAAGGAAGAGGAATAATTATGTTGAATTAATAAGGGGTAAGGCATATGGAAAGAAAGAAGAGACATGTGCCAAAATTCCAATTAAATAATAATAACTTGAGGAGGTAGAGTTAGATACTTTTAAAGGCTTATGATCTCTTTCTCTTAGTCATATTTCGTCCAAGTATAAGTGTCAAAGCCCTTAACATTTTGATATACGTAGAGTAATAAGTGCACAACTCCATAAAGTATACAAAAATAACATAATATACTGACATTACTTACTTATTTACAATACTGGAAATTCCTTGTAGGGTTTGAAATGCATATACAAATGTACAGAAGATTCAAAAGAAAGCAAAAGTACAAATGTAGATAACTAGACTTTGCTTCTTAATGCTTCGGCACTCTACTCACCGGTAGCCACCGCCTTGTTTTTTGAGCCACTAGCCTTAGTTGTAATGCTTTTTTATAGTTTGAAAAAGGATGAGATTCGAGCGAATCTAAGTAGCAACATACTTTTCAGATATATAAAATACAAAAATAAATATAAAATATGTCAAACCCCTTACCATTTCGATATACACAGAGTAATAAGCACACAGTTATTTAAAGCATACGAAAATAGCAAAAACATATTGACATTAAGTACTTGTTTACAAGACAAAAGTCTCCTCGTAGGGTTTGATAATATATACAATTTTTGTCCAAAATATCAAACTAAACTAATAAGAACCAACAACTCCATCTTCTAGAACCAGACACCTTAATTGCCAGTATTTACTATTTTGCCCCTAGAGCCACTAGCTTCTGCTGGAAAATTTTAAAGTTTGAAAAAGGGTGAGATTCAAACGAATATTAGTAGTAGCATGCAACAGTCATATAAAATGCAAGAATTAAATATGTTCTACACCATATAATGCAATATAACACAACCAACTTCTAGCTGGGTCCCTACTAGGCCGAATGGTACATACACCCTTCCCATCAGGAGATACATATACACTTCCCGCATCACAGCTAGAATACGACATGTGCATATGAGTTAGGGGCTCTGAAAAAATCCTTTCTCCAAAATACAATTATCCATAATGATTTTACAAAAACTTGTTAACCAATGATAATAAAAAACAATTTCTTATTCAAAACATATTGGAGTTTAGGGCACAAAAACTGCCTACAAACCCACTACAAAGAGATTCATTACTCTGGGAACACATAACAACAGGAGAATTCACAGCCCATGAGTCTTACAACATTGAATCCCATAACTAAGATTCCATATCAAATAGTTTCCAACACAGATATGATTGAGAGTCTACCAAAATGTTAGAGTGCGCAAAATAAGGCCTTAGGCCTAACATAGTTAAACAATTATCCAAACAGTAAATATGATATCTCAAAACATGAGATGTCTTATAACGACAATATAGAAAACAATACAACACCAATACTAAAAGAGGCCTACAAGGTTCTCAAAGCCTATGCCTCTGGTTGCTTCCTATGGCCTCTAGCCAAAGTAGAGGTCTTGTCTAAAAAACATTTATAACGACGGGGTGAGACATAAAGTCTCAGTAATCAAAATCAATTTACAAAATATGCAAAGCAGGTTTAACTAACATAATAATAATAAAAATAATAATCTCAATAATTAGAACCATCCCTACTCATCTATCATGTTAGCGCAAGCGTTTCACCCAAGAGGAGGGGGTGAATTGGGTGATACCAGAAATTTCGTTGCGTATAAGAAAATTAACATAATATTTAAAGCAGTTGAGAGCAAAGACAAATATCACCGAAGTGTACACCAGGAGTTATATTGGTTTGGTCACAACCACTTTGACCTACGTCCAGTCCTCAGAGCGTCTTTGAGAGTTTCACTATATTCTCCAAGATTCAGTGGGTTCTTGGCATCTCAGTACACAACAAGTTTCTTTACCTGAACACTCGCTCCCCCTTACACGTTGTAATCAAATCCCCAACTGAAGGTTCCATAACCTTAAGTTGTCTCAATAACAATATTAAGTTTGTAATGAAAAACTCTCTCACAGAGCAAATATATAATCACTGAAGTACAATGAATGAGTATAAGAAAACAG
Organism: Inga laurina; assembly: GCA_963855925.1. Lineage (NCBI taxonomy): Eukaryota > Viridiplantae > Streptophyta > Magnoliopsida > Fabales > Fabaceae > Inga > Inga laurina. The sequence continues at coordinate 59,008,542 of OY979708.1, forward strand.
AGCACAAAGAGTATATTGATCGATGTGTGATTGCTTGTTCTCAGTTGTTGTACTCTGCTCTTTGAATGCTCTATATATATAGATGATTTGTAGTGTCCATTGAAAGTAATTCAAACATGTTCGTTAGAGTCACGCAGCAACAGTTGACTATTCTTTTAATTTAAAAACTATCCGTTTGCAGTAGGAAGGCGGTAGGTGAGATCTCAGACGTTTTATTTGACTTTTCTCTTATGTCATGATTTCTTCATTGTTTCTTTGTAAACATACTTAGAATACTAGTGCAATGAAGAGTAAATCATATAGATAACAAATCAATAAATATTCGATTCAAAGCATGATTTCTAGACTTCCTTATTTGAGTGCTTACTCGAGTGATCATGCTCATTACTCGAATAGTCCCTCGAGTAAACCTATCAAAAATATGGCAGTGAGTAATTCAACATTTTTCATAAAATATTACTCAGGTAAGACATAGAGTAAGTTGCATCACAAATCATGGAAGTACTTGATTACTCGAGTGATTACTAGAGTGACCATGTCTTTTCTTCACAAGTTACTCGAGTGATCCCTCAAGTAAATTTCAAATATCTCAGCAGATTACTCAATTACTTCCTTGAGTAATAGCCTCAAATTTTTGGCCGAGAGTACCTGTTCTGTTCTTACCTGATTACTCAAGTGACCTCTCGAGTAATACTTCAAATAACTTTGCAAATTAATCGAGTGGCCCCTTGAGTAAAGCCTTTTTCTTACCTGGTTACTCGAGTGGCTACTTGAGTAAATTGTTGCATTTTTAGACTGAGAGCTACTAGAAGAAATTTGTGCTAGTTACTCGAGTGGCTACTCGAGTAATGCCACATGCTCATGTTGTTACTCTAGTGGCTACTCAAGTAATGGTCTATATAACTTTGCAGATTACTTGAGTGGCCCCTCGAGTAACGTCTTCCAAATTTTGGTAGTGATTCTCTTAATGAAATTCTTCAAGATTACTCGAGTGCTTACTCAAGCAACAACTTCGCTTACTCGAGTAAGCCATTACAAAATCTGCTAATTACTCCAGTACTTACTTCAAGTAATGCTTTGCCATTTATTTACTTTGTTCAAATTCATTTGTTTGTTATCAAATCCTTTTATATCATTGATCCAATATTTGTTATCATCAAAACATATGGGATCTAACACAGAGGACTCAAAAGGAGTACTTGGATTAGGAGATTTAGTCCTCACCATCTTGATTTGTGAAAAACAAGGATTTCTAGAAAATAGAGGCTGAGAGTCATAAGATTAGGACAGAAGATTCAGTGCAATTTGAGAAGTTTTTGTAAGTAAAATCAATGGGTTTTGACAGTTATGAGAAGAGAAAATGATTGTGAAAAGTTTTTGTGAGAGTACTAGGAGAATCACTTGAGGCGATTTTGTGAGAGATGACTAAGTAATGACTAAAATAGACCTAGAGCCCAACATCACTCAAGGGTTTACTCAAGTGATGATCAACTTCACTCAAGTAGCTACTCAAGTGATCATACAAGAAATTTCAAAAAGCAGCTATTTCAAGTGCGTACCTGGCATGAATAATGTTGTAATTACCCATGTATATTCCCTCGATCATTTGGTGCCTCTTTAGGACAAATTTAAGCTGAAACTCAACAAATTTATGTGTTGCACCCTGGTTTACTCAAGGCCTTACTCGAGTAACCTTTGAAATTTACTCGAGGCCTCCCTTGGGTAATCTATTTCTTCACCTTTTGACTGTTCATTTCCAACCGTTGTGCCATTTCTTTTGAATTCATTTTGAATCAGTACTCCACTATCATAATTTTTAGATCATTACTCGAGTGGCTACTCAAGTAATCCATTCAATTACTTTAAGGTGTCACTCCAGTAATGGTAGTTACTTGAAGTTGTCCCTCCAATAATGTTGTCCTCTGTTAACCTTTACTTTTCATACTCCAAAATAGAATATCATGATCCTACAAAACAAATTGCTAGAGACTTCGATGCTTAAGTTAGTAATCATCAAAACATCAATAAATAACATTATCTAACATTTTGTAGACACTAAATAACTTACAATCATTGGGATTTACCATTCCCAATTCTCTTCTAATATAAAAAAATTGATCTTTTGCAAGAGGTTTTGTGAAGATATCAGCTAGTTAAAGATGAGTTAGAATGAATATCACTTTGACATCTTTCTTTTGGACATGATCTCTGATGAAGTAATGTCTAACATCAATATGCTTGATTTTGGAATGTTGAACATGATTCTTTGCCAAGCTTATTGTGCTAGTGTTGTCATAGTATATTGGTATATCCTTCAAATAAATACCAAGATCCTGGAGTTGTTGCTTTAGCCATATACTTGTGCACAACAACTTGATGCTGCAACATACTTAGCTTCCGTTGATGAAAGAGACACTGTATTTTGTTTCTTGCTAAACTATGACACAAGGGAGCCTCCAAGAAACTAACTTTGTCCACTGGTACTCTTTATGTCTGTCTTGTATCCTCTATGATCAAAGTCTGAGTATGCAACTAGATATTCTCTTTTTCCTTTGGGACACTAGAGACCTAATTCTGCCGTGTCAGCAAGATATCGGAAGATACGTTGACGGTTTAAGCATGTGACTCTTTTGATGCTGATTGATATCTTGCACACATACCCATACTGAATTGAATGTCAGGCCTGCTTGCAATGAGATAGAGTAATGATCCAATAATTCCTCTATATTTTATGACGTTGTAATTTTTTCCCATGACATCAGCATCAAGCAATGTAGTTGAGCTCATAGGAGTGTCCATTCCATTTGCTTCATCCAATCCATACTTCTTTAATAGCTCTTTTAGATACTTCATTTGAGATATGAAAATTCCATTCTTTCTTTGTTTGATTTGCAAACTGAGAAAGAAATTCAATTCTCCTATCATTGACATCTCAAACTCCCCCTGCATTATCTCAAAAAATTCTTTGTACATGGTTTCGTTAGTAGCACCAAAAACTATATTATCAACATATATTTGCACAATTAAGATATCATCACGTTTTTATTTTGTAAAAAGTGTTGTATCAACTTTTCCTTATACAGAACCTTGATCAATAAAAAATTTATTGAGCCTTTCGTACCATGCTCTAGGAGCTTGTTTTAAACCGTATAAGCCTTTTTGAGTTTGAAAACATAGTCAGGTTTGGTTACATCTTTGAAACCTAAAGGTTGATCTACATATACTTCTTCCATGATGTAGCTATTTAGAAATGCATTCTTTACATCCATTTGATAGAGTTTGAATTCTTTGATGTATGCAAAGGCTAAGAGTACTTGTATAGCTTCCAATCTAGCTATTGGAGCATACGTTTCCTCATAATCAATTCTTTCTTCCTAATTATAGTCTTTGGCCACAAATCTTGCCTTATTTCTGACAATGATTACGGATTCATCAAGTTTGTTTTTGAATACCCATTTAGTGCCAATGATTGGATGATCATTAGGTTGGGGTACCAACTCCCAAACTTGATTTCTTTCAAATCGGTTTAGTTGTTCTTACATTTCTATAACCCAGTCATTGTCTGATAGGGCTTCGTCAATGTTAGAAGGTTCAATCTCAGAAATAAAAGAGAGAAACTAACTTCATTGAAGATTCTATTTGTAGTTTTGACTTCTTCATTCACATCTCCTATGACTTGATCTAGGGGATGATTTTTATTGTAGTTCCAGGCTTTAGGCTGTCCTAGTAACTGATCTTCTCCCTTGGTTTCATCAAATCTGGAATAAGAGATTTAGAAATAGATTAACCATTTTCTTGATTTAAAATAACTTCCTGCTCATCATCAATGGTTTTGTCAGAGGATTCAAATTCATCAAATACAATAATAATTGATTCTTCAACAACACATGTTCTTTTATTGAAAACTCTGTATGCTTTACTTCAGTTAGAATAGCCTAGGAAAATTCCTTCATCTATTTTAGAATCAAAATTTTCTAAGTTATCTTTACCATTATTTTGAATGAAACACTTATAACAGAAGATGTGTAAATGTGCAAGATTTAGCTTCCTTCCTTTGTATAGCTCGTATGGTGTCTTTTCAAGTTTTATTCTAATGTAGGCTCTATTTGAAATATAGCATGCTGTGCTCACTGTATCGAACCAAAAAACTTGAGACACATTCTTTTCATTCACCATTGCTCTAGCCATTTCAGTAAGCACTCTATTCTTACGTTCCATGACTCCATTTTTTTTAGGTGTCCTTAGAGCAGAGAAATTGTGATCTATGCCATTAGTATCACAATATTCTTCAAAGGCTTGATTTTCAAATTCTCCACCATGATCTGTCTTAATACCTGTAATGGACATACCTTTCTTATTTTTCACTTTCTTGGCAAAAACAATAAATTCTCCAAAGGTTTCATCCTTTGATGATAGAAAAATGGTCCATGTAAATCTAGAGAAATCATCAACAATGACCAATGAATATAAGTTGCCTCAAGACTCTTAACTCTTACTGGTCCAACTATATCCATGTGTAATAATTGAAGTGGCCTATTGGTTGATATCACATTTTTCAATTTGAAAGAATATTTAGTTTGTTTACCCTTTTGACATGCATCATAAATCAAATCATTTTTGTAATTTACTTTGGGTAATCCAATAACTAAATCCTTTTTAATTAACTTGCCTAGTTGGTGCATGTTGACATGAGCTAGCCTCTTATGCTATAACCAACTTTCATCAGCATTTCTTAGAAAACAATTTTCAGAGTTAGTTTTACTGATATCAATAGTATAGCAGTTACCTTCTCTTTTTGCTTTGAGCTTTGGTTTGAAATTTTTCTTATCAAGTTGTAAATCTTTCAAAGAGGTACAATTTCCATAATCTTTTTCAAAATTCTCTTTAAGTTCTATTTCAAGAGCTTTTTTTTTTCTTTTCGAAAACAACTATTTCTTTACTTATTTGATGAATTCAGAATATAAAGCATTATATTCGGAAAGTAATTCATCATAGGTAGGATTAGAATCAGTTACCTCTTCTTCTGTTTCTTCTTGAGCAACTAGACAGATATTGGCTACTTCCTCTTCATCGCTTTCTTCGTCAGAAGAGCTATCTCCCCATATGGCAGATACAAATGCTTTCTTTCTGTTGTAGAATTTTCCTTTTCTCTTTTCTTTATTCTTCTGAATCAGTTCTTGACATGCTAATTTGAAATGTTTTGTCTTTCCACATTCATAGTAGATGATGTGATCTTTATTGTTTGTTCCTCCTTTCTGAAAGTTTTTGAATCCTTGGCCTTTCTTGTAAAACTTTATGAATCGTTTTATGATTAGGCCCATTTCATCATCGTCAAACTTTTCATCTTCATCTTGTTCTTCTTCTTTTGCTTTCAATGCTAGATCTCTTTTCTTCTTGTCACCAATATCATCTAGTTCTCGTTTAAACTTTAATTTACTTTCATATTCAGAAAGGCTTCCAAATAGAGAAGCAACCGATCGCATTGATTCACCTTTTGCTTCCTCAATTGCAGTGACTTTTGCCTCCCAGTCTTTAGAAAGAATATTCAGAATCTTTCATACTTGGGTATGTTGATCATAGACTTTTCCAAGTGCTACAATTTGATTAACAAGGTGAGTATATCTAAGTCAAATTCAGCTATTGACTCACCTGATTTCATTCGAAGTAAATCAAACTCAGTAACCAAAGTATTGATTTGGTTTTCTTTTATTCTCAAAGTTCCTTCGTGAGCTATTTCTAAGGCTTCCCATATTTCTTTAACTGTTGGGAGTGTGCAGATTTTGAAGTACTTATTTTGACTCAAGCAACTTTGAATCATCACAATTGCTTTGCTGTTGAGTGTGATGAGTTTCTTGTCATTCTCATCATATTCTGCTAGTGTCTTGGGAACTCTCTGTGAATCTACAATCTTTTCAGGTTTGTAGTTTCCGCTCTCAATCATATCCCATAGACCATATTCAGTAGCCATTATGAAGACTCTAAACTTTGCTTTCCAGAATGAGAAGTGTTCGCCATTGAAACCCAGAGGTCTTGTGATAGAAGCTTCGTCGGGAAGAATTCCCTCACCCATGCTTGCTATTAGATCCTTCTTAGGCAGTTATACCTTAACAAGAAGACCTACGCTCTGATACCAAATGTTAGCGCAAGTGTTTCACCCAAGAGGGGGGTGAATTGGGTGACACCAGAAATTTCGTTGCGTATAAGACAATTAACAGAATATTTAAAGCAGTTGAGAGCAAAGAGAAATATCACCGAAGTGTACACCGGGAGTTATACTAGTTCGGTCACAACCACTTTAACCTACGTCTAGTCCTCAGAGCGTCTCTGAGAGTTTCACTATATTCTCCAAGATTCAGTGGGTTCTTGGCATCTCGGTACATAGCAGGTTCCTTCACCTGGCCACTCGCTCCCCTTACACGTTGTAATCAAATCCCCAACTGAAGGTTCCATAACCTTAAGTTGTCTCAATAACAAATATTAAGTTTGTAATGAAAAACTCTCTCACAGAGCAAATATATAATCACTGAAGTATAATGAATGAGTAGAAGAAAACAGAACACAAAGAGTATATTGATCGATGTGTGATTGCTTATTCTCAGTTGTTGTACTCTGCTCTTTGAATGCTCCATATATATAGATAATTTGTAGTGTCCATTGCAAGCAATTCAAACATGTCCATTAGAGTCGCACAACAACGGTTGACTATTCTTCTAATTTAAAAACTATTCGTTTGCGGTAGGTGAGATCTTGGACGTTTTATTTGACTTTTCTCTTATGTCATGATTTCTTCATTGTTTCTTTGTAAACATACTTAGAATACTAGTGCAATGAAGAGTTAATCATATATATAACAAATCAATAAACATTCGATTAAAAACATGATTCCTGGACTGCCTTACTTGAGTGGTTACTCGAGTGATTATTCTTATTACTCGAGTAGTCCCTCGAGTAAACCTATCAAAAACATGACTGAGAGTAATTCAACATTTTTCATAAAATATTACTTGGGTAAGACATGGAGTAAGATGCATTACAAACCTTGAAACTACATGATTACTCGAGTGAGCTTGTCTTTTCTTCACAGGTTACTCGAGTGGTCCCTCGAGTAAGGTTTCAAATAAGTTTGCAGATTACTCGAGTGGTCCCTCGAGTAAAGTCATTCAAATCTTGGCCAAAGCTCCTGGAAGGTTTCTTCTCTGATTACTCGAGTACTCCCTCAAGTAATGTCTCAAATAACTCTATAGATTACTCGAGTAGTCCCTCGAGTAATGCCTTTTTCTCACCTGGTTACTTGAATGGCTACTCGAGTAAATTGTTGCATTTCTTGGCCGAGAGCTACTGGAAGATATTTTCTTTGGTTACTCGAGTGGCTACTCGAGTAATGCCTTATGCTAATGTTGTTACTCGAATGGCTACTCAAGTAATGGTTTATATAACTTTGTAGATTACTCAAGTGGCCTCTTGAGTAACTTCTTCCAAATTTTGGCAGTGCCTCTCTGAAACATTTTCTCCAACTTTACTCGAGTGCTTACTCGAGTAATAGTGTTCCTTACTCGAGTGCTTACTCAAGTAAAACTTTAAAGAATATGCCAGTGACATTCTTCCTTTACTCTGTCTCCGACATCTTCTTTATTACTCCAGTGCTTACTTCAAGTAATGCTTTGTCTGCCATTTATTTACTTTGTTTAAATTCATTTGTTTGTTATCATATCCTCTTTTATCATTAGTCCAATCTTTGTTATCATCAAAACATATGGGATCTAACACATCATGCTCGTCCTTATAGCTTTTGGATGTGGTAAAACCTTTCAGTACTAGTATACCCGGCCAAAGTTTAGCTAGTTACTTCAAGAATATCGCCCCCTCCTATGCCACCACCAATATACTGTAACAGGGAGGTGTCCGATCAAAACACTCAACTTAAAATCTGGCCTAGAATGAGAGAGACAATGGGCTCAATTTCACCATATCTCTTCTACATAAACCAACATATCCTATAACAGAAAAACAATAGATCGATATAGTTTTCAAAAACATTTACAGTATTATCATTCCTTATACAACATTCTATCACAAACACCATAACCATCACAACAGTAACAATCTTAATAATAATCTCCATTCATATATATAAGTTGGAAAATACATTGCCTCACTAAACTAGGTTCATATTCAAACATATACTTAATCTTTCAAAACACATACAAATAGTATAGATGAAAGTAAGGTATAGAAAACACCTTACAGTCCAAAGCAAGATTATAAAATAAATTAACCCTAGTTTCCTCAACTCCAAGCTTAACCTTAACTTAAGTAGCAAACATGAACAATCACTGATCACAACAAAGCTCTACATTATCAATGTAGATACTAATTAACCACAAGCAACAATAAAATAAATAATTTACACAATAAAAAATAGATCTAAACTGATTAAAATTAACTATTAATTATTCTCTATATTTCTATAGTCTTATATTGACAAAACTCAAAACTTGCCTAAAATCTTATCCCCAAAATATTCTCTATCTAGCAGAAAATTACTATCATAAGAAAGAGAAAATTATTTAGAACATTTTTCATGAAATAAATTTTGTTATTAGAAGTGATTTTGAGTACCTTATTGATCTCTAAAGTTGCAAAAGTTGGGACTTTACCACTTCATGTAATATCACAAATTTTGGGATCAGAGGCTAGAAAATAAGCCTGAGTTAAATGAGTTAGATCTCATTTTTTGATGATAACAATGAATGATATGAAAAAGATTTGATTTACAAATAATTTTGAATAAAGTAATAACAGGGAAAATCATCTCTTTTAGTAAGCATTGGAGTAATGAAGAAAGGCCAAGAGAAAAAGCTAAGAAACTTGATCTGTGGCAAGTTTTCTAAAGGATTACTCAAGTACCTACTTGAGTAATGGACTAAAACTTGGAGTAACCAGAGTCGACCTTCAAGTAACCTGCCAATGATACTAGAGTAAGAAGGTAAAAGTTTTCAAGGTTCTCTCGGCCTGCCAACGTTACTCGAGTAACCAGGTAAATAACTTGGAGTTGCTCTCAGCCTGCTAACGTTACTTGAGTATATACTCGAGTAACCATGTAAAAGACTTCGAGTTGCTCTCAGCCTGCCAATGATACTCGAGTCACTACTCGAGTTACTCTGTTTCAGAAAATGTGTTGCTCTCGGCATTTTGAACCCTGCCAACATTACTCGAGGAGCTACTCGAATAACCCATTGTGGTAAGCAAAACCTGAAGGTAGTACTCGAATAACATGAAATGTTTTTTCTCACTCTTCACTTCCAGTTACTACTCGAGTATGCAGAATTACTTAGAAGAAAAACTTCAAGTCACTACTCGAGTATGCAGAGTTAATTGGAAGAGAACTTTAAGTCCGTACCCGAGTAAGCTATGCAGAAAAATTATATTTACTCAAGTATGTACTCGAGTAACAAGGTAATCAAACTTGAAGTGCTCTCGGCCTTGAAATCCTGCCAACATTATTGGAGTAAAGCATCGAGTAACCTAAAGTTTATTTGAAATTTTACTCGAGTTGGTATCTGAGTAACCTATCAAGAAAAGAATGCAATACTCGAGTAGGTACCCGAGTAAACAAGTATTTCCAAAGGTTTCAAATTTTGTTTATTCCATGCACTACCCGAGTAATGTTATATCTGTTTGTTGACTTGCAGTTTATTAGAGTGTTACCGATGATACTCGAGTATGTACTCGAGTAAACTTTAATGAATACTCGAGTAGCTACTCGAGTATCCAAGTCCAGAAATTCAGAAATCATTCTAACGTTCATTGATTTGTTTCCTATATTATTAACCTTTCATTGTATTAGTATTCTTATTATATCCACAGATAAACAATGAAGAGATCTTACCAAATAAGGAAAGTCAAATGCAACGTTCAAATGTCACCTACCACCACCTACCGCAAACGAATATTTTTCAAATACTGGAAAAGTCAACTGTGGCTACGCACGCTCTAACGGACATAGAGAAAAATGTTCCAACGGTCATCACCAACATATCTATATATATGGGAACATCTAAACAGAGGAAAAAAACAAGAACACACACACAAACGTATTACCACGTTCATTACTCTGTTTTACATTATACTTGTAATTCTATGCTTCAGTGATTCTTATTCACTGTGTGAGAGAGATATTTCATTCAAACTCAATATTTTTTATTGAGGTAACTTAAGGTTGTGGAACCTTGAGTTGGGATTGGATTACAACTTGTAAGGGGGAGCGATTGTCCAGGCGAAGGAACTTGCTTGTACTGAGGTGCCAAGAACCTACCGAATCTTGGAAGTTATAGTAAAACTCTCAGAGAAGCTCTGAGGACTGGACGTAGGTCAAAGTGGTTGTGGCCGAACCAGTATAACTCTCGGTGTACACTTCGGTGATATTTCTCCTTACTCTTTATTACTTTATATTCACCGTCAAGTTTTTATTTGCAACGAAATTTTAGTTTCACCCAATTCACCCCCTCTTGGGTCAAACGCTTGCTCTAACATTTGATATCAGAGCCTGGGTCTTCTTGTTAAGGTATAACAACCTAAGAAGGATCCAATGGCAAGCATGGGTGAAGGAATTCTTCCCGACGGAGCATCCATCACTAGACCTCCAGGTTTCAGTGGTGAATACTTTTCTTTCTGGAAAGCAAAGTTCAGAGTATTCATGATGGCTACTGAATATGGGCTATGGGATGTGATTGAGAGTGGAAACTATCAACCTACAAAGATTGTAGATTCTCAGAAAATTCCCAAGACGCCAGCAGAATATGATGAGAATGACAAGAAACTTATTACTCTCAACAGCAAGGCAATTCTGATGTTACAAAGTGCCTTAAGTCAAAGTGAGTATTTCAGAATTTGCACACTTCCAACAGCAAAGGAAATGTGGGAAGCTCTGAAAATAGCTCATGAAGGAACTTCGGGAATAAAGGAGAATCGGATCAACACCTTGGTCACTGAATTCGATCTACTTCGAATGAAATCAGGTGAATCAATATCTGAATTTGAACTTAGATATACTCATATTGTTAATCAACTTGCAGCACTTGGGAAAGTTTATGATTGGCATACCCAAGTACGAAAGATTTTGAATATTCTTTCTAAAGAATGGGAGGCCAAAGTCACTGCGATAGAAGAAGCAAAAGGAGAATCAATGAGATCAGTTGCTTCTCTATTTGGAAGTCTTTCTGAATATGAAAGCAAACTAAAGTTCAAATGGGAACTAGATGACATTGGTGACAAGAAAAAGAAAGGTCTAGCACTAAAAGTAAAAGAAGAGAATCAAGATGAGGATGAGGAGTTTGACGATGACGAAATGGGCCTAATCATAAAATGATTTAGAAAGGTTTACAAGAAAGGTCAAGGATTCAAATACTTTCAGAAAGGAGGACCTAGCAGCAAAGATCATATCATTTGCTACGAATGTGGAAAACCCAGGACATATCAAATCAGAATGTCCAAAGCTGAACCAAAAGAGTAAAGAAAAGAGAAAAGACAAATTCTTCAACAAAAAGAAGGCCTTCGTATCTGCTATATGGGGTGATAGCTCCTCTGACGAAGATAGTGATAAGGAAGAAGTAGCCAATATATGTCTTGTTGCTCAAGAAGAAACAGAAGAAGAGGTAAATGATTCTGATCCTACCTATGATGAATTACTCTCTAAATATAATGCTTTACATTCTGAATTCATCAAAGTAGTTAAAGAATTAATTGTTTTCAAAAGAAAAACAAAGTTATTGAAATTGAACTTAAAGAAAGTTCAGAAAAGAATTGTGAAAATTGTTCTTCTTTGAAAAAGAAAAACACTGATCTTACAAAAACTCTTGAAAAATTTACACAAGGAAGTGAGATGCTAAATGTTATTTTAAAAGCTCAAAGATTTGTAAATGACCGATCTGGAATTGGATATGATCCAAAATCAGATAAGAGGAAGGGTAGAAAGAAAGCAGGAGGTAAGTCATATTTGAATTATTTCCAGCATTCTGTGCATACATCGAATCCTTTTGCATTTTGTAATTACTGTAATAGAAAAGGTCATTATACCTCTTCATGCATTCATAAGAAGAAAGGAAACATAGGAACCTACAAATGTGTACCTAAAGGCTCATATGTTCAGAAAACTATTTGTACTAACCCAAAAGGACCCAAAAAGATGTGGGTACCTAAGACTTAGTCATTTTATTGCAGATATGTCTCAAGACATCCAAAAATAACAAATGGTACATAGACAGTGGATGCTTTAGACATATGACTGGTGATTTCGAAAGTTTTACCAAATTACAACCTAAAGAAGGTGGGAAGGTAAAATTCGGAGGAAATCAAACCGGAAGGATAGCAGGAATTGGTGAAATCAAAAATGACAAAGGAATACAAGTCAAAGATGTATATTATGTTGAAGGCTTGTGTCATAATTTGCTGAGCGTAAGTCAGAGTGCAGATAAAGACAACTGGATAATATTTGAGTTAGAGGAATGTCTGATTGTCAACAATAAAGACTTACTACTTGATAAGAAGAATATCAAGGCTAAGCTAAGAGCAAGAAGGGAAGGTAACTGCTATACTCTAGATATTAGTAGAAATGAATCTGAAAACTGTTTTCTGAGTAATGCCGATGAAAGTTGGCTATGGCATAAGAGATTGTCTCATGTCAACATGCATCAACTAGGCAAATTACTCAAAAAGGATTTAGTTCTTGGATTACCCAAAGTAAATTTCAAAAATGATTTGATTTATGACGCATGTCAAAAGGGTAAACAAACTAAATCATCTTTCAAATTGAAAAATGAGATTTCAACAAATAGACCACTTCAATTATTGCATATGGATTTAGTTGGCCCAGTAAGAGTAAAGAGTCTTGGTGGCAATTTATATTCATTAGTCATTGTTGATGATTTCTCTAGATTTACATGGCTTATTTTTCTATCATCAAAAGATGAAACTTTTGATGAATTTATTGTTTTTGCCAAGAAAGTGCAAAATGAGCAAGGTATGTCCATTGCAGGTATTATGACGGATCATGGTGGAGAATTTGAAAATCAAGCCTTTGAAGAATATTGTGATACTAATGGCATTGATCACAATTTCTCTGCTCCAAGGACACCTCAACAAAATGGAGTTGTGGAACGTAAGAATAGAGTGCTCACTGAAATGGCTAGAGCAATGTTAAATGAAAAGAACGCGTCTCAAGTGTTCTGGGCTGATGCTATGAGTACAGCATGCTATATTTCAAATAGAGCCTATATTAGAACAAAACTTGGAAAGACGCCGTACAAGTTGTACAAAGGAAGGAAGCCAAATATTGCTCATCTACACATCTTCGGTTGTAAGTATTTCATTCATAATAATGGTAAAGATAACTTAGGAAAATTTGATTCTAAAACTGATGAAGGAATTTTCCTAGGGTATTCTAACCGAAGTAAAGCATATAGAGTTTTCAATAAAAGAACATGTGTTGTTGAAGAATCAATTCATATTGTATTTGATGAATTTGAATCCTCTGACAAAACCATTGATGAAGAACAGGAAGTTGTTTTAAATCAAGAAAATGGTCAATCTATTTTTAAATCCCTTATTCCAGAAGTTGATGAAACCAAGGAAGAAGAACAATCACTAGGACAACCTAGAGCCTGGAAATACAACAAAAGTCATCCTTTAGATCAAGTCATAGGAGATGTGAATGAAGGGATCAAAACTAGAAATAGAATTTTCAATGAAGTAAGTTTTTCAGCATTCATTTTTGAGATTGAACCTTCTAACATTGATGAAGCCCTATCAGACAATGATTGGGTTATAGCAATGCAAGAAGAACTAAATCAATTTGAAAGAAATCAAGTTTGGGATTTGGTACCCCGACCCAAGGATCATCCGATCATTGGTACTCAATGGGTATTCAAGAACAAACTCGATGAATCCGCAATTATTGTCAGAAATAAGGCAAGATTGGTGGCCAATGGATATAATCAGGAAGAAGGGATTGATTATGAGGAAACGTATGCTCCAGTGGCTAGATTGGAAGCTATACGCGTACTCTTAGCCTTTGCATGCATCAAAGGATTCAAACTCTATCAAATGGATGTAAAGAGTGCATTTCTAAATAGTTACATCATGGAAGAAATATACGTAGAACAACCTCCAGGTTTTGAAGATGTAACTAAACCTGACCATGTTTTCAAACTCAAAAAGGCTTTATATGGTTTAAAACAAGCTCCTAGAGCATGGTACGAAAGGCTCAGTAAATTTCTCATTGATCAAGGTTTTGTATGGGGAAAAGTTGATACAACACTTTCTATAAAATGAAAACATGATGATATCTTAATTGTTCAAATATATGTTGATGATATTGTTTTTGGTGCTACTAATGAATCTCTGTGTAAAGAATTTTCTGAGATAATGCAGGGAGATTTTGAGATGTCAATAATGGGAGAATTGAATTTCTTTCTCGGTTTGCAAATTGAACAAAGAAAGAATGGAATCTTCATATCTCAAACAAAGTACTTAAGAGAGCTATTGATGAAATATGGAATGGATGAAGCAAATGGAACTGACACACCTATGAGCTCAACTACGTTGCTTGATGCTGATGTCAAAGGGAAAGACTACAACATCACAAAATACAGAGGAATGATTGGATTATTACTCTATCTCACGGCAAGCACACTGGACATCCAATTCAGTGTTGGCATATGTGCAAGATATCAATCAGCACCAAAGGAATCTCATGCCGAAACGGTCAAACGAATCTTTAGATACCTTGGGGACACACCAAAATTGGGTCTGTGGTATCCCAAAGGAAGAAGTGAATATCTAGTTGCATATTCAGATTCAAATCATGGAGGATACAAAACAGACAGAAAGAGCACCAGTGGACAAGGACAATTTCTTGGAGGATCTCTTGTCTCATGGTTCAGCAAGAAACAAAATACAGTGTCTCTTTTGTCAACGGAAGCCGAATATGTTGCAATCTCAAGTTGTTGTGCACAAGTAATATGGTTAAAACAACAACTACAAGATCTTGGTATCTATCTCAAAGAAATACCAATCTATTGTGACAATACCAGTACGATAAGCTTGGCGAAAAATCCAGTTCAACATTCTAGAACCAAGCATATCGATGTTAGACATCACTTCATCAGAGATCATGTCCAAAAGAAAGATGTGAAAGTAATATTCATTCCTACTCATCTTCAACTAGCAGATATCTTTACAAAACCCCTTGCAAAAGATCAATTTCTATACATTAGAAGAGAATTGGGAATGGTAAATCCCAATGAATTGTAAGTTATTTTAGTTTCTTATAATATTAGATGAAGTCATTTAATAATGTTTTGATGATTACTAATTTAAGCATCGGAGTATGTAGAAACTTGTTTTGCAGGAAGATTAAAACTCTATTTTTGAGAAATAAAAACAGAGGTTATCAGAGGACACCTTTACAAGAGTACCAACTTGAAGTAATGACTAACAGTGAAGCATTACCCGAGGAACAACTTGAAGTAAAGAAGAACTTTACTCGAGTACTACTCGAGTAATGGTCTTCCAAAACTGGAAGTAACGCACCAAGTTTCTTGAATTTTGAATCAAACAGTTTATTGGTGAGTACTGAACAGTCCAATCTGAAAATGAAAGGTTACCCAAGGTGAGCCTCGAGTAAACTTAAAGCTTACTCGAGTAAGGACTTGAGTAACTGCAAGTCCACATCACCAATTTGATGAGAAACGACTCAAATCTGCTCTAGATTGGCTACAAAATGATCGAGGGAACATACATGGATAATTACAATATTATTCATGCCAGGTACGCAATTTAAATGAATTATTTTAGAAATTTTCTGTATGATCACTCGAGTATGGACTCAAGTAAATATGCAATTTACTCGAGTAAGGTCTTGAGTAACGTCGGGTTTTAGGTCTTTATCTGTCGTAAACTCGGTCATTTCCACAAAATCTCCTCGAGTAAATCACTCTACTCTCTCACAAAAATTTTTCACAATCACTTTCTTACTTCATTTCTGTCAAAACCCATTGTTTTTCAACTCCAAAAACCTCCTATTCTGCTAAGATTCAGTCTGCCTTAAACTCGCGACTGTCACTCTGTTTTTCTGAGTTTTCAAAACCTTTATTTGATTCAGAATGGTTAGAACCAAAAACCTCACTCCCACAGATTCTTCTGAATCACAACAACACCCTGATTCTCTTTCTTCTCCTCCCAAAAAGAGAAGAAAACTCACTCCAAGATCCAAAGCCAAAATCCAACCCAATCCTCAACCTCAACCAAAACCAAAAGGGGTTGTTATCAAAGAGCCAGTAGCTACAAGGGCTCAATCCAGAAAGAGCACCTCTACTGGGAGAGGCAAAAGTGCCAAATCTCCTTCTCCTCCACCCTCTGATTCCTCAACTCCCTCTTTCACACCAAAGCCTCACAAAAAGCCCAAATATGATAAGAATGTGGCTAAGGCAATGGCTAGCATTCTAGATCAAATGGAGAAGGGGCAGTCTTCAAAGAAATCTAAACTGCTAGAAGAGGAGATCAAAAAACCTCTGAAGGGGTTCAATGTCAACAAATTGGAGGAGTCCCCAAAGTACCTCACTCAATTCTCCAGGAGAAAAGTGTGCAAGACATACTATGTGGACCTCAAGTTACTTCAGGAGGTATTGAAGCATGATCTTAGTTCTTTTCTAGAACCATTTATGCCTTGGCTTTCTATTAGACTTCCTTTTTGCATAAAAGTGGTCACACATTTTTATTGCAATCTTGAGATCCTAGATGAACTGAATAGGACCTCAGCTGAGGAAGAGATGACTACCACTGTGAGAGGCCAAAAGATTCTCATCTCACCCTCTAGAATAAACTTGTGGTTAGGAATAGAAAACCCCCCAGATGACATTTACTCCCAACTAGACTCAAACCAAATATTCTCTATCCTTAAACCTGGTGAGCTTGTTGGCCCTTTAAATTTCAAACTGAGTGATATGTGTGATCATCACAGGGTTCTATGGTACATCTACTTTAGATCCCTTGTGAACAAGGCCAACAACTATACCCACTTCTCTGATAGGGACTATAGATGGTTTGCTTCCTTACACCTGAAGGAACAGAAAGATTTGGGAGAGTATATCTTTTCTGAGATGAAGAGATACAGAGTGGATGGGAAAGCTACCACACCGATGCCATATCCTAAGATTGTTTCTCTCATTCTGAAGGAGAATAAGATATGGTATTTGGAGAGTAAAGAACACATTGAGAGGATTACTCTGGTTGGGAGAAATCAGATTGGCAAGCTCAACATTGACATTCCTCTCAAGGGCCCTCTGGAATCTGGGTCAAAGAAGAAGAAGAAAACCGAGACTGAGACTAGCAAGATGGATGACGCTCATTCGTCGGCTCTAGCTGCCACTACATCATCACCCTCCTTCCTCAATGCCATACTCCAGCACTTCATGGAAAATATGCTGAGAGGATTCCATGTGGACATTGCCAACACAAATGCTGAGTTGATAACTCACATGAATGGAAAGATGGCGGAGTTGGTAGAGAAGATGGATAAGAGGTATGAGGAGTTGCTAGCTGAGCAACGTGCCCAGGGTGAGACATTGAGATTGATTCTGGCACGACTGGATTCTTTGGGTCCAGGACCTTCTGCCGGTCCATCATCTTCTGCACATGACACTTCTTTATCTCCAGAGCATATACCATCCCCACAGCATACACCAGCACCTCCTGAGAATATTCCTTCTGATATTCATCACTCTGAGGTTAAGCCACCTATCCCTCCAGTCTCTAGTCCACCTGAGCCACAACCCAAAGATATCTTATACTCAGTGGATAACCTCGAAACAAATGAGACCATCCATATCATCATTGATGATTCACCACCCAAACCTCAGCCTGAACCCGCTCCTAAACCTATTCCATCTCCTACCCATACAGAGGAAATCTCTCCTTCTTCCTCTTCTGATCATCATACTCCAGAAGTAGAGACCACCACTATGATCGTCTACCAGTCTTCTCCTATTCCTCCCAGAGATGACATCCATATTCCTCCACTTAATCTTCCTGAACCAGAATCCTCTAGCTCTTTTGATTCTTCTGGTTCAGATGCTTCTTTGGTTCTTCCAGTGAAGCCTATCTCCATTATTAAGCCTCCTAGTCCTCCACTTGATTCATGAAGACAAAAAAGGGGAGAAGAGCTTGAGTGTGATTTTATGGAGTGTCTGAGTCTCTTTTTGGGTATATGGGTTTTAGGGAGCTTTTGAATTTTTCATCTTGTAATTCCTTAAGATTAATGCAAGTTTAAGTTACGATTTCATTTCAAGTCCATTTAAGTTTTAAATTATGATACATTGTTGGACCAATGAAGTTTATTATGTATGCAAGGTGAATATGTTATAATTTCAATATTTTTCAAAACATTTTGAATATAAACTTAACAAGGTTTTCAAAGTGCTTATTTGACAACTTAATTTCAAAATTTTTGTTCAAAATCACCAAGTTTTGTCATCATCAAAAAGGGGGAGAATGTTAGATCTCATGTTTTGATGATAACAATGAATGATATGAAAAAGATTTGATTTACAAATAAGTTTGAACAAAGTAATAACAGGGAAAATCATCTCTTGAAGTAAGCATTGGAGTAATGAAGAAAGGCCAAGAGAAAAAGCTGAGAAACTTGATCTGTGGCAAGTTTTCTAAAGGATTACTCGAGTACCTACTCGAGTAATAGAGTAAAAACTTGGAGTAACCAGAGTCGACCTTCAAGTAACCTGCCAACGATACTCCAGTAAGTACTCGAGTAAGAAGGTAAAATTTTTCAAGTTGCTCTCGGCCTACCAACGTTACTCGAGTAGACACTCGAGTAACCAGGTAAATAACTTGGAGTTGCTCTCGGCATGCCAACATTACTCGAGTAACCATGTAAAAGACTTCCAGTTGCTCTCGGCCTGCCAATGATACTCGAGTCACTACTCGAGTTACTCTGTTTCATAAAATGTGTTGCTCTCGGCATTTTGAACCCTGCCAACGTTACTCGAGGAGCTACTCGAGTAACCCATTGTGGTAAGCAAAACCTGAAGGTAGTACTCGAATAACATGAAATGTTTTTTCTCACTCTTCACTTCCAGTTACTACTCGAGTATGCAGAATTACTTAGAAGAAAAACTTCAAGTCACTACTCGAGTATGAAGAGTTAATTGGAAGAGAACTTCAAGTCAGTACCCAAGTAAGCTATGCAGAAAAATTATAGTTACTCGAGTATGTACTCGAGTAACAAGGTAATCAAACTTGAAGTGCTCCTAGCCTTGAAATCCTGCCAACATTACTGGAGTAAAGCATCGAGTAACCTAAATTTTATTTGAAGGTTTACTCGAGTTGGTATCCGAGTAACCTATCAAGAAAAGAATGCAATACTCGAGTAGGTACCCGAGTAAACAAGTATTTCCAAAGATTTCAGATTTTGTTTATTCCATGCACTACCCGATTAATGTTATATCTGTTTGTTGACTTGCAGTTTATCAGAGTGTTCCCGATGATACTCGAGTATGTACTCGAGTAAACTTTAATGAATACTCGAGTAGCTACTCGAGTATCCAAGTCCAGAAATTCAGAAATCATTCTAACGTTCATTGATTTGTTTCCTATATTATTAACCTTTCATTGTATTAGTATTCTTATTATATCCACAGATAAACAATGAAGAGATCTTACCAAATAAGGAAAGTCAAATGCAACGTTCAAATGTCACCTACCGCCACCTATCGCAAACGGATATTTTTCAAATACTGGAAAAGTCAACTGTGGCTGTGCACGCTCTAACAGACATAGAGAAAAATGTTCCAACGGTCATCACCAACATATCTATGTATATGGGAACATCCAAACAGAGGAAAAAAACAAGAACACACACACACAAACGTATTACCATGTTCATTACTCTATTTTACATTATACTTGTAATTCTATGCTTCAGTGATTCTTATTCACTGTGTGAGAGAGATATTTCATTCAAACTCAATAGTTGTTATTGAGGTAACTTAAGGTTGTGGAACCTTGAGTTGGGATTGGATTACAACTTGTAAGGGGGAGCGAGTGTCCAGGCGAAGGAACTTGCTTGTACTGAGGTGCCAAGAACCCACTGAATCTTGGAAGTTATAGTAAAACTCTCAGAGAAGCTCTGAGGGCTGGACGTAGGTCAAAGTGGTTGTGGCCAAACCAGTATAACTCTCGGTGTACACTTCGGTGATATTTCTCCTTACTCTTTATTGCTTTATATTCACCGTCAAGTTTTTATTTGCAACGAAATTTTAGTTTCACCCAATTCACCCCCCTCTTGGGTGAAACGCTTGCTCTAACAAAATGAATTGCTAAACCCTGGTTTATCAGGTGTCCCAAATCTACTCCTTAATGTTTCTTATATCTTTGGGGTATTAAAGAAAACAAAATTGTGAATTTTGGAGAAAATGATTATGTTTCCAGTGAAATTTTCTGCGAGGCAGTGAGTTGTTATGTGATGTTGGACGACCACATGATAAGGAAAAGTTTTGAAATTTTACAAGGTGAAATTAGACATCTTAAGCTTTAATTTAATATGTCATATGAATCATTTGAAGCTATATACAAAAAGTTATGAATTTTTGAAATTTACCCATCGAAACTGGAAAATTTCTAGAACAACATTCAAAGATGGAAATTCTGTTAATCTTGTGCTTTCAATTGGCAAAAGTCTTTATTTTTTCTTGAAACTAGACTCAATAAAGGTTCTATAAGCTTTAGAATAACTCCATAACAATGTCTACAAATTTGGTTATGATTTTTCAATGTTTGGTCAGGAAATCTTCCAAAATTGCCAACTATTGCGAATTTGGGAAACAAAAAGTAATGACAATTGTGTAAATTGTGGAATAAAGTAAAAGCCCATATTTTCCCTTTATTAATGGATATTTGGGAAAAGGAAAATATTTACTTGGAAGATAAATATGCCAAGTGGCATCATCTAAAATCAAGGGATTTAAATAAGAGTATATTAAGTTGAGCACATGTTCAATTAAGTATAAAATAATATATGTGGGTATATGTGGTTAGGCAAAATGGATGAAGACCAATTTGGTGTTCAAAGGGGACCTTAGGACATTTTTTTGGGCCAACTAAAAGGAGAGGAATATGTTCAATTTGAATGGAAAGCTCATGAAACCATTTGATGAAGATAAACTCAAGTACAAGTATTGTGTCATAAACCTTATTTTTGCAATAAAGTTAATTAGGGAAATGCGAGAGGTATTTTAAAAGTCTTTTGCTTCATCTTTCTCATCCCATTTCACGCCTAAGAACACATGAGAGAGAGAGAGAGAGAGAGAGAGAGGAGCTTTAGAGACTTTGAGAAGGAGAGCTTAAGGAAGCGAAAACTAAGGTAAGAACTTGTGTGTGCAAGTGATTTTGCCTTCCAACTTGTATAATTATTCTTCCAAACTCTTTATCTCCATGTAAATCATGTGTAGCCAAGCTAATCTTCAAGGGAGAAGAGAGAGAAAGTGACGTTTTAGGGAGAGAAAGAGGAGGAATCGAAGGTAAATCATAACACTTTGCCTAATATGTTGATTTATGTTGGTTGTTGGTGGTTTGGTTGGTTATTGTCTTGGTTTTCATGAGTTTTTGATTTTGAGAAGCTCAAACCCTAAGAGGAGGTGCTGCTCAAATTTGGACTAATCATATGGAAGTGTAATTAAGCGGTTAAACAAGTAATTAAAGGTGATAAGAAGGTGTTTTATGGATTGAAATCATAAAATTCAATTTTCTCCAATTTTTATGGAATTTCGTCCACATCTGTTTTGGGCTGTGTTTGGATTGAATTATGGTGTTTTTGATGATTCTATTGTGTTTAGAATGGAAAATTGTGAAGGTTCATGTTGGGTGCAAGGCGAGAAAAACCTTAAAAAGTGAAATGACAAAAAATAGCCTTAAAACCCTCACGTAGGGGCTGCCAAGGGTAAATTCATAATTGGGGCTGGAATTTGGGAAAAACGAGGTAAAAAATGGATTCCTTGGGTGAAAATATGTAAGAATAGGCTAGGTCAAAATTTCTGAAAAAGTACGGTCGGACCGGGCTAGGAGGGGTCGGGTTGGGTCCCTGGGGGTATTTTCGTAAATTTGCATAGTAGACTTATATAACCACTAAAAGCATATTGGAAGTGCCTAAAATTGTACATTTGACATTATAGGACTGATTTGAGAACTTGAGTAGTTGACACGCATATCAAGGAGCTATTTTCAAGTAGCAAAAAAAGCTTAAGGTAGGGAACTTATCTCTCCTACGTGTATTTGATATTTGTACTGGTGCATTCATGTATGCTAATGCTTTGCTTGATTATGTGAAACATATATGAATGACTGAAGCCTTGTTTCTATTTATGCTATGACTATAAGTATGTTGTTTGAAACATTGAGCACACAGATATGTTATTGTGTGAGTATGAGTTATGAATGCAAGTATGTCATGCATTAAGCACTTATCTTTCATGCATATTAGTACTGTTTTCTACTAAGATTCTCTTGAATTTCACCCTCTCCTACCAAAAAATTAGACAAGTAAATACGGAAGGTACGTAGAGATCATAGAAGGGAACTATACGAGAGGATTGCAATGGTGGAATGATGACGGGAATATGTCTCTATTTCACTGGGATGGGTGTAGACACCCAAGTAGCCTTGTGTGGCTACGGTGATTATAAGTATCTTGTACGAAACCCTATGGGGAATTTCTGTGATCGGGCACTTTTTATCAGTATATTTATGCTATTCTTGTGTTCCCCATCGAAATGCGTATTGTTTTCCGTAAATACTTTGAAAAATGAGAAAATAAAGATAAGGATGTGATACTTCCTTTCTCCAGAATTTCCAGTTCATCTCAGTGACGAAGTGTGTAATCCCCTTCCAACCAAGGCTGAGACTAAGTTCATAAATCATGATTAAGTGAAATTAGAGACCATGATACAAATTGGGACTTAGAAAATACACTTTTTGCCTAACTCAGGGTTTACAAAAGCTTTTCTAAAACCTGTTTAACAATGGTCTCATATCCACATTTCAATACACAAATGGCCTGTACTGGTTGATTTCACTCATACATATCAGAGTACAAAGTAATTTCCCGACCCAATTAGGTTCAATTCACTAAATAAGGGTTTACACAAGGCACAAATGCCCAAGTAGTTTCCCATACAAGGAGATTACATAAATACTATCCAATATATACATGTAATTCCTAAAAAAACAAAATAATTTATACATGATAACCAAATAACCAAAAATAAGACTCCTAATCCAGAGTTCTACCCGCTCTTTATCACCCGCTTCCCTTTTGATCCTTCGGCCCTGTCTAAAATTGTTTTGGGAGAGTGAGATTCTAAGGAATCCCCGTAGTATCAAGTCACTCATAGTATGCACAACAATAAGGCATGAAAGCAAAGATAACCAACTACGGAATCTTCAACCCGAAAGAAGTCCTTGCCGTCCTTGATTGCTTACTCCATCCTCGATCCACTACCTTGTTGAAAGGTTAGTAGGGGAGGGTGAGATTCAAGAGAATCTCAGTAGGAAACAATACCAATATGCATGTATGATAAATGTTTAATGCATGACATGCTTATATCACATAATTCATGCTAACATAATGACAAATTTGTAAGCTCAATGCTTCAAACAACATACTGATGGCCATAGCATAAATTGAAACATAGCTTCAAATTACATATAATCATGGAAAGCGGAGACATGCACCAACACAATAACACAAATATCAAATACATGCAGGAGATATATGTTCCCTACACTGGTCCTTCAACGTAAGCTCCAGCTCCGGCTGCTCATGATCAGGGCGATCATCAAACCCTATAAACAAAATAAGGACATATGGTTAATCCCTTTTCCAATTCCTTAACTTTCAAACACTTAAGTTAGTTATCATTCATGACCTTTAGGTGACTACTCAAGGCCTAAACACATACCTAAAGGGTTGGGAGAAACTGAACTAAAAACCATCTTTTGAATCATCAAAATCCCTATTTTGACTGTAGCACTTAAGTGAAGATGACCTCATTCAAGTGATGGATGCCTTTCACTCGAGTGATAACCTCAATACTCGAGTGATGCCTCCTCAAGTACCCGAGTCCTACCGAGTGAAGCTCCAAAAGTGCTTACTCGAGAGCACAGAAATCTCAGAGTCAAAAGTGCACTCGAGTACAAAGACCTTCACTCGAGTGATAGCTCAAAACTTGCGAGTACTAATTTACACTCTTGCCAACTTGTCCGTGAGTGTTAACTCGAGACGCGGCTCCAAGTGACAAAATGCATGCTCACTTGAGTGACACAAGGTGCACTCAAGTGATAACCCTCATCACTTGCAGGCGAACCAATACACTCTTACAACTTCCACATGCACGTGGGACCAAAATAGAAAGGAAAAACAGAAGATACCATACTACACTTGAGTGAGGACCAGGCGCACTCAAGTGATGCTTATTAGAACACAGAAACACAGTAGATATCAGAACTTTCCCAAACTTTCAACTTATGTTCCCAATGGTTCCCAAACTCTAACACAAGGCTATTCCCACATAATTTCACACAAGGAATAGATTGAAACCCTCAAAACATCCAAAATCTTATCACAATACCATTTTCCCCCAATGGTCACACTTATCACACACATTACCCAAATTTCACTACTTTACTCCTAATGCTCTAAACCAATTCCAATGACACCAAAACACACTATGGCATCATTTTAACCACAATACACCACCATTCCACAATCATACTAAATTAGGGCAAAAACTAAAAGTCACAAAACTCAACCATAAATCACAAATAATAGATCAAAAGTGAGCAAACACTCACCTCTTCCTCTTTCCCAAGCCACTTTCTTGATTTTTCATCGTTCCAAATTCTACAAGCTCTCAAAACACCTTCGTTCCCAAATCTAAAACCATAGCAATAAAGCTCTCATCACTATGAACAACTTTAAAAAAGGTATTTGAGCATTAGAGGACATTTACCAAGACAAATCTCACCTTTTTTCTTTCTCTTTCCCCTTTGAGCTTGGCATCCATAGAGAAATAGAAGAGAGAGAGATGAGACGATGATGATAAAGAAGCTCCATAGATTTTTAGGCCATTTGGCCGACTTGACAAAGAGAGGAGAGATGGAAGAGTTGAAATCTTGACCCAAATCCAAGGGTCCACAATTTTCCAAGTGTCACCATCTTGACCAACCTCCCATGAGCTCACATACGCATATATACATGGGATTCTGCCCCTTGATCTATTACATAATTCGATTACAACCATTGATCTTCAAATTACCAATGAGTTTCCTCCTGGTAACCGATCAATTGGCCGGTAACTTTATCGTTTTGCCCCTGATTATGGTCATTCCCTTGGAATCACCATCAAACTCATTTCCATATTTTGTAATCCAAATTTGGGATCCTGCTAAACTAGGGCTTATCAGTCCACTAATCTCAGGCTTATTCTCTAAGCTCAAGTCTCAAAATTCGGGGTATTACATGAACCATGTTGTCCTTTAACTCTACAATGATTCACCACGTTAGTATCAAACAAAATATATACACATAATCCATAAGACTTAGATATATCCACAACTAGTAGAAACATCTATGTGTTTACAATCAACAATTATCAATCACCAAGCTACCTTAAGCCAAAGAACTAAGGCCAACTAGGGAGCTATCCTAGCAAATCCTCACCTTGCTAAGAACTACAGCTCTAATACCACAAATGTAACCCCCTTCCAACTAAGGCCAAGATTAAGTTCATAAATCATGATTAAGTGAAATTAGAGACCATGATACAAAATGGGACTTAGAAATACACTTTTTGCCCAACTCAGGGTTTACAAAAGCTTTTCTAAAACCTGTTTAACAATGGTCTCATTCACATTTCAATACATAAATGGCTTGTACCGGTTGATTTCATTTATACATATCAAAGTACAAAGTAATTTCCTGACATACTCACGTTCCATTCACTAAATAAGGGTTTACATAAGGCACAAATGCCCAAGTAGTTTCCATACAAGGGGATTACACAAATATTACCAATATATACATGTAATTCCCAACAAAAGAATAAAATGATTTATACATGATAACCAAATAACAAAAAATAAGACTCCCAATCCAAAGTTCTACCCGCTCTTCGTCACCCGCTTCCCTTTTGATCCTTCAGCCCTGTCTAAAATTGTTTTGGGAGAGTGAGATTCTAAGGAATCCCCGTAGTGTCAAGTCACTTATAGTATGTACAACAATAAGGCATGAAAGCAAATCCTCACACACATTGCAACTACAATGGCAGTTACAGTGGAAAAGGCAGGTATGACTTATGTCACCCTTATGCTTGCTCACGCTGCATTGCATAACAACACAATTCACACAATATATTTTACCACAGCTAGGATTCATATAAGGCATTTCATACGCAAGGCATACAGGCAAGATATACAACACATAGCCTACGACTGGATTCACAACACGCCGCCCCACGGGTCGGATTAACAAAGGTCCATGTCAATTACCACGACAGTTCAGCGGTCGAGCTAGAGATGACCAACGTCAATCCCTAAACGGCTCACACTGGAAGTGCTCACGGTGTAATGGACCATGGCACATACAGTTCACAAAGCTTAATGACAAGTCATGCATATCAAGACATCATACACAACATGAGAGAAAAGTCACTACCTTGGTCCTTCTGTGCGCGCTCTGTCGGAGGTCTCTCCCGAGTAGGGCAAATATCTTATACTATATTTCACAATGAGTGATGAAGGGTTATTTCTCTATTCCAATTCTCAATAACTTCTTAATACTTAATTGGTTATCATTATTGCTCTTTAAGTACCCATAAACAACTCTAACACAAGCCCTAAAGGGTTGGAAGACTATCCCTGAAAATTCCCTTTTTGAAAGCTCAAAACTGATATTTTTCACTGAGACACCTAGTAAAGATGGCCTCACTTGAGTGATATTGTACGGATACTCGAGTGAAGGAGACCTCACTTAAGTGATGGTACGGTCAACACTCAGGTACTCGAGATTGAAAGACAGCGAGTGTACACCCAAGAGCACAAGAACTCTTAGAAGGCTGCAACACTCGAGTCCAAAAAACCACACTCGAGTAATAGCCAAATGCTCACTCGAGTACCAGGAAGTAAAGCATAGGAAATAAGGACCCGAGAGCACAAGAGTTTTCCACAAAGTGGAACACCCGAGTGGAACATAAAGCACTCGAGTGATGGCCTAACACTCGCAAGTGTTATGGTACACTCTTGCCTTTATCCACGGAAGTGCAACATGAAACTGGAAGCAAAAGGGAAAATACACTACAACACTTGAGTGAAAGCCATCCTCACTCGAGTGATGTTCATCCCGTACTCGAGTGGACCCTAAATTACTCGAGTAATTCTTATCAGAACTAAAAAACGCAGAAGGTATGACAGTACTTCCCAACATTTGCCCAATTGATTCTAATGGTCCTAAACTCTTACCTAAAGCTACTCCCACACAAAAACACCTAAGGAATTCAATAGAACCATAAGAATTACCAAAATCCTATTCCATTATCATGCTTTGGTTTTGGGCAACATAAACATCCAAATTCCAAAATCATCCAAACATATCATTCCATTCCCAAATCAATCTATCCATCTAAAACTCATACCAAAACACCCATTTCTATACCAATAACATGCCAAACTACCAATGACCCTATTGCAACGAAAATGAGCCAAAAATTCCAGAAATTCCAATCTTAATCATTTGGCATAGAACATAGATAGAAGGATTGGTTACTTACCTTATCAACTTTCTCAAAGACACTTATTGATTCTCCAACCACCACAATTCCTTGTGGTCTCGAATCAACACCAATGGCCAAACTATAAACATCAAAAGGAAGCTCTTAACTCAAGGAACAACTTAGAGAATAGAGTTTAAGCAATGGAGGCCATTTAATCACCTTAAATGCAAGCTTTTCCTTTCTTTCTCTTGCCCAACAATGATCGCCAGAAATGAGAAGAGAAGAGAGAAAAGAGTGCTTGAGGAAGAAGAGAAAATGATGAAGCTACTCCCTCCCCTACTTGGTCAGCCGAAATGGAGGAAGAAGAAGAAAGAGAAAATAATAATTAAATGGTATTTGACTTTTCTTTACTCCTCTTTCTTCTTCCAAACTTGCCACTTGTCACACTATTATTGGCTCCCATAAAGTGAACACCCAATTAGCTTCTCTAATCCCTCCATTAGCCATATAATCACATTTCTCATTTTTCTTGGTTAGTAATTAATTTCTCCCTTAATCACTAACTTATGACCCATAATTCCATTCTTCCAATTTTTTTTACCAATTATGGCATATTTACTGAAATCGCCACAAAACACATAATAATTCCTATTTAAATTTAAAATTATCTATAATAATTGTCATTAGCCCTTAATAAAAATTTGAGGCATTACAAAGTGAAGGAAGGGGTGGGGATTTATATAGATTATACACCCTCATCTTTTTATCACACTACCAGAAAAGGTGGTGTGATTATTGGTAGTTGGTGTTACTCCACCTAGCTCATAAATTTTTTTTTCTTTTACCGCCACCTACCCTCCTATTTTTTTAATTACTATTATATTATTATATACATAAATATATATATATATATATAACATATTTTATCAAAATCCCTCTTTTCTTTTTATCCTACTAATTTTATTTTTATGAATAGTTTTTTTAATTATAATTATATCCAATAAATAAAAATCAGGATATTACAATTCTCCCTACTTTATAGAATTTTGTCCTCAAAGTTCATAATAAACCAAGAAATCTAACAATCCACAACACAAGATTCCCATACAACATCAAAGTCAAAGCAGAGTCTTCACAATACCAATGGCATACTAAGCATAACAAAACACAAGTCTCCAATAGAAGCTTAATTGAAATATTACAAATTTGATAACAAACATAAATATCAATGTTACCACAATACACACATACCTAAGTAAATAAATTAGGGGTACAAATCCTCCTTTTAACCTCAAGATACCATAATCTCATTAAGTTTCTTAAGAGGCAAACAACTAAGATCAATTTTTTTTTTTACGATTGTCAAATTCCAACACCAAATTCAGACCTACATTAGTTCTCACAGATGATCTAATAGTGTGGATACATTTACATCAAATTGTAACTCACAAACATGTAAGTCTAGTCTCTAATGATATCAGGTGGAGTACCTGCCTCCTCAGAAGTCAAAGCAAACACTTGTTTGGGTATCGATAGTCTAGGTGTCTCATCTTCTTTCCTTCCTTTAAAGTAATGTTTCACAATATGACCTTTCTCTCCACAATTAAAGCAAGTCAAACACTCGCTAGGAAGTATTCTCCCATAACGAGTACTAGGTGGGCGTTGAGTCATACTAGGAGTTGATGCTACTGATCCTTGTGGGAGCCCTGATTCACTCTCGTATAGATGTTATGGCTCTGACTCGTAGGAGGAAAATTCCTTTGCTGGAAGCTTCCCTGATGGAAACTCCTTCTGCTGCTAGATCCATTAAAACTCGAGGAGTAACTATTCTTATTTACACCTCTGATATTCCCAAACTACTATTAAATTGGCCTTGAGAATCCCTTCTCATAGATCTCTTGGCATCTCTATAACTTCTACAAACCTCTCCAGTTTTTGCTATCAACTCCTTGAGGGTAGTGATGTTATAGGTGTCCATCCTTGCCTTGACATTATCATTACATTTTTCAAACATCTGTCTAGCCAACCAATTGTTGTAAGCCTTATTGGTTCTATCTCACTGTGACACAGACTTAGCCAACCCCATAAATTAAGCTATAAATGTGTTTCATCCATCTCCCCCTGCCAAAGAATGAAGAACTCAGCTTCTTTTTGATGCCTCATTTCAATGGGAAAATAGTAATCAAAGAACATTCTCTTAAATTTATCCTACTCAAGTTTATGTCTATCGACAGGCTTCATAATATTCTACCAATCTAATGTACCACCTGTTAACAGGGTCTTTGCAGCTATCACCTTTTGATATTTATCACACCCAATTAGCTCAAATAACATTTCCAACCTATTAATCCAACTTTCAGTATCTGTTGGCAATCCTCCCGAAATGTCTTAGGATGGAAACGATCTAAATGTTTCTATATTATAAACATGTTTTAAGCACCCTTTCGATCTCTTTAATCATTAGGTTTGGAGTACACAGATGTGGAATTGATTCCTTAGAATGACTACTATTCTCTTTCTCTGATTTAATATTAACCTCCTGGGTATTTCCCTTGTTTTCCCAGCTTGGCCTTTACTGGCTTTGCCTTTCTTGAGTCTTCTCAACCATTCATCTGTTCTAATGGTCCATCCATACAGATGTCGTAATATTTCAGCCTCAGTTAAATGCTCCTAAGGCCCATTAGATCTTTGTTAGCCATTGTCATCGATGTCTGCACGCCTGGTATTCACCATCTCTCCTCACTTATGGGTAAAACCCACCTAAAGATGGAGAATAGTAAGAATAAGAAATAAAAACAACACAAAAGGGAAGCAGGTGTTTAAAGATTCTATATTACCATACTCTAAATACAATGCATGATAGGACCAGGAAATCATAAACGCAATTGCTTTGATACCAAATTTGAAAAGACCCTTTATCCAAAATAGAATTATCCATAATGATTTTATAAAATCTGGTTAACCAATGATAATCGAAAACAATTTCTCTTTCAAAATATATAAGAGTTCAGGGCACAAAACCTACCCACAAATCCACTACAAAGAGATTCATTACTCTGGGCACACATAACAACATGAGAATTGACAGCCCACGAGTCTTACAACACTGAATCCCATAATTAAGATTCCTACCAAACAGTTTCCAAATTTGAAAAGGCCCTTTCTCCAAAATACAATTATCTATAATGATTTTATAAAATCTGGTTAACTAATGATAATCAAAAATAATTTCTCATTCAAAATATATCAGAGTTCAGGGCACAAAACCTGCCCACAAACGCACTACAAAGAGATTTATTACTCTAGGCACACATAACAACAAGAGAATTCATAGCCTACGAGTCTTATAACACTGAATCCCACAATTAAGATTCCATACCAAATAATTTCCAACATAGATATGATTGGGAGTCTACCAACATGTTAGAGTATGCAAAATAAGGCCTCTGGCCTAACAACAGTTAAACAGTTATCCAAATAGTAAATATTATATCTAAAAACTTTAGATGCCCTATAATGACAGTATACAAAATAATACAACACCAATACCAAAAGAGGCCTCCAAGGTTCTCAATGCCTATGCCTCTGGTTGCTTCCCTTGGCCTCTAGCTAAAGTAAAGGTCTTGCCTGAAAAAAATTTACAACGACAAGGTGAGACATAAAGTCCTAGTAACCAAAATCAATTTACAAAATATACAGGAAAGGATTATAAACCAGAGAAGCATGTTTAACTAACATAATAATAATAATATTCTCAATAATTAAACTTCACATAATATGATCAATAATTAGAACCATCCCCACTCATCCATCATGCTCTTCCTTATAGCTTCTGGATGTGGTACAACCTATCAGTGCTAGTATACCTAGCCAAAGTTGTAAGACCCCTCCTTACATAATAGTTATCATTGAAATTAATTAGAGTAGCAATTGTGCAGTTTAGTGGGCACACAAGAAGAGCATAAATATATTGATATATTGATACATTAGGCTTGATCAAATTACATAAATTCCCCACCGGGTTTTGTACATAATACTTACAGACCTTGACATAATAAAAGGTCTTCAGATAACCAACATCTTTACTCAATCTTGACCAGAATCTTCAATTGCCTGTAAATACCATTTTGCCTTTGGAGCTGTTTACTAATGCTGCAAACTTTATATATTTATGAAAAGGGTGAGATTCAAGAGAATTTCAGCAGTAACATACTATCGATCATATAACATGCGGAAAGTAAATATGTCATGCTCTATATTATGCCACAAATTGACAACAATATCACGGCTTGTATACATGAGTTAGGGGCTCAATCCCCCACTACCCGTAAAACCTTAGTTAAGTTCTTACTCAACAATCAGGCACACCTCGGTAGGGTTCTTGCTCAACAACCAGGTAAGTGTGCCTCAACACACAAATTTCCCTCCTAAGCAAAATCATGCTCATTCATTATATTATAGAAGATGGCACACACCATATAAACATTGGCAAAGTATGTGAAGGATAGAGTTACTACCTGAGATAGCCTTTTCCCGCTTAATCGTCTAACTATCTTGATCCAGCTCGGTCACACCTATCCGGTCTTAAAATTCCAAGTTTACAAGAATTACGTTAATACTCATTCATGTAGTACTCTAAACTCTTTCAAACTTATTTTGTTGGTTATCTTAGCTTAAAATTATGAAATGACCAAAATACCCCTGGGACCTGGTCTAAGTCGCTTTTTATTTAGTCTAACTATACTTTTCCAAAAATTATGACTCGGGCTATTCCTACATAATTTTACCTAAGGAATCCATTTTTGACCTCATAATTACAAAATTCAATGATAAAAGATGAAAATGCCCTTGGCAACTCCAAACTTAGGGTTTTAGGGATACTTTTGCCATTTCATATTTCAAAGCTTTTTACACTTTATGATCAACATGAACCTTGCACAATTTTCCCTTCTAAACACAATGGAATAATCAAAAATACCAAAATCCAATTCAACCACTACCAAAATAAGTTTGAACGAAAATAGTGAAAATTAGGAAAAATGTAGTTTCTTGATTCCAATATGTTAGTACAAGCGTTTCACCCAAGAAGGGGGTGAATTGGGTGATACCAGAAATTTTGTTGCACATAAGAAAATTGACTGGAAATATAAAGCAGTTGAGAGTAAGGAGAAATATCACCGAAGTGTACACCGGGACTTATACTGGTTTGGTCACAACACTTTGACCTATGTCCAGTCCTCAGAGCTTCTATGAGAGTTTCACTATATCTTCCAAGATTCAGTGGGTTCTTGGCACCTCAGTACACATCAAGTTCCTTTACTTGGACACTCGCTCCCACTTACACGTTGTAATCAAATCCCCAACTCAAGGTTCCACAACCTTAATTTGTCTCAATATTGAATATTGAAGTTGTAATGAAAAACTCTCTTGCATAGTAAATGAAAAATCACTGGAGTACAAATAACGAGTATAAGAAAAATAGAACATTAAGAATGTGTTGATCAATATATGTTCGTTTGTTCTCAGTTATTCATCTCTGTTCTTTGAATGCTCCATATATATATAGATAATTTGTGGTGTCCGTTGGAAGCATTTCAAATATGTCTGTTAGAGTCGTGCATCAACAGTTGACCATTCTTTTAATTTGGAAACTATCCGTTTGCGGTAGGTAGCGGTAGATAAGATATCGGACGTTTTATTTGACATTTCTCTTATGTCATGATTTCTTCATTATTTCTCTGTAAACATACTTAGAATACTAGTGCATGAAGAGTTAATCATATAGATAACAAACCAATAAACATACGATTAAAAACATGATTTCTGGAGTACCTTGCTCAAGTGGCCACTTGAGTGATCATGCTCATTACTTGAGTAGTCCTTCGAGTAAACTTATTAAAAATATGACAGAGAGTAATTCAATATTTTCATAAAATATTACTCGGGTAAGACATGGAGTAAGATATATCACAAACCTTGGAAATACCTGATTACTCGAGTGCTCACTCGAGTTAGCATGTCTTTTCTTCACAAGTTCTCGAGTGACTACTTAGTAAAATGATAATAAGTTTGCAGATTACTTGATTACTCCCTCGAGTAATACTTCAAATAACTCTGTAGATTACTTGAGTGGTCCCTTGAGTAAATAGTTTTCTCAAATGGTTACTCGAGTCAAGTGTGTCAATTTTTAGCTGAGAGCTACTGGAAGGTATTTGTCCTGGTTACTCGAGTAATGCCTTTTATTATTTGTTTACTCGAGTGGTTACTCGAGTATTGTTCCATATAACTTTACAGATTACTCGAGTAACCCCTCGAGTAACTCCTTCCAAATTTTGGCAGTGCACCTTTGGAACATTTTCTCCAACATTACTCGAGTGCTCACTCGAGTAACAGAGTTCATTACTCGAGTGGTCACTAAAGTAAACCTTTAAGAAATTTGCTAGTGATGTTTTTCCTGTGCTTTGTCTCTCAGATCTTCTTCATTACTCCAGTGCCAACTTCAAGTAAGGCTTTTGTCTGCCATTTAGTTACTTTGTGTAGATTCTTTACTATGTTATCAAATCCAATCTTTGTTATCATTAAAACACATGGGATCTAACATTCTCACCCTTTTTAATGATGACAAAACTTGGTGATTTTGAACAAAGTTTTTGAAATTAAGTTTTCAAACACAAGTTTCTTAAATACTTTTCAGATGAAACTTTTGTTCAATTTAAACTTGAAAACTCTTTTGAAATAGCTTATTAAAGATCTTTTCAAATGATCTTGAAAAAATGAGTTTTTGTTCTTATTTACTTGTTCACCTTGCATATACAATTGAAAACTCATTAGTCCCACAATGCAATATAACTTGAATGAAATTTAACCTTAATGGCATAGAGAAGAAAATTGAATAAAGGAGAATTCATTATATAATCAAACTTAGAATTCAAAGTTAAAAGCTCAGCTCCCTAAAGCCTTGTACACCCATATCCCCAGTACATTAACTCAGCCATTGATCATAAAATCACTCAGGCTCTTCTCCCCCCTTTTGTCTTAATCACAAGGGTGGTATCAATCATGAGGAGGAGTAGATGGCTTAGCTGCTAGATAGGAGTAATAGGAAATGCCAAAGATTCATATGAACCATCTGAACTAAAAGAATATGAAGATGATGGTCAAGGTTCAAGAAGGTTCACTAGAGGTGTCTGAAGATCCTCTGGAGGATTCACTGGAGGTGATGGGTAAGAAATCAAAGAAGTAATTTCTACTTCCTCTGTAGCAAATAGGTGAAGACACAAGTACCTCCTCAGTGTATGTAGGTGAGGCAATGGGAAAAGGTATTGACTCAGGCTAAACTGGCTGAGCTGGATCATCGGTGGTGATGTGGATTGGCTCGGATGTCTATGGGTCAGGCATAGAGAATAGAAGATTACTGGGTCCAAGATCAAAGGGTCTATGCTCAGTAGGTATAGGATCAGGAGGACTAGACTCGGAAGGTCCAGGTTCAGAGACTAGTACTGGCTCAAGAGTAATAGAAGGACAATGAATAGAGGATCCAGATGCCATAGCATCAAGTCTGGCAATAATTGATCTTAGAAGCTCTTCCTAGGCATGTTGTTCTGCTAACATCTCTTTGTGCCTCTTGTCCATTCTCTCCACAAGTTGTCCCATCTTCTCATTCATGTAGGTTACCAACTCCGTATTCGTATTGGCAATATCGAAATGGAAACCCTTTATAATGTTCTCCATGAATATTTGCATTGCGGCACCAAAGAAAGAAGGTGAGGATGTGTTAGCTGGAGCAGAAGACTGTATGTCATCCATTTGACTAGTTAAAGTTTCAGTCTTCTTCTTCTTCTTAGGACTTGCTTCAAGAAGAGTCTTCAGAGGAATATCAATGTTCAACTTTCTAGTCTGATTTTGCCCCACTGGACTTAACCTCTCAATTGGTTCCTTACTCTCTAAATACCATATCTTGTTCTTCTTTAAGAATAGAGATATAAGCTGAGGATAAGGCATTGGAGTAGTAGGTTTCCCTTCAAACCTATATCGCTTGATCTCAGCAAAAATATATTCTCCCAAGTTCCTTTATTCTTTAAGGAGTAATGAGGCAAATTTTCTGAAGTCCCTCTCAAAGAAATGAGTGAAATTGTTGGCTTTATTGACTATGGCTTTCGAATAGATATACCATAGAACATGATGAAAATCACACATATCACTCAGATTGAAATTGAGGAGTCCCACTATCTTACCAGGTCTTAGAATATAAAACAACTGGTTTGAGTCATAATTGGGATAATCATTATCAGGAGGGTTCTCTATTCCTAACCAGGTATTGATTTTGGAGGGTGAGATTAGAATTCTCTGTACTCTAACCTTAGAAGTCATTTCTTCTTCCACAGACTTCCTGATAGGATCATTTATAGGTTCAAGGTTGCAATAAAAATGCCTTACAACTTGGGTGTAAAATGGAAGTTTAATAGACAAACAGGGCATAGATGAATCAAGATAAGGACTTAGGTCGAACTTCAATAACTCTTGAAGAACCTTGGAGTCAATATAGTGCATCTTGCACACAGTTCTTCTTGCAAAATGACTCAAGTACTTCTGAGATTCCTCCAGCTTGTTCATATTGAATCCATTTGGCGGAAATGTGATTTCCTCTTCCCTGACCTCTTTTGACTTCTTGGATGATTGCCCTTTCTTTGCTTCCTTAGACTAGAAGGCTTGTTCAAGCATCCCTACCATGACTTTGGTGAGGTTTTTATCAAGCTTGGGCTTTTAAAAACGTTTTGGAGAAAAAGTAAGTGTGTCGGATGAGTCAGAAGGAGCAGGGGATGGTGCCTTTGTTCCTTTGGCTCTTCAAGTAGATATGCTCTTCTTTGATTGAGCTCTTGTGGCAATGGGCTCCTTAATCACAACCCCTTTCAACTTTGGCTTGGTTTGTGTTTTAGCTTTGGCTTTAGGTTTAAGAGAAAGCTTTCGTTTCTTGGTAGGTAGATATGAAAGAGAATTATAGAGTTGATATGGTTCAGAGGACTCAGAAGGAGTGCTAAGATTGGGAGATTTTATCCTCACCATTGTGATTTGAGAAAGGAAAGACTTTCTGGAAAATAGGGTCAGAAGTTGCGAGAGAAGGGCATAGCAATCTGAGCAATCTGGGAGGTTTTAGTAAGCAAGAATCAATGGGTTTTGACGGAAATGAGAAGAGAAAATGATTGTGAAAAATTTTTGTAAGAGCACTAGGAGAATCACTTAAGGAGATTTTGTGAAGAATGATCGAGTAGCGACAGAAATATCCCTAAATCCCGACATTACTCAAGGGCTTACTCGAATGATCATCAGCTTTACTCGAGTAGGTACTCGAGTAATCATACCAGAAATTTCAAAAAGTCGTAAATTCAAGTGCGTACCTGCCATGAATAATATTGTAATTACCCATGTATATTCCCTCGATCATTTGATGGCTCTTTAGGACAAATTTGAGTTAAAATATCAGAAATTTGTGATCTGCAACCAGAGTTACTCGAGGCCTTACTCGAGTAACCTTGAACATTACTCGAGGCCTCCCTCGGGTAATGTGTTTCTTTACCTTTTAATTGTTTATTTCCAATTGTTGTGCCATTTCTTTTAAATTGATTTTGAATTAATGTTCCACGGATATAATTTTTAGGTCATTACTTATGGTAATCCAGTCCATTACTTGAAGGTGTCACTCCAGTAATGTTGGTTACTTGAAGTTATCCCTCTAGTAATTTTGTCCTCTATTAACATCTGCTTTTCATACTCTAAAAAAATATCAAGATCCTGCAAAATAAATTGCTAGAAACTTTAATGCTTAAGTTAGTAATCATCAAAACATCATTAAATAACATTATCTAACATTTTATAAATACTAAATAGCTTACAATTCATCAGGATTTACCATTCCCAATTCTCTTCTAATATACAAGAATTGATATTTTGCAAGAGGTTTTGTGAAGATACCAGCTAGTTGAAGATGAGCTAGAATGAATATCACTTTGACATCTTTCTTTTGGACATGATCTCTGATGAAGTGATGTCTAACATCAATATGCTTGGTTCTAGAATGTCGAACTGGATTCTTTGCCAAGCTTATCTGCTAGTGTTGCCACAATATATTGGTATCTCCTTTAGATAAATCTTGTAGTTGTTGCTTCAGCACAATAACTAGATGCTGCAACATACTTAGCTTCTGTTGATGAAAGAGACACTATATTTTGTTTCTTGCTAAACCATGATACAAGTGAACCTCCAAGAAACTGGGCTTGTCCACTAGTACTCTTTCTGTTTGTCTTGTATCCTCCATGATCAGAATTTGAGTATGCAACTAGATATTCACTTCTTCCTTTAGGATACCAGAGACCTAATTCTACCATCTCAGCAAGATATCAGAAGATACATTTGGCGGTTTCAGCATGTGACTCCTTTGGTGCCGATTGATATCTTGCACACATACCCACACTGAATTGAATGTCAGGTCTGCTTGCAGTGAGATAGAGTAATGATCCAATCATTCCTCTATATTTTATGATATTGTAATCTTTTCCTTTGATATCCGCATCAAGCAATATGGTTGAGCTCATGGGCGTATCCATTCCATTTTCCTCATCCATTCCATACTTCTTCAATAGCTCTTTCAAATACTTCGTTTGAGATATGAAAATTCCATTCTTTCTTTGTTTGATTAGCAAACCGAGAAAGAAATTCAATTCTCTAATTATTGACATCTCAAACTACCCCAGCATTATCTTAGAAAATTCCTTACATAAGGTTTCATTAGTAGCACCGAAAACTATATCATCAATAATAAATTTGCATGATTAAAAAGTCATCTCGTTTTCATTTTGTAAAAAGTATTGTATCAAATTTTCCTCGTACAAAACCTTGATCAATGAGAAATTTATTGAGCCTTTCATACCATGTTCTAGGAGCTTGTTTTAAACCGTATAAAGCTTTTCTTAGTTTAAAAACATGATCAGGTTTGGTTACATCTTCAAAACCTGGGGGTTGATCTACATACACTTCTTCCATGATATAGCCATTTAGAAATGCACTTTTTACATCCATTTGATAGAGTTTGAATCCTTTGATGTATGCAAAGGCTAAGAATACTCGTATAGCTTCCAATCTAGCCACTGGAGCATATGTTTCCTCATAATCAATTCCTTCTCCTGATTATAGCCTTTAGCCACCAATCTTTCCTTGTTTCTGATAATAATTATAGATTCATAAAGTTTGTTCTTGAATACCAATTTAGTGCCAATGATCGGATGCTCCTTAGGTCGAGGTACCAATTCCCAAACCTGATTTCTTTCAAATTGGTTTAATTCTTCTTGCATTGCTATAACCAATCATTGTCTGATAGGGCTTTGTCAATGTTAGAAGGTTCAATCTCAGAAATAAAAGCATAAAAACTAACCTCATTGAAAATTCTATTCCTAGTTTTGACTCCTTTATTCATATCTCTTATGACTTGATCTAGGGGATGACTTTTATTGAATTTCTAGGCTCTAGGCTGTCTTAGTGACTGATCTTCTTCCTTGGTTTGATCAACTTCTAGAATAAGAGATTTAGAAATAAACTGACCATTTTCTTGATTTAAAACAACTTTCTGCTCATCATCAATGGTTTTGTCAGACGATTCAAATTCATCAAATACAACATGAATTGATTCTTTAACAACACATGTTCTTTTATTGAAAATTCTATATGCAAAACTTCTGTTAGAATAGCCTAGGAAAATTCCTTTATCTATTTTAGAATCAAATTTTCCTAAGTTATCTTTACCATTATTATGAATGAAACACTTACACTGAAGATGTGTAAATGAGCAAGGTTTGGCTTCCTTCCTTTGTATAGCTCGTATGGTGTCTTTCCAAGTTTTGTTCTAATGTAGGCTCTATTTGAAATATAGCATGCTGTTCTCATTGCATTGGCCCATGAAACTTGAGACACGTTCTTTTCATCCAGCATTGCTCTAGCCATTTCAGTGAGCACTTTATTCTTACGTTCCACAACTTCATTTTGTTGAGGTGTCCTTGGAGCAGAGAAATTATGATCAATGCCATTAGTATCTCAATATTCTTCGAAGGCTTGATTTTCAAACTCTCCACCGTGATCTGTCCTGATACCTACAATAGACATACCTTTCTCATTTTACACTTTATTGGCAAAAATAATGAATTATGTAAAGGTTTTATCCTTTGATGACAGAAAAATAGTCCATGTAAATCTAGAGAAATCATCAACAATGACCAATGAATATAAGTTGCCACTAAGGCTTTTAACTCTTGCTTGACCAACTAAATCCATATGTAGCAATTGAAGTGGTTGATTTGTTGTAATTTCATTTTTCGATTTGAAAGATAATTTAGTTTGTTTACCCGTTTGACATGCGTCACAAATCAAATCATTTTTAAAACTTACTTTGGGTAATCCAAGAACTAAATCCTTTTTGAGTAGTTTGCATAGTTGGTGCATGTTGACATGAGCTAGTCTCCTATGCCATAACCAACTTTCATCGGCATTACTCAGAAAACAATTTTCAAAGTCATTTCTATTGATATCAAGAGTATAGCAGTTACCTTCCCTTTTTGCTTTGAGCTTTGCCTTGATATTTTTCTTATCAAGTTGTAAGTCTTTCTTGTTGACAATTAGGCATTCCTCTAAATCAAATATTACCCAGTTGTCTTTATCTACACTTTGACTCACGCTCATCAAATCATAACACAAGCCTTCAACGTAATATACATCTTTGACTTGTATTCCTTTGTCGTTTTTTATTTGACCAATTCCTGCTATCTTTTCGGATTGATTTCCTCCAAATTTTACCTTCCCACCTTCCTTAGGTTGCAATGTGGTAAAACTTTCGAAATGACCGGTCATATGTCTAGAGCATCTACTGTCTATGTACTATTTGTTGTTTTTAGATTCTTTAAGACATATCTGCAATCAAATACGATTAAGGCTTAGGTACCAACATTTTTTTTGGTCTTTTTGGGTTAGTACAGATGACTTTCTGAACATATGAACTTTTAGGTACTCATTTGTAGGTTCCTATCTTTCCTTTCTTCTTATGAATGCATGATGATGTATAATGACCTTTTCTATTACAATAATTACAATATGTAAAAGGATTTGATGTATGTACAGAATGCCAAAAATAATTCAAATATGACTTACCTCCTGCTTTCTTTCTTCCTTTCCTTCTATAAGATTTTGGATCATATATAAGACCAGATTGATCATATACAAAACGTTGAGCTTTTAAAATCATATTTAGCATCTCACTTCCTATAGTGAATTTTTTAAGAGTCTTCGTGAGATCAACTTTTTTCTTTTTCAAAGAAGAACAGTTTTCACAATCTTTCTCTAAATTCTCTTTGAGTTCTATTTCAAGAACTTTGTTTTTCTTTTTGAAGACAACTAGTTCTTTAACTACTTTGATGAATTCAGAATGTAAAGCATTATATTCAGAAAGTAATTCATTATAGGTAAGATAGAATCAGTTAACTCTTCTTCTGTTTCTTCTTGAGCAACTATACAGATATTGGCTACTTCATCTTCATCGCTATCTTTGTCAGAAGAACTATCTCCCTATATGGCAAATACAAAGGCTTTCTCCTTGTTATAGAACTTGCCTTTTCTCTTTTCTCTATTCTTCTGAGCCAGTTCTTGACATTCTGATTTGATATGTCCTGGCTTTCCACATTCATAGCAGATGATATGTTCTTTACTGCTTGTTGCTCCTTTTTGAAAA
Organism: Inga laurina; assembly: GCA_963855925.1. Taxonomy (NCBI): domain Eukaryota; kingdom Viridiplantae; phylum Streptophyta; class Magnoliopsida; order Fabales; family Fabaceae; genus Inga; species Inga laurina. Next base: position 59,050,137 of record OY979708.1, read on the forward strand.
TTCTTGAATCCTTGACCTTTCTTGTAAAACTTTCTGAATCATTTTATTATTAGGCCCATTTTTTCATCGTCAAGCTCTATTCTTCTTCTTGATCTTCTTCTTTCACTTTCAGTGGTAGACCTCTCTTCTTCTTGTCACCAATATCATTAAGTTCTTGTTTAAACTTTAATTTACTTTCATATTCATAAAGACTTCCGAATAGAGAAGCAACCGATCGCATTGATTCATCTTTTGCTTCTTCTATTGTAGTGACTTTGGCCTTCTACTCTTAAGAGAGTTTATTAAGAATCTTTCTCACTTGGGACTCCTACTCTTAAGAGAGTTTATTAAGAATCTTTCTCACTTGGGTATGCTGATCATAGACTTTTCCAAGTGCTTCAAGTTGATTAACAAGATGAGTATATCTAAGTTCAAATTCAGCTATTGACTCACCTAATTTCATTCGAAGTAAATCAAATTCAGTAACCAGATTGTTGATTCGGTTTTCTTTAATTCCTGAAAATCCTTTATGAGCTATTTCAAAGCTTCCCACATTTTATTAGCCATTGGAAGTGTGTAGATTCTGAAGTACTCGTTTTGACTCAAAGCACTTTGGATTATCAGAATTGCCTTGTTGTTTAGAGTGATGAGTTTTTTGTCATTCTCATCATATTCCGCTGATGTCTTAGGAATTTTTTGGGAATCTACAACTTTTACAGGTTGATAGTTTCCACTTTCAATCATATCCCATGGCCCATATTCCATAGCCATTACGAAGAATCTAAACTTCATTTCCAGATTGAGAAGTGCTCGCTATTGAAACCCGGAGGTCTTGTCATAGAACCTTAGCAGGAAGAATTCCTTCACCCATGCTTGCTATTAGATCCTTCTTAGGCTGTTATACCTTAACAAGAAGACCTACGCTTTGATACCAAATGTTAATACAAGCATTTCACCCAAGAAGGGGTGAATTGAGTGATACCAGAAATTTCGTTGCGTATAAAAAATTGACTAGAAATATAAAGTAGTTGAGAGGAAGGAGAAATATCACTGAAGTGTACACCGGGAGTTATATTAGTTTGATCGCAATCGCTTTGACCTACGTCCAGTCCTCAGAGCTTCTCTAAGAATTTTACTATATCTTCCAAGATTCAGTGGGTTCTTGGCACCTCAGTACATAGAAAGTTCCTTCACCTGGACACTCGCTTCCTTTTACACGTTGTAATCAAATCCCCAACTCAAGGTTCTACAACCTTAAGTTGTCTTAATAATGAATATTGAGGTTGTAATGAAAAACTCTCTTACAGAGTAAATGAATAATCACTGAAGTACAAATAAAGAGTATAAGAAAAATACAGCACTAAGAATGTATTGATCAATGTAGGTTCATGTGTTCTCAGTTATTCATATCTATTCTTTAAATGCTCCATATATGTAGATGGTTGCCTATTCTTTTAATTTATTAACTACTTGTTTATGGTAGGTAGCGGTAGGTGAGATCTTAGATGTTTTATTTGACTTTTCTCTTATGTCATGATTTCTTCATGTTTCTCTGTAAACATACTTAGAATACTAGTGCAATAAAGAGTTAATCACATAGATAACAAACCAATAAAAATATGATTAAAAACATAATTTCTGGACTACCTTACTCAAGTGGCTACTCGAGTGATCATGCTCATTACTTGAGTAGTCCCTCGAGTAAACTTATCAAAAATATAACAGAGAGTAATTCAACATTTTCATAAAATATTACTCAAGTAAGACATGGAGTAAGATATATCACAAACCATGGAAATACCTGATTACTCGAGTGCTTACTCGAGTAAGCATGTCTTTTCTTCACAGGTTACTCGAGTGACTACTTGAGTAAAATGATAATAAGTTTGCAGATTACTCCCTCGAGTAATACTTCAAATAACTCTGCAGATTACTCGAGTGGTCCCTCGAGTAAATAGATTTCTCAAATGGTTACTCGAGTGGCTACTCGAGTAAAGTGTGTCAAGTTTTGGCTGAGAGCTATTGGAAGGTATTTGTCCTGGTTACTCGAGTAATGCCTTTTATCATATGTTTACTCGAGTGGTTGCTCGAGTAATAGTCCATATAACTTTACAGATTACTCGAGTAACCTGTCGAGTAACTCCTTCCAAATTTTGGCAGTGCACCTCTAGAACATTTTCTCTAACATTACTCGAATGCTCACTCAAGTAACATAGTTCATTACTCGAGTAGTCACTCGAGTAAACCTTTAAGAAATCTACTAGTGATGTTTTTTCTATGCTCTGTCTCTCATATCTTCTTCATTACTCCAGTGCCAACTTCAAGTAAGGCTTTTGTCTGCCATTTAGTTACTTTGTTTAGATTCTTTACTATGTTATCAAATCCAATCTTTGTTATCATCAAAACACATGGGATCTAACACAATCAACTTAACACCTTTTCACCTTAAAGCACTTGTTTAACTACTTAATTACACTTCCCACATGATTAATCCAAATTTGGGCAGCACCTTCCCTTAGGGTTTGGCATCCCTAAATCACAAACCAAGCCAAAACAAAGCCAATAATCAACCATAACAACAACTTGAATCAAACAAGAAAACAAGGTTTTATGGCTTTACCTTTGATTTCACTTCTTTCTTTCTCTAAAACCATCTTCTCTCTCCTCCTTGTTGGTCTTTATTTTACTTGCTTTAAGCCATGTTTATGGAGATATGAAGATTAGAAGAGGTATTACAAGAACTAGGAAGCTAAACTCCAAGATTGCAACTTCTTACCTTGGATTTCCACTTCTTGAAGCTCTCTCGTTTTCTCTTGTTCTTCAACTCTTCATCACCTCTCTCTCTCTTTCTCTCTCTTTTTAGCTTTAGCTGAACCGAAATGAAGGCTTGGGAAAGAAAAAAAGCCTTATAATGGGTAAAATAAACACATGTTAATTTGTTTAATTGTCATCATCCTTTTCCTTCCCAAAAAACTTGGCCAAAATGCATCTTAAAATAGCCAAGGACAATACTTTTGAATTATCATATTTTTATTGGAGTTGCAATTGTTGACTCATTGTCATCATTTTTTCATTTTACCTCCTCTTAAAATTTATCCAAATTCATATATAAATCCTAATAAATCATTTTCCCTTCCTTTATCTCCTTTTGGATGAAAATAAGTGAATAATCTGGTGGAAATATTTTTCTTTTACTTAATATGGCAAATTACCATTTTATCCATATATTTTGTGATTTTCGCCCAAAACTGGCAAAATTTTCATCCAACTTTGAAAATTTATATCTTAATGAGTTAAGCGTAAAAAATGCCCATATGTTTTTACCCAAAGTTCATCCTGCACCATATGCTTTTTGGAGGTTTAAAAGTACCTATAAACTTCAAAAATACAGTCAAATTTGCTATTTCTGTCAAAGTTGATTGACAGACGTTAACAGTCTACCAACTATTGCCCAAGTGTGCTTGAAGATAGGGAGACATGGCAGGTGGGGGTAAAGTAAATGTCTGAATGTACCCCATTGAACCTGACGATACCTACCTCCTTTGGAAGAAGTCGAAGAGTGAAGGGAAAGGAAGAAGTCAAAGAGTGAAGGGAAAGGAAGAAGTCGAAGTGTGAAGGGAAAGAAGGAGGAAGGTTTATGGCGTTGTTCTCAAGCTCATCGACTGGGAGATCCAAAAGAAGTATGGTACTAAAAGGAATCCAAGTTGTGAGGAGGTATATGAAGGTTCGGCGAGGTTCTACCATCGCCAGTTGTTGGCTCCTCAATAGACGTCTTGGACAGATGGCAATCCAAGTCGGTGCTTTTACGGCTACCGAAACTACTACCAGGTAGGCATTTTGAGCTTCATTTATCTCACTTTCCACCTTTTATTTTTTTAAGATGGAAGATGATAGTTTGAGGGGAACTTTGACAGGTGGGGGTTGTGGATTTTTTTGTTGGCACAATGTACAGTTTGGTGATAGGGCAAATGAAGTCATAAAGGAGTTACTTGATAACATAGACAAGTTGTATGATGACATAGGCAAGAAATAAAAGGGCAGAAAAAGTTGAGAATTGTGATCGGATTACTAGTCTTAAGTTGGATGTAGTTTTTTGTTTTGTATTTGCAAACTAAGGTATGATGGACGGAGATGAATGAAGGTTGTGTAATATGTTGTAAGCGTGAATCATTTCTAATAGAGGTTTTAAAGATATTAAAATATGTTTTGTGGCAACGAATTCCATATTTCGTCTGTAATTTTCGAGAAGCTACTATTTCCATTCATTACTTGCTAAGATGTAATTGCATGGAAGAGAATCACTTTAGAAAATACTCAGAGAAAGAATCGTATACACAGAGTTTGATATTTGAAGCCATCCAATATACCTGATACATTCGCAGGCCAGTTTTGTTATTTGAAGTAGATTGGCTTCTGGTGCACTGTCTTCAGCACTTACTGAAAAATATTCCAATTCTAGTCATCTCTTTCATTTTATACCCGGAGCATGGTTTTGTGAGAATGGATTGAAATGATGTCACTAACTTGACCACAAGCAATGGATTCTAGTTTACATAATGAAGTTCACGATTACGCAATTCTAGTAAAAGGTCAGTGATGAAGGAAAAGAACAGTAACCCCAACCTAAGAAGAAAATGGGAAATCATGACCATTTTGTGTAATCATATTGCTTTTTTTACCCCCCAAATGTTCTGCAATAATTGAAGCCTTGACGAGGTTGCACCGAACATGACAGATTGCCAATCTAACCCATTGTAAATCAATTTACACACATTGTTATCGATTTATGCTTTACATAATGCATTGTCACACTTTACATCAAATCAAAAGCAAAGTAACAAGATTGAAGGAGCTTAATGTTGAACAAAATACATTAGACCAAAAGAAGCTGAAAAGGTTCAATGACCTTTACTGGGCAATGTTAATATTATACCAAAACCGGCTGAAAAGGTTCAATGACCTTGTGTTACAGAAAGTGCCAAAATAATCCTATTACATGATTATAAAAAGTTTTAAAATAGAGACACAAGACTAAATAGAGGGCTTTGTTTTTTCTTTGGTCTTTGAAATCATGGTCTGTCTTTGTGCTAACAGCTGGGATGTTGGGATACATGTAACCCCCTGCCGTAATTAATATTCAGATTACACAATTAAAGTGAAATAGAGACCAATAAGGAACAAATAACATTTTACAAACCCAACTACCAGTCGGGGTTTTCATAAATACCTTTCGAAATCGTTCATAACCTGGTCTCACATTCACATTCCGAATACAATTACTACACAAAGATAAATCACATTCAATATATCAGAGTACGCAATGTAATAATTCCGGCAATTCCGGATTCCATTTATTAACTCAAGCTTTATAGGGCACAATCTCCCATACAAACCCTCATATGGGGATTACACAAATCTTTCTCATACATATACAAATATCCAATAACTCATTTCAATTACAGAACCAAATATACTCATTCATATGTACACATCCAAATCCAAATATCCCATCTAGGATGATAACCAACTATCACAACCAAACTCCAATGGGAGCCCTAGCCGCCCTTAGCTGCTTGCTCTATCCTCGATCCACCTACCCTGTCTGAAATGGTAGATAGGGGAGGGTGAGATTCTAGAGAATCTCAGTAGGAAACAGATACCTATATGCATGTATGATATGTGTTTAATGCATGACATGCTTGCAATACATATCTCATGTTCACATAATGACATATCTGCGTGCTCAAGTTTGAACAACATACTCATGGCCATAGCATAACTAGAAACAGAGCTACAATCATTCATACATGTTTCACATAATCAAGCAAAGCAATACATGCATCAAAACACAAACACAAATATCAAAGCATGCAAAAGAGGTAAGTTCCCTACTCTCTTTCCACGTATGCTCCAGCTCCAGCTTACTCACGACCCGAACGAATACCGAACCACGTTTAGGGCGAACATCAACCCAATAATCAAAATCATGAACATAGGGTCAATCCCTTTTCCAATTTCTCAACATACAAACACTTGATGTTGGTTATCATTTAACACCTTTAGGTGGCTAATCAAAGCCTAAACATATGCCTAAAGGCTTGGGAAACACTTGACCAAAGATCATCTTTTAAAAGTCCAAATGCTGATTTTTGGGGGTGGGCCGCGGCCCACAATCCTTGGGCTGCGGCCCAAAACTGCCCAGAAACATTTGGACTGCGGCCAACATCCTTGGGCCGCGGCCCAAGAAAATCCAGTTTCTGGCTGAACTTCCAAAAATCATAACTAATTCCACAAAAATCGAAATGAGGTGATCCCATAGCCAAATGAAAGCTATTCAAGTCCTCTACACAGGAAAAATATTGACCAATACTGGAAATCACCGCAAAAGTCCAGATTTACCAAAAACCTAACATTGTGCCAAAACAGGATCCAGTTTTGATGCCAGACTTTGGACAGCTATAACTCCCAGTTCTCAAAACGAAATGGCACATATTATATGTCCATTTTGAACCTTGGGAGGTGAACTTTAAGACTGGAAAGTTTCATAATTTTCTAACATCATTAGCCCAGTCAAAACGTCCACACAACAAGACTGCCCAACACAGACTTACACTAGACAGAATTTCCAGTTTTTCAACAATGATTCCAATGGTTCCCAAATTCATACCAAATACCATTTTCACATAAATTTGCAAAAGGAATCCATTGGAAATACCAAATCAACCAAATTCACATTATATTGACATGTTTCACAATGAATTGCAACATGTCACACAATACCACATTTCAAACCACAACATTACAACTCTTCCAATTCAAATTCCCAAATCAATTCCAATGACCAAATACCACAACATGGCACCATTTCCAACATAAAACACAATTCAATTCATCCAATCCAAACCACACGAAATTCATCACCAAAATCAGGGCAAATTCTACAAATCACAATACTCAACCATAATTCACAAAACTTTGATCAAAAGGCTTCAAATACTCACCTCTTCCTCTTTCCCAAACCAATTTCTTGATTCCTCATCTTTCCACTTTTGCTCAAGCAACAAAACACCTTCTCTCACAAATCTAAAACCATCGAGATGAAGCTCTCATCACTATGAACAACTTTATAGAAGATGAATTGAGCATTAAAGGACAAGAACAAGGCCAAAACATCACCTTTCTCTTTTCTCTTCCTTCCCTTAGCTTTGGACGTTCATGGAGGACAAGAGAGAGATGAGAATGATGAGATGATGAAGCAAATCAGCTTTTTGGCCACTAAAACCGACCTAAAAGGGAAGAGAGGAGAGAGGGAAAAGTTTGACATCTTGTCCCAATCCAAAGGTCCACATTTTGCCACTTGTCAAGATCTTGTTCCATCAACCATGAGTTCACATGAGCACACCACATGAGATTCCACCCTTTGATCTATTACACAATCAATCTCAACCATTGATCTTGAAGTTACCAATGAGTTTCCTCTTCGGTAACCGATCAATTGGTCGGTAACTTTACCGTTTTGCCCCTGATTATGGCAATTCCTCTTGAATCACCACCAAATTCATTTTCTCATTCATTTTCTTCCACAATGCGCCCTCCCCTCTATTTTAAGTCAATTTAGAGGTTAATCCATAATTGAACTTAAATACAGGGTCTTGGCGCTGCTCACAGCACTCACGAATCACATCGGGTGCCAAATCACACCATAATCTCCAAAAGGATTCATTTATCACTAATGACATCCACTTTTAGAGTCATTAACCCTTAATCACAATTTGGGATCCTGCTAAACCAGGGCTTAGCAATCCACTTATCTCAGGCTTATTCTCTAGCCTCAAGTCTCAGAATTCGGGATATTACAATACATGGATTGCCGCTCTACTGCAGGCCTTATGGTTGAACTGACAGGTTAGCAGGGTCTGCGACATCGTATGGTTGATGGCTCAATCAAATGACTCTTGAAGCCTCAGGTGCTCTTGAGCTTACGCCTTTAGATTTTCTCCAATCTCTCTCATTTGGTATAGGGAATTTTTTGTGTGGGTCAGCATAGTTGCACATGTACTCATTTGACGTTCCCTGTTGAATGACTGTTTCGGATTTAAGTCCAAGCTACATGAAATAAGAACAGGTCATTATGGTTCATTAATGTATTATATTATAAATTTTACAAACAATTAGTTATTTATATTGTAAATAGTGTGACCTGTTTGTTCATCAAATCTTCACCTGGAATCCAATATTTACACCATACCTAGATTCATATAGGTAGAATAGATAATCTTCCTCACATACCACTTTGAATAAATGGCTATCACTTTTCCTTACTTTTAGGTTAACCCCCAACCGGATCATATACTCATCTACTGTCCTTTTCAACTCCTTCTTATCCTGAAATGTCATGCCTACCATAAAGAAGGGCCTGCTGGCTGACCCTTCAACCTCTTTAAGTGCATTCCCCTTACAAGTATAGGTCTCAATCGATTCTTACCTGGACTTCTTTCTTGTCGCTTCTTTATTGTTGAAGAATCTCGCCTCACTCGCTCTTACAGTTTGGCTCTGTGGCCCTTTTTCACTTTCTCTGTTGTTCCCTATCTGATTCCTTAATCCTTCCCAATTCGATTCCTTAGTCCTTCTCTTGCTCAATCGCAAACACTACCCTCCTCCTCACCTCACATGGCTCTTCCTCTCATCATCAATTTCTCTTGTACGTGCCCTAAATTTCGTTTGTGTTTTAGATGCCTTCCATTAATTTTGTGCTTCTCCTTTACTTTCCCCAATTTCATTTCTGTGCCCTAAATCTATTTTCCCTTTTTTTAATGTTGTTAAAAAACCAACCAAATATTTTTCAAGCTAGGAAAAAAATTTTACAAAAAACCTGATCATTTTTTAGGTTTTTTCTATTTTTATATTTTTCATTCTTTTCTACCTTGCATTTTTCTTAAGCTAGAGATTGCCACATCAGACATTGCTTATCCACCTTAGTGTCCTCATCACAATTTTCAATCAAACATTAGCCCATTAAAGGTGAACATGACATGCTTTTACAGAATGGCAAAGTTGACCCTATTTTTGAAGTTCATGGGTACTTTTGAACCTCCAAAAAGCATATGGTGCTGGATGAACTTTGGGTAAGAAATCATGGGCATTTTTTACCCTTAACCCTATCTTAATTTGTAGACATTCAATTGAGGTGCTTCCAAAGGCTACTTAACCTTTATTGAATCTAGTTTTAAGGAAAAATAAAGCCTTTTGCCAATTGGAAGTTGAAAATTCCCAAAATTTCAAAAATAAAGTCTAGTTTTTCTGTGTAAATTTAAAAAAATGTATAACTCTTTGTGTATAACTCCAAATGGCGTATATGACCTATCAAATTAAAGCTTGATAAGTCTACTTTTATATTGAAAAATATCATAGGCATTGAACATCATTTGCCTATTTAAAAATGTCACACAACTAGATTGCTATGTAGGTAAACTTACTCGTAGCAAATTCAAATGCTTACAATCATGTTGCGTGTGACCACTAAGTGCCTTGTTTTGTCATTCTATGTGCTTTTTAATTCATCATTTTATTCCCTTAACTATAAGAGATTTTAGTGACTGAAATTTGGGATGTTATAAAAGTTTAACTAGTTACTTCAAGAATATTGTGCCTTTTCGTACCACTACCAATATACTGTAACAGGGAGGTGTCTGCCCAAAACACTCAACTCAAAATCCGACCAGGGATAGGAGAGCCGATGGGCACAATTTTACTATATATCTTCTACACAACCTAACGTATCCCATAACAGAAAAACAATATATCAATATAGTTTTAAAAAACATTTACAAGATTATCATTCCTTATACAACATTTCATCATAAACACCATAACCATCGCAACAGTAACAATCTTAATAATAATCTCCATTCATATATATAAGTTGGAAAATACACTGCTTCACTAAACTAGGTTTATATTCAAACATACACATAATCTTTCAAAACACATACAAATAGTATAGATGAAAGTAAGGTTTAGAAAACACCTTACAGTCCAAAGCAAGCATATAAAATAAATTAACTGGTATAGAAACCAATCTCAAATGTGTTTATTCAAATTCTAGATAGATTACAATAAAAATATACACCTATTTATAATAATAATAATTCATGCATTAAAATAAGAAAAATAACCCTAGGTTTCAACGTTGGTGTGCCTCACCAACTCCTTCAGTCACCTACCTAAGCCGTCAACCACTGTTCAACAGTCATGCTTTACGTCATTCATGCTCTATTTCTTTTCTGTTTCATTCTCCCAGGGTTGGACAGGACTCGTCCTCGAGTCAAAATCAACATCATTAATATAAGGAGATAGATCTGCAACATTGAAAGTGACGGAAACACCGTAGGCACCAGGCAATTCCACTTTGTAAGCATTATTGTTAATTTTCTGTACAATCTTAAATAGGCTATCAGCTCGCGGAGACAACTTGGCATTTGGTTGTTTAGGAAAACGTTCCTTTCTCAAATGTATCCAGACCAAATCCCCCACATTAAAGACTTGATGCTTTCGATGCTTGTCTCGTTATGCCTTGATTTTGAAACTCTGCTTCTGAATCCTGTTACAGACCCGCTCATGTAATTTCTTAATTTCCTTGGCCCGCTGGTCCGCATTGACACTATATTATTGCTTATCAGAAGATGGTATCAAATCAAGTGAGCTGAGAGGACGGATGCCATAAACAACTTCAAATGGACACTTTCCAGTTACTTGATTGATTGAATTGTTGTAAGCAAAATCAATTTAAGCTAGAATAAGATCCCATTGCTTTAAGTTCTTTCCAACAAAACTTTGTAAGAGATTGCCAAGAATTCTATTAACAGCTTCTGTTTGTCCATCAGTTTGAGGATGGCTAGCACTACTAAACTGAAGCTTAGTTCCCATCTTTTTCCATAAAGTCTTCCAAAAATGGCTTACAAACTTGATGTCTCTATCAGAGGTGACGGTTTTTGGAATTCCATGGAGACGAACAATCTCCTTGAAGTACAAATCGGCAACTTGAACCGCATCATTAGTCTTTTGGAAATGAATGAAGTGATCCATCTTTAAAAAATGGTCAACAACCACCATTATAGAGTCCTTTTGTCTCTAGGTTCGAGGTAACCTGAGAACAAAATCCATACTCACATCCTCCCAAGGTGCTTTGGATACTGGCAACGGCATGTACAACCCGGTATTTTAGTTTTTGGATTTAGCTAGATGGCATGTTCTGTACCTTTGGATATGTTTGTTTATATCCCGTTCAAGTCTTGGCCAATAGAAGTTCTCCTTTACTAAGGCCACAGTTTTATCTCTACCGAAATGACCAGCTAATCCTCCATCATGGGCTTCCCAAATTATAGCTTCGCATAGTGAACAACGAGGAATGCAAAGGGTTTTTCCTTTGAATAAAAATCCTTCTTCCCTATAATATTGTTGAAATGGCTGAGACTCAGTGGCACTCCAGGCACCTTAGAAATCAGGATCTTCTTGGTACAACTCTTTTATAGTTTCAAAACCCACTACTTTGGTTTGTATAGTCGTTAATAAAGGATGGTGACGACTAAGCGCATCAGCTACTGAATTTAGGATTCCAGCCTTATGTTTGAGTAAAAATGGATAGGTCTGCAACATTTCACTCTAAGCGGTATGCCTTCGATTGATCTTCTATTGAGAATTCAAATGCTTGAGTGATTCGTGGTCAGAATAGAGAATAAACTCTTTATGCAACAGGTAGTGGCTCCAATATTACAAAGCTCAAACAATGGCATAGAATTCTTTATCATAGGTAGAATGTTTGAGATTAACATCATTAAGTTTCTCACCGAAGAAAGCAATTGGGTGGCCTTCTTAACTCAGAACAGCACCAATCCCAGTGTTAGAGGCATCACAACTAACCTCAAACACTTGGTCAAAATTAGTAAGAGCTAGCACAGGAGTTTCTGTCAAGCGTTTCTTCTGTTCTTCAAAACTTTTTTTAGCCTTTTCTGTCCATTGAAACTTGTCTCCCTTGAAGCAATCCATGAGGAGTGCAGCAACGGAACTAAAATTTCGAATGAACCTCCTATAGAAGGAAGCTAATCCATAGAAGCTCTGAACTTCTTGTATAGATTGCGGAGTTGGCCAACTGTTAATGGCTTCAATTTTACTTGGGTCAACTCGTACACCTTTTGCAGTGATAATGTAACCCAGAAAAATGACTTCATTTGTCAAGAAAGTGCATTTCTTCAAATTGGTATAAAGTTTCTGTTCACGAAGAGCTTGCAATACTTGACGTAGGTGCTCTAAGTGATTTGCTATGCTCTTACTGTAGATACGAATGTCTTCAAAGTAGACAACAATAAAATTGCTAATGAAAGGGCGAAGGACCTGGTTCATCAGGCGCATAAAAGTGCTAGGAGCATTTGTCAACCCAAATGGTATCACATTCCATTCGTACAACCCATCTCTGGTTTTGAAAGCAGTCTTCCATTCATCTCCAGGATGAATTCGGATTTGATGATATCCACTACGAAGGTCAATCTTAGAGAAGATGGTAGAGCCATATAACTGGTCGAGCATGTCATCAAGCCTGGGTATCAGAAACCGATACTTAATTGTGATCTTGTTGACTGCACGGCAATCTATGCACATTCTCCAGCTTCCATCTTTCTTGGGAACTAGGAGTACAGGTACGGCACAAGGGCTGACACTTTCACGGATCAATCCTTTTTTCAGCAATTCTTTAATTTGGCTTTGAACTTCAGCATGTTCTTGAGGACTCATTCTGTAAGCTGGCCTATTAGGAATTACTGCTCCAGCAATAAAATCCATAGCATGTTGAATGTCTCACATGGGTAGTAATCCCGACGGAATTTCATCTTGAATCACATTAGGAAACTCTTCTAACAATGGCTGCAGTTCAGGTGGAATGACAATTCCGTTATTTGTCTCGAGCAATAGAAGAAAACCCATGACTTGGCTTTCTGTTTTGGGCACCTTCTCGATTAAAGATACTAATGGCTTGGATTCATTTTGGCCTTTATTGTGTTTATCAGGTGGCAAAGGTGCAAGCTGAATCTTTACGCCATCCTTCTGGAAGGAATATGTATTTGTGTGACCGTCATACAGAATGCGTCGATCATATTGCCAAGGTCTCCCCAGAAGATGACAAGCGCCCATTGGAACAACATCACATCAAACTTCATCATGATACCTTTTACCGATAGAAAATGTAATAAGGCATCATTTCGAAACTTTTACCTCACTGTCCTGGTTAAGCCATTGAAGCTTGTAAGGGCACGGATGGTTGTGAGTCGATAGTTGCAATTTTTCTACCATGTAGTTGGAGACTACATTTTCACAGCTTCCGTTGTCAATAATGACATCACAGACTTTACCTTGAATAGTGCAGTGAGTATGAAAATGTTGCAACGTAGCCAAGGTTCTTCTTTCATAGTGGCTATATGCAGACTTCTCTTAATAACAAGTGATTCACCGTGATCTGCATGAGTAATTTCTTCATCAAATATTGGCTCCGTTTCAGGCATAGGCTCCCTTTCTTCGTCAAATACTATAGAAGCTTCCCCTTCAATAATAGTGACAACTCTGTGGTTAGGATAGTTAGAAGCGATGTGACTGAATCCTTGACATTTGAAGCACTTAGGTGCTTTGGAGTTGAATTCCCTAGTAGCCTTTGGTGGAGGCACACTTGAAGAGTTAGGATGATGCATTTATGGCTTACGCCCATCAAAAGGAATTCTGGTTGAGGAAGACGATTGGTATGGAGGCCTTCTGGGCAACTGCTTCTTAATACAGATGGCTAAACGGATGACATCATCCAGAGTCCAGTATTGCTAGAGTTGTACTGGATGGGCGATGTTCGTATTTAACCCTCCGAGATAACGAGCTATTGTTTGCTCCTCCCTTTCTTGTATATCACATTTCATCATAAGTTTCTCAAATTCCCTGGTATATTCCTCCACAGACATAACCTTTTGGTGGAGATTATGTAATTGAAGGAAATTATCTTGATAATAATTTTTGGGAAGAAACTTACGTGAGAGTTCACATTGCATCTTGTCCCACATTCGTATCTTGCTTTTTCCTTCTCTTTCACGCCTTTTCTTGAGATTTTCCCACCATATGGAAGCATGTTTCTTTAGTTTGATGATGACAATTTTGACTTTCTGCTCATCACGAATTTCTTTATATTCAAAAACTCGTTCGACAGTTTGAAGCCAATCGACAAATTCGTCTGGTTGAATCCTTCCCTCAAATTCTAGTATATCTACCTTAATGTCATTAAGGCGGAATGACTGTTGTTGAGGACGATGGCAGTAGTCAGTGGATGACGAACTATTGTTATCTGAATCATCCTTTAGATATTCACTGCGAGATTCTAGCATGGCTTGCTGAGTTTGTACAGTGGTTTCCAGTTCCTGTATCTGGCGTCTCATCTCGTCCATCTCAATCTCGCGTGTGTTTTGCATCTTGGAGGCATTTTGGAATTGTTCTTGTGAGGTTAGGTATAGGGTGGAAAGGTACAAGGATAGGATCGGTTTTTATGGCAAGTAAGGGGTAAAACTGGAAATTTTATGGATAATTGGGGTAGAAAGGTAATTTCTTAACTTTCAGGGACGGAAATGTAATTTTGCAAAAATCTGGGGTCAAAATGTAATTTCAGAAAGTTTTGGGGACCGAAATGTAATTTTGGCAGAAATATGGGGCCAAAATGTAATTTCAAAAAGTTTTGGGGGGGGCAGAAATTGTAATTGTTACCAAAATTAGGGGTCAAATTGCAATTTCTGAAAGTTAGGTTGACTGGAATTGATGACGTGGTGGTTATGACACGTGACAGTCAACGAGTGGTTGACCTTTCGCTGACGCAGCAGATCAAGATGACGTGGATGATGACATCATCATCTTCAACCTCTGAACTTCAACGACTAACTGAAATTCCAGCGACTTTTCCGGCGACTTTCTGGCGACGTCTGTGGAGGCGCGTGGAGGTGTTTCACAACGGTGACCGAGGCTATTCTTAAGTTTTTCGGCCTTCTGAACACGTTGGTGAGGTCGGTTTCTTCAAAAAAACGCTTCGAGAGTGAAAATCTGACACCTCTTTTTCTCACATTTTTTGTTTCTTACCCACTCCTCACTCTTTCACTCTTTGGCACTCTGGAACTCAGCTCTGATACCAAAATGGTATAGAAACCAATCTCAAATGTGTTTAATTCAAATTCTGGATGGATTACAATAAAAATATACACCTATTTATACTAATAATTCATGCATTAAAATAAGAAAAATAACCCTAGGTTTCAACGTTGGTGTGCCTTACCAACTCCTTCAGTTACCTACCCAAGCCGTCAACCACTGTTCAATAGTCATGCCTTATGTCATTCATGCTCTGTTTCTTTTCTGTTTCATTAACTCTGTTAATCTCAACTCCAAGCTTAACCTTAACTTGAGTAGCAAACATGAACAATCAATGATCACAAGAGAGCTCTACATTATCAATGTAGATGCCGATTTACTACAAGCAACAATAAAATAAATAATTTACACAATTCATTTCCAATTTTTTCTCTATAACTATTATCCTTAGATATTCCAATTTTCTTAATAATCCTTAGCCATAAATCATTCCTCATGAGCTTAAATTACTTATTAAAATCCTTAAATAATCTTTATATCACATTCTCACATCAACCACTTAATTTTAAATATTTAGTCCTAACTCATATTTTTCCATAGCTCAAAATTTAACAAAAGAAACTGATTAAGATTTCAATAATACCTCCAATAATTCAAATAAATTATTTAAAGTTACTTTAATTGGCAAAAACATCCTATAGAAACTAATTTATGGCCAATTTATAAAAATAAATTGATTATAAAATTATAAAACAACTAAATAATAGATCTAAACCAATTAAAATTAAATATCAAGTATTCTCTACATTTCTATAGTCTTATATTGATAAAACTCAAAACTTGCATGAAATCTTATCCCCAAAATATTCTCTATCTATTAGGAAATTACTATTATAGGAATGAGAAAATTATTTAGAACATTTTTTATAAGAGAAATTTTGTGATTAGAAGTGATTTTGAGTACCTTGTTGATCTCTAAAGCTGCAAAAACTAGGACTCTATGACTTCCTTTCTCCAGAATTTCCACTTTGTCTCAGTGATGAAGTGAAGGAGGGGGTGGGGCTATATATAGATAATACCCCCTTATCTTTTTATCACACTACCAAAAAAGGTGGTGTGATTATTGGTAAGTGATGTTACGCCACCTACCATGTAATTTTTTTCTTTTATTACAGCCACCTACCCTCATTTTTTTAATTGTTATTATATTATTATATACATATATATATACATATATTTAAGATATTTTAACCAAATCCCTGTTTTCTTTATATCCTGCTAATTTTATTTTTATAAATGATTATTTTTTTTAATTACAATTTTATCCTATAATTAAAAATCAGGATGCTACAAGCTTAACCCCCACTTCCCGTGAAAATCACTAAGACGAAGTATATAAAGCATATAAAATCAGAATATGGCATATACAAAGCATATAAATAATTACATAGTTTATGAAAGAAGGTACTACTACCTTAAACTCCTTTTTTATCGTAAACCGTTCCTTGAATTTTGTTTAGATGGCTCGGCCTATCAATCCAGTTCTAAAATTCAAAACGTAGAAGAATTAGGTTAATACCCATTCATATTCTAGTTTAGACTCTTCCAAAGTGTTGTTGTTGGTTATATTAGTCTAAAAATACAAACTTACCAAAATGCCCCTAAGGACCTAGTCGAGGCCCTTTGTACTTGGTTTGACTATACTTTTTCAAAAATTTTGACCTGGGCTATTCCTACACAGTTTTGCTTGTAGAATCCATTCTTTACCTCGATTTTCTCAAAATCTCTACCAAATGACAGTTTTTCCCTTGATAGCTCCTACTTAGGGTTTTATGGCTATTTGTAATGTTTCACTAGAGCTTTTCTCATGATGTGATTGTCACGCCCTTATCTCAATTTCACCTTCTTCAGAGTATTTGCCGAAAATGATATACAGTTCAGTGGGAACATAGGAATAGCATAAATATACTGATAATATCTACATGATTATAGGAATTCCCTATATGGATTGTATATAACAATTATAAATTATGTAGATACACATGGCTACTAGGGTGACAAAACCCGTCCCAATAAAATGGAGACATCTTCTCGTCTTTTTTCCACTACTGCAATCCTCTCGTGTAGTTCTCTTCTGATCTCTACATACCTTCCGTATTCACTTGTCTAAATTGAAGGTAAGGGATGGTGAGATTCTAGAGAATCTCAGTAGGAAATAGTACCAATATGCATGTAGGATAAATGCTTAATGCATGACATACTTGCATTACATAAACTCATGCTAACACAATGACATATCTACGTGCTTAATGTTTTAAACAACATACCTATGGCTATAGCATAAATAGAAATAGGGCTTCAATCATTCATATATGTATCGCATAATTTGTCATACCCTTATCTTACTTTCAGCTATTTCAGAGTATTGGCGGAAAACGATACGCAGTTCAGTAGGCAACACAGGAATAACATAAATATTATGATAATAAATGCATGATTACAAAAAGTCCCCATAGGGTTTCATACATGATAATTATAATCAATGTAGCCGTACAGGGTTACTTGGGTGTCTAAACCCCTCATAGTGAAATAGAGACATCTTCCCATCTTCATTCCACCACTGCGATCCTCTCGTATAGTTCCCTTCTCTGATCTCTGCATACCTTCTGTATTGTCCTGTCTAAATTACTGGTAGGGGAGGGTGAGATTCGAGAAAATCTTAGTAGGAAAACAATACCAATATGCATGCAAGATAAGTGCTAATGCACATGCTTGTATTACATAAACTCATGCCTACGCAATGACATATCTGCGTGCTCAATGTTTCATGCAATAAAACTATGGCCATAGTATAAACAGAAACAAAGCTTTAATCATTCATATAAGTTTCACATAATGAAGCAAAGCAATAACATGCATCAATACACTAGCACAAATATCAAATAGATGCAGGAGAGGTAATTTCCCAACCTTAACCCTTTTCTGCCTCGAAATGTGTGCCTTGTAAAGCATGTCAACAACTAGGCCATCAACTTGTTCCTACAATTCCAAATGTACCATTTAGTCACTTCCATAATGTTTCTGGTGGTTATATGAATCTATCTTGATAAATGACCAAAATGCCCCCAAGACCATGGCCCCACTGTACCCTGTACAATTGTATATTTTCTGAAATTTTGACATGAGCTATTCTGACTTATTTTTGCCCAAGGAATCCATTTGCGGACTCGGAATTACCAAATTCACTTCCAAAAGACAAAATTTCCCTTAACAACCCTACTTTAAGGGTTTCATGGGCGTTTTAGTAATTATGCTTTTTTGGGCTTTTCCAAAAAAGTGACCAATTATAACCCCACCTAATTTTCCTTCATGAACTCAATGGAACCATCAAATCATTGAAAATAGGTCTGGCCGAAATATTACCAAGGAAAAGGGAAAATTTGCAATTTTGTGTTTTAACCTCTCAAGCTTACTCCTTTCCACTCCTAATCCCTTATTAAACCATTTAAACACATACTAACAATTATTTAAACAAATTTGGGTAGCATAATCCCTTAGGGTTATCACTTTCCAAATTTACAGAATCAACCAACAAACACCAAACCAAACCAAGAACAACAATAGTGACAACAATAAACCAAAAGATTTGATGTTATTGAGGTTACCTTGGATTTCTTTCCTTTCTCTCTCTAGAAGTTATTGTTCACTCTCTCTTCAGCCTTGAATATTTACTTACTACACATGATTTCCATAAAGATCAAGGGATTAGA
Source organism: Inga laurina (assembly GCA_963855925.1). Taxonomy (NCBI): domain Eukaryota; kingdom Viridiplantae; phylum Streptophyta; class Magnoliopsida; order Fabales; family Fabaceae; genus Inga; species Inga laurina. Next base: position 59,069,042 of record OY979708.1, read on the forward strand.
AGATGAACTACACAAATTAGAAGGCTTGGCTCTTGAAATTTCAAGTTCTCACCTTTGGATTTAGCCTCCTTGTGCTCCCCCTTTCCTGAGTTTTTCTTGAAGCTTTTCTCTCTCTCTTTCTCTATGCTTAGGCATGAAATGAGGGAACAAAAAGATGAAGAAAGAGTTTTGTAAAATATCTCACCTTTTCCCTAATTAATATTATCACAAAAATGAGATTTATGACATGTCTTGTACTTGGCTTTATCTTCAGTTAAATATGTCATAATACCTTCTATCACAATTGAACTAAGTCCTTTTCCATTTGGTTAGCCCATAAAACACATAAGAACCCCTTCATGCACACAATTGGGCTTTAATTCAATTAATCTAATTACATGTACAAGAAACATTATTTTAATCTTAATTGTATATGTGCTATAATTTAACAATTATAAACTAATCCTTTACCTTAGGATAATGACATTTGGCATGTTTATGAGCTAAATAATTATTTCCCCTCCTATTTCTTTATTCCACAATTTACACATTTGCCAACACATTTTATTTTCCAAATTTCAGAATAGTGACAATTTTGGCATATTTTCTGCCCCAACTTTAAATAATCATAACTAAATTTGCAGACCTCATTTCAAAACAATTCTAAAGGCTATAGAACCCTTATTGAGTCTAGTTTTAATGAAAAATATAGTCTTTGCTAGCTGGAAGCACAAAATTCCCAGATTTTCATTCTTTGCATGCTGTTCTAGAAAATAATCAATTTCGTTGGGGAAACTTCAAAAATTCATAACTCGTTGTATATAGCTTCGATTGATTTATATAACCTATCAAATTAAAGCTTATGATGTCCACTTTCACCCTAAAAAATTTCATAATTCGTGTTCATCAATTATTCTTCCAAAACTTCATGACAAGCTCACTGCCTTGCAGAAAATTTCACTGGAAGTATAATTGCTTTCTTCAAAATTCACTATTTTAGTTTCTTTAATGCCTCAAAGATATACGAAACATTAGAGATTAGATTTGGGGCATCTATTAAACTTAGGCTTAGTAGTCCACTTAGTTTAGGCTTATTCCCAAGCCTCTAATCTCAAAATTTGGGATATTACATTTCTCCCCCCGTTCAATAAATTTCGTCCTCAAAATTTGAGTGCCTACAACTTGGGGATTAATCCTATCTCATTGTGTAACTTATCCCTAAGTTGTGCATACTTATAAAGTGTGCACCGCAATTTACCTGATATATGTGGTTGAACTAATTGTCAACTCTTACATATTCAGTACATTCCATACTCATGGGTTACCTAGCTCATTATTATACTGATTGTCCATCAGGATGCTCAGTATATTATTCTAGACCTTATTGCCTTGTTGGAACACTACCCCAATATACTTAACCTTATAACATTTCTCATTCTATTATCATGTGCAGGTTTATAAGCCATGTAACACCATAGTCATATTCCCTTCACTAATCCCAGATAGTATTCAACATTTATCATTTATTCTATACGGAGTATGTAGCATGCAATCAAACACAGGACCCATTAGTCATTTCCCATAGTGCTTGATTCCTTATGCCTCACAACCTTTTCAGGACTTCACCTGGATTCACACAATCACTTTTGGTTTTTTTTAAACGGCCCAATCCTCACCCCACCTAACGAGATCCGTTGGGTTAGTGAGCAGGCCATGGTTCACTTCATTAGGTTCCTCCCATGGCAGAATATCGCGCATCATGTGAGACATGATACCATTAGACACCAAAATACTTGGTCATGCAGGTCTTACTGCCTCCGCTAATACTTGGTACAGTTTGAATGTTTTATCAACCTCAAAACATTACTTGGGACACACTGGTCCAATGTTATCGCGCTAGGCATCAACCATAGCTCTAGAAACATAGGTCTTACAGCCTAAGGACACTACTCTATGCAACCTTACACATCTGGTCTTACTACCTCGAGCCTCAGCTTGTCACAATTTTCAAAAATATCACATTCTGCCAACCTAAGGACTTGCTAGTCTATCAGGTCTTGTGGCTTTAACACATACAATTCATCATCTTTGCTGAATACATATCAAGACTAACAACCTCAAATAAATCATTGGTGCCTAAGGATTAAGCATAAATTGACCATGCTTCTGCTGCCTACTCTAAGGTCTATCTCCTCATATAAGCTTTAATAATGTCAGGATGATTTAATAAGAGTCCCATAGAAACCTTCTATAACACCTGATGACACCCATAATCTATATTCCTCTATGCCCACTCTTAGCTCGTTTCAAGTCAAATCATTCTGGGCCATCACATATGGACTTCCACTATCAGTCCAGCTCTAAGAATATTCATAAACTCTACTTCCCTTATCGGGGTACTCTACCCACATTATATAGGGAATTCAAAAGCCACAAGTACATTCTACTTTCTGTCTCAACCGTGAGACCATATCTCATGGCTACTCATTGTTCTATCAAGAACTATTCTTATTCAATAAAGGAATATTCTATTTCAAGATCTTTCCCTATGCTAGATTAGCAACTAGCAACGTCGAGAAACCTCATACACATTTCAATACATTCCAGTACCATGTTCTAGTACCTCAGACCATCTAGGTCAATTCAAATTCATAAATAATCAGTTCAACTATTGAGTTTGATCCTTGGATCACAATTCAACATTTAGAACCTGAACATTAGCTAAGTCGGGAAATCACTTTCCTTATTTCCACAGATCATCCCTAACCCAACACAAATCTGAGTATATTTGCTTGTCTAAGGGCACACTGGTCCCCTAGGTCTTTGGGTCTTTGGACACACAAGTCCATTATAAAATCATTGGCATCTAATATCATACAATGTAGGGTCTCTAACCCATCCTTTAAGTTCATCATGAAATCTAGAACCTCAACATCACACAAATTAAAAACCATTTTCCTCAAATATACCCAATACGCTTGTTAAGAATCAGGATTAATAGTGCCTATTCTAACCTCCATGGTATTTGGCCAATAACCTCAAACATTACAAAAGGTTTAACCCTATCCATAAGGTTCACAAGGTTTAAACTATATATTAGAATTACATTTTGACCTAAGCAATATTTCAGCATAGATATGATTCAGGCCTATCATCACCCTTTACGATCGGTATACAGTATGGTCACCACTCATCATATAGCACCGTATATCGTATCCACATTGTCTTGACTCTATAGTGTTACTAAGGATCATTACTTATCATGGAGAAACCTCAAAACATTTACTATGCTTTAAATTTCCATTACCCATCAAACGGACCTTTCTGGGCAGTATTTGCCTTGACAGAATTGTCCAGATTTAAAATCAAAGCTTACATAATCAATATCTTTATGTGTTTAAGCACCATTTAAATTATCTAACTTAAATAATCACTAACCATGTAGAAACCTCAAGAATATCACTATTCCTCAAGTCTCTATGACCCTATCAACTTAACTTCCCAGGGGTTCACTCATCCTAGATTACCCTGGGTTGAGCACGCTTAACTTTTGTGCCCCCGTGCAAAAATGCAGATACCGATTTTATCTGATTCCAAAGATTAGTACCATGAGATTACTCTTGACTCAAAAATTGTGCCCATTGTCTCCAGATATCAAAATACTATGTATGGTCTATGTATAGTGCCGATAAATGCAAAATATCAATTCTAATACCATTATCAGAATTGTTACTACTAGTGCTTTGATACCGTCATTACGTACATTGATTCTTCTATTCAGTGCACTAGTCCCACTGATATCGATGGCTGGACACTGGTACCTCCTTTGCGTGTGCTGATTCCATCATCCTCTGATACCACTGACACTACTCTGATACCATTGGTACAATCCTAATACCACTATCACTAGTATGGGTATCATTGCTATGTGCATTGGAGCCACCGATACCATCATCTGGGTACTAGTATTGCCTCTACGTGCACTAATATTATTGCCTCCTGATACTATCCTAATACAATGGTACCACATGATATCATCTTTAGGTGCACTAGTATAACCAATACTGTCATCTTGGAACTGATATCACCTCTGAGTGCCCGATACCCCTATTCACTTATATCGTAGTTACTAGCTTGATACCACTGGTACCCTCCAGATAATAGAGGTACCTTTCTCAGATCAGTATTACACCACTTATGCCCTCTAGGTATGTGCTATTTCTCAGGGTTGATTCAAAAATTGAGAAGATATACTCCCTTGGTATCTCCTGTCTATGTATATTTTCTAACATTATGTAATCAAGACCATATCAGTATACCATCATGTTGCCAAAACTACTTGGGCTTATCCAGAACTACTTTACGCACCTCCAGAACTACTTTTGACACCTTTAGAATTGCTTTCAACTCTGATACCAAAATGTAGAGTTCTGATGCTTCACACAAGAGCCCATGCACCTGGTTGGGTCCTCCGGGGGACTATATAAGATACCTCAGCACTTATGTTTTACGCCAAGGCTCTCGACTGCAAGCAACCAATGCGGTGCAACCCAACTGGCCAAGTCAGGGTAAGAGCCAACGCTTCGTCCCATTCTCACGCAGTGAGAACCCTCGATCATAGACTGATTAGTTACATCTTTAACATGTGCTGATACTAAAATGTCATACCCTTATCTTATTTTCAGCTATTTCAGAGTATTGGCGGAAAATGATACTTAGTTCAGTAGGCAGCACATGAATAACATAAATATACTGATAATATGTGCATGATTACAAAAAGTCCCCATGGGGTTTCCTACATGATAATTATAATCAATGTTGTCGTATAGTGTTACTTGGGTGTCTAAAACCTTCCTAGTGGAATAGACACATCTTCCCGTCTTCATTCCACCACTGCGATCCTCTGGTATAGTTCCCTTCTCTGATCTCTGCATACCTTATATATTCATCTATCTAAATTGTTGGTAGGGGAGGGCAAGATTCAAGAGAATCTTAGTAAGAAAAGAGTACCAATATGTATGCAAGATAAGTGCTTAATGCATGACATGCTTGCATTACATAAACACATGCTTTCATAGTAACATATCTGCGTGCTCAATGTTTCCTGCAACAAAACTATGGCCACAATATAATTAGAAACAGAGCTTTAATCATTCATATATGTTTAACAAAATCAAGCAAAGCAATAACATGCATCAATACATTAGCACAAATATCAAATAGATTCAGGAGAGGTAATTTCTCAACGTTAACCTTTTTCTGCCTCGAAATGTGTGCATTGTAAAGCGTGTCAATGACTGGGCTCTCAACTTGTTCCTACAATTCTAGATATACCATTTAGACACTTCTATAGTGTTTCTGGTGGTTATATAGTCTATCTTGATAAATGACCAAAATGCCCCGGGGACCCCGACCCCACCGTACATGGTAAGATTGTACATTTTTTGAAATTTTGACATGGGCTATTTTGACTTATTTATCCCAAGGAATCCATTTTAGGACTCAGATTTACCAAATTCACTTCCAAAAGATGAAATTGCCCTTGGCAGCCCCGCTTTAAAGGTTTTATGGGCGTTTTGTGCCTTTTCATGATTTTCCGAAAAAGTGACCAACTGTAACCCCACCTAATTTTTCCTCCTGAACTCAGTGGAACCATCAAATCATTGAAAATAGGTCTGGCCAAAACATGACCAAGGAAAAGGGAAAATTAGCAATTTTGTGTTTTAACCCCTAAAGCTTACTTATTTCTACTGCTAATCCTTATTAAACCATTTAAACACATACTAACCATGATTTGATGGAATTTGGGTAGCATAACCCCTTAGGGTTATCACTTTCCAAATTTACAGAATCTACAGACAAACACCAAACCAAACCTAGAACAACAATAGCAACAACAATAAACCAAAAGATTTGATCTAATTACATGTACAATAAACATTACAAATTATGTAGCCGTATAGGGCTACTAGGGCATCAAAACCTAATCTATTGAAACACAGACACCTTCCTATCTTCGTTCCACCACTGCAATCCCCTCATACGGTTCTCTTCTTTGTTCTTAGCATATCTTATGTCTTCTCTTGTCTAAATTATTGGTAGGGGAGAGTGAGGTTCGAGAAAATCTCAGTAGGAAAATAGTAACAATATGCATGAAAGATAAGTGCTTAATGCATGACATGCTTGCATTACATAACTCATGCTCACATAATGACATATCTACATGCTTAATGTTTCAAACAACATACTTATGGACATAGTATAAATAGAAACAAAGGTTCAATCATTCATATATGTATCACATAATCAAGCAAAGTAATAACATGTATCAATACATTAGCACAAATATCAAATACATGTAGGAAAGTTAAGTTCCCTACCTCTAGTTTTTTCTCCTCGATTTGCGTGCCAGCAACTTTCGCTCTCAACTCGGTCCTATAATTCCGAATGTACCATTTAGACACTTCAATAGTGTTTCTGGGTTTTTATGAGTCTGTATTGAAAAATTAGTAAAATTCCTGCCCAACCCAACCCTACCCAGTCCGACTGTACTTTTCCTGAAATTTTGGGCTAAGAAATCCATTTTTGGACTTGGAATTATCAAATTCAGTGTCAAATTATAAAATTACCCTTGGTAGCCCACTTAAGGGTTTTAGGGGCGTTTTCATAATTATGCTTTTTCAGGCTTTTTCAAAAAATTGACCAACTGTGACCCCATCTAATTTTCCCTCCTGAACTCAATGGAACCATCAAATCATTGAAAATGCATATCTAAGGCCTATTTGTAGCCCTGGCCTAAATATATGGGTTTTCTGGGGAAAATCGGGATTTTGTGATTTTGGTTCCGTAAACACATTCCTTTGTACTCCTAACCACTTTATTGACTATTCCATTAGGCTGCAACTACCATGTAGTACCAATTTGGGTAGCATAAGCCCTAGGCCAACCCATTTCAAAAAAAATTAAAACCAACAGTAATCCGAAGAATTTTCACCGATTAAATTAGAACCCTTATTGGGTATAATTTCAAGGAAAAATATAAACTTTAGCCAACTTGAAGCACAAAAATTCCTGAATTTAAATCTTTTGAATGTTATTCCAGAAACTTTCTAGTTTTTCTGGGCTAATTTCAAAAATTCATATCTTGTTGTATATAGCTTAAAATGATTCATATTACCTATCAAATTAAAGTTCAGGATGTCTACTTTCACCCTATAAAATTTCATAATTGTTACTCATCATTTGTTCATACAAAATCAGATGACATGCTCACTGCCTCAAAGGAAATTTCACTGGAAGCATAATCATATTCTCTAAAATTCACCATTTTACTTTCTTAATACCTCAAAGATATAAGAAACATTAGGGAATAGATTTGAGACTCCTGTTAAACAGGGGCTTAGCAGTTCATTTAATTTTGGCTTATTCCTAAGCTGTCAATCCCAAAATTTAGGATTTTACATTTCTCCCCCCGTTCAATAAATTTCGTCCTTGAAATTTGAACGTCTACAACTTAGGGATTAATCCTATCTCATTCTATTATCATGTGCAGGCTAACAAGCCATGTAATACTATAGTCAAATTCCCATCACTAATCTTAGATAGTATTCAGCATTCATCATTCATTCTATATGCAGTATGTAGCATGCAATCAAACAGAAGACCTACTGGTCATTTCCCACAACGCTTGGTTTCTTAAGCCTCACAGCCTCTTCAGGACTTCACCCAGATTCACACAATCACCTTTTTATTATCACACCCTAGTCTAGCCCTCTGGGTAATCGGGGCAATCACACCCCAATACAACCTATTGGGTGATCGGGTGTGTGACTTGTGGCACTCCCAGTTCGGCCCACTTTGGGGTAGTTGAGAGCCCAAAAGATATCCCCCTTTTTATGTAACGACCTAATTCTCATCCTACCTAAGAGGTCTGTTGGATATCCCTCACCCTACCTAACGAGGTCTATTGGCTTGGTAAGCCGGCCATGGTTCACTTTATTAGGTTCCTCCTATGGCAGAATATCCCCACTCCCCAAGTAGGTTTCTTTCACCTCCCCACATCTCGAAGCAACAACCCTAGGGATAAAATCATGCCTCATGTGAGACATGGTACCATTGGACACCAAATGCTTGGTCATACTGGTATTACTACCTCGGCTACAACCTGGTAGAGTTTGAATGTTTTGTCATCCTCAAAACATTACCTTAGACATACTGGTCCAATGTCATCGCACTAGGCATCAACCATAGTGCTAGACGTCTAGGTCTTATAGCCTAGGGACACTGCACTATGCAACCTTGCACATCAGGTCTTACCGCCTCAAGCCTCAGCTTGTAACAATTTTCAAACATATTGTTACGAGTGTAAATGGTCAACTAAATAGCGCAAGTGTACATTGTCATAATCAAGTAATATAGAAGTAAGTAGAGTATTGTTCCCATGAGGATTGATCACTAAGTACCAAAATGAGTAATTTTAACTCTATTCAGTCAATCGATTAGTTAGTGATTGAAAGTACGAAATAAAAGATGATTAAATATGAGTGCAAATTATATGAAAAACACTATGAGAAAAAGTCCTAGGGGTCAGATTTCACTTAACAAATTCCAGATTGAATCACTTATCTATTCTAGCCCAATTTATTCCATATGATTGATTGTCGAGTTTCCCTAATTTAATTACTAGCCTCTTCTAAAGTCAAGCAATTCTATAATTAATTACTAATCCAATATATTCCTATATGAATTTAAGAAATTAATTATGCATTAAGATTTATGAAACTCAGTAAGACTACACAACTCATATGAATATATTCCTAGTTCATATGCAAATCATGGTTTTAATTATAGGATCGATACACATGCATCTCCTTCCGACCTCAACATGTATATTGAAATCATTCAAAAGATGGCCGGTCAATCAAAAGCATTAAGAATAATAATTAAAACTCAATCATGAAGGAGAAATTCAAACTAGATTTAATAAGTTAAGATTCAATCTGTCATTAGTAAGCTGCGTCATCACCCTAGGAAAATGAAAGTTTAGCACATGATGAAATTAAAAACAAAACAAAAATAAATTAACAATACATAAAACTAGAATGAAATCGTCAAAAATACTGCATAAACTTGAATATTAAATTCTCAAACATAAATATAAAACCAAAAGATGTAAGAAAAATGGAGAAATCTAGCCGTCCATTTAGGAGGTAAAACCTTCCATGTATGCGACATGCAAAATTTAATACAATCCTAAGTCTTCCAAGATGGAGGCATGCAAAAATATAATACAATCCTAATTCTTCCAAGATGGAGGCATGCAAAATGTAATACAATCATAAGCCTTCCAAGATGGAGGCATGTAATGCATGAAATTAAATCTAAAAATTAATACAATGAACTAAAAAATGTTAGAGAAAGATCTTTCTTGATCAGAGAAGGACCTCTCCCTGTCGGAGAAGGAAACCTCTGCTTCTCTTCCTTTCCTACCTTTCTGAGCTTGGCCTTGATCTCTATTTATAAGGGGAAAAACCACGTGCTATAATACTGCTACAGTGACTGTCGGCAACAGCTACAGTAACTTCCATTTTTAAAATTTTATTTTAAAATACTATTTATTCCAAAAACATTATTTATTTATTAATTACATCAAAATTTATTATATTAAGCTCAAATATCATCCATAAAATCATCATATAAGGGAAAATAAATATGTAAATATTTTACTTATCACATATGACATTCTACTGGCCTAAGGACTTACTAGTCCATCAAGTCTTATGGATTAAGCATATACAATTCATCATCTTTGCCGAATACATATCAAGACTAACAAGCTCAAACAAATTATTAGTGCCTAAAGATTAAGCATAAATTTACCATGCTTCCGTTGCCCACTCTGAGGTCTATCTCCTCATATAAACTTTAATAATGTTAGGATGATTTAATAGGAGTCCCATAGGAACCTCTTATGACACTTGACGGCACCCACAATCTATATTCCTCTTTGCCCACTCTTGGCCCGTTTCAATTGAAATAATTTTGGGCCATCTCATATGGACTTCCACTATCGGTCCAACTCTAAGCATATTCACAAACTCTACTTCCCTTATCAGGGTGCTCTACCCACATTATATAGGGAATTCAAAAGCCACCAGTACATTTGACTTTCTATCTCAACTGTGAGACCATATTTCATGGCTACTCTTTGTTATATTGAGAACTACTCTCATTCAATAAGGGAATATTCTATTATTAAGATCTTTCCTTATGCTAGATTAGCAACTAGCAACCTCGAGATACCTCATACAGATTTCGATTCACTTTAGTACCATGTTCTAGAATCTCAGACCATCTAAGTCAAATGAAATTCCTAAGAATCAGTTCAACTATTGAGTTTAATTCTTTTATCACAATTCAACTCTTAGAATCTCAACATTAACTGAGTCGGGAAAAAACTTTCCTCAACTCCACAAATCATCATTAGCCCAACACCATTCTTAATATATCTGCCAACCTAAGGACACACTAGTTCGCTAGGTCTTAGGGCCTCCAGACACACAGGTCTACTACAACATATGTGGCGTGTAAGGTCATATAGCCTAGGGTCTTTAGCCCAAATCTTAGGTTCATCATGAAATCTAGAACCTTAACATCACATATATTGAAAATCATTTTCCTCAATTATACCTAATAGGTTTGCTAAGAATTTGGATTAATAGTGCCTATTCTAATCTCCTTGATATTTAGGTAACATCGTCAAAACATTACTGAAGGTTTAACACTATCCACAAGGTTCAAATTTCTATCATGTTTCAGAACTATAGTACAACCAAATCACATTTTAACCTAAGCACTATTTTAGCTTAGATCATATTCAAGCCTATCCCAACCTTCAGTATTATCAGATCAGATCTTCTAGAATGACATACGTCATAATCATCACGCCTTATATATCACCATACATCATTCTTATATTCCTTTATCAGAACGGTGTTTCTAAGGATCATCGCTTAACATGAATAAACTTAAAACATTTACTATGCCTCGAGTTAACCTTATCAAGTAAACCTTTCTGGTAGTACTCACTGCAACAGAAACATTCCGTATTAAAATCAATACTTACATCGTCATACTATACATTTAAACATTCTTCATATCATCTAATTAAAATGATCATTAGTCATGGAGAAACCTTATGACAATTTACTATTCCTCAAGTCTCCATAACCTTACCAAGTTAACTTTCCAAGGGGTTACCCATTCTAAGATTTCTCTAGGTTTAGCACGCTTAACTTTAGTGCCCTCGTGCAAAAGCACAGATACCGACTTTATCAGCTTTCGACCACCGGTACTTTGAGACTATCCTTGTCACAAAAATCATGCCCATTGTTTCCAGGCATCAAAATATTGTGTATGGTCTATGTAGTAGTGCCAATATATACACAATATCAATTTTGATACCATTATCAGAAACATAACTATTGGTGTTTTGATACCATCATTGTGTGCATTGATTCTTCAATCTAGTTCACTCGTCCCATTGATACCGTCGATTGGGCACTAGTACCTCCTTTGCATGCACTGGTACTACTACTTTCTAATGCCACCCTAATAATACTGATACCACATTGATATCATCTCCATATGCACTAGTACCACCAATACTGCCATCTGGATACTGATATCACCTCTGAGTACCCTGATACCCCTACTCCTTGATATGCTATTACCGTCCTAATACCATTGTTTTCCTCCTGATACCAGTAGTACCTTCCTCAGATCGGTATTACACCACTTATTGCCATTCGAATATATGCTGATCTCTTGGGCGTAGCTCATAGTTTAGGAGGATACACTCTTTTGGTACACTTATCCGTGCATATTTCCGATCACTTTGTAATCATGACCATATCAGGATACTATCTTATTGCCAGAACCACTGCATTTACCCTAAGCAAACAATACTGCGGCAAAAATCTTTACTCTAATACCAAAATGTCACCCCCTTATCTTATTTTAACTTACAGCGGAATATTAATGTGTGGTTCGGTGAGCAACACAAGAATAACATAAATATACTGATAATATGTGCATGATTATAGAAATTCCCCTTAGGGATTATATATAATAATTACAAATTATGTACCCATATGGGCTACTAGGGTGTCAAAACTTGTTCTGGTGAAATGCAAACACCTTTCCCTCTTTGTTCCACCACTGCAATCTTCTTGTACGATTTTCTTCTTTATTCTTAGCATATCTTCTGTCTTCTCTTGTCTAAATTGCTTGTAGGCGAGGGTGAGATTTGAGAGAATCTCAGTAGGAAAATAGTACTAATATGCATGCAAGATAAGTGCTAATGCATGACACGCTTGCATTACATAACTCATGCTCACACAATGACATATCTGCGTGCTCAATGTTTCAAGCAACATACTTATGGCCATATCATAAATATAAATAGAGCTTCAAACATAACCAAGCAAAGCAATAACATGCATCAATACACTAGCACAAATATCAAATACATGCAGGAGAGGTAAGTTCCTTACCTCCAATTTTTTTCCTCGATTTGCGTGACAGCAACTTGAGCTCTCAATTTCAAATGTACCATTTAGACACTTTCATAGTGTTTCTGGGGGTTATATGAGTCTATATAAATTACTAAAATGCCCTAGGGGACCCGGCCCGACCATACTTTGTCCGACTGTATTTTTCCTAAAATTTTGACATGGGCTATTCAGACATAGTTTTGCCTAAGGAATTCATTTTTGGACTCAAAATTATCAAATTCAATGTCAAATAACAAAATTACCCTTGGCAGCCCTACTTTAAGGGTTTTAGGTGTGTTTTTGTAATTATGCTTTTTCGGGCTTTTCTAAAGAAGTGACCAACTGCAACCCCACCTAATTTTCCCTCCTGAACTCAATGAAACCATCAAATCATTAAAAATCCAACTCTAAGGCCCAATTATAGCCATTGCCAAAATATATGGGTGTTCCGAGGAAAATCGGGGTTTTGCAATTTCGGCTTCATAAACGCATTCCTTTATACTCCTAACTACTTTATTGACTATTTTATTAGGTTACAACTACCATTTAGTACTAATTTGGGTAGCATAACCCCTTGGCCAACCCATTTCTAAAAATTAAAACCAACGGTAATCCGGCAAAATTTCACCGATTAAATTGATCATAACAGCTAAAATAGTCAAATATATGAAGGTTTGGAAGTTACCTCAAGCTCTCACTTGCTTTTCCTTGACTTGGCTGAAAATCCTAGGTGCTCAACATCTAAATTTTAGCCTCCAAACCTTAAATCATATGAAAAGGAAGCTTAGGAATGGAGTTATACGAATTAGGAACTGATTTACCGAAGAAATCACTTACCTTTACAAGTTGTTCCTTCTCCTTTTCTCTCTCTAGAATTTTGCTCTTCCTCTCTCTTCTTGGGTTGTTTCACATGAATTTGGGCTGAAGAAAGGAGGAAGATGATGTTTATAATATTAGCTTATGTCATAATTTAATTATTTATCAATTTCCCAATTTGTGGATTTTTACAAAATTCTGGCAGATTTTCTGCCTAAATTTTAAGAAATCATAACTAATTCTAGAAATATAGAATTGGAGTGATTCCAAAGGCTTCAGAACTTTTATTTAGTCTAGTTTCAAGAAAAATATAGACTTTAGCCAAATGAAAGCACAAAAATCACAGAATTTAAATATTTGAATGTTGTTCTAGAAACTTTTCATTTTTTCTAGGCTAATTTCAAAAATCCATATCTTTTTACATATAGCTTAAAAAGATTCGTATGACTTATCAAATTAAAGCTCAGGATGTCTACTTTCACCTTGTAAAATTTCATAATTTTTACTCATCATTTGTTCATACAAAATCAGAAGACAAGCCCAATACCTCACAGGAAATTTCACTGGAAGCATAATCATATTCTTCAAAATTCACCATTTTACTTTCTTAATACCCCAAAGATATAAGAAACATTAGGGAGTAGATTTGGGAGACCTGCTAAACTGGGGCTTAGTAGTCCACTTAATTTAGGTTTATTCCCAAGCCGCCAATCCTAAAATTCAGGATATTACAAAGATCAAGGGATTAGAACATGAACTACACAAATTAGAAGGCTTGGCTCTTGAAATTTAAAGTTTTCACCTTTGGATTTAGTCTCCTTGTGCTCCTCCTTTCGTAAGCTTTTCTTGAAGCTTTTCTCTCTCCATTTCTCTATGCTTAGGCATGAAATGAGGGAACAAAAAGATGAAGAAAGAGTTTTGTAAAATATCTCACCTTTTTCCTAATTAATATAATGACAAAAATGAGATTCATGACATGTCTTGTGCTTGGCTTTATCTTCAACTAAATTTGTCATAATACCTTCCATCATAATTAAACTAATTCCTCTTCCATTTCGTTAGCCCATAAAATGCATAAGAGCCCCTTTATGCACACAATTGGGCTTTAATTCAATTAATATAATTACATGTACAAGAAACATTATTTTAATCTTAATTGTACATGTGCTATAATTTAACAATTATAAACTAATCCTTTACCTTAGGATAGTGACACTTGGCATATTTATGAGCCAAATAATTATTTCCCCCTCTTATTTATTTATTCTACAATTTACACATTTGCCAACACATTTTATTTTCCAAATTTCAGGATAGTGCCAATTCTGGCAGATTTTTTGCCCTAACTTTGAAAAATCATAATTAAATTTGTAGACCTTATTTCAGAATGATTCCAAAGGCTATAGAACCCTTTTTGAGTTTAGTTTCAAGAAAAAATATAGCCTTTTGCTAGCTAGAAGCACAAAGTTTCCAAATTTTCAATCTTTGCATGCTGTTTCAAAAAATAATGAATTTCACCGGGCAAACTTTAAAAATTTATAACTCTTTGTATATAGCTTCAATTGGTTCATATGACCTATCAAATTAAATTTTAGGATCTCCATTTTCTCCCTAATAAATTTCATAATTTTTACTCATCATTTTGTCTTCCAAAACCTCATGATAAGCTCACTGCCTCGTAGGAAATTTCACTTGAAGCATAATCACTTTCTTCAAAATTCACCTTTTTATTTTCTTTAATGCCTTAAAGATATAAGAAATATTAGAGAATAGATTTGAGACATCTACTAAATCGGGGCTTAGTAGTTTACTTAGTTCAGGCTTATTCCTAAGTCTCCAATCCCAAAATTTGGGATATTACATAATCAAGCAAAGCAATAACATGCATCAATACACCAGCACAAATATCATATACATGCAGGAGTGGTAAGTTCCCTACCTTAATCGCCCTTTTTTGATTCTTAAAAAGGCTCCTTGAACTTCATGCTATAATGACCCAATTTGAGATTAAGGGCTATTGACTTCGAAATTTATTATAATTAGTGAATTAAACACATTTGGAGAAATGTGATGTGAATTTGATATAAATGTACGTAGTGATAATTTATTAAGCATAGTGAAAATCAGGGGCAAAATAGTAAAATTGGAAATTTACTGACCAAATGGTCAGTTACCAAAGAGGAAACTCATTGGTGATTGAGAATCAATGGTTGAGATTTATTGTCTATGGGTTAGAATCATGTGCTATGCACCTATGTGAGCTTATGAAGGAAGTGACCAAGATTATGCCAAGTGGCATTTTGTGGGCCAAAGGATCATGTGCATTAGTCAACCACTCACCTTTTTTCTCTCTTCTCTCTCCTATTCAGTTGGAGCATGGGCCAAGGGGAAAGTTGTGCACATTCATCATTTATATCTTCTCTCATCGTCTCTCTCTCTATTTCTTCATTTTCGACTAGCTTGAAGAAGAGAGAGGAAAAGAAAGGTAAGATTTTGATACCTTTGTTGACCTCTGATGCTTTAAACCTCTTCTCTAATGTTATACACATCATTCAGAGCTTTATTTTAGTGGTTTTAGATATTTGAATAGAGGTGTTTATGAGTTTGAGGAATTTGGGAAGTTGAAGAAATCAAGGTTTTGGTTTTAGCAATTTGAAGAGGTAAGGATTTGGTGCTTTTTGGTATATTCATTGTGATTTTTGGTTAATTTTTGTAAATCCTGGAAGTTGCCCTGGTTTTATGCTAATTTTTGAATGCATGGATTACATGGTAAATGATGTTGGAACTGGTTTATTGTGAAGTTATTTGAGTGTTAGATATGGTTTTGGATTTTGGAAGTGAGTTGAATGGAATTGGGTATTGTGTGTTATAGAGACCCAAGAGTAAGATTGTGGTTAGGATGGGTTTTTAAGTGTTTTGAGGCTACCAATAGGTTCCTTATGGGATTTTAAGTGGGAATGAGCTTTGTGTTGAGTTTGGAAACCAATGGGATCAGTTTTGGTAAATATGGGAATTTCTATCAGTTGCTGCGATCTGGCAATCTGATAAGCATCACTTGAGTGAGGGGTATCTCACTCGAGTGCTGTAGTATAATTTTCCTTTTTTTCTTCTGCATTTCACCAAATTTTCTGATAAAAGTAAAAGTGCACTTCTTAACATGCGAGTAATATTGTTGATCACTCGAGTGAGCATGGGTTCACTTGAGTGAAGTTGTGAGTTTATGTTAAGGGTTGCTCTCGGGTATACATTCGTAGGCCAATTTTCAAGAGTATGCTTTGACACTCACAAGTGTAGTCTTCCCACCTGAGTGCCAAGGGTTGTGCTCGAGTGCACTTCCAGTACCAAAGTTTCTCATTGCTCTTGGGTTGTCACTTCCTGTGTTACACTTTTGGGGACTCGAGTAAATTTGGAGTCATGACTCGAGTGTAAAACCTCATGCTTGAGTATTGTGAGCACATTCTAGCCATGGTTGTTGCTCACTGTCAAACACTCACGAGTGAGAACCATTCTCACTCGAGTGCAAGTCTCTCATCACTCGAGTGAGGTCATCTTCACTCGAGTGAGTTAGCCAAAAAAATCAGTGTTTTGTTTCTGAAAAAGGGGTCTTCAACGTAGTTTCTTCCAACCCTTTTGGCATATGTGTAGGCCTCTAATAACCACCTAAAGAGTTTGAGTGATAATTAACTTAGAGTATTATGGAAATAAGTATTTGAAAAAGAGAATGATTGGTTGTCCCCATTTTGGTTATAGGATTTGACATTTGCCAGACTCGTGAGCCCACTGTGCCAAGGAATGTCAGGAAAGAACAAGGTAGTGACTTTTTCTCTTATACTGTGTGTAAAGCATTGTGTGTATGTTTATCATGTATGGTGTTGATGCTACTGCTTTGTGATGCTTTGTGCCTTGTGATGTTGCTGCATAGTGTTTATTGCAAAAACGGGCATAGTGATTACAGCGAAAGTTGACATAGTGTTTACAGTGAAAGAGGGCAAAGTGATTACAATGAAAGCTGTCGCATTGTGATTACAGCCGTGAGTGCTGTCGTTTGTGGCGTGAGCCATGAATCGTTATGTTGCTGCTGAACATGATCTTACATGCTATGTGTTTGCATACTGTATGAGTGATTTGTTACTACTGGGATTCTTTTGAATCTCATTCCTTCCTTTGATTAATCATCAGACAGGGCAAGTGGCTACAAGGAGAAGCGGACAACCAGGAGCGGTTAGAGCCTTGTAGAGACGTTTTAATTTTTGGACTGTTGGTTATCTGTTTTGGTTTGGGATTACTGTATATATATGGGATATGAATATTATTTTTGGATATGTAATCCCCTATGTTGGGAAACTTTACACCCATTTTATATATACATGTAACCCAGGGTGGTCGGGATTTTAGTTGGGCACTCTGATATTTATGAATGTGATTGTACTACACAAGTAATTATATTCGAATGTGAATGTGAGACTAGATAAATTATATTTTTTGAACTGCTTTTCTGAACATCCCATCTTGAAGATGAGGGATTATGAATGTTGTTTTTGTCTTATTGGTCTTTGTTTCACTTAAATTTCATAACCCGGATATAATTATGGTGAGGGGGTTATACGTGCCACAGCTTGGGCTATCATTCAAATCCTACAATTCCAAATGTAAAATTTAGACACTTCCATAGTGTTTCTGGTGGCTATATTAGTCTATATTGAAAATTTACTAAAATGCCCTTGGGGACCCGGCCCAATCTCGTCATTCCTGGTCCGACCGTATTTTTCCCGGAATGTTGACATAGGCTATTCTGACATATTTTCACCTCTTCTACGTTTGCCTTAAATTAGTAGTATTCTGATCTCAAATCAATCTTCGAGAATACACAAGAACTAGATAACTGATCGAGCAAATAATCAATTATAGGGAGTGGATACTTGTTTTTGACAATTACTTTGTTCAGCTCTGATAGTCAACACAGAGACGTAGGCTTCTATCTTTCTTTTGGATGAAGAGCACTGGAACACATTAGGGTGAAATGCTGGGTCATATGAACCCTTTCTCAAGTAGCTCCTTAATTTGCTTCTTTAGTTCCACCATTTTGTTAGATCTCATGTTTTGATGATAACAAACGAATGGTATGAAAAAGAATTGATTAATAAATAAGTTTGAACAAAGTAATAATAGGGATAAGCATCACTTGAGGTAAGCATTGGAGTAATAAAGAAAGGCGAAGAGAAAATGCTGAGAAACTTGATCAGAAGCAAGTTTTCTAAGGCATTACTCGAGTACGTACTCGAGTAATGAGACAAAACTTGAAGTAACCAGAAGCACTTTCTAGTAACCTGCCAATGTTACTCGAGTAGGTACTCGAGTAATAGTGTAAGTATTTTCAAGTTGCTCTCGGCCTGCCAATGTTACTCAAGTAGTTACTCGAGTAACCAGGTAAATACTTGGAGTTGCTCTCGGCTTTCCAATGTTACTCGAGTAACCATGTAAAAGTTTTTCAAGTTGCTCTCGGCCTGCTAATGATACTCGAGTAAGTACTCGAGTAACTCTGTTTCTGAAAATGTATTGCTCTCGGCACTTTGTACCACTGCCAATGTTACTCGAGTAACACACTGAGGTAAGTAAAAACTTGAAGGTAATACCCGAATAACTTGATTTAATTTTATCTTACTTTCCTCGAGTCATTACTCTAGTATGCAAGTATTTAATGTTCTATTTTAAGTGGATTACTCGAGTATGTGCTCGAGTATGCAAAGTTATGTTTGAAGGAAAACCTCAAGTCATTACCCGAGTAAATTATGTACAAAAAGTAAGTTTACTCGAGTAGGTACTCGAGTAACAAGGTAATCAGACTTGAAGTGCTCTCGGCCTTGAAATCCTCCCAACATTACTGGAGTAGAGCA
The DNA here is from genome assembly GCA_963855925.1 of Inga laurina. Taxonomy (NCBI): domain Eukaryota; kingdom Viridiplantae; phylum Streptophyta; class Magnoliopsida; order Fabales; family Fabaceae; genus Inga; species Inga laurina. The sequence goes on from OY979708.1 coordinate 59,088,285, forward strand.
TCAAGTAATCAAAAGTTTATTTGAAGGTTTACTCGAGTTCGTACCCGAGTAACCTATGAAGTTGTGAGTGCATTACTCGAGTAAGTACCTGAGTAAACATGAATTTTCAAAGGTTTGAAATTTATTTATTCCATGCACTACCGGAGTAATCTTATATTTGTTTATTGACTTGAAGTTAATCAAAGCTTTCCCGATGATACTCGAGTAAACTTCAAGGGATACTCGAGTAGCTACTCGAGTAAGCAAACCCAGAAAGTTTGAAATCATTCCAACGGTCATTGTTTTGTTTCCTATTTGATTAACTTTTCATTATATTAGTATTCTTAGCATTTTAACAGATAAACAATGAAGAGATCTTACCAAATAAGGAAAGTCAAAAGCAACGCTCAAATGTCATCGACCGTCACCTACCGCAAACGTATGTTTTTCAAAAAAACTGGAAAAGTCAATAGTGGCTGCGCACGCTCTAATGGACATGAAGAAATATGTTCCAGCAATCATTACCAACGTATCTATATATATGGGAACATCTAAACAGAGATGGGAACAAGAACACACTCACGAACGTATCATCAAGTTCATTACTCTGTTTTACATTGTACTTGTAATTCTATGCTTCAGTGATTCTTATTCACTATGTGAGAGAGATATTTCATTCAAACTCAATATTTATTATTGAGGTAACTTAAGGTTGTGGAACCTTGAGTTGGGATTGGATTACAACTTGTAAGGGGGAGCGAGTGTCCAGGCGTAGGAACTTGCTTGTACTGAGGTGCCAAGAACCCACTGAATCTTAGAAGTTATAGTGAAACTCTCAGAGAAGCTCTGAGGACTGGACGTAGGTCAAAGTGGTTGTGGCCGAACCAGTATAACTCCCGGTGTACACTTTGGTGATATTTCTCCTTACTCTTTCCTGTTTTAATTTCAACGTCAAATTTTATATTTGCAACGAAATTTTTAAGATCACCCAATTCACCCCCCTCTTGGGTGAAACGCTTGCTCTAACATTTGGTATCATAGAGTAGGTCTTCTTGTGAAGGTATAACAACCTAAGATGGATCCATAGCAAGCATGGGTGAAGGAATTCTTCCCGACGGTGCATCCATCACTAGACCTCCAGGTTTCAGTGGCAAACACTTTTCTTTCTGGAAAGCAAAGTTCAGAGTATTCGTAATGGCTACTGAATATGGGCTATGGGATGTGATTGAAAGTGGAAACTATCAACCTACAAAGACTGTAGATTCTCATAAAATTCCCAAGATGCCAGCGGAATATGATGAGAATGACAAGAAACTTATCACTCTCAACAGCAAGGCAATTCTGATGTTATAAAGTGCCTTGAGTCAAAGTGAATATTTCAGAATTTGCACACTTCCAACAGCAAAGGAAATGTGGGAAGCTCTGGAAATAGCTCATGAAGGAACTTCGGGAATAAAGGAGAATCAGATCAACACCTTAGTCACTGAATTCGATTTACTTTGAATGAAATCAGGTGAATCAATATCTGAATTTGAACTTAGATATACTCATCTTGTTAATCAACCTGCAGCTCTTGGGAAAGTCTATGATCAGCATACCCAAGTACGAAAGATTCTAAATATTCTTTCTAAAGAATGGGAGGCCAAAGTCACTGCGATAGAAGAAGCAAAAGGAGAATCAATGAGATCAGTTGCTTCTCTATTTGGAAGTCTTTCTGAATATGAAAGCAAACTAAAGTTCAAACGAGAACTAGATGACATTGGTGACAAGAAAAAGAAAGGTCTTGCACTAAAAGTAAAAGAAGAGAATCAAGATGAGGATGAGGAGTTTGACGATGATGAAACGGGCCTAATCATAAAATGATTCAGAAAGTTCTACAAGAAAAGACAAGGATTCAAACATTTTCAAAAAGGTGGAACTAGCAGCAAAGATCATATCATTTGCTACGAATGTGGAAAACCAGGACATATCAAATCAGAATGTCCAGAACTGAATCTAAAGAGCAAAGAAAAGAGAAAAGGAAAATTCTTCAACAAAAAGAAGGCCTTCGTATCTGATATATGGGGTGATAGCTCCTCTGACGAAGAAAGTGATGAGGAAGAAGTAGCTAGTATATGTCTCGTCACTCAAGAAGAAACAGAAGAGGAGGTATGTCTCAAAGCATCCAAAAATAGCAAGTGGTACATAGATAGTAGATGCTCTAGACATATGACCGGAGATTTTGAAAGTTTTACCACATTGCAACCTAAGGAAGGTGGAAAGGTAAAATTTGGAGGAAATCAATCCGGAAAGATAGCAGGAATTGGTGAAATCAAAAATGACAAAGGAATACAAGTCAAAGATGTATATTATGTTGAAGGCTTGTGTCACAATTTGCTGAGTGTAAGTCAGAGTGCAGATAAAGACAACTGGGTAATATTTGACTCAGAAGAATGCTTAATTATCAACAAGAATGATTTACAACTTGATAAGAAGAATATCAAGGCTAAGCTCAGAGCAAAAAGGAAAGGTAACTGCTATACTCTAGATATTAGTAGAAATGAGTCTGAAAACTGTTTTCTGAGTAATACTGATGAAAGTTGGTTATGGCATAAGAGATTGGCTCATGTTAATATGCATCAATTAGGCAAACTACTCAAAAAGGATTTAGTTATTGGATTACCCAAAGTAACTTTAAAAAATGACTTGATTTGTGACGCATGTCAAAAGGGCAAACAAACTAAATCATCTTTCAAATTGAAAAATGAGATTTCAACAAATAGACGACTACAATTATTGCATATAGATTTAGTTGGCCCAGCAAGAATAAAGAGTCTTGGTGGAAACATATATTCATTGGTTATTGTTGATGATTTCTCTAGATTTACATGGGTTATTTTTCTATCTTCAAAAGATGAAACCTTTAAAGAATTTATTGTTTTTGCCAAGAAAGTGCAAAATGAGAAAGGTATGTCCATTGCAGGTATTAGGACTGATCATGGTGGAGAATTTGAAAATCAAGCCTTTGAAGAATATTGTGATACTAATGGCATTGATCACAATTTTTCTGCTCCAAGAACACCTCAACAAAATGGAGTTGTGGAACACAAGAATAGAGTGCTCACTAAAATGGCTAGAGCAATGTTGAATGAAAAGAATGTGTCTCAAGTGTTCTGGGCTGATGATATGAGTACAACATGTTATATTTCAAATAGGGCCTATATCAGAACAAAACTTGGAAAGACACCTTATGAGTTATACAAAGGAAGGAAGCCAAACATTGCTCATCTACACATCTTTGGTTGTAAGTGTTTCATTCATAATAATGGTAAAGATAACTTAGGAAAATTTGATTCTAAAACAGATGAAGGAATTTTCCTAGGATATTCTAACAGAAGTAAAGCATATAGAGTTTACAATAAAAGAACATGTATTATTGAAGAATCAATTCATATTGTATTTGATGAATTTGAATCCTCTGACAAAACTATTGATGAAGAACAGGAAGTTGGTTTAAATCAAGAAAATGGTCAATCTATTTCTAAATCTCTTATTCCAGAGGTTGATGAAACTAAGGAAGAAAAGCAATCCCTAGGTCAACCTAGAGCTTGGAAATACAATAAAAGTCATCCCTTAGATCAAGTCATAGGAGATGTGAATGAAGGGATCAAAACTAGAAATAGAATTTTCAATGAAGTAAGTTTTTCTGCATTCATTTCTGAGATTGAACCTTCTAACATTGATGAAGCTCTATCAGACAATGATTGGGTTATAGCAATGCAAGAAGAACTAAATCAATTTGAGAGAAATCAAGTTTGGGATTTGGTGCCCCGACCCAAAGATCATCCGATCATTGGTACTAAATGGGTATTCAAGAACAAACTCAATGAATCTGAAATTATTGTCAGAAACAAGGCAAGATTGGTGGCCAAAGGCTATAATCAAGAAGAAGGGATTGATTATGAGGAAACGTATGCTCCAGTTTCTAGATTGGAAGCTATACGAGTACTCTTAGCCTTTGCATGCATCAAAGGATTCAAACTCTATCAAATGGATGTGAAGAGTGCTTTTCTAAATGGTTACATCATGGAAGAAGTATATGTAGAACAACCTCCAGGTTTTGAGGATGTTACCAAACCTGACCATGTTTTCAAACTTAAAAAGGCTTTATATGGTTTAAAACAAGCTCTTAGAGCATGGTATGAAAGGCTCAGTAAGTTTCTTACTGATCAAGGTTTTGTACGGGGAAAAGTTCATACAACACTATTTATAAAACAAAAACACAATGATATTTTAATTGTTCAAATATATGTTGATGACATTGTTTTCGGTGCTACTAATGAATCTCTGTGTAAGGAATTTTCTGAGATAATGCAGGGAGAATTTGAGATGTCAATGATGGGAGAATTGAATTTCTTTCTTGGTTTGCAAATCAAATAAAGAAAGAATGGAATCTTCATATCTCAAACAAAGTATTTAAAAGAGCTATTGAAGAAGTATGGAATGAATGAAGCAAATGGCACGGACACTCCTATGAGCTCAACTACGTTGCTTGATGTTGATATCAAAGGAAAAGACTACAACATCACAAAGTATAGAGGAATGATTGGATCATTACTCTATCTCATGGCAAGTAGACCAGACATCCAATTTAGTGTTGGTATATGTGCAAGATATCAATCGGCACCAAAGATTCACATGCTGAAACGGTCAAACGAATCTTTAGATACTTGCTGACACACCCGAATTGGGTCTGTGGTATCCCAAAGGAAGAAGTAAATATCTTGTTGCATATTCAGATTCAGATCATGGAGGATACAAAACAGACAGAAAGAGCACCAGTGGACAAGGACAATTTCTTGGAGGATCTCTTGTATCATGGTTCAGCAAGAAACAAAATACAGTGTCTCTTTCATCAACGGAAGCCGAATATGTTGCAGTCTCAAGTTGTTGTGCACAAGTAATATGGTTAAAACAACAACTACAAGATCTTGGCGTTTATCTCAAAGAAATATCAATCTATTGTGATAATACTAGTACGATAAGCTTGGCAAAGAATCTAGTTCAACACTCTAGAACCAAGCATATCAATGTCAGACATCACTTTATCAGAGATCATGTCCAAAAGAAAGATGTGAAAGTGATATTCATTCCTACTCATCTTCAATTAGCAGATATTTTCACAAAACCCCTTGCAAAAGATCAATTTCTATACATTAGAAGAGAATTGGGAATGGTAAATCCCAATGAGTTGTAAGTTATTTCAGTCTCTCATAATATTAGATGAAGTCATTTATTGAAGTTTTGATAATTACTAACTTAAGCATCGGAGTATATAGAAACTTGTTTTGTAGGAAGGTTGAAACTCTATTTTGAGAAACAAAAACAGAGGTGATCAGAGGACACCTTTACTGGAGTACCAACTTGAAGTAATGTGTGACAGAGAAGCATTACCCGAGGAACAACTTGAAGTAAAGAAGCACTTTACTCGAGTAACTACTTGAGTAATGGTCTTCAAAACTGGAAGTATTGGATCAAGTTACTTGGAATTTAAATTTAACGGTTCAGTTACAAAGAAATGAAGAGTCAAAATTTGAAAAGACAGGTTACCCAAGGCGAGCCTCGAGTCAACTTGAAGCTTACTCGAATAAGGACTCGAGTAACTGCAAGTCCAGATTTTCAAATTGATGAAAAATGACTCAAATCTGCTCATAATTGGTTATAAATGATCGAGGGAACATCCATGGATAATTACAATATTATTCATACCAGGTACGCAATTTAAATAAATTATTTTAGAGTTTTTCAGTATTAACACCTGAGGAAGGCCTCGAGTAAACTTGAAGGTTACTCGAGTAAGGCCTCGAGTAACGTCGAGTTCTAGGTCTTTATCTGTCACAAACTTGGTCATTTCCACAAAATCTCCTTGAGTAAATCACTATACACTCTTTCAAAAACTTTTCACAATCGATTCCTTGCCACATTTCTGTTAAAACCCAACAGAATTCAGTCCCAAAAACCTCCTATTTTGCTCAGATTCTCTTTACCCTAAATTGCGACCGTGACTCTGTTTCTCTGAGTTTTTTGATTTTCTGTGTTTCAAGATGGTAAGAACCAAGAATCTTTCCTTCACAGATTCCTCTGACTCACAACAAAACCCTGACCCTCTTTCTTCTCCTCCCAAAAAGAGAAGAAAACTTACCCCGAGATCAAAAGCCAAAATCCAACCTCAACCTCAACCTCAACCTAAACCAAAAGGAGTTGTGATTAAAGAGCCTATTGTTACAAGGTCTCATTCCAAAAAGAGTACTTCTATCGGGAGAGGCAAGAGTGCCAAATCTCTCTTACCTCCTCACTCTGATTCCTCTACCCCCTCTTTCACTCCAAAATCAACTAAAAAGCCTAAGTATGATAGGAATGTGGCTACATCTATGGCAAACATCTTAGATCAAATGGAGAAGGGGCAATCTTCCAAGAAATCCAAATTGCCAGAAGAGGATCACCAACCCTCCAAAAGGGTTCAATGTCAACAAGTTGGTGGAGTCTCTGAAGTATCTGTCTCAGTTCTCCAGGAGGAAAGTGTGTAAGACACACTATATTGATCTTAAGTTACTTCAGGAGGTATTGAAGCATGACCTCAGTCCTTATTTAGATCCCTTTATGCCTTGGCTTTCTATTAGATTACCTTTTTGTACTAAAGTGATCACACACTTTTACTGTAATCTAGAGATCATAGATGAGCCAAACAGAACCTCAGCTGAGGAAGAGATGACCACCACAGTAAGAGGCCAAAAGATTCTCATATCACCCTCTAGGATTAACTTATGGTTAGGGATAGAGAATCCCCCAGATGATATTTACTCCCAACTTGAACCAAACTAAATTTTTTCTATCCTTAAACCCGGTGAGTTAGTTGGCCCTCTAAATTTCAAACCCAGTGATATGTGTGATCATCACAGGGTCCTATGGTACATCTATTCTAGGTCCCTTGTGAACAAGGCCAACAATTATACCCATTTCTTTGATAAGGACTTTAGGTGGTTTGCTTCACTTCTTCTGAAGGAACAGAAGGATTTGGGGGAGTATATCTTCTCTGAAATGAAGAGGTATAGGGTGGATGGGAAGGCTACAACACCAATGCCATATCCTCAGATAGTGTCACTAATCTTGAAAGAAAATAAGATATGGTATTTGGATAGCAAGGAGCCTATTGAGAGGATGACTCCGGTTGGGAGAAATCAAATTAGGAAGCTAAATATTGACATCCCTCTCAAAGGCCCTCTGGAGTCTGGGTCAAAGAAGAAGAAGAAGACTACTAAGACCAAGGCCAGCAAGATGGATGACACACAGTCATCGGCTCCAGCTGCCACCACTTCATCACCATCCTTCCTCAATACCACTCTCCAGCACTTCATGGAAAACATGCTCAGAGGATTCCATGTGGATATCGCCAACACGAACGCTAAATTGATAACCAACATGAACTACAAAATGGCAGAGTTGGTTGAGAAAATAGATAAGAGGCATGAGGAGTTGCTAGCTGAGCAACGTGCCCAGGGCGAGACACTAAGATTGATTCTAGCATGTTTGGATTCATTGGGTCCCGGACCTTCTGCCGGTCCATCTTCTTCTGCACCACCACAACCTCTAGAGAACCCTCCTTCTGACACTCCTTTCACTAAGGATGAACCTTCTACTCCTCTGGTCTCTAGTCCACATGAGCCACAAGCCAAAGACATCCTATATACAGTGGACAACCCAGACACCAATGAGACCATACATATCACTATTGATGATTCACCTCCCAAACCTCAGACTGACCCCACTCTTAAACCTATTCCATCTCCTACCCACACTGAGGAAATATCTCCCTCCTCCTCCTCTGAATATCATACTCCAGAGGTTGAGACCACTCCAGAGGTACAGACCACTCCAGAAGGTGAAACCTCTACTATGGTTGTCTTCCAACCTTCTACTATTCCTCCCAGCGATGACATCCATATCCCTCCAGTCCATCTGCCTGAACCAGTCCCCTCTAGCTCCTTTGATACTTCTGGTTCAGATGATTCTATGGTTCTTCCAGTGACACCCATTTCCATGGTCAAGCCTCCTAGCCCCCCACTTGATTGATGAAGACAAAAAGGGGGAGAAGAGCTTGAGAGTGATTTTATGGAAGTTTCTGTGTTTATTTTGGGTATTTGGGTGTATATGGGTTTTAAGGAGTCTTTTGGAACTTACTTGTTACTTGTTAAGTCTTTTGTTAAGTTTTATCTTGCTATATTGTAAGATACAATTTTTAAGTTTAATGCAAGTTTATTAAGTTATGACTTCATTTTAAGTCCATTTAAGCTTTAAATTATGATACATTGTTGGACTAATGAAGTTTATTATGTATGCAAGGTGAATATGTTATAATCTCAAATATAAAAACAAAGTTTTTTTTTCTTTTTCAAATTTTATCATAGAATTCAAGATGCTCTTATTTGAAAACTTACTTTCAAAATTTTGTTCAAAATCACCAAGTTTTATCGTCATAAAAAAGGGGGAGAATGTTAGATCTCATGTTTTGATGATAACAAACGAATGGTATGAAAAAGAATTGATTAATAAATAAGTTTGAACAAAGTAATAATAGGGATAAGCATCACTTGAGGTAAGCATTGGAGTAATGAAGAAAGGCAAAGAGAAAATGCTGAGAAACTTGATCAGAAGCAAGTTTTCTAAGGCATTACTCGAGTACGTACTCGAGTAATGAGACAAAACTTGAAGTAACCAGAAGCACCTTCCAGTAACCTGCCAACGTTACTCGAGTAGGTACTCGAGTAATAGTGTAAGTATTTTCAAGTTGCTCTCGGCCTGCCAATGTTACTCGAGTAACCAGGTAAATACTTGGAGTTGCTCTCGGCCTGCCAATGTTACTCGAGTAGCTACTCGAGTAGCTACTCGAGTAACCATGTAAAAGTTTTTCAAGTTGCTCTCGGCCTGCTAATGATACTCGAGTAAGTACTCGAGTAACTCTGTTTCTGAAAATATATTGCTCTCGGCACTTTGTACCATTGCCAATGTTACTCGAGTAGCTACTCGAGTAACACATTGAGGTAAGTAAAAACTTGAAGGTAGTACCCAAATAACTTGATTTAATTTTATCTTACTTTCCTCGAGTCATTACTCTAGTATGCAAGTATTTAATGTTCTATTTTAAGTGGATTACTCGAGTATGTACCCGAGTATGCAAAGTTATGTTTGAAGGAAAACCTCAAGTCATTACCCGAGTAAGTTATGTACAAAAAGTAAGTTTACTCGAGTAGGTACTCGAGTAACAAGGTAATCAGACTTGAAGTGCTCTCGGCCTTGAAATCTTGCCAACATTACTGAAGTAGAGCATCGAGTAATCAAAAGTTTATTTGAAGGTTTACTCGAGTTGGTACCCGAGTAACCTATGAAGTTGTGAGTGCATTACTCGAGTAGGTACCCGAGTTAACATGAATTTTGAAAGGTTTGAAATTTAGTTATTCCATGCACTACCCGAGTAATCTTATATTTGTTTATTGACTTGAAGTTAATCAAAGCTTTCACGATGATACTCAAGTAAGTACTCGAGTAAACTTCAAGGGATACTCGAGTAGCTACTCGAGTAAGCAAACCCAGAAAGTTTGAAATCATTCCAACGGTCATTGTTTTGTTTCCTATTTGATTAAATTTTCATTATATTAGTATTCTTAGCACTTCAACAGATAAACAATGAAGAGATCTTACCAAATAAGGAAAGTCAAAAGCAAATCTCAAATGTCACCGACCGTCACGTACCGCAAACGTATGTTTTTCAAAAAAACTAGAAAAGTTAATAGTGGATGCGCACGCTCCAACGGACATGAAGAAATATGTTCCAGCAATCATTACCAACGTATCTATATATATAGGAACATCTAAACAGAGATGGGAACAAGAACACACTCACGAACGTATCATCAAGTTCATTACTCTGTTTTACATTGTACTTGTAATTCTATAGTTCAGTGATTCTTATTCACTATGTGAGAGAGATATTTCATTCAAACTCAATATTTGTTATTGAGGTAACTTAAGGTTGTGGAACCTTGAGTTGGGATTGGATCACAACTTGTAAGGGGGAGCGAGTGTCCAGGCGTAGGAACTTGCTTGTACTGAGGTGCCAAGAACCCACTGAATCTTGGAAGTTATAGTGAAACTCTCAGAGAAGCTCTGAGGACTGGACGTAGGTCAAAGTGGTTGTGGCCAAACCAGTATAACTCCCGGTGTACACTTCGGTGATATTTCCCCTTACTCTTTCCTGTTTTAATTTCAACGTCAAATTTTATATTTGCAATGAAATTTTTAAGATCACCCAATTCACCGCCCCTCTTGGGTGAAACGCTTGCTCTAACAAATTTCACTCAGAGCCATACGATATGGGGTTTTGGAGATTGGTCCTGCTCTAGGTCTCAGATCAATTAAGAACTCTACTTCTCTATCTAGAGGTAATCCACCAACATCCTCCTGAAATACATCAGGGAACTTGTTCACTATAGGGATACTTTCCAATTCTACACCAACCTCTAACTGCATAGAACGAAACACCATGTACCCCGACAACCTTTCTTCAAACATCTATCGACCTTAGCTATGGAGAAAAGGTTAAGAGTAATTTATGTGTTAGCTCGCAATTGTGGATTCGGATATATAACTCTCTTCTATTTACAATCCAGCAATACACCATTCACTGTTAACCATTCAATCCCCAAAATTACATCTTGCATTGGCAAACATAACAAAACTACAATCAATTCTTGCCCCTTGGCATTTACCATATAATTCAAACAGGTATCAACCTAACAATTTGAGTACCGGTAGGCGCAAGCACAACTAAATCATATGGGGATTTATGCATATGTAGATGTAATCCTCTCACGTAGTCATTTGCAATGAATGAATGGCTGGAACCCAAATCGTACATAACGTGCACTAGATTTCTGTTGAGAGAAATCATACCTTATATCAGCTTTGGAGACTTTTTGGTTTCTTATTGTGTTAGTGTGTAGACCCTGCCGGGAACCCTAGGTCTAGTCTCTTTCAATTGATGCTTCTGTAGGCAATCCTTAGACATGTGCCTCAGCTAACCATAATTGAAACAAGTAAATAGTTTATTGGGATCAATTCTCAATAGGGCTCCACTACAAGCCTTGCCAGGATGGAAAGGTTTGTGGCAATGCCAACATGTTCAACTTCCTGATGATCCTTGACCTCCACGACCTCCCATCTGATTTGGTCTCTTAGTACCTCCCCTGGAAGGTCCACCATGTTCTTTTTTCTTATGCAATAAGCTACCACTTCTAGAAGCTCCTTTATTACAAATTTGATAACCAACCTCAATATACGTTTCTCAAGATACCAGGATTCTTCCACTGCTTTACTAAACTCAATAAAATGCTGTGAAATTAATCTCTCTTTCATCTCTGGTTTGAGCCCCTCAATCAAGATATCAGCTCTCCTATCTCCACTATCATGAAGCTTATGGTATGTTGAATACCAAGATAATCTAATGTATTAAGCCAGGTAATCATCAAAGCTTTCACTATCATGGTATTGAATGCTGAGAAACTCTTTCTTTTTCCCTTCTAACGGATGGGGGAGAATATCTTTCATTGAATTTTTCCTGGAATAATCCCTAGGTGGTAGGAATATTCCTTACCCTCAAGATGAGCTCCTCATTCTTCCACCAACGGTCCGCATCATTTTCTAACTTACAAATAGCTAACAGAGCTTTTACTTCATCCGAGCATTGCAACATGGTGGTGAAGATCTTGTCCAGACATGACAACCAATATTTAGCTAGCTGTGGGTCAAACATACCTTGAAATACTGGAGGCTGTTGCTTGCCAAACCTATTCAGCCAAGTTTGGATGTCTACTTCGAGCTCAGGTATAACATCCTCTAGTGAATGTTCCTCATGTACTCCCTCCTCACCATTCCCTTGAACCAACTTGTCTAAGCGGTCTTCCAGGTGATCTTGCCTTTGTTGTACCTCCTAAAGTTCATCTCTTATTTCATTCATCATGTTTTGTTGTTGCGCCAACATATCTAGTATTTGCTACTGTACAGGATCAGGCCTTGGCTCCTTTGCAGCATTATTGTATCTCGCACATGGTCTTCTCGGTTGTACTATCTCTATATTTTAAACTATATGAAAATAGAGAAGAATTACATTTCATATAAGAGCAAGGGCATTTTCTTTATTCCATAAAAGTCAGGGCACACAGATTTGTCACACATAGCGTACAACAACTATTTACAGTAGTTACAAAGAAACAAAAACTGAAAGAGGCAAGCTTCACCCAAGAGGGGGGTGAATTGGGTGATGTGATAAATTTTTTGCTTGATATGGTGATATAGCAATAGCTGTAGATAGAGTAGAGTTAAGAGGATAAGCACACAGAGAGTTATATTGGTTCGGCTCAAAACCTAGACCTACGTCCAGTCCTCAAAGATCAAGACCTACTGAGATTATCACTATTCTTCTAAGATTCAATGGGCTCTCGGAACGCCGTAAGACAACAACCGTCCTTAGAAGGACTATGAGTAGAAATACTAGAAATTTATTTCCCCCTTACGACAAGTCTTACGTGCAGAAAAACAAACCTATGACCTTTCTCTCTTGCTTACGTATACAAGTCTTATGAGCAGCAATGTTCTCTCCAGCTTACACCACTGTAAGTCTTACGAGTAGCAATGTTCTCTACTGCTTGTATCTTGTAAGTCTTATGAGTAGAAAGTCCTACTAGGAATTATCTCACTGCTTCTCTCGTAAGAAAATCTCCCCTCTCAAGGTCTCAATACCTTGAGATCAAATGAAAATAGAATTTGAAGTGTATACAGACTCTCTTACAAAGTAAATATGATAAACACTGATGAACGATATGAATACAAAGGAAATATGAATAACAGAGACTCGTGAATTTGCTTGTGTTAATTCTTGCACTTCGTTGTTTTTGATGGTCTCTGGAGCTCTATATTTATAGACATTTGTTTTTTCCTGTTTAAATAATAATCATTATGGAGCGGGGCATTTTACTGTGGAACGGCATGTGTACGTTTGAAATCTTTAAACGCTGTAGGTACGTGCTTGGATGGTCATAGTGATGTTGTATGCCGTTGTTTGACTTCCTCTATGTCTTTCTAATTCAAACGTTCAAACTCTTATATCACACTCGTAATACATGTTAAATGATGTTATATAATAATAAGTGAAAATAAAATGAATAAATAACATTAAACCATATTCGGATTGAACACTGTAAGACTGGTGCGTTTTGGCTTCTGGCAGAGTATCACTCGAGTGTTGTGATGTCTCACTCGAGTGCAATACCATATTTTCTCCTTTTGCTTCAGTTTTACACTTGTACTTCCATGGATTTTGAGAGAATGCATTTTCATACTTGTGAGTGATGTGGGTCCTCACTCGAGCACGGGTCTCCTTACTCGAGTTCTTCTTCTTTTACACTATGAGCCATGTCTCAGGACATCACTTGCACCTTATTTTATCAAGAGTGTGATTTTGCACTTGCAGGTGATGTGGGCCCTCACTCAAGCATACACACTCTTACTCGAGTGAGAAGAATATTCTTCTATAATATACTCTTTGTCTTCAGCACTTGCATCAGAATTGAGAGAGTTAGATTTCTCACTCGCGAGTGCTGAGGTATTACTCGGGTAAATGTACTCTCACACGAGCATGCTTATGCTTCTTTGTTCTGCATGACTCTTGGGAAAACACTCGCAGTCTCTCACTGCTTGGACTCGGGTGTAGATAAAACCATCACTCGAGTACAGAAACTGTGCTCGAGTGAAGTGTTGATATCTTGTTTCTGACTTTGCTCTCTGTCAAACACTTTCTGTCCAACACTTTCATATGCTCGAGTGCAAAACAACTTGATGCTTGAGTGCATCAGTAAAATTGACAGCAATTGCTCTCTGTCAAACACTTTCTGTCCAACACTTGCATGTGCTCGAGTGCAAAAGAGGTTGATGCTCGAGTGTTAACTCTGTTGCTCGAGTGCATCAGTAAAACTGACAGCAAACATTTCTAAACTTTTCCATATGCATTTGGTAACTTTGTAACTATTGTCTAGACTTGTAAAAACATAACTTGCTCATAATAACCTTTTGATATCATCAAAACCTAGAATCTAACAGAAACATCAAATATCCTATCAACTACTATACATGACATATTAGTCCTTTACATAACAAAACTCTAAGTTCATGCAACTTCCCAGTGGGTCACCCACACTAGGATTTTCCTGGGATAAGCATGATTAAATTTATTTGTACCCTTCTAAAATACCGACTCTGGTTAGATCTTTCTCTATTCATCGGTTCCAACTGACTACCCTTATATCATAGTATTTATTGGTCATCTATGGTCACCAAAATATACTGTGTGGGTCCTACATCACCCGATGTACACAAACTTCTATACTAGGTCAGTGATGTGCCTCTGAAACATCCAGAAGTTTGCTCTCAGACCCTGCTCAATGATATGATTCTTCCGCTTGTTCCAATATGCTGAGTTTAAGAAGAAATACATCATGGTAAAAACCCAACACTCATCGGACACCGTGACCTCCAATGGTATCTAAAGCCGATACAGGGACTCTATACCTCTTAGGAATGCAAGATATTAGCCTTTGGGTGTATCATGCTCTTGTAGTGCCCTATGGTATCTGCCCCTAAGGTAATATCCCAACTCCAAGTCCGGTTGCAGATCATACAACACCTACACTGGCTCTGCCCGAGACTCGCCATAGCTCGGCTCGTCCTCTGGGATCTCCTTCGGATCATAATCAAAATCCTACTTTGGATCCTCATCTGGATACTCTTGGCGATGCCGGCCTCGACTTTGGACCGTATACTGGCAGCTATGGCACGCTCTTCCGTGCCGTCCGCATCATACTGACACCTCCAAGCCCATAGTACTCTATAAAAAGCCGCCCGCCTGGTATCCGCTGCTCCGGTGGGCTTTGGTTGACGAACACCTCTGACCCCTAGAATGGTACACTCGAATTGGTCATGGGCTCACTTGAACCGCTCATGATGTCCTGTCGCCATGCAAACTTCTTATTAGCTCTGCCAGAACCGCTTGGGCTCTGATACCAAAAATGTCAATACCCGTTTCCATTTCAATATATATAAAAGTAATATAAGCCAAGTTCTACAAGCATACAGAAAAGTACAAATATACTGATAGAAGTATTTGTTTACTTACAGGTACTAACAGAGCAAAATTCACTAATATTTATAAATATGTATAGAATATACCAAAAATTTTCCTAATATAGACTAAATATAATCACTGTCCTCATCTCAGAAAATGTACTTGTTAGTTTCCTATATCTTCGTGCTTGCCTTTCGAGCCACTAGCACTCATTATGGTATTTTGTTTAGAAAAATAGGTAAGATTATAAGGAATCCTAACATAAATATACTATCGACATATAAAATTCGAGAATTAAATATGCAATGCACCATATCAAGTAAAATTAAAATTCACATCAATCCGTGTGTGTACATAAAGTTAAGGGCCAATCATGTAATTGAAACCTTTACCTGTACCTCAACCGAGTCACCGACTACAGCTAGGCAATACCAGTATGCCTTGGCTAGGCACCAAACCACAACTAGGTACTATGCCTTTTGTATGTGTTCAAATCACAAAATATAGTAATACACATCATACAAATAGTCACGTAGTATATGAGAGATAATAGTCCCTACCTAAACCCTTTTCTAGTCTTGAACGTTCCGCTTCATGAAATGTGCCAACTACAGGTGTCTAACTCGGTCCTAAAATATCAAATAGACAAGAATTAAGTTATAACCTATCCATGTACCATTTTAGAAACTTCCATAGTGTTTATTTTGTTATATTAGCCTGTGGTGAAAATTTACCAAAATGCCCTCAAGACCTTCCCCTGGCCCGGCCACGCTATACCCGGTCTGACCGTACTTTTTCTGAAATCCTAACTGGGGCTATTCTAACATATTTTTTCCTAAGGAATCCATTTCTAGACTTGGAATTACCAAACTCACTACAAAAGACAAAATTGCCCTTGGTAGCCCCAATTTAAGGGTCTTAGGGGCATTTTCGTAATTATGTCTTTTTGAACTTTTCCAAAAATGTAACCTACTATAACCCTACCTAATTTTTCCTTCTAAACTTAATGGAACCATCAGATCTTTGAAAATCCAACGTTAACCCCTAGATCTTAGCCTGGCCAAAATTTGGGTATCCTCTAGGAAAACTCTGGGTTTTTTATTCTAATTCCATAAACGTGTTTTTTTCTACTCCCAATCACTTTATTAGCTATTACATTAGGTTACATAATCAATTTAATCTAAATTTTGGTAGCATAACACTTCTAATGTCACTTTTCCAAAGTTTATAGAGTAAGACAATCTGGCAAAATTTCACTCATTAAATTGTCTACAGTAGCTAGAATAGTCAATATACAAAGGTTTGGAAGTTACCTCAAGCTCCCTCTAGCTTTTCTCAAAGAGGTTAAACCCTAAACCTGGTTCATAATGAAAGAAAATTTACCAAAAATTAAGGATCTTCTCGTGATGCCACAAACAACCTCCAGTCCTTTAGAGACAAATACGAATAGTCTTGACATGGATCCTGACCCCTCTGTGCCCCTCGAATGTACCTTTGCATAAGCTTGTTCTTAAAATCTTTTCATCATAGATGAACCTCCCCTATCCAATGCTTGTACATCGCCCTAATGTTTGGGACATTGTATGTTTGTTGCAAGGTAAAACATAAGATAATTATATTTGAAGCAATAGGAATAAAGCTGTAAAGGCAGATGTATCAAAACTTATATACCAACATTTTTTGCCAATTCATGTCTTTCTTCTTTGGGGGAACCAACTTCCAATTATCAAAGATAATGTGAACTTTGGTTCAACCCAAATAACCTAAATAGCTAATGAAATGGTCTTCCTCAGGACCAACTCAATTCATATTGGCATCAAAGTCCACATGTAGCCTCTCCTGTTGATGTTGATGACGCGCAACTATTGCTCCCATCTTTACGCTGTCTCTAACCTTTCTCGCAAGGGGTTCGCCTCTATCTATTTCACCATCCCTATTACTTTGTGAGTCGTTAGAATTGTCCATATTCCTTTTAGTACAAAAATCATTGTCAGATAGGTAAATAAATTGCAATTAAATGAATAAAATAAATAGGATTAAAACTAAAAGCACACAGTACTATTTTCTAAGTTAAGGTCTTACTCTATATTGTTTCCCATATTCCTTCTCCATGATTATTTCTTATAGCATATTCTTTATCATATACCAATTTTACTTCACTTATTCTAGGTGGATTTGTTGTGAAAGGTGGTGTGTCGTCAAGGTTGAAGGTTAGATCACCATACTTTTGTGTTTTACTTTGAAGTACAATAAACATTTTTTTATTTATAGGATCTGTGACATAAAACACTTCTCTTATCTAGCTTGCTAGAATGAAGGCTTATCTTGTAAGCCCCTTCCTTAAAAGCCTTGAAACAGTTCGAAAAGGTTTCATAAAGTTCAACTGGAGACTAGAGAATAATTTATAACTCACTCAAAGTCCCAACTTCAAGACAGGGTTTGATCCTATACTAAAGTGGGTTTTCAAAACTTTAAAAGACATGTTTGATGAGGTCTCATTTCTACTTTTTAAATATGTTTGGCTTGTTTGGTTCTATCCCATTGATTAATATCAGAGCACTTAACAAAATTTCCCGATGGACTTTTAAGTTACATTCATTGATTAATAGGGTCTATCAAGGATGATTGCCCATTCTTAGTTCCCTTACCAGGATTAAATGCAAACATTCGGATATAAGAACGATATGTCTACCTCTACTAGGTGCACTAGTCTTATAGTATACTTACATTTACATCAAGTACATCATATACATTTATTTTTTTCCAAAAGTTTGATAACCAACAAAATTCTAATCTTCTATCAGTGCACACTAGCAGCCCTTGTTTACTTGCTTGCCCCTTGAGCCACTTGCCCTAGCTGTAGGTTAGTCATTGGAAAGAGTGAGATTCATATGAATCTTAGTAGTAACATCTCACTTATATGACATACAATTTCACAGAGCATGTAAGTAGTCATCAAATAACAGCATTTACAGTAGTCGTAACTTTCTTGACTTTCGTAACATTCGTAGCATTCTTGACGTTCATCACGTTTGTAACATTCATAACATTTGTCACATTTGTTACTACTATGAATCATAGTAGTAACATCTCACTTATATGACATACAAGTTCACAGAGCATGCAAGTAGTCATAAAATAACAGCATTTACGGTAGCCATAACTGTCTTGACTTTCATAACATTCGTAGCATTCTTGACATTTGTCACGTTTGTAACATTCATAACATTCTTGACTTTCCTAACATTAATGACATTCATAACATTTATAACATTCGTCATGTTTATAACATTCTTGACATTCGTAACATTTGTAACAATTGATGATATGCACATACATACAAAGTATTATATATGATATAGGAGAAAGAGTCACTACCTTGTTCTTTTTGATCTTGTTCGGGCATTGATTTCTTACATTCAAGGTAGATATCAAATCATATAAATCATAATTAAGGACGACGAGTTATTACCTACTTTAATTCTTTAATAACTCCAAAGTACTTGGGATTGCTTATCATTTAAGTCCTTTAAGTAGCTATTAGAAGTACAAACAAAAGCCTAAGAGGGTTAGGGAGAGCTAGCCCAGAAATCACCTTTTAAAAATTCAAAGTGATGAAATTGGGTGTTCGCCACGGCCAAGGAATTCTCTTGCTGTGGCCAAGAAAGGTCAGTATTATTTTGGCTATGGCTAAAAACAGGTCAGAAACTTTTGGACTGTGGCCAAGAAACTATCTTGTTTCTTGGCTGAACTTCCAAAAATCATAACTTAATCTACAAAAATCAAAATAGAGCGGTTCCAAGTCCTATAGAAACTCTTTAAGTTCTTTATAGAAGAAAAATATGAACCACTACCATCTACAACTACAAAAATACAGAATTCAATGAATTTCAATACTGTTCCAAAATAAATTCTAGTTTCAACCTCAAATTTTAGAAATGCATAACTTTCAGTACACACCTCCAAATGGCGCCCATTTTATATCAATTTAAATTTTGAAGTGTCTACTAGTAGACTAGAAAGTATCACAATTTTTGAACACCATTTACTCATTTTAAAATGCCATGCAAACCGACTGCCCTGAACAAAACCTACATTGGCAGCACCTTTAGTTTTTTCAATTTACATTTCTAATGGTCCAGAATTTACAACTAGGCTATTTCCACATAGTTTTTCATATAGAACTTAATGAAAACCTCAAAACCCTAATTTAACTAAAAAATATGGCAAAATTACACAAGCCAAAGTTCTTAACCAATCATTACAATATATACACTAAAAGGTTGCTCTTACTCACCTCTAGCACTTCCTCTCAGTTGTTTTTTGATTCTCAACCTTTGGTTCTTCTTTGAGCACACAAAACACCTCTTGTTAAAAAACTAAAACCATTGAAATGAAGCTCTCATCAAGAGGAACAATATTTAGGAAGAGGTTTCCAGCATTAGAGGTGGTTAGCATGGTCAAAATCTAAAGGGAATGAGCTCACCTTAACTTGATCTTCTTTCTCTTTCTACCTCCTTGCTTAGCCAACCTTGAGAGAGCTTAGAGAAAGAGAGTGAATTGATCAAATGAAATATCTCCAACCCCCTATGCCTTAGCCAAAATTAAGTGGAGAGAGGGAGAATTAATTGTTTGAACATTTGACTTCATCCAATGGTGCTAAGTGTCATAAGCCTATAGCTTCATCATAAGCAAGTAACTATTTAGTTACTCTAACTAATTCAATTAGACATTTAGTTTTCCCTCTTGTTCTTTTAGCTAATGGTCAATTTATTCTTCCAAGAGGAAAGGAAATTGCTAACTAATTGGTCAATAATTTCTTTCTTCCTATTACTATGACAATTTTAGCTAGATTGCTACTTGGTGTATTATCTAATTCTTTTTCTCTTGCCATGCACCATTCCCTTTTCTTTTAGTCCAATTTATACTTTATTACCATAATTAAACTTAAATACTGGGTTTGAGGATCTTCCACTACTAATTTGCGTCATAATTCACACTTTATTGCCCAAAAGTGTTTATCTAACATTCGTTACATTCTCTTTTGGAGTCTTTGAGCCTTATACATATTTTGGGACATTACACATCTCTATAACCAACTCTTCGAAGATCAATTGAGACAAATCCAAATTGTTGATCTATTACCACAGCATTATTGCTAACCCACTTACATTTGAATAAAGCAACTTTAAACTTCTTGGAGCTACTTACATTTGAATAAATCAACTTTAAACTAGATATAGGTCATCTCCCATATTTCTTCTATAACTCTATAATAGGCCATGGATGCTAATATGGGGTTTTTGTTTTTCAAACTTGAAAAGTGCATGGCTTTAACTTCTACCATCAGCCAACTATTTTGTGTAGTACTTTTGTTATCTTAGTCTTTTGTGTAGAAAGAATACCTATTTATATCATAACCAGTCCAGGTAATGACCTGAAATGAAGGCCCCCAAGCTATCCATTCGATTGTCTCAGACACACCGGTGTATGTGAAACCTTTTCCTCGAACCACTCTATAAATGTCTTGTTTTGCTCAATAGCAATCTGCATGTTATTCTTCCTTAGATTCATGTTCTTCAAACTCTTTCTGTGTTCATCTATGTATGATTAAACTTCTTCCATATTATTTAAGATATATAAGTGTGCTTGTAACACCTCTTCACGAGACATATTCTTCACTTTCAGTCCTCGTGTTCTCTTGCTTGTCCCCTCTTTATGCCGATATTGTTCTTTCTTCCATGTTAGATAATCTTTGCAAAACTCTATAACTTCTTCAACTACATATCTTTCAACTATTGAGGCTTAAGGTCGATATGGATTTTTAGAATACCCTTATAAGATCTTCATGTTTCGGTCAAAAGGGTACATCTTGTAATACCCTAAATTTTAGGATTCAGAGGCTTGGGAATAAGCCTGAATTAAGTAGATTGCTAAATCTTAGTTTAGCAAGTGTCCCAAATCTATTCCCTACTATTTCTTACATCTTCGGGGTATTAAAGAAAGTAAAATGGTGAATTTTTGAGAATGTGATTATTCCTCCAGTGAAATTTTTTATGAGGCAGTAAGCTTGTCATGTGATTTTATATTCACAAATGATGAGTAAAAGTTATGAAATTTTATAGGGAGAAAGTAGACATCGTGAGCTTTAATTTGATAGGTCATATGAATCATTTAAAGCTATATAAACAAAGTTATGAATTTTTGAATTTAGTCCAGAAAAACTAGAAAGTTTCTAGAGCAGAGTTCAAAGAAATTAAATTTGGGAATGATGTGCTTCCAATTGGCAAAAGTATATATCTTTTTTCTTGAAAATAAACTCAATAAGGGTTCTATAGCTTTAAGAACCACTCCAATATGAGGTCTACAACTTTAGTTATGATTTTTCAAAGTTAGGGTAGAAAATCCGCAAGAAATTGTCATAAAATCCGAAAATTGGGAAATGTGACTTGTGAAATGTTATGAAGCCAATTTGGGCCTAAAAAAAGGACCCTTAGACGTCATTGTTATGTAGTAAGGGAGAGGAGAAGTAGTTTGCTATCAATTGGGCTTTATGACCTAATTTCATGTACATAAAGTTTTATGTACACAAAAGTGCAATTTTTGGAATTTTTGGAAAGTAAGTAAATGATTAAAATATAATATAAAACATTATAAAATCATTTTTCAATTCATCTTCCACCTCTAAACCGTGTAGCCATGAGAGCAAAGGAGAGAGAGAGTTGCTTGGGTTTTAGAGAGAGAAGGAGGAAAATCTCACAAGGTAAGTCAATTTCTTCAATGAATCCGTACCTAATGTGTATAATCCATCTCCTAAGCTTCTCTTCTATATTGTTTAAGGTTTTTGAAGCTCAATTTCCTTGTTGGGAAGCTAAGGCCTTTTGGCCATATCAAGGGAAGCCAAAAGGAAGAGAAAGGTAACTCTTAAACCTTTGAATATTGATTGTTCTGGCTGTTGTGGACAATTTAATCGATGAAATTTCAACAGATTGTCTTTGGTTTTAAATTTTAGAAATGTAACGGCCTAAGGGTTATGCTACTAAAAGTTAGTCTAAATGGTAACTGTAACCTAATTAAATAGTTGATAAAGTGGTTAGGAGTAGAAAGAAACACGTTTGCGAAGTTCGAATCGAAAAACCCCAATTTTCCCTGGAGTATTGTGTAATTCTTCCAGGAGCTAGAAATAGGGCTTAGAATTGGATTTTCAATAATTTGATAATTCCATTGAGTTCATGAGGGAAAATTAGGTAGGGTTAGAGTTGGTCACTTTTTTGTAAAAACATAAAAATGCATAATTACGAAAATGCCTCTAAAACCCTTAATTGGGGCTACCAAGGGCAATTGTTGTCATTTAGCAGTAAATTTGATAATTATGAGTCCAAAAATAGATTCCATGTGCGAGAATATGTTAGAATAGCCCATGCCAAAATTTTGGAAAAAGTACGGTCGGACTGGGTATGATTCAGCTTGGCTGGGTCCTAGGGGTATTTTAGTAATTTTTTAATATAGACTCATATAACCACCAAAAATGCTATGGAAGTGTCTAAACTATACATTTGGAAGTTTATGATTGAATATGGAGCCTGAGCTATTTACACGTAAATCAAGGAACTATTTTTGTTTAGTAAAAGGGACACAAGGTAAGGGACTTACCTTATTTGCATGTATTTGATATCTCTGCTTGTGTAGTGATGTATGTGATTGCTTTACTTGATTTTGTAGAGCATATCTAATTAATGTAGCTCTATTTCTATTTATACTGTGGCCATAGTTTTGTTATATAAAACATTGAGCATGCATAAATTCATTATGGGGCATACATCTAGTTAAAGCTAACATGTCATGCACATAGCATATATCTTCCATGCATTAAGGTAACCATTTTCCCACTGAGATTCTCTAGAATCTTACCCTCCCCTACCAACAATTTAGACAAGTGAATATGAAAGGTGAGCAGAGATCAGAGAAGAGAACTACACGAGAGTATTGCAGTAGTGGAATGAAGATATGAAGATGTCTCTATTTCACTGGCATGATTTTAGACACCCAAGTAGCCCTGCATGGCTACATTAATTGTAATTATCAAGTATAAACCCCTATGGGGGGAATTTATGTAATTATGCACTTATTATTGGTATATTTATGCTATTCCTATCTTGCCCATCGAACCACGCATTAATATTCCGCTGCAAGTCAAGATAAGTGAGGGCGTGACACATCCACCTCAGGTAAATTGGACCGTAGAGCCTTACCTCCCTAACCAAATGAACTATTATATGTACCATTATATCAAAAAATGAAAGAATAAAATTCATGTCTAGTTGGGACAAAATAATATAACCCTTATTTTCCAATTGATTCAACTTTTTAGTGTTAATTACTTTGTTACATATAGCATTAAAGAAAACACACAATCTTGTTACAGTGGTTCGCACTTCATATTTCATGCGATTGTGTAAAGGATTCTACCTCAACATTGTAAATTATTTTCTCAATTCTATCTCATCTATGACATCCATAGCTTTCTTCTTATGCGACGGACAATCAGTTATTTCCTCACCATGCCATATCCATCTTATGTATCGAAGATTTATTCCATCACAAAGTAGGTGATCCCTTACGACATTCATTAACATCCTGTCGAATCTTTGTAGAGTTAAAGGACAAAATGGTTCGCCCTCTTACTAGAGTCAGGCAACAGGACCTAGAGGTGGAAGAACTTAATGACAATCCTCCTGATCCAATGCGAGAGATGATGGATCTTATCCGTGAACAAAGAGATATGATAGCTGAGCTATGGGAAGAGCTCAGAGAGGAAAAGGCCAAGCGCAATGAGGGAAGGGCCTAGTCAACTCATAACAAAACTCAACCAGAAACTCATCATGAGGAGGCAACTGAGGGATCTAATGGATCTCTTGAATCCCCACCTCATACGGTGCCTAATCAAGAATCCCAAGGGGTGCCGGCGCGTGAGGAAAAAGACTTGCATTACTAGGTCTCTAGTTTTGTAAGCATCTATCTCCGGCGTTTAAGGGAAGGTTTGATCCCCAAGCTGTAAAAGGACTGGTTAAATCGGTTAGAGAAGATTTTTGAAGTCCTTGAGTGCCCTACAGAGGTGAAGGCAAAACTAGTTTTGTATAAGCTAGAAGGGGATACAGACCGGTGGTGGAGGAACATTGCCACTTCATTGAAAAACCGGAATGTACCATTGACTTGGGAGTTATTTCAAGAGCAATTCAACGAGAAGTATTTCCCCAAGTCAGTGAGGCTTGAGAAAGAGTCTGAGTTCCTGGCTATCAAACAGAGAGATATAGAGAGCTTTGACGAGTATCTTTCCTATTTCACTTGATTGTCTTGATATTCTGCCTATCTTCGGGATAGAGATAATGAGGAGTAGAGTTCCGCTATGCTAATCCAAGGATTGAGGTATGAATTGAAGAAGAGGTTAGTTGCTCATCAGTTTACTAACTTCAATAAGGTCGTGGAAGAGTATAGGATTGTTGAGTATAACTTGAGGGAATTATACCTATCTAAGGGTAGTGGTAGCCGAAATGAGCCTAGTAAGGCCAATACTTTCCAGAAGCGGAAAGGGCAAGGGTCCTCATCTGGGCGCAATAGCAAGAGGCCCTATCAATCTAGGGGTCTTGGTGATCAGAGACCTCCTGCGGGACCAGTGTGCAATCAATGTAGAAAGTACCATCCAGGAAGAACCTGTACTAGGGAGGTGATTTGCTTCAATTGCAAGCAAATGGGTCACATCTCTACTAGGTGCCCACGTTAGTCGACAGAGCAAAGGCCCAGGAATCAGGGTCGAGTATTTGCCATGACAAAAGAGGAGGCCCAGAAGTTGCCTAAACTAATCCAAGGTAAAATCCTTCCTGGTGATAATGAACTAAATGCTTTGTTTGATTCAGGTGCAAGTCATTCGTTTATAGCTTATGACTTTGTTAAGCGCCTGGAATTGGTTGTACATAAATTGCCATTTGATTTGGTGGTCTCGACGCCGATGGATGTCAAGGCTGTGACGGCCGAAGCCTACTTAAATTATGTGGTAGTTGTTGAGGGTCATGAGTCTACAGTTGATTTGATTTGTTTGCCACTCCAACAACTAGAAGTTATATTGGGTTTCAACTGGTTGATGACGAGTGATGTACTGCTGGATTATGGTGATAAGAAGATCACTTTTCGTAAAGTACAATGGGGGAATGATGTAAATGCTAGTTTGAATTTGCTTTTGACGGCTAAGGCAGAAAGATATCTTGAGAAGGGATGCCAAGGGTACATGGTGTTCCTCTCTGTTTGGGGAGAGTCAAGTGAAGCTTTAGAGAGTATACCCGTGGTACGAGAATTCCCTGAGGATCTTAGCGGATTGCCTTCGGAAAGGGAGGTGGAATTCCCAATTGAGATTGTGCCTGGAGATGGTTTGATATCAAAGGCCCCATATCATATGGCCCCGAATGAAATAGCGGAGTTGAAGAAGAAAATTGAAGAATTGCTTAAGAAAGGGTTTATCCGACCTAGTGTATCACCGTGGGGAGCTCCTATATTGTTTGTGAAAAAGAAAGATGGAAGCTTGAGGCTTTGTATCGATTATCAAGAACTCAACAAGGTAACTGTTAAGAACAAGTATCCACTCCCAAGAATTGATGACTTGTTAGATCAATTGGCTGGCTCGTGTGTGTTCTCGAAAATTGATCTAAGGTCGGGATATCATCAGTTGCGTGTGAAGGCAGCGGATGTTCTGAAGACTACTTTCAAAATGAGGTATAGGCACTATGAGTTCCTTGTGATGCCCTTTAGGTTGACTAATGCACCAGCGGTATTCATGGACTATATGAATCGAGTCTTCCGACAGTATCTTGATTGGTCTGTGGTTGTGTTTATCTATGATATCTTGATCTATTCCAAGAGTAGGAAGGATCACAAGTAGCAAATGAGAATTGTGCTGAGAATCTTGCGGGAAAACCAACTCTATGCCAAGCTGAGTAAGTGTGAGTTTTGGCTTACAAAAGTGAAGTTCCTTGGCCATGTGATCTCACGAGACGGGGTATTGGTGGATCCCAGTAAGGTGGAAGCAGTACTTAATTGGAAAAGGCCAGAAACTGTTTCTGAGATTCATAGTTTTCTGGGTCTTGCTGGATATTATTGGAGGTTCATTCAGAACTTCTCGCTTATTGCATTGTCGATGACCAAGTTCACGAGGAAGGATGAGCCGTTTTTATGGGATGAACATTGTGAGCGGAGTTTCACTGAGCTGAACGAGAGATTGACTACAGCACCAGTGTTGATTATATATGATCCCAGTAAGGCTTACGTAGTGTACAGTGATGCGAGTAAGTAGGGGTTAGGGTGTGTCCTGATGCAGCAAGGACGTGTGGTAACCTATGCCTCTTGACAGCTGAAACCGCATGAGATGAACTACCCCACTCATGATCTGGAGCTTGCGGTAATAGTGTTTGCATTGAAAATTTGGCGTCATTACCTGTACATGATCAAAAAGAGTTAAACATGAAACAACATCGATGGATGGAGTTGCTGAAAGATTATAATCTAGAGATTAAATATCGTCCGGGTAAGGCTAATGGATTGGTGCGTTACCAGAAGAGAATCTATGTTCCACTGAAGGTTGACTTGAGGTTGAGAATTCTTGATAAGGCTCATAAGAGTCAGTATACTCTTCACCCCGGTATGACCAAGATGTATCACAACTTAAAGTCTATGTATTGGTGGCCAGGGTTGAAGAGTGATGTGACAAAGTATGTGGCGTGATGTCTCACCTATCAAAAGGTAAAGATTGAACACCAGAGACCGCCAGGGTTGCTTCAGAGTCCGAAAATTTCAGAATGAAAATGGGAGAGCATGACCATGGATCTAGTGGTGGGTTTGCCCAAGATCAAGAATTACAATGCGATTTGGGTGATTGTTGATCAACGCACGAAGTCTGCGCACTTCATACCTATCAATGCTAGCTATTCTTCTAATAGGTTAGCTGAGATATACATTAAAGAGATTGTGAGACTCTATGGTACACCAAAGAATATTATCTCCGATAGAGATCCTCGGTTTACTTCTAGATTCTAGAGGGCTATACATGAAGCTATGGGTACTCAGTTGAGGTTTAGCACGGCCTATCATCCTCAGACGGACGGACAGTTAGAGAGGACTATTCAAACGCTAAAAGATATGCTAAGAGTGTGTGTCCTAGACTTCAAAGGAAAGTGGGACTACTATCTTCTATTGGCTGAGTTTGGTTATAACAACAGCTATCATGCGAGCATTCAGATGGCTCCGTATAAGGCATTGTATGGAAGGAAGTGCCAGTCACCGTTGTGTTGTGTAAAGTCCTCTACTTAATTTTATAATATTAACTTATCTTTAAAAATTACTCATTTCATTTTTTTAAAAAAAGATTACCATGGTATTACCATGGTAGAAAAGAGTTCAAGTAACTATTTGAAAACTCTACCATGGTAATGGAAAGAATACAATTCATCTTTCATAAGATTACCATGGTAGGAAAAAAACTTAACTAATCATTTGAACACTCTACCATGGTAATAAATGATTTAAGTCCCTACAAAGAAAATATTATAACCCATATTAATTAATCCTACCGTTATTGTACCAAAAATTTCCCTTTCAAAACCAAAGTCACCCAACTTTATATGATAAACAAAGTATGTAGACGAATTTAGAGTTTACAAAATATGGTCCCCAATAAGTGGCAATAGACATTCATTCAACACATAATAAACTACAAGAGGCTATACAGATATATATATATATATATATGGAAATATATCTATGCCTCAGGAGCTCCTCCCGACATTCCAGCAAGAGAATTATCACCTGAAAAATGTTAAATTAACGGGGTGAGACAAAAGCCTCAGTAACCAGCTATCTGACTTATTACACATGATAACATGGGTTCATGAGGTGCTAAGTGGAATAGTTTATATAGAAATTTACAATTAATAAAAATTCAATATCACGGTTTTATAGATAAATTTCTTATTACAATTCCCATTGCCTCCCATCAACCCAACCGAACCACCTTATTTCCGCCGACTAGACCCATGGGCTAAGTTACTAACCATGTGACTAGCCACTCAAAAAGCTCACCGGTCACGTGATGAGGATTGGCCAAACCCTCAGAGCATGTGCCCCGAACCATAGGTCTTTCCCCTCATTGAACTGGTGGGGTGTCGCAACCCCTTATTGAACTGGTGGGGTAGTCCCTCATTGAAACTGGTGGGACATTAGCCAGCCAACCATCGTGCACCAATGGAGGTTATACCACGTGGTAAAATAATATACTCCATCTTATCCCAAACCCATTATCACAATAATTTATCAATAATTATTTCAATAGGATTTTCCTGAATATATACATTTTTCATTTCAAATCATAAAATTCCACAAAGCTAGTTTATATCAAAATACTTCACAAGATAATGATAACTTTCTCAATCACAATAAACCTTTACTCATTGGAGTAAATATCAACATATCATTTCCAAAATTAAATCATTTTACAAAATACTCACAAACAGCATACCAACACACATAATAAGTGGAAAGTGGTTACCTTTCGCCAAAGCAAAATTATAATCACAAGCTCCTAATCTAAGAGCTCAAATACACACCAAAAATCAATCTACAATAATCAATTTATAAAATGGCTAAATTATAAATCATCATCCTAATTAAAACCTCAAGAATATTTCTAATAATCCAAATAAATTATTTAACCTAAATTTAATCGGTTAACAGGCCTAATATAGAATTATTCATAGATTAATTATATAAAGATTTCATTATAAAATTATATACCAACTAAGTAACAAAAGTAACTTGATTAAAATTAACTTTTAATTATCCTCTACATTCCTATAGCCTTATATTAACAAAACTCAAATTTATCCAAAATCATAATCTTAAAATTTTCTCTAATCATCATAAAATTATTATCATAAGGAGGAGAAAATTATTTAGAACATTTTCATAAGGAAAGTTTTTAGATGAGAAGTAATATTGAGTACTTTATCGATCCCCGAAAATATGAAAATACTCCTATTAGTGCCTTACTCTGCACCTTTCTTCACACTTGTGTTGTGTGAAGTGAGGAGGGGGAGATGGGGTATTTATAATACTCCCCTCCTCTTGAAAACGGTGGGAGGCATTAAGTGCCTTCCCCTATTTCCTTTAAGATTGTGGGCAGACGCCCACAATCTCAAGATTAAATGGTGGGAGGCCCTTTTCTGCCTTCCCCTAGTTTTTCTTTCAATTTGTGGGCGCCAACGACGCCCACATGTTAATTATTTATTTTTTTAATATATATATGTATTATAATAATTATTTATTATTATTATTATTTTAATATATATATTTATAGTTATTAATTTTTATTACATATATTTATTATTATTATTATTATTTTAAACATATTTTAACTAAATCCCTCTTTTCTGTTTACCCAAAAATTACTATTAATTTCATAATTATCTCTAAATTATAATTATATTCTAAAAAAAAATCAGGATGTTATATGCTGGAATGAGTTGTCTGAGAGGAAGTTGTATGGGCTGGATCTGGTTGGCCAAACCACTGAGCAGATCCGAGTTATCAGAAAGAGGCTTCTTACAGCTTAGAGTCGTTAGAAGAACTATGCTGATAAGAGGAGAAGACCTCTAGAGTTTGAAGTGGGGGACTATGTTTTCTTGAGAGTGTCTCCGGTCACAGGCATCAGGAGAGCAATCAAGCAAAAGAAGCTGAGTCCGAGATACATTGGTCTATTTGAGATTCTGGCAAGAATCGGGCTGGTGGCATATCGGATGGCCCTACCCCCAAGTTTGAGTCGACTGCATGATGTGTTCCATGTCTCGCAGCTCAAGAAGTACCAACCAGACCCTACGCATATCATTGAGTATGAAGAAGTTGAATTGCAACATAACTTCACTTATGCGGTAGAGCCAGAGTTTATCATCGATAAAGAAGAGCAGAGGCTCAGGTATCAGAACTTACTGTTTGTGAAGGTGGTCTAGAAGGGAATGTCGCCAAGAGAAGCATCTTAGGAAGCAGAAGCGGACATGAACAAGCTATTTCCTAAGTTTATGCCCCATGATATGTAACAAATTTTGAGGGCTAAATTTATTGAATGGGGGGAGAATTGTAATATCCCAATTTTTGATTAAAGGCTAATAATGATTATTGTGGATAATCATGAATTTAAATGGAAATTATTATGTGTTTTATGGCTATTTTAATGAATATGTCATAATTGTTGGAAATTTGGAAAATGGAAATATTGGCCATAGTTGGTAATTAATGGGGAAATTAATTACTAGCTAAGAGAAAATGAAATGTGCAATTAAAATGGCTAATGGAGGGATTAAGTGGCTAATTGGGTGTTTACCTTTATGAGAGCCAATGGTAGTGTGACATGTGGCAAGGGTTGGTGTAAAGGAAGAATGAGAAAAGTCAAATTGAGTTTTATAATATTTCTCTCTCCTCCCTCTCCTCTCTTGGTTGGCTGGACATGGAGGGAGTACCATCATCATCATTTCTCATTCATCTCTCACACTCCATCTCTCTCTTCTCTTCTTCCATTTCTGGCGCCATTGTTGGGCAAGAAAGAGAAAGAAAAATCTTGTGACTTGGGTAAGCAAATGGCCTCCATTGCTCAAGTTCTCTTCTTTAATATTATTCCTTAAGTTGAGAGCTTCATTTTGGTGTTTTTAGTTTGGCTATTTGGTGTTGTTTTGGGCCACACGAAAATTTGGAAAGTGGTGAATCAAGAACTCTCTTTGAGAATGTTGATAAGGTGAGTGAAACCAATCTATCTACCTAGGTTTTATGCCAAATGGTTTAGTTTGAAATTTCTAGAAATTTTGGCCTATTTTTTTTGAATATGGGTCATTGGTAATTTGGCATGTTATTGGTGTGGAAAATGGTGTTTTGGTATGAGTTTTGAATAGATAGATTGATTGGAGGTTGAAATGTTAAGATTGGTGGTTTTGGGATTTTGGTGTTTAATGTTGATTCAAACTAAAGCATGATAATGGAGTAGGATTTTGGTAATTCTGATTATTCCATTGAATTCCTTGGGTGTTTTTGTGTGGGAGTAGCTTTGGTTTGGTATTTGGGTTCATTTGGATCACTTGGTAAAAATTATGGAAGTGCTGTCTTACCTTCTGTGTTTTCTGGTTTATGATAAAATCACTCAAGTAAGAGTGAGTTCACTCGAGTGATGGATAAACATCACTCGAGTGAAGGTGAGTTCACTCCAGTGCATTAGTGTATTTTCCCCTCTGGCCTTCGGTTTTCATGTTGCACTTCCGGGCGAGAGGCAAGAGTGTTGCCTCGCTTGTAAGTGTTGAGGGTTCTCACTTGAGTGAGCCTCCTCTCACTCAAGTGCTGGTGTATTTGTCAGCTGATCTATTGTCTCGGGTTGTCACTGGCATCCAAAATTCAAGAGTGCGCTTTAACACTTGCGAGTGTTGAGTTTTCACTCGAGTGAGGACTTCTTCACTCGAGTGATCCTCTTCTTTGAAAGTTCTTGTGCTCTCGAGCAAACAATTCCTATCCTCACTTTCTAGTACTTGAGGTACTGTCCATGCCATCACTCGAGTGAGGTCTTGTGTGCTCTAGTGTCCGTACCAACACTCAAGTGAGACTATTTTCACTCGAGGTGCAACAGTGAAAAATCAGTTTTTGTGCTTCCAAAAAGGGGATCTTTAGGATAGTTCTTCCAACCCCTTAGGGCTATTGTTAGAGGTATTCATGAGTACTAAAAGAGCAATAATGATAACCAATTAAGTTTTATGAAGATATTGAGAATTGGAATAGTGAAATAACTCTTCGTCCCTAATTATGATTCTAGGATACGATATTTGCCCGACGCAGGAGAGACCGGTGCCAAGGAACGCCCGGAAGGACTCAGGTAGTGACTCTTCTCTCATATTGTGTATCATGTTTTGGTAAGCATAACTTATCATTGAACTTTGTGAATTGTGTGCCATGGTCCATTATGGCGTGAGCACTTTAGCGTGAGCCGTATAGGGATTGATGCTGGTCATCTCTAGGTCGGCCGTTGAACTACCGTCGTAATCAACATGGATCTTTGTGAATCTGACCCGTTGGGCGGCGTTTGTGAATCCAGCCTTGGGCTGTGTGTTGATCTTGCCAGTGTGGCTTGTATATGAAATGCTTTATATGAATTCCAGTTGTGGTAAAATATATTGTGTGGATTGTTGTGGTGCAATGCACGTGAGCAATTCAGCATGAGCAATCGTAAGGGATGACATGTGTCATACTAACCATTGTCGTTGTAACTGCCGTTGTAGTTGCTTTGTGTGGATGATGATTTGATTTCATGCCTTATTGTTGTACATACTATGATTGAATTAAACATTTTAGACAGGACTGAAGGATCAAAAGGCAAGCGGGTGACGAAGAGCGGGTAAAGCTTCGTGTTAGGAGTTTCTTTTCGGGTAAAGCTCCGTGTTAGGAGTTTCTTTTTGGTCAACGGTTATCATTATATATCATTTGAATATTTTTGGTAGAAACAATTGTATATATTGGATTTTGTGTAATCCCCCAAGTAAATGGTATGAATTATGGGCTTTGTGTCTTTGTGTAAACCCTTATTTAATGAATGGAATCCAAGTGAGTCGGGAATTTAATTTGCACTCTGATATTTGTAAATGGA
Source organism: Inga laurina (assembly GCA_963855925.1). Classification (NCBI taxonomy): domain Eukaryota; kingdom Viridiplantae; phylum Streptophyta; class Magnoliopsida; order Fabales; family Fabaceae; genus Inga; species Inga laurina. The sequence continues at coordinate 59,121,182 of OY979708.1, forward strand.
ATCCACCTGTACAGGCCATTATTGTTTTATATTGCGAATATGAGACCATTGTGAATAAGTTTTGAAAACGTTTTAGAAAAAAAATCCAATTTTGGGCAAAAGATTACCTTAATAAGTCCCAATTTGAAATATGGTCTCTAATTTCAACTTAATTATGTATTTAAGAACTTAATCTCGGCCTAAGGTAGGAAGGGGGTTACACCTAGAAAAATGTTACATATAATAAATATTTTTTTAAAAAAAGAAACAATAGAAGCTGCAGCACTTTTTTAAAGAAGTGCTACACAACGTGCGTTACTTATTAGCCTTTTTGTAGTAGTGTATGTCTGAAGCATACTTTAATTTGATTTTCAAGTATGCCTTTATTTATGAGGGGCAAGTAAGCAAGAGAAATAAAATAAATATAAGTATCATCAACCTTTTAATTAATGCATTACATATAATTAATATGAGGTAACAAAAGGAAAAAAACCTATTAAATGTTCAAACAACTTTTGTTGAACTCGTATAAAAAGGACCAAGTTAAAATTTTTGGCTCTTATCACTATAAAAAAACAACAAACTACTAACAAAATTTCAATTTTTTGATGTAATTACGTATCAAAATATAATGGAATTACTGACAGAATCCATTTTGTAGCTAAATTTTACATGGCAAGGTGGTTTACTGACGGAATTTCATTTCTGTCAAAAATTACCTGTGGAATTTTCTTTCAGTAATTTTCAGGCAGAATTACTAACAGAATTTTTTGTTGGAAAGTTATTGAAGGAAAATTTTTCATCAGAAAATTAGCCACAAATTACCAATAAAAAATTCCGTCGCTAATAATGGAAGAACAATTCCATTAGTAATTTGTTGCTAATTTTTTAATAATAAAAAAAGCCACGTGACCTCCAGAAGCTCCCACATGGCACATCAAGATGCCTCTATGTGTCACCGCTAGCCACCCCCTTTAGCAGCCTGCCTCCAAGTCACCCATGTGTCTATCAGCATGTCATAGCCACCTCATCTCCCCAGAGCCACATGTCTCTTCACCATGCCACTAGGCACCCCCTCCAATCTACTGCCTCATGTCACCCATGTGTCCATCCACATGTCATTACTTTAGATTCTATAATATTTGATGCTAACAAATCTTTGTGAATTATATGGCTTACACCCAGAACTTATCAGAAAGGTCAACCTCTTGCTACTCCCTTATCTCATACAGTGACTCAACACTGGTAAGGAACGTAAGGTAACAATCTACTAAAGTGGTCTGAGCTCCAAACGCCCTATGATATCTGTCATGAATGTAGTCCCACAGCTCCATGAAGCATAAGGACTTCAGTTTTGGGCTGTAGGAGGTAGAGGATGATGTTTGTATTATTTTCTCTTATTTTACTCTAATTTTCTAATTTCCAAGAATCAATATTTTAACTTTTATGTACATAAACCCTTATGTACATGTAACCATATCATTAAGCCCAAGTATCATGCAACTAATATTTTCTTCTTCATGATACAAGTGAGAACACCTAGGGGTCCTTCCTTTTGCTCTCAATTAGCTTCAAAACTTGTTCAAGTTATGTGTACACCCTGTGTCACAATTTTAGTCAAATTTGCACTTTTGCTCCAATTTTTCATAAATTCATATTTATTTGACCAAAATATTCTGAATATATATTTCCCTTTATTTTCCACAATTAATTGAATTTAAACTCAATTAATTAGAAAATAATTAATTTGGTACTTGTTTGGCAAAATTACAAGTTTATCATTACATGTCTCTTTATTTTCGGATTTCTGGCAGATTTTCTTCCCAAATTTTGAAAAATCATAACTAAATCTGTAGACATCATATTGGAGTAATTCTAAAGGATATAGAACCCTTATTGAGCCTATTTTCAAGGAAAAATATAGAATTTTTTCAATTTGAAGCATAAAATTCCCAGAATTTAAGTTTTTGAATGTTGTTCCAGAAAATCAATAGTTTTTCTAGGCTAATTTCAAAAATGTATAACTCATTGTATACAGCTCTAATTGATTCATATGACCTATCAAATTAAAGCTTAGGATGACTACTTTTATTGTAGAAAATTTGATAAATTTTTGTCATTATTTAGCTATCTAAAACTACATAACAAATCTATTTCCTTGCAGGCGATTTCACTAGAAGCACTGTTTACCTTCCAATTTCCAATATTTAATTCTTATGGCTATGAATATTCATCATTTTATTGAAAATATTTAATAATTACAGCATATTATTTATAAATAAAATTTGAGGCATTACAAGATTAACTCGAGTGATATACAGATCACTTTAATGATGGCTAGTAAATGGCAGATCACTCGAGTAATAGACAAAATCACTCGAGTGAATATTAGTAAAGGTAGATAACTCCCAATGAATTCTCTAAGTACTCGAGTGATGTCATAAAAATAGCAAAGCACTTAGAGTGATATGATTTAACACTTGAGTGATATGTATTGGAATACAAGATCACTCAAGTGAAGCAATGATGCACTCGAGTAATGCAGGAAAATAACACACCACTCTTAGTGAAATGATAATTCACTCGAGTGAAGTTTAATTTATCTTGACAAATCAACATAATAAGAAGATCACTCTTAATATACCTGGATTTTTATATTATCTTTCAATGACATTAATCTTTCTTTGATAAGTTATAGGTATAAAGCAACAGATCATTTCAAAGTCTTGTTTAATGAAACATTTCAAGTTCAATAGTGAATAACAGTGGAAACATCTTTGATTGTCAAAGCAGTGATCACCTTCTAAAGAGAAAACTTTTGAATGCTCTCAACGGTCCTCAAATATCCTCTTCTATAAGTATCAAAGTGTTTAAAGAAGTAGATACACAACAACAATATACAATCGATCTATGAATATATTCACTTGCTCTATTCTTTGTTCTTTCTATACTCTGTACTTCATTGATTTTGTTTACTCTATGAGAGTGAGTTTCATTACAAACTCAAAATTCATTATTGAGATTACTTAAGGTTGTGGAACGTTAAGTTGGTAATTGAATTACATCGAGTAAGGAGGAGCGAGTGTCCGGTGAAGGAATTTGCAGTGTGCTAAAGTGCCAAGAACCCACGAATCTTGAAAGTTATAGTGAAAATCTCATAGGGACTCTAAGGACTAGACGTAGGTCAAAGTAGCTGTGACCAAACTAATATAAACCACGGTGTACACTTCAGTGATATGTATTTTAACTCTTAACTCCAATTTAAATTATATCAATTGTTATTTATCATTTTAATTTTTATTGCTCACCTAATCCACCCCCACTTTTTGGTGAACCACTTGCACTAACAACTACTACCTCATCTCTCTAGAGCCAAGTGTCTCTTCATTATGCGTCGACATGCACTACTACAAAAGGGACTTTTAACAACCATTTTTTTGCCCTTTAGACGACTGTTTTCAGGGGGACGTCTATCTTAGTGTCGTTGAAAATCCGAGAAAAGACGACTATTAAAAAACTGTCGTAGTATGGGAAATACAACGACTGTTTTGGGGAAAACAGTCGTTGTATCCTTTTTTTTAATTTTATTTTAACGTTTTACTCCCTACCTATACCATCCCCCTCTGCTCCTCCACCATATGTCTACAAGTCCCCACCTCCTCCATCCCCTTTACCACAGCATCTATACAACTACATGTTCCCATTTGCTCCATCAATTTCACCATCGCCTCCATACCACTACAAGTCTCCCCTCCCATCGACTCCATCTTCGCTGCCTCCATACTAGTAGATGAACCTATCCTAACGAGTTCTCTAACCTGTGCATTACTATCTTTGAAAGAAAAAACCATATCCATGAACCATTTTCTCATGATTAACTCTCTAGCTTCCCCTAATACTCATGGAAGTGAAAATCACATGTTAATTTTTCTATCATGACATATAGCGCATATATCATCATAACATCGTTTCAATGTGCAAACTTCAACTTTCAATGTAAATCATGACATGCATATGGCCAAAGAGATGATGACATGCTTCTATGAAAATCACTATTCTTCATCATCATTTTCTAAAGTATTCTCTGTAAAGCATAATGCCTTAACAAATTCAAAGTACTCATAAATAAGAAACTAGGAAAAGTATTCGAATATACAAACTTATATAGCACTGTACAAAACCACTGCACTATGTAAAAAACCTCTACACATCATCACCCCTCTATGTGTTGTAGAAGATATCCTAACAACAGATCTCAGATCAAATTAATGTCTTCAATTGTGTAGGGGTCCTGATCACCAAAAATCTGTGCGCAAAATAGAGAATATGTTAACATAAATAAATAAATTGAATGAAATAATTAACAATTCAATCACATGAAAAGAACTGAAATTCAATTGAGAATCAAGAAATGATCACCTGTTCAAAATTTGTAGTAAGGCTAGAGAAAATGATGTTATACATATATAGTATAACATAGAAGCCGCACTCAGTTTTCCCTACTTGCCGAGGACACTATACATCAAAAGCAAACGGTAAAAAAGAATAAAGGCCTATGTAAAGCAATAGTCAATCGAAGAACTTTAATGTAAAGAACTTACGTTTGGATGGAACCACTTTGTATGACCAGCTTTACCTTCACGCTTCCCACCTATTATATGTCTTCAGTACACTGTAATAATTAAAATGATAAACAGAAGACATTAAAACAATTAAGTAAAATCAAAAATCAATGACAGACAAATAAATTTACTTACGTGTTAAAAATGTTTTTGATATCTGTGTCTGGCTTGCAACCCAATGAGTCAAACCAAAAGATGACGTTGATCGAGGGACAAGGAACACAGAGACTCCAATGATAACTATAATCACATGCATATATAGATTAAAATGAGGTAGATAACATGATACTGTTTAGCAAAGTGAACGTGTATAGATATATCAAATAAAGTTACTTGCCCTTCAACAATTGGTGCTAGAAAACAAGGCAGCATCGTCTTGCCTATTGTATAGCCTACATAGCTCATCCTATCTTCCAACCTCTGGCTATTACACCGTGACATAGTACCAGGACATAAGAAGTCATATGTAGTGTCGAGCCCTCATTCGGCACATAGTTTGTGGAAGCAGCTACCACATAAATGAAATGAGAAATGACACAGTAAATGTAGAAACCTAAAACCCCTAAATATCAATGCATTAATTACAATTAAAAATTATAACTAAACTCACATGATTGCAAATGTGACCCATCCTACGTCAATCTTCTCCAAAGATAGGAACTCTCTAATATCTTTGTTATGAAGTCCATAATTATACGAGATTCTATGACCCACAATCTCACAAGGCATCTGCAAGTCGACCTTGTTTATGCCTTGATGAATATTTTGCAGTCGTGCTAAAAAGGGAAATTTTGTCGTATCATCTTGTTCCTAGTAACACACAAAATAAAGATTATAAGTAGAATGTCAAGGATCAAGTAACAGTAAGGTGTTTCCTACCATTAGAGGGACTGGCATAGTCTGAACAAGATGTCTAGGCCACAAGATGAAAGATCCAATTGCCTGACCTAGATTGGTAACCTCACCATCGGGGAATGAGACATCTACACCTTTCTCCCCCAGTCGAACACTTGTCACATTGACCTTACGTTGATCGTCCCGGATTTGGTTATTATGGTGGGTGGTGGCATGGTTGTATACAACAGCACGCAGGTATGGGACTTCCAAATACAGAGTACAGGGTTCTCCAGGCTTTAGTGAAGGACCGGGGTCACCATGTCCAACCTCTGGTGGATTGTAATTGCCTTTGGTGTTGGGAAAGGCCAGGGATCCTAAGTAAGAGAAATGAAAGAATTAATTAAAATAACGTAAGGAAAAACTCAATAAAATGTTAAATGAAATTAGTTACAAACCTCAGATCTAGACGCCACATTACATATCACGCCTTGCATGTGAGACAACACCATTGTACTCATCTCACCACATAGCTCACTCAACAACTCTTCTTTAAGCTCATCTCGAAGTGAGTGACGTAGCTCTGCTCGGATTTCCTCTCGAACCCTGGCCACAAACTCCTGACTCATTTCACCTCGTCCATAAGCTTGTGGACCTCGTCCAAAGTATTTAGAGAGACCAACTCCCCTTGACTCCCCTCTAACTTGACCAGGGTGATCTAGATTACCAAGCGCCATGGCTAAGATGTCCATCCTTCCAGTTTAAGTGAAGGAACCCTGGCTACTCTGCTCTTCAAGTTCATCCTGTGGCATACAATGGATAAATAGAAAGTAATTACATGCCACAAACGTTAGAAAAATGAAACACATTTAAATATACTGTTATTAAATACTCACAATTCTTTTAGCAACATCAGCAACGACTGGATTTATATATTTCTCTCCCGTTATCCTCCCTACTTTCCATTTTTTGTGACGTGGGGGAGGAGGTGGCACCTGTACGACTATACTAGGATCTGCTCGGGCTGCTTCCTCCAATTTTTGCAATTCAGCCTGCATCATCTTCTTTTCGAGCTTCCGATAACCCCCACACGACATGTAATGAGGATAATTGTTTTTCGCTCGCCTCTCTTGATTTGCTTGACTCAATTTCTATATAAACAAAGAATAATGATAACTAAGTTAGCGATGTCAAGTAAGTTCAACTAAAATGTTTAACACTAAGATGAACACAATGTACCAGGAAATTGGGATCCTACTATGATGCGACAAACAACCTCCAATCATTTAGAGAAAGAAACGAATACTCTTTACAAGGATACTCATGACTCCTTGGCCCTCGAACGTACTTGGTTGTGAGCGTGGACTTGAAATCTTTCCACCTCTCACGAACCTCCCCCATCCAATGCTTGTACATCTCCTTCGTATTGGGAACATCGTAGGTTTGCTACAAAACAAAATATATAGTAGTCGTTATATATGAACAAATAGAAATAAAAATATAGATACAAATACAACTTTACATACCAAAATTTGTTCCCAAATCATACGCTTTATGTCCTTTGAAATTTCCTACCAGGTAGGAATTAGAATGCTAACTTTGCTCTGACCCAAAAAGCCAAGGTAGCTAATGAAAGTGTCTCCGTTTGGGCCGAATGGCTTCAAATTAGCATCAAATTTCATGTAAACCCTGCTTTCCTGTTGTTCCTCATGACATGCCACCAACGACCGCAGCTTCGTGCTTCCTCTAACCTTTTTCTTAACCGGTGACCCAACAGAGTCGCCCGAATTTGAACTTGCTATGATCCTGCTAAGAAATAAATGTGACATGATAAGTAAAGTGACATATGATAAATGTGACATATGATAAGTAAATTGAAATTACATGCACACTTTAAACAATTCAAAATCTTACTTTAAGTGTTTTCCCAAATTCCTTCACAATGATCAACTCTAGCTGCATATTCATCATCATTTACCAATTCCACTTCAGATGGTATAGGCGGATTTGTAGTGAAAGGCGGCATGTCGTCAAGATTCAAACTCGGATCACCATCCTTCTATTTTTTACTTTTGAGTACAATAGACAATTTTCATTTGCTGGATCAATGACATAAAACACTTATTTTGCCTGACTTGCTAGAATGAATGACTCATCTTTATAACTGACTCTTTCAAGATCAACTGAGGTGAATCGAACTTTATCTATTTCAACAGCATTATTGTTAACCCACTTGCATTTGAATAAAGGAACTCTCAACTTAGTGTAGCTTATCTACCATATGTCTTCAATAACTCCATAATAGACCATGGATGCCAAAATGGGGTTTTTGTCTTTTGAACTAGAAAAGTGTATTGATTCGGCTACCACTATCACCCCACTGTTTTGCATAGTACTTCTATTATCCTGGCCATTTGTATAGAAAGAATACCCGTTTATATCGAAGCCACTCTAAGTTATGACCTCAGAAGAAGGCCCCCAAGCTAACCATTTGATTGTCTCAGACATATTGGTCTCATGCGCTATCTTATCCTTGAACCACTCTATGAAAGTCTTGTTTTGCTCATTAGCTATCTGCATGTCATTTTTCCTTGGATAGATCTCTTTTAAACTCTTTCTGTGTTCAGCTAAGTATGGCTAAACTTCTTCCGTATTATTCAAGATATACAAGTGTGCTTGCAACACCTCTTCACAACGCATACTCTTCACTTTAAGCCCTCGTGTTCCCTTACTTGTACCCTTTTCATGACGAGATTGGGCCTTTGACCTTGATAGATATTCTTTGCAAAAGTCCGTAGCCTCTTCAACGACATATCTTTCCACAATTGAGGCTTCAGGTCGATAAGGACTTTTATAATACCCTTTTAAGTTCTTCATGAATCGCTCGAAAGGATATATCCACCTTAGATAAACTGGGCCACATACTCTTACCTCCCTTACCAGATGAACTATTAAATACACCATTATATCAAAGAATGTGGGAGCAAAATGCATTTCTAGTTAGGATAGAATAGTATAACCCTCATTTTCTAATTCGTCTAACCTTGCAATGTCAACAACTTTGCTACAAATAGCATTGAAGAAACTGCACAACCTTGTTATCATCCTTCGCACATCATCTTTCATAATGCCTCTAACAACTACTGGTAATAGTTGTTGCATCAAGACATGACATTCATAAGACTTCATTCTAACTACTTCAAATCTTCCATTGACACAAGTCGGCTCACATTAGAAGAATACCCTTGTGGCACCTTAATGCAATGCAAACACCCACACAAACTTCTTCTCTCGGCTTTTGACAATGTATGCGATGCTGGCTCCATATACGCTCTCTTACCATCATCTCTTAGTTGTGGATACAGTCGTTCTCTTATTCCCATTTCAACCAAGTCTAGTCTTGTACTAATTCCATCTTTTGTTTTCCCTGGTATGCGCAAAGTGTACCACAAGGCTATCACATACATTTTTTTCCACATGCATCACATCAATACTATGTCTCACATCAAGACTACGCCAATATGGAAGATCAAAGAAACTTGACCTCTTCTTCCATATGTTCTTCTCACCCATAGTCTTTTGATTTTTACCAAAAGTAACATTGACTCTTTCCACCTGACTATAAACCTCATCTCCAGTTAATGGCTTCGGAGCCATTTCATTCTCCGGCAAACCGTTAAAATCCTTCTTTAGCCTACGGTACGGGTGGAACTGAGGAAGAAATTGTCTATGACTAAGGTAGACTGTTTTTCTACCTGCTTGAGTTGATGGAACTGTGTGCTCGCTTCATATATCGGACATGCTTTATGACCCTTGACATTATAACCTGACAAGTTACCATATGCAGGGAAGTCGTTAATTATGGTGAAAATCATTGCACGTAGCTTAAACGACTGTTGCTTATATGCATCAAACACATCTACACCATCCTCCCACAACTTCTTTAAGTCCTCTATCAAAGGTGCCAAGTAGACATCGATATTGTTCCTTAGTTGTTTTAGTCCCGAAATCATCATAGAAAGCATCATATACTTGCGTTTCATACACAACCAGGGAGGTAAGTTGTAAATTACCAGCAGAATGGGCCATGCACTATGTGTACGGATAAAAGTACCATAGGGATTAATCCCGTCTGTGTAAAGCCCAAGTCGAAGGTTTTTAGGCTCGCTGCCAAATCCAGGATACATTTCATCTACTTTCTTCCATTGTGGAGAGTCAGCCGGGTGCCGAAGGAATTTTCCATCAAAAATTCTATCATCATAATGCCAAAACCTTTGAAGGTTGCTTTTTATTTGTCTCATCACCATACCTATTACCTTTCTTCACTTTGTATCAAGAAGTTTTACATTCCGGACACTCACTTAAGCCTTCATACTCATTTCTGTACAATACGCAGTCATTAGGGAAGCATGTATCTTTTTATACTCTATACCCATCGTAGATAATATTTTCTTGGCCTCATACATACGATTTGGAAGTACATTATCGTCTGGAAACATATCACACAACAATTCTAGTAACAATGTGAAACTACTGTCGGTCCACCCACAAGTTGCCTTTAAGTTGACCAAGTGCAAAATGCCTGATAAGCCTGTATACTTAGTACACATAGGGTATAAAGGTGTCTCTGCATTACTCCGCATGCTATCATATACAGGCGTTTGTGTAAAACATTCTACCTCAACATCGTGAATCATGTTCTCCATTTTATTGTCATCTCCAAGCTCCAAAACTTCCTTCTCGTGTGATGCACAAGCGGATACTTCCTCACCATGCCATATCCACCTTGTGTACCAAAGATTTATTCCATCACAAAGTAAGTGATCCCTTATATCATCAACATCCCGTAGACTCACATTTAAATAGTTGATACATGGACAAAAATACTTCCCATTTTTACTAGGCGCATTCATTTTAGCAAATTCAATAAACTTTTCCACCCCATTCTCATATTCTTCACTAATTCTCAAAGCATTCATCCAACGGTGATCCATTTATTTTCACAGATACTCAAGTTTAGAACAGCTATATGAAACACTCATGACACACAGTAAAAACTAACAGTTCAACTACCATTTTCAAAGTTTAGTAATTCAAATTTATCATGCTTACAACAAATAGTAGCACCATGATATCCTCAGGTTTCAAAAAATTTCATCAACAAGCAATAACATAACTTACCAGCTAATCTTTAGCTTCAAAGGACACTATGTTTGTGATTGAGGATTTGGAAGAAGATTCTACTGAGGCAAGGATGTAGTAGGCCGGTAACCCATGGGAGAACGATGGCAGTAGTGATACCTGTAGGTTTATGAGAGAGTTATTACCCAAAACATTATAATATTACCCAAAACTACTACATCTTTTATGAACTTAAAGGCATTGTTGAACTGACCTTGTTGATTGTCTGCAAATTAGAAAATGTACGCCACTAATCTTGCACTTTTTAATTCACATGTTTACCTGCAATTAACACTTATTAATTCACCCATCTTGCATCCCTAAGAGAATACCACTTTAATTTCTATGTGATCACAACAAAACACACATTCTTGTTCAGAAAATTTAAAAGGAAAAATTAAAGCTTATGGGGACATAACTTACAGTGTACACGTCTACTGAATTATAATTCAAATGATACGAGATAGAAAAAGAAAGTGCACACATTGATAACAAGTTCAAAACACATCCAATATGCCAAATTTGAATTACTGCACGTAATAAGAATGGAACAAGTTAGACTGAATGAAATATGAGCATGCAAAAGTATTATGGATTAATACCAATCATAGGGTGAGTCATTGATCGTCCTTGTCATGTAATTCATTCTGTGTGTTCAACGACCATTCATAAGCTTTTTTTATTTTCCATTTTATTGTTACATTTAGATAACACTGCTTTTTTTTAACATTTTTAAGATAATATTATGCTTTTCTAAAAACTTTCAGGACAAAAATACTAAAAGATGAAAGCATAGTCATACCCACATAGAATCCTACGTGCTATAAGGTACCGTGGCACACATTTGCTTGGCTACCATTAGAGTATGCCTGACGTTGCTCATATTTTAACAATTTTGGGAGCGAATTGTTATCAATATACCAAGATCAATTAATAAAATTAGTTTAAGGTTTTAAAATTATCACATCTTTTTAATAATATTCGTATTAATGAAGAATAAGTTTAATTTTACCCAATCCTCAATTTCTCTTTTATCCAAAAAAATAATTCCTCTACTAAAAAATTGTAAAGCTAATTTATACACAACTCTACTAAACTGTATGTCATGTACAAATTTAATTAACCTCCCTCTCATTTTTTAAATTTTTCAATGAATCCCTCATAAAATCTTAAATATATATGGATAACTCTTGTTATTAGTTTTGTTAATTGCATATACGCACTTAATTTAAAGTTCAACGAGAATTTAAAAGTTTGGCGTCATTTATTATTAAGTTTTAATTGATTTTTTTGTCATAGGTTTTAATTGATTTAAAAGTTCAAGTGAGTATTTTATACACATACACACATACTACATACCCTTAATGGCATGTTATACTCACTTATAATAAACGTGAGTTGGTAGAAGGGAGAGTTATAGTGAAACACCAAAAGGGAATTCAAAAGTATAGAGACAGGAATGAAGGAAAAGCAGTATGGGTGAGAGATAATTGTTAGAGCAAGCGTTTCACCCAAGAGGGGGTGAATTGGGTGATACTAAAATTTCGTTGCAAATAAAAACTTGACGGTGAATATAAAGCAATAAAGAGTAAGGAAAAATATCACCGAAGTGTACACTGAGAGTTATACTGGTTTGGCCACAACCACTTTGACCTACGTCCAGCCCTCAGAGCTTCTCTGAGAGTTTTACTATAACTTCCAAGATTCAGTGGGTTCTTGGCACCTCAGTACAAGCAAGTTCCTTCACCTGGACACTCGCTCCCCCTTACAAGTTGTAATCCAATCCCAACTCAAGGTTCCACAACCTTAAGTTACCTCAATAAAAAATATTGAGTTTGAATGAAATATCTCTCTCACACAGTGAATAAGAATAACTGAAGCATAGAATTACAAGTATAATGTAAAACAGAGTAGTGAACTTGGTAATACGTTCATGTGTGTGTTCTTGTGTTTTTCTCTGTTTGGATGTTCCCATATATATAGATACGTTGGTAATAATTGCTGGAACATATTTCTTCATGCCTGTTGGAGCGTGCGCAGCCACTATTGACTTTTCCAGTATTTGAAAGACATAAGTTTGCGGTAGGTGGTGGTAGGTGGCATTTGAACGTTGCATTTGACTTTCCTTATTTGGTAACATCTCTTCATTGTTTATCTATGGATATGCTAAGAATACTAATACAATGAAAGGTTAATCATATAGGAAACAAAACAATAAATGTTGGAGTGATTTCTGAATTTTTGGGTTTTCATACTCGAGTAGCTACTCGAGTATTCATTAAAGTTTACTCGAGTACTTAATCGAGTATCATCGTGAAAACTTTAATGAACTACAAGTCAACAAACAGATATAATATTACTCGGGTAGTGCATGGAATAAACAAAATTTCAAACCTTTGTAAATACTTGTTTACTCGGGTAATACACTCTTTTCTTCATAGGTTACTCGGGTACCAACTCGAGTAAACCTTTAAATAAACTTTTGTTACTCGATGCTTTACACCAGTAATGTTGGCAGGATTTCAAGGCCGAGAGCACTTCAAGTTTGATTACATTGTTACTCAAGTACATACTCGAGTAAACATAAATATTCTGCATAGCTTACTCGGGTAATGACTTGAGGTTTTTCTTCAAAAATAACTCTGGATACTCGAGTACTTACTCGAGTAATTCATTTCAAATAAGTCGTTCCATACCTGCATACTTGAGTAGTGCCTCGAGTTAAATGTGATAAAAACCAGATCAAGTTATTCGGGTAATACCTTAAGATTTTTGCTTACCACAGTGAGTTACTCGAGTAGCTCCTCGAGTAACATTTGCAGGGTTCAAAATGCCGAGAGCAACACATTTTCTGAAACAGAGTAACTTGAGTACAGACTCGAGTATCATTGGCAGGCCGAGAGTAACTTGAAAACTTTTACCTGGTTACTCGAGTAGCTACTCGAGTAACATTGGCAGGCCGAGAGCAACTCTAAATAATTTACCTAGTTACTCGAGTAGCTACTCGAGTAACATTGGCAGGCCGAGAGCAACTTGAAAACATTTACACTATTACTCGAGTACTTACTCGAGTATTGTTGGTAGGTTACTTGAAGGTGTCTCTGGTTACTTCAAGTTTCTGTCTCATTACTCGAGTACTTACTCGAGTAACGCCTTAGAAAACTTGCTTCTGATCAAGTTTCTCAGTGTTTTCTCTTGGCCTTTCTTCATTACTCCAATGCTTACTTCAAGTGATGATTTTCCCTATTATTAGTTTGCTCAAACTTATTTATTAACCAAATCTTTTTCATAATGTTCTTTGTTGTCATCAAAACATGAGATCTAACATTGTCCCCCTTTTTAATGATGACAAAACTTGGTGATTTTGAACAGGGTTTTTGGAATTGAGTTCTCAATTAAATACTTCTTGAATTCAAAGATCATTTTAAAAAACTTGTTAAGTTTAGATTCAAAGTGTTTTAAAAGAGAATGAAATCATAATATACACCTCGCATATACAACAAAATCATTAGTCCAACAATGTATCATAATTTACAAAAATTAAATGGACTTGAAATGAAATCATAACTTAAACTTGCATTAATCTTAAGGAATTACAAGATAAAAAGTTCAAAAGCTCCCTAAAACCCATATACACCCAAAATACCCAAAATGACTCAGAAACTTTCACAAAATCATTCTCAAGCTCTTCTCCCCTTTTTTGTCTTCATCAATCATGTGGAGGACTAGAAGGCCTGACCACAGAGATAGGCTTTACTGGAAGAACCAAAGGACCATCTGAACCAGAGGAGTCAAATGAACTAGAAGAAACTGGTTCAGGAAGATTAAGTGGAGGGATGTGGATATCATCTTTGGGAGGAATAGGAGGAGACTGGTAAACGATCATAGTAATGATCTCTACTTCTAGAGTGTAATGATTAGAAGATGAAGAAGGAGAGAGTTCCTCTGTATGGGTAGGAGATGGAATAGGTTTAGGAGCGGGTTCAGGTTGAGGTTTGGGTGGTGAATCATCAATGATGATATGGATGGTCTCATTTGTTTCAGGGTTATCCACTGAGTATAGGATATCTTTGGGTTGTGGCTCAGGTGGACTAGAGACTGGAGGGATAGAAGGCTCAGCCTCAGTATGAGGGATATCAGAAGGAATGTTCTCTGGTGGTGGTGGTGCAGAAGATGAAGGACAGGCAGAAGGTCCGGGACCCAAGGAATCCAGTCGTGCCAGAATCAATCTCAATGTCTCACTGTTGGCACGTTGCTCAGCTAGCAACTCCTCGTGCCTCTTTTCCATCTTCTCTACCAACTCCGTCATCTTGTGATTCATGTTGGTTATCAGTTCAGCATTTGTGTTTACAATATCAACATGGAATCCTCTGAGCATATTCTCCATAAAATGCTGAAGTATAGCATTGAGGAAGGAGGGTGATGATGTAGTGGCAGCTGGAGTCGATGACTGAGTGTCATCTATCTTGCTAGTCTCAGTCTCAATTTTCTTTTTCTTCTTCTACCCAGACTCCAGAGGGCCCTTGAGAGGAATGTCAATGTTCAGCTTGCCAATCTGATTTCTCCCAACCGAAGTAATCCTCTCAATGTGCTCCTTGCTATCCAGATACCATATCTTATTCTCCTTCAGAATGAGTGACACAATCTAAGGATATGGCATCGGTGTGGTAGCTTTCCCATCCACTCTATATCTCTTCATTTCAGAAAAGATATACTCCCCCAAGTCCTTCTGTTCCTTCAGGAGAAGTGAAGCAAACCATCTAAAGTCCCTATTAGAGAAGTGGGTATAGTTGTTGGCCTTGTTCACAAGGGATCTAGAGTAGATGTACCATAGAACCCTGTGATGATCACACATATCACTCGGTCTGAAATTTAAAGGGCTAACTAACTCACCAGGTTTAAGGACAGAGAATATTTGGTTTGAGTCTAGTTGGGAGTAAATGTCATCTGGGGGGTTCTCTATCCCTAACCACAAGTTTATCCTAGAGGGTGAAATGAGAATATTTTGGCCTCTCACTGTGGTGGTCATCTCTTCCTCAGCTGAGCTTCTATTTGTTTCATCTAGGATCTCAAGGTTACAATAAAAGTATGTGACCACTTTTTTGTAAAAAGGTAATCTAATGGAAAGCCAAGTCATAAAAGGTTCTAAATAGGAACTAAGATCATGCTTCAATACCTTCTGAAGTAACTTGAGGTCCACATAGTGTTTCTTGCACACTTTCCTCCTGGAGAACTGAGTGAGATACTTTGGAGACTCCTCTAGTTTGTTGACACTGAACCCCTTTGGAGGTTTGGTGATCTCCTCTTCTAGAAATTTGGATTTCTTTGAAGACTGCCCCTTCTCCATTTGATCTAGGATGCTCGC
Organism: Inga laurina; assembly: GCA_963855925.1. Lineage (NCBI taxonomy): Eukaryota > Viridiplantae > Streptophyta > Magnoliopsida > Fabales > Fabaceae > Inga > Inga laurina. The sequence goes on from OY979708.1 coordinate 59,137,163, forward strand.
CATTGCCTTAGCCACATTCTTGTCATATTTGGGCTTTTTAGAAGGCTTTGGTGTGAAAGAGGGAGTAGAGGAATCAGAGGGTGGAGGAGAGGAAGATTTGGCACTCTTGCCTTTCCCAGTAGAGGTACTCCTCTTGGATTGAGCCCTTGTAACTATAGGCTCTTTGATCACAACCCCTTTTGGTTTTAATTGAGGTTGAGGTTGAGGTTGAATTGTGGCTTTTGATCTAGGGGTAAGTTTCCTTCTCTTTGTGGGAGGAGATTAAAGAGGATCAGGGTGTTGTTGTGATTCAGAAGAATCTGAGGGAGTGAGGTTTTTGGTTCTAACCATTCTGAATCAGTGAAGGATTCAAAAACTCAGAAAAGCAGAGTCACAGTCGCGAGTTTAGGGCACTGATAATCTGAGGAGAATAGGAGGTTTTTGGAGTTGAAAAACAATGGGTTTTGACGGAAATGAAGTAAGAAAGTGATTGTGAAAAAGTTTTGTGAGAGAGTAGAGAGATTTACTCGAGGAGATTTTGTGGAAATGACCGAGTTTGCGACAGATAAAGACCTAAAACCTGACGTTACTCGAGGCCTTACTTGAGTAAACTTCATGGTTACTCGAGTCCTTACTGGAGTGATCATACAGAAAATCTCTAAAATAATTCATTTAAATTGCGTACCTGGCATGAATAATATTGTAATCATCCATGTGTGTTCCCTCGATCATTTTGTAGCCAATTTAGAGCAGATTTGAGTTGTTTCTCATCAAATTGATAATCTGGACTTGCAGTTACTCGAGTCCTTACTCGAGTAAGCTTCAAGTTTACTCGAGGCGCTCCTCGGGTAACCTGTCTTTTTACTTCTGACTGTTCATTTCCTAGCAACCGAACTGTTTAATTTAAATTTCAGGTAACTTGATCCATTACTTCCAGTTTTGGAAGACTATTACTTGAGTAGTTACTCGAGTAAAGTACTTCTTTACTTCAAGTTGTTCCTCGGGTAATGTTTCACTGTTAGTCATTACTTCAAGTTGGTACTCCAGTAAAGGTATCCTCTGATAACCTCTGTTTTTGTTTCTCAAAACAGAGTTTCAATCTCCTTGCAAAACAAGTTTCTATATACTCCGATGCTTAAATTAGTAATCATCAAAACATTATTAAATGACTTCATCTAATATTATAAAAAACTGAAATAACTTACAACTCATTGGGATTTACCATTCCTAATTCTCTTCTAATGTATAGAAATTGATCTTTTGCAAGGGGTTTTGTGAAGACATCAGCTAGTTGAAGATGAGTAGAAATGAAAATCACTTTCACATCTTTCTTTTGGACATGATCTCTGATGAAGTGATGTCTGACATCGATGTGCTTGGTTCTAGAATGTTGAACTAGATTTTTCGCCAAGCTTATCGTACTGGTATTGTCACAATAGATTGATATTTCTTTGAGATAAATACCAAGATCTTGTAGTTGTTGTTTTAACCATATCACTTGTGCACAACAACTGGAGACTGCAACATATTCGGCTTCCGTTGACGAAAGAGACACTGTATTTTGTTTCTTGCTGAACCATGATACAAGAGATCCTCCAAGAAATTGTCCTTGTCCACTGGTGCTCTTTCTGTCTGTTTTGTATCCTCCATGATCTGAATTTGAATATGCAACTAGATATTCACTTCTTCCTTTGGGATATCACAGACCCAATTCTGGTATGTCCGTAAGGTATCTAAAGATTCGTTTGACCGTTTCGGCATGAGATTCCTTTGGTGTTGATTGATATCTTGCACATATGCCAACACTGAATTGGATGTCTGGTCTGCTTGCCATAAGATAGAGTAATGATCCAATCATTCCTCTATATTTTGTGATGTTGTAGTCTTTCCCTTTGACATCAGTATCAAGCAATGTAGTTGAGCTCATAGGTGTGTCAGTTCCATTTGCTTCATCCATTCCATATTTCTTCAATAGCTCTCTTAAGTACTTTGTTTGAGATATGAAGATTCCATTCTTTCTTTGTTTGATTTGCAAACCGAGAAAGAAATTCAATTCTCCCATCATTGACATCTCAAACTCTCCCTGCATTATCTCAAAAAATTCCTTACACAGAGATTCATTAGTAGCACCGAAAACAATATCATCAACATATATTTGAACAATTAAGATATCATCACGTTTTCGTTTTATAAAAAGTGTTGTATCAACTTTTCCCCATACAAAACCTTGATCAATGAGAAATTTACTGAGCCTTCGTACCATGCTCTAGGAGCTTGTTTTAAACCATATAAAGCTTTCTTGAGTTTGAAAACATGGTCAGGTTTAATAATATCTTCAAATCTTGGAGGTTGTTCTACATATACTTCTTCCATAATGTAACCATTTAGAAATGCACTCTTTACATCCATTTGATAAAGTTTGAATCCTTTGATGCATGCAAAGGCTCAGAGTACGCGTATAGCTTCCAATCTAGCCACTGGAGCATACGTTTCCTCATAATCATCCATTCTTCCTGATTATAGCCTTTGGCCACCAATCTTGCCTTGTTTCTGACAATAATTGTGGATTCATCGAGTTTTTTCTTGAATACCCATTTAGTACCAATGATCGGATGATCCTTGGGTCGGGGTACCAAATCCCAAACTTGATTTCTTTCAAATTGATTTAATTTTTCTTGCATTGCTATAACCCAATCATTGTCTGATAGGGCTTCATCAATATTAGAAGGTTCAATTTCAGAAATAAATTCAGAAAAACTTACTTCATTGAAAATTCTATTTCTAGTTTTGATCCCCTCATTCACATCTCCTATGACTTGATCTAAGGGATGGCTTTTATTTTATTTCCAGGCTCTAGGTTGTCCTAGTGTTTGTTCTTCTTCCTTGGTTTCATCAACTTCTGGAATAAGGGATTTAGAAATAGATTGACCATTTTCTTGATTTAAAACAACTTCCTATTCTTCATCAATGGTTTTGTCAGAGGATTCAAATTCATCAAATACAATATGAATTGATTCTTCAACAACACATGTTCTTTTATTGAAAAATCTATATGCTTTACTTCGGTTAGAATACCCTAGAAAAATTCCTTCATTAGTTTTAGAATCAAATTTTCCTAAGTTATCTTTACCATTATTATGAATGAAACACTTACAACCGAAGATGTGTAAATGAGCAATGTTTGGCTTCCTTCCTTTGTATAGCTCGTATGGTGTCTTTCCAAGTTTTGTTCTGATATAGGCTCTATTTGAAATATAACATGCTGTACTCATAGCATCAGCCCAGAACACTTGAGACACGTTCTTCTCGTTTAACATTGCTCTAGCCATTTCAGTAAGTACTCTATTCTTACGTTCCACGACTCCATTTTGTTGAGGTGTTCTTGGAGCAGAGAAATTGTGATCAATGCCATTAGTATCACAATATTCTTCAAAGGCTTGATTTTCAAATTCTCTACCATGATCCGTCCTAATACATGTAATGGACATACCTTTCTCATTTTGAACTTTCTTGGCAAAAGCAATAAATTCTTCAAAAGTTTCATCTTTTGATGATAGAAAAATAACCCATGTAAATCTGGAGAAATCATCAACAATGACCAATGAATATAAATTGCCACCAAGACTCTTTACTCTTGCTGGGCCAACTAAATCCATATGCAATAATTGTAATGGTCTATTTTGTTGAAATCCCACTTTTCAATTTGAAAGATGATTTAGTTTGTTTACCCTTTTGACATACGTCACAAATCAAGTCATTTTTGAAAGTTAATCTGGGTAATCCAAGAACTAAATCCTCTTTGAGTAGTTTGCCTAATTGATGCATATTAACATGAGCCAATCTCTTATGCCATAGCCAACTTTCATCGGTATTACTCAGAAAACAGTTTTCAGATTCATTTCTACTAATATCTAGACTATAACAATTACCTTCCCCTTTTGCTCTGAGCTTAGCCTTGATATTCTTCTTATCAAGTGGTAAGTCATTCTTGTTGATAATTAGACATTCCTCTGAGTCAAATATTACCTAGTTGTTTTTGTCTGCACTTTAACTTACACTCAGCAAATTATGGCACAATCCTTCAACATAGTATACGTCTTTAACTTGTATGCCTTTGTCATTTTTGATTTCACCAATTCCTGCTATCCTTCCGGTTTGATTTCCTCCAAAATTTAGCTTTCCACCTTCCTTAGGTTACAATGTGGTAAAACTTTCGAAATCCCCGGTCATATATCTAGAGCATCCACTGTCTATGTACCACTTGTTATTTTTGGATGCTTTCAGACATATCTGCAATCAAATGATTAAGTCTTAGGTACCCACATCTTTTTGGGTCCTTTTGGGTTAGTACAAATGATTTTATGAACGTATGAGCCTTTAGGTACCCATTTGTAGGTTCCTACGCTTCCTTTCTTCTTATGAATGCATGAAGAGGTATAATGGCCTTTTCTATTAGAGTAACTACAAAATGCAAAAGGATTTGATGTATGCACAGAATGCTGAAAATAATTCAAATATGACTTACCTCATGCTTTCTTTCTACCTTTCCTCTTATCTGATTTTGGATCATATCCAATTCCAGATCGGTCATTTACAAATCGTTGAACTTTTAAAATAACATTTAGCATCTCACTTCCTTGTGTAAATTTTTCAAGAGTTTTTGTAAGATCAATGTTTTTCTTTTTCAAAGAAGAACAATTTTCACAATTCTTTTCTGAACTTTCTTTAAGTTCAATTTCAAGAACTTTGTTTTTCTTTTTGAAAACAACCAATTCTTTAACTACTTTGATGAATTCAGAATGTAAAGCATTATATTCAAAAAATAATTCATCATAGGTAGGTTCAGAATCATTTACCTCTTCTTCTGTTTCTTCTTGAGCAACAAGACATATATTTGCTACTTCTTCCTCATCACTTTCTTCGTCAGAGGAGCTATCACCCCATATAGCATATACGAAGGCCTTCTTTTTGTTAAAGAATTTGTCTTTTCTCTTCTCTTTGCTCTTTTGATTCAGCTCTGGATATTCTGATTTGATATGTCCTGGTTTTCCACATTCGTAGCAAATGATATGATCTTTGCTGCTAGTTCCTCCTTTTTGAAAGTGTTTGAATCCTTGTCCTTTCTTGTAGAACTTTCTGAATCATTTTATGATTAGGCCCATTTCATCATCGTCAAACTCCTCATCCTCATCTTGATTCTCTTCTTTTACTTTTAGTGCTAGACCTTTCTTTTTCTTGTCACCAATGTCATCTAGTTCCCGTTTGAACTTACTCGAGTAATTCACTTTAAATAAGTCATTCCATACCTGCATACTTGAGTAGTGTCTCGAGTTAAATGTGATAAAAACCAGATCAAGTTATTCGGGTAGTACCTTAAGATTTTTGCTTACCACAGTGAGTACTCGAGTAGCTCTTCGAGTAACGTTGGCAGGGTTCAAAATGCCGAGAGCAACACATTTTCTGAAACAGAGTAACTCGAGTACAGACTCGAGTATCATTGGCAGGCCGAGAGTAACTTGAAAACTTTTACCTAGTTACTCGAGTAACGTTGGCAGGCCTAGAGCAACTCCAAATAATTTACCTGGTTACTCAAGTAGCTACTCGAGTAACATTGGCAGGCCGAGAGCAACTTGAAAACATTTACACTATTACTCGAGTACTTACTCGAGTATTGTTGGCAGGTTCCTTAAAGGTGTCTCTGGTTACTTCAAGTTTCTGTCTCATTACTCGAGTACTTACTCGAGTAACGCCTTAGAAAACTTGCTTCTGATCAAGTTTCTCAGCGTTTTCTCTTGGCCTTTCTTCATTACTCCAATGCTTACTTCAAGTGATGATTTTCCGTGTTATTAGTTTGTTCAAACTTATTTATTAACCAAATCTTTTTCATAATGTTCTTTGTTGTCATCAAAACATGAGATCTAACAATAATAGGTTAGTTCATACATTACACACACACACACACATATATATATATATATATATAGTTGTAAGGTCAGGAAGGTCTAATTCATATAAGAAACTAAATAAGCCTAACAAACTTCTCTTGATAAAACCATACTTAAAATATGGTAATTAATATACAAATATAACTAGTAAAACATCATTTATAAAGATTATAATGGGATGCTAGTCACTTACCTACAAAGTTCCCAAATGTATTAAAACTTACTCGCATATATCAGCTCCTGAATTAAATTCATTCTTTAAGTTCCTAAAGTCCATAACAGAATCATTGTTATTCCTCTTCATAACCTTATGAAGTTCATAATATCATTTATTAAAATTCCTCTAATTAATAATAACCACAACTTCGTAAAGCATTAGAACCTCAACCAAATTTCCATAAATTATTCAGAGTATAATTCACTTAGTCAATGAAAACAAATTATTCTTCAATATTTTACACACAGAATGCGAGCAAGAGGCTAATCAATGCATCATTAGAATACACACACACACACACACACATAAATATAAACAATATTCTCATCTTCTAAGTCTCGTTATTAAGAATAAATAAATCCTTCACTAATTGATTCAATGTTACCATCCACATGGCCAATTCCCAAAAAAAAAAAATTCTCTCCTCAAACATTACATCAAGTACTTTAGAGGCTTGCATAAGATCATACAACTTAATCTTTGAATTATTACCCAAATACCTTTTCAATTCATTTCATAAATGCCATCTTATATAACAAATTGATCAAACTTGAATCTATCTTCCAACTCTTTTCCGATATATGTAACTTAGCTTCACTTTTAACTCTTAATCCATAATTTCCTTAACTTATACAGCTATAACCTTATTTATGATAAATCAAATAAATTTATACACCATAACTTATTCCATATCAGTTGCTAAAGATGTGTGATAGGATAGCATAGTCCCACTTCCTGCGATGCCTTACTTCCTATCTGGCTTAAACTGAAGTCTTCAGACAGACCCACGACCATCACATAGACATCACCAAAAATGAAATCAAAACTAAATCTTTGCTTCTTAAACTTACAATTCCATCAGCTAGCTATTGTCTTTAAGTTTTGCCCTCTACAAATCATTCTAATGTAAGTGAATCTCTAGTCTGTTAACACTAAATTTCAACTCTGTGAACAATATATATGCAAGCATTCAACTTTAATTTCCATCACAAAGGCAGAACAGACCAGGCCAAGAACGTACAGAGTAGATTCGGGGAATTACCAGGAAAATGAAGGGAGTGTTGCATGCTTGAACTGACAGAGGAGAAGGTCGCGAGCTGGGGCAGAGATGCAGGACGAGACAGAGGCTCACGGGGTGGAGAGCTAGGGGGCCAGAGAATGCTATCTGAGAGACCCAAGGAGAAGTAAGATGCGCGACACAGCAAACAGAAACAAAGGGATCAAGTGACAGGGCTCTAGCTGTAAGCAAGGTCAGACGGGGGAGGGAAAGGGAAAGTGACTGTCTCAGAAACGCGCGCTGGGAATTATTGTCATCAGAGAGTGAAAATGGAATGCCACTTTCAACGACTGTTCTTATAGAACAGTCCTTGAAAGTGGTTCATAAAGCCCGCCATCGGTGCCAAATTTTGGCACTTTCAACGACTGTTCTTAAGAACAGTCGTTGAAAGTGTACTCAATGACCGTTCTTAAGAACGGTCGTTGAATATTAAGTTTCAATGACTGTTTTTTTAAGAACAGTCATTGAAACATTTCCCAGATTTCCTCTTTGCTTTACTACTACTGTTATTTGAAAACGGTCGTTAATTTGGGTCGTAAATTATCCTATTTGTAGTAGTGATGTGGGTGTCGTCCATGTCACAAATTTGTTGCATTTTGTGACCAAGGGAGGAATTGAACTGATGACCTTGCACGCGATGAATCATTAACCAATTGAGTTGAATCTTTAACCAAGGGATGAATTATTCCGTCGGTAATCTTTAGGTAATTTTACCAACAAATTAGCGGTAGAATTCTGTCAGAAGTTACCTACAGAAAAATTCTGTCACTAATTCTGTTGATAAATATATTTTTGGATGGAATTACTGATGAAATTGTTTTTCTATTAGAACTTCCATCTGTTTTGACGGAAATTCTGTCTATAATTTTATGTTTTTTGTAGTGTATATATAATATGAAAAGGACCGGAGGATGTATATTTGAGCCGAGGAAGTTCTATTTAATATTCTTAATTAACCATCCAAAAGAGATTCTAATAATGAAAATACCACACTCTGTTAACAACGTATAGCAGTTATATAATTCATGGATTGTGTGTTGTAATTGTAAATATTGACCACTACTCAGTTTACAACTTACGGAAATTACAACTCAATTTACATCATGTTATAATTTGCAAAATCATCTTCTAAAATTTATATATTTCAATTGTACGATTAGCATTTACAACTTATATTCCAAGATCTATAACTACGCTATGTTATAATCTGATATACTTGGGAAATATTTTGCAAATTTAAACAGGAGATAGACCAAGCTATCTGTCTCATCATCATCTTTGTATTGGAACTATATATCATTTTTCCAAAAATAAAATTGAAGGATAAAAATCCACGCAAATAATTAATAGAAAAAAACAGAAACTTGGTACTATAGTTTTTAAAAATTGTCAAAATAAGTGACTCTGTTGGGTTGGGCTATGTATTCCATAATTTTAGTGTGAAGGTTGAGACTTTATTTGTATAATTTTTTTCAGCTAGTTCAAATCAACCCCTACAAGTGTTTTTGTTCTATGGATTAAGAAGTGTGTAGAGACACTAACGGAACTGGGATCAAATCCCATTTATGGGGGAGTTTTCATGTTACTAACCTATAAGATTATAGAAGCTTATACACATGGAGCTATAAGTAGACATAATTAATCCACCTATCATTTAATTATTTTAATATAATTATGATATATATTTATATAATTATATTTAAATTTATATGATATGTCAGATTAAAGAGCCAATTATGGGCACACTAAAAAACAGTGAATTAGTAATGTAGTTTTGTCGCTAAACTAATTTAACGACAAAATTTTGTCACTAATCAATTAGTGAAAGTATATTTTATGACAAAATCATCAAATTTTGTCACTAATCCACTACTTTTTTTATAGTTTATAAAAAAAAATGTAATACTCATTGAAATTATTTAAATATCTTAAAAAAATGAATAAGAAATATTTTTTAGAAGATGTCTTAAAAAGGGATTGTTCGCACTGCAAGTGTACGGGTTGTGCTAAGTAATCAAGTGATAAGTAGAGATTGTTCCTATAGAGATTTGATTAAAAAATGGTCAAGCAAGAGGCTTAGTGAATTCAATGAAGTTGAGCTAAAACAAGTTTTTGCTTAGTTTTAAGAATTCAAAGAGAATAATGAAAAGAAAATTGGACTTAACTTCACAAATATATTAAAGACCTGGAATTATCTATTTACTGGTGGAAAAATCACTTTTAAGACCGAGTATAAACAACATTTTATACCAGTTCCGAATGCGATCTTGATATAGCTGGTTTAAAACATTTGCTACGTTTTAGACCGGTTGAGAAACCGGTATAAAATGGAAACTTTTTAGACTAGTTATTTATACAAACGGTCTAAAAATAACAATATTTTTGACCTGTTGTTGAAATAAGAGGTCTTAATGTCATTATTTTTAGACCGGTTATTGATAACATGGGTCTAAAAAGTATGACTTTTCATATTTGTTATTTAAATAACATGTCTAAAAATCATATTTTTTAGACTGGTTTTATCGACAACTGGTCTAAAATATCATTTTTTTAAACCATTTGTTGAAAAAACAAGTCTAAAAAGTTTCCATTTTTTTTGAAGAAAAATTCTTGTTAAAACATTTTACCCAGCAAGCAGCCATTTCAATGACATCTAAATAAATTCTTCTCTTACACATTATAATAAACACTTTATACAGAAGCATTTTCATCAAACATGTAATATCCCGAATTTTGGGATTGGAGGCTTGGAAATAAGCTTAAATTAAGTGAACTGCTAACCCCAGTTTAGTAGATGTCCCAAATAAATTCTATAATATTTCTTATACCTTTGGGATATTATGGAAAATAAAATAGTGAATTTTGAAGAAAGTGATTATGCTTCCAGTGAAATGTTCTATGAGGCAGTGAGCTTTTCATGAGGATTTGGAAGAATAAATGATGAAAAAATATTATGATATTTTACAAGGTGAAAGTAAACATCTTAAGCTTTAATTTGATAGGTCATATGACTCAATTAGGACTATATACAAAAAGTTATGAAGTTTTGAATTTAGCCCAGAAAAAAAGAAAGTTTCTGGAACAACATTCAAAGATTTAAATTCTGGGATTCTTGTGCTTTGATTTGGCCGAAGTCTATATTTTTTTTTTGAAACTAGACTCAATAAGGGTTCTATAGCCTTTCAATCACTCAAATTCGATTTTTCTAAAATTAGTTATGATTTTTCAAAGTTTAGGTAGAAAATCTGCAAAAATTTTGTAAAAATCTGAAAATAAAGAAAATGTAATGACAAACTTATAATTTTGCCAAAAAAGTGCTAAATTAATTATTTTTCTATTAATTGAAGTTAATTTCAATTAATTAAGGAAAATAAAAGATAAAAGTATATTTGGAATATTTTGGTCAATTTAATATTAATTTATGGAAAATTTGAGCAAAAAGTGCAATTTTGACAAAAACTGAGACCTTGCGTATATACATAACCGGAACAAGTTGTGAAGCCAGTTGAGACCATAGGGAAGGACCCTTAGGTGTGTCCTATATGTGGCATGAAGAAGGAAATATTAGTTGGACTTAATGACATGGTTACACCAAGTTAAGGGTTGATGTACATAAAGTTTAATTATTGGAATTTTTGGAAATTAAACAAATGAATAGAATAACATTAAGTATATGATAAAAAGGCATCATCTCCTACCTTTAAGCCTCTAAACTGTCGTGATATTCAGCTAAAAGAGAGAGGAAGAGTTGAGAGCATTTAGAGAGAGAAAGAGAAGATAACTCACAAGGTAGGTCGATTTCTTCGGTGAATTCGTACCTAATATGTATAACATTGTTCCTAAGCTTCTCTTTCATGTTCTTTAAGGTGTTGGAAGCTCAATTTTCAGTGGTAACTTCCAAACTCTTATATATTGACTACTCTGGCTGCTGTGGACAATTTAATAGATAAAATTTTGCCGAATTGTCTTTATTTGTAATTTTTTCAAATGGGTTTCCTTAAGGGTTATGCTGCCCAAATTGGTACTAAATGGTAGTTGTAACCTAATGGAATAGTCAATAAAGTAGTTAGGAGTAGAAAATAACGTGTTTATGAAACCAAAATCGCAAAACCCCGATTTTTCCTAGAAAACCCATATATTTTGGCCAGGTATGTAAATGGGCCTTAGAGTTGAATTTTCAATGATTTGATGGTTCCATTGAGTTTAGGAGTAAAAATTAGGTGGGGTTACAATTGGTCACTTTTTCAGAAAAGGCCGAAAAAGCATACTTAAGAAAACGCCCCTGAAACCCTTAAAGTGGGGCTGCCAGGGGTAATTTTATAATTTAACATTGAATTTGATAATTTTGAGTCTTGAAATGGATTCCTTAGGCAAAAATATGTCAGAATAGCCCATGTCAAAATTTCGAGAAAAGTATAGTTGGATCGAGTAGGGCGGGGCCGGGCTGGGTCCTTGGGGGCATTTTAGTAATTTTTCAATATAGACTCATATAACCCACAAAAATACTATAGAAGTGTCTAAATGGCACATTTGGAATTATAGGACCGAGTAGAGTGCCAAGCTACGTAATTTGAGGTAGAAAAAGGGTTTAAGGTAGAGAACTTGCTTCTCCTGTATGTATTTGATATTTGTGCTGGTGTATTGATGCATGTTATTGCTTTACTTGATTATGTAAAACATATATGAATAATTGAAGCTCTGTTTCTGTTTATGTTATTGCTATAAGTATGTTGTTTAAAACATTGAGCATGTAGATATGTCATTATGTAAGCATGAGTTATGTAATGTACTGTATGAAAAATGAACCGGACCGGCCAGTTCGACCGGTTGAACCGAGAACCGGCCAGTGGTCTGGTCTGGTTTGATGGTTGAATTGGAGAACCGGTGGAACCGGTCTGAAACCAGTTGAACCGGTTAAAACCGGTGGTTTAACCGATCAAACCGGTTTCATTTTTTGTAATAATTTTTTTTCTTTTTTTAGGGGAAAATTGGAAGTTGAAGACCAAAATGAAGAGAAAAATAGGTAAAGAAAGAACAAATCTAAAAAACATGAAGAAGATAATGAAAAAAATCATTTAAAAAGATATAATGATTATAGAAAAGGAGATATCATTGCATAAATATATACATTATAACTCATACTAATAGATTTTAAGTATGTTTTTTCTAAAAATCTTCAATTTTATCTATAGAAGTTTAAGACTATATTAATATATATTGCCATTAATAAATTATAATATTTTAATATGACCGGTTCAACTACTGGTTAGACCCCGGTTGACCCATTAACCCTTGAACCTGTACTGTGACCGGTTCATTGCCCGGTCTGATTTTTCGTTCCTTGATGTAATATAAGCATGTCATGCATTAAACACTTATCTTGCATGCATATTGGTACTATTTTCCTACTGAGATTCTCAAACTCCCCTACCAACAATTTAGACAGATGTATATTGAAGGCATGCCGACAACAAAGAAGAACATTGCATGAGAGGAATGCAATAGGGAAAACAAGACGGGAAGGTGTCCGCATTTCATGGAAACGGGTCTAGACACCTTGGTAGCCCTGTGTGGCTACATCATTTGTAATTATTAAGTATCAATATATCAGTATAATTATGCTATTCCTGTGTTGCCCACCGAACTGCGTATCATTTTTTTGCAAATACTCTGAAATAGCTAAAAATAAGGTAAGAGTGTGACAAAGCATTACTTGATAGTGTGATACTTACATCATTCTCCCTGTACCCCACATTCCATCGAAGCAACAACAATAAATCATTCTTCCTACACCCTAAATAAATTATTCTTTTACACATTCTCATTTCATCAAGCATTTTAAAACATAATTTCAAATTGTGTAACTTACATCATTCTTCCTACGTACACCCCACATTCCATAAAAGCAACAACAATAAATCATTCTTCCTACACCCTAAATAAATTATACTTTTACACATTCTTATTTTGTCAAGCATTTTAAAACATAATTTCAAATGGTGTAACTTACATCATTTTTCCTACACCCTACATTCCATAGAAGCAACAACAATAAATTATTCTTCCTACACCCTCAATAAATTATGCTTTTACACATTCTCATTTTGTCAAGCATTTTAAAACATAATTTCAAATGATGTAACTTACATCATTCTTCCTACGTGCACCCCACATTCTACAGAAGCAACAACAATAAATCATTCAAAATCAACACATTATCACACACAATTGGAAAATTAAGGTACACTGCTACACAATTTTATTCCCTTGTTTTAATATTATAGTTTTACCAAAGAAATCAAAACTTTAGCTAATAATATAATCAATACACTTTAATTGATGATGGAGGAATCTATCGAGAAAGAACATGTACTGTAGATAGTAGTAATCCATCGCTGATGATCACTAGCTGGCTCCGGAACATCTACACTAGGACACCTCATATCCTTCATTTTCCTGTGATGACAACAAAAAAGTAGTTTTATATACAAAATATAATATACATAATTCAAATATAATTCATGATAATTACTTTAGCTAAATAAACTTCAAAGTAGTTTTATAAAGGGATATCCTCCCATATCCTTTCATGATAATCATTTCTTGTGCCGTGTTCATTATCTCCTTCATTCAATTCTAGTAGACCCCTAGAAAAAGAAGGAGTCTCAAGAAGATCATTCATTGAACAACTTTCCTGATTAATGTCAACAATCCTTTTTTCTTGGAGAGCTACAGATCACATTTTATTTTCTTTATCGGTAATATAGAACACTTCTGATGGAGGAGCATAGCAAGGTGGAGGAGGAGCTCCAAAGGAAGAGAAAGGCATGAAGATGGAAGCCCAAGCTCAAGTATCAAAGTCCAATGTCCTAAAAGATCCATTACAAAGCATTGGAGGCCCAATGACAAGAGCAAGGACTAAAGCTATGAAGGAGGCCTTAAATTGTTTGATAAGAGAGCTTGAAGAGTTGGATCCCATTTATTTGGAAGAGGCATCCTTTAATATGCCCAACAAGAACCAAATAATGGTGATCACATTGCTAGAAGCCCAACAAGATAATGTACAAGGCCCATGTGGTGTCCAGATTGAAGAATTCACTTAAAATACCATGTGATGAGCATGTGCCTTGGAGGGGGATCATAAGTGACATCCAATACACCTCAAGAAGCCTCTAGAAGGCATTCTTATGCATCAAATATGAATTAATTTCATTTTTTATTAGTTTTCTTTTTCTTATTTACATTAAATAAGGCTTTTTGGTTAAAGATTGCTCTTGAAGACTTTGTTTTATTTCCTATTTTTAGGTAGCTGACTTAGTGTTGAAGAATAAGTGATTTCCTAATTCCTTTAGGCTTGAAGGGTGCCAACCAAGACAATCAATCATCATTAAGGCATCATTTATTGCATTCATGACTAGGTTTTCAAACTCTAGAGTGTTCTTTTGTGGGCTCTATATATGGCTATGTTTTTGTACTACAATTTTCAGACTTGAATGATAATTGAGAGTTTTATTTCTCTTGTGTGAGCTTTGCTTATATCCTTGTATTCTCGTGTGAATACTCCGACTATATCAAGGATTGATCATCCTTGTAGTGTCTTATGGCTAGGGTTGTAAGAGACATGTTCTCTTAAGGTCTTACCTTTGATCATCCGTCTCATTCATGTTTTCATACTTGGTTTCAAGCCAGTCTGTTTTCCTCATCATATCAAGTGGTATCAGAGCAATATTGAGAGAGCAAGTCTTAGTACTTGTATGTAAGGATGCTTCATTTTCTACTAACGAACTTAACCCCTCTTTGCATTATAGTGTTATGTCTTTATTACAGGAATTTGATGATTTATTCCTTGATGAGGTACCTAATAGGCTTCCTCCCTTAAGAGGAATTGAGCATAGGATTGATTTAATTCCTAGAGCTTCCCTACCTAATAGACCTGCTTATAGAGCCAATCCTGAAGAAACTAGAGAAATTCAATGTCAAGTAGTTGAGCTTATGAGAAAAGGCTTTGTGAGGGAAAGTTTGAGCCCATTTGTTGTTCCGATACTCCTAGTGCCCAAGAAAGATAGTTCATGGAAGATGTGCGTAGATTGTAGAGTCATCAATAAAATAACAGTTAAGTATCGCTATCTCATTCCTAGATTAGATGACATGTTAGATGAGTTGCATAGTGCTGTATTATTTTCTAAAATTGATCTTAGGAGTGGTTATCATCATATTCACATGAAAGAGGGAGATGAATGGAAAACTGTATTTAAAACTAAGTTTGTATTGTATGAATGGTTAGTTATGCCCTTTAGGTTGACTAATGTACCTAGCACTTTCATGAGCTTAATGAATCATGTTTTTTGTTCATTTATTGGAAAGTTTGTGGTTGTCTACTTTGATGATATTCTTGTGTACAATAAAACATTAGATGACCATGTTATGCACTTGCGTTAGGTTTTTCAAACTCTTAGGGAGAATAGCCTATACACTAATTTTCAAAAGTGTTCCTTTTGCATGGATTCTATTGTTTTTCTTGGCTTTGTTGTAGGTGCCCAAGGGATCTATGTAGATGAAGAAAAGGTAAAAGCTATTAGAGATTGGCCAGCCCCAACAAATGCTAATGAAGTCAGGAGCTTTCATGGATTAGCAAGTTTCTATAGAAGGTTTGTTAAAGATTTTTCTACTATTGCTGCACCCTTAAATGAGCTTGTGAAGAAGCATGTGACCCTTAAATAGGGTGAAGCACAAGAAAATGCTATTAACACCTTGAAATTGAAATTAACTAATGCACCATTATTGTGTTTACCTGATTTCAACAAAGTTTTTGAAGTTGAATATGATGCTTCTGTAATTGGCATTGGTGATGTTTTGATGCAAGAATATAGGCCTATCGCTTACTTTAGAGAAAAATTGAGTAGGGCTTCCTTGAATTACTCTACTTATGATAAGGAACTCTATGATTTGAAAAGAATATTGGAAACTTGGCATCATTATTTGTGGCCTCGAGAGTTTATCATTCATTATGACCAAGAAAGCTTGAAGTTTCTAAAGTCTCAAGGTAAGCTTAACAAGAGGCATGCTCACTGGTTAGAGTTCATCGAGACCTTTCCATAAGTAATCAAGCATAAACAAGGTAAAGAGAATGTTGTTGTTGATGCTCTTTTTAGGAGGTATTGTCTTATCACCTCTCTTCATGCTAGATTACTTGGATTTGAATTGTTGAAAGGATTGTATGACTCTAATTGTGATTTTGCTAAGATCTGGTCTTCTTGTGAAAAGTATGGTTTGCATGACTTTTATAGACATAATGGGTTTCTTTTTAAGAAAGATAAATTGTGCATTCGCAATTGTTCTATGTGTGAACTGCTTGTAAAAGAAACTTATGGTGGTGATTTGATGGGTTACTTTGGTATTGATTAAGCATTAGCTCTTTTGCATGAACACTTTTATCGGCCTCATATGAGGAAAGATGTAATTTCTGTTTGTACTAAATGTGTGACATGTAAGCATGCAAAGTCTAAGATTCAACCCCATGGATTGCATTCTCCATTGCCTGTGCTTTCCCAACCCTGGGTTGATATTTCCATGGATTTTGTGTTGGGTTTGCCTAGGTCTCAATCCGGCAAGGATAACATCTTTTTTGTCGTTGATAGGTTTAGTAAAATGGCTCATTTCTTTGCCTGTTCAAAAACAAATGATGCTGTGCATATTGCTGATTTGTTCTTAAAAGAAATTGTTAGATTGCATGGATTGCCTAAAACAATTGTGAGTGACAGGGATGTAAAGTTCCTTAGCCATTTTTGAAGGCCTTTGTGGAGTAAGCTAGGAATAAAGTTATTATTTTCTACCATAGTGCATCCCTAAACGGATGGGCAGACTGAGGTAGTAAATAGAACACTCACTACTTTGTTGCATGCAATAATTCAGAAAAACTTGAAAATTTAGGTAAATTGTTTGCCTCATATAGAATTTGCATACAATAGAACTGTTCATTCCTCTACTTCCTTCTCTCCATTTAAGATTGTTTATGGCTTTAATCCCTTATCTCCATTAGATATTTGACCTTTGCCTTCTAATGAATGAGCTAACCTTGATGGCAAGAAAAACACAAAATTTGTGCAAGGATTGCATGCTACAGTGAGATCCAACATTGAGAGGAAGAATGAACAATATGCTAGGCAAGCAAACAAAGGTCACAGAAAGGTTGCTTTTGAGCCCGGAGATTGGGTTTAGGTGCACCTTCGAAAGGAGAGGTTTCCAGAACAATGGAAATCTAAGTTGCAGCCAAGAGGAGATGGCCATTTCCAAGTCTTGGAGCGTATAAATGATAATGCCTATAAAATAGATCTACCAGCTCCTATGGTATTGTTAGTGCTACTTTTAATGTGGCTGACTTATCTCTCTTTGATATTGTAGATTCGAGGATGAATCCTTTTAAGCAAGGAGGGAACGATGGAGGAGTATAGAAAAATGGAGGAGGAGCTCCGAAGGAAGAGAAAGGCATGAAGATGGAAGCCCAAGTTCAAGTATCGAAGTCCAATATCCCAAAAGATCCATTACAAAGCATTGGAGGCCCAATGACAACAGTAAGGACTAAAGCTATGAAGGAGGCCTTGAATTGTTTGATAAGAGAGTTTGAAGAGTTGGATCCCATTTATTTGGAAGAGGCATCCTTTAATATGCCCCACAAGAACCCAAGAATGGTTATCACATTGCTAGAAGCCCAACAAGATAATGTACAAGGCCCATGTGGTGTCCAGATTAAAGAATTCACTTAAAATACCATGTGATGAGCATGTGCCTTGGAGGGGGATCATAAATGACATCCAAGACACCTCAAGAAGCCTCTAGAAGGCATTCTTATGCATCAAATATGAATTAATTTCATTTTTTATTAGTTTCTTTTTTCTTATTTGCTTTAAATAAGGCCTTTTGGTCAAAGATTGCTCTTGAAGACTTTGTTTTATTTCGTATTTTAAGGTAGCTGACTTAGTCTTGAAAAATAAGTAATTTCCTAATTCCTTTAGGCTTGAATGGTGTCAACCAAGACAATTAATCATCATTAAGATATCATTTATTGCATTCATGACTAGGTTTTCAAACTCTAGAGTGTTCTTTTGTGGGCTCTATATATGGCTGTGTTTTTGTACTACAATTTTCAGACTTGAATGATAATTGAGAGTTTTATTTCTCTTGTGTGAGCTTTGCTTGATCCTTATATTCTCGTGCGAATACTCCGACTGTATCAAGGATTGATCATCCTTGTGGTGTCTTGTGGCTAGGATTGTAAGAGACAGGTTCTCTTAAGGTCCTACCTTTGATCATCTATCCCGTTCATGTTTTCATACTTATTTTCCTAATCGGTAATATAAAACACTTGTTTCGCCTAATATGCCATAATAAAAGTTCATCTTTGAAACTTCTACTATTCAGATCAACCAATGTAAATCTCAACTGATCAATCATCACACCATTGTTGACATCAACCCACTTGCAATTGAAAATGGAAAATTTAATTTTAACATAATCAGCTACCCAAATCTCTTAAATAACCCTATAATAAGGTATGGCTTTCAATCTAGGGTTCTCAACTTTCAAACTAGAAAAGTGCATTGATTCAGTCACTAACATAATACCACTATTATGGACGGTGCTCCTATCATCTAGGGACTTTATGTAAAATGTATAACCATTAATCATAAATGAAGTCCAACAAAACCATTGTTTAGGACCACGCACTAACCATTTAATTGTATCAAAAACACATTCTTCTTCGTCAACCTTTTCTTTGAACCAATATGCAAAAGTTTTGTTATGCTTCCTAATTACCCTTTGTTCAGTCATTCGACTATTTTCTTTCCAGACAATTTTTTTATGAGCATTAATGTAATCTTGAACTTTGTCAACATTATTCAAGATGTACAAGTGGACTTGTTGCAATTCATCAGGATCCACACTATTTATTATAACACCGCATTTACCCCCTTCTTCATCATGATGTTCAGAAAGCCTAATATGTCTTACATTTGACAAGTAATCTTAACAAAATTCCATGGCTTCTTCAGAAACATATTTCTAAACAATAGATGCTTCAGGCTGATTTGCATTCTTCATATTCCCTTTAAGGATTTTCATAGTTCTTTCAATTGGGTACATCCATCGTAAATAGATAGGGCCACACAACTTTATATCCCTCATTAGATGAATAATTAGATGTACCATGATATCAAAAAAAGAAGGAAGAAAAAGCTTCTCAAGCTGGCACAATATCAGATATCCTTCATTTTCCAGTTCATCCAATATTTCTGTCTCAATGACTTTACTACAAATAGCATTAAAAAAGAAACAAAGTCTTGTCAAAATATGTTGAATATCATATTCAACAATGTCTTGAATAGCTACTAGGAGTAGTTGTTGCATTAAGACATGACAATCATGAGACTTTAGCACTACTAACTTCAAGTCTTTCATCGACACAAGCTTCTTAAAACTTGAAGAATACCCTTAAGGAACTTTGATGTCATTCAAACACTCACAAAAACTTATTTTCTTATCCTTAAAGAAAGTATGAGAAGCTGGAGGACAAAAAGCTCTCTTATCATATGGCTTTAGATGCAAGTCTTTTCATATTCCCATTTCTTCCAAATCTAATCTTGCTTTCACACCATCCTTATAACTACCTTGTATGTTAAGCAGTGTCCCAACAATACAATCACATACGATTTTATCCATATGCATGAAATCAATATAGTGTCTCACATCAAGATTGGGTCAATAGGGAAGATTGAAGAAGTCGGATCTCTTTTTTCATTTATTTTTTTCATTACTATTTTTTATAGTCTTACTAAAGATAATATTGATATTTTCCACCTTTTCATAAACTTGCTCCCAGTCAATGCCTTTGGAGCATCTTCAAACTCTTGTCCACCAAAAAAAGATTTCTTTAATCTACGATATGGGTGGCCTAGTCTAAGAAATCTTCTATAGCCAAGATAAACCGTCTTTCTTCCATCTTGAAGTTGATGGTTGCATGTGCCTTCTTCACAAATCAGATATGCTTTATAGCCTTTAACACTATATCCTGACAAGTTTCCATATTTAGGGAAGTCATTTATAGTACAAAACATCATTGCTCATATTTTGAAAACCTACTTCTTGTTCGCATCAAAAACATCAACACCTTCATCCCACAACTCTTTTAAGTCTTCGATCAACGGTTCTAGTTAAACATCTATATCATTTTCAGGTTGTTTTGGTCCCAAAATCAACATAAACAACATGATATACTTTCATTTCACACATAATAGAGGAGATAAGTTGTAAATTACCAACAGAACATGCCATGAACTATATATACTGCTTACGCTGCCAAAAGGATTTATGCCATCCGTGTTAAGCCCTAGCCTAAGGTTCATAGGTTCTTCGTCGAAGCTAGGAAATAATTGATCAATTTTCTTCTATTGAGAAGAATCGGCCAGATGTCAAAGCTTTCCATCGGATATCCTCTCATCCGCATGCCATCTAAAATTTTTTTCATCATTTTCATTAGCAAACAAACCCTTGAACCTTGGTATGATTGGAAGATATCATAACACTTTTGCAGTGGGTTATTTGATTTGTACCTTAGGATTTCACATATTGAACACTATTGTTTCTCTTCGTGCTCTTTTCTATACAATATACAATCATTAGGGCGTGCATGAATCTTTTTATACTCCATCCCTAGTAGACACATTATTTTCTTAGCATTATAGTTTCGATAAGGCAACACATTATCATTTGGAAGCATGTCCTTAAAAGCCTCAAGTGTTTCTGAAAAACTCTTGTTGCTCTATATATGCCGTGCATTCAAGCTTACCAATTTCAATACTACTTTTAACAATTGGTATTTTTTACACCTTGGGTAAAGTGGCTTCTCAGCATCATTGCATATATTACCATATGCATGCGATTGCTCAAAAGTCTCTTCTCCTACGTCACGAATAATATCATCTATCCGATCATCCATATCCATGTCATTATCATCAAAGGTCACTCCCCTCTCTTGAGATGAACTTGGCATTTCTAATTCTTCACCATGCCATACCCATACTATATAACTCTTACAAAATCTGTCATAAATTAAATGTGTATTATATCTGCAGCACTTAGTCGCTTCTCATTCAAACATACTACACAAGGGCAATAAAACATCCTACTATCATCATCAGCATTTCTTCTAGCAAATTTTAAAAAATCCCTCACCCCATTATCATATTCAACACTCATCTGTATAGCTTTTATCCAACTACGATCCATATATCTCAGCACCTTATAGCACCATATCCAACAGCAAAAGGATAAACAAAAAAACAACAACAATAGAGTTTTAAAGATTTCAATAAAATTAAGAAGCGTGCATACCAGGATACAATAGCTATACTTGTAGCAATATACCAATAAATTATGGCATGATAAGAACAAAACAATATTTCATAATAAAGGTATATAGATACAAGTTTTAAAACTTGCATTGCAAAGCTATTTAGTTTATGCATTAGGTTTCAGCTAATTCTAACATGCATTATTTGAAATTAGTATTGTTTCAACAAACCAATAACACTGACAATCAAACAATCACACTAAAATAGAACTTAGAATGGTATTACTCCAAGCCAAATATCACAGGGATGTATGTCAGAGCATCTAACCTAGATGTGCAGATATTTTTTCCAAAATACGTTATAAAAAACAGTTGGATTTCCAATAACCTATAATAGAATCTTGTGGGAATTAAGTGCTTAAAACAACATCAAGGGCCATTTTCACAAGATATTATTGATTATTAAACAACAACTCAAGAATAGAACACTAACCTGATTGAAGACCAAGGAGTGAGCTTCCAGCCAAAGTCACGGTAGCATCGATTGAGGTTAAAATGAAGTCCTTAAATTCGCGACACTGACAAAAGGAAGTCACGGCAGAGAATATAGGTAGCGGCGGAGGAGCGTGACAATGATCAAAGAACAGTGTCGAGGGCACACGTAACGGCAGCGGTAATAATAGAGGAGCGTTGACAAAAACAGGAATAAGGCGGAATGGAGGGGTTCAGAACAAGCAGGGACAGAGCTCACAGAGAAATAGATGGTGACAAGAGAAGAAAGGGTTCAAAGAGCTCAAGATCTAGGTGCAAGAATTTTAGACTAGCCAAGTAAACACCTTTTAGACCGGTTGTCACTAACAACCGGTCTTAAAAACATATTTTAGATTTAAAAAAACTAGTCTTAAAATTTTAATATTTAAGACCGGTTATTTATTTTAACCAATCTTAAAAGTTAAATTTTGTTTTAATTTTTTAATTATTTAATATTTTAGACCACTTTTATATATAACCGATCTAAATAATATATTTTAGACCAGTTATTTTGAGAATAGGTCTTAGAAGTTCTCTATAATTACAAAACTACTACCGGTCATCTTTTTTAGACCATATCCGCTATAATCGGTCTAAATGTGGCCGTCTAAAAAGCCAATTTTGTACTAGAGATTCCCTTTTTATTTCATGAACCTAGTTAATCCACCCTCAATTGGCAATCAAAGACGATATGTGTGTGCCTAAGATGCAAAGCTGCTTGATTATGCTCTCTCGGGTCAAAACCAACATCTATTTTCAAATAGCTCATTCAAACTCTTGTAATAAACTAGTAAAAATAGTTTCTAAGATCCAATATTACAATGACAATGCTAGGTTAATAGATAGACCTCTTTTCTACTAACAAATCTGATAAGTAAAATACTTGCATATTATTTTCCCTTATATGATGATTTTGTGCATGATATTTGAGATTAATATAACAAATTCGGGTGTGATTGATAAATAAATAATGTTTTTGGATTCAATAGTATTTTAAAAATAAAAATATAAGATAAAATAATAAAAAAATATGGTTTAATGTAGCTGTTGGTTACTCTAGTTGCCAGGTACTGTAGCGGCCAAAGAACTATAGTTGATAGTACTGTAGCACCCTGCCGACATTTACTATAGCAAGCACTATAGTAGTGAATAAATAAATGGGTTTTACTATAGCAGTGGGGGACGGGTTACCATAGCAGCGAATAAAAAATTGTGGTTACTGTAGCAGTGGAGTTATTGTATTTGAATAAAAAAATGAAAAAAAACTACTGTAGCAGTGCCTATAAATAAAGAAATACAGGGTGAGACGGAATTGAAGAAGGAAACACAGGAAGGAATGAAAAAATGCGGATGGAAATGTTCTTTCTTTGATAGTGTGTGTGTGTGGTGTTCTTCTCTAACAGTTTGACTAGTGCATTATATCTTATATTTAATTTCATGCATTGTATTATTTCTTACATGCCTCAATCTTGGAAGGCTTAGGTAGACCTCCTATATGGATGGAATAGGTAGTCCTCCTTTATGGATGGTATAGGTTGCCACCTACATGGAAGGTTTTACCTCCTACAAGGAAGGCTAGATTTCACCATTTTTCATGCATCTTTTAGTTGTATATTTATGTTCTAGAAGCTAATATTCAACTTTTATGCAGTATTTTTGAGGTTTCCATTCAAGTTTTATGCAATATTTATGAACTTTGCAATTTATTTTGGTTTTATTTTCAATTTCATTATGAGCTAAATTTCTATTTTCCTAGGGTAATGACGTAGCTTACTAATGATGGATTAAATATTAACTTATTAAATATAATTTTAATTTTTCCTTCATGATTGAGTTTTAATTATTGTTCTTAGTACTTTCGATTGATTGGCCATCTTTTGAATGATTTAAATATGTATGTTGAGACCGGAAGGAGATACATGTGTACACATCCTATAATTAAAACCATGACTTGTATATGAAATAGGAATATATTCATATGAGTTGTGTAGTCTTACTACGTTTCATAATACTTAATGCATAATTAATTGCTTAAATTCATATATGAATATATTGGATTAGCAATTAATTATAGAATTGTTTGACCTTAGAAAAGGCTAATAATTAAATTAGGGGAATTCGACTATCAATCATGTCGAATATATTGGGCTAGAATAAATAAGTGATTCAATTCAAAATTTGTTAAGTGAAATTTGACCCATAGGGCTTTTTCTTATATTTGCTTTTATATTATTTGCACTCATATTTAATCATTTTATTTTGTTCTCTCAATCACCAACTAATCGATCAACTAAATAGAATTAAAATTACCCATTTTGGTACTTAGTGATCAATCTTCGTGGGAATGATACTCTACTTACTTTTGTATTACTTGATTACGATAGTATACACTTGTACTATTTAATAGATCATTTTACACTTGTAACAAGTTTTTAGCGCCACTGCTAAGGATTGATGTCATTAATATCAATACCAAGTAATTTTAATACTAATTTAGTATTCATGTAAAAAATTCAAAAAATAAAAAAAAAATAAAAAATGGATTATTCACATAATTCATTTGGTTAAATTTGTGAGAAATTTTCATATCTTATTTCTTTTTCAGGAATGCATGTGGAAGGAATGAGACAAGAAAATACAAATACTGGTTGGATTGAAAATTCTTCTCCTTATAATTATTTTTCTGGTGCTTATTATGGAGAGTGTCATTTCTATGAGCATTATCCATATAGCACTACCAGTCATTATGTGAGAGATTATTTCAATATAAACCAAACTTATTTTGATTATTCCTTTTATTCTGGTGGAATTTTAGAGCAACAAGAGTCTTTGGATCCATATGCTAGGTATTATTCTAATCCTCCTTTCTATTATTATCCATATATTGAAGAATGAACTCTTGAGTATAAGGAAAAGTATGATTTAGAAAGATTATGAGGAGTTTGCAGAATCAATAGAGAGATTTACTAGAGAACAAAAGGAACTTGCCATTAGAGCTAAGTCAAGTGTCCAAAATATTGGAATATATGTGCGTCAAATTATTTCTTCACTTGAGACTATGAGGTAAGATAATTCTTTGAGCATGATGACAATTTCTTGTACTGATGATGATCATTGTGAGGAAGTTGAGCATGTAGAATTAAATGAAACCTTAGCTCTTGTGGAATGTGATAAGGAACTTGAAATCACTTTTGGAGAGAATAGTGAGTGTAGTCTAGAAGAGGTTCTAGTTGTGGAACCTAATTCCTATCATTTTGATGTTGAAATCAATGTGAATGTTTCAAAAGCTGTTGTTCTTGTCTCTCCTATTAAAGTATTGACTGTTACTAATGAGAGTCAATTAGATTTTGTGGGATGCTCTTAATTTTTGGAAACTCCTAAATTTGTTTGCAAATACATGCATATACTTTATTTGAATTCAGTAAATATTTGTTCTCTAAAATTGTATATGATTGAAGAAGTACAAGTAATTACCTTGAATGATCATTGTTGGTGTCTAAAACATTGTTGCTTGAAATGAAATGAAGACAAGGTAATTATGGTATTTGATACTCTTGATTAGTAGTTTATCTTTAGGAATTTTGGTTAAAGACTATAAATTTAGCGCTACTTGGAAGGCAACCCAAGGTTTAGTTGGATGTTTTGTTGTGATTTTGCAGGACTTCTAGTAGCCCCTGATGATAGTGCACTCAACAATTTGAAAATTGTCATCACTTTTGAGGAACCAACAAGTACGCTCTAATATAAAAAAATAATAAATAATTAAAAGATATATATATAATAAAAAGAAAAAAAATTTGGTTTGGTCTTTGTCTAGCTAAAGACATTAAACAAGGGTGGCTATTTAGGAGGCAACCCAAAACTTCTTTCCTACTCTCTCATTTTTCTTTCTTTATCATCGAAACACACTACACTGCGTTGAGAATTTTATTTTTCATCATTTTCATTTTCAAGTTAACATGGAGAAATTTCTTGCAAAGCTTAAGAATAGGTTCCCCACTCTTTCCAAAGATGTGCTCAGGAAGATATATAACTGTTGACTTGAAAGGATGAAGATATTCAAGTGATTAGGCCTTCTTATAGACGTACGCTGGATCATATCATTTGTTAAACCTAAGCTAGGAATGGGAAGAAGTTCTTACTCTAAAAAGAGAAGAGCTAAAAGAATGAATGTCTGCCATAAATGTGCAAAGTGGACATGTGATCAACGCTGTAGGAACAAAAGTATGGTTTCTAAAAATTGAGAAGATAAAATTAAACTTATAAAGGATAGACTAAGTAAGGAGTCACTGAATGATATCATTCAAACTCTTGAGACGTATCCGAGAGGTGATATTCATCGTATACATCTTGATTTAGTAGACATATTCAACAGAGAAAAAGAGCACTATTGTCTTGGGAATCTGAGATTAAAAGACCATGTTTGCTATTTTATAAGAAAACTAGATTGGAAGCAAATCCTCGATTCATAGAAATCGTTTAAGCCGTTACTGGATGTAAAACCAGAGGAAGATGTGAGCTAAAATCACAACTACTGTACATAATCATGCTTTTGTCTAATTTGTCTTATCTTTTCAGCAGTTTTTTTTCTAATATGTCTTTTCCTTTCAGTAACTTTTGTCTAATATACTTTATCTTTTCAATAACTTTTGACTTTCTTTTCTCTTTTTGTTTAATTTCTTCACGCAATGACCCACTAGTCATATGTGTCAAAAAAAATTTCAAATTTCTTTGAAAAATGATGTGATTTGTATGATTTTTCTATTGCTATTTTAGTAATATAAACATGTACTCTTCCACTTGTAATTATGCACTCTTTATTTGTAATTATGCATTCTTCTACTTGTGAACACAAATAGTCTAAGAGAAAAAAAAAAGAGAAAAAGGGCATCACATAAAAATATAGATTTACATCTATCTGCATTTTATGTGAAACTAATTAGGGCAGGAATGGAGAGTTTGTAGCTGCAGCAAAAGAACTTGGAATTGCATTAGCTGCCAGAAAGATCAACTTTGTGTACGGGGGAGGCATTCAGGGCCTAAGGGGAAGTATGGTCATTTCTGCATCCATAAATGGAAGTAAGGGTTTGGGTGTAAGGGTGAAAGAATTGGAAGATCACACCTTTTCCTTAGGATAAGAGTTACAGGTTTTGAGCTTGCCTGAACGAATAGGATGAATGCTCTACCATGCTCAAGCTTTTATTACTCTACCCGGTGGTTTGGAGACATTGGATGGTATTTCCAACGTTGCATATTGGGCTAAGTTAAACTTCATAGAAAGCCGTTAGGATTGTTAAATGTTAATGGTTTTTATGATGATCTGTTGTCTTTTTTTTATCATGCTATAGAAACAGGATTCATACCCCCAAGCAATTCGCCATTCCATAATTTCTGCATCAACTGCTGATCAGCTGCTCAATCAACTGCAAACCTATGAACATCACCCAGATCTATTAGTCAAGCAAGTAGGTGGGCAATCTTCAGATAGTAGTTAGAAGCAGAATCCAGATACCACTCTTCAGTTCCTTAATCTTTTGATTTTACTTTTAGCATTTTGGTTTATTGTGCATTTATGAAAAAAAAATTTGTCCAAGCTCTAGAAGAAATTAAGGATAATGTATGATTTAGGTTGGGGGAGGAATTGTAAAATAAAAAATAGTTAGTTAGTAAAAAACCATTAGATGCATGGGGTGTGAAAAATGGCAATAGTAGAGTAAGGAGTTATTCTTAACTCCTGAGACGCATTTTATTAGCTGCATGTTTTTGTTCTTTTCTAAGAAAAAGAGTAAAAGTTAAAAGGAAAAAAATCATCTTGTTCAAGTATTTTGTGAGGATTTTAAGAAGTATATAAGTTTTAAGGATGGTTCAATTGAATTTATAGATTTCATAGAATGAATGAATAACTGCTTGTTTCAATTGGTGATGAATTTTAAGATTAAATGATATGAGTTTGAAAGCCCCTAACTGTGAGCTTCTGAGCCGATAATGATTATTTCTCTTATGTGTAATATTCACCTATTATGTTGTCACTCTAGAACTTGCTTTTAAATCTGGTTGAAATTACATCTCACATGTACATTCAAAAATGATAAAAGCATTCATTTTCTTTAGCCAGAGCCAAATAGCCAACCTTGTAATTATATCGTTGATAAGCCCCTTTGAGCCTAATTGGCTGTTGCTTTGTTCTTAACCCATTAACATGTGTTTTAATGATATATCAAGTGCTTTTACCTCATTTGAAAAGATTAGCAGAGTATTTAAAATTCTTGTGAAATGGGCTTTTCATAAGTGTGAGGGTGTATATATCATCAACTTTAGAGTTGCATTTTCATGCAATAAAAAAAAAAGAAAGAGAGAAAAAAAATAGTATTTGAATTGTGGGTTGTCATGATGAGATAAATTTATAAGTAGCCTATTTTTCAATTACTCTATTTCTTTAACCTTTCATACCATGTTTTAAATTCCTTTTACTTTAACCCCATTACAACCCTTAATAAGTCATTTTGATTTGAATTATGCATGTGGACTAAGTAGTGGAAATTGAGATTTTTAGCAAGTCTATGGTAGTGCCATTTTTTTTGTTGAATTTGGGCGAAACACTTAACCTTAAACACTTGAGAGATTAAAAGAATGGGTTGCAAAAATGAACTCAATTTATTCATTTTCAAATTAAGTTACCAGCTTATATTTTCGTTGATTCATGACTACTATGATCTCGTTATTTTTCAATTGTGTTCTTGCTTATGACTTGACACTTCTAATTTTGATGGAAGCCCTTATTAGTTACTCCTTGTCAGAGAACGTCCAAGAGCTAAGTGTAGGGGAATTTGATAAGTAAAATACTTACATATTTATTTTCCCTTATATGATGATTTTGTGGACAATATTTAAGATTACTATAACAAATTTGGGTGTGATTAATAAATAAATAATGTTTTTGGAATAAATAGTATTTTAA
This sequence comes from Inga laurina, assembly GCA_963855925.1. Classification (NCBI taxonomy): domain Eukaryota; kingdom Viridiplantae; phylum Streptophyta; class Magnoliopsida; order Fabales; family Fabaceae; genus Inga; species Inga laurina. The sequence continues at coordinate 59,166,197 of OY979708.1, forward strand.
AAATAATAAACAAATATGGTTACTATAGCTGCAGATATTGTAGCACCCTGCCGATATTTACGGTAGCAAGCACTATAGCACCGAATTAAAAAAATGGGCTTTACTATAGTAGTGGGGGATTGGTTACTATAGCAGTGTATAAAAAAATATGGTTACTGTAGCAGTGGAGTTACTATAGCTGACTAAAAAAATGAAAAAAAATTACTGTAGCAGTGCATATAAATATGGAAACGAAGGGTGAGATGGAAATGAAGAAGGAAACATAGGAAGGAACGAAAATATACAGATGGAAATGTTCTTTCTTTGATAGTGTGTGTGTGTGTGGTGTTCTTCTCAGGCAGTTTGACTATTGTATTATATCTTATATTTAATTTCATGTAGTGTATTATTTCATACATGCCTCCATCTTGGAAGACTTAGGTAGACCTCCTATATAGACGGTATAGGTAGACCTCCTATATGGACGGAATAGGCAGTCCTCCTTTATGGATGGTATATGTTGTCACTTACATGGAAAGTTTCACCTCCTATAAGGAAGGCTAGATTTCTCCATTTTTTTAATGCATCTTTTGGTTATATATTTATTTTTTAGAATTTAATATTCAAGGTTTATGCAGTATTTTTTAGGTTTTCATTCAAGTTTTATGCATTATTTATGAACTTTTCACATTATTTTGGTTTTATTTTCAATTTCATCATGAGTTAAATTTCTATTTTCCTAAGGTGATGACGTAGCTTACTAATGACGGATTAAATATTAACTTATTAAATCTAATTTAAATTTTTCCTTCATAATTGATTTTTAATTGTCCTTCTTAATGCTTTTGATTGATTGGCCATCTTTTGAATGATTTAAATATGTATGTTGAGACTGGAAGGAGATGTATGTGTATACATGCTATAATTAAAACCATGACTTGTATATAAAATAGGAATATATTCATATGAGTTGTGTAGTCTTATGGAGTTCCAAAATTCTTAATGCATAATTAATTGCTTAAATTCATGTAGGAATATATTAGATTAACAATTAATTATAGAATTGTTTGACCTTGGAAAAGGCTAGTAATTAAATAAGGGAAAATTGACTATCAATCATGTTGAATATATTGGGCTAGAATAGTTAAGTGATTCAATACAAAATTGTTTAAGTGAAATATGACCCCTAGGGCTTTTCTCATATTAATTTCATATTATTTGTACTTATATTTAATCATTTTATTTTATTCTCTCAATCACCAACTAATCGATCAAATAAATAGAATTAAAATTACCCATTTTGATACTTAGTGATCAATCCTCGTGAGAACGATACTCTATTCATTTTGTATTACTTGATTACGATAGTGTACACTTGTACTATTTAATAGATCATTTTATACACATAACAAAACCATTTGTCCGATGCTCAAACTTCAAGTCTAATATGATTTTATCCAAATTCTTAAACAAAATAATCTTTCTCAAGCATTAATTTCATTCAAGTAGACAACCAAGTGGTGATCAGGCACTTAGAGGTATTAAGCACAAAATAAAACCAACATCTAATACTTCATTAAATGCTAAAAAAGAGTAAATTCAAGATTCAATCCATAATAAGGTGCAAGATAATCCTAGAATGATAAATTTAGCTACTCATGTTCAAAACGGAACCAAAATCAAACATCTTAACATGGTTCATATCTAAAGAAAGGTAGAAAGGAGAAGGGAAAGATAGGAAACCAAGGAGTGGAGCTTTGAACATCTTTGAAAATCTAATATGTGGCCTCTAAGTCTTCTATTCTTCTAAACCCTAGCAGAGAGCCGTCTCTAATAATCTCCGAAAGTCAGCCCCACTTTAGTCAGTCTTTCAGCATCTATTTATTTTCTAATTAATTAAAATGAGCAGCTCTATATTTTGTTAACCCTTGGGCCGTGGCAAGGCTTGTCTCTTTGCCATGGCAAAGAAAAATGCTAGTACTGTAATTTTGCTTTACTGTGGACAAACATATCCTTATGTCGTGGCATGAAGTACTAATAGTGTTCATGAAAGTTGTGGCTTACTTCACCGAGGCAAGAAGTGTTTCTTTTCCGTGGTGCGAATTGTTGATAGGCATTATGGCAATTTCACAAAGTTTTGACATAGGGAAACGTTTACTGCTGCCATGGCAAGGCATGCATTTCCCAAACTTAGTATATGAAACTTCTTCCGGTTGTGTCAATACTTCGTTTCAACTCTTTTATCTCCTGCTTCAATGAAAACATGCATAAGTTCTCCAATTTTTCTATTTAATCTAGATATTCACATTTAACCCAAGAAATCTTATGAATCTAGAATAATTCACTTTATGCACATTTTCCTTTTCACGAGTCTATGATGTGTACAATTTCATTCAAAAAGTCTTTAAAGGATGGGAAAAATGTACTAAAATGATATGGATTTCTTAGAGTTAATAGGGACCAAAGGAAGTATTTAATAAAGGTGGGTTAAATTGACAAAGTGATTCAAATCATATTATAATCATGAGCACGGTTATACTCCCTCCCGTCTTTTTTCAAACGAGATTATTTTTAGATACTCTTAGTCTTGTTTATAAGGAACAATAACCTCTATTTTGAAGCATTTATAAAAATTTTGTTTTATCCCATCATTAAAAAGAGTATTTATTAATTATGTAAAATTGTTAAAAGCTACCAAACAATTATTAAATGAGCGCGTTCCTATGTGTGCTCATAATTTTTTTTTTCAGGTATTTATTTCAAGTATCAACTCCATCTTCTTGAACTTCTTATACATTGTAATTTTTTTTAAATTTTTGAGCTTACAAATATAATAATGCTTAGTTTAATTCTCCATAGAAGTAACGTGTATAGCTCAAGTTTAAGCAAGTTAAATACTGAAGTTCGTTTATATTTGATACATGAAAACGTAATATTGCAAAAGATACATGCTATGTTATTTCGTTTTGTTGTGGATTGTGGATTTTTTTATTGTAAATGGAGGTTTTCATCAAGAAAATAAAATAATTATGAAAAATTATTTTTTTATAAAAAAATAAAAGACTTCCTACGGCGCTTCTCTAGGAGAGTGCCATAGGAAGTCAAATAACTAACTTCCTACGGCACTTCCGTGGAGAAGCGCCATAGGACGTGATTTTTTTTAAAATAATATTAATCAAGCTATGGCGCTTCTATATATTCAAGAAGCGTCATAGCTTGTTTTAACGGTGCTGGAAGCTCCAGCGCTTCCCAAGTGCCATAGTATTGTTTAAATTACGTGCCATAGCTTGTGTTTTTTGTAGTAGTGTACTAGTTTGTTTTGCATATTTTGAGTAGGGGTTGATTATAAAAAGGATTAGAGGGATTACTTTAAAGAAACTACATATATTTTTAGTTAATAAAAAATTTAATTGATTCTCTTAAATTTTCCAATAGTTGTGAATTTAAAAAAAAATGTAATGGAAAATTTTGTAAATTGTGGAGTAAAGAAATAAGAGGGGGAAATGATTATTTGGCTTATAAACATGCCAAGTGTCATTAATCTAAATGCATAAGATTATAGTATAATTGTTAGAGTATGAGCACAAGTGAAATTAGATTAAAATACTATTAAGTGTACATGTAGTTCAATGTTAATAGGAGAAGTCCAATTGGGTCATTAAAGGGGACCCTTACGCATTTTTATGGGCTAAAGGAAGAGAAGGGAATTGGTTGAATTCTAATTGGAGTTTATGACACAAGTTAAGGAGGGATAAGCCCAAGTACAAAAGTGTGCCATAAATTGGATTTTTGGCAATAAACTTAATTAGAGAAATAGTAAGATATTTATGAATCCTTTTGCTTCATCTTTCTTACTTTATTTGGACAACTAAGAGAGAGAGAGAGAGAGAGAGAGAGAGAGCTCAAGAACATTTAAAGAGAAGGACGAGAAATTCCACGGTAAGTCTTGATTTTTCCTTGTGAGATTTAGCTTCCAACTTGTGTAGTTCCCTCTCTAATCTCGTCTCCTCCATGAATCTCCATGTCTAGCAAGATAATTTCAAGGTTGAGGAGGGAGTGTGTTTCGGCCAAGAGAAAGAGAAACCAAGAAATCAAAAGGTAACTTCCGAAACCTCAAATCCTTATTGTTGTGGTGATTTTTCGTTGGATTTGTGGATTTTTAGTTAGGTTGTAAATGTGGGAAATGGAAATCCTAAAGGGTTATGCTAAAAAAATTTCCTCAAGTCTTGTTTAATATGTGATTAAATGGCTTAATAAGTTATTGGAAGTAGAAAGGAACAAGCTTTTGGTGTTAAAACTCAAAAATCACATTTTCCTTATTTTTGAGGTATGTTTCGGCCATGGCTAGATCAAAGGTAGGAGCTGGATTTTCATAAATATGATAATCCCATGGTGTTCAGAAGGGCAAATTGTGTAGGGTTGATGTTGAACACTTTTTCAGAAAAGCCCTACAAAGTGAAATGACCAAAATACCCCTAAAGCCCTAAATAAGGGCTGCCAAGGGTAGAACTATCATTTGACAGTGTGATTTTGATAAAACTGAGGTAAAAAAAATGGATTCTACATGTAAAACTATGTAGGAATAGCCTGGGTAAAAAATTTTTGTAAAAGTACAGTCGACCGAGTAAAAAGGGGTTGGATCAGGTCCCTAGGGGCATTTTAGTAATTTGCAGTTTAGACTAACATAATCAACAAAAACACTTTGGATGACTCTAAGGTGGTATATGAATGGGTTTTAACCTAATTCTTGTAAATTTGAAATTTTAGGATAGGATTAATTACTCGAGCCGCTTGCACGGAGTTTGAAGAACTAATTTCGTGTAGCAAAAACGAGTACAAGGTAGTAACTTTATTTCTCATACATTATGTGAATGTTGATATGTTATATGTTGCTGTATTTTATGATATGTACACGATGCCTGGGGCACATTACTGCTATGGTCTGGGACTCTCAGCTGAGGTACACAGACAAGTAAGGGATCCAAACAGTCATTTGGCCCTGAGCATTGTGTACACACACGATATAGTATGGATTTTCATTTTATATTATATGATGCATTGAATGTTTAATTTTCACATTTTATATGATCAATTGTATGTTACTATTGAGATTCGTTTGAATATCACCCTTTTTCATAAATAATAATATTCTAGCGGAAACCAGTGGCTCCAAAGACAAAGTAGTAGATATGGGCTATTGAAGGGTCAAATCCCTAGATCGATCTATTTGGTTATATGTAGCTTGATTTTTGAATATTTTGTATATTTTGGGATAATGTGTATATATTATCAAACCCTGCGGGGATGACTCCTTATGTAAACATGTACTTAATATCAGTATGATTCTACTGTTTCTATATGCCTTACGGAACTTTACGCTCATTACTCTTTGTATATCGAAATGTTAATGGGTGTTGACATTTTTGGTATCAGAGCTAACAAGCAGTTTTGGCATTATCAGAAAGGTATATCATGAGTAGTTCTATTGAGGATCACGAGGGATCGATGGCATAAATGAACCAGAGTCCACCGGAGCAGTGGATTTCGGTTAGACAGAGGTGTGTCGAGATGTCGGGAGGACTCCGTATGAGGCGGACGATAAGGAAGAGCATAACAATGCTACCAATATATAGACCTAAGCTAAGGCCAATGTCACAACTAGGGTCATTGGTAGGAGAGATTGGACAGCTATTGATGAATGACTTAGAGGTAGACACGGAGGAGGACCCTGTTAAAATTGGCTAACACCCAAGAGAGGGGTGAATTGGGTGTAATATAAAAACTTAAGAACTTTGAAAATATTTTCACATCTTAGTGAAAGTACTAACTATGATGTAATGAATCATAAATCAATAGTTAGACTAAACAATGTATGCTAGAAATATAAGAGCTTAAGGAAGAGAATATGCAAACTGTGATTTATCTTGGTTCGATCGAATCTGTAATGACCTACATCCAGTCCCGAGGCTCGTCCTGAGATTTTCAAATCCACTATCTTCTTGTTTAATCTAGGCACAAGAAAAGCCTTTACAAACCCACAAGTTTAGCTAGGCACTTGTGAAGCCTGTTACAAATCTTTCTCTGAGATACTCTCCCTTACGACAAGTCTTATGAGCAGAGTATTCCCGAAGACCTTCCTCTCCTGCTTACCTGTGTAAGTCTTATGAGCAGAAAGTCTTTCAAGCAATTCTCTCTATAGCTTCCCCTGTAAGAAAACCAACCCTCTCAAGGTCTCTCTACCTTGAGATCAATTAAGAAATATAGCTTTGAAGTGAATATAGACTCTCCCACAGAGTGGATATAATAAACAATGAAGTACAAATAATCACTCTCTCAAAGGTAAGTAATATAGAAGCTAGAATAATAGAAAGGATTTAGGTTGAGGCAGAGGATTCATGATATTCGCATGTTAGCATTTTTTTCACACGTCTTTGTTACACTCTGCTTGAATCTCCTGTATTGATAGTTGAGTAGGATATGATCGTTGTAAGCATTTCAATGTATCTGTTGAGTCCCGTTGCTTTGTTTGACCGTTGAGCGTGTTCAAAAAACTAGCCATTACATCAAATGCTCCTTATGCTTTGTAACCCCCTACCTTAATAGCCAAAATTATAATTAAAAAAATACTTCATTAAGTTAAATTAGAGACCAACGGGTAATTCAAAACTTATTGAAAGTCCCAACTTCAAGACAGGGTTCAGTCCTATGACAAAGTGGGTTTTCAAAATCTTTTTCCAAAACTAGTTCAATACAATCTCACATTCAACTTTAAAATATATTTGGATTGTGTAGTTCGGATCCATGCAAAGATATCAGAGTATACAACAAAATTCCTAGTGACTCTTGGGATTCATCTACTTACCACAAGGGTTTATAGGGCATATTCCCCCGCTTCAGTTTCCCATATCGAGGATTACATTACACTATCCAAATTTACAACATTTATAATACGTACAATAATCCCAAAAATATGATAACCAACTACCCAAAACTAAAACTCCTAGCTAGGAGATTTAGCCGCCCTTCATCACATGCTTCTCCTTCGAACTGCTTGCCCTTTCTGTAGGTTAGTTAATGGAAAGAATGTGATTCAAAAGAATTCCAGTAGTAACAATTTACTTATAACATGTACAACCACAAAGCATGCAAGAAAATCACATAGCAGCAACACATCAACGACAATTCTATGACAGCTTTCGATGTACTCACAACGGCATGTTTCACAACGGCACTTCCGTTCATCACAATTCAATGATAAGACAAGCATACCATACATTATACACAATATAACAGAGAGGGTCACTACCTTGTTCTTTCTGTTCGTGCTCTGGTACCAGTTTATCACGTGCAGGGCAAATTTCAAATCCTATAATTAGAATTACGGGCGACGAGTTATTACTTAATCCAATTCATCTTTGATTCAAACACTCAAGTTGGTTATCATTTGGGATATTTAATCAAGTCAAATAAGAACATAAAGTGGTCAATTAACCTAAAAGACCAATTCTTAACCTTAGAGTTCAACAATATTACCATGTGCCATTACCTTTGAATTTTCGCACACTTGAACCAAATCTGCTAGAATTTTCTCTAGACTTTGAAAAATCATAACTAATTATAAAAAAATCAAAATGAGGCAATCCTAAGTCATATGGAAAGCTACTGAAGTCCTCTATACAGGAAAAATATGTATCAATGTTGTCCATAACCACAAATATACAGAATTACATGAAATCTTATACTGTTCCAGAAGTGCTTCCAGTTTCAACCCCAAAATTTGAAAAATCATAACTCCTAGCACACAAATTGAAATGACACCTATTATATGTCCATTTTAAAGCTTGGCATGTGATCTATTAGAGAAAGTTTCATAATTTTTAGAGATCATTTGGTTATACAAAAATACCAAACTAATAGAGTACCTCGCTAGAATTCTGTTTGGGCAGAAAATCCAGTTTTATATTTTAAGTTTCAAAGACCCAAAATTCACAACCCGGGGCTGTTCCCACATAATTTTTCATGTAGAGCACAATGGTAACATCAAAATGAACAAATTCCTACTCATTCTCAATGTCCTGTTTTGGATGAAAATTCAAAATAAATTCCAGCAATTACCAACTTCCAATTTCAGTATCAAACTTATGTCAAATGGTTTTTAATCATCATAAACCACCAATAACATAACCAAATATCATGAATTACCCAAACCCTTGTTTGGCCAAAATCAGGGCAGATTTACACATGCAAAATACTCATTCAACCAACACAACCAATAGCTCAAATTGATGCTAATACTCACCTATTGCTCCTTCTTAAATTATTTCATTGATTCCATAACTTTTGTTCCTGGATGATGGCTCAAAACAACTCATCTTGAAATTCTAAAACCATAGAAATGAAGCTCTCATCAAGAAGAACAATGTTTATGAAGGACACTTGAGCCATAGATGAGGTTAAGGAGTTGAAAATCAAGATCAAAGTCTCACCTTCACTTGCTTCTTCTTGCACTCTCGTGTTGTAGCTGCAGAACCGACTTGGAGAAAGAGAAAATGTGTTCTTTAATGATAAGATTTTTTGCCCCTCCTATCTCTCAAAGTCCAGTCGAAATATGGGACTTGAAAGGGATAATGTTCTATAAAAAATATCACACTTCCACCTCCTCAAAACAATATATTTTAATGGCTTTAACATGTGTCAAATAAATTGATATCATCATCTTTCTCTTGCCTTCTTTATTCCATACGTAAGATGCCTCTTTTTAATACAAGTCATCACCTCTTATTTAGCCAACAATAGTTGACCGAAAGTGGGACAAGAGAAAGAGATAAAATGGCTCCTTACTTTATCATATTTTCCTCCTTCTCACATATTAGTTTTAGAATGATATTTTTTACTTTTCTTCCTCTTGTAATACTTGGTCACAATTGAGTTTCGTCCTTCCTCTCTTCAAGTGACGTGAATGTGGCCTTGTGAAGGAGTTCAGTGGCTTCTTGAATAAGCCATTACACCTACTTATATATTAATATCCAATTGCAATTAAGCACATGCCAACTTTTGACTTTCAACCACATTTACTTGGCCAAAATTGCTTTATCTTTTAGCATAATTATCTTAACATTTATTTCCCTCTTGCTCCCTTATGTTGGATGAAATTTATGGCCCATTGGAAGAGGATAATGATCTCTCAAAATATCCTAATTAGACTTTGTTATCATGATTAAATTTTGACAATGGGTTTAGGCATTTTCCACTGCTAATTTAGATCATAATTCAAACTTTATTCCATAAAAGTGTTTCCTAACATTAGTTACATTATATTTTGGAGTCATTGAGCTCTTATACATACTTAGTGGTATTACAATTCTCCCCCCGTACAATAAATTTTGTCCCCAACATTTGTTACATAACTTGAGCCATAAACTTTGGATAACGCCTCTACATGTCAACTTCTGCTTCCCAGGTTGCTTCTCTTTGAGACATTCCCTTCCAGACCACCTTCACAAATGGTATGCTTCGGTGTCTGAGTCATCTTTCTTCTCTATCAATGGTTTGTTTTGGCTTACCACATAGGTGAAGTTATCTTGGAAGTCGACATCTTCATACTTGATAATGTGCGTTGCATCTGGTTGGTACTTCTTCAGTTGGGACACATGGAACACATCATGGAGCCAACTCAAGTTCAGGGGTAGGGCTACTCAGTAAGCAACAGGCCCGATTCTCACAAGAATCTCAAAAGGACCTATATATCTTGAGCTCAGCTTCTTCTGTTTGATTGCTCAGCCAATGCCAGTGACTGGAGATACTCTAAAAAATACATGATCACCCACCTCAAACTCTAGAGGTCTTCTCCTTTTATCAACGTAGCTCTTCTGTCGACTCTGTGCTGCAAGGAGCCTCTTCTAAATGATTTAGATTTGTGCTGAGGTCTAATCAACAAGATCTGGTCCATAAAGCTTTCTTTCAGACAGCTTGTTCCAGCACAATAGTGACTGGCACTTCCTCCTATATAACACTTCATACGGAGCCATCTGGATGCTCGCATGATGCTATTGTTGTAGGCAAACTCAGTAGGTGGGAGAAAGTAGTTCTAATTCCCTTTAAAGTCAGGACACACATTCTCAGCATATCTTCTAGCGTCTGAATGGTCCTTTCCAACTATCTATCTGTCTAAAGATGATAGGTCGTGCTGAATCTCAATTTAGCACCCAAAGCTTCATGTAGAGCCTTACGAGCACTCAAAGTAAATCAGGGATCTCTATCAGAAATGACACTTTTCAGTGTGCCATAAAGTCTCACTATCTCCTGAATATAGATTTCTGCCAGTTTTTCCGGAGAGTAACTAGCATTGATTGGTATAAAATGCACCGACTTCGTAAATCAGTTGACAATTTCCCAGATTGCATCATAATTCCAAATCCTAGGCAATCCCAAAACAAGATCCATAGATCCATGGTCACACTTTCCCACTTCCATTCTAGAATCTCAGGACTCTACAGTAATCTCAGTGGCTGTTGGTGTCAATCTTCACTTTCTGGCAAGTAAGACATCGTGCCACATACTTTGTCACATCACTCTTCAATCCCGGCCACCAATACATAAATTTTAGATTGTAGTACATTTTGGTCATTCCAGGCTAAAGAGTATACCAGCTCTTATGTGCCTCATCTAAAATCTTCTGCCTCAAGTCTACCTTTAGTGGAACACAGATTTTCTTTTTATAGCGAACCAATCCACTAAGCGACAAGTCGTAGTTCTGAGTTTCTCCTCGTTCGATCATACCTCTTTGATCTATACCTGATCATCGTGCTTCTAAGCTTCTTCAATTTTAGCCCTCAGATCACGTTCCCCTTAAGAAACATTATAGTTAGCACAATCGATCTGGTTTAACAAATTCAAGTCCCAAAAATCTTTAATCAATTTCACCTCTTGAATCATCATTGCTACAACTAGCACCGTCTTTCAACTAAGAGCATCAGCGATGATGTTAGCTTTACCTAGATGATATTTGATCTCTAGGTCATAATCGTTTAGCAAATCCATCCAACGACATTGTCCTCATATTCAACTCTTTCTAATTGTACAAATACTTGAGACTCTTGTGGTCGCAGTATAGTTCTATCGTCACACCATATAGATAATGTCGCCATATTTTCAATGCAAGCTCAATTGCCGTAAGCTCTGGATCATGAGTGAGATAATTTATTTAATGAGGCTTTAGCTATTGGGAGGCGTAGGCTACTACTCGTCCCTGTTACATAAGGACACACCACAATCCCTGCTTACTCTCATCACTATACACAACATAAGTCAAGCTAGGATCAGGTATAATCAACACTGGTGTCATGGTCAACCTCTTCTTCAGCTCAACAAAACTGATTTCACAACATTCATCCTACTTAAACAGTTGATCTTTTTCACATGAGCTTGGTCATCAACAAAGCAATCTGGGAGAAATTCTGAATAAATCTTCGGTAGTAACCAGCAAGACCCAGAAAATTGGTATCTTAGCAACAATTTCTAGCCTTTTCCAATCCAGTACTGCTTCCACTTTACTAGGATCCACTGAGACCCCTTCTCACGAAATAACATGGCCTAGGAACTTTACTCCCAAAAGCCAGAACTCACACTTACTCAACTTGGAATAGAGTTACTTTTCATGCAATATCTTTAGCACTATTCTTAAATAATGCTCGTGCTCTTTGTTGCTCCTGGAGTATATCAGAATGTCATCTATAAACACCGCTACAAATTGATATAGGTACTGTCGAAAGACCAGATTCATGTAATCCATGAATACCACAAGTGCATTAGTCAACCTAAAGAGCATTACCAGAAACTCATAGTGCTCATACCTTATTCTAAAAGCAGTCTTCGGTACGTCGTCTACTTTCACAAGTTGATGATAACCCAACCTTAGATCGATCTTCAAAAACACACATAAACCATACAATTGATCAAGAAGGTCATCGAATCTCGGGAGAGGATATTTGTTCTTAATGGTTATCTTGTTCAATTCTCTATAATCCACACACAATCTCAGACTCCTGTCTTTCTTCTTGACAAACAACATTGGAGCTCCCCATGGCAAAACACTGGGTCTAATGAACCCCTTTTCAAGTAAGTCTTCGATCTACTTCTTTAGCTCTGCTATTTCATTTGGGGCCATTTAGTATGGGGCCTTTGATATAGAATTAGCTCCAGGCATAATTTCAATCAAAAATTCTACTTCCCTTTCCAGAGGTAATCCACTGAGATTGTCCGAAAACACCTCTAGAAAACTCTTTTACCACAGGTATATTGTCAGAGTTCCTTTTGTCTCTTCCTGTACAAAAAAGAATACCATATACCCCTGGCACCCCTTCTTTAGGCATTTCTCAGCTTTAGCATTAAGAAGAAGTTCAAGTTAGCATCCACATCATCATTCCTTAGTGGAGTAAGATAAACTATTTTCTTGTTTCCATAATCCAATAATACATTATCTGCCATCAACCAATCAAAACCTAATATAACTTCTAATTGGTAGAGTGGTAGACAAATCAATTGATAGTAGACTCTTGCCGCTCAACGGTTATCACACAATTTAAACAAGCCTCAGCCATCTCAGACTTAACTCCCATCAGTGTCGACATAACCAAATCAAATGACAGTTTATGGACATACAATCCCAAGTGCTTCACATATTCATAGGCAATAAAAGAATGACTTATACCTGAGTCAAATAAAGCTTGTAGTAAACTACCATTGAGAAGGATTTTACCTTGGATCAGGTCGAGGGACTTCCGTGCTTTTTCGTGTGTCGTCGTAAATACCCTACCCTGATTTTTGGGCCTTTGCTCTGTCGGTGGCCATCTGTATTTAGTAGCAATGTGTCATGGCTATTTGTAGTTATAACAAACTATTTGCCTCATACCAGTTCTGCCAGGATGTGCCCTCCCACAACGAGTGCATGTCAATATTGTTGGGGGTTTTTGATTATCACAACCCTCAGATTAATAGGGCTTCTTACCACTGCCCTTAGTTGAGAATCCCTGACCCTTTCACTTTTGGGAAGTATTCCCCTTACTAGGCTCACCACGGCTGCTACCACCCTTGGTTGGATACAGATCCCTTAGGTTGTTTTCGGTGATTCTGTACTCCTCCACCTCTTTGTTGAATTCAGTAAATTGGTGGGTGGCCAACCTTTTTCTCAGCTCACATCTCAAGCCTCGAATTAGCATATCTGAACTTCATTCCTCATCATCCATACGTCGAAGGTAGGAAGAGTATTGAGCTAACTGGACAAAGTGAGAAAGGTGGTCGTTGAATGTTTCTGCATCCCCCTGCTTGATAGACAAGAGCTCAGATTCCTTCTCAAGCCTCACTGATTTGGAGAAATATTTCTTATTAAACTATTCTTGAAACAATTCCCAAGTCACCAGCACATTTTGATTTCACAGGGTCACAGCAATATTCCTCTACCACTAGTCGGCATCCCCCTCAAGCTTGTAAATAGCTAACTAGGCCTTGACCTTGGTTGGGCAATCAAGTACCTCAAAGATCTTTTCCAAGCTATTTAACCAATCTTCAACTGCTTGGGGATCAAACCTTCCTCTAAACACCGGAGGTAGATGTTTGCAGAATTTAGAGACCCAGTACTGTAGATCTCTCTCATCTCTAATGGTATCTCATGTAACTCTAGGTTCGATTCGGTGTAAGCAGGTGACTCTAGAGGTCAAATTGACCCTTCAGCGATTTCTTCATGATGTGTGTCCTCTTGGGTCTCCTCATGAGTGGACTAGCCTTAGTCTTCGTTATGTTTTTCCCTTTCCTCTCTAAGCTCTTCTCTTAGCTCATTAATCATGTCTCTTTATTCCCTTATCAGACCTATCATCTCCTGCATAGGATTAGGTGGGTTGTCATGAATTTCCTCCACCTCTAGGTCTACCCATCTCACTTTAGGGTGAACCATTGTTTTCTTTACTCTACAAATGATTCACCACGTTAATATCAAGTAATGTATACACATAGTCCTTAAAACTCATATATCATCAATCAATAAGAATAAACATGTGTATACACAATAAACAGTAAAAAATTGTCTTCTATAACTAAGACAACGAACTAAGGGAGCTATTCTAGCAAACTCTACCTTTGCCAAGAACTACATCACTGATACCAAAATGTAACCCCCTACCTTAATGGCCAAAATTATAATTCAAAAATACTTCATTAAGTTAAATTAGAGACCAATAGGTAATTCAAAACTTATTGAAAGTCCCAACTTCAAGACAGGGTTCGGTCCTATGACAAAGTGGGTTTTCAAAATCTTTTTCCAAAACCAGTTTAATATGGTCTCACATTCAACTTTCAAATATATTTGGATTGTGTAGTTTTTCATTCAAAGATATAAGAGTGTACAGCAAAATTCCCGGTGACTCTCGAGATTCATCTACTTACCACAAGGGTTTATAGGGCATATTCGCCCATTTCAGTTTCCCATATCGGGGATTACATTACACTATCCAAATTTACAACATTTATAATACGTACAATAATCCTAAAAATATGATAACCAACTATCCAAAACTAAAACTCCTAGCTAGGAGCTCTAACCGCCCTTCATTACATCCTTCTCTTTCGAATTGCTTGCCTTAGCTGTAGGTTAGTTAATGGAAAGAATGTGATTCAAAAGAATCCCAGTAGTAATAATTCACTTATAACATGTACAACCACAAAGCATGCAAGCAAATCACATAGCAGCAACACATCAACGACAATTCTATAATAGCTTTCGATGTACTCAATACGGCATGTTTCACAACAGCATGTTTCACAACGGCACTTCCGTTCATCACATTTTAATTATAAGACAAGCATACCATACATTATACACAATATAAGAGAAAGGGTCACTACCTTGTTTTTTTCTGCTCGTACTCTAGCACCAGTTTATCACGTGCAGGGCAAATGTTAAATCCTATAATTAGAATTACGAGCGACAGGTTATTACGTAATCTAATTATTCTTTCATTCAAACACTCAAGTTGGTTATAATTAGAGACATTTAATCAAGTCAACTAAGAAGATAAAGTGGTCATTTAACCTAAAAGACCAATTCTTGACCTTAGAGTTCAACAATATTACCATGTGCCATTACCTTTGAATTTTCGCACACCTGAACCAAATGCATTAAAATTTTCTCCAGATTTTGAAATATCATAACTAATTATACAAAAATCAAAATGAGGCAATCCTAAATCCTATGGAAAGCTATTGAAGTCCTTTATACAAGAAAAATATGTATCAATGCTGTCCATAGCCACAAATATACAAAATTGCATGAAGTCCTATACTGCTCCAGAAGTGCTTCCAGTTTCAACCCCAAAATTTGAAAAATAATAACTCCTAGCACACAAATTGAAATGACACCTATTATATGTCCATTTTAAAGCTTGACATGTGA
The DNA here is from genome assembly GCA_963855925.1 of Inga laurina. Lineage (NCBI taxonomy): Eukaryota > Viridiplantae > Streptophyta > Magnoliopsida > Fabales > Fabaceae > Inga > Inga laurina. Next base: position 59,181,618 of record OY979708.1, read on the forward strand.
TCTATTAGAGAAAGTGTCATAATTTTTAGAGATCATTTGGTTATCCAAAAATACCACAACAATAGAGTACCTCGCTGGAATTCTGTTCAAGCAGAAAATCCAGTTTTATATTTTGAGTTTAAAAGACCCAAAATTCACAACCCAGGGCTATTCCCACACAATTTTTCATGTAGAGCACAATGGTAACATCAAAATGAACAGATTGCCACTCATTTTCAATGTCCTATTTTGGTAGAAAATTCAAAATAAATTCCAACAATTACCAACTTTCAATTTCAGCATCAAACTTATGTCAAATGGTTTCTAATCATCATAAAGCACCAATAACATAACCAAAACATCATGAATTACCCAAACCCTTGTTTGGCCAAAATCAAGGTAGATTTGCGCATGCCAAAATACTCATTCAACCAACACAACCAATAGCTCAAATTGATGCTATTACTCACCTATTGATCCTCCTTAAATTCTTTCTCTGGTTCCACAACTTTTGTTCCTGAATGATGGCTCAAAACACTACCTCTTGAAATTATAAAACCATAGAAATGAAGCTCTCATCAAGAGGAACAATGTTTATGAAGGACACTTGAGCCATAGATGAGGTTAAGGAGTTGAAAATCAAGATCAAAGTCTCACCTTCACTTGCTTCTTCTTGCAATCTCGTGTTGCAGCTCTAGAACCGACTTGGAGAAAGAAAAAATGTGTGCTTTAATGATCATATTTTTGGCCCCTCCTATCTCTCAATGTCTAGCCGAAACATAGGACTTGAAAGGGATAAATGATCTATAAAAAAAATCGCACTTTCACCTCCTCAAAATAATATATTTTAATGGCTTTAACATATGCCAAATAAATTGATATCATCATCTTTCTCTTGCCTTCTTTATTCCATACATAAGATGTCTTTTTTTAATGCAAGTCATTACCTCTTATTTAGCCAACAATTGTTGACCGAAAGTAGGACAAGAGAAAGAGATAAAATGGCTCCTTACTTTATCATATTTTCCTCCTTCTCTCATATTACTTTTACAATGATATTTTTTACTTTTCTTCCTTATGTAATACTTCATCACAATTGAGTTCCGTCCTTCCTCTCTTCAAGTGACATGAATATGCCCTTGTGAAGGAGTTAAGTAGCTTCTTGAATAAGCCATTCCACCTGCTTACATATAATTATCCAATTGCAATTAAGCACCTGCCAACTTTAGACTTTCTACCATATTTACTTGGCCGAAATTGCTTCATCTTTTAGCGTAATTATCTCAACATTCATTTCCCTCTTGCTCCCTCATGTTGGATAAATTTTATGTCCCATTGGAAGAGGATAATGATCTCTCAAAATATCCCAATTAGACTTTGTTATCATGATTAAAGTTTTGATAATGGGTTTAGACATTTTCCACTGCTAATTCGGATCATAATTCACACTTTATTCCACAAAAGTGTTTCCTAACATTAGTTACATTCTCTTCTGAAGTCATTGAGCCCTTATACATACTTTGGGGTATTACACACTTCGTGAAGTAGTCTTTCCTCACTACTTGATCTCTTCGTTGTTTTTCTATAATAATACATCAAACATTAATACAATGAAGTGTTAGTCATAGGTATGTCGGATCATTGGTCAAAGGCTGAATTTCTAGTTTCTGGGACTCATCACTTTCTAGAGACGATATTTGCCATGAGTAACCTCTGTACTTGAAGATGCAATCCGAATGTTTAATCTCCTGTTTCTCACTTGAAATATATGTTAGTTAATATTTATGTATAATAACGATTGAAAACATAATGAATAATACCTTTAATCGTATTGGGATTATTTGCTACAACTTTGTAATGCACTATGATTCTGTCACCGTCACATTTTTAGGTTGTGTATTAATTCTTGTTTGATCACCTGGAAATGTTAATCACTAATATGATGAAGTGTTAGAGTGATTACAAGTAAGCAAAATGACTTATACAATCGTTCCTATGATTTTTAGAGTTACGTAGCGTTGCTCTATTTTCCAGAAAAATTAGTACTTGAAGTGTAGGAAGTGCACTTGCACTTTTTGCCAACACTCGAGTACAAACTGGAAGTATAGAAAGTGTAGGTTGTACTTTCTGTCAACACTCGAGTACAATTGGAAGTACATGAACTCTTTCACTTTCTGGACAACACTTGTACCATTTTTTTTAAGAGTATGATTTCTTACTTGAGTGTGACTGTCCTCACTCGAGTGCAGATGACTCACTAGAGTACACCAATGTATTTCAGCTTTAGGCTTCGCTTCTAGACAGCACTTGCACCAAGTTTTGTGAGAGTAAGATTTTGCACTTGTGAGTATTGAGGTACTTCACTCGAGTTTAGTAGTTCTCACTTGAGTGCACTTCATATTTTCACGTTCAAGATGGCTCTCGGGTAAACAATTTTTGTGTCTCACTTGCTTCACTCAAGTGCAAATCTTCTCCTCACTCATATACATTACCATTCACTCAAGTGTAGCTGAAATTCTTCCATCTCACAGCCTCTTCTGGAACACATTTATGGTAGTATTTTCAAGAGTGAGATTCTTCGTCTACAAGTTTTAAGACAACACCTAAGTGTTGAATTGCACACTCGTGTGCATAAGAGAATTTCAGTGCTTCTGGACAATACTCACATGACATTTTTCACATGTGAGTTTTTGCACTGAAGGCTATTGATATGTCACATCAGACTTGATTTATTCATTTGACTCTAAATATGGAAAATAACATATCATCGAAAAGCTCTTGTCGTCTATATTCTATTGCAAAAAGAATCATCTCCAAACTCATTTTATTCTACAAGTTATGATCGAAGGAGTGTCTTCTGTTCCCGACAATCTTCAATGTTTCTAGTGTCAATTTCCTGAAGACATGTCTCTCAGCATGTAACCTCCAATTTGACAAATTACCTATCCATGGAAAGATATTTGAGTCTAGTTTCATAGGGCACTAGTTTTGTCTCAATCCAATGTATATTTTTAGAGTTATGTCCAAAATACTGAACCTATATTAAAAAATAAGGCTGTATTAAAAAATAAGGCTGATTTCAGTGTCAAATTCAAAAGTTCATATCTCTTACATATGAACTCCTTTGAATGTGATTTTAGTGTCTATTTTTCATGTTAGCAGACTAGTTTAATATGCCACAGTTTCATTTCAATCCGTCCTGTCGTTTGAGAGATATGGCTAAAATACTAGACTTATGTCAAGCTGAACAAAAAATAGAGCAAAACATAGTGCTTAAAAACTCATTCAACACTCAAGTGTTCTTCCATCACTCTGCAGTACTCGCTACAATGAAATATGCACTTGCTACAGTGCCACATCAAATTCCCTTTCTGAACATAGAAATCTCCTGAATTACTTCTAAGAATTTGAATCTTGATATTGCCATAAGTTCTTGTAAGTTCTTCTTTCTTTAATATATTTCTTTTTGATTTTTCGCCAAATAGTCATTCTCCATAACTCAGGTACGTAACTCCTTGATTATCTTCATCTTCTTTCTTGTTCTCCCTCTTGTTCATTTTCATCAATTCAATCACTTCTTTGTTTATTCTCCCATATTTGACAATTTTATCTTCTCATTCTTCCCTTATAATTCAACTTAATTAATCTAGAAGATATTTTACATTAAACACATTAATTAGTCAAAGTATAAAATAAATACATTATATAAAATTTTTGCTCTTATCATTTCACATCTATATTTGAGATCATCAAAACTAATCATATCTAACAGACCCAAGCAAGTATGACCACTCTAGATGGTAACTCTATATTTGAAATTTATTCTTTTCTATTTTTCATGTATAGTGAATTATGGAGATGGTCCAAACAGGGAGAGGTGGTAGAGGCCAAGGTAGAAGTAGAGTTAGGGGTCAGACTGGTAATAATAATAAAGAACTGAGTGCTAGACCTAACCTAATCCAGTAGCAAATTCTGGATATGTAACACATCACCAAGCTATGATGAATGAAATTTGCAAAGAACTGCAGGAAGTACAACAAAGGCAAGATCATTTGGAGGACTTTGTGAGAGGGGATGGCGATAATATTCCACTTGAGGAACCTCAACCGAAGGATATTTTATCGGAGCCTAAAGTAGACATACAGACCTAGGTAGGGAGGTTCAGTAAGCAACAACCTCCTGTCTTCTGTGGGAAGTTTGATCCACATATAGCTGAAGACTGGCTATCACACCTAGAGAAAATCTTCAATATTCTATTATGCCCAAATGTAATCAAAGTCCTACTAGCCATTTATAAACTGGAGGGTGATGCAGATAGATGGTGGAAGAACACCAAGTTGATCCTTATGGGAAGGAATATTCTTGTGATCTGGGAATTATTCCAAGAGCAGTTCAATGAGAGATATTTTTGCCTTCTATCAAACGGGAAAAAAGAGAAAGAATTCCTCAGTATCCAAAAGCAAGATTATCAGAGCTTCGATGACTATTTGGCTTATTATATCTGGTTGTCTTGATATTCGAAAGACCTCAAATATTAGGATGACAAAGAATTACACAACTCATATGAATATATTCCTATTTCATATGCAAGTTATGGTTTTAATTATAGGGTCTACACACATGTATCTCCTCTTGGTCTCAACATATATATTGAAATCATTCAAAAGATGGCCAATCAAATGAAAGCATTAAGGATAATAATTAAAACTCAATCTTGAAGGAAAAATTAAAACTAGATTTAATAAGTTAGGATTTAATCCGTTATTAGTAAGCTGCGTCATCACCATAGGAAAATGAAAATTTAGCTCATGATAAAATTAAAAACAAAACCAAAATAAATTGATATTATATAAAACTATAATGAAATACTCATAGATACTGCATAAAACTTGAATATTAAATTCTCAAATATAAATATACAACTAAAAGATGCATGAAAAATAAAAATAAAAAATCTAGCCGTCCCTTTAGGAGGTAAAACCTTCCATGTAGATGGCATGCGAAAAGTAATACAATCCTAAGCCTTCCAAGATAGAGGCATGCAAAACGTAATACAATGCATAAAATTAACTCTAAGATGGTGTATGTGGAGAGGAGAGGAAAGTAATGGATATGAAATGGTGTAAGTGAAGAAGATAGGAGAGTAATGGATATGAATTGGTATAAGTGAAAGGTGAAGGAGAGCGTGGCTATATATAGGGAAGAATAGAGTAGGGTAGATGAAGTGGTAGATGAAATGTTGTAGGTGAAGTAGTAGATAGTGTTAGATCTCATGTTTTGATGATAACAAAAGAATGGTTTGAAAAGGAAATACTTAATAATCAAGCTTGAACTAAGTAATGATAGGAATAAGCTTTACTTGAGGAAAGCTTGGAAGTAATGAAGAGAAGCCAAGAGATAAAGCTGAGAATCTTGATCAGAAGCAAGTTTCTTAAGGCATTACTCGAGGCGGTACTCGAGTAATGAGACAAAACTTAAAGTAATCAAAGACAACTTCAATTAACCAGGCAACGTTACTCGAGGAGCTACTCGAGTAACAGTGTAAAAGTTTTCAGAATGCCATTGATACTCGAGGAGCTACTCGAGTAACCCTGTTTCTAAAAATGTGCAGCTCTCGGCATTTAGTACTACTGCAACATTACTCGAGGAGCTACTCGAGTAATCATGTGAAAAACTTCCAGTTGCCTTCAGGTTACCAACGATACTCGAGGCGCTACTCGAGTAACTCTGTTTCTGAAAAGATGGAGCTCTCGGCACTTTGTACCACTGCAACATTACTCGAGTAGCTACTCGAGTAACGCATAAAGGTAAGTGAAAAACTTCAAGGTGGTACCCGATTAACTTGATACTTCTTTATTTCATGTTCCTCGAGTCCTTACTCCAGTATGCATATATATTTAAGTGGATTCCTCGAGTAAGTACCCGAGTATGCAAAATGTTTTCAAGATAAACTTCAAGTCAGTACCCGGGTAAGTCATTGACAAAAAGCTCAGTTACTCGAGGTGGTACCCGAGTAACCTATGGAACAATGAGTACATTACTCGAGTATGTACTCGAGTAATGAGGTAAGTGCTCTCGGCATTGAAATCCTGCAACATTACCCGAGTAGAGCATCAAGTAACCAAAAGTTTATTTTAAGTTTTACTCGAGTTGGTACCCGAGTAACTCATAAAGTTGTGAGTGCATTACTCGAGTAGGTACCCGAGTAAACATGTATTTCCAAAGGTTTGAAAATTGGTTATTCCAGGCACTACCCGAGTAATCTTATGTTTATTCATTAACCTGCAATTGATCAAAGATTTTTCAAGGTTACTCGAGTAGGTACTCGAGTAACATTCAAGCAATACTCGAGGAGGTACTCGAGTAAGCTTACCCAGAAATTCTGAAATCATTCAAACGTTCATAGATTTGTTTCCTATATGATTAATCTTTCATTGTATTAGTATTCTTAGTCTATTTACAGATAAACAATGAAGAAAACACTTCAAGAGATTGAAGTCAAAAGAAACGTTCAAATGCCAACCACCGCCAACGGATATTTTTCAAAAACTTGAAAAGTCAACAGTGGCTGCGCACTCTCCAACGGACGAAAGAAAATGTTCCAACGGTCATCACCAACATATCTATATATATGGGAACATCCAAACAGAGGAAAAACAACAAGCACACACACAAACGTATTATCAAGTTTATTGCTCTGTTTTCACATTGGAATTGTATTTCTATGCTTCAGTGATTCTTATTCACTCTGTAAGAGAGATATTTCATTCAAACTCAATATTTGTTATTGAGATAACTTAAGGTTGTGGAACCTTGAGTTGGGATTGAATTGCAACTTGTAAGGGGGAGCGAGTGTCCAGGTATAGGAACTTGCTTGTACTGAGGTGCCAAGAACCCACTGAATCTTGGAAGTTATAGTGAAACTCTCAGAGAAGATCTGAGGACTGGACGTAGGTCAAAGTGGTTGTGACCGAACCAGTATAACTCCTGGTGCACACTTCGGTGATATTTCTCCTTACTCATTACTGTTTTTAATTCCTCTGCTAAAGTTTTATATTTCCGACGAAATTTTAGTATCACCCAATTCACCCCCCTCTTGGGTGAAACGCTTGTTCTAACATTTGGTATCAGAGCGTAGGTCTTCTTGTTAAGGTATAACAACCTAAGAAGGATCCAATGGCAAGCATGGGTGAAGGAATTCTTCCCGACGGAGCATCCATCACTAGACCTCCCGGTTTCAGTGGAGAACACTTTTCATTTTGGAAAGCAAAATTCAGAGTGTTCGTGATGGCTACCGAATATGGGCTATGGGATGTAATTGAGAGTGGAAATTATCAACCTACAAAGATTGTAGATTCTCAGAAAATTCCCAAGACACCAGCGGAATATGATGAGAATGACAAGAAACTTATCACTCTCAACAGCAAGGCAATTCTGATGTTACAAAGTGCCTTAAGCCAAAGTGAATACTTCAGAATCTGCACACTTCCAACAGCAAAGGAAATGTGGGAAGCTCTGGAAATAGCTCATGAAGGAACTTCGGGAATAAAGGAGAATCGCATCAACACCTTGGTCACTGAATTCGATCTACTTCGAATGAAATCAGGTGAATCAATTTCTGAATTTGAACTTAGATATACTCATCTTGTTAATCAACTTGCAGCACTTGGGAAATCTTATGATCAACATACCCAAGTACGAAAGATTTTGAATATTCTTTCTAAAGAGTGGGAGGCCAAAGTCACTGCGATAGAAGAAGCAAAAGGAGAATCAATGAGATCAGTTGCTTCTCTATTTGGAAGTCTTTCTGAATATGAAAGCAAACTAAAGTTCAAACGGGAACTAGATGACATCGGTGACAAGAAAAAGAAAGGTCTAGCACTAAAAGCAAAAGAACAAAATCAAGATGAGAATGAAGAGTTCGACGATGACGAAATGGGTCTAATCATAAAACGATTCAGAAAGTTCTACAAGAAAGGACAAGGATTCAAACACTTTCAAAAAGGTGGAACTAGCAACAAAGATCACATCATTTGCTACGAATGTGGAAAACCAGGACATATCAAATCAGAATGTCCAGAACTGAATCAAAAGAGCAAAGAAAAGAGAAAAGGCAAATTCTTCAACAAAAAGAAGGCCTTCGTATCCGCTATATGGGGTGATAGCTCTTCTGACGAAGAAAGTGATGAGGAAGAAGTAGCTAACATATGCCTCGTTGCTCAAGAAGAAACAGAAAGAGAGGTAAATGATTCTGAACCTACCTATGATGAATTACTTTCCGAATATAATGCTTTGCATTCTGAATTCATCAAAGTAGTTAAAGAATTGATTGTTTACAAAAAGAAAAACAAAGCTCTTGAAACTGAACTTAAAGAAAAGAATTGTGAAAATTGTTCATCTCTGAAAAAGAAAAACATTGATCTTACAAAAACTCTTGAAAAATTTACACAAGGTAGTGAGATGCTAAATGTTATTTTAAAAGCTCAACGATTTGTAAATGATCGATCTGGAATTGGATACGATCCAAAGTCAGATAAAAGGAAAGGTAGAAAGAAAGCAGGGGGTAAGTCATATTTGAATTATTTCCAGCATTCTGTGCATACATCAAATCCTTTTGCATTTTGTAACTACTGTAATAGAAAAGGCCATTATACTTCTTCATGCATTCATAAGAAGAAAGGAACGATAGGAACCTACAAATGGGTACCTAAAGGTTCATATATCCAGAAAATTATTTGTACTAATCCAAAAGGACCCAAAAAGATGTGGGTACCTAAGACCTAGTCATTCGATTGCAGGAATGTCTCAAAGCATCCAAAAATAACAAGTGGTATATTGATAGTGGATGCTCTAGACATATGACCGGTGATTTCGAAAGTTTTACCAAATTGCAACCTAAAGAAGGTGGAGAGGTAAAATTTGGAGGAAATCAAACCGGAAGAATAGCAGGAATTGGTGAAATCAAAAATGACAAAGGAATACAAGTCAAAGATGTATATTATGTTGAAGGCTTGTGTCATAATTTGCTGAGCGTAAGTCAAAGTGCAGATAAAGACAACTGGGTAATATTTGACTCAGAAGAATGCTTAATTATCAACAAGAATGACTTACAACTTGATAAGAAGAATATCAAGGCTAAGCTCAGAGCAAAAAGGGAAGGTAACTGCTATATTCTAGATATTAGTAGAAATGAATCTGAAAATTGTTTCCTGAGTAATACTAATGAAAGTTGGTTATGGCATAAGAGATTGGCTCATGTTAATATGCATCAATTAGGCAAACTACTCAAAAAGGATTTAGTTCTTGGATTGCCCAAAGTGACTTTCAAAAATGATTTGATTTGTGATGCATGTCAAAAGGGTAAACAAACTAAATCATCTTTTAAATTGAAAAATGAGATTTCAACAAATAGACCACTACAACTATTGCATATGGATTTAGTTGGTCCTGCAAGAGTAAAGAGTCTTGGTGGCAACTTATATTCATTGGTCATTGTTGATGATTTCTCTAGATTTACATGGGTTATCTTTCTATCATCAAAAGATGAAACGTTTGATGAATTTATTGTTTTTGCTAAGAAAGTGCAAAATGAGAAAGGTATGTCCATTGCAGGTATTAGGACCGACCATGGCGGAGAATTTGAAAATCAAGCATTTGAAGAGTATTGTGACACTAATGGGATTGATCACAATTTCTCTGCTCCAAGGACGCCTCAACAAAATGGAGTTGTAGAACGCAAGAATAGAGTGCTTACAGAAATGGCTAGAGCAATGTTGAATGAAAAGAACGTGTCTCAAGTATTTTGGGCTGATGCCATGTGTACAGCATGCTACATTTCAAATAGAGCCTATATCAGAACAAAACTTGGTAAGACACCATACGAGTTGTACAAAGGAAGAAAGCCAAACATTGCTCATCTACACATCTTCGGCTGTAAGTGTTTCATTCATAATAATGGTAAAGATAACTTAGGAAAATTTGATTCTAAAACTGATGAAGGAATTTTCCTAGGATACTCTAACCGAAGTAAAGCATATAGAGTTTTCAATAAACGAACATGTGTTGTTGAAGAATCAATTCATATTGTATTTGATGAATTTGAATCCTCTGACAAAACCATTGATGAAGAACAGGAAATTGTTTTAAATCAAGAAAAAGATCAATCTATTTCTAAGTCTCTTATTCCAGAGGTTGATGAAACTAAGGAAGAAGAGCAATCCCTAGGTCAACCTAGAGCTTGGAGATACAATAAAAGTCATCCCCTAGATCAAGTCATAGGAGATGTGAATGAAGGGATCAAAACTAGAAATAGAATTTTCAATGAAGTAAGTTTTTCTGCATTCATTTCTGAGATTGAACCTTCTAACATTGATGAAGCCTTATCAGACAATGATTGGGTTATAGCAATGCAAGAAGAACTAAATCAATTTGAGAGAAATCAAGTTTGGGATTTGGTGCCCCGACCCAAAGATCATCCGATCATTGGTACTAAATGGGTATTCAAGAACAAACTTGATGAATCTGCAATTATTGTCAGAAACAAGGCAAGATTGGTGGCCAAAGGCTATAATCAGGAAGAAGGAATTGATTATGAGGAAACGTATGCTCCAGTGGCTAGATTGGAAGCTATACGTGTACTCTTAGCCTTTGCATGCATCAAGGGATTCAAACTCTATCAAATGGATGTAAAGAGTGCTTTTCTAAATGGTTACATCATGGAAGAAGTGTATGTAGAACAACCTCCAGGCTTTGAGGATGTTACTAAACCTGACCATGTTTTCAAACTTAAAAAGGCTTATACGGTTTAAAACAAGCTCCTAGAGCATGGTATGAAAGGCTCAGTAAGTTTCTCATCGATCAAGGTTTTGTACGAGGAAAAGTTGATACAACACTCTTTATAAAACGAAAACACAATGATATTTTAATTGTTCAAATATATGTTGATGACATTGTTTTCGGTGCTACTAATGAATCTCTATGTAAGGAATTTTCTGAGATAATGCAGGGAGAATTTGAGATGTCAATGATGGGAGAATTGAATTTCTTTCTTGGTCTACAAATCAAACAAAGAAAGAATGGTATCTTCATATCTCAAACAAAGTATTTAAAAGAGCTATTCAAGAAGTATGGAATGGATGAAGCAAATGGGACAGATACGCCTATGAGTTCAACTACATTGCTTGATGCTGATGTCAAAGGTAAAGACTACAACATAACAAAGTATAGAGGAATGATTGGATCATTACTCTACCTCACGGCAAGTAGACCAGACATCCAATTTAGTGTTGGCATATGTGTAAGATATCAATCAGCACCAAAAGAATCACATGCTGAAACAGTCAAACGAATCTTTAGATACCTTGCTGACACACCCGAACTGGGTCTGTGGTATCCCAAAGGAAGAAGTGAATATCTCGTTGCATATTCAGATTCGGATCATGGAGGATACAAAACAGACAGAAAGAGCACCAGTGGACAAGGACAATTTCTTGGCGGATCTCTTGTATCGTGGTTCAGCAAGAAACAAAATACAGTGTCTCTTTCGTCAACGGAAGCCGAATATGTTGCAGTCTCAAGTTGTTGTGCACAAGTGATATGGTTAAAACAACAACTACAAGATCTTGGTATTTATCTCAAAGAAATACCAATCTATTGTGACAATACAAGTACGATAAGCTTGGCAAAGAATCCAGTTCAACACTCTAGAACCAAGCATATCGATGTCAGGCATCACTTCATCAGAGACCATGTACAGAAGAAAGATGTGAAAGTGATATTCATTCCTACTCATCTTCAACTAGCAGATATCTTCACAAAACCCCTTGCAAAAGATCAATTTCTATACATTAGAAGAGAATTGGGAATGGTAAATCCCAATGAGTTATAAGTAATTTCAGCATTTCATAATATTAGATGAAGTCACTTGTTAAAGTTTTGATGATTACTAACTTAAGCATCGGAGTATATAGAAATTTGTTTTGCAGGAAGGTTGAAACTCTGTTTTGTGAAATAAAAACAGAGGTGATCAGAGGACATATTTACTGGAGTACCAACTTGAAGTTTTGGCTATCTGAGAAACATTACCCGAGGAGTAACTTGAGGTAAAGTAGCATGTTACTCGAGTATGTACTCGAGTAATGGACACCAAAACTGGAAGTAACGGATCAAGTTACTTGATTTTCAAACATAACGGCTCAGGTTTCGAAGAAATGAAGAGTCAAAAGTCAAAAATATGGTTACCCGAGGCGTGCCTCGAGTAAACTTGAATGTTACTCGAGTAAGGCCTCGAGTAAAGTCGGAGTCCAGATTTTCAAATTGATGAAAAATGACACAAATCTGTTCAGAATGGGTTATAAATGATCGAGGGAACATCCATGGATAATTACTATATTATTCATGCCAGGTACGCAATTTAAATGAATTATTTTTGAATTTTTCTGTATGATCACTCGAGGAAGGCCTCGAGTAACCTTGAATGTTACTCGAGTATGGCCTCGAGTAATGTCGGGTGTTAGGTCTTTATCTTGCGCGAACTCGGTCATTTTCACAAAATCACCTCGAGTAAATCACTATACACCCTTTCAAAAACTTTTCCCAACCGATTCCTTGCCTCATTTCCGTCAAAACCCAACTGATTTCAAGTCCAAAAACTTCCTATTTTGTTCAAAATCTTTCTGCCCTTAACTCGCGTCAGTCACTCTGTTTTTTTTCTGTGATTCTTGATTTTCTGTGTTTCAAGATGGTTAGAACCAAAAATCTCAACTTCACTGATTCCTCTGATTCACAACAAAACCCTGATCCCCTTCCTCCTCCTCCAACGAAGAGAAGGAAGTTAATTCCAAGATCAAAAGCCAAAATCCCTCTTAAACCTCAATCACCACCGAAAGCAAAAGGGATTGTAATCAATGAGCCTATTGTCACTAGGGCTCAATCCAAGAAGAGTACCTCAACCGGAAGAGGGAAGAGTACCAAATCTCCCTCACCTCCTCACTCTGATTCCTCTACACCCTCTTTCACTCCTAAGCCACTCAAGAAGCCAAAGTATGACAAAAATGTGGCTAAGGCAATGGCTGGGATCATTGACCAAATGGAGAAGGGTCAATCTTCCAAGAAGTCCAAGATTCCAGAAGCAGAAATCACTTCCCCTCCAAAGGGATTTAATGTGGGCAAACTGGAGGAGTCTCCCAAATACTTAACTCAATTCTCCAGAAGGAAAGTGTGCAAGACACACTATGTGGATCTCAAGCTACTTCAAGAGGTAGTGAAGCACGATCTTAGTCCTTATCTAGATCCTTTTATGCCTTGGTTGTCAATTAGATTACCTTTTTGCACAAAGATAGTCACTCATTTCTATTGCAACCTAGAGATAATAGATGAACCTAACCGAACTTCAGTAGAGGAAGAGATGACCACAACTGTGAGAGGTCAAGAAATTTTGATTTCACCTTCCAAAATCAACTTGTGGTTAGGAATAGAGAACCCCCCTGATGATATATATTCTGAACTTGAGCCAAATCAGATTTTCACTATCCTAAAGCCTGGTGAGTTAGTTGGCCCCCTAAACTTTAAACCGAGTGATATGTGTGATCACCATAGGGTCCTTTGGTACATATACTCTAGGTCCCTAGTAAACAAAGCCAACAACTACACCCACTTCTCGGATAGGGACTTTAGGTGGTTTGCTTCACTGCTTCTGAAGGAGCAAAAAGATCTGGGTGAATACATCTTCTCGGAGATGAAGAGGTACAAAGTGGAAGGGAAGGCTACTACTCCAATGCCATATCCCCAAATTGTGTCTCTTATCTTAAAAGAGAACAAAATATGGTACTTGGATAGTAAGGAGCCAATTGAGAGGATGGTCCCAGTGGGGAGGAACCAGATTGGTAAACTAAACATCGACATCCCTCTTAAAGGCCCACTGGAGTCTGGGTCCAAGAAGAAGCGAAAGACTACTGAGGCAGAGACCAGTAGAATGGATGACACTCAGTCATCGGCTCCAGCTGCTACCACTTCTTCACCATCCTTCCTAAATGCCACTCTCCAGCACTTTATGGAGAATATGCTCAGAGGATTCCATGTGGATATCTCCAATACAAACGCCGAGTTGATCACCAACACTAACTTCAAGATGGGGGAGTTGGTTGAAAGAATCGACAAGAGGCATGAGGAATTGGTTGAGAGAATGGACAGAAGACATGAGGAGTTGCTAGCAGAGCAACGTGCCCAGGGAGAGACACTGAGATTGATATTGGCACGCTTGGACTCTTTGGGTCCCGGACCTTCAGCCGGTCCCTCCTCTTATGCACCACCACCTCCTTCTGTAGATCCTCCTTCTGACACTCCTATCTGTGAGGATGAACCATCTACTCCTCTGGGTTCTGATCCACTTGAGCCTCAAGGCAAAGAAATTCTATTCACAGTGGATGATCCTGAAACCCATGAGACCACTCACATTACCATTGATGATTCACCTCCCAAACCTCAACCAGAAACTGATCCTAAACCAACCCCATCACCTGCTCCCACAGAGGAAATCTCTTCTTCCACATCCTCCTCTGAACATCTTACTCCCACGGCTGAGACCACCCCTGAGAATCAGACCACTCCAGGAGGAGATACATCTTCTATGGTTGTCTTCCAATCCACTCCTCCAGGGGATGACATCCAAGTCCCTCCAGTTCATCTACCTGACCCTGTCCCATCTAGCTCTTTTGACTCTTTGAGCTCAGATGGTTCTCCGGTCCTTCCAGTGACACCCATTTCCGTGGTCAAACCTCCTAGCCCTCCACTTCATTGATGACGCCAAAAAGGGGGAGAAGAGCTTGAAGTGATTTTGTGAATGTGTCCTAGTTCATTTTGGGGTATTTGGGTGTACATGGGACTTTAGGGAGCATTTTGTTTTCATTTTGTTTTATCTTGTAATTTGAAAGCTTTTAAGATTAATGCAAGTGTGTTATGATTTCATTTTAAGTTCATTTTTAGCTTTGAATTATAATACATGTTTTGGACTAATGAAGTTATTATGTATGCAAGGTATATGATATGAATTCAAACTTAATATGACATATTTATAATTGAAAATTCAATTTGAAAAACCATGTTCAAAATCACCAAGTTTTGTCATCATCAAAAAGGGGGAGAATGTTAGATCTCATGTTTTGATGATAACAAAAGAATGGTTTGAAAAGGAAATACTTAATAATCAAGCTTGAACTAAGTAATGACAGGAATAAGCTTTACTTGAGGAAAGCTTGGAAGTAATGAAGAGAAGCCAAGAGATAAAGCTGAGAATCTTGATCAGAAGCAAGTTTCTTAAGGCATTACTCGAGGCGGTACTCGAGTAATGAGACAAAACTTGAAGTAATCAAAGACAACTTCCAGTAACCAGGCAACGTTACTCGAGGAACTACTCGAGTAACAGTGTAAAAGTTTTCAGAATGCCATTGATACTCGAGGAGCTACTCGAGTAACCCTGTTTCTAAAAATGTGCAGCTCTCGGCATTTAGTACTACTGCAACATTACTCGAGGAGCTACTCGAGTAATCATGTGAAAAACTTCCAGTTGCCTTCAGGTTACCAACGATACTCGAGGCGCTACTCGAGTAACTCTGTTTCTGAAAAGATGGAGCTCTCGGCACTTTGTACCACTGCAACATTACTCGAGTAGCTACTCGAGTAACGCATAAAGGTAAGTGAAAAACTTCAAGGTGGTACCCGATTAACTTGATACTTCTTTATTTCATGTTCCTCGAGTCCTTACTCCAGTATGCATATATATTTAAGTGGATTCCTCGAGTAAGTACCCGAGTATGCAAAATGTTTTCAAGATAAACTTCAAGTCAGTACCCGGGTAAGTCATTGACAAAAAGCTCAGTTACTCGAGGTGGTACCCGAGTAACCTATGGAACAATGAGTACATTACTCGAGTATGTACTCGAGTAATGAGGTAAGTGCTCTCGGCATTGAAATCCTGCAACATTACCCGAGTAGAGCATCGAGTAACCAAAAGTTTATTTTAAGTTTTACTCGAGTTGGTACCCGAGTAACTCATAAAGTTGTGAGTGCATTACTCGAGTAGGTACCCGAGTAAACATGTATTTCCAAAGGTTTGAAAATTGGTTATTCCAGGCACTACCCGAGTAATCTTATGTTTATTCATTAACCTGCAGTTGATCAAAGATTTTTCGAGGTTACTCGAGTAGGTACTCGAGTAACATTCAAGCAATACTCGAGGAGGTACTCGAGTAAGCTTACCCAGAAATTCTGAAATCATTCAAACGTTCATAGATTTGTTTCCTATATGATTAATCTTTCATTGTATTAGTATTCTTAGTCTATTTACAGATAAACAATGAAGAAAACACTTCAAGAGATTGAAGTCAAAAGAAACGTTCAAATGCCAACCACCGCCAACGGATATTTTTCAAAAACTTGAAAAGTCAACAGTGGCTGCGCACTCTCCAACGGACGAAAGAAAATGTTCCAACGGTCATCACCAACATATCTATAGATATGGGAACATCCAAACAGAGGAAAAACAACAAGCACACACACAAACGTATTATCAAGTTTATTGCTCTATTTTCACATTGGAATTGTATTTCTATGCTTCAGTGATTCTTATTCACTCTGTAAGAGAGATATTTCATTCAAACTCAATATTTGTTATTGAGATAACTTAAGGTTGTGGAACCTTGAGTTGGGATTGAATTGCAACTTGTAAGGGGGAGCGAGTGTCCAGGTATAGGAACTTGCTTGTACTGAGGTGCCAAGAACCCACTGAATCTTGGAAGTTATAGTGAAACTCTCAGAGAAGATCTGAGGACTGGACGTAGGTCAAAGTGGTTGTGACCGAACCAGTATAACTCCCGGTGCACACTTCGGTGATATTTCTCCTTACTCATTACTGTTTTTAATTCCTCTGCTAAAGTTTTATATTTCCGACGAAATTTTAGTATCACCCAATTCACCCCCCCTCTTGGGTGAAACGCTTGTTCTAACAGATAGAATGTGGTAGATGAAATAGTTGATGAAAAGAAAGATGAAAAGGTAGATGAAATGGTTGGTGGAATAGTAAATGATTCCCGCTTTCAACTTTCAAGCAAAATTCGAAACCCTTGGAGATAAAACTGGATTTTGGTCTCAACATCAAAGTTGTAGAGCTCTTTCTTAACTTTTTATACATATAAAGAATGTCTCAATCCGACATCTAGATCTCTAGATATTGCCTAAAAACAGAAAGAGGGTCTAATTTAGTATTTTCCAAGAAATTATATTTTATGCCAAAATCATTATTTATTTATTAATTACACCCAAATTTATTAAATTGAGCTCAAATATCATCCATAAAATCATCATATAAGGGAAAATAAATATGCAAATATTTTACTTATCAAATTCCCCATACTTAGCTCTTGGACGTCCTCGGACAAGGAGTGACCATTAAGTGCTTCCAACAAAATCAGAAGTATCAAGTCATAAGTAAGAACACAATTTAAAAATAAAGAGATCATAGTATTCATGAATCAATGAAAATATAAACTGATAACTTTATTTGAAAATGAATAACTGAGTTAGTAGTTATGACTCATTCTCCCAATCTCTCAAGTGTTTAAGGGTAAGTGTTCCACTCGAATTCAACCGAAAAAATTGCACTGCCATAGGCTTGCTAAAAATCTCAATCTCCACTACCTAATTCACATGCATAATTCAAATCAAAATGACTTATTAAGGGTTGTAATGGGGTTAAGGTAAAAGGAATGTAAAACGTGATATGAATGGCTAATATAAAATTAATAGATCAATTAAAAAAATTGGTCCAGCTTCTGAATAAATCTATTTCATCATCACAACAACCCACAAATTAAATACTCAAAAAAAGTTTCATTTTTTTAGCTTGCAACTTTAAAGTTGATAATATATATACCCCCACACTTGTCAAAAGCCCATTTCACAAAAATTTCAAATGCTCTACTAATCTTCCGAATTAGGTAAAAGCACTTGATATATTATTAAAGCATATGTCAATGAAGCTCAAAGGAGCTTATCAATGGTATAATTGCAAGGTTGGCTATTTGGCTCTGGCTAAACAAAATGAATGCCTTTATCATCTTTGAATGTGCATGTGAAATGTAATCTCAAACAGATTTAAAGCAAGTTCTAGAGTGACAACTTAATAGGTGAATATCACACACATAAGAAATAATCATTATAGGCTCTAAAGCTCACGGTTATAGGCTTTCAAACTCAGCTTATTCAATCTCAAAATTCATCACCAATTGTAACAATCATTTGTTCATTCATGCTATGAAATCTCTAAATTCAATTGATCCATACTCAAAACTTATATACTTCTTAAGATAATTACAAAGCACTTAAATAGGATGATTTTTTTTCACTTTTACTCTTTTTTTAAGAAGGTACAAAAACATGCAACTAATAAAATGCGTCTCAGGAGTTAAGAATAACTCCTTACTCTGCCATTTTTTTCACACCCTATGCATCTAATGGTTTTACTAACTAAAAAAAATTTCTCCTCCCCTAACATGAATCAGACATTGTCCCCAATATCTTCTAGAGTTTAGAGAAAGTTGTTATTTTTTTAAACATAAACACACAATAAATTAAAACTAAGAGATTAAGGAAATTGACAACCGAAGAGTGGTATCTGAGTTCTGCTTCTAACTGCTATCTAAAGATTGCCCACCTATTTGCTTGACGAGTAGATCTGGTTTAGGTTCATAGGTTTGCAGCTAATCAGCAGTTGATGCAGCAATTATGGAGTGGTGAGTCGCTTGGGGTATGAATCCTATTTCCATAGCATGATCAAAAAAACATAACAAATCATCATAAAAACCATTAACATTTAACAATCATAATGGCTTTTTGTGATAGTTCAACTTAGCCCAATATGCAATGCTAGAGATCTCATCCAACGTCTCCAAACCACCGGGTAGAGCAATAAAAGCTTAAGCATGGTAGAACATTTGTCCCATAAGTTCAGGCAAGCTTGAAACCTGCAACTCTTGTCCCAAGGAGAAGATGTGGTCTTCCAACTCCTTCACCCTTACACTCAAACCCTTGCTTCTAATCATGGATGCAGAAATGGCCACACTTCCCTTTAGGCCCTAGATGCCTCCCCCGTATACAAAATTGATCTTTCTAGCAGCTAATGCACTTCCAAGTTCGTTTGTTGCTATTATAAACTCTGCATCCTTACCCATATCAGTTTCACGAAAAATACAAATAGATGTAAATCTACACCTTTGTATGATACCCTTTTTCTTTTCTTTTCTCTCGAACCATTTGTGCTTACAAGAGGAAGACTGCATATTTACAAGTGGAAGTGTGCATATTTATAAATGAAAGAGTACATATTTATATAATACTAAAGCAGTGACAACAAAATCATACAAATCATGCATTTTCCAAAAAATTTTGAAAAACTTCTGACACGAATGACATGCGTAATTTGCGTGAAGCAAAAGCAGAAAGAAAGTCAAAAGTTACTGAAAAGAAAAGACATATTAAACAAAAGCTGCTGAAAAGAAAAGACAATTAAACAAGAGTGACAGAAAAGATAAGAAAGAATAAAACAAAAGCATGATTATATACAGTAGTTGTGATTTTGGCTCACATCTTCCTCTGGTTTTATGTTTAGTAACGGCTTAAACGCTTTCTATGAATCAAGAATTTACTTCCCATCCAATTTTCTTATAAACTGGCAAACAAGGTCTTTTAACGTCAGATTCCTAAGACAATAGTGCTCTTTTTCTCTGTTGAATATGTCTGCTAAATCAAGAAGAATACGATGAACATCACCACTTGGATGCGTCTCAAGAGTTTGGATGATATCATCCAGTAACTCCTTACTCAGTCCATCCTTTATAAATTTAATTTTATCTTCTCAATTTATAGAAACCATACCTTTACTCCTATAACGCTGATCACAATTACACCTTACACATTTATGGCAGACGTTCATCCTTTTAGCTCTTCTCTTTTTGGAGTAAGAACTTCTTCCCATTCCTGGTCAAGGTTTAATAAATGATTTACGAATCTCACCTGCTAAACGTACCTTAGCTTCAATGATCCAGTGTATGTCCACAGGAAAGCCCAAATGCTTGACTATCTTCATCCTTTCAAGTCGACTGTTATAGATCTTCATAAGCACATCTTTAGGAAGAGTGTGGAACCTGTTCTTAAGCTTTGTAAGAGATTCCTCCATGGTAACTTAAAATGAAACTGGTAAAAACTAAAATATTAACCCAGTGCAGTGTGTTTCAGTGAGTAGGAAAGAAAAATGAGAGAGTAAGAAAGAAGTTTGAGAGAGTAGGAAAGAAGTTTGAAAGAGTAGGAAAGAAATGAGTGAGTAGGAAAGAAGTTTTGGGTTGCCTCCCAAATAGCTGCCCTTCTTTAACTTCTTTAACTAGACAAAGACCTAACCAAAAAAATTTTATTTTTTTATTTTTTTTAAAAAAATTACTAGATTGAGGACTTACCTATTGATTCTTCAAACGTGATGACAGATTTAAAAGTGTTGAGTGCACCTTCATTATATTCTTTGAGCCTTTGCCCATTCACTTTGAATTTTTGATCACCATCTTGAATCTCCATAGTTCAATATGGCCATACTTGAATCATAGTAAAAGGACCTAACCACCTTGATCTCAGCTTTCCTGGAAAGAGCTTTAACCTTGAGTTGTATAAAAGCACTTTTTTCCCGATGTGAACTCTCTCCTCAAAATTCTTTTATCATGCCACATTTTTGTCTTCTCCTTGTATAACTTGGCATTTTCATAAGCTTATTGTCTGAATTCTTCAAGCTCATTTAGTTGGAGAAGCCTTTTCTCACCAGCTACCTTTAAGTCAAAATTTAATGCTTTTACTGCCCAATATGCTTTGTGCTCCATTTCTACTGGAAGATGGCATGCTTTTCTGTAGACCAATTGATATGGGGATGTACTAATTGCTGTCTTGAAGGCAGTTCTATAAGCCTAGAGAACATCATCTAACTTTTGAGCCCAATCCTTTTGGTTGGAATTCACTGTCTTCTCTAAGATCCACTTCAGTTCTCTGTTTGAGATTTCCACCTGCCTGCTAGTTTGTGGATGATATGGAGTTGCAACCTTATGAGTTACTCCATATTTAGCTAACATAGATTGAAGTTACTGATTATAAAAATACCTTCCTCCATCACTGATAATAGCTCTAGGCACTCCAAATCTTGTAAAAATACTTTTCCTTAGCAACTTCACAACCACTCAAGAATCATTTATAGGAAAAACAGCTGCTTCAATCCACTTGGAGACATAATCAACAGCTACTAAAATGAACTGATTGCTAAATGAGGATGGAAAAGGCCCCATAAAATTGATTCCCCCATACATCAAAAAGTTCAACTTCTAAGATGTTTGTTAAAGGGGCTTCATGTCTCCTTGAGATATTTCCCATTCTTTGACATTTGTCACAGGTTGCCATAATTCTATGAGCGTCCTTGAAGAGTGTAGGCTGGTAAAATCCTGATTGAAAGACTTTAGTAGCTGTTCTATTTGCTCCAAAATGACCACCATATGGGGATGAATGGCAGTGATTTAAGATGTTGTCCATTTCTTCTTCAGAAACACATCGCCTGATAATTCGATCTGGGCATTTTTTGTATAAGAACGGACCCCCCAAAAGTAATGCCTTACATCAGCCAGAAACTTCTTCTTTTACACTTTAGAAAGTTCATAAGGCATTACTCCGCTTGCTAAATAATTCACAAAATCAGCATACCAAGGAGTAGGTTGTGACTGCATGATAAAAAGTTTCTCATCTGGGAAATTCTTCTGGATTGGTGATTCTCTCTTTCGTTCAAGTGGTTCTAACTAAGAAAGATGATCGGCAATAAGATTCTCGATCCCTTTTTTGTCTTTGATCTCTAAGTCAAATTCTTGTAGTAGAAGCACCCATCTGATCAGTCTGGGCTTAGCATCTTTCTTCTCAATCAAGTATTTGATTGCTGAGTGGTCCGTCCAGACAATGACCTTTGACCCAATCAAGTATGCTCTGAATTTTTTGAATACAAACACTCTTACTAGGAGCTCTTTTTCTGTTGTTGTATAATCCAGTTGTGCTTCTGAGAGTGTTCTGCTAGCATAATAGATAGCATGAAAGATCTTGTTTCTTCTTTGGCCTAAAACAGCTCCAACTGCATAATCACTTGCATCGCACATTATTTCGAATGGAAGGTTCCAATCTGGAGTTATGTTGATTGGTACAGAAGTCAAGGCATTATTCAAAGTTTGGAAGGCTGATAAGCACTCCTCATTAAACATAAAGGGAGTGTTTTTCTCCAATAGGATGGAAAGTGGCTTTGTGATTTTTGAGAAGTCCTTTATGAATCTTCTATAGCAGCCAGCATGTCCCAAAAAACTCCGAATGCCCTTGATTGAGGAAGGAGGTGGTAGCTTTTGAATTGTCTCAATCTTAGCTTAGTCTACTTCAATGCCTCAATCAGATACCTTGTGACCCAGCACAATTCCTTCTTTCACCATAAAATGGCATTTCTCCTAACTTAGAACCAAGTTTGTCTCCACACAACGTTGCAAGACTTTTGCCAAATTTGAAAGACAATGATCAAATGATTCTCCAAAAACTGAAAAATCATCCATGAATACCTCAATGAACCTTTCCACTATGTCTAAGAAGATCGCCATCATACTTATTTGAAATGTTGCTGGTGCATTACATAGACCAAATGGCATCTTTCTGAAGGCAAATGTACCATATGGACATTTAAAAGTTGTTTTCTCTTGATCCTCTAGTGCAATTGTAATTTGATTATATCCTATATACCCGTCCAGGAAACAATAATAGGCTTTCCCTGCTAGTCTGTAAAGCATCTGGTCTATAAATGGCAGAGGGAAATGATCCTTTCTGGTGGCTTTATTAAGCTTTCAGTAGTCGAGGCACACTCTCAATCCAGTCTCCGTTCGTTGTGGAATCAGTTCATTTTTCTCGTTGGGCACTACTGTCATTCCACCTTTCTTTCGCACAACTTGAACTAGACTTACCCAATGACTGTCGGAGATTAGGTAAATTATGCCAACATCCAGCCACTTTATTACCTCCTTTCTCACCACCTCCTTCATGTTTGGATTGAGTCTTCTCTGGAGCTTGACTGATGGCTTGTAGTTCTCCTCCATCAAGATCTTATGCATACAAATTGAAGGACTAATCCCTCTTATATCAGTTATTGACCATCCAAATGTTGTTTTATACTCCATTAGAACTCTTAATAACCTTTCTTCTTCTTTAGGAGTAAGAGCTACAGAGATAATTGTAGGTAATGTTGAATCTCCTCCCAGATAAACATACTTCAAGTGGGATGGCAGTATTTTCAACTCCAGTACTGGTGGTTTCTCTATTGATGGTACCAGCTTACTCGACCTTTCCCCAAGATCTTTAAATGGTTTCTTGATAAAAATTGGGGAATTTGCTTCAAGGTACCTTATCTGCTCCAAGACTTCTGGATTAGTAGATTTTGATACATCTACCATTCACATTGCTAATGGTTGATCCATGTAGATTTCGTTCACCAGACTTTTATGCAGCTGGTTAATGTATCGACTCTGTAGCAAGTGTCACCTTCATCTGGAAAGGATAAAGCCTTGAAAATGTTGAAGGATACTTGATTATCTTAAACTCGCAAGGTTAACTTCCCCTATTGCATATCTATTAACGTTCTCCCAGTTGCTAGGAATGGCCTCCCAAGAATGATAGGAATTTCTTGGTCTTCTTCCATGTCTAGTATTATGAAATTAGCTGGGAATATGAGTTTTTCCACCTTTACCAGAACATCTACTAAGACACCCCATGGATGTTTTATTGATCGTTCAGCCAGAAGTAATGAAACTGTGGTCAGTTTTACCTCTCCAAAACCAAGTTTGTTGTAGACAGATAGAGGCATGAGGTTTACACTTACTCCAAGATCACAAAGTGCTCTTTCAAAGTGACATTGACCTACAGTGCAAGGTATGCAAAAGCTTCCTAGATCTTTCAGCTTTGGAGGTAATTTCTTTTAGAGAATAGCATTGCACTCCTCAGTAAGTGCAACTGTTTCAAATTCCTTAAGCTTACGCTTATTTGAGAGAATATCCTTCATGAATTTTTTATAACTAGGAATTTGGGCAAGAGCGTTTGCAAAAGGAATATTGATGTGCAACCTTTTGAAATCCTCCAAAAACTTTGCAAACTACTTGTCTAGCTTTGCCTTCAGAAGTCTTTGAGGGTATGGAACTAGTGATACATATGGAGGAGGATTGTCTGGAAAGCTAATTCTTCCTGGTATCAGATCATCCTCCTTTTGTTCTTCTCCTCTTTCTTTATTTTCTCCTTCATCCTTCTTCCTGATTACAGGATCTTTCAATTCTTTACCACTTCTTAGTGCAACAGCCTTCACATGTTCTTTTGGGTTTCTTTCGGTGTCACTTGGTAGAGTTCCTGGTTGCCTGGAATTCAGCATATCTGTAATTTGGCCCATCTAGATCTCCAAGTTCTTTATTGAGGCTTCTTGGTTTTTGATTGTTGCATCAGTCCTAGCCATGAATTGAGATGTATTCATGGTTAGTTGAGCTAGTGCATCCTCCAAATTCACTTTCTGTTGTGGTGGATTTGGTTGTTGAAAAGCTTGCTACTGGTAGTTCCCTTGCGGCTTGAATGCATTTTGATTATTCCTCTAACTAAAGTTTAGATGATTTCGCCAACCTGGATTGTAGGTGTTTGAGAATGGGTCATTCCTTTGATTTCTGATGAAATAAGCTTGCTCCGGCATGAATGAGTGTCCTTCTTGACATTACGTGATCACATAAGGTCCTCCACATTGATCACAAGGTTCAGTAGGAATGTTGATTACATTTGCTTGGTTGTCAATGATCCTACTTGATTGGATATAGATGCAACTTGAGAAGACAAAGTTGTAAGAACATCCAGCTTGTATACTCCAAGTGCTTTCTTTGAATTGCTACATTCAGAAGGCCATTGATATGCATTGGCTGCCATCTCGTCAAGTAGATTGTAAGCATCATCTATATTTTTTCCCATTCAAAATCCTCCAGCTGAAGCATCTACAAGAATTCTGGAGATGTGAGTCATCCCACTATAGAAAGTTTGCAGTTGCCACCAATTTGGTAACCCATTATGAGGACATCTCCTTAGCAACTCCTTATATCTTTTCCATGCTTCATAGAGGCTTTCTTGTTCATGCTGGGTGAATGAGGCAATTTCATTACTCAATTTAGCAGTTTTTGCTGAAGGAAAGTATTTCTCCAAAAATTTATGTGCCATGATCTCCCATATAGTTATGCTTCCCACTTGTAGCGATTATAACCAACTCTTAGCCTTATCCCTGAGTGAGAAAAGGTAAAGTCTAAGTCTAATGGCGTTATCAGTAACACCATTATGCTTGAATGTGTCACAGATTTCTAGGAAGTTGGATATATGTGCATTAGGATCTTCTGTTGGTAAACCATCGAATTGATTTGCTTGCATTATCTGGATAATTGTAGGCTTGATTTTAAAGTTGTTAGCTACTACTGGTGGTCTCCTGATTCCAGAGTTTGTCTCCATGGCTGTTGGTGTTGCATAGTCATGGAGTGTTTTGGTATCTATTGTTTCTCCCCCCGGATTTGCCATCGGATTGCTTAGGATTGAAGTAGACTGCTTCCAAACTCTTCAATTTCTTCGACAAGTTCTTTCGATCTCAAAATCAAGAGGTTGTAGTTCAGTCTCCTTCGATCTGGTCATACACTAAGCAAAGGCCTGAAAAGAAACATAAAACACCAAAAAGAAAAACAAATATAATATAAAGACCAAATTAGTATTAAAATTACTTGGTATTGATATTAATGACTACAATCCCCGGCAACGGCACCAAAAACTTGTTACGAGTGTAAATGGTCTATTAAAAAGTGCAAGTATACACTATCGTCAACAAATAATATAGAAGTGAGTAGAGTATCATTCCCTCGAGGATTTATCACTAAGTACCAAAATAAGTAATTTTAACTCTATTTAGTTGATCGATTAGTTGGTGATTGAGAGTATAAAATAAAAGATACGTAAATATGAATGCAAATTATATGAAACAACTATTGAGAAAAAGCCCTAGAGGTCAGATTTCACTTAACAAATTCCGGATTGAATCACTTATCTATTCTAGCCTAATTTATTTCACATGATTGATAGTCGAGTTTCCCTAATTTAATTACTAGCCTCTTCCAAGGTCAAGCAATTCTATAATTAATTGTTAATCCAATATATTCATATATGAATTTAAGCAATTAATTATGCATTAAAATTTATGGAACTCTATAAGATTACACAACTCATATGAATATATTCCTATTTCATATGCAAGTTATGGTTTTAATTATAGGGTCTACACACATGTATCTCCTTCCGGTCTCAACATATATATTGAAATCATTCAAAAGATGGCCAATCAAATGAAAGCATTAAGGATAATAATTAAAACTCAATCATGAAGGAAAAATTAAAACTAGATTTAATAAGTTAAAATTCAATCCGTTATTAGTAAGCTACGTCATCACCCTAGGAAAATGAAAATTTAGCTCATGATAAAATTTAAAAAAAAAACCAAAATAAATTGACATTATATAAAACTATAATGAAATCCTCATAAATACTACATAAAACTTGAATATTAAATTCTCAAACATAAATATACAACCAAAAGATGCATGAAAAATAAAAAAATCTAGCCGTCCCTTTAGGAAGTAAAACCTTCCATGTATGTGGCGTACAAAAAGTAATACAATCCTAAGCCTTCCAAGATGGAGGCATGCAAAAAGTAATACAATACATAAAATTAACTCTAAGATGGTGCATGTGGAGTGTAGAGGAAAGTAATGGATATGAAATGGTGTAAGTGAAGAAGAGAGAAGAGTAATGGATATGAATTGGTGTAAGTGAAACGTGAAGAAGAGAGTGGCTATATATAGGGAAGAATGGAGTAGGGTAAATGAAGTGGTAGATGAAATGTGGTAGGTGAAGTAGTAGATAGAATGTGGTAGATGAAGTAGTTGGTGGAAAGAAAGATGAAGATGTAGATGAAATTGTTAGTGGAATGGTAAATGATTCTCGCTTTCAACTTTCAAGAAAAATTCGAAACCCTTGGAGATAGAACTAGATTTTGGTCTCAACATCAAAATTGTATAGCTCTTTCTTAGCTTTTTATGCATATAAAGAATGTCCCAATCCGACATCTAGAGCTCCAGATATTGCCTGAAAACTGAAAGAGGGTCTAATTTAGTATTTTCCAAGAAATTATATTTTATGCCAAAATCATTATTTATTTATTAATTACACCCAAATTTATTAAATTGAGCTCAAATATCATCCATAAAATCATCATACAAGAGAAAATAAATATGCAAATATTTTACTTATCAAAGTGCAATACTCAGGTTGTCTTTTTAAAGAGCCTTTATTGAGCTAACTAAGTTAACTAATTATCTAAAAGGCAAGAAAACGTAGTTGATTTTAAAAATCATTTTTAACTACAACTAATTGGATGCAATAAAATGAAATCCTAAGCTACTATATTTGGTTCTTTCTTTATAAAATGGAATAGTTAATGGAAATAGGCATGAATGTACGATAGGTGCTCTTGGAAATGGCATAATGACTATCCTTGTTAAAATGAGTCATGGGAGTTACAAAATCATTAGTCTAATGGAAATAACCCTAGATAACAGGGTCTAGCATTGCTAATCAATGATTACTCTAAATAACACAGTCATAACCATTGCTTAGGAACACTATTCAATGCCAATTATGTGTGATGTGAAAAAGATTAATACAACTTATTTCCTCTTGATATGAATACGATAACACAACACTCAATTGACTCAAATCAACCAAATCATCTAACAATAACATGTAGACAACACAATATATTTGAATCAAATAGGAAATATCTATCCATCTATCTATCTATCTCAAAGCATTCAAGTAGCATATTCCAAACCAAAACATAAGTTTAATTCACAAGACTATCCAAACAATAATCAACTCTCACAGTACATAGAGATAATCCTAGAACTAGGTAATCAAAATATACAACTTACAAAAGAAACTGAATTAAGTAACTCGCCTATAGTAGTGCAGAAACTCAAGCAGCAGTCCATCTCCACGCTGTAGTTTTTAATTGGTCCTTAACTGACATTTCTAAAATTGGATCCTTAATTGTCATTTTGTATATTTGCCAAAATTTGTTTAAAAGTTCCTCCCATGCAAAATCAAGCACAAGCTAGCATTAAAAATCCAAAGAAACAATTTCATGAATAAGTTAACAATTTATGACTACTTTACTCCTAATTAGGCTTAATTCAATGCAAATGTCCTTAATTTAAATTAATGCTAAATCATGAAATAATGAAACAAAAATACAATAAAATCCCCAAATTATTCATAAAATAATATATTAAAATATGGCATGATCAATTTCAAACTTGGTTGAATAGGAAGTGTAAAATAGAGTATATATTACTTGTGATCATTTTTTAAAATAAAAAAGTAGCGAAGGAATCTTCTTGGAACAATACCAGAACGGACATCAATTTTTTTTTTAATAGAGATATAAAAGATATTATGAATTATATGTATTGGCACACAAAACTATATTTAGCAACAGACACATCGGAATACTTTTGGTACATAGGATTAAAACAAATGGATATGTGAGTCATGATATGTGATTAGGATGTATTCACATACGTTCAAAGTTTGCTAATATAGTATTGCGTTATTATCTATATTTAGATTTAAATGTAGATCAACATCTAGATCAAAGTTTTATATAACTGCAAGTAGCAAGATTGTCTATTGGATAAGATTTGTAACAATTTTTTTAATGCTTTTATTTGTTGATTTGGTGTGTTGCAGTTATAACTTTTGTTGCTTTCTCTTTAATGAATTTGGTGGGTTTGTATATGTGTTATTTTTTGGTTGAGAATTTTTAAATATTTGATTCTCCATTTGTTTTTCAAGGATAATGACAACTAATTACCTTAGGTTTTAAGTTATACCTAGCACAAATTACTTTAGCTAGAATGAATATTGCACAACTTTGCAAATATTTTAAGGGTAAAATTGTACAAAAAAAATTATTTTATAATACTAAGTGTTCCTAGAAAAACACTTGAAAGTTCTCAATACATTGAGTGTATTGGAAAAAAAAAATTGCAAGATAGATAAGCCTTTACTTTTAAAAAGAATTTAATTTATAGACTCACGATATCATCTAGAAAAAGCTCATCAAATATGAACCATCTAGATATGATTTGAATAATCCATATTTAATTATGTTTAATTGATACCTTTTAAATAAAAAACATTTTTTAAAAAATGATGGTTAATAGATTATCTTTATTTTAGATTATATTCCCATTAAAATAATTTTTTTTAAAAAATGAAGAACAAAAAGTTAAATTTGGACCATCCAGATTAGATATGAATAGTTAAGATCTGAGGAGGTTGGGTGCTCATCACTTCCCTAAAATGAGTGCTCCTTATGGGCTGGTCCAACGAAATACTAAAACATATCATTTCATCAACATATATTTTGCTTCTTATATGATACTCTTTCAATAATAGGGCGTCTTCTGGAAGGTATTTTTGTTTTTTATAAGATCATATTTGATAGTGTTGAAGAGTATTAAATATTTAGTTTTCATATATATATGCCTATATTTAAGGGATAATATTGAAATCACAATTTTAATTTTATGATAGATTGAATGATTTAATAACTTCATTTCTTTGATTCCTGTGAATTAGTTAAAAGTATCATAGTTGTTGTTATAAATACGGCACCGATATCCCCAAATTTCATATATAACTTCATATATAACAGAAACTATATTTGAATTAGTTAAAACGATCACTTGTGGTGAAAGGCGAAACAAAAAGCACCAATGGATTATAACGAAATATAAAACCATTTATTTCATCAGCACATCCTTGTTACAAAATGATAGCTCTTATTTATCGACATTACACTGATATTCTCGAACTTCATAACAGAAACTTAACACAGAAGTTGGATACAACTTCTCATCTAGATGCTCATTACAGCTTCATCAACATCATCAACGGCATTTTTAACATTAGCCTTCATGAACTTAACTCTGAGTTTCAGAAGCTTACCAGGATTCGCTATATCACCTACATACCGTTTCCCATCATGACCATAAAAGAATACCCCAAGTTCTTTAGATCCAATAAACTTAGGGTTAGGGTAGTACTTGATTTTATAAGTACCCTTAGATTCTGCATTCTCAATCATAAACCAGTTGACTTTAGAATGGCCCCTCCCTGCAGTACCGTTGGTAGCCACAATTAATGCTTCTCTTATAAACTTTTTTATTTCCCAAACCCCAGAATCATTACAAGTTGGAATCTTGTCACTGAACTGGATGTTGAGATTGCTGGAGGTGTAAATATCTTTATCCGGAGGCTTTAAAGGCAAGAATTTTACTGACTTGCCTCTGGTCAACCTTTCTTCCACAACGACATGAGGGCAAGGGATGTTATCAAAAGTGTCAAAAGAAAGACGGGTGACGTTTGGGAGAAATAGGGTGTACAGTAAGATGTAATAGCTCTCGCCGGCTTTAACATTCTTGCCGGAGATATCAACCACCGGTTCCGGCAAGTCTGCCCTCACCGATGATGGTTTGGTGGAGAAGGTGAAGAGGAAAAAGAAGAGAGTTATTATTGCTAAGGCAGGCTTCATTTTGCTCTGGATTTGTATCAAAGAGATTTGTGCTGTGTTGAACTGATTGGTATGGAGCTCAAATTTATAAAGAATTTGCCCTTGGCTTCAATAAGTGATTTCAGTGTAATCGTGAATTATTTGTTTTGCCTCTACGATTAGCTTAAATTAATTGTTTTATATTGTTAGGTTCTTCAGGGCCACGTACATTTTCTTTGTTTGATTTAGATTAAACTAATGTATTGCATACAATTTGATAAAAGAATCACACGGCAAATTACTTGTATACTTTGGGAATTGTTATACATTCTACAACTTCTATTAAATAATAATAATATTGTTAATGTCGAATTTTGCCCAAAAGTTTTTGTGTAGGACTTGTGGGTATCTGGGATTTTTTTTGTATCAATTATTTCCTGGAGGTGTTAAGAAGGGGGAAAAATCGCTCCAACCATTAAAAAAAATTAAAGGTAAAGGTTCAATTTTTCTTCAAAGTATTTGCATATGAGCTATGGGTATCCATAATCTTTTTGGGATCAAATTTTGCCTTGGAAGTGTTAAAAAAGAGGGGCAAAATTATCCTAATTTTTAAAAAACTAACATTGACTATAAAGAAAAAACTAAGGGTTAAGGTTCAATTTTTTCCTAGAAGTTGTGCATATGCATGAGTTAAGGTTTAATTCAGTCTAACAATTGAAAAACAAACGTTGACCTTAGAAAGAAATTAAAATTGACCGTTAACATTTCTATGGACAGGGGGATAATGGTTCTAGCTTTTTGTAACACTTTTGAGGAGAAAATTAATCGGAGAATAACAGAAAAATAATATTTAAAATTTAAAATCCTGCTGACAAGAAAAGTAATGAGATTGACAAAAATGGTAATGGAATTGATAACGTAAATCTTTATCAAATGACTAATTTGATATTTTGAAGTTCAAGTGGTATTTTTCTGTCATTCTCTCAAAATTAAACAAAAAAAAAAAAAATTCTAGAAGCTTACAACTCCTACACAAAAACTTACCTGGCGATACTCAACCTTAACCCAATAATAATATTCGTGACGTTGAAATACATATATAACCTATTGATTAGCAATCTTTCTTATTATAGGCTGAATTTTTAAGTTATTCCATATTATTGAAATTATTCATCGGTATAAATTGAAATAAAAAGGCAATGGAAAAAATAATTTTATGTACGACAAATATTTTCATGTCCTAATATAAAAAACCAAACAAACAAAAGACTTAATCCATATCCACAAGCTCGGATTGGCAAAAAAGTAAAGGCATTCACAAGGCCGTAGTTTTAAACTTGTTACTCTATTCCTTTATAAGATACAAATAACAGAATTATGTGAATTAAAAAGTTGATTAAAATTGGTTTTGACAATAAATATGTAAAAAATGAAAAAAGAAATTTCCAAAAACACCCTTATTTATAGAAAAGTTAAGTGAGAGAGAATGATGGGAAAAAGTGATGAGAGAGTGTGAGTAGGAGAAAGTGATGAAAGTGATATATAATTAATTCAGGGTAAAAATGAAAAAAGTACATTAAATATTTAGGCATCTCCAAAAACAATCTTATAAAAAAGAACATACTTATTCAACAAATCCTATCTTATAAAAATTAATTGAAAGAGTGTTAATGTAAGAATATTATTGTTGTGACGTCTCTCTACATCTTTATAAGCACAGTAAGTCTTGAGTTGTGTTCTAAGTTTTGTTTATTCTTAAAAATAAAAGGGGAATCTTTCATGCTTTGGTAAATAGGCACTTTTTATTTGTCTAATTTTTTTTTTGGAAAATTAATTTGGATAGTATCCCTCAGTTTTGAACTAGGTCCTAAGCTTTTTTTTTTTTTTTTTTACTTTTTCCCCTTTCTATGGGATTCTTAAACTTTTTGTGGTTGGATCCGTGAATCCCTAAAATATAAAACTATTGAATAAACATTAATAGAGTTAAAAATTTAAGTTAAAAGTGCCTGAAACTATCTTCTCCTTCTATCTCCTTATTGGCTTCCACCATAGCCCAAGTCTAGGCAATCTCTCTACGCTCCACCCTAAAATATAAAACTGTTAATGCTTATTTATCGATTTTATGCTTCAGGGACTGATGGATCTAACAGTAGAAAGTTTAAGGATCCCATAAAAAGAAAACAAAACTCAGGGATATGATTCAACACTAAGGGAACCTACAAGACCTACATATTAATGTCCCTTTTTTTATTAAGATGAAAGAGATATTATTAATTAAGCATATAAATTCACGGTCTGCTTATGCTGCTTTATTTTATTACTTTCCACTAAATGACAAGTGGGGGCTGTTTGGTGTATGAACATAATTCAATGAATAAGCTAAACACAATGTTGCTATAAGGATTTTTATAAAACTTCAACTAGCTAGATATTATTTTTATTAATTATGTTCCATTAGGATATTTTCACGTTTAAATTTTGCCAATATTAAAAGTCTTATTGTCTCATTTATCTGATCTAGAGTTCCACTTAAACCCCTCCACGACCGCATGAAGGTTTCCCGGAAGTAAAAGCTTGCCTTAACACAAAAACACAAAATTCTAGATAAAGGTTTATAAAACTGCAAGTGGATATTATTTTAATATTGCGTGTTATTGATGGTTAGATCAATGGAGGGTATTTAGTCCTTTTTAAATAAGGTTAAGGATAGACAAACTAATTGAATATTCAATCCTCTCTCAATGTGAGAGTGAAAGGCCATTCATTCATCATATATAATTATTGTACACCAATCAGAAAATGACAGCTCATGAATTCTAGAACCATCAGGGAAAAATACAATGCTTTAAAGAATAAAGAAATAAAAGAACGAGAATGAGAAATATCGTCTAGGACATTGGTTGCACTCATTTAATGTGGGCCTTCTTGTGTGGACCTGTGGGTATTTCTATCTTTATCTGCCTCCCTCAAACGAGAGGGTGCAATAGTCATCCCAAGTTTGTTGCATAAATTAACAAATCTTGCACTACACAGAGGCTTAGTTAATGAATCAGCAAGTTGATCAGTTGTTGGCACATAACGTACAGATAATGTCTTCGCTACTACACGATCTCTCACAAAAGGAGCATCAATCTCATTGTGATTAGTCCGGGCATGGAACACAGGATTAGAGTGGAAATCTAGCCTAAATAAGTTATAAGGGATTTCCCTCCTACACCCACTAAATGCAGCTGCCACAAATATTGCCACAACCAGTTTCCTCAACTAAACACTCATCCATTTCTCTGTCCATCACTTACATAGTTGCCTGGATACATACATATAACAGACCAATATAAGCAATAATATTTCACTCAAATTAGAATAATAATAGCATCACATGTAGTCATGTACAGTTTTTTTTTCAAAAAAAGTTCTTTTTTGTACACGAGCTACCCATGAAAGCACTTTGGTCAAATCTAGATATTCTCACAAGGTCACCCAGATGCAGTTGGTGGGTAGTTGAAGGTTAACGCTCATTAACGGCATCTTCACTCATACCCATGACATACCCACCATTCGCTGGTGGTCATACATGAATCTATGAACAATGATAACCACATGCGTCTAATAGGTGGCTTACACTACGAAAAAAATAGGGAATTAGTGATGGAATTTCATTCCATCACTAATCCCCCACAAATTCCATCACTAAAATTAGTGATGGAATTTAGTGACAGAATTTTTCCATTACTGAATTAGAGACGGATTAGCGACAGAATAACATTCCATTGCTAATTCTGTCTCTAATTCCATAATAAAAAATTAGCAACGGAAATTAGTGACAGACAAATTCCATCACTAATTTCTATCAAAAATATTTTGTGATGGAATTAGTGATTGAAATTTTCCGTCTTTGATTTTCGTCGCTAATTTGTCCCTAATTTCCGTCACTAAAGGTTTT
Source organism: Inga laurina (assembly GCA_963855925.1). Lineage (NCBI taxonomy): Eukaryota > Viridiplantae > Streptophyta > Magnoliopsida > Fabales > Fabaceae > Inga > Inga laurina. Next base: position 59,216,297 of record OY979708.1, read on the forward strand.
GTGAATGAATTAGTGACAGAATTTTTCCGTCACTAATTCCGTTGCAAACTGATTTGTGACAGCAATTTATGACGAAAATTTGAGTCAGAAAAATTTTCATCGCTAATCCGTCACTAATTTCCGTCATAAAATAGTTTGCAACAAAATTAGGGACGGAATTTTTTCATCCCTAATTCCATCGCAAATTATTTTGTAAAAAACATTAGTGATGAAAATTAGTGACAGAAAAATTCCGTCATTAAGCCGTCACTAATTTCTGTCACAAAATATTTTGTGACATATTTGTGACAAAAAAATTCCTTCACTAATTTCAAATTGTATTATTTAAGATTATAATCTCAATATAAAAACAAAAACTTGTTTTTTATATTTCATTAAGATCAATACTTCTTGTGCCTTAATGATAATTAATCAAATATGATAAGGGTTAGATTCCATATTTTGATGATAATAAAACATGATTATGTGCTTCATTAGTAGATAGGAAAAACTTAGTTATAATTCTGAGTAAGGTCATGATAATCGCGAATAATATTTTCAGAAGAAGACATTATCAATCGAATGAAATATTAAGATAATCGATTATAGAAAGAGTATAATCTAACAAAAAAACAACATCCTAACTCCTAAGAGAATAGGCTTTAGAGAAGAAGTTTATCGGAAAGTATCCGGAAGTTAATCAGCTATAAAGGCTACATAATTGAGTGCAAATAACCTTTTCAAATTATTTGATTTTATTATATAACATGATAGATTTTATAATAATTATATTTTTTTTGTAATTATAAGTTTTTTATAATTATATAATGATGAAATAAATTGGTTAAAAATATCTTTTCTTTTGATAATATAATTTTAAAACATGAATTGAATTGATATCACATCAAATCAAAAAAGATAATTTGATTTAGTCATAAATCACAATATAGAATAATTAATTTTTTTCCTTTAATCTCACCAAATTATTTGATTTTGTTAAATAAAACAATTAAATTTTATAACAGTTGAATTTTTCAATAATTATATTTTTTCATAATTATAAAATTTTAAAATAATTTAAATTTAAAATTTAAAATTTTTATAAAATTACAATATAAAAATTAATACAAATATATAAAAAATTATTAATTCATATTTATTATTAAAATTGAAATTATAATATAACATATGTGAATTTTTAATAATATATTATATACAAAAAAAATACAAAGTTTATAAATACAAAAAAAAAATAAAATATATAATAAAATGAATGAAAAAAAAAGATATCAATAAAAAAGTTTAGGTGGAATATTTAAGAAAATAAAATAAGTAAACTAAATTGAAATATTTAATAATATATTAAAATTTATATTTCTATTTTTGTTTGTAAAGTGAATATATATATATATATATATATATATGATTTTGCATTTAAATAACATAGGTTCTTCTTAGGTCAACTAGAAAAGGCACTGGTACGCACACGAAAGGTCATGGCTTCAAATCCCAATTTGGTCACAAAATGCACCTAATGTGTTGCGTGGACACATGGCGGGTGATGGAGGGTGACGTGGCGCACGATTGAGGATGACTCGCAACGGTTGACTGGGACATATGGTGGTGAGGTGGCAGTGGCTGACGGTGACACATGGCCAGCAGTGGTGCACGTGGTGGCCGTCGGCGAGGGACATTTAGAGGTTTGTGGTGAGGACATATGGCAATTTAAATTATATCAATCAGTAACAGTATTTTTATTGATGAAACAAATTTCGTCGCTAGTCCGTTGCTAATTTCCGTTACTAAATTGATTAATGACGGAATTTCTGTCACTAAATTTTGTCACTAATTTTATTTTTTTTATATTATGTATGGTTATGTGCGGATGAGAGAATCTCACCGTAACCGTGACATACACATCACCCGCATGTGGTCACACCCATTATGTGTTCTCTAATTTAATTGCTACGAACATCATGGTTAAGGGATAATTTTATAACTTCCATGTTAACCGTTGCCCGCCCACTAAGTGCATATGGACAAGCGCTTCCTGTATATGCAATATCATAGATTTAACTCACGTTCACCACATAGGTGCTTTATGATCAATGTTCACTCAACGAAGTTGTCTCCCACTCATGGAGTTCCCATCACTACTAGTTGGTCCGACTCACATCTCGCGGCCAATGTCGTCCTTGCTTAAGTCCACACAAAAACTAGGGATGCTCAAAGTCAACAACAATAGAACAATCGAAAAGATGGAGAAGGACCAACCCACTTGTTCGGGATGCACTTTCATCGTTGGCAAAATGCCACTCACCCTCTCCATTCTTCACCGCCCTTTGTTGTTCCAACCCCAACATGTTGATTGGGGTCAGATCCTTATCATTTTTATGCCACATCGTCATCACATCAAGGGCAAATGAGATTTTCTGTCATTTTTGGAGGCGCTGCAAAATGGGCTCCCACCATTTTAGGTGTGAACCGATTTTCATTCTTCGGCTTGAAACTTGGCAAAGGCAGGAAAATATTTTCACACCGAATATTTGATTCAAACACCCGTCGTCAGTTGGAAAATCCTCATTTTCCTGTTCCATAGCGTCATTTTCTTCGATACAAACGGGCCCTTAAGAAGAGGGCCCAATTTAATTAGAGAGGAATGGGTGTGTTCGATCACTGTCTCTACTGTGGCACTGCAATAGGATATATGTGGGCACGAACCAATCAATTAGATTAGAGTCCACAAAAACCAGCAAATACTCCCATATGGGCATTTAATACTTATTCATCAAGATAACCCTTAATAAGCATCTCTAAAATTTTACCCACGTTAGCCCATAGACAAAATTTATTGTCCATCTTCCCCTGAAAAACACAACTCTTTTATCTACTATATAATATAAAACACTGTCATATATTCCTCTAATTATATTTACAAGTTACTTTCAGTATGTTTCATATTAATCAAGAAAAATATTAAACTTTATTAATTAGTTCATAAAATTTAAAATTTTTTAACTTTGTTCCTATTTTATGACAATTGAGAACAAAGTCAACATAATAATAAATAAAGGATAAAATTGAACGTTAATGTAAAAAATTTAATGATGTGCTTTTTAAATAGGACCAAAAAAATTTTCTCTTCCCCTTATAAATAGAATCAGGGGAGTATTTATCTCTTACGATGCAAAATCACTTAAAATAAGCTAATCACTTAAAATTGATAGTTTGTAGTTATATGCATAGACTTAAAAGTTTAGGGAGTTTTTTTTTAATTATTTTTAAGGGTTAAGGATATTATTTGCACATAATCTAGCCATTTTGAATAATAATTTCAGATCATGACAAATGTAAGAAGTCTAACTATTTTTAAAACTCTTTTCGGGGAGTGAGATCCTAAGTAGAAAACGTAATTACTGAGAAGTCTCAATGAAAAGTAAGGTGTTGGCATTTTTTATTATGGAACTTGTCATTGCCAGATCTTCTGTTTTCATTGGGACTTATGGATAATTAAGCCATTTCCTTGAGAGTTCATTGTAATTTCCCTTTTTAACATACATATGACATAATATTTAAGACCCTACGTAATAATTACAATTTCAAAGCTTTTCAAAAAGAAAAAAAAATAATGCTATTGTGGTTTTAGTGTAGAACCCTGGTCTCTGTCTAGTTCAACCTCAATCATTTGTGCCTTGAAATACAGTAGGATTTATCATGCTAAAATAGAATTTAGATCCGTAGAAAACTGTCTGACTACACGAGTCGTCAAAAGAAGATGGAAGGTTTTTCTTTTTCTTTTTTTTTTTACCCAAAATAAGAAGAGGATTTTTTTTTTTGGGCCGAATGAAGAGCTGGGTTAATTGATGATCAGAAGAGTTGAGTATTTTCTAACAAGGCCGTGATAGTTTCAAGTCCCTTAATATAGCCCACTTTAATTTTGGGTTGTGTGGCCGCGATGTTGAGTGTTGACGGCCTTTTCTCTTCAGCCAGCAATATATAATATTGGTCTTTATCCACGTAAAAGAATTGATATTAGATAAACCGTCCTTAATATAAAATTTAGTTGATTAATTTATACATATTAAAGAAAATAAATAAATAAATTAATTATAACACATTTTATATGATATCTCTAAAATAATTATGTATATCATTATATTATATAAATTTATAAGTTAGGAAAATTATTTTAGAAAAAACAATAATAACTATTGATGCGTTCTTCTGTCACTAAAGCAATCAATTAAACTAGGTCCTAAATTATTATGCAGTTTAGGGTCAACCTAGGTCATTCTCCCAAGGAGCAAGCTATGGGTTTTCTTTATGATTGATTTTTAAGTAACAAAAGATGCAATAGAATGGACCTAAACTAAAGTGCAAGATTCTACTACCTAAATGCAAATAACTCTAAAATCTATATGAGAATGAAACTAACCTAAATGAATTGGAATGCAATATTTGGGGTTTTTTAGTGAAGTACGAATTAAGATACTAAGCAAAGAAAATAATCAAAAGCAAGACAATCAACAAGGATTTCGTTCAGTTATGGTGATAAAGGGGACAACTTAGGATTCACATGGATTTAACTTTCTTAGCCATTTAATTTATTAGACCAAAGGGAGATTCAAGAAAAATTGGAGTCAATAAATTTAATCACCTAATCAAGACATGAGAAACCCTCATGCTCAATAACACCTAATCCACTAGAAAACTCATAATGGAAAAAATGTTGGTTAATTAAATCCATTGAAAACCAATCACAATTGCCTAATTAAACAATTCGACAATTAATCACCTAATTAAACAATCAAGAGATTAAACCCAAATTGACAATTAAATCAATAATAAAAACTCAATTAATAATTTAATCGGCAATCAAAGGTTTGCAAACAAAAATCCCAATAATCAATTAAAACAAATCAAATTCAAAATATCAATTCAATCCAAATAAAAAAAATAAGTCTACAATCTAAAACTAGATTGTTCTCAATTAACACAACCCAAAATTATTTAAAACTAAACAATCTCAAGTCTTGAATCAAAAAGATAAAAGAAAGACACTCCCTTATAGTCTTCAAGTGTAAACTCCTAGGCTCTAGCTTCCTCCATACTCCTCCCAAATTGCCTCCCAAAAGAATTTAAGCTTCCATGGATTTCATTCTACCTCTAAACTCCGAACACGAAGTCACAGCCATCAAAGGAGAAACAAAGTTGATGATTGATAAATGGCCGTGGGTCCTGCGTGAAGAAACAATAGCAATTGAATGAGTCCAAGCTCTCCTGGTGCGGTGTCTGTGCGTCTGCGAGTGTGTGATTTCCAGCGGCTGTGACTCCGCGCTTGTCCGTGTATGCGTATCCCGCATATATCTGTCTCAGCCTCCCCCCTTCTGTGGCGGCTAGGTTTTTTTAAGAAGGGAGGGGAGAGTTTTGGGTATTAATTTGGGCCTACTAAAATTCCAAAAAGCCCAATAAAATTCCACCATTAGATTCTTTTTGAGTTTCTAAGAAAAGCTCTGCACCGTAGGATCTTCTGCAAGAATATAATAAAATCGTGATTTATCATATAATTGAAAATATTTTTCAATCACGATATAACAATTAAGATATTAACTTTTTGAGCCCAATAATATCATAATCAATTCAGATTTATATTATTTCCCAAAATTGGCTAATTATCCAAATATTATCTAATAAATCCAAATTAGCCTAAAATAATCTCCAAAATAAATGAATAAGGTGGGATAAAATATATTAAAATTATGATTTATCAACTCCCCCACACTTATCATTTGCACTCCTGGGCAAAACAAATCAAGACCAAGGAAGTATAACAAAACAAAATAAAACAAAACTTCAAAAGTGAATGTTCCAATCACAAGTAAAAAGTAAACAAAAGCATTTCAACACCTCTTTTATCTAAGTGATTTTCTCATGACTCAAGAAAACAAACTTCATGGCAATTTACTTGACAAAGGAATATCTAAGCTAGAAATCCCTCACCAAGGATATGTGTATGTCTCTCATCACTCAAAAGTGTATAGGCTTGTGTTTACACTCAAATCTACCCTATCCAGTACTCTTTCCATAGGCTTGACAAGGATCTAAGTTCTCCACCACTAGCAAAGCAAATACAAACATAAATCAAAAGGACTTTTATTAGGTTGTAATGGGGCTAAGGCTAAGAAAGAAAGGGTATAGTGTTTGGAAAAACAAAGTTGAATATCCTAGAAGATGAAGAGAATGATGCAATAGGATGAAACAGGATGAAAGAAACCAAATCACACTTGAACTGGGTCATTACTTTTCCTTTCTCTTTTTTTTTTCTTTTTTCTCTTTTTTTTTTAATTTTTTTTCTTTTTCTTTTTTGCCATTCTCTTGGGCTGTTATATATATGTTCTTGTGACACGAACCTGTATATTGGTGATACAATGGCCCGGTTACTCAAACATTTATAACTCAATAGCACCAAGATGCTACTAGCACGCTCATAGCTCTTACTGGCCGTTTGACGCGATTTGACGCGAAGATCAACATTGGTGATGAAGACCCCCGGTTACTAAGCACAGCTTAAACCAGCGGAACGGAATCTTATTGCTTTTTTTTCTTTTTTTTTTTTGCTTTTCTTTTTTTTTAAGATAACATATCGTACTTTTCACAATGATCCAATTCCTAATTTTATACATGTTCTTACATCCAAAATAGATATAATGCAATGCTCTTCAACTCCTAAGACATTCAAAAGGGTAGGATTTTTTTTTTGTTATGGGGTAAGGAAAAAAAATTAAAATATAGGCTCAAAGGGGCTAAACAAAGGATATATGTATGAAAAGGATAGGCTGTTTGGCTTATCTGGCTAAAATGAAATGAATGCCTTTATCATCTTCATGAATACACATGCATAAAATGTGGCCTCAAATAAGATTCAAGTCAAGTTCTAGATCAAGTAAAGAGATAGGGGGTACACACTGAAAAAAAATGCATCAGGCTCAAAATCTCACTAGGTCTATATGATTACTAGCCTAAATTCACCTAAGTCAAATTCATTGCCAATTAGTCTATTATCTCAAGACATGATCAATCACCTTTCAAATCAAGGATGAATCATACTAAAGTTACTTAAAACTTGCAATTTTCACATTCAAAACAGTTGATCCCTCCCCCACACTTAAATAATGCATTGTCCTTAATGCAAAACAGTCATAGCAAAGCACAAAGACAAGTAATATGCAGCACTACTCAACTTAATAATATGACAATGCAAAATAAAAGAGTGAAGGAAGGAATACAACCGGGCTCTACGTGGTGTCTCGTAATGCGGTAACCTCCACTGCTTGAGTGGAGAATCCGTCATAGAACGGCTTCAAGCGGTGTCCATTGATGGTGAAGCATTTTCCATTCGACTCCCTTTTGATCTTCACAGCTCCATATGGAAAAACATTAATGACAATGAAGGGCCCCTCCCATCTAGAGCAGAGCTTTCCAGGCATGAGTTTTAATTTGGAGACGTAGAGTAGAACTTTTTGGCCCACTTGGAATTCTCTCTTCATAATGAGTTTGTCATGGGCTGCTTTAGTTCTTTCCTTATAAATCCTTGCATTCTCATAAGCTTCCCTTCTTAACTCTTCAAGCTCTTGCAATTGCAACTTTCTTTCAGCATCGGCACTAGCAAGATCGAGGTTGCACCTTTTTATTGCCCAATACGCCTTGTGCTCTACCTCTACTGGCAAATGACATGCTTTGCCATAGACAATCCTGTATGGAGACATGCCAATGGGACTTTTATATGCTATGCGATACGCCCAAAGTGCATCATCGAGCCTTTTACTCCAGTCCTTTCGGTTGGGTTGCACTGTCTTTTCTAAAATGAGCTTGATTTCTCTATTAGAGAGTTCTGCTTGACCATTCGTCTGAGGATGGTATGGGGTGGCTACCTTGTGCATCACACCATACTTGCTAAGCAAGTTCAGCAAACTCCGATTGCAAAAATGAGTTCCTTGATCACTAATGATAGCTCTGGGAATGCCAAACCTGCAAAGAATGTGAGACCGAACAAAGGAAACCACTACATAAGAGTCATTAGTACGAGTGGGGATATCCTCAACCCACTTGGACACATAATCCACAGCCAGCAAGATATACAGATAGCCAAATGAAGTGGGAAAAGGTCCCATGAAATCAATTCCCCAAACATCAAAGACTTCACAGAATAATAAGGGTTGTTGGGGCATCTCATGTTTCCTAGAAATAGTACCCACAAATTGACACCTGGAACACTTCTTACAAAATTCATGGGCATCATGAAATAGACTAGGCCAAAACAATCCACTTTCCAAAACTTTCCTAGCAGTACGCTTAGCACTAAAATGTCCCCCACATGCAAGAGTATGGCAAAAAGTTAAGACAGACTCAAATTCATCATCAGGAATGCATCGCCTAATAATTTGATCACTACAAATGTGCCACAAGTAAGGATCATCCCATATATAGAATTTAACGTCTTTCTTAAACTTATTCAATTTATGTGTATTCATGTCAGCTGGCAAAACAGACGCAACTAAATAATTTGCAATATTAGCATACCAAGGGATAGAAACAACAACCTCACAGAGCCTTTGATCGGGAAAATCATCTAAGGATAAAGATGTTACCGGAGGTGATTCAATCCTACTCAAGTTATCAGCTACCATATTCTCTGCACCACTCTTATCACGAATCTCCACATCGAACTCTTGTATCAGCATCACCCACCTAATGAGGCAGGGTTTAGAGTCCGATTTTTTGAACAAGTATTTGATAGCTGAGTGATCTGTAAAGACGGTCACCTTGGTATGAAGGATGTAAGATCGAAACTTCTCTAACCCAAAGACGATTGCAAATAGCTCTTTCTCTGTGGTAGTGTAGTTAGCCTGAGCAGCATCTAGTGTTCGAGAGGCATAGGCTATGATATGTTGTCTCTTCTCTACTCTCTGGGCAAGAACAACACCTAATGCATAATCTGAAGCATCACATAAGAGCTCAAATGGAAGGCTCCAATTAGGTGGCTGAATGATGGGGGGTGTAGTGAGTTTCTTCTTTAACTCATCCCATGCATACCTGCAAGCATCATCAAAAACAAAACCCACATCTTTTTGCAATAAACGAGATAATGGCAGTGCTATCTTACTAAAATCCTGGATGAACCTTCTATAAAATCCAGCATGCCCAAGAAAGGAACGTACATCTTTCACACAAGAAGGATATGGAAGGGATGAAATAATATCAACTTTAGCTTTATCAACCTCAATACCATCATGTGAAATAACATGGCCCAAAACAATTCCTTTCTTAACCATGAAATGACATTTTTCAAAATTCAATACAAGATTATATTGAATGCATCTTTCCAAAACATTGTCCAAACTAGCTAAGCATGCATCAAAAGAATCACCGTAAACAGTGAAATCATCCATGAAAACTTCCATGCAATGCTCAAGAAAATCAGAGAATATGGAAACCATGCAACGTTGAAAAGTGCCTGGTGCATTACATAAGCCAAATGGCATGCGTCTATATGCAAAGGTTCCAAATGGACATGTGAATGTGGTTTTATCCTGATCCTCAGGGGCAATAGAAATCTGAAAATATCTAGAAAAACCATCCAAAAAACAGTAATGTGATCTACCAGCCAGTCTTTCTAACATCTGATCTATAAAGGGAAGGGGGTAGCGATCCTTTCTAGTCACAGAATTCAATTTTCTATAGTCAATACATACTCTCCAACTATTCTGGACTCTAGTCGGAACTAGCTCACCTTCGTCATTACGCACAACTGTAATACCAGTTTTCTTAGGTACTACCTGAGCTGGACTTACCCACTGGCTATCAAAAATAGGGTAGATTATACCTACAGAAAGAAGTTTAGAGACCTCTTTCTTTACCACATCAAGGATTAATGGATTGAGTCGCCTCTGTGGCTGTCGCACAGCTTTGGCACCATCTTCTAGCAGAATCCGATGCATGCATACATTTGGGCTGATTCCAGGGATATCAGCAAGAGTCCATCCAATAGCTTTAATTCGTCCCCTAAGTACCTCTAAGAGGCGGGTTTCCTCATCAGTAGTTATGTCACTAGCTATAATCACAGGAAGTGTCTCATTCTTCCCCAAATAGACATATTTCAAGGAGTCAGGAAGTGGCTTTAACTCCAAAAATGGAGCTTGCTCAATTGAAGGTATGATTGGCTTCAAATCTATATCAGTCAAACTAGAAACCTGCACAACTGATTCACAAACAGAAGAGCAAACTTTCCCATCTTGGGGAGAATTAGTAGAAACTGCAAGTGCAGTAGAATCAAGCAACACATCACAATCAACAACAATAGTGCCATCAGTAGCACTCACGTCAGAGATAGAATCATAATCAGAAATCTTACTATCAGAAATATGATCAATGTCAATCAATAATTCAGAGTCAGGTAGTGGAGATAAATTAGTTCTATTCATGGCATCAATCACACTAAGTAACTGAGAAAGTCCATCAGAATCAATAGAAGTAGTAGATGTGTGATCACTAGAATTGCTAATGCTACAATTAGGCACAGAATGATCATGTCTAGAATGTCTCATAATCTCAATAGCATCAGTGAAAATATCAATATCAGCACTATCAAGATCAGCACACGTGTCACAACTACCAATTTCAGCACATGAACAAGAGATAGTATCATCTAAACAGGTAATATCACCGGATCTATTAAGCATGCTATCTCTAAGATCTACAATAGAATCATCCATAATAGCATCAATAGCATTAACATCTATCTCAACACAATCATCAGGGGAATGTCTCATGGATTCAAGCACATTAATCTAATAGTTTCACCAGCAAATTCCAGAGTAAGGCTACCAGCATGCACATCTATCATAGCTTTAGCAGTTTTAAGGAAAGGTCTACCTAGAATCAAAGATGAATGTCCTTTCTGCCTAAACCTACCATAATCCATATCAAGAACATAGAAGTCTGCAGGGAATATGAAATCTTTTACCTTGACCAAGATGTCCTCCAAGACGCCTTCTGGGACTGTTCAACGTCTATCAGCAAGGGATGCAATGAGATTTGTGGGTTTAAGCTCTACACCCTTGAGTTGATTGAAGACTGATTTTGGCATAACGTTGATAGCTGCTCCCAAGTCTGCTAAGGCATCTGAGAAGTCAATGTCACCAATAGTACAAGGGATGAGAAAGCTACCAGGATCCTTGCACTTTACTGGCATTGGCATTTGATAAAGAGAGGAGACAACTGCTCCTAAGTCAACCTTGCCTTCATGCTTAAATTTTCTCTTTGTAGTACATAACTCCTTCAAGAATTTTGCATATTTAGGCACTTGTGCGACTAAGTCAACTAGTGGAACATTGATCACCACTTTCTTGAAGATATCATAGACTTCATTAAACATCTCAGCTTCCTTCTTTCTCCTTTCAGCCTTAGCTACTGTAGTAGGAAATGGCAGGGCCGGTTTGATCACTTGCTTTCCTTCCTCACCCTTTTCTTGTTCTTCATGAGGTGCCACTTGTGTTTTTGATGAAGTGGACTGATCCTGTGATGTGGAAGTGGAAGTAGAAGGAAGAGTAGAAGGAGAGTCATCAACAACTTCCTTGTCATTTAAAGTATTGGTGGTAACAGGATCTGCAGAAGGGATTATCTTTCCACGTCGAAGAGATATAGCATTAACTCCACCAATATTAGGATTTTGTTGAGGTCCAACATTCGGATTGGTTACCACTTGAGATGGAAGCTTTCCTGAACCTTGACTCTGTACATTACTGAGTGCGTTAGAAAATTGACTCATTTGAGTTTTAAAAGCTTGAAATTCTTGCATCTGTTGCTGTTGCTGCATCAGGATTTTCATCATAGCGTCCACCTTACTTTCTAACCTTGAATCTTCATCTTGGATTGGCATTGGTTGTCTAACTTGTTGAAACATATTGCCACTAGAATTCCCACTTTGATTGAATTGTGCTTGCTGAGCTTGGCCATTTCCATATCGAAGATTTGGATGATCACGCCATCCAGAATTGTATGTATTGGAGTAAGGATCATATCTTTGGCCGCCTTGAGTCAAAGGCTTAGAAGGGTAAATCACATTACAAGATTCAACTCCATCATTCATGTAGGGGCAAGAGTCAGTACCATGAGTAGCTAGAGAGCAAATAGAGCAGAATGGCCCTACTAGAGCAGAAGAGTTAGCCTGTGGGGTAACAGAAGTAGAGGACCCCATAGGAGTGGCCCTATTGGAAGAATTTTGCATATGAGACATAACCATTTTTTCCATAGCAGATGCAAGTCTATCAATCTTCCTCTCTAGGCGAGATTCAGAATTAGAAGAAATTCGTCCCACTTCATTAACTTTGACCTGTTGTCTAGTACCAAATTGTTGGCTATTTTCAGCTTTCCTTTCAATCAATTCCCAAGCATGATCCACAGTCAAGTGTAGAAGTGCACCACCAGCAGCTGAGTCTAATAAATCTCTCTCTAGAGGTAAGAGACCTTCATGGAAGTATTAGATCAGTAACGTATCCGGAATCTGATGGTGGGGACAGCTAGAACATAGCATTTTAAAACGCTCTAGATATTCATATAAGGATTCTCCAACCACCTGTCGACATCCACATATGTCCTTCCTGATAGATGAAGTGCGAGAAGCTGGGAAATACTTTTCCAAGAACAGTTTCTTCAATTGGTTCCATGAAGTAATGAATCCAGGAGGTAATCGAACCAACCAAGTTTTAGCAGATCCTTCTAAAGAGAATGGGAAGGCACGCATCTTAATCTGATCTTCAGTCACACCAACAGGTTTCATAGCAGTGCAAACCATGTGAAACATCTTCAAGTGATTGTACGCTTCCTCACCTGAAAGGCCATTAAATTTTGGAAGTAAGTGAATCAATCCAGATTTCAATTCAAAATCTGCATTAATATCAGGATAATTGATACACCAATTTTGAAAATGCAAATCAGGTGAAACCAATTCTCTAATAGTCATAGCAGGATCAACATTATTAGCATTTGCATTTGCGTTTTCATTTACAATGGCATTTGCATTTGCATTAACATTAACATTCCCATCAGCATTAACAACAATATTATTAGCATCCATATTGACCTTAGAATCAGAAGAATCAACAATGGGCTCAACAGAGGAACTATTGCCCACAAAAGTACTAGCTCTAGTCCTTCTTCGTTGGTGAAGTGTCCTCTCAATCTCAGGATCAAATTCAAACAATTTTTCAGAAGAGGATCGGGTCATGCGATAAACAACTACCTAAGAAGTTGCCTAAAAGCTCAAACCTAAAGCCTAACCGCTGCTCCCTGGCAACGGCGCCAAAATTGATGCGTGCTTCTATCGCTAAAGCAATCAATTAAACTAGGTTCTAAATTATTATGCAGTTTAGGGTCAACCTAGGTCATTCTCCCAAGGAGCAAGCTATGGGTTTTCTTTAGGATTGATTTTTAAGTAACAAAAGATGCAATAGAATGGACCTAAACTAAAGTGCAAGATTCTACTACCTAAATGCAAATGACTCTAAAATCTATATGAGAATGAAACTAACCTAAATGAATTGGAATGCAATATTTGGGGTTTTTTTAGTGAAGTACGAATTAAGATACTAAGCAAAGAAAATAATCAAAAGCAAGACAATCAACAAGGATTTCGTTCAGTTATGGTGATAAAGGGGACAACTTAGGATTCACATGGATTTAGCTTTCTTAGCCATTTAATTTATTAGACCAAAGGGAGATTCAAGAAAAATTGGAGTCAATAAATTTAATCACCTAATCAAGACATGGGAAACCCTCATGCTCAATAACACCTAATCCACTAGAAAACTCATAATGGAAAAAATGTTGGTTAATTAAATCCATTAAAAACATATCACATTTGCTTAAGATATTTTGAAAATTATGTTTACAATTGCCTAATTAAACAATTCGACAATTAATCACCTAATTAAACAATCAAGAGATTAAACCCAAATTGACAATTAAATCAATAATGAAAACTCAATTAATAATTTAATCGGCAATCAAAGGTTTGTAAACAAAAATCCCAATAATCAATTAAAACAAATCAAATTCAAAATATCAATTCAATCCAAATAAAAAAAATAAGTCTACAATCTAAAACTAGATTGTTCTCAATTAACACAACCCAAAATTCTTTAAAACTAAACAATCTCAAGTCTTGAATCAAAAAGATAAAAGAAAGACACTCCCTTGTAGTCTTCAAGTGTAAGCTCCTAGGCTCTAGCTTCCTCCATGCTCCTCCCAAATTGCCTCCCAAAAGAATTTAAGCTTCCATGGATTTCATTCTACCTCTAAACTCCGAACACGAAGTCACAGCCATCAAAGGAGAAACAAAGTTGATGCTTGATAAATGGCCGTGGGTCCCGCGTGAAGAAACAATAGCAATTGAATGAGTCCAAGCTCTCCTGGTGCGGTGTCTGTGCGTCTGCGAGTGTGTGATTTCCAGCGGCTGTGACTCCGCGCCTGTCCGTGTATGCATATCCCGCATATATCCGTCTCAGCCTCCCCCCTTTTGTGGCGGCTAGGTTTTTTTAAGAAGGGAGGGGAGAGTTTTGGGTATTAATTTGGGCCTACTAAAATTCCAAAAGCCCAATAAAATTCCACCATTAGATTCTTTTTGAGTTTCTAAGAAAAGCTCTGCACCGTAGGATCTTCTGCAAGAATATAATAAAATCGTGATTTATCATATAATTGAAAATATTTTTCAAACACGATATAACAATTAAGATATTAACTTTTTGAGCCTAATAATATCATAATCAATTCAGATTTATATTATTTCCCAAAATTGGCTAATTATCCAAATATTATCTAATAAATCCAAATTAGCCTAAAATAATCTCCAAAATAAATGAATAAGGTGGGATAAAATATATTAAAATTATGATTTATCAACTATAAATACTTTAAAGTAATTTATTAAACTTCATTAATTTCCCTAAATTAGTTAACTCATTCTTATATTGAAGATATGTAACACCTTAGATTTCTGACCCTTTTTATACATGTCGGAAACGTTTCTAGTCAATTTGTTAGAGGTTCATTTTGGAATTTCGGCTTTTGAGCCGTTAGTCTTACCAGATGTCAGAATGCGTTCCTATTCTTGTTCTTATTCTTAGTTACAATGATTTGGTGATCCAGACTATTATTCAATTCTTATTCGTGTTTTTCTTACTATTCATACTATTTAAACGAAAATTCCAAACATGCAAATAATTTACATACAATAAATCAATATACGTTCTTTCTTCTTGATTCTTCGTCTTCTTTCCTTCTTGTTCATCTTTGGTATATTTTTCTTTCGTATTCCCATACCTATATGGTTGGTAGGGGAGGGTGAGATTCAGGGAAATTTCAGTAGCAAACAATACTAACTATACATGCAATGTCAAACCCCTTAACATTTCAATATATGCAGAGTGATAAAGGCACTGTTCTAGAGGCATACAAAAATAACACAAATATACTGATAAGAAGTACTTATTTACATACAGGAGTCTCCCTGCAGGGTTTGATAATATATACAATTTTTGTCCAAAATATTAGAAATTAAACTAAATATAACCAACAGCTCCATTTCTCTTAACCCATACACTTCAGTTGCCTATATTTACCGTTTTGCCCTTAGAGTCGCTAGCTTCTGCTGGAATATTTTTTATACTTGAAAAAGGGTGAGATTTAAACGAATCTTAGTAACATACAACCAATCATATAAAATGTGAAAATTAAATATGTCATGCTCCATATTATGTAACATATTAATAGCAATATCACAGCATGTATACATGAGTTAGGGGCCCATTCCCCAACTATCTGTAAACCTCGGTTGTGTTCTTACTCAACAACTAGGTAAGTGTGCCTCCACACACAAATTGACCTCCTCGGTAAAACCATATTAATTAATTATATCACTAAAGATGTCATTCACAACCATATAAAACATTCACATAACTTATGAAGGATGGAGTTACTACCTTATATCCCTTTTTTCAACACAAATCAATTCCTAATTTGATCTGGCTCGGGCTCAATGGATTGGTCCTAAAAATTCAAGTTTACAAGAATTAGATTAATACACATTCATATACTACTTTAGACTCTTCCAAATTGTTTTTGTTAATTATATTAGTCTAAAACTGTAAAATTACCAAAATGCCCCTAGGGACTCGGTCTAATTTCCTTTTGTATCCAGTCCGACTGTACTTTTTCAAAAATTTTGACCTAGGCTTTTCCTACATAGTTTTACATGTATAATCCATTGTTGGCCTTGGTTTTCTCCAAAATCATTGCCAAATGACAGTTTTGACCTTGACAACCCCTATTTAGAGTTTTAGGGCTATTTTTGGCATTTCACTTTTTAGGGCTTTTCTCACGATATGATCAACATCAACCTTACACCATTTTCCCTCCTAAACACAATGGAACCATTAGATTAATGAAATTCCAGCTCCTACTCCTATTTCCAGCACTTGCCAAAACTTACCTAAGGAAAAAGGGAAAATGCAATTTTGTGATTTAACCCTTGAAACTCTTTTCTTTTCACTCTTAATCACTTGTTAAACCTCCTAAAAACTTATTAGACATCATTTGAGGAAATTTGGGCAGCATAACCCCTAAGGGTTTTAACATGCCAAATTTACAAAATCAACAACCAAACCACAAATCATGACAATATCCACAATAATTGAAGTTCTTGAAGTTACCTCTTGATCCTCTCTCTAGGCATCACCTTCTCCCTCCTCAACCCTGCAGATTTGCTTGCGACACATGGTTTTTCATAGAGAACAAGAACTTAAAAGAGAAATTACACAAGTTAGAAGGCACTCGCTCTTGAAATCACAAGGCTCACCTTTGATTTTGGCTCATTGTGCTCTCTTGAACCCTAAGTTCCCAAAGCTTTTCTATGACACTTTCTCTCTCTATTTTGAGTGTGCTTGCCGTGAATGAAGAAGGAAATATGAAGAGGGAGCCTTTAAAAATATCTCTACCTCTCTTTTTAACATATATTAATTTAATAAGTAATGAAACCTTTTTATTTAATCTTATCCCTTCACAAATTGGTGTCATAGACTCTCTTTGACTTTGACCCAATTTTTCTCCCTTCTCCCTTCATGGTCCAAAATACGCCGCTCTTGGTCCCAATTAGACCAATTGAGTTTTTCTCCAATTATCTCAACTAGCTACACAACATATAATATTTTATTAAAATTTCACATGTGCTCATATCTTTGACAAATTCTTATTTAATCCTTTGACTTGACATAATGTCAGATAATGACACTTGGCATAATTAATATCCAAACAATTATTTTCCACCTTATTTCTTTATTTGGATGAAAATTATGAAAAAAAAGGAAGATAATAATTGCTCCAACTTTGACTTTTCAAACCTTGATTTTTTTTTACCAAGAATGTTCTAATTATACATATATCCTTTATTTTCCCTTACTTAATTGAAATTACTTCAATTAATTGAGAAAATAGTCAATCTTGTGCTTTATTGGCAAATTACGATTTTGCTATTACATTCTCGGATTAAATTTAGGCTTATTCCTTTTCCTTCTTTATTTGGCCGAAATTATGATTAATATTGGGTCAAATATTATGCTCTTTTATTCTTCTGTTTTGGGCTTCAATATTGGGCTTTTTGAAACACCCAAATATTAATTTCATGATTTGTTCTAGCCAATTTTTATGAAAATGAAAATTTACTAGCTTCTTAGATTCCAAGTTCATGAATATTCACCATTTCATTTAATGCCACAAATAATTACAAGATATATTGGTGAATAAAATTTGGGGTGTTACAATTCTCTCCCTCTTAAATAAATTTCATCCTTAAAATTTGCTACACATACATAGCCATAAATTGTGGGTAATGCTACCATATATCTTCTTCTGTTTCCCATGTGGCTTCTCTGGGAGATAACCCCTTCCAGACGAATTTGATAAACAGGATGCTCTTGCTTCTGAGCTATTTCTCCTATCGATCAATGATTCGGTCAGGTGTGACTTTATACGTCAAATCATCCTGCATCTCCACGTCTTCATATTCAATTACATGTTCTGGATCGGGTTGATACTTCTTCAATTGTGAAACGTGAAAGACATCATGCAACCTGCTCAAGTTTAGTAGCAAAGCTATACGGTACGCTACTAGCCCAATCTTCGACAAGATCTCAAATGGGCCAATGTACCTTGGATGTAACTTCTTCACTTTCAGTGCCTTGCCAACACCGATGACTGGCGAAACTTTCATGAACACATGATCACTGACTTCAAACTCTAGAGATTTTTTACTTTTATCAGCATAACTCTTCTGTCGGCTTTAGGCAATCAGTAATCTCTGATTTATCAACTTGATCTACTCAATTGTTTGATCAACTATGTCTGGCCCCAGTAAGCGCCTCTCAGACAGTTCCATCTAGCATAAGGGCGATTAACATTTCCTTCCGTTCAGTGCCTTATATGAAGTCATTTGAAAGCTCTAGTGATAGCTATTATTATAGAAAAACTCTTCCAATGGAAGGAATTTATCCCAACTACCTTTAAAATCTAATGCACATGCCCTCAGCATATCCTCAAGTGTCTATATCGTTTGTTCTGTCTGCCATCTATTTGAGGATGATAGGTTGTACTGAACCTAAGCTTAGTACCTAAAGGTTCGTGCACTACCTTTAAGAACTTGGAAGTGAATCAAGGATCTTGATCTAAAATGATATTCTTTAGAGTACCATGTAATCATACCATTTCTTTGTTATAAATCTTTGCCAGTTTATCAAGAGAATAATGTATATTGATAGTAGGAAATGGGCTGTCTTCGTGAATCTATCAACTATTACCCATATAGCATCATGATTTTTGACGTTGGGTAACCTTGTCATGAAATCCATGGTAATACTTTCCACATCCACTCAAGAATCTCAGGGTTTTGTAGAAGCCCTGATGGTCACTAATGTTCAACTTTTACTTTCTGGCAAGTGAGACAATGAGTGACAAACTTAGTTATGTCTCTTTTCATTCCTAGCCATCAATATAGGGACTTCAAGTCATGGTACATTTTTGTTGCCCTTGGATGCAGAGTGTATTTACTCTTGTGTACTTCTTCTAGGATTTGTCATTTCAGCTCTATCTGTAGTAGAACATATATCCGCTTCTTATATCAGATTAGCCTGTTTGGTGACAAGTCATATTTCTAAGTTTCTCCTCTGGTAATCATATCTTTGATAGATAACGCTTGTCTATCCTATAACTGTGCTTCTTCAATTGCTGCTCTCAGGTCATTATACACCTAATTGACAGTATTATTGCTCATCAAAATCTGACTAGACAGATTGAGATCTTTGAAATCCATGATCAGTTTCTACTCACGAATTATCATAGCTGCCACCTGCACTAATGTATAGTTCCATGTGTCAACAACTACATTAGCCTTCCTTGGATGATATTTAATCTCCAGATTGTAATCTTTCAGTAACTCTATCCACCTGTGCTGTCTTATATTGAGCTCTTTCTGATCATACAGATATTTCAGGCTCTTGTGGTCACAGTACAGCTCTACAGTTGCACCATAGAGATAATGTCTCTAGATTTTTAGAGCAAATACAATAGCTGCCAACTCAAGATCATGAGTAGAATAATTCATTTCATGAGGCTTCAGTTAATGAGATGTGTACGCCACTATTTGGCCATGTTACATCAAAACACATCCCAATCCATACCCACTGGCATCTGTATAAACAACATAGGTAAACTGCGAATCCGGGGTAATCAGCATTAGCGCTATCGTTAATCTCTGCTTCGAATATATAAAGCTGCTCTCACAACTATTGTCCGACACAAAATTCTTGAGTTTTCCACGTTAACTTTGTCAAAGGCTATAAATCTTCTATAATACCTGGTAAGACCCAAAAAATTGCGTATTTCAAATATAGTCTCTGGCCTTTTCCAGTTTAATACTGCTTTCAGTTTAGTACTGCTTCCACTTAACTAGGATCAATAGAGACCCCTTGCTGTGAGACTACGTGGCTAAGAAACTTAACCTCTGAAAGCCAAAATTCACATTTTCTTAGGTTGGCATAGAGTTGCTTATCCCTCAGTATATTTAATACTGTTCTCAAATGTTTCTCGTGTTTGGTTTTACTTCACGAGTATTTTAGAATATCATCGATGAAGGCTACTATAAATTGGTCCAGATACAGACGAAATATTCAATTCATGTAGTCCAAAAACAAGGCGGGTGCATTGATTAGCTTAAATGGCATCACAAGAAACTCGTAATGGCCATATCTGGTCTTGAAAGTAGTTTTCATTATATCTTCTGCTTTTACTCTGAGTTGATGGTATCTCGATCGTAAATCAATTTTTGAGAATATGCAGGAACCAGAAAACTGATCGCAGATCGTCAATTTTAGGGAGTGGGTATTTGTTCTTGACGGTTACCTTATTTAATTCCTTGTAATCGATACAGAGTCTTAGGCTTCCATCTTGCTTTTTAACAAAGAGCACTGGAGCTCCTCAAGGTAAGGCACTGGGTCTAATGAATCCTTTCTCTAGTAGCTCCTCGATCTGTTTCTTAAATTTTTCCATTTCTCTCTGAGCCATTCTGTATGGGGCTTTAGATATTAAACCTGCTCCTAACCTAAGATCAATTGAAAACTCTACTTACCTATCTAGAGGTAATATGCTAATATCCTCTGGGAACACATCGAGAAATTCATTTACCACAGGGATACTCTCCAACGCTATTCCAGCCTCTGATTGCATGGAGGAAAACATGAGGTACCCCTAACAACCTTTCTGTAAGCATCTCCTTAACTGCAGAAAGAAGATTAAGATTGATTTCTTTACCTGAATGTGGCTACAAATTAGGGTATATAACTCTTTTATTTTTGCAGTCGAGTAACACATTATTGGCTATCAACTAGTCAACACTGAGGATTACCTCTAAGCCTTGCAACAGTAAACAAATCAGATCCACGATTGATTTATACCCCTCAGCATTTACCACACAATTCAAACAAACATTGGCCGTGAGAATTCTAACACCCGTGGGCGTAGATACAACCATATCATACAAGACTTGGTCTACTTTCAAGCCTAATCGCCTCACAAAATTGTATGCAATGATTGAATGGCTAGCACCCGATTCATACATAACATGTACTAAGTTTCCATTAAGGGAAATCGTACCTTGTATTAGTTCAGGAGACTTCCTAGCCTCCTCCTGCATTATTGTATAGACCCTGCTTGGAACTTTGGACCTCGTCTCCTCTAATTGGCGCTTCTGTGGACAATCTTTAGCAATATACCCTATTTATTGCATACATAACAAGTAGGCTGTCAGTTGGATCCAATTTCAATGGAGCACTACTGTAAGTTCTGCCAGGATGAAATGGTTTATGACAACACTAGCAGGTTCTGTTTCCCAAAAAATTTTGGCCTCTGCAGCCTCTAGTCCGGTTTGGCCTTTTACTGTCTCCCCTGGATGGTAGACCCTGATCTTTATGTTTCTGGGATAAACCACCACTATCAGATGTGCCCTTACTATTGTTGTTTCTAGCAGAAGACAAGCTCAACAAGTGATTCTCAATGACACAACATTCTTCAACTACCTTATTGAACTCAATGAAACACTTTGAAACCAGTTTTTCTTTCATCTCTGGCTTTAATCTCTTATCATCATATCCGCACTCCATTTCTCATCATCAAATATTTGATGCATGTAGAATATTGAGACAATCAAATATAATGAGCAAAATAGTCATCAAATCTCTCTCTGTCTTGCTGTTATATATTGAGGAATTCTTTTTCCTTTTCTCTCTTGACAGAAGGGGGAAAGTATTTGTCATTGAATTTCTTTGGGAATAATTCCTAGATCACTAGAATATTCCTCCCCCTAAGAATCAGTTCAGTATTCTTCTACCATCTATCTCCATCGCCCTCAAGCTTATAGATTGCCAACAGGATCTTAATTTCATCCGGGCACAACAAAATGTTAAAAATTTTCTCTAAAAGCGATAGCCAGTCTTCGGCTAACTGAGGAACAAATTCCTTCGGAAGATAGGAGGTTGCTGCTTACTAAAGCTTCCTCCCCAAGTCTGTATGTCCGCCTCAAGATCAAGTAAAATATCCTCTGGTTGAGGTCCCTCAAGTGGTTTATCTTCACCATCCCATCTTACTAGTTCTTTCAAGTGATCCTGCGTCTGCTGTACTTCTCGTAGCTCTTCTTGGATTTCATTCATTGTGGTCTACTGCTGCGTCAACATAACCAGAATCTGCTGTTGTATTGAGTCAGGTCAATCCTCCTGATCTGGGTAATTACCTCTTCCTCTAGTTCTCCCTTTTGGTCTACCCCTTGCTAGTACCATCTTTATATATCACTATATGAAAACAGGAAAGAGGTAAACTCCATGTAAACTTAAGGGCATTTTCATCATTGCATAATATTTTGGGTACACAGATATGTCAGATATAACATACAACAAATATTTATAGTAGTTAAGGAAAACTATAGACATCACACAACCTACAAACTATTATACACCACATGTTCAACCTTTTACACCACATAACATAATTTACATATAGCTTCCTAGGGGGTCACCTATCCTAAGATTGCCTTGGGTTAAGCACGCTTAACTTTTTATGTACCCGTACAAAACACAGACACTGTGTCACACCCTTACCTTACTTTGACTTGCAAAGGAATATTATTGCGGAAAATGATATACGGTTCGGTAGGCAATACAGGAATAGGATAAATATATTGATAATAAGTGCATGATTACAAAAATTCCCACATAGGGTTTCGTACATAATAATTACAAAACTTGTAGCTACACATGGCTACTAGGGTGTCTAAACCCATTCTAGTGAAACAGAGACATCTACTAGTCTTCATTCAATCACTGCAATCCTCTCGTACAATTCTCTTCTTTGTTCTCAGCATATCTTTTGTCTCCTTCTGTCTAAATTGTTGGTAAGGGAGGGTGAGATTCGAGAGAATCTCAGTAGGTAACAGTACCAATATGCATGCAAGATAAGTGCTTAATTCATAACATGCATACATTACATAACTCATGCTCACACAATGACATATCTACGTGCTTAATGTTTCAAGCAACAAAACTTTGATCACAGTATAAACAGAAACAGAGCTTCAATCATTTATATATGTTTCACATAATCAAGCAAAGCAATAACATGCATTAATACACCATCACAAATATCAAATACATATAGGAGGGGTAAGTTTCCTACCTTAGACCTTTTCCACCTAGAACTATGTGCCTCGATTTACATGCCAATCCCTCGGGCTTTTAACTTGGTCCTAAAATGTCAAATGTATAAGAATTAAGTTAAAACCCATTCATGTACCATTTTAGGCACTTCCATAGTGTTTATAATGGTTATATTAGCCTATAATGAAAATTTACCAAAATGTCCCCAGGACCCCGGCCCAGCCTCACCCCGCCGTACCCGGTCTGACTGTACTTTTTTTGAAATTTTGACATGGGCTATTCTAACATATTTTTACCCAAGGAATCCATTTCTGGACTTAGAATTACCAAATTCACTACCAAAAGATGAAATTGCCCTTGGCAGCCCTTATTTAATTGTTTCAAGGGTGTTTTCATAATTATACTTTTTCGGGCTTTTTTGAAAAAGTGACCAACTGTAACTCCACCTAATTTTCCCTCTTGAACTCAATGGAATCATCAAATCATCAAAAATCCAACTTTACGGCCCTCTAATAGCCCTGGCCAAAACTGAAAATTCTTGGGAAAAAGTTGGGGTTTTCCGAATTTAACTTCGTAGACGTGTTTCTTTCTACTCCTAACTACTTTATTAACTATTTCACTAGGTTACAGCTACCATTTGGACCCAATATTGGTAGCATAACCCCTAGGCCAACCCATTTCCAAAAATTAAAACCAATGACAATCTAGCGAAATTTCACCAATTAAATTGTCCACATCAGCCAGGATAATCAATATACAAAGATTTGGAAGTTACCTTTCACTTTTCACTTCCTCTGGCTCCACTTGAAGTGGCTGAAACCCTAGCCCTTTTCCAACAAGTAAATTGAGCTTCAACAACCTTCAAATACATGAAAGAGTAGCTTAGAAGTAGAGTTATACGCGTTAGGTATGAATTTATTGAACAAATCGACCTATCTTGTGAGTTTTCTTCCCTTTCTCTCTCTCTCTAAAAGCTCTCAACTCTTTCTCTCTCTCTTTTGTTTAAAAAAAACCGTTGGGAATGGTATGAGGAAGATGAAGATTTGTTTTATAATATCATGATGATGTCATAATTGTCCAATTTTTCCATTTCCGGATTTCAAGTAATTTCTGGTAGATTTTTTGCCCAACTTTGAAAAATTATAACTAATTCTAGGAAAATCAAATTGGAGTGGTTCCAAAGGTTATAGAACCCTTATTGAGTCTAGTGACATAAAAAAATATAGCCTCTCATCATTTGGAAGCACAAAATTCCTAGATTTTTAATATTTAAATGATGTTCTAGAAAAGTCACAGTTTTTCTGGCCTAAATTCAAAAATTTATAACTTTTTGTATATAGCTCTAATTGAGTCATATGATATATCTAATTAAAACTTAGAATGACTACTTTCACTCTGTAAAATATCATAATTTTTTCTCATCATTTGGTTATACAAAATCATATGACAAGCTTACTACCTCACAGGTGATTTAACTAGAAGCATTATTTACCTTTCAATTTCCAATATTTCATTCCTGTAACCATAAATATTCACCATTTTATTGAATATATTAAATAATTACAATACATTCTTGGTGAATAAAATTTAGGGTGTTACACACTGGCTCTATCAGCTTCCATCTACTGGTTCCCTGTGACTGCCCTCGCCTCAAAAGGAGTGCCGGCTACCTTCGGTCACCCTAAATATAATGATTGGACCCCACATCACTAGCGGTACATATACCTTCGTACTATGTCGATAATATGCTCCAAGAACTCCCAAAAGCATTTGTTTGGGCCTCTCTCAACAATATCAATCTTCTTCCAGTTCCAGAATGTTGTGTCCAGAAAGAAGTCCATGGTAGTGAAGATCTAGCACTCATTTGTCTGATCAATCCCCCGCTACTCCTAGATCATGTACAAGGACTCCATGCCACCCAAAAATGAGAGGTACAAGTCAATGGTAATGGCATGTTCTCATACAGCTCACCGATATCTGCCTCAGATATAATCCCACAACTCTAGATCTGGTTGCAGGTTATAGGCACATGCACGGTCTTTGCTCTGGAGATGTCAACCTCACTTGGGTCCTCCTCGGATTCATCCGTCAGTGGATGTCCTAACTCTCCCAACAGTGACCTAGTTGGTGACACTAGCATTGGCTCTGGGCCATATACAAGTATCTCCTGAACTCTCTTCCTGGATGTCTTCTTCATCTTTAGACCTCCCAGTGCATAATACTCAATGTACACTTGTCCCTCAGGAATCCGCTACTCTGGTAGTCGTTGGTTCACTAACAAAAGAGACCCCTCACTTTGTTGATTTGAACTGCTCATGATTTCTTGTCACCATGCAAACAAGACATATCAGTGTACTATTTTAAAAATTCTAGAATCACTTTTAGCTCTGATACCAAAAATGTCAAACCCCTTACATTTCGATATATGTAAAGTGATAAAGGCATAGTTCCACGGCATACAGAAATAGCACAAATATACTGATAAGAAGTACTTGTTTATATAGAGGAGTCTCCCTGCAGGGTTTGATAATATATACAATTTTTGTCTAGAATATTAGAAATTAAACTAAATATTACCAACAGCTCCATTTCTTTTGACCTGTACACTTCAGTTGCCCGTATTTACCATTTTTCCCTTAGAGCCGCTAGCTTCTGCTCGAATATTTTTTTACTTGAAAAAGCGTGAGATTCAAATGAATCTCAGTAGTAACATACAACCAATCATATAAAATGCGAAAATTAAATATGTCATGTTTCATGCTATGCAACATATTAACAACAATAGCATGACATGTATACATGAGTTAGGGGTCCATTCCCCCACTATCCGTAAACCTCGGTTGGGTTCTTACTCAACAAACAGGTAAGTGTGCCTCCACAAACAAATTGACCTCCACGGCAAAACCATGTTCGTTAATTATATCACTAACGAAGGCATACACAACCATATAAAACATTCACATAATTTAGGAAGGATGGAGTTATTACCTTGTATTCCTTTTTTTTAACACAAATCAATTCCTAATTTGATCTGGCTTAGGCTTAACGGACTGATCCTAAAAATTCAAGTTTACAAGAATTAGGTGAATACCTATTCATGTACTACTTTAGACTCTTCCAAATTATTTTTGTTGGTTATAATTGTCTAAATCTGCAAATCAAAATACCCCTAGGGACCAGTCTAAGTCCCTTTTGTACCTAGTTGAACTGTACTTTTTCAAAAATTTTGATCTGGGTTATTCCTACACAATTTTGCTTGTAGAATGCATTTTTTGCCTCAGTTTTCTCAAAATCACTGGCAAATGACAGTTTTGCCCTTGACAGCCCCTATTTAGGGTTTTAAGGCTATTTTTGACATTTCACTTTTTAGGGCTTTTCTCAAGATATAATCAACATCAACCCTACACCATTTTTCCTCCTGAACACAATGGAACCATCAGATTAGTGAAATTCCAGCCCCTGCCCCTATTTCCAGCATTGGCCAAAACTTACCTAAGGAAAAGGGGAAAATGCAGTTTTGTGATTTAACCCTTGAAACACTTTCCTTTTCACTCCTAATCACTTGTTAAACCTCTTAAAACTTATTAGACATGATTTGAGAAAATTTGGGCAGCATAAGCCCTTAGGGTTTTAACATCCCAAATTTACAAAATCAACAACCAAACCATAAATCATGACAATATCCACAATAACAACAACTAAACACCAAAGGAATTGAAGTTCTTGAAGTTATCTCTTGATCCTCTCTCTAGACGTCACCTTCTCCTGCCTCAACCTTGAAGAATTGCTTACGACACATGGTTTTTCATGGAGAATAAGAACTTAGAAGAGAAATTACACAAGTTAGAGGCACTGGCTCTTGAAATCATATGGCTTACCTTTGATTTTGGCTCCTTGTGCTCTCTTGAACCCTAAGTTCCCAAAGCTCTTCTATGACACTTTCTCTCTCGATTTTGACTGTTCTTGGCGTGAATGAAGAAGGAAATATGAAGAGGGAGCCTTTAAAAATATCTCTACTTCTCTTCTTAACATATATTAATTTAATAAGTTGTGACACCTTTTTATTTAATCTTATCCCTTCATAAATTGGTGTCATAGACTCTTTGACTTGGAAACAATTTTCCCCTCTCCCTTCATGGTCCAAAATACGCCACTCTTCATCCCAATTAGACCAATTGGGTTTTTCTCCAATTATCTCAACTAATTACACAACATATAATATTTTATTGAAATTTCACATGTGCTCATATCTTTGATAAATTCTTATTTAATCATTTGACTTGAGATAATGTGACATAATGAAACTTGGCATAATTAATACCCAAACAATTATTTTCCCCCTTATTTATTTGTTTGGACAAAAATTATGAAAGAAAAAGGGACGATTATAATTGCTCCAACTTTGATTTTTCAAACCTTGATTTGTTTGACCAAGAATGTTCTAATTATACATATATCCTTTATTTTCCCTTAATTAACTAAAATTATTTCAATTAATTGGAAAAATAATTAATCTTGTACTTTATTGGCAAATTACAATTTTTCCTTTACATTCTTGGATTAAATTTGGGCTTATTGCTTTTCCTCCTTTATTTGGCCGAAAGTATGATTAATATTAGGCCAAATATTATGCTCTTTTTT
Source organism: Inga laurina (assembly GCA_963855925.1). NCBI lineage: Eukaryota > Viridiplantae > Streptophyta > Magnoliopsida > Fabales > Fabaceae > Inga > Inga laurina. Next base: position 59,244,223 of record OY979708.1, read on the forward strand.
TCTTCCATTTTGGGCTTCAATATTGGGCTTTTGGAACACCCAAAAATTTATTTCATGACTTGTTTTAGCCCAATTCTCATGAAAATGAAAATTTACTAGCTTCTTAGATTCCAAGTTCATGAAAATTCACCATTTCATTTAATGCCACAAATAATTACAAGATATATTGGTGAATAAAATTTGGTGTGTTATATGCAAGGTGAATGCTGGTGCATGAAATGCTTACCTTACATAGGCTCATGTTCACATAATGTTATTATGCATGCTCAATGTTTCATGCAGTATACATATGGCCACAGTAAAAATAGAAACATAACTTCATGCATTCATACATGCTTCACATAATCAAGCAAAGTAGTAATGCAAATCAATACATAGCAAACACATCAAATATATGCAAGTTAAGTAAGTTCACTACCTCTTGTCTTCATGTCGCCCTTATCTTCCAATCACTGAGGCTTCTTGGAAATTCTTTCAGTAATTTCTTTCTTGACTTTTCATAACCCTAGATATATAATCATATCATTAGGGTTAATAAACTAAGTCAACAGTAAAGTCAAAGTGGTCCAACTATCCAAAGTTGGTTAACTTCACTCTTAAATTTCCACTTAATTACCTAGTGTTATTACATTTTTCCATTTTCACACTTGTACTTAAATCTGCCAGAATTTTCCTTAATCTTTGAAAATTCATAACTAATTATATAGATGTTTAATTATGATAATTCCAAAGGCTATGTGACTCCTTAATCAGTCTAGTTTCAAAGAAAAATATAGCCATTACACTTCTAGATGCATATCAATACATTATCTCACTTAATTGATCACTGCCCCCAGAATTCGTCAGTTTTCCAAACAAAAATTTGAAAATTCATAATGAATTCTACAAAAATCCAAATAGGTTGGTTCTAGGTTTTATAAAAATACATTTAAGTCCTCTTTCAATGAAAAATATTATAGAGTCCCAATTATAATCACACAGTTCCCAGAAATTCGCCAAACTCAAACTATTACAGATTTCATTCCAGATTCAGGGTCAAACTTTGAAAAATCATGAATTCAATCAACTCGTCCAAATGGCTTATAATACCCATCAAATTAAAGAATTAAATGTCTACTTTAATGTTGTAAATTTTCATAGCATTTGGACAAATTTTGGAGGATCAAAAGCACAGTGTAAGGTCTCTGCCTCCAGAAAACGAATTCACAAAGCTTTAAACATAAACTTCCAAAATCATCATTTAACCATAAGCACATGATTAAACCCCAAAAATACCCTCTAGATGGAAAATGAAGAGTACCTCACCTTCATGAAAACTCATCCAAACAACAAACCAATCGGTTCAGAGGTGAAATTGGCTCTGAAGGGTATTTTGAGATATGTAGAAGAAGGTTTATGAAGGGTATTTTGAGAGAAAACTCTGATTCAGAGGTGAAATTGGCTCTGAAGCTCAAGAATAGTCACTATTCACAACTTTCTCTTTCCTTTTCCAATTTCTCATGATTTTTCAGATTTTCCCCTTCTTTTGGATGAGCTTGGACAAAATTAATGGCCCTTAAGGAGTCTTGGAATGTTCTGACATGTGTCAAACCTTATGGTGCCATTTGTCCGGTGATCCAGTGATTCGGTGACATTTGTCACTTGTTTTAATAAAGTGGGTCCCACCTCTTTCTCTCTCCTCTCAGGCATCCTTGATTAGTCAGGGGAAGGAGAGGCCTGACAATTTCCCTGGACTCCCGTGTTCGGTATACAGGAAGTCAAGTACATGATCAAGTGGGAGACCAGTAGTTTCCCTAAACTTAGGTGCTAGTGTTACTGTCTTGGAATGCCAATAAAATGGCAAAAAGCAACCTTCATCATTAGGGACATTTATCCCTCTCTTAACATGCCAACACAAAAGTTGATTTGTACTTTGTCATGATGAATAGACAAGTGTCACTTTCTTATTTGTGCAACACAAAAATTGAGTCAACATCACTCATTATGACTTACTTTATTAAAACTACTTCAATCAAGTTACTTTATCAGTTTATACTCGGGATTCTACTCTGGACCGTGACATGCATAATAATGCCCGCCAAATGATGCAAGGTTAAAGTGTATGTGTGTGGGCCCCATATGGATCCATATACCAGTATCTACTTCAAAAACCGCATGGTACATATGTCTCCCTGAAAATGCCATGTGCACATCTTCACTGGCATACCAATCTACTAGAATTTGACAGTCATCAAGTTTTTGGCACCATTGTCGGGGAATCAAGGCAATTATTTTTAGTATTAAAGGTCCTTTAGTATTTTAAGCTTAAGCATTTTTCTTTCTTTTTTCTCTTTTCTTTTCAATTTATTTTTTTTAGTTTGATATTCGATCTTTGTCTCTTTGTCTTTACAGGGCTTCACATTATATGTCAGGCAGAGCAAAGAAAACATCTAAGAAGAAAAAGAAGGTTAGCGAACTTTTAGAGATAACAACACTGCAACATTCAGATCACGAAGAAGAAGAAACAATAGCAAAGAAATGGCTGAGGATGAAAATGATCATTTGGGTGTCAATCCCGAGGTTATCAATATGGAATCAAAGTACGTGCATTTCAAGTCAATAATTTTGAAATCAAGCATGCTATGCTTAAGATGCTTAACTATAAGGTTAGTATGCAAGAAACAACACAGAAGATCAAAATCGACATCTCATAAAGTTTCTTGATTTTTGTGATTGTTTCAAGTAAAATGGAGTTCCTAGTAATGTGATCCATCTTCGACTCTTTCCATACTCTCTCCAAGGAAAAGCCAAAGAATGGCTCAACGCATAACCTCTTAGGAGACATTAGAAGAAAAGCTCATATCAAGATTCTTTCTACACAACAAGATGGTGGATGCAAGAGTTGCTCTTACTAACCTTTATCAATAGTTTGGTGAACATTTGTATGAAGCTGGGGAGAAATTTAAGTTGCTTGTCAGGTATATCTAGGTCATAATCTAGAAAAATAGGTAATGCTTCAAATCTTCTGTACTCGTTTGACTCCTGAATCTAAATCTGAATTAAATGCCATCACTAATAGGGGAATTACAAAGCAACCAATAAAACATGTCTGGAAATGTTTAGATGACTAATAACTTTCCATATTTTATACATTTAAAGAATATTTTGAAGATAATTGGAGAGTTATCTATGCAATTTTGGAAGATTTAATGAGATTTTATGAGATATCAATGGATGCATTATTTATGGGATTTCAATTTAAAATGGAAGCTTTTGAGTTTAAGAATAAATAATAATAGGAAGATTTCTCAAATAAAACAAAATCAGCTTTTATTATTATTTTTGTTATTATTATTATTATTATTATTTCTCCTATTATGTAATAGTTCATTTCTCTTTGTCATCACAGTTTGGTTGCATGTTTGGGCTTTCACAATTGGGTATTTTGAATCACTTGCCAAATAAAAAAAAGGCCTTGGTGGAAGGAATAGATGCAAGGCCAGAGATAACATTGTGTAGTAGTTTTAGGCTTGGGCTTCTTATTTATAACTTAAGATATGAAGAGGAGCTATGGGAAATGGAAAAAAATTGGGGGTCCTGGAGATTAAAAAGGAAGAGAGAAAACAAAGGCTACGTTTTTTGGTGTACTAAAGACACAAAAAAGATGCAGCCACACAGTGAGAGATAGGAGCTTGATTATCTGTCGAAGACTTGGAAAAAAGGAGAGCCGCAATTGTTGACAAGGGGGGCTTCATCTCTTGACTTGGGCACCGTTTTTCTGGATTGATACTGGTGATAATCGCAGAGAAGAAAAGAAATAGAGCAACAACTAGAAGCAGGGGAGATTATTGCAGATCGGTCATCATCGCTAGAGGGAGCTCGCGAGCTAAAGAGTGGGAGGAGCAGCGTCTGGAGGTCAAGATACCGAGGAGGCTACCGCTGTTCTGGGAAGTTGTGCATCTTATTGGTTGGTTTTTGGAAAAGCATGTCATTTGCCACTTGAGTTGGAGTATAAAGCATGGTGGGCAATCAAGAAGTTGAATATGGACCACAAAGAAGTTGGAGCTAAAAGGTTATTGCAACTAAGTGAGTTGGAAGAATTGCGACTTCAAGCATTTGAGAGTTCAAGATTATACAAAGAAAGGACAAAGAAATGGCATGACAAGCATGTCTTGAAGTGCAATTTTGAGCCCAGCAATTGGTTCTTATCTTTAACTTAAAGCTCAAGTTGCTTCTTGGAAAGCTTAGATCTAGATTATATGGTCATTTTAGAGTAGTTTCTGTGTCATCAAAGAGTATAGTTGAAGTTAAAAATGAGAGTACAGGAAATTGCTTTAAAGTGAATGGGCAAAGACTGAAGCACTAGTATGGTGGTGAGGTGGACCGGCAAGCAATGGTTCATCATTTGTCACAACCTCCTTGAGTTTTTGACATAGTCTGGCTGAGGACTATAAACCAAGCCCTTCTTGGGAGGCAACCCAAGGTTTGATTGTTAAGTTTTTTTATTTAGTTGAGTTTTTTTGGGTTTGTTGATTTTGTACGACTTTTGTAGCCCCTGGTGATATATTCCACTTTGATAGCCATAAGCAAGAGCATCCAAGAGCACGAGACGTGGATTGAGAAGGGAGTTTCCTTCTACTTTTCCTTGCTTTGTTTAATTGATAGTTGATAACATGTTCTGGATATGAGTGCTGGATATGGGTTATCTTTGCATGTGATTGATATTTGTTATTGACTATTGAGTTGAGTGGTGGTACTTGTGAGTTGTGCTCAATTGGTGAAAATTTGAGATCTTTGAAGCTTTTGCCATCCCTACACTTGGATATGGTTGTCTTTATCTCCATTACTTAGAGTTACTTGTTCGCATTGAGGACAATGTGACATTTACGTGTGGGGGTGAGGGTACCATTGATTTTGTATGACTTGTCTTCAATTTTGAAAACAATTCTTTGATTTTGGCACATAAATAGAAGAATTTTAACAAATTTTGAAAAAAAAAAATTGCTTTCATGGAAGTTTGGATTTTAGTTGTGAACATTGGCAAAGTTGGTTTGATTTGAATTTGAAAAAGGATTGAGCTTAATTAGAATTGCATTTTATCTTCTTGGAATGTTAGTAGATAGGCAAAGAATTTGGTTTGGATGATTGACTTTAGGATATTAAAAACTGATGAGAAACTTGAGTCTAAATATTCATTTATTTCAAGAGGGAGTACACTTATTGTGATTTCATCTCTAGAACTTGTCTTGAATATCTTTTGAAGCTTAAAAAATCCTTTTGCATGTACAAAGATGATTTAGGCATTCATTTCATAGCTAGTTTGGCCAAATGTCCATCCTTTTTACATGAAAATCCTTTGTTTTACCCCATTTGAGCCTTAATGTGTTTTTAAAAGAAAATTGCATAGAGAAATAGCCATTTGTTTGAGAAATGCAATTTTTATATCTTTTCCTTTCCATTCATTTGCTACTTTAGTAAATGCTAAGTGAAACAATTTTAGAAAGAAAATGAAGGAGTTAGAAATTCAATACTATAGTAGGAGTGTGAGTAGATGGCAACAAGGAAAAGTTAAAAAAAAAGTATATATAAAAAAAGAAGAAAATAAAATAAATAGAAATGAAAAAACAAGGGAAGGAAAAAATGGAAGAACAAAAAAATTGTTGAGTTCAATTTAATAAAGGTTGTTTAGAGTGCAAGTGAGTTTGTTTTATCTTAGTATGTATTTCTTCATTCTTTATGAATTTCATTAAGTTGCTTGGCACTAATTAAAATACTCTTCCATACCATTTGACTACTTTCATTTCATTATCCTACCTTATTCATTATAACCCTTGGAAAAGTCCTTTTGATTTGTGTGAGTAATGGGATAATGTAGTGGAGATGGAGATGATAAACAGGATTATGGTAGATGAGTTGCAATAAGTGGAAGAGAGTGAAACACAAGTTCTTTAATTATCTTGAGAGAAGAGTGCAAACACTTCATTTGTGAGGAACATTCCATTATTATTTATCTTTGCCAAGTTATTTGCACTTCTACTTGCACTTTTAGAAGATGGAAAAGAGTTTTAAGAAAGCTTCATTCTTGAAAATTTGAATTAAATCCAATTTTGTAGTGTTTGATTTGAGAATCTTGCTTCTATGATTTTCTTTGGTTGTTGATATTTTGAAATCTTGAGGACAAGATTTAATGCAAGTGTGGAGGCATGATAACTCTCCATATTTTGTACATTTAAAGAATATTTTGAAGATAATTGGAGAGTTATCTATGCAATTTTGGAAGATTCAATGAGATTTTATGAGATATCAATGGATGCATTATTTATGGGATTTCAATTTAAAATGGAAGCTTTTGAGTTTAAGAATAAATAATAATGGGAAGATTTCTCAAATAAAACAAAATCAGGTTTTATTATTATTATTATTATTATTATTATTATTTCTCCTATTATATATTAGTTTTTTTTTACCGAAAGAATATGATTTTATTGATAACCAAAAGAAAGCATACAAGAAAGTTTATAATAGGAACATAAAACCAACAGCAAAAAAAGAGAAATTACAGCTCCAGAAAGCTAAAGTCTATTCCAAAAAAAGACAAACACAATACAAATCAACACAGCCATATTAGCCAATTCCTTCCCGCACAGCATGTTGCACTCTAGAATCAACGCCAGCCCCAAGCTCTTGAGCATCCCTTGCATCTTGAAGTAGCACATCTGTCAGAAGAGATGTTAGTGTGACCACCCACCCAATAGGGCACATTGCTTTTCTAGTTTCATTAGCAACCACATCATCTGCTTTGTTTCCTTCTCTTGAAGAGTAGGAAAGAGACCAATTTTCCTTGGACACAAGAAGATTACCCACATCTTGCAATAGAAGACAACATTCCCACTCACCTCCAAACAATTTCCTATTTTTTACATAGTCATATACTTCTTTGTTGTCAACTTCAATGATAGCCCGTGACACCTGCAGCTCCACCATTAACATTACAGCTTTCCTTAGAGCAAGAATTTCAGTCATAAATGCAGAACATGACTCAACCTTTTCCCCAAATCCCCACAAAAACATACCTACATGATCTCTACAGACAATACCCACTGCTGCCTCCTTAGACTCTAGTATAAATGACCCATCACAGTTCACTTTAACAAACTCCACAGGAGGTAATTTCCAATGCCTATCCCTTGCAACCAAATTACTACCTGATGTAGAAGGTACTTGAGAATTAGCCAACCAGAAATCTGAAACACACTTCCTAGCCCTTTCAACAATGCCAATCGGGTTAGGTTCAACAAGGTTAAAGACAAACTCATTTCTACATTTCCATATCAGCTAGAAAATCCAGAAAATCAGAGAAATATCGCTGTCAGAAATTTTGCACCCAGGATCAAATAACTCAATGCACCATTTTTTGAAACAAACAATATTAGCATTATCAATCCTAAGAGAAAGTCCACACCCAAACCATACAGCTCTGACCCAGGGACAAAAGAATAGTATATGTTCCAAAGTCTCTTCCTTCTCACCACAAATCATACATAGAGGGGATTGACCACATTTTCTTCTAAATAAGGATGCTCTAGTGGGCACAATATCATTCAAACAACGCCATACAAAATGATTAATCCTGGTCAACACCCTAGCTTTCCACATATTCTTCCAAACCAGTTGAGGTATACTAACCGATGAGCTAGCTTGGTTTACTAATTGCTTTTCCTTACTTCTACCAGCCCGGTACCCACCCCTCACACTATACTCCCCATTTCTTGTTCCACTCCACATGATTCTGTCACTACTAGAGCTCATCCCTATAGAGATTTTCCCAATAAAATCAAGTATAAAGTCATCCACTTTATTCCTTAATAGCCATAAATTCCAGCAACCATTTTCAATTAAATATGCTACTTTATCATCATTACAGTGAATATCACCATATATTTGCTTAAGTGACCTCTCTCCCAACCCTTCAATCCACCCATCTTTCCACACCCTAGTATTCACTCCATTCCCAATAACCCATTTAATATCCTTCATGAGAAAATTTCTTCCTGCCAATATGCTAGACCATACCCAGGAGGCTTTGTAACCCTTGACAGCATCCAAAAAGCAATTATTAGGAAAATAAATGCATTTCAAAACCTTACACCACAAACTATCACCCCTATTCAATAACCTCCATGCAGTCTTAGCCAATAAAGCCATATTCATTGTCTCAAAATCCCTAAATCCCAGCCCACCCTCATATTTTGCACGTTTGAGTTGCTCCCAAGCCTTCCAATAGATCTTCCCTCCATTTCCTACACCACTCCACCAATAATTTGCCACCATACTATCCATCTATTTATAGATTTCTTTAGGGAATTTAAAACAGGACATGGGAAACAAAGGGATTGCCTCAACCACTGCTTTAATCAAAACCTCCCTACCAGCAAAGGAAAGGACATTCCTACTCCATCCCTGCACCTTTTTACTCACTTTTTCCCTAACAAAGGCCATAGCCTGCTGTTTAGACTTACCCCAGACACTAGGTATGCCCAAATATCTACCAAAATCATCCATACCAGATATACCAAGGGACTCACACACTAGTTGTTTCACATCATCAGGTGTATTGCTGGAGAAGAAGATACCTGATTTAGCTGGATTTGGCAGCTGTCCAGATGCATCATAGTACATTTTCATCAATCCAGACAGCTTCCCACAATTCTCAAGACTAGCATTCATGAATATCAAGGTATCATCTGCAAAAAACCTATGAGACAACACAGGGCAGCTATTAGATAGCTTAATACCTCTCAAATATTTGCTCTCAATACTCTTGTTAAGTAAGGAGGACAGAACATCAGTCACAAGGATAAACAAATAGGGGGATAAAGGGTCCCCTTGTCTCAACCCCCTCATCGGTTTTATAGAAGCTACTTTTCTTCCAGAAAGACATAAGTTCAGATTCACTGTAGACACACAATTCATAAGCAACTCCACCCATTTCTCACAGAAACGCATTTTTAATAATACAGCCTTTAGAAAATCCCATTCAATCCTATCGTATGCCTTACTCATATCCATTTTCAGGGCAAATTCATACTTCTTACCACTCCTTTTTCTTCTCAAATAATGGATCACTTCATGGGCTATCATGATATTATCATGTATCAATCTACCCGGAACAAAAGCACCTTGATTTTCCGAAACACAAACATCCAAATAAGGTCTTAATCTATTAGCCATGACCTTAGAAACTATTTTATAGGAAAAATTACATAGGCCAGTAGGACGAAACTGACTTACCTCATCTGGTTTTTCAGTTTTAGGGATTAACACCACATTTGTCTCATTTAGCTCCACCATACTACACCGTCCTTCAAATAATTCTTTAACTATCAGCACCACCTTTTCTCCCACTTCTGACCAAGAAGCTTGATAAAACTTGCCATTGAAGCCATCTGGACCAGGCGCCTTCGTCCCCCCAAGCTGGAAAACAGCCTCTCTTACTTCTGAAACTGTAATTGGTGCCATAAGAAGATTATTGACAGAATCATCAATTCTGCAATCTACATACTTCAACACCTCATCAAAGGATCTGCAACCAGAGGCTGTAAACAGGTCAGAAAAATAAGAAGAAAAGCAATCTACAATATCACCTTCATTTTCCATCCAGGTTCCATCACCCCTTTTCAGCCTTAAAATAGCATTTCGTCTCCTTCTTTTAATAGTAGAGATATGAAAGAACTTAGTATTCTTATCCCCTGCACGAAGCCAAGAGATTCTGGACCGTTGCCACCAATATTTCTCCTCACGATCCCAAGTCTTCTCAATTTCAGCAATCAAAACTTCCGCTTCCCTCACCTTTTCCTTTGTCAACTCCCCCTCTCTACACCTTTGAATCTGGCTAGTCAGATTATTAATCAGTTTTAAGCAGTTTGGAAATTCCTTACTGCTCCATTTAATCAAGGCTCTCCTACATTTATCTAATCTCTCAATAAATTCTGTTATCTTGTCATCAATCACCCCCTTTACACTCCCCCAACTTTCCCTCACCACCTTGAAAAAATCAGGACGCTCAACCCAATTATTTTCAAACCTAAAAGTAACAGGAGTTTTGCTGCCAGAAAAACACATCTCAATAACCAGTGCATGGTGATCCGAACCCAAAGGCTCCTCTTGAAAAACTTGTGCTTTAGGGAATGACATTCTAAAGTTCACATTAGCAAGAGCCTTATCAATCCTTTCTTTAATATGTGCAGCACCCAACCTCTTATTACTCCAAGTGTACTTAGCACCTTTAAATCCCAAATCCATAAGCTCACAATCTGAAATGAACTTCTGAAAATTCAATAATTTCCTAACCGACTTTGGATTCCCTCCCCACTTCTCATTTTGAGACACTAGCTCATTAAAATCACCTACACAAAGCCAAGAACCAATTACATGCCTGGAAATATCACCTACTTTCTCCCAGATTTTAATTCTATCTCTTTCCTTAGGAGGCCCATATAGGAAAGTAATATATTCAGGAAGAGAACAAACAATGGAGGATACTTTAGTGTGTAAAATATTTTTTGATGAAGAAAGAATATCAATAGTCACATCTTCAGCCCACCATAAAGCCAATCCACCACTTAATCCCAATGGCTCAACCACCCACTCCTCCTCAAACCCACAAGCTCTTCTAATTTTTTGTACTTTTTTCAGTTTCTGTTTTGTTTCCATTAAAAAAACAATACAGGGCTTTTTTTTCCTACATAAAACCTTGAGATTCTTTACTGCCAAAGACGCCCCTAATCCTTAGCAGTTCCAAGACATGATACTCATGGCTCCTTGGGGGCTGTTATAGGCCAGCCACCCATGCCCACCTTTATATCATTACCACTACAACCTTGTTCCCCAGCCCGACCTTCCTTGCTACCACTAACCCCACTTCCAATTACTCTATTAACAGCTAGCCTTCTCCTTGCCACTCTCTTCACCTTCCTGACACTTTTCTTACTCTCCATAATACTACCCCCAATCAGACCAAACCCGTCCCCTTCCATACACTCCTCATTCACCACCCTCATACGTTTAGCTTTTGGAGGAGATTCAGCCTCCTCCGCATTTCTTTTCAACATAATTTTGCTCATCTTCTCAACAATTGTACCTATCGGAGAAGCATACGAACCAACCACCAAAGCTTTAGAGTCTAACCCATCCCTATCTGAACTCTCTTCACAGCCAAAATTTCTAGTAATTTTAATAGGGCTACCACTACTAGGGACCATAGTTCTATGCATTTTTATTCCTACCAATACATACTGCACATCTATATATTCTCTATATTGTCTCCAGTTCTTCCCTCTGGCAGGCATATTAGTATTATTGAGAGTATTATAGTCAATATTCTCTTTATCCTCCTCTACATGAATCCCCTTCCCCTTGATATCCCTTTCAACCTCAACCTCATTAGAATCCCCATCAGACATTGCAATTTTAGGCTGATCCGGTACTAGTGCAATTACTCTACAATTTTTGTCCTCATGACTCTCCAAATTACCACTCCTCAGGCTTCTATTTTGAAACTTTTGCTTTTTAAACGCCTCACCCTCACACCACTTTTCCTTAATCAACATAACAGCATCATCATAGGTTTTAACAGACTACACACTAAGCCAATTCCCATAAGAGAATCTATCACTATCATCAACATCACGATTTTTACAAGTTCTCTGGTCATGCCCCAGTATCCCACATCGAAAGCATATACTAAGGAGACGCTCATACCTGATATCAACAAGCGCTTCATCTTTCCCTGGTCGAGGCACAACCAATTCTGCCATTAGGGGTTCCCGGACGTCAACCAGTACTCTTGCTCTAACGTAACTCCTATCTTTCACACAATCCATCTCAGGATCTTCAATCATCACCACTTCCCCCACAGAGCTCCCTAACTTAATCACATTTACCTTGCTAATCGCTTCTAGAGGCAATCCATGAAATTGTACCCAAAATGGACACAACGTGAAATCGACCTCACTGTAGACCATGAGTTCTTCCCAGCATTGGATATTTAACAACTGACCTTGAATCACCCATGGCCGTCCCTTTAAGACTCGCAAATAATCCTCTCTTCAGTGAAAGTGAAAGAGGAAGGCATCTTTGATATCAACAATCTCCAATTCCTCCCCCATATTCCAGCCCTTCCGAATCATTCCTACCACAGTATTGCGATTCAGATTTCCCTTAATCATCTTCCTCATGAGCGTACCACCACTCCCTTTCCCCTGTTGACGTCGACTCCAATCCAGCGCCACCGACTTCGACTTGCCAACACCAACTCTACTGACAGAGTTCGGCTCCATCCTGACTAACAGATCTTAAAGTGGAAAACTCCTTTATCTCCTCAGCCACCACAGATCCGATTACGAACACGAAGTAGATAGACAAAATCTCCGCCAAAAAAAAAGAACAAACCCTTCGAGCACAAAAACCTCACCTCCTTCTGAGAATCTATTGATGAATCTCAGAAGCACTCTTTAATCGGATCTCACAGTGGGTGATCTCCGTCGAAACTCTCCGTCTCCGGCGGAGTGAAAAACCACCCACGACGATGGTGAAAAGTCTCGCCCTAGAGGAGAGAGAAGACCTCACCCGACGGAGAGGAGAGAGCATTATATAATAGTTCATTTCTCTTTGTCATCACAGTTTGGTTGCACGTTTAGGCTTTCACAATTGGGTATTTTGAATCACTTGCCAAATAAAAAAAATGGCCTTGGTGGAAGGAATAGATGTAGGGCCAGAGACAGCATTGTGTAGTGGTTTTGGGCTTGGGCTTCTGATTTATAACTTAATATATGAGGAGGAGCTATGGGAGATGGAAAAAAAAATTGGGGGTCTTGGAGATTAAAAAGGAAGAGAGAAAACAAAGGCTACGTTTTTTGGTGGACTGAAGACACAGAAAAGACGCAGCTGCATAGTGAGAGATGGGAGCTTGATCATCTGTCGAAGACCTGGAAAAAAGGAGAGCCGCAATTGTTGACAAGGGGGGCTTCATCTCTTGACTTAGGCACCATTTTTTTGGACTGATGCTGGTGATAATCGTAGAGAAGAAAAGAAATAGATTAGCCAACTGGAAGCAGGGGAGATTATTGCAGATCGATCATCATCATCGGAGGAAGCTCGCGAGCTAGAGAGTGGGAGGAGCAGCGTCTGGAGGTCGAGATACCGAGGAGGCTACCACTGTTCTGGGAAGTTGTACATCTTTTTCCTTCCACATATACTATGTTCACCGTGACTGATTCTGTTCTTCAATTCCCTGTCACTGTGGTTGTTTTCCTTTCCATATGAATTGGAGCGCTAAATTCAATTTTGCTGTAACGGGATTTATTTCAAACATGTGTGGCTAATTTCTTTTAAATCTAGAGTAACTATGAACTAATTTGAGAATTTGCGCATGTATGAACTCATTAATTTGTGCTTATTGTTATTCTTGTTTACTTAATTTTATATATTTTATCTACTTTGTACTTGATCACCACCAAGTACGAATTTGGGAAATTTAGATTATCCTTGGGAGAGGGATCTTAATTAGACCATAAGATTAAGAAATGTGGGATTAGAATTTATTCTAATTTTCCAATAGGATAGGAATATACCTATTGGATCCATATAATCATATTAGAGTGAAATTGGACAATTATTGCCTCTTGAGTGAATTAGTTAGGAATAACAATTTTAACTTGAGAGAGGAGTATAAGTAATTGGAAGATACTTATATTTATTTAATCTCTAGATTAACAGTTTAACACTAAGTACTTTTAATTGGGTAAATGCATGCTCTAAAACTTAAAGAAGGGATTAGCCACTCTAGGTTATTTTTATCAATTGAAATATTTAAATCATCAGAATTTTTTCTTTTGCATTTGTTTAAATTATATTTCTATCTCTTCTTTTGATTTGCTGAACTTAAATGAAAATGGAAATTTTAATGCCTAATTATTTATTACCTTGGATCTCTGTGGGATGACCTTGATTTGCTATTATACCCGTATACTTACAGTGCATATTTAAAATTTAGTAGTATCTTATCAGCTGGCTTTATCTAGAACAAGAATGAAAGAAGGTCAGTGAAGAAAGTTACTAAGGACCCTTCTTCACAGTTAATGGCAATGTTACATACTATCAACAAGAAGTTTGACCACCAAGAAGCTCAAGTATATTGATATAATGATAGACACATGGGAGTAAACGCTATTTATGTGCTTTGTGCTTATCGTGGAGATAGCCATGCTAATGGACAATGCCTCATATCTTAATGATAGAGCTAGTAAACTATGCAGGAAATCACCATGGTAATAATCAAAGTGATCCATACTTAAATAACTACAATTTTGGGTGGTGTAAAAATCCTAACTTATCTTGGAAAAATGGTGTAACTCTTAATGAAGCATCAACTTCTAATATAGGGCAAGTTTCACCTCTTGGCTTCTATCAATTGGAAAAGGAATCTATTCCTACTCAAGAGCTCAAAACTAATTTAGAGGTAATGATATCTCAGCTCACAAGTTTTCAATTGAAGAGTACTCAGGATCACACTACTACTAACGCAAGATTAGAATCGTCCATCAAGAATCTTGAGATACAAATTGGATAACTTGCAACTACTATGAATGTATTGCAACAAAGAGAATTGCCAAGTAATAATGTGCCTAATCCTTATAGAGATGAAAAAGTGGAATGTAAAGCCATTACCCTTAGAAGTGGTAAAGAATTACTTGAAGTGCAATAGCTAACAATGAAGCCTTCAAGTTCTAATGGCAAAGAAACTCCCAAGGTTCTTGTAGAAAATGATGAAGGGTCAACACAAAAGGTTAAGGGATTAGATGAGGATAGGGACTACTAAATGAAGGAGGTAAAGAAAAAGGTGACAACTACTAAGACTCCAGAGACCACCTTTACCATTTCCTCAAAGATTTCAAACGAAGGAATTTGATGAGCAATACAAGAAGTTTTTGGATATCTTCAAGCAATTACACATTAACATCCGATTGATATAAGCTTTGGAGTAAATGCCTAAGTATGCTAAGTTCCAGGTAAAAAGCTTGACCAAGTAGATCATTAGTGTCATTAAGCCTAATGTTCCTTTAAAGTGTAAAGATCCCAGTTCTTTCACTATTCCATGCATGATTGGTGACAAATTTGAACATTGTGCACTGTGTGACTTAGGGTTTACTGTGAATCTTATTCCTCTATCTCTTTTTAAGAAGCTTCAGATGGGGGGCGCCAACCCTACAACTGTTATACTCAAACTAACTGATCAAAGTTTTTCTTATCCATATGGTATCATTAATGATGTGTTGGTGAAAGCAGGGCCTTTTATACATCCTGCTAACTTCATTGTTCTTGACATAGAAGAGGATTAAGACATTCCACTAATTTTTAGGAAACCATTCCTGGCTACTACAAGAGCATTTGTGGATGTCGAAAAAGGAGACATAATTCAACGACTTGGTGATGAGCAAGTCAAGCTTAAGAGGGAAAAAGCAATAGAGTATCAAAATGACTTTAAATAATGTGCAAGGGTTGTTGTGATAGATGACCTCAATTCCACTAAATTGGATTTTTTTGTCACTAAAGATCTCCCTAAAACAACTATCTTTTTTGAAAAAAATATTGTGGAGAATGCTTATAGGCAAAGTGAGCAAGTTTTGAACACCTTTACATCCTTCCCTGTGATACTTTGGCATTGCCTGTTTCAACCTCCATGACATTCTGACATAGTCAGGCTAAAGACTATAAAACAAGCGCTTATTGGGAGGCAGCCCAATGATTAGTTTTCATTGATTATTATTTTTTTCTTTTTTTCTCATTATATTTAGGTTTTAAGGTGATCGCTCCTCTCCCGGACGCAAGTTCCTTCTCGTGCGCTCTTTCCTCCTTCAAAATTTGAAACATCATTGAAGTTACTAAAGGAATAACTCTATATTAGAATTAGAGACCTAAACTAGGGGAGTACTAGTTCCTTTTCCCCCTTTATTGATTTTTGCAACATTGAGGGCAATGTTTAATTTAAGTGTGTGGGAGGGATATAATTTTTTTTTGTTGTGCTTGTCCGTATGCAATTGAAAAGTGTCAACACCCGTTTTGCATTTTGATATATAAAGAGTAATAGAGACCAAGTTCCACAGGCATATAGAAAAGTACAAATATACTGATATAAGTATTTGTTTACAGACCAAAATCAACAATGCAGAATTCGATAATATTTACAAATATTATGAAATATCCCAAAAGTGTTCCCGATATAGACTATATACAACCATGAACTTTATCTCGGGAAACATGTCTATTAGGTCCCTGTAGCTATATCCTTGCCTTTTAAGCCGTTGGTACTCGCTGAGATGTTTTGTTTAGAAAAAGGGGTGGGATTCCGAGGAATCCCAGTAGAAAATATACTATCAAATATATAAAATGCGAGAATTAAATATGCAATGCATCATATCAAGAAAAATGAAAATTCACATCAATCATGTATGTACACAAAATTCAGGGCCAACAATCTAGTTGAAACCCCTACGTGTGCCTCAGCTGAGTCACTGACTACAGCTAGGCAATACCAGTGTACCTTGGCTGGGCACCAAACCACAACTAGGTAATGTGCCTCCAGCATGAGTTTATATCACAAAATATAGAAACACATATTATACAAATAGTCACATAGTATATGAGAGATAGTAGTCCATACCTTAACCCTTTTTCGTCTCGAAAGGTTCGCTTCGTGAAATGTGCAAAGCTTAGGCTCACAACTCGGTCCTAAAATATCAATGTACAAGAAATTGGTTAAAACACATTCATGTACCATTTTAGACACTTCCATAGTATTTATTGTGGCTATATTAGCCTATGGTGAAAATTGACTAAAATGCCCCCGGACAACAACCTGGCTTAGCCATATCCAGTTCGACCGTCCTTTTCCTGAAATCCTGAATGGGGCTATTCTAACATATTTTAGCCCAAGGAATCCATTTTCAGACTCAAAATTATCAAATTCATTACCAAAAGACAAAAAATGCCCTTGGCAGCCCTACTTTAGGGTTTCAGGGGCGTTTTCGTAATTATACTTTTTCAAGCTTTTATGAAAAATTGACCAACTGTAACCCTATGTAATATTCCCTCTTAAACTCAATGGAATTATCAAATCATTAAAAATCCAACTCTAAGCCACTCTAACAGCCCTAGTCGAACTGCTCACAACTCGAGGGAAAAATCGGGGTTTTTCGGTTTCTACTTTGCAGACGAGATCCTTTCTACTCCTAACCACTATATTAACTATTTAATTAGGTTACAACTACCAATTAGACCAAATTTTGGCAGCATATCCCTTATGTCACATCTTGTCCAAAATTTAAAACCAAAAACAATTCGGCGAAATTTCATGGATTAAATTGTCCACAGCATCCAAAACAGTCAATATACAAAGGTTTGGAAGTTACCTCAAGCTCCCTCTAGATTTTCTCAAAGTAGCTAAAACCCTAGCCTTTTCAACAACCAAATTTGAGCTTCCCAACCTTGTAGAACATAGAAGAGTAGCTTAGGAGTAGAGTTATACGTGTTAGGAACCGATTTACCGAAGAAATTACTTACCTTTACAAGCTTTTTCCCTCTAATTCTTTCTTTAAAATTCTGCACTTCCTCTCTCACATTAGGGCTGGTTCACGTCAGTTTATGAGGAGGAAGGAGATGAGAAATTGTTTTAATCTTATGATGATGTCATAAATGCAATATTATGTAATTTCCCAAAATTCCAAAATTAAGCTTTATGCACATAATCCCTGTGTACATGTGACTTTACTCATTAAGCCAAACTAATATTTCCTTATTCATGCTACATGTAGGAGACACCTAAGGGTCCCTCCCTGTAGTATCTATTAGCTTTACAACTTGTTCCGGTTATGTATACACGTAAAGTTACAATTGTGGCCAAAATTCTATTTTTACTCAAATTTTTCATAAATTCATCTTTATTTGACCAAAATATTTCAAATATATTTTCCCCCTTTATTTTCCATAATTAATTGAAATTAATTTCAATTAGTCAGAAAATAATTAATTTTGTGCTTGTTTGGCAGAATTATAAGTTTGTCATTACATTTTCTTTCATTTTCGAATTTCTGGCATAATTTCTGTTCAAACTTTGAAACATTATAACTAAATTTGTAAGTATCGTATCAGAGTGATTCCAAAGGTTATAGAACTCTTATGGAGTTTAGTTTGAAGGAAAAATATAGCCCTTTAACATTTGGAAGCACAAAATTTCCAGAATTAATTTCTTTGAATGCTGTTCTAGAAAATTCACAGTTTTTTTGGGCTAACTTCTGAAATTCATAACTTTTTGTATATAGCTCTAATTGAGTCATATGACCTATCAAATTAAAGCTTAGGATGTCTACTTCCGTTCTAGAAAATTTCATAAATACTTGTCATCGTTTGTTCATCCAAAATCACATGACAAGCTCACTGGTAGGCAAATTCACTTAAAACACTGTTCACCTTTCAATTTCCAACATCTAATTCCTTTGGCCGAAAATATTCACCATTTTATTGAATATTTTAAATAACTACAATACATTCTTGGTGAATAAAATTTGGGGTGTTATAAAAAGAATTTTTCTTGGCAAAAGTTAAAATTTTTGCATTGCTTAGGATTGACTTTAACTTTGAACCTTCCCCATCTTAGAGAGTGTTATTGAAAAAAAAAGATTAAAATAGAAAAGAATGTTTGAATTAAGCCTCTAAGCCTTGATTTTCTATATAAATCTTGAGATGGACTATGAGAATAGCGAGTAGTTTGTAATGTGATCAACAAATTATTAGTTTATGAATATTTTGCTAACTGATTTCTTTAGGAAATTATATTATGACCTTTGCTGGCTAAGTAAGATTTTGTTTAGGGACATGACTCGAGAAAAAAAAAATATAAAAGAAAAAAAAAAGAATAATAAACACAACTCCAATGGCTTCTCTAGACCAAACTTAGTACTGGGGGCACTTTATCACCAATGTTGGAACTTACATCAAACAATTAAGTCAAATAGGGCTATGAGTTGGGTTAAAAGCCTCTTAAGGTATCTGTTGGAGTAACTAAGTAATCAGTGCTGCATCAACCATGTGCAAGGTTGTGTCAAAAGAGGAACCACACTAGCTCAAGATAAAAATAAAAATAAAAAGAAAATAAATAAAGCAAATTTTTACATGAGGATCTGTAGTAAATTAAATGAAAAGCTTAGTTAAGTGGGGGCATTTGAATTTTTTTGAAGGAGTTAGTAGCATAATATTCCTTTACTAATCTTATTGTTGCACTTATTACTTGTTGATCCTTTGATCATGAGACATTAAGAGATGATTACAATTATTTAAGGCTGTTAGCTTAAAGACCCATTCTTATAAGACATTAAATTGACCAAAATTTGATAGTATGATCTAAGTGTGGTGGTATGCTACTCTCTGATTTAGGAATTTCATAAGCAGTGTTCTGTTAGATTCACACGTTTTGATGATAACAAAGATTGGATTAATCCTACAAAATCTTTTGATAATAAACAAAAGAGATTTGAACAAAGTAACTAAGTCTTTAGTGGTAGGGAAAGCCATCACTTGAGTAGCCCCTCGAGTGATGAAGAAGAACAAGTAGTTGTTGAATAGGAGAAAGCTTCACTTGTAGAATCCTGAAGGCTTCGCTCAAGGGACCCCTCGAGTGATGATCCATCATTACTTAAGTAGCCACTTGGGTAATGTATGCAAAAATATCCAGAGAAATTGCTACCAAGTTTTTGATGATGCCACTCAAGTAACCACTCTAGTAATGACTAATGATCTCTCGAGGGACCCCTCCAGTGACCAGGTATGTTTTCAGGCAGTAAAGTCTCTATCAATATTTTGATAAGGCCACTTGAGTAGCTACTATAGTAATGCTTTTGAATCACTCCAGTAACCACTCAAGTAATCAAGCCAGAAGATGTTGACTTAAGCCTCTACCAAGATTTTCAATGGATCACTCGAGTAAACATTGCAGTGATAGATAATAATCACTCGAGTATCTACTCTAGTGATCAAGTCAAAATTCATTTATAAATCTCTGCCAAGTTTTTTAGTATGCCACTCGAGTAGCCACTCAAGTAATGGATGATGATCATTCAAGTAGCCACTCGAGTAATGCAGTACAGAGAGCATGATTTTAATTTATTATTCATTGATTTGTTATCCATGTGATTAATCTTTCATTGTAGTAATTTCCTAAGTATATTTGCAGAAAACAATGATGAGATCTTGCTTTGAGAAAAAAGTCAAATGAAACGTCCGAACGTTCACCTACCACATAATGGATAGTTTTCAAATGTGAAGAATGGTCTAATGAAGCTGCGCGACTCTAACAGACATGTTTGAAATGCTTCCAACAAATAGTATAATTCATCTATATATATGGGATCATTCAACGAAGAAATATACACACTACTAAGAGATCACATAAGCTTACAACGATCAAAGCATTTAAAGTGCTCTAAATTTCTTATACTCATTCTTTGTACTTCAGTGATTGTATTTACTCTGTGATAGAGATTTTCATTACAAACTCAATATTTGTTATTGAGATAACTTAAGGTTGTGGAACCTTGAGTTGGGGATTTAATTACAACATGTAAAGGGGAGCTAGTGTCCAAGTGAAGGAACTTGCTGTGTACTGAGGTGCCAAGAACCTACTAAATCTTAGAAGATATAGTGAAACTCTCATAGAAGCTTTGAGAACTGGACGTAGGTCAAAGTGGTTATGGCCGAACCAGCATAATTCTCGATGTATACTTCAGTGATATCTCTTCTTACTCTTAACTGTTTTAAATTCCCAATTATATTTTTATATTCAAAACGATTTTTCAATATCACCCAATTCACCCCCTCTTAGGTGAAAAGCTTGCACTAACATTTGGTATCAGAGTATAGATCTTCTTGTTAAGGTATAACAACCTAAGAAGGATCCAATGGCAAGCATAGGTAAAGGAATTCTTCCCGACGAAGCCTTTACCATCAGAGTATTCGTAATGGCTATAGAATATGGATTGTGGGACGTGATTAAGAGTGGGAATCATCAACCTATGGAAATTGTAGATTCATAGAAGGCTTATAAGACACTAAAAGAATATGATGAGAATGACAAGAAACTCATCACACTCAATAGCAAGGCAATTCTAATGACTCAAAGTGCCTTGATTCAAAATGAGTACTTCAAGATCTACACACTTTTAACAGCTAAAGAAATGTGGGAAGCCCTGGAAATAGCTCATGAAGAAACTTCGGGAATAAAGGAAAACAGGATCAATACTCTGGTTACTAAATTTGATTTACTTTGAATGAAATCAGGTGAGTCAATAGCTGAATTTGAACTTAGATATACTCATCTTGTTAATTAACTTGTAGCACTAGGGAAAGTCCATGATCAACATACCCAAGTATGAAAGATTTTGAATATAGTTTCTAAAGACTAGGAGGCCAAAGTCACCGCTATTGAGGAAGCAAAAGGCAAGTCAATGCGATCGGTTGTTTCTCTATTTGGAAGTCTTTCTGAATATGAAAGTAAATTGAAGTTCAAATGAGAACTAGAAGATATTAGTGATAAGAAGAAGAAAGGCCTAAAACTAAAACAAAAAAAGAAAACCAAGATGAGGATAAAGATCTCGATGATGATGAAATGGGCCTAATGATAAAATGATTCAGCAAGTTTTACAAGAAAGGCCAAGGATTTAAAAACTTCCAAAAAGGAGGAACAAGCAGTAAAGAACACATCATCAGCTACAAATATGGAAAACTAGGACATATCAAATCAGAATGTCAACAACTAACTCAGAAAAATAAAGAAAAGAGAAAAGGCAAGTTCTAGATCAAGAAGAAAGCCTTTGTATTTGCTATATGGGGAGACAATTCATCAGATGAAGAGAGCGACGATGAAGAAGTAGCCAATATTTTCTTGGTTGCTCAAAAAGAAACAGAGGAAGAAGAGGTAACTCATTCTGATCCAACATATAGTGAATTACTCTCTGAATATAATGCTTTACATTCTGAATTCATCAAAGTAGCTAAGGAATTAGTTGTTTTCAGAAAGAAAAAAAAAGTCTTGCAGAAAACCTTAAAGATGGTTTATAAAAGGATTGTGAAAATTGTTCATTTTTTAAAAAGAAAAATACTGACCTCTTGAAAACCCTTGAAAAATTCACCAAAGGTAGTAAGATGCTAAATGTAATTTTAAAAGCCCAATGATTTGTAAATGATCATTTCGTTATTGGATATGATCCAAAGTCAGATAAAAAGAAAGGAAGAAAGAGAGTAGGAGGTAAAACTTATGTAAGTCATTTTCAACATTATGTACATACATCAAATCCATGCGCATACTGTAATTACTATAATAGAAAATGTCATTATACTTCATCATGCATTCATAAGAAGAAAGGAAAAATAGGAACCTACAAATGGGTACCTAAAGGTTCATATGTGTAGAAAATTAGTACTACAACAAAAGGACCCAAAAAGATGTGGGTACTTAAGACTTAACCATATCTGATTACAGATCGATCATAAAGCATCCAAAAACAACAAATGGTATATAGACAGAAGATGCTCCAGACATATGACTGGTGGTTTTGAAGTTTTACCACAACCTAAAGAAGGTGAAAAGGTAAAATTTGGAGAAAATCAATCCAGAAAGATAACAGGAATTGGTGGAATAAAAAGCGATAAGGGTATACAAGTCAAGGATGTATACTATGTTGAAGGCTTGTGTCAAAATTTACTGAGCGTTAGTCAAAGCAAAGATAAAGACAACTGGGTAATCTTTAACTCAGAAAAATGTCTAATTGTAAACAAGAAAGATTTACAATTAGATAAGAAGAATCTCAAAACAAAGCTCAGAGCAAAAAGGAAAGGTAACTGCTATACTCTTGATATTAATATAAATATTTCTGAAAATTGTTTTCTTAGTAATGCCAATGAAAGTTGGTTATGGCATAAGAGACTAGCTCATGTCAACATGCACAAACTAGGAAAATTACTTAAAAAGGATTTAGTACTTGGTTTACCTAAAGCAAGTTTCAAAAATGATTTGATCTGTGACGTATCTCATAAGGGTAAACAAACTAAATCATCTTTCAAATCCAAAAATGAGATCACAACAAACAAACCATATCAATTGCTATATATAGATTTGGTTGGTCAAGTAAGAATTTAAAGTCTTAGTGGCAACTTATATTCATTGGTCATTGTTGATTGTTTTTCTAGATTTACATGGACTATTTTCCTATCATGGAAGGATGAAACTTTTGGAGAATTTATTGTTTTTGCCAAGAAAGTGCAACATGAGAAAGGTATGTCTATTAAAGGTATCAAGACAGATCACGGTAGAGAATTTGAAAATCAAGCATTTGGAGACTATTGTGATGCTAATAGAGTTTATCACAACTTTTCTGCTCCAAAACCACCTCAACAAAATGGAGTTGTGGAATGAAAGAACATAGTACTTACTAAAATAGCTAGAGAATGTTGAAGGAAAAGAATATGTCTCAAGTTTTTTAGGTGGATGCAATGAGCACGTCATGCTACATTTCAAATAGAGCCTATATCAGAACAAAACTTGGAAGGTCACCATATGAACTATAGAAAGGAAGGAAGCCTAACATTATTCATCTGCACATCTTCAGTTGTAAGTGTTTTATTCATAATAATGGAAAAGATAACCTAGAAAAATTAAATTCTAAATCATATGAAGGAATATTCCTAGGCTATTTTAACCGAAGTAAGGTATAGAGAGTTTTCAGTAAACGAACATGTTTGTTGAAGAATCAGTTCATGTTGTATTCGACGAATTTGAAACCACTGACAAGATTATTGACAATGAGCTAGAAAGATATCTTAATCAAGAACCATCTATGTCTAAACCAAACTATTCAAAAAATGACCAAGCCAATGAAGAAGAACAGCTGTAAGGACAACCTAGAGATTGAAAATATAACAAGAGCCATCCCCTATAACAAGTCATAGGAGATGTGAATGAAGGAGTCAAAACTAGAAATAAAATCTTCAATGAAGTTAGTTTTTCTACTTTTATTTCTGAGATTGAACCTTCTAACATTGACGAAGCCCTGTTAGACAATGATTGGGTAATAGTAATGCAAGAAGAACTAAACCACTTTGAAAGAAATCAAGTTTGGGATTTGGTACCTCAACCTAAGTATCATCCGATCATTGGCGGTATTTAAGAACAAACTTGATGAATCTGCAATTATTGTCAGAAATAAGGCAAGATTGGTGGCAAAAGGCTATAATCAGGAAGAAGGAATTGATTATGAGGAAACGTATGCTCCAGTGGCTAGATTAGAAGCTATACGAGAACTCTTAGCCTTTGCATGCAACAGAGGATTCAAATTGTATCAAATGGATATGAAAAGTGCATTTTTAAATAGATATATTATGGAGGAAGTATATGTAGATCAACCTCTAAGTTTTGAAGACGTAACTACGCCTGACCATATTTTCAAACTAAGAAAAGCTTGATATGGTTTAAAACAAGCCCTAGAGTATGGGGATAATGTAGGGGGAGTTTAAGATGTCAATGATAAGAGAATTGAATTTCTTTCTCGATTTACAAATCAAATAAAGAAAGAATGGAATTTTCATATCTCAAACAAAGTATTTGAAATAGCTATTAAAGAAATATGGAATAGATAAAGCAAATGGAAGGACACGCCTATGAGCTCAACTACATTACTTGATGCTGATATCAAGGGAAAAGATTACAACATCACAAGATATAGAGGATTACTCGGATCATTACTCTATATTACTGTAAGCAGACCTAACATTCAATTCAATATTGATATGTGTGCAAGATATCAATCAACACCAAAGCAATCTCATGTTGAAATGGTCAAACGTAGCTACCGATATCTTACTGACATTGCTCTAGTATCCTAAAGGAAGAAATGAGTACCTAGTTGCATACTCAGACTCTGATAATGGAGGATATAAGAGAGACAGAAAGAGTACCAGTGGCAATGCCAGTTTCTTGGAGGTTCTCTTGTGTCATGGTTCAGCAAGAAACAAAACACAGTGTCTCTTTCATCAACCGAAGCTGAGTATGTTGTAGCATCAAGTTGTTGTGCACAAGTATTATGGCTAAAGCAATAACTACAAGATCTTGGTATTTATTTGAAGGAGATACCTATATACTGTGATGACACTAGTACAATAAGCTTAGTAAAGAATCCAGTTCAACACTTCAAAACCAAGCACATTGATGTTAGACATCACTTCATCAGGGATCATGTTCAAAAGAAAGATGTCAAAGTGATATTCATTCCAACTCATCTTCAAGTAGCTGATATCTTTACAAAACCCCTAGCAAAAGATCAATTTCTATTCATTAGAAGAGATTGGGAATGGTAAATCCCAATGAATTATAAGTTATTTAATGTTTACAAAATGTTATATGATATTATTTAGTAAGGTTTTGATGATTACTAACTTAAGCATTAGAGTTTCTAGTAATTTGTTTTGCAGGAATTTGAAACTCTGTTCTGGTGTATGAAAAGCAAAGGTTAACAAAGTACCATATCACTCAAGTAACAACTTCATGTAACCTATATTACCTGAGTAATAACTGGAAGTGATGGTAAGCATCACTCGAGTAACCACTCGAGTGATGACTTTGAAAATAATGCAGGGAAGCATTAATTCAAAGAGAAATGACATAACAGTTGAAGATGAATAGTCAAAAGTTGAAAAGACTGATCACTTGAGTAGTTACTAGAGTGATGCCTTAGAGTCACTCGAGTAAGCCCTCTAGTGATCATGATTGTAGATCACAAATCAACCTTGTTTCAACCCAAATCTACCTTGAAGTATTATCAAATCACCAAAGGAATATACATGGGTAATTACAATATTATTTATGCCAGGTACATATTTAAATTTACTTTATTTTTGAATTTTTGGGATGATCACTCGAGTGTTGCCTCAAGATCACTTGAGTAGCCCCTCGAGTGATGTCAAGTGTTAGGGGTTTATCTGTCACAACTCAGTCATTTTTCTCAAAATCTCCTCGAGTGAATCTCCTAGTGCTCTCCTAAAATTTTTTCATAAACACTTAATAACCTCATTTCGGTCAAAACCCAATGATTTGTGCCATCAAAAACCTCTTAAATCTCTCAGCCTTAAAATTGTGATCGTCGGTACTAATTTTCTAGAAACTCTTTCTTTCTTTAATCAATATGGCTAGAACCACATCTCCTCATCCTAACACTCCCTCTGATTCTTCTGAACCACAATAACCTTGTAAATCTCCTCCATCTCCTCCAGCCAAGAAACAAAAATTGTCTCATAAACCTAAAGCTAAACCGAAGCCTCAAGCTAAACCTAAAGTAAAAGGAGTTGTGATTAAAGAACCCATAATCACAAGGGCCCAAACTCAAAAAAGCTCACCTCCAGGAAGAGGCAAGGGAACCAAAGCTCCATCTCCTCCTCCTTTAGATTCATCAGACACACCATCTTGGTTTGGGAGAAGCACACAAGGGCCAAAGTATAGCAAAACGATTGCCAAAGCTATGGCAAACATGCTTAAAGGAGCCCTTCAATCCAAAGGAGTAACAAAG
Source organism: Inga laurina (assembly GCA_963855925.1). Taxonomy (NCBI): domain Eukaryota; kingdom Viridiplantae; phylum Streptophyta; class Magnoliopsida; order Fabales; family Fabaceae; genus Inga; species Inga laurina. The sequence goes on from OY979708.1 coordinate 59,270,865, forward strand.
GAAGGCCAATCTTCAAAGGTATTAGAAGAGAGGGAAGAAGAAATCACATTTCCTCTAAAGGGATTCAATATGAAGAAGATTGAGGAGTCAGAAAAAATTCTTAAATCACTTCTCAAGGAAATGAGTGTGTAAGATGCATTTCATTGACCTTAAACTTCTTCAAGAGGTATTGAAATTCGACCTCACTTCTTATCTAGAGTCCTATATGCCTTGGCTTTCAGTTAAAGTTCCATTTTGCACCAAGATAGTCATGCACTTCTATTGCAATTGATAACCTGTCAATGATCTCCTTAGAGATTCCCTGGAAGAAGAAATGGTCTCTAAAGTTAGGGTACAAGAAATCCTAATCTCACCCTTCAAAATTAGCACCTGGTTAGGGATAGAGGACCCCATGAAGATAATTATCCTACCCTTAATTCAAACTAGCTGTTTTTTATTCTAAGGCTAGTGAGATAGTGAGACCCCTCAATTTTAACCCAAGCGATAGATGTGATTTTCACTGAGTTATATGGTATTTCTATTCGAGAGCCATAGTAAATAAATCCAATAATTACACTCACTTTATTAAGACGGATTACAGAATATTTGCCTCATTTCTTCTCAAGGAGAAAAAGGATTTGGGTAAGTTCATCTTTGTTGAGATTAAGAGATACAAATTCAAAGGAAAAATTACCACTCTAATGCCTTATCCTTAGCTTATATCTTTATTCTTGAAAAAGAATAAGATTTGGTACTTGGAGAAGAATTAACTAATTGAAAGGCAACTCCAGTAGGACAAAATCAAATTGGGAAATTGAATATTGAGATTCTCTTGAAGACACCTCTTGAATCAAGTTCCAAGAAGAAGAAGAAGACTGAGACTGAGACGAGTCAGATGGATGATACATAATCTTCTGCCCCTGCCTCTATTGCTCCCCTTTCGTTCTTTGGATCCGCATTGCAAACGTTCATAGAAAATATTCTGAAAGGATTTCACATCGATATCGCTAACACCAATGCAGAACTTATCACTCATATGAATCATAAGATATGAGAGCTTGTAGAGATTATGGAAAAGAGATATGAGGAGATATTGGCAAAAAAACAGCCCAGGGTGAACTTCTGAGATCACTACATGCCAAACTTGATGCTATAACACCTAGCTCATCCACTCCTGGTCCATCTATGCCTACTACTGCACTTGAGCTAGTACCAACTTTTGAACTTGGACCTTCTTCCTATCATACCCATCACTATCCCCAGAAACCTTCTTTTCCCTATGCCTAACCCTGACCTATCCTCATCCGAACCCATTCACATCACTATTGATGACCCTATCCAGCTAGCATAGCCAGTTCAGCCCCAGCCAGTGCCCATACTATTACTTCACCTGCAGACACTGTGGAGGTGATTATGTCATCTAGTGATCATCAGTCACCTACTGGTACAGAAGAAGTGGAGGTTACTTCTCAAATTCCAGATCCACAGAATCCTCCAAAGGATCTTCTTCATATACCTCTAATGCATCTTCTTGATCCTGAGTCATCATCCTCAGCTTCTTCCAGTTCAGGTGATTTACATGGCTCTAGATTTATGCCTCTTCCTATCACTCCCATTTTTACAACCTAGCCATCTAGTCCTAGTCCTTCTCTTGATTAATTCCTACCTTTGTTATGAAGACAAAAAGGGGGAGAAGAACTACTGTGATTTTTTTGGAATTGACATTGATGTTGCATAGATATAGCATAAGCTTATGGGTGTACTGGGATTTAGGGAGCTTTTGTTATTTTTAACTATGTAATGAATTTCATGAATAAATTATGTAGTTAAATTTATTATGCAATTTATTATGAACTAATGAATTCTTATTTGCTTATGAAAGGTGATTATAGGCTTTAACTCACTTTCATGTCAGAATCATTGAACTTGAATTCAAAATGATTTCAAAATATTAAGAGTTTCATAATTGTTGAATTTGAAATCATAGGAATTTTAAAGTTGTTGATTTTAATAAGTTCAAACAAAAGTTTCAAAAACATAGATTTGAACTTAAAACCATTTTCAAATAAATTTCAAGCCATTTGAATTTAAACAAGCTTTCTGAAATACTTAACAAATGATATTTGAAAAGAGCTCAAGAATTTTAAATGCATATGATCTTAAAGAAAAGTCACAAATGCTTTCAAACACCTTGTTCAAAAATCACCAAGTTTTGTCAACATTTAAAATGGTAAGAATGTTAGATTCACATGTTTTGATGATAACAAAGAATGGATTGATCCTACAAAAGGTTTTGATAATAAACAAAAGAGATTTGAACAAAGTAACTAAGTCTTTAGTGGCAGGGAAAGCCATCACTCGAGTAGCCTCTCAAGTGATGAAGAAGAACAAACAGTTGCTGAACAGGAGAAAGCTTCACTGGCAGATTCTTGAAGGGTTCACTTGAGGGACCTCTTGAGTGATGATCCATCATTACTCGAGTAACCATTCGGATAATGTGTGCAAAAATATCCAGAGACATTTCTGCCAAGTTTTTTATGATGCCACTCGAGTAACCACTCGCGTAATGACTAATGATCACTTAAGGTACCCCATGAGTTTCCACGTATGTTTTTAGGCAGTAAAATCTCTGTCAATATTTTGATAAGGTCACTTGAGTAGCCACTGCAGTAATGCTTCTGAATCACTCCAGTAACCACTCCAGTGATCAGGACAAAAGTTGTTGACTTAAGTCTTTGCCAAGATTTTCAATGGATCACTCGAGTAACCACTGTAGTGATGGATAATGATCACTCAAGTAACCACTCTAGTGATCACGTCAAAATTCATTGACTAACTCTCTGCCAAGTTTTTAAGTATGCCACTCGAGTAATGAATGATGATCACTTGAGTAGCCACTCGAGTAATGCAGTACTGAGAGCATGATTTCAATCTATTGTTCATTAATTTATTATCCATATGATTAATCCTTCTTTGTATTTGTTTCCTAAGTATATTTGTAGAAAACAATGATGAGATCTTGCATTAAGAGAAAAGTCAAATGAAACGTCTGAACATTCACCTACTGAACAATGGATAGTTTTCAAATGTGAAGGATGGTAAAATGAAGCTACGCGACTCTAACGAAAATGTTTGAAATGCTTCCAATGAATAGTACAATTCATCTATATATATAGGATCATTTAATGAAGACACATACACATTACTAAGAGATCACACAAGCTTACAACGATCAAAGCATTCAGAATGCTCTAAATTTCTTATACTCATTCTTTATACTTCAGTGATTATATATTTACTTTGTGAGAGAGATTTTCATTACAAACTCAATATTTGTTATTAAGATAACTTAAGGTTATGGAACTTTGAGTTGAGGATTTGATTAGAATGTGTAAGGGAGAACGAGTGTCCAAGTGAAGGAACTTGCTGTATACTAGGTGCCAAGAAGCCACTGAATCTTGGAAGATATAGTGAAACTCTTAGAGAAGCTCTGAGGACTGGACATAGGTCAAAGTGGTTGTGACCAAACCAGTATAACTCTCAATATATACTTCGGTGATATCTCTTACTACTCTTAAAGGTTTTAAATTCCTAGTTATATTTTTATATTTGAAATGATTTTTGAATATCACCCAATTCACCCCCATTCTTGGGTGAAAAGCTTGCACTAACATGTTCTTCGAGTTCGGATAATGAAGTTTCTTTCTTTTGGTCAAGGACAAGCAAATGTTTAAGTGTGGGGGAGTTTGATAATTATATAATTTATATTAAATAGGTGTATATTTTGAGATATATTTAATTAATTTATGAATAATTTATTCCTATTTAATTATCTTTTATATATTTTTCCTCTCTTCAATCAAATATAAGATAATAAGAGATTTTGATAGAAGATAGGGAAAATCGCTGAAAAATACCAAATAAGCAAATTAATTGCTCTTTGCCACCAACACATATGGGATACCTAATTGTCATTAAAATTGAACTTAAAAAGACACAAAAGCCCTTAGTTTCACAACACCATTTTAGGCGGGAGGGAGGAAGGAGCTCTTAGTTTCCAATATTCGTCAAACAAGCGTTCCGTCGAGCATTGTCCGCCGTCCAGCATTGTCCGCCGTCTGTGGTTGTTCTCGGGCAAGCATTGAAGAAGGTTGGAATCCTAGGGATTTTGCTACTCCTAAAATCTTATTCATGCTTATATGGTGCTTTCTAAAATAAATCAACAGGATGGGGCTTTTGAATTTAATATGGTTTAGTAGAAGAATTTTCCTTTATAAAGAAATGAATTTCAGAGTTAGTAAAGCTCTGCAGATTTCCTCAGACTTCGCTAAGCAGATTTCCTCGCATGTCAATGGGGTTGGTAGTGAAGATTAACATATTCTGTTCATTTAGTTCAATATAATTAACTCTGAACTCGGTTTCAGGTTTTTACTTCAGATGGGTTATGCTAAATTAGTAGACTTTCGTTACTTAATATATTTTAACATTATGCATTTGCACAAGTGAAGCTCGGTATATCGCAATCTAATATCATTTCTTAATTTTGGGTTTTGTTGTTTGATTAATTGAATGACCCATGCATGTCTTGTTTCGGAGAATTAAGGTTTCGATGTTTGTTACAAGACAACTGCTAACTCGTAATTCTGAACTTGTACTAGTGCTTCAATTACTTGAGGTTTCATTTCCTTCTGAATTTTAAAATGTAAATCTAGTATGTTCTCATTATGATGAAGTATAAAATACTAGTGAGGATGTTGTGCCCAAGAAGTGTAATTAGATGGATTGGTACACATTTGGCTCTGGCCTCTGATTCTTTTTATTCATGTGTAAACTCCTAGTGCATAGCATAGTTGTCCAACTTGGTACTTGAACTTGCTTTCTTACATCTGTCCATTGCACTAAGAAATTAAATGAGTAATATTCAGGGTAAGTCCCTTTTAGGTGTAAAGCTAAGCAAAAAGAAAATGCATCACAAAGTGTAATTTTATCCCTGGCCTTCAAAAAATTGTTCGCAATAATGTGAGAATTTTAGGTTAATCTATCTAAGAATGTTATAAGTATATTTTAATGTGATTAACTATTATGAAGTTTATGCTTTGTTCATATGGTGCTTTTCTGTTGCAACTTAATATGGATTCTGAATAACCTATCTTTTCTGCAAAACATGTCAATTCAAAACTTCTTGTTGGTATGTAACAGACATTTGGCAAGTGTTTCTGTTCTCCTTCTTGTTTGAACTCATTTTGGTGTTTGCTCATATGTTTCTGGGATCTTTGTATAACTATGTTGCATGATAGTTTCACAATTTCAGAAATATCATCGTCCACATTTGGCCACTTTTTCTGACAGCATTGTCTTTTACTGATGCTTACACTTTCAAAGTATTTTATGCTGGTTTTTAGGAAATTCTGCTGTTTGGGAATTACTGCATATTGCACATTAAAATAGATTGATAAGCAGATTTTTTGATATAGGCATTTGTTGAGTGCATTTTCAAGTTCATGTGTTTTGAGTTACCCCTGTCAATTTAAAAATCTGTACACAAGCATGGTGAAAAGAATAGTGGGGAAAGGAAGGAAGGGAGGGAAAGTGTGCAATTGTTTTCTTGTCATGCACAAACTTACTGTCTCTCAACTTTGCAATTTGTCAGAGCAAACATTTTTGTGATTTACTAGCACACCAGAATCATGATCTCTATGGACACAAGCCTGCATTTGATTTTAGATTTGGTGTTGTTCAATAGCAGAGCAATATGTGAGTTAGTGAAATTGTTGGATACTCTTGTATGTATATATGTATCCATTGTATGTTAATGTTTTGCTATTTATTTCTGTGTAGATGGGACTGTGGCATGTACGTGATATCGTGGCTGCAAATGTGGGAAAATATTAGAAGGCCTGAGTGGAACAATTTCACAATGCCTGATGTGAGTACATTTTTACTTTACATGTTACAATATGATTGGATCTAACTTATAACTTTTATGTTCAGGAAGACATGGATCAAAAGAGGGTGGATGTGGTGTGGTGGCTAGTTACCCATGCGAAGAATAAACATCGGGAATGGATAATGCGTAACATTGAAGTTTGGAGATATAAGAAGAAGGCAAAGCGTCATTAATGCGTTTGTGCAATGGATCTAATTCATGTGTTAAGGATGATCCATTATGCCAATGATCTTGCATTGTCATATACTCTTTCATGATGTGCCAATGATCAGCCGTTTTGTGCAATTGATCTTTCATTTTGTGCAACTAATCTTCCATGAAGTGCAATTGATCTTGCGTTTGTGCAATGGATCTGATTCATGTGTAAAGGATGATCCATTGTGCCAATGATCTTCTATTAGATGCAATTACTCTTCCATGATGTGCAACTGATCTTCCATGATATGCCATTGAGCTTCCATTTTGTGCAATTACTCTCCCATGTGCAAAGGATGATCCATTGTGCCAATGATCTTCCGTTTTGTGCAATTGATCTTCCATTTTGTGCAATTACTCTTCCATAAAGTGCAATTGATCTTCCATGATCTGCAGTTGATCTTCCATATTGTGTAGTTGATCATCCGTTTTGTGCATTTACTATTCCATAATGTGCAATTGATCTTCCGTTTTATGCAATTGATCTTTTATTTTGTGCAATCACTCTTCCATTATGTGCAATTGATCTTCCATGATGTGCAATTGAGCTTCCGTTTTGTGCAAATACTCTCCCATGATGTGCAATGGATGATCCATTGTGGCAATGATATTGCATTGTCATATACTCTTCCATGATGTGCCAATGATCTTCCGTTTTGTGCAATTAATCTTTCATTTTGTGCAATTAATCTTCCATTAAGTGCAATTGATCTTCCGTTTATGCAATGAATCTGATTCATGTGTAAAGGATGATCCATTGTGCTAATGATCTTCCATTATATGCAATTACTTTTCCATGATGTGCAATTCATCTCCCATTTTGTGGAAGGAATTTTTTCCATACGTGCCAAATGATCATATAATGCAAGTTAGGATAGTTATGCAACTGATGTTTACAACGTATGGTAGAAATATAAAGACATTCATATTATGTCATACAAAAAGTGAGCACAAGCTATGGTGCTACTATATATATACAAGATTAATATTTACAATTACAACACAAAAATACTTGAGGGGCCTGATAATGCTATGAACATTTAGTCATTTAAAGTCTAATTCACTCATTACTGATGCAAAGTCATTGGTATACTTGAAGAACGCGAGGTCCATATGGATTCAGGTTCTTGCACCTTCTTCGAGTATGCCCTTCCTGCCCGCACCTAGAACATGTATACACTTTTCTGTCCTGGAATTGAGACTCTTTATTCATCACATTAATTCTAGACCTGCAACAATATGGCTTTAATGTCAACTAATCTGAATTTTGCAATATGTTTGACCTATAAAAAACCAGTCAATATGTAATTATACTTTCACCTATAATAAACTAATATGCACTCAAACATGCACAGTCAAACTACTTCAATGAAGATTTTTTACCAAGACATTCAACATTGCAAAGACAATATTGCACGATGCCTTTGAACTCAATTTCATCAAAACCAGCAAGCAATATAACCCAAACAAATACATAACTTTTTAAAAAATTAATTGTTGAATGCTACCATGGAAGATCTGTTGCACATAACGGAAGATATTTTGCACACAACGGAAGATTGTTTGCACATTTATATGGAAGATTTTTGCACAAATGGAACATGGTTTGCACAAAATGGAAGATCGCTTGCACACTTGGTAGCAATCAATAATTAATTTGCCTCAAAGGTATTTTTCGGCAATTCTCCCAACAAAGAAAAGAATTATTATTTCCAGCAACAATCAGGCAACAATACCCAATACGGAAGATAATTGCACATAATAGAAGATCATTGGCATATAATGGATCATCCTTTGCATATATCGTGGATGGCCATTGGACACGTATGGAAAAGATCCATTGCACAAAACGGGAGATCAGTTGCACATAATGGCTATCACATGTGAATCTCTATTGCAGAATCATTATTCCAGCAACGTTCAGGTAACAAAACCGATTACACGTAATACACGATACACAATACACAATATACAAACTCCCATAAACTAATATCAAAAACTTCACAATAATGGCCAAACTCATAATATCTAAGCAACCCCCAATTATAGTTACTATTTCCTTACTCACACACACAACAATGCACAATATAAGTTCCACTAGCAATATAGAAATCATCACCTCCATCAAAAACTGAAATATGAAGAAGGGCTTCAAAGTGATCTATCGACTCCACACTGCTGGACCTCCGACGGACGCCACAGTGATCAACGGCAACAACAGAAGACTTGCATCACCGCACTCGGGCAAACACGATAACTGAACAAGCCACTGTTATAACCTTTAGTCGTTTGCTTCTGCCTCATGTGATCTTTCCAAACTAAACTAGGGGCTTTTGTGTCTTTTTAAGTTCAATTTTAATGACAGTTAGGTATCCCATTTGTGTTGGTGGCAAAGAGCAATTAATTTACTTATTTGGTATTTTCTAGCGATTTTCCCTAAAAGATATACTCATATCCTATTTTGTTTGCGGGAAACATTATGATATTTAGGAGGTGAAAAATTAGAAGTAAAGATATATATACACAAAGGAACCGTACATTGATTATTGGCCACCATTAGATTTATGTTAATGTTGGTTACTTAATCTTACTTTGTTATGTCCATCTGATGATTGGCCACCATTAGATGTGAAATTGAGCATAGGATTTACCTTGACAAAGAGAATTTTAATTAGGCTCTGAGATTAAGTAATATGGGATTATATTACAATTTAATGTGCGATTAGGAAAGACATATAGATAACAACCCCATATAATTATTGAAGAATGTGTCTGAGTTATCTTGCTTCTTGAGTAATTAGGTTAGACATAACAGTTATACTTAAGAGAGGGCTGTGAGTAGACCGATAGGCACTTATAACTATTTGTACTTGAGATTAACAAAATTAATATTTTAGATTAACTAATTAAATAGATGTAAGATTTGGGGAGCTAGTGAGGGATTAGTGACTCTAGGTTGTGTTTGACATTGATAATTTTCGTTATTTAATTTCCTTTGAATTTACGCATAACTTGATTCATTTAACTTAAAAGAAATTGAGATTTTAATACCTAAACATTAATTGATTGATTCCTCATAGGACAATGCTTTACTTATCACTTTACTACTTGACATGACCCGTATACTTGCGGAGCGCATCAAAGACGTAGCAAATTGGCATTGCCGTTAACCAAAGCTAATGTTTGTCCATTTTTTGTGTTGTGGGTCCCATAATTTGTGATGCCTCACCTCCTGCCTCTCTGTTTTATATTTCCAGGGATGTAAACTGGAGGAAAAGGAACTTTAATCACATCGAATTAGAAATTTCTGACCATAGCACTTGCTTGCTCCCAGCAAGCACCTACCCTTTAGTCCTAAGGGTGTTACACTCGCTAGTAGTAGCCCTACTTTTGAGTGATCTGTTGGATCTCTTGTATGACCCCCTATCGGATTCATGTAGAAAAAGTAAAAAGGGAGCGAGAGTTTGAAGAGAAAAGGTGAAGAAGGAGGCCAGAGATGATGGAATGGAACGAGAGTGAAGGGTGAGAAAAAAGTGGCATGTGAATCTTTAGAACAAAGTAAGTACACACCACATGCTAGCTACAAGAACCATAGGACCAAAAACATAAGAAGGGACGAACATTAGCTCCAGTTAATGGGAGTGCTAAATTTGCTACTTGAACTGATTATGTCTGTAACACCCTGCCTTTAATCATGTAATTATAATTCGATATTAAATAATTAAAGTAGATTAGAGACCTTCGGATAACTTAAACTCGTTTCAATCTCCTACTTTGTGGTAGGGTTTTCACAAAATCATTCAAAATCTCTTTCCTGTTCCTGGTCTCCATTTCAAAATTCGAATATAATCACCTGTGCAGTTTATCTACATTCACGTATGACAGAGTGTAAAACCAATTCCCCGGCAACTCCCGGATTCTATACATATATAACCTCAGGTTTAAGTATCCACTAGGGGATTACATCCAAAATTGAATATACTATTCATATTTCATATTATACAGTAATCCCGAATTCAAAAGATATAACCAACATTCCAAAATCAACTATACCCCTAAGGGTCCTAAGTGCTTTGGGTCGGCCTCTTCTCCTTTGAGCCACATGCCCTGTCTGAAAGGTTAGTCATATGAAGAAATGAGATTCGAGAGAATCTCAGTAGTAATAAACCACTCATACAATGTATAAATACCAAGCATGTATATAAATCACAACCAGCAACAACAGCAACATCAATCTCAAAGATACATGGTTTTCACCACAAACGACAGCACTCACGGCTGTATACACAATACGACAGCTTACGCTGTAATCACCATCACGACAGCTTACGCTGTAATCACAATAACGACAGCTTGCGCTGTAAACGACAGCTTGCGCTGTAAACGACAGCCATCACCAGCTGTAACCGTAGCAGCATCAAAGATTCATCACAGAACAGTGATAACACACACATACAGAGCATTACACATAGTATAAGAGAGAGAGTCACTACCTGATCCTTTCCTGACGTCCTTCAGCGCAGTTGGCTCACGAGGGCGGCAAATATCGAATCCTACAATTCCAAATGCACTATTTAGACACTTCAATAGTGTTACTTAGGGTTATATGAGTCTATAATGAAAATTTACAAAAATACCCCCGGGGACCCGGCCTGGGCCCGCCATACCCGGACTGGTTGCACTTTTCTCGAAATTCTAATCTGGGCTATCCTAACATATTTCTGCCCAAGGAATCCATTTCCGTACTCAGAATTATCAAATTCAATGTCAAATTACGAAATTGCCCTTGGCAGCCCTACTTTTAGGGTTTTAGGGGTGTTTCCGTAATTATGCTTTCTCGGCCTTTTTTGAAAAAGTGCCCAACTGTAACCCCACCTATTTTCGCCCACTGAATCCAATGGAATCATCAAATCATTGAAAATCCAACTCTAAGACCCATTTACAGCCTTGGCCGAAATATACATGTTCTCCGGAAAAAATTGGGGTTTTACGATTTCGGCTCCGTAAACGCGTTCCTTTCTACTCCTAACCACTTTATTAACCATTACATTAGGTTACAACTAACATTAAGACCCAATTTGGGCAGCATAACCCCTAGGCCACATCATTTCCAAACTTTAAAACCAATGGCAATCCGGCGAAATTTCACCGATTAAATTGCCCACAGCAGCCAGAATAAGCAATATACGAAAGTTTGGAAGTTACCTCAAGCTCCTTCTAGCTTTTCTCAAGAGTGGCTGAAAACCCTAGCCCCTTGAACACCAAATTGTCTTCTCAAACACCTTAAATAACATAGAAGAGAAGCTTAGGAACAAGGTTATACGCGTTAGGAGCTAGATCGTCGGAGAAATCGGCTTACCTTGCGAGATTTCTCCTCTTTCTCTCTCTAAGAGCTCTCAACTTTCTCTCACTATCTTCAGCTGGAAATGGCGTGAAATGGCTGAAGAAGATGAGCAATTTGATTAATAATCCATGCTGACATCATCTTTTAATGAGATGATGTCATAATTCCCATTTTCGGATTTTCTGGCAGATTTTCTGCCCAAACTTTGAAAACTCATAACTAATTCTAGAAAAATCGAAATGAGGTGATTCCAAAGCCAAATGAAAGATATTTAAGTCCTCTTCATAGGAAAAATATTGGCCATTACTGAAAATCACCACAAAATTCCCAGAATTTCAATCTTTGCATACTGTTCCAGAAAATAATTAATTTCGCTGGGCAAACTTCAAAAATCCAAAACTCTTAGGTCACAAATCAAAATGATACAAATTATATGTTCATTTTGAAGCTTGACATGTGAACTTTAATACTGGAAACTTTCAGAATTTTTAGACACCATTTGTCTATTTAAAACGTCCATACAAATTGGCTGCCCTGTACAGAGTTTCAATGGACAGAGTTTTCAACTTTAGCACGATTGTTCCCAATGGTTCCAATTTCACAATAAATACTCTCCCCACATGAATTTTTACAAGGAAGCCATTGGAATCATTAAAATATCCAAATTCCCATCACACATTCTCCAAAAGTATTTATTCAACAATAATTATATCCACTTTTAAAGTCATTAGCCCTTAATCACTTTTTGGGATATTACATTTCTCGCCCCGAAAATTAAATTTCGTCCTCGAAATTGCTACACAACTTGAGCCATAAACTCCGGATATCGTCTTCGCATATCTTCCTCCGCTTCCCAAGTTGCCTCTTTTTGCGTCATTCCCTTCCAGATCACCTTCACAAATGGAATGCTTCGGTGTCTGAGTCGTCGTTCTTCTCTATCAATGATCTGTTCTGGCTCTATCGCATATGTGAAGTTGTCTTGTAACTCAACTTCTTCATATTCAACAATATGAGATGGATCCGGTTGATACTTCTTCAGTTGGGAAACATGAAACACATCGTGGAGTCTGCTCAAGTTTGGGGGTAGGGCTACTCGATAAGCAACAGGCCCAATCCTCTCAAGGATTTCAAAAGGACCTATATATCTCGGGCTCAGCTTCTTCTTCTTGATGGCTCGCCCAATGCCCGTAATTGGTGATACTCTCAGGAATATGTGATCACCAACCTCAAATTCTAGAGGCCTTCTCCTCTTGTCAGCGTAACTTTTCTGTCGACTCTGCGCTGCAAGGAGCCTCTTACGAATAATCTGAATCTGTGCTGAGGTTTGATCAACCAAATCTGGCCCATAAAGCTTCCTTTCGGATAATTCATTCCAGCATAAAGGTGATTAACACCGTCTTCCATACAACGCTTCATACGGAGCCATTTGGATGCTCGCATGATAGCTATTGTTGTAAGCGAACTCAGCCAGTGGAAGGAAACGATCCCAACTTCCTTTAAAGTCGAGAACACAAGCTCGCAACATATCTTCCAGCGTCTGAATTGTTCTCTCAGATTGTCCATCCATTTGAGGATGATAAGCCGTACTGAATCTCAGTTGAGTACCTAAGGCTTCATGCAATGCTTTCCAAAACTTCGAAGTAAATCGTGGATCTCGATCGGAAATGATATTCTTCGGTACACCATGGAGTTTCACAATTTCTCGGATATAAATCTCTGCTAGCTTATCCGGAGAGTAACCAGCATCGATTGGTATGAAGTGGGCTGACTTTGTTAATCGGTCCACAATTACCCAGATTGCATCATAGTTTTTGATCCTGGGTAATCCCACAACCAAATCCATGGTCACGCTTTCCCATTTCCATTCCGGAATCTCAGGACTCTGAAGTAAACCAGGCGGTCTCTGGTGCTCGATTTTCACTTTCTGACAAGTGAGACACCTTGCAACATATTTGGTCACGTCACTCTTCAAACCCGGCCACCAATACACCGATTTCAGATTCTGATACATCTTGGTCATACCAGGATGAAGAGTATATCGGCTTTTGTGTGCCTCATCCAGAATCTTCTGGCTCAACTCTGCCTTAAGTGGAACGCAGACTCTTTTCTGGTAACGAACCAATCCACGAGGCGATATGTCGTAGCCTGGAACTTCTCCCTGTTTGATTCGAGTCAGATTGCGCTGTATCCAGTCATCTTGACTCTGAGCTTCTTCAATTTCCACCCTTAGATCACTCTCCTCTTGAGAAACAGTGTAATTGGCACAGATGATCTGATTTGTCAAATTTAAATCACGGAAATCTTCAATCAATTTCCTTTCTTGTATCATCATAGCTGCAACGAGCACAGTCTTTCGGCTAAGAGCATCAGCGACTACATTTGCCTTACCCGGGTGATATTTTATCTCCAGGTCGTAGTCCTTAAGCAATTCCATCCAGCGGCGCTGTCTCATATTCAGTTCTTTTTGATCATATAGATATTTGAGACTTTTGTGGTCGCAGTACAGTTCCACAGTCACACCATACAGGTAATGACGCCAAATCTTTAAAGCAAATACAATGGCCGCAAGCTCCAGATCATGAGTGGGATAATTCAATTCATGAGGTCTGAGCTGTCGAGAGGCGTAGGCCACCACACGTCCCTCCTGCATAAGGACACACCCTAATCCCTGCCCACTGGCATCAGAATACACAACATATGTCATACTGGGATCGGGTAAAATCAATACAGGTGCCGACGTCAACCTCTCCTTCAGCTCCACAAAGCAGTTTTCACATTTCTCGTCCCACACAAACGGCTGATCTTTTCTCGTGAGCTTGGTCATCGGCAACGCAATACGGGAGAAATTCTGGATAAATCTCCGATAATAACCAGCAAGACCCAGAAAACTGCGTATTTCCGCCACAGATTCTGGCCTCTTCCAGTTCAGTACTGCTTCCACTTTGCTGGGATCCACAGAGACCCCTTCTTGCGAGATAACATGGCCTAAGAATTTCACTTCTGATAGCCAAAACTCGCACTTGCTCAATTTAGCATATAATTGCTTCTCGCACAAGATATTCAATACGATTCTCAAATGATGCTCATGCTCATCCTTATTCTTAGAATATATCAAAATGTCATCTATGAACACAACAACAAACTGATCCAGATATTGCCGAAAGATACGGTTCATGTAATCCATGAAAACCGCAGGCGCATTGGTTAGCCCAAATGGCATCACCAAGAACTCATAATAACCATATCGGGTCTTGAAAGCAGTCTTTGGAAAATCTTCTGCTTTCACTCGCAGCTGATGATACCCTTACCTTAGATCAATCTTTGAAATACACACGAACCAGAGAGTTGATCTAATAGGTCATCAATTCAGGGAAGAGGGTACTTGTTTTTGATAGTAACTTTATTCAGCTCTCTGTAGTCGATACACAAGCGAAGACTCCCATCTTTCTTCTTTACAAACAACACTGGAGCTCCCCAAGGCGACACACTGGGTCTAATAAACCCTTTCTCAAGCAAATCTTCTATTTGTTTCTTTAACTCCGCCATTTCGTTTGGGGCCATGCGGTATGGGGCCTTGGATATAGAACCAGCTCCAGGTACAATGTCAATTGGGAACTGAACTTCCCTTTCTGGAGGTAATCCGCTCAGATCGTCCGGAAACACCTCAGGGAATTCATTTACCATGGGTATATTATTCAAGGTTTCACCATTTTCCCCTTGCACAGAGAAAAACACTACATACCCCTGGCAACCCTTTTCAAGATACTTTTCAGCTTTGGCTGCCGAAAGAAAATTCATACTAGCATCCACATCTTCAACCCTCTGAGATACAGGATATACTATCCTCTTGTTTCCACAATCAAGCAATATATTATTTGCCATTAACTAATCAAAACCCAAAATGACTTCTAATTGACTAAGAGGCAAACATATCAAATCTACAATAGATTGATGCCCTTCCACAGTTATGACACAACTCAAACAAGCTTCTGTGGTCAAGGCCTTAATACCCATTGGAGTTGACACTACTAATTCAAATGGCAGTTTGTGCACATGCAATCCCAGGCGCTTCACGCAATCATAGGCAATGAAGGAGTGACTTGCACCCGAGTCAAATAAAACTTACAACAGATGGCCATGAAGTAGAAGTTTACCTTGTATTAGCTCAGGAGATTTGCGGGCCTCCTCATGGGTCATAGTGAATACTCGGCCCTGTGTCCTCAGTCTCTGGTCTGGTCGTGGCTCTTTCCATTCAGCAGAAGTATGCCCCACACGCTTACAATTGAAGCATATTATTTTGCCATCACAAGTTTTGCCTTGATGTGGTTGGTTACACCGACGACAAATCCATGGTCCAGAATATGTTCTTTGCTGGTCACGGCTCCCAGACTGGTAGGGCTTCTTACCACTTCCAGACGAAGATCCTTGCCCCTTTCGCTTTTGTGAGGTAGCACCCTTATTAGGTTCATTGCGGTGGATAGTAGCTCTAGCAGGATACAAATCTCTCAAGTTGTTCTCTGTAATCCTGCACTGTTCAACCGCCTTGTTGAACTTGGTAAATTGATGAGTAGCTAAGCGCTTCCTCAACTCTCGCCTCAGACCGCGAATGAGCATATCAGAACTCCATTCTTCATCATCCTTGAACCGGAGATAGGAGGAGTATCGAGCCATTCGGACAAAACGGGACAAGTAATCATCGAAGCTTTCCGTGTCCCCTTGCCTGATATTCAGGAATTCTGTCTCCTTCTCGAGCCTCACTGATTTGGGAAAATACTTTTCGTTGAATTCTTGTTGAAACAATTCCCAAGTCAATGGCATCTTGTTGCTCTTCAAGGTTAGGGCGATATTCCGCCACCAACGGTCTGCATCCCCTTCGAGTTTGTAAACGGCCAGTCGTGGCTTCACCTCATCCGGACAATTAAACACCTCAAATATTTTCTCCAGTCTGTTCATCCAATCTTCGGCTGCTTGAGGGTCAAACCTCCCTCTGAACGGAGGAGGCAGATGCTTGCAGAACCTGGTGACCCAAAACTGAAGGTCTCTTTCCTCTCTAAGCGGCATCCCATGTGATTCTTGATTTGGGACAATGTGAGGTGGGGACTCCAAGGGTCGTGCTGACCCTTCAGCAGTGTCCTCATGACGGGCTTCTCCTTGAGTTTCCTCCGGAGTGGACTGAACTGGACCTTCCTTGTTCTTCGCCTTCTCTGCTCGGAGCTCTTCTCTCAACTCAGTTATCATATCTCTTTGATCCCGGATTAGACCCATCAGCTCTTGCATAGGATCTGGTGGATTATCATTGAGGACCTCCACCTCTGGGTCTACACGCGGAATATTGGGGCGTCCTCTAGTTTTCTTCATTCTACAAACAACTTACCCCATTAATTTAGCAGAGATAGTATGCACATATAGTCACAAAACTCTTATATATATCCATGTCAATAAAACATACATGTGCATACACAACAATCATTCACAGATAATCTTCTATCCCTACTACTATCTAAGGGATCTATCCTAGCAACCTCTACCCTTGCCAGGAACTACATCTCTGATACCAAAATGTAACACCCTGCCTTTAATCATGTAATTATAATTCGATATTAAATAATTAAAGTAGATTAGAGACCTTCGGATAACTTAAACTCGTTTCAATCTCCTACTTTGTGGTAGGGTTTTCACAAAATCATTTAAAATCTCTTTCCTGTTCCTGGTCTCCATTTCAAAATTCGAATATAATCACCTTTGCAGTTTATCTACATTCACGTATGACAGAGTGTAAAACCAATTCCCCGGCAACTCCCGGATTCTATACATATATAACCTCAGGTTTAAGTATCCACTAGGGGATTACATCCAAAATTGAATATACTATTCATATTTCAGATTATACAGTAATCCCGAATTCAAAAGATATAACCAACATTCCAAAATCAACTATACCCCTAAGGGTCCTAAGTGCTTCGGGTCGGCCTCTTCTCCTTTGAGCCACATGCCCTGTCTGAAAGGTTAGTCATAGGAAGGAATGAGATTCGAGAGAATCTCAGTAGTAACAAACCACTCATACAATGTATAAATACCAAGCATGTATATAAATCACAACCAGCAACAACAGCAACATCAATCTCAAAGATACATGGTTTTCACCACAAACGACAGCACTCACGGCTGTATACACAATACGACAGCTTACGCTGTAATCACCATCACGACAGCTTACCCTGTAATCACAATAACGACAGCTTGCGCTGTAAACGACAGCTATCACCAACTGTAACTGCAGCAGCATCAAAGATTCATCACAGAACAGTGATAACACACACATACAGAGCATTACACATAGTATAAGAGAGAGAGTCACTACCTGATCCTTTCCTGACGTCCTTCAGCGCAGTTGGCTCACGAGGGCGGCAAATATCGAATCCTACAATTCCAAATGCACTATTTAGACACTTCCATAGTGTTACTTAGGGTTATATGAGTCTATAATGAAAATTTACAAAAATACCCCCGGGGACCCGGCCTGGGCCCGCCATACCCGGACTGGTTGCACTTTTCTCGAAATTCTAATCTGGGCTATCCTAACATATTTCCGCCCAAGGAATCCATTTCTGTACTCAGAATTATCAAATTCAATGTCAAATTACGAAATTGCCCTTTGCAGCCCTACTTTTAGGGTTTTAGGGGTGTTTCCGTAATTATGCTTTCTCGGCCTTTTTTGAAAAAGTGCCCAACTGTAACCCCACCTATTTTCGCCCATTGAATCCAATGGAATCATCAAATCATTGAAAATCCAACTCTAAGACCCATTTACAGCCTTGGCCGAAATATACATGTTCTCCGGGAAAAATTGGGGTTTTACGATTTCGGCTCCGTAAACGCGTTCCTTTCTACTCCTAACCACTTTATTAACCATTACATTAGGTTACAACTAACATTAAGACCCAATTTGGGCAGCATAACCCTTAGGCCACATCATTTCCAAACTTTAAAACCAATGGCAATCCGGCGAAATTTCACCGATTAAATTGCCCACAGCAGCCAGAATAAGCAATATACGAAAGTTTGGAAGTTACCTCAAGCTCCTTCTAGCTTTTCTCAAGAGTGGCTGAAAACCCTAGCCCCTTGAACACCAAATTGTCTTCTCAAACACCTTAAATAACATAGAAGAGAAGCTTAGGAACAAGGTTATACGCGTTAGGAGCTAGATCGTCGGAGAAATCGGCTTACCTTGCGAGATTTCTCCTCTTTCTCTCTCTAAGAGCTCTCAACTTTCTCTCACTATCTTCAGCTGGAAATGGCGTGAAATGGCTGAAGAAGATGAGCAATTTGATTAATAATCCATGCTGACATCATCTTTTAATGAGATGATGTCATAATTCCCATTTTCGGATTTTCTGGCAGATTTTCTGCCCAAACTTTGAAAAATCATAACTAATTCTAGAAAAATAGAAATTAGGTGATTCCAAAGCCAAATGAAAGATATTTAAGTCCTCTTCATAGGAAAAATATTGGCCATTACTGAAAATCACCACAAAATTCCCAGAATTTCAATCTTTGCATACTGTTCCAGAAAATAATTAATTTCGCTGGGCAAACTTCAAAAATCCAAAACTCTTAGGTCACAAATCAAAATGATACAAATTATATGTTCATTTTGAAGCTTGACATGTGAACTTTAATACTGGAAAATTTCAGAATTTTTAGACACCATTTGTCTATTTAAAACGTCCATACAAATTGGCTGCCCTGTACAGAATTTCAATAGACAGAGTTTTCAACTTTAGCACGATTGTTCCCAATGGTTCCAATTTCACAATAAATACTCTCCCCACATGAATTTTCACAAGGAAGCCATTGGAATCATTAAAATATCCAAATTCCCATCACACATTCTCCAAAAGTATTTATTCAACAATAATTATATCCACTTTTAAAGTCATTAGCCCTTAATCACTTTTTGGGATATTACAATGTCTACTTTTACACCTCTTAAAATGTTTATGTCTACTTTTGCTCCTAACAAAACATAATTGTTTTGGGTGCTAATGAATGTGATGTTATTAATTATATGTGGATTTGAGACATCATATGATGTATCTTTTGCTTTACCTAATTTGGGAGGATTAGAATAAATAGCCTGGTACAGTTCTACCTTGTGCATTCATTAAACCACTAGATATTTGAATAAATAAAAAAAAAATTAAACGACAAGTGTAACCCCCTCACGGTAATTACATCCGGATTTCGATGTTTAAGTGAAATAGAGACCAATAAAATCAAATCAACAATTTATAATCCCTCAACTTGGGATGAGGTATTTCAAAATCAATTCAAAACGTGTTAATTCCGATCTCACAGTCACGTGCAGATATAACTACTTGAGAAATCAAATTACATAAGAAATATCAGAGTGCGGAGACTAAAATCCCGGCAAACCCCCGGGTTCATCTACATATATAACATGGGTTGCGAGTTCCCAAAATGGGGATTACATATCCAAAATATTCATTTACATCTCATATACACTTAGTAATCCCAAAACCAAAACAAGGATAACCAACATCCAAATATAAAATGTCCCTAAGCCCTAACCACTCCTGGTTGGTCGCTTCCCTTTCGAGTCACTCGCCCTGTCTGAAAAGGTTAGTCATATGGAAAGAGTGAGATTCTAAAGAATCTCAGTAGCAACAAGATACTCATACAATATATAAACATAGAGCATGTATGTTCATCATATTCAGCAGCTTCACAATGATCTCAGGCTCGCGCCACATACGACAGCACTCATGGCTGTAATCACAATGCACTACGCCCACTTTCGTGGTGAACACTATGCCAGCTTTCGCTGTATTCACTATGCACAACGCCCGCTTTCGCGGCGAACACTATGTAGCAGCAACACGAAGCACAAAGCACCACAAAGCATCTCAAAGCACAATGTATCACAAAACTCCACAAGGTATCTCAAAGCAGTAGCAGTAGCATCCACACAATGAATGACAAGCAAACATACAATACATTTACACAAAGTATAAGAGAGGAGTCGCTACCTGTATCTTTCCTGACAATCTTTGGCACAGTGGGCTCACGCGTTCGGCAAATATCAAATCCTATACCAAATTAGGGACAATTGATCAATCTCTTTTCCAATTACTTAATCCCATAATACACTATGTTGGTTATCATTTAGGACTCCTAAGAGGCCACAAATGTCTCTAATGAAAGCCCTAAAAGGTTGGGAAACAAAAGGTTGAAGGTCACTTTTCGAAAACACAAAGTGCTAGAACACAGGGTTGGGCCGCGGCCCGCCCTTCCTTGGGCTGCGGCCCAAATATGGTCAGAAGGTCTTGGGCTGCGGCCCGCCACTCATGGGCCGCGGCCCAAATCAGGTCAGAAAGGCTTGTGTAGTGATTTCCATAACTAATTCTAGAAAAATCGAAACGAGGTGATTCCAAAGCCAAATGAAAGGTATATGAGTCCTCTTTCAAGGAAAAATATAGCCCATCAGTGGAAATCACTACACAAGTACAGAATCACCAAAAACTAAACACTACTCCAAAACAGAGTTCTGTTTCAATCCCAAACTTTGGACAACCATATCTCACAGAATTCTAAACAAAATGACACAAAATATATGTCTATTTTGAAGCTTGGGATGTGAACTTTAAGACTGGAAAGTTTCACAATTTTTCAATACCATTTGGTCACTCAAAACGCTCGTGTAAGCTGACAGCAAAAAACAGAGCTTAACTAAAACAGATTTTCCAACTTTTCCCAAGTGAACCAAATGAATCCCAAAATCAACAACCAAGCTTATTCCCACACAAAATCACTCAAGGAACACAATGGTAACCTCAAAATGACCAAAATCATCACCCAATCACATGCCCTGTTTTGCCCAATGCACCAAAGCTATCACAAAGGTATCAACTTTCACATTTCCAACCTAAATCCATTCTATCAACCCAAAACACATATCAAAGCACTAATTCCATGACAACAACATGCCAACCACACATTGACCCTCATTTTTGAAATTTAAGGCAAAATTTCCATTCTATCAACCCAAAACACATATCAAAGCACTAATTCCATGACAACAACATGCCAACCACACATTGACCCTCATTTTTGAAATTCAAGGCAAAATTTCCATAAATTTCACACTCAACCAATGGCTACAAAACCTATATAGAAAGGTTTGTCTTACTCACCTCTATAGCTTTCTCAAAGGAGTTCCTTGTTTCCCCCAAGTCCAGAATTTCGTGTGGCCACAAACCACCACCAATGGACAAGCTACAACCATAGAAATGTTGCTCTTAACTCAAGGATCAACTTTGATGAAGGGAGTTTGAGCAATAGAGATTATTTACCTACTCAAAGATCAAGCTTTCCTTTTCTCTTTCCCAAGCTTGTGCGCCAGAAAAAATGGAGGAAGAAGAGAGAGAAAATGGTGAGATGGAAGGGATGATGATGAAATGAGACTTTCCTCCCTTGTACACACACACTCTCTACCAATCAAGAGAGAGAAAAGAGAGGAAAAGTAGCATTTTGTCCTCTAGTGCCTCATCCAAAGGCCTCCACTATGCCACATGTCACCATCTCATCCACCTCCACTAGAGCTCACATAGACACAATGTATAGGATTCCGACCCATCAATAATGAATCTCAACCATTGATCTCAAATACCACACACATTTATCTCAAATTTACATCATATTACTTCCAAAATATTTAATTACACAAATTACAATCAAATCTCAATGCCATTAGCCCTTAATCATAAATTGGGATATTACAATAAGATATATACTCACTGTACGTACTTCCTATGGTTTTCATTATAAGGGGACTTTTAAGTACAGTTGGTAATTGAAAATATTGTCACTTTTTGAGTAGAGCCGGGAATACGGGTCAGTCCGGTCCTACAGGACCGGCCCTTCACGGGCTCGGGCCTAAACGGGCCGGCCCGTTTAGGCCCGCTTCCTAAAACATCTCCAATTTTTAAAGCCCGTGGTCCTACAGGGCTAGCACTTCACGGGCTCGGGGCCTAAACAGGCTTGAACTCATTTTAATTAAAAAAAATATTTTTCAAATTTTACAATTCTTTTTATTATTTTACCTTAAATTGAGATACATTATTTTTAAAAATCATAAATTTTTAGTTCAAATAATTATCTAAAGTTCAAATTAGGGAAAATTCCAAAAAACTACATTGGAAATATCAAAAGGACAGATCAGGCGGTGTCAGACGGGCAAATAAATTTGGGATTTTGAAATCTCGGCCAAATGACGAAAATGCCCTTTCATTAACCCCTTAGTGTGGTTACTGAATATATCTTTGTTTGAAAGTCCCTAGTGTGACATTTAATCAAGATTTCTTGGATGTGTCCAAACCTGCTCCTCAATTCAGGATCTTACTTCAAAAAAGATTATTTGTAAAGGCGATTATTTCATTGATGATCAGTTGCCCCTCATATCCAAGCTACTTCCAACTTTAGGGGGGAGTGTTGAGAATAGTAAGTTTAGTATTAAAATAAATAATCATTATTATTAGGGTTAATTTTTATTATTTAGTATTTATTATGATTAGATATGGATGTTATATTTTAAGATTATATCTTAGATATTATGATTCGATTTAATTAGATTAGGATAGATTCTAAGTTTATGGTAAGTCTATTACATACTTTGTTTATTTAAAGGCCTCTCTCTAGTATATTTTATTCAAAGATCAATAATATTCAAAATATTTTACTTATACTTTAATTTTTTTTGATAGAAAAAAGTTTAGGTAGGTTCGGCACCAGTCCCCTACCAAGGCCAGGGCACGGCCCCAGGGCTCTTCGAGCGCTTACAAGGGACTTACGAGATCGCCTGCCAATGAGGTCTCCCCATCGGTCAGAGGGTTCGAACACACTCCCTTATGATCGGGGTGGCATTACCTTAACCAACTGTGCCAAACCTCATTGGCTTTACTTATACTTTAATGTGATCCTTTAAATTCAACACAGTTCAAAAGATCTTGTGCATTTATTGAGCCGAGACACACGCACACACAGAAAAAAGACACAACCCCCCCCCCACATCCTATCACTAATCATTTTTATAAGTCCAAATTACCTAATTCTCATATTTCAAGGAAAGTTATTTAACTCATTAAATATAATAAATTTTCCTAATTTTAGTCTTATTTATGAATGCGCATACAAAATATTTTATACATGGTGCTTCATCTCTCTTTCTCTCTTTCTACATTTGGTAGGGGCAAAATTGTTACACTGTCATTAATTACTTTTTAGGTGGATTTATAATAAGGATTAATTTTTTTTTAAAAAAAATAAACTTATAAAAAATACCAAATATTTATTAACAACATTCTCTCTTATGAATTTAGCTTTATCTAAAAAAGTTTAATTCACTTTTCCATCATCTGTACTTCCAATTAATTGCATGTCTGACTGGGAGAGCTTGTCTCTCTTCTCTCTAAAATCCTAGCCTTTCGTCAATGCCCGATAGCCACAGCCATTGCTATTGTTCAACACCGCTGTTCAAGCAATTGGGCACTTAACATCCATTCAATAGAGAGCCTGGGTCTCTCTCAACTTTGACGCCGCTCAAGTTGTCTATCATTGTTCATCATCGTCCCACCTCTATTCTTCGTTTTCATCATCTTTATCTCTTATTTTTGCACGTGCGAATTGTCTTCATCATTTTCCTCTATTTGCTGTTGTAGACGACCTTCTCACTCCATTGCCGCGATTTCTCGTGGTGTTTTTAGTTTTCGCTACTGATTTGTACGTTATCTCCAATCAAAGAAATTCTGAGTTGATCATAAGGCTCTTTAATGCTAGTTTCGATCTGAGTCGAGAGAAGAGCGTTTGTCTCTTTATTCTTTCAACTATGTTCTCTGCATTAATTTTCTCTGTCAGATTCTATTTATCTCTTCAATAAATTGCTTCTGCTGTCCAGGTCACTTAATGACTATCTTTAACAAAGTGGGATCTGGGCAACATGGTAAATTTAGACCCAGTAATAGAGGAAATTTGCAAGGTTCTTTCTGCAATGAAGATATGATTCACGAGCTGTCATCCTGCTATGTGTGACTTATCATTCATATTGCTCATTATGGTTCCCTTTCTAATCTAATTTAAGTTCTTGATTTATATTTTATTTTGAGTTTTTTCAATGATCTATTTGGTCTTCCCTCTTTATGCTGATGTGGATTTCCTTTGGCTCTGGTATCTAATTGGACAGTGCTTCTCTCTTGCTCTACTACTACAGTTTTATTGGTTCGACTGTTAAGTCTCTGGGTGTTTTTTGTTATTCTCCTGGTTTTGTTATTTGAAGCTTAGGGACTGGTGTTTTGATTGATATAGACAGTATGTCCTCCTCTTTTGGGTTTGATAATCTTTCTTCCAATAAATGCCATTATGTTCTTGCTAAAGTATTGGATATCTGTAAGCTTCATGCTTCAAAATTGCAATCATTGATTATAATTCACTGTAAGTTAAAGGGTGGATATCAATAGTTAAGCAATTCAAGAATTCCTTCTTGCTGCAGTTTCAATTTGAGGAGGACTTATTCTTTATGCTTAATCATGGATCATGGCTGTGACAAGTCTACTCTATTACTTTGATTCCATGGAAAAATTTTTCTGCACAGTATTTCCCTATGTTGATTCAATTCATCGATTGCCTTATAAATGTTATAATGAGGAAACTACGAGATATATTGGTGACAGTTTGGGAAAAGACATTTACTATGATGGAAAAAGTCTGTTCAATGTATATGATTTGCGTCTTCAAATTTATCTTTCAGACTTGAGCCTCATTTCTATCAATCTCGCTGGCTTCCAATTACTTGATGGGAAAATCTTGAATATATCTCTTATTTTGGAACAAGTAGGGAGATTCTGTCCCTGTTTTCTAAATATTGGTCATGTTGCTCAATATTGTAAATCTGTTTACAAAATTCAACCTAGAGTGAAGGCTTCTATTGTAGGCAACAAGTCTGTTAGTGTTGATTATGATGATTTCTTTCGCTTTTATAGTTCCAATTTCCAAGTGACTGGAATTAAACTTGATGATTATTGCTTTGGAATAGGTAGGATCATTTGTAAATGAGATTAGAAATTTTTGATTTTGATTGTACAGATCTAAAACATCCTTGTTTACGGAGTCCTCAAGATCGAAAGCACAAGTATGAGCAACAACCTTCTTTTGCCTTGTTATATAAAAGGCCTAAGCTTTTTTTGAAAGAAGATGTGACCTTTTCCTCCTCCGTCCCTAAGCAACAAGCCTTAGATATGAGACTCAGTATTTGTAGAGTTTCAAGAGAGGATGCGAGTATGTCTTCAAGGAAACGGAGATGCTTTAGCTGCACCTCTATCTCTGTTGATTATTTTTAGGAAGCTAATTACACCTCTAAGTTACCAATGAATTCTTCTTGGGTAAAGAAGTTGCAACTTGCAAGGTGGGAGCAAAGTAAGAAGAAAAGAAGCTCATCGGATGAGAATTATGATCATATGTTTCATCCATCTAAGAAAATTTGTTTGCTTCCTTTCATTTGGTTCTAGCTAAGGAAGTTATTATGGAATTTCACATGTTTTCAACTGTTCAAAATCAGATTTCTTTTTCATCTCATTATTCTATCAAAGATGCTAGGGAAGCGGCCCAAGAAAAGCTTCCCGATATGCCATGAAGCTCCTGTGTTGGAACTGTCATGGATCCTGCAATACCACGACAGTTCAAAGATGTAGTCGGCTAATTAATTAGCACAACCCTAATTTTGTGTTCCTATCTGAAACTAAAATTAGTTTAGATGTTGCTTATACTAATCTTTTGATATGGGCTTTAATGATTATATGGGCACAAGTGCTGCTAGAAGGGGTGGTGGAACATTAGTTGCTTGGAAGTCATCTTTTATTGTTCAAGTTCTTTATGTCTCTAATTATGTAATACACAGCAAGATAGAAAGAAAGGATAGTGTAAGAAATGAATAGTGATGAGGTGAATTTACCTCAGGCCTTTACTGGTATATATATAGCACATGGCTCTAACAGAATTTGTTACAGAAATGATCTACACCCTACACGTATTACATGAAAGATATGCTACAGATATTACAGCTGTAAATATGAGACCTATACACAAATGCTAATTATGCTTTACACTAACATTCCCCCTCAAACGAAGGGGTGTAGGACACAGACCAAGTTTGCCTCTCATGTGTATGAAATGCGAATGTGACAATGCTTTTGTCAAGCCATCTGCAATCTGATGTGATGCCAATTCTGGGTACAGCACCAGATCATATTCATTGTTCAATTCTTCTAGCCAAACCACATCCATCAAGTTGGATCGGACTAATTTTTTGGTCTGGGAATCTGTCGTCCTTCCACTGATCGAAGGAAATTGGTTGCAGTCGCATATTGACGGCACAGGCTCTGTTCCATCCCCTACTCGTGTGATTCCAAGCACCCAAGAGATTGCTCCCAATCCTGAATTCGAGGATTGGTATGCTGTTGATAGGAATACTATGACATAGGACATCGGCGCTCAATTGCTTCATTTTCATACGGCAGTTGATCTCTAGACTGGTGCTAGATCTTTGACCTCAGCAGTTTTTAAGTTACGTATCATGGTGTTCAAGTCTGAGCTTCATCAAACTAGGAAGAATGCTCTCAAAATGGAGGAGTATTTGGCTCGGATGAAAACTGTCGCAGATCAATTGGCTCTTGCCGGCGCTCCGATTACTACAGATAAGCTTATTCTTCACACTCTAAACGGTTTGGATGCTGATTATAATGCCATTGTTGTTAAACTTATTGATCAACCTGGACTTACTTGGGTAGAGGCTCAATCTGCTTTGCTTGCTTTTGAGAGTCGTCTCGATCAATTGAATCAATTTTCTTCTCTGGCTCTGCAACCTTCAGCTAACATAGCCACTCGAGATGTTGATCATTCACAGTCCCGTGGTTCCTGGCGTGGTAATCATGGATCTCGTGGTGGTCGTCGATCACGAGGTCGTCATTCTGCCTATAATGGTAACACCAGGGGAGGCGGTCATCCTTACTGTGATCTCTATGAATGTTCTGGCCATACCGTGGTCAATTGCTTTAAGCGTTTTGATTGAACCTTCCGTCCTCCTACGTCTTCTTCCCATTCACCTCAGGCCTACTATGCAGATTCTGATGTTGTCGCTGATCCTAACTGGTATATGGATAGCGGTGCCAATCATCATGTCACTCCTAATGCTACTCAGCTTGATAATGTGAATTCAGTTGGTAAGTCACATTTAT
The DNA here is from genome assembly GCA_963855925.1 of Inga laurina. Taxonomy (NCBI): domain Eukaryota; kingdom Viridiplantae; phylum Streptophyta; class Magnoliopsida; order Fabales; family Fabaceae; genus Inga; species Inga laurina. The sequence continues at coordinate 59,298,634 of OY979708.1, forward strand.
ATACCTGCACTGGTGATAAGACACGGATTGATGGTATTGGATCTACTTTTATTTCTTGTTCTGACTCTAATCTCGAGCTTAAGAATGTTTTGATTGTGCCTCATGCTACTAAGAATCTCTTAAGTGTTAATAGACTAGTTGAGGATAATCATGTTACGGTTACTTTTACTAATGATGGTTGTACTGTGAAGGACAAAGCCACAGGCCGTCTTCTATTGAGAGGAACACCAAAACAAGGGCTCTATCTGATGAGTAACGTGCTCTCTCAGGCTCAGGCACATGTTGCAGTTACTTCAACAGATGCTGATTTTATCACTTGGCATTACAAACTTGGTCACCCGAACAATAGGATTTTAAAACAAGTTTTGAATAATTGTAATGTTAAAGTCAAAATCAATGACAATTTTGTATGCGATGCCTGTCAATGTGGAAAATCAAAACGCTTACCATTTTCCAGTTCTAAATCTCATGCCTCTTCTCCGTTAGAACTTATACATTCTGATCTATGGGGGCCTTCGCCTGTTCAATCTGTCCATGGTGATCGTTATTACATTCATTTTGTTGATGACTGCAGTCGGTTTACCTAGTTATACCCACTTAAGCACAAAGGAGAAGCAGTTATAGCATTTACTCATTTTCGTTCTATGGTCGAAAATCAATTTTCTTCTCAAATTAAGGCATTCCAGTGTGATAATGGCAATGAATATAAACCACTCATTTCCTTCATTATGAAAGCTGGTATACAGTTGCGCCTAATATGTCCATACATGTCTCAACAAAATGGCAGGGTAGAACGGAAACACAGACATATAACTGAAATGGGATTGACTCTCTTAGCACAGGCGAAAATGCCTTTAGCCTACTGGACTGAAGCATTTCAAATGGCTGTTCATTTGATTAATCGACTTCCAACACCTGTACTCACAATGGAATGTCACCGCTATTTCACTTGTATAACACAGAACCTGATTATCAGAGTTTGAAACCATTTGGCTGCGCGTGTTATCCTTGCTTAAAACCATACAATACTCATAAATTTTCCTTTCATAGCCAGAAATGTGTTTTTCTGGGTCCAGCTCCTCATCAAAAAGGATTCAAGTGCCTAAGTGCTACAGGTCGTGTTTATATTTCGCGACATGTTTTTTATGACACTCTGTTTCCGTTTGTCACAGGATTTATTAATAAGCGTTGCTCCTCTGCTGCGGAGGTTATATCCTCTATTCTGATGATTATAGATGCACCAGTGCGCAAGCCCATGGTCAGCTTGCCTTCTCTCACGAGTTCTTTTACACCGGCCATGAATTCTCCAGTGATTGAATCTTCCAATTTTACTCCCACATCTAGTCCAACTTCATCATCTCCTGAAGTTGTTCATGTTGCAGATCATTTACCGGCCCAACATGAGGCCCAGGTTGTCAGTCCAGCTCAAAATACGCATCATATGATTACTCGGGGCAAATCGGGTATTAGCAAACCCAAGTATCCTTTTGTCGGGTTGCTAAAATATGAAAACCCTATTTCATTAGCTCAGGTTGCAGAGCCGCGAATGATCTCAGAAGCTCTGATACCAAGAAAGAAAGGACAGTGTAAGAAAGGAATAGTGATGAGGTGAATTTACCTCAGGCCTTTACTGGTATATATATAGCACATGGCTCTAACAGAATTTGTTACAGAAATGATCTACACCCTACACGTATTACATGAAAGATATGCTACAAATATTACAGCTGTAAATATGAGACCTATACACAAATGCTAATTATGCTTTACACTAACAAAGATCAATGAAAAGAATTCTAATTCTTATTACTTTGCCTCTTTTGTTTATGGGCCTCTAGTTCCATCAATGAGACTGTGGCTATGGAATTGGCCTGTGGATACTTCTCAAGATATTTCTTTCCCATGGATCTTTGCAGGAGATTTTAATCAAATCATGGTTTCTTCTGATAAGTTGAATTGTACAGGTGAAAGCAGTAATATGGTGGCCTTTAACAAATGCATTGATGTATGTAATCTTTTACCACTACCACAAAAAGAGCCTCAATTTACATGGACTAAGAATAGGAAAGGTGATGATATTGTGCTCGAGCACATTGATAGAGCTTTTTGGGAATTATCTTTTACTGGCTTTTCCCCGATCTATAGTCGACACTTAGTATAGCCTCTTCTTATCATAGTCCTATCATTATCTCTACAGAGATAGCTACTAAGAGGACTCATAAAAAAAGAGTTTTGAAGCCTTTTGGTATAAATTTAAGGAGTGTGATTGATGTTGCTTTTGTCGCTAAAGCAATTAATTAAACTAGATCCTAATTATTTATACAGTTTAGGGCAGACCTAGGTCATTCTTCTAAAGAGCAAGCTATGAGTTTGCTTTAGGATCGATTTTTAAGTGACAAAAGATGCAATGAATTGGATTTTAACTAGAATGCAATACACTACTACCTAAATACAATCAAATAAACTAAATGCGCTAATGCAATTGACTCTAAAACCAATATGAAAATGAGACTAATCTATATGAATGCAATTCTTGGGGTTTTTTTTATGAAAGAGGAATTAAAATCCTAAGCAAAAAGACAAAGAAAAAGCAAGACAAACAACAAAGATTTAATTCAGTTATGATGATGAAAAGGACAATTTAGGATTCACATAGAGTTAACTTTCTCAGCCCAAATTAATTAATTAGACTAGAGGGAGGTTGATGAGAGATTGAAATTAATAAATTTAATCACCTAATTGAAACATGGGAAACCCTCAAGCTCAATAACACTTACTCTACTAGAAAACTCATAATGAAATAAGTAGTGGTTAATTAAACTCATTAAAAACCAATCACAAGTAGTTAATTAAACTCATTAAAAACCAATCACAATTAATTTCAAAATAATTTTGGAAATCTTGTGTACAATTGTCCAATTGAACAACTAGACACTTTGCCGGCCCAATTAAACAATCAAGAGGATAATAAATCAAATTGACAATTAAATTAGTAATGAAAACTCAATTAATAATTCAATTGACAATCCAAAGGTTTGCAAACAAAAATTCCAACAAATATCTTAAGCACAAAATATTCCTAAATATCAATCCAATCCAAAAGAAATATGTCTACAATCTAAAATTAGATTGTTCTCAATTAGTACAACTCAAAATCATTTAAAACTAAATAATACCTTAAGTCTTGAAATAAATTGATAAAAAGAAAAACACTGCCTTGTGGTCTTCAAGTGTAAGCTCCTGAGCTCTAGCTTTCTCTATGCTCCTCCCAAGAAACTTAAGCAGCCATGAATTTGTTTTCTCCTTCCACTTCTTTTTTTTTGCGCCTCAGCCATTGCACTTATTAGGAAGAGGTTATTGGTGTGGGAGTGAGGAAAGAGACAGAAGAGATGGTGAGTGGGCACGTGGATTTCGAAGGTGGAAGACTATATGAAGATGGGTGGTTGGTGGACGATGAATTCCTCTGATGTGAGCGCATGGCTTCAATGAATATTAGATGAAAAAAGACGAAGGTCCTTGTTTCAGCGAGATAGAATGTGTTTTTGTGAGAGAGTCTAGAGCTCTGGCTTTCAATGAGAGCGTCCTTTATTGGTGGCAGCAGCTAGGTTACACTACAAAAAAACAGTGAATTTCTGATAGAATTTCCGACAGATTTAAAGTTTCTGACGGATTTCCAATGGAAATTGATTTCCGACGAAATGGATTCCGTCGGTAATAAAAGCGTGACAAACAAATTTCCGACGTAATTCAGATTCCGTCGAAAATTTCAGACGGAATTTCCAATGGAATTTGTTTCCGTCGCAATTTCTAGCAAAGATTCCGTCAATTCAGTCGGAAATTTCAGATGGAATTTCCAACGGAATTTATTTTTGTCGCAATTTCCAGCGGAATTTCCGACAGAATTTATTTCCGTCGCAATTTCCGACAGAATTTAATTCCCTCGCAACTTTCGACGGAATTAATTCTGTCGGAAATTCCGTCGCAAACAAATTTTTTATTTTTTAAACTTTAAAAAGCCAACTAGCAACTCCGACAATTGGCCCCTCATCGCTGGCGGTGGCACATGGCAGTTCTGGCAGCGTCCACCTTGTCGCTGCCCCCCAGATCCGCCACGTGTCTCAATCTCCCTCGGCCATATGTCACAACCTTCTTTTTCCTAGAAATGCAGTTCAACTTACCCCTCCTTTGGTTCAAACCCACAACTTCGTCCGTACGAGCGCAATGCCTTACCGGAGCAGCTCGGCTACTTTGGCGTTCTATTATTACACACAATTATATATCTAATCATATGACTATATTTTTTTTAATTTCTAAAATTAAATTTGTATTAACATTAATTAATAACTAATAAATTTTATTTTTTATATGACTATTTTGCCCCTACAAGAAACAAAACATATTGAAAATTTAAAATATTTTAGAAATTAGCAAATAATAATTTAAAATAAATTTATAATTAAATTAAAAGTATTAATTAAAAATAATAAATTTTATAAATATAATTTTTTAAAATTTAATTTAATTTTAAATTATTAAATAATTAAAAATAATAATTTTTAAATTTTACCACAGAATTTCTGATGAAATTCAATTCCGTCGGAAATTGCGAGGGAATTGAATTTTGTCGAAAATTCCCTCGTGGAATTTGTAACGGAATTGAATTCCATCAGAAATTGAGAGGAAATTTCCCACGGAATTCAATTCCATCGGGAATTGTGACAGAATTCGATTCCGTAGGAAATTCTGTCAGAAATTTCCGACAAAATTTACTATTGGAAATTCTGTAGCAAAAGTCAGAATTTCCGACGGAATATTTTATGTGGCTAAATTTGCGACGGAATTTAATTCCGTCGGAAAATTTATGTTTTTTTGTAGTGTTAATTAATGGGAGGAAGAGAGAGCTTTGGGATCCAAAATTGAGCTCATTAAAATTTAAGTAACCCAAAAAATCCAACCATTAGATTCCCTTTTAGCTTCTAAGGAAAATTCTACACCATAGGATCTTCTAATAAGATTTTCCTTACCCTACAAGAATCAAATAAAATCATAATCTATCATATATTGAGAAATATTATCCAATCACAATATATCAATCAAAATATTAATAATTTAAGACCAATAATTTCATAATCATTTCAGATTTCACTACAAAAAAATATGAAATTTCTGATGGAATTTGCCATGAAAAAGATTCCGTGGCAAATTCCGTCATAAATTCATCGAAAATTCTGTCAAAAAATTTTCCAATGGAATTTTTTCTGTGGCAAAATTTGTGACGAAATTAGCCACGGAAAATATTCTGTGGCAAACTCCATCTTTTCCCATGGAATTTCCGACGGAATAATTCTGTCGCAAACTTTCGATGGAATTTCTGTCTGAAATTGTGCGGGAATTTCCGACAGAATTGAATTATATCGCAATTTCTGATGGAAAATAATTCAGCTAGAAATTCCCTCGCAATTTCCGACGGAATTCAATTCCGTCGGAAATTCCGTAGTAAAATTTAAAAATTATTATTTTTAATTAATTATTATTTTTTAATTAAATTTAATTTTAAAAAAATTATTTTTATAAAATTTATTAGTTATGAATTAATATTTTAAATTTATTTTTTAATTATTTTTTTTCTAATTTCTAAAATATTTTTAATTTCTAAGGTTTTGGTCCCTGTAGGGACAAAAAGGTCATATAAAAATTTATTTATAAAGAATAAAATTTATTAGTTATTAATTAATATTAGTAAAAAATATTAGTTAATAATTATTTATTAGTTATTAATTAATGTTAATAAAAAAATTAATTTTAGAAATTAGAAAAAAAATATAGTCATATGAAATTTATTTAAGATGTAAAATTTTTTAATTTGAAGTTAATTTATATTAAAAATTATAAGAATATATACAATTATTTCATATTATCATTACATTTTTATATAAGAAATAAATAGATATTTATAATTGATTATGTATAATAAGATTATATATAAATATATATATATATTTGTGTAATAGTAGAACGCCAAAGCAGTTGAGCCTATCCGTTAATGCATTGCACGTGTACAGACGAGGTCGTGGGTTCGAACAAAAGGAGGGAAATTTGAGTTGTATTTCTAGGAAAAAAGAGGTTGCGACACGTGGCGGAGCAAGGCTGTGACACATGGTGGATCTGGGTACTGGCAACAAGGTGGAGGCTGCTGGAGTTGCCATGCACCGCTGCCGGTAATGAGGTGGCAGCCGCCGGAGTTGCCACTTGGCTTTTTAAAATTTAAAAAATAAAAAATCAGTTTGCAATGGAAATTTCTGACGGAATGAATTCCATCAGAAATTTGAGACGGAATCTGAATTTCGTCGGAAATTATTTTGTCACGCTATTAGGGGTGGAAATAGGCTATGCTAGGCTAGAGTTTACCTAAATAGGCCTGGGCTTGCAAAAGAAATTTAAAGCCGAGCTTGTATGTAGGTTTTTTTAGGCCTGAGCCTGGGCCTTCAAAAGGCCTAAGAAGGCCTGAAGGCTATTTAAAAGCCTACTTAAAATATAGGCCTTTAAATAGCCTTTAAAACATATGCATTTAAATTCATATATAACGGTCTTCGGGCTTATTTAAAATATTACATTATGTCTTAAAAGCTTAGCATTCATTCTCATTGTAATATAAAGGCTTAGTAAGGAAAAGAAAAGAATATCTAGTGACAACATTGTTTGAGCAAATAGGAAAAAGAAAAACTAATGTCTGCTAACTAATGAGACATATTTTCTAAAATTGACCGAGCATAACAAGTAACATGTAAAACTATATTTTATCTCTTTTATTATTCCCACATAAATTGAGATAAACTTCTCCTACTAAGATTATAATATTTCATTTGGCACTAAAATAAACTCATATAAATTATTATGCTTTAGTGGACAGCGCAAATCAAGGGAGAGGGAGTGAGTTAACATTTCCATTTATAGCGATCGGAGAGAAAAGAGGTGGGGGTTAATGATTGATGTGAAAGTAAGGGTTGAGAATAATAACGATGAAATGTGAAATTCAGAATTAAGGTTAAGTTGGTAAATTTATAAATAATTTATACAATTATTTAGATGACATTATATATTCTTATATTATAGTATAAATTAAAAAAGTTAAATAGGTTAGGTCTGTATGCTTGTAGGCTAGGCCTTATAAAAATAAGCTTAGCCTATTTATCTAAATAGGCTTGATAATAGGTCTGAGCCTAACCTATTTACTAAATAGGCTAGGCTAAGCTTTATATAGGTTAGACCGTAGGCCCCTGTTAGGGATCTGGCCTATTTCCATCCCTACACACTATTATTAACGACGGAATCCATTCCGTCATAAATTCCATGGGAAACACTGAATTCAGCGGAAATTCAGTGTTTTTTTGTAGTGTTTATATTATTTCCTAAAATTAGCTAACAATCCAAATATTATCTAATAAATATAAATTGGTCTAAAATAGTCCCCAAATTAAATGAATAAGGTAGGATAAAATATATAAAATTTGAGATCTATTAGTGATGATATTATACATGAGGAATGCTTGCAAGGAACTGCAGCTTTTAGGGTGCATTGTAAGTTATCAAGAGTTTTGGCTTCTCTGTCTCACTGAAGTAAATCAAAAATTGGTAATTTGCGACCAAGAATTGTTGAAGCAAAATCTGACCTTAACAGAATCTCTTTATCGGTTTTGCTTAATGGTACTCATCCTTCCTCTTTTAACTCTGAATTCTGGAATACTAAACATCAACTTGAGTTTTTTTATCAATTTGAGAATAGTTACTAGGCACAAATAGCAAAATTCAAATTGTTGTCTGAGGAGGAAAGAAATATCAAGTTCCTTCATGCTACAGTTTTGAGGAGAAGAAGTCAACCAGATTAAAAATCTCAAGCGAGAGGATGACACCTGAATTAACAAAATTCCATTTCTAGCTTACAGGCATTTCTTTGAAATCTACATATCAAGGTCTTCTTCTCATATTGATAAGCTTTTACAAGGTTTAAACTCCATTAAAGTTTCGGTTATCTCCAATATTGATTTTCAAGATCTTTTGAAACCTTTTTCATCTGAAGAAGTCAGAATTGCTGTCTTTTTACTTCCAAAGAATAGTGCACCTGGGCTGAATGGATTTCACGTTTCATTCTTTCAAAGATATTGGGATCTTATAGCTAATGTAATACCCCAAATTTTGGGACTAGAGGCTAGAGAATAAGCCTGAATAAAGTAGACTATTAAGCCTATTTTAGTAAAAGTCCCAATAATGAATAAGAAATAGAGTGACTAGTAGAAACCGCACTCGGAATAAAGTATGAATTTTGGTGCGAATTAGTCAAAAGAAAATACCCGATTCCTTTAGGATGTGTCCGAATGACATGAAACCTAACTCAAACCCAAAGGAAAAGGAAAGTAGTGTCTAGAAAGAATTAAGAAATAGAATTGAAAGAACTAATGGCACAAGACATAATTTTGTCATAATCAAGGGCATAAGAGATAAATTGCCACTTGATTTTGAGGCTAAAATTGGAAGACAAAATGAAGGATTAAGATTTTCCTCAAAAGTAAGAATTAATTATTAGAATGAAAAGAAAATCTTATCTCTCTCATAGGCTATTAAAATCGTCCAACAAGGGCAAAGAAAGAAGGAAAATGTGTTGGTCAAATAATCAAAGTTTTGACAACTTTTCCAACTTGGAAAAGTATTGACCAATAGAAAGACCAAGAGACCGAATTGGGTCAGTGTTTCCTCTCCAAATGGGCATCAATTTTCGTCCAAATAAGAGGAAGGAAAGAGGGAATAAATACTTGACTACAATTGGTGCTTTTTGGAAGCCATTAAATCAAGTGGAAACAAAATGTGAAGACTTGATCAACAATTGCAACTAAAAGAAATATTTGAGAAAGTGAAAGTGGTGATAATTCAAAAGCCCTTTAAGTCTCTTTTAGGGGCCATATATACGTCAGATTGGAAGTAAACAAGGGGGAAATATTGGTAGCCAAGTAAAAAGAATAACAAAAGTCAAACAGAAAAAGGAAGAAGGAAAATCACATGCAAAAAGTAGCAATTAAATAATATTAAATAAGGAGGTGGATGATGATAACATTAAAGACTCTTTATCTCTTTCTTTGGCCTCATTTTCTGCCATGCATAGCAGCCAATGGGGGGGGGGGGAGTTCATATGAAAATGGAAAGAGAAAGAAGAGTTGCAAGAACAAAGTTCAAAGGTGTGTGTTCTAGCTCACTTTTCACAATCTAAATCACCTTTTTAGCTCAAAACCTCTTCATAAACATTGTTCCTCTTGATGAGAGATTCATTTCTATGATTTTATAATTTCAATTGGAGGTGTTTAGAGTCCTCTAACAAGAGCCAAAGTTGGAGGATCAAGAAAAAAGCTCAAGAAAGAGCAAGAGGTGAGAAAGAGCTTTACTTTGATACATATAATGTGTTGGTTGGCTGATTTTTTATGGTTTTTCCATGCCGCCCTAATTTCAGTTGCATGAGGTTTTTAGGGTTTCATCATGCTTTGCTCATATACATGTGGTTATATGAGGTTTGGGAAGTATATGAACCTAGTTTAGTGAATAAATTGTGATTTGGAGAATTGTTGTGCTAAACCCTAATATTTTAGTCATAATAGGTCAGGTAGAACAAGAATGATTTTGACAATTTTGAGGTCTCCAATGGATTCTTTGAGCAAAATTGTGTAGGAATAGGTTGTTGTTATGATTTTAGAAAGAATGGAATTGAAATCCAAAAAGTGGAATTTGCTGCTAATTAAGGTTTCCTGTGTGGCAGTTAGAATATATTGTGTTTTTGGGTAATATAATGTTGTCCAATGGCCATGAAACTTACCAGTATAGAAGTAGACTTATCAAGCTTTAATTTTATAGGTCATTTGTGCCATTTGGATCAGCACACTAGGAATTATGAATTTTTGAAGTTAGGTATTAAATCTGGAATGAATTATATGGTAGTGAGGTTTTAGTCGTAAGTCTAGAATCCTATGGCTGGAATTGGCTTTGATTAGTATTTTTTTTTATATAAAATAGACTCAAAGAGCTTTAAGTAGGACTTTAAACCACCCCAATTGGAGTTCTATAGAATTAGTTATAAAGTTTCAAAAGTTGGTCAAAATGCTGGTAGCTTTTGGCTACCATGTGAATTTAAGAAAGAAAGGACCGAATGTAATTTGTATGAACTCAAAGGATGAAAGTAAGAATATGAGGCTAATGTAGCCCATTGAGAATTCACTTTTCATGCCACTAATAATGTGGTATTTATCTAGGGCCATGAGAAGTCAAAAAAGAAGAGGAACAGAAGAATTTCCAAGAAGCCTTCAAGGTTGGAAGAAAAGGGGACAAGAAGAAGGGCATTAGTCCAAAAGGTAGTAAACTTAATTACTTGCATGTATGTGATGTTTATGCTATGTATTGATTTGCTGAACTATTTTTCTTGATTATGTGAAGCATGTATGACTGAATGAAGCTTTGTCTCTATTTTTACTGTGGTCATAACTATATTGCATGAAACATTGAGCATGTAGAATATCATTATTGAACATGAGCCTATGTAAGGCAAGCATATCATGTGCTAGCATTCATCTTATATGTGTTGTCTGTATGTTTGTTACTGAGATTTCCTCGAATCTCACCCTCCCCCACCAACCATATAGGTACATGAATAGGAAAGAGAAGAATGCTTGAAGATAAACCAAAAGGAAGAATGATGAAGAATTGAGGAAGAATGTGTATTAATTTACTGTATGAAAATTAATTGCACAACCCAAATATTTGTATGAATAATAGCATGAATACATGGATTAGAATTTAATTGGTAGTCAGGATCACTGTAACTAAGCATAAGAACTAGGATAAGAACGAACTTTGATACTTGGTAAGAATAACGACTCTACAACAAGAAATGAGTAATAATCCCCTAAGAGAATACAAGTCAACACTTCCGTGTACGCAATAAAGGGGTAGAAATGTAAGGTATTACAAGTAATGATCTAGTAGGCATGTTACATTCTTTCTAGGAATCTGAGTTGAAAGCTATAAATAGAACTCATATTATTTTGAATCCTAAGGAGATTCTGTTCAGTCTATGAAAGATTTGAGGCCTATAAGCCTTTGTAATGTTAGTTATAAGATCAAATAAAAAATATTGTGCCTAAGAACAAAATCTATTCTGGGTAACTACATAGCACCAAATCAATGTGCATTTCTCAAGGGGAGAATTATCTCTGACAATGTCATGTTAGCCTCAGACCTTATGAATTAGATTCACTGTTCCTCAAAAGGAAAGAAAAAATTAGTTACTTCTAAAGTTGATTTTGCGAAGGCCTTTGATACCGTATCATAGGAATTTATTTATGCTATTATGAAAAGGATGAACATCCCTAATAAAATGGATTGCTCTTAACATGCAATGTATTTGTAATGCCCCAAATTTTGATTAAGGGCTAATGACGATTATTAAGAATGAATTTGTGAAATTCAAGTTGATTTGTGACTCGAATTAATTTTTGAAAATGCCCAACACTCTGTATTTTAGCATAATTATGTGATAAGTAATTTTTGGAGCTAAAATAGGGGTAAATGACACATGAAAGAAGGAAAAGAATTTAATTATGTTTTATGTAGCAATTTAAGTTAATATGCCATAATTAGTGGAAGAATTGAAAGAATGGAAAATTATCGGCCAATTAGTCAGTGATTAATGAATAAATTAATTACTAAATACTAACTAGAAGAAATGAGATTTGTGACTAAATGGATAATGGGGTAGTTAGTGTAACCATGTGGTTACTTATTTGATGAAAAATAAGGAGATTTGGACACATGTGCAAGCTAATATGATGAGGAGTTGTTGGAAAAGTCAAATACTACATTTTAAATGATTTTCCTTCCCTCTCTCCTCCTACACTTCAGCTGCGTGAGTATGGGGCAAGGAAGACCCATCATATCTCCTTCTTCTTCACTCTTCATCCCTCTTATTTCTCTGTCATTCAGCTGCCATTGGAGTTCAAGGAAGGAGGAAGTGTTCCTGTAAAAGGTAAGCCATTTGACCCTCTTAATGACCTCTAATGCAAAAACTCTCTTCTTCAATCTTGTTCCTTGCATTGAGAGGTTTGATTCTATGGTTAGATATTTGCAATTGGTGGTAATTTGAGCTCTCAAGGAAACCTAGAGTTTGGTGAACTAAGGAACTCCTTTGGGAAAGTTAAAGAGGATTTGATATTTTCCTAAAACGTAGAAGGCATACGCCTGAACAAGAAGAGAAAGAACAAGATAGTGACACTTTATCCTATATAATGTGTAATGCATTGCTTGCTTGTATTCATCATTGAATAAGCGAGGGGACGTGGTGGTGAGCCCGGCCTTGAATAGAGGGACGTGGTGGTTAGCCCAACCTTGAATATTGTTGAGGGGACGTAGCTGTTAGCCTGGCCTTGAATATTGATATGCTGCATTGTGATATATGCTTACTTGCTATGTTTAATTATGCATCATATACATAAACTATTGCTACTTGGATTCTTTTGAATCTCACTTTTTCCAAATAACATTTTTAGCCAGGGCAAGTGGATCTCGAGACAAGCAAGTGAGCAAGTTCAACTAGGATTGCCGTTGGTAGTCTTAGTTTCTTTTTGGTTTTTGGTTATCATTTGGACAACTGTATGTATATATTGGATTGACCATAGATTTGTAATTGTTGTGTAATCCCCAGTTTGGGAAACTGAGATGGGCAATGATGTCCTGTAAAACTATTGGATTAATGATAATATCCCGGGTGAATGTTGAGAATTTTATTAGTACTCTGATATTGTATATGTGACAAACCGAACAGGCTAATTGTTTTTATGAATGAAAGGATGGAGATCTTGTCATACAGGTTTTTGTTGAAAGGTTTTTAATTACTCTCAATCTCTTATTGAATAATAAAACAAGTTTAAATACTAATCTTAGCCTTAATGACGGCGGGGGTTACAGTATCACTACTATACAACATCAAATCTTCCTCAATAGTCAAATGACTCATATAATCATTCCTACTAGAGGAATTTGCCAAGGAGGTCCTTTATCTCCCTACATTTACATCCTCTCAACTAATGTTTTGTTTTTCCTTCTTTCTTTTTTTAAGGATGCTGGTTCCTTGAAGGGGATAAAAAATTTGTGCTAATGTTCAGCCTCTCCCATGTCTTTTATATGTGGATGATTCTGTCTTGTTTTTTGAGTACAATGATAGTTCTTTAAATTTAGTGAAAGCAGCTTTGGATATATATAATGCTTGGTATGGGCAAAAAATCAATCTTTCCAAGTAATCTATCATATTTAGTCCAAATGTTCAAAATCCTCAAAAACTTCACTATTTAAGCTTCATTGGGTTCGCTTTATTGACAGATTGAGCAAATACCTTAGACTATGGGTTGATTTGGGGAGGAATAAAGCCATTGTTTAATCTCAAGTAGTTGAAGCTACATAGAAAAGAACATCTTTTAAGGCTATGTTGTTATCTCAAGCTTCTCGATTGACCTTAATTAATTTTTTCTTATATGGGGCAAATGTGCTTATTCTCTCTTGTATCGAGTTGCCTCAATATGTCTATGATAGAATTGACTCAAGATGTATTAATTTTTTTTGGGGATCAAGTGATGACAGGAACATAATTTATCTTTCCAATAAGGAAACACTTTTTATGCCTGTTAGTGAAGGAAGTCTAGGTTTAAGAAGATAATCTCAAGTGAATCAGACTCTATTAGCCAAGCAAGTATGGAGAATAAGTTTTGATTCCCCTCAATCTCTTTTGTTCTCTACTTCACGGACTATTTTGATTTTAATAGAGAAGATATTGTGGAAAAGCCTTCTAACTCTTTATGGACCTGGAAAGGTATCTACAATTGTTCTAAAATAGTCACAGCGAATCTCAAGTGGAAGGTTTGTTCAGGATCCTCTATTGATATTAAACACCCTTTGTGGTAGCTACGACAATCTAGATCTCTAATAGGCCAGTCCATCAATAGGGTCTGATCTATTAATTCATCCTCCATCTCCTTAGTCTCTAATAAGGTGGAATTCTTCTCTTATTCACAACCTTTATGCACCATATGTTGCACGGTAGATTCTAGCTATGCCTATTTCCTTCTGTAATCAACAAGATTTGTTCATTTGATCTAAGAGCCCTTTAGCATTATATTCAAAGGAAGTTTTAAACTAATTAGGTTCCCAGTATCTAGTCTGAATAAAGACCCTTTTTGGAAATTTCTCTGGTCAATCTCTCTTCCAGGTAAGGACTTACTTCTAATATAGAAACTTCTAAATCATGCATTGCCTTCAATTGATATCATGAGCTGTCATCATATCAATATCAATGGTGGCTGTGTCTTTGGTTGAATGTTCCTAATACTTTAGACCATTTATTCATTATTTCTCCTATGGCTAAGGTAGTTTGATTTAGAGGTCTAAATAATAGGTCTCAATTGGCCTCTTTCACTAATTTCCAAAATTGGTTAAAAGAGGCCTTGATTAAACTACATTAAGACAACCATTATTTGATGCTTGTTGGCATTGTTTGTAACACCCAAAATTTTATATTCACCAAATATATTGTAATTATTTGGGAAATTCAATAAAATGGTGAATATTCATGAATTTGGACTTTATGAATTTTATAAATGTTAATATTCATGAGAAAATGGGCAAAATAATTATGGAATTAATCTGGGTAATTTAAAAAACCCAATATCAAGGTCCAAAAATGGAGAAGTAGTAGAGAAAATGTTTGGTCCAAAAATATATGGGAATTGGCCAAAGAAAAATGAGAAAAGAAATTGGATTAAAAAGGTAATGGCAAAATTGTAATTTTGCCAAATTATCACAAAATTAATTTTTTTTCTGATTAATTAAATTTAATTTCAATTAATTAAGGAAAATAAAAGGGAAATGTATATTTGAAATATTTTGGTCAATTAAATATGATTTATAAAATTTTTGAGCAAACAGTGCAATTTTGACCAAAATTGAGACTTTACGTCTATATGTAATTGGAACAAGTTGTGAAGCCAATTGAGATCATAGGGAGCGACCCCTAGGTGTCTCCTACAAGTAGTATGAGGAAGGAAATATTGGTTGAGCTTAATGGACAGGGTTACATGTATATAGGAATTTATGTCATAAAAATTGGATTTTTGGAATTTTGCTTTAATAATTAATTAAAGCATGATATAATATAATAAAGAATCATTTTCTTTCTCCTAGCTCATTCAGCATCAAAAAGCCCTGCATATAGAGAGAGAAAGGGAAGGAAAAACTTGTAAAGGCAAGTGATTTCTTTGGTAAATCGGTTCCTAATGCATGTAACTCTGATCCTAAGCTACTCCTCTATGTTCTTTAGATTTTGGAGGCTAAAAAATTATATATTTAGGGTTAGGGTTTTCAGCCAAGTCAAGGAAAAGCTAGTGGAAGCTTGAGGTAACTTCCAAACTCTTATTTATTGACTATTCTGGTTGCTGTGGACAATTTAATCTATGAAATTTCACCGGATTGCTGTTGGTTTTAAATTTTAGAAATGGGTAGGCCTAAGGGTTATGCTATCAAAATTGGGTCTAAATGGTAGTTTTAACCTAATTAAATAGTTAATAAAGTAGTTAGGAGTAGAAAAAAACACGTCTGCGAAGCTGAAACTGAAAAACCCCAATTTTCTCCGGAGTACTTGAGGATTTTGGCTAGGACTGTTAGAGGACCTTAGATTTGGATTTTCAATGATTTGATGACTCCATGAGTTCAGGAGGGAAAATTAAGTGAGGTTACAGTTGGTCACTTTTTTCGGAAAATGCCGAAAAAGCATAATTACAAAAACGCCCCTAAAACCCTTAAAACAGGGTTGCCAAGGGAAATTTCATCTTTTGGCTATGAATTTGGTAATTTCGAGTCTAGAAATGGATTCCTTATGTGGAAATATGTTAGGATAGTCAAGGTTATAATTTCAAAAAAAGTGCAGCCGGACTAGGTATGGCGTGGTCGGGATCCCGAGGGCATTCTGGTAAATTTTTACCATAGACTAATATAACCACTATAAACACTATGGAAATGCCTAAAATAGTACATGAATGAGTTTTAACCTAATTCTTGTACATTTGATATTTTAGGACCAGGTTGGAATCCTAAGCTTGGTACATTTTACGAGGCAGACTATTTGAGGCAAGAAAATGGTTTAAGGTAGTAATTTTATCCTTCATACACTATGTGAATGTTTATATACTTCGTATATGCCATCTTCTTTAATATGTATGATACACAGTGCACACTGATGAATAGTGCCTACGGGTAAATTGATCTACCCAGTCATGGACTGAGGTACGAGATGTGTAGGGGTTGCAACTGTGATTGGCTCTGAACATATTTCTGACTGAACTGATTTGTGTTAGTATGATACTACATTATCTGGTGTTTGGCATATTTATTTATCACATTTTCTATAAATGATAATGTGTTGCTACTAGGATTCCTTGGAATTTCACCCTTTTTCAAAATGACAAAATTCTAGTAAGAGCTAGCAGTACCAAGGGAAAAACAGCCAATACGGGCAAATGAGGGTTTGGAACCCGATAATTTGGCTAGTGGTTATATGTGGCCTCTGTTTTAGACATATTTGGATAAATTGTAAATATTATCAAACCCTGCGGCGATAAATCCTATATGTAAACATGTACTCAGTATCAGTATAGTTGTACTATTTCTATATGACTATAGAACTTGGTCTCTATTACTCTGTAAATATCGAAATGGAAACGGGTGTTGACATTGTCAAAGTGATATGTACAATTTGGATGAAGAGAAATAAGAAAATTCATCAAGGGGGCTTGGTATGCCCATTATCTCTAATCAAGGAAGCTGACCATGTAGTTGCCTTTGTTTCTTTGGTTTTTCTTCTGATAATGAAAGCCCAAGACCTTAACATCTTATCTATGAAGCAAACTACACTACTCCAAAAGAGGGATTTGGTGGCTCCATTTTATGTCCCTTCTTTAAAGAACCACCAAATGTAGTTATTTTTTTAAAAAAATATATATTTGGAAGAGCATTCATTTCATTTTAGCCAGATAAACAAAAAAGCCTACCCTTTTCATGCATATATCCTTTGTTTAGCCCTTTTTCCATTTTGTCTACACCTTATAACCGTTAAAAAAACAAACAAAAAATCCCTACGCTTTTGAATGTTTTGGGAGTTGAAGAGCATTATATTTGTTTTGGATGAAAAAACATGTATAAAATTAGGAATTGGGTCATTTTGAAATGTGTGGAAGGTTATCTTGAAAAAGAAAAAAAAAGATGCAATACGATTTCACTCTGCTGATTTGAGCTATGCATAGTATTCGGGGGTCTTTATCACTAATGTTGTTCTTTAATTCAAATGGCTAGTAAGAGCTATGAGCATGCTAGTAGCATCTTGGTGCTATTGAGTTATAAATGTTTGAGTAACCAGACTTTTGTATCACCAATATAAAGCTTCACATCAAAAGAGCATATCCATAATAGCCCAAAAGAGCTGGGAAAAAAAGAAAAAATGAAGAAAAAAAGAGAAAAAGAAAAGTAGTGACCTAGTTCAAGTTTGGTTTGGTTTCTTGTATCCTGTTTTCTCTGTTGCATAATTCTCTTCATCCTCTAAGATATTCAACTTTGTTTTCCCAAACAACATATCATTTTGTTCTCAACCTTAGTCCCATTACTACCTAGTAAAAATCCTTTTCAGTTATGCTTGCATTTGCTTTGCTAGTGGTGGGGAATTTAGATTCTTATCAAACCAATGGGAAAAGTATTGGATAGGGTGGATTTGAGTATAACCACAAGCCTATACACTTTTGAGTAACGAATGATATATACAATATCCTTGGTGAGGGATTTCTAACTTAGTTTCCCCTTTATGAAGTAAATTGCCATGATGTTTGTTTTCTTGATTTGTGAGAAGATCACTTGGATAAGAGAGGTATTGAAATGCTTTAGTTTACTTTTTTCTTGTAATTGGAAGATTCACTTTTGATTTTTTTTCCTTCTCTTGTTCTCCCTTGGTCTTGATTTGTTTTTCCTAGGAGTGCAAATAATAAGTGTAGGGCAATTGATAAACTATGATTTTTATATAATTTATCCCACCTTCTTATTTATTTTGGGAACAATTTTAGACTAATTTGGATTTATCAGATAATATTTGGATCATTGGCCAATTTTGGGAAATAAAATAAATTTAATTAATTATGATATTATTGGAATAAATTGTTAATATTAATATTTTGAGATTGGATTAATATTTCCAGATATACGATAGATCACGATCTCATTTAATTCTTGCAGGTTAAGGAAAAGCTTGTTAGGAAATCCTATGGTGCAAAATTATTTTTTGGAAGTTTAAAGAGAATCTAATGGATAAGTTTGAATGGGCCAATTCAATTCTAATGGGTACAAATCTTGTACCTTAAACTATCTCATTCTCTTATAAAAAAAATACCAAGCCGCTACAAGATTGCTCACACTCACACCTCTCTATGAGGGACGATGCACATAGGGCTTGTGCGCCATCATTTGTCATCATCCTCAAGTCCTTCTTCCATTCACGTTTTTAGCATCATCTCCCTTCCTTTTCATATTTTATTTGTTGAAACCCATTCATTCCCTCACCATCATCTCTTGACGCCACCTCACCACTATTTCTCCATTCTCATTATTCATCATGGCTTTAACGTGTTTAGATCATGGAGTTAGGAAGATGATCATGGAAGCTTGAGCTAGCTTAGGAGACAACTTGGGAGGAGCATGAAGAAACCTAAAGCCCAAGACATATATTTGAAGACTACAAGGGAGTGACTTTCCATTTATTATTTTGATTCAAGACTTGAGATTATTTAGTTTTAAATAATTGTGAATTGTATTGCTTGAGAACAATCTAGTTTTAGATTGTACACATATCTCTTTTAAATTGGATTGATATCTGGAATGATTTGTGCCAAGATAATTACTAGAATTTTTGTTTGCAAACCTTTTATTGTCAGTTGATTATTAATTAAACGTTCATTATTAATTTAATTGCCCATTTGGTTTATCCTCTTAATTGTTTAATTGAGTTGTTTAATTGTCTAGTTGTTTAATTAGACAATTATAAACATGATTTCCAAAACTAATTTGACATTATTTATGATTGGTTTTAATGGCTTTAATTAACTAGCTCTTATTTCATTATGAATTTTCTAGTGGAGTAAGTGTTATTGAGCTTGAAGGTTTCCCATGCTTCAATTAGGTGATTAAATTTATTAATTCCTCTCTTTTATCAATCTCTCTTTGGTCTAATTATTTGATTTAGGCTAAGAAAGTTAACTCCATGTAAATCATAAATTGTTCCCTGAAGAAAACCTTTGTTATATTTTATTATTTGATTTTCTTATATATTAGTTTATTTCTTTTCCTTAGGGTTTTAATTCCCCTTTCATAAATAAAACCCCTAAACAATTGCATTTGCATTCATTTAGGCTAGTTTCATTTTCATATAGGTTTTAGAGTCATTTACATTTTGCATTTAGGTAGTAGTGTCTTGTTTTCTAGTTTAGGTTCATTCCAATGCATTTTTCATCACCTAAATTCAATTCTAAGGAAAAACCCATAGATTGCTCATTAGAAGAATGACCTAGATTGTTGAAATATTGCATTTGTAATTGGTCCTAGTTTAATTGATTGCTTTATCCACAAAAGCGGTACCACTTACCATTTTATCGATGACCTCGTTCACCTGATCGTCATAAGAGAACCTTTATTTTGCCTTGCCACTAACCAAAGTCCATGACGGGGAGGTCTACTATCGTCCCCACTCTTAGCAGCCAACTTTTTAGCAACTAAACATACCCCTTTTACCCTCTCTTGTAGGGATACTTATTGTTATTTACCCTCCTTCTAGTCACCCAGCTTAATTGCTAAGAAAACACACAACACTAGAGTTAATATTAAACAAATACATGCAGGTTATATGAGTTGTGAATAAAAATTACCTGGAAAGTCGGGTCACGACGTGTGATAACAAAATTTCTCCAATCATTCGATTTGATAGTGGACCGAAATAAGAACTTCTATCTTGTTAGCTTCTTCAGGATTCTGTAAATTCATCTTCATCAAAGCATGACGGAATGTGTGCAGTGCATTGCTAACCTTCTTGACAATAAATTCCTTGATGTAATCTCTATTTACATCATATGCAGATTGCAAAACACATAGTCAAGTTAACATTTTTTTACAAGTACATCGCAAGTAATATAGCAGGCATATATACCTTACCTAATAGTGTCCCAAATAATGCCTGGGTATTCTCTCTGTACCTTACTCTAATTTCCTACCGTTATAGGAACGTTGGTCCTTTACATTAAGCCGATATAGCTGTTAAAGTGTGACAATCAAGAAGTTGACCATCATTGTTTAGTGTCACAGTAAATTTTTACTTTGCTTAGTTCACAAAATTCAAGGCATAATGGCCCCTCTTAACAATATCCCCCACTCGTTTTAACTCCTCTTCTGGGGTCTCACTTCTGGGGTTTTAAGGGACAAAATGGGTACTGGTGGGAATATCAGTACTAGTACCATCAGAACTAGAGGCACTACTAGAAGTAGGGGCATTATTAGTGCTGCGGGAAGTAGAACTGGCCATTTTAACTGGACAACAAAACTCATTCAGTCTGCCACAAGGAGCATAGCAATGGTTTTCTAAAAAAACATGATGCATGACTAAGGTCAAAACCTATCTAGGCAAGATAAAGTAAAAAATAAGGAGAGTGTGGAATGTAGAATGGAGAATGCGAATGTAGAAGAGAAACCATACCTTAAAATAAGAAGAACAGAGCAAGCGAAGGAATGCAACCTAGCTGGGGCTTCGAAACAAAAAAGCAAGTTAAGGCAATCGAAGCGACTCACGCTACTGTTGGACTGAAGTTCAAAGAAAGCAGTGAAGTGTAATGCCCCAAAAATGGGATTAAGGGCTAATAAATTCAAAAATGGATATAATTATTGTTAATAAACACTTTTAAAGGATACGATGTGAATTACAATCCGAATGTGTTTTGATAAGTGCCTAAACCCACATTTAAGCTTAATTGTGTGAAAAATCTTAAAATGAACCTTATAGGTAAGGGAGGGCACATGAATGAGGAAATGGAATGACATAAATGTGCTTAGTTGTGATTCTAGTGGAATTGCCATAATCAGGGGCAAAATAGGAAAATGTAAAGTTACTGACCGATTGGTCAGTTACTAAAGAAGGAACCCCTTGGTAATTTAAAGACCAATGGCTAATATTTATGGTCAAAAGAGTATAATCAAGTGTGTGTGAACTCATGTGTGCCACAAAAGGAGAAACAAGATCGTACCAAGTGTCAAGGTATGAGCTATGGATATGGTCAAAGCTTCAAACTCCATTCCCTCTCTCCTCTCTCCCTCCAAGTCGATCATCATGCATGGGGAAGGCCAAAAATCTGACTTTCATCATCTTCATTATCATCTCATCTTCTATCTATCAAGACTCACTTTTCACGAGGCTTGGAAAGGAAAGAGAAGGTGAAAGGTGAGTATTTGGCTATGTTAAGGGTCTTGTATGCTCAACTCATCTTCTTTAAAGTTGTTCATGGTGATGAGAGCTACATCTTCATGGTTTTAGATTTTTGAAAGAAGGTTTTTAAGAGCTTGAAGGAACTTGGAAGTTGAGAAATCAAGAAACCAACCTAGGGAAAAGGAAGAGGTGAGTATAAGTTGCATTTTGGCATGTTCATTGTAATTGTTGGTCAAGTTTTAGAGATTTGTGATTTTTGCCCTGATTTTGGTATAATTTGAAATGCTTGAATTGGCTAGTGTATCATATGGGATTTGGTGTCTTATTGTGTCTTTGTGTCAACGGAATTGATTTAGAACCTTGGAAGGAAAATTGGTGTCATTGGTTAATGTGAGGGAATATGATGACCAAAAGCAGAATTTATTGTTAAAATAAGAATTTGGTTGTTTTAGGGTTTCTATTGGGTTCCTTGGGCAAAATTATATAGCAATAGTATTGGATAAGCATTTTGGGACCCTTGGAAGCATATTGGTTGAGTTTTGAAAATTATGTCAATTGCTGTGTTTTGGCTTTTGATAAGCCTTACTCGAGTGCACAGGGGTATCACTCGAGTGTAGCATCTTGTTTTTCCTTTTCCTTCATCTTTTCGATTGCACTTCCATGCCAGAATACAAGGGTGCATCATCTCACTTGCTAGTGATATGGGTTATCACTCGAGCGCATCATGTCTCACTCGGGTGAGTATGCATTTTGCAAGTTGAGGTCACATCTTGGGGAAAAACTCATGGACAAATTGTCAAGAGTGTGTGCTAGTACTCACAAGTGTTGTGTTATCACTCAAGTGCCAGATCTAGTGCTCGAGTGAACTTCTTACTCTAGGGTTTATGTTGCTCTCAGGTAGTCAATTCATGTGTCTCACTTTGTAGGACTCGAGTAAGCATGAGGTTATTACTCGAGTGTTGTGGTTAGGACTCGAGTGTTGTGATCACTTTTTGTCTCTGTGGTTGCTCTCGGGCAAGCACTCGCACGAGTGAGTTTCCATGCTCAAGTGCAAATCTCATTAACACTCGAGTGAGGTCTTCTTCACTCGAGTGCATGAGTCAAAAACCAGTGTTACACTTCTGAAAAAGGGATCTTTGGGATAGTTCTTCCAATCCTTTAGGTAGGTGTCTAGGCTTCTAGTAGCCACTTAAAGAGTTTAAATGATAACCAACTTTAAGTGTTATGGAATCAAAAACTTTGAATAGAGATTAATCTATCGTCCTTGATTTTAGTTTATAGGCGTTGATATTTGCCCTGCTCATGAATAGACTATGCTAAAGCACACCAGGAAAGAACAAGGTAGTGATACTTTTCCTTATACTATGTGTAAACGCGTTGTATGTACGTGTTATCATTGTTTTGTGATAATTGTGAATGCTGCAAGCTAGTGAGGCTATGTTAATGCCAGAGAGGCAATGTGAAAGCCAGAGAGGTTATGTGAAAGCCAGTGAGGCTATGTAATTGACAATAAGGCAATATGTTATGTATATGCCAGTAAGGCAAACTCGTATATGTGACAGCTAATATGCTGTGTTGTTGTGTTGTTTGATGATTTACTTGCATGCTATGTGTTTATGTGTGGAATAAGTGATTTGTTACTACTGGGATTCTTTTGAATCTCATTCTTTCCTTTGACTAACCTTCAGAGAGGGCAAGTGGCTCTAAAGGGAAGGAGACGACCAAGGGTGGCTAGGACTTCCGTAGGAATATAATTTGGGTTGTTGGTTATTGAATTTTGGTTTTAGATTATTGTATATTGATGGGATGTAAATATTATTTTGGATACAATTGTGTAATCCCCTAAATGGGAATGTATGAACCCTTAGTATATATATGAAACCAAAGGGTTATCGGGATTTTTGTTGTACACTCTCATACATATAATTGGATTTAACTACATAGGTAATTATATTCGGAATATTGAATATGAGGCCAGGGTAAGGAAGAAATTTTGAAAGAATTTGTGAAAACCCTACCAAAAAGAAGGTATTGGAAATGAATTTTAATTATCCGTCGGTCTCTAATCCATTTTAACTCCATACTTTCGAATCATAATTACGGTTTTTAAGGTAGTGGGTTACATGAAGGATGTAGTTTACCTAGATGTGACTGTCGACTACTGGAAAAGTCAACTGGAATTGTGGCGTTCCAAGGTTGGTGAGAACCGTTCGACCGTGTTAAGTGTAATAACTTGGGAAAGTGAAAAAGCGCGAGATAGTGGGTACATGTTTTAAAAGACTTGTCAAAACTTGCTAATGGTTCTAAGTTTAGAACCATTATGATTGGTGGCTTTTTCTTTTGGTTCTTAATTAACAACCATAATGAATCTTTGAATGAAAGTTCACGGTTTTAACATCACAATCATTAGGTTTTGTAAATGGTTATGATGATTTCTTAATAACTATTAGGTATTTGACATTATATTCTAAAAAGTTACAGGTTTTACATAATAACTGTTATTTATTTGACTTTTTTTTTAATAATTTTTAAAGTTGGTTATTCAACCCCACAGTATAAACAAAAAATTAAAAAACAAAAATGAGAATTTGAAACAACTAATAAAAAATGCTTACATTAGTAATGGTTGTTTACTAATAATCGTGAAGATACAATTTTTTTTAAAATATTTTTTGGTTAAATTGCCCTAACAATTAATTTTTATTTGATACTCAAAAATAAAGAAGTAGTCGTGGGTTTCAATTATCACCACTACTACTGTCCTCCGCCTCCGCCTACCCCTCCCCCTCGCTCAGCATATTATCGATGTATAGGGAAGGAGATGAAGGGTCTAACTAGAAGTGATAGTATATAACCTGATTGTGATGAAGAATAAGGTCTACGTGTTCAAACTGTGGGCATATCTATCGAGAAGCCTTGTGGAACGATTAAGATTAGCCAACCTATGTAGTACAACTTCCATTTGAGGAAGAGGCAGAAGAGGAGGAGGAGGAGGAGGAGAGCGAGCATAGGGATGAGGATGAGGGCAAATGGAAAGTGTTATCTGGCATCTGACCTTGATGAGGGAGATAAGGATGAGGTTATAAAAAGGTGCTTTTAAGAAAAGTATTATGAACAAAATGAATACTTTGTTCTAAAACATTTAACTTTAGTAGAATTGATACTTTGTGTCAAACCGAACGAGGTTTTGAAAAGATGTTTTTTAGATTTATACTTTACATGATGGTTGTTTATTATGAAATGCCATTTTTGTCATTTATACTTTACAATCAATTGACATAACTGTTATGTTTGTGTTTTTGTTGATGTAAGGTTGGAAGACGAATCATTTCTAAGTGTTACATGATGGTTATTCCGTAAGAACCATCACTTTTATCACTAAATAAATTATGGTTATTAATTACAACCATTATTTTTGTATTTTCACGAATTCCGCCTTACAATACATGATGGTACGTATAACTAACTATTACATTTAAGCGTTATAAGTCCTTGTGCAACCTCCGCCTCGACATACATAACATTTATTGGTTGTAACTATTATGTATTAGGTGTTATAAAAGCCTAAATCTATAGTAGTGGCTATTTCTAAAAATGTTTCTGCCTATTTTCATTAATAAATTGATTATCATTAAACACAATTTCTAAAAGTCTATGCAAATTTCCATCAATTTAATAATTACCGTTAAAAGTCAAATAATCATCATTAATTACACACAAGTAAAAGGGGAATACTAATGGCATATAATACTGATCGATTAATTAATGGATTGATTATTTTCATATATGATTGCTTAATGAATCAAACATGAACAAATTGTTAGTGCAAGTGTTTCACCCAAGATGGGGGTGAATTAGGTGATATCAGAAATTTCGATATGTATAAGAAAATTAATAGAATATTTAAAGCAGTTGAGAGCAAAGAGAAATATCACCAAAGTGTACACTGGGAGTTCTACTGGTTCGGCCACAACCACTTTGACCTACGTCCAGTCCTCAGAGCGTCTCTAAGAGTTTCACTATATTCTTCAAGATTCAGTGGGATCTTGGCACCTCAGTACACAGCAAGTTCCCTCACGTGGACACTCGCTCCCCTTTACACGTTGTAATAAAATCCCCAACTCAAGGTTCCACAACCTTAAGTTGTCTCAATAACAAATATTGAGTTTGTAATGAAAAACTCTCTCACAGAGCAAATGTATAATCACTGAAGTACAATGAATGAGTATAAGAAAACAGAGCACTAAGAGTATGTTGATCAGTGTATGTTCGTGTGTTCTCAGTTGTTGTACTCTGCTCTTTGAATGATCCATATATATAGATGATTTGTAGTGTCCGTTGGAAGCATTTTAAATATGTCCGTTAGAGTTGCGTAGCAACGGTTGACCATTCTTCTAATTCAAAAACAATCTATTTGCGTTAGGTAGTGGTAGGTGAGCGTTCCTACCTTTTATTTGACTTTTCACTTATGGCATGATCTCTTCATTGTTTCTCTGTAAATGTACTTAGGATATTAATACAATGAATGATTAATCATATAGAAAACAATTTAATAAACATTGGATTAAAGATATGTTTTCTAGAATTTATTACTTGAGTAGCTACTCGAGTGATCATGCCCATTACTCGAGTAGTCCCTCGAGTAAACCTATCAAAAACATAGCAAAGAGTAAATCAATATTTTTCATAAAATATTACTCGAGTAAGACATGGAGTAAGATATATCACAAACCTTGGAAATACCTGATTACTTTAGTGGCTACTCGAGTGACCATGTCTTTTCTTCATAAGTTACACGAGTGATCCCTCGAGTAAATCTCAAATAAGTT
The DNA here is from genome assembly GCA_963855925.1 of Inga laurina. NCBI lineage: Eukaryota > Viridiplantae > Streptophyta > Magnoliopsida > Fabales > Fabaceae > Inga > Inga laurina. Next base: position 59,325,040 of record OY979708.1, read on the forward strand.
TGCAGATTACTCGATTACTCCCTCGAGTAATAGCATCAAATTTTTTGCTGAGAGGACCTATTCTGTGCTGACTTGATTACTCGAGTGACTCCTAGAATAATGCTTCAAATAACTCTATAGATTACTCGAGTGCTCCCTCGAGTAATGCCTTTTTCTCACCTGGTTACTCGAGTGGCTACTCGAGTAAATTGTTGCATTTCTTAGCAGAGAGCTACTGGAAGAAATTTGCTCTAGTTACTCAAGTGGCTACTCAAGTAACGCCTTTTGCTCATGATGTTACTCGAGTGATGGTCTATATAACTTTACAGATTACTCGAGTAGCCCCTCAAGTAACTTCTTCCAAATTTTGGTGGTGCTTCTCTGTATGATATTCTTCATGATTACTAGAGTGCTTACTTGAGTAATAGCTTCCCTTACTCAAGTAGTCACTCGAGTAAGCCATTACAAGATCTGCTACTGCCAGTGCTTACTTCAAGTAATGCTTTGTCTGCCATTTATTTACTTTGTTCAAATTCATTTGTTTGTTATCATATCCTCTTTTATCATTAGTCTAATATTTGTTATCATCAAAACATATGAGATCTAACATTTTCCTTCTTTTTGATGATGACAAAACTTGGTGATTTTGAACAAAGTTTTTGAAATTGAATTTTCAAACATATGCTTCTTAAATACTTTTCTTATGAAATCATTTGTTCAATTTAAACTTGAAAACTCTTTTGAAATAGTTTAGCAAAGATATTTTTAAAGTTTTTGTTCTTATTTACTTGTTCACCTTGCATACACAATCAAAAACTCATTACTTCTACAATGCAATATAACTTCAATGAAACAAATTGCATAAAGAAGAATTCATTACATAATCAAACTTAAAATTCAAAGTTAAAATCTCCCTAAAGTTAAAAGCTCCCAAAAGGCCTGTACACCCAAATCCCTAATATATTAACTCAGTCATTGATCACAAAATCACTCAGGCTCTTCTCCCCCTATTTTTTGTCATCACAAAGGTGGAATCAATTATGAGGAGGAGTATATGGCTTAGCTGATGAGATAGGAGTGACAGGAAATGCCAAAGATTCATGTGAACCATTTAAAATGGAAGAATCTAAAGATGATGGTTCAGGGTCAGGAAGATTCACTGGCAGTGTCTGAAGATCCTCTGGAGGATTTACTGGAGATGATGAATAAGGAACTAGAGAAGTAATTTCTACTTCCTCTGTAGCAACAGGTGAAGACACAAGCACTTCCTCAGTACGTGTAGGTGAAGCAATGGGAGTAGATATGGGCTCTGACTGAACAAGTTAAGGTGAATCATCAGTAGTGATGTGGTTTGCTTGGATGTGTTAGGGTCAGTCATAGAGAATAGAAGATTACTAGGTTTAAGCTCAGAGGGTCTATGCTCAGTAGGTATAGTATCAGAAGGACTAGGCTTGGAAGGTCTGGGTTTAGAGACTGGTACTAGTTCAGGAGTAACAGAAGGACCAAGAATAGGGGATCCAGATGCCATAGCATCAAGTCTGGCAATAATAGATCTCAGAAGCTCACCCTGGGCACGTTGTTCAAATAACAACTCTTCGTGCCTCTTGTCCATTCTCTCCATAAGTTGTCCCATCATCTTATTCATATGGGTTACCAACTCTGCATTTGTATTGGCAATATCGATAAATTAACCCTTCAGAATGTTCTCCATAAATGTTTGTATTGCAGCACCAAAGAAAGAAGGAGAAGATGTGTTGGCTGGAGCATAAGACTGTGTGTGATCCATTCAACTAGTTGCAGTGTCAGTCTTCTTCTTCTTGGGACTTACTTTTAGAGGAGTCTTTAAAGGAATCTCAATGTTCAACTTCTCAATTTGATTCCTCCTAACTGGTGTTATCCTCTCAATTGGCTCCTTACTCTCCAAGTACCAAATCTTATTCTTCTTGAGAAACAAAGAAATAAGTTGAGGGTAAGGCATTGGAGTAGTAGATTTTCCTTCATACCTATATCTCTTGATCTCAGCAAAGATATATTCTCCCAAGTCCTTTTGTTCTTTGAGAATTAATGAGGCAAATTTTCTGAAACCCCTCTCAATGAAATGTGTGAAGTTGTTGGATTTGTTCACTATGTCTTTAGAATAGATATACTATAAGACTCGATGAAATCACTCATATCACTCCCAATTGAAATTTAGAGGTCCCACTATCACTCATATCACTTTTTGTGAAAATTTTATACAAGTAAAATTAAACCAACTAAAAAAATAAACAAAGCCAAATGATAAGTCAACTTGAACAAGTTTGCAATTTCATCCCACCAATTCATGGGGCAATAAGGAGTGCCTAATATGCTTTGTCTGGTGTCTTCCCTTCCTTAATGCCCCTGATACGAGGATTCATTTAATTCAGCAGCCTAAAACATTTCATGTGGTGGCGCATGATACAAGGATAAACTTAGTTCCCAATACATCTAGATACTTTACATTCATAAATGTACAAGTCGATTCAACACATCCAATCATACTTTCTTTTAAATAAATAATGGATATCATTGCTAGTTAATAACAGTACAAGAGATCAGCTTCCTTCATTAAGATCCACCCTTAGAAGATATGGTAGAGATTGATCAAGGATGCAATAAGATCGTACCAAGCAATATGACAGCTTTGCAGGATAGTCTGTTATAGTTAAGAGTTCCTTAGAACTATGCAATAGTAAAACCTACCAATACCTATATAAAACTAGCCTAATGTCGTCAATAATGTCCCAAAAGGGATGGTTACCATTGTTGGCATACTTCCTGCAAGTATATTGTATAATCCGAGTCACGACCAAAGACGTTGTCCTTAAGAACTATTATGCAACCATCGGTTGATAGGAAACGGCACTCCCCAAGATAAAACGGACCCTTCCTATAGATACTGGGTGAATAGAACAATATGAGACAAAGAGCAAGCATGAAAGCTTCAAAGGAGGGAGAAAATGCTCAGGGTTTCTAGAGCAGGGTGCATGAGCCTTGAAATATCCCAAATTTTGGGCCTAGAGACTTGAGGATAAACTTGTATCAAGTAGATGACTAAGCCCAATTCGAGAAGAGTCCTATGAATGTCAATAGATAAAAAGACTCTCAGGGATTATGTCATCCTATCCAACTGGGCAGAGGGCCCAATATACGTAGGCAATAGGATCAAAGTGTTGGTGTAAATGTGCACATGACACATATACAGTGCCATTCGATTGGTAGAAAGATGCCACCCAGTTATGTCATGAAGTAAGGGATGAATTAGTGGGGCGAAATAGGCTGGTGTAGGTGTGCACATGGCATTTTTAGGGTAGACATGTGTACCTTTTATTTTTGGGGCCCACACACACATCCTTCGACTTAGTGTCATCTCTGTGGGCTTCGATATATGTGCCATGATCTCGAGTAAAAATCAAGTGAGAAGCCGGGGAAGCACCGATAAAATAACTTTATTAAAGTAACTTTAATAAAGTAAGTAATTATGGCTCATGATGACATACTTTTTGTGTTTGCAAGTTGAGAGCTTGACAAGTGTCCTTTAATGATGACTAAATAAAAAGTTACTTTTTGTGTTGGCCAAATGAAGAGGTGACAAGTATCCCTCTTCATTACATTTGCTTTATGCCTTTTGTGTTGGCACTCCCAGAAAGCTGGAATCTCTGCAAATCATCAATCTCTCCTTGATTCTCCTTGATTTCAGACGCAACCAAGCTCAGAGGACTATCACAGCTGCTTCCCTAGGGTTTTTCGGCCCTCCAACCCCTACTTTAGTCTCTGCATTTCCCTTTTATAGGTCCCGATTGACAAAACGCACAACAGCAATTTCGGGGGTTGGCCTCGGCCAGCAAGTTTCTGTAATGTCATTGGCCGCGGCCAGTGAGATGGTGTTCCATGGCCAGCACCTTTCTGACCTCAAGTTGGCCGCAGCTAGTCATCTTTGAAGTTCAGCTCCCTCTCTTTCTCCGATATGTTCTCATCCCTTCTTGCATGTCCATGGCACGATTGAGTGCTTCCACTTTATGCCACCTTCTCTTCATCGACTTGGCTTTTTCTGGCTCCAAAGGTGACTGTATTGTGATCCTATCAACATAAAGAACTCATAAAAGCTCACAGTTTGATATTCAACACAGATATTCCCATATTACCCCTATATTCATGCTCTTTTGTGCCCAATATGTATCACACACATTTCCTCTACTTCAGTACTCTCAAATGCCCCCTAGTGCATCAAAATGCAGAGGAAATAAGAGGAAATGTGCCATTCTGACAAGAAATTCATGAGGCTAACAGTGTTCAGAGCCAACCACTGTTGCAACCCCTATACATGCACATAGTGTTTATAGACAAAGCATATAAACATTCACATAGTGTATAAAGGATAGAGTTACTACCTTAAACCCTTTTTATCCTTAAATAGGCTCCTCAAACTTTGAGCCGCAAGTTGGCCTATCAATCGGGTCCTAAAATTCTAATTGTACAAGAATTGGTTAAAACTTGTTCATATGCCAATTTAGAGACTTCCAAATGTTTTTAGTGGTTATATTAGTCTATATTGAAAAATTACCAAAATGCCATTGGGACCCGGCCCGGCCGTACTTTTGCCAAAAATTTTGACCCAGGCTATTCCTACATATTTTCACCCAATCAATCTATTTTTTACCTCATTTTTCACAAAGTCATTGCCAAATGACAGTTTTGCCTCGGGCATTTTGGTCATCTTACTTTCTAGGGCTTTTCTGACAAAGTGTTCAACATAAAGCCACCTAATTTTCCCTCCTAAACACAATGGAATCATCAAATTATTGAAAATCAAACTCTAACCCCTCTATCCATGATTGGCCGAAGCATAGAAAAATAAAAGGAAAAATTGAAATCTTTTATTTTCAACTTCAAATCCTTGTTCCTTTCTACTCATAATCACTTGATTAATCATTTAAACACCTAATACCCAAGATTTGAGAAAATTTGGATAGCATAACCCCTTAAGGTTAACACTTCCCAAACTTACAATCAAGGCAAATCAACCACAATCCTGCCAATAACTTCAACCACAACAACCAAGAATTGAAGGTTTTAAGGTTGCCTTTGGCTTTCTCCTTGTTTCTCAATCTAGCCAAAATCCTCCTCCTCCTCAAACCTTGATTTTTGCTTACTAAACACATTGAAGCATGTAGAAGGGAAGCTTAGGATAAGGATTACACAAATTAGAAGCCAAAATACCAAACAAATCATGCTTACCTTAGGTTTTTCTTCCTCGGTCTCTCTAAAATCTCAAGAGCTCTCTCTCTCTCTCTCTCTTGTTTGTGCTAGGGCTGACAGAAATGAGAGAAAGATGAAGGGGAAATGAGTTTTAAAATATCTTTCTTTTTCCTTAATTAATTAATTACCCAAAATACCAAAATTTTGACATTTAAGGCATAAAGCAATTTGACTTTATCATCAAATAATTGTGTCATAAAGTTCCCTTTAAATCAAACTAATTCTTCCCTCTTCTAGTCAGCCATATTCAAGTGTAGGGGCCTAAGTTAGAGCCAAAATAAGGCAAATTCAGGCAGATTTGCTTCCCAAACTTTGAAAAATCACATATTTATTTATGGACATCGTATTGGAGTGATTCCAAAGGCTATAGAACCCTTATTGAGTTTAGTTTCATAGAAAAATATGGCCTTTAGCCAATTATAAGTTTGACATTCCCAAAATTTAAATCTTTGGACGTTGCCACTGATGCTGACCAGTTTCACTGGGTTAAATTCAAAAATTCATAACTCTTTGTGTGCAGCTCCAAAAATTACCATTACATATCAAATTAAAGCTTAGGATGTCTACTTTCATCCTATAAAATTCCACAATTTTTGGATATCATTTGATCATCCAAAACAATAAAACAATGTCTCTGCCTCACAGGAAATTTTCACTGGCAGCAAATCCTCATTCCTGGGACTCATGCTAAACTAGGGCTTAGATGTCCACTTAATTCAGACTTATTCTCAAGCCCCTAATCCCAAAATTCTAGATATTACATATCTCCCCCCGTTCAATAAATTTGTCCTCAAAATTTGAACGTCTACAACTTGGGCATAAATCCTTATCACTCAACTCATCTCTTTATCATGTGCAGCTCACAAGCCGTGCAATATAATGATCATATTCATTCTATCTCTTTCATATGCAAGCTCAACTAGCAAACAACACAATCATCATATTATCATCAAAGATCTCATATAGTATTCAGTATTCATCATTCTTTCAGTACACAGTGTGTAGCATGCAACCAAACACAAGACCCACTAGTCATTTCCAACAGCACTTAGTTCCTTAGGCCTCACAGCCTCTTCATGACTTCGCTCGAATCACACAATCGCCTTTTTATGTAACAGCCGAGGGCAACACCACATAGGCCGGCTTGGGAACTGTCAGAGGGCCTTCTCCCACATAGGACTCTCACCAAGTAAGGATTGTCCCCTCCTCCACACCGAGGGCCTCTGCCATACAGGTGCTTGGGTGTTCATTAGATAACAATCATAACAAGCACTAGACATCACTCGCCCATGCAACAATCATAACAAGCACTGGACCTCACTGCCCAAGCTACACCAAAGTGCTTGGTCACACTGGTCTTACTGCCCAGGGAATCAACCCTATGCCATTAGCATTTTGGGATTTATTGCCTCAGCTACAACCTGGTACAATCTGAATGTTCTGTCAGCCTCAAAGTATACTCTGGACATACTGGTCCAATTTCATCGCACTAGGTATCAACCACAATGCCAAGCACATAGGTCTTCCAGCCTAGGGACACCGTCCTATGCAAACTTGCATATTGTTCTTACCACCTCGAGCCTCATCTCGGTACAATTTTCAAACACATCACATTCTGTCGACCTAAGGACTTACTAGTCTATCAGGTCTTATAGCCTAAGCACAAACAATTCATCATCCTTACTGAAACATATCGAGTCTAACTACCTAGGATAAATCACTATATGTCATATAAGCTATGTCACTGTAGGCCATGCGGGTCTAATCATGACTTAGGATGATCAACATTGGTATGACTATCAACCTCCCCTATTGTTCTTAACCATTACACATAAATTTATTATGCTTCCGTTGCCCACTCTGAGGCATATCTCCTTATATAGGCTTTAATAATATCAGGACAATTAATAGGAGTCCCACAGGAACATCCTATAACACCTAACTGTACCTAAAACCTGCGTTCCTCTATGCCAATTCCTAGCCTGTTTCAACTAAAATCATTCTGAGCCATTTCAAATTTTTGTAGAACTAAAGTATAACAGTTCATTCCTAGGTTACAGTTTACTTGGTAACCTTTCTCTACTCGTACCTTTCAACACATTATCTGTCATCCACCAATCGACTCCTAGTATAGCCTTAAGTTAATGGAATGTTATGCAAATCAATACTTTCTCTCATTTCATCAGAGAGCTCTATCCTCAATCAATCTTTTAAGGGAATATTTTATGATCATAATCTTTCCCTATGCTAGGCTTAACAGCTAACAACATTTCAAACTTCCTTTCTTTAAGAATTTGTGTCTGTAAGAATCTTGTTTCTCAATTCCATGGATCATCAGTAACCCAACACAATACTGAATAAATTTCCCAGCCTAAGGACACACCAGATCACTACAACATACATGGCATATAGGATTTTACAACCTAGGGTCTCTAACCCAACTATTAGGTTCATCATGAAATCTGGAGCCTCAACATCACACAGATTGAAAATCATTTTCCTCAATTACACCTAATAGGTTCGCTAAGAATTAGGATCAATGACGCCTATTCTAACCTCCATAGTAGTTGATTATTATTCTCAAAACATTACTGAAGGTTCAACATTATTCATAAGATTCAACCTTCCATCATGGAACAGAACCATAGTGCAACCAATTCACATTACGACCTAAGCGCTATTTCGGCTTAGATCTAATTCAGACCTATTATCAACCTTCAGTATCAGCAGATCAGATCCTCTAGGATTGGAATACGGCATAATCACCACACATCATGTACCACCATATATCATTCCTACATACCTTTAACACCATAGTGTTACAAAGGATCATTACTTAGCATGGAGAAACTTTAAAACATTTACTATGCCTTAAATTGCCATAACCCTATCAAATAGACCTTTTTGGGCAATATTCATCACGATAGAAATGTCCAGATTTTAAATCAATACTTACATCATCATTGTCTCCATGCATCTAAGCACTCGTTAAATCATCTAACTCAAATGATTATTAGCCATGGAGAAACTTTAAGACAATTAATATTCCTCAAGTCTCCATGACCTTACCAACATAACTTCCCAAGGGTAACCCATCCTAAGATTTTCCTGGGTTGAGTACGCTTAACTTTCATGCACCCGAGCCAAAACACAAATATTGGCTCTATCTACTCCAAACCACTGGTATCCTAAGACTACCTAGCCTCAAATGACGTGCTGGTTATCTCCGGTCACCCAAAATATAATGATTGGGCCCCACATTACTCTCTATGTATGTACCACCATACCAGATCGGTAATATGCTCCATAGAGTCCCAAAAGCATTTGGTTGGACCTTTCCTGACAAAATCAATCTTTTTCTGATATTGCACTATGTGCTACCCTCAAGTGTTCCTAAATCTTTTGAGGGTTAATTCATAGACTGGGAGGATTCACTCCTTTAGTAGCCCTGTCCGTGCATATAGTCTATCACTGTATAATCAGTACTATATTAGTATACTATCCTGTTGCTAAAACCACTTTGGGCTCTGATACCAAAAATGCAAACACTCATTAACATTTTGATATTCACATAGTAATGAGCGCAAAGTTCCATAAGGCATACAGAAATAGCATAAACATATTGATATTAAATACAAGTTTACATACAGGACTTTGTAGGGATTGTTAATATATACACATTTTCCCAAAATATCTAATATACACAAATTAAACTACTATAACCCAACTGCTCCGATCTTGGGCTCCACGCCCTTCAATTTCCCGTGTCTACCACTACACCCTTGGAGCCACTGGTTCTCGTTGGAATATTTATTTGATTGAAAAAGAGTGATATTCAAACGAATCTTAGTATTAACAGATAATCATTCATATAAGATGCGATAAATAAATATGCCAAATACCAGATAATGCAATATTATACGAACACATTAATCAATGTAGTCGGAAATGTGTTCATAGCCAACCAATATTGCAACCCTACACATTCCGCACCTTAGTCCTCGACTGGGCATATCAGTGTATCCATAGGCGCTATTCATCAGTGTACCCATAGGCACTGTGTATCATACATATTACAGAAGATGGTATATACAAAGCATATAAACATTCACATAGTGTATGAAGGATAGAGTTACAACCTTAAATCATTTTCGATCCTTAAATAGGCTCCTCAAACTTGGTGCCGCAGGTTAGGCTATCAATCGGGTCCTAAAATTCCAAATATACAAGAATTATGTTAAAATCCATTCATATACCACTTTAGAGACTTCCAAAGTTTTTTTGGTGGTTATATTAGTCTATATTGAAAAATTACTAAAATGCCCCACGGGACCCAGCCCGGCCCCCATATACCTTGTCCAACTGTACTTTTTCCAAAATTTTGACCTAGGCTATTCCTACATATTTTCGCCCAAGGAATCCATTTTTGGCCTCGTTTTTCTCAAAATCATTGTCAAATTCTTAGCAGCCCATAATTAGGGTTTTGAGGGTGTTTTGGTCATTTTACTTTCTAGGGTTTTTCTAAAAAAAGTGTTCAATATAAACCCCACCTAATTTCCCCTCCTGAACAAAATGGAATCATTAAATTATTGAAATTCCAACTCTAAACCCTCTATCCATGCTTGGCCGAAGCATAGAAAAATAAAAGAAAAAATTGAAATCTTTGATTTTCAACTCAAATCCTTGTTCCTTTCTACTCATAATCACTTGATTAATCATTTAAACACCTAATATCCAAGATTTGAGAAAATTTGGATAGCATAACCCTTTAGGGTTAACACTTCCCAAACTTACAATCAAGGCAAATCAACCACAATCCTGCCAATAACTTCAACCACAACAACCAAGAATCGAAGGTTTTGAGGTGACCTTTGGCTTTCTCCTTGTTTTTCACTCTAGCCGAAATCCTCCTCCTCTCAAACCTTGATTTTTGCTTGCTAAACATATTAAAGCATGTAGGAGGGAAGCTTAGGTTTTTCTTCCTTCGTCTCTCTAAAATCTCAAGAGTTCTCTCTCTCTCTCTTGTTTGTGCTAGGGATGATAGAAATGAGAGAAAGATAAAGGGGAAATGAGTTTTAAAATATCTTACTTTTTCCTTATTTAATTAATTACACAAAATACCAAAATTTTGACTTTTGAGGCATAAAGCAATTTGACCTTATCATCAAATAATTGTGTCAAAAAGTTCCCTTTAAATCAAACTAATTCTTCCCTCTTCTAGTCAGCCATATTCACGTCTAGGGGCCCAAGTTAGAGCCAAAATAAGCTGATAATAGTTTACTCCATAATTACAATGTTGCCATCACTTTTTTTTCATTTTCATATTAGTGGCGAATTCTGGTAGATTTTCTGCTCAAACTTTGAAAAATCACATCTTTATTTATGGACACTATATTAGAGTGATTCCAAAGTCTATAGAACCCTTATTGAGTCTAGTTTCAAGGAAAAATATAGCCTTTAGCCAATTAGAAGCTCAACATTCTCAGAATTCAAATCTTTGGATGCTGCCGCTGATGTTGACTAGTTTCACCGGGTTAACTTCAAAAATTCATAACTCTTTGTGTGCAACTCCAAAAATTACCATTACATATCAAATTAAAGCTTAGGATGTCTACTTTCATCCTGTAAAATTTCACAATTTTTAGACATCATTTGGTTATCTGAAACCATATAACAATGTCACAGCCTTATAGGAAATTTTCACTGATAGCAAATCCTCATTCCTGGGACTCTTGCTAAACTAGGGTTTAGCTGTCCACTTGATTTAGGCTTATTCTCAAGCCTCTAATCCCAAAATTTGGGATATTATACAAGGAAATCGCCTTGTACATGTGAGCCCACTTCTTCTCTTGACCTATTTACTAGCCCAAACTCAGAAGGTGTAATAAATACACTTGTATTCTCTTTCCCAAACAATGTGGGATTTGTTGCTATTTGACATACTTACAAGCAATGCATTAACTCCAATAAACCATCACATCTCTGTTTTTTTTTCTAATATGACGCTAAGACAATAACAGACCATTACATATTGTCACCACGTGCAGCTAACTTATCCCTCTCCACAAATACATCCAGCTCCGTAAAACTACCAGAGAAGAATGACACCCTGGCATGCACGATAAAGCTCGTACGGCTAAAAAATCTGCAGCGTCATTGGCATCACGAGAGATATAATGTACACCAACTAACCAGTCATGGGAGAGCCATTCCTAGATATTCTCCACTAGCTGGTACTCTCCATGTAGGCGTGAACAACTGTTCCGCAACAACTCAACAACAGAAAGCGAGTCAAATTCCAGGATCAGCTTCTGTTCCCCTCGTTCCCATGCAATCCTAAGACCAAGAAGGCAAGCCCACAACTCTGCTGTTAAGTAATCCCCACGGTCCAATCTATGCATAAAAATTTCCAAACATATTCCATCCGTCCGCCGATAGAGCCCTTCATAGCCGGAGGCCTGTGATAGTTCATAAAAGGCCCCATCCACGTTAACCTTGCACCAACCGTGTGTTGGTGGTGTCCATCTCCTAGCCACCACAATGTTCAAGTTGTCATGTATATGAGTACCGTGCAGCTTTTCACTCGCTACCTGTATGGACCCTAGCGTTGCCATCACCTACGCATAAATGTGTTGATTATAGAGATTCGTCTATTCAAAAACCCTCATATTCCTCTTCCTCCAAATTAACCAACAGGAAACAGTAAAGAAGTTCGGCCACCGGACTTGACACGCTGGGTTCGAGAGGAGCAGATTTGCCACTACCCAATCACCACCTGCCAAAGTAAAGAAACACCTGTACAGACTGCGTGGAACCACCTGTGACCAATATTTATAGGCTTCACGATAGTCACATAGAGCGTGTATGCTGTCCTCTACCAACTCCAGGCACACATCACACCAAGTCATAGTAAACAAGTTCCTATGTAGTTGAGCTTCGTTGGTCAGCAGTCGATTATGATACAACAGCCATAAGAACATTTTACATATTTGTGGGACTGCTAGTTTCCATATACGACTCCAGATCCTATCTTGGTCTAAAGAAAACTTGTCAAGGCTACAATATGCAGACCTAAGTGAGAAGGACCCATCCCTAGTGCCCCGCCATCTCACATCAGTTCGAGATTCATTCCATTTGAGATTAGTAAAAGTCATCTCGCAGGCTGCTTTAACACCTTTCCACACATTTGACCCTTATTTGCATTGGTCAATAATAGGCATTAAATCATCTCCACACTTATACTTTCTCTGAATCACTTGTACCCACAAGGCGTCCAATCTTTTCACAAGACCCCACCAAAGCTTCATGTAGAAGGCTTGGTTCTGTTTATTCACATGTCGAAGGCCCAACCCTCCTCTGGACTTGGGTGAACACATTGTATCCCAGGAAACCATGTGTATCTTCCTCTGATGACTAGACGAGCCCCATAAAAAGTCACGGTTCTTCTTCTCTAGCAATGCACAGGTGCTCTATGGTAACGACACAGTTTACATAACATAGTTTGGGATTACAGCTGTGACAGATGAAATTAATGTTTGCCTCCCTGCCATAGCAAGGGAACATTTTTTCCAATTAGATAATCTTTTCTGTACCTTGTCCACCACTTCCCAAAAGGTATCTTTAGTTACTCGTTCATGAAGGAGAGGGACACCTAGATATTTACCCGAGTCACTTGTTTGGGTAAAACCCAAAGCCTTACTAAGTTCACGGCAACGGTTATGGTGCATGTAAGGAGAAAAGAACACCCTAGACTTAGCTACGTTTACTTTCATTCCCGAAGCCTCACAAAAGGACTGAAGACATCCCTTAATAGTCTATACCTGCTACAAGGAGGCCTCACTAAAAATAACAATATCATCAGCAAACATAAGGTGAGAAATATTCGGACCATTGTTACATAGCTTAATAGGACGACATGCACCCGTTTTGATGCTATCCTGTATAATATGGGTTAAGTTTTCCATGCATAGGACAAACAGGTATAGTGAAATAGGATCCCCTTGGCAAATACCTCGAGATGGCATAAAAGTATCTGTCATGCTCCCATTCCATAGCAGTTGCATGGATGAGGTGGAGACACAATATTTAATAACATCTACCATAGTGGGTGGTATATTGAGCTTTGATAGACAGTGGGTTAAGAACTCCTAGCTTAAGTGATCATAGGCTTTTTCGAGGTCAATTTTAATCACCATCAATCTAGGTTTCCTACGTGAAATTCTCATAGTATGGATAACCTCCTGAGAAATGATAACATTGTCAGAACTCAGGTGACCTGGCACAAAACTACATTGGACTGGACTAATCACATAAGGGAGGAAATGCTTAAGTCTCTTCGCCACAATCTTCATAATAATTTTATAGATAACATTACATAAAATGATAGGGCGCAGATCACGAAACGTCTCTGGGGGATCCTTCTTAGGAATTAATACCAAGAGGGTGCCATTAATACTCCCAATATCATGAGGATGTGAAAACAAGTAGGTAATGAATGACACAATGGACGGAGCCACATGCTGCCATTGACTCTGGAAGAATAGTGCACTTAGACCATCCGAGCTAGGGGATTTGAGAGCTCCCACATCAAATAGAGCTACTTGGATTTCCGTTGGGGTAACGGATGTTCCACATTGGAGAAGATGTTCATGCTTAATGGATGGGAATTTAGTCCTACTAATAAGTGTGTCACGAGACAAATTTTCTTCTGTGAAAAGGTTGAGAAAAAACCTTGTGGCCTCTGACTTAATTACACCCTCATCATACAGCCATGTACCATTATCCCCTTTGATTGCATTTGTAATATCCTAAACTGTACCTAAGGCTAATAACTTTAAAGTGATGTAATTAATGTTAATTAAGCACTTTTGAAGTATATGAGGTGAATTGTGATACAAAGTATGTTGAGTGATGGTTTAGTAAGCATTATGATAATCAGGGGCAAAATGGTAAATTTACCGATCAGTTGGTCAGTTATCGAAGAGGAAACTCATAGGTAACTTGAGATCAATGGCTAGGATTGAAAGAGCAAGAGGCGGAATCAAGTATGTATGTGAGTATATGAAATCATTAAAGGAAGCACAAGATATTGACATGTGGCAAGTTGTTGACTATTGGATAAGGTCAAATTTTCAAACTCATTTTCTCTTCCCTCTCCTTCTTCCAAGTCGGTAGTGTGCATGGGGAAAAGGGAAAATTGAGTGATCATCATCATCTCTTATCTCTCTCTCTCTCTCTCTATTCCTCTATTTTTGCTGCACAAGAAAGGAAAGAGAAAGAAGAAAACTTAAGGTAGGTGCTTTAAATGATTTCACATACTCAAACACTCTTTATTGATATTATTCAAGAGGTTAAGAGCTTGATTTCTATGGTTTCATAATTTTTATTGGTGGTGTTTGAGAGATTCTGAACTTTGGGAAGTTAAAGAATCAAGAAACCAACTTTGAGAAGAGGAAGAGGTGAGTATTTAATGTGTTTTGTTAATTGTTTTGGTTATTGGTTTGGTTTTAGAAATTCTGGATTTTTGCCCTGATTTCTTGTGATTTTAAATTATATGAACTGGTTAGTGTTTGGTGGTGGAATTGGTACCAAACTATGACCTTGGACCATTAGAAGTGATTGGGAAATTATGAGAGTGTGATTAGTTGTTAGTGGTTTTGGGTTACATTTTGGGTAAAAATAGGGTATGTGTGAATTGAGAAGGAATTTAAGTGTTTTGAGCTTACCAATAGGTTCCTTATGACATTAGATGGGAATGAGATCTAGTAGAAGTTTTGGGACCATTGGAGCAAGTTTTGGTAAATATGGAATACTATATCAGTTGCTGCGATCTAGCTTCTGATAAGCTTCACTCAAGTGAGGTAGGGTCTCACTCGAGTGCAGTATGAAATTCTGGGTATTTTGGTTAAGTCTTCAGGCAAAAATCGCGAGTGAACTTCTTCATCTTCGAGTGACATACGTTATCACTCGAGTGCATATGGTATCACTTGAGTGCAAGTGCATGTAGCACTATGGGTAAGCGTCTCAGGTTATCACTCGCAGGCAAATTGTCAAGAGTGCGCGTGGACACTCGTGAGCATTGGGAAGTCACTCAAGTGCTAGGGCTGGTGCTTGAGTGCACTTGTCGCCTTGGAGCCTTTGTTGCTCTCGGGTTGTCACTTCTTGCACCCCACTCATTGGGACTCAGGTGACTAGGTGTCATCACTATAGTGCCCAAGTGAATGCTCAAGTGCATTGGCCACTCGAGGAGGTGTTGGTGCTCTCGGGTACACACTTTGTATTTCTCACACGCTGGGACTCAAGTGACTGTGAGGGCAACACTCGAGTGAGGTCTTCTTCACTCGAGTGAGTCAGCCTAAAATGAGTCTTTCTTCCAAGAAGGAGGATCTTTAGGGTAGTTTCTCCCAACCCTTTAGGCATATGATTAGACCTATAATAGCCACCTAAAGAGTTTAAATGATAACCAACTTAAAGTACTACAGAATTAAGAACTTGGAAAAGAGATTGACGGGTTGTCCTTAACTTGGTTTATAGGATTTGACATTTGCCGCCCTCGAGAGCCCACGGTGCTGAAGAGCATCAGGAAAGGACCAGGCAGTGACTCTTTCTCTTATACTGTGTGTGAAACATGTTAGATTCCAAGTTTTGATGATAACAAAAGGTTATTGTGCGCAAGTTATATTTTTACAAGTCTAGACAATAGTTACAAAGTTACCAAATACATATGGCAAAGTTTAGAAGTGTTTGCTGTCAGTTTTACTGATGCACACGAGCAACAGAGTTAACACTCGAGCATCAACCTCTTTTACACTCGAGCACATGCAAGTGTTAGATAGAAAGTGTTTGACAGAGAGCAATTGCTGTCAATTTTACTGATGCACTCGAGCACTATAACTAACATCAAGCATCAAGTTGTTTTGCACTCGAGCATATGAAAGTGTTGGACAGAAAGTGTTTGATAGAGAGCAAAGTCAGAAACAAGATATCAACACTTCACTCGAGCACAGTTTCTATACTCGAGTGATGGTCTTATCTACACCTAAGTCCAAGCGAGTGAGAGATTGCAAGTGTTTGCCCGAGAGTCATGCAAAACAGAGAAGCATAAGCATGCCTGAGTGAGAGTACATTCACCCAAGTGATACCTCAGTACCCGCGAGTGAGAAATCTAACTCTCTCAATTCTGATGCAAGTGCTGAAGACAAAGAGTATAATATAGAAGAATATTCTTATCACTCGAGTAAGAGTAAGTATGCTCGAGTGAGGGCCCACATCACCTGCAAGTATAAAATCACACTCTTGATAAAATAGGGTACGAGTGTTGTCCAGAGACGTGGCTCATAATGTAAAAGAAGAAGAACTTGAATGAGGACCCACATCACTCGCAAATGTGAAAATGCACTCTCTCAAAATCCATGGAAGTGCAAGTGTAAAACTGAAGCAAAAGTAGAAAATATGGTATTGCACTCGAGTGAGACATCACAGCACTCAAGTGATACTCTGCTAGAAGCCAAAATGCACTAGTCTTACAGCGTTCAATCCGAATATGGTTTAATGTTATTTATTCATTTTATTTTCACTTATTATTATTATATAACATCATTTAACATGTATTACAAGTGTGATACAGGAGTTTAAACGTTTGAATTAGAAAGACACAGAGGAAGTCAAACAACGGCAGACAGCATCATTACGACCATCCAAGCACGTACCTACCGCGTTCAAAGATTTCAAACGTACGCCTGCTGTTCCATGGTAAAATGCCCCGCTCCACAATGATTATTATTCAAACGGGCAAAAACAAATGTCTATAAATACAGAGCTCCAGAGACCATCAAAAACAACGAAGTACAAGAATTCACACAAGCAAATTCACGAGTCTCTGTTATTCACATTTCCTCTGTATTCATATCGTTCTTCAGTGATTATCATATTTGCTCTGTAAGAGAGTCTGTAAACACTTCAAATTCTATTTTCATTTGATCTCAAGGTACTGGGGCCTTAAGAGGGGAGATTTCCTTACGAGAGAAGAAGTGAGAAAATTCCTAGTAGGACTTTCTACTCATAAGACTTACAAAATACAAGCAGTAGAGAATGTTGCTACTCGTAAGACTTACAATGGTGTAAGCAAGAGAGAACGTTGCTGCTCATAAGACTTGTATAAGTAAGCAAGAGAGAAAGGTCATTGGTTTGTTTTTCACATGTAAGACTTGTCGTAAGGGGGAGAGAAATTTTTAGTATTTCTACTCGTAGTCCTTCCAAGGATGGTTGTTGTCTAGCGGCGTTTCGAGAGCCCCTGAATCTTAGAAGAATAGTGAAAATCTCAATAGGTCTTAATCTCTGAGGACTGGACGTAGGCCTGGGTTTTGGGCCGAACCAGTATAACTCTCTGTGTGCCTATCTTCTCAACTCTACTCTATCTACAGCTATTGCTATATCACCACATGAACCGAAAAATTTATCACATCACCCAATTCACCCCCCTCTTGGGTGAAGCTTGCCTCTTTTAAAACATTGTATGTATGTTTGTCATGCATTGAGAATACTTTGTGAATACATTGTGATGCTTTGAGTTCGCAGCGAAAGCTGATGCTTAGTGATACATTGTGATACTTTGTGATACATAGAGATCACAGTGAAAGCTGACACATAGAGTTTACAGCCATGAGTGCTATCGTTTGTGGTGAGAGCCATGATACATTGTGATGTCGCTTAACATGATCATACATGCTATGTGTTTATGCATTGTGTAAGTGATTTGTTACTACTGGGATTCTCTTGAATCTCATTCTTTCTAATGACTAACATTTCAGACAGGGCAAGTGGCTCTAAAGAGAAGCGGGTAAAACCCAGAGCGATTAGGACCCTTTGGGGTATATTTGATTTTTGGGGAGTTGGTTATCTACCTTTGAACTTGGGATTACTGTATATTTTGAGATGTAAATACTATATTTGATTTTGGTTATGTAATCCCCTAGTTGAGATGTATAATCCCTTAGTTTATATATGTATAGAACCCGGGAGTTGCGGGGGATTTGATTATACACTCTGATATGAATGAATGTAAATTAACTGCACAGGTAATTATATTCGAGTTTTGAAATTGAGACCAGGATAGGAAAGAGTTTTTGAAAGACTTTGTGAAAACCCTACTATAAGGTAAGAAGTTGAAATAAGTTTAAATTATCCAACGGTCTCTAATCCAATTTAATTATGCGATATCGAATCATAATTACGCTCATGAAGGCAGGGGGTTACAGCATTAACACGGTTGTGACGGTGCCGACTGTTAGCTCGTATGTGGTAGAAACAGGTGTTTTTATCCCCATAAGATTCCACTCAGCACGTGCTTTCTGAGCTCACAAAAGGTTATCTTCACTACTACAAATAGGATAATTTACGACCCAAATTAACGACCGTTTTCAAATAACAGTAGTAGTAAAGCGGAGAAGAAGTCTGGGAAATGTTTCAACGACTGTTCTTAAAAAAACAGTCGTTGAAACTTAATATTCAACGACCGTTCTTAAGAACAGTCGTTGAAAGTGGGAATTCAACGACTATTCTTATTAACAGTCATTGAAAGTGCCCAAAAAGGCGGCTTGCTTGCCACTTTCAACGACTGTTCTTATAGAACAGTCGTTGAAAGTGCTTTCATTTTTTGTCCTTATTCATTCCAGAGCGCGCTTCAGAGAATTCACTTTCCCTTTCCCGCCCCCGTCCGACCTTGCTTACAGCTAGAGCGCCTCTCAGTCGATCCCTTTGTTTCTGTTTGCTGTGTCACGTATCTCGCTTCTCCTTGGGTCTCTCGTATAGCATTCTCCGGCCCCCTAGCTCTCCGCCCCGTGAGCCTCTGTCTCATCCTGCCTCTCCGCCCCAGCTCGCGGCCTTCTCCTCTGTCAGTTCAGACATGCAACATTCCCTTCTTTTTCCTGGTAATTCCCTGAATCTACTCTGTACGTTATTGGGCTGGTCTGTTCTGCCTTTGTGATAGAAATTAAAGTTGAATGCTTACATATATATTGTTCACAGAGTTGGAATTTAGTGTTAACAAACCAGAGATTCCCTTACATTAGAATGATTTGTAGAGGGCGAAACTTAAAGACAATAGCTAGCTGATGGAATTGTAAGTTTAAGAAGCAAAGATTCAGTTTTGATTCCATTTTTGGTGATGTATGTCTATGTGATGGTCGTGGGTCATTCTGAAGACTTAAGTTGAAGGCATATAGGAAATAATTAAGGCATTTATTCTTAATAACGAGACTTAGAAGATGAGAATATTGTTTATATTTATGTGTGTGTGTATTCTAATGATGCATTGATTAGGCTCTTGCTCTCATTCTATGTGTAAAAGATTGAAGAATAATTTGTCTTCATTGACTAAGTGAATTATACTCTGGATAATTTATGGAAATTTGGTTGAGGTTCTAATGGTTTATGAAGTTGTGGTTATTATTAATTAGTGGAATTTTAATAAATGATATTATGAACTTCATAAGGTTATGAAGAGGAATAACAATGATTCTGTTATATGGACTTTAGGAACTTAAATCATCAATTAAAACCTATGACAAAAAAATCAATTAAAACTTGATAATAAACTACGGCAAACTTTTAAATTCTCATTGAACTTTAAATTAAGTGCGTATATGCAATTAACAAAACTAATAACAAGAGTTATCTATATATATTTAAGATTTTATGAGGGATTCATTGAAAAATTTTAAAAATGAGAGGCAGGTTAATTAAATTTGTACATGACATACAGTTTAGTAGAGTTGTGTATAAATTAGCTTTACAATTTTTTAGTAGAGGAATTGTTTTTTTTTGGATAAAAGAGAAATTAAGGATTCAGTAAAATTAAACTTATTCTTCATTAATAGGAATATTATTAAAAAGATGTGATAATTTTAAAACCTTAAACTAATTTTATGAATTGATCTTGGTATATTGATAACAATTCGGTCCCAAAAGCGTTAAAATATGAGCAACGTCAGGCATACTTTAACGTCAGCCATAAGCTATAATTTTTCCTTTTAAATTTTCTGAACAAGAATGTGTGTTTTGTTGTGATCACATAGAAATTAAAGTGGTATTCTCTTAGTGATGCGAGATGTGTGAATTAATAAGTGTTATTTGCAGGTAAACGAGTGAATTAAAAAGTGCAAGATTAGTGGCGTACGTTTTGTAATTTGCAGACAATCAACAAGGTCAGTTCAACAATGCCTTTGAGTTCATAAAACATGTAGTAGTTTTGGGTAATATTATAATGTTTTGGGTAATAACTCTCATAAACCTGCAGGTATCACTACTGCCATCGTTCTCCCTTGGGTTTTCGGCCTACTACATCCTTGCCTCAGTAGAATCTTCTTCCAAATCCTCAATCACAAACATAGCGTCCTTGGAAGCTAAAGATTAGCTGGTAAGTTATGTTATTGCTTGTTGATGAAAGTTTTTGAAACCTGAGGATATCATGGTGCTACTATTTGTTGTAAGCGTGATAAATTTAAATTACTAAACTTTGAAAATGGTAGTTGAACTGTTAGTTTTTACAGTGTGTCATGAGTGTTTCATATAGCTGTTCTAAACTTGAGCTAGTGTCTGTGAAAATGGATTAGGTGGTAATAAAATGGATCACCGTTGGATGAATGCTTCGAGAATTAGTGAAGAATATGAGAATGGGGTGGAAAAGTTTATTGAATTTGCTAAAATGAATGCGCCTAGTAAAAATGGGAAGTATTTTTGTCCATGTATCAACTGTTTAAATGAGAGTCTACGGGATGTTGATGATATAAGGGATCACTTACTTTGTGATGGAATAAATCTTCGGTACACAAGGTGGATATGGCATGGTGAGGAAGGAACCGCTTGGGCGTCACACGATAAGGAAGTTTTGGAGGTTGGAGATGACAATAGAATGGAGAACATGATTCACGATGTTGAGGTAGAATGTTTTGCACAAACGCCTGTATATGATAGCATACGGAGTGATGCAGAGACACCTTTGTACCCTGGGTGTACAAAGTATACACGCTTGTCAGGCATTTTGCACTTGGTCAACTTAAAGGCAACTTGTGGGTGGACGGACAGTAGTTTCACATTGTTACTAGAATTGTTGTGTGATATGTTTCCAGAGGATAATATACTTCCAAATCGTATGTATGAGGCCAAGAAAATATTATCTACGATGGGTATGGAGTATAAAAAGATACATGCTTGCCCTAATGATTGCGTATTGTACAGAAATGAGTATGAAGGCTTAAGTGAGTGTCTGAAATGTAAAACTTCTAGATACAAAGTGAAGAAAGGTAATAGGTGTGGTGATGAGACAAATAAAAAGCAACCTTTAAAGGTTTTGTGGTATCTTCCAATCATACCACGGTTCAAACGAATGTTTGCTAATGCGAAAGAAGCAAAGAAGTTGAGATGGCATTATGATGACAGAGTTTGTGATGGAAAATTCCTTCGGTACCCGGCTGACTCTCCACAATGGAAGAAAGTAGATGAAATGTATCCTGAATTTGGCAGCGAGCCAAGAAACCTTCGGCTAGGGCTTTGCACAGACGGGATCAATCCCTATGGTACTTTTAGTAGTACACATAGTGCATGGCCCGTTCTGCTGGTAATTTACAACTTACCTCCCTGGTTATGTATGAAACGCAAGTATATGATGCTTTCTATGATGATTTCGGGACCAAAACAGCCAGGGAACGATATCGATGTCTACTTGGCACCTTTGATAGAGGACTTAAAGAAGTTGTGGGAGGATGGTGTAGATGTGTTTGATGCATATAAGCAACAGTCGTTTAAGCTACGTGCAATAATTTTCACCACAATTAACGACTTCCCTGCATATGGTAACTTGTCAGGTTATAGTGTCAGGGGTCATAAAGCATGTCCGATATGTGAATCGAGCACACAGTTCCATCAACTCAAGCATGGTAGAAAAACGGTCTACCTTGGTCATAGACGATTTCTTCCTCGATTCCACCCGTACCGTAAGCTAAAGAAGGCTTTTAACGGTTTGCCGGAGAATGAAATGGCTCCGAAGCCATTAACTGGAGATGAGGTTTATAGTCGGGTGGAAAGAATCAATATCACTTTTGGTAAAAATCAAAAGAATACGGGTGAGAAGAACATATGAAAGAAGAGGTCAATTTTCTTTGATCTTCCATATTAATGTAGTCTTGATGTGAGACCTAGTATTGATGTGATGCATGTGGAAAAAAATGTATGTGATAGCCTTGTTGGTACGCTTTTGCACATACCAGGGAAAACAAAAGATGGGATTAGTACAAGACTAGACTTGGTTGAAATGGGAATAAGAGAACGACTGCATCCACAACTAAGAGATGATGGTAAGAGAGCGTATATGGAGCCAGCAGCGCATATATTGTCAAAAGCCGAGAGAAGAAGTTTGTGTGGGTGTTTGCACGGCATTAAGGTGCCACAAGGGTATTCTTCTAATGTGAGCCGACTTGTGTCAATGGAAGATTTGAAGTTAGTTGGAATGAAGTCTCATGATTGTCATGTCTTGATGCAACAACTATTACCAGTAGCTGTTAGAGGCATTATGAAAGATGATGTGCGAAGGACGATAACAAGGTTGTGCAGTTTCTTCAATGCTATTTGTATCAAGGTTGTTGACATTGCAAGGTTAGATGAATTAGAAAATGAGGGTTATACTATTCTATCCCAACTAGAGATGCATTTTCCTCCCGCATTCTTTGATATAATGGTGCATTTAATAGTTCATCTGGTAAGAGAGGTAAGACTATGCGGCCCAGTTTATCTAAGGTGGATGTACCCTTTCGAGCGATACATGAAGAACTTAAAAGGGTATTCTAAAAATCCTTATCGACCTGAAGCATCAATTGTGGAAAGATATGTCATTGAAGAGGCTATGGACTTTTGCAAAGAATATCTATCAAGGTCAAAGGCCTAATCTCGTCATGAAAAGGGTACAAGTAAGGGAACACGAGGGCTCAAAGTGAAGAGTATGCGTCGTGAAGAGGTGTTGCAAGCACACCTGTATATCTTGAATAACACGGAAGAAGTTCAGCCGTACTTAGCCGAACACAGAAAGAGTTTAAAGGAGATCTCTCCAAGGAAAAATGACATGCAGATAGCTAATGAGCAAAACAAGACTTTCATAGAGTGGTTCAAGGATAAGGTAGCGCACAAGACCAATGTGTCTGAAACAATCAAATGGTTAGCTTGGGGGCCTTCTTTTGAGGTCATAACTTGGAGTAGCTTCGATATAAACGGGTATTCTTTCTATACAAATGGCCAAGATAACAGAAGTACTATGCAAAACAGTGGGGTGATGGTGGTAGCCGAATCAATGCACTTTTCTAGTTAAAAAGACAAAAATCCCATTTTGGCATCCATGGTCTATTATGGAGTTATTGAAGACATATGGGAGATAAACTACACTAAGTTGAGAGTTCCTTTATTCAAATGAAAGTGGGTTAACAATAATGCTGTTGAAATAGATCAATTTGGATTCACCTCAGTTGATCTTGAAAGAGTCGGTTATAAAGATGAGCCATTCATTCTAGCAAGTCAGGCAAAATAAGTGTTTTATGTCATTGATCCAGCAAATAAAAAATTGTCAATTGTACTCCAAAGTAAAAAACAGAAGGATGGTGATCCGAGTTTGAATCTTGACGACATGCCGCCTTTCACTACAAATCCGCCTATGCAGCTAGAGTATGAAGTGGAATTGGTAGATGATAATGAATATGCAGCTAGAGTTGATCATTGTGAAGGAATTTAGGAAAACACTTAAAGTAAGATTTTGAATTGTTTAAAGTATGCATGTAATTTCGATTTACTTATCATATGTCACATTTATTTCTCAGTAAGATTTTGAATTGTTTAAAGTGTGCATGTAATTTCACTTTACTTATCATGTCACATTTATTTCTTAGCAGGATCATGGCAGGCTCAAATTCGGGCGACTCTGTTGGCTCACCGGTTAAGAAAAAGGTTAGAGGAAGCACGAAGTTGCGATCGTTGGTGGCACGTCATGAGGAACAATAGGCGAGCAGGATTCACGTGGAATTTGATGCTAATTTGAAGCCACTCGAGCCAAACGGAGACACGTTCATTAGCTACCTTGGCTTTTTGGGTCGGAGCAAAGTTAGCGTTCTAATTCCTAACTGGAGGGAAGTTTCAAAGGACACGAAGCGTATGATTTGGGAACAAATTTTGGTATATAAAGTTGTATTTGTATCTATATTTTTATTTCTATTTGTTCATATATAACGACTACTATATATTTTGTTTTGTAGCAAACCTACGATGTTCCCAATACGAAGGACATGTACAAGCATTGGATGGGGGAAGTTCGTGAGCGGTGGAAAGATTTCAAGTCCACACTCACAACCAAGTTCGTTCGAGGGCCAAGGAGTCAAGAGGATCCTTGTAAAGAGTATCCGTTTCTTTCTCCAAATGACTGGAGGTTGTTTATCGCATCGCGGCAGGATCCCAATTTCCTGGTACATTGTGTTCATCTTAGTCTTAAACATTTTAGTTAAACTTACTTGACATCGCTAACTCAGTTATCATTATTCTTTGTTTATATAGAAATTGAGTCAAGCAAATAAAGAGAGGCGAGTGAAAAACAATTATCCTCATTACATGTCGCGTGGGGGTTATCGGAAGCTCGAAAAGAAGATGATGCAGGCTGAATTGCAAAAATTGGAGGAAGCAGCCCGAGCAGATCCTAGTATAGTCGTGCAGGCGACACCTCCTCCCCCGGGTCAAGTTAGAGCAGCCAGGGTTCCTTCAGTCAAACTGGAAGGATGGATATCTTAGCCACGGCGCTTGGTAGTCTAGATCACCCTGGTCAAGTTAGAGGGGAGTCAAGGGGAGTTGGTCTCTCTAAATACTTTGGACGAGGTTCACAAGCTTATAGACGAGGTGAAATGAGTCACGAGTTTGTGGCCAGGGTTCGAGAGGAAATCCGAGCAGAGCTGCATCACTCACTTCGAGATGAGCTAAAAGAAGAGTTGCTGAGTGAGCTACGTGGTGAGATGAGTACGATGGTGTTGTCTCACATGCAAGGCGGGATGTGTAATGTGGCGTCTAAATCTGAGGTTTGTAACTAATTTCATTTAACATTATATTGAGTTTTTCCTTACGTTATTTTAATTAATTCTTTCATTTCTCTTACTCAGGAATCCCCGGCCTTTCCCAGCACCAAAGGCAGTTACAATCCGCCAGAGTTTGGACAAGGCGACCCTGGTCCTTCACTAGAGCCTGGAGAACCCTGCACTTTGTATTTGGAAGTCCCGTACCTGCGTGCTGTTGCTGATGCTGTTGTATACAGCCGTGCCACCACCCACCATAATAACCAAATCTGGGACGATCAACTTAAGGTCAATGTGACAAGTGTTCGAATGGAGGAGGAAGGTGCAGATGTCCCATTCCCTGATGGTGAGGTTGCCAATCTAGGTCACGCAATAGGATCTTTCATCTTGTGGCCTAGACATCTTGTTCAGACTGTGCCAGTCCCTCCAATGGTAGGAAACAACTTACTGTTACTTAATCCTTAACAATCTACTTATAATCTTTTTGTGTGTTACTAGGAACAAGATGATGCGACAAAATTTCCGTTTTTAGCACGACTGCAAAATATTCATCAAGGCATAAATAAGGTCGACTTGCAGATGCCTTGTGATATTGTGAGTCGCAGAATCTCGTATAGTTATGGGCTTGATAACAAAGATATTAGAGAGTTCCTATCTTTGGAGGAGATTGACGTAGGATGGGTCACATTTGCAATCATGTGAGTTTAGTTATAATTTTTAATTGTAATTAATGCACTGATATTTAGGGGTTTTAGGTTTCTACATTTACTGTGTCATTTCTCATTTCATTTATATGGTAGCTACTTCCACAAACTGTGTGCCGAATGAAGGCTTGGCAGTACATATGGCTTCTTATGTCCTGGCAATATGTCACGGCATAATAGCCAAACTTTGGAAGAACGGATGAGCTATGTAGGCTATACAATAGGCCAGACTCAGCTGCCTTGTTATCTGGCACCAATTGTTGAAGGGCAAGTAACTTTCTTTGCTATATTTATACACGTTCACTTTGCTAAACAGTATCATGTTATCTAACCTCATTTTAATCTACATATGCATGTGATTATAGTTATCATTGGAGTCTCTGTGTTCCTTGTCCCTCGATCAACGTCATCTTTTGGTTTGACTCATTGGGTCGCAAGCCAGACGCAGATATCAAAAACATTTTTAACATGTAAGTAAATTTATTTGTTCGTCATTGATTTTTGATTTTACTCAATTGTTTTAATGTCTTTTGTTTATCATTTTAATTATTACAGTGCATTCAAGACATATTATATAATGGGTGGGAAGCGTGAAGGTAAAGCTGGTCATACAAAGTGGTTCCAGCCAAACGTAAGTTCTTTACATTCAAGTTCTTCGATTGACGATTGCTTTACATAGGCGGCTAGGGCTTTTTTACCGTTTGCTTTTGTTGTATAGTGTCCACGGCAAGCAGGGAAAACTGAGTGCGGCTTCTATGTTATACTATATATGTATAACATCATTTTCTCTGGCCTTACTACAAATTTTGAACAGGTGATCATTTCTTGATTCTCAATTGAATTTCAATTCTTTTCATGTGATTCAATTGTTAGTTATTTCATTCAATTTATTTATTTATGTTAACATATTCTCCATTTTGCGCACAGATTTTTGGTGATCAGGACCCCTACACAATCGAAGACATTAATTTGATCCGAGACCTGTTGTCAGGACATCTTCTACAACACATTGAGGGGTGATGATGTGTAGAGGTTTTTTTACATAGTGCAGTGGTTTTGTACAGTGCTATTTCAAGTTTGCATATTCGAATACTTTTCCTAGTTTCTTATTTATGAGTACTTTGAATTTGTTAAGGCATTATGCTTTCAGAGAACACTATGGAAAATGATGATGAAAAATAGGGATTTTCATGGAAGCATGTTATCATCTCTTTGCCCATATGCATGTCATGATTTACATTGAAAGTTTGAAAGTTGAAGTCTGCACATTGAAATTATGTTATGATGATATATGCGCTATATGTCATGATAGAAAAACTAACATGCGATTTTCACTTCCATGAGTATTAAGGGAAGCTAGAGAGTTAATCATGAGAGAATGGGAGGACGTGGGGACTTGTAGACACATATGGTGGAGGAGTAGAGGGGGTTGACGTAGGGAGTTTAAAAAAAAAAAAGGATACAACGACTGTTTTCCATAAAACAGTCGTTGTATCTCCCATACAACCACTGTTTTTTAACGGTCGTCTTTTCTCGAATTTTCAACGACACTGAGATAGACGACCCCCTGAAAACAGTCGTCTAAAGGGCCAAAAAACGGTCGTTAAAAGTCCCTTCCGTAGTAGTGCTTGCACCAAGATATCCTCCAAATCTCTCCACAATTTCCCCTGAAGTGTAATTAAATCCATACGACCACAGTCCTGTGTTAATGCCCGTTGAATCCCATTCAACCGTTTTAAAATCTGCTTTTTTCGGTAATGAGTATAGCCAAATACTTCACAACTCCATCTTTCACAAGAAGATGTAAAGTGCTTAACGCTATCACACTAATCGGTCTCATTAAACCAGGAATCTTTAACAAACTGCTCAAAGCCATCATGTAACACCCAGGGTGTGATGAAGCGGAACGGATGCGCACTACGTGTTCTGTCATGTGGTCTATCAAGATGTATCGGAGGGGCATATAGTCAGATTTTAATTGAGGGAGGTGAAGCACCTTGGAGTCAGGGAACTGAAGCAGCCACTCGTCGTTAACTAGTGCCCTATCCAGCCTGGCCCCACAAGCTCTACGTTGCCATGTAAATTTTGGACCTGAAAATCTGAGATCCGTGAGTCCCGATTGACTGAACCAGTCAAAAAATTCCCTATCAACTGATATTCCATGCACCGCCATAGTGTACCTTTCATCCGCAAACAATGTCGCATTTAGATCGCCACATACCACCCATGCACCATGCACTATAGTTTGAAGTCAAACTAATTCCCTCCAGAGGTCTCTTCGTCTAACAATATTGGGAGAGGCATACGTAACTGTCATGCACCAAACTTTTCCCAATGCATCACATGTCGTAACATGCATAAACTGAGAGCTCATTTCAAGTATCTGAACCTGCTGCAACGTGGCTCTCCAAAGGAACCATATTCCTCTACTATACCTAATAAATCCCAATTTTATTATATATTTTTATATTTTATTTAGGGATTGTCATAATTTCTGAGCATAAATGCCTTCTTTATGCTTAATTGAGATTAAGAGTAAATATATTAAATTAGGATTAAAAAGGGCAAAATTGTCATAAAAATTTATAATTACTCTTAATCATTTATTTTTTAGAAGATTTGATGTTGAGTAAATTATTTTTATTTGTAGGAACTTGAAAAAAGGGATTAAAATTGAAAATGGCAGTTTGGGACTTGAATTTGAAAAATACCAGATTGGTCCCACGAATTTGAGAAATTCCAGTTTGGTCCACGAGTGAACACAGCGTTTTTGCAGCAAAGGTTTAGGTCTGATTCATATAGCAGAGAACAGAGACGCGAGAGAACAGAGAGCAGCGCGGAGAGCTCGAGAACTTGGGTCTTCATCTTCATCACTTCGCCTTCCCCTTCCCTTCTCGCCAGCGACCTTAGCTACACCGTCGACATATACTTCCGTCGTCGGCGAGCTTCAGCTTGAGGTCAGAACAGAATAGAGGTTGGAATGAGAGGGAGCTGCCACAAACGCTGTGAGACACTGATCCTTCACCAAATACAGCATCGTCTCTACCTTCCTTGCTTCCATCATCGACCCCATAACCAACATCATCTCACTGTCCACCGATTCTCCACCACCGTCACACTGCCACCATTCACCATCGAACACACCTCCAGTTTTGTCCCAGCTCGACAGCCTCCTCCGTTTTCATTGTTTTTCAGGCTGTAGCTTCCTCTGCTTTAGAATTCATTATAGCCGTAGCTACCATGTTCTGCTTCTGTGATTAATTTCAGCATCAAGTCAAATTGATTTCATACTCACCAGCCGCAATTCTTCCTTGATTCAATGTGGATTTGTCATTTTAATCTGTGATTTTATATGGCTGGGTGTTTGAATCAAAATGTGATTATGTTTGTTGAAGTTATTCTTATGAGTGGCTAGGCAATTTTGTGCTCTTAGAGATGAATTGGAGATGACTTGAGCTCACACATATGCTTCAAAGGGGAGTTTATTTTATCTATAGCTCATTATATTTGTGATTTCTTAGGTTTAAGAATTCATTTATGTAATGAGACTATAATTTTAGTTATGATTTCTGTAGATTAAGTTGTTATGATTTGGAATTTGTAATGAGGATTTGTGCTCATCAATATATATGGTTATATATATGTTTATCTATGATTCTATTGTTTCTTTCTATTTAATATGGTATTGTTGGATAGTTTGATTAAATTGGAATTGTAGTTGAACCTAAATGCATTGCTTATTCCATAGTCATTCTCTAAGGGGTTTTAATAATGCTTAAATAAATGGGTTCATAAGTTTAAGCATTAAACTCAATGGTAATTGGGGTTTGATATATTAGAAAATTTAGAGAAACTCATTATACTAAGAGGGCCTAATAGCATTTCAAGAGTAGGGGTTCCTCTCTTGTATAAATGGGTTCATAAGTTAACTCATTGCATGCCAATCATTGCACTTAATTTCTAGATAATTAATAAAAGGCTCTTCGAGAGACGATCCGGGATTGCACCCTATATTGCAATCCTTAATTTAATTTTGAAGAAGGTTACCAAGACATAAAAGCTGACAACGCCTTATTTCTTCAATACCCCACACCATCAATCACTTCAAAGGACGTAAAGCCCAGCTTCGCTGCAATCCGCCAAGCTTTTCCGCCATGCACACGAGTTTCAAGAAGAGCCAAACAGTCTACGTCATAAAACTGTGAAAGGTCTTTAATAAGCGAAGGGAAGTGTTTCGCACCAGCCCCCTACAATTCCAGATTAGACACTTCATATTAAACGCTAAGATATGAGAATTGCTGAAGCCCAAGGCAAGCTATGCCTTCTACATGTTGGCGTCCTCCACATGCTCTGCAAAAACTGAAGCTTCCTGATCAACCAACATCGGATTTCTGTGGACTGAGTAGTTATAACCCCACGAGTTCTAAAACCATCACATCTCTTAATACAAAAATCAATGGCTTTCATAAAAATCAGACTCTGCTATGTTTTATTTTATGAGAGTTTGAAATTTAAATTGACTTAGTTCTTTTTATAAGATTTTATTTGGGGTTGTCCGAGCATTTAATATATTTTTACCATTATGCCCCTAATTAATTTTATTTTCTCTCCTTATTTTCCCCATATATTACATTATCTTCAAACTTTCTCTCATTACTACTTTATTTATCTCTCTTACTTGCCCTCTTATAAAAAAGGAACTAAAAATTGACTTCATAAATTTAAAGAAAAAAATGAAACTTGATATAAATTTTAAAGATCAAACATATACTTTAACGGTTTTGAAATTATATATACCCATTTTCATTTATTTATTTGAAAAAACTAATTTGCAAGTAGGGATGTTCATGAGGCCCAAATGCCCATTTGAACCGGTAAAAAATCCTCAGCTCAGCTTGAAAAAATAGCCTGAAAATCAATTGGTCATTTTCAAGCATGGCCAAATGTCAGGTTTCCTTGCCCAATCTGGCACTACCGAAGTATATATATGATTGCCTAAAATATATATAAATATCACATATATACATATATTCATTGTTTGACAAAACTCAAAAAGTATTTGCGTACTGATAAATTAGAACATAATGAATAAAAAAATTTATATTTACTCAACAAATATGTATACCATTTTCATAAACACGTTTTATTAAGAAATCGGTAAATTGAGTCATTCAAAAATAAATTATTATTAAATAGTAAGAAAATAACCTCAACTAAATCAATTTGTTTTATGGGCTCATGAATGGAATCTAAACATTAAAATCTAAAGAAAATACTATTACATAGAATTACATAGAAGATGTTTTTGACATACAAGTATGCTTCGTTATTTTCTCAATGTTACTATTTTAGAGACTTCTGATGGTGGAAGCTCGCCCTGCTCAAAATTACTTAAGGTTTGCATCAGGAAGGGCTTGACAGTGGGCTACAATGAGCAGCCCTATTTGCAAGTTGTTATATTCTATCTCAATTTTGAATTAGGCTCCATAGTTTATTTTGTTTGAATTGATATCTTATTGTTGGAACAAAAAAATTGATATCTTATGGTTTAATTTACTTTTTTTTTATTTGGTCAAATGTATAGTACTTTCAAAGCTTATAACGCTAATTTCTTAATTTACTAATTTTAATTTACAGACTTTATGAAATTTTATTTATAAAAACACACAAGTGTTTTAAAAGTGTGTAAAATAAATTGAAAGAACTTTTGTGTCACACCCTTATCTTATTTTCAACTTATTTCAGAGTATTTGTGGAAAACGATATGCAGTTCGATAGGCAACACATGAATAGCATGAATATACTGATAATAAGTGCATGATTACAGAAATTTCCTATAGGGATTTGTATTTGATAATTACAATTAATGCAGCCGCATAGGGCTACTTGGATGTCTAAACTCATCCCAGTGAATGGAGACGTCGTCTCGTCTTTGTTCCACCACTACATTCCCCTCGTATAATTCTCTTCTTTGTTCTCAGCATAGCTTCTGTCTTTACCTGTCTAAATTGTTGGTAGGGGAGGGTGAGATTTAAGAGAATCTTAGTAGGAAAACAGTACTAATATGCATACAAAATAAGTGCTTAATGCATGACATGTTTGCATTACATAAACTCATGCTTACACAATGACATATCTGAGTGCTCAATATTTCATGCAACAAAACTATGGCCACAATATAAACAAAAACAGAGCTTCAATCATTCATATATGTTTCACATAATCAAACAAAGCAATAACATGCATCAATACACCAACACAAATATCAAATACATACAGGAGAGGTAAGTTCCCTAACTTAATTGTCTTCCCTAATCCTTGAATAACGTGCCTCATAATGCGTGCCACCGACTCGGCTCTCTACTTGGTCCTAAAATGTCAAATGCACAATTTAGACACTTCTATAGTGTTTCTGGAGGTTATACGAGTCTATATTGAAAAATGACCAAATTGCCCCCCGGACCCCAGCTCAGCCCCGCCGTACCCGGTTTAACTGTACTTTTCTCGAAATTTTGACATGGGCTATTCTGACATATTTTTGCCCAAAGAATCCATTTTTTATCTCTGTTTTCTCAAATTCCAAACCCAATTATAAATTTACCCCTAACAGCCCTTATGTGAGTGTTTTAAGGCTATTTTTGTCATTTCACTTTCTAGGGCTTTTTTCACTTCGCACCCAACATGAACTCTACACAATTTTCCATTCTAAACACAATGGAATAATCAAAAACACCAAAATAGAGT
The DNA here is from genome assembly GCA_963855925.1 of Inga laurina. Lineage (NCBI taxonomy): Eukaryota > Viridiplantae > Streptophyta > Magnoliopsida > Fabales > Fabaceae > Inga > Inga laurina. The sequence continues at coordinate 59,357,837 of OY979708.1, forward strand.
CCAAACATAACCCAAAACAGATCTGGAAGAAATTCTATAAAATTTGGAGAAAATGGAGTTTTATGATTTCAATCTATAAAACATCTTCTTATCACCTTTAATCACTTGTTTAACTACTTAATCAAATTCTAAACATGATTATACTAAATTTGGGCAGCACCTCCCCTTAGGTTTATCACTTTCCAAATTTACAAAATCAACAATAAACCATCAACCAAGCCAAGAACAACAACAACCACAACAATATATCAAGAGATTTGATGTTCTTGAGGTTATCTTATATTTCTTCACTTTCTCTCTCTTTAACTTTGAGATTAGCTTGCTAAACAATGGTGTCTATGAAGAATAAGAGGTTAGAAGAGAGATTATATAAGTGGGAAGGCTTAGGCATTTGAAAGGACAAGCCTCACCTTCGATCTCCTTCCTTGAGCTCCTCCTTCTCCAAGTTTTCTTAAGCCTTTTCTAAGACAACTTCCCTCTCTCTTCTTGGTGCAGAATGACATGAAATTGGAAGGGAAAAGATGAAGCATGGCTTTATAAAAATATCCCACCTAATCCTCTTAATTAATAAATGGCGACATATTGGATTTATGGCATCACTTATACTTTGGCTCTATCTCCTTTCTAAGTATGACATAACCCTTCCATTACATTCCAACCAAATTTCCTTTCCTCTACCCTTGGCCCAGAACAACCAAAGGTCCTTCATAATTCCATTTGGGCTTCATCCAATTTGTCTAACCAAATGCACAAGTTTATATTATTTTAATCTTAATTAAGCATGTGCCCAAATTCAACAATTATTATATACTTCCTCCGGTCCTAATTATAAAATAAAGTTAACATTTTTGGGGAAATTAAGGAAGCTAATTAAATTACTTTAGAGTATTTTTTTTTTATTTTTTTCTTCAAACTAATTAGTTCAACTAATAAATTAATATATAATCTAAGGATACATAACATATGATATAACTAAGTAACTTATTTAACTTCCTCAATATCTCCCAAAAAAGTTAATTTTGTCTTATAATTAGGACCGGAGGTAGTATTTCTCCTAAAGATATAATATTTTATTTGGTTTATACACATGTGTTTTTACTTGCCTTATCTCTCGTTAATTGGACTTAGTCTTTCCTCCCTCCTAAGCTCAAAATAACGTCAATCATGGGGTTCTAAATGAACCAAATTGGTCTCTTCCATTACTTCATTCCATTGCCAAGATATTATATTTTAAGGCTAATTCCAACATGTGTTTTTGCATTTTCTTTTACTTGGCCAAAGAGGATGACACTTGGCACAATTAGCTTCCAAGTAATATTTTCCTTCTCCTTTAATATTTTGATAGCAAATATCCACCAAATAAAGGAAAATATAGGCGTTTACTTAATTCCACAATTACACAATTGCCATCATATTTATTTTCCAATTTTCGGAATAGTGCCAATTCGGACAGATTTTCTACCTAAACTTTAAAAAATCATAACTAAATTTGTAGACATCATTTCAGAGTGATTCCAAAGGTTGCAGAACCCTTATTGAGTCTAGTTTCAATGAAAAATATGGACTTTAGCCAGTTGGAAGCATCTCATTCCGAGATTTCATTTCTTTGACCGCTGCTCTAGAGACTTTCCAGATTTCTGGGCTAAATTAAAAAATTCATATCTTTTTACATATAGCTTCAAATGATTCATATGACATATCAAATTAAAGATTGGGATGTCTACTTTCATCCTGTAAAATTTCATAATTTGTTCTCATCATTTGCTCTTCCAAACCACATGACAAGCTCACTGTCTCACATGCAATTTCACTGAAAACATTGTTTACCTTTCAATTTTTAATATTTAATTCCTTTAACCTTAAATATTCACCATTTTATTGAATATATAAAATAATTACAATATATTCTTGGTGAATAAAATTTGGGGTGTTACATTTTGTAAAGTTGATAAAATATTAAAATTATGTAATTTAAAATTATATTTTTTGATAAAAAGAGAAAATGATTTTACTTAAAAAATGATTGCAAAGTACAAAAGTAAATGCTAATAAATTGATGAATATAAATAAAATAAACAAACTATAAAATAACATGAATAGGTTGCATATAACATCCTTTTTAAGAGCTAATATTTCATATAATGTGATGAAAGTAATAAGGGAAAATCCTAAAAAAATACTATTTAAATTTCAAAATCCCGTTAACAAGAGTAATGATATTGACAACGCAAATCTTTATTCAATCACTAATTTGAGATTTTAAAATTCAAGTGGTTTTTTTCTGAAATTTTCCCAATTAATAATTTTTGCAATTAAAAATAAATTTTTAAAAATGTTTCAAGGGAAAATTTTAGTCAACTCCCTCTATAGCAAATTAATTTCACTCAACCCTCAAAACCTTTTGAAAATTCATTGCATCCCATGGTCAAATAAAATTAATTTTTGTGGGTGAAAGGCAATGAAGCCCTTCTTTATTTTTTTAGAAGAGCATTTACAAGACAAATAAAATAGATTTACAAGATAAATAAAGGGATTCGAAAGAATCTAGGGAATTAAAAACATTTTGGCTATTTATAAGAAAAATATGAGCATTTACAAGACAAATAAAAGACATTTACAAGATAAATAAAGAAATTTAAAAGAACCTAGGGAGTTAAAAATATTTTGACCATTTACAAAAAAAATATGAAAATTTATAAGACAAATATAAACATTTACAAAACAACTAAAGATATTTACAAAATGAATAGTGGAATTCAAAAGAACTAGGGACTTAAAAATATTTTGATCATTTACAAGACAAATATGAAAATTTACAAATAAATATAAATATTTATAAAATAAATAAGATAGTTTATAAGATAAATAAAATAAATGTATCGTTATCTTTTTCACCAACAAAAAATTAATTTCATTCTTACTATAAGATGAAATAAAGTTTTTGAAAATTTTGGATTCACTGAAATTAATTTGCCATGGAGGGTAACTGATGTTTTCCCAAGTTTTAAACCTTCAGCTGGCCCGTTTCCCTCTTCCTCAGTTCTTTTCGCAGACGGTAGTGGCGTGGCCAATTCTTCACACTTATTCAAGTATGACTTCAGGTTGAGATTGTTTAATTCTCATATTGTGAACATCAGAATACTGTTGATTTATTAATTCTATCTAGTATGATTTGAGATTGATTATGTAACTTGTGAAGCTTTACCATGTCAATCTCTAGTTCTTTTCAATTTTCATGTTTAATAATTCATTGCTTAGATTCTGGATGTGCAGTGTAGTTTGATGAACAGTTATCTTCAACTTTTCTGATTTTTTCGAAAATTTTCGCAAGGGAACACAGTGGAACAGCGGTGTGCGGCGATTTTGATGGGTTAGGATGGGGAAGATGGGTTCTAAAATGAGTTTGTTACATGACTTGAGCGTTAATTCACCAACGCTGAGACGAAATCTGGAGATGTAGACCCTGCACATCTTCCTCGATTTGCAGAGGATTTGAACTCCTAATTTTGGATATGGAAGGATTCAGATCAGATTTTTTTTTTGAATTCGGAGAGTTTTATTTAGGTCTCAAACGAAAGTTATGACAGATTGGTGCATGGCGATGATACCACTTTGCGCTGCTTTTATAAAGTTCATACCCAAATCAATTTCATTTGCTGTTGTTAGAAATTGTACCACTTCAGCCCTGACAAATTCTTTAAGTGGCTTCAAGTGTATGAAGAATAGCAACAGCTCAAGTTCTTGTAAGCATTTGCTCTCTCACCACCTAAAGAATCAAAGTTTAGATGAAGCTCGCATTGTCTTTGACAAAATCCCATTCCCTGATGTTGCCTTGTATACCATGATGGTGGCGGGTTATGCACAAAATCATAGACTTAGTGAGGCTCTCAATCTTTTTCATGAAATGCCCTATAGAGATGTGGTTTCCTGGAATTCAATTATCAAAGGGTGTTTGGATTGTGGAGATTTTATTATGGCCAAGAAGCTTTTTGATGAAATGCCTAAGAAGAATGTTATTTCCTGGACCATCATCATGAATGGGCTTTTGCAGTTGGGAAGAGTTAAGGATGCTGAAAGATTTTTCTATAAAATGCCTTATAGGGATGTAGCAACGTGGAATGCTATGATTTATGGGTATTGCAGCAATGGTAGAGTTGAAGATGCATTGCTTTTATTTGAGGCCATGCCTACACGCAATGTGATTTCTTGGACTTCAATGATTAGCGGGCTTGACCAGAATGGAAAGAGTGATGACGCTTTACTTCTTTATCAAAAGATGGCCAGTTTGGGTGAGCATCCGACATCTACCACTTTAGTTTGTGGGTTGAGTGCTGCTGCTAAGATATCGGCTTTGCATGCAGGGCTTCAGATTCACTGTCATATATTTAAGCTAGGTTACTGCCTTGATGAGTATGTATATGCTTCACTTGTGACATTTTATGCAAATTGCAAACAAATGGAGGTGGCATACAAGCTATTTCATGATATATTGCATAAGAATGTTGTAGTATGGACTGCTCTTTTATCAGGATATGCTTTAAACAACAAGCACGAACATGCAATTAAGGTCTTCAGAGAAATGATAAAAACGACTGTCTCTCCAAATGAATTTTCTCTGACAAGTGCTTTGAATTCATGTTGTGGATTGGAGGATATTGAAAAGGGGAGGGAGATCCATACTATAGCAACTAAACTAGATTTGGTGACTGACACGTATGTGGGTAACTCTCTTGTTGTCATGTATAGCAAATGTGGATACATCCATGATGGGATAATTGCATTTAAGAAGATTAGTGAGAAAAATATTGTCTCATGGAACTCGGCCATTGTCGGTTGTGCACAGCATGGGTGTGGCATGTGGGCTTTAATAGTATTCAAGCAAATGCTACATGAAAGAGTAGATCCAGATGAAATCACACTAACTGGTTTGCTTTCAGCATGTAGTCATTCGGGGATGTTGCAAAAAGCAAGGTGCTTCTTTAAATATTTTGAACAGAAAAGATTAACTGAACTAACAATTGAGCACTATGCATGTATGGTGGATGTACTTGGCCGGTGTGGGGAGTTGGATGAAGCAGAATCACTAGCAAGAAGCCTACCTATGAAAGCTAATTCCATGGTATGGCTGGTTTTACTGAGTGCATGCAGGATGCATTCTAATTTGGATGTAGCTGAGAGAGCTGCAAAAGAAATTTATGAACTGGAACCTGATTCTAGTGCAGCTTATGTTTTATTATCAAACTTGTATGCTTCTGCAAGCAGATGGAGTGAAGTAGCTAGGATACGAAAAATGATGAAACATAAAGGAGTTTCAAAACAACCAGGGTCCAGTTGGATATCCTTGAAAGGTTGGAGGCATGAATTTCTTTCTGGAGATAGGTCCCACCCTCTTAGTGAGAAAATTTATGAAAAGCTAGACTGGTTTGGAGTAAAGCTAAAGGAATTAGGTTATGTTCCTGATCAACAATTTGCTTTACATGATGTTGAAACTGAACAGAGGGAAGAGATGTTGTCTTATCATAGTGAAAGGCTTGCAATCGCATTTGGGCTGCTTAACACTGTGGAAGGCAGTACAATAACAGTGATGAAAAATCTCCGTATATGTGGGGATTGTCATAATGCAATAAAGCTTATAGCAAAGATTGTTGATCGTGAGATCATAGTAAGAGATTCCAGCCGATTTCATCACTTCAAGGATGGCATTTGTTCTTGTGGGGACTATTGGTAATAGACAATTTTGTAGCTGTAATGGGTACTGCAAATCCACTACTGAGGCATCTTATGTCATGCTGAAAAGAGCTGACATCTATGGTGCTTTCATGTTGATGTTCATGAAATTAAGTCTCTTGGGGTTCTTTAATCTTGTCTAGAGGATGTCTGACAATAAACTCAGCTAGTTTAAAATGATTTGTGGAGGCTGCATTTGACACAAATACCACATCTTGAACCAATGCTTCTGAGTCACTGAAAGAACAGCCTAAGCCACAGAACCATTTTTTGCACTGGTGGAGTGGCATTTCTTTTGGGAGATGTGTTGCTTGAATCTCGATACAGGTAGTTCATATAATGGGTTAATAAACACACTTACTTATCAGTTTTCTCACTGAATGCATTTGTTCAAATTAAAGCACTAAATGTAGTGTTATTCCTTGCCTTGCAATGCTGATTCATGGAATCAAACAATCAGTTTTTGAGATTTTTTTTTTTTTAATTATAAGCTTGAGCTTGTTTATTTTATGCTTATAGTAATAGTCAAATTAAGTGCTGACATATTTTAATGTTTAAGTTGCAGATGATTGAAAGATTCAACAAACAGACTTAGAAGAAGCCCCAAAACGATGTTTTTTGCGTGGCATCAGTCAAACAACAGTGTTACCTTTAACTTTTTTTGCCGACAACACTGGTACCTTAACTAAGGCATGTAACTAATCTTTGTTATTTCTTTTGCTGTATCAAAGTATTCACCAAAAAAAAAAGGTTGTACTTTTTGGAATCAGATATATCTTTTTTTTTCTTTTGGTTCAAACAGATATACCTTTTTCAGACCTCAGAAAATATAATATATTTGCTTTGAATCAATTGTGACAATTTGTCAGATATAGTTGTGTTCTAATGACATTGTCAGCATTTTATGGCTTTGAAGAAGGCTTTTTGTGCCTGGCCTCACAAGTCCTTTGGGCTTATGAGGAAGCTGGGCTGGGCCCTTGTGGATGAAAAAGTTTTTACCTTTTTCTGGGTATATTTAGAAACTGTAAAATGAAAGGTTAGGAATCAATTATTTTTAGGGCGAGTGTATAATTCTACCTATAAATATTTTTTGAAAGAGTTACTAGCACAGTAAATATTTTTTAGAAACAAAAGTACTCATAATTATTAAAAAGTAGATCAATAATATCAATTCTGTTAACTTGAGCTGGTGTTACTTTTTTTGTTTATGTGGGTTGTACCTATTGTTTTAAAATGATTATTTTAAAAAAACAACTCTCTCTCCCTCCCCTTCATTTGCGACCATACTTCCTCATCATCGAACCGTAAGCTCCTCCTGTAATATGCCCTCCAACTCTGATTGGTTTAAGGGCCCTCTCATCCCCTTAATTGGAAAGACCAAAAATTTAGGAAGGGAGGAGAAATTTTTTGAAATTTTACCCTCCCTCCCCTCAAAACCCCCCCTAAAACTGGGGGGATTTAGAAGGGAGGAGCAATATTTTGTCAAACCTTGACCACTTTGCCCATACTTTTATTTTCAATATCCCCAAACTGTCCTAACCTCTTATAAATAATTATAATATTATATTAATTATAATTATAATTATTTATTGTCAAAATAATATTTATAAATATTATGATATATATTGAAAGTATAACTATAATTATTGGATATGTTATGAATATAATATTTATGTGAATATTGACAACCCTCATTATTTTTTATTATTTCTCCATTATCTCCTATAATTATGAATCACTTTAATTGTAAATTGGAGAGCATATCTCTTTTTATTTTATAACAGGATATATTATTATATATAAGCTGCAAATTATGTATTAAAAGCATATTTAATCTATTTTGATTAGTTTAAAACAACTTAAAAATTATCTATATAAAAATATTTCCCCCCTTCCTTTCTTAAACCAAACAAGATAATATTAAAATCTCTCCCCTCCCCTTTTATTAATTAAAATAAGATAATATTAAAATCCCTCCCCTCCCCTTCTCTCCATCGAACCAAACAGACTCGAACACAGTCCGGTCGGGAAGCCATGGACGGAGCTCTTCTCAGAATTTTGGTAATACATCTCGGCAATGGTCGCGCTGGCCTGAACCCATGCCGTCTTGAATATTGAGGTTGAAGCCTCAGAGCTTGGTGAGATCAAAGATATGAGAGGCTTCGCGATCATTGAAACATAAAGACGTGCCTTCATAGTCATGGCCTCCACTTCAGACTCTGATGTGAATGTTGAGCTTCTTGGAGCATATTACGGTGGCTTGGACGTGGGATTCAAAGGTCGGTGTGAAGATGAATTTGGGTTTTGGGTCTTTGGAAAAGAACGCTTCGAGCCATCTGCCACTGCCAAAAATGATGCTATGTTTTAGGTCACTTCACTGGATACTAATTTCTACAAATGTAATAATCCATGATGGCCCTAAAACCCCCTGTATTAAAACACTTGCTCTCTTGCTCCCAATCCAATTCCAACCTATTGCTTGGTTACTTTTATCATCAATTAACACTCATTACTCTCTAATCATCATTTATTCTCACACAATGAACCAATCAAACCCCTGCCATTGTAGCACTACCTAATGGGCTTTGTGTTATGGTATGGGATCAAAGGTTTGGCCGTCAATCTCTTATCACTTACTAGGGAGCTCCCATTGTCCTCGTCGAAGTGGCACATCGTCAAACACTGGCGACATAGAATCCTCCTCCGACACGGTGGTGTTTGTGGTGGTGGTAGTGGGGGAGTCCTATTCAAGAAGGCTGTTGAGGGTGGCCAGGCCATGGGAAGTGAAGAGGAGAGGAGGAAACAGGGGGGAGGAGGAGGAGATACAGAGGAGCGAGGAAGGACGTGGAGGGGAAGGAGGGCGGGTGTGATGAGAGAGAGTGAGTTTTTTTTTCAAATAATCATTTTAAAACAATAGGTAGGGCCCATATAAATCAAAAAGTAATACCGTTAGACGAAGTTAATGGAATTGGTATTATCGATATACTTTTTAATGTTCATAAGTACTTTTAAAATCAAAAAGTGTTTACTATGCTAGTAGCTCTTTGAGGAAATATTTATGGGTAGAATTGCACCTTCACCCTTATGTTCTAGTGTAATTTTTTATTTCTATTACAAATGTTCAGAAGAACCTTGGATCAACCATTCTTTTGGCATGCTTTTCTTCAGAGGCATTAGTTGTAATAGACTATGGGGATCTATGTTTGTAGGGTGAAACTGATTTTACTTTTGTCATTTTGGGATAATTTGCAAGTTGTTGGTATGGAGTTAGAAAAGCTATCAGATGATTTTCTCATGTTAACTCTTATGGTAAGGGAATGGTTAACGAACCATTAATGGTGGCAAAGGGGATACTTGTAGAATCTCATATATTATTAGAATATATTATTAGGAATTCCATGGTTATAGAGATTAATTAAATCTATAGATTATAGAAGATAATGGTTAGGATATTATTTTCAAATTTCAAATCTAGATCTCATTAACATATCTGATTCTCTCTTGTGTATAAATGTGATCACCCTCTCATATAAATAATACAATTATTCTCTCATTTGATTATTTTTCACGGTATCAGAGCGTCTTTGAAAATAATTAGACATTAGCCTAATTTTTCTGGCATCGTCAAAACTCCCAAAACCATCAAGTTTCACCAGATCCATCGCTTCTACTCGCCATTCAATCACACTGTCAAGCACTGACCCATGCTTCCTGTGATAGCTGCCTGTTCGTCTGTCACAATCAAGCTCTCCTTATGATCACAGCGTCGTCTTCCGTCAACAGCTAGTCGTTCGTCACAGCAAACCAGGCAGCGCCGTTGATCATCCTTGTTTGGGTTCACCAGCACCGCTGCAACGAATGTGTACACAAACGCCCTAACATCACCCAATCATCGTGTTGTCCCCAACATCTTGCCGTGTGGTAGTCTATCTTTGGTATCATGTCAACCTCTTCAATTAAGGCTCGTGGACCAATTTCTCATTTTGAAAATCTATAGGACTAAACTATCATGTTTGAAATGTAGACCAATATGTCATTTTGAAAATTCGTAGGACTAAACTTTTATTTCTGAAATTTGAGCCCCAAACTGTCATTTTCATTTTTTGGTCAGTATGCCTATTTGTGACTCTTAGATCCACTTAATCTCATCAGTATGTCTATAAATTATGATGCTTCCTCTCCTTCTGTGCCACAAATTGGTGCTAGTGGCATCTCCACTGTTCTTTTTGTTTTTGAGAAACTTATCAGCGACAATTATCGGGAATGGTCTCAATCCTTGATTCTTGCCCTCGATGGAAGGGATAAACACAAATATATAATTGGTGAAGCAAAAATGCCCCCAAAATCAGAAATGAAGGTGTTTCAAACATAGAAATTTGAGAATGCATTAGTGTCCTCTTGGCTGATCAATGCGATGTTATCCCTAATCAAGAAGAGTTTTATGTATCTTCCTTCAGCAAGGAAAATTTTGAAAGGTCTTCGAGAAACATATAGCCCCGTGGAAAATAGGTCTTGCATATTTCATATTAAGAAAAAGGTATGGAATATGAAACAAAATCACAAGCCTTTTGATGAATACTACTTGCAAAGTTCGCTCTCTAGTAGGAGTTTGATGCTCTGAAGGATAAAGTTTATCATTGCCATGCTAATGCTTCTGAAGATCACAAAGAAAAAGAAGAGGAGCAAGTATATGAGTTGCTTGCTGGTCTTGATGTGATTTATGATGGTATTCGAGCTCGGATTCTTAGCCAGGAACCCTTGCCTTCTGTTCGTAAAGTCTACACCATTCTGCACAATGAAGAGGATAGATGCAAATCAATGCTTCAAAGTACTTTCGCTGCAACTCCGACACCTCCTAAGGCCTTGGCTCTTGCTATTCGATCCACAGAATCAAAAGGTTCCAAAGATTGACCATTTTGTGATCATTGCAAGATATAGGGGCACACAAAAGACATTTGTTGGTACATCCATGTTAAACCTGCTGATTGGAAGCCCAAGAAGAGGAAAGGAAGAGACAATGTGGTTGAAGCTTCAAAAGGTGGTAAGACCTCCTAGAGTAACCATTTGAGTAATATTATGGAAATGCTTGCACCTTTTCAGACTACAAAATAGCCTACTGCCACAATAATGAGAAAAGGTAATTTCTTGCAACCTTGGCTGCAATAAAAAGTCTGTGTATAGGCAATTGCTGGATTGTTGACTCAGAAGCCTCCGATCATATGACTTACGATTGGACTCTTTTCTCATCCTATACTCCCGTTTCCAAGGGAATGACTGTGTGGGTTGCTGATGACTCTGAATCTATTGTGACTAGAGTTGGCTCTGTTAAAATCTCAACTACACTTACTTTAAACTCTGTATTGCATGTTCCAAAACTAAAATGCAACTTACTATCAGTGAGTCAATTAGCAAATAATGAACAATGTCATGCTAGCTTTTTTGCTACTTACTATCTTTTTCAGGATTTGCTGACGGGGACGATGATTGAGAGTGTGAAGCAGCTTAATGGTCTATATTACATTGATAAAAGTAATAGTCATAGGATTAAGTCTAGTAATAAAGTGTCTCTCCCTAAGACTGGTGAATTGGAGTTATAACACAAACGTTTATGTCATCCAAATTTCAATTATATGTCTCAGATGTTTCCATCTCTTGTTACTAATAAAAATGCATTTGATTTCCATTTTAATTCTTGTGAAAAAGCCAAACATCATCGAGCCTAGCTTTGCCAAGGTCTGTTTCTTAATCTATTTTATCAACGAATTGTAGGCAAACTAATATACTTATCTCATACCAGACTGAACATTGCATTTGCAGTTAATGTGGTCAGCCAACACTCCCATAATCCTAAAGAAAAGCATTTGAATGAAGTCTACCGAATCCTACATTATCTGAAGGGATCTCTTGGATGTGGGTTATTGTTCAAAAAGATTGATACACATAATGCAGAATTGTTTATAGATGCTGATTAGGCAAGTGATCAAAGATGACCGAAAATCTACTTCTGGATACTATATCTGCGTGTGGGGTAGCTTGGTTACTTGGAGAAGTAAAAAGCAAAGTGTAGTCGCTAGAAGCAGCACTGAGGCTGAATACAGAACTGTAGCACTAGGCATTTGCGAAGGCATATGGGTAAAACGTATTCTTGAAGACTTCAAAAAATGTGTAAATTTGCCAATCCATGTCTATTGTGATAATATGGCTGCAATCAATATTACTCACAATCTAGTTTAGCAAGACAGAACCAAGCATATCAAGATAGACAGATACTTCATAAGAGAGAAGGTGGATAAAGGTATTGCAGACCTGCGATACATATTATCTAAAGAGCAAACCGCTAACATCCTTACTAAAGGACTACCCAGGGACAAGTTCGAATATCTCATTGACAAGTTGAACATGAAGGATATCTATAGTCCAACTTGAGGGGGAGTGTAGAATCTCATATATTATTAGAATATATTATTAGGAATCCCATGATTATAAGGATTAATTAAATCTATAGATTATAGGAGATAATGGTTAGGATATTATTTTTAAATTTCAAATCTAGATCTTATTAATAGATCTGATTCTCTCTTTTTTATAAATGTAATCACCTCTCATATGAATAATACAACAATTATTCTCTCATCTAATTATTCTTCAACACTTCTCCTAATCTGTTAGAAAACCAATTGGGTGGAACAGAATCTCTTGCAACTCTACTATTTTCAGTGTTTCGTATCAGAAGAAGGTAAATTTATATTTCTAGCTCTAGTTCTTCTCTCCTTTAAAAAACTTGCTAGGGTTTTGCACGTAACTGATTATATGTAAATTTTTTGCCATAAAAAAATCACTATATATTAATTTAACTGCTTCTATGCATTAACTCTTCAAGGCTGCAGGTTCAATTTTTAAATAATGTTGCAAATTCAAGTTCGATTTGCTGTGCTAGCGTCAGGGTCCTTTTTTTTCTCTAGCCTTGAAAGTTTCATTGTAACACTAAATGTCAATTTCCATTATACGTTATGCTTTACCAATCTAGATTTGGTGCACATTCCCCGTCGATATTGACATATATCTGAGATTGCCAAATGTTCAAGAATTCCTCAATTCAATCCTTTTCCTTGTTCTTGTTACGAAATGTCTTGTTTTGAAAAGCCAAATCTTCATTAGTTGCAAAAGCACATTCATGCATCTATATCCTTACTTTTAGGCTCCATTTGGTTGCATCTATTGAAAGGGAACATCGTTTCTGTTTTTTGATACATATGGGAGTATCTCTCTATCATACAAAGAATGAGATACACAATATTATTTTACATAATCATCCTTTTTTTTATTTAAGGGAACAAAAGATATTTTTTTGGTCAAAATTATGTTTTATCTTTTACATTTCATATTATTTTACATATTAAAATTGCATGTTGGAATTTTGCAGCAATCCTTGCTGTAGCTTTTGAAGCAAATTTATTTAAAATGAAAAAAAAAATCATAACGTATTATTTTCCAAATTCAGCCACTGGAGACTTGTTAACAATTAAGCAGTTAGGTTTCAATGGTCAGGAGGAGCTGTTCTCTTGAGTTGGAACCCCTTAATGAAGTTAGTGAAATTCTAAAATTTCAAGATTCCTGGGTGGACATTAAAGATTTTTTTTTTGGTGAATGGTCATTAACGATATTAGTATTCGTATTGCACGTATATGCGAAAATCTGCCGTTACAATTGTTTGTCCTATATTTCTAAGTTTTTTATGTATATGGAATTCCTTTCAAAGTTCTACTAGAGCTTAATTTGTACATTTTTGTTTGATGACCTTTTGATTCTATTGGCCCATTTGGTTCACTGAATCATAGGGAATGTAGTGATAAGGAATGTAATATAATGTAACAATATTTACATGATTTGTTTGGTATGCCATTAAGGAAAAGATGAGGCATATGTATAAAAATGTTTAATTGGATTACAAAGATTATGGGAATAAATAGGAATATTAAGTCAAGAGATAGAACTATCCCTGTCCAAATCATGCTCCTTGTACGTGGGCATCTATACTCACATACATAGTGGCTTTGCTTTTATACTGCTACAATCAGATTGTCTGTTTGTCCCATTAGTTCTTTTCTTTCAATAGTTTTTAAATAGGACATTTATAATTAAATTAATTCCCTACATAAATTCTTAGTAAACTTCATCATTGAGTGGTCCAAATTGGAAGATGACTCCTTCAAAGTTTCAGTGATCACCTATACAACATCGTGGCTACTCTTTCTCTTTTGTTTTGCAGATGATTGGACATTAGTTGGCTGCAAAGGTACAACAGAGTTTGTATTTGTGTGAAGTCCTTATCCAGCCTTGATTTCGACTTCAATTCCATAGTCTTCTTTATCATTCTTAGGAAGAGACGTAGGCATTTCTGCACCATTCCGGACACACGATACTTACCCCAAACATGATATATCTTCACAGGGGGCTAAACATTTGTTCTTGAAAAATTTCAGCTTATTTTTTAACCTAAAATGAAAAATAAACATCATCATATACTAATATACATTAGTAAACATTAATAACAACATAGAACACATCACTGTCTTCATGAATTCAGCTCATACATGATCTTCAGTTATCACACACTTCTTGTTGGAATCTCATCCTAAGCTAGAATTGTTTCTATCTTGCATCATATTATAAACAACCTACCATTTCTTTTTTTAATGTCCTCAACCTAGACATAATATGAGGGTTAGCTTTCAATCCACAAATTGGAAGATTTGCCTCTAGGATCTCCTCTAGCCTTTTTAAATACCCAATATTGAACCATGCATTTGCGACCAACTTTCCTTCAGCTATCAACTGAACTGGGCATTCAAATTAAACAGCATTTTTTTGGAGTGTCTAGACATGCTTGTGTTCCTTACTAATATCTTCTTGTGTTTTTGTTCTTTATATAAAGTAGTGAATAGAGGGCAAAGGGCAACAAGAGTTGTACAAGAGTTTAAACAAGTCATGCAAACGAACAATACAGAAAACACAATAAGATATGAATAAGGGAAGCAAGTATGTTTGGACACTTCAAGAAGACAACATGCTTGTTGAATGCTTAGTCCAACTGGTAACCAATAGAAAGTTAGTCACATGTATGTGGTTCAATAATGGGTATTTGAAAAGTCTAGAGGAGATCTTAGGGGTGAATCTTTGGGTTGTGGATTGAAAGCTAACTCATATTTTGTCTAGGTTGGGGATGTTCAAGAAGATTTTATGGTTGTGTATAGTATGGTGAAAAATAAAAACACTTCTAACTTAGAATGGGATCATGACAAAGAAGTGTGTGACAACTGAAAATTATGTATAAGTTGAATATGTAAAGATAATGATGTGCTATATGTTATTATTAATGTTTACTAATATACATTATTAGATGATGATGCTTGAATTATCATATGATTATGTTTTTTTTTCTTTTTGGTTTTCATTTTCAAGTTAATGATCTAACTTAAAATTTCAATAACAAGTGCTTACACCACTTTGAAGATCTATCATATATACTTGGGGCAAGGACTGCACATTTGGAATAAGTGCAAAAATGCCTACATCACTTACTAAGGATGATGAAGATTGTTGAATTGAAGCTGAGATCGACGCTAAACAAGGACCTAGCATATGCAAATTTTAATGCATCTATGCAACAAACTTTGCAACCAACTGATATCCAAACATATGCAAAATGGAAGCAAAGGAATAGCCACGATGCTTTGTTTGTTGAAGCTTTGGGAATTTGTAGAAATGTGGAAGTTTTCTCACTATTTACGTAGGGAATTTGTAGAAATGCGGAAGGAGTCTAGAAGTCTTGGTCTTGTTGACTTCGATAGAGGAAACGAAATATATAGGCAACTTATAATAAGAGTACAAGGACTTACATGGGGTAGGATTAACAAAGCTTATATGAAGATTATAGAGTCTCAATCACTGATGGATGTATTCTTACTAGTTCCTACAGAGGAGATGTGTGATGACTCAATCGAAGTGTAGCTCTCTTGAATAGTTGTGCAACATTTTTAGGTTTTTTTTAATTATTTTGGAGGTTGTAAATATTAGGTCAATATTTATTTGTGAAGACATATGGTGAACTTATACGTTTTTGGTCCCTAGAGACTCTGATCTAAATTACTTTGACTTTTCCTGATTCCTAATCACTTGCATCATTTCAGGGGCCAATCCCTAACGTTCACTTTTGTATTACTTCAATTGTTTTAACTTTTAAGGGTTAAGGTGCAAAAATACTTATGAGCTTTTACTAAAAATACACCTATCACCATATGTTTTTCGATGGTGCAAAAGTACCCATTAATTTCTAAAATCAGAGCAAAAATACCAATACCATTAATTTGCCCCAACAAACGTTACATACTATATGAAAATACCAAAAGGCCCCTCAACTTAAAAAAAACACCTAGCCTTCTCCCTTCGAGCCTCTCAATTCATCCTCTATTGATTCAATCCTTCAGCAACCACAACCATCAAACACTTTCTCTTTGCCTTCACAATCCTTTCACTTTTTCTCCTAATGCCTTTGCTGAAACCCAAGAATGGTTATATCCTCTTTCATCTTCTTCTCCACTTTATGATTTGTGTGCGCTTACTAGTCCAACTAATAAAAAGTAAAATAAAAACTTATCTTTTCTTTATGGATAACATAAAGAAAAGCTTGATGTCTGACTGCTTGTGTGTGAAAGGGAACATTATTGTAAGTAGGAGAATAACATGCCAATTCATCAAATATTAGTTGCAAGCATTTAAAAATATGAACCACCAGAAATAATTTCATCATCCACATTACGGTAACTCATTTTGTTTAAAGACACAGAATAAAGTTGGAAATAATTTGTGTGTTCTTACTCGTCATTGCCATGAACAGCCATGGTTCCTTGTTCACTAGAATCGAACTGGAAATAATTTGTGTTTTGAGGGAACCATCAAAGCCACCATGAACCACCGCAAGACAAGATAGATTAAAGACAAGAAATTGAAGGCAAAACTGATCCTTGTCTCATCTCCAAGAAACCCATCACTTTCTCTCTCTTCCAAAATTGATCCCTCTATCCTCCACCTTTTCTATCTCTCTTCATCCTTCACGCCACCATGGCACGCACCCTCTTGTGGTGGTGGTTGCAATGGGTCAAATTTGCTCAGGTTGTCATCGTTCAAAGCCTCGGATCTATAGTGACATTAGGAGAGACGAGAATCACCTTGATCACTTGTGGATGATAGTTGTTATTGCAATAGATATGCCACCATCATTGGTGAAGGCTGCTGCCGCCACCATGACGCTCACCCTCTTACGGTGGTTGTTGCGATAGGTTGAATTCACTCAAATTTGAACCACCAAACAAGTTGTCATAGTTCGAAGCCTCAGATCTACAGTGACATAGGGGGAGATGAGAATTACCTCAATTGCTAGTGAAGGATATTTGTTGTGGCTATAGACATGCCATCGTCATTGTAGAGGTCACCACCGCCACCATCATCGGCGTCTAAGAAGAGAGTGGAGAGATGAAGGATGGAAGGGAGAGAGTTGGGGGATAAGGGAAGGGCAACAAATGGAATTAAGAAATGCACGAATTTTTATTTTTCAAGTAGTGTGGTTCCCACTAGCGGAGGTTAGCCTCTTTTAACGGCATAATTATTTTTGCTCCAATTTTGTAAGTTCATAGGTAAAGTACCTCTAAAAAGCATTTGATGCTGAGTGCACTTTTGATAAAAACTTATAGGTATTTTTGCACCTTAATTAACCCTTATTTTAATGACTTTATTTCTATCTTCTTTCATGAGGTGATGTGCATATAAATCTAGAAAATGTGAGTTTCTTTCTTCCTTTCTTTCTATTTTTATGAAATCAGTGTTTTTTCCTAAATGTTATTATTGGAAACTTTTTTTTATAAGCACATGTATCTTTATTGTTAAAGATATCATGTTTAAGGCACTGTTGGGAATTGAATGTGGCCATCTCTCCCAGCTACCTTTATTTGTCATGCTTGGAATACTACATTTTGAGTAACTATTTTGGGTTGAAAAAAAAACTTTTTTGTATCATGGCCAAGGAAAGTAACTTATTTGCATGATTCAAATAAGATTTGGAATGTATGGTACAAAAATATTATTCCCTCATTTTTTTTGAAAAGTCATGTATCTGAATATGTAGGCATTCTACAAAATACTAATAAATATTTATAAAAAATAAAATATTAATGATCTTTATAAATTTTTTTAAAAACATACCTCGCATTTTGAAATATGTGGCCATCTAAATGCCTCATACTGAAAACAGAGATAATATCCACTAGGGGTGTTCAAATACCGAGCCAGGACTAGTATCACCTTGTCCCAGGTCCCGTCTCTGTATGAGGTTGGGTTTAAGACTTTCTCGGGACCGGGACCTGGAATTCCCACCCAAACTAAAGACATATAATTCTATGCTTTTGAGATTCAAGATATTGCAGCATACCAGTTGGATACGACCTCATATGGAAGATCCAAATTCACAACAAAAAATATTTGCTCTATGGCTTCACAGATTACAAGTCGACAAATTAGAGAACTGACTAGGATTTAGAGAATACCTCACAATAATGATGGCAAGGTGCGACGTGAGATGGGACGGCGATCGGGTGACGTGAGCAAGCTTAGCGGGCAACGACCGAGTTGGAACTGCCGATTGAAGGGAGAAAGTGACACTGAGAGAAGGGAAAAGGCAAGGCAGACACTGAGAGAACTACTGATTGAACGGCAAGGAGGACGCTGACCTAGAACTACCTATTGAAGGGAGAAGTCGACACTGCGAGAAGGGAGAAGGCAAGGCGGATACCAAGAGAATTGCTTATTGAATAGCAAGGCAGATGCTGACCTGGAACTACCTAGAGAAGGGAGAAGGCAACGCTGAGAAGCCTAGGTCATTACCAGGCGAGAGTAACTGAGTTTGAGTGAGTGTGAGATGACTGATGAGAATGAGATGATTAGATGAGTATGGGTTGAATTTTTAGCTATATCAAGTTCAGTTTTGGGTCTATTTCATGCCCTAATATAACCCACATTTAAGACAAGCAATTCAAAAGAATATATATACATATATGATATCGGGACCAGGATTCTCGAAGGTTTGCCCGGATCTCGTCCCAATCCCGATATCTTCTACTCGGTCCCGGTCTCAGTATGGCCTAGATTTTTTAGTCTGAGCCCGGTCCCAGGACCTGGACATGAACACCCCTAATTATCCACAACCTCTAGATTATCATTTCATGTTATGACAACCAAAATTTTCCTTGCCTAAACTTCTTGTTTATAAAATCGATTGCGAAATGCTTATTGAGTTTGGTTTGGTTGATTCATAACATAACATCTATAAATGATTAGATGGAGGACACGTTAGGTTATCCAAAATCCTTAGCATAAAAGCACATTTTTCTTTTATGAAATCTCGTAAAAGTACATTTGCAAAGTAGTAAAGTACTTTTCATAAAAACAATTTAAAGTTATCTTTTCCCAAATAAATTTTCTTGTTGGTTTTTGCCTTTTCAAATAAACTTCTAAATACTTTTTGGCCAAAAAATATAAACTTTTAAAAGCTATCCAAACAATAATTTGTTAAAAGTACTTTTATAAATGGCTTTTGACAAAACTCAACCAACCCACACACAATCTAAAATCACTAGGACCATTATTATGTTTTTTAAGATTCATTATTATCTTGTTTTATTAAAATATTTCTTATCAAAACGTATTTCATTTTGGATGTATAATATAGTGCATGTTTGGATTGGCCATAGATATTACTTTTCAAACATGATTTACGATGTATGACATAAGTATGTGAAAAGAGTTTTGTTTAACGTATTTCTCAAATACAAACATAGAAAAATGAAAAGATGTGTGCAAGGTTTTTTTTTGTCATTGTTTTTTATTGTGTTTTCTTAGGTTCTATTTGAGTCTTGTGAGAGAAGGAAAAAGCCCAATGAGAGAGAAGGACCACAGTGAGAGAAATTTTGCGTGTTGGACAAGGTGTTTTCCAAATGACTTTTAGGCCTAAATGACCAATGTCAACAAAGTCACTTTATACTGCTTCTCTAAAAAAAGCCACGGCATTAAAAGCCTCAGAATGAGCTGAGTAGTATTATTCAACCTGACTGTGTTGGGCCACATGCTATGGTTAGACTAGGTTGGGGATCGGCTTTCCTCCTATACCTCTTAATATCAGTTGCCCTCCTTTACTTAAAACGACAACGTATGAGAAATAAAATCTCAGCCCTCCATATTCTTGTGATCCAAACCGTTGGTTCAAAGATTTGCACTTGGCTTGTGCAAACCATAAGCAAACTCCATAGCTCAAATGGCATCCGGCATCCGATCGTGGAGGAAGAAGATTTCCTCTGCCCTCGATTGAAGAAGAAGAAGCTATTTTATGTCTGTCGTCGTCATCTACCGATAATTCGTTGTTGGCCTGAAATGTTGTAACTTCTTGAATCTTACAACTCCGTCGTATGGCTCGGCGAAGTCCATAAATTTTCAAAGAATCTGAGTTCAATCTCCCTCTTCGTATGGCTTCTTCCATGGAAATTCTTTTATAATAATGCAGCAGCCTCAGTATATTCAAGGTTTAATGGTATCCCTTGTTATTTCATTTTTTTTTGTTGCCCAAACAATGCTCATTCCATGTACCTTTTGCTTACCTTTTGCTTACCTTTTGCTTACCAACTCTGCTTTATTTATGTCGGGGATATGAATTAGAAGCATGAGCCAGAGGTAGTAGTGGATTTTTTTGTTGGAACAACTCTAGTCGTAGAAGAGTAAAGGTAGGCAATTTTTGTGCTTTAATTGTTTATACTACAAAAAAGTAGTTAACATTCTTGGTGAGTGAAACTGTATTGTCTGATTTTCTCACTTTACAAAACTTACGAACTTTCAATCTATTCCTATTAGGTTCTTTTCTTTCAGTTTAATTTCTCATTCTTTAGATTATTATTGTTGATGCTATATTAATGTAGAAGCAAACAGATGGCTGAGTTGGATGTTTTCTACCTAAGTGGAATTACTTAATTATCTTTTTTCAGTGAAAAGATTATCTTGTTTCATTGAACTTTGTTTATGGTTGTCCCCTGATGTGTAGTTCTACACTGGTATTGGTTAGATTTTTTTTATGTAGAATTAGATTTCTTTTCAACTTTTTATGTAGATGTCTTGTTCATGATGATTGAAACAGTGTTATGGTTTGCATTCTTCATGTTTAGCTTTGTTTGATGAATATTTGATAATCAAGCCTAAGAATACTTTACAATTAAACATCCTTTTCTAAGTCATCAGGAAGCAAGAGACATTTCACTAAACCAAGTTACAAACTTTAACAAGACAATTGTTTTAAATTGCAAAGAGGTAAATCTGTTATTCTGGTGATGTATTTATGCTCATTTTGTTTGTAATTTTTATTCTCTTTTTGTTATGCCATCTAAAAAGATTGTTGCAACAATATGCTAGCTTGACATTATAACTTTGATTTCTAACACTCTATTTGCATGCTATTGCTTTTATCTTCCATTGTGCAAGCATACCCGACAAAATGACTGCTTATATGGCACAAGGGAAAGTTTTGTCTAGTTGTTCTTGACTGCTTTGCTGAACATAACAGAATCTTCCTTGTACATATTATTTAATCATCTTCCTAATGGTAATATGTATATGCATGTTGCATTCCCTCACATATATCTAGTTTGAAAATTATCTATAACTTGCATAACAAAATCTTCCTTATGCATTTTGCGTAAAGTGAAGAACAATATAACTTGCATAATAGAATCTCCCTTAAATAAAACTTGCACAAGGGAAAGTTTTTGTCATATTGCAATATAACTTGCTTTGAAGTGAAGAACAAATATTCCATAACTATAGCTCAATCACTTTTCTGCTTAGTTCCAAGACAACTTCATGAATAAGTGAGATTGCCTCTGAACTTTCTGATGGATCATTAGCTAATTTAACAAGTAAGTGGCATAATTGTCAATACCATTTGATCTTTGTTGTTTAGGATCAACTTCAATCTATTTCCCCTTGATATCGTACACTACACCACATCGTGCTTCTCTTGTCCACCGTTTTACTATATATTTCTGAGGCAGTAATTTAACATCATGTTCATTCAATACCCTCAATGCATGACAACATAATATACCAACTCATTCAATTTTTTTGCAACTACAAGTTATTGTCTCCGTTGAAGGATCAAATGTCAAACTATGCTCTCATTTGCTTCCATCCATGGTGATCACATAATCAAACATGGTGACACTATCCTCCACATCCATAATGATCTTTCTCTCTTTCCTCTCTTTTATACATGTAGCCGTAGCATCACGTAGATCACATTGTTGTTGGAACAAGTTAAAAATAGGCCGAGTATATACATCAAAAAGCTGACAAAGCATACTTGAACTTTGCAATATCAACCTTGACAACTTGTCAAGCACCTCAAAATCACTTTTCAATTCATTATAGCGCTTATCCTCTAGAACTTGTTCAAATTGTTGGATGAATTGATTGATATCCAATTTAGCATGGGTGCAACTTTTGGCAGATGCATTAACACTTTTGCTAATTCGTGTGCTTCTCATGCCAAGTGTCATTGAGTTTTTCATATAGCATACTGCCCATTTCTCTTTTATTTGGTACATGGACATTAACCACGAGTTTTTTGTCATATCTTGTTGTGATAATAATGTTTGTCAAGCTTCTTCAAACTCGACTTCATCCCAATAATGATACATGCAATGGTTGAAATCACTAACCATTGAGCTTGGAAGGTGCTTCATTGCATTTTTTGAAATATGCCAAGTGCATAAGGCATGCTTTACCTCTGGCATCACTTCTTGTAATGCACGTGACATAGCAACATCTTGGTCGGTAAACATAGTTAGTGGCCTTGCATTTTTGTGTGCGCACAAAAAGGTCTCAAAGAGCCATTTGAAACTTTTAACAGTCTCATCATATAACAATGGCACTCCAAATATTACCCCTCCTTTGTAATGGTTAAAGTCAGAGAAGATTGCAAGAGGTCTATGATCACGATTTGTGCAATAAGTTGTATCAAGTGAAATTACTTCACCAAAGCAAGCATAGTCGACTAACGTGCGTGCATTAGCCCAAAATACATTTGTCACTTGCTCCTTTGAATCCATTTGGTAAGCATGAAAAAAAGATGAATTTTCTGCTAATTGATGCTCAAAATACCCAAATATACATCCAGCTTCCCCGTATTTCATGGCTCATTGCCTTCTTGAATTAAGATAATTCTTCACATCATCTCTTGTATATCCCAAATTGGTTCAACCTCCTGCATATTGCCTTTTCAAATTGAATGCCGATTTTTGGCTAATCGCAGCCTTTTCAGCATTTTCTAATTCATATTGTTGAGCTAGTATTAATCCGCGAAACGATGCAAACAAATGAATAGCTTCAGGAGGTTGAAGTGGATGATTATAATCCAAAAAAACTTCATTTATTTTAGAGCTGGGAATCAGGGGCAGCCCTTAACGGGCAAAGGCCTAAAAGGGCTAGGCCCGGGGTAAGAAAAATTGCTATTTTTCAGAGCCCGACCCAAAAGCATAAGGGTTAGGCCTGGCCCATAAGGCCTGAAGCCATTTTCACAAGATTGAACAAATTTTATTTTTTTTTCAGTTTTTTTTAATTACAACAATGGAATTCCTAATTTAACACATAAATATTGTCAAAATTAGAATGTAAACAGTATGTATCATGCAACAAACAAACATGGTCATTAAGTCATAATCAAAGTTAAACTATTATCTACATACCACAATTACAAATAATTAATGAGAAGACTTAACAAAATTAAAAATACTTCTTCTAAATATGTCTTGAAAAATGTAAGTAGTCAATAAAATAAATAACACAAGATATAAATAAAACAATCACAAGAAAATAAGTCAAAAAATATAAAATTGGTAAGAATACTTATGAAATAAGAAATAATTTTTTTATAATTTTTTAATTTTAGGATTATTAATATAAGATATTCTTATGAAACTTAATTCTAAAAAAAGTTAATATCAATTAAATATTTGCAACATCATTAACAAAATATAAAAAATCAACAATAATATTATCATATAAAAATTTTTAAAAAATAAAAAAAAAACATACAGGGCCCACGGGCCGGCCCTTTTAGACCCTCGGCTCTATAGGGCTGGCCCTTTTAGGCCCTCGGCTCTATAGGGCTGGCCCTTTTAGGCCCGCTTTCATTTTTTAGGAAAAAATCTAAGACCCGACCCTTGTAAAATCAGGGCCTAAAAGGATCGGCCCATTTTCCCGGCTCTATTTATTTTGTATTTT
Source organism: Inga laurina (assembly GCA_963855925.1). Lineage (NCBI taxonomy): Eukaryota > Viridiplantae > Streptophyta > Magnoliopsida > Fabales > Fabaceae > Inga > Inga laurina. The sequence continues at coordinate 59,381,936 of OY979708.1, forward strand.
CCATTTACTTCTTTAACTTTCATTCTTGCTTTGCAATCTGTTCTTGTCTCGTCTCTAGGCTTTCTAATTTTCACATCACAAATGTTTGGTTTCTTCACCCCTTCTTTACGACAAACATATAGATAAGAGAAATATTTTGACTTATCTTCTTTGCTCTTGTTAAAGCTCTATTTTCGAACACCAAAACCAATTATTCTGCCATATGCCCTCCAAAATTCCCATATTTCTTCTATATTGTTAAATTCAAGATCATGTGTAGGTGTTAAATTTATATCCATCTGCAAAATTGAAAAATATGTACCCAATATAAATATAAACTCACAGCGAAAATATAAAAATTATGATCTCAAAAGCAATAGATATATATACAAATAGAAACATAGAAATATATTAAGAACACAAACTATATGAACAGAAAATCAAAACATAAATATAAAAATATATTAACAACATGGGAAAATACAAATTGAAACATAGAAATATATTAAAGCATACTAACAGAAATGTATCAACAACATATAAATATATTAACAATACACACACAGACAAAAATGAGCAACCCAACCGAATCTATCCCTAAAGCAAAACTCATATCAAATAAAAAAACTTCTCAATGCAAAGCAACGCACTAAAGTTCACCAAAAAAAAAAAAAAGCAAAGCATAAACAGTCATATAAATCAAACTAATAAAAAAAATTATATCTACAACAGGAATATATATATATATACAGAAGAAAAATATCCAGCATTTTCAAGTTTTAAGATTATCAAGTTACATTATAAAAAAACATAAATGTAAAAACTAAATAAAAAATATCAATAAATCTATGGGTATTTGATAAAAGATTATTTTTTTTTACTCATTAATCTTTGACATCCTTTACTCTTCTTTGTTCCTCCTCTCTAAAAGCTTTTCCCACCTCCTTCGATTTCCTCTTCTCTAAATTTCCACTGTCTCAGATTTTCCCACTCAGCATCAAGAAGAAGAAAGGATATTGGCGCCTAAAAGAAAACTGACTGGTTTTGGTTACTTTTGTGAGGAAAATGATTAAACAGATGGCTAAGATTGACTGATAAATTGAACGGATCAGATGAAATATACAAAATATAGTCATTTCAATTAGTAGCTCCTCATCACCGTCCATACAATTATGACAAATAAATGATCCAGATTTTATTTAACACACAAAATGACATCGTTTTATATAAAGGAGGGTAGCGGATGTTAAGAGGGATAGAAGGAAAGCCAGACCCACTAGGTTGAGGGTATGCCCTCCATCCCATTGTATCAAAAAACAAAAAAAGCCACGCCGTTGAAGTGGGCAGAGAACGAGCTCAAAAAAAAAAAAAGAAGAAGAAGTGGGAAGAGAAGAGGAGGGTGGATGAAAGAAATAAATGCTACGTTATGCCTTTCGTTAGGAAAAAAGGATAAAACTACGGTAAAAGGCCCAATATTTCTTTATTTGAGATTTTTAAAAATGCCCTAAAAATTGAATGATAAAAATTTAATTATGAGAATCGACCTCAATTCCAATTGATCGCCATCATTATGCTCCCTCTTCCTTGTAATGGCGAGATTCTAAATATCAGTTGAAAGTAGTTAAATGTAATTATTATGTAAGAAATTTATTTTTTTAAAAAATGCTCTTATTTATGAATGGATCAAAAAAAGATTAATAATAATAAAATGATGAAAAAGAATGTACTCCCTCCTATTCACAATATAAGACACTTCTAGAAAGAATAAATGGTCTAGAATATAAGTTACCTCCATTTTAATTAATGCTCTTTTTCATATACAATTATCCAAAATAACTCCTAACCCGGAGCTTTATCCATTCTTCATCACCCGTTTTCCTTTAGATCCTTCGGCCCTGTCTAAAAATTGTTTTTGGAAGAGTGAGATTCTAAGGAATCCCTATAATGTCAAATCACTCATAGTATGCACAACCACAAAGCATGAAAGCAAATCATCAAATAACATGTAGCAACTACAATGGCAGTTACAGTGGCAAAGGCAGGTATAACTTGTGTCACCCTTACGTTTGCTCACGCTAAAGTGCTCACATTGTATTGCACAACCATATGTTCATATCGCATATATACAATAGCAGTTATAATGTCAAATCACTCATAGTATGCACAACCACAAAGCATGAAAGCAAATCATCACATAACATATAGCAACTACAATGGCAGTTACAGTGGCAAGGGCAGGTATAACTTGCGTCACCCTTACGTTTGCTCACGCTAAAGTGCTCACGTTGTATTGCACAACCATATGTTCATATCGCATATATCACCACAGCTGGGATCCATATAAAATATTTCACATACATACAGCTACATTGGCCGGACAATCAAACAGGAATTCACAATTCCACAATGCAACCTCGGCAATTACAACGACATATGCAATGGCAGGGGTAGGTGTGATAATCATCACCCCCTACGAATGCTGACGCTGAATTGCTCACGCTATAATGCCCTACGGCCGATAACACATACATAAGTTTGCAATGGCCTCATGCCAAAGATTTTTCACAACATAATAATGATAAGTCATGCATACCAATCATCATACACAATATGAGAGAAAAGTCACTACCTTAGTCCTTCCGTGCGTGGTCTAGCACTGGTCTCTCCTGAGTATGGCAAATTTCAAATCCTATAATTCATAATTAGAGACGAAGTATTATTCTCTTATTCTAATACTCAAATGACTTCATATCACTTAAATTGGTTATTATTTATGTTCTTTAGGAAGCTACAAATGCCTCTAACAAAAGCCCTAAAGGATTGGAAGAACTATCCCAAAGATCCTCTTTTTGAAGCACAAGAACAGAATTTTCACTGTTTCACTCGAGTAAAGAAGGCTTTCACTTGAGTGATGATGAACTTGCACTCGGGTATGGAAGCACACTCATGCGAGTGCTTGACGGAAAGCACAGACAGAGATGAGAAACTGATCATTGCACTCGGGTGATGGACTCAACACTCGAGTGACATCCTCACTCTCACCCGAGTCCTAGAAAGTGGAGCACCAGAAGTGATTACCCGAGAACAAAAAGAAATGAAAAAAACCAGAATTGATCACTGCACTCGAGCATAACTCAATTCACTTAAGTGGTAGCCTAATGCTCACTCGAGTTCCACAAAGTGAGGATCAGGAAGTCCTCACCCAAGAGCACAAGAAACTTTCAGGCGGGAACATCACTCGAGCATGAACCTTGGAACTCAAGTGATGGCTTAACACCCACAAGTGAGACAACACTTTTGGCTTTTTGCACTAAAGTACACCCAAAAACTCAGAGAGAAAAGAGAATATGCACGACTTCACTCAAGTGAGATCCTATGTCACTCAAGTGATGCATATCAAAAGCCAAAAACGTAGTAGAGTTTGACAGCACTTTTTAAATATTGTCCAAGTGGTTCTAATGATCCCAAATACCAAACCAAAGCTACTCCCACATAAATTGCACAAGGAATCCAATGGAACTATCAAAACTACCAAATTCCTATTCCATTATCATGCTTTAGTTTTAAGCTTCATCCAACACCAAAATCCCAAAATCATCAAACTTAACATTTCAACCTCAAACTCCTTTCTATTTATTTCAACAGAAACCAAAACACCATTTCCATAACCATATCATGCCAAACTACCAATGACCTTAATTTTTGAAAATAAGGCAAAAAATTCTAGAATTTCCAAACTTCATCATTTGGCACAAAACATAAATAGAAAGGTTTGTTTCATTTACCTCTTCAACTTTTCCAAAGAGGTTTCTTGATTCACCAATGCTTCGATTTCCTTGAGGGCACAAACCAACACCAATGGACAATCTATAACCATCAAAATGAAGCCCTCAATCCAAGGAACAAGATTAGAGAAGTGAGTTTTGGCATTAGAGGTCATTAACTCACCTTAAATCAAGCTTTTCTTCTCCCCCTTAAGCTTCCATGTCCGCCGAAATAAAGAGAGAAAGAAGAGAGAGATGAGAGCTTGAAGGAGATGAAGAAAATGATGACATTCCCTCCCCCCATACCATGCTCAGTGAAAAGAAGGGAAGAAGAGAGAGAGAGAATTGATTTTTTTTATCACAACCTGACTTTTCTCCTCACTCTCACTTCATACAAATTTTTCACATGTCAACCTCTCATTGGCCCTCATAAAGTGAGTAATTAATTAGTTTCTCTAACCACTCCATTAGTTTTAGTTACACATCTCATTTCTTCTTAGTTAGTAATTAATTTCCTCATTAATCACTGACTAATTAACCAACAATTTTCCATTCTCTCAAATTTTCCCTGATTTTGGCACATTTACTGAAATTGCCACAAAACACATAATAATTCAGATTTAATTCACAAATCATTCTCAATAATTGTCATTAGACCTTAATCAAAATTTGGGGCATTACAAATTGTGAGGGAGAATTAGGGAGAAGGACTAAAGAAACAAAATATCCATTAATAAGGATCTTAAAAATTATTATTATATTCAAAGATAAAAAATTAAAATATAAATTTTTAATTACAAAAAGGGTTAGTTATCAAATTTGATAATGTCTCCATATATATTTTAATAAAAAACACATGCAACTTGATATTTTTAGGGAAAATCACTCAAAAGGTCCCAAGGACAAAAAAAACAACAATAAAGTCCCTTTGGAAATTCCAAAGTCAGAAAAGTCCCTAGGGACTTTTATGTGATTAATTGGCAAGGTGAAATGACAAAGTTGCCCTTAGAATTTAAAACACTATGTTCAAAAAAGTTAGAGTCCTTCATTCTGCTCTGCTTTTACGTCTTGCTTGCATCCGATCAAGTGGTCGTATATCACTCCTCCAAGCCCCAACATTCGTGCGTTCGTCCGTCGCTCTTCCGTCAAGGCATCCTCCATAGCTCCTCCCATGCCGTAGGCTCCGTCACTCCTCTAAAGCCCTAGCATCCACCACTCCCCCCAACACCTAGCCTCCTTCACTCCTCTGAAGGCCTACTGTTTGTCGCTCCCCCTATCACCCAACCTCCGTTGTCGCTCCTCCGTCAATTCGTCAAAACTGAATAGAGAAGGTGAGTGAACAATCACAACACAAATTCTTGGATTATTAAACTATTTTGAGACCTAGGTAGGTAGTTGTTATCATTAGGGTGATGTGTAGTGATCATTGATAGATGATTTTTTGTGGATAAGTATTTAGCTAATGGAGAAGTACCTAGAAGAGTTGGTTGTTGAGTTTGCAACATTGGTTAGTATAATACAAGGATGTGGGAGCAATAATTGGTCATAATAGCTTTTAGTTTGATGATTCCTAATAGAAAAGAATAGAGTAAACCCAACATGTGATCTCTAGTTTATTTTTCCCAACGTTCAGTGATGAAGAGTACTTGCATTTTTAAGGATTGCTAGAAACTAACTTTATCCGGTTAAATCCAATGAAATGTAATTTAAATTTTAAACTACCATATCAGTTACAATTCAATTATATAGACGTAATGGCTTTCATATTAGTTAAACCCAACATGTTATTCATTGAATGGTATCTTGACTGAAAAGATGTGTGACAATATTAAAACATGATTAGCAAGCAACTAATTAAATAATTGAACCAGAACCACTATAGGTCTTCTAGTGTGCTTTGGATTCTCACCTGTAAGCCTCAACACTTTCAATGCTTACTTTGGTTTTTTCAACAGTAAAATTTGTTTTCTTTGTTTTTGTTAATTGAACTTAGAATTGACATGTTGGAAGTTGACGATGCGATTGGAACTTAAAACTTTCATATTAGGTAATGCATATCTTAGGTTTGTGTTGGTAGGTGATTGAAGTAATAATTATGTTAGAGGTTAAGAAGAAAATACGCCACAATAGAAAAAGGAAAGATAGAGTTGGAGAGAGGCAAGCACCCAAAGGTGTTTGGTTATATATTGTTCACACAAGAGTATCATCATAAGAAGAAAAATTAGAATGAGGAGTTCAAGCCTTTTATAGAGGAGAGTCAATCACTGAAACAAGCTTGGAACACATTAAAATACGATGAGAAGGAGACATATAGTATAAGGGCGAAGAAATTAAGAACTCGGGCCAAAAGGACAAAATATGTGGTTTCATTATTGACTAGTTATGCCTCTAATCAGATAAAGGTTGATTGCTTATGGTGGCTTGTGACACATGAGAAGAACAAACATGCGTAAAAGATGCTGTCCATTATAGCTGGCAACCAATAAAGCAAAAGGAAGAAAGACATGTAGCAGTTGTAATGTTATTTTGTAGAAAATGCTTCCTATTATGTAAATATGTGGATATTTTGTGTCTTTTTTGGCAACTTTATGTTTTGTTGTAGGCAAAGAAATCATATGCGACTATTTTGACAACTTTTTGCAATGGCTTGTGTAGGTGCCAAGTTAGGACAAATTATATATTACCATGTTTTATTTAGAAAGGCAATGCTAATTGGAAGTCTAACAACTTCAACACTTATTTTAACAACTTCATCAGTCATTTTCACAACATATTTTTATACAATGAGTTAATTTGAAGTTTGACAAGTCCCTACATTCATATCTGCTATTAGGAATTTTAACAACATGCTCAGTCATTTTCACAGCCTCTTGTTGATTCATTGAGTTGTTTTCAAAGTTCAGAACTCACTTCTGCACAACTGCTTATTAGAAGTTTAGCAACTGGCAATGTATATTCCTTTGTTTACAACTTCTTAAGCATGTTTTTACAAGTTGTTAAGTCTTTTTTACAACATCTTTTTCATGCCAGAATGAAATTGCCTTTTTTCACAACTGCATATTCCTTTGTCTACAACTTATTAAACTTGTTTTTACAACTTGTTAAGTCTTTTTTACAATATTTTTTTCATGCCTGATTGAAATGACCTTTTTTATAACTCCAACTTTCACAACTACATGTTCCTTTTTTACAACTGTTTTAATGTGTTTTTACAATATCATGAGTCATTTTTATAACTTCTATTTCAAGGAAAGATAAAATGACCTTTTTCAGAACTCAAACTTTCACACCTGCATATTCGCTTGTTTACAACTTATTAAGCTTGTTTTTACAACTTGTTGAGTCTTTTTTACAAGATCTTTTCGTGCCTAATTGAAATGACCTTTTTCACAACTCCAACTTTCACAACTGCATGTTCCTTTTTTTACAATTGTTTTAGCTTGTTTTTACAATATCTTGAGTCATTTTTACAACCTCTATTTCTAGGCAGGATGAAATGACTTTTTTCAGAACTTCAACTTTCACAACTGCATATTCCTTTGTTTACAACTTCTTAAGCTTTGAACTTGTTGAGTTTTTTTACAACATCTTTTTCGTGCCTCAATGAAATGAACTTTTATCACAACTCCAACTTTCACACCTATGTGGATGCCAAACAATTATATTGTCCTGTGCATGGTGAATGCGTTCACTTTTGTATGTTATGATGGTTAAAAACTCTGTATCTTGATGTTCTCTCGATGAATATGCACCCATATACCAAGGATAACCATCAACCTTACACTTGACAATTATCTTCTGTTTATTGTTCTTTACAAATTGGTATGAAAACTTGTGTGAAATGTTGCATTTGTATAACGTTTGATGAAAAGTCACAATATTCAGAAAAATCTGTCATGCTCTAATAATCAAATCCTTCTATTTGGTATAATTTATTTCTGGTATGGGTGTTGGCACCATTAAATACAACATGCCAATAATGGGACCTCTTGACTTTCATTTAACAAAGGAGGTGGAGACATACACAGACCACTTGCACCTCCAAACAATTGATCAATCTTGCAAGAAATGATAAGTTAGAGTGCTCTTCCATATACTTACGTTGGAACAAATTACTTTTCTTAAGATAATTCAACTTACACTTCTTGCTCTTCCATTTGATCATTCATTGTTAGTTTTGTATTGTCATTATCGCCATCCTCTTCAATGTACACATGACCATATTGTTCATTAAATTTTATGAAATGATCTACCCCTTCATCATCTACAAGATCCACAAATGTTGATGTATCAATGGTAACTTTGAATTTCATTACTTTTTTTTTCCCATTATAGATGATATGATTCTTTGAAACTCCTCATACCTTATGCCATCCCTTAGGGTGTGTTTGGTTTGAGGGGGGAGGGGAAGGGAGGGGTGGCAAATTACAATTTTGGAGGGGAGAAATCCAAAATTTACCTTCTCATTCTTTTAAATTTTGGATTCCAGCCCAAAATTTACCCTCTCATTCCTTTTAAATTTTGGGTTCCCTCCTAAAATTTAAATACCTTTAACCCAAAAAGGTAATTTAACCTTCCTCTCCTTCCCTCCCCTCAAACCAAACACACCCTTATGCATCTTGTTCTTACCAAACCACTAACATATTGCATTTCATCTTCTCCACCATTTAAAAACCTTCCCCCCATATGAAAGAAACAAAATAGATTCTTCCCTAAACTAGTTCCCAACTTTCATGACAATCTACAACATGAACTTCGTATTAACAACTGCCATAACAATATTAACAACTACAAATGCACATATTCACAACACTTTAACAACACTTTTTTTGATATCATATCAGCATTTTGTAATAAAAAAGACACAATCATATTCAATCATTCCCACTTAAAATAAAGCCATCCCTATGTTACCTGGCTAAAAAACAGAGCATTCCCTCTATTACATTACCCAAAAACAAAGCACATGTTCTGTATTAACAACTACAACAACCATATTAACAACTACAACTATACAAATTAACAACACTTTTTTTTCATATCATTGTTTTCTCAGCCAATAAACCATCATCACATTCAGCCATTCCCACTTAAAACAGAACACTCCCTTTGTAACCTTCCCCAAAAACAGAGTACTATAACATTCACATAACCCAACCACAGTGAAACCTCAACTTCAATGGTTAAAATCATATATTTAGCACAATCTTAGCATTACTTGTCTACCTCCTACCAGATAGTTCACTATTGAGCCCAAGCTCCAATCTTTGACCAATCCCTCAATCTCAATCTAGCCAACGTACACACAGAAAAAAAAAAATTGAGTTTGTTGTTCTACCTTTATACTAGTAGATGAAGGCTGCAAATTCGAACCTTTGCTAAGGACATTAACACCACACTTGATCCCTTCAATGTTGCAACTCCAACCTATAGCGTTCGTCCGTTTTCTCTTTCTCATTAATGAGAAAAACCATGACATCCCTCCTCCTGTGCCTTTCGTTTAGCAAATTCCTTGGGGGCAATGTTGTCATTTCACAATGCCAATTAATCACACAAAAGTCTCTAGGGACTTTTCTGATTTTGGAATTTTCAAAGGGACTTTATTGTTGTTTTTTGTAACATCTCAAATTTCAGTCATCAAAATTCCTTTACACCTTTGTGGTATTAAACAGAAAAAATAGTGAATATTGTCACACTTGAATTAGTTAAACAGTGCAATTAGTGGCCACACAAATTTTGGGCCACAATAAGACATAAAATTTAATTTGTGTCTTCATAAAAATCCATTATTGAAGCCCAAAAACATAGAGATTAGAAGAGAACAATTTTGGGCCCAACAATATGTGATTTTGGCCACATAGAAAGAAAAGGAAGAAAGCCCAATTTAATTACAAAAATGTAAGGGCAAAATAGTCATTTGGCTAAATAAAAATTAAAAGCCAATATTGTTCCCTTTTCTTAGGGTGTTGGACGGCTAAAAATCAAGAGGAAAAGGGAAATGAATATTTGAGGTAAATATGTCAAAAGTTGAAGCGGTTTAAACCAAGTAAATAAAGGTGGAAAAGTCAAAAAGTAAAACATGTGTTTAATGGCCATTAAATATTAGTTTCAAGGAGGTGGATGAAGCTAATTCAAGAAGCTCTTTAGGTTCCTTCAGAGGCTTATTTACATCAAGTTGGAGAGAGGAAAAGGAAGGCATTTATGGCCAAGTTAAAAAGGGATAAAGCTTTAAGCAAATTAACATGTGCAAAAGATAATTAAATAATATAAACTAAGGAGGTGGGATTGGGACATTTTAAAAGCTCATCATCTCTTTTCAAGAAGCATATTTTCGGCCAACATAAGAAAATAGAGAGAGAAACAGAGCTTTAAAGAAGCAAGGTAAAGAGAGAGCACAAGAAGAAAATAAGGTAAGATAATTGTGAAATTCATGTTATCTTGCTCCCAAATTCATGGCAAACCCTCCCTAATCTCTATGCCATCTTGAAATACATGTGTAGCAAGGCAAAATCAAGAAGAAAAGAGAGGAAGAGGGACAGTTTTAGAGAGAGGGGAAGAGAAATCAAGAGGTAACCATGAAAGCTTGATTCTCTTGTTGATTTATGATTGTTGTTGGTTGTTTGGTTGATTGGTTGGTTTGTTTTGGTTGATTTTGTAATTTGGGATGATGAAAACCTAAGAGGTTATGCTGCCCAATTTTCCTTTAATCATGATTACTAAGTGTTTAAGAGGTTAAACAAGTTATTAGAGGTGGAAAGAAGGTGATTGGTTGGTTGGAATCAAGAAAACACAATTTCTCTTTCTTTCTTGAACTTTCGGCCAGCATCTGTAAAGGGGGTTAGAGCTGAAATTTTGTGTTTTTGATGATTCCATTGTGTTTAGAATGGAAAATTGTGTAGGATACATGTGAATTGTGAAGTGTGAAGGCATTAGAGTGTGAAATGACAACTTTACCTCTAAAACTGACAAGGGTATTTTTGTCTTTTGGTAGTGAATTTGGCAAATCCGAGTTAAAAAATGGATTTTACATGCCAAATTGTGTAGAAATAGCCTGGATCATAATTTTTGAAAAAGTATAGTTGGACCAGGTATAAAGGACTTAGATCTAGTTCCCGGGGGTATTATGGTCATTTCACAGTTTTAAAATAGGATAACTAATAAAATAAGTTTGCAATAGTACATGAATGGGTAATAACTCAATTCTTGTAAACTTGGATTTTTAGGACTGGACAGTTGTGCTTGAGCCGGATCAATACAGTTAGATAGTTATGCAGGAAAAGACTATTTTAGTTAGTAACTCTATCTTTTATAAAATATGTGATTATTCGTATGCTTTGTGTATTCCATATTCTGTGATTGAACACGGTGCCTGGGGCACAGTGATATGAATAGTGCCTAGGGCACAATACCTAGTAGTGGTATGGGACTCAACTGAAGTACATGGACAAATAGGGGATTTGTCCCTGAATTGTGTGCACACAACATATACATCTGAATTTTTATTTACACTATGTGGTGCATAACATATTTATTTATCGCATTTTATATGATTGATTGCATGTTGCTACTGAGATTTGTTTGAATCTCACCATTTTCCCAAAATTTAAAACATTCCAACAGAAGATAGCGGCTCTAGGGAAAACATAAATACAGGTGATTGATGGTTCTGGTCCAAAACATAGTTGCTGTTGGTGATCATTAGTTTATTGTTGTATGTTTTGGGGTTTGTATATATTTTTCAAATCTTGTGGGAATTCCTGTAATATAATCATATACTTTATCTCAGTATTTTTATGTTATTTCTGTGTGTCCACTAAACTGCGTGCAAACACTTTGATGAATGTCAAAATAATTAAGGGAATAACTTTTTTTTTTGTCCTTGGGGCCTCTAAGTGATTTTCCCATATTTTTATGACATTCTCTCTCATACATATCAACTTAACATAAAAGTTGCCCAAATTAAAATATCTTCTAAAATCAACAAATAATTACAAATTTACCTCTTTCTAGATTTTGGTTATTTTAAAAAGCTTAAAAATATCACAAAAATATCTTATAATATATTTCTTTTAAAAATATGTGATTTTTCATGGGACAAAAAAGCTAAAGCAAACAAGACGCTGTTAAAAAGAATGTTATAAAAATAAAAAAAATATGAAAATTTAAAATTCTTAAATAATAAATTCCTAAATAAACTGTCAATATCACAGGTATCTCAATATCTAAATAAAAGCCAATTCAATTGAGGACACACTTAGGAGGGAGCATCAATGGATAACTGACTGTGAAATAATTGAGATTGGATTAGAAAAAAGGTAGAGTTTGTTTAGGGTTAATTTTGTAATTAAAGATTTATATTCTTATTTTTTATTTTTAAAAATAATTACAATTTTCATGGTCCTTGTTTATAAATATAGTTATTTTCCTTGGTTCTAAACCCTAATTTTTCCTAATTGTAAACTAAATAAAAACCCATACAAGCGGTCTCGCTCTTGCATCGCAAGGTGAAAATGGCTTTCGCTGCATCCTCATCCTCGTTCCCGACCAACAGGACAAGTGCAGCTGCTGATCCCAAAGTCAGCCTTTTGAGGGAACTGAAGAGTCATGAAATCGCCGTAGATGAGCTCAACCATCTTCCATCTTCTAGGGTATTTCCTTCTTTCACTGCTTTTTTCTTCGTTCAATTCCTGATAATCGTCTCCTGGATTTTTGCTCCAAATCAGAGAATTTAGTTGATTTAGCCAACGGAATTTACAAACATTAGGCTGTTAGGCTTAGGTCATGTTTGGAAGAACTAACTTTTACAGTTTTAATAGTTACGAGTCCAATGGAAGAGGTGGCTGTTAAATCAATTTGGAAAGCTGAATGGCAGTAGGCTTAGGTAAGGTTTGGAAGAACTAACTTATAATCCAATTTGGAAAGTTAATGGGATGTAAAATCTTACTCCTCTGGTAACATAAGATGGATAACATATATTTTCTAAAACACCATAGCCACCTTTCTTCAATTTAATAGAAAATTTTGTCTTATATTTAGAACCAATATCAACTTCCTAAATATGTCTTATATTAAGGACCGGAGGAGTACAGTTTTTCCTTCGAGTTACACATAATTTGGTGTTTAGTTCTTTTTTATGGTTTAATCATGTAGCACTGAGTTGTAAACAGGAAATTTCACTTGAGAGAAAATGACTGCAAATAACTTAAATAAAGATAGAGTTATTTTCAATTTATTATCCTTTGGATTTATGAGTTGGAATTGAGTATGCCGCTATATTCCTCCTTGTCTATTATTGAAGAAAGGGATCTTGCCATGCCTTGATATAGCTAAACCACCGAAGATGTTTAGGGGTGTGGTGAGAAATATGAAAACTTCTTTTTGCCCTGAATTTCCTGTGTTGTCATATTCTCATCCTGCTCACAATATAAGTCATATTCTCCCAACTTTGTCTGTTCCAATGGTTCAAAATGTAAGTTTAGTTTGATAATATCTTGAGTGTTTAATATTCTTTTCCTATTTAGCCCTTTTGTACTATTGAATCTTATTAGTAATTAATTCATTATAATTAATATAGTCTTATCTCTTTATGTTTTGATAAGGGTATATTTGAGAAATACTACAAACTTTTTACATCTTTAATCATGTAACTTTAATCATGTAACTTCCATTTAAGTGCCATTTTTGGTTTGTGTGCGGTAGTTAAAGTAAAACCTATACTATGGACTGAAGGTGTATAAGCTGTGAACAATTTGACTTATTCCTCAAATGCCATGAATTATGTGGGGAAACATGTCTAGGTGAAAAAGAAATATAATTCTCTCTATGCCATGTCTCATTTTTTCCTGCATCTTTGCCTTCCTTCCTTTCTTTTTCCTCCCTTTGTCCTAAATTTGGGTGCTCTTCATGTGATGATGGAGAAAATGATGGATGCCCGTATGTATGTATTTTAAGAGGGTTGAATCTTGTAGCTATTATCCATGAAGCCCCATTGCTTACTAAAAAAACCCTATTTTTATCAGCTCAACATGATGACAAGATCTTGAGTATAAATACCTATGGTTAAAATGATAACTCATAGCTCTTGTCAATATAGTTCCCATATCTTGAAGATGGCCTGTCACTTCCTTTTCTTTTGTTTTGTTTTTCTATTGTTCACTTCTTTCCTACTATGAATAATAATATTGTTTTGTTTTACGGACTCTTTCTTTTTAGTTATTACTTTCTCTTGTATTTCTTGTTCTTGTTCTTTCTCTCCCTTGTGTAAGGGAAACATTCACTTTATGGTAACTGGCTAGGCTTGAGAAGACACATAAGGAACTTTAGGATTTCATTTTTCTTAATGTAGGCTGTCTATCAGAGAAACGGGAACTTATTTTTCCGCACAACTATTCAAAAAGCAACAGAAATGGAGCAGAGTAAGAAATCATTACCATTTGATTCTGTTCTTTTCTTAAATAAAACCAAATGCCTTTTAAGTTGCCAAAATAAGTCCTGATAATATTTTCTTTCCAAATTGTTGTTGGGATGTAGGAGAACTTGATTTAGCCAAAGCCAAGCTGAAAGTTCTGGATGCTTCCTCATAGCTATGGTGCTTACCCTTTTTTTGAACCTTGATGGCAAGGGATTGGATATTTAATTTCATTCCAGAGCTGTGATATACTAGATTCTATAAGTTGTATAAAATTCTTTCACTTCAATGGGTTAGTTTTAGACTACATGATGAACCTGCTGTGAATATATGCAAGGACGGAAAAAAGTTTCCTTGGTTTTGCTATATCAGTTACTAATTGAATTCAATTTATTCTATGTCTTGCTCTATTCATTTTTATTCCGTGTACTCAATAGAACATCAATATCATGTGCCATTTGGTCCTGCTTCCCCTTCACAAAGTACTAGTGCTTTGCATATAAGTGAGCCTAACAAAATTTGTCAGGTGGATCTCACCCCATCTCTCCTATCAGCAAACGCTCTCTCTCCTACACGAGAGAATCTGCACATGCTTTCATCCCCATCTAGACCGAATGCTGGATGAATGGCTTGCACCATTTTTCCTCCTCCAATAAGTAGAGTCTTTTCCTCTTCTTCATGCAGAGTTTTTCTTTTTCTTTTTTTTTTTTAATCGGTGAAGGAATTTTAGACAGGGCATTGGGCTCAGCACAAGCCAAGTGTAGGGCGGCTGCCTCAGCTACGCACTCCCACACAACAGGCTTTGTGTGATTCACCAGGGTATGGGATGCCTTGTCAAGTGTCATGATGATCTGAGGGTTCGAACTCGCTCCCTGAGCGAGCTTGTCCACCCTCCCAATCTCTAAACCCGCAAACGATGGGTTGCAGAGTTGCCATTTTAGTCCACTCTTAACCAGCAAGATTGGGTGATGGGGGGTTTTGCAAAGGGAAAAATAGATATTCTGTCAAAGAGGCCATCTCCGTGCCCTTAGCCCCTCAACTCTCTTCCACCAACTTGGCAACATCAACCATGTTTTATGATTCTGCTATTCATCCCTTTTTCGCTTGTCATTTCTCATTGTTGGTACTCTTTCCTACCTTTTACTGCCACTGCTTTTTGAGGTTGAGGATGCTATTATGGACTAAAGTGGGACCTTTGAACCAGCAAGGGGAAAACACTCTTGCTTATTCGGAATCTGAAATGAGTTGCATTATTTACTGGTTATAAATTGTATGTTTGGGAAACGAAGTAGATTGATGAAGTGTTTAATACCTGTGATTCGGAGTAGTGCTTGTTTCCCTGATCAAACCAAAACGTTCACATTGAAACTGAATTCTTTAGATCATGAGGATGGCGAAAATTGGTTCAACAGTGGCAAATGGTGTGTAATGCATGCCAAACGACATTATAGAGAAATCAAGGGATCTTGCCATGCCAAGGGTCAACTAATTGAAAGAATGGGAATTAAGAGAATTCAAATATCTTGAGATAAATAATTATGAAGTTGTCTCAAATTTATTTCTTTGTGCTTCAAGTTTAATAATAACTTAACTCTTTTTTCTTTTCTTTCTCTCTTTTCATTTTTTTTTGCATTTCTTTTTTAATTTTTACGTTAAAAGCAAAAGTAAACTTGAATTGACCTGGGAGTACAAACAGCTATATGCCATGTACTATTTACATTCCTTGTTCCCAATTTTGCAATAACGTTCATCTTCCAACATTCATACCAACAATTATCTCATTACGGTGTTTCATGTTGCAAAAGTTAGGGTCTATTGAGAGTTCCAAAAAAATAAAAGGGAAAATCTTCCAACCAGAAAAAATATAAAAAAAGTTTCATTGTAGATTCTTATATCAAAAAGGTCCCTAATTATCTTATGAATATAGATGGACTTGTCAATAACCATTCTATGATTTATCAATATAGTCACATATACTTGTGAACAGAAACTATTTTAGTCACACACTTGTTAATAAAGTAAGCTCATATTTGGAATCTTCATCAATGAGGTCCCTAGGAACTTTTTTTTTTATAGTTTTGTTGATTCTTGAGACCTGAATGAGATTTTCTCAACAAAAAAAAAAAAAAAAAAAAAAAAAAAAAAATTCTCACAGTTTTACAATTAAAGGCTCAAATGAGGTTCAATCCAAAATCATGTGAAAAGTAGGCTTAAAAGCCTCAAATGTAGTTTAAACAACGGTCAAAAATAGTTTTCAAAATCATATGAAGAAATTAATTCACCTCAAACGGTTTCAAGGTAAGTTCTAAAGTCCCACAGTTGAGAAAGAACATATGCATAAACTTGCCACAAATTTTCTTGACATAAGCATTCAAGTCACTTCTCAGTTATTTTTGAAATTGTCAGAAAACAAGCCTTACATTGTAAATCAAGCATTCAAAAAAAAAAAAATCTAAACCATATTTTCATGTTGAACTTATTTTCATGTCAAACTATACAAAATATAGAAACAAGCATCAACACAACAAAACAGCTATAATAAGGTAACTACAGCTGGGTCAATCATCAAAGTGTCTCATCATTAGTACTTTGGTAGGGTCCTTCCTATCCAGCTTCATAAAGGCCAACTTAACTTAAGTATCCTCCTCATCTGAGCCAGATGAAATTTCAATTTGAAAGTGTTGGACCAAGCGGTCAATCTTTTTCATTAACTTCGCTTGTTGTTGGTGTATTTTCTGCATCAACCTATATAAATCTTACAAAGTGGGACTAGCAGTAGCAGGGGCATCCGAAGAAGGTTGCCCGGAGGAACTAGGGGCAGAGCGCCTTGAAGGCATGATGATACCTGCAAGAGAAGAAAGATAATGCAGCCCACCAAAACTAGAAATACTACCTCTCGTCTTCAATATAAGATCTCTTTTGTAGTGTAATTTACACTATGAATGGCATATTAAGGACCAGAGGTAGTAATTGATTACACGAAAAGGAAACAAAAGAAGCCTAAAAGAAAAGGGCTAAAAGTAGAACATGAAGTTTGTAAATCCTAAAGAAACAAAGCAAAAGAAGTCCCCCAGACTTAAACACTACTAAATCTCCAAGTTCATCTTCAAATGGTAGGCTCAAAGGATCCAATAGTTCATCCAGACTTAAATTCAATTAAAACAAATCCACATACATGACATTGTTCAAAATATATTCCCAGGTTAATACAACCTTTGGCCCTCATATTTGCCATCATTTAGCTTTTGGTCCTCAAATTTCATTCCATTTAAAATAATGATCCCTCTAAGTTTGAAACTTTAGGGACCAAAAGTTCCTATATCCCCATTTAACACTAATCTATTCATGCTTAATTTCTGAAAAAAAAAAATCAAAAGTTTCAATTGCTTCACTTCACTCACTCAAGTAAGAGAAAAATACAGCAGCTGCCGTCCTCAAAGTCCTATTTCTAATATAAATGAACACAGGAAATTTATATTGTTCAGCTTTAGTCAACAGCAGTAACCCCATCCCTTAAAACTAAAATTTCATCAGTGTGTAAAAGTTCAAACCTCTACAGAGATACAAATCCACAACAATAAAACATTTTAACCTCTTGGCTAGTCCATTATACACTAACTTCAATCTAAACCAATTTCAATCACAAGTCTAAAACCCAAATCATACTAAAAAGCCAAACATTCACAACCTCCTGCTCAGAAATTCAACTTCAAATTATAGTCCTAGCACATAACTAAAACCAAGAGAAGACAGGGTTTACAGGAATACCTTGCAAGTAGCAAAAGAAAAGCACAAAAGAGCAATGCCTGTGCGGAAGAGCAGCAACAACGGCGGTGAGAATGGCAGCAACGCCAACGAGATAGCAGAGACAAAGGATTGTGGTTGCGGATGAGTTGTTCAGAGGCGAAGGTTGAGGGCGGAGGACGCAACTGAAAGTGAAGAATTCAGAGGAAGTGAATGAGAATGTGAAAGGGTTAAATATTTCTCCTTACCGTGGGTGATATTTTTTTATTTTTTATTATAGGGTGAATTATTATAAAATCCCATAAAAAGATTTAATCACTTTAGAATCCGGACAATGACAAGTTCTACAACAAAAAATGACATGTTTTTGTTATTTACTTGTTATTGGAACTTATTAATAATTAAATCACTTTTTTAGGATCTTGTTGTAATTCTTCATTTTTTTTTTTTTAATTTAGCTGCCTGCTACATATGCATGTGTGTGTGTGTATAAGCTTAGGGCCCGGTTTGTTACGTAGAAATGTTAGGAAGGAAAAAAATTCTGATTTTTGGTGAGACGCATTTGACAGCACAATTTTTCTAGAACCCAAGTTTAGGTGGTAGGGAAATTTCTGTGATACATAGGAAGCGCAAAATGAGTTTTGAAAGATGAAATTATATAAGAGACATGTATGAAATTGCTAAGAAGATGGAGAAAGGTC
Source organism: Inga laurina (assembly GCA_963855925.1). Lineage (NCBI taxonomy): Eukaryota > Viridiplantae > Streptophyta > Magnoliopsida > Fabales > Fabaceae > Inga > Inga laurina. The sequence goes on from OY979708.1 coordinate 59,400,532, forward strand.
AATGCCATACTTTCTCAGTTATACAAAAATTGTTACAACATGAGGTAATTTTCTTCAAAATTGTAGCCTCTTATATTCTTTTTTTTTTTTTTTTTGGGTCAAGTAGCCTCTTATATTCTTAATGCTTTATGAAATCAGAACAATTTATCATTGCACAAGTTATCAATTACAATTATATGTGTGTGTGTTTGGTTGGGCTTATTTTTGGACAATAAGTCCTTATTACGCAAGCTGAGATAAAACTCCTGTCACATACTTACCTTGTATACCGTAAATCACGATTTATAAGCACTTATTACCCAAAAATAAACTATTCCAAATGAACACATATCCTCGAATTATAGGGTCTACAATTATTCACAACCGCCACAACATAACTAATGTTATATTTGATCCAATTGCAGGTGAAGCTTATGAAGTGTGTGTTTGGCATCGCTTATTTTTTAGTAATAAGTCATTATTACGTAAGTCGAGATAAAACTCCCCTCACATACTTATCTAATATACCGTAAATTACAATTTATAAATACTTATAAGTTAAAAATAAGTTACCACAAACTAACACCGATATGAGATCTTATTTGGACATGAAGATGAACACGTTCCATCGAATGATTCTTTTGTTTGGTTTTTTGGCTTTTTTTAAAAAAAAAAAAAAAATACTAGGGCATTCAGCCCATATCGTTCTCATGAATCTTGAAACCATAAGCCGCCCCTAAAGTTCTGCATTAGTTCATTGGATACATCGTTTAAACTATTGGTGAGCTTCTCTAATTGTTCAAAGGGATCTACTAATTTAGTAAATTTAATTTTGAAAGAAAATGTAGATGAAACTTGACTTTCACCTATGTTAGAAGCCGAATTACTAATTATATCATGAACCATATATACAGTTATTTATTTCATGTTCATTGGACTATACTCCCTCAGCTCCTATTTATAATAGCTTAATAACCGGATTGTATAATTTAAGAAAATAGTTAAAATCAATTAAAAATAATAAATATGCTTGAAGTAAACTTTGTTTTTCAAGTATGTCCTTATTTATGAGGACTTGAAGGGCAAGTATTAAAGAAAAATAAAGTAAATATGAGTATTATAAATCTTTTAATTAATGCATTATATGTAATTAATGAGAATTAAAAATGGAAAAAATTTATTAACTATTCAGACAACTTTATCTTGTCGAACTTTTATAAAAAAGATAAAAAGAATTTAAATTTTAAACTGTTGTAAAAAAAGATTAGACTGAGTATCAAACTTTCAATAATAATAATAAGATATCTTCCTACCTACCAAACACGTTTTAAACTCGTATAATCTTTTTGCGTGTCTCCCTTCCCTCTGCCTTAAAAATGACAAGCATAAAATCCCCCCGCGCTTTGCGCGGGTGCATCGACCACATCACATCTAAGCAGAAATGGCCTCTGACTCATCCGATGTAGTAGGCACAATAAGAAACAGGAAATACAATAACCTTTCGTTGGGTACAAAGAACATCATTTAAGAATACATTGTTCACTTAATACATGTAGATAAATTCATTTTGTAATACATGCATAGGAAAAAAAATGTCAACCCTTACACTCAAAATTGCATTTGCACATCATATCATCAGCTCAAAACCCCCTCCAAGTTGCAAAAAACCTCGACCAAATTATGCCTTTTACAACTACTTAATCAACTTTAAAAAAACCTTAAACAACCAATAGTCAAAACAGCTACAGAAAAAAACAATTCTACCCATAAGACGTGTGCACGTAATGAAATCAATGCTACTCAATCTTTCTGAATATCTCTCTGTAAACCACATTGGTAGTTGTGTTTTTAAGAGGATTACTTCCATGATCTATAAGAATTTTCAAGCCAGCAATATTCTTAACCCTTGATAAAGCAACATATAATTGCCCATGTGTGAACACGGGTGGAAAGATATAATTCAACATTTTGCAAAGATTGACCCTGACTCTTGTTATTTGTCATTGCAAAAGACAAAACAATAGGAAACTGTCGTCTCTTCATCCAAAGTTACTCATAAACAATGAAAACGACATGCTATTAACACATTATTTGTACAAAGGTACTCATACAAATTATGTATATCATGAAGTTTTTGTTAAGTTCACAATGATAAGTGACATGTGTGACACTACTTCATTACTTGGAGCTGATTGATCGAGATTGAAATCCAGACATCTCGTTGCCTCAAGTGCTCTAAAAATGTTTCTGTTACTGCGTACTGACGCATTTAGACGTGTACTGCGATCGCCGGATTCTTTTTCAATTGAGCAAAATTTGTTGCTTCTTCACCAGATAGTACTATTCCTGAACTCTAACTCCCCTGCCAACATGCATAAATGAAAAACCGCAACACTTGCTACGATTATCAACATGTAAGGGAATGAATTTTAATATAGCATACCAGGACTTGTGAATGAATTAAATGGTGGGTTCTTAGTATCCACCACATTTGTGATATCCTCAAAAACACTCCTCCTAGCCTGTTCTTTGAAGTCAGAGCTGATGCCATAATTTAAGAGTGGTCTTTTCTTTGGAGGCATCTAGGATAAACATTTCAAGGGTAATAATTGGTTGTAGCAGATATGCAGAAGCGGAAAAATTGAAATGCAGTAAGTTGTAAATTAACTGTGTGAGAATAATGGCCTAGAGATGGTGAAGCATGTCCTGATGAAAGACAACTTTATAAGGACAAATAAACATATAGATGGAACCATATAATATCACAGATAGACCCTTCCCGCCTATGTCCATGTGGAAAGAGATTTTCTTAGTATGATATCTTAAATTGCACCTTCTTAACAACATGGGACTAATATATCAGCTAATCCATTAACTGTATTGATATGGGGAAAAGAAAGTCAGACCAGGATTAAATTATACCATAATTTACATGAGTGAAAATATGCACCGAAAAACATGGGTAATGAAGGATATTAACTTACATGAAGCTTATATAATGCACTTGCCTTCCCATTAGTATTTTCAGAGACATACGTACATAGGCAGATGAATCACCAAGGTTGGATAATATAGTTTGAATAGGCAAATATATTGCATATGTATTGTCGCAGCCTAATTTCTGATGCGACCATGTATCATGCTCAAATTTTGAACAGCAATAGAAGAATAATATATAGAAGGTTACAGAAACAGAGGCATCTCCTCCCATATATTAACCTAGGTATAATGAGAAGGTATAAAGCAATATAACTTTCAGGTTACCTCAAACTCGATTAAGCCACAGATTACATTAAAAGAATGCAGATAGAGCTCAATGTTCAATGTTCAGACAATGTGAAACCAAATATCAATTATATAGAGGGAGGGCCCAACAACGACAGCCACTTGATCATAGGACCATAAATACACTAGTAAAGAAAGGTTTACCTGATAGTTATTTAAAATAAGGTTAGATGTCATGACCAATTAGATATTATGACATAACAGTTTTGTTTCCATGGACGCAACTTTTGACTAAGGGACAACAGTTATGAAGAGAATGAGTCGTAAGATATTAAATATGAACAAACAGTAACTGAAGTCATGGTTTCAAACTCATATATTATGACATAACAGTTTTGTTTCCATGGACGCAACTTTTGACTAAGGGACATAACAGTTATGAAGAGAATGAGTCATAAGCTAATAAATATTTACAAACAGTAACTCAAGGCATGGTTTAAAACTCATATTATGACATAACAGTTTTGTTTCCATGGACGCAACTTTTGACTAAGGGACATAACAGTTATGAAGAGAATGAGTCATAAAATATTAAATATGTACAAACAATAACTCAAGTCATGGTTTAAAACTCATATATTATGACATAACAGTTTTGTTTCCATGGACGCAACTTTTGACTAAGGGACATAACAGTTATGAAGAGAATGAGTCATAAGCTATTAAATATTTACAAACAGTAACTCTAGTCATGGTTTCAAACTCATATATTATGACATAACAGTTTTGTTTCCATGGACGCAACTTTTGACTAAGGGACATAACAGTTATGAAGAGAATGAGTCATAAACTATTAAATATGTACAAACAGTAACTCAAATCATGGTTTCAAACTCATATATTATGACATAACAGTTTTGTTTCCATAGACACAACTTTTGACTAAGAGACATAACAGTTATGAAGAGAATGAGTCATAAGCTATTAATCCCACCTAAGATAACTATTCGAGTTCGAACTTACTTTTTCATGTATTTGACTCGAAGGGATAAGTTTTGTCCTCAGTTAATTCTGCTCAGAAATGAACACATGAGTTTGAAAGGCATAACGATGGAAACCGATAACAGCAAAGATTAATATAAAAAAACCTTAATTCAGTGATAGTTCACTTCACAGAAATGTCATTTGGTTATTAACATTTATTAAATTGATTGTACATTTGGCAGCTAGAATGAAAACAAATTTTTTTTCCTAGTTCTTTAATCAAGCGCCCTGCACAACTTTCATGGAAGCTATAGGACGTACTAAGGACAAGTAACATTTGGGAACATGCTTAATTTATTATTAGCTAATAACACTACTCAGAGGGTGTAAAGCTCTATAATATGAAAAAAGACTATTGGTGTTAACTTTATTTGTGATTTATATATAACACAATTTCAGGCTGATAGCATGAGTTCAACTTTATTTTGGATAGTACCATATTTGAACCCCATTGACAATCTGCTAAATGAATTTAGGTTTGAAAGATTTCATGTAAGCATTAACCAAACCCCGTTCAGCGCTATGATAGTCATTGGATATGGTACTATCCAAAGGTAAAACAAATAGGTAACATAGCATTTACTAAGTAATTAGTTAACAATATGAGTGCGTAAGAGTTTAAAATCCAGAGTTGAGAAAAAGCAGTAATGATCCAAACTTGAAAGTTCCTAGCCTTGCACATTCTAAGCTTGGTCCAAATCCTTCTGACGTCAATCACATGAAGAACACGTCCCATCAATTATTATTAACCATTATATGAGCATTCCATGAGTGACCGAAGGCATTTCATAAAGTATTTGTGGGAGTGATTGAAGCAGGGTGCTACACTTACTTCATAAAATGGGGCAATTTATTTTTCACATACTTCAATCCCCTAAATTCATCTTGCATCCGTTTAGAACTGTCTACACTAATTAGAATGTAGATACTGAGGCAGCAAAATCTAACTTTCTAGAACTGTTCTCACATACATCAATAGGTCTAACTATAGTATATCAAATTTAAACGGTTTTTGCCAATTTACAAATGAAAGTATGATTTATGCCACATTACAAATGAAAGTATGTCATGTAAAATTCTTGAATATAAGGAAGCTGAATGTTACCGCTTGCTTATTTCATGTTGAAAAGGGATGTATCAGTGCTTATATTGCAATTCTATCAAACAACAGCTATCCAAATCATACCTAGCATACCAATAAGTAATTTAAAATAAGCTAGCTTCAACTAATTTAACTTCTGAATTATATTTTAGTATAACTAAACATACTTTGCATTTCTTCATTACAACAACAGCTAGTGAACATGTACAAAAGTTACAGTTGCATGCATAATCACACATACCCGTTCCAATTGGTCTGTATCATGCCTTGAAGGTACATATCGAAGAACTCTTTTGCATGATCAATGCCTAAGAGATCTGCATCATTGCTTTTATATCAGTCCCATAATTAAAAACCAATTAATTGCAGACAATATGCACCGAAAAACATGGGTAATGAAGGATATTAACTTACATGAAGCTTATATAATGCACTTGCCTTCGCATTAGTATTTTCAGAGACATACGTACATAGGCAGATGAATCACCAAGGTTGGATAATATAGTTTGAATAGGCAAATATATTGCATGGTGTAAAGAAATAAAGAAAAAGACAGAGATGTGAAGGATAATTTCCCAAGACACAAAGCGACTAAGAAATTGAATTCAATACAGCTCATTTAGACATATTCGAAATATTATTCAGTATGCAATATACATGATTAATCCTATCATTTACACACCCAACAAAGAAAACTATCAAATATTATTCACACACACTTCCACCATAATTCGTCAATGACTGTATAGTTGATTTTTTCTCACTCTCTGAGCTTTGCCGTTGATCATCAGCAAAATATTGGATTGGCTCAAAACCTGAGACATAGGCAGATAAGTCAAGAGAGGTATAGGCTCGCTCACTATAGTCAGTTAGTCAAGTCTCTTAGAATGAAAGTAGGTTTTCCAATATATTATTTGCATAGAACACCAAAGCACCATAGTATTTCGGCTCTTTTCTTGGGGATAAAATACACTAATCACCTGCCCAATAGCTATCAGGTCAAGAGCAGGTGTCAAATCCATATTAATTAAGCTGACCAGCATCACAGCAGTGACATAATTATCTTGATCATTACCAGAATAGCAAAGGTTTCTTGTTATTATATACCTAAATCTAACATTGAACTAATTCATATCAAGCAGGATATAACCACAAGAGTGACATAATTCTGTCAAATAAAGGATGCATATGCTTATAGGAAAAAACAGAACTCAAAAGCAAAAAAATAGTACAGCTTTCCGGCCTAGCTATTATATACTTGAAGTGTAAATTAAATAGAACAGATCCAGGTTAAATAAGCCGACCAGAACATTTATTTGACACAAACTGACCTAACAAAAAGCCATGTTTTTAACGAACCTCCTCTGGAAAAACCCCTAACAAAAAGCAAACACTTACCTACTACTCATTTGATGTGATTAACGAACCTGCTGGGAAAAAAAACAAACAAACAGAGTAACAGTAACGTGCATATGGAGATAAGAAAAAAAAAATCTTCTGATAATGTAGAAAAATCCTAGAATACCGAAGCACAAACCTCACCCGTAGAATCTGAGCCTTTGATTAGAGACCAAATTCAAACTTCTTACTCACATCAAACTCGTTGGCAGAGGAAAAAGAAGAGAAGGAAGAGGAAGATGAAGGAGAAGAATCACTCTCAACTTCACTGAGAACGTTCACTCTTGGCTGTAGATCCATTAGCATCGGAGAACGATCACTCCCAGCTTCTTTGACCGGGCTACACCAACAACCCATCTCCTTGATTCCCCATCCCTCGTGTCGCCGTGATTCTTTGTCTTGTACTCCATCCGTCTTCCCTTTAGCAATGAAGGCACCTATGAGTTCAAGAAAACAGAGGAAGCTGAAGGGGATGGAGAGGTTGCCACAGGTTATGGCTGAGAACAAACAAACACCCACTACAATTATTAAGGTTTGTTTTGACACAGATCAAAACATCCACACACAAAAAAAGGGAACAAAAGCCAGCAACACACCTTCGTTAATTTTGCCTTTCTGCATATGGCTATCTGCAAAATGTAAATCCAAAGCAACGATTAAAACCTTGAAAAATGCACATCGATTCAACCATTGTCAAAAATTTACCTCGTTCTTAGGCGAAAATCGAGCTTCCTCTTCTTCGCATGGAAAACGCATCGTCGTCTTCATGGTTGAAGGGACGGCGGCGCGAGGGAGGGGGAAATTTACCTCGTTCTTGGTTGAAGGGACGGCGGCGCGAGAGAGGGGGAAAACGGGGCACCGATCACGATGAATCTGCTTAAACGAAATCGCTGAATCTGCTTAAACGAAAATGCTGAAGGATCGGTTAAGGATGATGGACGAAAACTGATCTAGACGAAGGTAGCTCGGGATCGAAGAAGAAAAAAAAATGCAGAAATTAAACTCTGAACCAATATGAGATGCATCAAAACTCTGAACCAATGAATTTGTCTAGAAAGAGTGTACTGGGAAAGCAAGAACTTGAACAAACCCTTCATAATGTCAGAAAATTTACTATCGACTAAGACACAATGAAGTGACATGGCATGGGAATAAATTGCACTGTTAGTGAGTCTTTAGTTTTGGACCCAGCCGACTAAAGGGGGAATAGCTTGATAATTGAAGCCGCCACTGTTGTTATAAACAGTAACATGTGAGACGTTTGTGCGTGGACTTTTTCCAACGGCTTATCTCCCTATCCCTCTTAAGAATATATTGATTCCATTCCGCACTTGTTTTGACGCGTTTTTCAACACTTGGTTTGGTGCTTTCTTGTGCTTGTTCGGCGCTTTTACGTTCTTCAAACTTCAACACTTGCTTTGATTCGAGTTGACTTGATGGGTTTGTTTGTTTCTAGGAATTATGCTTTAGTATGGTTTTTTTTTTAATTATTTATTCTGCTTCAGATTTTCTTTCTTTCATCATTGAGCATTTGAGCTTGTGCGCTTTGTATTGACCCTATGATTGTCAATAAGCCCCTTTTTTTTTTTTTTTTTTTCATTCTTACGCTTTCGTCACCAAACATGACCTTTCATCATTGGGAGAATCTCACTTAGGTTTTTAGAACCAGAAAAAATATCAAAAAAATCTCAGTGTAAAATCTTCTATTGAAAAAGTCCTCGTGCAGAATATTCTATAAAAAATGTCCTTAGGGATCTCAGTGAGATAAATTCTAAATGTGAACTTATCTTATTGACAAGTGTATGTGACTATATTAATACTCTCTCCAGTCCTAATTATAAGACAAAGTTGACTTTTTTGGAGAAATTATGAAAGCCAATTAAATTACTTTAGAGTATTTATATTTTTAGTATCCTTAGATTATATATCAGTTTATTAGTCAAATTAATTAGTTTAGAGAAAAAAATAAAAATAAAAATACTTTAAAGTAATTTAATTGGTTTCCTTAATTTCTCCAAAAAAGTCAACTTTATCTTATAATTAGGACCGGAGGGAGTAAGTCATAAAATGATCATTGACAAGCTCATTTATGTTAACTAAATCAACTCCTGTTGATAAGTGTATGTCATTATATTGACAACTCATATAGTGATAACTGACGAGCTCACATAGGTCACTAAGATTCCTATAACCTTTTTTGACAAATGATTTTATATTGGACTTTTTTGATATTTTTTGTGATCCTCAGTACTTGAGTGAAAGCTTCCCCTTCGTCATTTTATAATGCTTACTTTGTCAAAGCAAGCATTCTTTTTTTTGCTTTCCAAATTCTCACCTTCTCATTCCATTTCTCCAAATTGTACATTGTGTTCAATGAAACTCTCCTACATCGAAATATTTATTTGCGGTTACTGTCATCGATTTAATTTTTTTATTTGAACTTTGAAGCACTATTATCATTTATTTGCAGTGTTATCTTCGAATTTAAATATATATTTTTTAGTTAAGTTAATACAATATACAAATTTATTTAAAATTAAGGTAAATTTAAGTTTGATACCAATAGCAACTTCTTTAACTGGGTTGAAACAACACACACGACACTAATTTATACGTAAAAACTTCAAATACAACTATTAAAACTACTCAAACTGATGGCCTAATTAAGGCTTCCAAACAAACTAAAGGATAAAAGGATTTTAAGGATCAGCATCTGCCGAAGAACCAGCTCGATTGGAATGAATAACCTCAACTAGAGAGGCAGTGCCATAACTATGGCCTCTCCTTGCTTCTCAATCTATATGCTTAATGAAGGCATTGTGTTCCAAAATACTATTTCCGATCCTTAATATAACATTCAGTTAAATTTTTTAAAGAGATTAAGGAAACTGAATAAATTACATTAAGAAATTTATGTTTATTATATTTATATAAAATTAATTTGTATGATTTATAAATTAATTCAGTTGACTTTTTTTTTAAAGAGATTGAGGAAACTGAATAAATTACATTAAAGTATTTATATTTATTATTTTTATAAGAAATTAATTTACATGACTTATAAACTAATATAAATAATATAATAATCTATAATATATACTATGATTAAATTACTTATTTTACTTCTTTAATCTCTTTAAAAAAACTGAATCTTATATTAAAGATCCTAGATAATATGCAAAAACCAAAGAAACAGGGTTACATAAAAAAACAAAAACAACGGGTGATTCCTCAATCTTTGAACCATCACACTATTGCACAAACTAAAGGAGCCCTCTCAGTCATGGAATCCTCTCACAGGTTTTTTCTTACAGGTAGAAGTGGGAATGCGGGCTGGGGATTTAGAAGGGGCGGGCTGGCAGCCAGCCCGTCAATTTTTTTTTTTTTTTAATTTCACTCTTTTTTTAAAAAAATCTATCCTTTTTCTTTTTTATCCACTCATATCACACTTCTTTTTTTTTATACATTTATATTATAAAGTCAATTTCATTCTTACTTTTCTTTTTTTTCATCTATTCACATCACAAAACTATATAAACCCATATTTTTTTAAATTTAATAATAGTAGAATAAATAAATATAATATGAAAATAAGTGTCAAATAAAAAATATGGGGAATTAATTAAACACATCATCAAAGGAAAGAAGATAAGGGATACTAAGAGGGCATTTGAGGAGGAAAAAAATCAAAAAAAAAAAAAAACCCGCCAGCCCGCACCAACCCGCGGGAATGTAAACGGACTACCATTTTGGCCGCCCGAACCCGCCTCTTTTTGGCGGGCTGGCCCCCCGCCCCGTTTTACCGGCTCTACTTACAGGTAACCCAAAAAAAAACAATGAAAATATTATTACTACATTATACTCCATCTGGTTTTTTTTTTTTTATAAAGTTCAATAACTGAATTGTGAGGTTTAAGAAAGCGGTTAAAATAGTTAAAAATAATAAATATATCTTGAAATAATTTTTTTTAAGTATGCCCTTATTTATGAGAGAACATGTAAGAGAAAAAAATATGATAAATATAAGTATCACCAACCTTTTAATCAATATAATATAAATAATTAATAATGAGGGCACACATGAAAAAATTCATTAAATATTGATATAAATTTTGTCAGTCTCTTATAAAAAGAACTATGACAATTCAAATCTTGAGTTCTTATAAAAAAAATAATGGAGGGAGTATTTTTTTTAAAAAAATAAAATATTAGTATTATGCCAATATTAAATTATTAAACAATAATTCGAAATTATGTTATGGAACGCTTTTGCAGCAAACCGTCCGCAATCTATCTACCGATCAGAAAAAGCACTGACGGGACCGCAATCGCAAGCAAAGCCCAACCGAAGATGCTGACGTCATCGATGATGTCACTGTCACTAGTTCATCCATTTCCTACGCTTTTTTCTCTTTCTTCACTAAAGCTTTGGTGGCTGATGGTGTTATCTTTGGGCCTTGACCCCGTGGATCTTATTATTGCTTTCACAATCAGAAGTTTCTTGCTTTGACCTTTTGATGCCCGGTTCTTCAGTTCTTTCTATTTTCAGTTTTATACACTGATTCATTTTTGGATTAGTCTTTTCTTTGACTGTCTGCGTCGTAAGGTTCCAGGTTGTCTGGGATTGGATGGATCTGATAGAAACAATCATAACTGTGTTTCGTGGGCGTTCTTTTCCTGGTTTTAGCGTAATTAGGTCGATTTCGATTTTCTGGGAGGATTATGGGTGTCTCTTAAGAAGTTGAAGCTGAAGATTTTGCATATCAAGTAAATTTATTGAGCATATCTCTGGTGATTTGATTTCCCCCTTCGTTTGTGGCATTAGTTTTGGGTCTAATTTCTATTATGCTGTTAAGTTGGCGTTGGAAGATTAAAGGGGGAAGTTCTTACTAAATATATATATCTTACAGATTTATATCCAAATACTATATTTTATATGTACAAATCCTTTTTGGGATTTTGGGTAAATCTTTCCGAATAGAGATAGACTTTTGAAGTGTTTATTTTCCTTATGGACAGAAACTGTGCTGAATCTTAACAATTGCACACAAAAGGCAACTTGTGATTCAGCTTCAGTGTTGAAAAGTTTTGCTAGTTTAGAACTGTTTGAATAAGTAGGTGCCATGTATTTTATCGCATAGGGTTGTATACCTAACACTTTTTAATAACAGTTATATGTTACATATATTTATTGCAATTTCTATCTTGAGGTTGCGTTTGTATTAAAGCATTTGCTGGAAAGTTCAGTGGTGTTTAGTCAATCATATACCTTATACCATTTGTTAGTAATTAGAAGTCCATTGATTTTAGTAGACGTTTTAGGCTCACTTCAATTTGGACCACTTGTATTAAGTGGTTTTCACATTTGGTAATAGTTCCAAAAAGAAAAAAGAACTCAGATTGATTAATGGCTCATTCAGTTGAACCATCCTCATCTTTGAGCTTTACTTCATCTTCCCGTTTATCAAATGGCTCAGTTAGCCATAATGTATGTGCTTCTCATTGCCCTGATCCTGGACCCAACCTCGAAGCAATCAGTTTGAGTAAGCTCAGCTCTAGTTTAGAGCAGCTTTTGGATGATTCTGATTGTGATTACAGTGATGCTGACATAATTGTTGAAGGAACTCCTGTTGTTGTCCATCGATGTATTCTTGCCTCTAGAAGCAAGTTTTTTCATGAGTTATTCAAGAGGGAGAAAGGACCTCAAGAGAAGGCAGGCAAATTAAAGTATTTGATGAGTGATTTCTTGCCTTATGGCAAGGTTGGATATGAAGCCTTCCTCATTTTTTTGGGATATGTGTATACTGGGAAAATCAAGCCCTCTCCAATGGAGGTGTCAACATGTGTTGACAATGTATGTGCCCATGATGCTTGTCGGCCTGCAATTAATTTTGCTGTTGAGCTGATGTATGCATCTTCCATTTTTCAAATGCCTGAACTGGTATCACTTTTCCAGGTAAATATTATATATTGACCAAGAAATAGAATATAACTTTGTGAATATCATCTTTTAAATATTTTAGATATAGAATAGAGCTGGTATGTAAATATTTTATATAGTTTTGAGGTCGAAGTTCTTTCTGTTATAAGTGGATCAAAGATTTTGATAGCAATCCAAATCACTATGGGCTGATTTATTCCAGAAAAAATAAGCGTCTTAGGACTAATTAGAAATTAATTAGTAATATTTATTATTTAATGATTTCAGCAATATTATTTTAAATATTATTTTAGATATTTCAGAATAAGTGGAATATCCACAAGTAGGATTTTAGATATTCTTTAGTATTTTAGATTTAGATATGATTTTAGTATTTTTGATATTATTTGGATTTCCTAGTTTGAATTTTGAATTAGATTTTTATCTCTTTGTACTCCTATAAAAGGGCTTCTTGCCTACTCAATAAAGTATCGAATATTCAGAGAGTTTATTAAACACTTGGAGATCCTCCTGGGCTGTTCTAGAGAGATTAGTGAGATACTTGTTATCCCTCTTTTACAGAGTAGTTTAGCTTCCCGTTTTTATTCCTACAGTTCTTCTTTTTTGTTTTCGGTACCCATCAGTTTTCTTATAGGTTTGGTATGGGTATGTTTGTTGATGATTACTCAGTTTGGCAGAGTGAATATGTAAGAGTATTAGATGTCCAACATACAATTGAATCATGATTCTTGCTTGGGTTTCACAGTTTTAGAGTTCTATTTAGAAGTATGAAATGGTTAAATACACTACTTGTTTAAATTCATGGGCTAATGTTTCCCTTTTGATATATATTTTGATGATTTTCATTTCTCACTGATAGTAATATGACAACACATTTTCCGTTTGATTACTAGTGGTTCTTGGATTAGTGTTCTCATGAAGTTGAATCAAAATTCATTTTAACAATATTTGAAAATTCCACTAATTATGACGGTAATTTTTATATTTTCTTTTACATCCTTCTCAGTAACCTTGAATCAAAACTAAGAAAGAAAGGGTAGCATTGTCTGTACGGTTACTATTTGATGTTCCCCTTAATTTTCCTTTTTTTGGAAGGCAGTCTATTTTTTAGGGGTTTTGTTACTTTCTTCTGCTTTTGTGTTTTCTTTATTTTCTGATATGAGGATTTTTGATACTCAGACAATTTGTTCTTTTATCTCTCACTAATAATCCAAAGATTTGGTTTTCTATAAAGCACAATGACGTTGTACGATCCATATAGCCGACCCCACTTAGTAGGATAAAGGCTTTGTTGTTGTTGTTATTGTATCTCTCAATCCATTTTATTGTAAAAAAGCTTAAAAGTGGGAACAAACCAGTGGAACACACATTCCATACCTAGATGGGAACTTTGCCAGATCAGTAGGTGAGAGAACTTTGGGGCAAGTGGCGGTGCTCCAATGTTGATGCTATGTTTCACTGAAAGTTATACCATTTAAGCAGATGTAATTGTAAGTTAGCACAGATGTCGATATTATTTGTATTTTGAGATAATATCACTCATGCCGTATGCTTTGCGTAAGTCAAGCACATGCCTACGTCTAAGTGTTAGAGCTCCTAACTGTGAAGTGTACTTTGTGCATTTTAGAACACTGAATGCTGTGAATGTTTAGCTATCAAAACTCATGGAAAACTACGTGCAAACTATTAATATCTAATTTGCTTGCAACTTTGTATTTGTTCAGGCTTATATACCAAGGAAATTAATGTACTACTTTAAATCTTGCAGCGACGTCTTCTTAATTTTGTAGGGAAGGCTTTTGTGGAAGATGTTATACCGATCCTCATTGTTGCTTTCCATTGTCAATTGAGTCAACTTGTCACTGAATGCATTGAACGGGTGGCACGATCAGACCTAGACTATGTCTCAATTGATAAGGAGATTCCACCTGAAGTCCCAGAAAAAATTAAACTACTTCGGCACAGCGCCCGGCATGATGTTGAAGATAATGCTTCTTTTGTGGATCCATTGCATCAAAAGAGAATCACTAGAATACACAGGGCTTTGGACTCAGATGATGTTGAGCTTGTTAAACTTCTTTTGTCCGAGTCTGATACAACTTTAGATGAAGCCAACGCTCTCCATTACGCTGCAGCGTACTGTGATCCTAAGATTTTCTCTGAGGTACTTAATTTGGGTCTGACTAATGTCAATCTTCGGAATTCTCGAGGATATACCGTTCTTCATATTGCTGCCATGCGTCAGGAGCCTTCAATTATAGTTTCACTTCTGAGAAAGGGGGCTCATGCGTCAGAATTGACTTTGGATGGTCAGAGTGCTGTTAGCATCTGCCGGAGGTTAACAAGGCCAAAGGATTACCATGCAAAAACAGAACAGGGGAAGGAAACAAACAAAGACCGAATGTGTATTGATCTTCTTGAAAGAGAAATGCTGAGAAATCCAATGTCTGGTGATGCCTCTATGTCTTTCCAAATAATGGGTGATGATCTGCACAGGAAGCTGCAATACCTTGAGAACAGAGGTATGATTGTGTAGATAAATAGTCTTTTGCTACTTACATGTCTTCTACATTTTTGTCATTCTGGGTTCTCCAACTTCTCAATAATGGTTGTGCACTTTAGTGTATAATTTAGTATATAGGAGATAAGTCAAGGGAGGGGTAATTTTTAGGGTACTAAAGTTACAGTCTTGTAATCCAAAAGATGGAGAGAATATTGTAAAATAAATAGGACTAATCTGAAGCATTAAATTACTGACGCTGTTAATTTTGAAGTGCATGGTCTCATTAGGAACTAAAAGGCTCAAACTGAAACCTACATGTTAAATGGGCACATATGATGTAATAAAATTCTCCGTACAATATAGTAGATAATATGGCATTAATGAGGGTTTGGTGGATTAGTTAAAAATATGCTATAATATTATATTTTTATAGTATATTTTAAAATATGCTGTGAGGAGGGTGAGCCTCGGCGCAGCGATAAGATTATTGCTTTGTCACTTAGAAGTCACAGGTTTAAATCTTGGATATAGCCTTTCCCTTGTAAGGGTAAGGTTGCTTAAAGCTATCCCTCCTTAGACCCCTATCTAGTGGGATCCTTATGCACTGAGCCGCCCTTTTAATAAGGGTTTGGTGGATTAGTTTACTTCAACAGGTAGTTGTTCCAAATATTTGTGGCTAAAATGTATTTAGCCCTTGAAGCACCTCCCCTGTTTATGGAGCCAAGAAAGTACATAGTTGTACTAAATTTTTGGGCTTCACATGAACAATCAACAAGCTCACGTACTTAATGGCTTCTACTTAGATGGTGTTTTCAGCAAATATTACCATATTCAGTGATTTATTGCAACATATTGCAGTGGCATTGGCAATATTGTTCTTCCCTGCGGAAGCCAAAATAGCCATGGACATTGCAGAGGCTGAGACAAAAGGCTCAAGTGGGAATTTCAGGGAGGTTGATCTAAATGAGACTCCCATAATGCAAAACAAAAGACTTCTTTCCAAGGTGGAAGCCCTTATGAAAACAGGTAATCCTAGTATTTATGGAACTTACTTTCAGTCTTTTCCCGTTTAAGTTGTTTTAGCTTTTTCATAAACCATATTATTCCCATGTTGACCTTTATTTGACGTATTATTTTATCTTGCGAAAAGATGAACAATAAACTTTGTAGAACAAGTTCCATGATGTGTTGTGCAAAAGACTTTTGGACATTGGAAACAACATAAATCGTACTAGTATTTTTTTATGTGGCATGTTGCAGTGCGTAAATTCTGTGATTCATTGTTTATCTCATACTATTCCTTTTAAAGTATTTTGTAGCTCTAGTACTCAAACATACTGTTGAAATTTGTAGCTCTTGTACTCAAACATACTGTTGAAATTTATTTCAGTGAAACATTTTTGAGGATTTTTCAGGCATAAATTACACTAAATACCTTACTCTTGAGACCTGACTAAATTACACTTGATATCTCGTTTGTTCTAAACACTATCATTGGGCTTCTCAGATTTTTTATGTAATCTGTATATAATGTAAAATTCATTGGAAGCTACACTTTTCATAAACTACGAATAGTGTAGCCCATTCTATACTACATTCCAAACATACTGTTGAAGCTGCAAACTGTGCACAATGATCTTGTCTTGTTTTTGGGCCCTAGCACAACAATGATTCTGTTGAAAACATGTGCATGGGCAGGAGCAAGGGGCCTCTAATCCTGAGCTCTCTAATGCCTCTTGTAATGCCTCAATCTCCCAAATGTATTTTGTTTTTCTTTTTTCTATTGATCATTAAATTCTATATAAAATAAGTGACCTTTTAATATTTTAGAGGTATAAAATTGTGCAGTTTTGAATTTTTTACGATTTTTTTCAAGGAAAAAGCTCTAAATTTGTGTATTTTTTATTTTTATTTTTTTGAAAATTATTAAAAATTCATAATCACACTATTTCATGCATGTAAGATATCAAAATGTCATTTATTTATATAGAATATAGTAAGCAACAGAAAAAAGGGAGAAAAAAAGCATTTGGGAGGTTGGGGCATTCTAGAAATGTGTCTCTTGTTATGTCTGTTAAAGTTTCCAGTGTCCTGGCTTCAGAGTACATATCTCCATCATTAATCTTCCTTCTCTATTCTTATGCTTATTGCGGTTGCGGTTGCAGTGGAGACGGGCCGACGATACTTTCCTCATTGCTCGGAAGTGCTGGATAAGTTCATGGAGGAAGAGCTGCCTGATTTGTGTTTCCTTGAGAAGGGTTCTCAAGAAGAGCAGAGAATGAAGACAACACGTTTCATGGAGCTTAAAGACAATGTTCAAAAGGCCTTCAACAAGGACAAAGCTAAGTTTGGCCACTCTGGGATTTCTCCCTCATCTTCCTCGTCTTCCCTCAACAATAATCATGTGCATAACAAGGCAAGAAAAGTGTGAAAGTCACTTTTTGGTCCATCTTTGTTCTTGGGGTAATTAAGTTACATAGTTCAAATTTAGATTTGGTGGGTAACTAGAGATTTTGATACCTTGGAAGCCATGAAATTTGTGATATGCTGAAAGCTGACCCAATTCACTTTTGTGTACTGTAGACACCAATTTATCTTTAGAGATTAGAAAACAAATCCTCACATCATCTTATATTATTTTCCCTTGAATTATCTTCCTTAGCACTTGGGATGTTTAATCTCAAGTTTTCATCTGGCGCTTTGCTGAATAATAGGACTTGACACGGTTTTTCAAGATTTTTTTTTTAAAATATTGGATTTGATATTTACAGGAACTCGAACCTAATACTTCATACTCGAGTGATAATAGCCTCTTCCACAAAATCAATAATATCTTTCGATCATGAAAATTCTAGTTTAGTTTTGTATTATTTGAATTTTTTGCCCAAGAAAATATTTTAGTTTATCTTTGGCGTATGGCAAATATCAATAGAGGTTCAAACTGGGAGTTTAGGGATGTGCATTAATCTTTTCTTCTAGGTGGTAACCCCCAAAAATAGGAGAAAGATAGAAAAAAATACCTTTGAATATGCAAATTTCAATTTAGTATCGGAAATTAACCTAATTATTCTAAAATGTTTAGTGACTGATATGGGATTAAATTATGAAGTCAAATTATATATGTAGTTCATTTAATATATGAAAAACTAAAAAGCGAAATGATAGAAACTATTTAACAAACAGTAATTTTAACTTATCATATAACAATAGTGTTTGTTTGGAATATCTTATTTTTGGACAATAATTGCTTATAAATTGTGATTCATGGTATACGAGGTAAGTATGTGAGAGGAGTTTTATCTCGGCTTGCGTAATAAGCATTTATATTCAAAAAATAAGTGTTTCCAAACATGCACTAACACTTAAAGTAGCGACAACTAATTTTACTAACACTTAACGCGGTAATAACTAATTTCACTAAAAAAAACTAGGTTATTTCATAAATTTAGTTCTAGAATAGTCTATAAGGAATTTATAATAATTAAGCCATTTTAATGAACCATGTTGATATTCTCATATTTCAATAGTCATGGTGTAAAATGTACTACAAACTAAGTTTTATATTTAGGATTTGAGGGGTATTAATTTATCAAGAGGAATTTTTTAACATATTAAAATGCAATAGGACATAATTGGTGCAATACGATATTATTATTTTTTGATGAAAACATAACTACGTATTCATGATGAAAAAGTATAAGCTACAAAGTATTTAAGTAATATACATACATCATGTGAAAGGTAAGACAGATTCCAAAGAACATATTTGGTTATAGTAATGATTTTTATATGTGAACGCCTAACAAGTTTACAATGTATCGGAAATCTGTATGGATGAAGTACTTGCTACTATCTGAGAATGAAAATCATTGCATCCCTAAGTGCCTGTAGCTGCATTTGGAAGACTGCAAGTCTAATTTTAGGATGACGAACCCATTCATGGAAATCATTGTGAGCAAAATAAATTTTGATAGATAAGATTTTTGTTAATCTTAAAGAAGACAACATCCCATTGAGCATTGTAGGTCCGCGGCAAAAGATGCCCTTCTCCACTTGGTACTAGTAGGTCATCAATTGTATTGGCAGTTTGATGATATTGTTGTAATAATTGAGATGTAACAATGCTCGCCCTAACTTGTGCCGATTTGATCACCTACTGTGGAGATATCCTCATACCTGCATGGCACTTTATTTCTGGCAAATCACAAAGATTCTAGTAATTGACTTGACACTGACATTGACAAGTCCACACAACAGTGGATAATAACATGACTATCAAACCACAAAGATTCTAGTAATTTAATGACATTTTTTCCTTTTCAAGTCTATAACCGATAATAGTACCAAACCCACAAGCTCTGTAGAAGGGGCAATCTAAGAACAAATGCTTTAACGACTCATTACTATACCCACAGAAATAACACATCTTAGAAGCAACCAAATGTCTCGCTCGTAATAACTGAGTTGTTGGTAAAATATGTCAAACAATTTTCCACAACAATAACTAAAGCCGAGGAGGTGGGAAAGATTTTCAAATAAAATCACATACCTCATTTATTTTCTTGGCTGGGATGTCCAATAGTGGAGTGGAGCAAACGATAACCATCATGGATAGTATATATTCCTGAATTATTACCTGACCATATGATAACATTAGGGGCTCTAGATAAAGGAATTGGATACCTTGTGAATTGCTGAATCACTTGGCTAGGGTAAAGTGAGGATAAAAGATGAAAATCCCACTTTCCTACAAAGCGCATTATAAGGTTTGGCACCTTCATATTTAAGTATGCCTAACCAAACTGTTGTAAAGGCCACCAAAGCTGACTATTTAATTAGAGGGATTGAAGAATCCTCACCAACTTGCTAGGTAAGAATGTCAGTAACAACATTTCATGCCTTAAGAATCTATCTCCACAAAGTTGAACTCTTGTTAGCAGGTTTAAACAGATAATTTTGGTTAGGATCCAAATGCCTTCTTTAACATTACTCTACTGAGTAAGGTAGATTTGTGAGCAATGATGCACCAAAGATGTTTAGCTAACAAGGCATAATTGAAAGCTTCCAACTGAAGAATTTGTAGACCACCATGGCCTGTGGACGGACATAACTCTTCGCACCGCAGAAAATGAGCTTTGGTTGAAGTATTAGACCATCCCCAGAAGAAATTTGCCATCTCCATTACTATGGTGTGACATAACTGACTAGAAAACTTCATATATGAAAAAGGGTATGCCAACAATGATTACAATGAATTCTTTATTAGCACAAGTCTTCCCTCCTGAGATAGAAGATTGCTTTTCCACCGCAAGCCTCTTATCAATTTTCTCAAGAACCTCACGATATTTTCTTTTTCCCTGTTCTTGGATCATCAATACGATATTATTAAGTGAATCATCTAGTAAAAATGTTGGGAAGTTAATTGAGTTAATGTAAGAAAAAAATATTAAAGCCCTAGTATGAGCATGGCGTGACACAGTAATTAGTGGTGAATGGCTAAGTTTTGAATTAAAATATAATGTAACAAGCCATTTCATTAATGATCGATTAAAGAACTATATTAGATTTTCATGGTTAAGACATGTTGAATCAACCGCCATTTGGAATAATTTATTGGTATTGAGGCTACATGCCCATAACTTAAATATATGACTACTGGTTAAATTATAACGACTTATAATTAGTCAATTCAAGCGCTTAATAGTAATGACTTGCAATTTGAGTCAACTTGAAAGTAGATTGGGGAACGGTTTTAAAAAGCATTGCCAACTTTTTTTGGGTGAAATATTACATTTTTTATTAAGGGTTAAGGTGCAAAAATACACATGTGGTTTTTCTAAAAGTGCACTCAACACCAAGTGCTTTTTTTAGAGGCAAAAGTGACTATATGCTTTCAAAATGAGTACAAAAATCACATATTCCGTTAGCTCTAAAAAGTTGACCGTGAGTTTAAACTTTGTTGACTAAAAATGATGATATGGAGCATGATTTAGATGAATAATAAACAACTGGCAGCAACCAGTTGCTGACATAGCCAGCGAAACAACATTTAAATAAAAAATTGATAGGTTGTGAGGGTGCGGCGCAAGATCATCGACCACCTTCATCTTCTTCCCCTTCCGTCCTCCCTTGCATCGCCGGCGGCCTTCATCTTCCTCACCATTGCCGCCGGCGACCGACCTCAGCTGTACTCCAAGAAAGCCACCGCCATGAGCTCCGAAACACGGGGGAGAGGCGCCGCAGACTGGGGGGAGAGAGCTCAAGCCTGAGAGTCGAGCACGATGAGCTTCACTTAGCCTTTAACCAGAGTTCTGGAGAGAAGAGATCCAGAGGTGCTGCGAGTTTTAGAGAGTTCAGAATCGAACCAAAGTGCCTGACCTTTGTGGCTCCTCCGGCGTCTTCTTCCTTCCTCTGCTTCAGACCACCACCGGCGAGACAGAGTCCCGTGAAGCGTTGCTTACCAGAGCTCAGAATATTTAAAATGTAACTGATACTTTCCCATCCCAAGTTTGAAACCCACTTCCATGGATGCATATGTCAACGGTCAGGAACCTCTCCATTGAGGTGCATCTCCATTGCGCCTCCATTTATTAAAAACAGAGCGTCTTTGTTTTTTCCAGTCCCTTACTGCATGTGACGATGGCAAAGCAGAAGCTGATGATGACGAGCCCAATTCTTCTTCAAATGAAAGAAGTCAATCTACTCCACCTCATCAGAAAAACAATAATAATGGTAAAAGTGAGATGGGCATAAGGGATGAGAGTAGCGACTCAAGATTATGAAAAGCGTATAACCTTAAAAAACTGAACCCTTCTTCTTCAAATTCCATAAGTCAATCCACTACTACAGCAGAAGCCGCCATGAGAAAAGCTTGTGTCTCAGTCCGTGCCAGATCAGAAGCCCCCATGGTGTGTGCGCATCTCCATATGAGGATGCAGGTCTGGGCGACAGTGTGTAATCGCGAACAAGACCACAAGAGGTGACAGTGATAACGACAGATGTAGTGATGGTCGACTCCACGAACTGAACCTCTCTTCTTTAGATGAAGGCTTAGAAGAGGACGATGGGTGAAGAGAGGGAGGAATAGAGATAACAGCGCCGGAAGAAATTTGCAAACGTTAAGCCAAACAGGAGAAAAACAAAGTCGCTGCTTAATTTCTTTTTTTGAAAGATCAAACGACACCGTTTTTAATAAATGGAGGCGCAATGGAGGGGAACCTCAATGGAGAGGTTCTGACCGGATATGTCAAAGGAGTAATAAATCACAGTTGTACTCCAGCTGGCAGTGTGATGCCAAAATTGACGGACGTCATCGCTTGCTAACGGGTTATGTGACTTTTGCACCTATTTTGAAAGCATATAGTCACTTTTACCCCTAAAAAAAGCACTTGGTGTTGAGTGCACTTTTAGAAAAACCACATGTGTATTTTTACACCTTAACCCTTTTATTAATGATTAAGATGCCCTAGGCACAAAAGGATTTTCCCTTTTAAAGATGCTCCCTATGATAGCTTTGCCCTTTAAAAGATGCCCTGGACAAGCCAGTCAGCCACACATCAACAACTTCTTTTTCCCTCTTTTTTAAATTCCTCTATATTGTAGAGTAGTTATTAATTACAAAAAGTACTATTCTATAAAATAATGTTGAACTGAAACAAGGAGAATCTTTAGATGGTAACGAGAAACATCTTATTTTAGGTCCAACGCAAATTACGTTAATTAGTATTCTCTCATATTTTAAATATAAAACAGAGTTAATTTTTTTTAGAGATGAAGAAAACTAAATAAGTTACTTAATCATATGTTGTGTATCTTTAACTTATATATTAGTTTATTAGTCAAGCTAATTATTTTAGAGGTAAAAATTAAAAATAAAAATACTCTAAAGTAATTTATTTAACTTCCTTAATCTTTATAAAAAAAATCAATTATGTCTTATATTTAGAACTTTCAGGGAGTACTTTCATAAAAGTTGCATCAACAAACAATTCGTCAACAGTTTGGCTACTTTAGACGCAATTTTAAATTATATTTAGTTATAAGAAACCTTAATATATCGCATCTCTTAAAAATATACAAGGCATGATCATATAATTCAAAGCTTTTTTTTTTCCCTTTAAGACAAAATCCTAATTTAACCAAACAAATTACATTCATAGTAACGAAAATAAAAAGGATAAACGTCAAGTTCTATGTACGGATACATCTACATCTTACATATAGACTGAACAAAAATAAGACAATGGATGTTATTACGACAATTATTGATTTAGTCAAGGTTTAAGCATCTGGTTGATTTTTGGAAAAATTACTCTGAAGTCTTATATGAAAACATTAATGCTAGAAAGTCCATTAAATTGTCAACATGTCATTGTAGGTTGTCATTTCCTGCATCAAATGTTATTACTGCTATGCCGCTAACTTGCCATGAGATTTTTTTGTAATTAATTAATTATGTGAAACTACAAAATATTTTTTCCTTATTTTAATTTTTTTAAAGCTTTCATTCAAAGGCAAATTTATTTTATACAACATGTTCAGAGATTTCCATGTTAGGGAGAGTGTGAAATGAATGAAATGTAATTAGATTATGATTTTAGGTTAAAATACATACAGTACTCTAAAGTATTTTTTCATGATGTGTCCAACATCATAAAATATTTTATGATTCATTCAACATATTTTTTTAGATGCATCCAATATCTTAAAGTATTTTATAGCACAATTATGCCCTCAAAGTATTAATTAATTTCTTAAGAGAAATTTTGCCAATGAAGCCCTTTTTTTTGTAGATGCAATTTTAACCTCACCATTAATTCCCCAAAAGTCCTTTAAGTGAATATGTACTTAGCACTCTAAAATACTTGAAAAGAAAAACCTTTAGGGAGTTGGATGAGCCATAATTATTTTAGGGCATTTAACCCATCGTAAAAATACTTTAAGGTGCTGGATACACCATAATCTTATGGTTTTTTATGTTGCTTAATTTCCTATTCTTCTTAGTTTCCTATTTTTGGCATGTTTTGGGACCCTAGCCTCATGCTTTGTCTATTTAGTTCATTGTTTCTATATCACTACAAAAAAAAAAAAAAAAACACTCATTTTCTGACGGAATTTTCTTGTGGTTAAATTTGCCACGGAAATTACTCATGGAATTCTGTCGCAAATTCCGCGACAAATTTTTTTGCCACGGAATTTCGTGGCAATTAGCTACGGAATTTTTCCGTCTCTAATTCTGTCTCAAAAATTAAAAATTTATTAAATTTTATCTTAAAAATAATATTTATAATATTTAAAAATTAATTATTAAATAATTTTAACTAAAAATAAAAAATTACTAGTAATGAAAATTATACTATTATTTATTAATATTATATTCATAAATTTATAAAAAATAATATTTATAACATTAAAATATTAGTTATTAATTAATTATATTTAATCTTAATTATTAAAATTATATTATTATTTATTAATATTATATTTAAAATTTTCTACTAAAATAATATTTATGATATTATGATATTAGTTATTATTTAATTTTATTTAAAAATAAATTATAATTTATTAATATTATATTTATCATTCTATATTAAAAATAATATTTATAATATTAAATTACTAGTTATTAAGTAATTTTAATTTAAAATATAATTTAAATTCAAAAAAATTGGTTAAAATATAGTTATATATTTATTAAAAATGAAAATTTTATTTAATTTGAAATTAGTTAATCATAAATATATAAATATTTTTTAAATTTTTATTTAATTTATTATTATTTTTGATATTATATATATATATGACACTATTATATATATAACATTATGTAATAATATAACACAGGTCCATTTCGGCACAACTAGCAAAAGCTCGCGCGCGAAGGCACTAGGAGCAAGAGGTCGCCGGTTCAAATTGGAGGAGAAGCATTTTTAGGAATTAGAGAGACGTGGACACGTGGCAACGAGGGGGAGGAGGCACCACGTGGCGCACTAGAAGAAGGGACACGCAGCACACTGCGGAGCAGACAAATGGCCCGTTGTGGGGCTGACACATGGCATTTAGAAATTAAAAAATTTTAAAAAATACAAAAAAATTTCCAACGGAAATGAAATTCCGTCGCAAATTCATTTGTCACACATCTTTTTGCGAGGAAACGGATTTCGTCAGAAATTCCGTCAAAAAAGTTGAATTTCATGGTAAATTCTATCAAAAATTTAATATTTTTTTATAGTGTATGTTATCAGTTTTCAGTCAACATACAAAGTTATTAAAAAAGCAAGGTAAATTTCACTATTATTTCTTACAATTTATTGAATTTTACTTTTAGTTAACTAAAAGTTAACTTTGATAAAACTCAAACAAAGTCCTTTTGAAACTATAAGAATCAAAGAGAATGATTTGAGACTACAAGGACTAACTTGCCAAAATGAGTTAAAACCTGCCAAAATGAGACTACAAGGACTAAAACTATAATCAAACTATAAGAACAAACAATAATATTAACCCAAACAAAAACAGGGTAATTCTTTTGTTCTAGTTCATTGTATATTTAGGTATTTAAAACTCAAAAACTACTACTAAATTGAATTTAGTAGACTAAAATACTACTACAACACATAAATCTTATCCCACTAAGTAGGTTAGCTAAATTGACTATATCATATTATTATGCTTTATCAACAACCAAATCTTTAAATAAATTATTGACTTTAACACGGTTAAACCAAAAACCAAAATATCTACTCCCTTTAGGTATAACATAGAAACTAAATAATTAATTTATGGTGACTAAAAAAATTAGTTAAGTTAATTATTTGTAAAAAAATATATGTTTATTTTCCAAAAAGTACTCCATTTAACCATGTGCAAGGAAAACTAGTATTTTATATGAAAACTCTTCTTTAGTAAAAAAAAAAAAAAATCTTTAATATATGTACAATCACTAAAGGATAATTTGAGAAAAACATAATAAATTTGATAAACATATGATATGGTATACTAAACTACTCGTAATATACTAAACATATGAGAAAATACATAATATATGTGGTTTGGAGTCTTATATTTTATACTAAACTAAACCTCTCTTTAACTCATTCAAAATCGGATGGAATAACTAATGACCTAAATAAGCCAAATTTAATTTGGTATGATTAAATTATTGATTTTAGTTGCGTCTTACTCACCATCCATCCAAAACTAATGAAGGATATCAATTATTCAATTACTCCTTTTGATCCTTATTTTAAGGCACTTCTAACTACCTATTAAAATCAACAAAAGGTAGTTAAGTCATCAACTTGATCTGAAAATAAAATGAAATCTTAAATTTAGAAATATTTAGTATCATGAATTACAAGTAAAGAAACCGTGGCAGGTGAAATTAA
This sequence comes from Inga laurina, assembly GCA_963855925.1. Taxonomy (NCBI): domain Eukaryota; kingdom Viridiplantae; phylum Streptophyta; class Magnoliopsida; order Fabales; family Fabaceae; genus Inga; species Inga laurina. Next base: position 59,427,114 of record OY979708.1, read on the forward strand.
TGAGATTTTAAATATGATTAATCTACAAAAATGTAATTAATTAATTAACATATTAGCTTGGGACTTATAATAGGGATAATATATTTTTTTTCATAAGTAAAAAAAATATGTGAGTTAAGTCCCGAGGCTCACCAGGTCAGGGTATGCCTCATGGGTCAATAAAAATAATCCATTCTAACTTATACAATAAAAATGGAAGTAGTAACTAATGAGTTGTTGATTGATATAATAAGCAATCTCATTGTAGGAGTAGAACACAAATTCAAATATCAAAAAGTATATTATTGGGAGATACACAAACTCTTTACCTTCCAACCCTTAATAGATTATATATATATATATATATACTAGACCAAATTTGTTTAAGAAAAACCCGGATGGAGTGTTTCCTGTTCTGACTCCTTACACGAGCCTCAACAGTTACAACCATATTAAATTCAAAACTTTCACAGAGCAAACATTCAAAGATAAATACAAAAACACCCAGACACACGAGAGCATCAAAATTTGTGAATAAGTAACAAACACTACATTGTACAGTACGTACCATGTCATGTGTTTTACTTAATTAACCCATCGAACGACGTGTCCTTACGACCTTCACTAGACTAATAATGCATCAAATATGGTTAATAAATTATATGATTGCAAGATCCATATCCGAACGTAACTCCAAGTTGCATTATTATTTATTTAAATAAAACCTGTTGGCAAAAAAAAAAAATTAAATAAAACCATTTGCCGTAATTAATTTTGTACGTAGTTGCCATTTGTCTCGTACGTAGCTTCCCAAGTTGTTCATTAGTATATTATTTTGCAATAAATGACGACAACGTACACTTTAATAAATAACTTAAGTGGGTCCCATATTGCCTCCAACGAATTAGATCCGGTAACATGGGTTTTAATCATAAGCTGAACCTGCCCAATTCAGAAAAATAGGCGGTTTGGGTTTTATAAAATAGGATCATTTTGATGCAGTTTTTTTTTGTTCGAACCCTTATAGCCAAACCCACGTCTTATTTATTTATTTTATTTTTTTAAACAAAAATGTGACTTCTCTGAGTGTATTGTGCAACCTAACACCATTAATATTAACTAATTATTGATTGTATTGAATGTTAATGATGAATTTTTTTGATAAAAAAATTATGGATTTTAGATTTATGTTTATTTTGTAATGTATGGACCTATGATAAATGCTTAGTAGAATTAAATGATAAATGAATTAGTGAAAACATAAAACCTAAAAACCACTATGTTAATTGAAGTCAAAAAATTTAAAAAAAATAACTTATAGGATTGCAAGTTTAACTCATCCTACATTTATCTCTTCTAAGTGTATGAACTTCCTGAGATCTTTTCTATCAATTGTGAAGGGATATGACATTCTTTCACCTACAATCCCATAAGGCATCTGCAAGTTGATCTTATCAATTTTTTTATGGAGCTTTTGCCATCGTGCCAAGAAGGGAGATTTGGTTCCATCTTGTTGATCCTATTAAACATAAAATACATATTACAAGTAAGATACCACAACACCTTTAAATATTGCCTTTTAGTATGTTTCATCACCACCACCACCACTATCTTTTTTCACTTTGTATCGTGAAGTTTTACATTTCGGACATTTACTAAGACCTTCATATTTCTTTATATACAATATGCAAACATTAGGGCAAGTGTGTATCTTTTTATACTCCATACCCATTATAGACAAGATTTTCTTGGCCTCATACACACGATTTAGAAATACATTATCGTATGAAAGCATATTACACAACAATTTAAGCAACAATGTGAAACTACTATTGGTCTACCCATAAGTTGTCTTTAAGTTAACCAAATGCAAAGTACTTGTCAAGTGTGTATATTTACTCCCAGGGTATAACGGTGTCTCTACATCACTCCTTAGGCTATCATAGATACACGATTGTGTAAAGGATTTTGCATCAACATCATGAATCATTTTCTTTGTTCTATCATCATCTACATCATCCACAACTTCCCTCTTTTGGGATGTAGAAGCAATTACTTCCTCACTATGCTATATTCACTTTGTGTATCGAATATTTATTCCGTGACGAAGTAGGTGATCCCTTATATCATCAATATCCCATCGACTCTTATTTAAACAATTGACATGAGAACAAAAATGCATCTCTTTTTTGCTAGACACATTTCTTTTAGCAAATTCAATAAACCCTTCCTCCCCATTCTCATATTATTTCATAGTTCTCAATGCATTCATCTAACTATAATTCATTTTATTACCACCTAAGCCATTTCCAATAACACTCAAGTTTAGAACAGTTATCAAGTTTAGAATAATTTCGGTAGTATTTCCCCTTAATAGTAAGACATCCAAAAATTTCAATAATAATCCATTTCAGCTTATTTCAAACAAAACTAACCCACAAAAAATAAAAAAGAGAAAAGTGTCACAGTATTTTAGCTGCCAGCAACAATTCTTGTTCACAACATTGGAACCTCAATGGAAGTAAATAAGCATTTTTCAACAAAACCATCAATTAAAACTTAACATTTCTAGTTTCTCATTCAACATAAATTCATCGTATCAATCCCTAGACCCTTGAGAGAGCATTATCTACTTTTCCTCTATTTTTGAGCATGCTTCAAAGTTCAATTTAACAACCATGACTTAACCATCGCGCGCGCGCACACAAACACACACACAAAAACAATCCTTTACCATTTCTTTCAATTTATACATAAACCTTGAGCAACTTTAATTCATCAAAGAATTTTCTTCTTTACAAACTCTCCATATTAATTCCCAACAAAGATACATATTGTATTGCAAAATCTTATAAGGATTTTTTAAAATTTATTTCGCATTTAAAATCTCTCAATTCTCAAATGAAGATGCATTTTTCATCAAAACTAGGACATAAGCACGGTTTAAAAATTAAAAAAAAAACAAAAAATGGTCAAAAGTAGTAAATTACCTCCACAATGAAGCAACGATATTGTCAGTTATTGCAATGGTGGAGGAGCAGCGATGAAGGATGACGAGGAGCGACGGAGGGAATGTGAGGATGTAGGACGGTGATGGAGGCTGAGAGGTTTTGGATGGAGTACGAAGGAGGACTCGCAATGGAGGACGACGAGGATCAACGAAGGGAATGTGTAGAGGACGAGAGGTTTCGTATGGAGGAGGAGTTATAATTCGAGTGGTTGAGGAGAGTGCTTTTAAGATTGCTTTTGACATCCCTTTTTAAAAAAAAGGGACTCCAAAAGCAATCTTAAAAACGCTCTCCTCAACTTGGCATCCCTTTTTAAAAAAAGGAACTCCAAAAGCTCCTAAGGGACGCCAAAAGTATTTCCTTTAATGCCAAAGGCCAAGTCTTTTGGCGTCCAAAAAGACGCCAAAGGCCACTATTTTGCGTTCGATTTTTCGTCCCTTTTGAGCAAAAGGATGCCAAAGGCCACTATTTTGAGTCTGTTTTCAAAAAACGGACGCCAAAATCATATCAGAAAATTGCAAAGTACCACTGCCTATGTTTTGACATCCCTTTTTCTAAAAACGGACGTTAGAGACAAACATTAAATCTTTTCTCTATAGTAGTGCCTCTTCTGACAGAAAAATCAATGTTACATGTATTTAACAATATTATTAATGATTTAATTATTAATACCCCCTTTGGTTCTTTTTATAAGAGCTCAAAATTTGAACTGCCTTCACTAGTTGAAAAATGACTTTTTAGACCGGTTAAAAATAACTTTTTAGACCGATTTTGGATCAGGTCTTGATACATCCGATCTAAAAAGTCTGACACATTTTAGACCGATTTCTTAAAGTCACACTTTTGAGACAGGTTGTATTGATAACCGGTCTTAAAATAAACTATTTTAAGACCGGTTGTCATGAGCACCGGTCTTAAAATGCCTCTTTTGTAAGCTATAGAGAAACATTTTTTGGACCGATTTTCCATATAAGTTTGAATTTTAAGATCGGTTGTCAATACAACGGTCTTAAAAGCTTGAATTCGCCTGAATTTTAAGCCGGTTGTATGGAAAACCGGTCTTAAAAGTTATTTTAAGACCGGTTATCTATATAACCGGTCTCAAAAGTATTATAATTATTTTTTTACTTGTCTTTTATTATGTTAGTAATCAGAATACATCCTAGATGCTACTTCCAATGCCATACTTATTAAGTGCCAGTTCATTTTCCTTCCACTTATCATTTCCTTTTTCTTTAACCTTTTCATTACGAACTTTTAACATAACATATATGCGTCTTCATCCTCATGTAATGTGTTGTTTTAAAACTATCATATATGCATAATTATGTATGTAAAACACAGGCCAATGACATGTCTCAAACAAGTTGACATGTATAAATGCATGGTTTCATATAATCACAAAAACAACAAACATGTCAATTCATGCAACCAACAAGTTTTGTAGAAAGGCTCGCTCTGATTAACATTAGTTGGATCCAGAGTACCCTCACTAGGACAACTCATTGTCCTCACTTTAAGGACACTATTTAAGGACAGTGATTGTTTAAGGAAAATTTACTACACGGTGCTAATTGCTATCCCAATAAAGCTTTACATCACTTAATAGTATAACACGGCACTATCTACAAAGGCATCGTTCAAAAGCAATTTCCAAGTTATGCAAACATGAACAAATAATTAATTGCAATGCACAAGTTGATAATCAATATCAAATAATATTAGTAACATGTAAATGTGGTTCTCGCTTCTCTTATAAGATCCAAAAATTGAGACAAAGCTAAAAACTTGAGCAATAAAAAACTATGTTCTTGCAACTACATATGAGAAAATAATGGCACCTCCTTTTTCAAACATACAACACTTGAGCAATAAAAAATTACTATTAACCAAGCATAAAGCTGAACACACTTAAAATGGACGGATAATACTAGTTCAAACAGAGAATGCAAGCCAACAACAATTAGAGATCATGGCAATTTAGTCCACCAGCAATTCAATCACCCAATTGCATGTGAAGGAAACAAGCCAACAACAATAATGCCGCTCTTAATTAATTAAAAGAAATTGATTACAAATCTTATTTGATTGAGTCATAAATACCTAGAGTTCGAGCTTAAGGAACAAACCCAGGGGAAGTAAGCAACGACAACGAGGGAATGCAACCCACAGTACCCCTGCATCAACCAGCGGCATTGGTAAGAAATGGATGAGAGACGTGGGAAGGAGGAGTTTGACAAAGAAACACAGGGGAGGCAAGAAAACGAGGTTGAGAAAGAAACAAACGCCAAGCCTTATGGTAATGTATTCAACTATACATTTGTGTTGACGGCGTCGAAGGTTAAGGACGGAGAAGAGAAGTGGAAAGGAGGAGCTGCCGCAAATCGATGGAAGGGTTTGCAAGATGTGCTTGAGTATCAGATTTCAGAGTTGAAATTAGGCCTGAGATGAAAAGGTGAATTTAGGTTATTTTTAAGACCGGTTGTTCTATAAAACCGGTCTTAAAAGTAATATTTTGGACCGATTATTATAAATAACCATAATAACTGGTCTTAAAAGTAATGAATTTTTTTACCTTTTTTTAAGACCGGTCCTTAATAACAAATGGTCTTAAATTTTTAATATTTGAGACCGGTTGTTCTTTAAACCCAATCTAAAAAATAATAAACATATTATTTTTTTAATTGTGTTTAATTAGATAATATATTAGACTTGTTATATTTAGAATCGGTCTAGAAAATATGTTATATATATTTATATTTTTAATTATTTATATTTTAAGACCGGTTGTTGCTGGAATTGGTCTAAAAGGTATTTTTTTTAGACCTTATATCAATATAACTGATCTTAAAAGTTGATTATAATTACAAAAATGCTACCGGTTATATTTTTAAAACCTTATCCGATATAACCGATCTAAATGTGCCGGTCTAAAAGCCCTTTTTTGTACTAGTGCTTGATCCTTGGTAATGAGTTTTTTCCTTTTTGTCCCTCATTAATTATATGTATTGCATTAATTAGAATGTTGGTGATTCTTATATTTACTTTATTTCTCTTTCTTACTTGCCCCTCATAAAAATGGGCATACTTGGTAAAAAAAAAAGTTATTTTAGACATATTTATCATTTTTAACTAATTTTAACCGCATTCTTAAACTGCATAATTCGGTTATCAAGTTTTTATAAATAGGACCGGAGATAGTTGTACTCCCTCCGGTCCACAATATATGCACTTTAACTATATCACGGGAAATAAGAAATGATAGTTATGTCATTTAATATGTCTCAAAATGCAACTTTTTTCCACTCTTACCCTTCTTGAGAAATTTGTTGCATTGTGAGTGTTATTTTAGAGAGATGTGAGAATATAATGAGTGGGTCAAAGTTAGAAAGTGGGTATTAATTACAGAGACAAAATAAAAAAAACATTAATTAAACATAAAATAATTTATATTCTGAATAAGGGAGTATTTATTGTGAGAACTAAAAAATAGAACAAAAGTCTGGTAACAGCTTTTAATAAATTTAGCGCAAGGGTTTATGAAAAACCAGTGGGACAAGTGTAAAACTGCTTTGGGAATTCGTATTATCATGCATGAGACAATCTTCCTAAAAGTGTGTGTCTGACGTTAATCGTATCAAACAGTTTGTTGGTGCCTTTTTCCGGTTAAAAAAAAAACACACAAAGAGCTTTGTACTTCGACTTTGTCCCACTGGCAGTTAAGTACTTAAAGCAAGCTTCTTGTGTCTTGAGACCTTTTATGGGATAACAACTTTTTCTGTGATCACAGCTTTAATTATGTCTCAACGACAATGGTTCCAAAATCAACCACCACGTGACTCAGTAGATGGAAAGCTATATATTCTCCCTGGTCTAAAGTGTAGCGATAACTTGAGAGTGAATTTTAGTATTAAATGTGAGATTTTTTTTTTATCTGTTGTATTTATCATTTTTTTAAAATTAATTTTCATAACCTATAAAATGATATATAATCTAATATTACACATAAATATTTTTAAAATGTCATGTTTAAATAAGTAAACCTTTCATTAAAAATTATGGGAGTAAAAGTATTAAATTAACTTTAAATTGAAACATTAAATATTCGCTGGAAGAGTTTTATGTAATCATCCTTGTGTGGTCCTTGCTAACTCGACTTGAGGTAGTTGAGGTTTAATGTGACTACTAGATACCAGGCAGTTTGATATCCCAGAAAAAGGGACAATGATTCAACGACATTTTATCATTAAAGTATAGTTTTTTAGGAATATTTAGTCATAAAGTGCATATATTAGAGTTCCCTTCAAATATAAAATTATTGAGAGTAGTAAACCTTTGGTTAATAGATATTGATGTTGACCACTAACTTTTAAGGGAAAAAAAAATCTAGTTTAAGTCACATGTATGTGGCATGTCTATATGAAAAGAACTTCAGAATATGAAAAAAAATAAGCATATTTATATCTAGAATTTTTTGTTTTGATTTTTTTTCCCTTTTTGGATATGACATTCATCACTTTTATCATTTTTTAATTTCATATAGCTTGGTGCTTTTAAAATCTGGTGACAAGGGGAGAGGGATAGTTATTTACTTTTTACTTCTGCCTCATATCTTCTTCAACATTTGTTTAATATCATATGTTTTATGGTATATACTATTTTGTTCATTTTGCGTTACTAATCTTCAAACACTTCTAAGATAACATTGAGTCAAAAAAATATTCTTGATACCTACTTCTCCTTCACGAATATTTTTAAAACAAAAATGACCTTTAACCTAAGAAAGAAAGTATGGTTAAGCCCACATGGAATTTTACGTGGCACGCACCTATTTAGACTACCGTATGACTAGGGTCATACAACAATGCTATTGTTTTAATACTTCCAAGCCGATATTGAAGTAAAAAAAATTCTAAATACCCATAACTCAGTTGTAAATACTTTCAAAGCAAAAATAATCATTAATGGATAAAAAAACATGTACTATGATATTACAAAAATATAACATAAAAGTTTTTTTGGGGTAATGTATGCTTTAATTTTTTCTATAAAAAATGAATATGGTAAAAAAATTAACCAAAAATATTGCATTATGAAAAAAAGGAAAGTCAAGCCCGTTGTTAATGTTCATTTTATTGTTCCATGAATATTAAAAGTCATATTTTCCCTCCCTTCCAATAACCAGATTATTTGGTTGTTTAGAATGGTAAATGAACTTCTAAAAATAATTTTTTAATCGTTATTTATGACATATGCTATATAAAAAAAAAAAATTTATCTTAATTTACGTAAATAAGCTTTTTTGGAGTGTCCGATGGTGATCTATATATTCACTGATGAGACAATCCAGCTTGATGAGCATCATCATATCAATGTTCAAACAAACCGGTCTGCAAGTGATTCGGTTCATAAAGGTGGCGGCAAATTTACTGTACTACTTGTATTTAACAGAGCTGAACCACCCGGTCCAAGTTTTGTTGCTCAACTCAGAAGCTTACAACTTAAACACCTCAAAAGATTCACCCCTTTTCGTCGTCTTCATTTCTGTGCTCCACATTTATTTTTTAATTTTAACTTTTACCTCTCTCGCTTTGTTATCTTGTTCATTTTCCGATTGAATTCTTCCAAGTAATGTCAGTATGCCACTCATTCGTTAATCACTCGTCTTCTTTCTTCAATCCTTTACCCACCACACACACATGGCTTCTTCTCTCCAAGAACTTCTCACTCAGGAAGGCTTCCATTACGAAAATCGAAATCGATTCAAGTCCAAAACCAAATCCGAAGCCAAACAGAACTCTCTCTTCATCTGCCATGATCGGAGAAGCTTCGATTTATCAAACGACAAGCCGGAGAAATCTGTCACGTTGTTTCAATCCAAAATGGTCGGTTCTGCTTCTGGAACCTCGAATTCGAACTCGGATTCGAGAGCAAGTGAAGGACCTCCCATGGATGAAGTTGCAATTCGAGCTGTGATTGCTATCCTCAGTGGGTACATAGGGAATTACAAAAACGACGTTTCGTTCCGCGAAACGATACGAGAGAAATGCAATTCTTGCTTGATGAGCAGACAAGACAACGAATCGGATAATCAGATTTTGGCGAACTTGGAAATTGGTATGGAGAATATTGATAGATTGGTACAAGGTCAAGGGTTGAAGAAGAAACAGATGAGAATCAAAAGCTTGAGGAATTCCATTGAGCTTTTAACTATTGTGGCTTCTTTGAACTCTAAAAAGTCCAAAGAAGGTTCAACTTGTGGAATACCCAATTCACATCTCTCTGCTTGTGCTCAACTATACTTGGCTATAGTGTACAAGCTTGAGAAAAACGATCGAATTTCTGCAAAACACCTTCTACAAGTGTTTTGTGATTCTCCATTTTTGGCTCGAACATTTTTACTTCCTGAGCTTTGGGAGCATTTATTTCTGCCACATCTTCTGCATCTTAAAATTTGGTACACAAAAGAGCTTGAGTTCCTCTCAAATGAAGGTCATGATCATGAGAAGCAGAAGAAATTGAAGGCTCTAAGCAAAGTGTACAATGAGAGAATGGATAAAGGAACTACTCTGTTTGCTCTGTACTATAAGCAGTGGTTAAAAGTTGGGGCTAATGAGCCTCCGGTTCCGATTGTACCATTGCCATCAAGACCAAGGCACACGAGAGCTTCAAGACGAACTTCATCAGATTCTTTCACGTCACATTCCTCAATGAACCAGAACTTGTAAGTGATGTATGCAAATCTTATGTTAAAAGAAAGAGGATATATTTTAATTCTGTTAATGTGTTTTTGTGTATGTTGGTTATCTATATTAGGTACCAAGCAGTATTTGGATCCAAACTAGAGCAAAAATCGACCATTTCAGATGACCAAAATGGAGTGTTGAGAATTACTTGGCGATCAGAGAGAGATGAAGATTTGGGTGGAGATGACTACCATAGCAGTAGTACTACTGCGCAGGTTAGCTTTTCATTGGCTTATATATATATATATATATTTATAGTTTCAATCTTCTGATTTTAATATGGATGTTGCAAATCTTCTTGATTTTGACAGAAAAAAGACAGGAGGATGACTTCTTTCAGAACCTCTTCAACGATAATCAACAAAAACCATTCTGAATTGCTTGACCCGCGGAGGTCGGACTATTTCCAGTGCTTTTCTTGCAGGAACATATCAGCAGAAGGCTTGGTTGTTGGCAATAATACAGACAGCGATGCTCCGGCAAGAAAGCAAACAAATCTTTTAGGTGATCTTATCGGAGCTATTACAACTCTATGTTCGTCGGGTGTTCTAAGCGAATGCGAATTCCAGATTCGTGTGATTACCAAAGCTTGGTTGAACTCTCATGGCGATCCTGTCCTTGTGGAAGCCTTGTCAAATCCTAGTGTGATTGAGGCCATGCTCGAAGTGTTATTTGCCTCTAATGAAGATGAAATTCTGGAAATGCTTATATCAATTTTGGCAGAATTAGTAGGAAAGAATGCCGCTATAAGCCAAATTATACTGAACTCAGATCCACAGCTAGAAGTTTTTGTTAGACTTCTTAGAAAAACGAGTCTATTTCTTAAAGCTGCAGTACTGCTATATCTGGCTAAACCACAGGCAAAACAGTTGTTGTCATCAGAATGGGTGCCATTAGTGCTTCGAGTTCTAGAATTCGGGGATAAGACACAGACACTTTTTACGGTACAATGTAGTCCTCACAAGGCAGCATTTTACTTGTTGGACCAACTGCTTACTGGTTTTGATGATGATAAGAACTTAGAGAATGCAAGGCAAGTTGTTTCCCTCGGGGGATTGGCACTTCTGATCAGAAGAATCGAAGCAGGAGAGATCCATGAGAGGAACAAAGCCGCTTTGATAATGTCGTGTTGCATTTGCGCAGAAGGAGGCTGTCGAAATTTCTTAGCCGACAATTTGGATAAGGCTTGTCTACTAGAACTGATTGTTCTTGATTATACTACAAATTTTAATGGCTCTACCTTTTCTGTGCTATCAGAGTTACTCTGCCTTGACAGGTCAGTCTATTCTATTAATACCTTTAAGCCTAGGCTCATTGGTTTTGAGAAAGTCTTTTTGTTGGTTGGTTTTTCTTTTCCTTATCAGAAAGTGTTCTGATCATTGTTAGAATCTTAACAGAAGAACTAGAATTTCCAATTTCTTAAGAGGACTCAAAGAAGGCTGGGGTGGATTAAACACTATGCACATTTTGTTTATGTATCTAAGGAAGCCTCTGCCTGAAGAACGACAGTTAGTTGCAACAGTATTATTGATGCTTGATCTTATGGTAAAAAAAGTTCCCCTTTTTATTTAAACTTGTGGGGCCACTTGAAGAGGTTTCCAAATGTGAATGATAGTTATGTTTCAGGAAGATCCTTTCAAGGGAAGCTTTTACAGAGAAGAAGCAATTGAGACGATTGTGGCTGGTTTAAACTGTGAGATGTGTGATGATAGGATTCAGGAACAATCAGCCAGAGCTTTGCTCATGTTAGGAGGGCGATTTTCGTACACCGGAGAATCGGAAATGGTGAAATGGCTTTTACAGAAAGCAGGCTTCCAAGATTCATGTCATGGCAAGGAAATTGTTGTCCATGACTCGACCCCTAATGTAAGCTATAACTGAAAAACTGTAATGCTTTAGTTTCTATTTTCTTGTGCCTTAAGTTATCACCGGAAAATGTGAATTTATCATTTGGCTCTTAGTCTTCTTCTTTACCGCGACATTTTGTATGTTATCTAGACATCTTTTTATACACATTATACAAAATTCATGACTTGTGAATGATACGACTTGTTATTGATATTGGTATATGTATTGATAAATATTTGAAATGTCTGTGTTTAGTGCGTATGATATATAATATTAATAAAAAATCATGGGTTTTATGTGAAAATCGTTTTAGATTTTATTATTTCAAACATGATTAAATTATGTAGGGATTTTTCACATTAAATTTAGATGATCAATATGAGTAATGGATGTGATTACTTGTACTAAAACGGATTAAGCGTTTGTATTTGATGGATTGATAGATAGAAGAGGAAGAAGAGGAGAATTGGCAAGAGAGGGCAGCCTATGCAATGTGGAAAAGTGGGAATAAGAAATTAGTATCGGCGCTCGCGGAATCCATGGCCAATGGGATTCCGTGCCTGGCTCGAGCAAGCCTAGTGACAGTTTCATGGATGAGCAACTACCTTCATCTTTTTGAAGACACAGAGTTGCCAACAATGGCCTGCTCAATATTGATGCCACAGCTGCTACAATCCTTGAATTACGACAGAGATAATGAGGAGAGAGTGCTTGCTTCTTATTCTTTACTACGCCTCTTAAAAACTTCAGGTATGACTCTTTTTTTGTGTCATCTTCATGCTTCATCAGATTAAACATTTTAATTCCTACACTTTGACTCATATATGATTCAAATAAGTAAAAGAGATTATTAGCATATTCATCCTGCAGCTGAGTGATTTTAGACCATTAGGATCATCATCAAATGTAAGATTTATAAGATATATTTTTCAATAGTCATAATCAATATGATTGATCACGAATGCCTTGTTAAAACTCCATGCAAATATATATCTAGAATATAATGATGATTAAAGGAAAATTTTAATCTTTTGCTCTCTATATTTTCAATTTGACTCATTTGTAACTCAGTCTTTAAACTTTAATTTAGTGCAATTCTGTCATATGGTTTTCACTCAGTTAAAATTTAGTTTCTAAACTAACTCAGTTCCTATAATTTTAACTATTTAACACTTTAGTCCATATACGTTTGTGAAATATATAATTTTATTTTCTAAAATATAAAAATTAATATTTTAAATGACTAAATTATAGGGATCGAGTAGTAACTAAGTCAAAATTATAATGATAAAAAGATTAACTTCCTCAATTATTAAAAAAAAAAAAAAGATTAATTTCCCCGCAATCAAATGTTATTAGATGTTGATTCTCGCACTATTCATATAGCTAATGAATAATATGATTTGTCAGAGTTTTTATATTGGATATGAATGAAATATTATGCATGATGAATGATATTATTCATATTCGATGGGAATATTTTGAGATTCATGACTGTAAAACGATGAGACATGATTGGTCGGTCTCACGTGGGGACACAATGTGAACAGGAAGATGTGATGTTGCATGGCGAAACAAAGAGGCAATGAGACACCTCCAAAACCTCTCTCTCGTGACGTGGACGGCCACCGAGCTCCTCTCCAACCCCACCTTGCACTCACAACAATAACACAATCATTCACATCTCTCTCTCTCTCTCTCTCTAAATTATAGAAGCGGAGGATCTGTAATCTGTATAATAATGAGCTGATTTTGTATATATATACATTATTAATAAACACAATACATGTTTTATTCATTTCGGCTGCCTCATGTTGGCAATGAGGAAAGTAATTTTTTTTAAAATCTAAGTAAAATTTCTTTCTATACATACGCAAGATATATATAAGATATCAATGCATTTTTTAATTTTTTTTTTTCAACAATTCTGAATGTATTCATTACTGAAAAGTGGTTACAAGATACTCGAGAAAGAAGAAAGAGGGGAAAAAAACCAAGCTGAAAAATTACATTAGCGAACTAGCAAGAAGACAGGGGGAGAGGCCTACAATTGAGAAAAAAGAAGACAAGAAGCCTAAACAACAGTAAGAGAGTAACGACAAAAGCAAAGACAAATATCAACCCGGATCTATATTATATATATCAATGCATTTTTTAATTAAAATTATATATATACATATACATACATATATATATATATATATATATATATATATATATATATATATATATCTCTCTAAAGTCTAAACATTATTTAATAGTTCAGGCCCAAAAAAAATTATTTAATATAGTAACAACTCCTCCTCATTTTATAGACAGTAACACAAATGATATTTTCAAATTTTTCCTTACATTTATTATGAAGATACATATTTAACAATTATTTTAACAAATTCTTCCCCTCTCACAGAATTAGCAGTAACAAATCAGACGAAAACAAAAGTGAAAAGTTATATAATTATTCATAAGTTAAGAATACAAGTTACATATACTTTGTATGAAATATTCTTCAGATCCTTAATATAAGACATATTTATCTAATTTGATTAGATTAAGGAAGTTAGTTGAGTTAGTTAATTAATATAAATATATTTTTTAAAACACCCTAGTCAGTATCATTAATTCCTTCGTTCCCCCTCCTCCTTGATTATTATTGAGAAAGCATTAATAGGGGTAAATTATGAAAAAATTTCTAAATATAAAAATTTTGTTTTATATTAAAATTTAAGATTAACTCTACAAATATGTTTTATATTAAGAATCGGAGGAGCATATAGGCTTTGAAATGATGATCTAGTTTTGTCTTTCATAGGTCAACCTTACCATCGTAATGCAATGCTTTACAAATTTTTCTTTAAAATAATAAAATTAAAGCGAGATGCCTTAATATTATGAGCTAACGGATTTAGTGGTTTAAATGCTGGTTTCTACTGGAAGTATTTGAATAATTTAGCCAATAAAAAAATCATTCCATCACGTGCTTACTTCGTGTATCGTAAAATTACTTTCAAAAAATTATATCCTAATAAAAAAAAAGTTGAGAAATAAAATAATAAAGGAAAGAGGGGAGGGAGAGTTTTTGTATGTGGATATGAATAATTTGGCCAGCTGTAAGCTTAAGGGCCGTGCATGTGGCCTTCTTGCACTAGATTGTGACATTACCACATACCCCATCTTCTTCCCTCTTCAAATACTCTCTTTAGTATTAAATATAAGATAAGGTTGATTTTCTTAAAAAATATTAAGAAATAAGTTACTCAATCATATTATATGTTGTGTATCCTTATATTATATATTAATTTATTAGTCAAATTAATTAGTTTGAGGGAAAAATAAAAATAAAAATATTCTAAAGTAATTTAATTAACTTCCTTAATCTCTCTAAAAAAAATCAACTTTGTCTTATATTTATGATCGAATGAAGTATATTCATTAATTTCTCTTCAAATAAGAGTAAAACTATGACACTATACTATAGGCAAGACTTTCTTTGTAAGCTAGGGAGGGCTTTCTACTTCAGTTTGTGAATAATACAATATGGCTAAAGTATGTTTTTAGTCATTTATATTTATGAGATTTCATTTTAGTCATTTAACTTTAAAAAATGTGTTTTTAGTACTTTTAAATTAACACCGTTCACTTCACTAATAGAAAATACCAAACTCAGCAAATTTAGAATACCGACATGTCTTTTCTAGAAGGTTGATTTTAAAATTAAAATATAACAGTAATTATATTAAAGAATTAAAATTTGGACACATGTCACATTTTAAACTTGCTAACTTGGCATTTTTTGTTAGTGAAGTTAATGGTGTTAACTTAAAAGAACTAAAAACACATTTTTTAAAGTTAATTCAATCAATTTAAATTTTGAATATCATAAAAAATGCATCCAAAAAAGACCCACCATGTTCGTTGACATGAAATCATCATCATTCTTGTGTTATATATATATATATATATATATAAACGGGCCCTCAAACTCAAAACAAAGGACAAAAAAACAGCACATGACTACGAGGACTCTATCATTGACATTTTCTCTAATATCCTTCTTTCAAAGGTAATAAACCCTAATTGTCTTTTTCTATTGTAAACGTTGTCATCACATGATCATTCCCTCTCTTCCTCAGCTTTATCTAAAATCGGGTCGTCTGATCTTCCTATGCCCAAAACAGTTCTCAACGACAAAAACATATAGTAATAATTAACTTCATTATATTGAGGGCAATTAAAGTCATTTCACAAAAATAACTCTAAAATATTCTCTAAAGGACTTTACAGGAATTAAGCTATTTTAATAGACCATTTTAGAATTATCATGGTTCTTTGGTTCTGTTATTGAAGGTTTATCAGAGTTCATCTAGTTCTACAGTTTCAACTATACAAATTCATATGCACATCCGTGCCTTTCTTGAGCACAAAATCTATCTAACTAAACATAGCCTTACATGTAGCTTCAAATGCAGGAATAATGGAGGTTCTAAAATATGATGTGAGTTCTTCCCGCAAGAAAGATTATTCATCTTAATTAAAGACTTGATATAACACTTAAACCTATGTTTGATATCATTTAATTTTAGACAATAAGTCCTTATTACGCAAGTCGAGATAAAACTCTTCTTACATACTTATCTCGTATACCGTAAATTACGATTTATAAGCACTTATTATCCAAAAATAAGCTATTCCAAATGAGCACTTAATTAAACACTTTATACCAATATGTTCCAACTAATAGAAAATTAAATAAGTCATAATCGAAGTAACAGTTTGTTGGTGGTCTGAAACTGCGGTTGGATTTGCCTCAGTAGGGTGACTTCAAGCCTTGAATTATCTGATTTTTATCAAGTTGAATCAAAGCTTTAGCGCCGCCCCACTCTTCAAGCACTCCTCAAATACTAAGGATGTTGTTTTCTCAAATTGCAAGTGATATTGCAACCATTTCCTATATTGATATGATAATCAGCAATAGCTATAACAACTCTCTGATACCATTTCGTAGCAGCTACACAAAGAGGCTTTTGATACCATAACTTCCAAGATTGTAAACTTACTCTGATACCATAACTTCTAGGATTGTAAACTAAGCTCTGATATCATAACACAATTCACGATCATATGAGAGAAAGAGAGACGTCGAATGAATAAAAGACCCGATGGGTTTGAACCTATTATGTTTAAGTAAATTTTCTTTCCAGTCCTTATTTACATAATTATATATATATATATATTTCAAAGAAAATATAATATATATAATTTATTATAATACGTGTGTGTATACACTTTTTTATAATATATATTTAATAAATTATTTAATATTTCTTTGATTTACCTTTCATGCAAATATTTATTATTAATTAATATATTATGTATTAAAAATTAAATAATATTTATATTTTAATCTTGATTTATATTTAATATTTGTATTTTTATATTTTCATATATATTATCCTTTTAATCTAATTATTTAATATATTATTATATTATATAAATTTTTATAATATAATAATAGAAAATTACAAATTTTACCATTCCATCAGTAATTTTTGCCACAAATTACTGATAGGATTTTTTTCATAAAACTGACAGAAAAATTCTATAGCTAATTCCGTCATAAATTATATTTTCTTATAAAATTTTTTGTTAGTAGTTACTGATGAAAATAATTCCACAATTTTTGAAAAAATTTTTTTCTATTAGTAATTACCGATGAAAATAATTTCGTCGGTAATTCCATATTTTTTTAAGTGTTCTTCCCCACCTTTATCTAAAAATGGGGTCATCTTCCTGTGCCCAAAACACTTCTCATTAGCCAATCTGATGTTCTATCATATATCAATATCCTCACTACATCCATCATTGATCACTCATTTCCTTTTATGATATTCTCACATATATATCCAAAAAATGTATATGGGAGAAAGACAACAACAACACACACACACACACACACACACACACCCTCCAAATCTATAAAACTTATTTCAAGATCCCAAAATGGCTTAATTAGTTACTTTTTTTTTTTTTTGATCAAGAGTTTTCCCCTTTCAAAGTTTAGAGCAGAAATGATTTTTGCCTCTCCTAACAAATGCTATTTCTAAGATTCGAACTTGTGTTCTCCTCCTTGTGGGGTGATGTCACTTATCACCTCAACTAATAGCTTGATTAACAATTAACAACTTTAACTTATAAAAAAAACTAAGATAGTAATAATTAATTTCATTGAGAGGAACTGAGACATTTTTCAAAAAAAAAAAAAAAAAAATCCAGAATATTCTCTAAGGACTTCATAGGAATTAAGCTAGTTTAAAAGATCATTTTAAAATTTTCATAGTTCATGTTTCTTATATGTCTTTCTTACCATCTATATTATCCATATGTATAATAAATCCACAGGGGAAAGCAGATTGATTGTCTTGTTTAATTACCAGCTTTAAAATAGTAATTCTCTGGTATCTGTCATACTTTTTATATATAGCAGTTTTGGCTTTTCTTTTTGCTCAGCCTAATTTATATCTTTTGATCCCTGGTATGTATAATATACATGTCTTACAGCATGTGATCGATGCCTGCATCACATCTCACCATGAATATGTTATTTCTGACCAAAAAAAAAAATAACTGAACTAACTGATCTTCTCTTTACGTTGTTCATCTTTTGAATTTTGTGGTGTGGCAGTTCTTGACAATAACAATCAGTGCCAGTGAGACAGGAGTGTTTCTTCCATTGTCGTTTCTATTAATCCATGCATGTACATATATGCATCTCCAAGATAACAGTAAAACCAAAAGTAGCAACAAAGCTTAGTAAAGACAATAGTAATAAATAACCCCTGCAAAATGAACTACGTACAATATATAATCCCCAATTATTGTGTGTGTGTGTGGTCCCCTTCATTCATATCTATCTATCTGTTTCGTCTTCACATGTACAAGATGCCTTTTAATAGTGTTATTTACATCAGTACATAAGACAAGAATGTTGTTTTGTGAATGTGGCAATTGATATGAACCCTATAAATGTCTGAACGCACGGAAAATATAGAAAATGTTGAGGGACCACTTTGACAAAAGTTTCCGATGTTTTAGGCAAAACAAGAAGTTCAAGCATACATATATGGCATGCAATGTGCGAGATGAACTGGAGAATCTACTAGAATTAGAGTGGTCCAAATGGTAGATACAAATTTGAATGGAAATGTATAAGTTTATTATAAGTTAACTGGATCAGTAAAACAAAAAAAAAAAAAAACGACATGTGGAGTTTAACTGAAAATAACACAACATCACAGACCAAAGGAAATGCTGGTTTTCACTAGACGGCAAAATTTAAGTAAGGTTTGAGTGACAAAAATAAACATTAATTGAGACCCTTAACGTGCTTGCTTGACTTGTTTAGGAAAGGATATTATGATTTTGAGTACGGATCATTTGAAGTGAGATTTCCTGAAGTTTCCTAAAATAAGCAACAAATATTATTTTGCTCCTAAATATATAGGAACTAGATAAATAATTTATATATATTAAAAAAATTAGTTAAGTTAGTTATTGTAACAATTATGTATCGGCTAAAATCCCCTATTTAATCATTACCCCATATGGGAGTTTCATTTAATATATGTAATCAATAGCTTGGGGAAAAAATTATAAATTTGGAAGGCAAAGTGGATTAATATTTTTATATTTAGGATTAAAACAAACTCATCAACTAGTTCCTATATTTAGGACTTAAAGGAGTAATATTCTATATTAGCTTTGTTTGATATATGTAGAATATCTTCAAGCCTAACTATAAGTTGTTTCTTATAAATAGGCACAGAGAATGTATATATAACCTATTTTGGTACTTTTTCTCAAGTTCTGCACAAATTAATCCACAATGTTGCTAAAAGAATCAAAATATCTTGGTCCTCCACTATTACACTGAGAAAATAACCGAAAGGACAATTCACTTATAGTTATGATTATGATTAGAAAAGTATCCATAGTTAGAAAAGTATCTATAATAATCATGGCAGTTTGAAAATCAATCATTGAACCTTTTAATTTGCTGGGCATTGGTTTTGATTGTGTTGGCTGCTCCGTCTTGTCTGTTTAATTTGCTTTATTCTTTTTTTTTTTTAATTAAATGGATAAACACAAACAGTATAAAGTTTTAAACATGCAGTCTCATACTAATAGTGGAATCTTTCATGTTATTATGTTACAAAGTCATTAGCTATATGATTAGGTCTTTAAAGGGTCATTTTGCATTAGTTGTTTCATCTTGTAGTAGGCCTTGTTTCATTGTGGATTCAATCAATTTTGGTGAAGTGATGAGTAACAATTTGGACAGTCAAGATTTAATACTTCTCCATTTCTTAATGTAAAGGCTCCTTAACTAACTTGAAAGGTTGGTAAATTACTTAATTATCACAAATATGACCTTTGTATAACATTGGATTATATACTAGTTCATAATAAATTAGTTTGGGGGAAATGATGAATATTAGAGATAAGATGGATTGAATTCTTATATTTAGAATAAATACTAGCCTCCTAACTAGTTCCTAAAATTAGGACTGGAGGAGTATAATTTTATTTTTATATTTTTAATACATTTTTTGTTTTAATATATACAGAATATTTTTTGATGAATAATACAGAATTAAAAATAAAGATGATGTTAACCCATATGCCTTTTCAGTAAGGCCATCGTTGAAGGACCCAATAAGAGATAACAAAAGCGAAGGCATCTAAAGGGGCTTCCATTAAATTTTAGGCCCAATCCAAGGAGCTACCACAAGCTTCGTATGGTAAAAGTAAATCATAAGAAAAAAAAAGAAAGAATTGTTGAGAGTGGGCTTTGAGCCCATGCCCTTTCGGGCCAGAACCATAATCTGGCGCCTTAGACCAACTCGGCCATCCCAGCCACAATAACTTGTGTTCATTTGTTACATATATTTTATAAACAAAGACTTATTTTGCAAAGTAGATGATGACTACAATTAAATGCCGACAAAACATTATTACAATTTAATCCTTTAACACGATACTTTTATAATTTGAAAGAGAAGTTGTTCATGGTGAAAGTTTAGCTTGGATGAAATTTTCGTTAGGTTTTATTTTGAATATTTTACGATTTTCAAATTTTAGATAAAAGATTAATATGTCAGTATTTAATGGCAAAGCCACCATTTACATTCGTTTAGCAAAATTTTTCATTAGTCGGAAAAAAAAAGCCAAAATTTTTCATTAATGATATTAATATTAAGACATTAAAGATGGAAACTTGATAAATTTAAGAGACAAAATTGAAACTGGATGTAAATTTAGAGGACTAAATATATCTTTTACCAAAAAATTCAATTAAAATTACAAATGTAAGTTTTTTTTTTATAATAGAAGCATTTTGGAGATTTTATATTCTTATTTTCCTTTCTTTCCCCCCTTTTGTATCAACCAAACATTTTTCCTCATTAAAATATCTTTTGACACTGATGTTGCTTATAATGGGCAATAAGGGACCACATTGCCATCACAAAAGCACATTTGAACAAACTACTAGTCTTTCACTTTTGACCCTAGCCTACTGATTAGTATCAATGATTAAAAAGTAAATACTCCTTCGGATTCCTAATTTAATACATATTTAGAGAGTTGATGTGTAAAAACTATTTTTTATATTTTTGATTTTTTTAATTAATTTACCCTTATCAATGCTCCTTCAACAATAATCAAGGAGAGGGAATGAAGGAATTAGGAAAGATGACTAGAGTATTTTAAAAATTACATATTATATCGACTAACTTAAGTAATTTCCTTAATCTGCTCAGCAAGTGCCCAATTCCTAATTGCCCATCATGGGCAGATTAGCCAAAACCAATCGTAAGTAACTTACATTAGGTATTGACCAAAAAACAAAAAAATCTACTTACATTAGGTAAATAAATCTTAATATAAGCATCGGAGTGAAGATATTTAGTAAGTTAGAATTTGTTAGTTACAATGTATGAGATAGTTACACCATTGTCTCTATCTCTCTGTTACTTGAAACACAATCAATTTAATACTCAATCATACAAGGTTGAACGTGTTTGAACATTCTGGGCTCCTCTTTGGAATCCTAAGACGGTTATGAAAAAAAAAAAACCAAAATTCTTTTACCTTCTGCCATATTCATTATGAGTTACAGCAATTGCAAAATCATCTCTCTTTTGATTTCACAGGAACGCCTTTATACATTTGAACACGATCCTTCATAGCATCTCTCCTAGGCCTAGCAACCTTGTTGTTAGGGTCAAATAGAAGGACTTCTTCAAATGCCTTTAGGGCAGACTTATATTCCTTTTTCTTCTCATAGGCATCACCCAGATTGTTCCATGCTGTGACATAGCCAGGTTGAAGCTTCACAGCCTTCTCAAACTGAGCAATTCCCTTGTCAAGCTTCCCGTCACGAACATAGCTCACACCGAGAGCATTGTAAACCTAAATTGGTAATGTGAAGATCATCAGTAAAGTAAATGATTCACAGGTCATTTCCAAATGGGTCAATCAAACCCAAATGACAGGGCAGACTCAAAGGTCCAAGATAGAACTGTCTGCTAATATTTGTATTATGTACATCACTGGTGCAGAAAATGGTGCTCATTTCTTCGGGATCTCTAACGAGAACTATGTATATACTTATTTGGAGATGTTTCTCTCCTTGTACGATTCATAGGTTTCAAATAGGATGGGAAAGGCAATTCAGTCTTTGCTGTGATCTAATACATTTGGTTGTCTTTAGAACATTATGGGATATAATAGCTTGTATTTTCTCTCTTTGGTGCTTGGTTCATGGTCTTTCATAAGGAGCCAAGGGATTGGGCAGTTTGTTGCACCCTTAAAAGTCACTTTGTTATATTATTTTCTGTTCTTGCTTCAGTTCTTGCATGTTAAATTTTATCTTATGCGGGCACTTCATCATCCTCTAATGTATTTTCTCTTGTTTTATCGAAAAACCAATGATGGTAGAAATGTGTATAGATAGAGCTGAACTGCATTCCTGCAGAGGATATAAATGTGTTATTTAAAATGAGAATTTTTGAATTTGTCCCTCAAAGGCCTTAACACAAGATGAGTAAGCAACTCCAGTCATTACTCATAAAACATACAACTAATATCAAATCAAGTCACTGTATAAAGGACCAATACGTTTCACATGGGCAGGATTATGCTCAATTCTCCATGTACTGAAGAAAACTTCTACCTCAGCAGGTCCAAGTTTAGTATGTTGATTAAATTTTATAAGAGATATTCAACAAGTTTTTCATTCGTATAGTAAGACCAATCAGTACCTTAATTTCTTAACATAAATTAACGATAGGTCTAATTCATCAAACCTGGGCAAGATCCTGATCATCTCCATCCCACTTCTCAATAGCCTGAAGCAAGTACTTAGTAGCAGCCGGGTAAAATTTCCTCCTCAACATCACTGCTCCAAGTTCAAAAAGCTCAGTTGCACTTGCATCTCCACTTCTTACTTGCTCCTGAAACAGTGGAAGAAAAAAAAACCTACAGGATGAATTAAGTAGCTTAAGAAGAAAGAATACAGAGTTTAACATAATTTAAAGAAGCTAATACCAATGATCATGCTCAAGCAGCAAGATCTATTGTTTTAAAGGAATGAAATGGACGAAGCTCAATCTTTTACCTGCAACTCCTTGGCAGAAAGGTCAAGTTCTCTGCGAACAAGAACTTGCCGAATCACAAAGTATGTCCCAACCCCTAGCAAACCTAATAACAATATCAAGTACAGTAATTGGATCCCTAAATCAAATAATTCTCCAATCTCATATATCTCATTTGTCTTCAATGTGTCAATTGCATATGCCATTTGAGGAGAAACCATTGATAAAAGTGGTCCAAACAAGAGTGATGAGACCCATGACCTTCCATCATCTTCAAGATCCTCAATTCTAAAGTGGGTCACTGAAAATTCAACACAACAACATTGAAAAGAGCTCTGTCTCAGGTGACGATTTCAATTTGAAAACAAAGACCAAATATATGAAATGAGGGAAATTGACCAATAATTCAATAATAAAGTTTAAGTAATACTCATAATGAAAGGAACATGAACTTTCCACTGGGTTTACTAAAAGTGACTATTTGGATCTTAAAACTAGTTGACAACAATTAAAGTTCACAAGCATGTTACAAGCGCAAATACCACTTAGAGCTGTCAAAATGGGTTGAAACCACAATTTTGAATCATCCAATCAAATTTATAAACAGGTTTAAACCATAAACTGCTGACCCATATAAAAGAAGTTTAATTTGACCCGCTTGCTCAACCTGCATAGGATAGGTTAGGGCAGATTGTAGACTCAAGTTTTTTATTCCTTTTCATTTTGTAAGTGGACCCATCTAACTCTTCCTTTGGTGAAATTTATTCTCACTTGGAACTTTGGTGACTCTGCGATGGTTTTGTGAATGGTTTTCAACGTGATTCTAATCCAAATTGTGTGGTATAGAAGAATTGAATATTTGATGTATAAGGAAGGAGTTTGGAGATTATTAATCTTAACACTTTTAAGTTTTTTTATTCCTGAACTCCATAATTTCCTAAAAAATAGGAGTAAATGGAAAACCATATATACAAAACAGAATTGAGCAGAATATTTGGGAAAAAACTAAACAACATGGACTAAACTATTTTCATTAGCCAACACAGACAGAGACTTGGTGGACAAGCAAACATGTAGACAAATATCTCCCCATTATATAACTAATCCCAGAAATTTGGTGTTAAAAAATGCAGAACAGGTGTCCCTAGGACTCATCTCAAGATCAGTAAATAAGTAAACTCCTCACATCATCAAATTTAAATCGAGACCCTATTAAGATCCAACAAATTTGTCTTCCCCTACAATCCCACAAATTCAAAACAGATGTTGGCATTTGGTGAGGTGAAATCACAAGGATCATAAAATTTGACTTGAAATAAAATAAAAATTAGTGTAAAATTTCACCCAATTTCATGGGAGGCCTATGTAGCTTACTTTAAAATTAAAGTTTACTATAGAAATTACGTCAAAAGCTAGCAGTAACCAATGTGTGGAAAACATGCTAAATGCTTCCAATAGATCAAGTACACAAATGTCCACGTATACATGTTTTGCGTATTTAAACAAACATTTACAAAAATCGTCGGTACCTGAGTTGTACTCATGAGGTTGCAATTGCAAATCCTTGGCCCGGGCCTTGTCAACCAATTCACTCCACTTTCTTGACAATGAACAGATGTCAACCTAAAATGTACACAAAGAAATACCTCTTGAGTCCTTACCATTAAGAACCATCTTAAATTAGAAGGAGCATACACACACATATCCGAATAGCCCAATAGAGATTAGCAAAAACCTTATCAGCATCCTGAAGTACGGATGTAATTAGTCCACCATCCATAGCCAAAGCAACTGCGATGTTGATACTACTATTATGCACAAAGCTCTTGCCATGTCTACAACTTGGAGAAGCTTTCACCGCCGTGCTTGGTCCCACATTAGCAGTAACTTTATCCGATTGCGGCTCCGCAGAAGACGCAGTTAGGCAAACGGTAGAAAGAGAAGAAGATGAAGAGTTAGCTGAGGACTTAACTTGGTCAATTTCATGCCCTGACTCTGCGAATAGAGGATTAATAGACCCAGCAGCCGCAACACCCCCTTCCTCCACCGTAATTGCCGCCGAATTCCCGATGTTGGCCTGAATCTGGGTTTGGCTTCGGTTAGCCGAGGAAATACCTAATGACGTCGGAAAAATGGATTTCCGGTGAAGGGTTGAGGAAGAACGGAGGAAGGAAGAATTGAGAAGGTGAGCCATTGGAGGGGGGATCGAGGGAAGCTCGTCACTGTAACAAGTTCAAGGCAAATCGTTTGAGGATAAAATTTTATATTATAATTATTAATTAGTTATATATCGTTATCCGTTGCCTTACATGAAAAAAAAAATAAAAAATAAAAATATATATATATATAATCAGCCGCAAAAACAAAAGCAGACAACTTATGGAGTTATTTGATTTTTTTCACTACTTTTATTTTTATTCCCTTAAAATAATTTTGCGGGCAAAATTTTTAGAACAGGATTTGGAAGGAAAAAAACTGTTTCAATCATTATTTTGAAAAACATGAAATGGTGACCAAAATGGACTTAGCTTTACTCATTTTTTATCCGGTCCGCGCACATTCTTTACTCCATAACTATGTAGTTTTGGGATAAAGAAAGCAATGGAAACACTTTTTCTTTAAGACAAGTTAAAGAGCACATGACACTCTGAAATGTTTTTGTCCAATAGCACAATGTATCTTAAATTAATTTTTAATATACTCAACATCCTAAAATATTCTTTTTCCTGACACCAATATCTATATATTGAAAATCACTTCAAAGTGTTAGTTGCCACTAAAAAGATATTATAGGGTCTTAAGTGTATTAAAAATTAATTTAGAATCAATTGAAAAATATATCATGGTGATGAATTTTTATTTTTTTAAAAAAATGTTCCCTTTGCTTTGTTTACCTAAAACTACGTAGTTTTAAAGTAAATGATAGAAGTTGATTGGAAAAGAAAATGAGAGAAGCCAAGCCCAACTAAAATGGTGAAGCGGAGAGTGAAAAAATAATTTATTTTATTAACATTATTGTTATTAATTTACTTTCTCTAATTTGGTAGAACAAAAACACAAAAGATAGTCTGATTTGGAAGCACGAATCCAAATGGACCTGTTTGATTCTGATTTTAAAAAATTTAGTATCAAAAAAGTTATAAACCAACGGGGTGAGGAAACGGATAGTTCCTAATAATATAGTAAATTAAAGTTTAAATTCTTACCAAAAGATGTGCCCATTTAATATCCGACAGTACCTCGAGCAAAATTACTTGTACAGGAGGATACTTGGGCCTAAAAAAAACATATACATTTTTTTTCACCAACAATTATAAGTTCATCCAATTATATAAAAGGCAATGAGCTCAGTTTGTTAGACATTAGACAGAAAAAAAAAGTAACCATTGAGAGTTTAGTGTTGAATTTCATAGAAGTTAAAATTAAATTTTAAAATGTGAATGCTAATTTAAAGTTCAGATTTTTACATATTTTATTCTCAATTTTTCATTCATACCAAATTGCCTTATTAGCCTCACTATTTTGACATGACAGTTTTCGTTACCAAATTAACAACTAAAGTAATGGTACGAGTACCAGCAAGCTTTGGTTCCACTGAAAGCGGTTTTGACCAAACCATATAAAATTGTTTGAATAATGGAATAAGTGTTATAAAGATATGGATGATAAGAGAGAATAAGGGATAAAGAAGAGAGAAACTCAAGAGAGAAAATAGAGAGAAATTCTTAATTATTTGTCTGTACAAAATTCTCAACCTAAGGCTTGTATTTATAGATGAAGAAAACATGTATGAATAGTGAACAACCTATATGCTATAGTAATTGCTACAATAAACCGTGTGCTATAGTACTACTACAGTAATCATACGTATTTTGCTATGGTAACCGTATATGAATAGTATTTTTAATATGAATAGTATGTATGCTTTTTAGAGATCGTGTTGACTGGAGGAGCAAGTTAGTCTTGATATGAGTCAATGGATATCCACATAATTAATATTCATAACACTCCCCCTTGAATGTCTATTACGAACGTGCCTCATTAAAAATTTTAACTAAGAAAAGCCCAATGGGATAAAAACCTAACCAAAGAAAAGACACTACAAAAAAAACGTGATTTAGTAGCGGTTAAAAATGGGTATTAGTAGCGGTTCCAACCGCTACAAACTATGTTAGTAGCGGTTAATAAAACCGCTACTAAATCGTGCGTTGCAAGCAGTTTTGTAGCGGTTCTATAAAACCGCTACTCAATAAAAATAACCGCTACATAATTTGTAGCGGTTAAGTATAACCACTACAACATCCAGAGATATTTGTAGCGGTTATACAACCGCTACAAATGTAAAAAATTATATTAAGAGCTAAAATTTTTTTTTTTAATTTTGTAGCGGTTACGAAACCGCTACAAATATAAAAAATTGAAAATTTGTTGGCGCGAATAAAATGACATTTTTTTATTTTGTAGCGGTTTACCAACCGCTACTAATTTTGAATCTCCTGAAATTAGTAGCGGTTCCTAAAAACCGCTACTAATTTTGAATTTCATGAAATTAGTAGCGGTTTTCAAACACCGCTACTAATTTCATGAAATTCAAAATTGGCGCCAAAAAATTTAAATTGAGCCGAAAAAAGCGCGTTATTTAGTAGTGGTTTCATAACTGCTACAAATATTTAAAATTTTTTAAAAAATATATAATTATTTTTTTTCTGTTTTTTCAATATTAAATTAAATACTTTATTTTGTTATTATTTTATATTTTTCAATTAGTTTATTATTCAATAGTTTAACTTATTAATAAATAAAAAGGAAATATGTAATTGAATAGGAGTAGTATAAAATTTATATTTATAGTAATATTAAGGATAGGTAGGTAATAAGGAATTATTATGTTATCTAATATAATATAATTGTGTATGAAAATGAGATACAGTTATGATATATCTAAAAAAAAATGATTAGAATAAATTTTATAGAAAGGAAAGAAGTATTCTAAAAGAAATTAAAAATCTTGTTACCATATTTGATCGTATTATTCAGCTCCTCTACTCATACGAAAGAAGTTGTAAATGAGAGAAAATGAAAGAAAGGTATGGTGAAAAGAAATTGGGGAGTGTTTGAAATGAGTTGTGGTAAGGGTATTTATAGGGATCCACGTACTATTTGTAGCGGTTAATGTAGCGGTTATTTATATATTTGTAGCGGTTAATGTAGCGGTTATTATTTAGTAGCGGTTATTTATATTTTTGTAGCGGTTTAATAACCGCTACAAATGTTATTTTAATTTTTTTTAAAAATTTTTTTTTTACATTTTATTTTAACAATTTTTTTACATTTTTTGTAAAGACAAAAACATAATTTGAATTTGATCACTCATCGTCGCCATCCCTACATAGAAAAATTATTGTTATTGATGTATTATTAAATATAAAAAATTTAATTCAAATGACGTGGACTTAAAAAAACTCACCGCAGTAGAGGTAAATTGTCATCGCCTTCAGGGAAATAGTTTTCAAAATCAGCTGGTTGAAATGGCTCACTCTCGTAGACGATGTTATCGCCTTCACCCATGTCGTAAAGGTTTCTTGGCTTTAAATGAACGACCATGTGCCAATCTCTATGCCTCTCGTCCTCGACATAATAAACCTGATGTGCCTCTGAAGCTAGAATATACGGCTCATCATCTTGAGAAATACCGGTATGAATCGGCCGTGAGAAATTGACTGATGTGATCCCTAGGTCGTCAGTTGTCAGTCCCCGAGAAGTAGTGGTATTTGCCCACAAACACTTGAACAGCGTCACGGTGAAACGGCCTTGATAATTAAGCTCGACCACATCAAGAAGCTTGCCATAGTAAGGGACGCCTCCGAACTGCATGTTGGCGTCATTGCTGCTCGCATAACTCCTTGTCCCAAATGTGCCATAAACACCCGAATTCTGTGTTTGCAATCCTTGATCCCGTGAAACAGTGCAAAACTTAAAACCATTGACATTGTATGCTGTAAACCGTTTTGTATGATCAAGAGGGCCGATTGCGAGAGCTCTGAAATCTGGTGAGTGTGGGTTGTGGTCATTTAGTATTCTGCGCGCAAACCAGCTCAGGAATTCTCTGTGGACCCTCCTATCAACTTCCGAGGATGTCTGTGTACGGATCCTGAGCTGACGCTTAACATGACTTCTGAATTCCCTGCAATTAATAATGGAAAGGCGTTAGTGAAATGAAAGTGAGAAATGTTACGAAAGATATAGATCGAATAACATGTGAGTGTACAATTCTTACCGTATGAAAGGTTCAACTTGAGTGCAATTAATCAAGACATGTCTATGTGCTTGGAACTTCTCAGTTGCCGTTAGTTTGAAGTTCTCAGTTGCTCCAACTGGTTTACCAACACGAGGGATAAATTCTCCTGATGTCGGCGCAGGTTCAGGACAATCGTCAACACGAGGCGGGCGGTTGAAAGCCGTCTCAAGATCATCAAAATACCTTGAGCAAAAATATAGCACCTCATCCCCTATATAGCCTTCAGCTATAGAACCTTCTGGCCATGCCTTATTCCTCACGTAAGATTTTAATTTCCCAAGGAACCTATGAAGTACAGAAGAGAAAATTGATATAAAATGATGAAAAGGACGACTGGCAAACATTAAATACAGACAATAAATTAAAGCACATGTTTAAAATGAGTACCTCTCAATCGGATACATCCAACGATATTGTACTGGTCCAGCAAGCTTTGTTTCATGAACGAGGTGGACTGTGAGGTGAACCATCACAGTAAAAAAGGACGGAGGAAAGATCATCTCCAAATGACAAAGCGTAAGAACGATTTTCGACTGCAGCTGATCGAGCTCCTCAGCAATCAAAACCTTAGAACACAACTTCCGAAAGAAAGAACAAAGTTCCACCAAAACGATGGAAACATCGGGAGGAAGTGTATTCTTTATAGCCAGAGGGAGTAATTGTTGCATAAGAACATGTGAGTCGTGACTCTTGAGGCCAGCAACCTTTCGAGCCTGCAAGTCGATACATCGAGAAATGTTGCTTGAATACCCATCAGGAACTTTTAATTTCTTCAACGTCGCGAGGAACACATCCTTGTTCTGTTTTGTGAGGGTAAACTTTGCCGGTGTAAATCTGTCATGCTCATCTGGCCAAGCGTCTTCACAAACTCCCATGTCGCGTAAATCTTTCCTCTCTTGAAGGTGATCTTTTGTCTTGCCGGGTTCGTTGAGCAGCGTATACAGCACATTGTCGCAAACATTCTTTTTAATGTGCATTACATCAAGACTGTGGCGAAGTAAATTAGATCTCCAATATGGAAGCGTGAAGAAAATACTTATCTTCTTCCACTGCTGAGGGGCCGAAGTCCTGCGCGTCTTTTGGCGAGTTTGTGCTGAATCGTCGCTTTTTCCAAACTCGAAGTCAACATGCTCAAGCTGCTGTAAGATATCTGTACCGGACAAAGTCTGAGGTGGTCCTCTTTTCTCTGGTTTCCCATTGAAGCGATTCCGTTGCAATCTGAACTTATGCGTTCCATCGAGAAACCTTCGATGCCCCATGAAGCACCACTTTCGGCTGTGGGGAAGGCGCAATGCGTCAGAGTCAAAATTGCAAGCTGGACATGTAGACCCAGTATGCACATTTCAACCAGATAATGTGCCAAGGCCAGGAAAGTCACTAATCGTCCACATCAAGGCTGCACGCATGTTGAACAAAGTCTTTCCGTAAGCGTCGTACGTCTCCAAGCTGACATTCCACAGGTCAAGCAATTCCGCAATAAGCGGTTGGAGATACACATCGATGTCATTGCCCGGTGCCTTTTTGCTTGGAATGATCATAGACATAATGAAAGAGCTTTGTTTCATACACATCCAGGGGGTAAGTTGTAGGGAACTAAGACTACTGGCCAAATACTGTAACTTGTGCTAAGATTCCCGAAAGGATTGAAACCGTCGGTCGCCAACGCAAGCCGAACATTTCTGGGGTCAGTCGCAAAATCTGGAAAGTCGTTGTCAAACGTTTTCCAAGCAGCTTCATCCCGCGGATGTCTTAATTTACCGTCTTCGTTTTTATCAACGGCATGTCACCTTATGTGCTCAGCAGTTTTAGACGACATAAATAATCTTTGTAGACGAGGTTTCAAAGGGAAGTACCTGAGAATCTTTGTAGGTTTCTTCTTCTGCTTTTTCCCCTTCCGAATTGTCTTGTACCTCGATGTGTGACATCTCTTACACGTCTCCCTGCTGGAATCGTCTCCCCAATACAGCATACAATCATTTGGGCACGCATCAATCTTTTGATAATTCAACCCCAACTTGTTGATAATCTTCTTGGCCTCGTAGAATGTCGTAGGAATCTTGGCGTCGGGGAATGCATCTTGTAATAAGTCGAGCAACATCGACATTCCCTTATCTGTGATCCCACACAAGCACTTGATATGATACAATTTGATCAAGAAAGATAATTTAGAATATTTGCGACAACCTTGATATAAAGGACAATCTGCTTCATCCATCAAGCTGAAAAAATCCCGAGCTGCTTTATTCCCCATAAAAGCCGGCTCTGAGCCGTGCACTTCTTCGTTGAAGTTATCGCCTTGAAATCCAAACGCATCACGCACAACATCATTCACAGGATCATCTTCATCTACTTGAACGCCTACTTGAGAACTTCGAGGAAGAGCATCGTCATATCTAATGCCGGCCTTCTCACCATGAACTGCCTAGAACGTATAGTCCTCAGGGAAAGGCTTCACAAGCAAATGTTCCTTCACAACATTTCGTGCATGCCACTTCTTGAACTTGCATTTCCGACATGGACAGACGATCTTGTCGTTACAGCTGGCGTGAGTGAATGCGAAATCCAAGAAACTGTTTAATCCGTACAAATATTCAGGAGAATTGCGCGGCAACCTGCTCCATGATTTATCCATAGCTACAAGTGAGGGAGAAGAAAGTATAGAGAAGAAGATGAGTTAGAAGAGAATGACGAATGCCTAGAACCTTATATTTTGAAATTCCAACGTTTATAATTTTGTAGCGGTTCTTAAACCGCTACACCAACCGCTACAGTAGTAAAATATTAGTAGCGGTTATATATATAAAACCGCTACCAATATTCAAGCCGTTACACCTTGGGGAAATTCAAAATTTATTTGTTGAGTATTTGTAGCGGTTATATATATAAAACCGCTACTAATATTCAAACCGTTACACGTTGGGGGGAAATTCAAAATTTACTTGTTGAGTATTTGTAGCGGTTATATATATAAAACCGCTACTAATATTCAAGCCGTTACACGTTGGGGGGAAATTCAAAATTTACTTGTTGAGTATTTGTAGCGGTTATACATATAAAACCGCTACTAATATTTAAGCCGTTGGACAGCAGATTTAAAAATAATTTTCAATTTGTAGCGGTTATACATAACATAACCGCTACAAATGTTGAGAAAGGCGGCAAATTTCAAAATTCAAATGATGAGAATTTTGTAGCGGTTGTTAAGATAAACCGCTACAACGATATATATATTTGTAGCGGTTAATATTTTAAAACCGCTACTAACGTATATTGTTGTAGCGGTTTCTTAAGATAAACCGCTACAAAAATATATATATATATATATTTGTAGCGGTTAATATGTTATAACCGCTACTAATATATATTATTGTAGCAGTTAATTAAGATAAACCGCTACAAATATGTATATTTGTAGCGGTTTTAGATTAAAACCGCTACTAAATATATACTTTATTGTTTTTTTAATTTAGATATAAATAATTCATAAATTGAACACAATAAAAAATATAATTATATAAAACACAATAAGAAACAATTACTCAATAAAAACTCATATACATATATATATTTACAAATGTTTAAACAAAAAAAAAAGTCATAAACTAAGTAGCTGGGGGCTGATCATCTGGTGCTCCCTCAGGGACCGCTGGATCGGGCCGCTGCGCAGAGTGAACCGCACCATCGTCATCAGCAGGGGGAGGAGGAGGAGTCGTACTCGGGACGACGTAGCGAGGGACAGGGGGAACTGCTGGATGCTGCTCGTCCGGGAACAGGAGACTCCATGCTCCCTCGAGCATGTTGTTCTCGATCTCACGCCACTGCGTTTGCTGAGCGTACATCATATCAGCGTGCATCTGCAGGTGCTGCTGCTGCTGCACCTGCATCTGCTGCTGCTGCTGCTGCTGATGCAGTTGCTGCTGCTGCACCTGCATCTGCTGCTCCAAATCTGACCGCAGCTGGTCAATAGACTCGTCCCTCCTACGTCTGACCCCTCTAGAGCTGCCAGTCTTAGAGGCGGCGCTCCTGCCGTAGACCATGCTGGGTCTGGCGCCTATCCCCATCCCCCGCACGCGTCCGGGGTGCTCAGCCTGAGGCAGACCCGCCTTCAAAGGAGCCGTCGGGTCCACTGACCCCTGTGACTCCTCCGGCTGTGTCTGTCGCAGCTCAGCCTGCGACTGCTGCATCCGCTCCCGCCATTTTATGAAACAATTACTAATTAGCATTTTTCATTATTAACTTGATTTTATAAAAAATATAATAATAAAATTACTTACAATGGCTGCCTCTGCCTGCTAAGAGGTCGCAGTCCCGTCACGGTGTCTATGTGTGATGGCGTACAACTCCCCATAGTCCGTCTGACGGTTCTCCTACTGTGCCTTCGCCTCCTGAAACAAATACAAAACAATAATTAGTATTATAAAATAATCAGCTAAAAGTAAGTGATTGTTTGAAAATTTACCAGCACGCTGTAGGTCACAGCAAAGGTCTTCGATCCTGCTGTGTGGTGGATCGTCTGCTGTGCCCGAATCTCGGTGTTCCTCTGAGAAAGCTCCTGGAAAAAAAATATTAAATGTATTATAATTTAAAATTAAATACAAATTAAATTGAAATTATAATTTAATATTTAACAATTACAAAATTATATATCAAAAATCTAATAAATACATTACCTGCGCTTCAGCACTCCTCCTCCACTGGACGAAACGAGCCTAGTCGTTCGGCGGCACGCCGTCTGGGACGCTCTCTGCCAGCTGCTC
Organism: Inga laurina; assembly: GCA_963855925.1. Classification (NCBI taxonomy): domain Eukaryota; kingdom Viridiplantae; phylum Streptophyta; class Magnoliopsida; order Fabales; family Fabaceae; genus Inga; species Inga laurina. Next base: position 59,461,404 of record OY979708.1, read on the forward strand.
CAGAGGCATCGTCCCGTCCTTATCCATCTTGTGGAAGAGACGGTTCCTCCTGTTCCTCCAGGTGTCACCCATCTTCATGAGGGCGTACCTCTTCCGGTTGGCCCGGACGGCAAACCGCAGCTGAAAAGAGATTATTTATATATTAATAATTACAAAAAACATAATAAATAAAATATTAATTAAATAGAATTAATTAAAAAAAATATTAATTAAATAATTTTAATTACCTGAACCACCTCCTCCCAAGCCAGGTCCTTCGGCTCCTTCGGAACGTGCCTCCACGTCTGGAAGTAAAGGGGAAACCGCATCCAATTCGAGCCCAGGTCGTTCAGGAAGCGGTTGAGCAGGTGACCCCCATTGTGGATCAGCTAGTCAGTGCCCTCATTCCACGGCACTATAACTCGGAGGCTCCGGTTCATCTGGTTCAAACCGGCCACGTCTAGCCTCCTCGTCGAAACGTTCCCCTGCTCGTCTGCACAGTTTACCGCACGTTAGATAAATTGTAATTCAAAGTTAACATTTCTAATTTAAATAAATAATTTACTAAATTAAAAAATTAATTTACCTTCGACCTGCACCTCAAACCCAGTGGACCGCGAAGACGACCCTCGTGGGTTGTTCTGGTCCCGAGCGTCCTCCTCATCGAGGAACTGCTCCATCTCCTCGAACCCCCCCATCGGGATCTCGAACTCCTCCTCGTTGAAGAAGTCCTCAACACTAATATCTGGCCTCTCCACCTCAGGCACCTCTGGTACGGTCGTCGCCTGTGGGATCGTCTGCGGTGCCTGTGGGGGGATGGGCTGAGATGCCGCGGTACCCCTGCCTGCGCGCTGCCCCCTCCCTCTGCCCCCTGCCCGGCTGGTGCCACCCCGTAAAGTCGGTCTGGGGACCTCAGGGGCCTTCCCCTTATCCTGTCATGAAGCCATATCTACTGTACAAATTACAAAAAAATTAGTCACATTATTTTAAAAAAATATAATAAAAATATAAATATAAATAAAATACGTGTTATATACGTACCTCAAATGTAAATACTGAGAAATACTGAGCAAAAACTGCTATACGGACGTCTGAACGCTCAAATCTCGAAGAAATCACTCAGAGAAACCTCAGGAAACAAAATGAGTAAAAGGAGGAAATGAAGGACGTGGGGGGTATAAATAGGCCAGATTTTAGTAGCGGTTATTCAAATAACCGCTACACTAACCGCTACAAATAATTAAATTTGTAGTGGTTCTACAATAACCGCTACAAAAGTCCACAACGTTTGAAATTATGTAGCGGTTATTGCTCAGAACTGCTACAAATGGCGAGACTCTTGAAATTCTGTAGCGGTTATAGGGGCAGAACCGCTACAAAATTCTGACCTTTGGTATTTTTTAGCGGTTCTGTGGTTGTAACCGCTACAAATAACCGCTACACTGTTGGCGCGCCAACTGGCGGGAATATTGTAGCGTTTAATGCACAGAAACCGCTACAAAATCACCGCTACAAGTTTTGGTGGGAATTTCGCGCCAACTTTGTAGCGGTTTTTTGAACTTAACCGCTACAAAAAACCTTGCCGCTACAAATTTGTAGCGGTTTAGGTAAAAACCGCTACAAATACTTTAATTTGTAGCGGTTTAATATAACCGCTACAAGTGCACCGCTACAAAATACCTTTTTTTTTAGTGAGAGTACATCATTCATTGATACGCTGTCGAGTACTACCTCATTAAAACTTTTCTAGGAAAACCTAGTAGGACAAAATCTAAATAAGGAAAAAAGAGTACAGCATATATCAACTCCCCCTCTTGACAATATCAGTCGAGATCTTTGAGTCTTCGAAGACCAATGTCATAAACAAACTTTTCAAAGATTGTACCTGGAAGTGGCTTGGTGAATAAATATGCTAGATTTTCACTTGAACTATTTACTCGATATCTATTTCACCATCCTTTTGAAGATCATGAGTGAAGAAGAATTTTGATGAAATATGCTTCGTTCTATCGCCCTTGATGTAGCCTTCTTTAAGTTGGGTAATACATGCAGTATTGTCCTCATATAAAATTGTTGGGACCATTTTGCTTTAAGATAAACCAAATGTTGTTCATATATGATGTATCACCAACCTTAACCATACACATTCGCTACTTGCTTCATGTATTACTAGAATTTCTGCATGATTAGATGATGTGGTTGATATAGTCTGTTTCATATATCACTATGAAATAGTTGTAACTCCACATGTAAACAGATAGCCTATTTGTGATTTACCTTCGTGTAGATCACACAAAAATCCAGCATCTGCATAACCAACCAGTTCATGCTTGGATACATTTGAGTAGTATAACCCCATGTCTATGGTGCCTCTAAGGTAACGAAGAATGTGTTTTACACCATTTCAATGCCTTCGTGTTGGCGAAGAACTGTATCTTGCTAATAAATTAATAGCAAATGATATATCAGGATGCGTGTGATTAACAAGATACATTAGTGCTTCAAGAGCACTAAGATATGGTACTTCTGGATTAAGTAGTTCTTCGTCACCTTCTTCACTAATTTCTCGAGGTCAGAATGGGTCTTTATCCACCTGTAAAGACCTTATAACCATTGGAGTACATAATGGATGAAATTTATCTATGTAAAATCGTTCTAGGACCCTTCTTGTATAAGTTTCTTGTTATACAAAGATCCCATTCTTGAGGTGTTCGATTTGTTATCCAAGACAACATTTTGTTCTTCCCAAATTCTTCATTTCAAATTCTTTCTTCAAATAGTTAATTACCTTTTGAAGCTCTTCAGGAGTTTCATTGATGTTGATATCATCAACATAAACAGCAATTATAGCAAATTCACTACTAGATCTTTTTATAAAGATGCATAGGCATATCAGATCATTTTTGTATCCTTCCTTCAATAGATATTCATTAAGAATATTATACCATATGTGTTCTGATTGCTTCAAGCCATACATGGACTTACACTACTACAGAAGGCATTTTTAATGACATTTTTTATACCCTTTAGATGACCGTTTTCAATAGGACGTATATGTGAGCATCGTTGAAAGTTTTAAAATAGATGACTGTTTTAAATCAGTCGTTGTAAGAGACTTTCAACGACTGTTTTTATGAAAACAGTCATTGTATCTCCAGAACATACAACGACTGTTTTGGATAAACAATCGTTGTAACCAACATACAATGATTGTTTTTGTTTAAAATAGTTGTTGTTTATTGAGACATACTACTACTGTTTTTCAAAAAACAGTCATTGTAAAACCCACGTTTGAATTTTTTTTACTTTGATTTTACTCGTCTACTGCCTACCTTTGTTCTCCTGCTGTTATTTAAGTTACGCAGGAATAAATTCAAGTGTAAATTTACAGTTATTAAAAGCAATACTTGTAGTTATTATTTACAGGGACGTAATCGATTCTTTGGTGCTAAGTCGGTGGTTCAATGCTCTAACTGTAATAACCCAAAAATGGGATTAAGGGCTAATGACTCAAAAAGTGATGTAATTATTGTTGAATAAACACTTTTGGAGAATTTGTGATGGGAATTTGGATATTTTAATGATTCCAATGGCTTCCTTGTGAAAATTCATGTGGGGAGAGTGTTTATTGTGAAATTGAAACCATTTGGAACAATTGTGCAAAAGTTGAAAACTAAACTCTGTCCATTGAAACTCTGTACAGGGCAGCCAATTTGTATGGACGTTTTAAATAGGCAAGTGGTGTCTAAAAATTCTGAAAGTTTCCAGTATTAAAGTTCACATGTCAAGCTTCAAAATGAACATATAATTTGTATCATTTTGATTTGTGACCTAAGAGTTTTGGATTTTTGAAGTTTTCCCAGCGAAATTAATTATTTTCTGGAACAGTATGCAAAGATTGAAATTCTGGGAATTTTGTGGTGATTTTCAGTAATGGCCAATATTTTTCCTATGAAGAGGACTTAAATATGTTTCATTTGGCTTTGGAATCACCTCATTTCTATTTTTCTAGAATTAGTTATGATTTTTCAAAGTTGGGCAGAAAATCTGCCAGAAAATCCGAAAATGTGAAATTAGAAATTATGACATCATCATGTGGTAAGGTGACATCAACATGGAATTAAAAGCAATTCCATCATCTTCATCAGCCATTCCCGACCCATTTCAGAGAAAAAAAAACGTGAAGAGAGCTTGGAGAAAAGAGAGAAAAAGAGGAAGAAATCTCGCAAGGTAAGCCGATTTCTCCGACGATCTAGCTCCTAACGCGTATAACCTTGTTCCTAAGCTTCTCTTCTATGTTATTTAAGGTGTTGAGAAGCAAATTTGGTGCTCAAGAGGCTAGGGTTTTCAGCCAAGTCAAGGAGAAGCTATTAGGAGCTTGAGGTAACTTCCAAACTTTCGTATATTGCTTATTCTAGCTGCTTTGGGCAATTTAATCGGTGAAATTTCACCGGATTGCCATTGGTTTTAAAGTTTGGAAATGATATGGCCTAGGGGTTATGCTGCCCAAATTGGGTCTTAATGTTAGTTTTAACCTAATGTAATGGTTAATAAAGTGGTTAGGAGTAGAAAGGAACGCGTTTACGGAGCTGAAATCGTAAAACCCCGATTTTCCCCGGAGAACTCATAAATTTCGGCCAGCTCTAGAAATGGGTCTTAGAGTTGGATTTTCAATGATTTGATGGTTCCATTGAGTTCAGGGGCGAAAATTAGGTGGGGTTACAGTTGGTCACTTTTTCAAAAAAGGCCGAAAAAGCATAATTACAAAAACGCCCCTAAAACCCTTAAAGTGGGGCTGCCAAGGGTAAATTTGTAATTTAACATTGAATTTGATAATTCTGAGTACGGAAATGGATTCCTTGGGCGGAAATATGTTAGGATAGCCCAGATTAGAATTTCGGGAAAAGTGCAACCGAACCGGGTACGGCGGGCCCGGGCCGGGTCCCCGGGGGTAGTTTTGTAAATTTTCATTATAAACTCATATAACCCCAAGTAACACTATGGAAGTGTCTAAATGGTGCATTTGGAATTGTAGGATTCGATATTTGCCGCCCTCGGGAGCCAACTGCGCCGAAGAACGTCAGGAAAGGACAAGGTAGTGACTCTCTCTCTTATACTTTGTGTAATGCACTGTATGTGTGTTGTATCACTGTTTTATGATGATTTCTGATGCTGCTGTGGTTACAGCTGGTGATAGCTGTCGTTTACAGTGCAAGCTGTTGTTTACAGCGTAAGCTGTCGTTATTGTGATTCCAGCGTAAGCTGTCGTGATGTTGATTACTGATTGCAGCGTAAGCTGTCGTGATGTTGATTACAGCAAGAGCTGTCGTATTGTGTATACAGCCGTGAGTGCTGTCGTTTGTGGTGAAAACCATGTATCTGTGAATTGCTGCTGCTGTTGCTGTTTGTGATTTATGTACATGCTTTGTGTTTATGCATTGTGTGAGTGGTTTGTTACTACTGAGATTCTCTCGAATCTCATTCTTTCCTATGACTAACATTTTAGACAGGGCATGTGGCTCAAAGGAGAAGCGGCCAACCCAGAGCAATTAGGACCCTTGGGGGTATATAGTTGAATTGGAAACGTTGGTTATGTATTTTGAACTCGGGATTACTGTATATTCTGAATCAGGAATACTACATTCGATTTTGGTTGTGTAATCCCCTAGTGTATACTTATAAACCTTCAGGTTTTATGCATAGAACCTGGGAGTTGCCGGGGATGCGGTTATACACTCTGATATGACTGAATGTATATTAACTGCACAGGTAATTATATTCGAATATTGAAATTGAGACCTGGATGGGAAAAAGAGTTTTGAAAGTTTTGTAAAAATTTTACTGTGAGACAGAAAGTTTAAAACAAGGTTAAAGCATCCAATGGTCTCTAATCCGATTTAAATGTGTTATCGAATTATAATTACGTGTTTACACTAACAGGGTTCTTAAATATATATATATATTCACAGTTTGTAGAGTTTGCAGCTAAGTGTAAATTTACACAGTTTGCAGCTTCATCTTCTTCGTGGAGACGCCAACGGGATCGAACGGAGGTTGGGATGACAAGTTCTATGGGCTTGAGCGTAGAAGGAGTAGACACGCACAGGTTCTATTCAGTTTTCATCTTCTTCTGCAAAGAACCAGCAGCGAAGAAACATAGGAGGTGTCGAACAAGGGAGCAGTTTCAACGTTCGGTTTGCTTGGTTTGTGTCATTTCAATGAGGAGATGGATACTTTGATTGTGGAGATTATCAAAGTAAATTTTTTTGGGTCGTGCATATGGATCGTCGATGCTTTTCTCGTGGGACGGTGGAGATTATGTGAAGTGAGGAAAGTGGGATTGTAATTCGTGGCGTGAGACAAGGGACCAATAAGATTTGATCCCAGACAACTCAAAAACAAAAACAAAAAGAGTTACAACGACTGGTTTTTCAAAACCAGTCGTTGATATTATCATCTTCTCCCAAAAATATGCTGATTCGCCAAGCCGCTTGGATGTATTGGCAAAGATATATGAGGGAATTGAAAAATCATGAAACTATATTATACCAATTTTCTTCAATGTCCGTCCATCTGACATTCGAACCTAGGGTGGGAAGTATAAAGAATTCTTGGGTAAATATGAAAGAGACTTCTGTGATGATATAGACAGGGTACAAATTAAGATGGAGGTCAGCGCTTACTGAAGTAGCCTATCGTTGGTTGTGATGTACAGGCTAAATCAAAGTCAGATGTTATTGATCAAATTGTTGATATTGCAATCTGCATATTGCGTCTGGGATCCTTAAGTCTGTTTGATGATCGAGTTGGGATAAAATCTAGTGTAAGAGCAATTGACGAAGAGGTTTTGAGAATTTGCAAATTTTGTTTGGCCTAAGGAAAAGGTTAAGGATATATATTAGTGGATGTTGCTTGTTTTTTAAGGGAGCTGACGAGAACTATGCCACAAAAATTCTAACAGATTGTATCACCAAAAAAAAATCTGAAAGACTGTGGATTCAATTCCATTCTAAATCAGTCGCTGCAACTAAAAAGAAAGATACGAGGTGAGGGAGGTTCGAACACACAACCTTAGGAGAACTCACCAAAAGCTCTAGCCAACTGTGCCACCACCAAAGTTGTTAAGAGGTACAACAACTGTTTTTTTATAAAACAGTCATTGTAACTCTAAATAAAAAAATAAATCAAAGAGTTGAGGGAGGTTCGAACACTCAACCTCAAGGAAAATAACCAAAGGCTCTAGCCAACTACGCTAAGACACCAAATCTGTTGAGAGATTCAACGACTGTTTTATATAGAACAATCTTTGTAACTCAAAATAAAAAAAATTACCACCCATTTTGTCAAGATTCAATGATTGTTTTATATAAAACAGTCATTGAATCTCACAAATTTTTTTTTAATTTTTGGGCTTAACTTTTAATGACTGTTTTTTATAACAGTCGTTGAAAGTGGATTTTAACGACTATTTTTAAGAATGGTAGTTGAAAGTTAAACTTTCAACTAATGGTTTTCTTGAAACAGTCGTTAATTGTTAAGACAACATTTTAAAAATGTCATCACCTCTCTTTTAACTACTGTTTTTAAAAAATGGACATTAATTGGTGTCGTTAAGTCTACTTTTTGTAGTAGTGTTATTTAACTTAACTAATATTATTCTTGAGAACTTGATTTGGATGCTTTTGGCACCTTAAGTCCTTTAGGGACTTATATCATTGTCAAGTGAGCCATATAAATAAGCAGTCGACATCCATTAAATGCAAATCAAGTCATGCATTTACTGCTAGATTAATTAAATAACGAAAAGTAGTCGCATCCACTACTGGTGAATACATTTCTTCAAAATCAATGTTAGGTCTATTTGTAAGGCCTTGGGTAACCAGACGTGCCTTATATTTAGTTATTTCACCCTTTTCATTTCTCTTTCGTACAAAGACCCATTTACATCCAACTGGCTTTACATCTTCAGGTGTAAGGGCTACAAGTCTAAATACTTTTAGTTTTGCTAATGATTTTAGTTCTGCATTAATCTTTTCTTTCCATAGGAGCTAATCTTTTCTTTGTTGGCACTCGCTAATGGATTTTGGCTCATGATCCTCATTATCATCCATTACATCATATGCTATGATAAGCAAAGATATCGTCAATGTTGATTTTATTTAGATTCCATCGTGTTCCATTCATAACATAATTTATTGAGATCTTATTATTTTCACATTTGTCAGGTACCTGGGTCTCTTTTGGGACTACGACATTCTCTTCTGGAGATATCTCTACTGAAGATAATAACTCTTCAGGAGATGGCTCTTCTAGAGCTACTAACTCTTCTTGATTATCCTCGACTTGACCATCTATATTCTTTGCTCCTTTTCTTTTTCGAGGATTTTTATCTTTAGAATCGATGGGCCTACCACGCTTTATGTGTGCTTTAAATTCATTCATAGTAGGTTGTCCTTCAGGGATATCGATTTTAATAGGAGCATTAGCAGCTAGTACATGTGACTTGTCACTTTCTTTGGGTCAATAAATGCTTCTAGCATTTGATTAGCTAAATTCTGTAAATGAATTATCTTTTGAACTTCTAGTTCTCACTGTTTTGTATGAGGATCAAAATGAGCCAATGATAATTCATTCCAACTAATACCCAATTGCTTATTTTCTCCCCCTAATGTCGGGAAAAGTGATTCATCAAAATGACAATCGAAAAATTGTGTCGTAAATAAATCTCCTATAGATGGTTCTAAATATTTTATAATTGATAGAGATTCATACCCAACATATATTCCAATACTTCTTTGCGGACCCATTTTGGTGCGTTGTGGTGGTGCTACAGGCACATATACTGCACACCCAAAAGTTCTTATATGGGAAATATTAGGTTCCTAGCCTAAAACCATTTGTAAAGGGAAACCTTTAGGTAACTTGTTGGCCTAATGCAAATTAACATTGTTGTATACAAAATGGCACAACCCTAAGCAGAAATTGGGAGATTAGATCTCATAAGTAAAAGTCTTACAATTAGTTGCAACCTTTTAACCAATGATTTTGCAAATCCATTTTGCTTATGAACATGAGTTATAGGATGTTCAATGTCAATTCCAAGGGACATACAATATTCATTAAAGGTTTGTGAAGTAAATTCTCTAACATTATCAAGACGTATTTTCTTGATAGTATAATCAGGGTAATGTGTTCTTAATCTAATTAATTTAGCAAGTAATCTCACAAACGGTAGGTTGCGTGAAGATAATAAGCAAACATGCGACCATTTAGTTGATGCATCAATTAAAACCATATAGTACCTAAATGGTCAACATGGTGGGTGTATTGGCCCACAAATATCTCCCTGTATCCGTTCTAGAAATGTGAGAGACTCACCTTTTATTTTACTTGGTGAGGGCCGAATAATCAACTTTCCCTTGGAACATGCAGCACATAAGAAATCATGGGATTGTGGTACTTGTTTACACTTCAGGGTATGTCCACAAGAATTCTCAATTATTTGTCGCATCATGATTGACCCAGGATGGCCTAACTGGTCATGCCAAATATTAAATTCATCAGTAAACTTTTAATTTACATTGGCAAACTGCATTGATGAACTTCTAGTTCTCAATAACATGTGGTTCAATTGTTCTTATACATGTGTAGTTCAAACCAGAAGAAAAGGTAGGAAAACTTTCTAATATGCATTTTCTACCAGTAACTATATTGGTGATAACAAGATATTCTTGATTATTTTTAGTTATTGTTTCTCTATGATATCCATTTTGGTGGATATCTTTGAAACTCAATAAGTTTCTTTTAGATTTGGTAGAATAAAATGCATTATCAATGCATAATTTTGTTCCTTCAGGTAACAAAATATTAGCTCTTCTGAAGCCTTCAATTAAATTTATACTACCAAATATAGTCTGAATGTTGGCTTCTTGTATTACCAAGGAGGAAAAATATTTATCATTTCTTAGTATGGTGTGGGTTTTTGCGCTATCAACAAGACATAAATCTTCAGGATTGATGCCAATAATATTCATTATTCATTGAGAAAAACATAATTAAGATTAATACAAATGATAAAAGCAACTTTAAATATAGTAAAACATAGCAGTTCAAATTAAATTAAGAAATCTACAACATCAAAATATCTATTATCCATATCGCCATTCTCAGAATTCTCGGCCTGATCAACATGATTTATTTCAACATTTGATCATTTACCATTATTTTTAATTGATTCTTGGTAAAGATCAACTACGTGTCTCGGCGTATGATAGGTACGAGACTAATGATCCTTGCCACTATAGCGACAACATGAATTATCAGCATATTTGTTATACCTATTGGTTTCCCCTTTTTGGTTTCTTTCGGTCTTTTCCAACTTCTGGTAGGAATTTGAACCACTATAATTTCGACCACGGCCACACCCATGACTGTAGCCACGGCCACGGCCACGGCCTCGACCACGATTAGATTCATTTTTTACTACATTCGCTTCAGGGAATGGAGTTGAGCTTGTTGGACGGGATTTATGGTTTTTTAATAAAAGCTCATTATTTTGTTCAGCCACAAGGAGACAAGAAATTAATTCAGCATATTTCTTGAAATCTTTTTCTCGATATTGTTGTTGCAGGAGCAACCTGGATGTATGAGATGTGGAGAATGTCTTCTCTAGCATATCTTCATCAGTAATATTTTCTCCACATAATTTTAATTTAGAAGTAATTCTAAACATGGCTGAGTTATACTCGCTCACAGTTTTAAAATCTTGCAAACGCAGACGTATCCAGTCATAATGAGCTTTGTGGAGGATGACCATCTTCTGGTGATCATACCTTTCTTTAAAATTGTTTCAAAGAATAAATGGGTCCATTACTGTCAAATATTCACTTTTTAAATCCTCATGCAAATGGTGGCTAAGAAAAATCATGGATTTGGCTTTGTCTTGGTTGGATGCATGATTCCCTTCTTTGATCGTGTTTTCTAGACCTTTAGCATTCAGGTGAATTTTCACATCCAACACCCAAGATAAATAATTTTTCCTCGTAATATCAAGTGCCACAATTTCAAAATAAGAATAAAAACAATATGGCTTTTGGTCATATAATTTCAGGAATTAGACATGTATGGCTTCTGGCCATAAGATAATAATATAAAAGAACTTGTAAATGATATATACATGATATAAAAACAATAATGATCTCCAATCTTAGCCATGGAATCCGATGTTTATAACAATCGCTAAAAGTATATCTCTAATTCTATATAGTGGCTCAGATTATCCCAAATCTATTAAATAAAACAAGGTATATGAAAACTTTAAAAAAAACCATAAGAAGATCATACCTTCGTTAGAGCTTTGTGCTAATGACGTGTTATAAAAATATGGATGATAAGAGTGAGTTCGATAAAGAAGAGAGAAACTTAAGAGAGAAAATAGAGAGAAATTCTTATTCACTTGTCTGTACAAAATTCTCAACCCAAGCCCGTATTTATAGGCAAAGAAAATGTGTATGAATAGTGAAAATGAGTATGCTATAGTAATTGCTACAGTAAACAGTGTGTTACAATACTGCTACAATAATCATATATACGTATTTTGCTTTGATAACCGTATATGAACAGTATTTTCAGTATGAATAGTATGTATTCTTTTTAGAGATTATGTTGATTGAAGGAGCAAGTTAGTCTCGATATGAGTCAATGAACATTAGCATAATTAATATTCATAGACTGGAGGAGTAAGATGGTCTTGATATGAGTCAATGGACATCCACATAATTAATATTCATAATAATAAGTATATATATTCTTAGTTTAGTTTAGTTTTTTTTTGGTATTCTAAAAGGAAACCATGAATCTAGTAGGAGGGGTTATTCCTTACAACATGGTAAACTAAAATTCAAATTCCAATTAAAAGAGGTTCCTATATTTAATGTCCCACCTTATCTTCAATAAAAAGATAATACCTTTCCATAATATTCATAATAAAAAATAGAAAACCATGATGATATAGATTTTTTTTTTAAGAAAACAAAATCCTTATTCACCACCCGCTATTGGCAATTGCCATCATTTATTAATAATCAACCACAAGCATTTGCTGTTGCCAATCGCCATTAATGACCGCCAGCACCAGCGTACACTACTAGAAAAATCACTTTTAAGACTGGTTAAAAAAGACATTTTAGACTGGTTCTGGATCCGGTCTTGATACAGCCGGTCTAAAAAGTTTGCTATTTTTTAGACTGGTTATGGAACCGGTCTTAAAAAAATGTTTTAAGACCTGTTATTATAAAATCGGTCTAAAAATAAATATTTTTAGACTGGTTATAAGAGGAACCAGTCTAAAAGGTTAAAATTTTAGATCGGTTTTATGAAAAATCGGTCTAAAAATTTAACTTTTTAGACCGGTTTTATTAAGAACTGGTTTAAAAAGTAATAGATCGGTTCTTAATAAAACCGGTCTAAAAAGTCAAATTTTTAGACCGGTTTTCCCTAAAACCAGTCTTAAATGTACTTTTCAGACCGGTTTTGGAGAGAACCGGTCTTAAAAGTTGAATGTTTTTTTTAAAATTTTCATTTAAAAGATATACCCAGCAAGCCATTTCCCCTGTTAAAATATTTCACTCAGCAAGCAGCAGCCAGTTCAATGACATTCAAATAAATATTCTCTTACAGATTATATAACTAACATCTTAATGACATGTGAGAGACTTAAAACTCACTGGAATATCTTAAAACTCAACTCCCTTGTGCTTAAACAGTGCTGGCCAAAACAGAAGCAAGGAAAACAACCATGAATAATAAACTCATAATCATAGATAGAATCATAATGGTATGAAATCATACAACCATGACAATGCTGTTTTGACCAAGTTCCTTATCTTTTCACTTACATACATACATCAAAGATTAAATTACATGAATGACAATTATGTTATTCATTAGGGCCAAAATACTTTATACACACTCTTCTCAGGTTGATGATCACTAGCTGGCTTGGCTTCGAAGAATCTACACTAAGACGTACACCTCATATCTTTCATTTTCCTGTGACGACAACAAAAAAGTAGTTATATATATACACCAATAACAATATACATAATTCAAATATAGTTCATGATAATTATTTTAGCTAACTAACCTTCAATGTAGTTTTATAAAGGGATATCCTCCCATATCCCTTCATGAAGATCGTTTCTTATGCCGTGTTCATTGTCTGCTTCATCTTCTTCATTCAATTCTGGTAAACCCCTAGAAAAAGAAGGAGTCTCAAGCAGATCATTCATTGAATGACTTTCCTGATTAATATCAATGACCCTTTTTCCTTGGAGTGCTACAGACCACATTTTGTTTGCCTGATCAGTAACATAGAACACTTGTTTCACTTGATATGCCATAATAAAATGTTCATCTCTAAAACTTCTACTATTCAAATCAACCAATGTAAATCCCAACTGATCAATCATCACACCATTGTTGACATCAACCCACTTGCATTTGAAAATGGGAAGTTTAACTTTAATATAATCAACCACCCAAATCTCTTCAATCACCCCATAATAAGGTATTGCTGCCAATCTAGGATTCTTATCTTTTGAACTAGAGAAGTGCATAGATTCAGCCACTAACATAACCCCACTGTTCTGGACGGTGCTCCTATCATCAAGGGACTTCGTGTAAAACGTATAACCATTGATCGCAAATAAAGTCCAACTTATGACATCAGCCTCAGGACCACGTGCTAACCATTTAATTGTATTAGAAACACATTATTCGCCATCAACCTTTTATTTGAACCAATGTGCAAAAGATTTGTTATGCTCCCTAATTAACCTTTGTTCAGTCATTCAACTATTTCCTTTCCACACAATTTCTTTATGAGCATTAATGTAATCTTGAAGTTCATCAACATTATTCAAGATGTACAAGTGGACTTGTTGTAATTCATCAGGATCCATACTCTTTACTGAAGCCCCGCATCTACTGCCTTCTTTATCATGACGTTCAGGAAGTCCAATGTGTCCTACATTTGACAAGTAATCTTGACAAAACTCCATGGCTTCTTCAGAAATATATTTCTGAACAATAGATACTTCAGGCCGATTAGGGTTCTTCACATACCCTTTTAGAATTTTCATAGTTCTTTCAATTGGGTACATCCATCGTAAATAGATACACACAACTTGATCTCCCTGACTAGATGAACAATTAGATGTACCATGATGTCAAAAAAGAAGGCAGAAAAAGCTTCTCAAGATGGCACAAGATCAGATATCCTTCATTTTCTAGTTCATCCAATTTTTCTGTCTCAATGACTTTACTATAAATAGCATTGAAGAAGAAACAAAGTCTAGTCAAAATATGTTGAAGATCATATTTGGCAATGCCTCGAATAGCTACTGGAGCAGTTGTTACTTTAAGATATGACAATCATGAGACTTTAGCCCCACTAACTTCAAGTCTTTCATCGACATAAGCTTCCTAATGAAAGAGGCAAGCTTCACCCAAGAGGGGGGTGAATAATAATTGGTTGGAAGACAGGATGAGTTATGTGGGCTATACATTGGGATAGACTCAGCTACCTTGCTATCTAACACCAATTGTTGAAGGGCAAGTAACTTCATTTTATATATTTATACATATTCAGTTTGTTAAGAACAATCATGTTATCTATCCTCATTTTAATCTACATATGTGATTATAGTTATCATTGGAGTATTTGTGTTGTTTGTTCCTTAATCAACGTCATCTTTTGGTTTGATTCATTGGGTCGTAAGCCAGACGGAGATATAAAAATATTTTTAACATGTAAGTTAATTTGTTTGTAAATCATTGCTTTTTTATTTTACTCAATTGTTTTAGTGTCTTTTGTTTTTCATTTTAATTACAGTGCACTGAAGGCATGTTACATAATGGGTGGGAAGTGTGAAGTTAAAAGTGGTCAGATGAAGGGGTTCCAGCCGAAAGTAAGTTGTTTAAATTCAAGTTCTTTGATTGACAAGTGTTGTACATATGCCTTTATTCTTTTTTACCATTTGCTTTTGATGTATAGTGCCTTTGCCAATCAGGCAAAACTGAGTATGGCTACTATGTTTTACTATATATGTATAACATCATTTTTAGTGGCCTTACTACCAATTTTGAACAGGAGATCATTTCTTGATTCCCAACTGAAATTCATTTTTATTCTTGTAAATGAATTGTTAGTTATTTCATTCAATTCCTTGATTTATATTAACTTATTCTCCAATTTGTACACAAATTTTTGGTAATCTAGACGCCTACACAATCGATGACATTAATTTGATCTGAGACCTTTTGTCAGGATATCTTCTACAACACATAGACGATGATGTGTAGAGGTTTCTTACATAGTACAGTAGTTTAGTGCAGTGGTACATTATGTTGCCCTACTCAGATACTTTGCCTCCTGTTAGTTTCTTAGTTTCTTGTTTATATTGAGTACTATGAATTTGTTAGAGAAGACTTTTCAAAATGATGATGAAGCATTAAAGATGTAAGGATGTACATGTTTTACATTGCTGCATGTAGTCTATTTGATTCAAAGGCTGCCTATTTATTATAAAACCCTTATGATAGTGCTCTTGCTAACTCACAATGTTGTCTCAATTTATTTGTATGTGAATTGTGAATCCCTTATGACATTCATATGGTGCATTTCTTAGCAAGATTGTTTTTATGGTTTCAACTATCCATTCCTTGTTTTGTGAGGGATATGGTATTTGTTATTTAAGTGTGTTTCAAACTCAAAATATACATGTATGGAATTTGGCAGTGTTTCAATGCTGAGGGGGAGAAAAGCAAACAACATTTAAAAAAATGGATACAACAACTATTTTTATAAAAACAGTCATTGTAACCCATGACAAAAACACCAGAGGGAAGCTCGGGCATGACATACAATGAATGTTTTTCAAAAACAGTCATTGTATCTCTTTTGCAATGACCATTTTAAAACGGCCGTCTATTTCAAAACTTTCCATGACACTCACATATACATCCCCTTGAAAACGGTTGTCTAAAGGGCATAAAAATGGTCGTTAAAAGTGCCTTCTGTGGTAGTGGGTGAGATTCAAAAGAATCTCAGTAGTAACATGTAATCAGTCATATAAAATGTGACAGATAAATATGCCATACACCATGTAATGCAACATAACACTAACAACACAACATATGCATATGAGTCGGGGCTACTTCTCCACTATCTGTAAACCTCTATAAATGTGCCTACTCGCACAATGCCCTACTCGGAAATACAGTGTTCGTATTATAGAAGATGACATACACAAAGCATATAAACATTCATATAGTTTATGAAAGATAGAGTTACTATCTGACTCCTTTTTCAATTCCTTGGTCGGTCCTAAACTTTGGTTCAGGCTTGGGCTATTTTTAATTCCTATAAAAATTAGAGTTACAAGTAACTGATTATTAATTGTACTATTACTGCCTTCAAATCAAATTCTGCTGGTTATCTAATGCAGTTATAATAGTTTCTATATAGTACAATTCTGCACAGTACAGTTCCATTGTTTCAAGAAACTAGTAGATTTTCAGTCAACTTTGAAAATTCATAATTGATTCTCGGAAAATACAATTTGACTGATTCCAAAGCCTATGTGAAGCTTTTTAGATGTACTTTTGTATAAACATACTTAAGCCTGACCACAATTATCACACTTTTCCCAGAAATTCTCCAAACTCCCCTATTCCCATTTTGCATTCCAGAAACAGGGCTCAAACTTCAAAAATCTATATCTTTTAATCTACTTGTCCGAAAATCATGATCCACTATCAAATTAAAGCTCTACATCTCTATTTTAATTCTTCCAAATTTCATAATATTTGGACTAGGCATGACCCATATAATCCATTGCACAACAACACTGCCTTCAGTGAAACAAATCAAATAGCATATCCCCTTAACTTCAATAATTTCAAGATTTAAACATAAGCATCCAAAAATCATGAACACATGTATTCCCACACAATTTTTCCTTCTAAATCCAATGGAATCATCAAAATTACAAAATTCCAACTCCATCCCCCTATTCTGCCTCTAGCCAAAAATTAGAACCTTAGAAGAGAAGTTGGGTTTTCTTGATTTCTCTTGATTAATCACTTCCTTTTCACTTATAATCACAAGATTAACTACTTAAACACCTAATAAACATGATTTGAGGAAATTTTGGCAGCATAACCCCTTAGGGTTTCATCTTTCCATTTTTTACAAAACAACCAAATCAGCCAAAATCAACAACAACAACAACAACAATAATAACAACATCATATAAAGCAAGAGGATCAATGTTTTGGAGATTACCTCTTGATTTCCAAACTGTTTCTCTCCTAAACGCCACTTCGCTCTCTCTTTTCTCTCTTGATTTGGCTTGCTAACTATGATTTTCAAGAAGAAGAGGTTAGAAGAGGTATAACAAGAACTAGATGACATAAACTCTAAGATTTCAATCTCTTACCTTAGATTTTCACTTCTTGAGGTCTCTTGTCTTCTTGGTTCTCTATGCCTCTTTATCAACCTCTCTCTCTCTCTCTCTCTCTCTTCTCTCAATATGACTGAAATATGCTAAGAGAAAGAGATAAAAACCCTTTTATAGTATCTTCATCAACCTCCCTTCTTTATTATATTTTATTGCCTAATAAACACATACTCATTTGTTTTAAGGGCAAAGGTGCAAATTTGGCAATGAACAATTTCACCCAGAGCATCCATAAGACTTATCTATTTTTGTGTGCAAAAATGACAATAAACTATTTGTTTTGGAGCAGATTTAGCAACGCCATTAATTTTTTAAATGTGGGTCCCAACAGGCTTCTCTCTTTATTATTTTAATATTTTTTTAATGGAAAAATATCACTTAGGCCACATGGAAAAAATTTCATTTCAGATAATCCCCAAAAGATTCTGAAATATCACTGCATCCCTTGGATTAAAATGAAATTAAGCTCTGTCAGTAAAAATAAATTAAGCTTTGCAATGAGATTTCAGAATCTTTTGGGCCTTAACTGAAATGAAATTGTTTCCATGTGGCCTAAGTGATATTTTTCCATTAAAAAATATTAAAATAATACATATGGAGAAGCCTGTTGGGATCCACATTTTAAAAAGTAACAGCAGTTAAGTAGATTTAACGGCGTTGCTAAATCTGCTCCAAAAAAAATAGTTTATTGCCATTTTTGCACCCGAAAATAGATGAGTCTTATGGATGCTCCAGGCGAAATTATTCATTGTCAAATTTGCACCTTTGCCCTTGTTTTAATTATCATCATCTTTTTCCTTGGCCATTTTACTTGGCCGAAAATGAATGTTGGGAGGGAATAATAATATGTCTTCAATTATCATATTTATTGTCTTTCATATAAATTTAATTAGAATTGCAATATTTGACTTTCTCATCATTAATTTTTTTTTTTATTTTGACCATATACCAAAAACTGCTCCAAATGGGATATTTATTTTCAATTTATTGTTTTCCCCCTATCTCTTTTTGACCAAAAATGGCCAAATAAATATTTGCCTCTTGCTTTTTATGATAACTTACCATTTTGCCCTTATATTTTGTGATTTATTGTAATAAATCATCTCTTGCTCTTTTTCACTTGGTTTGGCCAAATTTTTAACATGTTAATTGGGTCAATATTTGTGTCCTTTTATGCTCCAATTTAGGTTACAATGTTAGGCCTTTAAGTGGACATTAGTTGCTCTTTTGTGTCCAAGCTTAGCCAAGTTGTGTGTAACCACTGATTGGAGTGTTTCTATCATTTCATGTACATCACAATTCACCATTTTATTCCATTAACTGTATCAATTACATATAAGGAATATTTGTGACTAAAAATGGGATGTTACATCTGACCATGATGAGGGAGGGAAGGACAAGGTTATGAAAAGGCGCGTTTTAGAAAACAACTATGAATAAAATGAATACTTCATTATAAATTATTTAACTTTAGGAGAACTTATACTTGATGTTGGACTGAATGAGGTTTTGAAAAGGTGCTTTTTAGATTTGTACTTTATATGATGGTTGTTTATCATGAAATATCATTTTTGCCGTTCATGCTTTATGGCCAGTTGA
Organism: Inga laurina; assembly: GCA_963855925.1. Classification (NCBI taxonomy): domain Eukaryota; kingdom Viridiplantae; phylum Streptophyta; class Magnoliopsida; order Fabales; family Fabaceae; genus Inga; species Inga laurina. The sequence goes on from OY979708.1 coordinate 59,480,504, forward strand.
CATAACTATTATGTATGTGTTTTTGCTGATGTAAGGTTGGAAGATGAATTATTTGTAAGTGTTACGTGATGATTGTTTCAAAAGAACTGTAACTGTTGTCACTAAATAAATGATAGTTATTAACTTCAACCATTATGTTTGTATTTTCGCAAATTCTGTCTCTTAATACAAGACAGTGTACATAATTAACTGTTACTTTTAAACGTTATCTATCCTTGTGGGGCCTCCACCTTAACATACATGACATTTATTAGCTGTAACCAGTATATATTAGATGTCATAAAAACCCAAATCTATAGTAGTGTTATCAGATAAATAAGAAAATTTGTGAAGTATTTAACATTTGTATTTCAACATGCTTTTATTAAATGCTTCACATGATTTGGTATAAATGTTTTCGTCTTCATTAAACATTTAAAAGTCACTCCCTCTACTTCTATATATACCAAGGTTATTAAACCAAGATCGACTATTGAAACAGTCAAGGTAGTGGGTCAGGGGTCAGTTGGTTAGATCAAAGTCAAATAGGAGCTAAACCGGGTTAAATCATGAGGAAGTGAAGATCTTATGGTCTATTAATATGAAGTTCTAAATAAAATAAAAAATGAATTAAATTATTTTGTAAATAAAAAAAATACTAAACCGGTCAAATCGATTGAACCATACTGGTTAGGTGACTAGTTCATCGGTTTTCGGCTCAAACCGTCTAGTCTGATTTTAACAACTATGATATATACTTGATAGTATTTATATATAGCAGAGATAGAGAAGAAGTTTTTTAGTTTTATTTATAAGTCATATTATTAATTTTTTTCATATAAATATAACAATTTTACCTTCATTTGTTATTGTATTAATTTGTTCTCATGAGGTATAATGTACTACATTTAATCTTTAATATAAGAGCCACTTTACAGTTCAATTTTTTCATTAAAGTGAGTCTTATATTAAAGACTGGAGGGAATATATTAAATAGGGATAAAATTTAAAAGTTGTTAAGTATTAAGATAGAGTTAATGAAGTCTGAGATTTTTTCCTGCTTATGTGAAACATAGTGAAATTGTCTTATTAATATAACCAGAGGAGTAAGTAACAACAAACCAAATCACTTAGATAAAATATTAGTTAAAATTAAAGCAATAATGTGCAAAAATATGTAATTTTTTTCCAAACATAAATGATGTAGGGGGAAAAGAGATTGGTGAGACATGTAATTAGTTAGAGGTAAAAATGGAAAAGATGCATTCAAATTTTAGACAAATACAAATTATTATTTTTATACAAGGTCATATCTATGTGGGGGAATGTAACTTATATATAGGACCGGAAGGAATAATGAGCAAATAAGGTAGACATTAAATAAGGATGAAAGTAGGAAAACGGAATTAAGTTTAAGAAATAAATTAATTTAGTTATAGTATGTGTAAACTAGATAATTTTGTCTTACAAATCATTTAAAAAACAATTCTGTCCGAAAGAGTACATATTTTAGTTTGGTCACAAACAAGAAGACCATTGACCTTTCTTTAAATGTCCTTCAAATCTACCATCGCAAACCCCATCATAATAGAAATTAAAACTATAAAGAGTACATTATTAGCCGTATAGTAATTAACATATTTCAATACTCAGAACAATATTCTTAAAATGAATTCTCTCCTTGACAAACACGAAGTATATACGCGTCCAGTAAGATCTAGTTGGAGATATCTCTTCCAAATGTTATTTTTGCATATATACAGACTCAAACTTTGAGACCTCATATAAGCGACCAAAGTGCCCGTTGTATTAGGAATAACATTTTTTGGTGGCTACGAAGCATGTTGAAAACAAGATAGCAAAGTGAATATCAAAATTCATCAGAGCCAGAAAAGTGAATCTCTTATGGTATGAAAACCACTCGGATAAATCAGGGAGCCAAAAAAAAAAAAAAAAAGAAAGAAAGAAAGAAATCACAGGGAAAAATTAATGGATGATCCTTGCAACTTCAGCCTTAAGAACTTGAAATACTTCTCTAGTTCTTAATTTAAGACTTAATTGAAGAGCTGACATTAGTTTTAAATGTAAGACCTATATCACATATTTATTAATTTTTTTTTTCTAAATTACACCTATTGACCTTCCTCAACAATAATCAAGTAAGAGAGATGGAGGAATTAAGAAAGATTATTAGGGTGTTTTAGAAAAGGACATGTCATCTAGCAACTTAATCAACTTTTTTACTCTCATCAAATTAATTAATTAAGTCTTATATATATATATATATATATATATATTAAGGATAACATCATAGGAGTAATGCATATTACTCAAATATGCCCGTTGTATGTGAATTAATCTATATATGCAGGAGACGTAAAAAATGACCAACAAGAATTGATCCACAGATTTAGATACGAAGAAGCACTATAAATTCACACTTTTGGTCTCCTTCATCTCCACAAAAACACAAACCCATAAGTTGAAAATAGAAAGCAAACAGAGCAATAATGAAAAATGCAGTTTCAGCCTTTGAGTTCTTCTGTGCCATAAGCACAAGCATCATTAATCAACTACTACTTGTTGCAGCTGATGCTTCAACTAACCAAGTTCTTGACACTTCAGGCAACCTTCTTGGAGCTGCGCGCCACTTGCTACATTCTTCCCGCCACTCCCATCTTCAAATGCGAGCCTCATGGCCCACAATACTGGAGCCATGACGCCGGCCTCTCACTCACCGGAATCGGCAAATATTGCCCACTTGATGTGGTGGTTGTAGACAAATATCATGCCCTACACTGTCACGTTTATGCCTGTAAACTCTAAAGAAAAGTGTGGTCCGTGTCGCTACTGATCTCAACATTCAGTTCTCTGGTAATAACAATAAGTGTCCTCAGTCCACAGTGTGCAAGCTTGATCGCTTTGATTATTCGTCAAAGCAATGGTCTGTGACGAGTGGTGGCATTGTGGGGAACCCAGGATGGGAAACTATCAAAAATTGGTTCAAAATTAAAGAGTACGATGGAGATTATGAGCTTGTTTATTGCCCAAGTGTAATGTACAAATCTTGCAAGCACACGTGCAAAAACGTTGGAATGTTTGTGAATGAGTATAGTAATAAACGTGTGGCTCTCACTGGTGCTCCTTACAAAGTCAAGTTCCAGAAGGCATAATGATGAAAATCAAGTGCATGTTTTTAATTTTTCCCACTTAATAATGATGTATAATACACAACACGGTTGTTCCTTTATGAAGGAAATCCTTATATGAATAAATTGAATAATGGCATTCACTTGTGTTTTCATCATTTCATGTTACATACCCAAAAAAAAAAAAAATTATGTGGACTTTGATATAAAAAAATTTACTGGAATAGCCACCAATTCATTCATATTTTTTAAATATCATTCTCTCTCCTTACAAAATAAAAAAAGCATAAAAGAGTTCTGGTTTGAATTGGCACAATCAATAATACATGCGTATATAATCTAGTACTCCTTCTAATTTCAAATCTAGAAGCTAGGTTAGATAACTTATTTGTAAAAAAAACGAAAATTTTTTAATATCTAAGTCTCAAAAGGGATTATATACTTGATCAAATTAAAAAGATTATGAAAATGAACTAATTTAGTTATTTATAAATGAAAGAATTTTAGGCCTACTTAGAATTTGATTGACTCGCTGAAGTACCAGTACAAAATCAGAACGCCAATGTGAACCTCGATTATGTTACATAGCAAATTCACAATAGATGGGAAAACATCATAAGTTTAAGAGGAAGTGAATAGACATATATTGTACGTGTATTATATCACGTAACCCTAAGCCCTTATACAATCACATATAGATAGGGTTCCACATGTCTCTTCCTCAACCAATGTACCTCTTCCTCATCATAGGATGTATTGTATCAGCTTAACAATACTATTATGGAATATTACAATTATTGACACAATGTTTTCTATTATTTATATTTTGATCCCAATGCTATAGGCTTAGGCTCTAATCTACTAAGGGTTGACCAGCCATATTCTAACATTAAGAAATGTTGGTTTTCCTAATTTACCCTTTTTAATAATTTATATTAAACTTCTCCTTTGATTGAGAATCCCTTTCATATGTGCAACGAGGTGAGAGAGTTTAGAAAAGAAACATAAATTTTAAAAACAAAGCTAATTGACATATTACAGAATCAAACTAATATTCTTGGCTATTCCATTTGTTTTTTTTTTGGGCCAATAGCTAAGCTATTACGTTTAGGTCACATCAAGGGTAAAATGTTTGAATTATATTTACGGAAATTATAAGAAGGCGGGGGAGTCGTAAATGAGGATATATATATGTATATATATAGTAGAACTAGTTTAGGATACGCTTCAGGTACGGATCGTCTGGTTTTAATTTTTTCTAACTGACCATTTTTAAATAAAAAATCATTTTTTGGGTAAAATGATAGTTAATAAATTATCTTTATTTTGGATTTCATACCTATTAAATAATTTTTTATAAAAATAAAACAAAGTTAAATATGGACGATGTATTGATCTGGAGGTTCTGATGATGGGCACCCAAACCGGGTGCTGTATATCATAAATCGGAAAATATTACTACCTATAAAGTAAAGAAGGTGCATGCTTCGTTGTTTATTGTCGTTACGTAATCTATATAGCTTTAATAATAATTAATATATATAAATAATTTTTCAAATGATTTTTTTATATCATGATCTATGCTTGAATCGTACTTGTTTGAATAAGCCACAGCTGTTAGCTAATTGCTTTACGTCATTGATATTCTGATGATGAGCGGTGAAAATTCTGATTCGTAAAACAATCCAAATAATTAATTAAGTAGTACCAGTAATTAGTAGTAATCTCTTAGGCTGTGGTCAAATCAAATCACTAAACCCACTCGTACCCGTGGGCCGTCGCGTAATAACTAGTTTAAAACTTGAGTATTGTATTAAGTTTCTAGATATTTTTTATTACTAATATTAATTTTTTATTACTAATACTAATTCCTCGACCACATCTTATCTATTCAGAAAATTTCATGGCCTACAAAATGTGATATAGTGAAGCAGAAATGTTGACATTGTGAGCTTTCAATTCAATCTGGATTTCTATATTTACTACTCTCATTATATTTATATTTATAAGTTACTTTTGGTATATTTCACACATGTTAAGAAAAAACTTAAATTTCATTGACTCTGTCTTAAAACTTAACAACTGTCAAACTTTATCCCTATATAATATTCATTATTATGACTTTGTAATATTTTATAGAGTTAAGGTGCAATTTTAACAATAAAATTTTTCACCCTTAGCATTCGGCAAAATTAATTTGAAGGGTGCAAGGGTAGACAAAATATTTTTAAAATGGTACAATTATATCAATTACATTAAATTGGCTCATTAGGGAGAACAAGTGGCTCTATATCAAAAAAAAAAAAAAAAGGAGACGGAAATTTTGGCCAATTTAATGAAATTATTATATTTGTCTCGTTTTTAAAATAGTGTCTACTTTTAAATTCTTCAAAATTTAACTGTATGAGGTGCTTATGGAAAAGGGAAAATCCCTATAAAATGCGCTCGAAATTGCTAAGTCCCGTTTTAGTGTAGCGAATTCCAAAAACCCCAATCAGTCATGTGTCAATACGGAATGAACAGTGTAGGGGTGCCAAAAGACGATTTTGCCTTTCAACCCTCATTCTCGCCACTTTCAGAATAACAACACAAGCCTCTTAATTAACAACTTTGCCTTCTTGATTAACAACTCCAATTTCATCTTTTTACTTTCATAATAACAATACCGGTTTTGTTATTAACAACACCATATTCTACATTAATAACTCTCATTTCTTATTTTAAAACTTCGTAATTTAAGTTTCAGGGTCAGTAACAACACTTATTTCTTTCTTAACAACACCATATTTTACGTTAACAACACTATATTTTGAAGATGCAAATATGTGAAAGAATAAAGCAGAGTTGTTAATCAAGAACCTGAAGTTGTTAATTAAGAGGCTCGTGTTGTTATTCTGAAAGTGGCGAGAATGAGGGCTGAAGGGCAAAATCATCTTTTGGCACCCCTGCACTGTTCATTCCGTATTGATACACAACTGATTGGGGTTTTTGGAATTCGCTGCACTGAAACGGGATTTAGCAATTTCGAGTGCATTTTATAGGGATTTTCCCTATGGAAAAATGCTTATGGAAACACTTCATTATGAAAATTACACCTTAATCCTATTTTATATTTTGTGTTTAGTTACTTCCCGATAAATGTAATTATCGATGGAAAAAGAATACTCCTCTGGTTTTTTATATAAGCTATATTTACCTAATTTGATTATATTAAGAAAATTAGGTTGAGTTAGTTAATATAACACGTATTTTCTAAAACACCCTAGTCATCTTCCTTATTTCCCTCATTTCCTCTCCTCATTGACTATTGTTGAGGGAGTATTAATAGGGGCAAATTAAGAAAATGTTGATAAATATGAAAACTATATCTTATATTTAGGATCAAGATCAACTTCTCAAAGTTATCTTATATTAAGGACTTGACGAGTACTTCCTGATATATCCATGACGTAGTATGGAAAAATGATTACTCCCTCTAGTCCTAAATATAAGATAAAGTTGATTTTTTTGGAGAGATTAAGGAAGCTAATTAAATTACTTAAGAGTATTTTTATTTTTATTTTTTCCTCCAAACTAATTAGTTTGACTAATAAACTAATAAATAATCTAAGAATACACAACATATGATATGATTAAGTAACTTATTTAGCTTCCTTAATCTCTCCAAAAAAAGTCAACTTTATCTTATATTTAGGATTAGAGAGAGTATTTTAGTAACCCGTGCTTACTGCACTTGACAGCTTGTAATTCGGCTTTCAACTTTATTTTTCAAACCGGTTGACCTAAAGAAAGATTTTATATTAGTAGTTCTTTTGGATCAGATTACATATGATCAGAATTTGCGAAAGTTTTCGCTGTTTCTTATTTTGTTTAAAAAAAATATATATCAAACACCAGGTATAGTCACATACAGTGATATATAATTTCAATTCAAAAATCGTGAGCTAACTAATAAATATGTTCATTAAACCAAATGGTAAGTATTTTTGCATTATAATTTGCTTTTCAGTTTTCTCATCCATGCCTTTTTTTTTTCTTTTGCCCCCATTCAGCTGTATAACATTTCCCCAAACTTCAGGGAGACGATACCTATATAGTAGCTCAAATCTTTTGTTGTCGAAGGGCTAGTAACGAGAGTAGATTAGACAATATGAAATTTGATAAAAAAGAATAAAGAAGAATGAAGAGATCTCTCAATAAATTACCGAATATGATCTCTTGGTTAATAATATACGTAAATATTTAGTTATTGATAAACCACAACAATGATGTGTGATCTGATCAGTCAATCATCACCTTACTTTACTGGCATTTTTTGGCGGCCATAATTTCGGCCATTTTCAATACCGGGAGCAGTGAAATTTTAGTACGGATTAAAACTATCACTCAAAGACTAAAGTATACTTATAGTCCTATATAAAATTTTAACATTGTTAAAGAACAATGCCAACTCAATAAATTTAAATGAGGACTATATAGATGACAAAACATGTTTAAATTTTAAATATCACTCATAATAATTTTAAAACCAATTTCACATAATAAAAAAGCACACTTATGTTATTTTTACCCATGAAATTATGACGTTGACGTGTATATTTTTTAATTTTATAGTAAAATATAATAAACATCTTTCAATTTCTCTCATAATCTAATTATCTACTCGTTTTCCTAATTTAAAGAACTTTAAATAATTAAGTATAGTTATATTTAAATAATTGTTTTATAAAAGTATTAAAATTAATAAATATAAAATATATTAAAACTAACTCAAAAACTTAAAATTTAAGCATGTTTTTTTCTTTCAGACCATCATCACTTATGTTGCTGAGCTAGTATTTTCCGTTAATGAAATTAATGACCTTAAGATTATAGGATTAAAAGTACGTTTTATAAATTTAAGGAACTAAAATGAATCTTATGCAAAATTAAAGGACTAAAATGGAAGTTTAGCATATTTATATATCAGTGCACAAACCTTTCTTAATTATTGATATATAGACAAAACAATTGAAACACAGAGGGTCAAAAGAGACGGTGTCCCATTTGTCAAGAACACAAGTTTTGCTCAATGGAAAAATAGTAATATAAAATTTTATTGGAAATAGAGGCTTAACTGAACAAAGACTAGAAAAAGAATATGCAGGTTTCTTGTCTGAGCAGTCGACTAGACGTAGAGAAATTGGCATTTGTCATTCATATTATTAATATATATATAACTTAATCTAGAAACTTCACGCTGCTGGTCAACTTTCAAAATTGTTGAGTTTCTTTGCTTATTAATCGAAATGCATATTTTTCATTACACGCATCATTAGCACCATAAATTCATGCATTTGGTTTCCTCGAAATCCATTTTTTTCATTATACGCAGTATTAGCACTACAAATTCATACGCAAGAGAAATATGAAGTCTTCATTTCTACTTTTTGCCCTTGTTATTGCAGTGAGCACTGCTCAAATACTGTTAGCAGCGGCTGGTCCTTCGCTGGAGCAGGTGGTTGACACCGCCGGCAAGAAGGTCCGTGCCGGTGTGGATTACTACATCCGGCCGGTGCCAGAAACACTGTGCGACGGTCGTGGGCCGTGTGTGAACGGGGAAGGCTTGGTTCTTATAGCAAGATCGGTGAACGTGACCTGCCCTCTTAATGTTGCCGTTGTGGTGGGATTCCGTGGCCTGCCATTACAGTTCACGCCAGTTGACCCTAAGAAAGGTGAGTTGTACTGTTTCAATAATACAAATGTTTGAATTTGGATTAAGTAACGTTGCTCAAATTATTTTATAAGAGTGATATATAAGTATATTATAGCAATAGATTGTCAAATTAACTTTTTTCAGCGAGGGAAACGGAGGGGAGGGGAGGAGGAGATGAGATTTTTTTTTTTCGGGTGCTAAGCATAGGTATCTTTTTGTTAGAGATAATCTTAGTTGAAACACTGTTAGGTACTACATGTGAAGATGAGAAATTTTAACGAGCTTAATATGAAAGAAATGGATAAGTGATGTTATAAAATTTTAATAACAAGAATGAGTAGGATAAAATAATAATAAAAAATAATTAAAATCTGTTGACCCAACTTCTCTATTTTTTTGTTTAAATAAAATTCATGAAAATTTTCTCTCCCCTCCCCTCCCATCCATTTCTCTCACTAAAGAAATTAAGGGCTTGTTTAGTATGAGAGATTTGGAGGGGAGGGCAGAGAAGGGAAAGTTTTATGAATTGAATTTACAAAAATTGGAAAAATGGGGTAATAAAATTTTAATAAAGGAAAAATGTAGGTTAAAAGAGTAAGAAAAATTAATTTAAAATTTTTTACCTTGCTTCTCTAATTTTTTAAAATCCAACTCAAAAATTTTTTCCCTTCCCTCATACCAAACATTCCCTAAGGGTGCTTCCATCACTAGGCAATTACAATGCAAATTTTTAGCAAAAACAATTAAATTAACTAATTTTATTAATTTCTGAAAAATAATTATCTAGTTCCTGTGCTTAAGAATAGAGCATATTATAGCTGTAGAAGCTTCATTTTATGGTGAACAGTTTTCATATAATTGAAATACATTTGAGTTTCAACTATATAGCTCCGGTTACACTACAAAAAAACAGCAAATTACCCACGGAATTCCGTCTCTGAAATAAAATTACCCACGGATTAGGGACGGAAACGGAATTACCGACGGAATTTTTTCCGTCCCTAAAAAATCCGTGACAAATTGATTTACCGACGGAATTTTTATTCCGTCGGAAATTACCGACAGAAATTACCCACGGAAAAAATTCCGTCGGTAATTACCGACGGAAATTACCCACGGAAAATTTTCCGTCGGTAATTACCCACGGAAATTACCCACGGAAAAAATTCCGTCGGTGATTACCCACGGAATTTACCCACGGAAAAAATTCCGTCGGTGATTACCCACGGAATTTACCCATGGAAAAAATTCCGTCGGTGATTACCCACGGAATTTTTCCGTGGGTAATCCGTCGGTAATTTAATATTATTTTTTTCAAAAAAAATTACACGTGGCGATCTTAAAAGAGGCCACGTGGACATCACCGAAAGCCTCCCACCGCCCGCCCCTGCATCTGGCCCCGTCAGCCCCTGAGCAAGGGCCACGTGTCCCTCTAACTTTGCGCCACGTGTTTCTGTGAGATAATTGTTGCATTTTTTGACGAAGGTGGGATTTGAACCTTGGACCTTTTGGTATGTGTTCTGATGCCTTTGCCAGTTGAGCTGCTTTAACCTTGCATTATTTATTCATGTAATAATATATATAATGTAATAATTTAAAAACAAATATAATATTAAGATAAATATATATAATTAAATATATATATTTATATATAATTATATTTTTCATTTTTTATAATATAAAATTTTTTAATTTCTAATTTCTTTTAAATATTTAATATTAATATAAATATATACAAAATTACATATATACTTATAAATAATTATATATTTCATTTTTTATAATATAAATTTAAATTTTATTAATTTATTATTTCATTTAAATATTTAATATTAATATAAATATATATAATATTAAATATATATTTATATATAATTATATATTTTTTTTTATGATATAAAGTTTAAAATATTTAATTTTTTTATTTCATTTAAAATTTTTATTATTAATATTATATATATTTAATATATTATATTAAATATTAATTTTATAATATTTAAATTTTTATTTGTTATAAATTATTTTTATTTTTATTATTTTATATAAATTATTAAAATATGATAAAAAAATTATTAGTTTTACCGACGGATTACCCACGGAATTCCGTCGGTAATTTCTCATTCAAATTACCCACGGAATTCCGTGGGTAAGGCGTGAGTAATTACCGACGGAAAAAATTCCGTGGGTAAAAGTCAAATTTACCGACGGAATTTTGATTCCGTCGGAAATTACCGACGGATTACCCACGGAAAAAATTCCGTGGGTAATTACCGACGGAAATTACCCACGGAAAATTTTCCGTCGGTAATTACCCACGGAAAATTTTTCCGTCGGTGATTAGAGACGGATTACCCACGGAATTCCTTGGGTAATTTCTCATTCAAATTACCCACGGAATTCCGTGGGTAAAACGTAGGAAATTACCGACGGAAATAATTCCGTGGGTAATTCCGTCGGTAATAACGTGTTTTTTTGTAGTGTTAACAGGGTATTGCAAATTAACTTTTTGCATGATGATTTTGACTTATTTGAACTTTTAATTATTACCAACAATACAACTCATTACCTTTTTAAGATTACCAGGGATCACAAAATTCAAAGCAAGTTAACATATAAACTCTGCCCTCTTTGAATTTATTCCTTTTTATGGCTGAGTCATCCCAACTTATCTCTCACATCCTAGGGAGAAGGGCCTCTCCACTTCTCTTACCGTCAACTTCCCTCCACTTCTTTATTTTTACCATTAGATTAACTTTGAACGGTTGATATTCAATATCCTATAAAGAATTAAAAAAGCATATAGAATACTTTAATAAAAGTATAAAGATATAAACCAGTTATATCAATTTTTAATTATTTACATTTATTTATATATATTTTTTGTTATTTAATGTTATAATAATATTTTTATATGATATTGAATCTCAGCTATTAAGAGTTAATCTAATAAAGAAGTTGAGAGAAATAGACAATATGCGAAATGACTCTCCCGACATCCTATGTGGTGAACACGTGTAGTGAATAATTTGACAACATGATAATTTGAAAGTCTAAGTTTCTGTAAACTCCTTCGTCATATAAGAACGAATCTAAATTTGGAAAAAAAAAAAAAAGTATCGATATCGAAGAGTAGGCGTCTCACATAAAACATGACAACTATTTAATTTGAACAGTTCAAAGAATAATCATTTGGCCATGACGAAATGATTTTATTATATTTAATTTGCAATTATATATAAAAAATTGTTTAAGCGCATAATGTATGGGGAAAATTAGGATAAAGGACCTAAAGAAAATAATATTTATTAAAGAGGACCATAAAAATCGTAATTATTATAAGGAACCAAATATCAAAATATGTAATTGAAAATACTAAAGTGCCCTCAATGCTTATCCCTCGCCTTTGCTTTTATTCTTATGATAAGCATTCATCCCACAAACCCAGACTAGCATAAGGGATTCGTATCTAACTTCAACTGAACTAAAAGTTGCAATTAAATTTGTGAATGGACAATATTTTTTTATCTAAAACCCAGTGAGATAGGGAAAGAACGGCAAAGTCCATTTGAATTGTCGTCCAATGAAGAATAAGAGGAACTCTTTCCCTTTGGTTCCTGACTCATCGAAATTATCCAATGCAATCTTTCCTAAATCCTAACCAAATCAAGGATTTGGGTTTATAAATAGAGACATATATCCATCCATCTATCCTCTCCCATTTAGGTTTTTATTTCTAAAATAGAATCACTGTAATTCAGTGTTTATTCAAAGAATTGTGCTTAGCCCAACGCACTGGAGTGATCCAGGAAGTTCCATATGAAATAAGAAAGATTCATATGGCATGGAGTAAGAAAGATTGAAGGCACGTTCGGGCGTATGCGTTTGCCAGTGATCTCTCTTGCTTTCTTAAGGAATTTCGAAAGTCACTTATTGTGGTTTGCAATTAGATTTATTTAGAGCTTTTAGGCTAATTTCTGAGTTTGAAGCTATTGCTTATCATATGAATGAAAGAGAAGACGACGAAGAAGCACATGGAGGGCAAATTAGTATTTTTAATTTTATATTTTGATATTTGGTCCTTTTATATAATTACAATTTTTATGGTCCTCCTTAATAAATATTATTTTCTCCAGGTCCTTTATCCTAATTTTCCCTAATGTAGGTTTGTATTTATACGAGACACTAATAACATATCTGAAATTTTTTAGTATAATTTTTTTTAAAATCTTGCTCTTGTTAATTCTTTATTTGTCTCACTGTATTAATCATCTCACTCACTTACAGATCTCCTTAAATATACTTTTTTTTTTTTAAAATTAAGTTACTCCTTTCAATCCCTAATCAATGAGAGATGATTAAGTCATTAAATTTTTTTGAATTAAAATTTTTTTCAAATTTACCCATATTTAAAAGCTAAAACAACGAATTATCTTGAGAGAGTTGAGAAGCCAGAGAGAAAAAATGCATCAAATTTTAAATAGGGCCAATCTTAAAAAATTGTAATTCATATCCCACTTAGTAACTGATAATAAGGACTACTCATTTCTTTATGGAAAGTGACTGATAATAGGGACAGTGCATAAAGAGTACATTTTTACATATTTATTTTAATAAATTTTAATTAACTTTTCCGTTAATATAATTATTTCCTCTATGGAAGGTGTTGTTCGTGTGTCAACGGATCAAAACATAAAATTCAATCAGACAACGGCATGTAAAGAGGGAACAGTGTGGAAGCTGGACGACTTCGACACAACGACAGGACAATGGTTCATAACAACAGGTGGGGTTGTGGGGAACCCAGGAAGAGAAACCGTAGGGAATTGGTTCAAGATTGAGAAATACGAGGATGCTTATAAGCTGGTGTACTGTCCAAGTGTGTGCAAGTTTTGCAAAGTCCTTTGTAAGGATGTTGGAGTTTTTGTTGATCAGAATCTGAGTCGTCGTTTGGCTCTCTCTGATAAGCCCATGAAAGTTCACTTCCAGCCTGCTTCTGCCTGATCAATAATTCGATTACATTGAGTTTATTGATCCTTGTTTAATGTACGGCTCTTGTTTATTATTTGTGTTTAATTTCGTAATGTTGGGTTTCATAGTTTGTCTACTCTTGTTGGACTTGTTTTCTGATGTGTGGGGTATTATTAATAAATAAATGAAATGTGGGTATGACTACCTAATTTTCTTGTTTTGTGGAATAGAGAGGGAAATAATTATATACTCCCTCTAGTTCTTTAATATAAGATTTATTTACCTAATTTGTTTAGATTAAATAATTTATCTAAATTAGTAATATGAATATAACATATATATTTTTAAAATACTCTAGTCATCTTCCTTTCTTCTTCTCCTTGATTATTGTTGAGGGAACATCAATGAGGTAAATTAGGAAAAAACTGACAACTATAAAAATTATATCTTATATTTAGGACAACAATAAACTCTCTAAATGTGTTATATATTGAAGACAAGAGGGAGCACTTAACTCACTCTCTTGCATGATTTGATAAAGAGGGGTGAATGAGAAGTTAATAAGATGTACATCTGTGAATAGAGCCTTCTCTTCTTTCCCTCTGTAGAATTCCATCCTCTCCATCATTGCGTCATTTATCATGCGTGAATCTTAAAAAGTGATTTTTTTTTTTTTTATAATAGCTAGATAAAACAGTATACATAAAAAAAAGGCTTCAGTAGCTAACATATGACGTGTAAGCAGCTACGAAGCCCAACAACAACAAAAATAATAAAGAAAACAAGTACAAGTCAAGAAATGTAAAACTAAATAGCAAAGACACATGAAGACAACGAGAATAAAACAAGGGAGAATTGTATTTCAGTCCCCAATAGTATTAAATTTATTTCAGTCAGCCTCCATAAAATTCTAAAATTTCATTGCACTCCTAATAACTAATATGAAAATAAGTTTTGTAGGTAAAAGACAATAATACCCTTACTTTATTTTTCTTAAAAAAATGTTCGATCATCGCCGGAGCTTCGATGCCCGGTCACTAGCCGCCGTCATGCTGAAGTGGCCATTAAAGCTCTAGCCACTGGAAATTAATTTGTATTATTTATATGCTTATTCCACTTATTTATGAAAAGTTATAGACTTGCAAATATGGCTTGTTCAATTCGTGTTTTCATATATTTATTTCACTTATTTATGAGGAGTCAAACACTTGCAAAGACTCTTATTTAAATTGTATTGTTCATATGTATAATCCACTTATTCATGAAGAATTGGACACTTACAAATGAGACTTGTTCATGATCCTATGTTTTCGTGATAACCTATTAATTTGTGTTGTTTATATGTCTATTTCACTTGTTCATGAGGAGCCTGACACTTGCAAATAAATACCATAAGTTCAACTAGTCTCATTTGCAAGTGTGCAACTTCTCATGAACAGGGTGGAATCCTCTTATGAACAACTTAAATTAATTTTTAGAGGCTAAAGCTCTGACTGGGGATAGGGCTTTGATGGCCAGTCGTCGGTGGCAACTTTGGCTTGGCGGCTGCCTGTGACCAGTCATAGGTGTTCCAATGACAATCAAACCTTTATAAAAAAAAAGCAAGGAATATTATTATCTTTTTACCCATAAAACTTGTTTTCATTTTGGTCCCTGGAAGTGCAATGAAATTTCAAAATTTTATGCGGGTTGATTGAAATAAATTTGGTCCTGTTGGGATTAACTGAAATTCTTCCATAAAATAAGGTGTGGAAAATCCTATAAAGTGATTTGGCTTGTGTGTGGTCAAGATCAAAAGGCAAGAATCCGATGTATGTTCTATGTCTTCATCACACGAGGTTTTTTCTTTGGCTAATAGGGGCAAAGTTGTGAACTTGTTACTTTTTAGATAGAATAAATAAAATTTAAAGTTTTTCTTAATTTTGGTGAAACATGGGTTGAAAGTGACATAGAATAAGAATCACCACGGTGATTGTCACCCAAGACTTATCCTCCCTCATCCGTGAATTCTTCAGGCAGATCTCATCCAATTCCTAATCATTCTTCAACAAATAAAACTTGGAGATGAAACAAAAAATTAAAGCAAAATCCAGCTAATGAAAAGTGGGAAGAAAATAAAAATAGGGAGAATCAGGGAGAAGGATTAAGGAGACAAAATATTTATTAATAATGATCTTAAAAATTACAATTACTTTCAAGGATAAAAAATTAAAATATAAATTTTTAATTAGAAATCAATCTTCCTTGACAGTTAGTTATCAAATTCGATTAAAAAAAAACATCCATACACAATTCAATAATTTTATGATATTCTCTCTCGTATACATAAGATTATCTTAAAAGTTATCCAATTCAATAATTTTATAATATATTTATTTAAAAAATATGTGATTTTTCATGGAAAAAAATCTTAAACAAAGTGGATGCACTGCACGTAAAAAAATGTTATAACAAATAAAAAAAATACCAAAATTTAAAATTTTTAAATAATATATTTCTAAATAAACTGTCAATAATACAGGAATCTCAATATCTAAATAAAAGCCAATTTTGAGTTTAAAAAAAAAGGCAAATTCAATTGAAGGACTCATTTGAGGAGGGAACATATAACTAACCGTCAAATAGTTGAGATGGGGGTTAGAGTAAATATAGGGAGTTTGGTCAGGATTAATTTTATAGCTAAATATTTATATTTAGGGAGTTTGGTCCTTTAAATTAATTACAATATTTAACGTCCTTGTTAATAAGTATTTGTTCTCCTTGATCCTTCTTACTAATTTTCCCTTATTTTTATAATAATGGTATATAGAAATTTCCCTCCATGGTTATGAATTTGAGGAATGAACATAAGGTTTTAAAATAATTGATCTATTTTATTTTTTTTAACTTACATGAATTAGAACTATTAAACATGAAAAAAAAAACAAACTAAATAAAAAATGACTCAATAAAGATCAAATATCTAGCAAAATTGGTAAACCATCCATCAGTCATGGTGCTCAGTTAACATGGGGTCCCTCGTTAGTCCCCAAGTGGTTTGGGTTATTGATTTCATCGAACATGAGTAGATAGTTGATTGTTGTAAGTATATTGCACTCTAACGGAGTAAATTTGGGGCATTAAGCATCGAGAATGGAGTCTCAAGAATAATGTTTGTGGTGTTTGATTCATATAATCGAGAGATTAGAGGTTTGTCACGAATCCTCAAACTATGCAAAATAAGGTCGCCCAGGAAAGTAATTAAGATTAATATCAAAGCCATTTCCAACCTTCCACCCTAATTTATCCAGAAGGAGAGATGCTACTGACTCGCACTTTCCAAACCTGAGACTCCGCTGTTCTGTGATCACGGAATTTAAATGAAATGGGACCTACATTGGCATTGGAAAAGGAAAGATTTTGCCAACTGTTGGCATGTTCTTTTTGAGATTCTTGCTTTTTCCTAGGTTGGGTGAGAATGGCAAGCAAACAAGGTCGTGTCATGTAAATTTGGGTGTGATGTAAAATAATTGATTTCTTCAATACTGATGAAAATATAATAATAAAGAAACAAGAGATAATTTTGACCGATTAATGGCTAAAAACTTAATACTTATCTTCCTTCTAATATAACACTTGAAGAGATCATATACAATGGTATATACCAGAAATAAGTGACATTAATTATAATTTTGGTACTAATACATGCTTAAAGTTTTAAATATTTAGAAATTCCACTTGTTCACTGCGAATATTCTTGACTAGTCAATCATCAACTTCAAGGACTAGCCTCGTGATGATCTTCATTAGGAACAAACTTCCTCCAAGACCAATGTGACTTCAACACATTATTCATCTCTTCAATGGGGACACCCTTTGTCTCTGGGAGGAGAAAAGCAATGAAAACAGTCATTATGACGATGAAGCAGGCGAAGAAGAATAAGAGGCCAAACTTCAAGTGGCAGAGCATTGTGAGGAAGACTTGGGCAATAGAAAAAGTGAACAACATATTCACCGCAATATTAATAGCTTGCCCTCCAGATCTAACCTCAGGAGAGCAGATTTTAATTGGCACCAACCAACCTAACGGTCCTCAAGACCAAACAAATGCTGCAACATATGCACATACCAAGAACAAAATGAAGTTTGCATCTCTTTTGCTCAATGATCCCTCACCATTGATCCCAAACTTCAAAGCTATCATCACTCCCACCAAAATCTGCAAATAGTAGCATATCAATAATTAGTAATACATATGAATTGTTTAATTAGTATTGAATGGTATATATTAGAATATAACAATTTCACATCGACTAATTAGAACAAGGATTGAAGGCATATAGGTTAAGGGAAGTCCTATCAAATTATACCTGGCATTTGAACATTTGGACACCACCTTCAAGGTGCAAAATCCTTCTGCCAAACGTATCAACAGAGAATATGGAAACCAATGTGGCTTAATAACCGCGGACATGAGAGATGCATCATTGCCAAAGCCATTGGTTTTGAAAAGGACTGGTGTGTAAAACATGATAACGTTGATGCCTGTGAGTTGTTGGCAGAAGGGAATGAAAAAGTAGAAGGTCAGTTGAGGCCTATATCTAAGTTGTAAGATGTTCTTCCATGGATGTTCCACAAGTCTAGCTGCTTTACTCGCTTCAATGTGGTCTTGGAACTCTTCATCAACGTTCTGTGTACCACGAATCTTTTGCAACATGGCCTTAGCTTCATCATGCTTCCCTTTTTCGATATTGAGTTTGGTGTGTCACTCAGAAAAAGAGATCCTATAAACAACGACAATGTGGGAACTGCTCCTAGTCCTAAAGAGGTTCTCCATCCATTTTCAAGCTTAGCAGTTTGATAATCGATCAGGTATGCAATTAGAATGCCAATTGTTATCATCATTTGAAATCCCATGTTGAGTGCTCCTCTAATTTTTGTTGGAGCCATTTCAGATAAATACACTGGCACATACTACATAACAAGAAAAACAGAAAAATGTGTTAGCTTTTGAAACTTGATAATGCTACTAGTGCATAAAGGCTTTCTTTCATCAAATAAAAAGGTCTTTCATCACAGGTTCTATAACCGATGTGGATATAGCTGATGTAAAAAATATTGGTTGAATAAACATGACAAAATTCAAGATTAAAAAGTCCTTTCAATAAACATGATAGAGGCAATAAAAATGATAATTTTCAATGAAATGCTAATTAACATTACTTACTTGATTGCAATATCCCACTCCAAAACCTAGCAATAGACGGCCAATGATGAGCATTTCAATGTTCACTGCAAAGCCATTCAGTAATGCACCAACAAGGAAGAACAATCCACCAAGAAACATGGAAGGTTTACGACCAGGGATTCTCTTGGTGTTGGAAGCAAAGAAAGAAGCCACCAATGCGGCAAGATATGGAGAAGTGAACAATGTAAGAAGTTCACTATCAAATTTGCAGTATGTGCTCTCATCGCTCATGCCCTTTATTTTCCTATACACAGGGGGGAAGAATCTGACCAAAAAAGGTTCCATGGAAGTCACTCCACCTATAATATAATTCCCAGATTATAACCAAAGAGAAGACCTCCCATGGCAACCACAAAAACAAGTGAGCAACAAAAGAAATTGTGACTTTCCCTTCATAATGTCTCACTTTTGTTTGATAAACAAAAGCTCCTCCTGCCATATCTTTGAAGTAATAAAGAATTCAATTACTTTTTGTTTTTGGCTTTCTCTGTAATTGATTAGCTTTGTGTGGTATATATAGGACTTGAAACAAAGACACAGTGTAAAATTCAGGGGATGTTCTAACAATATAACAAGATCATATTGCCTTTTCTAAACCTAAAGGGTAATCATATTATCCTAACTTGTTGATTTTACCTAGGGTTGTTATGGACACTATGATCAAGTATGTGTTTGTGTCTTAAAAAAAGACCTCAGTTTAAGGATGACTCTTCTCACACTTATCCAATAGAAAATGATATAGTTGAAATTTCAACTATATTATTATATGGAAAAATTACGTATAGGTCCAAATAAAAAATAAATAAATATAGATGATCCTAAACATTTATTTTTTTACAAGTTTTAATAGCTTGATTTATAAATAACACAACTAAGCTTGTGTATAACTTATAAATATGAATTTTTGAGACTTTTCATTTTTTTAAGGATATATAGAGTTGCAACATGTGGCAGAGCGAGGTAGCGACACATGATAAAGTGATGCAACGACACGTGATAGGTGAGAGGGAGACGTGGCGAAGTTGGGCACCGGTGATGAGGTGGCGGCGCCGGAGTGATTACGCGTCGTTGTCGGAGTTGAGGTGCTGGTTGCCTGAGCTGCCACGTGGTGGTGCTGGTGAGGGGCCATGGTGATGTGCCCTCCTACCCACGTGACACATGGCTTCTTCTAAGAAAGCCACATGGCATTTTGAAATTAAAAAATAAAAATGACGGAATCAGAATTTCGTTGGAAGATTTGTCACAGTTCTATTAGTGATGGATAGGATTCCATCAGAAATCCGATTCCATCACAAATCCACATCAAATTCCATCAGAAAATCTGAATTTGTGGTAAATTCTGGAAAAAATTCAGTGTTTTTTGTAATTAAACTATATTTGGTTATTATATCAACTGTTAAGCAATGTTTTAAAAGCTGGACTGGAAGTTGAGCCAGAAATGTTAGTAGGTCATGGTTTAAATGGTTGATTTAGTCTTACTGTTTGGTTGAACCGGGTCATAATTAAATAAAATAATACATATAAAATAAAACCATAAAATAATCTAATTAACAATATAATAACACCACAATATATACAAAATTTTCAATTAAATATCACCACCATATAACTACAAAAAGTCTAAAATTATATACTTATATAATAATATAAATATAAAAAATAAATATAAGCATGCTTAGATCCAATAATATCTATCGCCACTCTCAAATTGCAATGCAATGATATCATTTTGATAAATTTTTTAATAATGTATCGATAAATTTTTCAAAATCTATTTTTACTTATAATTAAAAAAAGCAGTAATATTTTTTAAGTGGATTTATAGGGCAAAAAAAATTTTCACATTAAACTTATAAGAAAGATCTAAAGACAAAGTGATAATTAATTTAGGAAAAAGATAGAAAAAAAACTTTATAATTATAAAATCCTAAATCAAGTTTATTACCAAGAGTTGATAAGGGAATGACGAAACTTGATAAACAATTTACAACCAATTTTTTAAAAATAACTTATTTAAAATTCTATAATTTCAAAATTATTTTTCCATATTTTCTTTCCTTATAATTTTTCATTTTATTATATTCAATTTTTACTGTAAACAATGTTGTCACGTCGCTTCCTTCACACTGTTTAAGAAAAGCATGGGAAGATACAAAAGCCAACGAGTCTTGATTTTCTCCTATAGATGTTATTTTGACTGCTTTATCCAATGGTTATTTTCTAAATACGTGGAAATTTAAATGATTTATTATGACAAAATGTTAAAAACATTATCCCGTGGGCATTTCACTTTTTCATTTTCAATCCAGCTCCGTCATCTCTTTTATTTCAAAATGCAAAACCCATCTAAAATCCTTTTTCTTATTTCTCTTACATGGAGCTCTCAGGTTTGCAGTCTTCATCTCCTTTGTTTTCTTCTTTTTATTGTTGGGCTGCTGTTGTCTGATTTCCTCCTCCTCCTCCTTCTTTGGCGTTGAGTTCTGGCATAGGATCATATTTTTTTATTAGAAAGTTGTCTCCCAGAAAACACTCTCAGACCATCTGGTTATTGAATAGCAAGAACAGTTCTCAGCTTAAAAGTGAGTCCTAGACCAAAAACGGCTGAATGACAGTTCAAAGCGGCTCAACCTGAAAAGTGGCTTGTACCTGAAAAATGAGCCGCTGCCGATTCAGGCTGACGGTCTAGCCGGCTGGACCATCCGATCTGGTTCGGCTATCAAATCATTGATGTCAAGTACTTTACAAAATTATTTGATAGTTAAATAAAAAAATTATTTGAGTATCTTAAGCATGCATATTTAAAAGTGTTTTTTTTTTTTTGCTAAAAAACTATTCTGACATTCACCACCACCATTGGATTTGTAATTTTTGTTCTTGTTAACATAATATATTATGGTTATCAAATTTTAAAATATCAACCAATGATAATAAATATTTTAACTAAAGTGTTCTTTAATTTAGTTTTCATATAAATAAATTAGAAAAATACATTTATACTTAACCTTTTAACTTTATTGTTTTTAACAAACCCTTTTTAAAGTGGTAGTTATTTTTTTTTAATAAAAAGATAGTTCAAGTTGTAAACATGAATAAAAAATAGGGAGAATTGGGGAAGAAGGATCAAGGAGATAAAATATTTATTAATAAGGATCTTAAGAATTGTAACTATTTTCAAAGACTAAAAATTAAAATATAATTTTTTCATTACAAAATTAGCCTTCCTTGACAGTTAGTTATCAAATTTGATGATATCACCATGTGTAGTTTGATAAAAAAAAAGTTAGTTATCAAAAGCTACAAAGTGATAGGGCAAGTGACTGTACTCAAATGACTCATGTGTGTAAGAAGTTGGAAGAGTTGGAATTGAAGAATAACACTGTAATCTCACCCAACTCTCCAATTCTTTGAGTGATGTGTTTGCAAAGACTAGTGGTTCTATTCCTTCAAACACTGTCATCAATCCTAAATCTTTCAATGCTATTGAGCTGAGGAGTGACAAGAAGGTACACTTCCCTAAAGAGGTTGACAATCAGGTGGATGAGGAAATAGAGGTTGAAAGTCCACCCTTGAGCTCAATGAAGCTTTCTGATTCTGAGAGCTCCAAATAGAAGGCTATCCTTGAGAAGAAGAAGGACAAATTGGTTGAGCAGCCTCAAGTGGAACAACAACTACTTCTGAGAGAGGTTGGCTTCAAGGAAAGAAGCATTTTTGAGAAAGGTGAGATAAGTGAGCAAGGCACTTTATCCAATGCTAATGGTAAGGAGATAAAAATTTCTCAACTCTCTTTCCCTAAAGCTTACTTTCATGGCAAGAAAATGCATGAGGAAGAAGCTGAGAAAGAAATGTATGAATTGTTTAGTAATTTGCATATCAATGTTCCTTTCTTCCAATTGGTTAAGTCTATACCTAGTTATTGCAAATTCTTGAAAGAGCTTTGTACTAACAAGAGGAAGTTTAGGCCTAATGAGAGAGTGCAAGTTAGCTTAAATGTATTTGCTTTATTCAAACCCCAACTCCTGATTAATTTCAAGGATAATGACTTATTCACTTTTCCTTGTACCATAGGTAATGTGAATGTAGCTCAAGCCTTGTTAGACTTAAGTGCAGCCATTAATGTCATGCCCAATGCCATTTTTAAGTCTCTTGGTGTCAAGTGGCTTAAGAGGACTAGTATGGTTCTCCAAGTAGATGATAGGAGCATTAGACACCCGTAAGGTATCATTGAAGATTTGCTTGTCAAAGTTAAAGATTTGGTTTTCCCCACTGACTTCTATATGTTAGACATGCCTTATGAGTCTAGTGCATCTACCCTTATCTTAGGGAGATCCTTTATGAGAATAGCTAGTACCTTAATAGACATGAGAGATGGATCAATTACCATGGAAGTCAATAACTATAGGCTAAGCTACAATATGTATGAAGCCGTGAATCACCCTTTTGAAGATTACTCTTTATTAGGTGTGAATTCAATTGACTTAGCACTTGATGATGTGAGTAATCACTACAAAAAAAAAACGTAATTTAGTAGCGGTTAAAAATGGGCATTAGTAGCGGTTCTAACCGCTACAAACAAGCTTAGTAGCGGTTACTAGAATCGCTACTAAATCGTATGTTGCAAGCAGTTTTGTAGCGGTTATATAAAACCGTTACTCAATCAAAAATAACCGCTACATCCTTTGTAGCGGTTCAACTTAACCGCTACAACACCCACATGGATGAAATTTTTTTCAGAGATATTTGTAGCGGTTATATAACCGCTACAAATATAAAAAATTGAAATTTTGAGAGCGAAAAAAAATGACTTTTTTTTTGTAGCGGTTATCAAACCGCTACAAATATAAAAAATTGAAATTTTGTTGGCAAAAAAAAATGACATTTTTTTATTTTGTAGCGGTTATATAACCGCTACTAATTTTGAATTTCATGAAATTAGTAGCGGTTTTGAAAACCGCTACTAATTTCATGAAATTCAAATTTGGAGCCAAAAAAATTTAATTTTAGTTGTAAAAAGGCGCGTTATTTAGTAGTGGTTTAATAACCACTACAAATATTTAAAAAAATTTTAAAAAATTTGCAATTATTTGTTTCTGTTTTTTCAATATTAAATTAAATATTTTATTGTTTTTTTATTTTATCTATTTCAATTAGCTTATTATTTAATAGTTTAACTTATTAATAAATAAAAAGGAAAAATGTAATTGAATTGGATTAGTATAAAATTTATATTAATAATATTATTAAGGATAGGTAGGTAATAAGGAATTATTATGTTATCTAATATAATGTAATTGTGTATGAAAAATAGATGAAAATGAGATACAGTTATGATATATCTAGAAAAAAAATGGTTAGAATAAATTTTATAGAAAGGAAAGAAGCATTCTAAAAAAAATTAAAAATCTTGTTACCATATTTGATCGTATTATTCAGCTCCTCTACTCATATGAAAGAAGTTGTAAATGAGAGAAAATGAAAGAAAGGTAAGGTGAAAAGAAATTGGGGAGTGTTTGAAATGAGTTGTGGTAAGGGTATTTATAGGGATCCACGTACTATTTGTAGCAGTTAATGTAGCGGTTATTAGTTAGTAGTGGTTATTTGTATTTTTGTAGCGGTTTAATATTTATAGTGCTATTTGTAGCGGTTAATGTATCCATTTTGTAGCGGCTATTCATTTAGTAGCGGTTATTTTTTTTATTTGTAGCGGTTTAATAACCGCTACAAATATTATTTTAATTTTTTTTTAAATTTTATTTTAAAAATTTTTTTGCATTTTATGTAAAGACAAAAGCATAATTTGAATTTGATCACTCATCGTCGCCATCCCTACAGAAATTTTGTAGAAAATTTATTGTTATTGATGTATTATTAAATTTAAAAAATTTAATTCAAATGACGTGGATTTAAAAAAACTCACCGCAGTAGAGGTAAATTGTCATCGCCTTCAGGGAAGTAGTTTTCAAAATCAACTGGCTGAAATGGCTCACTCTCGTAGGCGATGTTATCGCCTTCACCCATGTTGTAAAGGTCTCTTGGCTTTAAATGAACAACCATGTGCCAATCCCTATGCCTCTCGTCCTCGACATAATAAACCTGATGTGCCTCTGAAGCTCGAATATACGGCTCATCATCTCTAGAAATACTAGTATGAATCGGCCGTGAGAAATTGACTAATGTGATCCCTAGGTCGTCAGTTGTCAGTCCCCGAGAAGTAGTGGTATTTGCCCACAAACACTTGAACAGCGTCACCGTAAAACGGCCTTGATAATTAAGTTCGACCACATCAAGAAGCTTGCCATAGTAAGGGACGCCTCCGAACTGCATGTTGGCATCACTGCTGCTCGCATAACTCCTTGTCCCAAATGTGCCATAAACACCCGAATTCTGTGTTTACAATGCTCCTTGATCCCGTGAAACCGTGCAAAACTTAAAACCATTGACATTGTATGCTGTAAACCGTTTTGCATGATCAAGAGGGCCGATTGCGAGAGCTCTGAAATCTGGTGAGTGTGGGTTGTGGTCATTTAGTATTCTGCCCGCAAACCAGCTCGGGAATTCTCTGTGGACCCTCCTATCAACTTCCGAGGATGTCTGTGTACGGATCCTGAGTTGACGCTTAACATGACTTCTGAATTCCCTGCAATTAATAATGGAAAGGCGTTAGTGAAATGAAAGTGAGAAATGTTACGAAAGATATAGATCGAATAACATGTGAGTGTACAATTCTTACCGTATGAAAGGTTCAACTTGAGTGCAATTAATCAAGACATGTCTATGTGCTTGGAACTGCTCAGTTGCCGTTAGTTTGAAGTTCTCAGTTGCTCCAACTGGTTTACCAACACAAGGGATAAATTCTCTTGATGTCGGCGCAGGTTCAGGACAATCGTCAACATGAGGTGGGCGGTTGAAAGCCGTCTCAAGATCATCAAAGTACCTTGAGCAAAAATATAGCACCTCATCCCCTATATAGCCTTCAGCTATAAAACCTTCTGGCCACGCCTTATTCCTCACGTAAGATTTTAATTTCCCAAGGAACCTACGAAGTACAGAAGAGAAAATTGATATAAAATGATGAAAAGGACGACTAGCAAACATTAAATACGGACAATAAATTAAAGCACATATTTAAAATGAGTACCTCCCAATCGGATACATCCAACGATATTGTACTGGTCCAGCGAGCTTTGTTTCATAAACGAGGTGGATTGTGAGGTGAACCATCATAGTAAAAAAGGACGAAGGAAATATCATCTCCAAATGACAAAGCGTAAGAATGATTTTCGACTGCAGCTGATCGAGCTCCTCAACGATCAAAACCTTAGAACACAACTTCCGAAAGAAAGAACAAAGTTCCACCAAAACAATGGAAACATTGGGAGGAAGTGTATTCTTTATAGCCAGAGGGAGTAACTGCTGTATAAGAACATGTGAGTCATGACTCTTCAGGCCAGCAACCTTTCGAGCCTGCAAGTCGACACATCGAGAAATGTTGCTTGAATACCCATCAGGAACTTTTAATTTCTTCAACGTCGCGAGGAACACTTCCTTGTTCGGTTTTGTGAGGGTAAACTTTGCCGGTGGAAATCTGTCATGCTCATCTGGCCAAGCGTCTTCACAAACTCCCATGTCGCGTAAATCTTTCCTCGCTTGAAGGTGATCTTTTGTCTTGCCGGGTTCGTTAAGCAACGTATACAGCACATTGTCGCAAACATTTTTTTCAATGTGCATTACATCAAGACTGTGGCGAAGTAAATTAGATCTCCAATATGGAAGCGTGAAGAAAATACTTATCTTCTTCCACTGCTGAGGCGTCGAAGTCCTGCTCGTCTTTTGGCGAGTTTGTGCTGAATCGTCACTTTTTCCAAACTCGAAGTCAACATGCTCAAGCTGCTATAAGATATCTGTACCGGACAAAGTCTGAGGTGGTCCTCTTTTTTCTGGTTTCCCATTGAAGCGATTTCGTTGCAATCTGAACTTATGCGTTCCATTGAGAAACCTCCGGTGCCCCATAAAGCACCACTTTCGGCTGTGGGGAAGGCGCAATGCGTCAGAGTCAAAATTGCAAGCTGGACACGCCGACCCAATATGTACATTCCAACCAGATAATGTGCCAAGGCCAGGAAAGTCACTAATCGTCCACATCAAGGTTGCACGCATGTTGAACAAAGTCTTGTTGTAAGCATCGTACGTCTCCAAGCCGACATTCCACAGGTCAAGCAATTCCGCAATAAGCGGTTGGAGATACACATCGATGTCATTGCCCGGTGCCTTTTTGCCTAGAATGATCATAGACATAATGAAAGAGCTTTGTTTCATACACATCCAGGGGGTAAGTTGTAGGGAACTAAGACTACCAGCCAAATACTGTAACTTGTGCTAAGATTCCCGAAAGGATTGAAACCATCGGTCGCCAACGGAAGCCGAACATTTCTGGGGTCAGTCACAAAATCTGGAAAGTCGTTGTCAAATGTTTTTCAAGCAGCTGCATCCCGCGGATGTCTTAATTTATCGTCTTTGTTTTTATCAACGGTATGCTACCTCATGTGCTCAGCAGTTTTAGACGACATAAATAATCTTTATAGACGAGGTTTCAAAGGGAAGTACCTGAGAATCTTTGCAGGTTTCTTCTTCTACTTTTTCCCCTTCCGAATTGTCTTGTACCTCGATGTGTGACATCTCTTACACGTCTCCCTACTGGAATCGTCTTCCCAATACAGCATACAATCATTTGGGCATGCATCAATCTTTTGATAATTCAACCCCAACCTGTTGATAATCTTCTTGGCCTCGTAGAATGTTGTGGGAATCTCGGCATCGGGGAATGCATCTTGTAATAAGTCGAGCAACATCGACATTCCCTTATCTGTGATCCCACACAAGCACTTGATATGATACAATTTGATCAAGAAAGATAATTTAGAATATTTGCGACAACCTTGATATAAAGGACGATCTGCTTCATCCATCAAGCTAAAAAAATCCCGAGCTGCTTTATTCCCCATAAAAACCGGCTCAGAGCCGTGCACTTCTTCGTTGAAGTTGTCGCCTTGAAATCCAAAAGCATCACGCACAGCATCATTCACAGGATCATCTTCATCTACTTGAACGCCTACTTGAGAACTTCGAGGAAGAGCATCATCATATCTAATGTCGGCCTTCTCACCATGAACTGCCTAGAACGTATAGTCCTCAGGGAAAGGCTTCACAAGCAAATGTTCCTTCACAACATTTCATGCATGCCACTTCTTGAACTTGCATTTCCGATACGGACAGACGATCTTGCCGTTACAGCTGGCATGAGTGAATGTGAAATCCAAGAAACTGTCTAATCCGTACAAATATTCAAGAGAATTGCGCGGCAACCTGATCCATGATTTATCCATAGCTACAAGTGAGAGAGAAGAAAGTATAGAGAAGAAGATGTGTGAGAAGATAATGACGAATGCCAAGAACCTTATATTCTGAAATTCCAACGTTTATAAATTTGTAGCAGTTCTAAAACCGCTACACTAACCGCTACAGTTATAAAATCTTAGTAGCGGTTATATATAAAAAACCACTACTAATTTTCAAGCTGTTACACATTGGTGGAAAATTCAAAATTTATATGTTGAGTATTTGTAGCGGTTATGTATAAAACACCGCTACTAATTTTCAAGCCGTTAACATTGGTGGGAAATTCAAAATTTACTTGTTGAGTATTTGTAGCGGTTATATATATAAAACCGCTACTAACATTAAAGCCGTTGGACAGCAAATTTAAAAATAATTTTTAATTTGTAGCGGTTATACATAACATAACCGCTACAAACGTGCACAAAGGTGGTAAATTTCAAAATTCAAATGATGAGTATTTGTAGCGGTTCTATTGTAAAACCACTACTAAGATATATATGGTTGTAGCGGTTTCACAAGAGAAACCGCTACAACTTTATATCTTAGTAGCGGTTTCTATTTCAGAACGGCTACTAATATATTTGTAGGGGTTTTAAGTTAAAACTGCTAAAACTATATATATTTGTAGCGGTTTTAACTTAAAACCGCTACAAATATATATAGTTGTAGCGGTTTTAACTTAAAACCGCTACAACTATATATGCTTTATTTTTTTAATTTAGAAATATAAATAATTATTGCAATTAATTCATAAATTAAACAACGCGATCGAATAATATAAATATAATTATATTAAACACAATAAGAAAGTTCTGAAATACAAACTCATATATATTTACAAATGTTTCAACAACAAAAAATGTCCTAAACAAAGTAGCTGGGGGCTGATCATCTAGTGCTCCCTTAGGTCCTGCTGGATCAGGCCGCTGCGCAGAGTGAACTGCACCATCGTCATTAGCAGGAGGAGAAGGAGGAGGAGGAGGAGGAGTAGTACTCGGGACAACGTAGCGAGGGACAGGGGGAACTGTTGGATGCTGCTGGTCCGGGAACAGGCGACTCCATGACCGCTTGAGCATGTTGTTCGCGATTTCACGCTACTGCATTTGCTGAGCGTAGATCATATCAGCGTGCAGCTGCATCTGCTGCATATGCTGCACCTGCATCTGCTGCTGCTGCTGCTGCGCCATCTGCTGCTCCAAATTTGACCGTAGCTAGTCAATAGACTCGTCCCTCAGATGTCTGACACCTCTAGAGCTGCCAACCTCAGAGGCGGCGCTCCTGCCGTAGACCATGCTGGGTCTGGCGCCTATCCCCATCCCCCGCACGCATCCAGGGTGCTCAGCCTAAGCCAGACATGCCTTCAAAGGAGTCGTCGGGTCTACTAACCCCTGTGACTCCTCAGGCTGGGTCTGTCGCAGCTCAGCCTGCGACTGCTGCATCCGCTCCTGCCATTTTATGAAACAATTACTAATTAGCATTTTTCATTATTAACTTGGTTTTATAAAAAATATAATAATAAAATTACTTACAATGGCCACCTCTGCCTCCTAAGAGGTTGCAGTCCCGTCACGGTGTCTATGTGTGATGGTGTACAACTCCCCATAGTCCGTCTGACAGTTCTCCTGCTGTGCCTTCGTCTCCTGAAACAATTACACAATTCAATTAGTATTATGAAATAATCAGCTAAAAGTAAGTGATATTTTGAAAAGTTACCAGCTCGCTATAGGTCACAGCAAAGGTCTTCGATCCTGCTGTGTGGTGGATCGTCTGCTGCGCCCGGATCTCGGTGTTCCTCTGAGAAAGCTCCTGGAAAAAAAGTATTAAATGTATTATAATTTAAATTTAAATACAAATTAAATTGAAATTATAATTTAATATTTAATAATTACAAAATTATATATAAAAAATCTAATAAATACATTACCTGCGCCTCAACGCTCCTCCTGAACTGGATGAAACTCGCCCAGTCATTCGGCGGCACGCCATCTGGGACGCTCTCGATCAGTTGCTCCAGAAGCATCGTCCCGTCCTTATCCACCCTGTGGAAGAGACGGTTCCTTCTGTTCCTCCAGGCGTCACCCATCTTCATGAGGACGTACCTCTTCCGATTGGCCCGGACGGCAAACCGCAGCTGAAAAAAAATTATTTAAATATCAATAATTACAAAAAAAATAATTTATAAAATATTAATTAAATAGAATTAATTACAAAAAATATTAATTAAATAATTTTAATTACCTGAACCACCTCCTCCCAAGCCTGGTCCTTCGACCCCCTCGGAATGTGCCTCCACGTCCTGAAGTGAAGGGGGAACCACATCCAGTTAGCACCCAGGTCGTTCAGGAAGCGGTTGAGCAAGTGACCCCCATTGTGGATGGGCTGGTCAGTGCCCTCATTCCACGGCACTATAACTCGCAGGCTCCGGTCCAACCTGTTCACATCGGTCACGTCTAGCCTCTTCGTCGAAATGTTCCCCTGCTCGTCTACACAGTTTACCACACATTAGATAAATTGAAATTCAAAGTTAACATTTCTAATTTAAATAAATAATTTACTAAATTAAAAAATTAATTTACCTTCGACCTGCACCTCAAACCCAGTGGACCGTGAAGACGACCCTCGTGGGTTGTTCTGCTCCCGAGCGTCCTCCTTATCGAGGAACTACTCCATCTCCCTGAACCCAATCGGGATCTCGAACTCCTCCTCATTGAGGAAGTCCTCGAAGCTAATATCAGGCCCCCCAACCTCAGGCACCTCTGGTGCGGTCGTCTCCTGTGGGATCGTCTGCGGTGCCTGTGGTAAGGCCGACTCCTGTGGGGGGATGGGCTGAGATGCCGCGGTCGCCCTGCCTCCGCGCTGCCCCCTCCCTCTGCCCCCTGCCCGGCTGCTGCCACCCCATAAAATCGGTCTGGGGATCTCAGGGGCCTTCCCCTTATCCTCTGTTGAAGCCATATCAACTGTACAAATCAAAACAAAAATAAATTAGTCACATTATTATGTAAAAATCTAATAAAAATACAAATATAAATAAAATATATGTTATATACGTACCTCAAGTGAAAATACTGTAGTAAAAACTCTTGCACAGACGTCTGAACGCTCAAATCTTGAAAAAATCACTCAGAGAAGCTCCAGGAAGCAAAATGAGTAAAAGGAGAAATGAGGAAGGAGGTGGCTTAAATAGGCCAGATTTTAGTAGCGGTTATTTAAATAACCGCTACTGTAACCGCTACAAATTATGACAACGTTTGAAATTCTGTAGCGGTTATTGCCTAGAACCGCTACAAATGTTGAGACTCTTGAAATTCTGTAGCGGTTATAGGGGTATAACCACTACAAAATGCTGACCTTTGATATTTTGTAGCGGTTCTCTTGCTGTAACCACTACAAATAACTGCTACACTGTTGGTCGCGCCAAGTGGCGGGAATATTGTAGCGGTTTCTGTGCATTAACCGCTACAAAATCACCGCTACAAGTTTTGCCGGGAATTTCGCGCCAAAGTTGTAGCGGTTTTTTGTACCCAACCGCTATTGTAGCGTTTAGGTAAAAACCGCTACAAATACGATAATTTGTAGCGGTTATATTAAACCGCTACAACTTCACCGCTACAAAATACCTTTTTTTTTGTAGTGAATGAATATGAGCTTAACTTGCACATTGATAATTGTGATCTTAGTTGTGGCATTGCATTGGGTTAAAGGGCCACTTCCTAACTCATCTCTTAATCCTAGAACTAAGATTACTCCTCATACCTTGAGATTTTTTAATAAGCTAATCGCTCCTTGTAAATTAGGTATAAAAGAGGCTATTTTCCCTAAGCCTGTTGCTGTTGTAGACCAATTGAATATTGGTTCAACACTTGGGAAGACCAATGCACAAGTGGTAGAATCCATAAAGCTTAACATAAGTCATGCACCGTCTGAATCTACAAAGGGGAGTATTTCTATTACCATTGATCTTCCTAGACTAATTCCCTCTATTCAACCCCCTGATTTAGAGCTTAAGCATCACCCCTCTAATTTGAAATATGCTTTCCTTCTTGTTGATTGGAAATTGCCTGTTATTATTTCAAATTCTTTATCTGAGTGAGGAGGAGAGATTGCTTTATGTTTTGAGTAGAAATAGAAAGGCTCTAGGTTGGACTTTAGCTGACATTCCTTGTATTAATCTGGCTGCTTATACCCATCAAATCCTATTGCATGAGAACTCCAAACCCCTTGGCAGCCCCAAAGGTTACTCAACCCTTTGATTCTAGATGTGTTCAAGAAAGAAGTGACCAACCTATTGAGTGCATGTATCATCTACCCAATTTCTGATAGTGAATGAGTTAGTCAAGTGCAAGTAGTGCCTAAGAGTGGGATCACTATGGTGAAGAATGAAAACAATGAGTTGATATCTACTAGGATGCAAAATGCTTGGTGAGTATGCATAGACTGTAGGAAATTGAATGAAGCTATGCATAGACTGTAGGAAATTGAATGAAGCCTCTAGGAAAGTTCACTTTCCCTTACCCTTTATAGATCATATGCTTGAAAGGTTGGCAGGTAAGAGCCACTATTGTTTCCTTTATGGCTATTTAGGATATTTCTAAATCCCACTAGCTCCCAAAGATTAGGAAATAACTACTTTTACTTGGCCATTTGGCACCTATACCTATAGGAGAATACTATTCAGATTGTGCAATGCACCAGCACTTTCTAGCATTTCATGATGTCACTGTTCTTCGATTTCCTTGAAAATTGCATGGAGGTTTTTATGGATGATTTTATATTTTATGGCAATTCGTTTGATGCTTGTTTAGATTGTTTGGACAATATTCTTGCTATATACAGTGAAAAAAATTTGGTTTTAAATTGTGAGAAGTGCTATTTCATGGTTGATCATGGAATAGTACTTAGTCATTTGATATCTAACAAGGGCATTGAAGTTGTTAGAGCTAACATTGAGGTGATTTTCTCTTTGCCCTACCCCACTAATATTAAAGCACTTTGTTCTTTCTTAGTATTACTAGCGATTTATAAAAGAATTCAATAAGATAACTCTACTAGTATCTAAACTATTGCAAAAGAATGTTGATTTTGTCTTTGATAATTCTTGTAAACAAGCATTTGTTGAATTAAAAACACACTTGATTTCTCCTCCTATTCTGAGAGCACCAGATTGGACCTTGTCTTTTGAACTAGCATGCGAAGTCTCTAATTCCATTGTGGGTGTCATGCTAATTCAATAACATAACAATTTGTCCCATGTGATTGCTTATGCATCCAAAATCTTGGATAGTGCACAAAAGAATTACACCATCACTAAAAAAGAACTGTTTGTTATGATATTTGCATTCAATAAGTTCATACAATATCTAATCAATTCTAAAGTAGTTATGTTTATAGATCACGCAGTTGTGAAGTTTCTCTTCACTAAGCTTCAGTCAAAACCAAGGCTCATTAGATGGATGTTACTGATATAAGAGTTCGACATTAGCATTAAGGATAGGCCTTGAACTACAAACCTTATAGCAGATCACTTGAGTACACTACCAGATGGTACAAGGGGAGTACTTGACTCAAACCTTATTTGTGATGACTTTCCTAATGCATCCCTTATGTCTATTTCTATCTATGTTCATTGATTTGCTAATCTCATCTACACATGCTCTTTTGCGAGGTATTTGATGTTTGGGGTATTGACTTCATGGGCCCTTTTCCACCATCATCTAGTTTTACCTACATCCTATGAGCCATAGATTACCACTCTAAATGGGTAGAAGGCATTCCCATTAGGAAAGATGATGCCTAAATGGTTTCCAAGTTTCTTAAGTCTAATATCTTTTGCAGATTTGGAGTATCGAGGGCTATATTGAGAGATAGAGGTTCTCATTTTTGCAATAGGGTTATCAATAACCTACTTGCTAAGCTTAGGGTAACCCATAAAATATTCACTCCTTATCATCCACAGACAATGGGCATGCATAAGTCTTCAACCGAGAGATCAAACACATTTTAGAAAAGATAGTCAATCCTTCAAGGGAGGATTCGAGCTCAAGTTTGGAGGAAGCACTACGGCCATATAGAACCGCCTTCATGACACTAATAGGGATGTCTCTTAACCGGCTTATCTATGGTAAAGATATCATATTCCTATGGAATTGGAGCACAAAACCTATTGGGCGGTAAAAATGTGCAATATGGATGTGGAAGAAGTTGGCTTGGAAAGGAAGTTGCAACTATAAGAACTTAAGGAAATGAGATTACACACTTATGAGAACTCCCACATTTAAAAAGAAAAGACCAAGATGCTTTATGATAAGAAGATTGTGTGAAAGGACTTCAAAGTGTATGATCATGTGCTATTGTATAAGACCCGATTCAAGTTGTTGAACGAGAAGCTTAAAGATAAATGGTATGGGCATTTTCACTGTCACTAGAGTACATTCGTTTGGCATGGCTGAGCTGCTTGAGGAGACTATTGGAAAGGAATTCCAAGTCAGTGGACACCTCTTTAAGCTCTACCATGATTCATTATCAAAGACTCCTTGAGGCCAAGTTGATTCTTCTCCTTTCACTTTCTTTTACTTTCATTATTCTTGGATTGGTGGTTTTATATACTTGATTGATTTTTTGAGATAAGTATGGGGGAAGGGCATCCCATTAGAAAACGTAGAAATAGTATAGCTTAGTAAGTAGAATAAGAACCCCCTATGTATGATTTGCATTTTTGGCCACTACCTTACTGAATTACCATTATGCCTTTTCACCTTGATTTTTTCTGTTATTATGACTTGTTTCTCCTTCTCTCTCTCTTTATGTAATGTTGACATGTCCTCTAACTGCAATTGGACTTCATAACTTACCACTTCACTAAAGAATAAGTTAGAATAATAGAGTTGCTTTACAAACATTGAGGACAATGTGTTGATTACATGTGAGGGAGGGAATGCATTTTTGAATCCCATTAAGTGATAAAAATGAGAGAATACCTTAAACTAGAAAGTTTTCAAAAAAAATTTCAAGAATGACTTACTTTGATGCATGCCCTAAGTGGTAAAGGGTTGCATTTGCCACTTTAAAAATGTGATTTGTGAGAAAATCTTTTAGCTTTCAAGAGATCTAGTGTTTTGGCAATTTTTTAAAACCATGCTTTACTTTTCAAGTGAAAATTAGATTTTTGCTTACTTCTTGTTATGAGAAAAGAAAGTTTCTATTTCCTTATTGCTTTTAAGAGTTGAGTATTATTATCATTGATTGTAATATTTTGATTGATTGTGTTTGTAAGGTTAACATTAGGAATAGTTAAGAAGATATTTTGTGGTTAGCTTGCTATGCAATTGATTGTGATGGAGTGAGTATTAGAGAAAAACCTTGTTGGAAGGTTATTTGAGCCTTAAATTCTTTTCATGTGTGCATATTCACTTCGTTTTTCACCTTCTAGAACTTGTTTCCACACTTTTTTAAAACGACATTTGTATTAGTGTGATAGAAATGAAGGAGACATTCAATTTTAAACCCTTTCACTCAACACAAACCTACATTCATTTACCTTTGCTTACCCCTTTGAGCCATTCCTATTTTGTATGCATGTCATTTACTCATAGTGTTCATAGTATACTAAAATCAAAGAAAATTGCCAATAGAAAGTTGTACAATATATATTGAAATGCCATGTATATAAAAAAGAGAAAGAAAGTAAGTCACAAAACAAAGTGTGAATAGTGTGGAAAAGAAGGCAAAAGAAGTTTAAAAAAAGAAAGAAAAAAAGAAAAATGAAAAAAAGAAAGAAAAGTATTGAAAAAGAAAAAAAAACATTTTGAAGATAAAAAGAAAAACAAAAGAAATATCAAGAAGGCAATTGTTCATGGATTAGGAAAAGAATTGGCAAAATTTTGTTAAGTTGACTATTTCCTTTTTCTAATTAATTCTTCCCATTTAGCCTTCATCCGACATTACAAGCCTTTTAAGTCCTCTTGATTCATTACATTAACTGCTATTAGTAGTGGAGATGTTAGAGTTGTTATAAACCTATAGTAAGGTGTTGATTAAGTGAGCTGTAGTGAAATCATCCCAATGAGGTGAGATGAGTGAAACACTAATATCTTGAGAGTCTCTTGTACTTTATTCTAATATTTTGGATTGTGCAGTTAGTTAATTTATTTGCATCGCTTGACTATGACTAGTGTTGGCTTGAAGAAATTGATTAATTGATCTATTGCTTTTTAATTATGAAATTGCTCATCTTTCAATTGTATTGACGATTGTAATTTAGGAAATTATACTTAATTGCTTTTGTTCAGGAGTACAAACGTCTAAGTATGGGGGAATTGATTGAACCATATTTATATGATTTTTCATAACTAAATTGGGATTTTTAATGCATTTTTTTTGTACATTATTGCATGATTAAGCACTAATTTTAGTTAGGGACATTTGTATTGGATTAATTGTAATTAAGGGCAAAATGGTCATAATTTCTTCATTATTCATGCAAATGATTTTTTAGATTTTTGATACTACCCTGTGCTTAATCTTGCATTGTCGGTGCTTAAGAAAAATTTGAGATTTTGGAGGGTCAAATTAATATTTTGAGGACTAGGGAAAATTATAGAAAAGGGCCCCATAATTTTTGAAATGACACATTTGTGAAGAAAGGGGGTCAAAGAAATTACAAAAAGTACCCAAAAGTTTTGAAAATTGCAAGTTTTCCCTATAAAGTTTTAAAAGTTTTCAATTTAGTCCCTCCATAAACTTTCAAAGTTTGCAGATAGGTCCCTAGTGTGAGCTGGATTTTAGAGGACCCTGAGGTTGGAACAGAGTAAGAGAGCTGGGAGCTGAGAGGAGAGACATAGAGGTAATGGCGAGCTCGTTTAGGGGAAGAGAACCAGGTAGCTCAGTGAGCCTTGGTGGGACGGCTCTGAACCTTCGATTGCTTCTCTCTTATCTTTGGTTCTCCACACCACCACCTCCATTGATCTCTCTCATCTTTGGTTCTCCACACCATCACCTCCATTGATCTCCACTATTATCGGTGAAGAGAGAGGCGAGAGGGACCGGAGAACAGAAAGACTTGTAAGCTGAGAGTTTGGAGTGCCGCAAACTCTTAGGAAACCTTTAGCACCTTTACTCCACCAACAACATTGGCTTCCTGCACCAATTTACTTTGGTTTCTCACCTGAAAAGAAGAATTAGAGCTCAGTATCACTTGAAATTGCCGGATCTTTGCTTCCTCCATGATTGGACCTTCCCTTCACCATTATTGAGGGATAGTTTTAGAAAACCACCACTTTTCTCTCTCTTAATACACCATTATCATTGAAGACATGTTTTTGATGATTTTATGTTATTTCCGGTGAAGTTTGTGAGTTCTGGTGACTTTCTCCCATTTCTGACGAGCTTGTTTTTTCAGATTTCAACGAGCCTCTTAATGAAATGGAATGGTGAATATTGATAT
Organism: Inga laurina; assembly: GCA_963855925.1. NCBI lineage: Eukaryota > Viridiplantae > Streptophyta > Magnoliopsida > Fabales > Fabaceae > Inga > Inga laurina. The sequence continues at coordinate 59,518,354 of OY979708.1, forward strand.
ACTCAGAAGGGTTGAAAGTGTAACAACCTAAAATTTTATTCACCAATATGCCCTGTAATCTTTGTGGCATTTAATAAAATGGAATGGTGAATATTGATATACTGAGAATAGCCTCTGGCTACGAATTCTTGGTCACATGAATTAAAACACTGAAAACTTGAAATGTAAACTATGTTGCCAGTGAATGAGACATATATAACAAATTGATGATTCAGAGAGACAGCAAATTTGGGAAGAAGAGAAATTTAATGATACACAGAATAAAAAAAAGAACATTATTACATGAAACTTCAAATAAAAAATGGAACTTAGAAACCATAAATTTGAACTAAAATTTTATTCACCAATATGCCCTGTAATCTTTGTGGCATTTAATTAAATGGAATGGTGAATATTGATATACTCAGAATAGCCTCTAGCTACGAATTCTTGGTCACAGGAATTAAAACACTAAAAACTTGAAATGTAAACTCTGTTGCTAGTGAATGAGACATATATAACAAATTGATGATTAAGAGAGACAGCAAATTTGGAAAGAAAAAGCAAAAAAGAAAGAAGAAGAAGAAGAAGAAGAATTAAAACACTGAAAACTTGAAATGTAAACTATGTTGCCAGTGAATGAGACATATATAACAAATTGATGATTCAGAGAGACAGCAAATTTGGGAGGAAGAAGAAGAAGAATGTAAACTATGTTGCCAGTGAATGAGACATATATAACAAATTGATGATTCAGAGAGACAGCAAATTTGGAAAGAAGAGGAGGAGGAGGAGGAGGAGGAGGAGGAGGAGACAGCAAGAAGAAGAAGAAGAAGAAGAAGAAGAAGAAGAAGAATGTAAACTATGTTGCCAGTGAATGAGACATATATAATAAATTGATGATTCAGAGAGACAGCAAATTTGGAAAGAAGAGGAGGAGGAGGAGGAGGAGACAGCAAATTTGGAAAGAAGAAGAAGAGGAGGAGGGGGAGGGGGAAGGGGGGGGGGAGGGGGGGAGGAGGAGGAGGAATTTAATGATACACAGAATAAAAAAAAAGTACATTATTACATGAAACTTCAAAAAAAAAAAAAGGAACTTAGAAACCATAAATTTGATGATACACAGAATAAAAAAAGTACATTATTACATGAAACTTCAAATAAAAAATGGAACTTAGAAACCATAAATTTGAACCACCATGAATAATAAAGTATAAAATCACAGTTCATTAGACCATGAAACGGACATTTAGCAACTTTGAATGTTTCATTATCAATTATAGAGATCAAAAGATACGATAGAAAAGTCACTGGAAATTCACAAAAAAAAAAAAAAAAAAAAAAAAATCTCACGCCTTGGTAATTGGACATAGATCACAAAACAAAAACCTAACTTCACACACCAAGATTTACAAGCACAGAAGGGGAAGAGAGAGAGAGTAGAGCAACGTGTTTAGTTGCATCAGAAATGGTTAGAATGTAATTTAAGACTTCAAATTTTCATATGGTCACGCAAGATTATTAGATGTAACTCTATCATAACATCAAATAACTCATTTACCAATGTAAGTTTTTTTTTAATTTAATGCTATACCAAAGTCATGGTATAATAATCTTAATATATCCAAACTGAAATGATTGAATGAATTGGTGATGACTATTCATATAAAAGATTTTACACAACCTTAGTCGTCTTAGGGTCAAATGCAAAATATTTATACAAATTAGAATGCAATATAGTACAAATAACTCATGATCATTCTCTTATCAAAGAGCCTTTATTTTGAATTCCTTAGGTTAAATTAAGTGTTAAAAACATGGTTTGAATGGGGGCTTGGTTATGTTTGGAAGAATGTAAATGCAAGAATGAGCAAAAATTCCTAAGCTACTATATTTTTTGTCTTTTCAATCAAGGATGAATGGATGTAGTGTAATCTCTTGAGAAATTGATTCAATGGTTATCCTATCTCACTAGATGATATGTGAGTTGAAATTCATCAAGTCTTGGTTGAAAACCCCAAGTAATCTCATTGGGTTTAACATTACTAATCAATAACTACTCCTACGATTGCATTTATAGCAATTGCTTAGGAATATTATTAAAGAACTACTTTAATGTGTGAAATGGATTGAATTAATATAAATGTTTCCTCTAATATAAATGTACAATCGCAACACTCAAATTAATCCAAATCAACTACACAAGCTAGTAATTACATAACAAGCATATTCTTATTAGATTAATAGGAAATACATGAATGAAAATCATTCAATTACAATAATCCAAATCCAATCACAATCTTAGATCAACAATATAGAGTCAAAATAACTCATAACAAAATCCTACTAAAACTATCTTAAGTCTTAGTTAGAAATTACAATAACAATAGGAAATTAAAAAAGAAACTAAGAAAAACTCCCCAATGAAGCTTATCAACTCAAGCAAATCACCAATCCTTAAGGGTTGGAGAACTAGCCACGCATAGAACGTAGAGTGGTCACCACCAAGCTTAAAATTTCAGCAGCCATAGAAGAGAATGGAGGAGAAATGCAAAACAATGGAAGAAGATGGAGAAAATAGAAGGTGATGAGTCAGAAGATTGATGAAGGAGATGAAGAAGAAGAGTGGAAAATGGTGTAGATGGTCAGCCTAGGTTAAAATGAAGATAGGGGATGGAATATATGCTAAGAATGTCAGGTTTCAAGTGGAAAATCTACTTCGATTTTGCTCTCAAAACTCTCAATTTCACACTGCAGACACTACAAAAAAAATAGAGAGTTAGTAACGGAATGACTAATCTATCACTAATTCCGTTACTAAAATTAGCAATAGAATTTAGTGACAGAATTTTTCCATCACTAAATTAGTGATAAATTAGCGGCGAAATAACATTCTGTCGCTAAATTCCGTCAATAATCTGTCTCTAATTCTGTCATAAAAATTAGCGACGTAAATTAGTGACGGAAAAATTTCATCAATAATTTCCGTCCTTAATCCGTGACTAATTTCTATAAAAAATATCTTGTGATAGAATTAGCGACTGAAATTTTCCATCACTAATTTTTGTCGCTAATTTATCCCTAATTTTCGTCACTAGATGTTTTGTGATGGAATTAGCGACTGGATTTTTCTATCACTAATTTCCGTCGATAATTATGTCACAAACTGATTTGGGATGGAAATTTGTGACAGAAAAAATTCCGTCACAAAATAGTTTGCAACGAAATTAGGGATGAAGTTTTTCCATCCCTAATTTCATCTCTAATTCTATCACAAACTATTTTGTAACAAAAATTAGTGATGGAAATTAGTGATGGAAAAATTCTGTCACTAATTTCCATCACAAAATATTTTGTAACATATTTGTGACAAAAAATTTTGTCGCTAATTTCAAATTGTATTATTTAAGATTATAATCTCAAAAAAGCTTGTTTTATATCTCATTAAGATCAATTATGTCACAAAAAATTCCGTTGCTAATTTCAAATTGTATTATTTAATATTATAATTTCAAAAAAACTTGTTTTTATATTTCATTAAGATCAATCCTTCTTGTGCCTTAATGATAATTAATCAAATATGATAAGGGTTAAATTCCTTATTTTGATGATAAAAAAATATGATTAAGTGCTTCACTAGTAGATACGAACAACTTAGTTATAATATTTATAATATTGAGTAAGGTCATAATAATCATAGATAGTATTATTAGAAGAAAACATGATCAATCGAATGAATCGTTAAGATAATTGATTATACAAAGAGTATAATCTAACAAAAACATCATCATAAGAGAATGAGCTTTAGTGAAGAAGTTTATCCAAAGGTATCCAGATAAGTTAATCAGCTATAAAGGCTTTATAATTGAGTACAAATAACCTTTTTAAATTATTTGATTTTGTTATATAACATGATTAGATTTATAATAATTATATTTTTGTAATTAGAAGTTTTTTTATAATTATATAATAATGAAATAAATTGGTTAAAAATATCTTTTATTTTGAATTGAATTGATATAACATTCAATAAAAAAGATAATTAATTTAGTCATAACTTACAATATGAAATAATTAAAATTTGTTATAATCTCTCCAAATTGTTCGTTTTTTTAAAATTAAAAAAAATTAAATTTTATATTATTTAAAATTTTCAATAATTATATTTTTTTTTCATAATTATAACTTTGTTAAATAATTTAAATTTAAAATTATTATGAAATTATAATATAATTATATAAAAATTAATAATTCATATTTATTATTAAAATTGAAATTATAATATAATACATACAAACTTTTAATAATATATTATATACAAATACAAATACAAATTTTATAAAAATAAAATAAAATGAATAAAAAATATTAATAATAAAAATTTAGGTAGAATATTTACATCAAATTAAATAAGCAAACTACATTGAAATATTTAACAATATATTAAAATTTACATTTCAATTTTTGTTTGTAAAGTGAAATATATATATATATATATATATGATTTTGCATTTAAATCATGTAGGTTCTTCTGGGCTCAACTGATAAAGGCACTAGCACGCACGTGAGAGATCATGGCTTCAAATCCTAACTTGATCACAAAATGTAACCAATCTGTGACTTCGACATGTGGCACGCGATAGAGGGTGACACGTACCGATTGACCCGGACACGTGGCGGACGCCGGCAATGGACATGTGGAAGCTCATGGTGAGGACATGTGACAATTTAAATTATATAAAAAAAATATTTTGCGATGTATTAGTGATGCAAATTCCGTAGCTAATTACTGACAAAAAATTCTATCCCTAATTTGTTGCTTATTTAGGGGATAGCTTATTCCAATTTTGTAATGGATTAGTGACGGAAATTCTCCTTTGCTAATTAGGGATGGAAAATTTCAATCACTAATCTATCACAGATTAGAGATAGAATTCAAAATTCTGTCACTAATAAATTAGTAATGGTATTTTTACCGACGGAACAAATTCCATTGCTAATCCGGTTCTGTTGCTAATTTTTGTCGCTAAACAGACTAGTAACGGAATTTTCATCACTAAATTCCATCACTAATTTAATGTTTTTGTAGTGAAAATTTAGCAACTCGCCTTAACGAGTGGCACAAAGAAGTTTTTGTTTGTTTATAAAAATGTTTGAACTCGCCTCAGCAAGTTGCATAGTTTCAACAACTCTAATTTTCAGCATCCCAAATTTGTTTCCTTTGCTCCTTGTTCAAACCCTTTTCTCTCTATTTCAAGGTCTCTACAATATAAAACAAATCTAAACATGATAAAAAGTCCTAAAAAATATTCTTAATCAAACATAATTACAAAAACGTATTAAATATGCATTTTTTCACCTTAATTACATGTGATCACTCTTATGTCAAATTATCTAAAAATTAATGCATTAAAGCCCATATTTCTTGATAAAAATCCTAAATATGACATGAATTAACAGATAACAAAATGATAGGATCAATTTTTTGTATAAAATTCCACATAATTGTTTTTTTTTTTTGTGATTATGAAAAAGAGAAAAAAAGGGGAAAATTTCCAGAAAAATACAAACAAAATTGACAAAGGACAAAATGGTGTAGTGAATTGCTGAAATCCCAAATCAAATCATTAGTAGGAATCTAGGATATGAAATTGTGAGCAAAAGATGAGAATGCCCTAAGTGAAGTGACATGCAAAAGAAATAAGAAGGAACACGAGTGGGAGGAAAGAAACTGAAGCTGGCATAAAATAAGTGATGATATCGAAAGAGGAAAAGTGACTGAAATGAGAGCTGAGCCATGGGTAAGTAAATTTGTATAGAAATCATTTTTGTGTTGTGATTCTTCAATCTACATGAAAAATTGGTTGTAGTTTGTGATTGAGGTTTATGATATGAGAGGTTTTGTTTTATGGGTAGGGGGCTCTTAGGTGAAGATGGAGAAAAGGTAGCGACTTTAAGGTAATGGGAGGATGTTCATGGTTGTGTGATTGGTTTCATTATGTTTGGTTGCATTATTGTTGAAGATTGTCCATTTTTTGTTGTTGGCGACTGATGAAGGGTTGAACGCTGATGGGTGTTGTGTTAGTATAAACTTCGGCCGTTGAAAGTAAGGTTGGGGGAGGGTGTTGTTATTAGTGAAGATGGAGGTGTGAGAAGATATTGTGTTGTGTTAATAGTAGACACACAGTGATGATGGTTTGGGGGTGTTGTTATTAGTGAAGATAGAGATGTCAAAATAGATTGTGTTGGTGTTGATAGTAGATGTAGAGTGATGATATGGGAGTGTTGTTAATAGTGAAGATGAAAATGTTAAAACATATAGCATTATTGTTAATAGTAGGTGGTGGGTGATCATATGGGAAGTTAATTGATTTAATAAATACTGTGTCACAAGCTTACTGAACTGACATTATGATGAGTGGTGTATTTTTTTTATTTTTGTTTGCAAGTAGGCACGGAAAATGATATGTAATGAAGGGTCATCATCTTTAAAGAAACTATTTTGTTATTTCCATGTTGGAGGGAAATTTATGTGTAATAATGAAGGTAAACTTCAATATAACGGTGGTTCTGTAAAGGTGAAGTGGCTAAAAGAGGTGATAACACTTACAAATTTGAGATTTATGATATCATCATGGCTTGATATTGATTGTAACATGTGTGAGATGAAATATACAGTGAGCTTTGTTGAGAGAACATTAATAGATTTAAATGATCATTATGAAGTTGAAAACCTTTTTAACTATAATGACAGAAGCGAGCAAGTGTAAAAGAGTCACTGTCACACAGTTTTTGGTTTTAGGTTATTGGTGAATGTAGTTATGCAAATTGTCATTAAACAATATCTGATGAATGTAAGTTGTGAAAGAATAAAGTGATGTCGTTAATATAGAATATGGTATTGTTAATATAGAGACATGTGTTGTTATTGGCCCTCGAACTTGTTACTTTCACACTTTTGTCTATGAAGTTGTTAAATAAGAAAGTCAAATTGTTAATGTAGAAGATTATATTGTTAATAGAGAAAGAGGTGTTGTTATTCACCTCTCCAACTTGTTAAATTGACATTTTTCCATGTGAATTTGGCAAACGAGAAAGTTTATAGGAAGTTGTTAAACAAGAAAGTCAAGTCGTTAATGTAAAAGATCATGTTGCTAACAAAGAGAGAGGTGTTGTTATTGGCTTCCTCAACTTGTTAAGTTGGCACTTTTCCTTGCGAAGTTGTTAAACAAGATAGTGAAGTTGTTAATGTAGAAGATGGTCTTGTTAATAAAGAGAGATGTGTTATTATTGGTCTTCCTAACTTATTAATTTGGTACTTTTCCATATGGAGTTGTTAAATAAGAAAGTCAACTCGTTAATGTAGAAGATGGTATTATTAATAGAGAGAGATGTGTTGTTATTAACCTACCCAGCTTGTTAATTTGACACTTGTCCCTACAAAGTTATTAAATGAGACAGTGAAGTCGTTAATTTCATCACTTTTTAGTGCCAGGTTCAGTGTCTTTCCTCCCCCTCGTGCGCTTTCTTATTTCTTTTGCTGGCCACAACACTCAGGGCATTCTTGTCTTTTACTCACAATTTCAAATCAGATTCGTACTAATGGTCTGATTTGAGATTTCAGTAATTCACTGCACCATTTTTGTCTTTTGTCAATTTTGTTTGTATTTTTATGGATTCTCCCCATACAAAAAAAGAAAAAAGAAAAAAAAGAAGCACAACTTGAAAGGAAAACACAAAAGAATAACATTATTCAATTTATTTATATAAGGATTTCCTTTATAAAGCAACATCTTTGCAGTTTCAAATTAAACCACCACTTATTCATAACATACATGTATTATTCATTACTAAGTAGAAGACATTAAACATGCACTTGATCATCTTCATCATTATGCCTTCTGGAACTTGACTTTGTAAGGAGCATCAGTGAGAGCCACACGTTTATTACCATTCTCAGCCACAAACATTCCAACGTTTTTGCACATACGCTTGCAAGATTTGCAAACACTTGGGCAATAAACAAGCTTATAATCTCCATCGTACTCTTCAATTTTGAACCAATTTTGGATAGTTTGTGATCCTGGGTTCCCCACAACGCCACCACTCGTCACAAACCATTGCTTTGACGAATAATCAAAGTGATCAAGCTTCCACGCTGTGGACTGAGGACACTTATTGTTGTTACCAGAGAACTGAATGTTGAGATCAGTAGAGACACGAACCACACCTTTCTTAGGATTTACAGGTGTAAACGTGACAGGTAGGGCATGATAATTGTCTACAACCACCACATCAAGTGGGCAATGTTTGCCGATTCTGGCGAGTGAGAGGCCGGCATCACGGCTCCAGCATCGTCGGCCATGAGGCTCACATTTGATGATGGGTGTGGCGGGAAGAATGTAGTAAGCGGCAGCAGCTCGAAGATGTTGCCTGAAGTGTCAAGAACTTGGTTGGGTGAAGCATCACCTGCAACAACTAGTGGTTGGCTAATAATGCTTGTGCTAAGGGCACAGAGGAACACAAAAAGGCTAAAAGTGCAGTTTTCATCATTGCTCTGTTTGATTTCTGATTTCAACTTTTGGGTTTGTGTTTTTGTGGAGATGAAGGAGACCAAGAGCGTTATTTTATAGTGCTTCTTCTGTTCTAAATCTGTGGATTAATTCCTAGTGTACATTTTTTAATGTCTCATGCATATAGGCGGACTATTCACATAATACAGGCATATTTGAGTAAAAATAATTTGAATGATATATGAACCATTAGCTTAACATATTAGGTCAACTAACTGTTAAAATTAATTTGAATAATGACTGGGGCCAAATTACAATGATTTGAAAACTTCCAGAATGATATTGCTCATTAAAAATCTATTAGTGCGACATTACACTTTTATGACAACTTTTGAAATAAAATTGGATCTTAATTATATAAAAATAACAGTTAAATCAATAAATATGCCTTAAATTGATAAATGTTTTCAAGTTTTCCGTTATTAATATTTCTTCACTTTTTCTATGCATTGATAAATCATTTTGACCATACATTCTCCCTCTCTCTCTCTCTCCTTTCTCTATTCCCAATGAGAATTAAGTAAAGGTAAAATGGGGGAAACAATTATTAATTACCTCTAAGTAGATTTATTTTTAATATAAAACAAATTTCATCTACAAATGGATTTATCACAAGGACAAGAGTTATATTTCCAATGAATTTGGGATGGGGTTGGCAATCTTGTTCTCGAGTCTCAACAGCGTCACGCGCAGCATTTTAGTTTGTGAATATCAACGAGATAGTTCATCCTAAAATATAGTTCTATTTGTACGGCTAATGTACTCATTACTATTTTTTATGATTATTAGACTTTGCAGGGCTAAGTTTGAGGACATTTTAATAAAAGCCCACTGGCTAAATAGTCTCCTTGTTTGCGACTATTCATGAGTTCCACTTATCATATATATATATATATATATAAGGCTGGTATTTAAATAAATATGTTTGGCGAAGTGAAAGTATCGATTAGTTAGCACTTAGCACAATATTTATTTTGGGAAAAAAGCGTATAGAGAAATGTTTTATAAATTTTGATCAGACATAACCACGCTAAAGGCGTTTTGGTTTGTTTGCAATCCATGCATGCGTGCATGCATGTATGTAATATATAGCAGGAATTAAGTATGGAATTATGGAACGTTAGAAGCTTTCGTCGTTGGAAATTGTTTTCAAATATTGGAATTATATATATATAGTCAATTAATCCACAAAATCTTTTTAAAACGAATTCTATATATACACACTACACACACGGTATTGGTTGGGTTCGTGTTGCATGAAATCAAACCAGTGCAATACAGATGGAACTCATCATTAATTCAGTTGGCGCGATCTGATCATAGTCTTAAAATTATAAATTTGGATATATAATACTCCCTTTATTCCATTTTAATATAACATAGAATTCTTAGATATGCCAGGTTTCTTTTTATAAGATAGATTTAGGGGCAGTCTTAAAATTTTTTTTTTGTAAACTCCCCATTTTATCCTCATTTAATCACAAAAATTATTTATATATACATATAATTATTGTATTTAATTCTACAAATACACTATATAACATTCTCCCTTTTTCAGGTAAATAAGGGAACTTTTGGAAAACAAAACTCACTTTTTTATAACTTTATTGCACCTAACTAATTTTAATTAACTTTTCAAACAACCAATTTGGTTAATTCTATCTTTTAAAAAAGGAACGGAGAAGTCGTAATACAAAATTACAAATCAGGAGAGTAGTGACTATAGTGTTTTTGTGGGAAACAATGGTTTGTTCAAAACAAAATTACAAAATCAAAGTCAAATGTGGAAGCAGTCAAATTCATCATCGCTAACTATGGACTCCTACACTAGTAATCTCATTTCGCTCCACGATTAGTGCAGTGGAAAATGTTGGTCGGCCAAATTAAGTTTAAAAAATGCACTAATATTTTTTTTTTCTGTTTTAATTTTAGATACAAAAGCATTAAATTATTAGTGTTATTTATTTAAAAAAGACTAAGGACATTTTAGGAAAGTAGTGAATTAATTTTACAAAATATGATGTTATTCAATAACTTCCTCAATCTCTTGTCACAACTACTATGAAACAGAAGCAACGTTGCCCTGAGCATTTTTCTATTACCCTATTTCGTTGAAAAACTAACATTGACTATTAAAAAATTGACTTTGATAATTAACTTTATAAAAAACGGAAATGGGCAATATTGCTCCATTTTAACACTTCTGAGGTAACATTGAACCTAAAAAAACTTCTAGGGTAACATTATTCCCCATTGAAAACTTCTGGAGTAAATTTACACCTTAACCCAAAAAAAAAAAAAAAAATTGAAGCCACACATTTGGAAAAAATTAAAGTGTGATGGGAACTTTCAATCTACGTGACTCCAATGGTGGTGATGGCCAAGTTGATAGGGTTTACACAAGGATAGGGCAGTGTAACATTAATACGCTTAGCGCGTGTTTGATTATTATCCAAAGGTACCTAAAATTTGTTCAAGTATTCATCACTTTGGTGAAACTTATCTTTAGTGGCTGCAAATATTCTTGAACTATAAATCTATTTTCAACTATATATATGAGCTAATCTAGATACCTATATGACAGTCTAGATACCTCACCATCTCAACATATTTTAAAACTGTGAGGAGTGATGAGGCCTCAAAGTGGACAATATCAAAATCGAGACGTTGGGTAACATTTTTTCCTCTTAATACTTTTTAGTTTATTTCTTTTAAAAAACTAAAGAGTGGTGTAACCCCCTGCCGTAATTAATATTCGGATCACGCAAATGAAGTGAAATAGAGACCAATAACTATCAAATAACATTTAAGATCCCATCTATCAGACGGGGTTTTCGTAAATCCTTTCAAAATCATTTATAACCTGGTCTCACATTCACATTTCGAATAAAATTACTACACGAAGATAAATCACATTTAAATATATCAGAGTACACAATATAAATCCCGACCAATCCTGGGTCCCATACATTGATCAAAGCCTTACAGGGCACATTCGCCCATATACAAATTTCCATACGGGGATTACAGAAAGCCGTTTTCAAATACCAAAACAAATACCCATCCACATATACACATCCAATACCAAATACATAATACTCTCATCAATGATAACCAACTACCAAAATGATAACCCGAAGGAGTCCTCATCGCCTTGGATGCCTGCTCCATCCTTGATCCACTACCATATCGGAAAGGTTAGTAGGGGAGGGTGAGATTCAAGAGAATCTCAATAGGAAAATAATACCATATGCATGTACCATAAATGTTGCATGACATGCTTGCATCACATAACTCATGCTCACACAATGATAGATTTGTAGGTTCAATGCGTCAAACATACAAAAAAGCAAAGCTGTGGCGCTTATAATTGCATTAGCTGTGGCGCTAGAGAAGTGCCACATATATGGACGCTACTAAAAAAAGCTGTGGCGCTTGGAGGTGCCACAGGTTTTTAAATTTTTTTTAAATAACCTCCTGTGGTGCCTGGTTGGCCAAGCGCCACAGGAGGCACCCCCTCCTGGGGCGCCTCCTCACGCAGGTGCCCCAGGAGGCTCACCCTCCTGGGGCGCCTGATGACGCAGGCGCCACAGGAGACACCACCTCCTGGGGCGCCTCCTCACGCAGGTGCCACAGGAGGTGTTTTTTTTTTGTTCTTCATATTGTTTTTTTAGCATATTTTTTGGGTTCTTCGTATTGGTTTTTTTAGCATATTTTTTCCTCATATATATCTCCCATACATATATAATTACATTCTGCATTGTTTAATAAGAACAATGATAGATAACTTTAAAATGATACCAACAAATGATTAATTAGCTAAAGTAGTACTAAAAATTGTTATACAATATATTGTAAACCTAGCTGAATGAAATACAACAAATTCAACTTCAATATACATGCATGACACAACAATTGGCAATTAGAAACAACACAACAAAGACTAGCTAGTGAATTTAATAGTATATATAGCTACCCAAAGATTTGCCTAAACACATATTCACATCATTCCTCGATCACTTCATTAACCTGATGGTCAGTCAAAGCGTCACAACGTTGATCTTCATAATACTACAGATATATACAATCAGACACAAGTTACAATGAATTAAAATCAGTAAAACATAATTGTCAGGCACTAATTTAATTTCATTAAAACACAATATGAAGTGCAACTAAATGACTTACTTTTTGAGGAATAAATGGCTGATCATGCATAATAACATCCTTCATAAATTTCATGATATAGTACCCACAATTATTGTCATTGGGTTGGAAAGGGCACTGCAAAAAATATAATGCAATATTTAACTCTGTTAATGAATAAAAATTGTTTACTAACAAAGTTTAAGTAAAGTCATATATCAATACCTGTATCTTCTTCCAAGGATAGCTAAGGTGGGGGTCAGCAGCTTTAGAATAGTTTAACGAGACAGACGCCCGATACACAGTCAATGCGCTAACAAAACAAATAGAAACTGATTATTTTTGGTTATTCAATCACATACGCAAATATTTATACATAGGCACGTATACTTACCTATTGATCAATAGTAACATATCAAAACGGTGTTGTGGAAGACCATTTTTTAGAGGATCCACATAGTAAATGCAAGGGCCTGAAGGTTCCGCTAGATTGATGATGATCAATATCCAATGGCGCCTAAAATATTTTAAAATTTTTTTTGAACAATCATGTTATGATAGAAGTTAAACAATAAAAACAAAAATTGTACCAATAATAACTTACCCCGCATTGTACGGCACTAAAAATAACGTAGTTGGTGTCGCTTTCTTGCTAAAGTAATCTTTCAGCTCATTAGACTGCGCATTTATATATACTTTACCCTCATGATGACCAATGAGAAAAGGGTTGACAAATGTGAATAGGACCCTGTGTGTATCCATTAAAACATCATGGTCCAGATGTCTGGTATAAAGCATACAGTGTCACGAGAAACAAAAGAAATGGAATGAGAATATTAATAACAGTGATAAATGATGATAGTGAAGTACCTTATCTAGATGTTGATAAGCGAAGCACTAACCCAATTACGAGCACATATGTCCTGCACGACCTTGGCTGTAACATAATCAACTAGACCACTAACACTGTAGATATGTCTTGGAATACGTAATTGCACTCCTCCCTCACTGATCAATTGTGGTGTAATCGATATTAATTGATCAAGAAATGAGGTCTGTCTTCTTCTGCTCTGTTGGCTAGCCGATGCTTTTGACTTGGGTTGTGTTGTTGAACACTTTGAAATCTTACCCTGCGCAAATCAGAAAATTACATCACAGTTTGAGATGAAAGTTCAAAGGAAAAGTGCAGGGAATTTTAAATGAATGACCTTTTCATATGGCTCGATAAGACATATTGGCCAAGCAACATAGCCACCTACAACATCTGCCACCTTTTTTTGCTCATCCTGAGACGGGATCGGTAAGAGGGCGTCTTCGTTCGTGCAGACGTAAGATTTTGCCAGGATCTTTTGTGTCCTCAGTTGCAAATGTAATAAAATCTTTCACCCCATCTATATATTCCCTTGAACATCGATTAGATGACATCCATTTACGATCCATCTATGGGCTTCAATCTATTTTTTAAAAAAGTACGTGGTTAGTTGTATGACTATTGCATTTACTAATTACTTTTGTATTCTCTTACCAATTTTAATTTAAAATAACATACGCCACATGAAATCATCATAATTGAAGCTTTCTAAGTCTTAAACTCAATGTTTAAATTGCCAAATAATTCATTAATTATTCCCAGGCATTATAATAATTTTTTACAACTCATAACAAAAGAAACCATATTTGCCACAATATATCATAGTTAAATTAGAAAACATTACAAGTCAATAAATAAAATACAAGTGTTAAGAATATATAAATAATTATTTTACTTATGCAATTAATCAATAGCAATCATTAGAACACCTACAAATTATAACTATTAAATTCAACTAAAATCACATTTGTAAGCTCAAAATTTAAAAAACATACCGTAGATAGAAGCTTCAATAGACTGATGAACTAAAACTACAAACACAAATTAAACATAAAAAAATCAATAAAATATTTGTGGTTCTAAGTTATTTTTTTTAATAATAATATATGTGTAATAAACATCAATATATAATAAAATTAAATATGATTAGCTTAAATCAAAAAATATGATTCAGAAAAAAAGAAAGAAAGAAAATAAAATAAAATAAAAAAGAAAGCATAATCCCAACATTAATTATCTCCTTATTGTATGTTTTTTTCCCTTACAGTTTTAGTTAATATATTTAAAGTTAAACAATATAGACAAATTATATTTTATTTTATTAAATATTAACATTGATATATATTGATATATTAAAGTCATTTTATCCATATTTTAAAATCCTTAAATAAGTTAATGACTCAATTAACGAATTATTCAATTTATTTTGATTTCAATTTTTCCTATTTTAATTGGGTTTATATGGGATTTTCTCTATTATAGTTTAATAAGATAATACAAAAAATTATTTTCTTACCTCTACAAAATAGCACTAACACAAATATATATGACATATAAATATATACTCTACAAAATAGTTTAATAAGATATATATTTGTATATGACATATACAAATATATATGACACAAATATAAATTAATCAATTGCATTATTTTGTTGACCACAAACTATTCTTGGAAGCTAATCTAAAATTGTTCTGAATTAAAAAATATATATAAGAACTAAGATGTTTCAAATTAATAAACCATAATAACTAAATTATTCTAAGTTTTTTTTTCTTGGCTAGCTAGGCATAGGTATCCTTCCATTAGAAGTAATTATGTTAACTATATAAACTGATTTTTTTTGGGTCTGTTCATGCACCCTTTTATAATTAAGTTAACCATTTCATCTTTTATATACACAGATTGATCCTGACAAAAAAAAAAAAACCCAGAAATATGAAGACATTATTATATTTAATCAAGCGAAGGTAAGAAAGTTAATTTGAATGTGTAACCAGACGATGATTTGGGGACGGCTAGAATGCCAATTTAACCTACACCGTACCGGTATTGACTATTGCTAACTTTATCCAATGCAAGTTTGGCAGGAACCTCCAAATGTAAAAACCAAATAATACAATAATATCTTTTACATTATTTTTTTTAACAAAGAAATAAGAAAAAATAAACCTAGAGCGACAATGAAGCTAAGAATGATCAATAGAATTATTAGTAGGATCCCACTTAGCTTGAACCTAATTTTGTGTGTGTTCTTCTAATAATCAAACATTTTTCCACCAACTTTCCTCCATTATCTTAAGTACTAGTTAAAACTCTCTCTAGATATCACTCCGCCGCCATCATATTTTTCATTTTTATTTATTTTACACGTTCTTTTGCGCATTAATTTAACCCCCTGTTATTAATTTCACTCACCAACCTAATAGATTAACAACGATGGGTATTACCTCTACAAAATAGAACTAACACAAATATATATGACATATAAATATACATGCGTGTCATAAAAAGGAAGAAAAAGCATCGCATGCCATAAAAAAAAAGCAGAACAACCTAAAAAAAAGAAGAAGAAGAAGCAAGTTGAACTTACAGGTTGATTAGTGCAGTGGAGTGGGGGACCACGTAATTGCCGTTGGTGACGCAATCTTGAGTGAGGGGAGGAAGAAATTTGAGCTACCAAATGGAGTGGGGACCAAAAGTGGAAGACAATACAAAGAAAAGGGAATAATAGGGACAGGAGTGGGGATGGCAGTTGGAACAAAACAAAGACGTGTGCGCGTGTGGGTGTATTTTTAAGATGTGAAGATGAAAATGGAGGGATGGGGTGCACACAGATGAAAGGGAATGTGAGAGGAGGGAATAATTAAAGGTAGGGAAAGAGATGGAGGGAGGAGGCAGGAAAGTGAAAAGATAAGGATGGGGGGCGGGATGAATTCTGATTGGTTGGAAAGGGATATGAAATTAAAAAAAATTATTTAAAAAATGGGTCAAGTGTGGCGCCTGGCCAGGCAGGCGCCACACCTGACAAAAAAAGTTTTTTTTTTAAAAAAAAATGGATCAAGTGTGGCGCCTGGCCAGGCAGGCGCCACACCTAACAAAAAATAGACGCCAGGCGCCACAGCTGGTCCCACCTGGTGATGTTAGCCTCCCCAGCTGTGGCACCTAGCCTCCTAGGTGCCAAAGCTGGTAAAAAAAACATAAAATATAAAAAAAAAATAAGCAGCTGTGGCACTTCATTAAGGAAGGGCCATAATATATGCGCTACCTTTCAACCTTTTTGTAGTAGTGAAACAACAAATTGATGGCCATAGCATATACTGAAACATAGCTTCAAACACACATAATCATGCAAAGCGAAGACATGCACCAATACACTAACACAAATATCAAATACATGCAGGAGAAGTACGTTCCCTACCCTCTTTCCATGTAAACTCCAGCCCTGGCTGCTCACGATCAGGGCGAACATCCAACCCTATAACCAAACTAAGGACATAGGGTTAATCCCTTTTCCAATTCCTTAACTCTCAAATACTTAAGTTGGTTATCATTTACGACCTTTAGGTGGCTACTCAAAGCCTAAACACACGCCTAAAAGGTTGGGAGAAACTTGACCAAAGATCCCCTTTCAAAACCTCACAAACCCATTTTGACTTCATCACTCGAGTGATGGACGACCCGCACCTGAGTAAGGATGGCTCACTCGTGCGAGTGCTTACCAGAAAGCACAACCATATACAGAAAATACCCACAACACTCGAGCATCCACCATAGCACTTGAGTGATGGCCTCACACTCACCCGTGTCCCATCGAGTGAGGCTCCAAAAGTGACCACCTGAGAGCAACAGAAAACCCAGAGCCAGAAGTGCACTTGAGCACAGGCTCTGTCACACGAGTGAGGCCGCATAACTTGTGAGTGCTAACTTACACTCTTGCCAAACCAACTGCCAGTGACAACCCTAGAAGCGGCCCTTAGTGCAAAAGCACATGATCACTCGAGTGAGACCACCCTCACTCGAGTGATAACCCACACCACTCGCAAGTGAGGAAGTGCACTCTTACTTTTTCCATGAACAAGTGCAACCAAACCGAAGGGGAAAGGGAAAATATGATGCTGCACTTGAGTGATACCCCTGTTCACTCGAGTGGTGCTTATCAGAAACCCAAAACGCATAAGATATCAGCATTTTCTCTAACTTAACCAATATGTCTCCAATGGTCCTAAAACTTTAACACAAAGCTACTCCCACATAATTTCACACAAAGAACCCATTGGAAACCTCAAAACACTCAAAATCATACCACAATGAAAATTTCCCCATTGGTCACACTAATTTCACACTTAACCCAATTTCACCAACTTTACATCCAAAGTTTCCAAATCAAACCCAATGGTATCCAAACACCATTTGACAACATTTTTTACCCCTAAACACTCTCATTTCACCATTATACCAAATCAGGGCAAATTTCACAAATCACAAAACTCAAGCACAAATCACAAATAATAGATCAAAAGGGAGCAAACACTCACCTCTTCCTCTTTCCTAAGCCACTTCCTTGATTCTTCATCTTTCCAAATTCCTCAAGCTCTCAAAACACCTTCTTTCACAAATCTAAAACCATAGCAATGAAACTCTCATTACTATGAACAACTTTAAAGAAGATGATTAGAGCTAAAGGAGGCAAGAAGAAAGCTAAAACTCACCTTTTCCATTTCTCTTTCCTCCCTTGAACTTGGCGTTCATGGTTGCTGAGGAGAGAGAGAATGAGCTCAAATTTTGGCTCCCCAAAACACACAACCGACTTGGAGAAAGAGAGGAGAGAGGGAAGAGTTGAAATCTTGTCCTAAATCCAAGGGTCCACACTTTGCCACTTGTCACCATCTTGCTTCAACTCTCATGAGCTCACATATACATACATACACATGATTCCGCCCCTTGATCTATTAGACAAATCAATCCTAACCATTGATCATGAAGTTACCAATGAGTTTCCTTTTCGGTAACAGATCAATTGGTCGGTAACTTTACCGTTTTGCCCCTGATTATGGTAATTCCCTTGGAATCACCATCAAAATCATTTTCATATTTCTTAATCCAGATTTGGGATCCTGC
This sequence comes from Inga laurina, assembly GCA_963855925.1. Classification (NCBI taxonomy): domain Eukaryota; kingdom Viridiplantae; phylum Streptophyta; class Magnoliopsida; order Fabales; family Fabaceae; genus Inga; species Inga laurina. Next base: position 59,537,046 of record OY979708.1, read on the forward strand.
TAAAGCAGGGCTTAGCAGTCCACTAGTCTTAGACTTATTCTGTTAGCTCAAGTCTCAAAAGTCGGGGTATTACAAGTGGTAACATGATTGGATCTCTGTCGTCCATGGAGGTTGGTTGGTAAAGGGATTTGGGATAGACTTTTTAGAGAGAGAGAGAGAGAGAGAGAGAGAGGAAAGAAGATGCTTCTCATATTTGGCCATATATATATGTGTTCACAGTAGTCAAAGGAACCGTGCAGTAGTATTAATTAATTTCACTTTATCATATTTTACCAAAATCAAATGAGATCATATATCTGAAAATAATGCGAAGCAGGTAAATGAAAGGAAATAATACTTGTTGGGAATTAAATATGCATCACAAATAACCACTATAAATTAGAACCATCAAATGAAATTGTTGCTTTTAGAAGATGTAGAGATATACATATTCTATCAAAGTGTTGATGAAAGTAGTGACTATGATAAAATAAAACTCAGAGGCTACAAACGAAATAAAATCAATACAGTTTTTTTTTTTTGGGAAAATGACAAAAAATAAACTTTGAAATTGAAAAATTTCAAATTAAATTTGTTACCAAAAATTGATAAAATAATGACGAAACTTAATAAGTAATTTACAACTCATTTTATGAAAAATACCTGATTTGGAATTTCACAATTTCAAAATTCGTTTTCTGTCATTCTCCCTATTTTTTATTAGCTTTCACTTGAACTATAGTAGTTGTTTCACGTGCACAATTAATGAGACATATATAACAAATTGCAGATTCAGAGAGACAGCAAAATTTATATAAAAAAAAAAAAGAAAAAAGAAAGCAAAAACAGAGATTTGATGATACACAGAATTAAAAAAAAAAAAAAGTACAATATTACATGAAACTTCAAATAAAAAATGGAACTGAGAAACCATCAATTTGAACCATTATGAATATAAGTATAAAATGACAGTTCATAGACCATGAAATGGACATGAAGCAACTTTGAATGTTTCCTTTTCAACTGTAGAGATCAAAAGATATGATAGAGAAGTCACTGGAAACGCCATAAAAAAAAAAAAAATATATATATATATATATATATATCTCTCTCTCACGCCTTGGTAATTGAACATAGATCACAGAACAAAAATCCAACTTCACACAACAACATTTACAAGCACAAAAGGGGATGAGAGAGAGTAGAGCAACGTGTTTAGTTGCATCAGAAATGGTTGGAATGTAATTTAAGACTCGTAATTTTTCACATGGTCACACAAGATTGTTAGGTGTACCTCTATATTAAAATCAAATAACTCATTTACCAATGTAAGTTATTTTATCATAATGCTATACCAAAGTCATGGTATAATAATCTTAATATATCCAAACTAAAATGATTGAATGAATTGGTGATTATTCATGTAAATGATTTGACAAAACCTTAGTCGTCTTGAGGTCAAATGCAAAAATATTTATACCGTAAGTTAGAATGCAATATAGAGCAAACAACTTAGTATCGTTCTCTTATCAAGGAGCCTTTATTTTGAATTTTCTAGGTTAAACAAAGTGTTAAAAACATGGTTAGAATGGGGGTTTGGTTTTATTTGGAAGAATGTAAATGCAAGAATAAGAAAAAAAAAATCCAAAGCTACTATATTTTTGGTCTTTTCAAATAAGGATGAATGGAATGGATAAATGGACGTAGTGTAATCTCTTAATAAATTAGTTCAATGGTTTATCCTATCTAGCTAGATGATATGGGAGTTGAAACTTATTAAGTCTTAGTTGAAAACCCCAAGTAATCTCATTGGGTTTAACATTACTAATCAATAACTACTCCTACGACTGCATTCATAGCAATTGCTTAGAAGTATTATTAAAGAACCACTTTAATGTGTGAAATGGATTGAATTAATACAAATGTTTCCTCTAATATGAATTTATAATCACGACACTCAAATTAACCCAAATCAACTATACAAGTTAGTAATCATATAGCAAGCATATTCTCATTGAATTAATAGGAAATACATGAATGAAAATCATTCAATTACAATAATCCAAATCCAATTACAATCTTAGGTCAATAATGTAGAGTCAAAAAAACTCATAACAAAGTCCTACTGAAACTATCTTAAGTCTTAGTTAGGAATTACAATAATAATAAGAAATTAAAAAAAGGAACTAAGAAAAACTCCCTAATGAAGCTTAGCAACTCAAGCAAATCACCAATCCTTACGAGTTGGACAACTAGCCACGCATAGAACCTCGAGTTGTCACCAGCACCAAGCTCAAAATTTCAGCAGCCATGGAAGAGAATGGAGGAGAAATGCCGAAAATAGGAAGAAGATGGAGAAAATAGAAAGTGAGTCTGAAGATTGATGAAGGAGATTAAGAAGAGTGGAAAATGGTGTAGATGGTCAGTCTAGGTTAAATGAAGAGAGGGGCTGGAATATATGCTAAGATTGTCAGGTTTCAGGTGAAAAATCGGGCTTGATTTTGCTGTCAAAACGAGAAATTTTGTGCTGCAGAATTTAGCGACTCTCCTCGACGAGGGGCACAAGGTTTTAATTTGTTTATAAAAATGTCAAACTCGCCTCGGCGAGTTGCACAGTTTCAACAACTCTAATTTTCAGCAACCAAAATTTCCTTCCTTTGCTCCTTCTTCTAACCTTTTTCTCTCCATTTCAAGGTCTCTACAATACAAAACAAATCAAAACATGAAAAAAGATCCCAAACAATATTCTTAACCAAACGTAATTACAAAAACCTATTAAATACGCACTTTTTCACGTTAATTAAATGTGTTCACTTTTATCTCAAATTATCAACAAATTAACCCAATAAAGCCCATATTTCTTGATAAAAATCCTAAATATCACATGAATTAACATATAACAAAATGGTGGGATCAATTTGTTATAGAAAATTCCTCATAATTTTTTTTTGATTATGAAAAAGACAAAAAAAGAAGAAAGGAAACACAACTTGAAATGAAAACACAAGAGAATAACATTATTCAATTTATTCATATAAGGATTTCCTTTATAAAGCAACATATGTGTAGTTTAAAAATTAAACCTCAACACTTATTCATTACATACATGTATTATTCATTACAAAGTGGAAGAGATTAACATCATCTTCATCATTATGCCTTCTGGAACTTGACTTTGTAAGGAGCATCAGTGAGAGCCACACGTTTATTACCATTCTCATCCACAAACATTCCAACGTTTTTGCACATACGCTTGCAAGATCTGCAAACACTTGGGCAATAAACAAGCTTATAATCTCCATCGTACTCTTCAATTTTGAACCAATTTTGGATAGTTTGTGATCCTGGGTTCCCCACAACGCCACCACTCGTCACAAACCATTGCTTTGACGAATAATCAAAGTGATCAAGCTTCCACGCTGTGGACTGAGGACACTTATTGTTGTTACCAGAGAACTGAATGTTGAGATCAGTAGAGACACGAACCACATCTTTCTTAGGGTTTACAGGTGTAAACGTGACAGGTAGGGCATGATAATTGTCTACAACCACCACATCAAGTGGGCAATGTTTGCCGATTCTGGCGAGTGAGAGGCCGGCATCACGGCTCCAGCATCGTCGGCCATGAGGCTCACATTTGATGATGGGTGAGGTGGGAAGAATGTAGTAAGCGGCAGCAGCTCGAAGAATGTTGCCTGAAGTGTCAAGAACTTGGTTGGGTGAAGCATCAGCTGCAACAACTAGCGATTGACTAATATTGCTTGTGCTAAGGGCACAGAGGAACACAAAGGCTAAAAGTGCAATTTTCATCATTGCTCTGTTTGATTTCTGATTTCAACTTTTGGTTTTGTGTTTTTGTGGAGATGAAGGAGACCGAGAGCGTGATTTTATAGTGCTTCTTCTGTTCTAAATCTGTGGATTAATTCCTAGTGTACATTTTTTAATGTCTCATGCATATAGGCGGACTATACACATACTACAAGCATATTTGAGTAAAAATAATGTGAATGATATATGAACCGCTAGCTTAGCATATTAGGTCAACTAACTCTTAAAATTAACTTGAATAATGGTTAAAACGAAATTGCAATGATTTAAAAACTTCCAGAATGATGTTGCTCGTTAAAAATCTATCAGGGCGACATTGCACTTTTATGACAACTTTTGAAATAAAATTGGATCTTAATTATATAAAAGTAATAATTAAATCATTAAATATGCCTTAAATTGATATATATTTTCAAGTTTTCCATTATTAATATTTCTTCACTTTTTCTATGCATTGACAAACCATTTTGACCATGCATTCTCGCTCTCTCTCTCTCTCTCTCCATTCTCTCTTCCCAATGAGAATTAAGTAAAGGTAAAATGGGGGAAATAATTATTAATTACCTCTAAGTAGATTTATTTTTAATATAAAAAAAATTTCATCTACAAATGGATTTATCACAAGGACAAGAGTTATATTTCCAATGAATTTGGGATGGGGTTGGCAATCTTGTTCTCGAGTCTCAACAGCGTCACGCGCAGCATTTTAGTTTGTGAATATCAATGAGATAGTTCATCCTAAAATATAGTTCTATTTGTACGGCTAATGTACTCATTACTATTTTTTATGATTATTAGACTTTGCAGGGCTAAGTTTGAGGACATTTTAATAAAAGCCCACTGGCTAAATAGTCTCCTTGTTTGCGACTATTCATGAGTTCCACTTATCATATATATATATATATATAGAACCGAACCATCTACATAAGGCATATATTGCAGGAATTAAGTATGGAATTATGGAACGTTAGAAGCTTTCGTCGCTGAAAATTGTTTTTCAAATATTGGAATTATATATATATAGTCAATTAATCCACAAAATCTTTTTAAAACGAATTCTATATATAAACACACTGCACACACAGTATTGGTTGGGTTCGTGTTGCATGAAATCAAACCAGTGGAATACAGATGGAACTCATCATTAATTCAGTTGGCGCGATCTGATGATAGTCTTAAAATTATAAATTTGGATATATAATACTCCCTTTATTCCTTTTTTATACAACATAGAATTCTTAGATATACCTGGTTTCTTTTTATAAGATAGATTTAGGGGCAGTCTTAAAATTGATTTGTAAACTCCCCATTTTATCCTCATTTAATCACAAAAATTATTTATACATATAATTATTGTATTTAATTCTCAGGTTTAACAAAAACACTCAATATAACATTATCCCTTTTCTCCCTTTTTCATGTAAATAAGGGAACTTTTAGAAAACAAAACTCACTTTTTTATAAGTTTATTGCACCTAGATAATTTCAATTAACTTTTCAAACAACCAATTTTGTTAATTCTATCTTTTAAAAAAGGAACGGAGAAGTAGTAATACAATGGGATTCATGAACAGTTACGAAAATAAAGAAGAATAACAAATAAGCCCTACCAACCATAATTTCTCTTGCTTATTTTCTCCATATTTACAAGTTACTCCAAGTTTCATCTATGGTGTTAGAGACTAAAGGATGAAAATTTTCGCCATTAAAAACAAAGTTCCTCACAGTGAGCAGAAATAAAAGGTGAGGAAAGAGAAGTACTGCAAGTCTAATATCTATATCAGTGAGCAGTGATAACTCACATTGGAAAAGAGAAAGCAATTTAATTCCCCTTCTAGTAATACAAGAAGGCCAAGACTATCTGACAAGTGACAATGAGTTGAATCATTTGCTTTTGATTTATATTTTTTCAAATATTTTTATTAACATTAAACAATAAACATTTGTTTTAAAATTGTTAAAGGAAAACAGTTTTCGTACCTGCCACCATCATAGGCCATCTTTTTATTTAATACATAGGCCTTCTTTTTCATTTTTCTTTTTTTATTGATGAAGCGCATCTTTTTAAATTTTGATATCTTCATCTAATTTTATTAACTCCCTAATTTTTCTTAATTTTTTTTCATATTGTTATATAAGATATTTTTTCAAAATATAAAATGATTAAAAAGTTAAATGTATGTCTGTATATATTTTGACTATTTAATACTTATCTTAATTTTTTAATAATTCGATATTTTATTTTTTACAGATATATTATTATATAATTATATGACATTATGAATTTAATTATTATGTCATTGGTCCAACCAAATGTCCTAACTCGTCTGATTGTTTGAACTCTGACACATTGATCTTTTCGGCTCGACGTCCAATCCGTCTTTTAAATCATTGATTAAAATAATTGAGAAAATATTCATTCATTGTTTAATATAGACTCCAAATAATCAAATTTGGAAGGTGACTTATTTTTATTTACACTACTACAGAAATTATGATACATAATGGTTATTAACTGCCATATATAACGGTTTCGAACTGTCATAAATGCAGGTGTTATAAAAGCTCCATGTAGATACATTATAGTTCTGAACTGTTATTTATTTCGGACCTATTATAATGGTTATAATATAACACTCGTTATGTACTGAGGCTCGATGAGGCCATGATATATCCATTTTTGTGATAATAATTAACCGGCACACATAAACAACTATAATAATATATGATAATATTTGTATAATAAATAACGGTTCCAATTTAACAACTATTATATATCTACTAACATATATAACGGTTCTTTCCAAACAACTGTTATATATAGTTGACATAAATAATGGTTGTTAGATAACAATAATTATTTATAGAAGCGATTTTTTTTTTAAAAAAGGAGGGGGGTTCTACTTTCAAGATCCCCTGCATATACATTTACAAAACAAATCACAATATATATTTACATTTTCATCCATATAGAGAATGGTGCAACAAATCAGAATATATTTACAGTCATTCATGAACATGTATACACTATTAAAACCAAAACATTAAAACAAACTAAATAAATCATTAGTATGTATAAATTTACAGCCATAATATGTTATTTACACTCCAACTAACGTTGCATAGATGTCGCCAACTCTTCAGCCACTTCTTTCACTTGTGAGTTGGTAACATGGTGCATGAGGCATTAAAATACTATGAGAAAAGGAAACAATAGATAGAAGTTAGATATTCTATTATATAGATGACTGAGTATGTATATGAACAAATTGAGCATATTATATACATCATTTCTATCAATTTTTTCAGGATCGTGCATGATTATGTCCTTGTTGTACAACATCACATAGTACCCACAATCACTACTCATGTCTGGTTGCTTTGGGCACTATAAAGAAATGAGAAGAAAAAGTTGTCAGTTGGTCAGGTATATAAATTATATGTGTGTCTCAATTTAATATTATAGTCATTGATGAATAATACATATATACATTCGGACATTGCCATTAGAATACGTATCTAAAGTGACCATTAGTGAACTTGCAATTGCTGCAGATGAGACCATTCTCTAGGCCATACCTGTACACCATTATGAGAAGATACAATAAAAAAATTATATATATAGAAAAAAATGCAAGCTGAACTGAATTATAAGAGATGATGAATGAATAACTTACTGGTTGAATATCTCCTACATGTATGGTCACATGTCTGGATCCCTACCCATAAAGTCATAAAACCAAATCTTTTTATGAATTGATTTACCGCTATAAGCATCCAATGATCCCTAAGGACAATAATAGATCACACAATCAGGATGGTTGCAAAATAAATAAAAAATAATTTAAGTAGAGTTAATAATGTTCTCATCCTTAAATGTAAGGCACAAAGAAGTAAGTGTCCCTTCTGTTTAGTGTTGTCTTAATGAATTCATCCCCCATAAATCTTGTGTGTCGTTGGTTGGCATCTTCCTTCATGCCCTCACCCTAGTTATTGATTTGGTCAGGACGGATGGACTTGATCTTATCTTGGAGGCCCTGGGGGATGAGGTCATTATGGTACATGTATCTGAAATGTCGAAACCAACATATCAAAATGTAATCAAAGTTCTAAGCAGCTAACTATTCAATCATAGTTGAAGAAATACCTCAAAAAGAAGTTGACAAAGCTTATACTTGCCGTCTCCTTGTTTAGCACCTCAGAAACAAGCTCTTCACATACAACATCCTCTTGGTCTTCTTAGTTGAAGACCCTCTCTTAAATTTGATGTGTAAATAGGATTGAAGCCAAAATCTTGCTAATGAACTTCTGGAGGGATTTCCAAGCAGATTGACTAACGGGCTTATTCTATGAGGAAGATTTCTTCCCAAATTGATCATTAGGGGTGGGATACTTCCTCTTCTTGGATGAGTGGGGGTCTTGGAAGTAGGAGGGTTGAACTGATTGGGGGTCTTGGAAGTGAGGGGCTTGGACTGATCTGTGAGGTCCCTGGACTAATTGGGGGGGCTTGGACTTATTAGTGGATGGCTTCTTTTGAGCGGTTGACTTCTTTTGAGTGAAGGGCTTCTATATACTAAGTAAATGGCAAAGCCACGCAATGAAGCTACCCATAGCCTCTCCTACTGTATCTGTGTCTTTTGGTGGGGTTGGTGTTGGTGTTGATTTGTACCTTTACATACTCAAAAGGGATAGGCTCGTTATGAAGTATGTTATTCTCCAAGCGATTGAACATGCAGCCCGTTGCAACTGTATGATGTCAAAGGCTCACAGGTACATCATTGGGGGAGTGAATGTGCAGTTGCCTCTAGTACTTGGGCTGTCCTTTCCCCCTTGATGCTTCATAGTACACTACTTAATAAACTCTTGTATGAGAAACTATATTTGTTCCTGCATTTCGTCACACTATTTCTGAAGCTTTTCAAACTTTTTCTCCCAGTTATTTCTTCAAGGTTGCCGGTGACCATAATATTTTGTCTTAGTTAGTCTAAAACCAACACCTCTAAGAAGATAGGAATGGTCAGGCCTTAATATCCTTACCAATGCATCCTCATCTGCAGAATGGTAGCCCCTTTTGTATTGTGACTTCCTAGGACATGACTTGCTATGCATTTAACAATATTGTTAATATTGATAATTAATTGAAGACATAACTTCCATGAATCAGGGACTAATATTGATACTTACCATTTTATTAACAACCTCCTTCACCCGATCGTCATACGAGCCATCTTTATTTTACTTTGCCACTGACCCAAGTTCATGACTGGGAGGTCCACATTGTCCCTACTCTCAGCAGCCAACTTTTTAGCAATCCAAGCATACCCCTTTTACCCTCTCTTATAGAGATACTTATTGTTCTTCGCCCTCCTCCTATTCAGCCAGCTTAATTTCTATGAAAACACACATCACTCGAATTAATATTAAATAAATACATGCACATCTTATGAATTGTGAATAACAATTACCTGGAATGCTGGGTCATGTAACGAGATGACAAAATTTCTCCAATCATTTGGTTTAATGGTGGACCAAAGATCCATAAGAACTTCTGTCTTGTCAACATCTTCAAGTTTTTGCAAATATGCCTTTGTCAATGTAAGACAAAATGTACATAGTGCATTTCCAGCCTTATTGACTATAAATTCCCTGATGTGATCTCTACCTACATGATATGTAGATTGTAAAACACGCAATTTACTTTAACATTTTTTTAAAAGTAAATAGAAAGTAATTAGCAGGCATATATAACTCATCTTGATATTGGCCCAAATAACGCCTACGTATTCTCTCTATACCTTATGCCAGCTACCTACCGTGATAGGAACATTGGTCCTTACCGTTAAGCAATATAGCTGTTGAAGTGTGACAGCTGAAGAGGTTAACGGTCATTATTTTAGGTCATGTGAAATTTTTCCCCAAAGACTTTGCTTCATTTACAAAAATCAAGGTGCAATAGCCGCTCTTAACAATATCCCACTCTCATTTTAAGGCCTCTTATGCGGTCTTGTTGCTAGGTTTTATATGGACAAAATTGGTACCAGTGGGAATACCAGTACTAGGACCATTGGAACTAAAGGCACTACTAGAACTAGCGGCATAATCAGTGTCACGGGAAGTAGAATTGACCATTTTAACTAGAAAATAAACTAATTCAGTCGGCCATAGGGAATAGAACAATAGGTTTTCCAAAAAAAAACATAATGCACCACTAAGGTCAAAATCTATCTAAGCAAGAGAAAGTGAAAAATAAGGTTAATACAGAATACAGAAGAGATATCATACCTTAAAATAAGAAGAACATAGCAAGTGAAGGAATGCGACCTAGCTAGGGCTCCAAAATGAAAATGTGAGTTAGGGTAATTGAATTGAATCATGCGGCTATTGGATTGAAGTTCAAAGAAAGTAGTGGACTATAATATCCCAAATTTTGGGCTTAGGACTTTGAGGATAAGCCTGCATCAGGAAGACGACTAAGCCTAGTTTGGAAAGAGTCCCAAGAATGATGGAAGATAGAAAGACTCTAGAGGACTATGTGATCTGGCCCTATCGGGCGGATGGCTCAATATTTGTAGGTAGTATGATTAAGTGTTGGTGCAGATATGCACAAGACATATATACGATGCCATTGGGTTGGTAGAAAGACGCCACCCAGCTATGTTATGAGGCATGAGACTAATTGGTCTAGCAAAATATGCTAGTATAGGTGTGCACTAGGCATTTTCAGGGCAAACATGTATACCCTGCGTTTTTGAAGTAGACATCAGTATGTGGCACCATGTGGGGCTCACACACATATACTCTGACCTGGCATCATTTGGTTGGCCTCGATATGTGTGTCGTAGTTCAGAGAAAAACCCGAGTAGACACTAATAAAGTAACTTATTAAAGTGACTTTAATAAAGTAAGCAATCATGACATAACTTTTGTGTTGGAAGAATGAGAAGGTGACAAGTGTCCATCATGATGACACTTACCTTTTTTACTTTTGGGTTAGCACCACAAGAAGGTGGCACTTGTCCCCTTATCATGAGATTCATAAAGTGACTTTTGTGTTGGCACTTTTTGGAGGTGACACCCAATACAATAGTCAGGGAAATCCACCAGTGCGTGGCCCGATCTTATACTTGACTTTCCAAACATTGAATCCGGTAATCTAAGGAAATTGTCAGGCCTCTCCTTCCCCTGACATGTAAGGATGCTTAAAAAGAGAGCAAAGAGAAAAAGAATAAATGTTTTACATGTGTCAACCCTGGAATTGATATAAAAAAGTAAGATCGCACAGGATTTGTCTAATTGATCTAGGGACCAAGAGTAAATCATGATTTCTCTCTCTTCATTAAAATTTCTTCAAGCCATGATAAAATGGTAGAAAAAAAGCCAAAATTAAAGGAAAATTGAAAGAGGAAAGAAGGTATATGAATAGTAACAACTACTGGGAAAACTCACTGATTTCACTACCAAATCGTAGCTTTTGTCCGATAAGTCCTTCACAAACCTTCTTCTCCTCACTAAGAGCTTCATTTCTATAGTTTTGGATTTCCGATCAGAGGTGTTTGGTGCTATTTACCTGGGGGAGGTGCTTCCCAAATCAAGAACCGATTGCATATTAGTGTTCTGGTAATGATATGCTTTAAATTGGACTGATCAGTTTGTTGTTTTGATGAGTATTTGGATTTTTCTAGAACCCTAGAAATTCTACCCAAAGGTTCTTTTATAGTTTAATGGTCATATGATGATGAATATGAGGTTAGAAGTAGTTTTATGATTATTTCTATGGTTGAACATTGCTGCCAGATTCGTTCTCCTAGAATAGATTTGTCGTGGTGTGTTTTTCGGTGGACAAACCTAGTCCAAATTTCATGAAATTTTATAAGATGAAATTAGACATCTTGGGCTTTAATTTCATAGGTAATATGTGCCATTTGGGGTTAGCATTTTGGGAGATATGAATTTCTAAAGTTTAGGCACTGAATCTTGGTCAAATCCTGGCATAGTTCGGTTAATTGAAAATTTCTGAAATTTTACCCTTGTAGTTGGTAGTGGTTAGTATTTATCCATTAAAATAGACTTAAATATGATCACAGAACTTTGAACCACTACTTTTGGATTTTTATAGAATTAATTATGAATTTCTAAAGTTTGGTATGGAAAAATAGGCGAATTCTGAGATGGTGATCAATAAAGTGAGATACTGTGTTGATATGCGTCCAGAAGTGTAATGGCTATATTTTCCCTAAAACGAAACTAATTAGGGGTCACATAGCCTTTGAAATCATCACAATTGGACATCTCTACAATTAGTTATGAATTTTCAAAGATTAAGGAAAATTCTAGCATATTTAAGTACAAGTGTGAAAATGGAAAAAATGTAACGGCACTAGGTAATTAAGTGGAACTTTAAGAGTGAATTTAACCAACTTGGGATAGTTGGACCACTTTGACTTTGCTTTTGACTTAGTGTATTAACCCTAATGATATGATTATATATCTAGGGTCATGAGAAGTCATGAAAGAAGAAAAGTGAAAGAATTTCTAAGAAGCTTCAATGGATGGAAGAAAAGGTACAAGGAGGGAACTTGAAGATAAAGGGTAGGGAACTTTTCTAACTTGCATAACTGGATATGTGGGCTTGTGTATTAATGTGTTAGTTGCTTTACTGAATTGTATGAAGCATATGTGAACGAGTGAAGCTCTATTTTACTTATACTATGGCCATTAGTGTAATGTGTTAAACATTGAACATGCATATATATCATTATGTTGGCATGAATTTATATAAGCAAGCATGTCATGCACAAAGTATTTCTTGTATGCATTTGTTAGCACTAAAAAGTATTTCTTGCTTATCCTGTTGTTTTGGAAAGCGGATTAGTCAACTTGATTTGCTAGATCATTTAGTGTGTTATGGTATTGATCAAACATATATACGATGGACAAGGCATGGTGAGACCAATGATGCATATAGTGATCAGGTGCATACCACAGGTGGTGCCTCGGATGAATTTGATCAAAGCATGTTTGATAAAGATGATGGTCTTGAAGAAATGGTAAATATGGTTGAAGGGGTGCTTCATAACTGCCCTAACGAATATGAGAAGTTGAAAGGTGATGCAGAGAAACCATTATATGTCGGAAGTACTAAATACACAAGATTGCTAGCAGTGTTGAAGTTGTACAACTTTAAAGCTCGCTACGGATTGAGTGATTCGGGTTTCATCGCATTGCTTGAACTGTTGCAAGATATGCTTCCAGAAGAAAATGTACTTCCTACCAAGACATACGAGGTAAAGCGAATTCTTTGCTCTACAACCGGTATGGGATATGAGAAGATACATGCATGTCCTAACGATTGCGTATTATTTCGAAATCAGTATGCAACGTTGGAGAAGTACCCTAAATGCAACGCATCTCGATATAGGAAGAAGAAAGGAAAAAGTCCTTTGAAGGTGCTATGGTATTTTCCCATTGTTCGGAGATTCAGGCGACTGTATAGTAATGCAGAGATTGCTAAGCAGTTGACATGGCATGCAGATGAAAGGATTAAAGACACGAAGCTTAGGCACCTTGCAGACGCTCCTCAATGGAAAAAAATTGATCATGAGTACCCTGACTTTGCTGATGAAGTCAGGAACCTTCGCCTTGCACTGTCAACTGATGGAATTAATCCGCACGGTGTTCAGAGTAGCACACATAGCACGTGGCCGGTGATATTGATGATTTATAACCTTCCTCCACACTTAATCATGAAACGCAAGTTTATGATGTTGTCCATGTTAATTTCTGGGCCAAGGCAACCTGGAAATGATATAGATGTATACTTGGCTCCTTTAATTGATGACTTGAAGCTGCTTTGGGATGAAGGCGTTAGTGTGTATGACGGGTACATGGAAGAAAGTTTCACTTTGAAAGCCATGTTGTTTGGCACAATTAATGATTTCCTTGCTTATGGAAATTTGTCAGGATACAGCGTCAAAGGATATGGTGCATGCCCTATATGTGAAGATGACACTCATTCAATATGACTTCATCATTGTAAGAAAAATGTTTACATGGGGCATCGAAGATTCTTACTATCACAACATCGTTGGAGGAAGTGGAAAAAGCCTTTCAATGGTGATGTAGAAGAAGGTAGCCCGTCGAAGATGTTGACCGGTTCCCAGGTGTATTCCAAGGTAAAAGACTTGGAGAACAATTTTGGCAAACCTTTTGCAAAACAAATCGAGACAAGCGGTTGGAAGAAAAAGTCTATTTTTTTTGAACTTCCATATTGGAAGTCTTTATATGTGAGGCATTTTCTTGATGTGATGCACATAGAAAAAAAATATCTGTGATAGTCTAATTGGCACGTTGCTTAATATCTAAGGAAAAAGCAAGGACAATGTCAATTCGAGGTTGGATTTAGTGAACTTGGGAATTAGAGAAGAGTTGGCACCGATTGAGCAAGGGTCTCGTACCTATCTACCGCCAGCGGCATACACTATGTCGAGGAAAGAGAAGAAATTATTTTGTGAGTTTCTGCAAGGAATTAAAGTTCCCGAGGGCTACTCTTCAAATATAAAGAACCTTGTATCGGTAAAAGAGTTGAAGTTAAAGAACCTTAAATCTCATGATTGTCATGTGCTTATGCAAAATTTCCTACCGGTTGGTATACGATCCATTTTACCCAAAAAATTAAGGAACACTATCACGAAACTTTGCGTGTTTTTCAAGTTGATATGTAGTAAAGTTGTTGATTCAACCAGGTTACAAGATTTGCAAAGGCTGATTGTGTGTACTCTGTGTGAACTTGAAATGTATTTTTCACCTTCTTTTTTTGACATTATGGTACATCTAACTGTACACTTGATCAAAGAAACTCAATTGTGCGGTCCAGTGTACTTGAGATGGATGTACCCAAATGAACGATTCATGAAAATATTAAAGGGGTATGTGAAAAATAGATACTGTCCAGAGGGTTGTATCGCTGAAAGTTTCATGGTTGAAGAAGCAAGTGACTTCTGTGCTGATTTTCTATCAAATGTTGACCCTGTAGGGATCCCCAAGTCCCGTCATGATGGCCGAAGATCAGGGAAAGGAACAACGGGGAGTGATGTAATAACGATATCAGCGACTGAACAGGACCAAGCCCACCTGTATGTCCTACATAACACTGATGAGGTCGAACCGTATGTAGAAGAACACAAGGATGCTCTCTGATTGGTACATGGTGATAAGAATGAAAATTTATTAACAACAGAACACAATAAACAATTTGCTGGCTGGTTGAAAAATCATATTAACGATGAGATGGAGAGGAATCCTGATTCAGTTTGTGAAAAATTAAAGTGCCTGTCAAAAGGACCGAGCTTACATGTATTATCTTACAATGGTTATGCAATCAACGGTTACACATTCTATACATAAGACCATGATACACAGAGCATGATGCAGAATAGTGGGGTAACACTTGTTGCTGATTCTTGGTAAGGGGATTTGTTTATCTTTCCCTATTACGTGTAATGTACGTATTTGTAAGTAACATTTATATATTTATATGAATCATTTTGATCTAACTAGGAGTTGAGCGAGAAAAATTGAGCTAACGCGACCAACATGCCATACCGGTACACACAAGGACCTGTTTCATACGCAACATTACAAAGAAAAATGGTACGAACTGATGATTATTTCATTCGTAATAAAAATTGTATGAATATCATTTAACTTCGACTAACTTTGATGTGCAGATACAAGAATCAGGCTCAGATATTACACAGGTTCCATGACATGAGCTGTGGGTCCAGGGTGTCACAAATAAGAAAGGTGAAATTCGTAGTGAGGAAGCAAGAAGAGTAGCTGAATATTGTGTAAGTATTCAATTATATTATAGCACAATAAATAATTAGCTTTACTTAAATGAACTCCATTTATAATAACTAATTTTCATTGTAATTATTTTTGGGAAAGTGACAAATGACACAGGAGGATCCTGCGTTGGCGACCTATGTTGGTCGGGACGATTTATTGAGCAGAGCATTACAAGTACCTGAGTATGATGGTCGTGTTCGGGGTACTGGTTTTGCAGTCACCCTATCAGCATACTTCGGACGTCAGAAGCGCTCAAGTAGAAGTGATGTTTCCCACCTGCGTGACGAGATGGCTAGCTTTAAGCATCAAATGCAAGAACTTCAACAACAAATGCGCTACAAGGAACAACGAGAAGAACAATTCACAGAACAAATGCATTTGATGCAAGAACAAAATGCGTTGTTAACAACGCAAATACAACAGTTGGTCCAGGGTAGGCCAACACCAAATGTTCCGTTCTGTGATAGCCCAAGTTTCAGAGATAGCTGCAATTCCATGCCTAAAGTCCCTTTTCCTTCGGTAATTAATTTCTTTTCTACTTAACTTTATGTTAAATTATAATTAAGCAAATTTAACATATTAACTCTATTTTCCGTAGGGCGAATTTCAATGCAAGCTATATGTCGAGCAAGCATCCAAGCACGCGGTTGCAGTAGGTGTTGCCTACAATACTGGTGAGGACATACTGCACAATTCACCGTTGCCTGATAACACACTGCGGGTGAGGGTTGACGTCTGCACGAACGAAGACGCCCTCTTACCTATCCCGTCGCAGGATGAGCAAAATAAGGTGGCAGATGTTGTAGGTGGCTATGTTGCTTGGCCAATAGGCTTATCGAGCCATGTGGAAAGGTCGTTCATTCAAAATTCCCTGCACTTTTCCTTCGAACCTTCATCTCAAACTGTGATTTAATTTTCTGATTTGCGCAGGGTAAGATTTCAAAGTCTTCAACATCACAACCCAAGTCTAAAGCATCGGCTAGCCAACAGAGCAGAAGAAGACATACCTCATTTCTCGATCAATTAATATCGATTGCACCACAATTGATCGGTGAGGGAGTAGTGCAATTACGTATTCCAAGACATATCTACAGTGTTGGTGGTCTAGTTGATTATGTTACTGCCGAGGTCGTACAGGACATATGTGCTCGTGATTGGGTTAGTGCTTTGGCTATCAACATCTGGATAAGGTATTTCACTATCATCGTTTATCACTGTTAATATATCTCGTTCTATTTCTTGTTTCTCATGACACTGTATGTTTTATACCAGGCATTTGGACCAGGATGTTTTAATGGATACACGCAGGGTCCAATTCGCATTTGTCAACCCTTTTCTCGTTGGTTATCATGAGGGTAAAGTAGATGTAACTGCGCAGTCTAATGAGTTGAAAGATTACTTTAGCAAGAAAGCGACAGCAAATACATTATTTTTAGTGCCGTATAATGCGGGGTAAGTTATTATTGATACAATTTTTATTTTTATTGTTTAACTTCTATCATAACATGATTGTTCAAAAAATATTTTTAAAATATATTTTAGGCGCCATTGGATATTGATCGTTATCAATCCAGCGGAACCTTCAGACCCTCGCATTTATTATGTGGATCCTCTAAAAAATGGTATTCCACAAGACCGTTTTGATATGTTGCTATTGATCAGTAGGTAAGTATACGTGCCTATGGATAAATATTTACGAACGTGATTGAATAACCAAAAGTAATCATTTTCTGTTTCTTTTATTAGCGCATTGACTGCGTATCGGTCGTCTGTCATGTTAAACTATTCTAAAGCTACTGACCCCCGCCTTAGCTATCCTTGGAAGAAGATACAGGTATTGATATTTGACTTTACTTAGACTTTGTTAGTAAACACTTTTTATTCATGAACAGAGTTAAATATTGCATTATATTTTTGCAGTGCCCTTTCCAACCGAATGACAATGATTGTGGGTACTATATCATGAAATTTATGAAGGATGTTATTATGCATGGTCAACCATTTATTCCTCAAAAAGTAAGTTATTTAGTTGCACTTCATATTGTGTTGTAATGAAATTGAATTAGTGCCTGACAATTATGTTTTACTGATTTTAATTCATTCTAACTTGTGTCTGATTGTATATATCTGTAGTATTATGAAAATCAACGTTGTGACGCTTTGACAGACCATCAGGTTAATGAAGTGATCAAGGAATGGTGTGAATATGTGTTTAGGCAAATCCCTAGGTAGCTATATATACTATTAAATTCACTAGCTGGTTTTTTTTTTGGTGTTGTTTCTAATTGCCAATTGTTGTGTCATGCATGTTTGTTGAAGTTGAATTTGTTGTATTATATTTCATTCAGCTAGGTTTACACTATATTGTATAACAATTTTCATTACTACTTTAGCTAATCAATCATTTGTTGGTATCATTTTAAAGTTATCTATTATTGTTCTTATTAAACCTTGCAGACTATAATTATATATATATGCATGGGAGATATATATGAGGAAAAAATATGCTAAAAAAGAAAAACCAATACGAAGTACCCAAAAAATATGAGGAAAAAATATGCTAAAAAAACCAGAACGAAATTTTTTTTTAAAAAAAAAACCCTACTATGGCGCCTGGCCAGCCAGGCGCCACAGGAGGTATTGGCCTACTGTGGCGCCTGGCTGGCCAGGCGCCACAGTAGGGTGGGCCTCCTGTGGCGCATGGCCTGCCAGGTGCTACAGTAGGTTATTTTAAAAAAAAAATTTAAAAATTTGTGGTGCTTCCAAGCGCCACAGCTTGTTTTAGTAGCGTTAAGATAGGTGGCATTTCGCAAGCGCCACAGCTAATGCAATTATAAGCGCCACAGCTTTGGTTTTTTGTAGTAGTGTCGCGTGACCCACCTAGGACTCTATATGTTTGACAAGCACTATCATGAAAATCAAAATGAACAAAAATTAGAACTATTCATTTTTTAAGAGTCAATGAAATACAAACAGAATAACTTACGTGTCGAAGACGGATTTTGTATCTTTGTCTGGCTTTTTACTCAAGGGATCAAACTAATAGACTACATTGCGGCGGGGACATATAACACACAAACTCCAGTGGTAACTTTAACAACATGTACACATTAAAATAAAGTTAGATGAGAAGACAATTATTTATTAAACTTCTTAAATTGACAAAATGTAAATACGAACTGTTGGACAATGGGTGCTAGATAACAATGAAGTTTGGTCCGTCCCATTGCGTAGCCAACATAGTGAGTCCTATGCGCCACAATACAAGTATCCCTTGTCGTATTCGCAGGACATAAGAATCCATACCAATCACGTCTTTCCATGTTTGTGCAGAGACTGTAGAAGGTTCTATATAGAATTAAAATAAGGAATGAATTATTGAATGTATGAAATCAAAAAACCACTAAATGAATTCTATGGGAAAATTGAAAAAAAACTTACCGGACTGTAAATTTCACCCAGCCTGCATCTATCTCCTCCAACCTGATAAACTGCTTGAGATCTGTATTGTCAATCGTGTAGGGATACTCCACTTGGCCCACAATCCCTGGAGGCATCTTCAAGTCAATCTTTTTAATGCCCTTGTAGATCTGTTACAGCCGTGCTAAGTAAGGCCATTTCCTCGCAGCTTCGTCATCCTTTTAAAACATCAAAAAACAAAGTGTTATTAGGATGCCAACAGATTTTCAGTAATAGTAAGGTAATTCCTGCCATTGGAGGTGTTGCGTCTGAACCAATAAGATTGTGAGGCCAAAGGATAAAAGATCCTATCGCTTGACTTAACGTGCCAACCTCTGGATCAGGAACAGGGATGGCTGAACCTTCTTCCCCCTTTCTAACACTCGTCACATTTACCCTACGAAAATCCTCCAGAATTTGCTGATGATGGTGGGTGGTAGCACATGTGTGAACGAGAGCATCAGCAACAACACGCAACAGTGGATCATCCAAATAGAGGGTGCAAGGGTCTCCCGATACTGGAGTGGGAGAAGGGTCACCAAGTGGTTACTCCAGAGGGTTGTAACTTCCTCTGGTGCTATTGAAGGCCGAGGATTCTTAAGTTCTATGCTCGTCCCTTGCCCTTTGCGCTTCGAACATCTTTGCCATTTCAAGTTGAAGCTCTGGCAACAACTCCTATAGGAGCTTGTCGCGAAGGTTGGCCTTGATCTCTCGTTCGGGGTCCTCTCGAATCTTGGCCACAACATCCTTACTAGGTCCAACTTGTGACGAATAACGTGGGTCTCATACAAAATACCTCACGGCACTAACTCCCCGTGTCTCTCCTCGAACACGACCAAGGTCATCTGCCTTCCCAATAGCCGTTGACAAGATGTCCATCCGTCTACTTGGATTGAATGAACCTTGGCTACTCTGGTCGTCCAGTTCATCCTGTAACATACAGCTTATCGTAAATGTATCGAAACCACTCGCGATATGTAAAAAATTAGGTACTTATGGTATAACTACTTACAATCCTCACAGCAACCTCAGCAACAGTCAGATTTATGTACTTCCCAGCCTTAATCCTCCCTGCTTTCCATTTTTTGTGACATGGAGGAGGTGCCGGTGGCTGGATAACGACGCTAGGATCAAATTCCGCTGCTTCCTTCATTTTCTCTAACTCTTCTTGCATCATTTGCTGCTCAAGCTTCCGATATCCACCACGAGACATGTAATGTTGATATTTATTTTCTGCTTGCCCTGTGCATTTGCTGCATTTAATTTCTATAAAGGAGGAAAATGCATCTCTAGTTGTGACAAAATAATGTAACCCTCATTTTCCAGTTCATCCAACTTTTCAGTGTCAATGACTTTGTTATAGATATCATTGAAGAAAACACACGATCTTGTCACGGTGGTTCATACTTCATCTTTCATTATGCCTCTAATAGCTACCGGTAATAGTTGTTGCATCAACACATGATAATCATGGGACTTCATTCCCACTAACTTCAAATCGTCAATTGAGACACATCTTCTCACATTCAAGGAATACCCTTGCGGCACCTTAATTTCATGCAAACACCCACACAAACTTCTTTTCTCTGCTTTTGATAGTGTATGCGCTGCTGGCTCCATGTATGCCCTCCTACCATCATCTCTTAGTTGTGGATGTAACCGTTCTCTTATTCCCATATCGACAAGGTCTAATCTCATATTAATCCCATCCTTAGTCTTCCCTGGTATGTGCAAAAGCGTATTGATAAGGCTATCACAAACATTCTTCTCCATATGCATCACATCAATACTGTGTCTCACGTTAAGCGAACGCCAATATGGAAGATCAAAGAAAATGGATCTCTTCTTCCATATGTTCTTCTCACCCGCAACCCTCTGATTCTTACCAAAAGTGACATTGATACGTTCTACTCGACTGTAGACTTCCTCTCCGGTTAATGACTTTGGAGCCATTCCATGCTCCTGTAAGCCGTTAAAACGCTTTCTTAGCCTACAATACGGGTGGAACCGATGAAGAAACCTCCTGTGGCCAAGGTAGACAGTTTTTCTTCCATGCTTTAGTTGTTGGAAGTGTGTGTCTGCTTCACATATTGGGCATGCTTTGTGACCCTTCACGCTGTACCCTGACAAGTTTCCGTACGCAGGGAAGTTGTTTATCGTTGTGAAAATTATTGCACGTAGCTTGAAAGACTCCTTCTTATAAGCATCAAACACATCTATGCCTTCCTCCCACAACTTCTTCAAGTCCTCAATCAAAGGCGCCAAATAAACATCAATATCGTTCCCTGGCTGTTTTGGTCCAGAAATCATCATAGATAGCATCATATACTTACGTTTCATACATAGCCAGGGAGACAAGTTGTATATTACAAGGAGAACCGGCCACACACTATGTGTGCTAGTAAGAGTTCTATACGGATTGATGCCGTCTGTACAAAGCCCAAGCCGTAGGTTTCTCGGCTCGCTGCCAAATTGAGGGAACATTTCATCTATTTTTTGCCATTATGGAGAGTCAGCTGGGTGCCGAAGATATTTCCCATTAGATATTCTCTCATCAGAGTGCCATCTCAACTTCTTCGCTTTTGTTGCAGTCGCAAACAACCGTTTAAAACGTGGTATTATTGGAAGATACCACATAACCTTTAAAGGTTGCCTTTTACTTGTCACATCACCACAACCACAATCTTTTTTCACTTTGTATCGGGGGACTTTACACTTAGGACACTCACTAAGACCTCCATACTCATTTCTGTACAGTACGCAGTCATTAGGGCAAGCATATATCTTTTTATACTCCATACCCATCGTAGACAGGATTTTCTTGGCCTCATACATACGATTTGGAAATACATTATCCTCTGGAAACATATCACACAATAGTTTAAGCAGCAATGTGAAACTACTATCGGTCCACCCATAAGTTGCCTTTAAGTTAACCAAATGTAATGTTCCTGTCAGCCGTGTGTACTTACTCCCATGGTACAATGGTGTCTCTGTATCACTCCGCAGGCTGTCATACTCCTGCAATTGCGCAAAGGATTCTACCTTAACATCGTGAATCATTTTCTCCATTCTATCTTCATCTATGATATCCATATCTTCCTTCTTGTGTGACGGACAATCCGTTACTTCCTCACCATGCCATATCCACCTTGTGTATCGCAGATTTATTCCATCACAAAGTAGGTGATCCTTTATGACATCAACATCCCGTCGACTCTCATTCAAACAATTGACACAAGGACAAAAATACTTCCCATTTTTTGTAGGAGCATTCTTTTTAGCGAATTCAATAAATTCTTCCACCCCTTTCTCATATTCTTCACTAGTTCTCAAAGCATTCATCCAACTATGATCCATTTTGTTACCACCTAAGGCATTCCCAATAACATTCACATGTTTAGTACAATTGTCAACGACATATGATGGGATTGCCTAATTAAGTTATCAACCGAATTTAAGATTTTAAAATATGGGCTTAATAACTTTATTGCCCCCTCCTAGTCTCCTCTCTCCTCTTAAAAGGGTTTCAGTGCTATGTAACTTATTTTTTTAATAAGTATATGTATATAAACATTAATGTATAATAAAATAAATATAATAAGATTAAATTAAAGAATTTTTTTAAGGTTATGGTTTTCTTTTTAGTTTTAGCTTGAATTATTCTTCATAATTCCTTTGGAATACAAGAATTTCTTTAATTTAAACAAATCATAGTTTATTTTATTATATATACTAATTAATGGTAATATATACACAAAACTAAGTTATGAATAACTTAATTAGGGATTTGTTGAGTTTAACAACCAAATTTAGAATTTTCCTATTTGAGGCAACTTTATGTGGAATTTTCCCTTGATTAAAATTAAAATAACCCCTACTCATTTAACTAAATTTATATTTAAAAAATAAAACAAACCATTACAGTGGAGTTCCCGATTACAATTTAAGCAATATAAGCACACCAAACACACCAAGCCAATCTCAACTATCTCAATATAAGTAATACATAAGCACAATTAACGTAATATTTCCTATTGCCTAGTCTTTTCACATTGCAAGTTTTACTTTCATTTATTCAAGTAAATGTATATTTCAAGAAGATAATATACCATTCTGAAAAAAAAAGCAAGAAGAACCACGGGTAGAGAAGAACTAACCTGATCAAGGGGCGCCCACTGTGCTGAGTGCTGGAGAGGTAGAGAAGACGTTGGAGCTCAGAGGTGTATGCACGGTGGGGAGGTACACCGGAGGGTGGAGAAAGCAAAGAACCACGGTTTAGGGATGACAATGGAAGGAAGGAGTTGGAGGAGAGCAAAAACCTGTGGAGGAGGTGAAGTCGTAGAAGGGTGGCCTCTGGTGCGTGCGTCCTTCAATGGATTTCAAGTGGAGGAGGGAGGAGTTGAAGAAAGAAAGAGTAGTTGAAGAAGGGAGGACTTGAAGAAAGAAAGAAAAGAGGCTGACGGTGGGGGGAGAAGGAAGAAGAGTAAAGTGTTTTTGGGTCAAACAAAGAGGGAGGACGCATGTGAGGAGGGGGATGGATTGAGAAGACGCATGTCAGACAAGTGTCTGACATGCGCCTTTAGGCATCCCAAATGGCATTTGGGACGCCTAAAGTTGGGACATTAGGCCTCCCAAATGGATTTGGGACGCCTAAACCAAAACTTTAGGCATCCCAAATGGCATTTGGGACGTCTAATCCCAGCTCCTGGTGCTAAAAAAAATTTATATTCCGCGCCTGGAAGCACTTTAGACGTCCCAAATTCAAATTTGGGACACCTAAAGGTTCCCCTGCATACATATAATTACGAAAATGCCACCGCCTCCCTTTTTAACCACCCAATTTTAAATTTGGGACGTCCTTGGGGGTGGTTATATCCCAATTCTGAGGTAGTGGAAACCTTCTACACAAAAAAATAAGCAAAGAATCACTCTAATTGAATTAAATAAAGATAAGAATTAATGAGTAGTAATGAAGTTGTGAACCACTAAATGACGCTTCCGCAAGATTTTGAAATTTTTTGAAAATCCTACTCAACTACATGTTTAAATCCTATTTTGAGGTGGGGAATTGAAAGAGTTTTGCAAAAGAATATTGAATAGTGGTTCAAATTTTTGGCGTAAAACTCATCAGAATGACTACAGAAATAAGGTGTTACATGGAGGATGTCATTCGCCTAGATGTGATTGTCAACAGTTAGAAAAGTTAATCAGAGTTATGGGGTTCCAAGGATGGTGGGTAATGTTTGACCAAAGGCAAGCATGTTAAGTGTAATAACTTGGGAACATGAAAAGGTGCGAGATAGAGGGTTCGTGTTTTAAAAGACTTGATGAAACTTACTAACGGTTCTAAGTTTAGAACCATTATGATTGGTGGCGTGTTCTTACAGTTCTTAGTTAACAACTGTAATGAACCTTTGAATGAAAGTTCACGGTTTTAACATCACAATCGTTAGGTTTTGTAAATGGTGACGATGATTTCTTAATAACCGTTAGGTATTTGACATGGTACTCTAAAAAGTGACTGGTTTTACATAATAACAATTACTTATTTGACTTTTTTTTAATAATTTTTAAAGTTGATTATTCAACCTCATAGTAAACACAAAAAATTAAGAAAAGAAAATAAGAGTTTGAATAAACTAACAAAAAATGCCTAAATTAGTAATGGTTGTTTACTAATAACCGTGAAGAGACAATTGTTTTTTAAAAAATATTTTTGGGCTGCATGGCCCTAACGATTAACTTTTTTTAATATTCAAAAAATAAAAAAGCAATAGTGATTTTCAGTTATCACCACTATTGCTGTCATCCACCTCCTCTTGCCCCTCCCCCTCGCTCGGCACATAATTGACATCTGAGGAAGGAGATGAAGGGTCTTACTGGAAGTGATCATATGCAACCTAATTGTGATGAAGGATGAGGTCTAACCTCCTGTTTAGACTGTAGGTGTATCTAGCAAAATGCCTTATAGAGTGGTAAGGATTGGCCAACGTTTGCAGCAGAGCGTCCAATTGAGGAGGAGGAGGAGGAGGTGGTGGTGATGGTGGGGGATAAGGAGGGGGAGGAGCTTAGGGGCGTGGTGGAGGAGGAGGAGGAGGTAGTGGTGGATGAGGGTGAGGATGATGTGGAGGAGGAGGAGGAGGGCGAATGGAAAGAGTTCTCTAGTGTTTGACCATGATAAGGGAGGGAAGGACAAGGTTATGAAAATGTGCTTTTTAGAAAAATACTATGAACAAAATGAATATTTTGTTCTAAAGTATTTAATTTTAGGAGAACTTGCACTTGATGCTAAACCGAACGAGGTTTTGAAAAAGTGCTTTTAGATTTGTACTTTACATGACGGTTGTTTTTTATGAAATGTCGTTTTTGCTGTTCATACTTTATGGTCAATTGACATAACTGTTATGTATGTGTTTTTGCTGATATAAGGTTGGAAGATGAATTGTTTGTAAGCGTTATGTGATAGTTGTTTCAAAAGAACCGTGACTTTGTCACTAAATAAATGATAGTTATTAAATTCAACCATTATGTTTGTATTTTCACAAATTCTGCCTCTTAATACATGACAGTGCACATAATTAACCGTTAGTTTGAAGCTTTATGTATCCTTGTGCGATCTCTGCCTCAACATACATGACATTTATTAGCTGTAACTAGGATGTATTAGGTGTTATAAAAGCCCAAATCTATAGTAGTGTTATCAGATAAATAAGAAAATTTGTGAAGTATTTAACATTTGTATTTCAACATGCTTTTATTAAATGCTTCACATGATTTGGTATAAATGTTTTCGTCTTCATTAAACATTTAAAAGTTACTTCCTTTGCCTCTATATATACCAAGGTTATTAAACTCAAAATGACTATTGAAACAGTCAAGGTAGTGGGTCAAAGGTCATTTGGTCAGATCGTTGTCAAATAGGAGTTAAACTAGGCTAGACCGTGTGGAAGTGAAGATCTTATGGTTTATTAATATGAAATTCTGAATAAAATAAAAATTGAATTAACTTATTTGGTAAATAAAAAATACTAAATTGGTCAAACCGGCTAGATCGTACAGGTTAGGTGACCAGTTCACCGATTTTCAGGTGAAACCGTCTAGTCCAATTTTAATAACTATGATATATACTTGATAGTATTTATATATATCAGAGATAGAGAAGAAATTTTTTAGTCTTATTTATAATTCATATTATTAATTTTTTTTCATGTAAATGTAACAATTTTACCGTCATTTTTTATTGTATCAATTTTGTCCTCATGGGGTATAATGTACTATATCTAATCTTTAATATAAGAGCCATTGCTGTTCAATTTTTTCATTAAAGTGATTCTTATATTAAAGATGGGAGGGAATACATTAAATAGGAATAAAATTTAAAAGTTGTTGAGCATTAAGATAGTCAATGAAGTTTGAGATTTTTTTTCTGCTTATGTGAAACGTCGTGGAATTGTATTATTAATACAACCAGAGGAATAAGTAACAACAAACCAAATCACTTGATCAAAATATTAGTTAAAATTAAAGCAATAATGTGCAAAAATATGTAATTTTTTCCAAACATAAATGATGTGGGGGGAAAGAGATGGGTGAGACATGTAATTAGTTAGAGGTAAAAATGGAAAAGATGCATTAAAATTTTAGACAAATATAAATTATTATTTTTTTATAAGGTCATATCTATGTGGGGGAATGTAACTTATATATAGGATCGGAAGGAATAATTAGCAAATAAGGTAGACATTAAATAAGGATAAAGTAGGAAAACGGAATTAAGTTTAAGAAATAAATTAATTTAGTTATAGTATGCGTAAACTAGATAATTTTGTCTTACAAATCATTTAAAAAACAATTCTGTCCGAAAGAGTACGTATTTTAGTTTGGTCACAAACAAGAAGACCATTGACCATTCTTTAAATGTCCTTCAAATCTACTATCGCAAAGCCCATCATAATAGAAATTAAAATTGTAAAGAGTGCGTTATTTTCCGTATAGTACTTAACGTATTTCAATACTCAGAACAATATTCTTGAAATGAATTCTCTCCTTGATAAACACAAAGTATATACGAGTCCAGTAAGATCTAGTTGGAGATATCTCTTCCAAATGTTATTTTTGCATATATACAGACTCAAACTTTGAGACCTCACATAAGCGACCAAAGTGCCTGTTGTGTTAGGAATAACATTTTTGTGGTTACGAAGCATGTTGAAAACAAGATAACAAAGTGAATATCAAAATTCATCAGAGCCAGAAAAGTGAATCTCTTATGGTTTGAAAACCACTCGGATAAATCAGGGAGCCAAAAAAAAAAAAAAAAAAAGGAATCACAGGGAAAAGTTAATGCGTGATCCTTGCTATTTCAGCCTTAAGAACTTGAAATACTTACTTTTCTGATTCTTAATATAAGACTTAATTGAAGAGTTGACGTTGGTCTTAAATGTAAGACCTATATCACATATTTATTAATTTTTTCTAAATTACACCTATTGACATTCTTCAACAATAATTAAGTAAGAGAGAGGGAGGGAATTAAGGAAGATTATTAAGGTGTTTTAGAAAAGAACATGTCATATTAACTAACTTAATCAACCTTTTCACTCTAATCAAATTAATTAATTAAGTCTTATATATATATATATATATATATATATATATATATATATATATATATATATATATATATATATATATATATATATATTAAGGATAAGATCATAGGAGTAATACATATTACTCAAATATGCCCGTTGTATGTGAATTAATCTATATATGCAGGAGGCGTAAAAAATGTACAATAAGAATTGATCCACATATTTAGATCCGAAGAAGCTCTATAAATTCACACTTTTGATCTCCTTCATCTCCACAAAAACACAAACCCATAAGTTGAAAATAGAAAGCAAACAGAGCAATAATGAAAAATGCAGTTTTAGCCTTTGTGTTCCTATGTGCCCTGAGCACAAGCATCATTAATCAACTACTACTTGTTGCAGCTGATGCTTCAACCAACCAAGTTCTTGACACTTCAGACAACCTTCTTGGAGCTGCTGCGCCACTTACTACATTCTTCCCGCCACTCCCATCTTCAAATGCGAGCCTCATGGCCCACAATACTGGAGCCATGACGCCGGCCTCTCACTCACTGGAATCGGCAAATATTGCCCACTTGATGTGGTGGTTGTGGACAAATATCATGCCCTACAATGTCACGTTTATGCTTGTAAACCCTAAAGGTCTATTTGGTATGAGGGATTTGCAGGGGAAGGAAGGGGCAGGAAAATAATTTTGAGCTGAATTTAAAAAAATTAGAGAAGTGGGGTCATAATATTTTTATAAAGAGAAGATGTAATATAAAGTAGTAAGAAAAGTTAATTGTAGGCTCACTTTTCTAATTTTTTTAAATCCAACTTAGAAAAATTTTCCCTCGGTTACTTCCCTCCCCTCCCCTCCCCTCATACCAAACAGGCCCTGAGAAAAGTGTGGTCCGTGTCGCTACTGATGCCAACATTCAGTTCTCTGGTAATAACAATTAAGTGTCCTCGGTCCACAGTGTTGAAGCTTGATCGCTTTGATTATTCGTTAAACCAATGGTTTGTGACGAGTACGTGGTGGCATTGTGGTGAACCCAGGATGGGAAATTATCAAAAAGTGGTTCAAAATTAAAGAGTACGATGGAGATTATGAGCTTGTTTATTGCCCAAGTGTAATAGGCAAATCTTGCAAGCACACGTGCAAAAACGTTGGAATGTTTGTGGATGAGTATAGTAATAAACGTGTGGGAAACTATTGAAAAGTGGTTCAAAATTAAAGAGTATGATGGAGATTATGAGCTTGTTTATTGCCCAAGTGTAATAGGCAAATCTTGCAAGCACACGTGCAAAAACGTTGGAATGTTTGTGGATGAGTATAGTAATAAACGTGTGGCTCTCACTGGTGCTCCTTACAAATTCAAGTTCCAGAAGGCATAATGATGAAAATCAAGTGCATGGTTTTAATTTCTCCCACTTAGTAATGATGAATAATACATAACACAGTTGTTCCTTTATGAAGGAAATCCTTATATGAATAAATTGAATAATGGTATTCAGTTGTGTTTTCATCATTTCATGTTACATATCCCTTTTTTCTTTCACAACTACAAAAAACACAAGTTGTGACGCTTAGTTTAAAGAACACTATGGCGTTTGAGAAGCGTCGTAGCTTCCAGCGCTATAAAAATAAGCTACGGCGCTTCTTAAATATATGGAAGCGCCATAACTTATTATTTATTTATTTTTAAATATAAAGCTATGGCGCTTTCACAAGGAAGTACCATAGAAAGGTGACACTTCCTACTTTGTTTCTCCAGGGAAGTGTCATTGGAAGTCATTATAGAAAGGTGACACTTCCTACTTTGTTTCTCCAGGGAAGTGCCATTGGAAGTCAATGACTTCCAATGGCACTTCCCTGAAGAAGTGATGTAGGAAGTTTTTTTTAAAAAAACTAATTTTTTATAATTATTTTATTTTTTTTGATGTAAACCTCTATTTACAATTCAAAATCCATAGTAATTCACAATACAATCCACAACAAAATGAAATAACATAGAATGTATCTTTTGGAATATTGCGTCTTCATGTATCAAGCATAAAAGAACTCCAGCATTTAAGTTTCTTCAAATTGAGCCATACACGTTACTTCTATGAAGAATTAAATTAAGTATTATATTTGTAAGCTTAAAAATTAAAAAATTTACAATGTATAGGAAGTTCAAGAAGACAGAGTTGATACTTCAAATAAATACCTAGAAAAAAAATTATAGGCACACATATAAGTTTCATGAGAGATTTTAACTAAAAAAGAAAACATGAACCAAATGTTGAAAAAAAAAAATTTACACGCTATAGAGCTTCTAAAGGAGGCCGAAACAAGAAAAAAAACACATAGGAGATGAAGCTTTGTACTGCAATGGAGGTTTGGGAAATGAGAGAGCCAAAGAAAACGCGAGAAGATGAAAATGAAAATAAGAACGGCGGGTTGTGGAAATTAAATAGCACCTTATATGGCGTTTTACATATAAGCGCCATATAAGGTGAGAGTAGCTGTGACATTTTTTGTCAAAGTGTTGTAGCTTCCCAATTTTAAAAAAAAAAAGCTACATTCAAGACACCAGGCACAAAAATGTGCCTTAAATATATTATTCAAGTTAGGTTCTTGTGCCTTGAATCACTACAAAAAACCCTATCAGCGACCAAAAGTCGCCGCTGAAAGTATGGTTTTTAGTGACGACAAATAAATGTCACCGCTAAAAATGACACTTTCAGTGGCGACTTAATTGTCACCGCTAAAAGTTCCATTTTAAGCAGCGACTTTTGATTAGTTGTCGCTAAAAGTGTCATTTTCAATGATGGCAATAAAAAACATATTTTCTCAAAGTCGTCGTTGAAAATCAATTTCAACTTTTTTTTTTATGGATTGTTTTTATCATTGACAAATGTTTTTTTTATATTTTTGTTTAAATTTGATATTTAACATTTGAGGACACTAAATATGCTATTTATTATAAAGAAAAATAAGATAATTATATATTTGTATGTGTGTGGGATCTCTCTATACAAGTTTCCTTCTTTTGCACACTTACATATCAAGATGAATGGATGAAAAACAATTAGATTCA
This sequence comes from Inga laurina, assembly GCA_963855925.1. Classification (NCBI taxonomy): domain Eukaryota; kingdom Viridiplantae; phylum Streptophyta; class Magnoliopsida; order Fabales; family Fabaceae; genus Inga; species Inga laurina. The sequence continues at coordinate 59,567,821 of OY979708.1, forward strand.
AAGGAGAAGAATATAAAGTAGTGAACAAAATTGACATATAGCTAACTCAGATTGTAAATATATATTATAACAAGGGGTTGTTAGGTAAAGTCTAAACTTTCAAAATAGAAGCAAACCTATCATCTATTAAGTTCTTAAAGATTTATTATTTCCCACACTCCCATCAATATATCTTTATAGATTAATAACATGTAATGACACTTTTATCTAAAATAAATTATTTCATAAATGTATCAATTAATACATATGACCTATACTTGGTTTTCTTTTTTAATTACTTCATTCATATATAAACACACTTAATAAGTTAAATAAATATAAAAAATTAATACATTTTAATTAATAATAGGATATTAATTATATTTTTATTTTTATTTATTAAAAAATAATTTTAAAGTATTATATCAGTATACACACATAGATATATATATATATATATTTGTTACATATATTAATATATTATAAATAATATATAGATATAATATTTAACAATATAAGTAATATTTCATAATATATATATATATATATATATATTTATGTTTGTGTCATTTAATATATATATATATTATACATCTATAATATATATATATATATATATATTATTTTGCAATAATAATCAACAGGCTCTTTCTAACTTAGTGGTAAAAGATATGACTACAAAAAAAAAGGTGGTCTTGGGTTCAAAACTTGGAGGGACCATAAATGAGTTGGTTTTAATATTAATGTGACGCAACAAGGTAGCGGTACATGGTGCGGGGTGAGGGGAGGCGACAAGGTGAGATGTGGGCCTTAGTGATGACATGGACGACTGGCGACGGGTGGCTGTTGACTGCCGGCGTAATTTTTTTTAAAAGAATATTCACACTTTCAACGGAGACAAGTATAGTTTCAACAACGACACAAAAGTTGCCGTTGAAAGTCACCTTTAGTAGCGACAAAATTCGTCACTAAAAGTATACTTTTAACGGTGATAAAAATATCCTGCTAAAACTTTTAATGATAGTCACAACAAAAGTTGCCGCTAAAAACCTTCAATGGTGACTTTTGTCACCACAGAAAGTCATTTTTTTTGTAGTGAATATATTCAAGTCACCACGTGGTGCCTTGTATGGGTCTCCAAGCACTTCTCAACCCTGGATGGCTATTTTTTAAAAAGCTCCGTCCAAGGCATTGTATTAAAAAAAGAAAAATTAAATTTTTTTTAATAAGGGTGATTTATCTTTTTGACCTCTAAACTAATTCTCAAATTCAGTTTTTGTTTCTTAATATAGACAAAACTTTTAAGTATACATATACAAGGACTTTGACTGAAACAATTTTATAAATAGGACATACATATTATATGAGTAAGAAAATCATATTCACTTTGACTTCAAACATATCTTATCTATACAAATCTCACTTTAAAAAAATACCCTTGTATGGTGCATGCCCAAACAAGCGCCATACAAGGTGGTAACTTTTTTCCCCCCTTATAAATAACCCTTTGTGTGACGCTTCCCTAAGTAAGTGCTACACAAGGTATTGGGCATCCATAGCGCTTGACCAGGAAAGCATCATAGGTGTCACATGTATTTTTTTTTAAAAAATAGAAGTATCCTCCAACACTTATATATACAAAAAAGGATTTATTTTAAAAAAAATAAAAACCTTTTACATAAGAGATTTATTTTTGAAAAAAAATTGCACCGCACTGTCACATGTATTTTTTTTTTTAATGGAAGTGTCCATTGATGTTTGTACGTATAAGGGATTTATTTTTTAAAAAATAAAAGCTTTTTACAAAAGAAATTTATTTTTTTAAAAAAAATTACACCACTTTATGAGATGCTTTGAATGGCTCTTGGCAAGCCAAGCGCCATTCAAGGCAATTGGATATTCGAATTGCCTAATTGCCTTCAATGGCACTTGGCTATTCAAGGCAATATCCAATTTCATACGGGGATATATTTTAATATCCCTTTGTATGGCGCTTGTTGGACAATTGTTATATAAGGGGAGCAATTTTTTTTTTAAATAACCCTTTGTATGATGCTTTCTCAGGCAAGCATCATACAATGTATTCTTTCCAAGTCAAGTGTCATAGCTATCACATGTATTTTTCTTAAAAAAAATAGAAGTCTCCTCCGACGCTTGTTTAAAAAAATGCCATAAGATTAGCCCCACTAAATCCATATTTTGTAACATTGTTTTTTCTTAATTTACCAAAAAAAAAAAATTATGTGGACTTTGATATAGATATATTTACTAGAATAGTCACCAAATCATTCATATTTTTAAAATATCATTTTCTCTCCTTATAAAATAAAAAAAAAAAAGAAAGCATAAAAGAGTTATGGTTTGAATTGGCACAATCAATAATACATGCCTATATAATTTATTACTCCTTCTAATTTCAAATCTAGAAGCTAAGTTAGATAACTTATTTGTAACAAAAATGAAAATTTTTTACGCTCTAAGTCTCTAAAGGGATTATATACTTGATCAAATTAAAAAGATTATGAAAATGAGCTAATTTAGTTATTTATAAATGAAAGAATTTTGGGCATATCTAGAATTTGATTGACTCCCTGAAGTAATGCAAACCCCAATTATGTTACACAGTAAATTCACAATACATGGAAAGAAGAGAATAAGTTTAAGAGGAAGTGAATAGACATATATTTTAGAGTAAAATACTCTGACTATTCTCTTGTTTTACCTTAATTACACAGACATCCCCTCTATTTTGAAAATATATACTTAAGTCCAAACAGTTAACTCTGTTAAGAATATTCTAACAAGATTCCAAAAAAAATTTTTTAATTAAATTTTATATAAAAATAAAATTTATTTACTATTTTACCCCTAATACTAAATCCCTAGTTTTACTTGAGAGTTTGTAGGCTTCCGGAAGAAAAAATACGAGCTGCAAGAATAGCTATGGAGAAGACAACTGTAATGGATCATGGAAATAAAAATGTACAAAGCTAATCAAATTTTCATTCAAATCCATTAAACAATGAATTTCATATATTCCATAGTCTATTTCTCATCGAGCTTTTTCACTGTGCATGATATATGAATATATAACTATTCACTATCAGTGTCGCATGAAAAAGGTGTTGATCGTGGGTTTTTTTTTTTATTGAAAAACTTGTTCTTTGATTGGGATTTTCAGTTCAAGTATATATAGCAAAACAATTAGTGATTAGCTGCACTGAAATAATTAATGAGAGTTAGGTTGCAATATACAGAGAATTTGCATTGATAAATCATAGAACACTAGTCCACCAAAATTCGTCCTTCAAAAATTTTATGTCATCATAACAAATGTTGTTGGCACTCTATTTTGATTTTAATTTTAAAATTTTTCATCCTTGCAAAATAATATTATTCTTGTTGAAGATATTGATAATTGTGATAAAAGTGAACCTCCTTTTGATAAATTATATATTGATATTGAAGAAGAGGATTATGATGATGATGAAGTAGAAGAATTTGGATAGGGAGGAAGGATTGATGATGGTTCTATTTTAAATGATGTAGAAGGAAACGAAGTGAATCTAAAATTGAGATTGAAGATAGTGAAAATTCTGTAAGTGGTAGTGACGTGGAAAAACTTGAAATTCTTGACAATGTTAAGAATGTCAAAGGAAAAAAGATTTGATTACAATGCTAATGGTAAAGTGTATTTGGAAAAAGATATGTTATTTATCAATGTCAATGAGTTTAGGAATGCTTTAAGGGATTATGTAATCCAAGAAAATTTTGACATAATTGGAATAAATACTTGGACTCGGCATGCATTTCATGAAAGTTGCAAAAGTCCACACATCACTAATAATGCTCGTGAATCTTTCAATGAGTGGATTAATGACTTGAGAAATATGAGCGTATTGAATTTGTTAGATAGGTTAAGGTCAAAAATAATGATGAGATTTTACAAAAAGTTTCATTCTACTACATCTTTGCAACAAAATATTGGTGCAAGAATTGTGGATGAAATAAACAAGATCATGAGGGATGGAAGACATTGTAAAGTAGAGATGGCCAACAATAATCTATTTGAAGTATGTGATGGTTTTATAAGATTCTTGTGAACTTAAATTCCTATACTTGTGACTGCAAAGTATGACAACTTAGTGAATTGAATTGCAAACATGGTGATGTTGCCATTGCATATATGAAAGCAAAAGTAGAAGACTATTGTGATGCTTATTATAGCAAAACAAATTACATGCCCACATACATATTCTGGTACAATTAACCCTTTACCAAATTTAAGTATGTTAGAAGAAATAGATGTTCTTCCGCTCCCATTATGCAGATTTCCAGGAAGGCCTAGAGTTAGTAGAAAAAAAGAAAAAGACGAAGCCGCACCACCAAATGTAAGACGAAGATTGTCAACTGTATAGTGTGCTAATTGTGAAGGGTTAGGACACAATAAAAGAAGTTGTCAAAGAGCTCAGGTTAAAGTCAAGAGAAGTAGACATATAATATATTGCCTTAATTTTTATCAACAACTACATATAATATTTTCCATTTTTATTTAATCATTTCTCTTTATAGGAAGGTTCAACAAGTGCATCACAACCTTCAGTTAAAGAAGTAACTCAAGATTATGCTTTAGTGCAAGCAAGAGCAAAGTCAAAAATCGAAGGTAGATGAATAAGGAAGGTATACGTCAATTTGTTACATTCAATGTCTTTGTTAAATATTCCGTAGTATTTTAATCGTCTCTCTCTCTCTCTCTCTCTCTCTCTCTCTCTCTATGTTTTTTAAAGATTATCAGGGCGGGCAATGCTCCTAACAATCCTCATTCAACTTCTTTTACAACGCCTCTTGTTACTCCTTTAGAATAGGATTAAAATTACGCTTTGTTGTCTTTTCTTTGTAATAACATCAAATTTATTGGATGTAATACAGAAACTTACACATGATTGGTGTATTTATTTTGTCTTGCACATTTTGAATAAAATTGTTTTAAAGAATTTAAGAGTTTTTTATCCGTTCCTTAATTTCTATTTTTATCTTTACAAATAGTTATTTATTTGATGATTTTAGCATTGGTTAATATAAATATCACAAACTTGAACATTCAAGCAAGCTTTTAAATAAAAAAGTGCTTGATCAAATATGTTTATAAATATTTGTGAAAAAATTATTAAATTATAAATTTAAATGACACATACAATCTCAAACTTATATAGTTTATTATATTTAATAAAAATATGTGTTTAATATATATTTTAAGTCAAAATTAATTTATAATATCAAAATTAATAAATTTTTTAACAAATTATAAAGTTACTAAATATATTAGAATAAATTTTTGGTTGTATAAAGTTTTATTAGCCCCTATATATATATATTTTAAATAATTCTAATAGTGAAGCCAGGCATTTTGTTAAAAAGAAAAAAGAAAAGTTCAAAAGTCAAACTTAACAATCATGGGTGAATAGAAATAGAATCTCAAAATATAAGGGAGGTTTGTGTAATATACATTTTAGTTTTAAAGGAGGTTCATATGGGTTTCCAAAATAGAGGGGAAGTTTGTATACTTAAGGGAAAATAGAGAGTGGTTAGAGTATTTTACTCTATATTTTAAGTGTATTATACCACGTAACGCTAAACTATACAATCACATATATATAAGGTTCCACATGTCTCTTCCTCAACCAATGTACCCCTTCCTCGTCATAGGATGTATTGTACTCCCTTCGGTTCTAATTATAAGACAATATTGATTTTTTTTAGAGAAATTAAGGAAGCTAATTAAATTACTTTAGAATATTTTTATTTTTATTTTTTTCTCCAAACTAATTAGTTTGACTAATAAACTAATATATAATTTAAGAATACATAACATATGATATGATTAAGTACTTATTTAGCTTCATTAATCTCTCCAAAAAAAGTTAACTTTGTCTTATAATTAGGGCTGGAGGTAGTATCAGTTTAACAATACTATTATGGAATATTACAATTATTCACACAATCTTTTCTATTATTTATATTTTGCTCCCAATGCTTTTAGGTTTAGGCTATAATCTACCAAAGGTTGACCAACCATATTCTAACATTAAGAAATGTTGGTTTTTCTAACTTACCCTTTTTAATAATTTATATTAAACTACACCTTGGATAAGAATCCCTTTCATATGTGTAATGAGGTGATAGAATTTAGGAAAAAAAATTTAAATTTAAACGACAAAGCTAATTGACAAATTACTGAATCAAACTAATATTTTTGGCTATTACATTTGTTTTTTTTTTTGGCCAATAGGTAGCTAACGTTTAGATCACATCAAGGGTAAAATGTTGGGAAAATTAAAATCAAGGGCCTATAGCAAATAATATTTATTGAGAAGGACCATAAAAGTTGTAATTATTTAGAAGAATCAATTAACAAAAATACTAAATTACCCCTAATCAAACCTCCTACATTTCCTTGCACATTCTATGTTTAAAATTGATATGAGTTTCTAAATTAAATTAAATTAAACACAATTTCTCTCATCATAGATATTTATAGAAAAAATAGCACAAACATCTTTCAATTTTGACAAAATTATAATTTTATTTTTAAAATTGACACAAACTTTAATTGAAAAAAGATAATTTTAGGAAAACTCAAAATTTTTTATAATTTATTATAAACATTAAATAAATGTTATATACATTTAATTAACAGGATCATGTTCAACACGAGTGTACCTTCCAGTGTCGACGGACGTTAACATACTATATTGTTTCAATTTTGGATATAATCTAGTAACATTTTTTGTTATTTGAGCCTACGCAACTAATTCTGATAAGATATGAAATGCGTTTGATTTTTTATTTTGGTTGATAAAGTTTATTTGATAGAGCTTTTTTTTCCTGATTTATATAAAAGTATATAAATCAAGAAAAAAAAACTTAATGATATAAAAGGGTTAAAGGGCCAATATCTATGTTAATAATTAAATGATATAATGATATGATTATGTAGATATTAGTTAAAGTTAAAAAATGATGATTTTGGGAGTAGTAATTTTGGTGGAAAATAAAATTTAAATCACTTTCAAGGGCAATTTAGTATTTTTAAATTTATATTTTGGTAATTGGTACTTCAAAATAAATGCAATTTTTATGGTCATTTCTAATAAATATTATTCTCTCTAGGCCCTCCTAACTAATTCTCCCTAAAATGTATGGATTATATTTATGGAAATTATAAGAAGGCGGGGGAGTCGTAAATGAGGATATATATGTGTACATATATATTGGAACTAATTTAGGATAAGCTCAGGTACGGATCGTCTAGTTTTAATTTTTTCTAACTGACCATTTTTAAATAAAAAATCATTTTTTTTATAAAATGATAGTTAATAAATTATCTTTATTTTGGATTTCATACCCATTAAATAATTTTTTCAAAAATAAAAAAAAATAAAAAAGGACGATGTATTAATGTGGAGGTTCTGATGATGGGGACCCAAGCCGGGTGTTATATATCATAAACCGGAAAATATTACTACCTATAAAGTAAAGAAGGTGCAAGCTGTGTTGTTTATTGTCGTTACGTAATCTATGTGCTATAAAAAAATACCTGATTTCTGACGGAATTTGTTACGGAATAAGTTTTTCTGATGGAGTTTTTCACGGACCGCGTTTCCGATAGAATTTCTGATGGAATCCATTCCGTCATTAATAGGTGCGTTTCAAACAAATTTATGACGGAATTGAAATTCCATCAGGAATTTCCGACGGAAACCAATTTCATCTAAAAATTCCAATAGAATCTGTTCTGTCTGAAATTCTGACGGAATTTCCAATGGAATTTTCTGTCGGAAATTCTGATGGTAACCAATTCCGTCAGAAATTTCCGACGAAATTCGTTTCAGTCGCAAATTTTTTTTAAAAAAAATTGAAAATTATTTTAAAAAAAAAATTCAAAAATTTTTTTAATTTACAAATGCTATGTGTTTGCTCCTCAAATGGCTGCTACATGTCCGCATCTTATAATATCTCAAAGTGCCTCTCCTTGGGTTTGAAACTGCGACCTCAGGCTGTCGACGCCGTCACGCCCGAGTTTTTGCCAGTTGCGCCAAAATGAACATGTGTCATATTATTACATATTATTATATATATAATATTATCATATATATATATAAACATACATACATACATATAATTAATTAATTATATACATATAATTACTTATTAATTAAATATAATATTATTAAAAATAATGAAAAATTTAATAAAAACGCAATAAAATATTTATATATTTAAATTAAATAATTTTTTTATTAAATTACTTAATAAATAATAATTTAATATTATAAAAATTATTTTTAATATAAAATTATAAATATAATATTAATAACATATATATTAATAAATAATAATATAATTTTAATAATTAAGTTTAAATATTATTATTTAATAATTAATATTTTAATTTTATAAATATTATTTTAATCTTATAAATATTATTTTTTTTAAAAATTTAAAAATTTTAATTGTTTTGACTGAAGTTTCCGCTGCAAATTGCAGGAAATTCCGTCGGAATTTCCTATAGAAAAAATTTCGTCAGAAATTTCGTGGCGAAATTTGCCACGGAAAAAGTTCCGTCAGAAATTCCGTAAGAGATTGGGTGTTTTTTTTGTAGCGATATAGGTTTAATAATAATTAATATATATAAATAATATTTTCAAATGATGTTTTTATATCATAATCTATGCTTGAATCGTACTTGTTTGACTAATCCACAGCTATTAGCTAATTGCTTTACGTCATTGATATTATGATGATGATTGACCGTTGAAAAGTCTGATTCGTAAAACATTCCAAATAAATACTACCAGTACAGTAAGTAGTAATCCGTTAGGCAGTGGTCAAATCAAATCACTAAACCACCCACTCGGACCCGTGGGCCGTTGCATAATATTAAAACTAGAGTATTTTATTAAGTTTCTAGATATTTTTTATTACTAATATTTATTTTTTTTAATTCTAATAATAATTCCTCGCATAAAACTTACATCCAGTCCATTCAATTTTCTAATCAACAAGTGCCACTTGAATTCACTAACCATATCATCATTTAATGCCATTTAACGCCATGACTCCTCTGGCTGTTTTATTTTCATTGTTTTCTTCGCACAAGAGCAGACGACGGCACAGTCGGTGATGCGATGGAGGCCCTTACTTGTCTTCACCCCATCACTAATTGGTTCCTTAGTTGATTAATTCCATCACTATGAAGATCCATCTCTTCTAAATTTCTCTCACCTCATGTGCCCGTTCTATCTCCCTCTATTAGAGTTTCATCTAACTTGACGACCAAATTTCTGAATTGCTCAACCCCTTTAAACTAATTTCTAGGATCTTTCCCCAAGATCACCCATGTTCCACTTTAATCGCCGCATCATCATTATTCTTCAATGGGTTTTATCAGAATGTGTTAATTTCCAAGTGCATCTTGTGACTACCATTCAAGAATTGATGGCAGAGGAGGGAGAAATAAAGAAGTTAATTGGATTGCTCACAACCCATTCCATGGATGCTCCATGCTGCAGTAGAAGCTAAAGGAGAAACTTTCAAAAGTCTACGATTTTACAAAAAATGAAATCTGAGATCAAACTTGGCTGGAGTTGAATCCCATATTTTTGGCTGTCGCTTAGAGTCAGAGCTCGTGAAGATTGAATTTGAAGAGATATTGAAGAAATTAAAGATCCAGTGGCAACAAGTCCTATTATGGTCGTATACCTGAGTAGCTAGAAATGGTTGATGAATTTAAGGACATGTCGAACTGTATTAGGGAAAAAGATATTATGTGATGGATTGAGGGCACACAAACAAGAAGACGATAGAGTGAAAAGGTAAGATGAATACTCACACCTTCCATGGAAAAAGGAAACAGACGATCACATCCAAAGGAGCCATGGTGTTAAATGGCGTTAAATGATGATGTGGTTAGTGAATCCAAGTGGCACTTGTTGATTGGAAAACTCGATGGACTTGATATAAAAAACTGGATGTAAGTTTTATCCTAATTCCTCGACCACATCTTATCTATTCAGAACATTTCATGGCCTACAAAATGTTGATGGAGTGAAGCAAAAAATGTTGACATTGTGAGCTTTCAATTCAATCTAGATTTCTATTTTTACTACACTCATTATATTTATAGTTATAAATTACTTTCAATATGTTTCACACAGTCAGACAGATAAAGAAAAAACTTAATTCTCATTAACTCTGTCATCATATTTAACAACTTTTTAACTTTATTCCTATTTAATATTCAATATGACAACTTTGTAATATTTTATAGGGTTTTGGTGCAAATGTAACAAAAAAAATGTTCACCCTTGCCGTTGGGCACAATTAATTTTAAGGGTCCAGGAGTAGACAAAATATTTTAAAAATGGTACAATTATATCAATTCTATTAAATTGGCCCATCAGGGAGAACAAGTGGATCGATATAAAAAAAGGAGACAGAGATTTGGGCCAATTTAATGAAATTGTTAAAATTGTCCCATTTGTAAAATATTATATCTACTTTTAGATCCTTTAAAACTTAATTGTATGAGGCACTTTTGGAAAAATGCTTATGGAAACACTTCATTAGAAAAGTTGCACCTTAATCCTATTTTACATTTCCGTTTAGTTACTTCCCCATAAATGTAATTATTGATGGAAAATGAATACTCCTCAGGTCTTCAATATAATACATATTTACCTGTTTTGATTCTATTAAAGAAATTAGTTTGAGTTAGTTAATATAATATATATTTTCTAAAACACCCTAGTCATCTTGTAACACCCCAAATTTTATTCATCAAGAATGTATTATAATTATTCAATATATTCAAAAAAATGGTGAATATTTATGGTTATAGAAATTAAATATTGAAAATTGAAAGGTGAATAATGCTTCCAGTGAAATCGCTTGTGTGGCAGTGAGCTTGTCATATGATTTTATATGACCAAATGATGAGAAAAAAATTATGAGATTTCACAAGGTGAAAGAAGACATTTTAAGCTTTAATTTGATAGGTAACGGATAATTTTTGGAGCTGTATACAAAAAGTTAAGGGTTTTTGAAGTTTACCTAGTTAAATTGATTATTTTCTTGAACAGCATGCAAAAATTGAAATTCTAGAAATTGTGTACTTCCAATTGGCTAAGGGATATATTTTTTCTTGCAACTAGACTCAATAATTGTTCTATAACATTCATAATCACTTTGATACGATATCTACAAAATTAGTTATGATTTTTCAAAAATTAGGTAGAAAATCTGCCAAAAAATTCAAAAATGAGAATTATGACATAAGCAAAGTCAATGATGACATAAGCAAGCATCTTTCTCCTTCATATTTCCCTCTAAACGGATGCAAGTTTCAGCACAAAGAGAGAGAGAGAGAGGTAGGTTTGAGAGCATTTAGAGAGAGGAAGAGAAGAAAACTCGCAAGGTAGGTCAATTTCTTCAATGAATTCATACCTAATGCGTATAATATTGTTCCTAAGCTATTCTTCCATGTATTTTAAAGGTTGTAAGGCACAAATTTGGTTGTGGAAGGGCTTAGAGTTTTGGTCAAGTCAAGAAAAGCTAGAGGGAAGCGAAAGGTAACTTCCAATCCTTTGTATATTGATTATTTTGGCTGCTGTGAACAATTTCATTGGAGAAATTTCATCGGATTGTCTTTAATTTGAAATTTTGAAATTGACATTGCTTAGGGGTTATGCTCCCGAAATTGGGTCTAAATGATAGTTATAACCTAATTAAATAGTTAATAAAGTGGTTAAGAGTAGAAAGAAACACGTCTGCGGAGTCAGAATCGAAAAACCCAAATTTTTCTCGAAGATTCTCATATTTCGGCCAGTACTAGAAAATGGGCTTAGAGTTGCATATTTAGTGATCTAATAATTTCATTGAGTTTAGAAGGGAAAATTAGGTAGGGTTACAGTTGATTACTTTTTCAGAAAAACCCAACAAAGCATAATTACGAAAATGACCCTGAAACCCTTAAAGCGGGGTTGCCAAGAGCAATTTGGTAATTTGACAGTGAATTTGATAATTTTGATACCTGAAACAGATTCCTCGGGAAAAAATATATCAAAATATCCCCAGTCAGAATTTTAAAAAAAGTACAGCCAAACCAGGTAGGCGGGGCCGGGTCGGGGTCCCGAGGGGCATTTTAGTAAATTTTCACCATGGGCTAATATAACCACAATAAACATTATAGAAATGTCTAAAATGATAGATGGATAGGTTATAATTTATTTCTTGTACATTTGGTGTTTTAGGACCGAGTTGAGAGCCTGAGGGATTGGCAGGCAAATCGAGGCACATGGTTCGAGGAGAAAAAGGTCTAAGGTAGAGAACTTACCTCTCCTGCATGTATTTAATATTTGTGCTGGTGTATTGACTCATGTTACTACTTTGCATGATTATGTGAGACATATATGAATGATTGAAACTCTGTTTCTAATTATGCTATGGCCATGAATATGTTGTTTGAAATATTGAGCATGCAAATATGTCATTGTATTAGCATGAATTTATATAATGCAAGCATGTCAATTAAGCACTTATCTTGCATACATATTGATACTGTTTTCCTACTGAGATTCTCCTGAATCTCACCATCCCCTACCAATAAATTAGACAGGTGGAAACAAGAGGTGTACTGAAAGCAAAAAAGAGAACTACATGGGAGAAATGTATTGGTGGAACGAAGACGGAAAGATGTATCCATTTCACTAGGACGGGTTTAAATACCCTAGAGCCTTGTGCGGCTACAAGATTTGTAATTATTATTTACGAACCCCATTATGGGGAATTTCTATAATCATGCATATATATATTATCAGTATATTTATACTATTCCTGCATTGCCCATTGAACCACATATCGTTTTCGGCAAATACCTTGGTAAAGGTGAAATTAAAATAAAGGCATTACACATCTTCCTTAATTCTCTCTTCTCCTTGCCTATTGTTGAAGGGGTATTAATAGGGCAAATTAAGAAAATATTGATAAGTATGAAAATTATGTTTTATATTTAGAATATTAAGATCAACTCTCCAAAATTATCTTAATAAATGGATGAGTACTTCCTGATATATCCATGACGTATTATGGAAAAATGATTATTTTAGTAACCCTTGCTTGCTGCACTAGACAGCTTGTAATTCGGCTTTCAACTTTATTTTTCAAACCGGTTGACTTAAAGAAATTTTTTATATTAGTAGTTATTTTGGATCAGATTATATATGATCAAAATTTGCGAAAGTTTTCGCTGTTGCATTTTTTTAAAAAAAAAAATATCAAACACCAGGTATAGAATAACTGTCACGTACAGTGTTATATATAATTTCAATTCAAAAATCGAGAGCTAACTAATAAATATGTTCATTAAACCAAAAGGTAAGTATTTGTTACAATAGAATTTGCTTTTCAGTTTTCGCATCCATGCCTGTTTTTTTGTTTGCCCCCTTTCAACTGAAGGACATTTCCCCAAACTACAGGGAGACGATACCTATATAGTAAATGTGATGTAGAAATATGGACAATAGTGTCAATTGCTCAAATGTTTTATTGTCCAAGGGGCTAGTAAAGAGAGTAGATCAGACAATATGAAATCCGATAAGAAAAAGATAAAGAAGAAGGAAGAGATCTCTCAATAAATGATTGAATATGATCTCTTGATTAATAATATATATAAAGACTTATTTATTATTAAACCACAATAACGATGTGTGATCTGATTAATCAATCATCACCATACTTTATTGGAATTGAGGCTCATCTGAACAAAGACTAGTAACAGAATATGCAGGCTTCTTGTCTGAGCAGTCGACCAGAGGTAGAGAAATTGGCATTTGTCATTCATATTATTATTAATATATTTGTATAACTTAATCTAGAAACTTCACTCTACTGGTCAACTTTCAAAATTGTTGAGTTTCTTTGCTTATTGATCGAAATCCATGTTTTTCATTATACGAAATATTAGCACTATAGATTCATACATTTGGTTTCCTCGAAATCCATATTTTTCATTATACGCAATATTAGCACTATAAATTCATACTCGAGAGAAATATGAAGTCTTCTTTTCTACTTTTTGCCCTTTTCATTGCCGTGAGCACTGCTCAAATACTGTTAGCAGCGGCTGCTCCTTTGCCGGAGCAGGTGGTTGACACCACCGGCAAGAAGCTCCGTGCTGGTGTGGATTACTACATCCGGCCAGTGCCGGAAACACCGTGCGACGGTCGTGGGCCATGTGTGAACGGGGAAGGCTTAGTTGTTATAGCAAGGTCGGTAAACGTGACCTGCCCTCTTAATGTTGCGGTTGTGGTGGGATTCCGCGGCCTGCCATTACAGTTCACGCCAGTTGACCCTAAGAAAGGTGAGTTGCACTGTTTCAATAATACAAATGTTTGAATTTGGATTAAGTAACGTTGCTCAAATTATTTTATAAGAGTTATATATAAGTATATTATAGCAATAGATTGTCAAATTAACTTTCTTCTACGAGGGAAACCGAGGGGAGGGGAGCGGCATAGATAGATTTTTTTTTTGGCTATGCATAGGTATATTTCTGTTGGAAACAATCCTATTTTGGAGGCACTATCGAGTACTAAATGTGAAGATGAGAAATTTTTTGAACTTAATTTAAAAGAAAAGGGTAATTGATGTTATAAAATTTTAATAAATAGAATTTGTAAGATAAAATAATAATAAAAATAAATTAACTAACATAGTAATAAAAATAAATTAAAATATGTTGACCCCACTTCTCTAATTTTTTTGTTTAAATCAAACTTATGAAATTTTTTCCTCTGCTCCCTTCCCATCCATTTCTCTCACTAAAGAGACTCACGGGTGCTTCCATCACTAGGCAATTACAATACAAATTTTTAGCAAAACCAATATATATATATATATATATATATAAAAGTTTTTACAAATAATTAACTTAACTAATTTTATTAATTTCTGAAAAAGAATTATCTAGTTCCTATGTAATGGAGCATATTATATCTGGAGAGGGGTCCATTTTTTGGTGAACAGTTTTCTTATAATTGAAATCCATTTGAGTTTCAGCTATATAGTAGGGGTTAACAGGGTATTGCAAATTAACCTTTTGCGTGATTCTTATTTGAACTCTTAATTATTATTATTATTATTTTTAACTCTTAATTATTATTATTATTATTTTTTGCCATCTTGAACTCTTAATTATTACCTACAATACAACTCATCACCTGTATAAGATTACCAGGTATCACAAAATTGAAAGTAAGTTAAGATATAAACTCTGCCCTCTTTAAATTTATTCCTTTTTATGGGTGAGCCATCCCAACTTATATCTCACATCCTATGTGGTGAACACGTGTAGTGAATATTTTGAGAACATGATAATAGGAAATTCTAAGTTTCTGTAAACTCCTTGGTAATAAGAACGAAATTAAATTTTTTTAAAAAAAGTATCGATATCAAAGAGTAGGCGTCTCATAAAACATGACAGCTATTTAATTTGAATAGTTCAAAGACTAATCATTTGACTATGACGAAATGATTTATTATATTTAATTGGCAGTTATATATAAAAAAATTGTTTAAGCCCATCATGTATGTTGGTATTTATAAGAGACCCTAATAACATATCTGAAATTTTTTTGTATATATATTTTTTTAATTTTGCTCTTGTTAATTATTTTTTTGTCTCACTGTATTAATCATCGTCCAACTCACTTACAGATCTCCTTAAATATACTGTTTTTTTTAAAAAAAAAATTAAGTTACTCATTTCCATCCCTAATCAATGATTAAGTCATTAAATTTTTTTGAACATAAAATGAATTTTAAATTTACCCATATTTAAAAGTTAAACCACGAATTATATCTTGAGAGAGTTGAGAAACCAGAGAGAAAAAATGCGTCAAATTTTAAATAAGGCCAATCTTAAAAAATTGCAATGCATATCCCACTTAGTGAGTTATAATAAGGACAACTCATTTCTTTATAGAAAGTGCCTCATAGGGACAGTACGTAAAGGGTACATTTGTACAAATTTATTATATTCGATCAATTTTAATTAACTTTTCCATTAACATAATTATTTCCTGTATGGAAGGCGTTGTTCGTGTGACAACGGATCAAAACATAAAATTCAATCAGACAACGGCATGTAAAGGGGGAACAGTGTGGAAGCTGGACGACTTTGACAAAACGACAGGACAATGGTTCATAACAACATGTGGTGTTGTGGGGAACCCAGGAAGAGAAACCGCAGGGAATTGGTTCAAGATTGAGAAGTACGAGGATGCTTATAAGCTGGTGTACTGTCCAAGTGTGTGCAAGTTTTGCAAAGTCCTTTGTAAGGATGTTGGAGTGTTTGTTGATCAGAATCAGAGTCGTCGTTTGGCTCTCTGATAAACCCATGAAAGTTCACTTCCAGCCTGCTTCTGTCTGATCAATAATTCGATTACATCAAGTTTATTGATCTTTGTCAATTGTACTGCTCTTGTTTGTTATTTGTGTTTAATTTCATAATGTTATGGGTTTCATAGTTTATTCGATTACATTAATTAAGTTTATTGATCTTTGTTTAATGTACTGGTCTTGTTTATTACTCCCTTCAATCCTAATTATAAGATAAAGTTGATTTTTTTGGAGAAATTAAGGAAGCTAATTAAATTACTTTAGAGGATTTATATTTTTATTTTTTTCTTCAAACTAATTAGTTTGACTAATAAATTAATATATAATCTAAGGATATATAATATATGATATGATTAAGTAACTTATTTTGCTTCTTTAATTTCTCAAAAAATAGTCAACTTTGTGTTATAATTAAGACCGGAGGTACTATTTGTGTTTAATTTCATAATGTTGGGATTCATAGCTTGTCCACTCTTGTTGGACTTGTTTTCTGATGTGTGGGGTATTATTAATAAATAAATGAAATGTGGGTATAATCGCCTAATTTTTTCGTTTTGTGGAAATGAGGGGGAAGTAATTATATACTCCCTCCAGTTCCTTAATATACGGTTTATTTATCTAATTTGATTAGATTAAAGAAGTTAGTTAAGTTAGTAAATATAACATGTATTTTTTAAAATACCTTAGCAATCTTCCTTAATTGCCTCATTCCTTATCCTCTTTGATTATTGTTGAGGGAGTATCAATAGGGGTAACCTAGGAAAAGATTGACAACTATAAAAATTATATATTATATTTAAGACCATGATAAACTTTCCAAATATGTCATATATTGAAGACTAGAGGGAAAACTTAACTCACTCTCTTGCATGATTTGATAACCGGAGGGGGGTGAATGAGAAGTTAATAAGATGCACATCTGTGAATAGAGCTTTTCTCTTCTTTCCCTCTGTAGAATTCCATCCTCTCCATCAATGTGTCATTTATCATGAGTGAATCTTAAAAATTGATTTTTTTTATACTAGACAATTTTATTAATAGCTAGATAAAACAATATACATAAAAAAAAACGCTTCATAGCTAACATATGACGTGTAAGCAGCTGCGACGCCCAACAACAGAAAAGTAATAAAGAAAACAAGTACAAGTAAAGAAATGTAAAACTAAATAGCAAAGACACATACAGACAACGGGAATAAAACAAGGGAGAATTATATTTCAATCCCCAATAGAACTAAATTTATTTCATCAACCCCATAAAATTCTGAAATTTCATTGTACTCCCAATGACCAAAATGAAAATACATTTTGTGGGTAAAAGACAATAATAACCTTGCTTTATTTTTTTTTTAAAATATTTGATCATCATTGGAGCTCTAGTGCCTGATCAGCGGCAGCCGCTAGGCCGAAGCTGCCATCAAAGCTCCCGCCATTGGAAATTAATGTGTTATTTATATGCTTATTCCACTTGTTCATGAAGAGCTATAGACTTGCAAATATGACTTGTTCAGTTTGTGTTTTTATATGTTTATGTCACTTGTACATGAGGAGTAGAACACTTACAAATGAGACTCTTATTTAATTTGTATTGGTCATATGTATAATCCACTTGTTCATAAAGAATTGGACACTTGTAAATGATACTTGTTTATGATCCTATTGTTTCGTGATAACCTATTAATTTGTGTTGTTCATATGTCTATTTCACTTGTTCATGAGAGGCCTAACACTTGCAAATGAACAACATAAATTCAACAAGTCTCATTTGCAAGTGTGCAACTCCTCATGAATAGGGTGGAATCCTTATATGAACAACATAAATTAATTTCCAGTGGCCAAAGCTCCGCCCGGGGATGAAGCTTTGATGGTCGGTCATCAATGGCAACTTTGGCTTAGAGGTTGCCTGCGATGGGTCATAGGAGTTCCAATGATGATCAAACCTTTAAAAAAATAAATAAATAAAGCAAGGAGCACAATTGTCTTTTCACCCATAAAACTTGTTTTCATTTTGGTCCTTAGAAATACAGTGAAATTTTTGAATTTTATGAAGGTTGATTGAAATAAATTTGGTCCTATTGGGATTAACTGAAATTCTCCCATAAAATAAGGTGTGGAAAATCCTACAAAGTGATTTGGCTTCAGTGTGAGGTCAAGATCAAAAGGCAAGAATCCGAGTTATGTTCTATGTCTTCATCACATAAGGTTTTTTCTCTGGCTAATAGGGGCAAAGTTGTGAACTTGTTACTTTTTAGGTAGAGTTAATAAAATTTAAAGTTTTTCTTAATTTTGGTGAAACTTGGCTTGAAAGTGACATACAATAAGAATAAGGATGGCGATTGTCGCCCAAGACTTATCCTCCCTCACTACAAAAAAACACTGAATTTGTGACGGAATTTGAGACGGAATTTGCGACGGAATTAGAGTTTCCGACGGAATTTGAGACGGAATTTGCGACGGAATTGATTTCCGACGGAATTTGTGACGAAATTGATTCCGTAAGTAATAACAGCGTCACAAAAAATTTTTTGGCGGAATTCAGATTCCGTCGGAAATTTCCGACGGAATTTATTTCCGACGGAATTTGCGACAGAATTTGTGACGGAAATTTACGACGGAAATTATTTCCGTCTCAATTTCCCTCTCAATTTCCGACGGAATATTCCGTCGCAAATTCCCTCACAACTTCTGACGGAATATTCCGTCGGAAATTCCCTCTCAACTTCTGACGGAATTCATTTCCGTCGCAAATTCCGTCACAAATTTTTTTTTAAATTTTAAAAATCCACTTGGCAACTCCGGCAACAGCCCCCTCATCACCGGTGACAGCGCGTGGCATCTCCGGCGGCATCCACCTTGTCGTCGACCCCCAGATCCGCCACGTGTCGCAACCTCTGTCTGCCACGTGTCGCAACCTCATATTTCCTGGAAATGCAACTCAACTTGCCCATCCTGTGGTTCGAACCCACGACCTCGTCCGTACGCGCGCAATGCCTTACCGGATGAGCTCGACTGCTTTGGTGTTCTATTATTACACACAATTATATATATAATCTTATGTGCATATTTTTTTTTATTTCTAAAATTAAATTTTTATTAACATTAATTAATAACTAATAAGTAATTATTACCTAATATTTTATTTACTAATATTAATTAATAACTAATAAATTTTATTTTTTATATGACTATTTTGCCCCTATAAGGACCAAAACCTACAATTGAAAATTAAAAATATCTTAGAAATTAGAAAATAATAATAAAAATTAAATTAAAAATAATAAATTTTATAAAAATAATTTTTTAAATTAAATTAAATAAATTTTAAAATATTAAATAATTAAAAAAATTTAAATTTTTCTACGGAATTTTAATTAATATTTTTAAATTTTTAAAATATTAATTAAAAATAATAAATTTTTCAAAAATTGAGACGGAATTCAATTCCGTATGAAATTCCGTCGCAAATTGCGAGGGAATTTCTGACGGAATTTAATTCCGTCTGAATTTGCGACGGAATTTAATTCCGTCGGAAATTCCCTCTCAATTTCCGACGGCATTTGCAAAATCCCGTCGGAAATTCCGTCGGAAATTTCCGACGGAATTTTCCGTCAGAAATTCCGTGGCAAAGGTCAGAATTTCCGACGGAATATTTTCCGTGGCAAATTCCGTGGCAAATTTTGCGACGGAAAAAATTCCGTCGGAAACTTTTCCGACGGAATTTTCGACGGTTTTCAGACGGAATTTGCGACGGAATTAAATTCCGTCGCAAATTCCGTCGCAAATTCCATGTTTTTTTGTAGTGCCTCATCCTTGAATTCTTTAGGTATATCTCATCCAATTCCTAATCATTCTTCAACAAATAAAACTTGGAAATGAAACAAAAAAGGTAAAGCAAAATCCAGCTAATAAAAATCGGGAAGAAAATAAAAATAGGCAGAATCAGGGAGAAGGACTAAGGAGACAAAATATATATTCATAAAGATCTTAAAAATTGTAATTACTTTTAAGGATCAAAAATAAAAATATAAATTTTTAATTAGAAATTAACATTCCTTGACGGTTAGTTATCAAATTTGATGATATCACCATGTATAGTTTGATTAAAAAAAAAAAACATCTATATGCATTTCAATAATTTTTATGATATTCTCTCTCACTTACACCATATTATCTTAAAAGTTATCCAAATAAAATAGCTTCTAAAATCTATAATCAATTAGGAATCTACGTCTTGCTAGATTTTGTTTATTCTTAAAAACATAAAAAATCACAAAAAAAAAATCTTATAATATATTTATTTAAAAAATATGTTATTTTTCATGGTAAAAAATCTTAAAAAAATTGGTTGCAAGTAAAAAGAATGTTATAAAAATGAAAAATACTAAAATTTAAAATTTTAAAATAATATATTCCTAAATGAACTATCAATATTACAGGAATCTCAATATCTAAATAAAAGTTAATTCTCAGTCAAAAAAAAAAAAATGCCAATACAATTTAAGGACTCACTTGAGGAGTGAACACATGACTAACCGTCAAATAGTTGAGATGGGAGTTAGAGAAAATGTAAGATGTTCTGTCAAAGTTCATTTTATAACTAAATATTTATATTTCAATTTTTGGTCCTTTAAATTAATTACAATATTTAAGGTCCTTGTTAATTAGTGTTTCTTCTCCTTGATCCTTCTCCCTAGTTTTCCCTTATTTTTTTAATAACGATATATAAAAATTTCCCTACATGGTTATGGAATTTGAGGAATGAACATAAGGTTTTAAAATAATTGGTCTATTTTATTTTTTTAACTTACATGAATTAGAACTATTGAACATGAAAAAAAAAAGACTCAATAAAGATCAAATATCTAGCAAAATTGGTAAACGATCCATCGGTCATGGTGCTCGGTTAACATGGGGTCTCTCGTTAGTCCCAAGTGGTTTGGGTTATAGATTTCATCGAAAAGGAGTAGATAGTTGATAATTGTAATGCCCTTGTAAGTATATTACACACTAAGGGAGTAGATTTGGGGTATTAAGCACTGAGAATGGAGTCTCAAGAATAATGTTTGTGGTGTTCGATTCATATAATCGAGCGATTAGAGGTTTGTCACGAATCCTCAAATTATGCAAAATAAGGTCACCTGGGAAAGTAAGAGATTAATATCAAAGTCATTTCCAACCTTCCACCCTAATTTATCCAGAAGGAGAGAAGCTACTGACTCGCACTTTTCAAACCTGAGACTCCACTGTTCTATGATCATAGAATTGAAATGAAATGGGACTTACATTGGCATTGAAAAAAAAGAAAGATTTTGCCAACTGTTGGCATCTTCTTTTTGAGATTCTTGCTTTTTTTCTAGGTCGGGAAAGAATGGCAACAAAACAAGGTCATGCCATGTAAATTTGGGTGTGATGTAAAATAATTGATTTCTTTATTACTAATGAAAATATAATAACAAAGAAACAAGGGATAATTTTGACTGATTAATGGCTAAAAACCTAAGACTTATCTTCCTTCTAATATAACACTTGAAGACATCATATACAATGGTATATAAGTGACATATTAATTATAATTTTGGTACCGATACATGCTTTAATTTTTTAACATTCAGAAACTATTCCACTTGTTCACTGTGAATATTCTTAACTAGTCAATCATCAACTTCAAGGATTAGCCTCATGATGATCTTCATTAGCAACAAACTTCCTCCAAAACCAGTGTGACTTTCACACATTGTTTATCTCTTCAATGGGGACACCCTTGGTCTCTTGGAGGAGCAAAGCAATGAAAATGGTCATTATGACGATGAAGCAGGCAAAGAAGAAGAGGCCAAACTTCAAGTGGAAGAGCATGGTGAGGAAGACTCGGTCAATAGCAAAAGTGAACAACATATTCACTGCAACATTAATAGCTTGCCCTGCAGATCTGACCTCAAGAGAGCATATTTCACTTGGCACCAACCAACCTAACAGTCCCCAAGACCAAGCAAATGTCGAAACATATACACATATCAAGAACAAAATGAAGTTTGCATCTCCTTTGCTCAATGATCCCTCACCATTGATCCCAAACTTCAAAGCTATCATCACTCCCACCAAAATCTACAAATAGTAGCATCTCAATAATTTGTAATACATATGAATTGTTTAATTTGTATTGAATGGTATATATTAGAATATAACAATTTCACTTCGACTAATTAGAAAAAGGATTGAAGGCATATAATTTTAAGGGAAGTCCTATCAAATTATACCTGGCGTATGAACATTTGGACACCACGTTCAAGGAACAAAATCCTTCTTCCAAACTTATCAACAGAGAATATGGAAACCAATGTGGCTAGGATGTTAACAAGTCCGGTAATTACCACGGACATGAGAGAAGCATCATTGCCAAAGCCAATGGTTTTGAAAAGGACTAGTGCATAAAACATGATAACGTTGATGCCTGTGAGTTGTTGGAAGAAGGGACTGAAAGAGCAGAAGGTCAGTTGAGGCCTATATCTAGGTTGTAAGATGTTCTTCAATGGATGTTCCACAAGTCTAGCTGCTTTACTATCTTCAATGAGGTCTTGGAACTCTTCATCAATGTTTTGTCTACCACGAATATTTTGCAAAATGGCCTTAGCTTCATCACGCTTCCCTCTTTCTATCATTGAGTTTGGTGTGTCATTCAGAAAAAGAGACCCTATACACAACAACAATGCGGGAACTGCTCCTACTCCTAAAGAGATTCTCCATCCATTTCCAAGCTAAGCAGTCCAGTAATTGATGAGGTTTGCAATTAGACTGCCAATTGTTATCATCATTTGAAATCCCATGTTGAATGGTCCTCTAATTTTTGTTGGAGCCATTTCAGATAAATACTCTAGCACAGACTATAGAACAAGAAAAAGAGAAAAATGAGTTAGCTTTTGAAACTTGATAATGCTACTAGTGCATAAAGGCTTTCTTTCATCAAATAAAAAGGTCTTTGTTCGTGGGTTCTATAACCGATGTGGATATAGCCGATGTAAAAAACATTCGATGAATAAACATGACAAAAATCAAGATTAAAAAGTCCTTTCAATAAACATGATAGAGGCTATAAAAATGATAATTTGCAATGATGTGCTAATTGACATTACTTACTTGATTGCGATATCCCACCCCAAAACCTAGCAATAGACGGTTAATGATGAACATTTCAACGTTCACTGCAAAGCCGTTCAGTAATGCACCAACAAGGAAGAACAATCCATCAAGAAACATGTAAGGTTTATGACCAATGATTCTTGTGGTGTTGGAAGCAAAGAAATAAGCCACCAATGCGGCGAGATATAGGGAAGAAGTGAACAATGTAAGATGTTCATGATCAAATTTGCAGAATGTGCTTACATTGCATATGCCCTTCATTTTCCTGCACATATAGGGGAAGAATCTGAGCAAAAAAGGTTCCATGGAAGTCACTCCACATGTAATTCCCAGATCATAACCAAAGAGAAGACCTCTCATGGTAGTCACAAATTAAGTGAGTAACACAAAAATTGTGACTTTCCCTTCATAATGTCTCACTTTTGTTTGATCAACAAAAGCTCCTCCTGCCATATCTTTGAAGTAATTAAGAATACAATTACTTTTTACCTTTTACTCTCTCTGTAATTGATTAGCATTGTGTGTTATATATAGGACTTGAAACAAAGACAAAATGTAAAATTCTGGGGATGTTCTAATAATATAACAAGATCATATTTCCTTTTCTAGACCTAAAAGAAAATCATATTATCCTAACTTGTTGATTTTACCTTGAGTTGTTATGGAAACTATGATCAAGTATGTGTTTGTGTCCTAAAAAAATACCTCGGCTTAAGGATGACACTTCTCACACTTATCCAATAGAAAATGATATAATTGAAATTTCCATTGTATTATTATATGGAAAAATCACACATAGGTCCAAATAAATAAATAAATAAATAAATAAATAAATATAGATGATCCTAAAAATTTATTTTTTTACAAGTTTTAATAGTTTGATTTATAAATGACACAACTAAGCTTGTGTATAGATTGAAATTTGACTTCTAAATATGAATTTTTGAGACATTTTCATTTTTTAAGGATATCTAGAACCGTGATAGGTGGCAGAGCAAGGCAGTGACATGTGGTAGAATACTGCAGTGACATGTGGTAGATGAGAGGGAGACATGTGGAGAAGTTAGGCATCGACGATGAGTTGGTGGCTGTAGGAGTGACTAGGCGCCATCGTCGAAGTTGAGGTGGCCATTGTTGAGCTGCCATGTGGTGGTGCCGATGAGGGGTTGTGCTGATGTGGCCTCCTACCCATGTGACATGGGGCTTCTTCTAAGAAATCCACATGGCATTTTGAAATTAAAAACTAAAAAATGATGGAATCAAAATTTCATCGGATGATTTGTCATAGTTCTATTAGGGACAAATAGGATTTTGTCAAAAATCTGCTTCCATTATAAATTCGTGGTAAATTTCATCAGAAACTTTAAATTCTATGACAAATTCTATCAAAAATTCAGTATTTTTTTTCTAATGAAACTATATTTGGTTATTACATTGACTGTCAAGTACTTTACAAAATTATTTGATAGTTAAATAACAAAATTATTTGAGTATTTTAAGCATGCATATTTAAATTTTTTTTTTGTTTTAAAAAGCTATTATGGCATTCTCCACCACCACTGGATTTGTAATTTTTGTTCTTGTTGACAAAATATATTATGGTTATCAATTTTTAAAATATCGACCAATGATAATAATATATTTTAACTAAAGTGTTCTTAAATTTAGTTTTCATATAAATAAATTTAAAAAAATACATTCAGTTACTTGATCTTTTAACTTTATTGTTTTTAATTAACCCCTTTTTAAAGTGGTAGTTTTTTTTTCTTTATAAAAAGATAGTTCAAGTTGTAAACATGAATAAAAAAAAGGGAGAATCAGGGAGAAGAACCAAGGAGACAAAATACTTATTAATAAGGACCTTAAAAATTGTAATTATTTTCAAAGACTACAAATTAAAATATAATTTTTTTTCATTGCAAAATTAGCCTCCTTAATGGTTAGTTATCAAATTTGATGATATCACCATGTGTAGTTTGATAAAAAAAATAGTAATCAAAAGCTATAAAGTGATAGGGCAAGTGATAGCATTCAAATGGCTCATGTGTGCAAGAAGTTGGAAGAGTTGGAATTAAAGAATTAATAACACTATGCAATCTCACTTAACCCAACTCTCCAATTCTTTGAGTGATGTGCATAATAAGACTAGTGGTTCTATTCCTTCAAACAACATCATCAATCCTAAGCCTCTTAATGCTATCAAGCTGAGGAGTGGCAAGAAGGTACACTTCCTTGAAGAGATTGACAATGAGATGGATGAGGAAATAGAGAGCTTGAAAGTTCACCCTTGAGCCCAATAAAGCTTCTTGATTCTTAGTACTCCAAAGAGAAGGCTATCCTTGAGAAGAAGAAGGACAAAGTGGTTCAGCAACTTTAAGTGAAATAACAACCATTTCTAAGAGAGGTTGGCTCCAAGGAAAGAAATAGTTTTGAGGAAGGCAAAACAAGTGAGCAAGGCACTTTATCAATGCTAATGGTAAGGAGGTAAAAATTTTTTAACTCCCTTTCCCTAAAGCTTACTTTCATGGCAAGAAAATGCTTGAGGAACAAACTAAGGAAGAAATGTATGGTATGTTTAGTAAGTTGCATATCAATGTTATTTTCTTCCAATTGGTTAAGTCTATGCCTAGTTATTGCAAATTCTTGAAAGAGTTTGTACTAACAAGAGGAAGTTTAGGCATAATGAGAGAGTGCAAGTTAACTCTAATCTATCTGCCCTATTCAAACCCCAACTCCCGGTTAGTGCAAGGATTTCGATTCATTCACTATACCTTGTACCATAGGTAATGTGAATGTAGCTCAAGCCTTGTTAGACTTAGGTGCAACCATTAATGTCATGCCTAGTGCCATTTTTAAGTCTCTTGGTGTCAAGGAGCTTAAGAGGACTAGTGTGGTTGTCCAACTAACTGATAGGAGCATGAGGCACCATCAAGCTATCATCGAGGATTTTCTTGTCAAAGTCAAAGATTTGGTTTTCCTTGCTGACTTCTGTGTTAAATATGTCTCAAGAGTCTAGTGAATCCATCTTTATCTTTGGGAGACCCTTCATGAGAACAACTAGTACCTTGATAGACATGAGAGATGTATCAATTATCATGGAAGTGGGTAACCATAAGCTAAGTTTCAATATGTATAAAGCCATGAAGCATCCTTTTGCAGATTACTCTTTTCAATTGGCTTAACACTTGATGATATGGTTAATGAATATGAGCTTAATTTACACACTGATAATTGTGATCTTAACTGTGGTATTGCATTACATTCATGTGATGATAATTTTCCTCTCCTCCTTTTGTTGATAATTTTGATTCAACTAGGAGCGAGATTTCCAACCTTAACTCATTGATGGTTGATTGTTGATTATCCACGCTTAATTATTTTTCTCTTACTTCTCATAGTTCATTGGACCTTAATTCTTTCGATAATTCATGGTTTAGTGATGATGCTTGTGAGGAAGGTGGTTTTGTAAATATTTTAGGTCATAATCTAGTGGAGGAGGTTGAGTTTAAGGTCAGTAGCCAAGACCTGGATGATTTGATCTCTAAGGGGTAGCCCTCATACCGACCAAGACATCCTCTCATATGACACATTTTGGGCCTCAACACAATGTGGTTAAAGGGCCACTTCCTAACTCTTCTCTTAATCCTATAACTAAGATTACTCACATACCTTGAGTTTTTTAAAGGGCTAATCACTCCTTGTCAAGTAGGTACAAAAGAGGCTATATCCCCAAGCCTATTGTTGCTGTAGATCAACCGAATGTTGGTTCAATACTTGGGAAGACCAATGTCCAAATGGTAGAATCTGTGGAGCTTAGTATAGGTCATGCACTACCTAAGTCTATAAAAGGGATTATTTCTACTACCCTTGATCTTCCTAGACTAATTCCCTCTATTGTTCAACCCCATAAATTAGAGCTGAAGCCTGTCCCCTCTAATTTGAAATTTTCTTTCCTTACTACTGATAGGAAATTTCCTGTTATTATTTCAAATTCTTTGTTTGTGAGTGAGGAGGAGAGATTGCTTGATGTTTTAAGTAGAAATAGAAGACTCTAGGTTGGGCTTTAGCTGACATTCCTGGAATTAGTCCTACTGTAACGCCTTAATTATGAAAGCATTTTAAAGAGTTCAAACATATAATGTTAAAAAACATGAGACATTATTCCATTGTAATTTATTAAAGTCTCAACTTCAATATAGGGTTTGATCTTGTACTTGAGTTGGCTTTTCAAAAACTTTTTAAAATAATTATGTGTGATCTCAAACCAGTTTGCAAATTCATTACCACTCTTCAATTTCAAAATCATTTATTAAAAATATGGAGTGCTCTTTGGCAATAGCCATGTAATGGTGGTTAACTTAAGGGCTTTTAGTGTTTGGTTGCCTAATTCTAGTACAATTATTATGGTTGGATGCTAGCATTTTGCCAAAAACCTAGCGTACTGATTACAACAAATGAGGTTAGTGTCATAATTACTAGTATTACTACCTCTACTTCTACTCTATTATATTCATATATTATACAGTTATCCAAAATAAAAGATAACCAGATGATCCTTATTTAATTAGCCTTCTCTTCAATCGTCCGTATTACCTTCCTTGCCCTTGGAGCTGGATGCATTTGCTATAGATATTAAAAAAGGGTTAAATTCAAAAGGATCTTAGTAATACATTGATTGAAAATATGATATGCAAAATACTAGGCATGTAAAACAATTCATCACAGAGTCTCTGGCACCCTAGGGTCTCTGTCCCATACAAGGTACACTTACAGGCTTTTCACCTTGAGCCTACTTGGCTCAAGATGCCCCAAGTGACTCCTGGTGCAACTTGTACTTGTTAGATTCCAAGTTTTGATGATAACAAAAGATTATTGTGTTATGGTAAGAAACTCATGTTTTGCAAGTTTAGACAATGGTTGAAGATATTACCAAAAATATCTCACTAGGTTCAGAGGTTATTGTTGTGATTTTAATTGATGCACTCAAGTGATAGAAGCTAGCACTAGAGTGATAAGCACTTTCACACTCAAGCACAAGCAAGTGTTGAACTAAAACTATTTGATAGAGGCAGATCTTTACTGATTATACCAGGATAACTCGAGTGATGGTGTGATTTGCACTCTAGCATGAAGGCACATTCGTGCAAGTGTTTGACAGTGAGCAATGTCAGAGATAGGAAATGATTGTTGCACTCGAGCATGGACTCAATACTCGAGTGATAGTCTCAAGTTCACTCGAGTCCTACAAAGTGTAATATAGGAAGTGTTTACCCGAGAGCAAGATTAAGTCAAAGTGAAAACTACACTCGAGTCCAAGCGAGTCAAGCATAGAAAGTGTTTGCCCGAGAGTCAACCAGAGCATGGAAGAGCAAGTGCACCCGAGTGGAGAGTACTTGCACCCGAGTGATACCTCAACACCCGTGAGTGAGAAATCTAACTCTCTCCATTCCTGATACAAGTGCTACAGTAAAAGAGTATTTTATACAAGAATATACTGTGCACTCGAGTGAGGATTGATGTACTCAAGTAAGACCCCACATCACCTACAAGTGCAAAATTACACTCTTGATAAATAGGATGTGAGTGTTATCCAGAGATGTGAGTACATAGTGCAAAATACCGATGCACTCGAGTGAGACGTTATGAACTCGAGTGAGGACCCACATCACTCACAAGTGAGAAAATACACTCTCTCACAATCACGTGGAAGTACAACGCAAAACCAGAAGCAGAAGAGGAAATATAAAGATGCACTCAAGTGAGGCCTTGGAGTACTCGAGTAATACTCTGTCAGAAGCAAAAACACAACAGATTTACAGCGATCAATCTGAACATGGTTTAATGTTATTTATTCATTTTATTTTTATTTTTTATTATTATTTAACATCATTTAACATATATCTCAAGTGTGAAATAGGAGTTTGATCGTTTGGATTAGAAAGGCACAAAGGTAGTTAAACAACGGCAGATAGAATCATTACGACCAACTAAGCACAAACCTACCACGATATCTTATTCAAATATTTCAAACATATGCATGCTATTCCACAATGAAATGCTCCGCTCTACAACAACTATTATTCAACGGACAAAATCAACTGACTATAAATACAGTGCTTTAGAGACCATCAAATACAAGAACTTAGATGAGAATATACACAAGCAAATTCATGAGTCTCTGTTATTCAAATTTTCTCTGTCTTCATGTTGTACTTCAGTGTTTATTATATTTGCTCTGTGAGAGAGTTTACATATACTTCAAATTCTATTGTAATTTGATCTCAAGGTACAAGGACCTTGAGAGGGTAGATATCCTTACGAGAGAAGCAGTTGAGAGAATTCATAGTAGGGCTTTTTGCTCATAAGACTTATAAGGTACAAGAAGTAGACAATGTTGCTGCTTATAAGACTTGTATACGTAAGCGAGAAAGAAAGGTCATAGGTTGTTTTTCTGCACGTAAGACTTCTCGTAAGGGGGAGAGAAATTTCTAGGTATTAGAATATTTCTGCTTGTAGTCCATTCAAGAACGATTGTTGTCTTGTGGCATTTCAAGAGCCCACTGAATCTTGGAAGAATAGTGAAAATCTCAGTAGGTCTTGATCTTTGAGGAATAGACGTAGGCCTGGGTTTTGGGTCGAACTAGTGTAACTCTCTGTGTGCTAATCTTCTCAACTCTACTCTATCTACAGTTATTGTCATATCACCGCATCAACTGAAAAATTTATCACATTACCCAATTCACCCCCTCTTGGGTGAAGCTTGACTCTTTCCTTTGGTATCATAGCAAGGTCTTCTCTGAAGAGCCTAACAGCTTGAGAAGGATCCGATAAATGGCAACCATGGGTGAGAACAACCTTCTAGACGGAGCTTCAATCACTAGACCTCATGGTTTTGCTGGAGAACATTTTTTGTTCTGCAAAGCTAAGTTCAAAGTGTTCATGATGGCTAACGAATATGGTCTATGGAGTGTAATACAAGATGGTGACTATGTTCCAATGAAGAAAATTGAAGATAGAGTCATGAAAAGGAGTCCAAAGGAGTTTGAAAAAAAAGACATGAGGTTAGTAACATTAAATAGTAAAGATATTTTATTGATTTAGAGTGCTCTTAGTCAAAAGGAATATTTCCAAATATGCACACTGTTAGAGCAAGCGTTTCACCCAAGAGGGGGGTGAATTGGGTGACCTTAAAAATTTCGTTGCAAATATAAA
Source organism: Inga laurina (assembly GCA_963855925.1). Taxonomy (NCBI): domain Eukaryota; kingdom Viridiplantae; phylum Streptophyta; class Magnoliopsida; order Fabales; family Fabaceae; genus Inga; species Inga laurina. The sequence goes on from OY979708.1 coordinate 59,598,604, forward strand.
ATTTGACGTTGAAATTAAAACAGGAAAGAGTAAGGAGGAATATCACCGAAGTGTACACTGGGAGTTATACTGGTTCGGCCACAACTACTTTAACCTACGTCCAGTCCTCAGAGCTTCTTTGAGAGTTTCACTATAACTTCCAAGATTCAGTGGGTTCTTGGAACCTCAGTACAAGCAAGTTCCTACGCCTGGACACTCGCTCCCCCTTACAAGTTGTAATCCAATCCCAACTCAAGGTTCCACAACCTTAAGTTACCTCAATAACAAATATTGAGTTTGAATGAAATATCTCTCTCACAGAGTGAATAAGAATCACTGAAGCATAGAATTACAAGTATAATGTAAAACAGAGTAATGAACTTGATGATACGTTCGTGAGTGTGTTCTTGTTTTTTTCTTTGTTTAGATGTTCCCATATATATAGATACGTTCGTAATGATTGCTGGAACATATTTCTTCATGTCTGTTGGAGCGTGCGCAGCCACTATTGACTTTTCCAGTTTTTGAAAAACATACGTTTGCGGTAGGTGACGGTCGGTGACATTTGAGCGTTGCTTTTGACTTTCCTTATTTGGTAAGATCTCTTTATTGTTTATCTGTTGAAATGCTAAGAATACTAATATAATGAAAATTTAATCAAATAGGAAACAAAACAATGTCCGTTGGAATGATTTCAAACTTTCTGGGTTTCCATACTCGAGTATTCAATAAAGTTTACTCGAGTACTTACTCGAGTATCATCGTGAAATCTTTGATGGACTCCCAGTTAACATATAAATATAAGATTACTCAGGTAGTGCATGGAATGAGCAAAATATCAAACCTTTGGAAATTCTTGTTTACTCGGGTACCTACTCGAGTAATGCACTCTTTTCTTCATAGGTTACTCAGGTACTAACTCAAGTAACTTTCAAATAAACTTATGTTACTCGATGCTTTACTCCAGTAATGTTGGCAGGATTTCAAGGCCGAGAGCACTTCAAGTTTGATTACCTTGTTACTCGAGTACATACTCGAGTAAACTTACTTTTTGTGTATCACTTACTCGGGTAATGACTTGAGGTTTTCCTTTAAACATAACAATGCATACTCGAGTAATCCACTTAAAAAAATCATTAAATCCTTGCATACTAGAGTAATGACTCGAGGAAAGTGAGATAAAATTAAATCAAGTTATTCGGGTACTACCTTCAAGTTTTTACTTACCTCAATGTGTTACTCGAGTAGCTACTCGAGTAACATTGGCAGTGGTACAAAGTACCGAGAGCAACACATTTTCTGAAACAGAGTTACTCGAGTACTTACTCGAGTATCATTAGTAGTCTAAGAGCAACTTGAAAACTTTTACATGGTTACTCGAGTAGCTACTCGAGTAACATTGGCAGGCCGAGAGCAACTCCAAGTATTTACCTGGTTACTCGAGTAGCTACTCGAGTAACATTGGCAGGCCGAGAGCAACTTGAAAACACTTACACTATTACTCGAGTAACATTGGCAAGTTACTGGAAGGTATCTCTGGTAACTTCAAGTTTTGTCTCATTACTCGAGTACATACTTGAGTAATGCCTTAGGAAACTTGCTTCTCATCAAGTTTCTCAGCTTTTTCTCTTGGCCTTTCTTCATTACTCCAATGCTTACCTCAAGTGATGCTTATCCCTGTTATTACTTTGTTCAAACTTATTTATTAATCAATTCTTTTTCATACTATTCTTTTGTTATCATCAAAACATGAGATCTAACACACACTTCCAACAGCTAAAGATATGTGGGATGCTTTTGAGATCGCTCACAAAGGTACATCCATAATCAAAGAAAATAGAATCAATACTCTAATTACAGAGTATGATTTGTTTCGGATGAAACCTGGAGAAAGAATCTTAGAATTCAAACTTATATATACTCATCTTGTTAATAAACTATCGGCACTTGGGAAATCTTTTGATCAAAATTCCCAGGTAAGAAAGATCCTTAACATTATTATCAAAGAATGGGAAGCAAAGGTAACAACTATTTAAAAAGCTAAAGGAGAGTCAATGAGATCCGTAGCTACTCTCTTTGGTAGCCTTTTTGAGTATAAAGGAAAGTTGAGATTCAAGAAGGAACTAGAAGAGTTCGATGATAAAAAGAAAAGAGGGGTTGCACTTAAAGCCATCAAGGAAGATGAGTCTTCAAAAAATGGAGATGTCCTTGATGATGATGATATGGGAATGATTGTGAGGAAATTCAAGAAGTTCTATAGAAGAGGCCAAAAGAATTTCAACAATTATCAAGGTGGACCAAGCAAGAAAGAAAACAAGGAGCAACAGATAGTATGCTATGAGTGAGGAAAACCAGGACATATCAAATTTGAATGGTTCAAAAACAAAGACAAGAAGAAGCAGAAAAATAAAGCATACATATAATCTATATAGGGTGATAGCTCGTTGGATGAAGAAAGCGATGACGACGAAGTTGCAAATCTATACTTGGTAGCTAAAGAAGAAGAATCGGGTTTCGAGGTAAGTGACTCTGAACCTACTTATGATGAGTTATTATCTGAATATAATGCATTGCATACTGAATTCATCGAGGTAGCTAAAGAAATGGTTAGTCATAAGAAGAAAGTAAGAAAGTTAGAAAATATTGTCATATCATCATGTGCATTATGTGAAGAAAAAGATGAGAAAATAAGTGATTTAACAAAAACTGTGGAAAGATTTACTAAAGGAAGTGAAACTCTTAAAGTCATTCTAAAATCTCAAAAAGTTTCCTTTGATAAATCTAGAATTGGATATAAGTCTAATCAGGATAAAAAAAGAGGAAATAAGAAAAAGGGCAGTAGGACTTATCTCAGATATTTTAAGAACTTTGTGCATACATCAAATCCATTTGCATCATGAAGTTATTTTAATAGGAAATGCCATTATACTTCATCAAGTTATTTTAAAAAGGGACAAGTTATTAGTACGTGCAAATAGATTCCGAAAGGGACGCATGTACCAAAAGTAATGCATACTAACCACAAAAGACCCAAGAAAGTATGGGTACCTAAAGCTTGATCACATTACTCCAGGTATGTCTCAAGGCATCACAGCAAACAATTGTACATTGATAGTGGATGCTCGAGACACATGACTGGTGACAGAAATAAGTTCACCATGCTAGAAACCAGAGAAGGAGGAAAGGTAACTTTTAGAGGTAACCAATCTGGACGTATTGCTGAAAGGTAACAAAGCACTGACGAAGATAACTGGGTAATCTTTGATTTAGAGGAATGCTTGATAATAAACAAGAAGGATCTACCGATTAACAAAGAATCCATCAAGGGAAAGATCCGAGCTCAAAGGGATGGTAACTGTTATACTATTGATTTAAATTCAAATTCTTCTAAAAATTGTTTTCTTTGGAAATCAGAGGAAAGTTGGTTATGGCATAAGTGTCTGACTTATGTTAATATGAACCACTTGACAAACTGATTAGAAAAGATTTAGTTGTTGGTCTTCCCAAAATTAAATTCAAAGACGACATGATTTGTGAAGCATGTCAAAAAGGCGAACAAACTAAATCTTCGTTTAAAATAAAGTATGAGCTTTCTAGTTCTAAACCTTTACAATTACTTCATATGGATTTGGTAGGTCCAACAAGAGTAAAAAGTTTTTGGAGGAAATCTATATACTTTAGTAATTTTTGATGATTTTACAAGATTTACATGGATGATATTTATTACTTCAAAAGATGAAACGTTTATCGAATGTATTATGTTTGCTAAGAAGGTTCAAAATGAGAAAGGTATTTCTATTGTCTCTATTAGGACAAACCATAGAGAAGAATTTGATAATAAACTCTTTGAAGATTTTTGCAACGAGGGAATAGATCACAACTTTTCTGCACCTAGAACGCTTCAGCGGAATGGAGTAGTAGAAAGGAAGAACAAAGTCCTCACAGAAATGGCAAGGGCAATACTCAATGAAAAAGAAATTCACAAGTATACTGGGCAGATGCATGAGTATTGCATGCTATATTTCAAATCGAGCATATATTTGTAATTTACTTGGACAGACACCATATGAACTCTACAAAGGGAGAAAGCCAAATCTTGCTCATCTACACATCTTCGGATGCAAGTGCTTCATTCATAACAACGGTAAAGAAAACTTGGGTAAATTTGATTCAAAGTCTGATGAAGGTTTATTTCTAGGATATTCTAATAGAAATAAAGCATAAAGAGTTTTTAATAAAAGAACATGTACTGTTGAAGAATCCATTCATGTTGTGTTTGATGAACTTGATTCTCAGATAAAGTCTTTTGATGAAGAAGAAAAAGATTTGATAAAGAAAAACAAAACTATTTCAAATCAAAATGATTTTGAAACAAATGATTTTCAAAATAAAGAAGGTTTTGATGATCATGATCAGCCAAAAGCATGGAGACATATTAAAGATCATCCAATTGATCAAGTAATTAGGGATATTCACGAAGGTGTCAAAACCATAAATAAAATTCTTAATGTGGTAACTTTTTCTGCTTTTATTTATGAGATTGAACCTTTTAATATTGAAGAAGCATTATTTAACAATGATTGGGTGATTGCTATGCCAGAAGAATTAAATCAATTTCAAAGGAATCAAGTTTGAGATTTGGTACCTCGACCTAAAGATCACTCAGTTATAGGAACCAAATGGATTTTCAAAAACAAACTTGATGAATCAGCAATCATTGTAAGAAACAAGGCTAGGTTGGTTGCCAAAGGCTAGAATCAAGAAGAAGGTTTTGATTATGAGGAAACATATGCTCCAGTGGCAAGATTGGAAGCAATAAGAGTACTCTTAGCCTTTGCTTGCATTAAAGGTTTTAAACTTTATCAAATGGATGTGAAAAGGGCTTATCTAAATGGTTATATTATGGAGGAAGTATATGTAGAACAACCTCCCAGTTTTGAAGATGAAACAAAGCCTAATCATGTTTTCAAACTTAAGAAAGCTTTGTATGGTTTAAAACAAGCACCTAAAGCTTGGTATGAAAGATTAAGCAAGTTTCTTCTTGATCAAAACTTTGTCAGTGGAAAAGTAGATACAACTCTTTTCATCAAACATAACAAAAATTATCTTCTAATTGTTCAAATTTATGTTGATGATATTATTTTGGTACTACTAACGAATCTCTTTGTCAAGAATTTTCCAAGCTTATGCAGGGAGAGTTTGAAATGTTCATGATGGGAGAATTAAACTTCTTTCTTGGACTTCAAATCAAACAAAAGAAGAATGGGATATTTGTATCTCAAACAAAATATTTGAAAGAGTTGTTGAAGAAGTATGGAATGGACAATGCTAACAGAGTTGATACTCTAATGAGCTCTACAACATTGTTGGATGCTGACGTAAAAGACCCTGACTTTAACATCACTAAATATAGAGGAATGATTGGTTCATTTCCCTATCTAACATCAAGCAGGTTGGATATGCAAGGTATCAATCTACTCCTAAGGTATCACATCTAGAGACTATAAAAAGAATCTTCAAATACCTAAGTGACACTGTAGAACTTGACCTATGGTACCCAAAGAGAGGAAACAAATATTTGATGGCCTATTCAGATTCAGATAATGGAGGATACAAAACTGATAGGAAAAGTACCACTGGATAATGTTAATTCCTTGGAGGCTCTCTGGTATCATGGTTTAGCAAGAAGCAGAACACAATGTCATTATTTTCTACTGACGTTGAATACGTAGCTGCAGAAAGCTATTGTTCTCAAGTTCTGTGGTTGAAGCAACAACTTCAGGATTGGGGATATACTTAAAGGAGATATCGATTTACTATGACAACACTAGCACTATTAGGTTGGATAAGAATCCTATACAACATTCAAGGACCAAGCACATAGATATGTGACATCATTTCATTCGAGATCACATACAAAAGAAAGATGTCAAAGTAGAATTCATACCGAGACATCTTCAACTCGCTACATATTCACAAAGCCGATAGCTAAAGATCAATTCTTATATATTCGAAGAGAATTAGGAATGGTTAATTGCAATGAGTTGTAAGTTTTTTTTAATTATTATGTTTAATGTAAGTTTTGATGATAATCATACTAACTTAGGTATCAGAGTATATAGAAATATTTTTTGTAGGACTGTCACTCGAGTGTTGGCTGGATCACTCAAGTGCAAGGCATCTTAGCACTCGAGTCAGAGATGAACTCATGAGTGTGGAACTTTTTCATATGCTTTGGTTCTAGCTCTGTATAATAGGGATTAACATAGTATGTAAGAACTCTTGGAACTCACTTGAGTATACCAAAAGTGTCAGACCTCACTCGAGTGAGGGAAGAATTTCATTTGAGTCATATAAGAACATACCTGAATTACAGCAAGAACACTTGAGCATTTACATGCTTAAACCAGGTATGCATTTACATGCTTTATGAATTCTTTTTTTGGTACTCGAGCACTAAAATTTATCGCTTGAGTGCTGCATGAATTGTAATTAGGGGCAAAACGGTCATAATTTGTTAATTATTCATGCAAATGATTTCTTGGACTTTTGATACTACCTTGTGTTTAATCTTGCATTGTAGGTGTTTAAGAAAAAAATTTGAGATTTTGGAAGGTCAGAATTAACATTTTGAGGATTGGGGAAAATTACAGAAAAGGGCCCTACACTTTTTGAAAATTAGAAATTTGTGAAGGAAATGGGTTAGAGGAAATTACATAAAAGTACCCAGAAGTTTTGAAAATTTCAGTTCTTCCCTACAAAAGTTTGAAAAGTTTTAAGTTAGTCCCTTCATAAACTTTCAAAGTTTGTAGATAGGTCCCTGGTCAAAATTTGCATTTTGACCAAGTTCCTTAGGTAAGATAGGATCTGGTGTTTGGAGGACCCTAAGATTACAACAAAGTGAGAGAGCTAGGAGGAGAGACATAGAGCTATTTCCAAGCTCATTTAGGGGAAGAGAACTAAAGAGCACTATGAGCCATGGTGGGAGAGCTCTAAACCTTTGATTCCTTCTTTATCATCTTCGTTTCTCCACACCACCACCTCCATTGATCTCCACCATTACTGGTGACGAGAGAGGCAAGAGAGACCAAAGAACAGAAATACTTGTAAGCTGAGAGTTTGGAGTGCTGCAAACTCACAAGAAACATTCACTACCTTTACTCTGCCAATGCCATCAGCTTACTCTGCCATTTTACTTTGGTTTTGCAACTGGAAAGAAGAAGCAATAGTTTAAAGCTCAAAATCACTTGAAACCACCAGACCTTTGCTTCCTTCATAATTGGACCTTCCCTTCACTATTATTGATGGATAGTTTTAGAGAACCACCACTATTCTCTCTCTCACTACATCATTGTCGTCAGAGGAATAGTCCTGGTGATTTTTTGTTATTTCCGGTGAAGTTTGTGAGTTCCGACGACTTTCTCCAATTTTCAGTGAGCTTGTTTTTTCAGATTCTGGCAATAGTTTCCAGATTCTAGCAAGCCTCTTCTTCATAGTTCTGGCATTCTCTTCACTACTTTCTCTCCAATAGCACCATCCAGCTTCTCATTCTCTTAATAACCCATGGTTTCTTCTTCTTTTCCTATTCAAATCCACTTTTTCTTCATTTATACATTTTGGTCAGTAGCTTCTCTATGGTTTGTAAGGCTATTTGTGCAATTATATTGGAGTGTGTTGTAGCTGTAGCTATGAGTGGCTAATTCTCTAGCTTCTTGGTGATGGAGATTTATGGCTTGATCATTTATGCTTTGATAGGCGAGTTCTTTATTCAATCTTATGCTTAGACTATGTATTTGATTTCTATGTTTAGGTTTATTTTTATATAGTTTTGAAGAGACTTGGATTGCAATTTTTCAGTTTATGTGGATTGATTATTGTAGTTTTAATTAGATGATTATCTTGATGCTCACATTTATATATGTCTTTTGATGTGCTTGATTAAATTGTGCTTGTTGTCATGTTTATGATTGGTAATCATTGTTGATTTTAGCTCTTGAATGGTATGTTAGAACATTCTAATTGAGAAGAACAATTTGAATCATTCCAATATTAGTTACACATTAAGTGGTTGTAAACAATATCTCAAGAGGTAGTAGTTAGCTATGTTTGTAAGAGCTACTATTTATTAAAAATATTGGACTCAAGTGTTATCTTAAGGTTGTTTTTGAGACTTAATGAAATTTTAACTCCCACAAGTCTTTTAGCAAGGATTGTCACTTTTTTCATTACCAAGAGCATCCATAATTTATATCTTCACTCTCAATTTAAACATTTCTTCATTATTTTCAAAAATACCAAAAAGAGTAGATATAGCTTTATTTTTATGAATTTTAATTTAGAGAAAACCAATTTCAAGTCCCTTTTTCTAACCATGTTTTTAGCATTTAGTCTAACCTTGGGAATCAAAATAAAAGGGCTCCTTGATAAGAGAATAATCCTGAGTTGTTTGCACCATATTGCATTTAATTCATGGAAAAATTTGAGATTTGACCCCGAGGCGGCTAAGGTTGTGTCAAATCAAAAGGAGTTTGAGTTTCTTTCTTTGTCTTCTACACAGATGGATGAGAGGACTATGGAGAGGAGAAGAGTTCATAGTAGCCACTTGGACAGAGGAGTAGCTGGAGCTCAAAGATGAGGCTTTGAATCAATGCTTTGTCCCTTTTCTTTTCTCTTTTTTCTTGAGATTTGGGATTATGAACTTCTTGTTGTCTTGCTGAGATTTTGTTAGTTAGTTAGTTTTGCAACCTGGAGAAACTATAAACTTGTAGGTGGATTATGTTTTGTTTTCCTTTATTAGTTATGCTTTAATATTAATTTTGGTTACTTAATCTTGTCTATTTCTCATCTACTTAGTTCCTAATCAACATTAAGTATGAATTTGGAGAATTTATATTAATCCTGGGAGAGAGATCTTAATTGTACCATATGATTGAATAATATGAGATTAGATAAATTTACTCTAATTTGCCAATAGGATAGGAATATACCTATTGGACCCATATAATCATATTTGGGGTGAAATTGAATTATTATTGCCTTTTGGGTAACTATGTTATGAATAATAATTTTAACTTGAGAAAGGGGTGTAAGTGATTGGGAGATATTTATATCTATTAATATTCTAGATTAACAAAATTGAAATTTAAACTAATTAATTAGGAGAAACAAGGTTTATAAAGCCAATAAGGGATTATTACTCTGGGTTGCTTGTTTGATTATTGTGGAAGTTTGTTTATTTTATTGTTATTTTTAATTTCTTTTCACTCATTTGAATTCAATTTGGGTTACTCAACTTAATCGAACGTATAAGATTAATGCTTAACTAAAGTTTGGGTACCAAGTCCTCAAGAACGATACTTTATTCACTCTTTATTACTTGATATGGCCCGTACATTTACGGACTCACAGGTTATAATTTTTCCCTATCAAGATTTTAGCACTGCTGCTAGGGACTTGTGTGCCAACACTCTTTGGTTGGATTTGATTGAGTATTAGTAGTTTAAGTTGGGTTTGTAAATATTTTTGTTTAATTTTCTTGTTTTCTTTTATTAAAAAATAAAAAAACTTTGGCTTTCACTTGGCAACCAATTGGTTTTAATATTGAAAAAGAAATGAATTCCATGTATTTAATACAAGATGAATTCATTGCTTTTATAAATTCTTTGAATGAATATAGGTAATATAAAAGTTGTATAAATGATGGTTATATTCCATGTGTTGATTCTTCTTTATTTGTTTGCATGTCTTGTGCTTATCATGGAGGGAGTCATTTATATGAGCACTATCCAATAGTATAACTAGGCATTATGTAGGAGTTGATTTTATTAGGAACCAAACTTGTTTTAACCATTCATGTTATCCTATGGAAGTTTTGAGCAAAAATAGTTCTGGGATCCACATGTCAACTATTGTTCTAATGAAATTACTACTCGTTTATACTCTTATCTACATATTGAAGAAAACACCCTTGAGTATAAGGAAAAGCCTAATTTAGAAATATTATTTGAGGTCTATATGAAATCATTAGAGGATTTTGTCATCAACAACAAGAATTTAGTCATCGATGTAACAACCAAAATTTTGAGACTAATGGCTAGAGAATAAGTCTAAATAAAATGGACTACTAAGCCTAGTTTGGAAAAAGTCCTAAGAATGATGGGCGATAGAAAGACTCTCATGGAATATGTGATTTGGCCCTACAAAGCAAAGGGCTCGATGTTTGTGGTAGTATGATTAAAGTGTCAATGCATATGTGCATAAAACACATATACGATGCCATTTGGTTGGTAGAAAGATGCCACCCAACTATGTCACGAGGCATGGGACAAGTAATCATGTAAAGTATGCTGGTATGTGAGTGCTCGTGGGTTTTTCAGGGTAGATATAAATACCCTGCGTTTTTAGAGCAGACACTGGTGTGTGGTGCCATGTGGGGCCTATACACATATACTCTGACCTGTCATCATTTGGCAGGCCTTGATATACTTGAAGCAATCTTGAGTAAGTTTCGAGTGAAGCTCGAGTACACACCTATAAAGTAACTTTTTCAAAGTGGCTTTAATAAAGTTAGTCATGATACCTAATGATGACACAACTTTTGTAGTGGCATCACAAGAGAGTGACAAGTGTCTTCTCATTATAACAAAGTGCCAAGTGCCTTTTGTGTTGGCTTGATAGGAAGGTGACAGTGTCCCTCATGATAACACTTACTTTTTGCCTTTTGTGTTAGTACACTCATAAGGAGCCATATGTTATCTAAGTCAAGGGAATCCACTGGTGCCTTGCCTGGTCATGTACTTGACTTCTCGAACACCAAACACGGGAGTCCAAGGAAATTTGCAGGCCTCTCCTTTCCCCTGATAAAGTGGATGGCCAAGAAAGAGATTGGGTCCCACACAAGGAACACATGGCACAACATGGACCATGAATCCATAAAGTGATTTTATGCTTTATGTGTTGGCACTATGAAAAAGGTGGCACCTAGCCCTTTACTCCAAACAACTTGTCAGTCCCCGACTTCGGGACCGAGGAAAAGAAGCGCTGGGTACTTTGGGATATTTTAGCACATGACACATGTCTTTAAATGACATCAACAATCTCTCTCCACTCTATTAACTTTGTGCAGCCCCTCAAAAATAAGGAGAAAATAGAGAAATTCAAGAGAAAATGAAAGATGAGAGAAGGTGGATGAATAGTGAACATTCTGGAGCTCCGGAGCCTTTTTCACCTGTGGATTGGCGTTTTCTCTCAAAATACCCTTCACAAACCTTCTTTAACTCAACCCAAGCTTCATTTCTACCATTTTAGATTTTCATTTGGACGTGTTTGGTGCCGTCTTGCTTACTGGAGTACTGCCAAATTTCTGAACTGATTGCGGAAACCCGAAGAGGTAAGCCTATGCTTCATTTTGAACTGATTGATTTGTTGTTTGGATGAGTATTCATGAAGGGGGTACTATTTATTTTTCATCTAGTGGGCATTTTTGATATTTAATCATGTGTTTATGGTTAAATGATGATTTATGATGATTTTGGAAGTTGTGTTTAAAGCTGCCTGAATTCATTTTCTGGAGGTAGTAAACTTGCAACATGTTTGTGATCAGTCAAAATTATTACAAATACTATGAATTTTTTCAGAATTGAAGTAGACATCCTAGGTTTTAATTTGAAAGGTAATATGAGCCATTTGGACTAGTAGATTGAAAGTTATGATTTTTCAAAATTTGACCTTGATTCTGGAATGAAATCTGTGGCAGTCTATGTTTGACGAATTTTTGGAAAATGTGTGGTTGTGATCAATGCTCTGTGATATTTTTCACTGAAAGAGGACTTAAAGATTGTTTATAGAACCTATAACCAGACCATTTGGATTTTTGTAGAATTAATTATGAATTTTCAAATTTTGGTATTGAAAACTAGCAAATTCTGGGGGGCCGTGATCAATTAAGTGAGATACTGTATTGATATGCGTATAGAAGTGTGATGGCTATATTTTTCTTTAAAACTAGACTAATTAGGGGTCATATAGCCTTTGGAGTCATCACAATTAGACATATGTACAATTAGTTATGAATTTTCAAAGATTACTTAAAATTCTAGCAGAATTTGGTATATGTACGAAAATGGAAAAAGTAATGGCACAATGTAATTACCTTGAACTCTAAGGGTGGAAATTAGTCTCTTAGGATAATTTGACCACTTTAATTCATTGGTTGACTTGGTAAAATGACTATAATGATATGATTACATATCTAGGGCCATGAGATGACTATGAAGAAAAAATGGAAGAATTTCCAAACAACTTCAATAGTTAGAAGAAAGATACAAGAAGGGGACTTAAAGAAAAAAGGTAGTAAACTTACTTACTTGTATGTATGTGATATTTATGCTCTATATTGATTTACTGTATTGCTTTGCTTGATTAGGTGAAGCATGTATGAATGAATAAAAACTCTGTTTCTATTTTTACTGTGGCCATAAGTTTGTTGCACAAAACATTGAGCATGTAGAATATTATTATGTGAATGTTTGCCTATGTATGGCAAGCATATCATGCACTAGTATTCATCTTACATGCATTGTCTGTATGTTTGCTACTGAGATTCCCCTGAATCTTACCCCCCACGAACCTTATAAGTATGGGAATACGACAGAGAAGAATACTTGAAAAAGAATCAGAAAGAAAGAAGTCAAAGAATTGAAGTCTTCAAGTGTATTTATTTTTTATGTTTGTAAAGTATTTACACTTGACGAATATGTATGAATAAGAAAGTAAGAAAATGCGTATTAGAATTAAACAGTAATCAGGATAACCAAAATTAAAAGTAAGAGCAGAGAAATAGAACTAACTCTGATATATGAACATGGTAAGAATAATGGCTAACGAGTATGAAGAAGTAATTAACCCCTAAGCAATTAAAGAGTAACGCTTCCGTGTACTTAATAAAGGGGTTTGTATAACGGGTGTTACAATCGACAACAAGAATTTGTCACTCGAGTTGAGTCAAGTGTCCAAAATATTGAAATATATGTGAGTCAAATTGTTGCAACCCTTGAAACTATGAGGCAAGATAATTATTTAATCATGAAGGCCACTTCTTGTATTGATGATGATTATTGTGAGGAAGTTGAAGACAAGAAACTGCAGGAGACTATGGATAATGTAAAAGGTGATTGTGAGCTTGAAATTGTTTTAGATGAGAACAATGGGTATCTAGAAGAGGTTCTAGTTGTGGAGCCTAAGGTTTGTGATTTAAATGGTCAAATTGATGTGGATGTCCCAATTGTTGTTATGCATGATTCTTTTATGGATGTTTTGACTCTTATTGATGAGAGTCAAGTAGATTTTGTGGGATGCTCTAAATTTTTAGAAGCTCCTAAATCTATTTGCAATGATATGCATGTTGTGATTTCTTTGAATTTAGTGAATGCTTGTATTATGAGATTTTCTATGATTGTAGAAGTGCACATAATTAACTGGAATGATCATATTTTATGTGTGAAACTTTGTTGCTTGAAAATGAATGAAAATAAAGTGATTAAGGAGTTTGATACTTATGATTAGAAGTTTGTTTTGAGAGGTCTAACGAAAGAATATAAACTTTTCGCTTCTTGGGAGGTAACACATGGTTTTGATTTAATGTTTTGTAGAAATTTTAGAGTCCCAGATGATGGGCTTTGCTATGGAAACAAAAATCAATGGCAATTGAAAGTTCAAGTCAAAGATACAAGGGGAGTTCACGTCTACTTTTCTTCAATTTATCTCATTTGATTATTGATGATGATAATACTTGAAATTTGTGTCATTTCTACACTTGAATAAGGTTGCCTCTTTATTTTCACAACTTATTGTTACTTGTTCACAGTGGGGACAATGTGACATTTAAGCATGGGGGTAAGGGTACCTTGATTTTGCATGACTTGTCCTCGATTTGTTTTCAACAAATTGAGCCCTTTTGGAAGTTTTGATTTCATTCGTGAGCATTATCACAATTGATTTGATTTGAACATAAAGAAAGGATTGAATTTGATTAGGATTTAATTCTATTTTCTTTTAATGTTAGTAAATAGGTAAAGATTTCAATTGGATACTTCACTTTTGGATGTAAAAGAACATGTGAGGAGTTCAAGCCTAAATATTTTGTTCTTCTAAGAGAGAGTACACTTATTAGACTTCATCTTTAGAACTTGTATTGAATCTCTTTTGAAGTAGAAAATTTCCCTTGCATACATAAAGATAATTTAGGCATTCGGTTTTATTCACTATTCCTGTAAGTGATAAGTAAAACAAAAAAAGATTAAAGGGTAAAAGGAGAAAGAATAAGGACAATAACAACAACTCCGTTGACATCTTTAGACTTGAGTTATTAACCGAGGGTACTTCATTATCAATGTTGGCACTCTTGTCAAACGGTTGAGTAAAAGATGGTTATGAGTGAGGCTAAAAGTCTCTTGAGGTGCTTGTTGGAGTAACTAAGTAACTGATGTGACATTACTCATATGTAGGGTCATGAATAAAGGGGACTTATAATGTCTTAAGATAAAAGAAAGAAAAAAAAATAAGAATATAAAGATATAAATATCCTTTCATTCTTTATATCTTTAATTGAATTGCTTGGAACTAACTAAAGTATTCATTCATTATTAATGTCCTATTGATTTGTGTATGTAATGGGATAATATAGTAGATATTGAGATGAGACATAAGCTTATGGTAGATGGGTTGCAATAGGAGGAATTGAGTGAAACATAAGCCCTTGAATCTTGAGAATGCTATCAGAATAACAGACAGTGATACATAATATTAGGGATCAACTGCGAGAGATGCAGCACAAGCAGAACACAGACAAGGGGAAGACCAAATAGTCTCAGTAGACAAGCAGATGAACCCATCAAGCATGAGGAACTTGAACAAGAGCTTCTACTTAGACATGATCTAAAGGAGACAGTTTGCATACATAAGCAACAAGTTTTTGGGTTTAGTCAGATGTCATAGGAGGTTCTTATGGAACTCCTTTTGAATCATCTTGACATAGTTACGACTCTTATAAAGAAATAAAACATCAGAGTGGGCAATGAAAGTATGTTGAATTTATGTGTAATTTTTAAGAGTTACAGGAGAGGTTGACAGCCATACTAGTATTGATCATCTCCGATCCTTATATGACCTATATGGTCTACAGTAATGCAACCTGTATGGTACACAATGATGTAGCCTGAGTAATCTGTAATGATATGACCTGAGTAGCCTGTAGTGATATGATTTGTGTGGTTTACAAATGAGGCGGCCTATATGGTCTAAGTGATACAACATGTGTGGTTTGTAGAGATGTGACTTGTGTGGTCTACAGTGACCCAACTTGTGTGGTCAGTAATGCAATATGTAAGCAAAGATAGGGATGAACCCTTGTGTAGTGGGGCATAATGGTGGCGAATGCCTCTCAACAATTGAAGCCTCATGAAATAAATTACCCCAATATGGCCAGAGGAGCTGTGTGCATGGATCCTTGTTGTATGTTTCGTGAACATCATATGAGTATATTGAATAGTAAGAGATGGAGCCCAAAATGTACTTAGAGTAACTAGTGGACTATGTGTCCTAAGATCATAAGACCTATTGGACTAGTATGTCCTCAAGCCAGCAAATTTCTATGCAATCAAAGTTATGATGAAAAGTGATAGAGGCAGTAAGACCTTCTGTGTATGTTTGTATAGGGTAGTTTCCATGGGTAGTAAGACTAAATGGGCTATCAACGTAGTAATGGGTTATGTGACCCTTGAGATCAAAACGGGCTGATTGTGTGAGTATTGATAGGCATTATTTATTACTCACCTATCAAATCATTTGTGATGCATGCTTTAAGAACATGCATACAATAGGGATAAATTGCATATTAAGATGGGATTCCCCATGGATAATCAATGTTATATGATATCTGAAATTTCAACAATGAAATTTTATTAACCGGGGGAGAAATGTAACATCCCAAATTTTCTTCACCAATATTCCTTATATTAAAAGGAATAAAATAGTGAATTAAAGAGCAAGAGATGTAAGACTCTACAATACATACCACTTATTATCGATATTTATCAAAGTACCAATTTCACAGTTCGTGGGCACACAGAAATAGCATGAAAATACTGATAATAAGTATCATATTACAAAAATTCCCCATAGGGTTGTACATAATAATTTCAAGTGATGCAGCCATACATGGCTACTAGGGTGTGTAAACCCATTCCCGTGAAACGCAGACACCTTCCCGTCTTCATTCCACCATTATGTTCCTCTCGTGCGATTTTCTTCTTTGTTCTCGACACACCTCTTGTTTTCATCTTTCTAAATTGTTGGTAGGGGAGGTGAGATTTGAGAGAACCTTAGTAGAAAATAGTTACCATAATGTATGAATGATAGATGCTATATACATGACATGTTAACTTTAACTAGATGCATGCCCTATAATGAAATTTCTGTATGCTCAATATTTCATGCAACATAACTATGACCATAGTATAAACTGAAACAGAGCTTCATTGTTCAAATATACTCTACACAATCAAATAAAGCAATCATATACATTATTACACAAGAAAAAAAATATCAACTACATGCAAATAAGGTAAGTTCCCTACCTGAATTGTCCTTCCCTTGCTTGTCTATCGGTCCAATTCTGTCTATCCAGCTCGGGCTACTGATATATCCTAAAACTCCAAATTTAGGATAAATAAGTTATTACTCATTCATAAATTATTACAAACTCACTTTGTTGGTTATCTAGGCCTAAAACTGCAAAATGACCAACATACCCCTGGGGATCCGGTCCAAGTCCCTTTATACTCGGTCCAACTGTACTTTTACAAAAATCATGACCCAGGCTAATCCTACACAATTTCACATGTAGAATCCATTTTTGACCTTAGATTTGATAAATTCATACTGCATTTCCAGTTTTATCCTTGGCAGCAACTATGTTAGGGTTTTAGGGGTAATATCGTCATTTCTCACCTTAAAGCCATTAAACTTTGCACTTTCATGCACCTTACACAATTTTCCATTCTAAACCCAATGGAATCATCAAAACCACCAAAATCTAGTCCAAACATAGCAAAAACAGCTGCAGGACCAAAATAGCAATAAATTGGGAAAATTGGAGTTTATTGATTCCGTTCCATTAATCACCTTCTTTTTACCTTTAATCACTTGTTTAACCACTTAAACACCTTTTAATCATGATTAATGGAAAATTTGGCAGCATCTCCCTTAGATTTTGGAAACCCTAAATCCCAAACCAACCCAAAACAAAGCCAATAATCAACAACAACAACAACCTTGAATCAAACAAGATAACAAGGTCTTATGACTTTGCCATTTATTTCTCTTCTTTCTCTCTCTAGATGCCATCTTGCTCTCTCTCTTTCCTCTTGGACTTTGCTTGTAACCATAGTATTCAAGATAGAGAAGAGATTAGAAGAAGTTTCTATGATGTTAGAGTGCAAGAACACTTGAAATCAAGCTTACTTATCTTGATCTTTGCTACTTGGGCTCTCTTGGCAATTTTTGCTCGTGCTCTTTCATCCAACTCTCTCTCTCTCAATTTTTCTATTGCTAAACGGAAATGAGACCCCAAAAAAGAGATAAGAAGTCTTAAAAATATCGTCTTCATCTCTCTTAAACTTATTCTATTTTATTTCCAATTTACCATGTGAGTTTTCTTGATGATATCTTATTTAATTACTTGGCTCCAAGTAATTACACATGGCATCATCTTTTCTCTTTCCTCAATACTTGACTGAATATGAAGAAGAGAAAGGATGATCGTTTGGCAAAATATCTCTCTTGGTTTTGGTTTAATATTGTTTAATGCAATTATTACATGCCAAAATCTTAAGCTTTATCTTTTTTTAGGTTGGCATAATTGTTTTTTGTTTCCTCTACCCAAAAGTGACGTAAATAGAGCTCTTGAGGTAACCAAATAAGCTCTTGAATTAACTACATCCATTCCCTTGCAATTGATTGTGTAATAGCCATTTATTACAAACCTCGCTTTTTGACTTTTCAAACTTCAATTACTTGGTTACAATTGCTTCATCTTTGATTAAATGTTAGCCAAGTATTAGTTCCTTTTTATCTCTCCTTATTTAGACGTATATATGGCCCCTTAAAAGGATGATGATCTTTTAAAAATATCACCTCCTTACTTATGCATTATTCTATGCCAACTATTGACTTTTCAACTCTTAATTTACTTAGCCACAAATGCTCCAACCTTTGGTATATTTATCACAATTATTCATTTCCCCTTTTTGCCTCCTCATTTGGATGTCCCACATCATGAAGGAAGGGAAAAATAAGGGCTTTGGATTAAATCTAGCCAAATGAATGTTTTGCCTATACATTTTTGCCAATTTTGCACATAGACTAAAAGCTGGCAAAATTTTCGCCAAACTTTGAAAATTCATATATTTATTTATAGAGATATAATTGGTATGATTCTAAAGGCTATGGACCCTTATTAAGTCTATTTTTAAGAAAAAATATAGCATTTAGCCAACTAGAAGCTCATAACTCCTAGAGTTTCCATTTTTACAGAAGCTAGCCAGTTTCACTAGGCTAACTTCAAAAATTCATAACTCTTTGTGTACAGCTCCAAATGACCTATCAAATTAAAGCTTGATAAGTCTACTTTCATACTAGAAAATATCATAGGCATTGAACATCATTTGCCCATTTAAAAATGTCACACAACAAGGTTGCTATACAGGGAAACTCACTGGCAGTAAATTCAAATGTTTACCTTTTGTGTTACAAGCATAATCATGTCGTGTGAAATCACTAATTGCTTAGTTTTGTCATTTCATGTGCTCTTTAATCCATCATTTTATTCCCTTAAATATAAGAAATTTTGGTGATTGAAATTTGGGATATTACATAGGAAATGAAAAAACAAAGCAATTAGTGATTACACATGACATAATTATGTTTGGAACACAAATTGTAAAAATTTGCATGCGCTACCAGTGTGTTTTCCTGCATGGCAGTCTGGTTGTGTGACATTTTTAAATAGACAAATGATGTCCAATACCTATGAAATTTTCTAGAATAAAGGTATACATATCAAGCTTTGATTTGATAGTCATACAAGTCATTTGGACCTGTTTTGAAGTTAGCCAAGTGAAACTAGCAAGTTTTTGTGGCAGCGTCCAATAAATGGGAATTCTGGAATGATGTGAGTCTAGTTGACTAAAGGCAATATTTTTTCTTAAAAATAGACTAAATAAGGGTCACATAGCCTTTGGAAGCACTGCAATTAGACATATATAAATAAAGATATAAAATTTCAAAGTTTGATGAAAATTCTATCAGCTTTTTATCAAGGTGCGAAATTAAGAAGGTAATAGCAAAAATGTATGGGCAAAATGGTCATTTGACCAATAAATCAATAGGCACATTATTTCTCCAAATTAAGGGGCCATGTGATGTCAAAAAAAAAGGGAAGGAAGAGGAAAGTAAATACTTGGTCTCAATTGAGCAAAAGATGAAGCAATTTGAGCCAAGCCAAAATAAGTTGAAAAGTCAAAAGTAATAACATGAGTTTAAATACAATAAACAAATATATTTCAGGGAGGTGGAATGAGATATTTGAAGAGTTAATTATCCCCTCCAAAGCCTCACATTAACATTCAACATGGAAAGGAAGGAGAAAATACATATGTGAACATAAATGGTGCTTTTGAAAAGTCAATAAGGCAAAGCAAGAGTTAAATGACCATTGAATATTGATTCCAAAGAGATGAATGAAGCTAATTCAAGGAGCATATTTGGTTCCTTCAACAACACCTTTACGTCAATAACGAGAGAGAAAAGGAAAACATTTATGATCAAGTTAACAAGTGATAAAACATAAAGGAAAAGCATGTGCAAAAAGGCAATTAAATATTATATTTGTAAGGAGGTGGATGATGATATTTTTATAAGCTCTTTATCTCTTTCATTTGCCATAATTCAGCCAAACTCAAGACAAAGGGGAGAGGGAGAGAGGGAGATGAATGAAAATATAGAGAACAAGAGAGCTCAAGTATTCGAGAGCCAAACAAGGTAGGTTTCAAGTGATTTCACTTGTTTATGCCTCCTAATTCATGAACAACTCTCTCTAATCTCTATTCCTTCTTGAAATACACTTTAAGCAAGCACAAACTCAAGAGGAAGAGGAGGAGGAGGCCATGATTTGGAGTGGTCTAGAGAGAGAAACAAGAGGTAATCTCAAGAACCTTGTTATCTTGGTTGATTCAAGGTGATTATTGATGTTGTTGTTGGTTTGGTGGCTTGTCTTGACTTGTTTTGATTATTGGGATGCACAAACCCTAAGGGGAGGTGCTACCCAAATTTCCATTAATCATGTTCAATAGGTGTTTAAGAGGTTAAACAAGTAATTAAAGGTGAAAGGAATGTGATTAATGGAATGGAATCAAGAAACCCCAATTTTCCCAATTTATTGTGATTTTCGTCCAGCAGCTATTTTCATTGTGTTTGGACTAGATTTTGGTATTTTTGATGATTTCATTGAGTTTAGAAGGGGAAATTGTGTAGGGAACATGTGAATTATGAAGTACAAAGGCCCTAGAATGTGAAATGACAAAACTACCCCTAAAACCCTAAGTTAGGGGCTGCCAAGGGCATTTTCATCTTTTGTCAATGAATTTGATAAATTTGAGGTCAAAAATGGGTTCTACACATGAAATTGTGCAGGATTAGCCTAGGTCAAAATTTTTGGTAAGGTACAGTGAGATTGGGTGTAAAGGGGCTTAGACCAGGTTTTCAGGGGCATTTTGGTAATTTTGAAGATTTAAGCAAAGATAACCAACACAATGTGTTCAGAATAATAGATGAATGAATAATAACTCATTTGTTGTAAATTTGGGATTTTAGGATCGGATAGTAGCTCGAGCTGGACACTGAGTATTGGACCGTTAGATAGGTAAGGGAAGGGTGATCCAAGTAGTGAACTTACCTTTCCTGCATGTATTTGATATTTGTGCTTACTTATTGATGCATGTGATTGCTTTTCTTGATTATATGAAACATATATGAATGATTGAACTTCTATTTCTATATATGCTATGACCATGTTATATGAAACATTGAGCACGCATATATGTCATTATGGTAGCATGAGTTTATGTAAGGCAACTATGTCATGCATTAAGCACTTATCTTACATGCATATTGGTATTATTTGCTAATGAGATTTTCTCAAATCTCACCCTACCCCAACCAAACATTTACACAGGTGAACACAGGACGTGTGCCGAGAACTGAGAAGAGAACTGCACGAGAGGAATGCAGTGGTGGAACAAGGATAGTGATGTGTATATTGTTCTTGTATTAGACTTAGAAACTTTGGTAGTCCTATGTGGCTACAAGGTCTTTATATCCATATGTATATTTATACATATTATATACAAACCTTATGGGGATTCCTGTAATGTAATCAAGTACTATATATATCGTTATATTTATGCTATTTCTGTGTGCCCATTGAACTATGCATTGCTACTCTGGTTAATATTGGAATAAATAAGGGTGTTGATAGGAATGATACTTTATCCACTCTTTATTACTTGATATGGCCTGTACACTTGTGGACTCTGAAGTTATAATTTTTCCCTATCAAGGTTTTAGCGCTGTTGTTGGGGATGAGATTGATTAAATCCATGTGTGGCTAATTTTGTTTTTGCAACCTAGAGGAACTATGAACTTGTAGATGGATTATACTTTGGTTTCACTAATTAATTATATTTTAATATTAATTTTGGTTATTTAATCTTGTCTATTTCATATCTACTTAGTGGTTGATCACCATTAAGTATGAAGTTGGAGAATTTAGATTAGCCTTGGGAGAGGAATCTTAATTAGACCATAGGATTGAGTAATATGGGATTAAATTTTATTTTAATTTGCAAATAGGACATGAATATACCTATTGTACCCATATAATCATATTAGAGTGAAATTGAATTATTATTACCTCTTGGGTAACTATGTTAGGAATAATAATTTTAACTTGAGAAAGGGGTGTAGGTGCTCGGGAGATATATACATATACTAATACTCTAGATTAATAAAATTGACATTGAAACTAATTAATTATTGAAAACAAGGTTTATGAAGTTAATAAAAGATTAGTGACTTTGGGTTGCTCGTTTGATAATTATGGTAGTATATTTTAATTTGATTTTAGTTTTCTTTTCACTCATTTGAATTTAATTTGGTTTGCTAAAATTTAAAAAAGGTGTAAAATCAATGCTCAACTGGGTTTAGGTATCAAGTTCTCGTGGGAATAATATATTATCACTCTTTATTATTTGATACGGCCTGTACACATGCGGAGTTTCAAGCTATAATTTTTTCCCTATTAGGCATGCATGCATCTTCTCATAACCCATACCAGTAGTACAGCAAAGAATTTGCTTTGCCTCATATATCTTGGTAGAAAGTTCATTTTCTTCTAGAAGCATATCTCGCAAAAGTTTAAGCAGTATGGTGAAACCTGAATCACTTAATCCATAGCGTGCTTTAAAGTTGTACAATTTCAACACTGCTAGCAATCTTATGTATTTAGTACTATTGGTATATAATGGTTTCTTTGCATCACCTTTTAGGTTCTCAAATTCTTTAGAACAATTATGAAGCACCCCTTTGACCACATTTAGAAATTCTTCAAGACTATCATCCTCATCACACATGCTTGGGTCAAACTCATTCAAAGCACCACTCATGGTATGCACTTGATCACTACATGCATCATCCGTCTCACTATGCCTTCTTCATCATGTATATGTTTGATCAATTCCATGATATAGTAAATGATCTAGCAAATCAAGTGGACTAATATGCTTTCCATAACAATTTTGGCAAGCTTTTTACAAAACAAATTGAAACAAGTGGTTGGAAGAAAAAGTCTATTTTATTTAAACTTCCATATTGGAAGTCCTTATGTGTGAGTCATTTTCTTGATGTGGTGCACATAGAAAAAAAATATCTGCAATAGTCTAATTGGCACGTTACTTAATATCCAAGGAAAAAGTAAGGATAGTGTCAATTCGAGGCTGGATTTGGTGAACTTAGGAATAACAGAAGATTTGGTACCGATTGAGTAAGGGCATCATACTTATCTACCTCCAGCAGCTTACATACTTTCAAGGAAAGAAAAAAAATTGTTTTGTGAGTTTCTATAAGGAATTAAAGTTCCTAAAGGCTAAAGAACCTTGAATCTCATGATTGTATGTGCTCATGCGGAATTTCCTACCCACTAGTATGCAGTCTATTTTACCTACAAATGTAAGAAACACCATTACTAAACTTTGCATGTTTTTTAAATTGATTTGCAATATAGTTGTTGATTCAACCAAGTTGCAAGATTTGCAAAGGCAAATTGTTTGTACTGTGTGTGAACTTGAAATATATTTTCCATCTTCATTTTTTGACATTATGGTCCATCAAACCGAACACTTGGTCAAAGAGGTTCAATTGTGTGGTATAATATACTTGAGTTGGATGTACCCAAATGAGATTCATGAAAATTTTAAAAGGGTATGTGAAAAATAGTTATCAACTAGAGGTTTATATTGCTGAAAGGTATATGGTTAATGAAGCAAGTGACTTCTATGCCAATTTTCTATCAAATGTTGACCAAGGGATCCCAAAGTCTCATCATGATGAGTAAAGGTCAGGGAAAGGAACAAGTATAAGGGATGTAATAATATCAGTGACTCAATGGGAACAAGCTCACTTGTATGTGCTACATAACACTGATGAGGTCAAACCATATGTTGAAGAATACAAGGATGCTATTTGACAATTATATGGTGATAGGAATGAACATTTGATAACAAAAGAACACAATCGACATTCTTCAAGTTGGTTAAAAAGCGCATTATTGATGAGATGGAGAGGAATCCTGATTCAGTTTTTTAAAAATTGAAATCGCTATCAAAGGGACTGAGTTTAAATGTTTTATCTTACAATGGTTATACAATAAATGGTTACTGTAATATCCTGGATTGTAATCAAGGGATAAGAACTTCAAATGATGTAACTAATGATAATTAAGCACATTTGAAGTATATATTGTGTAATGTGATATCAAGATCATTAGTGATGATTTAATGAGTAAGGTACTAATCAGGGGTAAATCGGTAAATTTACCAACCATCTGGTTAGCTAATGATGAGGAAAACCCCTTAGTAATCAAGATCAATGGTTGAGATTGAAAGATCAAGGGGTAGAATTGTGTGCATGTGGATTTAGGTGAGATTATGGTGGGAAGAATGGGATGGTGCCAAGTGGCAAAATAATGACCATTGGATGAGGTCAAAGTTTCAACACTCACTTCCTCTCTCCTCTTAGTCGGTTTTCTTGCATGGGGAAGAAGGAAAGAATGATCATCACTTTCAACAACTCATCTCTCTCTCCATTTCCTTCATTTCCGGCGAGCTAGGCAAGAAAGAGAAAGGAAGGGTTTGAAAATAAGATAGGTAAATGATCTTATATGCTTAAGCATCCCTCATTGATATTGCTCAAATGGTTAAGAGCTCCCTTGCTATGTTTTCAGATTTGTGAAAAGTGGTATTTGATTGTTGGACAAATCTGGAAGTTGGTGGAACCAAGGTGTTGATTTCAGCGAGTTGAAGAGGTAGGTTTGTGATGCATTTTGGTATATATGTTGAGATGTTTGCCAAATCAATGAGAATTCTGGAAATTTGACCTAATTATGATGTTAGTTAAAGGTTAGGCTTTGATTAGTGGGTCACTGTTCATTTGGTCAGTTTTGACACTTGGGAGTGATTAGAAGTTGATTTGAAGTGGAATAAGGGAAATGTGTTAAGTTGTGGTTTTGGTGGATTTATGATTTAGAGTGAGAATATGTTGATTGAGTTGAATTTGGATTGTTTTAGTTGCCAATGGGTTCCTTGTGTTGAAACAAGTGAGAATGAGCTTTGACACAAGTTTTAGAACCATTGGAGTTCATTTGGTGAATTCTGGAGAAGTTTATCAGTTGCTGCGATCTGGTTCTGATAGGTATCACTCGAGTGAGAAGGAGTCTCACTCGAGCACAAGATGAACATACTCGAGTGAGCATGTGTGTGCTCGAGTGAGGGTGCATAAAACACTGGGAGGTGAGCGTTGCAAGTTATCACTCGTGGGCAGTTTGCCAAGAGTGCGCTGGCACTCGCGAGCATTGGGAGATCACTCGAGCACTGGAGTTTGTGCTCGAGTGAATCTGTTGCCTGGGAGTTGGGTTGCTCTCGGGTAGACACTCGCTGGACCTCACTTCCTTGTGCTCGAGAGCACTGAGGATCAGTGCTCGAGCACAGGTGTTTGTGCTCGAGTGAAGGTAGAGGAAGATGTGGAGAGATGCTCTCGGGTTGTCACTCGCAGGCCTCACTTCCGTGGTGCTCGAGTGCTTCTGAGGTCTCTGCTCGAGCACAGCCTCTTGTGCTCGAGTGAGAGTGTAGAATTGTCGCGGGAGTTGCTCTCGGGCAAGCACTTCCTGCGTCTCACTCGCATGTGCTCGAGTGAGAATGGGGGGTCATGCTCGAGCACGGCCATCTGTGCTCGAGTGAAGGGACAAAAAAAATCAGTGTTTAGCTTTCTAAAGAGGGATCTTTGGGGATAGGTATCCCAACCCCTTTAGGCATATGTTTAGGCATTTAATGGCCATTTAAAGAGTCCAAATGAATACCAACTTAGAGTGTTATTGAATTAAGAACTTGGAAAAGAGATTGACTTAATGTCCCTATTTGATTATAGGATTTGACATCTGCTATCCTCGTGAGCCTACTGTGCCAGCAACCTTCAGGAAAGGATCAGGTAATGACTTTTCTTTCGTACCATATATGATGCATTGCATGTGTGTGATATCGTTGATTGGGAATGGATTCGTATGCTGTGATCTTTGTGGATTTGTGTTAGCACTGTCATTCCGATAGTCCCTGAGTAGCTAACAATGGTTCGGGTTTAGGCAGTGTGCCTTCCCGGCGGAGAAAGGGGATGAGGATGAAGTGTGATATATGTGATATGTGAGCCGAGAGGCTATTTGTTAGGCCGACGGGCCATTTACGAGAGCCGAATAGCTGTATGAGCTATAAGGCTATGTTTATGCACTGCCACGCCAATAGTCCCTGAGTAGCTAGCAACGGTTCGGGTTAGGACTGTGTGCCTTCCCGGCGGAGAAAGGGGATGAGGGTGGAGTGTGATATGTGCTGTTGCTGATGATGATTTGCTTACATGTTGTGTGCTTATATGTGGTATAAATGTTTTGTTACTACTGGGATTCTTTTGAATCTCATTCTTTCCTTGAACTAACCTTTCAGACAGGGCGAGTGGCTCCAAGGAAAAGCGCGTGACCCGAAGCGGGTAGAGTTCCGTAGGGACATTTATTTTGGACATGTTGGTTAGACTGTTTAATTGGGGATTACTGTATAACGTTGAGTTGTAAATGGTTTGAATACTTGAACCTGTAATTCCCTCATCAGGATTTGAAACCATATATATATGTAGTTGAACCCGGGGGTTGCCGGGATTTTGGTTTCACACTCTGTCATACATAAATGTAGATAAACTGCACAGGTGATTATATTCGATAATTGAACTTGAGACCGGAAGAGGAATGAAGTTTTGAAAATTTCGTAAAGTCCCTACTACTAAAGGGAACATTTTATGGGCTTTAAGCTATTCGACGGTCTCTAATTTAATTTAATTACCTAATATCGAATTATAATTACGTGATTAAAGGCAGGGTGTTACATTTTGGTATCAGAGCTGTAGTTCCTGGCAAGGGTAGAGGTTGCTAGGATAGATCCCTTAGTTGGTTTAGGGATATAGGATTATTTGTGAATGATTGTGGTGTATGCACACATATGTTTTATTGACATGGATATATATATGTGAGTTCTGTGACTATATGTGCATACCATCTCTGTTGAATTAATGGGGCAAGTTGTTTGTAGAATGAAGAAAACTAGAGGACGCCCCAAAGTTCCGCGTGTAGACCCTGTGGTGGAGGTCGATGATGAAAATCCACCAGATGCAATGCAAGAACTAATGGGTCTAATTAAAGATCAGCGGGATATGATAACTGAGCTGAGAGACGAGCTCAGAGCAGAGAAGGCAAAGAATAAGGAAGTTCCAGCTCAGTCTACTGCGGAAGAAACTCAAGAAGAGACCCGTTATGAAGATACTGCTGAGGGGTCAGCACGACCTCAGGAGTCCCCACCTCATGTTGCTCTGAATCAAGAGTCTCATGGAATGCCGCTCAGAGAAGAAAGAGATCTGTAGTTTTGGGTCACCAGATTCTGTAAGCATCTACCTCCGGCATTCAGAGGAAGGTTTGACCCTCAAGCGGCTGAAGACTGGTTGTACAGGCTAGAGAAAATATTTGAAGTACTTTGTTGTCCGGACGAGGTGAAGCCAAGATTGGCTGTCTACAAGCTCGAAGGGGATGCAGATCGCTGGTGGCGGAATATCGCCTCAACATTGAAGAGTAATAAGATGTCATTGACTTGGGAACTGTTTCAACAAGAGTTCAACGAGAAGTACTTTCCCAAATCAGTGCGGCTGGAGAAGGAAACAAAATTCCTTAATATCAGGCAAGGGGACACAGAGAGCTTTGACGATTATTTGTCCCGTTTTGTTCGATTGACTCGATACTCCTCCTATCTCCGGTTTAAGGATGATAAAGAATGGAGTTCTGATATGCTTATTCGCGGTCTGAGGCGAGAGTTAAGGAAACGCCTAGCTACTCATCAATTTACCAAGTTCAATAAGGCGGTTGAACAGTGCAGGATTACAGAGAATAACTTGAGAGACTTGTATCCTGCCAAAGCTACTGGCCACCGTGGTGAACCCAGTAAGGGTAATGTCGCCCCAAAGCGGAAAGGCCAAGGATTTTCGATATTCAAGGGCAGTGATAAGAAGCCCTATCAGCCCAGAGACCGTGAACCTCAGAGATTTGTGACTGAGGAGAAATGTCGCCGTTGCAACAAATCGCATTATGGAAAAAACTGCCAGGGAGAGATGGTTTGCTTTAACTGCAAGCAGCCAGGACATCTTTCCAGAGATTGTCAACGACCACGAGCTGAGCAAAGGCCGAAGACACAGGGTCGAGTGTTTGCGATGACCCATGAGGAGGCCCGTAGATCTCCTGAGTTGATACAAGGTAAAATCTCTCTAAATGGCTATATGTTACAAGCATTGTTCGACTCGGGTGCCAGTCATTCCTTTATTGCGTATGATTGTGTGAAACGCCTGGGTATGCATGTGCATAAGTTACCATTTGATCTGGTAGTGTCAACTCCAATGGGTGTTAAAGCCTTGACCACAGAAGTTTGTCTGAATTGTGTTATATCTGTGGAAGGGCACCAGTCTGTTATAGACCTGATTTGTCTGCCGCTTTACCAATTGGAAGTCATCTTGGGTTTTGATTGGTTAATGGCAAATAACGTATTACTTGATTGCGGGAACAAGAGGATAGTATATCCTGTTTCTCAGAGGGCTGAGGTTGTGAATGCTGGTATGAATTTCCTTTCTACAGCTAAAGCTGAGATATATTGAAAAGGGTTGCCAGGGGTATATGGTATTCTTCTCCGTTCAGGGGGAAACTGGTGAAATCTTGAGAAATATACCCGTGGTAAATGAATTCCCTGAGGTGTTTCCGGAAGATCTTAGCGGATTGCCTCCTGAGAGGGAAGTTCAATTCCCAATTGACATTGTACCTGGAGCTGGTTCTATTTCAAAGGCCCTATATCGTATGGCCCCAAATGAGATGGCGGAGTTAAAGAAACAGATAGAAGATCTGCTTGAAAAAGGGTTTATCAGACCCAGTGTGTCGCCTTGGGGAGCTCCAGTATTGGTTGTAAAGAAGAAAGATGGGAGCCTTCGCTTGTGCATCGACTATAGAGAGCTGAACAAAGTTACTATCAAGAATAAATACCCACTTCCTCGAATTGATGACCTTTTAGATCAGTTATCTGGATCGTGTGTATTCTCAAAGATTGATCTAAGGTCAGGGTATCATCAGCTGCGAGTGAAAGCAGAGGACGTTCTAAAAACTGCTTTCAGGACCCGGTATGGTCATTATGAGTTTCTGGTGATGCCATTTGGGCTAACCAATGCGCCTGTGGTTTTTATGGACTACATGAACCGTATCTTTCGACAGTATCTGGATCAGTTTGTTGTTGTGTTTATCGATGACATTCTGATATATTCCAAGAGTATGGAGGAGCATGAGCATCATCTGAGAGTTGTGCTGAATATTTTGCGTGAGAAGCAACTATATGCCAAATTGAGTAAGTGCGAGTTTTGGCTATCGGAAGTGAGATTCCTAGGCCATGTTATCTCGCAAGAAGGGGTCTCTGTGGATCCCAGTAAAGTGGAAGCAGTACTAGACTGGAAGAGGCTAGAATCTGTGGCAGAGGTACGCAGTTTTTTGGGTCTTGCCGGGTATTATCGGAGATTCATCCAGAATTTCTCCCGTATTGCATTACCAATGACCAAGCTCACGAGAAAGGATCAGCCGTTTGTGTGGGACGAGAAATGTGAAAAGTGTTTTGTGGAGCTGAAGGAGAGGTTGACTACGGCACCTGTGTTGATCTTGTCCGATCCCAGTACGACATATGTTGTGTACTCTGATGCCAGTGGGTAGCGATTAGGGTGTGTCCTTATGCAGCAGGGACATGTGGTGGCCTACGCCTCTCGCCAGCTCAGACCTCATGAATTGAACTATCCCACTCATGATCTGGAGCTTGCGGCCATTGTGTTTGCTTTGAAGATTTGGCGTCATTACCTGTATGGTGTGACTGTGGAACTGTACTGCGACCACAAGAGCCTTAAATACTTGTATGATCAAAAAGAACTGAACATGAGACAGCGTTGCTGGATGGAATTGCTTAAAGACTACAACCTGGAAATCAAATATCACCCAGGTAAAGCTAATGTAGTCGCTGATGCTCTTAGTCGAAAGACCGTGCTCGTTGCAGCTATGATGATACAAGAGAAGAAATTAATTGAAGATTTTCGTGATTTGAATTTGACAAACCAGATCATCTGTGCCAACTACACTGTTTCCCAAGAGGAAAATGATCTAAGAACTGAGATTGAAGAAGCTCAGGGGCAAGATGGCTGGATACAGCGCAATCTGGCACGAATTGAACGGGGAGAAGTCCCAGGCTATGACCTATCACCTCGTGGATTAGTTTGCTATCAGAAAAGAGTTTGTGTTCCACTTAAGGCGGAGTTGAGGCAGAAGATTCTGGATGAGGCGCACAAGAGCCGGTACACCCTACATCCTGGTATGACCAGGATGTATCATAACTTAAAATCTATGTATTGGTGGCCGGGATTGAAGAGTGATGTAACCAAGTATGTGGCAAGGTGTCTCACTTGCCAGAAGGTAAAGATCGAGCACCAGAGACCACCTGGGTTACTACAGAGCCCTGAAATTCCGGAATGGAAATGGGAAAGTGTGACCATGGATCTTGTTGTGGGTTTGCCCAAGATCAGAAACTATGATGCGATCTGGGTTATTGTAGATCGACTAACGAAGTCAGCCCACTTCATACCAATCAATGCTGGTTATTCTCCTGATAAACTAGTAGAGATTTACATTCGTGAGATTGTGAAGCTCCATGGTACACCGAAGAATATCATTTCTGATCGAGATCCTCGATTTACTTCAAGATTCTGGAAAGCATTGCATGAAGCCTTGGGAACTCAATTGAGGTTCAGTACGGCTTATCATCCACAGACGGATGGACAGTCAGAGAGAACAATCCAGACACTGGAAGATATGTTGCGAGCCTGTGTTCTCGACTTTAAAGGAAGTTGGGATCGCTTTCTTCCACTTGCGGAATTCGCCTACAATAATAGCTATCATGCGAGCATTCAGATAGCTCCGTATGAAGCGTTGTATGGAAGGAGGTGCCAATCGCCTTTGTGCTGGAACGAGCTATCCGAGAGGAAGCTTTACGGACCGGATCTTGTTGATCAAACCTCAGCACAGATTCAGATCATTCGAAAGAGGTTACTTGCAGCGCAGAGCCGACAGAAAAGCTACGCTGACAAGAGAAGACGACCCCTAGAATTTGAGGTTGGAGATCACATTTTTCTGAGAGTATCTCCTGTCACGGGCGTTGGGCGAGCGATCAAGAGGAAGAAGCTAAGCCCAAGATACATAGGTCTTTTTGAGATCCTTGAGAGGATTGGACCTGTGGCATACCGAATAGCTCTACCTCCGAGCTTGAGCAGACTCCATGATGTATTCCACATTTCTCAATTGAAGAAGTACCAACCGGATCCATCTCATATCATTGAGTATGAGGATGTCGAGCTTCAAGATAATTTCACATATGCAGTGGATCCAGAGCAAGTTATTGATTGAGAGGAGCGACGGCTCAGGCACAGGAGCATTCCATATGTGAAAGTGATCTGGAAGGGAATGACTCCGAGAGAAGCAACCTGGGAAGCGGAGGAAGATATGCGAAGAAGATATCCGGAGTTTATGGCTCAAGTAGTGTAACAATTTTGAGGACGAAATTAAATTTTCAAGGGGGAGAATTGTAATATCCTGGATTGTAATCAAGGGATAATAACTTCAAATGATGTAATTAATGATAATTAAGCACATTTGAAGTATATATTGTGTAATGTGATATCAAGATCATTAGTGATGATTTAATGAGTAAGGTACTAATCAGGGGTAAATCGGTAAATTTACCAACCGTCTGGTTAGCTAATGATAAGGAAAACCCCTTAGTAATCAAGATCAATGGTTGAGATTGAAAGATCAAGGGGTGGAATTGTGTGCATGTGGATTTAGGTGAGATTATGGTGGGAAGAATGGGATGGTGCCAAGTGGCAAAATAATGACCATTGGATGAGGTCAAAGTTTCAACACTCACTTCCTCTCTACTCTTAGTCGGTTTTCTTGCATGGGGAAGAAGGAAAGAATGATCATCACTTTCAATAACTCATCTCTCTCTCCATTTCCTTCATTTCCGGCGAGCTAGGCAAGAAAGAGAAAGGAAGGGTTTGAAAATAAGATAGGTAAATGATCTTATATGCTTAAGCATCCCTCATTGATATTGCTCAAATGGTTAAGAGCTCCCTTGCTATGTTTTCAGATTTGTGAAAAGTGGTGTTTGATTGTTGGACAAATCTGGAAGTTGGTGGAACCAAGGTGTTGATTTCAGCAAGTTGAAGAGGTAGGTTTGTGATGCATTTTGGTATATATGTTGAGATGTTTGCCTAATCAATGAGAATTCTGGAAATTTGACCTAATTATGATGTTAGTTAAAGGTTAGGCTTTGATTAGTGGGTCACTGTTCATTTGGTCAGTTTTGACACTTGGGAGTGATTAGAAGTTGATTTGAAGTGGAATAAGGGAAATGTGTTAAGTTGTGGTTTTGGTGGATTTATGATTTAGAGTGAGAATATGTTGATTGAGTTGAATTTGGGTTGTTTTAGTTGCCAATGGGTTCCTTGTGTTGAAACAAGTGAGAATGAGCTTTGACACAAGTTTTAGAACCATTGGAGTTCATTTGGTGAATTCTGGAGAAGTTTATCAGTTGCTGCGATCTGGTTCTGATGGGTATCACTTGAGTGAGAAGGAGTCTCACTCGAGCACAAGATGAACATGCTCGAGTGAGCATGTGTGTGCTCGAGTGAGGGTGCATAAAACACTGGGGGGTGAGCGTTGCAAGTTATCACTCGTGGGCAGTTTGCCAAGAGTGCGCTGGCACTCGCGAGCATTGGGAGATCACTCGAGCACTGGAGTTTGTGCTCGAGTGAATCTGTTGCCTGGGAGTTGGGTTGCTCTCGGGTAGACACTCGCTGGACCTCACTTCCTTGTGCTCGAGAGCACTGAGGATCAGTGCTCGAGCACAGGTGTTTGTGCTCGAGTGAAGGTAGAGGAAGATGTGGAGAGATGCTCTCGGGTTGTCACTCGCAGGCCTCACTTCCGTGGTGCTCGAGTGCTTCTGAGGTCTCTGCTCGAGCACAGCCTCTTGTGCTCGAGTGAGAGTGAAGAATTGTCGCGGGAGTTGCTCTCGGGCAAGCACTTCCTGCGTCTCACTCGCATGTGCTCGAGTGAGAATGGGGGGTCATGCTCGAGCACGGCCATCTGTGCTCGAGTGAAGGGACCAAAAAAATCAGTGTTTAGCTTTCTAAAGAGGGATCTTGGGGGATAGGTATCCCAACCCCTTTAGGCATATGTTTAGGCATTTAATGGCCATTTAAAGAGTCCAAATGAATACCAACTTAGAGTGTTATTGAATTAAGAACTTGGAAAAGAGATTGACTTAATGTCCCTATTTGATTATAGGATTTGACATCTGCTATCCTCGTGAGCCTACTGTGCCAGCAACCGTCAGGAAAGGATCAGGTAGTGACTTTTCTTTCGTACCATATATGATGCATTGCATGTGTGTGATATCGTTGATTGGGAATGGATTCGTATGCTGTGATCTTTGTGGATTTGTGTTAGCACTGTCATTCCGATAGTCCCTGAGTAGCTAACAATGGTTCGGGTTTAGGCAGTGTGCCTTCCCGGCGGAGAAAGGGGATGAGGATGAAGTGTGATATATGTGATATGTGAGCCGAAAGGCTATTTGTGAGGCCGACGGGCCATTTGCGAGAGCCGAATAGCTGTATGAGCTATAAGGCTATGTTTATGCCACGCCAATAGTCCCTGAGTAGCTAGCAATGGTTCGGGTTAGGACTGTGTGCCTTCCCGGCGGAGAAAGGGGATGAGGGTGGAGTGTGATATGTGCTGTTGCTGATGATGATTTGCTTACATGTTGTGTGCTTATATGTGGTATAAATGTTTTGTTACTACTGGGATTCTTTTGAATCTCATTCTTTCCTTGAACTAACCTTTCAGACAGGGCGAGTGGCTCCAAGGAAAAGCGCGTGACCCGGAGCGGGTAGAGTTCCGTAGGGACATTTATTTTGGACATGTTGGTTAGACTGTTTAATTGGGGATTACTGTATAACGTTGAGTTGTAAATGGTTTGAATACTTGAACCTGTAATTCCCTCATCAGGATTTGAAACCATATATATATGTAGTTGAACCCGAGGGTTGCCGGGATTTTGGTTTCACACTCTATCATACATAAATGTAGATAAACTGCACAGGTGATTATATTCGATAATTGAACTTGAGACCGGAAGAGGAATGAAGTTTTGAAAATTTCGTAAAGTCCCTACTACTAAAGGGAACATTTTATGGGCTTTAAACTATTCGACGGTCTCTAATTTAATTTAATTACCTAATATCGAATTATAATTACGTGATTAAAGGCAGGGTGTTACAATTACACATTCTATACACAAGACCATGATACACGAAGCATGATGCAGAATAGTGGGGTAACACTTATTACTAATTCTTGGCATAGATCCAGTGCTAAAGACATATACCCTATCTACGTACCAATGTCATACTTTGGTGTTAGTGAACGCATATAGGAGTTAGATTACTCTATGTTAAGGGTCCCTGTCTTCAGTTGTAAATGGGTTAACAACAATAATGGATTGCGAATAGATGAGTTAGGCTTTATTTAAATGGACCTTTCTAAAGTTTGGTATAAAGATTATCCTTTTATTTTAGCATTACAAGCATAATAAGTGGTTTTTCATTCTGGGTCCTGGTAAGAAGAATTGGTCCATTATACTCATATCAAACAAGAATCATCAAGAACAAGTTGATGTTGTAAGTAACGAATATTTGAATATCGTTGAGGATGATCTTTCATTTGAAATTTTGTTGTTAGAAGATATTAGTGCAGATGAAGATAAAGATAAACCCTTATACATGAGACATGATCATGAAAAGGGGACTTGGGTCAATTTATCAATTTGTACTACTAGGAGACTCAAGAGAAACATAATTCTTAATCCAACACAAATGATGAAGGACAAAATTTAAAATCAAACAAGAAAAAGAAAAAGATAATGAGTGCCTTGACTTTATTACTTGTATGTTTTATATCTATTGATATATTTCAAATTAATTTACATTCGTTGACATAATTGTCATTGTACACTGATGTTTTGTTTGGTTTATTTAACTTGCAGGAGTATGGATTCACCATGTGAAAATGATGATGTTCCCATGAACAATGCTAGACAAAGATTTGTAGAGAGCATAACTCGTGGCAGGACTATTATGGTGATGTTGATCAAATTGAGAAGCAAGAGAATTAAGTTAGAATTGGAATGGAATAAAAAGGCAAACCCAATTGACATGAATCATAGCTCGTTCAATAATTTCATTGGGACTACAGTTTGTCAACATCCGTTTCCATTTCGATAATCGAAGAGTAATAAAGACAAAGTTCCATGGGGATACAGAAAAGTACATATATACTAATAAAAGTATTAGTTTACAATCCAAAGTCGTCCATAGACAAAATATAAAATATTACAGTATTTCCAATATTTACAAGATTTCCCAAAATATCTTAAGCATAAACTAACTATAACCACGAACTTTGACTTTTCCTCGAGACATGTGCCAATCACTTCTCAGCGTCTACGCCTTTGCCTTTCGATCCACTGGCACCCACTGAGATGTTTGTTTAGAAAAAGGGGGTGAGATCCCGAAGAATACCAATAGAAAATGATTGACATATAAAATGTGAAAATTAAATATGCAATGCACCATATTAAGAAAAATGAAAATTCAATTCAATTCATATGTAAATACCTCAACTGAGTCACTGACCATAGCTAGGATTTTTGATAGTGTACCTCAACCGAGTCATCGACCACAACTAGGATTTTCAATAGTGTATCTTAGCCGAGTCATCGACCACAACTAGGATTTTCGATATACCTTTGTTGGACATCAAACCACAACTAGGTACTGTGCCTCTAGCATGCAGTCATATCATGAAATATAGTGGCATATCATATAATTAATCACATTGTATATGAGAGATAGTAGCCCCTACCTCAAAGTTCTATCAACCCCTTTTTACGTGCCTCGTAAAACGTGTCGCTTCTGCTTCTTACTCGGTCCTAAAATATTAATTGTACAAGAAATAGGTCATAACCTATTCAAGTATTATTTTAGACACTTCCATAGTGTTTCTTGTGGTTATATTAGTCAATGGTGAAAATTTACCAAAATGCCTTTGGGACTCCAACCCGACCTGGCCCTACTATGCCCGGCCCGACAGCACGTTTCTCAAAAGTTTGACTTGGGCTACCCTAACATGTTTCACCCAAGGAATCTATTTCCGGGCTCAAATTACCAAATTCAATATAAAATTACGAGATTGCCCTTGACAACCCCGTTTTAAGGTTTTAGGGGCATTTTCGTAATTATGCTTCTTCGGGCTTTTCAGAAAAAGTGACCAACTGTAACCCCACCTGTTTTTGCCTCCTAAATCTAACAGAACCATTAATTTCATGAAATTCCAACTCCTTCCCCCCATTCCTAACTTGGCCGAAACATGTCTTAAGAAAAAGGTAAAATGCACTTTTGAAATTTAACCTCCAAAGCTTATGTCTCTTCATCACTTCTAATCCATTGTTAAGTTATTTAAACACATTCTAGCCATGATTCAAAGAAATTTGGGGAGCATAACCCTTAGGGTTAGGGCTTTCCAAATTTACAAAGTCAATAAAAATCACCAAATCTAACCATACTCTTTAACAACTACAACATAGTAGTATGAATTTGAGTTTTGTGGAGTTACCTCTTGAGTTCTTGAGCTTTCTCTCCCTAGGCGTCCTCCACTCTCTCTCCTTGAGCTCAAGATGTGTTTTCTAAACCGCTAATTCCATAGAGAAGAAGAGTTTAGAGAAGATTTCATGGAATGCTACAAGAAACTCTTAAGAAATCACCACTTACCTTAAGTTTTCTCTTCTTCCTTCTCTCTAGATCTAGAGATCTCTTGAACTCTCTCTTTCTCTCCCCCCTCTCTCTCTTAGTCTTTTCTCTAGTGTTGGCCGAAAACAATAAGGGAAGAGGCAGGAAGATTGTTTAAAATATCTTCTATTTTCCTTAATTACTTTATTCCCAACAGTCCATCTTATGATAACACTTGTCCTTAGCCTTATCTCTTCCAAATTTGTGTCATAATGCTCAATTAGACTTGGACTAATTTTCTTCCCCTT
This sequence comes from Inga laurina, assembly GCA_963855925.1. Taxonomy (NCBI): domain Eukaryota; kingdom Viridiplantae; phylum Streptophyta; class Magnoliopsida; order Fabales; family Fabaceae; genus Inga; species Inga laurina. The sequence continues at coordinate 59,635,767 of OY979708.1, forward strand.
TTGGTTAGCTTAAAACCATCCCCTCTTAAGCCCTCACAAACCAAATGGGCTTCTTCCAACTAATCCAACTATGTGCTCAAGTGTTGTACCATAATCATCATTACCATGTAAAAGAAGCATTATTTTAACACAATTAGACGTGTGCTCATCTTTATCAATTATAAACTAATCCCTTTACCATAGGGTAATGACTCTTGGCATGTTTAATTCCAATAATCATTTTCCCCTCCCATTTTCTTATGCTAGGTGAAATTTTATAAGAAAAGGGAAATAGAAATTGTTTCAACATTTCCATAATTCCTTTAATTAAATTATGCACAAGTCCTGCCAATTTCACAACTCTTGATTTATTCCACAAAGAATATTCAAAATATATATTCTCCTTTATTTTTCTTAATTAATTGAAATTAACTTCAATTAATTGGAAAATAATTAATTTTGTGCTAAATTGACAAAGTTACGATTTTGCCATTACCTTTGTAATCTAATTTCCTTTCTTGAATTAATTTGCCCATTTCTCATGAATATGAATATTTCTAAAATCCATAAGTTCCAAATTCATGAATATTCATCATTTTATTGAATTTCCCAAATAATTACAATATATTTGGTAAATATAATATTTGGGGTGTTACACAGTTCGAGGAAGAGTCCCTATTACAATTTAAGATTGGAGATGGGTGAAGCAATAATATGGGGATGAAATTTGGGGTCAAGTATAGGTTAAACATTAAGTTACTTTATTGTTCGGTTTTTTTTGTTTCATATAATTACAATATAACAAATTATGTTTGATTATTGGTACAAAGTTATTTTATTATTGAAGGTGATGATCAAAAGAACTTTATGCTAAGAAAAGCTAGTAAACTTATGAGAAAGTTTCATGCTGAGCTTGTAAAATACTTCATAAGGGATAATAATGAGAATATCATCCCTACACCGCCAAATTTGTATAAAGGAATCATCGCTCAAGAAATTTGGGATAAGTTTTTGAAAACACATACAACTCTGGAATTTCAGGTAATATAATATATTAGACTTTACCTACTACTTGTGATCTATTAGTAATTAATATTTATTGATATGAATCATTTAGATCTAAATAGGAGTTGGTGAGAAAAATTGCTCCAACGCAACCAACATGGCATACAGTACACACAAGGACCTATATCATACGGACAATTAGAAAAAAATTGTAAGAACTAATGTTTATTTCATATATATCTAATTTGTATGAATAATTTTTAACTTCAACTAATTAACTTTGATATACAAATAGAAGAATCCAATTTAGATATTACACAAGTACCTCAACATGACTTATGCATCACTGGTTGCATAAATAAAAAGGTAAAATTCTTTGTAAAGAAGCAAGAAGATTAGCAGAATATTGTGTAAGTATTGCATTTTGCATATAATAAAGAATTAGCTTTACTTAAATGATTATGATTTATAATAACTAATATTATTGTAATTCTTTTTGTGATAGCAATTAATGACACAGGAGGAGCTTGAGTTGGCGACCTATGTTTGTCACAATGATTTGGTGAGTAAAGCGTTAAAAGTACCTGAATATGATGGTCATGTTCGGGATACTAGTTTTCCAGTCACCCAAACATCATACTTTGGAAGCCAGAAGAGCTCCAACAAAAGGTGACATTTTGCAGTTGCAAGAGGAGTTGAATTGCTTCAAGCATCAAATACATGAACAACTTCACGAACAAATATGCTTCAAGCAACAAATGATAGAATAATTTTATGAACAAATGCATTTGATAGAAGAACAAAATACATAGTTGAGGATGTAAATCGATCACTTAGCGCATTGTAGGGCAACACAAAATGTTCCTACCTGCGAAAGCCCAAGTAGGAGAGATAGTTGCACTTCTATGCCTAAAGTCCCTCTTTCGTTAGTAATTAATTTATTCTTTACTTAACTTTTTGTTACATTATAATTATGTGAACCTTAATATATTAACTATACTTTCCATAAGGTGAGTCAACGTGCAAGTTATATGTCGATCAATCTTCCAAGCATGTGGTTGCTGCGGATGTTACTTACAACATTGATAATGATACACTGCACAATTTACCATTGCCCGGCAACACTCTTTGAGTAAGGGTTGACATCTACATGAATGAAGATATGCTCTAACCGATCCCTTCTCTGGATGAGGAAACAATGGTGAAAGATATTGTAGGTGGCTATGTTGCTTGGCCAATAGGCCTTATAGAGCCATGTGAAAAGGTAGTTTATTTACAATTTTCTTTAATTTTCCTTTGTAATTCCATCTAAAATTGTATGATTTAATTTTATGATTTTTGCAGGTTGGACAGTCTAAAGGAAAACCAATTCAACTACATGGTAAGATTTCAAAATGTTCGACAACACAACCAAAACCCAAAGCCTCATCTAGCCAACAAAGCAAAAGAAAAATGACTTCATATTATGATCAATTAGTATCATTTGCACCTAATTTGATCTGTGAAGGAGGTCTGCAATTACATTTTGATAGACACATCTACATTGCTAGTGGTTTAGCTTATCATATTAATGGTGATATGTTGGATGAAATATTTAATCGTGGATAGGTTAGTGCTTCATTTATTAACATATGGATTAGGTACTTTAACATCATCGTTTATCATTGTTATTTTATTGATAATTATTTTTTTTGGTTTTAATGACTTTATTTGTTTTCTATCAAGTCACTTGTACCATGATATCCTAATGGATACAGACTGGGTCCAATTCTCATTTGTCAACCCTTGTCCCAATTGCAGTATGGGGCTAGAGTATATCTGCATATACAATCTAATGATCTGAAAGATTATTTTAGAAAGAAAGTAATATCAACTATGCTATTTCTAGTGCCATACAATGCGGGATAAGTTATTAGTGGTAGTATTTTAATGTATGTTGTTTTATTGTTTAACTTTTACCATAACATGATTGTTGAAGCACAATGTTGTTTAAAATATATTAGGGCGCATTGGATATTGATTATTATCAATCTAGTGGAACATTTAGGCCCTCACATTTACTTTGTAGATCCTCTAATTGGAGGTCTTCCAGAAAATCGGCTTGATGTGTTGCAATTGTTCAATAGGTAAGCGTATGCATGTATGTGTAAATGTTTGTGTGTGTGATTGAATAACCAAAAGTAATTAGTTTCTATTTGTTTTGTTAGCGCATGGACTGTATATTGTACCTTTGCCTCTTTAAGCTATTTTAAAGCTGCTAACCCTATCAATAGCTATATCTAGAAGAAGAAACATATACTGATATATGAATTTACCCAAATTTTGTTATTAAACAACTTTTATTCAAAAATTGAGTTAACTATTTCATTATAATATTGCAATGCCCTTTCTAGTCCAATAACAATGATTGCGGGTATTACATTGTGAAATTCATTAAGAACGTAATTATTCATGATCAACCTTTTATTCCTCAAAAAGTAAGTCATTTAGTTGCAATTCATATTATGTTTTAAATTTAATTGATTACTACCTAATAATTAAGTTTTAGTGATTTGAGTTCATTGTATGCATGATTGTACATATATGAAGTATTATGAAGATTAACGTTGTGACAGTTTGACTGACCATCAAGTCAATGAAGTGATTGATGAATGGTGTGGATATGTGTGCTTAGGCAATCCTCTAGCTAGCTACTATTTAATTACCTAGCCTAGGTGTTGTTTCTTGCCAATTGTTGTGTTGTTTATTTAAGTGGAATTTGCTGTATTTTATTCATAATTGTTGTAAATATATTTAGTATAGATTTTGTTAATTAGTTATTTGTTTGTATCATTTTGGAGTTATTTCATTATTGGTTGCTTTTCTTCATTTTGTTGTGGATATAGAAATTTGTGCTTAAAGCAGCCCACTACTGTAATTATAGGGTTATGAATTAACAATATGAAAATATAATTTAAAAAAAATACTTCCTATGGAACTTCCTTGAAAAAGGACCACAAGAAGAAAACTAGAAAAAAATCATCATTTCCTGTGGCGCTTCCTTTCTTGTGGCCCTTCCTTAAGGAAGCACCACAGGAAAGGGCTTTTTTTTTTTTTGAAAAAAAAAGAATTATATGCTATGGCTTCTTTTATTAGCCTCTGGATATGTGACACTTCCTAAGTGCCATAGCTAGTTGAAAAATAAGTGTCACAGCTGCTTTTTTTTTTTATTATATTATCATGAGATATAATGTGCATATAATACAGGTAAAGTTGAAAATTTGTTAAATTTTATGGAAGAGTTAATGGACTTTATTTAAAGTTTTTCTTGGTCTGTGTGAAACATACTGGATGTGCCTTATGTATAGGATCGAAGGAGAATTTACTTTATTTCTCTCTTTTACTTGCCCCTTATTAATAAGATCATACTTTAAAAGCAAAGTTTATTTCAACTGCTTTCTTAAATCACGTAATTTTGTTATTAAGCTATATTGTCATAAAATTATAGAGCATATTTTTTGTTGAAATTTATAGCATATTTTTTGGGCCAAAAAAATAGCATATTTTATGTGTCGGTGTGAAGTTGCAAACAAAATTGTGCACATGTTGGTTTTACTATGTTAATGTTCATCCTTATCATCAAGAATCAATAATATATTATTCTCATAATTTTGAGATAAATGTCCAAGATCTCCGGCTTCTTTTTAACCTTGAAGATCTCCAGCTCAGATCTTTGATATAAATTAAACAGTATAAAACACACACTTTATATTGTTAAAAAAAAAAAAAAACACACACACACACACACACACACTCTTTATGGTTTCCTAAATAACCTTGAAGTACATATTTCACCCCGCCCAACAAATATATACTAATTTAGAAAAACGATAAAAATGATGCATATAAATATTAAATAATGGACGTTAAATATCGAAATAGAAAGAAAAACTTTGGTACCTGATTGATAGGAGGGGAGGGAGGGAATAGGAAAATTTTAATGGGCTTAATTTTTTGAAAGAAAAAAAAGAAGTATGGTTAAAAATTTTTAATTAATTTTTTTTATTCTTTTATTTAACGAATACCATAGGTACACTACCGACTGCACATTTCTAAAATTTTAGAGGTGTCACTATGTACCAATAATCAAACATAAAACACAGAAAATAATCGAGCACACTCATTCAATAAGAAAATGTGGGTGAAATTATTTAATAGTTAATATTATATTCAGTATTATTTAATTATTTTGGGTATTACTAGGCCCTTTTGAACATGATATATATTTTTTTATTTAGTAAAATACTCTAACTTCCTTTATATTTTGCCCTAATTACATGGGTCTCCCATCTATTTTGAAAACATACACTTAAGTTCAAACTATTAACTCTATTAAGAATTTTTTAGAAAGATATTTTTAAATTAAAATTTATATGAAAATAAATTTTATTTAATAATTTATACTTCACCATTAATGATTCCCTAATTTTGGCCAAAATTGTTTAATTAATTTAAGATTTGTTTCCTTTTTCAATTTTTTAAAATTTTCAAATAGTTATTTATTAAATTTTTTATAGTATTAGGATAAAGGCTTAATTAATTTAATTAATATAGACATAAATTTATAACTAAAAATATAATTAATTCTTATAATAAATATATGCTTAATTAAATGGGTTTGTAAATGTTTGTAGCAAAAAAATTATTTTTTGGCTGTTAAAAAAGTAATTCTGAGGCGAATATAAATGTTTGTTTTTTTGTTGAAAGAGGGGTATTTTGGCTAGAAGAAAGGTTTGACAATCAAATTTAATGGTCAGCTAATGGTTGGATGGATGGAAATGAAATTCAAATATACAACGGAGATTTTTGTTATATGCATTGAAATTTCAAGAAAAGTTCATGTACGTTTTCAAAAAATATGGGAGGTTTATGTAATTTAGGTCAAACAGAGGGATATCAATGTATTTTAGTCTTTTTTATTTAAAAAAACTCTTCACTACAAAAAAAAAAAAAACACAACAAATCACCCATGAAAATTTATTCCGCCCCTAATTTATGACGGAGTACCGATGAAAATCCCATCACTAAATTTATGAACGAATTAGTGACAGAAGAAATATTTTTAAAGAGAATCAAATCCTCCACTTAATAATCTAATCACCCTAAATTTGCATGCAATATTAACGTAATATCTCCTTGCAGTTTCATAAACCTTGAAGTTGAACTCTCCCTAGATCTAGATTGGGACAATAATATACTATCAATATTGGCAAAATTTCAACGTGCACATATCCTAATAATGAAACAGAATAAAATAATATCTAGGTTTTATTTGATAAATCCTTATCGCAATTCGCAATATCGTGTTTAAACATATTCATTTGTTTTTTATCCTCCAAACGTGCCGTATGATCTGGCCCCCCATCTAGTGAAAAATAATAAAATAAAGCATTATACGTAGTCCCATAGATTTATATGCTTAAATAATAATATATCTTTCATCTTAATGAAACAGTAATGTGATTTAAGCTAAAAATTCCCCTTTTACAAAATAAACTAGAACTCAGAATAAAACTCAAGATTTCATGTGCTTATAAAAATACAGATAATACTTCCCTACAATATTGTTCTTACATTAATAATAGGTTTGAATCTACAGCCTTAGCCTTGTTACTCCCTCCGGTCCAATTTATAAGAGTTCGATAATCGAATTATACAGTTTAATAAAGCCATTAAAATTAATTAAAAATAATAAGCAGGTATGAAATATTTTTTCCTCAAGTATGCTTTATTTATAAGGGGGCAATTAAAAATAAAGTAAATATAAGTATGACTTACCTTTTAATTAATGCAATATATATAAATATATATATAATTAATGAGGGACAAAAATGAAAAAAAAAATCATTAAATGTTCAGACAACTCTTATCATACACTTATAAAAAGGGATCAAGGCAGCAATTCAAATTTTGAACTTTTATAAAAAAGACCGAAGGGATTATTAATCAACATCAAGTCCAAGAAAGACATGTCAGTTATTAGCAAAATACAATTGACCTTGGACAATACAATCAATGATCCATCTCCTAGCCCCTAGGAAAAGAAAATTTAACGACACATAGTTTGGGGTGTTCATGGTTGGAATTGGCACAAGTCCTTAAAGGAAATGCTAGGGAACAAAGTACACATAAGTATGCAATCGTCTTATATGTAAGCTTAGTCATCATATGAACTGACGCATCTCATTCCTATAAGCATATTCGAAGTGATAGGACGCATCAATATATAGTAGCTCAATAAAATAATAATGTACTCTCTTCTATCTTATTTAATTTGATTTGCTTAAAGATGTTAGTTAATAAGACATGTTTATCTTAAAACACTCTAATAATCGTCCTTAATTCCCTCAATCTCTCTTTTACTTGATTATTATTGAGGGAGCATTAATATGGGTAAATTAGAAAAAGATTGACAAATATAGGATATATGTCTTATATTTAGGATTAACATCAACCCCTCAATTAAATCTTACATTAAAGATCGGAGGGAGTACATTTTTAGGGAACTTAGAAGACCTCACAATAAAAATACTCCATTTGTCCCTATATATAAGGTTCTTTCAACCGAATCATGTAATTCTAAAAAAACAGCTAAAATTAGTTAAATGCAATAATTATGTAGGAAATGTAATTTCTTTCCACAAATGCCTCTGCTTATGAATGAGTAAGAGAGAGAGAGAGAGAGAGAGAGAGAGTAATAATGAGAAAATGACGAGAGAGAATGTATGATAAATAAATGATATAAGAGAATAATATATTAATACTTGGAGGGCAAAACACTAGTACAAAAATCATGATATATGATGATTATTATCAATCATAACTCATGGGTCCGAACTGTCATATGTGTAGGTGCTATATATGCTCGGCATAGATAAATTATGGTTCCAAATCATTATTTATTCTAAACCTATTACAATGGTTTTAATATAATACACGTTATATATTGAGGCTTGGTAAGGTCATAATATACTCATTGTTGTGATAATGATTAACGAGCACATGTGAATAACCGTTATAATATATGGTAATGCTTGCATGATACATAATGGTCTCAATTTGACAACAATTATTTATTCAGTAACATATATAATGATTCTTAAGTAAGAACGTTGACTTTTAATAAAAATAAATAATGGTGTTACATTGTCAACTCTTATGTATTTAGTACATAAATTACAATTTCTAAACAAGAACCATGAACTTTTATAATAAATGATAGTTATTATATAATAATTGTCATTTATGGATGTGAGACTCTTCAAGTGAGAGTTTTCTGAGCTAGTTGGACTTGTCTGTATAGAATAAAATAGTACCTCCCACATTGAGTGGCTATGCAATTTAGGATGGATCAAGACATTCCATGCTTTATGGGAAGAATCAATGGCAATTGTTGACATATATATATGTGTGTGTGTGTGTGTGTGTGTGTGTGTGTGTGTGTGTGTGTGTGTGATAATGTAACTGTTGACATATAATTGTGTATCTACACAAGAATTAACCTTGGAAAGCAAGGTTGAGGGGAAAAATGTATAAATATCCATATAAGAAAGGATGCTTGGGGTATGCAAACCTTTGAGTAAAACAAGGGGTATGCAAGCCCTTGAGCAACCCAACCCAAGGGTTTGAATACCCCTTACGGCCTTTCCTATATGGATATTCGTGTTTTTTCCACTCAGTCGTTCCTTTCCTGGCTTAATTGCTGAAGAGACACAAGGTATAGATGAAAACTACATATAAGATATATAGGTCAAGAGTGCAATTGATTCTAGCCACAAAGCTTAGAAAATCTTTATCTGTTTTGAATTGCATGGCTTCTAGATGTGGAAAATACTACTCTACTATATAGAGTCGAGATCCAGTAGCTCAGAAACTCTTACATTGAAGAATCTAGGATTGATCACAATATTAAATTTTAGAGCTTTTAACTTAGTGCCGCCTACTCAGTACAAAAAAAAAATAGAGAGGAACCTTCTATCAGAGTAATAATGGGTTTTCCAAAACATCATAACTTCACAAAAGCAATTTAATGTCACCTTGGATGCTTTATCAGATTACAATACAACTAAATTAGTTTATTCATCACATCTGTATTGATCTTATGGAAATAACTGCTATATATATATATGGATACTTCCAAAAAATGAGAGATTTTTGCTTAGGGATTTATATCTCCAGAAGTTACTTCCAAGAGAACAAAAGGGTTGGAGCCGTGAATCAAAGCAATGAGTTGACAACTTCCTGTAATAAGAAAGGAACCTTCAATTAGAGAAATACTAGGTTTTTAAAAAAACATAACTTCACAACAGCAATTTGAGGTCACTTTGGATGCTTTATCGTGTCATGACTTCACAAAGGCAACTTAATCTGTTAGGATGAACACTATAAGAACAGGAGAAATCTTCAAAGTGAATGCAAGAAGGATAATACAAAATAGATGTGAGAAATTATAATTAGTATACCCAGCTAGGGCTTATGGAAAAAAACATGAGTTAGGGAAGCAAAAGTAACTCACATGGCAATCGTTGAGATATGGGTCAAGTATATTCACTAGTATGGCTATCACTGAGAAGTTAGACAAAACTTTTTATGGTAGGGTTTGACTGAAAATGACTCTTGACTCCAGGGAAAAACAACAGGAGTCGTAAGGCTATGATGTTGGTGGGTTTCATCGTTCGAACAGGCTAACTGTCAATTATATTATGTTTCAAACGTTTAAATAGAAGAAGAATGACAGTGTTTTTTGGGTTGTCATTCCTAGGATTTTACATCATCATTCATTCGTAAGAACTGTTATTTATTGTTTTACATTTATCACGATTCTTTGTTAATAACCGTGAGGTATGTTATACATTTTTTTAAAAAAAATTTGTTTAGATAATAGTGCCCGGGTAATTACATTGTTTATATTTTATAAAAATAAAAAAAAAATATCACTTTGTGATAGATGATATAAGGTTTGCTATGGCTTCTAGAACTTTTGTTTCCTTCAATTTGAATGAATGAATCAAAAGTCCCAAAAACTCACATCATACTTCACACCCACACATTACTCATCTCTATGGGAGTGGCCTAAACATTTGGGAGTGTGTCAAGATCATGGTGGCCAATCCTATAATTATTAAGAATAAGATTGGCCTTCTTGTTCATACTTGACAAATATCCGACCAGCCTCTTTATATCATGGTCAATGTATTCTGCATGACACATCATTGCCTCTACTTGAGGGAGTAGAGGATGTAGAGGCGGAGGAGGTGGTGGATGTTGCGGAGGAGGAGCAGAAGGAAAAGGAGGAGATAGAGGTTGTGGAGGAGGAGAAGGAGGTGGAGGAGGAGGATGTCAAGGATTTTCTACCAATAGTAAGAAATAAGGAGTTTGAATAGATTGGAAGTGACATGTTTGAACTATCATTGTACACGTTGGAAGTTACGTTGAAGATGAGTAGTTACATGCAGTGGTGGTTAATGAATGTGTACTTAGTTCTCGTGCCTAATCATCGAAGAATGAAAAAGCATGTACTCATTATTATTATAAGCGTAGGGAAGGGGAAAGGTTTCAAACCTTCATGACAGGTTTTATGTAACAACCATCATTTTGTGAGACAAAATATAATCGTTACTAATTGCAACCATTATTTATTTGCATGGTATTTTAATAAGTGACAACGTTTTACTTAACAACCATTATGTATATCAATTTTTTTAAAAAAATTTGGTAGTTGATTATGAAACCACCATTTTACAAAAAAACCAAAAAGATAAAGTATATAAAAAAACAACAAGTTATGGAGATGTTTTATGAATATGATGCATTATTAGATTCTTCCTTCTCCAATAACTTATCCACCTTCTCATTCAAAGAGCAAATGAGAGTGGTAAGTTCCTTTAAGCACTAGTCCATGCATCCTTACTCTTGCAGGTAAACTTAGACCACATGATGGAGCTCGTAGGCCATGTGGACGAGCCTTCATGACTTGTTGGTGATGATAAAGCATAAGTTCTCTTGCATATGTCTATTGTCAACACCCGTTTCCATTTTGATATGCGTAGGGTAATAAAGACCAAGTTCTATAGGCAAACAGAAAAGTATAAATATACTAATAAAAGCATTTGTTTACATACAGGAAACAATAGAGAAGAATTTGAAAATATTTATAATTTGTACAAAAATATCCCAAAATATCCAAGATAAGACCTTATATAACCACTAGCTCTATTGTAGGGATTTGCACTATCATTTTGCCGTGTCTACTACTTTTTCCTTGGATCTACTGGCTCTCGCTGGCACATTTGTCATTTTTGAAAAAGAATGAGATTCCAAGGAATCCCAGTAGCAACGTACTATCATTCATATAAAATGTGGAAAGTATAAATGATATGCACCATGCATATACCAACTAATGAACAATATAAATGCATGTATAATATACATGGGATAGGGCATCACCACCACTATCTAAGTACCTTGATTGGATTGTTACTCCATAACCAAGTAGAGTGCATTTTTCACACCCGCTGCCCTTTCTCGGCAGACCACCCCTTCTGAGAAAATCATGTTGATTAATATAAATACAAACATAATGGCATCCATACATTCATATGAACTATGACATGATGTATGAAGGATAATGTCACTACATAAAGTTTTTTTCTTCTCAATGTGCGCACCTCGTAAAGTGTGCCAATCTCAGGCTCTCAACTTGGTCCTAAAATATCAAATGTACAAGAATTAAGTTAAAATCCATTCATGTACTATTTTAGGCACTTTCATAGTATTTATAGTGGTTATATAAGCCCATTGTGAAATTTTACCAAAATGCACCCAGGGACCTGACCTGGCCCCGCCGTACTCAGTCTGATTGAAGTTTTATAAAATTTTGATCTAGGCTATTCTAACATATTTATGCCCTAAGAATCCATTTCTAGTCTGCCAAAAGACAAGAATGCCCTTGGCAACCTCTATTTTAGGGTTTTAGGAGCGTTTTGGTAATTATGATTTTTAAGGCTTTTTCTGAGAAAGTGTTCAACTGTAACCCCACCTAATTTTCCCTCGTAAACACAATGTAGCCATTAATTTCATGAAAATCTAACTCCTAACCCCTCTAATAATCCTAGCTGAAACTAAGGGGTTAGCCGAAAAAAGTTGGGGTTTTCTGATTCTAGCTTTGCAGACTTGCTACTTTATACGTGTAATCACTTTATTAACTATTTAATTACATTATAATTACCATTTATACTCAATTTTGGTAGCATAACACCTAGGACACCACAGTTTCCAAATTTTGCATTTACAGCAAAACAATAAAAAAATCTCTGAGTAAATTCTCCACGACAACCAGAACAACCAAAGATTATAGTTTAGGAAGTCACCTTAGCTTCCATCTAGCTTTTCCCTCCTTGGCCAAAAGCCCTAGCCTCTTGAACACCAAAATTTATGCTTCAAACACCTTAAATCACACAAAAGAGAAGCTTAGAGGAAGGATTACGTAGGTTATAAACCAAAATTCACTGAAGAAATCAACCTACCTCGTGAGATTTCTTCCTCCTTCTCTCTCTAAAAATCTAAACTCAGCCTCTCTCGCTTTTGGCTGGTAGGCATCGATTTTGAGCATGGAAGGAAGAGGATGAAGTTTTATATTATTTTCCCATATTTCATTTTAATTATCAAATTTCTAAAATTCTGGAAATTGGACTTTATGTACATAAACCCTTATCTTTATGTAACCATGTCATTAAGCCCAAGTATCATGCAACTAATATTTCACTCTTCATGTTACATGTAGGAGAGGCCTATGGGTCCTTCCCTTTGGTCTCAATTGGGTTCAAACTTATTCAAGTTACGTGTACACTTTAAGTCACAATTTTGGTCAAATTTGCACCTTTCCTCAAATTTTTCATAAATTCATATTTATTTGACCAAAATAATCCAAATACATATTTCCCCTTTATTTTCCTTAATTAATTGAAATTAAATTTAATTAATTGAAAAATAATTAATTTTGTGCTAAAATGGCATAATTATGAAATTGTCATTACCTTTTTAATTTAATTCTTTTTCTTCTTTTTCTTTAGCCAATGTCCATTTATTATTGGACCAAATATTTTTTTTCTATTTTTCTCCATTTTTGGGCCTTAATATTGGGTTTTTTAAACAACCCAAATTGATTCCATTATTATTCTTACCCAATTTCTCATGAAAATGAAAATTTATAAAATTCATAAATTCCAAATGTATGAATATTCACCATTTTCTTGCATGTCTCAAATAATTACAATATATTTGGTGAACAAAATTTGGGGTGTTACAGTTCTCCCTCACTTAAATAAATTTTGTCCCCAAAATTTACTGCACTTGTATACCATAAATTCCGGGTAACATTTCCTCATACTTTCCTCGGTGCCCCATGTAGCCTCCCTGGGTGATAACCCTTTCTAGACAATTTTGACAAATTGAATACTCTTATTCTTGAGTTGCTTCTCTTGCCTATCGATGATCTGGTCAGGTGTGACTTCATAAGTCAAATAGTTGCTTATTTCCACACCTTCACACTCAATCATATGCTATGGATTGGGTTGATACTTTTTTAACTGGGAAACATGGAAAACATCATGTAACCTGCTCAGATTAGGTGGCAAAGCAATGTTGTACTCTACTGGCCTAATCCTCACTAAGATCTCGAATGGACTAATGTACCTTAGATGCAGCTTTCTTACTTTCAATGCTTTGCCAATACCTGTGACTGACGATACTTTCATGAATACATGGTCACCACTTTGAATTCTAGATGTTTTCACCTCTTATCAACACAACTCTTCTATTGGCTCTGAGCAGTTAACAATCTCTGCTTAATTAACTTTATTTGCTTTGTTGTTTAATCAACAATATCTGGCCCAAGTAAGTGCCTCTTAGAATACTTTGTCTAGCATAAGGGCGACTGACATTTCCTCCAATATAGTGCCTCATATGGAGCCATTTGGATGATTTAATGATAATTGTTGTTGTAGGCAAACTTTGTCAATAGAAGGAATTTGTCCTAACTACCCTTGAAATTTATAGCGCATGCCCTCGGTATATCCTTAATCGTCTGTATGGTTCACTCTGTTTGCCCATCTGTTTCTGGATGTTATGTCGTGCTAAATCAAAGCTTGGTACCTAAAGCTTCACGAACCGCCTTCCAAAATTTGGAAGTAAACAGTGGATCTCAATCAGAGATATTGTTCTTTAGAGTACTATGTAGTCGCACAATTTCCTTAATATAGATCTCTACCAATTTGTCAAGAGAATTATGGATACTGATAGGTAAGAAGTGGGATGTTTTTGTGAATTTGTCGACTATCACCTATATAGCACCATGGTTTCTGACCTTGGGTAATCCCATCACGAAATCCATCATAATACTTTCCCACTTCCACTCAAGAATCTCAAGGTAGTTTTACAGAAGCCCTAATGGTCATTGATGTTCAACTTTCACTTTTTGGCATGTTAGACACCGAGCGATGAACTTAGTCACCTCCCTTTTCATCCTTACCCACCAATACTAGGACTTTAAGTCATGGTACATTTTTGTAGCAACTGGGTGTAGAGTGTACTTACTCTTATGTGCGCCCTCCATGATTTGCCGTTTCAGTTCTGGTCGCAGTAGAACATAAATCAGCTTCTTGTACCTGACTAGCCTGCTGGGTGACAAGTCGTATCCTGAGTTTCACCCTATCAATCATAACCCTGATAGATAATGACCATCTATCCTGTAGCTATGCTTCTTCAATCATTGCTCTTAGATCATTATATACTTTACTAACATCACTGCTCAACAGAATCTGACTATACAGATTGATATCTCTGAAGGCCTCGATCAGTTTCTATTCATAAATCATCATGGCTGCTACCTGCATAGATTTACGGGTCAATGCTCCTACAATGACATTAGCCATTCCAGGATTATATTTGATTTCCAGATTGTAATCTTTGAGTAACTCCATCCACCTACGCTATCTCATGTTCAGCTCTTTTTACAAGTACTTCAAGCTCTTATGGTCGTAGTACAACTCTATGCTCGCACCATAGAGAAATATCTCTAGATTTTCAGAGCAAATACAATTGTAGCCAACTCAAGATTATGAGTGGATAGTTTAGTTCATGAGGTTTCAGCTGATGAGATGCATATGCCACCACTTGGCCATGCTGTATCAACACATATCCCAGTCCATGATAACTGGCATCTGTATAAATAATGTATGTAAACTATGAATCTGGGATTATCAGCACTGGTGCTGTAGTCAACTTCTGCTTCAACTCCAAGAAGCTCTATCACAATTCTCATCTTATATAAAATGTTGAGTTTTTTGCATCAATTTTGTCAATGGCAATCCTATTCTAGAGAAATTATGTATGAATCTTCTGTAATACTTGGCAAGACCCAGAAAACTGTACACTTCAAATATAGTCTCTAGCCTCTTCCAGTTCAATACTACTTCCACCTTTCTAGGATCAATAGAGACCCTTACTATGAGACAACATGGCCCATAAACTTTACCTCTGAAAGCCAAAATTCATATTTACTCAACTTCATATAAAGTTACCTATCCATATAATATATTCAACACAGTTCTTAGATATTGCTCGTGTTCGGCCTTACT
Source organism: Inga laurina (assembly GCA_963855925.1). Taxonomy (NCBI): domain Eukaryota; kingdom Viridiplantae; phylum Streptophyta; class Magnoliopsida; order Fabales; family Fabaceae; genus Inga; species Inga laurina. The sequence continues at coordinate 59,651,426 of OY979708.1, forward strand.
CTTGAATATACTAGTATATCGTCAATAAAGACTACTACGAATTGGTCTAGGTATGGATGAAAGATTTGATTCATGTAGTCCATGAACACGACAAGTGTATTGGTCAGCCTAAATGGCATCACAAGGAACTCATAATGACCATATCTAGTTCTAAAAGCAGTTTTTGACACATCTTCTCCTTTAACTTTTAGCTGGTGGTATCCCAATCGCAAATTGATCTTCAAGAATATGCAAGAACTAGATAATTGATCAAGCAAATCATCGATTCTAGAGAGTGGATACTTTTCTTAATAGTCACCTTGTTCAGCTCTTAATAGTCAATAGAGAGACACAGGCTTCTATCCTTCTTCTGGGCAATGAGCACTAGAGCACCCCATGGTGAGATGTTGGGTTGAATGAACCCTTTCTCAAGTTGCTCCTCAATCTGCTTCTTTAGTTCTACTATTTCACTTGAAGCCATTCAGTATAGGGCTTTAGATATTGGACTTGCTCCAGGCCTAAGATCAATTGAGAACTCCACTTCCCTAGCTGGAGGTAATCCACTGATATCCTCCGGAAACACATCAAAAAACTCATTCACTACAGGGATATTTTCTAAGGCTATACCGACCTTCGACTGCATAGAGCAAAACACTATGTACCCTTGATAACCTTTCTGTAAAGATCTCTAAACCCTTTCCTATAGATAGAAGGTTAAGTGTAATTTTGGTGTCAACTTGTGGTTGTGAATCAAGATATATCACCCTCTTTGCTTTGCAATCCAACAATACACAATTGGATGTCAACTAGTCAATCACCGAAATTACCTCTAACCCTTGCAAAGGCAAACAGATCAGGTTTACAGTTGATTTACGCCTCTCTACATTTACCACACAATTCACATAAATATCAGTTGTAACAATTTGAGGCCCCGTGGGCGCAGATACAACCAGATCATATGAGGATGTATACACATGTAAGTTTAACCATCTCACACAGTCATATGTAATAAATGAATGGTTGACACCCAATACATACATAAAATGTACTAGTCTGTCGTTCAGAGAAATCATACCTTAAATCAGTTCTAGATACTTCCTAGCTTCTTCCTATTTCAGTGTATAGACCCTACCTGGAACCCTGGGCCTTGTCTTATCTAGCTGCTGCTTCTGTAGGCAATCCTTGGCAAGATGTCCCCACTTATTGCAAAAGAAGCAAGTGAGCAACTTATTTAGATTTGATCTAAATAGAATCCTGCTGCAAGATCTACTAGGGTAAAGTGGCTTTTGCCAACGCCAATAAATTCTACTTTTAGATGAACCTTGGCCTTCTGGGCCCCTAGCTTGATTCAGCCTCTTATTGTTACCCCTGAAAGGTCTACCTTGATCTTTTTGCTTCTATGATGAACCACCACTTCCAGAAGCACCCTTGTTACTGTCTCTAGCAGACAAACTCAACATACTTTTCTCGATGTAAAGGCATTCTTCCACTGCTTTACTAAACTCAGTGAAATGATGTGAAATCAGTTTTTCTTTCATTTCTAGTCTCATCCCCTCAATCATCATTTTAGCACTCTATTGTTCATTATTGTGAAGCTTAGGTATGCTAAATATTGAGATAACTGAATGTATCAAGCCAGATAATCATCAAAGCTCTCCCGTTCTTGTTGTCGAATGCTCAAAAACTCTTTTTCTTTCTCTCGTCTGACGGATGGAGGAAAATATTTCTTATTAAATAGTATTGGAATAATTCCTAGGTGATTGGAATATCCCTTCCCTTCAGAATGAGCTTGGTGTTCTTCCACCATCGGGCTGCATCACCCCTAGCTTATATATGGCTAGCAGAACTTTGACCTTATCCAGGCATAGTAGGATATTGAAGATCTTTTCCAGACATGATAGCCAAACCTCCACTAACTATGTGTAATATCCCAATTTTTGATTAAGGGCAAATCATGATTATTGTGGATAATTATGAATTTAATTTGAATTATTATGTGTTTTATGGAAATATTAATTAATATGTCATAATTATTGAAAAATTGGAAGAATGGAATTATTGGTCATGAGTTGGTAATTAAGGGAGAAACTAATTACTAACTAAGAGAAAATGGGATGTGTAATTAAAATGGCTAATGGAGAGATTAGATAAGTTAATTGGTGACATATTCGGTGTAAGCCAATAGCAAGTTGACATGTGGCAAAAGTGTGTATGGTGAGTGATGAGGAGAAAAGTCAAATGGAGAGTATTTTAATCATTTTTCTCTCTCTTCCTCTCCTCTCTTTTTGCTGAAGTCATGGAGGGAGTATCATTATTTTATTCTTCACTCCTCCTCCCTCTCATCTCTCACGTCCTCTCTCTGCATCTCACCATCTCTCTCTCATTCTTGCTCTCTTTCTCTCGTCAGCCATGGAAGGGGAAAGGGAAGGGAAGAAAGCTTGAAAAAGGTAAGGAAAATGATCCCTATTGCTCAAACTCCATTCATTAAAGTTGATCCTTGAGTTAAGAGCAACATTTCTATGGTTGTAGCTTGTCCATTGGTTGTGATTTGTGGCCACACGAAATTTTGGGAGGTGGTGAATCAAGAACTCCCTTTGAGAAAGTTGATAAGGTGAGTGAGACCTATCTATCTATCTATGTTTTATGCCAAATGGATTAACTTGGATTTTCTGGAATTCTTGGGCCATTTTCGAAAATGAGGGCCATTGAGAGTTTGGTATATGTTTGGTATGGAATTTGTATGTTGGAATGCATTTTGGATAGATAGAGTTGATTGGGTTTGAAATTGTTAAGTTTGGAAATTTTGAGAGTTTAGTGTTTAATGTTACCCAAAACCAAAGCATGATAATGGAATAGGATTTTGGTGATTTTGACATTCCTATTGGATTTCTTGAGTGATTTTGTCTGGGAATGAGCTTGGTTATTGATTTTGGGTTCATTTAAATCACTTGGGAAAAGTTGGAAAGTTGTCTAGTTTGAGCTCTGTTTTGCGCAGTAAGTTTGGACGAGCGTTTTGAATGACCAAATGGTATTGGAAAATTATGAAACTTTCCAGTCTTAAAGTTCACATCCCAAGATTTAAAATGGATATATATTTTGTGTCATTTCGTTTAGAATTCTGTGAGATATGGTTGTCCAAAGTTTGGGATTGAAACAGAACTCTGTTTTGGAGTAGTGTTTAGTTTTTGGTGATTCTGTATTTTTTTAGTGATTTCCAGTAATGGGTTATATTTTTCCTTGAAATAGGACTTATATACCTTTCATTTGGCTTTGGAATCACCCTGTTTCGATTTTTCTAGTATTAGTTATGAATTTTGAAAGTTCAGCCAAGAATCAGGGGATTTCTTGGCCGCGACCCAAGGTCGCTGGCCGCGGCCCAAGCCTTTCTGGCCTGATTCTGGCCGCGGCCCATGGGTGGCTGGCTGCGGCCCACGGCCTTCTGACCATATTTTGGCCACGACCCAAGGAAGGGCTGGCCGCAGCCAACCCCTGTGTTCCAGCACTTTAAGTTTTCGAAAGGAGATCTTTAACCTATTGTTTCCCAACCTTTTAGGGCTTTTATTAGAGGCATTTGTGGCCTCTTAAGGGTCAATTATGATAACCAAAATTAAGTGTTTCAAGTTAATTAAGTCTTGAAATAGAATATAACTCTTCGTCTCTAATCATGATTCTAGGATACGATATTTGCCCTCCTCGGGAGAGACCGGCGCTAGGACACGCACGGAAGGATCAAGGTAGTGACTCTTCTCTCATATTATGTATGATGTTTTGGCATGCATAACTTATCGTTGAATTTGTGAAATGTGTGCCACGGTCCATTACGGTGTGAGCAGGTCAGCGTGAGCCGTGTAGGGATTGACGGTGCTGCCGTCGTAATCGACATGGATATTGTGAATCCGACCCGTGGGGCGACGTTTGTGAATCCAGCCGTGGGCTGTGTGTATCTTGCCTGTATGGCTTGTGTATGAAATGCATTATATGAATCCCAGCTGTGGTAAAATGTATTGTGTGGATTGTTATGATGCAATGCAACTAAGCAATTCAGCGTGAGCAATCGTAAGGGATGACATGTGTCATACTAACCATTGCCGTTGTAATTGCCGTTGTAGTTGCTTGTTGTGGTTAATGATTTACTTACATGCACTATTATTGTACATTATATGATTGATTTGTTACTACGAGGATTCCTTAGAATCTCACTCTCCCAAAAACCATGTTTTAGATAGGGCAGAAGGATCAAAGGGAAAGCGGGTGACGAAGAGCGGATAGAGCTCTGAGTTAGATGTATATTTTGGGTTATTTGTTATCATGTATATCTTTTGGATATTTTTGGGAAACAATTGTATATAATGGGATTGGTAGTATAGTTTTGTGTAATCCCCAAGTTAAGGGTAATGAATTGTGGGCTTTGTGCCTTTGTAAAACCCTTATTAATGAATGGAACCCGAGTGTGTCTGGAATTTGCTTTATACTCTGATATTTGTGAATGAAATCAACTTGTACAGGCCATTTAGTATTGAAATGTGAATATGAGACTCTCATGAATAGATTTTGTAAAATTCTTTTTGTAAGCCATGATTTTGGAAAGTTTGATTTTGTTTAAGTCTCAAAATCATTTAAGGTCTCTAATTCTTTATCAATTACGTGTTTATGAACTAAATCTCGGCCTTAATGGTGAAGGGGGTTACACTATGGGTCAAACTTCCCCCTGAACGATAGGAGGTTACTGCTTGCTAAACCTACCTACCCAGGTTTGTATGTTAGCTTCTGGCTCAGGTAGAACATGCTCTAGTAGAGGTTCTTCATCACTATCTCCCATGACAAACTCCTTTAGGCGATCTTGCCTATACTGTACTTCTCGTAATTCTTCTTTGATATTATTCATCGTAGCCTGTTATTGTGTTAACATATTTAGTATTTGTTTGTTGGATTAGATCTACCCTAAGGCCTTGTTCTTACTCATCATTACCATGTCTACCTCTTCCTTGGCCTCTACCTTTTGGTTTACCGCGTACCATCTCTATAATTCACACTACATGAAAATAGAGAAGAAATAAATTTCATATAAGAGAAAGGGTATTCTTGTCATTTCATAAAAGTCAAGGTACATAGATATGTCATATGTAATATACATTAGATATTTACAATAGTTACAGAAAGATAGAAACATCATTCAACCAATAAACTACTGTACTTGACATACTTGTCCTTTTACTTTACATAACACCTAAGTTACACACAACTTCCCAGGGGGCCACCCATCCCTGGATTTCCCTGAGTCAAGCACGATTAACTTTCTATGTACCGTCCTAAAACACTGACTCTGCCTTTATCTTCTTATGTCTGACGATTCCATATGACTGCCCTCACCTCGAAATACGTGCCAGTTACCTCCTGTCACCAAAATATACTGCTTAGGTCCCACATCAGTCTATGTATATAAATCTCTATACCAGGTCACCATATGGCCCAGAAACACATAGATATTCCTATTTGGACCCCACTTCACAATGTTGATCTTCTGTCGATTCTAGAAAGCGGAGTTTGGGAAGTAGTCCAATGTCGTATTCACCCAGAACTCATCGGGAAGCTCTACCGCTAGCTACTTCCTAATCTCATACATCCCTGTGGTAAAAGCCCTGCGGTATCTACCGCAAAATGTAGTCCCACAGCTCCATATTCGGCTGTAAGTCGTAGTCTAACTCTACTGACTCAGCCTGAGACTTACAATCACTTGGCTTATCCTCCTCTGGATCGAAATCTGAATCATCTGATGACACCTGTATGGTCTCGCCTGCCAGTGACCCTGCGAGTGATGCTAGCCTCGGCTTGGGTCCGTATAATAGGAGTGCGGGAACACTCTTCCTACCATTCGTCTCATCCAAAGACCTCTCAGTAGGTAATATTCCTTAAACTATTGTCCATCAGGGATACCATTCTGACAATGCCAGAACCACTTATTAGCTCTGCTAGAACTTCTTAGGCTCTAATACCAAAAATATCAACACCCGTTTCCATTTTGATATATGCAAGGTAATAAAGACTAAGGTAATAAAGACTAAGTTCCATAGGCAAATAGAAAAGTACAAATATACTAATAAAAGTAGTTGTTTACATACAGGAAACAATAGAGCAGAATTTGAAAATATTTACAATTTGTACAAAAATATCCCAAAATATCCAAGACAAGACCATATATAACCACTAGGCCTATTTTCAGGATCCGCACCATCATTTTGAGGCGTTTGCTACTTTTTCCTTAGATCTATTAGCTCCCATTGACACATTTGTCATTTTTGAAAAAGAATGAGATTCCAAGGAATCCCAGTAGCAACATATTATCATTAATATAAAATGTGAAAAGTAGATATGATATGCATTATTTATGTACCAATTAATGAACAATATAAACGCATGTATAGTATATATGAGATAGGGTTGTTAGAACCGGATGACACCCAAGAGGGGGTGAATTGGGTGTAAGATGAAATCTTAAGAACTTTGAAAATTTTTTCCCATCTTAATGAAAATAATAATTATGAAGGTAATGAATCATAAATCAATAGTTAGATTAAATAATGTATGCTGGAAATATAAGAGCTTAGCAAAGAGAATATGCAAACTGTGATTTATCCTGGTTCAGTTTAATCCATGATAACCTACGTCCAGTCCCCAGGCTCCTCCTGAGATTTTCAAATCCACTATCTTATTGTTTAATCCGGGCATAAGAAAAGCCTCTACAATCCTATAAGTTTAGTCAGGCACTTGTTAAGCCTTTGACAAATCTCTCACCGAGATACTCCCCATTACAACAAGTCCTACGAGCAGAGCATTCCCGAATACCTTCTTCTCCTGCTTACTCATGCAAGTCTTACAAGCAGCAACGTTCTCTCCTACTTACACCCCTCTAAGTCTTATGAGCAGCAATGTTCTCTACTGATTGCACCTTGTAAGTCTTATGAGAAAAAGTCTTATCGGCAATTCTCTCTACAGCTTCCCCCATAAAGAAATCAACCCTCTCAAGGTCCCTCTAACTTGAGATCAATTTAAAACTACAATTCAAAGTGTTTATAAGCTATCTCACAGAGTAGATAAAATGCTCACTGAAGTATAATACAAATAATTACTCTCACATATACATGACATACAAAATAGATAAGAATAAAGAGTGGTTGGGTCGAAGTGGGTGACTCATGATTTCTGCACATTGGGTTGTCGCTTTGTTCGCTACTGCTCTTTTCTCTGAATGCTATTATATTTATAGTTGTGTTGTAGAAGATAATCATTGTAAGCATTGGTACGTTGGAGTCCCATTGCTTCATTTGACCATTTAGTGCATTTGAACAACTAGGTGCTATGAAATGTCTGTTATAGAGTGGAGAGTCTCGTTGAAGAGTGGAATGATTCATTATGAATTGTATGTTAAATTATGGAGTGGGATGTTCTATTATGAAACTAAATGTCATGTTGTGGAGCATTTGTGTTTCAAACATTTGTCCATGGTAGGTCAATCTTTTGTCGTGGTAGGTAGCCGATATTCGGTGTGTAATGATTCCACCCACCATAATTGACTCTCTCATTTGAATTTGTAATGCGAACATTTAATATCCTATTTCATACATGAAATATATGTTAGTTAACATTTATGAACAATAACAAGTGAAAACATAATGATTCAATAACATTTAACCATATTCAGATTATTCGCTATGAGTTTGTATTACGTTATGTTTCTGAGCCAATTGCATTTTCAAGTTGAATGTCAATCCTAGCTTAATCACCTAGAAAATGCTTAATCACTAATATGATGAAGTGTTAGAGTGATTAGAGGCAAAAAAATGAGTTACATAATTATTTCTATGATTTTCAAAAGTTATGAAGCGTTGCTCAGTTTTTGCTAGAAGTACACCTCGGAAGTACAGGATGTGCACTTATACTTTTTGCCAACCCTTAAGTGCAATTGGAAGTGCAGGAAGTGTGGGTTGCCAACACTCGAGTGATAAGGTCCTAACTTAAGTGCGCTTCATATTTTCAGGTTCTTGAATTCTCTCTGGCAAACACTTTCAGTGTCATACTCCTAGGACTTGAGAGTAAATCTGGACATCACTCGAGTGTTGTTGAAATTCTTCTACTTCATAGCCACTTCTGGAACACACTGGTATGATATTTGCAAGAGTGATATTTCTCACTCACGAGTGTATTAAGCTCTCACTCGAGTGTACATGTATATTGCACTATGGATTTGAGCTTATGGGCAACATTCACATGATATTTTCCAAGAGTGCATTTTTGGACTTGCGGGTGTTTAAGTGCCACATCAGACCCAATCAATTCATTTGAATCTAAATATGGTGAGTAATGTATCATAAGAAAGCTCTTTTTATATACATTTCAATGCATAAAGAATCAGCTTCAAACTCCTTGTATTTTGCAAGTTATGATCAAAGGAGTGTCTTTTGCACTAAATAATATAAGCATCAACATCCAGAAGGTGTATCTCTCAGTATATTACTTCAAATTTGATAAATTACCTATCCATGGAAAGGTATTTGAGTCTAGTTTCACATGGAACTAGTTTTGTCTCAATCTGATATGTATTTTGAGAGTTATGTTCAAAATATCAAACCTAATTTGAAAAGTAACGGTGATTCCAGTGTCAACTTCCAACGATCATATATCCTGCATCTGAGCTCCTTTGAATGTGATTTTTGTGTCTATTTTTTGTGTTGGGCGTCGACTTTCATATTCCACTAGTTTCTTTTCAATTTGACATATGGTTGAGAGATATGGCCAACATACTGGACCTCTATCAGGCTGAACGAAAAAAAGAGTAGAACAAAGTGCTCCTGACACTTAGTGTGTTCTTCCCTCACTCGAGCGCTACAATGTTGCACTTGCTAGAGTGAATTTGTACTTTCAATCTACACCTCGAGTGCTATAGTGATTTGCATGCTGCAGTACTTACATGCTATAGTGCCAAAACAGTGCTCGGTTGCTATAGTATCGACTACTACAATGCCAAATGGTGGCTTCTAATTTCCTTCTGACCATAGAAATCTCAGAGTTATTTTTAAGAACTTGAATCTTGATATTCGTATTAGATCTTGTAAGGTCTTCTTTCTTCAATATCTTTCTTTTTGATTTTGCTCTTGATAATCATTCTCCATAATCCAAGTAGGCATCTCCATGACTATATTCAATTTCTTTATTCTTCTCCCTTTTGTTCATTCTCATCAATTCAATCACTTCTTTCTATATTTGATAATTTTGTCATCTCATTCTTCTTCCATAATTCAACCTAATTAATCTGCAAGATATTTCACATTAAACATAGTAATTAGTCAAAGTATAAAATACACTACATAAAATTTTTGCTCTTATCAATTCACATCTATATTTGACATCATCAAAACTAATCATATCTAACAAGGGCATCACCACCACTATCAAGTACCTTGGTTGGATTGTTACTCTATAACCAAGTAGAGTGCATTTCTCACACTTACTGCCCCTTCTCGGCAGACCACCCCTTATGAGAAAATCATGTTGATTAATATAAGTACAAATAATTCCATCCACACATTCATATGAACTATGACATGATGTATGGAGGCTTTTTCTTCTTGATGTGCGTACCTCATAAAGCATGCCAAACTCAGGCTCCTAACTCGGTCTTAAAATATCTAATGTATAAGAATTAGGTTGAAACCCATTCATGTACCATTTTAGGGACTTTCATAGTGTTTATAGTGGTTATATAAGCCTATTATGACAATTTACTAAAATGCCCCTAGGACCCAGCTTGGCCCCGCTGTGCCAAGTCTGCCCATACTTTTTCTGAAATTTTAAACTAGGCTATTCTTACATATTTCTACTATAGGAATCCATTTTTGGACTTAGAATTACAAAATTCACTGCCAAAGGACAAGAAGGCCCTTGGCAGCCCTTATTTTAGGGTTTTAGGGGCATTTTGGTAATTATGATTTTTAGAGCTTTTATGAAAAAGTGTTCAACTGTAACCTCACCTAAGTTTTCCTCCTGAACATAATGGAGCCATTAATTTCATTAAAATCCAACTCCTAGCTCCTCTAATAGCCTTGGCCTAAACTAAGGGGTTCCTCAAGAAAAGTTGGGGTTTTTCGATTCTAGCTCCACAGACCTGCTCCTTTCTACTTCTAATCACTTTATTAATGATTTATTTACATTATAACTACTATTTAGACTTAATTTTGGTAGCATAATGCCTAGGACACTACATTTCCCAAATTTTACAATTATAGCAAAACAATCAGAAATTCACAAATTAAATTGTCCACAACAGCCATAACAACCAAAGATTGCAGTTTAGGAAGTCACCTTAGCTTCCGTCTAGTTTTTCCTTCCTTGGCTAAAAACCCTAGCCTTTTGAACACAAATTTGTGCTTCAAACACTTTAAATCATGTATAAGAGAAGCTTAGAGGAAGGATTACGCAGGTTAGAAACCAATTCACTGAAGAAATCAACCTACCTCGTTAGATTTCTTCCTCGTTCTCTATCTAAAACTCTGAACTCTCCCTCTCTATCTTTGGGCTGTTAGGCTTTGGTTTTGAGCATAGAAGGAAGAGGATGATGTTTTATATTATTTTCCCATATTTTACTTTAATTATCAAATTTCTAAAATTCTAAAAATTTGACTTTATGTACATAAACCCTTATCTTTATGTAACCATGTCATTAAGCCCAAGTATCATGCAACTAATATTTCACTCTTCATGTTACATGTAGGAGAGGCCTATGGGTCCTTCCCTTTGGTCTCAATTGGGTTCAAACTTATTCAAGTTATGTGTAGACTTGATGTCACAATTTTGGTCAAATTTACACCTTTCCTCAAATTTTTCATAAATTCATCTTTATTTGATCAAAATACTCCAAATAAATATTTCTAATCTAATTTCCTTAATTAATTGAAATTAACTTCAATTAGTTGGAAAATAATTAATTTTGTGCTAAAATGGCATAATTACGAAATTGCCATTACCTTTTAAATTTAATTATTTTCTTCTTTTTCTTTGGTCAATTTCCATTTATTACTCGACTAAATATTTTTCTCCATTTTCTTCATTTTTGGCCCTTAATATTGGGCTTTTTAAATTACCAAAATTTATTCCATAATAATTCTTGCTCAATTTCTCATGAAAATGAAATTTTATAAAATTCATAAATTCCAAATTCATGAATATTCACTATTTTATTGCATGTCTCAAATAATTACAATATATTTGGGGAATAAAATTTGTGGTGTTACATCTATAATTTAGGTGAAGAAGAACAAAAGCTTGTAGTTGGCTATGAGAAGTTGAAATTGAAGTGGGGAAGTAGAGTTTAGTTTTTGTATGTTTATATAGAGAAGGATTCATAAATTATCAAGATGTCGCATGCTTTAAATTTATAGATCATTATATTTTATAAGTTGTGACAATTGGTTTTTAATAATCATTAGGAATTTGAAGTGGTATTCTAATAAGTGACGGGTTTTTTGTAATAACCATTATGTATTTGAAATTTTTATAATTTTAATATGTGCATGGTTGTATGTAGCAACTACCATATTATAGAAAGAAATAAAAATAGGTGAATTTAATTAGATATTTATGAAACCATTATTCTTTTTTCCATGCCATGAGTTGCATGATAGTTGCTTCAAGAGAGCTGTTATGTATTTTTGAATTCATGACGGTCTTTTAGAAAGAACATTTTAAGAACCATTACTTATGTTATTTCATGACAGTTTTTCTGTAAGAATTGTTATATATGTTCTTTTACTACTACAAAAAAACACAAGCTGCGGCCTTAATTTAAAGAATACTCCAAGCACTATAACTTCCAGCGTCGTTAAAACAAGTTATAGTGCTTCTTGAATATATGGGAGCACAATAACTTGATTGTTATTGTTTTAAAAAAATATCACTTCCTATGGCGCTTCTCTAGGGAAGTGTCGTAGGAAGTCATTTGACTTTGTACGACGCTTCCCTGGAGAAGTGCCGTTGGAAGTCTTTTATTTTAAAAAAAGAAAATTATGACTTCCTACGGTACTTCCGTGGAAAAGCGCTGTAGGAAATTTTTTATTTTAAAAAAAATGTAATTTTATAACATCCTATGGCACTTCGCTGAAGAAGCGTTATAAGAAGTCTTTTATTTAAAAAAATTTCATAATTATTTTATTTTCCTTATGAAAACCTCTATTTACAATCCAAAATGCACTGCAATTTACAATACAATCCAGAACAAAATGAAATAATATTGCACATATTTTTTGCAATATTGCGTCTTCATGTATCAAGCATAAAAGAACTTCAGCATTTAAGGTGCTTAAACTTGACCCATACATGTTACTTCTACTGAAGATTAAACTAAATATTATTATATTTGTAATCTCAAATACAATGTATAAGAAGTTCAAGAAGATAGAGTTGATACTTCAAATAAATACCTGAAAAAAAATTATGAGCACAGATATAAGATTCATGACAGATTTTAACTAAAAGAAAACATAAACCAAATGTTAAAAAAAGAAAAATACTTACAAGTTAGGGAGCTTCTGAAGGAGGCTAAGATACGAAAAAAAAACACATGGGAGAGGAAGCTTTGTATTTCAACTAAGTTTTGGGAAATGGGTGAGCTAGAGGGAAAGCGGGAAAATGAAAATGAAAATGAAAATGGTGGGGGGTGCAAATTAAATAGCACCGTGTATAGAAGCTATGGCACTTTTTGTCAAAACGCTATAGCTCCCTAATTAAAAAAATAAAAAAGCAAACACCAAATACAAAAATAACCTTACATATATTCAAGACATCACATGTAGCCTTGTATATTTCAAGACACCACGTGGTGCCTTAGAGGCCTTGTATAATATATGGCATTAGTAAAAAAAAAGTGCATGCTTCATTAAATAAAAAAAGAAAGAAATAGGCCTTAGCCGGAGTTTCATGATGAAGGGCTGGCTAATACCTCTTCATCATGAAGTGTCAGCTAAGGCCAAGTGTCGGCTAAGGCCAAACCAAAGGCCTTAGCCAGTCCTTCATCATGAAGCACCGGCTAAGGATTTTTTTTTAAAAAAAAAATTTACGAAGCAATTTTTTGTGTGTGAAGCAAGCACTTTTTTTTAGTAATGCTATATATGAGTAAGGCCTTAGCCGATGCTTTATTATCAAGCACAGGCTAAGGCCATTTTCTTGTACAAAGTAGGTGATTTCTCTTTTGGCTTATTACAAGATTCTGAACAATAATATCCTTTTGACTTACTCCCACCCTACAAGATACTTTATTTTTAAGCACCGAATAAGATTTTTTTTCAAATAAACAAATGTGCAAAAATTTAGGAAAGTGCCGCATAAGCATAATACTAAGCTTTGACGCTTATATTAAGAAGCATTGTAGCTTTGAACTTCTTTTTTTTTAAAAAAAACTATTATCTATGATGTTTTTCCAAAGAAGCGTCACAAAAGGGGCACCATTAAATCCCTCTTTTATAGTAGTGTTTTTTTAAAAATATATTTAAAACAAAAAATGAAAAAATGAAAAAAAAAAAATAGTGGCAAGTAGCTTGATGAATTGATGAGATCACTAGGCTACCCGTAACTAGAGGAGTAGCTAGGATCATTGTTAGGATCATGACCAATCCCATACTCATCAAGTATGAGATTATCCTTCCTGTTCAAACTGAAGAGGTATCCAGAAAGCCTCCCCATGACATTGTCAATATGTTCTGTATGCTACAACCATGCCTCCAGTTGATGAAGCATAACATGTGAAGGTGGCGGGCAACTAACTCTTAGAAATTAATAACATTCCAACACATTTTCTTCTCTTTTTACCTATTTTTGGATTCAAAATGTGCATAAGAAGAAGTTTATAGAAGAAAATGTGCATAGTATCAAGCAAAAATTAAAGAAATTCTTATTTACATCCTCCTACTTTTGTAGGAGGATGGAGACAAGTTTTAAAGCTCTCAAAGATCCAAGAAACAAGGAAAGAACAAAGGAAGTGAAGTATTATAAAGTTAAAAGAAGGAACTTGTACAACTTGTTTCAACAAGTTATGAGCAAGCAGAAGCAAGTAAGAGAAAAACAAGAAGTTTGTTCTCTGTGTCACTGGCCTCAGTAAATGGCAAACTCGCAGAGGCAAGTAAACAATCTGAAGAAGTTTTCTATCTATGTCACTAGCCTCAGCAAGTGGCAAAATTGCTGAGGCAAGTAAACAATCTAAAGAAAAATTTGCTCTCTATGTCACCGGCTGTAGAAAGTCCTGGAAAAATTGAACTGCACATTTTGATTTCTGTTGCTACAAAAGACTATTTAACCTATGAAAAAGTGATGAAAACACACATTCTTGACTTTGGAAAGTTGGATCATGAATAAGAAGAGCTTAAGGAAGAGTTCTTGAAGCGTTTTGAAGCTCTGAAAGTGATTCCAAGAGAGATTTTAGAGTTCCTACCTTGGTGTTTTTACTTTTTCTTCCAATCTCTACTTAGTTCTAGATGTATTTGGTTGTTTGGCTTAGTTTTTCTACACATTTGGACATGTGTAGCTAAGCATTTCTATTCTAAGATTTTTTTGACTGTTTGTATGGATTAAAACTTGAATATTCCTCTCTTTTGGTAGATAATGATATATATGTGATGATATTATCGTTTGCTTAATACTTCTAAGTGATTAGCCTCTATAGATTGGTTTGTTCACTTGGATTTGACTTAAGAGAGCTAATCTAGATGTAGGACTTGGTTAAAATCATGCTTGACTTGACGTTTACTTGATAAATGGATGGTTTATGAGTAAAATAGAGATATATTTATTAATCTTGCATTGTTACATTAAGGTTGTTTCTTAAAGATTGATTTCCATTAACTGTAGCAAGAGATTGTGCATTTCAATGAGAAGAAAAACTTGATTTTGACTTAAGAGAGCTAATCTAGGTGTAAAACTTGATTAAAATCAAGCTTGACTTGATGTTTAGTTGACAAATGGATGGTTTCTTAGTAAAATAGAGATATATTTATTAACCTTGCAATGTTACATTAAGGTTATTTCTTAAATATTGATTTTCATTAAGGGTTAAGGTGCAGATTTACCAATGAAGTTTTAAGCAAGGGGTGCCAAGCACAATTATATTTTAAAGGGGGCAAAATACACGTAAGGAATTAAAAATAGAGCATCCACCACAAACTTATTAACTTGCTCATAACATCTGTTAAGTGTAATTGCAAATTGTCTATGTGGCATTTAAGGAAATAAAACATCTATCGCAGCGCCTCCAATCTGTGATGACAATATCCTTTTCAGACCTTCATAGTTGTCCTCATGACTATGTTGTCGTAGCAACACAACCCTCCATTGGCATCTTCCTGTAGACAATGATGAAGATGCAGCCATCAATATTGCTCTTTGACCTTGCTTTAGCTCCACAATAGTTCTAGTCTTTATTCCTCTTCCAGGTCTACTTTGTCCCTACTTCTTGGAGTTGAGTAAATCAAGTTGTAGAGAGTTAGGTTTTCTCTTAATAAATTTATTCAATCCTCTCACTGCCACATTTTATATCCTTAAATGCCACATAGACAATTTGTAATTACACCTAACGAACGCTATAAGCAAGCTAACGGGTTTGTGGTGGAAGCTCCATTTTTAATTCTTTATGTGTATTTTTGCCCCCTTTAAAACATAATTGTGCCTAGCGCCCCTTGCTTAAAACTTCATTGGTAAATTTGCATCTTAACCCTTTAATTAATTGTAGCAAGAGATTATGCATTTTAATAAGAAGAGAAACTTTATTTTGACTTGAGAGAGCTTGCCAAATGCTTTTGAACATTAGAGTTGTAACCCCCTGCCTTTAACCACGTAATTATAATTCGATATCACATAGTTAAATTGGTTTAGAGACCGTCGGATAGCTTAAACTCATTTCAAGTTCCTACACTATAGTAGGGTTTTCACCAAAAACTTTCAAAAACTCTTCTCTATCCTGGTCTCAATTTCAAAATTTGAATATAATTACCTATGCAGTTAATTTACATTCACACACATCAGAGTGTATAACCAAATCCCCGACAACTCCCGGGTTCTATACATATATAATCTGAGGGTTTAAAAGTCTCCACTAGGGGATTACATAACCAAAATCAACAGTAATATTTACATCTCCAAAAATAAACAGTAATCCCAAGTCCAAAATAGTTAACCAACAGCCTAACAACACACTCCACAAGATCCTAGCCGCTCCTGGTGGTTCGCTTCTCCTTGGAGCCACTTGCCCTGTCTGAAATGTTAGTCAATGGAAAGAATGAGATTCAAAAGAATCTCTGTAGTAACAAACGACTCATACAGTGTATAAACACATAGCATATATGATCATGTTAAGCAGCATCACAATGTATCATGGCTTTCGCCACAAACAACAGCACTCATGGCTGTAAACTCTAAGCGTCAGCTTTCGCTGCGATCTCAATGTATTCACAAAGTATTCACTAGGTGTCAGCTTTCACTGCGATCACAAAGCATCACAATGTCACAATGTCACAATGTATTCTCAATGCAAGACAAACATACATACAATGTTTCACACAAAGTATAAGAGAGGAGTCACTACCTGGTTCTTTCCGAACGTGCTCTGGCACGGGTCGTTCGCGAACAGGGCAAATATCGAATCCTACAATTCCAAATGCACCATTTAGACACTTCCATAGTGTTTCTTGAGGTTATATGAGTCCATAATGAAAATTTACAAAAATGCCCCCAGAGACCCGGCCGGCCCCGCCGTACCCGGTCCGGTTGCACTTTTCCCAAAATTCTAATCTAGGCTATCCTAATATATTTCCGCGCAAGGAATCCATTTCCAGACTCGGAATTATCAAATTCAATGTAAAATTACAAATTTACCCTTGGCAGCCCCACTTTAAGGGTTTTAGGGGCGTTTTCGTAATTATGCTTTTTCGGCCTTTTCCGAAAAAGTGACCAACTGTAACCCCACCTAATTTTCGCCCCTGAACTCAATGGAACCATCAAATCATTGAAAATCCAACTCTAAGACCCATTTCTAGGGCTGGCCGAAATTTATGAGTTCTCCGGGGAAAATCGGGGTTTTACGATTTCGGCTCCGTAAACGCGTTCCTTTCTACTCCTAACCACTTTATTAACCATTACATTAGGTTACAACTAACATTAAGACCCAATTTGGGCAGCATAACCCCTAGGACACATCATTTCCAAACTTTAAAACCAATGGCAATCCGGCAAAATTTCACCGATTAAATTGCCCACAGCAGCCAGAATAAGCAATATACGAAAGTTTGGAAGTTACCTTAATAGAAGGGCATTGACTCCGCACATGACTATTGAGGATGTAAGTAAGTGACGTCACTATATAGTAATTGCTTCTACTCACATGCATAAAATATAATACCATGCTTATATTATAATTATAATCATAAGGAGTTCCGCTCCAGCATCTTGCTTATAGAAACATCAATAATAATACTTACAGTAAGGTCTATAATTCAATTAAAATATGTAAAAATAAGTTCTCAAACAATTAACTGCCTAGGCCTCCAGCCATCTACTACGGAAATCTCAAATAATGTCTCAAGAATTTTATAAACAAGTCCTAGGCCTTATGCCTTCGCTACAGGAAACTTGTTAATAATATTGAGAACTAAAAGTGATGTAATAGGTTATAAATAAACATTCCTAAGAGGCAATTAAATGAACTAAAAATGAATCCACGGCTACTAGTTACAATAGCCTTACGCCTCTGGTTCCCTTTCAGTCATGTGTGCTCTTAAACCCTGACTTAAAAAATATAAGATTAACAGGGTGATACCACTGTCTCATAACATAGTCACCACCTACCTTACCTACCAATACCATATATATGGTGCTAGGTGGGACTAACAAACAAACAGTCAATAGATATATAAATAATAAGGGAAGTATCATGCATAAACATAACAATCCATAGTCATTCGCAACATGTCATTCTATAACACAAGTCAACACAAATAGACACTTGATATTTACTTTTCTTATCATTATACATTATTAACCTCTAATCCACCCTTATATCCTCCTTCTTTCCTTTGACAGGACCCTTGGGCTAAGTCTTACCCCATGTTACTAGTGACTTTCACAAGCTCTCCACAGGTATGTTGTAAGCCGGCCAATGCATTACAAAGCACATGAGGGACCATGGGTTCCTCTAGTAGGGTTACTGCTCTCGGGGATACTGCCTGGATAGCCATTGGAGTGTCATATCAGGGGGTATTATCCTGTCAAATAATGCCAGCTAGTGGTAGATAATGATAAACTAGTGGCTAGCCACGTGGGATTTACTTTTATCAATCACAACCCAATCACTAACTCCACCATCTATATCACATTATTTTCAAAGGGTTTTCATATTTTCATATTTATATATGTCATTCAATACTAAAAGTCCACCATGTTCCAGATGTATATATAATCATACAATTACATTACATCAATAATTGCATGCTTATATGCTCAACAATGTATAAACAACCATAACATAATATTATAGGCATCATAACAGGAAAACACTACTTGTCCTTATGTGCCACTCACCTCGACGACTAATATGGTCACCGAGGCAACCTACGCCAAACTCTCCTCAACAACTAACATGGTCGCCGAGGCATCCCACATCAAAGAGGTATGTGATAAGTGCATACTTTATAATTAAAGAGATGTAGATTTTGAATTATATTATATCAAATCTATAAATATTCTATATCTATTTAGTTTATTTTATATATTTTTTTCTTAAATTTAAGGCTAAGGATAAAAAGTAATATTTCTACAAAATCTACTCATATATCTTTTATTTTATAGATAATATAATATCTTGAAGGAATTGGGTCATCAGCTATGATTTTCTCCACACATGGTGGAAAATGCTTGCAGAAATAGGGTCCTGAATCATACTTTTTCAAAATATTGATAGAGCTAATTGAATGGGGTCTTAAGCCATAATTTTTGCCAAAATCTAAAAGCATAAAAAGATATAACGTGGAGATAAATCAAAGAAGATATAATATATTATTATATGGATATATTCAAAGAGTCCCAGGTTTAGAAGTAACTTCATCTATAAATAGAGGCTTTATGGGCCACTCTTGTTACACAATCACTAATATGAGAGTTAGGAGCAATATTCTCTGAGTTCTAAACTCCTTAGTTAAGGGAGCAATGTAGCCTAACAAGGAAGCTAGTTTCTATTTATTTTTGTTTGACTCTTTATGAATTTCCATTTATTAATACATTTTATCTTATTTTAATTATATTTATTTTTCTTGTTCTTCATGTGGATTTCTTTGGCTGGCCACCAATAGAATCGAATATGGGTAATCTTGATAGACTGGGAGGTGAAGGGAGAACCTAGTCCTAGAGAAATAAACACATTATTTAGGTTAGGGATAGTTCTATATATTTGTGGTGATAAAAGTATAGCTTTAGGGTTTAATTACTTATGTAAGTATCATGGGAATGAACTCAACATTAATTAAAAAGGGACAAATAATTCAGGAGAATATTAGGACACTTTAGGAATAGTTGTCACAATAATAAATCTTAGAGTCAACTCAAAAAATAGAAATTAGCAACCTATGGGTGGAATCTTGAACACAACTTTTTAAGAGATTGTTATATTCTCATAAATGTCCTCATCCTTATTTTCTTATTACTCAATCTCATTTGAATTAGTAAATTATAACCTTTCTAAGGGTACGAACCTAAAATACTATAGGATTGATACTACATCGATCTCATACACTTGCGGGGGTGTTTAGCATCCCTTTGCACCCATAGAAGTTTAGATATGTTTATCTACACAGGCCTATAATTGAATCTAATTGTACAAAAAATCAAACTATCCAATTCTAGGGTTCAAACTATCCACAAGGTAGATTTTGATCTTAAAATAGTCAGGTTCATACCAATTTCAGTGCATTATGTTAGTGCAAGCATTTCACATAAGAGGGGGATGAATTAGATGATCACAGAAAATTCGAACCGTATATAAAAATTGACAGGATTTAAAGCAGTTAAGAGTTAGGAAAGATATCACCAAAGGGTATACCAGAAGTTATACTGGTTCGGTCACAACCACTTTGACCTATGTCTAATCCTTAGAGTTATGGAACCTCTGTACACAACAAGTTCCTTTCCTGGATACTCGCTCCCCTTTACACATTGTAGTCTAATCCCTAACTCAAGGTTCTATAACCTTGAATTGTCTCAATAGCAGATATTGAGTTTGTAATGAAAATTTCTCTCATAAAGTAAATATATGAACGCTGAAGTACAAAGAATGAATATGAGAAACAGAGCACTATGAATGTATAGATAGATATATGTATGGGTGTTGTCAGTGTCTGTGTTCTACGTTGAATACTTCCGTATATATAGTTGAGTTGTAATAGCAGTTGGTAGCATTTCAGCATGTCCATTAGAGTTACACAGCTTCTGTTGACCATTCTTCATATTTGAAAAATAGTCGCTGCGGTCGATAGACGTTACGCTCTAAAACTTGACTTTTCTTTCTCTTGCATAATCTCTTCATTGTTTCCCCAAAATATACTTAGAATACTAATATAATGAAGGGTTAATCAAATAGATAACAAATCAATAAACAAAAAATGACTATCATGCAATCTGGACCTCATCACTCAAGCGCTCATTCGAGTGATTTATGGTTATCACTCGAGTGACAACTCAAGTAATCCCTTCCAAGTCTTAGTAGAGGGTCACTAGCTCCTTTCTTACATGGTCACTCGAGTGATCTTTAGTCATCGCTCCTATGATGACTCAAGTGAGAGCTCACAAAATCTGGCTGAGAGTTTTTGGTTCTTTTTAGTACACATCACTCGAGTAGTCACTCGAGTCATGAAGGGTCATCACTTGAGTGATCCCTTCTGAATTCTATCAGAGGCTCCTTCTCTTGTTCTGTGACTTCTTGACTTTCTTCATCACTCAAGTGCCCACTCGAGTAATGGCTCTGCATGCCACCTACTACTTTGCTTCTTTGTTCGAAACTCTTTTGCTCATTAACAAATCTTTTGTAGATTACTTCAATATTTGTTATCATCAAAACATATGGGATCTAACATTCTCCTCCTTTTTAAGGATGAAAAAACTCAATGATTTTTTAACAACTTCTTTTGAAACCATTTTGAATTCAAAACCAATGATTTTGAAAAATTAGTATGCTTTTAATATTCAAAACCATTTTGAATTCAAAACTAATAACTTTGAAAATTAGTATGCTTTTAGTATTATTATTATTGGATCAATTTGTAATCACCTTGCATACATTGCAAAAATTTCATTAATTCACAAATTTGACAATAATAGTAGTATTTAAACTACATAATTTATAAAATTAAATCGAGAAAATCAATCTGCAAAATAAGATTAGACTTAGAAATTCATAACAATACAATAAAGCTATAAAGTACCTTAAATCCCAATACACCTGAATGCACCCCATGTTATACAATCCATCAAATCACAAAATCACAATCCAAATCTTCTTCCCCTTTTTCAAATCATCAGAAAAGCGGAAATTAGTGGAGAGAAGAAAATCTGGAGTTGGAAGGTTTAGCAGCAGAGATCAGTGTGACGTTAAGAGGTGAGGCTCTAGAGTCATATGAGGCACCCTGATGCAAGAAGCTAGGAGATGATTGTTTAGGCTCAAGGAGATTCATAAGAGGTATCTGAAGTGGATCATCTGGTGATGGGTTGAATATAGAATGATTCTGTGGTTTTAGGGTCAGCAATATAACTTCTACCTCCTCAGTAGCAGTTGCTGAATGATGTGAATGATCACTAGAGGAGTGGTGAGATAAGAGTGGCTTAGTACCTGCAAGTGAGGCAATAGGTATAAGCATTGTCTGGGACTGGACTAGCTCATTATGAGTAATATAAACTTGATCAGATATGATGGGTCAGACATGGTGAACATAAGGTTACTGGGAGGTATAATAGGAGAAGGAATAGGAGCATACTTAGTAACCAGAACAGAACCAGAAGCAGGAGTAGTGGTAGGTATGGATGGCCTAGGAGTTAAAAAACTATGTGTCTGGGCATCCATCTTCTCATACAATGATCTAAAATGATTCTCAATCTCCTGTATAGCATTACCCTAGGCCCATTGCTCTTCTAACATGGCTTCATTATGTTTGTTGATGTGATCTAGTACCTCGCCCATCTTGAAGTTCATGTAGGTCATAAGTTCTGCATTTATGTCAGAGATATCCACATGAAAACCCTCAAGAACATTCTTTAGGTAGGTCTGCATTACAGAGCCAAAGAATGATAGAGTAGAAGTAGTGGCTATAGCAGAGGACTGAGTGTCATCCAACTTGCTTAGGTTAGCCTTTATTTTCTTCTTTTTCTTAGAGCTGGACTCTAAGATCTTCTTCATAGGTATGTCCATGCCCAATTTCCCTATTTGGTTCCTCCCTACTTGAAGTAGCCTCTTAATAGGCTCATTAGATTCCAGGTACCAAATTTTATTCTTCATTAGAAATAATGAAATAAGTTAAGGAAGTGGCATTGGTGTGGTATGGGTTCTCAAAAACCAATATCCCTTGATCTCAACAAAAATAAGTTCACCCAGATCCCTCTGTTCTTTTAAAAGTAAAGAGGCCATGTTCCTAAAATCCCTCTCAATAAAATGAGTGAAATTATTTGATTTGGTAACTATGACTCAAGAGTAAATATACCACAGGACCCTATGCAAATCACATATGTCACTAAGGTTAAAAGAAGGTGGTCCTAATCTCTCAATAAGCCTCAGAATGGTAAACAATTGGTTTCCAAAGTGGGGTGAACATCATCCAAGGGGTCCTCTTGTCTAACCAAGTGTTCATCTTAGAGGTAGAGATTAGGATTTCTTGTCTTCTAACTTTATTTACCATCTCTTCCTCTACTGAATCTCTTAAGGCATCATCTAATGGTTCCAAATTGTAGTAGACGTGTCTAACCACTTTAGTGCAATAAGGTAGTCTAACAGATAACCAGGGCATGTAAGATTCAAGTTAAGGATTTAAATCAAACTTCAATACCTGTTGTAGGACCTTGAGATCAACATAGTGTATTTAACATACTTTCCTCCTTGAAAAGTGTTCCGTATACTTTGAGATTCTTCAAACTTCTTGACATTGAAACCCTTTAGAGGAAAAGTGATTTCTTCTTCTTGTTCTCCCTCTCCTTCTTTTAGTAAGGACTTTAGATCCTTGGAGGATTGTCTTTGCTTTCCTCCTCTAGATTGATAGGCCTCATCTAGTATACTTGCTATGGCTTGGGTAAGTTTCCTATTATATTTGGGTCCCTTAGAAGTTTTCCTAGTCAAAGAGGGAGTATCAGATGAGTCTGAGGAAGGGGAAGATATTGTGGTGTCCGTGCCTTTGCATGGAGGTGTGTCCTTTTTTGTTTTAGACCTTGTGACCATAGGCTCCTTGATTTCAACTCCCTTGGCTTTGGGTTTTGCTTGAGTCTTTGGTTTGGTTTTTGGTTTTGTGGTAGTTTTTATTTCTTGGTTGGAGGAGATTTAAAGAGTTGCTGAGGCTCATAGGACTTAGAAGGAGGGTGATGTCAGGTAGTTTTGGTCCTCACCATTGTGGATTGAGAAGAAATTTGATTTTTTGAAGAGGTGAGTGTCTAGCAACGAATACTAGGGCAAGAAGATTTAAGAGATTTGAGAAGTTTTTGGCAATGAAGATAAATGGGTTTTGATGGAAATGGAGTTTATGAGATGTTGTAAGAAATTTTTAGGAGAGCATTAGGAGAATCACTGGAAGAGATTTTGTGAAAAATAACAAGGTGTCGACATATAAACCACCTGTGCCCAATATCTCTCGAGTGGTCACTCAAGTGATTATTTCAAAAGAAATTCAAATCATGTAATTTTCAATACATAATTGGCATGAATAATATTGTAATTACCCATGTATATTCCCTTTGTGATTTGATGGCACTTCAAGGTAGATTTGAGTTGAAACTTGGTTGATTAGTGATTAGTCTTTTCTCCTTCTAACTGTTCACATTCAACTATTATACTATTTCAATTGAATTTATTTTGAATTGATTGCTCACTGCCTTGATTTTCAAGTCATCACTCGAGTAGTCACTCGAGTAATGTAGTACTTTATTAACCTCTACTAGATATTCCGATGCTTATGTCAGTAATCATCAAAACATGATCAAATTACATTTTCTAACATAAAACAACTTACAATTCATTGGGATTTACCATTCCCAATTCTCTTCTTTTGAATAGAAATTAACCTTTAGCTAGGGGTTTTGTAAAGATATTTTCTGTTTGAAGATGAGTTAGGATGAATATCACTTTGACATCCTTCTTTTCAACATGGACTCTAATGAAGTGATGTCTGACATCGATATACTTGGTTCTGGAGTATTGGACTGGATTCTTTGCCAAGCATATTGTGCTGGTGTTGTCATAGTATATATGTATCTCTTTCAAATTTATACCAAAGTCATGTAATTGTTGCTTCAACCATCATATTTGTGCACAAAAACTTGACACTACAATATACTCAGCTTATGTTGATGAAAAAGTCACTGTATTTTGTTTCTTGTTGAACCATAATACTAGTGAACCTCCAAGAAATTGGCATTGCACACCGGTACTCTTTCTGTTAGTCTTGTAACCCCTGTGAGCAAAGTTGGAGTATACAACTAGGTATTCATTTCCTTGTTTAGAATACTAGATACTTAATTTTGCTGAGTCGGCAAGATATTTAAAAATTCAATTGACAGTTTCAGGATGTGATTCCTTTAGTGCTGATTGATATCTTGCTCATATACCAATACTGAATTGGATGTCAGGTCTGCTTGCAGTAAGATAGAGTAATGATCCAATCATTCCTCTATATTTTGTGATATTATAATCTTTTCCTTTGACATCAGCATCAAGCAGTGTAATTGAGCTTATCAGTGTGTCGACTCCATTTGCTTCATCTATCCCATATTTGTTCAATAGGTCTTTTAAATATTTTGTTTGCAATACAAAAACTCCTTTCTTTCTTTGTTTGATTTGCAAACCAAGAAAGAAATTCAATTCTCCTATCATTGACATCTCAAACTCCCTCTACATTATCTCAGAAAATTCTTTGCACAAACTTTCATTAGCAGCATCGAAAATAATATCATCAATGTATATTTGAACTATTAAAATATCATTTCATTTTCATTTAATAAAAAGTGTTGTATCAAACTTTCCTCATACAAAACCTTAATCGATGAGAAATTTACTAAGTCTTTCACTCCATGCTTTAGGAGCTTATTTCAACCTGTATAAAGCTTTCTTTAGTTTGATAACATGATCAGGTTTGGTTACATCCTCAAATCCTGGAGGTTGTTCTACATATACTTCCTCCATGATATAGCCATTTAAATATCTACTTTTTACATCCATTTGATAAAGTTTGAATCCCTTAGTGCATGTAAAGGCTAAGAGTACTCATATAGCTTCTAATCTAGCCACTGGAGCATACGTGTCCTCATAGTCAATACCTTCTTCTTGATTATAGCCTTTGGCCACCAATCTTGGCTCGCTTTTGACAATAATTGCGGATTCAACAAGTTTATTCTTGAATACCCATTTTGTGGTAATGATCGAATGATCCTTAGGTCAGGGTACCAAATCCCAAACTTGATTTCTTTCAAATTGATTGAGTTCTTCTTGCATTGCTATAACCCAATCATTGTTTGATAGGACTTCATTATTGTTAGAATAGCCTAGAAATATTCCTTCATCAGTTTTAGACTAAACTTTCCTAGGTTATCTTTACCATTATTATGAATGAAACACTTAGAACTAAAGATGTTCTGATGAGTGAGTTTCAGTTTCCTTCTTTTATATAGTTCATATAGTGTCTTTCCAAGTTTTGTTCTGATTTAGGCTTTATTTGAAATGTAGCATGCTATGCTCATTCTATCAGCATAAGAAAATTGAAACATATTCTTTTTATTTAGAATGGCTCTAACCATTTCTGTGAGTATTCTGTTCTTCTATTCCACGACTCCATTTTGTTTAGGTGTTCTTGGAGTAGAGAAGTTGTTATTAATGCTATTGGTGTCACAATATTCTCCAAAAGGTTAATTTTCAAATTCTTCATTGTGATCTTTCCTAATACTTGCAATAGACATACATTTCTCATTTTACACTTTCTTGACAAAAACAATAAATTCACTGAAGGTTTTATCCTTCGATGATAAGAAAATAGTCCATGTAAATCTAGAGAAATCATCAACAATGACCAATGAATATAAGTTGCCATAAAGACTTTTAATTCTTGTTGGTCCAACTAAATCCATATGTAACAGTTGAAGTGGTTTGTTAGTTGTGATTTCATTTTTTGATTTGAAAGATGATTTTGTTTGTTTACCATTTTAACATGCGTCATAAATCAAATCATTTTTGAAATTCACTTTGGGCGAACCAATTACTAAATCCATTTTGAGTAACTTGCCTAGTTGGTGTATATTGACACGAGCTAGTATCTTATGCCATAACCAACTTTCATCGGTGTTACTAAGATAACAATTTTCAGAACCATTTTGGCTTATATTAAGAGTATAGCAATTATCTTCTCTTTTTGCTCTAAGCTTTGCGTTGATGTTCTTCTTATCTAATTGTAAATCTTTCTTGTTTACAATTAGGTATTCCTCTGAGTCAAATATTACCCAATTGTCTTTTTTTGTACTTTGACTCACGCTCAGTAGATTATGACACAAGCCTTTAACATAATATACATATTTGACTTGTATGCCTTTATCGTTTTTTATTTCACCAATTCCTGATATCTTTCTATATTGATTTCCTCCAAATTTTACCTTTTCACCTTCCTTAGGTTGAAACGTGGTAAAACTTTTGAAATCACTGATCATATGTCTGGAGCATCAACTATCTATATACCATATGTTTCCTTTGGATGCTTTAATACATATCTACAATCAAATACCATTAAGTCTTAGGTACCCAAATCTTTTTGGGTCCTTTTTGGATTAGTATATATTATTTTCTAAACATATGAGCCTTTAGGTACCCATTTGTAGGTTCCTATTTCTCCCTTTTTTTTATAGATGCATGACGAAGTATAATGACACTTTCTATTACAGTAATTGCAATATGTAAAAGAATTTGATGTATGCATAGAATGTTGAAAATGACTTGAGTATGTCTTACCTCCTGTTTTCTTTCTTCCTTTCTTTCTATCTGATTTTGGATTATATCTAATACCAGATCTGTCATTTACAAATCATTGAACTTTTAAAATAACATTTAATATCTCAATACCTCGGGTAATTTTTTCAAGACTTCTAGTAAGATCAATGTTTTTCTTTTTCAAACAAGTACAATTTTCACAATCTTTTTCCGAAACTTCTTTGAGTTTTTTTTCAAGATTTTAATTCTTCTTTTTGAAAGCAACTAACTCTTTAACTACTTTGATGAATTCAAGAATGCAAAGCATTATATTCATAAAGTAATTCATCATAACAAAGATCAAAATTAGTTACCTCTTCTTCTTGAGTGATTAGACATATATTGGCTACTTCTTTTTTTACTATCTTCATCAAAGGAGCTGTCTCCCCATATAGCGGATACAAAAGCTTTCTTTTTTGTTGAAGAATCTTTCTTTTCTCTTATCTTTGTTCTTTTGAATCAAATATAGACATTCTACTTTGATATGTCTTGGATTTCCACATTCATAACAAATATTGTGTTCTTTGGTTTCCCTTTTGCTACTGGTTCCTTCTTTCTGAAGATTTCTAAATCCTTGGCCCTTTTTGTAAAACTTCTTGAATCATTTTATTATCATACCCATTTCATCCTCGTCGAAATCTTCATCATCTTCTTGAGTTTCCTCTTTTACGTTTAATGAGAGGCTTTTCTTTTTCCTGTCACCTATCTCTTCAAGTTCTCATTTGAACTTCAATTTACTTTCATATTTAGAGAGGCTTTCAAATAGGGAAGCAACCGATTGCATTGATTCAACTTTTGGCTCCACTATCACAGTGATTCTGGCCTCCCATTCTTTGGAGAGGATATTTAGCATTTTTCTTACTTGGGTATTCTGATAATAGGATTTCCCAAGTACTACAAGTACAAGTTGATTAACAAGATGAGTATATCTAAGTTTAAATTTAGCTATTGACTCACCTAATTTCATTGGAAGTATATCAAATTCAGTAGCCAGAGTATTGATCTAGTTTCTTTTATTCCTGAAGTTTCTTCGTGAGTTATTTCTAAAGCTTGCCATATTTCTTTGGTTATTCAAAGTGTGCAAATCCTAAAGTACTTATTTTGACTTAAAGCACTTTGGATCATCAGGATTGCCTTGCTATTGAGAGTAATGAGTTTCATGTCATTCTCATCGTACTCTATTGGTGTCTTGGGAACTTTTTGTAAATCTTCAATCTTTATAGGTACTTATAATGTTCGCCATTGAAACCTGGTGGCCTGGTGATAAAAGCACCGTCAAGAAGTATTCCTTCACCCATGCTTGCCATTGGATTCTTCTTAGGTTGTTATACTTGAACAAGAAGACCTATACTTTGATACCAAATATTAGTACAAAAGTTTAACCCAAGAGGGGTTGAATTGGGTGATCACAAAAAATTCAAACCGTATATAAAAATTGACAGAACTTAAAGCAGTTAAGAGATGGGAAAGATATCACTGAAGTGTACACTGGGAGTTATACTGGTTTGGTCACAACCACTTTGACCTACGTCCAGTCCTTAGAGTTCCTCTTAGAGTTTAACTATATCTTCCAAGATTCAGTGGGTTCTTGGCACCTCTGTACACAGCTAGTTCAATTTCTAGATACTCGCTCCCCCTTACACATTGTAATCGAATCCCTAACTCAAGGTTCCACAACCTTGAATTATCTCAATAATAGATATTGAGTTTGTAATGAAAATATCTCTCACAAAGTAAATATATGAACATTGAAGTATAAACAATGAATATGAGAAACAGAGCACTATGAATGTATTGATTGATGTATGTTTATGTGTTGTTAGTGTCTGTTTTCTTTGTTGAATGCTTATATATATATAATTGAGTTGGGAAAGCCATTGGTAGCATTTCAACAAGTGCGTTAGAGTTACACAGCTTCTGTTGATCATTCTTCATATTGGAAAAATAGCCGTTATGGTCGGTGGATGTTACGCTCTGTAACTTGACTTTTTTTTCTCTTGCATGATCTCTTCATTGTTTCCCAAAAAATATACTTAGAATACTAATACAATGAAAGGTTAATCAAATAGATAACAAATCAATAAACAATAAATGATTATCATGCAATATGGACTTCTTCACTCGAGTGCCCACTCGAGTGATTCAAGGTGATCCCTTCCAAATCTTGGGAGAGAGTTACTGGTGTAATACCCTAAATTTTGATACTCGAGGCTAAAGAATAAGCCTAACATAAGCGGATTGCTAAGTCCCAGTTTAGCATGATCCTAAATTGTGATTAAGGGTTTAATGACTCCAAAAGTGGATGTGGTTAGTGATAATTAACCCTTTTGGAGAATTCGATGTGATTTGAGATTTGAATGTGATTCAAATGTGATAATCAGTGTCAAAACCCTGTATTTGAGTTCAATTATGGATTAACCTCTAAATTAACTCAAAATATAGGGGAGGGTGCATTGTGAAAGAAACGGAAAGATATGATGTGTTTGGTGGTGATTCAGTGAGAATTACCATAATTAGGGGCAAAACAGTAAAGTTATCGACCAATTGATCAGTTCCCGAAGAGGAAACTCATTGGTTACTTCAAGATCAATGGCTTTGATTGATTTTTAGAGATTAAAAAGGGTGGAATTACATATGTGTGAGTTCATTGGAGATCGAACAAGATCATGACACATGGCACTTTTTTGACCCTTGGATCAAGTCAAATGTTCAAAGTTTCTTTTCTCCTCTTCCCTCTCTCTATTAGGTCAGTTGTTATGCTTGTGAGGGGCCAAAAATCTGATTTAACTTCATCATCTTCATGTCTCTCTATTTCTCCATTTTCGTTGAGCTTAGGGAAGGAAAGAGAAAAGAATAAGGTCAGATGTGGTCCATTTTGTGTCCTCTAATGGTTAAATGCTCTTCTCTAATCTTGTTCATAGTGTTGAGAGCTTCATCTGTATGGTTTTAGATTTGTGAAATAAGGTGTTTGAGAACTTGAAGAATTTGGAAAATGGAGGAATCAAAGAATTGGCATTTGGTAGAGGAAGAGGTGAGTATTTAGAGCATTTTGACCTAAGTGTTGTGGTTATTGGATTAGTTTTATGAATTTTGAATTTTTCCCTGATTTTGGTGGAATTTTGAAATGCATGAATTGTCATGTGTTTTGTGTTGAAAATGGTGTTTTGTTGTGTAATTTGGTCATTGGAATTGGTTTGGCATTGGAAATGGAAAAGTTGCAATGTTAGAGTTTGAAATGTGAAATTGTGTGACATGTTGAGATTGCTGTAAAACATTTCAATATAATGTGAATTTGGTTGTTTTGGTGTTTCCAATTGATTCCTTATGAAAATTTGTGTTGGAATGAAGTTTGGTATGAAATTGGGATCACTGGAAGCAAATATGCCAAAAGTAGAAATGCTGCCATTAAAAGTCTATTCTGGGCAGTCAGTTTGGACGAAAGTTTTGAATAACCAAATGGTGTCTAAAAATACTGAAACTTTCCAGTCTTGAAGTTCACATCTTAAGCTTCAAAATGGACATATAATTTGTGTCATTTCGTTTTGTGAACTTGGATTTATGTTTGCCCAAAATTTGATGTCGAAACTGGGTTTGATTCTGGAGCAGTGTGGATATTTGTGTAATTATGTATTTCTGTGGTTATGGAGATACTTGATCCATATTTTTTCTATGAAAAGGACTTAAATAGCTTTCATTTGGCTTTGGGATCACCTTGTTTCAATTTTTCTCGAATTAATTATGAATTTTCAAATTTACCTTGGCTGCAGCAGAAAGTCTTGGCTGTAGACAAAAACCTTCTGTGCATGTTTTGGCTGTAGCCAGAAGATTCTTGGCTGCAGCCAACCCCCATTTTCAGCACTTGGTAATTTTGAAAAGTGATTTCCAACCTAGTACGTCCCAATCCTTTCAAGCTTTTGTTGAGC
This sequence comes from Inga laurina, assembly GCA_963855925.1. Taxonomy (NCBI): domain Eukaryota; kingdom Viridiplantae; phylum Streptophyta; class Magnoliopsida; order Fabales; family Fabaceae; genus Inga; species Inga laurina. Next base: position 59,682,605 of record OY979708.1, read on the forward strand.
TTACTATTAGACACTTAAGGGACTCAAATGACAACCAACTTTAAGTGATATGAAAGTAAGGATTTGGATTAAAGATTAACCCTATATCCTTGATTGGTTTATAGGGTTCAGTATTCGCCCTAATCGTGAGTAGCCGGTGCTGGAGCTTACGTGGAAAGAATAAGAGTAGGGAACTTACCTCTCCTGCATGCATTTGATCTTTGTGTTAGTGTGATAATGCATGTTATTGCTTTGCTTGATTATGTGAACATATATGAATGATTGAAGCTATGTTTCAATTTATGCTATGGCCATGAGTATATTGTTTGAAGCATTGAGCCTACAGATTTGTCATTGTGTGAGCATGAGTTATGTAATGCAAGCATGTCATGCATTAAACATTTATCATAAATGCATATTGGTATTGTTTTCCTACTAGGATTCTCTCGAATCTCACCCTCCCCTACCAATATTTTAGACAGGGTAGGTGGATCGAGGATGGAGCATACAACCAAGGGCGACAAGGGCTCCTTCGGGCTGTCAATTTGGTAATTGGTTAACATTATGGTTAGGATTATGTATATTTGGATATGTACATGTTTCATATGTATATTTAGCTTTTTGAGATGAGTATTTAGATATGTATTTGAGATGACTTTGTGTAATCCCCATTTGAGAAATTGTAAAGGGCGAATGTGCCCTATGAATCCTTTGTAAAGGTATGAACCCGAGAGTTGCCGGGATGATATTGTTGTGCACTCTGATATTTGTATAAAAGTGATATTCCGTGTGACGTAATTGTATTCGAAACGTGAATATGAGACCAGGTGTATTAGATTTTGAAATGTATTTAAGAAAACCCTATCTCAATGATGGGATTTTAAATAAGTTGTTTGATTATTATTGGTCTCTATTTCATTTTAATTTCGTATTTCAGATATAATTACGGAAGGGGGTTACATTTTTTATATCAGAGCTGCAGTTCCTGGCAAAGATAGGATTTGCTAGGATAGTGGCAGTAGTTGCTGCCTAAAGTCATGGAGGATGACTTGTTAGTTTGTGGTATACATATTAAGGTCCCTGCTATTTCTGGATATATGAGATTTATGGACCATGTGTGTACATTATTTGGTTATTATGCAGTGGTGAATCATTGTGGAATCAAAAGACATAGTGGTTCGCCTGAGAATCTGATGTGTATACCCAGAGGTGGAGGAAAATGATTTCCCAGCTATGCGATATTGAGATTCTAAGTGTCATGATCAACCTAGATGTTGGGTGAGAAACCTTAGGTGGTATGACATCACTGGCCATGTCATACTGGATTTATGAGTTTAAAGGCTCTAAGACCTAGGGGACCATGGTGCCTTAGGCTGGCAGAGATATTTGAATTGTGTTGGAGTTGTGAATGCTTCGTGGAATTGAGGGAAGTGATTTCTTGGTTCAACTGAGGCTGAAACTTTAAGAGTTGAATTATGATATAAGGATCAGGCTAAATAGTTGAGCTGATTCTTAGGAATTGGATTTGACCTGAATAGTCGGTGGCACCAGGGTATGGTACTAAATTTGAATTGAAATGTGTATATTGTATCTCGAGGTTGCTAGTTGGTTATCTAGCACAAGGAGAAAGTTCTTTACGAAAGATTCGGACTAGAGGGTACTTCCTACGGGGAGTTTTGATCGGAGAGGGCTACCTACGGTGATATCTAATTGGAGAGGCTCTTTGTGAATCCTTCACCTACGGCCCATCGGTGTTTTAGTGGGAGGACCGTGCCTTTGGGGTAGTGGAATATGGGGTATGTGTCTTAGTGAGCTGTAAGGCTATATATGTGTCTTTCACTTGCAACCGTATGTGGGGTTCCCATGGCGGAGGACCGTGCCACTGGGACGATAGTTTACGGGGGATTGACGATGTGATTTCGTGAACTTTGTGAAAGCAGCCGTGACGATAAACCCTAGTGTGTAGCCGCCGTGATAATGAACCATGGAGAGCAGTCACCATGACGTTGAGTTGTAGAGTAGAGCCATGAGAGCCCATGCTCTCAACGATGTGTTGGTTATGGCTATGAATGATTTGAGTTGAATCGGGCCAAGGTCTGGCACAGATTGTAAATGTGGTTAGGTGTATTGGGAGATTCCTATGGGACTCCTATTAAATCACCTTGACATTGTTAAAGCACATATGAGGAGAAAGACCTCAGAGTGTGTAGCGGAAGCGAGCTAATGTGATGTGTTGAGAACTGTTTCGAGCTTGACATAAGTGTTAATAGTGATGTTAAAAGGCATCGATGATGGTTAAACCCGATTCCAGCTTGATATGATTATGCATTGTGTGTCCGCCCGTTCTCCCTTACGGGGGAGTTCCGGTGTCATTGGTCAGGATGCCGGTTGAGGTTGCCAACGAAGTCTGTCCGGTAGGGTTGCCTCAATCGGCTGCTGGTGGGGGTGGGTGTGACAATTGTGAACAAGTTGGGATTGGGGTGTGGTTGTGTAGTAGAGTAGAGCTAGTTCAGCGGATGGCTAATTCGACTATATGATCGGGGGCTCACATATCTGAGGGCACTTTCCCCGGCATGGCCAGTATGGCTAGCCAATAGGTTGGTTTCACCAGTGTTAACCCAAGGCCGAAAGGAGGTGTGTAAAATTAGAGTCTACGATGTGTGTGGCATAGAAGCTATGTGATGTGTAAGTATTGCATTTGGAAGTGAAAAATTGGAATACAGTTTTAATCCACCGTTCTCGACGTTGGTTATAAATTTGACATTTGTTATACTCATGAGCCCACTGTGCCAAAGGACGTCAAGAAAGAATAAGGTAGTGACTCTTTCTCTTATACTATGTATGAAGCATTGTATGTATGTTTGTCATGCATTGAGATCACAGCGAAAGCTGACGCATAGTGTTTATCGCAGCGAAAGCTGACACATAGTATTTATAGCCATAAGTGCTGTTGTATATGGCGTGAGCCATGTATCATTGTGATGCTGCTGAACATGATCTTACATGCTATGTGTTTATATACGGTATGAGTGATTTTTTAGTATTCGGATTCTTTTGAATCTCATTCTTTCCATTGACTAACCTTCAGACAGGGCAAGTGGCTCCAAGGAGAGGCAATATGAAAGCCGGAGTGGCTGTGTACATTGCCAGAGAGGCAATGTGATATGTGCATGCCGGTGAGGCAACATATATGTGTGACAACTTATATGTTATTTTTTGAGAGCTGTCACATTGAGCATAAAGATTACAGTAAAAACTATCGTTATTGTAAACACCGCCACGCTAATATTCCATGCGTCGCTAACAACGGTTTGGGTAATGACTATGTGTCTTCCCGGTGATAAAAGGGGATGAGGGTGGGGTGTGTTGTGAATATGTGATATTGGTCACATATTAATATGGAATCATCAGTGGATATTGTTGTAATGCCATGAAAGTTGATATGGCGATATGGTAAGGTTGTAAGTATAAATACAGTGGAAGAGTTTGTGTATATAGCTGAGGCTGTCATTTGATGTATAGATTTGTGGTGTTTTCGAGTTACTCCCGAAATGGGATGACTAGATTGGGCGGAGTGTTGGCCAATACCACCCAATTGTTGCAATCTTTTGATATGACTCATGAGCTAGAGCCTCTGGATATTATGTTTATGTGATAATGTGTTGTGACAATCGTACATGGAGGCAATTGCATTTATTTGACAACCATGTGGTGATTATGGTTGTGTGGCAATCGTGAAATGGGCCAATTGCAGCTGTGGCATCTTATTTGTAAGGGTGGTCTAGAACGGACCTTCCCAGTAAGAAATGACTGTGAAATGGAAGCTGTCATGAAAAAGCATCCGTAGTTTGTGGATTAAGTGGTGTGACAAATTTCGAGGATGAAATTTATTGAACGGTGAAAGAAATGTAATACCCTAAATTTTGAGACTCGAGGCTAGAGAATAAGCTTGAAATAAGTGGATTGCTAAGCCCAGGTTTAGCATAATCCCAAATTGTGATTAAGGGTTTTATGACTCCAAAAGTGGATGTGGTTAGTGATAAATAGCCCTTTTGGAGAATCCGATGTGGTTTGAGATTCGAATGGGTTATGATCAATGCCAAAACCCTGTATTTTAGTTCAATTATGGATTAACCTCTAAATTAACTCAAAATATTGGGGAGGGCGCATTCTGAAAGAAACGGAAAGATATGATGTGTTTGGTGGTGATTCAGTGAGAATTACCGTAATCAGGGGCAAAATGGTAAAGTTATCAACCAATTGATCAGTTCCCGAAAAGAAAACTCATTGATAATTTCAAGATCAATGGTTTTGATTGATTTTTAGAGATTAAAAAGGGTGGAATTCCATGTGTGAGTTCATGTGAGTTCATTGGAGATGGAACAAGATCATGACACATGGCACTTTTTGGACCCTTGGATCAAATCAAATGTTCAAAGTTTCTTTTTTCCTCTTCCCTCTCTCTATTAGGTCAGTTGTTATGCTTGTAAGGGGCCAAAAATCTGATTTAACTTCATCATCTTCATCTATCTCTTTTTCTCCATTTTCGTTGAGCTTGGGGATGGAAAGAGAAAATAATAAGGTGAGATCTGGTCCATTTTGTATCCTCTAATGGTTAAATGCTCTTCACTAATCTTGTTCATAGTGATAAGAGCTTCATGTCTATGGGTTTAGATTTGTGAAAGAAGGTGTTTGAGAGCTTGAAGAATTTGGAAAATGGAGGAATCAAAGAATTGGCATTGGGAAAAGGAAGAGGTGAGTATTTATAGCATTTTGACCTAAGTTTTGTGGTTATTGGATAAGGTTTGTGAATTTCGAATTTTGCCCTGATTTTGGTGGAATTTTGAAATGCATGAATTGTCATGTGTTTTGTGTTGAAAATGGTGTTGTGTTGTGTAATTTAGTCATTGGAATTGGTTTGGTATTGGAAATGGAAAAGTTGCAATGTTAGAGTTTGAAATGTGAAATTGTAGGACATGTTGAGATTGCTGTAAAACATGTCAATATAATGTGAATTTGGTTGTTTTGGTGTTTCCAATGGATTCCTTGTGAAAATTTGTGTGGGAATGAAGTTTGGTATGAAATTGGGATCATTGGAAGCAAATATGCCAAAACTGGAAATACTGTCATTGAAAGTCTATTCTGGGCAATCAGTTTGCATGATGGGTTGAGCAATTGAAAACTGGAACTTATTGAGGGTTGTAATGGGGTTAAGGTAAAAGGAATGTAAAGCGTGATATCAAGGGCTACATTTAAAAAATTAATAGAGCAATTGAAAAATAGGCCTACTTATGAATAAATTTATGTCATCACAATAAACCATAATTTTAATTCGAATGCTCAATATTTTTTCTTTCTTTTTTTCTCTTTTTTTCTTTCTGTAACTCTAAAGTTGATGATATATACACCCCACACTTGTCAAAAGCCCATTTCACAAAAATTTCAAATGCTATGCTAATCTTCCAAATTAGTTAAAACCACTTGATATATCAATAAAACACATGTTAATGGGTTGAAAACATAGAAACAATCAATTAGGTTCAAAAGGGCTTATCAATGATATAATTACAAGGTTGGCTATTTGGCTCTCGCTAAAGAAAGAATATAAATGCCTTTATTATTTTTGAATGTGCATATGAAATGTAATCTCAATAAGATTTAAAGCAAGTTCTAAGGTGACAACTTAATAGGTGAATATTACATACAAGAAAAATAATCATTATTAATCAAATATGCTCAAAAGCTCACGTTTAGGGGCTTTTAAACTCATCTCATTCGATATCAAAATTCATCACCAACCCTAACAATCAGTTGTTTAATCATGCTATGAAATCTCTAAATTCAATTGATCTATACTTAACACTTATATACACTACTACAAAAAGGGTTTTTAATGTCCCTATTTTGGCACTTTTAACATCAAAAAACTGGGGGACGTTTATGTGGGGGGCGTAGTATGTTTTAAGAAAAGACGTCCCAAAAAAATAGAATGTCTAAAGTGACGTCTATGTGGGGAGCGTAGTATGTTTTAAGAAAAGACATCCCAAAAAAATGGGTCGTCTAAGGTGAGACTTTAGACGTCCCAAATCTCAATTTGGGACGTCTAAAGTCTTCCTGTGGGGGACTTTAGACGTCCCAATTCTGGATTTGGGACGTTAAAAGGTTTGATTTTTTAAAATGATCATTTACATTCTACATTACCTAGTGATTTCAAACTGCAGAAACAGAATAGAAAATGGATTCATAAACCACAATATCTACTACAAAATGGTAAGGATATCCAGCACTACAATCTTTACTACATATACATACAATAACAACTCATACAACCTACTACTATATATGTACAATAACAACCAGAAAGTGTCAAAACACTATCATCACATAACTACAAATTGATATAAATAAAAAGTTTACTGCTTTATATTTTGAAGAAGATGTCCAGCCAAAAGGTCTCTAATCAAATTAAGGTCTTCACGTAGGTAGGCTTCTTCATTATAAAAAATATGAAAATTAGAAAATAAGCTTTGATGAAATGAATCAAGCAAATGAATTAATTAGCATTTCAATTAGAACACCAAAAATATTATCATTTGAGAATGAAGAAGCAATTACCTTTTCAAAATCGCTAGTAATTCCACTTTGAGTGATGTTATACATATTATGTATAACATAATATCTACATTCAGTGTTGCCAGGTTGTCGAGGGCACTTTAAATCAAAGGCATGCAACTGGTTGTTAAAATCAATAAAGGTATGTCTAAAACGACTGTCAATAAAACAATTAGAATCAAAACTACTTACTATCAGATAAAACCACTTTGGCTTTATAATAACTATACCCTCGCGTGACCCGCCTAAGACTCTATATGTTTGACATGCACTATCATGAAAATCAAAATCAACATAACTTAGAACTATTCATTTTTTTTAAAAGTCAATAAAATACAAACAAAATAACTTACGTGTCGAAGACGGATTTGCATCTTAGTCTGGCCTTTTACGCAAGGGATCGAACAAATATACTAGGTTGCAATGAGGACATATAACACACAAACTCCAGTGGTAACTATAACAACATGTACAGATTAAAATGAAGTTAGATGACAAGGCAATTATTCATTAAACATCTTAAATTGACAAAATGAAAATACAAACCGTTGAACAATGGGTGCTAGATAACAATGAAGTTTGGTCTCTCCCATTGCGTAGCCCACATAGTGAGTCCTATACGCCACAATATTGGTATCCCCTGTCGTATTCGCAGGGCATAAGAATCCATACCAATCATGTCTTTCCACACTTGTGCAGAGGCCATGGAAGATGCTATAATAGAATTAAATAAGGAATGTATGAAATCAAAAAACCACTAAACGAATTCTATGGGAAAATTGAAAAAACAAACTTACCGGATTGCAAATTTCACCGGATTGCAAATTTCACTAAGCCTGCATCTATCTCCTCCAACCTGATAAACTACTTGAGATCTGTATTGTTAATCGCGTAGGGATACTCCAATGTAAGGCCCACTATCCCTTGAGGCATCTTCAAGTCAACCTGTTTAATGCCCTTATAGATCTGTTGCAGCTGTGCTAAGTAGAGCCATTTCCTTGCATCTTTGTCATCCTTTTAGAACATCAAAAAACAAATTGTTATCAGGATGCAAACAAATTTTCAGAAATAGTAAGGTAATGCCTACCATTGGAGGTGTTGCCTCTGAATCAATAAGATTTTGAGGCCAAAGGATGAAAGATTCTATCGCCTGACCTAACATGCTAACCTCTGGATCAGGAACAGGGATGGTCGTACCTTTTCCCCCTTTCTAACAATCTTCACATTCACCCTACAAAAATCCTCCAGAATTTGCTGATGATGGTGGGTGGTAGCATGTGTGTGAATGAGAGCATCGGCAACAACATGCAACAGTGGATCCTCCAAATAAAGGGTAGAAGGGTCTCCCGATGCTGGAGTTGGAGAAGGGTCGCTAAGTGGTTCCTCCAGAGGGTTGTAACTTCTTTTAGTGCTATTGAAGGCTAGGGATTCTTGAGTTCTATGCTTGTCCCTTGCCCTTTGCGCTTTGAACATCTTTGCCATTTCAAGTTGAAGCTTTGGCAACAACTCTTGTCGGAGCGTGTTGCGAAGGTTGGCCTTAAGCTCTCATTAAAGGTCCTCTCGAATCTTGGCCATAAGGTCCCTACTAGGTCCAGCTTGTGACGAATAATGAGTCTCGTCCAAAATACCTCATGGCACTTTGATCTTCCAGTTCATCCTGTAGCATATAGTTTATCATAAATGTATCAAAACCAATCTCGATATGCAAAAAATTAGGTACTTATGGTATAAGTACTTACAATCCTCGTAGCAACCTTAGCAACAACTGGATTTATGTACTTCCTACCCTTAATCCTCCCTACTTTCCATTTTTTGTGACGTAGAGGAGGTGTCGGGGCCTGGATAACAACACTAGGATCAAATTCCACTGCTTCGTTCTTTTTCTATAACTCTTCTTGAATCATTTACTGCTTAAGCTTCCAATATCCACCACGAGACATGTAATGTTGATATTTATTTTCTGCTTGCCTCTGTGCATTTGCTGCACTTAATGCCTACGAATGAAAAACAACAAAAAATAAATCAATGATATCAAGTATATGAAAATTAAAAGCTCTATATTATGATGACAAAAATCTTACCCAAAACTCAGGATCTGCCTGTGATGCCGCAAACAACCTCCAGTCCTCCAGAGACAAATATGAATAATGTTGACATGGATCCTCACCCCTCTGGGCCCCTCAAATGTACCTTGCTGTTAGCTTGTTCTTGAAACCTTTCCATCGTATTCGAACCTCATCCATCCAGTGCTTGTACATCTCCCTGGTGTCTGGGATATCGTATGTTTACTGCAAGGTAAGACATGAGATAATTATATTTGAAATAATAGGAATAAAGCTACAATTATCATAGATGCATCAAAACTTATATACCAAAAGTTGCTGCCAAATCATGTCTTTCGTTTTTGAGGCAACCAATCTCCAATTATCGTAGGTAATGCACACTTTGCTTCGACCCAAAAACCCTACGTAGGTAATGAAATGGTCTTCCTCAGGACTAACTGGATTCAGATTGTCATCGAAGTCTATATGTAACCTCTCTTGTTGATGTTTATAACGTGCAACCAATACTCCCGTCTTTGTATAGCCTCTAACCCTCCTTCTTGCAACAGGTTCATCTCTAGGCCTTTATTCATCACTAAGGATTTCATCATCTTTACGCCTTTCGTCATCCCCAGCACTTTGATTTGAGTCACTAGAGTTGTCCATATTCCTGTTAACACAAAAAACATCATAAAAAATGTAAATAAATTGCAATAAAAATAAAATAAACTAAGCAGGAGTAAAACATAAAAAAACACAAAGATTTCATTTGTAAATTAAGGTCTTACTCTATATTGTTTCCCATATTCCTTCACCATGGTCATTTCTTACAGCATATTCATCATCATCTACCAATTCTACTTCATTTGTTCGAGGTGGAGTTGTTGTGAAAAGTGGTGTGTCATCAAGGTTGAAAGTCGGATCACCATACTTCTATTTTTTACTTTTAAGGACAATGGACATGTTTTTGCTCGTATGATCGGTGACATAAAACACTAGTTTCACCTAGCTTGCTAGAATGAAGGACTCATCTCTATAGCCAACTCTTCGAAGATCGACTAAGATAAATCCAAATTGTTTATCTATTACCACAGCATTATTGCTAACCCACTTACATTTGAATAAAGCAGCTTTGAACTTGTTGTATGTAATCTCCCATATTTCTTCTATAACTCCATAATAGGCCATAGACGCTAATATATGGATTTTGTCTCTTGAACTGGAAAAGTGCATAGCTTCAGCTTCTACTATGACCCCACTATTTTGCATGGTACTTCTGTCATCTTGCTCTTTTATATAGAAAGAATAGCCATTTATATTATAACCGGTCCAAGTAATGACCTAAAACGAAGGTCCCCAAGCTAACCACTCGATTATCTCAGACACACCGGTCTTGTGCGAAACCTTTTCCTTGAACCACTGCATGAATGCCTTGTTTTGCTCAATAGCAATATGCATGTCATTCTTCCTTGGATTCTTGTTCTTCAAAGTCTTTCTTTGTTCATCTATATAAGGTTGACTTCTTCCATATTATTCAGGTCATACAAGTAGGCTTGCAACACCTTTTCACAAGGAACATTCTTCACTTTCAGTCCTTGTATTCCCTTGCTTCTCCCCTCTCCATGCCGAGATTGTTCCTTCTTCCCTGACATATAATCTTTGCAAAACTTCATAGCCTCCTCAACTACATATCTTTCTACATTGAGGCTTCTGGTCGATAAGGATTTTTAGAATACCCTTTTAAGATAATCATGTATCACTCGAAAGGGTACATCCACCTCAAGTAAACTGGACTGCAGAGCCTTACCTCCCTTACCAAATGAACTACCAAATGCACCATTATATTGAAAAATGAAGGAGGAAAATACATCTCTAGTTGTGACAAAATAATGTAACCCTCATTTTCTAGTTCATCCAACCTTTCAGTGTCAATGACTTTGTTACATATAGCATTGAAGAAAGTGCACAATCTTGTTACAGTGGTTCGTACTTCATCTTTCATTATGCCTCTAATAGCTACCAGTAATAGTTGTTGCATCAACACATGATAATCATAGGACTTTATTTCCACTAACTTCAAATCGTCCATTGAGACACATCTTCTCACATTCGAGGAATACTCTTGCAGCACCTTAATTTAATGCAAACGCCCATACAAACTTCTTTTCTCTGCTTTTGATAGTGTAGCTCTGCTGGCTCCATGAATGCCCTCCTACCATCATCTCTTAGTTGTGGATGTAACCATTCTCTTATTCCCATATCAACAAGGTCTAATCTCATACTAATCCCATCCTTAGTCTTCCTTGGTATGTGCAAAAGCATACTGATAAGGCTATCACAAATGTTCTTCTCCACATAGATTACATCAATACTATGTCTCACGTCAAGCGAACGCTAATATGGAAGATCAAAGAAAATGGATCTCTTCTTCCATATATTCTTCTCACCCATAGTTCTCTGATTCTTACCAAAAGTGACATTGATACGTTCCACTCGACTGTAAACTTCCTCTCTGGTTAATGACTTTGGACCCATTCCATGCTCTGGTAAGCCGTTAAAATGCTTTCTTAGCCTACGATACGGGTGGAACCGATGAAGAAACCTCCTGTGGCCAAGGTAGACAATTTTTCTTCCATGCTTTAGTTGATGGAAGTGTGTCTGCTTCACATATTGGGAATGCTTTATGACCCTTCACGCTGTACCCTGACAAGTTTCCGTATGCAGGGAAGGCATTTATCGTTGTGAAAATCATTACACGTAGCTTGAAGGATTCCTTCTTATATGCATCAAACACATCTACGCCTTCCTCCCACAACATCTTCAAGTCCTCAATCAAAGGTACCAAGTAGACATCAATATCATTCCCTAGCTGTTTTGGTCCAGAAATCATCATAGAAAGCATTATATACTTGCGTTTCATACATAGCCAGGGAGGCAAGTTGTATATTACAAGGAGAACTGGCCACGCACTATGTGTGCTAGTAAGAGTTCCATACGGATTGATGTCGTCTGTACAAAGCCCAAGCCAAAGGTTTGTCGGCTCGCTGCCAAATTGGAGGAACATTTCGTCTATTTTTTGCTATTGTGGAGAGTCAGCAGGGTGCCGAAGATATTTCCCATTAGATATTCTCTCATCAGAGTACCATCTCAACTTCTTCACTTTTATTGCAGTCAAACAAATGTTTAAAACGTGGTATTATTAGAAGATACCACATAACCTTTAAATGTTGCCTTTTAGTTTTCACATTGCCACAACCACCATCTTTTTTCACTTTATATTGTGTAGTTTTACACTTAGGACACTCAACCAAGACCTCCATACTCATTTCTGTACAGTACACAGTCATTAGGGCAAGCATGTATCTTTTTATACTCCATACCCATCGTAGATAGGATTTCCTTGGCCTCATACATACGATTTGGAAGTACATTATCCTCTGGAAACATATCACACAATAGTTCAAGCAGCAATGTTAAACTACTATCGATCCACCCACAAGTTTCCTTTAAGTTAATCAAATGCAATATTCCTATCAGCCGTGTGTACTCCTAGAATATAATGGTGTCTCTGCATCACTCTACAGGCTATCATACTCATGCGACTGCGCAAAGGATTTTACGTCAATGTCGTGAATCATTTTTTCCATTGTATCTTCATCAATGACATCCACATCTTCCTTCTTGTGCGACGGACAATCCGTTACTTCCTCACCAAGCCATATCCACCTTGTGTATCACAGATTTATTCCATCACAAAGTAGGTGATCCTTTATGACATCAAAATCCCGTCGACTCTCATTTAAACAATTCACACAAGGATAAAAATACTTCCCATTTTTTGCTGGAGCATTCTTTTTAGCAAATTCAATAAATTCTTCCACCCCTTTCTCATATTCTTTACTAGTTCTCAAAGCATTCATCCAACTGTGATCCATTTTGTTACCACCTAAGCAATTCCCAATAACACGCACACATTTAGTACAATTGTCAACGATATGGGATGGGATTGCCTTTTTCACCTTTTTCCACAAACATTTCGACAGCATTTCCCCTTAAAAGTAAGACATCCCAAAATTTCAAGCAACCCTATCTTAGTTATTAACTCTATATTCTTAGCTATTGATAATATAATTATCCTATGAATATAGAAAATAATATAGAATTTCAAATAAATATTAAATTTTTTTTCTATTCTAGGACATAAAGAACTTATAATAATTTGAACAGAATGATTAATAAAATATATTTCAATCTATTTATTAAGTATATTGTGTTTCTTAATAATCAATTATATATTTATTAATGATCAATGTCTTTATCTTATTAATCCCTTTATCTTAAAATAATATTTTCACCACTACTCTAATAATAATCATACTAATCTAATCTAAAAAAAATAAAACCAACCATATTTAAACAAACAAAAATTACTTTGCTTAATTGTTGTTCATTTCATCAAATCAATTAATAGCCCCATTTATTGATAATAATATACATTTTTTCCCTCTCAATTTCCAAGCTCCATACATATAAAACAAACATTTTCAAGCTCCAAACATATCAAACAATATATTGTTGCATAACTACAAGCTAATTAACAACGATTCTATGGTTCTGGCCAAAAAACACAAAAAAATCAGTCACTAGATAAAATCACTCCAATAACTAAAATCATATAAAATAATTTCACATTGCAAGTTTAAATTTAATTCAAGTAAATTCATATTTTTAAAAAAACTAATTAGGGGGGAGCCTGCGTGCTTCATAATGGAAGAAAGGAGGTGGAGGGCATTACAATGGTGTGTGCGTTGCTTGAATCTTCTTCTTCTTCTTGTTTAATCTTGTTTTGATATCTTTAGAATCCGCAGCTATTGAATATGCAGCAACAAAATGGGGTTCCGAGTGAGTAAGTGAATTAGAGAGGCACAAGACAGAGGACGTGTGACAAAGAAGGGAGGAGGAGGAAGAGTCAAGTTGAAGAAGACGGGAGTAGAGGACGAGTTGTGAAGAAGACAAAGAAGGGAGGAGGAAGAGTTGAAGAAGACAACAAGAAGAAGGAAGGAGGAGGAATGCCCACAACACCGAGGACGGAGTAAATGAAATGAATGAAGAAGGAGGCAGATGGTCAAAAAGTAAAGGTGGGGTGTGTGTGTGTGAGAGGACGCATGTCAGACAAGTGTCTGAAATACGTCTAGGGACGCCTTTAGACGTCCTAAATGGCCATTTGGGATGCCTAAAGTCCAAGTTTTAGACGTCCCAAATCCATTTAGGATGCCTAAAGTAGGACTTTGGGCGTCCTAAATAGATTTGGGACGTCTAAACCCAGTCCTTGTCACTTTAAAAATTTTAAATTCATGCTAGGAACCACTTTAGGCATCCTAAATTCAAATTTGGGATGTCTAAAGGTTTGCCTACATACAGATAATTACAAAAATGCCACCGCCTTCCTTTTTAACCACCCACTTTTAAAATTGGGACGTCTATTAGGGTGGTTATATCATGATTCTGTAGTAGTGATACTTCTTATTAAAAAGCACTTAAACATGTTTTTTTGCATAAGATGAAAGAAAAACATACAACTAATAAAATGTATCTCAAGAGTTAAGAATAACTCTTTACTTTGCCATCTTTGCACACCCCATGAATCTAATGGTTTTACTGACTAACTAAATCAAACATTGTCCACAATGTCTTCTAGAGCTTAGAGAAAGTTTTTTATTGAAAAACCTAAACACACAATAAAGTAAACCAAAATGCTAAGAGTAAAACCATAAGATTAAGGAAAGTTACAACTAAAGAGTGGTATTTAGATTATGCTTCTAACTGCTATATGAAGATGGCCCACCTATTTGCTTGACTAATAGATTTAGTTTGGGTTTATAGATTTATAGTTGATCAATCACTGATCAGCAGTTGGTGCAGAAATTATGGCATGGCGAGTTGCTTAGGGTATGAATCCCATTTCCATAGCATGATCAAAAAAAGACAACAGATCATCATAAAAACCATTAACATTTAACAAATTTAATGGCTTTTTGTGAAAGTTTAGTTTAACCCAATATGCAACACTAGAAATCCCATCCAATGTTTCCAAACTATCGAGTAGAGCAATAAAAGCTTCAGTATGGTAAAACATTCGGCCCTTACATTTAGGCAAGCTCGGAACCTGTAACTCTTATCCTACGGAAAAGATGTGATCATCTAACTCCTTCACGCTTACACTCAAATCCTTGCTCCCTTTAATGCTTGTAGAAACATTTAGATTTCCCTTTTGGCCCTAGATGCCTCCTCCGTATACAAAGTTAATCTTTCTTGTACCTAATGCATTTCCAAGTTCTTTTGCTGCAGTTAGAAACTGTCCATCCTTTCCCAAATCAGTTCCACTAAAAATTCAAATAGATTTAAATCTACATTTTGGTGTGATACCCCTTTTCTCTTCTTTACTCTTGGACATTTGTGTTTAACAAGTGAAATAGTGCATATTTATACTACTAAAACAGCAACAATAAGATCATGTAAATCATGCATTTTTCAAAGAATTTTGGGAAAATTTCTGACACGAATGACCAGTGTAATATTGCATGAAGAAATTAAACAAAATGAGTAAAGAAAGTTGAAAGTTACTAAAATGATAAGACATATTAGACAAAAGCATGATTATGAACAACAGTTGTGATTAAGGCTCACATCTTCCTCTGGTTTTATGTCCAGTAATGGCTTAAACACTTTCTGTGAATCAAGGATTTGCTTCCCATCCAGTTTTCTTATAAACTGGCAAACAAGGTCTTTTAATGTCAGATTCACAAGACAATAGCGCTCTTTTTCTTTATTAAATAAGTTTATTAAATCAAGAAGAATACCATGAACATCGCCACGAGGATGCGTCTCAAGATTTTGAATAATATTATCCAATGACTCTTTATTCATTCAATTATTTATGAATTGAAATTTATCTTCTCGATTTATAAAAATAATACCTTTGCTCTTACAGCACTTATCACATGTCTACCTTGCACATTTATTGCAAATCTTCATTCTTTTAGCTCTTCTCTTTTTAGAGTAAAAACTTCTCCCCATTCTTGGTATCGGTTTAATAAATGACTCATGAATCTTACCTGCTAAATGTACCTTAGCTTCAATAATCTAGCGTACATCTTTAAGAAGGTCCAAATACTTGAGTATATTCATTCCTTCAAGTCGACGACTATAGATCTTCCTGAGCACGTCTTTAAGAAGAGTGGGGAACCAATTTTTAAGCTTTGCAAGAGATTCCTCCATGTTAACTTAAAATGAAAATGATGCAAACTAAAATATGTAACACAATGCAATGTGCTTGAGTGAGTAAGAAAGAAAAATTAATGAGTAAGTAAAGAAGTTTTGGATTGCCTTCCAAGTAGTCGCCCTTCTTTAACGTCTTTAGCCAGACAAAAACCAAACCAATAGACATATTTATTTTTATTTTTTTAGTTTAGAGATTACATGTTGGTTCTTCAAATGTGATGACAATTTTCAAAGTATTGAGTATGCCATCATTATACTCTTTTAGC
The DNA here is from genome assembly GCA_963855925.1 of Inga laurina. Classification (NCBI taxonomy): domain Eukaryota; kingdom Viridiplantae; phylum Streptophyta; class Magnoliopsida; order Fabales; family Fabaceae; genus Inga; species Inga laurina. Next base: position 59,698,785 of record OY979708.1, read on the forward strand.
CTTTGTCCATTCACTTTAAATTTTCAATCACCATCTTGAATATCTATAGTTCCATATGGCCATACTTGAATTAGAGTAAAAGGTCCTGACCATCTTGATCTCAGCTTTCCTGAAAGAGCTTTAACCTTAAGTTATTATATTAAAGCACTTTTGTCCTAATGTGAATTATCTCCTCAAAATTCTTGTCTTGCCACATTTTTGTCTTCTCCTTGTATAACTTAGCATTTTCATAAGCTTGTTGTCAGAATTCTTTAAGGCTTTTATTTCCCAATATGCTTTGTACTCCATTTCTATTATAGAAGATGGCATGCTTTTCCTTAGAACAATTGATATAGGGATGTGCCAATTGGTGTCTTAAAGATAGTTCTATAAGCCCAAAGTGCATCATCTAATTTCCTTGTCCAATCCTTTTGATTGGAATTCACCATCTTCTCGAAGATCCATGTCAGTTCTCTATTTGAGATTTCTACTTGGCCGCTAGTTTGCGGATGATGTAATACCCCAAATTTTGGGACTAGAGGTTAGAAAATAAGCCTATATAAACTAGACTACTAAACCCAGTTTAGGAAGAGTGAAAGAATGTCCAAGAGCCACAATGAATTTTAGAGACTAGTTTGGGTGCTAAAGTATAGGATTTAGTTCCAAATAGTTAGGGAAAATACCCAACCCCTTTATCTGAAGTCAAATAGGATATAAAGCCTAACTTAGATAAAAAAAAGAGGGAATGGTGCCTAAAAATGGGAAAAGGAATAAGATAAAATACAAAATGGCAATTTAATTAAAAATTGTCACAGTCAAGGGCAAAAAGGGAAGTAAAGGAATTACTAGTCAATTAGTCAACAATTTCCTCTCCTCTTGGAAGAGGAAATTGGTAAATAATCAAAGGAGGAAGAGGGAGGACTAAATGGCTAACTAAATTAGTTGTTGTAACAAATTAGTTACTTGGTTTTTTTAAGCACCATGAGCTTTTGACAAGTGGCACCATAGGGATTAAGCATATTGGTTAGGTGAAGGAAATCATCTCATACTCCCTCTCTCCTCTCAATTTCGGTCAAAGGGATGATAGGAGCTAAAGTTGGATCATTTTATCACATCTTACTCTCTCTCTCTCTCTCTCTCTCCAAGCTTTCAAAGTAGGCTAGTAAGGGAAGAGGAAAGAGTAAAGTGAATAGTGAATTTTCTTGAGTTCAATCTCAAAAATCACTACCAAGTTGATTTTTTGCCTGAACAACCCTTGTATAATTTTCTTCTCATCATAAGTGTGATTTCTATGCCTCCAAAATTTTGTTTGAAGATTTTTGGTGACCTCTTTCTAGACGAAGTACTACTAGATTTCAGAACCGGTCGTAGAAATGTGTAGAGGCAAGCGTAAACTTTAATTTAAACCGGTTGCTTTGAGGATTTAGTGAGCTTTCATGAATGCTGTGGGGGCCTAGGGTTTTCGACCATCTTGTGGTTTGAAGAAATACATGTGTTTTGACTATGTATTTGTTGTTAGATAATGATTCATGATGATATTAGATAGGTTTGATGGTTAAAATGTTGTTCTAGTTAATGGTTGTTAAGGCCATGTTGGTAGGAAAGGAAGGAGTGTGATTTTGGTTATTTTGATGTTACCATTGTGTTCTACACAAAAAAAAACTATATAGGAATAACCTTGGTTATAGGTTTTGGACTATTCAAACATAAACGGTAATATTGCAAATTTCTACTAGTGAGATTTTCCTTTGAGGTAGTATTGTTGTGTGATGTTTTTGAATAGGAAAATAATGTCCAATACCTATGACATTTTTCAGAATAAAAATAGACATGTTAAGCTTTAATTTGATATGTCATTTGTATTGTTTGGATTGTACATTGGAACTTATGATTTTTGGAAATTCAGCCAAGAAATAGGGAAAACTTAGAGGTTCAGCTTCTTGGTGGCAGCCAAGCATTTTGGCTACAATCAAAGCATTTGAACTATTTCTTGGCTGCGGCCAGAAGATTTCTTGGCCGTGGCCCAAAGGTTTTTAACCGTTTTTGGCTATGGCCATAAGGATTCTTGGCTACAGCATATAGGTTTCTAACCCCTCTTGGCCGCGGCCAAGACCCCTTTTTCAGCACTCTAAATTTTCTAAAAAAATATTGGTTTTTCTAGCCTTTCCCATCCTCATAAGCATTAGTTTAGGCTTCAAATGGCTACCCAAGTGACTCAAATGATAACCAACAAGTTAAAAACAAAGGATACATATGAGAATAGGTCAAGGATAACTTAGTTTACATCATGCCAAATGTATTGAACTAAGTATTGACATTTCATTTGTAAAATTCTAATTATAAGATCTATTAGCTGTTTGAAATCTAAGACTTGCCCGAGCATAGAGAAATAGATAGACAACCATTAGGAAAAGCAACTAGGTAGTAAATCTTCCTTTCATATGTTAAGAGATACATTGCATGTTTGTGGTTTCATCATGAGTTTTGGAAGCATTAACAATTTATGAGGTGGTAGCCCAGGGCCTAATGCTCGGGTGGATGCCTAGGCCATGAAAATTACTGTTATGCTGGGAAAATGAGGCAATTTCATTCCTTAATTTAGCAATTTTTTCCTAAGGAAAGTATTTTTCCAAAAATTTATGCTCCAAAACATCCCATGTAGTTATGCTTCCTGCTGGTAGCAAGTGTAAGCAGCTCTTAGCCTTATCCTTGAGTGAAAAAGGGAAAAGTCTAAGTCTAATGGCATCAATAGTAACAACATTATGCCTGAATATGTTACAGATTTCTTGGAAGTTGGCTATATGTGTGTTAGAATCTTCTGTTAGTAAACCATCGAACTGATTTGTTTGCACCATTTGGATAATTGTAGGCTTGATTTCAAAATTATTGGCTACTACTAGCGGTTTTCTGATTCCAGAAATTGTCTCCATGACTTTTGATGTTGCATAGTCATAAAGTGTTTTAGTATCTGCTGCTTCTTCCCCCGGATTTGCCATCGAATTACTTAAGATTGAAGTAGGCTACTTTCAAACTCTTTGATTTCTTCGACAAGTTCTCTCAATCTCGTAATCAACAGGTTGTAGGTCAGTCTCCTTCGAACTGCTCATGCATTAAGCAAAAGCCTGAAAAGAAACACAAGACACTAAAAAGAAAGAGAAATGTAATATAAAGACCAAATTAGTATTAAAATTACTTGGTATTGATATTATGATAACAATCCCCAGTAACGGTGCCAAAAACTTCTTACGCGTGTAAATGATTTATTAAAAAGTGTAAGTATACACTGTTAAAAATAAGTGACATAGAGGTGAGTAGAGTATCATTCCCACGATGATTGATAACTAAATACCAAAATTAGTAATCTTAATTCTATTTAGTTGATTGACTAGTTTGTGACTGAGATTAGAAAATTAAAAGTGATTAAATATGAATACAATTGATATGAAAGCGGCTATGAGAAAAAGCCCTAGGAATCATATTTCACTTAGCAAATTTTGGATTGAATCACCTATCCAATATGGTCTAATTTATTCCACATGATTGATAGTCGAGTTTCCCTAATTTAATTACTAGCCTCTTTCAAGGTCAAGCAACTCTATAATTAATTGCTAATCGAATATATCCCTATATGAATTAAAACAATTAATCATGCATTAAGATTTATAGAACTGATTAAGACTACACAACTCATATAAATACATTCCTATTTCATATGTAAGTTATGGTTTTAATTGTATGATCTTCACAAATGCATCTCCTTCTGGTCTTAACATACATATTAAAATCATTCAAAAGATGGCCAATCAATGGAAAGTATTAAGAACAATAATCAAAACTCAATCATGAAGGAAAAATTAAAACTAGATTTAATAAGTGAAGATTTAATCCGACATTGGTAAGTTACATCATCACCCTAGGAAAAAGAAAATTTAGCTCATGATGAAATTAAAAACAAAACCAAAATCAACTTAAAACTTCATAAACATTGCATAAAACTTAATTATTAAATTCTAAAACATAAAAATACAACTACAAGATGCATAAAAATGGAAAAATCAAGCCTTTCTTATAAAAGGTAAAACCTTTCATGTAGGCGGCAACCTATTCTATCCATGAAGGAGGTCTACCTAAGCCTTCTAAGAATAATGCATATAAGAAACAATACAATGCATTAAATTAAACTTTAAGATGGTGCCTCGCATTGTGTCTTCCCCTCCTCTATTTATAGACGAATAGGATGTAAAACTTTCCACTTGTTAGATATGAATCTTGACTTTGAGCCACTAATGTTGACCTTGTGGCAACCATGCTTCTTGTTTGCAGTTGAATTTTGATAGTCAAAATGGTGGAATCTCACATTTATTTCTTCATGAAAGTTGTAGATCTGTATCTTAGCTTGAAAATGCATATGAGACTCTTCATTTCAATATTTGTAGCTCAAGTTATAGTCAAATTAGCAGGCAGAGGTCAGACTTGGATGAATCCATGTTCTCTGTAATATCCTGAAATGTAACCAAGGATTTATAACTTCAAAGTGATGTAATTAATCTTAATTGAGCACTTATGAAGTAAATGATGTGATTTAGTAAGTATTATGCTAATCAGGGGTAAAACGGTAAATTTACCGACCGACTGATTAGATACCATTGAGAACACTCCTTAGTAATTAAGATTAATGGCTAAGATTGAAAGACCAAGAGGTGGAATCTTGTGCATGTGAAACTATGTGAAATCATGGTAGGGAGAAGGAGATGGTGCCAAGTGTCAAATTATGGACCATAAATGAAGTCAAAATTTTCAAACTCATTCTCTCTTCCTCCCAAGTCGGCTAAGTGTATAGAAAGAATGGAAATGAATCATCATCTTCAATATCTCATTTCTCTCTCATCCTCCTCCATTTTTCGCTGAACAAACAAGAAAAGAGAAAGGGAAAAGCTTGAGTTTTTGGTAAGTTAATGCCTTCATATGCTCAAGTGTCCTTCATTAATAATGTTCATGAGGTTGAGGGCTTTATTTCTATGGTTTCAGAATTTTGGTTGGTGAAGTTTGAGAACTTGTGGAAATTGGGAAGTTGGAGAGTTGAAGAATTGGCTTTAGGAAGAAGAAGAGGTAAGAATTAGAAGCATTTTGGTATGGTTGCTTTGATCATTGGTTGAGTCTTGAGGACTTTGGAATTTGCCCTGATTTTTGGTAAATTTTGACAAGCATGATTTGGTCAATGTTTAGTGTGGAAATTAGTGTCATAGAGTGTCTATGTGCATTTGGAATTTGCTTGGAATTTTGGGTTGGAATGGATTGCAATGTGTGTGTTGATTGGAGATGTTAAGGTGACATGTGGTGATTGTGGTAGAACATGCTCATGGATAATGAATATGGTCATTTTGATGGCTCCAATGTGTTCCTTGAGCCAAATTGTGTGAAAATAGTATGTGATTTGAAATTAGGGACCATTGGAAACCAATTGGCAAAATCTGGAAAATCTGTCCAATGTAAGTCTGTTCTGGACAGTCAGATGGTGTGGACGTTTTGACTGGGCAAATGATGTTGAAAAATTATGAAACTTTCCAGTCATAAATTTCACATCTCAAGCTTCAAAATGGATATAAATTTTATGTCATTTCGCTTTTTGATCTGGGATTTTGAACTGTCCAAAGTTTGGCATCAAAGCTGGACCCTGTTTTGGTACAATGTTAGGTTTTTGGTAAATCTAGACTTTTGTGGTGATTTCTAGTTATGGCCAATATTTTTCCTTGAAAGAGGACTTAAATAGCTTTCATTTGGCTTTGGTATCACCTTATTTCGATTTTTCCTGAATTAGTTATGATTTTTGAAAGTTCAGCCAGAAACTGGATTTTCTTGGGCCGCGGCCCAAGGATGTTGGGCCGCAGCCCAAATGTTTCTGGGGAGTATCTGGACAGCTTTGGGCCGTGGCCCATGGATTTTGGGCCGCAGCCCAAATGTTTCTGGGGAGTTTTGGGCCGCAGCCCAAGGATTTTGGGCCGCGGCCCACCCCCAAAAATCTGTGTTGTGCACTTTTAAAGGTGGTTTTTGGTATAGCCTTTCCCAACCCTTTAGGCATATGTTTAGGCCTAAAATAGTCACCTAAGGAGTCTAAATGATAACCAACTTAAGTACTATGGAATTAAGAACTTGGAAGAGAGATTAATTTATTGTCCCTAATTTGGTTTATAGGATTCGACATTTGCCGTCCTCGTGAGCCCACTGAGCCAGCAAACGTCAGGAAGGAACGAGGTAGTAACTTTTCTTTCGTACCATATGTGATGCATTGTATGTGTGTATTATCGTTGATTTGTGATAAACTCGTATGTTGCGACATTGTGAATATGTGTAAACACCGTCATACCAATAGTCCCTGAGTAGCTAACAACAGATCGGGTAAGGGTTGTATGCCTTCCCGGCGGAGAAAGGGGATGAGGATGAGGTGTGGTATATGTGATTATGTGGGCCGAAAGGCTATTTGTGAAGGCCGACGGGCCATTTTTGAAAGCCAGATAGTTATATGAGCTATAAGGCTGTATGTATGCACTGCCACGCCAATAGTCCCTGAGTAGCTAACAACAGTTTGGGTTAAGACAGTGTGCCTTCCCGGCGGAGAAAGGGGATGAGGGTGGGAGTGTGATTTGTGCTGCTGCTGCTGTATGATGATTTGCTTACATGATGTGTACTTATGTGTGGTATAATTGTTTTGTTACTACTGAGATTCTCTTGAATCTCACTCTTTCCTTTAACTAACCTTTCAGACAGGGCGAGTGGCTCTAAGGAGAAGCGTACGACCCGGAGCGGTTAGAACCCTGTAGGGACATTTGTTTTGGATATGTTGGTTATTCATTTTGGACAGGGTTCTGTAAATTATTTTTGGATTGTAAATAATAGTGGAATACAGTCGTGTAATCCCTTATATGGGAATTAAAACCCTATAGTGAATGAATGGAACCCGGGGGTTGCCGGGATTGCTATTAGATATTCTGATATGTTTAAATGTAAATTGACTGCACAGGTAATTATATTCGATAATTGAATTTGAAACCGGAATAGGAAAGAAGTTTTTGAAAATTTTGTAAAGTCCCTACTATAAAGGGAGTTTTAATTGAGTTTTGAACTATTCAACAGTCTCTAAACCAATTTAATTAAGTGATATCGAATTATAATCACACTAATTAAGGCAGGGGGTTACATTCTCCACTTCCAAGCAAAATTCGAAACTCTTGAATATAGAATTGCGTTTTGGCCTCAACATAAAAGTTATAGGGCTTTTTATTACACTTTTATCTATATAATGAACATTCCAATCTGACATCTAGAGCTCTAGATATTGCTTGAAAACTTAAATAAGGTTAAAATTTAGTATTTTTTGATAAACTCTATTTTATGTCAAAATCATTATTTTTTCTCAATTACACCCAAATTCATTAAATTAAGCTCAAATATCATCCAAAACATCATCATATAAGGGAAAATAAATATGCAAATATTTACTCATAATTTACCAACATTAGGGATTAGCAACTCTCTTGATGATGGCTTACGTTTATGATAATGGTCCACATGAGACGGTTGGTTGAAAAACGTCTCAATATCATCAAAGTATCTTAAACAAAAACACAGGACCTCATCCCCTATATAACCTTTAGCTATAAAACTTTCAGGTCACGCCTTATTCCTTACATAAGATTTCAATTTCCTAAGGAACCTATAATTTTAAAAGCGAAAATTGTTAATAAATGCTAAAATGCATGGTTAACAAATTAATTTAATTAATGCTTATAGACATATGTAAAATGAGTACCTCTTTATAAGATACATCTATCGATATTAAACTAGGCCAGCTAACTTTGTTTTATGAATAAGGTGGGCTGTCAAGTGAACCATCATAGTGACAAAGGATGGTAGAAATATCATCTCCAAATAACAATGCATAAGAATGATTTTGTGATGTAGTTGATTGAGCTCCAGAATGATTAAAATGTTGGGCCACAATTTTCGAAAGAAAGAACACAATGCCACCAAAATGATGGATACATCAAGAAGCAATGTATTTTTTATTACCAACAGAAGTAACTATTGCATAAGAACATGTGAGTCATGACTCTTCAGCCTAGAAAATTTTCGAGCTTACATGTCAATACATCATAAAATATTGCTTGAATACCCATCAAGAACTTTTATCTTCTTTAAAGTCATGAGGAAGATTTTCTTGTTTGGTTTTGTAAGAGTGAATTTTGTTGGTTGAAATTTATCATGGTCATCTGGCCACACGTCTTCACAAACTCCCATGGCTCAGAAATCTTTCCTTGCTTAAAGATGATCTTTTGACTTGTGTTGTTTGCTTAGTATCATGTATAGCACATTATCACAAATATTTTTTTCAATGTGCATGACATGAAGACTGTGTCAAAGAAAATTATATTTTTATTATGGAAGTGTGAAGAAGGCACTTATCATACGCTATTGTCTAGGCTTAGAAGCAGAAGTCATGTTAGTTTTTCTCTGTGCTTGTGTTGCATTGTCATTTTTGCTAAACTTAAATTCAACATCCTGAAGCTACTGTAAGATCTCTGCATCGGATAAAGTCTAGAGAGGTCCTCTTTCTTCCGATTTCTTATTGAAACAATTCCGTTGCAATCTAAACTTGTGCTTAATATCAAGAAACCTTTGATGACCTATGAAGCACCACTTTGGACTGTGGGGAAGGTCCATAAGTTAGAGTCAAAACTACAAGCTGGACATGCCTTCCAAGCATGCACATTCTTCCCAAATAATGTTCCCAGCCTAGGAAAGTCACTTATCATCCACATCAAGGCTGTACGCAAGTTGAATAGTGTCTTTTTGTATGCATTTTATGTCTAGATGTTGGCATTCCACAAGTCCAGCAATTCTTGAATAAATAATTGGGGATATGCATCAATGTCAATACCCAGTGCCTTTTTCCCTAGAATAATTATAGACAAAATGAAGGAGCTTTGTTTCATATATATCCAGGAAGGCAAGTTGTATGGAACTAAGACTACCAGCCAAATACTATATCTTGTGGTAAGATTCCTATATGGATTAAAACTATCGGTCACTAAAGCAAGCCAAACATTTCTAGGGCAACTGCAAAAGTTGGAAAGTCTGAGTCAAATGCTTCTTAAGCTTATGCATCCTGTGGATGTCTTAATTTATCATCTTTATTATTTTCAACTTCATGCCACCTCATATGCTTAGTTGTTTTAGATGACATAAACAATGTTTGTAACTACGGCTTCAAAGGAAAGCACCTGAAAATCTTTTCAGGTTTCTTCTTATGCTTTTTCCCCTGCTGACTTGTCTTGTACCTTAATGTGTGATATCACTTACAAGTCTCCCTGCTAGTATCATCTCGTCAATACAGCATACATTCGTTGGGGCATGCATCTATTTTTTGGTAGTTCAAGCCCAATCTATTAATAATCTTCTTGGCCTTATAGAACGTTGAAGGAATGTTTGCATTGGGGATGCATCTTGTAATAATTTTAGCAATATCAACATTCCTTTATTAATGATTCCACACAAGCACTTGATATGATACAATTTAATTAAAAAAAACAACTTTCAGTATTTTGCACAACCATGATAAAAAGGACGATTTGCTTTATCTATTAGATGGAAACAATCCTAAGCAACTTCATTCCTCAGGAACATAGGGTCTGAGCCCTACAATTCTTTGTTGAAGTTGTCGTCATGAACATCAAATGCATCACGAACATCACCATTAACAGGATAATCTTTATCTACTTGAACTTCTACTTGTGAACTTCTAGGAAAAGATCATATCTCATACCGGGTTTCTCACCATAAACTACCCAAAATGTATAATCTTCTGAGAAAGGCTTCACGAGTAAATGTTCTTAGACAACTTCTCATGTATGCCACTTCTTAAAATTTCATTTGGGACACAGACACACGATCTTACTATTATAGCTGGTGTGAGAGGTTGCAAAACCCATGAAATTGTTTAATCCTGCCAAATAAGCTAGAGAATTACGTGGCAACTTTATCCATGCCTAATGGCTACTTTATCCATGACTTATCCATAACTATTGTAAAAAATTAGCAAAGAATATGAGTGAAGAAAGAATTTTGAGTTTTTTGAATAACTCTTGCATGGATGATTAAATTCAAACTTCTCCAACGTTCAACATTTTGTAGCAGTTATAGAACCGCTACCCACACAACTACAAAGTATATGGGCAACAACAACTACAAATATCATGACTGTAGACAGACTTTACAATTTTCAAATCTCAAAACCTTACAGTTTGTAGCAATTCAAGGACCCCAACCACTGCAAAATTCATGACCGTTGGCGGGTGTTAAAATTTTCAAATTTCAAATACATACACTTTGTAGCAGTTAAGGGACAATAACCGCTGAAAACTCCATAATAGTTGGCGGGCCTTAAAATTTTCAAATTCCAAATTCAAACACTTTGTAGCAGTTTGAGTAGTGGTTATACAACCACTACAAATATAAAGTCCTTTTAAAAAATATAGATCACTATTTATAGTGGTTTCTAAGCTTCAACTACTATAAACAATAATTATTTAAACAAGTGAAATTATTTTTCAGATTCCTTAAAGGCTTAAACTATTTTAGATTCCTACATAGCATAAACTATTTCAAATAACTACATCGTATAAACCATTTGTGCCTATAAACTATTTCAAATAATTACATCTCATAAAAAATGTATAACCATAAATGTATAACTGTAAAATTGTTCAAACTCCAAAGACACAAGTTTTTCAAAGTCCAAAAATGAAAAAAAAAACTAATTATTTCATAGTCCAAAACACAAATGAAAATACGTAAGGAAGTGGATAATCATCAGGTCCTCTATCATGGGCAGCAAGATCACAGGCCTAACCAGAATTAATGGTATCCTTATCATCAGTAGGATCACAGGCCTAGTCAGTAGGTAGATAGAGGACAAATCTAGGGATTGGTAGGAACTCTTGAATTGGCTTGGTAGGAAACAACCCTCCCATAACTTGGACAACACCGTATTCGAGATTTCCTGCCATTAGGTCTATTGAGCATAGAAGAAATTAGCCAACACCTATATCTGTTGGGATATCATGGACTGTGCCTTAGCAACTGGCATAGATCTCATCAATAGTTGACTGGCTTGGCCTTTTGGTGCCAGAGGTCTTTGGTCGAGAGGTCCTAGCATCAGATACACCACTCCTGTCATAAACCATGCTAAGCCTGGTAGCTAAACCCATACCCCTACAGCATCCAACATGCTCAACTGGGCCTAGAGCAGCTTTTAGAGGCGCAGTGGGATGCACAGCTGATCCCTGTGACTCCATCATCTGGGACTTTCTTAGCTCACTCTGTGTCTGCTAAATCTGCTCCTGCCGCACACATTTTATGAAACAATTATTAAGAAATTTAATTTAAATAAAATAAAAATATTAAAAAAAAACAATGTATGTATCTTACAATGGCTTCCTCTACCAGCTGAGAGGTTGCAGTCCTGTCTCGGTGTTTATGCGTGATAGTGAATAACTCCTCATAGTTCGTCTGAAGGTTCTCTTGCTCAACCTTATTCTCCTAAAAGAATTAAAATAATAAATTATTATTATAAACAATCAAATAATAAATTTAAAATATAAAGCTAAAATTAATTTAATTGTAAAAAATACCAATTGCTGTAGGTGACAATAAATGTCTTCGATTATGCCATGTGATGGATTCTCTGGTGCCTTTGGCTCCTGGTATTTCTCATTGAAAGATCGCCTACAAAAACAAAAAACAACATTAATATTGTTTATATTTCCTTCTAAATAATAATTATTGAAAAAATTACCTGTTCTTCTAGGCTCCTCTTATACTAGACAAATCTTGCCCAATCATTAGGTAGGACGTCATCAGGCATGGCCTCCATCAACTACTAAGCATCAGCCCATCCTTAGTCATGATAGAGTAGAGATTATTTCTCTTGTTCTTCCACCTATACCCCATCTTTATCAAGGTGTACCGCTTCCATTTGTCTCGCACGACAAACCTATCATGTATCAAAAATTTAAATAAATTAGTAATAATTAAATAAATTACAATTAATAAATAAAAATTATATAAATTATAACTATTTACATTTGATTCAGTAAATTAAATTGGTTGCTTTATAGCCTCGTCTCATGCTATATCCGTTGATGTCAAGGGGAACCCTCTTCTAGTTCTGGAAGTGGGCAGGGAACCAGATCCAATTCACACCCAGCTCATTCAGATAGTAGTTAAATAGATGACCACCGTTCTCATTTGGTGAGTCTGCAGCCTCATTCCACGGAACTATTACACATAGCCCTTTGCCCAACTTATTTAAAGCCACCACATCCAGCTTCATAGTGGTGATGCTCCCCTGCTTATCTGCACAATTTATCACAAATTTTAATTAAATTTAACTTAGCATTTAAACAACTGTAATTAAAATAATAACAATATTAAAACAATTATTTACCTTTAACTTGCACCTCAAACTTGGTTAATCGTGAAGATGATCGACGTGGGTTATTTTTGGTCCCTAGACTCCTTATCATGGGAATATTGAAATCAAATTCCTCAACCTCATTGTAGTCGTTGACACTAATATCAGCCCCCTCTGGTTGAATAGGCACCACTGATGGGGTCGCCTACTATGGGGTCTCCTGCTGTGGTGGGGTTGCCTGCTATGGTGGCACGGGGACATGTGCACCTCTGGGGTGCCCTCTAATCCGACCACTGATCCTCCATAGAGTTGGTCCTCTAGGGGGATGCTCATCCGTCTTCCCCTTCCCCTTCTCTCTCCCTAAAGCCATTACAACTATAGTTATTAACTAATTAAAAATAAATTACTGTGACAACTTACCAATAATTATAAAAATTTATAATAACAATAACCAACATTATAAATAATGATAAATCACAATATTATAATAGAAAAAAAATTCAATATCTTCTTAAATGTAACCTAATTAAAAATGTATGCATAAAAGATGTTTAAAAAATAGGCTCAGGAACTCATAAATATTACCAAAATTTACTATAAACAAATCTATTCTGCTCAAAAACAAAATTAAATACTTAACTTTACTCACCTAGAGTGCCTAACTCTTTAGATGTTTGAGTAAAACTTCTCAGAGCACATGAGGAAAATGATTTTGCCAAAAGTGGTAAAATGAGGGGTGGCAGCTTTTATATAGCTGTGTGATTTGAAATAGTTCTCCCCAAAACCACTACAAATAATGAAACGATACCTTGGCCAACGTGAAAATTTGTAGGGGTTGTCCCAAAACTACTACGAAGTTGCAGCCCTTTGTATTCTGTAGTAGTTATTGCCTTAATAACTGCTTCAAACCATGAAACAGTTTGATTCGAACCACTACAAAGTTGCAATCCTTTGCATTTGTAGTGGTTTTTCCTTGTTAACCGCTACAAATAACACCACCACAAGTTGGCGCCACATTTTGTGGCGGTTAGTATGGCTCAACCACTACTAAGTAACACTACAAAAAAAACATAAAATTTCCTATGGAATTTACCGTGGAAAAATTTTCCATGGCAAATTTTGGTGGAAATTCCGTCGGAAAATTTTCCGACGGAATTTTTTCCATGGCAAATTCTGTCTTTTAGCACGAAATTTCTGCAGAATAATTCCGTCACAAATTTCTAATGAAATTTCCAACAGAATTTTAAAAAAATCTTATTTTTAAATTAATTTATTTTTTAATTAAATTAATTGTTAAAAATTAATTTAAAATTTTTTTTATTTATTAATTAATATTTTAACTTTAATTTTAAAATTTTCTTTTAATTATTATTTTCTAATTTCTAAAATATTTTTAATTTTCAATCATAGTTTTTGGTCCATGCAGGGGCTTTATAAAAAATAAAATTTATTAGTTATTAATTAATATTAGTAAAAAAATATTAGTTAATAATTATTTATTAGTAATTAATTAATGTTAATAAAAAATTAATTTTAGAAATTAGAAAAAAATATAGTCATATGAAATTTATTTAATATGTAAAATTTTTTAATTTGAAGTTAATTTATATTAAAAATTATAAGAATATATAAAACTATTTTATATTACTATTACATTTATATATAAGAAACAAATATATATTTATAAATAATTGATTATATATAATAAGATTATATATATAATAGAGTAATAACAGAACACCAAAGTAGTTGAGCCTATCCGGTAAGGCATCATGCGCGTACAGACAAGGTCGTGGGTTCGAATCAAAGGAGGCGCAAGTTGAGTTGCATTTCTAGGAATAAAGATGTTGTGACACGTGGCGGAGGGAGGTTGCGACATGTGGCAAAGCGAGATTGGGACACATGGTGGATCTGGGCGTCGACAACAAGATGGACACCGCCAGAGTTACCACGCCCTGCCGCTAACAATGACAGGGTGTCTATCAAAAAAAAAAAAAAAAAAAAAAAAAAAAAAAAAAAAACAATGACAGGGTGGTCACCAGAGTTGTCACGTGGCTTTTTAAATTTAAAAAATAAAAAATAAGTTTGCAACATAATTTCCGACGGAATTCAATTCTGTCGAAAATTGTGACGAAAATAAATTCCGTCGAAAATTTGCGAAGGAATTCAAATTCCGTCGGAAATTTCCGACAATTCCGTTAGAAATTTCTGACGGAATCTGAATTTCGTCAAAAATTTATTTGTCACGTTATTATTATCGACGGAATCCATTCCGTCAAAAATCCATTTCCATCGGAAACTCTAAATTCCGTTGGAAATTCCGTTGGAAATTCCGTCTGAAATTCAGTATTTTTTTGTAGTGTAACTGCTACAAATTACCGGCGTGCCATTTGGCAGAGTCATATCGTTGCGAATTTGTAACAGTTACAAATCTTGGTATTTGTAGTGGTTAAAATCTTGGTATACGTAGCAGTTGTGTGCAACCGCCACAATTTAACCACTAAGAAATGATAGTGTTTTTTTTTTTTTTTTTTTTTTTTTTTTTTTTTTGTAGTGGGCGCATAAGCTCAAAATTAAACTTGTGTAGGAAAAAATTGTAGCTTTTTAAACTTCTGATGGTTATTTGGAAAAATGCGAAAAATATAATGTTAGAGACAATTGTCTAAAAGGATCATCAAATATTAGCTTAAAATATTTGTTGGTTGTTTCCATAATACCGTGAAATATATATGGGTTAATACAATTTATGGTCAAGTTTGTCCTCATTATATTTTGATTTTAGTCCCTTAAATTTTAAGCTATAGGTTTTGATCCCTTTTCATTTCATTTAAAATATTAGTTCCTATAATTTAACAAAAACTTTGACCATTTTATACCCCATTGAGGGACCAAAACTCATGATTTAAAACCTGAGGAACTAAAACTAAAACTAGGGTAAATTTAAGGGACATCGTATAAACCCAATATGTATAAATTTATGAAATATTTTTGAAAATACATATACTTTAACAGTTTTTAAATAACCTTCAATTATCTCTCATTCTTATTTGCCGGCCAACATAATAAACCATCAAATAAATATGTGCTCCACTTCAACCTCATATTGCTCACCACTTTTTCTGTTCAAACGACAAGTACGAACAATCAAATAAGCCTAATTTTTCACTAGTGTATCTGAAAAAAATGAGTATATAATAGCAAAGATTATACCTAATTAGTAGGTTATATGTATATCATTATCAATATTATTATTTGATAGAAACCATAAATGTATAACAGCTAGTATATTTATATGGAGCCCTAACACAAAAAGAAGAGCAATAAGATAAGGCAATACAATTCCATAAAGAATGGGCCTATTTAGGGAAAAGATAAGAAAATATCAATAGAGCTTCAAAATCCTAAATCAGTATTGTTACCTATAAGAGTAAATGTATTAACTATACTTGAGTAACAATTGATAACTCATTTTAAGAGCAAATTACTGATTTGGGATTTTAAAATTCAAGTAATATTTTCTTGTCTTTTTTCCCTATAATAATTACCAGTGATTCCTTTATCAAAATTTGTAGAATTCATTAATTTAATCTAAATCAAACAAACTAACCGGCAAAAAAGTCACAATCAAACAAACAAAATGTGCTACACCCACGTGATCCTCGAAGCTAACTATATAGCATAATTAATTTAAGCAAATGATAGGTGCAAAACAATAAACTATCCATGATGACAGTGTAGTCACATATTGAAGCCTTGTGCAAATTCTCTACAAATTTGAGCTCCACATTAACAAGTTCAACGCAACACTAAACACTTTGATTCAAATCAAGACCAATATGAAGCCAGCCTTGGCAACAATATCTCTCTTTTTTTTCCTCTTCATCTTCTCCACAAAATCATTCCCAGTAAGGGCAGCAACGCCGGAAGCGGTGGTTGATATCTCAGGCGAAAAGGTAAAAGCTGGTGTGAGCTATTATGTCTTGTCGGCCTACAGAGGAAGAGGCGGCGGTCTTACTTTCAACACCTTTGAAAATGATACCTGCCCTCATGTCGTTGTGCAAGAAATATTTGGGTTCTCCAAAGGCAAGCCAGTACAGTTCTTACCTTTAAACACTAAGAATAATGTCGTTCACACTTTCAGAAATCTCAACATCAAGTTCAGCGAACCGATTCCAAGTACTTGTACCGAGTTCGGGGTTTGGAGACTAAATAAGTTTATAAGTGAAGCATTGAATGTTGCCATAAAAATGGAGTTGTAGGGACCCAAGAGACTTACAACAGGTTTATAATTGAGAAAGCTGAAGTGGAGGGTGCTTATAAATTCAAGTTCTGCCCTAGGTCACAGTCTGAAGAATGTCACGATGATCTTGGGATATTTTCTTATTATCAATATTCTCAAACTTCATAACACAAACTTAGCTAACAAGTTGGATGACAAACTTCTCATCTAGATGCTCATTACAGCTTCATCAGCATCATTAAAGGTATTATCAACATTAGCCTTCTCGAACACAACTCTAAGGGGCGGAAACTGACCAGGATTTGTATGAATTTAGGCTTCACAAGAGATTATGAGACTCTTACAATCTAACCGCACTCTATAACACTACTCCCAAAAAGAAAACTTCTTATTCCAATTAGAACCGGAAATATGGGTCAGCCCTTCAAGGGCCCGTTTAGTCCCGCTTCCTAAAAAGCCTTCAATTTTTGAAGCCCGCGGCCCTATAGGGCTGGCCCTTTCCAGGCTCAGGCTTAAACGAGCCTGAACTCATTTTAATTAAAAAAAAAATACTTTTCAAGTTTTACAATTTATTTATTATTTACTTTAAATTGAGATACATTATTTTTAAAAATAATAAATTTTTAGTTAAAATAATTATCTAATGTTCAAATTAGCCTCTTTTTTAAAATTTAAATGAATAAACCATTGTAGAAAATAAAATAAATCAAACCATTTAATAAGTAGTTACCTGTTACTAATACTCTATTAGGTACCTAGGTGTCTCTTATAATGATAATTTGATATGATGATATTATATATATTAATTTATTTTTTAAAAAAATATTAAATTGGCCTACAAGGTAGGACCGGCCTTTTTAGGCCCGTTTCCTTTTTTAGTCTCTAAATCATAAGCTCAACCCTTAAAGTGCTAGGGCCTAAACAGGCCAGGCCGATGAGCTCGGCACAATTTCCCGGCTCTAATTCCACGGCTCTAATTCCAATTCCAAAATCTCCAAAATAACTTAGTACAACTCAACTCTTAAATACCCTTAAATAGAAAAACTTTATAACCCTCATATGAGTAAAAAAAAAATTTTAAAAAAAAGATATTCTAAGATATTGGGTATAAGATGCAATCTATAAAAAAATTAAATCAATGATATAATAATAAGATATTAAATAATCCTTGAGATCCCTATTTTGGCAACTTATATATCTAGAATAATATCATAAAAAGAAAACTACTAATAAATTTAAAAGATTCTTAGGATAATTCAAAATATCTAAGCGATATATCAAATCTTCCTAATAATTTAGAAAATACAAAAAGACTCTTTTAAATAATAAAATTACAAAGAAAATGAGAAATAATTTAATTGAAAGCCCATTTATCTTGCTCCACATCCTCTTGAAAGTTGAATGCCACACAAAATACCTAACAAAATTGACCAAATTACCCTTTGGATCCCTATCACCAACAAACAATAAATAAAGTTATATGTTCTTAAATTTATCTAAAAGTTTAACAAGTTTCTACTATCATCCTTAAACTATTACTACTTCTTAATATAAGATCCTCTTGACTAATTTGGAGATATCAAGGAAGATAAATAAATTACTATAAGTATTTATATTTTTCTTTTTCCCCCAAATTAATTAATCTGACTTATAAATTGATATGATATTTAATGACAAATATAACTATTTTAGAGAGATCATATAACATTGGAGTATACTATAATTAAAACATTTATTTAACTTCTTCAATCTTCCTAAATTAGTCAACTGAGTCTTTTATTATGAAATTGAAGTAGTATTTTCCTATCTTAGTTACAGCGTCTTGACTCGTATAACTTAAATTCAAGTGAAATCAATCAAGTTGATTTAATTTGATAACCCTACCTGTTACCAATTTTTTTGTAAATGAAGTTTTTAACCTAACCTACTGAGACCAAAACAGTCATTCAGGCCAAACCAATGTGCTCACCGGTTATGACGATTTTAACCATTACCACAGTACGAAACTAATCACTTTTACACTACGAAAGAAAGGACAAAAGAGAGAATATATATCTATATATATGTACTGAAAGGGCTGAAGGAGAAACGAGGGCAAGAGAGAGAGAGAGAGTGGAAGGAAGAGTAGTCGAAAGCTGATGGCAACTTCACCACCAGTTGTAAGAGGGAGGGACGAAGAAGATGAAAGAGTAACTAGAAGGCAGAGAGGGCAATAGAGAGCAGTTAAGGCAGAGCAGGCGGGTTGTTGCGCGATTAGGTGTGGCTCGGGCACAAATGAATAAACGTGACCGAGAACCACAATTAAACTGGTGATCTCGAGGAAACGATGTAGAAAGTCAAAAGTTACCGAACTAATTGACAAAACAAAACTGCCGCACAAATGAATAAACATGACCGAGAACCACAATTACACTGGTGATCTCGAGGAAACGGTGTAGAAAGTCGAATGTTACCGAACTTATTGACCAAACAAAACTGCCACCTGTCATACTTTCTACAATCTATACTGTCTCCATTACAGCATGTGTAAATGCGGCAGCATAAAAACGACATTTTTAAGTTGTAAATTAAAATAATTATAGTTATATTTATCGTCTAGTTAAAGATCTGGTTTTCAATAAAATACAATAACGTGTGATCCGTATAGCCAGCTTTACTTAGTGGGATAAGGTCTTACAATTGTTGTTTTGAAAAACACTTGTTATAGAATTTGCAATTTTAATTTTTGTTCAATTTTTTTGTTCAAAGAGATCAAAAATAAATTTTCGTTATACATATTTTTATATTGGTAAAATAGAAAAAAAAATAAAACAAAATCCATTTCGATTTTATAATGGTGAGATAGTTAATTTTTCATTAGCTCCTTCCCCTCCAAAGCCAAACAAAGGTATCATTAATTAAAATTTCTTCCCTCCCCTCACTTTCAATCATTCCAACAAAATGATCCTTAAAATCCCTCTAATTCCCTCCTCTTGAGTAGAGGGTATGGGAGGGATTTAAATGTAATATACCAAATTTTCAACTCGAGGATAAAAAATAAGTCCAGATTAAAGAGGATGATAAGCCATATTGGGCAATAGTCGTGAAAATGCCCAAAAAGATAAAAATGATTCTTAGGGATTAAATCACTATTGAAAAGTTTTCTGGGGCTAAAGTATAAATATTTTTAGAGACTCCGGGAGAATTTCAACTTTCAAGGGACGAAAGGTGGCATATCACAGTTTTTTGGAACTAAAAGTTCAAGAATTAGCCAACTAAGTAGGCTACAAAGCCCAAATGTGCAGAAGTCCCAAAAGAGCACTAAGAATATAATGATAGTAACATTCATTCTTTCCGAATAAAGGCTAAATACATAATTAAAGGTTAGCCAAAGGCCAACAAAAATAATAGATTTATCAAGGCAACATTGAATATCTGTCATCCTAGGTTTGATCTAAAGCGTAATTTCTAAAAAATTACATATATGCAAAGCCAATTTTGGAAGTTATAATCCGGGAAATTCAACAAAAATCCCTGTAGACACAATAAGCTAGAAAATAATTTATAAGACTATATTAGAGGCTTAATTGAGGTATAAATGAGAAATTTACTTCAAAAATAAATTTTAAAGAATTATTAGAATTTTGGTTAATTAAAGGATAATTAGCCAAATTTAATTACGAAAAATTCTAGGAGGTCTCAAACAATTTTGTGCAAATAGGAGAAATTCATTTTAAGGTCAATGTGTGCTTATAAAAATGGTTTCATTGCTCAGAAATGGAAATTTTATCTTAAAGAATATTTTTTGAGCGTTTTATGCAAGAATAAGGCAATTTCTTGAAATTTACTAGAAAAGTAGTTAAGGACTACCAAATTTGTGCTTGAGAAAAATAAGGGAATTAGTCCCTAACAAATATGAATTATTGATGGTATCTTGTTGGTTATATGATCAAAGAGTTTTAAAAAAGCATTTGTTAAAGATTGATCCCATATTAATTGAGAAATTAAACTTAAGTAGTATGTTTAACTTTGGGAATAGCAACCCTAAATTCTTGTCCAAGTACATATGTGGCATTATATATGAAAAAATTTATTAAATGGAGTTAATAATGAGATAAGAGCATCTCATCCCTCCCATCCTATCATAAGCTCGGCTGAATCAAGAACAGAGAGAGGAGGGAACGAAAATGAAGAGGAAAGACAGAAAGAAGAAAAAGGGCAAAGGAAGGAAGGAGGGTCAAGTTTCGGGTAAGTTAATGATCTAGACTTCATTTCTACCTCTAGATCTTGTGAATGTTGCCACTGATATATAGTCTCTAAAACCTCTCTTGATGGTGTGTTTAGCAAGATGAGAAGGTGAAGTTAGGTATTCAAGAGAGGAAGTTCCATGGATTTGGGAAGCAATGACAACAAGGGGATCAGATGCTGTCAAAATCTCTAATGAAATTGGAAAGGATTGTTTAAAATTAAATCAAGGCTAAGAGAGTGCTTAAAAAGTATGTAATCAATTAACTGATGGAATGAAAATTCAAAAATCAATTTGCTATCCATCATGTTGCAATTCGTCCAAGCAAGGGTTTTATCAGAGTTGGATTTCATTATTTTTTATTCTTCCAATGAGTTTAAAGTGAAAATTTGTGTTGGGAACAAGTGAGAAAGCAATTTTGGAAGCATTATAATAGAAATCACAAAGGAATTTTTGTGTGATAAGGCCCTTATGTTTCTGTTTTGATTAGTTGAAGGGGAAGGAGGTTTCTTTTGCTCAATTTGAGCTTTCAAATGGAATTTACATGAAAGAATATGGGAGAGAAGAATGTTAAATTGATTCTTAAGCATATAGAATATAGAGGGCAAAGTTAAGGATTTAAGTGGAAGAAAATAGAAGTTTAGTTTCCTAATGCCTGTAATATGGCTAGTCCTGTTATGTGCATTGTAACCCCCGCCGTCATCAAGGCCGTAATTAGTGTTTAAACACATTTTATAATTGAATAAGAGATTAAGGATAATCAAAAACTTGTTTACAAAACTTAAACAACAATATCTCCATTCATTTCGAAGTAAAAACAATTGGCCTGTTCGGTTTGTCAAATTTACAATATCAGAGTGCTAACAAAATTCCTGACATTCACTCGGGATAATATCATTAATCCAAGAGTTTTACGGTGCATCATTTCCCATCTAGGTTTACCATACCGGGGATTATACAGTAACTACAAATCTATGGTCAATCCAATATATACAATTGTTCAAATGATAACCAAAAACCAAAAAGAAACTAAGACTACCACCGGCAATCCTAGTCGCCCTTGTTCACTTGCTTGTCCCTTGACCCGCTTACCCTGGCTAAAATTGTTAACTGGAAAGAGTGAGATTCAAAAGAATTTTAGTAGCAACTGTTTACGAATATGATGCATAATTAAACAAAGTATGTAAGAATATATCACAATGCAGCAATAACAATATTCAAGAGCGGGCTCACGCCACGTCTCCTATTCAAGGCTGGGCTTATTGCTATGTCCCCTCATACATTCAATGATAAATACCAAACAAGCAATGCATTACACATTATATAGGATAAAGTGTCGCTACCTTAGTCATTTCGTTTTTGATCAGGCATAGACCTTCAATGCTCCGGGAAAATATCAAATCCTAAAGTCATAATTAAGGACGACAAGTTATTACTTATCCCAATACTCAAATGACTCCAAAACACTTAGATTTGGTTATCATTAAAGTCCCTTAGGTGCCTACTAAAAGCCCAAATAAATGCCTAAAAGGATTGGGAAGTACAATGTTAGAAACCACTTTTCAAAATCACCAAGTGCTGAAAACAGGGGTTGGCTGTAGCCAAGAAATCTCTAGCTGAGGGCAGAAACAGCCCAGAAGGTTTTTGGCTGTAGTGAAGAATTTCTGGCTGCGGCCAGAAAGTGATCAGAAGGTTCTTGGCTGTAGCCAAGAATTTTTGGTTGCTGCTAGGAAAATTCTGTTTCTTGGCTAAATTTTAAAAAATCATAACTAATTCTGGAAAATTTGAAATAAGGTGATTCTAAAGCCTATTAAAATATATTTAAGTCCTCTAGATAGGAAAAATATGAATCAAGGCTGTCCATAACTACAAAAATACAGAATTACACGAATCTCCTTGCTGTTCCAGATTTGATCCCAGATTTAACATCAAACTTTGGACAATCATAACTCCTAAATCACAAATCGAAATGACATAAATTATATGTCCATTTTGAAGCTTGGCATGTGAAATTTAAGACTGGAAAGTTTCATAATTTTTCATGACCATTTACCCATTCAAAACATCCATGCAAACTAACTTCCTACACAGAGTTTTCAACAACCAAAACTTGCAATTTTTAAACTTAAGTTTCCAATGGTCCAAATGCACATCCAACACCACTCCCACACAATTTTCCACAAGGAAACCAATGAAAATATCAAAATAACCAAATTCCCACTCTATCTATACGTTCTGTTTTTGGCATATATTCAAAACAAACTCCAAAATTGCCAAACTTGACATTTAAGCTTCAATTCAATTCTATCTATCCAAAATACATCTCAAAGCATAATATCCATGACCACAACAACTCAAACACACCAAGACCCTAATTTTCTTCAACTTTTTCCAAATGAGTGATGATGATGAAGATGGAGGAGGCATAATTTCTGCCCCATGCCCAACTCATTCGGCCAAAAGAAAGGGGGAGAGAGAGAAAATGCTAACAAAATGATTGTTGACTTTTCTTCTCCAACCACTCCCTTCATGCATGATCACTCAATGCCACATGTCCAAATCTCCTCATTTCTCACCAAATAAGCAATCATATAGTTACACTAACTAGCCCATTAGCTATTTAGTTACACTTCTCATTTCTCTTTAGTTAGTAATTAATTTCTCCATTAATCACTAAATAATTATCCAATAGTTCCCATTCTTTCAATTTCCTTCTGATTTTGGTACATTTACTTAAATCACCACATAACACATAATTAAGTTCCTTTCTTCTTCATCCATTTTCCATTCCCTCTAATTTTAGCCTTTAAATTACTTTGTCACATAATCATTCTAAAATATAGAGTATTGAGCATTTCCAATAATTAATTCATGTCCCAAAACAATTCACAAAATCATTCATTAAAACTCATTAAATGGTCATTAGCCATTAATCAAAATTTAGGGTGTTACATGCATGGCACCATATTGATGTGTAGGTCTTAATCTTTCTTGAATACCTACAATTACAAAGGATCAAGCATCAAGTGAGGGAAAGTCATGGGAAAAGCAAGATCTAGGTAGCAAAGTCACTAACTTTAGCATTAATAATGTGTTGATTGTTATTTGTGTTTGAATGCCATGTTTGTTTGTGATGAAGTGTAAGTCGGAACATGTAAGTTCTTGCATTGTATTATGCCTTGGACTTGTGCATGATTGAGTTACTTTGGTGTTGAGTTATGTTTCCCATGGCATTTTTTTTATTCATTGCATGTTGATGATCAAGCATGTTGATGTTATTGTTAGTGGTCTTCACTATTGAGGTTTGTTTGAAATCTCACTCCTCTTTTACAATGTACAAATATATATAGGACCAAGTTCCTTCAAAGGCAAGGGCGAGAAAGGTAGAGAATGAGGGAGGCATGAAGGTTATATTTTGTATTTATTTTGAAGGGAACTTGTAATATCCCAAATTTCAGGACCAGAAGCTTGAGATTAAGTCTACTCAAGCATATTACTAAGCCCTAGTTAGTGAGAGCCCCAAGAATGTTCAAGAGATAGAATGACTTTCAGGGACCAATTTGGGAAAATAAAGTATGGGATTTGATTCCAAAAGGCTAAAGGAAAATACCCAATTCCTTTATATAAAGGTAAAAATGTTATAAAACCTAATTTGGATCCAAAATGAAGAAGAAAGGCATCTTGTAAGAAAGAAGGAAGAGAAATAAAATGAAATAAAAGAAATAATGGCAACTTGGTAAATATTGCCATAATCAAGGGCAAAAGAAACATTTGCCATTTGATCTTGAGGTTAAAATGGAAACCCAAGATTAAGGGTTAGGATTTGTTCTTGAAAAAGTAAGAGTAATTATGAGAAGAGAAAATAGAAGACAAGAAAATTCACTATGAAAACCATTGGATAAAGGCAAGGGAGACAAGATGAGTTATCAAATTAACCAATGGTTAATAAACTACCAAGTGTATAAGAAGCTATGAACCATTGGACAAACCATTTCCCTCTTTTCCTCTCTCTTAATTTTGGTTTTGGCTGCCGAAAGGAAAGAGAAAATGACTTAGTTAGCTTAATCAAAATCCATTTGGTTAAGAGTAACTAAAGGTGAAGGAAAGAATAGTTGAAATCCAACCAAAGGCCATTTTAAAAATTTTTACCCTAACCAAGGGAAAAATTTGGGAAGTGAAAAAGTGACTTTAAGATACATCATTCCCTTCATTGTTCAGCACTTTGGACGACCAAGAGGAGGAGGAAGAGAGAAAAACAAATTTGGAATTTTAGAGAACTCAAGAAGTGGTAAGCACCTTCTCTCTAGATTTTCACTCTCTTACTCAACTTTCTAGCCAAAAATGTCTTCATGGACATTGTGTCTCTTGGCCTAAGCTTCATTTCTGTGGTTTTAGTTTTTCAAGAAGAGGTATTTTGAAGCATTTATCAAGACCCAAACTGGTTTAATCAAAGATTAAAGCCTAGAAGAAGCAAGAGGTGAGTAAGGGCTTCCTTTTGAACCATATATTGTGTGGTTTGGTGGAGCTTTGTGGAATGGGTGTTTTTGCCCTAATTTTCAGTTATATGGTTATTCTTAGAGTTCATGGTGGTTTGGTCTTGTAAATAGTGTTAAATAAGGTTTGAAAATGAGAAATCACAAAAATTGGAACTTTATGTCACTAAACTCAACACTGCCAGATTTGAGGCAATAAGGTTGTGATGTGTTTTTTACTAACCAAATGAAGTCCAATGCTCATGAAAATTTCCAAATTTAAAGTAGACATCCCAAGCTTTAATTTGATATAAAGAGTGTGAAATTTAGGTAAGTAGATAGTGAGTTATGATTTTTGAAAATTGGGCATTGAATATGGAAATTGTCATATGGCAGTCAAGAGTTTGGCTTGTTTTTAAATAATTAAACTCTATCCAATGGTCATGATATTTTACAGAATTAAAGTAAATATATTGAGCTTTAATTTGATGAGTAATTTGTGGCAATTGGATAAGTACACAAAAAGTTATGATTTGATAAATTTAAGCATTAATTTTGGAAAGACATTTGTAGCAGTAAGGATTAATTGTGAAGTTTGGGGTTTTGTGGGATGTGGATATTTGTCTCTTAAAGAAGACTTAATAAGGGTCACATAGGGCTTTGAACCATCACAATTGGAATTTTGTATAATTAGTTACGATTTTTCAAAGTACGGTGAAAAATCTGCTAGCTTTTAGTTAACATGCGAAAATAAAAAGGCAACGGAACAATGTAATTACCTTGAACTCTAAGGGTAGAAATAAGTCCATTGGGGTAGGTTGACCACATTGACCCTTCATTTGACTTAGTGTGTTAACCCTAATGATATGATTATATATCTAGGGCCATGAGGGATCAAGAAAGAAAAAGAATAAAAGAATTTCCAAGAATCTCTGATGGTTGGGACAAGAAGAAGGACATTAGTCCACAAGGTAGTGAACTTACTTAACTTGCATGTATTTGATGTGTTTGTTGTGTATTGATTTGTAGTATTACTTTGCTTAATTATGTGAAGCATATAGGAATCAATGTAGCCATAAGTATGTTGCATGAAACATTGAGCATGCAAAAATGTCATTATATGAACATGAGCCTATGTAAGGCAAGCATATCATGCACTAGCATTCGTCTTGCATGCATTGTTAGTATTGTTTGCTACAGAGATTCCCCTGAATCTTACCCTGCCCCAATTAAGTATACATGATGAAGAGTTGCTGCCTGGGTTTTGTAAAGAGAAAACCTTAGGGTTTTGAAGATGTCAAGACCATAGGAAAGATGTAAAAAGAGGTTTAAGCATGATAGAATAATAGTTTAGCAAATTTTGTGAAATTGGGAAAGTTTAAATTTCAGGGGATGTGCAGCCAAATTTTCATCAAGATAAAGCCATTAATTTAATCAAGTTTAAGTGCATGAAATATAATTTAAAACCTAGCATGTCAAGGGTATTGTAACAACTTATAGTTATATGTAACTAACTATGAATTAATTAGTTAGCTCTAACATCTGATTATGTATTATTGGTAGTATAAATCATTGTGTATAAATATGTACTTGATTCTCATTAATGAAATATGATTCTTTCCCTTTCATCTCAAGCCTGGTAATATGGTATCAGAGAGCCTCTTCAATTTCTCTCTTATCTTTACCCATCCCTTTTGCTTTATTTTCATCTCTGCCATCACCTTTCTCCAGTAAACCCTTCTTTTTATCTCTATTCGAGCTTCTTTCTCTCAATCATGGCTGTTAATCTCGTTCTCGATCAATCAAGTCCTTTCTATATCCATCCGAGCGAAAATCCTGCACTTATTCTTGTTGCTTCGCTGCTAGATGGCTCAAACTATCACATATAGGCTAGGGCGATGAAGATGGCTCTCTTATCAAACAAAACACCAATTTGTTGATGGTTTTTTTCCTCTTTCGCCAGTTTCTGATTCTCTTTTTCAAGCATGGGAGCACTGCAACAATCTTGTTTAGGGATGGCTTACCAAATCCCTTTCTTAGACAATAGCAAAGAGCATCCTTTGGTTTGATCGTGCCTCAGAAATCTGGAATGATCTTCAATCTTAGTACTGTTGATCTGACATTTTTTGCATCGCTTATCTTCAAGATGAGATCTATAGTTTGAAACGAGGTCATCACAATATGAGTGAATATTTCACTCATCTGAAGATTCTTTTAGGGTAAGCTCTCGAACATTCGGCCATTGAAAGCTTATCATTACGGTTCCACTAGCAGTGCCCTTACGATGAAGATCAGGTTATTATATTTTTAAAAGGTCTTAATGATCAGTATGTTGCTTGATCCCTTACCTCTGATTAATCGGGCTTTCTCAATTGTACTTCAACAAGAACGTGAGCTTAAACCCTCTGAACCTAAAATATTGTTAGCTACCAAATCTGCTCGACCTTACTCCTCTAATGCTAAACAAGTTGGCTCTAAGTTTTGCTCATATTGTGGGAAGCCTTATCATACCGAGGACATATGCTACAAGAAATATGGTTTTCCGCTGTAGTTTAAGTTTTGCTCCTCCGGTGTGTCATCGATGGTAAATAATATGCATGTGCCTACTTCGGTAATGCTCAAGACATCACTATAGCACAAGCATTATCTGCCACTTCATCCCCATCCATCTCTGTTCTACCTCAGTTGACTACTGATCAGTACCTATGTCTTCTTTCCTTATTGAATTCTACCTCTCATTCTTCTGCTTTGGTTAATCACTTGTCTACTATTACTCCTACCTCAGGTACTTGTAATTCCTGTTCTTTACAATTTCCTACTTCTTAGATTCTTGATTTTGGAGCTACCGATCATGTTTGTAATTCCTTAACCTTTTTCACTTCTTATCATCCCATTTTCCCTGTCTCTGTGAGTCTTCCTATAGGTTCTATGACTGATGCTTGCTTTTCAGGCACCGTTTCTATTTCTCTATTGTAAACCTTACATAATATCCTTATCTTCCTGATTTTTCTTTCAATATTATATTTGTTTCTTGTTTAACAGCTGCCCTTGCCTATCAACTCACTTTTACTTCTACCTCTTAACAGATTCACTCACTGCAACATTCTCTAATGATTGGTATAGCTGAGTGTATTGACGGGCTATACATTTTACATGCAGGTATGACCTCTTCCCTACCAAATGCTCAAGTTCATTAAGCTCATTCTTCACCTGAGACCACATTTCCTCTTTGGCACTATAGATTAGGCCATTTATCTGATTATGTACTTTCCATTTTACACAAACACAATCTTCTTATTCCATATACCCCTCATTCCCTACCATGTGATGCATGCCATTTTGCCAAGCAAAGGCGTTTTTCTTTTCCAGTAAGTCACATTTTTAGTAAAAAAATGCTTTGATTTGCTACATGTAGATATCTAGGGCCCCTTTTTTGTTCTATTTGTACAAGGATATCTATATTTTTTAATAATCGTTGATGACTATTCTTGATACATATAGTTGTTTTTAATGTCTGCTAAATCGGACACTCATACCCATCTTAAAAATTTTCTTGTTCATGTTAAAGGGCATTGTTCACCAAACATCTTGTGTTGATACTCCTCAACAAAATGGTTTGGTCGAACGTAAACATTAATATATCATTAATGTGGCTTGTGCTTTATTTTTTCAATCTTATAGTCCAATTTCTTATCGGTCCTTCACTGTGATGCATGTTGTTTACATCATTAAACGCTTGCCATCACCTATTATTTATAATGATACACCTTTTGAACATTTATACAATGCCACTCCTTCTTATTCTTCACTTAAGGTTTTCAGTTCATTATGCTTTGCAACTACTTTAGATCATAACCATTCTAAGTTTACTTCTTATGCTAAGAAATGTATTTACTTAGGCATACCTTCTGGTTATAAGGCTTATATTTTACTGGACTTATCTTCCAATAAAATTTTCCTTTCACGTGATGTTTTTTATGAACTTACCTTTCCTTTTCAAAATGGCATTTACTCTTATGGCATCTCCTCTTCTCCCTCTATTCCTTCTATTCAATTTAACCTATGCTTTTTGGATGTTGACATTCTTTTTTCCTCTCTTATTCCTTCTTCTATTCTGCCCATTATACCAGATCCTTCTTCTTCTATTGACTCCCATGCATTCAATTCTTCTTCACCCAGCTCTCTTCCTTTAATAGATCCCCCTTTTCTTTGTCATTCTACAAGATCCCATCACCCTCCCTCATATCTGCATGACTACCATTGTGCCCTTCTTTCTGATCCTAATAATCAGATGTTGCTAATTCTCGATACCGTTTATCTTTTATTTTATCTTATTCCTCCCTTTCCTCTTCTTACAAAAATTGCCTTAGCTATTTCTTCTACTCCAGATCCTAAGACTTATAAACACACTGTTAAACATTTTATTTGGCAAGATGCTATGAATGCTGGAATCAATGTTCTTGAGCAAAATCAGACATGGGTACTTACTCCTTTACTATTGGGTAAACACACTATTAAGTGCAAATGGGTGTATCATACTAAATTCAAAGCCAATAGTGAAATTGAGAGGCACAAGGCTTGTTTGGCTGCTAAAGGATACAATCAAACTGAAGGTTTGATTATTTTGATACTTTCTCCCTGGTAGCTAAAATGACTTCTCTTCATTTACTTCTTCTATTGTTGTTGCTAAGAATTGGCATTTACATCAATTAGATGTAAACAATGCAGTTTTGCATAGTGATTTCCATAAGGAAGCATATATAGATCTTCCTCAAGGTTTTACTGCTTCTCAATCAAATTTAGTATACCAATTATAGAAATCACTCTTTGGCCTTAAACAAGCTAGTTATGATGCCCCAAAATGTGATTAAGGCCTAATGACTACAAAAGTGAATATAATTAATGTTAAACAAACACTTTCAGAGAGTAAAAATGTGAGTTATGATCTGAATGAGCTGTAGTTAGTGCCCAAACCATGTATTTAAGGTCAATTGTGGATTAACACCAAAATTGAATTAAAATAGAGGGGATGGCGTATGGAAGTGGTAAATAGAAGTATAAAATGTGCACAATAGTGATCTTAAAGGAATTGCCATAGTCAGGGGTAAAATGGGAAAAAGAAAAGTTACCGACCAATTAGTCAGCAACTAAAGAGGGAATTCACTAATCACATGAAGAGTATGTAGAGTGTTTAATTGCCAAGAGAAACAAGAGAGCATAATCCCATGGTTGCATGCACAAGAAAAGAGTTGGGAGATTATGACACATGCCAACATATGGACCATGGGATCAAAGTCAACATTCAACTCAATTTTCTCTTCCCTCCCTCTTCAAAGTCATCTAGGCATAGTGAGGGAGGAAAAAGATGCTTCATCATCATCTCATTTTCTTTCTCACAAGCCACCATGTTCCTCTAATCTTATAAGAGGAAAGAGAAAGAAAATTCAAGGTAAAAGTGAAATTTTGACCTTGAAGGTGACCATTAATGCTCAAATCCTCTTCTTTAATTTTGTTCATGTTGATGAGGGCTTCATTCCTGTGGTTTTATATTTTCAAGGGAAGGTGTTTGAGTGCTTAAGAAAATTTGAAGGTTTAAGAATCAAGAAACAAGCTTGGGAAAGTGAAAGAGGTGAGCAAAAGTTACATTTTGATATATATGTTGTGCCTATTGGTTAGCCTTGGAATGTTTGGATTTTTCCCTAATTTTCATGTGATATAGGATTGCATAAATTGTATGATGTTTTGTGATGGAAATGGTGTGTTGTTGTGTCATTTGAACAATTGAATTGATTTGGTACATTGAATGTGGAGTTTGGTAATTTTGTGACATTATGTTGT
The DNA here is from genome assembly GCA_963855925.1 of Inga laurina. NCBI lineage: Eukaryota > Viridiplantae > Streptophyta > Magnoliopsida > Fabales > Fabaceae > Inga > Inga laurina. The sequence continues at coordinate 59,730,008 of OY979708.1, forward strand.
GGTTTTGTGTTGAAATGTTGTACCAAAATAGAACTTGTGAATGGGATGTGATTTTAGTGTTTTGAGGTTTCCATTAGATTCCTTGTGAAAAATTGTATGGGAGTAGTGTTTGTTGTGAATTTTGGAACTATTGGAAACACTTGGTGAAAAACTAGAAATTCTGGAAAATGTGGTTAAGTTAAAATGCTGTGCAGGGGACCAACTTTGCATGGGGATTTAAAATAGCAAATGGTGTCAAAATATTGTGAAATTTTTTAGTTTTGTAGTTCACATTGCAAGCTTTCTAGTGATATAAAGTTTGAGTCATTTTGATGTTTGTGCAATGAGTTATGCTCATTTGAAAATAAGCCAGGAAATAGGCCAATAGTTGGTCGCAGCTAGGAGTTTGGGCCACGACCTAAAACCTTCTGACCAGTTCTTAGATTTAGCCCAAAACTCTCTGATACGTTCTTGGCTACGCCCAAAAGTTTCTAACCTGTTTTTTGCCATGGCCAGTGGATCTTGGCCGTAGCCCAAAACTTTTTGACCATCTCTTGGCTGCGGCCAACCCTTCAAAAATGGTAATTTGAACTTTCAAAAGATGGTCTTTGGTCAAGTCTTTCCCGACCCTTTAGGCATTTGTTTGGGCTTCTAGTAGCCACTCAAGGGTTTCAAATAATAACCAACCTTAAGTGTTTTGGAGTTAAGTATTGGAATAGGAAATAACTCGTTGTCCGGGCTTATGGTTTATAGGATTTGACATTTTCTCTGTGCATGATCAACTGGTGCTAGAGCATGCACGGAAAGAATAAGGTAGTGACTTTTCATCTTATATTGTGTGTAATGCATTATATGTATGTCTTATCATTGAATTGTGTTAATTGTAAATGCTGCGGTGTATGTTGTTGTGCAAGCTTTGTATATACAGCAGTGAGTGCTGTTGATTGTGACGCGAGTAACGCATCATGTGTATACAACCATAAGTGCTATCAATTGTGACACTAGTCACATATCATGTGTATATAGCCGTAAGCACTTTTGTTTGTGATACCAGTCATGCATCATGTGTATACAGCCATTAGTGCTCATTTATGATGCCAGTCACGCATCATGTGAATACATCCGTGAGCGCTTTCATTTGTGACGAAAGTCACGCATCACTATGATTATTACTCCTGTTGTTGTATGTGATTTTTCTTGCATGCTATGTAATTATATATGATATGAGTGATTTGTTACTACTAGGATTCTTTTGAATCCCATTCTTTTTATTAACTAACCTACAGCCAAGGCAAGAGGGTCAAAGGAGAAACAAGAAACTAAGGGCGGTTAGTACTCCTCTTTAGGGATGTAATTTTGGTGGTTGGTTGTCATATTTTGGTTGGGATTACTGTATATATTGTAGATGTATATTTTGAATGATGATATGTAATCCCCTAAATAGGAAATTGAAAGGGGCAAAAATGCCCCATGAACCCTGTAGTTAATGTATGAAACCCGGGTGTTGCTGGGAATTTTGTTTTCACTATGATATGTATGAATGAAACTGAATTGCACAGGTTGATTATATTTTATATTTTGAAAAGTAATTGGGAGACCGAGTTAAACAGGTTTTGGCAAAAGTTTCTGAAAGCCCAATTTATTACAGGGTGGGTCCCTGTCTTGAGGTTGTGCCTTTTAACAGATTTTACAATATCCACTTGTCTCTAATTTATCATAATGATGCATTTTTTAATTATAATTACAACTATTAAGGTAGGTTGTTACACTAGTAGGCAATGGTATTCCAAATTATCTACTACTTTACTCTTATATGGTTATTTTCAATCTTCTTCTAACCGTTCTCTATTCTTAAAGGCTGCTTTTGCCACTTCCTTTACTATAATTCTGGTTTATGTTGATGATGTTGTCTTGCTAGCAACGATATTATTGAAATTAATCTTGTGAAATAGAAATTAGATAATGATTTTACTATCAAGGACCTTGGTGACTTGCGGTACTTTCTTGGCCTTGAACTCGATCGTTCCAAGTACGGTATTTTCCTCTCTCATCTTAAAATTGCCCTTGAATTACTTGAAGATACAGGTTATTTAGACTGTAAAGCAGTAGCTTCTCCTATGGATCCTAAACATAAACTTTCCAAGGAAAAGGGGTTCTCCTTGCTAATGGTGAAGTCTATCATAAGCTTATGGGTAAATTGCAATATCTTACTACAACTAGGCCAGATTTGAGTTTTGCCACTCAACATCTCAACTAGTTCATGGTAGCCCCTGTAATACTCATCTTCAAGCTGCGCATCGCATTCTTTGATATCTGAAGTCCTCTTCTGGTGTTGGTATATTCTTATCTGCTTCTTCTGACTTGAAGTTGAGAAGCTTTAGTGATTCTGATTAGGCTACCTATGTGGACTCTCATTGTTCCATAACTAGTTTTGCTGTATTTCTTGGATCTTCTTTCATTTCTCGGAAAGCAAAGAAACAAGCAACTATCTCTAAGTCTTTTTCTGAAGTTGAATACCGGCCTTTATCTACCACAAATTGTGAATTACAATGGCTGATTTATCTTTTAAATTACTTTAACATTTTTCACATTGATCCAGCACTTCTTTACTATGATAATCAATCTGCCATTTAGATTGCTTTTAATCCTATATTTCATGAGCATACTAAACATATTGAGTTAGATTGTCATAGTATGGGAAAATCTTCAGGCCAAGGTTATTCATTTGCTTCCTATTCGCTCCTCTGACCAACTTGCAGATGTGTTTACTAAGCCTCTGCATCCTGTCTACTTTCATGATCTCATACTCAAGCTAGGCATGAAATACATCCATGCTTCAACTTGCGGGGGCTGTCAAGTATATTGTAACAACTTATAGTTATATGTAACTAACTACTAATTAATTAGTTAGCTCTAACCATCTGATTATGTATTATTGGTAGTGTAAGTCATTGGGTATAAATATGTACTTGATTATTTCCCTTTCATCTCAAGTTTGGTTACATAGCCTAAAGCCATGAAAATGAGGCAATAATTATCCTTGATGCTGGTTAAACTATTGTTTTCCAATCTTAGAGCCCTTTGTTCAAACAAAGGGTCAACCCTCTTAGTTAAAGTGTGTTGACTCGTTTAAGTTAAAGTCTTGTGAAATTAATTAGTGATGTTGATTTGACGACCATCCTAGAAATTTTTATTGTAAATGAAGTCTTGTCTTAACCTACTGAGAGGGCAATGGAGAGTAGAGATTTAAGGTAGAGTCGGAGGGTTGTCGCGCAATTGGGTTTGATGCTTACATATATTAAAGAGTGAAAAACTTATTTATACGTAACTTCTAATATGTTTTAGTGTAACAAAGAAAAACTTTAAATCTCATTATTAACTCTACATTAAAATGTAAAAAAAATAATTTTATCCCTATTTAATATACATGATATTCAATTAGAACAAAGTTTACATGATAATAAATAAATGATAAAATTGTACATTCAAATAAAAAATTTAAGGGTTAATGTGCAATTTTAACAATAGAGTTTTTTGCTATGAGCGTCTACTCAAATAAAGTTTTAAAATGTACACGAGTAGATGTAATCATTTAAAAACAGTGCAATTTTACCACTCCCATTAAATTGGTCAATGATGACCATTATAAAGTTGGAGGGAGAATAAGCATTCTCATATTTAAAAAAAGAAAAACTGAGATATGGATGTTTAGGCCAATTTGATGAGAGTGCTAAAATTGCTTTGTTTATAAAATAATTGTGCTTATTTTTACACCATTCAAAACTATATTATGTCAAACGACTATCGTGAAAAAGTTTTAATTAAAATTACACCTTAACCCAAAATTTAATTATGTAACTTATAAATAGAAAAAGAAACTTCTCTTTCCCGTCATGTAAATAGGAATAGAACAGTAAATATTCAAACCTACCAAAAGTCTGTAAAGAACAACTGACAAAAATCATAAAGCAGCACCAATAATCAAATAGAAAACTCAAAAAAAAGATCTCGCACACTCATCTACAATAGCAATATGTTGATCAGTCCCATTGAGATAAAATTACCTAAAATAATATGTTCACTAGTGAAAAAATCCCTTTTTAGACCGGTTTTGGTGGATAAGGTTTTAAAAATTTGCTCAGTGGTAGTTCTGTAATTATATTGAACTTCTAAGACCGATTCTTAAAAAAACTAGTCTTAAAACATTTATTTAGACCGGTTATAAATAAAACTAGTCTAAAAATATGAAAATATTTAAAAAATTAAAAATTTTAACATTCTAAGACCGGTTTCTATAAAAACCGGTCTTAAATGTAAAATATTTAAAACCGGTTCATAGGAAAACTGGTCTTAAATGTTTATAAATTTAAGACCCGTTGTTATAAAAATCGGTCTTAAATTTAAAACAGTTGAAATTGTTAAAACTTTTAAAATGTTAAGACTGGTTTCTATAAAATCGGTCTTAAATGTTTCAACTTTAAGGCCCGTTTTTATAAAAACCGGTCTTAAATTTGAAATTTCACACTTTAAGACTGGTTTTTATCGAAAACCGGTCTAAAAGGTAAGTTTTTTCACCCATATTTTTACTCCGTCGCTCACATCGCGCGCTCTATGAACCCTTTCTTCTCTTTGCGCCATTTTTCTATGAGATCTATCCATGCTTGTTCTGAACTCGTCCATGGCGTCCCGTCCCTCATTTGCTCAACTCTCCTCCATCATTACTGCTGGCGTTGCTGTGTTCGTCATCGCTGTTCTTTGATTATCGTCAGTCTTCTCCGCCGCCACCTCTATTCTCCGTAGTGACCATTCTCCTCTACCTTGACTTCCTTTTGTCAGTGCCGTGAATTTAAGGACTTCATTTTAAGCTCAGTAGATGCCACCGTGACTTTGGGTTGAAGCTTACTCCTTGGTCTTCAATCAGGTTAGTACATGTTTGATATGTTATTTAGTTGTATATGGTTCAATAATTAATAATGTTATATGAAAAAATGGTTCTTGTTGTTGTTTTGAGCACTTAATTCCCACAAGTTGTTATTATAGTTTGTTGGAAATCCAACTGTTTTGTGATAACGTAATCTAAAAAAAAATTTGCACATTCTTATTAAATATATGCTTTAACTTTTAATTACATCCCTGTGATTTTTGGCTTGGAGTAATACCACTCTATGTTCTGTTTTAATTTAGTGTGATTGTTTGATTATTGTCAATGTTATTGGTTTGTTAAAATGATACTAGTTTCAAATGGTGCATGTTAATTTCGTTGAAATCTCTAAAACTCTATAGTTGTTGTTTGTTTGTCTATCCTTTTGTTGTTGGATATAGGGTGCTACAAGTGTTGAGATATATATGGATCATAGTTGGATAAATGCTAAATGAACGAGTGTTGAATATGATAATAGGGTGAGGGGTTTTTTAGACTTCACTTAAAGAAATGCTGATGATGGTAGTGGGAAGTTTTATTGCCCTTGTATAGTATGTTTGAATAAGAAGCGACTAAGTACTGTAGACATATATATACACATTTAATTTGTGAAGGATTTTGTAAGAGTTATACAGTATGGGCATGGCATGGTGAAAAATTAGAAATGCCAAGTTTATCTCAACAGGGGGAGTGAACTTTGATGGTAATGACACAGATGCAGATGATCGGATAAAGGATATTATTCATGATGTAGTAGGAGAGGCTTTTGAGCAATCATATGCATATGGTAATATGTGTAGTGATGTTGAGATGCCATTGTACCTGGGGTGTAGAAAATACCAATTGTTGAAAGCAGTATTGAAATTGGTAAGCTTGAAAGCACAACATGGATGGAGTGACAAGAGTTTTTCAGAAACGCTTGAGGCTTTTAAGGGCATGCTGCCAGATGATAATGTATTGCCTTCTCGATACTATGATGTTAAGAAAATATTGTGTCCACTAGGGATGAAGTATAAAAAGATCCATGCATGCCCCAATGATTGTATATTATATAGAAAAGAGCATGAAGAGGAACAACAATGTCTAATATGTGAAACCCTGAGGTACAAATCAAATAACGCTCCTGCAAAAGTGTTATGGTACCTTCCAATCATACCAAGATTCAAGCGCTTGTTTGCTAATGAAAACAATGCAAGAAATTTGAGATGGCATGTGGATGAGAGGATATCTGATAGAATGCTTCGACATACGGCTGATTCTTCTTAATAGAAGAAAATCGATCAATTATTTCCTGCTTTTGGTAAAGAGCCTAGGAACCTTAGCCTTTGGCTTAGTATGGATGGTATGAATCCTTTTGCTAGCTTGAACAGTATACATAGTTCATGGCCTGTTCTGTTGGTAATTTACAACTTATTTCCTCTGTTATGCATGAAACGAAAGTATATCATGTTGTCTATGTTGATTTCGAGACCAAAACAACCAGAAAATGACATAGATGTTTACCTGGAACCCTTGATCGAAGACTTGAAAGAGTTGTGGGATGAAGGTGTTGATGTTTTTGACGTGAACAAGAAGGAAGTTTTTAAAATGCGAGCCATAATCTTTTGTACTATAAATGACTTCTCTGTATATGGAAACTTGTTAGGATATAGTGATAAAGGCCATAAAGCATGTCCCATTTATGAAGAAGGAACAAGCTACCATCAACTTCAACATGGAAGAAAGACAGTTTATCTTGGCCATAGGAGATTTCTTAGACGGAGCCAACCGTATTGTAGATTAAAGAAAGCATTTTTTGGTGGACAAGAGTTTGAAGATGCTCCAAAGGCATTGACTGGGGAGCAAGTTTATGAAAAGGTGAAAAATATGAATGTTATCTTTGGTAAGACTACAAAGAATAGTAATGAGAAAAGTAAAAGGAAAAATATGTCTGTCTTTTCCAATCTTCCATATTGACCGAATCTTAATGTGAGACACTGTATTGATTTCATGCATGTGGAGAAAAATATTTGTGATAGTATTGTTGAGACATTGCTTAATATACAAGGTAGTTCTAGGGATGACGTGAAGGCAAGATTAGATTTGCAAGAAATGGGGATACGAGAAGACTTGCATCCAAAGCCATATGGTAAGAGAATGTTTTGTCCTCCAGCTACTCATACTTTGTCTAAGGTTGAGAAAAGAAGCTTTTGTGAGTGTTTACATGGCATCAAAGTTCCTTCAGGGTATTCTTCAAATGTTTGGAAACTTGTGTCGATGAAAGACATGAAGTTGGTGGGGATAAAGTCTCATGATTGTCATGTCTTAATGCAACAACTACTCCCAATAGCTATTCGAGGCATTGCCGAATATGATCTTCAACATATTTTGACTCGACTTTGTTTATTCTTTAATGCTATTTGTAGTAAAGTCATTGAGACAGAAAAATTGGATGAACTGGAAAATGAAGGATATATGATCTTGTGCCAGCTTGAGAAGCTTTTTCTTCCTTCTTTTTTTGACATCATAGTACTTCTAATTGTTCATCTAGTCAGGGAGATCAAGTTGTGTAGCCCTATCTATTTACAATGGATGTACCCAATTGAAAGAACTATGAAAATCCTAAAAGGGTATGTGAAGAACCCTAACCGGTCTGAAGCATCTATTATTCAGAAATATGTTTATGAAGAAGCCATAGAGTTTTGTCAAGATTACTTGTCAAATGTAGGACATATTGGACTTCCTGAACATCATGACGAAGAAGGTGATAGACGCGGGGCTTCAGTAAAGAGTGTGGATCCTGATGAATTGCAACAAATCCACTTGTACATCTTGAATAATGTTGATGAAGTTCAAGATTACATTAATGCTCTTAAAGAAATTGTATGGAAAGGAAATAGTCGAATGACTGAACAAAGGTTAATTAGAGAGTATAACAAACTTTTGCATATTGGTTCAAACAAAAGGTTGACGGCGAAGAATGTGTTTCTAATACAATTAATTGGTTAGCACGTGGTCCTGAGGCTGATGTCATAAGTTGGACTTCATTTGTGATCAATGGTTATACGTTTTACACAAAGTCCCTGATGATAGGAGCGCCATCTAAAACAGTGGGGTTATGTTAGTGGCTGAATCTATGCAATTCTCTAGTTCGAAAGATAAGAATCCTAGATTGGCAGCAATACCTTATTATGGGCTTATTGAAGAGATTTAGGTAGTTGATTATGTTAAAGTTAAACTTCCCATTTTTTTGCAAGTGGGTTGATGTCAACAATGGTGTGATGATTGATCAGTTGGGATTTACATTGGTTGATTTGATTAGTAGAAGTTTTGGAGATGAACCTTTTATTATGGCATATCAAGCGAAACAAGTGTTCTATGTTACTAATTAGGCAAATAAAATGTGGTATGTAGCTCTCCAAGGGAAAACGGTCGTTGATATTATCAGGAAAGTCATTCAATGAATGATCTTCTTGAGACTCCTTCTTTTTCTAGGGGTTTACCAGAATTGAACAAAGAAGATGAAGCAGACAATGAACAAGGACCAAGAAACGATCATCATGAAGGGATATGGGAGGATATCCCTTTATAAAACTATATTGAAGGTTAGTTAGCTAAAATAATTGTCATGAACTATATTTGAATTATGTATATTGTTATTGGTGTATATATAAAACTACTTTTTTTGTTGTTGTCACAGGAAAATGAAGGATATGACGTGCAATCTTAGTGTAGATTCTCTGAAGCCAGCTAGTGATCATCAGCCAGAGAAGAGTATGTATAAAGTATTTTGGCCATAATGAATAACAGTATTGTCATTAATGTAATTTAATCTTTGATGTATGTATGTAAGTGAAAAGACAAGGAACTTGTTCAAAACAACATTGTCATGGTTGTATGATTTCCTTACATTATAATTTTGTCTATGATTGTGAGTTTATTTATGGTTGTTTTCCTTGCTTTTGTTTTGGCCAGCACTGTTTAAGCACAAGGGAGTTGAGTTTTAATTTGTTCCAATGAGTTTTGAGTCTCTCAAATGTGTATAAGATGTTAGTTATAATCTGTAAGAGAAGAATTTATTTGAATGTCATTGAAATGGCTGCTACTTACTAAGTGAAATGTTTTAACAAGAGAAATGGTTTGCTGGGTAAATGTTTTAAACGAAATATTTTTTTTTTAAAAAATACTTTTTAGACCGGTTCTCTCCAAAACCGATCTAAAAAGTACATTTAAGACCGGTTTTGGAGAGAATTGGTCTTAAAGTAATACTTTTAAGACCAGTTTTTTAGGAAACCAATCTAAAAATTACAACGTTTTAGACCGGTTTCTCTAATAACCAGTCTAAAAATACTGGTTTTATAAATAACTGGTCTTAAAACTTATTTTTAAGACCGGTTCCATAATCGATCTAAAATGTGGCAGACTTTTGGCTGTATCAAGACCGGATCCAGAACCGGTCTAAAATATCTTTTTTAACCGGTCTTAAAAGTATTTTTCCACTAGTGATTATTTTACACAATTATTTAATTTGATATTTACTATGATTTAATTAGATTTTGGTATTATTAGATCTTCTCAACATGATCTTTTTTTTATTATAAGCCTTGAACCCTTAACCTCACTTAAAGAGAATAATGTTTGATCAAAAAAATTAAAGAGAATAATTAAATTCTCCCCACTTGATCTAATAATCATTGACATGCAATGATGCAATATTTAAATAATATCTACTGCCTGTCTGCCTTTATATCTGGAACTCGAGACTAATTGAGACAATAATAAACTATTCATATTGGAAAACTTTAAATGTGATACATGGCCAAATGAAACAGAATAAATATCTAGTTGCACTTTTAAAACCCCATATCGCAATATCGTGCTTCCCGTATCCATTTGTTTTTGTCCTCCAAACGGACCGTGTCAGCCACCACTTATCATTTAGTGAAAAATAACAAAATAAAGCATTATATTTATACGACGTCCCATGAATTTATTTTCTTAATAATGTCTCTTTCATTTTAATAAAAAAATAATGTGCTATTTTGGTATTCACCGAAGCAAAAGATTCCCCTTCTATTTTTAAAAATAAACTAGAGCTTGGAACACAACTCAAGCCTTCTTGCGCTTCTTGTAAAGAATAGCTTGAATAGTTTCTCTATTATATTGCGCTAGCATTTGTTTTATTGGGCCCACTATCTGTTCATTGTGTTGTGTGAGTTTCAACCCAATTAGGTAGTGTATATATATTACTGACTTGTCCATTATAAATTCATATTATTCAATTCAATAAGAGTGTTATCCATTACCTGTGGTTTCTCATCTGCCAATTAACATGGTATTAGAGTCTCAGGTTTTGGGAACAAACCATTATCCTATATGTTAAAATAAGGAGGCCTAAAAGTTAAGAAGAGGCCTAAGATTGATTTGGATCTTCAACATCCAACCGAACAGAACAACATAGCTCCAATTCCTACGACTCCATACATAAACACAAGCCAAAGAAACCCTAAAGCAAAATTTCCTTCGTCGATAAAGAAAGAATGTCATGATTTTGTGTGATTCATTGTTAATGGTGCAAATTTTGGTGTGAATTTGTCATTGCTTTTATCACTGCACTTGGCCGATGGCGTGAATAAAAAAACTCTCACTATTTTTTGTGTGCGATGACCGGTTACTTTGTGCGATTATCTCTATCTCAGTTGTAGGTGTTGTTAACGGCGCAAACGAAGGAGTTGTATTGGTTGTTTTGTTCAATCTTTTCTACAGTTCCCTACTCCATGTCACTATGTTAGAAAAGAAAGACGAAAATTGTGTTGAAAATCTCCCATTTATCTATTCTCTTTACTTGCACCCTTCAGATACTCAAGGGTCAACTATTATTCCACAAGTTCTTACAAGAGGCGAGAACTACACGGTTTGAAATCGTGCAATGAAGAACGTACTTTGAGGTAAACAAAAGCTTGGTTTTGTTGATGACTTTTTCTAAAAAGAATTACAAGCTAAGAGATTCCATGAAGAGTGGGAAAGGTGCAATGTTGTTGTCCTTTCCTAGTTACTAAATTCACTATCTAAAGAGCTAGGTAATAAGGTGATATTCTGCCAAGATGCTCATTTGGTTTAGGTACATCTTCAAGACTGTTTTGATAAAGTCATCAGGTTCAGGATTTTCTCTCTTTATAGAGAACTCACCCACTACATCAAGGTTCATCCACTATTTCACAATACTATTTAAAAATGAAGGAACTTTGGGAAGAGCAATCTGCCTTACTGGCCATACCTTCATGTAAGTTGATACTTCCAAAATCTACTCAAAACTATTAACTATTCCAATGGCGCAAAACTTGAGACTTAAGGCATTTGAAGATGGGAAGGACATGAAAGAGGATATGTTTAGAAACCCTGTCACAACCCAAAACATGGGATATGATTGACGCTTAGTCTAAGCTAAGTCATGATATTTACTCTAGTTAACCTGACTTAAAAACGCATCTACACAATACCATAATAGATTATCTAAAGAAGATAATATTCCTAAATAGTAAAATCATCATATAAGTTCCAACTCAATGAAAAAAAGAAAATCAACAAGTGTCAAACATAAAAATCAACAAGTGTCGAACACAAAGTAATACAACCATGACTTCTCCATAGTAATCATGACACCACGGGATTTGTTATATTCTAACTTGTCCTACCTAAAATACGTCTACAGATTTCAATACTGGGGCTCAACTTAGTTGCAAAGTAATATAAAAAAATGATATAATAAAAGGGTGAGTCCATTGACTCAATGAAGGCTAAGTAATTTTTTTGAGAAAGGGAACTTTAAGAAATATTTTTGAGAAAGGGAACTTTCAACAAAACCAAAATAAGATAATTTTATATGCCACAAACCATTCACTATACCTATATATAAGCCATATAGAATTTGGGGCAAAGATTCCATATTCTTGTGGGGATCACCAATGAAAGGCATTGTATGATTCAGGAGAAAGAGAAAGTTAAGGCCAAGGTACATTGGACGTTTTAAGGTTCTTGAAAGAGTAGGAGCAGACCACTTAACATTACCACCAAATTTGGTAGGCGTTCACCCTGTTTTCCATGTGTCTATGTTACAAAAATACCTTACAGACGCTTCTTATGTGCTTCAGTCATGCATACTGTAATATCCCGAATTTTGAGACTCGAGGCTAGAGAATAAGCCTGAGATTAGTGGATTGCTAAGCCCCGGTTTAGCAAGATCCCAAATTGTGATTAAGGGTTAATGACTCCAAAAGTGGATGTGGTTAGTGATAATAACCCTTTTGGAGAATATGATGTGATTTGGCACTCGAATATGATTCGTGTGTGTTGTGAGCAGTGCCGAAACCCTGTATTTGAGTTCAATTGTGGATTAACATCCAAATTGACTTAGATTAGAGGGAAGAATTGAATGGGGTATTGTGTTGGAAATGGTGTCATAGTGTGTTTTGATGTCATTGAAATTGGTTTGGAACTTTGGAATGGAAATGTTGCAATGTTAGGTTTTGAAATGTGAATTTTGTTGACATATTGAGATTGTTGTGAAAACATGTCAATGAGATGTGAATTTAATGGATTTGGTGTTTCCAATGGATTCCTTGTGAAAATTTATGTGGGAATGATGCTTGGTATGAAAATGGAACCATTGGAAGCAAAGATGCAAAATCTGAAATTCTGTCCAGTGAAACTCTATTCTGGGCAATCTTCTCATGTGGATGTTTTGACTAGGTAGATGATGTAAGAAAATTATGAACCTTTCCAGTCTTAAAGATAACATCCCAAGCTTCAAAATGGACATATAATTTGTGCCATTTCGTTTTGGGAACTGGGAGATATGACTGTCCAAAGTTTGAGGTAAAAAATGGACTCTGTTTTGGGGCAGTGATGAAATTTGTGTAATTCTGTAATTTTGTGGTGATTTCTGGTAATGGATCATATTTTTCCAATGAAGAGGACTTAAATACCTTTCATTTGGCTTTGGGATCACCTCATTTTGATTTGTTTAGAATTAGTTATGATTTTTTAAAGTTTGAGCAGAAAATCTGCCAGAAAATCCGAAAATGGGAATTATGACATCATCTCAATAAATGATGACATCAGCATGGAATTAAATATTTTCTCATCTTCTTCAGCCCTCATTTCGTGCTGAACCAGCTGAAACTAGTGAGAGAAAGTTGAGAGCTCTTAGAGAGAGAAAGAGGAGAAATCTCGCAAGGATCGAATGTGAAGCCCCTGGTTGTTGGCACGCAAATCGAGGAGAAAAGACTAGAGGTTGGGGACTTACCTTACTTGCATGTATTTGATATCTTTGCTTGTGTAGTGATGTATGTGATTGCTTTACTTGATTGTGTAGAGCATATTTGTATAAATGAAGCTCTGTTTCTGTTTTGCTATGGCCATAGTTTTGTTACTTGAAACATTGAGCATGCAGAAATATCATTATGGGGCATGCATCTAGATAAAGCTAACATGTCATACACATAGCATCTATCATGCATGCATTATGGTATCTGTTTCCTACTGAGATTCTCTCGAATCTCACTCTCCCCTACCAACAATTTAAACAAGGCAAGTGGCTCGTGGAGGGAGCGGCTAGGACTACTTCGAGATGAGATTGTGTAATCCCCATTTGAAGAATTGTAATGGGCAATTGTACCCTGTGTATCTTTAGCGAAGGTATGTACCCGGGATGATTAAGTTGTGCACTCTGATATTTATATGAATATGATTTATCTTCGTGTAGTAATTGTATTCGAAATGTGAATATGAGACCAAGTTTATAAATGATTTCAAAAAGTATTCGTGAAAACCCCGTCATGTGATGGGTTAGTAAATATTATTTGATTATTATAGGTCTCTATTTCATTTTAATCGTGTATTTCGGATATAATTATGGAGGGGGTTACATTTTTGGTATCAGAGCTGCAGTTCTTGGCAAACATGGGAATTTGCTAGGATAGTGGCAGTAGTTGCTGCCTTAAGTCATAAAGGATGACTTTGTTTGTTGTGTATACATATTAAGGTCCCTGCTAGTTGTGGATATATGTGATTTGTGGACTGTGTATACATTATTTGATTATCGGGGAGTGGTGAATCATTGTGGAATCGAAAGATATAATGGTTTGCCTGAGAAATAGATGTGTAGATTCAGAGGTGGAGGTAATCAGACCCATCATCTTATTTAAGAATGGATGAAATGATTTCCAGGAATGTGAAATTACGGGTCTAGGTCTCGGGATGAGCCTAGGTTGATTATTGTGCACCACTACCTAACATATATTTTCTGGGGCAGTATTCCTTGACACAATACTCCAGGGGCTTCTATGTAGTATTCCCTAAGTGCATAACACTATTGAAGGAACTTATGGTTCCTTGTGTGCTCTGTAATACTTTGGTTAGTCTATATCACATTTATGGAGAGCTCATGAAAGTAACCAGTAACATGGAATGTACTTAGCCCATGGGTTCAATTTGAGGATATAAGGATGGTTAGGGGTTAATGAAAGTCAAAGAGTAATCATTGCATATGATATGTTATGTCATGAATAAATGTCCTTTGAGGCATATGAATCGATACTGTTATGATCCTGCTTATTATGTCTGCTTGCCCTCTTGGTTATCATATTTGTTTAAAATGTCTATACATTAGTCCCACCTAGAACACCACAGGTAGTGCTAGTAGTTAAGGGGTAGTGACTATGTTACTGAGACAGTGGTCTTATCCTATTACTTCTCACAATTTTCATGTGTGAGCTTTGAGGGGGACGTGACTGGGAAGGCATCTGGAGCCTAAGGCTATAGCTGTTAGTAGCCTCAATGTTCTTGTTTGATTCCATTGATTGCCACAGTTAGGATCCATATTGTAAATTCAGCTATTTGAGAGAGCATTGATTGTGCAGGTAGAATTGGACAGTCTTTCCTGATGTAACCTTGTACACCACAGTGGTAACATGCTCTTCCTAACCCAAGACAAACACGGGTGTGGAATTTCTAACATCTAGAGCAAAATGGTGGATTTATAGAATTTCATTTGATACTACAATTCAAATGAGACATCCATAAATGATTTCTTCTGTTACCAAATGAAGGGTATCAATTTTTAGCTCTATGCTACTAATGATCCTTACTATGGTTGGATAGCCTGGAGTACTCCCCATCTAGTATTGAGAATTTCTAGACCTTGCCCATTGCCTGGCATAGCCTTTATACGTTGGTGCTTATGATTGCTCCTACTTTTTATTATTTGAGATTCAAAAAGTTTAGCACTTTCAACCACATCTTCATAAGAATCATAGTGGGCTCTAGCCATATACCATAACAGATAATCTGGTAGTTTTTGGACAAATAATTTTGCTCGCACCTCTTCTATAGTTACTAAGGGGCATACCATGACAATCGAGTAAATTTCACTTCATAATGTAACACCTTACTTCTAACTAGTAAGATGAGCTAGAAACATAATGAATTCAAACCACTAAATCAGGTTTGGATCATGGGAACAAAACATTTTCAAAAATATTTGAAAACTTAGCTAGTAACACCTTAGTTACATTATCGTTCTGGTGAATCTTTCATAGTGAATTTGAACCACTAAGTGATATTTCTTGATAAACAATTTCAAAAACTAACTCCAATACAGGATTCGAGCATGCACTTGAAGGGGGTTTTCTAAATAAATTAAAACTTTTTTAAGATTGTTCACCGTGGTTCCCTACCCATTATGACTCATCTTTCCTTAATTCTCTTTATTATCTTAATCAGAATGATTCTTTGCTCATTTTTATGTTTGGAAGGTTTCTTAACTAATGGGCTTAGACCACGTGATTACCTATTCCTAGTTCAATTTTTGCGCTTTGATAAGTAATTCATTCGTCATGCAGGTTATACTGTTAACTATTGCAAATTTAGTAATTTACATAATGGACTAGTGCATGAATAATCTTCTCTTCTTCATTCCAACTTCTTTCTTGGTACAGTATACTGCACTCTTCTTCTGTGCTTAGCTGCCTATATGGTTGGGTAAGGGAGAGTGAGATTCGAGAGAATCTTAGTAGCAAAATTTGCTAACTAGACATACATGATTCAAGCTTAATGCATGACATGCTTGCTTACATAAATTCATACTAGCATAATGACATACTTGCATGCTCAATGCTTTACACATTACACTTATGGCCATAACATAAGTAAAATCAAAGCTTCAATTATTCATACATGTTTCATACCATTCATCAAATCAATTAAACATATCAATGCATAAGCATACTTATCAAGTAAATGCAAGTTAGGAAAGTTATACTACCTTTTGTCTTCAAGTTCCCTTCTTGCACCTTTTCTTCCAATCATTGAAGTTGTTTGGAAATTCTCTCATTCTTCTTCCTTGTCATCTCATAGTCCTAGATGAATGGCCATATTATTAGATCCATGACAAATAAATGTCCAATAAGCTACTTTAGACTCTAGGACTTGTATTTATTCTTTAGGCCCATATTTGTCTCAAATTTTAATAACCTAACACACCTTGATTGGTTAATTTTAAAGTTAACACATTAGGCCCAATGGGTATTTAATGGGCCCACACCAACTTTATGGGTTTTATTTGACCATTGAAGTTCAAATTAATTACCAATTACCCTTACATTCTTATTTTTACCTAATTACCAAAATCTGCTAGAATTTTCAATAAGCTTTGAAAATTCATAACTAATTGTATAGATGTCCAGTTGTGATGATTCCAAAGGCTATGTGGCCCTTAATCAGTCTAGTTTCAAGGAAAAATGCATCCATTACAATTCTAGATGAACATCAATACAGTATCTCACTTAATTGATCACTGCCCATAGAATTCACCAGTTTTCAAACCAAATTTTGGAAATTCATAATTAATTTTAAAAAAATTCAAATGGGTTAGTTCTAGGTTTTATACAAATTTATTGAAGTCCTCTTTCATTGAAAAATATCACCAAGCATTGATTATAGCCACACATTGTTCAAAAATTCGTCAAACTCAAACTGCCACATATTTCATTCCAGAATAGAGGTCAAATTTTGAAAAATCGTAACTTTCAATCTACTAGTCCAAATGGCTCATTTTACCTATCAAATCAAAGCCTAGGATGTATACTTTAATTATGTAAAATTTCATAGCATTTGGACTAAGTTTGACTGATCAAAAACATGTTACAAGTTCTCTGCCTCCAAAAAACAAATTCAGGCAGCTTTAAACATAAACTTCCACAATCATCATAAATCATCATTTAACCATAAACACATGATGAAACCATGATTAAACAACAAAAAATACCCCTTGGACAAAAAATGAATAGCAGCCTACCCTCATGAAAACTCATCCAAACAACAAACCAATCAGTTCAAAATAAAACCCATGCTTACCTCTACGTGTTTCTGCAATTGGTTCAGAAATTTGGCAATATTTCAGCCAACGAGATAGCACCAAACCCCACCCAATGAAAATCTAAAACCATAGAAATGAAGCTTGGGATGAGTAGAAGAAGGTTTGTGAAGGGTATTTTGAGAGAAAATGCCTAATTCGTTAGTGTTTCGGCAGATTGAAGTTCTTAGAAAACTCTATTCATCCTCTATCTCTCCTCTAATAATTTATTGAGATTTTTTGGCATTTTTTCTGATTTAATGATGATGATGGATGAAATTTTTAGGCCTTAATGGTCTTGGAAAGTGTCCGCCATATGTCACATTTCTATGGTTCCATTAGTCCGGTGATCCAATGGTTTAGTGACATGTGTCACCGACTTTAATAAAATGATTCCCGCCTCTTTAACGGGCCTTTGGCTATCTAACTTGTCAAGGAAAGTATAGGTCTAATGATTTTCCCTTGGCTCCTGACTCTCAGGTTTGGTGCTCGAGAAAGTTAGTCGGGTAATCGGACTGGAAACCTATGGATTTCCCCCTGCTTGGGGTGAGGTAGCACCCCCTGATAATGACAACTCAAAAGGCATAAAGGTGATGGTAATGATGAGGGACACTTGTCACCTCCTTACTCTTCCAACACAAAAGTGTTATTGTCCTTTGTAATGATTAAGGGACACTTGTCATCCTCTTACTTGCCAAGACAAAAGCTAGTCATGATTGCTTTCTTTATTAAAGCTACTTTAATAAAGTTACTTTATCGGTGTCTACTCGGGTTTCTTTCAGGACCTACTCAGTATTTCTTCACGTATACCGAGGCCCACTAAATGCTGCCAATCAGAGTATATGTTGTGGGCCCTACATGGCACCACACCCGGTATCTATTCCCAAAAACACAGAGTACACATGTCTAAAAATGTCATATGCACACTTATACCGATGTATTTCAATTGATCAATCAGTCTCATACCTCATGACATATCTGGGTGGCATCTTTCTACCAACCCAATGGCACTGTATATGTGTCTTGTTCACATATGCACCAATACTTTATTCATACTACCTACGCATACTAGGCCCTCTACCCGATAAGGTCAGATCACATAGTCCCTGAAGAGTCTTTCTATCCTCGATATTCTAGGGATTCTTTCTGAACTGGGTTTAGTCGTCTGCCAGATACAGGCTTATCCTCAATCTCTAGGCCTAAAATTCGGGATGTTATAGTTTTCTCCTTATTCAATGAATTTTGTCCTCAAAATTTGCTACTGGTTCGATTCTTAATAATACTTCAAAAGAACCATTGTAACGAGAGTTTCATTTCTTTACTTCTACTCCTTTCTAATACCTCAAATTCTAGAGCTCTATCGACACTTCAAATTTTAGAGATCATCTCAAATTCTAGAGGACACTACATATTCCCAATACCTCAAATTCTAGAAGTATTCTATTCGGATAGACCTTGCCTATCTATTATACTTATGAGCTTCTTTAATTAAAGTTCTCATACTTCTTTTCTCCTGTCTAGCACTGTAGCTAGCAAGTACTATCTGACTTTACAAGTTCAGATTTCTAAGCCCTTCCATTAGTTTCTATTCCCTTATCATCATGACCATCAACTGCACCGCTTCTCAATTTAAAGCATCAACGATAATTGTCGCGTTTCTACTTTTACATTCATTTATACTGTCTTATATTATACTTTTCTGATTTTTGAATATTCAAAATTCTTGTAGTCGCAGTACACTTTTGTAACTACACCATACAAAATAGTGCTATTACATTTTCAAAGCAAATAATCACTTCCAGCTCAATTCCCAAGTGGGATAATTCATCTAGTGAGGTTTCAATTATTAAGAGGCACATGCCACCATTCCGTCCTTCTTCACCAAGACATATCCTAATCATTTCTTTCTTTCTCATTCTATTAGAGACCATACTGGTTGCTTCACTGTAAACCATACAGGTCACAATTCTTTGTAGATCACACAGTTTGCCTTGTTCATTATTTGCATACCACAGGGTTGTATTATAGGATCAGGAATATTCAATACTGGTGCAAGTTTCAACCTCTCCTCCAGCCATCTGAAATCCTCTCATAGACATCATCTCGCTTAAGAAATTCTTTCTACAATTCTTTCTATCAATTATTTCTTTCAAGTGAGTAGCAAAGCGATTCAAGAAAAATTATGACTTCATATAGCAAGACCTAGCAAATTGAGAATTTCTGCAACAGTTTCTGGCCTCTTCCAGTTCTGCACTACTTCCACTGTTCTAGGTTCCTCTGACAATCCCTTCTTTTGAGACAACAAAATACAAAAATGACAACTACAAATTGGTCAAAAATTCTATTCAAAAAATCATTTATTGAAAAATTATGTTAATAGTTTGGTTCATACAATCAGGAAAATAGTAGGTGTATTGGTTAGTTCAGAATTCAATTTTCACAAATAATCAGGAACCAGATAACTATTCTAAAAGGTTATTTATTCTGTATACATTCTAGGCTCTAACCCTTGTTATTCAAGCAATTCAAACTCATACGTAATGTTCACGAAGCATGCAAAATAAACCATCCATTCTCAAGCATTCATATTCATTCATAGGACACATAATTTGTTCGAAAATTCTCCGTGTACACAGTCCTTTCTATCCCAGCCTTCTGGCTATTATTCCAACCTTTTGATCATTTCAATTCTGGCCTTTCAACTATTTCTAGAACACTTCCTGCAATTCTTAGGCTTTGCTACCTCTTCAGGACACTGCCTGGCAATTCTTGGTCTTACGATCTTGGGTTTCTACCCTTCTAATTTTGAATGTGTTATGCCAGCCTATGAATATACTAGTCCAACAAGACTTAGGGCTTCATACGAAATGGCTCTACCAGCCTATGGACAACTGGTCCTATAGGACTTAGGGCTTCTCATTAAATGCTTCTTAGGTCTAACAACCTAAGGACACACTAGCCCAGTAGGTCTTACTACCTACCATATATTCATAACTTGAATATATTCAATAGTATACACATACATATAGAACCATTACATAAGATACAAGAGCAAGAGTTTTTTCCTTTATACCATCGATCCTATTCTTTTTTCATTCCCTTTTCTATCCTTCTTTCCATAATAGCACTAGATCACCCCATGGTGACAAACTAGGACACAACCCTTTTCTCTAGCAATTCTATATTTTTCCATCTCATATGGGGCCATTATGTATGGACTTTTGATATCGATCCAGCTCCAGGCATAATTTTGCTTCCCTTACTTACCAGGGTAATCTACCCTGGTTACACAGGGAATTTGTAACCCTCGTCCTCACTAAGGCCATAATTAGTGTTAAAGCATGCGTCATAAATAAATAAGAGATCAAGACTAAGTAAAAAAAACTTCTTACAAAAACCTATATAATACAATCTCCATTCATTTTTTAAAAACGTTTGTCCTGTTCAGTTCTGTTACATACACAACATCAGAGTTCCTAGCGAAATTCCCAACATTCACCTGGGATATATTCATTAATTAAAGGGTTTTACAGGGTATCATTGCCCATCTCAGTTTCCCTTACCGGGGATTACAATACAAATTCTATTCTGATTAATATATACAATTATCCAAAAGTGATAACCAAAATCCAAAAGCTAAAGACTACCACCAGCAACTTTAGTCACCCTTTTGCACTTACTTGTCCCTTGATCCACTTGCCCTAGCTAAAATTTGTTTAATGGAAAGAGTGTGATTCAAAAGAATCTCAATAGTAACATTTCACGTATATGATGCATAATATAACAAAGCCTATAAGCAAATATCACAATTCAGCAGTACAACAGCATTCAATCATGACTTTGATCATAGCTTGGAAAGCATTACAATCACTAACAACAACATTCAATCAATACCATAATCACTACCATGATAGGCATGACATTCAGCAAGAGCAACATTCAAAGCCGAGCTACATGCCATGACTCAATCATTCTTTCAAAGTCGGGCTAATCGATGTGACTCAATCGTACATTCAAAGTTTGGCTACTTGCGGTGACTTAATCGTTCATTCAGCAGCATTCAAAGTCAGGCTACCCACCGTGACTCAATCGATAATTCAATGATAAATACAAACACACATTACATTAAACATGATATAAGAGAAAGTATCACTACCTTATTCTTTTCGTTCGAGTTCAGGCATAGACCTCCTACATTCCAGGCAAATATCAAATCCTACCATCATAGTTAAGGATGACAAGTTAACACTTATTCCAATACTCAAATGACTCTCAAACACTTAGATTCGGTTATCATTAAAGTCCCTTAGGTAGCTATAAAAGGCTCTAACAATATCCCTGAAGGATTAGGAGGTACTAGATTAGAATCCACTTTTCAAAATTAAGAAGTGCTAAAAACAAGGGTTGACCACGACCAAGCCACCTATGGGTTGCAGCTAAGAGATGATCAGAAGGTCTTGGGCCACGGTCAGCCTCCTTTAGGCCACGGTTAAGAGAATGTTAGAAAATTTTGGGTTACGGCTATCATCCTTGGGCTGCGGCTAAGAATTAGAAGAAATATTTAGGCCACGATCAGCATCCTTAGGCCGTGGCCAAGAACAAGTACGAAAGTTTTGGACCGCAATCAGCTCCCCTCGGGTCTCAATTCAACTATAATTTCCCAAAAAATGTTTTCTCGCATTAATTACCTTCTTTACAACCTACTAAAAGGTCATTAGTCCTTAATCAAAATTTTGGGGCATTACAATTCTCCCCTAATACAATAAATTTCATTCCTAAAATTTGTTACACATCTTGGGGCATAAACTCGAAAATCACTTCTTAATGTCCGATTTTACTTCACAGGTTGCTTCACTTGGAGACATTCCCTTCTAGACCACTTTCACAAATGGTAATTTTCGGTGTCTGAGTCATTGCTCTTCTCATTCAATGATTCATTTTGAGTCTACCTCCTAGGTGAAGTTGTCCTACAAGTCGACCTCTTATACTCAATGATATTATCTGGGTCTAGTTGGTACTCCTTTAGCTGCGAGACATGAAACATATCATGGAGTTTGCTTAAGTTTAGGGATAGGGCTATCCGATATGCTATAGGTCAGATTCTTGTTAGAATCTCAAATGGACTAATGTACTGCAGGCTCAGCTTTTTCTGCTTGATTGCTCTCCCGATTCTTCTGACCAGAGATACCCTTCAGAAAATATAGCTCTTCTGTCCACTTTGCGGTGCAAGGACCCTCTTTATGATGATTCCAATATGCTCTGTAGTCTGATCAACCAAATCTGGCCCATATAATCTTCTCTTAGACAGTTCTATCTAGAATACCGGTGACTAGCACTTCTTCCCATACAATGCTTCATATGGAGTCATCGAAATGCTCGTATGATAGTTGTTGTTGTAGGAAAACTCTACAAGTTGAAGAAAGTAGTCCCAATTTAATTTGAAGTTTAGGACATACGATCTCAATAAATCTTCTAGCGTTTGGATGGTCCTTTCTGACTGTCTGTTTGTCTGTGATAGTAAGTCGTGCTGAACCTTAATTGTGTACTTATAGCTTCATATAAAACCCTTCAGAATCTCAAAGTAAAATGAGGATCTCTGTCGAAGATAATGTTCTTCGGTGTACCATAGAGTCTTGCTATCTCTCTTATATAGATTTTAACTAGTTTATTAGGAGAATAGCTAGCATTGATCAGGTATGAAATGCACTGACTTTGTGAGTCGATCAACAATCACCCATATCGCATCATAGTTTTTGATCCTAGGCAAACCCACTACTAAATCCATGGTCACACTTTCCTACTTCCATTTTGGAATTTGTAGACTCTGAAGCAATCCTGGCGGTCTCTGGTGTTCAATCTTTACCTTCTGACAATTAAGACACCTTGCCACAAATTAAGCCACATCACTCTTTACCCTGGCCACCAGTACATAGACTTTAGATTGTGGTACATCTTGGTTATTCCTGGGTGGAGAGTATACTAACTCTTATGTGCCTCATCCAAAATTTTTTGTCTTAAGTCAGCCTTAAGTGGAAGATAGATTCTCTTCTACTAACGAACTGGTCCATTAGGTGATAAGTCATAATCTCGAGTCCCTCCTTGCTCAATCATTGCTTGGATAGACTGGTCTCGACCATCTTGCTTATAAGCCTCTTCAATTTCAATCCTCAGGTTATTCTCCCTTTGGACAACACTATAACTGGCTCACAGGATATCATTCGAGAGATTGAAATCCTGAAAATCCTCTATCAATTTCCGTTCTTAGATCATCATCACTGCTACAAGCACTACTTTCGGACTAAGCACGTCCACGATGACATTAGCTTTACCCGGATGATATTTAATCTCCAGGTTGTAGTCTTTTAGCAACTTCATCCATTAACGCTATCTCATATTCAATTCTTTGTGATCATACAAGTATTAGAGACTCTTGTGATCGCAGTACAGTTCCACAGTCACACCATACAGGTAATGACGCCATATCTTCAATGTGAACACTATCGCTACAAGCTTCAGATCATGAGTAGGATAGTTCATTTCATGACATTTTAGATGTTAAGAGGCGTAGGCCACGACTCGTCCCTGCTACATCAGGACACACTCCAACCCCTACTTACTCACATCACTGTACATGACATAAGTCAAATAGGGATCGGGTATAATCAATACTGGTGCCGTAGTCAACCTATCCTTCAGCTCAATGAAACAATTTTCATAATGTTCATCCTATAAAAATGATTGATCCTTCTACATGAGCTTGGTTATCGGCAATGCAATTTGGGAGAATTTTTGAATAAACCTCCAATAGTAACTAGTATACCCAGACAACTACGTATCTTAGAAATAGTTTATGGCCTTTTCCAGTCAAGTACTGCTTCTATTTTACTGGGATCCACCGAGACCCCTTCACGTGAGATAATATGGCCAATAAATTTTACTTCCGTAAGCCAAAACTCACACTTGCTCAGCTTGGCATAAAGTTGCTTTTCTCGCAAGATTCTCAATACTATTCTTGAATACTGCTCAAGCTCTTTATTACTCTTAAGAGTATATCAAAATGATGTTGATAAACACTACTACAAACTGATCAAGATACTATCGAAATATGCGATTCATATAGTCTATGAATACCGTCGGTGTATTAGTTAATCCAAAGGACATTACAAGGAACTAATAGTGCTCATACCTCATTCTGAAAAGCTGTCTTCAGGATATCTGCTACCTTCACATGTAATTGATGATATCCTAACCTCAGATCAATCTTGGAGAATACACACAAGCCAGACAACTGATCTAATAGGTCTTCAATTCTTGAAAGTGGATATTTATTCTTAACAGTTATCTTATTAATTTCTCCATAATCTATACAAAGCCTTAAGCTACTATCTTTCTTTTTGACGAACAACACTGGAGCTCCCCATGGTATTACCTTGGGTTGAATAAACCCTTTTTCAAGTAATTCTTCAATTTGTTTCTTCAACTCCGCTATTTTATTAGGGGCCATTCTATATAAGGCTTTAGATATAGACCCAGCTCCAGGTACTATTTTGATTGAAGTGAAGGGGGAACCATATCCAATTGGAGCCCAGCTTGTTCAGGAAGCGGTTGAGTAGGTGACCCCCATTGTCGATGGGCTAGTTCATGGCCTCATTCCATAAAACAACAACTTGTAGTATCCAATCCAGGCTATTCAGACTGGCCACATCCAACCTCCTTATTGACACGTTCCACTGCTGATTTGCACAATTTACCACATACGTTAGATAAATCTAAATTAACATTTAATAGGTCAAATTTAAATATTTAATTTATTAAATAACAAAATATATTTACCTTGGACCTGCACCTCAAACCCAGTTGATCGGGAAGACGACCATCTTGGGTTATTCTGGTCCCAGGCGTCCTCCTTATTCAAGAACCACTTTATGTCTCTAAGCGAAATCAGGATATCGAAGTCCTCGTAGTAGTTGACACTGAGCTCAACTCCCTCTCCTAGAACAGCCTCAAGCAATTGTGGTGAGGTCCCTTCCTATGGGCCCGATGCTGTGGCTGTGGTGGCGCCGACTCCTGTGGCTGCGGTGTGGCCGACTCTTGTGGCTGTTATGGGGCCATCTGTTGTTTTGGGGTCGCCCTTCTACTGCTCTGCTCCCTCATACTGTCCCCAACCCTACTACTGCTACCCTACACAATTGGTTTAGGAATCTTAGGCTCCTTCCCATTGTCCCTCCATAAAGCCATATCAACTGCAAAAATTAAAAAAACATTTAAAAAAAGTAGTCACATTTATACATAAAAATATAATAATAATAAAAAGCAAAAAAAATATATGACATTCATACCCTAAGTGAGAAAACTATGAAATGTTGTAGGCAAACTCTCAGAGAGATGTCAGAATGCTCAGATCTAAAGGAAATCTATCAGAGAAACCCTCAAGAAACAAAATGGCCAAATGAGACAATTGAAGGGGCGGTTGGTATTTATAGAGCTGAAATTTATAGCGGTTATTCATAAAACTGCTATTGACAACTACAATATAGCTCGGGCAACGGAACAATTTGTAGTGGTTATCAGTAACCACTACAAATATAAGTACTCTTAGAGTTCTGTAGCAATTCTAAACAACAACTGTGACCAATGTCGTTAACAATTTATAGTGGTTATAAATATCAGCTATAAGATGGTGACTATTTGCATTCTATAGCGGCTTATCTTCACGTAACCACTACAATATGATCACCATGATTGTCGTGCCTGCTTCTCACCAATTGGCTAGCGGTTTACATGATATAACCATGACAAAGTAGTCGCTACAAATTATGGTAGGACATTGGAGCCAAATTTGTAGCAGTTTGTTTTTCATAACCGCTACAAATAACGTTGGCTTACCGGCACACCACTTAGTATGAACCTTTACTGCTACAAATTTGTAGCAGTTTAGGTTATAACTACTACAAATAAACTTATTTGTAGGGGTCAATTATAACCGCTACTAATTCACCACTACGAATTACCCTTTTTTTGTAGTGTGTATAGAGTATATCTAATTTAAGACATGTTATATGTCTTTCACCCCTATGATTTAGGTACCATACTTAGTTAAATTAACCTCTTAATCTTGTCCCTAATCCTCAAATCTTCCCCTAATCACATTTTCCTTAAAAGTGGAAATTCCAGACTTTATCCTAAATCTGCCCGAATTTCTAAATAATTTTGAAAAATCATATCTTAGACTAGAAAATTCCAAATAAGGTGATTCAAGTTTCTATGTAAAGCTCTTGAAGTCCTTTATACCAAAAAAATATCATCCAGTATCAACTCATTGTCTTAGTCTCTCAAATTACACCTTCAATCTGACTGCCCATAAAGAGAATTAGAATTTTCCTAGATTTTTTACCTAAACTTTAAAAATTCATAACTTATGATTTACATATCTAATTCCTAAGTTCTAATAATCAATTGAAAGTATAAATATCTATTTTAAGGGAAAATAATCACATGGCCAACTTACCAGATATACCTTATGAAATTTGTCCATTTTCCCACTATCAAAATCCTGGAACCCAAAATATTCCCTATTTTCTGACCAAACTTCCAAAGTTCATAACTTTCTCTCTAGATACCCAATTGATGCGTTTTAGGACTCAAGTTAAAGATTTGGATGTTTATTATATCCCCACCAAATTTCATAAACATTTGACATGTTTTGACTGATCAAAATAGAGCATGAAGCTTATTGACTCCCAGAAGATCACATATTTGATATTATGACTAAATCATTCAAGAACTCTACCATTTTCAATCCAAATTGAGCTCTCCTTGATTTTATTACCTACTACACAACCTATCTCAATGCATAAGCATACTTATTAAGTAAATGCAAGTCAAGAAAGTCATACTACCTTCTGTCTTCAAGTTCCCTCCTTGTACCTTTTCTTCCAACCATTGAAGCATTTTGGAAATTCTTTCACCTTTCTTCTTTCTTTGCTTCTCATGACCCTTTACTCGATTCCATAATCGGTTCTTGATTTTGATAGCACCTCTACCATGTAGATGGCACCAAACACCTCTGATCAAGAATCCAAAACTGTAGAAATGTTGCTCTTACTGAAAGGAACAACATTACAGAAGACTTTAGAAGCTAGAAGAGCCGAATCAGAGGTAAAATTGGCTCCACAACTCTGGGATTTTTACTATTCATCCACTCTCTCTTCTTCCAATTTCTCTTGATTTTTTTCTCACTTCCTTCTTTCTCTCTCTCTCTCTCTCTCTTAGTGCTGATCAAAATCTCATAAAAAGAGGAATGAAGGGTTGTGATTTCATCTTGCCCTTGATTGCATCTTAGCTTGCCCTGTGTCCAAAGATCAGAGCTCAAGATGCCAAGTGTCAATATAGCATTTTCTCTTCTCTTTCTCTCTCTTAGGTGACGTCCTTTCATCTGTCAAGGGAAAGAGAGGCCTGATAATTTCCCCGAACTCTTGGGTTTGGTGTTTGGGATGTCAAGTACGTGACTGGATCAGAGACTAATGGATTCTCCTAACTTCAATGCCATGTGTCACTGTCTTGGAATACCAACAAGACGCAAGAAGGATACCTCATGATGAAGGGACAAGTGTCACCTTCCAATTGTGCCAACCAAAAAGTCAAAAGGTAAGTGTCATCATATGGGACACTTGTCTCCTTCTCATTCAACTAACACAAAAGTTATGTCATTATTGCTTACTTTATTAAAGTTACTTTATCGGTGTCTACTTGGATTTTGCTCAAACTGTGACACATATATCAAGGCTCGCCAAATGATGCCAAGTCAAAGTATATGTATGTGGGCCCCATATTGTGCCATATACCGATGTCTACTTCAAAAATACAAGGTACAAATGTCTACCATGAAAATGCCATGTGCACACCTATACTGGCTATTTTGCTCGACTAATTAGTCTTATACCTCATCACATAGCTGGGTGGCATCTTTCTACCAACCTAATGGCACTGTATGTGTCATATGCATATCTACACCGACACTTAATTATACTCTTACAAATACCGAGCCCTCATCTGGTAGAACCAGATCATGTAGTCCCCTAGAGTCTTTCTATCTCCCATCATTCTTAGGACTCTTCCCAAACTAGGCTTAGTCGACTGCCTAATACAGGCTTATCCTTAAAGTCCTACTCCCAAAATTTAGGATATTATAGTGTGGGCCCCACAATTCTTTTAAATCAATACATTCTTCTTATTTTCTCTCTTTTGAGCAAGATGTCTACAAGGAATAAGGCGTGTTTGATACTATCAATGAGGTGTTCGTCAAAGAGACTATCACGGATGATATGGCTAGCTCGACTGCTTGTAACTTTTATATCTGGTATGCCTTCTACTATGGATGAATACTTGATTAGCTACTCATAGCATTTATATATAATGATTTGCTTGTTTTTGCATGTAAGGTACCTTTACAAGGAGTATGTCACTCGTAATGGCCTATAGGACATATTATTGCTCCTCAAGCCCCACCTATATTAAGGAATGTTGGATGAAGGCAATAAGCTGGGTTTTGTAGAGAGAAAAGTAAAGGAACTTGAAGATTTGGTCATTAAAAGGCCACCAAAGAAGAAGGACAATTTTTTCTTGGTGCCGTGCCATCAGGGGTAAGTATACTACTTTATTAAATTGTATGCTCATTATGATTTTTTCTTAGTTTTTTTCTTATTATGTTTAATGTATTTAGGGGTTATTGGATGCTTATTGTGCTAAACCCCTTCAAGCAAAGGATTCGGTAATTTGATTTTGTTTATGGGGATATGGAAAATCAACCATAGATAGTCAAGGTTTTCAATAAGTAAGTTGATAAACTTAAATTTGGTACTTTTATTTAGAGTTTATTACAAATTTGGTGCTTTAATTTCTTATTGTGATATATCTTATCAGAGTTGTTTACTATTACATCACAAATGAAGGCCTTGCCTACCTCTCCTTAAAAGGCAAAGGCATTGCATCCACTTATAAATGGAAGAGAGTAGTGGTAATTCACCAATGCTTACCATTTTGTGTTAGGTTGTTAGAGTTGGTTTTTTGTGTTAAATTGATACTAAGGTATGTATATATATGCATGTATGTGTGTTTAAGTTCAATTAAAAGTAAAGTCATATATATTCACTAACCATACTTTGTTTGTGCATGTAGTACTTTGAGAACATTTATTCTAAGCAATAATTGCCTCGACAAATATAAGAAGTCATACAATAGTTGGCTATGATAAAGTAACTTTAATAAAGTAAGAAATCATGACTAGCTATTGTGTTGGCTAAGCAAGAGGATGACAAGGGTCCCTTAATCATTATAAAGGACAATGACACTTTGGTGTTATAAGAGTAATAAGGTGACAAGTGTCCCTCATCATTACCATCACCTTATGCCTTTTGAGTTGTCATCACCTGTGGCTGACACCTCACCCCTAGTCGAGGAAATCCATTGGTCTCTGGTTTGATCACCTGACTAACTTTCTTGAACACCCAGCCTAGGAGATGGGGGAAAACCATATAACCCTCACTATCCCTGATAAGTTGGATGGCCAAAGGGCCTGAGAAAAGAGGTAGGACCCATTTTACTAAAGCAAGTAACACATGCCACCAAACCATTGGAACACCGAACAAATGGCACTGTAGGAATCTGACACGTGGCATAATTTTTCAAGATTCCCTCTTGGCTATTTATTTCGGCAAGCATAAGAAAAATGGGGGGGGGGGAATCAAATTTAAATCAAGGGAAAATTGGAAAAAAGTTAGAAAAGAGAGAGAGAGCATGAATAGCAATATTTCTTAACTTCAATCTATCGAAACTCTACCAAATCGGCGTTTTCTCTCAAAATACCCTTTACAAAACCTTCTTCTACTCATCCCAAGCTTCATTTCTATGATTTTAGATTTTCATTTGGAGGGGTTTGGTGCCATCTTGCTGGCTGGAGTACTGCTAAACTTCTGAACTGATTGCGGAAACGAGTAGAGGTAAGCGTGGGCTTCATTTTGAATCGATTAGTTTGTTCTTTGAATAAGTTTTTATAGGGATGAGGTACTGTTCATATTTTATCAAGAGAAATTGTTAAGGTTTAATCATGTGTTTAAGGTTAAATGATGATTTATGATGATTTTGGAAGTTGTGTTCAAGTCTACCTAAATTTATTTTTTGAAGGCAGAGAACTTGCAATGTGTTTTTAATCAAACAAACCTAATCCACATGCTATAAACTTTTAGAATATTAAAGTAGATATCATGGGCTTTAATTTTATAGGTAATATGAGTCATTTGGACCAGTAGATTGAAAGTTATGATTTTTCAAATTTTGACCTTGATTCTTGAATGAAATCTGTGGCAGTCTAATTTTGACGAATTTCTAGAAACTATATGGCTATAATTAATACTCAATGATATTTTTTATTGAAGTAGGACATAAAGATATTTTTATAGAACCTGGAACCAACTCATTTGGATTATTGTAGAATTAATTATGAATTTTCAAATTTGGTTTGGAAAACTGATGAATTCTGGGGGTAGTGATCAATTAAGTGAGATACTGTATTGATATACATCCAAGTGTAATAGCTATATTTTTCCCTAAAACTAGACTGAGTAGTGGTCACATGGCCTTTGGAATCATCACAATTTAACATATGTACAATTAGTTATGAATTTTCAAAGATTACTAAAAATGTTTGGCAAATTTTCGTAATTAGGTGAAAATAAGAAAGTAAGAGTAATTGGTAATTAATTTGAACTTCCATGGTTAATTAAAGCCCATAAAGTTAGTGTGGGCCTATTAAATCCCATTGGGTATAATGTGTTATCTTTAAGGTTAACCAACCAAGGTGTCTTGGGTTATTAAAATTTGGGATAAGTATGGGCCAAAAGAATAAAGACAAGTCTTAAAGGCTAAAGTAGCCAATTAAATACTTATTTGTCATGCCTCTAATAATATGACAATTTATCTAGGGCCATAAGATGACAAAGAAAGAAGAAAAGTGAAAGAATTTCCATGAAGCCTCAATGGTGGGAAGAAAATGTACAAGTAGGGAACTTGAAGACAAAAGGTAGGGAACTTTCCTAACTTGCATAACTGGATATATGTGCTTGTGTATTGATGTGTTAATTGAATTGATGAATTGTATGAAGCATATGTGAATAAGTGAAGCTCTGTTTTACTTATACTTTAGCCATTAGTGTAATGTTTTAAGCATTTAGCATGCATATATATCATTATGTTGGCATGAAGTTATGCAAGCAAGCATGTCACACACAAAGCATTTATTGTATACATTTGTTATCACTGTTCGCTACTGGGACTCTCTTAAATCTCACTTTCTATCACTAACCATATTGGCAGGGAGCACTGAAGAGAAGTGTAGGACGCAGTGCTAGGAGAAGAAGTTGTAACGAAGGAGAAGAATTATTTATGCTCTGAACCGTTATGTAATAAATGTTGAGTGATTAATTGTATATCAATGCATGGTAGACAAGTTGAATTTTCTAAGCACGATAATTGAATTAGAAATGGGTAATCTCACAGTACGAGCCCATTAGTTAAGAAACCTTCCATACACAAAAATAAGCAAAGAATCACTCTGATTAAGAAATAAAGAGAATTAAGAAATGATGAGTTACGAAAAAGTTACGAACAACTTTATAACAGTGTTTGAAAAGAAATTGAAATTTTCTAAAAAAACCCACTCAACTACAGGTTAGAATTCTATCTGAGGTTGGGAATTAAAAGAACTTTATTAATGAATATTACTTCATGGTTTGAACTCACTACATAAAACTCATCATATCGATTACAGAAATAAGGTGTTACAAGGATCCCTACAGGGTGAACATTTGATAGAAAATCAACACAGAAGTTACTTGCTTCTTCAATCAGATACTATTCAGCAATACAACCCTCTGGTCAATATCTATTTTTCACATACCCTTTTAAAATTTTCATAAATTACTCATTCGGGTACATCCAACTCAAGTACACTGGACCACACAATTGAACCTCTTTGACCAAGTGTACGGTAAGATGGACCATAATCAACCACTTTACTGCAAATCAACATGAAAACCATGCAAAGTTTAATGATGTTGTTTCTTACATTTTTGGGTAAAATAGACCGTATACCAACTGGTAAGGAATTCTATATGAGCACATGACAATCATGAGATTTAGGGTTCTTTAACTTCAACTCTTTCACTGATACAAGGTTCTTTATATTTGAAGAGTAGCCTTCTGGAACTTTAATTCCTTGTAGAAACTCACAAAATAATTTTTTCTCTTTCCTCAATAAAGTGTAAGCCGCTAGAGGTAGATAAGTACTGTGCCCTTGCTCAACCGATTCCAACTCTTCTCTTATTCCCAAGTTTACCAAATCCAACCTCGTGTTGACACTATTCTTACTTTTCCCTTGCATATTGAGCAATGTGCCAATTAGACTATCATAGATATTTGTTTCTATGTGCATCGCATCAATAAAATGTCTCGCATATAAGGACTTCTAATATAGAACTTCAAAGAAAATAGATTTTTTCTTTTAACCACTTGTCCCCATTTGTTTTGCAACAGGCTTGCCAAAATTGTTATCCAAGTCTTTTACCTTTTTAAAAAGTTGAGCACTGGTCAACATCTTTAGTAAGCTACCTTCTTCTAAGTACCATTGAAAGCCCTTTTGCACTTCCTCCAATGATATTTTGATGGTAAGAATCTTTAATGGCCTATGTAGACATTTTTCTTACAATGATCTAGTCACACTGAATGAGTGTCATCTTCATATATAGGGCACACATAATATCCTTTGACGCTGTATTCGAACAAATTACTATAAGCGGGGAAGTCATGAATTGTGCCAAACAACATGGCTTTCAAAGTGAAACTTTCTTCCCTTTACCTATCATACACATTGACACTTTCTTCCTAAAGCAACTTCAAATCATCAATTAAAGGAAGCCAAGTATACATCTATATTATTCCTAAGTTGCCTTAGCCCAAAAATTAATATGGACAGCATCATAAACTTACGTTCATGATCAAGTGTGGAGGAAGGTTATAAAACATCAATATCACCAGTCACATGCTGTGTGTACTACTCTAAATATTATGTGGATTGATTCCATCATTTAACAATGCAAGGCATAAATTCCTTACTTCGTTCGTCAAGTCAGGGTACTCATGATCAATTTTTTTCTATTGAGGAGCATCTATGGGGTGCCTAAGCTTCGTGTCTTGAGTCCTTTCATCTGCATGCCATGTCAACTACTGAGCAATCTCTGCATTACTGTACTATCACTTGAATATCAGAATAATGGGAAAATACCATAGGACCTTCAATGGAGTTTTTCCTTTCTTCTTCCCATATCGAGATGCATTACATGGGCATTTCTCTAACATGCATATTGATTCCGAAATAATATGCAATCGTCAGGATATACATGTATCTTCTCATAACCCATACCAATGATAGAGCAAAGAATTCACTTTGCCTCATATGTCTTGGTAGGAAGTTCATTTTCTTTTGGAAACACATCTTGCAAAAGTTCAAGCAGTACGGTGAAACCTGAATCACTCAATCCATCGCACGCTTTAAAGTTGTACAATTTCAACACTGCTGCAATCTTGTTTATTTTGTACTACTAGCATGTAATGGTTTCTTTGCATCATCTTTTAATTTCTCAAATTCTTTAAGATAGTTATAAAGTGCCCCTTTGACTGCATTAAGCATTTCTTCAAGACCATCATCTTCATCACACATACTTCGGTCAAACTCATTTGAAGCACCGCTCTTTGTATGCACTCGATCACTACATGCATCATTCGTCTCATCATGCCTTGTCTATCATGTATATGTTTGATCAATTCTATGACAATCTAAATGATCTAGCAAATTAAGTGGACTAATCTACTTTCCATAATAACAAGATAAGAAAGGACAAAAGATTTTTTTAGGATCTTTTTTATGCTCAATTGCATTTCTAATAAGCTCTTTCACCCCATCTATATATTCCCTTGAACATTGATAAGATGACATCCATTTCTGATCCATCTATACCTTCCACCTATTTTTTAAAAGTGGTTAGTTGATTAACTATTGCATTTACTAATTACTTATATCTTTGTTATTTATTTTTAAATAAAATTGATAGCATAACATCTTAAAAATTGAAGCTTTCTAGGTCTTAAGCCCTCTCTTTCAATTGATAAATAATCAGTCAATTAATCCCGTAGCAATATAATAATTTGTCACAGCTCAAAATCAAAGAAATCATATTTGCCAACACATATCATAGGTAAATTAGAAAGCATTACAAGGCAACAAATAAAATACAAGTGTTAGAAATAAATGATAATTTTACTTATACAACTCATCAATAACAATTATTATAATGCCTACAAATTATAACAAATACATATCTTCACATACAACATATATATCATAAAATTTAATTTTATCTCATTTATTTTTCACCATATAAAAATGAGAATAATTTTTTCAAATTTTAGATAAATTAAATATAAAAGACATCGAGCAAACTAAACTATCAACTACTATTAAAATTAGATTTGTAAGCTCAAAAATTATAAAACGTACAGTATATAGGAAGCTTGAATAGAGTAAGCTGAAACTTCAAGCACAAACTTGAAAACAAAAATAATAAACGAAAAGTAGAAATACAAAGTTGCATGCATCATTAAAAATTAAAAAAAAAAAGATAAAGGGCGGTTAAGGGTGGCACTTACATGCATATGGTGCAAGACTAAAGCAAATAAGGAGGGAGGACAAGTAGGGTTGGTTGTAAGAAATGGGACCAAAGGGTTATTAGTGATGAAAAGAGGAGGGAGAATGTGAAAAGTGGTGGGGACAGAGTAGGGATGAAAGTGATGAAAAAAGGAGGAGGAGGAGTTGGAAAAGTGAGAAAAGGTAGGGATGGAAGGTAATGGGAATGGGAGTGGTAAGACACACGGGATCCAAGAGACTGACTGGATATTGTAATATGATTGGTTATGGAAGGATAAAATGCCACTTTGTGTGGCCCTTGCACACAAAATAGTACCATAGAGCCTTGTGCGGCTCTTTGTTCCCTATTAAGCATTTGTGGTGCTTGGATCAATGGTATGGTGGTGATTTTAGATGAGTTGGATGCAATATGATATTATAATATGAGGTTTCCAATGGATTCATTAGGCAAACTTGTGTGGGAATATGGTATAGTGGTGATGTTGGATGAGTTGGACACAAATTGCAAAAATTAGAACTTGAAAAGTTGTGGGTGAACACTGCCAGTTTTGAGGCAAGTTGGTTGTGACATGTTTTTGTCTGACCAAATGAAGTCCAATGGCCATGAAACCTTTTGGTATGAAAGTAGACTAATCAAGCTTTAATTTGATAAGTCATTTGTGCCATTTGGATCAGTACACTATGAATTATGAATATTTGAATTTAGGTATTGAATCTTGACAAAATCCTGGACCAGTGTGGCTTCGGCTGTGATTCTAGAATTTTACGGCTAGAATTGGATCAGAGTAATATTTTATCTTCAAAATAAACTCAAAGAGCTTTAAGTAGGAATTTGAACCACCCTAATTGGAGTTTTATAGAATTAATTATGGATTTTCAAAGTTTGGTCAAAATGCTGGCAGCTTTTGGCTACCATGCGACTTCAAGAAGGAAAGGGTTAAATGTAATTTCTTTGAACTCCAAGGCTTAAGTTGAGCACTTGGGGCTAGTGTAGCCACACTAGAGGTTCATTGGTCGTGGCTCTAATAATGCCATTATATATCTAGGGTCAAGAGCTGACAAAGAAGAAGCATCCTCAATGGTTGGAGAAAAGGACCAAGAGGAGGACTTAAAGGTAGTGAACTTACCTTATTTGCATGTATTTGATAATTATGCTTGTGTTGTGATGTATGTGAATGCTTTACTTGATTGTGTAGAGCATATTTGAATGATGAAGCTCTGTTTCTATTTATGTTATGGCTCTGAGTATAGTATGTGAAGCATTGAGTATGTAGAAATGTCATTATGGCATATGCATCTAATTAAAGCTAACACGTCATGTACATAGATATATCTTGCATGCATTATAGTAACTGTTTACTACTGATATTCCCTCGAATCTCACCCTCCCCAACCAACCATTTAGACAGTGAAAATAGGAGGTGTGCTAAGTATAAAGAAGAGTACTACACGAGAAGAATGCTGTGGTGGAACGAAAATGGAAAGATGTCTGAGTTTCATTAAATGGGTTTAGACACCTTAGTAGCTCTGTATGGCTACATTATTTGTAATTAGTATGTACAATCCCAGTGGGGAATTTTTGTAATCAAGTATTTAGTATCAGTATATTTCTGCTTATCCCTATGTGCCCATCAAACTGCGCATTGATACTCTGGTTCATATCCAAAATAACA
Source organism: Inga laurina (assembly GCA_963855925.1). Lineage (NCBI taxonomy): Eukaryota > Viridiplantae > Streptophyta > Magnoliopsida > Fabales > Fabaceae > Inga > Inga laurina. The sequence continues at coordinate 59,766,727 of OY979708.1, forward strand.
CAAGGGTTGACAGTGACCAATACTTTACCATTCATCATTTTAAGCATTAATCATTGTACATAATATATCATGGTTGTTATTAAAAAATCGTTAAATATATATTGATATATTTAACAGTCATTGTCTTACAACCGTTAAACATAATGCCTTATACATAACAGTTATATTTGAAAAATAGTAAAATATAGTGCCCAAAATTTAACAGTTAAAAACTGTTATATATAAATATTTGACGCTCGGATATTTAATGGTAAAAAATCATGAAATATAAACAAATCAGTAGTAGTGACTCAACATAAGCTAAAACCCTAAAAGCCTGATATAGTGAGGTATGGAAGGGTGAGAAGACACCACTTTAGTGATCTTAAGGTGATTAGGGACATCACTTTGATGATTGGATGGAAAGATATTAGATTCTCGTGAGATAATGGCTTAATAGCAAAAAATCAGAATTTGATGTTAAATGGATATTGTGAATATCCTCTAAATAATTTAAAGGATGTGATAAAAGGGTAGATATTTAGAAAATATGTTGAAAGGGATAGGTATTTTAAGACTATGATGATTTGAATGTATTTAAATTTGGTCAGATTTAAATGAATTCAAAGGATATTGTTGGATAATTAGGCTTTTTTAAAGCTTATTCCTAAAGATAATCTAATGTATCCTAAAGATTTTTTTTTTTTTTTGCTTTAAGAGTCTTGAGTGCACTCAAGACTCTTGAAGCAAATAAAAAATTTCTTTCTTAGGCTTTGATTAATGATGCCCAGCCAATTACAATTCAATACATACTCAAAATAATAAGCAATTCATAGCAAAACGGACATAAGGTTGTCACTTGTATCTTGAGCTCACTTATAATTGATTCAAGCCCATCTATTGATATAATACTATTGGTTGCCAAAAAAAAAAAAAATCTAATACTATTAATATTGGCAAAATTTAAACGTGAATATATGCTAATGAAACTAAATAAAAATATCTAGTTGCAGTTTTAAAAAAAAAAACCCTTATCTCAACATTTTGTTTAACAAATTCTTTTTTTTTTTTTTTGTAACAAAAAAATCATTTCATTTCATCCTTGAAACGTGTCAATCACCACATATCATTTAGTGAAAAATAATAAAATAAAGCCACCCATGAATTTCTATGCATAAATAATTATTAATGTCTCTTCCATCTTGATGGGAAAAAAATTAAATAATGTAAAAAAAGAAAAAAATTCCCTTTTATTTTTTTCTTTTAAAAAAATATAAACTACTAATCACAACTCATTCAATTATGTGATGACAACTTAATTAAATGATGATGGTGAGTCTGTTTCTGAAATTAAACGTGGTTCAATACTTCAATGTATCAGTTCCACTTTTGCTTTATAAGAAAATAAATGGAGAATGTGGCCAAAACGGAAAAGCAACAACACATTAAATAATAATATCTCTTTCATCATAATAAAAAAAATGGTGAAGCTTTCACGGAAAAAAAAAATTAAAAAAACAAAGAAAACGGTCTTATATTGTAAATATATATATATATCTGTATAGTTTTACAATTAAAAAATAAAATTTCTGAATAAAAGATTGATGACATATATAGGATTATTCAGGTCCGTATTACTATTATTTAACAAAAATAATTTGTCTTAGCAAGAGAGCGTTTGGCCTATAGTGACCATAGATGTGACCTGTGTCACCAAATTGGGGTTCAATCCCAACATTTTCCAGAGCATGTGGTCCAAATTAATTTAATCTAAAGCAAACAAACAGAAGGCATAGATAATTAGTGAATGAAAAAGTCAATCAACAAACCACTTTTGAAAAATAGGTGAAAGGTATTGATAGATTGAAAATTAAATCGGTATTATAACATTTCAAAAATCGAAGCTTTTCACGTTTTAAACCCTCTTTTTTAATTGACAAGTAATCAATCAATTAATCCCGCATCATCATAAATCATATTTGCCAGCACATATCATAGGTAAATTAAAAAGCATACAAGCCAACAAATAAAATATAAATGTGAGAAATAAATCAATATTTTACTTATACAACTCATCAATAACAATTACTACAACACCTACAAATTATAACTACTATATTGCTTCACATACGACCCATATATAATAAAATTTAATTTTATCGCATTTATTTCTCAGCATATAAAAATGGGTGTAATTTTTCCAAATTTTATGATAAAGTAAATATAAAAGACAATGAGCAAATTAAAATATTACTTACTAATAAAATTAAATTTGTAAGCTACAAAATTATAAAACTTATAGTGTATAGGAAGCTTGAATAAAGTGAGCTGAAACTTCAAGTACAAATATGAAAACAAAACTAATAAAGGACAAGTAGAAAGACAAAGTTGCATGCATTATTAAAAAATTTTTAAAAAAAGATAAAGGGAGGTACTTACATGGATACGGTGCATTGCCAAAGCAAATAAGGAAGGAGGATGAGTGAGGCTAGTTGTAAGAAATGGGACCAAAGGCACTACAAAAAAAATGGTATTTTATAGTGGTAATATTGTAGCAGTTACAATTAACCGCTACAAATATTAAGATTTGTAGCGGTTAAATTCTATGCCGCTACAAATTGTAGCAGCAAGCTACGCGCCAAATTGCTAGACAGATTGCAACGTTTTTTGTAGCGGTTATGTATAAAAAAACCGCTACAAATATGGCACGCTTTTCCCACAAAAACTTGTAGCAGTAAAATTGTAGCGGTTACTAAATAATAACCGTTACAAAGTTGGCGCCACTTGGCGCGACCAAAACTCGCCAACAGCGTAGCGTTTATTTGTAGCGGTTTATCCAATTAAACCGCTACAAAATGCAAAATGTCGCCTATTTGTAGTGGTTAAAAAGCTATAACCGCTACAGAATTTGAGAGGTCTCAAAATTTGTAGCGGTTTTGTACCATAACCGCTACAAAACTTCAAACATTTTTGTAATTTGTAGCGGTTATTCTAGAACCGCTACAAATTTTAGCCGCCCTAGCTTATTTGTAGTAGTTGATGTAGCGGTTATTTTAATAACCGCTACAAACTCCGCCCCTATTTAAGGCTGCCAATCTCCTCCATTTTTCTGTTTGGCCATTTTGTTTCCCGAAGTTCCTTTGAGTGTTTTCTTTTAGATTTGAGCATTCACACATATGTGGAAGAGTTCTTGCTGTAGTATTTCTCATTATTTGCACTTGAGGTACGAAGAAAATACGTATTTTATTTATATTTATATATATTATATTTTTGCATAATAATGTGACTAAAATGTTTTTTTTTGAATTTTTGTAGTTTATATGGCTTCGAGAAAGGATAGGAGAAAGGCGCCTGAGGTCCCCATGCCGATTTTGCGGGGCGGCAGTAGTAGAGCAGGGGGCAGAGGGAAGGGGCAGCGTGGGGGGCGGCAACGAGGAGGGAGGACGACCACGGCATTTCAGCCCAGCCCCCCACAGGAGTCAACCCTACCACAGCCACCGCAAAGGACCGCACCAGAGATGCCTGATTTGGGGGAGGGAGATATCAGTGTTGAGGACTATGACGCGAACGAGGACTTTGACCTAAACGGTGAGGAGTTTGAGATCCCGATTAGGATAAGAGAGATAGAGCAGTTCCTCAATGAGGAGGAGGCGCGGGATTAGAACAACCCATGAGGGTTGTCTTCACAGTCTACTAGATTTGAGGTGCAGGGCCAAGGTAAATAAAGTTTTTAATTTAATAAATTATTTATTTAAATTTGAAATGTTAAATCTGAATTACAATTTATCTAACGTGCGGTAAATTATGCAGATGAGCAGGGGAATGTGTCTAAGAGGAGGCTGGACGTGGCCGGTCTGAACAGCATGGACCGGACACTACGAGTTGTAGTGCCGTGGAATGAGGGCACGGACCAGCTGATCGACAATGTGGACTACCTGTTCAACCGCTTCCTGAACAACCTGGGCTCTAATTGCAGTTGCGGTTTGCCGTCCGGGCCAACCGGAAGAGGTACACCCTGGTGAAGATGGGTGACTGCTAGAGGAACCGTATCTTCCACAGTGTGGATAAGGATGGGACGATGCCTCTGGGGCAGCTGATCAAGAGCATCCCAGACGGCGTCCTGCCGAACGACTGGATGAGTTTCATCCAGTTCAGGAGGAGCGTTGAGGGGCAGGTAATGTATTTATTAGATTATTTATATATAATTTTGTAATTGTTAATTATTAAATTATAATTTAAATTTAATTAATTTAAATTTAAACTTTATTAATTTTAAATGTTTATATTGTTTTAATACATTTAGTATTATTTTTTTTCTAGCCGCTTTCTCATAGGAACACTAGGATTTGTGGGCAGCAAACGACCCACCACACAGCAAGATCGAAAACATTTGCTGTCACGTACAATGAGCTGGTAACTTTTCATAATATTACTGACTTTTAGCTGGTTATTTCATAATACTAATTGAATTTTGTAATTTTTTTAGGAGAGGAAAGCACAGCAGGAAAACCGTCAAACGGACTATAGGGAGCTGTACGCCATCACACACAGACACCGTGACAAGATTCCGACCTCTCAGTAGGTAGAGGCGGCCATTGTAAGTAATTTCATTATTATAATTTTTATAAAACCAACTTAATAATGAAAAATGCTAATTAGGAATTGTTTCATAAAATGGCAGGAGCGGATGCAGCAGTCACAGACTGATCTGCAAGAGAACCAAGCCGAGGAGTCACAAGGGTCAGTGGACCCGACGGCTCCTTTGAAGGGGGTCTAGGTCAGGCTGAGCACCCTTGACCCGTTTGGGGGATGGGGATAGGCGCCAGACCTAGCATGGTCTACAGCAGGAGCGCAACCTCTGAGGCTGGCCGCTCTAGAGGGGTCAGACGTCTAAGGGATGAGTCTGTTGAGTAGCTGTAGTCAGATTTGGAGTGGACACAAGCTGCCATGGCTCAGCAACAGCAGCAGATGCAGCAACTGTATCTGCAACAGATGCAGCAGCTTGCTGTTTTGATCTACGTTCAGCAGATGCAGTGGTGTGATATCACGTACAACATGCTCGAGCGCGGATGGAGTCACTTGTTCCCGAACAAGCAGTATCTGCAAGTTCCCCTGTTCCAGTTCGTCATCCAGACTAATCCTCCTCTTCCTGCTAATGATGATATTGCGGTTAACTCTGCATAGCGCCCCAATCCAATAGCACCTGAGGGAGCCCGACCTAAGGGAGCATCAGATGATCAGCCCCAAGCTACTTAGTTTAGGACATCATTTTTTTATTTGTTGTTGAAATATTTGTAAAAAAATATATATATTTTTTTATTTCACAATTTAAATTCTTATTAGGTTTACCATAGTTATATTTATATTCTTATACCGTATTATTGAATTTGTGAATTAATTGCAACAGATTTATATTTCTAAACCTTTTAAAAAAATAAATTATAGATATATTTGTAGCGGTTAACACAAGAACCGCTACAAATAAAATTTTGATATATTTGTAGCGGGTTTACAATAAAAATGCTACAAATATTATATATAATTTATTTTTTATATTTAGAAATATCGTTCCATTTTTGTATTGGTTAACACAAGAACCGCTACAAATATTACATTTGTAGCGGTTACATAAATAACCGCTACAAATACTCAACTTTTGAATTTTGAATTTCCCCACCTTTTTGCATATTTGTAGCGGTTACTATTGTATAGCCACTACAAATGAATATTAGTAGTGGTTTTCCTTATAACCGCTACAAGTTTAAAACTAATTCTTCAATTTGGGTTCCAATGGCTTGAAAAGTAGTAGCGGTTTTATACATATAACCGCTACAAATGTGTAGCATCGTAGCGGTTAGTGTAGCGGTTTTTGAACTGCTACAAAATGTTAAACGTTGGAATTTTAGAATATAAGGTTCTAGGAATTCGTCATTCTCTGTTCACTCATCTTCTTCACTATACTTTCTTCTCTCTCACTAATAGCTATGGATAAGCCATGGATCAAGTTGCTGCGTAATTCTCCAGAATATTTGTATGGATTAAACAATTTCTTGGATTTCGCATTCACTCACGCCAGCTGTAATGGCAAGCTCATCTATCCGTGTCGGAGATGCAAGTTCAAGAAGTGGCATCCACGAAATATTGTTAAGGAACATTTGCTTCTGAAGCCTTTCCTGGAGGACTATACGTTTTGGACAGTTCATGGTGAGAAGGCCGGCATTAGATATGATTATGCTCTTCCTCGAAGTTCATAACTAGGAGTTCAACTAGATGAAGATGATCCTATGAATGATGCTATGCGTGATGCATTTGGATTTCAAGGCGACAACTTCAACGAAGAAGTGCACAGTTCTGAGCCAGTGTTTGTGAGGAATGATGCAGCTCGGGATTTTTTCAGCTTGATGGATGAAGTAGATCGTCCTTTATATCAAGGTTGTCAAAAATATTCTAAATTATCTTTCTTGATCAAATTGTATCATATCAAGTGCTTGTGTGCAATCACATATAAGGGAATGTCGATGTTGCTCGAATTATTACAACATGCATTCCCTGACGCTGAGATTCTCTCAACATTCTATGAGGCCAAGAAGATTATAATAGGTTGGGGTTGAACTATCAAAAGATTGATGCATGGCCCAACGATTGTAGGATGTATTGGGGAGATGATTCCAACAGGGAGACTTGTAAGAGATGCCACACATCGAGGTACAAGACTATTCGGAAAGGGAAAAAGCAGAAGAACAAACCTGCAAAGATTCTCAGGTACTTCCCTTTGAAACCTTGCCTACAAAGATTATTTATGTCATCTAAAACTATGGAGTACATGAGGTGGCATGCCATTGATAAGAATGAAGACAGTAAATTAAGACATCCCCGGGATGCAGAAGCTTGGAAAACATTTGACAACAACTTTCCAGATTTTGCGACTAACCCTAGAAATGTTTTGCTTGCATTTGCGACTGACGGTTTCAATCCTTTTAGGAATCTTAGCACAAGTTACAGTATTTGGGCGGTAGCCTTGGTTCCCTACAACTTACCCCCTGGATGTGTATGAAACAAAGCTCTTTCATTATGTCTACAATCATTCCAGGCAAAAAGGCACCAGGCAATGACATCGATGTGTATCTCCAACCGCTTATTGTGGAATTTCTTGACCTGTGGAATGTTGGCATGGAGACGTACGGCGCTTACGGGAAGACTTTGTTCAACTTGCGTGCATCCTTGAAGCGGACGATTAGTGACTTTCCTGGCCTTGGCACATTATCTAGTTGGAAAGTGCATACTGGGTCGGCATGTCCAGCTTGCAATTTTGACTCTGACACAGTGCACCTCCCCCACAACCGAAAGTGGTGCTTTATGGGGCATCGGAGGTTTCTGGATGAAAGGCATAAGTTTAGATTGCAAAGGAATCGCTTCAATTGGAAATCAGAAACAAGAGGACCACCTCAGACTTTGTCCGATACATATATCTTACAGCATTTTGAGCATGTTGACTTTGAGTTTGGAAAAAGCGACGATTCAGCACAAACTCGCCAAAAGACGCGCAGGACTTCGCACCTCAGCAGTGGAAGAAGATAAGTATTTTATTCACTCTTCCATATTGGAGATCTAATTTACTTCACCACTGTCTTGATGTCATGCACATTGAAAAGAATATTTGTGATAATGTGCTATATACGCTGCTTAACGAACCCGGCAAGACAAAGGATCACTTTCAAGCAAGGAAAGATTTACGCGACATGGGAGTTCATAAAGACGCTTAGCCAGATGAGTATGACAAATTTCAGCCGGTAAAGTTTACCCTCACAAAACCAAACAAGGAAGTCTTCCTCATGATGTTGAAGAAATTAAAAGTTCTTGATGGGTATTCAAGTAACATTTCTCGATGTGTTGACTTGCAGGCTCGGAAGGTTACTGGCCTGAAGAGTCATGACTCACATGTTCTTATATATCAGTTATTCCCTCTGGCTATAAAGAATGCACTTCCTCCCGATGTTTCCATCGTTTTGGTGGAACTTTGTTCTTCTTTCGGAAGTTGTGTTCTAAGGTTTTGATCGTTGAGGAGTTCGATCAGTTGTAGTCTAAAATCATTCTTACGCTTTATCATTTGGAGATGATCTTTCCTCCGTTCTTTTTTACTGTGATGGTTCACCTTACAGTCCACCTCGTTCATGAAACAAAGCTCGCTGGACTAGTACAATATCGATGGATGCATCCGATTGAGAGGTACTCATTTTAAATATGTGCTTTATTGTTAGTTTTAATGTTTGTTAGTCGTCTTTTTCAGCATTTAGTATCGATTTTCTCTTCTTTACTTCGTAGGTTCCTTGGGATATTAAAATCTTACGTAAGGAATAAAGCATGGCCAGAAGGTTGTATAGCTGAAGGCTATATAGGGGATGAGGTGTTGTATTTTTGTTCAAGGTACTTTGATGACCTTGAGACGGCTTTCAATTGCCCACCTCGTGTTGACGATTGTCCTGAACCTGCGCCAACATTAGGAGAATTTATCCCTCATGTTGGTAAACCAGTTGGAGGAACTGAGAACTTCAAACTAATGGCAACTAAGAAGTTACAAATACATAGACATGTCTTGATTAATTGCACTCAAGTTGAAACTTTCATACAGTAAGAATTGTACACTCACATGTTATTCTATATCTTTCATAACATTTTTCACTGTCATTTCACTTTCGCCTTTCCATTATTAATTGTAGGGAATTCAGAAGTCATGTTAAGCGTCAACTCAAGATCCATACACAAACATCCTCAGAAGTTGACAAAAGGGTCCATAGAGAATTCCTGAGCTGGTTTGCACGTAGAATACTAAATGATCACAATCTACACTCACCAGATTTCAGAGCTCTCGTAATCGGCCCTCTTGATCATGCAAAAAGGTTTACAACATACAATGTTAATGGTTTTAAGTTTTGCACGATTTCACAGGATCAAGGATTGCAAACTCAAAATTTGGGTGTTTATGGAACATTTGGGACAAGGAGTTATGTGAGCAGCATTGACGCCAACATGCAGTTCAGAGGCGTCCCTTACTACGGAAACCTTCTTGATGTGGTTGAATTTAATTATTAGGGCCGTTTCACCATGACGCTGTTCAAGTGTTTGTGGGCAAATACCACTACTTCTCAAGGACTGACAACTGACGACTTAGGGATCACATTAGTCAATTTCTCACGGCCGATTCATACTGGTATTTCTCAAGATGATGAGCTGTATATTCTTGCTTCACAGGCACATCAAGTTTACTATGTCGAGGACAAGAGGCACAAGGATTGGCACATGGTCGTTCATTTAAAGCCACGAAACCTTTATGACGTGGGTGAAGACAATAACCTCGCCTATGAGAGTGAGCCATTTCAGCCAGCCAATTTTGAAAACTACTTCCCTGAAGGTGATAACAATTTACCTCTACTGCGGTGCGTTTTTTAAGTCTGCATCATTTATATTAAATTTTTTTTAAATTTAATAATACATCACTAACATTTTTCTACATGATTTCTGCAGGGATGGCGAGGATGAGTGATCAAATTCAAATTATGTTTTTGTCTTTAAAAAAAACTGTAATTTTTTTTAAAAAAAATAATATAATATTTGTAGCGGTTTCTAAATTGCTACAAAAATAAAAATAACCGCTACTAATTAAAAGCTGCTATAAAATGGATACATTAACCGCTACGAATGGAACGTGGATCCCTATAAATACCCTTACTACAACTCATTTCAAACATTCCTCCATTTCTTTTCACCTTACCCTTCTTTCATTTTCTCTCATTTACAAATTTTTTTGTATGAGTTGAAGTGCTAAATAATACGATCAAATATGATAACAAGTTTTTTAATTTTCTTTTTTTCAATACTTCTTTCCTTCGCATAAAATTTATTCTCACCATTTTTTTCAGGTATTTCAGAGCTTTATCTAATTTTCCTCTATTTTTCATGCACAATTACATTGTAGTAAACAACATAATAGTTCCTTATTACGTACGTATCCTTAATAATATTATCAATACAATTTTTATATATATCCAACTAAATTAAATTATTCCTTTTAATTTATAAATGAACTAAACTATCGAATAACAAGCTAATTAAATTAGATAAACTACTAAAAAAGTAAACTATTTAATTTAATATTAAAAAAACTGAAACAATTGATTGTATTTTTTTTTTCAATTTTCTTAATTTTTGTAGCGGTCATTAAACCGCTACTAATTAACGCGTCTTTTTAAACTGAAATTAATTTTTTGGCGCAATTTTTGAATTTTCATGAAATTAGTAGCAGTTCTAAAACTGCTACTAATATTATCAAAATTCCAAATTAGTAGCAGTTTATATAAACCGCTACAAAATAGCCAAAAAATTTCATTTTTCTTTTCCCGCCTTGAAATTTTCAACTTCTAATATTTGTAGCGGTTTTATAACCGTTACAAATATCACAGAAAACTATTACAGCTTATGGGGATGTTGTAGCGGTTGGGTTAAACAGCTAAAAATGAAGTAGCGGTTATTTTCATTGAGTAGCGATTTTATATAACCGTTACAAAACCGCATGCAACATTCAATTTAGTAGTGGTTTTATTAACCGCTACTAATGTTGTTTGTAGTGGCTAAAACCTTAATCGCTACTAAGAACCATTTTTAGTCGCTACTAAATCATGTTTTTTTTGTAGTGAGGGGACGTTGGTGATGAGTGATGAAACGAGGAGGGTGAATGTGAGAAGTGGTAGGGGCAGAGTTGGGATGAAAGTGATGAAAGGAGGAGGAGGAAATATAAGAAGTGGTAAGGATAGAGTGGGGATAGAAGGTAATGGAAAACGAAGTGGTAGGACATGCAGAATCCAAGAGAAAGACGATAAGGGAAGGATGACATGCACTGGCTGGATATTGTAATCTAATTGGTTGTGGGAGGATAAAATGCCACTTTCTGTGGTGCTTGCACACAAAGTGGTACCATGGAGGCTTGTGTGCCAAGTGCCACAGAAGATCTATTAAGCAGCTGCCACACTTTTTTGAGAAAGCACCATAGCTGCTTAAAAAATCTTATGTAGCACATGGCCATGTATGCGCCACATAATCCTCCTCCCTAGCTATGGCAATGACCTGAGAAAGCACCATAGCATCCCTATTTTTTAAAAAAATAAAATAAAATTAAGAAGAAGTTGTGACACTTCTTTAAAAAATTGCTACAAAACGTGCACTCTTATTCCCTACTTTTATAGTATAATTGGGCTTTTTAAAAGCTTATTCCTAAAGATAATCTAATGTATACTAATATGACATGATTAATTAATTAATTCATTGGCATTCAAGACTCTTAAAACAAATAAAAAATTTCTTTCATAGGCTTTAATTAATGATGCCTCGCCAATTACAACTCAAATTCTCAAAATAATAAGCAATTCAAAGCAAAATGGACATATCGTAGCCACATGCAACTTAAGCTCACTTATAATTGATTCAAGCCCCACCATTTTATTTTTAAAAAAGGGTTGTTACAAATACTTACATTTATTCACTAATAACCATCAAATATTACACATATATAACGGTTTTTCCAAATAACTATAAAATAAACCCCTTCCTCTGTTCATCAATACTTTACCATTTATCATTTTAACCATTAAGTGTTGTAAATAATATATCACGGTTGTTATGAAAAAATAGTTAAATATAGGTTGCTATATTTAACAGTTATTGTCTCACAACCGTTAAACATAGTGCTCTATACATAACGGTTGTATTTTATATACCATAAAACATAGCGCTCAATATTTAACAATTAAAAACCGTTATATATAAATATTTGACGCTCGAATATTTAATGGTAAAAAATTGGTAAATATAGACAAATCAGTAGTAGCGACTCAACATAAGCTAAAACCCTAAAAGCTTGATATGGTAAGGTATGAAAGGGTGAGAAGACGCCACTTTAGTGATCTTAGGTGATTAGGGACGTCACTTTGATAATTCTATGGAAAGGTATTGGATTCTAGTGAGATAATATCTTAATAGCAAAAAATCAGAATTTGATGTTAAATGGATATTGTGAATATCCTCTAAATAATTTAAAGAATGTGGTAAAAGGGTAGATATTTAGAGGATATATTGAAAAGGATAGATATTTTAAGAATATGATGATTTGAATGTATTTAAATTTGGTCAGATTTACATGAATTCAAAGCAAATTGTCGGATAATTGGGTTTTTTTAAAGCTTATTTCTAAAGATAATCTATTGTATACTAATATGACATAATTAATTAATTAATAGGCACTCAAGACTCTTAAAGCAAATAAAAAATTTCTTTCTTAGGCTTTGATTAATGATGCCCTGCCAATTACAATTCACATACTCAAAATAATAAGCAATTCATAGCAAAAGGGACATATGGTTGTCACTCTTGCATCTTGAGCTCACTTATAATTGATTCAAGTCCATATATTGATCTAATACTATTGGTTGGAAAAAAAAAATTTATACTATTAATATTGGCAAAATTTAAACGTGAATATATGCCAATGAAACAGAATAAAAATATCTAGTTGCAGTTTTTAAAAAACCCTTATCTCAACATTTTGTTTAACAAATTCTTTTTTTTTTTTTTTTGCAACAAAAAAATCATTTCATTTCATCCTTGAAACGTGTCAATCACCACATACATATCATTTAGTGAAAAATAATAAAATAAAGCCACCCATGAATTTATATGCATAAATAATTATTAATGTCTCTTCCATCTTGATGGGAACAAAAATTAAATAATGTAAAAAAGGAAAAATATTGCCTTTTATTTTTTTCTTTTAAAAAAATATAAACTACTAATCACAACTCATTCAATTATGTGATGACAACTTAATTAAATGATGATGGGGAGTCTGATTTTGAAATTAAACGTGGTTCAATGTATCATTTCCACTTTTGCTTTATAAGAAAATAAATGGGGAATGTGGCCAAAACGGAAAAGAAACAACAGATTAAATAATAATATCTCTTTCATCATAATAAAAAAAAAATGGTGCGGCGTACACGGAAAAAATTTAAAAACACAAAGAAAACGGTCTTATATTGCAAAAAAAAAAAAAAAAAAATATTTGTATATTTTTACAATAAGAAAAGGAAATTTCTGAATAAAAGATTGATGACATATATAGGATTATTCAGGTCCGTATCACTATTATTTAACAAAAATAATTTTTCTTAGCAAGAGAGCGTTTGGCCTATAGTGACCCTAGATGTGACCTGTGTCACCAATTTGGGGTTCAATCCCAACATTTTCCAGCGCATGCGGTCCAAATTAATTTAATCTAAATCAAACAAAAAGAAGGAACTAACCACTTTTAAAAAATAGGTGACAGGTACAGATAGATGGAAAATAAAATTGGTAGTATAACATTTAAAATATTGAAACTTTCCAGGTTTTAAATCTTCTCTTTTAACTGACAAATAACCAATCAATTAATCCCACATCATCATAAATCATATTTGCCAACATATATTATAGGCAAATTAGAAAGCATTACAAGTCAACAAGTAAAATACAAATGTGAGAAATAAATCAGTATTTTACTTATACAACTCATCAATAACAATTACTACAACACCTACAAATTATAACTACTACATTGCTTCACATACAACCTATATATAATAAAATTTAATTTTATCTCGTTTATTTTAAATTTTATGATAAATTAAATATAAAAGACAATGAGCAAATTAAACTATCAATTACTAATAAAATTAGATTTGTAAGCTAAAAAATTATAAAACTTATAGCGTATAGAAAGCTTGAATAGAGTGAGCTGAAACTTCAAGCACAAACATGGAATAAAGAACTAATAAAGGAGAAAGTAGAAAGACAAAGTTGCATGCATTATTAAAAAATTAAAAAAAAAAAAGATAAAGGGGGTGGGAGTACTTACATGGATACAATGCATGGCCAAATCAAATAAGGAGGGAGGACGAGTGAGGTTGGTTGCAAGAAATGAAACTAAAGGGGACGTTGGTGATGAGTGATGAAAAGTGGAGGGTGAATGTGAGAAGTGGGAGGGACAGAGTTAGGATGAAAGTGATTAAAAGAGGAGGAGGAGGAGGAAATGTAAGAAGTGGTGGGGATGGAGTGGGGATGTAGGGTAATGGAAAACGAAGAGGTAGGGCATGCGGAATCAAAGAGAAAGAGGATAAGGTAAGGATGACATGCACTAGCTGGATATCGTAATCTAATTGGTTGTGGGAGGATAAAATGCCACTTTCTGTGGCGCTTGCACACAAAGTGGTACCATGGAGGCTTGTGTGCCAAGTGCCACATATGGCCTATTAAGTAGCTGTGACACTTGCTTAAGAAAGCACCATAGCAGCTTATGTAACCCCATTCCAACCAAAAGCCAAGATTAAGTTTATAATCATGTAATTAAGAGAAATTAGAGACCTTAACTGATTTGGGACTTATTAAAATAGCTTTTGCCCAAAGCAGGGTTTTCAAAAACTTTTACAAAATTTGTTCAACATTGGTCTCCTAATCACATTTCAATACATAAATGGCATGTACATGTTGATTTTATTCATACATATCAGAGTACAGCATAAATTCCCGACACACTCGAGTTCCATTAATTAAACAAGGGTTTATACAAAAACACAAAGCCCATAATTCATACCCTTAACTTAGGGATTACACAAAACTAGTCACACATCTCAATATACATATACTTGTTCCTAAAATATCCAAATGATATTATATATGATAACCATTAACCAAAAACTAAACTCCTAAACTGGAGCTCACCCGCTCTTCGTCACCCGCTCTTCGTCACCCGCTTTCCTTTCGATCCTTCGGCCCTGTCTAAAACATGGTTTGTCGGAGAGTGAGATTCTAAAGAATCCCCGTAGTGTAAAATCACTCATAATGTGCACAACAATAAGGCATGAAAGCAATCATATCACACTGATATTGCAACTACAACAGTAGTTACAGCAGCAAGGGCAGGTATGATTCATGTCACCCTTACGCTTGCTCATGCTGAAGTGCTCACGCTGTATTGCACACATCACAGTTCACAACAATAGCTATATTACACCACAGCTGGGTTTCATATAACAGTTCACAATGCATAGCCATACTAGCTAGTTTACAGTTCACAATAGATCCGTGTCAATTACAACGGCAGTTCAACGGCCGAACTAGAGATAACCACTGTCACTCCCTAAATGGCTCCCTCTGTAATGGACCATGGCACATTTTCCTTCACATTTCACTGAGCGCAAATTCACATTTCACAAACACTATGATAAATCATGTATACCATATATCATACACAATATGAGAGAGAAATTACTACCTGCTCGTTCCATCCGTTCATGCTCTTGCACTGGTCCCTCCCAAGTAGGGCACACGTCGTATCCTATAATTCATCATGAGTGATGAAGTATCAATTCTCTATTTCAATTCTCAATGACTTCTCATGCTTAATTGGTTACCATTATTGCTCCTTAAGTACCCACAAATCACTCTATGAATAGCTCTAAAGGGTTGAAAGACTATCCCCAAAGATCCCCTTTTAGAAGCTCCAACACTGGTATTTTCACTACGACACTCGTGTGAAGGCGACCTCACTCGAGTGAGATTGTATGGATACTCCAGTGAAAATGACCTCACTCGGGTACTAGAGAGTGAAGGATAATGAGTGAACACCCGAGAGTACAAGCACTTTTCAGAGACTACAACACTCGAGCACACTGAACCTCACTCGAGTGATAGCCAAATGCCTCACTCAAGCACTAGAAAGTGAAGTTTAGAAAGTGAGAACCCGAGAGCGCAAGAGTTTTCCACGAAGAGGAGCACTCGAGCCCATGACTTTGCACTCGAGTAATAGATTAACATTCACAAGTGAGACTATACACTCTTGAGATTTTCCAGAAAGCCCAACAAAAAAACTGAAGAGAACAATGAATATACCCACAGCACTCGAGTGAAATTCAACTTCACTCGAGTGATGTTCATCACAAACTCGAGTGAATCCCAAATCACTCGAGTGATTCTATCAAAACCAGAAAATGCAGCAAAACTGACCATTTGCCCTGACCTTTGCCCAAATGATTCTAATGAACCCAAAACTTCTACCAAAGCTACTCCCACACAAAAACACCCAAGGAATTCAATGGAATCATCAGAATTATCAAAATCCTATTCCATTATCATGCTTTGGTTTTGGGCAACATAATCATCAATTTTCCAAGATCATTAAACTCAATCATTCAATTCCCAAATCAATCTATCTATCCTAAAATTATACCAAAACACCATTTCCATAATTATATCATGCCAAACTACCCAATGATCATCATTTTTGAATTCAAGGCTATAAATGCCAAAAATTTCAAACTTCATACAATGGCATGAAACATAAATAGAAAAATTGGTCTCACTTACCTCTTTAACTTTTCCAAAGATACTTCTTGATTCACCAATCTCCAAAATTTCGTGGGAGCTCAAACTAACACCAATGGCCAAACTATACACATCAAAATGAAGCTTTTCATTCAAGGAACAACATTAATGAATGATGTTTGAGCAATAGAGATAATTTTCTTACCCCTTTCTCAAGCTTTTTCCTTTCTCTTCTTAGGCAACAATGGCGCAGAAATGGAGGAAGAAATGGCAGAGAGAAGAGTGATAGAGAGGTTGAAATGATGGTGCCACCTCTATACTCCCTTGTTCAGCTGAAAATGGGGAGAGGAGGAGAGAGAAAGAATCATATTAAATTGCCATTTGACTTTTCCCATGCCTCTCTCTGCACACCCACTTTGCCACATGTCGCAATTCTATTGGCTCTCCACAAATAAGTAACAAATTAGTTACTCTAAACTCTCCATTAGCCATTTTAATTACACTTCTCATTTTTTTCTTAGCTAGTAATTAATTTCTCCATTAATCACTAACTAATTGCCCAACAATTCAGTCTTTCAATTTCCACTAATCATGGCATATTAATTAGTATTGCCACCAAAACACATAATTATTCCACTTTCACTCGATAATTATCCTCAATAATTATCATTAGCCTTTAATCAAAAATTCAGGTGTTACAGCTTAAAAAATTTTATCTAGTACATTGTCATGTATGCGCCACATAATCTTCCTCCCTAGCTATGGCAATGACCTGAGAAAGCACCATAGCATCCCTATTTTTTAAAAAAATAAAATAAAATTAAGAAGAAGCTGTGGCACTTCTTTAAAAATGTACCACAAAACGTGCACCACTATTCCTTATTTTTATAGTATAATTGGGCTTTTTTAAAGCGTATTCCTAAAGATAATCTAAAGTATACTAATATGACATGATTAATTAATTAATTAATTGGCACTCAAGACTCTTAAAAAAAATAAAAAATTTCTTTCATAGGCTTTAATTAATGATGCCCAGCCAATTACAACTCAAATTCTCAAAATAATAAGCAATTCAAAGCAAAATGGACATATCGTTGCTACTAGCAACTTGAGCTCACTTATAATTGATTCAAGCCCCACCAACTTTATTTTAAAAAAGGTTGTCACAAATACTTAACGTTTATTCACTAATAACCATCAAATATTACACATATATAATGGTTTTTCCAAATAAGTATAAAATAAACCCCTTCCTCTATTGATCAATACTTACCATTCATCATTTTAACCATTAAGTGTTATAAATAATATATCATGGTTGTTATTAAAAAATAGTTAAATATAGATTACTATATTTAATAGTTATTGTCTTGCAACCGTTAAACATAGTGCCCTATACATAACGGTTGTATTTTATGTACCATAAAATATAGCGCTCAACATTGAATAGTTAAAAACCATTATATATAAATATTTGACGCTTAGATATTTAATGGTAAAAAATTGGCAAATATAGACAAATCAGTAGTAGCGACTCAACATAAGCTAAAACCCTAAAAGCTTGATATGTAGTATGGAAGGGTGAGAAGACGCCACTTTAGTGATCTTAGGTGATTAGGGACATCACTTTGATGATTCTATGGAAAGGTATTGGATTCTAGTGAGATAATTGCTTACTAGCAAAAAATTAGAATTTGATGTTAAATGGATATTGTGAATATCCTCTAAATAACTTAAAGGATGTGATAAAAGGGCAGATATTTAGAGGATATGTTGAAAAGGATAAATATTTTAAGAATATGATGATTTGAATGTATTTAAATTTGGTCAGATTTACATGAATTCAATGGATATTGATGGAAAATTGGGCTTTTTTAAAGCTTATTCCTAAAGGTTATCTAATTTATACTAATATAATGTAATTAATTAATTAATTAGCACTCAAGACTCTTAAAGCAAATAAAAAATTTCTGTCTTAGGCTTTTATTAATGATGCCCAGCCAATTACAGTTCAAATACTCCAAATAATAAGCAATTCATAGCAAAAGGGACATATGGTTGTCACTTGCAACTTGAGCTCACTCATAATTGATTCAAGCCCATCTATTGATCTAATACTATTGGTTGGAAAAAAAATCTAATACTATTAATATTGGAAAAATTTAAACGTGAATATATGCTAACGAAACTAAATAAAAATATCTAGTTGCATTTTTAAAACAGGGAAAATGACACCTAGGTCCCAAGGAATAAAAAAACACCAAAAAAGTCCCTTTGAAAAGTGAATGTCAATAAAGTCCCTAGGGACCTTTCTGTGATTATTTCCCCATGTCCATTTTCATAATTATCCCCCATTGAAATAACTACAAAAAAGACATAGGAGGAGAGAAGCGAAGATGTGTTTTTTTGATTAAGGAGAAAGAGAAAAATGGAAGGACGATACGTGTTGGAGGTGCAACATTGAACGGATAAAGCATGATGTTAATGTCGTTGGGAATGTCTTCTTCTGTATCCTCCATCTACGGGTAGTGAGGTACAACAGCGAACTAGAATATTTTTTCTTTGTGAAAGTTGGTTGGATTGAGATGAGGAGTTGGTAAAAGGTTGGAGTAAGTGGTAGGTAGTAGGTGGTAGACAAGAAATGCTAAGAATTTGCTAGAAATATGATCTTGACCATTAAAGTTGGGGTTTCACCCTAGATAAGTTGTGTTTATATTAGAGTGCTCTGTTTTTGGGACAAGGTTACAGAGGAATTGCTGTGTTTTACATGGGAATGGTGAATGTAATTGTGGTTATTTGCTATGACAACAATGAAATGAAAACAAAAGGTGTTGTCAATTTGTGCATTTTTAGTTGTTACTATGTCAGTTGTAGTTGTTAAAATAGAAATTGTGCTATGTTTTTGGTGATGTAATAGAGGGAATGATATATTTTTGGGTAAGCAAATAGAGGTTTGGCCTTGTTTTAGGTGGATTTGATTGAATATTAGTGTGGCTTGTGTTATTAGAAAATGCTGATATGATGATAAAAAAAGTGTTGTTAACGTGTTGTTAATATATGCATATGTAGTTGTAAATATTGCTGTGAAGTTGTTAATATGAAGTTTGTGTTGCAGATGCTCATGAAAGATGGGAACTAGATCGAGGAAGAATCTATTCTGTTTCTTTCATGTGGGGGGAAGTTTTTAAATAGTGGAGAAGATGAAATGCAATATGTTGGTGGTTTGATAAGAACAAGATGCATAAAGGAAGGCATAATATATGAGGAGTTTTGAAGAATCATATCATCTATAACAGGAAAAGAAAGTATTGAAATCCAAATGAAGTTCAAAGTTGCCCTTAATATATCAACATTTGTGGATCTTGTAGATGATTAAGAGGTTGATCATTTAATAAACTTTAATGAACAATATGGTCATGGGTATATTGAAGAGGATGGTGATAATGACAATACAGAACCAACAATGAATGGTCAAATGGAAGAGCAAGAAGTGTAAGTCGAGTTGTCCTAATAAAAGTATTTTTTTTCCAACGTTAGTATGTGGAAGAACACTTTAACTTGTCATTTATTGCAAGATTGATCATTTGTTTATAGGTAAAAGAGGATGTGTATGTCCCCACATGGTTTGTTAAATGAAAGTCAAGTGATTCCATCATTAACTTGTTCTACGCAAATGATGCCAACACCTATACCAGAAATGAATCATAAAAAATGGAAGGATTTGATTATTGGAGCAGGACATAATTTTCCAAATGTTGTGAGCCTTCGTCAAATGTTATATAAATATAGCATTGCACACAAATTTTCATACCAATTTGTCAAGAACAATCAACACAAGATAATTGTGAAGTGCAAGGTTGATGGTTGTCCTTAGTACATGGGTGCATATTTATCAGGAGAACATTAAGATACAAAGTTTCTAACCATTAGAACACTCAAAAGTGAACACATCCACCATGCACACGATAGCCTTATAGTTTGGCATCCACACAGGTCGATCTTGACATCATCAATTGTAATGGATGGTTTGATGTTCAATATTGACAAGACTGCTAATGTAATTGGATCAGACATATACAATGAATGAGTGTAAGAAAACAAAGCACTAAGAGTGTGTTGATTAGTGTATGTTCGTCTGTTCTTAGTTCTTGTGTGTTGTTTTCTTTTATTTCAATGCTCCATATATAAAGATGATTTGTAGTGTTCGTTGGAAGCAATTCAAATATGTCCGTTAGAGTCGCGCAGCAACGGTTGACCATTCTTCAAATTTGAAAACTATCTGTTTACGGTAGGTAGCGGTAGGTGAGATCTCAGACACTTTATTTTACTTTGCTCTTCTTGCATGATCTCTTCATTGTTTCTCTGCAAATATACTTAGGATACTAATGCAATGAAGAGTTAATCATATAGATAACAAATCAATAAACATTCGATTAAAAACATAATTTCTAGACTGCCTTACTCGAGTGGCTACTCGAGTGATCATGCTCATTACTCGAGTAGTCCCTCGAGTAAACATATCAAAAATATGACAGTGCCTAATTCAACATTTTTCATAAGATATTACTTGGGTAAGACATGGAGTGCAATACATCACAAACCTTGGAAATACCTGATTACTCGAGTGGCTACTCAAATAGTCATGTCTTTCCTTCACAAGTTACTCAGAAAATTGGTTTAGTTCTTCTTGCATTGCTATAACCCAATCATTGTCTGATAGAGCTTTGTTAATGTTAGAAGGTTCAATCTCAGAAATGAATGCAGAAAAACTGACTTCATTGAAAATTCTATTTCTAGTTTTGACTCCTTCATTCACATCTCCTATGACTTGATCTAAGGGATGACTCCTATTGTATTTCCAGGCTTTAGGTTGTCCTAATGACTGATCTTCTTCCTTGGTTTGATCAACTTATGGAATAAGAGATTTAGAAATAGATTGACCATTTTCTTGATTTAAAATAACTTCCTGCTCATCATCAATGGTTTCATCAGAGGATTCAAATTCATAAAATATAACGTGAATTGATTCTTCAACAAGACATGTTCTTTTATTGAAAATTCTGTATGCTTTACTTCTGTTAGAATAGCCTAGGAAAATTCCTTCATTTGTTCTAGAATTAAATTTTCCTAAGTTATCCTTACCATTATTATAAATGAAATACTTACAACTGAAGATGTCTAAATGAGCAAGATTCAGCTTCCTTCCTTTGTATAGCTCGTATGGTGTCTTTCCAAGTTTTGTTCTTATGTAGGCTCTATTTGAAATATAGCATATTGTGCTTATTGCATTGGCCCAGAAAACTTGAGACACGTTCTTTTCATTCAGCATTGCTCTAGCCATTTCAGTAACCACTCTATTCTTACGTTCCACGACTCCATTTTGTTGTGGTGTCCTTGGAGCAGAGAAATTGAGATCAATGCCATTAGTATCACAATATTCTTCAAAGGCTTGATTTTCAAATTCTCCACCGTGATCTGTCCTGATACCTGTAATGGACATACCTTTCTCATTTTGCACTTTCTTGGCAAAAAAATGAATTCTACAAAGGTTTCATCCTTTGATGACAGAAAAATAGTCCATGTAAATCTAGAGAAATCATCAACAATGACCAATGAATATAAGTTGCCACCAAGGCTTTTAACTCTTGCTGGACCAACTAAATCCTTATGTATCAATTGAAGTGGTCGATTTATTCTAATTTCATTTTTTGATTTGAAAGATGATTTAGTTTGTTTACCCTTTTGACATGCGTCACAAATCAAATCATTTTTAAAACTTACTTTAGGTAATCCAAGAACTAAATCCTTTTTGAGTAGTTTTCCTAGTTGATGTATGTTGACATGAGCTAGTCTCTTGTTGACAATCAGACATTCCTATAGCAGTTACCTTCCCTTTTTGCTCTGAGCTTTGCCTTGATATTTTTCCTATCAAGTTGTAAGTCTTTCTTGTTGACAATCAGACATTCCTATGAATAAGATATTATCCAGTTGTCTTTATCTGCACTTTGACTTACGCTCAGCAAATTATAACACAAGCCTTCAACGTAATATACATCTTTGACTTGTATTCCTTTGTCATTTTTTATTTCACCAATTCTTGCTATTTTTCCAGATTAATTTCCTCCAAATTTTACCTTTCCACCTTCCTTAGGTTGCAATGTGGTAAAACTTTTGAAATCTCTGGTCATATGACTAGAGCATCCACTGTCTATATACCACTCATTTTTGGATGCTTTAAGATATATCTGCAATCAAATACGATTAAGTCTTAGGTACCCACATCTTTCTGGGTCCTTTTGGGTTAGTACAAAAAATTTTCAGAACATATGAACCTTTAGGTACCCATTTGTAGGTTCCTATACTTCCTTTCTTCCTATGAATGCATGATGAAGTATAATGACCTTTTCTATTGCAATAATTACAATGTACAAAAGGATTTGATGTATGCACAAAATGCTGAAAATAATTCAAGTATTATTTACCTCCATCTTTCTTTCTTCCTTTTCTTCTGTCTGATTTTGGATCATATCCAATTCTAGATCGATTATTCACAAATCGTTGAGCTTTTAAAATTACATTTAACATTTCACTTCCTTTAATGAATTTTTCAAGAGATTTAGTAAGATCAGTGTTCTTCTTTTTCAAAGAAGTACAGTTTTCACAATCCTTTTCAAAATTCTCTTTAAGTTCTACTTCAAGAACTTTGTTTTTCTTTTTGAAAACAACTAGTTCTTTAACTACTTTGATGAATTCAAAATGTAAAGCATTATATTCAGAAAATAATTCATCATAGGTAGGATCAGAATCAATTACCACTTCTTCTGTTTCCTCTTAAGCAACTAGACAGATATTGGCTACTTCCTCTTCATCGCTTTCTTCGTCAGAAGAACTATCTCCCCATATGGAAGATACAAAGGCTTTCTTCTTGTTGTAGAATTTGCCCTTTCTCTTCTTTTTATTCTTCTGAATCAGTTCTTGACATTCTGATTTGAAATGTCCTGGCTTTCCACATTCATAGTAGATGATGTGTTCTTTATTGGTTGTTCCTCCTTTCTGAAAGTTTTTGAATCCCTAGCCTTTCTTGTAAAAATTTCTGAATCATTTTATGATTAGGCCCATTTCGTCATTATCAACCTCTTCATCTTCATCTTGTTCTTCTTCTTTTACTTTCAGTGCTAGACCTCTTTTCTTCTTATCACCAAAATCATCTAGTTGTCATTTGAACTTTAACTAACTTTCATATTCAGAAAGACTTCCGAATAGAGAAGCAACCGATTGCATTGATTCACCTTTTACTTCCTCAATTGTAGTGACTTTTGCCTCCCAGTCTTTAGAAAGAATATTTAAAATCTTTCATACTTAGGTATGTTGATCATAGACTTTTCCAAGTGCTGCAAGTTGATTAACAAGGTGAGTATATCTTAGTTCAAATTTAGCTATCGACTCACCTTATTTCATTCGAAGTAAATCAAAATCAGTAACCAGAGTATTGATCCAGTTTTCTTTTCTCAAAGTTCCTTCGTGAGCTATTTCCAAGGCTTCCCACATTGCTTTAGCTGTTGGGAGTGTGCAGATTCTGAAGTACTCATTTTAACTCAAAGCACTTTGAATCATTAGAATTGCCTTGCTATTGAGTGTGATGAGTTTCTTGTCATTCTCATCATATTCTGCTGGTGTTTTGGGAACTCTCTATGAATCTACAATCTTTTCAGGTTTGTAGTTCCCACTCTCAATCACATCCCATAGCCCATATTCAGTAGCCATTATGAAGACTCTGAACTTTGATTTCTAGAATGAGAAGTGTTCGCCATTGAAACCTGGAGGTCTTGTGATCGAAGCTTCGTCGGGAAGAATGCCTTCACCCATGCTTGCCATTGGATCCTTCTTAGGCTGTTAAACCTTAACAAGAAGACCTACTCTCTGATACCAAATGTTAGTACAAGTGTTTCACCCAAGAGGGGGTGAATTGGGTGATACCGCAAATTTCGTTGCATGTAAGAAAATTAACTGAATATTTAAAGCAATTAAGAGCAATGAGAAATATCACCGAAGTGTACACCGGGAGTTATACTGGTTCAGCCACAACCACTTTGACCTACGTCCAGTCCTCAGAGCGTCTCTGAGAGTTTCACTATATTCTCCAAGATTCAGTGGGTCTTTGGCACCTCAGTACACAGCAAGTTCCTTCACCTGGACACTTGCTCCCCCGTACATGTTGTAATCAAATCCCCAACTCAAGGTTCCACAACCTTAAGTTGTCTCAATAATAAATATTGAGTTTGTAATGAAAACCTCTCTCACAGAGCAAATATATATTCACTGAAGTACAATGAATGAGTATAAGAAAACAAACCACTAAGAGTGTGTTGATCAGTGTATGTTCGTCTCTTCTCAGTTGTTGTGTGTTGTTTTCTTTTGTTTGAATGCTCCATATATATAGATGATTTGTAGTATTTGTTAGAAGCAATTCAAACATGTCCATTAGAGTCACGTAGCAATGGTTGACCATTCTTAAAATTTGAAAACTATCTATTTGCGGTAGGTAGCGGTAGGTGAGATCTCAGACACTTTATTTGACTTTACTCATCTTGCATGATCTCTCCATTATTTCTGTGCAAATATACGTAGGATACTAATGCAATAAAGAGTTAATCATATAGATAACAAATCAATAAACATTTGATTAAAAACATAATTTCTGGACTGCCTTACTCGAGTGGCTACTCGAGTGATCATGCTCATTATTCGAGTGGTCCCTCGAATAAACATATCAAAAAATATGACAGTGCCTAATTCAACATTTTTTATAAGACATTACTCGGGTAAGACATAGAGTGCAGTACATCACAAACCTTGGAAATACCTGTTTACTTAAGTAGCTACTCAAGTGGTCATGTCTTTCCTTCACAAGTTACTCGAGTACTGACTCTGGTAATCTGATTACTCGAGTGGCCAAGTGTTTTCTTATGATGTTACTCGAGTGCTCCCTCGAGTAGATTTCAAATAAGTTTGTAGATTAGTCGATTATTCCTTGAGTAATGTCATTCAAATCTTGGTCCGAGAGTTTACTTACCTGGTTACTCGAATGATCCCTCGAGTAATAGTTCAAATAACTCCGCAGATTACTAGAGTGTTCCCTCGAGTTATGCCTTTTTCTCACATGGTTACTTGAGTGGCTACTAGTGTAAATTGTTGCATTTCTTGGTCGAGAGCTACTGGAAGATTTTTGCCTTGGTTACTCGAGTGGCTACTCGAGTAAATCCTCTTCTCATGTGTTACTCGAGTGGCTACTCGAGTAATGGCTAATATAAGTTTGCAGATTACCCTAGTGGTCCCTCGAATAACTTCTTTTAAATTTTGGCAGTGCTTCTTTAGATTAAATTCTCCGTGATTACTCGAGTGCTTACTCGAGTAATAGCTTCCCTTACTCGAGTAATCACTCGAGTAAGCCATCACAGAATTTGCTCATTACTCTAGTGCTTACTTTAAGTAATGCTTTGCCACTTTGTTTAAAGTCATTTATTTGTTATCAAATCCTTTTATATCATTGATCCAATCTTTGTTATCATCAAAATATATGGGATCTAACAACCGTAACCAACTTATCAAAGTTGTGGTTGAGGAGTTAACTAATATCCAGAATGCATGAGAGCTGAGGGGAAAAGTGCAACCAACAATTCCTGTTGTGATAGTTGATGATGTGGATGCTACTGGTTTGGATGACGAAGGACGAGTGGGTGATGATAATAGTGCAGATGATGATGCAGAGGAACATAAGGCTTCTGATCACTATGATGATGAGCATGAAGATGCAGATGATGAAGAAGGTGGTAATGATGATGCTAACATAGAGGGAGTGAAGGTTGGGGGTGAAGGGGATAGTGGCAAGCTAGGCAATGCAGTGGATGATGAATCCTTATCGGCATTAAATATATCCCCCTTTCAGTGTTAAAGCAAGTAGAAGGAGAAAGCGTAAGAGGAGGTACCACTGTTGACAAGCCTGAACAGCCACGTAGTTTAAGGAGGAGGCCAAAAAGGGCCATCACATCACCATTTTTAGAGTTGCATATGGGTCAAAAGAGGAAGAGGCTAACTGATGATCAGGGGACGTTTTTCAAAATTATTTCCCGCTTGACTTCAAGACCAGAGCATGATATGTGAGTATAACAGTTATGTTATTTAGTGTTTCATTTATACATATGAACAACAAATCAACTATTAACTACCTTGACATTTGGAAAACAATTGTAGGCCGTTGGTTGACATCTTGGATAAAGAACTCGGGATAATCTCTATACGCTGGGGGAGTTCAAAGAATAAGTAATACGGTATGTATGTGTAGCTGTATAAATGGAAGGGGAATACAAAAATATTCTCAAGTTAGATAAGCATTGTCAAGTAATAGTAAGTCATCAGTCGTGGTTGCTAGTTTGCAATTTAGTGTAGTTCATATGTTTGGTGTTGCAGGTTATGTCAGTTGTTTGTAAGACTTTGATGTATGAGTTTAAGGAGGTAGGAGTATAACCGAAGCAGCATATATTTGATGCATGGTTCATGGTAAGCGAAACTGTCCACCCACTCATTTAAATGTTCTCATATTGGAATTTTGTGTCGTTATCATACACCGTAATATTTTTGTCGTATACAAAGTTGTTAGGTAGCCCAATCGGGTGGAAAGTTTCATCTGTGCAGCAACAATTTATGCCTAAAACTGTTGGGTACAATATTGGGGAATGTGATTATATTATGGGCTCGGCACTTGTGAGTGGCCATGGTTTTGTGTTGCTCTAGCGACATAGAATATGAAATTCTACATGTTGGACTCGATGAAGCCTAAAATGCCCGATAAAAAGTCAAGTAGGAAGGGTGCCATGAAAGATGATTACATCTTCGTTGTCAACTTAATTGTAAGTTTAGGTCACTGCAAGTGGATAATGTGGTCCCTAACTTCTATTTCCCACACCATGTCATTAAGTTGTTATGTATTATGTTTGTGGCTGTAAAGGGATCGTTTCCATGACATTATGGCACTAGTAAAGCTAGAAAAGGCTAGCAAGCAAGAAAACACCGATATTGTGTGGCGTCCTATTATCCAACAAAATAATTTGTGAGTTTTGCCATTTTTTCACTTAAATAATTGATTCATATGTCAATCGAACTAATGCAACCTGTGACTACCTATGTGACAATAGCAAGGAATGTGGTGTGCACGTAATGATATGGCTGAGCCAGTGGGATCCCGATTGTGTCTTGGAGTATGAAAATGTATACGTTTTAAACTATGACCTTGTAATTTGTTAGTCATATATAAGCAACATTAACTTGGTCACTTATTTACAGGAGGAGACAAAGCAACTAAAGAGCGACATATTTTGGTGGTTAGTCAATCATCCGCTCAACTTACACCGTGACACTGCATTGGAGCTCATTCCCCCTACAGTAGTGACCGTCAAAAAACGTGCTTAGTGTGACTAATTGTTTAGTATGCAAAAAGTTGTTAGGTTTTTTTCTTGTTAGCATATGGGAGGGCACAACTTGTTTCAACCCTGTTTTGTCAATTAATCCATTAGATGTTATGCGTTGTCACATGCTCACAAACATTTACGGACACAAGACTTTATCGGGTGCTCATGCTGATTCTGATGCTAACATTTTTTAAAATGTCCCCTGAATTTGGACGTTCCACAATGCTACCTAATAGTTTATCAAGTTATGAATTCTGTTTCCCAATATTTGTTTAGCATTTCCAATTACAGTAGCACACGTTTTTCACCTTGGATGCCAATAAGAGCTGAAGCTATTTTTGTTTTTCCCCACGTTACATTATAATTTCTAAACTTGTCATAACTTTTTCCCAAACTTAGATAAGCAGTTCTACAAGTTATAACGCCTACACCATTCAAATCTTTGTACATTTTATACTCTGCTAGTGAAAGTGCTTACACAATTCTCGATATGGTTTTATCAAGTTTTGTTACGTTTTTACCACAATTTGATAAGCATTTCCTCACACGCGCCTCGTTGCTTGTGGACTTGGTTGCGAACACAGTTTGAGGGTACTTTGTTTTTCCCAAGTTAACATTATAAGATACAAACTCATGTTATGGGTTTCGCAAACATACATTAGCTCTTCGCATCTGGTAACACAAACATTATGTCACTCGCCTGACACTTTAATTACATTAACTTTTCACAGCTTCCGCAATGCGTGATTACGTTTTATCAAGTTTTGTTAACCTTTTAGCAATATAGGATAAGCACTTCGCAGACATACCCACAAGTTTGTTAACTTGGTCGCAAACAAGCACTGAAGCATATGACCTACCAACATTATATTAACCTTTGTCAACTTTATATAAGCTAATCTCAATGTTAGATTAATATTTCATAGGTGATACCGCAAACTTTTGGCCTATCTTCGAAAATTGAATCCCTTGAATGTTATACTAGTTCCCCAAATCCAGATAAAAGTTTATCACCTAATGCTGAAATTTTTAGCAATTATGATTAGCAGTTCGCAGATGTCGTAACTAATTTGGCAACTTAGATGAAAACAAGAACTGAAGCAAATTGTTTACCCCAACATTATATTAACAGTTGTCAAGTATATATAAGCAAATAACAATGTTAGATAAGTCTTTCGTAGATGGTACCGCTAACATTTGGCCTATCTTCGAAAATTGATTCCCCTGAACATTAAATTGGTCCCACAAATCTGGATAAAGGTTTATCATCTGAGTATTACTTGTTTCATGATTTAAGATTTACATTTTGCAGACATCTTACCTAGTTTGTAGTCATGGACGGAAGCACTGAAGAAAATTGAAGCCCCTTAACGTTAAACTGGTTCCACAAATCCAAATAAAGCTTTATCATCTCAGGATTACTTTTTTCACGATTTATGATTTGCATTTCGTAGACATCTTACATGTTTTATCATCTTGGATGCAAGCACTGAAGAAAATTGTTTCCCCAAGATTATCTTAACATTTATCAAGCTAATATAACTTCTCGCAATTTTAGATAAGGATTTCATAGGAGTTTACGCTAACATTTCAACTCTTCCAAATTTGAAGCCCTTGAATGTTAAAATGGTTCCACAAATCTAGATAAAGGTTTATCATCTCAGGATTACTTTCTTCGCGATTTATGATTTTCATTTCGCAAACATCTTACCTATGTTGTCATCGTGGACACAAGCTCTGAAGAAAATTGTTTCCCCAAGATTATCTTAACATTTCGCCGATCAATTTAACCTTTTCACAATTTCAGATAAGGATTTTCTAGGGGTTTACACAAACATTTCTACTCGTCCAAATTTTAAGCCCCTGAATGTTAAACTGGTTCCACAAATCCAGATAAAGGTTTATCATCTGAGGATTGCAGTTTTCGTGTTTTATTATTGGCATTTCGCTGATGTGTTACCTATTTTGTCATCTTGGACACAAGCATTGAATCAAACTATTTTCCCCAAGATTATCTTAACATTTCTGAGGTTAATATAATATTTTCGAGTGTTTGGCTAACTATTTTGTAGGCGTTTACTCTAATATTTCAACTCTTCAAAATTTGAAGCCCCTGAATGGTATAATGGTTCCCTAAATCCAGATAAAGGTTTATCATATAAGGATTACCTATTTCACAAGTAATTATTTTCATTTCACAGACGTATTAACTACTTGGTCAGCTTGGATGCAAGAACTGAAGCAAATTGTTTTCCCCAATATTATCTTAACATGTATCAGGTTCATATAAGCTTTTTGCAATTGTAGATAACGATTGCTAGGGTGTGTACGCTAACATTTCAAATCTTCCAAATTTTAAAGCCCCTTAACGTTAAAATGGTTCCCCAAATCCGCATAAAGATTTATCATCTACGGATTACATGTTTCGTGATTTATGATTTGCATTCCGCAGACATCTATACTATTAGCTACTGATAACTTTTTTTTTATCTATGACAGCAAAATTCTAGACTGTTGCAGGATTTTTCCCAACAACGGTTATGGTTACCTGAATGGACGATGCATATTTCCCAAATCTACATTAACACTTAACATGTTCCTCCATAACTTTTGCAGCATTACACTTGAAACATCAGCATACCATAACAGTGCAATTGCGTTATAAGAACACATCAAAACAGGCCAAAACAATACTTACATAGACAAAAAGAAAGGGGTGGACAATATATACCCAAAAACATGACAAATTTACATGTAGCCTTATAAAGGAGTATGACCTTACATACACAAAAATGGGGAATTCACTGTCAGTGCCAAAAAAACCACCAATAAGAAACATTGTTCTAACATGTGCATTAACAACAGGACATTAAGAAAGTAGTTCCTCTTAATGTTCCTTTGTCATTGACATTACCCTATATCTATTACTAATTACTTACAAAATTTGCTACCCCATGTACCACATCCCTTTATCCAAAATAATAACACAGAAGGGTCAGGCAAAAGTATATATATACCAAAAGATTTGACTTACTGCTGCATGAATATTAGTTTCAACTAGGATTGGGATTTTTGCAACTCCTTTATGTGTGCCCAACTTCATGGCACAGTGCACAATGATAGATCTTCCTATTTTGAAATTGTGATTCCTGTCTTGATGACCTTGGTCTTCCAGGTGGTCTGCTTGTAATTGGAGGCTACAAGAAGGTATTTTCAGACATATGGTGCATGGTATAAAGGCTATAATCATTCAGGTTTGGCATGTCTATTGTCACAACCGGAATCATGTTGTGCTTATAAATATTTTCCTAAGCTTCGATCTTAAAACAATCATCAACATAGTCATAAATGTTGGCATGGACAACCTTCACAGTTGCACATGCATGTGTGCATGGAATCCCACTTATTTGCCAATATGCACAACTACATTCATGTTGTCAAATGTCAACCCCATGGACTCCCCATGCCGTATGCACACAGAATAGTCCCTGTCCATAATCTTCACACCACATATACTCACTTTCGATTATATTTTCCCTCACCTTTGCCTCTATATTTGGCCCAACACAATTCTTTCACTTCCTCATTGAGAGATACGACGCATGCATCTTCTTTGCTACTTTCTCACGATGCGCATAGATTAGTTGGGCTACATTATACTTTCTCTCCTTCACCGTCCAAGCATTGAAAGACTCTGTAAGATTGGTTGTTATGTTATCCCAATGCTTGTAAGGGAACTTGCTCATTGCCCACCTGTCAACATCCCCGTGATTCAAAATCCAATCGTATAACTCTTTTGAGTGCCACCGCATCTGTTCCATTGCCTTATCAAACTCATCGGGAAGCCTTGCATATGCAACTTTGTGAAGAAGAATAAGTGCATCCTCTTTAAGCCGAGCAGTTGTTTTCCTTTTGCCCCTATTTACTTTTAGTATCTCAACGTTGAAGTTCTCCTTCACATGTCTATAACAAAATGCATGTCGGTAACCTCCAAATATTGCTCCCACACCACCTATTATGGCATTTTGATGATTTGACACAACTGTAATTTCAATTGAACCAACAATCCTTTTAATCATATACTTAAACCAAGTCCAATCATCCAGTGTCTCTCCTTTGACAATTGCTATTACGAAAGGCAACAACTCATTATCTGCATCATAGGCCGTAGCTGAAAGGAGTGTCCCCCTATAGGGCCCGCTTAAATGAGTTCCATCAATATATTACATGTCTTGCACCTCGCACAAATCCCTCAATGCATGACCCATAAGTAATGAAAACTTGCTCAAACCTGTAACCATCTACTACCCATTCAGCCACTGTTTTATCATCCTTTTCCTTCAACCTTTGGCATATCCATGGGATTAACATGTAAGATTGTTCTGGTCTTCCATTAATGTCTTCCATTGCCTTCTCCTTTGCCCTATAAGCCTTTTTATATGTTAGGTTAACGCCATACTCACTTTACAAAGTCTTCATAATCTCAGTTGGACGCTTCTCTGTATGGTTCCTAACCTCCTCAATGATTATTAATGATGTCAAACTAGATCTAGCACTATGCGCGGTTACTTCCAAATTATCTTGTGCACTATGCACATTATCTCTTATAAATTTGGTGACACGAAGTATTGTTCCACTCTTTCCTTCTACTTTACACTTAACATATATCTTCTCCCTGGAATTCTTCTCGTATTTGGGCAAAAAATTATACGCGATGCTATATTTGTACAAAGCTCCTCTTAATGCATCCGCATGTGGAAAACGTTGGCCAACTTCTAAAATTAGTCCACCCCATTTCAAATGCTTCATCTCATTGACATGTGTCTGTTCAGTGTCATAAATTAGAAGGCCACCATCAAATGCAACTGACACAGGTTGAACATCAGTGCAATCACTCATGCGATAAACCTCTACTTCTGGTGACTGTTGCAGGAATCTCTCAATCCTGTATTAAATATTTACAAAATTTCATTAACGATTACCGACATTTGCTTAAAAAATGCCAACATATTCATTATAACAACTTTTTCAACTTACATATCAGATCGTAAAGGTTGGTTCACATTATCCTTATGGGCTGCAAACACATGAGCTCTACTGTCATTGAATCGAAAGAAATTTCCTACTTCTCCATCGCTACCAAGATCAATTAAAGTCTTCTCATCAAACATAACTTTATATTTAATTTCGCAACTACTCCCCATATCACCTGTCCATATTGCAATGATTTCCCTTAATTCTTCCAGCCTTATCCCTTCTCTTAACATTTTTACCTTCACACTACCTCTAATGTACTTAACTTCACCATCATCATTACTTTCAAAATTTCCCCCTATATGAAAATAACAAAACAACTCCTTCGCTTCACTTCCCCTACTATTTTCATCCATTTTGTTACTTCCCCTGCAACAAATAAATACACACAGTATCAGTAAAAAGAAGAAAACTAACTGTGTACTTCAGTGTTTAACAGCTCTGCATTAGGGTTTGTAAGCTTCCTCTTACTCATTTCCTACAAAATCCATCCTATCTTTTCTCTTCACTCTTAAAGCTCTAACTCACCTCATTTTCCATCGCCATCTTCTACCACATTCACCCAGCATCAGCAATTTTACCCTGCACTAACACCAAGCATCACGTCCCTCCAACCCAAGTACTACCCAGCTCCAAAATGCCCACTTCCCACGCAAATGCAAATGATGATGAGGAAGAATAATTAATGACGATCGACGAGGCAAGGGATTATCTGTACATACCTCAGCTGCCTTACATTTTGCTGGCTTGCTTTGCTCCTTCACTCTCATCTTGCAGCTGTACCATGTCACTTCTGCACATATCTCTCTCTTCTTTCCTTTTTAGCTCACAAGGGCAAACTCATCTTTGGATCCCAAAATGAAAATCCCTGCTCAGTCACTAGTCACCTCTGTAGTATTTCATAATCTTCTATCACCTCTGTGTCTTTTCATCATTTTATGGTCATTTATCAGGGATTTTCCCTATTTATTAAGTTAACTATCATTTCTTGATTCCCATGAATTAGTTGAAGTGTCCTATATTATGGACTGGAGGGAGTACTATAGATGATGCGGCTTCCTCGACCAATGATGCTGGGACATCTTCAACTCGTATGAATCGCATTCGTGATATGATTAGAGATCAACTTGTATGAGACATGTGATCCAATTAGTTATGTAATTTTTTTTGTGAAATTATGTATTTTGGCATTACATTTTCTAACTTCAATTTTTAATTTCCTCTTGTTTTTAATTTTAAATATCTTATTTTCTTATAATTAACACAAAAGCACTAATGTAATCACCAATCCAAACAAGTTTTGACTTATGGAAAAACACTTATTCAATTGCTCATCCAAACATAAATCATATCACACAAACTGACTTTTCTATAAAGTCATTTTTAATAAGTCAAAATCACAATAAGTCATTTTTCTCACTACTATCCCAAACACACTTAATAATACAGAGCTGAGCGTATTTCCACCCAATTTACTCTGTGTTGATCACTTTTGACTTGTGCAGACAAAACTCATAACATATTATTCACACAATTTTGAGATATATGCCAAGATCTCCAATTTAGAAAAACTGAAAAACAATAATGTGCCCCAATGAAATAAGAAACACACATAAAATACATTAAATAATGTCAAATCTATAAATAACTAGAAAGAAAAAATTTGAGATTATCTTTTAAAATTGTTTACCCAAGCTTAGATATGGACAATTCAGATTAAAGGTACACATCTCTAAAATGTGCATAAGATCTGTTCATAGGTAAAAGGCAATTTCAAAATAAAAAAGAGTAGCAAGGAAACAAAAGTACAAAACATCATAAAAAATTAAGCGCTTGTTTTGTATGTGTATCTGTTAAAAAAGAAAAAAGAAACAAAACAAAACAAAAGATCGTTCATAACATCTTTCTTATGTTTTTACCTTTTATCCCACAGGAGAGAAGCAGACTTTTTTATTGTTAAAACTTATTTTTAAAAAATTACTCTAGAAAGCAACATGAAAACAAATAGTATCAAACAATCGCTTAGAACGCTACCAAAATGCCCATATGGACAAAAGTCATAAAAGCAACACCAATAATCAAATAGAAAACAAGGAAAATGGTCGAGAACACTCGTATTCATCAAAAAAATGTCGGTGGTTCTCATTTAAAAAAAAAAAAAAAAGCTGAAATAGTATTTTTCCATCAAATAATGTTCTTTTTAATCAAGTATGTAATACTATATTTGATTTTTTTTTTCTATTCATGTCATGTATTGTAAGGCCGTTCCAAACATAATTAGTTTTACTTAAAATGTTTGAACCCTTAATTTTAATTAAAGAGAATGAAATCCTTCCACTTGATATAATACTATTGTTGCCAAAAAAAAAAAAAGATCTAATACTATTAATATTGTCAAAATTTAAACGTGAATATATCCTAAGGAAACAGAATAAAATAATATCTAGTTGCAGTTTTAAAAAACCCTAATCGCAACATCGTGTTTAACAAATTCATTTGTTTTTTGTAACAAACTCATTTGATTTCATCCTCAAAACGTGTCAATCACCACAACACCCATGAATTTATATGTATAAATAATTATTAATGTCTCTTCCATCTTAATTAAAAAAAGTTAAATAATGTAAGAAAGAGCAAAATATTCCCCTTTTATTGTTTTTTTAAAAAAAAAAACTTCCAAACTAGAAATTACAACTCATTCAATTATTATGTGACGAGAACTTAATTAAATGAAGATGGTGAAATCTCTTTTTGAAATTAAACGTGGTTCAATGTATCGGTTCCACTTTTGCTTTATAAGAAAATAAAAGGGGAATGTGACCAAAAGGGCAAAGCAACAAATGGAGTCTCGGATTCGTAGAAATTAAATAATAATATATCTTTCATCCTAGTAAAAAAAAGGTGCCGCTTTCGCGGTAAAAGATAAAAAAACCAAATAAAATGGTTTTATATTACAAAAAAAAAAAAAATTAATCTGAGTAAAAGATTGATGACATATACAGGATTATTCATGTCCGTCTTACTATTATTTAACAAAAACAGTTTTTCTTAGTGAGAGACCCTTTGATCAGAGGCACGCTAGATGTGTCCTTTACTCCTTTGTATCACCAAGTCGGGGTTCAATTCCATCATTTTTCAGAGCGTGCGGTCCAAATTAATTTAATCTAAATCAAACAAACAGAAGGTGCTACATCCACGTGATCCTCAAAGCTAACAGCATAGTACAATTACTTTAAGCTAATAATAGAAGCAAATACTGAGAAAATTCTCTATAAATTTGAGCTCCATGCTGACCAGTTCAACACAACACTAAAATACTTTCACCGAAATCCAGAGCAATATGAAGCCTGCCTTAGCAACAGTTACTCTCTTCTTTTTCCTCTTCGCCTTCTCCACAAAACCATCACTGGTAAGGGCAGCCACGTCGGAACCAGTGGTTGATATCTCCGGTGAAAAGCTAAAAGCCGGTGAGAGCTATTACATCTTGTCGGTCCCCGAAGTAAAAGGTGGCGGTCTTTCTTTTGACACCTTTGGAAACGACCGCTGCCCCAATGTCGTTGTGCAAGAAAGGGATGATGCTTCCAAAGGCAAGCCAGTAAAGTTCTTCCCTTTGAACTCTGAGAATCATGTCGTTTACACCTCCAGAAGTCTCAACATCGAGTTTATCGACAAGATTACAACTTGTGCTGATTCTGGGGTTTGGAAATGTAAGGTGATTAATCTCAAGTTCTAATTCATGTAATATTACATATGGTTATATATACACGTAGTTACATTCACAAAACGAAATCTGAATCCGACATGCCGTTCCTAACTCCTTCCTAACACTATGACTTTTCCTACATGTATGACTGTGCTTCCTGTCGGTAAGGGATTTCATTGACATTCTACTTCTAACACTCCCCCTCAAGTTGGAGCATATATATTGATCATGCCCAACTTATTACAAAGATATTTAACCCGTGTCCCATGTAAGGCTTTTGTCAGAAGATCTGCCAGTTGGTCATCGGATCGTATGTGCCCTGTAGATACAACATTTTCTTTGATCTTATCACGAATAAAATGACAATCAATCTCAATATGTTTTGTTCGTTCATGGAACACAGAATTTGAAGCTATATGAAGTGCTGCTTTATTGTCACACCATAGTTTTGCAGGCAATATCGTGGTAATGCCAATTTCCTTCAAGAGTTGAAATACCCATACAATTTCTTGTACTGACTGTGACATGGCTCTGTATTCTGCTTCTGCACTTGATTTTGACACAACTAATTGCTTCTTACTTCTCCAAGATATCAAATTTCCACCAACAAACACACAATAACCAGTAGTAGATCGTCTTGTGGCTTTTGATCCTGCATGATCCACATCACAGAAACACTCAACTTTAGTGTGCCCATAATCTGTATAAAGAATACCAAGACCTGGAGAACCTTTCAAATAATGCAAGATATGTTCTAAAGCTTCCCATTGTGCCACTGTTGGTGATGCCATGAATTGGCTGAGCCTACTGACTGAGAAGGTTATATCAGGATGAGTTACTGTTAGATAATTCAGTTTCCCAATAAGTCTTCTATATCTCTCAGGAAATGGAAATGGCTTTAATTTCTCTGGATCAATCTTCTTCTTCAAATCATCAGGAAGCTCATCAAACATACTAGCATCAAGATCTAGAAAGGGATTTGGAATCATGGGGATGCTGCTTGGTGCAGCTCCAAGTTTTCCAGTTTCTTTTAAGAGATCAAGAACATACTTTCTTTGAGTCAAAAGAATACCTTTCTTACTTCTCAAAACCTCAATACCAAGGAAGTACTTTAATGATCCCAAATCTTTTGTCTGGAAGTAAGATTTCATAAAGATTTTGAGTTCTGAGATTCCAGAACAATTACTTCCTGTAATCACAATATCATCAACATATACTATGAGAAGAATCATGCCTATATCAGATTGTTGGTAGAACACAGAGTGATCACACTTGCTTTGACGTAACCCAAACTTCTTGACCACATTACAAAATTTATCAAACCAGGCTCGAGGACTTTGCTTTAGACCATACAATGACTTCCGGAGGTAGCACACTTTCTTATTCTCCCCCTGAGCAACAAACCCAGGTGGTTGCTCAATATAAACTTCTTCCAGAAGATCACCATTTAAAAAAGCATTTTTAACATCTAATTGATGCAGATCCCAATGATATGTTACTGCCAAAGAGACAAGTAGACGAACTGAAGTGAGTTTGGCCACAGGAGAGAAAGTCTCGGAGTAATCAAGACCATAAGTTTGGGCATATCCTTTGGCAACAAGGTGAGCTTTCAGTCGTTCCAAGGAACCATCAGCCTTAGTGTTAACAACAAATACCCATTTACATCCAATGGCTTTCTTGCCAGGAGGGAGATCAACAAGAGTCTAGGTACCAGCTATTTCCAATGCCAAAAGTTCTTCTTCCATGGCGGCACACCAACCAAGGTGAGCTAGAGCTTGTTGAAGGGTAGTAGGTGTGGAAATGGAATCAAGGGTGGCCATAAGAGAAGATGAAACAGTTGATAAAGACTGGTAAGAGACAAAAGATGAGATAGGATAGATACAGTCAGCATCGCGTTTGGGAGGACAATGTGAACGTGTACCTTTACGAAGTACAATGGGTTGGTCATCAGAAGTATTAACAGTAGAAGCAGGAACACGTGGTTCAGTAACAGCAAGAGGAGGATCGGCAGAAACAGAGGCAGGAACGAGGGAGACATCAACAGAATCAATTGGCGAAGCAGGAGGTGGCGACTGTGAATCATTAGTAACATCAGCATCAATGATGATTTCAGGTTCCGGAACAGCTGCTTGTACTGGTGAGAGAAGGACAGGATAAACCAGGATGTCATCTGAATTCTCCATGACAGAAGGAGACTCAGAAACGGACATAGTCTTGAAGAAAGAAGAGGACTCATGAAACATAATATCAGTGGACACAAGGTATCGACGGAGATCTGGAGAGTAACACCGATAACCTTTCTGAATTCGAGAATAGCCAAGAAAAACACATCTTAGGGACTTGGGATCAAGTTTGCTAACACTTGGACGGACATCTCAAACAAAACAAACACAGCCAAAGATTTTAGGATCAACAGGAAATAGCTTAGAGTTGGGAAACAGAACAGAATAAGGAATATCCCCACCAAGAATAGCCGAAGGCATGCGATTGATGAGAAAACAAGCCGTAGAAACAGCATCAGCCCAAAAACATTTAGGGGCAGAGGAATGAAACATGAGAGCTCGTGCAGTTTCTAAGAGATGTCGATTCTTTCTTTCAGCAACACCATTTTAAGCAGGGGTATCCACACAAGAGGATTGGTGAAGAATACCATGACTTTGCATGTAATCGGTGAATGGTGAGGAAAAATATTCTTTTGCATTATCACTTCGTAAGATTTTCATAGGAGTATTAAACTGGGTTTGAATTTCAGCACAGAAATGATGAAAATGAGTAAACAATTCAGAACGCTGTTTCATTAAGTAAAGCCAGGTGGTTCGGGAAAAATCATCAACGAAAGTTACAAAATAACGATAACCAGTTTGAGACAGAATTGAACAAGGACCCCAAACATCAGAATGTACTACCTCAAAAGGGGACGCAGCCCGTTTATTGACGCGAGGTGCCAAATGAACACGATGGTGTTTGGCAAACCGACATGACTCACAATTTAAAGTAGACACAGAAGAAAACTGAGGGTACAATTTCCAGAGAGAGGACAACGACAGATGACCTAAACGATGATGAACTTCAAAGAGAGACGACCCACCAGAACAAGCAACAGAACGTGGAACCTGATCATCAAGGATGTAATGTCCACCAGATTCATAGCCTCTACCAATAATCTACTTCGTCGATAGATCCTGAATTAAAAAATAGTCAGGGAAAAGTGAGATAAAATAGTTTAAATGACGAGTGAGTTTACTTAGAGATAAAAGGTTAAAGGTGAGATCAGGAACGTTAAGAACAGAAGATAATGAGAGGGATGCGGTAGGTTGAACAGTGCCGGAGCCAGTAACATGGATAGGAGAATAAGTGATGATTACCTGTCATGTGATCGGTGGCACCAGAATCAATGACCCACTTAGTTGAAGCAGTAGTAAGACCAGAGGATAGAGTACCTGTAGCTAAGGCCCCTGCAGAAAAAGATCCAGAATCGGAGGTACCAGGGTTCTGGGCAATATGAGCAAGGCCACGCTGTTGTTTATTTTGCAATTTTCGACAATTTTTCTTAATATGTCCAGGTTCTTTGCAATAATTGCAGATAATACTACCAGAAGGTATTGTCGGAGGATGGTTGTGTTGTCTGTACCTATAATTCCTGTTCTCAAAGGGACCACGCCCAGCTAGAGCACTTGCAGTTGGATCAACAGTAGATTGAATCAGACTATCAGCACGAAGAACCCGGGAGAAAACATCTTCCAGAGAAGGAAGCTCTTGACTAGACAGAATCTAAGAATGAATAGTCTCATAAGACGGATTGAGAGCTTCAAGGAAACTTATGATAGCCTGAAGTTCCAAGTTCTTGATACGAGTTGGGAGATCTGCCTGTAGAGACATAACAACTTTCATTTCTTCATACATCCTCTTGAAATCCAAGAAGAAATCTTTCAATGATCGGTCTTGTTGTTGGGAACGATAAAAACCTTTACAGACTTCATAAATTCGAGTAATATTTCCTTTGTTAGAAAACATAAACTCGAGATAGTTCATAATTTCTTTGACAGTGTTACAATGGCTAACAGAGGACAGGATCCGTGGTTCAATAGAATTGCGAATTTGAAACAGTAGTTGAGCATCTGCTCTTTGCCAAGTCAAAAGTTTGGTTTCATCTTCAGAAGGAGGATCCGCAGTTAAATGGGTTTCCATTGCAATCCTCAAAATATAAACGTTAACAGTTTTGTTCCAATCACTATAATTTGTCCAATTGAACTGTGAAGCAGTAATCCTCGCAGACATAGGCAACATATCGGAATTTTTAGAATCAGACATAATAAACAGTAGCACACAAACAATTCGCACAAAAAATCACAAGATCACCAAATGAGTAGGAATAGTACGATACACAACAAACCAAGCGAGATTAACTTAAGCAAACTTCAACCCACTGGACCCGCAGAGAGATATGAAGGCAAGAGATATAGAGTACCTCAATCAAAGGCAAGGAGGGACCCGCAGACAGAAACACTAACGTCAAATATTGAAGTTAGTAACAAAATTCCATTCACAAGGTTGAAAACGAATGCGGAGATGATGCGGAGATGAAAGCTTGAAAATTCAAAAGTCTCAGATGGTCATGAAAGTTCAGGATAAGGTAGAAAAGGCTCAGTCGATCACTCTGGTGGAAGCGCCGTCGCAAAAGGTGGCCGGAACAGTGCTCACGCGCGGCGCGTGTCTCTAGACGGTGGTGATGATGGCGGCGCGTGGAGGCTCACACGCAGGCGGACGGCTGCCAAATTTCTGGATCTGACCGATCTGGTGACTGGGAACACAGATAGCCAGCGCGTGTTGCTCGATGGTACTCCGACGATGGTGGATCTGAAGGAACAAGGGAGCTTTGTTACAGGAAAATGTGGATGTTCTTGACGGAAAAACTGAAACTCAGACACAAAACGGAGAACCAGGCTCTGATGCCATGTAAGGTGATTAATCTCAAGTTCTAATTCATGTAATATTACATATGGTTATATATACACGTAGTTACATTCACAAAACGAAATCTGAATCCGACATGCCGTTCCTAACTCCTTCCTAACACTATGACTTTTCCTACATGTATGACTGTGCTTCCTGTCGGTAAGGGATTTCATTGACATTCTACTTCTAATAGGAAACTAACCAAGTTTATAAGTGAAGCATTGAATGTGGGTACCAATGGCGTTGCAGGGAGCGGCCAAGATAGTTTCAACTGGTTTACAATTGAGAAAGCAGAATTCGAGGGTGCTTATAAACTCAAGTTCTGCCCAAACCCTGAGTATATTGTATGTCAGGATCTTGATGTATTTTCTTATGGTGACAATGGAAAAAGGTATGTAGGTCTTGCAAATCCTGGTCAGTTTCAGACACTCAGAGTTGTGTTCCAGAAGGCTAATGTTAATGATGGTGATGCCGAAATGAGCATCTAGATGAGAAGTTTCGCTTCAAACTTCTTGGCTAGCTAAGTTTCTACTGTGAAGTTTGAGAATATCATCTGTGTAATATTGATAATAAGATTTATGATGCTGTGACAAGGATATGTCGATGAAATAAATGGTTATAATCTATTGATATTGGAACTTCTTTCTTTGATCATTCACCATATAACCAATCATTTGAGTCTCTTATGAGTACCACATGGAGGCTCATAAGTCTGGTTTTTTCACCCCATACACTAGTCTTTTAGATAGACTCCCCCTTTAAATTTCTATTCACAATAAAGTTGCAGGTGCTTTATACAAATGGGTGGTTTCTCATTTAGTGTGATGAGCACTGAGTACTCATCCCAATGCTAATATCTATACTGTTCAAATTTAATATGAATGATCCGAATTTAAAATATTAAATCTATAATTTTTAAAAGATAAATTTATTTTTTTGACAAGTGATAGTTATGATAGTTATAAGGTAATCTTTATTTGAAAATTTACATATATTAAACTAAAAAGTTATTTAAAATAAATATAAAAATTACAACAACAACAAACCTTATTCCACTAGGTGGAGTTGGCTATGGATCACATAATGCCATTGTGCTCTCCTAACCATCAAATCTTTAGATAAATTGTTAACTAAAAGGTTTCATTCAAAGACTACTTTGAGTGTTCTCTTCAATTTTTTTCTATTTTTTTAGAGGACTCCATACATTCTGCAAAAGCCATACACTTAGAAAATACCTGTATCTTACTTCCAGGCATTTTTACACTAGTTGTTACCCCTTGCTACGTATCTTGTATGACCCAACCCATAATGAGTGTACGATTTGAACTGGTTAGCTGGTTTAACTAACCCATTTTAGCTAGGTATATGTTGAAAATGTGAATATGACGCATCACCAAGTGACTTGGCAACTTGCACAACTTGGCAACTTGCTTATAACATATTTATAAGGTTAAAATATATTTTTAATCCTTTAAGTTTGCATAAGATTTTATTTTTATCTCTTAACTTTTTTTTTTAATTTGATGTTTTTTAATTTTATAAAGTATACTTTTAATCTTATAATTTTAAAATCGTTAGTGTCACTAACTGCTAATTCAGCCAATTTAAATAATAACTATATAGTTGACCAAGCATTCTTAAATTTTAAATATCATTTAAAATAATTTTAAAATTGATTTCACACAATAAAAAAAAACTCATTTATGATATTTTTAGGGAGAATTGCTAAAAAAGACATCATTGGCAATTTAATTGCCAAATGGGACCTAGGAAAATATCTACACCGAAGGTTCCATTTGACAAATAAGTTTCTAGTGAGGTATTTTTTCACAATTTTCCCTATATTTTCTAGCAAATGAAACTATGACATGTATTCTTTTATTTTTAGTGTAAAATATAAGATTTTTTTTATTTCCCTCATAAACTAGTTATCTACTATTTTATTCAATTTAAAGAAATCACTGCAATATATACAAGCATATATAACTCTTAATAAATAACTGTTACAGCGAATAAACGTGATAGATATCGAAGCAAATGTCACATAAGAACATATAATGCTAAAAATTAATAGTTAATAATGCACACAATCATGTATTGCGAGGTAAAATTCATGAAAGTACAAAAATGATAGTTAAACACTACAACAAAAAAAGGCAAATAGAGACGCATATCCTATCGCCACTAAAAGAAGTTGTGGCACTTCCATAAGTGCCATCACATGTGTTTTTTTAAACTTACTATGGCACATATTTTTTTTTTAAAAAAAAATTGCTTTGTGTGGTGCTTCCTCAGGGAGGGGCCACAAGAAGTTATTTTTGTTTTAATTTTGCTTCCAGTGGCACTTTTCCAAGGATGCCAAATTGGAAGTATTTTTTTCAAATAAATGTTTAATATTTTTAATTCAGAACCC
The DNA here is from genome assembly GCA_963855925.1 of Inga laurina. Classification (NCBI taxonomy): domain Eukaryota; kingdom Viridiplantae; phylum Streptophyta; class Magnoliopsida; order Fabales; family Fabaceae; genus Inga; species Inga laurina. The sequence goes on from OY979708.1 coordinate 59,810,681, forward strand.
TATAATTACAGTCGACAGCAAACTTTAGACACAAATTTCTATATCGAAAACAAAACGAAGAAAAGCAAACCGCAATAAAATAACTCCAAAATGATATAAACAAAAAACTAATTAATAAAATCACTACTAAATATATTTACAACAATTGTGAATGAAATACAACTAATTCTACTTAAATAAACAACAAAAAAATAGGCAAGAAACAACCTAGGTATATAAATAGTAGCTAGCTAGCTAGAGCATTTCTTAAGCACATATTCACACAATTCCTCAATGGCTTGATTGACTTGATGGTCAATCAAACTATCACAAAGTTGATCTTCGTAATACTATATATATGCAATCATGCACACAACGAATTAAAATCACTAAAAATTTATTATTAGATGATAAGTAAAATATTTGCATATTTATTTCCCCTTATATGATGACTTTGCGGATGATATTTGAGATTAATTTAATAAATTTAGGTGTAATTGATAAATACAGGATGATTTTGGCATAAATGTTTGTATTACTATTATAATATTACTTGTTTTATCTTTTGATAGCCACGCAATAAGAGGAGAAAGGAGACCAACAATTAGACCGATGGGATTGAAAAAGGTCAATTACTGTAGCTTCGATAACTATTCACTTGGTCACTATTCATGATGGTACCATTCATGACAGAATCATTGTATCGGATGGAAGTACTGTAACAAACACTCTTATCACTGTAGCCACCATGTTTTTGTTACTGTAGCAATGCATTTTTTCGCTATAAATAGAGATCCTTGGCCAATCATTTATGGAGGAAGAGAGAGAGAAGTAGAGGTTTCCTTATCTAACTGGGAGAGATATTTTCTCTGACAGTTCTGAATAAATTGTGTTATTTCTTAGATTTTAATTTCATGCATTGTATTACTTTTCGAATGCCTCCATCTTGGAAGGCTTAAGTAGACCTCCTATATAGATGGTAAAGGTAGACCTCATACATGAATGGTATAGGTAGTCCTCCTTTATAGATGTATAGGTTGCCACCCACACGGAAGATTTTACCTCCTATAAGGAAGGCTAGATTTCTCCTTTTTTCATGTATCTTTTGGTTGTATATTTATGTTTTAGAATTTAATATTCAAATTTTATGCAGTATTTATGAGGTTTTCATTCAAGTTTTATGCAATATTTATGAAGTTTTCAATTTATTTTGGTTTTTTTTAATTTCATCATGAGCTAAAATTCTATTTTCCTAGGGTGATGATGTAACTTAATAATGACGGATTGACTCTTAATTTATTAAATCTAGTTTTAATTTTTCCTTCAAGATTAAGTTTTAATTATTGTGCTGAATGCTTTCAATTGATTGGCCATCTTTTGAATGATTTAAATATGTATGTTGAGACCGAAAAGAGATGCATGTGTGTAGATCCTATAATTAAAACCATGACTTGTATATCAAATAGGAATACATTCATAAGAGTTGTGTAATCTTATTGAGTTCCATAAATCTTAATGCATAATTAATTGCTTGAATTCATATAGGAATATATTGGATTAGCAATTAATTATAGAATTGCTTGATCTTGAAAGAGGCTAGTAATTATATTAGGAAAACTCGACTATCAATCATGTGGAGTAAATTGAGTTAGAATAGATAAGTGATTCAATCTGAAATATGTTTAGTGAAATCTAATCCCTAGGGCTTTTTCTTATAGTTGATTTCATATTATCTGCACTCATATTTAATTGTTTTTCTTTTATTCTATACTCTCAATCACCAACTAATCGATTGACTAAATAGAATGAAAATAACCATTTTGGTACTTAGTGGTCAATCCTCCTGGGAATGATACTCTACTCACTTCTGTATAACTCGATTACGACAGTGTACACTTGCATTATTTAATAAATCACTTACACGTGTAACAAGTTTTTGGCACCATTGTCAGGGATTGTTTTCATTAATATCAATACCAAGTAATTTTAATACTAATTTAGTCTTCATGTAATTTTTTTAAAAATTAAATTTAAAGATTTTAAAAAATTAAAAAAATGGATTATTCATAGCATCCATCTGGTTTAATCAATGATAAATTGTCAGATTCTTGTTCTTTTTCAGGAATGCGTGTGGATGGAATAAGAAAAGAAAATATAAATGCTGATTGGATTGAAAATTCTTCTCCTTATAATTGTTTTTTTGGTGTTATTATGGAGAGTGTCATTCTTATGAATATTATCCATATTGCACCACCAATCACTATGTGAGAGACAATTTCAATATGAACCAAATTTGTTTTGATCATTCCTTTTATCCTAGTGGAATTTTAGAGCAAGATGTGTCTTTGGATCCATATATCAGGTATTGTCCTAATCCTCCTTTCTACTCTTATCCACATATTGAAGAACACACTCTTGAGTATAAGGAAGTTTTGATTTAGAAAGATTATGTGAGGAGTTTGCGGAATCAATAAAGAAATTTAGTAGAGAGCAAAAGGAACTTGTCATTAGAGCTGAGTCAAGTATCCAAAATATTGAAATATATTTGAGTCAAATTATTTTGTCACTTAAGATTATGAGGCAAGATAATTCTTTAAGTATGATGACAATTTCTCGTGTTGATGATGATTATTGTGAGGACGTTGTGGGTGTGGAATTGAATGAAACCTTAGCGCTTGTGGAATGTGATAAGGAACTTGAAATCACTTTTGGAGAGAATAGTAGGTGTAGTCTAGAGGAGGTTCCGGTTGTGGAACCTAATTCCTGTCATTTTGATGTTGAAATTAATGCGGATGTTTCAAAAGTTGTTGTTCAAGTCTCTCCTATTGAAGTATTAACTCTTACTTATGAGAGTCAAGTGGATTTTGTGGGATCTTCTAAAATTTTGAAAGCTCCTAAATCTATTTGCAAATATATGCATGTTTTGCTTTATTTGAATTCAATAAATAATTGTATTCTAAAATTTTCTATGATTGAAGAAGTATAATTAATTACTTTGAATGATCATTTCTTGAGTTTGAACCCTTGTTGCTTGAAAAGAAATGAAGACGAGATAATCATGGTGTTTGATACTTTTGATTTGGAGTTTGTGTTTGGAATGTCTGGCTAAAGACTATAAATTTAGTGCTGCTTGGGAGGCAACCCAAGGTTTGGTTTGATGTTTTGTTGTGAATTTTACATGATTTCTGGTAGCCCCTGATGATGTTTTCCACTTTGGTAGCTACAATAAAAAAATAAAAATAAAATAAAAGAAAAAAAAAAGTTAAGTGGTTTGGTCTTTGTCTAACTAAAGACGTTAAAGAAGGGTGGTTATTTGGGAGGCAACCCAAAACTTCTTTCCTACTCTCTCTTTTTTTTTTCTTACTCACTGAAACACACTGCACTGCATTGAGAATTTTAGTTGTTTTGGTTTTGTTTTAAGTTACCATGGAGGAATCTCTTGTAAAGCTTAAGAACAAGTTCCCTACACTTCCCAGAGAAATGCTCAGGAAGATCTATAGCAGTTGACTTGAAAGGGTGAAGATATTCAAGTGTTTGGGCCTTCCTGAGGACGTACACTAGATCATTGAAGCTAAGGTACATTTAGCAGGTAAGATTCATAAATCATTTGTTAAACCTTTCCCACAAATGGGAAGAAGTTCTTACTCTAAAAAGAGAAGAGCTAAAAGAATGAATGTCTACCATAAATGTGCAAGGTGGACATGTGATCAGCGCTGTAGGAGCAAAGGTATGGTTTCTATAAATTGTGAAGATAAAATTAAATTTATAAAGGATGGATTGAGTAAGGAGTCACTGGATGATATTATTCAAACTCTTGAGACGCATCCGAGTGGTGATATTCATCGTATTCTTCTTGATTTAGTGGACATATTCAATAAAGAAAATTGGCACTACTATCTTGGGAATCTGACGTTAAAAGACCTTGTTTGTCAGTTTATAAGAAAATTAGATGGGAAGAAAATCCTCGATTCATAGAAAGCTTTTAAGCCATTATTGGATGTAAAACCAAAGGAAGATATGAGCCAAAATCATAACTACTATACATAATCATGCTTTTGTCTAATCTATCTTATCTTTTCAGCAGCTTTTGTGTAATTTGTTTTATCGTTTCAATAACTTTTGACTTTTCTTACTCTTTTTGTTTAATTTCTTCACCCAAATTACACCGGTCATTCGTGTCAAAAAAATTTTTCAAACTTCTTTGAAAAATGTGTGATTTGTATGATTTTGTTGTCGTTGTTTTAGTAATATAAATATGTACTCTTCCACTTATAAATATGCATTCTTCTACTTGTGAACACAAATGGTCCGAGAGAAAGAAAGAGAAAAAGGGTATCACACAAAAATATAGATTTACATCTATCTGCATTTTTTGTGAAACTAATTCAAGCAAGAATGGAGAAATTATAACTGCAGCAAAAGAACTTGGAATTTCATTAGCTACAAGAAAGATCAACTTTGTATACGGAGGGGGTATCCCAAGCCTAAGGGAAGTGTGGCCATTTTTGCATCCATGAATGGAAGCAAGGGGGTGTAAGGGTGAAGGAGTTGGAAGATCACACCTTTTCCTTAGGACAAGAGTTATAGGTTTTGAGTTTGCCTGAACGAGTGGGAAGAATGTTCTACCATGCTGAAGCTTTTAATGCTCTACCTGGTGGTTTAGAGACATTAGATGGGATTTCTAGAGTTGAATATTAGGTTAAGTTAAACTTTCACAAAAAGTCATTAGGATTGTTAAATGTTAATGGTTTTTATGATGATCTTTTGTCTTTTTTTGATCATGCTATGGAAACATGATTCATACCTCAAGCGACTCGTCATTCTATAATTTCTGCACTAATTGTTGACCAGCTGCTCAATCAATTGCAAACCTATAAACCTAAACCAGATCTATTAGTCAAGCAAGTAGGTGGGTAATCTTCAGATAGCAGTTAGAATCATAATCTAGACTTCACTCTTCGGTTGTAACTGTAACCCCCTGCCGTAATTATATCCGAAATACGTGATTAAAGTGAAATAGAGACCAATAATAAACAAATAACATTTACTAACCCATAACATGATGGGGTTTTCACAATTACCTTTCGAAATCATTTATAAACGTGGTCTCATAATCACTTTTCGAATACAATTACTACGCGGAATATCACATTCATTACAAATCAGAGTACACAAAATAATCCCGGCAATTCCGGGTTCCATACATTAACTCAAAGCCTTATAGGGCATATTCGCCCCTACAAGCCCTCATATAGGGATTACACAAATCTTTCTCATACATATACAAATATCCAATAACTACTTTCAAATACATAACCAAATATACTCATCCATATGTACACATCCAAATCCAAATATCCCATCTAGGATGATAACCAACTACCAGAATGACAACCCGAAGGAAGTCCTCATCGCCCTTGTCTGCTTACTCCATCATCAATCTACTACCCTGTCTGCAAGGTTAGTAGGGGAAGGTGAGATTTTAGAGAATCTCAGTAGAAAAACAATATCAATATGCATGTACGATAAATGTTTAATGCATGACATGCTTGCATCACATAACTATCACGATGACAAATCTGTAAGCTCAATGCTTCTCAGAATATACTAATCGCCATAGCATAAATTGAAACATAGCTTCAATAACACATAACCATGCAAAGCTAAGACATGCATCAACACATTAACACATATATCAAATACAAGCAGAAGAGATATGTTCCCTACACTCTTTCCACATAAGCTCCAGCACCGCCTACTCACGACCAAGCGAATATCGAACCACGTTCAAGGCGAACATCAAACCCTATAACCAAACAAGGACATAGGGTTATTCCCTTTTCCAATTTCTCAACATACAAACACTTTATGTTGGTTATCATTTATGACCTTTAGGTGGCTAATCAAAGCCCAAACATATGCCTAAAGGCTTGGGAAACACTTGACCAAAGATCACCTTTAAAAGTCCAATATACTGATTTTTGGGGGTGGGCTGCGGCCCAAAATTGCCCAGAAACATTTGGGCGGCGGCCCAAAACTGTTCAGAAGCGCTCAGAAACATTTGGGCTGCGGCCCAAAAAATCCAGTTTCCTGGCTGAACTTCCAAAACTCATAACTAATTCCACAAAAATCGAAATGGGGTGATTCCAAAGCCAAATGAAAGCTATTTAAGTCCTCTAGACAAAAAAAATATTGGCCTTTACCAGAAATCACCACACAAATCCAGATTTACACAAAATCCAACATTACTCCAAAACAGAATCCAGTTTCGACCTCAAACTTTAGGCAAACAGAAATCCCAGTTCACAAAATGAAATGCACAAATTATATGTCCATTTTGAAGCTTGGGAGGTGAACTTTAAGACTGAAAAGTTTCATAATTTTTCAACATCATTTACCCAGCCAAAACGTCCACACCATCTGACTGTCCAGAACAGACTTACAAAAGACAGAATTCCAGATTTGCATAATTGGCTTCCAATGGTCCAATTTTCATATCAAACATCATTCTCACACAAAATTTCACAAGGAATCTATTGGAAATACCAAATCAACCAAATTCACATTATATTGACATGTTTCACAATGAATTACAACATGTCACACAATTCACAATACCAACTCTACATTACAATCTCTTTCCATTTCAAATTCAAAACCAATTTCAATGATCAAATACCACAACATGGCACCATTTCCAACATAAAACACATGACAATTCATGCATTTCACAATTCCACCAAAATCAGGGCAAAAACCAAAATTCACAATACTCATCCATAAATCACAAAACTTAGGTCAAAATGCTTCAAATACTCTCCTCTTCCTCTTTCCCAAACCAATTCTTTGATTCTTCATCTTTCCAAATTTCCTCAAGCCATCAAACACCTTCAATCAAGAATCTAAAACCACAGAGATGAAGCTCTCATCACTATGAACAACATTAATAAAGAGTGTTTGAACATTAGAGGACAAGAACAAGGCCAAAACATCACCTTTCTCTTCCTCTTTCCTTCCCAAGCTTGGCAAAAATGGAGGTTTTGGAGAGAGAGGGATGAGATGAAGAAGAGATCAGATTTTTGGGAAAATGAAGGCCACTTGGACGACCAAATAGAGAGGAGAGAAGGGAGGAAAGCTTTGACAATTTGACCAAAATCTAAGGGCTCAAATTGTGCCAAGTGTCACACCCTTATCACATCTCTCATGAGTTCACATAGGCACACACACACATGATTCCACCTCTTGATCTTTTACACAAATCAATCCTAACCATTGATCTTGAAGTTACCAATGAGTTTTCTCTTCGGTAACTGACTAATTGGTCAGTAACTTTACCGTTTTGCCCCTGATTATGGTAATTCTCATTGAATCACCACCAACACTTCACATCTTTTCATTTAGCCACAATATGCGCCTTCCCTCTATTTTAAGTCAATTTAGAGGTTAATCCATAATTGAACTTAAATATAGGGTTTCGGCATTGCTCACAGCACATACGAATCACATCGGGTGCCAAATCACACCATAATCTCCAAAAGGGTTATTTATCACTAACCGCTTCCACTTTTGGAGTCATTATCTCTTAATCACAATTTAGGATCTTGCTAAACCAAGGTTTAGTAGTCCACTAATCTCAGGCTTATTCTCTAGCCTCGAGTCTCAAAATTCGGGGTATTACAGTAACTCTCCTTAATCTTTTGGTTTTACTTTTAGCATTTTGGTTTATTATGTGTTTGTGTTTAAAAAAATATTTCTCTAAGCTCTAAAAAAAATTAAGGATAATGTTTGATTTATGTTGGGGGAAGGAAAAAAAATAGTTAGTTAATAAAAACCATTAGATGTACGGAGTGTGAAAAAAATGGCAGAGTAAGGAGTTATTCTTAACTCTTGAGACACATTTCATTAGTAGTATGTTTTTGTTCCTTTCTTAAAAAGAGAAAATAAAGAGTAAAAGTAAAAAACAAAAATCATCATGTTTAAGTGCTTTATAATGATCTTAAGAAGTATATAAGTTTTAAGTATGGATAAATTGAATTTAAAGATTTTATAGCATGCATGAATAATTGATTGTTATAATTGGTGATGAATTTTGAAATTGAATGAGCTAAGTTTGAACCTTTGAGCCTATAATGATTATTTCTCTTGTATGTGATATTCACCTATTAAGTTGTCACTCTAGAACTTGCTTTAAATCTGGTTGAAATTACATCTCACATGCACATTCAAACATGATAAATGCATTCATTTACTTTAGCTAGAGCCAAATAACCAACCTTGCAATTATATCGTTGATAAGCCCCTTTGAGCCTACTTAACATGTGTTGTAATGATATATCAAGTGCTTTTACCTAATTTTGAAGATTAGCAGAGCATTTGAAATTATTGTGAAATGGGCTTTTGACAAGTGTGGGGTGTGTATATCATCAACTTAAAAACTGCAATTTTATGGAAAAAAAATAACAAAAGGAGGGAAAAAATATAGCATTCGAATTGTGGGTTGTTGTGATGAGATAAATTTATTTATAATTTGGCACATTTTTCAATTACTCTATTTCTTAAAAGTAGCCCTTCATATTATGTTTTACATTCCTTTTACCTTAACTCCATCACAATCCTTAATAAGTCCTTTTGATTTGAATTATGCATGTGAACTAAATAGTAGAGATTGAGATTTTTAACAAACCTATGGTAGTACAATTTTTTCAGTTGAATTTGAGCGAAATACTTACCCTTAAACACTTGAGAGATTGAGAGAATGAGCTACACTTATAAACTTGGTTTATTCATTTTCAAATAAAGTTACCATTTTATATTTTCATTGATTCATGAATATTATGAACTCTTTACTTTTCAATTGTGTTCTTACTTATGATTTGACGCTTCTGATTTTGTTGGAAGCACTAATTAGTCATTCCTTTTCTGAGGACGTCCAAGAGCTAAGTGTGTGGGAATTTGATAAGTAAAATATTTACATATTTATTTTCCCTTATATGATGATTTTGTGGACGATATTTGAGATTAATGTAATAAATTTAGGTGTAATTGGTAAATACATGATGATTTTGGCATAAATATTTTTATTACTATTATAATATTTACTTGTTTTCTCTTTTAATAGCCACACAATAAGAGGAGAAAGAGAGACCAAAAATTGGACCGATGAGATTGAAAAAGGTCAATTACTATAGCATTGGTTACTATTCACTAGGTCACTATTCATGACGGAATCACTGTAACAGTTGTAAGTCACTGTAACATATGGAAGTACTGTAGCAAAACACGCTGATCACTGTAGCAACTTGCTTTTCACTGTAGCAATGCGTTTTTCCCTCTAAATAGAGATCCTTGGCCAAGCATTTATGGAGGAAGAGAGAGAGAGAAGTTGAGGTTTCCTTCTTTGACAGGGAGAGATCTTTTCTCTGACAATTCTGATTGTGCTATTTCTTATATTTAATTTCATGCATTGTATTACTTTTCGCATGCCACCATCTTGGAAGGCATAGGTAGACCTCCTATATGGATGGTATAGGTAGACCTCCTACATAGATAGTATAACTTAGTCCTCCTTATGGATGTATAGGTTGCCACCCACATGAAAGGTTTTACCTTCTATAAGGAATGCTAGATTTCTCCATTTTTCATGCATCTTTTGGTTGTATATTTATGTTTTAGAATTTAATATTCAAGATTTATGCAGTATTTATGAGGTTTTCATTCAAGTTTTATGCAATATTTATGAAGTTTTCAATTTATTTTGGTTTTGTTTTTAATTTCATCGTGTGATAAATTTCTATTTTCCTAGGGTGATGACGTAGCTTACTAATGATGGATTGAATCATAACTTATTAAATCTAGTTTTAATTTTTTTTCATGATTGAGTTCTAATTATTGTGCTTAATGATTTCAATTGATTAACCATCTTTTGAATGATTTAAATATGTATGTTAAGACTGAAAGGAGATGCACATGTGTAGATCCTATAATTAAAACCATAACTTGTATATGAAATAGGAATATATTCATAAGAGTTATGTAGTCTTACTGAGTTCCATAAATCTTAATGCATAATTAATTGCTTAAATTCATATAGGAATATATTGGATTAGCAATTAATCATAAGACTAGTAAAAACGTATCAAAAACAAAAAAAGAAGAGACTAGTAATTGAATTAGGAAAACTCGACTATCAATCATAGTAGAGTAAATTGAGCTAGAATAGAGAAGTGATTCAATCCAAAATATGTTAAGTGAAATCTAATCCCAAGGGCTTTTTCTCATAGTTTCTTTCATATTATCTGCACTCATATTTAATTTTTTTTCTTTTATTCTATACTCTTAATCACCAACTAATCGATCGACTAAATAGAATTAAAATTACCCATTTTGGTATTTAGTGATCAATCCTCGTGGGAACAATACTCTACTCACTTCTGTATTGCTTGATTACGACAACATAGATTTGCACGATTTAATAAATCGCTTACACGTGTAACATCATACACTACTCAATTAAATTTAAAACACAATATGAATTGCGGCTAAAATAACTTACTTTTGGAGGAACAAAAGACTGATCATGAGTAACTATATCCTTTATAAATTTCATGATGTGATACCCGTAATCATTGTTGTTGGGCTAGAAGGGCACTGCAACAATATAATGAAGTAGTTAACTCAATTTTTGAATAAAAATTGTTTAGTAACAACATTTGACTAAATTCATATATCAGTACTCGTATTTTCTTCCAAACATAGTTGTTGACATGGTCAGCAACTTTAGAATAGCTTAAGGAGGCAAAGGCTTAATATGTAATCAATCATCTAACAAAACAAATAGAATTCGATTACTTTTGGTTATTCAATCACATACGCAAATATTTACGTACACTTACCATTGAACAATCGCAACATATCAGGACAGTTTTTTTTGGAAGACCTCCAATTAGAGGATCCACATAGTAAATGCGAGGTTAGAAGGTTCAGCTAGATTGATAATAAATATCGACTGTGCCATAATATATTTTGAAAATTTTTCTTCAACAATCATGTTGTGGTAAATGTTACACAATAAAAAAACATACATTGAAATACTACCACTAATAATTTACCCCGTATTGTATGGCAGTAGAAATAACATATTTGGTGTTGTTTTCTTTCTAACGTTATATTTCAGATCATTAGATTGTTCATTTAAAACTATTCTCGCCCCATGCAACCTAACGAGATAAGGATTGAAAAATGAGAATTGAACCCTTTTTGTGTCTAGTAAGATGTCATCATACAAGTGCCTTTATAGAAAACAAACAATGGGTTTAAAACCAAAAAATTGGATGATAAATAATAATCACAGAGATAAATGATGATGACAAAGTACCTAATCCAGATGTTGGTAATTGAAGCACTATGTAACACCCCACCTTATGTAACACCTCAAATCAAACAGCTAAATACTTAACCATAGTAATTCAAATATTGCCAATAAGGATGTTCAACCTCCAAACCAACAAAATACAAATCAGTTCAAATAAAGCCCAAGCCACAGTGTTAAATCAAATCCTCGAAATATTTCATCAAAACAAAATAAAATGCGGAAGTCTTAGGGTCATGGCAATATAAATGACATAACATGAGCTCTATGAGCAAAAAAGAGCCTCCAAAGCTCACTCCATAGGTGCCTTCCCTTGCTCCCTACTAGAACAATGACCTTAAAATGTAAATATATAGGGATGAGATTCCATGTCTCAGTAACTACTGAAAGTTTCTACCGTACACAAGCAAATCTCATATGATAAAAAGGAACTGATTACATATATATTCAAATATACCATAATTCTCAAACAAGACAAAAACAAGTTTAATCACCATTATATCAATTTGTATTTTCATCACAACATGTAATATACAATTATGCAATATGTAATATGTAAGATACCACCTCCCTTATATCACCGTCCATCCTTATTCTGCTGACTGGAGCCATAGGCTAACACATAGTCCAACAGAAATCCATCCATTTGACTGGATTGTTCCAAGCTCACCAGTTCTTAAGATACACCCGGCCATAGGTGTAGAGATTAAATCTGGACTATGGCTCCCCTCCTTAAAAGAACACAATTAAGGAGGTGTCACATGTCCCACAGCTCCAATGAAATCCTGGCCAAAGGAAAACATGGAAGAAGGGGCCCTGACAAGTACCATCCACCGTGCATCGAGTGCTGGCATACCACGTGGTAAAATATCTCAACATACAAATTCCTCCTCACTCCAACCCATCACAGATGCAACCGCCATGATAGTGATAAATATAATATCATTAAAAGACAAAGTACAATAATTCATGCTTCCATTCATATCAAATATCATCACATATTCATACATGCTAAAAATGAAATAATAATCCAATAATACATTAATTATCATTAAATTATTAATTAGATGAATATAATGAGTTATATAGAAATTTACTTGTAACACTACTTATTTGAGAATTTATAATACAAACACTTATACATATAATTCAGTCCATTTTTCTTTAAAAAAAATATATATAGTCATTCAAAAATCATACACTATCCACAAATATATGGAAGAATATTCATAGTTACCTGTTATGCCCTAACTCATAGGTTATCACGTAGAGTTACTTCAAAGCTCTCAATGAGAGTCTATAAAGTCATAAACACGAATATCTATTAATATATTACTCTAAAGTTACTCTAAGCCTTAAAGCCATCATCCAAATATATTATATACACATCAGCTCCCACGTACCCACCTATTTATATCAACGTACGGTATTACTTGAGAGTAAGCGATTTAAATATGATAATCTAACAGAGTGTGCAATTATACATGGGTGTGTTGAAGAGAAAAAGGAAAAATCTTTCAAGTAAGAGCCACAGGGACATTATATATATAGTTATATATACTCACAGGGAAGAAGGATAAAAGAAGTGGCTGGTTGCTGGGAGTATTTCCTTTTTATTATTATTCTTTAACTTTCATCTAGCAAGTCATAACTTAAACTTGGCATTAAAGATAGCAAAACCAAAGACAAAATAAGGGAAAAGGAAATTACGAGGGTTTCATCAGTAAGATCTTAGAGAATGAGAGGAAAAATTTTATGTGCATACGCGGTGAGATCTTGCAGCATATAAGTTATTATAGATACACACTCACACAAGGTTGAGAGGGCCAAATTGGGAGAGAAAACAATATAAATAAATAATTAAAAAAATAAGAATATATATATATAAAAGAATATATAGGAAAGCTACCGAGGACACATATCAAATCAGAGAAGATATCAAGCAATTGTTAACAGTATGAGAGATAGAATGAAGAGCAAGGATGAGAACAATGGCCTCATGAGACTGATGATAGTAGGGGAGGTAACACTACTACAGAATTGAGATATAACCACCCCGAAGGACGTCCCAAATTGAAAATTGGGTGGTTAAAAAGGGAGGCGGTGGCATTTTTGTAATTATACATATGTAGGGGAACCTTTAGGCATCCCAAATTTAAATTTGGGACGCTTAAAGTGATTCCAGGCGCAAAATATAAATTTCGTAAATTTTTTTTAGTGCCTGGAGCTGGGATTAGACGTCCCAAATGAATTTTGGGACGCCTAAACCCAGACTTTAGGCGTCCCAAATGCCATTTGGGACGCCTTTGGTACATGTCAGACAAGTGTCTGACATGCGTCTTCTCATCAACTACCTCCTCACATGTCTTCTCATCTTCACTTTACTCTTTTACTCCTCCCCACCCACCGTCGGCTCCCTCCTCCCTTCTTCCTCTTTGTTTTTCTTCAACTCCTCCCTCCTCCGTTCTTCTCCCTCTTTGTGCTTTTTCTTCAACTCCTCCCTCCTCCCTTCTTCTTCCTCTTTGTTTCTTCAACTTTGTTTCTTTGTTTCTTCAACGTACGCAACCACTCGACCTTGCTGCAACTTCACCTCCTCCACAGTGTGTAGATTTTTGCTCTCCTCCACCTCCTTCCTTCCATTGTTGTGCACACCACCGTGGATCTCCAACGTCCTCTCCAGCAAACTAGTGGGTGCCCCTGATCAGGTTCGTTTATTTTCTTCTTGTTTTTTTTTGTAACAGAATGGTATATATATTTTGTTTTTGAAATATAGATTTACTTGAAATGGTTGAGATTGTGCTTATATATTGCTTATATTGAGATGGTTGAGATTAGCCTGGTGTGTTTGGTGTCTTATATTGTTTAAATTGCATGTATTCTTCAACTCCAGTGCAATGGTTTATTTTCTTGTTTAAATATAAATTTACTTGTGTATACCATTAATTAGTATATATAATAAATTAAAATATGATTTGTTTAAATTAAAGAAATTCTTGTATTCCAAATGAATTATGAAGAATAATTCAAGCCAAAACTAAAAAGAAAACCATAACCCCATTATTCATTAAATGATTTTTATCTAAATATTTTCAATAAAACAATTTTATTTTTGGAAGAACTCAACTTAAAATTGTTTTGTTAATATGAAACTCGTTTTTTTTAAATCTTCCAAATCTCAAAAAAATTCTTTAATTTAATCTTATTATATTTATTTTATTATACATTAATGTTTATATACATATACTTATTAAAAAAAATAAGTTACATAGCACTGAAACCCTTTTAAGAGGAGAGAGGAGGCTAGAAGGGCAATAAAGTTATTAAGCCCATATTTTAAAATCCTAAATTGGGTTGATAACTTAATTAGGCAATCCCATCATATGTCGTTGACAATTATACTAAACGTGTGAATGTTATTAGGAATGCCTTAGGTGGTAACAAAATGGATCATAGTTGGATGAATGCTTTGAGAACTAGTGAAGAATATGAGAAAGGGGTAGAAGAATTTATTGAATTCGCTAAAAAGAATGCTCTTGCAAAAAATGGGAAGTATTTTTGTCCTTGTGTCAATTGTTTGAATGAGAGTCGACGGGATGTTGATGTCATAAAGGATCACCTACTTTATGATGGAATAAATCTGCGATACACAAGGTGGATATGGCATGGTGAGAAAGTAACGAATTGTCCGTCGCACAGGATGGAAGATGTGGATATCATAGGTAAAGATAGAATGGAGAAAATGATTACCGATGTTGAGGCAGAATCCTTTGCACAGTCGTAGGAGTATGACAGCCTGGGGAGTGATGCAGAGACACCATTGTACAATGGTAGTAAGTACACGCGACTGATGGGAACATTACATTTGGTTAACTTAAAGGCAACTTGTGGGTGGACCGATAGTAGTTTCATATTGCTGCTTGAACTATTGTGTGATATGTTTCCAGAGGATAATGTACTTCCAAAGTGTATGTATGAGGCCAAGAAAATCCTGTCTACGATGGGTATGGAGTATAAAAAGATACATGCTTGCCCTAATAACTGCGTACTGTATAGAAATGAGTATGGAGGTCTTAGTGAGTGTCCTAAGTGTAAAACTGTACGATACAAAGTGAAAAAAGATGGTGGTTGTGGTGATGTGACAAGTAAAAGGCAACCTTTAAAGGTTATGTGGTATCTTCCAATAATACCACGTTTTAAATGTTTGTTTGCGACTGCAACAAAAGCAAAGAAGTTGAGATGGCACTCTGATGAGAGAATATCTGATGGGAAATATCTTCGGCACCCAGCTGACTCTCCACAATGGCAAAAAATAGATGAAATGTTCCCTCAATTTGACAGCGAGCTGAGAAACCTACGGCTTGGGCTTTGTACAGACGGCATCAATCCATATAGAACTCTTACTAGCACACATAGTGTGTGGCTGGTTCTCCTTATAATATACAACTTGTCTCCCTGGCTATGTATGAAACGTAAGTATATGATGCTGTCTATGATGATTTCTGGACCAAAACAACCAGGGAATGATATTGATGTCTATTTGGCACCTTTGATTAAGGACTTGAAGAAGTTGTGGGAGGAAGGCGTAGATGTGTTTGATGCTTATAAGAAGGAGTCTTTCAAGCTACGTGCAATGATTTTCACAACGATAAACGACTTCCCTACGTACGGAAACTTGTTAGGGTACAGCGTGAAGGGTCACAAAGCATGCCCAATATGTGAAGCAGACACACACTTCCAACAACTAAAGCATGGAAGAAAAACTGTCTACCTTGGCCACAGGAGGTTTCTTCATCGGTTCCACCCGTATCGTAGGCTAAGAAAGCGGTTTAACGGCTTACCGGAGCATGGAATGGCTCCAAAGTCATTAACTGGAGAGGAAGTCTATAGTCGAGTGGAACGTATCAATGTCACTTTTGGTAAGAATCAGAGGGTTGCGGGTGAGAAGAACATATGGAAGAAGAGATCCATTTTCTTTGATCTTCCATATTGGCGTTCGCTTGACGTGAGACACAGTATTGATGTGATGCATGTGGAGAAGAATGTTTGTGATAGCCTTATCAGTATGCTTTTGCACATACCAGGGAAGACTAAGGATGGGATTAATGCAAGATTAGACCTTGTCGAAATGGGAATAAGAGAATGGTTACATCCACAACTAAGAGATGATGGTAGGAGGGCATACATGGAGCCAGCAGCGCATACACTATCAAAAGCAGAGAAAAGAAGTTTGTGTGGGTGTTTGCATGAAATTAAGATGCCGAATTTGCATGAAATGACATTTGGGACATCTAAAGTCTCACCTTAGACGTCCCTAATATTTTGGACGTCTTTTCTTACAACTTACTACGCCCCCAGTATATATGTCCCCATGTTTTGGGACGTTAAAGGTGCCAAATTTGGGACGTTATAGCCCCTTTTTGTAGTAGTGTAAAGGACGAACAGTATGGATTTGACAATATATTATATTAGCATAAGGTGAGAACAAAAAGATGATTGACAGGTGAGAGGATCAAGAAGAATGGCGATCATTGATTGGAGAAAGGGGTGAGCAAAGGAGATTATCTGACCAGGAGTCAACATCTTGGGTGGTAAGAGAAGAAAGAGGTCTTATATAAGAGTAGATCTAGGGTTTGAGGTCTTTTTCTTAAAAATTATTTTTAAAAATAATAATAAATAAATAATAGTATAATATCCAGATCTTTTTAATATTATTTATTCCAATAATAGTATAAATTTACACACATATCCATATATTTAAAATAATTAGTTTAAAAAGGTATTTCATTTGCAATCATTATTTCTTTTTATAAAATTTGTTTGTAGAACTAGATATTTTTTTTAAAATTATTAATTTATCATATACTTTGGACTAAATAAAATTTAAGTTACAACTATGTCCAAGTACTAATAAAATTAAGGATGTTACAATTCTCTCCTCCTAAAAAGAATTTTGTCCCCAAAATTCAACACCTAATAATATTTCATTTTAGTCCATCTTTACCCAAAATTTAATATCTTAAACCACTTCTTTGTTTTTTTTTTTTTTTGCCAATGTGAAAGTCCTTCCTTTTGGAACCAAATACAAAGTTGGTTTTAGTAACAAAACAACACAAGTACTGGTCTGCAAAACAGCAAACCGAAAGTCTAGCTAATTTGATTGATAGCGGAAAACTAAGCACAACAATCTAAATTCTAACACAAAATATCAATCAAAATATACGGCCATTGTTTCCCATGAGAGTTTAATGTATCCTCTCAGTCTCTCAAAATTCACTAGTCATCATTCTACTGCACTTCTCTAATTATGCATCATTACCCAATACAGTTTAATTCACCATCAGTTTTTTTTTTTTTTTTTTTTTAGCGTTACTTTAAATATTTATCACTTATATTCTTAGTTCTACCCTTCTATAACATATATCAATCAATTTAATTCTCTATATTTATTTTTCATTTGTTTTAATTTTATGCTTTTTGACTTTAACATTCTTAATGTCCACACATTGAAGCCACTACTACTAGGATATACAAATCCGTTCTTAATATTCCATCATATACCTATTTATCTAGCCCCTAACTTTAATATTCGAACGTAGTTAAAACAAAATTTGATTATCACCATTGACTCTATATATTCAATTTACGATAACTCCCCCCCCCCCCTTTTTTTTATAACAATGTTGTCTGATCCACCATTTCATAATGGTTACCTCCCATTTGCATATTATTTGCTCAAATGAGATCATAAGGAATCCTTACTGGGTCTCTAGGCTAAGATAATCTTAAATCAGCGCCATTGTAAGACTTGTACACTTAGCCCCGAAATAAGTATCATCTCTGAGTTGATCTAAAGCCTACCATTTAACATTTATATTCTCAAAGAAACATCTATCTAACTTAGCCCGATATCTACTACCAATCTCTAGCCTCAAATAAAAATCTCCACGTCATAAATTTTATTTTAATCGTATCATCACTACTCATCCGGCCATCATCTTATTCTTCAATCTTTTCATTACATATCTAAGTCAACATTAAATTTGCACATCTTAAAAAAAATAACTTGCTTTATGCTTCATAGTTTCACGCCTCAAAACCTTCAAAATAAACATTTGGTATTTCTCACACTAAAATACTCATAGTCAGTACTAGTAATATGTAATTAAACATTTAGATTTAGAATACACCATTAATAAACAAAATTTTGAACACATTAAAAATTATTAAAGGTTTTTATTTGACTTAATATACAGGTAGGCTTTTAACAAATAAGCTGACTCTTCAAAACTTTATGATAAGTTCAAAATACATAAAAAACATACATGCTCATATAGCATACTTCCGATCAAAACATAATTCACAAAAATTTTCCATTTACAATGAGATCTTTGAAAATTGCTATAATATATGGAAAATTTAAGATAACATTTCAAATCCTTATGGAAACCAAATGATTATCAAAATCTTCCGCTTCACCTTTTTATCTTATCTTACTGAAAATCATCATAGATGCAGTGTTGTCCCATACCTTGTATGTACCTAACTCGGCTTAATAAGGTTAACTTATCATATCTTTATATATGCACACAAACTTATACCTTTAGTTCTTGCCATGACTTGCTTCCTAATATAAAATTTCATTTTAAGGACTCTCTCTCTTGCCAATACCTTTTATAAATAAACCTTCACTACGTCTAATCATCTTATTCAATTCATAAGGTTTTATCACTAGTTTATTTACTTAGTTTCAAGCTTTAATTATGTATTTATTTATTTTTTTACTAAGATCCCCTCGACATTTATCCATGTTATCATTGTTATTACTAAAAATCATATTTTACATTACAAAATTTTCTAAGGGATCCCCTTTTTTTGTTTTTGTTTTTTAAAAACCCACTATACAAGGTTTCCCAAATCAAAGACTATTAGCTACAATACAACTCCTTTTTTTTTAAAGAAGAAAATATTCTGTAATACATTTAAATCGTTATAGGGAAAAATGTTCTTAATATATCACAAAGGGATACGCCACACAACAATTTATAATCCACCACTCAGAGCATAACAATATAACTCTTCAACAACTTGCCACACTTTCGTTTCTATAATTTTCAACAGTAAATAGATTTTGTAGCAATTCGATATAATAAAAACAATTAGACTCAGGAGCCAGTACAACCAACAAATCCTCATAAAACAATCACAATTATAAGAACATATGCAAAATAGTAACTTATGCTCAACCAGTCCCTATATAAATATAATAAGTTAGTATTTATAATCAGACGTTAAGCTATAGCCTCTGAACTTGCTTTGAATGGTGCCCTACCTATGATTTCTATTTCTCATCATTAATTGATGATATTTATATATATATTTTTCTTATAAATGTAACTCCGCCTCTTGACACATATTTTCCTAACCCCACTTCTCAAACAGCCATCTAAAATAGTTGTAGTCATGATCATCAAATTACTATAAACAGCAAGTAAACACAATTCAATATAAGTTAATATGAAACTTTTCATCAAGTTGTATAACTTTTAAATTATAATTCATCCAATTTTCTTTTAATAATACATAATTTGTTTCCAAATGTCTATCTGGTATAAGAATATATGTGTATATATATATAGAAAAATCGATTTTATAGAGGTGATATAGACAACTACATTATGGTGGCCTTTTTTTTTTTTTTAATACTCATTCCACATTTATACTTTTTTTTTTCATATTTATTTGGTTATGCCTATATATACATGCATCTTTTACAGAGTCATATTTAAGAAGGACAATATATAGTAAATGTATGATTCAAAAGAGTTGGCAACACGATTGGGTGGGAACTAATAACACCAAAAGGATCCTAAAAAGTGCAGACAAACGTCAAATTATCTCAAAAGCATCTAAAATCAATCATATTCCATCTCAAAACACATTGGAGCTTAAATAGGAGTGTATTACTTGCGGAAATACTCCTATTATATGTAATGGCCATCAAGATAGATTACCTTGTCTAACAGTATTGCATTTCTTCTAAAGGATGATACTAACAAAGTAAATTACCTCTCTCTATCTATTTATTCATTTATTGATTTGGACCATTATATGATTAGTGTTATGTCAAAGGGTAGTAACATAACCTATGTAAGGAAAGAGTAAAGATTCCTTCTTGTTTAATCTTGAAGGACTAATCTAATTATAAATTTATTAATACTTTTGATTGAGTTATATTTTAGGTTGTAGTAACCTCACATTGCGCAAAATCAAAATTTTACGTTGCCCAAAGTCTTCAACCCTAGAAAAATCCTTACTTGGCCTCAATATATAAACGGTAATGTACCCATACCACCACACTCAAAGTAAAACCAACAGTTTTCCCCCCTATGACACATCTCTTACATTTCAAGTGTGATTGTTTACTAATCACCACTAACTATCCTTATGGGTTGTTTATCCCTTTTTAAAATAAACAGACTCTTTTTTTTTTAAGTTATTCCTAATTTATCCCAGTAAATTATTAATTCAACTTCATATATTTAATTCTTCTTCATTGTTAGTTGCCTTTTTTTTTTTAAGACCATCCATTCTAAGCTTTAAACCATCTGATTGAGATTAAACACATTTCTTCCCCCCCCCCTAAGTTACAATATCTTGACATAGTTGTCCATTGCTAATTAATTTTTTTTATACCAAATCATTTGTATTAATAATAGCATCACCAATAAAATACTACACTAGTTATTAATTAGAAATTTATCAACACCAGTCCAAAAGCTAAAAAAAAACAGAAAAGAAGTTACAAGTCTACCAATAATGAAGTAAACAAGCACATGGTGATCACTACAGAGAAGAAACTGCAAAGTGCAAAATAAAATAGATTCTAACACACAATTCAACGACATATACATAACTTATTCTTATGAATTATTTCAGTCGATTTAAGAGGAGTAAATATCATCCATACTATTTTATTTATTTATTTATTTATTCTTTGTTCCCACACCTATTCTCCCATCCTTTGATAATCCACAAGCACACAGTTAAAAGTTAAGCTACACTTTTACTTTCTATCAAATAAGATCTAACGGTAACAAGGGAAGAGCACAAATTACATTTCAATTGCCATGACCTCTAAGAAGTGTAAAGAAATCAGACCTTTTGAAAAATATTTTTCAAAAGAATAGAATAAATGGCCACAGAATGTTGTAGCTCTGATACCAAAAATGTAACACCTCAAATCAAACAGCTAAATACTTAACCATAGTAATTCAAATATTACCAATAAGGATGTTCAACATCCAAACCAACAAAATACAAATCAGTTCAAATAAAGCCCAAGCCACAGTGTTAAATCAAATCCTCGAAATATTTCATCAAAGCAAAATAAAATGCGGAAGTCTTAGGGTCATGGCAATATAAATGACATAACATGAGCTCTATGAGCACAAAAGAGCCTCCAAGGCTCACTCCATAGGTGCCTTCCCTTGCTCCCTACCAAAACAATCACCTGAAAATGTTAATATATAGGGATGAGATTCCACATCATAGTAACTACTAAAAGTTTCTACCGTACATAAGCAAATCTCATATGATAAAAAGGAATTGATTACATATATATTCATATATACCATAATTCTCAAACAAGACAAAAACAAGTTTAATCACCATTATATCAATCTGTATTTTCATTACAACATGTAATATACAATTATGCAATATGTAAGATGCAACCTCCCTTATATCACCGTCCATCCTTATTCCGCTGACTGGAGCCATAGGCTAACACATAGTCCAACAGAAATCCATCCATTTGACTGGAATGTCCCAAGCTCACCAGTTCTTAAGATACACCCAGCGAAAGGTGTACAGCTTAAGTCTGAACTATGGCTCCCCTCCTTAAAAGAATACAACTAAGGAGGTGTCACATGTCCCACAGCTCCAATGAAATCCTGGCCAAAGGAAAACATGGAAGAAGGGGCCCTGACAAGTACCATCCACTGTGCACCGAGTGCTGGCATACCACGTGGTAAAAGATCTCAACATACAAATTCCTCCTCACTCCAACCCATCACATATGCAACCGCCATGACAGTGATAAATATAATATCATTAAAAGACAAAGTACAATAATTCATGCTTCCATTCATATCAAATATCATCACATATTCATACATGCTAAAAATGAAATAATAATCCAATAATACATTAATTATCATTAAATTATTAATTAGATGAATATAATGAGTTATATAGAAATTTACTTGTAACACTACTTATTTGAGAATTTATAATACAAACACTTATACATATAATTCAGTCCATTTTTCTTTAAAAAAATATATATAGTCATTCAAAATCATACACTATTCACAAGTATATGGAAGAATATTCAGAGTTACCTGCTACGCCCTAACTCACAGGTTATCACGTAGAGTTACTCCAAAGCTCTCAATGAGAGTCTACAAAGTCATAAACATGAATATCTATTAATATATTACTCTAAAGTTACTCTAAGCCTTAAAGATATCATCCAAATATATTATATACACATCAGCTTCCACCAACCCACCTATTTATATCAACGTATGGTATTACTTGAGAGTAAGAGATTTAAATATGATAATCTAACAGAGTGTGCAATTATACATGGGTGTGTTGAAGAGAAAAAGGAAAAATCTTTCAAGTAAGAGCCACAGGGACATTATATATATAGTTATATATACTCACAGGGAAGAAGGATAAAAGAAGTGGCTGGTTGCTGGGAGTATTTCCTTTTTATTATTATTCTTTAACTTTCATCTAGCAAGTCATAACTTAAACTTGGCATTAAAGATAGCAAAAACAAAGACAAAATAAGGGAAAAGGAAATTACAAGGGTTTCATCAGTAAGATCTTAGAGAATGAGAGGAAAAATTTTATGTACATACGCGGTGATATCTTGCAACATATAAGTTATTAAAGACACACACTCACACAAGGCTGAGAGGACCAAATTGGGAGAGAAAACAATATAAATAATTAATTAAAAAAATAAGAATATATATATATAAGAATATATAGGGAAGCTACCGAGGACACATATCAAATCAGAGAAGATAAGAAGCAGTTAATTGAATGGATCTTCCCCTTTTTTTTTTAAGAATAAATCACAAAACAATTGTTAACAGTGAGAGATAGAATGAAGAGCAAGGATGAGAATAATGGCCTCATGAGACTGATGACAGTAAGGGAGGTAAAGGACGAACATTGTGGATTTGACAATATATTATATTAGCATAAGGTGAGAACAAAAAGATGATTGACAGGTGAGAGGATCAAGAAGAATGGCGATCATTGACTGGAGAAAGGGGTGAGCAAAGGAGATTACCTGACTAGGAGTATAGGGTGCGGCGCCAACATCTTGGGTGGTAAGAGAAGAAAGAGGCCTTATATAAGAGTAGGTCTAGGGTTTGAGGTCTTTTTCTTAAAAATATTTTTTAAAAAATAATAATAAATAAATAAAATTATAATATCCAGATTTTTTTAATATTATTTATTCCAACAATAGTATAAATTTACACAGATATCCATATATTTAAAATAATTAGTTTAAAAAGGTATTTCATTTTCAATCATTATTTCTTTTTATAAAATGTGTTTGTAGAACTAGATATTTTTTTAAAATTATTAATTTATCATATACTTTGGACTAAATAAAATTTAAGTTGCAACTATATCCAAGAACTAATAAAATTAAGGATGTTGCACCTTACATACCTCTTATTATTTGTAACGCCCGAAATTTTGATTAAGGGCTAATGGGGATTATTGAGAATGTAATTTTGGATTAAATTTGAATTAATGTGTATTTGTGACAATATTATATAATATGTTATAATTGGTGGAAAATTGATAGAATGAAAATATTGGTCATAAGTTAGTAGTTAATGGGGAAATTAATTACTAACTAAGAGGAAATGAGAGGTGTGATTAAATGACTAATGGAATTGGTTAGTGTAACTAAGTGGAGGATTAGTTGTGAGGAGATTGCATGAGAGAGTGACATGTGGCATTGTTGTGTAAGCATGATGAGAGTTGTTGAGGAAGTCAACCAAGCATGGTCTCATCATTGTTCCTTGTGTTGAGAGCTTCAATTATATGGTTTTAGATTTGCCATTGGTGATGATTTGAGCTCTCAAGGAAATATATAGTTTGGAGAATCAAAGAACTCCTTGGAGAAAGTTAAAGAGGTGAGTAAGTTGAGCATGTTGATATAAGTTTTGTGGTCATTTGGTTAAGTTGGAATTTCTGGGAATTTATCCCTATTTTTGAAAATTAGGGTCTTGTGGTGTTTGAGTTGTTGTTATCATGGATATGATGCTTTGAGATGTATCTTGGATAGATAGAATTTGATTGAAGCTTAAATGCCAAGTTTGACAATTTTGGGATTTTTGTTGAACATAGGCCAAAAACAGAACATATAGATGGAATGAGAATTTGGTTATTTTGATGTTTCCATTGTGTTCCTTGTGGAAAATTGTGTGGGAGTAGTGTTGGATATGAATTTTGAACCATTGGGAACTTAGTTTTAAAAGTGGCAAGTCTTGGTTAGTGAAAAACTCTGTTCTGGCAGTGGATTTGCATGGACGTTTTAAAATAGCAAATGGTGTTTAAAAATTCTGAAACTTTCCAGTCTTAAATTTCACTTGCCAATCTTTGAAATGGATATATATTTTATGCCATTTCGAATTTTGAGCTAGGAGTTATGACTGTCCAAAGTTTGATGTTAAATCTGGGAACAATTCTGGAGCAGTGTGGACATTTCTTAAATTCTGTATTTGTGTGGTGATTTCTGGTAATGGTCCATATTTTTCTGGCAAAGAGGACTTAAATAGCTTTCAATGGGAATTGGGATCATCTCATTTTGATTTTTCTAGAATTAGTTATGATTTTTCAAAGTTCAACCAAGAAACAGAATTTTCCTGGCCGCAGCCAGAAACCTTCTGTGCTGTTTCTGGCCGCAGCCAGAAACTTTCTGTGCTGTTTCTGGCCACAGCCAGAGTTTTCTTCGCTGCAGCCAACCCCTATTTTCAGCAATGTGTGATTTTGAAAAGTGGTTTCTAATCTAGTACTTCCCAATCCTTGTAGGCTATTGTTAGAGACTTTCATAGCTACTAAAGGGACTTTAATGGTGACCAAAACTAAGTGTTTTGAAGTCGATTGAGTATTAGAATAAGTGATAACGTGTCGTCCTTAATTATGACTATAGGGTTTGATATTTGCCTGGAACATAGAAGGCCTACGCTTGAACAAGGACGGAAAGAACAAGGTAGTGACACTTTATCCTATATATATATTGCATTGCTTGTTTGTATTAGTCATAGAATACAGATATAGTAAGGGGACGTGGTGAAAGCCCGGCCTTGAAAACAAATACAATAAAGGGATGTGGCGAAAGCCCGGCCTTGAATACAGATATAGTGAGGGGACGTGGCATTGTGCCCGGCCTCGAATATTGATTGCTGAATTGTGATATATGTTTACTTGCTTTGTTTAATATGCATCATATACGTAAACTGTTGCTACTGGGATTCTCTAGAATCTCATTCTTTCCAAATAACATTTTTAGACAGAGCAAGTGGATCGAAGAACAAGCAAGTGAGCAAGGACGATTAGGACTGCCAGCAGTAGTATTAATTAGATATTTTGGTTTATACTGAACTGGTTATCATTTCTGGATAAATGTACCTATTGAATAGATCATAGCATGATAGTTTTGTGTAATCCCCGGTTAGGATACTGAGATAGCCAATGAAGCCTTGTATAAACCTTTGGATTAATGTTATTATCCTGGGTGTATGTTGGGAATTGTGTTGATACTCTGATATTGTATATGTGACTTATCAAACAGGCCTATTACTTTTACTCTGATATTGTACAAGTGCTGAAAATTTTTTTTAATTACCCCGGATCTCTCATTCGATTATGAAATGTGTTTAAACGCTAATTGTGGTCTTTATCGAGGCGGGGGTTACATTATTTATACTAACTAGAGTAGCAATTGCGAAGTTCGGTGGGCACATAGGAATAGAAAAAAATATACTGATATTACTAAAATAATATTGCTTGATTATAATACAGGAGTTCCCCATAGGGGTTTGCACATAATGTTTATAGATCTTAAACCAATAAAAAAGTCTTCAAATAACCAACGATTGCTATTGTGCTCGTTTGGAACCTTCTGTTGTTGGTACTTACGATTCTGCCCTCTGAGCCATTGTCTGCTGTTGAAAATGTTTTACATGTGATTGGCTTTAGCACCAACATGTTTTGTTTCTCAAAGAATATTTGCTTGTAGTGGCTATTAGCCTTATACAGCTTGCTATTATCCCTTTGGGAGGAAATTTCTCTATTCTTGTGTTTCTGGGAAGAATTCCCACTATTATCATGTCTATCATTCACTGTATTGGGTCAAGTTCAAAAATGTCTCTATAGCATCCATAGGCCATGCAACTTAAGATACCTCTTAGCCTTACCATCCTTATATTTCATCATATGAAAACAAGGAAGAGGTAAATTGCACATAACATAAGGGTATATATGTCATTTCATAATGTGTTGGGTACACAGGTACTCTTGTAATAACATATAACAAAGATTTACAATAGATAGGGAAAACCTGTAACAACATACAGCCTTTGAACTACTGTACAACATTTTCTTTATGTTACATAAAATAACATATTCATGTAACTTCCCATGGGGTCACCCATCCCGAGATTTCTTTGAGTTGAGCACGCTAAACTTTTGTATACCCATGCCAAAACGTAGATACCAGCTTTAACTTCTTCACATCACTAGTACCCCTTGACTGTCCTTGTCTAAAAAATCATGCCCACCGCCTCCATGCATCAATATACTGTATAGGGAGTGCATATCAGTGTTGATACATGCACGATATCAATTCTGATACCATTATCTGAATTGATACCAATGGTGTTATGATACCACTATTAATTGTACTGGTACTACTGATACTGCTAATGAGGTACTGGTACCACCTCTGTGTGTACTGATACCACCCTGATACCCTTGATACCACATTGATACCACGGTTACAAGTACTGGTATCATCACCATGTGCACTGGTACCACCAATACTACCAATTGAGTACTAGTATTACCTTTGAGTGCACTAATTCCACTATCTCTCTTATACCATTCTTAGGCCAGTATTGTAATACTTGCAGCCCACTGGGTATTAACAGTTTTCTCTAGGGCCTATCTTTTCCATTTTTGGGGTTTGTTCGTGAACTAGCCGAAGTAATTCATTTCATTGTTCCTATTACTGTATAATAAAGCATATCAGTATACTATCTTTTTGCTAGAACTGTACGCACTGTGGCTAGAACTACTACTCTAATACCAAAAATGTAACACCCCACCTTACATACCTCTTATTATTGATATTAACTAGAGTAGCAATTGCGTAGTTCAATAGGGCACATAAGAATAGCAAAAATATACTGATATTACTGAAATAATATTGTTTGATTATAATATAGGAGTTTCCCACAGGGGTTCGTACATAATGTTTACAGACCTTAAAACAATTAAAAGGTCTTCATATAACTAATGACTCCTCTTGCACTCATATGAAACCTTCTATTGCTGGTAATTATGATTCTGCCGCTGTCTACTGCTGCAAACTTTTTACATTTATGGAAAAGGTGAGTTTCAAAGAAGCTCAGTAGGAATATACAATTAGACATATACAATATGAAAATAAATATGCCATGCACCATGTTATGTAAAATGATAAAATGTTGTGTGTACACTGTTCAAGGCTAAACGACTGTTTGCAACCCTGGCTTAACTCTGCGCCTCCGTTGGGTCCCAAACCACAACAAAGCTAATATGCGTGTCCAAGACACTGTGCTCATGTTACAAAAGATGGCATACACAAACATACAATAATTATAGAGTGCATGAAAGAAAGAGTTAAAACCTGGAATTGCCCATTCCTACTATACTTGTATGTTCAACACCTTTGATCCGGCTCGGGCAAATGTCAAGTCCTAATATTCCAAGTTTACAAGTAATTGGTTATTACTTGAAATATTACATTCTACTGGTTATATATATTATAGTTTCAGCAATTTCTGCAAAATGCAATTTCACAGTTTTCCAGAAAACTGGCAGATTTTCAATCAACTTTGGAAAATCATAATTAATTCTAGAAAATTCCAAATTGACAGGTTTAAAAGCCTATGCACAGCTCTCTAAGTGTGTTTTCTTGGACAAATACCCAAGACTAGTCACTGTTATCACATTTTTCCCAGAAATTCACCAAACTTCCCCTGTTCTAGATTGTATTCCAGAAACAGGGCACAACTTTGGAAAATTATATCTCTTAATCTACTCATCCAAACATCATGTTCTACCCACCAAATTAAACCTCTACATGTCTACTTTAATCTTGTCAAATTTCATAATATTTTGACTAGGTTTGTCCAACAAAATTCATTTCATAACAAAATGGTTTCCAAGAATCAAATTAAACAACATTTCTTCTAAACTTCTAAAATTTTCATATTTTGACACAATCTTCCAAAAATCATGAACACATGTATTCCCACGCAATTTTTTGTGTAGAATCCAATAGATTCATCAAAAACACCAAATTCTAGTTCCAACATGGAAAAACGGCCCCTATATGACATCTGAAAGTTGAAGAGAAGAAACATGGATTTTCTTGATTCCACTTGGTTATACACTTCCTCTTCACTTAGGATCCCACAATTAACCACTTAAACACTTATCAATCATGATTAATGAAGATTTGGGTAGCATAACCCCTTAGGGTTTGACACCCTAAAATCATAAACAAAGGAAAGCAGCCACCAAACAACCATTGCAACAATCAAACACCTTGAATCAGCCAAGATTACAAGGTTTTATGGCTTACCACTTGTTCCTCCTCTTTCTCTCTCTAAACTGTCTTCTCTCTCCTTCTTGTTTCTCTTGGTTTTGCCCTTGCTCATGATTTCAAGAAGGATATGAAGATTAGAGATAGTTTATAATAGTTTGAAGGCAAGAACAAGTAGAAATCACTTGCAACTCACCTTGATTTTGCTTCTTGATCTTGCTCCTTCTCTCTTGTTCTTTATATTTCCAAGACAGTCCTTCTCTGTCTTACTTCTTAATTTGGACGAAAATGAGGACTTTGGGAAGAGGATAAATGCTCTCAAAATATCCTCATCCACCTCCTTAATTAATGATATTTTATTGTAATTTGATCATGTGCTTTTTTGTGACCAAAGTCTTCATCATTTTGCTTGGTCATAGTGTCTTCCTTTTGCTCTCTCCCAAAGTGACGTATAAATGGTTGTCCAAGGACACAAATATATCTCTTCAATTAGCTTCATTCAAGTCTTGTAAAACCATGTAAGAGCTCTTTATTACAAACTTGTTTTTAAGTTTTCAAAGTTCACCTTTTACTTGACTAAAATGCTTCAACTTTAGCATTTGAATTGCAATCAACAATTCCCTTTTTCCTCTTGCCCAAAAGTGATGAAAATAATGGCCATTGAAAGAGGATAATGAGCTCTTAAAATGTCATAATTTAGCCACAATTGTTAACTTTTCAACTCAATTTTACTTGGCCATAATTCATTCCTTCTTGATTTAATTTGAGCCAAGCATTTTATTTTCCGTTCACCTTCTACTTTATGGATGTTCCACACACAAGAAAAAGGGAAAAATATGGGCTGTTGATATAATTTAGTTAAATCATTATTTTGCCCATACATTTTTTCCAACATCTTTTTAATTTCGCACCTTGATAAAAAGGTGATCAGATTTTCATCAATTTTTGAAAATTCATATATTTATTAGATATCCAATTTTAGTGGTTCCAAAAGTTATGTGACACTTATTAAGTCTATTTTTAAGGAGAAATATAACCTTTAGCAAACTGAACACTCAGAATTCAAGAATCATCGTTTGTTAAATGTTATCATAGAAACTTGCCAGAACATGGCTAACTTCAAAAATACATAACTCTTTGTGTACCTCTCCAAATAACTTATATGACCTATCAAATTAAATCTTTATACATTTACTTTTATTCTAGAAAATTTCATAAGCATTGGATGTAACATCCCAAATTTTATTTACCCAAAATTCCCTATATTAAAGGGAATAAACAGGTAAAGTAAATAGCATATGGAATGAAAAAATAAGGCAATTAGTGGTCATACACAATATGATTATATTTGGAACATAAATTGGAAGCATTTGAATTTGCTACCAGTTAGTTTCCCCATATAGCGGTCTTATTGTGTGATATTTTTAAATAGGCAAATGATGTTCAATGCTTATAAAATTTTTTTTAAAAATAAAAGTATACTTATCAAGAAATATTGTTTCAGTAATATTAGTATATTTTTGCTATTCTTGTGTGTCCAATGAACTATAAAATTGCTACTCTAATTAATATTGATAATAAGTGGTAAGTAGGCAGGGTTTTACATCTTTGGTATCAAAGTAATGGTTATGGCTACATCGCATGCAGTTCTGGCAACATGATAGTATACTGATATGCTTGGTTATATAGTGATAGGAATAAAGAAGTAAATTACTTTGGCTAGTTCAGAGTTAAGCCCCTAAAAGGAATAGATAAGCCCAAAAAAACAATGTAATACCAGAAGGGCAGCCAGTATCACAATATAGGATTAAGGTTAGTACAAGGATGTTGCAAAACCTGAGGAAGTGGGTATTGCCAAGGCCATGTACAAACATAGTATTTAGTCAGGTGAAGACAGTGGGCATGATTTTTGAGGCAAGGATAGTCACAGGGTACCGGTGGTCGAAAGTAGTTGAAGTCGGTATTTACGTTTTCGTACGGGTACATGAAAGTTAAGCATGCTTAACCTAGGGAAATCTTAGGATGGATGACCCCCTGGGAAGTTAAGTTGGAAAGGTCATAGAGACTTGAGGAATAGTGATTGTCTTAAGGTTTCTCTATGGCTAATAATCATTTTAGTTAGATGATTGAAAGAGTGCTTAGAAGCATGGAGATAATGATGATGTGAATATTGATTTTAAATTGGGACATTTCTATCGTAGTGAATACTGCCCCAAAAAGGTTCATTTGATGGGGTTATGGAAACTCAGACATAGTGAATGTTTTGAGATTTCTCCATTCTAAGTGATGATCCTTAATAACATCATGATGTTAAAGGAATGTATATTTGATATACGGTGCTATACGATGAGTGGTGATTATAACGTATATTGATCCTAGAGGATCCGATCTAATGATACTGAAGGTTCATGATAAGCCTGAATCAGATCTAAGTTGAAATAGTGCTTAAGTCGAAATGTGAATTGGTTTTACTATGGTAATATTCTATTATGGAAGTTGGAACCTTTCAAACCTTGTGGATAGTATTGAACCTTCAGTAATGTTTTGAGGATATTACCTGTATACTGTGAAGGTTAGAGTAGGCATTATTGATCATGATTTTAGCATGCATATTGGGTATAATTGAGGAAAATGATTTCTGATCTATGTGATATCGAGGTTCTAGATTTCATGATAAACCTATAAGTTGGATAGAGATAGAATACTCCCAATAATATACTCAATATGATTTTGGTTTAGTTAAAGTACCCACGATATCCTTGAGGTGCCTGATTAGAGTGTTCGAGTTAGTGATGATCTGTGGGACCGAGGAACAAGATTCTTACGGGTAAGAATCCTTGCAGAAAGGGATTGTGAAATTTGCTAGCTGTTAGTCTAGCATAGGGAAAGATTATGATCATAAAATATTCCCTTAAAGGATTGATTGAGGTGATAGCTCTCTGACGAAATGAGAGACAAAATTGATTTTCTTGTTATTCCACTACTTGAGACACTAGGAGTCGATTGGTGGATGGTAGATAATGTGCTATAAGTTATAAGTGTAGAAGAACATAAGAAGCACCTAGGACTAGTACTAAGACATTGTGAGACAACATGTTAGGAATTGCCACAAATTAGGATCTATCATATCCTAATCAAGTGGAAACAATATTGAGTTAAAATGGGTTAGTAATTGGTACAGAGGAATATATATTGTGGGTGCTGTTAGGTGTTATGGGATGCTCTTGGAGGACTCCTATTAAATCAATCTAACATTATTAAGTTCATATGAGGAGATAAATATCAGAGTGAGCAGCAGTAGTAAATTTAAGTGTAATTTTTTATGTCAACAAGAGAGGTTGATATTCACACTAATATTGATCATCCCAAATTGTGATTAGACCCGTGTGGTCTATAGTACCATAACCCATATGGAATATAATGATTTACCCAGAGTAGCAAGGTAGCCCATCAGAGTATGTTAAAGATGTGACTAATTAGTCTATGGTTGGGTGGTTCTTACCCCGATATGACTGGTGGGTTGCACTGCACTAGTTGCTTGCAGTTAAGAGGCTGGGTGTAAAACATGTGTGTTGTGGTGGTGTGGTGTACAATGATATAACCATTGTGGTCAATAGTCACCCAACCAATATGGTTTATGGTGACACATGTAAACAAAAATTGGGATCCTAGTATAGTAGGGCATAATGGTGTTAGCGAATCACTCTTAACAGTGTAACCTCATAGAATTAATTGCCCACTTAGTGAGTAGTGCACACAGTACGACCAATAAGGGTCAAATGTCAATTGATCCTAAACATTAGGCATAGATATAGATGGTTATGTGTAAAAGTAGACATGTTAGCAGAAAGGCTTAATGTACATATTTGTACAGGGTGGTAAAACCAAGATATTTAATGTTGAGAGAATAGAGTTATATAAGCAATAATGCTAAATACACTGGGCAGCGTCCCAATAAGGCAATTAGGCCTAGAGTAACTAGCGGACAGTATGTCCTGAGATCGTAAAACCTATAGGACTAGTATGTCCTCAAGCCAGCAGATTGCTGTGCAATCACAATTATGCCAAGCAGTGACGAAGACAATAAGACCCGATGTGCACGTTTGCATGGGGCAGTGTCCCTGGGCAATGAGACCTGATAAGCACTCTGTGCTATATTAAATAAGTGTACACAGTGTGGTCAGTAAGAATAAGTTGCATATCAAGATGGGATTTCCCTAAGGATAATTAGTATAATGTGATATCCAAAATTTCAAGGAAGAAATTCTATTGACAGGGGGAGAAATGTAACATCCCAAATTTTATTCATCCAAAATTCCTTATATTCAAGGGGATAAAAAGGTGAGGTAAAGAGCATATAGAATGACAAAACAAGAAAATAGTGGCCACACACAACATGATTATGTTTAGGACACAAATTGTAAATATTTGAATTTGCTGCCAATGAGTTTCCCTACGTAGCAGTCTTGTTGTTTGACCTTTTTAAATAGGCAAATGATGTCTAATGCCTATGAAATTTTTCAGAATAAAAGTAGACTTATCAAGCAATATTGTTTCAGTAATATCAATATATTTTTGCTATTATTTTGTGTCCACTGAACTGCACAATTACTACTTTGATTAATATCGATAATAAATGGTATGTAAGATGGGGTTTTACATTGGACATCATATGATTATCCAAAATCATCTCAACCAAACTACCATGCAAGAAAACACACTGACAACAAGGTTTACATTCTCGGGACTCTTGCTAAATCGAGGCTTAGTAGTTCACTTAATTCAGGCTTATTCTCAAGCCTCTAATGCTAAAATTTGGGATATTACACACTAATCCATCCACAATTAAATATTTCGTCTAACACGTCACCATTACTATGATTAACTACACCGTGAGCACTGTAATGTGTCTATCAAAATGTAATTGTAAACCTCTTTCATGGATAAAATTAGGTGCAATCAATTCCAATTGATCATGATATGAGGTAAGTTGTCTTTTGCTTTATTGGCTAGTCGAGGCTTTGGACTTTAGTTGAGTTGTTGAACACTTTGAATTGTTGCAATGCACTTGAATTTGTTTTCCTTTATAATGTGCAAACTACAAAATTCATTAAATTAAATCATATAGATTTAGATGAAATTGTAAATGAACTACCTTTTGGCATGACTCTATTAGATCTATTGGCCATGCAACATAACCACCTATAACATCTTTCACCATTGTTTGTTCATCCCAAGAAGGGATCAATAAGAGCGCATCTTCATTTGTGCAAATGTCAACCCTTACTCGTAGTGTGTTCTCCAGTATTGGTGAATTGTACAATGTATCATTATTAGTGTTGTAAACAACACCCATAGCAACTACTTGCTTAAAAGATTGATCCACATAAAACATGCACTTGAATTTGGCCTATGGAAAATAGAGTTAATATATTATGGTGCACTTATTTATAATGTAACAAAAAGTTAACTAGAGAAGAAATTAATTACTAAAGGAAGAGGGACTTTAGCTATGGAAGTACAACAATCTCTCATACTTGGGTTGTCACATGTTGGAACATTTTGTGTTGCCCTACACTATGCTAAATGATCAATTTGAGTCCTCAACTGTGCATTTGGTTCTTGCATCAAATGCATTTGTTAGTGAAAGTGTTCTTGCATTTGATGCTTAAAGCAATTCATGTAACCTCCGTCCTTAATAAGGTCGTGATTAGTGTTTAAAACATGTTTTATAATTGAATAAGAGATTGAGGATAATTAAAAAAATTTTACAAAACCTGTATAATACGATCTCCATTCACTTTCATATAAAAACATCTGGCCTGTTCGGTTCTGTTACATACATAATACCAAAGTACTAGAAAAATTTTTGACATTCACCCGGGATATATCCTATTAATCAAAGAGTTTTATAGGGTATCATTGCCCATCTCATTTTCCTATATCAGGGATTACACAACAATACCATTCTATAGTCAACATATATATATACAATTGTCCAAAATGATTACCAAAAACCAAAAAGTTAAGACTGCCACCAGCAATCCTAGTCTCCATTGTTCACTTGCTTGTCCCTTGATCCTCTTGCCTTGGCTAAAATTTGTTAATTAGAAAGAGTGAGATTCAAAAGAATCCCAGTAACTACATTTCCCGTTTATGATGCATAATAAAATAGAACATGTAAGCATATATCACAATACAGCATTACAACAACATTCAAAGCCGGGCTACTAACCACGACTCAATTAGCAACAGTAGCATTAGAGGTCGGGCTAACTGCCATGACTCAATCAATCATTCAAGGCCAAGCTAACAGCCATGACTCAATCAGCAACAACAGCATTCAAGGCCGGGCTACCTGCCATGACCCAATCGTACATTCAAAGCCGGGCTAACTGCCAAGACTCAATAAGCAACAACAGCATTCAAGGTCAGGCTACCCGCCTTGACTCAATCATACATTCAATGATAAATACAGACATACATTGCATTAAACATGATATACGAGAAAGTGCCCTTACCTTGGTCTTTCCGTTCGAGCTCAGGCACAGGCCTTCTACGTTTTAGGCAAATATCAAATCCTATAATCATAATTAAGGATGACATGTTATCACTTATCCCAATATTCATATGACTTTAAAACACTTAGATTTAGTTATCATTAAAGTCCCTAAGATAGCTATGAATGTCTCTAACAAAAGCCCTAAAGGGTTGGGAAGTACTAGATTGAAGACCACCTTTAAAAATTACAAGTGCTAAAAAACAGGGGTTGGCTGCGGCTAGTCTACCCGTAGGTTGCGGCCAAGAAACGATCAGAAGGTTTTGGGCAACTGTCAACCTCTTGTTAGGCCACGACTAAGAGAAAGTCAGATAGTTTTGGGATGCGGCCAAG
This sequence comes from Inga laurina, assembly GCA_963855925.1. Lineage (NCBI taxonomy): Eukaryota > Viridiplantae > Streptophyta > Magnoliopsida > Fabales > Fabaceae > Inga > Inga laurina. Next base: position 59,846,831 of record OY979708.1, read on the forward strand.
AATTGGACAGAAACATCTAAGTTGTAGCCAAGATCAGGCCAGAAAGTTTTGTGCCGCGATTAGTACCCCTCTGGCTGTGGCCAAGAATTGTCTTGATTCTTGGCTATTTTCAACTTACCATAACTCTCAACAGAGAACTCAAAATGACCCAAACTTTATATCATGGAAAGCTTGCAATATGAACTACAAAACTGAAAAATTTCACAATATTTCAATGCCATTTGCTATTTCAAATTACCATGCAAAGTTGGTCCCTTGCTCTGCAATTCACACCTAACATTTTCCAAAATTTTCCAATCTTGCAACCTAAGTCTCCAACGGTTCTAAAACTCAATCCAAAGCTCATTTCCACACAAAATTTCATAAGGAACCTAATGGAGACACTAAATTGATCATATTCACATTAATTTCACATGATATAACATAGGTAACCACTCAAAGTAAATTCCTAAAAACTTCAAACTTTACAATTAATCCTCACATCAATTCTATCTATGTAAGACACACAACAACACACCATTTCCATGACTACAACATGCCAAACTATTTAAGACCCTAATCCAAAACAAATAGGTAAAAATTCCAGAAATTATGAGCTCAATCAAATGCCACAAAACATATATAGAAGAATTCACCATACTCCCCTCAACAACTTTCTCAAACATGTTCCTTGCCTCACCAATCTCTAGATTTTCTTGAGTGCACCAAACACCATCAATGAAAAATTTAAACTCATAGAATTGAAGCTCTTAACCCAAGGAACAAGATTAAAGAAGAGAGTCTTCGAATTAGAGCACATCTTAAGGGTCAAATAACTCACCTTTTCCCAAAGCTTCTTTCTATTTCCTAAGCTTCCATGTTTGCCAAAAATTTACAGAGAGGAAGCAAGAAAGATGAGAGTGTGAGGAAGGTGAAGAAATGATGAACTCTCCCTTGCCCACACTCATGCAGCCGAATTTGAGGGGAAGAGAGAGGGGAAAATGATTTTAAAATGGGGTTTGAATTTCTCTACTAACTCCCTCATCATATTAGCTTGCCACATGTCCCAATCTCCTTGTTTCTTACCAAACAAGTAGCCACATAGTTACACTAACTACTCCATTAGCCATTTAGTCACACACCTCATTTCTTCTAGTTAGTAATTAATTTCTTCATTAATCATTGACTAATTGGTCGTTAAATTTTCCATTTTTTCAATTTTCCCCTAACTATGGTACATTCATATGAATTGCCACTTAATGCATATTTTAATTCTTTTCTTCTTCTCCATGCACCATTTCCCTCCATTTTAGCCCAAAAATTTCTTTACTGCATAATTATGCTAAAATGCAAGGTGTTGGGCATTTCCAATAATTAATTCGATCTCAAATCAATTTTATTTCCCCAGAAGTATTTTCTCATAAAAATTACATTTTCAATAAAGGCCATTAGCCCTTAATCAAAATTTGGGGCATTACAGTTAATCTCCTCTTGCAATTGCAAACAGTCACTTTTATTGGAGCGCTTCTGGCATCCGAAGTATGATGTTCATGTGACTACAAAATTATCACCCTAAACATGATCATCATACTCAGGTATTCACAATACTTTGCTCAACAAATCATCATGACCAACATATAGCACCAACTTTGGCACCTCTTGTGTCATTGATTGCTATCACAAAAAGAATTACAACAATATTAATTATTATAAGATAGAATCATTTAAGAAAAGCTAATTTCTTATTGTACGCATAATTCAATACTTACATAATATTCTGCAACTCTTCTTGCTTTTTCACTACAAATTTCATCTTTTTTATTAGTGCAACCGACCACCTACAAATCATGTCGTGCTACCTGTGTAATATTTGAATTTTATTCTTCTATCTACATATCAAAGTTAGTTGAAGTTAAAAATTAGTTATACAAATTAGATACATATGAAATAATCGTCAGTTCTTACAATTTTTTTCTCTAACTATTCATATGATACCGGTCCTTGTGCGTAGTGGTATGCCATGTTGGTTGCATTGGAGCGATTTTTCTCACTTAACTCCTGTTTAGATCTAAATGATTCATATCAATAAATATTAATTACAAATAGATTATAAGTAGTAGGTAAAGTCTAATATTATATTATCTGGAATTCCTTAGTTGTATGTGTTTTTAGAAACTCATCCCAAATTTCTTAAGTGATGATTCCTTTGTATAAATCTGGTGGTGTAGAAATGATATTCTTGTTATCATTACTCATGAAGAATTTTACAAGATTAGAACAAAACTTTCTCATAAGTTTACTGGCTTTTCTTAGTAATAATTTTTTTGATCATCACCATCAACAATAAAAAAAGACTATAAAAAAACCAAAGATAATTTGTTGGACTATAATTATATGAAATAAAACAACCCAAATAATAAAGTAATTAATGAGTTACCTAGACTTTACCACAGATTTCATTCCCATATTGTTTCTTCACTTCTCTCCAATCTTGAATTGTAATAGGGACTATGTCTTAGACTGTAATTCTAATCAAATTATTGAAAGAACTACTATTTGGTCTAATTAGATTTCCCTTTCCATTCCATTGAAGTTCTAACTTAATCCCCTTATTTATTGGTTTGATCTACCAAGCCATAAAGGTCCTACCACGGGTTACACTCTCCATAAATCTTTGTCTAACAATAGTAATGGGAACATCATCATTTTCATGTGGTGAATCCGTACTCCTACTAGTTAACTAAACCAAACAAAACATCAAACATAGTGACAATCATGTCAATGAAATTAAATTAATTTGAAATAATGAATATATCTAAAATATACAACTAAAAAAGTCAAGGAACTCATTATCTTTTCCTCGTTCTTGTTTGATTTAAAATTTTGTTCTTCATTATTCTTGTTGAATTGAGAATTGTGTATCTCTTGAGTCTACTAGTAGTAGGAATTGATAGATTGACCCAAGTCCCCTCTTCATGATCATGGCTCATACATAAGGGTTCATCTTCATCTTCATATACACCAATATCTTTTAACCCCAAAATCTCAAAGGAAGGATCATCCTTAAGAAAATTCAAATATTCATTACTTTTAACATAACTCATTCTTGATTATTCTTCTTTTATGTGAGTACAATGGGGCAATTCTTCTTAGCATGATCAAGGATGAAAAATATGGGTAAAGGGTATCAGCTGCGCCCCTCAGCTACGGCCTCTGTTGCCCCCTTATTTTGGGGGCCATCCTAAATGTATTTTTTATGGCTCTTTGGATTATTAGATTCTACATAAAATAAGTTAAATTTTGATACATTATGGGCAAAAAATGGAGTTGTTTTCAATTTTTTATGACTTTTCAAAGATATTTTAGAAAAATGGTGTATTTTTTCACTTTAAACACTTTTTTCTGAACAATATTTAAAAAGTCATAAAAAATTGAAAATATATCCATTTTTGCCTATAGTATGTCAAAATTTCACTCATTTTGTGTAGAATATAATGATCTAAAAAGCCATAAAAAATACATTTGGAAGCAGGGTAGGGGCAACAGAGGCTCGAAATCCGAAAAATACTTGTTCTGATTGTGATGCCAAAATAAAAGGATCATCTTTATACCAAACTTTGAAAAGGTCTACTTGAACAAAGCCTAACTCATTTGTCCGCAATCCACTGTTGATGTTAAACCACTTACATATGAAGATAGAGACCCTCAACATAGAGTAATCTAACTCCCATATACGTTCATTGACACTAAAGTATGACATTAGTATAGATAAGGTGAATGTCTTTAGCTTGGATCTATGCTAATAATTAGCAGTAAGTGTTACCCTACTATTCTGCATCATGCTTTGTATATCATAATCTTATGTATAGAATGTGTCACCGTTGATTGCATAATCATTGTAAGATATTACATTTAAGCTCAATCCATCCGACAGCCATATCAATTTTTTAGAAACTTAATAAGGATTCCTCTCCATCTTATCATATCAATTTTTGAACCAACTTGATAAATGTCAATTGTGTTCTTTTGTTATAAAATTTTCATTCCAATCACCATATAATTGTAGAAGAGCATCCTTGTGTTATTCAAGATACAATTCAACCTCATCAGTGTTTTACAGCATATACGAGTGAGCTTACTCCGATTTAGTCGTTATATCCTTATTACATCCCTCCCACTTGTTTCTTTCCTTGATCTTCGCCCATTATGACAAGACATTAGAATTCCTACAAGGTCAATATTTGATAGAAAATCAACACAGAAGTCACTTGATTCTTTAACCATGTGTCGTTCAACAATACAACCCTCTAGTCGATATCTATTTTTCATATACCCTTTTAAAATTTTCATAAATTGCTCATTCGGGTACATCCATCTTAAGTATACTGGACCGTACAATTGAACCTCTTTGACCAAATATACGACTAGATGGACCACAATGTCAAAAAATAAAGGTGGAAAATACATTTCAAGTTCACATAGAGTACAAACAATGAGCCTTTTCAATCTTACAACTTGGTTGAATCAACCACTATACTACAAATCAACTTGATTGACATGCAAAGTTTAGTGATGTTGTTTCTTACATTTTTTGGGTAAAATAGACCATATACCAACCGGTAAGGAATTTTGCAAGAGCAAATGGCAATAATGAGATTTAAGGTTCTTTAAATTCAACTCTTTCACTGAGACAAGGTTCTTTATATTTGAAGAGTCACCCTCTAGAACTTTAATTCCTTAAAGAAACTCATAAAACAATTTTTTCTCTTTCCTCAACAGAGTGTAAGCTGTTAGAGGTAGATAAGTATGGTGCCCTTGATCAACCGGTGCCAGTTCTTCTCTTATTCCTAGGTTTATTAAATCCAACCTTGTATTGACACTATCCTTACTTTTTCCTGTCATATTGAGCAACGTGCCAATTAGACTATCATAAATACTTTTTTCAATATGCATCACATCAATAAAATGTCTCACATATAAGGACTTTTAATAAGAAAGTTAAAAGAAAATAGACTTTTTGTCAACCACTTGTCTCCATTTGTTTTGAAAAGGCTTGCCAAAATTGTTATCCAAGTCTTTTAACTTTTCAAAAACCTGAGCACTAGTTAACATCTTCAATGGGATACCTTCTTCTAAGTAACCATTGAAAGCCTTTTTGTACTTTCTCCAGCTATGTTTTGATGGTAAGAATCTTTGATGTCCCATGTAGACATTTTGCTTACAATGATCTAGTCACACTGAATGAGTGTCATCTTCACATATAGGGCATGCATAATATCCTTTGATGTTGTATTCGAACAAGTTACCTTAAATGGGGAAATGATTAATTATGCTAAACAACATGGCTTTTAAAGTGAAGCTTTCTTCTCTATACCCATCACACATATTGACGTTGTCTTCCCAAAGCAACTTCAAGTAATCAATTAAAGAAAACCAAGCATACATCTATATCATTCCCAGGTTGTCTTGGCCCAAAACTTAAGATGAACAACTTCATAAACTTATGTTTCATGATCAAGTGTAGAGAAAGGTTATAAATCATCAATATCAATGGTCGCATGCTATGTGTACTACTCTGAACATTGTGTAGATTGATTCCATCATTCGACAGTGCAAGGCGTAGGTTCCTTCATTCACAAAGTCAGTTTACTCATGATCAAGTTTTTTCCATTAAGGAGGATCTGTAGCGTGTCTAAGCTTTGTGTCTTCAGTCCTTTCATCTGTATTCTATAAACTGTTTAGTAATCTTTATATTACTATACAGTCGCTTGAATCTCATAATAATGGGAAAATTCCATAGGACCTTCAAAGAAATTTTTCCTTTCTTCTTCCTATATCAAGATGCATTACATTTAGGGCATTTCTCTAATGTTTCATATTGATATCGAAATAATATGCATCTTCTCATAACTAATACCAGCTGTAGAGCAAAGAATTTGCTTTGCCTTGTATGTCTTGGTAGGAAGTACATTTTCTTTTAGAAGCATATCTTGCAAAAGTTCAAGCGGTGCTGTGAAATCTAAATCACTTAATCCATAGCATGCTTTAAAGTTGTACAATTTCATTATTGCTAACAATCTTGTGTATTTAGGACTCAGCCAAATAATGGTTTATTTGCATCACCTTTCAAAATCTCAAATTCTTTAGGATAGTTATAAAGCATCCCTTCGACCGTATGTAGCATTTCATCAAGACTATCATCCTCATCACGCATGCTTAGGACAAACTCATTCGAAGCACCACTTATGGTATGCACTCGATCACTACATGCATCATTCATCTCACTATGCCTTATCCATCACATAAATGTTTGATCAATTCTATGACAAGTTAAATGATCTAGCAAATCAAGTGAACAAATCTGCTTTCCATAATAAGATAAGCAAGGACACAAGATTTTGTTAGCATCTTGTTTATGCTCGATTGCAAATCTAATAAACTCTTTCACCCCATTTATATATTCCCTTGAACACCAATCAGATGACATCCATTTTCGATCCATCTATACCTTCCACCTATTTTTTAAAAGTGGTTAGTTACTTTACTATTGCATTTACTAATTACTTTTATCTTTTGTTATTTATTTTAAAATAAAATTGACAGCATAACATCTTAAAAATTGAAGCTTTCCAAGTCTCAAACCCTCTCTTTTAATTAACAAATAATCAATCAATTAATACCGTAGCATCATAATAATTTGTCACAGCTTATAATGAAAGAAATCATATTTGCTAACACATATCATAGGTAAATTAGAAAGCATTACAAGCCAATAAATAAAATACAAGTGTTAGAAATGAATAATTATTTTACTTCTACAACTCATCAATAACAATTACTAAAATACCTACAAATTATAACTACTATATATCTTCACATACAGCCTATATATAATAGCATTTAATTTTATCTCATATATTTTTTAGCATATAAAAATGAGAATAGTTTTTCTCAAATTTCATGATAAATTAAATATAAAAGACATTTAGCAAATTAAACTGTCAACTACCAATGAAATTAGATTGGTAAGCTCAAACATTATGAAACTTACAGTGTATAGGAAACTTAAATAAAGTGAGCTGAAACTTCAAGCACAACATGGAAAAAATATTAATAAAGGGAAAATAGAAAGACAAAGTTACATGCATCATTAATCATTTTTTTAAAAAAAGATAAAGGGTGGACTTACATGGGTATGTTGCAAGACCAAAGCAAATGAAGAGGGAGGACAAGTAGGGCTAGTTGCAAGATATGGGACCAAAGGGGACATTGGTGATGAGTGATGAAAAGAGGAGGAGGAAATGTGAGAAGCTGTGGGGATGGAGTGGGGATGGAAGGTGATGGAAAAAGGAGTGGTAGGGCATGTGGAATCTAAGAGAAAGAGGATAGGGGAAGAAGCACATGCACTAACTGGATATCATAATCTGATTGGTCATGGGAGGATAAAACGCCACTTTGTGTGGCGCTTGCATACAAAGTGGTACCATGGAGCCTTATGTGGTGCTTAGTCAACCAAACATCATTAAGCCCTATTAAGCAACTGCGGCACCTCCTTGAGAATACGCCACAGCTACTTAAAAAGTCTTATATGGCTCTTGGCCAAGTATGCGCCACATAGGTCCCCTCCCTAGCTGTGGCACTAACTTGAGAAAGGGTCATAACATCCCTATTTTTTTAATAAAAAATGATAAATTTAAGAAGATGTGGAACTTCTTTGAAGAAGTGTTACATAAAACCACTATTCCCTATTTTTGTAGTATAATTGGGCTTTTTAAAAGCTTATTCCTAAAGATAATCAAATCTAAACAAATATGATTAATTAATTAATTAATTGGCACTCAAGACTCTTAAAACGAATAAAGAATTTCCTTCTTAGGCTTTAATTAAGGATGCCTAGCCATTACAACCCAAATACTCAAAATAATAAGCAATTCAAAGCAAAACGGACATATGGCTGCTATTTGCAACTTGAGCTCACTTATAATTGATTCAACTACACCCCAATTTTTTTAAAAAAATTGTCACACATACTTAATGTTTATTCACCAATAACTGTCAAATATTAAACATACATTACGGATTTTCCAAATAACCATCAAATAAATCCTTTCCTCTGGTGACCAATCCTTTACTATTCATCATTTTAACCATTAAGTTTTGTACATAATATTTCACATTTGTTATTTAAAAACCATTAAATATAGATTGCTTATTTAATGGTCATTGTCTTACAACCGTTAAACATAGTGCCCTATACATAATAGTTGTATTTTAAAAACCGTAAAATATAGTGCACAATATTTAATGGTTAAAAACCATTATATATAAACATTTGATACTTGGATATTTAAAGGTTAAAAATCATTAAATATACACAAATCTATAGTAGTGACTCAATATAAGCTAAAACCCTAAAAGCATGATATGGTATGGTATGGAAGTGTGAGAAGACGCCACTTTAGTGATCTTGGGTGATTAGGGACATCACTTTGATTATTGGATGGAAAGATATTATATTCTAGTGAGATAATCGCTTAATAGCCAAAAAACAGAACTTGAGGTTGAATGGATATTGTGAATATCCTCTAAATAATTTAAAGAATGTGGTGAAAGGGTAGACATTTAGAGGATATGGTTAAAATGATAGATTTTTAAACGATATGATTATTAGAATATATTTAAATTCGGTAAGATTTAAACGAATTCAAAGGATATTGTAGGATATTTGGGTTTTTTAAAGCTTATTCATAAAGATAATCTAATGTTTACTAATATGACATAATTAATTAATTAATTAATTGTCACTCAAGACTCTTAAAACAAATAAAAAATTTCTTTCTTAGGCTTTGATTAATGATGACCAGCCAATTACTCAAAATAATAAGCAATTAAAAGCAAAGCGGACATATGGCTATCACTTGAAACTAGGGGTGGAAATAAGCCAAGCCAACTAGGCTTTTGCCTTCACAAGCTAGGCATGCTTTGTAACAAGATGGCCTAAACCTGGCTTGTGGCCTGTTAGAGGCTTTTTATTAGGCTTAAGATTGGCTTGTACACATGCTTGGACTGGCCTGTGGCCTGTTAAGGAGGCTTGGATTTTTAAAAGATTTTAAGCAAGTTAACAGGCCTATATGTTAAACAGGCCGAAAATAAGCCTATATCTTAAACAGACCGAAAATAGGCCTACGCAAACAGGCCAAAAATAGGCCCTGTTACATAAATTAAACTAATTATTCAATATACTTACATACATTATAAAATATGAAACAAAAAACAATAACTTAATTTTCACTATAAGTTCACCAATTTTCAAATGTAAAGCCACTGGTTCTTCTCACCTTCACATTAGATCTTCAATATAATTTCTTCTTCTCCTTCAAAGACCTTGAAAAACTTAATAAGATATATAGTGTTAGAGCATAACAAAATTTAACAGGTAATATGTATGAGAAATGAAATTATTTTAACAATGCAAAATTTATACCCTTTGTTTCTTCTTTAAACCGTACTTGTTCCAAAGCTAGTCCCCACCATAAGTAAGTGCTTCAATTGATTCTTTATTCAATTTAGAATGATATTCATCAATAACTCTACCTTTAGCGCTAAATGTGGACTCTGATGCCACAATTGAGATTAGAATAGCTAGTATGTCAGCAGCCATCTTAGATAAAATCTTATACTTCAGATTATATTTTTCCACCATTCTAGGGCACAAAAGGAGTTAAAACTGCCCTCAGGAATATAAACACCCTCCTCAAGATAAATTTTCAATTCTAATTTCATAGGGGGAATTGCTTGCTTTTCACGAACAATGTTCATGATTTGATCAAATCCAATAATTATATAAGAACTAGCCACATGGGGAAAATAGTTCTTACCAACATTATCTCCTTCATTACTTGTCTCTCCCTTGTACACAGCAACATAGTCATCATACATTAAGGATAAATCTTTCACTACTTTATCTATATTCTCAGAAGTAGCATAATTATGCTTGTAAATCAAAGGAAAGCAATAATTAATAACATATAATTTGCACCTAGGATCCATAATACTTGCAAGAGCCATCACCATATTGCATTCCCCCAATATTTATCAAACTTCTCTTTCATTGAGCCTGCCATTTCTGCTATAAAGAAATCACCATCTTCTAAGGCATTGTCAATTACTTGTTTCACTTTCCAAACTTCAGGAAGGTACAAATTTACAGTAGCATACTCACTGCCTGGTATGACATGAGTAGCTAGATTGAACACTTCTAGAAGTTTGCAAATCTTCTTAACCTTCTTTCAATCCTCTTCTGATGATATATAGTTGTAATGCAGTTCTCTTTCCTTATAATCAGAAAAGACAACCTTGAATTCCACCTTGCTGGACAATCAAGAGTGAGCTTCTTTTCCTTCAAGAGTTTCTTATCAAAAATGTCACTGAATGCTTTTAGCCTTGAATCATTGTAGTTGATATATTTCATACTCTCACGAACATTATTAATAATGTCCTTAATTCTACCAAGGCCATCTTGTACTAACAAGTTTAATATATGCGCACAACATCTAACGTGAAACACGTTACCAACCAGAGGCAATGAACTACTAAGTGATAAGGTGTCTCAAAGAGCCCTTAAACAAGAATCATTATAAGAACCATTGTCAACTAACACAAAACACTTTGTTTTCAATTCCCTTGGCCTTCAAACACATGAAAATAGCATCAGCCACATCAATTACTTGTCTAAGAGCAGGAACTTTGACAAAACTCAAAAACCCACTTTTGAAGATTTCACCCCGCATCAATGAAATGCCCAGTGATAACCATGTATTCAGTCACTTGATGACTTGATTTTCATATATCTGTAGTTAAGCTAATCTTGCTCACACCTTATAATAAGGCCTTCAATTGTTTGTTCTCTGCTTCATATATGGCCAAACAATCACTTCTTACTGTCTTGCGAGAAAATTTCTAAAATTCAAAATTAGCATATTGGAATCCCCATATCTATGCCTCATCATCAACAATGCTAAATTGATGCTCATGTATCATGATTACAATAGCAATTATTTCCCTCATCTTCTTATTAAAATATCTGTCACCTAATGCTAGAAATAGATTAATGCTTAAATTTGAAGGTTGAAATGGAATGGTGGATTGCTTATGTTTTGCAGCAACATATAACCTCCTTGAATCATAAGATTTAGTATGTCTCTATAGATGGGAAGTGCTAGCTCCCTTCACTGAGTATGAACATAAACTTTTGCAATACATGCATTTAGCTTTAAGCCTATCATTAGTTTCATTTGATCAAAATCATCCCAAATAGCTGAGATATTTCACCTTTCCTTCTTAATGATATCATCATCACCACATTTTTCTCCCTAGTTGTTGACTTGAATCTGTTGGTGCTTTTTGATAGACCTTAATAGCATTAGGAAGAACTAAACTAGATGACATTGTTTCACTCTCAAATAGATATGACATTAACTAGAATTAAGACATAAAAATTAATGTAGTTCTAGTTTAAGTGAAAAGTGCAGCATAGAGAAGACATAAAAAAATGGCTAATTACACTATAACAAAAATGGGAAACAAAAGAAATGCCATATTGCCTCAACTTACTGAATATTGCAAAAGAAGCTTCATCATGCTCATAGTCTAAAGCCTTCTTGGCTATTTACAAACTAGCAAATTAAATAGGTACTTTTAACATGTTGCCCCATTTAAGTTTGCCCCATTCTAAAGTTAAACAAGTACTTCTAATATATAGTGATATAGGTACTTCCTATAGCTTGAAAAAATATCTAAATTCTTAAGCAAATGGTAAGGATACATGACATATATATATTATCCAATAAAGAATCAATAAATCAGTGGCACAATACTCCCCTATGTCAGATATAGGACATACATACAGCAATAAAAAACAACCTTAAAAAAGACAATCAGAAATCCATGTTTACCTAGCTCAGCTTAACAATTTATGGACATATGGTAAGTTCTGGAATATGGACAGATAGACATATGGTGAGTTCTGGCTTCTTGCCCAGCTTCAGCCCAACAATTTACTAGAGAAATCGGTGGCGATGCTGGAGCAAATTGAACTAGAAGAAATAACCAACAGAATCAAATGAAAATGAGAACAAAATTGAAAGAGGAGAACAACAGCACCAAATCACAAGAACGGGTACGTTAAGAAGCAAATCAGAGAACATCGCAATAATAAATAAGAAAATAAAACAACCAAACACTTACCTGACAGCTGACGGAGAGATGATAGAGAAAGGAGGGTTGCGAGAAAGACTGATCTTCAACGGCAGATTAAGGAGGGCTATGGGAAGGATTGATGGGCGATGGTGGATTGAAAGACAACAGAGAAAGGAGGGTTGCGGGAAGGATTGATCTTCGACAGTAGACTGAGAGACAACTTCAGAGAAGGGCTGTGAGAAGGACTGATGGTTGATGGAAGACTGAGAGATGACAAAGAGAGGAAGGTTGTGAGAAGCACCGATGGTCGATGGCAGACTGAGAGATGACAAAGAGAGGAGACACGTTTGTCAGATTGAGATGGAGAGAGCTGTTAAGCTAAGATAGTCATAGTAGAGCTATGGGAGAGTCTCAACGAATACAACTTGAAGTATGAAGAATTGAGGATTTAGGAATTAGGGTTAGGGACTTATGGAAGAAGGGAGAAGAAGATAGTTAATTATGCATTTACCCTGCAGATTTTTTTAAATGACCTTAACAGGCTTAGGTCGACCTCACAGGCCTGTCAGTAAGCCTTAGACTGGCCAGTTAAGAAAAACAGGCTTTTAAATTAGCCTTGGCTTGGCCTTTTATTTTGACAGGCCAGGCCTAACCATGCCACTAATAGGCTAGGCCACAGGCCCTTGACAAGTCACCTGGCCTATATCAAACCCTACTTGTAACTTGAGCTCACTTATAATTAATTTAAGCCCATCTATTGTTCTAATACTATTGTTGGTAAAAAAATCTAATACTATTAATATTGGTAAAATTTAAACGTGAATGAATCCAAATGAAACAGAACAAAATAATATCTAGTTGTAGTTTTAAAAAATTCTTCCATTTCTTCTTCCTTGACCTCTCAGGGCCCTAGATACCCAATCACATAATTAGAGCCATGATAGCAAGTCATTGGAAGCATATAACTATGTCTAAGAATTTAGGGAGGCTAAACTCATTATATTAGTTATCTTTTGAGCCACTTAGGTAGCTATTGGAAGTCTAAACAAGTGCCTATGGGGTTGGGAAAGCTAAACCAATAAAAAATGTGAAAAGCTGGAAAAAGGTCTTGGCCCTGCCCAAAATTCATTGGCCGTTACCAAGAGAGGTCAGAAAATTTTAGGCCGCGGCCAAGCAAATCGTCTGGCCACGACCAAGCAATCGCCTGTTCTTAGCTTAAATTCTAAAAATCATAACTAAATCTAAAAAACTCGAAATGGGGTGGTTAAAGTTCTATGAAAAGTTCTTAAAGTCCTCTATACAAATAAAATATGAACCACTACCATCTACAACCATAAAAGTAAAGAATTATATAAGTTCCCATACTATTCCAGAATCAAGTCCAAAAATAGGGCACAACTTAAAAAATCCATAACTTTCAATAAACTGGTCCAAATTGCTTATAATACCTATCAAATTAAAGACTAGAATGTCTACTTTTTATCAAGTTTTATAACATTTGGACCATGTTTCATGATTCAAAATTTCATCACAAATAGACTGCCTCCCAGAAACTTCAATTCAGCAATCAACAGTTTTGCAATTCTACTATTAAACATGTCTAATATCATCACTAGTCCTCATAGATCGTTATTTTCATGATTAAGACAACATATAGCCTTAAAATCATAGCTTGGATGAAATTATAGGGCAGCCCAAGAAATGTTCAAAGGTCAACAAAAACGCAAATCAATCGGTTCAAATCGAAGCTTGTACGTAACTCTACTAGATTCTACAACCGGTTCTTGATTTTGTTAGCACCTCCCCTATGTAGATGGCTCCAAACACCTCTAATCAAGAATCCAAAACCATAAAAAGAAAGCTCTAGTCGAGCAGCGTAACCCCCTGCCATAATTCGATAACGCATAATTAAATCAAATTAGAGACCATTAGATGCTTTAAACTCATTTAAAACTTCCTGCCTTACTGTAGGTTTTTCACAAAAATCTTTCAAAATCTTTTTCCCATCCTGGTCTCAATTTCAATATTTGAATATAATTACCTGTGTAGTTAATATACATTCATTCATATCAGAGGTATAACCAAATCCCCAACAACTCCCGAGTTCTATACATATATAATCTGAGGGTTTATAAGTCTCCACTAGGGGATTACACAACCAAAATCGAATATAATATTCATATCTCAAAATATACAGTAATCCTAAGTTCAAAATGGATAACCAACATCTCTAAAATCAAATGTACCCCTAAGGGTCCTAATTGCTCCGGGTTGGCCTCCTCTCTTTTGAGCCACACGCCCTGTCTGAAATGTTAGTCATACAAAAAAATGAGATTCGAGAGAATCCCAGTAGTAACAAATCACTCACACAATGTATAAACACAAAGCATGTACATAAATCACAAACAGCAACAGCAACAACAACTCAAAGATACAGGGTTTTCACCACAAACGACAGCACTCACGGCTGTATACACAATACGACAGCTCTCGTTGTAATCATCATCACGACAGCTTACGCTGTAATCACAATAACTACAGCTTACGCTGTAAACGACAACTTGCGTTGTAAACGACAACTATCACTTGCTGTAACCGCAGCAGCATCAAAGATCATCATAAACAGTGATACAACACCCATACAGTGCATTATACATAGTATAAGAGAGAGAGTCACCTTTGACCGGGTGATGATAAAGGCTATAATTGGGCTTGGTGGTTTTTCATGTAGAGGAATATGAATGATCAAGATGGAATTTGTCCCTCATATTAGTAGAGAGATATTACTGGGCCCCTCGATGAGTAAGTCTGAGAAATGTATGGCCATACTACAATGCAAAGGAGTTTCCATTTCTATTGGCAGACTACTCAGGAATCGAGAAAGTAATAGATAGGAATAAGAGGATGACATTATCCATGCCTCATCCTTGATCAATATATCGTGTGACAAAAGGAACGTGACATGGTTGTATGACAGGTTGCATCGTGTTAACGATCCTCATATGAATTGGGTAGTTGTGATGTCTTGCTAAAGGCTGCTTGCGACTTGTGGGTTAGTACAGTTATTGGCCCACTACCAACTTCATATGGGCCTACAGAGTCGCACACAAGGATGGGCCAACACGAGATAAAGTTTAATTAGGGTGGATGAATTTTATATTTATATATATATGTATGTATATATGTAATATAAAAATTCACTAATAATATTATAAAAATTCACTCATAGGTTATAAACTTGATAGAGCAGATATACTGAGATACACATGAGAATTGAGAGCCGCAAGGGAAACCCTAGGAGACATTAGAGGTGCTAGCACGCAGTCTTGGTTGGAGAGCATTCGTGTGGATACCGGTAGAGGGAACGGACCTGACATATTGGCTCCTAGAGATCGTGAAAACCCTGAATCAAAAAAGGTATGAATCCTTCCAACTTGGTTTAAACGCCGTTGATAGATCCTCAATTAGGATCGGTGAAAATTTTAAAAATTCTTCTCCTGTGCCTGCCGATTCTAACAGTGGCATCATAGCCAGATCAATTGTGCGTTTAAATTAAGTTTACGATTCTTATACATGTGATATATATGGGATGTGTACATATGTTTATAAGAAACATTTGAATATGCATGTGATTTGGTTAATACGAAATGAAATTATTTAGAAAGATGTGATCTTGTAATTCCGCTGATTTACGTTTTCATTTAAATTGAATCTTGATATTGTTTCATTTTTGGTTTTGAAACCTGTATGTGATTCTCATTTTGGAACAATCATGAAATCGATTTCAAACATGTATGTCTTGAAATATGTATGTGATTTTTGTTTTCAAACAAGCATGAAATCAGGTATGGTACCTGAGATCGTAGTTGGCAACAATTAAATAGGGTCTAGGTTCGGATATCTATTCGGGTAATAGGGATCCAAACTATAAGGAAGACAGTCTGGATCAGAAGCGTTATGGGCTATTGTTGTTTTTTTGAAAAAAAAAATAGTTCCGAAATTTAAAAATTTAAAATTTTCAAATATTTCTTTTAAAAGGAATGTGCCTTTTTCAAATAGGGTTGTAAATTTTCAAATTTTCAACTAGCGGGACCGCCGTGACCACCTTTGCGTAGCAAAATATAATCTGATCATGACATTTATTACTTTTCATATTATATGAATTATTGTTGTGGTTTATTATTTATACTTGTTTGGGTATGGTGAACAATATGGCTTTAGAATTTTACAAAGGGTTGTAATATTTAAATACGGCATGCATGCCGTGCCTTTCTCTAAATACTCTCGATGTACATTCTCTTCTCATCTCACTCCCCTCGAATGTTTAAACGAGGTTTCTCTCAATGTATTTCTTTTCTTATTTAGAGAAGTCCTCTCATTGGCTTGGGAAGATTTTAGGTTAGGTAAGCCATGTTGTGTCACGTTTAAATTATGCTTTTGATAAGATCATCGTTCAATTGTGGAAACCACCAAAGTGGATGCACTTGAGTTATCTTGATGAGACAAGTATGAGCAATAGTGCTGCTCATAATATTCATTATTGTTTGGACTTAATTGAGATTAACAAAATGGTTTTGAATCTCAAGGCATTATATGGAATTAAACATGTGGGATCATATGATGGTCGAATCCCATAAACATCTAAGAGTTACATGCGTTGTAATTGGTAAATAGGTTACCTACCTAAATAACTTGAATTTAAGCATCTTGCCAAAGTGGACTTAAGTTTAAGCCAAATATGGATCTTAGCCTACTAATTATTATTTTGAGGGTTGTTAACTTAGTGGGAGATTACTAACTAACTTTGCATGTTTTAATTGTAGAATCATGTCGACTAGTAATACTGCTACACTATCATTGCGATCGATCCTTGAGAAGGACAAACTCAATGGGACAAACTTTCTTGACTGGTTCAGGAACTTGAGAATTTTTCTAAAGCAAGAAAGAGCTTATGTCCTAGATCAACCCATTCCTGAGGAGCCTGTAGCCAATGCTCCAAGAGCTCAAAGAGATGCTTACACAAAGCATAAGGATGACTCTGTGGATGTAGGTTGCCTTATGCTTGCCACTATGGTTCTAGAGCTCCAAAGAGATCTGGAACTCATGGAGGCTCATAAGATGATTGTTTATCTTAAGGAAATGTTCCAGCAACAGGCAAGGCAAGAAAGGTATGAGACCAAAAAGGCCTTACATTCCTGCAAGATGGCTAAAGGTGCATTAGTTAGTACTCATGTGTTAAAAATGAAAGGCTATATTGATCACCTTGAGAGGCTTGGATTTCCCATTAGCCAGGAGCTAGCTATGGATTTGATTCTGAACTCACTCCCGGAGAGTTATGACCAGTTTTTCATGAACTACAACATGAACAACATGGAGAAATCAATTTCTGAGCTGCATGGGATGCTCAAAACTGCTGAGCAAAGCATTAAGAAAAAGCCCAATACAGTTTTGATGGTTCAGAAAGGAAAGGGTATGAAAAAGAAAGGGAAGGGCAAATGAAAGGGTAATGGCTTAGGTGGTAAGACCAAAGAGTCAAACAAGCCCGAAACCAAGCCTACACCCAAGAAGGCAAAGCCTCAAAAGGAAGGAATCTGCTGCTTCTGCAATGAACCCGGTTATTGGAAGAGGAATTGCAAACTCTACCTGGAAGATCTAAAAAAGAACAAGAAGGATAGCGAGGCTATTGCTTCAGGTATTTATGTTATAGACATTCATTTTTCTACTTCCTCTACATGGGTATTAGATACCGCATGTAGTTCTCACATTTGTACAAATGTGTAGGGTCTAAAGGACAGTAGAAAGCTGAAGAAGGGCGAGGTGGACCTAAGAGTTGGAAATAGAGCAAGAGTTGCTACTTTAGCCGTAGGAACTTATGAATTAGTTCTGCCTAATGGGCTTTCGTTAGTTTTGAACAATTGCTAGTATGTTCCTACTTTGAGTAGTAACATTATTTCTCTTTCTTATTTGCATAAGGAAGGTTATACTTCCATTATTAGGAATGGTAAATGTTCTATTTATTGTAATGACATTTTCTATGTTGATGGTGATTTGCATGTTAGTCATTATATATTAAATTTGGAACATCCTAATAATGGGAATATCGATAACGTAACTACTAAGAGGATAAAATCAAATGATTTAAATCCAACCTACCTATGGGATTGTCATCTAGGCCATATAAATGAGAAATGCATTTCTAAACTCCATCAAGATGGATTTCTAAACTCATTTGATTTTGAATCATATAATACATGCAAATCTTGCTTATTAGGAAAGATGATGAAGGTACCTTCTACTGGGCACAGTGAGAGGGCCACTGAATTATTGGGCCTCATACATACAGATGTATGTGGACCATTAAATATAGCTGCCAGAGGAGGTTATGTCTACTTCATTACATTTATAGATTACTTTAGTAGATATAGCTATATATATCTAATGAAACATAAATCTGAATATTTTGAAATGTTCAAAATATTCCAAAATGAAGTACAAAACCAACTTGGTAAAATAATTAAAGCACTTCATTCTGATCAAGGTGGTGAATATTTGAGCCAAGAATTCATTGACCATCTTATGAGTTGTGGGATAATCTCACAATTGAGTCCTCCAGGAACACCACAATGGAATGGCATTTCTGAATGGAGGAATCGAACACTATTAGATATGGTTCAATCTATTATGAGTCAAACAGATCTTCTACCATCCTTTTGGGGACATGCCCTAGAGACTGCTACGTTCACACTAAATCGTATTCCATTTAAGGCAATTGAAAAGACACCATATGAGATATGGACTAGAAAGAAACCAAGTTTATCTTTTCTCAAGATTTGGGGATGTGAGGTATATGTTAAGCAACAAGCCTCTAATAAATTAGCACCTAGATCCACAAAGTACCTTTTCGTGGGGTATCTTAAAGAAACGAAAGGATACTATGTCTCTAATCCCATCGATAACAAAGTGTTTGTTATTCAAAATGGTAAGTTTCTAGAAAGAGAGTTTGTCTCTAAAACAACTAGTAGGAGCGAGGTATATCTCGAAGAAATTTGAGAGTCACAAGATAGTACAGAATCACAGATGGAAATTAGAGAAGACTCACAACAAGTTACTGAGCCTCCTCAAGTAACACAAGGTCCACGAAGATCTGATAGGACACCGCATCAGCCTCAAAGATATGGATTTCTGATTACTGAAGGCCATGATGTGTTGCTCATTGAGAAAAATGAGCCCACTACCTATCGAAAAGCCACAGTGGGACCAAACTCCTAGAAATGGCTTAATGCCATGAAGTTTGAAATGCAATCCATGTACGATAATTAGGTATGGACCTTAGTTGATCCACCTGATGGTGTAAAAACCATCGGGTACAAATGGGTTTTCAAGGAGAAAATTGACATGGATGGCAATGTAAATGTCTTCAAAGTACAACTAGTTGC
Organism: Inga laurina; assembly: GCA_963855925.1. Taxonomy (NCBI): domain Eukaryota; kingdom Viridiplantae; phylum Streptophyta; class Magnoliopsida; order Fabales; family Fabaceae; genus Inga; species Inga laurina. Next base: position 59,866,444 of record OY979708.1, read on the forward strand.
AAAAGGATTCACTCAAACTCATGGTGTAGACTATGATGAAACCTTTTCCCCAGTTGCAATAGCCAAATCAATCAGAATCCTTTTTGCCATTGCAGCATATTATGACTATGAAATATGGCAAATGGATGTCAAAACAGCCTTCCTTAATGGAAAGCTGCTTGAGGATGTGTACATGACACAACCTGAAGGTTTTATGCGTCCAGAGGACTCTGGTAAAATTTGCAAGCTTCAAAGATCCATTTATGGATTGAAGCAAGCATCTCGAAGTTGGAATCATCGTTTTGATGAACTAGTCAAAGAGTTTGGATTCATTTAAAATATCGATGAACCTTGTGTTTACAAGAAGGTTAGTGGGAGCATAGTTGCATTTCTAGTGCTTTATGTAGATCACATCCTACTCATTGGGAATGATATTCTTACCTTGTAGAGTGTCAAGTCTTGGTTAGGTAAGTCCTTTTTAATGAAAGACTTAGGTGAAGCCACCTATATCCTAGGGATTATGATCTATAGGATAGATTCAAAAGACTACTAGGCCTAAGTCAGAGCACATACATAAATAAGATACTGCATAGGTTTAATATGCAAGATTCAAAAAGGGGTTACATGCCCATGTCTCATGGCATCCATCTTAGCAAGGATCTGTGTCCTAGTACACCTGATCAGTGAGATCACATGAGTAAGGTTCCATATGCCTCGGCCATTGGATCCATCATGTATGACATGTTATGTACTCGACCGAATGTCTCATTTGCCTTAAGTATAACCAGCAGATACCAATAACATCCTGGTGAGGGTCATTGGACTACCGTCAAGAATATCCTAAAGTATTTAAGAAAGACTAAGGACTTATTTTTTGTCTATAGTGGATTGGATGATGAGCTCTGCGTAACCGGTTACATAGATGCAAATTTCCAGACTGACCAAGACGACCTTAAATTGCAATCTAGATACGTATTCCTCCTGAATGGTAGAGCAGTAACCTGGAAGAGCTCCAAGAAGAGCACTGTAGCAGATTCTGCAAAAGAAGCTGAGTATATAGCAGTATTGGATGCAGCTAAAGAAGTCGTTTAGATCAGAAAGTTCATTACTGAACTAGGGGTGGTACCTACCATCTCAAACCGAATAGATTTGTTCTGTGACAATAGCGGTACTATTGCACAGGCTAAAGAACCTAGGTCACATAAAAGGACCAAGCATATACTTAGGCGATTTTATCTTATTAGAGAAATCAATGATAGAGGTGATATAAAGATTTGCAAAGTAGCAGGAGAAGATAATGTTGATTATCCTCTTACTAAGCCGCTTGCACAAGCAAAGCATGAGCGTTATGTTAGGACAATGGGAATTAGGCGACTTAATGATTGTACCTAGGGCAAGTCGGAGGATGTTGGAAATTGTGACCAAAGGGCTAACCATTGTACTTTGAACATTATTAATTTAATGAAATTTCTCTATTCTATTACCATATTATTTGTATGTTAACTGTGATAATTGTATCCTTGGATAATTCATAAATATTATCCTAAAATGTCCCTAGTCGGTCATCTATGCGGGAGCAGAGATGAAACAAGATCAGTATGACTTTGATAAGTATGGAGATACGAATCAAAGACTTAAGCACTTGTAAGAGTACAAGGTGCTGGACCGACCCACTATGAGAAAGCTACATGGATCAAGTCATAAGCTTTTCTCATGTATAACCACGTCACAATGCCCTTTGACCTGAGGTCATCATGGATTCCTACATGAGAGTTGCTAAGCTTTGAACTAGTCAAAAGTCACCTTTGATCGGGTGATGATAAAGGCTACAATCGGGCTTGGTGGTTTTTCATGCAGAGGAATATGAATGATCAAGATGGAATTTGTCCCTCACATTAGTAGAGAGATATTACTAGGCCCCTCGATGAGTAAGTCTGAGAAATGTATGGCAATACTACAATGGAGAGGAGTTTCCATTTCTATTGTCAAACTACTCAGGAATCAAGAAAGTAATAGCCAAGAATAAGAGGATGACATTATCCATGCCTCATCCTTGACCGATATATCGTGTGACAAAAGGGACATGACATGGTTCTATGACAGGTTGCATCGTGTTAACGATCCTCATATGAATTGGGTAGTCATGATGTCTTGCTAGAGGCCGCTTGCGACTTGTGGGTTAGTACAGTTATTGGCCCACTGCCAACTTCATATGGGTCTACAGGATCGCACACAAGAATGGCCCAACACGAGATAATGTTTAGTTAATGTGGACGAATTATATATATATGTATATATGTAATATAAAAATTCGCTAATAATATTATATAGATATGTTTTTTTGAAATACATATTATATATATATATGTATATAAATTATATGATATTATTATATTGTGTTAGTTTTAAATTTAATTTATTAAGATAAATTAAATCTAATAACTAACATGATCGAGATATGGTATCTCAGATTTAATTTATGAAGATAACTTAAATCTGATAGCTCTTTATTTGGATTAAATAAATAGGTTAAATTAAAATTGTTGGACAGATTTAATTTAAACTGAATTTATTTAATTAGCTCATTAAGATAATTAATAGTTAATTAATTTCGAAATTAATGATTATTAATTTTGAAATTTGAAAATAGCCCTCATAGGTTATAAACTTGATAGAGCAGATATACTGAGATACACATAAGAATTGAGAGCCGCAAGGGAAACCCTAGGAGACATCAGAGGTGCTAGCACACAGTCTCGATTGGAGAGCATTCGTGTGGATACCGGTAGAGGGAGCAGACCTGACGTGTTGACTCCTGGAGATTATGAAAACCCTGAATCAAAAAAGGTATGAATCCTTCTAACTTGGATTAAACACCGTTGATAGATCATTGATTCAGATCGGTGAAAATTTTTAAAATTCTTCCGCTGTGCCTACCGATTCTAACAGTAAGTTCATCATGTTCAGCAGCAACTCAATAAATCATGGCTCGCGCCACAAACGATAGCACTCACGGCTGTAAACATAATGCACTAGGCCCGCTTTCGTGGTAATCAATATGCTAGCTTTCGCTATAATCACTATGCAGCAGCATCACAAAGCACAAAGCATCACAAAGCTCAAAGCTCCATAAGGCGTCATAAGGTATCACAAAGCAGCAACAGCAGCAACACAAAGCATGATAGGCATACATACAATACATTTACACAAAGTATAAGAGAAAGAGTCACTACCTGTATATTTCCTAACATTCCTGGGCACAGTGGTATCACAAGTCTGGCAGATATCAAATTCTATAACTAAATTATGGACAACCGATCAATTTCTTTTTCAAATACTTATTTCCATAATACTCTAAGTTGGTTATCATTTGAACTCTTTAGGTGGCTATAAGAGGCCTAAACATAAGCCAAAAGGGTTAGGAGAAACTACCCTGAAGACCCCTTTTCGGAAACAGAACACTAATTTTTGACTGAATCACTCGAGTCAAGATTACCTCACTCGAGTGATGAAAGACTTGTACTCAAGTGAGAATGCCTCTTACTCGCGAGTGTTTAGCAGTGAGCAGTAACCATGGCTAGAAAGTGCTCACATACTCGAGCATGAAGTTTTGCACTTTGAGTGATAAAGCCAAAATCACTCAAGTCCCAAAAAGTGCAATACAAGAAGTGACAACTCGAGAGCACAGCCAACCTCAGAGGGAAAAGCTCAGTTGAGGATACCCCTTAGCACTCGGGTGAGAAGACCACACTTGCGAGTGTCAGAACACACTCTTGAGGATTGGTCAGCAAGTAAGGACCCGAGACTTAGCCCTTAACATGAACTCATAGCTTCACTCAAGTGAACTCATGCTCACTCGAGTGATCATCAATATCACTCGCGGTTTAAGGAGTGCACTCGAGCTTTCTTCATGAAAACTCAGGCAGAAGACAAAAGAGAAAGGGAAATTACACGATAGCACTTGAGTGAGACCCCCTTACTCCAGTGATGCTATCAGATTGCCAAATCGTAGCAACTGACAGAAATTTCCAGATTTACCAAAACTGATCCCAATAGTTCCCAAACTTCACACAAAGCCCATTCCCACTTAAAATTGCCTAAGGAACACATTGGTAACCTCCACAACACCCAAAAATCCATTTGAACCACAATATAACCCTTGGGTCTCTATAACACACACAACTCGCAATTTTAATCCACACACTTCTAAAATTCAAAACCACATCAAACACTTAAATCACTTCCCGATGAACTAATTCCAACATCATCCACGATGAAATTCATATATTCAAAATTTACACAAAACCAGGGCATATTCCAGATTTTATCAAACTTATTCAAAAATCATAATAAATATACCAAAAAGCATCAAATCCTTACCTCTTCACTTTGCCAAAACCAGTACCTTGATTTTCAAACTTCCAAATTGCTCCAACACCAAAACCACCACCTTTCAAAATTCTGAAACCACCACAATGGAGCTCTTAACACTATGAACAAGTTTAATGAAGAGTGTTTGAGCATATGAGAACTATTACTCACCAAAATTCAAGCTTTCATTTTCTCTTTCCACCTTGGTCCCCGAAAATAAAGGATAGAGAGAGATGGTGAGATATGATAAAGATGATGATGATAGGTGTAATCTTTTCCCTTGCCCATACTCCCCCTCAACCGAATAGGAGAGAGAAGAGAGAAAAAAGGTGATGTTTGACTTTTAGCATGATCCATTGGCCCACAAAATGACACTTGTCTTAATCTTGCTCACTCTTGCATGAGCTCACACAAATGCAAAACATAGGATTCCGACCCATAGACAATAGATCTCAACCCTTGATCTTTAATCACTAATGAGATTCCTCTTTGGTAATGACCAATTGATTGGTAAATTTCCAATTTTACCATTTTGCCCCTGGTTTCACTATGATTAATAAATCATCACTATGAACATTTATATCAAATTCACATCACATTTCTTCAAAAGTGTTTAATTACACTAATTACAATCAATTTCAAAGTCATTAGCCCTTAATATCAAATTGGGTCATTACACCTCTAATGTCTACTAGGGTTTTTTCGTGGCTCTGAATTCTCATCCGTATATGAGTTTTTCTGCTCTATCAATTTTATAACCCATGAGGGCTACATTCGAATTTCAAAATTAATCTTGATTAATTTTGAAATTAATTAACCCTTAATTATCTTGATGAGCTAATTAAATAAATTCGGCTTAATTAAATCTGTTCATGACCATTACTTTCCTGATTCCTAAGTAGTCGGACAACAGAAATAGAAACTCCTTTCCATTGTAGTATAGCCATTCATTTCTCAGACTCACTCATTAAAGGGCCTAGTAATATCTCTCTACTAATATGAGAGACAAATTCCATCTTGACCATTCATATTCCACTACACGAAAAAACACCATGTCTGATTGTAGCCTTTATCATCACCCGGTCAAAGGTGACTTTTGACTAGTTTAAAGCTTAGCAACTCTCGTATAGGAATCCATGATAAACTCAGGTTGAATGGCATTGTGACGTGATTATACATGAGATAAGCTTATGACTTAATCCATGCAACTTTCTCATAGTAGATCGGTCCAGCACCTTGTACTCTTACAAGTGCCAAAGACTTTGATTCGTATCTCCATATGTTATCAAAGTCATACTGGACTTGTTTCATCTCTGCTCCCATATAGATGACCAACTAGGGACATTTAGGACAATCTTTGTGAATAATATGATAACATAATGGAGAAAATTTATTAAATTAATAATGTTCAAAGTATCATGATTGACCTCTAGGACACAATTTTCAACAGTAGTTACCCTAACTAATTCCATTAGCCACTTAGTCACACCTCTTGATCTTTTAGTTAGTGGTGAATTTCCTCTTCGGTAGCTAAGTAAATGGCGAATAAATTTCTTTCTTCCCATTTTACCCCTGACTCTGTCAATTTTAGCTAGATTACTACTTTGGGTATTATACAATACATGATCAAATCATGGTTAAACCTCTAAAAATAGCCCTGGCCAAGATCATGGACAGTACCCACACACAAGAATACTCATCCACACAATAATCAAATCTCTTTTAAATGAAGCCTACATTTACCTCTACGCGTTTCCACAAGTTATTCGATAATATGGTGGCCCTCCAACTAGCTAACTAACACAAAACACCTCAAATGAGAAATTGGAGACCATAGAATTGAAGCTTATAGTGAGTAGAAGAAGTTTCCTGAAGGACTTACCAGATAATAATGTCATTGTTGGGTCAAAATTGGCTTTGCTATTCAGGAAAAGTTCCTATTCACTCCTCTTCTCTCCTCTAACAATTTTTTGGGATTTTTGCTATTTTTCCTTGCTTTTATGGGGGCTGGCTGAACTTATGGGCTAAGATGGAGTCATAAAAGCTTTTGCCACATGTCAGAATCCTGTGGTGCCACTTGTCTAGCGCTCCAATCAAATGGTAACATGTGTCACTTACTTTAATAAAGTAGGTCCCATCTCTTTTCCTGGGGTTTATCAGTCCTTTTTGTCAAGGAAAGTGAGGGTCTAATGGTTTTCCCTAGCTCCTAGTTTCAGAGTTCAAAAAAGTTAGTTAGGTGGGCGAGTCAGAGACTGGTAGATTTCCCCTACTTGGGGCGCAGTGGCATCCTTTGGTAATGACATCTAAAAAGGTAAGGTTACTTCACCATCATTAGGGGACAAGTGTCATGCTCCCATTTAGCCAACACATAAAGTAAAAAAGTAACTTCATCATTAAGGGACAAGTGTTGTATAGAGATTGCACCAACACAAAAGTCAAAAGCACTTTTGTCCTTCCACCATAAGATGGTGCCATATGTCAACTTCATTAGTGAAAGGAGAGTCTGGGGATTTCCCTAGGTCTACCTAGATGTGTCATTTTGTGGTCCCTACATATAGTAAGATTAATCTATTTAATTATTACTTTATGAATTTGTGGTCCTGGAGTATTCCTAAGTTTTGGCCAAGTGTATATGGAGGGGTTAGATTTGGATTTTACATAATTTGATGGTTCTATTGTGTTTAGGAGGGAAAATTAGGTGGCCTTACAGTTGATCACTTTTCTAGAAAATCCCTATAAAGCAAAATGACCAAAACACCCCCAAAACCCTAAGTTAGGGGCTGCCAAGGGCATTTTTGTCTTTTAACAATGAATTTGGTAATTTTGAGGCCGAAAATGGATTCCATGGGAAAAAATATATAAGAATAGCCCGGGTCAAAATTTCACGAAAAGTACAGTTGGACCGGGTACCGCGGGTCTGGGCCGAGTCGGCATTTTGGTTATTTTTCAATATAGACTCGTATAACCACTAGAAACACTATGAAAGTGTCTAAACTAGTACGTGAATAGATTTTAACCTAATTCTTGTACATTTGGAATTTTAGGACCGAGTTGAGAGCCAAGTCGTTGGCATGAACTTCGAGGCACGTTTTACAAGGTGGAAAAGGTTTCAAATAGTAACTCTATCTTTCATACACCATGTGAATGTTTCTATACTTTGTATATGCCATCTTCTGTGATATGTATGATACACAGTACCTACAAGTACTCTAATGAATAGTACCTATAGGTACACTAATATGACCAATCGAGGACTGAGGTACGGAATATATAAGGGTTGGAACAGTAGTTATCTCTGAACACTTTTTTTACTAAATTGAGTTATGTGTTAGTATAATATTACATTATCTAGTATTTGGCATATTTACTTATTGCATCTTCTATGAATGATTATTTGTTACTACTTAAATTCGTTTGTATCTCACCCTTTTTCAATTAAATAAATATTCCAACGGGAACCAGTGGCTCCAAGGGTAAAGTAGTAGACACAGGCAATTGAAGGTTGCAGACCCCGAGCTCAGAGCAGTTGGGTTATATTAGTTAAATTTGTATATTTTAGATATTTTGGGAAAACGTGTATATATTACCAATCCCTACAGGGAGACTCCTGTATATAAACATGTCCTTAATATCAGTATGTTTCTGCTATTTCCATATGCCTTATAAAACTTTACTCTATGCATATCAAAATGTTAATGAGTGTTTACATAGAGAAAGGAGAAACACATAGGAGAGGCATTAGGCAAGTGAACTACCCCTTTTCTGGGAATCATCCCTGACGACTTTGTGAATACCTACGGGCAGCTAGTGATGCAATACTAGACTGAGAATGGTCTAAGGAAATTGCAGAACCTGAGGAAGCGGGTACAACCAAGGCTAGTGTATAGACCACAAGTATTTAGTCAGCCAAAGGCAACTGGAATGATGTTTGAGACAAGGGTGGTCTCAAGATACCGGTGGTTAGGAGCATATAAAACAAGTATCTATGTTTTGGCACAGGAAAACAAAAGTTAAGCGGGCTCAACCCAGGGAAATCTTAGAATGGGTGACCCCCTGGGAAGTAAGTTGGAAAGGTAATGGAGACTTGAGGAATAGTGATTATCTTAAGGTTTCTCCATGACTAATGATCATCTTAATTAGACGATTTAAAGGATACTTAGAGGTATAAAGTGATGATATAAGTATTGATTTTAATATGGAACATTACTATTGTAGTGAGTACTATCCAAAAAAGTTGATTTGATGAGGTTATGGAAACTTGAGGCATAGTAAATGTTTGGAGGTTTCTCAATGCTAAGTGATGATCCAAGTAACACTGATGTGTTAAAGGTATGTAGGAATGATATGCAGTAAGGATAAGCTTGAATCAGATCTAAGCTAAAATTGTGCTTAGGTCGAAATGTGAATCAGGTTGTATTATGATTCTATTTCATGACAAAGGTTTAAACCTTGTGAACCTTAAGGATGATGTTAAACCTTCAGTGATGTTTTGAGGATATTACCCAAATACCGTAGAGGTTAGAATAGGCGCTATTGATCCTGATTCTTAGCAAACTATTGGGTATACTTGAGGAAAATGATTTCCAATATGTGTGATATTGAGGTTCTAGATTTCATGAAAAAACTAAAAGTTGGGTTAGAGACCCAAGGCTGTAAAATCCTATATGCCAGGTATGTTGTAGTGGACTTGTGTGTCTAGAGGCCCTAACACCTAGTGGACTAGTGTGTCCTTAGGCTAGCAAATTTATTCACCTTTACGTTGGATTAGTGATAATCCCTAGAATTGAGGAATAAGATTTTTATGGATACAAATCCTTGCCGAAAGGGATTTTATAACCTAGCTAGCTGTTAAGTATAGCATAGGGAAAGATTATGATCAAAAAATATTCCCTTAAAGGATTGATTGAGGTGATAGCTCTCTGATGAATTAAGAGATAGAATTGATTTACCTGCTATTCCACTAACTTAAGGCTATACTAAGAGTCAATTGGTGGATGACAAAGAATTTGTTCAAAGGTATAAGTAGACGGGTTACCATTTAAGTTGAAATGGGCCAGGAACTGGCACAAAGGACCACAGAGGGTGGGTTCAGTCCGGTGTTATAGGAAGTTCTTGTAGGACTCTTAATCATCCTGACATTATTAAAGCTCCTATTAGGACATAAATATCAAAGTGCACAGTGAAAGTCTACTACTCTGTATTAATCACAGAAAATTGAAAAGGTAATTGTTAAGAATTATGTTTAATACACTGAAATCTAGGCAACTCCATTCCAAGCTGAGTAAATGTAAGTTTGGCTTTCAGAAGTTAGACTTTTAGGCCATATAACCTCATAGCAAGGAGTCTTAGTGAATCCTTGCAACGTGGAAGCAGCCCTGAACTGGAAGAGGCCAAAGACTGTCTTTAAATTTTGCAATTTTATAGGTCTTGCAAGGTATTACAAAATTTCTCCAGAATAGTATTGCCTTTCACAAGGTTAACTCAAATTATCTGTGGGATCGTAATTGGGAGAAGTACTTCACTAAACTGAGATGAAAATTAACATCAGCATTGATATTGATAATCCTAGATCTATTGTGGACCTTTGTCGTCCTTACTGATGCAAGTAGGCATGGATTGGGAAGTGTTTTATTGCAGCATGGCCATGCATTGACTTATGCATCTAGAAAATGGAAGCCTCATGGAAAAAAAGAATTTTTATCCCACACATGGTTCTGAGTTAGCAGTAATTGTGTTGCACTGAAAATCTGGAGATGTTACTTTTATGGTGCGAATGTAGTGTTGTACTGCAACCACCAAGATTTGAAGTATTGATATAATCAAAAAGAACTGAATAAGAGGAAGTGTTACCTGAAGTTTATGGCTATGTATGTGTAGCAATTTTAGGGGACAAAATTTATTTAAGAGGGAGAAATGTAACACCCTAAATTTTATTCACCAAAATGCATTGTAATTATTTGAAATATTCAATAAAGTGGAATGGTGAATATTCAAGACCATAGGAATTAAATATTGAAAAATTGAAATGTGATTATGTTGCCAGTGAAATTTCCTTTGAGGCAGCGAGTTCGTCATCTGGTTTTGGATGACCAGATGATGACCAAAAATTATGAAATTTAACAAGATAAAACTATATATCCTAAGCTTTAATTTGATAGTAATGGGTAATTTTTTAAGCTATACATAAAAAGTTATGGATTTTTAAAGTTAGCCCAGGAAGACTGACTATATTTTTTCAGCTTCCATTTGGCAAAAAGCTATATTTTTTCCTGAAACTACAATCAATAGGTGTTTTATAGCCTTTGGAATCACTCAAATTTGATATCTACAAATAAAGATGTGATTTTTTAAAGTTTGGGTAGAAAATCTACCAAAATTGCCACTAATTCGAAAATGAAAGAAAATGTAATGGAACATGTTGTAATTATGGGATAAATTAACATCAGAAAATTTTGCATCTCCTATGCATTTGGAATGTCACTTATGGGCTAACTAGATGAGGGATATTTGGTTCAATTACAATAGACGTTTATGACACCAATTTCATGTAGATAAGTCCAAAAAAAAGTGTCAAAAAGTCATATTTTGAGAATTTTAGTAATTAGGATAATTAGAGGAAAAAGGGAGATATTTGAAAACACTTTGTCTTTTATGCTCCATTTCTATTGGCCAAAGAGATGGCGAGAGAGAGAGAGAGAGAGAGAGAGAGAGAGAGAGAGAGAGAGAGAGAGAGAGAGAGCTCTTTAGATTTTTAGAGATAAGCAAGAGCAAAGTTTCAAGGTAAGGTGGATTTCCTTGGTATTTTGGTTTCTAATTTGGAAAATCACTTCTCTAAGTTACTCTTCTCCATGATTCAAGGTGTTTAGCAAGCAAAAAATTAGGGTTTGTGGAGGCAAAGAACTCGGCCAAGAGAGAAAGGAAGAAGGAAGCCAAAGGTAGCTTTACCAACCTTAAATATTTGTTGTAGAGATTGTTGTTGTTGGTTTAATCAGTGGTTTTGTGGTTGATTTGTTGTAAATTGTAAATTTGGGAAATGATGAACCCTAGCTATTATGCTGCCAAAATTTGATCTAAATCATGTTTAGAATGTAATTAAGTGGTTAATCAAGTAATTAGGAGTAGAAAGGAGCAAGGATTTGAGTTTAAAATTCAAAAACCCCAATTTTTTTTTGGAATATTCCCAAGTTTTGGCCAGGTGTAGATGAAGGGGTTAGACTTGGATTTTTGATAATCTAATAGTTCCATTATGTTCAAGAGGGAAAATTAGGTAGAGTTATAGTTGATCACTTTTCCAAAAAAGCCCTAGAAAGCGAAATGCCCAAAACATCCCTGAAACCCTAAGTTAGGAGCTGCCAAGGGCATTTTTTTCTTTTGACAGTGAATTTGGTAATTCTAAGGCCGAAAATAGATTCCTTGGGCAAAAATATGTAGGAATAGAAGGTCAGAATTTTGACAAAAGTACGGTCGGGTCCCCAAGGGCATTTTGATTATTTTTCAATAGACTCATATAACCACTAGAAATACTATGGAAGTGTCTAAACTATTACATGAATGGGTTTTAACATAATTCTTGTACATTTGGGATTTTAGGACCAAGTTGAGAGCCGAGTCGTTGGCATGAACTTTGAGGCACATTTTACAAGGTGGAAAAGGTTTAAGGTAGTAACTCTATCCTTTATACATTATTTGAATGTTTATATGCCTTAAATATACTATCTTCTGTGATATGTATGATGTATAGTGCCTATGGGTACACTAATAAATAGTACCTACAGGTACACTGATACGCCCAGTCAAAGATTGAGGTACGGAATGTGTAGGGCTTGCAACAGTGGTTGTCTCTAAACACATTTCCGACTGAATTGAGTTATGTGTTAGTATAATATTGCATTATCTGGTATTCAGCATATTTATTTATCACATCTTCTATGAATGATTATATGTTACTTGTGAGAATTCATTCTAGTTTTCATGGCTTAACTTCAAAAATTCAGATCTCCTAGTGTACAAGTCCAAATAATATAAATGACCTTTCAAATTAAAGCTTGATATGTCTATTTTCATTCTTCAAAATTTCACATTCATTGAACATCATTTTGCTATCCAAAAACATAACAAAAATAAGGTACCTAGAAGGAACCCTATTCTGGTAGAAAGTCTAGTTTTACACTTTGAATTCCCGTTTTTTTTTGGCTATTTTTGTCAACACCCATTAACATTTTGATATGCATAGAGTAATGAGAGCAAAGTTCCATAAGGCATATAAAAACAGCGGAAACATACTAATATTAAGTACATGTTTACATACAAGAGTCTCCCTGTAGGTATTGGTAATATATACATGTTTTCCCAAAATATCCAAAATATACAAATTTAACTAATATAACCCAACTACTCTGATCTTGGGGTCTGCACCCTTCAATTGCTCATGTCTACTACTTTACCCTTGGAGCCACTAAAATAAATGGAAATTATGGGAATGTTGTGTGCCTAACTGGCTGTGGGTGATATTTTTCTTTGAAAACAAACTTAATAATGGTCATATAGTATTTACAATCTCTGCAATTGTTTGTACATAAAGATATGAATTTTCAAAATTTGAAGAAAAATTCTAGCAGATTGGGTCAAAGGTGCGAAATTGACAATGTAAGGGTATGATGTAGTATTCTTGAACTCTAAGGTTAAGAATTGGTGTTCTAGGTTAATTGACCACTTCAACTCACTTGTTGACTTGATTAAATGACCCTAATGATAACCAACTTGAGTGTTAGAATTATGAAAGAACTGGACAAAATAATAATTTGTCGTCTATAAATTCTAATTATAAGACCTAAAAGCTATTCAGAGGTTAAGACCTTCTCGAGCTCAGAGAAATGGTTAGATATTTTTCAAGGGAAACAATAGGTAGTAAACTTACTTACTTGCATGTACATGATGTTTATGTTTTGTATTAACTTGCTAAACTACTTTTCTTAATTAAGTAAAGCATGTATGAATGAATGAAGCTTTGTTTCTGATTTTACTGTGGCCATATGTATGTTGCATGAAATATTGAGCATGTAGAATATCATCATGTGAACATGAGCCTATGTAAGGCAAGCATATCATGCACTAACATTCATCTTACATGCATTGTCTGTAATGTTTACTACTAAAATTCTCTCAAATCTCACCCTCCCCTACCCACCATATAGTTACATAAAGAAGAAAGGAAGAATGCTTGAAGATGAACCAGAAAGATGAATGACGAAAAATGTGTATTAATTTATTATATGTAAATTAGTTGCACGACCCAATTATTTGTATGAATAGTATGAATAATAGAATGAATACATAAATTAGAATTTAATCAGTAATCGAGATCATTATAACTAAGTATAAGAACAAGAATAAGAACGAACTCTTATCTCGATAAGATTAACGGCTCAACAGTCGAAAATGAGTAATAATCCTCGAGAGAATGTAAGTAAACTCTTCCGTGTACATAATAAAGGGGCAAAAATGTAAGGTATTATAGTAGGCACATCAACATGTGTTTGATATAAATTAAAGAGTAAAATATACTTTTTATGATTTTATGAATAACCTTAAAGTAGATTTTATATTTCATCTGACCAAAAGTATACACACCAATTTAGAAATTGAAAGTGATATGATGGGGGGAATGGACAAACTAGAAAATAAGTTTGAAGACATGAACGTGATGGATGATCAAACCTGTCTCTTACAACCCGAGCCATGAAAACACCACAAGGATGATCAATCCTTGACACAATCAAAGTATTTGCATGAGAATACAAGGATGCAAGTAAAGCTCACACAAGAGAAATAAAATTCTCAATTATCATTCAAGTCTGAAATCTTAGACAAAAACGCAGCCTTCTTATATAGGCAACAAAAGAGCACTCTAGAACTGAAAATCTAGTCATAAATGCAATAATGATGCCTTAATAATGATTGATTGTCTTGGGTGGCACTATTCAAACATAAAAGAATTAGAAAATTACTTATTCTTTAAGACTAAGTCAGCTACCTAAAAATAAGAAACTAAAACAAAGTCTTCAAGAGCAATCTTTGACCAAAAGGCCTTATTTAATGCAAATAAAAAAGGAAAATACAACAAAACAAAATTAAATCATATTTGATCTATAAGGACGCCTTTTAAATGCTTCTTGAGGTGTCTTAGGTGTCACTTATGATCCTCCTCCAAGGCACATATTCATCACATGGTATTTTAAGTGAATTCCGTCACTACAAAAAAAAAACATTAAATTTCCAACAGAATTTGATTCCATGACAAATTCCGTCAAAAAAGTTTCAAATAGAATTTTCGTTAGATTTTTTCCGTGCAAAATTTACCGCGGAATTAGCCATGAAAAATATTTCCTGGCAAATTCCATAAAAAATTCTATAGCAAATAATTTTGCCATAGACTTAGCCATGAAATAATTCCATGGCTAATCCAGTGGCTAATTTTGCCGCTAGATTAGCCATGGAATTTTCTATCCTAATTTGCCATAAAATAATTTTGTGGCTAATTCTATCAAAAAAATTTAAAAATTATTTTTTTTTAAATAAATTTAATTTTAAAAAATATCTTTATAAAAATTAAAACTATGATATTATTAGCCATATAAATATTTAAAAATTAGGGTTAATATCATCTTTCAAGCCTCAAGTTTTACCTCATTTTGGTTTTGGATCCTCAAGTTTCCAACTATAGGTTTTGGTCCCTGTTGGAGTAAAATGATTATATAAAAATTTATTTATGATATTATTAGTTATTAATTAATGTTAATTAAAAATAAAATTTAAGTTTAAAAATTAGAAAAAAATATAGTCATATGAAATTTTTGTGAGATGTAAAATTTTTTCCATTCAAAATTAATTTATATTAAAAATTATAAGAATATGTAAAAATTATTTTATAGTGTTATTAAAATTATATTTAGTTTTTGACAATAATATATACTTTTGTATAAGAAACAAATATATAGTTCTAAATAATTGATTATATATAATAAGATTACACACACACACACACACACACACATATATATATAGTTTTGCAATAACATAATACTAAAGAATTCCAACACAACTAATAAAGTGTTGCACATGTGCAAATGAGGCACGGGTTCGAATTCTCTTGGGGCTAATAGGAAAACCATATTTCAGGAAATATGTAAGCAACATGTAAATTAAATTTGTCAGGAAATAGAGCCCGTAGTAAGGTGGCACCTGCCAGAGTTGCCACGCACTTGCACCAAAGCTACCATGTGGTAGCGTACGGACATGCCATATGACATTTGAAATATTTAAAAAGATGGAATTAATTTTGGATAGAATTAGATTCTGTCAAAACTTTCCAACAGAATCCAATTCTATCGGAAAATGATTTGTCATTCTTGTATTAGCAAGGGAATTCATTCTGTTAGAAATTCTACTAGAAATCGATTTTCATCGTAAACCATGGCAAATTCCGTCAGAAACTCTGAATTCCATGGCAAATTCCATCAGAAATTTAGTGTTTTTTGTACTGCGCAATCTGTACAACACATGCGCCTTGTATATCATCTTGTTGGGCTTCTAGCAATGTGATCACCATTCTTGGGCTCTTGTTGGGCATATTAAAGGATGCCTCTTCCAACTAAATGGACTCCAACTCTTTAAGTTCTCTTATCAAACAATTCAAGGTCTCCTTGATAGCTTTAGTCCTTGCTCTTGTCATTGGGTCTCCAATGTTTTGTAATGGATCTTTTGAGACATTAGACTTCTATGTTTAAGCCTGGGCTTCCATCTTCAAGCCTTTCTCTTCCTTTGGAGCTTCGTCTCCATCTTGCCATGCTCCTCCATCATTCCCTCCTTGTTCAACAAGATTCATCTTTGAATATACAACATGAAAGAGAGACAAGTCAGCCACATTAAAAGTAGCACTAACAGTACCATAGGAGCTTGGTAGATCTATTTTATAAGCATTGTCATTTATACTCTCTAAGACTTGGAAAGGGCCATCTCTTCTTGGTTGTAACTTAGATTTCCATTGTTCTAGAAACCTCTCCTTTACTAAGTATACCCAAACCCAATCTCCAGGCTTAAAAACAATCTTTTTGCAACCTTTGTTAGCTTTCCTAGCATATTGTTCATTCTTCCTCCCAATATTGGCTCTCATTGTAGCATGCAATCCTCGCACAAATTTGGCCTTTTTTTACCATCAGGGTTAGCTCGTTCACTAGAAGGCAATGATAAGATATCCAAAGGTGACAAGGGATTAAAGCCATAAACAATCTCAAATGGAGTGAAGAAAGTAGAGGAATGAACAGTTCTATTCTATGCAAATTCTATATGAGGAAAACAATTTATGCAATTTTTCAAGTTCTTTTGAATTATTGCATGCAACAAAGTAGTGAGTGTTATATTTACTACCTCGGTTTACCCATCCATTTGGGGATGTTCCATAGTAGAAAACAATAACTTTGTTCCTAGCTTACTCCATAAAATCCTCAGAAATGGCTAAGAAACTTTACATCCTTATCATTCACAATTGTTTTAGGCAATCCTTGCAATCAAACAATTTCCTTCAAGAACAGGTCAGCAATATGCATAGCATCATTTGTTTGTGAACATGCAATAAAATAAGCCATTTTACTAGACCTATCAACCACAACAAAGATACTATCCTTGCTAGATTGAGACCTAGGTAAACCAAACATAAAATCCATAGAAATATCAACCCAAGGTTGGGAAGGCACAGGTGATGGGGAATGCAATCCATAGGGTTGAACCTTAAATTTTGCATGCTTACACATCACACATTTATCAGAAACAAAAATCACATCTTTCCTCATATGAGGCCAATAAAAGTGTTCTTGCAAAAGAGCTCATGTCTTATCAACACCAAAGTGACCCATCAAACCACCACCATGAGTTTCTTTTACAAGCAATTCACACATTAGAATAATTGGGAATGCATAATTTATCTTTCTTAAAAAGAAACCTATCATTTCATGCAAACCATGCTTTTTATATGAGCACATTAACAGCCCCCACCTTTGATATAATTTGCTTCCATCATTAGAAAATGCATGGCCCACTTACAAACTTACTTACACCTTCACATAGACAAACATTTAGCACATCACCTCACTTTTATCCAACCCACATGACTCATACTTGTACATACTTAGCCATTTAATTAGACATTCTTGTAGTTCTCCATTCATATTACCAAGCTAGCCAAAAGAAAGAAAGAGACATGAGTGAGGGAGGTGAACTTGAGGAAGAAGACAATCGGAGAAGAAGAAGAAGGAAGTGATAAACCTCACATGCAACTACTGTTCCTTATGTAGGTGAGTTCCCTTTACATATTCCTAACTTTTTTCATTGGATTTGAGGCTGTCTTTTATGTTGTTTCATAGCTGGAAGTGAGAAACATTACCAAAAAAATGTTGTGTATCAATATGTTTCAAAATAGAGATTGTATGTTGATTTTGGGTAGGATTTCTGGTCTCTTTGGTTCTGAAATTAGATCATTAGCCTCAGGACATATATATAGGAGAGTATAAAGTTAAACTTTGTGAGGTTTAATGTCACACCCTTACCTTCTTTTAACTTTTAAGAGTATTTACCAAAAACGATATGCGGTTTTAAAGGCAACACAGAAATAACATGAATATACTGATAATAAGGGCATGATTACATAAATTCCCCATAGGGGTTTGTACATGACCATTACCATCAATGTAGCAGGGCTACTTGGGTATCCAAACCCATCCCAGTGAAACAAAGACATCTTCTCGTCTTTGTTCCACTACTGCAATCCCCTCATATGGTTCTCTGCATTGTTCTCAGCATATCTTCTGTCTTCTCCTGTCTAAATTGTTGGTAGGGGAGGGTGAGATTCAAGAGAATCTCAGTAGGAAAACAATACAAATATGTATTTATGATAAATGTTTATGCATGACATACTTGCAACACATAACTCATGCTCACACAATGACAAATCTGTAAGCTCAATGCTTCAAACAATATACTTATGGCCACAGCATAAATTGAAATATAGCTTCAAATCATTCATACATGTTTCACATAATCAAGCAAAACAATAGCATGCACCAACACACTAACACAAATATCATATACATACAGGAGAGGTAAGTCCCCTACCTTAACCCTTTTTCGTCTTGAGACGTGTGCCTCGTAAAGTGTGCCAGCAATTGGGCTCACAACTTGGTCCTATAATTCCAAATATATAATCTAGACACTTCCATAGTATTTCTGGGGGGTTATATGAGACTATTATGAAAATTTACTAAAATGCCCACGGGGACCCAGCCTGACCCCGCCGTACCCGGTCCGGCTGTACTTTTCCTGAAATTTTGACATGGGCTATTCTGACATATTTTTACCCAAAGAATCCATTTTTGGACTCAGAATTATCAAATTCAATGTCAAATTACAAATTTACCCTTGGCAGCCCTACTTTAAGGGTTTCAGGCGTTTTCGTAATTATGCTTTTTCGGCCTTTTCCAAACAAAGTGACCAACTGCAACCCCACCTAATTTTGACCCCTGAACTCAACGGAATCATCAAATCATTGAAAATCCATATCTATCCCTTAGATCTAGCCATAGCCAAAATCTTGATATACTTTGGGAAGAATCGGTGTTTTTCGGTTTCGGCTCCATAAACATGTTCCTTTCTACTCCTAACTACTTTATTGACTATTCCATTAAGTTACAACTACCCTTTAGTACCAATTTGGGCAGCATAACAGCCCCACACACCCATTTTCCATTTTTAAAACCAATGACAATCTGGCAAAATTTCACCAATTAAATTGTTCACAACAGCTAGAATAGTCAATATACAAGAGTTTGGAAGTTACCTCAAGCTCCCCTTGGCTTTCCTCATGGTGGACGAAACCCTAGCTGTCCTAACATAGAAATTGAGCTTGGTAACCCTAAATCACATGAATAGGAAGCTTAGGAATGGAGTTATACGCATTAAGAACCGATTTACCAAAGAAAACACTTACTTTTGCAAGCATTTTCCTCCCCTTTCTCTCTCTAAAATCTCACACTTTCTCTACCTTGTTTTAGCTTGTTCACGTCAATTTATGGCTGAGCAAGAAGAGAATGATTGCTTTTTAATATTATATCATGCTTTAATGAATTATTTAATCAATTTCCCAATTTTCGGATTTTTTACAAAACTCTGGCAGATTTTCTGCCAAAACTTTGAAAAATCATAACTAATTCTAGAAACATCGAATCGGAGTGATTCCAAAGCCTATAGAACCATTATTGAGTCTAGTTTCAAGGAAAAACATATAATTTTGCTAGATGGAATCACAAAATTCCTAGAATTTCAATCTTTGCATATTGTTCCAGAAATTTCATAGTTTTTTTGTGCTGAATTCAAAAATTCATAAATTTTTTTATATAGCTATAATTGAGTCAAATAACCTATCAAATTAAAGCTTAAGATGTCTACTTTCATCTTGTAAAATTGTATAATTTTTGCTCATCATTTGGTCTTCCAAAACCTCATGATAAGCTCACTACCTCATAGGCAATTTCACCAAAAACATAATTACTTTCTCCAAAATTCACCATTTTACTTTCTTTAATACCCCAAAGATATAAGAATCATTAGGGAATAAATTTGGGCTCCTGCTAAACTGGGGCTTAGCAGTCCACTTATTTCAGGCTTATTCTTTACCCTTAAATCTCAAAATTCGGGATATTACATTTAGAGCATAAATTCATGGCTGCATATTAGTTTTCTTCACTCTATTCTACTCGCTAGAAAATAGAGGTTTTGCTGGAAAGTTGTATAAGCTTAAATGATAGCTATAGATGGAGTTTTTGACTTGGTCTTTTGGTATAGAAAGTTTAGGATGTCTAATAGGTGATAAAATCAAGAAGATTTCAATTTGGAGTAAAAATTAATGAGTTCATGATTTTTAAACTCAGACTATAAAAACTCACATTTTTAGAAGACAATCAGCTTCATGTTGAGTTTTGACCAAATAAATCTTATCGAATGACTATGAAGTTTTACATGAAAATAGTAGACATCCATAGCTTTAAAATGAGTCCAAGACTATATCAATTAGATACCTAGAGAAAAAATTATGATTTTTTAAAATTAAGTCAGAAAAAGAAAATTAAGGATGTCTAGGTCCTGGCAGTTGGTTGTGCTATGTTTTTTAATAATATAATCTTTTCCAATGGCAATGAAACTTTCCAGAATGAAAGTATACATGCTAAACTTTAATTTGATATATAATAGGTATTATTTGGATCAGTATATTAAGATATATGAATTTTTGAAGTTATTTGTTGTAAGATTATATGTCTCGAAGTCAAATTGGTTGTGGTGAAATTTTGAAAAACTAAATCTTGACCAAAAGTTATGAAACTTTCCAAGTTTAAAGTATACATTTAGAGCTTTAATTGGATGGGTAGAACAAAAATTTTGGACTAGTATATTAAAAGATATGGATTTTTGAATTCGTCTGAACCTCCAACAAGAAGTTTACCAACTCGTAAGTTGTTTTTAGATATAAGTTGAAGTCCGTACGTTTTATTCTTCTTCTTTTTTTGTTAGAATCTATCATGAATCTTATATGTGTGCTCATGATTTTTTTAGGTATTTATTTGAAGTTTCAACTATCTTCTTAAAGCTTGGTCTCCCGCTTGTGTTTGATCCCTGTCTTAGCCTACAGAAGTTTCTAACTTGTAAGTCTTTATGTATTTATTTTTTTATAAAAGCTTAAGTCATACATTTTCTTGTTCCCTTTTAAATTCAGGTGCCTATAGAATTGTCATCAATTTTGAATAGTTGATTGGCTGAAGATTTCTTATATGTCATATCAATCATTAAAGGAGTATTGAACTAGTTAGAAAGTTAAATATCCTTGAACTATGTAATTTTCCTTTGATTTATTTTGTTGTGAGCTATGAAAAATTATTATGATGCTACGAGATTTATTGATTGATTATTTGTGACTTCAATAGTGTTTAATACTTGGAAAACTTAAATCTAAGGACGTTATGCTGCCATTTTTTTTAAAATAAATTTTAGAACATAAAAGTAATTAGTAACTATAAGAAGCAAGCAACTAACCAGTTTTAAAAATATGTTTAAGGTATAGATGAATTGAAAATGGATGTCATCTGATCGATACTAAAGGGAATCTATAGATGGGGTGAAAGAGTTTATTAGATTTTCAAGTGAGAATACAAATGATCCTAACAAAATATTGTTCCTTGCTTATCTTGTTGTTTTTGAAAGCAAATTAGTCCTCTTGATTTGCTAGATCATTTAGTGTGTCATGGAATTGAACAATCATATACACGATAGACAAGGCACGGTGAGACAGATGATGAACATAGTGATCGGATGAATACCACGAGCAGTCCTTTGAATGAGTTTGACCGAAGCATGTGTGATGATAAGGATGATGGTCTTCAAGAAAT
The DNA here is from genome assembly GCA_963855925.1 of Inga laurina. Lineage (NCBI taxonomy): Eukaryota > Viridiplantae > Streptophyta > Magnoliopsida > Fabales > Fabaceae > Inga > Inga laurina. The sequence goes on from OY979708.1 coordinate 59,888,280, forward strand.
GCTAAATGCGGTCAAAGGGGTGCTTTATGACTATCCTCAAGAATTTGAGGAGTTGAAAGGTGATGCAGAGAAACTATTATATGTATGTAGTAATAAATACACCAGATTGCCAATAGTATTGAAATTGTACAACTTTAAAGCACAATATGGATTGAGTGATTCAGGTTTCACTACACTGCTTAAACTTGTGCAAGATATGCTCCGAGAAGAAAATGTACTTACTACCAAGACATACGAGGCAAAGTGAATACTTTGCTCTATAACTGGCATAGGTTATGAGAAGATACATGCATGCCTTTGCCTTAATGATTGCATATTATTTCAAAATTAATATACAATGTTAGAGAAGTACCCTAAATGCAATGCATCTCAATATAGGAGAAGAAAGGAAAAAGTCTGTTGAAGGTCATATGGTATTTTCCCATTGTTTCGATATTCAAGCGACTGTACAGTAATGCAGAGATTGCAAAGTTGTTGATGTGGCATAAAAATTAAAAGGTTGAAGACACAAACCTTAGGCACCCTGCAGATGCCCCTTAATGGACAAAAGTTGATCATGACCACCCTGACTTCGCGAATGAAGCAAGGAACCTACACCCTGTACTTTAAATTGATGGAATCAATCCCCACGGGGTTTAGAGTAGTACACACAGTACGTTGCCGATAATAATGATGATTTATAACCTTCTTATGTACTTGATCATGAAACGTAAGTTTATGATGCTGTCCATGTTAATTTCTAGGCCAAGGCAACCTAGGAATGATATAGATGTATACTTGGCTCCTTTAATCGATGACTTAAAGCTGCTTTTGAAGGAAGGCATCTGTATGTATGATAGGTACATGAAAGAAAGTTTCACTTTGAAAACCATGTTGTTTGGCACAATAAATGATTTCCCTAATTATGGTATTTTGTCCAAAGATAGCGTCAAAGGATATTGTGCGTGCCCTATATGTGAAGATGACACTCATTTAGTGTGACTAGATCATTGTAAGAAAAATGTCTACATGGGACATCGAAGATTCTTACCACCGAAACATCATTGGAGAAAGTGGAAAAAGGCTTTCAATGGTGAGTCAAAAGAAGTTAGCCCACCAAAGATGTTGACCGATGCTCAAGTTTTTGAGAAGGTCAAACACTTGGATAACAATTTTGGCAAGCCATTTGCAAAACAAGTCGGGACAAGTAGCTGGAAGAAGAAGTCTATTTTCTTTGAGCTTCCATATTGGAAGCCCTTATATGTGAGATATTTTCTTGATGTGATGCACATGGAAAAAATATCTGTGATAGTCTAATTGGCATGCTGCTCAATATGTAAAGGAAAAGCAAGGATGGTATGAATGCTAGGTTGGATTTGGTTAAACTGGGAATTAGAGAAGAGTTGGCACCGGTTGAGCAAAGGCACTGCACTTATCTACCTCTAGCGGCTTACCCTCTATTGAGGAAAGAGAAAAAGTTATTTTGTGAGTTTCTCGAAGGAGTCAAAGTTCCAGAGGGCTATTCTTCAAATATAAAGAATCTTGTATCAATAAAAGACTTGAAGTTAAAGAACCTTAAATCTCATTATTGTCATGTGCTAATGCAAAATTTTGTACCAATTGATATACGGTCAATCTTACCAAAAAAAAGTAAGGAATTCCATAACTAAACTTTGTATGTTCTTTAAGTTGATTTGTAGTAAAGTGGTTGATACAACAAAGTTACAAGATTTACAAAGACTTATTGTTTGTACTCTGTGTGAACTTGAAATGTATTTTTCACCTTCATTTTTTGACATTATGGTCCATTTAATCATACACTTAGTGAAAGAAGTTCAATTGTGTAGTCCAATATACCTGAGATGGATGTACCTGAATGAGCAATTTATGATAATTTTAAAAGGGTATGTGAAAAATAGATATCAACCAGAAGGGTGTATAGCTAAGCATTACATGGTTGAAGAAACAAGTGACTTATATGCTGATTTTATATCAAATGTTGACCCTGTAGGGATCCCAAAGTCTTGTCATGATAGGCGAACATCAGGGAAAAGAACAAGTGGGAAGGATGTAATCAGGATATCAGTGACTGAATGGAAGCAAGCTCACTTGTTATGCTACATAACACTGATGAGGTTAAACCATATGTTGAAGAATATAAGGATGCTCTTCAATTGATACATAGTAAGAGGAATGAAAAATTGATAACAAAAGAGCATAACCGACAATTTCCAAATTGGTTAAAAAGGCGAATTAATTATGATATGGAGAGGAATCCTGATTCAGTTTCTGAAAACTTAAGATGGCTATTGAATGGATCAAGCTTAAATGTATTGTCTTATAATGGTTATGCAATCAATGGTTATATATGCTACACACAAGAATATGATACAAGGAGCATGATGCAGAATAGTGGGGTAACACTTATTGTTGATTCTTGGCACATATCCAGTGCCAAAAATGTACACCCTATCTACACAACTATGTCATACTTTGGTATCATTGAATAAATATGGGAGTTAGATTATACTATATTGAGGGTCTCTATCTTCAGATGTAAGTGGGTAACAACAATAGTGGATTACGGATAGATGCGTTAGGGTTTGTTCAAGTGGATCTTTCTAAAGTTTAGTATAAAGATTATCTTTTTATTTTAGCATAACAAGCAGAACAAGTATTTTTCATTCTAGATCCTGCTAAGAAGAACTGGTCCATTGTACTTCTATCAAATAAGAATCATCAAGAACAAGTTAATGCTGAAAGTAATGAGTATTTGAATATTCCTAGGATGATCTTTCCTTTGATATGTTGTGGTCAAAATATATTGATATAGATGAACATGAACATGAACATGAACATGACCCCTTATACATGAGACATGATCATGGAGAGAAGACTTGGTTTTTAGATCAAAAAAGAAAGAGGAAAAGATGATAATGAGTGCCTTGATTTTTTTTCCTTGTATGTTTTATTACATATATTCATATATTTTAACTTAATTTACTTTCATTTCCATGTTTGTCACTATGCGCTGATATTTTGTTTGGTTTTTTTAATTTGTAGGAAAATGGATCCACACAATGGAGATAAAGCTCCTTAAGCTGAAAATTATGATCAAGCAGCATTTGAGGCCCATGTAGCTTGAGGCAGGATCATAATGTCCAAATTGATCAAACAAAGGAGTAAGGGCATTAGGTTAGAGCTACAATGGAATGAAAGGGGAAATACAGTTGGACTGAATGCTAGCTCATTCATTAATTACCTTGGGACTACTATTAGAGAAAGAGTCCCCATTACAGTTTCAGATTGGAAAAGGGGAAAGAAAAATTATTCTGATATCATCTCGAGTTCTGTTAAAGTTAAACATTATTTACTTTACTATTCTTGTTGTACTAGTGCAAAATGTTAATTTGGCATCAGTTAAAATTACATTTTCGCTACAGTATTTAGGGTGTAGCGGAATTAGCCGTAGCGAAAAATATATATTATGGCGTCACTTGCTTAAGATATGTCGCCATAAATGAATATATTATGGAGTCAGTTGCTTAAGATATAACGCCGTAAATGAATATATTACGGCTTCGCATTGTAACTAAACCGACGCCATAATAGATGTGTGACAAATGAATTTTCAAATCTAATGGATATTTTTTTATTTTAAAATTTTCAAATACCACATGTCACGTCCGTAGGAGGCCACCTCATCGTTGGTTCAGCCACGTGTCACCTCCTACTGCTGCCACATGTCCACCCTCCTTGCAGTGCACCACGTGTCCCTCCTCGAAGTGCGCCAAGTGTCTCCTCCTTGCACTGCCATGTGTCACCTCCGAGCGCTGCCACGTGTCCCTCCTTGAAGTGAGCCAAGTGTTACGTGTCCACCCTCCTCGCAGTGCGCCAAGTGTCACCTCCGAGCGCTGCCACATGTCTGCGCCTCTTAAATCTTGAAAATGCCTCCCTTCCTATTCGAACCCGCGACCTCATGCTCCTGGTGCCTTCACGCTCGAGCCTTTGCCAGTTGTGCCAAGGTGAACTTGCGTTATTTTATTACATAATGTTATATATATAATATTATCATAATATAAAATTAATAATATATATAATATTATTAAAAATAAATAAATATTCCAAAAAAATATTTATATATTTATGATTAATTAATTTTGAATTGAATAAATTTAAAATATTTAATAAATATTTTTATAAGTATATTTTAATCAATTTTCTAAATTTAAATATATTTTAAATTTAAATTAATTAATAAAAAATAATTTAATTTATAAATATTATTTTTAATATAAAATGATAAATATAATATTAATAACTAATAATTTATTTTTAAATAAAATTAAATAATAACTAATATAATAATATTAAAAATATTATTTTAGTCAAAAATTTTAAATATAGTATCAATAAATGATAATAAAATATTCATTAATAATAATATTTTATTTTTAATTAAAATTATTTAATAATTAATTTTATAATATTATTTTTAATATAAAATTTTATACATTTTAAAATTTTGCAATGGAATGTGCCACGGAAAAGTTCCATGGCACCGTGGCAAAAAAAATTTTCGCAAAATTTGCAACGTAATTCCGTGGTTAATTTAGCCATAGAATTTTTTGTGGTTAATTCCGTGACAAATTTAGCTACGGAAAAATTCCGTCGAAAAAATTTTCAATGGAATTTCTTACGGATTTTCCACAGAATTTGCCACGGAAAAAATTTCATAGCAAATTCTGTCGAAAATTGAGTGTTTTTTTATAGTGCTCTATCTGAAAGCTGCTACGTGAACAGTGATGAAGGGAAGTTACGAAGTTAGCAGAGCTAGAACGAAATTCATAAAGAAGCTGTGAAGTTAGCAGAGTAGTGGAGGTTTTTGTTGAAGGCATTAAGGCGTCAGGTGGAGTGGGAATCGACGCAATATTTCCTTTTCTTTAGAAAAAAAATAGTTAATATATTTTTAAGACTTCCTTAGAGCCATATGGGTTATAATTAAGGTCTTGGTTTCTTATAGGACCTGATTCTATAAGTAAGCTCGATAAATAAATTATAAATTATGGGTCAAGTTTCACCCATAAATTGATCATCCATTTTTTTAATAATTAACTAGGTATAGTTAAGTAGTTAAAAGAAGTTTACTAATCTCTATCAGATGGTCCTGAGTTATAAAAAACCCACTTAAAAAAATTTATTTAAAATATAACTATAATATAATTATATTTTGGGAAAAAAATATTTTTTAAAATTTATTTACAATATTTAATTATGGTTATGACATGTTATATTTCAAATTTATCTATTTCACAATTAAATTCCAAAACTTTATATGAATTATGGCTTTTGGTACTTACTAAAATGATTCCATAATTATTATTGTTATAGCATTTTAATTACCGCATCAGTTGAATATACAACCGATGTCATATTGTACATTACTGCGTCAGTTACACTTCAAACAGAAGCAAACTTATGTCACATAAATTATCACTTCCGTTCTTTAGGTAACTGATGCCATATTGTACCTTATAGCGTCAGTTACATGTAAAACAGAAGCGAAATTATGTTATATGAATTATCACTTCTATTCTTCAAGTAACTAATACAAAATCGTGTAGTTAAATTAGTATTTTGTACTAGTGAATATAATTATATTTTGGAAAAAATTATTTATAGTATTTAATTACAATTATGACATGTTATATTTTAAATTTATTTATTTCACAAGTAAATTCCAAAACTTTATATTAATTATGTCTTATGGTGCTCAATAAACTGATCCCATTATTGTTATTATAGCATCTTAATTACGACATCAGTTGACTATACAACTGATGTCATATTGTATATTACGACGTCAGTTACACTTAAAACAGAACCGAATGTATGTCACATGAATTATCACTTCTGTTCTTCAAGTAACTGATGCCATATTGTACATTACGGTGTCAGTTACACTTAAAACAGAAGCAAAATTATGTCACATGAATTATCACTTCGGTTCTTTAAGTAACTGATGTAAAATCATGTAGCTAATTGTTTTGTTTCATGAAATTACAATCTAACATGTGTGCTTTTTTCTTAAAGTCTTGGTTCTTAATCGATGAAGATAAAGACAAATATGTGCTACAAAAATGCGGCAAACTTTTGAGAGACTTTCATTCGATTCTTGCCAAATTCTACTTATGGAACAACAATGATAATATCAATCACTCACCGTTGGAAATATATGTTGGAATAATAACTCAAGAGCAATGGGATGATTTTGTGAGCACACATTGTAATGACCTAATTTGGGATTAAGGGCTAATGACTCTGATATTGATTATAATAAGTGTAATTAAACACTTTTGTATAAATGTGATGTAAATTTGATATAAGTGTATTTAGTGATTAAAGATCAAGGGTGGAGATTTGTTGCATATGGGTCGGAATCCTGTGCATTAAGCTTGTGTGAGCTCATAGAGGGAGTGAGTAAGATGATGACATGTGGCATAGTGTGGACCATTGGATGTGGCACAAAGGACAAAAGTCCACTTTTCTCTCTCTTCTCTCTCTTATTCGGTTGAGGGGGGAGTATAGGCAAAGAAAACACTTCATCATCATCTCCATACCTCACCATCTCTCTCTTCTTTCTTCTATTTCCGGCAGACACAAACAAGGGAAGAGAAAAGAGAAAGCTTGAATCTTGGTGAGTTATGATCCTCTTATGCTCAAATCCTCTTCCTTAAATTTGTTCATAGAGTTTAGAGCTCCATTTTGGTGTTTTCAAAATTTGGAAAGGTAGTGATTTGGGTGTTGGATGAAATTGAAAGTTAGAGAATCAAGATTCTGGATTTGGCAAGTTGAAGAGGTAAGGATTTGATGCATTTTGGTATATTATTTGTGATTTTTGATGAAGTTTGTGAAAATCTAGATTTTGCCCTGGTTTTGTGTCATTTTTTAATGTATGAATATCATAGTGGATGATGTTGGAATTAGTTTATTGTGAAGTTCTTGGAGTATTGGATATGGTTTTGGAGTTTGGAATTAAGTTGATGAAATTTGGGTGTTGTGTGTTATAGAGACCCAAGGGCATAGATTGTGGTTAAAATGGTATTTGGGTGTTTTGGAGGTTACCAATGGGTTCCTTAAGTCATTTTGAGTGAGTATGAGCTTTGTGTGGAGTTGGGAACCATTGGGTGTGATTTTGACCAATCTGGGAAATTCTATCAGTTGCTGCGATCAGGCAATCTGATAGCCTCACTCGAGTGAGGGAGGAACTCACTCGAGTGCTACCTTGTGTTTTGTCTTTCTCCTTTGTGTTTTGCCTGGCTTCTCATTAAGGGGGCCCAAGTGCACTTCCTTCACCGCGAGTGATGTTAGTAATCACTCGAGTGAGCATGGGATCACTCGAGTGATGGTGTAAGTTCTTGGTTAGGGTTGCTCTCGAGTTGTCACTACCTGGTTGATGTTCAAGAGTGTGCTCTGACACTCGCAAGTGAAGCCTTCTCACCCGAGCACTGGGGGGTATGCTCGAGTGAGCTTGTCCCTCTAATGTTGCATGTGCTCTCGGGTTATCACTCTTTGTGTTGCATTTTCGGGGCACTCGAGTGGATTTTGAGTCATCACCCGAGTGCAAAGCCTATTGCTCAAGTAATGTGAGCACTTTCTGGCTAAAGTAGCTGCTCACTGTCAAACACTCACGAGTGAGAGCCAGTCTCACTCGAGCACGAGTCTTTCATCACTTGAGTGAGGTCATCTTCACTCAAGTGAGCCAGCTGAAAATCAGTGTTTTGCCTTCAAAAAGGGGTCTTCAGGGTAGTTTCTTCCAACCCTATAGGCATATGTTTAGGCCTCTAATAGTCACCTAAAGAGTCCTAAATGATAACCAACTTAGAGTATTAAGGAAATATGAATTTGGAAAAGAGATTAATCAATTGTCCCTAAATTGGTATAGGGTTTGATATCTGTCAGACGCGTGAGCCCACTATGCCAAAGAACGTCAGGAAAGATACAGGTAGTGACTTCTCTCTTATACTTTGTGTGGGATTACTGTATGTATAAGAGATATATATAACAATTTTGGATATGTAATCCCCATTTTGGGAAACCTTTAAACCTATTCTATATATACAAGTACCCCGGGGTTGCCGGGATTTTGGTCACGCACTCTGATATTTATTATGTGATATAACTGCACAAGTAATTGTATTCAAAAGTGAATGTGAGACCAGATGATTTCTATTTTTAAACGTTTTGTTTGGACACCCCATCTCTTGGAGATAAGTGATTATAAATGTGATTTTTGTCTTATTGTTCTCTATTTCACTTAAATTTCATAATCCGGATATAATTACCGTGAGGGGGTTACACACATACTACTGCAGAATTGGTGGTAATATATTATTAGCCTTTATAGAGTACAAGTAATGTATTTATAATTAATATTTACTGATGTAAATCATTTGTATGTAAACAGGAAAGAAGTGAGCAAAGTTATGCAAACGTGTCCAACACGCAATATCGGTATATGAAAGGACCGATATCATATGGAATGTTGATTCAACAATTAGAAAGAATTAATCACTATTTCATATGAATATAATTTCTATGACTAATTTTTAACTACAACTAACTTTGATTTGTAGATAAAAGACTCACATTTTGATGTCACACATATACCACAGCATGATTTGTGGCTGGCCAACTGCATAAATAAAAAGGGTGACATTCCTAACGAACAAGCCAAAAAAGTAGCAGAATATCGTGTAAGTCATGGATTATACATATAATAAAGCTTTACCTTTACTTAAATTATTCTTTTTTATAATAACTAATATTGGTACAATTGTTTTTGTGATAGCACATAATGAAGCAAGAGCAGCCAGAGTTGGTAGATTATGTTGGTCGTCACGATTTGCTCAGCGAAGTGATTGGAGCTCCTAAGTATGATGGTCATGTTTGAGGTACTGGTTTTGCAGTAACCCAAACAACTTACTTTCGATCCCAAAAGTGACCCAATAAAAATAACTTCTTGCAACTAAAGGAGGAGATTTCTGACTACAAGTAGCAGATGAGTAGCTACACATATCAAGTAGAACAATTTAATTGTCATGTGTGCTTGCTGGAAGAGCAAAATACGTTACTGAAGGCTCAACTTGATCCCTTACTATAGTCTAAGCTAGCACCTAGTCCAGTGTTTGATAGCACAAGTACAAGGGATAGTTGCCCATCCACCTCTAAAGTCCCTATTCCTTTGGTAATTAATTTCCTTTACAGTTAACTTTTTCTTACGTTACGCATTAGTGTACCTGAATATATTAATTATACATTTTATAGGGTGAGTCAGAGTGCAGGTTGTATGCCAATAAGTTTTTCAGGCATGCAGTTGTTGTAGGTGTGGCCTACAATATCGACAACGATATATTTCATAATTCACCATTGCCCCCAAACACACTTCGAGTAAGGGTTGACGTATGCACAAATTATGACGCCTTTCTACCAATCCCTTCTCAGGATGAACAGACAATGGTCAAAGAAGTTGTCGGTGGTTATATTGCATGGCCAATAGGTCTGATTGAGCTATATCAAAAGGTAGTTAATTTACAATTCTTTCTATTTTTTGATGCTTTCATCTATAACTGCATGATTTAATTTCATGATTTTTGTAGGTTGCTGGTTGTCATAAAGGAAAAAGAATTGAAGGGCGTACGAAGAACTCAAACTGTTCAGCAACCCAACAAAAGTCCTAACCCTCAACTAGCAGCATAAGCAATAGAAAAATGGGCTTATATCGTTGATAATTGGCATCATTGGGACCATATTTTATCAACCAAGGAGGTCGGGAAATACCTTTTGATAGCAAAATCTATCAAACAGAGATAATTGATCATGTTGATGGTAGTGTATTGAACGAAGTGCTTAGTCATGAATTGATTAGTGTGACGGCCATCAACATGTGGATTAGGTACTTTATCATCATTTTCTATCACTCTTGTTATTATTCATCATTTAATTTTTTTTGTTTTAATGACATTGTTTGTTTTCTATGAAGGTACTTGTACCAAAATCTATTAGTGTGAACACCAATCGTGCATAGATTTGTATTTGTCAACCCACACCTCCTTGGCCAGCATAGGGGGAGTGATTTGGAAGGACAATCTAACGATCTTAAAGACATCTTCATACAAAGAACAACCCCCAATATGTTCTTTATTTTGCCATACAATCCAGGGTAACTTATTTGTGACAATATTTTAATAATGCATGTTTTTCTATTCTTTTACTTTTACCATAACATTACTGTCGGAGTAAAATTTTCAAAATATTTTAGGTTACATTGAATTTTGCTTGTTATCCATCTAGCATCAGCTTGAGGCCCCGTATTTACTATTTGGATCCTCTAGTGGCTGGTTATCTAGAAAACTGGCCTGATGTGATGATTATAATCAAAAGTGTATGGGTTTGTGTGTAAATATTTGCGTGTGTGATCATTGAATAACCAAAATTAATCTATCAGTACTTGTTTTGTTAGTGCATTAACCGCTTATAAAAGAAATGTTGGATTATGTCAATTTTAACGCAATGATCCAGTCAAAGCCTATACCTGGAGGAAGATTGCGGTGCTTATATACGAATTTACTCAAATCTGTTATTCAAAATTTATTCTCCAAAAATTGACTTTACTATTTTTTTGTATTGTTGCAATGCCCATTCCAACCAAATGACAATGATTACGATTAATGCATTATGAAATTTATGAAAGATATAGTTACTCATCATCAACTAAATTATGTCCCTGCGAAAGTAAGTTCAATTTTTTACTTGCAGTTCATACTGTATTTTAAATTTAATTGATAAGTGTCTAAGTTAATTGATTTTTAGTTATTTTAATTCATTCTATGCATGATTTTTATGTAGTATTATGAAGATCAACATTATTCCCAATTGACTGACCAACAAGTGGATGAAATCATTGAGGAATGGTGTGAATATATGGTCAAGCAATTAGCTAATACTTAGATACATACGTTAGGTTATTTCTTGCCTATTTTTGTATGTGTTGTTTATACTCAATAAATTAGTTGTACATTAGAATTTTTATGTTGTAATTCCATACATACATTTAATACTCATTTTATGAATCAATTATGTGTTATTTCATTTTGTTTTGCTTTGTTTATTTTCATTTTGTTTGGTTTTTTTTCTCTCAATTTGAATTGCTATGGATTTGATGAATTGTCCTAGGTTGATCATGTTCAGGAAAAGGAAATAATGATGTAAAATAATATTTTAAAAAATGTTCCTCACCTTCGGCGTTTTATGGAGGCATAAGAGTCTCCTCCGGGCTTCAAGACAAAGTGTTGGAGGAGGTATAATAACCTCCTACGACGCTTCATCTTAAAGCGTCATAGGAGGTTCCTCCGGCACTTCAAGATGAAGCACCGTAGGAGGTTCTTATGGCACTTCATCTTCAAGCACTAAGGAGGTTCCTATGGCGTTTTACCTCAAAGCACTGGAGGAGGTCTTTATAATTTAAATAAAACAAATGCAAGCTATGATGCTTTTAGAAATTCAAGAAGCGCCATAGCTTGCTTTTACGACATTGGCAGCTATGGCGTTTGGTAAGTGCCATAGTATTCAAAAATATAAACGTCATTTATTAGGTTTTTGTAGTAGTGAATCTTGTGACATTTGGCACAATAAGAATATATCATTTTGCAATATTAAATCTCAACCATTCCCTCCCCTTTTAAGTGATAATTTTGGCCAAGCATGGGAAGAGAAGGGAAAATCTAATTTTCATTCCACAAAATTGTTAGAGGAGAGAGGAGGTGTGAATAGTAATATTTCCTAAGTATCAGAGCCGATTTCGACCCCGAAACGCCGTTATCATGAGGTAAGTGCTTCAAGAAACTTCCTCTATTCACTACAAGCTTCAATTCTATGGTCTCAAATTTCTCATATGAGGTGTTTTGTGTCAGTTAATCTACCAGAGTGCCACCAGAATGCTGAACAACTTGTGGAAACGTGAAGAGGTAAGCCCTGAATTCATTTTGAACCAATTACTTTGTGTTGTCGTTGAGTAAGTCTTAACTCTTATGCTACCCGTGATTTCAACCAAGGAAAGTTTTTGAAGCAAGATGATGTTTTTAATCATGTTTAAGGTAACATATGATGCTTGTTGAAGTATCAGACTTGTTGGCATTTAAAAACACAAAGTTGGATTTTTGTTGTTTGGGAGGCAGATTTTGTTTAGGGGAAAAACTAGGGGAAAGAATTTTTGGAAGACTGGTTAAAAAGCTCAAATACTAGAAACTTAATTCACTAAGTTGCCAGTGTGCGTTTTTGTCTGAACTTCATGTGATGATGATGAGATCTTCTAGATTATATAATAGTTTTGTTGTGGCAAACATTTCATTGTCCAAACTTCATCTGATGATGATGAGATTTTCTAGAATTAAAGTGCACTTAAAGACCTTTAATTTGATAGGTACTATGAAGGATTTCGATAAGTACACTAGGAGTTATGAGCGTTTGAAGTTAGACCCTTAAAACTTATTAGATTTTCTGGCAGCAAGGGGAAAAAGGGAAACTGGGAAGTGTGTGTGGTTAGGTGGTGCTGGAAGTATTTTTCTCTTAAAATAGACTTTACAAGTGACACATAAGATTTGGAATCACCTTAATTAGGTTTTCCTAGCACAAGTTAGGAATTTTTAAAGATTAATGAAAATTCTGGCAACTTTTTTGTAAATGTGTGAAAATTCAAGTAAAGTGTTTTTGTAATGGAATTGAACCTTTAAGGGTTAAGTTAATACCATAAAGATAATAATGTGGCTATATATCTTGGACCATAAGGTAACAAAGAATAAGCAACTTAAGTGGTTGGAAGAAAAGGTATAAAAAGAGGACTCAATGACAAAAGATAGTGAACTTACTTATTTGCATGTATGTCATGTTTATGATGTGTATTCATTTGCTTTATTACTTACTTAATTATATGAAGCATGTATAAATGAATGAAGCTTTGTTTCTTTTTTTTTTTTACTGTGGCCATAAGTATGTTGCACGAAATATTGAGCACGTAGAATATCATTATGTGAACATTGTAACCCCCTCCATAATTATATCTGAAATACACGATTAAAATGAAATAGAGACCAATAATAATCAAATAACATTTACTAACCCATCACATGACGGGGTTTTCACAAATACCTTTCGAAATCATTTAAAAACTTGGTCTCATATTCACATTTTGACTACAATTACTACGTGAAGATAAATCACATTCATATAAATATCAGAGTGCACAACATAATCACCCCGGCAATCCCGGGTACATATCTTCGCTAAAGATACACAGGGCACAATTGCCTATTACAACTCTTCAAATGGCGATTACACAATCTCATCTCAAATTCATAACCCTATATTCAACCGAATCATATATAGTCTTAACAACTCATTGATAACCAACTACCAACTCTCATCTCGAAGGAGTCCTAACCGCTCCCTCCAGAGCCACTTGCCCTGCCTAAATTGTGGGTAGGGGAGGGTGAGATTCGAGAGAATCTCAGTAGGAAACAAATACCATAATGCATGCATGATAGATGCTATGTGTATAACATGTTAGCTTTATCTAGATGCATGCCCCATAATGACATTTCTGCATGCTTAATGTTTCATGTAACAAAACTATGGCCACAGCAAAATAGAAATAGAGCTTCATTTATACAAATATGCTCTACACAATCAAGTAAAGCAATCGCATACATCACTACACAAGCAAAGATATCAAATACATGCAAGTAAGGTAAGTCCCATACCTCAAGTCTTTTCTCCTTGATTTGCGTGTCAGCAACTCGAGACTTCACATTCGATCCTACAATGTCAAATGTACTATTTAGACACTTCCATAGTGTTTCTGGGGGTTATATAAGGCTATATTAAAAATTTACTAAAATACCCTCGAGGACCCGGTACGGCCCCGCCGTACCCAATCCGGCTGTACTTTTCTTGAAATTTTGACATGGCCTATTCTGACATATTTTCGCCCAAGGATTCCATTTCCAGACTCAGAATTATAAAATTCATTGTCAATTTACAAATTTACCCTTTGGAAGCCCCACTTTAAGGGTTTCAGGGGCGTTTTCGTAATTATGCTTTTTCGGCCATTTCCAAAAAACTGCCCAACTGTAACCCCACCTAATTTTCGCTCCTGAACTCAATGGAATCATCAAATCATTGAAAATTCAACTCTAAGACCCATTTCTAGAGCTAGCTGAAATTCTCAAGTATTTCAGGGAAAATTGGGGTTTTTCGGTTTCAGCTCCGTAAACGTGTTCCTTTATACTCCTAACCACTTTATTGACTATTATATTAGGTTACAACTAACATTTAGTATCAATTTGGGCAGCATTACACCTAGACCAACCCATTTTCCAAATTTACAAATAAAGACAATCCGGTGAAATTTCACCAATTAAATCAACCACAGTAGCCAGAATAATCAATACACAAGAGTTTGGAAGTTACCTCAAGCTCCCACTAGCTTTTCTCAAGAGTGGCTGAACCCTAGCTCACTTCAACACAAGAAATGGAGCTTCCAATCCTTAAATTATATAGAAGAGTAGCTTAGGAACGGAGTTATACGCGTTAGGAGCTAGATCGTCAGAGAAATCGGCTTACCTTGTGAGATTTCTCCTCTTTCTCTCTCTAAAGATCCTAGATGTTCTCTCTCTATTTCAGCTATTCTCAGTGTCGTAAATGAGGAGGTAGAAGGGAAAAAAAACATATCCCATGCTTATGTCATCAATGTAACATGATGATGTCATAATTCTCAATTTTCAGATTTTTTGTAGGTTTCTGCCCAAACTTTGAAAAATCATAACTAATTCTAGAAAAAATGAAATGAGGTGATCCTAAAACCAAATGAAAGGTATTTAAGTCCTATTTATAGAAAAAATATGGACCATTACCCAAAATCACTACAAAATTATAGAATTACATAAACCTCATCACTGCCCCAAAACAGAGTTCAGTTTCCATCCCAAAATTTGGATAGTCATATCTCCTAGCTCACAAAACGAAATGGCACAAATTATGTGTCCATTTTGAAGGTTGGGATGTGAACTTTAGGACTAGAAAGTTTCAGAAATTTTGGACACCATTTGGTCATTCAAAACATTCACACAAACTGACTGCCCAGAATAGAGTTTCATTGGACAGAATTTCAGATTTTATGTCTTTGCTTCCAATGGTTCCATTTTCATACCAAACATCATTCCCACGTAAATTTTCACAAGGAATCCATTGAAAACACCAAATCAATCAAATTCACATCTCATTGACATGTTTTCACAACAATCTCAACATGTCAACACAATTCACATTTCAAAACCTAACATTGCAACTATTCCATTCCAAAGTTCCAAACCAATTTCAATGACATCAAAACATACTATGACACCATTTCCAACACAATACCCCATTCAATTCTTCCCTTTATTCTAAGCCAATTTGGATGTTAATCCATAATTGAACTCAAATACAGTGTTTCGGCACTGCTCACAACAGACACGAATCACATTCGAGTGCCAAGTCACATCATATTCTCAAAAAGGGTTATTTATCACTAACCACATCCATTTTTGAAGTCATTAACCCTTAATCACAATTTGGGATCTTACTAAACTGGGGCTTAGCAATCCACTAATCTCAGGCTTATTCTTTAGCCTCGAGTCTCAAAATTCGGGGTATTACAAACATGAGCTTATATAAGGCCAGCATATCATACACTAGCATTCATCTTACATGTATTGTCTGTAATATTTGCTACTAAGATTCCCCTGAATCTCACCCTCCCCCTCCAACCATATAGGCAGTTGAGCACAAAAAAGAAGTAAAGGACGTTATTCCAGGAAAGAAATTGCAATGAAGAAGAGAAGAATTATTCATACACTAGTCTATTATGTAAATTAATATATTTACAATGGATAACTGTATATCTTGCTTGACGAATGAATTAATTATCCAAGCAAGATAATTAAATTAGAAGTGCATAATCACAGGTACATGCCCATTAGTTAAGAATATCTGGTAAGAATAATGGCTCAACAACCGAAAAATAATAATAATCCCCAATAAGAATTGTATAGAAACACTTCCGTGTACATAATCAAGAGAATTAAGGAACAATGAGTCACAATGAGTAGGGAACCACGGTGAACAAACTTTGAATAGTTTTAAGTTATTCAAAAGAACCCCTTCAAGTGTAAGTTCGAATCCTATATTAGAGTAGAGATTTAAAATTGTTTATCAAGAAATATCACTTAGTGGTTCAGATTCACTATGAAAAACTCATCAGAACGATAATGTAACTAGGGTGTTACAATAAATATCTTTTTTAAAATATTATCTAATTGTCTGACTATATATTCACACCATTCCTTCATTATTTCATCCACTTGTTGGTCAGTCAACTCGACAAAACGTTGATCTTTATAATACTACATAAATAATCATGCACATAGAATTAAAATCACTAAAAATGAATTAAAATCATTAAAATCACAAATAGTCACTTGTCAATTAAATCTAAAACACAATATAAATTGCAAATAAAGGAACTTACTTTCACAGGAATAAGACTTTGACGATGAGTTACTACATCTTTCATGAATTTCATAATATAATAACGACAATCATTATTGTTTAGTTGGAATAAGCACTGCAACAATACAATGAAATAGTTAAGTCAACTTCTGAATAAAAATTTTTGAATAACAAAATTTGAGTAAATTCATATATAAGTACCATAATCTTCCTCTAGACATAGCTATTGACTGGGTCATTGTGTTTAGAATAGCTAAATCCAATCTAACTTCTATAGGTGGTCAATATGCTAGCAAAATAAGTAGTGATTGATTAATTTTGGTTATTTAATAATCACACATACAAATATTTACACATACACATATACACTTACTTATTGAATATAATCATCATATCTTGACGGTTTACAACAACCTTTTTACTACTAACAACATGTACTTCTACGAAGGATTAAACTAGTATTATTATATTTGTAGAATGATCCATCATCAAACTTGCAGGTAGCCTTTGCAATATTGCATCTTCATCAATCAAGCATAAAATAATTCTAGCATTTAAGTTGTTTAAACTTAAGCCATACACATTACTTCTATGGATGATTAAATTAATATTATTATATTTGTAAGCTAAAAATTTAAAAAGTTTACAATGCATAGAAAGTTTAAGAAGGCAAAGTTGAAACATCAAGTAAATACCTGAAAAAAAATTACCAGCACACATATAAGATTTATGACATATTTTAACTAAAAAAATAGAAAAAAATGTACGGCTTTAAGCTTCTATATTAAAGAAAAAAGACTTACAAGCTCGGGAACTTCTGTAGGTGGCCAAGACAAGAAGGAAAAAAAATACATGGGAGACCAAGCTTTGTACTACAACAGATATGGTGACCAAATATTGAAGAAATGTGCGCGAGGAGGGACAAGAATAAACAAAAAGTGAGGGGGGGACCAAGGAAGCTTTTACTACAAAAAACTGCTACAAAAAAGCTAGGGCGGCTAAACTTTGCAGCGGTTCTAAAATAACCACTACAAATTACATGACATTTGAAGTTCTGTAGCAGTTATGGCTACAAAACCACTACAAAGTTGAAGACCTCTGAAATTCTATAGCGGTTCTGGCTATAAAACTTCTACAAATAAACGACGTTTGGAATTTTGTAGCAGTTTAATTGGTGAAACCACTACAAATAACTGCTACACTATTGGGGCAGCTTGGTCTCGCCAAGTGGTACGTACATTGTAGTAGTTTGTATGATATAACTGCTACAATTTAACCATGACAATTTTTTGTGGGAACTGCGTGCCATATTTATAGCAGTTTTTTTTACTTAACTGCTACAAAAAATGTTGCAAATTTGTCGCATCGTTTGGCGCGTAGCTTGCCACTATAAGTTTGTAGCGATTTAGGTTATAACCGCTACAAATGTTAATATTTGTAACGGTGAATTATAACTGCTACAATTGCACCATTACGAAATACCATTCTTTTGTAGTGAGTAGGCAAGTCCAACTTATCAAGAAGTAAGGTATTAGCAACATTGGTGACACTAACACTATCAATAACCATATTATATACCTTATTTTTGATGAAGCACCTAGTATAGAAGATGAGCCCTCATTGCTCTTGCTCATTATCTTCCTTTAGTTGCGTGTTGAGGGCTTTCCTAGGCACTAAATGCTTCCACTTTAATAGGTTCAGCTTCATCAATCTCCAATTCAGAATCGATCACCATAGATGGCATGCCATCATCACTTTAGAGTTAGACTTCTTACCACCATCAGTTTTCGATTTGGATTCCCCCTTGACTTTAGGCATAAATTTGGTGTCATCCTTAGCCTTAGAATCCTTCCATTTGAAGGCTAATTTAGAGTTCTCCTAACCATAAGCATAAGATTTGGAATATTTTTCTTTCAACTACTTCTCAATTTTAATGGCTTTATGCAACAACTCCTCCTTATCAACAAAAGTGTACATCTTTACTTTATCTCTTATTTTGGGCCTCAAACCATTAATAATTTTGGCCATGCTTGCTTCTTCACCTTCTTGTACTCTATCACGTATCTTAAGAAGGTTAAGCTCATGTACTTATTCATCCACACAATCATAAAAGCCTTAGCTAAACAAGCACAACTTTCTATTTAGCTCTCGGTAGTAGTAACTTGGGACATACTTGTTGCGCATAAATTTGTTTAGCTTCTCCCACGTACGAGGTAGACCTTTGCCCTTAAGGCTCCTCTTAAGCTGTAAATCTTCCCACCAAACAACAACAAATTCAAAAAAACTAAAATGAATCTAATTTTACTTTCTTTTCTTCAGGGCAATCATTCATTCTGAAGATTTGCTCAAATTTCATCTCATAATCAAGGTATGCATCTGAATTTGTATTCCCCATAAAGATAGGGTACTTTATCTTTGGATCAGATGCATCCATGTCACATTTAGAATGTCTTCTTTTTCCCTTGAAGGATAAAAATTCATAGCGGCTCACTTCCTCCTCACTAATAGATGCTTTTGATGCCTTTAACCCCTCCATGTCCATCTTGTGTTTGAAGAACTCAGTTTGCATGGCCTTAATGAATAATTTGAAATATGTTGTGAATTCTTCTTTTTTGGATTCCTGGTCACTCATCTTTAATTCTAAAAAGTTAGTTTGATCAAAGATTGGGAAAAATAGTAATATGGAACCTTACTACTCTACTTACGTGTTTCACTAAAAAGTTATATAGTTACTCTTGTTTCACACAAATATGGCTTTTAACTTGATGTAACTCTCTTGCCGTTTACTACTCAAGCTTGCCTCCTATAGTATTCTGATTGAAACTCAACAAAATCAAGAGGCAATGTTAGTATGTGGTAATCTTCACAACCAAAAATTGTAAGAACCTGAGAATATGTGAGAAAGGAGAGAAATATGTGATGAAAGAAGATGGGAAGGGAAAAAAGGTGAATAATGAAGGACAGGAAGACGAGAAATAATAAGGGAAAAGGGGGAAAAAGGAATCAGAAAAACAAAGGGAAAGGAAATCAAAATAGGAAAGAAAAAAGAATTAGGAAAGTAGGAGTTTTACCACCCAAGTTTGTAGATTTAGAAAACTTTTTGTGACTTGCAACGGGAGCTCTGAAATTAGGAAACTTACCTTCAATCTTCCAATTTTCCAAACCTGCAGCTCTTTCTCTTTTTTTCCTTTGAATTTTTGAATCTTTTTTCTATTTTTTTCTACTCAGTTTTTTTTCCAGCACAACACTTTTTTTTTCTGCACAATTTTTTTTTGTAATTAAAGAACTAACAAAGTCACACAACAAACACAAAATATATGAGTGGAAAAGCAGAGAAGAGAATGGGAAAACAAAAGAAGGAAGGAAGACGAATGAAACAATGGAAGAAGGAAGACGGCTGCAAAGAAAGAAAACAAAAGGATAGAACTTGAAATCTAACAAACCTTAAGCTCTGATGCCACTTGAAATGATGGGGGGAACAGATCGGCTAGAAAACAAGTTTGAAGATACGAACAGGATGGATGATTAAAGGTAGAACCTTAAGAGAACCTATCTCTTAAAACCCTAGCCATAAAAACGCCATAAGAATGATCAGTCCTTGATACAGTCGGAGTATTTGCAAGAATACAAAGATGCAAGCAAAGCTCACACACGAGAAATAAAATTCTCAATTATCATTCAAGTTTGAAACCTTAGTAGAAAAACACAGCATTCATATATAGGTAACAAAAGAGCACTTTAGAACTGAAAAACCTAGTCATAAATGCAATAAATGATGCCTTAATGATAATTGATTGTCATGGGTGGCACCATTCAAACCTAAAGGAATTAGGAAATTACTTACTCTTTAAGATTGAGTCAACTACCTAAAAATAGGAAACTAAAATAAAGTTTTCAAAAGTAATATTTGACCAAAAGACCTTATTTATTGCAAATAAAATAAAAAAACTAATACAAAACAAAATTAAATCAGATTTGATCCATAAGGATGCCTTCTAGATGCTTTTTGATGCGTCTTGGATGTCACTTATGATCCTCTTCTAAGGTACATGCTATTACATGGTATTTTAAGTGAATCCCTCAATCTGGACACCACATGGGCCTTGTACATCATCTTGTTGGACTTCTAGCAATGTGATCACCATTCTTGAGCTCTTGTTGGGCATATTAAAGGATACCTCTTCCAAATAAATGGACTCCAACTATTTAAGCTCTCTTATCAAACAATTCATGGCTTCCGTCATAGCTTTAGTCTTTGCTCTTGTCATTGGGCATCCAATGCTTTGTAATGGATCTTTTGGGACATTAAACTTCCATGCTTGAGCTTGGATTTCCATCTTTAGGCCTTTCTCTTCATTTGGAGCTCCATCTCCATCTTGTCATGCTCCTCCATCAGAAAGGCTATACAAGAATATGACAAATGAAATAAGGAACACACATCAAAGACAATAAATGTTAAATCTAGAAGTGGAAAGAAAAACTGAGTTTAAAACAAGTATACAGTAAGATTTGCACAAATATAATTTTAACAGTTTAAATTTAAAATCTGTGACTAATATTTTTTTCAATCCTATCCATAAGTAACATTCTCTCACTTTGGTGTTTGATACCCCCTCTCATTAATAAATATTAAAAAAATCTACCAACTCCCACATTCAATCCCGCCGAAAGCCAATAAAGAACAACCGACAAAAGTCATAAAAGCCTCACCAACAAGGAAATTGATAACAGAGAAAAATTAAAATAATCGAGCGCACTCGTATTCATTTGGGCATGTCTAGGGGCTTCTCAATTGAAAAAATAGCTAAAATAATATTCTTTTCATGCAATTATGTCATAGTATTATACTATTATATTCGATATTATTTTATTAGATTCGCCTTTTATTTGGCGCTTTTCAACATGACCTTTTTTTTAATTTAAAAGCCTTTTTTTACGGGAATATTTAAGAGGCCCCAACCCGTAACGTTGCTTAAAAAGAACCTCCACTTGATATAACGATCAATATCATGCAATATTAAAATAATATCCCCTTTGCAAAAAGAAAAAAAAACAATCCACTTGCAGTTTTGTAAACCTTTATCCACTTTGCTAGCTGGCATCATAAGCACCCTTGGCGCCACTGCGCCTCAATGTTGTTGGCCTTTATCTGGAACTCTAGATCCGCCACCACAATAATGAGACTCTTACTATTGGCAAAATTTAAACGTGAATATATCCTAATGAAACATAATAAAAATAATTTCTAGTTGTAGTTTTATAAAAACCCTTATCCCGACATCCTGTTTAGCGTCTGCCCCCACTTACTTGTCATTTAGTGAAAAGTAATAAAATAAAGCAGCATACACAGACCCGTGATTTTTTCTTTCCGCCGACTCACAGGCCACTGAATTTATGTGCTTAATAATATCATATCTTTCATCTTTAATTTCCCAAAAAAAAAAAAATGGGAAGATTAATTTGGACGTCTTCTTCTTCAATTTTGAATCAGGTCTCTCAGCCTTTTTTTTTTTTTTTTGATAATTATATTCAGGTCCCGTTGAGAAGAAAAAAATGAAAAATTGGTCTTATATATGGAATTGTCAACCACACTCCTATAGCTGAGATTGAGATTGATGGCCTATAAATAAAGCACTATGTGTTACACTTTAATTGCATCTAAATGAATAAGATATTACCCAATCTTTCTCTCCAATTCTCTCTTCATCTCTTTCATCTCAACCTCTTATTTTTTCTTGATTTCATAACATTAACGGTTTAAATTTAAAATTTTTAACTAATATTTTTTTTTTCAATCCTATTTATAAGTAATATTTGTATCTCACTCGGATTCTTTAGGGTATGTCTCGGTGCTTCTCAATTGAAAAAATAGCTCAAATAGTGTTCTTTTCATGCCATTATTTCATAGTATTTTACTATTTTGTTCCATATTACTACCTTCAATCTTTAATATAAGATAAAATTGATTTTTGTTTTGGAGAGATTAAGGATACAAAACAAGTTACTTAATCATATCATATGTTATGTATCGTTAAATTATATATTAATTTATTATTTTGAAGAAAAAATAAAAATATAAATACTCTAAAGTAATTTAATTAACTTCCTTAATTTTTTTAAAAAAATCAATTTTATTTTATAATTAGGACTAGAGGGAGTATTTGATTAGATCCGCATATTATTTGGCACTATTTTTTTTATTTAAAAACCTTTTTTTTACCGGAATATTTAAGAGGCATCAACCCTCAATGTGGTTAAAAAGAGCCAATACCCTCCACTTGATATAATCATCAATACGATGGAATATTAAAATAATATTCCCTTTCTATCAAAACGAAAAAAAAAAATCCACTTGTAGTTTTGTAAACCTTTATTATCACACCCTTATCTCAATTTCGACCTTTTTTAGAGTATTTACGGAAAACGATATGCGGTTCGATAGGTAACACAGGAATAGCATAACTATACTATAATATGTGCATGATTATATAAATTCCCCATAGGGGTTTGTACATGATACTTACGATTAAAGTAGCCGCACAAAGCTATTAGGGTGTCTAATAAACTTATCCTAGTGAAACGGAGACTTCTTCCCGTCTTTGTTCCATTACTGTAATCCCCTCGTACGATACTCTGCATTGTTGTTTGCATACCTGTCTAAATTGTTGGTAGAGGAGGGTGAGATTCGAGAGAATTTCAGTAGGAAACAGATACCATAATACATGCATGATAGATGCTATGTGTATGACATGTTAGCTTTAACTAGATGTTTGCCCCATAATGATATTTCTGCATGCTCAATGTTTCATGTAACAAAACTATGGCCACAGCAAAACAAAAATAGAGCTTCATTTATTCAAATATGCTCTACACAATCAAGTAAAACAATCACATACATCACTACACAAGCAAAGATATTAAATACACACTACTAGAAAAAAGGGTTTTAACGTCCCTTTTTTTGGCCTTATAACGTCTGAAAACAGAGGGACGTCTATGTGAGGGTAGTAGAAAAAAACGTCATTAACGTCCGTAAAACAGGGGTCGTCTAAGGCCTACTTTAGACGTCCCCAGTTCAACTGGGGACGTCTAAAGTAGGCCTTAGACGTCCCCAAGCCCAACTGGGGACGTCTAAAGTGTCGACAGCAATACTTTCCACGTCCCTTTTTTTATTAAGGACGTTGAAAGTTTTTTTTTTAAATGGACTTTTTATGTATATTGCACTGTCTAGAAATGTAAACTGCAGAAATAATCCAACAACAGAATCAAAGAACAACAGTTCAGCAGAATGGAAACAACAACAAACACAGTGATCAACCCAAGGCTTCTACATGCCACATAAACTACACAACAATCTATATCAAAGTCTACTACATGCCACACAAACTTTCAAACCATACAAACTACACAGCAATCTATAACCAAGACTTTTATCCAATCCATATCCAACAACAATAACACTAATTATATGTACTACCACAAAAGTATGTGCTACACAAACTACTAAAGACTTTACTCTTCTGGTATACGTTGAAGAAGATGTCCAGCCATAAAGTCTCTGATCATATTTAAGTCTTCATATGAGTAGGCATCTTCATTGTCAAAAATCTGTAAATTAGAAAATAAGCTTAGATGAAATAATGAATGAAGTGAATGAATTGCCATTGAATCACAACACCAAGAATATTATCCTCAGAGAATGAAGAAGCGATTACTTGTTCAAAATCTGTTGTAATGCCACTCTGAATGATGTTAAACATATAAAGCAAGACATAATATCCACATTCCCAGCCGCCAGGTTGTCGAGGGCACTATAAATCAAAAGCAAATGGTTAAAATCAATAAAGGCATATCTAAAACGACCGTCAATCAAAAGAACTTGATTTGAAACTACGTGCCTTTGGAAACAACCATCTCAGATCTTTGCCACCTCTACGTTCGCGTGGCCCGCCAAGCGCTCGATACGTCGTGCATGCCCTATCATTAAAATGAAAATAAAAATAAATTAGAATAATTCATTAAGTCAAGAATCAAGAAGCAATGAAATACAAAAAATAACTTACTGGTTGAAGACGCTTTTAGTTTCTTTGTCTGGTCTTCTATTTAAGGAATCAAACCAGTAAACAACATGCGACCGAGGACAGACAACACATAAACTCCAGTGATAACTATCACAACATATACAGATTAAAAAGAAGTTAAATGGCAAGGCAATTATTTATTAATAATCTCAAATACACAATTAAAATGCGTACCCTTGAACAATCGGTGCTAGATAACAACGATACTTGTCCTCTGCCAAACAGAAGCCCACATAGTTCGTCCTTCATTTCAATGTATTCTCAACCCTTGTCGTATGTGCAGAAGACAAGAATCCATATAAATCAACTTTCTGAGAGTCAATGCATATACGACGGAAGGAGCTATAATAGAATTAAAATGATGAATGTATTAGCTAGTTAAAATCAACTTAACTAAATGAATCAAAAAATGGGAAATAAAAAACTTACAGGATTGCAAATTTGCCCCATCAAATATCTAGCTCCTCGAACTTCATGAACTGTTTAAGATCTTGTTTATCAATTGTGAAGTGATACTCTGTATCCTGGCCCACAATCCCTGGAGGCATATGCAAATCAATCTGGCGAATGCCTTTATAGATATGCTGCAATCGTGCTAAGAAGGGCCATTTCTCTGCTTCCTGCTCGTTCTTTTAGAACATTAAAACACATACTGTTAGTAGGATGTCAACACATCTTAAGTAAAAGTGAGGTAGTTCCATACCATTGGAGGTGTTTGTGGTAACAAGCCAATAAGATGTACAGGCCAAAGGATGAAAGATCCTCTCGCCTGAGCTATCGTGGCAACCTCGTCATCAGGAATAGGGATGGCAGTACCTTCTTCCCCCTCTCGAACACACGTCACAGTCACCCTACGCAAATGCTGTGGAATTTGGTGATGATGGTGGGTGGTAGCTTGTGTGTGAACGAGAGCATCTGCAACTACACGCAGCACTGGGGCATCCAAAGAGAGGATGGCAGGTTCTCCCTGCGCTGGAGGGGGAGAAGGGTCGCCAAGTGGTTCCTCCGCCGGGTTGTAACTTCCTTTCGTGCTGTGGAAGGCCGGGGATGAATGGGTTCTACGCTTGGTAGTTGCCATCTGCGAGTCAAACATCTTCTGCATTTCAGCTCGTATCTCTGGCATCAACTCAAGACGTAGCTCTGGCAACAACTCATGTCGGAGCTTCTCGCGAAGGTTGGCCTCGAGCTCTTGTGAGACTTCCTGACGAATCTTGGCCACAAGCTCCCTACTGGGTTCAACTTGTGATGAATAAGGATGTGAGGCTCGGCCAAAATACTTCGTGACACGAACTCCCACTGCCTCCCCTCGAACATGACCAGGGTGATCTGGCTTCCCAATCGCCGTTGATAAGATGTCCATCCGTCCACTTGGAGTGAACGAACCTTGGCTACTATGATCTTCCAGTTCATCCTGCAACATAAAAGTTATCGTAAGCACTCCCAATATGAAAAAATAAGTTTGTAAATATGCTCTAACTACTTACAATTCTTGCGGCAACCTCAGCAACAGTCAAATTTACGTACTTCCCACCCTTAAGCCTCCCTGCTTTCCATTTTTTGTGACGTGGTGGAGGTGGCGGGGGCTGGACCACAACGGTAGGATCTGATGTGGCTGCTTCCTTCAATTTCTCCAACTCTTCTGCCATCATCTGTCGCTGAAGCTTCTGATAACCACCACGAGACATGCAATGTTGATAGTTATTAGCTGCTTGCCTCTCTGCATTTGCTGCACTTAATTCCTTTTAAAGGAAAACAACGAACACCGAATCAATAATGTCAACTATATTCAAATAAAACACTATGATTACAGAAATCTTACCAAAAAGTTTGGATCTTCTCGTGATGCCATAAACAACCTCCAGTCCTCTGGAGACAAAAATGGATACTCATGACATGGATCCTTACCCCTCAGGTCCCCTCGAATATAATCTCGTGTGAGCCTGTTCTTGAAATCTTTCCATCGTAGACGAACCTCCGTCATCCACTCCTTGTACATCTCCGCGGTGTCAGGGACATCATAGGTTTACTGCAAGGTAAAAACATACGTTAATTATAATTGAAGCGATAGGAATAAAGATATAATGCAGATGTATTGAAACTTATATACCAAAAGTTGTTGCCAAATCAAGTCTTTGGTTTTTGGTGGAACCAACTTCCAATTAGCATAGGTAATGCGAACTTTGCTTCGAGCCAAAAAACCTACGTAGCTAATGAAATGGTCTTCCTCCGGACCAATTGGTTTCATATTTTGATCAAAGTCAATATGCAACCTCTCCTGTTGATGGTTATGACGTGCTACCAATGCAGGCATTTTTGTACTGCCTCTAACCCTTCGTCTCGCAACCGGTTCACGTGTCGCATCATGTTCAGGCCTATTCATTTCATTGTCCCTATCACTTGGAGAGTCACCAGAATTGTCCATATTCCTATAAGCACAAAAATCATTGTCAGATAGGTGAATAAATTGTAAGTAAATGAATAAACTGAGACGTAATAAAACAAACAGCACACATTACTATTTTCTAAGTTAAGCTCTTACTCTAGATTGTTTCCCATATTCCTTCACCATGATCATTTCTCACAGCATATTCTTCATCATCTACCAATTCTACTTCACTTGTTGTAGGTGGATTAATTGTGAAAGGTGGTGTGTCGTCAAGGTTGAAGGTCGGATCACCATGCTTCTGTTTTTTACTCTTAAGTACAATGGACATTTTTTTATTTGCGGGATCTGTGACATAAAACACTTGTTTCGCCTGGCTTGCTAGAATGAAGGGCTCATCCCTATAACCTACTCTTTCAAGATCAACTGAGACAAATCCAAATTAATGATCTATTACCACAGCATTATTGCTAACCCACTTACATTTGAATAAAGCAACTTTGAACTTGTTGTAAGTGATTTCCCATATTTCTTTTATCACTCCATAATAGGCCATGGATGCTAATATGGGGGTTTTGTCTTTCGAACTAGAAAAGTGCATGGATTCAGCTTCTACCATCACCCCACTATTTTGCATGGTACTCTTGTCATCTTGGTCTTTTGTGTAGAAAGAATACCCGTTTATATCATAACCGCTCCAAGTAATGATCTGAAACGAAGGGCCCCAGGCTAGCCACTCTATTGTCCCAGACACACCGGTCTCATGCAAAACCTTTTCCTCAAACCACTGAATGAATGTCTTGTTTTGCTCAATAGTAATCTGCATGTCATTCTTCCTCAGATTCTCTTTCTTCAATCTCTTTCTGTGTTCCTCTATGTACGGTTGCACTTCTGCCATGTTATTCAGGATATAAAGGTGTGCTTGCAACACCTCTTCACGAGGCATAGTCTTCACTTTCAGTCCTCGTGTTCCCTTGCTCCTCCCCTCTTCATGCCGAGATTGTTCCTTCTTCCCTGATAGATAATCGCTGCAGAAGTCCATAGCCTCTTCAACAACATACCTTTCAACTATTGAGGCTTCTGGTCGATAGGGATTTTTAGAGTACCCTTTTAAGATCTTCATGTATCACTCGAAAGGGTACATCCACCTCAGGTAAACTGGACCGCAGAGCCTTACCTCCCTTACCAAATGAACTATCAAATGGACCATTATATCAAAAAAAGAAGGAGGAAAGTGCATCTCTAATTGGGACAATATGATATAACCCTCAGCTTCCAGTTCATCCAGCTTTTCAGTGTCAATGACTTTGTTACAGATAGCATTAAAGAAAACACACAATCTTGTCACAGTGCTTCGAACTTCATCTTTCATAATCCCTCTAATAGCTACTGGTAACAGTTGTTGCATCAACACATGATAATCATGGGACTTCATTCCCACTAACTTCAAATCGTCCATTGACACACAGCTTCTCACATTCGAAGAATATCCTTGTGGTACCTTAATTGCATGCAAACACCCACACAAACTTCTTTTCTCCGCTTTTGATAGTGTATGCGCTGCTGGCTCCATGTATGCCCTCCTACCATCATCTCTTAGCTGTGGATGTAACCGTTCTCTTATTCCCATATCAACAAGGTCTAGTCTCGCATTAATCCCATCCTTGGTCTTCCCTGGGATGTGCAAAAGTGTACTGACAAGGCTATCACAAACGTTTTTCTCCACGTGCATTACATCAATACTGTGTCTCACGTCAAGACTACGCCAATATGGAAGATCAAAGAAAATTGATCTCTTCTTCCATATGTTCTTCTCACCCGAAGTCTTATGATTCTTACCGAGTAAGACATTGATACGTTTAACCCGATTGTAAACTTCCTCTCCGGTTAATGCCTTTGGAGCCATTCCATGCTCCGGCAAGCCGTTAAAACGCTTTCTTAACCTACGATACGGGTGGAATCTAGGAAGGAACCTCCTGTGACCTAGGTAGACCGTTTTTCTTCTATGTTTCAGTTGGTGGAAGTGAGTGTCTGCTTCACAGATCGGACATGCTTTATGCCCCTTCACACTGTACCCTGAGAGGTTTCCGTAGGCAGGGAAGTCATTTATGGTGGTGAACAACATTGCACGTAGCTTGAAGGACTCATTCTTATACGCATCAAACACATCCACACCTTCCTCCCACAACTTCTTCAAGTCCTCAATCAAAGGCGCCAGGTAGACATCGATATCGTTTCCTGGCTGTTTTGGTCCAGAAATCATCATAGAAAGCATCACATACTTGCGTTTCATACAAAGCCAGGGAGGCAAATTGTATATTACAAGGAGTACTGGCCACGCACTGTGTGTGCTATTAAGAGTTCCATACGGATTGATGCCATCTGTACAGAGCCCAAGCCGAAGGTTTCTCGGCTCGCTGCCAAATTCAGGGAACATTTCATCTATTTTCTTCCACTGTGGAGAGTCAGCTGGGTGCCGAAGATATTTTCCGTCGGATATTCTGTCATCCGAATGCCATCTCAACTTCTTCGCCTTTTTTGTAGTGCCAAACAAACGCTTAAAGCGTGGTATTATTGGAAGATACCACAAAACTTTTACAGGTTGCCTTTTAGTCTTCCCATCACCAGAACCACCATCTTTCTTCACTTTGTATCGTGCGGTTTGACACTTAGGGCACTCACTCAGGCCTTCATACTCCTTTCTGTACAGTACGCAGTCATTAGGGCAAGCGTGTATCTTTTTATACTCCATACCCATTGTGGATAGGATTTTCTTGGCCTCATACATACGATTTGGAAGTACATTATCATCTGGAAACATATCACACAACAGTTCAAGCAGCAATGTGAAACTACTATCGGTCCACCCACAAGTTGCTTTTAAGTTAACCAAATGTAATGTTCCTGTGAGCCATGTGTACTTACTCCCAGGGTACAACGGTGTCTCTGCATCACTCCGCAGGCTGTCATATTCATGCGACTGCGCAAACGATTCTACCTCAACATCATGAATCATTCTCTCCATTGTATCTTCATCTATGACATCCACAGCTTCCTTCTTGTGTGACGGACAATCAGTTACTTCCTCACCATGCCATATCCACCTTGTGTATCGAAGATTTATTCCATCACAAAGTAGGTGATCCCTTATAACTTCAACATCCCGTTTTCTCTCATTTAAACAATTGACACAGGGACAAAAATACATCCCATTTTTTGCTGGAACGTTCCTCCTAGCAAATTCAATAAAGTTTTCAACCCCATTCTCATATTCTTCACTTGTTCTCAGAGCATTCATCCAACTATGATCCATTTTATTACCACCTATGCCATTTCCATTTACACTCAAGTTTAGAATAATTGAAAACACGGGGAATTGCCTTTTACAAGCATGTTTTTCAAAATTTTGGCAGCATTTCCCCTTAAAATTGAGACATCCCAAAATCAAAATAACAAACCATCTCAGCTTAATATTTCAAAAACATATTCTATGCAATAATCCTGTTTAGATTTTATTGTTTAGATT
Organism: Inga laurina; assembly: GCA_963855925.1. Lineage (NCBI taxonomy): Eukaryota > Viridiplantae > Streptophyta > Magnoliopsida > Fabales > Fabaceae > Inga > Inga laurina. The sequence continues at coordinate 59,918,854 of OY979708.1, forward strand.
CAATTTTTGAGCCAATGAAAATTAATTCACTAGAGATTATTTTCTTACTATTTAACAACAACATCTACAACAACAATAAGAACAATAATTATAATAATAATAATTTATTTCTTAACATCTCAATTTACCAATTTCTTAATTAAATATGCTTTATGAAAAATATGAATATCTACTAAGTAAATAAAAAATATGTTTATTCATTATATTCTAATTGAATGATAAGTAAATATGCTTGTTCAATTTTGTCAAATAATGAATATATATATATATTAAATACAATTATATATACACTTCAGCAGCCCCAAATACGCAGGGCAGTATACATTGCCTAGTGTCTAGTCTTGCTTAGTACTTGGCCTAGCTTGAAGATGCCTCAATAATTTATGGGTTGATTTTTTAGTTAATGAGATTTTCATGTTTCTCAAAACAATGGAAAAAAGCAAAAGATTAATCATTCAAACCACACTTAAATTCCAGCACAGAACAAACGCATTTTTCCTAATCATTCACAAATTCATTCAAACCACACTTAAATTCCAGCACAGAACAAAGGCATTTTCCTAATCATTCACAAGTTTAGTTTTAGCTAACCTGAAGCACAGAACTTTAGAGCAGATGACCCACGGTGGTAAGAGGAGCCCGACTGTGGAGAGAATGAGAGAGAACAGTGCAGAACCAGCAGAGCAAAGATGCAACGGTCTGGATGAAATAGAGGCTAAGAAGGAACAAGAAGAAACAGGGGAGAGGAGAAATGGCCTCGCATATTCAGAAGTGATGAAGGTAGGAGAATAAAGCAACAAGAAGGGGAGAGGGCCGAGAGGGGACGGAAGTGAGAATAAAGCAACAAGAAGGGGAGAGGGCCGAGAGGGGACGGAAGTGAAAGAGTAAAGTAAAAAAAAACAAGAAGCAGGGGAGAGGGGACGGAAGTGATAGGAGAGGGAGGGTGACAGAAAATTCTGACATCTCACATGGCCTAAGACGTCCCCAGCTGTTCTGGGGACGTCTAAAGCCACCCTTTACACGTCCCCAGCCCAGCTGGGGACGTCTAAAGGCCCCTTTAGATGTCCCCAATCCAGCTGGGGACGTCTAATATAAGCTTTAGACGTCCCCAGACCAGCTGGGGACGTCTAATGTTCATCTTTAGACGTCCCCAGCTGGTCTGGGGACGTCTAATGTCCATCTTTGGGGACGTCTAATGTTTAAGCTTTAGACGTCCCCAGCCCATCTGGGGACGTCTAAAGTGTGTTATTTTTTTCCCCGTCTACATATGCTTTTCTGGAGTGTTTAGACGTCCCCATGTTTGTTGGGGACGTCTAAAACAGTCTTTAGACATCCCCAATGAACATGGGGACGTCTAAAACTCATTCAGGCGCGAGATTCAATTTTTTTTTACGAGCCAACCTTTTCAACTTTGATCTATAATTACACATATGCCACCGCCCCATATTTTGGGCGTCCCTTTTTCAAAAAGGGACGTCCTTTAGGGACTTTATATGTATATTCTGTAGTAGTGACATGTAAGTAAGGTAAGTCCCCCACCTCTAATCTTTATCCTCGATTTGCGTGCCAATAGCTCGGGACTCCATATTCGATCCTACAATGTCAAATGTACTATTTAGACACTTCCATAGTGTTTCTGAGAGTTATATGAGGCTATATTGAAAAATTACTAAAATGCCCCTTGGGACTCGGCCTGGCCCCACCATACCCGGTCCAGCTGTACTTTTCTCGAAATTATATCCTGGGCTATCCTAACATATTTTCACCCAAGAAATCCATTTATGGACTCAAAATTACCAAATTCAATGTCAAATTACGAAATTGCACTTGGCAGCCCTACTTTTAGGGTTTTAGGGGCGTTTCCGTAATTATCTTTCTCGGTCTTTTCCGGAAAAGTGCTCAACTATAACCCTACCTAATTTTCGCTAATGAACTCAATGGAACCATCAAATCATTGAAAATACAACTCTAAGACCCATTTACTGCCCTAGCCGAATTATATGGGTTTTCCATGGAAAATTGGGGTTTTTTGGTTTCGGCTCCGTAAACACGTTCCTTTCTACTCCTAACCACTTTATTGACTATTCCATTAGATTACAACTACCATTTAGTACCAATTTGGTCAGTATAACAGCCCCTACAACCCATTTTCCCTTTTTGCACACAAAGACAATTCGGCGAAATTTCACCGATTAAATTGTCTACAATAGCCAGAATAGTTAATATACAAGAGTTTAGAAGTTACCTCAAGCTCCTACTAGCTTTTCTCAAGATGGCTGAACCCTAACCCTTGAAACTCCAAAAGATGAGCTTCCAAACCTTAAATCATATGCAAGGGAAGCTTAGGAACGGAGTTATATGCATTAGGAACCGATTTACCGAAGAAATCACCTACCCTTGTAAGCGTTTTCCTCCTTTCTCTCTCTAGAGTTTCTCACATTCTCTCTCTTGTTTCAGCTGAGAATGGCGTCTGAAATGAGGGCTGAATAAGGAGGATGATGATATATTATTATATCATATTTTACTTTAATTTTCCAAATTTTCGGATTTTTACAAAGTTTTGGAAGATTTCTGCCCAAACTTTGAAAAATCATAACTAACTCTAGAAAAATCGAAATGAGGTGATTCCAAAGCCTATAGAACCCTTATTGAGTTTAGTTTCAAGGAAAAACATAGAAGGTTTCTGAATTGAAGCACAAAATTCCCAAAATTTCAATTTTTACATACTGTTCCAGAAACTTCACAGTTTTTCTGTGTTGATTTCAAAAATTCATATCTTTTTGTATATATCTCTATTTCTGTCATATCACCTATCAAATTAAAGCTTGTGATGTATACTTTCATCCTGTAAAATGTCATAATTTTTGCTCATCATTTGGTCCTTCAAAATCATATGACAAATACACTACCTCATAGGCGATCTCACCGAAAACATAATTATATTTTCTAAAATTCACCATTTTACTTTCTTAATACCCCAAAGATATAAGAAATATTAGAGAATAGATTTGGGACATCTACTAAACCAGGGCTTAGCAGCCCACTTAATTTAGGCTTATTCCCAAGCCTCTAATCCCAAATTTCGGGGTATTACATTTATCCACTTTGCCAGCTGGCATCATAAGCACCTTTGGTGCACTACACCACAGTGGTACTAGTAGAGCCGGGAATATGGGCCTGTCCGCCCCTACAGAGTCGGTCCTTCACGGGTTCAAGCTTAAATGGACCTGTTTGTTAAAAAGTACCATATTTTTTATGCCCGTAGTTCTACAGGGTTGGCCCTTCACGGGCTCGGGCTTAAACTCATTTTAATTCAAAAAAAATTATTGTTCACTTTATATAAGAAGGGTTGGCCCTTCTTTGATTTTATTTATAAGTAATTTTCTCTGTCATATTTTATAAGTAATTTTCACTTTATATATGAAAATATAAGTTTTTTTTCCTATTTTATCCTTATGAAATACATAATCTATAATTAACTATCATACATACCAAGAGTTATATTGAAGAGAGAGAGAGAGAAAGAGATTAGGTGAATGAAGTCAAAAAAACATTAGAAAAATATATATTTTACTATCTTTCATACTTTTTATACATTCTCTCTCATATATTCTTTTCATAAATAGAGGTATATATGAAAATAAATATATCATTTTTAACATACTTATTACTTTTAATTGTCAGCTCATTTTATATAATTAAAAAAATTATTTATAAATAAGACCCAATCAAAGTATATCCTAATCAAGCATGATAAAAATAATTTCTAGTTGCAGTTTTATAAAACCCTTATCTCGATATCGTGTTTAGCGCCTGCCCCCACTTGTCCTTTAGTGAAAAGTAATAAAATAAAACAGCATACAAATTTATATGCTTAATATATCATCTCTTTCATCTTTAATTGAAAACAAAAATGGGAAGATTAATTTGTACGTCTTATTCTTCAATTTTGAATCAGACCTCTCAGTTTTTTTTTTTTTTTGACAATTACGTTTAGGCTTCGTCTAGAGAAAAAAATGAAAAATTGGTCTCATGAAGTTATCAATATCGCCCATAAAGTTGAGGGCCTATAAATAGAGCACTATATACTACACTTTGATTACATCCAAATGAATAAAATATTATTCAATCTTTCTCTCCAATTCTCTTTTAATATCTTTTCATCTCTTTTATTTTAATCTCTTATTTTTTCTTGATTTCATAACGTTAATAATTTAAATTTTAAAATTTTAACGTAAAGAACAACTGACAAAGGTCATAAAAAGCCTAGAGCCAGGAATCAGAGCCAGTCCGGCCCTACAGGGCTGACCCTTGACGGGTTAGGACCGGTTCTAAAAGGCTCGGGGTCAAGAAAATTGTAATTTTTTAAGGCCCGGCCCAAGAGCATCAAGGCCAGAAAATCCTTTTCACAATATTTAACTATTTTTCCTGCGTATTTTCCCCAGAGAGATACATTTAATAAATAATAATGATTAAAATTCTAATTTAATACATAAATGTTGTCAACATTAAGGTTTAAATAACATGTCTCTTCCAACAAACAAACATAGTTACTAATTTATAATCAAAGGTAAAAACATGTCCATAAATAACTCACACAAAGACCAAAGTATAAGAAAGCAAGAAGCTAAATACTCTAACCTCTAAGCAACATGAGTATGACGACTACTATTTTCATCTCCTTCGCCACTATTAACAATTTCAAGGACATTTGATTGTATTTCACTTTGAGTAGAAGGTTCAAGTAATCAAATAATTACAACCTCTATCAAAAATCATACTCCATCAGGAAGAACAGTATATAATATGATTTTATTCTAAATAGGCAGAACAATATACTTAAAAATCACAAAATGTTTCAATTAGAAAAAACAATATACTAAAAAATAATAATCTATACAATATGAGGACAGAGTGACATATAGATTCAATAAGGCAATTCAAAAATGTAACATGGTTCCCTTTCCAAACAGAAAAAGCAAAATAAATGGGCTTAAAGGGCCGGCTCTTTTAAGCCCGAAACCCTAGATGGCCGGCTCTTTTAGACCCAACTTCCTTTTGAGACTACAATTTGTAAGTCCAGCCCTTTTAAGCCTCGGCCTGAAGGGTTCGGCCCGTTTCCCGACTCTATAAAAGCCACACCGACAAGAAAATTGAAAGCAGAGAAAAATTAAAATAATCGAGCGCACTCGTATTCATTAGGGTATGTCTCGGTGCTTCTCAATTGAAAAAATAGCTAAAATAATATTCTTTTCATGTAACTATTTCATAGTATTATACTATAATGTTTGATATTTTTTGATTAGATTCTCGTATTATTTGGCGCTTTTCAACATGACCGCTTATTTTTATTTAAAAGCCTTTTTTTACCGAAATATTTAAGAGGCCTCAACCCTTAGGTCTGGTTTGGTATGAGACACTGATTTTGATGAATTGAGATTAAGAATGGTATTGGTATAGGGATAAGTATTAGGACAGAGGCCGAAGGTTTAAAATTACGTTTGATATGCAGTAATATTTAGATGGAATATTTGAATTGATTTTATTTTATAATCATTTATAAATTATGAAAATATTAAAATATCCTTATTATTAAAATTGATAGTGGGTATTTTTGTCCGAAAAATATTATAAACGGGGATATTTTTGTTTCTAACATTTACAATCCTGGGATTGAGAACGCAATACCAGTGGAGGTGGTTTTGCAGCAATCTCACTTTCATAGTAATCCTAATCCCAGATTATCTCCAGTCCCTTATATCAAATAATACAACTTGACTCAATCTCTGACCCAATCTCAATTCCTACCCCTCAATACCGTGTATCAAACCGGGTCTTGTTGCTTAAAAAGAACCGATACCCTCCACTTGATATAATCATTAATACCATGCAATATTAAAATAATATCCCCTTCTATCAAAAAAAGAAAAAAAATCCACTTGTAGTTTTGTAAACCTTTATCCACTTTGCTAGCTGGCATCATGAGCACCCTTGGTGCCACTGCACCACAATATGGTGCTGGCCTTTATCTGGAACTCTAGATCTAAATAATTGAAACGATAAGACTTTTAATATTGGCAAATTTTAAACGTGAATATATCCTAATAAAACATAATAAAAATAATTTCTAGTTGCAGTTTTATAAAAACCCTTATCTCGACATCGCGTTTCGCGTCTGCCCCACATGTCATTTAGTGAAAAGTAATAAAATAAAGCAGCATCCACAGACCCGTGAATTTATGTGCTCAATAATATCATCTCTTTCATCTTTAATTGAAAAAAAAAGGGCAGATCAATTTTGACGTCTTATCCTTTCAATTTTGAATCAGGTCTCTGAGCTTCTTGTTTTTTTTTTTCCTTTTTATTTGATCCTTAAACTTTCTACCGTGAAATCCGTTAGTCTCTGAAACATAAAACTGTTAAATAAGTATTGACATAGTTAAAAATTCCCATTAAAAGCATATGATCCAAAAAAAACTCCTACAAACTCACAACTTTTACACAAAAACTTCAGGTAAAATTGGATATCAACACTATTATTATTTAATAGAAAAAGCACAATGTATAACAACTCCCAAAATTTACAAACGATTTGCGGTGTGATTCTTTTATTAAAATTTATGCAGTACACATTAGTTTAATCAAAATCAAACAAACAAACTGCGGTACACCCACGTGATTCTCGAAGCTACCACTATAATACAATTAATTTAAGCTAATGATAGAAGCAATACAAATAAATTATTCAAGATCACACTGAAGTCACTTATTGAAGCCATGTGCAAACTCTATAAATTTGTGCTCCATACTAACCGGTTCAATACAACACTAAAACACTCTGATTCAAATCAACAGCAATATGAAGCCTTCCCTTGCAACAATAACTCTCTTCTTTTTCCTCTTTACCTTCTCCACAAAACCATCAGTGGTAAGGGCAGCCGCGCCGGAACCAGTGGTTGATATCTCCGGTGAAGAGCTGAAAGCCGGTGAGAGCTATTACATCTTGTCAGCCTTCAGAGGAAGAGGTGGCGGTCTTTCTTTCGACACCTTTGGAAACGACAGCTGCCCCAACGTCGTTGTGCAAGAAAGGCATGATGTCTCCAAAGGCAAGCCAGTAAAATTCTTGCCTTTGAACTCTAAGAATCATGTCGTTTACACCTCCAGAAGTCTCAACATCGAGTTTAGTCACAAGAGTACAACTTGTGCTGATTCTGGGGTTTGGAAACTATCCAAGGTTATAAGTGAAGCACTGAATGTGGGTACCAATGGCGATGCAGGGAGCGGCCAAGATAATCTCAACTGGTTTACGATTGAGAAAGCAGAATTCGATGGTGCTTATAAACTCAAGTTCTGCCCTAACCCTAAGTTTATTGTATGTCAGGATCTTGATATATTTTCTTATGGTAATGATGGGAAAAGGTATGTTGGTCTAGCAAATCCTGGTGAGTTTCAGACACTTAGAGTTGTGTTCAAGAAGGCTAATGTTAAGGATTCCATTGATGATGCCGATGCCGAAATGAGCAGCTAGATGACAAGTTTGGCATCAAACTTTGATCTTAACTAGTTTCTGCTATGAAGTTTGAGAATCTGAGTGTAATGTTGACGTACAATAAGAGCGATCATGGTGTAACAAAGGTATGCTGATGAAATAATGGTTAAGTATTTCGTTATAATCCATTGATGCTTTTTGTTTCGTCTTTCTCCACAAGTGATCATAGACAGCTGCACACAAGTGAAATGTGGCTTCTGTTATATATGAAGCTTGAGAATACCAGTGCAGCATTGATAATAAGAGCTGCAACTATAATCCATATTATAAGTTGCTTTCAATTAATTCACACGAATTAAGGAAATACAGTTAACTCATTAAATTATGTTGTAAAAATCAAGTGACTTCCAATATTACACTTATTAATAATTCTAAACTCTAACTTTCTCTTATCACCCTTATTAAACATAGGTATATATGAAAAGTATTATTGCATAATACTCTTCAAAACTATCAAATTTCTTATAAGAAAGACCAAAAATACCTTGCACAAGACGCCTTATAATAGGAAAAGTATCATATAACAAGCCAAGTATATGTTGATGAAATGATATGGTTAGTATTTTGTTGGACCAACCCACAATGAGCATTCATTTTAGGGAATTAGTTTGGGTGCTCATCTCATATCTTAACCACCCAAATATGATCTGCATAGTCCAGATTTAACTTTTTTCTTTACTTTTTTTTTTTTTTGAAAAAAAATTATTTTAATGGGTGTAGAATCTAAAATAAAGATAATCTGTTAATTGTAATTTTTTTCAAGAAAAAGGTTTTTTTATTTAAAAATTATTAGTTAAAAATCATTAAATCTAGACCTTTTAGATAATATATTTGGATGGTCTAGAACTAATGAGGTTTAACTAGACGAGAATCTATGAATTAAATTCCTCCTTTTAAAAGTAAAGGTCTATCCATCCAACACATTGAAATTTTTTTTTTCAATAGCACTTGATATATTGAGCACCTTAAAGTATTTTTTTAGAAGTACCTAATATATTATGAAGTAACTTTGTACAGTTTTGCCCTTAAAATTTTTTCAAAGTAGCGCAATAAAAAGTATATAACTTAACTCTTGAGTAATTGGTTGTCTTTCTCCTTGTAAACAAATGAAGAATCAAATATTTAAAAATTCTCAACCAAAACATAACACATGCAAACCCACAAAATTCAGTAAAGAGAAAGCAACAAAAGTTATAACTGCAACACAACATTCAACAAATAAAAACATTAAAAAAAAAGTTACCAAACCTTATCCAATAAATAATCTAGCTACTTGCAGTTATATAAAACTTTGATCTAGATCCTCATCTACATATAAATCTAAATATACATAATAATGCAATATTGTATTAGCAAACATTAAACGTATGGGAATATATCCTAATCAAATATAATAATTCAGAGCAATATCATGACTCACATATCCATTTGTTTTAATCCAATGTAGCAAACGTGTCCGAATGTGTCTGTTGCTAAATATCGCTTTGCGAGCCAACAACAAGGTAAAGCAACACACATGTAATATCAATTGCATATAATTCACACTCCCGCGTTATTTTTTAAAAGAACCCAAAATTTAAATTGTATTTATTCTTTTTATAAGAGCCTAATAAGAACTGTCTGAGTATTTAATGAGTATTTTTCATTTTTTCCTTTCATTAATTATATATATTGTATTAATTAAAAGGTTGGCGATATATATATATATATATACTATATGTCTCCTCTCTTACCTGCCTTCTAATAAATAAGAGCATACTTGGAAAAAAGTTTATTTCAGACTTACTCATTGTTTTTAATTAATTTTAACTCATTTCTTAAACCATATAATTCAATTATCAAATTCTTATAAGTGGGACCGGACTGAGTAATATCTTTTTCATCTCAATAAAAAAATTGATGTTATTTTCAGCATTATCTAATAAAAGATTCTTCATTTTTTTTTTGTTTTCAAAAAAGTCAAGAAAATAATAAGATATCAATTTCCCAGAATGAATTGTCTGGGCATTTTGTTTTTCTATTTATAGGGAAGATAATGAATCATATGATGACACATGTCTACCTAGTGGATTATTCTAGAGATATAGGAATATAGATATATACACAATTATAATGATTTACAAATATATTAAACTCCCTCCTTGAGTTTGGGGTCCCTTTCTCTTCCTTTTCTGTATGTGACCTTCTTATTGAGTTGTTCCTGTTGAACAATCTTTGCTGGAGAAAATGTGACTTCCAATTTGTCTCGTAAAAACCAGATGAGTGCATGATGAAGAGGATTTGTTAGACAATCTGCAATATGTAGTTCAGTAGGAATATACTAAACATTTAGAGCCTTTGACATTACCTTGTCTCTTTCAAAATGAACATCGATTTCATTGTGTTTTGTCCTTGCATGATGTATTGGGTTTGAAGTGAGTGCAGCTATACTGGTATTGTCACACCATATAGTAGGCACTCTCTTGATTTGAAGCTTTAGTTCTGATAGTAGAGAGGTAATCCAGCTCAATTCAGCTGAAGTATTTGCTAAAGATTGATATTCAGATTCAGCGCTTGATCTAGATACTACCTATTATTTCTTTGATGACCGTGTAATAAGTTAGTCACCCATGAACATACAGTATCCCCAACTGATAATCTATCATCAGGACAAGATGCCCAGTTTGCATCTGAATATGCAACAAGGTCAAGAAGTCAAGATGGCTAAATATGTATACCACAGTATATGGTTCCCTTGAGATATCTCAGTGCTCTGATCTTTTTATTGCTTTCCAATGTTCAGTTGTTGGTTGGGCTAGGTATTGACTTAGTTTGCCAATACTAAAGTTGTTGGAAAATAGCCTAGTCCACCCTTGGTGGATTGGGCCCAACCCAATATGATTGGGGTTAAAGTATAAATAATATAAATGCTTGGGTCAATATATGTAATATTTTTCAAATCATTATGAGTCATATTGTTTAGCCAATAGAATATGACTCTACAAGTGGTATTGTTTCACCGAAACAATATGTCTCTCAATCAAAAGGATATTTTGTTTTTCCGATGGAAGGATACATCAATAGAGAGGAAGGGATGCATAGAGCACTATAAATAGGCGTTAAGGATTCAGTTGTGACTAACTTAAAAACAACATACAAAAACTCTATCAAACTGACTCCATATTCCCTCTACTGTAACACCCTGCCTTTAATCACGTAATTATAATTCGATAATGCACATTTAATTCGGATTAGAGACCATCGGATAACTTAAACTCATTTCAATCTCCTACTTTGTAGTAGGGTTTTCACAAAACATTCAAAATCTCTTCCTGTTCCTGGTCTCCATTTCAAAATTCGAATATAATTACCTGTACAGTTTATCTACATTCATGTATAACAGAGTGTATAACCAAATCCCCGGCAACTCCCGGGTTCTATACATATATATATAATCTAGAGGTTACAAGTATCCACTAGGGGATTACACAACCAAAATCGAATATAAAATTCCTAATTCAAAATATCCAGTAATCCCGAGTTTAAAGTAGATAACCAACATCTCAAAAAAATCCTTAGTATCACTAAAGATCCTAAGTGCTTCGGGTTGGCCGCTTCTCCTTTGAGCCACATGCCCTGTCTGAAAGGTTAGTCATAGGAAAGAATGAGATTCGAGCGAATCCCAGTAGTAACAAACCACTCATACAATGCATAACACAAAGCATGTATATAAATCACAACCAGCAACAGCAGCAGTAATCTCAAAGATACATGGTTTTCACCACAAACGACAGCACTCACGGCTGTATGCACAATACGACAGCTCTCGCTGTAATAATAATCACGACAGCTTACGCTGTAATCACAATAACGACAGCTTGCGCTGTAAACGACAGCTTGCGCTGTAAATGACAGCTATCACCAGCTGTAATCGCAGCAGCATCAAAGAATCATCACATAACAATGATAACACACACATACAGAGCATTATACATAGTATAAGAGAGAGAAAGTCACTACCTGATCCTTTCCCGACGTTTCTTGGCACTGCGGGCTCCCGAGGGCGGCAAATATCGAATCCTACAATTCCAAATGCACCATTTAGACAGTTCCATAGTGTTACTTGGGGTTATATGAGTCTATAATGAAAATTTACAAAACTACCCCCGGGGACCCAGCCCGGGCCCGCCGTACCCGGTCCGGTTGCACTTTTCCCGAAATTCTAATCTGGGCTATCCTAACATATTTCCGCCCAAGGAATCCATTTCCGGACTCAGAATTATCAAATTCAATGTCAAATTACGAAATTGCCCTTGGCAGCCCTACTTTTAGGGTTTTAGGGGTGTTTCCGTAATTATGCTTTCTCAGCCTTTTCTGAAAAAGTGCCCAACTGTAACCCCACCTATTTTTGCCCACTGAATCCAATGGAATCATCAAATCATTGAAAATCCAACTCTAAGGCCCTCAAACATCCCTGGCCGAAATAATTGTGTTTTCCAGGAAAAATCGGGGTTTTACGATTTCGGCTCCGTAAACACGTTCCTTTCTACTCCTAACCACTTTATTAACAATCTAATTGAGTTATAACAACCATTTGAACTAAAATTGGGCAGCATAACCCTTAGATATACACTTTTCCAAAATTTAAAACCAATGGCAATCCGGCGAAATTTCACCGATTAAATTGCCCACAACAGCCAGAATAGTTAATATACGAAGGTTTGGAAGTTACCTCAAGCTCCAACAAGCTTTTCCCAAAAATGGCAGCAAACCCTAACTTTTAAAACACCCAATTTGAGCTTTCCAAACCTTAAAGAACAAAGAGGAGTAGTTTAGAATCGGAGTTATACGCGTTAGGAGCTAAATCGTCGGAGAAATCGGCTTACCTTGCGAGATTTCTCCTCTTTCTCTCTCTAAGAGCTCTCAACTTTCTCTCACTAGTGCAGCTGGTTCATCACGACAGAAATGAGCTGAAGAAGATGAGAATATATCTAATTCCATGCTGATGTCATCTTTTAGTGAGATGATGTCATAATTCCCATTTTCGGATTTTCTGGCAGATTTTCTGCCCAAACTTTGAAAAATCATAACGAATTCTAGAAAAATCGAAATGAGGTGATCCCAAAGCCAAATGAAAGGTATTTAAGTCCTCTTTATAGGAAAAATATGAACCATTACCAGAAATCACCACAAAATTCCAGAATTACACAAATTTCATCATTGCCCCAAAACAGAGTCCATTTTCGACCTCAAACTTTGGACAGTCATATCTCCCATTTCCCAAAACGAAATGGCACAAATTATATGTCCATTTTGAAGCTTGGGATGTGAACTTTAAGACTGGAAAGTTTCATAATTTTCTGACTTCATTTGCCTAGTCAAAACATCCACACGAGAAGACTGCCCAGAATAGAGTTTCACTGGACAGAATTTCAGATTTTGCATCTCAACTTCCAATGGTTCCATTTTCATACCAAACATCATTCCCACATAAATTTTCACAAGGAAGCCATTGGAATCATTAAAATATCCAAATTCCCATCACACATTCTCCAAAAGTGTTTATTCAACAATAATTATATCCACTTTTAAAGTCATTAGCCCTTAATCACTTTTTGGGATATTACATTTCTCCCCTCGAAAATTAAATTTCGTCCTCGAAATTGCTACACAACTTGAGCCATAAACTCCGGATATCGTCTTCGCATATCTCCCTCCGCTTCCCAAGTTGCCTCTCTTTGCGTCATTCCCTTCCAGATCACCTTCACATATGGAATGCTCCTGTGTCTGAGCCGTCGCTCTTCTCGGTCAATGACTTGCTCTGGCTCCACTGCATATGTGAAATTGTCTTGAAGCTCAACATCCTCATACTCAATGATGTGAGACGGATCCGGTTGGTACTTCTTCAATTGAGAAACGTGGAATACGTCATGGAGTCTACTCAAGCTCGGAGGTAGAGCTACTCGGTAAGCTACAGGCCCAATCCTCTCAAGGATTTCAAAAGGACCTATGTATCTAGGGCTTAGCTTCTTCCTCTTGATCGCTCGCCCAACACCGGTGATAGGAGATACTCTTAAGAAAATATGATCTCCAACCTCAAACTCTAGAGGCTGTCTTCTCTTGTCAGCGTAGCTTTTCTGGCGACTCTGCGCTGTAAGCAACCTCTTGCGAATAATCTGAATCTGTGCTGAGGTTTGATCAACCAAATCTGGCCCATAAAGCTTCCTTTCGGATAATTCATTCCAGCATAAAGGTGATTGACACCGTCTTCCATACAACGCTTCATACGGAGCCATTTGGATGCTCGCATGATAGCTATTGTTGTAAGCGAACTCAGCCAGTGGAAGGAAACGATCCCAACTTCCTTTAAAGTCGAGAACACAAGCTCGCAACATATCTTCCAGCGTCTGAATTGTTCTCTCAGATTGTCCATCCGTTTGAGGATGATAAGCCGTACTGAATCTCAGTTGAGTACCTAAGGCTTCATGCAATGCTTTCCAAAACTTTGAAGTAAATCGTGGGTCTCGATCGGAAATGATGTTTTTCGGAACACCATGAAGTTTGACAATCTCTCGGATATAAATCTCCGCTAGTTTATCAGGAGAATAACCAGCATTGATTGGTATGAAGTGGGCTGACTTCGTTAACCGATCCACAATTACCCAGATCGCATCATAGTTTCTGATCCTAGGTAATCCCACAACCAAATCCATGGTCACGCTTTCCCATTTCCATTCTGGAATCTCAGGACTCTGAAGTAAACCAGGTGGTCTCTGGTGCTCGATCTTCACTTTCTGACAAGTGAGACACCTTGTAACATATTTGGTCACGTCACTCTTCAAACCCGGCCACCAATACACCGATTTCAGATTCTGATACATCTTGGTCATACCAGGATGAAGAGTATATCGGCTCTTGTGTGCCTCATCCAGAATCTTCTGCCTTAACTCTGCCTTAAGTGGAATGAAAACTCTTTTCTGGTAACGAACCAATCCACGAGGCGATATGTCATAGCCTGAAACTTCTCCCTGTTCGATTCGAGTCAGATTGCGCTGTATCCAGTCATCTTGACTCTGAGCTTCTTCAATTTCCGCCCTTAGATCACTCTCCTCTTGAGAAACAGTGTAATTGGCACAGATGATCTGGTTTGTCAAATTTAAATCACGGAAATCTTCAATCAATTTCCTTTCTTGTATCATCATAGCTGCAACGTGCACAGTCTTTCGGCTAAGAGCATCAGCGACTACATTTGCCTTACCCGGATGATATTTTATTTCCAGGTCGTAGTCCTTAAGCAATTCTATCCAGCGGCGCTGTCTCATATTCAGTTCTTTTTGATCATACAGATATTTGAGACTCTTATGGTCGCAGTACAGTTCCACAGTCACACCATACAGGTAGTGACGCCAAATCTTCAAAGCAAACACAATGGCCGCAAGCTCCAGATCATGAGTGGGATAGTTCAATTCATGAGGTCTGAGCTGTCGAGAGGCGTAGGCCACCACACGTCCCTGCTGCATAAGGACACACCCTAATCCCTGCCACTAGGATCGGGTAAAATCAACACAGGTGCCGACGTCAACCTCTCCTTGAGCTCCACAAAACAGTTTTCACATTTATCGTCCCACACAAACGGCTGATCTTTTCTCGTGAGCTTGGTCATTGGTAATGCAATACGGGAGAAATTTTGGATAAATCTCCGATAATAACCAGCAAGACCCAGAAAACTGCGTATTTCCGCCACAGATTCTGGCCTCTTCCAGTTCAGTACTGCTTCCACTTTGCTGGGATCCACAGAGACCCCTTCTTGCGAGATAACATGGCCTAAGAATTTCACTTCTGATAGCCAAAACTCGCACTTGCTCAATTTAGCATATAATTGCTTCTCGCACAAGATATTCAATACGATTCTCAAATGATGCTCATGCTCATCCTTATTCTTGGAATATATCAAAATGTCATCGATAAACACAACAACAAACTGATCCAGATATTGCCGAAAGATACGGTTCATGTAATCCATGAAAACCGCAGGCGCATTGGTTAGCCCAAATGGCATCACCAAGAACTCATAATGACCATATCGGGTCCTGAAAGCAGTCTTTGAAATATCTTCTGCTTTCACTCGCAGCTGATGATACCCTGACCTTAGATCAATCTTTGAAAACACACACGAACCAGAGAGTTGATCTAATAGGTCATCAATTCGGGGAAGAGGGTACTTGTTTTTTATAGTAACTTTATTCAGCTCTCTGTAGTCGATACACAAGCGAAGACTCCCATCTTTCTTCTTTACAAACAACACTGGAGCTCCCCAAGGCGACACACTGGGTCTAATAAACCCTTTCTCAAGCAAATCTTCTATTTGTTTCTTTAACTCCGCCATTTCGTTTGGGGCCATGCGGTATGGGGCCTTGGATATAGAACCAGCTCCAGGTATAATGTCAATTGGGAACTGAACTTCCCTTTCTGGAGGTAATCCGCTCAGATCGTCCGGAAACACCTCAGGGAATTCATTTACCACGGGTATATTATTCAAGGTTTCACCATTTTCCCCTTGCACAGAGAAAAACACTACATACCCCTGGCAACCCTTTTCAAGATACTTTTCAGCTTTGGCTGCCGAAAGAAAATTCATACTAGCATCCACATCTTCAACCCTCTGAGATACAGGATATACTATCCTCTTGTTTCCACAATCAAGCAATATATTATTTGCCATTAACCAATCAAAACCCAAAATGACTTCTAATTGACTAAGAGGCAAACATATCAAATCTACAATAGATTGATGCCCTTCCACAGTTATGACACAACTCAAACAAGCTTCTGTGGTCAAGGCCTTAATACCCATTGGAGTTGACACTACTAATTCAAATGGCAGTTTGTGCACATGCAATCCCAGGCGCTTCACGCAATCATAGGCAATGAAGGAGTGACTTGCACCCGAGTCAAATAAAACTTGCAACAGATGGCCATTAAGTAGAAGTTTACCTTGTATTAACTCAGGAGATTTGCGGGCCTCCTCATGGGTCATAGTGAATACTCGGCCCTGTGTCCTCGGTCTCTGGTCTGGTTGTGGCTCTTTGCATTCAGCAGAAGTATGCCCCACACGCTTACAATTGAAGCATATTATTTTGCCATCACAAGTTTTGCCTTGATGTGGTTGGTTACACCGACGACAAATCCATGGTCCAGAATATGTTCTTTGCTGGTCACGGCTCCCAGACTGGTAGGGCTTCTTACCACTTCCAGACGAAGATCCTTGCCCCTTTCGCTTTTGTGAGGTAGCACCCTTATTAGGTTCATTGCGGTGGCTAGTAGCTCTGGCAGGATACAAATCTCTCAAGTTGTTCTCTGTAATCCTGCACTGTTCAACCGCCTTGTTGAACTTGGTAAATTGATGAGTAGCTAAGCGCTTCCTCAACTCTCGCCTCAGACCGCGAATGAGCATATCAGAACTCCATTCTTCATCATCTTTGAACCGGAGATAGGAGGAGTATCGAGCCAATCGGACAAAACGGGACAAGTAATCATCGAAGCTTTCCGCGTCCCCTTGCCTGATATTCAGGAATTCTGTCTCCTTCTCGAGCCTCACTGATTTGGGAAAATACTTCTCGTTGAATTCTTGTTGAAACAATTCCCAAGTCAATGGCATCTTGTTGCTCTTCAAGGTTAGGGCGATATTCCGCCACCAACGGTCTGCATCCCCTTCGAGTTTGTAAACGGCCAGTCGTGGCTTCACCTCATCCGGACAATTAAGCACCTCAAATATTTTCTCCAGTCTGTTCATCCAATCTTCGGCTGCTTGAGGGTCAAATCTCCCTCTGAACGCAGGAGGCAGATGCTTGCAGAACCTAGTGACCCAAAACTGAAGGTCTCCTTCCTCTCTAAGCGGCATCCCATGTGATTCTTGATTTGGGACAATGTGAGGTGGGGACTCCAGGGGTCGTGCTGACCCTTCAGCAGTGTCCTCATGACGGGTTTCTCCTTGAGTTTCCTCCGGAGTGGACTGAACTGGACTTTCCTTGTTCTTCGCCTTCTCTGCTCTGAGCTCTTCTCTCAACTCAATTATCATATCTCTTTGATCCCGGATTAGACCCATCAGCTCTTGCATTGGATCTGGTGGATTATCATTGACGACCTCCACCTCTGGGTCTACACGCGGAATATTGGGGCGTCCTCTAGTTTTCTTCATTCTACAAACAACTTGCCCCATTAATTTAGCAGAGATAGTATGCACATATAGTCACAAAACTCATATATATATTCATGTCAATAAAACATACATGTGCATACACAACAATCATTCACAGATAATCTTCTATCCCTACTACTATCTAAGGGATCTATCCTAGCAACCTCTACCCTTGCCAGGAACTACAGCTCTGATACCAAAATGTAACACCCTGCCTTTAATCACGTAATTATAATTCGATAATGCACATTTAATTCGGATTAGAGACCATCGGATAACTTAAACTCATTTCAATCTCCTACTTTGTAGTAGGGTTTTCACAAAACATTCAAAATCTCTTCCTGTTCCTGGTCTCCATTTCAAAATTCGAATATAATTACCTGTACAGTTTATCTACATTCATGTATAACAGAGTGTATAACCAAATCCCCGGCAACTCCCGGGTTCTATACATATATATATAATCTAGAGGTTACAAGTATCCACTAGGGGATTACACAACCAAAATCGAATATAAAATTCCTAATTCAAAATATCCAGTAATCCCGAGTTTAAAGTAGATAACCAACATCTCAAAAAAATCCTTAGTATCACTAAAGATCCTAAGTGCTTCGGGTTGGCCGCTTCTCCTTTGAGCCACATGCCCTGTCTGAAAGGTTAGTCATAGGAAAGAATGAGATTCGAGCGAATCCCAGTAGTAACAAACCACTCATACAATGCATAACACAAAGCATGTATATAAATCACAACCAGCAACAGCAGCAGCAATCTCAAAGATACATGGTTTTCACCACAAACGACAGCACTCACGGCTGTATGCACAATACGACAGCTCTCGCTGTAATAATAATCACGACAGCTTACGCTGTAATCACAATAACGACAGCTTGCGCTGTAAACGACAGCTTGCGCTGTAAACGACAGCTATCACCAGCTGTAATCGCAGCAGCATCAAAGAATCATCACATAACAATGATAACACACACATACAGAGCATTATACATAGTATAAGAGAGAGAAAGTCACTACCTGATCCTTTCCCGACGTTTCTTGGCACTGCGGGCTCCCGAGGGCGGCAAATATCGAATCCTACAATTCCAAATGCACCATTTAGACAGTTCCATAGTGTTACTTGGGGTTATATGAGTCTATAATGAAAATTTACAAAACTACCCCCAGGGACCCAGCCCGGGCCCGCCGTACCCGGTCCGGTTGCACTTTTCCCGAAATTCTAATCTGGGCTATCCTAACATATTTCCGCCCAAGGAATCCATTTCCGGACTCGGAATTATCAAATTCAATGTCAAATTACGAAATTGCCCTTGGCAGCCCTACTTTTAGGGTTTTAGGGGTGTTTCCGTAATTATGCTTTCTCAGCCTTTTCTGAAAAAGTGCCCAACTGTAACCCCACCTATTTTTGCCCACTGAATCCAATGGAATCATCAAATCATTGAAAATCCAACTCTAAGGCCCTCAAACATCCCTGGCCGAAATAATTGTGTTTTCCAGGAAAAATCGGGGTTTTACGATTTCGGCTCCGTAAACACGTTCCTTTCTACTCCTAACCACTTTATTAACAATCTAATTGAGTTATAACAACCATTTGAACTAAAATTGGGCAGCATAACCCTTAGATATACACTTTTCCAAAATTTAAAACCAATGGCAATCCGGCGAAATTTCACCGATTAAATTGCCCACAACAGCCAGAATAGTTAATATACGAAGGTTTGGAAGTTACCTCAAGCTCCAACAAGCTTTTCCCAAAAATGGCAGCAAACCCTAACTTTTAAAACACCCAATTTGAGCTTTCCAAACCTTAAAGAACAAAGAGGAGTAGTTTAGAATCGGAGTTATACGCGTTAGGAGCTAAATCGTCGGAGAAATCGGCTTACCTTGCGAGATTTCTCCTCTTTCTCTCTCTAAGAGCTCTCAACTTTCTCTCACTAGTGCAGCTGGTTCATCACGACAGAAATGAGCTGAAGAAGATGAGAATATATCTAATTCCATGCTGATGTCATCTTTTAGTGAGATGATGTCATAATTCCCATTTTCGGATTTTCTGGCAGATTTTCTGCCCAAACTTTGAAAAATCATAACTAATTCTAGAAAAATCGAAATGAGGTGATCCCAAAGCCAAATGAAAGGTATTTAAGTCCTCTTTATAGGAAAAATATGAGCCATTACCAGAAATCACCACAAAATTCCAGAATTACACAAATTTCATCATTGCCCCAAAACAGAGTCCATTTTCGACCTCAAACTTTGGACAGTCATATCTCCCATTTCCCAAAACGAAATGGCACAAATTATATGTCCATTTTGAAGCTTGGGATGTGAACTTTAAGACTGGAAAGTTTCATAATTTTCTGAATTCATTTGCCTAGTCAAAACATCCACACGAGAAGACTGCCCAGAATAGAGTTTCACTGGACAGAATTTCAGATTTTGCATCTCAACTTCCAATGGTTCCATTTTCATACCAAACATCATTCCCACATAAATTTTCACAAGGAAGCCATTGGAATCATTAAAATATCCAAATTCCCATCACACATTCTCCAAAAGTGTTTATTCAACAATAATTATATCCACTTTTAAAGTCATTAGCCCTTAATCACTTTTTGGGATATTACATCTACTATATTACTCTCTTCTTTTTTCTGTGGTGGTGTATTTGTTGTGTGTCATAATCGCTTCTATAACTGTGATCTGATTAGCATGGGTATAAAAGATTAACGGCCGCATTCCAGGTATGCCTAATTATTTTTACATGGTATCAGAGCCAGGTTGTTATTAATCATGGCCAAAATTATTATTGTAGTTATCATGTATGTCGGGTATGAGTATTTAAGCATATAGATAATTTAACATTGTTTTAATTATCAGACTCCTGATGTCAAATTGCCTCCAGTGCATTTTTTCTTAGGCATATGAATTTTCTTCTGAAATATAGAATTTGAAGTTTGTTTATATGGTTATATATAATCATATTCAAGTAAAGAAAAAAATGAAATAGAGACAACCATGGCTGCATAGATCCCATCTACATACATATATATAGTTTTGGTTTATGCTTTTATATATAGTTTTCTCCAGTTCCTTGTAATGTACTTATATGTTTGTAAATGTAAATAATAGAAGCCTAGAACCATAAAACAAAAGAACTTAGAGAGAGAACATGAAAATCGAAGTAGAAGTTTTTCTTTGTTTTTAGCATTGGGTCATTTTAAAATCAGAGAATTAGGATTTAAAATTAGTCCCATTGCGTAGATCTCAAAAAAAAAGTGTGAGAACGACACCAAGAATGCTAAAAAAGGACATCGGACGGAGGAGATATGGAGGAGAGAAGGTTACGGGTCGACGGACCTGAGCCACACCTATAACGGGGTCCGAGTCGATAGTAACGCCCCAAATTTGGATTAAGGGCTAATGACAATTATTGTGAATGATTTTGTAAATTAAAATGGATTTTAGATCCAAATTATTATTGGAAATGTCCAACGCTCTTTATTTTAGTATAATTATGTGATGAAATAATTATTTGGGCTAAATATAAGGAAAATGGCGCATGGAAGAAGAAAAGGAAATTTAAATATGTGTTATGTGGCAATTCAAGTGAATGTGCCATAATCAGTGGAAGAATGAAAAATTATCGATTAATGAGTTAGTGATTAATGGATTAGTGATTAATGGAGAAATTAATTACTAACTAAGAGGAAAATGAGAAGTGTGATTAAATGGCTAAAGGATGGATTAGAGTAGCTAATTGGTTGCTTATTGTATGAGAGCCAATGGGATTTTGAAATGTGGCAAGGTGAGATAAAGAGAGTGTGGTTGAGTAAAAGTCAAATGCCCATTGTTTATTATTTTCTCTCTCTCACTCTTTTTGTGCGCATGGAAGGGCATGGAGGGGCAAAATTTTTGTCATGCTTCATCATCATCACTCTTATCTCTTTCTTCTCTCTCTTGTTCGGCCATTGTTGAAGGAAAGGGAGAAAGAAGTTCTTGCAAAAAGGTGAGTATTTGACCCTCTTAATGGCTTCTAATGGAAAAACTCTCTTCTATAAACTTGTTCCTTATGTGAGAGCTTCAATTTCATGGTTTTAGATTTGTCATTTGGTGTTGTTAGAGCTCTTAACGGATTGTAGAGTTTGGAGAATCAAGGAACTCCTTTTGAGAAAGTTATAGAGGTGAGTAAGACAAACTTTTCTATATAGGTTTTGTAGCCATTGGTTGAGTTTGGATTTTCTGGAAATTTTGCCTTGAATTTTGAAAATGAGATTTATTGTGTTGTTTGCATGTTGTTGTCATGGAATTAGTGCTTTGTTTAGTGTTTTAAATTGATAGTATTGAATTGAAGCTTAAATGTAAAGTTTGGCACTTTGTGTTGGTTTTGTGTTTTGGGCCAAAAACAGGGCATGTCAATGGGTTGTGATTTTGGTCATTTTGAGGTTACCATTGTGTTCCTTGTGAAAAATTGTATGAGAATAGGTTTGGTTAATGATTTTGGAGTTATTAGATATTTTGGTAGAAAAGTTGGAAATCTGTCGTGTGTGAACTTTGTTCTAGACAGTCAGTTTGCACAAAATTTTTGAATGACCAAATAGTGTTGGAAAATTCTGAAACTTTCCAGTCTTAAAGTTCACATCCCAAGCTTCAAAATGGATAAATTATTCATGTCATTTCATTTTTTTAACTGAGTTATGCTTTTCCAAAGTTTGGAACAAAAACTAAACTCTGTTTTGGAGTAGTGTTGATTTTTGTGTAATTATGGAATTTTTTGGTGATTTCTAGTTATGGTCCATATTTTTCCATTAAATAGGACTTAAATAGCTTTCATTTGGCTTTGAAATCACCTCATTTTGATTTTTTTAGAATTAGTTATGATTTTTGGAAGTTCAGCCAAGAATCAGGGGATTTCTTGGCCGCGGCCCAAGGTGGATGGCCGCAGCCCAAACCTTTCTGTCCTGATTCTGACCGTGGCCCATGGTGGCTGGCCGCAGCCAGTGACCTTTTGACCATATTTTGGCCACGGCCCAAGGGTGGGCTGGCCGCGGCCAACCCCTATGTTCCAACACTTTGAGTTTTTGAAAAGTGATTTTCAACCTATTGTTTCCCAACCCTTTTGGGCTTTTATTAGAGGCATTTGTAGCTTCTTAAGGGTCATTATTGATAACCAAAGCTAAGTGTTGAGAAGTCAATTGAGTATTGGAATAGAGAATAAAGCTTCGTCCTTAATTATGACTTTAGGATTTGATATTTTCTTGGAGCATAGAAGGCCCATGCCTGCTCAAGAACGGGAAGACTAAGGTAGTGACACTTTATCCTATATCATGTTTATTGCATTGCTTGTTTGCATTAATCATTGAATACAAATACAATGAGGGGTGTGGTGAAAGCCCGGCCTTGAATACAGATATAGTGAGGGGATGTGGTGAAAGCTCAGCCTTGAATACAAATACAGTGAAGGGACGTGGCAAAAGCCCAACCTTGTATACAGTGAAGGGGACGTGGCAGTGTGCCTGGCCTCAAATATTGATTGCTGCATTGTGATGTATGTTTACTTACTTTAATTAATTATGCATCATATACGTAAACTGTTGCTACTGGGATTCTTTGAATCTCACTCTTTCCAAATAACATTATTAGACAGGGCAAGTGGATAGGGGTGATTAGGACTACCGACAGTAATCTTAGTTAGATATTTCAGTTTTATATTGAACTGGTTATCATTTTGGACAAATGTATATATATGGAATAGATCATTGTATTATAGTTTTGTGTATTCCCCGATATGGATAGTGAGATGGGTAATGATGCCTTGTATAAACTTTTGGATTAATGTTATTATCCTGGGTGAATGTCAGGAATTGTGCTTATACTCTGATATTATACATGTAACAAACCAAATAGGCCTATTGATTTTATGAAGGAATGAGTAGAGATCTAATTGTACATGTGTTTTAAAAAGTTTGAAATTGTTTCAGATCTCTTATTCGATTATAATATGCGTTTAAACACTAATATCGGCCTTGATAATGGCGGGGCTTACATTTACCCGACTGGAGGTTTCCTCTAACCTCCAAAACGACGTCATTATGTGTTTTAAAAAAATGGGTTTTTTGTTTTGAAAGGTTCTGGGTCGGACATTTTTTTTTAAAAAAAGGGATTTTTTTGTTTTTATTCAGGCCCAAATGGAAAAAAAAATTGAAGCCCGAAAAAAAATAGTTTTTTTTTACAGAAAAGCCACATGGCACGTGAGGCCATATGGCATCTTCGTTTGACACGTGGTGGACATATTTCGACAGTGCTCAGCGCGTAGAAGCCGACAATCCGGTGCTTGTGGCCGAATAATGGTCAGATGACAGCGTGTGATGTATACGCACCACTGTGTGTGCGTGCCTTCTTTTCTATTTTTTTATTATGCAGTTTTTGTCTTCTCTGGGGGCGTGGGGGTGTGTGCCTGGTCCGAATAAGTGTCGGTTTGTTCCTAAAAGTCCCTAAATTCATGATCTTTAATATGATATGGTATATGAATATTTTTGGCGCCAATTGATATATATTTATGATTTTCTAAGTGCGTTTATTAATGTGTTAAACCATTTTTTAAACTTCTAATATTCATATGTTGGTTCCAATATTTTTTTGTTATATTTAAACGTGTTATAAACATGTTTTCATATATTATAGAGTGAATATTGTCTTATTTATATTATAATGAAGCATGATTTAGTTGATTATTCATTATATTATTATATGTTTTTAACCAATGGGAGCTTTTTGGAGTTGTTAGTCCTAAAAGTTAGAGTTGTAAAGTACCTATATATAATTCTTGACAGAATTTTAGTGACGTTGCTAATATTTATGTGATAGGAGATACAAACGTATACTCCTGATCATGAATTTAGTAGTATTACTATTTTTTCTGGTTAAGAATAATATAAATACATGACATTGTATATTGTGTTGTGCTATATATATATTATCAATGATATGTTCAATAGTTTGATTCACTTAGAGAGACATATTGAATGTGGAATAGATTGGTCACGTAATTGAAAATGGCAACTAAGAACATCATTGCTGAGTTAAATAAAGGGGACAAATTAAATGGTGACAATTGGGATATCTGGCTCCGAAAAGTGCAATATATTTAGAGGAACAAAAGGAAATGGAACCTCTAACAATAGTTGTAGCACAACTTGCTGCTGGGAATACAGCCCAACACAGGAGGGACCAAGAGGTCTATGAGGCTTGGAAAAAGAAAAATAGCATTGCAAGAATTACATTGCTGAGTACAATGGTAGATGACCTCATGTGTGAATATGAGAAAAATTAAATAGTGCAGGCCATATGGGCAGCGTTAAAAGATAGGTTTGGTGGTATGCCCACCTCTAAACTTAGATGATTAACTATTAAGTTTGATATGTATAAGCTTAGGCCAAATACTTCCATGAAACAACATTTGAGAGAGATGACTGATATGATTAGAGAATTGAAGGAAGCTGGGCATACTGTGTCTAGTGAACAACAAGTTCAGGCAATGATAAGATCATTGCCATCTAGTTGGGAGCACATGAAGGTTAATCTAACCCATAATGAAAGTAGTAAAATTTTTAATGATGTGGTCAAACACTTGGAACTTGAGGATGAGCACTTGGAGGCATACAAGTCCTCTAACCATGCCTATTACACAGAGGGTGCAGGTCCTTCTAATGCAAAACCCGATTTCAAGAAGGGAAATAAATCCCAAAAGAATGGAAAGAAGGACAAGACTAGATTTGTAAAAGGAAGAAAAGGAATTCAAGAAAAAAGGGCATGAAGAAGAAGAAAAATGACTTAAAGAAGGTCAAATGTTTTGCCTGCCAAAAGATGGGTAATTTCGCACGGGATTGCACTAAGCGAAATGAGAGTGAAAAGGTACTAGTGAATTATGTAAATTCACATGTTTTCTATGTTTTTAGCACTGTTTTTCTAACAGAGAATATCTATTCTTCTTGGATTTTGGACTCTGGTTTAATAGACCACGTGACAAGGGATCGAGGATCCTATGTAAAATACCGTCAGTTTCCTGATAGATGTAAGTGGCTTTATGTTGGAACTTGCAAAGATTGAAGTTAAAGGCATTGGAACTTGCAAATTAACTTTGCATAGTGGAAAGACTTTGATTTTTTATAATATGCTTCATGCTCCTGACATCCAACGGAATTTAGTTTCTGTAAAATGTCTTGTAAATCATGGGTTTAATGTAAACTTTCATGATAAAGTTACAGACATATTTTATAATTTTGTATTTTATGGTTTAGCTTTCCTTTCAAAGAAGTTCTTTGTAATGGATATTATTGATGATTATAATATACATGATTGCTTTGCTAGTTCCTCTGATTCAACTATTGATATCACAAGTACAAAAAGGTGTTTTAGACCGGCACATTTAGACCGGTTGTAGTGGATGAGGTCTAAAAGAAATGCATGGTGGCATTTTCGTAATTATAAACAAGTTGGGAGACTAGTTATTATATTAACCAGTCTAAAAAATATTATTTAGACCAGTTCTACACGAACCAGTCTACAAAAATTAAGCCTTTTATTTTTTAGACCGATTACTGACAAAACTAGTCTAAAAGATATTTATTTTAGACCGGTTAATATGATAACAAGTCTAAAAGAAAAGGCTTTTAAGACCGGTTCTCCCAACAACCGGTCTTAAAAGTCCACTTTTAAAAGCCTTTTCTTTTAGACCAGCTATCTTATTAACTGATCTAAAAAGTCTTCCCCAATATAATTTTCGCGCCGCGCCTCACAGCTCCTGCCCTCTTTCATTATGAAATCCCTCCTCTTTTCGCTCCTCAGCCGTTAACTCCCCGTCCATCATTGCTCTTCAATCACTATCATACACTGCTTCAGCCACTCGTGGTTGTCGTCGTGGGTGTTGTCGTTCGTCATTCACTGCATTTCTGGGACGTCTTCGCCTTCATCCTCTTTTTTGAGGCATGCTTTATCGTCCTCTAGATTTCCCCCTCTACAGTTACTATATAGAAGTTGTTACCTCCAGATTTGGTCATTAGACTAGGCTAGAAAAGGGCTCAACTAAATAGTAGCTTAATATAAATTTTCTGTTGTGTTTGGTGCTTAAAACCCTCTCACAAAAATCTTGATTAGTTCTGGCAACGATTGTATGAGCAGAATTTTTGGTGAAAACTTAATAGTTGTTCAGGATGCGTAGGATTTGGTTTAGTGTATTACAAACTACTGTGTAATTAGTGAATTTATTGAATGCCAATGTCAATGCCTTACCTTAAATTTAACATGTGCAGTTAATTTGACTGCTTTTTGGCATTGAAGTGCGAGTGTGATAGAAAATGATTATAACAGATAAGTCAAATTATAATTATTATGAGGGAATTATATACCAACACTGTTGTCTCTTCGTGGTGGTCATTGTACTATTAACAAATGTTTAGTTTCTATAATTATATCCATAAACATTAGGGGTTAAGTCATAAGGCACGATTCTTCAATATGATTAGTTACATTAATCTAATTATTTGCTTGCAAGTGCTAGATCTAGCAGGACCAATTATAGTTGTTCTATTAAAAACTTGTTTTATGTTTTTGTGTACTACTTTTTGACCCATCATGATGAATAAAATATAGGAACATAAATAATTGCGAAGGATAGGAATATATCATATAGGTAATGATCTGGGTGCTATATTATTTATTATTGCTTTTTTATGAGCATATATAATGAAGGGATACGTACAAGGGCAATGCAACATGAGTTTGTGTTCCTTTAATATTAGTTTAGTGCATACGTGCCTTTAATTAATCAATTAGAATATTAATTATAAGAGCAATGTTGCCAACTCTTGTCATTACACATTCAATATACATGAATAGGGTTGAGCTCTGGAAGCAAGTTGTATCCGTGCATGCCAGTGAACACTGAAACAAAAGAGCCCCTCTTTGTCAACTAAGCATGATGAGTAGGTTAAGACATACTCAACACCTACAGGACCTCTCCTAAAAAGAATTAGGACCTATCACTATATTTGATTTCTTAATGGATCACAACTAGTGAACCTTTTCAATCAATACAAGAAATTATACACACCAACCCCTTTCCATCACCTAGAAATTGATTCTTTGCTTTTATTTTCTTTGATTACTTTCAATAATAAGACAAGTCTCAACTCAACTTGCAAGCCCACGTTATCATTATGTAGTAGTTAAACTAGGTATTTGGGTGTAATGATTGCATGCTCTCATCATACTCCTACCTTTTCCAGGGGAAAAAGCAGAAAACAAAAAAAAAGGTGTTAGAATATATGGAACGTAGTTGGATATAAGCCAAACGGATGAGTGTTGAATATGATGTTGGGGTGAGGGGTTTTTTAGACTTTACAAAAAGAAATTCTGATGATAATAGTGGGTTGTTTTATTGCCCTTGTGTAAAATGTTTGAATGAGAACGATTAAGTACTGCAGATATATATACACATTTAATTTGTGAAGGGTTTTGTAAGACGTATGTAGTATGGGTATGGCATGGTGAACAATTAGAAATACCAAGTGCATCTCAACAGGGGGAAGTGACTTGTGATAATAATCACACAGATCTGGATGATCTGATAGAGGATATTATTCGTGATGTAAGAGAAGAGGCTTTTGAACAATCACATGCATATGGTAATATATGCAGTGATGCTGAGAAGCCGCTGTACCCAGGGTGTAAAAAATACCAATTGCTGAAAGCTGTATTGAAATTGGTAAGCTTGAAAGCACAATATCGATAGAGCGACAAGAGTTTTTTAGAAACGCTTGAGGCCTTTAAAGACTTGCTTCCTGATGATAATGTGTTGCCTTGTCGATACTATGATGCTAAGAAAATACTTTGATCACTAGGGATGAAGTATAAAAAGATATATGCTTGCCCTAATGATTGCATATTGTATAGAAAAAGGCATGAAGAGAAGGAGCAATGCCCGATATGTGAAACTCTAAGGTATAAATCAAATAAGGGCCCTGCAAAAGTGTTGTGGTATCTTCCAATCATTCCAAGGTTCAAGCGCTTGTCTGCCAATGAAATTGATGCCAAAAATTTGAGATGGCATGCATATGAGAGGATTTCTGATGGAAAGCTTCGACATCCAGCTGATTCTTCTCATAGGTAGAAAATCGATCAATTATTTTCTAGTTTCAGTGAAGAACCTAGGAATCTTAGGCTTGGGCTTAGCACAAATGGCATGAATCCTTATGGTAGCCTAAGCAGTATACATAGTTTATGGCCTATTCTGTTGGTATTTTACAACTTATCTCCTTTCTTATGTATGAAATGAAAGTATATTATGTTGTTTATGTTGATTTCAGGACCAAAGCAACCTGAAAATGACATAGATGTTTTCCTAGAACCCTTGATCGAAGATTTGAAAGAGCTGTGGGATAAAGGTGTCGATGTTTTTTATGCGAACAAGAAGGAGACTTTTAATATACGTGCAATGATCTTTTGTACTATAAATGACTTCCCTGCATATGGGAACGTGTCAGGATATAGCGTTAAATGCCACAAAGCATGTTCGATATGTGAAGAAGGCACATGCTACCATCAACTTCAACATGATAGAAAGACAGTTTACCTTGGCCATAGGTGATTTCTTAGACGAAGCCACCCATATCGTAGATTAAAAAAAGGCTTTTTTCGGTGGCCAAGAGTTTGAAGATGCTCCAGAGGCATTGGTTGGGGAGAAAATTTATGAAAAGGTGAAAAATATCAATACTATATTTGGTAAGTCATCAGAGAGTAGAAATGAGAAAAATATATAGAAAAAAAGGTCTGTCTTCTTCGATCTTCCATATTGGTGCAATCTTGACATCAGATACTATATTGATTTCATGCATGTGGAGAAAAACATATGTGATAGTATTGTTGGGACACTGCTCAACATACATGGAAGTTCTAAGGATGGCGTGAAGGCAAGATTAGACTTGTAAGAAATGGGAATATGAGAAGATTTACATCCAAGGCCATATGGTAATAGAACCTTTTGTCCTCCAGCTACACATACTTTGTCTAAGGATGAGAAAAGAAGCTTTTGTGAGTATTTACATGGCGAATACTTTGTCCTAGTAGCTATTAGAGGCATTGCCAAATATGATCTTCAACACATATTGACTAGACTTTATTTCTTCTTCAATGCCATTTGTTGTAAAGTTAGTGACACAGAAAGATTAGAGGAATTGGAAAATAAAGGATATATGATCTTATGCCAGCTTGAGAGGCTTTTTCTTCCTTCTTTTTTTGACATCATGGTATACTTGATTGTTCATCTAGTGAGGGAGATAAAGTTGTGTAGGCCTATCTATTTCTGGTGGATGTACCCAATCAAAAGAACTATGAAACTCTTAAAAGGGTATGTGAAGAACCCCAACCGGCTTGAAGCATCTATTGTTCAAAAATATGTTTCTAAAGAAGCTATGGAATTTTGTCAACATTATTTGTCAAATGTATGACATATTGGCCTTCCTAAACGTCATGATCAAGAAAGGGGTAGATGCGGGGCAATAGTAAAGAGC
This sequence comes from Inga laurina, assembly GCA_963855925.1. NCBI lineage: Eukaryota > Viridiplantae > Streptophyta > Magnoliopsida > Fabales > Fabaceae > Inga > Inga laurina. The sequence continues at coordinate 59,949,158 of OY979708.1, forward strand.
ATAGATGCTGATGAATTGCAACAAGTCCACTTGTATATCTTGAACAATGTTGATGAAGTTCAATATTACATGAATGCCCATAAAGAAGTTGTATGGAAAAAAAGTAGTCGAATGACTGAACAAAGGTTAATTAGGGAGCATAACAGACCTTTTGTACATTAGTTCAAATAAAAGGTTGACGGAGAAGAATGTGTTTCTGATACAATAAATTGGTTAGCACGTGGTCCTGAAGTTGATGTTATAAGTTGGACTTCATTTGTGATCAATGGTTATACCTTTTACACAAAGTCCCTAGATGATAAGAGCACCATCCAGAACAGTGGTGTTGTATTAGTGGCTAAATCTATGCACTTCTCTAGTTTGAAAGATAAGAACCCTACATTGGCTGCCATACCTTATTATGGGGTGATTGAAGAGATTCGGGTGGTTGACTATGTTAAAATTAGATTTCCTATTTTCAAATGCAAGTGGTTTGATGTCAATAATGGCGTGAAGATCGATTTACATTAGTAGATATGAATAGTAGACGTTTTGAAGATGAACCTTTCATTATGGCAGATCAGGCACAACAAGTGTTCTATATCATTGATCAGGAAAATAGAATGTGGTCTGTAGCTCTCCAAGGAAAAAGGGTAGTTGATATTGGCGAGAAAAGTCGCTCAAATTATGATCTTCTTGAGACTCCCTCTTTTTCCAGGGGTCTACCGGAATTGAATGAAGAAGATGGAGCAGATAATGCGTATGGCACAAGAAATGATCATCACGAGGGAATATGGGAGGATATCTCTTTATGAAACTACTTTGAAGTTAACTAACTAAAGTAATTATGATTATGATTTATATCTGAAGAATATATTTAGTTATTTTATCGATATAATCTTCTCATGTCATAGCTTAGGATTTATCTTTCTTTGTTGTCATTACAGGAAAATGATGAATCTGTAGCATCATAGTATAGAGGATTAGCCACCTACTACACCTCTGAGTCAGCCACTTAGTGCTCAGGAGAGTCAGCCAGCTAGTGCTCAGCAGAGTCATCCAGCTAGTGTTAATCAGGGCAAGCCTAGCAATGCTCGGATCTAGGGTCATAGTGAGCCCAGTAGCCAGTCTATACTGAGGGGTAGATGTGGCACATGGTTGACAGACGTTTCCCTCAGTTGGAGTGCAGGCTAAAAGATACCGATTGAGTTTGATAGTTATTAGATTCCAATCGGGCCTAATTCAAGCTAATATAGGAGTTTTGTCAGTCTCCTTGCACGCAATAAGCCAAGCATCTTGATAGAGGAGTGGAGAAATGTCGATGAAAAGGCGAAGTAACATATTTGGGATACTATCCAGGTATACAATTCTCTTATGTATGTAATTAATTATTATCAAGTATGTCATAAATTTTTGTCACTTACTCCTTCATTGCATGCATTCCAGCTCGCCTACGACGTTCCTCAGAGTGAGATCTTGTACAACAAGACAATGACGTATTGTTATGAGCACTGGAGAAAGTTTAAGATAAATTTGACCAACAATTACATTCATATCGAGGTGAAAGATGGTCAGCCTCATCCTAATCCATGCGACAAGTATACATTTCTTGATCAAGCGACTTGGCAAGCATTTGTTAGGCTTTGGACTACTCTAGAATCTTTGGTTAGTTGACTTATTTTTCATTTTATTTACTTAGCAATTATCTTAATTAATTATAACACTTTCCTTTTTTTATAATTTCTTATTCACAGGCAAAAAGGTAAAAAGCACAAGAGAGTGGTAGAAAGAAGGATTGCCTACATACAATGTCTCGTGAGGGTTATGCAAAGGCTGAAAGAGACTTGTTGGCGGCCAAACGGAAGAGATTAGAAGAAGCATTTCAATCCGATCCTTCTATTCTTCTTTCTCCACCATCTCCGATTCGTCGTGAAGAAAAATGGTTGTTTGCCCACCAAAAGAGGAGCGAGTCTTATACGAGTGAACAATCTCGTATAGTAGGTGAAAGAATTATAAGTATGTATCGTTGTTGTTATTAATTACATAAGAAACATACTTAATTACTTATGTTTGTTATTTTGTATTATCTTATAGGAGGAACTTAGAAAAAAACAAGTTGAGGGATCTTTTAAGTTGGAGGGCAGGAATGATATTCTAACTATTGCTATTGGCAAACATGAGCATCCAGGCCGTATTAGGGGAGTTGGAGGAGGGGTGGGGATAAGGGATTACTTTGGAGCTCCCATACGCCATTCCTCAAACATTGTGACTAGGGAGGAATTGGAGACTATGTTGGCCACTACAAGAGCAGAAGCAAAGGCTTAGGCTGAAGCATCATTTGATGTACTATTAGAGACCCGGTTGAGCAAGATAAAAGAGGAAATGATAGTGTTTATGAGCTCAAGACAAGATACCAATGCTCCCCAGCCACAATCGATTGATCCTAATAAGCAGAGTACTAAAGGTAGTTGTTGCAACATTGGGAAGTCATCAGAGGGTCCTGTAAGAGAACTTATTGAGCCTTGTGATATTTTTGTCGAGGATCCTCTGAGATGGTTAGTTTCATGGGGTAGTGTGCATAACCTGGGATCAACTGTTCACCACCAACAAATGGAAGCTGATCAAGTCCAAGTGTCAGTTGATGAGGTGATCATTGCAAATGCACTTGTCCCTATCCCTTCTAATGAATTCAAGATCGTAAGCAATGTCTTGGGTACATTCATCTTGTGGCCAGCAAACCTTGTTTCTGTTCGAGCTGAGGAAAGTTTGATCAAAGCCCCACCAAGTCTAACTCCCTTCACTCAGTAAGAAGTTTCACAGCCTCCATTGAATATCATGCAACAAGTAATTTTGATGGCATATGATACATCCTTTAAAATAAGAGATTGGCCTACAGATTCAGTTGTTGGACAGTCAGGGGTGACATGCTATCTTGAGAGGGATGATTTGATGTCCCTGGTAGCTCCTAGACAAAATCTTATGATTGGGATTGTCCAACTGTTCTTAATCCAAGTATCTTCTGCAATTCAAAGTAAATATTTTAAAAGTTTCACCGTTTACCATTGATTTATGTGCTTGCATTATTATAGGTACATGCATCGTGGTTGGTCTCCTCTGGCAAAAGCAAAAAATTTGGATTCTTATGCCCCCATCACATCCAAGAGAAAGGGACTACTATTGCTATCAGACATAGATATTTATCAAAGAGGCTAAGTGAAACTAGAACTGAGTGTTTCTTGGCTCTATATATGCATGGGTAAGAAACAAACTGATATTTTATAATTTATATAATGTTTTGTTTGCTTAATATTCTTCTCTTTTTTCAGTGATCATTGACAGTTGGTTCTTCTATGCAAGAGTAGTTACATTGTCATCCTCTTATGTTCCCTCTACTTCAAACAAGGGAATGATTTAAAAAAGACCATAAACTCGTTAGTTTTCTTGCATTATTACCTTTTTGTGCAAAGTTTATGGATTTTGTGTAAAACCAATAACCTTTATGATTATGATGATTATAGGGCTATGCGGACATTTCTACACACTACTTGTGGTAAGCATATTCTTGACTTAAAAGACCGTACATGGACCATGCCAAAGGCTAGTACATATTGATTTGTTTAAATAATGTAATAAGCCATGCCTTTATATTTGTTTTAATGATATCATGTTTTTTCATAGAGCCGTAGGCAACCACAGGGGTCCAACTTATGTGGTTTTTATGTTTTGAGACACATTTATAATATTATCACTCTAGGCACGACTGATTTTACTCAAGAGGTAAATTTATATTTTAGAACTTTTGTATTACTTTATTGTGTTTAAGTTACTAAGTTAATGTTTCTTCTAGTTTTGGTGTTACAGATGTTTGATCTTGCTGATCCCTTTCCTGAAGAAGATATTGATTTCATTCGCACATGTTGTGCTAAATTCATCTATGAGCTATTACAAAAATAGTGAGTTTTTGAATCTAACGTTACATTGTATGTTGTTCTCATATGTATTGCTAACAAGGTTTATGTATTTGTGTAGGACAATTTCTATGATATGGGTGATACAGGAGGCATGGGAAATGAGAGACTGACCTTTATAATTTTTCTTCCCTTTGTATTTTGTAAAACTGAGGAATTTCTGTTGTTGCTTGTATTAATACTTGAATTTTATTGCTGCCGTTGTCATTTCAAAGTTTTGCATCCATTTTTGAGCAATTTCATCTATTTGGACATTCTTGCATGTTTTTAGTTTTAGACAATTTCATGTTGCACATTGAAATTGTAAGAAATGGAGTGAATTTTGAGTTCCTAAAATCTGATTTTAGCTTGTTGCTTAAATTGTGACATTTGATCTTGAACCTTGTTCTACACTAATTACCATTTTTTGGAAGTTTAATTAAAAGTCACTTGGCTTACACCTTTATTTGTGCTTGTTGTTGCTCTTGCTGTTGTCATTACTTTTGTGAATTATGTTATATTGCTTCTGTGCAATCTGTTACTTACTTCATACTTAGGGAGTTGCATATAGATAGACAAATACATGCACTCCATTTCATCCGTTGCATTTTGCATTGTTCTCTGTTGCTTCAAGATTCATTACTGTTGTCATTTGGTCATCCTTACTATCTAATTGCACTTTGGTGTTATGTAGTGCTAAACTAAGGTTGGTCATTACCTTTGGCTAAATTCTTGACAAATTTGCTTGTACTCTACTGTAACTAGAATTACTGTCAAAGTTGTGCATTAAGCTGTCATGCATAGTTTCTTGAAGTCTGGGATTTAAATAAATTTCTGCATCATTATAAAGCCTTTGCTGAGATTGAGCAAATCTATTTGGCATTTTCTGTGCATTTGATATTAATTTCTTGTTAGCTTTTTGTTTTTGCAGGTTGGGTTAGGTCAAGGATTATCTTCATCTGAGTTTTGTTGTACATTCTATTGCACTGGTCTGTTGTTAACATTGTCTTACCTCATTCCTAGTTTTTCCTTGTTTCTGACCTCTGTTTGAAATGGATGTTGTTTGAAACTTGGGAAAATGTGCATTTGCACTTCATTTACCTTGCTGGAACAAAATTGAGTCTTTGGAAAGCTATCCTAGTAAATTAAATCTGTGAAATACTTTCCCAATCTGTTGAGTTAGGGACTAAAACTACAAGTGCATTTGCGCTGAAATTGAGCCAACGAAGTTTACATTACTTGCTGCCATATTTTCCATATTGTAATTAAAGTGCTACAAATGAATCATCAATGTGTGACTGGCTTGTATGAAAATTTGTTGCTGCTATAGACTGCTGCTTTTAAATATTGAAATTGAAATATGTGATTGTTTTGTACTGCTGTTAAAATTGGAGCATCTACTGCGTGTATATATATAAAAGGGACGTTTTTTAAAAAATAGAACCTTTAAGACCAGTTATAATCACAACCGGTCTAAAAAGTACTTTAAGATCGGTTGAAGGCACGACTGGTCTTAAAAGGTTTGACCTTTAAGACCAGTTGTAGGCAGAAAAAGTCTTAAAGGTAACCTTTAAGACCGGTTTTAGAAACAACCAGTCTTAAAAGTATGACTTTTAAGACTAGTTGAAACAATCGGTCTAAAAAATAACATACTTTTTAGACGTACTATAACAAAACCTAATTCACAACCGGTCTAAAAAGTCTTTTTTAATCGGTCTAAAAAGTCAATTTTCCACTAGTGCATGGTTGTTTGGCATGCTAGATTGGGCATATTAATCAAAATAAAATGATTAAACTAGCAAAATAAGGTTTGCTAAGATCCATATCCAATATGGAAATGTGCTTGTGTGAAAGTTGTCTAGTAGGTAAGGCAATTAGAAAACCTTTTAGTAAGGGAACCAGATCAGAACAACCATTGTAAATAATTCATTCTGATATTTGCGGTCATATGAGTGTGAGAGCAAGGCATAGAGCTTGGTATTTTATCACTTTTATTGATGACTATTCACGATACAGTCATGTCTATTTGATCACACATAAGTCTGAGGCTCTCGAGTGCTTTAGATGATACGTAAATGAAGTTGAAAATCAAATGGAAAATAAAGTTAAAGTATTACGTACTGATTGAGGATGTGAATATTTGTCTAATCATTTTAAAGAGCTCTGTGAATAAAAAGGGATAATTAGGAAGCTAACTATCCCTGGCACTCCACAACAGAATGGAGTTGCTAAAAGAAGAAATAAAACACTTTTAGATATGGTTAGGTTAATGATGGCACAGGCAAATCTTCCAATTTCATATTAGGGTGATGCTTTAATGACTATTACTTTCATACTTAATTGTGTGCCCTCAAAATTAGTTGCTTTGACACCTTATGAGTTATGGACAAAATGCAAGCCGAATCTTAGTGTCCTTAGACCATGGGGGTTAGCTGCATACATTTATGATAATTCTCATAAGTATGTCAAGTTAGGTCCTAGAGGAAAGAAATGTATCTTTATAAGGTACTCTGAACAATCCAAAGGATACGTCTTTGAAAATGAAGATGGAATAGTGACTGAAATTGAATCTAGAGATGCTACATTTCTAGAAAATGAATTCCCTAATAGGGGAGACATTGACTACAATGTATCTCTCTGTGAGACACAGGAACAAAAAAGTATAGAACATGTTGGTATGCCTGAATTATCCCAAAATGTCAATTTAAGTGGGAGCTTAGAAAGGTTAACACAAAGACCTAAACAAAAAAAAGACAAAGACAAGAAGTTCCTACAAGAAAGAGTAATAGGGAAAGTATACCTAAAAGACACTTCCAAATAGAAAGTGAAGTACTTATTGTTACTCCTAATGGGGATGATGAACCACGTTCGGTACAAGAAGCCTTATCGAGTCTTGCTAAAGATGAATGGAAAAAGGAAATGGAAGAAGAAATGAATTCAATGAGAAAAAATAAAGTTTAGGAATTAGTTGACCTACCGAAAGAGCGAAAAGCCATTGGGAACAAGTGGGTTCTCAAAATTAAAAGAAAAGTGGATGGGTCAATTGATAAGTATAAGGCACGATTAGTTGCAAAGGGGTATACACAGCAGGAAGGTATAGGTTATGAAGATACCTTTTCACCCGTAGTATAATTTAATTCTATAAGAATTATTCTAGCAATAGTAAACAGTTTGGACTTAGAATTATATCAAATGGATGTTAAAACTGCATTTCTAAATGGTGATCTGGATAAGGAAATCTATATGGAACAACCATTAGGTTTCATTGAAAAAGGAAAAGAGAACAAAGTTTGTAAACTTAAAATGTCTATTTATGGACTCAAGTAATCATCCAAACAGTGGTATTTGAGGTTTCATAAAGCAATAACCTCTTATGATTTCCAAATGATTGAAGAGGACTACTGTGTCTACATGAGGGTAATTTTGTTATATTATCCTTATATATAGATGATATACTATTGGCTGGAAATAATCTAAATTCAGTTATAGCTATTAAAGAATGACTTTTATCGAATTTTGAAATAAAAGACATGGGTGAAGCAAAGTATATACTTGGAGTTAAGATCCAAAGAGATTGTTCAAAAAGAATCTTATATCTTTCACAAGAAAATTATATTAAAAAGATTCTCGAACGATTCAACATGAGCAACTGCAATTCCTTAGATACCCTAGTGCTTCTGGTGTAAACTTAAACCTTGAGATGTGTCCTAAAACTGATTCAGATCAAAAGAAAATGATAAAAGTTCCCTATGCTAGTGCTATTGGTAGTTTAATGTACGCAATGATTTGTATAAGGCCAGATATCTGCTTTGTGATAGGAATGGTAAGTAGGTTCCAGTCCAACCCAGGTGAGCGTCATTGGAAAGTAGTAAAAAGGATCATGAGATACTTAAAAGGTATATCTGATTATGCACTATGCTACAAAGGAAGCGATCTACGCTTGGTTGGACACTTCGATACTGATTTAGGCAGAGATGAGGAAGAGCAAAGATTGACTTTACGATATACTTTCTTACTGAATAATGGCGCCAAATGTTGGAGTAGTAAGAAGCAGACATGTATTGCTTTATGTTTTATGGAAGCCGAGTTCGTAGCATGCACTGTAGCAGCACAAGAGGCTTTATGGTTGAAGAGTTTCATTGAACATCTTGGATTTGGCAATGAGAGTACCAATCAAGTATTAATGCATTGTGATAACACTACAGCCATAGCCTATACTAAAGATCCCAAGTATCATAGTAAGACCAAGCATGTAGACATTCAGTATAATTTTGTAAGAGATTATATAACACAGAAAATAATTGCTGTACAATATATTCCACCAAAAGTATGGTCGCTAATCCACTTACCAAGGAAACATTTGAAAAATATGTAAGGGCACTTGGTGTACGTAAAATGTAAAATTCTAGACTTTATTACATTCATGATTAATTGAAGTACTTATCATTATTAGTACATATGTCTATGTGAAAGTATACAATGTCTAGCATGTTGTACAAGCTTGTGAGGTTGTCTTTCTCACATGAGCAACCGCCTTTGACACTTAGGAGGGGTGTGCAAACATGAGACAATTGTGTTCACCAGTAAAGCGGCTAGATTGTTGATATGGTAGAGATGAAACATAAACTATGTCACCTTGACAACAGTGTAGCGTGTGAAGAAGAGATCCATAAACATGAATATAAGTATGGATCGAATCATGGACATCTACTTCCATGATGCCTGTAGCCAGATAACAAATTCTTCAACATTGATGTCTGAGTAGAAAGGAAGAATTTGGGTTTAGATGCTAGGAGTGTCTAGACTCAAGTCTGTATAGTGTTAACAACAAAATGCAAAATGATGTGCGCTCTTATAGTGTAAGAGTAACACTATAGCATGTAGTTCATACCGCATGTGCTAAAGAACCACAAACGGGAAGCAAGTAAGAAGATCCTTGCTTAATTGTTGTGTCAGTACCCAAAAGTTTCTAATTCTTCCAATGATATCTTTTAACTTTGACAATATCATAGACACTAGTACAAAAAGGGTGTTTTAGACTGGCACATTTAGACCGGTTGCAGCGGATGAGGTCTAAAAGAAATACGCGGTGGCATTTTTGTAATTATAAACAAATTGGGAGACCGGTTATTCTATGAACCGATCTAAAAAATATTATTTAGACCGATTCTACATTAACCGGTCTAAAATATTAAACCTTTTAGACCTGCTTATATTTTAAACCGGTCTAAAAGGATCAGAGGAAAAAAAATTTAAAAATTTAAAAATGTTTTTAGACCGGTTATAGATATAATCGGTCTAAAAAGTATTTTATTTTAGACCAGTTAATATAATAACCGGTCTAAAATAAAGATTTTTGAGACTGGTTGTTCTAACAACCGGTCTAAAAGATAGATTTTAGACCAATTTTTTTGAACAACCGGTCTTAAAAATTTTTTTAAGACCGGTTATTTTTATAACTGGTCTTAAAACTCTTTCCCCAAATCCCATTCGCGGTTCACGCTCCGCACCTTTCTTCATTCTGAATTCTTCTATGCTAAACAACAACAGTCAATAATGAACAGCAACTCCAAATTCGTCAAATCAAGAGCGGAATTAGTGTCTCACCTTGTTCTCGTTTTGCATTTACGCCATGAAAATGGGATCTTGGAGCTAGCATCCCCATTGCTCAGTATTAGGGTGTACTGGTGCACTGTCTTTTCGTTGAGTGTCGACATTTGACGGCGTTGAACACACCCTGTTCTCGTTTTTATTCACCCTCAATCTACGAAAGTTGGATAATAAACTTGGTGAAGCCTAATTCTCTTCCAGGTAGTTTTTTACTTCGTCTATTAATATTTTTTTGTGTGATTGCCGACGAAGAAGGTTGTGGCCTGGGTATGATTTAGGATATTAGAAATGTGGGGGCGTTGTAGTTCTGATTTCTGAAACATTATTGGTCTTTCTTTTATATGAGACATTGGTTTGCATTATGATAGCTTCTATGTTACTTATTCTGTTCCTGTGTTATGATAGCTTCTTTGTTCCTTATTCTGTTACTGCGTTATGATAGCTTCTGTCTTCCTTATTCTTATGTATTTTTATTGATTTGTTCCTCTGTCTCTCTCAACCAAACTCGTCATAATGGTTCCCCTATTTCCTAGTATATTTTTCCAAAGGGTCCTGATATTGTTTTCTTCGTCAGCATAGGAGGTTACATGAAGCACTTCCTTTGTTTCCCTGTAAACATCATCACAAGCTTATGCTGCTTTAGCAAAAATATATTCACTTGCATAAGTTTTCTCATAATTCATCAGTGATTTAGAAATTGGGGTCGATTGCCTTTAATGATAAAGGTTCAGTTTCTTTTACTAAAAAGTTATAAAGGCACCCCATAAATATTTAAACCTCAGATTATCCTTTGGACTCCTCTATCACACACAAAGAAAAAGTTTTATACATGCATTACAAGTGATAGATGGTTAATTAAAGTCATATGCTGATAGATAGGGTAGATTCTAAATGAAAGAATACCAAATAAATTGAGTGCTACTGGGACTATCTGTACTTAAATGATTCATTGTTTCTGGTTGGAGTCACATGAGAATGTGAAGGACGTACTCCTTCCTAAATAGTAAATGCATATATACACACACAAGACACACAGAAAATTGTAAGAGAATGAAGCCACAAATTTGATGCCTCCATCGCTAAAGCCGAGTAGGTCAAGGCCAAAACGTTAAACCACCTTTCCTAGTTTCTTCCAGCGTGCAATCTACCCCACATCATACCAAGCTCATCTTTCTCGTGTAGTTTCCCTCCTTCAAAGACTTTGTTTGAGTGATTGATGGGTAAGTCAATTAGTATTACTGAAACCCTAATCCCTATGGTACTATTCTATTTCTACTGTTCGTAATGGTAATATATATGGCAGTCAACCCATTGTATTGGACAGATTTGCATTGTTAATGAGACTTGTACTATTCAGATTACTCTTCTTCTATCTCTATCTCTCTACTAGCTTCTACTTGTTCATTATGTAGTAGTTAAACTAGGTACTTGGGTGTAATGATTGCCTACTCTCATTATACTTCTTCCTTTTCCAGGGGAATAAGTACAAAACAAAAAATAAAAGGTGTCGGAATATATGGATCGTAATTGGATAAAAGTTAAACGGACGAGTGTTGAATATAATGTTCGGGTGAGGGGCTTTTTAGACTTTGCAAAAAGAAATGCCGATGATGTTAGTGGGATGTTTTATTGCCCTTGTGTAAAATGTTTGAATGAGAAGCGATTAAGTGTTGTAGATATATATACACATTTAATTTGTGAAGGGTTTTGTAAGACGTATGTAGTATGGGTATGGCATGGTGAACAATTAGAAATGCCAAGTGCATCTCAACAGGGGGAAGTGACTTGTGATGATAATGACACGGATATGGATGATCGGATAGAGGATATTATTCGTGATGTAGGAGAAGAGGCTTTTGAACAATCACATGCATATGGTAATATGTGCAGTGATGCTGAGAAGCCGCTGTACCCGGGGTGTAAAAAATACCAATTGCTGAATGCTGTATTGAAATTGGTAAGCTTGAAAGCACGGCATAGATGGAGCGACAAGAGTTTTTCAAAAACGCTTGAGGCCTTTAAAGATATGCTTCCTGATGATAATGTGTTGCCTTGTCGATACTATGATGCTAAGAAAATACTTTGTCTACTAGGGATTAAGTATAAAAAGATCCATGCTTGCCCTAATGTGTTGCCTTATCACTCTAGGCACGACTGATTTTACTCAAGAGGTAAATTTATATTTCAGAACTTTTGTTTTACTTTATTGTTTTTAAGTTACTAAGTCAATGTTTTGTCTGGTTTTGGTGTTACAGATGTTTGATCTTGCTGATCCCTTTCCTGAAGAAGATATTGATTTCATTCGCACATGTTGTGCTGAATTCATCTATGAGCTATTACACAAATAGTGAGTTTTTGAATCCAACGTTACATTGTACATTATTGAATTGTGATGGCTGTGTCCTGGTGTTTTTGTATCTATATGAAGGGTTAATTGTGGTAAGATATTGCTCCTAGAATAGGATTCTTGATGAATCATACTGTTGCTTGATTATTTGGGTTTTTGTACAGGACATAATTGACGCCAAGGGCTATTTGAAGCAAAGAGGAATTGAGGTTAGTGTCAGCTGAAGCAATGATCTCATGCACATGGTTCAACAAACATAGAATCTGGCTGATCACAATTATCTGATTGAGAATTATCTCCTGTATATTTATCTTCATAATTCTATTCAAAATTGATAATTGTGAAAGTGAAAATCTCCAAGTAAAATTAGGTGGAAGAAAGGTTAATGTCATTTTGCTTTTGTTGGTTCTTGCGTGTTTGCTCTATTTCATTCTCTAATTCTTAAAATTATTTACACGTTTTTTATGGCATGTTCATTTCTTTGCTTGGTTCTTTTCCTAGAAACTTCATGTTTGGTGTAGCCAACCAAAGGGACACTGGGGACTAGGGAAGGTACAATCAACTTCAAAAGAAGAAGCTTTTATTTTACTGCTATTATTTGGTCATCCTTACTGTCTAATTACAAATGAATCATCAATGTATGACTGTACTGGCTTGTATGAACATTAATTTGTTGCTGCTATAGACTGCTGCTTTTGAATTTTGAAATTGAAATAAGTGATTGTTATGTACTGCTGTTAAAATTGGAGCATTCTGTGCGTGTACATATAATAAAAGGGACGTTTTTAAAAAAAATGAAGCTTTAAGATCGGTTGTAGTCACAACCGGTCTTAAAAAGTACTTTAAGAGCGGTTGTGGGCACAACCGGTCTTAAAGGTCAGACATTTAAGACCGGTTGTGGGCACAACCGGTCTTAAAAGTATGACTTTTAAGACCGGTTATAACAACCGGTATAAAAAATAACAGATTTTTTAGACCTGCTGTATCAAGACCTAATACAGAACCGGTCTAAAAAGTCATTTTTAACCGGTCTAAAAAGTCATTATTCTACTAGTGAGAGGTGTGCTTCAGCATCTACTACTTTAGCATATGTCTTACGATCATGATAGATGCGATCTATGGTATTATGTTAGGAAAGTGGCTGATGTATATTGAAGTGATATCTGGACGAAAGGAAGATTACTTGAAATATACACAAATATGTTAGTTAGTGTATGAGACATGTCCTTTATGGTATTATTTTTGATAATTTCATAAGTATGGATACTATGCATACTAGAAAGGCAATATGACTTTTATACTGACTCAAAAGGGATTAGATTAGCCATGTGAAAGTGTATATAAGTGAATCTAGGATATTTAAGGTACAATATTAAAATCAAGCTACAAAATGAAGGTTGTCTTATGCTAGTCTCTATAAAGGAGATTTCTAGTACATATACCTATATGCAAATATCATGCCTACGCGGTCACGGTAAAGCACCTAGTATAAAAGAAGGAAGAAAAAGAGACATATTTAATCCGCCAAGTGTGAGTGGGAGATGTTGGAAAATAGCCTAGTCTACCCTTGGTAGATTGGGCCCAAGCCCAATAGGATTGGGGTTAAAGTATAAATAATATAATGCTTGGGTGGATATGTGTAATATTTCCCAAACCATTATGAGTCATATTGTTTAATCGATAGAATATGATTCTACAAGTGGTATTTTTTCACCGAAACAATATATCTCTCAATCGAAAGGATATTTTGTCTCTCCGATGGAAGGATACATCAATAGAGAGGAAGGGGTGCATAGAGCACTATAAATAGGCGTCAAGGATTCAGTTGTGACTAATTTAAAAACAACGTATAGAAACTCTGTAAAACTGACTCTTTATTCCCTCTACTGTATTACTCTATTCTTCTTCTTCTTCTTCCTGTGGTGGTGTATTTGCTGTGCGACATAATCACTTCCATAACTGTGATCCGATTAGCGTGGGTACAAAAGATTAACAGCCCCACTCTAGAGACACTCAATAATTCTTACAAAAGCTGATATCAAGTCTTGTATTGCAAAGGTATTGAAGGGCTCCTATAGTACTGCGATATTGACAAGGATTTGCAAGTAATTCTCCCTAGTAAGTAGACAAGGATTTGTGAGCAGCCCTGGGTGTTTGGCATGATGACTCATTAGTCATTTGGAACTTGGCAAGTAGATTACTAATGTATTTGCCTTGAGAGAGATACAACCTTCATTTATCTCTATATACCTCAATCCCTAAAAAATAATGAAGAGAGACGAGGTCTTTAAGAAAGAAAATGCTATGTAGCTTGGCTGTAAAATAGTTAAGACTGTATGGGTTGCTCCTAGTGACTCAAATATCATCTCGTATGTTAAAATCGTCAAGATTTGCTTCTTATCAGAATAGGTAAAAAAAGAAGCATCACTTTTGGAGTTAGTAAACCCTAGCCAAGTAGAACACTTTAAATCCTATCAAACTATGCTCTTGGGGCTTGTTTCAATCCATAGAGCGCCTTGGTCAATTTGCAAACACAGTGAGGTTTAGATTGACATATAAAACCCTCAGGTTGCTCTATAAAAATATGTTCATATAAATAACCATTGAGAAATGCATTATTAATGTCCAGTTATTTTATAACCTAGTTAAAAGCCACGACAATTGTGAGAAAGATTTGTGGAAGCTTTCATTATAGGGCTAAAGGTGTTATAGGATACCTTCAGTTTGTCATAATCCTTTTGCCACAATCAAGCTTTTCACTTAGCAAGGGTGTCATTGAGATTGAATTTTGATTAGAAAAGCCATTTATTTTCTACTACCTTTTGATGTTGAGGATGTGGGATAAGGATCCAGGTTGCATTTTCCTGAAGAGCCTTGAATTCTTCTAGCATTGTTTGTTTCAATAAGGGCATATGAAGAGCTTCTTTTTCTGTGTGAGGAATGATCTCATAAGTGTGAGTGAGATCAATATATGTATATTTTGGTTTGAAGATTCCTCTTTTGCTATTGGCTTCCATGGGGTGAAGGTTCTGAACTATTTATGGCATGATAGATGAGGTAATAGTAGAAGTTGCCTCTTCAGGAGTATCAATAGACCCTGAGACTGTGTGTATTGGAGAGCCATCTATAATCAACATATTCTGAGTGGAGATAGGAGATAAGTGACTTGCAATGGTGTTATTATCTGAATTAGTTGTAAAAGGGTTGTTATTGTGGTAGAATTCAGCAAAGGAGATAATGCCAAAGAGCTGCAATGATGGTCTTGCGGTGATGCAGCATGTACCACTTGATGATGGGCCTGTGATGTAGAATGGTTCACCTGAGGGGAAGACATTCACTGCAAAAACATTAGAGAATATAAGTATGTTAGTAAAGAGAGGTGAAATGCTTGTATAATTCACTACTTCTTCCTATAATAGTTGTTTCAGATTTATAAAGAATGGTTCACCTGAGGGGAAGACATATTCTCTATGTTTGGATTGGATTTTGGTGTTTTTAATAATTTCATTGGGTTTAGAATGGAAAATTGTGTAGGGAACATGTATAATATGAAGTATGAAGTGTCAACACCTATTTCCATTTTGATAATCAAAGAGTAATAAAGACGGAATTCTATGGGCATACAGAAAAGTATAATTATACTAATAACAGTATTCATTTACAATCCAAAGTCGTTCGTCGACAAAATACAGAAATACAACAGAAATTTTAATATATACAGGATTCCTGAAATATCTTAAGAAGAGACTAATTATAACCACCGTCGTTGACCTTGCATCGAGGTTTGTGAAAATCACTTCTCCATATCTGTACCTTTGCCTTTCGTCCTATTGGCACCTGCTGAGATGTTTATTTTAAAGAAAGGGTGAGACTCTAAGGAATCCCAATAGAAACATGCTATTGTTCATAGAAAATACGGAAAGTAAATATGATATGCGCCAAGGTATGCACCAATTAATGAACAATATAAACACATAATTGTAACACATCATCATCATAACGTATCATCATCTTGTATACATGAGTAGGGCCCAGCCCCACTATCTACACCTAGTTCGATTGTCACCAACTCCTAATGTAAGTGCACCTCTAGCACTACGTGCCCCTCTCTAGGCAAATCATGTTGATTGATAAAGTGCATTTACAAACAATGACATCCACATAAGCATATAACTATGGCATGATTATGAAGGATAATGTTCCTACCTCAAAGTCCTTTAAATCCCTTTTTAGTGTGCCTTGTAAAATATGTTGCTTCTTAATTCCGACTCGATCCTAAAATATTAATTGTACAAGAAATAGGTCATAACATATCCAAGTGTCATTTTAGACTTTTCCATAGTGTTTCTTATGGTTATATTAGTCTACGGTGAAAATTTACTAGAATGCCCCCGGAACCCTGGCCCAGCCTCACCATACTCGGCCTAATAGCATGTTTTCTCAAAATTTTGACTAGGGTTATCCTAACTTATTTTTTTTAAAAGAATCCATTTTCAAGCTCAGAATCACCAAACTTTGACAGCCCTGATTTAGGGTTTTAGTGGTGTTTTCGTAATTATGCTTTTTCGGCCTTTTCTGAAAAAGTGACCAACTGTAACCCTACTTATTTTTGCCCACTCATTCCATTGGAACTATCAATTTCATGAAAATCCAACTCCTTCCCCTTGTTCTGGGTCTGACCAAAACTTAGGCAAAAAAATGGAAAAATGCTCTTTTGTGTTTTAGCTTCCAAAACTTGTACTTTTCCACTTTTAATCCTTTATTAACTCATTTAAACACATCTTAACCATGATTTAAAGAAATTTGAGTAGTATAACCCCTTAGGGTTAGGACTTTTCCAAATTTACAAACTTGACAAACATCACCAAATCCAACAACATTCGCCAACCACAACTTCATACTTGTATAGATATAAGATTTATGAAGTTACCTCTTGAGATCTTGGATTCTCTCTCTCTAGGCATCCACCTCTCTCTCTCTCCTTGAGCTCAAAATGTGTCTTCAAGATTATGAATCCCATGAAGAGAAAGGTTTAGAGAATGTTTTCTAAGCAAGATTATAAAAAAAAGGGCATAAGAGATCACTACATGCCTTAAGCTTTCTCTCCTTCTCTATAGAACTTCAAGACTCTTCAAGCTCTCTCTCTCTCTCTTCTTTCCTCTTATACTAGCCAAAATGTATGAAGGAAAGAGGAATGAAGAGCCTTCATAAAATTTCTCCCTTCATCCTACACCATTTGATTTCATTAAGGGTTATTATTGTGACACTTGTCACAATCCTCTCCTGCTTCGAATTTATGTCGTGATGGCTCCATTTAGCTTTCCTTAACCATACACTCAACCATGCATTCAAGTAGTGAAAATGAGTTTTCTCTAATCAGGCACTCAACCATGCACTCAAGCTTGCACCCAACCTTACACTCAAGTAGTCCAACTAATCCAACTTCACACTCAAGGTAGTATACAATTTCATCATTAACCATATTTACTAGTCCATGTAGCATTATTTTAATGCAATTTGATATGTGCTCATACAAATCAATTATAATTTAATCCCCTCCTCATATGATCATGACACCTGGCATCTTTAATTCCATCAATCAATTTCTAACACATTTTATTTTCAATTTTCGGAATAATGCCAATTCTGGCAGATTTTCTACCCTAACTTTGAAAAATCATAACTAATTTTGTAGACATCATTTTGAAGTGATTCCAAAGGCTATGGAACCGTTATTGATTCTAGTTTCAAGGAAAAATATGGAATTTAGCCAGCTGCAAGCATATCATTCCCAGATTTCATTTCTTTGACCACTGATCCAAAGACTTTCCAGATTTTTGGGACTAAATTCTAAATTTTATATTTTTTTGCATATAGCTTCAAATGATTCATATAACCTATCAAATTAAAGTTTGAGATGTCTACTTTCTCACTGTAAATTTCATAATTTTATCTCATCATTTGGTCTTCCAAAACCACATGACAAATTCATTGCCTCATAGGCGATTTCATTGAAAATACTATTCACCTTTCAATTTTCAATACTTAATTCCTTTAGCCTTAAATATTCACTATTTTATTGAATATAAAAAATAATCACAACATACTCTTGGTGAATAAAATTTAGAGTATTACCGTTCTCCTCCACTTAAATAAATTTTGTCCCCAAAATGTACTACACTTATACATTCATCATATCTGCTATCTATACTATCTTACTACTCAATGTATCAATGACAACATTAGCCTGCCCTGGACAACATTTACATTCCAGTTCTTAATCTTTCAACAACTCTATCCACTTACATTGTATCATATTTCCCTCTTTTTGGTCATACACATATTTTAATCTTTGTGGTCGTAGTACAATTCCACAATTACGCCATAAAGGCAATGTTTCCAGATAAATATAAACATTCTTATCATCAACTCAAGATTATGGATGGAATAGTTCAATTCCTGAAGCTTTAGCTGACATGTTGCATATGCCCTTACTCGGCTCGCATCAATTCATATCTCATTCCATGCCTACTTGCATATGGGATTCAGTTCCCTTCCTAATCTATGCCATATGGCATCAGTGAAGACAATAAAGGTCCATTATGGATCTGGGATTATTAATATTGGTACTTTAATAAATTTTCATTTTAGTTTCCCGAAGCTCCTCTCACTGTCATGATCCTATGCATAATATTGAGTTCTGAGAAATTTTAGTATAGACATCTCATAATAATCAAGACATAGAATATTGTGTATCACAATCACAGTTTCTGGGTTTCTTAGTTCAGTCCTGCTTCCACTTTATCGGGTCCACCAGGATCCCTTGCCATGAAACTATGTGGCCCAGAAATGTTTCCTCTAAAAGCCATAACTCACATTTACTCGACTTGGCACTAGTACAAAATTCCCTTTTTAGAACGCCACATTTAGACCGGTTATAGCGGATAAGGTCTTAAAAATTTGATCGGTGGCAGTTTTGTAATTATATATAACTTCTAAGACTAGTTCTCCAAAAATCCAGTCTTAAAAAATTATTTAGACCGGTTATAAATAAAACCGGTCTAAAAATATTAAAATTTTGAAACTTTTAAGATCCGTTATTAATAAAAATCAGTCTTAAATATAAAAACTTTAAGACCGATTTTCGTAAAAACCGGTCTTAAAGATGAAAAAATTAAAAATCATTTTTTTCACTATTTTAAGACTCGTTTTTATGGAAAACCAGTCTAAAAGGTTAGTATTTTGCTTGTATTTTTACTCTTGTGCCCAGGTGACTCGTTTTTATGGAAAATCGGTCTAAAAGGTTAGCGTTTTGCTTGTATTTTTACTCTTGTGCCCAGATCCCGCGCTCTGAACCCTTTCTTCTCTTATTGCCATTCCTCTATAAGCTATGTCCCTTCTTGTTCTGAACTCCTCCATCATTCCCCATTTCTCATTTGATCAACTGTCCTCTGTCATTACCGCTATTGTTGCTGTGTTCCTCATCGCTTTCTTTAATCATCGTCACTCTCCTCTACCGCCACCTCTATTCTCTATAGTGACCATTCTCCTCTGCCGTGACTTTCCTTTCTCAGTGCTGTGAATTTGAGGACTTCATTTTAACCTCAGTCTATGCCACTGTGACTTTGGGTAGAAGCTCACTCCTTGGTCTTCAATCGGGTTAGTGTTCTGTTAATTAAAGCCCTCAACTATCAGCTTTCATTTGCTTATTTCTCAATAATATTAACTCTGACAATATAGTTAGACAAGAAATAATTGCAAAAAAAAGTAATTAAGGTGAAAGGGAAAACTGTGTGATGACTTTATTACTATATATGTTTTTCTTGTTTTGGACCAAAAGTAAATAAGATGCTTTGACTTGTGATATTTGGCTTGGAGTAATACCATTCTAAGTTCTGTTTTAATTTAGTGTGATTGTTTGATTGTCAGTGTTATTGGTTTATTGAAACAATACTAGTTTTAAATGGTGCATGTTAAAATTTGTTGAAATATCTAAAACTCTAAGGTTGTTGTTGTCTATCTTTTTGCTGTTGGATATAGGGTGCTACAAGTGTTGAGATATATATGGATCATAGTTGGATAAAAGCTAAACGAACGAGTGTTGGATATGATAATGGGGTGAGGGGTTTTTTAGACTTTGCTAGAAGAAATGTCGGTGATGGTAGTGCGAAGTTGTATTGCCCTTGTATAGTATGTTTGAATGAGAAGCAACTAAGTGCTGCAAATATATATACACATTTAATTTGTGAAGGATTTTGTAAGAGTTATACAGTATGGGTATGTCATGGTGAAGAATTAGAAATGCCAAGTTCATCTCAACAGGGGGAGTGGCCTTTGATGATCAAATAGAGGACATTATTCTTGATATAGGAGAAGAGGCTTTTGAGCAATCACATGCATATGGTAATATGTGTAGTGATGCTGAGATGCTGCAGTACTCGGGGTATCAAAAATACCAATTGTTGAAAGCAGTATTGAAATTGGTAAGCTTTAAAGCACGACATAGATGGAATGATAAGAGTTTTTCAGAAATGCTTGAGGCTTTTAAGGACATGCTTCCAGATGATAATGTGTTTCCTTCTAAGAAAATACTGTGTCCACCAGGGATGAAGTATAAAAAGATCCATGCATGCCCTAATGATTGTATATTGTATAGAAAAGAGTATGAAGAGGAACAACAATGTCTTATATGTGAAGCCTTGAGGTACAAATCAAATAACGCTCCTACAAAAGTGTTGTGGTATCTTCCAATCATACCGAGGTTCAATCGCTTGTTTGCTAATGAAAACAATGCAAAAAATTTGAGATGGCAAGTGGATGAGAGGATATCTGATGGAAAGCTTCGACATCCGGCTGATTCTTCTCAATGGAAGAAAATTGATCAATTATTTCCTACCTTCGGTAAAGAACCTAGGAACCTTAGGCTTGGGCTTAGTAGGATGGCATGAATCCTTTTAGTAGCCTGAGCAGTATATATAGTTTATGGCCTGTTCTGTTGGTAATTTACAACTTATCTCTTCTATTATACATGAAACAAAAGTACATCATGTTGTCTATGTTGATTTCAAAACCAAAACAACCTAAAAATGACATAAATGTTTACCTAGAACCCTTGATCAAAAACTTGAAAGAGTTGTGGGATGAAGGTGCTGATGTTTTTGACGTGAACAAGAAGGAGGTTTTTAAAATTTGAGCTATAATCATTTGTACTATAAATGACTTCCCTGCATATGGAAACTTGTTAGGATATAGTGTTAAAGGCCATAAAGAATGTCTAATTTGTGAAGAAGGAGTATGCTACCATCAACTTCAACATGGAAGAAAGATAGTTTATCTTAGCCATAGGAGGTTTCTTAGATGACGCCACCCGTATCATAGATTAAAGAATGCTTTTTTTGGTGGACAAGAGTTTGAAGATACTCTGAAGGCATTGATTAGGGAGCAAGTTTATGAAAAGGTGAAAAATATGAATGTTATCTTTGGTAAGAATACAAAGAATAGTAATTAAAAAATAAATGAAAAAAGAGATCTGTCTTCTTCAATCTTCCATATGGGCACAATCTTAATATGAGACACTGTATTGATTTCATGTATGTAGAGAAAAACGTATGTGATAGTATTGTTGGGACACTACTTAACATACAAGGTAGTTATAAGGATGGCCTAAAGGCAAGATTAGATTTACAAGGAAAGGAGATACAAGAAAACTTGTATCTAGAGCCATATGGTAAGAGAAATTTTTGTCCTACAGCAGCTCATACTTTATTTAAGGACGAGAAAAGAAGCTTTTGTGAGTGTTTACATGGCATCAAAGTTCCTTTAGGGTATTCTTCAAATTTTAGGAAGCTTGTGTCGATGAAAGACTTAAAGTTAGTAGGGCTAAAGTCTCATGATTGTCATGTCTTAATGCAACAACTACTCCCAGTAGCTATTCGAGGCATTGCCAAATATGATCTTCAACATATTTTGACTAGACTTTGTTTCTTCTTCAAAGCTATTTATTGTAAAGTCTTAAGACAGAAAGATTGGATGAACTGGAAAATGAAGGATATCTGATTTTGTGGTAGCTTGAGAAGCTTTTTCTTCCCTTTTTTTTGACATCATGGTATATCTAATTGTTCATCTAGTGAGGGAGATAAAGTTGTGTGGCCCTATCTATTTATGGTGGATGTACCCAATTAAAAGAGCTATGAAAATCCTAAAAGGTTACGTAAAGAATGCAAATTGTCTTGAAGCATCTATTGTTCAGAAATATGTTTCTGAAGAAGCCATGGAATTTTGTCAAGATTACCTATCAAATGTAAGACATATTGGGCTTCCTGAACGTCATGATGAAGAAGGGGGTAGACACGGGGCTATATAAAGAGTGTTAATCTTAATGAATTGCAACAAGTTCACTTGTACATCTTGAATAATGTTGATGAAGTTCAAGATTACATTAATGCTCATAAAGAAATTGTCCGAAAAGAAAATAGTTGAATGACCGAACAATGGTTAATTAGGGAACATAACAAAACTTTTGCACATTGGTTCAAACAAAAGCTTGACGGCGAAGAATGTGTTTCTGATACAATTAAATGGTTAGCACGTGGTCCTGAGGCTGATGTCATAAGTTAGACTTCATTTATGATCAATGGTTATATGTTTTACATGAAGTCCCTTGATGATAAGAGCACTTTCCAAAATAGTGGGGTTATATTAGTGGTTGAATCTATGCACTTCTCTAGTTTGAAAGATAAGAACCCTAAATTGGCAGCAATACCTTATTATGGGGTTATTAAAGAGATTTGGATGGTTGATTATGTTAAAATTAAATTTCCCATTTTCAAATGCAAGTGGGTTGATGTCAACTCTGGTGTGATGATTGATCAGTTGGGATTTACATTGGTATATTTGATTAGTAGAAGTTTTAGAGATGAACCTTTTATTATGGCATATCAAGCGAAATAAGTGTTCTATATTACTGATCAGACAAATAAAATGTGGTATATAGCTCTCCAAGGAAGAAAGGTCGTTGACATTAATCAGGAAATTCATTCAATGAATGATCTTCTCGAGACTCCTTCTTTTTCTAGGGGTATACCAGAATTGAACGAAGAAGATAAAGTAGACAATGAACACGGCACAAGAAATGATCATCATGAAGGGATGTGGGAGGATATCCCTTTATAAAACTACTTTGAAGGTTAAGTAGCTAAAATAATTATCATGAACTATATTTGAATCATGTATATTGTTATTGGTATATATAAAACTACTTTTTTTAGATGTCGTCACAGGAAAATGAAGGATATAAGGTGTCTTAGTGTAGAAGGTTCGAAGCCAGCTAGTGATCATCAGCCTGAGAAGAGTGTGTATAAAGTATTTTGGCCATAATGAATAAGCGTTGATGATAATGATGAACTTTGATTTCATTTCAATTAGTTTGGGTCGCTTGAGAAGAGTGTGTATAAAACATTTAATTTTGGCCATAATTTTATGATTTTGTCTATTATTGTGAGTTTATTCGTTGTTGTTTTCCTTGCTCCTATTTCGGCCAACATTGTTTCAGCAAAGGGAATTGAGTTTTATCCCACTGAGTTTTGAGTCTCTCACATGTGGAGCTTAGGTTGATCACTATTCCTTCTGTCTCTTAAGAATTTTTCATCTAATTGGAAAATGAAGGACAATGCTGATTTGTATAAGATGTTTGTTATAATGTGTAAGAGAAGAATTTATTTGGATGTTGTTGAAATGGCTGCTTGCTGAGTGAAATGTTTTAACAGGGGAAATGACTTGCTGGATAAATGTTTTAAATAGAACAATTTTTTTTAAAAAATCAACTTTTTGGACCAGTTCTTTCCATAATTGGTCTAAAAAGTAAATTTAAGGCCAGTTGTCTAAAAACCGGTCTTTAAAGTAATACTTTTAAGATCGGTTTTTTAGACAACCGGTCTAAAAATATGAACTTTTTAGACCAATTGTTTCAAAAATCGGTCTAAAAAGTTCAACTTTTTAGACTTGTTTCTTTGATAACCGGTCTAAAAATAATTATTTTTAGACTGGTTTTATAAATAACCAATCTTAAAACTTTTTTAAGACCAGTTCCTTAACCGATCTAAAAAGTAGCAGACTTTTAAGACTGACTATATCAATACCTCATCCAGAACCAGTCTAAAATGTCATTTTTAACCGGTCTTAATAATTATTTTTCCACTAGTATGTCATAGAGTTGTTTTTCCCTTCACCATGTTCAATTCTATTCGTAAATCAACCAACCTAATTTCACGAATTACCACTAAGCCATGTAGCTATGCAATTGTAGACAATCAAGTCCACTAGTGATTCATATCCCTCAGCATTCATTATACCATTCATACATACGTCGACTGTGACAAACCTAACACCCATGGGTATAGGCACATTCTATTCGTATGGGAATCTACGTATACTCACCAATTCTACTACCATTTCACGGGTAGCCTATTCATATCCTCTGAAACAATTTCCAGAGAATTCCTCAGCCTACTAGGCTGTCAAAACACGATTCCCAACCATCCTTTATTCATACCTTTCAACACACTATCTGCCATCCACCAATCGACTCGTAGTAAAGCCTTAGGTTCATAGGATATTAGGTAGATCAATTCTGTCTTTCATCAAGATATTTTACCCTCATTGTACAAGGAAATCAAAAGCCACACATACATTTTATTCTCTGTCTCAACCTTGAGACCTTATCTCGTGGCTACCTTTATTCTATCAAGAACTATTCTCATTCAATAAGGGAATATGCTATTATCAAGATCTTTCCCTATGCTAGATTAGCAACTAGCGACCTCAAGAAACCTCATTCATAGTTTGATTCATCTTAGTACCATGTTGAGTACCTCAGATCATCCAGGTCAATTCAAATTCTTAGGAAATCAATTCAATGAATGTGTCTAATTCTTGGATCATGATTCCAAACCTAAAACTTCATAATAACTAAGCTAGGCAATCACTTTCCTTAACTCCACAGATTATCACTAGTACAATACGATTCTGAATAAATTCACCACCTATGGACATAGTAGTCCATTAGGTCTTAAGCCTTTGGACACGTAGGTCCATTAAAATATTTGACATGTAAAATTTTACCGTCTTGGGTCCCTAACTCCACTTTTAGGTCCATCATGAAATCTAAAACCTCAGCATCACAAACATTGAAAATCATTTTCCTCAATTATACCCAATAGATTTACTAAGATTCACGATCAATAATGCCTATTCTCACCTTCATGGTATTTAGGTAATAACCTCATACATTACTGAAGGTTCAACATTTTTCACATGGTTCAAACTTCCATCATGAAACAAAACCATAGTGCCACAAATTCACATTCTGACCTAAGTATTATTTCAGCTTCAATCAAATTTAGGCCTATCCCCAACCTTCGTATCATTAGATTGGATTCCTCTAAGATTGGCATATTGCCTAATCATCCCACATCATATATCACATTCTAATACATCGAACAATTTAGGCCATATCTAATGCCAAGGAGTCAATTCAACTACTAAGTTTGATCCTTCAATACAATTCTCTCAATCACAACTCAACCTCAATTTCATAGAGATTCAAAATCATTTCACCTCAATTATGCCTATTGTTCACCCATATCATTAGGAAGGACCTAGGAATTTACTAATCACTATCCTATCTTTTATTTTCTCTATTCTGTTTGCATTGAGGACTAGATTCCCAATTTAATCAAATATCAAACATTACTAGGGAGAATATACAATGAATAAATAATTAAACTTGAATCATGCATTACTCCTATTGAATCGCTATTAAAAGAAGCCATACCTTGAATCAACTCTAGAGACTTTCTAGCTTCTTCTTGTGTCAGTGTGTAGGCCCTACCTGAAACTCTGGGTCTTGTCTCTACCGATTGCTGCTTTTGCGGGCAATCCTTGGACATGTGTTTTATCTTTCTGCAACTAAAACAAGTCAATAGTTTATTGGGGTCATCTTTCGGTGGTAGTGGTGCACCATTACAAGCCTTGCTAAGATGGAATAGTTTATGACAAAACCAACACATTCGACTTCTTGAGAATCCTTGGCCTCCACGGCCTTTTGTCTGATTCGGCCTTTTCGTAGCTTCCTCAGAAGATCCACCCTACTCTTTCCTCTTCTGTGCTAAGCTACCACTTTTAGAAACACTTTGATTCCCAGTCGGTATCACCCAGTTTGACATGCATTTCTCAATATATCGGTACTCTTCTGCCACTTTGTTGAATTCTGTAAAGTGTTGAGAAATCAACCTCTCTTTGAACTTTGGCCTTAACCCTTCAATCATCATGTCCGCATTCCACTCCTCATTATTGTTCAACTTGTGATATGACGAGTATCCCGACATTCGAATATACCGGGCTAAATAATCGTCAAAGCTCTCCCAGTATTGTTGTTTAATACAAAGGAATTCTTTCTCCTTTTCCATTCTGAGAGTCGGGGGAAAATATTTCTCGTTGAACTTGTCCTGTAATAATTCCCATATGATAGGAACATTCTTTCCCTTCAAGATAAGATCCATGCCCTTCTACTAGCGGCTAGTGTCACCTTCCAGCTTAAATATCGCTAACTGAGCCTTCACATCATCTGGACATTGTGACATATCGAATATTTCTCCAAACAAGTCAACCAGTCTTTAGCTTGTTGAAGATCAAACTTCCCTCTGAACATAGGCAGATGTTGTTTACTGAATCTGCTCAGCCAAATTTGAATATCCACCTCAGGCTCTGGTGGCAAATCTTCTGGTTGCCATTCCTCCAGTATCTCTTCATAATTAACACTTATAAATTCATCCAGATGATTCTTAAGATGATCTTGCCTTTGCTGTACTCCCTAAAGGTCAACCATTATTTTGTTCACTGTCTGCTATTGTTGTTTCAGTGTATCCAGTATTCACTACTATACTAGATCAGAATGTGGCTCAGTCGATACATTATTATGCCCTGCACATAGCCTGCCACGAGGTCTACCAGGTTGAACCATCTTTATGTTTCAAACTACCTAACGATAGAGAAGAATTTCATTTTATATAAGAGCAAGGGCATTTTCGTCATTTCATAAAGTTCAGGGTACAAATATGTTATACATATTGTGTAACAATTAATTGCAGTAGTTACTGAGAAATAGAAACATCACATGTCTTACATTACTGTATAAGACATATTGTCCTTTACATATCCAAAATATCAAGTTTATGCAACTTCCCAGGGGTCATCTATCCTATACTACCCCAGGTCAAGCACGCTTAATTTTCTCTGTACCCTCCCAAAAATACCAACTCTAGCTAACTCTTTCTCTGTTTATCAACTCCGCCTGACTGCCCTTAATTCATAATACGTGCAGGCGATTTCACTGAAAATACTATTCACCTTTCAATTTTCAATACTTAATTCCTTTGGCCTTAAATATTTATCATTTTATTGAATATATAAAGTAATTGCAATATACCCTTGGTGAATAAAATTTGGGTGTTACATGAAGGCTTTAGGGTGTGAAATGACAATTTTACCCCTAAAACCCTAACTTTATGGTTGCCAAGGGTAATTATGTAATTTGAGCATGATTTTGACAAATCTGAGGTAAAAAATGGATTCTACACTTGAAATTGTGTAGGATTAGCCCATATTATAATTTTTTTGTAAGGTACAGTTAGATTAGGTAAAAGGGGCTTAGCTGCGTTCCCTAGGGGCATTTTGATAATTTTACAGTTTAAGCAAAGATAATTAACAAAATAAGTCTAGAATAATACATGAATGAGTAATAACTCATTTATTGTAAATTTGCACTTCTAGGACATGGTAGTAGCTTGAGCTGAAAACAGGATATCGAATAGACAGTGGAACAAATAGTGGATTTGGGAAGGGCAATTAAGGTAGTGAACTTACCCTATTTGCATGTATTTGATATTTATACTTGTGTAGCGATGTATGCCATGGCCATGAGTATGTTACATAAAACATTGAGCACATAGAAAACTCATGATATGACGTGTATCTAGTTAAGACTAGCATGTCATGCCCTTAGCATCTATCATATATGCATTATGGTAATTATTTACTACTGAGATTCCTCGAATCTCACCCTCGCCCACCAACCATTTAGACAGATGAAAACAGAATGTTTGTTGAGAACAGAGAAAAGGACTGCACGAGGAAAATGCAAAGGTGGAAGAAGACATGGATGTGCTTATTATTCTTGGATTAGACTTTTACACTTTTGTAGTCCCTACATGGCTACACTGCCTGTATATTCATGTGTATATTCATATATATTATGTATAATACCTTTAGGGAATTTCCTATAATATAATCATGTACTTTATATCAGTATTTTTATGCTATCCCTGTGTGCCCACAATTACTCTAAAAAAATATGGAAGTAACATAAGGGCCTTACAAAAAACATACCTATAATATATTAAAAATACTTATACATATGAACACATGGCACTCACAACACATACACACCAATACTTTTAGCTCTTTCTCACTCTCAATTTAGATGCCATATGGCTGGACCGAGCACTTCACTTAAACACATAAAAAAGTCCTTAACCTCTCCATTTATTTGCATTTTCAGCCATAAAAGAGAAAGAAAGAAGAGAGGTAGGGGAGTGAGTGAGTGAGCGAGAGGCAAGAGAGACTGTGATTCATACTGGAAAAGAAAATGAAGAAGATCTTGATTCTTACATGCAATGTTAGAATATTGTTTAGGAGAGTCTAATATACCTCTTCCCACTTTCATTTTGATTGTTTGGTGCTGTTTGTAACACCCTGCCTTTAATCACGTAATTATAATTCGATATTAGGTAATTAAATTAAATCAGAGACCGTCGAATAGTTCAAAACCCATAAAATGTTCCCTTTAGTAGTAGGGACTTTACGAAATTTTCAAAACTTCATTCTTCTTCCAGTCTCAAGTTCAACTATCGAATATAATCACCTGTGCAGTTTATCTACATTTACGTATGACAGAGTGCGAAACCAAAATCCCGGCAACCCCCGGGTTCAACTACATATATATAGTTTCAAATCTTGATGAGGGAATTACAGGTTCAAGTATTCAAAACATTTACAACTCAACGTTATACAGTAATCCCCAATTAAACGGTCTAACCAACATGTCCAAAATAAATGTCCCTACGGAACTCTACCCGCTCTGGGTCACGCGCTTCTCCTTGGAACCACTCGCCCTGTCTGAAAGGTTAGGTCAAAGAAAGAATGAGATTCAAAAGAATCCCAGTAGTAACAAAACATTTATACCACATATAAGCACACAGTATATGAGCAAATCATCATACAGCAGCAGCACATATCACACTCCACCCTCATCCCCTTTCTCCGCCGGGAAGGCACATAGTCCTAACCCGAACCGTTGCTAGCTACTCAGGGACTATTGGCGTGGCAGTGTATAAACATAGCCTTATAGCTCATACAGCTATCCGGCTCTCACAAATGGCCCGTCGGCCTCACAAATAGCCTTTCGGCTCACATATCACATATATCACACTTCATCCTCATCCCCTTTCTCCGTCGGGAAGGCACACTGCCTAAACCCGAACTGTTGTTAGCTACTCAGGGACTATCGAAATGACAGTGCTAACACAAATCCACAAAGATCGCAGCATACGAATCCATTCCCAATCAACGATATAACACACATGCAATGCATCATATATGGTACGAAAGAAAAGTCACTACCTGATCCTTTCCTGACGGTTGCTGGCACAGTAGGCTCACGAGGATAGCAGATGTCAAATCCTATAATCAAATAGGGACATTAAGTCAATCTCTTTTCCAAGTTCTTAATTCAATAACACTTTAAGTTGGTATTCATTTGGACTCTTTAGATGGCCATTAAATGCCTAAACATATGCCTAAAAGGTTGGGATAACTATCCCCAAAGATCCCTCTTTAGAAAGCTAAACACTGATTTTTGGTCCCTTCACTCGAGCACAGAGGGCCGTGCTCGAGCATGACCTCCCATTCTCACTCGAGCACATGCGAGTGAGACGCAGGAAGTGCTTGCCCGAGAGCAACTCCCGCGACAATTCTACACTCTCACTCGAGCACAAGAGGCTGTGCTCGAGCAGAGACCTCAGAAGCACTCGGGCACCAAGGAAGTGAGGCCTGCGAGTGACAACCCGAGAGCATCTCTCAACATCTTCCTCTACCTTCACTCGAGCACAAACACCTGTGCTCGAGCACTGATCCTCAGTGCTCTCGAGCACAAGGAAATGAGGTCCAGCGAGTGTCTACCCGAGAGCAACCCAACTCCCAGGCAACAGATTCACTCGAGCACAAACTCCAGTGCTCGAGTGATCTCCCAATGCTCGCGAGTGCCAGCGCACTCTTGGCAAACTGCCCACGAGTGATAACTTGCAACGCTCACCCCCTAGTGTTTTATGCTCCCTCACTCGAGCACACACATGCTCACTCGAGCATGTTCATCTTGTGCTCGGGTGAGACTCCTTCTCACTCGAGTGATACCCATCAGAACCAGATCGCAGCAACTGATAAACTTCTCCAGAATTCACCAAATGAACTCCAATGATTCTAAAACTTGTGTCAAAGCTCATTCTCACTTATTTCAACACAAGGAACCCATTGGCAACAAAAAACAACCCAAATTTCCACTCAACAACAAATTCACATCTCTAATCCATAAATCCACCAAAACCACAACTGAACACATTTCCCTTATTCAACTTCAAATAAACTTCTAATCACTCCCAAGTGTCAAAACTGACCAAATGAACAGTGACCCACTAATCAAAGCCTAGCCTTTAATTAACATCATAATTAGGTCAAATTTCCAGAATTTTCATTGATTAAGCAAACCTTATAACATATATACCAAAATTCTTCACAAACCAACCTCTTAAACTTGCCGAAATCAACACCTTGATTCCACCAACTTTCAAATTTGTCCAACAATCGAACACCACCAATGGAAATTCTGAAATCATAGAAGTCAAGCTCTCATCCTCTTGATCAACATTAATGAAGGGTACATAGGCATATAAAGACCTCCACTTACCAAGACTTAAGCTTTTCTCTTTCTCTTTCCTTAGCTTGTGCAGCGAAAATGGAGGAAGATGAGAGAGAAAAATGAGATATTGATGATCACATCATTTCCTTCTTCCCTATGCACAAACCGACTTGAGAGGGAGAGAGGGAAAGTTTGAAAACTTTGACTCATCCAATGGTCATTATTTTGCCACTTGGCACCATCCCATTCTTCCCACCATAATCTCACCTAAATCCACATGCACAAAATTCCACCCCTTGATCTTTCAATCTCAACCATTGATCTTGATTACTAAGGGGTTTTCCTCATCATTAGCTAACCAGACGGTTGGTAAATTTACCGATTTACCCCTGATTAGTACATTACTCATTAAATCATTACTAATGATCTTAATATCACATTACACAATATATACTTCAAATGTGCTTAATTATCATTAATTACATCATTTGAAGTTATTATCCCCTGATTACAATCCAGGATATTACACTGTTCTTACGGATTTATAGCTGTTGGAAGTTGTGTGTTTCTGGAAAAGCAATTCTATAATCTTGAGAGCTTAAATGGTGAGCTTGCATGTCAATTTTGGGGTAAAATTTTGGGTTCTTCAACTCTATTTGAAGGTCACCAAAATAGATCATGAGAGTAGGAGCATGTAGAGTCAAATTTCATGAGGTTTAGAGTCCAAATCTAGGGTTGCATGTTACCTATTCCTCTTGATTTTCATTTCTGGAAAATAAGGGGTGCATGCATGAATTTTTGTAGAAGCTAGAAAATGAGTTTTAGGTGGAATTGTGATGAATCCCTATGTTTAGATAATATTAAGACATATTTCAATATATTTGGTAGTCATCTATAATAAATCAAACGGATTTTAGTCAGATTTTGATAAGATATCGATTTAGAGGGATTTCTTTATAAATATCAAAGTTTAGGATAAAAATAATGATTTTGATATTAAAAATAAACAATAATGATCTTAATATAAAAATAAAAATTTAATATAAAAAGGAAAATATATTTCAGTTATCAGCATCATTGTCATTATTTCTTATTACCATGATCTATTTTTTATCTTTTTGTTTGATTTTATTGTGCTAGAGGGATATTGCACTTTATGGCATGAGGATCTAGGAACCTAACCTATATATATAGGGGTTTAGCTTCTTCATAAATGAGGAGGGGAAGCATTTAAATACAGAGAGTAAGGAGAGCACTAGAGCTTAGGGCTAGAGAGAGAAGATTGAGCGATTGGAGAGATAGAGCTTAAAGATTCAGAGATATTTGGAGCTTTAATCTTGGTTCTTTCATTGATTTTGTTTTCTCCTTCACTTGGCTTCTGTTATGAATTACATTATCATATTTGGTTTTTGTTTGATTTGGCATGAGTAGCTAAATTTCATATTTTAGGATCGCTTTGAACTATTATATAGATTAAGATTTTTTTGATTTTTGTCTTTTTTTATTAATGAAATTTATGTGTTGATTTTATCTCATACTTAATACTTCTAGATGATTGGCCACCACTTAGATTGATGGGTTTCATTTAGTGATGCTTGAGAAAGCTAATTTCATCGTAGAACTTAGATAAAATTGTGCTAGACTTGAAGTTTAGGGGTTAAATGGATGGTTTGTTAATAGAATAGGGATGTATCTATTAGCCTATCATTGTCTAATTGAGGATAGAGCTTAATGAGTATTTTTGTTAACTAGGACAAGAGATTGTGCATGTTAATTGAGAATATAAAATTGGTTTTGACTTGAGAAAGATTTATCAATTAATTTTGAACCTCTGACAAACACATATTTTCATTAATAATTTAAGAAGGACTTAAATTAGCCTTATGAAGTACAATAGCGATAAACAAATATATCAGTGTGTTGTATTAGACTGTTGAGTCCTGTGAATGATGTTTGTGTAGCATCTTGATTGCTTAATACTTAACTATATGATGGTTTGTTTTGCATGCTTTGTGAACTTGCATATCTTATGATCGACTGCTGTTACTACTGAAATTCTCATGAATCTCACCCTTTCCACTAAATGACATATAGTTAAAGCAAGCAACTCAAGGGCAAGGAGATAGCTATTGCGGAGAAAAAGAAATTATCTTATATTGGTTATCTGTAAATTAATTTTGAGACTTAGGATTTTTGGTAGCCTTATTTGGCTACATGTTTTGTATATATTTGTGTATACATAAACATAAAGATATACATAATCAAGGTAGTAGTAGCATACTAGTATCACAGGCATGCGTAGTATAGATAACACTAATAATAACATGCTAGATAATTGAATCAGGAAGAGAAATACTTTGATAAGAGCAGAGAAATACTTTGATAAAATTAAATGGAGTTAAGGATTGATAAGTCAAAATGAAGTTTGTGAACTATAATATCCCAAATTTTGGGATTAGAGGCTTGAGAATAAGCATGAATCAAGTGAACTGGTAAGCCCCGGTTTAACAAGTGTCCCAAGAGAGCATAATGATATTCCCTAATATTTTGTATATCTTTGTGGCATTTAAGGGAATAAAATGGTGAGTTAAAGAGCACAGGAAATGACAAAACAAGGTAATTAGTGGTCACAAACAACATGATTATGTTTGGAACACAAATTGTAAGAATTAAGATTTGTTGCCAGTGTATTTTTCCTATTTGGCAATCTTGTTGTGTGATGTTTTTGGATAATCAAATGATGTCCAATGAATGTGACATTTTCTAGAATAAAAGTAGAATTATAAAGTTTTAATTTGATAGGTCATATAATTCATTTGGAGCTATACACAAAGAGTTATGTATTTTTTAAGTTAACCTAGTGAAACCGGCAAGTTTTTGTGACAGAGTCCAAAAATGAAAATTCTGGGAATTATGATCTTCCAGTTCCCTAAAGACTATATTTTTTTTCAAAAAATAGGCTCAATAAGGGTCACATAGCCTTTGAAACCACTACAATTGGATATCTATAAATAAAGACATGGATTTTCAAATTTTGATGAAAATTCTACCAGTTTTCCAGCAAAGTGCTAAAATGGAAAAAATGTAAGGGCAAAATGGTCATTTGACCATTAAAGCAAGAAGCCATTTGTTTCTCCTTTAATTGGGATAAATGTTGGTTGAAGTAGGGAGCAAGAAGGGAAAAATATTTACTTGGTCCATATTAATTCAAGAGGGATTAATTATGGCCAATTAAAACATACACATGCTTATTTGCATTAAACAATATTATTTCAAAAAGCAAATAGAGATTTTTCAAGAAGCCATATCCCTTTTGCTTCTTCATTATTTTATTCAGCTGTCCCAAAAAGAAGAGAAAATCATGAGAAAATGAAAGAGGAGAGAGAAAAGATGAATAGTGAAAGCTCTTGAGCTCTGGAGCCGGTTTCACCTCCGATTTGGCATTTCCATCTTCCCGAGTCTTCTTTAACATTGTTCCTCTCATGGAGAGCAATATTTCTATGGTTTTAGATTTTAAATTAGAGGTGTTTTGTTCATCCATCTAAAGGAGGTGCTACCAAAATCAAGAATAGATCACAAATTTGAGTTTCGGTAAGTGTATGCTTTGATTTGAACCAAATATTCTGTGATTTTGTTGAGTATTTCTTGAGATACCCAAACATTAAATTTCTACCAGATGGAATCTTTTAGGTTTTGATGTTCATATGATGATGGTTTTGATGTTAAAAGAGGTTTTATGATGATTTTGAAAGTTTATGTTTAAAGTTGCCTAAATTCGTTTTCTAGAGGCAAAGAAATTGTAACGTGCTTTTGATTAGCCAAACTTGGTTTAAATATAAGTCATTTGGACTAAAGTAGACATCCTGGGTTTTAATTTAAAAGGTAATATAAGTCATTTGGACCAGTGGATTGAAAGTTATGATTTTTCAAAATTTGACCTTGATTCTGGAACAAAATCTGTAATAGTCTGAGTTTGACGAATTTTTAGAAAATGTGTTGCTATACTTGATGATCTATGATATTTTTCATTGAAAGAGGACTTAAAGATATTTTTATAGAACCTAGAACAACCCATTTGGGTTTTTGTAGAATTAATTATGAATTTTCAAAGTTCGGTCCACAAAACAAGCAGATTGGGTTAATCTACGAATTTATGGCAATTGTGTTAAAATTGTCATAAGTATTCAGCAAAATATAAGATACATGTCCTAAAGGCTCATGTAGCTTATTGGACATTCATTTTCATGGCTCTAATAATATGGGTATTTATTTAAGGCCATGAAAAGTCAAGAAGAAGAATCTTCAAGGGTTGGAAAAGAAAGGTACAAGAGGAGAACTCAAGATAAGAGGGAGTGGACTTACCTTATTTGCATATATTTGATAATTAAGCTTGTGTAGTGATGTATGTGATTGCTTTACTTGATTGTGTAGAGCATATTTGAATAATGAAGCCCTATTTTTGTTTATGCTATGGCCATGAGTATAGTATGTAGAGCATTAAGCATGCAGAAATGTCATTATGGGGCATGCATCTAGTTAAAGCTAACAGGTCATGCACATAGCTTATATCTTGCATGCATAATGGTAATTGTTTACGTACTTATTATCAGTATTTTATGTTATTTTTGTGTGTCCACCAAACTGCGCATTGCCACTCTGGTTAATATCGGAATAAGTAAAGGTCCTTACATGAACCAATATATAACTATTTTTGAAAGTTTTAAATTTTTTAGAAAAATTGATTCATTTACAGATTCAACCCTACATTTGGGTTGGGTTTTCAACTATTTTGAAAGGTGTTTTCTTACCAAGATCAAACTTAGCTTAGTGGTTTAAATTCATTATGTATAGAGCTTATTTGATAACTAAGGAAATTAGGGTATCACAACATAATTATCTAAAAATAATACCAGGTTCATCAAGAAAAGCTTGGAAGGATTGATATTCATCACCCCAATCACTCTGGACAATTTTAATTTTCCTCTCAAGTTGTTTTTCAACCATATTTTTGAAGTGTTTAAAAGCTAGAAGAGCAACATCTTTTAATTGTAACGGGTATATCCATGTATTTCTACTATGGTTGTCTAAGAAACTGATATAATAGCGAAATCTAGAATTAGATTTTACAAGGGATGGTCCCCATAAGTTACTGTGAATTATATCCAATAGATAAGATGCACGAGACAATGAATTTTGAAATGGAAGTCTATGACATTTCTCAAGTTGACAAGAGTCACAAAAATAAAGCTCTTCATTACTATTCAAAGACACTTTACAATCTCTAAGAACTCATGAAAGAATTTCTATATCAGGATAGCCAAGTCTCCTATGCCATGCCTCAACTAAAGAGAGAAAAACACTATTAGATTGACACTTCTTATGTAACCCCCTGCCTTAATTAACGTAATTAAGATTCGATAACGCATGGTAAAAAGGGGTTAGAGACCGTTGGATAGCTAAAAACTTGCTAAATCACCTACTAACGAGTAGGAACTTACAAAATTTTCAAAACTTCTTTCCTATCCCGGTCTCAATTTTAATTATCGAATATAATCACCTGCGCAGTTAACTTACATTCACATATATCAGAGTTTATAACTTAAC
The DNA here is from genome assembly GCA_963855925.1 of Inga laurina. NCBI lineage: Eukaryota > Viridiplantae > Streptophyta > Magnoliopsida > Fabales > Fabaceae > Inga > Inga laurina. The sequence continues at coordinate 59,985,672 of OY979708.1, forward strand.
CCCGGCAACCCCTAGGTTTATCTATATAAATATATAGAGTTCCAAATCCTGATTAAGGGATTACAAAACCAAGTATTCAAACTATTTACAACTCAACGTTATACAGTAAACCCCTATCCAAAATGAATGGCCAACAAACCCACGCTAAATGTCCCTATAAAGCTCTAACCGCTCCGGGTCGTTCACTTCTCCTTAGAGCCACTCGCCCTGTCTGAAAGGTTAGTCAAAAGAAAGAATGAGATTCAAGAGAATCCCAGTAGTAACTAAACATTTATACCACATATAAACACATAGCATGTAAGCAAATCATCATACAACAGCAGCAACAGCACAAATCACACTCCACCCTCATCCCCTTTCTCCGCCGGGAAGACACACCGCTCAAACCCGAACCGTTGTTAGCTACTTAGGGACTGTTGGCGTGGCAGTGCATAAACATAGCCTTATAGCTCATATAGCTATCCGGCTTCCACAATTGGCCCATCGGCCCTCACAACCAGCCTTTCGGCCCACATAATCACATAATCACACCTCATCCTCATCCCCTTTCTCCGCCAGGAAGGCTTACAACCCTTACCCGATCTGTTGTTAGCTACTCAGGGACTATTGGACTGACGGTGCTTACACGTATCCACATAAGTCACAACATACGAACTTATCGCAAATAAATGAAAATACACACATACAATGCATCACATATGGTATGAAAGAAAAGTCACTACCTGATCCTTTCCTGACGGTCGCTGGCACAGTAGGCTCAAAAGGATAGCAGATGTCAAATCCTATAATCAAAATAGGGACAATAGGTTAATCTCCTTTTCCAAGTTCTTAATTCCATAACACTCTAAGTTGGTATTCCTTTGGACTCTTTAGATGGCCATTAAATGCCTAAACATATGCCTAAAGGGTTGGGATAGCCACCCCCAAAGATCCCTCTTTAGAAAACTAAACACTGAATTTTGGTCGCTTCACTCGAGCACGGAGGGTCTCACTCGAGCATGACCCCCGATTCACTCGAGCACTAGCGAGTGAACCCCCAGAAAGTGTTTGCCCGAGAGCAAACTTGGACACAATCACACACTCCCACTCGAGCATAAGAGGCTGTGCTCGAGCACCAGGAAGTGAGACTCAGCGAGTGACAACCCGAGAGTGACCCTTCCCTCCAAACCTCAAATGCACTGGAGCACAACCCTAGTGCTCGAGTGACCTCTCAATACTCGCGAGTGCCACACTCACTCTTGGCAATCCACCCATGAGTGATTTCCTGAGACGCTCACCCGTAGCACCAAAATGCACCCTCACTCGAGCATGCCCATGCTCACTCGAGCATGTTCATGTTTCGCTCGCAATTCAGGAAGCATGCTCGTGCTTTCTGCCCAAAGACCTTCACAAAATACCCATAAACTCACATCATGCTCGAGTGAACTCCCCCTCACTCGAGCATGCCCATCAGATGCCCAGAAACGCAGCAACTGATAAGATTTTCCAGAATTTACCAATTGACTACCAATGGTCCTAAAACTCATACCATAACTCATTCTCACTTGTTTTAACACAAAGAACCCATTGGCAATCACAAAACACTCAAATTTCCACTCAAACAACAAAATCTCATCTCTCCTTCACCAAAACCACTCCAAGACACATATGACCAACTTCCTCTCCACAAATCCAAATCAAAACCATTGACATCTATGCGCCATTCGACATCTATTACACTACCAAATACTACCCAATTCATATCTTCTAAAATCTCAAGGAATCAGGGCATAAATTCAGAATTCACAAAACTAAACCAACAGCCAAAACAATTACATCAAGCTTCATCAACAACTCACCTCTTTCACTTGCTGAATTCAGAACTTTGATTCCTCAACTTTCAAATTCCCTCAATTTGCCACACACCACAAATCAAAAGTCTGAAAACATGGAAATAAAGCTCTTGACTTCTTGTTCAACATTAATGAAAGACACTTGAGCATTTGAAGGCATCAACTTACCAAATCTCAAGCTTTTCTCTTTCTCTTTCCTTAGCTTAGCTCACCAAAAATGGAGAAAATGGAGAGAGAATAAAGATGATCACCTTCTCTTGGTTCCATGCTCCCAGCCGACTTTGGAGAGTGGGAGGGAAGAGAAATGAGTTGAATTTTTGACTACAATCCAATGGTTCTCCTGTTGCTACTTGTTAAGACCCCATCTTTCCTTCCATGAATTCATATGGATTTGCATGCACAAGATTCCATTCTTTTCTCTTCCAATCCTAGCCATTGATCTTGATTACTAAAGAGTTTCCTCTCCAGTAACTAACCGATCGAATGGTAAATTTACCATTTTACCCCTGATTAACACAATACTCATTAAACCATCACTAATGATCTTTATATCATATTACACAACATATACTTCAAAAGTGCTTAATTAATATTAATTACATCACTTTGAAGTTATTAATCCTTGATTACAATCCAGGATATTACATCTTATGTAATTCATAGTTAACTACAGTAACACATTCAGTTGGTAGTACTTCATTACTTATCTTGTAAAGTCTAGGGGTGGATCCTTTTGTGCTAACACCTTGAGGAAATGTCTTATGCCATCTCTTGTGAGTGCATTTCAAAAAAAATATCATCACAGTCATTTGTTAGTTTGCAGCCACTAATTAGATTTTTAGCAATACTAGGAAAAACCAAAACATGATTCAAATGTAAAGTTTTAAAGGGATTGTCAAAAAGTATCTTAGAATTGTCAACTTTCACTATATCTATTGAACCACCATTACCAATTAAGAGAGAATTTATACATGAATTGGTTTCACTGGCCTCTACATTATCTGATAAGTGAGTTACATGGAGTATGGCTCTAGTATCCATATACCATGGTGTGTGGCTCTAGTATCCATATACCACGCAGGGTCTATAGTAATCTTAGGAGTTGTGACATAGGCTGCAGCCAATTTAGTCCTGTGATGCCCCTTTTGTTGGAAACAACTCTTTGTTTTATGACCAGGCTTTTCACACAGACAATAATAATTGTCAAACTTATCAAGCCTTTGATCCTTGTTATTCCCTTTCATCCTTCCTTGACCCTTATGATTGCCTCGTCCTTGCCAATTTCCAAAGTAAGGTATTGAGATTGGAAGGAAATATTAGTGAAGGCAGTGGTAAAAGTCACTGAGACTCTATTTACAATTGCTCTATCGACTCATTTATAAGAAGTTTTGACTGAAGATCTACCAAGGTTAGATTCTCTTTCTCTGAAAGAATCATAACAATGGGTTTATAGTGGAGCCCTTACCTCGATAGCCATTAATATGCAGTTTGAAAAGTGTTATGAAATAAACGAGAGACCAAAGAAATAGTTTCAAACTCATTGTTGGTCCCAACTTCAAGACAAGATTTGATCCTGTGATAAAGTGAGTTTTCAAAAACTTTTCAAAACCTATGTAATACGGTCTCACTTCCACTTTTGAATCTATTTAGCTTGTTGGTACTATTCCATTCATCAATATCAAAGTATATAATCAAAATTTCCCGAAAAACCCTCGAGTTTCCTCCATTCACTAGAAGGGTTTACAGGCCATATTCACCTGTTTCAATTCCTGTGATAGGGATTGCATACAACTTCACAAGTTAATAACATATACAATGTATACAATCATCTCAAAAGTATGATAACCAACTACAAAACTCAAATCTTCATGCTGGGAGTACTAGCCACCCTTAACTACTTGCTTCTCCTAAGATCCGCTTGCTCTGGTTGTAGGTTAGTTATTGGCAAGAGTGACATTCATACGAATCTCAGTAATAACGTTTTCACTCATATGATACATAATAAACAAAGCATCCAAGCTATTATCACAAAGCAGCAACACAACAACATCTAAAGCAGAAATCACATTCATGACTTTCGTCACATAAACGATAGCTCTCACGGCTATATACACTATACAACAGATTTTGCTATAAACATCTTCACGACTGCTTTCACTGTATGCACAATACAACATCTTTTGATGTATACATCTTCAAGATAGCTTTTATTATATTCACGTTCATGACATATTTCACTGTATACATAATACGATAGCTTTTTGTTGTATTCACGTTCACGACAGTTTTTGCTGTATTCACAGCAGCATCCATATTCTTCACAATTAAATAATTAGCACATACATACAAAGCATTATACATGATATAAGAGAAAGAGTCACTACCTTATTCTTTTTGTTCCTGCTCGGCACTAGTTTTGTACGTTTAGGGAAGATGTCAAATCCTATAAATCATAATCAAGGATGACGAGTTATTCCATATTCCAATTCTTAACTCTAAACACTTAGGGTAGATTATCATTTGAGACATTTAGGTGGCTACTAGAAGCCCAAACAAATGCCTAAAGGGTTGGAAAAAACTACAACATTACCGCTGTTCAAAAAAGTAAGGTGCTAAAATTGGGGGTTCACCGCGGCCAAGGAATGCCCTTGCCGATGCCAAGAAATAGTCAGAAACATTTTGGCTAAAGTCAAAACCCTTTGACCATGGCCAAAAATAGGTCTGAAACTTTTGGGTAAAAGCCAAGAACCTTCTGGCCGTGGCCAAGAAAATTTCTGTTTCTTGGCTGAACTTCCAAAAATCATAACTAAAGATACAAAAATTGAAATAGAGTGATTCCAAGTCTTACTTGAAGCTTTTTAAGTCCTCTACAAGAAAAAATATGAACCACTACCATATAAAACTACAAAAATACAAACTTCAACAAATTTCCATACTACTCCAAAATAACTTCCAGTTTCAAGCCAAATTTTGGAAAATACATAACTTCCATCACACACATGAAAATGACACCCATTATGTATCAATTTAAGCTTGGCATGTCCACTATTAGAATGGAAAGTTTGAGAATTTTTAGACACCATTTACTCATTCAAAACTTCCATGCAAACTAGCAGCCCAGTACAGAGTTTTCATTGACGAAACTTCCAATTTTTCAACATATGTTTCCAATGGTTAGAATTCACAACTGGAGCTACTCCCCGCACAATTTTTCACATAGAATCCAATGGAAATATCAAAACAACCAAATTCACATTCCTTTTACAAGCTCTATTTTAGGGCAAAAATTCAACACAACATCCAAAATGTCCAAACTTTCCATTCGATCCTTAAATCAATTTCAAACATCCAATGGACATCACATGACACCATAACCATCAACAAAACACCATGAACTCACTAAAACCCTATATACAAGAAAATAGGGCAAAAATCCACAAGTTCAAATACCCAACCAATGACCACAATATATATGTCAAAAGGTTGCTTTTGCTCACCTCTATCTCTTCCACTTACTTGTTCTTTGATTCTCCAACCATTAGCTTTTCTTGGATTCATTAAACACCTCCTCTTGAAAATCTAAAACCATAGGAATGAAGCTCTCATCAAGAGGAGCAAGATTAAAGAAGATATTTTGATCAATAGAGGTCATCTACCAGGTCAAAACATAAGTAGAAGAACTCACCTTCAAGCTTCACTTCTTTCTCTTTCCTCCTCCACACTTGGATGACTTGAGCTTGAGAAGAGCCAGAAAAGATGATGAGATATCATATTTTTAGTCCCTCATAGCCTATATAACCGATTTAAAGAGAGAGGGAAGAGAAGGAAAAGTCAAAAAAATCAATATTTGACATTTTGACTTTATCTCATGATGCCAAAAGTCCAGATCCAATGGCTCCTCATAAAGCATGTAACCATATGGTTATACTAAATAATTCACTTAGCCATTTAGTCACACTACTTGCTCTTTTAGTTGATGGTGAATTTTCCATTCGGTGACTAACTAATTAGTCGATAAATTTCTTTCTTCTCGTGTTGCCCCTGACTATGGCAATTTCCACTGGATTACCACTTAGGGAATTTTCTACTTCCATTTCCTCCTTCCATGGGCCATTCCCTTGTCCTTTAATTCAATTTAGGCTTATCACCATAATTGAGCTTAAATACAGGATTGGCCACTTTCTACTACTGATTCAGGTCATAATTCACACTTTATTCCCTGAAAGAGTTCATCCACATGCGTTACGTATTTTGGGGCATTACATATAGGCCACATCAAGTTTGACTAGGGTTTGAATAATAAGATTGGGCAAAGATAAAGGAGCTCCAGTAAGTGTTAGATTATCTATAATAGTCTTAATTTTACTCAGATACTGGCACATCTTCATAGTTCCTTTGTGAGTTTGTTGGAATTCACCCTTAAGAAACATTACTTGGGACTTAGTTTTGGCTCTGAAAAATTCATTTATGGTAGTCCATAAAGCATTTGTGATCTTCCAATAAGTCATATGGGATGTGATTTCGGTGGACATTATGCTAAATAGCCACCCTAGAAGAACAGCCTTCGAGCCAATCAGACAACCCTCCAAATGATGTCCTCAGACAATAGGCATGACAGTGGATTCCTAAGTCCAGAAGTTGTCTACATCTAACTTGACGGAGCTGGATTGATTCAAGGAAATATGAAGTAGGATTAGATGAGTAGAGGCATTTTGTGGCTATTGGTAAATAGAGTATGGAGAAGAGGGAAAAAAAGGACAACCAATGAAGTATGGGTGTGGAATAGAGGTGGAAGAGTATATATTATAAGATGAAGGGATAGAGAAATGGCTTGAAAATAGGTTGAAGGTGATAACTATGAGCTGGCACGGTATCTACTGAATGAGGTGAAGGTGCCAGGGTAGTTTGTGAATGGCGACAATGGAAGTGAAATAGGGTCTGAAGAAGGAAGAGTAAAGGTGTTGTTGGTGACAGAAGGAATCGAGGAGGAGGTAAGTGGCACATGTGATGATGATGACAATGTCGAGGTAATAATGGAGTCATATGAGGTAGCAAGTGTGGGGTTAAGGTTAGTAGAGAAGCAATAAAGGTAGTACTAGGATTTAATATGGTGGCTGGAGAAATAGGGTTTTGACTACTGGTGGTATTCCCTAGAGAAATGCCACTGCTGACGTAAATGCTCTGATACCAAGTCAAAAAAATAATAAAAGATGAATTTCTGAAAATGAATTGTTTGGGCCTTCTGTATTTCTATTTATAGGGAAGTTAATGAATCCTATGATGACACATGTCCACCTAGTAGATTATTCCAAGAATATAGGAATATACATATATAGACAATTATAATGATTTACAGATATATTCAACTAAAAATGATCACAAGATACATATGCATACACACTATTTGTACCAAAATATAAATCATTTGTAGGAATAAGTTTGGTTAGGGCTATTAATGACCTTTTCTCAATTTTACCCCTGTTGAATATATGAATATAATGAGAGAGAAAGAGAGAGGTATAAATGTAGAGAGAGATAAAGGAATGTGAGAGCAAATGTGAAGCACATTTCTTTTTCAATACCCTTTCATAAACTAAGGCAAATATGGAAAAAATTTATTCGTTCAATACATTTCTTGGTATGTGAAAATGAGATACAAGTGACTTACATTTAGATATATAGAGGAGGACTCTATTTTGTATTTTGAAAGGAAGTTCAATTTAAGCTTCCAAGTCAACCAACTTTGAACTAGTGTAGTGCAATGAAACCAAATTAATTCTCTAATTAACCAACACATCAATGAAGTCGGAACATTATTTTTAGCCCCATGCATGGTTCTTGAAATTGAAAAATTATGGCTCATCACCTAGAAAAATTCTTGGGAGAATATCATCAAATGACCTCTTATATTCAAAAATATTATAAATGAGGATTGAAAGATTTTGAAACAATAATTTGTAGGCCTCAAGAATTTGAATGAGAATAATTTTGGATATAAAATGATCTAGGAACCAAGAAATAACTTTTTCATTTTAGGAGAGAAATTAAAATTCTTCTCAAATACTAACATTAAGAGAGATAGTATTAAGTGAGATTTTATTGTTGTACATTGCTAATTGTATTTAGGTTTGGTTGGGTTGTTAAGAAAGCCTAAGTTAGTTTTCTATTAATTGTCTATAAGTAGATAGAGACCGTATTTTGTAAGTTTGCCCGGTATTATTGAAGAAAAGAAGTTCTTGTCAGCTGGCCATGGTTTGACCCAACTTGCGACTAAAGCCCAAGTTTTGAGCGCTAGAGCTTGGGTGGTTTGGATCTTATATCCAGAGGTTTTTCAAGATCCGAATTCTTGAAAAATTGTGAAGACCCGATAGGTAAAAACATTTTCCTCGTTCTGTCATCGTGAAACTTGGGATCTTCTCAGGTTCATCATCGTGTTTCAATTAAGAAGATTTAATAGTCTCCTTCCATCGCAGCATTCGCGCCTTTCTTCTTCACCGATTCTTATTGCAGTATTCACGATTACTTCTCTCGTTTAGCTACCATCTTGTGATTCCAATCCAATTGCCCAGAGCAATTTCCTTCTTACTTCACCAAGAACAGTGTTTGTGAGATTCTGAAGCACATAAAAATATCCCCTCACCCTCAGAAATCGCACAGTTTTTAGACGATTTCATCTATTCAAGATCGACATGTCTCAAGATCCTAACATTCATCTTTCATTATTGCTTTAATCGTGATGGCTAGTGGCGATGATTCAAGGTCCGTCCTTGACTTCCAACATCATTTGTATTTACATCTCTCAGACACTCAATCGACTCCTCTTGTCCCTTATTTGCTCACTAACATAGCCAATTACTCTTCTTGGAGTCGAGGCATGCATTTGGCACTGCTTGGCAAAAATAAGATAGGATTTATTGATGAAAGTTGTAAGAAATCAAATCTCCAATCCTAGTGGGATCTTGGATCATTAGCTCGGTTGATTAGGACCTTTCTAATGGGTTAACGTTTTCTAACTCTTCTTATATGGTTTGGGAAGAATTGAGAGAACGTTTTGACAAAAGAGATGGAGTTAGAATCTTTAGTATTCACAGAACGATCAACAACTTGACTCAGGGATCTATGATTCTTTCTCAATATATTACATAAGGTTAAAGGACCTTTGGAATGAATACTCATCTATGGTGGCATTCCCTACCTATCAGTGTGCCACGTTTAAGGAGTATGCAAGAATTGTTGAAGAGCAGCGATTATTTCAGTTTCTACTTGGCTTAAATGATTCATACCAGTAGGTTCAGAGCCACATCCTTATCTTGTCCCCTCTCCCACTTTCCATTCGTTCAATTACTTCTTTGCAACCTGCCAGTTTTGGTGAGACTATGGTCATAGCAGTTATAGGAGGTAGAACTGGTAGGGGAGGTAGAAACAAGGGATGAGGAAGGAATTTTAATTCAGATAAATGCTCCTACAATCAGAGAAAAGGACACACTAGGGAAAAATGTTACCAAAACATTGGATTTCCTCCTAATTATAGAAATAATCGTGCATATAAGGAATCTGAGGACCAAGCTAATCAAGTCAGTACCGAAACCACCATGAAAGCTCCCTGTGCAGCTAAAAATAACATGGTCACTCTTTTATTCACACAAGAACAGTATGAGGAAATTCTCCAGTTGCTCAAGAAAGATAGAGAGTCAAATGAAGAAACTGTAGGAAATGTTGGGAATACCACATGTTTGCCTTATTCTTAATACTCTAAATTTCTCTAAAATGAATGGCTAATAGATTCAGGTCTTCTAGCCATGTAGTAAGCACTTTATAATACCTAGATTGCATTAAGAAGTATAAAGGATATGTGAAGAAAATTAGAATACCAAATGGGCAATTTCTTACTATAACACAAGTAAGCAAAGTTAAATTGTGTGAATATATAATCTAAAGAATGTGTTGTATGCCCCTAGGTTGTGCTTTAATTTAATATCAGTGTCTCAACTAATTATAGATAATCATTGCATGGTGTCATTCTATTCAAAACTTTGTACTGTGCTGGACTTCTCGAGTGAAAAGGTTATGAAGATTGGTAGGATGCATAATGGACTATACTTATTCAAGGGACATAGAAATCTGAAATATGAAACTTCTCGTCACTCAAAGCAATAAGCCCATGGAAAACAACCAGATTTTACACTATAGATTAGGGCATCCCTCCTTTAATGTACTCAAATATTTTGAAGGAATTGAGAATAATATGCGTGATGATATGTGATGTTTGTATGAATGCTAAACAAACTCAACTTCCTTCTGCTTCTAATAATACATGATGTTTCTCTGGTTTTGAATTGTTGAACTTAGATGTTTGGGGACCTTATAAGGAACCCACTCATCAAGGATATCATTTCTTTTTTGCTATTGTTGATGATTATTCACGTGGTGTGTGGGTTGTCTTGAAGAATAAATCTGAGGTAACTGAAACTTGAGAACTTTTTATGTCATATGTCAAAAATCAATTTCAAGTTCATGTTAATTAAGACAATTGCAAGTGATAATGGAACTAAGTTTGTAAATAATGGAAATGAAAGGTTCTTTGAAAATAATGGAATTGTACACCAAACTTTATGCCGTCACATACCGGAGCATATTGGGTTGGTTGAATAAATGTATAGGTACTTGCTAGAAGTAGCTAGGAGCCTGATGTTTCAAGCTGGAATGCCTCTCAAAATTTGGGGAGAATGTGTTAAAACTACTACATACTTGATTAATACGACTCCTAGTAAAGTTCTACATTTTAAAACTCCATATGAATTGATTTATCAACAAATACCATACTTGAAACATTTAAGAATTTGTTGTTGTCTTGCTTTTGCTTCAAATATGCACAATACTGACAAATTTAAACCAAGAAATATGCCATGTGTTTTTCTAGGATATTATGTTACTAGTTAAGGATACATTTTATATAATATGAAGGCTAATAGGCATGTATTATTTGTGGAAAATAGGTTCCCTTTTAAGAATCACCTGGATACAAATCCAGGGGGAGTTAGAATGAAACACATGGATATTTTCGTATATAATGATTATGATTCTATGGATATATATAGTAGAGTGACGAGTAATGACCCCAAAAATATAAGAAGGGAAGAATCACCAATTATGAATCCAAATGCAAGCAGTGAGGAAGCAACACATGACGAAACCATAAGAGCACCGAGCAGGCCAATTAGAGCAAGAAAACCCCTGATATGGATGGCAGAATATGGCTGTATAGATTCTACTATAGGTTCAAGTAGGATGAATCATCCTACAAATGAGAATTCGAACTTACTGCAGGGGCAAAAATAACAAAAGGGAAGATCCATCCCTTATCCTATTTAGCATTATCTATGTTATTCCTATGTTTCTCCCATGTATAAACATTATGTTTCATGTACTGATAATATCATCAAGCCTGTAAATTTGGATGAGGCTGTGAAGAATCTTGGATGGATGAAAGCCATGCAAGAACACTACAAAAAAAACGTAATTTAGTAGCGGTTAAAAATGGGTATTAGTAGCGGTTCTAACCGCTACAAACAAGGTTAGTAGCGGTTACTAGAACCGCTTCTAAATCGTATGTTGCAAGCAGTTTTGTAGCGGTTATATAAAACCACTACTCAATCAAAAATAACCGCTATATCATTTGTAGCGGTTCAACTTCACCGCTACAACACCCACATGGATGAAATTTTTTTCAGAGATATTTGTAGCGGTTATATAACCGCTACAAATATAAAAAATTGAAATTTTGAGAGCCAAAAAAATGACTTTTTTTTGTAGCGGTTATCAAACCGCTGCAAATATAAAAAATTGAAATTTTGTTGGCGAAAAAAAAAATGACATTTTTTTTGTAGTGGTTAAGAAACCGCTACTAATTTTGAATTTCATGAAATTAGTAGCGGTTTTGAAAACCGCTACTAATTTCATGAAATTCAAATTTGGCGCCAAAAAAATTTAATTTTAGTTGTAAAAAGGCGCGTTATTTAGTAGCGATTTAATAACCGCTACAAATATTTAAAAATTTTTTTAAAAAATATACAATTATTTGTTTCTGTTTTTTCAATATTAAATTAAATAGTTTATTTTGTTATTATTTTATCTATTTTAATTAGGTTATTATTTAATAGTTTAACTTATTAATAAATAAAAAGGAAAAATGTAATTGAATTGGATTAGTATAAAATTTATATTAATAATATTATTAAGGATAGGTAGGTAATAAGGAACTATTATGTTATATAATATAATGTAATTGTGTATGAAAAATAGATGAAAATGAGATACAGTTATGATATATCTAGAAAAAAAATGGTTAGAATAAATTTTATAGAAAGGAAAGAAGTATTGTAAAAAAATTGAAAATCTTGTTACCATATTTGATCGTATTACTCAGCTCCTCTACTCATACGACAGAAGTTGTAAATGAGAGAAAATGAAAGAAAGGTAAGGTGAAAAGAAATTGGAGAGTGTTTGAAATGAGTTGTGGTAAGGGTATTTATAGGGATCCACGTACTATTTGTAGCGGTTAGTGTAGCAGTTATTAGTTAGTAGCGGTTATTTGTATTTTTGTAGCGGTTTAATATTTATAGTGCTATTTGTAGCGGTTAGTGTAGCGGTTATATTCATTTTGTAGTGGTTATTCATTTAGGAGCGGTTTTGTTTTTATTTGTAGCGGTTTAATAACCGCTACAAATATTATTTTAATTTTTTTTTAAAATTTTTTTTACATTTTATTTTAAAATTTTTTTTTGCATTTTTTGTAAAGACAAAAGCATAATTTGAATTTGATCACTCATCGTCGCCATCCCTACAGAAATTTTGTAGAAAAATTATTGTTATTGATGTATTATTAATTTTAAAAAATTTAATTCAAATGACGTGGACTTAAAAAAACTCACCGCAATAGAGGTAAATTGTCATCGCCTTCAGGGAAGTAGTTTTCAAAATCAGCTAGCTGAAATGGCTCACTCTCATAGGCAATGTTATCGCCTTCACCCATGTCGTAAAGGTCTCTTGGCTTTAAATGAACGACCATGTGCCAATCCCTATGCCTCTCGTCCTCGACATAATAAACCTGATGTGCCTCTGAAGCTAGAATATATGACTCATCATCTTGAGAAATACCAGTATGAATCGGCCGTGAGAAATTGACTGATGTGATCCTTAGGTCGTCAGTTGTCAGTCCCCGAGAAGTAGTGGTATTTGCCCATAAACACTTGAACAGTGTCACTGTGAAACGACCTTGGTAATTAAGCTCGACCACATCAAGAAGCTTGCCATAGTAAGGGACGCCTCCGAACTGCATGTTGACGTCACTGCTGCTCGCATAACTCCTTGTCCCAAATGTGCCATGAACACCCGAATTCTGTGTTTGCAATCTTTGATCCCGTGAAACCGTGCAAAACTTAAAGCCATTTACATTGTATGCTGTAAACCGTTTTTCATGATCAAGAGGGCCGATTGCGAGAGCTCTGAAATCTGGTGAGTGTGGGTTGTGGTCATTTAGTATTCTGCGCACAAACCAGCTCAGGAATTCTCTGTGGACCCTCCTATCAAGTTTCGAGGATGTCTGTATACGGATCCTGAGTTGACGCTTAACATGACTTCTGAATTCCCTGCAATTAATAATGGAAAGGCATTAGTGAAATGAAAGTGAGAAATGTTATGAAAGATATAGATCGAATAACATGTGAGTGTACAATTCTTACCGTATGAAAGGTTCAACTTGAGTGCAATTAATCAAGACATGTCTATGTGCTTGCAACTTCTCAGTTACTGTTAGTTTGAAGTGCTCAGTTGCTCCAACTGGTTTACCAACACGAGGGATAAATTCTCCTGATGTCGGCGCAGGTTCAGGACAATCGTCAACATGAGGCGGGCGGTTGAAAGCCGTCTCATGATCATCAAAGTACCTTGAGCAAAAATATAGCACCTCATCCCTTATATAGCCTTCAGCTATAAAACCTTCTGGCCACGCCTTATTCCTCACGTAAGATTTTAATTTCCCAAGGAACCTACGAAGTACAGAAGAGAAAATTGATATAAAATGATGAAAAGGACGACTAGCAAACATTAAAAATGGACAATAAATTAAAGCACATATTTAAAATGAGTACCTTTCAATCGGATACATCCAACGATATTGTATTGGTCCAGCGAGCTTTGTTTCATGAACGAAGTGGACTGTGAGGTGAACCATCACAGTAAAAAAGGATGGAGGAAATATCATCTCCAAATGACAAAGCGTAAGAATGATTTTCAACTGCAGCTGATCAAGCTCCTCAACGATCAAAACCTTAGAACACAACTTCCGAAAGAAAGAATAAAGTTCCACCAAAATGATGGAAACATCGGGAGGAAGTGTATTCTTTATAGCCAGAGGGAGTAACTGCTGCATAAGAACATGTGAGTCGTGACTCTTCAGGCCAGCAACCTTTCGAGCCTGCAAGTCGACACATCGAGAAATGGTGCTTGAATACCCATCAGGAACTTTTAATTTCTTCAACGTCGCGAGGAACACTTCCTTGTTCGATTTTGTGAGGGTAAACTTTGCCGGTGGAAATCTGTCATGCTCATCTGGCCAAGCGTCTTCACGAACTCCCATGTTGTGTAAATCTTTCCTCGCTTAAAGGTGATCTTTTGTCTTGCCAGGATCGTTAAGCAGCGTATACAGCACATTGTCGCAAACATTTTTTCAAAGTGCATTACATCAAGACTGTGGCGAAGTAAATTAGATCTCCAATATGGAAGCGTGAAGAAAATACTTATCTTCTTCCACTGCTGAGGCGCCGAAGTCCTGCGCGTCTTTTGGCGAGTTTGTGCTGAATCGTCGCTTTTTCCAAACTCGAAGTCAACATGCTCAAGCTGCTATAAGATATCTGTACTGGACAAAGTCTGAGGTGGTCCTCTTTTTTCTGGTTTCCCATTGAAGTGATTCCATTGCAATCTGAACTTATGCGTTCCATCGAGAAACATCCGATGCCCCCATAAAGCACCACTTTCGGCTGTGGGGAAGGCGCAATGCGTCAAAGTCAAAATTTCAAGCTGGACACGCCGACCCAGTATGCACATTCCAACCAGATAATGTGCCAAGGTCAGGAAAGTCACTAATCGTCCACATCAAGGCTGCACACATATTGAACAAAGTCTTGCTGTAAGTGTCGTACGTCTCTAAGCCGACATTCCACAAGTCAAGCAATTCCGCAATAAGCAGTTGGAGATACACATCGATGTCATTGCCCAGTGCCTTTTTGCCTGGAATGATCATAGACATAATGAAAGAGCTTTGTTTCATACACATCCAGGGGGTAAGTTGTAGGGAACTAAGACTACCGGCCAAATACTGTAACTTGTGCTAAGATTCCCGAAAGGATTGAAACCGTCGGTCACCAACGCAAGCCGAACATTTCTGGGGTCAGTCACAAAATCTGGAAAGTCGTTGTCAAACGTTTTCCAAGCAGCTGTATCCCGCGGATGTCTTAATTTACCGTCTTCATTTTTATCAACGGCATGACACCTCATGTGCTCAGCAGTTTTAGACGACATAAATAATCTTTGTAGACAAGGTTTCAAAGGGAAGTACCTAAGAATCTTTGCAGGTTTCTTCTTCTACTTTTTCCCCTTCTGAATTGTCTTGTACCTCGATGTGTGACATCTCTTACACGTCTCTCTGCTGGAATCGTCTCCCCAATACAGCATACAATCATTTGGGCATGCATCAATCTTTTAATAATTCAACCCCAACCTGTTGATAATCTTCTTGGCCTTGTAGAACATTGTGGGAATCTCGGCGTCGGGGAATGCATCTTGTAATAAGTCGAGCAACATCGACATTCCCTTATCTGTGATCCCACACAAGCACTTGATATGATACAATTTGATCAAGAAAGATAATTTAGAATATTTGCGACAACCTTGATATAAAGGACGATCTGCTTCATCCATCAAGCTGAAAAAATCCCGAGCTGCTTCATTCCCCATAAAAACTGGCTCAGAGCCGTGCACTTCTTCGTTGAAGTTGTCGCCTTGAAATCCAAACGCATCATGCACAACATCATTCACAGGATCATCTTCATCTACTTGAATGCCTACTTGAGAACTTCGAGGAAGAGCATCATCATATCTAATGCCGGCCTTCTCACCATGAACTACCCAGAATGTATAGTCCTCATGGAAAGGCTTCACAAGCAAATGTTCCTTCACAACATTTCGTGCATGCCACTTCTTGAACTTGAATTTCTGACACGGACAGACGATCTTGCCGTTACAGCTGGCATGAGTGAATGCGAAATCCAAGAAACTGTTTAATCTGTACAAATATTCAGGAGAATTGTGCGGCAACCTGATCCATGATTTATCCATAGCTACAAGTGAGAGAGAAGAAAGTATAGAGAAGAAGATGAGTGAGAAGATAATGACGAATGCCAAGAACCTTATATTCTGAAAATCCAACGTTTATAAATTTGTAGCGGTTCTAAAATCGCTACACTAACTGCTACAGTTATAAAATATTAGCAGCGGTTATATATAAAAAAACCACTACTAATTTTCAAGCCGTTACACATTGGTGGGAAATTCAAAATTTATATGTTGAGTATTTGTAGCGGTTATGTATAAAAAACCGCTACTAATATTCAAGCCGTTAACATTGGTGGCAAATTCAAAATTACTTGTTGAATATTTGTAGCGGTTATATATATAAAACCACTACTAACATTAAAGCCGTTGGACAGCAAATTTAAAAATAATTTTTAATTTGTAGCGGTTATACATAACATAACCGCTACAAACGTGCACAAAGGCGGCAAATTTCAAAATTCAAATGATGAGTATTTATAGCGGTTCTTATTGTAAAACCGCTATAAATATATACATATTTGTAGCAGTTTCTATTGTAAAACCGCTACTAAGATATATATGGTTGTAGAGGTTTTACAATAAGAACTGCTACAAATATATATATTTGTAGCAGTTTTAACTAAAAAACCGCTACAAATATATATGCTTTATTTTTTTTAATTTAGAAATATAAATAATTATTGCAATTAATTCATAAATTAAACAACGCGATCTAATAATATAAAAATAATTATATTAAACACAGTAAGAAAGTTCTGAAATACAAACTTATATATATTTACAAATGTTTCAACAAAAAAATGTCCTAAACTAAGTAGCTGGGGGCTGATCATCTGGTGCTCCCTCAGGTCCTACTGGATCTGGCCACTGCGCAGAGTGAACCGCACCATCGTCATCAGCAGGAGGAGGAGGAGGAGGAGGAGGAGGAGTAGTACTCGGGACAACGTAGCGAGGGACAAGGGGAACCTCTGGATGCTGCTCGTCCAGGAACAGGCGACTCCATGACCGCTCGAGCATGTTGTTCGCGATTTCACGCCACTGCGTCTGCTGAGCTTAGATCATATCAACGTGCAGCTGCATCTGCTGCATATGGCGCTCTTGCCGTAGACCATGCTGGGTCTGGCGCCTATCCCCATCCCCCACACACGTCCGGGGTGCTCAGCCTGAGCCAGACCCATCTTTAAAGGTGTCGTCGGGTCTACTGACCCCATTGACTCCTTAGGCTGGGTCTGTCGCAGCTCAGCCTGCGACTGCTGCATCCGCTCCTGTCATTTTATGAAACAATGATTAATTAGCATTTTTCATTATTAACTTGGTTTTATAAAAAATATAATAATAAAATTACTTACAATGGCCGCCTTTGCCTGCTGAGAGGTCGCAGTCCCGTCACGGTGTCTATGTGTGATGGCGTACAACTCCCCATAGTCCGTCTGACGGTTCTCCTGCTGTGCCTTCGTCTCCTGAAACAATTACACAAATCAATTAGTATTATGAAATAATCAGCTAAAAGTAAGTGATTTTTTGAAAAGTTACCAGCTCGCTATAGGTCACAGCAAAGGTCTTCGATCCTGCTGTGTGGTGGATCGTCTGCTGCGCCCGAATCTCAACGTTCCTCTGAGAAAGCTCCGGGAAAAAAAATAAATGTATTATAATTTAAATTTAAATAAAAATTAAATTGAAATTATAATTTAATATTTAACAATTACAAAATTATATATAAAACATCTAATAAATACATTACCTGCGCCTCAGGGCTCCTCCTGAACTGGACGAAACTCGCCCAGTCGTTCGGCTGCTCCAGAGGCATCGTCCCGTCTTTATCCACCCTGTGGAAGAGACAGTTCCTACTGTTCCTCCAGGCGTCACCCATCTTCACGAGGGCGTACCTCTTCCGGTTGGCCTGGACGGCAAACCGCAACTGAAAAAAAATTATTTAAATATCAATAATTACAAAAAAAATAATTTATAAAATATTAATTAAATAATTTTAATTACCTGAACCACCTCCTCCCAAGCCAGGTCCTTCGGCCCCTTCAGCACGTGCCTCCACGTCCTGAAGTGAAGGGGGAACCGCATCCAGTTCACGCCCAGGTCGTTCAGGAAGTGGTTGAGCAGGTGACCCCCATTGTGGATGGGCTGGTCAGTGCCCTCATTACACCGGTCACGTCTAGCCTCCTCGTTGAAACGTTCCCCTGCTCGTCTGCATAGTTTACCGTATATTAGATAAATTGTAATTCAAAGTTAACATTTCTAATTTAAATAACTAATTTACTAAATTAAAAAATTAATTTACCTTCGACCTGCACCTCAAACCCAGTGGACCGTGAAGACGACCCTCGTGGGTTGTTCTGGTCCCGAGCGTCCTCCTCATCGAGGAACTGCTCCATCTCCCTGAACCCAATCGGGATCTCGAACTCCTCCTCGTTGAGGAAGTCCTCGACGCTAATATCTGGTCCCCCAACCTCAGGCACCTCTGGTGCGGTCGTCTCCTGTGGGATCGTCTACGGTGCCTGTGGTAAGGCCGACTCCTGTGGGGGGATGGGCTGAGATGCTGCCACCCCGTAAAATCGATCTGGGGGCCTCAGGGACCTTCCCCTTATCCTTTCTTGAAGCCATATCAACTGTACAAATCAAAACAAAAATAAATTAGTCACATTATTATGCAAAAATCTAATAAAAATACAAATATAAATAAAATACGTGTTATATACGTACCTCAAGTGAAAATACTGAGAAATACTGTAGTAAAAACTCCTGCACAGACGTCTGAACGCTCAAATCTTGAAGAAATCACTCAGAGAAGCTCCAGGAAACAAAATAAGTAAAAGGAGAAATGAGGAAGGCAGAGGCTTAAATAGGCCAGCTCTTAGTAGCGGTTATTCAAATAACCGCTACTGTAACCGCTACAAATAATTATGACAACGTTTGAAATTCTGTAGCGGTTATTGCCCAGAACCGCTACAAATTTTGAGACTCTTGAAATTCTGTAGCGGTTATAGGGGTATAACCGCTACAAAATGCTGACCTTTGGTATTTTGTAGCGGTTCTCTTGCTGTAACCGCTACAAATAACCGCTATACTGTTGGTCGCGCCAAGTGATGGGAATATTGTAGCGGTTTCTGTGCATTAACCGCTACAAAATCACCGCTACAAAAAAAGCTTGCCGCTACAGAAACCGCTACAAAAAAAGCTTGCCGCTACAAATTTGTAGCGGTTTACGTAAAAACCGCTACAAATACGATAATTTGTAGCGGTTTAATATAACCGCTACAACTTCACCGCTACAAAATACCTTTTTTTTTGTAGTGGAAGAGATTAAAGAGTTGGAGGCTAACAATACTTGGAAAGTGGTAGATTTGCCAACTAGAAAATGGCCTAAATGGGTGTTCAAGGTGAAATACTTAGCAAATGGAGAGGTGGATAAGTTCAAGGCACATCTTGCAGTAAAGGGGTATAGCCAAAAGGAGGGAATCTATTAGTGCAAGAGTTTCATCCAAGGGGATAAATTAGGTGATTAAAAACAAATAAATTTAATGACAACAATTAATCAAAAATTAAAATAGAGTCATGAGTTAGAAGATTTTCACCGAAGCGTACACTAGATATTTATACTTGTTCAGTCCCAATATTTTTGGCCTACGTTCAATCCTGATATTACCTTTGAGATTTTCACTATAGCTTGTAAGATTTAGTGGTTCTTGGATCTCAATACACAACAAGTTCTTTTTTTGGACACTCGCTCCCCCTTACACGATATAAACTAATACCCTACTTAAGGTCCCACTAAGTTAATTAATCTCAATAAAGTATATTGCGTTTTTATGAAATCTTTCTCACAGAGTAAATGTATAATCACTAACGTATAGAGTATAAAAGAATAATAAATGGTATAAAACAAAGCACTTAAGGCAGACTTTAATGATTTCATAGTTCGGTGGTTGATCTGCTTTGAATGCTTCATATTTATAGTTGGAATGAAATAAATGACCGTTGTGAGTATTTTGTTTGTCCGTTAGAGTACCGTTGCTTTCTTTGAACATTCTTCGTGTATGGTAAAGTAGCCGTTGGAGCAGAAAGAATGTCTTTGTTCAAATACCACTTGCATTAAATGCTTCTAACACAAAGTTACTGTTTCATATCTTTACTTGATCTCTTCATTTTTTTTCACTTGAGAAGTCTTTATTCACTGGAGAAATAAGATGTTTGAATGAAAGAGAATCTAATATAATCATGAACATCATCATTTAGTGATTAACATAAAGTGCTCTTTTTTTCTAGAATTCATCACTCGAGTGATCACTCAAGTGATCTTGACTTATCATTATTGAAGCATAACAGATTTCTAAAAGGATTACTCAAGTGTTGCGATAGTGATCCACAAAATGCATTACATGAGTGATTTGCACTGGATCACTTGATTGATCACTCGGGTACTCTGCTAGTGATTACACAAATGCGATCACTCGAGTAGTCACTTGAGTGGTCTGAACTTAGAAAATTTTCAATAGAAAATCACTTACAGAATCACTCCAATGGTGTGCTAATGATGCTTTATCTCATCACTTGAGTGACTTAGAGATATCACTGGAGTGATTTCTCTCAAAATCTGGCAGAGAGCATCACGTGGAGTAGAGCACATTTTAGAACTTAATCACTTGAGTGGTCACTCGAGTAATGACATTGTATGCCTCATAAAACTTTACTTGATTGTTCAAAACCTTTTGTTTATCATCGTAATCTTTTGTATAATATTTTCCAGTCTTTTGTCATCATTAAAACATGGGATCTAACGTTCTCCCCTTTTTTGATGATGACAAACCTTGTTTGATTTTGAACTAATCTTTTAAGAAAATAGCTCTGCAAAGTTGAGTCTATCTTGAATTCATAAGAAGACTTAAACAAACATATTTGATGTCATAGTTTTGCAGATAAAATATCATTCATAACATTGCAAATACAATCATAAAAGTAAATCTAAAAATTATACATCATAAGTTCATATCAAAACATTATAAATACATATCTAAATGTTCCCAAGAGCCCCATACACCTGTTCTATAATAGTCTAAGATAACATAATTACCAAAATCACTTTCTAGTTCTTCTTCCCCTTTTTGACATCATTAGAGAGGGTGAACTAGGTATGGGAAGTGTGTAACACCCCAATTTTTATATTCACCAAATATATTATAATTATTTGAGAAATTCAATAAAATGGTGAATATTCATGAATTTGGAATTTATGAACTTTATAAATGTTCATTTTCATGAGAAATTGGGCAAAAATAATTATGGAATTAATTTGGGTAATTTAAAAATCCCAACATTATGGTGTAAAAATGGAGAAATAATAGAGAAAACGTTTGGTCCAAAAATTGATGGAAATTGGCCAAATAAAAAGAAGAAAAGAAATTAGATTAAAAAGGTAATAGCAAAATCGTAATTTTGTCAATTTAGCATAAAATTAATTATTTTCCAATTAATTGAATTTAATTTCAATTAATTAAGAAAGAAAAAGGAGAAAAATATATTTAGAATATTTTGATCAATTTAATATGAATTTATGGAAAATTTGAACAAAAAGTGCAATTTTGACCAAAATTGAGACTTTACGTAATACGTAATTGGAACAAGTTGTGAAGCCAATTGAGACCAAAGGGTAAGGCACCTAGGAGTTTCCTACATTTGCCATGAAGAAAGAAATATTGGTTGGGCTTAATGAGCATGGTTACAGGTACATAAGGATTTATGTACATAAGTTAATTTTTGGAATTTTTGGAAATTTAACAAATAAATTAAATAACATATGATATATTATAATATATCATCTCCTTCCTTCCTCCAGCCCATTTTCACGCTAAAACAGATATGAACTAGAGAGAGTGTGTGTGTGTGTGAAATTCTAGAGAGAGAAAGAGAAGAAAAACTTGTAAAGGTAAGTGATTTCTTCGGTAAATCCATTCCTAACGTGTATAACTCCGATCCTAAGCTATTCTTCTATGTTCCTTAAGGTTTTTAAAGCTCAAAATTTGGTGTGTGAAAGCTAGGGTTTTCAGCCATACTTGGAAAATCCAGAAGGAAGTGAAAGGTAACTCCTAAACCTTCGTATATTGACTATTCATGCTGCTGTAGACAATTTAATCGGTGAGATTTCCTCTGGATTGTTTTTTATTTGAAAATTTGGAAATGTATAGGCCTAGGGGTTATGCTACTGAAATTTAGACCAAATGGTAGTTCTAATGTAATGTAATAGTTAATAAAGTGATTAGGAGTAGAAAAGAACATGTTTGTGGAGTTAGAATTGAAAAACCCCGATTTTTTCTGAAGGATACCATAATTTCAGCCAGAGCTAGATTTGAGGGTTAGAGTTGGATTTTCAATGATTCGATAATTCTATTGAGTTCAAGAGGGAAAATTAGGTGGGGTTATAATTGGTCACTTTTTTTGGCAAAACCCAAAATAGCATAATTACGAAAACGCCTTTTAAACCCTTAAAGCGGGGTTGCCAAGGGCAAGTTTGTCATTTGGCAGTGAATTTGGTAATTCCGATTATGGAAATGGATTCTTTTTCATTTGTCAAAATTTAGGAAAAAGTACAGTCGGACTGGTTACAACAGGGCTGGGTTGGGGTTCCAAGGGCATTTTGGTAAAATTTCACTATATGCTAATATAACCACAATAAACACTATAGTAGTGCCTAAAATGATACATGAATGGGTTTTGACATAACTCTTGTACAATTAACATTTTAAGACTGGGTTGAGAGGTTAAAGTAATTGTTTTAATAGGCACGCGATACGGGGGTGATAGAGCTTTGAGGTAGGGACATTATCTTTCATACATCATGTCATAGTTCATATGAATGTTGGAATGCCATTATTTGTGGTTTTAATCAACATGGTTTGCTTAGATGAGGCAGTTAGTGCCAGAAGTACACTTACACCTGAAGGTTGGTTGAGAATCCAACTAGTGTACGAATAGTGGGGCAGGGGCCCTACTCATGTATACATGATGATGATGTGTTACATTGTTTATTAATAGGTGCATACATGGTGCATTTTATATTTACTTTTTTCATTTTATATGAACAATAGTATGTTTCTATTGGGATTCCTTGGAATCTCACCCCTTTTCTAAACCAAACATCTCAGCAGGTGCCAGCAGCTCAAAAGGTAAGGACGTAGATATAGAGAACTGACGTGCACGTGTCCCAAGAAAAATTTCATAGTTATATGTATTCTATGTTTGAAAAACTTTTGGATATTCCGTAATGGTTGTAAATATTCTCAAATTCTATATGGTTTTATTCTGGTATGTAAACAATTACTTTTATTAATATATATGTAGTTTTTTATATGCCTGTGGAACTTGGTCTCTATTACTTTGTGTATATCGAAATGAAAACGGGTATTGATAAAGTGGAGCTAGAGCTGGGTGATGAAGATGGGTTAATGGCAGTGATAGGAGTGGCAGGGATAAGGGAGAATGCATCATTATATATATCACCTCCTAGAGTAGAAAAGGTGGGTAAATTAGATGGAATGGGCTCTGGAAGGTGAAGTAGAGGTAGGTGAATAAGAATGAATGGGCTTTGGAAGGTAAAGTAGAGGGACCTGCATTGGATCCTCTAGATGAGGGATATATAGGGGTGTTCTAAGGTGGTTGAGGTGGGGGCTAAGGAGAAGATGAAACCACAAACTCCTCAGTATCATTAAAATGCTGAGAATGATGAGAGGGAGGATGAGGTAGTGGTGCTGTGGCTATAGGAGAGATTGCAGGTATAAGTATTGAGCTAGGCTGGACAGGAACATGTTCATCTAAGTTGATATTAACCTGTGTGGATGATGTAGGGTCAGCCATGGTGAAGAGGATATTACTAGGGGTGGAGTGTGGAGTGTGTAGTGGTAGGAGGTGGATCAGAGGCTAGAGCATAGGCAAGGGCAGAGGATGGTATAGATGAAGCAAGAGTGTAAGAGCTCGGTGTCAAGTCATCAACCTTCTTATAAAGAAACTGGAGAACGCTAGTGATCTTTATCAATGTACTAGTATAAGCCTCCTGCTGATCCAATATTGCTTGGTTGTGCTTGTTCATATGCTCAACAATTTCCCCCATCTTGAAGTTCATGTAGGTTATTAGTTCTACATTAGTGTTGGCTTTTTTCACATGAAATCCCTAGAGCACCTCCTTCAGATATATCTAAATCATGGAGCCAAAGAAGGAAGTTGGTGTTGTATAAGCAGGGGCAGAAGATTGAGTATCATCCACCCTACTAATCTCAGCTTCTGAAGTCTTCTTCTTCTTAGGAGTTGAGCTTATACGGTGCTGTAAAGATAGTTCTATCCTTAACTTCCTTATCTAGTTCCTTCCCATAGGCAACAATATCTCAACTGGCTCATTAGGCTCCAAGTACCATATCCTATTGGCCTTGAGGAAGATAGAGAACAAGTGAGGATATGGCATTAGTGTGGTTTGGGTACTTGAGAATCGGTACCTCTTGATCTTAGAGAAGATCAATTCTCCCAAATTCCTCTTCTCCTTCAATAGTATGGATGCCATTAGCCTATAGTCCTGATCAATGAAATGTGTGATGTTGTTGGACTTGTGATGATTGCTTTGGAGTATATATACCAGTGGATTTTGTGTAGATCACATATGTCCCTAGGATTGAAAGTTAATGGCCCTACTCTATCACCAAGCCTTAAGATACTGAAGATTTAGTTTAGTGAGAGCTTGGCGGGGTTGTCCTTTGGTGGCTTTTTGATTCCTAAACACTTATTAATCTTAGAGGCCGAGATGAGGAATTTCTTTCCTCTCACTTTTGCCTTAAGTTCTTCCTCTACAATTGAACCCCCTTCTAAATAGTCTTCAACCGACTCTAGGTTGTAGTAAAAGTGTTTAACTACTTTGATGCAATAGGGTAGGTTAACAGACAACCAGGGCATCAAATGATCCAAGTACTTACTTAAATCAAACTTGATTGCTCTAAATAACGTATGCAAATCCATATAGCACATTTTACAAATTTTTCATCAAGAGAAGTACTTTGTGAATTTCTTGGTGTCCTCAAGTTTATCTTAAATGAATCCCTTTGGAGGCTTTGTGATGTCACTTTCCTCTTCCTCACTTTCCTCTTCTAATTCTCTTCTTCATCCGACTCCTCTGGTTGAGAATTGGTGGGCTTGAAGGAGGATCCTTGCTTTGGTTTTGACTTCAATGCTTTTTCAAGCATTGTAGCCATAACTTTGCTAACCCGAGCACTATATTTGGCCTCATATATGTCTCTCTTTGTCCAATAAAGAGTGTCAGTGTCAAAATCTAAATGTGGAGGACTATGAGGGGCTTTGGATTTTCCTTTCCCCGAGGTGTTGAAGCTTTAGTATTTGATCTAATGATCACTAGTTGTTGAATAACTACACCTTTTGCTTTTATTGGAGGTTTGGGTGGAAACTCTTCTAACACTTTTGCCCTAGGCTGTTTTAGTGATTTCAATTTCCTAGTAGAGGATTTCTTTTGTTTCTTTGATGGTGGAGGAGGTGGAGACTCAAAATATCGACCTAGAGTAGTTTTCATCCTAGCTATATGAGAGATAGAGATCAAAGTTCTTGAAACTTTTCTTTAGTGCCATGGCTGTCATAAGTTAGGGCAAGGTATTTAGAGAAATTTAGGGAGTTTTTGAAGATGAAAACTAGTGGGTTTCATCGGTAATTGGATAGGTAAGAGAGTGTGAGAAGTTTTTGGCATTACACTGGGAGAGTTACTAGAAGTGATTTGGTAAAAATGATACTATGACTACCGATATAGTCTACTATGCCCGACATCACTCGAGTGATCTTGGGTAGGGATGAGCAAAAAACCCGGTGGTCCAGGTAACCCGGTCTGACCCGGTCTGACCTGACCCGGTCTATTTAAAAAAAATTGGCCCGAAGCAACTTCTAACAGACCAGACCGGACTGATCTTCTCGGGCTGGACCGGACTTCGGTCCAAGACCTCATGTCCCTCGGTCTGGTCTGGTCTGACCCGAAATTTTTTTTAATAATAGTTAATAATTAACACTTAACAGTTAACAAGCACCTCTCGCGTCTCGCCTCTCGCGGCTCACACAACATCTGCTCAGACACTCGCCTCTCGCCTCTCGCCTCTCGCGGCTCACAGCCCTTCAGAGTTCAGATCTCGGCATCTCCTTTTCCAGATCGGTCACTGAAACTCGTCTCCCGTCTCCCTTCTCCTGTCTCCGTCTCAGTGTCTTCGAGTTCGGTATCTGCAGTCCTCGTCTCCAGTCTCCCTCTCGGTGTTTTCGATCTCGGTGGAAGTCCTCTTCAGCGCTCTTCCACGGCCTCTCCTCCGGTCACCTGTGAGTCTGTGATTTACTCGCCTCCCTCGCACGCTTTGCTCTTCTCTTCTCCCACTGTTTCTCAGGTAACAGAAGAAGACCACAGGCTGTGGCAATTATTTTTTTCCTCCAAATTTTTCCGAGATTCTCTTTCAAAGAATGGATCTCAATTGTTTTTTTGTTCGAGAAATTCCAGAGGAGGTGAATTGGATGTTTTATAATTTTGATTGCTTTCTCTGCTTTTGTCTTCTCTGACCCAATTCGTAGTATCAAATAAGTGGGAGTTCGTTGTAAATTCTTATAAGCATTTGTAGGTAGCCAGAAATTGAGATCGATTCAGAATAGGGCAATTTGAGTAAAAAATGAACTGCTCACTGTTTGTCTCGCGTGATTGCATTCCGTGGAATTTGATTCGTGCCGTTTAAGATCCTTTTTTTAATGCAACTGTATGAGAAGTATGAGAAGGGGGTTAATTATGAGGATTTCGTTCGGGTATTTGATTCTGATTTTTTAATAACTTGATAATGGATAACTGAGGTTATTCGCTTAAGGGTTCAGATATCCTTTCTGATTGGTCATGGATATGTCCTAGTGCTTGCTTGTTGTGTAAAAAATGTTCATACAGGTGCATTTCAGGCTTCTATCTTCCTTTTTCCCCCTTTAAATGACCCTCACGAAATTTTGCATATTTGATTGTTCCTTGTTCCTTATCTTGATTGTCCCTGTATACATTTTTTTTGCAGACATGGACAATGAGCAAAGCTCAAGTATTGGCCTATCTCAATCTTCCAATATTTATTATTCAAGTTTACATATTTCATTATTACTAATTTCTTAACATATAAAATTTGTTTTTTTAGATGGATCAAGCATCATTGAAGATGGAGGAGACAAATGAATGACAATGGATGCTCAAGAAAAAGAAATTAGATCTTAGTCATTTGTTTTCCACTTGTGTGTAATATGATAGACTTGTTACTTGTTATGTTTAATTGATTGTCATGGATTGTATTAAAACCACTTTAGAATGTTGTTGCTTTTATTTTTATTAAATGTTGTTGGAGAATGGAGATTATTATGGATTTATCATTTATGATTCACTTTTAATGTTTTGTGATGAGTTTTATATGATTGTATTTGTATGTATTATTGTGGTCTTCCTAGGTGAAAATATTGCCTCTCAAAGTAGGCAAAAATTGAAAAAAAAAAAAAAAACCAATTAGGTCCTGGACTGCCTGGACTGGTCCAGGCAGTCCGCTGGACCTGGTCTGGTCCAGCCCGAGCTCGGGCTGGTACTGGACCAGACCGGACCTCGGGTTGACTTGTTCAGCCCGAGGTACTTTCTAGACCAGACCTCGGGTTGGGGTCAAACCCGGTCCGGTCTGGTCCATGATCAACCCTAATCTTGGGGTAGCTTCTGGATAATTACTCATGAATAATTCTTTGCTTTGGTTGTAGGTTCTGGATTGCTGAATTAAGCAGTAAACAAATTGATTTTCCTTCTGCTCTGATGATTACTTGAGTGGTCACTCGAGTGATTCTGCTTGATGACTCAAGTGGTTAATCAAGATATGTGTCCTTTCATCTCTTACCATAATACCAATGAACCTCCAACGAATTGACATAATCTACTGATGCTTTTTCTGTTTGCTTTATATCCTATATGGTCAGAATCTGAATATGCAATCAGGTACTTATTTCTTCCTTTAGGAACCAGATGCCTAATTCAAATGTGTCGGCAAGATATCAGAAGGTTCTTTTGACTGTCTCAGCATGTGATTCCCTTAAAGCTGACTGATATCTTGCAAAACTTTCAACACTGAATTAGATGTTAGGTCTACTTGCCATGAGATAGAGTAATAAGCCAATCATTCTTCTATATTTGGTGATGTTATAATCTTCTCTTTTTACATCGACATTAGGTTTTGTGGTTGAGCATATAGGTATATCTTCTCCATTTGCCTGATCCATTTGTACTTCTTCAGTAACTCCTTTAGATACTTTGTTTGAGATATTAAAATCCCTTTTTTTTCTTTGTTTAATTTGCAAACCAAGGAAGAATGTCAGTTCCCCATCATTGACATCTCAAACTCACCCTACATTGTTTCAGAATATTCCTTGTATAAAAGATCATTAGTAAAACCGAAAATGCTATCATCTACATATATCTAACCTATTAAAATATCATATCAATTTCATTTTATAAATAGTGTTGTATCTACTTTTCCCTTGACCAAAACTTTGATCAATTAGGAATTTACTAAGTCTTTCGTACCAAGCTCTTAGAGCTTGTTTTAGGCCATACAGAGCTTTCTTTAGTTTGAAGACATGATCAATATTAGTCACATCCTTAAATGTTAGAGGTTGTTCCACATATATGTCTTCCATAATATATCCATTTAAAATGCACTTTTCACATCCATTTGATCGAGTTTGAACCCCTTGATGCACATCAAGGCTAAAAGTGTAATATCCCAAAAAGTGATTAAGGGCTAATGACTTCAAAAGTAGATGTAATTATTGTTGAATAAACACTTTTGGAGAATGTGTGATGAGAATTTGGATATTTTAATGATTCCAATGGCTTCCTTGTGAAAATTCGTGTGGGGAGAATGTTTATTGTGAAATTGGAACCATTGGGAACAATTGTGCAAAAGTTGAAAACTCTGTCCATTGAAACTCTGTACAGGGCAGCCGATTTGTATAGACGTTTTTACTAGACAAATTATGTCAGAAAATTATGAAACTTTCCAGTCTTAAAGTTCACATCCCAAGCTTCAAAATGGATATATAATTTGTGCCATTTCGTTTTGTGAGCTAGGAGATATGACTGTCCAAAGTTTGGGATGGAAACTGAACTCTGTTTTGGGGCAGTGATGAGTTTTATATGATTCTGGAATTTTG
Source organism: Inga laurina (assembly GCA_963855925.1). Lineage (NCBI taxonomy): Eukaryota > Viridiplantae > Streptophyta > Magnoliopsida > Fabales > Fabaceae > Inga > Inga laurina. The sequence continues at coordinate 60,015,131 of OY979708.1, forward strand.
TCGTCATTTTCAGTAATGTCCAATATTTTTCCTATGAAGAGGACTTAAATATATTTCATTTGGCTTTGGAATCACCTCATTTCGATTTTTCTAGAATTAGTTATGATTTTTCAAAGTTGGGCAGAAAATCTGCCAGAAAATCCGAAAATGTGAAATTAGAAATTATGACATCATCATGTGGTAAGGTGACATCAGCATGATATTATAACTCACTTTTCCGTTCCCTCTTCAGCCATTTCCAATGTCTTGAGCTTCAAAGAGAAAGGGAAAGTGATTTGAGATATCTAGTGAGAAAAGGAGCAAGAACTTCAAGGTAAGTTCGATTTCTTCGGTGTTTTAGCTCTTGACTTGTATAATCCTTCTCTTAAGCTTCTCTTTTACATGATCCAAGGTGTTTGAACCTAGAATTTAAGTGTTGAGAAGGCTAGGGTTTGGGTTATCAAAGGGAAAAGCCAGAGGGAGCTTGAGGTAACTTCCAAACTTTCGTATATTGCTTATTCTGGTTGCTGTGGGCAATTTAATCGGTGAAATTTTGCCGGATTGCCATTGCTTTTAAAGTTTGGAAATGATATGGCCTAGGAGTTATGCTGCCCAAATTGGTTCTTAATATTAGTTTTAACCTAATGTAATGGTTAATAAAGTGGTTAGGAGTAGAAAGAAACGCGTTTGCGGAGCCGAAATCGTAAAACCCCGATTTTCTTCGGAGAGCTCATAAATTTCGGCCAGCTCTAGAAATGAGTCTTAGAGTTGGATTTTCAATGATTTGATGGTTCCATTGAGTTCAGGAGCGAAAATTAGGTGGGCTTACAGTTGGCCACTTTTTCGGAAAAAGCCGAAAAAGCATAATTACGAAAACGCCCCTGAAACCTTTAAATAGTGGCTGCCGAGGGCAATTTCGTCCTTTGGCAATGAATTTGATAATTCCAAGTCCGAAAATGGATTCCTTGGGCGGAAATATGTTAGGATAGCCCAGATTAGAATTTCGGGAAAAGTGCAACCGGATCGGGTACGGCAGGCCCGGGCCGGGTCCCTGGGGTATTTTTGTAAATTTTCATTATAGATTCATATAACCCCAAGTAACACTATGGAAGTGTCTAAATGGTGCATTTGGAATTGTAGGATTCGATATTTGCCGCCCTCGGGAGCCAACTGCGCCGAAGGACGTCAGGAAAGGACAAGGTAGTGACTCTCTCTCTCTTATACTTTGTGTAATGCACTGTATGTGTGTTGTATCACTTTTTTATGATGATTTTTGATGCTGCTGCCGTTACAGCTGGTGATAGCTGTCGTTTACAGCGCAAGCTGTCGTTATTGTGATTATAGCGTAAGCTGTCGTGATGTTGATTACTGATTACAGCATAAGCTGTCGTGATATTGATTACAGCAAGAGCTTTCGTACTGTGTATACAGCCATGAGTGCTATCGTTTGTGGTGAAAACCATGTATCTGTGAATTGCTGCTGCTATTGCTGTTTGTGATTTATGTACATGCTTTGTGTTTATGCATTGTGTGAGTGGTTTGTTACTACTGAGATTCTCTCGAATCTCATTCTTTCCTATGACTAACATTTCAGACAGGGCTTGTGGCTCAAAGGAGAAGCGGCCAACCTGGAGCAATTAGGACCCTTGGGGGTATATAGATGAATTGGAAGCGTTGGTTATGTATTTTGAACTCGGGATTACTGTATATTTTGAATCAGGAACACTACATTCGATTTTGGTTGTGTAATCCCCTAGTGTATACTTATAAACCTTCAGGTTTTTATGTATAGAAACCGGGAGTTGTCGGGGATGCGGTTATACACTTTGATATGATTGAATGTATATTAACTGCATAGGTAATTATATTCGAATATTGAAATTGAGACCAGGATGGGAAAAAGAGTTTTGAAAGTTTTGTGAAAATTTTACTGTGAGACAGAAAGTTTAAAACGAGTTTAAAGCATCCAATGGTCTCTAATCCGATTTAAATATGTGTTATCGAATTATAATTACGTGTTTAAAGTCAGGGGGTTATATTTTGGTATCAGAGCTGTAGTTCCTGGCAAGGATAGAGTTTGCTAGGATAGATCCCTTAGTTGGTTATAGGGATAGAAGATTATCTGTGAATGATTGTTGTGTATGCACATGTATGTTTTATTGACATGGATATATATATATGAGTTTTGTGACTATATGTGCATACTATCTCTGCTAAATTAATGGGGCAAGTTGTTTGTAGAATGAAGAAAACTAGAGGACGCCCCAATATTCCGCGTGTCAAGGTCGTCAATGATAATCCACCAGATCCTATGCAAGAGCTGATGGGTCTAATCTGGGATCAAAGAGATATGATAACTGAGCGGAGAGAAGAGCTCAGAGCAAAGAAGGCGAAGAACAAGGAAGGTCCAGTTCAGTCCACTCCGGAGGAAACTCAAGATGAAACTCGACATGAGGACACTGCAGAAGGATCAACACGATCACTAGAATCCCCACCTCGCGCTATTCCGAATCAAGAATCACATGGGATACCGCTTAGAGAGGAAATAGACCTTCAGTTTTGGGTCACCAGATTCTGCAAGCATCTGCCTCCTGCGTTCAAAGGAAGGTTTGACCCTCAAGCAGCCGAAGATTGGATGAACAGGCTGGAGAAAATATTTGACGTTCTTGGTTGCCCGGATGAGGTGAAGCCACGACTGGCCGTTTATAAGCTCAAAGGGGATGCAGACCGTTGGTGGCGGAATATCGCCCTAACATTGAAGAGCAAAGAAATGCCATTGACTTGGGAACTGTTTCAACAAGAATTCAACGAGAAGTACTTTCCCAAATGGGTGAGACTCGAGAAGGAGACAGAATTTCTCAAATTAGACAAGGGGACACAGAGAACTTTGATGATTACTTGTCCCGTTTTGTTCGGTTGGCTCGATACTCCTCTTACCTCCAGTACAAGGATGACGAAGAATGGAGTTCTGATATGCTCATTCGCGGTCTGAGGCGAGAGTTGAGGAAACGCCTAGCTACTCACCAATTTACCAAGTTCAACAAGGCGGTTGAGCAGTGCAAGATTACAGAGAACAACTTGAGAGAATTGTATCCTGCTAGAGCTACTAGCCACCGCAATAAACGTAGTAAGGGTGCTACCTCACAGAAGCGAAAGGGGCAAGGATCTTCATCTGGAAGTGGTAAGAAGCCCTACCAGTTTGGGAGCTGTGACCAGCAAAGAACATATTGTGGACCGTGGATTTGTCGTCGGTATAACCAACCACATCAAGGAAAAACTTGTGATGGCAAAAGAATATGCTTCAATTGAAAGCGTGTGGGGCATACTGCTGCTGAATGCAAAGAGCCACGACCAGACCAGAAACCGAAAACACAGGGTCGAGTATTCGCTATGACCCACGAGAAGGCCCGTAAATCTCCTGAGTTGATACAAGGTAAAATCTCTATTAATGGCTATCTGTTGCAAGCATTGTTCGACTCGGGTGCAAGTCACTCCTTCATTGCTTATGATTGCGTGAAGCGCCTGCGATTGCATGTACATAAATTACCATTTGAATTAATAGTGTCAACTCCAATGGGTGTTAAGGCCTTAACCACAGAAGCTTGTTTGAGTTGTGTCATAACTGTGGAAGGGCACCAATCTGTTGTAGATCTGATATGTTTGCCGCTTTACCAATTGGAAGTTATTCTGGGTTTTGATTGGTTAACGGCAAATAATGTATTACTTGATTGTGGGAACAAGAGGATAGTATATCCTGTTTCTCAGAGGGCTGAAGTTGTGGATTCTAGCATGAATTTCCTTGCTACAGCTAAAGCTGAACGATATCTTGAAAAAGGTTGCCAGGGGTATATGGTATTTTTCTCTGTACAAAAGGAAGCTAGCGAAACCTTGAATAATATACCCATGGTAAATGAATTTCCTGAGGTGTTTTCGGATGATTTGAGCGGATTACCTCCTGAGAGGGAAGTTCAATTCCCAATTGACATTGTACCTGGAGCTGGTTCATATCTAAGGCCCCAAATCGCATGGCCCCAAACAAAATGGCGGAGTTAAAGAAACAAATAGAAGATTTGCTTGAGAAAGGGTTTATTAGACCCAATGTGTCGCCTTGGGGAGCTCCAGTGTTATTTGTTAAGAAGAAAGATGGAAGCCTTTGGTTGTGTATCGATTATAAAAAATTGAACAAGGTTATTGTTAAGAACAAGTACCCTCTTCCCCAAATCGATGACCTTTTAGATCAACTATCCGGTTCGTGTGTATTTTCAAAGATTGATCTAAGGTCAGGGTATCATCAGCTACGAGTGAAAGCAGAAGATGTTCCAAAGACTGCTTTTCAGACTAGGTACGGTCACTATGAGTTCTTGGTGATGCCATTTGGGCTAACCAATGCGCCTGCGGTTTTCATGGATTACATGAACCGTATCTTTCGACAATATTTGGATCAGTTTGTTGTTCTGTTTATCGATGACATTGTGATATATTCCAAGAGTATGGAGGAGCATGAGCATCATTTGAGAGTTGTATTGAATACATTGCGTGAGAAACAACTATATGCTAAATTGAGCAAGTACGAGTTCTGGCTATCAGAAGTGAAATTCTTAGGCCATGTTATCTTGCAAGAAGGGGTCTCTGTGGATCCTAGTAAAGTGGAAGCAGTATTGGACTGGAAGAGGCCAGAATCTGTGGCAGAAGTACGCAGTTTTTTGGGTCTTGCTGGTTACTATCGGAGATTCATCCAGAATTTCTCCCGTATTGCGTTGCCAATGACCAAGCTCACGGGAAAGGATCAGCCGTTTGTGTGGGATGAGAAATGTGAAAACTGTTTTATGGAGCTGAAGGAGAGGTTGACTACGGCACCTGTGTTGATTTTACCCGATCCCCATTTGACATACGTTGTGTATTCTGATGCCAGTGGGCAGGGATTAGGGTGTGTCCTTATGCAGCAAGGATGTGTGGTGGCCTACGCCTCTCGACAGCTCAGACCTCATGAATTGAACTATCCCACTCATGATCTGGAGCTTGCGGCCATTGTATTTGCTTTGAAGATTTGGCGTCATTACTTGTATGGTGTGACTGTGGAATTGTACTGTGACCACAAGAGTCTCAAATATCTGTATGATCAAAAAGAACTGAATATGAGACAGCGCCGCTGGATGGAATTGCTTAAGGACTACGACCTGGAAATAAAATATCATCCGGGTAAGGCAAATGTAGTCGCTGATGCTCTTAGTCAAAAGACCGTGCTCGTTGCAGCTATGATGATACAAGAAGGGAAATTGATTGAAGATTTTCATGATTTGAATTTAACAAACCAGATCATCTGTGCCAATTACACTGTTTCTCAAGAAGAGAGTGATCTAAGGGCGGAAATTGAAGAAGCTCAGAGGCAAGATAGCTGGATACAGCGCAACCTGGCTCGAATTGAACATGGAGAAGTTCCAGGCTACGACCTATCCCCTTGTGGATTGGTTCGTTATCAGAAGAGAGTTTGCGTTCCACTTAGGGCGGAGTTGAGGCAGAAGATTCTGGATGAGGCGCACAAGAGCCAATATACTCTCCATCCTGGTATGACCAAGATGTATCATAATCTGAAATCGGTGTATTGGTGGCCGGGTATGAAGAGTGATGTGACCAAATATGTAGCAAGGTGTCTCAGTTGCCAGAAGGTAAAGATCGAGCACCAGAGACCGCCTGGTTTACTTCAGAGTCCTGAGATTCCGAAATGTAAATGGGAAAGCGTGACCATGGATTTGGTTGTAGGGTTGACCAGGATCAGGAACTATGATGCGATCTGGGTAATTGTGGATCAGTTAACGAAGTTGGCACACTTCATACCAATCAATGCTGGTTATTCTCCTGATAAACTAGCAGAGATTTATATCCGATAGATTGTCAGACTTCATGGTACACCGAAGAATATCATTTCCGACCGAGATCTACAATTTACTTCAAGATTCTGGAGAGCATTGCATAAAGCTTTAGGTACTCAACTGAGATTGAGTATGGCTTATCATCCTCAAACGGATGGACAATCTGAGAGAACAATTCAGACACTGGAAGATATGTTGCGAGCTTGTGTTCTCGACTTTAAAGGAAGGTGGGATCATTTCCTTCCACTTGCTGAGTTCGCCTACAACAATAGCTATCATGCGAGCATCCAAATGGCTCCGTATGAAGCATTGTATGGAAGACGGTGTCAATCACCATTATGCTGGAATGAGTTATCCGAAAGAAAGCTTTATGGGCCAGATTTGGTTGATCAAACCTCAGCACAGATTTGGATTATTGGTAAGAGGTTGCTTGCAGCGCAGAGTCGACAAAAAAGCTACGCTGACAAGAGAAGACGGCCTCTAGAGTTTGAGGTTGGAGATCATATTTTTCTGAGAGTATCACCAGTTACGGGCGTTGGTCGAGCAATCAAGAGAAAGAAGCTGAGCCCAAGATATATAGGACCTTTTGAAATCCTTGAGAGGATTGGGCCTGTTGCTTATCGAGTAGCCCTACCCCCAAACTTGAGCAGACTCCACGATGTGATTCATGTTTCCCAACTGAAGAAGTATCAACCGGATCCATCTCATATTGTTGAATATGAAGAATTTGAGTTACAAGACAACTTCACATATGCGATAGAGCCAGAACAGATCATTGATAGAGAAGAACGACGGCTCAGACACCGAAGCATTCCATTTGTGAAGGTGATCTGGAAGGGAATGACTCAGAGGGAAGCAACTTGGGAAGCAGAAGTAGATATGCGAAGACGTTATCCAGAGTTTATGGCTCAAGTTGTGTGACAAATTTCGAGGACAAAATTTATTTTACGAGGGGAGAAATGTAATATCCCAAAAAGTGATTAAGGGCTAATGACTTCAAAAGTATATGTAATTATTGTTGAATAAACACTTTTGGAGAATGTGTGATGAGAATTTGGATATTTTAATGATTCCAATGGCTTCCTTGTGAAAATTCATGTGGGGAGAGTGTTTATTGTGAAATTGGAACCATTGGGAACAATTGTGCAAAAGTTGAAAACTCTGTCCATTGAAACTCTGTACAGGGCAGCCGATTTGTATAGACGTATTTACTAGGCAAATGATGTCATAAAATTATGAAACTTTCCAGTCTTAAATTTCACATCCCAAGCTTCAAAATGGATATATAATTTGTGCCATTTCGTTTTGTGAGCTAGGAGATATGACTGTCCAAAGTTTGGGATGGAAACTGAACTCTGTTTTGGGGCAGTGATGAGTTTTATATGATTCTGGAATTTTGTCGTCATTTTCAGTAATGGCCAATATTTTTTCTATGAAGAGGACTTAAATATCTTTCATTTGGCTTTGGAATCACCTCATTTCGATGTTTCTAGAATTAGTTATGATTTTTCAAAGTTGGGCAGAAAATAGACCAGAAAATCCGAAAATGTGAAATTAGAAATTATGACATCATCATGTGGTAAGGTGACATCAGCATGATATTATAAATCACTTTTCCGTTCCCTCTTCATCCATTTCCGATGTCTTGAGCTTCAAAGAGAAAGGGAAAGTGATTTGAGATATCTAGTGAGAGAAGGAGCAAGAACTTCAAGGTATGTTCGATTTCTTCGGTGTTTTAGCTCTTGACTTGTATAATCCTTATCCTAAACTTCTCTTTTACATGATTGAAGGTGTTTGAAGCTAGAATTTAAGTGTTGAGAAGGCTAGGGTTTGGGTTATCAAAGGGAAAAGCCAGAGGGAGCTTGAGGTAACTTCCAAACTTTCGTATATTGCTTATTCTGGTTGCTGTGGGCAATTTAATCGGTGAAATTTTGCCGGATTGCCATTGCTTTTAAAGTTTGGAAATGATATGGCCTAGGGGTTATGCTGCCCAAATTGGGTCTTAATATTAGTTTTCACCTAATGTAATGGTTAATAAAGTGGTTAGGAGTAGAAAGAAACGCGTTTGCGGAGCCGAAATCGTAAAACCCCGATTTTCTTCGGAGAGCTCATAAATTTCGGCCAGCTCTAGAAATGAGTCTTAGAGTTGGATTTTCAATGATTTGATGGTTCCATTGAGTTCAAGAGAAAAAATTAGGTGGGGTTACATTTGGCCACTTTTTCGGAAAAGGCCGAAAAAGCATAATTACGAAAAGGCCCCTGAAACCTTTAAATAGTGGATGCCGAGGGCAATTTCGTCCTTTGGCAATGAATTTGATAATTCCGGGTCTGAAAATGGATTCCTTGGGCGAAAATATGTTAGGATAGCCCAGATTAGAATTTCGGGAAAAGTGCAACCAGACTGGGTACGGCGAGCCCGGGCCGGGTCCCCGGGGGTATTTTTGTAAATTTTCATTATAGACTCATATAACCCCAAGTAACACTATGGAAGTGTCTAAATGGTGCATTTGGAATTGTTGGATTCGATATTTGCCGCCATCGGGAGCCAACTGCGCCGAAGGACGTCAGGAAAGGACAAGGTAGTGACTCTCTCTCTCTTATACTTTGTGTAATGCATTGTATGTGTGTTGTGTCACTGTTTTATGATGATTTCTGATGCTGCTGCGGTTACAGTTGGTGATAGCTGTCGTTTACAGTGCAAGCTGTCATTTACAGCATAAGCTGTCATTATTGTGATTACAGCGTAAGCTGTCGTGATATTGATTACAACAAGAGCTGTCGTATTGTGTATACAGCCGTGAGTGCTGTCGTTTGTGGTGAAAACCATGTATCTATGAATTGTTGCTGCTGTTGCTATTTGTGATTTATGTACATGCTTTGTGTTTATGCATTGTGTGAGTGGTTTGTTACTACTGAGATTCTCTCGAATCTCAGTAGTTTCCTATGACTAACATTTCAGACAGGGCGTGTGGCTCAAAGGAGAAGCGGCCAACCTAGAGCAATTAGGACCCTTGGGGGTATATAGTTGAATTGGAAACGTTGGTTATGTATTTTGAACTCGGGATTACTGTATATTTTGAATCAAGAACACTACATTCGATTTTGGTTGTGTAATCCCCTAGTGTATACTTATAAACCTTCAGGTTTTTATGTATAGAAACCAGGAGTTGTCGGGGATGCGGTTATACACTTTGATATGATTGAATGTATATTAACTGCACAGGTAATTATATTCAAATATTGAAATTGAGACCAGGATGGGAAAAAGAGTTTTGAAAGTTTTGTGAAAATTTTACTGTGAGACAGAAAGTTTAAAACGAGTTTAAAGCATCCAATGGTCTCTAATCCGATTTAAATATGTGTTATCGAATTATAATTACGTGTTTAAAGTCAGGGGGTTACAAAAAGTACTCATATGCCTTCCAATCTTGCTATTAGAGCATATGTTTCCTCATAATCAATGCCTTCCACTTGATTATAGCCTTTGGCCACCAATCTTGCCTTATTTCTAACAATGATTGTGGATTCATCAAGTTTGTTTTTGAATACCCATTTAGAGCCAATGACTAGATGATCTTTGGGTCTGGGTACCAAACCCCAAACTTGATTTCTTTTAAATTGATTGATTTCTTCTTGCATTATGATCGCCCAATCATTGTCAGACAGGGCTTCATCAATATTTGAAGGTTCTAGCTCAGATATAAATACAGAACAACTAACTTCATTTAAAACATTATTTCTAGTTTTTACTCCTTCACTTACTTCTCCTATGACTTGGTCTAGTGGATAAATCTTGTTATATTTCTAAGGTCTAGGTTGGCTATGCACAAAAATTTTGTTTTCATTTTCGATTTTCTCAACCTCATGATTAGATGAATTAGGATTAGACTGACTATTTTCTTGAGAGATAACTATTTCTTGTTCATCTTCAATAGTTTTGTTGGTGGATTCATATTCTTCAAATACAATATGAATTGATTCTTCAACAATACATTATCTTTTATTAAAAACTCTATAAGTTTTGCTTCGATTTGAGAAACCTAGGAATATTCCCTCATTAGCTTTAGAATTAAATTTTCCTAAGTTGTCTTTACGATTATTATAAATGAAACACTTACAACCGAAGATGTGCAAATGGGCAAGGTTTGACTTTCTTCTTTTGTATAGCTCGTATAGAGTTTTTCCAAGTTTTGATCTAATGTAGGCTTTATTTAAGATATAACACGCGGAGCTAATTACATCTGCCTAGAAAAATTGGGATACATTCTTTTCATTCAGCATAGCTTTAGCCATTTCTTTAAGAACTCTGCTCTTTCTTTCTACAACTGTATTTTGTTGTGGATTTTTTGGAGCAAAGAAATTATGATCAATGCCAGTTATGTCACAGTATTCTCTAATGGCTTGATTTTCAAATTTACCTCTGTGATCTGTCCTTATTCCTGCAATGTACTTATCTTTCTCATTTTGCGCTTTCTTGGTAAATATAGTGTTCGTTTGGATGAGCGATTGGAATGCTTAAAAGCAACTTTTCAATTGTGATTTACGGTATACGAGGTAAGCATATGAGAGGAGTTGTGTCTCGATTTACGTAAAAAGTAACTTATAAGCAAACACACCGCCGAAACAAACACACGCATAGTAAATTCACTAAAGGTATTATCTTTAGAAGATAACAAGATGGTCCACATGAACCTAGAAAAAGCATCAACATTTATGTCATAGTATTCTCTAATGGCTTGATTTTCAAATTTGCCTCTGTGATCTGTCCTTATTCCTGCAATGCACTTATCTTTCTCATTTTGCACTTTAATGGTAAATATAGTAAATTCACTAAAGGTATTATCTTTAGAACATAACAAGATGGTCCACGTGAATCTAGAAAAAGTATCAACAATGACCAATGAATATAAATTGCCACCAAGACTTTTAACTCTTGCTAGTCCAACTAAATCCATATGAAGTAGTTGGAGTGGTTTGCTTGTTGTGATTTCCTTTTTGGATTTAAAAGATAGTTTTGTTTGTTTACCCTTTTGACATGAATCACCAACAAAAACATTTTTGAATTTTAATTTGGGTAAGCCAATAACTAGATCATCTTTAGTTAACTTGCCTAGTTGGTACATATTGACGAGATCAAGCCTTTTATGCCATAACAAACTTTCTTCGTCATTACTTAGAAAACAATTTTCAGAAACGTTTTTGGTCATATCAGGAGTATAACAATTACTTTTTCTTGTTGCTTATATTTTTGCCTTGAGATTCTTCTTTTCTATTTGTAAGTCATTCTTGCTCATGATCAAGCATTCTTTAGAGTGAAATATCACCCATTTGCCTTTGTCTACGCTTAGTAGATTATGGCACAGTCCTTCAACGTAATATTCATCTTTTACTCGAATTCCCTTATTGCCTTCGACTTCTCCTATTCCAGCTATCTTGCCTGACTGATTTCCTCCAACCTTATCTTTTCCACCTTATGTTCTAACAGTAAGAAGTTTTCTCGATCACTAGTCATATGTCTAGAGCATCCATTGTTTATGTACCGCTTATTTGTTCTGGATGCTCTGAAACATACCTGCAAGCAAAGATAGTTAAGTTTTAGGCACCTCTATCTTTCTGGGTCCTTTTGGGTTAGTATAGATCACCTTCTAAATATATGATTCTTTAGGTATCCATTCGTAAGTTCCTATTTTTCCTTCCTTTTTATGAAAGCATGGGGATGTATAATGACCTTTTCTCTTACAAAAGTTACAATGAGCAAAAGGGTTTGATATATGTACAGAATGTTGAAAATAGTTTAAGTATATTTTGCCTCCGGTTTTCTTTTTTCCTTTTTTTTTGTCTGATTTGGGATTATATCTAATACCAGACCAGTCATTCGCAAAACATTGATCTTTTAAAATGACATTTATCATCTCAGTGCCTTCGGTGAATTTTTGAAGATTTTTAGTGAGATTGACATTTTTTGTTTGCAAAACGGAACAATTTTCGCACACCTTTTCAGTGACAAAAACTTTGTCAAGTTTTTCTTCAAGGACTATATTTTTCTTTTTATAAGAAACTTGTTCTTTAACTATTTTGATGAATTCACAATGTAAAACATTATATTTAGATTGTTATTCATCATAAAAAAGATCAGAATCAATTACCTCTTGTTCTCCTAATTCTACTTGTACGACTAGTCAAATGTTGGATACTTCTTCATCACTATCTTCATCAGAGGAGCTAGCTCCCCATATTGCAGACACAAAAGCTTTCTTCTTGTTGAAGTATTTACTTTTCTTCTTTTCTCTATTCTTTTGGAGGTCTGGACATTTAGATTTAATATGTCCTAACCGTCCGCATTCATAACAGGTGATATGCTCCTTGTTCGCCTTTTGATTGCTAGTTCTGCCTTTTTGAAAGTTTTTGAACCCCTATCCCTTTTTGTAGAATTTCTTGAATCATTTTACTATTAGTTCCATTTCTTCATCGTCGAGATCTTCCTCATCTTCTTGAACCTTTTCTTCATTTGTTGCATTTAGTGCAAGAATTTTTTGCTTTTTATCATCGATCTCTTCTAGTTCTCATTTAAACTTCAGTTTGCTTTCATATTTAGAAAGAGTGCTGAATAGAGAGGCCACTAATCACATTGATTTTCCTTTGGCTTCTTCTATTGTTGTGACTTTGGCTTCCTACTCTTTTGAGAGAATGTTCAAGATTTTCCTCACTTGGGTATTCTAAACATAGAACTTACCAAGTGCACCAAGTTGATTTACGAGATATGTATATATGAGTTCAAACTTAGCTATTAATTCTCCTGACTTCATTTGAAGCATATCAAATTTAGTAACAAGAGTATTGATCTTGCTTTCTTTCATGCCAGAAGTTCCTTTGTGGGCTATTTCTAAGGCTTACCACATTTCCTTAGTCGTTGGAAGTATGCAGATCCTGAAATACTCCTTTTGACCAAAGCACTTTGGATCATCAGGATTGCTTTGCTGTTGAGAGTCACGAGCTTTTTATCGTTGTAGTCAAATTCTACTGATGACTTGGGAACTAGTTGTCCTTCTACAATCTTTATAGGAACATAATTCCCATTCTGAATAACCTTTCAGAGTCTGTATTCTATTGCCATAACAAATACCATAAACTTTGCTTTCTAAAAAGAGAAGTGTTCTCCATTAAAGCCTAGAGGTCTAGTGATTGAAGCTCCATCAAGAAAAATTCCTTCACCAATGCTTGCCCTTAGATCCTTCTTTGGTTGTTATACTTGACCAAGAAGACCAATGCTCTGATATCAAATGCTAGTGCAAGCGTTTCACCCAAGAAGGGAGGTGAATTGGGTAATTAAAAATATTAAATCTAATGATGACAATTAATCAAAAATTAAAATAGAGTTGTGAGTTAGAAGATTTTCACTGAAGTATACACCAAGATTTATACTAGTTCGGTCCTAATATCTTTGACCTACATCCAATCCTTAAATTACCTCTAAGATTTGTAGTATAGCTTCCAAGTGGGTTCTTGGCACCTCAATACACAGTAAGCTCCTTTTTTGGACACTCGCTCCCCTTTACACAATGTAAACTAATAACCCACTTAAGGTCCCACTACCTTAGTAATGTCAATAAAGTATATTGAGTTTTTGGTGAAATCTCTCTCACAGAGTAAATGTATAATCACTGATGTACATAGTATAAAAGGATAATAAAGAGTGTAAAATAGAGCACTTAAGGCAGACTTGAATGATTACATAGTTCGTTGGTTGTCTACTTTGAATGCTTCATATTTATAGTTGGAATGACATAAATGACCATTGTGAGTATTTTCTTTGTTCGTTAGATTATTGTTGCTTTCTCTGAATATTCTTTGTATATGGTAAAATAGCCATTGGAGCAGAGAGAATGTCTTCATTCAAATACCGCTTATATTAAATGGTTCTGACACAAAGTTACTTTTTTATACCTTCACTTGATATCTTCATTTTTTTTCACTTGAGAAGTCTTTATTCATTGGAGGAATAAGATGTTAGACTAATAGAGAATAAAAAATAATCATGAACATGATCATTTAATGATTAACATAAAGTGCTATGTTTTTCTAGAACCTACCACTTGAGTAATCACTCAAGTGAGCTTGATTTAGCATTTCTGAAGCATAACTTATTACTAGAACACTTGGGTCTGTCTGGATTGTTAAGAAAGCCCAAGTTAGTGTTTCTATTACTTGTCTATAAATAGAAAAAGACCTTATTTTCTAAGTTTGCCCATTTTATTGAATAAAAGAAGTTCTTATCAGTTGGTCATGGTTTGGCCCAACAGTTAGTCTTGTATAACAATCATTTAAAATAAGTTAATCCAAGCAAGCACTAAGTTGGAGCTGGCCCTTAATTTGGTCAAATGAATTTAATTTGTCCATTTCTTGCTCTTCTTTAAGCTTTATGGAGTCAACTGTCCAGCTAGTTGTGGAAGTTAATTATTTTTCGTAATGGTCGGCTACATCATTGTCTTGGGTTTTTGAAGCTCTTGAAGGTAAGTGTGTATGGAAGTTTTGTAAGCTCATTATGCTTATGCATTAATTTTTAAAAGTTGCGATTTTTTCCATCTTTCTTTCACTACAAAAAAACATTCAATTTCCGACGGAATTTGTTCCATGGCAAATTTTGAGGGAATTTCGGTCGCTAATTTTTTCGATGGAATTTTCCGTGGCAAATTTAGCCATGGAATTTCTGACATAATTTTTTCCACGGCAATTTCCGACGCAAATTTTTCCGACGGAAATTTCTGTCGGAATTTGTCTTCGAAAATTTTCAGACGGAATTTTTTTGGAAATTTCCACCACAATTTGCCACGAAAAATTTTGTCAGAAATTCTGTCTCAAAAATTAAAAATTGTTAAGTTTTTAAAAATAATATTTATAAAATTAAAATAATATGTATAAAATTAAAATATTAATTATTGAATAATTATATTTAAATTTATTTATTAAAATTATATTATGATTTATTAATATATATGTTATTAATATTGTATTTATAATTTTATATTAAAAATAATATTTATAATATTAAAATATTATTTATTAAATAATTTTAATTAAAAAATTATTTATTTAAATATATAAATATTTTTTTTTTCATTTTTATTAAATTTTTGTCATTATTTTTAATAATATTGTATTTAATTAACAATTAATTATATGTATATAACTAATTAATTATATGTATGTATGTTTATATATATATGATAATATTATATATATAACAACATGTAATAATATAACACAGATTCATTCCCGCGCAATTGGCAAAGACTCGGGCGCGAAGGCCTATGCACTTTGAGGTCGTAGGTTCGAACGGGAGGAGAGGCATTTGGAGGAATTATGAGGAGGCGACACATGGCAATCAGGGGAGGGGACACGTGGTAGCCAGGGGAGGGGACACTTGGTAGCCAGGGGAGAAGGACATGTGGGGCTCTGAAGAGCAAACATGTGGCATTTGTAAATTTAAAAAAAATAAAAAATATTTTTATTTTTTTAAAAAATGATTTTTGATTTTTTTTAAAAATTGTGTCAGAAGTTTTCGTCGGAATTTGCGACAGAAAATTCCGTTGGAATTTGTGGCGTAACAGATTCCGTCGGAAATTTCCGACGGCAAATTTTTTTTGTGACGCTATTATTGCCGATGGAGTCCATTTCATCGGAAATGTGTTCCATTGGAAATTCCGTCACAAATTCCATTGGAAATGTTGATTCCGTCGTAAATTCCGTAAAAAATTAGGTGTTTTTTTTGTAGTGTTTAACCCCTTTTTTGTTCTTGCTTCTCTTTGGATTATGTAAACCCTTGATTTGGTTCTTTTTTTTTTTTTATATTACATACCCAATATTTGCTTCTTCCTTTTTTTTTCCTGATATTATCATTCTGTATCCGGTTTGGTGTTAGTGGCTGCCTTTTCCATCATAAGTGCCTCCTCTAAGACTCAAACCTGAGACATAAAGGGATTTGATATGACCTTATACCACTAAACCAATTCTGTATTCGTTACTTCATTTTTAATATATTATAACTATAATGTAATTATAATTTATTATAAATATAGCATAATTATAAATATATTTAAATTATAATAAATATGGAAATATTTATAAATATAATGTAATTTTCGATAAATTATAATTATAAATATAATAGGGAAAATCCCTATAAAATGTGCTTGAAATTGCTAAATCCCGTGTCAGTGCAGTGAATTCCAAAAACTCGAATCAGTCGTGTGTCAATACAGAATGGACAGTGCAGGGGTGCCAAAAGACGATTTTGCCCTTCAGCCCTCATTCTCGCCACTTTCAGAATAAGAACACGAACCTTTTAATTAACAACTTTGTCTTCATGATTAACAACTTCAATTTCATCTTTTTTACTTTCACAATAATAATACCGGTCTTGTTATTAACAACATCATATTCTACATTAACAACTCTCATTTCTTATTTCACAAATTCGTAATTTAAGTTTCAGAGCCAATAACAACACATTTTTCTTTATTAACAACATCATATTTTATATTAACAACACTATATTTTGAAGATGCAATATGTGAAAGAATAAGGCAGAGTTGTTAATCAAGAACCTGAAGTTGTTAATTAAGAGGCTCGTGTTGTTATTCTGAAAGTGGCAAGAATGAGGGCTGAAGGGCAAAATCGTCTTTTGGCACCCCTGCACTGTTCATTCCGTATTGACACATGACTGATTTGGGTTTTTGGAATTCACTGTACTAAAACGGGATTTTACAATTTCGAGTGCATTTTATAAGGATTTTCCCAATATGATATTTTTATAATTATGAATATCATAATATATATAATTATAATATTTATAGCTTTATTTTATAATTAATAAGAAACAGTTGTAAAAATATTTTCCCCCATCCTCTTAAACTAAACAAAATAACATTAAAATCTTTCCACTTTCCTCCCTTCTTATCACTTCAAACAAGAAAGAAACCACTCACTTTTAGCTCAGAAGTCATTTCATCAAACGTCACCACAAGCATTAAAAATATTATGTCAACTAACTACATTTGTTCCAAATTTAAAACGCAAGTTTTGGGGATTGGGGCGGCAATCCAAAACAACCTGTAAAACAAAACATGCTTTAAAAACTTCAATTTGACACGTAGTGCTTTAGGTAACTGCAACTATTGTTATTCATTAGCGAATGTCTCGGTGGTTCTCAATGAAAAAAATAGCTAAAATAATATTCTTGTCATGCAATTATTTATATTATATTCGATATTATTTGATTAGATTCGTATATTGTTGGTCTCTTTTAAACATGATTTTTTTTATTTGATCAAAGGTTTCCTTTCGAGACTTAAAAGGTAAAGAGTTCTCACCTCTCCCAACACATGTTTTTCTCGGGACTTGAATTTATGTTCTTTTCTTTATGGAGGTGAGGCCCCTTACTACCTCAACTAATAATTTATTGATTAAACATGATTTTTTTTTAATTCAATAGGCTTTTTTAATTTCTCCACTTGATGAATATTTAAGATACTTCAACCCTTAAGCCTTAACCTTGTTAAAAAATGAGCAAATACCCTCCACTTAATCTAACCATCAGTAACAGGTAATATTAAAATAATATCCACTTTCAATTTTATAAACCTTTATTTGGAGTTTTGTATTTTTGGTTTAAGGCAAGCTTTACTTCCGGGCAACCTTCAAATATGACTTTTAATATTAGCAAAATTTAAACGAAATAACATCTAGTAAATAACATCTAGTTGCAGTTTTTTAAAAATCCTTATGAGTTATGGCGACATTGTGTTTAGCTTATTCATTGAATAATTTTAATCAACCGAACAGCGCCCACTTGTCATTTAGTGAAAAGTAATAAAATAAAGCAGCACACGCAGACCCGTGAATTTATATGCTTAATTAATACTATCTCTTTCATATTAATAAAAAGAGGGAAAATTAATACGGAGGTCTTTAGGTTCCCTCAGTTGATCATATCCCTGACTTTTGTTTTGTTTTTAGGGGATCCTTAAAATTTCTGCTGTTAGATCCGTTAGTCCCTGAAGCATATAAAATCGATAAATAAGTATTAACAGTTTTGTACTTTAGGGTGGGGAGTGGAGAGATTGCTTAGACTTGGGCTATGGTGGAAGCCAATAAAGAGATAGAAGGAGAAGAGAGTTTCAGACACTTTTAACTTAAATTTATAACTCTATTAATGTTTATTCAATAGTTTTATAATTTAGGGATTCACGGATCTAACAACAAAAAGTTTAAGGATCCAATACAGGGTTGGGGGGGGGGGGGGGCCGGGGCTCAGTACATAATTCAAAACTGAGGAAAACTATCCAAATTAATTTTCAAAAAGAAAAAAGTGCCTATTTACCAAAAAGAACAACAGATTCCCCTTTTATTTTTAAGAAAAAACAAGAACTTAGAACACAACTCAAAGCTTACTGTGCTTATAAAGATGTTGATAGACTCCCCAACAATAATGTTCTTACATTATACTCTTCCATTTGCTTTTTATAAGATAGGATTTGTTGATTGATTATGTTCTTTTTTATAAGATTGTTTTTGGAGATGTCTAAATATTTAATATATTTTTTTCATTTTTAACCTTGAATTAATTATATGGCCATTCCATCACTTTTTTTCTACTCATTCTCTCTCATCACTTTTTTCAGGCATTCTCTGTCACTCACCTTTTCTATAAATAAGGGTGTTTTTGCAAAAAAAAAAAAAAAAGAAGTTGCATTTCTTACATATTTATTGTCTTTAATCAACTTTTTAATCTACATAATTCAGTTATTTGTATCTTATAAAAAGGAATAGAGGAAGTAACAAGTTTAAAGCTACGGCCTTGTGAATACTTTTTCTTTTTCTCTTCTTTCTTTTTTTTTTTTTTTTTTTTTTTTTGCCAATCCTGGTTTGTGGATATGGATTAAGTCTTTTGTCTGTTTGGTTTTTCATCTTAGGATATGAAAATATTTGTCGCACATAAATTTATTTTTTCCATTCCTTTTTCATTTCATTTTACACCGATGATTAAATTCAATACTATGGAATATCTTGAAAAGATCAGCCTATAATAACAAAGATTACTAATCAATAGATTATATATGTATTTCAATGTCACGAATATTATTATTGGGTTAAAGCTGAGTTTCGCCATGTAAGTTTTCACGGAGTGGTTGTGAGCATCTAGAACTTGGTTTGGATTTATTTTCTCCTCAAAAGTGTTATAACAAGCTAGGAGCAATATCACGTCTATTGGTAAAAATGTTAACAGTCAATTTTAATTTTTTTTTCCAAGGTCAAAGTTTGTTTTTTAACTGCTAGACCGAATTGAACCTTAGCTCATATGCACAACTTCTGGGGACAAATTGAATCTTGACCCTTAGTTTATAATAGTCAATGTTAGCTTTTTAACAATTAGGACAATTTTGATCCTTTTTTTTTTTTTTTTTAGTTTTAACACTTCCAAGGGAAAAATTGATCCCAAAAAAAAGAAAAAAAGGACACCCATAACTCCTAGGCAAAATCTTCCCAAAAAAATAAAATAAAATTAACCTTTAGTTTATTTTAAAAGTTAGGACGATTTTGCCTCCTTCTTAACACTTCAAGGAGATAATCGATCCAAAAAAAGTCCCGGATGCCCACAGCTCCTTCATAAAAACGTTTGGGCAAAATTGTTATTATTTAATAGAAATTGTACAATGTATAACAACTCCCAAAGTATGCAAATAATTTGCAGTGTGATTCGTTATCAAATTGTATGCAATACATTAGTTTAATCTAAATCAAATAAACAAAATGTATGTGGTACATCCACGTGATCCTCAAAGCTAACAATGTAAAACAATTAATTTAAGCTAATCATAGAGGCAAAACAAATAAATTATTCACGATTACACTGAAATCACTTATTGAAGCCCAGGGCAAATTCTCTATAAATTTGAGCTCTATACCAATCAGTTCAACACAGCACAAATCACTTTGATACAAATCCAGAGCAAAATGAAGCCTGCCTTAGCAACATTAACTCTCTTTCTTTTCCTCTTCACCTTCTCCACAGAACCATCATCGGTGAGGGCAGCCTTGCTGGAACCGGTGGTTGATATCTCTGGCAAGAAGCTTAAAGCCGGCGAGAGCTATTACATCTTGTCAGCCATCCGGCCATATGGCCGTCTTTCTTTCGACACCTTTGGAAATAAATCTTGCCCTCATGTCGTTGTGCAAGAAAGGCATGATGTCCATAGAGGCAAGCCATTAAAGTTCTTGCCTTTAAACTCTACGAATAAAGTCATTTACGTCTCCAGCAATCTCAACATCGAGTTCAGTCACAAGATTACTACTTGTGTTGAGTCTGGGGTTTGGAAAATAACCGAGTTTATAAGTGAAGCATTGATGCATTGTCGAGATTCTCTCTCTCCGTGAGAGCATCTCTCTCTCCACTGTGAGAGTTCCTTTCACCTCCTCCGTGTGCGTTTCCTTCATCTCCGCCGTGAGAGAGGTGAGGTCCTCTAAGAAGTGGTTGAATCTTAATTGCTCATCGCTGTTCTTTACTCAACGATTCTCCTGTCTATTGTGTATTTGGTGGAAGTCCGTGAGTGGTATGAGTCGTTGCTACTGAACGACCACTGTGTTGTGAGTGTTTGAATGTGTTCTGAGTGTTAGTAGTGTGAGGGTTGGAGTGTGTGTGTTTGTCGGTGTTGAAGGTATGGCGGAAAGTTCGGGAAGTCGGAGGAAAGCAAAAGAGGTGGTTTTGAAGTTAGAAAAAAAGGATAAGCTGATTGGAGGAGCACTGGTGGGCAAAATTCTGACAAGCAAAAATTTGAACAAACCAACAGTACTCTTCATGATAAAGAAAGGGTGGCAAATGGGTGAGGAGGTTGAAATCCATGACATAGATAAAAATCAACTCATCTTCTTGTTCAGATTTGTGAAGAAAGAGGACTACGAACGTATTGTTAAGGGGCAACCGTGGTCCATCCAGGGCCACTTACTGAGCTTACAGCCATGGGATGATTATATGGTTATTAAAGAAGTAAATTTTAATACTTCTCCGTTCTGGGTTCAGTTCCATGGATTACCCATAGGGGCTTTTGACCGCATGAATGTTATTACATTGGCAAATGTAGTTGGCGAGGTGTTGATGTATGAAGACCCAGAAGTGAATGGAAAGTTGACCAGAAGTTTTATCAGAGCTAGAATCCGGATTAATCTTGATGAGCCACTAGTACCTGGGTTTTGGGTACCTCGTGAGAATAAAGATCCAGTGTGGGTCTCAGTCCGTTACGAGCGACTCCAAAATCTCTGTTACAAATGTGGACGTATTGGTCATGATTTTCGAGGGTGCAAGGAAGTCAGGGAAGGTGAGAATATTGATGATGGTGATCGGGAGTATGGTCCTTGGCTGAGCACTCCATATGTTCGAGGAAGGGAGGAGGTGATAGTGATCCATGACTCAGAATGGATGGAGGCTGAGTTGATCGGCCGGCGACCCCCACGATCAACAAGTCAATCGGAATCCCCCTCGAAGAGCTTTTTGACTATCTCAGGAAAGTCCAAATTAGTGCCGCAAATCACTCCAGGAAGCGAAAATAAAGAAAGGGCATTAGTTATTCAAAATAATGCAGTTACTATTCTAGATACTGGAGTGGAATCAATTATGAAGTCAAATGAATTGACACAAGTGGGGCCCAAAGCTAAGTTAGATAGAAAGAAGAATGGGAGGCAAGGAGGAACGTGGTGTCGTAGGCAAAAAAATAAAGAGGATGAAATGTTTGAGGTGGGCCATAGCCATAATACTCCCACTAAACCTTGTCTACCAACTCTAGTGGGCCAAGGTGCTCATTTGGAATCCAAAGTAGATAATCCAAGCGTAAATGAGGCGAAGTCTACAGCAATTGTGCCCTTTAGTGGGCTTTCACCTATGTCTGCAGTTACGGTGGGACTACAAGGTATTTCTTTAAAGAGGCCTCTCATTTTTGAAGTGAGCCCCACTGAAATTACAAGGCGTAGGCGACTGAATTTTGTGGAGGAAAATCCAGAACAAGAACAACCCCGCAAGGAGACTGGAGTGGGTGTTCGGAGAGGGGTTCGAAGAAGTGTTAAAAGTCTAAAGCAACACATCAGAAATGGACAAAAGGGAGTCACGCCACAGCCTGCTACCCAGACTCATGCGGTGTTGGATATTGATTTTCCTGAGAGCTGGTATGCAAATATTGGTAACTCTACTGCTACTAATTCCTCTTCTTCTCTTTAAAACGCCAGTGGTTGGATGGGACCAACCACTGGTTCGCAATGAAACTCCTATCCTGGAACTGTCAAGGACTCGGGGCAGCCTTGACAGTTAAAAACCTTAAGGACGAATGTAACCGGAATAAGCCCCAAATCGTATTTCTTATGGAAACAAAACAAAAAAAAAAGAACTGTGAAGAAGGCTAGGAAGAAATGTGGATTTTCAGAGGAGTGGACTATAGACCCATGTGGAAGAAGCGGAGGTTTGTCCCTATGGTGGAAAGATGATGTTATTGTCAATATCTTATTTTCTTCTGCCAATATAATTCATACCAGTGTCACTACCAATTCTTTAGATGCTCCATCGTATATAACATTTGTTTATAGCCCAGTGAGTGAAGATGAGAGGAAACTATGTTGGCGTGAAATTGTGAGAATTGCCACAGGTATAAGTCAATCTTGGCTTTGTGTTGGTGACTTTAATGACATTGCAGCTCAAGAAGAGAAAAGCGGAGGCAATCCGAGAGCCTGGAGGAAAATTATAAATTTTCAAGCTTTTATTGATGATTGCTTGTTGATGGATTTGGGCTTTAATGGCTTTAACTTCACTTGGTGTAATAAACGTGAAGGCTGTGATACTATACGTGAACGCCTAGATCGAGCACTTGGTAATGTCCTTCTCAGAGAAGATTTTCCTCAGTTGCAAGTGTTTCATATTGACCCGATGGGTTCTGATCACCACTTACTGTTAGTGGACTGCTACTATAAATCACCTTGTCGCTCAAAAAAATTCAAATTTGAAGCTATTTGGACTAGACATCCAGATTACTCTCAAGTTATCACTAGAGGATGGCTCCACTCCACGGTAAATACTGAATCTCCTCTTGAGACTTTTCTCTCAAAACTTTTTTCATGCAGGAAGGAGCTAATTAATTGGAGCAAAAAAGAATACCCAAACAATAAGAGTTTGATCAATACACTTAAAGCCGAGCTGGCTACTCTATCTCAGGGAGATATTAATCAGGATACAATTAGGAGGTGTACTGAGCTTGCAGCGGCTATTGAGAAGGCCTTTGATCTAGAGGAGCAATACTGGTGGCAGAGGTCTCGAGTGGATTGGTTGAAAGCTGGGGATAAAAATTCAAGATTCTTTCATCTCTCAACCATAAAACGTAGAAATTACAATAATATTCTTCGACTCAAAGATGACTCTGGGGAATGGCTGGCCGATAGGGAGGAAATATTTCAGAATATAACTCAGTACTTTCAGCAACTTTTTTCATCTACGGGGCAGAGATCCTTTGAAGAGGTGCTGGGTTATGTCGATAATAGAGTCACAGAGCCGATGAACCAAAGCTTACTTGTGCCGGTGACCCATGAAGAAATCAAGGCTGCAGCTTTTGATCTAGGGAGTACAAAAGCCCCTGGACCTGATGGTTTCTCTGGGAAATTCTATCAATCAGCCTGGTCAGAGATTGGTGACACAGTCTGCACAATGGTGATTGACTTCTTTGCTGGGAACTTGTCTCTACATGCTATAAATGGTACGAATATTACTCTAATACCAAAGTTGTCTAAACCAGAACATGTCTCTCATTTTCGTCCAATTGGCTTATGTAATTTTTCATACAAAATAATCTCTAAGATTATAGCCAATCGGATGAGGCCGTTGCTTGATAGTTGCATTTCTCAGAATCAAAGTGCTTTTGTCCCCGGACGTCTTATACATGATAATATAATTATTGCACATGAGGTATACCATTATCTCCGTAGAAAACAGCTTGGAAAGAAATATGAATTTGCCCTGAAAATGGATATGAGTAAGGCTTATGATAGGATTGAATGGGATTTCCTTGAATTGATTCTGTTAAAATTTGGATTTTGTGAGACGTGGGTCAGACTGGTGATGAATTGTGTTACATCTGTTAAAATGAATATATGTGTCTCGGGGGAAAGTGTTGGATCAGTTATCCCAAGAAGTGGACTCCGGCAAGGCGACCCTCTTTCGCCTTACTTGTTCATCTTGACAGCAGAGGTTTTATCTATGATGATTAATAAATGTCTGCAGGGCCGTGAACTTAAGGGTATAAAACTCAGTAACTCTTGCCCAGAACTATCGCATAGTTTCTTCGCTGATGATGCATTGTTCTTCATGAATGCCAATGAGGGGAATTGTAGGATGCTCTCAAAAATCCTAGATATCTATTGTAATGCATCGGGCCAGGTAGCCAACTTGGATAAGTCCAGTATCTTCTTCTCCAAAAATACACCGGCAGATGTGAAACTTCGAGTAGGCCAGATCTTGGGCATCCAAGCAACTGATGATCCTGGAAGATATCTTGGTATTCCAAGTATTTGGGGGAAAACAAAACATCAGGCCCTTTCTTACATTCGAGAAAGGGTGCGCAGAAAGGTGGAGGGATGGTGTGCTTCAACTCTATCTTTTGCAGGAAGGGAGGTTATGATCAAATCTATTATTAATGCTATTCCTATCTACCCTATGCATTGCTTCAAGTTCCCCCTGAAGACTTGTAAGGAACTTAATAGCATTGTAGCTAACTTTTGGTGGAGTGGAAATGCGGGCAATGGCAAAACTCATTGGAGAGCTTGGGATAAAATGACAACTTCAAAGCAGAATGGGGGTATGGGTTTCAAGGATTTTGGGGTAATGAATGATGCTTTACTAGCTAAAACTGCTTGGCGTCTTTTGAAGAAACCTAATGAATTATGGGCTATAGTTCTAAAAAGTATTTACTTTCCCAGTGGTGAGTTTGCGGATACAAAAAAGGGGTATAAGGCGTCTTGGTGTTGGTCGAGTATCATAGAGGGCCGAAATATGCTACTTAAAGATTTACATTGGGACATTGGAGATGGCACATCAATCAGAATTTGGGGAGACCCATGGATCCCAAATATATCTCCTCTTGAGAAACCTTTAGACTGCCATGAGTACATTGTAAAGCATGGTCGAGTTTGTGACCTTATATCTGATAGTTGTTGGCAATTAGATCAAGTTCGTGAGTATCTTCCTGAACATGTTATCACTGCCATTACTAATATTCCTATACCTACAAATGGGTTAAGGGATAAGTTAGTATGGATCCCAGCAATTCATGGAGAATATACAGTGAAACTTGGCTACAAAAATGAGACCAGCACAACCATCGGCCAAAATTTTCTTCCAGGAACATCAAGCATTATCTCTGCTCAAGTTTGGAAATTCATCTGGAAAATCAAAGTCATCCCTCGGGTTCAACATTTCATATGGAGGATCCTTTCCAAATCTGTTGCAACAAATGAGGCACTATTGAAGCGGAAACGAGCTCCTAATCCGATATGTCCAATTTGTATGATGGCTCCTGAATCAATTGAGCACTTGTTTTTTCATTGTCCATGGACTAGATGTGTGTGGTTTGGGTGCAGTCTGGGAGTGAAGCCTGATGAGCCACAGGTATGGAACTTTGATAACTGGTGGATAAATATCACTGATGCAAAATCTGATTTGGATGATTTTGAAATTGCGTTATTATGCTGGATACTTTGGTATATTTGGAAACAACGCAATGATGTGGTTTTTAATCATTTGAGCCCAAACCCACTAGCTATAATAGAAGCTTCACATAGGTCTAATTTGGAATTCTTTGCTGCACTAGAAGGGGATACTAGAGTTCAAACACAGATGCCTAGACCATATAACATTGTGCATGTCTGGCGAGCACCCCCAGATGGCTTTCTTAAAATAAACTCTGATGGCTCTTTCCACACAATGCCAGAACAAGCGGCAGTGGGAATAATTTGTAAGGATAAAGCTGGACACTATGTATGGGGTTTTGTAGACAAAATCAAGTCCATTTCAGCATTTATGACAGAGGCTTTGGCACTGAAACGAGCACTGTTGTTAGCTATTGATCTAGGTCATGACAAGGTTATCTTTGAGACTGATTGTCAATCTTTGCATAATTGTGTGCTATCTCAACTACCAGATCTCTATGATTGGCGAAGCAGAAGTATAATCCAAGACATTATTAGTCTACTCTCATCCAAAGTTGGGTTCTCCTTGACATTCACCCCTCGTTTGGGTAATGTTGCAGCTGACTACTTAGCAGTTGAAGCTTGTAAGGGTGTGTGCCCCATGGGGTGGGTTGAAGAACCACCACTCCCTTTGTTAACTATTCTGACTTCGGATGTGGAGCAGGCCAGACATGCCTCAGAGAATGCTTTTGCCCAAGAGTAGAATCAGGATTGCTGGGATTTTGTTATTGTATTGTTGTTATTTATTCTCTGCAATTGTTTGATTTATACCGCTTTGTTATGTTATTCCTAAAACATTATTTCATCCTGGTATTTCAATAGAAATTCCTTTTGATCAAAAAAAAAAAAATAAGTGAAGCATTGAATGTCGCTACCAACGGTATTTCAGGGAGCGGCCAATCTATTTCCAACTTGTTTAGGATTGAGAACGCAGAATTTAATGGTGCTTATATAATCATGTACTGCCCTAGTAAGGTTCTTATATGTCAAGAACTTAGGGTATTTTCTTATGGTCATGATGGGAAAAGGTATGTAGGTGGTATTGCAACTCCAGGTAAGTTTCAGAAACTCAGAGTTGTGTTCAAGAAGGCTAATATTAAAAATGCCATTGATGATGCTGTTGAAGCTGTAATGAGCATATAGATGGGAAGTTGTATCCAACTTCTGAGTTAAATTTCTGTTGTGAAGTTCGGGAATATCAGTGTAATATCTATAAATAAGAGCTATCATGTTGTAAAAAGGATGTGTTGATGAAATAAATGGCTCTGTATTTCGTTATAATCCATTGGTGCTTTTTGTTTCGTCTTTAACCACAAGTGATCATTTTGAGCCTGTTGTGAGTCCCATGTGGAGAGCCCACAAGTGAAATTGAAATGTAGTTTCTGTTATATATGAAGTTTGGGGATATCGGTGCAGTATTGATAGCAAGAAGTAAGATAATTTTAATTAATTCTCAGGAATCAAAGAATCAAAGTTATTAACTCATTCAATATATCGACCAACACCTAGTAACGTAGTGGTCACTAGAGTGGCTTTAGGCCACCCCCGGGTTCGACCCACCATATGGTAATAAAAAAAAAAAACTCATTCAATATATCATAAAATTCAAATTCAAGTGATTGTCAATATTATCCCTTAAATATAAGCATATATATGAAATCTAAATATTTAATACTCTTCAAAACTATCAAATGGGTTCTTATGTCAAAACGGCGCCCTATAAGAGTATCATATAACAAGCTATGTATATGTTGTTGAAATGATATGGTTTAGTATTTCATTGGACCAACCCACAATGAGCACTCATTTTAGGGAACTAGTTTGGGTGCTCATCACTTTCATGAGCACCCAACCCCCTCAAATCTTAACCGTCCAAATCATCCAAATTTAACTTTTTGTTCTCCATTTTTTTAAAAAAATTATTTTAATGGGAGTGTAATCTAAAATAAAGATAATCTCTTAACTATCATTTTTTAAGAAAATATTTTTATTTAAAATTTATTAGTTAAACTAATTAAATATGGACTATTCAAATCATATCTAGATGGTCCATATTTGATAAGGTTTATCCAGATGACATTGTGAGTTTATAAATTAAATTCCTTTTAAAAGTAAAGGTTTATCCATCCAACATTCTGCAATATTTTTTTAAATGCACTTGATGTATTAATTGAGCACCTTAAAGTGTTTTTTAAGGAACACCCAATGTTATGAAGTAAATTTTAGTACAATTTTACCCGTAAAATGTTTTCAAAGTTGCACAATAAGCATTTTGAAGTAATTTGTGTTGGTTAAAACTTAAACCCTAGGGTAATTAGTTGTCATTCTCCTTGAAAAGAAAATGGGGAATCAAATATTTAAAAATTCTCAACTGAGAAATAACACATGCAAATCCACCAAATTCATTAAAGAGATGGCAACAAAAGTTATAACTGCAACACACCAAATCAACAAGTAAAAACTTTAAAAAAAAAAGTGTTACCTAACCTTATCCAATAAACAATCTTGCTACTTGCAGTTATATAAAACTTCGATCTAGATGTTGATCTACATTTAAATATATAAATAGAAATAATAATGCAATACTATATTAGCAAACTTTAAACGTACGTGAATACATCCTAATCACATATCATGACTCACATATCCATTTGTTTTAATCCTACGTACCAAACGTGTCCCAATGTGTCGGTTGCTAAATATCGTTTTGTGTGCCAATGCATATAATTTGTAATATCTTATTCATCTCTATAAAAAAAAAAAAATGATGTCCGTTTTGGCATTGTGCCAAGAAGATTCCTTCACTTTTTTATTTTCAAAATGACCACAAGATATATATACTATATTTTACATTTTGATGGAAAGTTCAATATTGAGGCTTCCTATTCAACCAAGCTGCACTACTACATAAAAGGATAGTTGTGGTGTTTATTTTTAAACTAACTTTGATGTTTAGGAAGTGCTACATATCCCATCATCATTAAAAAACAGTTATGGCAGTGCATCTATATATATATATATATATTTCTTATAAAAAAAACACTTTCTATAACACTTCCTTGAGAAAGGGCCACAGGAAGTGCGCCTTTCCAGTGGTCCTTTCTTAAGGAAGTGCCACAAGAAGTATATATATATATTTTTTAAATTTTTTGCTTCTTATGGCAGTTTTTTAAGGAAGTTCCACAGAAAGCATTATTTTTTAAAAAAATAATTTTTTTTTCCATATTCTTTTGAATCCTATAATTATAGTTGATAATACTACTACAAACAGTTAATTCAACGATACAAATTAACGATCGTTCCTAAAAAACAGTAGTAAAAGACAAAGAGGTGGCACTGTAGTGAATATGTGATGAGTTTCAACGACTATTTCACAAAACCAATTGTTGAAAGAGGAGCTTCAATGACTGGTTTTTTTAAGCCAGTCGTTGAAAGTAAAGTTTCAATGACTGGTCTAAGAAACAGTAATTAAAACTAGCCATTTTCATTCCCGAATTTCCCCTCTCCTTTATTAATCTTGTTTTTTAGCTTTGCCATGGCATGCCATAAAAAAAAAGTCTAAAATTGGATACAATGATTGGTTTTGAAACCAATCATTGAAAATGGATACAATGACTGGTTTCAAAACCAGTCATTGAAAATCAGAGCTTCAACGACTGGTTTCTAAAACCAGTCGTTTAAACTGTGCTTTACAATGACTAGTTTAAAAATCAGTCATCTTAAATACGCTCAGAGTTAAAGTTGTTTGCAGAACCTGTTAGAGCAGCGTAAATTAGAATAGTAAAGCTAGTTTTGTACACTCAGAGGCTCTATTTTTCTCCATTGGCGCACCTGCATTCTCCATTTCTTCAATTTTTAGTCCTCCAAAGAGGAGATAGAGCCTGAGTAAATGAGAAGTGGGTTCTTCTTACATTGGTCTCGGTTGTCTTTGTTCTCCCTCCTCTTCTCAGTCCTCTATTATTGCTGTGGGTTCTGTAGCTGTTGGGTCGATCCTTCCTGGTTTCCCTCTTCTCTGTCCCGATAAGGTAAGGCACGAAAATTATATTTTATTTGATTGGGTGCTTCGTTTCATCCTCTGAACTTTCAATGTTGGTTTTTTTCATTCTCAAAGATGCAGTATTCAACTTTATGTGTGTGTTCTATAGCTTGGTCAATCCTCCTAGCCTATTGATTGTTTGGTTTTTTTTTTTTCATCCCTCTTTGTTGATTTTTGTCACTCTTAATTGGTAAGTTGCGATATTGGCATTGCTCATTTGAACTTTCACATGTGTGGACCTTCACTCATTGTTTGAAACCAAAAAGTGGGAAGCTTAAAACTGATTTGGACTTATGAGTTCGAAAGTGAAGCTAGAAAAATTGAGTTTTAAGTGTTGAATTAATTATGATTTGGACTTATATTTGCAAGTGTTGAATCGCTGTTGTAGGTGTTGAAACAATGTGTTTTAAGACTTATGAGTTTGAAATTGAAGATGGAAAAATTGACTTGTAATTACTATTAGATACTTACCATACTTAATAGTTATCTTAAATGCATAATACATGTTTGAAGTATTAAAATGGTGATTTAAGCATTGCTCTTTATTTACAAGTTTAAACCAAACCAATCCATTGTAATTAATTCTGTAGGGGAAAAAAAGTAAAACATATATTCAAAAACATATATATACAAGCACCTTCGGACAATAAATTTTACAATAGAGGATTATTCAAATAATTTTCCCTTAAAAAAATATTTTGTACCATGTACTTATAAAAATAAAACATATATTCAAATTACATATAGATATAAACATTATGTGAGACTAATGGGAAATATATGGTACTCCCTCATGTCATACACTTAGTATCAGATAACTAATTTGCATGTATTGAAAAAGTTGATGAAGTTAATTATTTGTAAGAAAATGTGTGCTACTTTTTCTTAAATACTACCATCAGTAACAATTTGTATTGAAAGCTTCCACATTTAGTGTCATGCAATTGCAAGTCTGCAACATTGATTAGGATTTTCTAAAACTTTTGCTTTGGTAATCTAAGGCGTTTGAGATTTTTTAAGTAAGTCCAACATTTATTCTATCAAGCTTGTAGGCCAATTAGCCCCACAAGCCTAGCGTAATACCATGCATGATGACCCCAAAAATTTTAGTTGTTCCTATAAAATATTTTAATTGTCCCCACCACCCTATAAAGAAATTTACTTACTTAAAAAATGTAACTTACTTTAATTATTTATTCAATAGGTTGCCTAAAGATGGAAATTTATTTTTAGGTGTTTGTTCTGAAGGAATTTTATTGTTAAATGATGTTCAGTTTGTGCAAGTTATTTTTATTAATGCTTTCATTGGAAATATTTAGCAATAAATGAAGTTATGAAAAAATATATACTCGTATATTCGTTATAACATTTACAAAATGTAGAGAGAGCTGAATTTTGTGAATAATTGTACTTCTAGCTCATTCATTACAACAATTAAGGTACATTATCATGAATTAGAAGTACTGCAAATTTAATTATTTACCCCACGTCATTAAATTTCATTTCTGGGACCTTCATCTTTTGGAATTAGAAAGTGGGCTGCCTACTTTTTTTTTTCCTTGTTTACATGATAAACCAACCAATGTAAATATGTTTGACATTTCCTAATATTTTATATTTCATATCATTATTCTTCATGATCCATCTAATTTTTGTGCACGTTCTTGCCTTGTATTGAATTTTTTTCAATATTGTAGATTAGTAACACCATATGATTTTCATTAAAGTTTTTTGCTACTAGCTAGTCTGTCACATTGATAAGTTTAACTTTTACAACAACATGCCAATATATATAGGCTCCTGAATAGAACTTTGCAATTTTTGTGTTTAAATTTTGCCCATCCAATTTTATAATTAGCATAATGGTAAAGTTGAGTGTTGCTGAAAATGGATTAGGTATTAACAAAATGGATCACAATTGGATGAATGCATTGAGAACTAGCGAAGAATATGAGGATAGGGTGGAAACGTTTATTGAATTTGCTACAAAGAATATGCCTAGTAAAAATGGGAAGTATTTGGGTCAATGTGTCAACTGTTTAAATGGGAGTAGATGGGATGTTGATGATATAAGAGATCACTTACTTTGTGATGAAATAAATCTTCGGTACACAAGGTGGATATGGCATAGTAAGGAAGTATTTGCTCATGCATCCCACGAGAAGGAGGTAGTTGATGTCGATATGATGATAGAATGGAGAAAATGATTCATGATGTTGAGGTTGAATGTTTTGCTCAATCACCTATATATGATAGTGTGTAGAGTAATGTAGAGACACCATTGTACTCTAGATGTACTAAGTATACACGATTGTCAGGTATTTTGCACTTGGTCAATTGAAAGGCAACTTATAGGTGGACTGATAGTAGTTTCATATTGTTACTTGAATTGTTGTGTGATATGTTTCCAGAGGATAATGCACTTCTAAATCATATGTGTGAGGCCAAGAAAATCTTGTCTACGATGGGTATGGAGTATAAAAAGATACATGCTTGCCCTAATGACTGCATATTGTATAGAAAACAATATGAAGGACTAAGTGAGTGTCCAAAATATAAAACTTCCAGATAAAAAGTGAAGAAAAGTGTTGGTTGTGATGATGAGACAAGAAAAAGGTAACCTTTAAAGGTTTTATGGTATCTTCCAATCATACCGTTGTTTAAACAAATGTTTTACAATGCGAAAGAAGCGAAGAAGTTGAAATGGCATTATGATGAGCAAATATGTGATGGAAAATATATTAGGCACCCGGCTGACTCTCCACAATGGTAGAAAATAGATGAAATGTTTCTGGGATTTGGCAATGAGTCAAGAAACCTTCGACTTGGGCTTTGCACATAGAGAATCAATCCTTATAGTACTCTTAGCAGTATACATAGTGCATGGCTGGTCTTGCTGGTGATTTACAACTTACCTCCCTGGTTGTGTATGTAATGCAAGTATATGATGCTTTCTATGATGATTTCAAGACCAAAATAGCTAGAGAACGATATCGATGTCTTCTTGGCACCTTTGATAGAGGACTTAAAGAAGTTGTGGGAGGATGGCGTCAATGTGTTTGATGCATAAAAGAAAGATTCGTTTAAGCTATGTGCAATGATTTTCACCACGATTAATGACTTTCCTGCATATGGAAACTTGTTAGGGTACAGTGTGAAGGGCCATAAAGCATGTCCAATATATGAGCAGGCACACACTTCCATAAACTTAAGCATGGTAGAAAAATGGTCTACCTTGGTCATAGGTGATTTCTTCCTCGGTTCCACTCGTACTTCGGGCTAAAAAAGACTTTCAATGGTTTGTCGGAGAATAGAATGGCTCTAAAGGCATTAATTGGAGATGAGGTTTATAGTCGGGTGGAAAGAATCAATGTCACTTTTGGTAAGCATCAAAGGACTCCGGGTGAGAAGAATATATGGAAGAAAGGGTCAATTTTCTTTGATATTCCATATTGGCGTAGCCTTCATGTGAGACACAGTATTGATGTGATGCATGTGGAGAAAAATGTATGTGATAGCCTTGTTGGTACGCTTTTACACATACCAGGGAAAACTAAAGATGGAATTAGTGTGAGCCTAGACTTTGTTGAAATGGGAATAAGAGAATGACTACATCTACAACTAAGAGATGATGATAAGAGAGCGCATATGGAACCAGCAATGCTTATATTGTGAAAAGTATAGAGAAGTTTGTATGGGTGTTTGCATGTCATGAAGGTGCCACAAGGGTATTCTTCTAATGTAAGCAAGCTTGTGTCAATAGAGGATTTCAAGTTAGTAGGAATGAAGTCAATATGTGATTATCTATATGCTTTGTATGCCATGTTTTGTGACATGAGTTATAGACACACATTCTCTAACTGGTGTGGGAAAAACACAAGTACCATATAAGGGAAAAGTACAAGTACCCTAATGGCCCAAAAGGGATCCGCTTATGAGATACTAGGCACAAGTCGAGGTCGTACAGTTAAATAATCCTGAATAATACATACAACAAGTGTGGCCACAAGTTAGGGTCATATAGTCATATTATCCTAAATTATGAGTGCAACTAACGGTGACACAAGTCCTGGCAGATAGTCATCTACGCGGGAATAGGGTAAACGTAAGGGTTCTAACAATAGTTGGCCTTGAATATGTGCACATTCCGATTTTCATTTTGTTAATGTTATAATTCTATTACTTATATGTGCATGGCATATTTATGTATCATGTTTTTTATAAATGATTGTGTATTACTATGGAGGCCAAGTAGGATCCAATCGAGGTAGTAAGACACATACGGGCAGTTAGTGCAGCCCCACCTATAATGTATTTGATAATGTGAAACATTAGGTCACTACAAAAAAAATGGTATTCTGTAGCGGTGGCATTGTAGCGGTTTGATATAACTGCTACAAATTATAGTATTTGTAGCGGTTTAGATCTAAATCGGTGCAAATTTGTAGCGGCAAGCTACACGCCAAGTGGCGTGATAGATTAGCAGTATTTTTTGTAGTGGTTAGGCAGAAAAAACCGCTACAAATTTGGCGCGAAATTCCAGCTAAAACTTGTAGCGGTTTAGTTGTAGCGGTTAATAAACAAAAACCGCTACAATATTCCCGCCACTTGGCGTGACCAAGACCCGCCAACAGTGCAGCGGTTATTTGTAGCGGTTATAGCAACAAAACCGCTACAAAATCCCAAATGTCAGGTATTTGTAGTGGTTATAGGGATATAACCGCTATAGAATTTCAGGAGTCTCTAAGTTTGTAGCGGTTCTGGACCATAACCGCTACAAAATTTCAAAGGTTCTTGTACTTTGTAGTAGTTATTAGAAAACTGCTATAAATTTAAGTTGCCCTTCGTGATTTGTAGCAGTTAACATAGCGGTTATTAGGATAACTACTACAAATTGCTGGCCTATTTAAGGCCCATCTCCCTCCTTTTTTCTGTTTTCTCATTTTGTTTCCTGAAGTTTCTCTGAGTGTTTTCCTTTAGACTTGAGTGTTCAAACGTCTGTGAAGGAGTTTTTGCTGCAGTATTTCTCAGTATTTGCACTTGAGGTACGTAGATAAGACGTATTTTATTTGTATTTGTATTTTTATTAGATTTTTGCATAATAATGTGACTAAAATATTTTTTTTTGAATTTTTATAGTTGATATGGCTTCTAGAGAGGATAGGGGGAAGGCCCCTGAAGTCCCCAGACCGATTTTACGGGGTGCCAGCAGCCGAGCAGGGGGCAGAGGGAGGGGGTAGCGCTGAGGCAGGGTGATCGTGGCATTTCAGCCCATCCCCCCATAGGAGTCGGCCCTACCACATGCACCGCAGACAATCCCACAGTCGAGAACTACAACGAGGAGGACTTTAAGATCCCGATTGGGCTCAGGGAGATGGAGTAGCTCCTCGATGAGGAGGCTCGGGAGCAGAACAACCCACGAGGGTCGTCTTCGCGGTCCACTGGGTTTGAGGTACAGGTCCAAGGTAAATAAATTTTTTATTTAATAAATTATTTATTTAAATTCAAAATATTAAATTTGAATTACAATTTATCTAACATGCGGTAAACTATGCAGATGAGCAGGGGAACATGTTGACGAGGAGGCTGGACGTGGCCGGTCTGAACAGTATGGACCGGACCCTGTGAGTTATAGTGCCGTGGAATAAGGGCATTGACCAGCCCATCGACAATAAGGGTCACCTATTCAACCGCTTCCTGAATGACCTGGGCGCGAACTGGATGCGGTTCCCCTTCACTTCAAGAAGTGGAGGCATGTTCCGAAGGGGCCGAAAGACCAGGCTTGGTAGGAGGTGGTTTAGGTAATTAATAGTATTTAATTAATATTTTTTGTAATTAATTCTATTTAATTAATATTTTTAATAGTATTTTTGTAATTATTGATATTTAAATAATTTTTTTGCAGCTGCGGTTTGCCGTCCGGGGCAACCGCAAGAGGTATACCCTCTTGAAGATGCTTGACGGTTGGAGGAACAGGAGGAACCATCTCTTCCGCAGGGTGGATAAGGACAGGACGATGCCTCTGGCGCAACTAATCGAGAGTGTCCCAGACGGCGTGCCGCCGAACGACTGGGCGAGTTTCGTCCAATTCAGGAGGAGCCCTGAGGGGCAGGTAATGTATTTATTAGATTCTTTATATATAATTTTGTAATTGTTAATTATTAAATTATAATTTCAATTTAATTATTTTTTCAGGAGCTTTCTCAGAGGAACACCAGGATCCATGCGCAGCAGACGATCCACCATACAGCAGGATTGATGACCTTTTCTGTCACCTACAGTGAGCTGGTAAGTTTTCAAAATATCACTGACTTTTAGCTGGTTATTTCATAATACTAATTGAATTTTGTAATTGTTTTAGGAGAAGAAGGCACAACAGGAGAACCGACAGACAAACTTGTTAGAATCGGTAGGCACAGCAGAAGAATTTTAAATATTTTCACCGATCCTAATCAAGGATCTATCAACTGCATTTAAACCAAGTTGGAAGGATTCATACCTTTTGATGATTCAGAGTTTTCACGATCTCTAGGAGCCAACACGTCAGGTCCGCTCCCTCTACCGGTATCCACACGAATGCTCTCCAACCGAGACTGCGTGCTAGCGCCTCTAATGTCTTCTAGGGTTTCACTTGCGGCTCTCAATTCTCATGTGTATATCAATATATCTGCTCTATTAAGTTTATAACCTATGAGGGCTATTTTCAAATTTCAAAATTAATCATCATTAATTTCGAAATTAATTAACAATTAATTATCTTGATGAGCTAATTAAATAAATTCAGTTTAAATTAAATTTGTCCAACAGTTTTAATTTAACGTATTTATTTAATCCAAATAAAGAGCCATTAGATTAATTTATCTTCATAAATTAAATCTGAGATACTATATCTCTTTCATGTTAGTTATTAAATTTAATATATCTTAATAAATTAAATTTAAAACTAACACAATATAATAATATCATATAATATATATATACATATTTATATATATATATATAAGATATATATTTCGAAAATATATATATCTATATAATATTATTAATGAATTTTATATTATATATATAAAAATATAAAATTCGTCCACCCTAAATCAAACATTATCTCGTGTTGGGCCATTTTTATGTGGGACCCTGTAGGCCCATACGAAGTTGGCAGTAGGCCAATAACTATACTAACCTAAAAGTCGCAAGCGTCCTCTAGCAAGACATTAGGACTACCCAATTCATATGAGGATCATTATCACGATGCAACCTGTCATACAACTATGTCACGTCCCTTTTGTCACACAATATATCGATCAAGGATAAGGCATGGATAATGTCATCCTCTTGTTCCTAACCATTACTTTCTTGATTCCTGAGTAGCCTGATAACAGAGACAAAAACTCCTTTCATCATAGTATAGCCATACATTTCTCAGACTTACTCATCGAGGGGCCCAGTAATATCTCTATACTAATGTGAGGGACAAATTCCATCTTGATCATTCATATTCTTCTGCATCAAAAACCACCAAGCCCGATCGTAGCCTTTATCATCACCCGGTCAAAAGTGACTTTTGACTAGTTCAAAGCTTAGCAACTCTCATATAGGAATCCATGATGACCTCAGGTTTAAGGGCATTGTGACGTGGTCATACATGAGAAAAGCTTATGACTTGATCTATATAGCTTTCTCATAGTGGGTCGGTCCAGCACCTTGTAGTCTTACAAGTGCCTAAGACTTTGATTCGTATCTCCATATCTTATAAAAGTCATACTGATCTTGTTTCATCTCTGCTCCCGCATAGATACTGACTAGGGACATTTTAGGACAATCTTTATGAATTATCCAAGGATACAATTATTACAGTTAACATGCAAATAATATGATAACAAAATGGAGAAATTTCATTAAAATAATAATGTTCAAAGTACAATGATTGGCCCTTAGGGCACAATTTCCAACAGGACTATGGGGAGTTGTACGACATCACACACAGACACCGTGAGAGGATTGCGACCTCTCAGTAGGTAGAGGCGGCCATTGTAAGTAATTTTATTATTATAATTTTTTTAAAACCAACTTAATAATGAAAAATGCTAATTAGTAATTATTTCATAAAATGGCAGGAGCGGATGCAACAGTCGCAGGTTGAGCTGCGACAGACCCAGGCCGAGGAGTCAAAGGGGTTAGTGGATCGATGGCTCCTTTGAAGGCGGGTCTGGGTCAGGCTGAGCACCCCAAAAGTGTGCGGGGGATGGGGATAGGCGCCAGACCTAGCATGGTCTACGGCAGGAGCGCCGCCTTTGAGGCTGGCAACTCTAGAGGGGTCAGTCGTCTGAGGGACGAGTCTATTGACCAGCTACGGTCAGATTTGGAGTAGCAGATGGCACAACAGCAATAGCAGATGCACCAGCTGCATCTGCAGTAGATGCAGCTGCAGGCTGATTTGATCTACACTCATAAGACGTAGTGGTGTGATATCACGAACAACATGCTCGAGCAGTCATGGAGTCGCCTGTTCCCGGATGAGCAGCATCCACAGGTTCCCCCTGTCCCTCGATACGTCATCCAACCTACTCCTCGTTCTCCTACTCCTGTTGATGATGATGGTGCGGTTCACTCTGCCCAGCGGCCTGATCCAGCAGCACCTAAGGGAGCCCCACCTGACGGAGCACCAGATGATCAGCCCCCAGCTACTTAGTTTAGGACATCTTTTTTTTATTTGTTGTTGAAACATTTGTAAATAAATAAATATAATTTTGTATTTTAGAACTTAAATTCTTATTCCATAATTATATTTATATTATTAGACCGCGTTGTTGAATTTGTGAATTAATTGGAACAATATTATTTATATTTCTAAAATAAAGCATATATGTATTTGTAGTGGTTTTATAATAAAAACCGCTACAAATATATATGGTTGTAGCGGTTCTACAATAAAAACTGCTACAAACATATACGGTTGTAGCAGTTCTATATTAAAAACTGCTACAAATATACATAATATTTGTAGCAGTTCTACAATATGAACCGCTACAAATATCAACATTTGAATTTTGGAATTTGCCGCCTTTGTGCACATTTGTAGCAGTTATTTTATGTATAACTGCTACAAATTAAAAATAATTTTTCCATTTGATGTCCAACGGTTTTAATATTAGTAGCGGTTGTATATATAGAACCGCTACTAATACTCAACTTTTAAATTTTGAATTTCCCACCACTGTGTGCAAAATTCCAATGACTTGAAAATTAGTAGCGGTTTTATACATATAACCGCTACTAATTTTTTAGAATTGTAGCAGTTAGTGTAGCGGTTTTTAAACCGCTACAAAATTTTAAACGTTGGAATTTCAGAATATAAGGTTCTTGGCATTCGTCATTCTTTATTCACTCATCTTCTTCTCTCTCACTAGTGTAAGAGGCAAGCTTCACCCAAGAGGGGGGTGAATTGGGTGATGTTATAAATTTTTCGCTTGATGTGGTGATATGAAAAATATAGTAGATAGAGTAGAGTTGAGAAGATTTGAACACAGAGAGTTATACTGGTTCGGCCTAACAACAAGGCCTACGTCCAGTCCTCAGAGATCAAGACCTACTGAGATTTTCACTATACTTCCAAGATTCAATGGGCTCTCAGAACGCCACAAAACAACAATTGTCCTTGAACGGACTACGAGCAGAAATATTCTCTTACTAAGAAATTTCTCTCCCCCTTACGACAAGTCTTACGTGCAGAAAAACAACCTATGACCTTTCTCACTTGCTTATGTATACAAGGCTTATGAGCAGCAACGTTCTCTCCTGCTTACACCTCTGTAAGTCTTACGAGCAGCAACGTTCTCTTCTGCTTTTATCTTATAAGACTTATGAATGGAAGGTTCAACAAGGAATTCTCTCAACTGCTTCTCTCGTAAAGAAAAACTACCCTCTCAAGGTCCCAATACCTTGAGATCACATAAACATATAATTTGAATTGTATGAAGACTCTCTCACAAAGTAAATGAATAAACACTGAAGATCAATGTGTATACAGAGGAAAAAGATGAATAGCAGAAACTTAGTATGAGCTTATGAATGCATGTGCTACGTTCTATCTTTGTTCTCCTTGAATCTCTATATATATAGTTGCTCCAGTTTTTGCCCGTTTGGAAACTCTTCATTTGTGGAGCGGGACATTTGAAATTACTGGCAGACATGCGCATGTTTTGAATAATCTGAGTGTGGTCGGTGACAGCGTGTATATAATCATATTGTCTGCCGTTATTTGACTTTTCCTCATGTGGTCCAATTCCAACGTTTATATTCCTGTATTATACTTTTAAGATAATCAAAACAATGTTAAACAATGATAAAGAGTAATGATGATATGAATAAACAATAATAAACTATATTCGGAATGAACGTTGTGATACTTAGCATTTTCGGTGGTCAAACAGGGCATCACTCGAGCATGAAAGATTCACTTCGAGTGATCTCCTATTTTCCTTCATATACCTCTGTTATCGGGTTGTGCTCGCATAGAAAATCAGAGAGACAAAATCTTCACTCGCGGGTGAAGTGAGGTCTCACTCGAGCACAAAACCTCTGCTCGAGTGATCTTGCAATTTTCACAGGGAATGTCCTCTCGGGTCATCACTCGCACACCTTATTGAGAAGAGTGAGAATTTGTACTCGCGGGTGAAATGGACTCTCACTCGAGCACACTTACCTCTGCTCGAGTGAGACGCATATTCTCAGGGAATATGCTCTCAATATCATCACTCGCATCAGATTTTCAGAGGGATAGAATTTTTACTCGCGAGTGATCTGAGCCCTCACTTCGAGCACAATGCCTCTGCTCGAGTGAGAAGAATATTCTCAAGAATTATACCTTTTGAACAAGCACTTGCAGCAGATTTGGAGAGGGAATGAATTTTCACTTGCAAGCATTGATGTGTCACTTCGAGCATGAACGGGTGTGCTCGAGCACACTTGCACTCCTATGAACTTCATGACTCTCGGCCAAGTGCTCGCAGTACCCTGCTTGAGTGAACAAAGGAAGCATGCCATTACTTGCTCTCGGCCAAGTGCTCACAGCACCCTGCTCGAGTGAACAAAGGAAGCATGCCATTACTTGCTCTCGGCCAAGTGCTCGCAGACCCTCACTCGCATGTGTGCTCGAGTGATCTAGTGATCACAAAGGAAAAATTCCTCTCGGGTACATACTTTCTAGCTTTCTCTCACACCTGCTCGAGTGCAAAGGAGATCTCTGCTCGAGCACAAACATCCTGCTCGAGCACTCAAGTGCAAATTCACAACAGATATCAGCAAAACATCAAATATGCATTTGGTAACTTGGAAACTTTTCTTAACCTTCTAAAAACATGTTTTGCACATAATTGAGTTATTGTTATCATCAAAACTTGGGATCTAACAACTAGTAGCTATGAATAAATCATGGATCAGGTTGCCGTGCAATTCTCCAGAATATTTGTACTGATTAAACAATTTCTTGGATTTCACATTTACTGACGCCAGCTGTAACGGCAAGATCATCTGTTTGTGTCAGAGATGCAAGTTCAAGAAGTGGCATGCAGGAAATATTGTGAAGGAACATTTGCTTCTGAAGCCTTTCCCTGAGGACTATACGTTTTGGGTAGTTCATGGTGAGAAGGCCGGCATTAGATATGATGATGCTCTTCCTCGAAGTTCTCAAGTAGGCGTTGAAGTAGATGAAGATGAACCTGTGAATGATGCTATGCGTGATGCGTTTGGATTTCAAGGCGGCAACTTCAATGAAGAAGTGCACGGTTTTGAGCCGGTTTTTATGAGGAATGAAGCAGCTCAGGATTTTTTCATCTTGATGGATGAATCAGACCGTCCTTTATATCAAGGTTGTTGTAAATATTCTAAATTATCTTTCTTGATCAAATTGTATCATATCAAGTACTTGTGTAGAATCACAGATAAGGGAATGTCGATATTGCTCTAATTATTACAAGATGCATTCCCCGACGCTGAGATTCCCATAACGTTCTACGAGGCCAAGAAGATTATCAACAGGTTGGGGTTGAACTATCAAAAGATTGATACATGCCCAAACGATTGTAGGCTGTATTGGGGAGATAATTCCAGCAGGGAGACTTGTAAGAGATGTCACACATTGAGGTACAAGACAATTCGGAAGGGGAAAAAGCAGAAGAAGAAACCTGCAAAGATTCTCAGGTACTTCCCTTTGAAACCTCGCCTACAAAGATTATTTATGTCTTCTAAAACTGCGGAGCACATGAGGTGGCATGCCATTGATAACAATAAAGACGGTAAATTAAGACATCCGCGGGATTCAGATGCTTGGAAAACGTTTGACAACGACTTTCCAGATTTCGCGACTGACCCCAGAAATGTTCGCCTTGCTTTGGCGACCGACGGTTTCAATCCTTTCGGGAATCTTAGCACAAGTTACAGTATTTGACCGGTAGTCTTAGTTCCCTACAACTTACCCCCTGGATGTGTATGAAACAAAGCTCTTTCATTATGTTTATGATCATTCCAGGCAAAAAGGCATCGGGCAATGACATCGATGTGTATCTCCAACTGCTTATTGCGGAATTAAAAACCGCTACTAACTAAATTAAAACTTTGTAGCGGTTATTAAACCACTACAAAATTAAAAATAACCACTACTAACTAAAAACCGCTACAAAATGGATACATTAATTGCTACAAATAATACGTGGATCCCTATAAATACCCTTACCACAACTCATTTCAAACACTCCCCAATTTCTTTTCACCTTACCTTTCTTTCATTTTCTCTCATTTACAATTTCTTTTGTATGAGTATAGGAGCTAAATAATACGATCAAATATGGTAACAAGTTTTTTTATTTTTTTTTACAAAACTTCTTTCCTTTATATAAAATTTATTCTCACCATTTTTTTTCCAGATATTTTAGAGTTGTATCTCA
This sequence comes from Inga laurina, assembly GCA_963855925.1. NCBI lineage: Eukaryota > Viridiplantae > Streptophyta > Magnoliopsida > Fabales > Fabaceae > Inga > Inga laurina. The sequence continues at coordinate 60,057,727 of OY979708.1, forward strand.
TTTCAATCTATTTTTCATACACAATTACATTATATTAGACAACATAATAATTCCTTATTACCTACGTATCCTTAATAATATTATTAATATAATTTTTATACTAATCCAATTAAATTACATTTTTTATTTTAATTTATTAATAAGTTAAACTATTGAATAATAAGCTAATTAAATTAGTTAAACTAATAAAAAATAAACTATTTAATTTAATATTAAAAGAACAGAAACAAATGATTGTATATTTTTAAAAAAAAATTTTAAATATTTGTAGCGGTTATTAAACCGCTACTAACAAACGCGCCTTTTTAAACTCAAATTAAATTTTTTTGCGCTAAATTTGAATTTCATGAAATTAGTAGCGGTTTTATAACCGCTACAAATTTCATAAAAATTCAAAATTATCAGCGGTTTCTTAACCGCTACAAAATTGAAAAAATGTCATTTTTCTTTTCCCGCCTTCAAAATTTCAATTTTTTATATTTGTAGCGGTTATAAATATCTCTGAAAAAAATTTCGTTCATAGGGATGTTGTAGTGGTTTTTTGCAACCGCTACAAAGGATGTAGCGGTTATTTTCTGTGAGTAGCGGTTTTATATAACCGCTACAAAACCGCTTGCAACATACGATTTAGTAGTGGTTTTCCTAACCGCTACTAATGTTGTTTGTAGCGGTTAAAATTGCTACTAATACCCATTTTTAACCGCTACTAAATCACATTTTTTTGTAGTGAGTGGGTAGCAAAAGTTTGGTGAATTTATGTGCAATTTTTTAGAGTTACAAGAGAGGTTAACTTTGCACCATGTTTAAACTCGTTTGGTCTACAAAGTCATAGCTTGTATGGCCAAAAGTATTACACCCTGTATGGTGTGCAGTGATAAGACTTGAGGGGTCAACAGTATTACATCCTGTGTGGTATATAGTAACATAAACCTGCATGGTTTATGGTGGCATGACTTGTGTGGTCAATAGTCTCACAACCTATATGGTCTGTGGTAACAAATGTAAATGGAAATTGGGATGATCCCTAGTGTTGTAGGACATAATAGTGGTGAATATCTCTCAACAGATGTTGCCTCAAAGAATCAATTACCTACTCATGTTATAGTGTACACAGTATGACCACTAAGGGTCAAATAGTCATTTTTTCTCGTACACCCAACAGGCAATCATAAATACAAACAGTCATGTGTAAAGGCATATATGCTAGCAGTAAGCTCTAATGTACATGTTTGTATAGGGTAGTAAGATAGGGATGTTCAGTGTTGTGAGAATATAGTGAAATAAGTCATAAGGCTAAATACACTAGGTAGTGTCGCGACAAGGCAACAAGGACTAGAGTCATTGGTGGACTCTATGTTCTGAGATTATAAGACCTGTTAGCCTAGTATGTCCTCAGGCTAATAGATCTCCATACAATTAGTGTTATGCTAAATAGTGACAGAGGCAGTATGACTTGGTGTACATGTTTGCATGGGGTAACATCCCTGGGCAGTAAGACTATATGGACAAACAGTGCAATAATGGGTTGTGTCCCATGAGCAAAAAACAGGTGGAATATTAAGTATTGATAGACATTTAACACACACATAAGATCTTTTGTGATGCATGCTTTAAGGACATGCATACCATAGGGATAAGTTCATACTAAGATGGGATTCCATGAGGATAATCAGCATTATAGGATATTTGAAATTTTAAGGATAACAATTTATTGACGGGAGAAGAAATGTAACATCCCAAATTGGATTCACTAAAATTCCTTTCATCTTGTGGCATTAAAAGGAATAAATGATGAATTATGAAGTACATGAAATGCCAAAACAATGTAAATTACAGACACACGCAACATGATTATGTTTAGAGCATAAATTGTAAAATGTGGATTTACATCCAGTGTGTTTTCCTGTATGGCAGTCTAGTTGTGTGATGGTATTGGATGACCAAATGATGTCTAATGAATAAGAAAATTTTCAGAATAAAGATAGACTTATCAAGCTTTAATTTGATAGGTCATATAAGTCATTTAGAGCTATACACTAAGAGTATGTATTTTTTAAATTAGCCAAGTAAAATTGGCAAGTTTATGCGGCAGTATCCAATAAATGGCAATTCTGTAATACTATGCGTCCATTTGGCTAAAGAAAATATTTTTTCTTAAAAATATACTTAATAAGGGTTATGCAGCCTTTGAAACCACTACAATTGGACATCTATAAATAAAGATATGATTTTTAAAAGTTTAATGAAAATTTTGTCAGCATTTAGGCAAGTTGTGTTTTATTGTAATGGGTTTAGACACTCTAGTATCCCTATGTGGCTACATTATTTGTAATTATTATATACAATCTATGTGTGTAATTTCTATAATGAAGTACTTATTATCTATATTTTTATGCTATTTTTGTGTACCTACCGAACTTAGTGTGGGTCTTACAAAGGACTTAAAGAAGTTGTGGAAGGATGGCATAGATGTGTTTGTTGAATATAAACAAAAGTCCTCTAAGCAAGGTAATGATTTTCACCATGATTAATGACTTCTCTACATTTGGAAACTTGCCATGATATAGTGTGAAAGGGGCATAATACATGTATGATATGTAAAGCAAGCAGACACTTTTATGTCATGAAGAGGCTTACCACAAGCAACGTGTTTGAATGTCCTCATAGCCCTATCAGCAAAATCACAAAGGTTACTTATTTTACACAAATTCCATGAATTGCTAATAATAGGTAATGCAAGAAAACTTACAAACTAATGGTTTTCTTCAATTCATTCCCTAATTTGTAGTGAAGGGAGCACAAAAGGATTACAGTATAACTCTTCTAGCATAGAAGAACCAATTGCCAATAATCACTGAAAAAAGGGATGGCTATTAAGCAAATATAAAGTATTATATATTATGAAATATAAATTTTTTCTTACCCATGCACATATAGGCCAAGAAACACTTAATTGGGTTTTCACTAAGCCTCTCCGATAAGTATGTGTGTCTAATAGCAGCAGTGATCCCTTTTCATGGTTTTGAACTGGGCATAGGAATCTAAATTTATCGCTTTTACCAGAGGAAACCAACCTATAATTTATGTACCTACAATAATGCAAGCACGTAAATCAAAGTTTAACGACATAATTTGTAAAATATTTACTACCAATTAAAGAAGATACTTACATTAAAAATAGTTGAACAATTAAAACCATAAGTTGTTGTCTAGGAGCTACCAGAGAAATTAAATCATCCCTCTCGAGATAGCATTGCAACCCTGACTGGCCAACAACTGAATCCGTAGGCCAATCTCTTATTTGAAAGAACATATCATATGCCATTAGAATCACTTGTTGCATGACATTCAATAGAGGCAATAAAGCTTCTTGAGTAGAGGAAGGCGTAGTTGCTGCTTTGATTTGCGTTTTCTTAGCTTGATCAGAAATAAGGTTCTTTGGCCACAAGATGAAAGAATAGAGGGCATCGCTCACAATCTTGAAGGCATCAACTGGGATAGGGAAAGGTGCATATGCAAATATCACCTTTTCAATTACCACTCTAACTTGATCATTTTTTATTTGTTGGTGGTGGACAGTTAATCCCAAGTTATGCACGCTCCCTATACAACTAATCATCTCAGATGATCCTCTAAATATAGGTCACAAGGCTCACCAATTTCTTTTCTAGGACCCTCTGCTGATTGACCAATATTGTAACAACTCCCTTTAGTGCTCTTCTTAGGTGCAAGCGAATGTGCTTGGGGAGTACTGGAATCTTGTCTTGTGCTCACAATGATAATCATTTTGTCCTTCATCTAGCTCAACCTTTCTTCTAATCATGTATCAAATGATGGCTCAACCTCGGTCTGTGCTTTCGCCCTTACAGTGGCCAATATGTACTTCATCTCCTCCCTAGTCCCATACTTAAGGAATGGCAAGGGGGTGCTCTAAAGTAATCCCTTATACCTATCCTTCCTTTAACTCCCCTAATGTAATATCCTGATTTGTGGTTAGGGCTAATGACTATGAGAATTATTGTAATTAGTGTAATTAAGAACTTTTGAAATTTATGTAATATGAATTTGGTGTACATATGTGTGGTATTTAAGATCAAGGGTTGAGATTCATTGATCAGGGGTCGGAATCCTATGCTTTGCGTTTGTGTGAGCTTTTTGAGAGAGTGTGTGGATTTGGACATGTGGCATTATGTGAGCTATTGGATGAAGCCACAAAAGGACAAAACACCACTTTTCCTCTTTCTCTCTCTCCAACTCGGTGGAAGTGTGTATGGGAGGGAAAAGATCACACTTCATCATCATCATTACACCATCTCACTATTTTCTCTCTTTTCTACCTCCATTTCTGGCGCTCAAGCAAGGGGGAAAGGAAAAGAGAAAGCTTGAATCTTGGTAAGTTGTCATCCTCTTTTGCTCATATTCTTTTCCCTAATATTGTGTATCTCATTAAGAGCTTCATTGTGGTTGTTGTAGAACCTTGAGAAGTGTTGATTTGTGATTTGGTCAAAATTAGAAGTTGGAGAATCAAGATTTTGGATTGGGCAAAGTGAAGAGGTAGGCATTTAGTGCATTTGTATATATATTGCTTGTGATTCTGGATAAGTTGGGTAAAATCTGGAAATTGCCCTAGTTATGCCTATTTCTGGATATATAAAGTTCATTGTGATTGATGATTGGAAATGATTTATTGAGGAGATATATGAGCATTTGATTTAGTTTTGTAATGTTAGAAATGTGTTAAGGGAAATAGGATATTTGTTGTGATAGAGACCTAGGAGCTTGATTGTGGTCAAAATGGTTTTTGGAGTGTTTTTGGAGTTACCAATGTGTCCCTTAAGTCATTGTAAGTGTGTATGAACTTTGGTTAGAGTTTGGGGGTCATTGGTATCAGTTTTGACCATCTGGTGTTTGCTGAGATGATCTGCATTTTTGGTCTCTGATGCACAACACTCGAGCACGGGATGATCATGCTCGAGTGATGTGAGAATTTTCCCTTTTCTGCTTGAGTGATAGTTAGGGTTCTTTGAAGGAATCTCAAGTGCATTTCCTTGTACTCGAGTGAGGGAAGATTATGCTCAAGTGAGCTTGGGTCTGCTCGAGTGATGGTGTAAGCCCAGAGTAGGGGTTTCTCTCGGGTTGTCACTCGCGGGTAAGGTGCGCGAGTGTGCTTTCTCACTCACAGGTATGTGGTGTTCACTAGAGTGCATATGGTTGTGCTCGAGTGATCCTGATCCTTGAGAGCTTGTGTGCTCTCGGGTCCTTACTTCCTGGACTTCACTCACAGGTGCTCGAGTGAGGCATTTGGCCTTCACTCGGGTGAGGTCCAGCATGCTCGAGTGAGAGCTTTTGTGCTCAAGTGAGGCTGCCAGAAATCAGTGTTTTGCCTTCGAAAAATGGGTCTTTGGGGTAGTGTCTTCCAACTCTTTAGGTATATGTTTAGGCCTCTAGTGGTCACCTAAAGAGTCCTAAATGATAACCAACTAAGTGCATTATGAAATTAAAAACTTGGAAAAGAGATTGATCGGTTGTCCCTAATTTGGTATAGGATTTGACATCTGTCGCCCTCACGAGGCCCCAGTGCCGGAGCCAGTCAGGAAAGATACAGGTAGTGACTCTTTCTTTATATCTTATGTGATACATTGTATATGTGCTATATCATTATGATGAAATGGGTTTCGTATGCTGCAAGTGTTGTGAAAATTTTTGTGAAGCACCGCTATACCAATAGTCCTTGAGTCGCTAACAACGGCTCGGGTAAGGGCTGTGTGCCTTCCCGGCAGTAAAAGGGGATGAGGTTAGGGTGTGATATATGTGATTATGTGGGCCGAAAGGCTAATAGTGAGCCGAAAGGCTATTTGTGAAGGCCGACGGGCCATTTGTGATAGCCGAAAGGCTGTATGTAAGCCGTAAGGCTATTCGTATGCACTTCCACGCCAATAGTCCTTGAGTCGCTAATAACGGTTCGGGTTAGGACGGTGTGCCTTCCCGGTGGTAAAAGGGGATGAGGGTGGAGTGTATTTGTGTTGCTGCTGATATGAGATGATTCATTTACATATTATGTGATTGCATGTGGTATGAAAAAGTTGTTACTACTGGGATTCTTTATAATCTCACTCTTTCCAAATGACTAACCTTTTCAGACAGGGCGCGTGCTCGAAAGGAAAGCGGACAACTAGGAGTAGTTAGGATTTCTCTGGAACTTAGAAGTTGTTGGTTATCTTTGTTTTGGTTTTGGGATTACTAAGTGTATATGAGATGTAAATGAGTATATTTTGGATATATAATCCCCATTTTGGGAACCTGTAAACCCATGATATATATGTAGATGAACCCGGGGTTTTGCCGGGATTTTAGTTTCTGCACTCTGATATTTCTTATGTGATTTGATTTCTCAAGTAGTTATATCCGCATGTGAATGTGAGACCAGTATTTATTACCTTTTGAATTGGTTTTCAAATATCGCATCCCGAGTGGAAGGATTAAAAATTGTTGATTTCATTTTATTGGTCTCTATTTCACTTAAATTTCAAAATCTGGATGTAATTACTATGAGGGGGTTACATTTTTGGTATCAGAGCTGTAGTTCCTGGCAAGGGTAGTGTTTGCTTGGATAGCTCCTTTTGTGTGGACTTAAGTGATAGAAAACCATCTATGAATACTCGTCGTATGCATATATCTGTTTGGTTATGTGGATATATGTACTTTATTTAAGCTGTGTGAACATCATAATTGTTGGATTAATGGGGTGAGTTCTTTGTAGAATGAAAAGAACAACGAAAGGTCGCCCCAGAGTACAACAAGCATATCTCGAGGTGGAAGTGGTCAATAACAATCCACCGGATCCTATGCACGAGTTGATGGGGTTGATAAAGGATCAGCGGGATATGATAGCTGAGCTTAGAGAGGAGCTCAGAGCTGAGAAAGCTAAGAATAATAAGGGTAGAGGTCAGTCTACTCAAGAAGGAACTCGGGAGGAAACATGAGAGGAGACTAGACTAGAAGATACTGCTGAAGGGTCGGCACGACCACTTGAATCGCCTCCTCATACTGAAGCAAATCAAAGGCCGCATGGGAAGTCAGTCAATGAGGAAAGAGATCTTCAGTTTTGGGTCTCCAGATTCTGTAAGCACTACCTCTGACATTCAGAGGGAAATTTGATCCCCAGGCGGCTGAAGATTGGTTGAACCGTCTTGAGAAGATATTCGAAGTCTTAGAATGTCCGTCAGAAGTGACTGCCAAGCTGGCAGTGTACAAGCTTGAGGGTGATGCAGATAGCTGGTGGCGGAACATTGCTTTGTCATTGAAAAGCAAGAACATATCATTGACTTAGGAGGTGTTCCAACAACACTTCGATGAGAAATACTTTCCCAAGTCGATGAGGCTTGAGAAAGAGACTGAGTTTTTGAACATCAAGCAAGGGGACACAGAGTCATTTGATGAGTATTTGTCCTGATTCACCCGGTTGTCCCGATACTCCTCTTATCTTCAGAAGAGGGATGACGAGGAGTTGAGCTCGGATATGTTGATACGGGGTTTGAGGCGTGATATGAGGAAGAGACTCGCCACCCACCAGTTCTCCAAGTTCAACAAAGCCGTTGAAGAATGTTGAATCACAGAAAGTAATCTGAGAGAGTTGTATCCGGCTAAGACAATTGGTGGTCATAGTGAGCCTTGTAAGGGTGGTGCTCCTCAAAAGCGGAAGGGTTTGGGGTCATCTTCGTTTAAGGGCATTGGTAAGAAGGCCTATCAGCCCAGAGATCGTGAACCTCCGAATGTACTGAGTGGAAATGTCATCGCTGTAATCAATCACATTATGGCAAGAACTGTCAGGGCGAGATGATTTGCTTTAATTGTAAGCAAACTGGACATCTTCCTAAAGATTGCCAACTATCGTAAGTAGAGTAGAGGCCGAGAGCCCAGGGCCGAGTATTTGCTATGACTCATGAGGAAGCCCAGAAATCCCCAGAGCTAATACAAGGTACAGTTCTTCTCAATGGATTTGTATTGCAAGCATTGTTTGACTCGGGTGCAAGTCACTCTTTTATTTCTTATGATTGTGTGAAGCATCTGGGTATGAATGTGTATAAGTTACCATTCGATCTGATTGTGTCAACACCGATGGGTGTGAAGGCTGTAACTACAGAAGCCTGCTTGAATTGTGTTATAACCATAGAGAGTCGTGAGTTTATGGTAGATTTGATTTGTTTGCTGCTCTGCCAATTGGAAGTCATTTTGGGTTTTGATTGGTTGAGAGCTAATAATGTGTTGTTAGATTGTGGGAACAAGAGGATAGTGTATCTTGTTTCTCCAAACATAGAGGATGACAATGTCCGCTTAAATTTTCTTTCGACAGCTAAGGCTGAGAAATATTTGTAGAAGGGTTGTCAGGGGTATATGGTTTTCTTTTCTGTGCAAGGAGAAACCAGTGAAACTTTGAGTAGTATACCCATAGTGAATGAATTCCCTGAGGTTTTTCCGAATGACTTAAGTGGATTACCTCCTGAGAGGGAAGTTTAGTTTCCGATTGACATTGTGCCTGGAGCGGGTTCGATATCCAATGCCCCATATCGTATAGCTCCAAATGAAATGGCTGAATTGAAGAAGCAGATTGAAGAATAGCTTGAGAAAGGGTTTATTAGACCCAGTGTGCTGCCTTGGGGTGCTCCAGTTTTGTTTGTGAAAAAGAAAGACGGGAGTCTTCGGTTGTGTATCGACTATAGAGAGTTGAATAAGATTACTGTCAAGAATAAGTACCCTCTCCCGAGAATTGATGACCTGTTAGATCAACTATCTGGTTCATGTGTATTTTCGAAGATTGATCTAAGATCAAGGTATCATCAGTTGCGAGTGAAAGCGGAAGATGTTTAAAAAACTGCTTTCCGGACTAGGTATAATCATTATGAATTTTTGGTGATGCCATTTGGGTTAACCAATGCGCCTGCGGTTTTCATGGATTACATGAACCGTATTTTTCGGCAATACCTAGATCAGTTTGTTGTGGTATTTATCGATGATATTTTGATATACTCTAAGAGTAGAGAAGCGCATGAGCGCCATTTGAGGATTGTGTTGAATATTTTGCATGAAAAGCAACTCTATGCTAAATTGAGTAAATGCGAGTTTTGGCTATTGGAAGTGAAATTCTTGGGCCATGTCATCTCACAAAGAGGGGTCTCTGTGGATCCTGGTAAACTGGAAGCAGTACTGGACTAGAAGAGGCCAAAATCTGTGGTGGAAGTACACAATTTTTTGGGTCTTGCTAGTTATTATCGGAGATTCATTCAGAATTTCTCCCGTATAGTGTTGCCGATTACCTAGCTCACGAGAAAAGATCAACCGTTTGTATAGGATGAGAAATATGAAAATTGTTTTATGGAGCTGAAGGAGAGGTTAACTACGGCACCTGTGTTGATTTTGCCTGATCCCAGTTTGACATATGTTGTGTATTCTGATGCCAGTGGGCAGGGATTAGGGTATGTCCTTATGTAGCAGGGACGTGTGGTGGCCTATGCCTCTCGACAGCTCAGATCTCATGAATTGAACTATCCCACTCATTATCTGGAGCTTGCGGCTATTGTGTTTTCCTTAAAGATTTGGAGGCATTATTTGTATGGTGTGACTGTGGAATTGTACTGCGACCACAAAAGTCTCAAATATTTGTATGATCAAAAAGAATTGAATATGAGACAACGGCGCTGGATGGAGTTGCTTAAGGACTACAACCTAGAAATAAAATATCATCCGGGTAAGGCAAATGTAGTCGCTGATGCTCTTAGTCAAAAGACTGTGGTTGTGGCAGCTATGATGATACAGGAGGGAAAATTGATTGCTGATTTCCGTGATTTGAATTTGACGAACCAGATCATCTATGCCAACTATAATGTTTCCCAAGGGGAAAGTGATCTAAGAGCTGAGATTGAAGAGGCTCAGAGGCAAGATGACTGGATACAGCGTAATCTAGCTAGAATAGAGCGTGGAGAAGCTCAGGGCTATGATGTGTCGCCTCGTGGATTAGTCCGCTATCAGAAAAGAGTGTGCGTTCCACCTAAATCGGAGTTGAGATAGAAGATTTTAGATGAGGCGCATAAGAGCCGATATACTCTTCATCCGGGTATGACCAAAATGTACCATAATTTGAAATATGTGTATTGGTGGCTAGGAATGAAGAGTGATGTGACGAAGTATGTGGTGAGGTGTCTCACATGTCAAAAGGTGAAGATTGAACACCAAAGACCGCCTGGTTTGTTACAGAGTCCTGAGATTCCGGAATGGAAATGGGAAAGTATGACCATGGATCTTGTTGTGGGATTACCCAAGATCAGGAATTATGATGCGATCTGGGTTATTATGGACCGGTTAACGAAGTCAGCGCACTTCCTACCGATCAATGCTAGTTATTCTCCGGACAAACTAGCGGAGATTTATATTCGTGAAATTGTGAAGCTCCATGGCATACCGATGAATATCATCTCTGATCGAGATCCCCGTTTCACTTCGAGGTTTTAGAGAGCATTGCATGAGGCATTGGGTACTCAGTTGAGATTCAGTATGGCCTATCATCCTCAGACGGATGGGCAGTCAGAGAGGACTATTCAGACTTTAGAGGATATGTTACGAGCATGTCTTCTCGACTTTAAAGGGAGTTGTGACCATTTTCCTCCACTTTCGGAGTTTGCCTACAACAATAGCTATCATGCGAACATTCAGATGGCGCAGTATGAAACGTTGTATGGGATAAAATGGGCCGGATCTTGTGGATCAAACCTCAGCCCAAATTCAAATCATTCATAAGAAGCTTCTTGTAGCTCAGAATCGGCAGAAAAGTTATACGGACAAGAGGAGAAGGCCTCTAGAATTTGAGGTTGGTGACCATATGTTCCTGAGAATATCTCCTGTCACTGGTATTGGGCGAGCTATCAAGAGAAAGAAGTTGAGCCCAAGATATATAGGTCATTTTGAGATCCTTGAGAGGATTGGGCCTGTTGCATACCGAGTAACCCTACCTCTGAACTTGAGTAGACTTCATGACATGTTTCATGTTTCCCAATTGAAGCAATACCAACCGGATCCATCTCATGTCGTTGAGTATGAGAATGTGGAGTTGCAAGATAACTTCACGTATGGGGTGGAGGCAGAGCAAATAATTGACCGAGAAGAGCGGCGGCTCAGACACCGGGGTATTCCCTATGTGAAAGTGATCTGGAAGGGAATGTCACAGAGAGAAGCAACTTAGGAAGTGGAAGAAGATATGCGAAGGCGATATCCGGAGTTTATGGCTCAAGTAGTGTGATCAAATCTCGAGGGCAAAATTTATTTGACAGGGGGAGAATTGTAATATCCCGATTTGTGGTTAAGGCTAATGACTATGAGAATTATTGTAATTAGTGTAATTAAGAACTTTTGGAATTTATGTAATATGAATTTGGTGTACATATGTGTGGTATTTAAGATCAAGGGTTGAGATTCATTGATCAGGGGTCAGAATCCTATGCTTTGCGTTTGTGTGAGCTTTTTGAGAGAGTGTGTGGATTTGGACATGTGGCATTGTATGAGCTATTAGATGAAGCCACAAAAGGACAAAACACCACTTTTTCTCTTTTCTCTCTCTCTAATTCGGTGGAAGTGTGTATGGGAGGGAAAAGATCACACTTCATGATCATCATTTCACCATCTCACCATTTTCTCTCTCTTCTACCTCCATTTCTGGCGCTCAAGCAAGGGGGAAAGGAAAAGAGAAAGCTTGAATCCTGGTGAGTTGTGATCCTCTTTTGCTCAAATTCTTTTCCCTAATATTGTGTATCTCATTGAGAGCTTCATTGTGGTGGTTGTAGAACCTTGAGAAGTGTTGATTTGTGATTTGGTCGAAATTGGAAGTTGGAGAATCAAGATTTTGGATTAGGAAAATTGAAGAGGTAGGCTTTTAGTGCATTTGTATATATATTGCTTGTGATTCTGGATAAGTTGGGTAAAACCTGGAAATTGCCCTAGTTATGCCTATTTCTGGATATATAAAGTTCATTGTGATTGATGATTGGAAATGATTTATTGAGGAGATATATGAGCATTTGATTTAGTTTTGGAATGTTAGAAATGTGTTAAGGGAAATAGGATATTTGTTGTGATAGAGACCTAGGAGCTTGATTGTGGTCAAAATGGTTTTTGGAGTGTTTTTGGAGTTACCAATGTGTCCCTTAAGTCATTGTAAGTGTGTATGAACTTTGGTTAGAGTTTGGGGGTCATTGGTATCAGTTTTGACCATCTGGTGTTTGCTGAGATGATCTGCATTTTTGGTCTCTGATGCACAACACTCGAGCACGGGATGATCATGCTCGAGTGATGTGAGAATTTTCCCTTTTCTTCTTGAGTGATAGTTAGGGTTCTTTGAAGGAATCTCGAGTGCATTTCCTTGTGCTCGAGTGAGGGAAGATCATGCTCAAGTGAGCTTGGGTCTGCTCGAGTGATGGTGTAAGCCCAGAGTAGGGGTTGCTCTCGGGTTGTCACTCGCGGGTAAGGTGCACGAGTGTGCCTTCTCACTCGCGGGTATGTGGTGTTCACTCGAGTGCATATGGTTGTGCTCGAGTGATCCTGATCCTTGAGAGCTTATGTACTCTCGGGTTCTCACTTCCTGGACTTCACTCGCAAGTGCTCGAGTGAGGCATTTGGCCTTCACTCGGGTGAGGTCCAACATGCTCGAGTGAGAGCTTTTGTGCTCGAGTGAGGCTGCCAGAAATCAGTGTTTTGCCTTCGAAAAATGGGTCTTTGGGGTAGTGTCTTCCAACCCTTTAGGCATATGTTTAGGCCTCTAGTGGTCACCTAAAGAGTCCTAAATGATAACCAAATAAGTGCATTATGAAATTAAAAACATGGAAAAGAGATTGATCGGTTGTCCCTAATTTGGTATAGGATTTGACATCTGTCACCCTCGCGAGGCTCCAGTGCTGGAGCCAGTCAGGAAAGATACAAGTAGTGACTCTTTCTTTATATCTTATGTGATACATTGTATGTGTGCTATATCATTGTGATGAAATGGGTTTCGTATTCTGCAAGTTTTATGAAAATTTGTGTGAAGCACCGCTATACCAATAGTCCTTGAGTCGCTAACAACGGTTCGGGTAAGGGCTGTGTGCCTTCCCGGCGGTAAAAGGGGATGAGGTTAGGGTGTGATATATGTGATTATGTGGGCTGAAAGGCTAATGGTGAGCCGAAAGGCTATTTGTGAAGGCCGACGGGCCATTTGTGAACGCCGAAAGGCTATATGTGAGCTGTAAGGCTATTCGTATGCACTTCCACGCCAATAGTCCCTGAGTCGCTAACAACGGTTCTAGTTAGGACGGTGTGCCTTCCCGGTGGTAAAAGGGGATGAGGGTGGAGTGTATTTGTGTTGCTGCTGATATGAGATGAGTCGTTTACATATTATGTGATTGCATGTGGTATGAAAAAGTTGTTACTACTGGGATTCTTTAGAATCTCACTCTTTCTAAATGGCTAACCTTTTCAGATAGGGCGAGTGGCTCGAAAGGAAAGCGTACAACCAGGAGTAGTTAGGATTTCTCTAGAACTTAGAGGTTGTTGGTTATCTTTGTTTTGGTTGTTGGTTCCTCTTTGAAGAATAAAAACACTAGTCTCACGAAAACTCTTGAAAAATTCACCAAAGTAAGTGAGATGTTAAATGTAATTTTAAAGGCTCAACGATTTGTAAATGCCCGATATTGTATTGGATATGATCCAAAATCAGATAGAAGGAAAATAAGAAAGAAAGCAGGGGGTAAGACATACTTGAGTTACTTTCAGCATTTTGTTAATACATCAAATCCTTTCCATATTACAATTACTATAATATAAAGGGTCATTATACTTCATCATGCATTCATAAAAAGAAAGGAACAATAGAAACCAATAAATAAGTACCTAAAGGTTCATATGTTCATAAAATATTATGTACTAACCTAAAAGGACCCAAAAAGATATGGGTACTAAATACTCAATCGTATTTGACTGCAGATATGTCTTAAAGCATCCAAAAACAATAAGTGGTACATAAATAGTGGATGCTCCAGACATATGACTGGTGATTTTGAAAGTTTTACCACGATACAACCTAAAGAAGGTGGGAAGGTAAAATTTGGAGGAAATCAATTTAGAAAGATAGCAGGAATTGGTGAAATAAAAAACAATAAAGGCATACAAGTCAAACATGTATATTACGTTGAAGGATTATGCCATAATTTGCTGAGCGTGAGTCAAAGTGCAGATAAAGACAACTGGGTAATATTTGACTCAATGGAATGCCTAATTTTAAACAAGAAAGACTTATAATTAGATAAGCATAATCTCAAGACAAAGCTCAAAGCAAAAAGGGAAGGTAACTGCTATACTCTTGATATAAGCAGAAATATTTCTGAAAACTGTTTTCTAAGTAACACCGATGAAAGTTGGCTATGGCATAAGAGACTAGCTCATGTCAATATGCACCAACTAGGCAAGTTACTTAAAAAGGATTTAGTGATAGGATTACCAAAAGTAAATTTAAAAAATGACTTGATTTGTGACGCTTGTCAGAAGGGTAACTAAATCATCTTTCAAATTGAAAAATGAGATCACAACCAATAGACCACTTCAATTATTACACATGGATTTAGTTGGACAAGTAAGAGTTAAAAGTCTTGGTGGAAACTTATATTCATTGGTCATTATTGATGATTTCTCTAGATTTATATGGACTATTTTTCTATCATCAAAGGATTAAACCTTTATAGAATTTATTGCTTTTACCAAGAAAGTGCAAAATAAGAAAGGTATGTCCATTGCATATATCAGGACAAATCATGGTGGAGAATTTGAAAATCAAGCCTTTAAAGAATATTTTGATACTAATGGCATTGATCACAATTTCTCCTCTCCAAGGACACCTCAACAAAATGGAGTCGTGGAACGAAAGAATAGAGTATTCACTGAAATGGCTAGAGTAATACTGAATAAAAAGAACATGTCTCAAGTTTTCTGGGCCGATGCAATGAGCACATCATGCTACATTTCAAACAAAGCCTACATTAGAACAAAACTTGGAAAGACACCATACAAACTATACAAAGGAAGGAAGTCAAACCTTGCTCATCTACACATCTTCAGGTGTAAATGTTTCATTCATAATAATAGTAAAGATAACTTAGGAAAATTTGATTCTAAAACAGATGAAGGAATTTTCCCAGGCTATTCTAACTGGACTGAAAAGTACAGAGTTTTCAATAAATGAACATGTGTTGTTGAAGAATCAATTCATGTTGTATTCAATGAATTTGAATCCTCTAACAAAACTATTGACAATAAGCAGGAAGTTGTTTTAAATCAACAGAATGGTCAATCTACTTCTAAATCTTCTATCCCAGAAGTTGACCAAACTAAGGAAGAAGATCAGTCACTAGGACAATTTAGAGCCTGGAAATACAATAAAAGTCATCTCCTAGAGCAAGTCGTAGAAGATGTGAATGAAGGAGTCAAAACTAGAAATACAATTTTCAATGAAGTTAGTTTCTCTACTTTCATTTTTAAGATTGAACCTTCTAACATTGACAAAGCCCTATTAGATAATGACCGGGTAATAGCAATGCAAGAAGAGCTAAACCAATTTGAAAGAAATCAAGTTTAGGATTTGGCACCCTGACCTACGGATCATCCGATCATTGGCACTAAATGGGTATTCAAGAACAAACTTGATGAATCCACAATCATTGTTAGAAACAAGGCAAGATTGGTGGCCAAAGGCTATAATCAGGAAGAAGAAGTTGATTATGAGGAAATGTATGCTCTAATGGCCAGATTGGAAGCTATACGAGTACTCTTAGTCTTTGCATGCATCAAAGGATTCAAACTCTATTAAATGGATGTAAAAAGTGCATTTTAAAATGGCTACATCATGGAAGAAGTGTATGTAGATCAACCCCTAGGTTTTAAAGATGTAACCAAACCTGACCATGTTTTCAAACTAAGAAAAGCTTTATACGGTTTAAAACAAGCTCCTAGAGCATGGTATGAAAGGCTTAGTAAATTTCTCATTGATCAAGGTTTTGTATAAGGCAAAGTTGATATAACACTTTTTACAAAACAAAAAATGAGATGATATTTTAATTGTACATGTTGATGATATAATTTTCGATACTACTAATGAAACCTTGTGTAAAGATTTTTTTGAGATAATGCAGGGGGAGTTTGAGATGTCAATGATGGGAAAATTGAATTTCTTTCTCGGTTTGCAAATTAAAGAAAGAAAGAATGGAATTTTCATATCTCAAATGAAGTATTTGAAAGAGTTATTGAAGAAGTATGGAATAGACACGCTTATGAGCTCAACTATGTTGCTTGATGCTGATCTTAAGGGAAAAGATTACAATATCACAAGATATTAAGGAATGATTAGATTATTACTCTATCTCACTACAAGCAGACTTGACATCCAATTCAGTGTTGTATGTGTGCAAGATATCAATCAACACTAAAAGAGTTACATGTTAAAACCGTCAAACATATCTTTTGACATCTTGCTGACACGACAGAATTAGGACTCTGGTATCCCAAAGGAAGAAGTGAATATCTAGTTGCATACTCAAACTCTGATCTTGAAGGATATAAGAGAGACAGGAAGAGTACCAGTGGATAAAGCTAGTTTCTTGGAGGTTCACTTGTGTCATCGTTTAGCAAGAAACAAAATACAATGTCTTGTTCGTTAACAAAAGCTGAGTATGCTGCAACATTAAGTTGTTGTGCACAAGTGTTATGGTTGAAGCAACAACTACAGGATCTTGTTATTTATTTGAATGAGATACCAATCTATGGTGACAACACTAGAACAATAAGCTTGGCAAAGAATCCAGTTCAATATTTCAAAACCAAGTATATTGATGTTAGACATCACTTCATCAGAGATCATGTCCAAAAAAAGGATGTCAAAGTGATATTCATTCCAACTCATCTTCAACTAGTTGATATCTTCACAAAACCTCTTGCAAAAGATCAATTTCTTTTTATTAGAAAGGAATTGGGATTGGTAAATCTCAATAAACTATAAGTTATTTAGTCTTTACAAAATGTTCGATGTTGTTATTTATTGATGTTTTGTTGATTACTAACTTAAGCATCGGAGTTTTAAGCAATATGTTTTGCAGGCTCTTGATATTCTATTTTAAGGTATGAAAAGTAGAGGTTAACAGAAACAATATTACTGGAGGGACATCTTCAAGTAAACTTCATTACCTCAGTAATACCTTGGAGTAATTATAAACAATACTTGAGTAACAACTCGAGTAATGACCTGGAAAATGTAGCAGTGGACCAATAATTCAAATGGAATTTAAAAAAGAAATGGCATAATGGTTGGAAATGAACAGACAGGAAATAAAGAGACATATTACTCAAGGGAATCTTCGAGTAAACCATCAACATTACTCGAGTAAGGCCTCGAGTAATCATGAGTGCATATCAAAAATCAATCCAATTTCTACTCAAATATGTCTTAAAATTCCATCAAATGATGGAGGGAATGAACATAAGTAATTACAATATTACTTATGACAGGTATGCATTTAAATTAGTTTAATTTAAAATTTTCAGAGAACTTTACTCGAGGGAGTCCTCGAGTAATGCCCAAGATCACTCGAGGGAGCCCTCGAGTAATGTTAGGCAACTTGGTTATAACTTTGCTCATCACGTCATTTTCACAAAATTACTTCAAGTAATTCTCTGAATAACCTCTTAGAAAATATGTTCACAATCTTTTCCTTACTTCATTTTCAACAAAACCTATTGAATTTTTTTTGGTGAAAAACCTCCTCAAATTGCTCAAAACTCTCTGCCTTAATCTTCAATAGTTGCGAGAGAACTTTTCTGAAAATCTTCTCTTTCACAATCAAAATGGTTAGAACCAAAACCAGTACTCTTGAATCTCCTTCTAAGTCTTTTAATCCTCAGCAATTGCATGACTCTATTCCATCTTCTCTAGCCAAAAGACAGAAGCTCACTCCATGATCGAAAGCTAAAATCAAGTTGCAAGCCAAACCCAAGGTGAAAGGGGTAGTGTCAAGGAAATAATTGCCTCAAAAGCTCAATCTAAGAAAGATATTCCTTTTGGTAGAGGCAAGAAGACTAAGGCACCATCTCCACCTACTTGTGATTCCTCGACACACCAACTTTTTTTGAGAAGCCATAAAAAAGTTAAGTTTGATAAAAAAATTGCCAAAGTAATGGCAAACATTCTTGAGGAGGCTTTTCAATCAAAAGGTATAAAAGGGGGACAATCCTCAAGGGAACCAGAAGACAGGGAAGAAGAAATTACATTCCCTCTAACTGGATTCAATGTGAAGAAAATTGAGGAATTACAAAAAAATTGAAGATCACTTTTCAAGGAGAAAAGTATGCAAGGTGCACTTCATTGAGCTTAATGTTTTTCAAGAGGTAATGAAATTCAACCTTAATTCGTATCTTCAGTCCTATATGCCTTGGCTTTCATTGAAACTTCCTTTTTGTTCCAAAATAGCAAGACATTTCTATTATAATTTAGAACCTGTCAATGATCCACTCAGGAATTCTCAAGAAGAAGAAATGTTCTTTAAGGTTAGAGGGCAAGAAATCCTAATCTCACCCTCCAAAATCAATGCTTGGTTAGGAATAGAAGACCCACATGAGGATAATCATCCTAATCTTGATTCAAACCAACTATTTTCTATCCTAAGACCTGGTGAGATAGTAGGACCCCTCGATTTCAATCCAAGTGATATATGTGATCTTCACAGAGTCCTATAGTATATCTATTCTAGAGCCATAGTGAACAAAGAGCATAATTACACATATTTCATAGAGAGGGATTACAGGAAATTTGCCTCATTGCTTCTGAAAGAGAAAAAGGACTTGGGAGAATATATCTTCGCTGAAATAAAAAGATATAGATTTGAAGGAAAATCCACAGCTCCAATACCTTATCCTCAGAATATAACTTTGTTTCTAAAAAACAAGATTTAGTATTTGGAGAAGGGTGAGCTAATTGAGAGGCTGGTTTCAGTGGGAAGAAACCAAATAGGGAAGCTATAATTACACTACCTCTGAAAAACCGACTTAAGACATGTGCCAAAAAGAATAAGAAGATTGAGACCGCAACAAGTTATTTAGATGACACACAGTCTTATGCTCCAACATTTACATCTTCTCCTTCCTTTTTTGGTGCCACATTGCAAACTTTTATAGAGAATATTCTCAAGGGTTTCTATATAAATGTTGAGTTGGTAACCCATATGAATGTGAAGATGGGAGAACTTGTGGAGAGAATGGATAAGAGGCATGAAGAGATATTGGCAAAACAACATGCTTAGGGTGAGCTTTTGAGATCACTACATGCTAGACTTGATGTTATGACATCTAATTCATCTGGTCCATCTATGCCTACACCAACTTCTGAGCCTGGACCCTCTGAGCCTAGATCTTCTCTTATCCCTCCTCTTATCATACCTCCCAAAAACATCCTATTCTCTATGCCTTATCTAAACCCTGATATATCCGAACCCATTCACATCACCATTTATGACTCAGTTCATCTAGCCCACCTAATTCAGCTGAACTAATGCCCACACCTATTACATCCCCAACCGATATTGAGGAAGTGGTTGTATCCTCTAGTGATCATCAATCACCTAGAAGAATAGTGGAAGTAGAGATTTTTTCTCAGGTCTGAGCCCCACAAAGTCCTTTAAAGGATCTCATTGTGGCTCCACCTCTGGTACTTCCTAATCCTGAACCTTTTAGCTCCTCTTCAGATTCTTCAAGTTTAGATGTTTCACATAGCTCTGGCTTTACACCTCTTCCTGTCAATCCCATCTCTACTATCAAGCTATCTAGTCCTTCTTCTCTTGATTGATCCAGCCCTTGTGATAAAGACAAAAAGGAAGAGAACAACTTGGGTAATTTGTGATTTTATGAAATATTGTGATAATGTGATTTTGTGATTATGCATATGGATATAGGTGTATAGGGTTTAAGGGAACCTTTATTAGTTTTTGATTATGTAATGAACTCTTTCTGCAATTTCAATTGAAGTTATATTACATTGTGGACTAAAGAGTTTTTTGGTTGTATACAAGGTGAACAACTTAGAACATACACAAAAATTATTAACCTTTTGATTTTAACATCATCAAAATTGGATTTAAAAGGATTTCAAATAATAAATTTCTCCAAGTCATTAAATTTGGATTCAAAATGATCTTCCCAAAGTTATTTTGAAAGATTTTTCAAATTTGAATTGAACAAAAGATTCCATATGAAAAGTTATCAAGAAGCATATGATTGAAAACTCAATTTCAAAAGCTTTGTTCAAAATCACCAAGTTTTTTCATCATCAAAAATGGGGAGAATGTTAGATCTCATATGTTTTGATGATAACAAAGATTGGATTAATCATACAAAAGGTTTTTAATAATAAACAAGATGATTTGAACAAAGTAACTAAATTCTTAATTGCAGGCCAAAAGCATTACTCGAGTAGGTACTCAAGTAATGAAAAAGAAATAAAAGACAGAGTATAGGAAAAAGAGCACTGTGAGATTTCTTGAAAGATTACTCAAGGGAGCCCTCAGGTAATAACCTCTCTTACTCGAGGAATCACTCAAGTAATGTATGAAAAAATGTCCTAGAATCTCTATAAAAAATTACATGGGATTAATTGAAGGGATCACTGGTGTAATCTACAAAGTTATTTGAAAAGCTTACTCTAGGGATTACTCGAATAACAAAAGTAGAAATCATCCAGTAGCTCTCAGCCAAGAAAAGATAGACATTACTTGAGTAGTTACTCGAGTAACCACATTTAAAAAGCAACATTACTCGAGTAACATGAAATCAAAAGATTGAATTACTCGAGGTACTACTCGAGTAATTAGGTAAGCAAAATAGAAGTTGCTCTCGGCCAAGATTTTAACACCATTACTTAAGGGATCACTCGAGTAATCTCCAAACTTATTTGAACCATTACTCAAGGGACTACTCGAGTAATCAAGGTGTAATTTGGTCAGAAAATGTTGACTTATTCTCTGGTTTACTTAATGAAGTTACTCGAGGGACTACTCGAGTAGCTACTCGGTTAATGTTATATACATAGCATGTTTTTAATCCACATTCATTGATCTATTACCTATATGATTAACCTTTCATTATATTAGTTTCCTAAGTATATTTGTAGAGAAACAATGAAGAGATCATACATTGAGAGAGAATTCAAATATATCGTCCATAACGTTCAAAACGCCTACCTACCACAAATGGCTAGTTTTCAAATTCAAAGAACGGTTAAATGGAGCTGCGTGACTCTAATGGACATATTTGAAATGCTTCCAACGAACATCACAATTCATCTATATATATATGGAGCATTCAATGAAAAATAAAACACAACAACTGAGAACACACAAACTCACATTGATCAATATATTCTTTGTGCTCTATTTTCTTATATTCATTATTTATACTTTAGTGATTATATATTTCCTATGTGAGAGAGTTTTTCATTACCAACTGAATATTTGTTATTGGCACAACTTAAGGTTGTGGAACCTTGAGTTGGGGATTTGATTACAACATGTAAGGGGGAGCGATTGTCAAGTATAGGAACTTGTTGTGCACTGAGGTGCCAAGAATCGACTGAATCTTGGAAGATATAGTGAAACTTTCAGAGAAGCTCTGAGTACTGGACGTAGGTCAAATTTGTTGTGGCTGAACCAATATAACTCTTGGTGTAAACTTCGGTGATATTTCTCCTAGCTATTAAGTACTTTAAATTTCCAGTCACTTTTTATATAAGCGATAAAATTTCTAGTATCACCTAATTCACTCCCCTTCTTGGGTGAAACGCTTGTACTAACACGTTGTATGGAGACAAGTTTGGTTCTAAATTCAGAGAAATGTCATCTCATGGTGAAAGAAGGAATTTTGTTTGGTCAAAAGGTATCTGATTAAGGCAATGAAGTAGACCGAGCTAAGATTAAAACAATTGAAAAGCTACTACCTCCTTCTTCAATCAAGGGTATTCGGAGTTTTTTAGGACATGCGGGCTTCTATAAGAGATTTATCAAGGACTTATCAAAAATCACAAAGCCACTCCACATGATGTTGGAGAAAAACACTCCCTTTATGTTTAATGAGGAATGATTTACAACCTTCTAAACCCTAAAAGGTGCCTTGGCTTCGGCATCAGTTATCACAGCTCTGATTGGAACCTTCCATTCAAAATGATGTGTGATTCAAATGATTATGCAGTTGGAGCTATTTTAGGCCAAAGAAGAGATAAGGTCTTTCATGCCATCTACTCTACTAGCAAGACACTCTTAGATGCACAGTAGAATTATGTAACAATAGAAAAGGAGCTATTAGCAGTTGTGTTTGCATTCAACAAATTCAGAGCCTATTTGATTGGGTCAAAGGTCATTGTCTGCATGGATAACTCAGCAATCAAATACTTGATTGAGAAGAAATATTTTAAGCCTAGACTGATCAGATAGGTGCTTCTTGGTAAGAGCCATCTAGAAAGATAAAATAAAGGACTGATAATCTCATTACAGGTCATCTTTCTTGGTTAGAGCCATCTAAAAAGAAGAGAGAATTACCAATCAAGGAGAATTTCTCATATGAGCAACTCTTTGTCATGTAATCACAACCCAACCCTTAGTATGCTGATTTTGTAAATTACTTGGTAAGCAGAATAATACCTTATGAACTTTCTAAAGTACAAAAGAAGAAGCTTTTGGCTGATGTAAGGCATTACTTTTAGGAGGATATGTTATTATATAAATAATGCCCAAATCGAATTATCAAGCAATGTGTAAAATCACTGCCATTCATCCCCATATGGTGGTCATTTTGGAGCAAATAGAACAGCTACTAAAGTCCTTCAATCAGGATTTTACTGGCCTAGACTCTTTAAGGATGCCTACAAAATTATGGCAACTTGTGATAGATGTCAAAGAACGGGAAATATCTCAAGGAGACATGAAGCCCCATTAACTAACATCTTAGAAGTTGAGCTCTTTGATGTGTGGGGGATTGATTTTATGAGGCATTTTCTATCTTCATTTAACAATTAGTTTATTTTAGTAGCTGTTAACTATGTCTCCAAGTGGGTTGAAGTAATTTCTACTTCCTTTGTACCAATAGGTGAAGTAACTAGAACCTCCTCAGTGCGAGTAGGTGAGGCAACTGGAGTAGGCTGAGCTGGCTGAGTTGGATCATCAAGGGTAACATGAAACAACTGAAGTGTTTCTGGGTTAGGCAAGGAAAACAAAAGATTTCTGGAGATAGTGATAGGTAATATAGGAGGAGGAATAGAAGAAGGACCTGCCTCAAAAAGCTTAGGCTCAAAGGATATTGGCTGAGAGGGTTCAGGCTGAGTAGTTGAGACAAGCTCAGGAGGTCTCAACTCAGAATGTGGTGCCTCAAATGGTCTAGGTTCAGGAGGTGACTCTAGCTCAGAAGGTTTAGAGGTACCAGAAGTAGAGGGGCTAGATGCCATAGCATCAAGTTTGGCTACAATCGACCTCAGTTTGGCTACATCAAGTCTGGTTTTGCTAACAACTCTTTGTGCCTCTTATCCATCCTTTCTACCAGTTGACCCATCTTGTCATGCATGTGAGTGATCAACTCGGCATTGGTATTTGCAATGTCGATATGAAAACCATTTAGCATATTTTCCATGAAGTGTTGAAGTGTGGCATTAAGGAATGAAGGTAAGGATGTAGTACTAGCTGGAGTAGAAGACTGTGTATCATCTATTTTACTCGTTTTAGTCTCAGTCTTCTTCTTCTTCTTCTTGGGGCCTGACTCCAGAGGACCCTTGAGAGGTATTTCAATATTTAGTTTCCCAATTTGGTTCCTCCTAACAGGAATTTTCCTCTTGATTGGTTCCTTAGTCTCCAGATACCATATCTTGTTTTTGTTCAGAATCAAAGATATGAGCTGAGGATATGGCATAGGAGTGGATGGCTTCCCTTCAGTCTTGTATTTTTGTATCTCCACAAAAATTTATTCTCCCAAGTCTTTTTGCTCTTGGAGAAGGAAAGAAGTAAACAACCTATAGTCCCTTTCAGTGAAATGTGTATAGTTGTTGAATTTGTTTACTAAGGCTCTAGAGTAGATGTACCATAAAACCCTGTGGTGGTCACACATATCACTCGGATTGAAGTTTAGGGGTCCCACTAACTCACCAGGTCTAAGGACAGAGAAGATCTAGTTAGGCTCAAGTTTAGAATAGATATCATCAGGGGGATTTTCTATTCCTAACCAAAGATTAATCCTAAAGGGTAAGATGAGGATTCTCTGACCTCTAACATTTGTGGTCATTTCTTCCTATACTGATCTTCTAACAGGGTCATTTATAATTTCAAGATTACAGTAGAAATGACTAACTACCTTGGTACCAAAAGGTAATTTAATAGATAACCAAGGCATAAAGGGTTCAAGGTAGGGACTAAGGTCGTGCTTCAATACCTCCCGAAGAACTTGTAAATCAATGCAGTGAGTCTTGCACACTTTCCTCCTAGAGAAGTGAGTCAGGAACTTCTGAGACTCCTCTAACTTCTTGACATTGAAGCCTTTAGGAGGGAGAGTCATTTCCTCTTCTGCCACTTCTGGCTTCTTAGAGGATTCCCCTTTCTTTGCTCCCTTAGATTGAAAGGCTTGATCAATCATACCTATCATGACATTGGTAAGCCTCTCATCAACCTTTGGCCTTTTCAAAGGTTTTTTAGAAAAGGTGGGAGTATCGGTTGAATCAGAGAGAGGAGGAGATGATACTTCTGTGCCTTTGCCTCTTTCAGTTGAGACACTCTTCTTGGATTGAGCTCTTGTGACAATGGGCTCTTTGAACACAACCCCTTTCTCTTTTGGCTTAGACAGAGGCTTAGACTGAGATTTGGCTTTGGATTTCACAGTAAGCTTGTGTTTCTTGGTGGGTGGCTTAGAAGAGAATGGGTCAGATGATTGTTTAGGTTCAGAAGACTCAGAAAGGGTGAGATTTTTGGTTCTAACCATTGTGATTTGGAGAAATTGAGATTTTCAAAAAAGTAAAGAGTGACTGTCGAAGATATAAGGCAGGAGATTCTGAGAAATGTAGGAGGTTTTTGGAGCAATAAATTGCTGGGTTTTGACGGAAATAGAGTAAGGAAATGATTGTGAGAAGTTTTTGTGAGCACTTCGTGAAACACTCGAGGTGATTTTGTGAGAAATGACCGAGTTGTGACTGATAAAGACCTACGCCCCGACATCACTCGAGGGCTAACTTGAGTGATCATCATCATCACTCGGGTAGCTACTCGAGTGATCATATGAAGAATTTCTAAATACAATAATTTTGAAGGTGTTCCTGGCATGAATAATATTGTAATTATCCATGTATATTCCCTCGATCATTTGATGGCTCTTTAGAACAGATTTGAGTTGAAATTAAGTTGATTTGAAATTTTCTCCCAGGTCCACTCGAGGCCTTACTCGAGTAACATTGAACATCACTCAAGGCTTCCCTCAGGTAAGCTGTCTCTTCACCTTCTGGTTATTTATTTCAACCATTGTGCCATTGTATTTGAAATTAATGCTTTACTGGTACATTTTCAAGTTCATTACTCGAGTGACTACTCAAGTAATTCATCCATTACTTCAAGTTGTCACTCCAATGACACATTTATTACTTGAAGTTGTCACTCCAGTGGTGCTCATTACTTGAAGTTGACACTCCAGTAATGTTGTCCTCTGTTAACCTCTGTCATTCATACCCTAAAACAGAATATTATAATCCTGCAAAAACAAATTGCTAGAATCTCATATGCTTAAGTTAGTAATCATCAAAACATCAATAAATAATATCATCTAACATTTTGTAAACACTAAATAACTTACAAGTCATTGGGATTTACCATTCCCAATTCTTGTCTAATATATAAAAATTGACCTTTAGCAAGAGGTTTTGTGAAGATTAGTTGAAATGAGTTGGAATGAATATCACTTTGACATCTTTCTTTTGGACATGATCTCTGATGAAGTAATGTCTAACATTAATATGCTTGGTTATGGAATGTTGAACAGGATTCTTTACCAAGCTTATCGTGCTAGTGTTGTCACAGTATATTGGTGTTTCTTTCAGATAAATACCAAGATCCTGGAGTTGTTGCTTTAGCCATATTACTTGTGCACAACAACTTGATATCGCAAGTACTCAGCTTCTGTTGACGAAAAGGACACTGTAGTTTGTTTCTTGCTAAACCAAGATACAAGTGAGCCTCCAAGAAATTGGCCTTGTCTACTTTTGCTCTTTCTGTTTGTCTTGTATCCTCCATGATCAGAGTCTGAGTAAGCAACTAGATATTCACTTCTTCCTTTGGGATACCATAGACCCATATCTTGTGTGTCAGCAAGATATCGAAAGATACGTTTGACGGTTTCAGCATGTGACTCTTTTGGTGCTGATTGATATCTTGCACACATACCCACGCTGAATTGAATGTCAGGTCTACTTGCAGTGAGATAGAGTAATGATCCAATCATTCCTCTATATTTTGTGATGTTGTGATCTTTTCCCTTGACATCCGCATCAAGCAATGTGGTTGAACTCATGGGTGTGTCCGTTACATTTGCTTCATCCAATCCATACTTCTTCAATAGATCTTTCAAATATTTTGTTTGAGATATGAAGATTCCATTCTTTCTTTGTTTAATTTGCAAACTGAGAAAGAAATTTAATTCTCTCATCATTGACATCTCAAACTCTCCATGCATTATCTCAGAAAATTCTTTGCACAAAGTTTCATTAGTAGCACCAAAAACTATATCATCAACATATATTTGCCCAATTAAGATATCATCATGTTTTCGTTTTGTAAAAAGTGTTGTATCAACTTTTCCTTGCACAAAACCTTGATCAATAAGAAATTTACTGAGCCTTTCGTACCATGCTCTAGGAGCTTGTTTTAAACCATATAAAGCCTTTTTGAGTTTGAAAACATGGTTAGGTTGGGTTATATCTTCAAAACCTGAAGGTTGCTCTACATATACTTCTTCCATAATGTAGCCATTTAGAAATGCATTGTTTACATCCATTTGATAGAGTTTAAATCCTTTAATGCATGCAGAGGCTAAGAGTACACGTATTGTTCCCAGAATTCACTGTAACCATATTGTTCCCAGAATTCACTAAATGGTCACTATTCTAGATTTCCTTCTTGAAACAGGGCACAAAGTTGAAAATTCATATCTTTTAATATACTTGTTTAAAAATTAAAAAATACCTATCTAATTAAAAATCTATATGTCTACTTTAATCCTGCCAAGTTTCATAATTTTTAGACCAAGTTTGCCCCATAAAATATGTTGCACAACAACACTGCCTCACTGGAGTCAATTCAAACAGCATGCACTTGCAAATTCAATAAATTCCAGATTGCATACCATCATCCAAAAATCATGAACACCTAAATTCTCATATACTTTTTCATGTAGAACACAATGGTAACATAAAAATGAACAAATTCCCATTCTTTCCTCAAGTTCTATTTTGGCAAAAAATCAATAAAAATTCCAGAAGTTACCAAACTCTCAATTTGAGCATCAAACTTGTACCATATGACTTCTAATCATCATATAACACCAATAACATAACCAAAACACCATGACTTCTCTAAACCATTATTTGGTTAAAATCAGGGCAGATTTATACTTGCTAAAATACTCATTCAACCAACACAATGGTAACATAAAAATGACCTCTTGCTTCTCCTTAGCTCCTTTCTCTGTTCTACAACTTTTGTTCTTCGATGATGACTCAAAACACCTCCTCTTGAAATTCTAAACCATAGAAATGAAGCTCTTGTCAAGAGGAACAATATTTATATAAGTGTTTTGTCCATAGATGAGGTCAAGAAGGTGAAAAATCAAGATCAAACTCATCTTTCAACCTTGCTCTTGCTCTATGTTTTTGGTAGCTATAACCTGACTTGAGGAGAGAGGAAATATGTGATTTATTGAACAAATTTTTGGCCCCTCTTATCACTTAAAATCTAACTGAAAAAATGATTTGAAATGGGAAAGAGAAAGCTTACAAAATATCATCTCCATCCACCTAACTTTAGGTTATTTTAATGCAATTTAAACACATGCTCTTTTTACTTGATCATCATCTTTTCCCTTCCCTTATCACTTGGACGACAAGCACTCCTTAAATGTCTAAAGATTTTCTCTCTGATTAACTCAATTCCTCCTCCACACATATTTTTAATTGAAGTTCCAATTGTTGACTTATATGTCATCATACGTTTCTTTTTTTTATTTGACCATATGCCAAAAATTGTGCCAAAGGGAAATTTATTCACCAGACAATTATTTTTCCCTTCTCATATCCCTTTTTGCATGATAATGGATGACAAATAAGAAGGAAATATTTTTCTTTTGCTTACTATGGCAAATTACCATTTTGCCCATACATTTTGTAATTTTCGCCCAAAACTAGTAGTATTTTCATCTAAAATTGAAAATTTATATCTTTATTTGTAGGCATTTAATTGAGGTGATTCCAAAGGCTACTTAACCCTTATTGAGTCTAGTTTCAAGGAAAAAGTATATCCTTTAGCCAATAAAAAGCTTAATGTTCCAAGAATTTAAATCTTTGGACGTTGTCCTAAAAAGTAGCCAATTTTCCTTGGTAAACTTCAAAAATTCATAACTCTTAATCTACAGGCGAAAATAATTCATATGACTATCAAATTAAATCTTAGAATGTCTACCATTGTGAAAAATTTCAAAATTTTTGAACATCATTTGATCATCCAAAACCATATGATAAACTCACTGTCTCACATGAATTTTCACTGGCAACATAATCAAATTCTCCAAAATTCAACCTTGATTCTATTTTTTGAATAAATATACGTTGAATCTTTGGTGTATGAATTTTGGGATATTACATTAGGAGTGAAAAAGAGCAAGCTTTTGGTGTTAACAATTAAAAATCACATTTTCCCCTTTTGGTGTACATAGTTTTGGCCAAGGTTAGAAATGGGGTTTAGGGCTAGAATTTCATTAATCTAATGGTTCTATTGTGTTCAGGAGGGAAACTTGTGTAGGGTTGATGTTGATCACTTTGTGAGATAAGCCTAGAAAGTGAAATGACAAAAATACCCCTACAACCCCAAGTTTGGGGCTGCCAAGGGTAATTCTATAATTTGAGCATGATTTTGACAAATATAAGGTCAAATTTAGATTTTACACAAGAAACTGTGTAGGATTAGTCAGGGTCATAATTTTTTGGTAAAGTACAGTCGGACCGAGTACAAAGGGGCTTGGACCGGGTCCCCACGGGTATTATGATAATTTTGTAATTTTAGACTAATATAACCAACAATTGGAAGAGTCTAAAGTAGTACATGACTGGGTTTTGACCTAATTCTAGTACATTTGGAATTTTAGGACTGAGTTAATTGCCCAAGCTGTTGGCACTCTATCCTCATACATTATGCCAATGTTATATGTTTGTGTATGCCATTTTGTAATTTAATTAATCAACATGGTTCTACTGAAAAAGGGCAGTTAGTGCGAGAAGGGCACTTTTACCTGGTTCTTGAGTAATATCTCGATCGAGGTTTACGGGTAGTAGGGGATTGAGCCCCTAACTCATGTATATATGTCGTGGTATTGTTGTTAATTTTTTGCATAACATGGAGCATGACATATTTAACTTTGCATTTTCTATGATTGATAGTATATTACTACTGAGATTTTTTGGAATCTCACCCTTTTTCATAAATAATGAATATTCTAGCAGAAGCTAGTGGCTCCAAGGGCAAAATGGTAAACATGAGAAATTGAAGTGTGTGGTCTAGAGAACGGAGCTATTGGTTATTATTAGTTTATTTTAATATTTTAGGATAAAAATATTTGTATACATTATCTAACCCTGTGATGAAAACCTGTGATGTAACCAAATACCTTGTATGACTATTTTTAATAAACAATCATTATCTTACAACGACTGCTTTAAATTAGTCGTTGATTTTAAAACTTGCAAAAACACTCACAAACATATCCCCCTGAAAGCGATCATCTAAAAGGCATAAAAACATATGTTAAAAGTGCCTTCTGTAGTAGTGTTCCTTCACTGGATACTAACTCCTCTTATATAATGTAAACCAATATCTAACTCAAGATTCCATAGCCTTAAGTTATCTCAATAAAGTGTATTGAGTTTTTGATATAGCTCTCTCAAAGAATAAATATATGTTCATTGAATTGTAGTACAGAGTATAAAGAGAATAATAATGAATGAAATAGAGCACTTAAAAGCAAAATTGAATGTATCACAGTTCCAAAAGTTGCTCCACTTTGAATGCTTTCTTATTTATAGTTGGAATGAAATAAATGACCATTGTGAGCATTCCATTTGTCTATTAGAGAGCCATTGCATCCTCTGAACATTCTTTGTGTCTAGGTAAATAGTCGTTTGAGTAAAGAGAATGTCTTAGTTGAAATTCTTCTTGCATTTAATGTATCTAACATAAAGTTCCTCTTTGCTCTTTACATATAATTTATTTATTGTTCACCTAGAAGATACTTTAGACACTAATGTAATGATGTATTAGAATGAAGAGAGGTAAAAGCATTAAATTATATAATTAATTATTGATTTTGAAAATTACCAGATGATGCTTTATTTTTCTGGTGTCCATCACTTGAGTGATCTTCTCTTAGAAGATTCACAACATCACATATCACTGGATGAATCAATTGAGTGTTGTGCTAGTGATCCATAAATGGCATCACTCAACTGATTTAAAGTAGATCACTTGATGTATCACTCGAGTGCTCTACTAGTGACCTTAAAAAGGATCACTTGAGTAGTTGCTCGAGTGACTTTACACTTAAAAGATTTTCATGATGAGATCACTTTCAGAATCATTACAGTGCTGTACTAGTGATGCTCTTTGGCACATCACTTGAGTGGTCACTCAAGTGATTCAAAGTCATTACTTGAGTGATGTTTTTTTAAAAGCTTTCAAAGAAGCATCACTGAAGCAGGTTACTTGAGTGGTATGCTAGTGATAAGTTTTAAGCTATTACTCATGTAATTACTCGAGTAATCTTGGAACATCACTCGAGTAATTTCCCATTATAAAACATTTCCGTTATTTTGAACATAGTTTTTCAGTTATAGTGATAGGTATTTTAAAATAGTCATTCTTTGATGAGGGTGCTTGTCAAAAACCTTACCATAATAGACTAAAAGAGAGTTTAAATTTTGATCTCTTCAAGTAACAAAACCATATCACTCTAGTGCTCACTCAAGTGATTAACTGTTTGTCTCAAAGGAATTATCTCTTCCTTGTTCAAAAACCTTTTGTTTATCTTTAAAAAATTTTGCAATATATTTCTAAACTTTGTTATCATCAAAACATGGGATCTAACAAATAGTCATTATGCCATTTCCAAGAGCATCTATCTTGCATTCATTCTAATTTCCATTAACCATTCCATTTTGTAAAGAAATAACCAAAAATAGTAGCATAGGATTTAATTTTATTGCATCCAATTAGTTGTACTTAAAAATGATTTTTAAAACCAACCCCATATTTTCTTGCATTATATATACTTAGTTAACTTAGGTAGTTCAATAGAGGTTCCTTGAAACAATGACCCAATATCCTGAATTGTAATGAAAGGTTAATGACTTCGAGGGTAGTGTAATTATTGTTAATTAAATACTTTTGAGTTATGTAATGCAAATTGGGATATAAAATGTGCTCGATGATGATTGAGTAGATGTTGCGATAATTAGGGGCAAAATGGGGAATTTCCAACCAATTGGTTGGTTACCGAAGAAGAAACTCCTTAGTAATTTAAGGATCCATGGCTAGAATTGAGTGATCAATGGGGTGGAATTCCATTCATGTGAGTTCATGTGTGATCATGGAAAGTGAACTAAGATCATGACAAGTGACATAGTTTGGACCATAGATGATGGTTAAATGTTCAAGCTTCATTTTCTTTCTTCTATCTCCCTCCAAGTTGGTGGGTGAGCATGGGAAAAGGGAAAATCTCAATTATCATCATCATCATCTCCATTTTCTCTCTCCAACTCCATTCTTGTTGAGCTTGAGGTAGAAAGAGAACGCAAAGGTGAGATTTTTCACGTTGTAGTTGGCTTTAAATGATCAAATGCTCTTCTTTAATATTGCTCATGATGCTGAGAGCTTCATTGTCATGGTTTCATAATTTTGAAAGGAAGTGTTTTAGTGTTAGAAGGAATTTGAAAGTTGAGAAAATCAAGGAGCTTACTTTGGGGAGAAGGAAGAGGTGAGAACTTTGAATTTTGCCCTGATTTCATAAGATTTTGGAATGAATGAATTGGGAGCTGTGTTAGGTGGAAAATGGTCTAAGATTGTACCTTTATGCCATTAGAGTTGGATAGGAATTTAATTAGATAATTTGGTAATCTTGATAGTTGTGAAACAATTTGAGCCAAAACTGAATGTAGATGGATAGGATGTGATTTTGTGTGTTTTGAGGGTACCAATAGGTTCCTTGTGGAATTTTATGTGGGAAGGAGCTTTGGTATGAGTTTTAGGACTATTGGACCCATAATTAGTAAGTTTGGAAATTTCTGTCAGTTGCTGTGTTATGGCTACTGATAAGCCTCACTCGAGTGAGGTAGGATCTCACTCGAGTGCAGCATAATATTTTCCTTTCTCTTTAGTGTTTTAGTAGTATTCTCAAGCAAAGTGCAAGGGTGCACTTCCTCACCTGCGAGTGATATGAGTTATCACTCGAGTGCGGGATTAGGTTTCACTTTAGAGTTGCTCTTGGGTAGTCACTTCCTGCACTTCACTCGATGAGACTCGGGTGAATCTGTTTTGTCACTCGGGTGCTAAGGATAGTGCTCGAGTGAACTAGCCACTTCAAGGTGTGTTGGTGCTCTCGGGTACATACTTTCTGCGTCTCACTTGCTAGAACTCTAATGCGAATAGGGGGTATGACTCGAGTGAGGCCTTCTTCACTCGAGTGACTCAGCCAAAAATCAATATGAAGCCTCAAGAAAAGGATCTTCTGTCAAGTGTTCCCAACCCCTTAGGCATATGTCTAGGCTTCTAGTGGCCACCTAAAGAGTTCAAATGATAGCTACCTTTAAGTATTATAAAAAGAAAGAATTTGGAATAAAGAATAACTAATTGTCCTTGATTTTAGTTTAGAGGTTTTGACATTTGCCTTGGTCGTGAACGAACTGTGATGAAGCAAGTCAGGAAAGAACAAGGTAGTGACTTTTTCCTTTATACTATATGTGATACATGGTTTGTTTGATTGATCATTGTTTGTGAGTCTATCACCTACGGCCCATCGGTGTTAACGGTAGAAGGATCTTACCTTTGGGGGGTGGAATCCAGGGGATGAGACTATATGGAAGCCGAAAGGCTATTTGTGACTCTATCACCTACGGCCTATCGATGGTGAAGGTGGGAGGATCGTACCTTTGGGATGGTGGAATATGAGGGATGAGACTACGTGATTGTGTGCATATATGATAGCCTGCGTGCTGTGTTTTATGTTGTGATGCTGCTTGATGATTTACTTACATGCTTTGTGATTACATGTTGTATGAGTGATTTGTTACTACTGGGATTCTTTTGAATCTCATTCTTTCTATTGACTAACCTTATAGACAGGGCAAGTGGCTCCAAGGAGAAAAGGATGACTAGGAGCAGCTATAACCTTGTAGAGATATTAGTTTTGGACTATTGGCTATTCACTTTGGATTTTAGGTTCACTGTATATTGTTTTGAGATGTAAATAATATTTGAATAGGGTTATGTAATCCCCTGAATGGAAATGTATGAACCTCTAGTTACATATGAAACCCGGGAGTTGCCGGGATTTTTGTCGTACACTTGATATGTTTAAATGTGATTCAACTGCATAGGGAAATTATATTCGGATTATAGAATTTGAGACCAACGAAGGCCGAAATTTTGAAAATATTTGTGAAAACCCTACCATCAGGAAGGGATCGAAAGAGATTTTGATTATTATTGGTCTCTATTTTATTTTAATTACGAATTTAGAATCATAATTGCGAAGGGGCTTACAACCCGAGCATTACACTTTACTGTAATTCTTAATTTAAAAATATTTTGCATTTGACCCAAGATGCAAAGATAGTCAAATCTGAAATACTATATTGCAATACAAATCTCAAATCAACTCATAAATGAGGTCATCTAAAGATTTTCTTTTATTAGCCCCATGCATGCTCCTTGACATCAAAAAATTAGGGCTCATCACCTGAAAAATTCCTTAGAGAATATTATTTTTTAAGAAATTTATAATTAAGGACCAAAAGATTTTGAAACAATATTTTGAAGGCCTCAAGAATTTAAATGAGAATAAGATTGAATGAAAAAGTATCTAATAACTCTTAATTTTAAATCAAGAGAAAACTTTTGCACCTTATGAGAGAAATTAAAATTCTTCTCAAACATTAATCTTATATAGCACAAAGTCATTTAAAATAAGCTAATCCAAACAAAGCACTAAGTTGAAGGTGGTCCTAACTTTAGTCAATTATATTGAAAATAAAATGTCAATTTCCTTCACTTGTTTAAGCTTTATAGACACAATCATCTAGCGGGTTGTGGATGTTAGTTATTTCTCATATCAACTATATCATTGTCCTGGGTTTTAAAGGTCTTGAAGTTAAGTGTGTATGGAAGTTTGGTAAGCTCATTGTGTGGATGCATTAATGTCTCTTTCATCTTAATAAAAAAAGGGAAAATTAATATAGAGGTCTTTATATAGATCCTTAGTTTTGAATCAAATCCCAGAGTTTTTGTTCTTTCTATTGGATCCTTAAACTTTCTACCATTAGATCTGTTAGCAACTGAGGAGTAAAACCGTTAAATAAGCATTAACAATTTTATACTTTAGGGTGGAGAGTGGACAGCTTGCTCAAACTTGGCCTATAGAGAAAGCTTGTAAGGAGATAGAGGGATAAGATAGCTTTAGATGCTTTTGATTGAAATTTTGAACTTTATTAATGTTTATTCAACAATTTTATACTTTAGGGACTAATGCATCTAATAGCAAAAAGTTTGAGGATCGAATAAAAAGGGAAAGAATGTTTATAACATAATTCAAAACTGAGGAAAAACTATAAGAACATTGAAACTATTTTTTTTTTTTAAAAAAAGGTCCCTATTCACCAAAGCACAAAAGATTCCCCTTTTATTTATAAGGATAAAAAAGAACTTATAACACAACTAAAGACTTATTCTGCTTATAAAGATATAGAGACACTCCCCAAAAATAATGTTCTTACATTAATACTCCTTTCATTGCTTTTTATAAGATAGGATTTGTTAAATGAGTATGTTCCTTTTTATAAGATAGTTTTTAGAGATGTCTATACATTTAATATGTTTTTTTCTTTTTTTACCCACAATTAATTATATGTCCCTCCCATCACTTTTTCCTACTCATTCTCTCTCACTCACTTTTTCTATAAGTAAGGGTGTTTTTGAAAAAAAAAAATTGTATTTTTACATATTTATTGTCTTTAACAAATTTTAACTAACTTCTTCATCTACATAATTCTGGTGTTTGTATCTTATAAAAAGGAATTAAGGGAGTACCAAGTTTAAATCTATAGCCATGTGGATGATTTTTCTTTTTTTCCATTCCTAGCTTGTCACTGGTGGAAAAATGACTTTTTAGACCGGTTAAAAATGACTTTTTAGACCGGTTTTGGATCCGGTCTTGATACAGCCGGTCTAAAAAGTTTGTTACTTTTTAGACCGGTTAAGCAACTGATCTTAAAAATCACTTTTTTAGACCGGTTGTTCGAAGACCAGGTCTAAAAAGTCTAGACTTTTTAGATCGATTGTTTAAAAACCGATCTAAAAAATTTTTTTCAAGACTTTTAAGAATGGTTCTTAGAATAACCGGTCTTAAAAGTACTTTTTAGACCGGTTATTCTAATAACGGGTCTAAAAAGTGATATTTTTTTTAAAAAATAAATATGGCTTTTTTTTTGTAGCGCTCTATCTGTATCACCCTTTTCACTCTAGACTCTGAACAAAGGGCAATGAGAAACAGAACAAATCAAAGAAAAAAAAGAAAGAATCATCTTTTTATCATATTCACTCAACTTTTCTACATAAATGCTGAATGACTTACTATCTTCTTCTTCTTTTTTAAACTAGCAAATGGAGTCTCAGCCCCATCCGAAACTGCAAAAATGAGAATGAACCATGCATATACACAGTTAGAGATACCTCAAATGATAACATCGACAACAATAATAAAAATATCTTTTGGTTTAAATTAGATACCAGATAAATTTTCTGTCTTCTCAACCAAGTTGTCAACTAAATCATCAACAGATAAATGGGGTTGCCAGAGAGTAGAAACATGAAATATAACAACTTATAGACCATAAAAAAAATCCTTGCATAGCTAATCAAACAAAACACAAAGCAGAACAACGTTGTAAAATCATAAATAAATAAAGAAGGAAAGAAGAATACTAACTTCAGGAACCTCTTCCTTCTTATCATCACTTACAGTATACTAAGACTTAAAAGACGAAAAGATGCTTCCTTTGCAACAACGCAAGGTTGATGTTCTCTTCTTCAACCTTTTTTAAAATGCTGAGTCTGCAAATCACATTCATGGTACAAGTCTATGTGACCAAGCAAAGCAAGACCCATACTAGAGATAGAAAAGCAACTACAGTGAAAAGTCGCAACGAAGGAGATCAGAGCAAGCGAGGTTATGGTGGCGACAAACTCATTTAGTGCGAGGGTGAGAGCACCGCAACAACAAACATGAGAATGCGATCGAGCGAAAATGACCGAGCTCACAGAGTAATCACACCAAGAAGAGAGGTTTCGGATTAAGAGAGCAAAAATTAGGCGCGGCAAAGAGGAGATTCAAAAATTTAGAGTCGATATTTTAGACCGGTTATAAATAAAACCGGTCTTAAAAAGGTGAAATTTTTTTTTAAAAAATTTCATATTTAAAAAAAATCCATATTTTTTTTAAAAAAAATATCACTTTTTAGACCGGTTCTTAGAATAACCGGTCTTAAAAGTACTTTTAAGACCGGTTCTTATAATAACCGGTATTAAAAGTACTTTTTAGACCGGTTATTATAAGAACCGATCTAAAAAGTATGATTTTTAAGACCAGTTATTTTAAGAACCGGTCTTAAAAGTCTTGAAATGTTTGATATTTAAGACCGGTTGTTATAAACAACCGGTCTTAAAAGTTTAAAATTTTTTATTTTTTAAATATTTTGATATTTTAAGACCGGTTTTATTTATAACCGGTCTAAATAATTTTTTTAAGACCGGTTTTTTTGAGAACCGGTCTTAGAAGTTCTATATAATTACAAAACTGCCACTTGTCAAATTTTTTAGACCTTATCCGCTATAACCGGTCTAAATATGGCGGTCTAAAAAGGGAATTTTGTACTAGTGTGTGGATATAGATTAAGTGTTTTGTTTCTTTGGTTTTTTAATCTTAGGACATGAAAATATGTTCATGCATAAAATTATTTTTTCCATTCCTGTTCAATTTCATTTATATGGTAAATAATTTCAATATTATTGAAGATCCTTAAAAAGATCAACCTATAATAACAAAGATTATTTTTTTACCAAAAAGAGTCAATTTTATTAATCATAAAAAATCAATTACAATCACTAATAGTTGTAGCCAAGAAACACTCCAAAAACCTTGCAGACAACCTACTACACTTCTAATAAAAACAAAACAAACAAAACAAAATATACCTAGGACATATTATGATGCTTTCAATTCCTTAGCCAACTCCTTCCCTTACTAAGCTATTAGCAGCATTAGAATGATTGGTCTTCCTATAATCAATTAAATTAGCTAGTAAAATCTCAACCAAGAGAGGTGGTGCTATTGCTAGCCACCCATTGATTTCCAACTCTCTTCTACTAGCAGCTTCAAGAAAATTTATAGCTAGATTACCTTGGTGAGCAAACAAGGAGAATTCAATACTCAGCCTCTTCTTAATGATTGCAAGAATCTCATTCAATATAGGCTGACATTGCCACTCTACTCCTTCTATAGATTTCTCTAGAATATGCTTTATCAACACCTCACAAGTTGATTCAAAACATATTTTTTGATTACCAAACCTGTCACCAATCAACAATGCCTCCTTCATAGCCAATCATTCAACATCTAGTGCAGTAGAAACAATCATCGTCTTCCCCTAACGACCTAGTACTCCCCTATAATATTTCTATACTACATGTTAATGGTAGCCTTCCTACTCTGCCTTAAGAAAGCCCCATCTATGTTAATTTTTATCATTTCTTGCACAAGAACCTCCCATCGAGCTTTCCTCTCCAACCTCAAATTTCCTTTTTCTGCACATATTAGCATTAGTGCCTTGCTTAGCCATCTAAACTTTTTTCAGCAATATAGATGCAACATTAATCACATGTTCTGCATCCACCTTCATTTCATTAAACATAGTGTCACACCTAGCTTTCCATATGCCCCAACATATTGTAGCCACTAATTCATCGCTTTCTTCATCAATCTTATTTCCTATCAATAGCTCCCCCATACCATCTTTTAACACTAGCTATTTGTTGCTTATTAATTCTTAATGTCAGAGTAAGATAAACTAGCATTTGCTTGCCCAAGGACAAAGTAAGATAATGTGTTTTATGGTCTTAGCTAGGTTCTTCACCACAAATAGGACACAAATCATTTTGACTGCATTTTCTTTTATGTAACGCAACTCTTATGGCTAAAGCATCATTCTATATTTGCAACATAAACTGCCAAATTTTTGGAGTAACATGCAGCTTCCAAATACAACTCCAAAGCAGTTCAAATACCATTAAAAAAGTACTAGGCTTGTGATCTCTAATCTCCTTGACAGACCCTTTTGCTACATAATAACTAGAATTCACACTACATTTCCCATTTTTACATGTTATCCATAGCACTTCATCCTTTCTTCTTACCCATAGCACCTATAGCTGTAAAATCTTACCTTTTCAATATCAGATATTTTCCTATCCACACAGCTAAGATCCCATCTACCATCTTTAATAGATCAGCCCCTTTAATGTCTTGTCATTTTCACTTAGCTCTTCCCAAGCCAATTCTTCATTTTTTTTACACAAGGAATCCACCTATCACCACAAACTTTAACTTCTCTACTATCTCCCAATCTCCAAAACAATTTTTTCCTCATAAGTTCTCTTCCTTCAATAATACTAGTCCAATACCATGTAGATTTACCACCTTTCTTTTCATCCTTAAATTTAGTCTTTGGGAAATAGATTCCCTTCAAAATCTTACACCACAATTATTAGGATTTTGTAGTAATCTCTAAGCTATCTTTGCCAATAGAGCTTTATTAAAGGCTTGAAAACTACAAAAACCCATACCCCCTTCCTTCTTAGTTGAAGTTATCACACCCCAATTTCTTTAATGGACTTTCTTATCCTCCTAATCATTATGGCCCCACTAAAAATCAGAGATCGTGTTATCAATTTCTTTACAACACTTCAAGGGAAATAAGAAGCTTGACATAAGATATACCAGGATTTAGTTAGCAACTGCTTTGATTAGTACTTCCTTCCCAACAAATGTCAACATCTTACATCTCTAGGCCTATAGCTTCTTCTTTATTTTCTACTTTACAAAACTTAGTACTACATTCCTTAATCTT
The DNA here is from genome assembly GCA_963855925.1 of Inga laurina. NCBI lineage: Eukaryota > Viridiplantae > Streptophyta > Magnoliopsida > Fabales > Fabaceae > Inga > Inga laurina. The sequence continues at coordinate 60,097,502 of OY979708.1, forward strand.
CCCCACAATAAAGGCAACCCCAAGTATTTACCATGTTCACGTGTAGCTCTAACACTTATTACTTCTTCCACTTCCCTCCTAACTTCATATGTTGTATTTGTGGAGAAGAAGATACATGACTTGTCCAAATTCATTTCCTTTCCTGAGGCAACACTAAACATATTTAATATCATCTCCAGTGCCATGCAATTCTCCTTTACAACTCTCTAAAAGAATAGCACATCATCAATAAACAAAAATAATGAGGCAATATTGGACCTTTTCTTGACAACCTAATTCCTTTTAGAACCCTAACACTCACATGATATTACACCATTAGAGATAGGACATCTACCACAATAAGGAAAAGATAGGGAGACAAAGGATCTCCTTGCCTAACCCATCTCTTAGAACTAATCTTCACAACTTTCTTTCCTCAAACTAGTAGTTCAAACACAATAGAGTTTACACACTCCATTATCCACCTTACCCATTTAGCTTAAAACCCCATTTTAAGCATATCCTCTAAGAAGAAACACTAATCCGTACGATCATAGCCCTTACTTAAATCAATCTTTAAAGCTAAATCACATTTCACAACCTCCTTCCTTCATTTAAAGTATTAAAAAGCCTCATAAGCTATGATAATGTTGTCTTGAATCAACCTTCCTGCTACAAAAGCTTGTTGTTGTTCATAAATATACTTGCTTATTAGGCCTCTCATTCTTGTTGTCATGATTTTTGCAAAGATTTTGTAAGATACATTGCAAAGACCAATTGGCCGAAATTGAGTAACCTTTTCAGGCTTATAAGCTTTTGGCACAAAGCACAGAGCACAGAGCATTTCTTTAATCTCACAACTATTACCTACTTCGATTGCCTAAAAAAGTCAAATAATTGGGAATATAAATGAATATTGACTTTCAAAATTACAAAGGACCCGAATTGAGAAAATTCATACCGTACCTCCGATGGGTGTATGTTGATCAATCTAATTTTTACCAAGCGGCTTTCTCCTGGTTTGTGTTCTTCATCTTCTCATTCGTGATTTAAGGCATGGGTGTTTCGGTCTTTTCATAATGAGTGGCCATTTATTGAATAAGATAAATGAAATTATTCCCTACAAATATTACTTCGTACCAAATATATTTTTAAAGCATCAATCTCAGTTCATGTCCCTATCCCTGTCCCAATCCCAGTCCTAGTTCCAGTCCACCAAAATTCAGTGCCACGTACCAAACAGGGCCTTAAGGTCCTAGACCACAACTAAGCTTATATGTATATATGAGACCTTATGCTCATATTATAGAAGATGGCATACACAAACATATAACAATCACATAGTGCATGAAAGAAAGAGTTACTACCTGACTCTTTTATCGGTTCCTCAGTCTGTCTTAAACTTTAGTTTTGACTCGAGAAATTTTCAGTTCCTATAAAAATTAGAGTTACAAGTAACTGAATATTACTTGTACTATTACTACCTCTAAATCAAATTCTGCTGGTTATCTAGTACAGTTATAATAGTTTTTGCACAATACAATTCTATACTAAGCAATTCTACATAATACAGTTTCACTATTTCCAGAAACTGGCAGATTTTCAGTCAACTTTGAAAAATCATAACTAATTCTAGGAAATTCCAAATGGACTGATTCCAAAGCCTATATAAAGTTCTCTAAGTTTATTTTCTAGGAAAAAATACCCAAACATAGTCAATATTATCACAGTTTTCCTAGAAATTCACACAACTTCCCCTGTTCTAGATTACATTCCAGAAATAAGGAACAACTTCAAAAATCCATATCATTTAGTATACAAGTTCAAAAATTATGAACTACCTATCCAATTAAAGATCTAGATGTCTACTTTAATCCTGGAAAGTTTTATAGCATTTGGGCTAGGTTTACCTAACAATATTCACTATATATTAACACTGCCTCCAGTGAAACAAGCAAACAACATGTACTTTGAACTTCTAAAAATTCTAGATTTGCATACAATCATCCAAAAATTATGAAAAAATATATTTCCACACAAGTTTCCCTTATAAATCCAATGGAACCATCAAAATTATAAAATTCCAATACCTTCCTATGGTTCTACATCATAACAAAATTTAGGTTCTTAGGAAGAAACATATGTTTTCTTGATCTCTCTTGCTTAACCACTTCCTTTCCACTTCTAATCACATGATTAGCTACTTAAACCTAAATGAACATGATCCAGAGAAACTTTGGCTGCATAACATTCTAGGGTTTATCATCCCAAATTTACAAACTAGGGAAAAATGAAGCCAAATTCCACAACCACAACCACAACCACAACTACAACAATATCTTATAGCAAGAGAGGATCAAGTTTATGAGATTACCTCTTGATTTCTTGGATTTCTCTCTCTAGGATGCCATTGTTTACTTTCTCTTTCCTCTTGATTTTGCTTGCTAAGCATGATTTCCAAGCTGAAGACGAGGTTAGAAGAGGTTCTACATAAATTAGAAGGCTTAAACACAAGGATTTCATAAGAGAAACTTGGATTTTTGGTCTCTTGAATCCCTAACTCTTCTTTTGTTCTTCAAGTGTATCAAGCTCTTGTCTCTCTATTTGCTTATTGTAACACCCCACTTTTTATTCTCTAATATTCCTTGTATATTTATAATATTAAAAGGAATAAAATGGTGAATTTTGCAACACATAAAATGACAAAAACACCCTTAGTGAGGTTACACAAAAATTGGGCTAAAACAAGACATAAAGTGTAATTTTTGTCTTCCAAAAAGCCCATTATTGAAGCCCAACATAATGGATGAAAGAACACAAGTCTTGAGCCCAATTAATTTTGATTTTTTCCCAAGAAGAGGAATAGAAGAAGGCCTAAAGTAAATACAAAAAAATGTATATGCAAAAAGGGTAATTTGACTAAATAAAAAAACCCATATTTTTCCCATAATATAGGTGGTGGACATCCAAATGAGGAGGCAAAGGGAATGGATACTTAGGATAAATATAATAAGAGATGGAGGAATTTTGGCCTAAACAAAAAGAGATTGGAAAAGTCGACAATTGTGGGCGAAATAAAATATGAGAGGAGAGAACAAATGGATAGTTCATGAAGCAATTATTTATTTGCCTTTTCATCTTGGAGTTTCAGTTAAGATAATAGAGAGAGAAGAAAGTAAATGCTCATTGCCAAAAATAAAAGTTGAAGAACAAAATAAATTAAAATAATCATTTTTGGGAAGGAGGTGTAAGGGATATTTTGAGACACTTATCCCTTCCATTCAAGAGCCCATTTCGATTGACAGTAGGAAATAGAGAGAGAGAGAGAGAGCTGGATGGTGGAGGCAAGAACAAGCATGCTCAAGTGATTCAAGCAAAGATAAGGTGAGTTGATGGTGATTTTTACTTTTTTAAGCTAGCTAACTCATAGGATGTTGAAAGTAAAATCAAGAAGGGAGAGAGAGATCAGTCACATTTATGAGAGAGAAAGTGAGCAACCAAGAGGCAATCTGACAAACTTTGATCCTCTTATGTTATATGATGTTGTTGTGGTTGTTGTTGTTGGTTTTGGCTTGGTTTTGGTTGTTTTGTAAATTTAGGCTGATGAAAACCCTAGGGAAAATGCTGCGAATGACATACCCTTATCTTATTTTCACATTTTTCAGAGTGTTTACACTCAATTCAATAAGCAACACAAAAATAGCATAAATATACTGATATATTGATACAATGTATTTGATTACATTACCGGTGTTCCACATAAGGTTCAATAATAATTACATATTTAAATAAAATGTCCAAAAATAAGCTACATAGAACCACTATCTTCTTTCTCGGGATCCGCACCTTAGTTGCCTATGTCCACCACCTTACCCATTGATCTGCTAGTTCTCGCTGGCATATTTATCATTTATGAAAAAGGATAAGATTCCAACGAATCCCAATAGCAACATATTATCGTTTATGCAAAATGTGCGAAATAGATATGATATGCACCATGTATGCACCAATTAATGAACAATATAAACCATGTATACATGGGATAGGGCTTCACCACCACTATTCAAGTACCTTGGTTGAATTGTTACTCCTCAACTGGGTAAAGTACACTTCTCGTAGTTGCTGCCCGTTCTCAGCAGACTACCCCTTCTGCCAAACCATGTTGATTAATGAAAATACATATAATGGCATACATAATCATAGGAACCACTAAATAATGTATAAAGGATAATGTCACAACCTTAAGCTTTTTTCACCTCAAAACGTGTTCCTTTGTATGCGTGTCGGCAACTGAGCTCTCAACTTAGTCTTAAAATGTTAAATGTGCAAAAATTAGGTTAAAACCCATTCATGTACTAGTTTAGACACTTCCATAGTGTTTTTAGCGGTTATATGAGTCTATATTGAAAATTTACTCAAATGCCCCTGGGACCCAGTTCGGCCCCATTACACACGATCCGATTGTACTTTTCCTGAAATTTTGACCCACGATATTTATTCTTTCTTATTTTTGCCCAAGGAATCTATTTCCTGCCAAGAAATTACCAAATTCACTGCCAAAAGACAAAAATACCCATGGTAGCCCCCAATTTAGGGTTTCAGGGGCATTTTGGTCATTATGGTTTTTAGAGCTATTTCAGGAAAAGTGTTCATCTGTAACCGCACCTAATTTCTCCTCCTGAACACAATGGAATAGTTAAATCATCAAAAATGAAACTCTAATCTCCTGATCTTGACCTGGCCAAAATCTTACGAGAGTTTTTGAATTCTGACTCCACACACTTGCTCCTTTTTACTCCTAACCACTTTATTAACTATTTCATTACATTATAAAACCAATTTAAACCAAGCTTGGGCAACATAACAGTTAAGGCTCATCCTTTTCCCAAATTTACAAATCATAGAAATCATCTACAAATCCACCAATTAAACCAACTACAGCAGTAGTAACAACAATAATTTGGAGTTTAGGAAGTCACCTTTGCTCTCCTCTTGTTCTTTCCTCTTGACTAAAACTATAAGCTCCTCAAACCCTAGGATTTTTCTTCCATAATACATTGAATCATGTAGAGGATTAGCTTAGAGGAAGGATTCAACAAGTTATAACCCAAATAACCAAGTAAATCACTTACCTTTGTGATCTTTTCCTTCCTTCTCTCTAGGTTTCTCTCAAGCTCTCTCTCCCTCTTTTGTGAGCTTAAGGGGAATGATTTTGGAGGAAGGAAGAGGATGAGAAATGTTTTATAATGTCTTGCCTTTATCCATTTATTTTCCCTTAATTATTTATTTAACCAAAAATCAAAAAGTTTGACTTTTGTGTCATAAACTTTATGTACATGCAATTGGTGTCCTAAGCCCAATTACATGTAGATAATATTTCCCTCTTCTTGACCCATGCAAAAGATGTCCATGGGTCCTTTAGATCAACTAAATTGGCTAATGGGTTTATGCCAAAATTATGATTTGTTTCTTCATTTTTGGACTTGTGACATTTGTCAACACCCGTTTCCATTTTGATATGTGCAGTGTTAAAGGCACAATTCTACATGCATATAGAAATAGTACAACTATGCTGATAAAAAGTGCTTGTTTACATGCAAAAATATTCCCCGTAGGGTTTGATAATATTTACAAAATTCCCAAAATATCCAAAAGTAACTAAATATAACCACCAGCTCCAATCTTTATGATCTGAACACCTCAGTTGCTGATATCTATCTTTTCGCATCTAGAGTTACTCGCTTCTATTGGAATTTTTTAATTTTAAAAAAAGGTGAGATTCAAATGAATCTTAATAGTAATAGAAAATCTATCATAGAAAATATAATAATAAACATGCCAAATACCATATAGAGTAAATTTATAATAACACAAAACTTGGTTTAGTCGGAAACATTCAAAGCCAACTACTATTGCAACTCCTACTCGTTTCGACCTCAGATGAGCTCAAGACCACAGACTGAGCATAATTCAGTGTACCCGTAGGCACTAAGTTCGATCATGTTCGGTGTGCCCGTAGGCACTATGTTTGGTCATCTTCGATGAACCCATAGGCACTATGTATCATACATATTATGGAAAATGGCATACAGAAAGCATATAAACATTTACATGATGTTTGAAAGATAGAGTTACTACATTAAACCTTTTTTACCTCAATACACAATCCTCGATATGTGTGCCAACAACTCGACTCTCAATTAAGTCCTATAATGTCAAATGTACAAGAATTAGGTTAAAACTTATTCATGTAACATTTTAGGCACTTCCATAGTGTTTATAGTGGTTATATAAGCCTATTGTGAAAATTTACCAAAATACCCTTGAAGACCCAACCCAGCCTGCCGTACCCAGTCTGGCAGTACTTTTCCCAAAATTTTAAACTTGGCTATTCTGACCTAATTTTTCCCAAGGAATCCCTTTTCGGATTCAGAATTATCAAATTCACTTCCAAATTACAAAATTACGCTTGGCAACCCCTATTACAGGGTTTCAGGGGCATTTTCAACCTTTTTTGGAGAAATGACCACTTGTAACCTCACCTACTTTTCCCTGAACTCAATAGAATAATCAAATTATTGAAAATCCAACTCTAACCCCTATTTCTTGCTTTTGCCGAAATCCTCAATACTTCAGAGAAAATTGGGGTTTTTCGATTTCAAATCTGTAAACGTGTTCCTTTCTAGTCCCAACCACTTTATTAACTATTTAATTAGGTTACAACTACCATATAGACCAAATTTCAATAGCATAACCCATATGCCAATCCAATTTCCAATTTCCAAATTTCAAATCAAAGACAATCTGGCAAAATTTCACCAATTAAATTGTCTATAACAGCTAGAATACTCAATATACAAAGGTTTAGAAGTTACCTCAATCTCCCTTTGGCTTTTTCCTTGTATGGTTGAACCCTAACCCATCTTAGCACTAAAAATTGAGCTTCCAACGCCTTAAAGAACATGAAAGAGAAGCTTAGGAACAAGGTATATGCATTAGGTACAAATTCACCGAAGAAATCGACCTACCTTGCGAGTTCTCTTCTCTTTATCTCTTTAAATGCTCTCAAACTTTCTCTCACTCCCTTTTCTGAACTTGACGTTGGAAATGAGCTACAGGAAGGAGATGAAGTTTTTTTATCTTCTGCTTATGTCATCTTTTATTTGTTTAATAATTTTCCAAAATTCCAAAAACCAATTTTTATGTTAATATTTCCTTCTTCATACTACATGTAGGAGACACCTAAGGGTTCCTCCCTTTGGTCTCAATTAGCTTCACAACTTGTTCCAGTTGCGTATATATGTAAAGTCACAATTTTGGTCAAATTTGCACTTTTGCTCAAATTTTCCATCAATTCATATTTATTTGACCAAAAGATTCCAAATATATTATTCCCCTTTACTTTCCTTAATTAATTGAAATTAACTTCAATTAATTGAAAAATAATTAATTTTGTGCTAAATTGGCAAAATTATGATTTTGCCATTACCTTTTTAATCTAATTTCTTTTCTTATTTTTCTTTGGCCAATTTCTATCTATTTTTGAACCAAATATTTTCTCTATTATTACTCCATTTTTGGACCTTGATATTGGGCTTTTTAAATTACACAAATTAATTCCATAATTTTTTGCCTAATTGCTCGTGAAAATGAACATTTATAAAATTCATAAATTTCAAATTCATGAATATTCACCATTTTATTGAATTTCTGAAATAATTACAATATATTTGGTGAATAAAAATTTGGGGTGTTACAACAATTCTGGCAAATTTTCTACCCAAATTTTGAAAAATCATAACTAAATTTCTAGACATCGAATTGAAGTGATTTCAAAGGCTATAGACCCCTTATTGAGTCTAATTTCAAGGAAAAATATAGTCTTTAGCCAATTAGAAACATAAAATTCCTGGAATTAAATTCTTTAGATGATGTTCTAGGAAATAGGCGGTTTTTCTGGGCTAACTTCAAAAATATATAACTCTTTGTATATAGCTCTAATTGATTCATATGACTTATCAAATTAAAACTTAAGAAGTTTACTTTCATTATAGAAAACTTTCACAATTTGTAGACATCATTGGATCTTCCAAAACCTCTTGAAAATCTCAATGCCTCACAGAACATTTCACTAAAAGTATAATCACATTCTCCAAAATTCACTATTTTATTTTATTTAATACCCTAAAGATATAAAAAACATTAGGTAATATATTTAGGACACTTGCTAAACTAAGGCTTAACAGTCTACTTAATTCAGGCTTATTATCAAGCCTCTAATCCCAAAATTCGGGATATTACATTTCTCCCCCGTTCAATAAATTTCGCCCTCAAAATTTGAACATCTATAACTTGGGAATCAACTCTTATCACTCAACCCATTCCTTTATCATGTACAGGCTCACAAGTCGTGCAACATAATGATAATATTGAATCTATACCTTTCATATGCAAGCTCATCGAGCATGCAACACATTCACCATATTCTTATCATAGATCTCAGATAGTATTCAGCATTTATCATTCATTCCATACATAGTATACAGTGTACAACGTGCAGCGTGCAACAAAACACAATACCTACTGGTCCATTCCCACAACTCTTGGTTCTTTTGGCCTCATAGCCTCTTTGACACTCCGCGATCACACAATCACATCAACCACTGGACCTAACTCACCCAGTAATCATAACATGAATTGGACCTCACTGCCCAAGCAACAATCATAACAAGTACTGGATCTCATTGCCCAAGCCATACCAAAGTGCTTGGTTACATTAGTCTCTTTGCCTCATCTAAAACCTAGTACAGTCTGAATGTTTTGCCAGCTTCAAGATATACCCGGACACCCTGGTCCAATGTCATCGCACCAGACAACAACCACAGTACCAAGTATATAAGTCTTACAACCCAGGGACACTGCCCTACACAAACTTGCACATCGAGTCTTACCGCCTCCAGCCTCCGCTATCACAATTTTCAAACACATCACATTTTATTGGCCTAAGGATTTCCTAGTCCATCAAGTTTTATAGCCTAAACACATATAATTCATCATCTTTACTAAATACATGTTGAGTCTTACTACCTAGAACCAATCATTGGTGCCCAAACATTGCACATAATTTACTATGCTTCCACTACCCACTCTGAGGTCTATCTCCTCATATAAGCATTGATAATGTCAGGACAATTTAATAGGAGTCCTACAGGAATCCCCTATAATACCTGACTACACCTGAAATCTGGATTCCTCTATGCCAGTTCTTGATCCATTTCAACTCAAATCATTATGGACCATTTCAAATTCTCGTCGAATTAATAACAAACAGTTGACTCTTGGGTTACGGATTACTTGGTAACCTTTCTCTACTTATACCTTTCAACACATTATCTGCCATCCACCAATCGACTCCTAGTATAGCCTCAGGTTAATGGAATAGCAGACATATCAATTCTTTCTCTCATTATATCAGAGAGCTATAACCTCAATCAATCTATTTAGGGAATATTTTAAGATCATAATTTTTCAATAATCCCATATCAATTCTAGCAGCTAGCAACCTTCAATAATCCTATATATTTATCACATTCTAATCCCTCGAGCAGCTCAGGCTATATCAATTGCTTAAGGGGTTAATACAACTACTAAATTTGATTCTCATATTATAATTTTCTCAATCGCAACTCAGAACCTCAATCTCATTAGGGTCTGAAATCACTTCACCTCAATCATCCTTATCATCTACTCATCGTTTGGAAGAACCTAGGGAATTTACCAGCCACTGGATTATCCTTTATTTTCCTTCTTGAGCATGTAACCATAATCCCTGGCTACTCTTTGCTCACTATATTCTACTAATATTGAACTATAACCACTCTAACTATCTTGCTTAAGCAGCCTTTTCTTTCTTTGCAAGAGCGTGTTGTCTTTATGAAATCAATATCAATCCCTATTTTTGTAAGGATTTGTGTCCATAAGAATCATGTTCCTCAATTCCATAGATAACTACTAACTCGACACACTATTGAATACATTTTCTTGCCTAAGGACATACTGGTCCACTAGGTCTTAAGGCCTCTGGATATAAAGGTCCACTATTACATATCCGGTATGTAGGATTTTACAGCCTAAGGTTTCTAACCCAACTGTTAGGTTCCTCAAGAAATCCAGAACCTCGATATCACATAATTTGGAAATCATTTCCCTCAACTATATCCAATAGGTTCACTAAGAATCAGGATCAATAGTACCTATTCTAACCTGGGTATTATCTTTAAAACATTACTGAAAGTTCAACACTAGTCACAAGGTTCACACTTCCATCTTGGCATAGCACCATAATGCAATCCATTCACATTTCGACCTAAGCACTATCTTAGCTTAGATCTAATTCAAGCTTATCCCTAACCTTCAATATCATTAGATCGGATCCTCTAGGATCGTTATACGACATAATCACTACTAATCATTGATCAGATATCATAACATGCCATTCTTAGCTATATTCTATGCCTCAAACAACTCTGAGTCTTTTCAACATTCCTCAAACCTAAGGCTCAATATTGATTCTTGATTTATAATCCATCACTTAATTTCATTCTAGATCTATAGCCTCAAAATCAATTGAGTCAAAGATCATTCTACCTCAGTCATACCCAATATACATACTAAAATCATCATAAAGTACTGTATGTCACAACTAACTAATATCATCACTTAGCATGGAGAAACATCAAAACAATTACTATACCTCAAGTTTCTATAACCTTATCAAGTAAACTTTTCTAACCAATATTCACTGCGACAGAAATGTCCCGATTTAAAATCAAAACTTACATCATCAACATCTCCATGCTTTTAAACATCATTTAAATAGTCTAACTAAAATGATTATTAGTCATAGAGAAACCTTAAGTTAATTTCTATTCCTCAAGTCTCCATGACCTTGCTAATTTAACTTCTCAGGGGGTCATCCATCCTAAGATTTCTCTGGGTTGAGCACACTTAACTTTCATATACTCGAGCCAAAATGCAGATACCGACTCTATCTACTCCTAACCACAGGTACCTTGAGACCACTTTCATCTCAATAGATGTGCCAGCTACCTCAAGTCACCCAAAATATAATGACTGGGCCCCACATCCCTCGCTGTATCTATATCGCCATACCAGATCAGTAATATGCTCCATGAATCCATTGAAATTATTATTTAGGCCTTGGTTGACAAGATCAATCTTCTTTAAATATTGTACTACATGCTACGCTTAAGTGTTCCCAACTCCTTCAAGGGCTAATTCACAGACTAAGAGAATTCACTCCTTTAGTACCCCGCTGGTGCATATATTCTATCACTTATAATCAGTACCATATCAGTACACTATCCTATTGCCAGAACCACCACTCTGCCAGAACCACTGGGGTTCTCTAAAACCGCTTGGGCTGTAATACCAAAATGTCATACCATTATCATATTTTCACATTTTTCAGAGTGCTTGCACGTAGTTTAGTGGGCAATATAGGAATAGCATAAATATACTGATATATTGATGCAATGCTTTTTATTATGTTACCAGTTTTCCATACATGGTTCGATAATAATTACATATTTAAACAAAATGTCCAAAAATAAGCTACATATAACCATTATCTTCTTTCTTTGGATCCGCACCTTAGTTTCCTATGTCCACTACCTTACCCTAGTTTCCTATGTCCACCACCTTACCCTTTGATCCACTGGTTCCTGCTAGCACATTTATCATTTATGGAAAGGATGAGATTCTAAGGAATTCGAGTAGCAACATACTATCGTTCATATAAAATGTGGGAAGTAGATATGATATGCACTATGTATGCATGAATTAATAAACAATATAAATGCATGTATACATGGGATAGGGCTTCATCACCACTATCCGAGTACCTTGGTTGGATTGTTACTCCTTAACCAGGTAAACTGCACTTCTCGCACTTGCTGCCCCTTCTCGGCAAACTATATTGATTAATGAAAAAACAAACAATGGCATACATAATCATATGAACCATGGCATAATGTATAGATGATAATGTCAATACCTTAAGCCTTTTTCACATTAAAACATGTTCCTTGGTATCCATGCCAGCAACTAGGCTCTCAACTCGGTTCTAAAATGTCAAATGTAAAAGAATTAGGTTAAAACCCATTCATGTACTAGTTTAGACACCTCCATAGTGTTTTGAGTGGTTATATGAGTCTATATTGAAAATTTACCAAAATGACCTTAGGACCTGATCCGGCCCCACCATACTTGTTTTGACCCAGGCTATTTATTATAACTTATTTTTGCCCAAGGAATCCATTTTTGACCTTAGAATTGCCAAATTCACTTTCAAAGATAAAAATGCCCTAGGCAGCCCCCAATTTAGGGTTTAATTAGCGTTTTGGTAGTTATGCTTTTTAGGGCTTTTCTAGAAAAGTGTTCAACTATAACCCCATCTAATTTTTCCTCCTAAACATAAAGAAATCATCAAATCATCAAAAATCAAACTCTAACCTCTTGCTCTTGACTTGGCCAAAATCTTAGGATTCTCTGGGGAAATTTGGGTTTTTTGACTTCTAACTCCACATACTTACTCCTTTATACTCCTAACCACTTTATTAACTATTTAATTACGTTCTAAATACAATTTAGACCAAATTTGAGTAGCATAACAACTAGGGCTCATCCTTTTCCCAAATTTACAAATCATAGAAATCATCCACAAATCCAACGATTAAACCAACCATAGCAGCAACAACAACAATAATTTGGAGTTAAGGAAATCACCTTTGTTATTCTCTTGTTCTTTCCGCTTGACCAAAACTCTAAGCTCCTCAAACCCTAGGATTTTTCTTCCACAATACCTTAAATCATGTAGAGGAATAGCTTAAAGGAAGGATTGAATAAGTTATAACCTAAATCACCAAGTAAATCACTTACCTTTATGATCTTTTCCTTCCTTTTGTCTAGGTTTCTCTCATGCTCTCTCTCTCTCTCTTTTGTGAGCTCAAAGAGAATGGTTTTGGAGGAGAAAAGTGGATGATAAATGTTTTATAATGTCTTTCCTATATCCATTTATTTTCCCTTAATTATTTATTTAACCAAATATCAAAAAGTTTGACTTTTGTGTCATAAACTTTATGTACGTACAATTGATGTCCTAAGCTCAATTACATCTACAAAATATTTCCCTCTTCTTGGCCCATGCAAAAGACATCTAAGGGTCCTTTAGATCAACTAAATTGGTTGATGGGTTTATCCCAAAATTACCATGTTGCCATCACATTTTTTTCTTCATTTCCGGACTTGTGAAATTTTCGGAAGATTTCCTGCAAAAACTTTGAAAAATATTAACCAAATTTCAAGACATTTTCAAAAGGCTATAAAACCATTATTGAGTCTAGTTTCAAGAAAAAATAGTCTTTAGCCAATTAGAAGCACTAAATTCCTAGAATTAAATTCTTTGGACGCTGTTCCAGGAAATAGGCAGTTTTTTAGGGCTAACTTCACAAATTCATAACTATTTGTATATAGCTCTAATTGATTCATATGGCCTATCAAATTAAAGCTTAGGATATCTACTTTCATTCTAAAAAATTTCACAAGTTTTAGACATCATTTTGTTCTTCCAAAACGTTATGAAAATCTCACTGCCTCACAGGAATTTTCACTGGAAGCATAATTACATTCTCCAAAATTCAACATTTCATTTTCTTTAATACCCCAAAGATATAAAAAACACTAGAGAAAATATTTGGGATACTTGCTAAACTGGGGGCTTAGCAGTCCACCTAATTCAAGCATATTATCAAGCCTCCAATCCCAAAATTCATGATATTATAGCCAAAATTTCCTTTAATCATGTTTATTTAGTTTTTAAGTAGTTAATCATGTGATTAGAAGTGGAAAGGCAATGATTAAATAAGAAAAATCAATAAAATACATTTTCTCTCATAAGAAACCTAACTTTTAGCCAAGCACAGAACAGTGGGATTTAGAAGGGAGAATTGTGCAGGTATACATGAATTCATGATTTTTGGATGTTAGTAAATAAATTTGTAATTTATTGAAGTTGCAAAGGCATGTTGTTTGAATTTCCTCCAATGAGGCAATCTTGTTGTGAAATGGAATTTGAGACAAACCTAGTCCAAAAACTATGAAATTTGATAGGCTTAAAGTAGACATATAGAGCTTCAATTTGATAGGTAGTTTGTAATTTTTGGACAAGTACATTAAAAGATATAAATTTTCAAAGTTACGCCCTGTTTCTAGAAGAAAATCTAGAATAGTGCAAGTTCGACGAATTCTGGGAACAATATGGTTCAAGTGGTCATAATTGGGTATTTTTCCATTAAAGTAAATTTAAGGAGATTTATTTTCTCTTTGGAATCAATCAATTTAGAATTTTCTATGATTTTCCCAAGTTGACTAAAAATCTACCAGTTTCTGAAAACAGCGAAACTGCAATATGAAGAATTGCACTGTGTAGAAACTATTATAACTGCATTAGATAACCAGCAGAATTTGATTTAAAGGTAGTAATAGTTCAAGTAATAACCAATTACTTGCAACTCTAATTTATAGGAATTTGCAATAGCCAAGTTAGAACTAAAGGTTAGGATCAACTGAGAAATTGAGAAAGAAGTCAAGTAGTAACTTTTTCTTGCATATGCTACGTGATTATTATATTTTGAGTATGTCATTCTATGTAACATGAGCATAGTGTCTTGGACACACATTAGCCTGGTTGGGTTATAGGACTCAACAAAGGTGCAGAGTTCGGCCAGGGTTGCAAACAATTGTTTAGGTTTGGATAGTGTACACACAACATTCTATTATGCACAATAGTCCATCATCCTAAATGCAGTGGAGTATTGTGTAACACCCCATTTTTTTTCATCAATATGCCTTGTGAACACTTATGGCATTCAATGAAATAAGATGGTGAATTTTGATGCAATTGTAATGATAACAACTCCTTTAGTTGAAGTCACATGGAAATTTGGCTAAAATAAATCATGAAATTAATTGTGTGTGATCCAAAAAGCCAATTAGTGAAGCCCAACATAATAAATAGAAGAACACAAGTATAGGGCCCAATTAATGGTGATTTCGGCCCAACAGGAAAGGAAGAGGAGGAAGAAACATTTTGGGCCAATTCAATATAAAAATGTAGTGGCAAAATTGTAATTTTACCAATAAAACAAAGAGATAATCATTTTTTCATTTTTATGAGGAAATTTTTGGCCAAGCAAAGGGAAATAATGGAAAAATAATAAATGGGAGGTAAATATCCAAATGTGAAGCAATTGTGCCCAAGTAAAATAAGTTTGAAAAATCAAAAGTAAATATAACATAATTAATTATTTGAAGAGAGAGAATTTTGATAATTCAAGAGCTAATCATTATTTCCCCTTTTCCTTGTAATTTTGTCCAAATAAAGAAAAAAAGGGGGGAAAATAATTGTTTGGGTATTAACTATGCCAAATGTCATTATGTCAAGTCAAAGGATTAAATAAGAATTTATTAAAGTTATGAGCACATGTGAAATTTCAATAAAATAATATATGTTTTGCAAATAGTTGGGATAATTGGAGAAAACCCATTTGGCTTAACTTGGACCCTAAGTAACATGTTTTGGACTAAGAAGGGAGAAGGAAAATTAGTCCAAAAGTAATGGGAATTTATGACACAAATTATGAAGGGATAAGCTTAAATAAATTATGTGTCATAAACCTAATAAATTAATATATTTTAAAAGAAAGATGAAGAGATATTTTTAAGAGTTCTTATCCTCCTCCAAGACTCTATCGTTTTGGCCAAGACAAGAAAATAGAGAGAGAGGAAGAACTTGAAGAGCAACAAGAGAAAGAGAGCTTAAGAAGCAAAGATCAAGGTAGTTAGGCTTGATTTCAAGTGTTCTTGCCTTCTAACTTGTGTAGAATCTCCTCTAAGCTCATTTCCTTCATGAATATCATGTATAGCAAGCAAAAATTCAAGAGAAAGAGGAGGAGAGAGGGACAGTTAGAGAGAGAAAATTGAGAAATCAAGAGGCAATCTCAAAAACTTTAATCCTCTTGGTTAATATGTTGTTGTTGTGGTAGTTGTTATTGTTGTTGGCTTAATTTGTGGTTGGTATGCTTGCTTTTGTAATTTTGGGATGATGAAATCCTAAGAGTTTATACTGCCCAAATTTCCACAAATCATGTTTAATAAGTGTTTAAGAAGTAAAATATGTGATTAGATTGAAATGGAAGGAGGTTAAGGGGTTAAATCAAGAAAACCAAATTCCCCCTTATCTTGTGCGTGTTTTGTCCAACACCTGAAATAGGGGCTAGGGATGGAATTTCATTTATTTGATGGTTCCTTTGTGTTTAGTAGGAAAAATTGTGTAGGGTTGATGTTGATCGCATTGTGAGAAAAACCTAAGAAAGTGAAATGTCAAAAATAGCCCAAAAACCTAAATAGGGGCTGTCAAGGGCAAAAATGTTATTTGTCAATGATTTTGAGAAAACTGAGGTAAAGAATGTATTTTACACATAAAACTATGTAGGAATAGCCCAGGTCAAAATTTTTGAAAAAGTACAGTCGAACCAGGTACAAAGGTCCTTAGACTAAGTCCTTGGGGCATTTTTGGTAATTTTAGACTAATATAACCAATAAAAACACTTTGGAAGAGTCTAAAGTAGAACATGAATGTGTATTAACCTAATTCTTATACATTCAGAATTTTAGGATTGGATTGATAGCCTGAGCCATCAAAACAAAATTCAAGGAACGATTTATGATCAAAAGAATTTTAAGGTAGTAGTACCTTCTTTCATATACTATGTAATTGTCTATATGCTTTGTGTATGTCATCTTCTGTGATATTAACACTGTTTTGCTAAGTGAGGCAATTGTGTGTGGAGGCACACATACCTAGTTGTGAGCAAGAACCCAAACGAGGTGTTTTATGAAAAGTGGGGGATTGAGCCTGTTACATCCTAATTTTTATTTGTAGGATAAAATTGTAATTAAAAAATAATTGTTCATAAAAAAATTAATAGGATATGAAGAAAAGAGGGATTTGCTTAAAATATGCTAAATATACATGTGTGTGTGTGTAATAATATAATAATAATTAAAAAATGAGGGTAGGTGGCTGTGATGAAAGGAAAAAAAACTTACATGGTAGGTGGCCACCTCCCAATAATCACACTACCTTTTTCGGTAGTGTCATAAGAAAAGGATGGGGTATTATCTATATATACCCCCACCCCCTCCTTTTCTTTATCATCGAGACGAAGTTGAAATTCTAGAGAAAGGAGGTCATAAAGTCCTAGTTTTTGCAACTTTAGAGATCAATAAGATATTCAAAATCACTTTTAATCACAAAATTTCTGTTATAAAAAATATTCTAAATAATTTTCTCTTTCCTATGATAGTAATTTTCTGCTAGATAGAGAATATTTTGGGGATAAAATTTTAGGTAAGTTTAGAGTTTTTTCAATATAAGACTATAGAAATGTATAGAATACTTAATAGTTAAAGTTAATCAATCTAGATATATTATTTAGTTGTTGTATGATTTTATAATCAATTTATTTTTATAAACCGGTCATAAATTAGTTTCTATAGGATGTTTTTACCAATTAAAGTAAGTTTGAATAATTTATTTGGATTATTGGAGGTATTATTGAGATTTTAATCAGTTTATTTTGTTAGATTTTGAGCTATGGAAAAATGAGTTAGGACTAAATGTAAGCATCTTCCGTAATTATATATAAAATACACGATTAAAGTGAAATAGAGACCAATAATTATCAAATAACATTTTCAAACCCATCTATAAGATAAGGCTTTCACAAATACTTTTTGAAATCCAATTCACCTGGTCTCATATTCACATTTCGAATAGATTTACTTTACGCGGATAAATCATATTTATATCTACACATTAGAGTGCACAACAATAATCTCGGCAACCCTAGGTTCATATCTTCACTAATGTGTTTCAAAAGGCACATTCAACCATATACAAGTTCTCATACGGGGATTACACAATATCATCTCCAAATCTACATATACATTCCAAATACACATTCCCAAATCCAAATACGAATATAAATTAAACAATATTCCCATTTATGATAACCAACTACCAACATCAAGCTCCAACGGGAGCCCTAGCCGCCCTTAGTTGCTTGCTCCTTCCTCGATCCACTTCTCATGTCTAAACTGTTGGTAGGGGGTGAGATTCAAGAGAATCTCAATAGGAAAACAATGAAAGAAGCAAGCTTCACCTATGAGGGGGTGAATTGGGTGATGTGATAAATTTTTTGTTTGATGTGGTGATATGATAGTAGTTGTAGATAGAGTAGAGTTGAGAGGATTAGTACACAGAGTTATACTGGTTCGGCCTAAAAACCAGACCTACATCCAGTTCTCAAAGATCAAGATCTACTGAGATTTTCACTATGCTTCCAAGATTCAATGGGCTCTCAGAATGCCACAAAACAACGATTGTCCATAAATGGACTATGAGCAGAAATATTCTAACACTAAGAAATTTCTCTCCCCCCTTACGACAAGTCTTACGTGCAGAAAAACAACCTATGACCTTTCTCACTTGCTTACGTATTCAAGTCTTATGAGCAGCAACGTTCTCTCCTGCTTACACCACTGTAAGTCTTACGAGTAGCAACGTTCTCTATTGCTTGTATCTTATAATTCTTATGAGTGGAAGGTTTTACTAGGAATTCTCTCAACTGCTTCTCTCGTAAGGATATCTACCCTCTCAAGGTCCTAATACCTTGAGATCAAATGAAAATAGAATTTGAAGTGTATATGACTCTCTTACAAAGCAAGTATGATAAACACTGAAGAACGATATGAATACAGAGAAAATATGAATAACAGAGACTCGTGAATTTGCTTATGTGAATTCTTGGACTTCATTGTTATTGATGATCTCTGGAACTATGTATTTATAGACATTCAATTTTGCCCGTTTTAATAATGATCATTGTGGAGCGGGGCATGTTACTATGGAACGACATGCGTACGTTTGAAATCTTTGAACGCGGTAGGTACGTGCTTGGATGGTCGTAATGATGCTGTCTGCCGTTGTTTGACTTCCTCTGCATCTTGTTAATTCAAAAATTCAAACTCCTGTATCACACTTATAATACATTCAAAGTGATGTTAAATAATAATAATAAGTGATAATAAGATAAATAAATATCATTACACCATATTCGGAATGAACACTGTAAGACTGATGTATTTTGTCTTCTGGCAGAGTATCACTCAAGTACTGAGGGGGCTCACTCAAGTGAACTATCATATTTTCTCTTTTTGCTTCAATTTTACACTTGCAGTTTCACATGATTTGAGAGAGTGCATTTTCTCACTTGCGAGTGATATGGGTCCTCACTCTAGCACAACTCCTCCTGCTCGAATGTCCTTGTACTTTACACTAAGAGTTGCCTCTCTGGACAATACTTGCATACCATTTTAGCAAGAGTATGATTTTGCACTCGCAGGTGATGTAGGCCCTCACTCGAGCATGCATACTCCTACTCGAGTGAGAAGAGTATTCTCCTGGAATATACTCTTGTCTTCAGCACTTGCATCAAAATTGAGAGAGTTAGATTTCTCACTCGTGAGTGCTGATGTATTACTCAGGCATATGAACTCTCACTTGGGCATGCTTGTGCTTCTCTGTTCTTCATGACTCAAAGCCAAACACTTGCAGTCCCTCACTCGCTAGTGCTCGAGTGCAAACCAGCTTCATGCTCGAGTGTTGGTTATAATGCTTGAGTTCATCAGTAAGATTAACAATAATTGCTCTCAGCCAAACACTTCTTGTCCAACACTTGCATGTGCTCGAGTGAGAAAGAGCCTGATGCTCGAGTGCTATCTCCAGTGCTTGAGTGCATCAGTAGATCTAATAGTAATTTGCTCTTGGGCAAACACTTTATGTCCAATACTCGCATCTGCTCGAGTGTAAAAGTGCTTCATGCTCGAGTGCTAGCTCTGTTGCTCGAGTGCATCAGTTAAATCTGACAGCAGACATTACAAAACTTTGCCATATGCATTTGGTAACTTTATAATCATTCTTTAGACTTGTAAAACCATACTTTGCATACAATTACCTTTTGTTATCATCAAAACTTGGGATCTATCAAACAATACCAATGTGCATGCAAGATAAGTGTTTAATGCATGACATACTTGCATTACCTAACTCATGCTCACACAATGCGTATCTGTAAGCTAAATGTTTCAAACAACATACTTATGGCATAGCATAAACAAAAACAGAGCTTTAATCATTCATATATGTTTCACATAATCAAGCAAAGCAATAACATGCATCAATACACTAACTCAAATATCAAATACATACAGGAGAGGTAAGTTCCCTACCATTCTTTCCACGTGTGCTCCAGCACCAGCTAATCACGATTAGAATGAATACAAACCCTATAAACCAAATCAAGGATATAGGGTTAATCTCTAATCTAAATCCTTACTTTCATATCACTTAAAGTTGGTTGTCATTTGAGTCCCTTAAGTGTCTAATAATAAGCTCAACAAAAGCTTGAAAGGATTGGGAAGTACTAGGTTGGAAATCACTTTCAAAATCACCAAGTGTTGAAAATAGGGGTTGGCTGAAGCCAAGAATCCTTTGGCTAGGGCCAAAAAAAGCACAGAAGATTTTTGGCTGCAACCAAGATTTTCTGGCTGCGGCCAAAACGTCCATAGAAACTTTTACGCTGCAACCAAGGAAACTTTGGAAATTCATAACTAATTCCAAAAAAATCAAAATGAGGTGAACCCAAAGCCCATTAAAAGTTATGTAAGTCCTCTTTACTGAAAAAATATGGACCATTACCATAAATCACCACACAAATACATAATTACTTGAAATCCTCTTGTTGTTCCAGATTTGCACCCAGTTTTAACATCAAATTTTGGAAAACCATAACCCCTAATTCAAAAAATGAAATGACATAAACTATATGTCCATTTCAAAGCTTGGAATGTGAACTGTAAGACTAAAAAGTTTCATAAATTTTAGACACCATTTGATCATTCAAAAATTTCATGCAAGCTGATTGCTTAGACAGAGTTCACAGTTGACAGCATTCCAATTTTCAACCAAAATGTCCAATGGCTCCAAAATCAACAATCAAACCTAATCCCACACACATTTTCACAAGGAATCCATTAGAAACATCAAATTAGCCAAATTCACATCACATTTACACATATTCTATTCTTGAACCCCATTGCCACACAAAACCACTAAATAGCCAACTTTCCATTCAAGGTTTCAAACCAAACCAAACCAATTCCAATAGTCATATAACACAGCAAAACACCAATTGCAACTCAAAACACATGACAATTCATGCATTTAGAAATTACCACAAAATGAGGGCAAAATTCACAATTCACAAAACTCATCCACAAATCACAAAACTTAGATCAAAAGGCTTCAAATACTTACCTCTTCCTCCTTCCCAAGTTAATTCCTTGATTCCTCTCATCTTTCCACTTTTCCTCTAGCATTCAAATGCCTCCTTTCAAAAATCTAAAACGATAGAGATGAAGCTCTCATCACTATGAATAAGATTATAGAAGAGGATTTAAGCATTAAAGGGCATTTACCAAACTAAAACTCACCTTATTTCTTTATCTTTCCTCCCCCAAGCTTGCTAACATGGAGATGAGAAGAGATAGAGATAAAGATAAAGAAGAGAATCATATTTTAGGGTGCCTAGATGCACTTGGCCGTCTAGAAAAAGAGAGGAAAGAGGGAGAGCGAGTTGAAAATGTTGACCCAATACAAGGGTCCACAAATTGCCACTTGTCACACACTTGCTCCATCTATCATGAGCTCACATACACACACCCACATGGGATTCCACCCTTTGATCTCTTACACAAATCAATCTCAATCATTGATCTTCAAGTTACCAATAAGTTTCATCTTCAGTAACTGACCAATTGGTCGGCAACTTAACCGTTTTGCCCCTGATTATTACAATTCTTCTTGAATCACCACAAAACACATTATTTTCCTCATTTCATTACACATACGCCCTCCCCCTTATTTTCGTCCAACTTAGATGTTAATCCATGATTGAACTCAAATACAAGGTTTGGGCACTGCTCACAACACATATGAATCACAGTTCACATCATAATCTCCAAAATGGTCCATTTATCACTAATCACATCTACTTTTGAAGTCATTTACCCTTATTCAAAATTGGGGATCCTACTAAACTAGGGCTCAACATTCCACTTATTTCAAGCTTATTCTCTAGCCTCAAATCTCAAAATTTGAGGTATTACACTAAATATAAAATTAAGTGGTTGATGTGAGATTATGATATATAGATTATTTAAGGATTTTAATAAGTAATTTAGGCTCATGAGGAATGATCTGTGGCTAAGGATTGTTAAGGAAATTGGAATATTTAAGGATAATAGTTGTACAAGAAAAATTGGAAGTGAATTGTGTAAATTACTTATTTTATTATTGCTTGTGGTTAATCAGTCTCTTCATTGATAATGTAAAGCTTTCTTGTGATTGGTGATTGTTCGTGTTTGCTACTCAAGTTAAGGTTAAGCTTGGAGTAGAGGTAACCGGAGTTAATTTATTTTATATGCTTGCTTTGGACTGTAAGGTGTTTTCTAAACCTTACTTTCTTCTATACTATTTGTATGTATTTTGAAAGATTATGTGTAGGGGTGGAAACAGGCTAGGCTTTTCCCTTAACAAGTCTGGCCTGTTAAGGCACAAAATAGCCTAAGCTTGGCCTGTGACTTATCAGAGGCCATTTTTTGTGCCTATGCCTGGCCTGTACACAGGCCTGGCCTGGCGTGAAGTCTCTTAAGAAGGCCTAGATTTTGAAAATTTTTTAAGCAAACTGACAGGCCACAAGTCGCACTGTAAAACTTGCCGATAGGCCACAGGCCTACCTTAAACAGGCCAAAATTTACATAACTTAATACTAATGATTCAAAATATTGGAAATTATGCCCTAAGGGCCAATCATTGTACTTTGAACATTATTATATTAATGAAATTTCTCCATTTTGTTATCATGTTATTTGCATGTTAACTGTGATAATTGTATCCTTGGAGAATTCATAAATATTGTCCTAAAATGTCCCTGGTCGGTCATCTATGCAAGAGCAAAGATGAAACAAGACCAGTATGACTTTGATAAGATATGGAGATACAAATCAAATTCTTAGGCACTTGTAAGAGTATGAGGTGTTGGACTGACCCACTATAAGAAAGCTACATAGATCAAGTCATAAGCTTTTCTCATGTATAACCATATCACAATGCCCTTAAACCTGAGGTTATCATGGATTCTTACATGAGAGTTGCTAAGCTTTGAACTAGTCAAAAGTCACTTTTGACCGTGTGATGATAAAGGCTATGATCGGGCTTGGTGGTTTTTCATGCAGAGGAATATGAATGATCAAGATGGAATTTGTGCCTCACATTAGTAGAGAGATATATTGGGCCCGTCGATGAGTGAGTTTGAGAAATGTATGGCTATACTGCAATGGAAAGGAGTTTCCATTTCTTTTGTCAGGCTACTCAGAAATCGAGAAAGTAATGGTTAGGAACAAGAAGATGACATTATCCATGCCTTATCCTTGATCGATATATCGTGTGACAAAAGAGACGTGACATGATTGTATGACAGGTTGCATCCTGATAACGATCCTCATATGAATTGGGTAGTCGTAATGTCTTTGCTAGAGGCCGCTTTCGACTTTGGGGTTAGTACAATTATTGACCTACTGCCAACTTCATATGGGCCTACAGGGTCGCACACAAGAATGACCCAACATGAGATAATGTTTAATTTAGAGTGGACAAATTATATATATATAATATAAAATTCGTTAATAATATTATATAGATATATATATTTTTGAAATACATATCTTATATATATTATATTTATGTGTGTATATATGTATTATATGATATTATTATATTGTGTTAGTTTAAAATTTAATTTATTAAGATATGTTAAATTTAATGACTAATGTGATAGAGATATAGTATCTCAGATTTAATTTATGAAGATAAATTAAATCTAATGGCTCTTTATTTTGATTAAATAAATAGGTTAAATTAAAGCTGTTCGACAGATTTAATTTAAACTGAATTTATTTAATTAGCTCATCAAGATAATTAATTGTTGATTAATTTCAAAATTAATGATGATTAATTTTAAAATTTGAATATAGCCCTCATAGGTTATAAACTTGATACAGTAGATATACCAATACACGTATGAGAATTCAGAGCCGTAAGGGAAACTCTAAAAAATATTGGAGGCGCTAGCACGCAATCTCGGTTGGAGAGCATTCGTGTAGATATCGATAGAGGGAGCGGACCTAACGTGTTGGCTCCTAAAGATCGTGAAAACCCTAAGTTAAAAAGGTATGAGTTCTTTCTAACCCAATTTAAACGCCGTTGATAGATCCTTGATTAGGATTAGTAAAATTTTAAAATTCTTTCGCTGTGCCTGCCGATTCTAACACAAAATACATCATAAATATGAAACCAAATAAAACAACATTTGCATTATAAGTTCACTAATTTAAACTTAATCAATATAAAGCCATTATGCAATAGTGTCAACAACTGTAGATTGTGGTCTTTTCTAATAATAACTCTGCCCTTTCTATAAAAAGTATCTACCATTAGAGAATATAAACATCATAGGCAAACATAAATCACTAGAAATTTCCATACCCATAAGTCACATAAGGTTCAACTCTGTACAGCATGTTCATTGTGGCTTTGTTAACTTTAAGGAATATGCCATTGAAGATCTATTTTTGAAGTTGAATGAATAAAGATGACTGCATTGACTAAGTATAGAAGAGTACACAGATTTATATACACTCTCTCTAAAACTGTGGAATAAAAAATCCATGGATATGAAATTACAATCTTGGTACTAACAGAATACAAGATTTCAAGATTCTACTCTTGCCTTCTATAGCTTAATAAAAGATTCCCTCAGACTTCAGAGGCATGAATTTTGAAATCTGGATGTTTAACTAAATGCAACACCACATAAGTTATATGCAGACTCTGGGTTGTATTCTACATTGTATAAGTACGAAGGCAAAAAAAATTGCATTATGATAAAAAAAGATTTGAGAGAGAAAACCATAAATCAAGCAAGGGACTCAAGGGCGGCTAGCTCCTTATTTTAATTGAAACACAAAACCAAATTTTAGAAACAGCAGTACTTGACGTAAAGAGTGAAATATGTCTAAGAAATATCTTCCAAGATGGTTGAGACTTGAGGAAGTTTTGATTATTGATTAACACCATCTAGAACAAAGAGAAATGCAGAAAAAACTCTAATAACAAAAATCTTACATTTTTCAAACTTCACACGCCTAACTCCTCGTTAAGAGACATTAACTAAGTTCAAGGTCTAGAGAGAACCTCCCAATTCCAGAAGGTAATATCTGGGGGGATGAAATAAAAAGTTGATGAATTGCTCAATCATCTTCCTTCTACATGTAGTCCAGAGTAACTCCCCCTCATGAGAATACGAAGTTTTGAGGAGTCCCTGACAACCTCAAAATCAATTTTTCACTATCTCAAAAAATGTATGTTCTTATAAGAGCAGCACCTTAATAATCCCAAATCCTCTTAATATTGGAAACAGTTAAGTTCCAAATGAATTTCATTCAAAAATTAGAATGCTAGGCATCAATAATTTCTATAGGAAACAATACCAACTGGCTAAGAAAAGGCACTACAGTGCAAAAAAGGTTTCTAGTTTACAAATATGCTAGTCCTCGAGTAACCATATCAAAGACAGGGGAAGATCCCAATAAGCAAAAGCATTCGTAAATCCAAATTCCCTCAAAAGCATGCAAAATATTGCATCTAAAAAAACTAGAGAAATACCCGGTAAGCAGAGGTATTAAGTATTAACCCAAACAGATAGCCAACCACTTTACATTACAAGTATCTAACTAAGCTTACCCTAAAATTTGTGGTGATATGAAAACATAAAATTTAATAATGGAAAAATATATTTCTCATTCTAAGATTGTCACAGTACCTGTCTTAAACGCAAGAGCTATAAGATCTTCTTGGTCTTTGGATGCATGCCATTTATACTAAAAAATCATTAGTTTTTATGTGTGAGAAGAAGAAGAATACATATGAACTGAGAACCATTATAAGTAAATGAAACATATACCCACGAATGCGAATGATAAACAGAAGTTTATCTTTTAGAACAACATAAAATCCACTTTTAAGATTTTCCTCAAGTTTTGCTTTGCCTCATCACAGCCTCACAAGCACTCATTCTCCCCATCATACGGTGCATATAAACTTGAAACAGAGGATTGAAAATCAAGCTCAAGAAGGTTACTGACTTGAAATCATGGCTAACTAACTCAGGAGAGAGAAAGATCAGAGAGAAAGAAGAGTTTGTGTGGAAAGGTAGAAGCTAGGCTTGATGAAAGGGAAAATCAAAAGAGACAATGGAGAGATAAGCTGAGAAGCAAATCACATAATGAAACCAGATACTTACCTGATGGCTAACATCTAACGGAGAGAGGAGGAACATGTGAAAGACTAGCAGTCGACGGTGGACACGTTTCTAAAGAAGTCGATGAAGTCGGAGTGTGATGTGAGTGAGCCTGAGATTTGAGAAGTCAACACAAGAAAAAATGAAGATTTAAGGTTAGGGTATATAGAGATACCGAAGGCTAATTACCTTTTCACCCTTGCTAATATTTTTTTTAAAAAAATACCTTAACATGCTCAAGTCGGCCTATAGACCTACCAGGCCTGTCAATAAGCCTTGCCCTGACCTTTTAACACAAACAGGCTTTTAGAATGGCCTTAGCCTAGCCTTTTGGCCTAATAGGCCAGGCCTGACTATGCCTATAACAAGCCAGGCCATAGGCCCCTGACAAACGGCCTGGCCTGTTTCCACCCCTAATTATGTGTATGTTTGAATATGAACCTAGTTCAATGAAGCAGTGTATTTTCCAACTTATATATATGAATAGAGATTGTTATTAAGATTTTTAATGTAGTGATGGTAATGGTGTTTATGATGGAATTTTGTATAAAGAATGATAATATTGTAAATATTTTTGAAAACTATATTGATATATTGTTTTCCTATTCTAGGATTTGTCGGGTTGTGTAGAAGATATATGGTGAAATTGTGCCCATCGACTCTCTTATTCTTGGCAGGATTTTGAGTTAAGTGTTTTGGGCAGACACCTCCCTGTTATGGTATATTGGTGGTGGCATGGGAAGGAGTAGTATTCTTGAAGTAACTTGCTAAACTTTTGTAACATCCTGAATTTCAGTCACTAAAATTTCTTATATTTAAGGGAATAAAATGGTGAATTAAAGAGTACATGGAATGACAAAACAAGGAAATTATTGGTCACACGCAACATGATTATGTTTGGAACACAAAATGTAAGCATTTGAATTTGCTGTCAGTGAGTGTCCCTACATAGCAGTCTAGTTGTGTCGCATTTTTAAATAGGCAAATGATGTTCAATGCCTATGATATTTTCCAATATGAAAGTAGACTTATCAAGCTTTAATTTGATAGGTCATACAAGTCATTGGAAACTATACATAAAGAGTTATGAATTTTTGAAGTTTACCCAATAAAACTAGACTTTATTTTTGAAATTATGGGAATCTGCAGCTTCCTATTAGCAAAAGGCTTTATTTTTCCTTAAAACTAGATTCAATAAAGGTTAAGTAGCCTTTACAAGCACCTCAATTGAATGTCTACAAATAAAGATATAAATTTCAAAGTTTGATGAAAATTGTGCTAGTTATAGGCGAAAATCACAAAATGTATGGGTAAAATGGTAATTTGCCATATTAAGCAAAAGAAAAATATTTCCACCAGATTATTCACTTATTTTCTTCCAAAAGGAGATAAAGGAAGGGAAAAATAATTTATTGGGATTTATATGTGAATTTGGATAAATTTTTTAGAGGTCAAAGGAAAAAAATGATGACAATGAGTCAACAATTGCAACTCCAATTAAAAAAATATATGGAAGAGGAAAATGTGATAATTCAAAAGCATTGTTCTTTGCCATTTAAAGATGCATTTCGGCCAAGTGTTTTCGGAAGGGAAAGGATGATGACAATTAAACAAATGAGCATGGGTTTATTTGGGCAATAAAATAACGTAAAGGAAGGGAGGTGTAGGATTTTTTTATAAGGATTTTACTCTTTCCCGAGCGTTCATTTCGGTTTAGCTAAAGCTAAAAGAGAGAGAGAGAGAGAAGTGATGAAGATTTGAAGAACAAAAGAAAATAAGAGAGCTTCAAGAAGTGGAAATCTAAGGTAAGAAGTTGTAATCTTGGAGTATGCTTCCAAGTTCTTGTAATACCTCCTCTAATCTTCATATCTCCATGAACATGGCTTAAAACAAGTAAAATCAAGAGCAACAAAGAGGAGAGAGATAGGACAGTTTTAGAGAGAGAAAGAAGAGAAATCAAAGGTAAAGCCATAAAACCTTGTTATCTTGTTTGATTCAAGGTTGTCGTTGTGGTTGATTATTGGCATCGTTTTGGCTTGGTTTGTGATTTAGGGATGCCAAACCCTAAGGGGAGGTGTTGCCCAAATTTGGATTAATCATGTCAGAAGTGTAATTAAGTGGTTAAACAAGTGCTTTATGGGGAAAAGAATGTGTTAAGTTGATTGGAATCAAGAATCTACATTTTCCCTAATTTTCTCTAATTTTCATCTAGACCTATTTTGGCAGTATTTGGATTGGATTTTGATGGTTTTGATTATTCCATTGTGTTTAGAAGGGAAATTGTGTAGGGTTCATGTTGATCATGAAGTGTAAAACCTTGGAATGTGAAATGGCAAAATTATCCCTAAAACCCCAAAGTTAGGGGCTACCAAGGATATTTGCATCTTTTAATAGTGAATTTGGTAATTATGAGGTCAAAAATGGATTCCTTGGGTGAAATTATGTAGGAATAGATTGGGTTATAAATTTTGGAAAATTACAATTAGACGAAGTAAAAATGGACTTAGACCGGGTCCCAGGGGTTTTTGGTCATTTTGCAGTCTTAAGCTAAGATAACTAAAAAATGAGTTTAAAAAAGAGTTTAGAGTAGTATATGAATGGGTATTAACCTAATTCTTGTAAACTTTGAATTTTAGGACTAGACAGTTGTGACCAAGCCAGATCAAGACAGTTAGACAATTAACCAGGAAAGGGCAATCTCAGGTAGTAACTCTATCCTTCATACACTATGCTAATATTTATTTGTTTGTGTACACCATCTTCTATTATATAATTAATGAACATGTTTTTGCCGACGAGGGCAATTTGTGTGTAGAGGCATCTTACCTAGTTGTTGAGCAAGAAACCAACCGAGGTGTGCCTAGTTGTTGAGTAAGAACCCAATCGAGGTTTTACGGGTAATAGGGGATTGAGCCCCTAACTCATGTATACATGTCATGATATTGTTTTTAATTTGTTATATAACATAAAGCATAACATATTTAATTTTCATATTTTATATGATCGATAGTATGTTACTACTAAGACTCTCTTGAATCTCACCCTTTCCATAAATGTATAAAGACAGCTCCAAAGGCAAAATGGCATGTACAGGAAATTGAAGGTTCCAGTCAAGATCGAGTGAAGATGTTGGTTATCTAAAGACCTTTTATTCTGTCAAGGTCTGAAAGTATTATGTACAAACCCCGACGAAGAATTTCTGTAATATTATCTAGCCTAATATATCAATATATCAGTATATTTATGCTATTCTTGTGTGCTCACTGAACTACACAATTGCTACTCTATTTAATTTCAATGATAAGTGTTATGTAAGGCTGGGTCTTACACCTTTAGCTGGGTATACAAGCACTGATAGGTTGTACCACGTCCAGAAGTTATAAGGAAGAGCATGATCGATGAGTGGGGATGGTTCTAATTATTGATAATATTATATGAAGTTTAATTATTGAGAATATTATTATTATTATGTTAGTTAAACCTGCTTCTCTGGCTTACAATCATTTCCTGCCTATTTTGTAAATTGATTTTGGTTACTAAGACTTTATCTCTCACCTCATCGTTGTAAATGTTTTTTAGGCAAGACCTCTACTTTGGCTAGAGGCCAAGGGAAGCAACTAGAGGCATATGCATTGAGAACCTCGTAGGCCTCTTTTGGTACTGGTGTTGTATTATTTTCTATATTGTCATTATAAGACATCTCATGTTTTGAGATATCATATCTACTGTTTGGATAACTATTTAACTGTTGTTAGGCATAAGGCCTTATTTTGCATACTCTAACATTTTGTTAGACTCCCAATCATATTGATATTGGAAAGTGTTTGGTATGGAATCTTAATTATGGGATTCAATATTGTAAGACTCGTGCATTGTGAATTCTCCTATTGTTATGTGCGCCCAGAGTAATGAATCTCTTTGTAGTGTGCTTGTGGGCGGGTTTTGTGCCCTGAACTCTTACATATTTTGAATGAAAAATTGTTTTCGATTATCATTGGTTAACCAGATTTTGTAAAATCATTATGGATAATTGTATTTTGGAGAAAGGGCCTTTTCAAATTTAAAAACTATTGTTATGGAATCTTAATTGTAGGATTCAGTGTTGTAAGACTCGTGGGCTGTGAATTCTCTTATTGTTATGTGTGCCTAGAGTGATGAATCTCTTTGTAGTGGGTTTGTAGACGGGTTTTGTGTGCTGAACTCCTATATGTTTTGAATGTGAAATTATTTTTGATTATCATTGGTTAACCAATCATTATGGATAATTCTATTTTGGAGAAAGGGTCTTTTCAAATTTGGTATCAAAGCAATTGTGTTTACGGTTTCCTGGCCCTATCTTGCATTGCATTTAGAGTAAGGTAATATAGAATCTTTACACACCTGCTTCCCTTTTGTGTTGTTTTTATTTCTTGTTCTTACTATTCTCCATCTTTAGTTGGGTTTTGCCCATAAGTGCGGAGAGATAATGAATACCAAGTGTGCAGACACCGATGACAATGGCTAACAAAGATCTAATAGGCCTCAGGAGCATTTAACTGAGGCTGAAATATTACGGCATCTGTATGGATGAACCGTTAGAACAGATGAATGGTTGGAAAAACTCGAGGAGGGCAGAGCCAGTGAAGGACCAAGTGGGGAAAACAAGGGAAATACCCACGAGGTTAATGTTGAATAAGAGAAAAAGAATAGTGCTCATTCTAAGGAATCAATTCCACATCCACCATACTCCAAACCTGATGAGTCAGTAGATAGAAAGGGTTCTCTTAACATGTTTACAGTATGGAAACATTTAGATCATTTCCATCCTAAGACATTCTCAAGAGGATTGCCAACAGATGTTGAAAGTTGGATTGATGGTTGGAAATGTTATTTGAGTCAATTGGGTGTGATAAATATCAAAAGGTGATAGCTACGAAGACACTGTTAACAGATGGTGCATTAAATTGGTGGAATATTGTGAAGCCTGCTAATACACATAAACTTAAGTTGGATAAGTTTGAGAGAATGTTCTTTGATTACTATTTCCCCATTGAGATGAGGCAATAAAAAGAATCTGAGTTCTTCATTCTTTGGCAAGGGGAGATGGATGAAAACTCATTTATAGCTCAATTTTTTGAGTTAGCTAAGTATGTGTCACAGTTAGATAGAACCAATAAGGCTCACAACAATTGGTTGGCTAGACAGATGTTTGAAAAATGTAATGATAATGTCAAGGCAAGGATGGGCACCTATAACATCACTACTCTCATGGAGTTAATAGCAAAAAGTTGAGAGGTCTGTAGAAGGCATAGAGATGCCGAGAGATCTATGAGAATGGATTCTCAAGGCCAATTTAATAGTAGTTTGGGAATATCAGGGGTGTCAAAAAGAATAGTTACCTATCGAGTTCTAATGGATCTGGCAACAAAAGGAGTTTCCATCAAGGAAGCTTCCAGTAAAGGAATTATCCTCCTGTGAGTCAGAGCTGTAATAGCTATACTAGAGTGAATCAGGGCTCCCACAAGGATCAGTAGCATCAACTCCTAGTATGACTCAATGCTCTCCTTGTACTCATTACGGGAGAACACATCCTAGCGAGTGTTTGAATTATTTTAGTGATGGGGAGAAGGGGTCATATTGCAAAACATTGCTTTAAAGGATGTAAAACATTTCTCTTTGGGAGAATGACCTAGATTGACCTTAAACTACATAATAATTTAGGAAAAATATGGGCTTTAAATTTTATTTAGCCAAATGACTATTTTGCCTGTACATTTTTGCCATTTTCAAACCTTAGTTGAAAACTACCATAATTTTTTATCAAACTTTGAAAATTATATCTTTATATATATATATGTGCAATTGATGTGGTTCTAATGTTCCTTAGCCAACTAGTCATACATCATTCCCAGAATTGCCATTTATTAGCCACTGTCACATAATCCTGCTAGTTTCACTGGGCTAACTTCACAAATACATAACTCTTAGTGTACATGTCCAAATAACTTACATGACCATCAAATTAAAGCTTAAAATGTTAAATTTTATTTTGGAAAATTTCACATTTATTGGACATTATTTGATTATTCAAAACCACAAGACAATATCACTGTCTCACAGGAAATCACACGGGCAGCACATTATAGCTTTGCAAATTGTGTGTGGCCACTAGTTACTTTATTTTGCCACTTTATATGCACCATAATTCACCATTTTTATTCTACTAAATATCTTATTGCATAAAGGGAATATTGGTGATAAAAACTAGGATGTCATACTCAACGCCTCAGCTTTCTCTCTCTCTCTCTCTTTCTCTCTCTCTCTCTCTCTCGTCAATTTCAATTTAGCTTGCTAACAATGAATTTCAAGAAGGAGAAGAGGTTAGAGGAAGTTCTAAGGAGTTTGGAAGGAAAAATTGTAATGCCCCAAATTTTGATTAAGGGCTAATGATGATTATTGAGAATAATTTGTGTATTTAAAGTTGAATTATTTTGAGTTTTATGGTAATTTCGGTGAATGTGCCAAAATTAATGGGAAATTATCGGGTAATTAGTCAGTGATTAATGAAGAAATTAATTACTAACTAAGCGAAATGAGATTTGTGACTAAATGACTAATGGATTGGTTAAAGTAACTAATTAGTTACTTGTTTTATGAGAACCAATGAAAATGTTACACTTGGCAAGTTTATATGATGTTAAAGTAGGGGGAAGTCAAATGGAATATTGTATAATTCCTCTTCCCTCTCTCTTCCTTCTTTTCGGCTGAGCATGGTATGGCAAGGGAAGAGAAATGATTTCTTCTTCTTCCTCACACACTCTCATCTCTCTTGCTTTCTCTCTCTCTCTTATGCCATTATTGAAGAAAAAGGGAAGAAAAAAAGCTTGAAAAAGGTAAAAAGAATGACCTCAAATGCCAAAACTGTCTACTTTAATATTGTTCCTTAGATTGAAAGCTTCGATTCTATGGTTCTAGATTGTCCATTGAAGTATTTTTGAGCACCCAAGGAAATCTAAGAGTTGGAAAACCAAGAAACTCCTTTGAGAAAGTTGTTAAGGTAAGCAAAATAAACCTTTCTCTCTAGGTTTTGTCATTTGATGAATCTTGGAATTTTTGGGATTTTTGGCTTTAATTTCAAAAATTAAAGTCATTGGGTATTTGGCATGTTGTAGATATGGAAATGGTGCTTGGCGATGTGTTTTACATAGATAGAATTGGTTTGAGGTTAAAATGTTGAGTTTGACATATTTTGGGATTTTGGGTTGATTGTTGCCTAAAACCAAAGCATGAAAATGGAATAGGAATTTGGTAGTTTTGATGGTTCCATTGGATTCCTTGTGTAATCTAATATGGAAGTAGCTTTGGTTTGGCATTTGGAATCATTTGAATCATTGGGCAACATTTGAAAAATGCTGTCAAACTCTGATGCATTTTTGGCTTTGGATAAGCCTCACTCGAGTGCTCCAAGGCATCACTCGAGTATAGCCTTGTATTCTCATTTTTCCCTTTAGTTTTCTGTTGTACTTCCTTGCAAAAAGCCAAAAGTGTTGTCTCGCTTGCAGGTGTTGCGGGTTATAACTCGAGTGAACCTTGTCTCACTCGAGTGTGGGTGTATCTGACACTATGAACTCGCATCTCAGGTTGTCACTCATGGCCAATTTCTCAAGAGTGTATCTTAGCACTCACATGTGTTAAGCTATTACTCAAGTTCTAAGGTGCCTGCTCAAGTGATGTTCTCCTTTGAAAGTTCTATGTGCTCTCAGGTGAGCACTTTCTGTACCTCACTTTATGGAACTCGGGTGAGCATTAGGCTATGACTCGAGTGATTTGAGTTATGCTCGAGTACAATTATCAATTCTAGTTTTTGTCATTGTTTTGTCATTACTTTCTGCTCTCGGGTGAGCACTTTCTGCACTTCACTTCGTAGAATATGAGTGGACATTTGGCCATCACTCGAGTGTTGCTTCCAGGACTCGAATGCAAGTCCATCATCACTCGAGTGAGGCTTTCTTCACTCGAGTGAAATAGTGAAAAACTAGTACTTTTGCTTCTAAAAAGGGATTTTTGGGAAAGTTCTTCCAACCCTTTAGGCCTTTTGTTAAAGGAATTTGTAGCTTCCTAAAGAACATAAATGATAACCAATTTAAGTGATATGAAGTCATTTGAGTATTAGAATAGAGAATAACACTTCGTCCCTAATTATGAATTATAGGATTCAATATTTGCCCTATTCAGGTGAGACCAATGCCAGAGCACACACGGAAGGGTCAAGGTAGTGACTTTTCCCTTATGTTGTGTATGATGCTTAGTATATATGACTTATCAGTGTGTTGTATGGGTTATCAGTCGTAGGGCATTACAGTGTGAGCAGTTCAACGTGAGCAGTTGTAGGGGGTGATGGTTATCACACCTACCCCTGCTATTGTATCTGTCATTGTAATTGTCGAGGCTGCATTATGGAATTGTGAATTCCTGTTTGATTATCCAGCCAGTGTTGCTGTGTGTAAGTGAAATATTTTATATAGATCCAAGCTGTAGTAATATATGTGATATGAACATATGAATGTGTAATATAGCGTGAGCAAACGTAAGGGTGACACGTCATACCTGCCCTTGCCACTATAACTGTCGTTGTAGTTGTTATGTGTTGTGTGATGATTTTCTTTCATGCTTTGTGGTTGTGCATATTATGAGTGATTTGACACTACGGGGATTCCTTAGAATCTCACTCTCATAAAACAAATTTCAGATAGGGCTAAAGGATCAAAAGAGAAACAGGTGACAAAGAGTGGATAGAGCTCCAAGATAGGAGTTTTATTTTGGATATTGGTTATCATAGTTTTATGTATTTTGGATATCTGATGGAAAGCAATTGTATATTTTGGAATTATGGCATAGTTTTGTGTAATCCCCTAGTTAAGGGAAATAGATTATGGGCATGTGTGCCTTGTAAAATCCTTATTCGATTAATGGAACCCGAGTGTGTCGGGAATTTGCATTGTACTCTGATATTTATGAATGGAATCGTACTATACAAGCCAATTGTGTAATTGAAATGTGAATATGAGACCATTTTTTAACAGGTTTAGAAAAGGTTTTTGAAAACCCTAATTTTGAGAAATTTACTTTTACTAAGTCCCAAATTATATTATGGTCTCTAATTCCATATAATCACATATTTATGAACTTAATATCAGCCTAAGCGTGAAGGGGGTTACAAAAATCACTTGAATTTCATGTATCTTACCATTGATTTTTGCTTTTTGAAAACCCTAGCTCCCTTGTATTCGTGAAACCGTGCAACCTCTTTTCTCTCTCTCTCTCTCTCTCTCTCTCTCTCTCTCTCTCTCTCTTTGAGTTCAGCCGAAAATGAGAAGGGAAGAGAATTTTGCTTTATGATCATATTTCTCTTTTCTCTCTTACTTTATGAAATATTATAGTTTAATGGTAAATGGGTCATGAACTAATTTTACTTGGTCCTAATTCATTCCATATGGCATCATCTTTATTCAATCAACTATTTCCCCCCCCAATATTTCCTAAATCAACCGAAATTCACCAAGGGAAAAGGGAGTTAAAATTGCTTCATGAATTACCATATTCCCTTCTTTTAGTTATTCACTATTTCACCTTTTTACTTTTTGATTTCTCAAACTCAATTTACTTGGTCAGGAATGCTCCGAAATTGCATTTTTATCTCCAAATATATAGTTTCTCTTTATTTTCTTAATTAACAAAAATTACTTTCAATTAATTTGGAAAATAATTAATTCTTTGTTTTGCCTTCGTATTTTTGGATCAAGTTTAGGCCTTCTTCCTCTTCTTCCTTCTATGGCCAAATTTAACCGTTAACATTGGCCCATATATTATGCTCTTTTATGTCTCATTTTGGGCTTTAACAATGGCTTTAGTAATGGCCTTTCTGGAAGACAAACTTAGCTCTATGTCTTGTTTCTAGCCCAATTCTCATGTAACTTCTATCAAAGGTGTTCTTGTCATGCCCAATGCATCAGCATTCACCATTTTATCTTCATTAAATGCAATAAATAATTACAACGCATATTGGTAAATAGAAATTGGGATGTTGCACCACTCATTTAACATTTACCTACACTTATCAGTCTCCACACAAAGTTATCAATTGTACTTAACATTACTCCTTCACCAACTTCCCATCCTCGCCTCACAATATACTGAAATTGTTTATGTTCCATGCATGCTGCATTGAACTTGAACATTTTAGGAACTTTTTCCTCTTTAAAACAACAATCAACTATTAACAAATAATGGTATGAACCTATTAGCTCATTATGGAAGACCAGCGCTTTGTCAAACTTCTCCCTGAAAGTAATATTTCCATATCCCCTATCAATCCTGTCTCATATAGTTGCTTCCCTAAGACTCTATAGCTTCAAGTAAATTTTACTCCCTTAAACCCCATATCAATAAGCCTACAATCAAGCATAGATTGAAAGCTTATTATTCTTCTTATACTAACTGGTCGTCCCCCCTCCTTTTCATCTAGAGCCTTACTTTATTGAAGTCTCCAATGCACAACCATGACCCACCAACCCCTCTAGCCAATGATCTCAATCTCCTCCAGACAAGAGCTTTACCTTCTTCTCATAGGGCACCATATACGAAAGTGATAAAATCTAGTATTTGCAATACAAAGGTTTGACTTTCATATGTATTAAATTCCTTAATTGATATAAAACTTTCAAATCAATCCCTTCACACTACCAAAGCACCAATCCGCCAAACTACCATAAGGTTCAACATACAACTTCTTTTCTAAACCATAAGCTCTCCTTATCTTTTCCAACATCCTACTCCTAATCCTTGTTTCTATTAAGTACATAATAGAGGTTTTAAATTTCCTATTACATTCCTTAAGATTTTTATCTACCAAGGCAACCCCCAAACCCTAACAGTTCCAAGAACTCCATAGGGGATGTTTGAGAACAGACGCCCATGCCTTCAACTTCTACACTTCCTTGACAATTCACTCTATTACTTATTCCCATAATATTTTTATCTTCAACTATTCCACCCTTCCTCTTTCCTTGGGAATCCCTTCTCATCTTAGCTTTAGTTTTCCTCAAATTACCAACAAAGCTAAAGACAACAAAGGGGTTTATATCTTCTTTCCTTTCAATCTTCCTTTTTTTTATTTTCCTCAGTCTCTAATTCCTCCCTTGTTCTTCACTTTAGCATTAATTTCCCAAGATTTTCTGTAACTGAGTGTACTATTGTTTCCACGTACAGAACATAGCTTTTTCATTTGCAATGTCCTCAGAAGGCTCTTCAACCCTATACTCATGCCCATCCTCATCAAACATCTTATGCCTATCAATATTAGTCTCACAGTTCACCTCCTTATCCTTCTTACTTCTATTTAGTCCCTTTTCCCTCTTCAACATAATTCCATGACCTCAAGTTACCTTTCACGGTTTTACTTGAAGACACAAATTCTTTACAACTATTATCCACACCCATACTTGCATCCTTCTTTATCACAATTTCTGGTTCTGAAACAGAAACCTTCTCTAATTTCTCATTCCCAGTACTAGGATTAATTGTAAAAATATCCACACTATTATTAATATCTACATTATTAATATAACCTAGGGATTCCAAAGGTATAAAAATCATGAACTACACTACCACATCGATAATAGAAGTCAAAGATCTTTTCATACCTGACAGTTGTCCAGTTCTTCTCGCCATTATGTTTTAGAATCAAGAAACCTGCCACCAATGGTTTCCTTAGATTCAGAAGAATTCACATATGAAGATAACTATGCAGCATATGATTGTTGTATTTAGGATCCTCCACCATAACTACTTCTCTGATTCTACCTCTGATATTAATAGCATTATGGAGGTTTATTGCTTCTAGAGGAACATTGTGCAGTTACATCCATACCGGACATAAACAAAAATCACAATTCTTAATAGACTAAAATCACAATCCTTAATCACCATAAAATCACAATCCTAAATAGACTAAAATTACAATTCTTAATCACCAAAAACTTACTCTATTCCACTAGATTTAGTAGACAACCATTCACTGTCCAAAGTCAACCTCTTACAATACGATTATACTATTCTTTATTAGAGAATCTGAAGAAGTATGCATTCTTTGCAACCATCACCACATCTACTCCAAATAGAAGATTCCATGCCTTCCAAATCACCACACAAATATTGGCCATTACTAGAAATCACCACACAAATACAGAATTACACACATTTCATCACTGCCCAAAACAGAGTCCATTTTCGACCTCAAACTTTGGACAGCTATAACTCCCAGTTCCCAAGACAAAATAGAACAAATTATTTATCCATTTTAAAGCTTGGGATGTGAACTTTAAGACTGGAAAGTTCCATAATTTTCTGACATCATTTGCCCAGTCAAAACGTCCACACGAACAGACTGCTCAGACAGAATTCACACTGGACAGAATTTCCAAACTTTGCATACAATGTATCCAATCCAATCCAAACCAATTCCAATGACTAAATACCACAACATGACACCATACATATGCCCTTCCCCTTATTTTTATTCAATTTAGATGTTAATCCATAATTGAACTCAAATACAAGGTTTTGGCGCTACTCATAACACATACGAATCACATCGAATTCTCCAAAAGGGTTATTTATCACTAACCACATCCACTTTTGGAGTCATTATCTCTTAATAACAATTTAGGATCTTTCTAAACTGGGGCTTAGCAGTCCACTTATCTCAGGCTTATTCTCTAGCCTCAAGTCTTAGAATTCGGGGTATTACATTCACTGTATTCATGACGGCATAAACAACAACAGCTTTCGCGGTATTCACTTCCACGGCATAATGACAGCTTTAGTTGTGTTCACAATGACATAAACATGTAAGGACCTCACTCGTACATTCTACCAAAACTTTTGGCATGGGAAACAACAACATTCATATTCATCACAATTTCACAACAACATAACAGCAGCATTCATGTTCATCACAATTTAATGATAAGTACAAACATGCAAGCATTATACATGATATAAGAGAAAGAGTCACTACCTTGTTCTTTCCATTCCTACTCAGACACCAGTTTCCAATGCTTAGGGTAGATGTTAAGTCTTATAAATTACAATCAAGGACAACGAGTTATTTTCCATTTCAAATCTTAACTCCAAGACACTTAGGGTTGGTTATCATTTGAAACCTTTAGGAGGCTACCAGAAGCCCAAACAAATGCCTAAAGGGTTGGGAAAAACTAGACCAAAGACCATATTTCACAAGTTCAAAATATAGTTTTTGAGGGGTTGGCCACGACTAAGAACAGGTCAGAAAATTTTAGGCCGCGGCCATGACCTTTTTGGCCGCTGTCAAGAACTAGACAGAAACACTTTGGCGGTGGCCAAGATGCCTGGCTGCAGCCAAAAGCTGGCCTGATTCTTGGCTAACTTCCAATGACCATTGGAAAGCTTGCAATGTTTACTACAACACTGCCAAATTTCATAACTTTTTAACATCATCTACTCATTCAAAATGCCATACAAACAAGCTCCCTTGTACAACATTTTACACTTAACAGAATTTCCAGTTTTCAACCAATGTTTCCAAAGGTCCAAAATTCACAACTGGGACTACTCCACACACAATTTTTCACATGGAATCCAATGAAAACATCAAAACCACCAAATTCTCACTCCTTTAGCATGTTCTATTTTTGGCACATTTCAACATAAACCACAAAATTGCCAAACTCCACATTCAAGACTCCAATCAAGTGCAATTATCTAAAGAACACCACAAGACATCAACACAATTATCAAAACACTATGACCTCTCTAACACCATAATTACACTAAAATTAGGGCAAATTTTAGAAATGACAATATATATATCAAAGAGTTGCCTTTGCTCACCTTTATCACTTCCACTAACTTGTTCTTAGATTCTTCAACCACTAGTTTTTCTTGAGTTCATAAAACACCTCCTCTTGAAAATCTAAAGACATACGCATGAAGTTTACATCAAGAGGAACATGATTAAAGAAGAGATTTTGAGCAAAAGGACTCATCTACGAGGTCAAAATCTCACCTTCACCTTCAACTTCTTCTTCTTCTTTCCTCCTTTACATGGATGACTATGGAAGCTTAAAGAGAGAGAAATGATGATGAAATAAATGCAAAAACTTCAATTTTTAACCCCCTTTAGCCGACTTTGAGAGGAGGAGAGAGAAAAAAGAGTTTGAAACTTTGACTCATCCTATAGTGTTGATAGAGCTCAATATTTATATCTTTTTATTAATTAATCTTAGGCTTTTGTGGAACTTAATTGAATATTTTGGGCATAATCAAGTGTTAATGTGAGATTATAGTGAAAGAATAATTTGGGAATTATATTAGATAAATTGTTATATTTTTAATTAACATTTGTTATTTCCATTATCCTTTAATTGTGAGCAAAAGATATTACCTTTATGAATTTAATTTTGTAGATGATGACATGGCATAACTTATTTAACCTTGGGATAATTATAAAGAAAGGAGATGGTGCTGTTTTTGGGCTGAACTAAGAAGCATGGGAAAGAAGCAAGTAAGGGCTTTATTTGAATAAAGCTGGACCAAGGGGAATGGAAGAATGAGAATTGGCGTGAAGATGATGGGCTAGACCAAACAATAATATAAAAGAATAGTTGGACCAAAATGAAGAAAGAAGAGCAATCAAGATGGGCTGGCCGAAATTGTTGAATGAAAAATGGGATGGTTGATTAAATTGCTGGACCGAATGGAAGGTTTGGAGGTAAGGTGGACCGAGTTATTAAAGAAGGAAAGGAGGGCTGTGAAGAAAAGGAGAAGCAACACGGAATAAAAAGAAAAAAAAGGAGGGGAGCACGTGAGAGGGAGTAGCACCTAATGAGAAAAGAGGGTTTGGCGGCTTAAGAGAAGAGAGCATCAGATGAAATAAAAAAAAGGGGGAGTGGTGGCGGCTGGAAAAGAAGGAAGCATGAAGACCGAATGAGAGGAGGAGACCACCGGAAAGAAGGAAGGAGCAGCCGAAATGTTTGACCAGGCAGCTGGACTTGAGGAAAAAGTGAGCACCGAAATGGAAAAGAGAGAAAAAGAGGCGCTGCAGTGTGTGAAAAGGGGGAGAATCGAATAAAGAGAGGAGGCGCTGGATAATTGTAGCCATTCGGTGCACTTCAATTTATTAAATGGCTGATTGCTCAATCTTTCTTCAAGCTTCATTTTCTTCCTCCTCTTCCATGAGTAGCTAAGCTTTGGTGATTTCCTTGAGTTGCGTAATGGTTTGAGCTTCTAAACTTCAATGGAATTCCTTTAAGCTCTCTTTTTAGTTCATAATTATATAGCTTGGTTAAGTATGTAATTGTGATCTAGATTGTTATGCCAAGTGAATAAACTTGGTGGTTGAGCTAGGAGTTGATTAATTAAGCTTTGTATGATTCATATTAGGAGTAGGTTGAATTGTTTATTCCAACTTGGTTAAGTGGATTTAAATGATTAAACTGAATATTTTGAATTGTTGTAATGGTAATTACAATTTAGAATTGGAAGTTAGTTATTCATCTCCTTGAGTCACTATTAATTGGTAGTATTCATTTAATTGCTTCGGTTGAATGAATTAAATGATTATTGCAAGTATGGAGCTAGTGGTAGCTTAGTTCCATCCTCTTGGCTCATTATGGAATTCAAATCATTAGCAAGCATGGAAGACTAAAACTCCAACTCAAGGGAATCCCATTTTATCATTATACTAGTTAATTGAATTTATCTTGTTGTTAGTGTTAATTTCGATTTCATTTGCGTCTTTATTTTAGAAACCAAAAAAATTACAAAAATATTGTTTTAGCTTAGATTACTTCATTAGTTTAAAAAGCAATTTCTCCAAATGATTTCTCACAACTTTAAGGTTTTTTGTCACTTTACTACTTAGAAACTTGGAAATTAATCTCCTCACAAGAACGACCTAGGTTGAGCTACTATGCTACATTCTTAAACCTAGATTTATTTTGTGAACTCACACGCTATGGGTTCATCAAGTGTCAAATGTGCCATATGTCATGATCTTGCAACTCCACTCAAGGGCATACAACCATATGATTATTCTCACCACTACCATTAGCCATTTGGTCACACCTTTTACTCTTTTAGCTATTAGTCAGTTTCATCTTCAGTTGCTGACTAATTGATCGATATCTTTCTTTCTTCCAGTTTTGCCCCTGACTATGGCAATTCAACTGGATTACCACTTATTACATCTTTTGATTTCATTTCACGTGTCATGCGCCCTCCCCTTTATCTTAATTCAATTTAAGCTTTCTCACCATAATTGAGCTTAAATACAGGGTTTGGGCACTTTCTACTGCTAATTTGGGTCATTTAGGTCAATACTTACACTGTATTCTCCAAAAGTGTTTGACTAACATTCATTATGTTCACTTTTAGTCATGAACCCGTATTCACATTTTGGGTCATTACAATTTGAATGGTTACCATTTTAATTACTGGAAAAAAAAAACTCATTGTAATCTATTCCTTCCTTTTAAATGTAGCCTTTAACTACCAACCTTTCCTTGTACTTATCCACTTCTCCATTTGATTTATATTTCACTTTCTACACCCATTTACATCCTATTGCTTTCATATCTATTGATAATGTTACTATTTCCTGTATCATATTACTTTCCAAGGCCTCCATTTCCAAGTTCATTGTACTTACCTATTCTTTGTGTTTTACATCCTCTTAATAGCTTCTAGGTTCAATAACTGATTCCATGCTAACCAAAAAACACATGTAGGATGAAGATATATTAGTATAAGACATGTAATTTTCAATAGGATATAGACACTTACTGACCGAGCCCTTAGATTTATCCATTTTAGCTAGATTACAGATGTAATCCATGTCCCAAATAGGTGCTTTTCTGTCCTTATTTAGTCTACTAGCAACTAGTTGTTTAGTTCTCATTTGATTCTCATCTGCATCATTATGTTCTTCCCTTGCATGATTCCCATCTTTGAAATTCATTGAAGCATATGTTTCATTTCATCACTAATGTTATCAGCAAGCAACTTGTTAATTTTAGAATTAGCAAACAACTTGTTAAATTCAAAATCAAATAAGGGCATCTCTCATATTTCCTTAGACATTCCCCCTTAGTAAGGGGGCATGATATCTTTGAAAGGGAACTTGTCTTCCAGAAAACTACCATGTCTACTCACAAATATATTTTTATTGTGTAAATCAAGGGCTAAGAACCCTTTTAGTTGGGGCGTAGTACAAGAAGACATAAGGAAAGGATTTAGGTTGAAATTTGTTTGAAACAGTCAATTCAGTAGCATATGCAAATGAATCAAATACTCCCAATGCATTATAATCAGGAGCATGACCATGGACCTTTTTATAAGAAGTTTTATAATCTAGATTATGAAAGGGGATTCTATTTACTAGATGTTCAGACATTTTAATGCATTCTCCCCAATATTCGATGGGAAGATTAGATTGAAGCATGAGACTTTTAGCTAATTGCATCAATGTTTGGTGTTTAAGTGTAACTATACCATTCTGTTCAAGTATATAGAGGCAGGTAGTTTCATGCACAATCCTTTTATCCAAAAAAAAATATTAATTTCATGATTAAGGAATTCAGTTCCATTATTTCTTCTCACTCTTTTTACATGGGTGGCAAACTGTGTGAGAACATGAGCCATGAAATTTTTAATGTGATCCCTGGTTTAGTATTAGACTGCATTGAAAATACCCAAGTCACTCTTCAGTAATCATCAATAATTGTAAGGAAAAATTATTGGCATGTTTTTGGCATAGTATTGGTATGTTGGAAATGTATATGGATAGATAGGATTGATTTGGGAGGGGAATAGTATATTTGGATGATTATATTGCCCAAAATCAAAGCATGATAATGGAGTAGGAGTTGGGTCATTTTGATGATTCCATTGGATTCCTTGTATATTTTTGTGTAGGAGTAGATTTGGTAGAGGTTTTGGGTTCATTTGGATCACTTGGTAAAAAGTCTGGAAGTGCTGTCATACCTTTTGCATTTTCTGGTATCTGATAGAATCACTCGGGTGATCTGGGATTCACTCGAGTGAGGAATGAATATCACTCGGGTGAGGTTGAGGATCACTCGAGTACTGCGTGTATATTCTGTTTCTCTTCAGCTTTCTGTTGTGCTTCTGTGAT
This sequence comes from Inga laurina, assembly GCA_963855925.1. Classification (NCBI taxonomy): domain Eukaryota; kingdom Viridiplantae; phylum Streptophyta; class Magnoliopsida; order Fabales; family Fabaceae; genus Inga; species Inga laurina. The sequence goes on from OY979708.1 coordinate 60,142,313, forward strand.
CAAAAATCCAAAAGTGTGTCTTGACACTCGCTGTTGTCAAGCCATCACTCAAGTACTCTTGTCCCTGCTCGAGTAATGTTCCCTTCTGAAAGTTTCTTGTGCTCTCGGGTGAGCACTTCTTGGACCTCACTTTGGGGGACTCGGGTGAGCATTAGGCTTCCACTCGAGTGATTATGTTTTATGTTTGTACTCGAGTATAGTGATCAACTCTGGGATCTGTTGTTTCTTTGTGCTCTTGGGTATTCACTCGTTGTTGTTCACTCTCTAGTGCCGAGTGTAGACCGTACTATCACTCGAGTGAGGTCTCCTTCACTCAAGTATCCATACAATATCACTCAAGTGAGGCCATCTTCACTTGAGTGTCTCAGTGAAAAATGTCAGTTTTGTGTTTTCAAAAGGGGATCTTTGGGGATAGTCTTCTAACGCTTTAGAGTTATTGATAGAGTCATTCATGGGTACTAAAAGAGCAATAATGATAACCAAATTAAGTGTTAAGAAGTCATTGAGAATTGGAATAAAGAATTGACACTTCGTCCCTAATTATGAATATAGGATTTGACATTTGCCTTACTTGGGAGAGACCGGTGCCAGGACACGCACGAAAGGATCAAGGTAGTGACTTTTCTCTCATGTTGTGTATGATATTTTGGTATGCATGACTTGTCATTGGATTTTTTGAACGGTATGTGCCATGGTCCATTATAGCGTGAGCAATGCAACGTGAGCCGTTTAGGGATTGACGCTGGTCATCTCTAACTTGGCCGTTGTAGTGTCGTTGTAATCTACATGGATCTTTATGAAATCTGACCCATAAGGCGATGTGTTGTGAATCCAGCCTTAGGCTGTGTTGTAAATCTTACCAGTGTGGCTTGCGTTATGAAATGCTTTATATGAATACCAGCTGTGGTGAAATATATTGTGTGGATTGTTGTGATGTAATGCAGCATGAGCAAACATAAATGTGACATGAGTCATACCTGCCCTTGCCACTATAACTGCCGTTGTAGTTGCTATATGTGTGTGATGATTTGCTTTCATGCCTTATTGTTGTGCATACTATGTGTGATTTGTTACTACGGGGATTCTTTAGAATCTCACTCTCCCAAAACAAATTTTAGACAGGGCTGAAGGATCAAAAGGGAAGCGGGTGATGAAGAGTGGGTAGAGCTCCAGATTATGAGTGTTTTGATTATTTGGTTATCATGTAAATCATTTGGATATTTTGTTGGGAATTACATGTATATGTTGGATAGTAATTGTGTAATCCCCTTATTATGGCAAACTTTATAGGCAATCATGCCTTGTAGACCCTTATTCAATTAATGAAACCTGAGTGTGTCGGGAATTTATGCTATACCCTGATATGTATGAATGAAATCAACCTTTTCAGGCCATTTTGTATTGAAATGTGAATATGAGACCATTGTGAACAGGTTTTGTAAAAGTTTTTGAAAACCCCGATGTTGGGAACTTTTATTTTGTTTAAGTCCCAAATCGTCTATAGTCTCTAAGCTCACATAATTACTTGATTATAAACTTAATATCGGCCTATGACGTGAAGGGGTTTACCATTTATCCTACATTATTCATCTATTTTGGTAATGATTTTAGACTATTTTCGATATATTAAGAAATATTTAGGTCTTTATCCAATATTAGGAAATAATATAAATATGAATTAATTAAGAGATTATTTGGCTTAAATTGTTAATATTTTAATTATGTCTATTTTGTGATGGATTAATATTTTCAAACATATAGTAGATCTCGATCTCATTTAATTCTTGCAGGTCAAGGAAAACCATGAGGAAATCCTATGGTGTAGCATTATTTTTGGAAGTTTAAAGAGAATCTAATGGCTAAGTTTGAATCGGCTAATTCAATTCTAATGAGTTCAAATCTTGTACCCTACGCTTTCTCATTCTACTATAAAGAATGCCTTTTTGCTAGAGAATGCTCCTACTCTCAAACAAAGCCAATGCTCACTCTCCTCTCCATTCATGTTTTGTCATCATCTCCTTCCCTTTTTCTATCCATTCCCTCACTCCATTTTTCCATATAATGATTATTACCTTCCATTCATCAATCATATATATCACACCACTTACCAACCACCTTCCATCCTCATTTATTACCATGGTTGTGACTTGTTTGGGGCATGGAGGAGGTGACTCTTCCATGGGAGTTTAAGCTAGTTGGGAGGCAACTTGGGAAGAGCATGGAAGAGCCTAGAGCCTAGGACTTACACTTGAAGACTACAAGGGAGTGACTTTCCTTCTATCTCTTTAATTCAAAACTTGAGATTATTTAGTTTTAAATAATTTTGAGTTGTATTTTTTTAAAATAATCTAGTTTTAGATTATAGATATATTCCTTTTGGATTAGATATTTCGGATTTGATTTGTGCTTAAATGATTGTTGGGATTTTTGTTTGCAAACCTTTTGATTGTTAATTAGATTATTAATTGAGTTTTCATTATTAATTAATTATCAATTTGCGTTTAACCTCTTGATTATTTAATTTGGTTGATTAATTATCTAGTTGTTTAATTAGACAATTGTGATCATGATTTTTAAAACTATCTTAAAACTATTTTGACTAGTGTTAATGGATTAAATTAACTAGCACTTATTCTATTATGAGTTTTCTAGTAAAGTAGGTATTATTAAACTTGAGGATTTCCCATGTTTCAATTAGGTAATTAATTCTAATAATTCCAATTATTTATCAATCTCCCTTTAGTCTAATAAATTGGTATGGGCTAAGAAAGCTAACTCCATGTGAATCCTAAATTGTTCCCTTCATCATCCTAACTAAATTAAATCTTTCTTGTTTGTCTTGCTTTTGATTAATCTCTTAGCTTAGGATTTTAATTTTTCATTCAATAAAACCCCCCCAAACCAAAACAAAATTGAATTAACATTCATTTAGGTTAGTCTTATTCTCATATAGGTTTTAGATGCATTTTGCATTTTGTATTTAGGTAATATTGTCTTGTATTTTAGCTTAAGTGCATTCCATTGCATTTTTCATTGGCTAAATTCAACCTAAAGAAAAACTCATAGATTACTCCTTAGGAGAATGACCTATATTGTTGCTATATTGTATTTGTAGTTGGCCCTAGTTTAATTGATTACTTTTGTGACAAAAGCAACATCAGTTTGCATTGGTTCTTGCCAGTAAGATTCACACAATCAACATTTTGCATCCTTTTGTTTTGCAAAATGTATAAACTATCGATAAGCTTACTAGTCCCTCTCATCGTTCTACCCTAAAGGCCCTATATCAAACAATGATCAGGGAAGGGAAGAAAACCACCATGCACTGTAGCTCAGTGGTTAGTCTAGATACGAAAATCAGATTAAATTGAAGTCATGAGGCATACTGAACATTATTAAGTATAGACTGATCATTAATCTTAACGCTACCTATATGCATAACATGTATTATATCTCCATTAGGTATTCTAATGTTTTTAACAGGTCCTGAATATGCCTTATACGTATCTAAGAGTGATAGATCATCTACAAAGTGTGTGGTAGCTCCAAAATCAATTATCCAATTAATGTGTGCGTGATTATGAGAGGGAATTTTAGTCAAACTTGTACTAGTGAGGGCATACACAGCCGATGGAGCTTCTATATCCTTCTTGAGAAACTCAAGCAATCTCTCATATTGTTCTGAAGTAAATGTTAGGGTGATGGTGTTCACTGTGTGTCCAGTAACCTCTTGCTCCCCGCTAGAGTGATTCATTGTTTGGGTGACATTAGCTTCTTCAGTAGATTTCCTTTTGTTTCCTTTGTTGAAGTTGGCAAGGAACACTACTACAAACTAGACCTTCTACGTCCCTAAAGGACGTCCCTTTTTAAGTTAGGGACGTCCAAAGTTAAATATTTGGCAGGAGGATAAGGCGCTGGATGAATTTGACCAAAAAAAAATTCCAACACTTTAGACGTCCCCATTTTCTCTGGGGACTTCTAAAGTCCACTTTAGACGTCCCCAGTTTGACTGGGGACGTAGAATCATCCAGAAACATCACCTCATTCACTGTACATGGCAGCTTTACCTTCTGTGCCAAAGCCATACCCGTTAGTGTCCCCTGCTGCATTTGTTTTCTCTCTTCTCCCAAACCCGTGAGCTGCATTTCATATCTGCTTCACTGAACAAGTTCCAAAGCCATACCCGTAAGCGTCTCCAGATTTGCACTTCCCTTGCTGCATTCATTTTCTCTCTTCTCCCAAACCCGTGAGCTGAGTTTCAAAACTCATTCACTGAGCAAAGGCGTACCTCCCCTCCCCTGCATTTGTCTTCCCTCTTCTCCCATTCCCGTGGCCGTGTGGGTCTTCCTATTTTGCTGCTGCTGCTGCATTCTCAGAATTATTCAGGTGCGTTTCTGGGTTTCCTAAAATCATGTGCATATGAGGCGTGAGTTGGATTATTATGTGAAGCAATTAATAATTTACATTCTACGTTTCTAGATTGTTGCTGCAATTGGATTTTGCGTTTCTGGATTGTTGGTGTGAGCACTTGGTTCTGTGTTTCTGGGTTATATTGTTGCTGCATGCACTTGGATTCTGCACTTGGTTTCTGAGAAAATCAGGTGCGTGGGTTTTATGTAATGTAAATAATTATTTTGGGGAACAGATATTGTTTACAATGTTAGAATTGAATTAATGTTAGAATATGTCAAACGTTATGTATATTGGGGTCATTTATCATATTTATTTAGACATTTAAGAATCACTTGTGATCCAACGTAACTGAACCCTTACAAAACCCTTACAAAATAAAAAACATCAAAACTTGACATGGTTCTCGGGTCACTGTATATATTCACTGGTTAAATTGTTTTTTTTTTAATTTTTAAAAATTTATAACTAATATTATTGAGTTTGCATAACTTGTCTATTTTGCTTTTATACATATAGAGAAATTTTTTTGAAAAATTTTGAACAAAAAAATTATGTTTTGGAAGTTTGGATTTTGATTTATGAATATTCTAAAAGTTGTTTGATTTGATATTAAAAGAATTGAGTTTGATTAGGATTTGGTTCTATCTTCTTAGAGTGTTAGTAGGTAGGCATAGAATTTGGCTTTGATAATTAACTTTAGGAAGGCAAAGACTAGTGAGGAATTGAGGCTAAATTTTTATTTCTTTTAAGGGAGGGTATATTTATTGCAATTTCATCTCTAGAACTTATAGTCTTGAATCTGTTTTAAAATTTAAAACTCTTTTTGAATGATAAAAAATAATTTAGGCATTTAATTTTATAGCTAGTTTGGCCAAATGTCCATTCCTATCTCATGAATCCTTTGTTTCAACCATTTGAGCCTAAACTTTCATTAAAGAAAAATTGCATTGATTAATTAGCCATTTGTTTGAGTTAATGCAATTTCCCCCTATCTTCTCATTCATTTATTGTTTTATTAAGTGTAAGTGATATAAGAAAGAAAGACAGTAGTGAAGGGATTGATGAATAAGAGAAACAATGCTATGTGAATTTTTTTAAATAGTGAAAAGAAAAGAGAAATTGAAAAAGAAAATAGAAAAAGGATATAACAAGAAAGAGAAAAAACAAAGAAAGAGAGACTAAGAGATTGTTATCATTGAGTTAAGGTCATTATTTTCATGTTTTTCATTGAAATTCTTGGCACCAATTAAAGTATTCGTCCTTTTGTTTGGGTTAGAAGAATTAATGTTAGCTTCCTGCTTTTTACTCTTGTTTTACTGTTATGAATTTTTATTTTACTCTTCTTAATTAGTTTAGTTTTGTTTAAATTAAGCTGAGATGGTTTGTTATTTTGATTTTGGGATGTCTCACTTGTAAGGGGAAATGCTGCCAAAATTTTGGAAAACAAAATAGTAAAAGGCAATTCCCAGTGTTGACAATTACTCTAAACTTGAGTGTGAATGGCATAGGTGGTAATAGAATGGATCATAGTTAGATGAATGCTTTGAGAACAAGTGAAGAATATGAGAATGGGGTTGAAGAGTTTATTGAATTTGCTAGAAGGAACGTTCCAACCAAAAATGGGAAGTACTTTTGTCCTTGTGTCAATTGTTTAAATGAGAGAACACGGGATGTTGAAGTTATAAGGGATCACCTACTTTGTGATGGAATAAATCTTCGATACACAAGGTGGATATGGCATGGTGAGAAAGTAACTGATTGTCCGTCATACAAGAAGGAAGCTGGGGATGTCATAGATGAAGATAGAATGGAGAGAATGATTCACGATGTTGAGGTAGAATCCTTCACGCAGTCGCATGAATATGACAGCCTGCGGAGTGATTCAGAGAGACCGTTGTACCCTGGGAGTAAGTACACACGGCTGACAGGAACATTACATTTGGTTAACTTAAAAGCAACTTATGGGTGGACCGATAGTAGTTTCACATTGCTGCTTGAACTGTTATGTGATATGTTTCCATACGATAATGTACTTCCAAAGCGTATGTATGAGGCCAAGAAAATCCTATCCACAATGGGATGGAGTATAAAAAGATACACGCTTGCCCTAATGATTTCGTACTGTACAAAAAGGAGTATGAAGGTCTGAGTGAGTGCCCTAAGTGTCAAACTGCACGATACAAAGTAAAGAAAAATGGTGGTTGTGGCGATGGGACAACTAAGAGGCAACCTGTAAAATTTTTGTGGTATCTTCCAATAATACTGCGCTTTAAGCGTTTGTTTGGCACTGCAAAAAAAGTGAAGAAGTTGAGATGGCATTCGGATGATAGAATATCTGACGGAAAATATCTTCAGCACCCAGCTGACTCTCCACAGTGGAAGAAAATAGATGAAATGTTCCCTGAATTTGACAACGAGCCAAGAAACCTTCGGCTTGGGCTCTGTACAGATGGCATCAATCCGTACGGAACTCTTAATAGCACACACAGTGCGTGGCCAGTACTCCTTGTAATATACAACTTGCCTCCCTGGCTTTGTATGAAACGCAAGTACGTGATGCTTTCTATGATGATTTCTGGACCAAAACAGCCAGGAAACGATATCGATGTCTACCTGGCGCCTTTGATTGAGGACTTGAAGAAGTTGTGGGAGGAAGGCGTAGATGTGTTTGATGCATATAAGAATGAGTCCTTCAAGCTACGTGCAATGATTTTCACCACGATAAATGACTTCCCTGCCTACGGAAACCTCTCAGGCTACAGTGTAAAGGGGCATAAAGCATGTCCGATCTGTGAAGCAGACACTCACTTCCACCAACTGAAACATGGAAGAAAAACGGTCTACCTAGGTCACAGGAGGTTCCTTCCTAGGTTCCACCCGTATCGTAGGTTAAGAAAGCGTTTTAACGGCTTGCCGGAGCATGGAATGGCTCCAAAGGCATTAACTGGAGAGCAAGTTTACAGTCGGGTTGAACGTATCAATGTCTTACTCGGTAAGAATCAGAAGACTGCGGGTGAGAAGAACATATGGAAGAAGAGATCAATTTTCTTTGATCTTCCATATTGGCGTAGGCTTGACGTGAGACACAGTATTGATGTGATGCACATGGAGAAAAATGTTTGTGATAGCCTTGTCAGTACGCTTTTGCACATTCCAGGGAAGACTGAGGATGGGATTAGTGCGAGACTAGACCTTGTTGATATGGGAATAAGAGAACGGTTACATCCACAGATAAGAGATGATGGTAGGAGGTCATACATGGAGCCAGCAGCGCATACACTATCAAAAGCGGAGAAACGAAGTTTGTGTGGGTGTTTGCATGAAATTAAGGTACCACAAGGATATTCTTCGAATGTGAGAAGGTGTGTGTCAATGGACAATTTGAAGTTAGTTGGAATGAAGTCCCATGATTATCATGTGTTGATGCAACAACTGTTACCAGTAGCTATTAAAGAGATTATGAAAGATGAAGTTCGAAGCATTGTGACAAGATTGTGTGTTTTCTTTAATGCTATCTGTAACAAAGTCATTGATACTGAAAAGCTGGATGAACTGGAAGCTGAGGGTTATATCATATTGTCCCAATTAGAGATGCACTTTCCTCCTTCTTTTTTTGATATAATGGTGCATTTGATAGTTCATTTGGTAAGGGAGGTAAGGCTCTGTGGTCCAGTTTACCTGAGGAGGATGTACCCTTTCGAGTGATACATGAAGATCTTAAAAGGGTACTCTAAAAATCCCTATCGACCAGAAGCCTCAATAGTTGAAAGGTATGTTGTTGAAGAGGCTATGGACTTCTGCAGCGATTATCTATCAGGGAAGAAGGAACAATCTCGGCATGAAGAGGGGAGGAGCAAAGGAACACGAGGACTGAAAGTGAAAACTATGCCTCGTGAAGAGGCGTTGCAAGTACACCTTTATATCCTAAATAACATGGCAGAAGTTCAACCGTACATAGAGGAACACAGAAAGAGATTGAAGAACATGCATCTGAGGAAGAATGACATGCAGATTACTATTGAGCAAAACAAGACATTCATTCAGTGGTTTAAGGAAAAGGTTTTGCATGAGACCGGTGTGTCTGGGACAATAGAGTGGCTAGCCTGGGGGCCTTCGTTTCAGATCATTACTTGGAGCGGTTATGATATAAACGGGTATTCTTTCTACATAAAAGACCAAGATGACCGAAGTACCATGCAAAATAATGGGGTGATGGTAGAAGCTAAAGCCATGCACTTTTCCAGTTCGAAAGACAAAAACCCCATATTAGCATCCATGGCCTATTATGGAGTGATAGAAGAAATATGGGAAATCACTTACAACAAGTTCAAAGTTGCTTTATTCAAATGTAAGTGGGTTAGCAATAATGCTGTGGTAATAGATCAACAATTTGGATTTGTCTCAGTTGATCTTGAAAGAGTAGGTTATAGGGATGAGTCCTTCATTCTGGCAAGCCAGGCGAAACAAGTGTTTTATGTCACAGATCCCGCAAATAAAAAAATTTCCATTGTACTTCAGAGTAAAAAATAGAAGCATGGTGATCCGACCTTCAACCTTGATGATACACCACCTTTCACAATTAACCCACCTACAACAAGTGAAGTAGAATTGGTAGATGATGAAGAATATGCTGTGAGAAATGATCATGGTGAAGGAATATGGGAAACAATCTAGAGTAAGAGCTTAACTTAAAAAATAGTAATATGTGCTGTTTGTTTTATAACTAGTTAGTTTATTCATTTACTTACAATTTATTCACCTATCTGACAATGATTTTTGTGCTTACAGGAATATGGACAATTCTGGTGACTCACAAAGTGATAGGGACAATGAAATGAATAGGCCTAAACGTGATGTGACACCTAAACCGGTTGCGAGAAGAAGGGTTAGAAGTAGTACAAAAATGCCTGCATTGGTAGCACGTCATCACCATTAACAGGAAAGGTTGCATATTGACTTTGACGAAAATATGAAACCAATTGGTACGGAGGAAGACCATTTCATTAGCTACGTAGGTTTTTTGGCTCGAAGCAAAGTTCGCATTACCTATGATAATTGGAAGTTGGTTCCACCAAAAACCAAAGACTTGATTTGGCAACAACTTTTGTTATATAAGTTTCAATACATCTGCATTATATCTTTATTCCTATAGCTTTAAATATAATTAACTTATGTTTTTACCTTGCAGCAAACCTATGATGTCCCTGACACCGTGGAGATGTACAAGGAGTGGATGACGGAGGTTCGTCTACGATGGAAAGATTTCAGGAACAGGCTCACACGAGATTACATTCGAGGGGACATGAGGGGTCAGGATCCATGTCATGAGTATCCGTTTTTGTCTCCAGAGGACTGGAGGTTGTATATGGCATCACGAGAAGATCCAAACTTTTTGGTAAGATTTCTGTCATCATAGTGTTTTATTTGAATATAGTTGACATTATTGATTCGGTGTTCGTTGTTTTCCTTTCAAAGGCATTAAGTGCAGAAAATGCAGAGAGGCAAGCAGCTAATAACTATCAACATTGCATGTCTCGTGGTGGTTATCGGAAGCTTGAGCGAAAGATGATGGCAGAAGAGTTAGAGAAATTGAAGGAAGCAGCCACATCAGATCCTACCGTTGTGGTCCAGCCCCCGCCACCTCCACCATGTCACAAAAAATAGAAAGCAGGGAGGCTTAAGGGTGGGAAGTACATAAGTCCAACTGTTGCTGAGGTTGCCGCAAGAATTGTAAGTAGTTAGAGCATAAATACAAACTTATTTTTTCATATTGGGAGTGCTTACGATAACTTTTATGCTGCAGGATGAACTGGAAGATCATAGTAGCCAAGGTTTGTTCACTCCAAGTGGACGGATGGACATCTTGTCAATGGCGATTGGGAAGGCAGATCACCCTGGTCATGTTCGAGGGGAGGCAGTGGGAGTTCGTGTCACGAAGTATTTTGGCTGAGCCTCACATCCTTATTCGTCACAAGCTGAACCCAGTAGGGAGCTTGTGGCCAAGATTCGTCAGGAAGTCTCACAAGAGCTCGAGGCCAACCTTAGCAACAAGCTCCGACAAGAGCTGTTGCCAGAGCTACGTCTTGAGCTGATGCCTGAGATACGAGCTGAAATGCAGAAGATGTTTGAATCGTAGATGGCAACTACCGAGCGTAGAACCGATTCATCCCCGGCCTTCCACAGCACCAAAGGAAGTTACAACCCGGCGGAGAAACCACTTCGTGACCCTTCTCCCCCTCCAGCGCAGGGAGAACCTGCCCTCCTCTCTTTGGATGCCCCAGTGCTGCGTGTAGTTGCAGATGCTCTCGTTCACACACAAGCTACCACCCACCATCATCAGCAAATTCCACAGCATTTGCGTAGGGTGACTATGACGTGTGTTCGAGAGGGAGAAGAAGGTACAACCATCCCTATTCCTGATGACGAGGTTGCCACGATAGCTCAGGCGAGAGGATCTTTCATCCTTTGGCCAGTACATCTTATTGGCTTGTTACCACAAACACCTCCAATGGTATGGAACTACCTCACTTTTACTTGAGATGTGTTGACATCCTACTAACAGTATGTGTTTTTATGTTCTAAAAGAACGAGCAGGAAGCAGAGAAATGGCCCTTCTTAGCACGATTGCAGCATATCTATAAAGGCATTCGCCAGATTGATTTGCATATGCCTCCAGGGATTGTGGGCCAGGAAACAGAGTATCACTTCACAATTGATAAACAAGATCTTAAATAGTTCATGAAGTTCGAGGAGCTAGATATTGGATGGGGCAAATTTGCAATCCTGTAAGTTTTTTAATTCCCATTTTTTGATTCATTTAGTTAAGTTGATTTTAACTAGCTAATACATTCATCATTTTAATTCTATTATAGCTCCTTCCGTCGTATATGCATTGACTCTCAGAAAGTTGATTTATATGGATTCTTGTCTCCTGCACATACGACAAGGGTTGAGAATACATTGAAACGAAGGACGAACTATGTGGGCTTCGCATTGGCAGAGGACGAGTATCGTTGTTATCTAGCACCGAATGTTCAAGGGTACTCATTTTAATTTTGTGTATTTGAGATTTTTAATAAATAATTGCCTTGCCATCTAACTTCATTTTAATCTGTATATGTTGTGATAGTTATCACTGGAGTTTGTGTGTTGTCTGTCCTCGGTCGCACGTTGTTTACTGGTTTAATTCCTTAAATAGAAGACCAGACAAAGAAACTAAAAGCGTCTTCAACCAGTAAGTTATTTTTTTGTATTTCATTGCTTCTTGATTCTTGACTTAATGAATTATTCTAATTTATGTTGATTTTCATTTTAATGATAGGGCATGCATGACGTATCGAGCGCTTGGCGGGCCACGCGAACGTAGAGGTGGCAAAGATCCGAGATGGTTGTTTCCAAAGGTACGTAGTTTCAAATCAAGTTCTTTTGATTGACGGTCGTTTTAGATATGCCTTTATTGATTTTAACCATTTGCTTTTGATTTATAGTGCCCTCGACAACCTGGTGGCTGGGAATGTGGATATTATGTCTTGCTTTATATGTTTAACATCATTCAGAGTGGCATTACGACAGATTTTGAACAAGTAATCACTTCTTCGTTCTCTGAGGATAATATTCTTAGTGTTGTGATTCAATGGCAATTCATTCACTTCATTCATTATTTCATCTAAGCTTATTTTCTAATTTACAGATTTTTGACAATGAAGATGCCTACTCATATGAAGACTTAAATATGATCAGAGACTTTATGGCTGGACATCTTCTTCAACGTATACCAGAAGAGTAAAGTCTTTAGTAGTTTGTGTAGGACATACTTTTGTGGTAGTACATATAATTAGCGTTATTGTTGTTGGATATGGATTGGATTTTAGTCTTGGTTATTGTACAAACTGGGGACTTGGATATAGATTGCTGTGTAGTTTGTATGGTTTGAAAGTTTGTGTGGCATGTAGTAGACTTGGATATAGATTGTTGTGTAGTTTGTGTGGTTTGAAAGTTTGTGTGGCATGTAGAAGCCTTGGGTTGATCACTGTGTTTGTTGTTGTTTCCATTCTGTTGAACTGCTATTGTTTTATTCTGTTGTTGGAATCCTATTTCTGCAGTTTACATTTCCAGACAATGCAATATATATAAAAAGTCCATTTAAAAAAAAATTTCAACGTCCTTAATAAAAAAAGGGACGTGGAAAGGACTGCTGGCGACACTTTAGACGTCCCCAGTTGGAACTGGGGACGTCTAAAGTTTGCCTTCCACGTCCCCTATTTTACGGATGTTAATGATGTTTTTTTCTACGACCCTCACATAGACGTCTCTCTGTTTTCAGACGTTAAAAGATCAAAAAAAGGGACGTTAAAACCCTTTTTTCTAGTAGTGGAAGCCTATGAGGTGCCAGTAGCCCTCTTTGCTATAACCCTTTTTCCCATAGTGAGCACAATCTAGGAGAGGAGATCCCCTACCTCTTCCACGACCTCTCCCCCTACCTCGTCTCGCCATTGCAACTACCTCAACAGGGTCATTTTTGTTCAGTTGATGAGTGATTTTTGAGATTCATCCTTGGACACCATTGCAAATGCTTGATTAATACTGGGAAGAGGCTACATCAGTAAAATCTGACTTCTTGCAGCATTATAATTCTCATTCAAGCCAATAAGAAATTGTAAAAATTTCTATTGTTGGGTCCTCTTAACATAGATTTTGGAAGTATCGCATTTGCAAGAGGGAAAAGGAAGTAATGACGCTTGCTCCTCCCACAATTCTTTAAGCTTTGTGAAATATGTCGAAACAGCGGAAGACCCTTGACGAAGAAGACTAATTTCAAAGTGCATGGCGAAAATTCTTGAGCTTGTTGCCTTATAGAAACGTTCCTATAGGTCAGTACACACGAGATGAGCATTCTAAAAGAAGATTACACAACTAGCCAGCTCTTTTGAAACAAAATTCAATAGCCACGACAGGACAATTTCGTTACATCATTCCCACTGAGCCTGACATTTTTCTTCTTGCGACTCCTTTCTACAAGAACCATCAATGAAGCCCGTTCATGCTTACCAAGTAGTGCAATCAGCATTGCCGTACTCCAGAAGGAGTAGTTATCGCTCCCAGTCAACACATGTGGAATAATCAAAACTCCCTGTGTATCGGACGGTTGTTGGTATAAGGGATGTGTGAACTTGAGTCCTTCCACAGTTGCGTCATCACTATTCGTCTTCGTTGCCATAGGATTCGTGCAAGACCAAGTCCAGCAATAGAGGATTAGAATTCCTCAAACGCCTCTAAGGTTCGACGATGGGAACTTCAAGACTGTGAAACACTTTCGATCGTCGATGATGAGAATGTTTGTGAGGTTTGATGCTTCCAAGATTCGAAGATGGAGGATTTAGGGTTCTTTAATTTTAGGGGAAATTAGGGATTCTTTGCTTCAGAGGGTGTTTGATCGGATTTCCCAAGGCTTCGAGAGATCTTTGCTGTTTCTAGGTCACATGTTACTGACAGGTCTTTGGTTTCTTGCTTACCCGACTCTTACTTGGATGCTCGGTGCTGTTTCCAGGTTGCGTGTGAATACTGGGTCTCCAGCTTCTTGCTCACCCGACTTGAGCTCACCCCCGGATCTTGGTTTATGGACCGACTCTTGGGCTGCTCTTGTTCTCTTGGCCCAGTACATATATGGTGGTGATGGACATTTCTTTTCTTTTGTTTTCTTGGATCAAGCCGAAGGCTCTGATGCCATATTGATTCAGAGAGGAAATATTAATCGCTGCACAACTGTATACTCATTACTAATGTGAAAATCCAAACATTAACTAATTTTTATCTACTCATATATATACACAGATCATATACTCAAGTAGAATCGTTCAATAGCACACAAATCGGCTTATGGGCTACCGACCCAACTAACTATATATCACATATTGTATTTGTTTTCCTACAAGAATAAAGTCAATTACACCTCCAGCAATCTCAACATCGAGTTCAGTGAGAAGATTACAACTTGTGTTGAGTCTGGGTTTATAAGTGAAGCATTGAATGCGGCTATCAATGGCGTTGCGGGGAGCGGCCAATCTACTGTCAACTGGTTTACGATTGAGAAAGCAGAATTAGATGGTGCTTATAAAATCAAGTACTTCCCTAACCCAAAGTTTATTGGATTTCGTTGGCCCAGGCCACAATGAGCACTCATTTTAGGGAACTAGTTTTGGTGCTCATCAAAGTGATGACCACCCAACCTCCTCAAATCTAAATCATTCAGATCTGATCTGGATGGTCTAGATTTAACTTTTTGTTTAAATTTTTTTAAAAAAATATAATTTAATAAGAATATAATCTAAATTAAAGATAATCTCTTAACTATAATTTTTTAAAAAAAAAGATTTTTGCTTAAAAATTATCAGTTCAAAATTATTAAATCTGGATCATTCAAATTTTATCTAAATGATCCATATTTGATGAGGTTTATCCAGATGATAATGTGAGTCTATAAATTAAATTCCACTTAAAAGTAAAGGTTTATCCATCCAACATGCTGCAATATTGTTTTCAATACACTCGATGTGTTGAGCACCTTAAAGTGTTTTTCTAGAAACACCCAATTTTATGTAGTAATTTATATACAATTTTATCCTTAAAATGTTTTCAAAGTTGTGCAATAAGCATTCTAAAGTAATTTGTGCTGGGTATAACTTAAACCCTAGGGTAATTAGTTGTCATTCTCCTTGAAAACAAATGGACAATCAAATATATAAAAATTATCAACCCAAAAAATAACACATACGCAAACCCACCAAATAAACAAATAACTGCAACAAAAGTTATAACTGCAACACACCAAATCAACAAATAAAAACATTAAAAACTTGTTACCAAACCTCACTAGCTAGTACAAAATTGCTTGTTGAGACTGCCACATTTAGATCGGTTATAACGGATAAGATCTAAAAAAGATAACCTATGGTTGTTTTGTAATTATAAAGAACTTATAAGACCGGTTCTTAAAATATGCAGTCTAAAATAAATTATTTAAACCGGCTGTTAAAACAACCGGTCTAAAAAGATAAAAAATTAAAAAAATTCAATATTTTTTAGACCGGTTATTCAAACAACAGATCTTAAAAGATAAAAAAGTTTTTAAAAAAAATTATGAAAGTTTTTTAGACCGGTTTTTACTAATAACCGGTCTTAAAGATGAAATATTTTAAACCATTTATTCAAACAACTAGTCTTAAAAGATAAAAAAGTTTTAAAAAAAAATTTCTGAAAGTGTTTTAGACTAGTTTTTACTAATAACCGATCATAAAGATGAAATATTTTATATCAGTTATTTTTTAAATCGGTTTAAAATATTTTTTTCCTCTTTTAGGACTAGTTATGATTCACAACCGGTCTAAAAGATATTCCCAAAACTCATCCTCCCTCACTTAAATTGAATTCTGCGCTTAAAAGATATTCTCAAATATCAATGTTTACATTCTTTGCTTTTCCGTATGACATGTCCCTTCACAGTTCACACCAACCGCACCACACAACTTCTTCCATCTTTTTTGGTAATCTTTTTTTCTCTTCCCAAATCCATTCACTTAATTGCCTTTTCCAATTCCTTCACCTCTCTGTGATGCAAGCATATGTGCTGAAAATATTCCCAGATCCAACGCTTTCATTCAATCAAGTACGATAGATATTGATGATTTACCAAAAAAGCAAAACAAGTAGAAATAGATATATTGTTTTGTAGTGTAGTGGATGAATTGCATGTGGAACAGAGTGTGTATGATATGGGAGGAAGGAGGGTGATCGTGACGGGGACGAGGCTGATGGGATGTGTTCCGACAGAATTAGGGATGAGAAGCAGGAACGGGGAGTGCAATGAGGAACTGTAGAGGGTGACATCACTGTATAATCCGCAGCTGGGGGCCATGATCTCAGGGCTTAACGAGGAGGTTGGTGCTGAGGTGTTCGTGGCAGCAGAATTATTGTGCACTAGACTCTGCAAGGCTCCACTCAGTACTCGTACCCCATGAATCTCTTCACCATCATGACCCTCGATTCCATGACTTGATCCATTATATAAATATTCCTCATTTTTATTTTATTTATTATATGCCTTGCTCTTTATTTCTCTGCCCTCTTTCATTTTACTATCCGTTGAGGCTGAAATAGAGAGAGTCATGGACGATTTCAGCAACTTCGATCCAACGCTTGAACTTCGGTAGATCCTCGTCGTCATGTTTTGGGAAGTTTCTAGCTCGTTTCTTATTATTGGGATTTTTTTTTTTAAAAAAATGGAACTTTTAGACTAGTTGTAGGTATAACCGGTCTAAAAAGTGAAACTTTTTAGATCGCCTCACTACTACAAAAAGGGGCTATAACGTCCCAAATTTGGCACCTTTAACGTCCCAAAACGGGGAGACGTATATGTTGGGGGCGTAGTATATTATAAGAAAAGACGTTCCAAACAAAAGGGATGTCTAAAGTCCCCCCAGGGAGGGACTTTAGACATCCCAAATTCAAATTTGAGACGCCTAAAGGTTTCCCTGCATACATATAATTATGAAAATGCCACCGCCTCCCTTTTTAACCACCCAATTTTAAATTTGGAACGTCCTTGGGGGTGGTTATATCCTAATTCTGTAGTAGTGCCTGTATTAAAACTTAATCTAAAACCGGTCTAAAAAGTCATTTTTAACTGGTCTAAAAGTCATTTTTCTACTAGTGTCTTACCCAATAAACAATCTTACTACTTGCAATTATATAAAACTTTGATCTAGATGTTGATCTGCATTTAAATATAAATATAGATAATAATGCAATACTATATTAGCAAATTTAAACGCATGTGAATACATCCTAATCACATATCATGACTCACATATCCATTTGTTTTAATCCTACGTACCGAACGTGTCCCAATGTGTCTTTTGCTACATATCGTTTTGTGTGCCAATGCGTATGATTCATAATATTTTATTCACCTCTATAAAAAAAATTGACGTCCGTTTTGGCATTGTCCATTTGTCCCAAGAAGATTCTTTCACTTTTTAATTTTCAAAAATGATCACAAGATATATATACTCTATTTTACATTTTGATGGAAAGTTCAATTGAGGCTTTCTGTTCAACCAAGCTTGAAATTTTTTTTTTTTTTGATCAAAACCAAGCTTGAAATTAATCATGCCATATTTTGATATATTGTTTCAGAATTAATTTAGTGATTTTTTTGGGTGCATTTTTTAAGGTCATTGTTGCATGATTTAGCACTAATTTAGATTAATGACACTTGCATTGAATTAAGTCCAATTAAGGGTAAAATAGTCATAAATTGTTAATTTATTCACTAAATTGTTGACTTTATAGGGGAGTTACTTAATTCAATTTCTTTTGTAAGAAGCATAATTTGAATGCCTAGTTCTAGGATTATCTTTATATACTATAAGACTTGATTATCATTTGGATAGTCTTGTGAATTAAACTTATGTTATGGTTTGGGATATGTTACTTGAACGCTTTGAGATATATATATATATATATATATATATATATATATATATATATATATATATATATATATATATATATATATATATATATATATATATATATATATATATATTTCCTATTTGATTCAAATAGACTGTGTTATCTATATGTTATTGTTAGATGATTTGGTTGATTTCAGTCAATTGAGTGTTGTGTTATCCCATTCATATCAAATATAAATAAATATAATAATGCAATACTATATTAGCAAACTTTAAACGTATGTGAATACATTCTAATCACATATCGTATATGACTCACATGCCCATTTGTTTTAATCCTTCGCACCAACGTGTCCAATGTGTCTCTTGCTAAATATCGTTTTGTGTGCCAATGCATATAATTCATAATGTCTTATTCATCTCGATAAAAAGAATTGATGTCCGGTTTGGTATTGTTCCAAGAAGATTCCTTCACTTATTTGTTTTCAAAAATGATCACAAGATATATATACTCTATTTTACATTTTGATGGAATTGAGCCTTCCTATTCTACCATGCTTGAAATCGATCATACCATATTTTGATATATAATTTCATGATTAATATAGGGAGTTTTTTTTTTTTTTTTTTTTGCTTTTTTAGGTAATTATTGCATGATTTAACACTAATTAGATTAATGATGCTTGCATTGAATTAAGTACAATTATGGGTAAAGTAGTCATAAATTGTTAATTTATTCACAAAATTGTTTCCTTGGATTTTCAATACTACCTTATGCTTGATTTTGCAATTTTCATTGTAGGAACTCTTAAAGAAATTTTGGTGAATTTACAAAATTACAATTAAGGACCCAATTTTGGAAATGTCAGTTAAGGACCAATTAAAACCTACAGCGTGGAAATGGACTGCGGCTTGAGTTTCTGCACTACTATGGGGAGTTACTTAATTCAATTTCTTTTGTAAGTTGTATATTTTGATTACCTACTTCTAGAATTATCTTTATGTACTGTGAGACTTGATTATGGTTTGGATAGTCTTGTGAATTGAACTTATGTTATGGTTTGGAATATGTTACTTGAATGCTTTGATATATATATATAGATATATATTTCCTATTTGATTCAAATAAATTGTGCTGTCTATATGTTATTGTTAGATGATTTGGTTGATTTGAGTTAATTGAGTGTTGTGTTATTGCATTCATATATATCCAAAGAAAACAAGTTGCATTAATTCATTTCGCATCACACATAAGTGGCATTGGATGGTGTTCCTAAGCAATCGTTATGACTTTGTTATTAGGAGTATTCATTGATTAGCAATGCTAGACCCATGTGTTATCTTGGGTTATTTCCATTAGACTTAATGATTTTGTAACTACCATGAGTCATTCGAACAATGATAGTCATTATGCCATTTCCAAGAGCACCTATCACGCATTCATGCCCATTTCCATTAACCATTCCATTTTATAAAGAAAGAACCAAAAATAGTAGCTTAGGATTTAATTTTATTACATCCAATTAGTTGTAGTTAAAAATAATTTTTAAAATCAACCCCATATTTTCTTGCATTTTGGATCCTTAGTTAATTTAGGTAGCTCAACAAAGGTTCCTTAAAAGGATGCTCTAATACAAAATATGGATTTAGTGGCACTAATCTTATGGCACTTCTTCAAACAAGTGTCAGAGGAGACTTCTTATTACTTTTTAAAAAACATACATGTGACAGCTATAGTGTTTGACTAGGAAAGCGAAAATATTTGTTTAATACATTGTATGGCGCTTGTCTGAAAAAACACTATAAAAGGGGTTATTTTAAAAAACAATTACTCCCTGAGCAAGCGCCATACAAGGAGATATTAAACATAAAATTGGATATCGCCTTGCATGGCGCTTGGCTACCAAGCGCCATTCAAGGTAATGGTGCAATTTAAAAAAAAAAACTAAATTCCTTATATAAAAGGCCTTTATTTTTTAAAAAATAAATCCCTTGTACATACAAGTGTCAGAGGAGACTTCTTTTTTTAAAAAAAAAAAAATACATGTGGCAACTATGGCGCTTTCCTGGTCAAGTGCCATAGCAGTCACACACACATATATATATATATATATCAAAAAAAGAAAAAGTTTGTTGGAAAAGTAACAAAGCTCCATTACTATGATATAGATGCTTTAAAGGCTAGCTAATTTTTTATTTTTTTCTTCTCTAGTTACATATTGAATAATAGAAATTTCGTAAGTAACAAAGCTCCATTACCATAATATATGCTTCCTTGGGAAAGTTTGTCTATACTAAGAAACAAAAACTGAATTTGAGAATTGGTTTAGAAGTCAAAACCTAAATATAAATCACCCTTATTAAAAATAATTTTAATTTTTTTAATAAAAGGTCTTGGACGGCGCTTTTTTTAAAAAGTGTCGTGCACCTTGGACGACGCTTAGTTAGGCCTTGGAAATTCATTCAAGGCACTTGGACGGTACTTGGTTAAGGCGCTTGAAAATTCAAGGCATTTGGTGCCTTGAATATATTCAAGGCACCAAGCACATGCCTTGAATATATTAAAGGCACATCTTTGTGCTTGGTGTCTTGAACATAGGTTTTTTTTTTTTTTTTTAAATTGGAAAGCTATGGCACTTTGACAAAAAGTGCTGCAGCTACTCCCACCTTCTATGGCGCTTGCATGTAAAGCGTCATATAAGGTACTATTTAATTTCCACAACCCGTCGCTCTCATTCTCATTTTCATCTTCCAGCATTCCCTCTAGCTCTCTCATTTTCTAGAACTCTGTTGCAGTACAATGCTTCCTCTCTTATATATATATTTTTCCTTATCTCGACCTCCTTCATCAGAAGCTACCTAGCGTGTAAGTGTTTTCTTTTCAACATTTGGCGTACCTTTTCTTTTTTAGTTAAAATCTGTTATGAATCTTATATGCGTGCTCATACATTTTTTTAGGTATTTATTTGAAGTACCAACTTTGTCTTTTTGAATTTCTTATACATTATAAGTTTTTTTAATTTTTGAGCTTACAAAGATAATAATACTTAGTTTAATCCTCCATAAAAGTAATGTGTGTGGCTCAAGCTTAAATAACTTAAATGCTGAAGTTCTTTTGTGCTTCATACATGAAGACACAATATTACAAAAGATATGTGCTATGTTATTTTATTTTGCTGTGGATTTTGGATTGTAAATGGAGGTTTTCATCAGGAAAATAAAATAATTACAAAAAATTATTTTAAAAAAAAAATTTCCTACGGCACTTTTCCAGAGAAGTGCCACTTTCCTATGACAATTTCCTGTGAAAGCACTATAGCTTTATATTTAAAAAAATTTAAATAATTAAGTTATGGCGCATTCATATATTCAAGAAGCACCGTAGCTTGTTTTAATAGCGTTGGAAGCTATAGCGCTTCCCAAGCACCACAGTGTTTTTAAAATTAATCGCCGTACAATTTGTGTTTTTTGTAGTAGTGATGACTTGAGTGTTTCACTTTATTGTAATTCTTGGTTTAGAATTTTTTTTTTTTTTTTTTTTTTTTTTTGCATTTGACCCAAGAAGCAAAAACACAGTCAAATAAAAAATACTATATTGCAACGCAACTCGCAAATTGAGGACCATGCATGCTCCTTGACATCAAAAAATTATGGCTCATCAAAAAGTTCCTGGGAGAATATCATTAAAGGCCCCTTATTTTTTAAAAATTTTATAATTGAGGACCAAAAGATTTTGAAACAATATTTTAAAGGCCTCAAGGATTTAAATGAGAATAAGATTGAATGCAAAATTATCTAATTACTCTTAATATTTTTTTGATAACATAATTACTCTTAATATTAAATCAAGAGAGAAATTTTGCAACTTACGAGAGAAATTAAAATTCTTCTCAAATATTAATCTTGTATAACACAAACTCATTTAAAATAAGCTAATCTAAACAAAGCACTAAGTTGAAGGTGGTCCTAGCTTTAGTCAGTTATATTGAAATTAATCTATCAATTTCTTTCGCTTTTTTAGGCTTTATGGACACAATCATCCAGCTGGTTGTGGGTGTTAATTATTTTTCGTATCGGCTACATCATTGCCTTGGGTTTTGAAGGTCTTGAAGGTAAGTTTGTATGAAAGTTTGGTTAGCTCGGTGTGCGGATGCATTAATGTCTCTGTAAGAAAAAATATAGAGGGAGAGAGATCTGGCGTACTACGGAAAATCCATATTCGGATCCGGGTCAAAGCTCTAATGCTCCATAATTGTGCCCACACAATTATTAGACTACTAGAGCCTAATGGTGATTTGCACAGCAGATCACCAGAACCAGGAAGACGGTAGGAGAGAAGAGATTGCCAGAAAGCTCAATGGCAGGGTGAATTGCAATTGAGGAGGCACACCCTATTTATAGTGGTTTATGGAGGCCATTAATTAGGAAACGTGTGCACTCCTTCTTGCCCTCTAAGACAGCAATTAAATTAACTGATTCTCAATTAATTTTCTAATTATGGCGATTTGTTCCTCAATTAGCAAATCCATAATTATTGCTGAATTATTCCCCAATATGCAATTAATACTGATTTTATTCTTATTTGATTAGGCTATTTATATCCTAATCAAATAGTCCGGCCCTCAAGGGCGGACTTGGACCCAAAGTCCAACATCTCCCACTCTCACTTGATGGGCCTCCCATCGTGCATTCGTTACTCTTTCCTGTTTCATACTTGGCATTTGCCATGATCGTATGGGTAAAAACGTCTTCAAGATTTGGTGCTTGTGATACTAGAAATCCCTCATACCATATCAGCATCCAAGGACACCCTTTGTATTTGTAAGATATATATTCATTGACTCATATGCCCTAGATTCTCCCATACATATTACTCATGGCATATCTAATCCCTCTCGAGTTAATATGTTGATTAACTCAGATTGCCTTCCATGGACATAGTATCCTACTTACTAGCTACACATAGAGCTAGTAATAGGTCGACCACAGATACTAGCACTTCTTATGTATCTAGGAGTAAATCTTCCTTTTTGGCTAAACATCAGTCCATCTTGACTTGGTCGCTTTCCTAGTTTCCACTCGTATGACCGAATCGAGTTTGATCATAGAGCTTCAGCTAAAGTAGCCGTCACCAAACCAAGCTTTCATGATGTCGCCTAAGTCTTAAGGGCATCACAGAAGGATTTTTCCTTCATGGGACTCACACTGTAGTGAACTAGGGATCTTTCACCTACATCCCATGTTGCAGTCTAGTTCTTAAGCATATGAAGTATGAATTGCAAGCTACGGTGAATAGTTTGAGGTGTATGTCGATTTATGTATCTTTCACCGTACAAATATTAGTTCCAAAATGTACTCAACATTCAAACCAAAAATTTCTTTTTTACAATATCTCTTTTACAATCTCATTTATGAAAAAGAGCTCTTTTCGTGGCTACAGGTCTGTATTCATGCTCCAATCCATTTTATGTGTATATGTGCACATATAGATCTCGTCTCAGTCTAACTGAGGCAACTCAAACTCAAAGATTCTTCTTAACCATCTCATAGTGATCATTTGCTCATCTTACCCTCCCATGCTTCCACAAAACATAGGAAGATAGTTGTTCTTGTGAGTGAACTAACCTCTTTTGACCTGTACGACATACAAACTTGTATACCTTATATGTATTTACTCATAACATACATACTATTTCTTTTATCTTCATATATAAAAAGAAGTTCACGACCTTACGTTTTATTCACACCCCAAGATTTTCACTAACTCAATGAAAATCAAGCTATGGGCTCAATAAGGGGATCTACCAATATTCTGTCAGTAGAAGGTCACTGAACTATCGCTTTCCCTCTTTGAAAGCATATCTCTTGTAGAGATATATCAAAAAGTATGTTTCACCTTGCTATGATACTTAGGATCCTCACCATAAGATGCTATCGTTTGGATCCTTCTATCCACCATTCATTTCCAATCTCTCATAGGAATTACTTTAGCCATATGACACTTTGAATGATGGTAGAACACGCCTTGTGTTCTATTTCCATGGATAACAAGAAAAAATACTTTGTATATTTCCTTACTCTATCACAATTTCCTATGTCTTGTATTGGAGTATCCTTTCAAAGGAAAGTTGTTGTCTTAACAACTTTATCCATGATTATTCTCATAATTCATTTCACAATTGGACCAAAAATAGCTTCCAAATCTGACAAAAAATATTTGGTCTTATATACACCAATGTGTATATTCATATCACCAATCATAGTCTCATATGGGACTCTATCCACCTTTTTTATGTCAGATTCCTCATAGGACATGTAACCTCTTTAGGTTTGTGCCTTAGACTGGGGTGTCCATGAGTTTATAGTTTGACATCCTAGGATGCCTAAAGATCATACTTGTACATGTCTTAGGTAGCAAAGACTGTATCTTTCTTGTGTAATCTTTGTTTACCTTGTCATTCAAGATATTTGTTCAACCCATGATTTTCTCAACTCAGAATTTAAGGATTCTCTTATCCTTTATTCCTTTAACTCCCTTGACATTTGTTTCAATTAAACATATGTCATTTGACAAAAGATGACTTCACAAAGAGTCATCACTAGACTGTTTGGGTCTCATGTAGTGTTCTTCAATTATCTCGAAGTTGGTGAGGCTTTCACCTTGTGAAACCTCATATACTACTATTTGGGTGATTATTTCTACGAAGCTCTTGAGCTGCTTCATGTAGAGTTTATCATCCAATTTCCAAAATTTCCAAATTGGAAAGCGCCCTTCACATTATCTTGATGTAAGTTCAAGACTAAGCTTGTTGTCATTGCCAAATTTTAGAGTTAAAACGCACAACGGACAACCTTCCATTGGGGTACCCCTTAGCCACTAAGTGTTTTAGGTTTTATATTCCCCCAACAGATTTGAGAACCTACTTGTTCCTAGTCGCCTCTTGGCTAGGTGACAAATTGCTCAAACATGTAGTTGGCTCAAAGAGAATCCAAATCCTCCTGCATAACACTTTACAATTCTTCTTAGCAGGTTCTTCTAGTGTCTTTCAGACACTTATAGGTAGTTGTCATCACCTTCTAAATTATGAAAAAGGCATTTAATCCATTAGGGAATCTATCCCCTTATAGTCATTCACTAGATGACAATTTGCTCCGAGGTGGATTTCATATGTTTCTTTTCCTTTGTATGGGTAAGGTAATCCTCTTACTCCTTACCTCTTTCATTGTGAAACGGTCTCAATTCTCCCATTTGGATTAGTAAACTTAGGAACACTTGGTTATTCCTTGTCACTTGTTAGCCTCTTAAAGAGATTCAATATGATTAATGCTCATTTCTTGCTAGGAAATATAGGTTTAATGAACATTGCATCCCTCGGTTCTCTTATAGTCACTGAGCCGCCATCATTTTCACTAATGAAAAATGTGTCTTGTCAAGTTCTCAAGTTATCTCACAAAGAGATACCTTGTATACCTTGACCCTAATCTTCCTTACTCATAGGAAGAATTATAGATATAAAGTTGCTAACTCTTATGGTCTTAACGAGCTTGTGTCTGATCTAAGGCCTATCCGTGATTCATAAGGTAAGGTCGTAACTGACATAGAGGGCATTTGATCAAGTGTGAAGATAATAGCTGTGAGCTTACATAACAACATATGGCTAATGGCCTCACTTATGCCATTATCTACTCAACCATGTCAAGGAAAGGTCTATTTCTCTATTTTTTCAACAATTCTATTATGTTAAAGGGTTCTAGGTATTGATAGTTTCCTAACAATGCCTTTCTTGTACATAGAGCAACTTGAACTACTCACGTGGGTATCTTTAACCCTTGTTAGTTTGAAAGGTCTTATCCTTTTAGTTTGACTGATTTTTGACTAGTTCAGCCATTATCTAACAGCTTCACATTTGCCAAAAATCAAGTAAACATTACTGTATTTCGAGTAAACGTCCTCAACATTAACGAAACACCAAGCTTTATGTTTTGCCCTCACGTTCATTGGTTCACTAACGTCATAATTTTCCAATTGTAGTGGATTTTCTCAAAAAATGTTTCTTTGTCTTTCTCGCCAGGTAGAGTAAGTTCTCAACTTATTCATAAGGGTATTAACCCTTTAACACAAGTTGTTTAGCAAATACTCTTTTGCTAGTTTGATCATTTCTTTTTTATCAATGTGTACATATGGCAAGAAATGGAATCTTTTATCCCTAAAAAGAAATATCAAAATCCAATGAAGGATTTAAGAATCATAGTCCCATCAATCCTTGACTAAAGAGATAGCAAAGATGTGATTCTGTCAGTTGCAATTGCATTAAGTGAATCAGGGTGGTTTATCTATACAAAGTTAACGTGCAAGTTCCAATCCCTTGATTCTATCTCTTTATTGCTTTGCATTTGACATAAAGCCATATGCTTCTTTGAAACATCCATAACTCATGTGGATTGCTACTTTTTCAACCCTTAAGAGTTATCAATGTAGCTTTTCATCTTTGTAGAAACTATTTGACCTCCTCTAGATCAAGTTTACCTCATAAGTTTCTTACCCTTAGGCTTAGAGGATGAATCCTCCCACTCTTTTAGCTAAGTTTGTCTGACTGATGGATCTTGGATCCTTCAGTCTTTTACACTTTAGTTCAATGTAGCGAATCACATTACTGAAGTTTACAATATGCATATAAGGGTCAATTTTTACTTTCATATACGCCCACTTATCGGAAGATGTGCCTTACTGCCACTCGCTGGGAGACATAGCTTACTCCTACTCACTGAGAAACGTCTTGTCACAACATACACTTGTTGTTTGTTAGAAAGAACTTGGCATTGTATTTGTCTTAACTTCTTAGCTTGACATTTGTCTCAAGTGTTGCCTAAACGACATGTTAGGACTTAATACACTATGTTAAAAATTAACTTAGTTTTAAAGTTATGGAAGAAGATAATCTATTTCACTATCTTCCAATACTATCCACACAGCTTGGATAAGTTTTCATTACTCGTACCACCATAAGTTTGAGCAATGTTGTTCTTTGTACGCTTGATAGCATAAACCTTTTTTTGTATCGTTTGGTTGCTTCAGCCTCTAAATGCTGAAGACTAGTTGGTATGATATCATTGACATCTCAATCTTCCTGAATGAAAAAGAGATTTGAGAGTTTCTAACTCCATAGTCATCTCTATTGAGATTGTCTTCATAAGCTCAATCAAATAGACTTGGTCATAATTGGTCACTTAGACGATTATGGTATACAAATCATATTTGTTCAAAGAAGACAAAGGATAATTAGATAACAAGTTCACTAGTTTCATGTTCAGGAGACAACTATGTTGACTCCCATCCCAATCATACTAGTTAGCTCACCACCCTTTTAACCATAGTCTTCATTGAAAACTTTCCCTTTTTGAATTTCTAGACGCATTCCAGAAAACCCCCACTCAATCATAGGTAGTTATATCAACAAGATAATAACACAATATCATCTAATTAGCATGAATGTTCAAGGAAACAGGAATAGAACATAATTAATTCAATTCCAAAAAAAACAGAGAATTTAATCATAAATTCAATGAAAAACAAGAACATTCGAAAGTTTAAGCCTTATATTGTTGTCTGTTAACCAGGTTCTCCCTCTCATAGGCCCTTCTGACCATATGAACTCATGTAGCGTCTAGCTATAATGTCCAGCTACTCTTTGCCATATTTACATCCACTCACTTGGATGTAATTGCAGCATACCTTTCACTTGATAAGATGATTCTCACATCTCTATCTGTCTTGTCCTTTGTCACAACACTTGTGATAAAGGGTTGACTTTAGAGTCACTGCTTCAATCCCAATTAAATCAATGAGGTAAGAAGCATGGGAATACTTGTTATTATTCAATAATTATTGAATAATTTCAAGTTGCTACAATTTTCAGGTTTATCTCTAAGAGATTAAGTTGAGGTTGGATAGGATTTTATATTCAAAAACCCATTTGAATAATCCCTTACTTTTAAAGAATCTTTCAGCATTAACCTTATGTTGTAGCTGAAAATACTCTAAATAAGTAAGCCAACCTATCCCAAAAACAATACCATCATTATTGACTCAATTTCAATGTTTTTGGGAATCTCTAAAGTGCATATAAGCACCTTTTTGACTCAAAACAAATCCAAACGTGCTTCAAATATATGCAAATTATATATTAAATTGAATCCCTCGAATTTAGGGACTTTTAGGAATAAACCACATCTCAATCAGAGGTTCCATGTGCCCACACGTACCCCTAGAAGGTGTCTGGATTGAAAAATCCTGAAAATTGAAAAATTCCAATGAAGGCCACTCTCGGCGGTGGTGCGTTACCTCCACACGCTGTCCTCTCTACGACAGTGCTTACGGAGGTCCCAGTGGGCCCCACGTGCCATATATCAGTTTCTGGTTTTTTTTCAGGTCAACTTATGACCACTAACTTTGACCGGTCAATGGTTGACCGTTGACTAGTCAATGCTTGACCAAGACCTGCTGACGTGGTGCTGGATACTGACGTGGCGTGCTCTCATTGGAGCCACGTGGCTTGGGTTGACCGATAACATGTCATTGAGTGCCACGTCATCGTCTTCATCCGGGTCAACCCGACCCGGTTGGAGCTCCGATGACCCGCCAACTCCGGGAGGCCATATCTCGCTCATTGTAGCTCTTTTTTTTTTGTGGTCTTGGTGTCGTTGGAATTGTAGTTCAGCGAACTACAAATCCATAGGCTTAAAACCTCTATTTCATTGATCAAATCATGGCTAAATTGGCAGCGGTGTCAAGCAATCCGCCAACTTCTTTTCTTCATTCTCCCTCATCTAGACTCCATTTGACGCATTCTAAGCATCGTTGGAATCATCTCTTCAAGATCTACACATCTATGTCTTTGTTTGGGGGATAAGCACTTAGTTTTGAACACCCCATTTTTCTCGATGTTGACAATACGGCGTAATCCGACCTGGATGTGTGTCCTCTATATCTCAAAAGCTTCTTTACCTTTTGAAAGCTAAAGTTCTTTGTTTTTGGTTCTATATAGGTTCCAAAGACTCACCTTTAATAAATCGAAGAAGTAAGGAGATGACGAAGCTTTGACATGAGATATATATATATGTGTGTGTGTGTGTACATTTGTGTCCATATGGAGCTCAGGTCGAATGGCAAATCATGGAAGAAGAATAGAAGCACACAAAACACAGACGCATGTATTGTTCAATATATACATTTAAGACATAGTTTCATATTCATGCAGAGGCAGAGACAAAAAAAACATTGTATACAATCATATGAAACAAAAAATATATATATACATTCATGAGGCTTTCAAAAGAACGAATTGGGAGTATCATTTTGTGCAATGAAAATAATTTCATATTGGCACCCCAAAAATATATTTTTGTATGCATTCGTGGGAAAAATTGAAGCAACATATATTTTATCACCATATAATCTCATATATATGATTGCACAGCGGAAATAAAAATCATGATGAGATATAATTAAAATTACAACACATGTTTATTCACATAGAATAAACACAGCCTCAAGGATCAACATGCTCTGATGCCAATGTAAAAAAAATATAGAGGGAGGGAGATCGGCTTACCAGGGTGAATCCATGTTCGGATTTGGGTCAAAGCTCTAATGCTTCATAATTGTGCCCATACAATTATTAGACTACTAGAGCCTAATTGTGATATGCATAGCAGATCACCAGAACCAGAAAGATGGTAGGAGAGAAGAGATTACCAGAAAGCTCAATAGCGGGGTGAATTGTAATTGAGGAGGCACACCCTATTTATAGTGGTTTATGGAGGCCACTAATTAGGAAATGTGAGCACTCCTTCTTGCCCTCCAAAACAGAAATTAAATTAATTGATTCTTAATTATGGCGATTTGTTCCTCAATTAACAAATACATAATTATTGCGAATTATTCTCCAATATGCAATTAATGCTGATTTTATTCTTATTTGATTAGGCTACTTATATCCTAATCAAATAGTCCGGCCTATCAAGGGCGAACTTGGACCCAAAGTCTAAAAGTCTCTTTCATCTTCTAAAAATGGGAAAATTAATATAGAGGTCTTTATATAGATCCTCAGTGTTGAATAGAATCCCAGAGTTT
Organism: Inga laurina; assembly: GCA_963855925.1. NCBI lineage: Eukaryota > Viridiplantae > Streptophyta > Magnoliopsida > Fabales > Fabaceae > Inga > Inga laurina. Next base: position 60,172,331 of record OY979708.1, read on the forward strand.
TTGTTCTTTTTATTGGATCCTTAATGTAACACCCTTATTTCTATCTCCAGTCAGATGAGCTTTATACATAATGAATTCAAACTACTATGCCAGGTTTGATCCTAGTAAGAAAATATATTTGAAAATAGTTGAAAATTCAGCCCAAATATAACATCCCAAATATCGATCACCTAAAATTCCTTATAATTAAAGGAATAAAATGGCGAATTAAAGGGCTAGAATAAATTATGAAATTAATTCTTAGGTTTTCCAAAAGACTAATATTGAGGCCCAAAGTAGAGGAATATAAGAAAATAATATTTAGCCCAATATTAATGTTAATTTTGGTCATAGGAATTAAATATTGGAAATTGAAAGATGAACAATGCTTATAGTGAAATTTCTTGTGAGGCGGTGATTTTTTCATATTGTTTTGCATGACTAAATGATAAGCACAAATTATGAAATTTTATAAGATGAACTTAGACATCCTAAGCTTTAATTTGATAGGTAATAGGTAATTTTTGGAGTTGGATGCAAAGAGTTATGAATTTTTGAAGTTTACCCAGTGAAACTAGAAAGTTTCTGGAACAATGTCCAAAGAATTGAATTCTGGGAATGTTGTACTTCTAATTGGCTAAAGACTATATTATTCCTTGAAACTATACTCAATAAGGGTTCTATAGCCTTTAGAATCACTCCAATACGATGTCTATAAATTTAGTTATGATTTTTCAAAGTTTGGACAGAAAATTTTCCAGAATTTGCATAAATCCGAAATGAGGAATTAAATAATTATAGGGAATTGTGACATAAGCAAAATGTTATAAAAAACCATTTTTCTTCATCTTTCCTAGCCAAAATCGTCAACCATTAAGAGCTCAAGAGAGAGAAAGAGTGTGTGTGAGTTTGAGATTTTTAGAGAGAAGGAGGAGCAAATTGCCATGTAAGCTTGATTTCTTCGGTGATTTAGCTCTAAACTTGTATAATCCCTCCTTTAAGCTATTCCTCTATATGATTCGAGGTATCATTGAAGCAAAATTTTAGTGTTTTTGGAGCTAGGATTTCGGCCAAAGAGGGAAAAGGTAGAGGGATGCAAATATAACTTCCTAAACCTCAATCTTTGGTTGTTATAGCTGTTTTGGTTAATTTAATCAGTAAATTTCTTGTTGTTTTGCTGTGATTGTAAAATTTTAGAAACGTTGAACCCTAGATGTTATGCTATATAAATGGTAGTTATAACGTAATTATAGTTAATAAATTGATTAGAATAGAAAGGAGCAAGTTTGCGAAGTTAGAAGTAAAAAACCCCAATTTTTCTCTAGAGAATTGTAGGTTTTGGCCAGTGCTGTTTGAAGGGGTTATCACTGGATTTTTGATAATTTGATGATTCTATTGTGTTCAGGAGTAAAAATTAGGTGGGGTTACAGTTGAACACTTTTCTAGAAAAAGCCTTAAAAAGCATAATTACCAAAACGCCCTTGAAACCCTGAAATAGGGGCTGCCAAGGGCATTCTGCTCTTTGGTAGTGAATTTGTAATTACTAGTCTAAAAATGGAATCATTGGGCAAAAATATGTTAAAATAGCTCAGGTCAAAATTTCAGAAAAAGTATGGTCAGACAGCGTAAGTCTGGGTTGGCCTGGGCCCATGAGGGCATTTTGGTAAATTTTTACAATAGACTAACATAACCACTGAAAACACTATGGAAGTGCCTATAATAGTACATGAATGTGGTTGAACCTAATTCCTGCACATTTGACATTTTAGGACTAAGTTAAGAGCCGAGTCATTGACACGTATATCGAGGAATGCTTTATGAGGTGAAAAAGTGCTAAGGTAGTAATTTAATATCTCATCACTATGTGATTGTTGATATATCATTTGTTGCTGTATTCTGTGATATGACCATGTGCCGAGGGCACTTTACTTGGCTGTAGTTAGGGATCCAGTTGAGGTACACGGACATTACCTAGCTGTGGTTAGGGACCCAGCTAAGGTACACGTAGGGGATCCAAACCACTATTTGGCCTTGAACATTGTTTACACACACGTTATGATATGAATTTTCATTTTCATTATATGGTGCATTGCATATTTGATTATCGCATTTTATATGATTGATTATATTTTGCTACTGGGATTCCTTGGAATCTCATCCTTTTTCATAAATAAAAAATGTTCCGGCGGGATCCAACGGCTCTAAAGGCAAGGTGGTAGGCAAGGTGGTAGGCGGGAACCAACGGCTCTATTGGGATTCCTTGGAATCTCATCCTTTTTCATAGAGACTTGAGAAATAGTAATTATTTAAGGTTTCTCCATGGATAATAATCATTTGAGTTAGGTGATCTAAACAGTGTTTAGAAGCATAGAGACAATGATAATATAATTATTGATTTTAAATCGGGACATTTCTGTCACGGTGAATGCTGCCCAGAAATGTCCAATTGATGGGGTTATTGAAATTTGAGGTATAGTAAATGTTTTGAGGCTTCTCCATGCTAAGTGATAATTCTTAGTAACATAATGAAGGTATGATATACGGTGATATATGATACATGGTGATTATGTCGTATGTCAATCCTAGAGGATCTAATATAATAATACTGAAGGTTGGGTTAGGCTTGAATCCAATCTAAGCTAAAATAATGCTTAGGTGGAAATGCGAATCAGGTTGCACTATGGTTCTAATACATGACAAAAGTTTGAACCTTGTGACCCTATAGATAGTGTTGAACCTTCAATAATGTTTTTAGGATAATACCCAAATACCATAGAGGTTAGAATAGGCACCATTGATCCTGATTCTTAGCATGCCTATTGGGTATAATTAAGGGGAAAATGATTTCCAATATGTATGATATTTAGGTTCTAGATATCATGATAAACCTAAAAGTTGGGTTAGAGACCCTAGGCTGTAAATTCTACATGCCAGGTATGTTGTAGTAGACCTATGTGTCAAGAGGCCTTAAGACCTAGTAAACCACTGGGTCCTTAGGTTGGCAAAGTTATTCAGTAGCATGTTGGGTTAGTGATGATCCATGAAATTAAAGAATAAGATTCTTACGGATACGAATCCTTGCAGAGAGGGATTTTGAGAACTAGCTAGTTGCTAAGTCTAGCATAGGGAAAGATTATGATCATAAAATATTAGTTTAAAGAATTGATTGAGGTGATAGTTCTCTGATGAATTGAGAGAAAGAATTGATCTGTCTGCTATTCCACTAGCTTGAGGCTATACTAAGAGTCAATAGGTAGATGGCAAAGAATGTATTGAAAGCTATAAGTAGAGAAGGGTTATCAAGTAATCCATAACCCAGAAATCCACTGTTAAGTTTTGATTTCACGAAAATTTGAAATGGCCCCACAATAATTTGAGCTGAAACAGGTGAAGAACTGACACGTAGGGTGCATTCATAGTGTCATGGTTCTGTTACATGATTTGGTGTCTAGCATAGTTACGCAATTATCTATATGCCATATATGGCATGTTTTGTGACATGAGTTGTAGACATACAGCCTGGTTGTGGTGTGGAACCTAACTGGGATAGAGAAACATTTCTGGGCAGGTAGTACTCTACATTGGGATAGGGAAACAACATTTCCGAACAGGCAGTCATATGTGCTGAGACAGTAAAACATTCTTGGAAGGCAGTTGTCTGCGCAGGAATAGGGTACAAGTATGGGTCATACAGTTATATAATCCTGAATAATGTATGCAGCCAGGCCAGTAGGGGCACAAACTAGGTTTGCACCCAAACGCCAATGGACAGTCAGATTAATGGTGTTATAATTCTGTTACTTATATGGTGTATGACATATTTATTTATCACATTTTCTATGAACAATTGAATGTTACTACGGAGGCCAAGTGGGATCCAACAAGGTAGTCAGACAAGTATGGGTAGACAATGCAGCCCTACTTATGTTGTATTTGTTAGTGTAAAACATTAGAGTGGATGCCACAGAAACATGGTGAACATACGTGTGATTTTTGAGTGATATAGGTGAGGCTGATAGTCACACCAGTGTTAATCATCCCAAAATACTTGTGGGGTCTACAATGACACAGGCAGCCCATCAGAGCATGTTAATCAACCCTATGATTAGGATACACCCCTGACATGGCCAGGAAGTTGTGCATGATAGTCCTGGTTGCACTGGTGAAAATCACAAGTAACCCGAGGCCGAAAGGTGGTGTATAAAACATGTTGATGAGACGATGTGGCCAACATATTACATCTAGAGTGGTGTACAATATGACATCCAGAGTGGTGTAGAGTGTGACATCCAGAGTGATATACAATATTACATCCAGAGTGGTGAGTATTACATCTAGAGTGGTTACAGTGTGATGACCTGTATGGTCAACAGTCACAAAACCCTTGTGGTTTGGGGTGACACATGTGAACTGAAATTGGGAGGAACCCTACTGCAATAGGGTGTAATGGTAGTGAATACTCTCCACACTACAGCTTCACAGAATGAGTTACCCACTCATGATATAGTGCATACAGTGGATTGTGCACACAGTGAATAATGCATATAGTGACAATTGCACATAGTATGATTAGTATAGGGGCAAATAGTCACTTTATCCTGAACAAAACACATAGTAGGATCAGACTATATACAGTATGGCTAGTAAAGGTCAAATAGTTATTTGATCTTGAACATCAAATAGGCAGACACGGTTACAAATAGTGAATATACATATAGCCAGTCATGTCTATAGACAGGCCGATTGGCGGTAAGTTCCAGTGTACATGTTTGTACAGGGCAATAAGACCAGAATATTCAGTGCTACGAGAATGGAATGAGATACGCTATAAGGCTAAGTATATCAGGGTAGTGTTCCGACAAGGCAATGAGGTCTAGAATAATATACTGAGTGTCCTGATGGACAATCAGTACAATAATAGGTTGGGTAACTCATGAGAACAGAAAGGGTTGAGTATGTAAGTGTTGATAAGCAATTCATTCACACATATCAGGTAATTTGTGGTGCACGCTTTATAAGTATGCATAATCTAGGGATGAGTTACAAAGTGAGATAGGATTAGTCCTTATGTTATAGACGTTCAAATTTTGAGGATGAAATTTATTGAACAGGGGGAGAAATGTGACATCCCAAATTTCAGTTACCCAAAATTCCTCAAATTTAAAAGAATAAAATGGCAAATTAAAGAGCTAGAATAAATTATGGAATTAATTCTTGGATTTTTCAAAAGCCCAATATTGAGGCCCAAAGTAGGGGAATACAAGAAAGTAATATTTGGCCCAATATTAATGTTAATTTTGGTCATATGAATTAAATATTAGAAATTGAAAGGTGAACAATGTTTCTAGTAGAATTTCCTGTGAGGCAGTGAGTTTGTCATATGGTTTTGGATGACCAAATGATAAGCACAAATTATGAAATTTTACAAGATAAAAGTAGACAACCTAAACTTTAATTTGATAGTTAATGAGTTATTTTTGGAGATGGATGAAAAGAGTTATGAAGTTTTTAAATTTACCCAGTGAAACTAGAAAGTTTCTGGTACAGCGTCCAAAGATTTGTATTCTTGGAATGTTGTGCTTCTAATTGGCTAAAGACTATATTTTTCTATGAAACTAGACACAATAAGGGTTCTATAGCTTTTAGAATCACTCCAATATGATGTCTACAAATTTAGTTATGAGTTTTCAAAGTTTGGACAGAAAATTTGCCAAAATCTACATAAATCCAAAAATGGGGAATTAAATAATTATAAGGAATTATGACATAAGCAAAATGTTATAAAAAAACATTTTTCTTCATCTTCCCTAGGCAAAACTGTCAGCTATTTGAGATTCTTGGAGAAAAGGAGGAGCAAAGTGCCAAGTAAGCTTGATTTCTTCAGTGATTTAGCTCCTAACTTGTATAATCCTTCCTCTAAACTATTCCTCTACATGATTCAAGGATTCATTGAAGCAAAATTTTAGTGTTGTTGGGGCTAGGGTTTCAGCCAAAGAGGGAAAAGCCAGAAGCAAGCAAATGTGACTTCCTGGACCTCAATCTTTCGTTGTTATGGCTGTTGTAGTTAATTTAATTAGTGAATTTCTATTTGTTTTACTTTGATTGTAAAATTTAGGAAACATTGAATCCTAGATGTTATGCTACCAAAATTGGGTATATATAATTATAATATTTATAGTTTTACTGAAACTGGTTGGACCGATCTGAACCGATTAAGACCAGGAAAACCAGTGGTTCAACTGGTTGGACCGGTTTCATTTTTTTTATTAGTATTTTTTGCTATTTTTTTAGGGGAAAATGAAATATTGAAGACCAAGATGAAGAGGAAAGTAGGTAAAGAAAGAACAAATCTATAAAAAAAAAAAAAGAAGATAATGAAAAAAATTATTTAAAAGGATATACTAATTATAGGAAAGGATATGTTATTATATAAGTATAGGCACTATAACTAATACTAATAGATTTTAAGCATTTTTTTCTAAAGACCTTCATTTTTATCTATAGAATTTTAAAAATATATTAATATATATATTGTTACTAATAAATTATAATAATTTAATATGACTAGTGCGACCACCGATTAGACTCTGATTGACTATTAACCTTTAAGCCTGTATCATGATCGGTTCATTACCCGGTCCGATTTTTTTTGTTAGTTGAAAATAACATTAAAATTATTTCACTTTCCTCCGTTCTGTTCAATTCAAACAAGACAAAACAAACCACTCACTTTTCGCTCAGAAGTCATTTCATCGAAATGTCATCACAAGCTTTAAAAATATTATGTCAACCAACTACATTTATTCCAAATTAAAAACGTAAGTTTTGGGGATTGGGGCGGCAATCCAAAACAAGCTTTAAAAACTTCAATTTGACACGTAGTTCTTTAAGCAACTGCAGCTATTGTTATTCATTAGCGAATGTCTCGATGGTTATCAATGAAAAAAATAGTTAAAATAATATTCTTGCAATGCAATTATTTATATTGTATTCGATATTATTTGATTAGATTCGCATATTGTTGGGTTCTTTTAAACATGATTTTTTTTTTTAATTTGATTGAAGGTTTCCCCCTTAAGGTTTAGTAGGTAAAAGGCTATTATCTCTCCCAACAAATCTGTTTCTCAGGACTTGAACTTATGTTCTTCTCTTTATGGAGGTAAGGCCCCTTATCACCTCAATCAACAATTTTTTGGTTAAACATGTTTTTTTTTTAATTCAAGAGGATTTTTTAATTTCTCCACCTGATGAATATTTAAGAGACTTCAACACTTAAGCCTTAACCTTATTTAAAAAGGACCAAATACCCTTCACTTGATCTACCATCAATAACACCCAATATTAAAATAATATCCACTTGCAGTTTTATAAACCTTTATATGAAATTTTTTGTTTTTGGTTTAAGCCAAGATTTTACTTCCTGGAAACCTTCAAATAAGACTTCTAATATTGGCAAAATTCAAACGAAATAACATCTAGTTGCAGTGTTTTAAAAATCCTTATCGCGACATTGTGTTTAGCTTATTATTCATTGAATAATTTTCATCCACCTAACAGCCCCCACTCGTCATTTAGTGAAAAGTAATAAAATAAAGTAGCATACGTAGACCCGTGAATTTATATGCTTAATTAATAATATCTCTTTCATATTAATAAAAAAAGGGAAAATTAATATGGAGGTCTTGTAGGTTCCCTCAGTGTTGATCATATATATCCCTGAGTTTTGTTTTCTTTTTCCGGGATCCTTAAACTTTTTACTGTTAGATCCGTTAGTCCCTAAAGCATAAAATCAATAAATAAGTATTAACAGTTGTATACTTTAAGGTGGAGAGTGGAGAGATTGCTTAGACTTGGGCTATGGTGGAAGCCAATAAGGAGATAGGAGAAGAAAGTTTCAGACACTTAAATTTTTAACTCTATTAATGCTTATTGAACAGTTTTATATTCTAGGGATTCATGGATCTAACAACAAAAAGTTTAAGGATCCAATAAAAAGGAAAAAAAAAAAAAGATCAGGACCTCATTCAAAACTAAGGAAAACTATCCAAATTAATTTAAAAAAAAACAAACAAACAAACGGCCTATTTACCAAAGCACAAAAGATTCCCTTTTTATTTTTAAGAATATACAAGAACTTAGAACACAACTCAAGACTTACTGTGTTCATTGTAACACCCCAAATTTTGTATTCACCAAATATATTGTAATTATTTGGAAAATTCAATAAAATGGTGAATATTCATGAATTTAAAATTTATGAATTTAGGAATGTTCATATTCATAAGGAAAATGGGAGGGAAAAATAATTATCGGGATTATGATATGCCTAGTGTCTTTAATCCAAGCCAAGAGGAATAAAATATAATTGTTGAATATGAGTTCATGGGTTATTACCTTAAGAAAATGTTATTTTGTGCATGAGCTTAAGACAAGTTGAAAGAAGCCCATTTGTTTCTTAAGGACCCCTTAAGGGCGTGTTGGGCTAGAAGGAAAGGAGAGGAAATTTAGTTCAAACTCAATTGAACTTTATAACACCAATTTGAAGAGGATAAGACCAAGTACAAAGATGAGGTCATAAATCTATTATGTCACCATTTATTAAATAAGGGGAAAATAGGCAAGATTTTATGAAGCTTTCTTCATCTTTCCTAAGTAAGCTTTAGAGAGAAGAAGAGAAAGATCAAAGTAAGCTTGTAATTTCTTAAGATTGGTTCTCAAACTTGCATAAGCATCTTCTCTAATCTCTTCTTCTCCATGAAACTCATTGTTTGGCAAGCTAATCTCAAGGTTGAAGAGAGAGTGAACAGTAACTTTTAGAGAGAGACAACAAGAAAAGCCAAAGATAACTCCATAATTTTAATCTTTAGTTGTTGTTGTTGTTGTTGGAATGATTGGTGGCTTTGGAGTTCACTTGCTATGATTTGTAAATTTGGAAAAATGTTAACCCTAAGTGTTATGCTGCCCAAATTTAGTTTAATCATGTTTAGAAAGTGTTTAAGTGGTTAATTAAGTGACTAGGAGTGAAAAGAAGTAAGCCTTGAAGTTGAAACACAAAAGCACATTTTTTCCCTAAGAACCCTAATTTCTTCCAGGAGTTGCATCAGAGGGAAGGAGTTGGATTTTTGAAAATCTAATGATTCCATTAGATTTAGAAAGGAAAATTGTATGGGAATATAAGTGATCATGATTTTTGGAAGTTTGTACACAAATAACGAATTTATTGAAGTGTAAAAGCATGTTGTTTTGTTATCTCTTGCAGGGAAGTGTTGTTTTATCATGCATTTCGTTGACCAAATCAAGTCAGAATGTAATGAAACTTTCTAGGATTAAAGTAGACATCATGAGCTTTAATTTGATAAGTATTATAAGCAATTTCAACTTGCAGATTGAAAGTTATGAATTTTCAAAGTTTTGACCTATTTTTTGATTTAATTCTAGAGCAGCTTGGGAATTTATGAAATTATGGAATTTTTTGATTATAGATAATGGTGTTTCGAAATTTTCTATGAAACTACACTTAAAGGGCTTTCCATAGAATTTCAGAACACCTCATTTCAATTTTTGTGGAATTAGTTATGATTTTTGGAATTTCAACCCAGAAACATGACAACTTCTTAGCCACAGCCAGAAGATTCTGGCCGTAGCCAAAAAATTTCTGAGCTATTTTTGGCCGTAACCATAGGATTTTTTGCCGCAGCCCAAAATCTTCTGGCCTACTTTTAGCCGCAGCCAAGACCCCTATTTCAGCATGTTCACCTTTTTTATTGGTTTAACTTTTCCAATCCTATGGGTACTTGTTTGAGCTTCTAATGGATATCTTAATAGCCTAAAAGATAACCAATACCATGAGTTTAAAGTAGTATAGGAATGAGTATCAACCTAATTCTTGTACATTTGACATTTTAAGACCAAGTTGAAAACCCGAATTGTTGGAAACCCAAACCAAGGCACATGTTTCAAGGAGAAAAGGTTTAAGGTATGAACATTATCCTTCATACATCATGTCATAGTTCATATGATTGTGTGGATGTCATTTTTTGTACTTTTAATCAATATGGTTTGCCTAGAAGATGCAGTTAGTGACGGAGGTGCACTTACACTAGGAGTTAGGTAAGAACCCAACCGATGTACGATTAGTGGGACAAGGGCCCTACTCCTGTATACATGACAATAATATGTTACTCCCTCCGATCCTAATTATAAGACAAAGTTGACTTTTTTGGAGAAATTAAGGAAGCCAATTAAATTACTTTAGAGTATTTTTATTTTTATTTTTTTCTCCAAACTAATTAATTTGACTAATAAACTAATATATAATCTAAGGATACTAACAATATAAACACTCTAAAGTAATTTAATTGGCTTCCTTAATTTCTCCAAAAAAGTCAACTTTGTTTTATAATTAGGACCGAAGGGAGTATATTGTTCATTAATTGGTGCATACATTGTGCATATCATATTAACTTTTCATATTTTATATGAACGATAGCATGTTTCTACTAGGATTCCTTGGAATCTCATCCTTTTTTCTAAATAAAACATCTCAGCAGGTGCCAGTGGATCAAAAGGCAAGGATATAGACCAAGGGAAGTGACTGTCACGTGTCTCGAGGTGAAGACAAAGTTTTTGGTTATAGATAGTCTATGTCTAAAATACTTTTGGATATTTTGTAATAGTTGTACATATTGTCGCATACTGTATGGTTGACTCTGGACTGTAAACAAATACTTTTATCAGTATATATGTACTTTTCTGTATGCCTGTGGAATTTGCTCTCTATTACGTTGTGAATATCGAAATGGAAATAAGTGTTGACACTTATAAAAATGTAGATAGACTCCCCAACAATAATGTTCTTAAATTAATATTCTCTTAATTAATTGCTTTTTATGAGATAAGATTTGTTGAATGAGTATGTTCTTTTTTATAAGATCGTTTTTGGATATATCTAAATATTTAATATTTTTTTTCATTTTTACCCTGAATTAATTATATGTCCCCTCCATCACTCTTTCTTGCTTATTCTCTCTCATCATTTTTTCTAGTCATTCTCTCTCACTCACCTTTTTCTATAAATAAGGGTATTTTTGGAAAAAGAGATGCATTTTTTACATTTTTAATCCACATGATTCAGTCTTTTGTTTGTTTGGTTTTTGATCTTATGACATGAAAATATTTGTCGTACATAAAATTATTTTTTCCATTGCTTTTTCATTTCAATTTTTACCGATGAATAATTTCAGTAATATGGAATATCTTAAAAAATCAGCCTATAATAACAAAGATTGCTAATCAATAGGTTATATATGTATTTCAATGCCACGAATATTATTATTGGGTTAAGGTTGAGGTTTGCCAGGTAAGTTTTTGTGTAGGAGTTGTAAGCACCTAGAAATTTTTTTTGTTTGGATTAATTTTCTCCTCAAAAGTGTTACAAAAAGCTAGGAGCAATATCCCCCTATCCGTGAAAATGTTAATGGTCAATTTTAAGTTCTTTCTATGGTCAAGATTTGTTTTTCATCCGTTAGACTGAATTAAACCTTAGCCCATATACTCAACTTCTAGAAAAAAAAAATTGAACCTTAACCCTCAACTTTTTTAATAGTCAATGTTAGTTTTTTAATAATTAGGACAATTTTGCCCCTCCTTTTTAACACTTCCAAGGCAAAAATTGATCCAAAAAAGATTATGGATACCCATAACTCTTATGCAAAATCTTTTGGAAAAAATTGAACCTTTACCTTTAATTTTTTTAGTGGTTAGAGCGATTTTCCCCCTTCTTAAAACCTCCAGGAAATAATTGATAAAAAAAAACTCCCGGATACCCACAGCTCGCGCACAAAAAACATTTGGGCAAAATTTGACATTAACCATATTATTATTATTTAATAGAAATTGTAGAATTTATAACAACTCCCAAAGTATACAAGTAATTGCAGTTTGATTCTTTTATCAAATTGTATTCAATACATTAGTTTAAACTAAATCAAACAAAGACAATGTACGTGGTCCTCAAGAAGCTAACAATATAAAATAATTAATTTAAGCTAATACATTAGTTTAATCACCCAGGTGATCCTCAAAGCTAACAATATAAAACAATTAATTTAAGCTAATCATAGAGGCAAAACAAATAAAGTATTCACGATTACACTGAAATCACTTATTGAATCCAAGGGCAAATTCTCTATAAATTTGAGCTCCATACCAATCAGTTCAACACAACACAAATCTCTTTGATACAAATCCGAAGCAAAATGAAGCCTGCCTTAGCAACAATAACTCTCTTCTTTTTCCTCTTCACCTTCTCCACCAAGCCATCATCAGTTAGGGCAGACTTGCCAGAACCGGTGGTTGATATCTCCGGCAAGAATGTTAAAGCCGGCGAGAGCTATTATGTCTTGCTATACCCCCCATTCGTCCCACACAGCCAATGGCTTTCTTTTGACACCTTTGATAGCATCCCTTGCCCTCATGCCGTTGTGCGAGAAAGTCTGACCAGACGCAAGTCAGTAAAATTCTTGCCTTTAAACCCTCAGGATAAAGATATTCACACCTCCAGCAATCTCAACATCGAGTTCATCAGTCACAAGATTCCACCTTGTAATGATTCTGGGGTTTGGGAAATAAAACATTTTACAAGAGAAGCATTGAATGTGGCTACCAACGGTACTGCAGGGAGGGGCCATTCTGAAGTCAACTGGTTTAAGATTGAGAAAGCAGAATCTAAGGGTATTTATAAAATCAAGTACTACCCTAACCCTAAGTTTATTGGATCTAAAGAACTTGGGCTATTTTATGGTCATGATGGGAAATGGTATGTAGGTGATATAGCAAATCCTGGTACGCTTCTGAAACTCAGAGTTGAGTTCGTGAAGGCTAATGTTAAAAATGCCGTTGATGATGAAGCTGTAATGAGCATCTAGATGAGAAGTTGTATCCAACTTCTGAGTTAAGTGTCTGTTATGAAGTCGAGAATATCAGTGTAATGTCGATAAATAAGAGCTATCATGTTGTAAAAGGGATGTGCCGATGAAATAAATGGTTGTGTATTTCGTTATAATCCATTGGTGGTTTTTGTTTCGCCTTTCACCACAAGTGATCATTTTAACTAATTGAAATGTAGTTTCTGTTATATATGAAGTTTGGGGATATCGGTGCAGTATTTATAACAAGAACTATGATACTTTTAACTAATTCACAGGAATCAAAGAATTGAAGTTATTAACTCATTCAATCTATCATAAAATTAAAATTGTGATTTCAATATTATCCCTTAAATATAGGCCTATATATATATATGAAAACTAAATATTTAATACTATTCAACACTATCAAATATGATCTTATAAAAAACAAAAATACCTTCCAGAAGATGCCCTATAATTGAAAGAGTGTCATATAACAAGCGAAGTATATGTTGATGAAATGATATGGTTTAGTATTTCGTTGGACCAGCCCCCAAGGAGCACTCATTTTAGGGAAGTGATGAGCACCCAACCTCCTCAGATCTTAACTTTCCAAATCTAATTTGGATGGTCTAGATTTAACTTTTTGTTCTTCATTTTTTTAAAAAAAAATATTTTAATGGGAATATAATCTAAAATAAAGATAATATATTAACCATCATTTTTTAAAAAATGTTTTTTATTTAAAAGTTATCAATTAAAAATAATTAAATCTGGATCATTCAAACCATATCTAGATTGTCCATATTTGATGAGGTTTTTCTAGATGATATCATGAGTCTATAAATTAAATTCTTTTTAAAAGTAAAGGTTTATCTATCTTGCAATTTTTTTTTTTTCAATACACTCGATGTATTGAGCACCTTCAAGTGTTTTTTTTAGAAACATCCAGTATTATAAAGTAATTTTTTGTACAATTTTACCCTTAAATGTTTTCAAAGTTGTGCAATATTCATTCTAAAGTAATTTGTGCTAGGTATAACTTAAACCCTAAGGTAATTAGTTGTCATTATCCTTGAAAAACAAATGGAGAATCAAATATTTAAAAACTCTCAACCAAAAAATAACACATGCAAACCCACCAAATTCATTAAAGAGAAAGCAACAAAAGTTATAACTGCAACACACCAAATCAACAAATAAAAACATTAAAAAAATTGTTACAAATCCCATCCAATGGACAATCTTGCTACTTGCAGTTATATAAAACTTTGATCTAGATGTTGATCTACATTTAAATCTAAATATAGATAATAATGCAATACTATATTAGCAAACTTTGAACGTATGTGAATACATCCTAATCACATATCATGATTCACATATCCATTTGTTTTAATCCTATGTACCACACGTATCCCAATGTGTCTGTTGCTAAATATAGTTTTGTGCACCAATACATAGAATTCATAATATCTTTTATATCTCTATAAAAAAAAATTGATGTCCGTTCTGGTATTGTTCCAAGAAGATTCCTTCACTATTTTTTTATTTTAAAAAATTATCACAAGATATATATACTCTATTTTACACTTCCTATTCAACCAAGTTTGAAATTGATCATGCCATATTTAATATATTATTTTATGAATAATTTGGGAATTTTATTGTATTTTTATTTCATTATAGCATCATTTAGCACTAATTTATATTAAGGACGTTTGCATTGAATTAAGTCTAATTAGGGGTAAAGTAGTCATAAATTGTTAACTTATTCATGCAATTGTTTCTTTGGATTTCTAATGCTAGCTTGTGCTTGATTTTGCATGGGAGGAACTTTTAAACAAATTTTGGCAAATTTACAAAATGACAATCAAGGACCCAATTTTAGAAATGTCAGTTAAGGACCAATTAAAAACTACAGCGTGGAGATGGACTGCTGCTTGAGTTTCTGCACTACTATAGGCGAGTTACTTAATTCAGTTTCTTTTGTAAGTTGTATATTTTGATTACCTAGTTCTAGGATTATCTCTATGTACTGTCAGAGTTGATTTTGTTTGGATAGTCTTGTGAATTAAACTTATGTTATGGTTTGGAATATGCTACTTGAATGTTTTGAGATAGATAAATAGATAGATATTTCCTATTTGATTCAAATAGATTGTGTTATCTACGTGTTATTGTTAGATGATTTGGTTGATTTGAGTCAACTGAGTGTTGTGTTATCGTATTTATATCAAGAGGAAATAAGTTGCATTAATCTATTTTACATCACACATAATTGGCATTGAATAGTGTTCCTAAGCAATGGTTACGACTGTGTTATTTAAAGTAATCATTGATTAGCAATGCTAGATCCTGTTATCTAGGGTTATTTCCATTAGACTACTAATGATTTTGTAACTCCCATGAGTCATTTTAACAAGGATAGTCATTATGCCATTTCCAAGAGCACCTATCGTACATTCATGCCTATTTCCATTAGCCATTCCATTTTATAAAGAAACAACCAAATATAGTAGCTTAGGATTTCATTTTATTGCATCCAATTAGTTGTAGTTAAAAATGATTTTTAAAACCAACTACGTTTTCTTTCCTTTTAGATAATTAGTTAACTTAGTTAGCTCAATAAAGGCTCTTTAAAAAGACATCCTGAATGTTGCACTTTATTGTAATTCTTGGTTTAAAGATATTTTGCATTTGATCTCAAGACTCCAAGACACGATCAAATCAAAAATACTATAGTGCAATGCAACCAAATCTCTAATCAACTAGTCAACAAGGTCGTCTGAAGATTATCTTTAATCATTCCCATGCATGCTCCTTGACATCGAAAAATTATGGCTCATCATCACCTTGAAAAATTCCGGGAGAATATCATTATAAAGGCCCCTTGGTTCTTTAAAAAAATTTAATTGAGGACCGAAAGATTTTGAAACAATATCTCGTAGGCCTCAAGAATTTAAATGAGAATAAGATTGAACGCAAAATTATCTAATTACTCTTAATTTGAGATCAATAGAGAAATTTTGCAACTTACGTGAGAAATTAAAATTCTTCTCAAATGTTAATCTTGCATAGCACAAAATCATTTAAAATAAGATAATCCAAACAAACATTAAGTTGACGGTGGTCCTAACTTGAGTCAATCATATTGAAATTCATATGTCAATTTCTTTCGCTTGCATAAGCTTTATGGAGACAATCATCGAGCTGGTTGTGGAAGTTAATTACTTTTCGTAATGGTAAGCTACATCGTTGTCTTGGGTTTTGAAGGTCTTGAAGGTAAGTGTGTATGGAAGTTTGGTAAAATCATTGTGTGGTTGCATTAGCTTTTTAAAGTTTACGATTTTTTCCATCTTTGTTTAACCCCTTTTTGTTCTTGCAAATCTTTGGATTATGTAAAACCCTGATGTGCTTTATTTTTAATATATTATAACTATAAGATAATTATAAATATATTATAATTATAAATATAGCACAACGATAATTATAAATTTTTATAATATGCACCCCCCCCCCCCACACACACACACACACACACACATATTATGATCTTCTCTTTTACCTTTTCGAAAAATGAACAAAGCACCATAAAGTCGCATATATCCATTTACTCTAAATTAACAATATTAATCTTTGTATTGTTCTCATGCTATTTATAAGACAGAAAAACATTTTATGATCTACTTTATAAGGATCTGAATAAAATTTTTGCATGAAAGTACAATTTTATCTTTTATTTATTATTATGTAAACTTTGTTCTTTTGGGGTAGTATATTCCTATAGACTTATTTATAAGTTATATATTTCCATCATGTTTTACTGAAAACAAGAAAAATATTAAATTAATTTCATTAACTCTACTTTAAAATTTAACAACTTTTTAATTTTACCCGTATTTCAAGTTAACAAAATATTATATGAAAGGTGTCCATTTACATAAGACATTTACTGATGTAACTTATAAATAGATCCAAAAAAGTTCCTCTATCTTTTCCTTATAAAAAAGACAAAAGGAGTAGTTGTTAGATATGATTAGTTTTGATGATGTCAAAGATAGATGTGAAATGATAAGAGCAAAAAGTTTATATAATGTATTTATTTTGACTAATTACAACGTTTAATGTGTAATATAATGCAGATTAATTAAATTGAATCATGGAGGAAGAATGAGAAGACAAAATTATCATATATAGGAAAATAAACAAAGAAGTGATTGAATTGATGATAATGAACAAGAGGAGGAAGAAGAAAGAAATTGAAGATAGTCAAAGAGGTACCTATTTGGGTTATGGAGAATTATTATCAGGAGGAACATCAAGAAGAAAGATATTGAAGAAAAAAGAACTTGCAAGATCTAATGGGAATATCAAGATTTAAGTTTTTAGAAGTAATTCTGGAGATTTCTGTGGTCAGAAAGAAAGGCGAGGTTACACTGTAGCGGGATTGGCACTATTTGGCACTGTAGCATGTGAGTATTATAGCACTTGTAGTGTAAGATGAAAACAGTGTCAAAAGCACTCTGTTCATCAGCTCTGTTTTTCGTTATGCCTGTCAGAGGTCCGATATCTTGGCTATATCTCTCAAACCGCATGTTAGATTGAACTGAAACCGGTGGCATATGAAACTAGACTCACAACACAAACAATATGCACCAAGATCACATTCAAAGAAGCTCAAATGGAAGAGATATGAATCTTGGAAGATGACATTGAAATCACCATCATTTTTCAAGATAGGTTCGGTAATTTGGACATGACTCTCAAAATATACATCAGATTGAGACAAAACATGTGCCATATGAAACTAGACTTAAAGACCTTTCCATGGATAGACAATTTGTCAAATTTGAAATTATATACTAAGAGATATGGCTTTTGGAATTTGACACTGGAAACTTTAAAGACTGTCGGGAACAGTAGACACTCCTTTGATCATAACTTGCAGAATACATTGAGTTTGGAGTTGATTCTTTTTGTATTGGAATGTAGATGACAAGAGCTTTCCGATGACAGGTCATTTGCCATATTTAGAGTCAAATGAATAGATCAAGTATAACGTGGCACCTAAACACCAGCAAGTGCAAAAGTTCGCTCTTAGAAAATATCACGCAAGTGTTGTCCAGAAGCACTGAAACTCTCCTATGCACTTGAGTGTGCACTTCAGCACTCAAGTATAATCTCAACACTTACAAGGAAGAAATCTCACTCTTGCAAATGCCAGTGAAAGTGTGTTACAGAAGTGGTTGAGATGTGAAAAAATTCAACAACGCTCGAGTGTTGTACAACATACTTGAGTTAAGATCTAAATTGCACTCGAGTAAAGCAAGCGAGATATAGAAAGTGTTTACCTGAGAATAAGACAGAACATGAAAAATGCAAGTGCACTTAAGTGAACTCATTCATACTCGAGTGAGGTTCCAAACACTTGAGTGTGAGAAAGCTCACTTTATCAAATATTGGTGCAAGTGCTAAACAAAATGCTATTTAGAAGTGAAGAAATACTTGTGTACTCGAGTGAGGAACCAAGCACTTGAGTAAACACCTTAACACTCAGAAGTGTAAAATCACACTTTTGAAAAATATGCTGCAAGTGTTATCCAGAGACGTGAGTCCAGAGTACAAAATACACATACACTCCGGTAAGACATGTTGCACTCGAGTGAGAGGTCAGAATACTCACAAGTGAGAACATGCACTCGAGTGAGAGGATCTGCACTCAGGTGAAGGACTAAAATTACACAACACTCTCTATCAATACTCAAAAATCATGCAAGTGATGTCTTAAAAATATGGCATACACTCGAGTGAGGAACAGAGCACTCAAGTATGACGATGACAAAAGAAAAATACATCAGACTCACAGCAAACAATCCGAATATGATTAAATAATATTTATTCACTATGTTTTCATTTATTATGATAACAAAATGTTGTCTAACATATATTTCAAGTGTAAAACAAGACATTTAATGTTCGGATTATAGATTCAAATGAGAGAGTCAATTATGGCAGGCAGCATCATTACACATCGAATATAAGCTACCTACCATGATAAAAGGTTGACCCACCATGAATGAATGCGTGAAAATACAAACATCTTCATGCCACTCCATAATGTGATGTATAGTTCATAACGAAACACCCCACTCCTCAATGGGACACTCTGCTCTGCAAAAGACATTTCATAGCATCTAGTTTTTCAAATGTACTTAATGGTCAAATGAAGTAATAAGACTCAAATAGACGAATGCTTACAACAATTATCTTCTATAACTCATCTATAAATATGGTAGCATTCAGAGGAGAAAAGAATAACGAACATAATGACTACGCCAATATGTGAATATCATGAGTCATCCACTTTGATACAAACACTCTCTATTCTGTAGCTTCTATATTACTTACCATTGAGAGAGTGATTATTTGTATTGTACTTCAGTAATCATTATATCTATTTTTTGAGAGAGCTTGTAAACACTTTCAACTATATTTCTAAATTGATCTTAAGGTGGAGGGACCTTGAGAGGGTGATTTCTTTACGGGGGAAGTTATAGAGAGAACTGCAAGTAAGACTTTCTGCTTATAAGACCTACAAGGCGCAAATAGTAGAGAACGTTGCTACTCGTAAGACTTATAAGGGTGTAAGTAAGAGAGAACATTGCTGCTTGTAAGACTTACATGGGTAAGTTGGTGAGAAAGGTCTTTGGGATTGTTCTGCTTGTAAGACTTGTCGTAAGGCTGAATATCACGGTGAGAGATTTGTAAAAGGCTTTATAAGTGTCTGGCTAAACTTGTGGATTTGTAAAGGCTTTTCTTATACCCAGATTAAACAAGAAGATAGTGGATTTGAAAATCTCAGGAGGAGCTTGAGGACTGAACGTAGGTCATCATATATTGGACTGAACTAGGATAAATCACATTTTGCATATTCTCTTCCCAAAGTTCTTATATTTCCAGCATACATTATTTAATCTAACTATTGATTTATGATTTATTACTTTCTTACTTACTACTATTACTAA
The DNA here is from genome assembly GCA_963855925.1 of Inga laurina. Classification (NCBI taxonomy): domain Eukaryota; kingdom Viridiplantae; phylum Streptophyta; class Magnoliopsida; order Fabales; family Fabaceae; genus Inga; species Inga laurina. The sequence goes on from OY979708.1 coordinate 60,192,246, forward strand.
GATGTGAAAAGATTTTCAAAGTTCTTAAGTCTTTATCTTACACCCAATTTACCCCCTCTTGGGTGTCAGCCGGTTCTAACATTTGGTATTAGAGCTAGGCTCTTGTTTAAAGGACTTAGCCATCTCAAGAGTTATCAATGACTAACTTTGGATGTTACTCATTTTCAAAAGGTTTTGGCTATACAATTCCACCTCTTTTAAAAGATAATGATTTTTGGTTTTGTAAAGCTAGAATGACTAGTTTTATAAAAGCATTTGATTTTGACATGTGAAATGCTTTTACAAATGTTTTTGATTTCAAACCGAGAAAGGATTGGATAGAAAGAGAAAAGAAAATGTTTTCCTTGAACATCAAAGCAATGAAAATTTTGTATAGTGCTTTAACCAAAAATGATTTTGAGAAAATTAGATTTTGCTCTACTGCTAGAGATATTTGGGATACTCTTGATTCTATGTATACTTCTAACAAGTGTGTTGAAGTTGAAAATGTTGACAATTCATGTGAAATTACAAGTTGTGCATTTATAGTGCATGAACAATTGGAAGTTGATGATGAAGAAGGAGAAATCATAAAACACTTACATACAGTCAACATGGTTAGACAAGAAGAAGTGGATTCCCGAAAGCAACTCCTTATAGACGGACATGAAAAATCACTCTCTGGAGCTCAAGATGAACTTAGGGTAAAAATTTCCAATTCTTCTTGTGATTTACATAAAACTGATTTTCAAAGTCTACATAAGATTGTTTTTCAACCAATTTTTGATTATTTTGAGAAAAACAAAAATATTTTCAAATATGCTAGAAATTTTGTTTGGAAGAAGGAATGTTCAAATAAAATCCATTCGAGTTTCTACCCTCATAAACGACATAATATTTGCATGATATCCCACAATGCATATCTTCATAAAATTTGCGATTATTGCGGTAAATCTGGTCATATTTTTCACACATGCTATATTAGAAGAAATTTAAATGTAAGAAAAAACATGTTTGGGTCCCGAAAAGACAAGTAAAGTCTAATGCTAACAATCAAGGACCCAAATATAAGTGGGTACCAAAATGTCCATCTAGAGCTTTGTGTGTGCAAATTGATTCTAAGAATGGACATCAGGGTATGGAGGAGAGAAAGAAGAATCCAAGAGTGTCTCGTGAATCTAAAAAGAGATTCACATCAGTTAAGAAAACTCATGGAGAAGCCATTGTTACAACTTCCTCATCAAATCAAAAGAAGTAATGGATACAACCAAGAGGAGTACCTTCTACCTCAAGAAGGAATTACCACAATGTACCATTCAACTACTTTGAGGAGAACAAGAAGAAGAGGGTCTCTCATACACAAAGAAAAATACCCTTGAAGCTACATCATATGCAAGAGCTTTATATAATCTTAAAGCCAAATACACAAAAACATAGGTTCAAAGAAAGATACAGTGGGTATTCAAAGGCAATCCTCTAAGTACCTAACGTAAAAGTAAACAACGGTAAAACCTCCTACACTATCATCTTTAATATTTATTGAGGTTTATACTTTCTTACTTGTTACCTTAGGTATAATTATTGCATATACATTTTCATAATCTTTAGAAAATTCATTCATAAAGAATCACAATGTTCAATAGCTCAACACTTTATGCATATACACATACTTCAAGAGAAAATATTTTTATGCAAAGTCATGTTTAATTGATTATGCTCAATTTCTTCGTATTGACTGTATTATTTATATCATGTGAATTATAATTCCAACAAGCTAACCATAAGTGGATCAAAATAAACCTAGATACCGAAAGAAGAAAAGATCTATATGCCTTTGTAGGAAGAAGAAAGGAATACTCTATTTTCAGTTCAGTTGGAAATTCCAATTCAGGAAGAAAACTATAAAAAAGCTTGATTCAAAGGCATGAGCTACTCAAGTGGTCATGGAGGTCTTGAGGACAAAGATACAAGGAGATGGAAATTAACTTGGGTGTCTACAAGTTACACTTAAGTCAGGTATGCTGAATCAGTATGTGAACTTTTCTATAGAAGTCAAGTGTCACAACTTTATATTAGTAATTTCAAAACTCAACCATCGTACCTGTTCTTCCCAACTCAATTTGAGTGGTAAATACTTGCTTATTATTGCATACCATTAGCAATAAATCATTTATGGTTTTTAAAATGTTTTCAAATTTGTTAATGGATCAAAAGTGAAATAGTGCATAATCTTTCTATATATTTGAGATTTGAAATACACATTTCAAAAATTTACTTGGATTTCAATTCATCCTATTTATAAAAAGTGCATACACTTTATTTGAAAATTATCATATCTTGTTTGCTTTCAAATCAATTTCAAAATTGGAACTTAGTATTTTTATATTGGATGTCAGAAATGCTTCAAATTCATTCACTAGAGTTTTCCTATTGATCATTGATCTTAAATAAGCTATCTAGTACTTGAACTCCTTAGTGCCAGTCTCCAAACGAGTTAGACGTCATGTCAAACAAATTGATCATCTATGAGTTTTAAGTCAACTTTCTTGAAAAGAATTCAATTTGTGAAAGCCTTATGTCTAATGCATAAATATTTATTGGCTGAGTTATTCCAAGCATTATGAATGTTCATTAATGCATTGAATCTTAATGCATTAACCATTACAATGGAATAACTTATTCGGATAATAGAAATCTAGTCATTTGGACTAATAAGTATGTGTTTCCTCATTCATAAATTCTTATACTCATTTTGTTACTGAAACACATTAACTATTGATATGATCTATCTTTGATTAACTAGTGTCATGTATCTGAATCCTTGTGTCAGACCCTTATCTTATTTTCACCTTTTTCATAGTATTTGTGGAAAATGATACGCAGTTCAAGGGGCAACACAGTAATAGAATAAATATACTGATATATTGATACTTAATAATTACAAATGATGTAGCCATACAGAGCTACTAGGGTGGCTAGACCCATTTTTGTGGAACTCGAACACCTTCCCGTCTTCGTTTCCCCATTGTATTCTTCTCATACGGTGCTCTTCTTTGTTGTCAACATACCTTCCGTATACACCTATCTAAATTGTTGGTAGGGGAGGGTGAGATTCTAGAGAATCTCAGTAGTAAACAGTACCAATATGCATGCAAGATAAGTACTTAATGCATGACATACTTGCATTACATAGCTTATGCTAACACAATGACATATCTGCGTGCTTAATGTTTCATACAACAAGACTATGGCCACAGTATAAACAAAAACAGAACTCATTCATTCATATATGTTTCACATAATCAGGCAAATCAATCTCATATATCAATACACAAGCACAAGTATTAAATACATGCAGGAGAGGTAAGTTCACCACCTTAAGTATTCTGCACCTTGAAATGTGTGCCTCGATATGCATGCCAACAACCCGGGCTCTCAACTTGGTCCTAAAATTGCAAATGTATAAGTTTAGGCACTTCTATAGTGTTCTAGTGGTTATATAAGTCAATAATGAAAATTTACCAAAATACCCCTTGGAACCCTGCCCGGTCCGACTGTATTTTTTCTGAAATTTTGACCTAGGCTATTCTGACATATTTTCACCCAAGGAATCTATTTCCGAAATTAGAATTACCAAATTCACTACTAAAAAGACCAAAATGTCCTTGGCAACCCTGATTTTAGGGTTTCAAGGGCATTTTTCATAATTATGCTTTTTTAGGTTTTTCCGAAAAAGTGACCAACTGTAACCCCACCTAATTTTCCTCCCTGAACTTAATGGAATCATCAAAACATCAAAAGTCCAACTCTAACCCCTTATACCAGCCCTGGCCAAAATATGCAATTCCTAGGGAGAAATTGGGGTTTTTCGATTCTAATTCCGCAGACATGTTCCTTTCTACTCCTAGTCACTTTATCAACTATTTAATTAGGTTACAACTACCACTTAGACTAAATTTTGGCATCATAACCCTTAGGCCATCTCCATTCCTAAATTTAAAACCAAAGACAATCCGACAAAATTTGACAGATTAAATTGTCCACAGTAGTCAGAACAACCAATGTTTGCAGTTTATGAAGTTACTTGTTCTTCCTTTTGGCTTTTCCTTTTTAGGCCGAAACCCTAGCTCTATTGAACACCAAATTTGCTCCTTAAACACCTTAAATAACGTAGAACAAAAGCTTAAAAGAAGGATTATACACGTTAGGGAATCAATTCACCGAAGAAATCACTTACCTTTGTAAGCTTTTCTTCTCGTTCTCTCTCTAAGTTCAACACAACTTTCTCTCTCTATTTTCATCAAAAAGCTACGGTTTATGGCTGAAGAAGGAAGAGGAAATGCCTTTTATAACTTTATGCGTATGTCATAATTCCCTTTAATTAATTATTTTCAAAAAATACAAAACTTGGTCTTTTATGTACATAAGTCCATCTACATGAAAATGAGCCATAAAGCCCAATTTGATTGTAACTAATATTTCCTATCCTTTATCTATCCAAAATGACGTCCTTAGGTCTTTCAATCAGCCCAAAATAAGCTGATCACAATTTATCCATAAGTACAATGTTGCCTTCACATTTTTATTCAATTTTCGGATTTCTAGCAGATTTTCTATGCAAATTTTAAAAAATCATAACTAAATTTGTAGACATTGTATTGGAATGATTCTAAAGGCTATGAACCTTTATTGAGTCTAGTTTTAAATAAAAATATAGAATTTTACCAATTAGAAGAACAAAATTCTCAGAATTAATTTCTTTAGGTGTTGTTCCAAGAATTAGGCATATTTTTTTGGGCTAAATTCAAAAATTTGTAACTATTTGTATATAGCTTTAAATGATTCATATGACCTATCAAATTAAAACGTATGATGTCTACTTTCATCAAGTAGAAATTTCATAATTTTTTCTCATCATTTTATCATCCAAAACCATATAACAAACTCACTGCCTCAGCGGAAATTCCACTAGAAGCATTGTTCCCCTTTCAATTTCTAATATTTAATTCTGATGGCTATAAATATTTACCATTTTATTCCCTTTGATACCCCAAAGATATAAGAAAGGTTAGGGAATAGATTTGGAAAACCTACTTAAATCGGGGCTTAGCAATCCACTTAATTTAGGCTTATTCTCTAGCCTCCATTCCTAAAATTCAAGGTATTACACCTTGAGTTGAATATTCATATCTTTTATGACACAAATATAAGTGTCAAGATAGTCTATGAATCATTAGTAAAGTCATGATGCTCATATATATCAATTGACCTAATACTTTGGGTTATTCATATGAATTTAGCACCTGGGAAAATTCTCCAACATGTTAACTCTGATGATTAACATGTTATCTTAGTTTAACTCTAGAGTGAAGCTTTCGTATACATATTTTATAACTATTAACTTACACCATTTTTAACATGAATATTGATTATAAAAAGGTTTCAAAAATGAGTTTTGCATGTATTTAGAATCTCAATTTCACTATGCATTTTTATGATTTGAAATTACATCTGAGATTTGAAACAGTTTGCTTATCATTCTTGAAAAAAACCTGATTCCAATCAAGATTTATCATAAAGATGGATTTATCTATCATGGATTGCATGAAAATCTTATCAATGACATATTTTCTATATAAAGTGTATTTACAAATTGTAATTGATATTTGAAAATCATCACTCTTGGTATCACTCTTTCGTTATGCTTTATGATTCAATGGCTTGAATTTATTGGGTAAAATTATATCTTGGTCTTTGTTGGTACTCTTTGCTCAAATATCATATGATTTAATTATATAAGAGCGTAAGAGTTAAAATGTCTAATATTGTATAGATCCAAGAAAAATTTGGGTACCAAAGAGCATATGTTTATACTTTACTTTTGTAGGAGTTGACCAAAATGCTCTATTTTCAGATACAAAGATCAGAAGCTAATAGAAAAGGCATGATTGATAGCATTGTAGTGTGAGATGAAGTAGAATATGTGATTACTTAAACGACAGACCAGCACTAGCAAGTGACCAACTATTAATGTAGCCAAAGAAAGAAATGTTCAGAGGAAGACACAATATTCTACTAGAACTGGTCCTCCCGGTTCTAATAGTAGTGTATACTTCCTTCGATCCTTTTTATAAGAGCCCAAAAATTGAATTGACAGAGTCCTTTTTATAGGATCCTGACAAGAGTTGTTGGAATATTTAATGAGTTTTTAGCATTTTTACCCCTCATTAATTATATGTATTGCATTAATTAAAAAGTTGGTGATACTTATATTTACTTTATTTCTCTCTCCTACGTGCCCCTCAAAAATAAATGCATATTTGAAAAAAAAAAAGTTTCTTTCAAACATACTTATTATTTTGAACTAACTTTCACCATTTTCTTAAACCATGTAATTGAGATATTGAACTCTTATAAATCAGATCGGAGGGAGTATTAAATAGGGGTAAACATGTGAAGTTATCAAATTTTAAGAAAAATTTGATGAAATTTAAGGTTGTCCTTAATTCAGTGAATCATGTTGGAAATGACTCATAAATAAGATTAGACAAGTATAAATAAAAAAAAAAATCCCTTTAATCATGATAGAAAGAAAATGGCCTACTTTTTATTGCAAGAAAAAGTCTACATTATCATTACTTGTTTTGCTATGCTATGAAATAAATTTTAACATTGTATATAATAGGGTTAAAAGGCTATTTTGTCCTGGAAGTTGACAAGGTGTGGAAATTCTACCTCTAAAGTTTTTTAGGGTGCAATGTTGCCTTGGAATTTTTCAATCCATAGCAATTTCGCTTTGGCCATTATCTTATTTAAGTTTGACCATTAATTGACAAAATATGTTGAGCTAGAAATTCATGTGTGATCCATGTAATTTTTGTTAAGGTGCAAATTTGCCCTAAAATTTTCACTTATGATCAAGTTGCCCAAAAAGTTTCCAGATCACAGCAATGTCACCTTGACAATTAGGGGTGAGCATGGTGCCCAGTAGCCCGGTGCGCCCACCCTGGCCCTGCAAAAAATTGCCCAGCCCAGCCCTTAAAAAGTGGCCCGAAAAAATTTTGGGCAGCTTTGGGCGGGCTAATAACCGGGCAGGGCCGGGCATCGGGCAAGGGGTGCTGCCCTGCCCATTTGGCCCTGCCCTAAAAATTATTTTCATTTATTTAAAATATAAAATTTCATATCAATTAAATATTATTTCATATATATATTTTTATTTAAAATATATATATATATTGTCTATTGTATAATATTCTTTTTATCCTCTCTTTTTTGCCCTAACCACTAAACACTATTTACAAGTAGATTTCTTCCTTTCTTCTTTACTTTGTGTTGTATTAAATTATAGTTGTTTTTTATTTTCTTTCTAGATGCTTCATCATTTGATCAACTTTTGGGACATTGAATTGATGCAAATTACTTTGACTTCATAGCTTTAATTACAATCATTTTGTTTTCTTATTTATAATGGATTATGGATGTTGTTTAATTTTTAAAGTGTGGATATTTGTTAAGACGTATGGTATTTTTTAAATTTCAAGACTCAAGTTGTAGACTTATTTTGAAATATCCCAAGATGTGAAATCATCAAATGTATTTGAAGTTTATATTACTTAGGGCGAAGTTAAGACATATATGGTATTAGTAACTACAGGAATGTTTATGAAATCCATATGGAATTATTTTTTTCATAAGTGGACAAGATAAGGCGTTATCACTTGGGCAAGGAAGCCCACCCTGCCCAGCCCACACTTGCCCAGCCCAAAATGGTTAGGGCTTTTAGGGGGCAGGGCCAGGCATCGGGCTGCAAAATGCAGCCCGTTCATCCTTTGGGCTGGGCATCGGGCAAGGGTCTCGCCCTGCCCAGCCCTGCCCACGCCCACCCCTATTGACAATTATCGTGGTTAAGTTTGAATGTTGGTTGACTAAATATATTAAGCTAGCAATGTATACAACATTAAAGAAGAAGAAATTACATATGGAGGATGTAATATCATCCCAAACTTTGGGCCTAGAGACTTGAGGATAAGCCTGTAATAGGTAGACAACTAAGCCCAGTTTGGGAAGAGTCCCAAGAACGATAGGAGATAGAAAGACTCTCAGGGACTATATGATTTGGCCTTACGGGCAGAGGGCTCGATATTTTGTAGGCAGTATGATTAAGTGTCAGTTCATATGGGCACATGACACATATATGGTCCCATCTGGTTAGTCCCATATGACACCACACATCGGTGTCTTTTCCAAAAACGCAGGGCACACATGTTCACTACAAAAAAACATGAATTTTTTTATGGAATTTTCGACGGAATTCAATTCCGTCGAAAAACTATCGAAAAATTTTTCAACGAAATTAATTTGCCACAGAAAATATTCTGTCATAAATTCTGACTTTTGCCACTGAATTTCTGATAGAAAATTCCACTGGAAATTTCCGACGAAATTGAATTCCATCGGAAATTGTGAGGGAATTTTCAACCTCTCAATTTTCGAAGGAATTTAATTCCATCACAAATTCCACGAGGAAATTGAATTCTATCATAAATTTCGTGACTAAATTTAAAAATTAATATTTTTAATTATTTAATATTTTAAAAATAATTTATTTTTAAAAAATTATTTTTCATTACCAACATTTTGTTTATCATTTTTAATTAATACTTTTAATTTAGTTGTAAATTTATTTTTAATTATTATTTTCTAATTTCTAAAATATTTTAAATTTCTAATAATAAGTTTTGGTCATTGTAGGGGCAAAAAAGTCATATAAAAAATAAATTTTATTATTTATTAATTAATATTAGTAAATTAAATATTAGTTTATAATTATTTATTAGTTATTAATTAATGTTAAAAAAATTTAATTTTAGAAATAAAAAAAATTCATATGATTATATATATAATTGTGTGTAATAATGAACGCCAAAGCAGGCGAGCATCGACACTTGAGGTCGGGGTATGAATCAAAGAGTTACAGCTGAACAGTTCAAATTGATCAAAGCAGTTAACCATTTTGAGGCCTGATTCATAGGAGAAGTTGTGATGCAACTTCCACAATAAACTAAAACACGAGTGCCCAAATACCTTCACTTTGTGTAGGTTGAAATACAGATGTAGATGCCTCAGAAACACCATCTGAAGGGGGCTCTCGGAGAACCACTGACACTGAAAACAGTTCAAAGAAGAGAATCAAACCAAGCAGGAAGAACCCCCACGGTTTGCTTCAAATTAAGCCCACATTTTTTGTCAGGATCCCTTGAAAAGTTGTTTCGGCTGACCAAAATTGAGAGCTTTTCTGGCTCATCATACGGATTCCCATTGACCCTCGTCATTGTACCCACAAATCATTATCTGGGTGAACCCACCCAGCTCTGCTCCAACCAAATGGCCGAGGTCAAGCGAACCAAAGGATAGTATATCTCAGAAGAGCTCCATAATTTTCTTGGACATTTGAACCCCTCTTCAAGGGTTTGAACGCCTTGGCATGTGACCATGAGCTTTTATGGTTCTATGTTTAAAAATAAATAATAAGTTTTTATGGTTCTGGTCAAATGCTCAAGAACATCATATATCTCTGTCTTCAAAGCATGACTATCATCCCCTGTCACAAATTCATTCACCTTAGTTTCCACCTCTATTAAGCTGCAACCAGGAGATCTTGACTTTTTTATCTGATTTCTGACAGTCATTTTCTTATTCCACATGCCTTTATCAGCGTAAATATTAGACATAGCAACAGAGTCACCCACATAATCAGGATCCAACTCAAGCAGCTTCTCCCTAACTTCTGCACCTAGCTCTATGTTGCTATGAAGGCTGCAAGCCCCCAACAAGGTTCGCCACATTACTGCATTTGGCCTCATTGGCATCGCCATAATGAAGTCATAGGCATCTCTCAAACATCCAGCTCGGCAAAAAAGATCCACCATGCAACCAATGTGAGGTTCTCTGGGTTGTATACCATAACTTTCAGTCATACTTTTAAAATGACACCTCCCTTGCTCTACCAACCCTGCATGGCTGCAAGCCATTAAAACTCCGATGAACGTTACATCATTCGGAACTACGAGACAACTGCTAGAATTCTGTGACTGTGCTTCATTTTTTCTCCTTGAGCTCATTTCTGAGAAAAGCTCAAGAGCTTCTTCTGCCTGCCCATGCAGCGCATGCCCCACAATCATGGATGTCCAAGTAGTAACATCTTTGTTTCTAGTGCTATCAAACAACCTCCTCGCAGCCAAGATGTCCCCACATTTAGCATACATATTAATGAGAGCATTAGTCAGGGTCAAATCTCTATTTAGACCTTCTTTCCTTCGAAGAAAAGTGTGGATCCATTCGCCCATTTCAAGTTCCCCAATATCAGCACAGGCAGAGAGAGCAACAGTAACTGTGACTTGATCAGGCTCCACATTGTTCATCTGCATCTGTCTGAACAGCTCCAAGGCTTTGCTGGGTCTCTGGTTTTCAACAAAAGCAGAAATCAAAGACGTCCAACATATACTATTTTTACTGGGAATTTCATCAAACACCTTGTGTGCGTCATGTAGCTTTCCACATTCAGAGTACATTCTTAGAAGGCAAGTCTGGAGTTGAACTATTGTTTCAAATCCAAACTTTATGATTAGACCATGAATTAGATTTACTAAGATGGTGGAATGCTTCTTGTGAGAACAAGCTTTGAGGACAAACAAGAAAGAGAAGCTATCAATGGAAGAGGCTCTTTCCGTAAGTAAGTACCTAAACAGTTGGAGAACCTTGGCTGGACGATTGCAATCTAGGTACTTCTTAAGGTTTTGGTTTGACCTTGGAGGTTTGAGGTGAATGTGGAAGTGACACTTGGGAATAAACAATAAATCGCTCAAACTCACCTGAACCAACAATGGCAACTTTTTTGAGATCATAATATAGATCAAGAAGCCCGCGAGCACCGAGCGATATCCTGTAAACGGTTGGTGTGTGTTTGGTTTAAAGTTTGCAAAACAGCATTTGGGTTAACTAGATCAGTAACCGTAATGTTATTTATATCCGCAAAGTTTTTGTGTCAAGTTCTGAAATAGTCATTCACTTGTACTAGATGTATAAAAGGAAGTTCAAGGAACCTTAATTTTTTTTTTGGTAATAGTAATTATAAATATTACAAAAAGAGGATAAAAGTGATAAAGCCGTAACAAATTATTAAACAATGGAAATTTGGTAAACTTAACATGGCACACCGAAAAAAAAATTGTAATTATTTTTACATTTTTTGTATAAATCAATGGCTATTTTAGCATCATAGCCTTAGTTTTTTAAAAATAAATGTTAAAACGAGTCTAAATGATATAAAGCATGTTTAGTGCATGTTTGTTTTAGTTTTTTAAAAGTATTTTTATGATTTACGAAGTAAGATGTAAGAAGAATTTTATCTCAATTTACGAAAAAAATACTTAAAGAAATGATTTTTTGGATTTTCATTATTTGGGAAACATAAAAAAATATTTTTTTAAAGACTTTTACACAAGTCTAAACAAAATTCCCCTTGTATACTTATTTCAAACACCATAAAAACACTTTTTAAATCCGTGTAGTAATGTAGTTGAAGAAAGCTCTACCACCTGCAAGAAAGAAAACAGACGATGAAGGCAAAGATCCGGCGACCAACAGCAAGGGCAACGGGCAGCCACAACGGGCGGCCACAACAATACAGAGAAAGCAGAGGAAGGGGTTGGGGGAAGCTGATCAAAATTTCAAGCGCGAGGAAAAAAAGGTTTTTGGAGCTGAGGGAAAGTTCGAAACCCACATTTGGGCCCTTAAAAGCTCATCCAAACCAGCTTAATTCTACATTTGCCTTCAAATCCTAACGTGATGCATGAATTTTGACAATAATTTGGGTTTATTTTTAATAAATGTTGAGTAATTAATAGTTATTAATAATTCATAAAGGCATTGACTCTTAATGAAACATACCAACCATTATGAAGGTTATGTGTAAATTTACTCATGAACTTTTCGCAAATGTGCACCTCCACCATAATCTTCACTCACATGCAAAAATATACATTAAATTTTTAAAATGGTGCAAAAATATTATGACCATTAAGCCAACCAACATTAACCGTTTAACATATAGTCCTCACATGTGTTGCACAGTGTTTTTGCTCTCAGGGGCCTTGTATGCCATTGTAAATCTTCTGTAAGAAGCAATGGCTGCACAACCCTCTCCTTTTCTTTGGTTTCTTCATCATCGATGAATGTAATCAACAGATTTGAATGTGTTAATCTATAAGGACAATGGCCCCAATTCGTAGTTCATTGGCTTCAAGTAAAAACCACGGAGGACAAATAAGCCAGAGAAAATGACGATGGAAGAGGCAGCTAGGGGAGGGGTGGCTTCGGCACCGTGGAGGCGCATTGGGAGATGTAGTGGTAGAACTCCCAAGAGCAGTGACAAGCTTACTTGCAGAGACAGAAGGAGGTTGATGATGATAGATCGGGGACCAGGTTTTAAACAAGTGCTGATGTGACTACCAAGTTAAGGATTAGATTTTAAGTAAGTCAAAAGTTTAGGCATCGAGTGACACCGAATAATACTTGAGGAATTGAGTTTTAAATATGTTAAAAGTTGAATGATTAAAATATTAATTTTTCTATATTAAAAAAAAAAAAAGATGTTTTAAGTTTTTACCACTGTTAACATTTGAACATGTTAAAATGTTAACGTGCTAATATTGCTTTAAATAGTTGTTTACTTTCTGTCAAAATGTTAACTTGTTAAACTCTGTATTTAATGTGTCAATAATGACCACCGTGAAAAATCAACTTTGCGATTTGTTTTGTTTAATGCGTTAATGCTTCCAACATTAAGTGTCAGCTAGATTTTAACACACCAATCAATTATCTTAATGTGTCAATTGTTCTTTAGAAGCTTGGATTATTGATTATATGTAAAAATCGTAATGCATAAGCTATTTTGTACTAACTTTTTTTTCCCTTCTATTTTGTACTAACTCAAGAGTACTAGGTTTGGTTGTGGACCAACTAAATCACAAAACAAACAAACTGAGTTTAAATCTCACCTTACTAAAAAAAATACTTTGAGAAGAGGTACCTCGATCACAAGCAATCTAGATTAATTGGTTGTTTGGATACTTAATAATAAAATTTAGAAAAAACATTAAATACTTGGTGACCCGAATAGTTATAAAAAATATGTTGTCAAAATCCATTAATGGGCTTAATGTCAAAACCTTATTTAAACTTTATGATGTATTTAACTTGTTAACTATATATAGTTAACGCGTTAATAGGCCCTATTAGAGAAACTTGATTTCACCTTCAAAATAATTTTAATGCTTCAAGTCTTGTACTTAATACATCAATTCGTTTTTAGAAACTTGATTGCTTGTCTAAATTGTAGCGCTTTAATCTTCCTACTTACTTCTATGATCTTGTATATAAAGCATTTCCAACCTATTTCATATAGACTAAAAAAAATCTTAAACTCCATTAACTCTTCTATAAAATTCAACAACTTTTCAACTTTACCCTTATTTAATATATATTATACCATATAGGAACAAAGTCAATATAATAATAAATGAAGGGTAAACTTATACATTTATATAAAAATTTTCTTTCTCTGACTCATCAATAGAACCAAAATTTTTCTTCTCTCTCTACCTTATATATAGGACTAAAAGAGTATAAGTAACATGTTAACAACTTTTGTGAAAAATTGAGATTTACCATCTGTGAAGTACTTAGAGCCTGTTTGGTACACTGAAAACATGGGAAGGGAAAGGAAGATGAGCAAATTCCCTTCGTGAAAACACGTTTGACTGCCAAATATTCCCGGAACTCAAGTTTCCTCCTGCTTCAAAGTTCCCTTAAATATGGGAAGATCAATTCCTACCGAATTGGTAGTAACCAATCTTCCCTCACAGGCAAGAAAATGCAATATACAAATTTGCCCCTGAAAAATTTAAATTAAAGCGTCAAAGCTGAACTACAATTCTAATCAAAGCTTGGAGATTACTAATGAAAGCATATGAAGGAGAGAACTCACTTGGGTCACGAACAATGGCATTTACATGAAGAAGAAGAAGAAGCTTGACGAGTCACGAAGCATTGTAGTCAAAACCACCAGTGACATACACACCACCATTCTGTTTCCAGCATTGTTGCTCATTCTCTTTACTTATTCTTCTTCTTCTTCAATTTGATTACTACTTCATCTTTGGTCTATACCCGAGCTCGTTTAATGCTTTTAAATTTTGCTAGTGATTCTTGGCTTTATAGTTTGTCATTACACACTTGCTAGAAGCTACATTCATCTTTATTACTAAAAATACCTTTGAGAATTTTTCTCAAAAAACCTTTAATAATTCTTTTCAATAAACTTGAAAACAATGATTTTGTTACTCCAAAAAAAAAAAAAAGAATTCTTCCCCAATAAATGGATTCTTTTGCTAGAAAATTAACAAATGACTACAAAGAAGATAAAAGCTTAGGCTGTGATTGTTGCCTCGGATTGCTCTATTTAAGCAATCATAAAACAAGAGTGAACAGAATTTTGCTCTGTTTCAACAAGTGGGCAAAAAGAATTTGATTCCCAGATTCAAATTTATTTAGCAAATTTAATTTCATTAATAAATTTATTAATGAAATTCGAATTTCATTGAGTAAAAAATTCCAATTTAAGGGGCATTCTAGAAATTTTACATTTTTTTCCCACAACTAACACTTCATTTTCTTTCTACCAAATATCTTATTTTCCCTCAACCTATATCTAGTTCCCTTGTCTACCAGACAGCACACCTTCTTTTGAGTTCTCTCCCAATTTCCCCTTCCTTTCCTTCCCCTCCTCAAACCTTCCGCATAGTAGAGGGGCCCTTAACATGCCAATGAAGTGATTTGCAAAAGACAACTTTGTGTTTCAGTATTTAACACGTTAAAGTGTTAAACGCATCTAATCCCAGAGTGTCATATCACAATGATACCAAATTTATATGTGTATATTTTTGGGATTATTGTATGATCATGTAAAAAGGAAAATCCCAGATTGCTTAATGTATTTTCCACTTGGTAGTATTATCACTTCATTATCCTACTATTTATTCTTTACCAAGCCATTGTTGATGTATCTTAGCTTGTTTGACAACTTTATCCATGTGATTTGATAATCTTATCCATATGATGTGGCAACCTTATCCATGTGACCTGACAATCTTATCCATATGATTTGACAACCTTAACCATATGACCAAACAATCTTATCTATGTGACTTGTCAAGCTTATCACTTCATTAATTGTTTTCTTATTCTAACATAGACTCATGGTGTAATGATCTAACAACAAATGAGGTCAGATATAAGATAGTGCTAAGCAATGAATATCGAATGAGCTATACTGATATAATATTCTGCAAAATAATGCCGATAGTTGGGATTACATTAAAGAAGCAATGCAATAGAAAATAGAAAAAGTGCAGAAGAAGGGATGAAACCTGACAAATCCCAATTTTATCATATGTTTTTATACTTTATTTGAGGATTTTGTCATAATTATTGAGCTTAAAATGCTTGCTTTGTACTTAATTGAGATTAAGAGTAAATATATTAAATTAGGATTAAAAAGGGTAAAATTGTCATAAAAATTGTAATTACTCTTAATCATTTATTTTTAAGAAGATTTGATATTGAAATAATTATTTGAATTGTAGGTGCTTGGAGAAATTGGTTTAAGCATGGAAATGGCATTTTGGGTTCGAATTTAGGAAATGTCAGAAATGGGACAAAATTTATTACTGTTAAGGACCTGAAATAAGGGAATGACAAAGAAAGAACAAATGGAACTCACCGTTTTGGGCCTTAGGTCAGATCTGAACTTAATGGAGAATTGAAATACAGAATAGAGCTAAGATGGTTTTTAGGAGGGCCCGAGAAAAGAAAGAAATAGAAGGGAAATCGCATCTGGGCCGAGAAGAGAAATATAACAGATGCAACATAGGCCCAATTCAAGAATCCGAAAGAAACACAGAACAGGGACCCGATTTGGTGAGGCTTTGGTGGACATGGGAAAATGGATATGCCAAATGGATATGGGTTTTGGACATGCAAGGATCCGAGATTGGAAACAAAAAGCTGAGAGGATTTATCAGAGGGAGAGCGCCGCAGACACGCACGAAAACGCAGAGCATCGCGAGCTTGGGTCTTCATCTTCATCCTTCGCCTTCTTCGTCCTCTCTCGCCGGCGGCGTCATTCACCACCACAGGCCGCCGGCAAGCATCATCCCGTCATTCACCCACTGCCAAGCTCAGCTGTAGTTAAGAGAGAGCAAAGGAGCAGATTTCATTTTTCCATTCCCTGGCTTTCCTCAGTCTCGGCCGTGGCTTGCTCTGATTCCCTGTGTTAATATTTCAGCGCTTAATTTCATTGTTTACAGCTAATTGGTTAATTGATTCAATGTGTTACATGGCTGAAACTGTGAATATATTTGGGGACTTTGTGATGACAAATTGCAGTGGCTGATTCTCAAATCCTCTAGAGTAGTGGTGATGGCTTGAGCTTGGAGCTTAAAGGGGAGTGTCTTACCATTTAATTTCTATCTTTAATTCTTTGTATTAATTGAATTCTAGGTTTAGAGTTTAATTAATTATTGGACTGAGATTTTGCAATGGGGTTCCATGCAATTTATGAGATTACATGTGTAATTGGATTTAATTGTGTGCATTTGACACCTTGGACTTCATTAGTATCAATTTCATGCAAATTGACTTGGTTTAGCTTTTGCTTGAGGTTGTTATGAACATTTAATTGTGATTGTAATGCAAGGGTTCTTGGTTACTTGTGTCATTACATTTCATTGATTCAAATTGCTAGTGTTTAAATTGGGTTTCGGTTAGAGGGACTAATTTCTACCCGGTGTGGAGGAATTAATTCACCTAACTCAAGCTAGCTTAAAGGGTCTTTTGAGCAAATTTGTCGAACTAGCACACTCCCAAATTAATTGAAGCAAGGATAGCTTGAATCATTGCGCTAAAGGATTATCATCTTATATTTATCACTTGCATTTCTAACCAATTTCCATTCCATATCAATTTTATTACAAAAATCCAAAAATATTAGTTTTAAAAGCATTTTAGTTTAATTGCAATTTAGTTGTTAGATAAAAAGCTCAAAGATCATTTTTAACTCATTTCATGTCAATCATTGCACTTAGTTTCTAGGTAATTAATAAAAGGCTCTTCGAGAGACGATCCGGGATTGTACCTTTATTGCAATCCTTGGTTATTTTTGAAGAGGTTACCAAGGCAAAAAGCCGACAAAGCCTTATTTCTTCAAAACCACAGAGAGAGGGACCACCAGAAAGAAAGATTCCAATTCATTCCACACCCCCCATAACGGCCTCTGACAGTATTATATAGAATCATCCAGCTCCCTCAATTTTCACGTTCTCTTCCTTATTCTCAGGCTCTTTATCACTGGTGCAGGGCTTTGTATTGGGCTATTACTCGAGGATCTATTTGGGCTTTGTCCAGGGCCCACATTGCATTGATTCATCACATTACCCTCCCCATCAAGTAGGACCTTGTCCGTAAGGTCCAGGTCAGGATATAAAGTGAGCAACTCATCCTTGCTTTCCCAAGAGTCGGGATATGACCCCTCCCATTTAATCAAATATTATGTAACCCAGTCATTATCTTGTTGGATCAAGCGAGCATCCAAGATCGCTAATGGTTGAATAATAGGGCCTTCAGGAACTAACAGAAGGGGTAACGGAAAATATGACTTGACAGGGTCCGTGCCCACATATTTCTTCAGCAGTGAACATGAAATACTAGATGTATACGAGCATGAGTAGGCAGATCAAGTTTATAAGCAACCTGGCCAATTTTAGCACTGATCTTGAACAGACTAAAATAGCGCATGGCTAACTTATGAAATTTACGAAGTGCAACGGAGTGTTGTCGATATGGCTGCAATTTAACCCACACTCACTCACCCACCTGAAATGTAATGTCAGTTCGTTTCTCATCTGCATATTGTTTCATCTTATGCTGAGCCTTTGCAATGTTACTTTTTAAAATTTCCAAAACAGCATCCCTCTGCTCTAATTGTTAGTGTACATCCAAAGGAGTATCCTCTTCTGATGAATGGCGCAAAACTGGTAGTGGGTCTCTACCATATACCACTTTAAAGGGTACCATGCCAATCGATGTTTGGAAGGAGGAATTGTACCAGAATTCTGCCCAAGGCAAATAAGACAACCATTTCCTAGGAACATCATGTACAAAGCAACGTAAATAGAGTTCAAGACACATATTCAGAACTTCAATCTTACCATCCGATTGAGGATGATAAGCTGATGAAAAATTCAACTGAGAGCCCTGTAATTTCATTAGATGTTGCCAAAAAGCACTGGTAAAAGCTTTGTCTCTATCAGTAACAATGGATTTTGGAATACCATGTAATTTGACAATATTTTGAACAAAAACTTCAGCAACTAACTGGCTTGAAAAAGTAGCAGGTAAAGCCATGAAATGTTCATATTTAGACAATCGGTCCACCACAACCATAATGACAGAATTACCTTTGACAAAGGGTAAGCTTGTGATGAAATCCATAGAAATCTCTTCCCAAATGTGCACTGAAATAGGAAGAGGATTTAAGAGCCTTGCTGGATTTAAATTAGTTACTTTAGCTTGCTGATAGGTCACACATTGTTTCACATATGTTTTGATATCCTTTCGCATTTGGGCCAATATAATAAATACGCTATTCGGTGGAATGTGCGAAGATAACCTGCATGTCCCCTAATTAAAGAGGCATGAAATTCATCCAAAATCTGGGTAATCAAGTCACATTGATCATAAGGAATCACCAATCGATACCGCCAGTACAAATTGGCTTGCTTGAGCTGATAATCCTTGTAAGCAGAAGGTTCGTCATGGATTTTCTGAATCAGTTCTAAAATCAGTGGTAAAGATCTGACTCGGCTATAAATCAAATCCATGAAGGTAGATTGACAAGAAAATAAAGCCATATATGTAACTCTGGATAAAGCATCAGCTGCTTGATTATGGCGTCCTGGCTTGTATTCGATGGTAAACCGATAGCCCAACAATTTTGGTAGACACGTTTCTTGCTCGGGTGTCTGGATCACTTGATCACCAAGATGTTTGAGGCTAGCGTGATTAGTATGAATTATGAAAGGATGACCAAACAGGTAGTGTCGGGATTTTGACACAGCCTCTGTAATTGCGTGCTGCTCTCGAACATATACTGACTGTGCTTGTATTCTCGGAGATAGCTTTTTAGAGAAAAAAGCAATTGGGTGCCCATTTTAACTAAGTACAGCTCCAACCCCAACTCTTGAGGCATCTGTTTCCAATATGAAGGGCTGAGTAAAATGGGAAGGACTAAAATCGGAGCATGAGTCATGGCATGTTTTAAAGCTTCAAAATCTTGTTGAGCTGCACCATCCCATTTAAAAGCATCCTTTCCCAGTAATCTAGTCAGTGGACCTGCAACTTGGGAATAATTCTGAATAAACCTTCGGTAATACCCACTTAAGCCCAAGAAGCCTTTCAATTGGGTCACAGTAACTAGTGTAGGCCAATGCAGAATAGCGTCAACCTTAGACCCATCCATTTCGACTCCATTTTCTGATATGACGTGGCCTAAATATTCAATACGCTGTTGTCCAAAAGCACATTTTGAAAGTTTAGCAAATAAGCGGTGTTTGACCAATGTTTCTAATACAATCGTGACATGTTGCAAATGGGCATCCCAAGTGGTGCTGTAAATGAGAATATCATCGAAGAAAATCAAGACGAAGCATCGGAGATATTGTCGGAAAATTTCATTCATCAGAGCTTGGAAGGTGGCCGAGGCATCTGTCAATCCAAATGGCATTACCAACCATTCGTAGGAACCGTGGTTAGTCCGGAAGGCCGTTTTTTCTCTATCGATCTCCCTCATCAAAATCTGGTGATAGCCAGACCGAAGGTCCAATTTGGAATAAAAAACTGAGTCGTGCAGTTCATCGATTAGTTCATCGACAGTAGGCATGGGGAAAGCATCCTTGATGGTCACTGTATTCAATGACCGATAATCGACACAAAAACACCACATTCGATCTTTTTTCTTCACCAGGATTACCGGAGCTGAGAATGGGCTGATGCTAGGTTGAATCAGGCCATCAGTCGGCAACTCATTAACCATATTCTGCCACTGGTAATATATACATGTTAAGTGATATAGTATAAGCACCAATCTGCACGGGTACATTAATAACTATCTAATTGGTTCGCATGATTTGACCAATTCCCCCCAGTACTCGAATCTCTACAGTATTTTCCAGTGGTAATTTGAGGTGATTGACAATTCGGGGGTGAAGAAAATTGTCAGAGCTTCCCCCATCCAGTAACACTTGTACGTCAGTACCTTGAATAGAGCCTTGGAATCGAATAGTAGCAGCTCCCTGAGTTCCTTTTAAGGCATGCAGGGACAAATGATGTAAATTACCTTTTGAAAATTTCTTAGGGGAAATTAATTCCTCAAGCTTTGGATTTTCCCCTTCCTCACCCTGTAACAGCATAAGTTGTTTATTAGCACATTTATAGGTAGGCGAAAATTTCTCATCACAAGTATAGCATAACCCCTTTTCACGTCTAATCAACATTTCCACTGGAGTCATTCGTTTAATGGGTGGTATATTTGGTGTGGGGAGTAGTGGTGGTAAATTTGTTTTGCCTCCCCCACTATTGGTGATGTTCGAGCCTGACCAAGGACCAAAGTATGTTATTGCAGGTTTATTTGAAGTAGAAACCATTAGAGAACGCATGGTTGTGGACATCTTTGAGGAGATTCCATATCTGGCCACCTCCCCAAATAGTTTAGCTAGCACCATTGCCTTGAGCACGGTTGTGGGTTTATGGACTAAGACAGTGCACCGAAGATCTGGTTTCAATTCTCCTAAATAACAGTCCAACAATGCAGATTCAGTCAATTCTTCTGTTCGATTAGCAAGCTCTGTAAATTTGGTGTGGTAGTCGTCTAGCTATCCTTGTTGCATGAGCTTAAACAACTGTGAATGAGTACAATCAAATTGTGAAGGACTGTATTGTGCTTCCATGGCTTGCACCAGGGCTGACCATATTAGGATTTGTTGAGCTCGTTCCATCATCTAGTACCATGGTAAGACCTCCCCGTCCAAGTGTACAGATGCTATGACCAGTCGTTGAGAATCAGCCACCTCGTAATACTTAAAGTACTGCTCTGCCTTAAAGATCCACTTGAGAGCATCGGTACCATCGAAGCGAGGGAAATCCATTTTCACTTGTCGAGGCATCGAGGTTACATATTGGATCGGAGTACCCATCGGCATTTCTGGAGTAGATGAAGCACTCTTAACACCTGAGTCAGAGGTTTCGGATTTGCATATGAGCACCTCCAGCAACGTTTCAAGTTTACTGAATCGTTCCTTTGCTTCTTCTATGAATTCATTATTCTTCTTCA
The DNA here is from genome assembly GCA_963855925.1 of Inga laurina. Taxonomy (NCBI): domain Eukaryota; kingdom Viridiplantae; phylum Streptophyta; class Magnoliopsida; order Fabales; family Fabaceae; genus Inga; species Inga laurina. Next base: position 60,213,730 of record OY979708.1, read on the forward strand.
CATCTGCTTGTAGATCCTTCATACGAGTATTTTCGACCATCGTCAACTCTCAATGAAAGCACCAAATTGTAATGATCTAACAACAAATGAGGTCAGATATAAGATAGTACTGAGAAATGAATATCGAATGAGCTATACTGATATAATATTCTGCAGAATAATGCCGATAGCTGGGATTACGTTAAAGAAGCAATGCAATAGAAAATAGAAAAAGTGCAGAGAAGGGACGAAACCACAGAGAGAGGGACCACTAGAAAGAAGGATTCCAATTCATTCCACACCCTCCATAACGGCCTCTGACAGTATTATATAGAATCATCCAGCTCCCTCAACTTCCACGTTCTCTTCCTTATTCTCAGGCTCTTTCTCACTGGTGCAGGGCTTCGTATTGGGCTATTACTCGAGGATATATTTGGGCTTTGTCCAGGGCCCACATTGCGTTGATTCATCACACATGGCTTGTAAGAGGGGCTTAAGGATGAAGTTCAAATCACACCATACACTTGTTGAACTTTTGAACGATCGTCTCACATGCTTATTACTAAGTTTACTTTTTCTTTTTATTATTCTATCACCTATTTGGTTGTAGGGAGAATTCATTTATTATGGGCAACATAATGCAACCTTTATTTTTATTTTAATCTTACGTGGTATAATAACTTTTAAAGACTATGTCATTGGGCATGACTTGAATCATATTTTTATTTTATTGTGCTATTTGTAGGAAGGTGTTTTCCAACATATATGAGGAAGCACAATTCAACAATAGAAGCAAAAGGACCATGCATAAAAATTATACTACCTCGTGTCTTTAATATAAGACTCAGTTGACTGATTTAAGGAGATTAATTAAGCTCAATAAATTACTTTAAGTATTTATAGTTATCATTTTTTCCTAAATTAATTTGCCTAACTTATAAATTGATATATAATACAATGATATTCATAATTATTTTAGAAATATCATATAACATGTGTTATAATTAATTAATTTATTTAGTTTATTTAATATGCCTAAATTAATCACTTAAATTATATTAAGAGTTTATAGTAATATCAATACTTTTACTTGGATAAAGACCACTATATTGTATTGCTGGCCGAAGAAAAAAGGCCGTCAACATCGGCGTCGAATAACCCAAAATTGGGCTGTATTAATGGACTTGAAACTACCAAAGCCTTGTTAGAAAATACTCAACTCTTTTGATCATCAATCAAACCACCTCTTTATTGGGCCCAGAAAAAATCCTCTTCTTGTTTTGGGGGAAAAAATCTCCCCTCTTCTTATTGCGACACGTGTAGTCAGACAGTTTTCTACGGATCCAAATTCTATTTTAGCATGATAAAACATGCCGTGCTTCAAGACACAAATGACTGAGGTTCAATTAGACAGAGACCAGGGTTCCACGGTAAAGCAACAATAACATTATTTTTTTTTTCTTTTTGGAAAGCTTCTAAATTATAATTATAACCTAGGGTCTTAAATCTTATGTCATATATATTTTGAAAAGGGAAATTACAATAAGATCTCAAGGAAATGATAAGTTCCAGAACAAAAAAGGGCAGCCCCTTACTAATCATTGGGACTTCTCGGTAATTAAGTTTCTTACCTTCCCTTCCTTTTCGGCTGGATTGGAGGGAGTAGGAAATCATCATTTCCTTCATCACTCTTCACTCTTCACTCTTCTCTCTCTCATTCTCTCTCCTTCCCTTTCCTCCATTTTTGGCGACCTTAGTGGGCAAGAAAGAGGAAGAAAAGCTGGTGATTAAGGTGAGAAATTGGACTCCATTGCCTAAACTTCATTCATTAATGTTGTTCCATGGAATGAGAGCTTCATTTCGGTGTTTATAGTGTGCCCATTGGTGTTGATTTGTGGCCACACGAAATTTTGGGAAGTGGTGAATCAAGAACTCCCTTTGAGAAAGTTGATGAGGTGAGTGAAACCTATCTATCTATCTATCTATCTATCTATCTATGTTTTGTGTCAAATGGATTAGTTTATAATTTCTGGAAATTTGGCCTTGAATCCACAAATGAGTGCCACTGTTCATTTAGTATGTTTTGGCATGAGAACGGTATTTTGGAATGAGTTTAGGATAGATAGATTGATTGGTGATTGAAATTTGATGTTTAGATGAGATTGGAATTTTGATGTTTATGTTGCCCAAAACCAAAGCATGATAAAGTAGAAGGATTTTGGTCATTTTGTTATTGCCATTGTGTTCCTTGTGGAAAATTGTGTGGGAGAAGTGTTGAATATGAATTTTGAACCATTGGGAACTTAATTTTAAAAGTGGCAAGTTTTGGTTAGTGAAAAGCTCTGTTTTGGCAGTGGATTTGCATGGACGTTTTAAAATAGTAAATGGTGTTGGAAAATTATGAAACTTTCAAGTCTTAAATTTCACATCTCAAGCTTCAAAATGGAAATATGTTTTGTGTCATTTCGTTTGGTATGCTAGGAGTTATGACTGTCCAAAGTTTGATGTTAAATATGGGATCAATTCTGAAGCAAGGTGGACTTTTCTTGAAATCTGTATTTTTGTGGTGATTTTCAGTAATGTCCCATATTTTTCTAGTAAAGATGACTTAAATAGCTTTCATTAGGCTTTGGGATCACCTCATTTTGAGTTTTTTAGAATTAGTTTTGATTTTTGGAATTTCAGCTACGAAACAGAATTTTCCTGGCCGCAGCCAGAAGATTCTTGGCTACAGCCAAGAACGTTTGGACCACTGTCTGGCCGCAGCCAGAAAATTTTGGGCTGCAGTCAAAACACTTCAGGGCTGTTTTTGGCTGCAGCCAGAAACTTTCTGTGCTGTTTTTGGCCACAGCCAGAGGTTTTTTGGCTGTAGCCAGCCCCTGTTTTCAGCACCTTGTGATTTTGAAAAGTGGTTTCTAACCCAATGTTTCCCAATCCTTTAGGGCTTTTATTAGAGCCAATTGTAACCACTTAAAGGACATAAATGATAACCAAATCTAAGTATTGGGAAGTCAATTGAGTATTGGAATAGAGAATAACTCTTCGTCCCTAATTATAATTATAGGATATGATATTAGCCCTCCTCGGGAGAGACCTGCTACAAAGCACGCACGGAACGAACCAGGTAGTGACTTTTTTCTCATGTTGTGTATGATGTTTTGGTATGCATAACTTATCATTGAACTGTGAACTACATGTACCATGGTCTATTACAGCGCGAGCAGGTCAGCGTGAGCCGTGTAGGGATTGGCACTGGTCATCTCTAGGTTGGCCATTGAACTGCCGTTGTAATCGACATGAAACTTTATGAATCTGACCCGTGGGGTGGCGTTTGTTAATCCAGCCGTGGGCTGTGAGTTTTGAATCTTACCTGTATGGCTTGTGTGATGAAATGCTTTATATGAATCCCAGCTGTGGTGAAATATATTGTGTGGATTGTGTTGTGCAATGCAGCATGAGTAATTCAGCGTGAGTAATCGTAAGGGATGACATGTGTCATAGTAACCATTGCCGTTGTAACTGCCGTTGTAGTTGCTTTGTATGGATAATGATTTGATTTCATACCCTATTGTTATGCATATTATGAGTGATTTGACATTACGGGGATTCCTTAGAATCTCACTCTCCCAAAATTAAACATTTTAGACAGGGCAGAAGGATCGAAGGGAAAGCGGGTGACGAAGAGCGGGTAGAGCTCATTGCTAGGAGTCTATTTTGGAAAAAGAAATTGGTTATCATTTTGTAAATCATTTGGATATATTTTGTTGGGAATTACATGTATATATTGGATAGTAATTATGTAATCCCCTTGTATGGGAAACTACTTGGGCTTTGTGCCTTGTATAGACCCTGAATTAGTAATTGAACCTCGAGTGTGTCGGGAATTTACTGTGTACTCTGATATTTATAAATGGAATCAAATTGTTCAGGCCATTTGTGTATTGAAATGTGAATAGAAGACCATTTTTGACAGGTTTTAGAAAATGTTTTATAAAAGCATGTTTTGGGCAAAACTTGTTGTATTAACTCCCAAATCATTTACGGTCTCTAATTCCACATTAATTATGTGTTTATGAACTTAATCTCAGCCTAAACGTGAAGGGGGTTACAAAATAGATACTTGGGATATTTTTGGTCAAGAAACCAAGGTTTGAAAAATCAAGGTGAACTTGTGGAAAAACTAATTAAAGGAGAATTTGGAAAATGTTGAAACAATTAAAATTTCCCTTTTGCCTTCATAATTTTCATCCAAATAACAGAAATAGGAGGGAAATAATTAATTGTATTCCAAATTATGCTAAGTGTCAACATCTTAAGGCAAAGAATTAATTAATAATTGTTAGAGATGAGCACATGTAGAAATGGGATTAAAATAACGTTTCTTGCGCATGTAGTAGGCGTAAAGTAATGAAGCCAATTGGGTCATATAAGGGGACCCTTTTGCGTTTCCATGGGCTAACCAAAGGGACGAGAAAAGAGCTCAATACTAATGAGAGGTTATGACACTAATTGGAAGAGAATATGCTCAAATACAAAACTTGTCATAAATTGAATTTATGACTAGAAGTTATTTAAGGGAAAAGGTAAGATATTTTAAGTCTTGGATCACCTTTTTCCTCTTCATTTGTCACTACAGGAAAAATAAAAGGAGAAGAGGACTAACATACTAGGGGCGAATCCATATTTGGATCCGGATTAAAGCTCTAATGCTCCATAATAGTTCCCATACACTTATTAGACTACTAGAGCTAATTAGGATTGGCACAGTAGATCACCAGAACAAGAAAGATGGTAGGAGAGAAGAGATTGCTAGAAAACTCAATAGTAGGGGTGTGGAATAACTGAAGGAGGCATATCCTATCTATAGTGGTTTAGGGTGACCACTAACTAGAAAATGATGTCCACCCTTCTTGTCTTCCAAGTTAGTAACTAGGAGAATTAATTATCAATTAATTTCTTGAATTATGATGACTTATTTCTCAATTAACAATAACATAATTAATATTGATTTGATTCTTATTTGATTAGGCTACTTGTATCATAATCAAATAGTCTGGCTCATCAAGGGCGGACTTGGACCCAAAGTCCAACATCTCCCACTCGCACTTGATGGCTTTCCCAAATTTGGAAATTGGTTATCATTCTGTAAATCATTTGGATAATTTTTGGTTGGGAATTACATGTGTATATTGGAAAGTATTTGTGCAATCCCATTATTATGGGAAACTCTATAGGCAATTGTGCTTTGTAGACCCTTATTTAATCAGTGGAACCCGAGTGTGTCAGGAATTTATGCTGTACTTTGATATGTATGAATGAAATCGACCTGTACAAGCCATTTATGTATTGAAATGTGAATATGAGACCGTCATGAACAGGTTTTGTAAAAGTTTTTGAAAACCCCGATTTTGGGAAATTTACTTTCTTAAGTCCCAAATTGTCTATGGTCTCTAATTCTACCTTAATCACTTGTTTATAAACGTAAATCTCGGCCTTAATCGTGAAGGGGGTTACATTTGTGGTATCAGAGCTGTAGTTCTTGGCAAGGGTAGAATTTGCTAGGATAGCTCCCTAGTTGGCCTTAGTTATTTGGCTTAAAGTAGCTTGAGGATTGATAATTGTTGATGGTATACACATGAGTATTTCTACTGTTTGTGGATATATCTAAGTCTTATGGATTATGTGTATACATTTGCTTTGAAACTGACATAGTGAATCATTGTAGAGTTAAAAGACAACATGGTTCACCTTAGAGTCAGGCAAGAGGATCTAGAGGTGGAGGGTTCAATCGGTCTTATGAATCCCTACCTTACTCGGTGCCTAATCAAGAATCCTAAGGGGTGCCAACTCGTGAGGAAAGAGACTTGCAATACTGGGTCTCTAAGTTTTGCAAGCATCTACCTCTAGTGTTCAAGGGGAGGTTTGAGCCCCAAGTTGCTAAGGACTGGTTGAACCGTCTAGAGAAGATTTTTGAGGTCCTTGAGTGTTCTACGGAGGTTAAGGAGAAGCTAGCTGTGTATAAACTAGAGGGAGATGCAGACCGATGGTGGCAAAATATCGCCATGACACTTCAAATCTGGAATGTGCCATTGACTTGGGAGGTATTCCAAGAAAATTTTAATGAGAAGTATTTCCCCAAGTCGATGAGGTTAGAGAAAGAGTTTGAGTTCCTGGCTATCAGGCAGGGGGATACGGAGAGTTTTGATGAGTATCTTTCCCATTTTATCCAGCTATCTCGGTACTCTACACATCTCCAAGATAGGGATGATGAGGAGTGGAGCTCCGATATGCTTATCAGGGGCTTGAGTTGTGAATTGAAAAAGAGATTAGCCACTCACCTTTTTACTGACTTCAACAAGGCAGTGGATCAGTATAGGATTGTTGAGAACAATCTGAGGGAGTTATACCCAGCTAAGGGTAAAGACAGCCGCAGTGAGCCTAGCAAGGCTAATACTTCCCAGAAGTGGAAGGGGCAAGGATCCTCATATGGGGGTGGTAATAAAAAGCCCTATCAATCTTGGGGTCATGGTGATCAAAGACCTCCAGCGGGACCAGTATGTAACCAATATAGAAAATACCATTAGGGCAGATAATGCTCTGGAAAGGTGATTTGCTTCAACTCCAAACAAGTGGGACACATCTCTATTAAGTGCCCACGACAGCCGACAGAGAAAAAGCCTAGGAATCAGGGTTGAGTGTTCGCTATGACTCATACGGAGGCCCGGAAGTCGCCTGAACTAATCCAAGGTAAAATCCTTCTTAGTGATAATGAGTTAAATGCTTTGTTTGATTTGAGTGCAAGTCATTCGTTTATAGCTTATGACTATGTAAAGCGCCTGGGATTACATGTGCATAAATTGCCATTTGACTTGGTTGTGTCAACACTGATGGGTGTCAAGGCAGTGATGGCCGAAGCCTGCTTAAATTGTGTGATAGTTTTTGAGGGTCGGGAGTCAACAGTTGATTTGATCTGTTTTCCGCTTCAACAACTAGAATTCATTTTGGGTTTCAACTGGTTGACAACAAATGATATACTGCTTGATTGTCGTAATAAGAGGATAACCTTCCATAATGTAGGGCGGGAGAACAATGTGAATGCCGGTTTGAATTTACTTTCAACAGAAAAAGCTGAGAAATATCTTGATAAGGGATGCCAGGGGTATATGGTGTTCTTTTCAGTACAAGGAGAGACCGAAGAAACCTTAGAAAGCATACCTGTGGTAAATGAATTCCTTGAGGTATTTCCAAAGGATCTTAGCGGATTGCCTCCGGAAAGGGAAGTGCAGTTCCCAATTGAGATTGTGCCTGGAGCTGGTTCTATATCCAAAGCCCCATACCGTATGGCGCCTTACGAGATGGCAGAGTTGAAGAAGCAAATTGAGGAATTGCTTGAGAAAGGGTTCATCTGACCCAGTATATCACCGTGGGGAGCTCCAGTGTTGTTTGTGAGAAAGAAAGATAGAAGCTTGAGGCTTTATATTGATTACAGAGAACTTAACAAAGTGGCTGTTAAGAACAAGTATCCTTTCCTAAGAATTGATGACCTGTTAGATCAATTATCTGGCTCATGTGTATTCTCTAAAATTGATCTGAGGTTGGGATATCATCAATTATCTGGCTCATGTGTATTCTCCAAAATTATCTGGCTAGTGTGTATTCCAAAGACTGCTTTCAGAACGAGGTATGGGCACTATGAATTCCTTGTGATGTCCTTTGGGTTGACAAATGCACTGGCGGTATTCATGGACTATATGAATCGCGTCTTCCGATAGTATCTTGACCAGTTTGTGGTTGTGTTTATCAATGACATTTTGATTTACTCCAAGAGTAGGGAGGAACATGAGCAGCATTTGAGAATTGTGCTAAGAATCTTGCGAGAAAAGCAACTCTATGCCAAGCTGAGCAAGTATGAGTTTTGGCTTACAAAAGTAAAGTTCCTTGGCCATGTGATCTCATAAGATGAGGTATCGGTGGATCCTAGTAAGGTAGAAGCAATACTTGATTGGAAAAGGCCAGAAACTATTTCTGAGATTCGCAGCTTTTTGGGTCTTGTTGGTTATTACCAGAGGTTCATTTAGAATTTCTCGCGTATTGCATTGTCGATGACCAATCTCACGAGGAAGGATCAACTATTTTTGTGGAATGAACGTTGTGAGCGGAGTTTCACTGAGCTGAAGGAGAGGTTGACTACGCCACCAGTATTGATTATACCTGATCCCAGTGAGGCTTACGTCGTGTACAGTGATGCGAATAAGTAGGGGTTAGGGTGTGTCCAGATGCAATAGGGAAGAGTAGTGGCCTATGCCTCTTGACAGCTAAAACCGCATGAGATGAACTACCCCACTTATGATCTAGAGCTTGCGGAAATAGTGTTTGCATTCAAAATTTGGCATCATTACCTGTATGGTGTGACTGTGGAACTGTACTGTGACAAAAAAAGTCTCAAATATCTATATGATCAAAAAGAGTTGAACATGAGACAGCGTTGGTGGATGGAGTTGCTAAAAGATTATAACCTAGAGATCAAATATCATCCTGGTAAGGCTAATGTCATTGCGGATGCTTTGAGTCGGAAGGCGGTACTAATGGCAAGATTGATGATCCAAGAGAAGAAATTGATAGAGGATTTTTGAGATTTGAATCTCTCGAATAATATCCTGTGTTCCAGTTATGGTGTGGTCCATAGGGAGAATGACATGAGGACTGAAATTAAAGAGGCTTAAATGCATGATGAGTGAGCCCAGTCGATCTGAGCTATGATTGAGTGAGGAGAGACTCGAGACTATGACTTGTCACCAAGTGGACTGGTGCGTTACCAGAAGAGAATATATGTTCCATTGAAGGCTGACTTGAGGTTGAGAATTCTTGATGTGGCTCATAAGAGTCAGTATACTCTTCACCCTGGTATGACCATGATGTATCACAACTTGAAGTCTATGTACTGGTGGCCAGGGTTGAAGAGTGATGTGACAAAGTATGTGGCGCGGTGTCTTACTTGTCAAAAGGTAAAGATCGAACACCAGAGACCACTAGGATTGCTTCGGAATCCAGAAATTCTAGAATGGAAGTGGGAGAATGTGACCATGGATCTAGTGGTGGGTCTTCCCAGGATCAAGAGCTATGATGTGATCTGGGTGATTGTGGATCGACTCACGAAGTTAGCGCACTCCATACCTATTAATGCTAGCTATTCTCCAGATAGGTTGGTGGAAATCTACATCAAAGAGATCGTGAGACTCCATGGTACACCGAAGAATATTATCTCCGATAGAGATCCTCAGTTTACTTCTAGATTCTGGAGGGCTCTGCATAAAGCTATAGGTACTCAGTTAAGGTTTAGCACGGCCTACCATCCTCAGACAGACGGACAGTCAGAGAGGACTATCCAGACGCTAGAAGATATGCTGATAGCATGTGTCCTAGATTTCAAAGGAAAGTGGGACTACTATCTTCTATTGGCTGAGTTTGCTTATAACAATAGCTATCATGCGAGCATTCAGATGGCTTCGTGTGAAGCATTATATGGGAGGAAATGACAGTCACAGTTGTGCTAGATAGAGTTGTCTGAGAGGAAGCTGTATGGGCCAGAACTTGTTCAGCAAAATTTTGAGCAAATTAGAACTATCAGGAAAAGGCTCCTTGCAGCACAGAGTCGACAGAAGAGCTATGTTGATAAGAGGAGAAGACCTCTAAAGTTTGAAGTGGGGGATCATGTTTTCTTGAGAGTGTCTCCGGTCACAGGCATCGGGAGAGCAATCAAGCGGAGGAAGCTGAGTCTGAGATATATTGGTCCATTTGAGATTCTAGCATGAATCGGACCTGTAGCCTATCGGATAGCCCTACCCCTGAGTTTGAGTCGATTGCATGATGTGTTCCATGTCTTGTAGCTTAAGAAGTACCAACCAGAACCTGAGCATATCATCGAGTATGAAGAGGTTGAATTGCAAGATAACTTCACTTATGCGGTAGAGCTAGAGCGTATCATTAATCGAGAAGAGTGGAGACTCAAGCATCAAAGCTTACCATTTGTGAAGGTAGTCAGGAAAGGAATGTCTTCAAGAGAAGAGACTTGGGAGGTGGAAGCAAACATGAGGAAAAGATTTCCTAATTTTATGCCCTATGGTGTGTAACAAATTTCGAGGGCGAAATTTATTGAACGGGGGGAGAATTATAATATCCTAACTTTTGATTAAGGGATAATCATGATTATTGTGGATAATTATAAATTTAATTGAAATTATTATGTGTTCTATGGCTATATTAATTAATGTGTCATAATTAGTGAAAAATTGGAAGAACGAGAATATTGGCCACAAGTTAGTGATTAAGGGAAAATTAATTACTAGCTAAGAGGGAAAAATGAGAAGTGTGATTATATGGCTAATGGAGGGATTAGAGAAGCAAATTAGGTGTTTACTTCATGAAAGCCAATGGCATTATGACACTTGGCAAGCTCACAAGTGGAGGGAGAATAGGGAAAAGTCAAATTGAGTTTTAAATTATTTATCTCTCCTCTCTCACCCTTATTTTCGGATGAAGCATGTGCATGGAGAAATAATCATCATTTCTTCTTCCTCCACACTTCTCACCTCTTATATTCTCTCTCCAATTCGTCCTCCATGGTTGGCTAAGAGAGAGAAAGATAAAGCTTGTGATTTGGGTAAGTAAATGACCTCCATTGCTCAAGTTGTCTTTGTTAATGTTGATCCTTGGAGTGAGAGCTTCATTTTGATGTTTATAATATGCCTATTGGTGTTGTTGACTTGTGCCCACATGAAATTTTGGAGGTTGGTGAATCAAGAAATCTCTTTGGCAGAGTGAAAGAGGTAAGTGAAACTAATCTATCTATCTAAGTTTTATGCCAAATGGTTTTGTTTGAAATTTCTGGAAATTTTGGCCTTTATTCCAAAAATGATGACCACTGGGCTTTTGGCATAGTATTGGTATATTGGAAGTGTATATAGATAGATAGGATTGATTTAGGATGGGAATAGTATGTTTGGATGATTTTGGAATTTGGATGATTATGTTGGCCAAAACCAAAGTATGGTAATAGAGTAGGAATTTGGTAATTCTGATATTTCCATTGGATTCCTTTGGTGTTTTTGTGTGGGAGTAGCTTTGGTTGAGGTTTTGAGTCAATTGGAAACACTTGGGCAATTGTTGGGAAGTGCTATCAGTTTTCTTCTGTTTTCTGGCTTTTGATAAAATCACTCGAGTGAGGGATGAACATCACTCGAGTGAGGGTGGGATCACTTGAGTGCGTTAGTGTATTTTCCCCTCTGGCCTTTAGTTTACATGTTGTACTTCCGGGTCGAGAGGCAAGAGTATTGCCTTACTTGCAAGTGTTGTGGGTTCTCACTCGAGTGAGCCTATTCTCACTCGAGTGCGAGTGCATTTGACAACATGATCTATCATCTCAGGTTGTCACTCTCGTCCAAAATTCAAGAGTGTGCTTTAACACTTGCGAGTGTTAAGTTGTCACTTGAGTGCTCTCCTTTTTTGAAAGTTCTTGTGCTCTAGGTCAAACACTTTCTGACCTCACTTTCTAGCACTTGAAGTATAGACCGTACCATTACTTGAGTGAGGCATTCTTCACACAAGTGTCCGTACCAACACTTGAGTGAGGCCATCTTCACTCGAGTGCAGTAGTGAAAAATTAGTTTTGTGCTTGTGAAAAGGGGATCTTTGGGATAGTTCTTCCAACCCTTTAGGAGTTTTGTTAGGGGTATTAAATGACTCTAAAAGAGCAATAATGATAACCAAAAAGAAGTCATTGAGGATTGGAATAGAGAATTGACACTTCGTCCATAATTATGAATATAGGATTTGACATTTGCCCTACTTTGGAGAGACCGGTGCTAGGACAGGCACGGAAGTTCAAGGTAGTGACTTTTCTCTCATGTTGTGTATGATACTTGGTATTCATATTTATCATTGTGAATGTGTTATCGACCATAGGGCATTACAGCGCGAGCAGTTTAGCGTGAGCAGTCATAGGGGCAATGCTCATGATACCTAACCCGGCCGTTGTATCTATCATTCTAAGTGCCGAGGCTACATGATGGAATCGTGGATTCCTGTTTGAGTATCCAGCTTGTGGGGTTACGTGTTGTGAAATGTTTTTTATAGATCCCAGCTGTGGTGATATATGTGATATGTTCATGTGGATGTGCAATACAGCAAGCAGTTTAGCGTGAGTCGTCGTAGGGGGCGACGCCCATGATACCTACCCAGCCGTTGCAACTGTTGTTGTGATTGCTATGTATTGTATGAATGATTTGCTTTCATGCTTTGATGTTATGCATATTATGAGTGATTTGTTACTATAGGGATTCTTTAAAATCTCACTCTCCCAAAAACACAAATTTTAGACAGGGCTGAAGGATCCAAAGGAAAGCGGGCAACAAAGAGTGGATAGAGCTCCTGGCTAGGAGTTTTATTTTGGAAATTGGTTATCATTCTGTAAATCATTTGGATAATTTTTGGTTGGGAATTACATGTGTATATTGGATAGTATTTGTGTAATCCCCTTATTCTGGGAAACTCTATAGGCAATTATGCTTTGTAGACCCTTATTTAATCAATGGAACGTGAGTGTGTCAGGAATTTATGCTGTACTCTGATATGTATGAGTGAAATCAACCTGTACATGCCATTTATGTATTGAAATGTGAATATGAGACCGCTGTGAACAGGTTTTGTAAAAGTTTTCGAAAACCCCGATTTTGGGAAATTTACTTTCTTAAGTCCTAAATCGTCTATGGTCTCTAATTCTACCTTAATCACATATTTATAAACGTAAATCTCGGCCTTAATCGTTAAGGGGGTTACAACTTACACCATAATTTGGCATCTTAAAACAATGGCATGGCTATCCAAAAATATTCTAAATTTAAATCCATCAATCATTCATCCTCATACAACTAATAGACACTTATACTGTTCAAATTTCTTTAGCATTTGAGCACTTACAAATATGCTAAAAATTTAGACAGCAGTCCCTTCATAATTGCCAATTTTCCAATTTCTAAAAATGTGATCCCACTTACCTGCGCAAAACATCCCCTTAAACATTTACTCTTGACATCTCCTTACATCATTTTCCATTCTAGGCTCAAGGGAAGGCTTAAATTTATCAACATTTAATTTAATTAAGTTAGCCCCTCAAACTTGTCCCAAAGCTCTCAAATTATCATTAATTATATTTTCTTTGAAAGTGTCATTTTCTTCAGAAACTCAGTTGTGTTCAAGAAGGCTAATGTTCAAAATACCATTGATGATGTTGTTGAAGCTGTAATGAGCATCTAGATGAGAAGTTGTATCCAACTTCTGAGTTAAGTCTATCATGAAGTTCGAGAATATCAGTGTAATATCGATAAATAAGAGCTATCATGTTGTAACGAGGATGTGTTGATGAAATAAATGGTTGTGTATTGTGTTATAATCCATTGGTGCTTTTTATTTCATCTTTCACCACAAGTGATGATTTTCAGCCTGTTATGAGTCCCATGTGGATAGCACAAAAGTGAAATTCAAAATGTAGTTTCTTCTTCTTTTTTTTGATACAAAAACGGAGAGAATTCTAAAAACATAAGCCTATATCAATAGGAGTACTTCTATCCAGCTCTAATACAGATGCTAACTCTGGCAATGAACATAATATTGGGTAAACCCCCATCACAATAGCTAGTGCCTCTTTCGCAAGATAGTCGACGACATGATTTTCATTTCTAGGAACGAACTACAATTTTATGCTCCATTCACATTACAACACCAAATAGTTTTCTTATATAGTACTAGGAATTGAATAATTCTGGCAATCCCCACTCTTTATCAAATTAAGTTCCTCTTTTGCATCAGTTTCTAACACCACTTTACACCTCCCTTAGTCCCAAGTTGTCTTCAACCCCAATAAGATACCCCACAGTTTAGTGGTAAGGTGATCTCTAAATCCCAATCGATGTATAAAGGCCATGGCAAAATTCCTATTAGCCTCTCGAATAATTCCTCTGCATCCCACACTTATGTAGCTTGCAAAGGCTCCGTCCATATTAACTTTAGTCTACCCTTTATCTGGTGGCACCCATCTAGCCTCCCTTTCTGTGACTACAATGCCCTATAAGTTGATTATGTCTAGTCACTTGCTTGCCTTCTTAATACTGGACAGGACCGCATGAGCATGATTCTGCATGCTCTCTTTGCTCTCATTTTTATTCTCAAATAAATGTTCGTTCATCCTTTTTCTAGAATAACCAACATAAGTTGCAAGCCAGTCCCCCCCACTCCGGATGTCAAATATTAACATTCAACCACTCCTTTAGGTTAAGTTCAAAGAATCTATGGTCCCGTGGCAATGTTATCGTCTCCATCCACAATTATTTAGTTTCAGTGCAACACCATTTTCGTGGCTTTCTTATGCCAATCGTACACATCATACCTCTCTTATATCTCTCCACGTTAGTAAGGATCATGTTGTGAGCAACGAGCCACATAAATGTTTTACACCTTGGGATGGAGTTCAGCTTCCAAATTTTCTACCATAAGACTTCCTGGTTCCCTTGTTCATTTACAATAGTTGCATATATGGATTTCACCAAGAAATCTCCGTTTCTTGCGTGCTTCCATCAGACTTTCTATCTCACATGATCAACTTCAACACCTTCTTGCACAAAATTCCATGCTGCTTTGATCCCCACCCATGTATTAAACCCCATCCTCTCTAAGTCAATTTTAAGCATTAGATCATTTCCATATATATATATATATATATTTTCTTCTAATAACTCTTACCCATAGGTCATCTTTCTTCTTAATGAGATTCCATCCTAATTTGGCCATAAATGCTTGGCTCTGGTTTCTAATATGTCTCAACCCCAGACCACCATTGACCTTTGACTTACAAATTGTGTCCCATGATACAAGATGATTTTTCCGCTTTTCCTATATTATGCTCCATAAATAGCTCTGATTTCTACAGTCAATCATGTCATAGGAACTAATAGGCAAAAAGGCTATTTGCATTGTATATGATGGAATAACAGATGTGACTAATCCTACCAAAGTAGCACATCTAGCAAGAGATAATGAATTTGCTTTCCAACTAGATAATGCAAGGGAGCTCCCAAGTATTTTCCTAGATCTGCTGCCATTTGGAATCCTAGAATATTACTTAGCTTGGCGCGTTGATTATGATTCACATTCCTTGAGAAAAAAACTCTTGTCTTTGTAGCATTGACTTTTAAACCTAAGCTTGCACAAAATTCCTCTAGACAACCCTTAACTTCATGTGCCTGATTAACATAAGCTTGCCCAAAAAAATAATATCATCAACAAAAAACAAGTGAGATATAAGGGGCCCATTTTTACATAACTTGATCAAAAGCCATAATTTTGTCTCCATCCTATCTTGATTCATATGCGCAAGTCGTTCCATGCAAATCACAAATAAATAAGGAGATAAAGGGTCCCCTTGTCTAACTCCACATGAAGTTTTAAACATATCGGCTGTTTCTCCATTACATAAGAGTTGCATTGACGGCGTCGTTACACAATTAGGAATAATTTTGACCAAATTAGAGGAAATGAAACATCATTTAAGCATTTCTTCAAAAGATTCCAGTTCACTCTATCATAATCCTTGCCCAGATCAATCTTAATAGCCATATACCCTCGTTTTCCATGCTTATTTCTCATAGAGTGTACAACCTCCTATGTTGTAATAATATTATCAGAACTATACTGGCTTGGAACAAGATTGCATTGATTTGGGCTAATAATATTTGGAAGGATAGCCCTAATCCTATTAGTGATCACCTTGGTAAGAACCTTGAAAATCACATTACATAAGCTGATTGGGCGAAGATCCTTTAATTCCTCCATATGGTCCTTTTTTGGTATAAGTACCATAAAAGTATTGTTTACACTAGCAATCTCTTCTGGGTGCTCCCAGAGTTTTTAAATAAATTTATAAATCAACATATTAACATTCTTCCATTGACTCTAGTAAAAGAGAGCGTTAAATCTATTCGGTCCCCATGCTTTCAATGCTCCCATATTAAATACCACCTCATTTACTTCTTCATCCTGTATTTGCTTGCCTAGGAGAAAAAGGTCGTGGTCATCAAATGCTGGATACGTATTTTGCCAATTAATTTTCTCCCTCCACAATCCTTTATCTATAAACAAAGAAGCAAAATAAGAGGTATCCATCTCTTTAATTTTATTCGCTTCATATACCCATTCTCCATCATTATTCTGAATGGCCCCAACAAAATTTCTTTTCCTTCTTCCATTAGCTCAATAGTGAAAAAATTTTTATATTTCTATCTCCATTCATAGACCAATCACTATGAGCCTTCTGTGCCCATAATAAAGATTCCTACAATAAAACACTCTCCAGCTCAGCCTACAAGGTAGTTTTAAGCCTTTGAATTTCTGATGAGAGCCCATATTGTTGCTTGGCTTTGGTAATTCCACTAAGACGTCGCATTATATCTCTTTTCCCCTTCTCCATATGACCGAACACATCTTGCTCCAACTTTTGCATTCTTCTGCAAATAGAGTAATCGCCTCCTTCCACTTGTCGGCCCTACGCCATATTTGCCTAACAAAGTCATCAAACTCATCATGCAACACCCGTGCTGCAATATTAGTCCCCATATTAGACTATTTGTTAGTATTACTACAGAGTATATTAGTCTTCGCCTTGTTATTTTCTTTCCATTGTTCAAACATGAAAACATGGTTTTTGTCTTGACAATGATTTTAACACACCAATCAATTATCTTAACGTGTCAATTGTTCTTTAGAAGCTTGGATTATTGATTATATGTAAAAATCGTAATTCATAAGCTATTTTGTACCTACTTTTTTCTTTTATTTTCTTTTCTTTTTCTTGCCTTCTATTATTTTGTACTAACTCAAGAATATTAGGTTTTGTTGTGGACCAACTAAATCACAAAGCAAACGAACTGAGTTCGAATCTGGCTTTGCTAAAAAACACTTTGAGAAGAGGCACCTTAGTTGCAAACAATCCGGATTAATTGGTTGTTTAGATACCTAATAAGATTAAAAAAATATTAAATACTGAGCAACCCAAAAAGTTATAAAAAAATATGTTGTCCAAACTCATTAATGGACTTATTGTCAAAACCTTATTTAAACTTTATGATGTACTTAACTTCTTAACTATTTATAGTTAACACGTTATTGAGCCCTATTAGAGAAACTTGAGTTCACATTCAAAATAATTTGAACACATCAAGTCTTGTACTTAATACATCAATTCATTTTCAGAGACTTTTTTTTTGCTTCTGTCTAACTTGTAATGCTTTAATCTTCCTACTTACTTCTATGGTCCTATATATAAACCGGTTCCTGCATATTTTATATAGACTAAGAAAAGTCTTAAACTTCATTAACTCTTTTATAAAAGACAACAACTTTATAGCTTTACTCTTATTTAATATACATTATACCTCATAGGAGTAAGGTCAATACAACAATAAATGAAGAATAAACTTATACAT
Organism: Inga laurina; assembly: GCA_963855925.1. Taxonomy (NCBI): domain Eukaryota; kingdom Viridiplantae; phylum Streptophyta; class Magnoliopsida; order Fabales; family Fabaceae; genus Inga; species Inga laurina. Next base: position 60,231,240 of record OY979708.1, read on the forward strand.
TTATAGAAAAATTTTATTTCTCTGCCTCATAAATAAAACCAAAATTTTTCTTGTCTCTCTACTTTATTTATAGGACAATAGGAGTATAAGTAACGTGTTAACAACTTTTGTGAAAAATTGAGATTTACCATCTGTGAAGTACCTAACGTGCCAATGAAGTGATTTGCAAAAGACTACTTTGTGTGTGAGTATTTAATACGTTAATGTGTTCAACGCATCTAATCCCGGATGTCATATCACTGTGATACAAAATTTGTATGTGTATATTGTTGTGATTACTGTATGATTGTGTCAAAAAAAAAAAAAAAAAAATCCCACATTGCTTAATGTATTCTCGAGTTGGTAATCTTATCACTTCATTATCCTACTATTTATTCTTTACCAAGCCATTGTTGATTCATCTTAGCTTGCATGGCCCAGAAAAAAATCCTCTTCTTATTTTGGGGGAAAAAAATGTCCCCTCTTCTTGTGATGACACGTGTAGTCAGACAATTTTCTATGGATCTAAATTCTATTTTAGCTTGATAAATCGTACTGTACTTCAAGACACAAATGATTGACGTGGAACTAGACAGAGATCAGGATTCCATAGTAAAACAACAATACCATTATTTTTTTTCTTCTTTAAAAGCCTCTAAATTCTAATTATTACCTATTGTCTTAAATATGGGAAATTACAATGAGGTCACAAGGAAAATGCTTAATTACCCATAACTCTCTGTAAAAAAGGAAGATCAAGCAATGATAAGTTCCAGAATAAAAAATGATAACACCTTATTTATCATTGGGACTTCTAGGTAATTAAGTTTTTTTACTTGGGATCTCATTACAATTCCCCCGAAATTTTTTTAAAAAACAGTTAAACTTCTTACATTTGTCATGAATTGAAATTATTGTTCAAAATGGCTAAATTACATAAATTTTTTTAAAATTGAGATATGCGCAAATAATCTCCTTGACCCTTAAAAATAGTTATAAAAAAATCCCCAAAACTTTTAAGTCTATGCAGATAACTACAAACTATCAATTTTAAGTGATTTTACACTATAAGAGATAAATGCTTCCTTGGTCCTATTTATAAGGGGAAGAAAATAAAATATTTTTGGTCCTATTTAAAATGCACATCATTAAACTTTTTACATGAATGTACAATTTTATCCTTTATTTATTATTATGTTGACTTTGTTCTCAATTCTCGTAGGGTATGATGTATATTATGCAGCCATGGTGATAATTGAAACTGTGTGTTTTGATTACAACAGTTGAACTTGGGCTTTATATTCTTCCACTTTTGACCTTGGCTGTCATTCTGGACTTTGGAGGTGATTTTGGACATTTTCTTTGCTAGGGTTTGGTACTTGAGGTGGAGATTGAGTTAGGAATTAAAGATTGAAGAGATTTAATCTTCTCATCTTGGTTTTTCCTCTCCATCCTTCATCCCTTTCTTATATTCTATTCCTTTACTGGTTTATATGCATTTTCTCATGAGTTTTATGAACATGTATGTCAAGCTAGAGCTTTGATTTTCTAGGATTATTTTGAACCCTTGTATGGATTCAATACTCATTTCCCCTTTATATTTATGATTAAATATGATTATGTTGATTTTACTTTTTTTCTTAATGCTTCTTATTGATTGGCTACTAATGAGGTTGTTGGATTCATGACTTAATTGATGCTTGAGAGGGCTAGGTTGAGTGTAGAACTTGAGTTCAATCATATTAGAACCTGAAATCTATGAGTTGAATGGATGATTTTGTTGATGAGATAGAGATATACTCATTAACCTCTTATAGCCATATAAGATTTATAATGAAAATTGAGGTTTATGATATATAAATATAATAAAGAGTTAAAAATTAATTAGTTTGTTAGTTTGTTGGGATATAGCCATTAAAAGAGTCTGTTAGTAAGTTTGCAGTTTGGGCTAGTCAATTAGTTGGGATCCCACTCTATATAAAAGGGCCTTAGGCTATTGCAATCAGATTTTGTGATATGGGTTGATAATGCATATTTCTTGTTTCATTTGTTTCTCTCATTCTCTCTTGATTTCTCGATGCATTCTTCTTCTTTAACCCTCCAATTCTGGTTTCTTCCCTCTCTCTCCCATTACAGAATTATGATTCTGTAACAGTTTAATTAATTAATTAATTAAGAGGTTAAGAAATTAATTGAACTAAATACCTATTTGGAGTCTTGAGAGAGCACTTATAAGTAATTTAGTATCCTTGACTAGCATAATCTATCATTAAGAAGAAAACATTATGGGGATTTGATTGAGTACTTTTGAAATACAAGGGCATAAATAATCCTAGGCCTATTTTACTCTTGAAATCCATAAATAAGTAAATCACTTGTTTTTCTAATTTTTGAATTGATATCTCTTTACTCTTGATATCTATATCACTCAAATTAGGCAATAACTTGATTAGGTTTTGGAGCCCAATCTTTGTGAGAATGATGTTCTATTTATCACTAAACTTGACATGATCCATACACTTGTGGTGTGCAAACAATTTTGCTCATAGTTGAAGATGATGAACCTACATTAACAACTTACAAGAATTTCAAATCTTTGATAGAACACTAGATATACTTTAAACAAGCTATATCTCCCCGTGCATTGCATGAGAACTGTTTTCCCACACTTGTGATAATACTATAAATGGTAATGTTATCAAGCTTGAAATCTTCACCGAATGATCTTTTTCTCCACTACTTTCTGTCACTCTATAGCCCGAAAGATTTAATAAGGTAATGGGTAAATGACCAAGAACACAACATGAAACACATTGAGCCCAGCACAAGGATACATGTTGTCAAACATCAACAAAATAATGCCTGAGAAAAATAGAAGGGAACTTACTATCACTATTACTATTGACATAAAAGGGGATATTTATGATTGTGGCATATAAATAAAGGAAATAAGAAAATAATGATATTTAAAGACATTGAAAGCATTTTGGAAATACCATTTCTGTCTATGTTGCATAGTGTCATTAATCAATTAAATATCATTAAACACAGCATTGAAAATATTTTTATTAATTCATTAGTTATTATTAAAAGTTTGATTAATTCCTAAAATGTCTCTGCAAATTTTTAGCAATCCATTAACTATCATTAAAAGTTTGATAATTGTCTTTAATAATCTTCTAATTTTTTGGTTAGAAATGTGTAATGTTATAATTATGTATTACAAATCATTATGGTTAGAAAATGTCTGATGATTATCAAGAGCAAAAATATAAGCTACTGGGAAAAAAGTGAAATCATTATTTCTAAATCAAAACGTTATAATAAAGAGATGAGAAAAACATAATCATCAATGTTTATGGGGATGTAATGTCATGATGGAGAGATAATTTCTGTAGATATATTGCCGTATTTTTCAAAGTTTTTATTTTGTTCAAATGGAGGAAGTTATAGAATAAAGAAAATTAGGGAATATAAAAATTATCAAATCATTTCCAAATATATTTGATTAACCAATCAAATATTAAAAGCATAATAAATAGAATTAGGAAATATTATGAAATAATAATTACAACGTTATATTTAATGACGGATGGATTCGACCCATTTCTAATGGAACCGGGTATTACGAGTTATATGATTAGAAAATGTTTGATTATTATCAAGAGCTGAAATATAAGCTATTGGGAAAAAAAAATGAAATCACTATTTCTAAATTAAACCATTATAATTAAGGGATAAGAAAAACATAATCATATTATTTATGGAGATGTAATATTGTAATGTCATTGATGGAGAAATGACTTCCACAGCTATATTGCTGTCTTTTACGAAGTTTTTATTTTGTTCAAATGGAGGAAGTTATAGAATAAAAAAAATTAGGGAACATAAAAATTATCTAATTATTTCCAAATATATTTGATTAACCAATCAAATATGAAAAGCATAACAAATAGAATTAGGAAATATTATGAAATAATGATTACAATGGTATATTTAATGACGGATGGATCTTACCCGTTTCTAATGCAACTGGGTATTTGAAGTTTTTAAGAATAAAATTGATGATTGATTGATTGATACTCTACACATTAGCTTGCCGAAAAAAATTTCCTTCTTAGGAATTAAAGATTTGAAGGGATTTGAGCTTCTCCTCTTGGTTTTTTTTCTTTCCATCTTCTATTCCTTCCTTATGTTTTGTTATTTTTGCTTGTTTATGCCTATTTTATCTTGCGTTTTATGAGCATATGTAGCTAAGAATTTGATTACAGGATTATTTTGAAACTTTGCATGGATTAAACACTCATTTCCCTTTATATTTTGTAATAAATTATACGATTATATTAATTTTACTCTTTGTTTAATGTTTCTTATTTATTGGCCACCATTCACTATAATGAGATTATTGGGTTCACTTTGATTTACGCTTGATAGGACTAGGTTGAGTGTAGAACTTGAGTTTAATTATGTGAGAACTTAAAATTTGTGAGTTGAATGGATGGTTTTGTTAATGAGATAGAGATATACTTATTAATCTCACATAGCCATATAGTATTTGAAATGAAAATTTGGGGTTTAATTAATTAATTAATTGAGAGATTAAGGAATTAATTGAACTAAACACCTATTTGGATATTTGAGAAAGCACTTATAGGTAATTTAGTATTCTTTGCTAGCATAATCTATCATTGAGAAGCAAATTAATATTGTGGGGATTTGAATGATTAATTTTGAAATACAAGGGGGTAAATATTCCCAGGTTTCAATTTTATCCTTGAAGTCCATGATTCACTTATTTTTACTTTTATTTTTTTTAATTTTAAAAAAAGTTTCCCTTCACTCTTGATATTTGTGTCACTCAAATTAAATGAAAGTATAATAATTGATACATGACTGGGTTTTGGAACCAAATCCTCATGGAAATGGTACTCCACTTTTCACTTTATTAATTGACACAACCCATGCATTTGCGGTGAGAACAAACATTCGCTACAATAGGGTTGGTCCTAAATATAAATAACAATATATGCTTGTCTAAAATATTATGGAAAAATATCATTTACGTCTCAAACAGTAAATATAATTTATTAACAAGTCCTATAACTTATCAATAGTAGTTCTATTTTCACTTGTCAATAGTAGATTTTTTCATTTTTATCCCTAATTAATCAAGCGTCCCTCTCATCTCTTTTTCACATGCATTCTCTTTTATCTCTTTTCCCAGTCTTTCCCTCTCACTCATCATCTCTGTATATAAGAATATAGTTTTTACTACATCTCTTAAACATTTAATTCTTACTAACATTTTAATTGATTTGCATGATTTGGCTCAGCATTTTTTTCCACCTCTCCTTGACACCTTCCCTTAGTCCGATAGGCATTGGCACCCTCTCCGACTATTCACACAGTTGTCATTCGGGGCTCAAGTTGTTCAAAAATAAATAAATAAGAGACCTAAGAGATCTCGTGGATGAAGTACACAAACATGGTTGGTTATACAATTTATTAACATATTAATCAATTATAATGATCATCAATATAAACCATATATAATGAATTATAGCGAATTTCAACAGTTTCTCACTTAAGGGTAATGAGTGCTTAACCAGCAAGGCAATATGCTCTAACTGGCCAGCCACGAGTCCTGTTTACTACCGCATGTGTTTGCTCCGAAGCCACCACACATGTCTTTGAACAGTTAATACTTCCCTTTCGACGTTGCTGTTTATCTCTAATCATCCTTCCACCGATCATTTTCAGCTTTTTGATATTAATTATACACGCAGTGAGGAAGACAACGAAGATGAATTGCCAGTGGATTGGGGTATATATGACACATGTGAATTAGGTGCAGTAGAACTTGAAATTAAGGCGCCGCAACTGTCATCAAAATCACAAGAGCCCATTAGATTTGAGAGCTGATAGAGTTCCACATCTCGTCCAATACTCATGTTAGCACCAGTCTTTCCATTATCAAATTAAGCAATGATCTAGGAGAAAGAGAAGAGTTGGGTCAAACCTTAGTTCCTAATGGAAAATTTTTAACAGCAAGGACTAACGTGAGAAGTTAAAGGAGCTAATGAAAAGAATAAAAAACTTGCGGCACCTGAATCGAAATCAATGTAAACTATAAGGACCTGTAAACTAATATCCACTTGTAGGCTTTATAATTCATAGGCGCTCTCGATCTAGACAACTGAGACAATAAGACTTTTAATATTGGTGTAAGAATTTTGGGCATACCTGGAATCCGAATGACTTGCTGAAGTACCACATCAAATTGGAGCACCGATGTGGACCCCGATCACACTACAAAGCAAATACACCAAAGAGAGGAAGAGAAGAGAACATTCTTATAGGAGAATCTTTTAGAGGGAGAATAGTAATATTCTGTATATGTTATATCTTCATTAGCCTTCTCTTTTAATCCAACACCTTATATATAGTCTATGTATGGACACATATGAATAGATGCAACCCTTAAACGTACGGTTATATGGCAATAGATATCTCTTTATAACTCGTGTCTCTCCATAATAGTTCCTCTTGAATCGGGCTTGGGCCCTAATCCACCAAGGGTGGACTAATAAATTCCAACATCTCCTACTCATACTTGGTGGATTAGATATTATAAGTCAAATCTCTTCCTCTTACTTCTTTTATAATAGGTGTTTTAACGTGACCGCTTGGGCATGACATCTCCATTTGGGCTCTTTGTACTAGAAATCCCTTTTTATAGAGATCAGCACAAGAAACCCTGTAGTGCAGCTCAATATTTATATAATGCTCTAATGTCTTAGATTTACCAATATACACTTCACTTATGGCCAATCTAATTCCTCTTGAGTCAGTATAAAACTCAAATTGGCTTTCTCATATGCGTAGTGTGTACACTTATGAAACTACAAAATAATATCATAAGGGACCAGTCTCAGACACTAGCATAGGTGTGTATATTTCAGGTAATAATCTTTCTTTTGCCCATGTATCACTTTGATATGTATCAACCGCTTTCCTAACATAATGCCTTTAGATCGCATCAATCATGATCATAGGACAAAATGCTAAAGTAGTAGACATTGAAACATATTTCCATGATAATGTTAAAGTAAAAAGACATCATTAAAGGGTTAACTTTTTTAGGACTCACACATCAACGAAGTAAGGATCCATTCACTTTCTTCCCATTTGCGGTTCTTTAGTACATGCGGTATGAATCACATGCTACAGTGTTACTCTTATACTTTAAGAGCATATGTCATTTGATTTTATCATTAACACCGTACAGACTTAAGTCTGGACACTCCCAGTATCTAAACCTAAATTCTTCAACTCCACTCATATTACATGATGTCAATTTTAAAGAATTTGTTGTCTGGCAACATGTATCATGGACGTGGATTTCCATGATTTGATCCATATTTTTACAATCAAGGGTCTTACCTCGACTTACTACACTTTAAGTCGAGGCGACATAGTTTGTGTTTCTTCTCTACCATATTAGCACTCTTGCTACTTTACTGGTAAACACAATTGTCTCATCTTTGCACACTCCTCCTGAATGTCAAAGGCGGTCACTTGTGTGAGAAAGACGACCTCACCAACCTGTATGACATACTAGACATTGTATACTTACACACACATTAAAAGCCAAAATGAAGTATCATTACTCCATACTATATGTATGCCAAAGAACTTAACATGTTTATTATATATGTCCTTCATCATTAGGTTTAATTAGGGGACTTTGCATATAAATATGTTGTTCAACAATAACTTTATGTGTTATAGCATATCTCATATAGCTATACCTTTGCATTTAGTCTATCTATTATGCTTAGGGTATTTTATTTAGGCAATTACTACATATACTCACAATACTTTGACACTAGATTTGAATTCTCTTTTTCAAAATCTCTCATGTTTTATGAACATTACTAGCTATATAGCGTACTACCACAACACATACTTTGAATGTGCACAATCAATGTACTCTATAAGTATCTCATGATCCTTTTGTGAAACCATCTAATGTCTTTTACAATGGTTAGACTAGTACCAAATTACAAGTCCTACCATGATCAAATATATGGTCTTGTATTTATCATTACATACATCACACTGCTAACAGTATTTATATGTACATTATTTTCCATTATCTTGGTTGGTTTAGTTAGGGAAGTTTATCAAGACTCAAAGTCATTCCTAAAGTCACTAGGGTATCCATAGGATTGCATTCACTTATTTTGTACAACTTAAGAATATTTTGAATGAAATTCTCTTGTAAAAGAGAGGAGTCTTCTTAAGCTATTTCTTTAGATCTTAAATCCAACTAGTTTACCCATAAACTTCTTTTTCAAAATTTACTAGCACCATTCTTTAGTAAACATTAACAAATTCAAACTATATATGGCCAATAATATATCATCCACTTTAAAAAATGACATCACAAATCATTTACTAATGGTTTTCTTCAACCATTTAAAAAACACATTGGGTTACCTCTCTTTTGATGCATTAAACATCACTATTTAGATGATTGCATCAATCCATAAAAGGATTTTTGCAAAAACATATGAAGTCACCACTATGTGAATATTCAAATACTACTTTTAGTGAAATCTAATAGTCACTGCATATATATTTCTTCATCTAGACCATCACTCAAAGTGTATGTTTTACATCCAGATGATGTAAATTTAAATTCAAATAGTTAACTATTGTCATATTAAAGCTAATTTAAATGCACAAGTGAGAAAAATGCCTCCCTGTTATGTATACCCCTTTATAACAATAAGTCTTGTGCATGTCAATTGATTTACCCACTTTTCTTCTAAACCTATAGAACTTGCTAATTCTCAATAGCCCTTTTGATTTGGCAGTAGATCAATTGATTCTCAACTTGATTTTTCCTCAAAGAATTCACTTCCCTTTCCATTGCTTTCTTCCATTCTCCCTTGACATGACCTCTTGTATAGAATGTGACTCATCATCCTCCTTTAGAATAACCATGAACATTTTTTTCAGTTATCCCTTTTCTTATGAGCTTTTTACATTTCATATTTATTTTGTTTGGTCTTTTTACAGACCATTCTAAGCTTCTACTTAAAAATAATTGAGAATTATTGGCATGTTCTGTACTGCCTTGTTCTTGCATTTTGCAAAGAGACGTAATGTGATTAGTTTCACCCTTACTTGGAAACTAATTCACAACAAATGTGGTACCTTTCAATTCTTTTTGTCATAATTCTATTATCGTTTCACTCTTGAAAACATAACCCTTATGAGCTCCCACTTACAACCATTATGGGAATTTACAACCAACCCTTATGGTCTATGAAAACTCAAATTTGACTTTTATTCAGTCGAACATTTATAGGGTATGACAATTCTACTTTAGAGGGTACATGGTTAAACTCAAGTCCACATAACTTGACGAAACCAAGGATGTGTGCATGTGTACTAATCAACCAAAAGTGGACTAGATAATACCCTCCCACTCAATTTGATGGGTTAGTATGAGCCATAATATGTTTAACTATGTCTAATAACATTCCATTATTTCTTTATCCCTTTATTTCCACAGAGCTAACTGAAACTGGTCAAATAGATGTTTACTACTTTGATAAGTTTGTAGGACCTTTAAAATTCCTATCCAATCGATTCTCGAATTCCATTCACATATTGTCTAAAACAACAATCTTTAGACTTGTGTGAAATTAAGTAATAACATGAGAAATTATCAACAAAGGTAATAATTTACCTAGCTCTGTGTCTTACCCTCAAACTTATAGGACCACATGCAACGAAATAGAGTAATTGCAATGTAAACTCATTTCTAGTATCTTACTGAAAACTTTTCATTATGCTATTACCAAAACCAAATTCTATGTCTTTGACTAGTAAGACATATATTTAATTCAGCACTTAAATTAGAAGAAATGACAATGCAATTATGTACAAAGAATTTACCAACTAAAGAAATTTATTAAAAGAAAGATTGAATCACAACTATATAATTTTATAGGGCAATTCATACTATTTTGTTTCCTTGGTCAAACCATATAGGTCTCATAATCTTTTCTATACTAAGCTAACATTTCAACTTCAATATTATCATGACCGTTTGTCAATGGCTTGACAACAAATTATTTTTATAAAAACCAGATATTTTAATTGTCCCCATTTAGTTTACAAATTATGTTCTTGGTAGCCTCTCTTAGCTTAGCCACTCAAATTATCCCACACACAGGGTTATTCATAATTTATTTAATCTAAGAACTTATCAATAATATAACACATAGAAGTATACAACATCATATACTTGTATTTTTCTTGACTAGAAAAATAACAATATCATTGGGTCTATGATCAGGAGAATACCTTTGTACCTCCCATCACACAGATTCCAACAATGCCATTATTGTCTATCAAGAATTTCATACAAGTAGCTTAAATAACATCATTACTACAAAAAGTCAAAGATGTGGCGCTTATAATTGAGTAGTTGTGGCGCTAGAGAAGTGCTACATATCTGGACGCCACTAAAAGAAGCTGTTGCGCTTGGAAGCTGTTAGGATCGGCAGGCACAGCAGAAGAATTTTAAAAATTTTCACCGATCCTAATCGAGGATCTATTAATGGCGCTTAAACCAAGTTGGAAGGATTCATACCTTTTATGATTCAGGGTTTTCACGATCTCTAGGAGTCAACACGTCAGGTCCGCTCCCTCTACCAGTATCCACATGAATGCTTTCCAACCGAGACTGTGTGCTAGTGCCTCTAATGTCTCCAAGGGTTTCCCTTGCGGCTCTCAATTCTCATATGTATATCAGTATATCTGCTCTATCAAGTTTATAATCTCTATTTTCAAATTTCAAAATTAATCATCATTAATATCGAATTAATTAACTATTAATTATCTTGATGAGCTAATTAAATAAATTCAGTTAAAATTAAATCTGTCCAACAGTTTTAATTTAACCTATTTATTTAATCCAAATAAAGAGCCATTAGATTTAAGTTATCTTCATAAATTAAATCTGAGATACCATATCTCTATCATGTTAGTTATTAGATTTAATTTATCTTAATAAATTAAATTTAAAACTAACACAATATAATAATATCATATAATATATACACATATATATTATGTATTTCAAAATACATATATATATATATATATAAAATTCATCCACCCTAATTAAACATTATCTTGTGTTGGGCCATTATTGTGTGTGACCCTGTAGGCCCATATGAAGTTGGTAGTGGGCCAATAATTGTACTAACCCACAAGTCGCAAGTGACCTCTAGCAAGACATCATGACTACCCAATTCATATGAGGATCGTTAACATGATGCAACCTGTCATAGAACCATGTCACGTCCTTTTTGTCACATGATATATCGGTCAAGGATGAGTCATGGATAATGTCATCCTCTTATTCCTGACTATTACTTTCTCGATTCCTGAGTAGTCTGATAATAGAAATGAAAACTCCTTTCCATTGTAATATGGCCATACATTTCTCAGACTTACTTATCGAGGGGCCCAGTAATATCTCTCTACTAATGTGAGGGACAAATTCCATCTTGATCATTCATATTCCTCTGCATGAAAAACCACCTAGCCCGATTGTAGCCTTGATCATCACCCGGTCAAAGGTGACTTTTGACTAGTTTAAAGCTTAGCAACTCTCATTTAGGAATTCATGATGACTTAAGGTCAAAGGGCATTATGACGTGGTTATACATGAGAAAAGCTTATGACTTGATCTATGTAGCTTTCTCATAGTTGGTCGGTCCAGCACCTTGTACTCTTACAAGTGCCTAAGACTTTGATTCGTATCTCCATATCTTATCAAAGTCATACTAATCTTGTTTCATCTCTATTTCCGTATAGATGACCGACCAGAGACATTTTAGGACAACATTTATGAATTATCCAAGGATACAATTATCACAGTTAACATGCAAATAATATGATAACAAAATGGAGAAATTTCATTAAATTAATAATGTTCAAAGTACAATGATTGACCCTTTGGACACAATTTCCAACAAAAACACCACAACATTTTAATTTTTTTTATAAAGAATACCCTCCTGGTGGCGCTTGCCTCACCAAGTACCACATGAGGGTCCTAATTGTTTTCCTTTTCTTTTTCTTTTCGCTTTCTTTCTTTCTTTCTTTTTTGGTACTTCCTGTGGCCCTTGTTTAAAGAAGCACCACAAGAACTCTTTTATTTTGCTATTTTTTTCATAACTCCCATAATTGTAGTATTGCACACTGCATGATCTAATAAACATTTTGTATCTATATCCACAGTACATCAGAATGAAGTAAAGCAAACAACAATGATAGATAACTTTAAAATGATACAAACAGATGATTAATTAGTTAAAGTAGCACATAAAATAATTATACAATATATTGTACGTGAATGAATTATACAAGAAATTCAACTTGAATACATGCATGCATGACACAGCAATTGCCAAGAAACAACACAACAAAGGCCAGCAGCTAGTAATGAATTATATAATATAGCTACCCAGAGATTTGCCTAAACACATATTCACGTCATTCCTCGATCACTTCATTAAGCTGATGGTCAGTCAAAGTGTCACAACATTGATCTTCATAATACTACACATATCTACAATCAACCATAAATTAAAAAGAATTATAATACACATATATTCACAACGTTGATCTTAATAATAATACACATATATACCCATCATACACACTGATGCCTTCCTCCCAAAGCAGCTTCAAGTCATCAATTAAAGGAGCCAAGTATACATTTATATCATTCCCAGGTTGCCTTGGCCCAGAAATTAACATGGACAACATCATAAACTTACGTTTCATGATCAAGTATGGATAAAGGTTATAAATAATCAATATCATTGACCACATGCTATGTGTACTACTCTGAACATCATACGGGTTAATTCTATCAATTGACAGTACAAGGAAAAAGTTCCTTGCTTCATCCGCAAAGTCAGGGTACCCATGATCAATTTTTTTGCATTGAGGAGCATCTGCAGGGTGCCTAAGCTTCGTGTCTTTAATCCTTTCATTTGCATGCAATGTCAATTGCTTAGCAATCTCTACATTACTGTACAGTCGCGTGAATCTTAGAATAATGGGAAAATACCATAGGACTTTTAACGGACTCTTTCCTTTCTTCTTCCTATAGCGAGATGCATTGCATTTAGGGCATTTCTTCAATGTTGCATATTGATTTCAAAATAATACGCAATCGTTAGGACATGCATGTATCTTCTCATATCCCATGCCGGTTGTAGAGCAAAGAATTCGCTTTGCCTTGTATGTCTTAGTAGGAAGTACATTTTCTTCTAGAAGCATATCTTGCAACAATTCAAGCAGTGTGGTGAAACCCGAATCACGCAATCCGTATTGAGCTTTAAAGTTATACAACTTCAACACTGCTAGCAATCATGTGTATTTAGTACTACTGGCATATAATGGTTTCTCTGCATCACCTTTCAACTTCTCCAATTTGTTAGGGCAATTATGATGCACCCCTTCAAGCACATTTAGTATTTCTTCAAGACCATCATCTTCATCAAATATGCTTTGATCAAATTCATCTGAAGCACCACTCGTGGTACAGACCCGATCACTACATGCATCGTTCGTCTCACCATGCCTTATACATCGTATATATGTTTGATCAATACCGTAACACACTAAATGATCTAGTACATCAAGTGGACTAATCCGCTTTCCAAAACAACGAGATAAACAAGGACACAAGATCTTATCAGGATCTTTTGTGTGCTCAATTGCAAATGTAATAAAATCTTTCACCCCATCTATATATTCCCTTGAACACCAATTAGATGACATCCATTTACGATCCATCTATGTCTTCAATCTATTTTTAAAAAAAGTACGCAGTTAGTTGTATGACTATTGCATTTACTAATTACTTTTACATTCTCTTACCAATTTTAAAATAAATTCCGAGCATGAAATCTTCAAAATCTAAGTCTTAAACCCTATGTTTTAATTGACAAATAACCCATTCATTATTCCCAGGCATTATAATAATTTTTCACAACTCATAACGAAAGAAACCATATTTGCCACAACATATCATATGTAAATTAGAAAACATTACAAGTCAACAAATAAAATCCAAGTGTTAGGAATATATAAGTAATTATTTTACTTATGCAACTAATCCATAACAATCATTAGAACACCTACAAATTATAACTAACTATTATTAAATTAAACTAAAATCACATTTGTAAGCTCAAAATTTAAAAAATATACCTTAAATAGAAACTTTAATAGACCGATGAGCTGAAACTACAAACACAAATTACACATAAAAAAATTCAATAAAATATTAGAGGTTGTACATTTTTCTAATAATAATAATGTGTACAAAACATCAATATATAATAAAATAAAATATGATTAATTAGCTTAAATCAAAAAATATGATTCAGAAAAAAAAAGAAAATAAAACAAAACAAAAAGGAAAGCATATATAATCCCAACATTAATTAAATTATTTTTAGCTCAATGTTGAAAATATAAAAAAAAATATTTTTGACTAGCTAGATTATATTGCCAATTAATCTTGGGTAGTCATAAATATGATGCATTCATGCATGCATACATACATATAAATAGAGAATTGAACTAGACACACATATTGTAAAAAAATATTTTTCACTGTTAACATGCTAGTTAAAAAGATATTAAATATACTTAAAATTTATTTTTTTATTAGGTGAACTAAGTTCGCTTAAAATTTTGCTTTACATATTGGAATATAGAACTTTAAGAAAACTTTATATATGAAATAAATATAGTTAAATTTATACATAATATATTTTTTAAAAAATAATTTTTATATTGATATATATTATAAAATTTTTGGAAAAAAAATTCAATTGAATAAAATGAACTCCTTATTTTATGGTTTTTTTTCCTTACGTTTCTAGTTAATATATTTAAAGTTAAACAAGCAGATTAAAAAATATTTATATTGGATTTGCTAGACAAGCCTCGTGTGGTGGACTGGTCGGTTTTATATAGCTATTATATGATATTTTAGTTAATCTCAACGTACCCCATCACATAGATACATAGTGTGAAAATAGTTTAAATTCCTAATAGCATACTTGGAGGAAATGATAGCATTCAAAATATAGGTATAATAGAACACAATCACTACAAAAAATGTGATTTATTAGCGGTTAAAAATTGTCATTAGTAGCGGTTTTAACCGCTACAAGTTACATTAGTAGCGGTTTATAAAACCGCTACTAAATCGCATGTTACAAGCGCATTTGTAGCGGTTATAAAAAACCGTCACTCAAGCAAAATAACTGCTACTTTATTTGTAGTGGTTCAATCCCACCGCTACAACATCACCACAAGCGAGAAGCTTTTTCTGGGATATTTGTAGCGGTTATATAACCGCTACAAATATCAAAAAGAAAATTTTCAAGGCGGGAAAAGAAAAGTGAAATTTTTTTGCCCATTTATAGCGGTTTAAGAACCACTATTAATAGGAAATTTCAAAAATTAGTAGCGGTTATAGAACCGCTACTAATTTCATCAAAATTCAAAATTCCCGCCAAAAAATTAATTTCAGTTAGAACCAGGCGCGTTAATTAGTAGAGGTTTATTAACCGCTACAAAAATTAAGAAAATTTTAAAAAAATACAATAATTTATTTCTGTTATTTTGATATTAAATTAAATAATTTATTTTTTTAGTAGTTTAGCTAATTTAATTAGCTTATTATTCAATAGTTTAGCTCATTTATAAATTAAAAGGAATAATTTAATTTAGTTGGATAAGTATAAAAATTGTATTGATAATATTATTAAGGATTACGTAGGTAATAAGGAACTATTATGTTGTCTACTACAATGTAATTGTATATGAAAAAGAGATGAAAATGAGAAAAAGCTCTGAAATTTCTAGAAAAAGAAAATGGTGAGAATAATTTTTATGCGAAGGAAAGAAGTATTGAAATAAAAAATTAAAAAACTTGTTACCATATTTGATCGTATTGTTAAGCTCTTCAACACATACAAAAAAATTTGTAAATGAGAGAAAATAGAAGAAGGATAAGGTGAAAAGAAATAGGGGAGTGTTTGAAATGAGATGTGGTAGGAGTATTTATATGAATCCGGGTAGCATTTGTAGCGGTTAATGTTCCCATTTTGTAGCGTTTTTCAATTAGTAGCGGTTAGTTTTATTTTTGTAGCGGTTTAAAAACCGCTACAAATATTATTTTATTTTTTAAAATATTTTTTTATAGTTTTTAATGACAAAAACATAATTTGAATTTGATCACTCATCCTCGCCATCCCTACAGAAATTATATAGAAAAATTATTGTTAGTGATGTATTATTAAATTTAAAAAATTTAATTTAAATGATGTGGACTTAAAAAAATGCACTGTAGTAGAGGTGAATTGTTATCGTCTTCTGGGAAGTAGTTTTCAAAATCGGCTGGCTGAAATGGCTCACTCTCGTAGGCGATGCTATCGCCTTCACCCATGTCGTAAAGGTCTTGTGGCTTTAAATGAACGACCATGTGCCATTCCCTGTGCCTCTCATCCTCGACATAATAAACTTGATGTGCCTTTGAAGCAAGAATATACGGCTCATCATCTTGAGAAGTAATAGTATGAATTAGCCGTGAGAAATTGACTAATGTGATCCCTAAGTTGTTAGTTGTTAGTCCCCGAGAAGTAGTGGTATTTGCCCACAAACACTTGAACATCATCACGGTGAAACGACCTTGATAATTAAGTTCGACCACATCAATAAGCTTTCCATAGTAAGGGACGCCTCCGAACTGCATGTTGGCGTCACTGCTGCTTGCATAACTCCTTGTCCCAATGTGCCATAAACACCCGAATTCTGAATTTGCAATCCTTGATCCCGTGAAACCGTGCAAAACTTAAAACCAATAACATTGTATGCTGTAAACCATTTTGCATGATCAAGAGGGCTGATTGCGAGAGCTCTGAAATCTGGTGAATGTGGGTTATGGTTATTCTGCGTGCAAACCAGGTCTAGAATTCTCTGTGGACCTTTTTGTCAACTTCCGAGAATGTTTGTGTATGGATCCTGAGTTGACGCTTAACATGACTTCTGAATTCCCTGCAATTAATAATGGAAAGGCGATAGTGAAATGAAAGTGAAATAAGTTACAAAAGATATAGAATAACATATGAGTGTACAATTCTTATTGTATGAAAGATTCAACTTGAGGGCAATTAATCAAGACATATCTATGTGCTTGTAACTTCTCAGTTGCCGTTAGTTTGAAGTTCTCAGTTCCTCCAACTGATTTACTAACACGAGGGATAAATTCTCCTGATATTGGCGCAAGTTCAAGACAATCGTCAACATGAGGTGGGCGGTTGAAAGCCGTCTCAAGGTCATCAAAGTACCTTGAACAAAAATACAGCACCTCATCCCCTATATAGCCTCCAGCTATAGAACCTTCTGGCCATGCCTTATTTCTTACGTAAGATTTTAATTTTCCAAGGAACCTACAAAGTAAAGAAGAGAAAATTGATACTAAATGCTGAAAAGGACAACTAGCAAACATAAGAACTAACAATGAAACACATATTTAAAATGAGTACCTCTCAATCAGATACATCCATCGATATTGTACTGGGCCAGCGAGCTTTGTTTCATGAATGAGGTGGACTGTGAGGTGAACCACCACAATAAAAAAGGATGGAGGAAAGATCATCTCCAAGTGACAAAGTGTAAGAATGATTTTGGACTGCAGCTGATCGAGCTCCTCAAAGATCAAAACCTTAGAACACAACTTCCAAAAGAAAGAATAAAGTTCCACCAAAATGATGGAAATATCGGGAGGAAGTACATTCTTTATAGCCAGAGGCAGTAATTGTTGCATAAGAACATGCGAGTCATGACTCTTTAGGCCAACAACCTTTCGAGCGTGCAAGTCAACACATCGAGAAATGTTGCTTGAATACCCATCAGGAACTTTTAATTTCTTCAATATTGCTTGAATACCCATCTGGCCAAGCATCTTCACGAACTCCCATGGCGCGTAAATCTTTCCTTGCTTGAAGGTGATCTTTTTTCTTGTCGGGTTCGTTAAGCAGTGTATATAGCACATTATCGCAAACATTCTTTTCAATGTGCATGACATCAAGATTGTGGCGAAGTAAATTAGATCTCCAATATGGAAGAGTGAATAAAATACTTATCTTTTTCCACTACTTAGGCACAGAAGTCCTACGCGTCTTTTGGCGAGTTTGTGCTGAATCGCCACTTTTTTCAAACTGGAAGTCAACATGCTCAAGCTACTGTAAGATATCTGTACCGGACAAAGTCTGAGGTGATCCTCTATTTTCTGGTTTCCCATTGAAGCGATTCCGTAGCAATATGAACTTATGCCTTCTATCGAGAAACCTCTGATGCCCCATAAAGCACCACTTTCGGCTGTGGTGAAGGCACACTGCATCAGAGTCAAAATTGTAAGCTGGACACTCCGACCCATTATGCATATTCCAACCAGATAATGTGCCAGGGCCAGGAAAGTCAGTAATCATCCACATCAAGGCTACACGCAAGTTGAACAAAGTCTTTCTGTAAGCATCGTACATCTCGATGCCGACATTCCACAGGTCAAGCAATTCTATAATAAGCGATTAGAGATACACATCGATGTCATTGCCCGGTGCCTTTTTGGCTGGAATGATCATAGACATAATGAAAGAGCTTTGTTTCATACATATCCAGGGGGTAAGTTGTAGGGAACTAAAGACTATCGGCCAAATACTATAACTTGTGCTAAGATTCTTGAAAGGATTGAAACCGTTGATTGCCAATGCAAGCCGAACATTTCTGGGGTCAGTCGCGTAATCTGGATAGTCGTTGTCAAATGTTTTCCAAGCATCTACATCTCGTGGATGTCTTAATTTACCGTCTTCATTCTTATAAACGGCATGCCACTCATGTGCTCTGCAGTTTTAGACGACATAAATAATCTTTGTAGGCGAGGTTTTAAAGGGAAGTACTTGAGAATCTTTGCAGGTTTCTTCTCCTGTTTTTTCTACTTTTGAATTGTCTTGTACCTCGATGGGTGGCATCTCTTACAAGTCTCCCTGCTAGAATCATCTCCCCAATAAAGCATAAAATTGTTGGGGCATGCATCAATCTTTTGATAGTTCAACCCTGTTAGAACCGGTTGACACCTAAGAGGGGGTGAATTGGGTGTAAGATAAAAATCTTAAAAACTTTGAAAATCTTTTTGCATCTTAGAGGAAGCAATAAATATGAAAGTAATGAATCATAAATCAACAGTTAATATATGCTGGAAATATAAGAGTTTAAGGAAGAGAGTGTACAAACTGTGATTTATCTTGGTTTGGTCCAATCTGCGATGGCCTACGTCCAGTCCCTAGGCTCCTCCTGAGATTTTCAAATCCACTATCTTCTTATTTAATCCAGGCACAAGAAAAGCCTTTACAATCCACAAGTTTGCTGGGCACTTGCGAAGCCGTTTACAAATCTCTCACCGAGTTACTCCCCCTTGCACACCGTAAGGTTACAATCGAGTTACTCTGCCTTACACACCCCGTAAGGTTACAACCGAGTTAGTCTCACTTACACATCCCGTAAGGATACAACTTTGATGATGAAAGATTACAGTCAATCTTTTCTCTCAAAAGTGAATAGATGAATACTGAAGCATAATGAAAATAATCTCTCTCTCAAATATATATGATATAGAAAATGGATAAGAACAGAGAGTAGTTGGGTTAGAGTAGATAATTCATGATCTTTGCATGTTTCTCATTGGTGTTACTCTTTGTTGAATGTTCCCATATTTATAAATGAATTGTGATAGCCGTTGGAAGCATTTCAACCTATCCGTTAGAGTGGCGTAGCTTTGTTTGACTGTTCTTCTATTTTGAAAACTAGCCGTTGTGGTTGGTGAACGCTCCGCTTCCGTAAAGTCAACTTTTGTCTCTTCATATCATCTCTTCATTATATTCCTGGAGAAATACATTAAATAATAATACAATGAAGTGTAAGAATGATTGGAAGCAAGAAGAGTGAGTTACATAATTAATCCCATGATTTTTGAAAGCTTCATAACGTTGTTGTGTATTTCTAGGAAGCATTACTCGAGTGGTCACTCAAGTAAGCTTGGTCATTACTCAAATGAGCCCTCGAGTAATCCTATTCAAAATCTAGCCAAGAGCATTTCCAACTTCATTACTCGAGTGATCCCTCGAGTGATGTTATTTTTTCTTATTTGGTTACTCGAGTAGTCCCCCGAGTGATGTGAGTCATTTCTTGGCCGAGAGCTACTGGAAGATTTCTTCTCTGGTTACTCGAGTGTTCCCTCAAGTAAGTTCTTAAATAAATTTGTAGATTACTCGAGTGGTCCCTAGAGTGATATCATTCAAATCTTGGCCAAGAGCATTTCCAACTGCATTACTCTAGTGGTCCCTCGAGTGAGGTTTTAAATAATTCTGCATATTACTAGAGTAAGCCCTTCAAGTGAATTCTTGATTTTGATTCCAAACATGGCAAATTATATATCATTGGAAAGCCTTCATCATCTTCATTCCAATGCAACAATAATCACCTCCAAACTCATTTTGTACAGAAAGTTATGATCCAAAGAATATCTTTTACATTTAGACAAAGTTTGAAATCATGAGTATCAACTTCCAGAAGGCATAGATCTTAGTGAAATGTGACAAATTATATATTTTTAGAAAGTTCATTGAGTCTACTTTCATATGGAACTGGTTTTGTCTTAATACGATATGTATTTTGAGCGTTATGTCCAAAATACCAAACCTTGTTCTGGTAAAAGATGCTGATTCATATGTCAACTTCAACAGATCATATCTCTCTCATTGAAACTCCTTTTAATGTGATCTCAGTGTCTATAGTTTGTGTTGGGAGTCTAGTTTCATATGCTTCAATTTCAGATCAATCCAACGTATGGTTAGAAAGATATGCCCAAAATACCGAACATCTATCTTGATGCATGAAAAACAGAGTACAATTACTCGAGTGACTACTCGAGTGATTTTCAAGTAACTCTGCAGATTACTAGAGTAGCCACTCGAGTAATCACCTCCAAAATGTGGCAGTGCTATATTACTCAAGTGATTACTTGAGTAATCATCCCTAGAGGTCCCATAACTTCCGTATACATCATTTTAGCTTCATATTGACCCATTCCAACCATCAGTATCACTTCTAAGAGCTTGAATCTTGATATTCTCATTTGATCTTACAAGTTCTTCTTTCTTCAATCTCTTTCTTCTTGTTTTTCCTCTTGATGATCATTCTTCATCACCTAACTAGATATCTTCTTGAATTGATGATCATTCTTCATAGCCCAATTAGATGTCTTATTGAATATCTTCAATCTTTGCTTGATATTCCCATTAGTTCTTGCAATGCCTTCTTTGTTCAATCCCTTGTCTCTTGATTTTCTTCTTGATGATCATTCTCCACAATATGAGGCATTATAACATCAACCCACCATCGGGTTCATGACTAATCTACAAGATATACAACATTAAATATAGTAGTTAGTCAATGTAGAGAATAAATATATCATACAAACTTTTTGCTCTTAATACTTGACATCTATATTTGACATCATCAAAACTATTCATATCTAACAAACCCCAACCTGTTGATAATCTTCTTGGCCTCGTAGAATTTTGTGGGAATCTCAGCATCAGGGAATACATCTTGTAATAATTCAAGCAACATCGATATTCCCTTATCTGTGATTCCACATAAGCACTTGATATGATACAATTTGATCAAGAAAGATAATTTAGAATATTTTTGACAACTTTGATATAAAGGACGATATGCTTCATCCATCAAGCTGAAAAAATCCCAAGCTGCTTTATTTATCATGAACACCGGCTCAGAAAGGTGCACTTCTTCGTTGAAGTTGTCGCCTTGAAATCCAAATGCATCACGCACAGCATCATTCATAGGATCATCTTTATCTAGTTGAACGCGTACTTGAGAACTTCAAGGAAGAGCATCATCATATCTAATGCCGGCCTTCTCACCATGAACTGCCCAGAACGTATAGTCCTCTGAGAAAAGCTTCAGGAGCAAATGTTCCTTAACAACATTTTGTTCATGCCACTTCTTGAACTTGCATCTCCGACATGGACAAACGATCTTGCTGTTATAGCTAGCATGAGTGAATGGGAAATCCAAGAAATTGTTTAATCCGTATAAATATTCCGGAGAATTGCGTGGCAACCTGATCCATGACTTATCCATAGCTATTAGTGAGAGACAAGAAAGTATAGTGAAGAAGATGAGTGAATAGAGAATGACCAGTGCTTGGAATCTTATATTCTGAATTTCTAACATTTAATATTTTGTAGCAGTTCATAACCGCTATAGTAACCGCTACTATGATAAACATTTGTAGCAGTTATATGTATAAAACCACTACTAATTATCAAGCCGTTGGCAAGCTAATTGAATAATTTTTTTTAACCTTGTAGCGGTTATAAGGAAAACCGCTACTAATATAACTTTGTAGCGGTTATACATAATTAACTGCTACAACTTTGCAAAAGGTGAGGGGAAATTCAAAATTTGAAAGTTGAGTATTTGTAGCGGTTATTTATATAACCGCTACAAATACTCAACAATTCAATTTTGAATTTTGTTGTGCTTATGTCTTTCAATTTGTAACGGTTTCAGCGTTAACCGCTACAAATATAGAACTATATTTCTAAAACATAAAAAAAATATTATATATATTTGTAGCGGTTATATTATAAAACTGCGACAAATATATATATATATATATATATTTAAGTTTTAGAAATATAAATATAACTATAACTATGGTAAGCTCGATCTAAGAATATAAATATAACTATTGTAATTAATTCACTAATTCAACAATGCGGTCTAAAAATATAAATATAACTATGGTAAACACAATAAGAATATAATTTATGAATATAAAATTATATTTATTTATTTACAAATGTTTCAACAACAAAAAATAAATGTCCTAAACTAAGTAGCCGGGGGCTGATCATCTGGTGCTCCCTCAGGTGGGGATCCCTCAGGTGCTGATGGTTCGAGGTACTGGGCAGAGTTAAATCATCATCAATAAGAGGAAGAGGAGGAGTTGTTTGGATGACATACCGAGGGACAAGGGGAACTTGTGGATGCTACTTGTCCCAGAATAGGCGACTCCATGACCGCTTGAGCATGTTGTTTGTGATTTCTTGCTATTGCGTTTGCTGAGTGTAGATCAAATCAGCCTACAGCTACATCTGCTGCAGATGCAGCTGCTGTATCTACTACTACTGCTGCACCACTACAGCCTATGTCCTCTCTAAATCTGACCACAGCTGCTCAACAGACTCGTCCCTTGGATGTCTGACCCATCTAGAGCTGTCAGCCTTAAAAGCGGCGCTCTTGCCGTAGACTATGCTAGGTCTAGCGCTTATCCCCATCCCCTGCACTTATTTGGGGTGCTTAACTTGTCCCAGACCTGCCTTCAAAGGAGCCGTCAGGTCCACTGACCCCTGTGACTCCTCGGCCTAGGTTTCTCGCAGCTCAGCCCACGACTACTGCATTCGCTCTTGCCATTTGATGAAACAATTACTTATTAGAATTTTTAATTATTAAGTTGGTTATATAAAAGTTATAATAATGAAATTACTTACAATAGCCGCCTCTGCCTGCTGAGAGGTCGGAGTCCCGTCAGGGTGTCTGTGTGTGATAGCGTACAACTCCCTATAGTCCATCTGACAGTTCTCCTACTATGCCTTCCTCTCCTAAAAAAATTACAAAATTCAATTAGTATTATGAAATAACCAGTTAAAAGTTAGTGATATTATGAAAAGTTACCAGCTCACTGTAAGTGATAGCAAATGTCTTCGATCTTGCTGTGTGGTAGATCGTCTGCTACCCACGGCACCTAGTGTTCCTCTGAGAAAGCGCCTGGAAAAATAAAACAATATTAAATATATTCAAACAATATAAAACATTTAAAATTAATAAATTTCAAGTTAAAATTAATTAAATTTAAATTATAATTTAATACTTAACAATTACAAAATTATATATAAATAATATAATAAATAAATTACCTGCCCCTCAGGGCTCCTCCTAAACTGGACAAAACTCACCTAGTCGTTCGCCAGGACGCCATTCGAGACGCTCTCGATCAGCTACTCCAGAGGCATCGTCCCGTCCTTATCCATACTATGGAAAAGATGGTTTCTCCTGTTCCTCAAGTCATCACCCATCTTCACCAGGGTGTACCTCTTCCAGTTGGCCCAGGCAACAAACCGCAGTTGCAAAAAAAATATTTAAATATCAATAATTACAAAAATCCTATTAAAAAATATTAATTAAATACTATTAATTACCTGAACCACCTCTTTCCAAGCCATGTCCTTCGGCCCCTTCAGAACATGCCTCCACGTCCTGAAGTGCAGGGGGAACCACATCCAATTCGTGCCCATCTCATTCAGGAAGCGGTTGAACAGGTGACCCCCATTGTCGATCAGCTAGTCCTTGGCCTCATTCCATGGCACTACAACTCAGTGTCTGATCCATGCTGTTTAGATCGGCCACGTCCAGCCTCCTTGTGGACACGTTCCCCTGCTCATTTGCACAATTTACCGCATGTTAGATAAATTGTAATTCAAATTTAACATTTTGAATTTAAATAAATAATTTATTGCAT
The DNA here is from genome assembly GCA_963855925.1 of Inga laurina. Taxonomy (NCBI): domain Eukaryota; kingdom Viridiplantae; phylum Streptophyta; class Magnoliopsida; order Fabales; family Fabaceae; genus Inga; species Inga laurina. The sequence goes on from OY979708.1 coordinate 60,256,009, forward strand.
GTTAGATAAATTGTAATTCAAATTTAACATTTTGAATTTAAATAAATAATTTATTAAATAAAAAATTTATATATCTTGGACCTGTACCTTAAACCCAGTAGACCCCGAAGACGACCCTCGTAGGTTGTTTTGCTTCCACGCCTCCTCCTTATCGAGGAACTGCTCCATCTCTCTGATCCCAATAAGGATGTCAAAGTCCTCGTTTATGCCATAGTCTTGGACGCTGATATCTGCCTCCCCCAAATCAAGCACTACTGGTGCGTCGTCTCCTGTGGGATCGTCTGTAGTGCCTGTGGTTGGGCCGACTCCTGTGGATGGGCTGAAATGCCCCTGTCACCCTCCCTCCAAGCTACCTCCTCCCTCTGCGCTGCCCCCTCCCTCCACACTGCCTCCTCCCTCTACCCCCAAATCCACTGATGTCGCCTTGCAAAATCGGTCTGGGGACCTCGGGCTCCTTCCCCTTATCTTGTCTAGAAGCCATATCAACTACAAAATTTCAAAAAAAAAAACATTTTAGTCACAATATTATGCAAAAATATAATAAAAATAAAAATACATATAAAATACGTATTGTCTCCTTACCTCAAGTGCAAATAATGAGAAATATTGCAGCAAAAAGTCTTCCACAGACACCTGAATGATCAAATCTAAAAGAAAACACTCAAAGGAATATCAGGAAAAAAAATGGCCAAATAGAAAAGTGAAGGGGGGAGGCAGGCTTAAATAGGGGTGGCCTTTGTAGTGGTTCCTAAAATAACCGTTACATCAACCGCTACAAATAATTTAAGGCAGCTAAAATTTGTAGCGGTAAAATAACCGCTATAAATTACAAAAACGTTTGAAGTTCGGTAGCGGTTATGGTATAAAACCGCTACAAATTTAGAGACCTCTCAAATTCTGTAGCAGTTATAGATTTATAACCGCTACAAATACGCGACCTTACACATTTCGTAGCGGTTTAATTGATTAAACCGTTACAAATAAAAGCTACACTGTTGGCGTGTTTTGTTCTTTCCAAGTGGCACCAATTTTGTTGCGGTTATAATTTAGTAACTGCTATAAAAGTACCGCTACAACTTTTGGGGGGAATTGCGTGCCATATTTGTAGCGGTTATTTATACTTAACCGCTATAAAAAATGTTGCCAATCTGTCGTGCCACTTGGCGCATAGCTTGCCGCTACAAATTTGTAGCGGTTGAGGCTTTATCCGCTATAAATCTTAACGTTTATAGCGGTTAATTGTAACCACTACAATATCACCGCTACAAAATACCATTTTTTTTGTAGTGAATTCTCTATAAAAATACAACTCCCAGGCATAAACTTGGGGTACGTAAAATAGAAATGTAGCTAAAATTCTAACTTTTCATAAGATTCGAGCTGAAAAATATAATCAACATACACACACACACACACACATGAGTATGATAACAAAAATAAGTAGAACAACCTGAAAAAAAGGAAGTATGTTGAACTTACAGCTTAATTGATCAGTACAGTGCAGTGGGGGACCACGTTGCTTATTGGTGACACAATCTTGAGTGAAAAGGAGGAGGAAATTTGAGCAGTTGGCACCAATTGGATGGAGTGGGGACCAAAAGTGGAAGATAGTACAAAGACAAGGGAAGGGACAGGAGTGGGGATGGCAGTTGGAACAAATTAAAACAAAGATGTAGATTCAATGATGAAGACATGTGAGCGTGTGGGTGTGGTTTTTAGTGTGAAAATGATAGGAAATGGAGGGGGGGCTATGGATCCACTATGAAGATGAGAAAGGGAAAGTAGTTTAATGGATGAGAGAGTTAGTTGAATAATTAAAGTGGAGTAGTAGTCAAAAAGAGAAGGAATATGTTGGGGGAGGATGTGGGACCACTAAGCGGGAAGTGAAATAAGAGATAAAGGTTGGGGTGGGGGGAATTGCTATTGGTGGAGATGGATTACACTATGCACTTGAAAAATTTTTTGTATTAATAAAATGGGCAAGTTTGGCAGGCGCCACACTTGCTAAACCAGTTGTGGCGCCTGGGCATCCCAGGCGCCACAGCTGGTACTTAGTGGGCCATATGTGGCACTTGCCTAGGAAGTTGCCACACATGGCCCAATGGGCAGCTGTGGAGGCTGGTAGGCCAGGCGCTACAGTTACTTTTGTGGCACCACATGTGGCGTATGCCTAGGTAGGCACCATACTTGGGCCCCCCATCTGTGGCACCTAACCCACTAGGCGCCACAGCTGGTACACAAAATTAAAAATATATATATATAGAAAAAGGGAAGCTGTGGCACTTCTTTAAAGAAGGGCCACAAAATGTGTGCCACCTTTCAACCTTTTTGTAGTAGTGCATGCTCAATTATTACTCTCAAAAGACTCATTCTCTAAGAGCTCCCACTTAGATAGAGCATATGACACTCTTGAAAGACTCATTTTCCAAGAGCTCCCATTCATAAAGAGTATTTTGACTTTTATTTCTTCATGCTTTCATCACATTATATTCAGAATGTCTTATTAATCTCTTATCTAGTAGTTGGGAAAACTTAATAGTTTTTCTAAGTTTTCTATGCATTTCATTTATGCACATTTTAATTTCTAGCCAAAAATACTTCCTCTAAAGGGTTTAGTCTCTATGCTTCTCAAACCTAGTTTGACAGGTTCTCCACAACTATTATTTTTCTAAAGTTTCAAGAATTTTGTGTTTCCTATTAGTTCAACAATCTTTCAAATTTTCTAAAAAAAAACTCCCATATTTCTTCTAAAAGGATTTAGATTGGGCTTTGGATTTTGTTCTTCTCTTAAGATGTGCCTTCACTCCTTACTCAAAAAGTGACATTTCCATGAACTCCACCATGATCGAGAGGTTGGACTTATTAGGAAATCTCTATATTTTGACATTTTTTAGAAAATTCAACTTCATTTTAGGAATCATATACTCAGTTATCTTCCAATTGTTCCTCTCCTTCCATTTTAGGATCAATTATAACTTTACTTTGGATTCTTCCATCTTGATCTTATATCAAGATATTCTCCTTCTAGGTAGCCACTCAGTTTCATATTCAAATGGGCAAATCCCTATCTTATTCATTACTCAAAAATTCATATTCCTCTAAATTATTTATGTTTGGATCATTGTTTAAAGGGTTTAAGTAAGAAATTTCTTTCTATTTTAAAGCCATCAAGTTCATGTTTAGTCCACACAGAGCCCAAGCAATTATTTTTTTTTCAAGTTATAGTGAAACGGTTTGTTTCACTTTATTGGAGGAAAGGACATGTCTTTTAAATGACATGGTGTTTTAGAAGCCGACAGAAACTATTGTTTATGTTCTCTTCCTTCTTCAGTGTGATCCTCACGGACCCGACCCTTTTTTTTTGTATAACCATATTTTTTTATGTCAGTTTCTCCCATTTTTGGTGTCTATCTCTTCATTTTTTTCAAGAGCTGGACAATGAAACCAATTGTGAGGCCATAAATGGTTGTTTTGGCACAACCCAATTCAAAAGAACATAAACTGACGGGTCTATCTCAGTGTTTCCTCTTAGTTCTAACGAGAGAATTTAATGTTCTTGATGTCATTGAACTATCTTTCTTCTTGTCCACATGTTTATACAAATTTCATGTCCGTAAACAACATTTTCGGAAGAACTCGATTCCCCAGATTTAACACATGTTGGTTTTAAAACTATTCCCTCTCTATGTTGTGTTTCTAATAACTAGAGATGGTAGAATATAATGGTGTTCATGGTGTTTCCTTTCTGGTTTAGGGTCTAAATTATTATATGCCATGTTTTCACCAATATTTAAATAGTATATGTATAGCATGAAAGTAGAGAAGACAGAGATTCTACAAAAAGATATAGTTATATACCAGAAATGATGCCAGAGACATGCAGCAAAAATAATCTATAACCAAAATTCATCAACTTTATTTTTAGTTCCTCGTTCTTAGATTAAGTAACATAAGACTGAGACATTTATGTCAGTGAGATGGAAATATAATGAGGGAATCATAAGAACTAATGTGAGAGGAAAATATATCATCCATAGAGACAAGAATGAAAAAATATATAAACACACATGCAGGTTATCTAAACTCATAGGAGAAGTATGGAAAAATTAATTAGCCAATAATTATTCAAAAAAAAATTAGACCGATCCAGAGATAGTTTTGTACACAAATATATATATAGATATATGTATAGTGGCAGAAGACATAGATTATATATATGGCCTCAAGAATATATATATATACGACATATTCATAAACCCTCTGGACATATATCAAATAAAAACAAGGTAGAGCATAGAGACCCAGCAGAAGTAGTGAAAAAAAATCATAAAACCCTTAAGAAAAACAATTGCTTTGAGAAAAAGAATATCACAAAAGGCTTTTTTAAACCTAGCTCTGATACTATGTAAGAATCTTGGGTGTACTTGGAATCCGACTGACTTACTGAAGTAACCACACGAAATCGAAGCACCAATGTGGACCCCGATCACACTACACAGCAAATACACCACAAAGAGGAAGAGATGAGAACATTCTTATAAGAGAATCTTTTAGAGGGAGAAGAGTAATATTTTGTATATGTTATATCTTCATTAGCCTTCTCCCTTAATCCAACACCTTATATATACAATGTACGTATGGTCACATATGAATATATGCAACCCTTAAATGTACGGTTATATTGCAATAGATATAACCTTTAAACCACAAGGGATATGTCTCTTTATAACTCATGTCTCTCTATGATAGTTCCTCTTGAATCGAGCTTGGGCCCTAATCCACCAAAGGTGGACTAATAAATTCCAACAATTGGAAAAATTTAAACGTGTATATATCCTAACGAAGAATACTAAAAATAACATCTTGTTGCATTTTTATAAAAATAATTATCGCAGCATCGTGTTTAGTGTATTCATTTAAATATTTTCACCTACCAAATGGGTCTGCCCCCACTTACAATTCAGTGAGAAGTAGAAAAATAAGGCACATACACATATCCATGAATTTTGTAGCACCATCATTTTCAAAGCGTAGAGATGATTTAAGTGTAGTAATATCTTTAAAAAGGAGATCATTAATCTTTTGTAAATAGTGGAAGTCCTAACTTCAAGCAGAGTATGGAGCTGCACTTGAGTGGGTTTTCAAAAATCTTTTCAAAAATCATTTTCAGATTTGGTCTCATATTATTTTATGATTTATTTTAAGACATCCGTTTTAGGTTCATTTCTTCATATAAGATTTGTACCAATAAATTATTTGCTTGAACTCAAACTATTATAATTAATTAACGGCTCTATAGGGACGGCTGTCCACTACTGGTTTAGATGCCGCTATGCGTTTGCTTATATACAGGTGCTTCTTTACATGTCTACAGACTTGTCAGTACAAGACTGACTACACTTAAATACAAATTAAATACAATCTCCCAAATAGATAACTAATAGAAAATTAAATTTTAAGTTCTTCGCTTTATTCACCAATGTTTACCTTCTTGCCTGAGCTGAAATTTTCTTTTGGAAAAATAGGGTGAGATTCAATGAATCTCAGTAGTAATAGATATCACTCATATAAGATGCATACATATAATATGTCATATCAACCAAAGTTTCAATATAAAAACACCCCTTGGAAGAAATACATGTGTGGTTCAAGAGCTAAGAAAAACTCAATGAAATCATAAAGTATGCGGTTCAAAAGAAAGCCTATGCTTGCCTCTTTGCATTTCTACAAGTGTTTCGGTATTCTGTCAGCACTTCGATAGACTAACTAACACAAAACACCTCAGATGAGAAATCTGAGACCGTAGAATTGAAGATTATAGTGAGTAGAGGAAATTTCCTAGAGAACTTATGTAACACCCTCATTTTTAAAGAGTATAGACGGCTTAAGTGCAATTCTATCTTTAAAAAGGAGACTGATAATCTTTTGTAAACAGCAGAAGTCCCAACTTCAAGTAAAGTATGAAGCTACACTTGAGTGGGTTTTCAAAAATCTTTTCAAAAATAATTTTCAGATTTAGTCTTATATTATTTTACGATTTATTTTAAGCTATCCATTTTAAGTTCACTTCTTCATATAAGAGTTTTTACCAATAAGTTCTCTACTGGAATCCAAACTACTACGATTAATTAATAGCCCTAGATAGATAGCTGTCTACTATTGGTTCGAATACCGCTATGCATTTGCTTATATACAGGTGCTTATTTACATGTCTACGGACTTGCCAGTACGAGACTGGCATAACTTGGATACAAATTAAGTACAATCTCCAAAAATAGATAACCAATAGAAAATTAAATTCTAAGTTTGTCCTTTCATTTGCTAGTGTTTACCTTCTTACTTGAAGAACTACTTGCCCAAGTTGAAAATTTATTCTAGAAAAATAGGATGAGATTCATTGAATTTTATAGTAAAAGATATCACTCATATAAGATGTATACATATAACATGCCACGTCAACCAAAGTTTCAATACAAATAACATATTCAACATTCAGAGATAAACTCACAATATGAAAAAAGCATAAGTTACCAATTCAAGGACAATCATCCATTGCCACAGCGCTAGGAAATTCTACTGGGCCTTAGCCCTTCTTATCTAAATGTTTTAAATTCACAATGGTACAAATATGCATATAATATATTGCATAATATGTGAGAGACAAGTTACTACTTAACAAGTTTTCCAAATCTTGATTGGACATCCTAGGCAAGTGTCAAGTCCTATAAATTATAATTTACGGTGATATTGGTTGTACAGGTGCATATGGAAATGATACCAGTATTGATAATAGTGGTATCAGCATGGTATCAGTGGTATCAATGCACTTGGAAGCGGTACAAGTATCTAGTTAGTGGCATCATTGTACCTGTGCACACAGTAGTGATACCAGCACTTGTGATAGTGCTATCAGGATGATACCGACTACATTAGAGTGGTATCAATAGTATCAAAGGTATCAATGGCATGGAAGTGGTACTAATATGCCATTGGCGGTAACAGTGGTACTATTATACTTGATAGTGGTATCAATACATGTAATGGTGGTATCAGAACACAAATAGTATCAATTTTATTAATGGTATCATGATTGATATTGTGCACATACCAGTAATGATATATTGTCCATACGTAGTATTTGGTCAGCTAAAGGTAGCTGGCACAATGTTGAGGCAAGGGTAGCCTCAGGGTACCGGTGATTAGAAGCAAATAAAGCCAGTATTTGAGTTTTTGCACAAGTATAAGAAGGTTAAGCGTGTTCGACTAAGGGAAATCCTAGGATGAGTGACCCCCTAGGAATTTAAGTTGGCAAGGTCATGGAGACTTGAAGAATAGTTATTGTGTTAAGGTATCTCCATGACTAATGATCATTTAAGTTAGATGTTGTAAAGGGCATTTAGATGTCTGGAGATAATAATGGTGTAAGTATTTATTTTAAATCGGGACAGTTTTGTCGCAGTGAATACTGCCCATAAAGGTCTGTTTGATAAGGTTATGGAAATTTGAGGTATAGCAAATGTTTTGCGATTTCTCCATGTTAAGTGATGATCCTTAGTAACACTATAGGATCAAAGGAATGTAAATACAACATATGGTACTATATGATAAATGGTGACCATACCATATATTAATCCTAGAGGATCTGGTATGATGATATTGAAGGTTGGGAATAGGCTTGAATCAGATTTAAGCTGAAATAGTGCTTAGGTCGAAATATGAATGAGTCGTACTATGGTTCGATTCCATGAGGCAAGTTTGAATCTTGTGAACCTTGTGGACAGTGTTAAATCTTTAGTAATGTTTTAAGGATAATAACAAATACCATGAGGGTTAGAATATGCATTATTGATTATGATTTTAGTTTGTCTATTGGGTGTAACTGAGGAAAATGATTTCCAAACTATGTGATATTGAGGTTCTAGATTTCATGATGAACCTAACAGTTGGGTTAGAGACCCTAGGCTATATGATATTACATGCCAAATATGTTATAGTGGACCATGTGTCCAAAGGCCCTAAGACCTAGCAGACCAATGTGTCCTTAGGCTAGCAAATTTATTTAGTATTGTGTTAGGCCAATTATGATCCGTAGAATTGAGGAGCAAGATTCTTACAGACACGAATCCTTGTAGAAAGGAATATTGAAAATTTGCTAGTTGTTAAGTCTAGCATAAGGAAAGATTATGATAATAAAACATTCCCATCGAGGATTGATTAAGTGTTAGCTCTCTAATGAAATGAGAGAAAGAATTGATTTTCCTGCTATTCCACTAACTTGAGGCTATACTAGAAGTTGATCGGTGGATAACGATTGAGGTGATGAAGGCATGAATAGAAAGGGTTACCACATAATCAATCTGTAACCTAGGAATCGATTGCTAGGTTTTGATTCACAAGAATTTGAAATGGCCCATAATAATTTAAGTTGAAATGGGCTAGGACTTGGCACAGAGAAAGACATATGTCTAGTACAATCAAGTATTATAGGAGGCTCTTGTGGGACTCCTACAAGATCAATCTGACATTATAAAAGCTCAGGTTAGGAGATAAATATTAGAGTGCGCAGTGAAAGTCTGTGACTCTGTGTTGAGTACAGGAAGTTGAATAAGGTGATTGTTGAGCTAAGCACCCACTTCCTGGAATTGATTATTTGCTCAATCATTTGTCTGGTTCCTGTGTGTTTCCCAAATTGAGTTAAGATTGGGCATCAATGACTTGAGGGAAAGGCAAAGGATGTATTGAAAACTACCTTCATGACCAGATATGGCCATTATAAGTTTTTTATGATGCTATTTGGCCTGACCAATGTACCTGCCATGTTTATGGACTATAGGAATCAGACTTTTCGTTCGTACTCGAACTAATTCATAGTAGTCCTCATTGATGATATACTAGTATACTGGCAGAGTCGAATGGAACACGAGAAACATTTGAAAATCATATCGAACATACTGGAATCTAAGCAACTCTATGCCAAGCTGAGCAAATATGAGTTTTGGCTTTCAGAAGGTAGACTTTTGGCCTATATAGTCTCACAACAAGGAGTCTCTATGGATCCTTGCAAGTGGGAGCAGTATAGAGTTGGAAAGGGCAAAGACCATGGTTTATGATACACAGTGTTCTGGGTCTTGTTAATTATTATGAGGAGTTATGTACTTTTGCCCGAAAAACTCAACATTATGCATGAGATGATGATTGTGAGAGGAGCTTCACAGGCGGTAATAGCCGGTACAAAGTGCCAATGAAGGTAGTGTCATTACAGTGTTGATAATCCCAAGTCCACGATGGGCCTTTGTTATCTTTACTGATGCCAGTCAGCATGGATTGAGAAGTGAATTAAATCCCAGATGCGAGTAGGCAGGGATTGGAATATGTTTTGATGCGAACTGAGTGAGGCATATGCATATTGTTAGTTGAAGCTTCATGAATTGAACTATCACACCCATAATCTTGAGTTGACGATAATAGTGTTGGATTGAATCTAAAAACATTGCATTTATGGTGTAATCGTAGAGTTTTACTACGACCACCAGGGTTTGAAATGTTTGTATGATAAAAAAGAACTGAAGGTGAGGAATCACATATGGATGGAGTTGCATAAAGATTTTAACCTGGAGATAAAGTATTATTGAAGAAAAGGTAATGTCATTTCTAATACATTAAGCTATAAAATGATGCAGGTAGCAGCGATGAGGATTTGTGAGCAGAAACTTATTAAGGTTTTGGAGATCTTAGTCTATCTAAGAAGATTTTGATCAGTATGAATAATGTCAGTGAGACATGTAAGGATCTGAGAGCAGCAATTAAAAAAGCTCAGATTAAGGATAGATGAGCACAATCTATCAGGAACATGTAACTAAATACGAGGAAGTGAATATATGGGATTATTTGACATATGAGGTCATACCTGACCGAGTCAATTATCGGTAGGAGGAATAGCTTAGATATAGGAGTATCTTGATCATAAAAGTTGTTTGGAAGGGATTATCTCCTAGAAGAGCAACATGGGAAATAGAGAAAGATATGCTAAAGTGTCACCCAGAGTTTAAGGTTGTGTATATATAGCAAATTTTAAGGATGAAATTTATTTAAGTAGGGGAGAAATGTAACACCCAAATTTTATTTATCAATATGTATGGTAATTGTTGGAAATAGTCAATGAAATAAAATGGTGAATATTCACTAGTGGAAAAATCACTTTTAAGACTGGTTAAAAATGACATTTTAGATTAGTTCTAGATTCGGTCTTGATACAGCCGATCTTAAAAGTTTGCTACTTTTAAGACCGGTTAAAGAACCGGTTTCAAAAAAATGTTTTGAGACCGGTTAATTATAAAACTAGTCTAAAAATTATTATTTTTAGACCGGTTATCAAAGTAACGAGTCTAAAAAGTTAAACTTTTTAAACCAATTCTAAAAATAACCGATCAAAATAGTTTAACTTTTTAGACCGGTTTTACAAAAACCGGTCTTAAAGTAATACTTTTAAGACCAGTTGGAATATCCCGATTTGTGACTAGGGCTAATGACTTTGAGATTTATTATAATTAATGTAATTAACACTTTTGGTGAAATATGATATGAATTTGTTAGGAATATTCATTAGTGCTTAGAGATCAAGGGTTAAGATCTTTTGGCTATGGGTCGGAATCCTACGTTTTGCATTGTGTGAGCTCATGGTGGAAGTGATTAAGATATTGACACGTGGCATAGTGTAGGCCATTGAATAAGGCATAAGAGACAAAATATCACTTTTTCTCTCTCTTCTCTCTCCTATTCGGCTAGGTGTGTGTGTGGGAGAGGGAAGTGCACATTATCATCATCATTCCATCTCTCATCTTCTCTCTCTAGCCTCCATAGTTTCTGGCGATCAAGGGGAAAAAGAAGAAGAAAATGGTGAGATTTTGATGATTTGATTGATCCCTAATGCCCTAAACCTCTTATCTAATGTAGTGCATCTCATTCAGAGCTTCATTGTGGTGATTTCAGATAACATGAATATGCATTAGAGTTGGACAATAGAAGTGTGGTAAATACAACATCATGAACCATTATTGCCAAAGAATAAAGCAATGGACTTCATGGAGCGCTTCATTATTTTCCAAAAACTACATGAGCATTTCTAAACCCTCTCTTTATATTTTGAGCTTACTTTGCATATCCTTGATTATGAAAGTTTTCTTGAAAATCTCTCCAAATTGTCTCAAATTTTTTTTTTTTTTCATGAAAACCATTTTTTTCCATTTGCATCAAATTATAAATGAAACTTCTTTCAAAATGGGGGAGAGAAACTTCTTTCAAACCGAACAAAAGAAGCAGCCGCACTCCAACGGATATATTGAAATACTCAAACGGTCATCAATCTTCATCAACTATAAATACAAGAGATTCAAACAGAACACAACAACGCAAAACATGCTAATATTATGAATCATCGACTTCTACCTGAATACTCTCTATTCTTATCTATTTTCTATATCATGTATATTTGAGAGAGTTATTTGTATTGTACTCTAGTGAGCATTTTTCCCACTCTGTAAGAGAGTTTGTAAACACTTATATTTTTGAATTGATCTCAAGGTAGAGGGGCCTTAAGAAGGTTGATTTTCTTATAGAAGAAGCTGCAGAGAGAATTACCGGTAAGACTTTCTGATCATAAGACTTACAAGGTGCAAGTAGTAGAGAATGTTGCTGCTCGTAAGACTTACAAAGGTGTAAGCAGGATAGAACGTTACTGCTCGTAAGACTTGCACAAGTAAGTAGGAGAGGAAGATCTTTGGGATTTCTCTGCTCGTAAGACTTGCTGTAAAAGGGAGTATTTCGGTGAGAGAATTGTAAAAGGTTTCACAAGTACCCGGCTAAACTTGTGGGATTGTAAAGGCTTTTCTTATGCCCAGATTAAACAAGAAGATAGTGGATTTGAAAATCTCAGAAGGAGCCTGGGGACTGGACTTAGGCCATCGCAGATTGGACCGAACCAGGATAAATAACAGTTTGCATACTCTCTTCCTTAAACTCTTATATTTCCAACATATATTAAATGTTGATTTATGATTCATTACTTTCATATTTATTGCTTCCACTAAGATGCGAAAAGATTTTCAAAGTTCTTAAGTTTTTATCTTACACTCAATTCACCCCCTCTTGGGTGTCAGCCGGTTCTAACAACCCTAAGGGCAGGTGCTACCCAAATTCACCCTAATCATGTGTAATTAGTATTTAAATGGTTAAACATGTGATTAGAAGTGGAAAGGAAGTAGTTAAATAAGAGAAATCAAGAAAACACATTCTCTCTTTTAAGACCCTAATTTCGTCTAGCTACTATGCACTCATGGTAGAGTTGGAATTTTGTAATTTTGAAGGTTCCATTGGATTTAGAAGGGAAAAATGTATGGGAATATAGGAGTTCATGATTTTTGGGAATTTCTATAGAAATCTGGAAATTTTTGAATTACAAGTGTATGTTGTTTGAGTTACCACCAGTGAGGTAGTGTTGTTGTGCAATGGATTTTGTAGGGCAAACCTAGTTCAAAAAATATGCAAATATACAAGATTAAAGTAGAGACGTAGAAATTTAATTTGATAGGTGGTACAAAACTTGTGGACCTGTATACTAAAAGATATGGATTTTTGAAGTTGTGCTTTGTTTCTGGAGAGAAATCTGAAACAACTTATGTTTTGCGAATTTCTGGGAATAATATGAGTCTAGTAATCAGATTTGGGTATTTTTCATGAAATTATATTTAAATATCTTCATGTAGGCTTTGGAATCAATCAAGTTAGATATTTATAGAATTAATTACAAATTTCCAAAGTTGATTGAAAAACTGCCCATTTTCTGGAAAACTGTGAAACTACACTATGCATAGTTGTACTCTGCAGAAATTATTGAAACCATGATAGATAACCAAAAAACAATGAATAAAGGTAGTAATGGTTCAAGCAATAACCAGTTACTTGTAAACTTGGAATTTTATGACAAGACAGTTGTGGCTAAGCCGAATCAAGATGTTAGATGGTTAGGCAGGAAAGGGCTATTTCAAGTAGTAACTCTATCTTTCATATATTATGTAAATGTTTATATGCTTTTTGTAAGCCATCTTTCATAATATGTATGATGTACAGTACCTACGGGTACACCAAACCAAGTGCCTATGGGCACACTGATACGTTTCCGACTGAATTGAACTGAATTATGTGTTATTATAATATTCTTGTATATGGTACTTGGCATATTTATTATTGCATTTTCTATGATCAATTATATATTGCTACTGAGATTCAATCTTTCCATAAATATATAAAGTTTATAGCAGGAAAAAATGGTATTCATCAGTAATTGAAGGTTCCAATCAAGATCAAGAGAAGACTTTGGTTATTGAAATATCTTTTATTATTTCAAAGTTTGTAATAATATGTACAAACTCCTGTAGGTGAGCAACACAGGAATAACATAAATATACTGATATATTGACACAAGTACTTAATTACATCTCAAGTTTTCCTTGCAATGTTTGATAATATTTACATAGTTATCCAAAATATCAAAAGTAAAAACTACACTATAACCATAGTCTTTGTCTTGGGAAACATGCCCATCAGTTCCTTATACATACATCCTTACCTTTTGAGCCGCTGGCACCTGCTGAGATATTTTTGTTTAGAAAAAGGGTTGAGATTCTAAGGAATCCTAATAGCAACATACAATCAAATATATAAAATGTGAGAATTAAATATGTAATGGTAGATTTTGTGAATCATAGGGTATGAATTTGACTATTTGGTATTTTCTGATGTTTTCTGCGTTTCTAGTCTCTGATGCACAACACTCGAGCAGAGGAAGATCATGCTCTAGTGCTTTGTGTATTTTTCCTTTTCTGCTTCGAGTTTTGCTTGGGTTCTATGAATGAGGCTCGAGTGCACTTCTGTATCCGTGAGTGAGGTTGATGATCATTCGAGTGAGCAAGGGCTTGCTCAAGTGATGGTACGAATCTAGGGTTAGGGTTGCTCTCGGGTTATCACTCGTTGTGTTGCACTTTCGGGGACTCGAGCATATTTGGAGTCATCACCCGAGTACAAAGTTTCATGCTCGAGTGTTGTGAGCACTTTTTGGTCGTTGTAGTTGCTCACTGTCAAACACTCACGAGTGAGAATCATTCTTACTCGAGCACGAGTCGTTCATTACTCGAGTGAGGTCGTCTTCACTCGAGTGATCCAGTCTAAAATTTGTATATTTTTGCCTTCAGAAAAGGGGTCTTCAAGGTAGCTTCTTCCAACCCTTTAGGCATATGTTTAGGCCTCTAATAGTCGCCTAAAGAGTCCCAAATGATAACCAACTTAGAGTATTATGAAATTAAGAACTTGGAAAAGAGATTGATCGGTTGTCCCTACTTTGGTTATAGGATTTGACATCTGTCAGACACGTGAGCCCACTGTGCCAAAGATTGTCAGGAAAGATACAGGTAGTGACTTCTCTCTTATACTTTGTGTAAATGTATTGTATGTTTTCCTATCATGCATTGTGTGCTGCTGCTGCTTTGTGCCTTTTGGAGCTTTGTGCATTGTGGAACTATATGCCTTGTGATACGTTGTGCTTTGTGATACGTTGTGCATTATGGTGCTGCTGCATGGTGATTACCACGAGAGCGGGCTTAGTGTTTATAGCGAAAGCTGGCGTTGAGATTGCAGTGGGCTTATTATGTGATTTGATTTCTCAAGTAGTTATATCCGCACATGAATGTGAGACCACGAGCAATTATGTTTTGAACTAATTTTTGGAAATACCCCATCTTGTGATGAGGGATTATAAATGGTTGATTTCAATTTATTGGTCTCTATTTCACCTAAATTTCATAAACCGGATGTAATTACAGTGAGGGGTTACGCCGGTTCTTTTCAAAACCGGTTTAAAATGTACTTTTTAGACTGGTTTTGAAAAGAACCGATCTAAAAAGTTTTTTTTCTTAAAAAGAATTACTCCATTTAAAACATTTACTCAGCCAGCAAGCCAACCATTTCCCCTGTCAAAACATTTCACTCAACAAGCAGCCATTTCAACGACACAGATAGAATCATAGAAAGAATAAACTCATAATCACAAGAAAAATCATAAAATTATGGCTAAAATTAAATACTTTATACACTATCTTCTCAAGCAACCCAAACTAATTGAAATGGAAACAAAGTTCATCATCTTCATCAACACTTATTCATTATGGCCAAAATACTTTATACACACTCTTCTCAGGCTGATGATCACTAGCTGGCTTTGGAGCATCTATACTAGACACCTCATATGCTTTATTTTCCTGTTCCAACATCAAAAAATTAATAGTTTTAGTTTATATATACCAATAACAATAAACATAATTCAAATATATTTTATGATAATTATTTTAGCTAACTAACCTTCAAAGTAGTTTTATAAAGGGATATCTTCCCATATCCCTTCATGATGATCGTTTATTGTATCGTGTTCATTGTCTGCTTCATCTTTTTCGTTCAATTCTGGTAAACCCCTAGAAAAAGAAGGAGTCTTAAGAAGATCATTCATTAAACAACTTTCTTGATTCATGTCATTGACCTTTTTTCCTTGGAGAGCTACAGACCACATTTTATTTGCCTCATCGTTAATATAGAACGCTTTTTTCGGTTGATATGCCATAATAAAGGTTCATCTCCAAAACTTCTACTAATCAAATAAACCAATGTAAATCCCAACTGATCAATTACTACACCACTGTTGACATCAACCCACACACATTTGAAAATGGGAAATTTAATTTTAACATAATCAACCACCCAAATTTCTTCAATAACCCCATAATAAGGTATTGCTGCCAATCTAGGGTTCTTATCTTTCAAACTAGAGAAGTGCATAGATTCAGCGACTAATATAACCCCATTGTTCTGGATGGTATTCCTATCATTAAGGGACTTCATGTAAAAGTGAACTTGTTGCAATACATCAGGATCGACACTCTTTACTATAGCCCCGCATCTACCCCCTTCTTTATCATGATGTTCAGGAAGCCCAATATATCTTACATTTGACAGGTAATCTTGACAAAACTCCATGGCTTCTTCAAAAACATATTTTTCAACAATAGATGGTTTAGGCCGATTTGCATTTTTCACATACCCTTTTAGGAATTTCATAGTTCTTTCAATTGGGTACATCCACCGTAAATAAATAAGGCCATAAAACTTTATCTCCCTCACTAGATGAACAATTAGATGTACCATGATGTTAAAAAAAGAGGGAAGAAAAAGGCTCTCAAGTTGGCACAAGATCATATATCCTTTATTTTCCAGTTTATCCAATCTTTCTGTCTCAATAACTTTACTACAATAGCATTGAAGAAGAAACAAAGTCTAGTCAAAATATGTTGAAGATCATATTCGTCAATGCCTTTAATAGCTAATAGGAGTAGTTATTGCATTAAGACATGACAATCATGAGACTTTAGCCCTACTAACTTCAAGTCTTTCATCAACACAAGCTTCCTAAAATTTGGAGAATACCCTGAAGGAACTTTGATGCCATGTAAACACTCATAGAAGCCTCTTTTCTCATCCTTAGACAAAGTATGAGCATATGGAGGACAAAAAGTTCTCTTACCATATGCCTTTGGAAGCAAGTCTTCTTGTATCCCCATTTCTTGCAAATCTAATCTTACCTTCATGCCATCCTTAGAACTACCTTGTATGTTAAGCAGTGTCCTAATAATACTATCACGTACATTTTTCTCCACATGCAAGAAATTAATACATTGTCTCACATCAAGATTGGGCTAATACGGAAGATTGAAGAAGACATACCTCTTTTTCCATTTATTTTTTTTTCATTACTATTCTTTGTAGTCTTAAAAAGGATAACATTCACCTTTTTCACCTTTTTATAAACTTGCTCCCCAATCAATGCCTTCGGAGCATCTTCAAACTCTTGTCCACCAAAAATAGCTTTCTTTGTTCTACGATACGGGTGGCCTCATCTAAGAAATCTCCTATAGCCAAGATAAATTGTCTTTCTTCCATGTTGAAATTGATGGTAGCATGTTCCTTTTTCACAAATCGGACATGCTTTATGGCTTTTAACACTATATCCTGACAAGTTTCCATATACAGGGAAGTCATTTATAGTTCAAAAGATCAGGGTTCTCATTTAAAAAACCTCCTTCTTGTTTGCATCTAAAACATCAACACCTTTATCCCACAACTCTTTCAAGTCTTCGATCAAGGGTTCTAGGTAAACATCTATGTCATTTTTGGGTTATTTTGGTTCTGAAATTTATATAGACAACATAATGTACTTTCATTTCATGCATAACAGAGGAGATAAGTTGTAAATTACCAACAGAACAGGCCATAAACTATGTATACTACTCAGCCTACCAAAAGGGTTCATGCCATCCATGATAAGCCCAAGCCTAAGGTTTCTAGGCTCTTCATTGAAGATAGGAAATAATTGATCGATTTTCTTCCATTGAGAAGAATCAGCCGGATGTCGAAGCTTTCTATCGAATATCCTCTCATCCATATGCCATCTCAAATTTTTTCAATTGTTTTCATTAGCAAACAAGCGCTTGAACCTTAGTATGATTAGAAGATATCACAACACTTTTGGAGGGGCATTATTTGATTTGTACCTCGAGGTTTCACATATTGGACATTATTGTTCCTCTTCATGCTCTTTTGTATACAATATACAATCATTAGGGCATGCATGGATCTTTTTATACTTCATCCCCAGTGAACACAATATTTTCTTAGCATATAGTATCGAGAAGGCAACACATTATCATCTGAAAGCTTGTCCTTAAAAGCCTTAACCATTTTTGAAAAACTCTTGTCGCTCCATCTATGCCGTGCTTTCAAGCTTTCCAATTTCAATATTGCTTTCAACAATTGGTATTTTTTACACCCTGGGTATAGCGGCGTCTCAGCATCACTGCATATATTACCATATGCATGTGATTGCTCAAAAGCCTCTTCTCCTACATCACGAATAATATCCTCTATCCGATAATCCATATCCGTGTCATTATCATTAAAGGTCACTCCCCCCTGTTGAGATGAACTTGGCATTTCCAATTCTTCCCTATGCCATACCCATACTGTATAACTCTTATAAAATCCTTCACAAATTAAATGTGTATATATATCTGCAGCACTTAGTCGCTTCTTATTCAAACATACTACACAAGGGCAATAAAACCTCCCACTACTATCATCGGCATTTCTTCTAGCAAAGTCTAAAAAAGCCTACACCCCATTATCATATCCAACACTCATTCGTTTAACATTTATCCAACTATGATCTATATATATATCTCAACACTTGTATCACCCTATGTCCAACAGGAAAAGGATAGACAAAAAACAACAACCATAGAATTTTAGAGATTTCATCGAATTTTAACATGCACCATTTGAAACTAACTAGTATTGTTTCAACAAACTAATAACACTGACAATCAAACAATCACACTAAATTAAAACAGAACTTAGAATGATATTACTCCAAGTTAGATATCACAAGTCCGAGCATATTATTTACTTTTGGTCCAAAACAAGAAAAACGTATATGTAGTAATAATAAAGTCATCATACAGTTTTCCCTTTCACCTTAATTATTTTTTTCTACAATTATTTTGTGTTTAACTATATTATAAGAGTTAATATTGTTGAGAATAAGCAAATACAAGCAGAAAGTTGAGGGTTTTACTTAACAAAACACTAAACTGATTGAAGACCAAAGAGTGAGCTTCAACCCAAAGTCACGGTGGCGCCAACTGAGGTTAAAATGAAGTCTTGAAATTCACGGCACTGATAAAGGGAAGTCAAGGCAGGGGAGAATGGTCACTACAGAGAATAGAGGTGGAGGCGGAGGCAGAGGAGAGTAATGATGACCAAAGAATAGCGACGACGAACACAGTAATGACAACGGTAATGACAGAGGAGAGTTGAATAAATGAGGAACGGGGCGCAATAGACGAGTTCTAAACAAGTAGGGACAGAGTTCATAGAGAAATGGCGAAAAGAGAAGAAAGGGTTCATAGAGCACGTGAGTAAAAATACGAGAGAAAAAGTTCACCTTTTAGAACGATTTCTTCTAAAAACCTGTCTTAAAAGGGTTAAAAAATATTTTTTAATGTGACACATTTAAGACTGGTTTTAATAAAAAGCGGTCTTAAATGTGTCATATTTTTAACTTTTAATTTATTTTGTTATTTTTAGACCGGTTTTATTTATAACCGGTCTAAATAATTTTTTTAAGACTAGTTTTTTGGAAAACCGGTCTTAGAAGTTTTATATAATTACAAAATTGCCACCATTCAAATTTTTAAGACCTTATCCACCATAAATGGTCTAAAAAGGGAATTTTATACTAGTGATTTATGAAACTTGAAATTTATCAAGTTAGTAAATTTTCATTTTCATGAAGATTGGGCTAAAACAAATTATGAAATTAATTCTTGGGCTTTCCAAAAGCCTAATATTAAGGCCCAAAGTAGAGGAATACAAGAAAATAATATTTGGCCCAATATTAATGTTAAATTTGGTCATAGGAATTAAATATTGGAAATTGAAAGATGAACAATGCTTCTAATGAAATTTCCTATGAGGCAGTGAGCTTGTCATGTGATTTTATATGACCAAAGGATTAGCAACAATTATAAGATTTTACAGGGTGAAAGTAGACATCCTAAGCTTTAATTGATAGGTATGGGTAATTTGTGGAGCTGTATGTAAAAAGTTATGAACTTTTGAATTTTATCTAGTAAAACTAGAAAGTTTTTGGAACAACATCCAAAGAATTTAATTCTGGGAATTTTGTGTTTCCAATTTGCAAAGTGTTATATTTTTCCTTGAAACTATACTTAATAAGGGTTCTATAACCTTTGAAAGCACTCTAATTCGATGTCTACAAATTAAATTATGATTTTTCAAAATTTGGACAGAAAATATGCCTGAATTTTGTGAAAATCCGAAAGGGTTAAGGTGCAAAAATACATATGTGATTGTCCTCGAAGTGCACTCAACACCAAATGCTTTTTTAGGTGCAACAGTGACTATGTGGTTACAAAATAGGTGCAAAAATACCCTTTGACCGTTAGTTTGACTTTTTGACCTTAAAAGTAATGACGTGTACGATGACATGGATGCTAGAGTGACATTTTGGGAAAAAAACTTGCTGACTGGTAAAGCTTTGCAATTAATATTACCCACATTTCACTATTTTACTATCACCTTCGCTGAAGTAGATTCAAATCTGAGTGCAGAGTGCTTAACTCACTCAGCAGAGCTGCTGCCCTAAAAAATATACTGATTGCTCAATTTTTTCCCAACCCTAGATTCCCAATATTATTAAATTAAAATCATTATAATACATATATTATATTACTAATTTTTATTAAATTATATGATTTATTAGGAAAATTTGATTTTCAACAAGTTCTTTTTTCAGAATGTCACTCCAGTATCCATGTCATGGTACACGTCATCACTTTCAGGATAAAAAAGTCAAACTAATAGTCAAATTATTAAACTAACGGTCAAAGGGTAATTGTCACTCATTTCTTAGTCGGGAGCTACTGGATAATTTCTTCCTTGATTACTCTAGTGGCCCCTTAAGTAATGTCTCAAATAACTCTAAAGATTACTCGAGTAATCCTTTTGAGTAATCCTATTCAATTCTTGACAGAGAGCTTACTGGAACAAATTCTCACACATTACTCGAGTGGTCCCTTGAGTAAGGTTTCAAATAACTTTGCATATTACTCGAGTGATCCCTTCAAGTGAATTGTTGATTTTGATTCAAAACATGGAAAATTATATATCATCATAAAGCTCTCATCGTCTACATTCCAATGCAACAAGAATTAGCTCTAAACCCATTGTATACAAATTGTTATGATCCAAGGAATGTCTACTGTACTTAGACAATGTCTGAAACCAAGAACAGCAACTTCCAGAGAGCATAAATCTTAGTTTATACCTTGAAATGTGACAAATTATATATCCATGGAAAGCTCTTTAAGTTTACTTTCATATGACACTAGTACGTCATAATCCGATTTGTAATTTGGGAGTTATGTCCAAAATACCGAACTTGTCCTAGAATATGATAGTGATTCATTTGTCAACTTCAACAGATCTTAGCTCTCTTATATAAACTCCTTTTAATGTGATCTTGGTGTCCATAGTTCGTGTTGGGAGTCTAGTTTCATATACCACTGGTTTCAGCTCAATCCAATGTGTGGTTAGAGAGATATGTCCAAAATACCGAACCTCTATCCTATCACACAAAAACAGTGTAATATCCTGGATTGTAATCAAGGGATAATAACTTCAAATGATGTAATTAATGCTAATTAAGCATATTTGAAGTATATATTGTGTAATGTGATATCAAGATCATTAGTGATGATTTAATGAGTAATGTATTAATCAGGGCTAAAACGGTAAATTTACCAACCGTCTTGTTAGTTATTGATGAGAAAACCCCTTAGTAATAAAGATCAATGGTTGAGATTGAAAGATCTAAGGGTGGAATCTTGTGTATGTAGATTTTTGTGAGATCATGGTAGGAGGAAGGAGATGATGACAAGTGGCAAGAAAAGGGCCATTGGATGAGTCAAAGTTTTCAAACTTTCCCTCTCTCCCTCTTAAGTCGGTTTGTGCATGGGAAGAAGGAAAGAATGATCATCACCTCACCAACTCATCTCTCTCTCTTCATTCCTCCATTTCCGGCGAGTAAGCAAGAAAGAGAAAAGTAAGGGTTTGAATTTTGTTAAGGTAAATGATCCTATATACTTATGTACCCTTCATTAATGTTGATCAAGAGGTTGAGAGCTTGACTTCTATGATTTCAGAATTTCCATTGGTGGTGTATGATTGTTGGACAAATCTGAAAGTTGGTGGAATCAAGGTGTTGATTTCAGCAAGTTAAAGAGGTAGGTTTGTGATGCATTTTGATATATATGTCAAGATGTTTGCCTAATCAATGAGAATTCTGGAAATTTGACCTAATTATGATGTTAATTAAAGGGTAGGCTTTGATTAGTGGGTCACTGTTCATTTGGTCAGTTTGACACTTGGGAGTGATTAGAAGTTGACTTGAAGTTGAATAAGTGAAAGGTGTTAAGTAGTGGTTTTGATGGATTATGGTTTAGAGAGGTGATCTTGATGTTTGAGTTGAATTTGGGTTGTTTGTGGTTGCCAATGGGTTCCTTGTGTTGAAATAAGTGAGAATGAGTTATGGTATGAGTTTTAGGACCATTGGTAATCAATTGGTAAATTTTGGGAAAACCATATCAGTTCAGCGTTTTGGGCATCTGTCAGGATTTCTCGAGTGAGGGAAGAACTCACTCGAGCACAGGATGAACGTGCTCGAGTGAGCATGTTTGTGCTCGAGTGAGGGTGCATGAAATCACTGGGGGTGAGCGTCTCGGGTGATCACTCGTGGGTGGTTGCCAAGAGTGCGCTGGCACTCGCGAGTATTGGGAGCAAGCATCGGGAGATCACTCGAGCACTGGAGTGTGTGCTCGAGTGACTCTGTTGCCTGGGAGTTGGGTTGCTCTCGGGTGGACACTCGCGGGACCTCACTTCCTTGTGCTCGCGAGCACTGAGGATCAGTGCTCGAGCACAGGTGTTTGTGCTCGAGTGAAGGTGGAGGACGATGTTGAGAGATGCTCTCGGGTTGTCACTCGCAGGCCTCACTTCCGTGGTGCTCGAGTGCGTCTGAGGTCTCTTCTCGAGCACAGCCTCTTGTGCTCAAGTGAGAGTGTAGGTTTGTCACGGGAGTTGCTCTCGGGCAAGCACTTCCTGCGTCTCACTCGCATGTGTGCTCGAGTGAGAAAAGGGGTCATGCTCGAGCACGGCCTTCTGTGCTCGAGTGAAGAGTCCAAAAATAAGTGTTTAGCTTTCTAAAGGGAGATCTTTGGGGATAGTTAACCTAACCCTTTAGGCATATGTTTAGGCATTTAATGGCCATCTAAAGAGTCCAAATGAATACCAACTTAGAGTGTTATTGAATTAAGAACTTGGAAAAGAGATTGACTAAATGTCCTTATTTGATTATAGGATTTGACATCTGCTATCCTCGTGAGCCTACTGTGCTAGCAACCGTCAGGAAAGGATCAGGTAGTGACTTTTCTTTTGTACCAAATATGATGCATTGCATGTGTGTTTTATCGTTGATTGGAAATGGGTTCGTATGCTGCGATCTTTGTGGAGTTGTGTTAGCACTGTCATTCCGATAGTCCCTGAGTAGCTAACAACGGTTCGGGTGTAGGCAGTGTGCCTTCCCGGCGGAGAAAGGGGATGAGGATGAAGTGTGAGATATGTGATATGTGAGCCGAAAGGCTATTTGTGAGGCCGACGGGCCATTTGTGAGAGTCGGATAGCTGTATGAGCTATAAGGCTATATTTATGCACTGCCACGCCAATAGTCCCTGAGTAGCTAGTAACGGTTCGGGTTAGGACTATGTGCCTTCCCGGCGGAGAAAGGGGATGAGGGTGGAGTGTGATATGTGCTGCTGCTGTTGATGATTTGCTTACATGTTGTGTGCTTATATGTGGTATAAATGTTTTGTTACTACTGGGATTCTTTTGAATCTCATTCTTTCCTTGAACTAACCTTTCAGACAGGGCGAGTGGCTCCAAGGAGAAGCGCGTGACCCGGAGTGGTTAGAGTCTCCTAGGGACATAGTATGGATTATGTTGGCTGTTCATTTTGGACAAGAGATTACTGTATAACGTTTTGAGTTGTAAATAGTTGGAATACTTGGTTTTGTAATCCCCTAATCAGGTGATAGAACTCTATGTGTATATAGACAAACTCGGGGGTTGCCGGGATTTTGGTTATACACTCTGTCATACATAAATGTAGATAAACTGCACAGGTGATTATATTCGATAATTGAACTTGAGACCGGAAGAAGAGTAAAGTTTTGAAAATTTTGTAAAGACCCTACTACTAAAGGGAACATTTTATGGGTTTTGAATTATTTGACGGTCTCTAATTTAATTTAATTACCTAATATCGAATTATATTCATGTGATTAAAGGCAGGGTGTTACATTTTGGTATCAGAGCTGTAGTTCCTGGCAAGGGTGCTGTAGTTCCTGGCAAGGGTAGAGGTTGCTAGGATAGATCCCTTAGTTGGTTTAGGGATATAGGATTATTTGTGAATGATTGTGGTGTATGCACATATATGTTTTATTGACATGGATGTATATATGTGAGTTTTGTGACTATATGTGCATACCATCTCTATTGAATTAATGGGGCAAGTTGTTTTTAGAATGAAGAAAACTAGAGGACGCCCCAAAGTTCCGCGTGTAGACCCTGTGGTGGAGGTCGATGATGAAAATCCACCAGATGCAATGCAAGAATTAATGGGTTTAATTAAAGATCAGCGGGATATGATAACTGAGTTGAGAGACGAGCTCAGAGCAGAGAAGGCAAAGAATAAGGAAGTTCCGGCTCAGGCTACTCCGGAAGAAACTCAAGAGGAGACCCGACCTGAGGATACTGCCGAGGGGTCAGCACGACCTCAGGAGTCCCCACCTCATGTTGCTCTGAATCAAGAGTCTCATGGAATACCGCTCAGAGAGGAAAGAGACCTGCAGTTTTGGGTCAACAGATTCTGTAAGCATCTACCTCCGGCATTCAGAGGAAGGTTCGACCCTCAAGCGGCTGAAGACTGGCTGTACCGGCTGGAGAAAATATTTGAAGTACTTTGTTGTCCAGACGACGTAAAGCCACGGTTGGCAGTCTACAAACTAGAGGGTGATGCGGATCGTTGGTGGCGGAATATCGCCTCAACATTGAAGAGTAGTAAGACGCCATTGACTTGGGAGCTGTTCCAACAAGAGTTTAACGAGAAGTATTTTCCCAAATCAGTGCGGCTGGAGAAGGAAACAGAATTCCTGAATATCAGGCAAGGGGACACAGAGAGCTTTGACGATTATTTGTCCCGTTTTGTTCGGTTGGCTCGATACTCCTCCTATCTCTGGTTTAAGGATGATGAAGAATGGAGTTCTGATATGCTTATTCACGGTCTGAGGCGGAAATTGAGGAAGCGCCTGGCTACTCATCAATTTACTAAGTTCAACAAGGCGGTTGAACAATGCAGGATTACGGAGAATAACTTGAGAGAGTTGTATCCTGCCGGAGTTACTAGCCACCGCAGTGAACCCAGTAAGGGTAACGCCGCTCAGAAGCGGAAAGGCCAAAGATCTTCTTCATACAGAGGTGGTGACAAAAAGCCCTATCAGCCTAAGGGTCGCGAGTCTCAGAGATTTGGGACTGAGGAGAAATGTCGCCGTTGCAACAAATCACATTATGGGAAAAACTGTCAGGGAGAGATGGTTTGTTTCAACTGCAAGCGGCCAGGACATCTTGCTAAAGATTGTCAGCAACCGAGAGCCGAACAGAGGCCGAAGACACAGGGTCGAGTGTTCGCGATGACCCACGAGGAGGCTCGTAGATCTCCTGAGTTGATACAAGGTAAAATCTCTCTAAATGGTTATTTGTTACAAGCATTGTTCGACTCGGGTGCCAGTCATTCCTTCATTGCGTATGATTGTGTAAAACGCCTGGGTATGCATGTGCATAAGTTACCATTTGATCTGGTAGTGTCAACTCCGATGGGTGTTAAAGCCTTGACCACAGAAGTTTGTCTGAATTGTGTTATATCTGTGGAAGGGCACCAGTCTGTTATAGACCTGATTTGTCTGCCGCTTTACCAATTGGAAGTCATCTTGGGTTTTGATTGGTTAACGGCAAACAACGTGTTACTTGATTGTGGGAACAAGAGGATAGTATATCCTGTTTCTCAGAGGGCTGAGGTTGTGAATGCGAGTATAAATTTCCTTTCGACAGCTAAAGCTGAGAAGTATATTGAGAAGGGTTGCCAGGGGTATATGGTATTCTTCCCCGTTCAGGGGGAAACTGGTGAAACCTTGAGTAATATACCCGTGGTAAATGAATTCCCTGAGGTGTTTCCGGATGACCTTAGCGGATTGCCTCCTGAGAGGGAAGTTCAATTCCCAATTGACATTTTACCTGGAGCTGGTTCTATTTCAAAGGCCCCATATCGTATGGCCCCAAATGAGATGGCGGAGTTAAAGAAACAAATAGAAGATTTGCTTGAGAAAGGGTTTATCAGACCCAGTGTGTCGCCTTGGGGAGCTCCAGTGTTGTTTGTAAAGAAAAAAGATGGGAGCCTTCGCTTGTGCATCGATTACAGAGAATTGAACAAAGTTACTATCAAGAATAAATACCCACTTCCTCGAATTGATGACCTTCTAGATCAGTTATCTGGATCATGTGTATTCTCAAAGATTGATCTAAGGTCAGGGTATCATCAGCTGTGAGTGAAAGCAGAAGATGTTCCAAAAACTGCTTTCAGGACCCGGTATGGTCATTATGAGTTTCTGGTGATGCCATTTGGGCTAACCAACGCACCTGCGGTCTTCATGGATTACATGAACCGTATCTTTCGACAATATCTGGATCAGTTTGTTGTTATGTTTATTGATGACATTCTGATATATTCCAAGAGTATGGAGGAGCATGAGCATCATCTGAGAGTTGTATTGAATATTTTGCGTGAGAAGCAACTATATGCTAAGTTGAGCAAGTGCGAGTTTTGGCTATCGGAAGTGAAATTCCTAGGCCATGTTATCTCGCAAGAAGGGGTCTCTGTGGATCCCAGTAAAGTGGAAGCAGTGCTAGACTGGAAGAGGCCAGAATCTGTGGCAGAGGTACGCAGTTTTCTGGGTCTTGCCGGTTACTACCGGAGATTCATTCAGAATTTCTCCCGTATTGCGTTACCAATGACCAAGCTCACGAGAAAGGATCAGCCGTTTGTGTGGGACGAGAAATGTGAAAAATGTTTTGTGGAGCTAAAGGAGAGGTTGACTACGGCACCAGTGTTGATTTTGCCCGATCCCAGTACGACATATATTGTGTACTCTGATGCCAGTGGGCAGGGATTAGGGTGTGTCCTTATGCAGCAGGGACGTGTGGTGGCCTACGCCTCTCGACAGCTCAGGCCTCATGAATTGAACTATCCCACTCATGATCTGGAGCTTGCGGCCATTGTGTTTGCTTTGAAGATTTGGCGTCATTACCTGTATGGTGTGACTGTGGAACTGTACTGCGACCACAAGAGCCTTAAATACTTGTATGATCAAAAAGAGCTGAACATGAGACAGCGTCGCTGGATGGAATTGCTCAAAGACTATAACCTGGAAATCAAATATCATCCGGGTAAAGCCAATGTAGTCGCTGATGCTCTTAGTCGAAAGACCGTGCTCGTTGCAGCTATGATGATACGAGAGAAGAAATTGATTGAAGATTTCCGTGATTTGAATTTGTTAAGCCAGATCATCTGTGCCAATTACACTGTTTTCCAGGAGGAAAATGATCTAAGAGCTGAAATTGAAGAAGCTCAGGGGCAAGATGACTGGATACAATGCAATCTGACATGGATTGAACGGGGAGAAGTCCCAGGCTATGACCTATCGCCTAGTGGATTGGTTCGCTATCAGAAAAGAGTTTGTGTTCCACTTAAGGCGGAATTGAGGCAGAAGATTCTGGATGAGGCGCACAAGAGCCGGTACACCCTACATCCTGGAATGACCAAGATGTATCATAACTTGAAATCTGTGTATTGGTGGCCGGGATTGAAGAGTGATGTAACCAAGTATGTGGCAAGGTGTCTCACTTGCCAGAAGGTAAAGATTGAGCACCAGAGACCACCTGGTTTACTCCAGAGTCCCGAGATTCTGGAATGGAAATGGGAGAGTGTGACCATGGATTTGGTAGTGGGATTGCCCAAGATCAGAAATTTTGATGCGATCTGGGTTATTGTGGATCGACTAACGAAGTCAGCCTACTTCATACCAATCAATGCTGGTTATTCTCCTGATAAACTAGCAGAGATTTACATTCGTGAGATTGTGAAGCTCCATGGTACACCGAAGAATATCATCTCTGATCGAGATCCTCGATTTACTTCAAGATTCTGGAAAGCATTGCATGAAGCTTTGGGAACTCAATTGAGGTTCAGTACGGCTTATCATCCACAGACGGATGGACAGTCAGAGAGAACAATCCAGACACTGGAAGATATGTTGCGAGCCTGTGTTCTCGACTTTAAAGGAAGTTGGGATCGCTTTCTTCCACTTGCGGAATTCGCCTACAACAATAGCTATCATGCGAGCATTCAGATGGCTCCGTATGAAGCGTTGTATGGAAGACGGTGTCAATCACCATTGTGCTGGAATGAGCTATCCGAGAGGAAGCTATATGGACCAGATTTGGTTGATCAAACCTCAGTACAAATTCAGATCATTCGGAAGAGGTTACTTGCAGCGCAGAGTCGACAGAAAAGCTACGCTGACAAGAGAAGACGACCTCTAGAATTTGAGGTTGGAGATCACATTTTTCTGAGAGTATCTCCTGTCACGGGCGTTGGGCGAGCGATCAAGAGGAAAAAGCTAAGCCCAAGATACATAGGTCCTTTTGAGATCCTTGAGAGGATTGGGCCTGTTGCATACCGAATAGCTCTACCTCCGAGCTTGAGCAGACTCCATGACGTGTTTCACGTTTCCCAACTGAAAAAGTACCAACCAGATCCATCTCATGTAGTGGAATATGAGGAAATTGAGTTACAAGATAACTTTACATATGCGGTGGAGCCAGAGCAGATCATTGACCGAGACGAGCGACGGCTCAGACACCGAAGCATTTCATATGTGAAAGTGGTCTGGAAGGGAATGACTCCGAGGGAAGCAACCTGGGAAGCGGAGGAAGATATGCGAAGAAGATATCCGGAGTTTATGGCTCAAGTAGTGTAACAATTTCGAGGACGAAATTAAATTTTCGGGGGGAGAATTGTAATATCTTGGATTGTAATCAAGGGATAATAACTTCAAATGATGTAATTAATGCTAATTAAGCATATTTGAAGTATATATTGTGTAATGTGATATCAAGATCATTAGTGATGATTTAATGAGTAATGTATTAATCAGGGCTAAAACGGTAAATTTACCAACCGTCTGGTTAGTTATTGATGATAAAACCCCTTAGTAATCAAGATCAATGGTTGAGATTGAAAGATCTAAGGGTGGAATCTTGTGTATGTAGATTTTTGTGAGATCATGGTAGGAGGAAGGAGATGATGTCAAGTGGCAAGAAAAGGGCCATTGGATGAGTCAAAGTTTTCAAACTTTCCCTCTCTCCCTCTCAAGTCGGTTTGTGCATGGGAAGAAGGAAAGAATGATCATCACCTCACCAACTCATCTCTCTCTCTTCATTCCTCCATTTCCGGCGAGTAAGCAAGAAAGAGAAAAGTAAGGGTTTGAATTTTGTTAAGGTAAATGATCCTATATGCTTATGTACCCTTCATTAATGTTGATCAAGAGGTTGAGAGCTTGACTTCTATGATTTCAGAATTTCCATTGGTGGTGTATGATTGTTGGACAAATCTGAAAGTTGGTGGAATCAAGGTGTTGATTTTAGCAAGTTAAAGAGGTAGGTTTGTGATGCATTTTGATATATATGTCAAGATGTTTGCCTAATCAATGAGAATTCTGGAAATTTGACCTAATTATGATGTTAATTAAAGGGTAGGCTTTGATTAGTGGGTCACTGTTCATTTGGTCAGTTTTGACACTTGGGAGTGATTAGAAGTTGACTTGAAGTTGAATAAGTGAAAGGTGTTAAGTAGTGGTTTTGATGGATTATGGTTTAGAGAGGTGATCTTGATGTTTGAGTTGAATTTGGGTTGTTTGTGGTTGCCAATGGGTTCCTTGTGTTGAAATAAGTGAGAATGAGTTATGGTATGAGTTTTAGGACCATTGGTAATCAATTGGTAAATTTTGGGAAAACCATATCAGTTTAGCGTTTTGGGCATCTGTCAGGATTTCTCGAGTGAGGGAAGAACTCACTCGAGCACAGGATGAACGTGCTCGAATGAGCATGTTTGTGCTCGAGTGAGGGTGCATGAAATGACTGGGGGTGAGCGTCTCAGGTGATCACTCGTGGGTGGTTGCCAAGAGTGCGCTGGCACTCGCGAGTATTGGGAGCAAGCATCGGGAGATCACTCGAGCACTGGAGTGTGTGCTCGAGTGACTCTGTTGCTTGGGAGTTGGGTTGCTCTCGGGTGGACACTCACGGGACCTCACTTCCTTGTGCTCGCGAGCACTGAGGATCAGTGCTCGAGCACAGGTGTTTGTGCTCGAGTGAAGGTGGAGGACGATGTTGAGAGATGCTCTTGGGTTGTCACTCGCAGGCCTCACTTCCGTGGTGCTCGAGTGCGTCTGAGGTCTCTGCTCGAGCACAGCCTCTTGTGCTCGAGTGAGAGTGTAGGTTTGTCGCGGGAGTTGCTCTCGGGCAAGCACTTCCTGCGTCTCACTCGCATGTGTGCTCGAGTGAGAAAAGGGGTCATGCTCGAGCACGGCCTTCTGTGCTCGAGTGAAGAGTCCAAAAATCAGTGTTTAGCTTTCTAAAGGGAGATCTTTGGGGATAGTTAACCCAACCCTTTAGGCATATGTTTAGGCATTTAATGGCCATCTAAAGAGTCCAAATGAATACCAACTTAGAGTGTTATTGAATTAAGAACTTGGAAAAGAGATTGACTAAATGTCCCTATTTGATTATAGGATTTGACATCTGCTATCCTCGTGAGCCTACTGTGCCAGCAACCTTCAGGAAAGGATCAGGTAGTGACTTTTCTTTTGTACCAAATATGATGCATTGCATGTGTGTTTTATCGTTGATTGGAAATGGGTTCGTATGCTGCGATCTTTGTGGAGTTGTGTTAGCACTGTCATTCCGATAGTCCCTGAGTAGCTAACAACGGTTCGGGTGTAGGCAGTGTGCCTTCCCGGCGGAGAAAGGGGATGAGGATGAAGTGTGAGATATGTGATATGTGAGCCGAAAGGCTATTTGTGAGGCCGACGGGCCATTTGTGAGAGTCGGATAGCTGTATGAGCTATAAGGCTATATTTATGCACTGCCACGCCAATAGTCCCTGAGTAGCTAGCAACGGTTCGGGTTAGGACTGTGTGCCTTCCCGGCGGAGAAAGGGGATGAGGGTGGAGTGTGATATGTGCTGCTGCTGTTGATGATTTGCTTACATGTTGTGTGCTTATATGTGGTATAAATGTTTTGTTACTACTGGGATTCTTTTGAATCTCATTCTTTCCTTGAACTAACCTTTCAGACAGGGCGAGTGGCTCCAAGGAGAAGCGCGTGACCCGGAGTGGTTAGAGTCTCCTAGGGACATAGTATGGATTATGTTGGCTGTTCATTTTGGACAAGAGATTACTGTATAACGTTTTGAGTTGTAAATAGTTGGAATACTTGGTTTTGTAATCCCCTAATCAGGTGATAGAACTCTATGTATATATAGACAAACCCGGGGGTTGCCGGGATTTTGGTTATACTCTCTGTCATACATAAATGTAGATAAACTGCACAGGTGATTATATTCGATAATTGAACTTGAGACCGGAAGAAGAGTAAAGTTTTGAAAATTTCGTAAAGACCCTACTACTAAAGGGAACATTTTATGGGTTTTGAATTATTTGACGGTCTCTAATTTAATTTAATTACCTAATATCGAATTATATTCATGTGATTAAAGGCAGGGTGTTACAAACAGAGTACAATAAAAATGCAGATTACTCTAGTGATCATGTCCATTACTTGAGTAACCACTCAAGTAATGCCTTCCAAAATATGGCAGAAAGCCAAAACTCAAAGGAACACCTTGGGGAAGTTCCATAACTTTCATATAAGTTATCTTGGCTTTGAATTGACCCATTCTAACCTCCATATAATCAAAGAAACCTCTAGTATCACTTCTAATAACTTGGATCTTGATATTCTAATGTGATCTTGCAAGTTCTTCCTTCTTCAATCTCTTTCTTCTTTTTTTCCTCTTGATGATCATTCTTCATAACCAAACTATATTTCTTCTTGAATTAATGATCATTCTTCATAACCCAACTAGATATCTTGTTGAATATCTTCAATCTTCTTCTTTCTTTGCTTGACTAATCTTGAATTTTGGTATTCCCATTAGATCTTACAATTTTTTCTTTCTTCAATCCCTTGCCTCTTGATTTTCTTCTTGATTATCATTCTCCATTTATGAGGCATTATAAGCAAAATAAAATCAACCCACCGTCGGGTTTATGACTAATCTACAAAATATACAACATTAAATATAGTAGTTAGTTAATGTAGAAGATCAGTATATTATACAAAATTTTTTATCATATTTGACATCATCAAAACTCATCATATCTAACAAGGGTTTCATCTTTCTATATTTACAAACCAAGCAAAACCAAGCAAAAATCAACAATAGCAACCACAACAACATCTTATAGCACAAGAGGATCAAGTTTATGAGTTTACCTCTTAATTTCACCACTTTCTCTTTCTAGGTGTTACTGTTCACTCTCTCTCCCCCCCTCTTGGTTTTGCTTGCTAAACATGACATTCATAGAGGAGAAGAGATCAGAAGAGGTTTTACACAAATTAGATGGCAAGAACACTTGAAATCACTAACCTTTACCTTATATCTTTGTCTTCTTGAGCTCCCTCATCTTCTCTTGCTCTTAGGGTTTCTTGAAGCTCTCCCTCTCTCTATTTGTTTAGTGTTAGGCGTGAAATGAAGAGGAAAGAAAGACATGAAGTGTTTTAAATATCTTCATCCAATGTTAATGAATATTATTAAATTGGGTTTATAACATAAGCTTGGTACATGGACTTATCTCTTGCTAATTTGTGTCATAAACTCCTATTACATTTGAACCAATTCTTTCCTCTTGTTAAGCCCAAAAAACGTCACTTAAGGGGTCCTTTATAAACTAAACGGGTTTCATGTAATTGCCTTAATCAATTGTACAAATATATATATTATTTTATGCTTATTCCACATGTACTTTTGCTTCCCCTTCTACTTGGCCCAAGATTATGACACATGGCATATTTATTGTCCTTGTAATTATTTTTCCTTCTCCTTTAATATTTTGATAGCAAATATCTACCAATAAAGGGAAAATATGGCCTTTCACTTTATTCCACAATTTACATAATTACCATTACATTTTTTCTCCATATTCGCATTAGTTGGCAATTTTGGTAGATTTTCTGACCCAATTTTAAAACATCATAACTTTATTTGTAGAAATTCAATTAGAATGTTTCCAAAGGTTATGAAACCCTTAATAAGTCTAGTTTCAAGGAAAAATATAGTCTTTAGCAAAATAGAAGCTCAAACTTCCCAGAATTATTGTTTTTAGATGCTGCCATGAATATTAACCAGTTTCACTTGGCTAATTTTAAAAATACATAACTCTTTGTGTACAGCTCCAAATGACCTATATGACCTATCAAATTAAAGCTTAGGATGTCTACTTTCATTCTGTGAAATTTCAAAATTTTTGAATATCATTTGGTCATCTAAAACCACATGACAAACTCACTACCTCGTAGGAAATTTCACTGGCAGCATTGTTTACATTTCTAATTTTCAGTGTTTAATTCCTATGATCAAGAATTTATAGCCAGAGTGTCACATCCTTATCTTATTTTCACCTTTTTCAGAGTATTTGCGGAAAATAATACGCAGTTTAGTGGGTAACACAAGAATAGAATAGATATATTGATACTTAATAATTACAAATGATGTAGCCACATGGGGCTACCAAAGTGTCTAGACCCGTTTCTGAGAAACGCGGACACCTTCCCATCTTCATTTCCCTATTGCATTCCTCTCATACGGTGCTCTTCTTTATTGCCAATGTACCTTCTGTATACATCTGTCTAAATTATTGGTAGGGGAGGGAAAGATTCGAGAGAATCTCAGTGATAAATAGTACCAATATGCATGTAAGATAAGTGCTTAATGCATGACATGCTTGCATTAAATAGCTCATGCTAATAAAATGACATATCTGCGTGCTCAATGTTTCATGCAACAAAACTATGGCCACAGTATAAATAGAAATAGAGCTTCAATCATTCATATATATATTTCACATAATTAAGCAAAACAGTCACATGCATTAATACATAAGCACAAGTATCAAATACATACAAGAGAGGTAAGTTCACTACCTTAGACCTTTTCCACCTCGACCCGTGTGCCTAGATTTATGTGCCAATCTCTCAGCCTCTTAACTCGATCCTAAAATGTCAAATGTACCATTTTAGAAATTTCCATAGTGTTTCTAATGGTTATACGAGTCTATCATGAAAATTTACCAAAATGCCCTTTGGGACCGGCTCGGCCCCACCACCATACACGATCTGACCATACTTGTTTTTGAAATTTAGATTAGGGTTATTTTGACATATTTTCACTCAAGGAATCCATTTCCTAACTTAGAATTACAAAATTCACTTTCAAAACACAGATATGCCCTTGGCAGCCTTGATTTCGGGGCTTTAGGGGCGTTTTTGTAATTATGCTTTTTTTGAGCTTTTCTGAAAAAGTGACCAATTGTAACCCCACATAATTTTCCCTCCTAAACTCAATAAAATCATTAAATCAATGAAAATCCAACTTTAAGGTTCTCTAATAGCCCTCTCCGAACTGCTCACAAGTCTGAGGAAAAAATTGGGGATTTTCGGTTTCGCTCAGCAGGCGTGTTCCTTTCTACTCCTAATCACTATATTAACTATTTAATTAGGTTATAACTACTATTTAGACCGAACTTTGGCAGCATAACCCTTATGTCACATCCTTTTTAAAAATTTAACACCAATGACAATCCGACAAAACTTCACCAATTAAATTGTTTACAGTAGCTAGATCACTCAATATACAAAAGTTTGAAAGTTACCTCAAGCTCCCTTTAGCTTCTTTTAAAGTGGCTGAAACCTTACCATTTCCAATAACCAAATTTGAGCTTCCCAACCTTGAAGAACATAGAATAGTAGCTTAGGATCGGACTTATACGCATTAGGAACCAATTTACCGAAGAAATCTCATACCTTTGTAAGCTTTTTACTCCTTTCTCTCTCTAGAATTTCTCACACCTTCTCTCTCTATTTCAGCTGAACTTAACGTCAATTTTGGGTAGGAAGAAGATGGAAAATGTTTTTAATTCCATGCTTATGTCATCTTGGTGTATGATGATGTCATAATTCCTATTTTTGGATTTTCTGGCCGTTTTTCTGCCCAAACTTTGAAAAATTATAACTAAATTTGTAGACATCAAATTGGAGTGATTCCAAAGGCTATAGAACTTTATTGAGTTTATTTTCAAGGATGTTGTTCCAGGAAATAATCAATTTTGCTGAGTAAATTAAAAAATCCATAACTTTTTTTATACAACTCCAAAAATTATCCATTACCTATCAAATTGAAGCTTAGGATGTCTACTTTCTCCCCATAAAATTTCATCATTTTTGAACACCATTTGATCAATGAAATGTATTTCACAACAACACTGCATCACTAGAAGCAATAAAACGAAATGCACTTGCAACTCCAACAAATTTCATTTTTGTATACAAATTTCTCATACTCTTTAAATCACTATTTTATTTTCTTTAATACCTCAAAGATATAAGAAACGTTAGGGAATAAGTTTGAGACACTTGCTAAATCTGGCTTAGCAATCCGCTTAATTTAGGCTTATTCCAGAGCTTCCGATATCAAAATTCAGGATATTACATAGAGGCTATTCAAAGTATATCAATATTCACCTTTCTATTCTATTAAATGCCATAAATAATTATATGGCATATTGGTGAATAAAATTTACAGTGTTAAAAATATTATTATTATTTAATAGAAATAGTAGAATGTATAACAACTATCAAAGTATACAAGTAATTTGCAATGTGATTCTTTTATCAAATTGTATGCAATACGTTATTTTAATCTAAATCAAACAAAGAAAATGTACATGGTCCTCAAGAAGATAACAATAGAGAAAAATTAATTTAAGCTAATTTAACCTAATACATTAGTTTAACCACCCACTTGATCCCCAAAGCTAACACTATAAAACAATTGATTTAAGCTAATCATAGGGGCAAAACAAATAAATTATTCACAATTACACTAAAATCACTTATTGAAACCAAGGGCAAATTCTCTATAAATTTTAGCTCCATACCAATTAGTTCAACACAGCTGCTAATCTCTAATACATTTTGTTTGTTTGGTTTTTCATCTTAGGACATGAAAATATTTGTCGTGCATAAAATTATTTTTTCCATTGCTTTTTCATTTCAATTTATATCGATGAATAATTTCAATAATATGGAATATCTTAAAAAAATCAACCTATAATAACAAAGATTGCTAATCAATAGGTTATATATGTATTTCAATGTGTTGAATATCACTATTGAGTTAAGGTTGAATTTCACTAGCAGGTAACTTTTCGCGTAGGACTTGTAAACAGCTAGATTTTTTTTTTTTTTTGCATTAATTTGCTCTTCAAAAGTGTTACAAAAGTGTTAAAAATGTTCACGGTTAATTTTAATTTATTTCTCAGGTCAACATTTGTTTTTTCAACCATTAGACTAAATTGAACCTTAGCTCATATGCACAACCTCTGGGGAAAAATTAAACCTTAACCCCTAGTTTTTTTTATAGTCAATGTCAATTTTTTAACAATTAGGACAATTTCGCCCCTCCTTTTTAACCCTTTCAAGGTAAAAATTGATCCAAAAAATATTATGGATACCTGTAGCTCAATTGAAAAAACTCTGAAGAAAAATTGAACCTTTACCTTTCATTTTTTTAATAGTTGGGGAAATTTGTCCCCTTCTTAAAACCTCCAGGAAATAATTGATCCAAAAAAACTCCTGGATACCCACAATTCCTACACAAAAACTTTTGGGCATAATTGGACATTCACAATATTATTATTATTTAATAGAAATTGTAGAATGTATAACAACTCCCAAAGTATACAAGTAATTTGTAGTGTGATTCTTTTATCAAATTGTATGCAATACATTAGTTTAATCTAAATCAAAAAAAGAAAATTTAAGGTGCTCCTCAAGAAGATAACAATAGAGAAAAATTAATTTAAGCTAATTTAACCTAATACATTAGTTTAATCACCCATTTGATCCCCAAAGATAACAATATAAAACAATTAATTTAAGCTAATCATAGGGGAAAAACAAATAAATTATTCACGATTACACTGAAATCACTTATTGAAGCCAGGAGCAATAAATTTGAGCTCCTTACCAATTAGTTTAACACAACTACTAATCTCTAATACATTTTTTTTTGGTTTTTCATCATAGGACATGAAAATATTTGACGTACATAAAATTATTTTTTCCATTGCTTTTTCATTTCAATTTATATCGATGAATAATTTCAATAATATGGAATATCTTAAAAAATCAACCTATAATAACAAAGATTGCTAATCAATAGGTTATATATGTATTTCAATGTGACGGATATTATTATTGGGTTTAACGTCAACGCCCATTTCAATTTTGATTTGTGCAAGGCAATAATGAACAAGTTCCACAGGCAATAGAAAAGTAAAAAAATATTGATAAAAGCATTTGTTTATAGACCATCATTAACAGAGTAGAATACTAAAATATTTACAATTACAGACTATATACAACCGCTGTTTTGTCTTGGGAAATGTGCCTATTAGTTTTTCTTCTCTATGTCCTTGTCTTTTGAGCCATTGGCACCTGCTGAAACATTTTATATAGGAAAAAGTGGTGAGGTTCAAAGGAATTTCAGTAGAAACAAATTATCATTCACATAACATGTGGTAAGTAAATATGATATGCACCATGTCTACACTAATTAATGAATAATATCACATCGTCATGTATACATGAGTAGGGCTCTAGCCCCACTAGTCATTCACCAGTTGGATTCTTATCAAATTCTCAGATGTAAGTGCACTTCCAGCACTAACTGCCCATTCTAGGCAACCCATATTAATTAATAAAAGCACAAACAATGGTAACCACACAATCATATAGACTAAGGCATGAAATATAAAGGATAATATCCCTACCTCAAGCTCATTCACCTCGTTTCGTATGCCACAAAAAACATGCCAAGTGCAGGCTCCTAACTCGATCCTAAAATATAAAATTTACAGGAACTTGGTTAAAACCTATCCATGTATCATTTTAGCCTATGATGAAAATTTACCAAAATGCCCCAGGAGCCCGGCCCGGCCCCGCCGTACCTAGCCTAGCTGCATTTTTCCTGAAATTTTTACCTGGGCTATCGTGACATATTTCAGCCCAAGGAATCCATTTTTAGACTAGAAATTACCAAATTCAATGTCAAATTACAGAATTGCTCTTGGCAACCTTTATTTCAGGGTTTTAGGGGCGTTTTCATAATTATGCTTTTTCGGGCTTTTATGAAAAAGTGACCAATTGTAACCCCACCTAATTTTCCCTCTTAAACTCAATGGAACCGTCAAAATATTGAAAATCCAACTAAGTCACTCTAACTGTCCTAGTCAAAACTTATGAATACTCTGTGGAAAATTGAGGTTTTGCTATTTCAGCTCCGTAGACGTGTTCCTTTATGCTTCTAACCACTTTATTAGCTATTACATTAGGTTACCACTATCATTTGGACTAAATTTCACTTGCATAACATTTCTAATGTCACATTTCCAAAATTTACAAACAAAGACAATCTGGTAAAATTTTACCAATGGAATTGTCCACAGCAGCAGAATAGTCAATATACAAAGGTTTGGAAGTTATCTTTCTCTTCCCTTTGGCTCTCCTTGATATGCCTGAAAACCCTAGCCTTAGAAAACCTAAATTTGTGCTTCCAACACCTTAAAATACATGAAAGATAAGCTTAGGAATAAGGTTATACGTGTTATGTACGAATTCACTAAAGAAATTGACTTACCTCGTGAGATTTCTTCTCTTTCTCTCTCTAAAAGCTCTCAACTCTTTCTCTCTCTTGTTTTTGCACTTAGGCACGTTTTTGGGGCTGATGGAAGAGGTGGATAATGATTTAATATGATATAATATTATTTTCTAATTATTTACTAAATTTCCAAAAATTCCAAGAATTCAATTTTATGTACATAAACCTTATGTATATGTAACTATACTCATTAAGCCAAACTAATATTTCCTTCATCACGCTAAATATAGGAAACACCTAGGGGTCCTACAATTTGGTCTCAATTGGCTTCACAACTTGTTCCAATTATG
This sequence comes from Inga laurina, assembly GCA_963855925.1. Taxonomy (NCBI): domain Eukaryota; kingdom Viridiplantae; phylum Streptophyta; class Magnoliopsida; order Fabales; family Fabaceae; genus Inga; species Inga laurina. The sequence continues at coordinate 60,295,252 of OY979708.1, forward strand.
TATACATGTAAAGTCTCAATTTTGGTCAAAATTGCACTTTTTGCTCAACTTTTTTATAAATTCATATTTAATTGACCAAAATATTCTAAATATATTTTTCCCCTTTATTTTTCTTAATTAATTAAAATTCAATTCAATTAATTGGAAAATAATTTATTTAGTGCTAAATTGGCAAAATTACGATTTTGCCATTACCTTTTTAATCTAATTTCATTTCTTATTTTTATTTGGCCAAATTTCCCATTTATGTTTGGACCAAATATTTTCTCTATAATTTCTCCATTTTTGGACCTTAATATTGGGCTTTTTAAATTACCCAAATTAATTCCATAATTGTTTTGCCCAATTTCTCATGAAAATGAACATTTATAAATTCATAAATTCCAAATTTATGAATATTCACCATTTTATTGAATTTATCAAATCATTACAATATATTGGTGAATATAAATTTTGAGGTGTTACATTTAAGATTGAGTTTCATTGGTAGGTAAGTTTTCACGTAAGAGTTGTAAGCAACTAGAATTTTTTTTTTTTTTGCATTAATTTTGTCACACCCTTATCTTATTTCTAGATTTATCAGAGTGCTTGCGTGCAGTTCGGTGGGCAACATAGAAATAACATAAATATACTGATAATATATGCATGATTATAGAAATCCTCATAGGGATTCGTACCTGATAATTACAATCAATGTAGCTACACAAGGCTACTTGGGTGTCTACACCTGTCCTAATGAAATCGAGATATCTTCCCGTCTTTATTCTTCCACTTCAATCCTCTTGTATAGTTCTCTTCTATGATCTCTGTATACCTTCTGCATTCACCTAGCAAAATTGTTCATAGGGGAGGGTGAGATTCAAGAGAATCTCAGTAGGAAAACAATACCACTGTGCATGGAAGATAAGTGCTTAATGCATGACATACTTACAATACATGAACTAATGCTAATACAATGACATATCTACGTACTCAATGTTTCAAACAACATACTTATGGCCATAACATAAATAGAAACATAACTTCAATCATTCATATATGTTTCACATAATCAAGAAAGCAAATATATGCATCAATACACCATCACAAATATCAAATACATGTAGGAGAGAGAAGTTGCCTACCTTAACCCTTTCTGGCTTTAAAATGTACGCCTTATAAAACGTGACACCAGCTGGCTCTCAACCTGGTCCTGAAATGTTAAATGTACAAGAATTAGGTTAAATGTAACACCCCAAATTTTAGTCACCAAGAATGTATTGTAATTAGTTAATACATTTAATAAAAATGGTGAATATTTACGGCCATAGGAATTAAATATTGGAAATTGAAAGGTGAACAGTGTTTTCAGTGAAATCGCCTGTGAGGCAGTAAGTTTGTCATGTGATTTTTGTTGACCAAATGATCACAAATATTTATGTGAATTTTCAGAATGAAAGTAGACATCCTAAGCTTTAAATTGACAGGTAATGGGTAATTTATGGAGTTGTATACAAAAAGTTATGAATTTTTGAATTTAGCCAGAAAAATTATTGATTTTCTATAACAACATTCAAAAACTTAAATTCTTGGAATTTTGTGCTTCTAATTGGAAAAGGGCTATATTTGTCCTTGATAATATAATCAATAAGGGTTTTATAACCTTTGGAATGACTCCAATACGATCTCTACATATTTACTTATGATTTTTCAAATTTTTTGCAGAAAATCTACCAGAATTTCTCATAAATCTGAAAATGAGGAATTAAATAATTAAAGGATAATATGATATTATAAAATCACTTTTCATCAGCGCTTCCCCATCAAACTGACATCACAGCTAAAAGAGAGAGAGAGAGAGAGAGGGTTGTGAGAATTTTATAGAGAAAAGGTGGAAAGTCTCACAAGGTAGGTCGATTTCTTCAGTATAATCATTATCCTAAGTTTCTATTTTATGTTATTTAAGGTTGTTGGGATCAAATTTAACTACTTAAACAGGCTAGGGTTTTATCTATAAGAGGAAAAGACAGAAGGAAGAAGAGGTAACTTCCTAAACTTCAAATATTAATTGTTCTGGTTGCTATGAGTAATTTAATCAGTGGATTTTGTTGTATTTTCTCTGATTGTAGACTTTGGAAAAGGGTGTACCCTAGGAGTTATACGGCCAAAATTGAGTCTAAATGGTATTTATAACATAATTAAATAGTTAATAAAGTGGTTAGGAGTATAAAAGAGCAAGTCTGTGGAGTAAGAATTAGAGAACCCTATTTTTCCCCAGCGAATTGGGAATTTTGGCCAGTGCTAGTTTAAGAGGTTGGAGTTAGAATTTTGATAATGTGATGATTCTATTGGATTCAAGAGTAAAAATTAGGCGGAGTTACAGCTGATCACTTTTTCGAAAAAGCTTGAAAAAACATAATTACGAAAATACCCCTGAAACCCAGAATGTAAGGCTGCCAAGGGTATTTCTGTCTTTTAGCAGTGAATTTGGTAATTCCAAGTCTGGAAATGAATTCCCTATGCAAAAATATGTTAGAATATTCCTAGTCAAAATTTCAAGAAAAGTACGGTCGGATTGGGTATGACGGGGTCGGGCCGGGCTAGGCCGGGTCTCTAGGGGCATTTTTGTAAAATTTCACCATAGGCTAATATAACCACTATAAATACAATGGAAGTGCCTAAAATGGTACATGAATAGGTTTCAACCTAATTCTTGTATATTTGATATTTTAATACCGAGTTGGGAGCCTAAGCTTGGCACGTTTTACGAAGTGGATAATTCGAGCAAGAAAGGGTTAAGGTAGTAACTCTATCTCTCATACACTATACGGTAGTAACTCTATCTACTGGCATCAACAAGGACACTAATGGTCCACAGTGGATTAGGGATTATCAATATCAGTACTGACATTAATTTTGCGTCGGCTCAGTGAAGCACTTCTCCTAATTACAGTTCCGTAGATAATGCTGAGTTTTTTGGGTTAATCTTGTCAAAGGAAAAACTATTGTAGAGATATTCAGTACGCATCTTTCATAATATTTAGTAAGACCTAGAAAACTGCATATTTCAAAAAATATCTCTAGCCTTTTCCAGCTCAGTAACTTGCTGTAAGACTATATGGCTGAAAAATCTAACTTCTGAAAGCCTGCACTCATATTTGCATCAACTTAGCATGGAGTTAATTAGATTTTAGTATATTCAATACATTTCTTAGTTGCTATTCATGTTCAGATCTACTTCACTAGTATATCGGTATATCATTAATAAATACAACCACACTTCTGGTGCCCACTCTGATATTTCATACTGTCAAATGCAAATAGGCGGGGATGTATTGTTTGTCCATACTTGGCTCACCACCGCATTTGGATTCCACTTGACTATCATAGTAACACACAATCATTCATAGAGAATGTGAGAATATTTATATGCCAAATACTAGATAATGCAATATTGTACTAACATATAACTTAGTTCAATCATTCATATTTATATTCCATTAGGATTCCTTCGAATCTCACATTTCTTTCTAAACAAAAATGTCTCAGCGGGTGCCAATGGCTTGATATGTGCCTCTCCCTTTCATTTTATTGAATAATTCAAATATCCACATATGCATTTTTGTGAATAAAATTTGGGGCTTTACAATTCTCCCTGACTTAAATCAATTTCATCGCCGAAATTTACTACACATACATAGCCATAAAATTTGGGTAATTCTTTGTCATAATCGGTTCTCTTTGATTATATTAATACTTTAAATCTAGGTAGTCGTAGCACAACACTACAATTGCACAATAACAGTACGTCTCCAGATTTTCAATTCAACACAATTGCTGCTAACTCAAGATTATGTGTGGGAAATAATTAAATTAAATTGTTCCTTTCATAAGGCGTCTATTCTTTAGATGCGTAAGCAAATACAAGGACATGCTGAATAAAAACGCTTCCCAATCCTATCTACTGGCATCAACAAGGACACTAAAGGTCCACAGTGGATCTATGATTATCAATATCAGTACTGACATTAATTTTTATGTCAGCTCGGTGAAGCTCTTCTCCTAATTACAGTTCCATAGATAATGCTGAGTTTTTTGGGTTAATCTTGTCAAAGGCAATACTATTCTGGAGAAATTCAGTATGCATCTTTCGTAATATGTAGTAAGACCCAAAAAACTACGTATCTTAAAAAATATCTTTAGCCTTTTCCAGCTCAGTACTGTTTCTACCCTGCAAGGACCCCTAAGACTACTTGTTTTGAGACTATATGGCTGAAAAATCTAACTTATGAAAGCCAGTACTCACATTTGCATCAACTTAGCATGGAGTTAAATAGTGTTTAGTATATTCATTACATTTCTCAGTTCCTATTTATGTTCTGATATACTCTACAAGTATATCGGTATATCATTAATAAGTACTACCACGCTTCCGCTGCCCACTCTGATGTTTCATACTGTCAAATGCATATAGTTGGGGTTGCGCTATTTGCCCTTACTTGGCTCACCACCTTAATTGGATTCTACTTGACTGTCGTAGTAACACACAATCTTTCATAGAGAACGCGAGAATATTTATATGCCAATTACTAGATAATGCAATATTGTATTAACACATAACTCAGTTCAATCATTCATATTTATATGCCATTGCGATTCCTTCGAATCTCACATTTCTTTATAAAGAAAAATGTCTTAGCAGGTACCAACGGCTTGATATATGTCACTCCCTTTCATTTCATTGAATAATTCAAATATTCATCAATGCATTTTGATAAATAAAATTTGGGGTGTTATAGTTCTCCCAGACTTAAATAAATGTTATCCCCGAAATTTACTACGCATACATAGCCATAAACTCTGGGTTACGATTCGTCGTAATCGGTTCTCTTTGATTATATTAATACTTTAAATCCAGGTGGTCATATTACAACACTACAATCACACAATAACAGTACGTCTCTAGATTTTCAATGCAACATAATTGCTGCTAACTCAAGATTATGTGTGGGATAATAATTAAATTAAATTGTTCTTTTCATAAGTCTTCCATTCTTTAGATGCATAAGCAAATGCAAGGACATGCTGAATAAAAACACTTCCCAATCCTATCTACTGGCATCAACAAGGACACTAAAGGTCCATAGTGGATATAGGATTATCAATATCCGTACTAATGTTAATTTTTGTGTCAGCTTAGTGAAGCTTTTCTCCTAATTACAGTTCCACAGATAATATTGAATTTTTTGGGTTAATCTTGTCAAAGGCAATACTATTCTAGAGAAATTCAGTACACATCTTTCATAATATTTAGTAAGACCCAGAAAACTGCGTATCTCAAAACATATCTCTGGCCTTGTCCAACTCAGTACTATTTCTACCCTGTAAGGAATCTCTAAGACTCCTTGTTGTGAGACTATACGGCTCAGAAATCTAACTTCTGAAAGCCAGCACTCACATTTGCATCAACTTAGCATGGAGTTAAATAGATTTTAGTGTACCCGAAGGCACTACCTGTAATCATTTTTCATCAGTGTAATTGAAGGCACTAACTGTAGGCATTATTCATTAGTGTACCCAAAGGCACTGCCTATAGTCATTATTCATCAGTGTATCTGAAGGCACTGCCCGTGATCATTATTTATCAGTGTACCTGAAGGTACTGCCTGTAGGCATTATGTATCATACATATTATAGAAGACGACATATACAAAGCATATAAACTTTAACATAGTGTATGAAGGATAAATTTACTACATTGGCCTTTTTTAGGTAATATTGGATTTGAAATCTTCCCCTTGTCTGTGTTCTGCTACACCTCTCACAGTTCATTACTATGATCCTTGTTTCATGTTTTGTTAATATGCCCAATATTTGTTGTATTGGATCAAGTCTAACTTCTTGACCCTGCCCAACATCCATACCTCTTGGCCTTACTACCTTTGTGTTTCACTATATAAAACAAGAGAAAGGTAAATTCCATATAAACACAAGGGTAAATCTGTCATTTCACAAAGTTTTGGGTACATAGGTACTCCCAATTAACTTATCATAGACATTTATAGTTGTCAGAAAAAGCCTACAACAACTTGCAGCCTCTGAACTACTGTATAATATGTGCTTGCCCTTTTTCATAACATTACATAACATATGCAACAACTTCATAAGGGGTCGCCCATCCTAAGATTTTCCTAGGTTAAGAACGCTTAACTTTATGTACCCGTACGAAAACGTATATACCAGCTTCAATTGTTTTTTACCACCAATACCTCGTGACTATCCTTGTCATATAGAGTCATGCCAACTGTCTTCGCCTGACAAAATACTGTGTGTGGGCTGTATATTGGCCTTGGCCATACCTGCTTCCTCGGATTTCACAATATCCTTGAACCATCCTCAGTCCAGTATTACACCACTTGTTGTCCTCAGTATTCACTGATCTCTCAGTTTTGATTAACAAATTGGAAGGATACACACCTTTGGCACCCCCGTCCATGTATATGTCGTATCACTGTATAATCAAGACTATATTAGTATACTATCATATTGCCAGAACCACCATATTTCCTCTAAGCAGACAATTATGTGGCCAGAATCCTTACTTTGATATCAAACTATCACACCCTTTCATTTCATTGAATAATTCCAATATTCACTATACATTTTGGTGAAAAAATTTAGGGCATTACATAGGCAATGATGTAGATAAGGGGAACTAATTGGTATGTTTCTCGAGACAAAGACTAAAGTTATATTGTAGTCTAATTTTGGATGTTTTATAGATATTTGTAAATATTATCAAAGTCTGCACTGTTAGTTCCTGTATGTAAACAAATACTTATTATTAGTATAACTGTACTTTTTCTATATGCCTATGGAACTTGGTCTCTATTACTTTGTGAATATCGAAATGAAAATGCGTGTTGACATTTTTTATATCAGAGCCTAAGAGGTTCTACCAGAGCTAATAAACAGTTTTGAAATTATCAGAATGGTATATTGATAACTTTTTGTTTGCATGATGAAAGGATTATGAGTAGTTCGAGTAAGTCATCTGAGGGAGAACCGTCGGTGAACCAGGGTACTCTGGATTTGAGTATTTCAAAGGAGCAGTAGTCTGTAAAGACGAGGACACTAGGGGAGCAGGTATGTGATAAAGCGGTATACGGGCCTCAGTTGAGACTTGAGCCAGTACCTTAAGACAGGATGGGAGATTTAGAGCAGCCATTATCTGATGAGTCAGAGTCAAAGTTTTGTGTTGCTACTGTGTCCAAAACTGGACCAGTGCGCGTGAAATATGATTTATGACCGAATGGAAGTTATGGAATTTTGCTCGGTGTGGATACTTGCGTGCCTTTGAGAAGTCTCATATTCCTATAATCCAGTACCTTAAATATCTGGATAATATGGATACATTCTATTGGGATCAAGTTCCATTATGGCTGGATTATGAAGAATGGATTTGGATTTATAACATTATGTACTTCTTTCCAGATTCAGCATTTTGGGCCAGAAAGAAGAATGATATAGTTAAACGGGGATCAAATGATCATTTTGTAAAATTTAGGGATCACATGAAATAATACATAGTGAAGTACATGTATAGTGAGTAGTTTTGGGCCTAAACGGTATATTTTGGTGACCGGAGGTGACCGGCGTGTATTTCGAGGCAAGGGTAGTCATATGAAACTGACAAATGGAAGCAGATAAAGCCAGAGCTGGTGTTTTGGTTGGGTACAAAGAAAATTAAGTGTGCTCGACCTAGGGAAATCCTAGGATGGGTGACCCCTAGAAATTTGCATGTAATTCAAAGTTATGAAATATAAAAAGGACAAGTTTTGTGATGTGCAGTGGTTTATAGGTTGTATAATGTTTCTAACTTTCTGTAACTACTATAAATAGCTTATGTATGTTATAGATGACATATATGTGTACCCAAATTATTATGAAATGATGAAAATACCCTTACATCTACATGAAATTTATTCTTCTTTATTCTAATGTAGTAAGAAACCAAGATGATACGTACAAGGGAAGGAGATCATAACCTAAATTGGGAAGATAGTCTTGACTCTATGCAACAAATACAGAGCAGGATGGAACAACAACAAACCATAAATGCTTAATCTTATAGACAAACTATATAAGGTACGACAGAGATAGGAAAGATTAGAACATCTTGAAAGATAGGAATGTGAACGTATTCTACCTAGGCAACAACATTAGGAGCCACCACCCATACTTGTGTATAAAGCAAACATTTTTTAAACATAGGTGAAACAGTTTGAGAAACAACAACCTCCCTCTTTTCAAGGGAGATTCGACCCTCTATAACCAGAGGAATGGTTATCCGCATTGGAGAAAATTTTTATAAGACTGATGTGCTCCAATGATATTAATGTTAGGCTAGTCATTTGCAAACTAGAAGAAGAGGCAAATATATGGTGGAGGAATACAGGGTTGATTCTACAGGCAAGAAATATTCCAGTAACATGGGAAATGTTTTAAGGGAAATTCAATGAAAGATATTTCTCTCAACCAGACAAGTTAGCAAAAGAAAAGGAATTCCTCAACATACGATAGGATAATGAAGAGAGCTTCGATGAGTACCTAGCATGTTATGTCCGATTGCTCAGTATTCCTCGTACCTAAGACATCAGGATGACAAGGAGTAGAGCTCGGATATGTTGATATAATGGTTAAAGCTATAACTAACAAAGAAATTGATTTCTAAACACTTTACAGTGTTTGCCAAGGTAGTTGAAGAGAGTCGACTTACCAAGAATGACTTGTCAAGCTTGCACCGTTATAGAAATAATAACTGCATGGATGTGTTTGGTAGTAGTAGTTCCTTACAAAAATGCAAGATTCATGATGAAATTGTTAGATATGATTAGTTTTGATGATGTCAAATATAGATGTGAAATGATAAGAGCAAAAAGTTTGTATAATGTATTTCTTTGACTAACTACTATATTTAATGTTACATATTTTGTAGATTAGTCGAGCAAAGAATGAAGAAGATTGAATTAATAGAAATGAACAAGAGGAAGAAGAAGAAAGAAATTGAAGATAGTCAAGGAGATGCTTACTCAGATTATGAAGAATGATTATCAAGAGGAAAATCAAAAAGAAAGATATTGAAGAATGAAGAACTTGGAAGATCTATCAAGAATATCAAGATTCAAGTTGTTAGAAGTGATACTGGAGGTTTCTATGATGATACCAGATGTTTCTATGATCAAATGATGGTTGGAATAGGTTAATACGAAGCTAAGATGACTTATATGTGAGTTATGGCACTTGTAGGGGAGTTATACTCGAGCATAGAGCGCAATACTCGAGCACGGATGAACACACTCGAGCACGGGACACCAGTAGAAAAATGACTTTTAAGACCGGTTAAAAATGACTTTTTAGACCGGTTCTGTATTAGGTCTTGATACAGCCGGTCTAAAAAGTCTGTTATTTTTTAGACCGGTTGTTAGAACCGGTCTTAAAAGTCAAACTTTTAAGACCGGTTGCTCCCACAACCGGTCTTAAAGATGAGACATTTAAGACCGGTTGTGGGAGCAACAGGTCTTAAATATGAGACATTTAAGACCGGTTGTACCACAACCGGTCTTAAAGTACTTTTTAAGACCGGTTGTGACTACAACCGGTCTTAAAGCTTCATTTTTTTTAAAAAAACGTCCATTTTATTATATGTACACGCACAGAATGCTCCAATTTTAAACAGCAATACATAACAATCACCATCCCATCTTTCCCATACATTCATTGAACTCGCCTAGTTATGGGTAGAAAAATACCAAACTAAGATTAAGAAATGTCATAAAACACACATCACGTGTGTGTGTGTTATGGTAAGTCACTAAAATTTTCAGCATTTCCAAATCTCATCTCAGAAAGTTCAAACTATTTTGTGATTTTGCAGAAGTGCAGGCAAAGCCATTGAAGCAGAAGAACAACTAAGCGCAAAGTATAGTAATCAACAAGTTTGCATACAAAACTGCAAATTCTAGTCAACTAAAGGCTAGCTTATTACTAAACACCTTAATAACATGAGGCAGTCCAGCGTTTCTCGTCCTCCCACAAAATCCACCTGCAAGAATCATATACTTGTAAGCAATTTGATGGACAGAAATTTCTCTGAACTCAATCACTCATACATATACAACACCTCAACATTCTCCATAATCTCCAATCACATCCCTATATATAAGCTAGGTATATGCAATTAACAATCACCAAATGACAACAGTAAAACAAAACCTGATTCATTCATACCATAACTAGAACAACATCAGACCAGCGTTATCATAATAAATTACAATAATGTACAATGAACTTTGGATTCAAAAACTCACTATTTTTGTAATAGCTCATGGATGAATTCAGCACAACATGTGCGAATGAAATCAATATCTTCTTCAGGAAAGGGATCAGCAAGATCAAACATCTGTAACACCAAAACCAGACGAAACATTGACTTAGTATAACTTAAAAACAATAAAGTAAAACAAAAGTTTTGAAATAGAAATTTACCTCTTGAGTAAAATCAGTCGTGCCTAGAGTGATAATATTGTAAATATGTCTCAAAACATAAAAACCACATAAGTTGGACCCCTTTGGTTGCCGACGGCTCTGAGAAAAAACATGATATCATTAAAACAAATATAAAGGCATGTCTTATTACATTCTGTAAACAAATCCATATGTACTAACCTTTGGCATGATCCATGTAGGGTCCTTTAAGTCACGAACATGCTTACCACAAGCAAGGTGTAGGAATGTCCGCATAGCCCTATGATCATCACAATGACAAAGGTTATTGGTTTTACACAAATTCCATAAACTTTGCATACAAAAGGTAAGAATGCAAGAAAACTAACGAATTAATGGTCTTTTTCAAATCATTCCCTGGTTTGAAGTGGAGGGAACATAAGAGGATGACAGTGTAACTACTCTTGCATAGAAGAAGCAACTGCCAATGATCACTGAAAAAAACAGAAGAATATTAATAAGCAAACATAAAACATTATATAAATTATAAAATATCAATTTGTTTCTTACCTATGCACATATGGAGCCAAGAAACACTCGGTTCCAGTTTCACTAAGCCTCTTTGACAAGTATGTATGTCTAGTAGCAGCAGTGGTCCCTTTCTCTTGGATGTGATGAGGGCATAAGAATCCAAATTTTTTGCTTTTGCCAGAGGAGACCAACCTACGATGCATGTACCTACAATAACGCAAGCACATAAATAAAAGGTAAACGGTGAAACTTTTAAAATATTTACTTTGAATTGCAGAAGCTACTTACATTAAGAACAGTTGGACAATCCCAATCGTAAGATTTTGTCCAGGAGCTACCAGGGACATCAAATCATCCCTCTCAAGATAGCATGTCACTGCTGACTGTCCAACAACTGAATCCGTAGGCTACTCTCTTGTTTTGAAGGATGTATCATATGCCATCAAAATCACTTGCTGCATGATATTCAATGGAGGCTGTGAAACTTATTGCTGAGTGAAGGGAGCTGGACTTGGTGGGGCTTTGATCGGACTTGGTGGTGGGCCTTTGATCGGACTATCCTCGGCTCGACCAGAAACAAGGTTCGTTGGCCACAAGATGAATGTGCCCAAGACATCGCTAACGACCTTGAATTCATCAGAAGGGATAGGGACAGGTGCATCCGCAATAATCACCTCGTCAACTGACACCCGGACTTGATCACCTTCCATTTGTCGGTGGTGGACAGTTGATCCCAGGTTATGCACACTACCCCGTGCAACTAACCGTCTCAGAGGATCCTCGACAAAAAGATCACAAAGCCCAGTAATTTGCGGGTTAGGACCCTCTTATGACTGCCCGATGTTGCAACAACTACCTTTAGTGCTCTGCTTATTAGGATCAATCGATTGTGGCTGGGGAGCACTGGTATCTTGTCTTGAGCTCATAAACACTATCATTTCCTCTTTCATCTTGCTCAACCGGGTCTCTAAAAGTGTATCAAAAGATGCTTCAGCCTCGGCCTTTGCTTCTGCTCTTGCAATGGCCAACATATTCTCCAATTCCTCCCTAGTCACGATGTTTGAGGAATAGTGTACGGGGGCTCCAAAGTAATCCCGTATCCCTACCCCTCCTCCAACTCCCCTGACACGGCCTGGATGCTCGTGTTTGCCAGTAGCAACTGTGAGGATGTCATCCTGCCCTCCGACTTAAAAGATCCCTCAGCTTGTTGTTTTCTAAGTTCATCCTGTAACATAATACAAAATAACAAACGTAAGTAATAATGTACGTTTCTTATGTAATTAATTACAATAACGTTATATACTTACAATTCTTTCACCAACTATATGAGATTGTTCACTCGTATAAGTCCCACTCCTCTTTTGGTGGGCAAATTGCCATTTTTCTTCCCGACGAATCGGAGATGGCGGAGAAAGAAGAACAGAAGGATCGGATTGAGATGCTTCTTCCAATCTCTTCCGTTTGGCCGCCAACAAGTCTCTTTCAGCCTTTGCATAACCCCCACAAGACATTGTATGAGGGCAATCATTCTTTCTACCACTCTCTTGTGCTTTTTGCCTTTTTGCCTGCGAATAAGAAATGATACAAAAGGAAAGTGTTATAATCAATTAAGATAATTGCTAAGTAAATAAAATAAAAAATAAGTCAACTAACCAAAGATTCAGGAGTAGTCCGAAGCCTAACAAATTCTTCCCAAGTCGCTTGATCAAGAAATGTATACGTGCTGCACGGATTAGGACGAGGCTGACCATCTTGCACCTCAATATGAATGTAATTGTTGGTCAGACTTGTCTTAAACTTGCTCCAGCGCTCATAACAATACGTCATCGTCTTGTTGTACAAGATCTCACTCTGAGGAACGTCGTAGGTGAGCTGAAATGCATGCATTGAAGGAGTAAGTGACAAATGAAGTGACATTTGATAATAATTAATTACATACAGAAGATAATTGTATACCTGAATAGTGTCCCAAATATGCTGCTTCACCTTTGGATCGACATTTCTCCACTCCTTTATCAAGATGCTCGGCTTGTTACGTGCAAGGAGGCCGACGAAACTCCTATATCGTTGTGCATTAGGCCCGATTGGTTTCCAATGTCTATCAAACTCAATCGGTATCTTTTGGCCTGCACTCCGACTGAGGGAAACATCTGTCAACCGTGTGGCATGTCTACCCCTCCGTACAGACTGGCTACTGCGCTCACTACGACCCTGGCTCGGAGCATTGCTAGGCTCGCCCTGGTTAACACTATCTGGCTGACTCTGCTGAGCACTAGGTGACTGACCCAAAGGTGGAGGAGGTGGCTGATCCTCTGCACTAGGACGCTGGGGATCCGTCATTTTCCTGTAACGACAACAAAGAAAGATAAATCCTAAGCTATGACATGTGAAGACTATATCGATAAAATAACTAAACATATTCTTCAGATAATAATCATAATCATAATTACTTTAGTTAGTTAAGGTCAAAGTAGTATCATAAAGAGATATCCTCCCATATTCCCTCGTGATGATCATTTCTTGTGCCGTGCGCATTATCTGCTTCATCTTCTTCGTTCAGCTCTGGTAGACCCCTGGAAAAAGAAGGAGTCTCAAGAAGATCATAATTTGAGTGACTTTTCTCGTCAATATCAACGACCCTTTTTCCTTGGAGAGCTACAGACCACATTTTATTTGCCTGATCAGTGATATAGAACACTTGTTGCTCCTGATCTGCCATAATGAAAGGTTCATCTCCAAAACTTCTACTATTCAGATCTACTAATGTCAATCCTAACCTATCGATCTTCACACCATTATTGACATCAACCCACTTGCATTTGAAAATGAGAAATCTAATTTTAACATAGTCAACCACCCAAATCTCTTCAATCACCCCATAATAAGGTATAACATCCAACGTAGGGTTCTTATCTTTCGAACTAGAGAAGTGCATAGATTCAGCCACTAATACAACACCACTGTTCTGGACGGTGCTCTTATCATCTAGGGACTTCGTGTAAAAGGTATAACCATTGATCACAAATGAAGTCCAACTTATGACATCAACTTCAGGACCACGTGCTAACCAATTTATTGTATCAGAAACACATTCTTCTTCGTCAACCTTTTATTTGAACCAATGTGCGAAAGTTCTGTTATGCTCCCTGATTAACCTTTGTTCGCTCATTCGACTATTTTGTTTCCGTACAATTTCTTTATGGGCATTCATGTAACATTGAACTTCATCAACATTGTTCAAGATGTACAGGTGGACTTGTTGCAATTCATCAGCATCTATGCTCTTTACTGTTGCCCCGCGTCTACCCCCTTCTTGATCATGACGCTTAGGAAGGCCAATATGTCGTACATTTGACAAATACTGTTGACAAAATTCCATAGCTTCTTCAGAAACATATTTTTGAAGAATAGATGCTTCAGGCCGATTGGGGTTCTTCACATACCCTTTTAGTATTTTCATGGTTCTTTCGATCGGGTACATCCACCGGAAATAGATAGGGCCACACAACTTTATCTCCCTCACTAGATGAACAACCAAGTATACCATGATATCAAAAAAGGACGGAAGAAAAAGCTTCTCAAGCTGGCATAAGATAATGTATCCTTCATTTTCCAATTCCTCCAATCTTTCCGTGTCAATGACTTTACAACAATGGCATTGAAGAAGAAACAAAGTCTAGTCAATATGTGTTGAAGATCATATTCGGCAATGCCTCGAATAGCTACTGGGAGTAGTTGTTGCATTAAGACATGACAATCATGAGACTTTAGCCCTATTAACTTCAAGTCTTTTATCGATACAAGCTTTTTAAAATTTGAACAATACCCTGAGGGAACTTTAGCGCTATGTAAACACTCACAAAAGCTTCTTTTCTCAACCTTAGACAAAGTATGAGCAGCTGGAGGACAAAAAGTTCTATTACCGTATGGCCTTGGATGTAAATCTTCTCGTATTCCCATTTCTTGCAAGTCTAATCTTGCCTTCACGCCATTCTTAGAACTTCCCTGTATGTTGAGCAGTGTCCCAACAATACTATCACATACGTTCTTCTCCACATGCATGAAATCAATACAGTGTCTGACGTCAAGATTGCGCCAATATGGAAGATCAAAGAAGACGGACCTTTTTTTCCATATATTTTTCTCATTTCTACTCTTTGATGACTTACAAACATAGTATTGATATTTTTCACCTTTTCATAAATTTTCTCCCCAGTCAATCCCTCTGGAGCATCTTCAAACTCTTGGCCACCGAAAAAAGCTTTTTTTAATCTACGATAAGGGTGGTTTCGTCTTAGAAATCGCCTATGGCCAAGGTAAACCGTCTTTCTTCCATGTTGAAGTTGATGGTAGCATGTGCCTTCTTCACATATCGGACAAGCTTTGTGGCCTTTAACGCTATATCCTGACAAGTTCCCATATGCAGGGAAGTCATTTATAGTACAAAAGATCATTGCCCGCATATTAAAAGTCTCCTTCTTGTTCGCATAAAAAACATCGACACCTTTATCCCACAACTCTTTCAAGTCTTCGATCAAGGGTTGTAGGTAAACATCTATGTCATTTCCGGGTTGCTTTGGTCCCGAAATCAACATAGACAACATTATGTACTTTCGTTTCATACATAACAAAGGAGATAAGTTGTAAATTACCAACAGAACAGGCCATAAACTATGTATACTGCTTAGGCTACCATAAGGATTCATACCATCTGTGCTAAGCCCAAGCCTGAGATTCCTAGGTTCTTCACCGAAGCTAGGAAATAATTGATCGATTTTCTGCCATTGAGAAGAATCAGCTGGATGCCGAAGCTTTCCATCAGAAATCCGCTCATCTGCGTGCCATCTCAAATTTTTGGCATCAATTTCATTAGCAAACAGGCGCTTGAACCTTGGAATGATTGGAAGATACCACAACACTTTTACAGGGCCCTTATTTGATTTATACCTCGGAGTTTCACATATCGGACATTGCTCCTTCTCTTCATGATCTTTTCTATACAATATGCAATCATTAGGGCAAGCATGGATCTTTTTATACTGCATCCCTAGTGGACACAGTATTTTCTTAGCATCATAGTATCGACAAGGCAACACATTATCATCAGGAAGCATATCTTTAAAGGCCTCAAGCGTTTCTGAAAAACTCTTGTCGCTCCATCCATGCCGTGCTTTCAAGCTTACCAATTTCAATACAGCATTCAGCAATTGGTATTTTTTACACCCCGGGTACAACGGCTTCTCAGCATCACTGCACATATTACCATATGCATGTGATTGTTCAAAAGCCTCTTCTCCTACATCACGAATAATGTCCTCTATCCGATCATCCATATCCGTGTCATTATCATCACAAGTCACTTCCCCCTGTTGAGATGCACTTGGGATTTCTAATTGTTCACCATGCCATACCCATACTACATACGTCTTACAAAACCCTTCACAAATTAAATGTGTATATATATCTGAAGCACTTAATCGCTTCTCATTCAAACATTTTACACAAGGGCAATAAAACATCCCACTATCATCATCGGCATTTCTTTTTGCAAAGTCTAAAAAACCCCTCACCCCAATATCATATTCAACACTCGTCCGTTTAGCTTGTATCCAACTACGATCCATATATTCCAACACCTTTTATTTTTTGTTTTCTACTTTTTCCCCTGGAAAAGGAAGGAGTATAATGAGAGTAGGCAATCATTACACCCAACTACCTAGTTTAACTACTACATAATGAACAAGTATTTATGGGGTGCCTTTATAACTTTTTAGTAAAAGAAACTGAACCTTGATCATTAAAGGCGATCGACCCCAATTTCTAAATCACTGATGAATTATGAGCAAATTCTTCTCTACACTCTTGTGCACAGAACAAAATAAAATTTCATAATTCATCTGTGCGAATTTCATATCATGTTTATATTGAAAATATAGTTTATTAATAATAGGCCACTAGAGGGTTGAAAACATTCAAATTAGTATCAGTCATAGAATGTAACCACTAAACAAGATGGAGTACTTACGTCCATCATTGTTAACACATCCAAAAAAGATCTAATGGATAAGAGTGTGATGTTTGCGAATTTTACCCAAAAAAATAAAATTCTATTTATTTTTTAAGATTTCACTAAATAACTAGAGTAGCATTTCTGTATGTATTTCATAACGCAGCAACAGAATAAGGATCAGAGAAGCTACCATAACGAAGGAACAGAATAAGGAACATATAAGCTATCATAATGCAAACCAATGTCTCATACAAAAGAAAGACCAGTAATGTTTCAGAAATCAGAACCAGAACGCCCCCACATTTCTAATATCCTAAATCATACCCAGGTCTCTACGATTTTTCTCTCAACAATGATGTAATTTACATGGAATCTGGAAGCTACACAAGCAAAGAAAGCTTCAGTAGTTTCTAAACTATCCTTCTAATTCAGAATACCTTCCTCTAAGAAACAAAATGACAGAAATATCGCATAGCATCAGATTACCATGCCTAAACCATTGTTTTTGGAGGAGACTTCATATATGACACAATAAAGATGCATGTTTGTCATCTAACCTAATTCTTCAACAGAAGCATAATGAATCCCTACATTTTTTTGAGCTAGGCTACAACCTTCTTCATCGGCAATCACACAAAAAAATATTAATAGACGAAGTAAAAAACTACCTGGAAGAGAATTAGGCTTCAGCAAGTTGATTATCCAACTTTCGTAGATTGAGGGTGAATAAAAACGAGAACAGGGTGTGTTTAGCGCCGTCAAACGTCGACACTCAACGAAGAGTCAGAGCACCAGTACGCGAGCCTAACACTGAGCGAGGGGATGCTAGCTCCAAGATCCCATTTTCATAGCGCAAATGCAAAACGAGAACAAGGTGAGACACTAATTCCGCTCTTGATTTGACGAATTTGGAGTTGCTGTTCGTCGACCTTGATCGTTGCTGTTTAGCTTTGAAGAATTCAAAATGAAGAGAGGCGCGGAGCGTGAAGCGCGACAGGGCTCCAAGATCCCATTTTCATAGCGCAAATGCAAAACGAGAACAAGGTGAGACACTAATTCCGCTCTTGATTTGACGAATTTGGAGTTGCTGTTCGTCGACCTTGACCGTTGCTGTTTAGCATTTGAAGAATTCAGAATGAAGAGAGGCGCGGAGCGTGAAGCGCGAGGGAGTTGGGGAAAGAGTTTTAAGACCGATTATAAAATAACCGGTCTTAAAAACATTTTTAAGACCGGTTGTTCGGAACAACCGGTCTTAAATATATCTTTAAGACCGGTTGTTAGAACAACCGGTCTTAAAAACCTTTATTTAAGACCGGTTATTATAATAACCGGTCTTAAATAAAATACTTTTTAGACCGGTTATATCTATAACCGGTCTAAAAACATTTTTAATTTTTAAAATTTTTTCCTCCGGTCTTAAATAAAATACTTTTTAGACCGGTTATATCTATAACCGGTCTAAAAACATTTTTAATTTTTTAAAATTTTTTCCTCCGACCCTTTTAGACCGGTTTAAAATCCAAGCAGGTCTAAAAGGTTTAATATTTTAGACCGGTTAATATAGAACCGGTCTAAATAATATTTTTTAGACCGGTTCAGAGAATAACCGGTCTCCCAATTTGTTTATAATTACAAAAATGCCACCGCGCATTTCTTTTAGACCTCATCCGCTGCAACCGGTCTAAATGTGCCGGTCTAAAACACCTTTTTTGTACTAGTGGGATGAGCACTCTGTTTTACGTTCAGCCTGACAGAGGTTCGGTATTGTGGCCATATCTCTTAAACCACATGTCGGATTGACCCAAAACCAGTGGCATATGAACGAAGACTCCCAACACGTAAAATGTGAACCAAGATCACATTGAAAGAAGCTCAAATGAAGGAGATATGATCTGTGGAAGAAGACAGTGAAATCACCGTCACTTTTCAACACAGGTTCGGTATTTCGAGTATAACTCAAAAACGACACATCGGATTGAGACGAGACTAGTGCCAAATGAAACTAGACTCAAATAGCTTTCCATGGACATGTAAGTTTCCTAATTTAAACGTATATTCTAGGAGCTATGACTTCTGGAAGTTGGCGCTTGTGCAGTCTAGCGGAATAGACATTCTTTCGATCATAACTTGCATAATACAAGGAGTTTTGAGCTGATTCTTTTTGCATTGGAATGCATATGGCAAAAGCTTTCTTATGATACATCATTTGAATCAAATAAATAAATTTTTTCTAAAGTGGCCCCACATCACCCGCGAGTGCAAAAACAAACTCTTTGAAAAAGTTGTGCGAGTGATGTCCAGAAGCAGCTGAATCGTGAAAAAATTTACAACACTCGAGCACTATGATCCATGCTCGAGCATTAGACTATTTCTCACTCGAGCACATGCAAGTTTTGACATGTGAGTGTTAACCCGAGAAGAAGCATGTACGTGAAAACAAGAAGCACAATCGAGCATGACTGGTTGTGCTCGAGTGATGTCTAGAATTCACTCGAGCAGATGCGAGTGAAGAGCAGCGAGTGTTTGCCTGAGAGGAAGCTAGAACGTGAAATATCAACTGCACTCGAGTGAGCCATACTGCACTCGAGTGAGAACTTGGTAAAATGTAGAAACGAAACAGAGCCTCACAGCAATCACCACAAACATGGTTAAATGTTATACAATAATTATGTTTTCACTTGTTATTATTCCTAAACATTAACTAATATTTCAAGTGTAAAACAGGAGATTAAATATTTGGATTGTATCTTCAAGAACGGAGGTCACGTACGGCAAATATCATCACCCAACGAACAATCCGAATATGGTTACATGTTATTGAATCATTGTGTTCTCAATTGTTATTGTTTCTAAATGATAGCTAACATATATTTCAAGTGAGAAACAGGATATTAAACGTTCGGATTGCAGATTCAAATAAAAGTCAATTACGGTGAACTTCATCATTACACACCGAAGGCGGCTACCTACCACGACAAGCAACTGACACACCATGAAAGACTGTCGAATATTCAAACATCTTCATACCGCTCCACAACGTGATGTACAGCTCACAATGAAACATCCCACTACAGCTCTTAATGAAACATCCCACTACAGCTCACAATGAAACATCCCACTCTTCAACGGGATGCTTTGCTCTGCAACGGACAGTAGCTCATTTTTCAAATATGCTCAACGGTCAAAATGACTCCAACGGACGAATGCTCACAACGGTCATCATCTTCATCAACTATAAATAAGAGAGCACTCAAAGTCGATGGGAGACAGAGAAAACAGAGCAACGACACCAACATGCGAATAACATGAATCCTCTGCTTCTACCCAAACACTCTCTGTTATGCGGTTTCAATATTACTTATCATTGAGAGAGTAATTATTTGTATTGTACTTCAGTGAGTATTATACCCACTCTGTGAGAGAGTCTGTAAACACCTTCAAATATATTTCTGAGTTGATCTCAAGGTAGAGGGACCTTGAGAAGGTTGATTTCCTTACGGGAGAAGATGTAGAGAGAATTGCCAGTAAGACATTCTGCTCGTAAGACTTACAAGGTGCAAGCAGTAGATAACGTTGTTGCTCATAAGACTTATAGGGGTGTAGCAGGAGAGAACGTTGCTGCTCGTAAGACTTGCATGAGTAAGCAGGAGAGGAAGATCTTCGGGATTGCTTTGCTCGTAAGACTTGCCGTAAGGGGGAGTATTTCAATGAGAGATTTGTAAAAGGTTTCACAAGTACCCAGTTAAACTTGTGGGATTGTAAAGGCTTTTCTTGTGCCCAGATTAAACAAGAAGATAGTGGATTTGAAAATCTCAGGAGGAGCCTGGGGACTGGACGTAGGCCATCACAGATTGGACCGAACCAGGATAAATCACAGTTTGCATATTCTCTTCCCTAAGCTCTTATATTTCCAGCATATATTATTTAATCTAACTGTTGATTTATAAACCTTCATACTTACCGCTTTCGTTAAGATACGAAAAGATTTCTAAAGTTCTTAAGTTTTTATTATACACCCAATTCACTCCCCCTCTTGGGTGATAGCCGGTTCTAACAGAAATGTCTAGAGGTAACTATAAAAGGTCAAAGCAGGCTGGAGGCCATGGAGGTTAGAATTACTACAAGGACAAAAAATGCTGGTTGTGTCATGAGCCATGTCATCTTGGTAAATCATGTAGAGATGCGTCAGGTAGGTACAGTTCAATTGGATGGGATCCAGCTAGCCGGATCTATTATTAGTGTTGGGAACTAGGGCAACTTGCTAAGAATTGCCCATAGAAGCAACAGCTAGGGGAGTCCAGACTAGGAGCCTAGGCCAGGTCCATGCGATAATTTAGGAAGAGGCTAGAAATTCCCCTAAACTTGTCCAAGGTATGGTTTCTTTTAATGAAAACTCAATGCAAGTAATGCAAGGTTTAAGCTTTAATTATTTCTCATTATATATGCTCCTTAGTGATGCTTGATATTTGATTAAATTGCGAAGCTAGTCATCAATGCGAATAGAGTAGAGAAAATAGAGAATAGGTTAGTGGTTGTTAAATCCTTAGGTCCTTCCAAAAGATATTAGTAGAAGATAGGGATAATTGAGATGAAATAATTTTAAACCCCAATGAAATTGAGGTTTGAGTTGTGATTGAGAGAATTGTAATATGAGAATTAAACTTAGTAGTTGAATTGACTCCTTAGGCATTTGATATGGCCTAAGTTGCTCAAGGTATTAGAATGTGATACTTGATGTAGGATGATTATACAGTATGGCAATCTTAAAGGATTTGATTTGATGATACTGAAGGTTGGGATAGGCCTGAATTGATTTAAGCAGAAATAATACTTAGGTCAGAATGTGAATTTGTGGCACTTTGGTGTTGCTCCATGATGGAAGCTTGAACTATGTGAATAATGTTGAACCTTTAGTAATGTTTTGGGGATATTACCTGAATACCATGAAGGTTAGAATATGCGCTATTAATCAAGATTTTTAGTAAATCTATTGGGTATAATTAAGGAAATGAATTCCAAATGGTGTGATATTGAGATTCTAGATTTCATGATGAACTTAAGAGTTGGGTTAGAGACCTTAGAAGCCTTAAGACTTAGTGAACTAGTATGTCCTAAGGTGGCAAATTTACTCAGAATTGTGCGGGCTAATGATAATATGTGGAATTGAGGAGAGTGATTTCTTGGCTTAGTTAATGTTAAGGTTTTAAGAGTTAAATTATGAACCAAGAATTGGACACAATCATTGAAATAATTTCTTAGGAACTTGAATTAACTTGGATGGTTTGAGGCACTACAACATGATGCTAGAATGTATTGAAATGTGTATGAGGTTTCTCAAGGTTGCTAGTTACTAGTCTAGCATAAGGAGGGACTCAATTATAAAATGTTTCCATAGAAAGAATGATTAAGAGTAGATTCTTGATAGAATAAAGGATAGTTGGAAATCGTGGCTTGATGCCTGATAGGTGGACAAATTCTCTAGAATTTGTTTCAGAGGATATTAAAGGGGCTACACTACAAAGAAAAGTAGAATTTGTAAATATGTATAGATTCCCATATGAATAGATTGTGCCTACACCTTTAGGTGTCAAGGTTGCCACAGTCAATATAGGTATGAGTGGTATAATGAATGCCAAGGGATATGAATAAACAATGGACTTGATTGTCTACATATGCATGGTTGTATAGCTTCGTAGTAATCCTCGAAATTGGCTGGTTGATGTCAAATGCACCTGCTATGTTTATGGACTATATGAATTGAATTTTCCATCTATATATGGTCCTATTTGTGGTAGTTTTTATTGATAATATAGTGGTGAATGGTGTTGAACATGGTAAGGGGAAAAGCAACTATATGCAAACTTGAGTAAATGCGAGTTTTGGCTTTCAGAGGTAATATTTTTGGGCCACGTGGTCTCACAGCAAGGGATTTTGATAGACCTTGGTAGAGTGGAAGCAGTACTGAACTGGGAAGGCCAAAAATTATGGTTATGATATGCAGTGAAAGGTGCCTATACCGAAGTTCCTTGAAGGTCAACATTATGCATGCGATGATGATTGTGAGAGGAGCTCCGGAGAGTTGATGTGAACACCCTATTTTGTCCGGGCCTCGCTCAAAAATTTAAAAACTAATAAAAAAATAAAAGAAATTCCTCTCATTGATGATGATTAGTGTCTAAATTGGTAATCATCATTAAAGGGAAAATAAATAAATAAATAAATAAATAAATGAAAATAAAAAAATCATCCCACTGATGATGATCGGTATCCAAATTGGCAATCATCATTAAAAGAAAAAAAATTAAAAATTAAAAAATAAAATCCTCTCATTGGTGATGATAGTGTCCAATTTGATATTGTCATTCATTAAAGGAAAATAAAAAAATATATAAAAAAGTATCTCCCATTCATAGGTTTAAATTAGAAAGTTGCTTGTAGGGAAACTATAAGAAAATAAATACAAAATGAAAATACAAAATAAAAAATCTCATTTATGTTGATAAGTTTAAATTAGGAAATTACTTGCGGGAAAAATTAAAAAAATTAAAAATGAAAATAAAACAAAATCTATCATTGATTATGATTAGGTCAAGTTAAGCAGTTTTATTAATAGAAAATAAAAAAAAATAAAAAAAATAAAACTAATCTCTATTGATGGTGATTGGGTCAAGCTAGGTAGTTCTTAACATAAAATACAAAAAAAAAATTAAAAATGAAAATTCAAACAAAAGAAGGAGCATTTATGAAGAAAACCCTACCTTTAGACTATAAATAGGGGAGCAAAGGTTTAAGCAAGGCACACAAAAATTTTGGGGAGAAAGAGGGAGGCAAGGTAGAGAGTTAATTTTATTTCTCATACATAATTCTTATGGGGAAGGCTAGTTAACATAAGAGGCCATCTTATTTTGCTCACTACTCTTTGATTGTGATTAAATTCACATGCTCTTCTTTTATTTGTGACAATATTTAGCCATAGGTGCAAGACGATGAATTTGACTAACTCTCCCCACCAATATGCTCTTTTATGACTTTGTACTTGTCTTTGTGTTTATCTTGATGACTCAACATTGCATGAATCACCTACTCTAATATATGTTGGCCTTGATGGACGTCTCAAATTTGGGATCAAGAGCTATGTGGACTTGCTTTCCATTGTCTCATTGAATTGTCTTATGTATTGTTACTGAAAGTGTGGCATTTGGATCAAGAGGTATGTGCTGCCTTGTCTTCTTATGATGTTAGTTGTCACGTTTAATAGACATAGGTAATGTTATTGTAATTGCCTCTTATTTATTATGTGGTTCTATCACCCTATCTCTTGTTGTAGTGGGATTCAAAGCATTAAAGGTACATGCTCTCACTATTTCTTTATGAAAAGAATGCAATTCCTTGTTAGCTTGATGAATTTTTGTTTTTTCTTTTGCAAATAAAAAATTTGAAAATAAAAAAGGGTTCTTTTCTTAAAATAAATGAGCTTGGTTTCACATGAGATAATAAAAAAAAGATTTTTTTAAAAAAATAAAAAATACGAACCAAACAAAAAATAATTTTCTCAAATAAATTAAATAAACATTTTTTCTAAAAAACATCAACAAAGTGACACGCATTTCTACCTCCGAACTACATGGGCTTTGATCCCTCTAAAGGGTACGTAGGCCCTAGGTTTTCATCCTAGATCAAGTCCAACTTTGTAAATAAATATATTTTTTCTTATTTTCTTTTTATAAATAAATGTTCCTTTTTTTCTTTAGTTTTCATTTCATTTATTTTTGTAAATATTCTCTTTTTATTTGGGTAATTATCATAAGATTAAAGGCCATATTTATTTTTAAATAATTAACTCAGGGTAGCCATTCTTATGAATGGGTGTTGTGGGGTGACTAACACCTTCCCCATACACAATCAACTCCCAAATCCTAAATAGTTTTTGTATACCAGTTTCATTTTCAAAAAAGGTTTCCAAAATTATCCTTTTTCAAAATTTTGGTGACGGCTCTTTATTTTTCAAATTTGGGGCGCTACAGCTGTGATGAAAACTTATTAAAGTACCAACACTGATAATCCCAGATCTATAGCAGACCTTTATTGTCTTCACTGATACTAGATGACATGGATTGGGAAGGGTATTGAATCCCAGATGCAAGTAGGCATGAATTGAGATGGGAATTGATGTGAGCCGGGCGAGGGCGTATACATCTCGTCAGCTGAAGCTTTAGGAATTGAACTATATCATCCAGTCTTAAGTTGATGGTAATAATGTTTGTACTGAATCTGGAAATGTTGTCTTTATGGCTTAACTGTGGAGTTGTACTGCAACCACAAATGTTGAAATATGTATTTGATAAAAAAGAGCGAAATATGACGCAATATAAGTGGATAGAGTTGTTGAAAAATTAAGACCTAGAATGTAAATATCATCCAGGGTAGGCTAATGGTGTCATTAATGCTTTCAGCCGTAAAATAGTGCAGGTGGTCGACATGATAATTTATGAGCAAAAAGCTAATCAAGGATTTTAGTAATCTTAGTCTATTTAAGCAGATTTTGATCAGTGGTAATAATGTTAGTAAGACATATAAGGATCTGAGAGCAGCAATTTAAAAATCTTAGATCAAGGATAAATGAGTGCAATCTATCAGGAACATGTAATTAAACATGAAGATGTGGATATATAGGATTATTAGACATATGAAGTCATACTTGATCGAACATTGATTGGCAGGAGAAGCAACTCATAAATAAGAGCATGGTATTAGAAGAAAGTATGAGAAAGCATAACCCAGAATTTATGGCTGACAGATGTAGTAAATTTCGAGGACAAAATTTTTTTAAGTAGGGGAGAACTATAACACCCCAAATTTTGATTCTGGCTTGGAGTATTGCTAGGAGTATCCTCACTTTGATTAACACTAGATGGCTCCGGAGTACCCGCAGCAGGACGGCTCATTATGCTCACTTGAAATTGAATAAGCTAATTTATATTCCTATATGGTCATGACACTTTAAATTTCAGCCTCCAATTTTCATTTCAAGCACTATATTAACATTCTAGACTATGTTATATCCTTATTGGCACTTAAGTATCATATAGGGCATCAAAATACACAATATGATTCCATTTTAGAATCTGGAATTTTCCAACAACTAACTTATTGGAGCTATAAAAAGGAATAGAATCTAACTTTGTCTAACACATTACTAGGATCGACAGAGTTCCAGAATAAAATCTAACACATTATAATTGAACAATACAGAGTTACAGAATCAAGGTTTAGAGACATTTTCACATTATAATCCAATAATAAAGAGTTACAGAATAGAAAAACTCACATTATAATTCAACAAAACAGAGTTAATAAAGGCTGAGAGACATAAAAGTAGCTTTAAGAAAGGAAAGATAGGCTTTGCATCCACATATAATATTCACAAGTTCAGATAATTTAAAAGGCAGAACAATGCCTCAGAGCAAGCAATGGAAAAAGAAATATTTATCACATAAAAACCTGGAGTTAGAGCTTGAAGGACAAACCCAGGGGAGGCAAGCAACAGAAATGAGGGAATGCAATCGACCGTAGCCCTGCATCAACCGGCAGCATTGGTAAGAGAGACGTGGGAAAGACAAGGTTAAAGAAAAAAAACCCAGGGGAGGCAGAAACCCTGCTTGAAGAAGAAAATAATCGGGGGAAACAAAAGCCCAGCCTTACGGTAACGTTTCAACCAAACCTCTACGTCGATGGCGTCGAAGGTTAAGGACGGAGGAGCGACATAGGAAGGAGGAGCTGCCGCAAAAGGAGGGAGGGGTTTGTAAGAAGCTTGAAGTGACAGAGTTGAAATGTTTCAGAATAGAAATTAGGCGCGATGGAATTTTAGGGCATTTTTAAGACCGGTTTTACATAACAACCGGTCTTAAAATTTATATTTTAGACCAATTATTTAGTATAACCGGTCTTAAAAATATTTTAGACTGGTTCTTATAAACAACTGGTCTTAAAAGTTCAAAATTTAAGAAAATATTTTTAATTTTCTTTATTTCAAAAAATATATTAGACCGGTTACATTTAGAACCAGTCTACAAAATACATACATATATTAATATTTTATTATGATTAATTTTTTAAGACCGTTTGTTTATAAAATCGGTCTTAATAATATATTTAATACATGTTTTTAGTATAACCAATCTTAGAAATTGATCATAATCACAAAAATGCCACCGATCACTTTTTTAAGACCTTATCCGCTATAACCGGTCTAAATACGCTGGTCTTAAACACCATTTGTGTACTAATGGATCACTCGAGTAATGTTTGAAAAATTGTTCCAGAAGCTCTCTATCAAAAATTGCATGGGATTACTCGAAGGGATCACTCGAGTAATCTACAAAGTTATTTGAAAAGCTTACTTGAGCGATTACTCGAGTAACCAGAGCAAAAATCATCCAGTGGCACTTGGCCAAGAAATGACAGACATTACTCAAGTAACTACTCGAGTAACCACATTTGAAAAGGCATTATTACTCGAAGGATTACTCAAGTAATTAGGTAAGCCTAATAGAATTTTCTCTCGACCAAGATTTTAAAGCAATTACTCGAGTAATCTCTAAAGTTATTTAAAACATTACTCGAGGCACCACTCAAGTAATCGAAGAAAAGGAACATTTACTCGAGGGAGTACTCGAGTAAGCAAGTCATTCAAGTTTTATAAAATGAGTTACTCGATGGTTTACCCGAGTAATCTGGTTAAACAACGTTGACTTACTCTTTGGTTTAATTTTAATAAAGTTACTTAAGGGACTACTCGAGTAATGAAGGATGATCACTCAAGTAGCCACTCGAGTAATGTAGTACAAAAAGTATGATTTTAATCCAACATTTATTAATATGTTATCTATATGATTAATGTAACCCCCCTCACGGTAGTTATACCCGAATTATGAAGCTTAAGTGAAATAGAGACCAATAAGACAAAACAAACTTTATAATCCCTCATCTAAGAGATGGGGTGTTCAGAAAATCAGTTCAAAACATTATTCATCTGGTCTTACATTCACTTCCGTATATAATTACTTGTGCAATTACATCACATAATAAATATCAGAGTGCATAATCAAAATCCCGACAACCCCGGGATACTTGTATATATACAACGGGTTTCAAATTTCCTAAACATGGGGATTAAATATAAAAACATCCATATTCACAATCATATTCATACAGTAATCAGAAAATCCAAAATTTAAAACAGATAACCAACGATCCAAAATCTAAGATGTCCCTACTAGTCCTAACCACTCCTGGTTGGCCGCTTCCCTTTCGAGCCACTCGCCCTATCTGAAATGTTAGTCATTTGGAAAGAGTGAGATTCTAAAGAATCCCAGTAATAACAAATCACTCATACAATATATAAAAACAAGGCATATATGTTCATCATGTTCAGCAACAATACTATGAGTCATGGCTCGCGCCACAACCGACAGAACTCATGGTTGTAATCACAATGTACTATGCTCACTTTCGCGGTAAACACTATGCCAGCTTTCGTTGTAATCACTATGCTAGCTTACGCAGTAAACTCTATGCATCAACATCACAAAGCTCCAAAAAGCATCTCAAAGCACAATATACCACAAGGCACAAAGCTCTACAAAGCAAAAAGCTTCACAAGGCGTCTCAATAGATCTCAAAGCAACAGCAGCAACACACAATGCATGATAGGCAAACATACAATACATTTACACAAAGTATAAGAGAGAAGTCACTACCTGTATCTTTCCTGACGTTCTTCGGCACAGTGGGTTCACGCGTCTGACAGATATCAAATCCTATACCAATTTAGGGACAATTGATTAATCTCTTTCCCAAATACTTATTTCCATAATACTTTAAGTTGGTTATCATTTGAGACTCTTTAGGTGACTATTAGAGGCCTACATATATGCCAAAAGGGTTAGAAGAAACTACCTTGAAGACCCCTTTTTTGAAGGCAAAACACAGATTTTTGGCTGACTCATTCGAGTGAAGATGACCTCACTCAAGTGGTGAGAGACTTGCACTCGAGTAAGAACAACTATCACTCACGAGTGTTTCACAGTGAGCAATGACCATAGCCAGAAAGTGCTCACAACACTCGAGCATAAAGCTCTACACTCGGGTGATGACTCTAAATCCACTCAAATCTACGAAAGTGCAATATAGAGAGTGACGACCCGAGAGCACAGACAACTCCAGAGGGAAAGGCTCACTCATGCACAACCTTTGGCACTCGAGTGAGAAGACTTCACTAATGAGTGTAAGAACACACTCTTGAAACTTAACCAGTGAATGAGGACCCGAGACGTAGCCCTTAACATGAACTTAAAGATTCACTCGAGTGAATCCATGCTCACTCGAGTGATCCTCAACATCACTCGCGGTTACAGAAGTGCACTCGAGCTTTCCTCATGAAAATCCAAGCAAAACACAAAGAAATAGGCAAGAATTAGACTAACACACTCGAGTAAGGCTTATCAGATTGCTAGATCGCAGCAACTGACAGAAATTCCCAGATTAGCCAAAATCACACCCAATGGTTCCCAAACTCCACATAAAGCTCATGCTCACTCAAAATGACATAAGGAACCCATTGGTAACCTCCAAAACACTCAAATACCATTTTAAACATAATCTAACTCTTTGGGTCTTAATAACACACACAACACCCAATTCCAATCAACACACTTCCAAAACTCAAAACCATATCCAACACTCAAATGGCCTCACAATAAACCAATTCTAATATCAATCACTATGAAATTCACACATTCAAAAATGACACAAGACTAGGGCAATTTTCCTAGAATTTCTCAGCTCATCCAAAAATCACAAATAATATACCAAAATGCATCAAATCCTTACCTCTTCGACTTACCAAATCTAGAATCTTGATTCTCCAACTTTCAAATTTCTCTAACACCCAAACCACTACCTTTCAAGATTCTAAAACCACCAAAATGGAGCTCTTAACACTATGAACAAGTTTAGTGAAGAGGATTTGAGCATAGGAGGATCATTACTCACCCAAAATCAATGCTTTCTTTTTCTCTTTCCACCTTCAAGGTCGCCAGAAATGGGAGAAGGAGAGAGATAGTGAGATGATGAAAATGATGATGATGAAGCAAGCTTTCTCTTTCTTGCCCATACACCCCAAAACCGCATAGGAGAGAGAAAAAAGGGAAAAAGTGAGTTTTTGTCTCCTAGCATAATCCAATGGTCCACCAAATGCCACTTGGCAACATCTTATCCACTTCTATCATGAGCTCACATAGACGCAAAGCATAGGATTCCGACCCATGGTCAATAAATCTCAACCATTGATCTTTAATCTCCAAATACACTTATATCAAATTTACATTGCATTTCTCCAAAAGTGTTTAATTACACTAATTACAATCAACATCAGAGTCATTAGCCCTTAATCCCAAATTGGATCATTACAATTAACCTTTCATTATATTAGTTTTGTAAGTATATTTGTAGAGAAATAATGAAGAAATCATGCATTGAGAGAGAAGTCAAATATATCGTCTGCAACGTCTGAAACGCTTACCTATAGCAAACGACTAGTTTTCAAATTCGAAGAACGATCAAATGAAACTACGCGACTCTAACGAACATGTTTTGAAATGCTTCCAATGGACATCACAATTCCTCTATATATATGGAGCATTCAATGAAGAACAGAACACAACAACTGAGAACACACAAACTTACATCAATCATTATATTCTTAGTACTCTTTTTCTTATATTCACTCCTTCACTACTACAAAAAATATTTTTAACGTCCTTTTTTTAGGCCTTTTAACATCTAAAAATAAGGGGACGTTTATGTGAGCAACGTAGTAAAAAATGGCAATAACGTCCGTAGAGAAAAGGACATCTAAGGTCTAGACTTTAGATGTCCCTATTTTGAAAAGGGACGTCTAAAGTGTTACACTGACACTTTAGACGTCCCCACTTTAAACTGGGGACGTCTAAAGTGTCAGTGTAGCACTTTAGACATCCCCACTTTAAATTGGGGACGTTTAAAGTCCCACTTTAGACTTCCCCAATTTAAAGTGGAGATGTCTAAAGTGTTTTTTTTTTAAAAAAATTGTTTATATTACATATATGGACTAAACAGTATTTAAAACCAGAAATCACAAATCTTTATTAAGAAAATTACAGATCTAGTATCTGAAATCCAAATCCAAAATATACACAATAATAACTCCAAAGCTAAAATCTCATAGGCAGAAGATGAAAATAATAAGAGGAATTAGTTGCAAAAAAATTATCTCTTTCTATTATTGAAATTTATTTTCTTGTAATAATGAATAGAGAAAAGCGACAGGGAGAGATTCACCTTGTTTTCTTAGCGGGAATGTGGCCATGAAGCATGTTTCATAGTTTTGATCTACAAATCATAACAACACGAGCTAGAATATAAAATAGAAGGGAAACCCAAAGAAAAAAGAAAAAGAGGATAAAATAATAAAAGATGGAAAGAAAGCATAACAGATTTAGAGGTGAAAAACAGAGAGAGAAAGAAAGAAGCAAGAGTAAAAAGAGCATATAAAGAAGAAGAAGCAAGAGTTAAACTGTGATGGGAAGAGAAAGATGGGTGTAAAACTAGTATAAAACTGATCAATAAAGACTGTTAGTAAAAATTTGAATTGTTTTTGGCATCCCCAATTTAATTTAGGGATGCCTAAAGTTGTGCATTTTTTTTAGACTTTAGACGTCCCTATTTGAATTAGGGACGTCTAAAGTCAAAATTTTTTTTAAATGAGGGACACCCTTTGGCGTCCCTCATATATCTATATAGGGATGCTGAAGGGCGTCCTTGTTGATACATCAGGGATGCCATTTTAGCGTCCCTATATGTATGAGGGACGCCAAAGGGTGTCCCTTATTTAAAAAAAAATTCTTAAAAAAGTTTAGACATCCCCAATGCATATAGGGGCATCTAAAGTATGACTTTACATATTTTAGACGTCCCTATTTGAATTGGGGACATCTAAAGTAAACTTTTTTTTTACTTCAAACATCCTTAATTCAAATAGGGATATCTAAAGTCTATAAAGTCACACTTTAAACATCCCTATTTGAATTGGGGACATCTAAAGCTATTCAGTTCTCACCCATAATTACAAAAATGTCATCGCCTTTATTTTTTAGGTCCCTTTTTTAACAAGGGATGTCCTTTAGGGACGTAAAATCTATATTCTGTAGTAGTGCTTGTACTTTAGTTATTATATATTTGCTCTATAAGAGAGTTTTTCATTACAAACGCAATATTTGTTATTGAGACAACTTAAGGTTGTGGAACCTTGAGTTGGGGATTTGATTACAACATTTAAGAGGGAGCGAGTGTCCAGTGAAAGAACTTGTTGTGTAGTGAGGTGCCAAATGTAACCCCCTGCCGTAATTAATATTCGAAATACGCGTTTAAAGTGAAACGGAGACCATTAAGAACCAAAACTACATTTTACAAACCCATCTTCCAGACGGGGTTTTCATAATTACCTTTCGAAATCATTTATAAACGTGGTCTCATAATCACTTTTCAAATACAATTACTACGCGGAATATCACATTCATAACAAATCAGAGTACACAAAATAATCCCGGCAATCCCGGGTTCCATACATTAACTCAAAGCCTTATAGGGCATATTCGCCCCTACAAGCCCTCATATGGGGATTACACAAATCTTTCTCATACATATACAAATATCCAATAACTCATTTCCAAATACAGAACCAAATATACTCATCCATATGTACACATCCAAATCCAAATATCCCATCTAGGATGATAACCAACTATCACAACCAAACTCCAATGGGAGCCCTAGCCGCCCTTGACTGCTTGCTCCATCCTCGATCCACCTACCCTGTCTGAAATGGTTGATAGGGGAGGGTGAGATTCTAGAGAATCTCAGTAGGAAACAGATACCTATATGCATGTATGATATGTGTTTAATGCATGACATGCTTGCAATACATATCTCATGTTCACATAATGACATATCTGCGTGCTCAATGTTTCAACAACACACTCATGGCCATAGCATAACTAGAAACAGAGCTACAATCATTCATACATGTTTCACATAATCAAGCAAAGCAATACATGCATCAAAACACAAACACAAATATCAAAGCATGCAAAAGAGGTAAGTTCCCTACCCTCTTTCCACGTAAGCTCCAGCTTCACTTACTCGCGATCAGAACGAATACCGAACCACGATCAGGGCAAATATCAACCCTATAACCAAAGCAAGGACATAGGGTTAATCCCTTTCTCAATTCCTCAACATACAAACACTTAATGTTGGTTATCATTTAACACCTTTAGGTGGCTAATCAAAGCCCAAACATATGCCTAAAGGCTTGGGAAACACTTGACCAAAGATCACTTTTAAAAAGTCCAATATGCTGATTTTTGGGGGTGGGCCGCGGCCCACAATCCTTGGGCTGCGGCCCAAAACTGCCCAGAAACATTTGGACTGCGGGCCAACATCCTTGGGCCGCGGCCCAAGAAAATCCAGTTTCTGGCTGAACTTCCAAAAATCATAACTAATTCCAAAAAAATCGAAATGAGGTGATCCTAAAGCCAAATGAAAGCTATTCAAGTCCTCTACACAGGAAAAATATTGACCAATACTGGAAATCACCACAAAAGTCCAGATTTACCAAAAACCTAACATTGTGCCAAAACAGGATCCAGTTTTGATGCCAGACTTTGGACAGCTATAACTCCCAGTTCTCAAAACAAAATGGCACACATTATATGTCCATTTTGAACCTTGGGAGGTGAAATTTAAGACTGGAAAGTTTCATAATTTTCTAACATCATTAGCCCAGTCAAAACGTCCACACAACAAGACTGCCCAACACAGACTTACACTGGACAGAATTTCCAGTTTTTCAACAATGATTCCAATGGTTCCCAAATTCATACCAAATACCATTTTCACATAAATTTGCACAAGAAATCCATTGGAAATACCAAATCAACCAAATTCACATTATATTGACATGTTTCACAATGAATTGCAACATGTCACACAATACCACATTTCAAACCACAACATTACAACTCTTCCAATTCAAATTCCCAAATCAATTCCAATGACCAAATACCACAACATGGCACCATTTCCAACATAAAACACAATTCAATTCATCCAATCCAAACCACACGAAATTCATCACCAAAATCAGGGCAAATTCTACAAATCACAATACTCAACCATAATTCACAAAACTTTGATCAAAAGGCTTCAAATACTCACCTCTTCCTCTTTCCCAAACCAATTTCTTGATTCCTCATCTTTCCACTTTTGCTCAAGCAACAAAACACGTTCTCTCAAAAATCTAAAACCATAGAGATGAAGCTCTCATCACTATGAACAACTTTATAGAAGATGAATTGAGCATTAGAGGACATTATCTTACCTAAACATTGAACTCTTCCTTTCTCTTTCTTCCTTGTGCTTGCATCCATGAAGGACGAAGAGAGAGATGAGAGATGAGGATGAAGAGATGAAGAGAGGATCAGATTTTTAGGGCCAAAAACCGTCCAAAATAAAGAGAGGAAAGAGGGAAAATGAGTTGAAATCTTTGACCAAATCCAAGGGCTCAAATTGTGCCAAGTGTCACACCCTTATCACATCTCTCATGAGTTCACATAGGCACACACACACATGATTCCACCTCTTGATCTTTTGCACAAATCAATCCTAACCATTGATCTTGAAGTTACCAATGAGTTTCCTCTTCGGTAACCGATCAACTGGTCGGTAACTTTACCGTTTTGCCCCTGATTACGGTAATTCACTTGGAATCACCATCAAAATCATTTTCTCATTCATTTTCTTTAACAATGCGCCCTCCCCTTTATTTTAAGTCAATTTAGAGTTTAATCCATAATTGAACTCAAATATAGGGTTTTGGCGCTACTCACAACACATACGAATCACATCGGGTGCCAAATCACACCATAATCTCCAAAAGGGTTATTTACCACTAACCATATCCACTTTTGGAGTCATTAAACCTTATTCACAATTTGGGATTTTGCTAAACCGGGGCTTAGCAATCCACTAATCTCAGGCTTATTCTCTAACCTCAAGTCTCAGAATTCGGGATATTACACCAAAAACCCACTGAATCTTAAAAGATAAAGTGAAACTCTCAGAGAAGCTCTGAGGACTGGACATAGGTCAAAGTGGTTATGGCCGAACCAGTATAACTCTTGGTGTACACTTCGGTGATATTTCTCCTAGCTCTTAACTCCTTTAAATTTTCAATCAATTTTTATATAAGCAACGAAATTTCTAGTATCATCCTTCTCTTGGGTGAAACGCTTGTATCAACAAAGAGCAAATTCTCTATAAATTTGAGCTCCATACCAATCAATTTAAAACAAATTCTAATCTCTGATCCATTTTGTTTGTTTTGTTTTTCATCTTAGGACATAAAAATATTTGTCAAACATAAAATTATTTTTTCTATTACTACTTCATTTCAATTTATACCGATGAATAATTTCAATAATATGGAATATCATAAAAATTCAACCTATAATAACAAAGATTGCTAATTAGTAGGTTATATATGCATTTCAATGTGACGAATATTATTATTGGGTTAAGGTTGAGTTTTACTGGCAGGTAAGTTTTCACGTTAGAGTTATAAGAATGTGGATTTTTTTTTTTTTGCATTAATTTGCTCCTCAAAAGTGTTACCAAAAGCTAGGAGCAATATCCTCCTATCCGTAAAGGTGTTAACGGTCAATTTTAATTTATTTCTAAGGTCAATATTTGTTTTTTCAACCGTTAGACTGAATTGAACCTTAGCTCATATGCACAACTTCTAGGGAAAAAATTGAACCTTAACCCTTGGTTCTTTTTTATGGTCAATTTTATAATTTTAACAATTGGGACAATTTCGCCCCTCCGTTTTAACACTTCTAAGGCAAAAATTTGTCCAAAAAAGATTATGGATACCTATAGCCCAATTGAAAATACTTCCAGAAAAAAATTGAACCTTTACCTTTAATTTTTTTTTAATAGTTGTGGCAATTTTTCCCCCTTCTTAGCACCTCCGGAAATAATTGATCCAAAAAAAATCTTGGATACCCACAGCTCCTACACATAAACTTTTTGGCAAAATTGGAAATTCACAATATTATTATTATTTAATAAAAATTGTGGAATATATAACAAGTCACAAAGTATACAAGTAATTTGCAGTGTGATTCTTTTATCAAATTGTAGGCAATACATTAGTTTAATCTAAATCAAACAAAGAAAATGTATGTGGTCCTCAAGAAGCTAACAATATGAAACAATTAATGTAAGCTAATTTAACCTAATACATTAGTTTAATCACCCACTTGATCCTCAAAGCTAAATGTAACAGCCCAAATTTTATCCACCAATACATATGGTAATTGTTGGAAATAGTTAATGAAATAAAAGGGTGAATTATTTTTAGTGAAATCGCCTGTAAGGTAGTGAGATTGTCAAATAGTTTTGGATGACCAAATGATAATAGAAAATTGTGAAATTTTAAAGGATGAAAGTATACATCCTAAGCTTTAATTTGATAGATAATATGACTCAATTAGAGCTATATACAAAAATTTATATATATTTTTAAATTAGCCTAGAAAAACTATGAATTTTCTTGAGCAAGTAAAATTGAAAATATGGTAATTGTGTGCTTCCAAATGGTGAGAGACTATATTTTTTTTCTTGAAAATATACTTAATTAATAAGGGTTCTATAACCTTTGGAATCACTCCAATTCGATGTATACAAAATTAGTTATGACTTTTCAAAATTTGGTTAGAAAATTTACTAAAATTGTGAAATGTTATGAATTTGGAAAAATGAAATGTAATGGTAATTGTGTAAATTGTAGAATAAGGAAAATAAGAAGTGAAATAATTATTTGGCTCATAAACATGCCAAGTGTCACTATCCTAAGGTAAAGGATTAGTTTATAATTGTTAAATTAGAGCACATCTACAATTAAGATTAAAATAATGTTTCTTGGACATGTAATTGGATTAATGGAATTAAAAGCCCAATTGTGTGCATGAAGGGGCTTTTACGTGTTTTGTGGGCTAACCAAATGGGAGAGGATTAGTTCAATCCTAAATGAGGTTTATAACACAAGTTGAATGAAGATAAAGTCAATTACAAATAGGTGTCATAAATTCTAATTTTGGAATTAAGATAATTAGAGGAAAAGGTGGTATATTTTATGATGCCCAAGCTTCATCTTTCTCATTTCCATCTTCACGCCTAGCAACAATAGAGAAGAGGGAGAGAAAGTTCAAGAAAGCTGGAGAGAAGGAGGAGAAAAATCTCAAGGTGAGACTTGTGGATTCTGTGTTCAAGCTTCCTTTTCTTCCATAATAGCTTTCCTAATCTCTCATTCTCCATGAAAATCATGTATAGTAAGCAAATATTCAAGGTTGAAGAGAGAGTAAACAGTAATTTCTAAAGAGACAAAGTGAACAATCAAAAGGTAACCTCTAAAACATGGATTCTCTTGAGTATTTGGTGTTGTTGTTGAGTTTGCTTTGATTTGGCTTGTTTTAAGATTTTGGGATGATGAACTCTAGAAAGGTTAAGATGCCCAAAATTTCCACAAATCATGTTCATTTAGTGTTTAAATAGCTAATCATGTGGATAGAAGTGGAAAGGAAGTAATTAAACAAGAGAAATAAAGGAAACACATTTTTCTCTTCTAAACCCTAATTTCGTCTAGCTACTGTTCACTCAAGATAGAATTGGAGTTTTGAATTTTTTTTTGATTCCATTGGATTTAGAAGGGAAAATTGTGTGGGAATATAGGGGTTCATGATTTTTGGTGATTTGTACACAAATATGGGAATTATTGAAGTGCAAATGCATGCTATTTGGTTATTTTTTGTGAGGCGATGTTGTTTTTCCATGCATTTCGTTGGTTATACCAAGTTCAAATGCAATGAAACTTTTCAAAATTAAAGTACACATCTTGGGCTTTAATTTGATAGGTATTATAAGTGATATGAACTAGTGGATTGAAAGTTATGAATTTTCAAAGTTTTGCCCAGTTTGTGGACTTAATTATGGAGCAGCTGAAAATTTATGAAATTCTAGAATTTTGTGGTTGTAGATGGTGGTGTTTCATAATTTTCCATGAAACTAAACTTAAAGAGATTTCCATGGAATTTTGGAACATTCTATTTCGATTTTTGTAGAATTAGTTATGATTTTTGGAAGTTGAGCCAAGAACACAAGATTTATGGGCTGCGATCAGAAGATTTGCTTGGCTGAAGCCCAAAACTTTCTAACCTCTTGTGGCCGCGGCCAAAGGATTTCTGGCCAGGGCTAAGACCCCTATTTTAGCATTTTCACATTTTTTATTGCTTTAGCTTTTCTAACCCCATAGGCGCTTGTTTGAGCTTCCAATGGCTATCTAGATTGCCCAAAATAGAACTAATGCAATGAGTTTAAAATAGTACATGAATGGGTATCAACCTAATTCTTGTACATTAGGACTTTTAGGACCGAATTAAGAGTCGAGCATTGGCACAAATTTCGATGAACGTGTTACAAGTTGAAAAAGGTTTAAGGTAATAACTCTATCTTTCATACACTATGCCAATGTTTATATGCTTTGTATATGTCATCTTCTATAATATGTATGATACATAATGCATACTGATAAATAGTGCCTTTGGGCAGTGCCTATAGGTATATTGATATACCCAGTCCTGGACTGAGGTATAGAATGTGTAGAAGTTACAACTGTGGTTGGCTCTGAATACATTTCCGACTAAATTGAGTTATGTGTTATTATGATATTGCATTATCTGATATTTGGCATTTTTATTTATTACATTTTCTATGAATAATAGTATGTTGCTACTGGGATTCCTTGGAATCTCATCCTTTTTCACAATAACAAAAATTCTAGCAGAAGCTAGCGGCTCCAAAGGGAAACCAGCCGATACGAGCAAATGAGGGTGTGGAACTCGAGAATTTGGCTAGTGGTTATATGTGGCCATTTTTTTGGACATTATTGGACAAATTGTAAATAATATCAAACCCAGTGGGGATAAATCCTATATGTAAACATGTACTTAATATCAATAAATTTAAGCTAATTTAACCTAATACATTGGTTTAATCACCCACTTGATCCTCAAAGCTAACAATATAAAACAATTAATTTAAGCTAATCACAGAGGCAAAACAAATAAATTATTCACGATTACACTGAAAGCACTTATTGAAGCCAAGGGAAAATTCTCTATAAATTTGAGCTCCATACCAATCAGTTCAACACAGCTGATAATCTCTAATACATTTTGTTTGTTTGGTCTGTCATCTTAGGACATGAAAATATTTGTGGTACATAAAATTATTTTTTCCATCGCTTCTTCATTTCAATTTATACCCATGAATAATTACAATAATATGGAATATATTTAAAAATCAACCTATAATAACAAAGATTGTGAATCAATAGGTTATATATGTATTTCAATGTGTCAAATATTATTATTGTTTTAAGGTTGTGTTTGGCTCGTAGGTAACTTTTTGTGTAAGAGTCGTAAGCATTTAGATTTTTTTTCTTGCATCAATTTGCTCCTCAAAAGTGTTACAAAATGCTAGGAGCAATATCCCCCTATCCGTAAAAATGTTAACAGTCAATTTGAATTTATTTCTAAGGTCAACAGTTGATTTTTCAACTGTTAAACAAAATTGAACCTTAGCTCATATGCACAACTTCTGGGGAAAAAATTGAACCTTAACCCTTAGTTTTTTCATAGTCAATGTTAGTTTTTTCACAATTAGGACAATTTTTCCCGTCCTTTTTAACACTTCCAAGGAAAAAATGGATCCAAAAAAGATTATGGATACCCACATCTCAATAGAAAAAACTTAGGAAGAAATTAAAACATGAACTTTTACCTTTCATTATTTTAACGGTTGGGGCAATTTTTCCCCCTTCTTAAAACCTCGAGGAAATAATTGATCCAAAAAAAAACTCTCGACTATCCATAGCTCCTAAACAAAAACTTTTGGGCAAAATCGGTCATTCATAATATTATTATTATTTAATAGAAATTGCACAATGCATAACAACTCCAAAAGTACACAAGTGATTTGCAGTGTGATTCATTTATCAAAGTGCATGCAGTACATTAATTTAATCTAAATCAAACAAATAAAATGCACGTGGTCCACAAGAAGCTAACAATAGAAAACAATTAATTTAAGCCAATTTAACCAAATGCATTAGTTTAATCACCCACTTGATCCTAAATGCTAACAATATAAAACAATTAATTTAAGCTAATCATAAAGGCAATGGAAATAAATTATTCATGATTACACGAAAATCACTTATTGAAGCCAAGGGCAAATTCTTTATAAATTTGAGCTCCGTACCAATTAGTTCAACACACCAGCTAATCTCTGATACATTATGTTTGTTTGGTTTTTCATCTTAGGACATGAAAATATTTGTTTCCTATAAAATTATTTTTTCCATAGCTTCTTCATTTCAGTTTATATCGATGAATAATTTCAATAATATGGAATATCTTAAAAAAATCAACCTATAATAACAAAGATTGCTAATCAATAGGTCATATATGTATTTCAACGTGTCGAATAGTATTATTGGGTTATGGTTGAGTTTCGCTGGAAAGTAACTTTTCATGTAGGAGTTGTAGGCATTTAGAATTTTTTTTATGCATCAAATTGCAGCTCAAAAGTGTTACAAAAAGCTAGGAGCAATTTCCCCCTATTCGCAAAAATGTTAT
Organism: Inga laurina; assembly: GCA_963855925.1. Taxonomy (NCBI): domain Eukaryota; kingdom Viridiplantae; phylum Streptophyta; class Magnoliopsida; order Fabales; family Fabaceae; genus Inga; species Inga laurina. Next base: position 60,336,136 of record OY979708.1, read on the forward strand.
TGGTCAATTTTAATTTATTTCTAAGGTCAACATTTGTTTTTTCAACAGTTAGACTAAATTGAAAAATTGCTCAGAGCACAACTTCTAGGCAAAACTTACACTTTATCCTTTAGTTTTTTTTATAGTCAATGTTAGTTTTTTAACAATTATGACGATTTTGCCATTCCTTTTTAACACTTACAAGGCCAAAATTGATCCAAAATAGATTATGGGTACCCACAGCTCGATTGAAAAAACTTAAGAAGAAAACATGAACCTTTACCTTTCATTATTTTAACGGTTGGGCAATTTTTCCCCCTTCTTAAAACCTTGAGGAAATAATTGATCCAAAAAAAAAAACTATCGAATACCCACAGCTCCTAAACAAAAACTTTTGGGCAAAATTGGTCATTCACAATATTATTATTTAATAGAAATTGTACAAAGCATAACAACTCCAAAAGTATACAAGTGATTTGCAGTGTGATTCTTTTATCAAATTGCAAGCAGTACATTAATTTAATCTAAATCAACCAAATAAAATGCACGTGGTCCTCAAGAAGGTAACAATAGAAAACAATGAATTTAAGCAAATTTAACGCATTACATTAGTTTAATCACCCACATGGTCCTTAAAGCGAACAATAAAAAATAATTAATTTAAGCTAATCATAGAGGCAAGAGAAATAAATTATTCATGATTACACCGAAATCACTTATTGAAACCAAGGGCAAATTCTCTATAAATTTGAGCTCCGTACCAATTAGTTCAACACACGAGCTAATGTCTGATACATTATGTTTGTTTGGTTTTTCATCTTAGGAGATGAAAATATTTGTTGCACGTAAAATTATTTTTTCCATAGCTTCTTCATTTCAGTTTATACCGATGAATATTTTCAATAATATGGAATATCTTAAAAAATCAACCTATAATAACAAAGATTGCTCATCAATAGGTCATATATGTATTTCAATGTGTCGAATAGTATTATTGGGTTAAGGTTGAGTTTCGCTGGCATGTAACTTTTCATGTAGGAGTTGTAGGCATTTATATTTTTTGTGTGCATCAATTTGCTCCTCAAAAGTGTTAAAAAAAAAGCTAGTAGCAATATCCCCCTATCTGCAAAAATGTTATTGGTCAATTTTAATTTATTTCTAAGGTCAACATTTGTCTTTTCAACAGTTGGACGAAATTGAAAAATAGCTCATAGCACAACTTCTGGGGAAAATTTGAACTTTATCCTTTACTTTTTTTTATAGTCAGTGTTAGTATTTTAACAATTATGACAATTTTGCCCGTCCTTTTTAACACTTCCAAGGAAAGAATTGATCCAAAGCAGATTATGGATACCCACAGGTCAATTGAAAAAACTTAGGAAGAAAACATGAACCTTTACCTATCATTATTTTAACGGTTGCGGCAATTTTTCCCCCTTCTTCAAACCTCGAGGAAATAATTGATCCACAAAAAACTCTCGAATACCCACAGCTCATAAACAAAACCTTTTGGGGCAAAATTGGTCATTCACAATTTTATTATTATTTAATAGAAATTGTACAATGCATAACAACTCCAAAAGTACACAAGTGATTTGCAGTGTGATTATTTTATCAAGTTGCATGCAGTACATTAATTTAATCTAAATCAAACAAATAAATGCACGTGGTCCTCAAGAAGCTGACAATAGAAAACAATTAATTGAAGCAAATTTAACCTATTACATTAGTTTAATCACCCATGTGGCCCTCAAAGCTAACAATAGAAAACAATTAATTTAAGCTAATCATAGAGGGAAGAGAAATAAATTATTCATGATAGCACCTAAATCACTTATTGAAGCCAAGGGTAAATTCTCTATAAATTTGAGCTCCGTACCAATTAGTTCAACACACCAGCTAATCTCTGATACATTTTGTTTGTTTGGTTTTTCATCTTACGACATGAAAATATTTGTTGCACATAAAATTATTTTGTCTATAGCTTCTTCATTTCAGTTTATACCAATGAATAATTTCAATAATATGGAATTTGTTAAAAATCAACCTATAATAACAAAGATTGCTAATCAATAGGTCATATATGTATTTCAATGTGTCAAATTGTATTATTGGGTTAAGGTTGAGTTTCGCTGGCAAGTAACTTTTCATGTAGGAGTTGATGGCATTTAGATTTTTTTTTATGCATCAATTTGCTCCTTAAAAGTGTTACAAAAAGCTAGGAGCAATATCCCCCTATCCGCAAAAATTTTATTTGCCAATTTTAATTTATTTCTAAGGTCAACATTTGTTTTTTCAATAGTTAGACTAAATTGAAAAATAGCTCATAGCACAACTTCTGGGCAAAAATTGAACTTTATCCTTTAGTTTTTTTTATATTGTCAATCTAAGTTTTTTAACAATTACAATGATTTTGCCCATCCTTTTTAACACTTCTAAGGCAAAAATTGATCCAAAATAGATTATGGATACCCACAGCTCGATTGAAAAATCTTTTGAAGAAAAATTTGAATCATTACCTTTAATTTTTTTAAATGGTTGTGGCAAATTTTCCCCCTTCTTAACTCGTCCCGAAATAATTAATCCAAAAAAACTCTCGGATACCCACAATGCATAACAAAAAAAATGCACATGCTCCTCAAGAAGCTAACAATAGAAAACAATTAATTCAAGCCAATTTAACCAAATACATTAGTTTAATCACCCACTTGATCCTAAAAGCTAACAATATAACACAATTAATTTAAGCTAACCATAGACGCAACTGAAACAAATTATTCATGATTACACCGAAATCACTTATTGAAGCCAAGGGCAAATTCTCTATAAATTTGAGCTCCGTAAAAATTAGTTCAACATACCAGCTAATCCCTGATACAATATGTTAGTTTGGTTTTTCATCTTAGGACATGAAAATAAATGTTGCACATAAAATTATTTTTTCCATACCTTCTTCATTTCATTTTATACCGATGAATAATTTCAATAATATGGAATATCTTAAAAAATCAACCTATAATAACAAAGATTGCTAATCAATAGGTCATATATGTATTTCAATGTGTCGAATAGTATTTTTGGGTTAAGGTTGAGTTTCGCTGGCAAGTAACTTTTCATGTAGGAGTTGTATGCATTTATATTTTTTGTGTGCATCAATTTGCTCCTCAAAAGTGTTACAAAAATCTAGTAGCAATATCCCCTTATCTGCAAAAATGTTATTGGTCAATTTTAATTTATTTATAAGGACAACATTTGTATTTTCAACATTTAGACGAAATTGAAAAATAGCTCATAGCACAACTTCAAGGGAAAAATTGAACTTTATCCTTTACTTTTTTTATAGTCAATGTTAGTTTTTTTACAATTACGACGAATTTGCCCATCCTTTTGAACACTTCCAATTCAAAAATTGATCCAAAAAACATGATGGATACCCACATCACATTTGAAAAATTTAGGAAGAAAACATGAACCGTCACCTTCCATTATTTTAACGGTTGGGGCAATTTTTCCCCCTTCTTAAAACCTCAATGAAATAATAGATCCAAAAAAACTCTCGAATACCCAGAGTTGCTAAGAAAAAACTTTTGGGCAAAAATAGTCATTCACAATATTATTATTATTTAATAGAAATTGTACAAAGCATAAGAACTACAAAAGTATACTAGTGATTTTCAGTGTGATTCTTTTTTCAAATAGCATGCAGTACATTAATTTAATCTAAATCAAAAAAATAAAATGCACGGGGTCCTCAAGAAGCTAACAATAGAAAACAATTAATTTAAGCAAATTTAACCTATTACATTAGTTTAATCACCCACGTGGTCCTCAAAGTTAACAATATAAAACAATTAATTTAAGCTAATCATAGAGGAAAGAGAAATAAATTATGCATGATTACACCTAAATCACTTATTGAAGCCAAGGGTAAATGCTCTATAAATTTGAGCTCTGTACCAATTAGTTCAACACACCAGCTAATCTCTGATACATTATGTTTGTTTGGTTTTTCATCTTAGGACATGAAAATATTTGTTGCACATAAAATTATTTTTTCCATAGCTTCTTCATTTCAGTTTATACTGATAAATAATTTCAATAATATGGAATATCTTAAAAAATCAACCTATAACAACAAAGATTGCTAATCAATAGGTCATATATGTATTTCAATGTGTCAAATAGTATTATTGGGTTATGGTTGAGTTTCGCTGGCAAGTAACTTTTCATGTAGGAGTTGTAGGCATTTAGATTTTCTTTTATGCATCAATTTGATCCTCAAAAGTGTTACAAAAAGCTAGGAGCAATATCCCCCTATCCGCAAAAATTTTATTGGTCAATTTTAATTTATTTCTAAGGTCAACATTTGTTTTTTCAACAGTTAGACTAAATTGAAAAATAGCTCATAGCACAACTTCTGGGCAAAAATTGAACTTTATCCTTTAGTGTTTTTTAGAGTCAATCTTAGTTTTTTAACAATTACGAAGATTTTGCCCGTCCTTTTTAACACTTCTAAGGCAAAAATTGATCCAAAATAGATTATGGTTACCCACAGCTCAATTGAAAAAGCTTAAGAAGAAAACATGAACCTTTACCTTTCATTATTTTAACTGTTGGGGCAATTTTTCTCCCTTCTTAAAACCTCGAGGAAATGATTGATCCAAAAAAACTCTCGAATAGCCACAGCTCCTAAGAAAAAACTTTTGGGCAAAATTGGTCATTCACTATATTATTAATATTTAATAGAAATTGCACAATGCATAACAACTCCAAAAGTGTACAAGTGATTTGCAGTGTGATTCTTTTATCAAAGTGCATGCAGTACATTAATTTAATCTAAATCAAACAAGTAAAATGCACGTGGTCCTCATGAAGCTAACAATAGAAAACAATAAATTTAAGCCAATTTAACCTATTAGATTAGTTTAATCACCCACGTGGTCCTCAAAGCTAACAATATAAAACAATTAATTTAAGCTAATCATAGAGGCAAGCGAAATAAATTATTCATGATTACACCTAAATTACTTATTGAAGCCAAGGGTAAATTCTCTATAAATTTGAGCTCCGTACCAATTAGTTCAACACACCAGCTAATCTCTTATACATTATGTTTGTTTGGTTTTTCATCTTAGGACATGAAAATATTTGTTGCACATAAAATTATTTTTTCCATAGGTTCTTCATTTCAGTTTATACCGATGAATAATTTCAATAATATGGAATATCTTAAAAAGCCAACCTATAATAACAAAGATTGCTAATCAATAGGTCATATATGTATTTTAATGTGTCGAATAGTATTATTGGGTTAAGTTTGAGTTTCGTTGTCAAGTAACTTTTCATGTACGAGTTGTAGGCATTTAGATATTTTTTTAGGCAACAATTTGCTCCTCAAAAGTGTTACAAAAAGCTAGGAGCAATATCCCCCTATCCACAAAAATGTGTTTGGTCAATTTTAATTTATTTCTAAGGTCAACATTTGTTTTTTTAACCGTTAGACTAAATTGAAAAATAGCTCATATGCACAACTTCTGGGAAAAAATTGAACTTTATCCTTTAGTTTTTTTTATAGTCAATGTTAGTTTTTTAACAATTACGACAATTTTGCCCGTCCTTTTAACACTTCCAAGGCAAAAATTGATCTAAAAAAGATTATGGATACCCACAGCTCAATTGAAAAATCTTTTGAAGAAAAATTTGAATCATTACCTTTAATTTTTTTAAATGGTTGAGGCAAATTTTCCCCCTTCTTAACTCGTCCCGAAATAATTGATCCAAAAAAACTCTCGGATACCCACAATTTTTACACAAAATTTTTTTGGCAAAATTGCATATTCACAATATTATTATTATTTACCAGAAATTGTAGAGTGTATAACAACTCACAAAGTATACAAGTAATTTGCGATGTGATTCTTTTATCAAATTGTATGTAATACATTAGTTTAATCTAAATCAAACTAAGAAAATGTATGTGATCCTCAAGAAGCTAACAATATAAAACAATGAATTTAACCTAATACATTAGTTTAATGGGAAAATCCTTGAAAAATGCCTCCAAAATAGGGAAATCCCTATTCAGTACTATGAAATCCAAAATTCAGGATTAGTACCATGTCAATACGGATGAACAGTTGGAGGACGCCAAAAGATGATTTTGCCCTTCAGCCCTTATTCTCACCACTTCAGAATAACAACACGCAGCTCTTAATTAACAACTCTGGATTTTTGATTAACAACTCCGCTTTATTCTTTCACATATTCGTATCTAGAAAATATAGTGTTGTTAATATAAAATACGGTGTTGTTAATAATGAAAGAGGTGTTGTTATTGGTTTTGAAACTTAAATTACGAAGTTGTGAAACAAGAAATGGGAGTTGTTAATGTAGAATACTGGTCTTGTTATTGTGAAAGTAAAAAGATGAGACTGGAGTTGTTAATCAAGAATCCCGAGTTGTTAATTAAGAGCCATGTGTTGTTATTCTGAAGTGATGAGAATGAGGGCTGAAGGGTAAAATCATCTTTTGGCGCCCCCCGCACTATTCATCTGTACTGACAGGGTTCAGATCCAGAATTTTGGATTTCAGAGTACTGAATAGGGATTTTCCTATTTCAGAGGTATTTTTCAGGGATTTTCCCTAGCTAATCACCCACTTGATCCTCAAAGCTAACAATATAAAACAATAAATTGAACTTTTAGACTGAATTGATCATTAGCTCATATGCGCAACTTCTAGGAAAAAATTGAACCTTAACCCTTAGTTTTTTTATAGTTAATGTTAGTTTTAACAATTAGGACAATTTTTCCCCTCCTTTTTAGCACTTCTAAGGCAAAAATTGATCCAAAAAAAAATTATGGATACCCACAGCTCAATTGAAAAAACTTTCTGATGAAAAATTGAACCTTAACCTTTAATTTTTTTCAATGGTTGGGCCAATGTTTCCCCCTTCTTAACACTTTCGGAAATAATTGATCCAAAACAACTCTCGGATAGCCACAGCTCCTACACAACAATTTTTGGGCAAAATTGGACATTCACAATATTATTATTATTTAACATAAATTGTAGAGTGTACAACAACTCACAAAGTATACAAGTAATTTGCAATGTAATTCTTTTATCAAATTGTGTGCAATACATTAGTTTAATCTAGATCAAACAAAGAAAATGTACATGGTCCTCAGGAAGCTAACAATATAAAGCAATTAATTTAAACTAATACATTACTTTAATCACCCACGTGATCCTCAAATCTAACAATATAAAAAATGAATTTAAGCTAATCATAGAGGCAAAACAAATAAATTATTCATGATTACATTGAAATCACTTATTGAAGCCAAGGGCAAATTCTCTATAAATTTGAGCTCCATACCAATCAGTTCAACACAGCACAAATCTCTTTAATAAAAATCCAGAGCAAAATGAAGCTTGCATTAGCAACAATAACTCTCTTCTTTTTCCTCTTCACCTTCTCCACCAAACCATCATCAGTGAGGGCGGAATCGCTTGAACCGGTGCTTGATATATCTGGCCAGAACCTTTTAGCCAATGAGAGCTATTATGTCAGTTCGACAATCCCTCTATTTGGCCGTCTTTCTTTCAACACCTTTCCAAACGTTTCTTGCCCTCATGTCGTTGTGGAAGACTGGATTCCTTTTAAAGGCAATTTAGTAAAATTCTCTCCTTTTGTACCTGGCGATCAAGTTATTTACACCTCCAGCAATATCAACATCGAGTTCAGTGACAAGATTTCAACTTGTAATGAGTCTGGGGTTTGGGAAATAACCAACTTTACAAGTCAAGCACGGAATGTGGCTACCAATGGTACTAAAGGGAGTGTAGCACCTAATTCCAATTGGTTTGCGATTGAGAAAGCAGCACTCCCTGGCTTTTATAAAATCATGTTTTACCCTTTCCTAGATGTTACAGAACAAGAGGAGCTTCAGGTTTTTTTATTTGATTGTGATTGGAAAAAGTATGTCGGTTATCCTGGTAACATAGAGGAACTCAGAGTTAGGTTCGTGAAGGCAAATGATACAAATGCCATTGATGATGTTGATGAAGCTGTAATGAGCATCTAGATGAGAAGTTGTATCCAACTTCTGAGTTAAGTTTCTATTATGAAGTTTGAGAATATCAGTGTAATGTCGATAAATAAGGGCTATCATGTTGTAAAAAAGATGTGCCGATGAAATAAATGGTTGTGTATTTCGTAATAATCCATTAGTGTTTTTTGTTTCACCTTTCACCACAAGTGATCATTTTAATAATTGAAATGTTGTTTCTATCATATATGATGACATACCCTTATCTTATTTTCACCTTTTTCAAAGTATTTGCAGAAAATGATACGTAGTTCGGTGGGCAACACAGGAATAGCATAAATATACTGATAATAAGTAGATAATTAAAGAAATTCCCTATTGTAATATCCCGATTTGTGATTAGGGCTAATGACTATGAGAATCATTGTAATTAGTGTAATTAAGCACTTTTGGAAATTATGTAATGTGAAGTTGGTATAAATGTGTGTGGTATTTAAGATCAAGGGTTGGGATTCCTTGGCTATGGGTCGGAATCTGGTGTATTAAGCTTATGTGAGCTCTTTGAGGGAGTAAGTAGATGGTGACAAGTGGCATTTGGTGAGCCATTGGATGTGGCACATGAAACAAAATAGCATTTTTTCTCTCCTCTCTCTCTTTTTCGGTTATGTGTATGGGAGGGAAAGGAAGACATCATCATCATCCTTGTTTCATCTCATCTCTCCTCTTTCTCTATAGTTTCCGGTGATCAAGGGAAAAGGAAGAAGAAAAGGTGAGATTTTGATGCTTTGTTTGATCTCTAATGCCCTAAATCTCTTCTCTAATGTTGTTCATCTCATTAAGAGCTTCAACTTGGTAATTTCAGAATCTTGAAATAGTGTTGATTTGTAAGTTGGACGAAATTGAAAGTTGGAGAATCAAGATTCTGGATTGGGCAAAGTGAAGAGGTAGGCATTTAGTGCATTTTGATATATTGTTTGTGATTTTTGGATAAGTTTAAAAAAATATGGAAATTTGCCCTAGTTTGTAGCAAATGTGGATTTTAGGAATTTCATTGTGTTTGATATTGGAAATGGTTTAATGTGGAGTTGTTTGATTGTTGGATATAATCTGGAATGTTGGAATTAAGTTGAATGAAATTTGGATATTGTATATCATGGAGACCTTAGTGTTGATTGGGGTCAAAATGGTTTTTGGAGTGTTTTTGGAGTTGCCAATGCGTTCTCTAGGTAGTGCTTAGAGTGTGTGAGCTTTGGGAGGAGTTTGGGAACCATTGGGTATGATTTTGACCATCTGGTGTTTTTTTGGTTTTTGCTGCGTTTTTGGTCTCTGATGCACAACACTCAAGCAGAGGAAGATCGTGCTTGAGTGCTACGTGAGTTTTTCCCTTTATACTTTGAGTTTTTCCTGGATTCTTTGAATAAGACTCGAGTGCACTTCTTTGTTCTCGAGTGAGGGAAGATCATGCTCGAGTAAGCTTGGGTTTGCTCAAGTGATAGTGGGAGTCCAGTGTTGAGGTTGTTCTCAGGTCCTCACTTGCTGGTTGATGCCAATAGTGTGCTCTAACACTCACAAGCACAGTCGTCTCACCCGAGCACTGAGGGTGTGCTCAAGTGAGCTTTTGCCTCTGGTGTGGTTGGTGCTCTCGGGTTGTCACTCGTGGGGTAGCACTTTCAGGGACTCGAGCATAATTGCGTCATCACCCGAGTGCAGAGCTTGGTGCTCGAGTGATGTGAGCACATCCTGGCTGTGAAGGTTGCTCTCTGTCAAGCACTCACGAGTGAGAGTTGTCCTCACTCGAGCACAAGTCTCTCATCACTCGAGTAAGGTCGTCTTCACTCGCGTGAGGCTGTCAAAAATCAGTGTTTTGCCTTCGGAAAAGGGGTCTTTGGGGTAGTGTCTTCCAACCCTTTAGGCATATGTTTAGGCCTCTAGTGGTCACCTAAAGAGTCTTAAATGATAACCAACTAAGTGTATTATGAAATTAACAACTTGGAAAAGAGATTGATCAGTTGTCCCTAATTTGGTATAGGATTTGACATCTGTCGCCCTCGTGAGGCCACGGTACCGGAACCAATCAGGAAAGATACAGGTAGTGACTCTTTCTTTATACCTTATGTGATACATTGTATGTGTGCTATATCATTATGATGTGATAATTTCGTATGCTGCAAGTTTTATGAAAATTGTGTGAACCACCGCTATACCAACAGTCCCTGAGTCGCTAGCAACGGTTCAGGTAAGGGCTGTGTGCCTTCCCGACGATAAAAGGGGATGAGGTTAGGGTGTGTTATATGTGATTATGTGGGCCAAAAGGCTAATTGTGAGCCGAAAGGCTATTTGTGAAGGCCGACGGGCCATTTGTAAAAGCCGAAAGGCTATATGTGAGCCGTAAGGCTATTCGTACGCACTGCCACGCCAATAGTCCCTGAGTCGCTAACAACGGTTTGAGTTAGGACGGTGTGCCTTCCTGGCAGTAAAAGGGGATGAGGGTGGAGTGTGGTTTGCGTTGCCGATATGAGATGATTTGTTTGCATATTATGTGATTACGTGTGGTATAAATAATTTGTTACTACTGGGATTCTTTAGAATCTCACTCTTTCCAAATGACTAACCTTTTCAGACAGGGCGAGTGGCTTAAAAGGGAAGCGGACAACCAGGAGTAGTTAGGATTACTCTGAGACTTAGTGGTAGTTGGTTATCTTTGTTTTGGTTTTGGGATTACCAAGTGTATATGAGATGTAAATGAATATTTTGGACATGTAATCCCCATTTTGGGAACCTTAAACCCATTATATGTATATAGGTGACCCGGAGTTTGCCGGGATTTTAGTTTCCACACTCTGATATTTATTATGTGTTTTGATTTCTCAAGTAATTATATCCACACGTGAATGTGAGACCAAGATTATTTATATTTGGAATTGATTTTGAAATACCCCATCTTGTGATGAGGGATTAATAGTTGTTGATTTCATTTTATTAGTCTCTATTTCACTTAAATTTCATAATCCGGATGTAATTACGGTGAGGGGGTTACACCTATAAGGGTTCGTATATAATAATTACAAAACTTGTAGCCGCATAGGGCACTAGGGTATCTAAATCCATCCCAGTGAAACTGTAACCCCCCGACCGTAATTATATCCAGATTATGGAATTTAAGTGAAATAGAGACCAATAAGACAAAAATCAACATTATAATCCCTCATCTAAGAGATGGGGTGTCCAGTAAAAACAGTTTAAAACATAATTCATCTGATCTCACATTTACTTCCGAATACAATTACCTGTGCAGTTAAATCACATTCATAAATATCAAAGTGCGTAACTAAAATCCCTGTAACCCCGGGTTACTTATATACATCCCATATACATACAGTAATCCCAAACCGTAATAGATAACCAACAATCCAAAATTAAAATGTCCCTAAAGATCTTAACCACTCCGGGTTGTCTGCTTCCCTTTTAAGCCACTTGCCCTGTCTGAAATGTTAGTCATTGGAAAGAATGAGATTCTAAAGAATCTCAGTAGTAACATATCACTCATACATATATAAACACATAGCATGTAAGTTTAACATGTTCAGCAGCAACTCAATGATTCATGGCTTGTGCCACAAATGATATCATTCATAGCTGTAATCACAATGCATTATGCACGCTTTTGCGGTAAACACTATGCCAGCTTTCGCTTTAATCAGTATGCCTGCTTTCATGGTAAACACTATACAGCAGCATCACAAGGCACAAAGTATCACAAAGCTCCACAAAGCGTCACAAAGCAACAGTAGCAACACAATGCATGACAACACACATACAATACATTTACACAAGTACAAGAGAAGAGTCACTACCTTGTTCTTTCCTGACATTGTCCAACACAACTCTATTAGACGCCTAAACATATTCTAAAAGGGTTAGAAGAAACTACCCTAAAGTCCCAATTTCAAAAGCACAATACTGATTTTCAGCTGGCTCACTCGAGTGAAGATGACCTTACTCGAGTGATGACAGACTTGCACACGAGTGAGACTGGTTCTCACTCGTGAGTGTTTGATAGTGAGCAACAACCATGGCCAGAAAGTGCTCACAACACTCGAGTATGGGGGATCGCACTCGAGTGATGACTGCAAATTCACTCGAGTCCCCGAAAGTGAAACACAAGAAGTGACGACCTGAGAGCACAACCAACCTCAGAGGAAAAAGCTCACTCGAGCACATCCCTTGGCACTCGCATGAGAAGACCACAATTGCGAGTGTCAGAACACACTCTTGAAACTTGACCAGCGAGTGAGGACCCGAGATACAGCCCTTATCATAACTCAGAGCTTTACTTGAGTGAACCCATGCTCACTCGAGTAATCATCAATATCACTCGCGGGTTAATAAGTGCACTCGAGCTTCCTTCATGAAAACCCTGGCAAAATACAAAGGAGAAAGGGAAATCACACTGCAGCACTTGAGTGAGACCCCCCTTACTCGAGTTATGCCATCAGATTCCCAGATCGTAGCAACTGACAGAAATTCCCATATTAGTTAAAATTGCTCCCAATGGTTCCTAAACTCCACACAAAGCTCATACCCATATAAAATTGCCTAAGGAACATATTAGTAACATCCAAAACACCTAAAAACCATTTTAACCACAATCTAACTCTTAGGTCTCTATAACACAACTCCGAATTTCAATCAATACACTTCAAAAACTCAAAACTATTTATAATACTCAAATAACTTCATAATGAACCAATTCCAACATCATTCATAATGTAATTCATACATTAAAAAATGGACATAAACTAGGGCAAATTCCAAAATTTCTTAAACTTCGTCAAAATCATAATAAATATACAAAAATGATCCAAATGCTCTCATCTTCAACTTGCCAAAGCCAAAACCTTGATTCTCAAACTTCCGAATTTGCTCCAACACCAAAATCACCACATTTCAGAATTCTTAAAATACCAAAATGGAGCTCTTAATACTATGAACAAGTTTAATGAAGAGGATTAGAGCATATGGGAACTATTACTCACCCAAAATTCTGAATAGTATTATTGGGTTAAGGTTGAGTTTCGCTGGCAAGTAACTTTTCATGTAGGAGTTGTAGGCATTTAGATTTTTTTATTCATCAATTTGATCCTCAAAAGTGTTACAAAAAGCTACGAGCAATATCCCCCTATCCGCAAAAATGTTATTGGTCAATTTTAATTTATTTCTAAGGTCAACATTTGTCTTTTCAACAGTTAGACTAAATTGAAAAATAGCTCATAGCACAACTTCTGGGCAAAAATTGAACTTTATCCTTTAGTTTTTTATATTCAATGTTAGTTTTTTAACAAATACGACTATTTTGCCCGTCTTTTTTAACACTTCTAAGGCAAAAATTGATCCAAAATAGATTATGGATACCCACAGCTCAATCGAAAAAACTTAGGAAGAAAATATAAACCTTTACCTTTCATTATTTTAACTGTTGGGGCAATTTTTCCACCTTCTTAAAACCTCAAGGAAATAATTGATCCAAAAAAACTCTCAAATACCCACAGCTCCTAAAAAAAACTTTTGGGCAAAATTGGTCATTGACAATATTATTATTATATAATAGTAATTTAACAATGCATAACAACTCCAAAAGTATACAAGTGATTTGGAGTGTGATTCTTTTATCAAATTGCATGCAGGACATTAATTTAATCTAAATCAAACAAATAAAATGCACGTGGTCCTCAAGAAGCTAACAATAGAAAACAATTAATTTAAGTAAATTTAACCTATTACATTAGTTTAATCATCCACTTTGTGCTCAAAGCTAACAATATAAAACAATTAATTTAAGCTAATCATAGCGGCAACTGAAATAAATTATCCATGATTACACGAAAATCACTTATTGAAGCCAAGGGCAAATTCCCTATAAATTTGAGCTCCGTACCAATTACTTCAATACACCAGCTAATCTCTGATACATTATGTTTGTTTGGTTTTTCATCTTAGGACATGAAAACCTTTGTTGCACATAAAATTATTTTTTCCATAGCTTCTTCATTTCAGTTTATACCAATGAATAATTTCAATAATATGTAATTTCTTAAAAATCAACCTATAATAACAAAGATTTCCAATCAATAGGTCATATATGTATTTCATTGTGTCAAATAGTATAATTAGGTTAAGGTTGAGTTTCGCTGCCAAGTAACTTTTCATGTAGGAGTTGTAGGCATTTAGATTTTTTTTTTTATGCATCAATTTGCTCCTCAAAAGTGTTACAAAAAGCTAGGAGCAATATCCCTTTATCCGCAAAAATTTTATTGGTCAATTTTAGTTTATTTCTAAGGTCAACATTTGTCTTTTCAACAGTTAGACTAAATTGAAAAATAGCTCATAGCACAACTTCTGGGCAAAAATTGAACTTTATCCTTTAGTTTTTCTTGTAGTCAATGTTAGTTTTTTAACAAATACGACGATTTTGCCCGTCCTTTTTAACACTTCTAGGGCAAAAATTGATCCAAAATAGATTATGGATACCCACAGCTCAATTGAAAAAACTTAGGAAGAAAACATGAACCTTTACCTTTCATTATTTTAACTGTTGGGGCAATTTTTCCACCTTCTTAAAACCACAAGGAAATAATTGATCCAAAAAAACTATCGAAGACCCAAAGCTCCTAAACAAAAACTTTTGGGCAAAATTGGTCATTCACAACATTATTATTATTTAATAGAAATTGCACAATGCATAACAACTCCAAAAGTATACAAGTGATTTGCAGTGTGATTCTTTTATCAAAGTACATGCAGTACATTAATTTAATCTAAATCAAACAAATAAAATGCACGTGGTCCACAAGAAGCTAACAATAGAAAACAATTAATTTAAGCCAATTTAACCAAATACAACAGTTCAATCACCCACTTGATCCTAAAAGCTAACAATATAAAACAATTAATTTAAGCTAATCATAGAGGGAACTAAAATAAATTATTGATGATTACACCGAAATCAGTTATTGAAGCCAAGGGCAAATTCCCTATAAATTTGAGCTCCATACCAATTAGTTCAACATACTAGCTAATCTCTTATACAATATGTTAGTTTGGTTTTTCATCTTAGGACATGAAAATAATTGTTGCACATAAAATTATTTTTTCCATAGCTTCTTCATTTCAGTTTATACCGATGAATAATTTCAATAATATGGAATATCTTAAGAAATCAACCTATAATAACAAAAATTGCTAATCAATAGGTCATATATGTATTTCAATGTGTTGAATAGTATTATTGGGTTAAGGTTGAGTTTCGTTGGCAAGTAACTTTTCATGTAGGAGTTGTAGGCATTGATATTTTTTTTTGTGCATCAATTTGCTCCTCAAAAGAGTTACAAAAATCTAGTAGCAATATCGCCCTATCTGCAAAAATGTTATTGGTCAATTTTAATTTATTTCTGAGGTCAACATTTGTCTTTTCAAAATTTAGACGAAATTGAAAAATAGCTTATAGCACAACTTCTGGGGAAAAATTGAACTCTATCCTTTACTTTTTTTTATAGTTAATGTTAGTTTTTTAACACTTACGACGAATTTGCGCATCCTTTTGAACACTTCCAAGGCAAAAATTGACCCAAAAAACATGATGGATACCCACATCACAATTGGAAAAATTTAGGAAGAAAACATGAACCGTCACCTTCCATTATTTTAACGGTTGGGGCAATTTTTCCCCCTTCTTAAAACCTCAATGAAATAATTGATCCAAAAAAACTCTCGAATAACCACAGCTCCTAAACAATAACTTTTGGGCAAAAATGGTCATTCACAATATTATTATTATTTAATAGAAATTGTACAAAGCATAACAACTCCAAAAGTATACAAATGATTTTCAGTGTGATTCTTTAATCAAATTGCATGCAATACATTAATTTAATCTAAATCAAACAAATAAAACGCACGTGGTCCTCAAGAAGCTAACAATAGAAAACAATTAATTTAAGCAAATTTAACCTATTACATTAGTTTAATCACCCATGTGGTCCTCAAAGCTAACAAAATAAAACAATTAATTTAAGCTAATCATAGAGGCAAGAGAAATAAATTATGCATGATTACACCTAAATCACTTATTGAAGCCAAGGGCAAATTCTCTATAAATTTGAGGTCCGTACCAATTAGTTCAACACACCAGCTACAATTAGTTCAACACACCAGCAAATCTCTGATACATTATGTTTGTTTGGTTTTTCATCTTAGGACAAGAAAATATTTGTTGCACATAAAATTATTTTTTCCATAGCTTCTTCATTTCAGTTTATATTGATAAATAATTTCAATAATATTAAATTTCTTAAAAAATCAACCTATAATAACAAAGATTGCTAATTAATAGGTCATATATGTATTTCAATGTGTCCAATATTATTATTGGGTTATGGTTGAGTTTCGCTAGCAAGTAACTTTTCATGTAGGAGTTGTAGGCATTTAGTTTTTTTTTTTATGCATCAAATTGCTCCTCAAAAGTGTTACAAAAAGCTAAGAGCAATTTCCCCCTATTTGCAAAAATGTTATTGGTCAATTTTAATTTATTTCTAAGGTCAACATTTGTGGTTTCAACAGTTAGACTAAATTGAAAAATAGCTCATAGCACAACTTCTAGGCAAAACTTAAACTTTATCCTTCTGTTTTTTTTATAGTCAATGTTAGTTTTTTAACAATTACGACGATTTTGCCCATCCTTTTTAACACTTCCAAAGAAATAATTGATCCAACGCAGAATATGGATACCCACAGCTCAATTGAAAAAACTTAGGAAGAAAACATGAACCTTTACCTATCATTATTTTAACGGTTGCGGCAATTTTTCCCCCTTCTTAAAACCTCGAGCAAATAATTGATCCAAAAAAAAAAAACTCTCGAATAACCACAGCTCCTAAACAAAAACTTTTGGGTAAAATTGGTCATTCACAATTTTATTATTATTTAATAGAAATTGTACAATGCATAACAACTCCAAAAGTATACAAGTGATTTGCAGTGTGATTCTTTTATCAAGTTGCATGCAGTACATTAATTTAATCTAAATCAAACAAATAAATGCACGTGGTCCTCAAGAAGCTAACAATAGAAAACAATTAATTTAAGCAAATTTAACCTATTACATTAGTTTAATCACCCACGTGGTCCTAAAAGCTAACAATAGAAAACAATTACTTTAAGCTAATCATAGAGGGAAGAGAAATAAATTATTCATGATTACACCTAAATCACTTATTAAAGCCAAGGGTAAATTCTCTATAAATTTGAGCTCCGTACCAATTAGTTCAACACACCAGCTAATCTCTTATACATTATGTTTGTTTGGTTTTTCATCTTAGGACATGAAAATATTTGTTGCACATAAAATTATTTTTTACATAGCTTCTTCATTTCAGTTTATACTGATGAATAATTTCAATAATATGGAATTTCTTAAAAAATCAACCTATAATAACAAAGATTGCTGATCAATAGTTCATATATGTATTTCAACGTGTCAAATAGTATTATTGGGTTATGGTTGAGTTTCGCTGGAAAGTAACTTTTCATGTAGGAGTTGTAGGCATTTAGTTTTTTTTTTTTTATGCATCAAATTGCTACCCAAAAGTGTTACAAAAAGCTAGGAGCAATTTCCCCCTATTCGCAAAAATGTTATTGGTCAATTTTAATTTATTTCTAAGGTCAACATTTGTGGTTTCAATAGTTAGACTAAATTGAAAAATAGCGCATAGCACAACTTCTAGGCAAAACTTAAACTTTATCCTTCAGTTTTTTTTATAGTCAATGTTAGTTTTTTAACAATTACGATGATTTTGCCCATCCTTTTTAACACTTCCAAGGAAAAAATTGATCCAAAGCAGAATATGGATACCCACAGCTCAATTGAAAAAACTTAGGAAGAAACATGAACATTTACCTATCAATATTTTAACGGTTGGGGAAATTTTTCCCCCTTCTTAAAACCTCGAGCAAATAATTGATCCAAAAAAATAAACTCTCGAATACCCAGAGCTCCTAAACAAAAACTTTTGGGCAAAGTTGGTCATTCACAATTTTATTATTATTTAATAGAAATTGTACAATGCATAACAACCCCAAAAGTATACAAGTGATTTGCAGTGTGATTCTTTTATCAAGTTGCATGCAGTACATTAATTTAATCTAAATCAAACAAATAAATGCACGTGGTCCTCAAGAAGCTAACAATAGAAAACAATTAATTTAAGCAAATTTAACCTATTACATCAGTTTGATCACCCACGTGGTCCTTAAAGCTAACAATAGAAAACAATTAATTTAAGTTAATCATAGAGGGAAGAGAAAGAAATTATTCATGATTACACTGAAATCACTTATTGAAGCCAAGGGTAAATTCTCTATAAATTTGAGCTCCGTACCAATTAGTTCAACACACCAGCTAATCTATTATACATTATGTTTGTTTGGTTTTTCATCTTAGGACACGAAAATATTTGTTGCACATAAAATTATTTTTTCCATAGCTTCTTCATTTCAGTTTATATTGATAAATAATTTCAATAATATGAAATTTCTTAAAAAATCAACCTATAATAACAAAGATTGCTAATCAATAGGTCATATATGTATTTCAACGTGTCGAATAGTATTATTGGGTTATGGTTGAGTTTCGCTGGAAAGTAACTTTTCATGTAGGAGTTGTAGGCATTTAGATTTTTTTTTATGCATCAAATTGCTGCTCAAAAGTGTTACAAAAAGCTAGGAGCAATTTTCCCCTATTCGCAAAAATGTTATTGGTCAACTTTAATTTATTTCTAAGGTCAACATTTGTGGTTTCAACAGTTAGACTAAATTGAAAAATAGCTCATAGCACAACTTCTAGGCAAAACTTAAACTTTATCCTTCAGTTTTTTTTATAGTCAATGTTAGTTTTTTAACAATTACGACGATTTTGCCCATCCTTTTTAACACTTCCAAGGAAAAAATTGATCCAAAGCACAATATGGATACCCACAGCTCAATTGAAAAAACTTAGGAAGAAAAAATGAACATTTACCTATCATTATTTTAACGGTTGGGGCAATTTTTCCCCCTTCTTAAAACCTCGAGCAAATAATTGATCCAAAAAAAAAAACTCTCGAATAACCAGAGCTCCTAAACAATAACTTTTAGGTAAACTTGGTCATTCACAATTTTATTATTATTTAATAGAAATTGTACAATGCATAACATCTCCAAATGTATACAAGTGATTTGCATTGTGATTCTTTTATCAAGTTGCATGCAGTACATTAATTTAATCTAAATCAAACAAATAAATGCACGTGGTCCTCAAGAAGCTAACAATAGAAAACAATTAATCTAAACAAATTTAACCTATTAGATTAGTTTAATCACCCACGTGGTCCTCAAAGCTAACAATAGAAAACAATTAATTTAAGCTAATCATAGAGGGAAGAGAAATAAAGTATTCATCATTACACCTAAATCACCTATTGAAGCCAAGGGTAAATTCTCTATAAATTTGAGCTCTGAACCAATTAGTTCAACACACCAGCTAATCTCTTATACATTATGTTTGTTTGGTTTTTCATCTCACGAGATGAAAATATTTGTTGCATATAAAATTATTTTTTCCATAGTTTCTTCATTTCAGTTTATACCGATGAATAGTTTCAATAATATGGAATTTCTTAAAAATCAACCTATAATAACAAAGATTGCTAATCAATAGGTTATATATGTATTTCAATGTGTCAAATTGTATTATTGGGTTAAGGTTGAGTTTCGCTGGCAAGTAACTTTTCATGTTGGAGTTGTTGGCATTTAGATTTTTTTTTCTGCATCAATTTGCTCCTCAAAAGTGTTACAAAAATCTAGTAGCAATATCCCCCTATCCGCAAAAATTTTATTGGTCAATTTTAATTTATTTCTAAGGTCAACATTTGTTTTTTCAACAGTTAGACTAAATTGAAAAATAGCTCATAGCACAACTTCTGGGCAAAAATTGAACTTTATCCTTTAGTTTTTTTTATTGTCAATCTTAGTTTTTTAACAATTACGATGATTTTGCCCGTCCTATTTAACACTTCTAAGGCAAAAATTGACCCAAAATAGATTATGGATACCCACAGCTCAATTGAAAAAACTTAGGAAGAAAACATGAACCTTTACCTTTCATTATTTTAACTGTTGGGGCAATTTTTCCCCCTTCTTAAAACCTCTAGGAAATGATTGATCCAAAAAAACTCTCGAATACCCACAGCTCTGAAGCAGAAACTTTTGGGCAAAATTAGTCATTGACAATATTATTATTATTTAATAGAAATAGCACAATGCATAACAACTCCAAAAGTGTACAAGTGATTTGTAGTGTGATTCTTTTATCAAAGTGCATGCAGTACATTAATTTAATCAAAATCAAACAAATAAAATGCACGTGGTCCTCAAGAAGCTAACAATAGAAAACAATTAATTTAAGCCAATTTAACCTATTACATTAGTTTAATCACCCATGTGGTCCTCAAAGCTAACAATATAAAACAATTAATTTAAGCTAATCATAGAGGCAAGAGAAAGAAATTATTCATGATTACACCTAAATCTCTTATTGAAGCCAATGGTAAATTCTCTATAAATTTGAGCTCCGTACCAATTAGTTCAACACACCGGCTAATCTCTGATACATTATGTTTGTTTGGTTTTTCATCTTAGCACATGAAAATATTTGTTGCACATAAAATTATTTTTTCCATAGCTTCTTCATTTCAGTTTATACCGATGAATAATTTCAATAATATGGAATATCTTAAAAAATCATCCTATAATAACAAAGATTGCTAATCAATAGGTCATATATGTATTTCAACATTTGTTTTTTTAACCGTTAGACTAAATTGAAAAATAGCTCATATGCACAACTTCTGGGAAAAAATTGAACTTTATCATTTAGTTTTTTTTATAGTCAATGTTAGTTTTTTAACAATTACGACAATTTTGCCCGTCCTTTTAACACTTCCTAGGCAAAAATTGATCTCAAAAAGATTATGGATACCCACAGCTCAATTGAAAAAACTTCTGAAGAAAAATTTGAATCATCACCTTTAATTTTTTCAAATGGTTGTGGCAAATTTTCCCCCTTCTTAACTCGTCCCGAAATAATTGATCCAAAAAAACTCTCGGATACCAACAACTCCTACAGAAAAAATTTTTGGCAAAATTGCATATTCACAGTATTATTATTATTTACCAGAAATTGTAGAGTGTATAACAACTCACAAAGTATACAAGTAATTTGCAGTGTGATTCTTTTATCAAATTGTATGTAATACATTAGTTTAATCGAAATCAAACTAAGAAAATGTCTGTGATCCTCAAAAAGCTAAAAATATAAAACAATGAATTTAACCTAATACATTAGTTTAATGGGAAAATCCTTGAAAAATGCCTCCAAAATAGGGAAATCCCTATTCAGTACTATGAAATCCAAAATTCGGGATTAGTACCATGTCAATACGGATGAACAGTTGGAGTACGCCAAAAGATGATTTTGCCCTTCAGCCCTTATTCTCACCACTTCAGAATAACAACACGCGGCTCTTAATTAACAACTCTGGATTTTTGATTAACAACTCCGCTTTATTCTTTCACATATTCGTATCTAGAAAATATAGTGTTGTTAATATAAAATACGGTGTTGTTAATAATGAAAGAGGTGTTGTTATTGGTCCTGAAACTTAAATTACGAAGTTGTGAAACAAGAAATGGGAGTTGTTAATGTAGAATATGGTGTTGTTAATAACAAGACTGGTCTTGTTATTGTGAAAGTAAAAAGATGAGACTGGAGTTGTTAATCAAGAATCCCGAGTTGTTAATTAAGAGCTATGTGTTGTTATTCTGAAGTGATGAGAATGAGGGCTGAAGGGTAAAATCGTCTTTTGGCTCCCCCCGCACTATTCATATGTACTGACAGGGTTCTGATCCAGAATTTTGGATTTCAGAGTACTGAATAGGGATTTTCCTATTTCAGAGGTATTTTTCAGGGATTTTCCCTAGCTAATCACCCACTTGATCCTCAAAGCTAACAATATAAAATAATGAATTGAACCGTTAGACTGAATTGATCATTAGCTCATATGCGCAACTTCTAGGAAAAAATTGAACCTTAACCCTTAGTTTTTTTTATAGTTAATGTTAGTTTTAACAATTATGACAATTTTTCCCCTCCTTTTTAGCACTTCTAAGGCAAAAATTGATCCAAAAAAAAGATTATGGATACCCATAGCTCAATTGAAAAAACTTTCTGATGAAAAATTGAACCTTAACCTTTATTCTTTTTTAATGGTTGGGCCAATGTTTCCCCCTTCTTAACACTTTCGGAAATAATTGATCCAAAACAACTCTCGGATAGTCACAGCTCCTACACAACAATTTTTGGGAAAAATTGGACATTCACAATATTATTATTATTTAACATAAATTGTAGAGTGTATAACAACTCACAAAGTATACAAGTAAATTGTAATGTAATTCTTTTATCAAATTGTGTGCAATACATTAGTTTAATCTAGATCAAACAAAGAAAATGTACATGGTCCTCAGGAAGCTAACAATATAAAGCAATTAATTTAAACTAATACATTACTTTAATCACCCACGTGATCCTCAAATCTAACAATATAAAAAATGAATTTAAGCTAATCATAGAGGCAAAACAAATAAATTATTTATGATTACACTGAAATCACTTATTGAAGCCAAGGGCAAATTGTCTATAAATTTGAGCTCCATACCAATCAGTTCAATACAGCACAAATCTCTTTAATAAAATTCCGGAGCAAAATGAAGCTTGCATTAGCAACAATAACTCTCTTCCTTTTCCTCTTCACCTTCTCCACCAAACCATCATATGTGAGGGCGCAATTGCTTGAACCGGTGCTTGATATATCTGGCCAGAACCTTTTAGCCAATGAGAGCTATTATGTCAGTTCGACAATCCCTCTATTTGGCCGTCTTTCTTTCAACACCTTTCCAAACGTTCCTTGCCCTCATGTCGTTGTGGAAGACTGGATTCCTTTTAAAGGCAATTTAGTAAAATTCTCTCATTTTGTACCTGGCGATCAAGTTATTTACACCTCCAGCAATATCAACATCGAGTTCAGTGACAAGATTTCAACTTGTAATGAGTCTGGGGTTTGGGAAATAACCAACTTTACAAGTCAAGCACGGAATGTGGCTACCAATGGTACTAAAGGGAGTGTAGCACCTAATTCCAATTGGTTTGTGATTGAGAAAGCAGCACTCCCTGGCTTTTATAAAATCATGTTTTACCCTTTCCTATATGTTACAGAACAAGAGGAGCTTCAGGTTTTTTTATATGATTGTGATTGGAAAAAGTATGTCGGTTATCCTGGTAACATAGAGGAACTCAGAGTTAGGTTCGTGAAGGCAAATGATACAAATGCCATTGATGATGTTGATGAAGCTGTAATGAGCATCTAGATGAGAAGTTGTATCCAACTTCTGAGTTAAGTTTCTATTATGAAGTTTGAGAATATCAGTGTAATGTCGATAAATAAGGGCTATCATGTCGTAAAAAAGATGTGCCGATGAAATAAATGGTTGTGTATTTCGTAATAATCCATTAGTATTTTTTGTTTCGCCTTTCACCACAAGTGATCATTTTAACTAATTGAAATGTAGTTTCTATCATATATGATGCCATACCCTTATCTTATTTTCACCTTTTTCAAAGTATTTGCAGAAAATGATACGTAGTTCGGTGGGCAACACAGGAATAGCATAAATATACTGATAATAAGTAGATAATTAAAGAAATTCCCTATTGTAATATCCCGATTTGTGATTAAGGCTAATGACTATGAGAATTATTGTAATTAGTGTAATTAAGCACTTTTGGAAATTATGTAATGTGAAGTTGGTATAAATGTGTGTGGTATTTAAGATCAAGGGTTGGGATTCCTTGGCTATGGGTCAGAATCTGGTGTATTAAGCTTATGTGAGCTCTATGAGGAAGCAAGTAGATGGTGACAAGTGGCATTTGGTGAGCCATTGGATGTGGCACATGAGACAAAATAGCACTTTTTCTCTCCTCTCTCTCACTTTTGGTTGTGTGTATGGGAGGGAATGGAACACATCATCATCATCCTTGTTTCATCTCATCTCTCCTCTTTCTCTATAGTTTCCGGTGATCAAGGGAAAATGAAGAAGAAAAGGTGAGATTTTGATGCTTTGTTTGATCTCTAATGCCCTAAATCTCTTCTCTAATGTTGTTCATCTCATTGAGAGCTTCAACTTGGTAATTTCAGAATCTTGAAATAGTGTTGATTTGTGAGTTGGTTGAAATTGAAAGTTGGAGAATCAAGATTATGGATTGGGCAAAGTGAAGAGGTAGCCATTTAGTGCATTTGGCTATATTGTTTGTGATTTTTGGATAAGTTTAGAAAAATATGGAAATTTGCCCTATTTTGTACCAAATGTGGATTTTAGGAATTTCTTTGTGTTTGATATTGGAAATGGTTTAATGTGGAGTTATTTGATTGTTGGATATAATCTAGAATGTTGTAATTAAGTTGAATGAAATTTGGATATTGTGTATCATGGAAACCTTAGTGTTGATTGGGGTCAAAATGGTTTTTGGAGTGTTTTTGGTGTTGCCAATGCGTTCTCTAGGTAGAGCTAAGAGTGTGTGAGCTTTGGGAACCGATGGGTATGATTTTGACTATCCGGTGTTTTCTGGTTTTTGCTGCGTTTTTGGTCTCTGATGCACAACACTCAAGCAGAGGAAGATCGTGCTTGAGTGCTGCGTGAGTTTTTCCCTTTATGCTTTGAGTTTTGCCTGGATTCTTTGAATGAGACTCGAGTGCACTTCTTTGTTCTCGAGTGAGGGAAGATCATGCTCGAGTGATAATGGGAGTCCAGTGTTGAGGTTGTTCTCAGGTCCTCACTCGCTGGTTGATGCCAAGAGTGTGCTCTGACACTCGCAAGCACAGCTGTCTCACCCGAGCACTGAGGGTATGCTCGAGTGAGCTTTTGCCTCTGGTATGGTTGGTGCTCTCGGGTTGTCACTCATGGGGTAGCACTTTCAGGGACTCGAGCATAATTACGGTCATCACCCGATTGCAGAGCTTGGTGCTCGAGTGATGTGAGCACTTCCTGGCTGTGAAGGTTGCTCTCTGTCAAGCACTCACGAGTGAGAGTTGTCCTCACTCGAGCACAAGTCTCTCATCACTCGAGTAAGGTCGTCTTCACTCGAGTGAGGCTGTCAAAAATCAGTGTTTTGCCTTCGAAAAAGGGGTCTTTGGGGTACTGTCTTCCAATCCTTTAGGTATATATTTAGGCCTCTAGTGGTCACCTAAAGAGTCTTAAATGATAACCAACTAAGTGTATTATGAAATTAAGAACTTGGAAAAGAGATTGATCGGTTGTCCCTAATTTGGTATAGGATTTGACATCTGTCGCCCTCGTGAGGCCACGGTATCGGAACCAATCAGGAAAGATACAGGTAGTGACTTTTCGTTATACCTTATGTGATACATTGTATGTGTGCTATATCATTATGATGTGATAATTTCGTATGCTGCAAGTTTTAAGAAAATTGTGTGAACCACCACTATACCAACAGTCCCTGAGTCGCTAGCAACGGTTCGGGTAAGGGCTGTGTGCCTTCCCGACGGTAAAAGGGGATGAGGTTAGGGTGTGTTATATGTGATTATGTGGGCCAAAAGGCTAATTGTGAGCCGAAAGGCTATTTGTGAAGGCCGACGGGCCAATTGTGAAAGCCGAAAGGCTATATGTGAGCCGTAAGGCTATTCGTACGGACTGCCACGCCAATAGTCCCTGAGTCGCTAACAACGGTTCGAGTTAGGACGGTGTGCCTTCCCGGCAGTAAAAGGGGATGAGGGTGGAGTGTGGTTTGCGTTGCTGATATGAGATGATTTGTTTATATATTATGTGGTTACGTGTGGTATAAATAATTTGTTAGTACTGGGATTCTTTAGAATCTCACTCTTTCCAAATGACTAACCTTTTCAGACAGGGCGAGTAGCTTAAAAGGGAAGCAGACAACCAGGAGTAATTAGGATTACTCTGAGACTTAGTGGTAGTTGGTTATCTTTGTTTTGGTTTTGAGATTACCAAGTGTATATGAGATGTAAATGAATATTTTGGACATGTAATCCCCATTTTGGGAACCTTAAACCCATTATATGTATATAGGTGACCCGGGGTTTGCCGGGATTTTAGTTTCCGTACTCTGATATTTATTATGTGCTTTGATTTCTCAAGTAATTATATCCACACGTGAATGTGAGACCAAGATTATTTATATTTGGAATTGATTTTGAAATACCCCATCTTGTGATGAGGGATTAATAGTTGTTGATTTCATTTTATTAGTCTCTATTTCACTTAAATTGCATAATCCGGATGTAATTACGGTGAGGGGGTTACACCTATAAGGGTTCGTATATAATAATTACAAAACTTGTAGCCGCATAGGGCACTAGGGTATCTAAATCCATCCCAGTGAAACTGTAACCCCCCGACCGTAATTATATCCAGATTATGCAATTTAAGTGAAATAGAGACCAATAAGACAAAAATCAACATTATAATCCCTTATCAAAGAGATGCGGTGTCCAGTAAAAACAGTTTAAAACATAATTCATCTGATCTCACATTTATTTCCGAATACAATTACCTGTGCAGTTAAATAAAATTCATAAATATCAAAGTGCGTAACTAAAATCCCGGTAACCCCGGGTTACTTATATATATACAATGGGTTTAGAGTTTCCCAAAATGGTAATTACATATCCAAAAAATCATATTTACATCCCATATACATAAAGTAATCCCAAACCGTAATAGATAGCCAACAATCCAAAATTAAAATGTCACTAAAGATCTTAACCACTCCGGGTTGTCCGCTTCCCTTTTAAGCCACTTGCCCTATCTGAAATGTTAGTCATTGGAAAAAATGAGATTCTAAAGAATCTCAGTAGTAACATATCACTCATACATATATAAACACATAGAATGTAAGTTTAACATGTTCAACAGAAACTCAATGATTCATGGCTTGTGCCACAAACGATATCATTCATAGCTGTAATCACAATGCATTATGCACGCTTTTATGGTAAACACTATGCCAGCTTTCACTTTAATCAATATGCCCGCTTTCACGGTAAATGCTATGCAGCAGCATCACAAGGCACAAAGTATCACGAAGCTCCACAAAGCGTCACAAAGCAGCAGCAGCAACACAATGCATGATAACACACACAAAATACATATACACAAGTACAAGAGAAGAGTCACTACCTTGTTCATTCCTGACGTTCTCCAACACAACTCAATCACGACCAGGGCAAATTTCAAATCCTATAACCAAATTAGGGACAACCATCAATCTCTTTTCCAATTACTTATTTCCATAATACTCTAAGTTGGTTATCATTTGAACTCTTTGAGTGTCTATTAGAGGCCTAAACATATGCTAAAAGGGTTGGAAGAAACTACCCCGAAGACCTCTTTTCGGAAGAACAATACTAATTTTCAGCAGGCTCACATGAGTGATGAGAGGTTTGCACTCGAGTGAGATTGGCTCTCACTCACGAGTGTTTGATAGTGAGCAACAACCATGGCGAGAAAGTGCTCATAACACTCGAGCATAGGGGATCACACTCGAGTGATGACTCCAAATTCACTCGAGTCCTCGAAAGTGCCACACAAGAAGTGACGACCCGAGAGCATAACCAACCTCAGAGGAAAAAGCTCACTCAAGCACATCCCTTAGCATTCAGGTGAGAAGACCATACTTGCAAGTGTCAGAACACACTCTTAAAACTTGGCCAGCGAGTAAGGACCCGATACGGACCCCTTATCATGAACTCATAGCTTCACTCGAGTGTACCCATGGTCACTCGAGTTATCATCAATATCACTCACAGGTTAATAAGTGCACTTGAGCTTCCTTCATGAAAACCCAGGCAAAACACAAAAGTGAAAGGGAAATCACACTGCAGCACTCGAGTGAGACCGCCCTCACTCGAGTTATGCTATCAGATTCCCTAGATCGCAGTAACTGACAGAAATTCCCAGATTGGTTAAAATTGCTCCCAATGGTTCCCAAACTCCATAATTACCTGTGCAATTAGATCACATTCATAAATATTAGAGTGCATAACTAAAATCCCGACAACCTCGGGTTACTTATATATATACAATGGGTTTAGAGTTTCACAAAATGGGGATTACATATCCAAAAAATCATATTTACATCCCACATACATACAGTAATCCCAAATCGTAACATATAACCAACAATCCAGAATTAAAATGTCCCTAAGAGATCCTAACCACTTTGGGTTGTCTGCTTCCCTTTTGAGCCATTTGCTCTGTATGAAATGTTAGTCATTGGAAAGAATGAGATTTTAAAGAATCCCAGTAGTAACAAACCACTCATACAGATATAAACACATAGCATGTAAGTTTATCATGTTCAGCAGCAACTCAATGATTTATGGCTTGCGCCACAAATGACAACATTCATAGCTGTAATCACAATGTACTATGCCTGCTTTCACGGTAAACACTATGACAGCTTTCGCAATAAACACTATGTAGCAGCATCACAAGGCACAAAGTATCATAAAGCTCCATAAAGCGTCACAATGCATCACAAAGCAGCAACAACACAATGCATGACAACACACATACAATACATTTACACAAGTACAAGAGAAGAGTCACTACCTTGTTCTTTCCTGACATTGTCTAACACAACTCAATCACGACCAGGGCAAATGTCAAATCCAATAACCAAATTAGGGACAACCATCAATCTCTTTTCCAATTACTTATTTCCATAATACTCTAGTTGTTTATCATTTGAACTCTTTGAGTTTCTATTAGACGCCTAAACATATTCTAAAAGGGTTAGAAGAAACTACCCTAAAGACCCAATTTCAAAAGCACAATACTGATTTTCAGCTGGCTCACTCGAGTGAAGACGACCTTATTCGAGTGATGACAGACTTGCACTCGAGTAAGACTGGCTCTCACTCGTTAGTGTTTGAGAGTGAGCAACAACCATGGCAAGAAAGTGCTCACAACACTCGAGCATGGGGGATTGCACTTGAGTGATGACTGCAAATTCACTCAAGTCCCCCAAAAGTGAAACACAAGAAGTGACGACCTGAGAGCACAACCAACCTCAGACGAAAAAGCTCACTTGAGCACATCCCTTGGCACTCGCATGAGAAGACCACAGTTGCGAGTGTCAGAACACACTCTTGAAACTTAACTAGCGAGTGAGGACCCAAGATGCAGCCCTTATCATGAACTCATAGCTTTACTTGAGTGAACCCATGCTACTCGAGTAATCATAAATATCACTCGCGGGTTAATAAGTGCACTCGAGCTTACTTGATGAAAACCCTGGCAAAACACAAAGGAGAAAGGGAAATCACACTGCAGCACTTGAGTGAGACCCCCCTCACTCGAGTTATGCCATCAGATTCCCAGATCGTAGCAACTGACAGAAATTCCCGTATTAGTTAAAATTGCTCCTAATGGTTCCCAAACTCCACACAAAGCTCATACCCATTTAAAATTGCCTAAAGAACATATTGGTAACATCCAAAACACCTAAAAACCATTTTAACCACAATCTAACTCTTAGGTCTCTATAACACAACTCCAAATTTCAATCAATACACTTCCAAAACTCAAAACTATATATAATACTCAAATTACTTCATAATGAACCAATTCCAACATCATTCATAATGTAATTCATACATTAAAAAATGTACATAAACCAGGGCAAATTCCAAAATTTCTTAAACTTCATCAAAATCATAATAAATATACCAAAATGATCTAAATGCTCACCTCTTCAACTTGCCAAAGCCAAAACCTTGATTCTCAAACTTCCGAATTTGCTCCAACACCCAAATGACCACATTTCAAAATTCTTAAAAAACCAAAATGGAGCTCTTAATGCTATGAACAAGTTTAATGAAGAGGATTAGAGCATATGGGAACTATTACTCACCCAAAATTCTGAATAGTATTATTGGGTTAAGGTTGAGTTTCGCTGGCAAGTAACTTTTCATGTAGGAGTTGTAGGCATTTAGATTTTTTTATGCATCAATTTGATCCTCAAAAGTATTACAAAAAGCTAGGAGCAATATCCCCCTATCCGCAAAAATGTTATTGGTCAAATTTAATTTATTTCTAAGGTCAACATTTGTCTTTTCAACAGTTAGACTAAATTGAAAAATAGCTCATAGCACAACTTCTGGGCAAAAATTGAACTTTATCCTTTAGTTTTTTATGCCCAATGTTAGTTTTTTAACAAATATGATGATTTTTCCCGTCCTTTTTAACACTTCTAAGGCAAAAATTGATCCAAAATAGATTATGGATACCCACAGCTTAATTGAAAAAACTTAGGAAGAAAACATGAACCTTTACCTTTCATTATTTAAACTGTTGGGGCAATTTTTCCCCCTTCTTAAAACCTCAAGGAAACAATTGATCCAAAAAAACTCTCTAATACCCATAGCTCCTAAACAAAAATTTTTGGGCAAAAATGGTCATTCACAATATTATTATTATTTAATAGAAATTGTACAAAGCATAACAACTCCAAAAGTATACAAGTGATTTTCAGTGTGATTCTTTTATCAAATTGCATGCAGTACATTAATTTAATCTAAATCAAACAAATAAAATGCACGTGGTCCTCAAGAAGATAACAATAGAAAACAATTAATTTAAGCAAATTTAACCTATTACATTAGTTTAATCACCCACGTGGTCCTCAAAGTAACAATATAAAAAAATTAATTTAAGCTAATCGTAGAGGCAAGAGAAATAAATTATGCATGATTACACCTAAATCACTTATTGAAGCCAAGGGTAAATTCGCTATAAATTTGAGCTCTATAACAATTAGTTCAACACACCAGCTAATCTCTGATACATTATGTTTGTTTGGTTTTTCATCTTAGGACATGAAAATATTTGTTGCACATAAAATTATTTTTTCCATAGCTTCTTCATTTCAATTTATACCGATGAATAATTTCAATAATATGGAATATATTAAAAAATCAACCTATAATAACAAAGAGTGCTAATCAATAGGTCATATATGTATTTCAATGTGTCGAATAGTATTATTGGGTTAAGGTTGAGTTTCGGTGGCAAGTAACTTTTCATGTAGGAGTTGTAGGCATTTATATTTTTTTTGTGCATCAATTTGCTCCTCAAAAGAGTTGCAAAAATCTAGTAGCAATATCGCCCTATCTGCAAAAATGTTTTTGGTCAATTTTAATTTATTTCAGAGGTCAACATTTGTCTTTTCAACATTTAGACGAAATTGAAAAATAGCTCATAGCACAACTTCTGGGGAAAAATTGAACTTTATCCTTTACTTTTTTTTCATAGTTAATGTTAGTTTTTTAACAATTACGACGAATTTGCCCATCCTTTTGAACACTTGCAAGGTAAAAATTGATCCAAAAAACATGATGGATACCCACATCACAATTGAAAAAATTTAGGAAGAAATCATGAATCGTCACCTTCCATTGTTTTAACGTTTGGGCCAATTTTTCCCCCCTCTTAAAACCTCATTGAAATAATTGATCCAAAAAAACCCTCGAAAACCCAGAGCTCCTAAACAAAAACTTTTGGGCAAAAATGGTCATTCACAATATTTTTATTATTTAATAGAAATTGTACAAAGCATAACAACTCCAAAAGTATACAACTCATTTTCAGTGTGATTCTTTTATCGAATTGCATGCAGTACATTAATTTAATATAAATTAAACAAATAAAATGCACGTGGTCCTCGAGAGGCTAACAATAGAAAACAATTAATTTAAGCAAATTTAACCTATTACATTACTTTAATCACCCACGTGGTCCTCAAAGCTAACAATATAAAACAATTAATTTAAGCTAATCATAGAGGCAAGAGAAATAAATTATGCATGATTACACCTAAATCACTTATTGAAGCCTAGGGCAAATTCTCTATATATTTGAGCTCCGTACCAATTTGTTCAACACGCCAGCTAATCTCTGATACATTATGTTTGTTTGGTTTTTCATCTTAGGACATGAAAATATTTGTTGCACATAAAATTATTTTTTCCATAGCTTCTTCATTTAAGTTTATACTGATAAATAATTTCAATAATATGGAATATCTTAAAAAATCAACATATAATAACAAAGATTGCTAATCAATAGGTCATATATGTATTTCAATGTGTCAAATAGTATTATTGGGTTATGGTTGAGTTTCGCTGGCAAGTTACTTTTCATGTAGGAGTTGTAGGCATTTAGTTTTTTTTTGTATGCATCAAATTACTAGTCAAAAGTGTTACAAAAAGCTAGGAGCAACATTCCCTTATCCGCAAAAATGGTATTTGACCAATTTTAATTTATTTCTAAGGTCAACATTTGTCTTTTCAACAGTTAGACTAAATTGAAAAATAGCTCATAGCACAACTTCTAGGCAAAAATTGAACTTTATCCTTTAGTTTCTTTTATAGTCAATGTTAGTTTTTTAACAAATACGACGATTTTGCCCGTCCTTTTTAACACTTCTAAGGCAAAAATTGATCCAAAATAGATTATGGATACCCACAGCTCAATTGAAAAAACTTAGGAAGAAAACATGAACCTTTACCTTTCATTATTTTAACTGTTGGGGCAATCTTTCCCCCTTCTTAAAACCTCATGGAAATAATTTATCCAAAAAAACTCTCGAATACACACAGCTCCTAAACAAAAACTTTTGTGCAAAATTGGTCATTCACAATATTATTATTATTTAATAGAAATTGTACAATGCATAACAACTCCAAAAGTATACTAGTGATTTGCAGTGTGATTCTTTTATCAAATTGCATGCAGTACATTAATTTAATCTAAATCATACAAATAAAATGCACATGTTCCTCAAGAAGCTAACAATAGAAAACAATAAATTTAAGCAAATTTAACCTATTACATTAGTTTAATCACCCACTTGGTCCTCAAATCAAACAATAAAAAACTATTAATTTAATCTAATGATAGAGGCAACAGAAATAAATTATTCATGATTACACCGAAATCAGTTATTGAAGCCAAGAGCAAATTCTCTATAAATTTGAGCTCCGTACCAATTCAGCACACCAGCTAATCTCTTATACATTATGTTTGTTTGGTTTTTCATCTTAGGACATGAAAATATTTGTTGCACATAAAATTATTTTTTCCCTAGCATCTTCATTTCAGTTTATACCCATGAATAATTTCAATAATATGGAATATCTTAAAAAATCAACCTATAATAACAGTGATTACTAACCAATAGGTCATATATGTATTTCAATGTGTTTGAATAGTATTATTGGGTTAAGGTTGAGTTTCGCTGGCAAGTAAATTTTCATGTAGGAGTTGTAGGCATTTAGTTTTTTTTTGTATGCATCAAATTACTAGTCAAAAGTGTTACAAAAAGCTAGGAGCAACATTCCCCTATCCGCAAAAATGGTATTTGACCAATTTTAATTTATTTCTAAGGTCAACATTTGTCTTTTTAACAGTTAGACTAAATTGCAAAATAGCTCATAGCAGAACTTCTAGGCAACAATTGAACTTTATCCTTTAGGTTTTTTTATTGTCAATGTTAGTTTTTTAACAAATACGACGACTTTGCCCGTCCTTTTTAATACTTCTAAGGCAAAAATTGATCCAAAATAGATTATGGATACCCACAGCTCAATTGAAAAAACTTAGGAAGAAAACATGAACCTTTACCTTTCATTATTTTAACTGTTGGGGCAATCTTTCCCCCTTCTTAAAACCTCATGGAAATAATTTATCCAAAAAAACTCTCGAATACACACAGCTCCTAAACAAAAACTTTTGTGCAAAATTGGTCATTCACAATATTATTATTATTTAATAGAAATTGTACAATGCATAACAACTCCAAAAGTATACTAGTGATTTGCAGTGTGATTCTTTTATCAAATTGCATGCAGTACATTAATTTAATCTAAATCATACAAATAAAATGCACATGTTCCTCAAGAAGCTAACAATAGAAAACAATAAATTTAAGCAAATTTAACCTATTACATTAGTTTAATCACCCACTTGGTCCTCAAATCAAACAATAAAAAACTATTAATTTAATCTAATGATAGAGGCAACAGAAATAAATTATTCATGATTACACCGAAATCAGTTATTGAAGCCAAGGGCAAATTCTCTATAAATTTGAGCTCCGTACCAATTCAGCACACCAGCTAATCTCTTATACATTATGTTTGTTTGGTTTTTCATCTTAGGACATGAAAATATTTGTTGCACATAAAATTATTTTTTCCCTAGCATCTTCATTTCAGTTTATACCAATGAATAATTTCAATAATATGGAATATCTTAAAAAATCAACCTATAATAACAGTGATTACTAACCAATAGGTCATATATGTATTTCAATGTGTTTGAATAGTATTATTGGGTTAAGGTTGAGTTTCGCTGGCAAGTAAATTTTCATGTAGGAGTTGTAGGCATTTAGTTTTTTTTTGTATGCATCAAATTACTAGTCAAAAGTGTTACAAAAAGCTAGGAGCAACATTCCCCTATCCGCAAAAATGGTATTTGACCAATTTTAATTTATTTCTAAGGTCAACATTTGTCTTTTCAACAGTTAGACTAAATTGCAAAATAGCTCATAGCACAACTTCTAGGCAACAATTGAACTTTATCCTTTAGGTTTTTTTATTGTCAATGTTAGTTTTTTAACAAATACGACGATTTTGCCCGTCCTTTTTAATACTTCTAAGGCAAAAATTGATCCAAAATAGATTATGGATACCCACAGCTCAATTGAAAAAACTTAGGAAGAAAACATGAACCTTTACCTTTCATTATTTTACCTGTTGGGGCAATTTTTCCCCCTTCTTAAAACCTCATGGAAATAATTTATCCAAAAAAACTCTCGAATACACACAGCTCCTAAACAAAAACTTTTGTGCAAAATTGGTCATTCACAATATTATTATTATTTAATAGAAATTGTACAATGCATAACAATTCCAAAAAGTATACTAGTGATTTCCAGTGTGATTCTTTTATCAAATTGCATGCAGTACATTAATTTAATCTAAATCATACAAATAAAATCCACATGTTCCTCAAGAAGCTAACAGTAGAAAACAATAAATTTAAGCAAATTGAACCTATTACATTAGTTTAATCACCCACTTGGTCCTCAAATCAAACGATAAAAAACTATTAATTTAATCTAATGATAGATGCAACAGAAATAAATTATTCATGATTACACCGAAATCAGTTATTGAAGCAAAGGGCAAATTCTCTATAAATTTGAGCTCCGTACCAATTCACACACCAGCTAATCTCTTATACATTATGTTTGTTTGGTTTTTCATCTTAGGACATGAAAATATTTGTTGCACATAAAATTATTTTTTCCCTAGCATCTTCATTTCAGTTTATACCGATGAATAATTTCAATAATATGGAATATCTTAAAAAATCAACCTATAATAACAGTGATTACTAACCAATAGGTCATATATGTATTTCAATGTGTTTGAATAGTATTATTGGGTTAAGGTTGAGTTTCGCTGGCAAGTAACTTTTCATGTAGGAGTTGTAGGCATTTAGATTTTTTTTTATGCATCAATTTGATCCTCAAAAGTGTTACAAAAAGGTAGGAGCAATATCCCCCAATCCGCATAAATGTTATTGGTCAATTTTAATTTATTTCTAAGGTCAACATTTGTCTTTTCAAAAGTTAGACTAAATTGAAAAATAGCTCATAGCACAACTTCTTGGAAAAAATTGAACTTTATCCTTTATTTTTTTTTTATAGTCAATGTTAGTTTTTTAACAAATACAACGATTTTGCCCGTCCTTTTAAACACTTCTAAGGCAGAAATTGATCCAAAATTGATTATGGATACCCACAGCTCAATTGAAAAAACTTAGGAAGAAAACATGAACCTTTACCTTTCATTATTTTAACTGTTGGGGCAATTTTTTCCCCTTCTTAAAACCTCAAGAAAATAATTGATCCAAAAAAACTCTCAAATAAACACAGCTCCTAAACAAAAAATTTTGTGCAAAATTGGTCATTCACAGTATTTTTATTATTTAATAGAAATTGTACAATGTATAACAACTCCAAAAGTATACTAGTGATTTGCAGTGTGATTCTTTTATCAAATTGCATGTAGTACATTAATTTAATCTAAATCATAGAAATGAAATGCACATGTTCCTCAAGAAGCTAACAATAGAAAACAATAAATTTAAGCAAATTTAACCTATTACATTAGTTTAATCACCCACTTGGTCCTCAATTCAAACAATAAAAAACTATTAATTTAATCTAATGATAGAGGCAACAGAAATAAATTATTCATGATTACACCGAAATCAGTTATTGAAGCCAAGGGCAAATTCTCTATAAATTTGAGCTCCGTACCAATTCAACACACCAGCTAATCTCTTATACATTATGTTTGTTTGGTTTTTCATCTTAGGACATGAAAATATTTGTTGCACATAAAATTATTTACATATCATCTTCATTTCAGTTTCTACCAATGAATAATTTCAATAATATGGAATATCTTAAAAAATCAACCTATAATAACAGTGATTACTAACCAATAGGTCATATATGTATTTCAATGTGTTTGAATAGTATTATTGGGTTAAGGTTGAGTTTCGCTGGCAAGTAACTTTTCATGTAGGAGTTGTAGGCATTTAGATTTTTTTTATCCATCAATTTGATCCTCAAATGTGTTACAAAAAGCTAGGAGCAATATGCCCCTATCCGCAAAAATGTTATTGGTCAATTTTAATTTATTTCTAAGGACAACATTTGTCTTTTCAACAGTCAGACTAAATTGAAAAATAGCTGATAGCACAACTTCTAGGCATGAATTGAACTTTATCCTTTAGTTTTTTTTTTATAGTCAATGTTAGTTTTTTAACAAATACGACGATTTTGCTCGTCCTTTTTAACACTTCTAAGGCAAAAATTGATCCAAAATAGATTATGGATACCCCCAGCTTAATTGAAAAAACTTAGGAAGAAAACATGAACCTTTACTTTTCATTATTTTAACTATTGGGGCAATTTTCCCCCTTCTTAAAACCTCAAGGAAATAATTGATCCAAAAAAACTCTCAAATACCCACGGCTCCTAAACAAAAACTTTTGGGCAAAATTCGTCATTTACAATATTATTATTATTTAATTGTAATTTAACAATGCATAACAACTCCAAAAGTGTACAAGTGATTTGCAGTGTGATTCCTTTATCAAAGTGCATGCAGGACATTAATTTAATCTAAATCAAACAAATAAAATGCATGTGGTCCTCAAGAAGCTAACAATAGAAAACAATTAATTTAAGTAAATTTAACCTATTACATTAGTTTAATCATCCACTTTGTGCTCAAAGCTAACGATATAAAACAATTAATTTATGCTAATTATAGGGGCAACTGAAATAAATTATCCATGATTACACCAAAATCACTTATTGATGCCAAGGGCAAATTCACTATAAAATCTGAGCTCCGTACCAAATAGTTCAATACACAAGCTAATCTCTGATACAATATGTTTGTTTGGTTATTCATCTTATGACATGAAAACATTTGTTGCACATAAAATTATTTTTTCCCTAGCTTCTTCATTTCAGTTTATACCGATGAATAATTTCAATAATATGTAATTTCTTAAAAATCAACCTATAATAACAAATATTGCTAATCAATAGGTCATATATGTATTTCATTGTGTCAAATAGTATTATTGGGTTAAGGTTGAGTTTCGCTGCCAAGTAACTTTTCATGTTGGAGTTGTAGGCCTTTAGATTTTTTTTTTATGCATCAATTTGCTCCTCAAAAGTGTTACAAAAAGCTCGGAGCAATATCCCCCTATCCGCAAAAATTTTATTGGTCAATTTTAATTTATTTCTGAGGTCAACATTTGATTTTTCAACAGTTAGACAAAATTGAAAAATAGCTCATAGCACAACTTCTGGGCAAAAATTGAACTAGTCAATGTTAGTTTTTTAACAAATACAACGATTTTGTTCATCCTTTTTAACACTTCTAAGGAAAAAATTGATCCAAAATAGATTATGGATACCCACAGCTCAATTGAAAAAACTTAGGAAGAAAACATGAACCTTTACCTTTCATTATTTTAACTGTTGGGGCAATTTTTCCCCCTTCTTAAAAACTCAAGGAAATAATTGATCCAAAAAAACTATCGAATACCCACAGCTCCTAAACAAAAACTTTTGGGCAAAATTGGTCATTCACAACATTATTATTATTTAATAGAAATTGCACAATGCATAACAACTCCAAAAGTATACAAGTGATTTGTAGTGTGATTCTTTTATCAAAGTCCATGCTGTACATTAATTTAATCTAAATCGAACAAATAAAATGCACGTGGTCCTCAAGAAGCTAACAATAGAAAACAATTAATTTAAGCAAATTTAACCAAATACATTAGTTTAATCACCCACTTGATCCTAAAAGCTAACAACATAAAACAATTAATTTAAGCTATTCATAGAGGCAACTGAAATAAATTATTCATGATTACACCAAAATCACTTATTGATGCCAAGGGCAAATTCTCTATAAATTTGAGGTCTATACCAATTAGTTCAACATACAAGCTAATCTCTGATACAATATGTTAGTTTGGTTTTTCATCTTAGGACATGAAAATAATTGTCGCACATAAAATTATTTTTTCCATAGCTTCTTCATTTCAGTTTATACCGATGAATAAATTCAATAATATGGAATATCTTAAAAAATCAACCTATAATAACAAAGATTGCTAATCAATAGGTCATATATGTTTTTCAATGTGTCGAATAGTATTATTGGGTTAAGGTTGAGTTTCGTTGCCATGTAACTTTTCATGTAGGAGTTGTAGGCATTTATTGTCAACACCCGTTTCCATTTCAATAATCGAAGAGTAATAAAGACGGAATTCAATGGGCATGCAGAAAAGTACAATTATACTGATAAAATATTCGTTTACGATCCCAACGTCGTTTGTTTACAATTCTGATATTGTTCGTCGACGGAAACAGAAAATACAGCGGAAGTTTTAATATTTACAAATTATCCAAAATATAAAGGCGTAGACTAAGGCATAATCACGTTCATATCCTCGCCTCGAGACACGTGCCACTCACTTTTCGGCATCAACATCTTTGCCCTTTGGCCCACTGGTACTTGCTGAGGTATTTGTTTAAAAATAGGGTGAGATTCTGAAGAATCCCCGTAGAGACATAATATCGTTCATAAAAAATGCGAAAAGTAAATATGTCATGCGCCAAGGTATGCACAAATTAATGAACAATATAAACACATCATCATCATGTATACATGAGTAGGGCCCAGCCACACAATCTACACCAATTGGACTTCTGCCAACTCCCAGTGTAAGTGCACCTCTGGCACTAACAGCCTCTCTCTAAGCAAATCATGTTATTAATAAAGTGCATTTACAAAACAATGGCATCCACACAATCACATAACTTATGGCATAGTGTATGAAGGATAATGTCCCTACCTCAAAGCTTTATAATCCTCTTTTAAATGTGCCTCGAAGAACGTGTCGTATCCGGCCTCCAAATCGGTCCTAAATATTAAATGTACCAGAAATAGGTCATAACCTATCCAAGTATCATTTTATACTCTTCCATAGTGTTTATTGTGGTTATATTAGTCTATGGTGAAAATTTACAAAAATGCCCACAGGAACCCGGCCCGACCCCGCCGTACCCTGCCCGATGGCACGTTTTTCCAAAATTTTGACTAAGGCTATTCTGACTTATTTTCGCCCAAGGAATCCATTTCCGGGCTTGAAATTACCAAATTCAGTGTCAAATTACGAAAATACCCTTGACAGCCCCTATTTAGTGATTTCAGTGGCGTTTTCGTAATTATGTTTTTTCGGCCTCTACCGAAAAAGTGTCCAACTGTAACCCCACCTATTTTTACCCACTGAGTCCAATGGAACCATTTATTTCAAGAAAATCCAACTCCTACTACCAGATCTGGTCTGGCCGAAATATTGAGAGAAAAATAGAAAAATGGAGCTTTGTGTTTTAGCTTCCAAAACTTGTACTTTCCCACTTCTAATCCTTAGTTAACTCATTTAAACACTTCATAATCATGATTTAAAGAATTTTGGGCAGCATAACCCCTTAGGATTATGGCTTTTCCAATTTTACAACTTAACCAAAAATCACATAAACCAAACAACAATCACCAACAACAACTTCAATACACAAAGAAGTTGAGATTTTGGAGATTACCTCTTGATCCTTGGTGTTTCTCTCTCTAGGATGTCCTCTCTCTCTTCTCCTTGAGCTAAGAATGAGTCTTCAAGATCATAGATTCATGAAGAAACATGGTTTAGAGAAGGATCTAGGGGAAATGTTACAAGGAAAGCTTAAGAATCAACTCTTACCTTAAGATTTCTTCTTCCTCTTCCCTCTAACTCTTCAAAGTTTCTCCAAACACTCTCCCTCTCTATGTTGAACGAAAAAGCATGAAGGGAAGGGAAGAGAAAGCCTTCATAAAAATGCTCCCTTGATTCCAAACCATTGATCTCATCTAAGGTTGTTATGGTGACACATGTCAACCACCATACTTGCCTCCATGCTTGCACCATACTTCTCTTTTGTGTGCACTCAACCTTGCCATGCTTCCCTTTTGTGTACACTCAACCTAAATTATCATTTCCTTCTCTCTTGGTTGGCCAAAAACGTGCTCCCTCTTATGCTCCAACTAAATCAAGTGTTCCTTCCATTTACTCAAGTCAATTGGTGCAAAAGTTGGCCACCTAACCTTATGACATAAGTAAGGACTTATGACACAACAATTATCTCCATCATCTTTCATGTGGTGTTGACACTTGGCCTCATTGGATTTTGACACTTGTCTTCTCCTCCTTCATCCCTAAATTTCTAAGATAATTAAGAGAAAAAGGAAGATTACTTTATTTCTCAAATTTTCGGAATAATGCCAATTCTGGCAGATTTTCTGCCTTAACTTTGAAAAATCATAACTAATTTTGTAGACATCGTTTCAAGGCGATTCCAAAGCCTATGGAACCCTCATTGAGTCTAGTTTCAAGGAAAAATATGAAATTTTACTGGAAATGATGATATTATTCCCAGATTTTCAATCTTTGACCGTAGCTCCAGAAACTTTCCAGATTTTCTGGATTAACTTCAAAAATTCATATATTTTTGTACATAGCTTCAATTGCGTCATATGACCTATCAAATTAAAGCCTAGGATGTCTACTTTCACCCTGTAAAATGT
The DNA here is from genome assembly GCA_963855925.1 of Inga laurina. NCBI lineage: Eukaryota > Viridiplantae > Streptophyta > Magnoliopsida > Fabales > Fabaceae > Inga > Inga laurina. Next base: position 60,377,645 of record OY979708.1, read on the forward strand.
CATAATTTTTGGTCATCATTTGGGCTTCCAAAACTATATAACAATCTCACTGCCTCGCAGGCGATTTCACTGAAAACACTATTCAACCTTCAATTTTCAATATTTAATTCTTTTGGCCTTAAATATTCACCATTTCATTGAATATATATAATAATTAAAATATATTCTTGGTGAATAAAATTTGGGATGTTACATTTATATTTTTTTTGTGCATCAATTTGCTCCTCGAAAGTGTTACAAAAATCTAGTAGCAATATCCCCCTATCTGCAAAAATGTTATTGGTCAATTTTAATTTATTTCTAAGGTCAACATTTGTCTTTTCAACATTTAGACGAAATTGAAAAATAGCTCATAGCACAACTTATGGGGAAAAATTGAACTTTATCCTTTACCTTTTTTTATAGCCAATGTTAGTTTTTTAACAATTACGATGAATTTGCCCATCCTTTTGAACACTTGCAAGGCAAAAATTGATCCAAAAAACTTGATGGATACCCACATCACAATTGAAAATATTTAGGAAGAAAACATGAACCGTCACCTTCCATTATTTTAACGGTTGGGGCAATTTTTCCCCATTCTTAAAACCTCAACGAAATAACTGATCCAAAAAAACACTCAAATACCCAGAGCTCCTAAAGAAAAACTTTTCGGCAAAAATGGTCATTCACATTATTATTATTATTTAATAGAAATTGTACAAAGCATAACAACTACAAAAGTATACAAGTCATTTTCGGTGTGATTCTTTTATCAAATTGCATGCAGTACATTAATTTAATCTAAATCAAACAAATAAAATGCACGTGGTTCTCAAGAAGCTAACAATAGAAAACAATTAATTTAAGAAAATTTAACCTATTACATTAGTTTAATCACCCACGTGGTCCTCAAAGGTAACAATATAAAACAATTAATTTAAGCTAATCATAGAGGCAAGAGAAATAAATTATGCATGATTACACCTAAATCACTTATTGAAGCCTAGGGCAAATTCTCTATAAATTTGAGCTCCGTACCAATTTGTTCAACACACCAGCTAATCTCTGATACATTATGTTTGTTTGGTTTTTCATCTTAGGACATGAAAATATTTGTTGCACATAAAATTATTTTTTCCATAGCTTCTTCATTTCAGTCTATACTGATAAATAATTTCAATAATATGGAATATCTTAAAAAATCAACCTATAATAACAAAGATTGCTAATCAATAGGTCATATATGTATTTCAATGTGTCAAATAGTATCATTGGGTTATGGTTGAGTTTCGCTCGCAAGTAACTTTTCATATAGGAGTTGTAGGCATTTAGATTTTTTTATGCATCAAATTGCTGCTTAAAAGTGTTACAAAAAGCTAGGAGCAACTTTCCCCATCCGCAAAAATGTTATTGGTCAATTTTAATTTATTTCTAAGGTCAACATTTGTTTTTTCAACAGTTAGACTAAATTGAAAAATAGCTCATAGCACAACTTCTAGGCAAAACTTACACTTTATCATTTAGTTTTTTTTATAGTCAATGTTAGTTTTTTTAACAATTATGACGATTTTGCCTGTCCTTTTTAACACTTCCAAGGCCAAAATTGATCCAAAATAGATTATGGATACCCACAGCTCAATTGAAACAACTTAGGAAGAAAACATGAACATTTACCTTTCATTATTTTAACGGTTGGGGCAATTTTTCCCCCTTCTTAAAACCTCGAGGAAATAATTGATCCAAAAAAAACTATCGAATACCCACAGCTCCTAAACAAAAACTTTTGGGCAAAATTGGTCATTCACAATATTATTATTTAATAGAAATTGTACAAAGCATAACAACTCCAAAAGTATACAAGTGATTTGCAGTGTGATTCTTTTATCAAATTGCAAGCAGTACATTAATATAATCTAAATCAAACAAATAAAATGCACCTGGTCCTCAAGAAGCTAACAATGGAAAATAATGAATTTAAGCAAATTTAACCTATTACATTAGTTTAATCACCCACATGGTCCTCAAAGCTAACAATATAAAATAATTAATTTAAGCTAATCATAGAGGCAAGAGAAATAAATTATTCATGATTACACCTCAATCACTTATTGAAGCCAAGGGCAAATTCTTTATAAATTTGAGCTCCGTACCAATTAGTTCAACACACTAGCTAATGTCTGATACATTATGTTTGTTTGGTTTTTCATCTTAGGAGATGAAAATATTTGTTGCACGTAAAATTATGTTTTCCATAGCTTCTTCATTTCAGTTTATACCGATGAATAATTTCAATAATATGGAATATCTTAAAAAATCGACCTATAATAACATAATAACAAAGATTGCTAATCAATAGGTCATATATGTATTTCAACGTGTCGAATAGTATTATTGGGTTATGGTTGAGTTTCGCTGGAAAGTAACTTTTCATGTAGGAGTTGTAGGCATTTAGATTTTTTTTTTTATGCATCAAATTGCTGCTCAAAAGTGTTACAAAAAGCTAGGAGCAATTTCCCCCTATTCGCAAAAATTTTATTGGTCAATTTTAATTTATTTCTAAGGTCAACAATTGTGGTTTCAACAGTTAGACTAAATTGAAAAATAGCTCATAGCACAACTTCTAGGCAAAACCTAAACTTTATCCTTTAGTTTTTTTTATAGTCAATGTTAGTTTTTTAACAATTACGACGATTTTGCCCATCCTTTTTAACACTTCCAAGGAAAAAATTGATCCAAAGCAGAATATGGATACCCACAGCTCAATTGAAAAGCTTAAGAAGAAAACATGAACCTTTACCTTTCATTATTTTAACTGTTGGGGCAATTTTTCCCCCTTCTTAAAACCTCATGGAAATGATTGATCCCAAAAAACTCTAGAATACCCACAGCTCCTAAGCAAAAACTTTTGGGCAAAATTGGTCATTCACAATATTTTTATTATTTAATAGAAATCGCACAAAGCGTAACAACTCCAAAAGTATACAAGTTATTTGCAGTGTGATTCTTTTATCAAAGTGCATGCAGTACATTAATTTAATCAAAATCAAACAAATAAAATGCACGTGGTCCTCAAGAAGCTAACAATAGAAAACAATTAATTTAAGCCAATTTAACCTATTACATTAGTTTAATCACCCACGTGGTCTTCAAAGCTAACAATATAAAACAATTAATTTAAGCTAATCATAGAGGCAAGAGAAATAAATTATTCATGATTACACCTAAATCACTTACTGAAGCCAAGGGTAAATTCTCTATAAATTTGTGCTCCGTACCAATTAGTTCAACACACGAGCTAATGTTTGATACATTATGTTTGTTTGGTTTTTCATCTTAGGACATGAAAATATTTGTTCCACATAAAATTATCTTTTCCATAGCTTCTTCATTTCAGTTTATACCGATGAATAATTTCAATAATACGGAATATCTTAAAAATCAACCTATAATAACAATGATTACTAACCAATAGGTCATATATGTATTTCAATGTGTCTGAATAGTATTATTGGGTTAAGGTTGAGTTTCGCTGGCAAGTAACTTTTCATGTAGGAGTTGTAGGCATTTAGATTTTTTTTTATGCATCAGTTTGCTCCTCATAAGTGTTACAAAAAGCTAGGAGCAACATCCCCCTATCCGCAAAAACGTTATTGGTCAATTTTAATTTATTTCTAAGGTCAACATTTGTTTTTTCAACAGTTAGACTAAATTGAAAAATAGCTCATAGCACAACTTCTAGGCAAAACTTACACTTTATCATTTAGTTTTTTTTTATAGTCAATGTTAGTTTTTTAACAATTATGACGATTTTGCCTGTCCTTTTTAACACTTCCAAGGCCAAAATTGATCCAAAATAGATTATGGATACCCACAGCTCAATTGAAAAAACTTAGGAAGAAAACATGAACCTTTACCTTTCATTATTTTAACTGTTGGGGCAATTTTTCCCCCTTCTTAAAACCTCATGGAAATGATTGATCCCAAAAAACTCTCGAATACCCACAGCTCCTAAGCAAAAACTTTTGGGCAAAATTGGTCAGTCACAATATTTTTCTTATTTAATAGAAATTGCACAAAGCGTAACAACTCCAAAAGTATACAAGTTATTTGCAGTGTGATTTTTTTTTTATCAAAGTGCATGCAATACATTAATTTAATCAAAATCAAACAAATAAAATGCACGTGGTCCTCAAGAAGCTAACAATACAAAACAATTAATTTAAGCCAATTTAACCTATTACATTAGTTTAATCACCCACGTGGTCCTCAAAGCTACCAATATAAAACAATTAATTTAAGCTAATCATAGAGGCAAGAGAAATAAATTATTCATGATTACACCTAAATCACTTACTGAAGCCAAGGGTAAATTCTCTATAAATTTGTGCTCCGTACCAATTAGTTCAACGCACCAGCTAATCTCTGATACATTATGTTTGTTTGGTTTTTCATCTTAGGACATGAAAATATTTGTTCCACGTAAAATTATCTTTTCCATAGCTTCTTCATTTCAGTTTATACCGATGAATAATTTCAATAATATGGAATATCTTAGAAATCAACCTATAATAACAATGATTACTAACCAATAGGTCATATATTTATTTCAATGTGTCTGAATAGTATTATTGGGTTAAGGTTGAGTTTCGCTGGCAAGTAACTTTTCATGTAGGAGTTGTAGGCATTTAGATTTTTCTTTTATGCATCAGTTTGCTCCTCATAAGTGTTACAAAAAGCTAGGAGCAACATCCCCCTATCCGCAAAAATTTTATTGGTCAATTTTAATTTCTTTCTAAGGTCAACATTTGTTTTTTTAACCGTTAGACTAAATTGAAAAATAGCTCATATGCACAACTTCTGGGAAAAAATTGAACTTTATCCTTTAGTTTTTTTTATAGTGAATGTTAGTTTTTTAACAATTACGACAATTTTGCCCATCCTTTTAACACTTCCAAGGCAAAAATTGATCTCAAAAAGATTATGTAAACCCACAGCTCAATTGAAAAAACTTCTGAAGAAAAATTTGAATCATTACCTTTAATTTTTTGAAATGGTTGTGGCAAATTTTCCCCCTTCTTAACTCGTCTGAAAATAATTGATCCAAAAAAACTCTCGGATACCCACAACTCCTACACAAAATTTTTTTGGCAAAGTTGCATATTCACAATATTATTATTATTTACCAGAAATTGTAGAGTGTATAACAACTCACAAAGTTTACAAGTAATTTGTAGTGTGATTCTTTTATCAAATTGTATGTAATACATTAGTTTAATCTAAATCAAACTAAGAAAATGTATGTGATCCTCAAGAAGCTAACAATATAAAACAATGAATTTAACCTAATACATTAGTTTAATTGGAAAATCCTTGAAAAATGCCTCCAAGATAGGGAAATCCCTATTCAGTACTATGAAATCCAAAATTCGGGATTAGTACCATGTCAATACGGATGAACAGTTGGAGGATGTCAAAAGATGATTTTGCCCTTTAGCCCTTATTCTCACCACTTCAGAATAATAACATGCGGCTCTTAATTAACAACCTTGGATTCTTGATTAACAACTCCGCTTTATTCTTTCACATATTCGTACCTAGAAAATATAGTGTTGTTAATATAAAATACAGTGTTGTTAATAATGAAAGAGGTGTTGTTATTGGTCCTGAAACTTAAATTATGAAGTTGTGAAACAAGAAATTAGAGTTGTTAATGTAGAATATGGTGTTGTTAATAACAAAACTGGTCTTGTTATTGTGAAAGTAAAAAGATGAGACTGGAGTTGTTAATCAAGAATCCCGAGTTGTTTAATGGTTGGGCCAATGTTTCCCCCTTCTTAACACTTTCGGAAATAATTGATCCAAAACAACTCTCGGATAGCCACAGCTCCTACACAAAAATTTTTGGGCAAAATTGGACATTCACAATATTATTATTATTTAACATAAATTGTAGAGTGGATAACAACTCACAAAGTATACAAGTAATTTGCAATGTAATTCTTTTATCAAATTGTGTGCAATACATTAGTTTAATCTAGATCAAACAAAGAAAATGTACATGGTCCTCAGGAAGCTAACAATATAAGGCAATTAATTTAAACTAATACATTACTTTAATCACCCACGTGATCCTCAAATCTAACAATATAAAAAATGAATTTAAGCTAATCATAGAGGCAAAACAAATAAATTATTCATGATTACACTGAAATCACTTATTGAAGCCAAGGGCAAATTCTCTATAAATTTGAGCTCCATACCAATCAGTTCAACACAGCACAAATCTCTTTAATAAAAATCCAGAGCAAAATGAAGCTTGCATTAGCAACAATAACTCTCTTCTTTTTCCTCTTCACCTTCTCCACCAAACCATCATCAGTGAGGGCGAAATCGCTTGAACCGGTGCTTGATATATCTGGCCAGAACCTTTTAGCCAATGAGAGCTATTATGTCAGTTCGACAATCCCTCTATTTGGCCGTCTTTCTTTCAACACCTTTCCAAACATTCCTTGCCCTCATGTCGTTGTGGAAGACTGGATTCCTTTTAAAGGCAATTTAGTAAAATTCTCTCCTTTAGTACCTGGCGATCAAGTTATTTACACCTCCAGCAATATCAACATCGAGTTCAGTGACAAGATATCAACTTGTAATGAGACTGGGGTTTGGGAAATAACCAACTTTACAAGTCAAGCACGGAATGTGGCTACCAATGGTACTAAAGGGGGTGTAGCACCTAATTCCAATTGGTTTGCGATTGAGAAAGCAGCACTCCCTGGCTTTTATAAAATCATGTTTTACCCTTTCCTAGATGTTACAAAACAAGAGGAGCTTCAGGTTTTTTTTATATGATTGTGATTGGAAAAAGTATGTCGGTTATCCTGGTAACATAGAGGAACTCAGAGTTAGGTTCGTGAAGGAAAATGATAAAAATGCCATTGATGATGTTGATGAAGCTGTAATGAGCATCTAGATGAGAAGTTATATCCAACTTCTGAGTTAAGTTTCAATTATGAAGTTTGAGAATATTAGTGTAATGTCGATAAATAAGGGCTATCATGTTGTAAAAAAGATTTGCCGATGAAATAAATGGTTGTGTATTTCGTAATAATCCATTAGTGTTTTTTGTTTCACCTTTCACCACAAGTGATCATTTTAACTAATTGAAATGTAGTTTCTATCATATATGATGTCATACCCTTATCTTATTTTCACATTTTTCAAAGTATTTGCAGAAAATGATACGTAGTTCGATGGGCAACACAAGAATAGCATAAATATACTGATAATAAGTAGATATTTAAAGAAATTCCCTATTGTAATATCCCGATTTGTGATTAGGGCTAATGACTATGAGAATCATTGTAATTAGTGTAATTAAGTACTTTTGGAAATTATGTAATGTGAAGTTGGTATAAATGTGTGAGGTATTTAAGATCAAGGGTTGGGATTCCTTGGCTATGGGTCGGAATCCGGTGTATTAAGCTTATGTGAGCTCTTTGAGGGAGTAAGTAAATGGTGACAAGTGGCATTTGGTGAGCAATTGGATATGGCACATGAGACAAACTAGCACTTTTTCTCTCCTCTCTCTCTTTTTCGGTTGTGTGTATGGGAGGGAAAGGAAGACATCATCATCATCCTTGTTTCATCTCATCTCTCCTCTTTCTCCATAGTTTCCGGTGATCAAGGGAAAAGGAAGAAGAAAATGTGAGATTTTGATGCTTTTGTTTGATCTCTATGCCCTAAATCTCTTCTCTAATGTTGTTCATCTCATTGAGAGCTTCAACTTGGTAATTTCAGAATCTTGAAATAGTGTTGATTTGTGAGTTGGTCGAAATTGAAAGTTGGAGAATCAAGATTATGGATTGGGCAAAGTGAAGAGGTAGGCATTTAGTGCATTTGGATATATTGTTTGTGATTTTTGGATAAGTTTAGAAAAATATGGAAATTTGCCCGTGATTTTTGGATAAGTTTAGAAAAATATGGAAATTTGCCCTAGTTTGTACCAAATGTGGATTTTAGGAATTTCATTGTGTTTGATATTGGAAATGGTTTAATGTGGAGTTATTTGATTGTTCGATATAATCTGGAATGTTGGAATTAAGTTGAATGAAATTTGGATATTGTGTATCATGGACACCTTAGTGTTGATTGGGGTCAAAATGGTTTTTGGAGTGTTTTTGGAGTTGCCAATGCGTTCTCGAGGTAGTGCTAAGAGTGTGTGAGCTTTGGGAGGAGTTTGGGAACTATTGGGTATGATTTTAACCATCTGGTGTTTTCTGGTTTTTGCTGCGTTTTTGGTCTCTGATGCACAACACTCAAGCAGAGGAAGATCGTGCTTGAGTGCTGCGTGAGTTTTTCCCTTTATGCTTTAAGTTTTGCTTGGATTCTTTGAATGAGACTTAAGTGCACTTCTTTGTTCTCGAGTGAGGGAAGATCATGCTCGAGTGAGCTTGGGTTTGCTCGAGTGATAGTGGGAGTCCAGTGTTGAGGTTGTTCTCAGGTCCTCACTCGCTGGTTGATGCCAAGAGTGTGCTCTGACACTCGCAAGCACAGCCGTCTCACCCGAGCACTGAGGGTATGCTTGAGTGAGCTTTTGCCTCTGGTGTGGTTGGTGCTCTCGGGTTGTCACTGTGGGGTAGCACTTTCAGGGACTCGAGCATAATTTGGGTCATCACTCGAGTGCAGAGCTTGGTGCTCGAGTGATGTGAGCACTTCCTGGCTGTGAAGGTTGCTCTCTGTCAAGCACTCACGAGTGAGAGTTGTCCTCACTCGAGCACAAGTCTCTCATCACTTGAGTAAGGTCGTCTTCACTCGAGTGAGGCTGTCAAAAATCAGTGTTTTGCCTTTGAAAAAGGGGTCTTTGAGGTAGTGTCTTCCAACCCTTTAGGCATATGTTTAGGCCTCTAGTGGTCACCTAAAGAGTCCTAAATGATAACCAACTAAGTGTATTATGAAATTAAGAACTTGGAAAAGAGATTGATCGGTTGTCCCTAATTTGGTATAGGATTTGACATCTGTCGCCCTCGTGAGGCCACGGTACCGGACCAATTAGGAAAGATACAGGTAGTGACTCTTTCTTTATACCTTATGTGATACATTGTATGTGTGCTATATCATTATGATGTGATAATTTCGTATGCTGCAAGTTTTATGAAAATTGTGTGAACCACCGCTATACCAACAGTCCCTAAGTCGCTAGCAACGGTTCGGGTAAGGGCTGTGTGCCTTCCCGACGGTAAAAGGGAATGAGGTTAGGGTGTGTTATATGTGATTATGTGGGCCAAAAGGCTAATTGTGAGCCGAAAGGCTATTTGTGAAGGCCGACGGGCCAATTGTGAAAGCCGAAAGGCTATATGTGAGCCGTAAGGCTATTCGTACACACTGCCACGCCAATAGTCCCTGAGTCGCTAACAACGGTTCGAGTTAGGACGGTGTGCCTTCCCGACAGTAAAAGGGGATGAGGGTGGAGTGTGGTTTGCGTTGCTGATATGAGATGATTTGTTTCCATATTATGTGGTTACGTGTGGTATAAATAATTTGTTACTACTGGGATTCTTTAGAATCTCACTCTTTCCAAATGACTAACCTTTTCAGACAGGGCGAGTGGCTTAAAAGGGAAGCGGACAACCAGGAGTAGTTAGGATTACTCTGAGACTTAGTGGTAGTTGGTTATCTTTGTTTTGGTTTTGAGATTACCAAGTGTATATGAGATGTAAATGAATATTTTGGACATGTAATCCCCATTTTGGGAACTTTAAACCCATTATATGTATATAGGTGACCCGGGGTTTGCCGGGATTTTAGTTTCCGTACTCTGATATTTATTATGTGCTTTGATTTCTCAAGTAATTATATCCACACGTGAATGTGAGACCAAGATTATTTATATTTGGAATTGATTTTGAAATACCCCATCTTGTGATGAGGGATTAATAGTTGTTGATTTCATTTTATTAGTCTCTATTCAACTTAAATTTCATAATTCGGATGTAACTACGGTAAGGGGGTTACACCTATAAGGGTTCGTATATAATAATTACAAAACTTGTAGCCGCATAGGGCACTAGGGTATCTAAATCCATCCCAGTGAAAATGTAACCCCCCGACCGTAATTATATCCAGATTATGAAATTTAAGTGAAATAGAGACCAATAAGACAAAAATCAACATTATAATCCCTCATCTAAGAGATGGGATGTCCAGTAAAAACAGTTTAAAACATAATTCATCTGATCTCACATTTACTTCTGAATACAATTACCTGTGCAGTTAAATAACATTCATAAATATCAAAGTGCGTAACTAAAATCCCGGTAACCCCGGGTTACTTATATATATATACAATGGGTTTAGAGTTTCCCAAAATGGGAATTACATATCCAAAAAATCATATTTACATCCCATATACATACAGTAATCCCAAACCATAATAGATAACCAACAATCCAAAATTAAAATGTCCCTAAAGATCTTAACCACTTCGGGTTGTCCGCTTCCCTTTTAAGCCACTTGACCTGTTTGAAATGTTAGTCATTGGAAAGAATGAGATTCTAAAGAATCTCAGTAGTAACATATCACTCATACATATATAAACACATAGCATGTAAGTTTAACATATTCAGCAGCAACTCAATGATTCATGGCTTGTGCCACAAACGATATCATTCATAGCTGTAATCATAATGCATTATGCACGCTTTTGCGGTAAACACTATGCCAGCTTTCGCTTTAATCAATATGCCCGCTTTCACGGTAAACACTATGCAGCAGCATCACAAGGCACAAAGTATCACAAAGCTCCACAAAACGTCACATGGCAGCAGCAGCAACACAATGCATGACAACACACATACAATACATTTACACAAGTACAAGAGAAGAGTCACTACCTTGTTCATTCCTGACATTCTCCAAAACAACTCAATCACGACCAGGGCAAATTTCAAATCCTATAACCAAATTAGGAACAACCATCAATCTCTTTTCCAATTACTTATTTCCATAATACTCTAAGTTGGTTATCATTTGAACTCTTTGAGTGTCTATTAGAGGCCTAAACATATGCTAAAAGGGTTAGAAGAAACTACCCCGAAGACCTCTTTTCGGAAGAAAAATACTAATTTTCAGCAGGCTCACACGAGTGATGAGAGGTTTGCACTCTAGTGAGATTGGCTCTCACTCGCGAGTGTTTGATAGTGAGCAAGAACCATGGCCAGAAAGTGCTCATAACACTCGAGCATAAGGGATCACACTCGAGTGATGACTCCAAATTCACTCGAGTCCTCGAAAGTGCAACACAAGAAGTGACGACCCGAGAGCATAACCAACCTCAGAGGAAAAAGCTCACTCAAGCACATCCCTTAGCATTCGGGTGAGAAGACCATACTTGCAAGTGTTAGAACACACTCTTAAAACTTGACCAGCGAGTAAGGACCCAATACGGAGCCCTTATTATGAACTCATAGCTTCACTCGAGTGTACCCATGCTCACTCGAGTTATCATCAATATCACTCACATGTTAATAAGTGCACTTGAGCTTCCTTCATGAAAACCTAGGCAAAACACAAAAGAGAAAGCGAAATCACACTGCAGTACTCGAGTGAGATCGCCCTCACTCGAGTTATGCTATCAGATTACCTAGACCGCAGTAACTGACAGAAATTCCCATATTGGTTAAAATTGCTCCCAATGGTTCCCAAACTCCATAATTACTTGTGCAATTAGATCACATTCATAAATATTAGAGTGCATAACTAAAATCCCGGCAACCTCGGGTTACTTATATATATACAATGGGTTTAGAGTTTCACAAAATGGGGATTACATATCCAAAAAATCATATTTACATCCCACATACATACAGTAATCCCAAACCGTAACATATAACCAACAATCCAGAATTAAAATGTCCCTAAGAGATCCTAACCACTCTGCGTTGTCTGCTTCCCTTTTGAGCCATTTGCCCTATCTGAAATGTTAGTCATTGGAAAGAATGAGATTTTAAAGAATCCCAGTAGTAACAAATAACTCATAAAGATATAAACACATAGCATGTAAGTTTATCATGTTCAGCAGCAACTCAATAATTTATGGCTTGCGCCACAAATGACAGCATTCATAGCTGTAATCACAATGTACTATGCCCGCTTTCACGGTAAACACTATGACAGCTTTCGCAATAAATACTATGTAGCAGTATCACAAGGCACAAAGTATCATAAAGCTCCATAAAGCGTCACAATGCATCACAAAGCAGCAACAACACAATGCATGACAACATACATACAATACATTTACACAAGTACAAGAGAAGAGTCACTACCTTGTTCTTTCCTGACATTCTCCAACACAACTCGATCACGACCAGGGCAAATGTCAAATCCTATAACCAAATTAGGGACAACCATCAATCTCTTTTCCAATTACTTATTTCCATAATACTCTAAGTTGGTTATCATTTGAACTCTTTGAGTGTCTATTAGGCACCTAAACATATTCTAAAAGGGTTAGAAGAAACTACCCTGAAGACCCAATTTCAAAACCACAATACTGATTTTCAGCTAGCTCACTCGAGTGAAGATGACCTTACTCGAGTGATGACAGACTTGCACACGAGTGAGACTGGCTCTCACTCGTGAGTGTTTGATAGTGAGCAACAACCATGGCCAGAAAGTGCTCACAACACTCGAGCATAGGGGATCGCACTCGAGTGACGACTGTAAATTCACTCGAGTCCCTGAAAGTGAAACACAAGAAGTGACGACCTGAGAGCACAACCAACCTCAGAGGAAAAAGCTCACTCGAGCACATCCCTTGGCACTCGCATGAGAAGACCATAGTTGCGAGTGTCAGAACACACTCTTAAAACTTGACTAGCGAGTAAGGACTCGAGATGCAGCCCTTATCATGAACTCATAGCTTACTTGAGTGAACCGATGCTCACTCGAGTAATCATCAATATCACTCGTGGGTTAATAAGTGCACTCGAGCTTCCTTCATGAAAACCCTGGCAAAACACAAAGGAGAAAGGGAAATCACACTGCAGCACTTGAGTGAGACCCCCCTCACTCGAGTTATGCCATCAGATTCCCAGATAGTAGCAACTGACAGAAATTCCCATATTAGTTAAAATTGCTCCTAATGGTTCCCAAACTCCACACAAAGCTCATACCCATATAAAATTCCCTAAGGAACATATTGGTAACATCCAAAACACCTAAAAACCATTTTAACCACAATCTAACTCTTAGGTCTCTATAACACAACTCCGAATTTCAATCAATACACTTCCAAAACTCAAAACTATATATAATACTCAAATAACTTCATAATGAGCCAATTCCAACATCATTCATAATGTAATTCATACATTAAAAAATGGACATAAACCAGGGCAAATTCCAAAATTTCTTAAACTTCGTCAAAATCATAATAAATATATAAAATGATCCAAATGCTCACCTCTTCAACTTGCCAAAGTCAACACCTTGATTCTCAAACTTCCGAATTTGCTCCAACACCCAAATCACCACATTTCAGAATTCTTAAACCACCAAAATGGAGTTCTTAATACTATGAACAACTTTAATGAAGAGGATTAGAGCATATGGGAACTATTACTCACCAAAAATTCTAGCTTCCTCTTTCTCTTTCTACCTTGATCGCCGGAAATAGAGGGATGAGGAGAGAGATGATGAGAGATGGTGAGGATGATGATGATGATGCAACACATATTTTCCCTTCCCAAAGCTCATAATCGAATAGGAGAGAGAAGAGGGAGAAAAAGTAGGTGTTTGACTTTTAGTATAATCCATTGGCCCACAACATGACACTTGTCTTAATCTTGGTCACTCTTCCATGAGCTCACTCAAATGCAAAGCATACAATTCCAACCCATAGCTAATAGATCTCCACCCTTGATCTCTAATCACCAATGAGTTTCCTCTTTGGAAACTGACCAATTGGTGTGTAAATTTCCAATTTTACCATTTTACCCTTGGTTTTCACTATGATTATTAAATCATGACTATGAATATTTATATCAAATTCGCATCACATTTATCCAAAAGTGTTTAATTACGCTAATTACAATCAACATCAGAATCATTAGCCTTTAATCTAAATTGGGTCATTACAGAAATAGAGACATCTTCCCATCTTCGTTCCGCCACTATAATCCTCCCATATAGTTCTTTTCTCTGCTTTCAGTACACCTTTTGTTTTCACCTGTCTAATTTGTTGGTAGGGGAGGGTGAGATTCAAGAGAATCTCAGTAGGAAAACAGTACCAATATGCATGCAAGATAAATGCTTAATGTATGACATGCTTGCATTACATAACTCAAGCTCACATAATGACATATCTAAGTGCTTAATGTTACAAACAACATACTTATGGCCATAGCATAAATAGTAACAGAGCTTCAATCATTCATATATGTTTTACATAATCAAGCAAAACAACAACATGCATTAATACACTACCACAAATACCAGATACATGCAAGAGAGGTAAGTTCCCTACCTTAATCATCCTTCATTGATCCTTAAAGAGGCTCTTCGAACTTCGTGCCGTAGTTTAGACTATCAATCGAGTCCTAAAATGTCAAATGTACAAGAACTAGGTTGAAACTCATTCATGTACCATTTTAGAAAATCCCATATTATTTATAGTGATTATATAAGCCTATTGTGAAAATTTACCAAAATGCCCCTGGGACCAGCTTGGCCCCACCGTACCCGGTCCGACCATACTATTCCTAAAATTTTGACTGGGGCTATTCTGACAATTTTCATGCAAGAAATCTATTTCCAGATTCAGAATTACCACAACCATTTCTAAAAGATAGATATGGCCTTGGTAGCTCCAATTTCCACGTTTCATGGGTGTTTTCGTAATTATGCTTTTTCGGGCTTTTCTGAAAAAGTGATCAACTATAACCCCACCTAATTTTCCCTCATGAACTTAATGAAATCATCAAATCATTGAAAATCTTACTCTAAGCCCAATTTCTATCCCTATCCAAAATGCACACAACTTTTAGGAAAATTAGGGTTTTTCGATATCGACTCTGCAAACATGCCCTTTTTTACTTCTAACCACTTTATTAAATATTTAATTAGGTTACAACTACCATTTGAACCAAAATTTGGATGCATAACCTTTAGGCCGTTACAATTTCCAACAACAACTAGAACAATCAATATTCCAAGGGTTGGAAGCTACCTTTCGCTTCCTCTGGCTCTTTCCTTGTGTAACTGAACCTTAGCCCTTCTCAATAAGGAATTTGAGCTTCCAACACCTTGAATCATGTAATAGAACAACTTAGGAGAAGGATTACGCAAGATAGGAGCTAATTCATCGAAGAAATCAGGCTTACCTGGTGGATGTTCTCCTCCTTCTCTCTAGATATCTCAAAGTCATTCTCTTTCTCTCTCTTATTTCAGTTTTCACATCGGTTTAGAGGAAAATAGATGAAGGAGATGACTTTTATAATATGATTATGTCATCTTATATGCTTGCTTATGTCATAACTCCAAATTTCCCAAAAATTCATTTTATGTACATAAACCCTTTTATACATGTAAAGGGTTCACAAGCCTAATTGAAATTGAATTAATCCCTTCATCTCCTTAAGCCCACCAATATGCCACTTCTGCTCCAAAGTAGCCCAATTAGGTTTTTCTTTATTCCATAATGGTCATTGCATTTTTTCTCAAAAATAGCAACAATTGGCAATTTGGCAGATTTTCTGCCCAAACTTTGAAAAATCATAACTAAATTTATAGACACTATAACAAAGTGATTCCAAAGGTTATAGAACCCTTATTGAGTCTAGTTTTAAGGAAAAATATAGCCTTTAGCCAACTAGAAGCACAAAATTCCTAGATTTTCAATCTTTGATGCTATTGCAAAAAATAATCAATTTCGCTGGGTAAACTTCAAAAATCCATAACTTTTTGTATACAACTCCAAAAATCACCCATTACGTATCAAATTGAAGCTTAGGATGTATACTTTCACCTTATAAGATTTGATAATTTTTGAACATCATTTGTTCAACATAATGTATTGCACAACAACACTGTCTCACTAGAACAAAGGAAATGGAATACACTTGCAACTCCAACAAATTCCATTTTTATAAACAAATTTCCCATACTCTTTAATTCACCATTTTATTCCCTTTAATACTCAAAGATATAAAAAATGTTAGGGAATAGGTTTGAGACACCTGCTAAACCGGGGCTTAGCAATCTTCTTAATTTAGGCTTATTCCCAAGCCTCCAATCCCAAAATTGGATTATTACATTTCTCCCCCCGTTCAATAAATTTTATCCATAAATTTTAAACATCATATAGAATCACCTATCCCTTTGGGAATCCCTTTTTATCCAATATACTGTAATGATTTCCACGAAGCATGTAGCCAGGAACCTCGTACATAGCTCCCCTACTACCATTATGCCCTACTACACAAGGGCTCTTTCCAACTCTGCCTACATATTTTGCTACAAACCATACTAAACACCTACACATATTTTGTACCTCACATCTCACATACCATATAGAGATTGCATACTACACAAATTATACCACATAGAGATCACATACCACACAGATTGCACCACACATAGATCGCATACCACACAAATTATATCCTTGCACATCACACAGGTAGCCTCACTACTAACCACACAGGTCCACGTCACTATACTTAACATAATATTGTTGGCCATATCGCTTCAGCACACATGTTTTACGCCCAGCCTTTCAACTACAAGCAACTAAAGTGTGCAACCTGCCTGGCCATGTCGAGATAAGAGCCACCTGATCATAAATTGATTTCTTGCATCTTTAACATGCTATGATAGGCTACCTTATTGTAAATCGTACTATAAACCATACAGCAAACCATATAAGTTACCACATAGCATACCACACAGTTCACCGCACAACAAACCACATAGTTCATCATATAATAAACAATATAGTTCTTTACATAGGTCACCACACAGTTTATCACACAGCAGACCACACAGTTCACCTTATTCAAACCACATAGGTCGCACCATATATATTACCTTATTGTAAACCACATAGATAGCATCACTACAGATCACTCAGTAAGTTGATCCCTAAAAGCCAAATCTTACATTTGATTCCCAGTACCACCCATAGGTGTTTCTCACTTTCTTCTCTACTCCTCAATTGATTAGAACATCAACACTAAGTCTATCGCAAGCTATTCTAACTTTAGTCAACAAATTTGTTCAAATACACTACTTATATCTCCAATCAAGACATCAAGGCAAGTTTTCACACCCATATATGTGATCCAAGTCAAATTATATAGCTATTCATATATATTCAACCCTAAATATATCACAAAGTTAAATACAAAATGTATATGGTGAATCCCAATACCAATACTACTCGTAAAACATATTCATTAGTATACCTGTAGGCATTGCCCATAGGCGCTATTCATTACTTCGGATCCTTTAGGATCGATGTACGACATAATCACCACTAATTATGCATCATCGTATATCATATACCTTTAACACCATAGTGTTACCAAGGATCATCACTTAGCATAGAGAGACCTCAAAACATTTACTGCACCTTAAATTTTCCATAACCCCATCAAATGAACCTTTCTGGGCAATATTCACCATGACAGAAATGCTCCAATTTAAAATCAATACTCACATAATCATCATCTCCATGCTTCTAAGCACTCTTTAAATCATCTAACTTTAATGATTATTAGCCATGGAGAAACCTTAAGACAATTATTATTCCTCAAGTCTCCTTGACTTTGCCAACTTATCTTCCCAAGAGATCACCCATTCAACAATTTCCTTAGGTTGAGCAAGCTTAACTTTTGTGCACCCGTTTGAAAACACAAATACTGGCTTCAATTACTTCTGACCACCGGTACCCCGTGATTGTCCTTGTCTCAAAGAGTCATGCCAATTGTCTCTGGTTGATAAAATACTAGGTATGGACTACACTCTAGCCTTGGCCATATCCGCTTCCTTGGGTTTCACAACATCCTTGGACTATCCTCAGTTCAGTATTGCACTATTTACTGCCCTTAGGTATTCCCTAACCTTTTGAGGCTGATTTTATAGAAAAGGGGTAGTTCACTTCTCCAGTACCCCATTCAGTACAAACTCCTTTTACCAAGTAATCAGGACCTTATCAGTATACTATCATGTTGCTAGAACCGCTATTTTGCCAGAACCACTTTGATATCTAATACCAAAATGTCACATCTTTATCTTATTTTCACCATTTTCAGAGTATTTATAGAAAATGATACACAGTTAGGTAGGCAACACAGGAATAGCATAAATATACTGATAATAAGTGCATGATTACAAAAATTCCCTATAGGAGTTCGTATATAACAATTACAAACTTATAGCCACCCAGGGCTCTAGGGTATCTAAACCCGTCTTAGTGAAATAGAGACATTTTCCCATCTTTGTTCCGCCACTGCAATCCTCCCATGTAGTTCTCTTCTTTGCTTTCAATACACCTCTTGTTTTCACCTGTTTAATTTGTTGGTAGGGGAGGGTGAGGTTCGAGAGAATCTCAGTAGGAAAACAATACCAATATGCTTGCAAGATAAGTGCTTAATGCATGACATGCTTGCATTACATAAACTCATACTAACATAATGACATATCTGCGTGCTCAATGTTTCAAACAATATACTTATAGCCATAACATAAACAAAAACAAAGCTTCAATCAATCATATATGTTTCACATAATCAAGCATAGCAACAACATGCACTAATACACTAGCACAAATACCAGATACATGTAGGAGAGGTAAGTTCCCTACCTTAATCACTCTTCCCTGATCGTTAAAGAGGCTCATCGAACTTCATGCCACAGTTTTGGACTATCAATCGGGTACTAAAATGTCAAATATACAATAATTAGGTTGAAACCCATTCATGTACCATTTTAGACACTACCACAGTGTTTATAGTGATTATATAAGTCTATTGTGAAACTTCACCCAAATTTCCCCGGGAATGGCTTGGCCCGGCACCTACCATTCCCGGACTAACCATACTTTTACCGAAATTTTGACTAGGCCTATTATGACATATTTTTGCCCAAGGAATCCATTTTTGGACTCAGAATTACCGAATTCACTACAAAAGGATAGATATGGCCTTGTCAACCCTGATTTCCATGTTTTAGGGGCATTTTTAAATTATGCTTTTTCAAGCTTTTCTGAAAAAGTGATCAACTGTAACCCCACCTAATTTCTATGCTGTTCCAGAAAATAATCAATTTCACTGGGTAAGTTATATATGAAGTTTAGGGATATCGGTGTAGTATTGATAATAAGAACTATGATACTTTTATAAAAACTGTATATTTAATACTACACTATCGAAGATGATCTTATGAAAAACAAAAATACCTTCTAGAAGACACCCTATAATTGAAAGAGTATTACTATCATATAACAAGCGAAGTATATGTTGATGAAATGATATGGTTTAGTATTTCAATGGACCAGCCCTCAATGAGCACTCATTTTAGGGAAGTAAAGAGCACCCAACCTCCTCAAATCTTAATTATGTAGATCTAATCTGGATGATCCAGATTTAACTTTTTGTTCTTCATTTTTTTTTAAAAAAATTATTTTAATGGGAATATAATCTAAAATAAAGATAATCTATTAACCATCATTTTTTAAAACATGATTTTTATTTAAAAGTTATCAATTAAAAATAATTAAATCAGGACCATTCAAATCAATTAAAAATTTATTTATGTAAAACTCTGGTGTGCTTCATTTTTAATATATTATAACTATAATATAATTATAAATATATTATAATTATAAATATAGCATAACGATAATTATAAATTTTTATAATACACACACACACATATATAATGATCTTCTCTTTTACCTTTTCGAAAAATGAAGAAAGCACCATAAAGTCGCAAATATACATTTACTCAAAATTAACAATATTGATCTTTGTATTGTTCTCATGGTATTTATAAGACAGAGAAACATTTTTTGAACTACTTTATAGGGATCTAAATAAAATTTTCATGTGAAAGTACAATTTTATCCTTCAATTTTTATTATGTAAATTTTGTTCTTTTGGGGTAGCATATTCCTCTAGACTTATTTATAAGTTATATATTTCCATCATGTTTTACTAAAAAGAAGAAAAAATATTAAATTTCATTAACTCTACCTTAAAATTTAACAACTTTTCAACTTTACCCCTATTTAAGGTGTAACACCCTCATTTTTAAAGCGTATAGATGGCCTTAATGCAGTGATATCTTTAAAAAGGGAGACTGGCAATCCTTTGTAAATAGTAGGAGTCCTAAGTTCAAGCAGAGTGTAGAGCTACATTTGATGGGTTTTCAAAAATATTTTCAAAAATAGTTTTTAGATTTGGTCTCATATTATTTTACGATTCAATTTAAGCCATCCGTTTTAAGTTCATTTCTTCATATCAGAGTTTTTATCAATACATTCTCTGCTGGAACCCAAACTATTACGATTATCTAATGGCCCAAGATGGACGACTGTCCACTACTTTTGGATGTCACTATGGGTGTGCTTATATACAGACGCTTACTTACATGTCTACTGAATTGCCAGTATGAGACTAACCACACTTAAATACAAATTAAGTACAATTTTCCAAAATATAGATAACCAACAAGGAAATTTAATTCCAAGTTCTTCATTCGCTCATGATTACCTTCTTGCCTAAGGAACTACCTGCCCAAGATGAAAATTTTTTTTTGGAAAAGAATAGAGTGAGATTCAAAGAATCTCAGTAGTGACATATATAACTCATATAAGATGAATATATATCATGCCATGTCAACCCAAGTTACAGTACAATCAACATATTGAACCTACAAAGAACACTTCACAATATGCAAAAACCATTAAGTTACCAATTCAAGGACATCTATCCCTTGCCACAGTGCTAGGAAATTCTATTGGGCCTGAACCCTTCTCATATGAATGCTTTAAATTCACAATGGTAAAAATATGCATATAACATACCACATAGTATGTGAGGCATAAGTTACTATATGACAATTTTTCCAAATTTCGATATTGGTTGATGTGCTTCAGGAGTTCCAGGCAGATATCAAATACTATAAGTTATAATTTATAGACGATGAGTTATTATTTAGTCCAATTATGTCATAAATCACTCTCTTATGTTGATAATCATTAAGGTCAATACATTAGACCCAATGTGTAGGTAATGGGCCCAAGCTAATTGTATTACCCAAATTTCATTCACCAAAATGTATTGTAATTATTGGAAATATTCAATGAAATAAAATAGTGAATATGTTAGATATGATTAGTTTTGATGATGTCGAATATAGATGTGAAATGATAAGAGAAAAAAGTTTATATAATGTATTTCTTTGACTAACTACTATATTTAATGTTACATATTTTGTAGATTAGTTAAGCAAAGAATGAAGAAGATTGAATTAATGAAAATGAACAAGAGGAAGAAGAAGAAAGAAATTGAAGATAGTCAAGGAGATGCTTACTTGGGTTATGGAGAATTATTATCAAGAGGAAAATCAAGAAGAAAGATATGGAATAAAGAAGAACTTGTAAGATCTTATGAGAATATCAAGGTTCAAGCTGTTAGAAGTGTTACTGGAGGTTTCTATGATGATATCGGAGGCTTCTATGATCAAATGATGGTTGGAATAGGTTAATACGAAGCTAAGATGACTTATATGTGAGTTATGGCACTTCTAGGAGAGTTTTACTTGAGTGAGACCTCAATACTCGAGTGCCAGAAGTGTTGCACTCGAGCACGGGATGAATACTCTGTTCTAGTCTGCTTTACGTTCAGCCTGACAGAGGTCCGATATTTTGGCCATATCTCTCAAACCACACGTTGGATTGACCCGAAACTAGTGGCATATGAAAGAAGAATCACAACACGTAAAATCTGCACAAAGATCACATTGAAAGAAGCTCAAATGAAGGAGATATGATCCGTGGAAGATGACACTAAAATCACCATCACTTTTCAAGACAGGTTCGATATTTTGAGCATAACTCACAAACCACACATCGGATTGAGACGAGACCAGTGCCAAATGAAACTAGACTCAAAGAGCTTTCAATGAATAGGTAATTTTCCTAATCTGAACGTATATTCTAGGAGCTATGCCTTGTGGAAGTTGACGCTTGTGTAGTCTAGTGCGATAGTCACTCTTTCGATCATAACTTGCAGAATACAAGGAGTTTGGAGCTGATTCTTTTTACATTGGAATGCATATGGCAAGAGCTTTCTTATGATACATCATTAGAATCAAAAACATAAATTTTTTCTAAAGTGGCCCCACATCACCCGAGAGTGCAAAAACGAACTCATGGAAAAATTTGTGCGAGTGATGTCCAGACGCAGCTGAATTGTGAAAAAATTTACAACACTCGAGCACTAGGATCCATACTCGAGCATTAGACTATTTCTCACTCAAGCACATGTAAGTTTTGACATGAAAGTGTTAACCCGAGAAGAAACATGTATGTGAAAACAAGAGGCGCACTCGAGCAGGACGTGTTGTGCTCGAGTGATGTCTAGAATTCACTCGAGCAGATGCGAGTGAAGAGCAGAAAGTGTTTGCCTGAGAGGAAGCCATAACGTTAAATTGTACATGCACTCGAGTGAGGTTCTGACAGAAGCAATGTAGAAGCTCAGACTCTCATAGCCATCAATCCAAACGTGGTTAAATGTTATACAATCATTATGTTTTCACTTGTTATTGTTCCTAAACATTAACTAACATATATTTCAAGTGTAAATCAGGAGATTAAATATTTGGATTGCATCTTAAAGAACGGAGGTCCCGTACGGCAAATATCATCACTCAACGAACAATCCGAATATGGTTACATGTTATTGAATCATTGTGTTCTCACTTGTTATTGTTTCTAAATGTTAGCTAACATATATTTCAAGTGTGAAACATGATATTAAACATTCGGATTGCATATTCAAATAAAATTCAATTACGGTGAACTTCATCATTACACACCGAATAGTGGCTACCTACCACGAAAGACTGTCGAATATTCAAACATCTTCATACCGCTCCACAACGTGACGTACAGCTCACAATAAAACATCCCACTACATCTCACAATGAAACAACCCACTCTTCAACAGGATGCTCTGCTCTGCAACGGACAGTAGCTGGCTTTTCAAAAATGCTCAACGGTCAAAATGACTCTAACGAACGAATGCTCACAACAGTCATCATCTTCATCAACTATAAATGAGAGAGAGCATTCAACGTCGATGGGTAACAGAGACAGCGAGCAACTATGAGAAAAATGATAGAAATATGAATCCTTTACTTCTACCCAAACACTCTCTGTTTTCCAGTTTCTATATTACTTATCATTGAGAGAGTGATTATTTGTATTGTACTTCAGTGAGTATTATACCCACTCTGTGAGAGAGTCAGTAAACACTTTCAATTATATTTCTGAGTTGATCTCAAGGTAGAGGGACCTTGAGAGGGTTGATTTCCTTACGGGGAAAGCTATAAAGAGAATTGCCAGTAAGACATTCTGCTCGTAAGACTTACAAGGTGCAAGCAGTAGAGAACGTTGCTGCTCATAAGACTTACAGGGGTGTAAGCAGGAGAGAACGTTGCTGCTCGTAAGACTTGCACGAGTAAGCAGGAGAGGAAGATCTTCGGGATTGCTCTGCTTGAAAGACTTGCCGTAAGGGGGAGTATTTCAGTGAGAGATTTGTAATAGGTTTCACAAGTACCCGGTTAAACTTGTGGAATTGTAAAGGCTTTTCTTATGCCCGGATTAAACAAGAAGATAGTGGATTTAAAAATCTCAGGAGGAGCCTGGGAACTGGACATAGGCCATCACAGATTGGACCGAACCAGGATAAATCACCGTTTGCATATTCTCTTCCCTAAGCTCTTATATTTCCAGCATATATTATTTAATCTAACTGTTGATTTATGATTCATTACCTTCATACTTATTGCTTTTACTAAGATGCAAAAAGATTTTCAAAGTTCTTAAGTTTTTATCTTACACCCAATTCACCCCCTCTTGGGTGTCAGCCAGTTCTAACAAAATATTCATGAATTAGAAATTTATAAAGTCGGTAAATTTTCATTTTCATGAGAATTGGGCTAGAACTTATGAAATAAATTCTTGGGTTTTCCAAAAAGCCCAAAATTGAGGCCTAAAGTAGAGGAATACAAGAAAATAATATTTCGCATAATATTAATGTTAGTTTTGGCCAAGGAAAAGAAGAATATGAATTAATTGAAAAATGTAATGAAAAAATCGTAAATTGCTAACAAAGCACAAGTTAATTATTTTCCAATTAATTGAAGTTAATTAAGGAAAATAAATGGAAAATATATATTTTGAATATTTGTGGTCAAGAAAATCAAGTTGAAAAGTAAATGAGAAATTGGACGCAAACTAAATAAGAGAATTTCGGAAATGCATGAAATAAATATTATGTCGCCAATTTTTCATCATTTTCGCCTAATAAAGGAAAATAGGAGGGGAAATAATTATTTGAATGCTAAATATGCCAAGTGTCATTATCTTAAGGAAAAGGATTAATTTATAATTTATTAAGTTGAGCACATGTGTAAATAGATTAAAATACTACATGTATGTACATATACTTAGCTTAATGGAATCCCAAACATGGTATATGAAGTGGGGCTTGTATAACACTAGTTGGCAAGAGATAAAGTCAAAGTATAAATGCTTATGCCATAATTCATTAAGCCACCATTTATTAATTAGGGAATTATGGAGAGATATTATTAACTCATTCCTTCATCTTTCTCATCCGCATTTCCATCCCAACAACAATAGAGAGAGAGAGAGAGAGAGAATAGAATTGGAGTTTTAGAGAGAAGGAGGAGCAAAACCTAAGGTAACTTTGTGATTCCAAGTGTTTGAGCTTCCAAATTTGTGTAATCTCTCATCTAATCTCTTATTCTTCATGAAACCCATTGTGTAGCGAGCAAAATCTCAAGGTTAAGGAGAAAGAGGGAGGTCAGTTTTGAGAGAGAAAGTGAATCAATCCAAGGTAACCTCAAGAACATCAAATCTCTTGGTTCATTGTTATTGTTATTGTTGTTCTTGGCTTGGTTTGTAATTTGTTTGTTGATTTTGCATGTGACTAAATGGTTATACTACCCTTTAGTCAAAAAAAGCCCTAAAAGGTGACATTATGAAAATACCCCTAAAATCCTAAATAGTGGTTGTCAAGGGCAAAACTATCATTTAGCAGTGATTTTACAAAAACTAAGGTTAAAAATTGATTCTACATGTAAAACTATATAGGAATAGCCTATGTCAAAATTTTTGAAAAAGTACAGTCGAACCGGGTCCCTAGGGGCATTTTAATAATTATGCAGCTTTATGTTGTATGTTGATGTATTTTGTGATATGAACATGGTGCCTGGGGCACATTACTTAACTGTTGTCTGGGACTTAGCTGAGGTACATGGATAAGTAGGGAATCAAAACAGTCATTTGGCCCTGAGCATTATGCACACACACGATAGAGTATGGATTTTCATTTTACATTATATGGTACATTGCATATTTAATTCTTGCATTTTATATGATTGATTGCATGTTACTACTGAGATTCATCTAAATCTTACCCTTCTTCAAATAAATAAATATTCCAGCAGAAGCTAGTGGCTCCAGGGGCAAAGCAAAAGATACGAGCAAGTAAAGGGTGAGGATCACGAGATAGGAGCTGTAGTTGGTTATATGTAGTCTATTTTGAATATTTTTGGAACAATTTGTATATATACTATCAAACCTTGCGGGGATGACTCCTATATGTAAACATAAACTTAATATCAGTATGTTTCTACTATTGTTGTATGCCTTATGGAACTTTGCGCTCATTACTCTGTGTATATCAAAATGTTAAGGGGTTTGACACTAACCCCAAATGCTAAACTTAACCCTTTAATGTCAAATTCTATTACAAAACCCTTCACTTTGAATTTTTGCACAATTACCAAAAACTGGCAAATTTTTCATTAAACTTTCAAAAATCATAACTAATTCTAGAAAATTCCAATTAGGGTTATTCAAAATTCTATATGACTCTTATTAAGTCTATTTTAAGGGAAAAATGCTTCCCACAGTCTCCTATCCCCAAAAAATTCCCAGTTTTCACGTTTTCCCTTGATGTCAAAAATCTTTTTAGTTTTAATGGTCTAACTTCAAACACTCACAACTTTTTGTGTGCTCATCCAATTTCTACCCATTAATTATCATATTAAAGATCTTTATGTGTACTTTAGATTTGGAAAAAATAAGGGTCAATGGATAAAGTTTAGCCATTTAAAAATGCACCACAATCAGACTGCCTTTAGAAACAAAATTCTAGCAGCACCTACAACCAAGTTTCAATCTTTTGATTTATCTTTCTAAATTGATCAAGATTATAACTAGAACCTGTTCCCAGACCATTTCGCGTGTAGAACACAATGGTAACATCAAAATGAACAAATTCCCACACTTTCCCCAAGTTCTATTTTGGCAGAAAATTAACAAAAATTTCAAAAATGACCAAACTCTCAATTGAGCATCAAACTTGTACCATATGGCTTCTAATCTTCGTAAAACACCAATAATTAACCAAAACACCATAACTTCTCCAGACCCCTATTTGGCCAAAATTAGGGCAAGTTCACACATGCAAAAATATTCATTCAACCATACAACCAACAGCTCAAATTGGAGCCAATACTCACATCTTGCTCCTCCTTAGCTCCTTTCTTTGATTCTTCAGCTCTTTTCCTTGGATGATAACCCAAAACACCTCTTGAAATTCTAACATCAGAGAAATAAAGCTCTTATCAAGATGAACAATGTCTATGAAGGGTGTTTTGACCATATATAAGGTTAAGAAGGTGAAAAATCAAGATCAAACTCACCTTCAACCTTGGTTCTTCAAGCTCTACATTTTGGCAGCTAAAAAACTGACTTGAAGAGAGAGAGGAAATGAATGGTGAAATGATAAATATGGTCAAAATTGGTGAAAAGTTGTGGTTGAAATTTAATTCATTTTGGACATATAATTAGAGTAATTAAACTTGAATTTTTTTCCTTCCTTTTTCCTTCATCTTTTCACCGAAAGTTGTAATATCTCAAAATGTATATACCAGGATTCAATGTATTTTTATTCAAAAAATAGATTAAAGAGTGAATTTTGGAGAATTTGATTATGTTGCCAATGAAAATTTCTTGTGAGGCAGTGAGGATTTCATGTGGTTTTGGATAATCACATGATGTTCAAAAATTATGAAATTTTCCATAATGAAAGTAGACATTCAAAGCTTTAATTTGATAGGTCATTTGAATTAATTTGACCAGTACACTAAGAGTTATAAATTTGTGAAATTTTCCTAGTGAAACTGGCTACTTTCTGGGACAATGTCCAAAGATTTAAATTCTGGTAATGTTGAGCTTTAAATTGGCTAAAGACTATATTTTTTCTTGAAACTAGACTCAATAAGGGTTAAGTATCCTTTGGAAGCACCTTAATTGAATGTATACAAATAAATATATGACTTTTCAAACTTTGACGAAAATTTTGCCAGATTTCCAGCAAAGTGTAAAAATCACAAAATGTAAGGGAAATTTTGGAAAATTAAAAAAAATTATCTTTCCTCTATCCATTAAGATGTCCATAAATTGAGAAAATTCAGGAAGAACTTCTAAAATCATGAAAAAATTGAAAGAGGAAAGAAGGTGATGAATATTAAAAACTCTAGAGGAAATTCACCGATTTCATTACCAAATCGCAACTTTCATCCGAAAGTCCTTCACAAATCTTCTCCTCATTATCAGCTTCAATTCTATAGTTTTAGATTTTTGATTGGTGGAGTTTGGTGTCATATACTTAGGTTAGGTACTGTCGGAATCAAGAACTGGTTGCAGAATCGTGCTGTAGTAAGTGTAAGCTTTGATTTGAGCCGAATATTATGATATTTGAGTAATTATTCATGGAGTTGTGTTACTGCCCTAATTTTCTAACACCATAAAAGTGAAGCTTAATGGCCTTGTAATCATGAGAAATGGGTTAAAGAAGGTTTAATGATGTTAGATTATAAGTTTTAAAGCTTAATTTGCAAAATTGGATTCTTGGGGAAAGGGGTTCTGTTCAATTTTTTATAGAATTGGGGGATGGATATGGATTTTGATGTTTTTGAGTATTCCATTTGATTATACATAGAAAATTATATGGAATCATATGTGGTTGTGATTTTTGGATGATTATACATTATTCTAAAACTTTTGAAAGTTTGAGTTGTAGCTGCCCATATTCATTTATGGAAACCAGTATTGTTGTGACGTGTTTTTTAGTAGTCAAACCTAATCCAAATTGCATGGTATTTTACAAAATGAAATAAGACTTCCTAAGCTTCTATTATGATATAAATATAAGCAATTTCACCTAGGAGATTGAAAGTTATGGTTTTTCAAAATTTGACCATGTTTCTGGAGTACAATCTGGAATAGCAGTGTTTTGTTGAATTTTCAGGAATACTATGGTTGTGATAGCTAGACTTGGGTATTTTTCCTTGAAAATACACATAAAGATCTTCACTTAAGCTTTAGAATCAATCCATTTGAAATTTCTTAGAATTAAATATGATTTTTCAAAATTGACCAAAAATCTGCTAGTTTTCTAGAAAACTATGAAACTGCATTGAGCAAAGTTGTATTGAGAAAAAGTTGTTGAAACTATGATTTAAAGGCAATAATGGTATAAGTAATAACTCTTTACTTGTTAACTTGAATTTTGATAGGAATTAAGAAATGTTTTTTTGCTGAAATCAAAGTTAGGATGACTGAGAAATTGAGAAAAGAGACAGGTTGTAACTCTATCTTTCACAAATTATGTGAATGTTTTATTTTTTTTGTGTACGCCATCTTCTATGATATAATTGGTGAACACCATTTTGTTGAGTAGGGCAATTTGTATGAGCAGGCACTTTTACTTGGTTGTTGAGTAAGAACCCAACTGAGGTTTACGAATAGTAGGGGAGTAGCCCTAACTCATATATACATTTTGTGATGATTGTTTGCATTGTTAATATGTCGCATAACATAGAGCATGACATATTTAATTTTTTCATATTAAATGATTGATTGAATCTCACACTTTTTCAAATTCTAGTTGAAGGTAGCGGCTCGAATAACAAATTCATGGCTATCGACTAATAAAGTTCTGGTTCATGTGGAGACTGTTGTTAGTTATCTAGCTTGTAATTTAGTTTCATTTGAATACACAGTACATTTGTGTATAGCTATATATATATATATATATCAAACCCTACGGGGAATTTCTTGTATTGTAAATAAGCACTTAATGTCCGTATATTTTTGCTATTTCTATATGCCTTATGGAACTGTGTGCTTATTACTCTATGTATATTGAAATGTTATAGGGTTTGACATTTTTGGTATCAGAGCTTGAAGTAGTTCTGGCATTTTTAGAATAGATACTTATATGGTCTTGTTTGCATGACAACAGGAAATACAAAGATAGTACGAGCACAAGGTAGAGGCCAAAGGGAATGAAGAGATGATAAGACAGATAAGGAGGACAGACATGACCTAATCCAACTTCAGATTCTAGGAATATTGACTCAACAACAGGTTACTATGAATGAAATTCGGAAAGAGCTACGAAAGGTGCAGTGGTGGCAAGATCATCTAGAGGAACTAGTAAGGGGTGAAAGTGAAGAAGATCTTCCTGTAGAACCCCAGCTAGAGGATATTTTTCCTAAGCCTGAGGCAGACATCCAAACCTGGGAAGGCAGGTTTAGCAAGCAGCAACCTCCTGTCTTCTAGGGGAAATTTGATCCATAGTTAGCTAAAGATTGTCTGTCACACTTGGAGAAAATATTCAATATTCTGCTGTGACCAGATGAAATCAAAGTCCTGTTGGCTATTTATAAACTGGAATGTAATGCAGATTTATGGTGGAAGAATATGGAACTGATTATGCGGGGAAGGAATATTCCAATAACATGGGAATTATTCCAAGAGAAGTTTAATGAGAAATACTTTCCCCCTTCTATTAGGAGAGAACAAGAAAAAGAATTCATCGGCGCACAACAAGAGAAGGAAACTTTGATGACTATTTAGCTTGATATATTTGATTGTCTTGATATTATGCGTATCTCAAATATTTGGATTGTCACACCCTTATCTTATCTTAACCTTTTCCAAAGTATTTCTGAAAATAGATAAGCAGTTTGGTGGGCAACACAAGAATAGCTTAAATATACTGATAATACATGCATGATTGCAAAAATTCCTCATAGGGGTTCATACATAATAACTACAAAGTTGTAGCCGCACAAGGCTCAAGGGTATCTAAACCCGTCCCAGTGAAATGGAGACCTATTCCCGTCTTCGTTCCACCACTGCATTCCTCCCTTATAGTTCTCTTCTCTTCTATCAGTACACCTCTTGTTTTCATTTGTCTAAATTGTTGGTAGGGGAGGGTGAGATTAGAGAGAACCTCAGTAGGAAATAGATACCAATATGTATGCAAGATAAGTGCTTAATGAATGATATGCTTGCATGACATAAACTCATGCTAATACAATGACATCTCTGTGTGCTCAATGTTTCAAACAACATACTTATGGCCATAGCATAAATAGAAACAGAGCTTCAATCATTCATATATGTTTCACAAAATCAAGCAAAGCGACACTAACACAAATTTCAAATACATGTAGGAGAGGTAAGTTCCTGACCTTAAGTCCTTTTTCTTTGCGAAACTTGTGCCCAGATTTACGTGCCAATCCCTCTGGCTCTCAACTTGTTCCTAAAAATGTCAAATGTACAAAAATTTGGTTAAAACCCATTCATGTACCATTTTAGGCACTTTCATAGTGTTTATTGGGATTATATTAGACTGCTATGAAAATTTACCAAAATGCCCGGGACCCTGGCCAGGCCCTGCCGTACCTAGTCTGGTTGTACTTTTTTTAAAAAAAATTCTGACTAGGTCTATTTTGACATATTTTCACCCAAGGAATCTATTTCTTTACTTAGAATTAACTAATTTACTACCAAATTACAAAAATACCCTTGATAGCCAAGCTTTAGGGGTTTTAGGGGTCTTTCCATAATTATGCTTTTTCAAGCTTTCCGAAAAAGTAACCAACTGTAACCCCACCTAATTTTCCTTACAGAACTCAATGGAATCATCAAATAATCAAAATTCCAACTCTAACCCCATTTTTTAGTATTGGCCGAAATCTAAGTAACTCCGGGGAAAATTGGGGTTTTTCAATTTCGACTCCGCAGACATGTTCCTTTCTACTCCTAACCACTTTATTAACTATTACATTAGGTTACAAATACCATTTAGACCCAATTTTAGAAGCATAACTCCTAGGCATACACCTTTCAAAAATTTGAAATAAAAGACAATCTGGTAAAATTTCACCAATTAAATTGCTACTACAGTTAAAATAGTCAATATACAAAGGCTTGGAAGTTACCTCAAGCTCCCTATGACTTTTCCTTTAGATGGCTGAACCTTAAACTTTTAAACAACCAAATCTGAGCTTGACAAAGCCGATTTTCCATATAGAAGAAGTTTAGGAGAAGTATTATACGCATTCTATATGAATTCACTAAAAAAATCGACCTACCTTGCCAGTTCTCTTCTCCTTCTCTCTCTAAAATCTCTCAAACTTTCTCTCTTTCTTGAGTTGAACTTCACTTCAGTTATGGCTGAAAGAAGGAGGATGAAATGCTTTTATAATTTTATTATATGATATTTTAATTGTTTATTGAATTTTCAAAAATTTCAAAATTCAGATTTTCTGGCAAAAAGTTGAAAAATCATAACTAATTCCTAAAAAATTGAATTGGAGTGGTTCCAAAGGCTATAGAACCCTTATTGAGTCTAGCTTCAAGGAAAAATATAGCTGTTAGCCAATTGGAAGCACATCATTCCTAGATTTTTAATCTTTACATGTTGTTCCAGAAACTTTACAATTTTTTTGGGCTGAATTCAAAAATTCATAACTTTTTGCATATAGCTCTAATTGAGTCATATGACATATCAAATTAAACCTTATAATGTCTACTTTCACTTTGTAAAATCTTGTAATTTTTCCTTATCATTTGGTCATACAAAATCACATGACAAGCTCAATGCCTCATAGGCAATATAACCAAAAACATAATTATATTCTCCAAAATTCATCATTTTATTTCATTGACTATTTCCAATAATTACAATATATTTGTTCAATAAAATGTGGGGTGTTACAGTTCTCTCTACTTAAACAAATTTCATCCCCAAAATTTGCTACACATATATGGCCATAAACTTCGAGTAATACTTTCCCATCTTCAGTTCTTTTTAATTATATCAATACTTCAAATCCTTATGGTTGCAGTACAGCATTACAGTTGCAACATAACTATGTGTCTCTAGATTTTCAGTGCAAGACAATTGTTGCTAACTCATGATCATGTATGGGATAATAAATAAAATTTCAGTGAAGCTCCCATTCTTTAGTTGCATAGGCCAATACATGGTCATGTTGCATTGAAACACTTTCCAGTCCATGCCTACTGGCAATGGTAAGGACAAGAAAGGTCTACAGTGGATCTAGAATTATCAATATTAGTGCTGGAGTTAATTTTTGTTTCAGCTTAGTGGAGCTCGTTCCTAATATGGTCCCATAGATAATGTTGAGTTTTTGGGGTTAACCTTGTTAAAGGCAAAACTATTATGGAGAAACTCAGCAAATTCTTCAGTAATATCCAGCAAGACCCAGAAAATTGTGCATTTCAGAAATAGTCTTTGTCCTTTTCCAGTTTAGTACTGCTTCCACCCTGCTGGGATCTACTAAGTCTCCTTGCTATGAGACCACATGGCCCAGAAACTTAACCTCTGAAAGCCAAATCCCACATTTGCTTAGATTCTAGTGTGTTTAGTATAGTTCAGTCTGAAATGTTCAGAGCCAACCACTGTTATAACCCTTACTCGTTTTGTGCCACAATTGGATTCCACTTGGCCTTCATAGTAACACACAATCATTCATAGAAGATGTGATAAATAAATATGCCAAATACTAGTTAATGTAATATTATACTAACATATAACTCAGTTCAGTCAAAAATATGTTCAGAGCTAACCACTGTTGCAACCCCTACACATTTCGTACCTCAATCCTTGATTGGGCATATTAGTGTACCCGGAGGCATTGCCTGAAGCCATTATTCATCAATATACCTGGAGGCATTGCCCGAAGGCATTATTCATCAGTTTACCTGGAGGCACTGTCCAAAGCTATTACTCATCAGTGTACTACAGACACTGCCCGAAGGCATTACTTATCAGTGTACCCAAAGGCACTGTGTATCTACATATTATAGAAGATGACATATTCAAAGCATATAAACATTCACATAGTGTATAAAGGATAAAGTTATTATATTGGCCTTTCTTAGATAATATTGGATTTCTAATCTTCCCCTGGTCTATGTTCTGTTGCATCTCTTGCAGCTCATTACTTTGCTTCTTGATCTTGATCATTACATACCACTTATTATCGATTTTAATCAGAGTGTAATGCACAGTTCAGTGTACCCGTAAGTACTCAGTTCAGTTTACTACAATGTATCTAGCATGTAGAATTTTATGGGCTAGGGTCCCTAACCCAACTTTTAGGTTCATCATGAAATATAGAATCTCAATATCACACAAATTAGAAATCATTTTCCTTAGTTACACCCAATAGGTTCGCTAAGAGTCAAGATCAATAGTGCCTATTCTCAACATTCAGTATTATCGGTTTGGATCCTTTAAGATCAATATACAACATAATCACCGCTAATTATGCATCACCATACATCATATATACATTCGTTTAACACCACAATGTTACTACAGATCATCACTTAGCATGGAAAAACCTTAAAACATATACTATACCTCAAATTTTGAAAATTCCATCACATATACCTTTCTGGACAGTATTCACCACAACAAAACTGTCTCGATTTAAAATCAATACTTACATCAGTTTTGTCTCCATGCATCTAAGCACTCTTCAAATTATCTAACTCAAATGATTATTAGCCATGGAAAAAACTTAAAACAATTACTACTCCTCAAGTCTCCATGACATTGCAAACATAACTTCCCAGGGGGTCACCCATCCTAAGATTTCATTGGGCTGAGCAAGCTTAAATTTTGTGTACCTATGCCAAAATGTAGATATCGGCTGTATCCAATGCAAACCACTAGTAACCTGAGACTGCCCTTATCTCGAAAGTCATGCCAACTGTCTTCGGCTGTCAAGATACTATGTGTAGACTACACATTGGCCTTAGCTGGACTACACATATAAAATCACATAAGAAGCTCACTTCCTCATAGGCGATTTCACAGAAAACATAATTATATTAGCCAAAAATCACCATTTTATTTCATTGACTATTTCCAATCATTACAACATATTTGGTGAATAAGATTTAAGGTGTTATAGAAATGATGAGGAATGGAGTGCGGATATGATGATCGAGGGATTAAAGCTAGAGATGAAAGAAAAACTTATTTCAAGGTGTTACACTGAGTTCAACAAAGTAGTTGAAGAATGCTGTGTTGATGAAAGGAAAATATTGAGTCTATCTTCTACTAGAAATAACCAAAAAAAGGGTGTAGCTAGTAGTGTCAGTTCATCTCAAAAGCGTAAAGATCAAGGTGGACCTTTCAGAGGCGATCATAAAAGGCCAAACCATACTGGAGATCACTGAGATCAGAGCTTTTCAGCTAGTAGAACTTGCTGGCATTGTCATAAGACATTTCACCTTAGCAGAACTTGTAATGGTGCTCTATTTAGATTAGATCTAGCTAGACCCACTTGTTATATTCCATAAACCAAGGCATTTTGCCAGAGATTCTCCATAGAAGCACCAGCCAGAGGAGACAAGGCCTAAAGTTCTAGGCAGGGTCTATACATAATGTAGGAGGAAGCTAGGAAGTCTCTTAAACTGATACAAGGTATGGTTTCCCTTAATGGCAACTTAGTGCAAGTTATGTATGATTCGGGTGCTAGTCATACATTCATTGTATATGATTGTGTGAGACGATTAA
Organism: Inga laurina; assembly: GCA_963855925.1. Taxonomy (NCBI): domain Eukaryota; kingdom Viridiplantae; phylum Streptophyta; class Magnoliopsida; order Fabales; family Fabaceae; genus Inga; species Inga laurina. Next base: position 60,412,864 of record OY979708.1, read on the forward strand.
ACTTGAGAGTACACAAATTCCTGTATGATCTGGTCTTATATACACCCATGGGTGTTAGAGTTGACATGACGACATCTGTTTGAATTGTGTAGTAAATGCCGAGGGGCGTGAATCAATCGTGGATCTGATTTATCTACTATTGAAAGGCTTAGATATAATCCTTGGTATTGATCTGTTGACAACCAATAGTGTGTTGCTAGACTATAGAAACAAAAGGGTTATATATCCTAATTCCCAACCGCATATTAATGCAAAAATTAATCTTAATTTTTTCTCCACAGTTGAGGTCGAGAGATGCTTACATAAAGGTTGTCAGGGGTACCTCATGTCTTTCTCTATTCAATTAGAGGTTGGAAAAGCATTACAGAGTATTCCTGTGGTAAATGAATTTCTTGATGTGTTTCTGAAACATATCAATGAATTACCCTCAAATAAGGAAGTGGAGTTTGCAATTGATCTTAGTGCAGGAGCAGGACAAAAATCTAAAGCCCCATACAGAATGGCTCCAAGTGAGCTGGCTGAGTTGAAGAAGTAGATTGTAGAGCTATTAGAGAAAGGGTTTATTAGATCCAATATAGCACTATATGGAGCTCTAGTGCTCTTTGTCAAAAGAAAGATAGAACCCTGTGACTTTGTATTGATTATAGGGAGTTAAACAAGGTGTCCATAAAGAATAAATACCCATTAATCAGAATAGATGACTTACTCATTCAATTATCTGGTTTTTGTGTACTTTCAAAGATTAACTTACGATTTGGGTATCACTGACTCAGGGTTAAAGTGGAAGATGTACCAAAAACTGCTTTCTTGATTAGATGTGGCCATTACAATTTCTTGTAATGCCATTTAGGCTGAAAAATGCACCTGCTATGTTCATGGACTACATAAATCAAATTTTTTGTTCGTACCTAGACCAATTTGTGGTAGTCTTTATTGATGATAATTTGGTATACTCATGGAGCACAACAGGGCATGACTGACATCTGAGAATAGTGCTAAACATGTTAAGGGAAAAGTAACTCTATGCCAAGTTGAGCAAGTATGAGTTTTGGCTTTCAGAGGTTAAATTTCTAGGTTATGTAGCCTCACAGCAAGGGATCTCAGTAGATCCTAGCAAAGTAGAAGAAGACTGAATTAGAAGAGAACAGAGACTGTACTAGAGATACGCAGTTTTCTTGGTCTTGCTGCTTATTATTGCCTTTAACAAATTTGACGTGGAAAACTCAACATTTTATATGGGATGGTAGTTATGAGAGGAGCTTTATAGAGTTGAAATAAATATTAACAATAGCACCAGTGCTAACAATCCCAAATCAACAATTTACTTTTATTATTTATACAGATGCTTGTGGGCATGGATTTAGATGTGTTTTGATGCAACATGGCCAAGTAGTGGTGTATGTATTTCGTTAGCTGAAGCCTTATGAATTGAATCAACCCACTCATGATCTTGAGTTGTCAGCTATTGTATTTGCTTTAAACATCTGGGACATTATCTCTATAGTGCGACTGTAGAGTTGTCCTGTGACCATAAAAGATTGAAATATCTGTATGATCAGAAAGAGCTAAATATGAGACAACTAGGTGAATGGAGCTGTTGAAAGACTATAACTTGGAGATCAAATACCATCTAGGGAAGGCCAATTTAGTTGTAGACGCATTGAGCCGTAAAATAGTGCATGATGCAGCCCTAATGATACATGAGTATAGGTTGATCAAGGATTTCAAAGATCTCAATCTATTCAATCAGATTTTGATTGATAGCAATAATGTCAATGAGGCATATAATGATATGAGAGAAGTGGTTAAGGAAGCTTAATTGTAGGATAGACGAGCACAGTCTATCAAAAGGATGATTAAGAAAGGTGAAACTCAGGAATATGATTTGTCACTAAGTGGATTAGTTAGATAAAAGAAACAATTATATGTTTTACCGTATATAGAGTTAAAGTGGCAAATCCTGAAGGAGGCTCACAAGAGTAAATACACTCTACATCCAGGAGCAAGCAAAATGTATCATGACTTAAGGTCTACTTATTGATGGCTGGGCATGAGGAGAGACGTGACACAGTTTGTGCTCGCTGTCTTACATGCCAAAAGGTAAAGATTGAGCCTCAATGACCTTTAGGACTTCTTTAGAATCCTAAGATTCCTTAGTGGAAATAGGAAAGTATCATAATGGATTTCATGATAGGGTTGCCAAAGATTAGAATAATGATGCTAAATTGAGATCTTGTTGAAGATTGGGCTAGTAGCATATTGGATCACTTTACCCCCAAATTTCAGTAGATTGTATGATGTGTTCCATATGTCACAATTAAAGAAATATCAATCTGATCCCGAACATGTCATTGAATTTGAAGATTTGGATGTGTGGGATGATTTGACATATGAAGTCAAACCTAAATAGATGATTGATTAGCAAGAGAAACAACTAAGACATTAGAGTATTCTGTTCATCAAAGTTGTTTGGAAAGGATTATCTCCTAAAGAAGCTATGTGGGAAACAGAGGAAGACATATGCAAGAGATACCCAGAATTTATGAATCAATATGTTTAATAAATTTTGGGGATAAAATTTTATTAAGGGAGAAGAGCTGTAATATTACAAAATTTATACACCAAATATTCAATGTATATTTATTTAACAAATATATTCAAGGGTGAATTTTTGAGAATTTCATTTTGCTGCCAGTGAAAATTTCCTGTAAGGCAGTGAGTTTGTCATGTGCCTTTGGATGAACAAATGATGTTCAAAAATTGTGAAATTTTCCATAATGAAAGTAGACATTCCAAGGTTTAATTTGATAGTTCATATGAATTATTTTGACCTGTACAGAAAGAGTTATGAGTTTCTGAAGTTTACCCAATGAAACTGGCTACTTTCTAAGTCAACGTTCAAAGATTTAAATTCTGGGAATATTGAGCCTTTAATTGGCTAAAGACTATATTTTTTCTTAAAAATAAAGTCAATAAGGGTTAAGTATCCTTAAAAGCACCTTAATTGAATATCTACAAATAAATATATGAATTTTCAAATTTTGATGAAAATTCTGCCGGATTTCCAGTAAAGTGTAAAAATCACAAAATGTAATGGAAATTTTGAAAATTTTAAAAAATTATCTTTCCTCTATCTATTAAAATGTCCAAAAGCTCAAAAAATCAAGAAAAATGGCTAAAAATCAGGAAAAATTGAAAGAGGAAAGAAGGTGATGAATAGTAAAAACTCTAGCGAAAATTCGCTAATTTCACTGCTGCATCATAGCTTTCATCCGAAAAGTCCTTTACAAATCTTCTTCTCCTCATCATGAGCTTTAATTATATGTTTTAGATTTTTGATTGGCGGAGTTTGGTGTCATCTACTCAAGGTAGGTACTATCAGAATCAAGAACTCATTGGAGAATTGTGCTAAGGTAAGTGTAAGCTTTGATTTAAGCCGAATATTATGATATCTGAGTAATTATTCATGGAGTTGTGTTACTGCCATGATTTTCTAACACAATGAAAATAAAGCTTAATGGCCTTGTAATCATGAGAAATCGATTAAAGAAGGTTTAATGATGTTAGATTATAAGTCTTGAACATTAATTTGCAAAATTGGATTCTTGGGGAAATGGGTTCTACATAGTTTTGCATAGAATCTGGGGAAGAAGCTAGATTTTGATGTTTTTTAGTGCTCCATTGGATTCTACATGAAAACATACGTGCAATCACATGTGGTTGTGATTTTTGGATGATTATACATAATTCTAGAATTTTTGGAAGTTTCAGTTGTTGCCCGATTCGTTTCTGGAAACTAGTATCATTGTGACATGTTTCTCAACAATCAAAGTTGATCCAAATTGCATGATGTTATGCCCTTTCCTTATTGTCATATTTTTTAGAATATTTACGGAAAACGATATGCAGTTCGATAGGCAACATAGAAATAGCATAAATATATTGATATTATGTGCATGATTACACAAAATTTCCCATAGGGGTTCGTACATGATAATTACCATTAATGGAGCCGCACAGAGCTATTAGGGTGTCTAAACAGGTCTAAGTAAAACAGAGATATCTTCCCATCTTCGTTCTGCCACTGCAAACCCCTCGTATGGTTCTCTTCTTCGTTCTCATCATATCTTTTGTCTTTACCTGTCTAAATTGTTTCTAAGGGAGGGTGAGATTTGAGAGAATCTCTGTAGGAAAATGGTACTAATATGCATCAGGATAAGTGCTTAATGCATGACATACTTGCATTACATAAACTCATGCTAACACAATGACATATCTGCGTGCTCAATATTTCAAACAATATACTTATGGTCATAACATAAATAGAAACAGAGCATTAATCATTCATATATGTTTCACATAATCAAGCAAAGCAAATAAATGCATCAATACACTAACACAAATATCAAATACATGTAGGAAAGGTAAGTTCCTTACCTTAATCTTCCTTCCCTAATCCTTGAAGAGGCTTCCTGAATTTTACGCTGTTGTTTGGGCTCTCAACTCAGTCTTGAAATATCAAACATATAAAATTACCAAATTCACCCAAGGAATCCATTTCCAGACACAAAATTACCAAATTCACTGGTAAAAGACAAATATGCCCTTGGCAACCCCTATTTCTGGGTTTCAAGGGTGTATTCATAATTATGCTTTTTTCGGGTTTTTCCATAAAAGTGATCAACTGTAACCCTACCTAATTTTCCCTCTTGAACCCAATGAATCATCAAAATATCAAAAATCTAGCCTTAACCGCTTGAACCAACACTAGTTGAAATTCCCAATTCTCCAGAAAAGTTGGGGTTTTCCAATTCTGAATCTGCAGACTTACTCCTTTCTACTCCTAATCACTATAATAACTATTTAATTAGGTTACAAATACCTTTTAGACCAAATTTTGGCGGCATAACCCTTATGTCATATCTTTTCCAAAATTTAAAACTAAAGATAATTTGGCACAATTTCACTGATTAAATTGTCTATAGCAGTCTGAATAATCAATATACAAAGGTTTGGACGTTACCTCAAACTCCCTCAGCCTTTTCTCAAAGTGGCTGAAATCGTAGCTCTTCCAACAATGAAAATTGAGCTTCCCAAGCCTTTAATACATAGAAGAGTGGCTTATAATCGGAGTTATACACATTAGGAACCAATTTACCAAAGAAATCACTTACCTTTGTAAGGTTTTTCCTCCTTTCTCTCTCTAAAATTTCTCACACTTTCACTCTCTAGTTTCAACTGAAACTCATGTCAAATGAAGATGAGAACTATTTTATAAGTCCATGCTTATGTCATCTTTAACAATGCTTATGTCATAATTCCATCTTTTCAATTTGTTTTGCAGATTTTCTGCCCAATATTTGAAAAATCATGACTAATTTTATAGGCATCGGATTGGAGTGATTCCAAAGGCTATAGAACCCTTATTGAGTCTAGTTTCAAGGAAAAATATAGGCTCTCACCAGTTGGAAGCAAAAAATTCTGAAAATTAAATTCTTTGGATGCTGTTCTGGAAAATTCATAGTTTTTCTAGACTAACTTCAAAAGTTCATAACGTTTTATATATATCTCTAAAAATTACCTATAACCTATCAAATTCAAGGTTAGGATGTCTACTTTCATGCTGTAAAATTTCATAATTTTTGGACATCATTTGTTCATCCAAAATCACATAACAACGTTACTACCTCACAAGAAATTTCATTTGAAGCATTGTTCAACTTTCCAAAATTCACCATTTTAATTCATTGACTATTTCCAATAATTACCATACATATTGGTGAATAAAATTTGGGGTATTATACATGATATTCTATAGGATGAAAGTAGACATCCTCGGCTTCTATTTTGATAGTTAATATAAGTAATTTGGCCTAGTAGATTGAAAGTTATGATTTTTCAAAGTTTCACCATGTTTCTTGAGTACAATATGGAATAGTAGGGTTTTGGCAAATTTTTGGGAATACTATGGTTGTAGTGGCTACACTTGGGGTATTTTTCCATGAAAATACACATAAAGAGCTTCACTTAGGCTTTGGAATCAATCCATTTAAAATTTTCTAGAATTAACTATGATTTTTCAAAGTCGACCAAAAATCTGCTAGTTTTCCTGAAAACTGCGAAACTGCATTGAGCAAAGTTGTGTTGGGCAGAAATTGTTGAAACTGTGATTGATAAAAAAAATATGATTTAAATAAAGTAACAGTACAAGTAATAAGCATTTACTTGTTAACTTTAATTTTTATAGGAATTGGAAATTTTTCTTAGCCGAAATCAAAGTTAGGACGACTAAGAAATTGAGAAAGGAGACAGGTAGTAACTCTATCTTTCACGAATTATGTGACACTATTTTGCCGAGTAGGGCAATTCATGCGAGTAGGCACTTTTACTTGGTTGTTGAGTAAGAACCCAATCAAGGTTTACGGATAGTAGGGGAGTAGCCCTAACTCATGTATACATGCTATGATGACTGTTTGTTTTGTTAATATGTTGCATAACATGGAGCATGACATATTTTATTTTTGCATATTAGATGATTGATTGTATGTTACTACTGAGATTCTTTTGAATTTCACCCTTTTTCAAAATTAAAAATAATCTAGCTGAAGGTAGTGGCTCGAAGAACAAATTTGTGGCTACCAGTCAATAGAGTTTTGGCGCATATGGAGACTGTTGTTGGTTATCTAGCTTATAATTTAATTTTTTTTGAACACTCTGTTCATTTGTATATATATCAAACCCTACTGGGAATTTTCTATATTGTAAACAAGTACTTAATGTCATTATATTTCCGCTATTTCTGTATGCCTTACGAAATTATGCACTTATTACTTTACGTATATCGAAATATTAAGCGGTTTGACATTATATATATCACCTTTTTATGTAATGGTCTGAGGGCTCCTACCACACAAGACCAGCCAAGCCATACCCAATAAAGCCTTCACTCGATGGGCCTCGACAAGGTAGGTATTGTCCTCTCCTCTAGAGGATTTAAATTGCCTCCCAAAGGACTCGAGGCCATGACCAAAGGATAAGTCATGCCTTAAGAGTTCTGTTGCCTTTTCAAGTACTTTTATTTCCCTTAGTCTTCTCCCAAGTGGTGCTACTTGTTCTCTTTCTTATGTTCAAATTATATTTTCGGTCATTTCTGATTTCAGGCAAAAAGACTAGTTAATTACCACTAGTTAATCGGAATTAAAGTCTTAGCAAAATTTTCAGGGGTGATTCTGTCATAAATCCGACTATCTATTTTGTACATTTAGCCCTTGAGTAACTTTTGGGATATTATATAAAGTTTACATAATAATATATTAAAGGCAAATTTGTCCATTTATATAAGAAATTTAATGATGTGACATATAAATAGGTCCAAAAAAATTCTCTCTTTTCCTTATAAATAAGACCAAAGGAGTAGTGTATACTTCCTTCGGTCCTTTTTATTAGAACCCAAATTTTAAATTTACAATCCTTTTTATAAGAGTCCAACAAGAGTTACCTGAATATTTAATGAGTTTTTTATTTTTGCATTCTTACCCCTCATTAAATATATGTATTGCATTAATCAAAAAGTTGGTAATACTTATATTTACTTTATTTCTTTCTCCTACTTGCCCCTAAAAAATAAGGGCATACTTGAAAAACAAAGTTTCTTTTAGACATACTTTCTATTTTCAACTAACTTTAACCATTTTCTTAATCCACGTAGTAGAGTTATTGAACACTTATAAATTATATCGGAGAGAGTATTAAATAGGGGTAAAGTTGTAAAGTTATCAAATTTTAAGAGAGTTAATGAAATTTAACGTTGTCCTTAATTCTGTGAATCATGTTGGAAATGACTTATAAATAAGATTAGACAAGTATAAATAAATAAAAATGTCCCTTTAATCATAATAGAAAGAAAATGGCCGCTTTTTATTGCAAGAAAAAGATTTGCAAAATAAGATTGAAATGTACATACAAGATTCTTCATGTCTACATTATCATTACATGTTTTACTATGAAATAAATTTTAACAATGTATATAATAAGGTTAGAAGGCTATTTTGTCCTAAAAGTTGACAAGGTGGGGAAATTGTACCGCTAAAGTTTTTTGGGGTGTAACGTTGCCTTAGAAGTTTCTAAACCATAGCAATTTCGTCTTGACCATTATACCAATTAAGTTTGACAATTAATTGACAAAATAAGTTGTGTGACACCCCAAAATTTATATTCACCAAAAAATATTGTAAATATTCAATAAATTCAATAAAATTGTGAATATTGATGAATTTGGAATTTATGAATTTATAAATGTTCAGTTTCATGAGAAATTGGGCAAAAATAATTATGGAATTAATTTTGATAATTTAAAAAGCCCAATATTGTGGTCCAAAAATAGAGAAATTATAGAGAAAATATTTGGTCCAAAAATATATAGGAAATTGGCCAAATAAAAGTAAGAAAAGAAATTAGATTAAAAAGAAAATGGCACAATTGTAATTTTGCCAAATTAGCACATAATTAATTATTTTCTGATTAATTGAATTTAATTTCAATTAATTAAGGAAAATAAAAGGAAAAAAATATATTTGAAATATTTTGGTCAATTAAATATGAATTTATGGAAATTTTGATAAAAAAAATGCTAATTTGGCCAAAATTGTGACTTTATGTGTATACGTAACCAGAATAAGTTGTGAAGCCAATTAAGACCAAAGATAGAGACCCTTGGGTGTCTCTCATATGTTGCAGGAAGAAGGAAATATTAGTTTGGCTTAATGAGCATGGTTATATATACATAGGTTTATGTACATAAAAAAATGGATTTTTGGAATTTTGGAAAATTATTAAATAAACAAAAGATGACATAAGCATAATATTTAATCATCTCCTTCCTCCTTAGCTCATTTTTTACGCCATTCAGCTGAAACAAGAGAGAGAGAGTGTGTGTGTGTGTGTGAGAATTTTAGAGAGAGAATGAGGAAGAAAAGCTTACAAAGGTAGGTACTTTCTTAAGTAAATTGGTTTCTAACGTGTATAACTCCATTCCTAAGCTACTCTTCTATGTGGATTAAGTTTTTGAAGCACAAATTTTAGTCTTAGGAGCTAGGGTTTCTTGGCCAAGTCAAAAAAAGCCAGAGGTAACTTCCAAAGCTTTGTATATTGACTATTCTGGCTGTTATAGACAATTTAATCAGTGAAATTTTGCCGGATTGTCTTTGTTGTAAAATTTGGAAACGACATGGCCTAAGGGTTATACTTTCAAAATTTGGGTTAAATGATAGTTGTAACCTAATGAAATAGTCATTAAAGTGGTTAGGAGTAGAAAGAAACACGTTTGCAGAGCTGAAATCGCAAAACCCCAATTTTCCCTAGAGTATTTATAAATTTTTTCTAGGGCTATTAGAGGGTCTTAGAGTTGGATTTTTATTGATTTGATGATTCCATTGAGTTTAGGAGGGAAAATTAGGTAGGGTTACAGTTGGTCACTTTTTTCAGAAAAGCCCAAAAAAGCATAATTACGAAAACGCCCCTGAAACCCTGAAATAGGGGCTACCAAGGGTATTTTTGTAATTTTTGTAATTAGGAAAAGTACAGCTGGGCCGAGGTCCCAAGGGCATTTTGGTAAATGTTCACCATAAGCTAATATAACTACAATAAATACTATGGAAGTGTCTAAAATGATACATGAATGAGTTTTAACCTATTTCTTGCACATTTGATGCTTTAGGACTAAGTTGGATGCTTGTAGTCAACACGTTTTACGAAGTGGACCGTTTGAGACTAGAAAATGGTTCAGGTAGGGACAACTATCTCTCATATGCTATATGACTGTTTGTATGATGCATTTTACTGTATTTTATGATTTGAACACATGCTATAGGCACATTGTCTAGCTATGGTCTGGGACCTAGCTAAGATACACTGGTTTTACCTAGCTACAGTCAAGGACTCGATTGAGATACACACAGGGGTTTCAACGGGTTAGTTGGCCCTGATTTTTGTATATATACATAGATGACATGAATTTTCATTTTACTTGATACAATGCATTGCATATTTAATTTTCATATTTTATATATTGATAGTATGTTTATACTGGGATTCCTTTGAATCTCATCCCTTTTTCTAAATCAAAATGTCTCAGCAGGTGCCAGTGGATCAAAAGGAAGGGACCTAGATAAGGGAAACTAACAGGAATGTTTCTCAAGATGAGGACTGTGGTTATATAGTTTGTAATGGGTTTATTTTTGGGATATTATGGACATAATTGTAAATATTTTTGTATTCTACTTTGCTGATACATGTCTGTAAACAAATACTTTTATCAGTGTAATTGTACTTTTCTATTGCCTGTGGAATGTGGACTCTATTACTTTGTAAATATCGAAATGGAAACGGGTGTTGACATGTTGAGCCAGCAATCCACGTATCATCCATATAATTTTTGTTAAGGTGCAAATTTGCCCAAAATAATTTCACTTATGGGCAACCTGCTTGGAAAGTTTCCAAATCACACTAGCCATGACAATATCTAGGTTAAGTTTGAATGTTAGTTGATCAAATATATTGAGCTAGCGATGTAACACTACTACAGAAGGGACTTTTAACGACCATTTTTTTGCCCTTTAGATGATTGTTTTCAAGGGGACGTCTATGTTAGTGTCGTTGAAAATTGGAGAAAAGATGACTGTTCTTAAACAGTCCTTGTATCATAGATACAACGACTGTTTTAGAGAAAACAGTCGTTGTATCTTTCTTTTTTTGTTTTTTTTTTAATTTTTTTACGTTTTACTCCTTACAACCCAAAAAATTGATGTGTTAGCTCCATTTTATCATAAGTCTCCCCTACCTCCATCTCTTACACCATCCCCCTTTACTCCTCTACCATATGTCTACAAGTCCTCACCTCCTTAATCCCCTTCACCACAGCCTCCATACTACTACAAGTCTCCCCTCCCACAGGCTCCATCTTCGTTGCCTCCATACTAGTAGATGAACCTATCCTAACAAGTTCTCTAACCTGTATATTGCTATCTTTAAAAGAAAAAACCAGATTCGGACCATTCTCTCATAATTAACTCTCTAGCTTCCCATATTACTCATGGAAGCGAAAATCACATGTTAATTTTTCTATCATGGCATATAGTGCATATATCATCATAACATCATTTCAACGTGCAAACTTCAACTTTCAATATAAATCATGACATACATATAGCCAAAGAGATGATGACATGCTTCCATGAAATCTCTCTGCTTCATCATTATTTTCTAAAGTGTTCTCTATAAAGCATAATGCCTTAACAAATTTAAAGTACTCATAAATCAGAAACTAGGAAAAGTATTCGAATATGCAAACTTATATAGAACTGTACAAAACCACTGCACTATGTAAAACAATCTTTACACATTATCACCCCTCTATGTGTTGAAGAAGATGTCCTGACAACAGGTCTCAGATCAAATTAATGTCTTTGATAGTGTAGCGGTCCTGATTTCCAAAAATCTTTGTGCGAAATGGAGAATGTGTTAACATAAATCAATAAATTGAATGAAATAACTAATAATTCAATCACATGAAAGAAAATAAAGTTCAGTTGAGAATCAAGAAATGACCACTTGTTCAAAATTTGTAGTAAGGCCATTGAAAATGATGTTATACATATATAGTATAACATAGAAGCTGCACTCAGTTTTCCCTGCTTGCCGAGGACACTATACATTAAAAGCAAATGGTAAGAAAAAAATAAAGGCCTATGTAAAGCAATAGTCAATCGAAGAACTTGAATGTAAAGAACTTACCTTTGGCTGGAACTACTTTGTCGAACCACTTTTACCTTCACACTTCCCACCTATTATATAATATGTCTTCAGGGCACTGTAATAATTAAAATGATAAACAAAAGACATTAACACAATTGAGTATAATAAAAAATCAATGACTAATAAACAAATTTACTTACGTGTTGAAAATGTTTTTGATATCTCCGTGAGGCTTGCGACCCAATGAGTCAAACCAAAAGATGATGTTGATCGAGGGACAAGGAACACAGAGACTCTAATGATAGCTATAATCCCATGCATATATAGATTAAAATGAGGTTCGATAACATGATACTTCTTAGCAAAGTGAATGTGTATAAATATATGAAATTAAGTTACTTGCCCTTCAAAAATTGGTGCTAGATAACAAGGCAGTTGAATCTCACCTATTGTATATGTAATATCTTGAATTTTAATTAAGGATTAATAACTTCAAAGTAATGTAATTAATGTTAATTAAACACTTTTTAAGTAAATAATGTGATTTATGATGCAAAGGTATTTGTTGATGGTTTAGTAAGCATTATGTCCATCAGGGGCAAAACGGTAAATTTACTAACCGATTGGTCAGTTACCGAAGAGGAGACTCATTGGTAATTGAGACCAATGGTTAGGATTGTGTTTAAGAAATTGGTTGTGCTTGTGCATGTGTTATATGAATTTATAGAAGGGAGGATGAGATTTTGCCATGTGTCTAAATGAGAGCCATTGGATTGAAGTCAAAAAGTCAAACATTTTTCCCTCTCTCCTTCCTTGTCAAAGTCGGCTATGTGTGTATGTGTGAAGGGAAAAGAATTGCATCATCTTCCTCTCACTCTCTCATCTCTCTCCTCACTTCAATTTCCATCCCAAGCTAACCAAGATAGAGAAAGAGAAAAGCTTGGTTTTAGGTAGGTGAATGCCTTTAAATGCTCATCTTATGTTTATTAAAGTTGTTCAAGATGTTGAGGGCTTCCTTGCCATGATTTCAGAATTTTGAAAGAAGGTGCATTAAAGTTTGCACAAGTTTAAAAGCTAGAGAATCAAGAAGCTGATCATTGGAAGTTGAAGAGGTGTGTATTCATGGTATTTTGGTATAATTGTTTTGATCATTGGTTGAGTTTTGAGAATTTGGATATTTGCCCTAATTTTAGCCTAATTATGAAATGTATGAAGTAGCTAGTGTTTTGTGATGAGATAGATGCCAAATAGTGTCTTGATGTAAATGGTTGTGGTTTGGATTTAAAAAGGGAAAGTTGATCCTTAGGTGATCTTGGTTGTAATATGGTTAGAAGAGTAGGATGTGTCATTGTGGTAAAATTTTGGTTGTTTTGAGTTTACCAAAAGGTTCCTTATGGAATTTTAGAGGGGAATAAGTTCTGGTATAAAGGTTGGAACCGTTGGAACCAGTTTTGGTAAATCTGGAAAAGTATATCAGTTGCTGCGATCTGGCTTTTGATAAGCTTCACTCGAGTGAGGAGGGGTCTCACTCAAGTGTAGTATGAAGTTCTGGGTATTTTGGCCAATTCTTCAAGCAGAAACCGTGAGTACACTTCCTGACTTGCGAGTGAGATATGATCTACTCGAATGAGCACGGGCATGCTCGAGTGAGGGAGTAAGTTTAAGACCTGGAAGTTGATAGTTGCTCTCGGTAGTCACTTGTTGGGCTTCACTTCTTGGTGCTCGAGTGCTCTTAAGGTCATCACTCGAGTACAGCTTCTTGTGCTCAAGTGAGTGTGGGAGATATTTTGAGGTTTGCTCTTGGGCAAACACTTCTTGTGCCTCACTCATTGGGACTCGAGCACGGGTAAGGGCAGCACTCCAGTAAGACTTCTTTACTCGAGTGAGCTAGCCTAGAATTAGTGTTTCTATTTTTTCGAAAAAGGTATCTTCGGGGTAGTTTCCCCAAACCTTTAGGCATATGTCTAGCATTTAATGGCCACTTAAAGAGTTCATATGAATACAAATCTAAAAGTATTAAGAAATTAAGAACTTGGAAAAGAGATTGATCTATTGCCCTTAATTTGGTTTATAGGATTTGACATTTGCCATCTTCGCAAGCCTACTGTGCCAATGAACGTCAGGAAGGAACAAGGTAGTAACTTTTCTTTTATATCATATGTGATGCATTGTATATGTGTTATATCATTGATTTGTGCTAAATTCGTATGCTGCGATATTTGTGGATATGTGTAAGTACCACCATACCAATAGTCCTTGAGTCGCTAACAATGGATCGGGTTAGGACAGTATGCCTTCCCGGCAGTAAAAGGGGATGAGGTTGGGGTGTGATATGTGTGATTATGTGAAAAGCCGAAAGGCTATTTGTGAAGGCCGACAGCTATTTGTGAAAGCCTGATGGCTATATGAGCTATGAGGCTATGTGTATGCACTACCATGCCAATAGTCCCTGAGTCGCTAACAACAGTTCAGGTTACGATGATGTGCCTTCCAAGCGGCAAAAGGGGATGAGGGTGGAGTGTGATTTGTGATTTGTGCTGCTACTGTTTGATGATTTGCTTACATGCTATGTGCTTATGTGTGGTATGAATGTTTTGTTACTACTGGGATTCTCTTGAATCTCATTCTTTCCTTTGACTAACATTTTAGACAGGCAAGTGGCTCCAAGGAGAAGCACACGACTCGGAGCGGTTAGAACCCTATAGGGACATTTGCTTTTAGATATGTTGGTTAATCAGTCTGGACAGGGATCTTGTAAATTATTTTTGGGTTGTAATTAGTAGTTGAACATAGTTGTGTAATCCCCTATATGGGAATCGTAAACCTTTTAGTGAATGAGTGAAACCCGGGGAATTGCCATGATTTTTGTTATACACTCTGATATGTATGAATGTAAATATAACTGCACAGGTAATTATATTCTATGTTTGAACTTGAGACCCGGATGAGAAAGAAGTTTTGAAAATATTGTGAAGCCCTTACTACATGGAGGGAGTTTTAAATGAGTTTTGAATTATCTGACGGTCTCTAACCCATTTTATTATGCATTATGGAATATTAATTACGCTAGTTAAGCTAGGGGGTTATAGTATAGCCTACATAGCTCATCCGATCTTCCAACCTTTGGCTATTATGCCCTGACATATTGCCAGGACATAAGAAGCCATATGTAGTGGCGAGCCCTCGTTCGGCACATAGTTTGTGGAAGCAACTACCACATAAATGAAATGAGAAATGACTCAGTAAATGTAGAAAC
Organism: Inga laurina; assembly: GCA_963855925.1. Lineage (NCBI taxonomy): Eukaryota > Viridiplantae > Streptophyta > Magnoliopsida > Fabales > Fabaceae > Inga > Inga laurina. The sequence continues at coordinate 60,427,871 of OY979708.1, forward strand.
TTAAAACTTCTAAATATCAGTGCATTAATTACAATTAAAATTATAACTAAACTCACATGATTGTAAATGTGACCCATCCTATGTCTATCTCCTCCAAAGATAGGAACTCTCTAATATCTTGGCTATCAAGTCCATAATTATACGAGATTCTACGACCTACAATCTCACAAGGCATCTGCAAGTCGACCTTGTTTATGTCTTGATGAATATTTTGTAGTTGTGCAAAAAAGGGAAATTTTGTCGCATCATCTTTTTCCTCGTAAGATATAAAATAAAGATTATAAGTAGAATGTCAATGATCAAGTAACAATAAGGTGTTTCCTACCATTGGAGGGACTGGCACAGTCTGACAAGATGTCTATACCACAAGATGAAAGATCCTATTGCCTGACCTAGTCTGGCAACCTCACCATTGGGAAACGGGACATCTACACCTTCCTTCCCCAGTCGAACACTTGTCACATTGACCTTATGTTGATCGTCCCAGATTTAGTTATTATGGTGGGTGGTGGCATGGCTGTATACAACAGCATCAATAACAATACGTAGGTATGGGACTTCCAAATACAGAGTGCAGGGTTCTCCAAGCTCTAGCGAAGGACCAGGGTTGCCATGTCCAACCTCAGGCGGATTGTAATTGCCTTTGGTGCTGGGAAAGGTCGAGGATTCCTAAGTAAGAGAAATGAAAGAATTAATTAAAATTTGTAAGGAAAAACTCAATGTAATGTTAAATGAAATTAGTTACAAACCTCAGAGGTAGGCACCATGTTACACATCCCGCCTTGCATGTGAGACAACACCATCGTACTCATTTCACCACATAGCTCACTCAACAACTCTTCTTTAAGCTCGTCTCGAAGTGATTGATGCATTTGCACCGCTAGCTTTGCTCAAATTTCCTCTCGAACCCTGGCCACAAACTCCTGACTCATTTCACCTCGTCCAGAAGCTTGTGAACCTCGTCTAAAGTATTTAGAGAGACCAACTCTGCTTGACTCCCCTCTAACTTGACCAGGGTGATCTAGATTCCCAAGTGCCGTTGCTAAGATGTCCATCCTTCCAGTTTGAGTAAAGGAACCCTAGTTACTCTCCTCTTCAAGTTCATCCTACAGCATACAATGGATAAATAGAAAGTAATTACATGCAATCTTGTTAGGAAAATGAAACACACTTAAATATACATATTAAATAATCACAATCCTTTTAGCAACATCAGCAACAACTGGATTTATATATTTTTCTCCCTTTATCCTCCTTGCTTTCCATTTATTTGTGACATGGGGGAGGAGGTGGCGCCTACACGACAATACTAGGATCTGCTCGGCTGCTTCCTCCAATTTTTGCAATTTAGCCTGCATCATCTTCTTCTCGAGCTTCCGATAACCCCCACGCGACATCTAATGAGGATAATTGTTTTCGCCTATCTTTATTTGCTTAAGTCAATTTCTATATAAACAAAGAATAATGATAACTGAGTTAGCGATGTCAAGTAAGTTCAACTAAAATATTTAACACTAAGCTAAACAAAATGTACCAGGAAATTGGGATCCTATCGCGATGCCACAAAGGACCTCCAGTCAGTTGGAGAAAGAAACGAATACTCTTTACAAGGATCCTCATGACTCCTTGGCCCTCGAATGTACTTGGTTGTGAACATGGACTTGAAATCTTTCCCCGCTCACGAACTTCCCCTATCCAATACTTATACCTCACCCTCGTATTGGGAACATTGTAGGTTTGCTACAAAATAAAATATATAATAGTTATATATGAAAATAAAGAAATAGAGATAGAGATAACAACACAACTTTACATACCAAAAGTTGTTCCCAAATCATAGCCTTTGTGTCCTTTGAAACTTTCCTCCAGGTAGGAATTAGAAAGCTAACTTTGCTCCAACCCAAAAAGCCAATGTAGCTAATGAACTTGTCTCCGCCTGGGCCGAGTGGCTTCAAATCATCATGAAATTCCACGTGAACCCTACTCGCCTGTTGTTCCTTATGACGTGCCACTAACGACCGCAGCTTCGTGCTTCCTCTAACCTTTTTCTTAAACGGTGAGCTAACAGATTCGCCCGAATTTGAACTTGCCATAATCCTGCTAAGAAATAAATGTGACATGATAAGTAAAGTGAAATTACATGTATACTTTAAACAATTCAAAATCTTACTAAGAAATAAATGTGGCATATGATAAGTAAATTGAAATTTCATGCACACTTTAAGCAATTCAAAATCTTACTTTAAGTCTTTTCACAAATTCCTTCACAATATCAACTCTAGCTGCATATTCATCATCATTTACCAATTCCACTTCAGATGACATAGGCGGATTTGTAGTGAAAGGCAGCATGTCGTCAAGATTCAAACTTGGATCACCATTCTTCTGTTTTTTTACTTTAGAGTACAATAGACAATTTTTCATTTGCTGGATTAATGACATAAAACACTTGTTTTGCCTAACTTGCTAGAATGAATGGCTCATCTTTATAACCAACTCTTTCAAGATCAACTGAGGTAAATCCAAATTGATCTACTTCAACAGCATTATTGTTAACCAACTTGCATTTGAATAAAGGAACTCACAACTTAGTGTAGCTTATCTCTCATATGTCTTCAATAACTCCATAATAGACCATAGATGCCAAAATGGGTTTTTTGTCTTTTGAACTAGAAAAGTGCATTGATTTGGCTACCACCATCACCCCACTATTTTGCATAGTACTTCTGTTATCCTGGGCATTTGTTAGAAAGAATACCCATTTATATCGAAGCCACTCCAAGTTATGACCTCAAAAGAAGGCCCCTAATCTAACCATTTGATTGTCTCAGACACATTGCTCTCGTGCGATATCTTATCCTAGAACCACTCTATGAAAGTCTTGTTTTGCTCATTAGCTATCTGCATGTCATTTTTCCTTGGATATATCTCCTTTAAACTCTTTCTGTGTTCGGCTAAGTACGGCTGAACTTCTTCCGTATTATTCAAGATATACAGGTGTGCTTGCAACACCTCTTCACGACGCATGCTCTTCACTTTGAGCCCTCGTGTTCCCTTACTTGTACCCTTTTCATGACGAGATTAGGCCTTTGACCTTGATAGATATTCTTTGCAAAAGTCCATAGCCTCTTCAACAACATATCTTTCCATAATTGAGGCTTCAGGTCGATAAGGATTTTTAGAATACCCTTTTAAGTTCGTCATGTATCTCTCGAAAGGGTACATCCACCTTAAATAAACTGGGCCGCATAGTCTTACCTCCCTTACCATATGAACTATTAAATGCACCATTATATCGAAGAATACGGGAGCAAAATGCTTCTCTAGTTGGCAAAGAATAGTATATCCCTCATTTTCTAATTCATCTAACCTTCCAATATCAACAACTTTGCTACAAATAGCATTAAAGAAACTGCACAACCTTGTTATCGTGCTTCGCACATCATCTTTCATAATCCTCTAATAGTTACTAGGAATAGTTGTTGCATTAAGACATGGCAATCATGAGACTTCATTCCTACTAACTTCAAATATTCTATTGACACAAGTCAACTCACATTAGAAGAATACCCTTGTGGCACCTTAATGCCGTGCAAACACCCACACAAAATTCTTTTCTCAGATTTTGACAATGTATGTGCCGCTGGCTCCATATACGCCATCTTACCATCATCTCTTAGTTTTGGATGTAGCCGTTCTCTTATTCCCATTTCAACCAAGTTTAACCTCACACTAATTCCATCTTTAGTCTTACCTGGTATGTGCAAAAGCGTACCAAGAAGACTATCACATTCATTTTTCTCAACATGCATCACATCAATACTGTGTCTTACATCAAGACTATGCCTATATGGAAGATCAAAGAAAATTGACCTCTTCTTCCATATGTTCTTCTCACAGTAGTCCTCTGACTCTTACCAGAATTGGCATCGATTCTTTTCACCCGACTATAAACCTCGTCTCCAATTAATGCCTTCAGAGCCATTTTATTCTCTGGCTAACCGTTAAAAGTCTTCTTCAACCTACAGTACGAGTGGAACCGAGGAAGAAACCGTTTATGACCAAGGTAGGCTATTTTCCTACCTTGCTTCAGTTGATGGAAGTGTGTGCTTGCTTCACATATCAGACATGCTTTAGACCCTTCACATTATAACCAGGCAAGTTCCCGTATGCAGGGAACTCATTAATCATGGTGAAAATTATTGCACGTAGCTTAAAGGACTGTTGGCTATATACATCAAACACATCTATGCCATCCTCCCACAACTTCTTTAAGTCCTCTATCAAAGGTGCCAAGTAGACATCGATATGGTTCCCCGGCTACTTTTGTCCCTAAATCATCATAGAAAGCATCATGTACTTGCGTTTCATACACAACCAGGGAGGTAAGTTGTAAATCACCAGTAGAACCGGCCATGCACTATGTGTACTACTAAAAGTACCATAAGGATTGATTCCGTCTGTGCAAAGCCTAAGCCGAAGGTTTCTTGGTTCGCTACAAAATCCAGGATACATTTCATCTGTTTTCTTCCATTGTAGAGAGTTAGCCGAGTGCCGAAGGTATTTTCCATCACATATTCTGTCATCACAATGCCATCTCAACTTTTTCGCTTCTTTCGCATTAGCAAACATTCGTTTAAACTGCGGAATGATTGGAAAATACCATAAAACCTTTAAAGGTTGCGTCTTACTTGTCTCATCACCACACCCAGCACCTTTCTTCACTTTGTATCTTGAAGTTTTACATTTTAGACACTCACTCAATCCTTCATACTCATTTCTGTACAATACACAATCATTAGGGCAAGCATGTATCTTTTTATACTCCATACCCATCACAGACAAGATTTTCTTGGCCTCATACATACGACTTGGAAGTACATTATCCTCTGAAAACATATCACACAACAGTTTAAGTAACAATGTTAAACTACTGTCGGTCCACCCATAAGTTGCCTTTAAGTTGACCAAGTGCAAAATACCTGACAAGCGTGTATACTTAGTACACCCAGGGTATAAAGGTGTCTCCGCATCACTTCTCACACTATCATATAAAAGCGATTCTGCAAAACATTCTACCTTCACATCATGAATCATTTTCTCCATTCTATCATCATCTCCAACCTCCAAGACTTCATTTTCGTGGGACGCACAAGCGGTTACTTCCTCACTATGCCATATCCACCTTGTGTACTGAAGATTTATTCCATCACAAACTAAGTGATTGCTTATATCATCAATATCCCGTCGACTCTCATTTAAACACTTCACACATGGACAAAAATACTTTCCATTTTTACTAGGTGCATTCATTTAAGCAAATTCAATAAACTCTTCCACCCCTTTCTCATATTTTTCACTAGTTCTCAATGCATTCATCCAGCTGTGATCTATTTTACTACTCTAGGCCTATTCCATTTTCAACAGTACTCACTTTTAGACCAATTGTCATTATAATATGAATATAGGCCAAGACAGGGCATGGCTTACTCATTTTTTAAAAATTTCAGCAACATTTCCCCTTAAATGTAAGACATCCAAAACTTTGAACAATAACCTAAATAACAATAACAGAAATTTGACATACCATAGAGGATTTCAACAGCAGTTATATACAAAAAAAGTCATTAACAGACAATCACAACCATTCTAAATATATAAGAAGCTATCATGGGGATTTGTCATTTACCTGAAAAATGCAGGAAGAACATTGAACAGCTAATGCCTAGTCAATAATTATTTTTGAGTCTCTGTGGGATGACCTTGATTCACCAATTTACTATTTTATGGCACGTACACTTGCGGTGCCTACTTCAAATTTGGTAGCATCAATATAAAAAGAGGAGATTTAGTAGAATACACTTGCTCAGGAGGAAGTGTTAAGATTTGGTATACAAGTATATATGTCTTGAGTGAAGTGAGCAAAAAGCATATTTGTCTAATGAAGAGCATATTAAAATAGCTCATTATTCAGTACATACTATTGGCAGGATCAACAAACAAGTACCAAAAAAATAAATAAATAGACGCATTGCTAGGATGACTTGAAAAGGGGATGTAGTAGATTGGGTTTAGTAGTAAGTTAAGTAGAGCATCAGGAGTGGGAAAAGCCATTTAACAATTGAAGATACTGTGGAGTGGAAAAGAATAACAATATACTGTTATATGATTGCCCCTTGATGTTAAGGAATATTAATTACTTTGGACTAACATTTAAATTCCAACCTAATCCACGTTCATTCCACACTCTTACTATTACTTACACTTATGACTTAGGAGTGAATTAACTATGTTTTTTTAATTGTGGTGAAATCATTGGAGATGCATGGAATTCCCTCGGTTCCCTATTACAAATTCACTTTTAACTAAATCACATGTACAAATAAATAGTTAAAAACATTAAATTTGTTTATCAAATTTAATTGATTTCTAATATTATCATTGTTAACTACATTAACTCTAAAACTTTGCTTCATTAATTTGGAAATGATAAATAAATGAAAACATTTTATCTAACTTCTATATTTGGAAATGAGGTAATATTTAATTTTCCAAACATATACTATGGATGGTTGAAATCTCCTGCTTTTGCCTACAGTGACGCAGAAGTCCTTCTAACCTTGACAGCAAATTCAAAATTTCTCCCATGATTGAGTTATTAACCGTGCATGTAATATAACAAAATGAAGCTTTTGAAAGAGAGGAATAAAACCCCCTAATAATCTCATTTCCAGTCAGTATAATGCAATAAGCTCAAATAAATTGCTTTAATTACCAGGGAGCAAGTTTTGATCCATGGAAGCTCATATCGCATGCAGATTTTGGAGAGATTAAGGTAGCATTATATGGTAATGTTAAGAGGGAAGAGGTTGAGAGAGTAATATGGGTCCGAAGACAATTAATCTCAGAGAATCATCTTGATAGTCATAAATTGAACATCAACAATATATAATCACAGAGAAACTAGGAAAACGAAGAAATAATAGCTACCCAAAGATTGAAAAACAAAGGGATTTGTCTTTTACCTAGAAAATTCAGGAAGCACATTGAAGAGCTATAGGTCGACGACGCACCGTAGCTAAGAGGTGGATAGACAAGTGAGGGATGAAGAAGAGTGACACTGACACGACTTGCAAAGAACAAGTGAGGGACAAAGAAGAGTGAGCAACAGGGAGTAGGATGCACGAATGAAGAGCAAAAGCAAACTAAAAAAAGAGGAACAGAGATCGGTGGGAGAACAAGGCGCGAAATGAAAGAAAAAGGTAAAAAAAAGTGTGATTGACTGTGGCGGTAGTAGGGTGAGATTCAACGACCGTTCTATGAACGGTGGTTGAATCATTGCTTTTCAATGACCGTTCCTAAGGAACGGTCATTAAAAGAGGCTACAACGACTGTTCTTTAGAACGGTCATTGTATCAGATACATTCAACGACCGTTTTCATTTAAACGGTCGTTGAAAAGCTTCCTAGAATTACGCCTTTGCCACCGCTCTTCATTCTACTACTATTTTCTTGAAGACGGACGTTGTTTGGTGTCGTGGAATCTTCTTCCTATAGTAGTGTAAACAACATTGAAGAAGAAGAAATTACATATGGCGGGGAGGACCTCTCATTCGTTAGAGAGTAATGAAGAAAAATATTTAATCACTAGATGCATAACACACTAAGGAAGATTACCGAGAACAAGAAAATTGAAAACTCTGCCATTATACCTCATTGACGCCAAGATAGGTAAGTACCTCTTTGACATGATGCATTTTTTTATTTTTACTTATTTTTAAATCTAGCTTTGCAAAAAAAATTAAAGCGGATGACATATGGACTTGCTAAATAAGCATATTTGGTCAACTGATAGTAAACTTAATATGGATAGCAAACAATGTGAAATTGTTACAATTTGGAAACTTTCAGGGCAATATTGTTCCTGAATGAAAACTTCTGCGGTAAATTTGCACCTAAACCTAAAACAAAAATGATGTAGATGATGTGTGGACTGCCAACTCAGTATTTTTAGTCAATTAACGGTTAAAATTAACTAACATAATAGCCAACACAAAATTACTATGATTTGAAAACTTCTAGGGCAACATTGCATCTCGAAAAACTTTCAAGGCAAAATTGCCCTACCTTGTCAAATTGTGGGGCAAAATATAGCCCTCTAACCCTATCTAATATGATATTTTTATTCCATTTCATTTTATAGTTAATAATTTTAATACTATAAAAAATATAATTATATGAATAGTCATGTCGTGTTCATGAAAGATTCGATATGGTTTTATGTTGCTTGAGATAGATGTGTGGTCATATAAAAAAAAGATAGATTTGTAATGATCATATACACAACTGAGTTGGGGGTGGCTTCTATGGAAGAGAAAATGGTAGAAAATCATTTGAGGTTAATAAAGTAGTATGGAGTCATGTAAATAGAGGTCAAGGAAGACTAATGTGAACATTCAATGAAGTTATAGAGTGGAATCTTTTGATTAATAATCTATTCAAAGATTTGGTTTTCAATATAGAATAATGGCATTGTGTGATCGATGTAGCAAAACCCAACTATTGGGATAAAGGTTTCGTTGTTGTTGTTGTATATAAATAGCCATGTCAATACCATTATGTAATACTTCCTCTCATTGTGAATGAGGGGGGTAAATAATTAATTTATAAAGATTAAGAAAATTAATTAAATTTGTTATTAACTAAAAATGTATGTTAGTTTCTCTAAAGTATTCCCTCTGATTCTTTTTATAATAAGCCCCTACTCCATTAATGCAAAACAAACTAATAGTTAAAATTAGTGACATGGGGGCTTGTTGGATTTTGTTCTTAAGAAAAATTATAAATGTACACCTCCAAAAAGAATCACATCATTTGCACCGCTAGAAATCTCATTATCAAGTTCAGTGACATGGGGCTTGTATGAATTTGTTCTTAAGAACATTTTCTTTGTTTTTAAAAACGATGGAAAAAAATTGAAAAACTTGTTTGGAAAACTATTTTCAACAAGTTGTTTTTAAAAATAGAAAAACAAAAAAAAAATTTAAAAACTAAAAAACATAGTTTTCAGGTTTTTTCTTCTATTTATTTTTATTTTTATTTTTTAGGTTGTCACCTATCCAATATCATCACCGCATTACTGGCAATGACCACCACCATGTCACCACCGATGACAGCCGCCAGTACATCACTTCAAAAACATATTTTTAAAAACAACTATTCAAACAACTTTTTTTATTTTCAAAAATTGTTTTTAAAAAAGTTTATAAAACTTTTTTAAAAACAAAAAACAAAAACAAACAAGCCCATGATTTCTGTTTGTGCCAATTCCAAAGTTTGGAAACTAAGCAAGTTTATAATTGAATCACTAAATGTGGCAACTGATGGTTTTTCAGGGAATGAAGAATTTTTGAACTGGTTTATGATTGATGAAAGCAGAATTGGAGGATGTTTAACTCAAGTTGTGCCCTAAAGCATGCATTATTACAAATCCTATGGGCAATGAAGAGAAAATGTATATAGGTCTTACAAATCCTGGTCAATATCAGCAACTCAGAGTTATGTTCCAGAGGGCTGTTGATATGATGATGTTGTAGTAAGCAGCTAGCTGACAATTTTCATCAATGTAATAATGTAAATAAGAGCTATCATGTTGCAAATGCATGTTGAAGAAGAAATGAATGGCCAAGTATTCTTTTTTTTCCCTCGGTCAAGAATTTCCCTTTTTGAGGCATAGAGCGTGAAGGATTTTTGACTCTCAACAAGTACACTTCCTGGAATTCAAACTTGTGTTCTCTTCTTATCAAGTATGAGCTCGCTTATTACCACCTCTTATCTTATTTATAAATCACTTCTAACATATTTCACTAGAATGGCCTAGTATTCTGTTACTCCTCTCATAGATATTGCTTCTAACTATTTCACCATAATAAAAAAAAAAAACTTAAATCTCATTAACTCTATTAACAAGATTTAGTTGTTGTTTAACTTTACCCTCAATTAATATACACTACTCTAATCCAAGAGGACAAAGTCTATGTAATAATAAATGATTGATAAAATTGTATATTAACATGAAAAATTAAATAATGTTAGTTATAAATAGGAAAAAAAACATTCTCTTTGCCTTCCTGAGTATTGATCCCTCCATATTGAAAATACAAATTTCGTTTTAGAAACGCCGTCATTTAATAATTGTTTGGTGGCTTTTAACAATTTACATAATTAATAAATACTCTTCTTAATGAGGGTTTAAAAACAAAATTAAATTTTAATAAATGATCAAATAAGAGGTTATTGTTTCTTATAAACAAGACTAAGAGTATCTAAACAAAATTCTCCTATGGAAAAAGACAAGAGGGAGTATAATCGTGCTCATGATTAATATGATTTGAATCACTTTGTCAGTTTAACCCACCTTTATTAGATACTTCCTTTGGTCCCCGTTAACTCCAAGAAATCTATATCATTTTAGTACATTTTACCCATCCTTTAAAGATTTTTTGAATGAAATTGTACACATCATAGACTCACAAAAAGGAAAATATGCATAAAGTGAATCATTCTACATTCATAAGCCTTCTTGGGTTAAATGTGAATATCTAGATTAAATAGAAAAATTGGAGAAGTTATGCATGTTTTCATTGAAGCAAGAGATCTAAGACAAAATTTTTGAAGCTATTCAAGGACCATTTGAAATGATAAAAGAGCTGGAATGAAGTATTGATGCAGCCAGAAGAAGTTTTGTAAACTAAATTTAGGAAATGCATGCCTTGCCATGGCAACAGTAAACCTTTCCTTATGTCAAAACTCTATGAAAATGCTAGAATGCCTTATCAATAATTCACACCATAGCAAAGAAACACCTCTTGCCTCGGTGAAGCAAGCCACAACTTTCATCAACACTCTCGGTATTTCATGCCATGACATAAGGAGCAATGACATATCATATAATTTTGCCGGGGAGGAGCAAAATTACATCACTAGCATTATTTTATGCCACAACAAAGAGACAAGCCCCACGGCCAAACGGTTAACAAAATATAGAGCTGTGCAATTTAATTAATTAGAAAATAAATAAAGACTATAAATAGATGCTAAAAGGCCAACTGAAGTGGGGCAGACTTCTAGAGATTATTAAGGACGTCTCTCTGCTAGGGTTTGGAATTATAGAAGACTTAAAGGATATGGATCATAGTTTCAAAGATGTTACGAGCTCCACTCCTTGGTTTCCTATCTTTTTCTTTTCTTTTCTACCTTTCGTTTGATATGAACCATGTCAAGATGTTTGATTTTGGTTCTGTTTTGAACATGAGTAGCTAAATTTATTATTCTAGGATTATCTTGAACCTTATTGTAGATTGAATCTTGAATTTACTCTCTTTTAGTATTTAATGAAGTATTAGGTGTTGGTTTTATTTTGAACTTAATGCCTCTAAGTATCTGATCAGCACTTGATTGTCTAGTTGAATGAAACAATGCTTCAGAAAGATTATTTTGTTTAAGAACAAGGATAAAATCATATCAGATTTGAAGTCAAGGTATGGAACAAATGGTTTGTTAATAAAAGAGAGATCTATCTATTAACCTAGCATTGTCATTGTAAGATTGGATCTTAACACTACTACAAAAAACCAAATCTGTGGCGCTTATAATTGCAGTAGCTGTGGCGCTTGCGAAATGCCACCTATCTTAACGCTACTAAAAAAAGCTGTGGCGCTTGGAAGCGCCACAACATTTTAAAATTTTTTTTTTTAAAAAAATACCCTCCTGTGGCACTTGTTTGAGGAAGTGCCACAGGAGGGGGGCCTCCTGTGGCGCTTGCTTGAGCAAGCGCCACAGTAGGGGGGTCCTACTGAGCAAGCGCCACAGGAGGCCCCCCTCCTCTGGCACTTGCTTGAGAAAGCGCCACAATAGGGTCCTTTTTTTTTCTTTCTTCTTCTTCTTCTTCTTTTTTTTCCTGTGGCTCTTTTTTATGCTTCCTGATTGTGAAGTTTTATATAAAATGAGTGGATTTCGTGTTTATCATCTCCACAAATTGTCAATCTTTCTATTTTATATTTCAACCTATTATATATATATATATATATATATAATTTTCATATTTAAAATTCAAGTTCCCCAACAATAATGTTCTTACATTAATACTCTCTAAAGCTAACATAAAAAATATCACAATACAAGAACTTGATATGTGAACATAGTACATCAACAATTAATTAAGTAAATTAAAAGATTACTAAAAAACGCAAGCTTGTCGGCAAAAAAATTTAAACAAAGCAAAAAGGCAAATGAAACAAGCTAGGTTTTCATTCTTTCCTATTAAATTAGGAACAAAAAGGCAAACGTTATATTACGGTTTATCTTGACTAAAAAAAAATTTAAACAAAGCAAGCTAGAATGAAATAGTCTTCTTCTTACAAATCTATTAATTGACCAGCGCAGGAAGTGGGAGACCACGTTGGTGATGCTAGCTTGAGTGACGAGTGAGCGTGTGGGTGTGTTTTTTAGTGTGAAGATGATAGGAAATGGAGGGAGGGGGCCGACGGATCCACTAAGAAGATGAGAAAGGGAAAGTAGTTTAATGGAGGAGAGAGTAGTTAAATAATTAAAGTGGAGTAATAGTCAAAAAGAGAAGGAATAGGAGACGGACACAGGACCACTACGCGGGAAATGAAATAATTAAGAGAAACACTATCAATTTGATTTTTTTTTTTTTTTTTAGAAAAGTAGGCAAGTGTGGCGCCTAAATAAATAGGTGCCACACTTTGCCACAAATCAGCTGTGGCGCCTAATGCATTAGGCGCCACAGCTGATCAAGTATTATCATGTGTGGCGCCTATTTATTTAGGCGCCACACATGCCCACCTTTTTTAAAAAAAAAAATTAATGCTGCAGCTGTGGCGCTTGGTGGGTTAGGCGCCACAGCTGCTTTAGTGTGGCACCTACGTAGACAGGCGCCACACTAGGCCTCCTCAATTGTGGCACTTAATCTATTAGGTGTCACAGCAAGTACCCAAAATTTAAAAAAAAAATTATAAAGGTAAAAAAAAAAAAAAAAAGAGAAGTTGTGGCACTTATTTAAAGAAGTGCCACAAAATGTGCGCCACCTTTTATTCTTTTTGTAGTAGTGTAAAGACTATTTTTACTAGTTTATTGCATGAGATTGAAAAAGCATTTTGAAAATAGGTGTTGTTTTTTACTTGAGAGAGAGTAATCAAACAGCTTTGCATCTTAGGCAAACACATATTCTTTGATTGCCAATTGAGGGTGAATTAACTAGGTTCATGAAATAAGAAGAGAATAGATAATCCAAGGTCTTTAAGAGATATTTATGAAGTTAAGTGCTGCTTTTCATTATTCTCTTTGAATTCTTAAAACTAATCAAAAACTTGTTTAGCTCAACTTAATCGAATTCACTAACCCTCTTGCTTGACCTTTTTTTTTTTTTTTTTTTTTATCAAATCTCTGCAGGAACGATATCTACTTATCACTTTATTACTTGACACAACCTGTGTACTTGCAGTGCGAACAATCCCTTTTTAAGATGTCTTTTGAAAAATATATCTTATTCATTTTTTTAAGATACATAAATAATTTCAATGAGTATTACATACTTTTTTCGTATAAACTATAAAAAAGTAGTGGATTAGTGACAAAAGTTGATGATTTTATGATTTTTTCATAAAATATACTCTCACTAATTGATCAAACACAAAATGTCGTTAAATTAGTTTAGTGACAAAACTACTTTACTAATTCACTGTTTTTTTTAGTATGCCCATACTCTTCAATTTGACAGATCATTTAAATTTAAATATAATTATATAAATATATATCATAATTATATTAAAATAATTATATGATAGGTGGATAAATCATGTCTACTTATAGCTCCATGTGTATAAGCTTCGATAATCTTATAGGTTAGTAACATGAAAACTCTCCCATAAATGGGAGGGCACAGATTTCATCTCAGTTCCGTTAGTGTCTGTACACGCTTCTTAATCCATAGAACAAAAACACTTGCGGGGGTTGATTTGAACTAGCTGAAAAAAATTGTTCCAAATAAAGTCTCAACCTTCGCACTACAATTATGGAATACATAGTCCAACCCAACGGAGTCATTTATTTTGACCATTTTTAAAAACTATAGTAACAAGTTTCTGTTTTTTTTTATATTAATTATTGGCGCACGTGGATTTTTATCCTTCAATTTTATTTTTGGAAAAATGATATATAGCTCCAATACAAAGATGATGATGAGACCGAGAGCTTGGTCTATCTCCTGTTTAAACTTGCAAAATATTTCCCAAGTTTATATATATTTAATCCTTAGATTATAACATAGCGTAGTTATAGATCTTGGAATAATAAGCTGTAAATGTTAAACGTACAATTGAAATATATAAATTTTAGAAGATGATTTTGCAAATTATAACATGATGTATATTGAGTTTTAATTTCCGTAAGTTATAGACTGAGTAGTGTTCAATATTTACAATTACAACACACAATCAATGAATTATATAACTGCTATGCGTTGTTAACAGAGTATGGTATTTTCATTATCAGAATCTCTTTTGGATGGTTAATTAAGAACAATAAATAGAACTTCCTCGGCTCAAATATACTCCCTCCGGTCCTTTTCATATTATATATACACTACAAAAAAAAAATGAAATTACAGAAAGAATTTCCATCGGAACTGATGGAAGTTTTGATAGAAAAACAATTTCATCAGCAATTCCATCCAAAAATATATTTATCAACCGAATTAGTGATGGAATTTTTCTGTAAGTAACTTCAGACAGAATTCTACTGCTAATTAGTTGACAAAGTTACTAAGAGATTAATGATGAAATAATTCATCCCTTGGTTAAGGATTCATCGTGCATGAGGTCGTCGGTTCAATTCCTCCCTTAGTCACAAAATGCAACAAATTTGTACTTAAATTCCCCAGAATTTTCCTTAAACTTTGAAAAATTATAATTAATTGTACAGATATCTCATTGTAATGATTCCAATGGCTATGTAACCCCAAATAAGTCTAGTTTTAGGGAAAAATATAGTCATTACATTTCTCGATGCACATCAATTCAATATCTCACTTAATTGATCACTGCCCCAGAATTCGCCAGTTTGCCAAACCAAATTTTGAAAACTCAGTTAATTCTATAAAATTCCAAATGGGTTGGTTCTAGTGGCTAATTAAAGTTCTTTAAGTCATCTTTAAAGAAAAAAATATCACAGATTATCAATTATAGCTACATATTTTTCAGAAATTCGTCAAACTCATATTGTAACAAGTTTCATTCCAGAATCAAGGTCAAAATTTTAAAAATCATAACTTTGAATGTACTAATCAAAATAGCTTATAATACCTATCAAATTAAAGCCTAATATGTCTACTATAATCTTGTAAAATTTCATAGTATTTGGATCAAGTTTGACCGATCAATAAATGTTCCAAGTTCTCTACCTCCAGAAAATGAATTCAGACAGATTTGAACACAACTTTCAAAATCATCATAAATAATCATTTAACCATAAACACAAGATTAAACATTAAAAATTCCCCTTGGCCAAAATATGAATAATACCCCACCGCCACGAAAACTCATCCAAACAACAAAACCAATAGGTTCAAAATGAAGGCTACACTTACCTCTACGCGTTTCAATAACCGGTTCGATAATACAACGGCACTTTAGCAAGTGAGATGGCACCAAACACCTCTAAATGGAAATCCAAAATAGCAGAAATGAAGCTTAAAATAAGTAGAATAAGGTTATAGAAGGGTATTTAGGAAGAAAATGTTGATTCGGTTGTGCTTTTTGAGGTTGAACTCAAGAACAAACACTATTCATGCTCTTCCTCTCTCTCTCTTCTTCCATTTTTTTCCTTGATTTTCTGACTTTTCTCCGTATTTTTAAGGGGCTGCACGAAATTAATAGAGTGTAGAGAGAGTGTGTTGATGTCATTTAAAGACATGTCATGTGATAAAATATAATCATTCTCTTTCCTCTCTCCTAGGTGGCATCACTTTTGTTAGGGGAAAGGAGAGGCCTGACAATTTTTTTGAACTCCCGGGTTCAGTGTTTAGGAAGTCAAGTATACGATCGGATCGGAGATCGACGGATTTCCTTGACTGAGGCTAGTTTGTGCTCTCTGGGAATGCCAACACAAAAGGCATAAGGTGAGTGTAATGATAAGGGCACTTGTCACCTCCTTACTCTTCCAACACAAAAGTGTCAATATCCTTTATAATGATTAAGGGACATTTGTCATCCTCTTGCTTAGTCAATACAAAAATTGTGCCATCATGAGTCATCATTTCTTACTTTATTAAAGTTATTTCAATAAAATTACTTTATCGGTATATACTCGGGTTTCACTCGGGATTTTGGCATGAATGTCAAAGCTCACAGATGGTGCTGGGTCAGCGTGTAATACCCCAAATTTTGAGACTTGAGGCTAGAGAATAAGCCTGAGATTAGTGGATTGCTAAGCCCCGGTTTAGCAAGATCCTAAATTGTGATTAAGGGTTAATGACTCTAAAAGTGGATGTCATTAGTGATAAATGAACCCTTTTGGAGATTATGGTGTGAGTTGGCACCCGATGTGATTCGTAAGTGCTGTGAGCAATCCCGAAACCCTGTATTTAAGTTCAATTATGGATTAACCTCTAAATTGACTTAAAATAGAGGGAAGGCGCATATTGTGGCTAAATGAAAAGATGTGAAGTGTTTGATGGTGATTCCAAGGGAATCGCCAGAAATAAGGGCAAAACGATAAAGTTACTGACCAGTTGGTCGGTTACCGAAGAGGAAACTCATTGGTAACTTCAAGATCAATGGTTGAGATTGATTTGTGTAGAGATTAAGAGGGTGGAATCATGTGTGCATGTGCCTATGTAAGCTCATAGAGGATGTTGCAAGATGTTGACATGTGGCACTTTTTGGGCCCTTGGATCAAGTCAAATGGTCAATGTTTGCTTTTCCTCTTCCCTCTCTCTATTAGGTCGGTTTTAGTGGCCAAAAAACTGAACATCATCTTCATTTCATCACCTCATCTCTCTCTCCTTCATTCTCCATGGATGCCACGCTCAAGGAAGAAAGAGAAAGGAAGAGTTCAATGTTTAGGTGAGATAATGTCCTCTAATGCTCAAATACCCTTCTATAAAGTTGTTCATAGTGATGAGAGCTTCATCTCTATGGTTTTAGATTTGTTAGAAGAGGAGTTTTGTGGCTTGAGGAAATTTGGAAAGATGGAGAATCAAAGAGTTGGT
This sequence comes from Inga laurina, assembly GCA_963855925.1. Lineage (NCBI taxonomy): Eukaryota > Viridiplantae > Streptophyta > Magnoliopsida > Fabales > Fabaceae > Inga > Inga laurina. The sequence goes on from OY979708.1 coordinate 60,445,160, forward strand.
TTGGGAAAGAGGAAGAGGTGAGTATTTGGAGCCTTTTGATCTAGGTTTTGTGATTTGTGGTTGAGTATTGTGAATTTCGAATTTTGCCCTGATTTTATGTGATTTTTGATTGGATGATTTGAATGGTGAATTGTGGTTAAATTGGTTCCATGTTGTGGCATTTGGTCATTGGGATTGATTTTGGAACTTGGATTGGAAGAGATTGTAATGTAGAGTTGGTATTGTGAATTGTGTGACATGTTGTAATTCATTGTGAAACATGTCAATATAATGTGAATTTGGTTGATTTGATATTTCCAATGGGTTCCTTGTGAAATTTTGTGTGGGAATGATGTTTGATATGAAAATGGAATCATTGGAAGCCAAATTGCAAAAACTGGAATTCTGTCTTTTGAAGTTTTGCTCTGGGCAGTCTTGTTGTGTGGACGTTTTGACTGGGCAAATGAAGTCAGAAAATTATGAAACTTTCCAGTCTTAAAGTTCACATCTCAAGCTTCAAAATGGACACATAAAGTGTTCCATTTCGTTTTGCCTTCTATGAGTTATGGCTGTCCAAAGTTGGAGGTTGAAAATGGATTCTGTTTTGGGACAGTCTTGACATTTTGGGAATTCTGTATTTTTGTGGTGATTTCCAGTATTGGTCAATATTTTTCCTGTGTAGAGGACTTGAATAGCTTTCATTTGGCTTTGGGATCACCTCATTTCGATTTTTGTGGAATTAGTTATGATTTTTGGAAGTTCAGCCAGAAACTGGATTTTCTTGGGCCGCGGCCCAAGGATGTTGGGCCGCAGCCCAAATGTTTCTGTGCGTCTCTGGACAGCCTTGAGCCGCAGCCCAAGGATTGTGGGCCGCGGCCCACCCCCAAAAATCAGTGTTTTGCATTTTTGAAAGGTGATCTTTAGTCAAGTGTTTCCCAAGCCTTTAGGCATATGTTTGGCTTTAATTAGCCTCCTAAAGGTCATGAATGATAACCAACTTAAGTGTTTGAGAGTTAAAGAATTGGAAAAGGGATTTAACCCTATGTCCTTGTTTGGTTATAGGGTTTGATGTTCGCTCTGAACGTGGTTCGATATTCGCCTGGTCGTGAGTAAGCAGAGCTGGAGCTTACGTGGAAAGAGTGTAGGGAACATATCTCTTCTGCTTGTATTTGATATATGTGTTAATGTGTTGGTGCATGTCTTAGCCTTGCATAATTGTGTGTAATTTGAAGCTATGTTTCAATTTATGCTATGGCCATAGGTATATTGTTCGAAGCATTGAGCTTGCAAATTGTCATTGTGTTATCATGAGTTATGTGATGCAAGCATGTCATGCATTAAACATTTATCGTACATGCATATTGATATTGTTATCCTACTGAGATTCTCTTGAATCTCACCCTCCCCTACTAACCTTTCAGACAGGGTAGTAGATTGAGGATGGAGCATGCAGCCAAGGGCGATGAGGACTTCCTTCGGTAGTCGTTTTGGTAGTTGGTTATCATCCCAGATGGGATAATTGTATTTGGTTATTTGGATGTATATATATGTATGTGGATGAGGATTTGCATATGTATTAGAAGAGAATTGTGTAATCCCCATATAAGGGCTTGTATGGGCTAATGTGCCCTATGAAGCTTGAGTTAATGAAGAGAACCCGGGATTTCCGGGATTATTATATTGCGTACTCTGATATATTTAAATGTGATTTATCTTTGTGTAGTAATTGTATTCGGAATGTGGATGTGAGACCAGGTTATGAATGATTTCGAAAGGTATTTATGAAAACCCCGTCTGGTAGATGGGTTTGTAAAATGTAGTTTTGTTTCTTATTGGTCTCTATTTCATGTTAATTGCGTAATCCGGATATTAATTACGGCAGGGGGTTACACAGCGTGTGTATGTGGGCCCTATCTGACACCACATACTAGCGTCCACTCCAAAAACGCAGGGTATACATGTATGTCCTAAAAATGCTATGTGCGCACCTATACTAGCATATTTTGCTTGATCAATTAGTCCCATACCTCATGACATATCTAGGTGGCATCTTTCAACCAACCCAATGGTACCATATGTGTCTTGTGCACATCTGCACAGACACTTTGATCCTACTACCTATGCATATTAGGTCCTCTACCCGATAGGGCCGAATCACATAGTCCCCTAAAGTCTTTCTATCTCTTGGCATTCTTAGGACTCTTCCCAAACTAGGCTTAGTAGTCTGCTTGATATAGGCTTATCTTCAAAATACTAGGCCCAAAATTCAGGATATTATATTATTATTTCATTAATTGTTTTCTTATTCTAACATAGACTCATGGCTTGTAAGAGGGGCTTAAGGATGAAGTTCAAAGCACATAATACACTTGTCGAACTTTTGAAGGATCCTCTCACATGCTTATTACTAAGTTTACTATTTCTTTTTACTATTCTATCACCTATTTGGTTGTAGGGAGAGTTCATTTATTATGGGGAATATAATGCAACCTTTTTATTTATTTTAATCTTGCGTGGTATAATAACTTTTAAAGACAATGTGATTAGGCATGACTTGAATCATATTTTTATTGCGCTTTTGTTGGAATGGTGTTTTCCAACATATATGAGGAAGCACAATTCAACAATTGAAGCAAAAGGACCATGCATAAAAATTATACTATATCATATTTTTAATATAAGACTCAGTTGACTAATTTAGGGAGATTAATGAAACTTAATAAATTACTTTAAAGTATTTATATTTATCATTTTTTCCCAAAATAATTTCTTAACTTATAAATTTATATAATACAAAGATATACATAATTATTTTAGATATATCATATAACATGTGTTATAATTATTTAATTCATTTAGTTTCTTTAATATGCTTAAATTAGTTAACTATTCCCTCCGTTCTTAATTATAAGATAAAGTTGACTTTTTTGAAGAAATTAAGGAAGCTAATTAAATTACTTTAGAGTATTTTTATTTTTATTTTTTTCTCCAAACTAATTAATATGACTAATAAACTAATATATAATCTAAGGATACTAAAAATATAAACACTCTAAAATAATTTAATTAGCTTCCTTAATTTCTTTAAAAAAAAATCAATTTTATCTTATAATTAGAATCATAGGGAGAAAATCTTATACTAAAGACGGTTTGTCATAATATCAATACTTTTACTTTGATAAAGACCAATCTTATATTATATATTGCTAGTCGAAGAGAAATGGCTGTCAACATCAAGGCGACATAACCCAAAATTAAAGTGGGCTATATTAAGGGACTTGAAACTACCAAGTCCTTGTTAGAACATACTCAACACTTCTAATCATCAATCAACCCACCTCTTAATTCGGCCCAGAAGAAAATCCTCTTCTTTTTTTCGGCAAAAAAAAAAAACTCCCCTCTTCTTGTGAAGACACGTGTAGTCAGACAGTTTTCTACGGATCTAACTTCTATTTTAGCATGATAAATCATACTGTATTTCAAACCACAATTGATTGAGGTTGAACTTGACAGAGACCAAGGTTCCACAGTAAAACAACAATAACGTTTTTTTCTTTTTGAAAAGCTTCTAAATTTTAATTATTACGTAGGGTCTTAAATAACATGTCGTATATATTTAAAAAAGTGAAATTACAATGAGGTCTCAAGGAAATGGCTTAATTATCCATGAGTCCCAGTGAAAGCAGAAGGTCAGGCAATGACAAGTTCCAGAATAAAAATTACAACACCTTACTTATTATTGAAACTTCTTGATAATTAAGTTTCCTAGTTGAGATCTCATTGCGATTCCCTTGAAAAAAGTTTTAAAAATAGTTAGAATTCTTACATTTATCATCATATGAAATTATGTTCAAAATGGCTTAATTACATAAATTTTGTTAAACTTGCACTACAAAAATAAGGTATTTTGTAGCGGTGAAACTTTAACGGTTATAATTACCCACTACAAATATTAACATTTGTAGTGGTTTTAACCTAAACTGCTACAAATGTGTAGTGGTAAGTTACGCGCCAAGTGGTGCGACAGATTGGCTGCGTTTTTTGTAGCGGTTACCTAGGAAAAACCGCTACAAATATGGCATGAATTTCTCGTAAAAAATTGTAGCGGTTTAATTGTAGCAATTAATAAATAATAACTGCTACAGTTTTCGTGCCACATTGAGCGCCAACAGTGTAGCAGTTATTTGTAGTGGTTTTACCAATCAAACTGCTACAAAATACCAAACGTCGCGTATTTTGTAGCGGTTATTAGGTTGTAACTGCTACAGAATTTCAAAGGTCCCCAAATTTATAGCGGTTATCTTAGCACTGCTACAAAGTTTAGCCGCCCTTAGTGATTTGTAGCGGTTATTGAAATAACCGCTACAAATGTTCTGCCTATTTAAACTCCCCTCCCTCCTTCATTTCTCCATTTGATCATTTTGTTTCCTGAAGTTTCTCTGAGTGTTTTCTTTAGATTTGAGCATTTAGACGTCTATGAAAGAGTTTTTGCTACAGTATTTCTTCGTATTTGTACTTGAGGTAAGGAGATAAGACATATTTTATTTGTATTTTTATTTTTATTATATTTTTGCATAATAATGTGACTAAAATATTTTTTTTTTTTGAATTTTTATAGTTGATATAGCTTCAAGAGAGGATAGGGGGAAGGCACTTGAGGTCCCCAAACCGATTTTGTGGGGTGGCAGCAGTAGAGCAGGGAGCAGAGGGAGGGGGCATCACGGAGGGAGGGCGACTGCGGCATTTCAGCCCATCCCCCCAAGGAGTCGGCCCTACCACAGGCACCGTAGACGATCCCAAAGGAGATGACTGCACCAGAGATGCCTGAGTTTGGGGGGAAGATATCAGCATCTAGGACTATGACGAGGAGGACTTCGAGATCCCGATTGGGCTCAGGGAGATGGAGCAGTTCCTCGATGAGGAGGAGGCTCGGGAGCAAAACAACCCACAAGGGTCATCTTCGCGGTCCATTGGGTTTGAGTTGCAGGTCCAAGGTAAATAATTTTTTTTATTTAATAAATTATTTATTTAAATTTGAAATGTTAAATTTGAATTACAATTTATCTAACATGCGGTAAATTGTGCAAATTAGCAGGGGAACATGTCGACAAGGAGGCTGGACATGGCCGGTCTGAGCAGCATGAATCGGACACTGTGAGTTATGGTGTCATGGAATGAGGGCACAGACCAGCCCATCGACAATGGGGATCACTTGTTCAACCGCTTCCTGAATGACCTAGGCACGAATTGGATACGGTTCCCCCTACACTTCAGGATGTGGAGGCACGTTCCAAAGGGGCCGAAGGACCAGGCTTGGGAGGAGGTGGTTCAGGTAATTAATAGTATTTAATTAATATTTTTTAATAGGATTTTTATAAATATTGATATTTAAATAACTTTTTTCCAGCTGCGGTTTGCCATTCGGCCAACCGGAAGAGGTACACCATAATGAAGATGGGTGACAGCTGGAGGAACAAGAGGAACCGTCTCCTCCACAGGGTGGATAGGAACGGGACGATGCCTCTGGAGCAGCTGATCGAGACGTCCCAGACGGCGTGTCGCCGAACGACTGGACGCATTTCATCCAGTTCAGGATGTATTTATTAGATTATTTATATATAATTTTGTAATTGTTAATTATTAAATTATAATTTAAATGTAATTAATTTTAAATGTTTTATATTTTTTAATACATTTACTATTTTCTTTTTCCCAGGCACTTTCTTAGAGGAACACTAGGATCCGTGGGCAGCAGACAATCCACCACATAGCAGGATCGAAGACATTTGCTGTCACCTACAGCGAGCTGGTAACTTTTTAAAATATCACTGACTTTTAGCTAGTTATTTCATAATAGTAATTGAATTATGTAATTGTTTTAGGAGAGGAAGGCACAGCAGGAGAACCGTCAGACGGACTATGGGGAGTTGTACGCGATCACACATAGACACCGTTACAGGACTCCTAACTCTCAGCAAGCAGAAGCAGCCATTGTAAGTAATTTCATTATTATAATTTTTATAAAACCAACATAATAATGAAAAATGTTAATTTGTAATTGTTTCAGAAAATAGCAGGAGCGGATATAGCAGTCGCAGGCTGAGCTGCGAGAGACCCAAGCCGAGGAGTCACAGGGGTCAATAGACCCGATGGCTCCTTTGAAGGCGGGTCTGGCTCAGGCTGAGCACCCCAGACGCGTTCAGGGGATGGGGATAGGCGCCAAACCTAGCATGGTCTACGACAAGAGCGCCACCTCTGAGGCTAGCAGCTCTAGAGGGGTCAAACGTCTGAGGGACGAGTCTGTTAAGCAGCTGCGGTCAGATTTGGAGTGGACACAGGCTGCAGTGGCTCAGCAGCAGCAGCAGATGCAGTAGTTGCAGCTGCAGCAGATGCGGCAGATGCAGGAGCATGCTGATATGATCTACGCTCAGCAAACGTAGTAAAATTTTAGAGATGCTTATTAGGGGTTATCTTGATGAACAAGTATTAAATGCACATGTGGGAGTATTTGTTGGTTTTTGTGGTCTCTTATCTAATTGATTAGGCCCTCTTCTTAACGACCGTTTAGATCATGGAAAATGGCACAACAAAATAAGAACATGAGGATTTTCCAAATGATAGTGGGTGTTTGGATTAAATATTCAGTGTGAAAACATTTTCCTACCTCTGCCAATTTTCAAGTAGATGAATGAAAATGGGTTCCCACAAAAAATGGTAGGAACCCATTTCCTAGTGCCTTAGAAAATGAAAGAAAGTCCCATTTGCCCCTGATGTGATGATGACATGGTATAAAAAGGATAAGGATCTGACCCTAATCTACATTGTTGAGGCTTGAAAAACAAAGGGCGGTTAAGAATGGAGAGGATGAGTGGCATTTTGCCAGTAATGATAGTGCATCCTAAACAACAAGTGGGTTGGTCCTTCTCTGCCTTTTTGGTTGTTCTATTCTTGTTTACTTTGAGTATCCCTGGCTTTTATGTTAAGTTAAGCAAGGATGACATTGGCTGCGGGATGTGAGTTGGACCAGTTGGCAGTGGTGGGAACTCCATGAGTGGAAGATAGCTTTATTTAGTGAATATTGTTCATCAAGTGCCCATGTGGTGAACATGGGTTAAATCTGTGATATTACACATAGGGAAGCGAGCTTTCCCATATGTGCTTGGTGGGCGTGCAATGGTTAACATGGAAGTTCTAAAATTATCTCATAACCATGATCTCCACAGTGTAACCCCCTCACCACCATAGGCCAAGATTAAGTTTATAAATACGTAATTATATGGAATTAGAGACCGTAAGATGATTTTGGACTTGTTCAAAATTAAACTTCCCAAAATCAAGGTTTACAAAAACCTTTTACAAAACCAGTTCACAGTGGTCTCATAATCACATTTTAATACATAAATGGCCTGTACATGTTGATTTCATTCATACATATCAGAGTACAGCATAAATTCCCGACACACTACATACTCGGGTCCCATTAACTAATTAAGGGTCTACAAGGCACAATTGCCTATAAAGTTTCCCATAACCAGGGGATTACACAAATACTATCCTATATGTAGATGTAATTCCCAACAACATATCCAAATGATTTACAAAATGATAACGAATTTTCTAAAATAAAAATCCTAGCCAGGAGCTCTAACTACTCTTCGTCGCCCACTTTCCTTTGGATCCTTCAGCCCTGTCTAAAATTTGATTTGGGAGAGTGAGATTCTAAAGAATCCCTATAGTAACAAACTACTCATAGTATGCACAACAATAAGGCATGAAAGCAAATCATCACACACACATAGCAACTACAACAGCAGTTACAGTGGCAAGGGCAGGTATGACTCATGTCACCCTTACGTTTGCTCACACTGAATTGCTATCACTGTATTGCACCACAACAGTTTACACAATATATTTCACCACAGCTGGGATTCATATATAGCATTTCATACGCAAGACATACAGGCAAGATACATAACACATAGCCCACGGCTGGATTCATAATACGCTGCCCCATGGGTCGGATTCACAAGATCCATGTTGATTACAACGGCACTACAATGGCCGAGCTAGAGATAACCAGCGTCAATCCCTAAACGGCTCACGCTGCATTGCTCACACTGTAATGGACCATGGCACATACAGTTCACAAAACTCAATGACAAGTCATGCCTACTAAAACATCATACACAAAATGAGAGAAGAGTCACTACCTTGATCCTTCCGTGCGTGTCCTGGCACCAGTCTTTCCCGAGGAGGGCAAATGTCAAATCCTATATTCATAATTAGGGCCAAAGTGTCAATTCTCTATTCCAATTCTCAATGACTTCTTAACACTTAATTTGGTTATCATTATTGCTCTTTTAGTACCCATGAATAACTCTATCAATAGCTCTAAAGGGTTGGAAGACTATCCCCTAAGATCCCTTTTTTGAAAGCTCAAACTTGATACTTTCCATTGAGACACTCGAGTGAAGATAGCCTCACTCAAGTGATGATATACTTGTCACATAAGCACAAGGGTTGACACTCGAGTGACAGCTAAATGCTCACTCGAGTTCCAGGAAGTGAGGTGCAGAAAGTGCTCACCTGAGAGCAGAAAAGAATGATAGTGACCAGAATTGCTCGCTGCACTCGAGCATAACCCAACTCACTCAAGTGGAAGCTAGATACTCACCCAAGTTCCCAAAAGTGAAGTTCAATAAGTGCTCACCCAAGAGCACAAGAAACTTTCAGATAAGGACATTACTCAAGCAGGAATAAAAGCACTTGAGTGATGGCTTAGCACTTGCGAGTGCTAAGACACTCTTTTGAAAAAAGGATGCGGGTGACAACTCGAGACGCGAATTCACCGTGTCTCATACACTTGCACTCGAGTGAGAAGAGGCTCACTGGAGTGGGAACCCACAATACCCGCAAGTAAGGCAACACTCTTGCCTTTGACCAGGGAAGTGCAACAAGAACACAGAGAGCAAAAAGAAAGTTTGCACTACCGCACTCGAGTGGAACTCATCACCACTCGAGTGTCATTCATCCTATACTTGAGTGAACCCCAGATCACACAAGTGATTCTATCAGAAACCAGAAAATGTAGCAAAACTAACCACATTTCCTAATACTTGCCCAATTGATCCAAATGGATCCAAAACTCCTACCAAAGCTACTCCCACACAAAAACATCCAAGGAATTAAATGGAATTATCAGAATTATCCAAATCCTACTCCATTATCATGCTTTGGTTTTGGGCAACACAATTCACCAATTTTCCAAAATCACTAAACTCAATCATTCAATTCCCAATCAATCCTATCTATCCATATACATTCCCAACATACCATTACTATACCAAAAACATGCCAAAAGCCCAGTGGTAATCATTTTTATATTAAAGGTCAAAATTTCTAGAAATTTCAAACTAAACCACTTGGCATAAAACTTAGATAGATAGATTAGTCTCACATACCTCTTTCACTTTGCCAAAGAGATTTCTTGATTCACCAACCTCCAAAATTTCGTGTGGGCACAGATCAACAACAATAGACACACTATAACAACCAAAATGAAGCTCTTAGCCCAAGGAGAAATATTAAATAAAAGAATTTAAGTAATGGAGGTCATTTACCTACCTAAATCACTAGCTTTTCTTCTTCCTTCTTTGGTCTCCAATGGCGTAAGAGAGAAAGAGGAGAGATAGAGTGTGTTGGAGGATGAAGAAATCATCACATCCCCCTTCCCCATGCCTTGTTCAGTGAAAAGAGAGGAGGGAAGAGAGAGAAAAATGAATAAAATATTCTATTTGACTTTTCTTTCTACACTCTCTCTTCATACCAAATTTTGCCACATGTCTACTTGTCATTGGCTCTCCTCAAATAAGTAACCAAGTAGTTACTATAACCAATCCATTAGCCATTTAATCACACTTCTCATTTTTCCTCTTAACTAGTAATTAATTTCTCCCTTAATTACCAACTCATGGCTAAAAATTCCATTCTTCCAATTTTTCCACCAATTATGACATATTAATTTATATTGCCATAAAACACATAATAATTCCAATTAAATTCATAATTATTCACAATATTCATGATTAGCCCGTAATTAAAATTTGAGGCATTACACACAACAGTTAAATTAGACCACAAATAGTGGGTGTGACCATATGCAGGTGATGTGTATGTCACAGTTACGGTCATATTCTCTCGTCAGCTTGTAACCATAACACTACAAAAAAAAATCAAATTAGTAACAGAATTTAGTTATAGAAATTTTGTAACTAATCAACTTAGTGATGAAAATTAGCAACTGACTAGCGATGGAATTTGTTCCATCAGTAAAAATACCGTTACTAATTGATATAATTTAAGTTGCCACATGTCATCACCATGAGCCTTTAAATGCCCCTTACAGATGACCACCACGTGTACCCACCCCCGACTATGTGTCCTTGTCAGCCACTGCTACCTAGCCTCAGGCCATTATGTGTCTTGGTCAACTGCCACCACCTCGCCACTAGGTGTCCTAGCCAACCACTGCGTGCCACCCTCTATTGTGTGACACATGTCATGCAACATCCTATGTTTTATTCACCAAAATTCTTTCACATTGGTGACCCTATAAGGAATACATGGTGAATTTTGGCACATTTGGAAGAATGGAAAAATATTGCTAGAAGTGGCCACATGAAATTTAGGCCAACATAAGATATAAAATTCAAGTTTTCACTTCTTAAAAGCCTATTCTTGTAGCCCAAAATGAAGAATGGAAGAGCACAATTTTTGGGCCCAAGAAACATATAAATTTCGCCCAAACATAGAGAAAAGGAAGAAGGCCCAATTTAAATACAAAAATGTAAGGGTAAAATGGACATTTGACAAATAAAGCAAGAGGCATTTATTTTCTCCTTTAATATTGAGCCAAATTTTTGCCAGAAAGAGAAAGCAAGAGGAAAAATAAATACTTGGACCAAAATAAAGTCATATGGAAATGTCATACCCTTATCTTATTTTCCAATTTTTTAGAGTGTTCGAACGCAGTTCAGTAAGCAACACAGGAATAGTGGAAATATACTGATATTATTGAAATAATAGGCTTGATTACATTACAAGTTTTCCCCACCAAGGTTGGTACATAATACTTACAAATATTGAAATAATAAAAGGTCTTTAGATAACCAACGGTTTTCCTTGATCTTGACTGGAACCTTTTAGTACCGATATATACCATTTTGTCCTCGGAGCCGTTTTCTGCTGCTACAAACTTTATACATTTATGGAAAGGGTGAGATTCAAGAGAATCTCAGTAGTAACATGCAATCGAACATAGAAAATGCAACAATAAATATGCCAAGTACTACATACAACAATATTATGGTAACACATAATTCAATTAAGTCAAGAACATTTAAAACCAACCATTGTTGCAACCCCTACTTGTTTTGTACCTCAGCTGGGCTCGAGATCACCAATTGGGCATATCAGTGTACCCGGAGTCACTCAGTTTGGTGTACCTGTAGGCACTCAGTTCAGTGTACCATATATATTACAGAAGATGACACACACAAAGCATATAAATATTGACATAGTGTATAAAAGATAGAATCACTACCTTAAGTCCCTTTTTATTCACAAACCGCTCCTGAATTTTGTTCTGGCTTGGGCTAATTGTTTAGTTCTAAAATTCCAAAGTTACAAGTACCTAGTTACTACTTGAACTCTTACCACCTTTAATCATAGTTGTTGGTTATCTATCACAGTTTCAACAATTTCTGCACACTACAACTATGCACAGTGTGGTTTCACATTTTTCCAGAAACTGGCAATTTTTTAGTCGACTTTGGAAAATCATAATTAATTCTAGAAAACTCTTATTTGAATGATTCTAAAGCCTATATGAAGCTTTTTAAATTTAATTTCATAGAAAAATACCAAAAGCTCACCACTATTATCACATTTTGCCCAGAAATTCACAAAACCTCTACTGTTCCATATTCCAGTCCAAAAACAGGGCAAAACTTTGAAAATTCATATCTTTTAGTATACAAGTCCACAAATTCTATACTACCTATCAAATTAAAGCTCTATATTTCTACTTTAATCTTATAAATTTTCATATTTTAGAACTAGGTTTGTCCCATGAAATTTATTGTGCAACAACATTGCCTCACTTGAGGTAAATCAAACAACATGTACTTGCAACTTCAATAAATTCCATTTTTCTATACAAATTTTCAAAAATCATGAACATATATATTTCCACACAATTTTCCCAGCTAAATCCAATGGAACCATCAAATTGATCAAATTCCAATTGTTTTATAATGCCCTGTTCAAATCAGAATTTTAGGGTTTTCTACAACAAGCAACCAATTCACAACTTAATCATGAAACGTGTTTCATTTGCTTCCAAAACAACATATAATCACATATATGAGATGAAAGCATTATGAGCCCTAATAAACTCTAACAACCGAAATTAGGGCTATCATAATAGCCTACAAAAATTCAACCAATCAAAGTATCATATACATCAAAATGATGCTCTACTCATCTCTTGCTTTTTCTTGTGTTCTTTTCTTGTTTTCTCAACTTTTGTTCTTGTAAGATGGCTGAAACCACCACTTCTACAAAAACAAAAACCATGAAAATGAAGCAAAGGAAGAAAGGAACAAGTTTAATGCAAGGTATTTGAGCTAGAAATGTCATTTTTCAAGTGAAAATTCAAGAAGAAGGTCCTGCCTTCAAGTTGCCTTCTTTCCTTGGCTCTTGATCACTTGGCTAACGTTTTGAGAGCTTGGAGAGAGAGTGAATTGTTCAGATTTTCCTCCCCCTTTCAGCTATTTACTTGGCTGAAAAGTTGGCCAAGAGAACGAACAAAATATGTGGACCAAAATCATTCTTGTTGGCCAAGTCAAACAATTTACTATGAGTAATTATTTGCAACAAGTTACCATGGTAATTTCTTTAAATTTCTCTTTTTCCTTTCTATTTGGACGTGCATGAGGACTTGAAAAAGAGGACAAGAAGCTGACAACTAATACATCTAATTGCACACATATATTATTTTATGGAAATTCCACCTTTTTGACTTTTCAAAGTTCATATATTTGGCCAAGAATGTTTCTTTCTTGATTAATTTGGACTAAATATATAAATCCTCTTCTTACTCCTCTACTTGGACGTCCAAGACCTCAAGTAAAAGGAAAGTATGAGCTTTTAATTTTATTCCACAATTTACACAATTGCCATTACATTTTTCTACCAAATTTGCAATAGTTGGCAATTCTGGCATATTTTCATACCATATTTTGAAAAATCATAACTTTATTTGTAGGCATCGAATTGGAGTGATTCTAGAGGCTATGAAACTCTTATTAAGTCTAGTTTCAAGATAAAATATAGCATTTAGCCAAGTAGAAGCTTATAATTCCTAGAATTTCCATCTTTAAACGTTGTTCCAGAAAGTAGCTAGTTTTATTAGGTAAACTTCAAAAATTCATAACTCTTTTTACATTGCTCTAAATGATCTATATACCTATCAAATTAAGGCTTAGAATGTCCACTTTAATTCTAGAAAATTTCACATTTTTGGAACATGCTTTGATCATCTAAAATCACATAACAATCTCGCTGCCTCATTGGAAATTATACTGGCAGCAGTATTCACATCCAATTTTTAGTGTTTAACTCCTATGATCTAGAATTTATAGCCAGAGGCTATTTAAGGTGTGTGAATATTCACCATTCCATTTCATTAAATGCCACAAGTGTTCACCAGGCATATTGGTGAATAAAAATGGGGTGTTACAGGAAGCATTATAGTTCAAGTAAAAAAAATGAAGCAAAAAGTCAATAATCACATGTTGGTTAGCAATAAAAATGGGGTGTTACAGGAAGCATTATAGTCTTGGTGGTCGTCAGTGTTCAATTTTGACCTTTTGACAAGTAAGACATTGTGCAACAAACTTAGTCACATCACTCTTCAACCATGGCCACTAGTATACATACTTCAAGTTGTGATACATTTTAGTAGCCCCTGGATGGAGAGTATGCATGCTCTTAAACGCCTTATCCAGGATTTTTTGCCTCAAATTAGCCTTTAGGGAAACATTAATTCTTTTCTGAAATTTGACTAATCCACATTGTGAAATATCATGATTCTGAGTTTTACCTTGTCTAATTATGTCTCGAATATATGTTGCCCTTCTATCTTGCTTTTATCTTCTTCAATTTCTATTCTCAAATCATTCTCCTCCTGGCCGATAATGTAGCTAGCAATGAGTGATTTGTTTGGTTCATTCAGACTCATGAATACTTGGGTTCATAGATTCAAATCTCTAAATTCTTTTAACAATTTTTGTTCTCGTACCATCATAGCTGCTACTTGCACTGCCTTCTACTCAAAGCATCAGCGACAACATATACCTTAATAGATAGTATTTGATCTCTAGGTTATAATCTTTCAACAACTCTATCCATCTTCACTGCCACATATTAAGTTCTTTCTGGTCATGTAAGTACTTGAAACTCTTATGGTTGAATACAATTCTATAGTGGTACCATACAGGTATTGCCGCCATATCTTCAAACCAAACATGATTGATGCAAGTTCCAGATCATGAGTGAGGTAATTCAATTCATGAGACTTTAGTTGTCGAGAGGCATACGCTACCACCCTGCACTATTGCATAAGGACACATCCCAATCCCTATTTGCTAGTATCGCTATACACCACGTAGGTTTCATGAGGATCTAAGATAATTAATACTGGTGTGGTCGTTAATCTTTCCTTCAGTTGTATGAAGCTCTTTTCACATCATTCATCCCACACAAATGACTAGTTCTTTCTTGTGAGCTTTGTCAATAGTAAGGCAATTCTTGAAAAATTATGTATGAACTTGCGATAGTAATAGGCAAGACCCAGAAAACTGTATATTTTTATAAAAAGTTTCCTACCTCTTCTAATTCAACACTGCTTCTATTTTACTACGATTAATAGAGACCCCTTCTTCTGAAATCACATGACCCAAAAATTTAACTTTTGACAACCAAAATTCACATTTATTGAATTTACCTAAAAGTTGTTTTTCTTTCAGAATGCCCAGCACAATTCTCAAATACTCTTTATGCTCTTCTCTATTTTTGGAGTAGATTAGGATGTCGTTGATGAAAACTACCACGAACTGATCAAAGTACTGATGAAATATCTGGTTCATCTAGTCCATAAACACTGCAGGTATATTAGTCAAACCAAAGGGCATCACTAAAAATTCATAGTGCCCATATTTGGTCCATAAAGCTGTTTTCAAATTATCTTCAGCCTTTACTCGTAGCTGATGATAACCTAATCACAGTTCAATCTTCAAGAAGATACTAGACCTAGATAATTGATCAAGAAGATTGTCAATTCGGGGAAGTAGATATTTGTTCTTGACAATCACCTTGTTCAATTCTCTATAGTCAATGTATAGTCTCAGGCTCCCAACCTTCCTTCTAACAAACAAGATTGGTACTCCCCACAGTGAAACACTAGGTCGAATGAACCCTTTCTCCAAAATTTTTTCAATTTGTTTCTTTATTTCTAACATTTCATTCAGTACCATTTTGTAAGGTACCTTAAATACAGATCCAGCTTCTGGTATGATTTCAATGGTGAACTCTACTTTTCTTTCTAAAGGCAACCCGCTAATATCCTCTGGAAAGACCTTGGGAAATTCATTCACAACAGGTATATTTTTAAGAGTTAAATATATTCCTTCCTGTATGAAGAAAAACACCATATACCCATGACATATTTTCTCTAGGCATTTCTCAACTTCAGCCATAAAGAAAAGATTCAGGTTTAGATTAGCAACACGTTTTGTCTGTGATTGTAGAAATACTACCCTTTTACTACCACAGTCTATTAACATATTGTTTGCTCAAACTTAGTATGACTTCTAGTTGTAGGAGTGGCAAACAGATTAGATCTATTACAGATTCAGGCCCTTCGACAATCATGATACAATTTAGACAGATATCAGTAGTCACAGTTTTGACATCTATAGGTATCGATACATTCAAGTTATGTGGCAATTTATAGATGCTTAACTCTAATCATTTAGCACAATCATATGAAATGAAAGAATGGCTAGCACTCGAGTCAAACAATGCATGCAAAGTATTACTATGGAGGAGGATAGTACCTTGGATCATTTCAGGTGATTTTCGGGCCTCCTTATGAGTCTTGAAAAAAACTCTGCTCTGGTTCTATAGCTTGTGCTCAGCTGCTCGTTATAGACAATCTTTCATAAAGTGTCCAAGCTAGGTCTACCTCAGAAGTTTGCGTTTTTGTTCATACGACCCTCTTTAAGTTACTCTCTATTAGCTGGCATACTTCCACTGCCTTGTTAACTTGGTGAATTGCTGGGCAACTAGCTTCTCTTCTATCTCGGGCTTCAGTCTCCAATTAACATATCTGAACTCCATTCCTCATCCTCTTTAAATTTTATATAAGAAGATTAATGGGATAGGTACTCATCAAAAGTCTTATCATCACCTTGGTGTATAGCCAGGAATTCTTTCTCCTTGTTGAGCCTCACAGACAACGGGAAGTATTTCTCATTAAACTCTTTTTGGAATGACTCCTATGTCAATGGAATGTTTTTGGCGCTCATTAACATTGTTGTGGTCTACCACTAGCAATTTGTATCTCCCTTTAACTTATAGATAGCCATTATGGCCTTCATTTTCGAAGCACACTCCAACACTACAAAGATTTTCTCCAATAGAACTATCCAATCCTCAACAGTTTGTGGATCAAATCTTCCCCTGAATGTCAATGGTTGGTACTTGATGAATTTAGGCATCCAGTATTAGAGGTTTTCCTCTTCTTGGGCTAGAACAATAGGAATCCCTTGACTAGATTAAAGTAACTGTGATTGGTTATTATTCTCAGGCTGTCCTCCTTTTGAATTGACTTTAGTATCTTTCATTCTCCTTAGTGTCATTAGGTTGTACCCTATAGTTTTTCTCTCACTTCTCATTTTTCCTCATGCAAGCCTTGAATCATTTCGAGAATTTACTATATAGGGTCTAGTGGGTTTCCTACTTCCTTAACCTTTAGCACAGTAGGTCTTTTCTTTGGTCTATCTTGCACCATTATTCCTTTTCACTATTAAAATGGAATACCATGTTAAAACCATATCAAACACACACACACACACACATACATACATATATGTACTTCTTAAGACTTTAAATACCAACACACATAAGATACATAAGTCCATTAGAGTAATATCTATATTTGTATCAGAGTGGCTTGACATTCATATCAAAAGAAGCCTATTATACTACAATAAACCAGCCATATATACATAAAAAAGACTAGGTAATCATACCAAGGAAGCCTGCACTACCTTACTATCACTAGTCCATATTAACCAGTACATAGGAATACATGTGTTTATAAAAAGCCGTGAACTAAAAAGGGGCCAGTGCAACAATCTCATTCTCTTTCTTGACCTAAGAAGTGAGGTCAGGAAAATAGGCTAGTGTGGCTTGGATCCATATATCATTGGTCATCCCTAGCCCATGCTCGTCCTTATGCTCATATGTCAAAGGCCCTCAGGTATAGCTCTTATGCTGCTCCCACAGCTCATGGTCTAGGTGTAGGTCAAAGGCTAACTGAGTCACCAGGTCTTTAGACTCAACATTAGAGTCAATGTCTGGTAAGATACCTTCTCCCTCAGGGTTAGTGGTTTCGCCAACAGATGGCTCTATATCAGGACTACCTTGCATAGCCTTTATCTATATTATTGTATGGTTGGGAACTCTTTTCCTTGTTGTATTCCGCACTCTTAGTCTACGCCCTCCTCTACGCTCCCTTATATTAATAACTACATAAAGTTTACCTTCTGGTATACGATGCTCTGGGGAGGGTGGTTAATAGATAGGGGTGAACTACTTCTTTATCTTTTTCTATCAAACATGTTTACTAACATAAGCTGAGAACTTTATCCTACAACCAAGAACTTATGCTCTGATACCAACAAATGTAATACCATTATTTTCAAAGCATATAGATGGCTTTAATGCAATAATATCTTTAAAAAGGGAGACTGGAAATCTTTTGTAAATAGCGGGAGTCCCAACTTCAACCAGAGTATGGAGCTGCACTTGAGTGGGGTTTCAAAAATCTTTTCAAAAATTATTTTTAAATTTGGTCTCATATTATTTTATGATTCATTTTAAGCCATCCATTTTAAGTTCATTTCTTCATATCAGATTTTTTTACCAATACATTCTCAGCTGGAACCAAAAGTACTGTGATTAATTAATAGCCCTAGGTGGACAGCTGTCCACTACTAGTTCGGATGACACTATGCGTTTACTTCTATACAAATGCTTACTTACACGTCTGCTGACTTGCCAATATGAGACTAACTACACTTAAATACAAATTAAGTACAATTTTCCAAAATATAGATAACCAACAGGAAAACTTAATTTTGAATTTTTTGCTTCACTCGCTCATGTTTACCTTCTTGCTTGAGGAACTACCTGTCCAAGCAAAAAATTTGTTTTTGGAAAAATAGGGTAAGATTCAAAGAATCTCAGTAGTAGCAAACATTACTCAGATAAGATGCATATATATATATAACATGCCATGTCAACCACAGTTTTAATATAATCATCATATTCAACATTAAGAGATAAATTCAAAAAATGCAGAAAGCATAAAGTTGTCGACTAAGAGTATCTAAAAAGAATTCTCTTATGAAAAATGGTAGGAGTATAAATGTTCTCATGATTAATATGATTTGAATCACTTTGTCAGTTTAACCAACCTTTATTAGATACTTCCATTAGTCCCTATTAATTCCAAGAAATCTATATCATTTTAGTACATTTCTCCTATCCTTTAAAGACTTTTTGAATGAAATTGCACATGTCATAGACACACAAAAAGGAAAATGTGCATAAACTGAATTATTCTACATTCATAAGATTCCTTGGTTAAATGTGATTATCTAGATTAAATAGAAAAATTGGAGAACGTTTGCATGTTTTCATTGAATATGCATGTTATCATTGAAGCAGAAGATCTAAGATTTTAAAGCTATTCAAGGACCATTTGAAATGTTAAAAGAGCTGGAACAAAGTATTGATACAGCCAGAAGAAGTTTCATATACTAAGTTTAGGAAATGCATGCCTTTATGGAAATAGTAAACCTTTCCCTATATCAAAACTCTGTGAAAATGCCAAAATGCCTTATCAATAATTTGTGCCATAGCAAAGAAACACCTCTTGCCTCATTAAAGCAAGACACAACTTTCATCAACACTCTCAGTACTTCATGCCATGGCATAAGGATACACTTTGCCATGTTGAAGCAAAATTACATCACTAGCATAATTCTATGCAACAACAAAGAGACAAGCCTCGCCACGGCCCAAGGGTTAAAAAATATAGAGCTATGCATTTTAATTAAATAGAAAATAAATCACTAAAAGGTCGACTGAAGCAGCGCTGACTTCCAAAGATTATTAAAGACATCTCTCTGCTAGGGTTTAAAAGAATAGAAGAGTTAGAGGCTATGGATTAGAGTCTTAAGGATGTTCATAGCTCTACTCCCAGAGCTCTACTCCTTGGTTTCCTATCTTTCTCTTTTCCTTTCTACCTTTCTTTTGATATAGACCATGTCAATATGTTTTATTTTAGTTCTATTTTGAATATGAGTAGCTAAATTTATCATTCTAGGATAATATTAAACCTTATTGTG
Organism: Inga laurina; assembly: GCA_963855925.1. NCBI lineage: Eukaryota > Viridiplantae > Streptophyta > Magnoliopsida > Fabales > Fabaceae > Inga > Inga laurina. The sequence continues at coordinate 60,464,899 of OY979708.1, forward strand.
GATTGAATCTTGAATTTACTCTCTTTTAGCGATTAAGGAAGTATTAGGTGTTGGTTTTATTTTGTACTTAATGCCTCTAAGTGCCTGATCACCACTTGGTTGTCTAGTTGAATGAAATAATGCTTGAGAAAGGTTAGTTTGTTTAAGAATTGGGATAAAATTATATTATACTTAAAGTTCGGGCATCAAACAAATGGTTTGTGTAACACCCTTATCTTATTTTCACCTTTTTCAGAGTTTTGTCCACGTTTCAGTTGGCAATAGAGGAATAGCATAAATATACTGATATTATTGGTACAGTACACTTGATTATTATATAGAAATTCCCAACATGGTTATACATAATATTATAGACCTTTAAAACAATTAAAAGCCTGCAGATAACTAGCTCCTCTTCCTAGTCTGAACTGGGAGCATATGTAGTCGGAACTTATATCTTTGCCCTTAGAGCTATTTCTTTCTATTGCTACCTATCTAAATGGTTGATAGGAAAGGGTAAGATTTGAGAGAATCTTAATAGGAAACAGTTACTATAATGCATGCATGATAGATGCTATATGCATGACATGTTAGCTTTAACTAGATGCATGCCCCATAATGACATTTTTACATGCTCAACGTTTCATGCAACAAAACTATGGCCACATTATAAATAGAAACAGATCTTCATTATTCAAAAATGCTCTACACATTCAAGTAAAGCAATCACATACATCACTATACAAGCAAAAATATTAACTAGATGCAACTCAGGTAAGTTTTCTACCTCTGGTTTTTGAGTCCTCCTCTTGTATCTTTTCCTTTTCACCAATTGAAGATGCTTCTTCTTTGACACCTCATGGCCCTAGATCAATAATCATATCATTAGGGTCTTTGCATTAGGCCTAATGTGTAGCTAATGGGCCCCAACTAATTCTAAGTGCTTGACATGACCTTTGGAAATTAACTTTATCACTAACTGACATTACATTGTCATTTTTGCATAAGATATAAATCTGGCAGATTTTTCACTAAACTTTAAAAAATCATAACTAATTATAGAAAACTTTGATTAGGGTGATTCAAAATTCTTTGTAACCCTTATTGAGTCTATTTCAAGGCAAAGATACTTCCCACAATCTTCTATCCACACAAAATTTCCCAGTTTTCATGTTCTCCTTTGCTGCCAGAAAATTTGTCAACTTGAATAGTCTAACTTCAAACACTCATAACATTCTGTGTACTTATTCAATTTCAACCCATTACCTATCAAATTAAATGTCTTTATTTGTACTTGAAATCTAGAAAATCATAGGGTCATTGAATAAATTCTAGCAATTCAAAAAAAAACACCACAAGTAGACTGCCTTCAGAAATGAAATTCAAGCAGCTTTAAAAATAAACTTCCAAAATCATCATAAATCATCATTTAATCATAAACATATGATTAAACCTTAAAACCACCCCTTAGATGAAATATGAATAGTAACCACCCCACAAAAATAATTTAAACAATAATCTAATAGGTATAAAATTAAGCCTATGCTTACCTTTATGCATTTCCGCAACTTGGTTGGAAATTCGGCAATACTCCGGTAAGCAAGATGGCATCAAACGCCTCCAAATAAAAATCTAAAACCATAAAAATGAATCTTAGTATGAGTAGAAGAAGGTTTGTGAAGAATTTTTTTTTAGAGGAAACACCGATTCAGAGGTGAAATCGGCTCCAGAGCTCAAGAACGGTGACTAATCTCTTCTCTCTTTCCTATTTCATTTTCTCATGTTTTTTTTTTCTGATTTTCCTCTCCTTTTAAGGCTGATAAACGAAATTAATAATGTGACACCACAAAATTTATTCACCAAGAATATATTATAATTATTTAATATATTCAATACAATGGTGAATAATTATGGCTAAAGGAATTGAATATCGAAAAATTCAAAAGGTGAATAGTGCTTTCAATTTATGAAATTTTCAAGAAAGAAAGTAAACATCCTAAGCTTTAATTTGATAGGTGACAAAATCAGAGCTCTATAAAAAAAGTTATGAATTTTTGAAGTAAGCCTAGAAAAAACAGTGAATTTTCTGGAACAACAAGTAAAGATTGAAAATCAAGGAATTTTGTGCTTCCAATTGGAAAAATGCTATATTTTTCTTGTAACTAGACTCAATAAGGGTTCTATAGGCTTTAGAATCACTCCAATATGATGTCTATAAAATTAGTTATGAGTTCTCAAAGATTACGCAGAAAATCCAAAAATGAAAACAAAATGTCATGGAAAACTTGTACTTTTGCCAAACAAGCACCAAATTAATTATTTTCAAATTAATTAAAGTAAATTTCAATTAATTAAGAAAAATAAATGGGAAGAATATATTTGGAGTGTTTTGGTCAAATAAATATGAATTTATAGAAAATTCGAGCAAAAATGGAAATTTGACCAAAATTGAGACTTTACGGGTATACGTAACTAAAACAAGTTGTGAAGCCAACTGAGACCAAAGAGAAGGATCCCTAGGTGTCACCTACATATAGCAAGAAGGAAATCTTAGTTGAGTGTAATGAGCAACGTTATATGTACATAGGATTTATGTACATAAAGTAATTTTTAGAAAATTACACAAATGATTAAATATTATAAGATATAATATAAAACAACATTTTTTCATCTTCCTCAAGCTAAAACTGTTGCACAACAACCCTAAGAAAGACAAGGTGCAACATTTTCTTAGAGAGATAAGGAGAGGAAAAAGTTTGCAAAAGTAAGTGATTTCTTCAATAAATGGGTTCCTAATGCATATAACTTCATTTGTAAGCTACTCTTCAATCTATTTAAGGTGTTCAAAGCTCAAGTTATCTTATTGGAAAAAACTAGGTTTTTGGCCACCTTGAGAAAAGCCAGAGGGAGCTTGAGGTAACTTCCAAAACTTCAATCTTTGATTGTTCTAGCTGTTGTGGACAATTTAATCGGTGAAATTTCACTAGATTGTCTTTGGTTTTAATTTTTAGAAATAAGTTGGCCTAGGGGTTATGCTGCTAAAATTTGGTTCAAATCGTAGTTGCAACCAAATTAAATAGTTAATAAAGTAGTTAGAAATAGAAAGGAACATGTCTGCAGAGTCAAATTTTGAAAACCTCAAATTTTTCCATAGAATTGTTCAATTTGGCCAGAGCAATAAATGGTCCTTATAGTTAGATTTTCAATAATTTGATGATTCCATTGAGTTCAGGAGGGAAAATTAGGTGGGGTTATAATTGGTTAAATTTATGAAGAAGCCTGAAAAAGCATAATTACGAAAATACCCCAGAAACCCTGAATTGGGGGCTGTGAACGGTAATTTTGCAACTTGATAGTGAACTTGCTAATTCCAAGTCCTGAAATGGATTCCTTGAGCTAAAATATGTCAGAATAGCCTATGTTAAAATTTCAGAAAAGGTACAGCCAGATCGAGTAAGGTTGGGCCGGGCCGGGGTCAGGGGCATTTTGGTAAATTTTTAATCTAAGGTAATATAACCACAATGAACTCTATGGAAGTGTCTAAAATGGTATATGAATGGGTTTGAGCCTAATTCTTGTACATTTTATATTCTAGAACCGAGTTAGGAGCTTGAGCTTAACATGTTTTACGAGGCGAGCATTTCAAGGTTGAAAAAGGGTTTAGGTAGTAACTATTATCTCTCATACACTATGTGACTATTAATATGATACGTGTTACTGTATTCTGTGATTTGAATAACGAACACACACTATCTAGCTGTGGTGTAGGAAGAGTGTATGTACCGCCTGATGGGAAGAGTGTATATTCCATTCGACCTAATAAGGACGCAGCTATGATACATGATTTGCCTAGCTGTAGTCTAGGTGACCTAGCTAAGGTATACTAGTAATGTCTAGCTGTAGTCGGTGACTCGGCTGAGGTACACATAGGGGTTATAACTTGGTGTTTGGCCCTGAACTTTGTGTACACACATGGATCGATGTGAATTTTTATTTTACTTTATATGGTGCATTGCATATTTAATTCTCATATTTTATATATTTGATAGTATGTTGCTACTGAGATTCCCTGTAATCTCACCCCTTTTTCTGAATATAATTATTTCAGAGAATGCCAGCGGCTCTAAAAGCAAGGATGTAGATACGGGGAACTGACGGACACATTTCCCAAGACGAAGTTCATGGTTACATATAGTCTATCTGTGGAATATTTTTACATATTCTGTACATATTTGTAAATATGGTTAAATTCTGCACAATTGATACTGATATGTAAACAACTATATTTATTAGTATAATTATACCTTTCCGTATGCCTGTGGAAGATGGTCTCTATTACTCCATAAATAACGAAATAGAAATGGGTGTTGACATTTTTGGTATCAGAGCTCAAGCGGTTCTGGAAGATCTAATAAGCGGCTTTAGTATTATTAGAATTGCATACAGATATAGTCTTGTTTACATGGTTTAAGGAATTATGAGCGGTTAGAGTTTAAGTGGTTCGAACAATGAGCATGAGGGATTATTCTTGTTAGTGAATCATGGTAACCCAGGCCAGAGTATCTATGTAGAATAGCAGTCTGTAGAGACGAGGGCACTAGGGGAGTAGGTTCGTGATAGAGCGGTATATGGGCCTCAACCAAGACCTGAACCAGTACCTTGAGAAGGGATGGGAGACACTTAACTACCATAGACCATGAATTAGAGTTAGATTTGGGTTTTGTTGCATGTTCTAGAAATGGAATAGTGCAAGTATTACATGACTTACGACCAGATCAAAACTTATAGGAGTATGTGAAAGGTATATTTTGGTGGGCCTTCTTTGCATGGAACAACCTTATTGACCAATATATGGAATATATGGAAGAAATAGACATGTTACATACAGGGGAGAGCAACTTTGATTTGGATAATTCAGATAACGTATGGATTCATACTACATTATATTTCTTTCTGGATACAACATTTTGGACCAGGAAGAAGAATCATATAGTCGAGTTAGTCCCAAACAATAATTTCAATGAGTTTATGGAGTAAATTACTGTCATGGTATAGTGATACATGTATATCGGGTGATGTGGGACCCAATCAGTATATTTTGGGTGACCGGAGTTGATTGGCACATCTTTTGAAGCATGGGCAATCATATGGAACCGACGAACAGAGACTGATAGAGCCAGTATCTATATTTTGGATGGGTACATATAAAGTTAAGCGTGCTCACCCCAGGGTAATTCTAGGATGGGTGACCTCTTAGGAAGCCATATGTATATTAAGTTATGTGATATAAAAAAGACAAGTATGTGTAGTACTGTAGTTTGTAGATTGCGTGATGCCTTCAATTTCCCATAAGTACTGTAAATATCTGTTGTATGATATATTAAACACATAAATGTACCCAAATTATTATGAAGTGACTAAAATACTCTTGCATCTATATGGAAATTTATTTTTTCTTATTTTCATTTAACGAGGTACCAAGATTATGCGTACAAGGGAAGGAGATCAGGACCTAAATTGGGAAGATAGCCATGACTCTATGCAATAAATTTGGAGTAGGATAGCACGACAACAACATATGATAAATTATCTTAGAAATGAATTGCGTGGGGTATGGCAGAGACAGGAAAGATTAGAACATCTTAAAAGACATGAAGGTGAACATAATCTACCTAGGCAACCTCAACAAGAGCCACCACCCATGCTTGTGTGGGTGGTGGCAAAGGTTTTTCAAACATGGGTGAAATGATTTGAGAAACAATAACCTCCTACTTTCAGAGGGAGATTCGATCCCCTGAAAGTAGAAGAAAGGTTATCCACATTGGAGCAAATTTTCAAAAGACTTATGTGCTCCAATGATGTTAACGTTCAGCTAGCCATCGCAAACTAGAATGAGAGATAAATATATGGTAGATGAATACAGAGTTGATTCTACAGGTATGGAATATTCTAGTGACATGGGAAATGTTCTAAGGGAAATTTAATGAAATATATTCCTCTCAATCAGACACGTTATCAAAAGAAAATGAATTCCTCAATATACAACAGGATAATGAAGAAAGCTTTGATGAGTATTTGACATGGTATATCCAACTGTCTCGACATTCCTCGTACCTAAGATATCAGGATGATGAGGAGTAAAGTTCTAATATATTGATACAAGGGTTAAAGCTAGAATTGATAAAGAAATTGATTTATAAACACTTTACAGTGTTAGCCAAGGTGGTTGAAGAGTGTCGACTCGCCGAGAATGACTTGTTAAGCTTGCACCATGATAGAAATGATGACCACAAGGATATGTCTGGTAGTGGGAGTTCCTTACAAAAATGTAAGAATCAGGGTTGTCTGGAAGGAACTATAAAAGCCTGTAGTATGCCGAAGGCCGCGGAGGTCAAAATCCCGTTAAGAGTAGAAAATACTGGTGGTATCACAAGCCATATCATCCTAGTAAATTATGTGGTGATGCGACAACAAGATACAGTTCAACTAGACAGGATCTAACTTGTCGGATTGTTATCAATGTCAAGAACCAAGGCATCTTGCTAAGAATTACCCACAAAGGCAACATCTAGAAGAGACCAGACCAGGAGCTCGTGAGGTATATGTGATAAATCATCTGAAGGCCAAAAAATCTCTTGAACTTATTGAAGGTACGATTTCTTTCAAAGACAACTCAATGCAAGTAATGCATGGTTTGAGTTTTGAATTACTTCTCATTATATATGCTCCGTAGTAATGCTTGATACTTGATTAAATTGGAAAACTAGTCCTTAATGCGAACAAAATAGAGGATAGGATAGTGGTTAGCAAATCCCTAGGTCCTTTTGAAAGATATTAGTGGATAATAGGGAAAATTAAAGTGAAATGATTTTAAACATCAATGAAATTGAGGTTTGAGTTATGATTAAGAGAATTGTAGTTAAATTTACTCCTTAGGCATTTAATATGGCTTAAGTTGCTCAAGGTATTAGAATGTGATATATGATGTGGGATGATTATGCAGTATGCCTTGTTAGAGGAATCTGATATGATGATACTAAAGGATTAGGGATAGGCTTGAATTTGATCTAAGCTAAAATAATACTTAGGTCAGAATGTGAATCTACTGCACTTTGGTTCAATTCCATGATAGAAGATTGAACCATGTGGCTAATGTGAACCTTCAGTAATGTTTTGAGGTTAGTACCCAAATATCGTGAAGGTTAGAATAGGCATTATTGATCATGAATCTTAGTGAATCTATTGGGTATAATTAAGGAAAATGATTTTCAATGTATGTGATGTAAGGTTCTAGATCTCATGAAAGACTTAAAAGTTGGGTTAGAGACTATAAGATGTAAGATCATACATGCTAGATATTGTAGTGGACCTGTATGTCCAAAGACCCTAAGACCTAGTAGACTAGTTTGTCTTTAGGTGGTGAATTTATTCAGAATAGTGTTGTGCTAGTGATGATCCATGGAATTGAAGAAAGTGATTTCCTGGCTCAATTAATATTGAGGTTTTAAGCGTAGAATTACACTTCAAGAATCAGATACAATCGTTGAATTCATTCCTTAGGGATTTGAATTGAACTAGCTAGTATGAGGTGCTACAATATGGTAATAAAATGCATTGAAAAGTGTGTGAGGTTTCTCAAGGTTGCTAGTTGTTAGTCTAGCATAGGGAAAGACTTGATCATAAAATGTTCCCATAGAAAGAATGATTGAGAGTGCATCTTTGATAGGATAAAGGATAGTAGGTCATCATGTTTTGACAACCTAATAGGCTGACGATTTCTCTAGAATTTGTTTGAAAGAATATGAATGGGCTACCCTAGAAAGGGTAATAGAATTGATAAGTAAACCTAGATTCCTATATGAATAGACAGTGCCTACACACACGAGTATTAGGATTGCCATAGTCAATGTATATATATGTAATATAATGACTGTCAAGGGATTTGAATCGACAATGGCCTTGATTGTCCATGGATACATGGTTGTATGGCTTACTAGTAATAGTCAAAATTTATTGGCGGATGTCAAATGCACCTGCTATACTTATGGACCATATGAATTAAATTTTTCATCCGAATATGCTCTGACTTTTGGCAATCTCTGTTGATAACATATTGGTAAAAGATGTTGAACCCAGTAAGGGGACAAGCAACTCTATGCCAACGTGAGTAAATGTGGGTTATGGCTTTCAAAGGTAATATTTCTGGGCCACGAAATCTTTCAGCAAGGAATCCTAATGGATCCTGGTAAAGTGGAAGTAGTACTGAACCGAGAAGGCCAGAAACTGTGGTTGTGATGCGCAGTATTTTGAGTCTTGTTCATTAGTGTGAGGGGCTTATACCAAGATTCCCCGGAACTCAACATTATGCATAGGATGATGATTATAAGAGGAGCTTCAGAAAGCTGAGACAACAATTCATTAAAGTACCAACACTGGTAATCCTGGATCCATAGTGGACCTTTGTTGTCTTCACTGATGCTAGACGGATGGATCGAGAAGGGAATTGAATCCCAAATGTGAGTAGGCATAGATTTAGATGGGAAATGATGCGAGCTGGGTGAGGGCGTATGCATCTCGTCAGCTGAAGCTTTGGGAATTGAACTATCCCATCGATAATCTTGAGTTAATGATAATAATGTTTGTACTAAATCTGGAAACATTCCCTTTATAATGTAACTGTGGAGTTGTACTGTGACCACAAATGTTGAAATATGTATATAATCAAAAAGAATGAAATATGACGCAATGTAAGTAGATAGAGTTGTTGAAAAATTTAGACTTGGAATGTAAATATCATCCAGGGTAGGCTATTGTTGTCGCTGATGCATTGAGTCGTAAAACACTGTAGGTAGTAGACATGATGATTTTTGAGCAAGAAGTTAATCGAGGATTTCGAAGATCTTAGTCTATCTAAGCAGATTTTGATCAATGGTAATAATGTCGGTGAGACAATATAAGGATATGAGAACAGCAATTTAAAAAGCTCAGATCAAGGATAGAGTGCAAACTATTAGAAACATGTAATTAAAAATGAGGATGTGTATATATGGGATTATTATATGTATAATGTCATACCTGACTAACTCATTGATCGGCAGGAGAAGCAGCTCAGAGATAAAACCCCAGTATTAGAAGAAAGTGTGAGAAAGTGTTACCCAGAATTTATGGCTACATAGATGTAGCAAATTTTTTAGACAAAATTTATTTAAGTGGGGGAGAACTGTAACACCCCAAATTTTATTCACTAACAATATATTATAATTATTTAATATGTTCAATAAAATGGTGAATAATTACGGCCAAAGGAATTGAATATTGGAAAATTGAAAGGTGAATAGTGCTTTCAGCAAAATCGCCTGCGAGGTAGTGACTTTGTCATATGGTTTTAAATTACCAACGATAACAAAAATTTATGAAATTTTCTAGAAAGAAAGTAGACATACTAAAATTTAATTTGATAGGTTACATTACTTAATAAGAGCTATATACAAAAAGTTATGAATTTTTCAATTTAGCTCAGAAAAACTGTGAATTTTTTAGAACATCAAGTAAAGATTGAAAATCAGGGAATTTTATGTTTCCAAGTGGCAAAAGGCTATATTTTTCCTTGAAACAGACTCAATAAGAGTTCTATAGCCTTTAGAATTACTCCAATATGATATCTGCAAAATTAGTTATGATTTTTCAAAGATTGGGTAGAAAATATACCAGAAAATCCTAAAATGAAAACAAAATGTAATGGCAAACTTGTACTTTTGCCAAACAAGCACCAAATTAATTATTTTCCAATTAATTGAAGTAAATTTCAATTAATTAAGAAAAATAAATAGGAAGAATATATTTGGAGTGTTTTGGTCAAATAAATATGAATTTATAGAAAATTTGAGCAAAAAAACAAATTTGACCAAAATTGAGACTTTATGTGTATACGTAACTGAAACAAGTTGTGAAGCCAATTGAGACCAAAGGGAAGGATCCCTAGGTGTCTCCTACATGTAGCATGAAGAAGGAAATCTTGGTTGAGTTTAATGACAAGGTTATATCTACATAGGATTTATGTACATAAAGTAAATTTTAGAAAATTACACAAATGATTAAATATTATAAGATATAATATAAAACAACATTTCTTCATCTTCCCCAAGCTAAAACCATCACACAACAACCCTAAGAGAGAGGAAGTGCAGAATTTTTTTAGAGAGAGAATGAGAGGAAAAAGCTTGCAAAGGTAAGTGATTTCTTTAGTAAATGGGTTCTTAATGCGTATAACTCGTTCTTAAGCTACTCTTCTATCTGTTGAAGGTGTTTGAAGCTCAAATTCTCTTATTGGAAAAGTTAGGTTTTCCGCCACCTTGAGAAAAGCCAGAGGGAGCTTCAGGTAACATCCAAAACTTCAACTCTTGATTGTTATGGCTGTTATGGACAATTTAATCAATGAAATTTCACTGGAATGTCTTTGGTTTTAATTTTTGGAAATGAGTTGGCCTAGGGGTTATGCTACTGAAATTTGGTTCAAAGGACAGTTGTAACCTAATTAAATAGTTAATAAAGTGGTTAAGAGTAGAAAGGAGCATATCTGCCGAGTCAGATTTCGAAAACCCCAATTTTTCCCGAAGAATTGTTCAGTTTGGCCAGAGCAAGAAATGGGTCTTAAAGTTGGTTTTTAAATAATTTGATGATTCCTTTGAGTTTATAAGGGAAAATTAGGTGGCGTTACAGTTGGTAACTTTTTTGAAAAGCTAGAAAAAACATAATTACGAAAATGCCCTTAAAACCCTGAATTGGTGCTGTTAAGGGTGATATTGCAATTTGATAGTGAATTTGGTAATTCCAAGTTAGAAAATGGATTCCTTGAGTAAACATATGTCAGAATAGACCATGTCAAAATTTCAGAAAAAAGTACAGCTGAATCGAGTATGGCAAGGCTGGGACTAGGTCCCGGGGGCATTTTGATAAATTTTCACCATAGTCTAATATAACCCCAATGAACACTATGGAAGTGTCTAAAATGCTACATGAATAGGTTTTAACCTAATTCTTGTATATTTTATATTCTAGGACCGATTTAGGAGCCTGAGGTCAGCACGTTTTACAAGAAGAATATTTCAAGGTTGAAAAAGGGTTCAGGTAGTAACTATTATCTCTCATACACTATATGACTATTGATATGATGTGTGTTACTATATTATGTGATATGCATAACGAACACACACTATCTAGCTTTGGTGCAGGAAAAGTATATGTACTGCCCAATGGGAGTAGTGTATGTTCCATTCGACCTAGTAAGGACTCAGCTATGATACACGATTTTCCTAGTTGTGGTCTAGGTGACATAGCTAAGGTATGCTCGTATTGCCTAGCTATATTTGGTGACTCGGATGAGGTACACGTAGGGGTTGTAACTTGGTGTTTGGCATTGAATTTTGTGTACACACATGGATTAGTGTGAATTTTCATTGTACTTTATATGGTGCATTGCATGTTTAATTCTCTTATTTTATATATTTAATAGTATGTTGCTACTAAGATTCTCTAGAATCTCACCCCTTTTTCTGAACATAATTATCTCAGCGGGTGCCAGCGGCTTTAAAAACAAGGATGTAGATACAGGGAACTAACGAACACTTTTCCCAACATAAAGTTCGTGGTTATATATAGTCTATCAGTGGAATATTTTTGGATATTCTGTACATATTTGTAAATATGGTTAAATTCTGCACAGTTGATACCGGTCTATAAATAACTACTTTTATCAGTATAATTATACCTTTCCATATGCCTTTGGAATATAGTCTCTATTACTCTATAAATATCAAAATGGAAATGGGTGTTGAAAAATAAGATGGAGGATAGATAATTAGCCAATTTGCCCTTGGTTTGCATAAAAACTACCAAGATGCCATTCGCTTATATTTCAACCGTTCAGTTTCTTTTGTCTTTGCTCTTTCTTTCTTCAAGTTGGCTGAAATATGAGGCCTTTTGGAAGAGATATGATATCAAAATATCACAATTCCACCTCCTTAAATAATAATATTTTATTGTAACTAATCACATGTCCTTGATTATTTTATTATTTCTTCTTTCAACTCGACAAGAAAGGTTTCCCATGACATGACTTGTGTCCAAATCTTATTTTTCTCTTTCCCTTCTCTTGTTCAGACAAAAATTAAGGTCCTCTGGGAAGAGATGATGATCTTCAAAAGTATCACTTGACATATTAATATTTAATTGTCAAATTAACTTATGCTAATTTGACTTTTATGTCATATTTTCATACTTGGACAAAAATGCCTCCACATGTCATAATTTGGACTAAATAAATATTTCCCCTCTTGTGTCCCTATTTAAAAGAAAATTGCATAAAGAAAAGGGAAAATAAAAGCTATCATGCTTTATTGGCCAAATGAACATTTTGTCCTTACATTCTATAATTAAACTGGGCTTTCTTCCTTCCCTTTGTGTTGGGTCGAAATTCACATGTTTCTTGAGCCCAAGAATAATATCCTTCTATTCTTCTTTGTTGGGATTCAAGAATGGGCTTTTATGAAGACACAAATCATATTTTATGTCTTATTGTGGCCTAAAATTCATGTGGCCACCAATTGTACCATTTGGTCATTTCCATTGCCACTATTAACCATTTTATTCCCTTTAGTATAAGTAATTTTGGTGACTTAAATTTGGGATGTTACATTTCTCCCTCATTCAATTAATTTCGTCCTTAAATTTTGAACGTCTACACTTTGGGGATTCTTCGAGACATTCAGTCCATCCCTCTTGTGTGCAAACTCAATAAGCATGTGACAAAAGTCATTATTTGATTTATTTCTTTCTTATGCAAGCTCACCGAGCATGCAACACAATCATCATATTCTTAGATCTTTGATAGTATTCATCATTTTTTTTATTTAATATTCACATTCAACAATCAATGTGCAATATAAACAACTGGCATATAAGATCGTACAGTCGAGGGTCTCTACCCCCATTCCTCGGGTTACTTCCTATCATATTTATAAATTAATCTGCCAGCCTAAGCACACATTGGTCCACTAGGTCTTAGGGCCTCTAGACACACTGGTCTACTATCACATAACTGGCATATAAGATCTTATAGCCTAAGGACACTGTCCCATGCAATCTTACAAGTCGAGTCTTATAGTCCAAGGAATCATCCCTATGCTTACAAGCACCTCAGGACTTATTGCCTCGAGCCTCTACTCTTTACTATTCTTAAAATATAATATTCTGTTGAAATAAGGACATACTAGTCCATCAGGTCTTATAGCTTTAGGACATACAATCTATCATCTTTGCTGAATACATATCAAGATTACCAACCTTAGGACATACAGCCCGTTAGGTATTACTACCTGGTACAAACATGTACATTAGGCTTACTGCCAACACGAGTGGGTATTTGATTCTGGAGGCTAAAATTTGGAGAGTATTCACCATTATTTTGCCCTACTACACTAGAACTCATCCCAATATCTATTTAAACATGTCATCACAAACTTTATAGTATGTGTATTTATTGACCATACAGGTCATGCCCTGTAAACCACACTGGTTTATTTCAGCTTACACCACACAAGGTATAATACTATTAGCCTCATTGCCTCACTACTCAAGGAAAATCACTACATGCCATACATGCTATGTCACTGTATACCACACCGGTCGAATCATGACTTGGGATGATCAATATTGGTGTGATTGCCAACCTCTTTGATAACCCTCAAAATTTCATATGGATTCACCATACTTTTGCTGCCCACTCTGATATTTCACAATATCAAATAAATACAGGTGGTGCTATACTATCTGCTCACATTTGTCTTACCACCTCAATTGGATCCCACTTGACCTTTGTAGCAACACACAATCAGTCATAGAGAATGTGATAATACATATGCCATGCACCATATTATGTGATAGAAATAATCACTACAATACCAGTAGCTCTACTCTACAAGTGTCCTTTCCATAATCACTCATAGCTAGCTCTTTCTGACCCATAACGTAAGGTAATTCAGATGCATGTTTTACGCCCAGCCTCTCGATTGTGGCAACCAGGACTTCCACTCGTAAGTTGCTTAACATGCTTCGATCCCAACATATATCACTATCTCTATTGGGTCACACCACAGTGAGGAAATATCACAACATGCATTCCAAGTTACAAAACATGGCAAACAGTGCATATTAATAATCACATAGTATATAAAAGATAAAGTTACTATATTGGCCTTTCTGGGATAATATTAGGTTTCTAATCTACCCTCGATCTGTGTTTTGATTTTGTTGCACCTCTCACAACTCATTACTATGATCCTAGATCATCAATCGTTATTTGATGTTCTGTTAACATGCACATGATTGGTTGCATTAGGTTAGGTATAACTTCTTGACCTTGCCAAGCACTTGTACCTCTTAATCTCATTATCTTTATGTTTCACTTGGAAACAAGGAAGAGGTATATTCCACATAAACACAAGGGTATATCTATCATTTCATACTATTTTAGGTTCACATATAAGCTTGAAATAACATATTACAAATGTTTACAATTGTCATGGAAAGCTTGCAACAACATGCAGACCCTGAACTATTATACAACATGTGCTTGCCCTTTTTCAATACTAACTCTAAAACCTCAATATGACATAGATTGGAAATCATTCTCCTCATTTACACCCAATAGGTATGGTAAGAATCAAAATCAATAGCACCTATTCTAACCTCCATGGTATTCACGTAATATCCTCAAAATGTTACTGAAGGTTCAACACTATTCACAAGATTCAAACTTCCATCATGAGACAGAACTTTAGTGCAACCAATCACATTTTGACCTAGGCACTATTTCAGCCTAGATTTGATTCAAACGCATCCTCAAACTTTAGTGTCATCAATTCAGATCTTCTAGAATCAATATACGGTATAGTCACCACTCAACATAAAGCACCATATATCATATCTACATTTATTTAACACCATGGTGTTACTAGGGATTATTACTTAGCATGGAGAAGCCTCAAAGCATTTACTACACCTCAAGTTTCCCATCACCTTATCAAATGAACTTTTCTATTTAGTACTACTGTAATAGAAAGGATTCAGATTAAAAATTGATACTTCCATCATCATCATCTCCATACTTCTAAGCATCCTTTAAATCATCTAACTAAGATGATTATTAATTATGTGGAAAACTCAAGACAGCTATTATTCCTTAAGTGTCCATAACCCTATCAACTTAACCTCCCAGGAGGTTACCCATCCTGAGATTTCCTTAGGTTAAGCACTCTTAACTTTGGTGTGCCCATGCCAAAAGGTAGATACTGGCCCTAATCGATCCTAACCACCGATACCCCGTGACTACCCTTGGCTCAAGAATTGTGCCCACATGTCCCTGGTACCAAAATGATGTGTATGGGTTGCATATCAGTGCTAGTACATGTAAGATATCAATTTTGATACCATTATCAAAACTAATACCGTTGGTGTTCTGATACTACCATTATATGCATTGATATCACTATCAAGTACACAAGTGCTACTGATACCGCCAATTGAATACTAGTACTGCCTCTATGCGCACTGATACTGTAACACCCCAAACTTTATTCACTAGTATGCCCTGTAATCCTTGTGGCATTTAATCAAATGGAATAGTGAATATTGATATATTTGGAATAGCCTCTGGTTACGAATTCTTGGTCATAGGAACTAAAACATTTAAAACTTGAAATGTAAACCATGTTGCCAGTGAAAATCCTGGGAGACAGTGAGTTTGTCATGTGATTATAAATCATCAAAAATTGTGAAATTTTATAAGGTGAAAGTAGACATCCTAAGCTTTAAATTGATAGGTAATGGGTAATTTTTAGACTTGTATACTAAAAGTTATGAATTTTTAAAGTTAGTTCAGTGAAATTGATCAACAATCCTGGCAACATTTAAACACAAAAATTTTGGGAAGTGTGAGCTTCTAGTTGGCTAAAGGCTATATTTTTCCTTGAAAATAGACTCAATAAAGGTTTTATAGTCTTTAGAATCACTCTAATTTAATGTCTATAAATAAAATTTTTATTTTTCAAAATTTGGCCAAAAAATCTGCTAGAGCTGCCATTCATCCGAAAATTAAAAAAATGTGATGGCAAATGTTGTAATTATGGGACAAATTAACATCAGTCTATTTTACTTCTCCTAAAGGCTTAGGACATGAACTTGGGCTGACTAAAAAGGGGAGAGAATTAGTTCAAGTTTAATGAGATCATATGACACAAATTACATGAAGATAAGCTCAAGTACAATTAGGTCATAAAAGTCAAACTTTTGGAAAAGTACGATCGGATCAGGTACAAAGGGGCTGGACAGGGTCCCTATGGGCATTTTGGCAATTTTTCAGATTAGAATAATATACCCAACAAAAACAATTTGGAAATGTCTGAAATAGTATATGAATGGGTTTTAACATAATTCTTGTACATTTGGAATTTTAGGACTGGATTAATAGCCTGAGTCGATTGAACGTAGTTTAAGGAACATTGCATAAGTTAAAAAGGGGTCAAGGTAGTAACTTTATCCTACATATACTATGCAATCATCTATATGTTTGTGTATGCTATCTTCTATAATTTAATTAATCAACATGGTTTTATCGAGAAGGGGCAACCGCCGAGAAGGGGCAATTAATGCGAGAAAGGCACTTTTACCTAGTTATTGAGTAACAATCCAACAAACGTGTATAGATAATGGGGCTAGAGCCCCTATCCCATGTATACATACAGTTATATTGCTCATTAATTTGTGCATAATATGGAGCATGACATATTTAATTTTCATATTTTATATGATTGATAATCTATTACTACTGAGATTCTTTAGATTCTCACCCTTTTTCATACATAATAAATATTCCAGCAAAAGCTAGTGGCGCCAAGGGCAAACAGGTAGATAAGGGCAATTGAAGGGTGCAAATCCCAAGATAGGAGCTATTTGGTTATATTAGTTTAATTTTAAACATTTTACTCAATTTGAATATATTCTATTAAGCCCTGCGGGGAGACTCCTATATGTAAACTTGTACTTAATATCAATATGTTTCCGCTGTTTCTGTATGTCTTACCAAACTTTACGCTCATTACTCGATACATATCAAAATGTTAAAGAGGTTTGACAAATACCACTCTTCTTTCATACCGTTAATACCACCTGATTCTGCTGGAACCACTCTAATACTACTATCATTAGTGGTGGTATCATGACTTTGTACACTAGTACCATCGATACCACCAACTAGGTACTGGTATAGCCTCTGCATGCATTGATACCATTGCTTCCTAATACCACTAATACCATCCTGATACCACACTGATACCATGGTTATAAATACTGGTATCACCTCTAAGTGCATTGATACCACTGCTTCTCAAATACCATCCTCATACTAGTATTGTAATGTTGACTACCCTCTAAGTAGTAACTATTTTTTTCAGGGCCTACCTATTCGTTTCAGGGGGCTTGCCTATAAGCTAGCTGAAGTAATTCACTTCGTTGTTCTTATCACTGTATAATCAACCATATCAATATCAATCATATTCCCAAAACCGCTTGGTCTGATACCAAAATTGTAACACCCTTATCTTATTTTCACTTTTCTCAGAGTTTTGCCTGCAGTTCAGTAGGTAACATAGGGATAGCATCATTATACTAATTAGGGGTGAGTAATGGGCGGGTGGGGCGGCCCCAGTGCCAAACCTGTGACCTGCCTGTTTACATTACATGGGTACGGGGCACCCCGTACTCATGACTAAACCCGTTTAACCCATGAAAAAATGGGGACGAGTATCCTTAAACAGGTCTGGACACCCCGTTTAAGATTCTGCCCAGATTTAAAAACAAACAAACTCACGCCATGCAACCATATATGGTTCAGCACTTCAGCCGATTGCCCTCCCTTATCACTATATCAACTCCCACAAGAAGTCTAATCCTTCGCATTCATCACATATTTATGGAAGAAAAATACTCCATAATAAAAAGCATCAGAGCATAACCCCTCAAAGTCTCCCCAAAGAGACACAGACGAGAATTAAAAGGCTAAAAAGGAATAAATTTTTTTCATAAGCTATCATCCATAAGACCATAATCATCTATTAAAAATACATGAGAACTAAAAGCCTTATCATCCATAATCACCAACAAAGTTCGCAGCATCCAAATCCAAAAGCTTTTTGTCCGAATTTAGAATTCAAAATTGATAAAGCTCATTCAAACAAATTAGAAAGAAATTACCTCATGGGAAAATCCAAGGCAAGAAGACTTTTTGATTATACTCGCTCTCTTTCGGCCAGCACAATGAAATTACGCTTCCTTGATGGAGAAGATTTAACAAACTTTACTGCATGCTGGATGAGTTTAATGGACTTGTTCATTTCTTTGAGACCTTCAGAAACAACAAAATTTAATATGTTAGCAGCACACTGCATTTGCAAAAACTCTCCATCACATACCAAACCATCCCAACTACTAAAACGCTTTTTTAGGATTGCAATTGCAGAATCATTGGCAGAAGTATTGCCAACTGTGATCGTAAACCCTTTGTCAATGCCTCACTAAAATAAGCAATCCTCAATTCAAAATGTGTTTTTGCAAAGTCCAATCCTCATCAATCCAATGTGCAGTCAAACACATGTAGTAGTTATTTTGTACAGATGTCCAACAATCAGTGGTAAAGGACACACGGACTTTAGAACTCTTGAAATATTTTCTCAAGAGATCTGCTTGTTCTTTATATATGCTATAACAATCTCTAGCTGCTGTCCATCTTGATGGCATTTTAAATTTGGGTTGAAACTCTTGTAGAAGTTCTGTCAAACCCTCCTTCTCCACACCTCGAAAAGGCAACAGCCTTCCTGCCTTGCTCTTGACTGAACAAGTGATGAGTTAATGCTTAATTTTCCGTAGCTGTGAACAAGCTTTGACCCTTGCTTGCTTTGTTAGGATTGTTTGGACACTTGTCCAAATGTCTCCATAATTGTTTAGTGCCATCATTTGAGGGATGACTTGCATAAGTTCTTCCACAATAGTTGTACTTTGCCCTATGTTTTCCTTTATTTTCTGCTAGTGGCAGCCCTATAAAATGGCTCCATATTTCATATGAGTCCTTCCTTTCTTTCCTAGGTTGTGATTTAGCATCTTATCCTTCACCATTGATATCATTCTCAATATTAGCAGCAGTATGTTGTGCTGTTGTCAGTCCAGTTTTGTTACCAGTTTCCCCTGCAGCATTTGTAGCTTCCTCGCGCACATTTTATGATGGAATCTATGCCTTGCCACTATATCTCTTGCATCATGAAAGTTTCATTAATCAGATTATGACAAGTGTTAAACCACCAAACTGTCAGAAAGAGGATAGCTTTTTTGCTGGCAAAATGTTTTTGATGTTGTAAAAAAATATCAAATAAAAATAAAAGGGACTTGAGGTTCAAAAGGATTTCTATATATCTATCGGTTCACAAACACGAAAATCAGTATCTCAAAGAAAATGACTTGAGCCACAGATTCAAAATGTAACATGTAATATAGATTCTTCATTATTTTTGAATTGAAATATGCTAAAGATAATGAAATATGAGACACACAACTTCAAAACTACGAGCATTGAAAATGTCTAACCTATACAAGCATTCAATTTTCGATTCATCATATATTTGGTCTTCAAAAAATATCTGATGTTTTTTTTCCACATAATGAGGCCAAAAGTGAAAAGAAGCATTGAAATCCCACTAGAGATTATCCAAAATTCAGTAGCAAAACAAACAATGAACAAACACTGGAGCCAACACCAATAAATTCATGTAATCTAGCTCTTTACACATTAAAGAAATCAGTATATCTTCATAGAAGTAGGCCAGAACTGCAAATCTAATTCACCAAGTCACCTAGACTCCATTACACAAGATTTTGCAAAATCTAAAGTCATGCAGTAGCTAGCTAGCTGTTTACACATTTCAAAAAGCCCTAAATCACACCTCAACAGATCACTATATCAGTTTATAAAGTTTTAGAATCAGTAAAACGCCAACAAACATGAATAAATTAGGTGGTTTCTCAAGTAAGACCTTGATCTCAAGAAGAAACACTTACAGATTTGAGCCGTACATCTCAATTGAAAAATCTCACATCGTGAGACTGCTGCCTGGTTGAGGTCCGCCGTCTGCAACGGATTGATGCAAAAGCATGACGAACTAACGGCTTGACGGGGAGAGGACGTTGTCGAACTTGAAGCCTAGAAGGAAAAATTGCGGCAAGGTTGAGGGCGACAAGACACTGACTTTGTCAGCTATTACCGTCAGCCAGCGAAAGGGAGCACTGGAGGTCTGGAGCTGCTGAGCAGGGAGGGCCAGAGGAACTGTGTCTGCGACAAAGTGGGTGTGGCCGTGTTGGACTAGGAGCGCCAGAGCGGCCAAGAACTCTGGGATTTTTGTGGTTTTGCCTCTAAAATGATTTAGAATTTCAGATCCAGGGTCTCGGTTAAAACTCAAAACAGTTGAAAGTCGATTATTGCCATTTGCTTTTACGGGTTTGCCTATTTGCCTACGTTAAACCCAAAAAAAAAAAACATTTGTTACACGAGTAACGGGTCGGTACGGGTACCCTGTCCTTGAACCCGTGACCCACCCGTTTAAATAAACGGGCTCTAAAAGTTTGTTTCCCGTTACAGGTCCAATACAGGCAGGTTTAAACGAGCCAAATTTCTATGAGGAGCGGGCAAACTGGCAGGTCACACGCGTTTTGCTCGCCCCTAATACTTATATTTTTGGTACAATATACTTGATTATAATATAGAAATTCCCAACAATGTTATACATAATATTACAGAGCTTTAAAATAATTAAAAGCCTATAGATAACCAACTCCTCTTCCTGGTCTACACCGGGAGCGTATGTAGTCAAAACTTATATCTTTGTCCTTAAAGCCACTTCTTTCTGTTTCCACCTCTCTAAATGGATGGCAAGGGAGGGTGAGATTCAAGAGAATCTCAGTAAGAAACAATTACCATAATGCAAGCATAATATATGCTATGTGCATGACATGTTAGCTTTAACTAGATGCATGCCCCATAATGACATTTTTGCATATTCAATGTTTCATGCGATAAAACTATGGCCACAGTATAAATAAAAATAGAGCTTCATTATTCAAATATGATCCACACAATCAAGTAAAGCAATAACATACATCACTACACAAGCAGAAATATCAACTACATGCAACTAAAGTAAGTTCCCTACCTCTGGTCTTTGAGTCCTCCTCTTGTATCTTTTCTTTTTCATCTATTGAAGATGCTTCTTCTTTAACACATCATGGCCCTAGATCAATAATCATATCATTAGGGTCTTTGCATTAGGCCCAATGTGTAGCTAATGGGCCTATACTAATTCCAAGTGCTTGAATCGACCTTTGTAAATTACCTTTATCACCAACTGACATTACATTTTCATTTTAGCATTAGATGTAAATCTGGCAATTTTTCACAGAACTTTGAAAAATCATAACTAATTCTAAAAAACTTTGATTAGGGTGATTCAAAATTCTATGTAACAATTATCTATCCAGCTTTAATGGTCTAACTTCAAACACTCATAAATTTTTATGTACTTACTCAATTTCTACCCATCAACTATCAAATTAAATGTCTTTATGTGTACTTTAAATTTACAAAATCTCAGGGTCAATGGATAAAATTTAGCCATTCAAAAACGCACTACAACCATACTGCCTTTAGAAACAAAATTCAGGCAGTTTTAAACATAAACTTCCAAAATTGTCATAAATCATGATTTAACCATAAACACATGATTAAACCTTAAAAACACCCCTTGGACAAAAAATGAACAATAAACACCCTAAAAAATTTTCATGCAAACAATAACCCAATCAAATCAAAAAGAAGCCTACGGTAAGTGAGACAACACCAAACACGTCCAATTAAAAATATAAAATCGTAGAAATGAAGCTTAGGAATAGTAGAAGAAGGTTTGTGAAAGGTATTTTGAGAGGAAATGTCAATTCAAAGGTAAATAGGCTCCAGAGCTCAAGAATGTGGACTATTCATTTTCTCTCTTTCCTCTTTCATTTTCTCATGTTTTTTTTTCTGACTTTCCTCTCCGTTTATGGCAGGTAAACGAAATTAATAAGAGGGAGGAGAGATAATTAGTCAATTTGCCCAATTTGCCCTTGGTTTGTATAAAAACTACCAAGATGCCATTTAGTTGGATTTCAATCATCTAGTTTCTTTTCTCTTTGCTCCTTCTTTCTTCAAGTTGGCTGAAATATGAGGCCTTTTGGAAGAGGATATGATCTTAAATATCACAATTTTGCCTCCTCAAATAATAATATTTCATTGTAATTAATCATATGTCCTTGATTATATTATTATTTCTTCTTTCACTTGGCCAAGAAAGCTTCCACATGACATGACTTGTGTCCAAGTCTTATTTTTCTCTTTCCCTTCTCTTGTTTGGAAAAAAATTAAGGTCCTCTGGGATGAGATGATGATCTTCAAAAATATCACTTGACATATCAATATTTAATTGTCAAATTAACAATGCTAATTTGACTTTTATGTCATATTTTCATACTTGGACAAAAATGCCTCCACATGTCATAATTTGGACCAAATAAATATTTCCCCTTTTGTGTCCCTATTTGGACGAAAATTGCATAAAGAAAAGAGAAAATAAAAGCTAACTTGCTTTATTGGCCAAATGAACATTTTGCCCTTACAATTTATAATTATAGTGGGCTTTCTTCCTTCCCTTTTGTGTTGGGCCGAAATTCACATGTTTCTTTAGCCCAAGAATTATAGCCTTTTATTCTTCATTGTTGGGCTTCAAGAATGAGCTTTTAAGAAGACACAAATCATATTTTTTATCTTATTGTGGCCCAAAATTCATGTGGCGAACAATTGCACTGTTTAGCCATTTCAAGTGGCACTATTCATCATTTTATTCCCTTTGTCTTATAAGGAATTTTGGTTACTGAAATTTGGGATGTTACAGTTTGTTAATAGAAGAGAGATCTATTTATTAACCTAGCATTGCCATTGTAAGGTTGGATCGTAAGACTATTTTTACTAGTTTATTACACGAGAATGAATAAGCTTTTTGAAAATATATGTTGGTTTTGACTTGAGAGAGCGTAATCAAATAGGGTTTACATCTTAGGCAAACACATATCTTCTTTGATTGCCAATTGAGGGTGAATTAACTAGGTTCATGATGTAAGAAGGGAATAGATAATCATAGGTCTTTAAGATATTTGTGAAGCTAAGTCCAATTTGCTTTTCATTATTCTCTTTGAATTCTTAAAACTAAACAAAAACTTGTTTTAGCTCAACTAAATTGAATTCACTAAACCTCTTGCTTGACCACTTTTTTAATCAAATCTCTGCCGAAATGATCTACACTTATTACTTTATTACTTAGCACAACCCGTATACTTGTGGTGCAAACAATCCCTTTTGAAGATGTCTTCTAAAAACTATTTCTTATTCATTTTTTAAGATATAGGAATAATTTCAATGAGTATTACATATTTTCTTCGTATAAACTATAAAAAAGTAGTGCATTAGTGACAAAATTTGATGATTTTATGATTTTGTCATAAAATATACTTTCACTAATTGATCAATGACAAAATTTCATTGTTAAATTAGTTTAGCGACAAAACTCTGTTACTACTGTTTTTTTAGTATGCCCATGATTGAATTTTTAATTTGACATATCATTTAAATTTAAATATAATTATGTAAATATATATATCATAATTATATTAAAATAATATGATAGGTGGATTATAAAAGCTTCAATAATCTTATAGGTTAGTAACATGAAAATTCTCCCATAAATGGGAGGGCGCAGATTTGATCTCAGTTTCGTTAGCGCCAGTACACACTTCTTAATTAGAACAAAAACGCTTGCGGGGGTTGATTTAAACTAGTTGAAAAAAATTGTTCCAAATAAAGTCTCAAGCTTCGCACAAAAATTACGGAATTCATTGTCCAACCCAACGGAGCCATTTATTTTGACCATTTTTAAAAACTATAGTACCAAGTTTCAGTTCTTTTATATTAATTATTGGCGTGGATTTTTATCCTTCAATTTTATTTTTGGAAAAATGATATATAGTTCCAATACAAGGATGATGATGAGACAGATAGCTTGGTCTATCTCCTGTTGAAATTTGCAAAATATTCCCCAAGTTTATATATATATATATAATCCTTAAATTATAACATAGCTTAGTTATAGATCTTGGAATATAAGCTGTAAATGCTAAAAGTACAACTGAAATATATAAATTTTAGAAGATGATTTTACAAATTATAACATGATGTAAATTGAGTTGTAATTTTCGTTAGCTGTAAACTGGGTAGTGTTTAATATTTACAATTACAACACACAATCAATGAATTATATAACTGCTATACGTAGTTAACAAAGTATTGTACTTTCATTATCAGAATCTCTTTTAGATGGTTAATTAAGAACATTAAATAGAACTTCCTAGGCTCAAATATACTCCCTCAGGTCCTTTTCATATTATATATACAATACAAAAAACATGAAATTACAGACATAATTTCCATCGGAACTGATGGAAGTTCTAATATAAAAACAATTTCATCAGTAATTCAATCCAAAAATATATTTATTGACAAAATTAGCGATGGAATTTTTCTGTAGGTAACTTTTGATAGAATTCTACTGCTAATTTGTTGGTAAAGTTACTGAAAGATTACCGACAAAATAATTCATCCCTTGGTTAAGGATTCAACTCAATTTGATAAGGATTCATTGCGCACGAGGTCATCGGTTCAATTCCTCCCTTAGTCACAAAATGCAACAAATTTGTGACATGGACAACACGCACATGTTGACGCGTGATTAAAGGACACTTAGTCCTTGAGAGATGACGTGGTAGTTGTTAGTGCAAGTAGTTCACCCAAGTGTGCGGTGAATTGGGTGAGCAATAAAAATTAAAACGATAAATGACAATTGATATAATTTAAATTGGAGTCAAGAGTTAAAAAAGATATCACCGAAGTAAACATCGTGGTTTATACTAGTTTGGTTACAACTACTTTGACATAAGTCTAGTCCTTAGAGTCCCTATTAGATTTTCACTATAACTTCCAAGATTCAGTTGATTCTTGGGACTTTAGTACACTGCAAACTCCTTCACTAAACGCTCTCTCTACCTTACACAATGTAATTCAATTCCCAACTTAAGGTTCCACAATCTTAAGTAATCTCAATAATGAATTTTGAGTTTGTAATGAAACTCACTCTCATAGAGTAAATGAATAATTACTGAAGTATAGAGTATAGAAAGAACAAAGAACAAAGCAGGTGAATATACACTACTACAGAGGATAGATATTACTACCCAAGAAGACGTCTATTTTAAAAAAAGGGAAGTTAAAAGAAAATGTGGTGACAATTTTGTAATATTGGAGCAGAATTTTGAGTTTACCCTTTAGGCGTCCCTTTTTGAATGGGGATGCCTAGAGGTATTCTTTATGTTAGACCCTTATCTTATTTTCACCTCTTTTAAAGTGCTTATGCAGAGTTCGGTGAGCAACATAGAAATAACTTGAATATACTGATATATTAATACAAGGTACTTGATTACATCATAGGTTTTTCCCCATAGGATTTGATAATATATACAATTTTATGTCGAAATTATCCAAAATATAAAAATTAAATTAATACAACCAAATAACTCTAATCTCGCGATCCGCACCCTTCAACTGCCCATCTTGACCGTCTTGCCCTTAGAGCCATTGGTTCCCACTAGAATATTATTATTTATGAAAAAGGGTGAGATTCCATAGAATCTAAGTAGTAACATACTATAAATCATATAATATGCGTAAAGTAAATATGTCATGGTCCATGTTATGCACAAATTAATAAACAATATAACTGCATGTATACGTGGGATAGGGGCTTAACCCCCACTATTCGTACACCTTGTTGGATTGTTACTCAACAACTAGGAAAAACTGCCCTTCTCGTACCAACTGCCCCTTCTCGGTAGACCATGTTGATTAATTAAATTACAGAAAATGGCATACACAAACATATAAACATTGGCATAATGTATGAAGGATAAAGTTGCTACCTTAAACCCTTTTCACCTCATAAAGCATGCCTCAAAGTTTGTGCCAACAACTCGGCTCACAACTCGATCCTAAAATTCTAAATGTACAAGAATTAGGTTAAAATCCATTCATGTACTATTTTAGATAATTCCAAAGTGTATTTGGTGGTTATATAAGTGTATATTAAAAATCACAAAAATGCCCCTGGGGACCTGGCTTGGCCTCTTTGTACTCGGTCTGACCGTACTTTTTCAGAAATTTTGACTTGGGCTATTTTTACATATTTTCGCCCAAGGAATCCATTTTTGGCCACATTTTTTTTAAAATCACTACCAAATTACAGTTTTATGCTTGGCAGCCCCTAATTAGGGTTTCAGGGGCGTTTTGGTCATTTCTCTTTCTAGGGCTTTTCTGAAAAAGTATTCAACATAAACCCAACCTAATTTTCTTCCTAAACACAATGGAATCATAAAAGTGTGAAGATCCAGCCCTAATCCCTCTATCCTTGCTTGGCCAAAACATAGGGAAATAAAAGGGAAAAATTGAAATATTTTATTTTCAACTTTAAATCCTTGTTCCTTTTTACTCCTAATCACTTGATTAATCATTTAAACACCTATTACCCAAGATTTGAGGAAATTTGGGCAGCATAACCCCTTAAGGTTAACACTTCCCAAATTTACAAATCACAACAAACAAGCCATAAAACCACCAACAACTTTAACAACAACAATAATAGCATCAAGGATTTGGGGTTGTGATGTTACCTTTGGATTTCTTCTTCCTCTCTCTCTCTCTTGGCCAAAACTTTACCCTCCTCAAACCTTAAAATTTTTCTTGCTAAACACAAGGAATCATGGAGAAGAGAAGCTTAGAGAAGGAATTTTACAAGCTAGAAGCTAAATCACAAGAGAAATCACAACTTACCATGAGATTTCTCTTTTTTTTCTCCCTGAGCTTCAAGAACTCACTCCGACTCTTTCTCTAATGCTTGGTCAGCTGAAATGAGGAGGAAAGATGAAGGGAGTGTTGTCATAAAATATCTCCTTTTCCCTTAATTATTTTAATTACCAAAAATTTGACTTTTGAGGCATAAAGTACTTGACCCTAGCTACATGTAAATGTTGTAATAAGCTCCATTAGATTTAAACTAATTGTCCCCCTCTTTAGTCAGCCTAAATTCACGCCTAAGGGTATATTAGAAGAGCAAAATAGGCTGCTGGAATTTATTCCATAATTACAAGTTTGCCATAACATTATTTTCCATTTTTGGAATAATTGGCAATTCTTGCAGATTTTCTGACCAAATTTTGAAAAATCATAACTTTATTTGTAGAACTTCAATTGAGGTGATTCCAAAGGCTATGAAACCCTTATTAAGTCTAGTTTCAATGAAAAATAAAGCCCTTAACCAATTGGAAGTTCAACATTCCCAGAATTTAAATCTTTAAACGCTGCCACTGAAACTTTCTAGTTTCATTGGGTAAATTTCAAAAATCCATATCTTTTAGTATAAAAGTTCAGAATTTACTCATTACCTATCAAATTCAAGCTTAGGATGTCTACTTTGATTTTGCGAAATTTCACAATTTGTGGACATCATTTGGTCATCCAAAACCACATGACAATCTTGCAGCCTCACCGGAAATTACATTGGCAGCAATATTCAAATTCCAATTTTCAGTGTTTAATTCCCATCATCATGAATATTCACCATTCTATTTCATTAAATTCCACAAATTTTACAAGGCGTATTGGTGAATAAAATTCGGGGTGTTACACTTTAGGAGTCCCCAAGCCCAAAAGGGATGCTAAAGGGTACCTTTAGGCGTTTCTCAACCAAAAGGAACACCTAAAGCTTGCATTACTTCATTAGTTTGCCACTCTTCAAATGAGGAATCCGGAGACACTATTGTTTTCCCTTATATTTTTAATCCTTATCATTTGATTATGCTTAGAACCACAAGTTTTATTTTAAAAGAAAAACTATAGGGAGTTTTATTATTTTTTCCTGATAAAGTAATGTATATGCTGGCTGATCCATTAACTCTACTAATGTCACTCAAACTTAACTTGCAAGTGTCAAACATAGCTTAATTATAACAAATTTACTCTTTAAAATTTCTCTATTCCTTCGTTCTGAAAACAAGAGTGAGTTTAAAGTTTAATCTTCTCCAACCCTTGCGATAATTATGAGATTTTTTCCAAAAATATTATTGAGATGAATTGAGTTTCAAAAACTTCTTAGCCTTAAGTAATCAAAGCCTGATGAGAACATACACTTGTAAATAAGTAACATAACTTATAAAATTACATGAGTACACATACACAAAACTATACTCCTAGATCTCTTTAAAATTGAAAAAATTTAAGAACTCTCTGTGAGAGATTTACCCCAAATAGGATCAAAATAAGTTATATTGTGAAGTACTGCAAATTAAACATGTATTAGACTAAATTGTGTTGCCAACCCAAAAATAGGAATTTAACTTTATGGTTTTCGGTATTTAGTTTTTTGTACATAAGCATTCTCATAAAGGGCTTTGGACTTTCTACAAGGTAAAAAGGGTACCTTTAGGCATCCCTTTTTCTTTGGGATGCCTAAAGCACCCTTTAGGCATCCCAAATTCAAACTTGGGGTGCCTAAAGTAGATGTCTCAAGTTTGAATTTAGGACGCCTAAAGGCGCCCCGTTGCATGTTAGACACTTGCCAGATATGACTACTCCTAGCTCCTTCTTCAATCAAGTCAAATTTTGTTCCCTCCTCCTCCATCTTCTTTCTTCACACTTTATCATCATCTCCTTCTTCACTAGCTCATTCCCTCCTCCTCATCCGTCTTCACTCCTCCTCTTCCACCATCTTCACACTCATTCCCTCCTCTTCTGTCTTCATTCACTCCCTTATTTCATTTTCTCAAGCTTCCATAAGTTCACTTCACTTTCAACAAGAGTTGATGCTCTCCCCCTCTCACCACTGTCGTCCTCCCACTACCATGGTCATGTTTCCTTAGTAGCTCACAAATACCAAGCTCCTCCCTTTTCCTCTACATCGTTGGCCTTGATCTCCCTCTAAGTTGGTTTTTTCTAAATAGAATGCTTTGTTTTAATTATGAGAAAAGAATAATATATATTGTTTAGGGACCTCACAAAATTTTGTTTTTATTGAATGAAAGATTATTGTATCAATGGCCATAAAAAAACAGCGATGTCAAAATGTTTAAGGGCCTCACGAAAGTAGTGTCCATGAATGTTTATGTAACTTCACTAGTATAGTGTGTTGCTTCCTTAAGTATATTTGTCCTAGTATTGTTTATGTAGGAAAAAAACAAAGAAAAATGTTTCATGTTAACTGAAATATATGCATGTCAAACCCCATACCATTTTGATATACACAGAGTAATGAGCCTAAAGTTCCATAGGGCATACAGAAATAGAAGAAACATACTGACATTAAGTACTTATTTACTTATAGGAGTCTCCCCGCAGGGTTTGAAAGAATATATACAACTTATCCAAAACGTCCAAAATTTTAAAATTAAACTAAATATAACCAAACAACTCTAATCTCGGGATCCATACACCTCAACTGCCTGTATATATTATTTTGCCCTTAGAGCTACTAGGTTTTGCTGGAATATTTATTTATTAAAAAAAAGTGAGATTAAAAAGAATCTCAGCAGTAACATACATTCGTTAATATAAAATGCGAAAAGTAAATATGTCATGCTCCATGTTGTGCAACAACTAACAAACAAAACACATCACAGCATGTATACATGGGTTAGGGGCTCAATTCCCCACTATCTATAAACCTCAGTTGAGTTCTTACTCAACAACTAGGTAAAAGTGCTTCTAGCATTAATTGCCCTCCTCGGCAAAACCATGTTCATTAATTAAATAATAGAAGATGGCATACACAAACATATAAAACATTAGCAAAGTGTATAAATGATAGAGTTACTACCTTGTGTCCCTTTTTGTAACAGAAACAGTTTCTAATTTTGTTCCACTCAGGAACCATAGTTTGATTCTAAAATTCTAAGTTTACAAGAATTAGATTAAAACTCATTCATGTATCACTTTAGACTCTTCTAATATATTTTTGTTGATTATATTAGTCTAAAACTAAAAAATTACCAAAATGCCCCTAGGGACCTAGTCTAAGTCCTGTTTTACCCGGTCCGATTGTACTTTTTTAGAAATTTTAACCCCGGCGAATCCTACATAGTTTTTCATGTATAACCCATTTTTAACCTCGATTTTCACAAAATCACTGTCAAATGACAATTTTGCCCATAACATCCCCTATTTAGGTTTTTAGGGGTATTTTCATAATTTCACTTTTTAGGGCTTTTCTTACAAACTGATCAACATCAACCCTACATAGTTTTCCCTCCTGAACACAATAGAATCATCAGATTAATGAAATTCAAGCCCTAACCCCTATTTCTAGCCTTGGCTAAAAATTGAGCCTCGAAAAAGGGGAATTGCAATTATTGAGATCTAACCTCTAAAACTCCTTCCTTTTTCATCCTAATCACTTGTTAACCCTTTTAAACACATACCAGATGTGATTTGAGGAAATTTGGGAAACATAACATCGTAGGGTTTCTATTTCAAAATTTACAAAATGAACAAATAATCCACAAATTAAGCCAACAATAACAATATATCAAAGGATTTGAAGTTCTTGAGGTTACCTAGGATTTCTTTACGTTCTCTCTCTAAAATCGTCCTCCCTCTCTCTCTTCACTTGAATATTTGCTTGCTACATATGGTTTCCATGAAGATCAAGAGATTAGAGAAGAGATTACACAAGTTGGGAGGCAAAATCACATGAAACTACAAGTCTTGTGTAAGAGCCTTATCTTATTTTCACCTTTTTCAGAACATTTGTGGAAAAAGATACGTTATTCAGTGGGCAACACAGGAATAACAAGAATATATTGATATTATTGAAACAATATTGCTTAAGTAGAATACAAGAGTTCCTAACAGGGGTACATATTATTACAGACCTTTAAATAATAAAAGGTCTTCAGATAACCAACGTCTTCTCTTAATCTTGACCAAAACCTTCAATTATCAGTAAATACCATTTTGTCCTCGCAGCCCCTTTTTGCTACTGCAAACTTCATACATTTATGGAACGGGTAAGATTTGAGAGAATCTCAGTAGTAACACAATCATTCATATAAAATGAAAAAAAAATTAAATATGTCATGCTCCATGTTGTGCAACATATTAACCACACAAACAATCATCACGATATGTATACATGAGTCAGGGGCTCAATCCCCCACTATCCGTAAATCTCAATTGGGTTTTGGTTCAACAACCAAGCACACCTCGGTTAGGTCTTACTCAACAACCAGGTAAGTGTGCCTCCATATATAAAATGCCCTCCTTAACAAAACCACATTCATTAATTATATCACAGAAGATGGCATACATAAACATATAAATATTAGCATAGTGTATAAAAGATTAAGTTACTACCTGATGTCAAACCCTTATCTTATTTTTACCTTTTTTAGAATGCTTATATGCAATTCGGTGAGCAATACAGGAATAACATAAATATACTAATATATTGATATAAGGTACTTGATTACATCACAAGTTTTCCACGCAGGGTTTGATAATATTTACAAATTTATCCAAAATATTCAATAATAAAGACAAGATATAACCACTATCTCAGGATCCACACCTATTAATTTCTTGTGTCTACCATCTTGCCCTTGGAGCTGCTAGTTCCCACTCGGACATTTATTATTTATAAAAAGTGTGAGATTTCAAGGAATCCCAGTACCAATAGATTATCATATATATAAAATGCAAAAAGTAAATATGTTATACTCCATGTTATGCGTAAATTAATGAACAATATAACTACATGTATACATGGGATAGGGGCTCAACCCCACTATCCATATACCTTAGTTGGATTGTTGCTCAACAACCAGGTAACAGTGCCCTTCTTGTAATAACTGCCCCTTCTTGATAGACTGCCCCTTCTTGGCAAACCATGTTAATTAATTAAAACACAAACAATGACATACACAAATATATAAACCATGGCATAATGTATAAAGGATTAAGATACTATTGTAAACCTTTTCACCTTCTAAAGCGTGCCTCAAAGTTCGTGCAAATGACTCAGCTCTCAAATCGCCCTAAAATTTTAAATGTACAAGAATTAGGTTAAAACCCATTCATGTACTAATTTAGAAACTTCCAAAATGCTTTTAGTGGTTATATGAGTCTATATTGAAAAGTTACCAAAAAGCCCCTGGGGTTCGGCCTGACCGTACTTTTCCCAAAATATTTACCTAGGCTATTCTTACATATTTTTGCCTAAGGAATCCATTTTCGGCCTCGATTTCTCTGAAATCACTGTGAAATGATAGTTTTTCCCTTGGCAGCCCCTAATTAGGGTTTCTGGGTTGTTTTGGTCATTAACTTTCTAGGGCTTTTCTGAAAAAATGTTCAATAATAACCCCACCTAATTTTCCATCCCGTACGTAATGGAGCCATCAATTTCATCAAAATCCAGCTCCTAGCCCCATTTTTAGCCTTGGCCAAAACTTAGGTCAAGAACATGGAAAATTGAAATCTTTTAATTTCAGCTCAAATTCTTGTTCCTTTCTACTCCTAATCACTTGATTAATCATTTAAACACCTATTACCCAATATTTGAGGAACTTTGGGTAGTAAAACCCCTTAGGGTTAACACTTCCCTAATTTACAAATTGCAATAAACAAGCCACAAAACCACCAACTACTTCAACAATAACAACCACAACACCCAAGGATTGAAGGTTTTGAAGTTACCTTTGACTTTCTCATTATTTCTCACTCTAGTTGAAATCCTCCTCCTCCTCAAACCTTGATTTTTGCTTGCTAAATACATGGAATCATGGAGAAAGGAAGCTTAGAGAAAGGATTACACAATTTAGAAGCCAAAACACCAAGGAAAATCATACTTACCATAGGTTTCTCTTTCTCCTTCTCTCTAAACTTCAAACTCTCTCTCTCTCCACTCTTCTCTTATAGCTGTCGGTTTTGTGAAAAATGATGAAGGAGAACTGCTTTTATAAAATATCTTGCATTTTCCCTTGATTTAATTAATTAACCAAATCCCAAAATGTTGACTTTTGTGTACTTAGATATTATCTACATGTAATGGTGTTTTAATGCTTCATTGAAATTAAACTAATTCTCTTCCCCATTCTGTCAACACGCATTTCTATTTTGATATACGCAGGGTAATAAAGACCAAGTTCCATAGGCAAACAGAAAAGTACAAATATACTGATAAAAGTATTTGTTTACAAACCAGAATCAATCATTCAGAATTTGATAATATTTACAAATATTACAGAATATCCAAAAGTATTCTAAATATAGACTATACATAACCATAAACTTCATTTCAAGAAATGTGCTCGTCAGTTCCTCGTATCTACGTCCTTGCCTTTTGAGCTGTTGGCACCCGCTGAGATATTCTTGTTTAGAAAAAGGGGTGAGATTCTAAGGAATCCCAATAGCAACATACGATCAAACATATAAAATGCGAGAATTAAATATGCAATACACTATATATTGTAAATGAAAATTCACATCGAATCTTGTGTGTACACAAAACTTAGGGCCAACAATCCAGTTGGAACCCCTACATGTACCTTAGCTGAGTCCCTGACTATAGCTAGGTAATATCCATAAAGCATTACTATGTATCATAGCTGGGTCCTTACAAGGCTGGATGGTGCATATACTCTTCCCATAGGACAGTACATATACACTTCCCTCACCATAACTAGATAGTGTGTGTTCATTAATCATATCATAGAATGCGGTAACATGCATCATATGAATGGTCATATAGTATATGAGAGATAATAGTTTCTACATAAACCTTTTTTTACCTCGAAATGCTTGCCTCGTAAAACTTGCCAACCTCAGGAACCTAACTCGGTCCTAAAATATCAAATACACAGGAATTAGGTCAAAACTTATTCATGCACCAATTCAGACACTTCCATAGTGTTTATAGTGGCTATATTAGCCTATGGTGAAAATTTACCAAAATGCTTCCAAGGACTCGGCCTGACCTTACCGTACCTTGTCAAACCGTACTTTTCCCAATATTTTGACATAGGCTATTCTGGCATACTTTCACCCATGTAATCTATTTGTGGACTCAAATTTATCAAATTCACTATCAAAAGACAGAAATTCCCCTGAAGCTCTGCTTTCCGGTTTCAGGGGTATTTTCGTAATTATGCTTTTTTGGGCTTTTCCTAAAAAGTGACCAATTGTAACCCTACCTAATTTTCCCTCCTGAACTCAATGGAATCATCAAATCATTCAAAATCCAACTCCTAGCCCCATTTCTAGTTCTAACCGAATTGAATAAAACTCCTAGGAAAATTGGGGTTTTCTGATTCCAACTCTGCAGACGTGCTCCTTTCTACTCCTAACCACCTTATTAACTATTTAATTATGTTATAACTACCATTTGGACCCAATTTCAATAACATAACGCCTAGGCCACCTCTTTTCCAAAATTTAAAACCACAGAAAATCCGGCAAAATTTCACCGACTAAATTGTCCACAGCAGCCAAAACAATCAAAGATTGAAGTTTCAAAAGTTACCTCAAGCTCTATTTGGCTTTTCGCAATGTGGCTGAAAATCCTTTCTTCCCAACAAGAAAATTTGAGCTTCCAACACCTTGAATTACATGAAAGAGAAGCTTATGACCAGTGTTATACGCGTTAGGTACAAATTCACCGAAGAAATCGACCTACCTCATGAGATTTCTTCCCCTTCTCTCTCTAAAATGCTCTCAACTCTCTCTCTCTCTCTCTCTCTCTCTCTTTTATGGCTGAACTGGGGCATCGATTTCGAGCATATGAGGAAGAGGATGATGATATAATATTATATCCCATATTTTACTTAATTATCTTATTTCCAAAATTCCAAAAATTGAGTTTTATGTACATAAACCCTTAACTTTATGTAACCATGTCATTAAGCCCAAGAATCATACAACAAATATTTCCTTCTTCATGCAACATGTAGGATATGCCTAGGGGTCCTTCTCTTTGGCCTCAATTGGCTACAAAACTTGTTCAAGTTACTTATACACTTAAAGTCACAATTTTGGTCAAATTTGCATTTTCGCTTAAATTTTCCATAAATTCATATTTATTTAACCAAAATACTCCAAATATAATTCTCCCATTTATTTTCATTAATTAATTGAAATTAAATTCAATTAATTTTGTGCTAAATTGGCAAAATTACGATTTTGTCATTACCTTTTTAATCTAATTGCTTTTCTTCTTTTTATTTGGACAATTTCCATTTATTTTTGATCAAATATTTTCTCTATTATTTCTCCATGTTTGGACCTTGATATTGAGTTTTTTAAATTACCCAAATTAATTCCATTATTATTTTTGGCCAATTTCTCATGAAAATAAATATTTATAAAAGTCATAAATTGCAAATTCATGAATATTCACCATTTTATTTAATTTCTCAAATATTTACAATATATTTCGTGAATATAAATTTTAGGGTGTTACACTTTCCATGGCCTATAAAGACGTCCAAGAGCCCTCTTCCAATGCCATATTGGGCTTCATATAATAAGTTCAATCCATATGTACACTTAATAATATTTTATTCCAATTTCACATGTGCTCAACTTTAGGCAATTATAATTTATTCTCTTGCCTTAATATAATGAAACTTAGCATGATTATGAGTCAAATAATTATTTTTCCTTCTATTTCTTTATTCCACAATCTACACAAATGCTTTACATTTATTTTTCTAAAATTGGCAATTTTGGCATATTTTCTGATCAAACTTTAAAAAATCATAACTTTATTTGTACAACTTCAATTGGAGCGATTCCAAAAGCTATAGAACCCATAGAGTCTCATTTCAAGTCAAAAATATAGCTTTAAGCCAATCAAAAACTCAACATTGACATAATTCAAATCTTTAGATGCTACCACTGATGCTGATCAATTTCTCTGGGTAAACTTCCAAAATATATATCTCTTTGTGTACAACCCCAAAAATACTCATTTCATATCGCATTAAAGCTTAGAATGTCTACTTTCATCCGGTAAAATTTCATAATTTTGGGCATCATTGATCATCCAAAACCACATGAAAAATTTACTGCCTCACGGAACTTTTACTGGTAGCAATGTTTTCATTCTAATTTCCAATGTTTAATTTCTATGAATAAGAATTTATAGCCAAAGGCTATTCAAATTATATCAATATTAACTATTTTATTCTATTTAACACACCAAAGGTATAAGGAATTTTGATGACCGAAATTTAAGGATGTTACACCTAAAATAGCCCTTTCCCGCTTAACCATCTAACTATCTTGATTTGGCTCGGCCACAACTGTCCGGTCCTAAAATTCTAAATCTATAAGTAACTGGTTATTACTTAAACTATGACTGTATCGAATCATAGTTTGTTGATTATCTATCACAGCACTAACAATTTCTGCACAGTACAACTCAGCACAGTGCAATTTCATTGTTTTCTAGAAATTGGTAGATTTTTCTATCAAATTTGGAAAATCATAATTAATTCTAGAAATATCACATTTGACTGATTTCAAAGCCTACATGAAGCTCTTTAAATTTATTTTCATGGAAAAATACCCTAAGTTGGTCACTAGACTCATTATTCCCAGAAATTCGCCAGACATAAGCTGTTCCAGATTTCTTTCAAGAACCAAGGCACAAATTCAAAAATCCATATCTTTTAGTATACAAGTCCATAAATTCTGTTCCATCTATCAAATTAAAGCTCTACATCTCTACTTTAATCTTGGAATGTTTCATAGCAATTGAACTAGGTTTGGCTAATGAAATTCACTGCACAATAACGCTGCCTCTAGTGAACAAGCAACCAACATGTAATTTATGCTTCAATAAATTACATATTTATATACAAACATCCAAAAATCATGAACACCAATATTCCCCCATAAGTTTCCCTTGTAAATCCAATGGAACCATCAAAATTACAAAATTCCAGCTGCTCCCAACTGTTCTGTACTTGGATGAAATTTGGGTTCTTAGGAGGGGAAATGTGTTTTCTTCATTTCTCTTCTTTAATCATTTCCTTTCTACTTCTAATCACATGATTAACTACTTAAACACTAAATGAACATGATTAGAGGAAATTTTGGGAGCATTTCACCATAGGATTTCATACTTCCCAATTTACAAATCAAGGAAAACCAAGTCAAAGTCAACTACAACCACCATAACAACATTATATTACAGAACAAGATCAAAGTTTGCATATTACCTCTTGATTTCTTGGCTTTCTCTCTCTAAAATGTCATTGTTCACTCACTCTCTCTCTCCCCTCTTAATTTTGCTTGCTAAACATGATTTCAACGGAGGAGAAGGGATTAAAAGAGGTTTTACACAAATTAGAAGGCAAGAACACTTGACTTCACAAGCGCTTACCTTTTATTTTGCCTCCTAAATCTCTTGAGCTTTCTCTTGCTCTTGTTTTCCCCAACCCCCCCCCCCCCTCTCTCTTCTTTCCTTTTGGTTGGATGAAATATGGCCCTTAAGGAAAGATGAAGAGCTTTTAAAAATATTATCACCTACCTCCTTGATAAATATTATTTAATTGCCATAATCACATGTCCAATTAATTCAAGCCATCATCTTCTCTTTCCTTCCATATATTTGGATGAAATATATGGTCTTGAAAGGGATAATTATCTCTTCAAAATATCCTTCTTCCACCCCCTCAAGTAATAATATTTTAATGCTAATTATTGTCAACATCCGTTTCCATTTTGATGTGCACAGGGCAATAATGAACAAGTTACACAAGCAAACAGAAAAGTACAATTATAGTGATAAAAGCATTTGCTTACAAACAGTCATTAACATAGCAGAATATGAAAATAATACAACTATGTATAGAATATCCCAAAATATTCCCATTACAAGCTATATATAACCATTGTTTTCATCTTGGGAAACATGCCTGTCACCTTCCCATATCTTCTTCCTTGCCTATTGAGCCACTGGCACCCACTGAGACATTTTTGTTTAGAAAAAGGGGTGAGATTTCAGGGAATCTCAGTAGAAACATACGATCAAACATATAAAATGTGAAATTTAAATATGCAATGCACAGTATCAAGTAAAATGAA
Organism: Inga laurina; assembly: GCA_963855925.1. Taxonomy (NCBI): domain Eukaryota; kingdom Viridiplantae; phylum Streptophyta; class Magnoliopsida; order Fabales; family Fabaceae; genus Inga; species Inga laurina. Next base: position 60,503,297 of record OY979708.1, read on the forward strand.
AAGTCATATCATCCGTATGTGTACACAAAATTCAGGGCCAACCGTCCAGTTGGAACCCTTATATGTACCTTAGCCGAGTCCCTCACTATAGCTAGTTAAACCAGTATACCTTAGCTAGGTCCTTTAGCACAGCTAGGTAATGTGCCTCCCACACACGTTTATATCACAAAATACAGTAACACATCATATAAATAGTCACATAGTATATGAAAGATAGTACTCCCTGCCTTAACCTTTTCCTTGTCTCATAAGGTCTGCCTCGTGAAACATGCCAATGATAGGCGTTTAACTTGATCCTAAAATATCAAATGGACAAGAATTAGGTTAAAACACATTCATGTACTACTTTAGACACTTCCATAGTGTTTGTTATGGTTATATTAGCCTATGATCAAAATTTACCAAATTGCCCCAGGAGCCTGACCCGTCCTAACCATGCCCACTCTAACCATACTTTTTTTGAAATTTTGACTGGGGCTATTCTAACAAATTTTGGCCCAAGAAATCCATTTCTAGACTCAAACTTATCAAATTCACTGCCAAAAGATGATATTGCCCTTGGCAGCCCCGATTTCAGGCTTTTAGGGGCGTTCGTAATTATGCTTTTTCGGGTTTTTTTGAAAAAGTGGCCAACTGTAACCCCACCTAATTTTCCCTCTTGAACTCAATAGAACCATCAAATTATCAAAAATCCAACTCCTAGCTCCTCTAACAGCCCTGGCCAAACTTTATAGATACTCCAGGGAAAATTGGGGTTTTATGATTTTGACTCCGAAGATGTGTTCCTTTCTACTCCTAACCACTATATTGACTATTTAATTAGGTTATAACTACAATTTAAACCCAATTTTGGCAGAATAACCCTTAGGCCTACATATTTCCAAAATTTAAAACAAGTGACAATCCAAGAAAATTTAACTGATTAAATTGTCCACAACAATCGAATAGGCAATATACAAAGGTTTGGGAGTTACCTCAAGCTCCCTTTAGCTTTTTCTCAAGGTGGCTGAACCCTAGCTCTCTTCAACATAAGAAATTGAGCTTCCAAACCTTAAATTACATAGAAGAGTAGCTTAGGAACATAGTTATATGTGTTAGGAGCCAATTAACCTAAGAAATCGACTTACTGTACAAGATTTATTCCTCCTTCTCTTTCTAAGAAAATATATACTTCATCTTCCCTTTTAGAGCTGTTGATGTCATTTTATGGGAGCAAAAGGAAGGATATGAAGTTTTATTCTAATATCTTATGTCATATTTCATTTATTTAATACTTTCCAAAAATTACCAAAATCCATTTTTATGTACAATAACTCTATGTACATGTAATCATGCCATTAAATCAAACCAATATTTTATTCCTCTTACTACATGTAGGAGACACCTAAAGGTTCCTTCCTTTGGTCTCAATTGGCTTTACAACTTGTTCCATTTATGTCTGCATGTAAAGTTCCAATTTTGGCCAAATTTACATTTTTGCTCAATTTTTTCATAAATTCACATTTAATTGACCAAAATATTCTAAATATATTTTTCCATTTTATTTTCCTTAATTAATTGAAATTAACTTCAATTAATCAAAAAATAATTTATTTGGTGCTAAATTGGCAAAATTATGATTTTGCCATTACATTTTTAATCTAGTTTCTTTGGCCCTTTTTATTTCATCAAACTCCATTTATTTATTTATTTTTGGGATCAAATATTTTCTCTACATTTGTTTTGCTGTTGGGAGTGTGCAAATTCTGAAATATTCACTTTGACTCAAAGCGCTTTGTAACATCAGAATTGCTTTGCTATTAAGAGTGATAAGTTTATTGTCATTCTCATCGTATTCCGCTGGCGTCTTTGGAATTTTCTGAGAATCTACAATCTTTGTAGGTTGATAATTTCCACTCTCAATTACATCCCATAGCCCATATTCAGTAGCCATCACGAACACTCTGAACTTAGCTTTCCAGAAAGAAAAGTGTTCTCCATTGAAACCAGGGGGTCTAGTGATGGATGCTCCGTCGGGAAGAATTCCTTCACCCATGCTTGCCATTGGATCCTTCTTAGGCTGTTAAACCTTAACAAGAAGACCTACGCTCTAATACCAAATGTTAGATCAAGCGTTTCACCCAAGAGGGGGGTGAATTGGGTGATACTAAAATTTCTTTCGAAAATATAAAACTTTAACAGTGGAAATAAAACAGTAATGAGTAAGGAGAAATATCACCGAAGTGTACACCGGGAGTTATACTGGTTCGGTCACAACCACTTTGACCTATGTCCAGTCCTCAGAGCTTCTCTGAGAGTTTTACTATAACTTCCAAGATTCAGTGGGTTCTTGGCACCTCAGTACAAGCAAATTCCTTCACCTGGACACTCGCTCCCCCTTACAAGTTGTAATCCAATCCCAACTCAAGGTTCCACAACCTTAAGTTACCTCAATAACAAATATTGAGTTTGAATGAAATATCTCTCTCAAGAGTGAATAAGAATCACTGAAGCATAGAAATATAATTTCAACATGAAAACAGAGCAATGAACTTGATAATACGTTTGTGTGTGTTCTTGTTGTTCTTTCTCTATTTGGATGTTCCCATATATATAGATATGTTAGTGATGACCGTTGGAACATTTTCTTCTTGTCCGTTGGAGAGTGCGCAGCCACTATTGACTTTTTCAGTTTTTGAAAAATATCCATTGGCGGTGGTTGGCATTTGAACGTTTCATTTGACTTCCATTACTTGATATGATTTCTTCATTGTTCATCTGTAAATAGGCTAAGAATACTAACACAATGAAAGATTAATCATATAGAAAACAAAACAATCAACGTTTGAATGATTTCTGCATTTCTGGGTTTGCTTACTCGAGTAGCTACTCGAGTATCTCATGAAGTTTACTCGAGTACCTACTCGAGTATCATCGGGGAATCTTTGATCAACTGAAAGACAATGAATAAATACAAGATTACTCGGATAGTGCATGGAATAATCAATTTTTAAACCTTTGAAAATGTATGTTTACTCGGGTACCTACTCGAGTAATGCACTCACAACTTTATGAGTTACTCGGGTACCAACTCGAGTAAACCTTTAAATAAACTTTTGGTTACTCGATGCTTTACTCCAGTAATGATGCAGGATTTCAAGGACGAGAGCACTTACCTTGTTACTCGGATACGGACTCGAGTAATGCATTCATTTGTGCATAAGTTACTCGGGTACCGCCTCGAGTAAATATACTTTTTGTGCTTGACTTACCCGGGTAATGACTTGAGGTTTTCCTTGAAAAATCTCTGCATACTCGGGTACCTACTCGAGGAATCCACTTAAAATAGAACATTAAATACTTGCATATCAGAGTAAGGACTCGAGGAAATGAGTTAAAAATATATCAAGTTAATCGGATACCACCTTCAAGTTTTCACTTACTTCAGTGCGTTACTCGAGTACCTACTCGAGTAATGTTGCAGTGGTACAAAATGCCGAGAGCATCATTTTTCAGAAACAGAGTTACTCGAGTACCCACTCGAGTATCTTTGGAAACTTGAAAGCAACTGGAAGTTTTTCACATAGTTACTCGAGTAGCGCCTCGAGTAACATTGGCAGGCCGAGAGCAACTCCAAGTATTTACCTGGTTACTCGAGTAGCTCCTCGAGTAACATTGGCAGGCCGAGAACAACTTAAAAATACTTACACTATTACTCGAGTACCTACTCGAGTAACGTTGGCAGGTTACCGGAAGGTGCCTCTGGTTACTTCAAGTTTTGGCTCATTACTTGAGTACCGCCTCGAGTAATCCCTTAGAAAACTTGCTTCTGATCAAGTTTCTCAGCTTTTTCTCTTGGCCTTTCTTCATTACTCCAATGCTTACTTCAAGTGAGGCTTATCCCTGTTATTCCTTTGCTCAAACTTATTTATTAATCATTTCCTTTTCAAACCATTCTTTTGTTATCATCAAAACATGAGATCTAACATTATTATTATATTTTCTTATGACATAAGTTTGTCCTTAAGCTTATCCCTTCATAATTGAGTCATAAACCTTCCCACTAGCTTTGAACCAATTTTGTTTCCTCTTCACTTAGCCTAAAAATGCCACTTAAGCCCTTCACAAACCAATTTGGGCTTCATCCAATTACCTTAACCTTATAAACAAAATATCATATTTTAATCTTAATTAACATGTGATCAAACTTTAATTATTTCTTATTTAAATCCCTTGGCTTTAGATGATGCCACTTGGCATGTTTCTGATTCCAAATAATTATTTTCCTTCCTCTTTTCTTATTTGGGTGAAATTCATGAGAACATAGGGCAATAATAACTGCTCAAACATTTTCCACAATCTCTATAATTCTTTTATGTACAAGTCCACATTGAGTTTTCAAACCTTGTTTTATTTGCCCAAGAATATTCCAAATATGCTTTATTGGCAAATTTAAGATCTTGCCATTCAATTTCTTAAATTTATTGGGAGCTAATTTCTTTTTCTTCATCTATGACCAAAATTAACCTTAATATTGGCCCAAAGAATGTGCTTTTTTCTATTCCCCCATTTTGAGCTTCAATATTGGGCTGTTTGGAATACCCAAAATAAATTCCATAACTTGTTCTAGTCTAATTCCCATGAAAATGGTAATTTTTCAACTGTTTAATTTCCAAGATCTTGAATGTTCACCATTGCATTTCATTGAACGCTTCAAATAATTACAAGGCATATTGGTGAATAAAATTTGAGGTGATACAGTTCTCCTCCTCTTATATAAATTTCGTCCTTGAAATTTGCTACACATAGATAGCCATAAACTCTAGATCGGGAAATGTTAGACGACGGCTCCACACAGGAACCAACCTGGTAGCCCTTTCTGGTGGCCATCTAAGGTAACTTCAAAAACTAGTTCAACGTTCTACCTCTTGACCAAGGATTGGCACTTTACATAGGCGCCCTTATACCTAGTTACCGACCTTAAAGTCTAGAGGTTTCTTTCTCTTATCTGTATAACGTTTCTGTCTACTTTGAGCAACTAATAATCTCTACTTAATTGATTTGTACTCATGTATCCTAAGGGCTGCAACCTACTCTATTTTACGGTGCAATGCATCTATTACTACATTGGCCTACCCTGGATGATATTTACTTTCTAGATCTTAATCGTTCAACAACTCTATCCACTTACATTGCCTCATATTCCGCTCTTTCTGATCATACGAATATTTTAATTATTTGTGGTCACAATACAACTCTACAGTTACGCCACAAAGGCACATTTCCAGATTCAACACAACTACTATTACCACCAACCCAAGATTATGGGTAGGATAGTTCTATTCACAAAGCTTTAGCTGACAAGATGCAAATGCCCTCACTCAGCTCATCAATTCACATCCCAATCCATGCCTACTTGCATATGGGATTCTCAACATTGGTGCTATAATAAATTTCTATCTCAAATCTTTGAAGCTCTTCTCACAATTATCATCCCATGCATACACTTCCAAAAAACCATGATTTAGTAGCGGCTAAAAATGGGTATTAGTAGCGATTCTAATCGCTACAAACAACATTAGTAGCGGTTCATAAAACTGCTACTAAATCGTATCTTGCAAGCGGATTTGTAGTGGTTATTTAAAACCACTACTCAAGAAAAATAACCACTACTTTTTTTGTAACGGTTCAATCCCACCGCTACAACATTGCCATAAGCAATGGTTATATAACCGCTACAAATATCAAAACGTGAAATTTTCAAGGCAGGGAATGAAAAATAAAAATTTTGCTCGTTTTGTAACGGTTCATAAACCACTACTAATATGAATTAAATAAACAGCGCCATTAATTAGTAGCGGTTATGTAACCGCTACAAATGTCATCAAAATTCAAATTTTGGCCTAAAAAATTAAGTTCAGTTTAAAAAGTGCATTAATTAGTAGCAGTTTCGTAACCACTACAAAAATTAAGTAAATAAAAAAAATACAATGATTTGTTTTATTTTTTTTTATATTAAATTCAATAGTTTATTTTTTAAAAATTTTAGCTAATTTAATTAGCTTATTATTCAACAGTTTAGCTCATTTATAAATTAAAAGGAATAATTTAATTTAGTTGGATGTGTATAAAGATTGTATTGATAATATTATTGAGAATACGTAGGTAACAAGGAACTATTATGTTATCTACTATAATGTGATTGTGTATGAAAAATAGGTGAAAGTGAGATAAAGCTCTGAAATATCTACAAAAATAAATGAGAATAAATTTTATGCGAAGGAAAGAAGTATTGAAATAAACCATTTAAAAAATTGTTACCATATTTGATCACATTGTTCAACTCCTCAACTCATACAAAAAAAAAATTTGTAAATTAGAGAAAATGAAAGAGAGGTAAGGTGAAAAGAAATGGGGGTGTTTGAAATGAGATATGGTGGGGGTATTTATAGGGATCTGCATTGCATTTGTAGCAGTTAATGTTTCCATTTTGTACTGGTTTTTAATTAGTAGCAGTTATGTTTATTTTTGTAACGGTTCAGAAACCATACAAATATTTTTTTAAAAAAAAATTTTTGAAGACAAAAATATAATTTGAATGTGATCACTCATCCTCACCATCCCTACATAAATTATGTAGAAAAATTGTTGTTAGTGATGTATTATTTTGTTTTAAAAATTTAATTCAAATGATGTGAACATAAAAAAATGCATCACAGTAGAGGTAAATTGTCATCGCCATTAGGGAAAAAGTTTTCAAAATTGGCAGGCTGAAATGGGTCACTCTTGTAGGCGATGTTATCGCCTTCACCCATGTCATAAAGGTCTCATGGCTTTAAATGAATGACTATGTGTCAATCCCTGTGCCTCTTGTCCTCGACATAATAAACCTGATGTGCCTCTGAAGTAGGAATATACGGCTCATCATCTTGAGAACTACCAGTATGAATTGATCGTGAGAAATTGACTGATGTGATCCCTAAGTCGTCAATTGTCAATCCCCAGGAAGTAGTGGTATTTGCCCATAAACACTTGAATAGCGTCACAGTTAAACGGTCTTGATAATTAAGTTCAACCACATCAAAAAGTTTTCCATAGTAAAGGACGCCTCTAAACTGTATGTTGTCGTCACTATTGGTCAGATAACTCCTTGTCTTAAATATGCCATAAACACCAGAAATTTGAGTTTGCAATCCTTGATCCCGTGAAACAGTGCAAAACTTGAAACCATTGACATTGTATGTTGTAAACCTCTTTGCATGGTCAAGAGAGCCAATTGCGAGAGCTCTAAAATCTGGTGAGTGTGGGTTGTGGTCATTTAGTATTCTGTGCGCCAACCAGCTCGAGAATTCTCTGTGGACCTTTTTGTCAACTTCCAAGGATGTTTGTGTACGGATCCTGAGTTGACTCTTAACATGACTTCTAAATTCCCTACAATTAATCATGGAAAGGAGACAGTGAAATGAAAGTGAAAATTGTTACGAAAGATATAGCATAACATATGAGTATACGATTCTTACTGTAAGAAAGGTTCAACTTGAGTGCAATTAACCAAGATATATCTATTTGCTTGCAACTTCTCAGTTGCCGTTAGATTGAAGTTCTCAGTTCCTCCAACAGGTTTACCAACATGAGGGATAAATTCTCCTGATGTTGGCACAAGTTCAGGACAATCGTCACTTGAGGTGGGCCGTTGAAAGCTGTCTCAAGCTCATCAAAATACCTTGAACAAAAATACAACACCTCATTCCCTATATAGCCTTGAACTATAGAACCTTATGGCCACGCCTTATTCCTTACGTAAGAATTTAATTTCCCAAGAAACCTACAAAGTAAAGAAGAGAAAATTGATACTAAATTCTGAAAAGGGCAACTAGCAAACATAAGAACTAACAATGAAGCATATATTTAAAACGAATACCTCTTAATCATATACATCATCGATATTGTACTTGGCCAGCTAGTTTTGTTTCATGAACGAGGTAGATTGTAAAGTGAACCATCACAGTAAAAAAGGACGGAGGAAAGATCATCTCCAAATGACAAAGCTTAAGAGTGATTTTGGACTACAGCTAATCAAGCTCCTTAATGATCAAAACCTTAGAACATAACTTCCGAAAGAAAGAACAAAGTTCCATCAAAATGATGGACACATCGAGAGGAAGTGCATTCTTTATAGCCAAAGGGAGTAACTGTTGCATAAGAACATGTGAGTCATGACTCTTCAGGCCAGCCACCTTTCAAGCCTGCAAGTCAACATATCGAGAAATGTTGCTTGAATACCCATCAGAAACTTTTAATTTCTTCAACGTCGCGAGGAAGACTTCCTTGTTCGGTTTTGTGAGGGTAAACTTTGCCAGCTGAAATTTGGTATGCTCATCTGGCCAAGCTTCTTCACGAACTCTCATGGCGCATAAATTTTTACTCGCTTGAAGGTGATCTTTTGTCTTGCTGAGTTCGTTAAGCAGTGTATATAGCACATTATCACAAACAATTTTTCAATGTGAATGACATCAAGACTATGGCAAAGTAAAATAGATTTCCAATATGTAAGAGTAAATAAAATACTTATCTTCTTCCATTGCTGAGGTGTTGAAGTCCTACTCGTCTTTTGGAGAGCTTGTGCTGAATCGTCACTTTTTCTGAACTCAAACTTAATATTTTCAAGCTGCTGTAAGATTTCTGTACTGGATAAAGTCTGAGGTGGTCCTCTTTTTTCTGGTTTACCATTGAAGCGATTTCGCTACAATCTAAACTTGTGCCTTCCATCGAGAAACCTCCGATGGCCCATGAAGCACCACTTTACGTACTACTTCAGAGTCATAATTACAAGTTGGACACACCAACCCATTATGCACATTCCAACCAGATGATGTGCCAAGGCCAGGAAAGTCACTAATCAACCACATCAAGGCTGCACATAAGTTGAACCATGTCTTCCCGTAAGCATCGTACATCTCGATGCTGACATTCCACAGGTCAAGCAATTCCGTAATAAGCGGTTAGAAATACACATCGATGTCATTACCTAGCGCCTTTTTTCCTGGAATGATCATAGACATAATAAAGGAGCTTTGTTTCATACACATCCAAGGCGGCAAGTTTCAGGGAACTAAGACTACCGGCGAAATATTGTAACTTGTGCTAAGATTCCCAAATGGATTGAAACTGTTGGTCGTCAAAGCAAGCCAAACATTTCTAGGGTTAGCCACGAAAGATGGAAAGTCATTGTCAAATGTTTTCTAGGCGTCTATATCCCAGGGATGTCTTAATTTATCGTGTTCATTTTTATCAATGTCATACCAACTTATGTGCTCTACCGTTTTGGACGACATAAATAATCTTTGTAGGTGAGGTTTCAAAGGGAGGTACCTAAGAATCTTTGCAGGTTTCTTCTTCTATTTTTTCCTATCTGAATTGTCTTGTACCTCGATGTATAGCATCTCTTACAAGTCTCCTTGCCAGAATCATCTCCCTAACACAGCATATAATCATTAGGGCATGCATCAATCTTTTGATAGTTCAACCCCAACCTGTTGATAATCTTCTTGGCCATATAGAATGTTGTAAGAATCTCAGCATCAGGGAATGCATCTAGTAACAATTCGATCAACATCGACATTCCCTTATTTGTGATTCCACACAAGTACTTGATATAATACAACTTGATTAAGAAATATAATTTAGAATATTTTCAACAACCTTGATATAAAGGACGATCTGCTTCATCCATTAAACTAAAAAAATCCCGAGCTGCTTTATTCCTCATGAACACTGGCTCAGAACCTTGCACTTCTTCATTAAAGACGTCGCCTTGAAATCCAAAAGCATCACGCACAGCATCATTCACTAGATTATCGGCCTTTAGTGGAACTCCTACTTGTGAACTTCAAGGAAAAGCATCATCATATCTAATACCAACCTTCTCACTATAAACTTCCCATAATATATAGTCTTCCGAGAAAGGCTTCACAAGCAAATGTTCCTTAACAACTTGTTGTGCATGCCACTTCTTAAACTTGCAACTCCAACACGGACAGACGATCTTGCCATTACAGCTGGCTTGAGTAAATGCGAATCCAAGAAATTTTTTAAGCCATACAAATATAACAAAGAATTGTGTGGCAACCTGATCCATGATTTATTCATAGCTACTAGTGAGAGAGAAGAAAGTATAGTAAAGAAGATGAATGAATATAGAATTACGAATACCTGGAAGCTTATATAAAGAGGTGTCAATGTCTAACACTTTGTAGTGGTTATAAAAATTAACCACTACTAAATTGAATATTAGTAGTGGTTTCATGAGTATAACCACTACAAAATTAGAGACCGTTGGCAGATTAAGAAAAATTTATTTCAAATTTGTAGGGGTTCAACTAGCGTAACCGCTACCAATATATATTTGTAGTGGTTTTACTTTATTAACCGCTACAAATTTTGACGCTAGAAGAAATTCAAATTTAAAATTTATTTTCATATTGTAGTGATTATAAGCAATAAACCACTACAAATGTTCAAGCATTTTGTAGCGATTATAAAAAAACCGCTACAAAACCAGATAGCCAAGAGAAGGAAATTCAAATTGCAAATGTCCATATTTGTAGTGGTTATTACTGTTGTAACCCCTTCCATAATTATATCCGAATACATACTCAAATATACATCCATATCATATATAATTATCCCAACATCAATGATAACTAACTACCAAACTCAAATACTCTAAGGAGTCTTCACCGTCCTTGAATGCTTGCACCATCCTCGCTCTTCCTTCCCTATCTAAAATGTTGATAGGGGAGGGTGAGATTCTAAAGAATCTCAGTAGGGAAAAACAGTTACCAATATGCATGCAAGATATGAATTTAATGCATGACATGCTTGCATCACATAATTCATGTTCACACATTGACAAATCTGTAAGCTCAATGCTTCGAACAACATACTCATGGCCATAGCATAAATTGAAACATAGTTTCAAATCATTCATACATGCATCACATAATCAAGCGAAGCAATAACATGCATCAACACACTAACACAAATATTAGAGCATGCAGGAGAGGTAAGTTCCCTACTCTTAGTCTTTCCACGTAAGCTCCAGCACCGCTTACTCACGACCAGGCGAATATTGAACTACAATCAGGGCGAATATCAACCCTATAACCAAAGGAAGGACATAGGTTTATTCTCTATTCCAAAACTTTACTTTCATATCACTTAAAGTTGATTACCATTCATGACCTTTAGGTGGCTAATCAAAGCCTAAACATATGCCTACAGGCCTGAGAAACCTTGACCAAAGATCACCTTTTAAAAGTCCAAAATGCTGCTTTTTGGGGGTTGGCCACGGCCCACCAATCCACTGGCTGTGGCCAAAAACTGTTTAGAAACATTTGGGCCGCAGGCCAAGAATTCACTGGCCGCGGCCAAGAAAATTTTGTTTCTTGGCTGAACTTCCAAAAATCATAACTAATTCCAAACAAATCAAAATGAGGTGATTCTAAAGCCAAAGGAAAGCTATTAAAGTCCTCTACATAGGAAAAATATTGGTCATTTCTAGAAATCACCAAAAAAAATATAGAATTCCCCAAAACTGAAGACTGTCCCAAAATAGTGTTCATTATCGACCTCAAAGGTTGGACAGCCATATCTCCCAGTTCCCAAAATGAAATGGCATAAATGATATGTCCATTTTGAAGCTTGGGATGTGAAATTTAAGAAGAAAAAGTTTCATAATTTTCTGACATCACTTACCTAGTCAAAACGTCCACACGAACAGACTACCCAAAACAGACTTCCAAGTAACAGATAGTTTTGCATAATTGGCTTCCAATGGTCCCATTTTCATACCAAACATCATTCCCACACAAATTTTCACAAGGAATCCATTGGAAACACCAAATTAATTGAATTCACATTACATTAACGTGTTTTACCAATAATCATAACATGTCATCACAAAACCACAACACAAACACACATTGCCATTCTTTTCATTCCAAGTTCTCAAACCAATTCCAATTGCTCTATAACACATCAAGACACCAATTGCCAATCAAACACAAGGAAATTCATACATTTTGGAAATCACACAAAATCAGGGAAAAATTCACAATTCACAATACTTAACTATAATTCACAAAACTAATATCAAAAGGCTTCAAATACTCACCTCTTCCTCTTTCCCAAACCAATTCCTTGATTCTCCATCTTTCCACTTTTCCTCAAGCTATCAAACACCTCCAACCAAGAATCTAAAACCATAGAGATGGAGCTCTGATCACTATGAACAACTTTATAGAAGGTGATTAGAGCATTAGAGCACATATACAAGGCTAAAAGCTCACCTTTCCATTTCTCTTTCTTCCTCTACACTTAGATGTCCATGGGAGCTTGAGGAGAGAGATGAGAAATGTTGAAGATGAAGAGAGGTCAGATTTTGGGAGCCCAAAAACCAACCTTAATGAAGAGAGGAGAGAGGAATGAGTGTTTTGACCATTTGACCCAAGATCCAAGGGTCCACATCTTGCCATATGTCACCCTCTTGCTCCATCAACCATGAGTTCACATAAGCATATGCACATGGGATTCCACCCTTTGATCACAACACAAATCAATCCTAACCATTGATCTTGAAGTTACCAATGAGTTTCCTCTTTAGTAACCGATCAATCGGTCAGTAACTTTACCATTTTGCCCCTGATTATGGCAATTCACACTGAATCACCAACAAATTCTTTTTCTCATTCATTTACACCATACATATGCCCTTCCCCTTATTTTTATTCAATTTAGATGTTAATCCATAATTGAACTCAAATACAGGGCTTTGGCACTGCTCATAACACATACGAATCACATCCGAAACTCAAATCACATTGGATTTTCCAAAACGGTTCATTTATCAATAATCACCTCTACTTTTAGAGTCATTAACCCTTAATCATAATTTGGGATATTGCTAAACCGGGCCTTAGCAATCCACATATTTTAGGCTTATTCTCTAGCCTCAAATATCAAAATTCGGGGTATTACAACTGTAACCACTATAAATACTCAAATGTTTGAATTTAAATTTCCCTCCCATCGTGTTCTTTTTTTTCCAATGGTCCTCAACATTTGTAGCAGTTTTATCCCTATAACCACTACAATATCACAAATATTTGTAGCAGTTATTTAGTAAAACCGCTACAAGTATTACTTAAATTTTTTTGTGGTTAGTTTTAGAAATATAAATGTAATGTTAGATAAATGTAACAAGAATTTAACAAGGCTCTGAAGATATAAATATAACTATTGTAAACGCGAAAAGAGTTTAAGTTTTGAAAATGAATGTCGTAAATATAACTATAAATATTTACAAAAGGTATGAAAAAGGTCTGAAAATGAATGTCCTAACTATAATTATAAATAAATGTCCTAAACTAAGTAGCAGGAGGATGATCACCTAGTCCTCCCTCCGGTGGGGCTCCCTCAGGTGCAGCAGTATTCGGGCGTGAGGCAGATTGAACAGCACTATCATCATCAACAGGATGAGGAGGAGGAGGCTAGATGATGAATCGAGGGACAGGGGGAACCTCTGGATGTGCCTCGTCCGGGAACAGGTGACTCCATGACCGCTCGAGATATAGTTCGTGTATCATGCCACTGCGCATATTGAGTGTAGCACGAAACTCGCCCAGCCATTCGGTGGGACACCATTCGAGACGTTCTCGATCAAATGCTGCAAAGGAATCATCCCATCCTTATCCATACTATTGAAGAGACGGTTCCTCCAGCCATCACTCATCTTCATCAGCTGTACCTCTTCTAGCTATCCCAGATGGCAAACCTAAGCTGTATAACACAATTGAATAAAAATTAATTAAATATAACTAATTAAAAAAAAGACAATTAATAAATATTAATTAAATAAATTTAATTACATAAAATATAATATAATTAAATATTATTACTTACTCGCACCACCTCATCCCATGCCTGGTCCTTCAGCCCCTTCAGTATGTTCCTCCACGTACTGTAGTGAAAGGGAAAACGCATCCGATGCAGCTCATTCAGGAAGCGGTTGAACAGGTGACCCCTATTGCCGATGGACTGGTTCGTGCCCTCATTCCATGAAACTACGATGCATAGCGTCCGGTCTAAAATGTTCAAACCAGCTATGTCCAGCCTCCTAGTGGACAAGTTCCCCTGCTTATCTGTACAATTTACCACATATTAGATAAATTGCAATTTAAATTCTATATTTCAAATTTAAAGTTGTTTTGTCTTCTATTTTTTATTTTTGATCTCGTATATCTAGATAAATAGTTATCTATAAAATCAAGAATCAAAATAAAATAAAAAAATAAAAAAATAATTAATATTAATAATTATTAAAAACTATTTATATATATAATTAAAAAATCTAATAAAAAATATATACGCTAAAAAATATATACAAATATATACAATAGTATCCAATAGTATCTTTGTATTATATTTAAATATTTAATTTATTAAATAAAAAAATATATTTATCTTGGACCTGCACCTCAAACCCAGTAGAGTGAGAAGATGACCGTTGAGGGTGGTTCTGCTCCTGCGCCTCCTCATCGAGGAATTAGTCCATCTCTCTAATTCCAATCAAGATCTCGCAGTCCTCGTTCGGTCATAGTCATCGACGCTGATATCTCCCTACCCCAAATCAGGCACCTCTGGTGCGGTCGTCTCCTATGGGATCGTTTGTGGTGGCTGTGGTAGGGCTGACTCCTCTGGCTGCTGTGGGGAGATGGGCTTAAATGGCTAGGTCACCCTCCCTCTTTACTGCCCGTCCCACTACCCCCTGCTCTACTGCTACTACCTCGTAAAATCGATCTAGGGACCTCAGGCTCCTCCCCCTTATCCTGTCTTAATGCCATATCAACTACAAAAATTCAAAAAAAAAACAAATTAGTCACATTTACAAGCAAAAATATAATACAAATAAAAATAAAATACGTATTGTCCATACCTCAAGTACAAATAACGAGAAATGCTATAGCAAAAACTCTTCGACAGATATTTGAATACTCAAATCTAAAACAAAACACTCAAAGAAACTTCAGGAAACAAAATGGTCAAATGGGAATATGAAGGGGGCGGCGGCTTTATATACTAGCGGATTTTGTAGCGGTTCTTGAAATAACAGCTACAAAAAAACTAAGGCTACTAAACTTTGTAGTGGTTCCATAATAACCGCTACAAATTACAAGACCTTTGAAGTTTTGTAGCAGTTAAGGTAACAAAACCGCTACAAATTTCAAGACCTCTGAAATTCTATAGTAGTTAAAGCTATAAAACCGCTACAAATAGGCGACATTTGGAATTTTGTAGCAATTTAACTGATGAACCGCTACAAATAACCGCTATACTATTCGCGCGTCTTGGTCGCGCCAAGTGGCGAGAACTTTGTAGTGGTTTTTATGATGTAACCGCTACAATTTAACCGTGATAATTTTTTACGGAAAATGCGCGCCATATTTGTAGCAGTATTTTTGCTTAACTGCTACAAAAACTTTGCAAATCTTTCCCGTTACTTGGCGCATAACTTGCCGCTACAATTTTATAGCGGTATAGGTTATAATCGCTACAAATTTTAATATTTGTAGCGGTTAATTATAACCGTTAAAATTGCACCGCTACGAAATACCAATTTTTTTTGTAGTGATAATGTTGAGTTTTCGGGAAAAAGTTATATAAACCCCTTATAATATCAACAAGACCCAAAACACTACGATCACAACCACAGTCTTTGGCCTTTCCAATTCAATACTACTTCTACTTTACCAAGATCCATCTAGATCCCTTGTTGAGAGATTACGTGGCTCAAGAATATTACCTCTGAAAGCCATAATTCACATTACTCAAGTTCGAAGAGAGTTTCTTAGATTTCAGTGTATTCAGTAAAATTCTCAAATGTTGTTCACATTTTGATCTACTCCATTAATAGACCAATATATCATCCATACAGACTACTACGTACCCTTACCCTCCTTAATCTGGATTTAGCCCCTCTATCATTATATCCGAACTCTATTCCTTTACCATATGTAGGCCCACAAGTCATGTAACATAATGATCATATTCAATATATTTCTTTCATATGCTAGCTCATCGAGCATGTAACACAATCATCATATTCTCATCAAAGATCTTAGATAGTATTCAACATTTATTATTCATTCATTCATTCATTACACAGTTTGTAGTATACAATCAAACACAGGACCCATTGGTCAATTCCCAAAGCGGTTGGTTCTTAGGCCCCATAGCCTCTTTGGGACTTTACCCAGATTACACAATCATATCAAACACTAGACCTATCTAGTCCAATAATAATCATAACACGCACTAGACCTCATTGCCCAGGCAACAATCATAACAAGAACTGGACCTCACTCGCCTAAGCCACACCAAAGCACTTGTTACACTGATCTTATTGCCAAGGGAATCACCCCCATGCCATTGGCATCTCAAGAGTTATTGCCTTGGCTAACACCTGGTAAAGTCAGAATGTTCTGTTAGCTTTAAGACATACCCTATATATACTGGTCTAATGTCATTGCACTAGGCATCAACCATAGCACAAAGCATACAGGTCTTATAGCCTAAGGACACTGTCTTATGCAAACTTGCATATCAGGTCTTACCACCTCAAGCCTCTGCTTGGTAAAATTCTCAAATACATCACATTCTGCTGGCCTAAGGACTTACTTAGTGCTCATTTGGGATAGATTATTTTTAACTTATAAGTGCTTATAAGTCATGATTTATGATATACTAGGTAAGTATATGAGAGGAGTTTTATCTTGACTTACATAATAAGGACTTATGTCATAAAATTAAGTGATGCCAAACATCAGCTTAGTCCATCAGGTCTTATGGCCTAAGCATATACAGTTCATCATCTTTGCTAAATACATATCGAGTTTAGCTACCTAGAACCAAGCATTATAAGCCATACGAGCTATGTCATTACAAACCATATGAGTCTAATCATGACTTAGGATGATCAATCATTGGTGCTCAAGATTACACATAAATTTACTATGCTTCTATTACCCACTCTGAGGTTTATCTCCTTCTATGAGCTTTAATAATGTCAGGAGATTTAATAGGAGTCCCACAGGAACCCCCTATAATACCTGACTGTACCCAAAATCTGTGTTCCTCTGTGCTAGTTCTTGGCCCGTTTCAACTAGAATCATTCTGGGCTATTTCAAATTCTTATGGATCAAAACTTAATAGTTGATTCCTAGTTACTATTTACTTGCTAACCCTTCTATGCTTATACCTTTCAGTATATTATCTGTGGTCCACCAATCAACTCTTAGTATAGCATCAAGTTAGTAGAATAGCATGTAGATCAATTCTTTCTCTCATTTTATCAGAGAGCTATCACCTCAATCAATCCTTAAGGGAATATTTTATAATCATAATTTTTTCCTATGCTAGACTAGCAGCTAGCAACCTTCAATAATCCCATACATTTATCATATTCTAATACCTTGGGCAACTCAGGCTATATCAAACGCTGAAGGAGTTAATTCAACTACTAAATTTGATTCAAAGATTACAATTATTTCAATCGCAACTTAGAACCTCCATCTCATCGGGATCGAAAATCATTTCACCTTAATCCTCCCTATCGTCCACTTATATCTTTAAGAAGGACTTAGAGAATTTATGGGCCCCTAGCCTATCCTTTATTTTCTTTCTCAAGCATGCAACCATAATCCCTAGCTACTCTTTACTCACCATATTCTACTAACATTGGACTAAAACCACTCCAATTGCTTTGCTTAAGCAACCTTTTCTTTCTTTAGGAGAGCATGTTGTCTTTATTAAATCAATATCAATCCCCATTTCAACAAGGATTCGTATCTATAAGAATCTTGCTCCTCAATTCCACTAGTCATCACTAGCTAAACACAATTCTAAATAAATTTGTTAGCCTAAGGACACACCGGTCCACTAGGCTATAAGGCCTTTGGACACACAGATCCACTACAACATATCTAACATGTAAGATTTTACAGCCTAGGTTCTCTAGCCCAACCTTTAGATTCATCATGAAATCTAAAACCTCAATGTCACACAAATTGGAAATCATTTCCCTCAATTAAACCCAATAGGTTCGCTAAGAATCAAGGTCAATAACGCCTATTCTTCCATTCATAGTATATGGGTAATATCCTCAAGACATCACTGAAGGTTCAACACTATCCACAAAGTTTACAAGGTTCAAATTTTCATCATGAATAGAATAACAGTACAACCAATTCACATTTCGACCTAAGCACTGTTTCAGCGTAGATTTGATTCAGGCCTATCATCAACTTTTAGTGTCATCATATCAGATCCGCTAAGATCAATCTACAATATAATCACCACTCATTATATAGCATTATATATCATATCTATAATCCTTTAACACCACAGTGTTACTAAGGATTATCACTTAGCATGGAGAAACCTCAAACATTTACTACACCTCAAGTTTCTCATTGCTTTATCAAATGAACTTTTTTGCACAGTACCTATAGCAATAGAAGCGGTGCAGATTAAGATTAATAGTTACATCATCATAATCTCCATGCTTATAAACATTCTTTAAACCATCTAACTAAGATAATCATTAATCAAGGAGAAACCTTAAGACAATTGCTATTCCTCAAGTCTCAAAAACCTTGACAACTTAACTTCCCAGGGGGTCACCCATCCTGAGATTTCCCTGGGGTGAGCATGTTGAACTTCATGTGTGCACGTGCCAATAAGGTAGATAACGGCTTTATCTGCTCCGAACCACCAGTACACTAAGACTTCCCTTATCTCAAACATCATGCCAACTGCCTCTAGCTGACTAGTTACAATGTGTGGGATACACAATAGCCTTGGTTCATACCCATTTACTGGGTTTAACAATATCCTTGATTCATCCTCAGTCCGGTATTACACCACTTGTTGCCCTTCAGATATTCACTATTTCTCTGGGGTTGATTCCTAGATAGGAGGATTCACTCCTCTAGTACCCTCGTCCGTGCATATGTCATATCACTGTATAATCAAGACCATATCAGTATACTATCCTATTGTCAGAACTAGTACTATTTTGAAACCGCTTGGGGTCATCCAAAACTATTGTAAGCTCTGATACCAAAATGTAAGACACTTATCTTATTTTCACCTTTTCAGAGTATTTGAGGCAAAAGATATGCAGTATAGTGAACAACACAAGAATAGCAAGAATATACTGATAGTATTGAAACAATATTGCTTGAGTATAATACAAGAGTTCCCCACAGGGGTTGGTACATATTATTACAAACCTTGAAATAATAAAAGGTATTCAGATAACTAACGTCTTCTCTTGATCTTGATTAGAAACTTCAATTATCGGTAAATACCATTTTGTCCTCGTAGCCATTTTTTGCTGCTGCAAACTTTATACATTTATGGAAAGGGTGACATACAATTAGTCATATAAAATGTGAAAATTAAATATGTCATGCTCCAAGTTATGCAACACATTAACCATACAAACAATCATCATGGCATGTAAACATGAGTCAGGGGCTCATCCCCCACTATCTGTAAACCTCGGTTGGGTCTTGCTCAACAACCGAGTACATCTTGATTGGGTTCTTTCTCAACAACCAGGTAAGTATGCCTCCACACACAAAATGCCCTCCTCGGAAAAACCACAATCATTATCATAGAAGATGGCGTACACAAACATAAAAGTATTGGCATAGTGTATGAAAGATAGAGTTATTAATAGGTTTTTCTCGCCTAACCATCTAATTGTCTTGATTCGGCTCAACCACAACTGTCCAGTCCTAAAATTCTAAATTTACAAGTAACTGGTTATTACTTGAACTATGATTGCCTTTAATCACAGTTTGTTGGTTATCTACCATAGTTCCAACAATAACTGCACAATACAACTCTGCACAGTACAGTTTCACTGTTTTCCAGAAATGGGCAGATTTTACAGTCAACTTTGGAAAATCATAATTAGTTTTAGAAAAATCCCATTTTGTCTTATTCTAAAGCCTACATAAAGCTCTTTAAATGTGGTTTCATGTAAAAATACCCAAAGCTAGTCACTGGACACATATTATTCCCAGAAATTTGAAAAACATAAGTTGTTTTAGATTTCTTTCTAGAAACAGGGCACAACTTCAAAAATCCATATCTTTTAGTATACAAGTCTAAAAATTCTATACCACCTATCAAATTAAAGTTCTACATCTCTACTTTAATCCTGGAAAGTTTCATAGAATTTGACCTAGGTTTGGCTAATGAAATTAACTTCACAATAATGATGCCTCTAGTGAACAAGCAAACAACATGTACTTTTTGCTTCAATAAATTCCATATATATATATACAAACATCCAAAAATCATGAGCACCTATATTTCCACATGATTTTCCCTAGTAAATCCAATGGAACCATCAAAATTACAAAATTCCAACTCCACCCCACTGCTCTGTACTTGGACAAAATTAGGATTCTTAAGAGGGAAAATGTGTTTTTTTTATTTCTCTTGTTTAATCACTTTCCTTACTACTTATAATCACATGACTGACTACTTAAACACTAAATGAACATGATGAGAGGAAATTTTAGCAGCATTTCCCCCTAAGGTTTCATACTTCCTAATATACAAATCAAGTAAAACCAAGCCAAATTCAACAACAACCACCATAACAACATCACATAACACAAGAGGATCAAAGTTTGGAGATTATCTCTTGTTTTATTGGCTTTCTCTCTCTAAAATGTCATTGTTCACTCTCTCTTTCTCCTCTTAATTTTGCTTGCTAAACATGATTTCAGTGGGGGAGAAGGGATTAGAAGAGTTTTTATACAAATTAGAAGAAAAGAAATCTTGAATTCACAAGCACTTACCTTTGATTTTGTCTCTTGAATCTCTTGAGCTTTCTCTTGCTCTTGTTTTCTCCAACCCCTCTCTCTATCTTCTTTCCTTTAGGTTGGACTAAATATGGCCCTTAAGGAAAGATGAAGAGCTTTTAAAAATATCATCACCCACCTCCTTGATAAATATTATTTAATTGCCATAATCACATGTCAAATTAATTCAAGCCATCATCTTCTCTTTCCTTCCATATGTTTGGACGAAATATATGGTCTTGAAAGGGATAATTATCTCTTCAAAATATCCTTCTACCACCTCCTTAAGTAATAATATTTTATTGCTAATTATCACATGTTATTTTGTTGCTAATTATCACATGTTATTTTGTTTGACTTATCTTCATCATTTCTACTTGGCTCAAAATGCTTCCAAAAGGCACCATTTGTGCTCAAAATTCATTTTCTCTTTCTTGCCTCATGTTGTACGAAATTGAGGGCTAGGAAAGAGATGAGCAGCTGTTAAAATATCACTTAATCTTTCTTTAAGTATTATTATTATATTAGTTTATGACATAAGCTTGTACTTAACCTTATCCATTAATAATTGAGTCTTAAAACAGCCTATTAGCTTTGAACCAATTTTGTTTCCTCTTCCCTTGGCCCAAAAACGCCACTTAAGCCCTTCACAAACCAATTTGGGCTTTGTAAAGCCCTTATCTTATTTTTCATCTTTTTCAGAGTATTTGCAACAAATATACATTGTTCGGTAGGTAACACAGAAATAGCGTAAATATACTAATATATTGATGCAAGGTACTTTGCTTACACTACCAGTTTTCCCCATAGCGGTTCATACATATTATTACAAATCTTTAAATATTAAAAGGTCTTCAAATAACCAACGTCTTCTCTTGATCTTGCCCGAAATCTTCTATGACCAATAATACCATTTTGTCCTCGAAGCCTTTTTTGTTTCTGCAAACTTTATACATTTATAAAAAGATTGACATTCAAGAGAATCTTAGTAGCAACAAACAATCAATCATAAAAAATGTAATAATAAATATACCAACTACCACATACAGCAATATTATAATAACACATAATTCAATTTAGTTTAGTTTGTTAGATATTATTAGTTTTGATGATGTCAAACAATAGATACAAATATTAATAGAAAAAAGTTTGCGTAATATATTGATCTTCTAATTGACTAACTACTATATTTAATGTTGAACATCTTCTAGATTAGTCAGGCAAAAAAAGAAGAGGATTGGAGGTAATCAAGAAAATGTTAGATCTCATGTTTTGATGATAACATAGAATATTATGAAAAAGATTTAATTAATAAATAAGTTTGAACAAAGTAATAACAGGGAAAAGCATCACTTGAAGTAAGCATTGAAGTAATGAAAAAAGGCCAAGAGAAAAAGCTGAGAAACTTGATGAGAAGCAAGTTTTCTAAGGCATTACTCAAGTATGTACTCGAGTAATGAGACAAAATTTGAAGTTACCATAGATACCTTCGAGTAACCTGCCAACAATACTCGAGTAAGTACTAGAGTAATAGTGTAAAAGTTTTCAAGTTGCTCTCGGCCTGTCAATATTACTAGAGTAGTCACTCGAGTAACCAGGTAAATACCTTGGAGTTGCTCTCGGCCTGTCAACGTTACTCGAGTAGCTACTTGAGTGACCAGGTAAAAGTTTTCAAGTTACTCTCGGCCTGCCAATGATACTCGAGTATGTACTCGAGTTACTCTGTTTCAGAAAATGTGTTG
This sequence comes from Inga laurina, assembly GCA_963855925.1. Taxonomy (NCBI): domain Eukaryota; kingdom Viridiplantae; phylum Streptophyta; class Magnoliopsida; order Fabales; family Fabaceae; genus Inga; species Inga laurina. The sequence goes on from OY979708.1 coordinate 60,525,960, forward strand.
CTCTCGGCATTTTGAACCCTGCCAACATTACTTGAGGAGCTACTCGAGTAACTCACTGTGTTAAGCAAAAACCTGAAAGTAGTACTCAAATAACTTGATCTGGTTTTTATCATACTTCACTCGAGGTGTTACTCAGGTATGCAGGTATTTAATGATTCATTTTAAGTGGATTACTTGAGTATGTACTCGAGTATGTAGAGTTATTTTTGAAGAAAAACCTCAAGTCATTACCCGAGTAAGCTATGCACATAGATTGAGTTTACTCGAGTATGTACTCGAGTAACAAGTTAATCAAACTTGAAGTGCTCTCGGCCTTGAAATCCTGCCAACATTACTGGAGTAAAGCATCGAGTAACATAAGTTTATTTAAAGGTTTACTCGAGTTGGTACCCGAGTAACCTATAAAGAAAAGAGTGCATTACTCGAATAGGTACCCGAGTAAACATGCATTTCCAAAGGTTTGATATTTTGTTTATTCCATGCACTACCCGAGTAATCTTATAGTTGTTTGTTGACTTGCAGTTCATCAAAGTTTTCATGATGATACTCGAGTAAGTACTCAAGTAAACTTTAATGAATACTCGAGTAGCTACTCAAGTATGCAAACCCAGAAATTCAGAAATCATTCCAACGTTCATTGTTTTGTTTCCTATTTGATTAACCTTTCATTATATTAGTATTCTTAGCATATCCACAGATAAACAATAAAGAGATCTTACCAAATAAAGAAAGTCAAATACAACGTTCAAATGTCACCGACAGCCACCTACCGCAAACGTATGTTTTTCAAATACTGGAAAAGTCAATAGTGGATGCGCACGCTCTAACGGGCATGAAGAAATATGTTCCAGCAATCATTATCAATGTATCTATATATATGGGAACATCCAAACAGAGAAGGGAACTAGAACACACACAAATGTATCATCAAGTTCATTACTCTGTTTTACATAATACTTGTAATTCTATGCTTCAGTGATTCTTATTCACTTTGTGAGAGAGATATTTCATTCAAACTCAATATTTGTTATTGAGGTAACTTAAGGTTGTGCAACCTTGAGTTGGGATTGGATTACAATTTGTAAGGGGGAGCGAGTGTCCAGGCGAAGGAACTTGCTTGTACTGAGGTGCCAAGAACCCACTGAATCTTGGAAGTTATAGTGAAACTCTCAAAGAAGCTCTGAGGACTGGACGTAGGTCAAAGTGGTTGTGGCCGAACCAATATAACTCCCGGTGTACACTTCGGTGATATTTCTCCTTACTCTTTCCTGTTTTAATTTCACCGTCAAATTTTATATTTGCAACGAAATTTTTAATATCACCCAATTCACCCCCCCCCCTCTTGGGTGAAACGCTTGCTCTAACAGAAAATAAAGAAGCTATCTTGTTGGGTTATGGAGAATAATCATCAAGAAGAAATCAAGAACGAGATTGAAGAAAGAAGAAATTGTAAGATCTAATGAGAATATCAAGATTCAAGCTCTTAGAAGTATGAGCTCAAATGATCAAATGATCATTGGAATGGGTTAGTATGAAGCCAACATTACTTATATATGAGTTATAGCACTTCCAAAGAAGTTGCACTCGAGTGTGAGCTCAAGTGTAGGAAGATTAATTGAGTCTTGGGGGCACTTTGTTCTTTATTTAGCCTGGTAGAGATCCGGTATTTTAGCTATATCTCTCAAAGCACAAGTTGGATTGAGCTGAAACCAATATAATACAAAACTAGACTCCTAACATGAAAAATGAACACCAAAATCACATTAAGCGATGTTTATATGAAAGAGAAATGATCTTTTGAAGTTGACACTGAAATCACCATCACTTTACAAAGTAGGTTCGAAATTTTTGACATAACTCACAAAATACACATCGGATTGAGGTGAAACTAGTGCCATATGAAACTAGACTTAAAAATTTTTCTATGTACATATAATTCATCAAATTTGGAGTTATATGCTAAGAGTTATGCCTTCTGGAAGTTGACACTTGTGAATTCAAACAATATCTAGTGCCGTAGACCTTCTTTGGATCATAACTTGCAGAATACAATGAGTTTGGAGCTGATTCTTTTTGCATTAAAATGGATATGACAAAAGGTTTCTTATGATACATTACTTGCCATATTTAGAGTTAAATGAATTAATCAATTCTGACATGGCACTCGAGTCTAAAAGCTCACTCTTGGAAAATGGCATACGAGTGTTGTCCAGAAGTGGTTGAAGTATAGAGCAATTCAGCAATACTCGGGTGTTAAACAACACACTCGAGTGAAGATCAGAATTGCACTCAAGTGAAGCAAGTAAAGTGCAACAAGTATTTGCCCAAGAAGAAGCAAGTACCTAAAAATGTGAGGTGCACTCAAGTGAGACCTTCTACACTCAAGTGAGGTACCACAACACTTGAAAGTGCAAGGTGCACTTGCAAAAAGAGTGAAGGATGTGTTAATTAGAAAGAACACATAAACAAGATATATTAAGATGCACTCAAATGAATACTTTTGCACTTGCGTGAGACCCAACAATAGCGAGTAAGAAATCTCACTTCCCCAATTATTGATGCAAGTACAAAGCAAAAGATTGTCCATAATCAAAGATATACTGAAGCACTCGAGTGAGGAACCAAGCACGCGAGTAAACAACTCAATACTCGCAAGTGCAAAAACTCACTCTTGCAAAACTTGGTGTAAGTGTTGTCTAGAAGCGAAGCCAGAAGATGAAATATATTGATGCACTCGAGTGAGGATCGATAACACTCATAAGTGCAAGTTTCACTCTTGCAAGTTTTTGACAGAAACATTCGAAAATCAACAAGAAAATTCAAGTGAGGCACTATAGCACTCGAGTGTTGACAAAAAGTGCAAGTGCATTTCCTACACTTCTAAGGTGCACTTCAAGCAAAAATAGAGTAACGCTTCGTAACTTCTAAAAATCATAAAAATGATTATGTAACTCATTTTTCTTGCTTCTAATCACTCTAACACTTCATCATATTAGTGATTAAGCAATTTCTAGGTGATCAAATAAGGATTGACACACAACCTGAAATTGTCTCTATCACAGAAGTAAACTTCAATACAGAGTCATAGTAAACAATTCAAATATGGTTAAATGTTATTCATTGATTATATTTTTACTTGTTATTATAGCTAAACATTATCTAATATATATTTCAAGTATGAAATAGGAGGTTAAACATTCAGATTGCATATTCAAGTATGGAGGGCACTCATAGCAAATATCGTCACTCGACGTGATAAGTCCTAGAAACCAGAAATTCAGCTTTTGACCTATAATCTAACGTACCCATAACTAATACTCCATTGTATTATTGTTTGATAAATTAAAACAACAAAGAAATCATGCAGTAAGGAAAAAATACTTTACAGAAGTGGAGCATCTACCAATATAACGGCTAGTTTTTCAAATATACAAAACGGTCAAACGAAGCAACGGGACTCAATGAGTGGGTTGAAATACTCACAATGATCATATCATATTCAACTCTAAATAGAGGAAGATTCAAGCAAAATGCAACAATGATGATAGCTCAACAACGCCAACATGCTTATATCTTGAGTCATCCACTCTGACCCAACAACTCTCTATTTTTATGTATTTTCTATATCATGTATATTTAAGATAGAGTTATTTGTATTGTACTTCAATGAGCATTTTATCCACTATATGAGAGAGTTTTGTAAAAACTTATTTTTCTGAATTAATCTCAAGGTAAAGGGACCTTGAGAAGGTTGATTTCCATACGGGGGAAGCTGTAAAGAGAATTGTTAGTAAGAATTTCTGCTAGTAAGACTTATAGATGCAAGTAGTAGGGAATGTTGCTGCTCGTAAGACTTGTAGAGGTGTAAGTTGGAGAGAACGTGCTGCTTGTGAGACTTGTACAGGTAAGTAGGAGAGAAATATCTTTGGGATTGCTCTGCTCGTAAGACGTGCCTTAAGGGAGAATATATCAATGAGAGATTTGTAAAAGGCTTTGCAAGTGCCCGACTAAACTTGTGGGTTTGTAAAGGCTTTTTTGTACCCGGATTAAATAAGAAGATAGTAGATTTGAAAATCTCGGGAGGAGTCTGGGGACTGGACGTAGGTCATCACAGATTGGACCAAACCAGGATAAATCATAGTTTGCATATTCTCTTCCCTAAGCTCTTATATTTCTAGCATATATTATTTAATCTAATTGTTCATTTATGATTCATTACATTCTTTCTTACTGCTTTCACTAATATACAAAAAGATTTTCAAAGTTCTTAAGTTTTTATTTTACACCCAATTCACCCCCCTCTAGGGTGTCAACCCATTCTAACATTTGGTATCAGAGCCTACTCTCTTTTTTAAAGGACTTAACTGTCTCAGGAGTTATCAATGGCTGAATTTGAGTGTTATTTGTAATATCCTGGATTTGAAATCAGGGATTAGTAACTTCAAATGATGTAATTAATGTTAATTAAGCATATTTGAAGTATATATTGTGTAATATGAAATCAAGATCATTAGTGACGGTTTAATGAGTATTGTGCTAATCAGGGGTAAAATGGTACATTTACCAACCGTCTAGTTAGTTCCGGATGAGTAAACCCTTTAGTAATCATGATCAATGGTTGAGATTGAAAGATTATGGGGTGGAATCTAGTGTGAATGAGTTTATATGCACTCATAAGTGGGAAGGATGAGATGGTGACAAGTGTCCAAATGAGAGCCATTGGATGAGTCAACATTTTCAAACTCTTTCTCTCTCCCTCTTAGTCGGCCAGGTGCATGGGAGGAAGGGAAGGAAATGATCATCTTCATTCTCTCTCCATTTTCTTCCATTTCTGGCGGTGTAAGCAAGAAAGAGAAACTAAGGGCTTGAAATTGGTCAAGGTAAATGATCTTATATGCTTAGCTACCCTTCATTAATGTTGACCAAGAGGTTGAGAGCTTGGTTTCTATAATTTCAGAATTTCCATTGGTGGTGTTTGATTGTGGGATAAATCTGGAAGTTGGTGGAATCAAGGTGTTGATTTCAGCAAGTTAAAGAGATAGGCTTGTAATGCATTTTGATATATATGTCAAGATGTTTGCCTAATCAATGAAAATTCTGAAAATTTGACCTAATTATGATGTTAATTAAAGGGTAGGCTTGGATTAGTGGGTCACTGTTCATTTGGTCAGTTTTGACACTTGAGAGTGATTAGAAATCGATTCGAAGTTGAATAAGGGAAGTTGTTAGAAGGAGGTTTTGAGTGATTTGATGATTTAGAGAGAGAATGTGTTGAATGAGTTGAATTTGGGTTGTTTGTGGTTGCCAATGGGTTCCTTGTGTTGAAATAAGTGATAATGAGCTTTGACACAAGTTTAAGAACCTTTGGAGTCCATTTGGTGGATTTTGGAGAAGTTTACCAGTTGCTGCGATCTGGTTTCTGAGGTGATTTCTCGAGTGAGGGAAGAACTCACTCGAGCACAGGATGAATGTGCTCGCGAGTGAGCATGTTGTGCTCGAGTGAGGGTGCCTGAAATCACTGGGGGTGAGCGTCTCGGGTGATCACTCGTGGGCGGTTGCCAAGAGTGCGCTGGCACTCGTGAGTATTGGGAGCAAGCATTGGGAGATCACTCGAGCACTGGAGTTTGTGCTCGAGTGAATCTGTTGCCTGGGAGTGGAGTTGCTCTCGGGTGGACACTCGCGGGACCTTACTTCCTTGTGCTCGCGAGCATTGAGGATCTGTGCTCGAGCACAGGTGTTTGTGCTCGAGTAAATGAGGAGGAAGATATTGAGAGATACTCTCGGGTCGTCACTCGCAAGCCTCACTTCCGTGGTGCTCGGGTGCTGGCGAGGTCTCTGCTCGAGCACAACCTCTTGTGCTCGAGTGAGAGTGTGGGTTTGTCGCGGGAGTTGCTCTCGGGCAAGCACTTCCTGCGTCTCACTCGCATGTGTGCTCGAGTGAGAGGAGGGGTCATGCTCGAGCACGGCCTTCTGTGCTCGAGTGAAGAGACCAAAAATCAGTGGTTAGCTTTCTAAAGGGGGATCTTTGGGGATAGTTAACCCAACCCTTTAGGCATATGTTTAGGCATTTAATGTCCATCTAAAGAGTCCAAATGAATACCAACTTAGAGTGTTATTGAATTAAGAACTTGGAAAAGGAAATTAACCAAATGTCCCTATTTGATTATAGGATTTGACATCTGCTATCCTCGTGAGCCTATTGTGCCCAGAGACATCAGGAAGGGATCAGGTAGTGACTTTTCTTTTGTACCAAATATGATGCATTGCATGTGTGTTTTATCGTTGATTGGAAATGGATTTGTATGCTGCAACCTTTGTGGATTTGTGTTGGCACTGTCATTCCAATAGTCCCTGAGTAGCTAACAACGGTTCGGGTTTAGGCAGTGTGCCTTCCCGGCGGAGAAAGGGGATGAGGATGAAGTGTGAGATATGTGATATGTGAGCCGAAAGGCTATTTGCGAGGCCGACGGGCCATTTGCGAGAGCCGAATAGCTGTATGAGCTATAAGGCTATGTTTATGCACTGCCACGCCAATAGTCCCTGAGTAGCTAACAATGGTTCGGGTTAGGGCTGTGTGCCTTCCCGGCGGAGAAAGGGGATGAGGGTGGAGTGTGATATATGCTGCTGCTGCATGAAGATTTGCTTACATGCTGTGTGCTTATATGTGGTATAAATGTTTAGTTACTACTGGGATTCTTTTGAATCTCATTCTTTCCTTTGAACTAACCTTTCAGACAAGGCGACTGGCTCCAAGGAGAAGCGCGTGACCCGGAGCGGGTAGAGTTTCGTAGGGACATTTATTTTGGACATGTTAGTTAGATAGTTTAATTGGGGATTACTGTAGAACATTTTGAGATGTATATAGTCTGAATACTTGGTTTTGTAATTCCCTAAACAGGATTTGAACTCTACATTTATAGTTGAACCCGGGGGTTGCCGGGATTTTGGTTATACACTCTGTCCTACTTAAATGTGGATAAACTGCACAGGTGATTATCTTCGATAATCGAACTTGAGACCGGAAGAGGAATGAAGTTTTGAAAATTTCGTAAAATCCCTACTACAAAAGGGAACATTTTATGGGTTTTGAATTATTTGACGGTCTCTAATTTCATTTAATTACCTAATATCGAATTATAATTACGTGATTAAAGGCAGGGTGTTACATTATTCGCTTTTAGAAGGTTTTGACTATACAACCCTAGCTCTTTTGAAAGATATTGATGTTTAGTTTTGGAAAGCTAGAATAACTAGTTTTATAAAAGCATCTGAATTTAATATGTGGAATTTTTTTACAAATGCTTTTGATCACAAGCTGAGGAAGGATTGGACTGATAAAGAAAAGAAAATATTTTCGTTAAACATTAGAGTAATGAGGTTTCTCTATAGTACTGTTACAGAAAATGATTTTGAGAAAATTATATTTTGTTCTAATGCTAGAGATATTTGGGACACTCTTGATTCTATGTATACTTCTAACAAGTGTGTTGAAGTTGAAAGTGTTGACAGTTCATGTAAAACTACAAGCTATACATCTACAGTGCATGAACAATTGGAAGTTGATGATAAAGAAGGAGACATCTTGTTAATCCCATGCCTTAAGATAATGACACTTGGCATTTTCATAATCATAATAATTATTTCCCTTCCTATTTTCTCTTAATAGGCGTAATTAACAAAGAAAAGGCAATAAATAATTGCTCCAACATTTTCCACAATTTCTTTAATTAATTTATGCATAAGTTCAACCTTAACTTTTTAAACCTTGATTTATTTCCAAAGAAAATTCCCAATATATATTCATCCCTTATTTTCCTTAATTAATTAAAATTAACTTCAATTAATTGAAAAATAACTAATCTTGTGCTTTATTGGCAAATTTACAATCTTGCCATTACATTTTTTTTATTTTATTTCGAGCTTATTTCTTTTTCTTCATCCATGGCCAAAATTAACGTTAATATAGGGCAAAATATTATGCTTGACTAATCTTCCATTTTTTGCTTGAATATTGGGCTTTCTAAAAAACCCAAAAATAAATTACATAACTTGTTCTGGCCCAATTTTTATGAAAATGAAAATTTGCTAGCTTTATAAATTTTAAGTTCCAGAATATTACCCATTACATTTCATTGAATACTTTAAATAATTACAAAGCATATTGGTGAATAAAAATTTGGGATGTTATAGTTCTCCCCCCTTAAATAAATTTCGTCTCCAAAATTTGCTACACATATATAGCCATAAACTCCAGGCAACGCTTTTTGATATCTTCTTCTATTTCCCATGTGGCCGCTCTAGGAGATAACCCCTTCCAGAAGACTTTGATCAACAGGATGCTCTTGTTTCTGAGTTGCTTCTCTTACCGATCAATGATTTGGTGAGGTGTGACTTCATAGGTCAAATTTTCCTGCATCTCTACGCCTTGTATTCAATCACATGCTTTGGATCAGGTTAATACTTCTTCAATCAGGAAACATAAAAGATGTCATGCAATCTGCTCGGGTTTGGTGGCAAAGATATACAATACGAAACTGGCCCGATCTTTGCCAAGATCTCAAATGGACCAATGTACCTTAGATGTAGCTTCTTCACTTTCAGTGCTCTACCAATACCTGTAACTAGTGAAACTTTCATGAATACGTGATCACTAACTTCAAATCCCATAGGTTTCTTCACTAAATCATCTGACAGTCCCCTCCAGGCAATCTTACCTGTGTTACATCGCCTGCAACTTCCCAGGGGGTCACCTATCCTAGGATTTCCCTGGGTAGAGCACGCTTAACTTTCTCTGTACCCTCCGAAAATACCAAGTCTAACTCTATCTTCTTTCATCCGTTGGTTCCACCTAACTGCCCTTGTCTCAAAATATGTGCCAGTCACCAAAATATATCACTTGGGTCCCACGTCAGTCATATATTTTTACTTTTTTTAGAGTATTTATGGAAATGTTACACAGTTTGATGGACAACACAAGGCATAACTATATTAATAATATATGCATGATTACAAAAATTTCCTATAGGGGTTCATACATGATAATTACAATCAATGTAGTCGCACAGGACTACTAAGGTATCTAAACCAATTCCAGTGAAACACAGACATCTCCCCATCTTCGTTCCACTACTGCAACCCTCTCATACAGTTCTCTTCTCTGATTTCTACATACATTTTGTATTCACCTGGCGAAATTGTTGGTAGGGGAGGGTAAGATTTACGAGAATCTTAGTACGAAAACAGTACCAATATAGATGCAGGATAACTGCTTTATGCATGACATGATTGCAATACATAAATTCATGCTAACACAATGATGTATTTGCGTGCTCAATATTTCATACTACATACTTATGGCCATAGCATAAACAGAAATAGAGCTTTAATCATTCATATTGTGTCACAAAATCAAGCAAAGCAATAACATGCATCAATACACTAGCACAAATATCAAATACACGCAGGAGAGGTAAGGTCCCTACCTTAAACCTTTTTCTTTAAGAAACCTAGGCCTCAATTTATATGCCAACCCCTCGAGCTTTCAACTTGGTCCTAAAATGTCGAATGTACAAGCATTAGGATAAAAACCATTCATGTACCATTTTACTCACATCCATAGTGTTTATTGTAGTTAATTAACCTACTGTTAAAATTTACCAAAATGCCCCCGACGACCCGTCAGGCCCCGCAGTCCCTAGTCCGACCGTACATTTCCTGAAATTTTGAATAGCGCTATTCTGACATATTTTTCCCACGGAATCCATTTCTAGACTTACAATTATCAAATTCACTACCAAATGGTAAAAATGCCCTTAGCAGCCCTACTTTCTATGTTTCAGGGGCGTTTTCAAAATTATGCTTTTTCGAGCTTTTCAGAAAAAGTGACCAATAGTAACTCTACATAATTTTCCCTCTTGAGCACAATAGACCCATTAATTTCATGAAAATCCAACTCTGTCCCATCTACTAGCCCTATCCAAAATGCACAATACTCAGGGGAAAATTGAGGTTTTCAAAATCTAACTCCACAGATGTGTTCCTTTCTACTCCTAACTACTTTATTAACTATTTAATTACGTTATAACTACCATTTAGACCCATTTTTGGCAGCATAACATTTCTAACATCACATTTCCCAAATTCGGAAACAAAGACAATCTGGCGAAATTTCACAGAGTAAATTGTCCACAGCAGCCAGAACAAGCAATATTCGAAGTTTAGGAAGTTACCACTTCTTCCTTCTGGCTTTTCCTCTTTTTGCCCGAAAACCATAACCTCTTCACACCAATATTTGTGATTCAAATACCTTAAATCAAATGAAAGAGAAGCTTAGGAGAGGAGATATATGCATTAGGAACCAATTTACTGAAGAAATCACTTACCTTTACAAGTTTTTCCTTCTCCTTTTTCTAAAAGCTCACACTTCTATCTCCCCTATGCAATAAAAAATAAAAAAATGGGAATAGAAGAAGATGAAGATTAGCTTTAATAATATTATGCTTATGTCATCTTGTGCACGCTTATGTCAAAACTCCAAAAAAGCCAAAAATCACACTTTATGTACACAAACTTAATGTTATTAGCCAAAATAACATGTACATAATATTTCCTCTTCTTGGCCCATGCAAAAGACATCCTAGGAGGTCCTTCCATCAACCATAATGAATTTTCCATGTATCTCATAATTTCAAAGTTGTTTTCCTTCATTTTCGGATTTTTACAAAATTCTGGCAGATTTTCTGCCTAAAATTTGAAAAATCATAACTAATTCTAGAAAAATTAAAATGTAGTGGTTGAAAGTCCTATATGATCCTCATTGAGTCTACGTTATGGAAAAATATCAGCCACTGCTATCTAGGAGCAGAAAGTTCCCATATTTTACGTTTATGGATGTTGTTCTAGAAAATAGATAGTTTTTTCTGGGTTAAATTCAAAAATTTATAACCTAATTTGTAGACATCTTATCAGAGTAATTTTAAAGGCTATAGAACCTTTATTGAGTCTAGTTTTAAGGAAAAATATAGCCCTTATTGAGATGGAAGCACACAGGCCCCAGAAATTCCATCTTCAAATGCTACTCTAGAAACTTTCCAATTTCACTGGGTAACATTCAAAAATACATAAATTTTCATATACAACTCCTGAAATGACCCATTATATGTCAAATTAAGGCTTTGGATATCTACTTTCATCCTATAAAATTTCTTGATTTTTAGGTATCATTTGATCATCCAAAATCATATAACAATCTCACTGTCTCAGGAAATTTTCACTGGTAGCATATTAAATTTCCCAAAATTCACTCTTTTATTTCACATACTTATAAGGCATGTTGGGGAACAAAATTTAGGGTGTTACAATTCTCTCCCTCTTAAATAAATTTCATCCCTAAAATTTAAACGTCCTCAATTTAGAAACTACTTATTGTCACGCAATCCATCCCTTAATATTCCATACTCTCAAATAATGTTCATGAAGCATGTAACCATCCGGGTATACAGCTCCCCTACTACCATTATACCCTACTGCACAAGGGCCCATTCCCATTCTGCCTATATATTTTACTACAACCACACAGTTCACCTACCACACACTTTATACCTCACAGATCACATACCACACAAAGATTGCATAACACATAGATTATAACCCCCACAAAGATCATATACCACACAAATTGAACCACACACAAATGGCATATCATACAAAGTTTGTATAGTATGCAGATCATACCCCACAAAGATCGCATACCACACAAATTATATCCTTAAACAACACACAGGTCGCCTTACTACTAATCACACAAGTCCACATCACTGTACTTAACATAATACTGTTGGTCATATCACCTTAAACAACATGTTTTAGGCCCAACCTTTCGACTTTGAGCAGCCAGAGCAGTGCGACCCACTTAACCATAACAGGATAAAAACCACCCTATCATAGACTAATTAGTCGCAACTTTAACATGCTCTGACAGCTGCCTCATTACAAATCTCACCATAAACCACACAGAAAACCACATAAGTTACTACATAGTAAACCACACAGTTCACCACACAGCAAACAACATAAGTTACTACATAAAAAACCACACAGTTCACCACACAGCTGACCGCAAGGGCCACCACACAGCTGAATGCATAGTTCATCATACAGCAGAGTACACAGTTTACCTTATTTAGACCATACAAGTCGCACCATAAAGATTACCTTATCATAAACCATACAAATCACATCACTACAAACCACTCAGTAAGTTAATCCCGGAAAGCCAAAGCTTAAATTTGACTCCCAGTACCACCCATAGGTGTTTCTTCTATTCTTATCTATTTCTTAATTTGATAAGAACATCGACACTAAGTTTATCAAAAGCTGGCCTAACTTTAGTCAATAATTCCGTTCAATTACTCTACTTATATCTCTAATCAAGACCTTAGGGCATTCCCTAGTCACGGTATATTCCCATTTGCCATTTTGTCTCCTATTAATATTAAGGAAAACCAAAATACCCGTATACCTATCTTACCATTCAACAACTTTACTTAGAGCAAGTTTTCACAACTATAGATGTGATCAAAATTAAATTATATAGTTATTCATATACATTCAACTCTAAGCATATCACACAGTCAAATATGATACATATGGCTAGTCCCAATACCAATAACACTCATAAAACATATTTATTAATTCAAATTGATCAGGGGATATCTCAGGAGACTGTTGTGCCTTCCTATGCATAATCACCTCTTTGCCTAAAGCTTTTGAGCTAAGCTTCGTGGTTTGTTGCTATTATGGGTAATCTTTAGCAAAATAACATGGCTTCCGACAATTGTAGCAAATCTATAGCCTGATTAGGCATGGTTCATCACCATGTGGTTGGCTACAATGCCAACACGTTTTATTCCTAGGGAATCTCTGCTTGCTACCACTATCAGCCTGATATGGCTTTTTATCATTGCCTTCAGAGGGAAGAATCCCCACTGCCAAATGCACCCTTACTGTTATTTTTGGCAACCAAGCTTAACATAAGTTTCTTGATGTAACAGCATTCTTCCACTGCCTTGCTAAACTCGGTAAAATGCTATGTAATCAATTTTTCCTTGAATTCTGATATCAATCCCTCAATCATCATATCGGCATTCCATTCTTCGTTATCATGCATTTTGTGGTATGCCGAATACCAAGATAGTCGAATGTATCAGGCTAGATATTCAATGAAGCTCTCCCGATCTTGTTGTTTGAGCCTTAGAAACTATTTTCTTTCTCTCTTCTAATAGATGGGGGAAATTATTTCTTATTGATTTTCTCCTAGAATAATTCCCATGTGACTGGAACATTCCTTCCTTTTAAGGTAAGCTCCGTGCCCTTCCACCAAAGATCTACGTCACCTTCCAATTTGTAAATGGCCAACAGAGCCTTCATCTCATCTAGGCATCGAAACTTCCCTCAGAATATTGGAGGTTGTTGCTTGATAAATCTGCTCAAGCAAATCTAGGTTTTTGCCTCAGGATCTGGAACATTATCCTCTGGTTGAAGCTCCTCCTATGGTACTTGCTCACCAAATCGTCTGACAGTTTCCTCCAGGTGATCTTGCCTGTGTTGCAATACATGCAGCACTTCTCTAATCCCATTCATAAAAGCTTGTTATTGTGCCAACATATTGAGAATTTGCTGCTGGAATGGATTTGGTCTTTGCTCCGGTGTAACATTATGTTGCGATGCACTTGGTCTACCGGGTTAAACCATCCCTATATTTAAAACTACATCAAAATAAAGAAATATTACTTTTCATACAAGAGCAAGGGCATTTTCGTCATTTCATAAAAGTAAGGGTACACAGATATCTCACACATAACACACCACAACTATTTACAGTAGTTACAAATAGAAACATTAGATAACCAGTAAACTGTTGTACATGACATATTAATCCTTTTTACATTACATTTTTCAAAATCCATGCAATTTCCCAGGGGGTCTCGCATCCTAGGATTTCCCTAAGTAGATCACACTTAACTTTCTTTGTACCATCCAAAAATACCTAACTAGCCTTGTCTCAAAATATGTGCCGATAACTTCCGGTCACCAAAAATCTCACCTGGGTGCCACGTCAGTCATCGTACATAAATCTCTGTACTAGATCGATCATACGATCCTGGAACTCATAAATATTCCAATTTGGGCCCCAATCTATAGTCTCACTCTTCTACTAGCCAACATACTGTGTCTGGATGGAAGTACAGTGTTATGTGGATCCCAGGGTTATCTAGCATGCCCAACCTAAACTATCCCTAACCACCCTCTACTGGGGTCAGTCTGTCAGTGTATGTTGTATTCTTGGCACTAGGATATGGTACTTATGGACAACTCGTAGGTATATACCCTTGATGTCCTGCCTTCCAGGTATTCTACCGTTTTCTCTGAGCTTGTCCATTCCTTTCAAGGCTTGTAAATTAGCCAAAGTAATTCACTTCGTTGTTCCCATCACTATATAATCAAGCATATCATCATACTACCATGTTGCTAGAACCACTATATTTACTCTCTGAGCAAACAATTTTGTGGCCAGAAACCTGGCTCTGATACCAATATGTCACACTCTTATCCTATTTTTACCTTTTTCAGAGTATTTGCTGAAAATGATACATAGGTCAGTGGGCAATATAGGATTAGCATAAATGTAATATCCAAAAATTTGGGATTAGAGGCTTAGGAAAAAGCCTAAATTAAGTGGACTACTAAGCCCTGATTTAGCAGGTGTCTCAAACCTATTCCCTAACATTTATTATATTTTTTAAGGTATTAAAGGTAATAAATGGTGAATTAAAGAGTATGGGAAATTTGTATACAAAAATGAAATTTGTTGAAGTTGCAAGCGCATGTCGTTTCATTGCTTCCAGTGAGACAGTGTTGTGTTTCAATGAATTTTGATGACCAATTGATAACAAAAATTTAAGAAATTTTCTAAAAAGAAAGTAAACCTCCTAAGCTTTAATTTGATAGGTCATATGACACAATTAGAGCTATATACAAAAAGTTATGAATTTTTCAAGTTAGGCCAGAAAAACTTTGATATTTCTGGAACAACATGTAAAGATTAAAAATATGGGAATTTTGTTCTTTCATTTGGCTAAAGGCTATATTTTTTTTCTTGAAACTAGACACAATAAGGGTTCTATAGCCTTTGGAATCACTCTAATTCAATTTTTCCTAGAATTAGTTATGATTTTTCAAAGTTAAGGCAGAAAATCTGCTAGAATTGGCATTAAATCTAAAAATGGAGAATTGTGTTGACAATTGATGTAATTTTGAGATAAAATTTACATCAGCCCATTTTGCTCTTTTAAGGGAGTCCTAGACGTTATTTTTAAGTGGACAAGAGAGGGATGGACTTGATTGATATCAATTGGGCTTCATGACCCAATTTCATGTACATAAGAATTTATGTATATAAAGTCCAAGTTGTAAGACATTACTTTGGTCATTAAATAAGTAAATAAGGGCATAAAGTAACTATGATATAAGCTCTTTCCTTCTTCTTCAGCCCCAAACTATGCTTCCATCTTTGAAACAAGAGAGAGAGAGAGAGCTTGAGAGAAATGTAGAGAGAGAAGGAGGAAAATTTCACAATGTAGGTCGATTTCTTCAATGAATTCATTCCTAACATATATAATCCTTCTCCTAAGCTTCTCTATTATGTTATTTAAGCTTTTAAAAGCTCAAATTACATTGTTGAGAGGAGCTAGGGTTTTGGCCTAAAAGGGGAAAAGCTAAAGGAAGAAGTGGTAACTTCCGAAACTTCAATCTTTGGTTGTTTGGACTGTTGTGGTCAATTTAATAGGTAAAACTTCGTCAGATTGTCTTTAGTTTTAAATTTAGGAATTGAGATGGCTTAAGGGTTATACTGCCAAAATCTGGTCTAAATGTTAGTTGTAATCTAATTAAATAATTAATAAAGTGGTAAGGATTAGAAAGGAACACATCTGCGAAGTTAGATTTCAAAAACCCTAATTTTCAACAAAGAATCTTGGGATTTTGGGCAGAGCTAGATGAGGGGTTAGAGTTGGATTTTTGATATTCTGATATTTTCATTTAGTTCAAGAGGGAAAATTAGGTGGGATTACAGTTGATCACTTTCTTAGAAAAGCCCAAAAAAGCATAATTACAAAAAAGCCCCTGAAACCTGGAAATTGGGGTTGCCAAGGGAAATTTTGTCATTTTGTAGTGAATTTAAAATTTTCAAGTCTAGAAATGGATTCCTTGGGCAAAATTATGCCAGAATGGCACATATCAAAATTTTAGTAAAAGTACAACCGAACCGGGTATGGCGGGGCCGTGACCCCAGGGGCATTTTGGTAAATTTTCACCATAGGCTAATATAAAACTGTAAACACTATGGAAGTTCCTAAAATGATACATGAATGGGTTTTAACCTAATTCTTGTACATTTAATATTTTAGAACTGAGTTGTGAGCTTAAGGTTGGCAAGTTTTACGAGGCTGACGATTCGAGGCCAAAAAGGGTTAAGGTAGTAGCTACTATCTCTCATATACTATGTAACTATTGATATGATGCGTGATACTGTATTTTTTTATATGAATAATGAACACACATTATCAAGTTGCAATACGGGAAGTGTATATGTACCATCTAATGGGAAGTATATATGTACCATTCGGCCTAATAAGGACCCAACTATGATACATGATTTGCCTAGCTATAGTCGGTGACTTAGTTGAGGTACACATAAGGGTTTTAACTAGGTGTTTGGCCCTGAATTTTGTGTACACACATGGATTAGTGTGAATTTTTATTTTACATTTTATGGTGCATTGCATATTTAATTCTCACATTTTATGTGTTTGATAATATGTTGCTACTAGGATTCCCTGGAATTTCACCCTTTTTTCTTAACAAAAATATCTCAATAGGTGCCAATGGCTCAAAAGGCAAGGACTTAGATATAGGGTATTGATAGGCACGTTTCCCGCGATAAAGAATATAGTTATATATAAACTTTATCATTGGATATTTTGTATAAAATTTGTAAATATTACCAAACCCTATGGGGAATTCCTCAATGTAATCATGTACTATATATTAGTATTTTGACGTTATTCCTGTGTGCCTATCGAACTACGCGCAAGAACTTTGTAAATAGTACAAAGAAGGTAAGGGTCTGACATTAAATATACTAATAATATATTCATGATTATAGAAATTCCCCATAGAGGTTCATACCTGATAATTACAATCAATGCAGTCCTAGTGAAACAGAGACATCTCCCTATCTTCATTCCACAACTACAACCCTCTTGTATAGTTCTCTTCTCTAATTTCTGTATACCTTCTGTATTCACCTAGCTAAATTGTAGGTAGGGGAGAGTGAGATTCAAGAGAATCTCAATAGGAAAATAGTTACCAATATGCAACAGGATAAGTTCTTAATCCATGACATGTTTGCATTACATAAACTCATGCTAACACAATGACGTATCTGCGTGCTCAAAGTTTTGTACTACATACTTATGGCCATAGCATAAATAGAAATAGAGCTTCAATCATTCATATATGTTTCACATAATCAAGCAAAGTAATAACATGAATCAATACACCAGTACAAATATCAAATACACATAGAAGAGGTAAGTTCCCTACGTTAAGCTTTTTTTTGGTTAAACTTGTGGCTCAATTTGCGTACCAACCCCTCGGGCTCTCAACTTGGTCCTAAAATTTCAAATGTACAAGAATTAGGTTACAACCCATTCATATACCATTTTAGGAACTTCCATAGTGTTTATTATGGTTATATTAGCCTACTATGAAAATTTTCCAAAATTCCCCTTGGCAGCCTCACTTTCTGGCTTTCAGGGCCGTTTTCGTAATTATGTTTTTTCAGACTTTTCTGAAAAACTGACCAATTGTAACCCTAACTAATTTTTCCTTCTGAGCTTAATGGAAATCCAACTCCTATCCCCTTTAACAAACCTAGCCGAAATGCACAATACTCTGGAGAAAATTGGGGTTTTCAAAATCTGACTTCGCAGAAATATTCCTTTCTACTCCTAACCACTTTATTAACTATTTAATTACGTTATAACTACCATTAAGACCCAATTTTTACAGTATAACATTTCTAACATCACATTTCCCAAATTCAGAAACAAAAACAATCCAGCAAAATTTCACCGATTAAATTATCCACAATAGCCATAATAAGAAATATTTAAAGTTTAGGAAGTTACCTCTTCTTCCTTCTGGCTTTTTCTCTTCTTGGCCGAAAACCATAACCTATTCACACCAAGATTTTTTATTCAAATAACTTAAATCAAATGAAAGAGAAGCTTAAGAGAGGAGATATAGGCATTAGGAACCAATTTACAGAAGAAATCACTTACCTTTACAAGCTTTTCCTTCTCCTTCTTTCTCTAAAAGCTCACACTTCTATCTCTCCTGTGCAATAAAAAAAATGATAGGAAAGGGAATAGAAGAAGATGAAGATTAGCTTTAATAATCTTATGCTTACGTCATCTTGGTGCATGCTTATGCCATAACTCCAAAAATGCCAAAAATCACACTTTATGTACATAAACTTAATGTTATAAGCCCAAATAACATATATATAATATTTCCTCTTCTTGGCCCATGCAAAAGAAGTCCTATGAGGTCCTTCCATCAGCCCCAATGAATTTTCCATGTATCTCAAAATTTCAAAGTTGTTTTCCTTCATTTTCGGATGTCTACAAAATTCTGGCAAATTTTCTGCCCAAATTTTGAAATATCATAACTAATTCTATAAATATTTAAATGTAGTGGTTCAAAGTCCTATGTGACCCTCATTGAGTCTATTTTAAGGTAAAAATATTAGCCACTATTATCTAGGAGATGAAAATTCCCATATTTAACGTTTTTGGATGTTGTTCCAGAAAATAGACAATTTTCCTAGGCTAACTTCAAAAATTCACAACTAACTTGTAGACATCATATCAAAGTGATTCTAAAGATTATAAAGCCCTTGTTGAGTCTAGTTTCAAGGAAAAATATAGAAATTCTCCAAATGGAAGCACACAGTTCCAAAAAATTCCATCTTTAAATGTTGCTCCTGAAACTTTCTAGTTTAATCGGATAAATTTCAAAAATATATAACTTTTTATATACAACTCTAGAAATCACCCATTACCTATCAAATTAAAGTTTAGAATGTCTACTTCCATCTTGTCAAAATTTCATAATTTTTAGGCATCATTTGATCATCGAAAATCATATAACAGTCTCGCTGCCTCACAAGAAATTTTCACTGGCAGCATATTAAATTCCCCAAAATTCACTCTTTCATTTCACATACTTATAAGGCATATTGGGGAATAAAATTTGGGGTGTTACATTTACTTTCTGGCATGTGAGACAATGATCGACGAATTTAGGCACATCTCTTTTCATTCCTTGCCACCAGTACAGAAACTTCAAATCATGGTACATTTTGGTTGCCCCGGGATGCAGAGTATATTTACTTTTGTGTGCTTACTCCAGGATTTGTCATTTTAGCTCTATCTGTTGTGGAACATATATCCACTTCTTATATGTGACTAGTCCTCTCGATGACAAGTCATATTACTAAGTTTCTCCTTTGGTAATCATATCTTTGATAGATAATGCTTGTCTATCCTGCAGCTATACTTCTTCAATTGCTACTCTCATATCATTATACACCTGAATGATGTTACTATTGCTCATCAAGATTTGACTAGATAGATTAAGATCTCTAAAATCCTTAGTTAATTTCTACTCATGAATCATCATGGCTACCACCTATACAAATTTAATACTTAATATATTAGCAACGAAATTACCCTTCCCTGGATGATATTTTATCTCCAAGTTAGAGTCTTTCAATAACTCCATCCATCTGCGCTATCTCATGTTCAACTCCTTCTGATCATACAAATATTTTAGGCTTTTATGGTCACAGTATAGCCTTATTGTCGCACCATAGAGATAATGTCTCTAGATTTTCAAAGCAATAACAAAAGCCGCCAACTCAAGATCGTGAGTGGGTTAGTTCATTTCATAAGGTTTTAGCTGACGAGATGCGTATGCCACCACTCGACCATGTTGCATCAACACACATCCCGATCCATACCCACTGGCATCTATATCATAAAATATGTAAACTACAGATCAGGGATGGTCAACACTGATACTGTTGTTAATCTCTACTTCAAATCTATGAAGCTCCTCTCACAACTATTGTCCCACACAAAATGTTGAGTTTTCCGCATCAACTTTGTCAAAGGCAAAGCTATTCTACAGAAATTCTGGATAAATCTTCTATAATTTCCAACAAGACCTAAGAAACTGCATACTTCAAAGATAGTCTTTGGCCTCTTCCAATTCAATACTGCTTCCACCTTGCAGGATCAACTGAGACCCCTTACTGTGAGACTATGTTGCCCAAAAACTTAACTTCTAAAAGCCAAAATTCATATTTGCTCAACTTGGCATAGAGTTTCTTATCCCTTACTACATTCAATACTGTTATTAGATACTGCTCATGTTCAACTTTACTCCGCGAGTATACCAAATTATCATCAGTGAAAACTACGACGAACTGGTCTAAATACAAACAAAAAATTCAATTCATGTAGTCCATGAACAAGGCAGGTGCATTGGTCAACCTAAATGGCACCACAAGAAACTCGTAATGGCCATATCGGGTTTTGAAAGCAGTCTTCGATACATCCTCTGCCTTTATCTTAAGTTGATGGTATCCCAATCGTAAATCAATTTTCATGAATACGCAGGAACCAGATAATTGATCGAGCAAGTCATCAATTCTAAGGAGTGGATTTTTTTTTATGGTCACCTTACTCAACTCCCTGTAATCTATACAGAATCGTAAGCTTCCATTCTTCTTCTTAACAAAGAGCATTAGACCTACCCATGGTGAGACACTGGGTCGAATGAACTGTTTCTCTAGCAGCTCCTCAATCTGCTTCTTCAATTCTACTATTTCACTAAGAGCCATTTTGTCTGGGGTTTTACATAGTGGACCTACTCTAAGCCTAAGATCAATTGTAAACTCCACTTCCCTATCTATGGGTAATTTACTAATATCCTATAAGAATACATCAGGAAATTCGTTAACCACAAGGATACTCTCTAATGCTATTTTAGCCTCTGATTACATAGAGAAGAACACCATGTACCCTTGACAACCTTTCTATAAACATCTCTCAGCCTTAGCTGCGGAGAGAAGATTAAGATTGACTTCCGTACCCATATGCAGTTACGAGTTAGGATATATAACCCTTTCTCCTTTACAGTCGAACAACAAACTATTAGCCGTCAACTAGTCAATACCAAGGATTACCTCAAAGTCTTGCAGTGGCAAACAGATCAAATCTATGGGTAATTTATGCCCTTCGGCATTTATCACACTATTCAAACAAACATCTGTAGTGATGATTCTAGCACCCGTAGTCGTAAATACGACCAAATCATATAGGAATTAGTGCACTTTCAAGTTTAACCGTCTCACACAGTCGTATACAATGAATTAATGGCTTGCACCCGAATCATACATAACATGCACTAAGTTTCCATTAGGGGAAACCATACGTTGTATCAAATCAGGAGACTTCCTAGCTTCCTCTTGTGTTAAAGTATGGACCTTGCCTAGAACTCTGGGCCTCACCTCCACTAGCTGATATTTCTATAGGCAATCTTTGGCAATATGCCCCAGCTTATTACATACGTAACAAGTAGGCTACCTGGTTGGATCCGTCTCAATGGAGTACTATTACAAGCCCTGCTAGGGTGGATTGGTTTACAGCAACGCCAACAAGTCTATTCCTTAAAAAATTCTGGCCTCTGTAGCCTCCAGCCTGATTTGGCCTCTTGTTGTCACCCCTGGATGGTGCACCTTCATCCTTCCGCTTCTGGGATGAACCACCACTTCCAAACGCACCCTTACTACTGTTTCTTGCAAACAAGCTCAACAAGTTTCTCTCAGTAATACGACATTCATCAATTGCCTGGTTGAACTTAGTAAAGCACCTTGAAACCAGTTTTTCCTTCAGCTCTGGATTCAATCCCTCTATCATTATGTCAGCACTCTAGTCCTCATCATACTGATATTTAAGATAGGCAGAATATCGAGACAACTAAATATACCAAGCTAGATAGTCGTCGAAGCTCTCCCTATCTTACTGCTCAATACTAAGGAACTCTTTCTCTTTTTCACGCTTAACAAAAAGGGAAAATATTTCTCATTAAACTTCTGTTGGAATAATTCCTAAGTTACCAGAACATTCCTTCCCCGTAGATTGAGTTCAGTGTTCCTCAACCATCGGTCTGTATCACCCTTCAGTTTATAGATTGCCAGTAAAACCTTGATCTCATATAGGCACCATAGAATATTGAAGATCTACTCTAGAAGAGATAGCCAATCTTTAGCTAACTGAGGATTAAACTTCCCCTAGAAGATAGGTGGCTGCTACTTACTAAACCTCCCTACCCAGGTTTATATGTCAGCCTTCGACTCAGGTAAAACATCCTCTGGTTGAGGTTGCTCAAGCGGTTCTTCCTTACCATTCCCTCTTACTAGTTCTTCCAGGAAATCTTGCCTCTGCTGCACTTCCCACAGTTCTTCTCAGATTTCATTCATCATGGCCAACCGCTATATCAACATGCCCAGAATTTCTTGCTGGATTGGATCAAGTTTAGCCCCCTGATCTTTCTTATTATTACCATACCGGCCCCTAATTCTAACTCCTCCTCAGCCTCTACTATTTCCTCCTATTTGAGCCATCTCTATAATTCACTCTACATGAAAAAAGAAGAAATAAATTTCATATAAATGCAAGGGTATTTTTGTAACTTCATAATAAATCAGGTACACAGATATGTTAGATATAACATATATTAGATATTTACAGTAGTTAAGGAAAACTAGAAGTATCATACAACCTACAAACTACTTTACATCACATACTTGTCCTTTTACATCACATAATTTTGGTTACATATAACTTCCTAAAGAGTCACCCATCCTAGGATTACCCTGGGTTAAGCACGTTTACCTTTCTATATAGCTGTCCAAAACATTGACATAGACTTTATCAGCTTCAGTCCACCGGTTCCATATGACTGGCCTCAACTTAAAAGGCGTGCCAGCTACCTTCGGTCACCTAAAATATACTAATAAGCACCACATCACCCAATGTACATGTACCTCTGCACCAATTCATAAATGAGCTCCAGGAACTCCCAGAAGCTCTGATTTGGGCCCTGCTCTACAATATCGATCTTCTTCTAGTTCCAAAATGCTGAGTCCGGAAAGAAGTCCAAAGTGGTGAAGATCCAGAACTCATCGAACAAGTCAACCTCCTACTGCGTATGGATCTGGTACAGAGACTCCACCCCCTTTAAGAATGAAAGATACCATCTAATGGGAGAGGTATGTGCTCGTAGTGCTAGGTGATATCTACCCAGGATGTAATCCCACAGCTGCTGGTTTGGCTGCAGGTCGTATGGTACGTATGTCGTCTCTGCTTGGGAAGGTCCACCTCACTTGGGCCCCCCTGTCATTCATCCATAATTAGATTCCTGACTTCCCCCAATAGCAACCAGGCTAGTAATGCTAGCCTCTACTCAGGACCATATATTGGTAGCACAGTCTGATCCTAAAATTTTGGTCCTCATTTTGGTCCGACTCGAGCACCACATTCTGATCCTAAAATTCCAACTTTACAAGAATTAGGTTAAAACACATTCATGTATCACTTTGGACTCTCCTAATAGACTTATATTGATTATTTTAGTCTAAAACAACAAAATTACCAAAATGCCCCTTAGGACCCCGTATAAGCACAGTTTTCCCAGTCCAACCGTACTTTTTCAAAAATTTTAACCCAAGTTATTCCTATATAGTTTTATGCGTATAATCCATTTTTTACCTCGGTTTTCACAAAATCACTGACAAATAACATTTTTACCCTTGACAACCCCTATTTAGAGTTTTAGGGGTATTCTCGTAATCCCACTTTCTAGGGCTTTTCTCACAAAAGTGATCAACATCAACCCTAAACAATTTTTCCTCCTGAACACAATGGAATCATCATATTAATGAAATTCCAGCCCTAACCTATGTTTTTAGCCCTGGCCAAAACTTGAGCCTAGAAAAAGGGGAATTGCAATTTTTGAGATCTAACCTCTAAAACTCCTTCTTTTATCTTCCTAATCAATAGTTAACCCTTTTAACAACATACTAGACATGATTTGAGGAAATTTGGATAGCATGACCCCTTAGGGTTTCCACTTTCCAAATTTACAAAATCAACAAACAATCTACAAACCAAGCCAAGAACAACAACAACAATATACCAAAGGATTTGAAGTTCTTAAGGTTACCTTGGATTTCTTTACTTTCTCTCTCTAAAATTGTCCTCCCTCCCTCCCTCCCTCTCTCTCTTCCCTTGAATATGTGCTTACTACACATGGTTTCCATGAAGATCAAGAGATTAAAGATGAGATTACATAAGTTGAGATGAAAAATCACATGAAACTACAAGTCTTACCTTTGAATTTTTGCCCTCTTGCTATCCTCTTCTCCAAGTTTCTTAAGGTTTCTCCCTCTCTCTTTCTCTCTCTATTTGATATTGGTGGAATGAAAAATGGGAAGAGAAAAATGTACCAAGGCTTAAAAATATCTCCCTCATTTTCCTTAATTTGTTTAATAATAAATCCAATTTATGACATAACTTGTACTTTAGCTCTATCTCCTTCTAAGTATGACAACCCTTTCATCACATTTTAATCAAATTTACTTCCCTTCCTTAGGCCATAAAAGATGCCTAAAGGGGGTCCTTCAAAACCTACTTGGGCCTCATTACATTAAGCTAACCACATGTACCAATATATAGTATTTTATGCTTAACTAAGCATGTGCTCATACTTAACAATTATTATTTAATCCATTTCCTTAAGATAATGACACTTGGAATTTTCATAATGCAAATAATTATTTCCCTTCCAATTTTCTCTTAATAGGCGAAATTAACAAAGAAAAGGGAATAAATAATTGCTCCAACATTTTCCACAATTTCTTTAATTAATTTATGCACAAGTTCAACCTTGACTTTTAAAACCTTGATTTATTTGCCCAAGAATATTCCCAATATATATTCATCATTTATTTCCTTAATTAATTGAAATTAACTTCAATTAATAGGAAAATAATTAATCTTGTGCTTTATTGGCAAATTTAAATTTTTGCTATTACATTTTTGGATTTTATTTGGAGCTTATTCCTTTAGGTAATTGCATGAATATGACAGCCTGCGGAGTGATCTGAGACACCATCGTACCTTGGGAGTAAGTATACACAACTGACAGGAACATTGCATTTGGTTAACTTAAAGGCAACTTGTGGGCTGCCCGATAGTAGTTTCATATTGCTGCTTGAATTATTATGTGATATGTTTCTAGATGATAATGTACTTTTAAATTGTATGTATAAGGACAAGAAAATCCTCTCTACAATGGGTATGGAGTATAAAAAGATACATGCTTGCCCTAATGACTATGTACTATTTAGAAAGGAGAATGAAGGTCTTTGTGAGTGTCCTAGGTGTAAAACTTCGCAATACAAAGTGAAGACAAAGATGGTGGTTGTGGTGATGAGACAACTAAAAGGCAACCTTTAAAGGTGTTATGGTATCTTCCAATAATACTGTGGTTTAAGCATTTGTTTATGAGTGAAACAAAACCAAAGAAGTTAAGATGACATTCTGATGAGAGAATATCTAACAAAAAACATCTTTGGCACCTGGCTGACTCTCCACAATGGGAGAAAATAAATAATGTTCCCTCAATTTGGCAATAAGCCGAGAAACCTTCGGCTTGGGCTTTACACAAATGGCATAAATTCGTATGGAACTATTGCTAGTACACATAGTGCGTGGCTGATTCTCCTCTTAATATACAACTTGCCTCCCTGGCTGTTTATGAAACATAAGTATGTGATGCTTTCTATGATGATTACTGAACCAAATCAACTAGGGAATGATATAGATGTATACTCGGTGCCCTTTGATTGAGGACTTGAAGAAGTTATTGGAGGAAGGCTTAAAATGTGTTTGATACATGTAAGAAGGAGTCGTTCAAGCTACATGCAATGATTTTTACCAAGATAAATGACTTCCTGAATACAGAAACTAGTCAGGGTATAGTATGAAGGGTCATAAAGCATGTCCGATCTGTGAAGCAGACACACACTTCCATCAACTTAAGCATGGAAGAAAAATGATCTACCTTGGTCACAGGAGGTTTCCTCATCGGTTCCACCCATATCGTAGGTTAAGAAAGTGTTTTAATGGCTTGACAGAGCATGGAATGGCTCTAAAGGCATTAAATGGAGAGGAAGTTTACAGTTGTAGAAGTGTTTTGATGTGGAAGAATCAAAAGACTGTGGGTGAGGAGAACATATGGATGAATAGATCAATTTTCTTTGATCTTCCATATTGGTGTAGTCTTGATGTGAGACATAGTATTGCTGTGATGTATGTAGAGAAAAATGTTTGTAATAGCCTTGTCAGTATGCTTTTGTATATACTAAGGAAGACTCAGGATGGAATTAGTATGAGACTAGACCCTATTGATATAGGAATAAGAGAACAATTACATCCATAATTAAGAGATTATGGTAGGAGAGCATACATAGAGCCAGTAGCGTATACACTATCAAAAGTGGAGAAAAGAAGTTTGTGTAGATGTTTGCATGAAATTAAGGTACCACAAGGGTATTATTCTCATATGGGAAGGTATGTCTCAATAGACGATTTAAAATTAATGGGAATGAAGTCCCATGATTATCATATGTTGATACAACAACTATTACCAGTAGCTGTTAAAGGCATTATGAAAGATGAAGTGTGAACCCCTATAATAAGATTGTGTGTTTTCTTTAATGCTATATGTAACAAAGTCATTGACATTAAAAAGTTGGATGAATTAGAAAATGAGGGTTATATTTTTTTGTCCCAACTAGAGATGCATTTTTTTCTTGCATTTTTTTATATAATGGTGTATTTAATCATTCATTTAGTGAGGAAGGTAAAGCTCTACAGTCCATTTTACCTGAGGTAGATGTGACCTTTTGAGAGATACATGAAGATCTTAAACGGGTATTCTAAAAATTCTTATCGACTTAAAGCTTTAATGTTGAAAGATATGTAGTTGAAAAGGCTATGGACTTTTGCAACGATTATCTATCAGGAAAGAAGGAACAATCTTTGCATAAAGAGGGGAGAACCAAGGGACACGAGGACTAAAAGTGAAAGATATACCTCGTGAAGAGGTGTTACAAGCGCACTTGTATCTTCTGAATAATATGGAAGAAGTTAAACTGTATATAGATGTTAAACACAGAAAGAGTTTGAAGAACATGAATTTAAGGAAGAATGACAGGCAGGTTGCTATTGAGCAAAACAATAAATTCATAAAGTGGTTCGAGGAAAAGGTTTCGCATGAGACTGGCATGTCTGAGACAATCGAGTGGCTAGCTTAGGGGCCTTCATTTCAGGTTATTACTTAGAAAAGTTATGATATAAACAAGTATTCTTTTTACATAAAAGACCAATATGAGATAAGTATTATGTAAAAAAGTGGGGTGATAGTAAAAGCTCAAGCCATACACTTTTCCAGTTTGAAAGACAAAAACCACATATTAGCATCCATGGCCTATTATGGAGTTATAAAAGAAATATGGGAGATTACCTACAACAAGTTCAAAGTTGCTTTAATAAAATATAAGAAGGTTAGTAATAATGATGTAGTGCTAGATCAACAATTTGGATTTGTCTCAATTGATATTCGAAGAGTTGGTTATAGAGATGAACCCTTCATTCTAGCAAGCTAGGCGAAACAAGTGTTTTATGTGACAGATCCTGCAAATAAAAAATGTCTATTGTACTTCAAAGTAAGAAACAGAAGTATGATAATCCAACCTTTAACCTTGACAACACACCACCTTTCACTACAAATCTACCTAGAACAAGTGAAGTAGAATTGGTAGATGATGATGAATATGTTGTAAGAAATGATCATGGTTAAGGAACATGGAAAATAATATAGAGTAGGACATTAACTTAGAAAATAGTAATGTGTGCATTTTGTTTTATTCTTGGTTAGTCTATTCATTTAATTGCAATTTATTTACCTATCTAACAATGATTTTTGTATTAACAGGAAAATGGACAATTCTAGTGACTCATAAAGTGATGGGGATCATGAAATGCCTAGGGATAAACCTGTTGCGAGAAGGGTTAGAGGCATCATAAAGATAGGATCATTGGTTGCACGTCACCAACATCAATAGGAGAGGCTGCATGTGGACTTCGATGCCGATATAAATCCACTTGGTCCTAAGGAAGACCATTTTATTAGCTATTTAGACTATTTAGGTTGAAGCAAAGTTCACATTATTTATAATAATTGGAAGTTGGTTCCCCCAAAAATGAAAGACATGATTTGGCAACAAGTTTTTGTATATAAGTTTCGATACATTTGCATTTGTAGCTTTATTCCAATTGCTTTAAATATAATTATATTATGTTTTACCTTGTAGCAAATATATGATGTTCCAAACACCAGGCCAACGTACACACACTGGATGCAGAGGTTTGTCTATGGTAGAAAGATTTCAAGAATAAGCTTACACAAAGGTACATTCGAGGGGCATAGATGGGTTAGGATCCATGTAAAGAGTATTCGTATTTGTCTCCAAAGGACTGAAGGTTGTTTGTGGCATCACAGGAAGATTCTCAATTTTTGGTAAATTTCTTTCATCATAATATAGAAACTTTTATTTGAATATACTTGACATCATTGATTCAATTTTTGTGTTTCTCTTTCACAGGAAGTGCAGTAAATACACAGAGGCAAGTAGAAAATAAGTATCAGCATTACATGTCTCGTGGTGGTTATATAAAGCTTGAGCAGAGGATGATGGAAGAAGAGTTGGAGAAAATGAATGAAGCATCCAAATCAGATTCTAGCTTTATTATACAGGCCCCAGCTCCTCCTCCCCATCACAAAAAATGGAAACCAGGGAGGACTAAGGGTGGGAAGTATGCAAATCTGGTTGTTCCTGAGGCTGCAACCGGTATTGTAAGTAGTTAAAGGATAAGTATTTAATTTTATAATTTTTTCATATCAGGAGTATTTAATTTTCATTTATTATAAATTGTATGCTATGGGATGAAATTGAAGATCAGAGTAGCTCGGTTCATTCACTCCAAGTAGATGGAAGGACATCTTGTCAATGACGATTGGGAAGGCAGATCACCCTAATCGTGTTAGAGGGGAGCCAAGGGGAGTTTGTGTTGTGAAGTATTTTGGATGAGCCTCACATTATTCATCACAAGCTGAACCCACCTAGGAGTTTGTGGCCAAGATTCTCGAGGAAGTCGAACACGAGCTCGAGGGCAAACTTCACGGCAAGCTCTGAGAAGAGATGTTGCCAAAGCTGTGAGCTAAAATGAAATATATGTTTGAATTACATATGGCAAGTAAGGAGCAAAAAATCTAGGAGTCTCCAACCTTCCCCAGCACCAAAGGAAGTTATAACCCGCTCAAGGAACCACTTGGCGACCCTTCTCCCACTCCAGGGTCGTGAGAACCTTCCATCCTCTTCTTGGATGCCCTAATATTAAATCCTGTTGCTAATGCTCTCATTCATATAGAAGCTACCACCCACCATCATAAGCAGATTCCACAGCATTTACATTGGGTGACTATGACATGTGTTTGAGATGAGGAAGAAGGTAGAGCCATCCCTATTCCTGATGAAGAGGCTACCACGCTATGTCAAGCGATAGGATCTTTCATCCTTTAGTCTCAAAATATTTTTGGCTCAGCGGCAACACCCCCAATTGTAGGAACTAACTTACTCTATTACTTGAGATCTATTGGCATTCTACTAATAATTTGTTTATTTATGTTCTAATAGGATGAGCAAGATGTGCGAAAATGGCCATACTTGGCATGACTGCAACTGTCAATACTCGTTTCCATTTTGATATACGCAAAGTAATAAAGACAGTCCCACATGCATACAAAAAAAGTACAAATATACTGATAAAAGTAATTGTTTACATACATAAATCAACCATGTAGAGTTTGATAGTATTTACAACTTTGTCCAAAATATCCATAAAAAACTACAAATAACTACTATATTTGCCTCAGGATCCATACCTATCAATTCCCCGTGTTTCCTAACTTGCCTTTGTATCCGCTGGTTCCCGCTAGCACATTATCATTTATGAAAAAGAATGAGATTCCAAGGAATCCCGTAGCAATATACTATTGTTCATATAAAATGTGAAAAGTAGATATGATATGCACCAATTAATGAACATTATAAACTCATGTATACATGGGATAGGGCTTCACCACCACTATTCATGTACCTTGGTTATACTGTTATTCAACAATCAGGTAAAAGTCCACTTCTTGTACTTGCTGCCCTTTCTCAGCAGATTGCCCCTTCTCAACAAACCATGTTGATTAATAAAAGTACAAACAATGGCATCCACACAATCATATGAACTATGGCATGACATATGAATGATAATATCACTACCTTAAAGCTTTTTCTCCTCAATTTGTGTGCCAAAACTCAGATTTTCAACTGAGTCCTAAAATTTCAAATGTACAAGAATTAGATTAAAACTCATTCATGTACTATTTCAGAAACTTCCATAGTGTTTTTAGTAGTTATATGAGTCTATAGTAAAAAATTTACCAAAATGCTCCTCGGGACCTAGCCCGACCCCGACTTACCTGGTTCGACCGTACTTTTCTCAAAAATTTAACATGAGCTATTTTGACATTTTTTTGCCCAAAGAATCCATTTCTAAATGCGGAATTACGAAATTCACTCCCAAAAGACAAAAAGGCCCTTGACAACCCCTATCTTAGGGTTTAGGGGCCTTTTGGTCATTATGCTTTCTAAGACTTTTCTAGAAAAGTGATCAATAGCAATCCCACCTAATTGTCCCTTATGAACACAATGAAATTATTAGATTATCAAAAATCCAACTCCAACCACATGATCTAGAAATGGATGAAACTTAGGATTCTCCAGAAAAAAATTAGGGTTTTCGAATTATGACTTCAAATCCTTACACCCTTTTTACTTCTAATCATTTTATTAACTATTTAATTACATTATAATCAGGATTTAGATTAAATTTAGGTAGCATAACATTTGGGGTTTATCATTTTCCCAAATTTACAAATCACACAAATCCAACAGAAAACCACCGATTAAACTAACCACCAATAGCAATACCAAAAGATAAAAATTACCCATGACCTATCAAATCAAAGCTTAGAATATATACTTTCATCCTAGAAAATATCATAATTTTTTATCATTATTTTGTCATATAAAATCACATGACAAGCTCACTACCTCATAGAAAATCTCACTGCCAGTACTATTCACCTTCTCCAAAATTCACCATTTCATTTTATTGAATATTTTCATTTAATTACAATATATTTTGGTGAATAAAATCTAGGCCGTTATAGTTCTCCCCAACTTAAATAAATTTCATCCCCAAAATCTGCTACACCTAAAAGGGAATAAATTCTGCGTAACGGTTTTTCATATCTTCTTCCGTTTCCCACATCACCTCTCTGGGAGATAACCCTTTCCAAAAAAATTTGATAAATGGAATGCTCTTCCTCCTAAGCTACTTCTCTCGCCGATCAATAATTTGGTCAGGTGTGCCTTCATAAGTCAAATCGTCGTGCATTTCCACATCTTCATACCCAATCACATGCTCTGGATCATGTTAAAACTTTTTCAATTGGGAAACATGGAAAACATCATGTAGCCTGCTCAGATTTGGTGGCAAAGCAATACGGTACGCTACTGGACCAATCTTCACCAAGATCTCGAATGGACCAATGTACCTTGGATACATCTTCCGTACTTTTAGTACTCTGCCAACGCCTGTAATTAGTGGTACTTTTATGAACATGTGGTCACTGACTTTAACTTCCAGAGGTTTTTGCCTCTTGTCCATATAACTCTTCTGTCAGCTCTGAGCAATTAGGAATCTCTACTTGATTAACTTTATCTACTTTATTTTCTGATCAACAATATCTGGCCCAAGTAAGTGCCTCTTGCACAACTCTGTCCAGTACAAGGGCGATTGACACTTCCTCCCATACAGCGCCTCATATAGAGCTATCTTAATGCTCAAATGATAACTATTATTGTAGGAAAACTCTGCCAATAGAAAGAACTTGTCCTAGCTGCCTTTATGATAAAGTGCACACGCCCTTTGCATATCCTTAAGTGCTTGAATTATTCACTCTGTCTGCCCATCGGCTCGAGGATGATATGCCATACTAAAACAAACCTTGGTACCCAAAGCTTCACGAACTGCCTTCCAAAACTTAGAAGTGAATCGGGGATCTCTATCTGAGATGTTGTTATTCAAAGTACCATGTAACCTCACAATCTCCTTGATCTAAATCTTCACCAATTTATCAACAGAATAGTGGATGCTGATAGTTAGGAAGTGCCCTGTCTTTATGAATTTGTCAACATCACCTAGATTGTATCATGATTTCTGAGCTTAGGTAACCCCATCATGAAATGCATAGTAACACTTTCCCAATTCCACTCAGGAATCTCAAGGTTTTGCAAAGGCCCTAATGGTCACTGATGTTCAACTTTTACCTTCTGACATTTAAGAAAAAAAGTGACATACTTTGTTACATCTCCTTTCATCCTTGGCCACCAATACTGGGACTTCAAGTCATGGTACATCTTTGTAGCCTCTAGATGCAGAGTAAACTTACACTTATGTGCCTCCTCAAGGATTTGCTGTTTTATTTCTAATTACAGTGGAACATATATCTACTTCTTGTACTTGCCTCATCCGTTGGGTAAAAAGTCATATTCCTGAGTTTTACCTCAAGCAATCATATCTCTGATAGATAAAGCTTGTGTATTCGACAGCTTTACTTCTTTAATTGCTACTCTCAAATCATTGTACACTTGGTTAACCCTACTGCTCATCATAATTTTATTACGTACATTGCAATCTCAAAAATCCTCAATCAGTTTCTGCTCATAGATCACCATGGCTACCACCTATACTGATTTACAGCTCAATGCGTCCGTAATGACATTAGCCTTTCTAGAATAATATTTAATCTCTAGGTTATAATATTTCGGCAACTCCATCTACCTACACTATCTCATGTTCAGCTCTTTCTGATATTACAAATATTTCAAGTTCGTGAGTAGGATAGTTCAGTTCATGAGGTTTCAACTTACAAGATGCGTATGCCACTACTTGGCCATGCTACTACAACACACATTCTAATCCATGCCTGTATACACAATGTACATAAACTGTGGATCTGGGATCATCAGCAATGGTGTTATAGTTAGCCTATACTTTAACTCCATGAAGCTCGTCTAATAATTGTCATCCCACATAAAATGTTGAGCTTTCTGCGTCAATAGCAATACTATTATGGAGAAATTCTGGATAAACCTTCTGTAATACCCATCTAGACCTAAGAAAATGCACACTTCAAATATAGTCTCTGGCTTATTCCAGCTCAGTACTACTTTCACCTTGCTAAGATCAACAGAGACCCCTTTCTGTGAGACTATGTGGCCCAAAAAATTACCTTTGAAAGCCAAAATTCATACATGCTCTGCTTGGCATAGAGTTGTGTATCCCGTAGTATACCAGTATATCACCGATAAAGACTACTACAAACTGGTCCACGTACAAATAAAATATTTGATTCATGTAGTCCATAAACATGACAGGTGTATTGGTTAGTCTAAATGGCATCACAAGAAACTCTAATGGCCATACTTGTCCTAAAAGTAGTCTTTGGTACATCTTCTACTTTAATCTTTAACTGATGGTATCCCAATCGTAAATCAATCTTCAAGAATACGCAAGAACAACATAACTAATAAAGTATATCGTCAATTCTAGGGAGTAGATACTTGTTCTTAATGGTCACCTTATTCAATTCCCAGAAAATAATATAGAGACGTAGGCTTCCGTCTTTCTTTTAGATAAAGAGCATTAGAGCACCCCAGGGTGAGACACTGGGTCGAATGAATCCTTTCTTAAGTAACTCCTCAATCTATTTCTTTAGTTTTGCCATTTTTCTTAGAGCCATTTGGTATGAGATTTTAAAGATTGGACCTCCTCCAAGCCTTAATTCAATAGAGAACTCCACTTCCCAATCTGGAGGTAATCCACTAATGTCCTCTGAAAACATGTCATGAAACTCATTCGCTACAGGGATACTTTCTAAGGCTATACTAGCCTCTGATTTCATAGAGTAAAACACCATGTACCCCTGACAACCTTTCTGCACATATCTCTGAACCTTGGCTGCTAATAGGAGGTTAAGAGTGATTTATGTGTCAGCTCGTAGTTGCGAAACAAGATACATCACCCTCTTCTCTTTACAATCCAGTAACACACCATTTGCTATCAACCAATCTATTTCGAGAATCACCTCTAACCCTTATAGTGGCAAACAAATCAAATCTACACTTAATTCATGCCCCTAAGCATTTACCACACAATTCGAACAAACCGTAACAATTTGATTACCCTTAGGCGTAGACTCAACCAAATCACATAAAGATTAATGCAAAGTTAAGTTCAACTGTCTCACACAATCATATGCAATGAATGAATGGATGGTGCCTAAATCATATATAACATGGTCTAGGTTACCATTTAGAGAGACCATACCTTGAATTAATTCTGGAGATTTTATGGCTTCTTCCTTTGTCAGTTTATAGACCCTGCCTGGAACCCTGGGCCTTGACTCCTTCAACTAATGCTTTTGTGGGCAATCCTTATCAATATGCCTTGGCTTATTATAATAGAAGCAAGTGAACGGCTTATTTAGACTTGGTCTAAATGGCACACTGCTGCAAGATCTACCAGGGCAAATTGGATTTCGGTAGCGCCAACAAATTTTGCTCTAGACAAACCCTGGCCTCCTCGATGCCCAGACTAATTTGGTATTTTATTATCACCCCTGGAAGGTCTACCCTATGATAAACCTTCACTTCCAGAATCACCCTTGTTACTATCCCTGGAAGCCAAACTCAACATGCATTTCTCGATGTAATGGTATTCTTCCACTGCTTTGCTAAACTCAGTGAAATGCTTTGAAATCAATTTCTCTTTCAACTCTAGTCTTAGCCCCTCAATCATCATATCAGCACTCTACTCTTCGTTATCATAAAGCTTGAGGTATGCTGAATATCGAGATAATCCAATGTATCGGGCCAAATAATCATCAACCTTTCCTGATCTTATTGTCAAATGCTCAGAAACTCTTTTTCCTTCTCACAACTGATAGATGGGGGAAAATATTTATCATTGAACTGATTCTGGAATAATTCCTAGGTGATTGGAATATTCCTTCCCCTCAAAACAAGTTCTATATTTTTCCACCACCGATCTGTATCACCCTCCAGCTTATAGATGGCTAGTAGCACTTTAATCTTGTCCAGGCATAGTAGGATACTAAAAATTTTCTCCAAACATAATAACCAATCCTCTGCAATCTACAAGTCAAACTTCCCCCGAAAGATAGGAGGCTATTGATTACTTAACCTACCTACCCAAATTTGGATGTTCGCTTCGAGATTTGGTGGGATATTCTCTGGTTAAGGCCCTTTTGGTAGTACTTCTTCACCATTCCCTCTGACGTACTCCTCCAGGTGACCTTGCCTTTGTTGTAGCTCCTAAAGTTTAACCATAATCTCATTCATTGTATTTTTTCGTTGCGTTAACATAGCCAAAATCTGTTGCTGTATTGGATCAAGTCTTGGCTCCGATGCTACGTTATTATGTCCTACTCGTGTCTACCAGGTCATACCATCTCTATATTTCAAACTATATGAAAATAGAGAAGAAATGAATTTCATATAAGAACAAAGGGCATCTTCATCATTTTATAAAAGTCAGGGTACACAGATATGTCATGCATAGCAAACATCAACTATTTACAGTAGTTACAAAAAGTTAGAAACATCATACAACCTATAAACTACTGTATATGACATATTTGTCCTATTACACAACATAACTCTAGGTTACATGCACTTCCCGAGGGTCGCCTATCCTAGGATTTCCTTAGGTCGGGCACGATTAACTTTCTATGTACCCTCCTAAAACACTAACTTTGGCTCTATCTTCTTCTATTCGTCGGTTTTAAATGATTGCCCTTGCCTCAAAATACGTGTTGGTCACCAAAATATACAACATGGGTCCCACATCAGTCGTCGTACATAAATCTCTACACCAAATCAACCATATGCTCTAGGAACGTATAGATGTTCCTGCTCGGGC
Organism: Inga laurina; assembly: GCA_963855925.1. Lineage (NCBI taxonomy): Eukaryota > Viridiplantae > Streptophyta > Magnoliopsida > Fabales > Fabaceae > Inga > Inga laurina. The sequence continues at coordinate 60,562,403 of OY979708.1, forward strand.
CCTGCTCAACTATGTTGATCTTTTGCTGGTTCTAGAAAGTAGAGTCTAGGAAGAAGTCCAATATAGTATAGCTCAGAACTCATCTGGCAACTTTACCTCCAACTGCTCCCGGATCTTGTATAGGGACTAGACACCAGTAAAGAACGTGAGGTAACATCCCCTAAGAGTGGTCTAGGCTCACTGTGCTTAGTGATATCTGCCGTATATATAATCCCACAGCTCCATGTCCGGCTGCAGATCGTATTGTACCTCCACTAGCTCGACCCGGGACTCACAATCACTCTACTCCTCCATTAGATCCTCCTCTGAGTCTTATGCTATCTCCCCAACCTGTGACTCTGCTGGTGATACCGGCCTCAGCTCGAGTTCATATACCAGGAGTATGGTCAGGCACTTTCATGCCATCCATCTCATACGAAAACCTCCTAGCGTGTAGTACCCAATAAACAACTGGCCATCTGAGATCCATTACTCCAGAGGGCGCTGGTTCACCGATGCCTTCAATCCCTCACGTGGCTCGCTGTCACTACTCATGATATCCTATCACCATGCAAACAAAACTATATCAGTAGACTATTTAAATAATCCAGAACCGGTTTAGGCTCTGATACCAAAAATTTCAACACTCGTTTCCATTTCGATATGCGCAAAGTAAAAAAGGCCAAGTCCCACATACATATAGAAAAAGGACAAATATACCGATAAAAGTAATTATTTACATACATGAATCAACCGTGCAAAGTTTGAGAATATTTACATATTTGTCCAAAATATTCAAAATAAACTAAAAATAACAACTATATTTGCCTCAGGATCCATACCCATCAGTTCCCTAAGTCTACTAACTTACCTTTGTATTCGCTGGTTCCCAGTAGCAACATACTATCGTTCATATAAAATGTGAAAAGTAGAAATGTTATGCACCATGTATGCACCAATTAATGAATACTATAAATGCATGTATACATGGGATAGGGCTTTACCACCACTATCCACGTACCTTGGCTGGATTGTTCCTCAACAACCAGGAAAAAGTGCACTTCTCACACTTGCTACCCTTCTCGGCAGACTGCCCCTTCTCGACAAACCATATTAATTGATGAAAGTACAAAAAATGGCATCCACACAATCATATGAACTATGGCATGATGTATAAAGGATAATGTCACTACCTTAACCTTTTTCTCCTCAAAAAGTGTGCATCGATTTACATGCAACAACTCAGGCTCTCAACGCAGTCCTAAAATGTCAAATGTATAAGAATTAGGTTAAAACCCATTCATGTACTATTTCAAGAACTTCCATACTATTTTTAGTGGTTATATGTGTCCATGGTGAAAATTATCAAAATGCCCCTGGGGACACAACCCGGCCTCGACTTACCTCATCCGACTGTACTTTTCTCAAAATTTTAGCTGGCTATTTTGACATACTTTTGCCTTAAGAATCCATTTCCAAATTCATAATTTTGAAATTCACTGCCAAAAGACAAAAAGGCCCTTCACAACCCCTATCTTAGGGTTTCGGGGGCCTTTTGGTCATTATGCTTTCAGGGCTTTTCTAGAAAAGTGATCAATATTAACCCCACCTAATTTTCCCTCATGAACATGATGAAATCATTAGATTATCAAAAATCCAACTCTAACCACATGATCTAGAGATAGACGAACCTTAGGTTTCTCCAAGAAAAATTAGGGTTTTTGAATTCTGACTCCAAATCCTTACACCTTTTTAATTCTAATCACTTTATTAACTATTTAATTACATCCTAATCATGATTTAGATTAAATTTGGGTAGCATAATATTTAGGGTTTAGCAATTTCCCAAATTTACAAATCACACAAATCCAACAGAAAACCACCAATTAAAACAACCATAAAAGCAATAGCAACCAAAGATTGAAGTTTCTGTAGTTACCTTTGGCTTGCCTTGCTTCTTTCTTCTTGGCCGAAACCCTAGCCCTCTCAGACACTAAGGATTTGCTTCAAAAACACCTTGAACCATATAGAAAACAAGCTTAGGAGAAGGATTAAGCAAATTATAACCTAAACCACCAAAGAATTTAACTTACCTTGCAATTTTGATCTCCCTTCTCTCTCTAGTTTTCTCCAAAGCATTCTATCTCTCTCTCTCTTTTGTGAGCTTAAGGTTGGTTTTTGGAGGAAGAAGATGAAGACGATTTGTTTTAAAATATATCCTATTTTCCCCTTGAATTACTTAATTATTTAATTTCCAATATTACCTACTCTTTGACTTTTGTGTACATAAGCTTTATGTACATGTAACATGTTGTCATAAAGCCCCATTTGATTTAAACTACTCCTTCCCTCTTTGGTCAACCCACTTTAACATCCCACATCCTATACGAGAGGCCTAATGGGATGATATAAATTTCTCCCAAAATTACATCATTTACCATCACAATTTTTTCCACTTTTGGGTTTGTAACAATTCTGGCAGATTTTCAGCCCAAACTTTGAAAAAGCATAACTAAATTTGTAGATATCGAATTGGAGTGATTCTAAAGGTTATAGAACCATTATTGATTCTAGTTTTAAGAAAAAATATAGCCTTTAGCTAACTAGAAGTGCAAAATTCCTAGAATTTAAGTTTTTGGATGTTGTTATAGAAAATCAACAGTTTTTCAGGGCTGACTTCAAAAATTCATAGTTTTACATATATCTCCAAAAATTACCCATGGCATATCAAATTAAGGCTTAGAATATATACTTTCATCTAGGAAAATCTCATCATTTTTGCTCATCATTTGGTCATATAAAATTACATGACAAGCTCACTACCTTGCAAAAAATCTCACTAGCAGTACTATCACCTTCTCCAAAAAACACCATTTCATTTTATTGAATATTTCCAATTAATTACAATATATTTTGGTGAATAAAATTTGGGGCATTATAGCAACAACTCTACAAAGGCATTTGCCATATCAACTTTCACATGCCTTTAGAGATTATGGGCCTAACATTGGAGTATCCCTTTACGATTGACAGGAAATATCTCATGAAGTTCATTAAGTTGAAGGAGATAGATGTAGGATAGTTAAATTTGTAATCCAGTAAGTTTTTTTTCATTTCTTCCCTTCAATTAATATCGTGGTTTGTTGGTTTCATACATTCAATAATTCATATATAATTCAAATATCATTTTAATTCAATTATAGCTGCTTCCACCACTTATGCATCGACATAGCAAGACGTGATTTATATGGATTCTTATGTCCTGCAAATACGACAAGGGGCACTAATACTTTAGAAGCAAGGATAAGCTACGTGGGATACACAATGGAACATACCAAATTTTGTTGTTATCTAGCACCAATTGTTCAAGGGTATGTATTTTAATTTAATTTTGTCTATTGAAGATGTTTAATAAATAATTATCTTGTCATCTAACTTCATGTTAATTTGTATATGTTGTTATAGTCACCATTAGAGCCTGTGTGTTGTTTGTCCTCAACTCAACACCATTTATTGGTTTGACTCCTTGGGTAAGAAGCCATACAAAGAAACAAAATTTGTCTTCAACACGTAAGTTATTTTGTTTGTATTTTATTGATTCTTGACTTAAATGAATTATTGTAATTTCTTTTGATTTTCATTTTAATGATTATGCGACCCAAACATATAAAATATTTGACGGGTCACGTGAGGGTAAAGTTATTAGAGACCCAAAGTGGTTTTATCAAAGGTAAGTAGTTTCCATTCAAGTTCTTTCATTGACAGTCTATCAGTATATTTACGCTATTCCTATATTGCCCATCGAACTACTCGTAAGTACTCTGAAAATATGAAAAATAGGATAAGGTTATGACATTTTGGTATCAAAGCCCAAAGCGGTTCTAGCAGAGTAAATGGAATGGGTCTGACAATAGGATAGTATATTGATATGCTTAATTCTTCAGTGATAGGTGCAATGAAGTAAATTACTTTGACTAGTTCACAAGCCTTAAAAGGAATAGACAAGCCCTAAGAAGATGGTGGAATACCCATAAGGCAGCACATCAAGGGTATATACCTATGGGCTATCCATAAGTACCACATTCTGATAGCCTAAAATACAGCATACATGGATAAATAGACCCTAGTGAAGGGTGGTCAAGGATAGTTTGGGTTGGGGACTATGGATGACATTGGGATCTGCACAACACTGTACTTCTATCAGTACACAGTATGTTAAACTGGTAGAAGAGTGAGACTATAGATTGGGGCCCAAATAGGAACATTTATGAGTTCCTAGATCATATGATCGATCTGGTACAAAGATTTATGTACAATGACTGACATGGGACCCAAGCAGTATATTTTGGTGATTGGGGGTGACTGGCATGTATTTTGAGACGACGGCGGTCATGTGAAACCAATGGACAGAAGATGATAGATTCAGAGTCGGTGTTTTAAGAGGGTACATAGAAAGTTAATCATGCTTAACCCAGGGAAATTTGAGGATAGGTGACCCCCTGGGAAGTTGTAAATAATGTAGAGCAATGTAATGTAAAAGGATGAATATGTCATGTACAATAGTTTATAGTTTATATGATGTTTCTATCTTTTTGTAACTATTGTAAATATCTTATGTATGATATATATGACATATATATGTAGCCTAAACTTTTATAAAATGACAAAAATGCCCTTGTTCTTATATGAAATTTATTTCTTCTCTATTTTCATGTAGTGTGAATTATAGAGATAATGTGTGGTAGGCCATAAGATAAAGGCCGAGGTCAAGAAAGAGGTAGACATGGTGATAATAAAGAAGGACAAGGTCCTAGACCAAATCCATTCCAATAACTGATTTTAGATATGTTAGTGTAGCAGTAAGCAACCATAAATGAGATTAGGGAAGAGCCACATGAAGTACAAAATAGGAAAGATTGCCTAGAGGTGTTTATGAGAGGTAGAGGTGATGAAGAAGATCATGAGGAACCCCTACCAGAGGATGTTATACCTAATCTGGAAATAGACATGCAAACCTGGGTAGGTGGGTTTAGCAAAGAGCAATCTCCTAGCTTCATAGGAAAGTTTGACCTGCAAGTAGAGGAGGATTGGTTGCCATGTCTAAAGAAGATTTTCAATATCCTGCAGTGCCCAGATGAGATTAAAGTCTGGCTAGCAATCTATAAGCTGGAAAGTAATGCGGATAGATGGTAGAAGAACACCGAGCTTATGCTGCAAGGGAGGAATATTCATATGACTTGAGACTTATTCCTGGAGAGATTTAATGAGAAATATTTTCATCCGTCTTTCAAGCGTCAGAAAGAGAAGGAAATTCTCAACATTCATTAGCATGATAATGAGAGCTTTGATGATTATCTAACTCGATACATTTGATTGTCTTAGTATTCGGCATACCTCCATATTCATGATAACGAAGAATAGAGTACTAATATGTTGATCGAGGGACTAAGACCAAAGATAAAAGAGAAACTGGTTTCACACCATTTCACTGCATTTAGCAAAGCAGTGGAAGAATGACGTTACATAGAGAAACGTATGTTGAGTTTGGCTACCAAGGACAGTACAAGGATGCTTTTAGAAGTGGTAGTTCATTATAAAGGGAAAAGAATAGGGTGTATTTGGTGGCAGGAATTGTTCCCAAAAATGCAAGAATTAGGAGGTTCCTTCTTATTTGAATAATGAAAAACCATATCCAGTCCATAATCACGATAAGAAAAATGATGGCAAATCTTGCACAATTGGGCAGCTAATATGTTATAATTGTCGAAAGCCAACCATATTGTTAAAGATTTCCTATAACAGTTGATAGAGCCTTAACCTAAGAGTCAAGGTAGAGCATTCAACATGACTCATGTGAAAGAATAGAAATCATCTGAGATGACCCAAGGCACAACCTAACTTAGTCATTATATTGTGCAAGTATTAATAGGTTTTGGTATTAGCTATACCTATAATGTATCTAACTATGTGAGACACTTAAGAAAGCTTGTTAAATTGTATGATATGTGTAAGAGATAAAATCCTATGATAGATTTACTCTGCGAAAGGCTCCATGAACTCAAAGTGGTAATAGGAGTTGAATGGTTAACATCAAATCAAGTGTTGTTACACAGTGGAAATAAGAGAATCACATAACCTACTCCACAAGTGATTTGAGATATCTCTTAATGACTTAAGCTAAGAAGTGTTACATAAAGGTGCTTTGTTTTCTTCAGTATAGGCAAAGTTGTAATGGCAACTAAATATATATATATATATATGGCTAATACACTTCCTATTGTCTTAGTGTCAATATTCTGATCCACTCAAGGAGTAGAGAAGAATGTAATAAGAACCTATGAGTGGTGTTGGGAGTCACAAGTGAGCATTGGTTTTCAAAAATTAATCTACTGTGTGATAACCTATAGGATCTACTATGTGAAAACCTGTGTGGTTTACTATGTGATGACATGTGCGGTATACTGTGTGAAAACCCCTGTGGTTTATGGTGTGATGACCTGTGTGGTCTACTATGTGATAACCTGTGTGGTCTGTTGTGAGGTAACTTATGTGGTCTGCTATATGATTCACAATAAGGTGAATAGTATGGTTTATAATATGGTAATCTATATGACTATATGGTTTACAATGATGCAACCTGTGAGGTTTGGAGTAACACGAGTTGCGTGGTTAGTAGTGCATTATAAAGGCAAATATTTAAAGTGACCCCTAGTATATCAGGGCATCATATTTGTGAATGGAATAGTGACAAAGGCAGTACGACTCTGTGTGCAAGATGGCATGAGCAGTGGCCCTAGGCTATAAGATCCTATATGCCAATAATGTTGTAGTAGATTAATAGGTCCATAAGCCTTACGACCTTGTGAACTAGTGTTTCCCTAAGGTGGAAAATGTATTTAGAATTGTGTTGAGCAATAGCTTGAGGATTTGGGGGTAAAGACCCTCGGCTATATGATCTTATATGATAGTTAAATACGTTGTACTTTGACGGTGAATGTGAATATTGGATGCTAATCGAGATTTACGGTAAATCCATAATGATAGTGTTACATGTCTTGTGAGTCTGCATGTGATAATAGAATGAGATACACTATAATGCTAGTATATTGGGGCAGTGTTCCAATAAGGCAATGAGGCCTAGAATAATATACTGAGTGTCCTGATGGACAATCAGTACAATAATATGTTAGGTGACCCATGAGTACAGAACATGCTGAATATGTACAAATTGATAGGCAGTTCAACAACACATATCAGGTAATTTGTGGTGCACGCTTTATAAGTATTTACAACCTAGGGATGAGTTACACAGTGAAATATGATTAATCCCCAAGTTGTAAAAGTTCAAATTTCAAGGATGAAATTTGTTGAACAGGGGGAGAAATGTAACATCCCGAATTTTGATCACCAAATTCCTTATATTCAAGGGAATAAAATGGTGAATATTCATGAACTTAGAATTTTAAAATTTATAAATTTTCATTTTCATGAAGATTGGGCTAGAACAAATTATGGAATTAATTTTTTTTTTTTGGGTTTTCTAAAATGCCCAATATTGAGGCCTAAAGTGGAGGAATACAAGAAAATAATATTTGGCCCAACATTACTGTTAATTTTGGTCATAAGAATTAAATATTAGAAATAGAAAGGTGAACAATGCTTCCAGTGAAATTTCCTATGAGGCAGTGAGCTTGTCATGTGATTTTTTGTGACCAAATGATGAACAAAAATTATGAGATTTTACAGGATGAAAATAGATATCGTAAGCTTTAATTTGATGGGTAATGGGTAATTTCTTGAGTTATATACAAACAGTTATGTATTTTTGAAGTTTACCCAGAAAAACTGGAAAGTTTCTGGAACAGCATCCAAAGATTGGAATTCTGGGAATTATGACCTTCTAATTGGCTAAAGGTTATATTTTTTCTTGAAACTAGACTCAATAAGGGTTCTATAGGCTATGGAATCGCTCCAATACGATGTCTATAAAATTAGCTATGATTTTTCAAAGTTTATGCAGAAAATCTTCCATAAATTCCAATTAATCCAAAAATTAAAGCAAAATAGGAAATATTATAAAACATCGTCCTCTTCCTTCCAACAGCCAAAACTGATGTCCTTGAGCTGAAAAAAGAGAGAGAAAGAGAGAAATTTTAGAGAGAGAAAGAGGAAAACTCACAAAGTAAGTCAATTTCTTCGATTAATTCGTACCTAATGTGTATAATCTTTCTCCTAAGCCTCCCTTCTACATGATCTAAGGTATTTGAAGCACAAATTTTGGTGTTTAAAAGCTAGGGTTTTAGCCACACCAAGGAAAAGCCAAAAGGAGCTTAAGGAACTTCTAAAACCTCAAATATTGATTGTTTTGGCTTCTGCGATTAATTTAATCGGTGAAATTCTGCTGGATTTGCTCTATTTGTAAATTTGGGAAAATTTGTGTCATAAACATTATGCTGCCCAAATTGAGTCTAAATGGTAGTTTTAACATAATTAAATAGTTGATAAAATGGTTAGGAGTAGAAAGAGCAAGTCTGCAGAGTCAGAATTGGAAAACCCCAATCTTTTTGGAAAATTGGGAATTTTGGCCAGTGCTGGTTCAGGGGGTTAGGGATGGATTTTTGAAGTTTTTATGATTCCATTAATCTCAATAGGGAAATTAGGTGGGGTTATAGTTGGTCACTTTTTTAGAAAAACACGAAAAAGCATAATTACGAAAATGCCCCTGAAACCCTGAAATTGGGGCTACCAAGGACATTCTAGTCTTTTGGTAGTGAATTTTGGTAATTCTGAATCCAAAAATAGATTCCTTAGGTGAAAATATGTAATAATAGCCCAGGTCAAAATTTAGGAAAAAGTACGGTCATACCTGGTACAGCGAGGTCAGGCTGAGTCCCGAGGGCATTTTGGTAAATTTCTACAATAGGCTCATATAGCCACTATAAACACAATGGAAGTTTATAAAATGATACATGAATGGGTTTTAACCTAATTCTTGTACATTTGATATTTTACTACCGAGTTGAAAGCCAGTAATTGGCATGCATTACAAGGCACGAAGTTCGAGGAGCTTACTAAGGATCAGAAAGGGCAAAGGTAAGGGACTTACCTTACTTGCATGTATTTGATAGCTTTCCTTATGTAGTGATTTATGTGATTGCTTTACTTGATTTTGTAAAACATATTTGAATAATGAAGCTCTACTTCTGTTTATATTGTGGCCATAGAGTTTTGTTGCATGAAACATTGAGCATGCAGAAATTTCATTATGGGGCATGCATCTAGTTAAAGCTAACATGTCACGCACATAGCATATGTCTTCCAATCATTAAGGTAACTGTTTTCCTACTAAGATTCTCTCAAATCTCACCCTCCCCTACCAACAATTTAGATAGGTGAATACCAAAGGTATGCAGAAGTCCAAGTCAAGAACTACATGAGAGGATTGTAGTGGTAGAAAGAAGATGGGAAGCTGCCTCCATTTCACTGGGACTAGTTCAAATACCCTAATAGCCCTGTGTGGCTGCCTTGATTGTAATTATTATGTACGAACCCTTATGGGGAATTTCTGTAATCATGCATATATTATCAGTATAGTTACGTTATTCCTGAGTTGCCTACCAAACTGCGTGCATGTACTCTAAAAATATGGAAAGTAGGATAAGGGTATGACATTATAATTCTCCCCCTGTTCAATAAATTCCGTCATTGAAATTTGCTATTAGTTTGATTCTTAATATTACTTCAAAAGGACCATCATAGTAAGGGTTTCATTTCTTTCTTTCTACATTCTAGGGAACACCTCAAATTCTAGAAGACACCTCAAATTCTAGAGGATACCTTAGTTCTGGAGGTTCTCATTCAATCTATTCTTATAGACCTTACTTATCTATCCTGAGTCAAAGAATCATCAATCTAAACTCTTAGACTACTTCCTCTTGACTAGTACAACAGCTAGCAAGTACTATATGACTTCATTAGTTTAGATTTCTAGACACGTCGATCAGTTTCTATTATTGTACCATCATGACCATCAACTGCCTCACTTTTTAATTCAAAGCACCAGCGACAATAGTCACATTACTGGTTTTTCATTCATCTGTGTTGTCTTATATCATATTTTTCTGATTTTCAAATATGCAAAATTCTTGTAGCTGTAGTACATTTTCACAACCGCACCATACAAAATAGTGTTGTTACATTTCCAAAGTAAATAATTGTTGCCAACTCAATTCACAAGTAGGGTAATTCATCTAGTGAGGTTTTAACTGTTGACAGGTACACGCCGCCATTCCGTCCTGTTTTACTAGGACATATCCCAATCCTTTCTTTCTTTCTTATTCTATTACAGACTATACTCGTCACATCACTGCAAACCATACGGGTCGCAATTCTCTGCAAACCACACAAGTTGCCTTATTCATTCTTTGCAAACCACACACGGGTTGCATTCTAGGATCCGGAATATTCAATACTGGTGTGAATTTCAACCACTCGTCCAGGCATATGAAATCCTCTCATAGACATCATCCCACTTAAGAAGTTCTTTCTGCAATTCTTTCTCTCAATTCTTTCTTTCAAGTGAGTGGTAAAGCTATTCAAGAAAAATTCTGAATTCATCTAGCAAGACCCATCAAACTGAGTATTTCTACAGTAGTTTCTGGCCTCTTCTAGTTTTGTACTACTCCCACTATTTTGGGTTCCTCTAAGGATCCCTTCTATTAAGACAACATAGTTCAAAATGACCATTACAAACTGGTCAAAAGTTCTGTTCAATAATTCTTTTCAAAAATTCAATTCTTGAAAACAATTTTGTTCACAATTCAATTCATACAACTCACAAAAATAAAAGGTGTATTAGTAAGTTCAAAATTCACTTTTCATCGATACTAATGAACCAGACAACTATTCTAGAAGGTCATTTATTTTGTACACATTCCAAGCTCCATTCTTGCTACTCAAGCCATTCATATCCTTATGTAATGTTCACGAAGCACACAAAACAAACCATCCATTCTCAAGCATTCACATTCAATCACAAGACTTAATCGGTCATGTTTAGCATTCATAAGACATATCGGTCCCTACTCCTAGCATTGGGTATTCACAATTAATGATATACAACGAGGCAAAAAGTCAATATACCTATTCATAATATGCAACAAGGCATAAAGTTTAGGTAAATTCAAGGACAACCGTCCCTTCCCATAGTGCTGGGTAATTCTCATTCTCAGATACTGATTTTACACATTGATTCTCGGCTTAGGGCAAACTCTTACCGTAGCACAATGCCATGTCAGGGTGAGAGTCCATGATCATGTAGAAATTCTACTAAACTAGCTCTGATTCTATATTAAATGCTCATCAAGTCTGACTGCCCAGGGTATCACCCTATGCCATAGGCATATCGGGTCTTACTGCCTACCATATATTCATAACATGAATATATTCAATGGTATACATATACGTGTAGAATCATTACATAAGATATGAAAGAAAGAGTTGCTTTCCTTTATACCTTCGAGCCTATTCTTTCTTAATTCCCTTCCTCATTCATCTATCACTCTGTTCCATCAGGGAACAAATTCTCATTTGTTCATTCTTTCGAAGGGAATATTATATAATCAAGATCTTTCCTTATGCTAGATTATCAGCCAGCCACCTTGAGAAACCTCATACACTTTTCAATACATTCTACTACCATGTTCTTGTACCTCAAACCATCCAGGTCAATTCAAATTCCTAAAGAATCAGTTCAACTATTGTTTGATACTTATGTCACAATTCAGTTGGCAGCAACCCTCAGAAGCATATCCAACTTCTAGGTTCTACAACCTAATTTAGAACCTTAGCCATACCCAATAAGCATGCTAAGATCATCATGATTCATACCTTCTATTATGTTCTCATAACATTTAGCCAATATCCTCAAATATTCCCCATAGTATTACTGATAGTTTAGCATTACTCACAAGGTTCACATGATAGTGCGACCATAATCATAATTCAACCTAAACCCTATTTCAATTTAGATCACATTCAAGCCTATCATTAACCTTCACCGAATTCATTCTAACATTCTTATGGCATCCCTATAGATCACCATATTTCATATCTCTGGGCACTACAGCCATTAATCAAGAGGTTTCAAATTTCTAGGGTACTTCCTAAAGGGTCAACCATCTCAAGATTTTGCTCGCCTAAGCACGGTTAACCACAAATTTCTATTAGAATATGGGTCATAGGCCAACTCAATATCATATTCTCCAGAGCTTATACCCTTATCTACTACATATACATCACTACTACTTTGTTTCATTCTCTAGATACAGCTCTACCCCTTCCTTTGGCAGGGGATTCTACAATCAGCTGATTCACCGATATATGGCTCTACCCTTTCTCAATACCAGCTTGCCAATTAGGAGTTAGGGGAATTTTATTTCTCTGGGTTCAGCTATGACCCATACTTCTTAATCTTAGTACCACTCAAGAATAACCAAGTATCAATAAGGATACTATTCACATCAGTAGAGCATACTAGTCAAATGCCAAAATCCATACTTTGATACAACCAAATGTAACACCCTAGTTACATTCTCATTCAGATGAGACTTTCGTAACAATTCAAACCACTAAGCGATATTTCTTAGTAAACAATTTCAAATCCCAACTCCAATATAGGATTTGAACCTGTACTTGAAGGGGGTTTTCTAAAAAACTTAAAGCTTCTCAAAGATGTTCACTGTTGTTACCCATTCATTATGACTTATGTTTCCTTAATTCTCTTGATTATGTACACAAAAGCGTTTCTACATAACTCTTATTAGGGATTCTTATTCATCTCCAGCTTTTGTGCCATTATTCTTACCAAATAATCTTAACTAATGGGCTCATACTGTGTAGTTACCCACTTCTAATTCAATTATCAAGCTTGGATAATTAATTTATTCATCACGCAAGTTATATAGTTATCCATTGCAAATATATTAATTTACATAATGGACTAGCGTGTGAAAAACTCTTCTCTTTTTCATTGCAACTTCTTTCCTGGAACAACATCCTACACTCCTTTTCTGTGCTCAGCTACCTTTATAGTAGTGGGGCGTAAGATTCGAGGGAATCTTATTAGGAAACATTACACACAAAAAGAATGCTAATGCATTATATGCTTGCCTTGCATAGGGTCATGTTTACATCATAATATTCTGCATGTTCAATGTTTCGAGCAATAACTTATAGCCACAACAAAAATAGAAATAGAGCTTCATTCATTCATACATGCTTCACATAATCAAGTAAGCAATATAGCAAATCAATACACAGCATATACATCACATACATAAAGTAAGTAAGTTCACTACCTTTTGTCTTCAAGCCCCTTTTTTGTACCTTTTCTTCTAACTACTAAAGTTGCTTCCATTGCTTCTTCTTTTTCATCTCATGGCCTTCTACGCATTTCTGCAACCGGTTCAGAAATCTGGCAGTACTTCAGCAAGCGAGACGACACCAAATACCTTCAAATGAAAATCAAAAACCACATAAATGAAGCTTGGGATAAGTAGAAGAATGTTTATGAAGGGTATTTTGAGAGAAAACGCTGATTCGAAGGTGAAACCTAATCCAGAGCTCAAGAATAGTTACTATTCATCCTCTTTCCTTTTCTTTCTATTTCTTCCTTCATTTTCTCATTTTACGCCTCATGGATGAAATTTAACAAGAGAAGAGAGAGAGTTGAGTTGTCATAAAGTGACATGTGTCACTTGCTTTAATCCTACGGTGCCATATGTCCTAATCTTCCTTCATATGATGACTAGTGTCCTAAAAACATATTCTCTTTCTCTCTCGTAAGTGGTTCATAAATGGTCAATGGAAGGAAGGGGCCTGACAATTTACTCGGACTCCAGGCTTAATGTTCGTGAAAGTCAAGTAGCTAACCGGATCGGGGATCGGGGATTGATGGATTCCTAAGACTCAGGTGCTAGGTGGCACGCTCCAGAAATGCCAACACAAAAGGAAATAATGTGGTGTAATGATGAGGCACACTCATCACCTCTTCATTTGGCCAACACAGAAGTTATGCCATCATAAGTCATCATTGCTTACTTTATTAAACTTACTTTATCGGTGCATATTAGGGATTTTACTCGGGACCGTGGCACACATAACGAGGTACAAAAGATGACACCTAGCCGGAGTATATGTGTAGGCCCCCACATGGGTCATTTACCAGCGTCTATTCCCAAAAACACAAGGTACACATGTCTGTCCTGAAAATATTGTGTACACACCTACACTGAGATATTTTGCCCGACTAAGCATCCCTTACCTCATAACATAACTGGGTGGTGTCTTTCTACTAACCCAAGGGCACCGTATATCTAGTCTGTCCACATCTGCATAGATAGTTTGACCCTTCTACCTACGCATATTGGGCCCTCTACCTGTAAGGCTAGATCACATAGTCCCTAGATTCATTCTATCTCTCAAAATTCTTGGGACTCTTCCTGAATTAGGCTTAGTCGTCTGCTTGATATAAGCATATCCTCAAGTCTCTAGGCCCGAAATTCGGGATATTACAACAACCAATAGTCAATGACCTCACTAGGGACCAAAACAACCACCAAAGGTCAAAGGCCTCATTAAGGACCAACATAACATTTCCAATGCTAACACAAGGTAATTGATAGAAGTAAAAGAACCAAACTAGATATCTATTTAGGGATGAAAAATCAAACTAAACACCTTATAATGTGGAGGACCTCCATAGGGACCAAACAACAACACCAAAGACAAATGAACACAAGAAAGAGTTACCAACCAATGGCCAAGCAATGAAGATTCGAAACAGAGACTAAAGAACAAACAAGCTCTAAACAAAATAGAGGGACCCAGATTGTGAATCCACAGGGATTGACCGAGAAAGAGAATTCAACAATAAAGAGAAGAGAATCTGTCAAGATACCACCTAAAAAGGGAAGTCAAATGTCGGCACGTGATTTGTCGCCAGGACTTGCAACGGCGCATATGACCCACATGCTAATCGAACAATGATGAATCTCTAGTGAATGGCCGATCAATCCCTACTAAAGCCTCTTATGTAAAGTGTGTCCTCACCAAAGATCAATAACATTAACCCTAATGTGATGCCATTATAAAAACATTTTCAAAAATTAATTCTAAATGGACAACTCTGATACCATATTGAGTTTGAAATATCACATTGAAGTAAAGGGAAAATACTCTGAATATTATTGTTCCTTGAACAAAATAGAGTACAGGGAGGCCTTTAAATAGGCAAACGCAAGCTAGTAGACTAACCCTAACCTAAGAATCTATCCTAATTAAACCAAATCAAATCAGATAATAGTGTCTAAGATATAATCCTAAGGTATAATATCCATATCATGTAATGCCCCAAATTTTATTCACCAAAATACATTGTAAATATTAGAATTATTAAATGAAATGAAAGGGTGAATTTTTTAGGATGTGGTTATGTTGCTAGTGAAAGTTTCCTATGAGACGGTGAGTTTATCTTATGGTTTTGGATGACTCAATGATAAGAAAAAAATTATAAAATTTTACATGGTGAAAGTAGATATCCTAAGCTTTAATTTGATAGGTTCTGGGTAATTTTTGGAGCTGTATGTAAAAAGTTATGAATTTTTGAAGTTTACTTAATAAAACTAGAAAGTTTCTAGAATAGTATCCAAAGAATTTAATTCAGGGAATTTTGTGCTTCCGATGGGCAAAGGGCTATATTTTTCATTGAAACTAGACTCAATAAGGGTTATATAGCCTTTATAATCACTCCAATACAATGTCTGCAAATTTAGTTAAGATTCTTTAAAGTTAGAGCAAAATGTGATGGCAATTTATAAATCCGAAAATGGAATAAAAATGTGATGCCAATTTTTAAAATTATGAGATGAATGGAAAAGCCAATTGGGACCCAAAGGAAGAACCCTAGGACACCATTACATGCAACAAGAAGAGGGAAATATTAGTTGCACGCTAAATGGGCTTGTGACAACATTATATGTATACATTTTGGATTTTTGGGAAAATAGAAAATTATAACATAAGCATAATAATATGATGACATAAGCATAAAGTTATAAAAGAATTTCCTCTTCCTTCCATCAACCATTTCCATTGTGCAAGGCAAAAGAAGAGAGGGAGAAAGCTTATATTGATCTGAGAGAGAAGTAAGCAGAAAACTTGCAAGGTAAGTCGATTTCTCTGATGATTTAGCTCCTAACATATGTGATCCTTCGCCTAAGCTTCTCTTCTATGTGATTTAAGGTATTTGAAGAAAGAATTTTGGTGTTTAAAGAGGCTAGGGTTTGGTCACACTAAGGACAAGCCAGATGAAGCAAAAGGTAACCTCTGAAACTTCGAATATTGATTGTTATGGCTACTGTGAGTAGTTTAATCGGTGAAATTCTATCTAATTGGCTTTGATTTTAAATATGGGAATTGAGGTGGCCTAGGCATTATGTTGCCAAAATTGGGTCTAAATGGTGGTTATAACATAACTAAAGAGTTAATAAAGTGATTAGGAATATAAAGGAACACATCTGTGAAATCAAAATCAGAAAACCCCAATTTTTCCTAAAGTTTTTGTAAATTTTGCCCAAAGCTATATGGAGGGGTTAGAGTTGGATTTTTGATGATTTGATGATTCCATTAAGTTCAGGGGGAAAATTAGGTGGGGTTACAGTTGATCACTCTTCAGAAAAGTCTGAAAAAGCATAATTACGAAAACGCCCTTAAAACCCGGAAAGCAGGGCTGCCAAGGGCATTCTTATCTTTTGGCAATGAATTTCAGGAAAACTACGGTCGGACTGGGTAAGTCAGGGCAGGGTCGGGTCCTATCCCCGAGGGAATTTTGGTAAATTCTCGCAATAAGCTCATATAACCACTATAAACATTATAGAAGTGCCTACAATGGTATATGAATGGGCTTTAACCTAATTCTTATACAGTTGAGAGCCGAGCTACAACACACATTATGAGGCATGTAATTTAAGGTGGAAAAAGGTTTTAAAGTAGGAAACTTACCTCTCCTGCATGTATTTGATATTTGTGTTGATGTATTTACGCATGTATTTACTTTGCTTGATTATGTGAAATATATATGAATGATTGAAGCTCTGTTTCTATTTATATTATGGCCATAAGTATGTTGTTTAAAACATTGAGCTACAAATACGTCATTGTGTTAGCATGAGTTTATATATTGCAAGCATTTCATGTGTTAAGCACTTATCTTGCATGCATACTGGTACTGTTTTCCTATTGAGATTAATCTCACCCTCCCCTACTAACAAATTTAGACAAGTAAAAATAGGAAGTGTGCTAAAAGCATAAAAGAGAACCATATTAGAGGATTGCAGTGGTGGAACGAAGATAAGAAGATATCTCTGTTTCACTGGGACGTGTTTAAATTGTTAGAACCGGCTGATACTCAAGAAGGGGTGAATTAAGTGTAAGTTAAAAACTTAAGAACTTTGAAAATCTTTTTGCATCTCAGTGAAAGTAGTAAGTATGAAAACAATGAATCATTAATCAATAGTTTGATTAAATAATATATGTTGGAAATATAAGAGTTTAGATAAGAGAATATACAAACTGTGATTTATCCTAGTTCGGTCCAATCCATGATGACATACGTCCTGTCCCCAGGCTCCTCCTGAGATTTTCAATCCACTATCCTCTTATTTAATCCAGGCACAAGAGAAGTCTCTACAATCCAACAAGTTTAGCCAAGCACTTGTAAAGCCTTTTACAAATCTCTCACTAAGTTACTTCCCCTTATCCCTTACACACCGTAAGGATACGACTGAGTTACCCCCTTACACATCGTAAGGATAAAACCTTGATAATGAAGGGTTACAATAAATCTTCTCTCTCATAAGTACTTAAGATAAACACTGAAGCACAATACAAACAATCACTTTCTCAAAGATGATTGATATCAAAACTATAGAATAACAAAGAGTGTCTGAGCTGAAGTGAATGACTCATGATTATAGCATGTTGGCATAGTTGAGCTATCATAGTTCTTCTGAATTCTAAATACTCTTCTATTTATAATTGATGAAGATTAATGACCTTTGAGCATTTCAACTTGTCCGTTAGAATCCCATTGCTTCGTTTGACCATTCTTCGCATTTGAAAAACTAGCCATTGCGTTCGGTAGACACTCCGCTCCCGTAAACTCACTTTTGTCTCTTCCTATCATCTCTTCATTGTATTACGGGAGAAATACATTAAACACTAATACAATAAAGTGTTAGAGTTATTAAAAGCAAGAAGAATGAGTTACACAATCATTCCTATAATTTAATAATGAAGTGTTAGAGTGATTAAGATGATAAATGAAGTGTTAGAGTGATTAAAATGATAAATGAAGCTAGGAATTTGGGCACTAATGGCATTGTGGGAAACCAAGATTATGTGTACTATTGTAATATTGCGGCTGACCAAAATTGAGAGCTTTCTGGCTCATCATACGGATTCCTATTGACCCTCTCATTGTACCCACAAATCATCATCTGGGTGAACCCACCCAGCTCTGCTCCAACCAAATGGCCGAGGTCAAGCGAACCAAAGGATAGTATATCTTCTAGAGTATTGGGAATGATAAGCAAGGTCAAGACTGGAAAATAGTGGTGCTCATAGTTAGATCATAGAGCGCGTCGGTAGCTGAACATCAAAATATGGATCATCATTGTGAAAACTAAGCAAGGAATGTAATGAAAGTTGGCAGATACTGCTTATGAGCTTATTCTTACAGAGTGACATCATTTCAGAATGCAGTACTCCTACTTTCTTATCAGTTATCGTATCAAAATGATTGGTGAATAATTAAGTAGTCATATGACTCAAGATAGTGTGAGAAAAACGCTCAATAGGAGTTGCAAAAGTAAGAAGGAACTTTTTGGGCATGATTTCAATATTACTCTCACGTTTTTCTCTTTACCCGAACTAGGCAGACAATATTGATTAATAAGCAGGAATACTGGATAGACATCTCTATCTTGTCTGCCTTTGTGCAAGTGTCATTCTTGCTTCTGCATGGTCTCAATTACGAGAAATCTGTTTCGATTAAGGCTGCCTCTACAAAGGCCTTAAAAGAGATAATTGCTTTCAACAATAGAAGGTCTCAAGAAAGCCTCTTTGAATGATTACAAGCTTTAATGAAGTTGATGCCATTTACTGCATGTCATGCTATAATAATGAGTAATGTGTTCCTTGTCGATAGAGTGAAGGTAACCATATTGTGCGTCTGGGTCATGCAATTTACAACTCACTTCAGGACAAGTCGAGGTTACGGGCAGGTTTAGAAGAAAATATTATCCTTAAGAAACCATTATTCCACGCTACCTTTGGGTTCAGGACCTTGGAGATAAATAGTTCTAACAACATATCCCCATCTAATTAATTTTCCTATCAATTGCCAAGAGAAAACACACGCAAGAGAGCAATCAAGGACAAAAGGTCTACTAACTATGGATGACAAGCCCCAATAGCCATATGCTCTATCAGTCTAGCCTTACTTGCCAATCACCCATGATAACTCCTGTGGCTGCTATTGAAAAACAAAAAAATATATCAGCTTAAGATTGGTGCAGGAGAGTTTTACTACTTGAGCAACATTTTGATGATGACAAAGAATCCGGACAAACAGTCTATCAATATCAAAAAAATTTTAATACACATACAAATTGGATAGTTGAAAAATATTGATACCGCATTGTGTGCAACTTAATCAAATAACAATTATTTTTAAAAAAAAAAATCATGTCTATTACCTAATGCAAAACATCTCAGAAGAGTTTCAGAATTTTCTTGGACATTTGAACCCCTCTTCAAGGGTTTGAAGGCCTTGGCATGTAACCATAATCTTTTATGGTTCTGGTCAAATACTCAAGAACATCATATATCTCTGTTTTCAAAGCATGACTATCATCCCCTGTCACAAATTCATTCACCTTAGTCTCCACCTCTATCAAGCTGCAACCAGGAGATCTTGACTTTTTTATCTGATTTCTGACAGTCATTTTCTTATTCCACATGCCTTTATCAGCGTAAATATTAGACATAGCAACAGAGTCACCCACATAATAAGGATCCAACTCAAGTAACTTCTCCCTAACTTCTGCACCTAGCTCTATATTGCTATGGAGGCTGCATGCCCCTAACAAGGTTCGCCACATTACTGCATTTGGCCTCATTTGCATCGCCATAATGAAGTCATAGGCATCTCTCAAACATCCAGCTCGGCAAAAAAGATCCACCATGCAACCAAAGTGAGGTTCTCTGGGTTGCATACTATAACATTCAGTTATACTTTTAAAATGACACCTCCCTTGCTCTACCAACCCTGCATGGCTACAAGCCATTAAAACTCCGATGAACGTTACATCATTCGGGACTATGAGACAACTGCTAGAATTCTGTGTTTCATTGTTTCTCCTTGAGCTCATTTCTGAGAAAAGCTCAAGAGCTTCTTCTGCCTGCCCATGCAGCGCATGCCCCACAATCATGGATGTCCAGGTTGTAACATCTTTGTTTCTAGTGCTATCAAACAACCTCCTCGCAGCCGAGATGTCCCCGCATTTAGCATACATATTAATGAGAGCATTATTCAGGGCCAAATCTCTATTTAGACCTTCTTTCTTTCGAAGAAAAGTGTGGATCTATTCGCCCATTTCAAGTGCCCCAATATCAGCACAGGCGGAGAGAGCAACAGTAACTGTGACTTGATCAGGCTCCACATTGTCCATCTGCATCTGTCCGAACAGCTCTAAGGCTTTGCTGGGTCTGTGGTTTTCAACATAAGCCGAAATCAAAGACGTCCAACATATACTATTTTTACTGGGAATTTCATCAAACACCTTGTGTGCGTCATGCAGCTTCCCACATTCAGAGTACATTCTCAGAAGGCAAGTCTGGAGTTGAACTATTGTTTCAAATCCAAACTTTAAGATGAGACCATGAATTAGATTTCCAAAGATGGTGGAATGCTTCTTGTGGGAACAAGCTTTGAGAACAAACAAGAAAGAGAAGCTATCAATGGAAGAGGCTCTTTCTGTAAGTAAGTACCTAAACAGTTGGAGAACCTTGGCTGGACGATTGCGATCTAGGTACTTCTTAAGGCTTTGGTTTGACTTTGGAGGTTTGAGGTGAATGTGGAAATGACACTTGGGAAGAAACAATAAATTGCTCAAACTCACTTGAACTAACAATGGCAACTTTTTGGAGATCATAATATACATCAAGAAGCCCGCGAGCACCGAGCGATATCCTGTAAACGGTTGGTGTGTGTTTGGTTTAAAGTTTGCAACACAGCATTTGGATTAACTAGATCAGTAACCGTAATGTTATTTATATCTGCAGTTTTTTTGGGTTAAGTTTCTGATATAGTCACTCACTTGTACTAAATATATAAAGGCAACCTTACTTTTTTTGTGTAATAGTAATTATAAACATAATGAAAAGAGGATAAAGGTGACAAAGCCGTCAAAATTTATTAAACAACGGAAATTTGGTAAACTTAACGTTGCACACCAAAAAAAAAAAAAATCATGATTACTTTTGCATTTTTAATATAAATCAATGACTATTTTAGCACCATAACCCTAATTTTTTTAAAAACAAATGTCAATTTGGAAAATTAAAACTAGTCTAAATGATATAAAGCATGTGTAATGCTTATTTGTTTTAGCTTTTTAGAAGTGTTTTTATGATTTATGAAGTAAATATGTGAAGAAAGTTTTATCTTAGTTTGAGAAAAAATACTTAAAAAAGTAATTTTTTGGATTTCCACTTTTTGGAAAGCACAAAAAAAGTACTTATTTTAAACACTTTTCTGCAAGTTTAGGGAGAGTTTGGTTCAACGTTTTGGGGGGCAATAAGCCTGTTTTTCATTGAATAAAGCCCAAATGAGTTGGGGGTTTTTTTAATGTTTCGTTTAGCTTTTTAAATTCGTATCATAGGTAGAATAAGCTACTTATTAAATAAGTTCCTCACTGCAGCTTTTCTATTAAGTCACTTATTACATAAGTCGAAATAAAATTCCTCTCACATACTTACTTCATATACCGTAAATTGCGATTTATAAGAACTTATTGTCTAAAAATAAGTTATCCCAAAATCGTTCATCCAAATATAAATCATATTACAAAAACTGACTTTTATATTAAGTCATTTTTAAAAGTCAGAATCATAATAAGTCATTTTTCCTACCGCTATCCCAAACACACACTTAGTCAAAACTCCCCTTATATACTTATTTCAAATACCATAAAAACACCTTCTTTTATACATAAGGCCAAGACAAAAGCTTGGAAATAAAGTAACCTAACAGACTATACGTCCAACCTACTATGCCATATCACCCCGCATGTACACAGTACAACCAGGGTGTTGTTGTGGCAATACCAACAATCCACCGACTACCTGGTGCGCGTCCCTGGCCAAAAAATTGACGCAACGATTCACTTCTCTGGATGCATAATGAAGTTGTACCTCCCAATCTGAAAGAAGTAATTCCCTAGCTTCCTGAACCTCCCCTATAAGAGGATGGTAAGAATGACTGCTGCTATCCCGCATAATCAACTGATAGGCTTCTAACGAATCTGTATAGGCATGGATGTTCTGAAGATTGAACTGCTGACAGATATTCAAACCCGTCACTATTCCCAATAATTCAGCCCTTGTGGATGAAGCAACCCCTAACTGCCATTGGAAACTAACCACCCAATTACCATGATCATCCCGAACCACCCCCACCACATGTAGCCAAGCCTAAGGAATCGACGGAGGCATCTGTATCCAAAAGAACGTACCAGTCTGGATGCCAACTGGTAGTCACGACTCGGTCATTCTGGGACAGCATGTTGCTAAAAGTATCAAGCATTCTGTTATCCATCAAAGAAAACATCCCCTGATGAACAACATCTTGTGCTTGTAAGCACGTTCCTTCCATAACTCCCTTACATCAGTTCTTCCATTGGATCCAACAGATAAAACTGAAGATTTTACACCAAGGCCATCTCCTGAAACGTGCAAAGCTCGCTAGATATATTCATCCTAAGCCATCCCTGCAAATCAGTTTGAAAAAAATGAAAACGAGAGTTAGGGTGAACAAAATATAACCACACATTCCTCGAGAGCTCACAGTCATGAAGGATATGAAGTGTGTTGGAAATTGTGCCCAAATGGCCAATCGTTGTACTTTGAACATTATTAATTTAATAAAATTTCTCCATTCTGTTATCATATTATTTGCATGTTAACTGTGATAATTATATCCTTGGATAATTTATAAAGATTGTCATAAAATGTCTCTGGTCAGTCATCTATGCGGGAGCAAAGATGAAACAAGATCATTATGACTTTGATAAGATATGGAGATACGAATCAAAGTCTTAGGCACTTGTAAGAGTACAAGGTGCTGGACCGACCCACTATGAGAAAGCTACATGGATCAAGTCATAAGCGTTTCTCATGTATAACCACATCACAACGCCCTTTGACCTGAGGTCATGATGGATTCCTACATGAGAGTTGCTAAGTTTTGAACTAGTCAAAAGTCACCTTTGACCGGGTGATGATAAAGGCTACAATCGGGCTTGGTGGTTTTTTATGCAGAGGAATATGAATGATCAAGATGAAATTTGTCTTTCACATTAGTAGAGAGATATTACTGGGCCCTTCGATGAGTAAGTATGAGAAATGTATGGCCATACTACAATAGAAAGGAGTTTCCATTTCTATTGTCAACCTACTCAGGAATCGAGAAAGTAATAGTCAGGAATAAGAGGATGACATTATCCATGCCTCATCCATGACCGATATATCGTGTGACAAAAGGGACGTGACATGGTTGTATGACAGGTTGCATCGTGTTAACAATCCTCATATGAATTGGGTAGTCGTGATGTCTTGCTAGAGGCCGCTTGCGACTTGTGGATTAGTACAATTATTGACCCACTGCCAACTTCATATGGGCCTACAGGGTCGCACACAAGAATGACCCAACACGAGATAATGTTTAATTAGGATGGATGAATTTTATATTTATATATATATATATGTGTGTGTGTGTGTGTGTATATGTATATATGTATGTAATATAAAATTTTGTTAATAATATTATATAGATATGTATTTTCGAAATACATATTATATATATATGTATGTATATATATTATATGATATTATTATATTATGTTAGTTTTAAATTTAATTTATTAAGATAAATTAAATCTAATAACTAACATGATAGAGATATGGTATCTCAGATTTAATTTATGAAGATAACTTAAATATAATGGCTCTTTTTTTGGATTAAATAAATAGGTTAAATTAAAATTGTTGGACAGATTTAATTTAAACTGAATTTATTTAATTAGCTCATCAAGATAATTCATGGTTAATTAATTTCAAAATTAATGATGATTAATTTTGAAATTTGAAAATAGCCCTCATAGGTTATAAACTTGATAGAGCAGATATACTGACATACACATGAGAATTGAGAGCTGTAAGAGAAACCCTAAGAGACATTAGAGGCGCTAGTACGCAGTCTCGATTGGAGAGCATTCGTGTGGATACCGGTAGAGGGAGCGGACCTAACGTGTTGGCTCTTAGAGATCGTGAAAACCCTAAATCATAAAAGATATGAATCCTTCCAACTTGGTTTAAATGTCGTTGATAGATCCTCAATTAGGATCGGTGAAAATTTTTAAAATTCTTCCGCTGTGCCTGCCGGTTCTAACAAAGTGTATCCTCCACTCTCTAACACTGAAAAAGACACTCCTCACTCTGGCTTAACCCTCTGTTAGCTCTGAGATAGTTTGTAGGAAGCCTCTCGTGAATCACTTGCCAAAGAAAAAACTTCACTTTTTTCGGTACTAGGAGTTTCCACACCTTCTGCCACTAGAAAGCACTTTCGGATCTCGTGGTGTGGAAATAAATTTATAAGCAGCACAGACACAAAAATTCCCATCCGAAGCATTCCTCCAGTAGAAAGTATCAGCTTCGTTCCCCCTAGGTGGAAGAATATAGGAAAGGATATCAATCACCCATTGCGGAAGAAACTGCCTCCATTGTGGAAAGTTCCAATTATCATCTGGTAACACAAAATCTCTAACTTTGGCATATCGGTTTATGTCATGGATATTTCAGCCAACAAAGTGGATTAGAGGCACTTCAATTAGGGTTCATAAGTCCCACCAAACATTGGTGGATCGACCATCATTTAACTTTCTACCCACACCTCTGTAAAACTGCTCCCATACCAATGAAATACTACGCCAAACTCTAGATTGATTCTATCTATTATACACCATAGGATATATGGCATCCTCACAACCATATTTCGCCTTAAGGAACCTGACCTAAAGAGCATCTATTTATTTAATATCCCCCAACACAATTTCATAATAAAGGCCATATTCTGATTGTATAAATCCTTAATCCCCAGACCTCCATTATCTTTCTCTTGTTTGATTTGTTCCCATGCAATTAAATGCATCTTCTTACCATAATTACCTTGACTCCAAAGAAAGGAACAACTAGTCTTCTCCAGCTCTTGTACAACACCTTTAGGAAGCAAGGTAGTTCGCATTTGGTAGGCAGGCAAAGCCAACAGTACTGCTTTAATGAGAACCGATCGACCTGCCATAGTGAGAAACCTAGCCTTCCACCCCGCCAACCTCTTTTGTACTTTCTGGATGATAGGAAAATAAGTAAGCTTTATAACACGGCCATGGAGCAATGGCACTCCCAAATATTTTCCCAAATCTCTGGTAATACCAATCCCCAAATCATTACTAAGCTCAATCGCTCTATTAAAATTCACATTTTTTGAGAAGAAAGCTTTAGATTTAGCTAAATTAACATGATGCCCAAAGACCCCACCAAATGCTTTCATAACTTCCTTTATTACTATGATCTGGCTTATGGTATTCTTCTCCGTGCAAGGGGAGTCAGAGGAAACTCTAGAAAGTATACCCGTGGTGAGAGAATTCCCTGAGGTATTCTCGGACGATCTTAGCGGATTGCCTCCGAAAAGAGAAGTATAGTTCCCAATTGAGATTATGCCTGGAGTTGGTTCGATATCAAAAGCCCCATACCGTATGGTGCCTAACGAGATAGCGGAGTTGAAAAAGCAAAATTGAAGAGTTGCTCGAGAAAGGGTTCATCCGACCCAGTGTATCGCTGTGGGGATCTCCAGTGTTGTTTGTAAAAAAGAAAGATGGAAGTTTGAGATTTTGTATCGATTACAGATAACTTAACAAGGTTATTGTTAAGAACAAGTATCCTCTCCCAATAATCAATGACCTGTTAGATCAATTGTCTGGCTCGTGTGTATTCTCCAAAATTGATCTAAGCTCGGGATATCATCAGTTGCATGTGAAGGCAGCGGAAGTTCCGAAAACTGCTTTCAGAACGAGGTATGGGCACTATGAGTTCCTTGTGATGCCCTTTGGGTTGACGAATGCACCGGCGGTATTCATGGACTATATGAACCGCGTCTTCCGATAGCATCTCGACCAATTTGTGGTTGTGTTTATGGACGATATTCTGATATACTCTAAGAGTAGAGAAGAACATAAGCAACATCTGAGAATTGTGTTGAGAATCTTGCGGGAAAAGCAACTCTATGCCAAGCTGAGTAAGTGTGAGTTTTGGCTTACAGAAGTGAAGTTCCTTGGCCATGTGATCTCACGAGACGAGGTATCGGTGGATCCCAGTAAGGTGGAAGCAATACTTGATTGGAAACGTCCAGAAACTGTTTCTG
Source organism: Inga laurina (assembly GCA_963855925.1). NCBI lineage: Eukaryota > Viridiplantae > Streptophyta > Magnoliopsida > Fabales > Fabaceae > Inga > Inga laurina. Next base: position 60,589,200 of record OY979708.1, read on the forward strand.
AGATTCACAGTTTTCTGGGTTTTGTTGGTTATTACCAAAGGTTCATTCAGAACTTCTCATGTATTGCATTGCCGATGACCAAGCTCACGAAGAAGGATCGACCATTTTTGTGGGATGAACGTTGTGAGAGGAGTTTCACTGAGCTGAAGGAGAGGTTGACCACGGCACTAGTGTTAATTATACCTAATCCCAGTGAGGCTTACATCATGTACAGTGATGCGAGTAAGCAGGGGTTAGGGTGTGTCCTGATGCAGCAGGGAAGAGTAGTGGCCAATGCCTCTCAACAGTTGAAACCACATAAGATGAACTACCCCACTCATGATCTGGAGCTTGTGGCAATAGTGTTTGCATTGGAAATTTGGCGTCATTACCTGTATGGTATGACTGTGGAACTGTACTGCGACCACAAGAGTCTCAAATATATGTATGATCAGAAAGAGTTGAACATGAGACAGTGTTGATGGATGGAGTTGCTGAAAGATTATAACCTAGATATTAAATATCATCCAGGTAAGGCTAACGTTGTCGCGGATGCTTTGAGTCGAAAGGCGGTGTTAGTGGCAACAATGATGATCCAAGAGAAGAAACTGATAGAGGATTTTTGGGATTTGAATCTCTCGAATGATATCATGTGTGCTAATTATGGTGTGGTTCAAGGGGAGAATAACCTGAGGACTGAAATTGAAGGAGCTCAGATGCATGATAAACGAGCCCAGTCAATCCGAGCTATGATTGAGCAAGGAGAGACTTAAGATTATGACTTGTTGCCTAGTGGGCTGGTGCATTACTAGAAGAGAATCTATGTTCCACTGAAGGCTAACTTGAGGTTGAGAATTCTTGATGAGGCTCATAAGAGTCAGTATACTCTTCACCCCGATATGACCAAGATGTATCACAACTTGAAGTCTATGTATTGGTGGCCAAGGTTGAAGAGTGATGTGACAAAGTACGTGGCGCGGTGTCTTACCAGTCAAAAGGTGAAGATTGAACACCAGAGACCGCCAGGATTGCTTCAAAGTCCAGAAATTCCAGAATAAAAGTGGGAGATTGTGACCATGGATCTAGTAGTGGGTCTGCCCAGGATCAGAAACTATGATGCGATCTGGGTGATTGTTGATCGACTCACAAAGTCTGCGCACTTCATACCTATCAACGCTAGCTATTCTCTTGACAGGCTGGCTGAGATATACATCAAAGAGATAGTGAGACTCCATGGTACACTGAAGAATATTATTTCCGATAGAGAACCTCGATTTACTTCGAGATTCTGGAGGGCTCTGCACGAAGCCATAGGTACTCAGTTGAGGTTTAGCACAGCCTACCATCCTCAGAAAAACGGACAGTCAGAAAGGACTATCCAGACTCTTGAAGATATGCTAAGGGCATGTGTCCTTGACTTCAAGGGAAAATGGGATTACTATCTTCCATTGGCTGAGTTTGCGTACAACAACAGCTATCATGCAAGCATTCAAATGGCTCCGTATGAAGCATTGTATGGGAGGAAATGCCAGTCACCGTTGTGCAGGTCAAAGTTGTCTGAGAGGAAGTTGTATGGGCCAGATCTGGTTGACCAAACCGCTCAGCAGATACGAGTTATCAGAAAGAGGCTTCTTGCAGCTCAGAGTCGTCAGAAGAGCTATACTGATAAGAGGAGAAGACCTCTTGAGTTTGAAGTGGGGGATCATGTTTTCTTAAGAGTATCTCCGGTCACAAGCATCGGGAGAGCAATCAAGCGGAAGAAACTAAGTCTGAGATACATTGGTCTATTTGAGATTCTGGCAAGAATCGGGCCGGTGGCATATCAGGTAGCCCTACCCCCAAGTTTGAGTTGACTGCAAGATGTGTTCCATGTCTCGCAGCTCAAGAAATACCAACCAGACCCTGAGCATATCATTGAGTATGAGGAAGTTGAATTGCAGGATAACTTCACTTATGCGGTAGAGCCAGAGCGTATCATCGATCGAGAAGAGCGAAGGCTCAGGCATCGAAGCTTACTATTTGTGAAGGTCATTTGGAAGGAATTGCCCCCAAGGGAAGCCACTTGGGAGGCAAAAGCGGACATGAAGAAAAGATTTCCTGATTTTATGCCCATGATGTGTAACAAATTTTGAGGGCGAAATTTATCAAACGGGGGGAGAATTGTAATATCCCAATTTTTGATTAAGAGCTAATCATGATTATTGTGGATAATTATGAATTTAATTAGAATTATTATGTGTTTTATGGTAATATTAATTAATATGTCATAATTAGTGAAAAATTGGAAGAATAGAATTATTGGTCATGAGTTAGTAATTAAGGAAGAAATTAATTACTAGCTAAGAGAAAATGAGATATATACTTAAAATGGCTAATAGAGGGATTAAGTGGCTAATTGGGTGTTTACCCTTATGAGAGCCAATGGTAGCGTGACACTTGGCAAGCTTACATGTAGAGAGAGTGTGGGAAAGTCATATTGAATTTTTAAATATTTCTCTCTCCTTCCTCTCCCTCTTTTCGGCTAGACATGTATAGGTAGAAGGGAATGATTATTGCTTCTTCTTCCTCACTCCATCTCTCTCATTTTCTCTCTCCAATTCGTCAACCATTGTTGGGCAAGAAAGAGAAAGCAAAAGCTTGTGATTTGGGTAAGTAAATGACCTCCATTGCTCAAGTTTTCTTCATTAATGTTGTTCCTTGAAGTGAGAGATTCATTTTGGTGTTTTTAGTTTGGCCATTTGGTGTTGATTTGAGCTCCCACGAAATTTGGAGATTTGTGAATCAAGAAGTCTTTTTGGCAAAGTGAAAGAGGTAAGTGAGACTAATCTATCTATCTAAGTTTCATACCAAATGAATAAGTTTAGAATTTCTAGGATTATTGCCCTATTTTCAAAAATATGGGTCATTGGGTAATTTGGCATAATATAGTTGTGGAAATGGTGTTTTGGCATAAGTTTGAGATAGATTGATTGATTGGATGTTGAAATGTTAAGTGTAGTGATTTTGGGAAAATTGATGATTTGTGTTTATTCAAACCAAAGCATGATAATGGAGTAGGATTTTGGTCATTTTAATGATTCCATTGAATTCCTTGGGTGTTTTTGTGTGGGAGTAGTTTTGGTTTGGTATTTGAGTTCATTTGGATCCCTTGGTAAAAATTCTGGAAGTGTTGTCTTACCTTCTGCGTTTTCTGGTTCTGAAAGAATCACTTGAGTGATTTGGGATTCACTCGAGTGAGGGATGATGATCACTCGGGTAGGGATGAACAATGCTCAAGTGCTATACGTATCTTCTATTTCTCTTCAGTTTTTCTGTTGTACTTTCTGGAAAATCCAAGAGTGCATAGTCTCACTCGCGAGTGAGGGATGAATATCACTCGAGCGAGCCTCCTTGTGCTCGAGTGATTGGTGTAATTGGCACCAAGGACTTGCCTCTCAGGTTGTCACTCCCGGGCATGGTGCAAGAGTATGCCTTCTCACTCGTGGGTATAAGGTATCCGCTCGAGTGAGCTGTGTTGTGCTCGAGTGCAATGAGCCATTTGGGCTACTACCATTTCTCTTGTTCTCTCGAGTTCTCACTTTCTGGACTTCACTCTCAGGTGCTCGAGTGAGGCATTTGGCTTTCACTTAGATGAGGTCCAGTGTGCTCGAGTGATCTTGTCTCTGAAAAACTTCTTTGTGCTCTCAGGTATGCACTCGCTGTCTCTCACCCTCTGATGCCCGAGTGCAGACCATACCATCACTTGAGTAAGGTTTCCTTCACTCGAGTATCCGTATAATCTCACACGAGTGAGGCCATCTTCACTTGAGTGCCTCAGCAGTAAAAAAAATTAGTTTTTGTGTTTCTAAAAGGGGATCTTTGGGATAGTTCTTCCAACCCCTTAGGGCTATGGTTAGAGGTATTCTTGAGTACTAAAAGAGCAATAATGATAACCAATTAAGTGTTATGAAGATATTGAGAATTGGAATAGAGAAATAACTCTTCATCACTAATTATGATTCTAGGATACGATATTTGCCCGACGCGGGAGAAACCGGTGCCAACGAACGCCCGGAAGGACTCAGGTAGTGACTTTTCTCTCGTGTTGTGTATGATACTTGGTATGCATGTTTATCATTGTGAATTTGTTATCGGCCATAGGGCATTACAGTACGAGCAGTTCAGCGTGAGCCGTCGTAGGGGGCAATGGTCATGATACCTAGCCCGGCCGTTGTATCTGCCGCTGTAAGTGCCGAGGCTGCGTTATGGAATCGTGGATTCCTATTTGAGATCCATCCCGTGGGGCTGCGTGTTGTGTTGAGTATCCAGCCTGTGGGGCTGTGTTGTGAAATGTTTTATATGGATCCCAGCTATGGTGATATATATGATATGTTCATGTGGATGTGCAATACAGCAAGTAGTTCAGCGTGAGCTGTCGTAAGAGGCGATGCCCATGATACCTACCCCGGCTGTTGCAACTATTGTTGGGATTGTTGTGTGTTGTATGGATGATTTACTTTCATGCTTTGATGTTGTGCATATTATGAGTGATTTGTTACTATGGGGATTCTTTAGAATCTCACTCTCCTAAAAACATAAATTTTAGACAGGGCTGAAGGATCCAAGGGAAACCGGGCGACGAAGAGCAGTTAGAGCTCCAGTTTAGGAGTTTATTTTGATTAATGGTTATCAATGTAAAATTTATTGGATATTTTATGGTAAATAGTTGTATATTTTAGAAGTGTAGTGTAGTTTTGTGTAATCCCCAAGATAAGGGAAAAGAATTATTGCCTTTGTGCCTTTGTATAATCCCTTTACTAATTAATGGAACCTAAGTGAGTTGGGAATTTACTTTGCACTCTGATATTTGTAAATGGAATCCAACTGTACAGGCCATTATTGTTTTGTATTGTGAATATGAGACCATTGTGAATAAGTTTTGAAAAATTTTTTGCAAATCCGATTTTGGGCAAAAGATTACCTTAATAAGTCCCAATTTGAAATATGGTCTCTAATTCTCATATAATCATGTGTTTAAAAACTTAATCTCGGCTTAAGGTGGTAAGGTGGTTACAATGAAGATGAAGATTTTTGGCTTCCCCATGCATGTTAGCCGACCTTAAGGGAGAGAGGAGAGAAGGAAAGAGTTTTGAAATGTTAACTTAATCCATGGCTCACCTTTTGACACTTATTATGATCCAAAGCCTCTTCCATGGACACACATGAGTTCATATGCACATGATTCCACCTTCTTGACAATGAATCTCAACCATTGATCTTCAAATTACCAATGAGTTTCCTCTTCAGTAACTGACCAATTGGTCGGTAACTTTCCTTTTTACCCATTTTTCCCCTGATTATGGAAATTCCACTTGAATTACCACTAAGCACATTTATATCATTCATTTACCTCAACCATGCGCCCTCCCTCTATCTTAGTTCATTTTAGATGTTAATCCACAATTAAACTTAAATACAGGGTTTAGGCACTGCTCATAACACATTCGAATCACAATTCACATCGTATTCTCCAAAAGCGTTTATTTATCAATAATCACATCCGCTTTTAAAGTCATTGACCCTTAATCACTTTTTGGGATATTACATCTTTCCTTTCCCCATTTTCACGTCCCAACACACCAAGAGAGAGGGGGAGAGGGAGGGAGCTTGAGGAAAATCTAGAAAGAAAGAGGAGCAAAGAGGAAGGAATCAAAAGGTAAGTCTTGTGGTTTTTAAGTGATTTAGCTTCCAACTTGTATAATCTCCTATCTAATCTTCTCTTCTCCATAAAAATCATGTGTAGTAAGCAAATATTCAAGGTTGAAGAAAGAGTGAACAGTAACTTATAGAAAGAGAAAGTGAACAATCAAAAAGTAACCTCTAAAACTTGGATTTTCTTGAGTTATATGGTGTTGTTGTGAATGTTGTTGTTGAGTTTGGTTTGATTTGACTTGTTTTGAGATTTTGGGATGATGAACTTTAGAAAGGTTAGGTTGCCCAAATTTCTATAAACTATGTCCATTTAGTATTTAGAAAGCAAATCATGTGAATAAAAGTGGAAGTGAAGTGATTGAACAATAGAAATCAAAGAAACACAATTTTCCTCTTCTAAACCCTAATTTCGTCCAACTACTGTGCACTCAAGATAGAGTTGGAATTTTGAAATTTTGATGGTTCCATTGGATTTAGAAGGGAAAATTGCATGGGAATATAAGTGTTTATGATTTTTGGAGATTTGTATACAAGTATGAAAATTATTGAAGTTGCAAGTGCTTGCTGTTTGCTTTTCTCCTGTGAGGTAGTGTCATTGTGCCATGAATTTTGTTGGCTAAACCAAGTTCAAATGTAATGAAACTTTATAGGATTATAAGTGATTTGAACTTGTGGATTAAAAGTTATGAATTTTCAAAGTTTTACCTTATTTCTGGACTTAATTCTGGAGCAGCATAGGAATTTGTTAAATTTTGGAATTTTGTGGCTGTAGATGGTGGTGTTTCATACTTTTCCATGAAACTACACTTAAAGAGCTTTCCATAGAATTTTAGAATACTCTATTTTTATTTTTGTAGAATTAGTTATAATTTTTTGAAGTTGAGCCAAGAACACCGAATTTCTTGGTCGCGGCCATAAGATTTGCTTGGCCACAGCCCAAAACTTTTGAACCTCTCTTGGTCGTAGCCAACTCATTTTTGGCCGGGGCTAAGACCCCTGTTTCAGAATTTTCACTTTTTCTGATTAGTTTAACTTTTCCAATCCCATGGACCTTGTTTGGGCTTCTAATGGCCATCTAAATAGCCTAAAATAGAGCAAATGCAATGAGTGTAAAATAGTACATGAATAGATATTAACCTAATTCTTGTACATTTAATATTTCAAGACTGAGATAGGAGCCTGAGCTAGGATACTTTTTGAGGCACACCAAACGCGTGAAAAAAGACTTGTGGTAGGAACATTATCTTTCATATATCATGACATAGTTCATATGATTGTATGGTTACCATTGTTTATGCTTTTATTAATCAACATAATTTTCCTAGAAGCGGCAGTTAGGGCCATAGGTGTACTTACACCTGAAAGTTGGGTAAGAATCCAACCGATGTACTATTAGTGGGGCAAGAGCCCTACTTATGTATACATACGATGATGTGCTATGATGATATGCTACAATGATGTGTTACAATGATGTGTTATATTGTTCATTAATTGGTGCATACATGGTATATATCATATTTACTTATCGCATTTTATATAAATGATAGAATATTTCTACTGGGATTCCTTGAAATCTCACCCATTTTTTTAAATATAAATATCTTAGCGAGTGCCAACGGCTCAAAAGGCAAGGACGTAGATGTGGGGAACTGACTGACATGTTTCCCAAGATAAGCATTGTGGATATAGAGAGTCTATCTTTTGGATATTTTGTATATATTTGTAAATATTATCAAATTCTGTGCGATTGAATCCGATCTATAAACAAATACTTTTATCAGTATATTTGTACTCTTCTATATGCCTATGGAATATGGTCTTTATTACTCTGTATATATCGAAACGAAAATGGGTGTTGATATTTTTGGTATCAAAATATGCTAAGTATAGTGTTTTCCCTAGGGGAAAGTGATTTAAGGTCTGATAAGCTAGGATGGACAAGTGCAGTCCATTCAAATTGTGATCGAACGAGGAGAAGAGCTCTAGAGTTGAAGTTGGAGATCATGTGTTCTTGAGAATGTCTCCGGTTACAGGAATCGATAAAATGATCAAGAGAACGAAGTTGAGGCCATGATACATTGGTCTGTTTGAGATTCTTGCGAGAATCAGACCTGTAGCATACTATTTGTACAAGTGGTCTAAAGGGACTGTCCCAGTGAAAAGCAATTTGCGAAGCGAAAGTCGTCATGAAGAGGCATCGGGGTTATGTCCCAAGTTGTGTAACAAATTTCAAGGACAAAATTTATTGTACGGATGGAGAATTGTAATACCCTAAATTTTGTGTAAGGGCTAATGACTTCAAATGAGAATGTAATTTATGTGAGAAAATACTTTTAGAGAATAAATTGTGATTTATGACCCGAATCAGCAGCAGAAAGTGCCCAAACCCTGCATTTAAGTTCAATTATGGTGATAAATCCTAAATTGAATTAAAATAGAGGGAATGGTGCATGGAAGGAGGAAATGGAACAAATAATGTGGGAAGTATTACTTCAAGAGAAATTGTCATAATCAGGGGCAAAACAGGAAGAATAAAATTTATCGGCCAATTAGTCAGCAACTGATGAAGAAATTAATTACTAGCTAAAATAAATGAGAAGTATGACTAAATGGTTAATGGAATTAGTTAGTGTAATTATATGGTTACATGTCTTTTGAGGAGCCATAGGATTTTTGACATGTGGCATCATTTGGATGAAGCAAAGGAGAATTAAAAAGTCAAATGCCAATTTTTAATTCATTTCCTTTCCTTCTCTCCTCTCTTGGACGGCTAAGAGCATGGAAGGAGTTGGAGATATTTTCATTTCACACTTCATTCTCTCTCTCAAACTTTCTCAAGTCGTGCAAACAAGGTGAAGAAGAAAGAGAAAGAAGCTTAAGGTAAATCAAATCCTTCTCCTTGAGAGTTGACCTTGAAAATGGCTTCTATGGCCAAAATCCTCTTCTTTAATCTTGTTCCTCTTATTGAAAGTTTCAATTGTATGGTTTTAGATTTTTAAGAGGCAGTGTTTGGTGAACTCAAGAAAAACTAGAGGTTGGTGAAGCAAAGAACAAGTTAGAGAAGGAGGAAGAGGTAAGTAAGAGCAACTTTTTGCATGTATATTGTAGTCATCGGTTAGGTATCTTGATTTTTGGAATGTTGCCCTATTTTTGTTGGATTAGGGTCTTAGAGAGTTTAGGATGTTTTGATTGTGGTAATAGTGTTTTGGAGTTGAAAATTGAATAGGGAATAACTCATCGTCCTTGATTATGATTTAGAGGATTTGATATCTGCCCTGAGTATAAGAGACCGGTTCCTGAGCAGGAACTGAAAGAACAAGTCAGTGACTCTTTCTCTTGTATCATGTATAATACTTGGTATGTTTGTGCTTATCATTGAATTGTGATGAGCGTGAATGTTGCTGTTATGCTGTTGTGAAATTGTGATGAACGTGAATGTTGTTGTTACCTATGACCAAAAGTCCTAGTAGAATGTACAAGTGAGGGTAGGCCGGCTAAAAGTCTCGATAGAATGTACGGGTGAGGTTGTTACATGTTTATGCCATTGTGAACACAGCAAAAGCTGTTATAATGCCATGGAAGTGAATACGGCGAAAGTTGTTGTTGTATATGCCATTGTGAACACAGCAAAAGCTATCGTAATGTCGTGGAAGTGAATACGGCAAAAGCTGTTATGACAATCGTTATGCATCAATGTGGTAGCTGAATATAGCGAAAGTTGTTGTGACACTCATTACCCATCAATGAGAAAACTGTTGAAAATGCTATTGAGAATTTGTTGCTGAGATTGTTACGTTATTGTGAATGATGTTGTGATATTGCTTTGTGATAATTGCTTACATGCCTTGTTATTATATATCATATGATTGAAATTGTTGCTACTGAGATTCCTATGAATCTCACTCTTTCCATTACTAACCTACAGCTAAGGCAGACAGATAAAAGGAGAAGCTAACATACAAGGACAGTTAGAGTTCGTGGCTGGGAGAGTAGTTTTGTGTTGGCTATCAAATGTTGGAATAATTGTATATGTAAAAGTAGACCGATGTAGTAGATTTGTGTAATTGACTAAAATCCCTGTTTGAAAATGGGTGAATACACCCTGTAGGCTCTTATAGTTAAAGGTTGAAACCCGAGTGTCGTCGGGAATTTTGTTGAGTACTTTGATATAAATGAATGGAATGGGTACTAAGCAGGCCAAATAGTTTTGAAATGTAGGCATGAGACTTGAGTAAAACAAATTGTGAAAAGTATTGGAAAAACCCACTTTACCACGAGCCCAAGTCCTATCTTGAAGATTGGGGTTGCGAATGAATTTTAAATTGTTCTTTGGTCTCTTGCCTGCTTATGACATGTTTTCGAACCATATTATCGGTTGTGAAGGTAGGGGTTACATTTATTACTCACACAACATTGTTATGTGGAAAAACAAGTTGTACAAGTTGATGTTTGCTACCAGTGAGTTTCCCTGTATAGCAATCTTGTTGTGTAACATTTTTAAATAGGCAAATGCTGTCCAATAATTATGAAATTTTACAGGATGAAAGTAGACATCCTAAACTTTAATTTGATATATAATGGGTGTCATTTGGGTTTGTACATTGTGAGATATGAATTTTTGAAGTTTACCTAGTGAAATCTGAAAGTTCTATGGCAGCATCCAAAGATGGAATTTCTAGAAATTTTGAGCTTCCAATTGACTAAAGGCTATATTTTTCCTTGAAACTAGACTAAATAAGGGTCACATAGCCTTTACAATCACTTAATTGAAATTCTACAAATAAAGCTATGATTTTTCAAAGTTTGGTCAAAAAATCTGCCAAAATTACCAATTGTTGTGAATTTTAAAAAAAAATAAATGTAATAGCAATTGTGTAAATTGTTGAATAAAGAAATAGGAGGAAAAAAATAATTATTTAGCTCATAAATCATGCCAAGTCTTATTATATTAAGGCAAGGGAATTAAATAATATTGATTAAAGTTGGGCACATGTTGCAATGCAATAAAATAATATATAGATATGTGCATTAATGAGATAATTCAGGAAAAGCAAATTGGACCAAAGAAGGACCCCTAAGTGACGTGAAAATGGGCCTAAAAGGGATGAAGAATTAGTTCATTTCAAATGGTAAATTTATGACACCATTTGATGGAGATAAAGCCAAGTAAATAACATGCGTCATAAAATTATTTAAATAATATAAATTAAAGAAAGATGAAGAGGTGTTCTTAAAGCATCATCTTCATCATCTTTCCTCATTCTTTATACGCCTAAGAACACAATAGAGAAAGAGAGTGAAGAGCCTGAGAAAACTTGGAGAAGGGGGAGTTCAAGGAAGGAGATTAAAGGTAAGGCTTGTCCTTTCAAGTTCTTAAACCTTCCAACTTGTATAATCTCTCTTCTAACCTCTTATTCTCCATTAAAAACATAGTTTAGCAAGCAAGACATTAAGGGAAAGAGGGAGAGAGATGACACCTAGGAGAGAGGAAGTAAGAAATTAAGAGGTGACTTTCATAATCTCTTTCTCTTTGATGTTGTGATGGTGTTGTTGTTGATTTGGTTGTGGTTTGTGGTTTGTGGTTTGTTTGTTGGTTTCGCAAATTTGGGAAATTGAAACCCTAAGGGGTTATGCTGCCCAAATTTCCTCAAATCTTATTTAGAATGTGTTTAAATGGTTCGAGAAGTGATTAGGAGTGAAAAGAAGTAAGCTTTATGTATTGGATTTCAAAAATCACATTTTCCCTTTTATGAGCACATGTTTTAGCCAAGTGGGAATCAGGGGGTAGGAGCTGAAATTTCATGAATCTAATGGTTCCATGGTGTTCAGGAGGGAAAATTGTGTAGGGTTGATATTGAGCACTCTTTCATAAAAGCCCTAGAAAGTGAAATTACAAAAATACCTCTAAAACCTTAAATCGAGGTTGTCAAGGGCAAAATTGCCATTTAGCAGTGATTTTGCGAAAACTAAGGTCAAAATGGATTCTACACACAAAACTTTGTAAGAATAACCTAGGTCAAAATTTCTGAAAAGTACAGTCGAACCAAATACAAAGAGGCTGAACTGGGTCCTTAGGGGCATTTTGATAATTTTGTAGTTTAGGCTAATATAACCAACAAAAACACTTTGGAAGTGTCTAAAGTAGTGCATAAATGAGTTTTAACCTAATTCTTGTACATTTAGAATTTTAGGACTGGATTAATTGCCTGAGATGTTTGCACGAAGTTCAAAAAACATCACACTAGTTAAGATAGTAACTCTATCCTTCATACATTATGCCAATGTTTTTATGTTTGTGATTGTCATCTTCTGTAATTTAATGAATCAACATGATTCTATCGAGAATGGGTAATCTGCCAAGAAGGGGCAGTTAGTGCAAAAATGGCACTTTTACTTGGTTGTTGAGTACTAATCCAACCAAGGTATATGGAAAGTGGGGGATTGAGCCCCTAACACTTGTATACATATCGCGATATTGTTAATTAATTCGTGCATAACATGAAGCATAACATATGTAATTTCACATTTTATATGAACGATTGTATGTTAATACTGAGATTCTTTTGAATCTCATCCTTTTTCAAAAATAATAATATTCCAGCAGAAGCTAATGGCTCCAAGGGCAAGACGGTAAATACGGGCAATTGAAGGGTGTGGATCCCGAGATCAAAGCTGTTTAGTTATATATAGTTTATTTTTTGAATATTTTGGATAATTTGGGATAACTTTGTATATATTATCAAACCATGTAGGAAAAACCAGTAATGTAATCAAGCACATTGTATCAATATATCAGTATATTTACACTATTCCTGTGTTGCTCACCGAACTGCGCATAAGCACTTTGAAAAATGTGAAAATAAGATAAGGGTGTGAGGCGCACTTGGTTACCAAGGATCACATAAAACTTGTACGTGACTCTTAGGTCATGTCTTAGATCCTTAAGGAGGCAACTCTTTGAGAGAAATGTGGAGTACCTCAAAGAACAAAATCCCTAAAGCCTCCAAGAGGTGGAGGAAAGGACAAATCCTGACACAGGGAAATGTGAACTACTTGTATCCGGCACCACGGGAAAATGAGGAGTATCTAGCCGTACCGTTACATAAAAGACCACTCTACCTTTGATCCGTTCCTTCCATTTTTTTATTTTTAAATGAATAATGGTAAAGTGATATTTTCACATTTAGAAATAATCTAACCTTGGTTCTATAAAATTTCTATACAATTTGGTTATTTTGAGGACATGGTTGTGATTATTTTTCTTTCTTAGGACCTATGCGTCATTCCCTTTTTTTTTTTTTTAAGTTGTCGGGAAAGAAAAGATCATTAAAGTGATGGGGATTCTTACCCACCCATAGAGTCACATTAGACAAAAGCACGTACGAGTCACTATTGAAACCCACTTTTTCCAAACACGTTATTGGAAGCATCCAAGTAATGGATATGGGACTCACTATTCCTCCATTATTATTTGCTACTGTCCTTCCAAGAAAGAGATAAGACGAGGGAAAAGGAGAAAAGAAAAAGTTGTGCCATGTGTGAATACAAAGAAAAATGATGAGTGACTTGAAAAATTCGTGGGAAAAAAAAGAAAAAAGAAGTGTGTCTTTTACAGTACTTTTGCAAAATGGGATTTTTATTCTAAAGGAAAGGACTTTGATGAAGAACATGGTGGGTACTGTACTGACGAGATCTTTAAAGACTTCAAAGTTCAAAGTAAACACACACAAACGAAAAAGCTGTCGACATTTCATCATCAACCTGAGATCATACTTGGGCTTCAAAATGATATTCTCCTTCTTTTATTTTCCATCACACACAAAAACTGGTTTCAACTTTCGATATATATTATTGCCCCCCTTATAAAAGGGTGAGAGAAAAACGTACATGTGCCGACGAAATACGAAGATCTTAAAATGATTTCTTAAAATGCCTTGGTTTTTATAAAGCCTTTAGGAATTATTTTGGAGGTAAGTTTTTGTGAAATGACCAAATTACCTATAATGAAAATAGCAAGAAATTTCAATGAAGCTTATTGTGATTGCCTTAATTATTGTGGTCATTTGATAAGTTAAAGATTTTGTTATGGATGATGTGCACCTGATTTCACAACTAAACCTCTTTTCTCAAGGACTCCATAGGCTCAGACTAATCCAAATTTGTGTAATGCAGATATTCTTTGGGGCACTTTTGCAAAGAATCATTTTCAAAGGTAATTCATTGCACTAAAGCATTGGTAAGCTCTCTCTCATGCTTGGAGATTATTTGAGATGCGTTTTGTAGGTTCATAGTTTTTTCGGGGAGCTTTATAATCTTTTCCTTCATCAATGATTCGCTTGTTTTTTTCCTCCCTTAATGTATGTTTTGTATAAATTTTATTTTAAAAGAAAAATCTCAGAAAAATACCTTCAAAATTTTAAAATCACAAATCAACTATGTTTTACTAAAATCAGTTGTGAATTATTAATCAAATGTAAGAAATATCTAAATTATTGTGGCAAAAAGATCCTGATTTGAGATTTTGGGATTTTAAAAATGTTTTTTAAAATTTTTCATATAAATATTGATTGTGATTGAACATGATAATAGAACTACTCCCCTGACTCTATATTGTAAATTTTGTTTTTTGGGTTTGGCAAAAAAAAAAAAAAAATTTCTTTTTTTGGGGGAAAAAAGTTGAGAGAATCCCTAGGCGGTGCAGTGATTGAGCATAGCATAGGGGCTCTGGCTCAAGAAACAATGATGGGATTGGGACGTCGGTCTCCCCTTTGTGAGTCTTCCACGCCATGATGCCTTTTCTCCATTACCCCCTCTTTCCCCGCTTTATGCTTTTCCGTGTTGTCTTATTTCTCAATTTCACCTTTTTTTTTTCTTAATAATATTCTTTCCAAAATTCCTTAATCAATCAATTGTAGTATTAAGTATTAATTAGCCTCTAGTTTAATGTCCAAATTATTACATTATCAATGTTTTCTTTATACTCTATATCAATTAAGAAGAAAATTTGAATAACGATACTATTTTGTTCGCAAGTTAGAATGATCCAATTAAGACATACCGTACTATATAAAGGTTAGAGGACAAATATATATATATATGGCATTTTTTTTCACTCAGTACAATCCTTTTTTCTTAGGTGAAATCTAAATAGGGTAAAGATTTATAACATCCTAAAATTTATATTCACTAAAAATATTGTAAATATTTAGGAAATTCAATAAAATGGTGAATATTCATGAATTTGAAATTTATAAATGTTCAATTTTATGAGAAATTAGGTAAAAATAATTATGGAATTAATTTGGGTAATTTAAAAAGCTCAATATTAAGGTCCAAAAATGATGGAATATTAGAGAAAATATTTGGTCCAAAAATAGCTGAAAATTGGCCAAAGAAAAATAAG
Source organism: Inga laurina (assembly GCA_963855925.1). NCBI lineage: Eukaryota > Viridiplantae > Streptophyta > Magnoliopsida > Fabales > Fabaceae > Inga > Inga laurina. The sequence continues at coordinate 60,604,273 of OY979708.1, forward strand.
ATAAGAAGTTGGATTAGAAAGTTAATGGAAAAATTGTAATTTTGCCAAATTATCACAAAATTAATTATTTTTTAATTAATTGAAGTTAATTTCAATTAATTAAGGAAAATAGAGGTGAAAAATATATTTAGAATATTTTGGTCAATTTAATATGAATTTATAGAAAATTTAAGTGAAAAGTACAGATTTGACCAAAATTAGAACTTTATGTGTATACGTCGTCGAAACAAGTTGTGAAGCCAATTGAGACCATAGGGAGGGACCTCTATGTGTCTCCTACATGTGGCATAAAGAAGGAAATATTGGTTGGACATAATGGCATGGTTACGTGAATGTAGAAAGTTATGTACAAAAAATTGGATTTCAGCAATTTTGGAAAATTAAACAAATTATTATAATATTATGAGATATTATAATATAAGCTTCATCTTTCTCATCTAGCTGCTATTTTCACGAGAAAACAGACCTGAAACATAGAGTGAGAACGTTTGGAATTGTAGAGAGAGAAAGGAGAAGAAAAATCACAAGGTAAGCCGAATTCTCTAACGATTTAGCTCCTAACGCGTATAACTCCGACTCTAAGCTAGTCCTCTTTGTTCTTTAGGGTTTGGAGGCTCAAAAATCTATTCCCTAAAGGTTAGGGTTTCAGCCATATTTGTAAAAAGCTTGTGGGAGTTTGAGGTAACTTCCAAACCTTCGTATATTAACTATTCTGGCCGCTGTGGGCAATTTAATCGGTGAAATTTCGCCGGATTGCAATTAATTTTAGATTTTGGAAATGGGTGTGCCTAAGGGTTATGCTGCCCAATTTTTGTTCAAATGGTTGTTATAACTCAATTAGATAGTTAATAAAGTGGTTATGAGTAGAAAGGAACATGTTTACGAAGCCGATGTCGTAAACCCCGATTTTTCCCGAAGAACACCATAACTTTGGCCAGGGATGTTTGAGGGTCTTAGAGTTGGATTTTTAATGATTTGATGGTTCCATTGGGTTCAGGAAGAAAAATTAGGTGGGGTTACAATTGGGCACTTTTTCAAAAAAGGCCGAGAAAGCATAATTACGAAAACGCCCCTAAAACTCTAAAAGTATGGTTGCCAAGGGCAATTTTGTAATTTGACATTGAATTTAGTAATTTTGAGTCCTGAAATGGATTCCTTAAACAAAAATATGTTAGGATAGCCCTAGTCAAAATTTTGGGAAAATATGTCATCGGGCCGGACACTGCGGGGCCGAGGCGGGGTCCCAGGGGCATTTTGGTAAATTTTCACCATAGGCTAATATAACCACAATAAATACTATGGAAGTGTCTAAAATGATACATGGATAGGTTATAACATATTTCTTGTACATTTGGTATTTTAAGACTGAGTTAGGAACTTGGAGTTCGCACGTTCCACAAGGCGAACATCTCGAGGTTAAAAAAGGGTTGAAGTAGGGATTATTATCTCTCATATACTATGTGACTATTATATGTTATGTGTTACTGTAATTTGGGATATGAATGCGTGCTAAAGGCACAGTACCTGGTCGTGGTTCGGTGCCCAACCAAGGTAAATCGAAAATCATAGCTATGGTCGGTGACTCGACTGAAGTACATATAGGGGTTCTAACTCAATATTTGGCCCTGAAATGTGTGTAAACATATGAATCGAATTGAACTTTCATTTTACCTAATATGATACATTGCATATTTAATTTTCACATTTTATATGTTGATAGTATGTTTCTACTGGGATTCTTCAGAATCTCACCCCTTTTTTCTAAATCACAATGTATCAGTGAGTGCCAGCGGTTCAAAAGGCAATGACACAGTTAAGGAAAACTGACATGCATGTTTCTCGAGACATAACCGGTGGTTATATTTAGCCTGTACTGGGAATATTTTGAGATATTCTGTATATATTTGTAATTATTAGTGAATTTTGCTCTATAAATGTCTATTTGTAAACAAATACTTATTATCAGTATAACTGTACTTTTCTGTTGCCTGTGAAACTTGTTCATTATTGCCCTGCGCATATTAAAAAGGAAACGGGTGTTGACAAGAGTCATCCAACGCCCGATTTTTTTAGAGATGTAATTAGCACCCTAAAGTATTTAAAGGTGAAATCAACACCCTAAACTATTTTTGGAGATGCAATCACACCTTAAACTATTTTGGAGGGTGCAATTAGCACTTTAAACTATTTTGGAAGGTGCAATCAGTATCCTAATGTATTAAAAATAGAACAATTATATCTATTCACTAATAGAATACTAACTCTGTTTGCTAACACACTCTTTCTTTTTCTCTTTCATCGATCTTCAACATGTTCATCCCTTCTTTTAGTATCTAGAGGTGCAATTTTGCCCCTAATGTATTAAAAATGGAGCAATTGCACCCATTCACTAGCAGAATATTAACTCAAGTTTTGGGGTTTATCTTTATCATTATAGTTCCTGCAATGAAGTGAAGAAGATGAAGTCAAAATAATTGTGATAAGGAGTTCTCACAAGGAAAGGGGAACCTATTGAAATAATAAAAAGGGAAAAGAAGTGATGAACATATTGAAGATTGATGAAAGAGGAAAGGAAATAGTGTGTCAGCAAACGGAGTTAGTATTCTGTTAGTAAAGGGTTGTACTTGCTCCATTTTTAACACATTAGGATATTGATTGCCCCTCCAAAAATATATTAGGATGCTTATTGCACCTCCAAAAATACTTTATAGTGCTAATTACACCCTTAAATACTTTAGAGTATTAATTACACCTATAAAAATAGATCGGGATGTTAAATACATCTTTACCCATCTAAACATCATGCTAGCATTAATTGCTATAAATATAATAAACTTACTTCAATATCTCAAGAACGATAATATCAATGTGACAAGTGAAAAAATATCCAAATTGATATCTTTTTCTATTTCTAATTTTGTTTTGTAAACATAGTAAGAAACAAGGGGGAAAAAAGGCTGTTTTCTCTAGCTCTCTATCCATCTTTTCTTTTCTTTTTTTCTTTTCTTTTCTTTTCTTTCTTTTTTTTTTTTGCCAGTAACTCTCTATCTATCTATCTGGTGGCTAAAAGAAATCTAAATTATCTAACTATACTATATTCTAAAACCTAATAAATAAATTAAATAAAAAAATAAAACTCCTAAGGCTAAGAGAAATTAACATGCACGCTACCATTAATCCCAGAATGACAAATTGGGCAATTGTGACATGAGGACCCACACATTGTACACAAACTCAGATGCCTGCATGGCAGCAGCAACACTATTGATTCCCTCACCCCACACTTGCTGCACAACCCCTCACAACTCCTTCCTCCGCCGCCACGGCTCGCCGCCGTATCCTCCGCCCACTGTCCCTCACAATTGCTTCCACAACTCGACTCGGCATCATCCTCCTCGGCCACGGCCGCAGTGTGGTGGTAGTGGTGGTCCTCGTTATTAACGTGAGCAGCCAGGATCTGTTCCAAGTTGCAGCGGAGAGAATTGGCGGTTGCTTCGTTTGTTTCCGCTACTTCCTTCCAAATTTGATTCTCTTGGATTAGGGATTTGACTCTTTCTAGAAGTGCCCAATTCAGCTTGCCTATTTTCTGAATCTCTTCGTCTTTTTCCCTCAGCTTCTTCATCATTACTTCTTGGATTGCTGAATGCAATCCCCTCAATTGTCGTATTCTCTGCTCCTCTAACTCCATCCTCACTTTGTCTGTCTGTTTCGAAAAATCACAAAACCACACATTAATTTCCAGAAATCAATGGATTGAAACCTTCGTTTCAGTAAAAAAAACAAAAAACAGAGCATCGAGATTAATTAATTACATGTTGGGAAATGAGAAGGCCGATTTCAGATTGCTGGTTCTGGATCTGAAGACGAAGGTCCTGATCGAGAAACGGCGACCATGAATTAGCGGCGGAGGGCAATTTGGTGTTGCGAGGATCGATGAACTCGGCGGTGGTAAACTCATCTCTGGATCGCTTTCTTGACGACGAGAAATTGTAGGTGAGGCCACTATCATCATTGTTCATGGAGGTTTTAGCGGAATTCGGATCACAGAGATTGGATTGGTAAATCGGAAACAGAGATTGATCCGCCATTGCTGAAGAAGCATGAGCAGGAAGAGGAAGAGGCAGATCAGAATAATCCATCTGACCATTACTTTGAATCCCGCCGGTTAACAGATTCGCCCTGGAATCAAATAACAAACATCAATCAGTACCGATTAATCTGTACGAAAGATTAAAACCAGAAAGAATCGACTCATAGATATATGAATGTGTTCGTGTATAGAACCTGTCGTTGAGAAATTGAGAAGGGAAGAGATTAATATGCCGAGCTTCAACCGCCATGAAAGAAGGTTGTTGAGGTCGTCAAGCTTTTCAGAGAGTGAGCTTATTTGCGTGCGTTCTGGAAACAGAGAGAGAAGAGAGGAAGATGAAGCGCATGCAAGAGAGAGCGAAGAGAGGAGAGAGAGAGAAGGCTGTGCGTGAAATGTGAATGAATGAGCAGAGGAGGGGTTTATTTAGGCTTTGGTTTTGTTGGGAGCGTTTAAAAGGAGAGAGCACGATGGTCAAAGGCAGGTTTGTGGTCCTGGAGAGAGAAAATGTAACAAACAGTTACTCCACTCTATAAAACATGCAATTATTAGCAAACCATTCACACAAGAAAAATATATTAAAAATTAAATACCATCAAAATCTTGAGTTCACAGTTTTTGCGGATCACTTTTCTAACATTTCCATATTATTTACCTTCCCGTTTTGGAATTTACTTATTTGCTACTCCCTCTTGTTCTTTCATAAGCAGTTTCCTCTTTTTGGGTTGCTTTTTTAGCATGTTAGTTTTGGTGTTGAGATTGTTTATAAGTTTTTTTTACGTAAATCGAAACAAAATTCTTCTCACATATTTTTCTTATATACTGTAAATCAAGGTTGAAAAACTGCTTTTAAGCATTTCAATCCCTGTTGCAAACGAGCACATTTTCTATAAGCAGCTTCTTCTTTATGTCTCAAAATTTAAACTATTTTTTTCTACCCCTATTAAATACGCATCTTTATATTAATTATCCTTTACTCATCATTTAGTTCTCTTTCATTTGTTCATTTATTACACATTCTCCCTCATATTTTATATTCATACTCACTCATATTTATTACTCATTATCTCTCGTATGCTCTTTTCATAAATAGGGGTATATGTAGAAGAAACATGACATTTTAGACACGTTTATTGTTTTTAACTAATCTGAATCATTTGTTCGTTTTGCGTAATAAAAATAAAAATTATTTATAGAAAAAACCTGAGAGAGTATCTTTTTTTTTTTTTTATAAGTTATTTCTTATTTTCATAACACTGGAACACTGATACTTATAAAAATCGGATGTCCTTGTATCAGATACCTATGATCTTATCGCGGTACATATAGTCTTCACAATAATTGATACAATAGAAAAATTTTATTGTAGAAATCCAGTTTTGTATAATTGGGGATATAGTAGCATCAAATGTCTGACTTGATTCTTATGTGTATTTTATCTATGCCCATTGTATATACATCATCCATACTAATCATTCATGAATATTAATCTTTTTTTTTTTTTTTGCCTGCGGACATGAATATTAATCATAATGTGACGCTTCTAATCATATTCATATATTGTGGATATATGTAGTCTTATCAAATGTCTGACATGATTCTTATGTGTATCATGTTTATGTAAATACATCATCCATATTAGTTATTCACAACGCTATGAAATCCAGACCGGATTGGCCAGTCCATCCCGGAAACCGGTGAACCGGGCGACGAACTGGTCCGGGTTCAAATTTTTTTTAAAAACAATTTATATTTTTCCTTTAGAATTTCATACTATAAATCTAAAATTTTCAATTTCTTACCGGTTTGATCCTGGTTTAGCTTCGGTTTGACCTCGGTTTGACTCACTGACCCTTAACCTAGTACCTCGATCGGTTCAATACCTGATCCGAGTATTAATACCTTGATTATTCATGAATATTCAATACTATATGTGATGCTTCTCATTTTCAGAATATCCTAGCAGAGCACTTAAATTAATTAGTTAATTTGTTAGTTTTTTTCCATAATCTATTTGTTAGTTTCAAATTATTATATATGCATTCTAGAGACTATATTTTTATTTCTAATTTTTCAATCAATATCTAAAAAATTTAAAAATTGACATAAGTTATCTCGTTTCTTCATTCTTTAGAGAGCACAGAGCATTTCACCATGTTCTCTAGCCTTAGTAATGAAGAAAACCCAAAAAAATGCGGACTTATTCACTCATGTCTTTATTATAAGATCATTCTAATCCTTTCCTCAAATTTAAAAAAATGTGGTTAGTTTAAAAACATTCGGTAAAAAAGTTTTTTGAAAACAAAAAATTAAATAGGGACAATTTTTAAAATATACTATCCCCTTGAGGATATACTCTATTTTTTCTTGTCTTAATGAGTGTTTGGATGAGTGAATATATGGTGTTTAAGTTATTTTTTATGTAAATCGAGATAAAATTTCTCTCACGTACTTATCTCTTATATTATAAATCACGATTGAAAAGTTACTTTTAAACATTCATATCGCTATCGCTGTTTCAAATACACTTAGTGATTCTCAATACTTGGACTTCACGTAATTGCAATTAATGTCAAGGGTATTAAAGTAAATGACGGTTCACGTTCCCTCCTTTTAATTTGGTGGCGTTCCTGGTTCATTGTCCTGCAGCCTCAGGTTGCTTTCGTGCTTCATCGAACCAAGCGCAGCCTCGCTCTGCCACGTAATAAAACAGACGTGGATAATCCTGTGAGCACCAAGTGTCAACAACTACTACAAAATTAATTTATTTTTCTAAGAAGTTCAAATTATATAAGAAGAAAATTATCATTATTATTTTATGGGTTAAGGAACATATTTATTAATAAAATTTTAAGAAATAAGTGTCAGGCACAATTATATTTTAAAATAAACAAAAATACAAAAAATAAGTTAAAAGTGAACGATCTAACACAAAACTGTTAAATTTATTATTAAATCAAATTTAATAATTTTATGTTAGATATTCCATCTTTAATTTCTTTTATGTATTTTTATACTTCTAGAATATAATTATATCAGACATTGTTTCCTCATAATTTTATTGATAAGTTTGATCATTATCCTTATTTTATTAACAATGACACAGCGAGAAAGACTGAAAGAGGGAAGCAGATGTGAACGTGACCGGGCCGGCGGTGGATTGAGTGGGGCCCACTGAGGAGGGGAAAAGACAGAGGTGGGGCCAAGTGTCCAACGATGTCTCACGTGCAATGTGCGTGAGCGTGGGGTGGAGTTAATTTCTGTCTGTCGACACAAAAGCTGATCCATGAAACACGTCCGAGGTTGGGACCCATGGTTCTGGGAGTTTGTGATGATTCGGTTCAGAGGTGGGGCCCGATTTTGTTGGGACGATGGGGGAGTGATCAGGTGCGCGAAAAGCAATGATTTTGGATACGGACGGCTCAGTTTATTCGAGTACTAAATTTATCCCATCAAATCAAAAGGTCTCCTATATTTTAAAATAATTTTTAGAAACTCGATATGATTGAATTTAAGGAACCGTCTGAGTTCTTAGGTAATGAGAATTACATAATTATATACCTCATCCGTCAGCACATAAGACATTTTGATTAATTTATTAGAATTTAAAAATGATAGTTAGCGTATTAAATTTTTTCAAGTTAGAAAATTTTTCTAACTTTACCTATATTAAATGAGATATTACAAATATGATAGAAAAATGAAATACTTAAGGAGAGATAAAAATATAGAGCAAAATTGATAAATAAACATTAATTACTTTTCAAATGACTTGTATTATAAAGTGTCAACACCCGTTTCCATTTCGATAATCAAAGAGTAATAACGACGGAATTCAATGGGCATACAGAAAAGTACAATTATACTGATAAAAATATTTATTTACAATCCCAACGTCGTTCGTTTACAATTTCAATATTGTTCGTCGACGGAAACAAAATACAGCGGAAGTTTTAATATTTACAATTTAACCAAAATATTGAGGCATAGACTAAAGCATAACCACGTTCATATCCTCGCCTCGAGACACGTGCTGCTCACTTTCCGACGTCAATGTCTTTGCCCTTTGGCCCACTGGTACCCGCTGAGGTATTTGTTTAAAAATAGGGTGAGATTCCGAAGAATCCCCGTAGAGACATAATATCGTTCATAGAAAATGCGAAAAGTAAATATGTCATGCGCCAAGGTATGCACAAATTAATAAACAACATAAACACATCATCGTCATGTATACATGAGTAGGGCCCAGCCCCACAAACTACACCGGTTGGACTTCCGCCAACTCCCAGTGTAAGTGCACCTCTGGCACTAACAGCCTCTCTCTAGGCAAATCATGTTGATTAATAAAGTGCATTTACAAAACAATGGCATCCACACAATCACATAACTTATGGCATAGTGTATGAAGGATAATGTCCCTACCTCAAAGCTTTATAATCCTCTTTTAGATGTGCCTCGAAGAACGTGTCGTATCCGGCCTCCAAATCGGTCCTAAAATATTAAATGTACCATAAATAGGTCATAACCTATCCAAGTATCATTTTAGAATCTTCCATAGTGTTTATTGAGGTTATATTAGTCTATGGTGAAAATTTACAAAAATGTCCCCGGAAACCCGGCCCGGCCCCGCCGTACCCGGCCAGATGGCACGTTTTCCCAAAATTTTGACCAAAGCTATTCTGACTTATTTTGGCCCAAGGAATCCATTTCCGGGCTCAAAATTACCAAATTCACTGTCAAATTACGAAAATACCCTTGACAGCCCCTATTTAGGGATTTTAGTGGCGTTTTCGTAAATATGCTTTTTCGGCCTCTACCGAAAAAATGCCCAACTGTAACCCCACCTATTTTTGCCCACTGAGTCCAATGGAACCATTTATTTCATGAAAATCCAACTCCAACTACCAGATCTGGTTCTGGCCGAAATATTAGGGAAAAAATGGAAAAATGAGGTTTTGTGTTCTAGTTTCCAAAACTTGTACTTTTTCACTTCTAACCCTTGATTAACTCATTTAAACACTTCTTAACCATGATTCAAATAAATTTGGGCAGCATAACCCCTTAGGATTAGCACTTTCCAAATTTACAAACTCAACAAAATAACCAAATCCAACCATAATCATCAACAACAACCACATACTAGCATGATCTTAGGATTTGTGAAGTTACCTTCTTGAGTTCTTGAAATTTCTCTCTCTAGGAGTCCTCCTCTCTCTCTCCTTGAGCTCAAGATTTGCTTGCTAAACATAGTGTTTCATGGAGAAGAAGAGATTAGAGAAGAGATTATACAAATTGGAAGCCTTAAAACTTGGATCCACAAGGACTTACCTTAAGATTTCTCCTCCTTCTCTCTAGAATTCCCAAGCTCTCCCTCTCTCTCCTTTTCTTGTTGCAAGAGATGAAAATGAAGGTAAGAGAAAGATGAAGCCTTGCTTCATAAGCTTCATAAATATCTCACCTAATTTCTCTTAATTAACAAATGGATAGGAAATTTCTTTATGACCTCATCTTTAATCTTAGCCCTTGATCTCATCAATGGTTGAGATTGCAACACCTTTTATGTACTTGGCCTTATCCACCTCCAACTTGTCTCATAAGCCTCTAATTGCAATTTAACCAATTCTCCTCCATTTGGTTAGCCCAAAAATGTCTTAAGGCCCTTCATGCACACAATTTGGTCTTTCATTCCATTAATCAAACTACATGTGCCAAGAAATCATATGTTAATCCAATTTCCACATGTGCTCATATCTTAGAAATTCTTATTTAATTGTTTGGCATTAGATGATGCCACTTGGCATGTTTACCTTCCAAGTAAATATTTCCTTCTCCTAAATATCCACCAATAAAAGAGCTTTTACTTTATTCCACAAATCTCAATTTATTCCACTAAGAATATTCAATTTATACATTTTCCTTTATTTTCCTTGATTAATTGAAATTAACTCCAATTAATCGGAAAATAATTAATCTTGGGCTAAATTGGCAAAATTATAATTTTGCTATCACCTTTGTAATTTAATTCAATTCTTGAATTCATTTACCCATTTTCTTATGAATATGAATATTTCAAAATTCATAAGATCCAAAGTTCATAAATATTCACCATTTTATTGAATATATATAATAATTACAATATATTCTTGGTGAATAAAATTTGGGATGTTACATAAAGCAAGTCACTTTTCTAAAAATAATTTATATTGTGAACCAGAGCAATATCTCAATTTACGGGGTTAAAATAGATTATGCTGGGTTTACAACAATAAATAATTTTTCATTCTAAGATATAAGTACCCTTCTAGAAAGTTTTTCTAGTCTACGTTATTATTCAGTTGAGAAGTAATTAAAATTGAAATTAAATGTGTACGTACAATGTGCTACTACCTCCGATTCTTTTTGTAATATTCAAATAATTGAATTGTGTGACTCAAGAGTCAAGATTTGTTGAAAATGGGTGTGTAAAATTAGAAATAAATATTAATTATAGAGATAAAATTAAAAAATAAGTATTAATTATATTATAAATTACTTATATTTTAGACCAATATTTCTTTCTAGAAACATAATATATTGTGGATCAAAAGTAGTTTTTTTTTCCGGTTGGGGCTGATGGTATAATGAAGACAGAAATTTCCAAATTCCAACACCCGACACATTTTTTAGTGTGACATTATACTCATTTCCAACGTCACCGACACAAGATTATAAATTTCTAGAATATAATTAAAAAAAGATTATAAATTTCTAACATATAATTAAAAAAAAATAACTTGTAGAATTTGATTAAAACGTCTAGGATTGAGATCCTGTGTTGAAATGAGAGCTTTCTGCGGATAATTTGTCAGTTTCTCCAAGTTTCTTAGAATTATTAAAATTATGGTTTTACATTCAATTATCAATGCTCATAAAGAATCAAATTATAGAAGGATCCCCTTCAAACAAAATAAATTATAAAAACTAATTCAAAATTACGATAAGCTACAATAGTTTACAAGTTAATTTTTCAAAATTATGTATCTATGCATGCAATTAGAAAAAAATTGTAAACTACGGAGTAACACTAAAGGTGGCCCCGGTGTTTAAACTTTGAAAACATTTTTTTTACTTACAGGTAAGACTACATACACTTAATTTATTTCTCTCTAGAATCCATTTATGAAAGCTTTGTGCACCAAGTCTCTCCGTCTCTTTACAATACTAAAAATTATAGAGGATATGGATTTAGGTGAGATGGAAAATCCTTGCTCCTAATGCGTGTCTTACGTGGCATCATCTCAGACGTTGGATTATATTAATGGACCAAAAAACATTGAGGGCAACTGGAGATAGAGCATGAAAACCACAATATCCATCCTCATTTGCTCCCAATGCACACCGTTTTATGTATCGTTCGGATCTAAAATCCATCGAATCCAGATCCGAAATTAGAGGGACCATTCTGAGGATGGGCATGGTTCTTTGTTTTTGCTTTTATTTTTTGAAAAATATTTCGTGATGTCATAAATAACATGCAAGCCTTTAATTAAAGGTAGTTGAAAATTTTGGCCGGAGATAGTTTTTTTTTCCCTTGGTACAAATGGCAAGTTTTGAACAAACAATGCCTGTGAGGCTCTAACCAATAATGATTCTTCCTGTTAGTAAGTTCCACAACCACGAAAAAGAAGAAACATGTGGTCTTCAAAATCAATTCTATACGGTAGGCCGGTGTGATTTAAAATCAAATTATTATTATTTTTAACATAAAAAATTATGTGCCTTATTGGACTTGAAATCATACGGAGAAGGAAAACGATGTGAGGTTTATCTTTGAAACGATATAGTGTATTCCCTCCGATTTTATTTATAAGTAATTTTTTTCCTCATAAGGCTCGTTTTTTTATAAGCAATTTTCATTTTTTGTCTGAAAATGTAAGTTTCTTTTTTCTATTTTACCCTTATTAAATACTCATTATCTCTCTTTTTTTTTTCTATTCTCTCTCCTATACTCTTTTTTATAAATAGGGGCATATATGAAAAAAATATGACATTTTTGACACATTAATTACTTTTAACTACCAGTTCATTTTGCGCAATCAAGGAGAAACTTTTTTATAAATAGGACCAGAGGGAGTATATTAGTAAGACTTAATATTTTTTTAACAAGTTAAAAAAAAAGGTTTTGGTCTTGATAATTTTAATTTGATTAATTGTAACTCATTCATTAAACCTTGAACTCGGTGCAATTTAATCCTTACAACTTTAACCCAGTTGAACCTCGGCCCTTGAACTTTAACTAATCAAGTGCAACACAATACCCATAGTTTTAATCTTTTTTTTTTTTTGCCAAAATGGTTTTAATTATTTAAAACTTTAGTTCATAAGTAAGCTTCATGAAATGTGTAATTTTATTTTCTGAAAGCTATGAGATAATATTTTAAATGATTAAATTGAATGAATTGATAAGTTATATTGAATCAAAGTTTAAGGACTAAATTATCAAAATTATAAAGATAAAAAGATTAATTTTTCCTATATATTACTCCTTTCGATAATATTTATAAGAGTTCGATAACCAAATTGCGTGGTTTAAGAAAACGATTAAAATTAGTTAACAATAATAAATATGTCTAAAATAAACTTTATTTTTCAAATATGCCTTTATTTATGATGAGTAAGTAAGAGAGAGAAATAAAGTAAACATGAATATTACTAACATTTTAATTAATGCAATACATATAATTAATGAGGGCTAAAAAAAACCTCATTACATATTCAAACAACTCTTGTTAGGTTCTTATAAAAAGAATCAAGACAATTCAAATTTTAGACACTTATAAAAAGAATCGGAGAGAATATATATTTTGCATGTTTGTTTTAGTTTTTTTAAAGTTTTTTTATAATTTATAAATTAAATATGTAAGAAAAATTTTACTTCAACTTAAAAAAAAAATGCTTTTATGGTCTCTCAAACAAGCACATTATCTGGTTTGAAAAGGCTATGCCGGCATGAGTCTGGGACTTATTGGTAGCACATGAAGGATTTGACAATTAATTAAAAAGCTTTTATTAAAAATAATAAAATTTTGAAACACCTAACATATTTTTCCTTATGCCTGCCGGTAAGGAAAGAGATGAGAAATTGATCAGTGTGGAAACTCAACACACGCCTTGCCATGATTTTCAAACCCCTAATTTCTACGTACTTAACATGACCATTCAATCAATCAATTCATATCCATGTCAATGTAATAAAAGTAATATATAGGACGACCTTTATTTTTGGTTTAGGTATAAAGTTGCTTTATTCATTTATTCGCCTGAAAATCAGGAGTTTGAACGAGAAAATCAAAGTTCTAGCCTTTATCAAAGTTGGGGTTTTCATTCAACATTCGTACGCAAGTCATATTCCCCAGTCCAATTATATGTGTGTGTGTGTGTGTGTTTGGGTCTGTGTGCCGACGTCCAAAATATAAGTTACTCTTTAGATTATTAAATATTTTTTCTTTTTGAAATGCCCTTTAGTGAAGAGAAATAGAAATTTGAGATTTATGAGAAGGAAATATATGTTTTGTTACAATTTTTTTTAAAAAAAGTTGTCATCTTTAATAATTGGGAGAAGAAACTCATACACCCATTACGTTCATTATAAAGAGTTAAACTCACAACTTTATACTTAAGAATGATTTAAGAGAGGTGCTCGGCATGATTGGATTATAAGGACACTGGCTTTAAATTCAATTAATTAACTAACTTAAATTAGTTTATGAGTTAGTAGTCTGGTATTATGAATGTGTGTGTATCTATATAAGTTGGCCAAATACAAGAATCTTGAAGTCCACCAAAATATTGGCAGTATATTAGTGAAGTCTTGGACGAGAAAAAGCTATGGACTTTTGAATTCTGACATTAATGAAGCAGTCTCAAATTTCAACGCCGATAGTCTTCTGGTTCTATATATAAGATAGAGAGAGAAGCATTTTTTTATTATATTTATAAGATATCTCGTTAAAATTTTAAAGTGTATATATAAGTTAATCTTTCATTTATTATTGTGTTGATTTTATTTTTATTTGATATTATGTATATTAAATAGGGGTAGAGTTACAAATTTATTGAATTTTATGACAGATTTAATAATATTTAAGATTTTTCTTGATCTAAGTAAAAAATGTTAGAAATACCCTATTTATAGGACGAGAGAAGTATCTTGAACTTACTTTATTAGAAGCTCAATATAAGAACTTGAAGAAAGAAATGTAACACTAACTCCTATCCTAAATATAAGAACTAATTTAAAAATAAATTTTAATTAATCCTAAATATAAAACATTTTTTCACTTTATCTATTACATTTATTATTTTTTTAAAGTTGATTTGTCTTACTTATAAAATGATATCTATATATAATCTATTGATACATATAATTAGTATTTCAAAGAGATAATGCAACATATGTTATAATTAAATAATTTATTTATTTTCTTTAATATATCAAAATTAGTCAAGTAGATCTTATATTGAGGATAATATATATATATATATATATGAATCACTTTAATTTTTCCATATGCTGAAATCACACGTTAATCTATTCCTTGTCAATTCAATCTTAGAAAAATATAACGAAAATGGTTGCTAAAAAGAATAAATTAAGAAGATTATATATATATAGAGAGAGAGTACTCTGGCAGAGAGAGAGAGAGAGAGAGAGAGCATTATATTTTGAACATCAATTCGAAACCAGTCATTTTTTAGTAATAAAATTTTAATTTAGTTGAATTTGGATGTGATATATTTGAAAATAATAAAAGAGAATGATATCCATTTAATTAGTTGTCGTTGTCGAAAGGTACGAAACATTGAATAGCTCTCCATGCCATCCCACGAAATGGACTTATCATTAAATCCTAAACCAACAAGAACCCAACATGCCTACATATCGGATATATATATATATATATATATATAATGAATTCGACTTTGTCTTGGTGTCTAAAATTAATATTTATATAAATATCCAGTGAAATATAAATACTTTCTCCCGTTTTTCTATATAATATTTTTTTAATGGACTTATATCTAAATATAAAATTCTTTTTGACTTTATCTTAATAATAAATATATATTTTTTATTTTGCACTCAATTAGTTATTATACTATACATATTTTCTTTCATTATTTTTATTATTATTATTCTCTCACACACACATTTATAAATATAGACATTTTTGAAAAGAAAAATTAAAATATTTATATAACTATTATATTTAACCATTTTTAATTACTTTCCGGCATCCTCAAATTGAGTTGAAAGGTTTTTATATGTGGTGACGGAGGGAGTATTAATTACTACTTGTACAGACCAGAGAGTGGTCCAATAGGTTTGTTGACTGGCATATATATATATTGAATAGAGGGGAACAGTCACCTCACATGGTCCGAGTCCATCTGACATTTCCATTTCTTATTAAATTCCGTCTCTATAAATCAATAAAAACAGAAGATGAATGGCCAACAACAACGACCGATATGATATTCCACCAAAAAGAAAAAGAAATAAATTAATAGTGACAGGGGTGTGGGCCGTATGTAAATAAATCTAATATTCGTAACAGTCAATCCCAAAAAAAGAAATCAATAAATCCAAGTCGTATGGTTTATTTGATTTTTTTGTCCAAACAATATTTATGTATACCATTTTTGGTGGATTTTAAATATAAGAGTTAATGAAAGGATGAATTAGTGGCTTCAGTTGCAAACTAACAAATGTCTCCAACAATAACAAAATTGATCGGGATTTTGCATGGCCTTAACTTATGTCGGACCAAAGGCTTTTGGAATATTCTTTTGTTTTTGGATTATATAGAAGTTATTAATTTAATCACAACGGGTTGTGATAATTTAGATCCCCTTTAAAGATATTATTGAGGATAAAAGGTTGTTGTTTCAAAGGGATTAACCGGTCTTGATCAATGTCCACCTAACATGCCTATGGCGTCTAAAATGTAAAACCCTTATCTATTTTGTTATCTAAATTTATAATTATATTATAAATTCTCTTTATTTATTCCACAATTCTTTTGGGGGGTACTTCTGAAGAAATCAATATAATACACATCTTCAATTGTTTTAATTTCTATAAATTAATCATATACCTCTTATATTTAGGAATTATGATTATATTGAAGTGAGTGGTTCATTTAAATATAGAAAATCAATAAGTTAACAATACTACAACTATTTATATGGGTATAATTTCTTTTATATGTCAATTAAAATCGTATATTTCGTTGTTATTACATTAAAGCAACATTAATTTAGCAAGTATGATTAATTTTTGATGTTTTAATAATATAATGGGATAATAATATTATTAAATATAATTTTAAAGAAAATATTACCATGCATATAATTTTTTATTATAAATGAGGCACCGTATGAAATTTTTTATTTCTTCTTCAAGAATATTTTCTTGGCCACAATATCCTAATTTTATGTTTGTATTGTTCAAGCAATTTGAAAATGACAATTCATGCTATTTAAGAAAATTAAAATACAAAAATTTTTGTGCACTAAAGTTATTGTTGGCTTGAAAGTGGAAACAAGTACATATATAAGAACACGATCCAAGCGATTAAAAGATGAAGTAATTAACTTGACCTTTATAACAAGTTAATGACAAATAATCCAATATATACCTAACTTATATGTGGGGACAAATTAAGTTTGGCTTCTTTGCTTGAAAAAAATAAATATAAATACGAACTTCACAACAAAATGCCAAAAGTAATAAAATTGTATTAAATGCTTTTGTTTTGGATTGCTGTCCATTTCATTATCAAAGTGGAAAGCTCACAACCACCTTTTCCAATTGGCCACAAATCATTCAGTTGGAAAACTTGAAAAAAAATTTCTAACAATGATCATTATTGGTTCAGTGTGATTTTGTCCTTAAATGCATGTCTTATTCGGACAATATAATGTTCTACGGGGGTAATATTAAAGCATATTTCTAAAAAAAATCATGTGAAAGAGTTCAAAATTACTGATCTCATACTGTTGGATATTTAAAACATTATTGTGGCATGTAATTGAGAATGAAAACACAAATTAATTTTCTATACAATACCTAGATTTTATAAGTATTTTCTTAATATGTGAGTTTTGAAAAATTAGGACCTTATGAATATAAGGGATAGAGGAATTGACTATTAATCTAAGTGGCTGATTTATAAATTGCACAGAGTATAAATAACGAGATTTTTTTTTTCTGATTTATAAATAATGCAGTTTGCAATATATTTCATATTTGATTTTTATATTAATTTAATTAAAAGAGATATCATTTTTATCTTTACGAATTTAATTAATTTGTCACATGCCTCGATCCCATTAATTTTTTTTTTCTAGTAATTGGATATGCACTAATGACATGAAGTTGTAGAAATCAAACTTGTAATTTTTTACTTACAGGAAAGTTTTCATGTCACCAACCTGCAAGGTCATCGACCAATACTCACACACACACACACGTATAAATGTAGGGAAAAATTCGTGAAAAGTTTTCATGTCACCAAACTTTTATTGGCAAAAAAAAAAAAAACTTGATACTCCCTCCGGTCTTAATTATAAGACAAAGTTAACTTTTTTGAAGAAATTAAGGAAGCCAATTAAATTACTTTAAAGTATTTTTATTTTTATTTTTTTCTCCAAACTAATTAATTTGACTAATAAACTAATATATAATCTAAGAATATTAAAAATATAAACACTCTAAAATAATTTAATTGGTTTCCTTAATTTCTCCAAAAAAGTCAACTTTATCTTATAATTAGGACCGGAGGGAGTATGTATTTATATACATAAAGCACCCGTACACTGCATGATTTTATACTTAGAAAACATCGGTAGTCAAATTTAGGTATCAATAAAATTTTTGAAAATGAAATTTTCATTGATTTTCCCTGTACACACACTCATATTATAGCTTTTAAAAAAGTTGAATTAGAGATTAATAGAGTAAAGTAGTTGGCATTTTCATGTTATGTTATTGGTAACTTCCATGGATATTCCTAGAAATGATGAAGGAACGAGAAAGCATGATGGGCACTAATCAACAAGTAATTGATGATGTCTCTCTTGTGCCTTCCTATCTTCAGACTTTTTTGGATTTCAACCAACTTGGAACATCAATCATACTCATGTGGCGTCTTTCTAAAAAGTTGTCAAACTTCAGAAACCGCGTTTGGAAAATCACACACACAACTTTGATCATGACTCAGATCAGATCAAAGAAGATTCTTGTGTGTTTTGTACTACCTCTCTCTCTCTCTCTCTCTCTCTAGAAGAAGATATCATTGTTGCCCCATATAACAAGATAAGTTCGTAGGGCATGGCATTTTCTGTCAAAACCCTAATAATCTTTTTGACTTGTGAACATGTGAATATGAGAATGATCTTGTGAGCTAGCAATGGCAATCCATGGAGTGGAAGAGGACCACTTTTAAGTTGTTGGTGCAAATTTGTCCAACAATATTCTTAGTGGGAATTATATATACATGGTTGAATTAATTAATCATGTGTGCTTTTTTTTTTTTAATAATGTTATCATATAGTATATTCAATATTATTGAATAATTTACATCGATTCAAGTTTGATCAACTTCCATACAGAAGAAAAGCTCTTTAATTACCCTTAATTAATAATTACCCTATACTCATATGATACTATATTTATAAGGCAGAGAGAGTACTCCCTCTGGTTATTTTTATAAGAGTTCAAAATTTGAATTACTTTTATCTTTTTTATAAGAGTCTGACAAGAGTTGTCTAAATATTTAAGAAATTTTTTTTTTCATATTTACCCCTCATTAATTATATCAATTGTATTAATTAAAAGGTCGATGATACCTATATTTAGTCTATTTCTCTCTTACTTACCCATAATAAATAAGAGCATATTTGAAAAA
This sequence comes from Inga laurina, assembly GCA_963855925.1. Lineage (NCBI taxonomy): Eukaryota > Viridiplantae > Streptophyta > Magnoliopsida > Fabales > Fabaceae > Inga > Inga laurina. Next base: position 60,623,311 of record OY979708.1, read on the forward strand.
AAAAAGATTTATTTCAGACACAATTATTATTTTAACTAACTTTAACCATTTTCTTAAACAACATGATTCGGTTATTGGGTTCTTATATATAGGACCAAATGGAGAATTTTTTATCCTTAATATATACATAATCCACCTCATTAAATACAATGTTATTTCAAAGATAGGGGGAGTACGATCTTACCCCTAATTTATTGTTTGATACAATGTTATTTTCTTGAACCTCTCATTTTTTAAAATGGATAAAATTAAAAAGTTATTAAATTTTAAGATGGAGTTAATGAGATTAAATATTTTTTAATTATGGTAAAACATTTTGGTAGGGCTTTATAAATAGACTATATAGTTTTTGGATGAAGAGAAAAGTGAGGAGAGAAGAAATTAGAGGAGAAAGTGGGGAAATCTATTTATTTTTTTGTCGTATTTGAAATATAGAAAATAAAAATAAAAAGAAATGAAATCAGAGGAGTAGCAGAGGCATGGGACCTACATATTTTCTTCTCATAATTTTCTCTTAAAGCAGTGAGATTTTGGAAAGAACACACACACACATTTATGCTTTCCAATGTTGCTCCGAATCAGAGGAAAAAGGACTTGAGCAATCATATTTTTCATTTCAGTATTACCATTTCTGTGAAACTAGTTAATTTTTATTTTTTCGTATTTATCCAAACAAAACATTAGTATTTTTCTATTTGCCAAACTTGAATTTATAACCTTTTATTTATTTAAATGATATCAACTTTCTTTTACTCCACGTCAACCGACTAAATTAGTAATTGAATAATAGTTTAATGGGACTCAGCAAGTGGTCATGCTTTTTTAATTTAGTATAAAGTCCAAAAGCAAGAAACAATAAAGATATTAATTAGGATTATTTGTGTTGTTGTGTTTGAATATAAAGCGCACAACAGATTAGTTTAATAGTTAAACGTGATTATGATGATAGACAATTACCTGATTTGACCCCATTAGTGTGTCTTTATTCATTGATTCTGCCTTATAAAAAAATATGGCTATTAATTACTTTTTGAAACGTCATTAAGCCTAGTGCCGTAATATAATGCAAACCTTCTTTGTAAAGAACATTCATTGCTTTTTCTCACATTGTTGCATTTGTTCATGTTAACTTTCCTGTCTGTCACCATCTTAATTAATTAATTATGTAATCTACTACTCCCTCCGGTCCTAATTATAAGACAAAGTTGACTATTTTGGAGAAATTAAGGAAGCCAATTAAATTACTTTAGAGTGTTTATATTTTTAGTATCCTTAGATTATATATTAGTTTATTAGTCAAATTAATTAGTTTGGAGAAAAAAATAAAAATATAAATACTCTAAAGTAATTTAATTGGCTTCCTTAATTTCTCCAAAAAAGTCAACTTTATCTTATAATTAGAACCGAAAGGAGTACTACCGACTAATAAAGTATCTCCTCCTTCAGATTTACTAGTCCTCTTAGACACACATGCTAAGGACAAAGCAAAATTTGGGGCGAATATAATTTTTAGTTCCTCAAATTTATTTTCATTTTAATTTTAGTCTTTTAAGTTTAAAACTATGAATTTTGGTCATTTAAGGGGTAAAATTGTTCAGATTTTTATTTTATTATAGAAACCAATGTTTTCAACATATGAAACTTAAGGGATCAAAAACAAAATGAAGCAAAACTTGAGGGTTAAAGATTGCATTAACCCAAAAATCTGTATATTATGTAAGAATTATTTTTTATTTTCTAGTTTTGTCCTTTATTTAATGCAGCGCTATTTTAAAACCTACATTATTACTATAGGTTAAGATTTGAGCATTATCATACAATTAATTTATTTTTTTTGGGTATATTTCCTTCCCTATGTGATTCTTAGTTTTGTCCCAACCGTGTGAGGAAAGAGGGGATATATCCATGTGCTGCAATTATTATATATATGTACTATTTCTAATGCTCCTCCAAATTCAAAAAGAAAAAAGCATCAAATGATTATACAAAAATTACACTTAGACCCTTAAAAAATATATTAAAAAATTTAAAATTGCAATTATTTGGAAGGACTTATGTTACTATAAGAATTTATAAGATATTGTTACTGATTTTCTTATAAACCATTATTTCAAATACTTGGATAGCATCTGGCCCAAAAAGAGATAGTTATTAGATAGACATTTTCTTAAAATTTAGCGATTTATTTTAATGAAAAAAGTGTATAATTTGCTGTAAGGCTGAGCATATGCAGCAGCCTGGCTTTTTTGTTTTTATTAACCAATTGCTGCTCTTTGTAATTCTTTTTGAGTAATGACATTTATTTTTTACTAGAAAAATATAAGTATATGTGGACAAGCATCTCATGAATTTATTGCTGGAGGACCAGTCTAAATTCCAAAATTAAGAAAATAACAAATTGCATATCATTATCATTCAAAACCATTCACATTCTCTTCCATTCAATTACGCTTTCATGTTAGTTAATTTAAGGCTTTGTTCGCAGCCCATGTGACACAGTTATTCCTCTACTGAAATTAGTCCAATTTCTTCAACTGGGTATATATATGGCTAGTTTCTTTATTGATTTTATTTTTCAATTTATCATTTATAATTATTAATCTTCACTTTATTTTTTTGGTCAATTATTTCCTACATCCAATTAATCATTTATAATTATTAATCTTAACCAATTAAAGTAATGTGCAGACGATGGCTCGGTATGAGTGGAAGAGCGAGGAGACTGATGAGGATATGATACTGATATATTTACCTCGTCCAATGCAAAATCACTTAAAATAAATAAAATCAAAGGTTTCACCGGCATGAAGGCCAAGCAATTGATGGAGCAACCTCCAACATGTTATGGATGTGAAAAAGAGTAAACTTACGCATTTGGGTTTTCATAACAATAGAGCTGTATTAATTTGGGCTTGAGAAAGAGGACTCCTCTGACCCACATATGCTAGCCCAAGTTATGATGGATTTTCCTATGCCGCCGAAAGGAAAGACAAAACACTGCAAGAATTTCATTTTTTTTTTTTTTTTGTATGTACTGCAAAACCAAACTTCCAACCAACTATAAACAAATATAAAAAGGATGAGTAAAAAATAGGGGTGTAAACAGATCAAGTCAGATCATGTTTTATGCTTAATAGGCCAGACCTGTTTTATAACAAGTAGGCCTGAGCCTGACTTGTACAAAAACCTGACTTGGCCTAAAGCCTATTAACAAACCTACATTTTTATTTTTATTTTTTAATGTTTACTTTTTTATTATATTATATTATATTTTTTTCATTTTTCAAATTTTTTCCTATATCTTTTTGTTTTTATTTTTTTTAGTCTTATGCCTTTTTATTGTAATTCTCTTATTTTATATTATTTTTATTTCTAACATCTTTTTAATAATTTCTTTTATTTTAATAAATCATATTTTAGGTAAATTCTTGTTACCCAACTAATTAAATGATAAAATATCTTTATCATAATATAATTATTTTACATGATGATAATTAAATCATATAAAAATAAAAATTAGGATGTTACATTTAATATTTATTTTTTATACAATATTTTATAATATTATATATCCATAACAGGCCCAGATCGGCTTGATAGGCTTAACAGGCTTGTCAACAGGCCTGAGCTTGGCCTCTTAAGGGAAACAATGTGATCCTGCTACTATTGTCAAATAGGCCAGGCCAAATATAAGTCACAAGTTTCTGATAGACCGCTTGGCCTGTTTCCACCTCTAGCAAAAAAGAAACAAGAATGAATAAATAAAAGGCTAATATACACTTAGCATTTAGCATATAATTTTAAATATTTTTTAAATACTTAAAATAAACAATTTAAAACACTTTAAAAATATAAAATACTTAAAAAAGTAGTTAAAATATTTAGTTGACTGCTTCTCTTTTAAATAAAAAATCATAATATACTTAAAATAATATTTCAAATTTCAATTGTTATTTTTTAAATGACATGATATATAGTAAAAATATAAAAATTGTGACATGCTAAAAACCGTTAACTTTAATGGTATTTTTAATAGCAGGGGAGTTGACAGTCAAAATATGAATTATTAAGGTCCTTAATTTAAACTTTTAAGGGTTAAGGAAGTGATATATAATTGACCTAAAGTTCACAAGGATTTTATGTAATTTAGTAAAAATATGCACAAAACTACCAAGCATACAAAATAAAGGATTGCAGCTTTCCTAAAATCAGAATCAATGATGAAAAGCTAAAAAAAACTAACAAACTAATTCATCGATTCAAAGATAGGAAGTGCAACTCCATGCAAAGAGATTGACTATGTTGCAAGATGCTTATACTCAGATGGCTTAGAATGCTTAATCGATATCAATGGGCAATGGCCTTCTAACCTAGTGTAATAGATACTCCCTTATAAGTAAGAGGTCGTGGGTTCAATCCCGCTTATAACCTCAGGTCATTAGTGACTCTCACTTTTATTCAAATAAAAAAAATGAATATAATGGTTAATTAGTAGTAGGGATGTGTCTCGTTAGACCTCTGCTTTGAATGTCTCAATCTAGCTACTAAATTCTCCAACACAGAACGCATATCACCCAAGTTGCTTTTTACCCCACGCATAAAATCCAACAATGTGATCATATCTTGACTTTTGCCTAAAACACGATCCGGACGAGTAGAAGTAGCCGGAGGCATAGGCAATACCGGCAACTCCTCCCCCCGCTTCTTCCACCTCTGTTGTCCCACCGGTTCATCTCACCTCGAATCCTCATCTTCCATAGATGATATAGACCGGATGAAATGCTCATGTTGTCCCACCGACTCATGCTCAAATCGGTTGAAATTTTGATTAGTAGTATGATATCTTTCCTCAAACATTTGCTCTAAACATCTTATCCTATAATTTATATTCTCCAACATGGGAGCATAAAATGGTAAAAGTGGGATCTATCTTCCCTTAATTGCTCATTTTCATCAACAACCTCAACCAGAAGATGCGCATAAAATGGGATCACACCCATCATTTTGGGGTCCTGCATTATATGACTATATCCTAATCTCAGACACAACTAAGAAGTTCAATGGGGGAATTCAATTCCCGCATTTGAATTTTCAATAAACTATGCAACAATTAGGCCCTATTCATTTGAGGGAAAAAATGTATGCAAAACATATATATATATATATATATATATAATAGTCTAGAAAAAGGAAGTCATCAAGAATTAGGTTCAAAAAATCAAAAGCGTGCACTAGTTTGTGGGTACTGCAATATGAATGAAAAATGGTCAAAAAGCTTGGTTAAACATGTTGAAATATTTTAAAATGAAGAGATGTGTTTGTTTAAAATTTATGTCCTTATAAATTAAGGAATTTATATGAAGGGTTATGTAGGGAGTTATAGTACTAAAGGTCACTAAGATCATGCCCTTTTAGTTTCTAAAAACACCTATGAAAAGGTGTGGTAACTACTATTTGGTAGAAAGCTGCGTTGGTTTTTAAGAAAACTCTATATACTATAAAGGCTTAACCTTTCATAGAAGAGTTTTTTTAAAATAACCATTGATTATTGGAGTTATATTGGTTCATGAATCTAACTTGTGATTATGACTTTAAATTGAGGAGGTGTTGCTTCAAGAGGCACTAATTCAAGGCATCATTGTATGGTCTATAAATACCTTGCACCATTACTTCATTTGTCATAGACAATACGAAACATGCACAATATCAAAAATTACACAACAATAAGAGATCAAACTCATTGCTTTTGTCCTTGAGTGTACATAAAGATAAAGTCATATTATCACTTTGTAAAAGCCATTTTTGTCTTGACTTGAGTGTTGATAGTACAATCCATAATCAAGGGTCTTCATTGTACCCTACAAGAAATGCACGCGTCAATTCAAATTGCACCCTATTAGATAGGAATAAGTCGGGGTGAATTAAGCATAAAGGAAAGTGTTGTCTACGCCTTGAATACATTATGCACTACATTCTTCTTCATCTCTTATTCTTGTACTTCTCAGAGATCTAGCCCTCTAACAAAACATAAAGGGGGAATTATGCTTAGATCCCAAGGAAGAGAAATTATTACTAACAATTCCCTTGAAATAATCAAATATCCAACAAGTTTCATGTAACATCCCAAATTTCATTTACCAAAATTTGTCAACACCCATTAATATTTTGATATGCACAGAGTAATAAAGGCATAGTTCCACAGGCATATACACATAGTACAATTATACTGATATTAAGTACATGTTTATATACAGGAATCTTCTCGCAGGGTTTGAAAGTATATATACATTATGCCCAAAACTAACGAAAAGACTAATAATATAACCAACAACTCAGCTCTCGTAGCCTACACACCTTAGTTGGCAGGTTTTGCTGCCTTGCCCTTGGAGCCACTGGTTCTCGCTGGGAGATTTATTTATTGAAAAAGGGTGAGATTCCAATGAATCTCAGTAGTAACATACAATCAATCATATAAAATGTGAAAAGTAAATATGCAATGCACCATATAGTGTAAAATGAAAATTCATACTATAATGTGTGTGTACACAATGCTTAGGGTCACATGACTATTTGGAACCCCTACTTGTCCGTGTACCACAGTCGAGTCCCCCAACCATAGTTGGGCAATGTGCCCCAGGCACGTGTTCAAATCACAAAATACCAAGGGTATTAAACCTATACCAGACTGGCCGATTTGGCTCAAAAACGGGCTAACCGAGCACCAAACTAGTTCGGGTAAGTCACTAGACCAGGGTTACACTTGACTTGGGGCTGATCGGCTGACTCGGGCGTGACTCAAGCTAGTCACCGAGTTGATTTTTTCCCCTTCAGATGGAGCCCACCTCATAGTTTTACTTGGGAAAAAAGAAGGAAAGCTTAAAGATGATGGAGATAGAGGAGAGAAGCAAGAGAACAATGAATCGATGATGATAGAAGAAGAAAATGTGAAGAAAATAGAAGAGACTGAGTAGATCTGCAGAAAATGAAGTGGACAAAGAAACTAGAAAGGAAAAAAAGGCGTGAAGGAAGTCACCGAGTGGAGACGAATCGAAGACTCAAACGGCAACAGGAACAAGCGGGAGGTTGGCAGCGACTGCTGTTCATGTTGATGAATGATGAGATCAACGGTTTGAAGCTGTTCATGTTGGTGAAGTTGTTGTTGGAGATCGAAGACAAAAAAGCTTGAAGGAAAGCAAACAAAATTGCGTATGAAAAGACAAGACGTGTTTACTTGTAGTTACTTGGGAGGCTTGATACTCCCTTGCTTTTCAGTTCTCACAGCAAATAGGAGACTTGATACTCCCTTGCTTTTTTGTTTTCAAAGCAAATTACACATTCTCTCATGATCCAGCTATCTATCATCACCCCATATAGTTAATTATGAAGTATAAACATATAATAAATAACATGGCAAACAAAATGTATAATAAATAATGCTATACTATAAAGAAGAGGAAGGAACGGTCAAATATTTTTTTTTCCACCTTCATTATGTGTGTGTATATATATTATTGTTATTTGTTAATAAAATATTTTTAAAGAGTATTTTTATTAAAATCAAGCTAGGAAGAATATTTAGTAATTATGTAAATGGAGGTAGACTAATATTATGATGAGAATGTGTCGAAAAAAAAAGTATAGAATGTTAGATATCTATATGATTATTTTGTTAGTAATTTAAGGTGTTGAATTGATATTTAGTATTTATATGGTATGATGAGAATTTAAATTATTTTAAGTTTTTTATTCTTCACCGGTTTGACTCCGATCTGATCCATTGACCCTTGACACAATACCTCGACTGGTTCAGAGGTCGATCCGAGTTTCAAAACCTTGCAAAATACAGTAACATACAACATATCAATATTCACATAGTGTATGAGAGATAAAGTTACTACCTTTCGTCCATTTGCTACTCAAAAATAGTTCCTAGAACTACGTGCAATCGCTCGGCCTATTAATCTGGTTCTAAAATTCCAAATGTACAAGAATTAGGTTAAAATCCATTCATGTACCACTATACAGACTTCCAAAGTGTTTTTGGAAGTTATATTAGTTTGTATTGAAACATGACCAAAATGTCCTCGGGGTCTCGGGCCAGCCTCGCTATACTCGGTCCAACCGTGCTTTTCCCGAAATTTTGACCTAGGCTATTCTTACATATGTTTGCCCAAGGAATCCATTTCTAGCCTTGGATTCTGTAAAATCACTTCCAAATGATATTTTTACCCCTGGCAGCCCCTAATCAGGGTTTTAGGGGCGTTTTCGTAATTTCACTTTCTGGGGCTTTTCCAAAAAAATGATCAACACTAACCCTACCTAATTTTCCCTCCTGAACACAATGAAATAATCAATTTCATGAAAATCCAGCTTCTTCCCCCTATTCTTGACTTGCCTGAAACTTAGGGTATAAAAAGAGAAAATGCAATTTTTGATTTTTGACTCCGAAAGCATGCTCATTTTTACTCCTGAACGCTTGATTAACCATTTAATCACATTCTAAACATGATTACACTAAACTTGGGTAGTATAACAGCTAGGGTTTGAGCTTCCCAAATTTTACAAAACTCAAGAAAACACACCACAACAAGCCAATAATTCCAACAACAACAACAATAGCATCAAGAATTTGAGGTTTGTGAAGTTACCTATGGATTCCTTCTTCTTCTCTCTCTCGGCTGAAACCCTACACCTCCTCAAAACTTGATTTTTGTTTGCTAAACATACCAAATCGTGGAGAAGGGAAGCTTAGGAATTGGAAGTCAAAACTTCAAGATAATCAAGCTTACCTTTGTGATTTTAGCCTTCTTCTCTCTAGAACTCAAGAACTCCCCCTCTCTCTCCTCTCTTGTGCTTGCTGACGGAAATGAGAAGGCAAGAGGAAGGGAATAGCTTTTTAAAATATCCTAATTTCCTTTGATTTATTTAATTACACAATTTACCAAAATGTTGATTGTTGTGGCATAATTTTGCTTAAGCTTATCTACATGCAAATTTGTGTCATAAAGCCCATTACAATGTAACTAATATTTCCCTCCTTGGTCCATCCAAAATGATGCCTAGGAGGTCCTTCTAGCAGCCCAAATGGCTTTTCCTATTTATCTCATAATTTCAAAATTGCCATCACTTTTTTTTTCATTTTTGGATTTAGTGGCAATTTTGGCAAATTTTCTGCCCAAATTTTGAAAAATCATAACTTAATTCGTAAATATCAAATTGGAGTGGTTTCAAAGGCTATCAAATCTTATTGAGTCTAGTTTCAAGAAAAAAATATAGCCTTTAGCCAATTGGAAGCATAAAATTCCCATAATTTCAGTTTCTGGACGCTGTTCTAGAAAATAGATAGTTTTTCTGGGTTAACTTCAAAAATCTATAACTTTTTGCATATAGCTCCAAAAATTATCCATGACATATCAAATTAATGCTTAGGAGGTATACTTTCATTCTATAAAATTTCATAATTTTTTGTTATCATTTGGTTATCTAAAACCACAAAACAAATTCACTGCCTCACAGAAATTTTCACTGATAGCACTGCTCACAATCTCCAAAATTCACCATTTTATTTCATTGACTATTTCCAATAATTACAATACATTTTGGTGAATAAAATTTGGGATGTTACAAAATTCTTTTACACCTTTGTGGTAATAAAGGAAATAAAATGGTGAACATTGGCATTCTTGAATTAGCCAAACAGTACAATTAGTGGCCACAATAAGACATAAAGTGCAATTTATGTATTCATAAAAGCTCATTATTGGAGCCTAAATTGGATGATAGAAGAACACAATTTTTGGGCCCAAATAATAGTGAATTTTGGCCAACAATAAAGGAAAAGAAGAAGGTCTAGTTTAATTACAAAAATGTAAGGGCAAAATAGTCATTTGGCTAAATAAAAATTAAAGCCAATATTTTCCCTTTCTTTATGGCTTGGGATATCCAAAAAGCGAATTGAATACTTGGTCCAAATTAAGTAAAAGATGAAGTAATTTGAGCCAAGTAAAAGAAGGTTGAAAAGTCAAAAATTGTGGCTAGATATAAAGGAAGCAAGAAAAGAGAATTGGACAACATTCTTCCTTCCCTTTTGTGATGTATTTTTGTATGACATGGGAAGGAAAGAGAAATTGGATATTTGAACATAAATGGGTCTCTTGAAAGCCATTAAAGTCAAGTTCAAAAAGAAAGAAGAAAAGTCAAATTTATCATGCTAATTGACAACTGAATATTATTACTTGAGGAGGTTTGGAAGAGGGATATTTTGAAGAGATAATTATCCCTTTCAAGACCTCATACTTTCGTCCAACAAGAGGAAGGGAAAGAGAATGATACTTTGCCATAAATGGTGCTTTTGAAAGTGATTAAAGCCATATGGAAAAAGAAGAAGAAAAAGCAAGTGACATGTGATAAAATGGTAATTAAATATTATATTTTAAGGAGGTGGAGTTGTGGTTTTTTAATGAATCATTATCCTTCCTCCTTAGGCCATATGTCAGCCAACTTCAACAAATAGAGAGAGAGAGAGAGAGAGAGAGAGAGAGAAAGTTATTTCAAGAAGCAAGAATAGAGAGAAAAAGCAAGAGGTAATCCAACAAACATTGTTCCTGTTGTTGATTCTTGATTGTTGTTGGATGTTTTGGTTGAGTTTGTGGTTTGCATTGGCTTGTTTGATCGGTTTTGTGATTTTGGGATGAAAAAACCCTAAGGGGAGATGCTGCCCAAATCTAGATTAATCATGTGGGAAGTGTAGTTAGGTGATCAAACAAGTGAATTAGGAGTGGAAAGAAGATGATTGGTTGAATGGAATCATGAAAACTCAATTTTCCCTTTTCTTTGGTAACTTTCGGCTAGCTACAAAATAGAGGATTAGAGTTAGAATCTTGTGTTTTTTATGGTTCCATTGTATTCTACATGAAAATTGTGTGGAAATAGCCCCTAGTTATGAATCTGGATTATTGGAACAAAATTCTTAAAATTTGAAACTTGTTGCCAGTTAGGGTTTCTGCATAGAAGTCTTGTTGTCATATGTTTTTAGATAATCAAATGATGTCCAATGAATGTGAAATATTCCAGGATTAAAATAGACATATCAAGCTTTCAATTGATATGTAATTTGTTCTATTTGGATTAGTATATTAGGAGTTATGATTTGTTGAAGTTGGACCTGAAAAACTAGAATACTGTGGTGGTAGTGTGTAAAAAATGTTGATACTAGAATTCTGTGCACATAATTGGTTAAAGGAAATATTTTTCCTTAAAAATAGACTTAATAGGGGGTCACATAACCTTTGTAACCACAAAAATTGGACATTTGTAACTAAAGTTATGAATTTTCAAAGTTTGATGAAAATTCTGGTAGTTTTAGTTACTGTGTGAAATTAAAAGGTAATGGTAAAAATGTAATTATCTTGAACTCTAAGGGTAAAAATAACCAATAAAATAAGATTGGATTAATACATGAATGAGTAATAACTCAATTCTTGTAAACTTGGAATTTCAGGATCGGATAGTTAGCTCGAGCCTGAACAAAGATAGTGGACTATCAGTTGAGCAAACAAAAAGAGATATAAGGTAGTAACTCTATCTTTTATACACTATGTGGTGGGATATATGTTGTATGTTGCTATATTATGTGATATGAATAATGAATACACATTATCTAGCTGTGGTCTGGGACCCAGCTATGATATATAGTGCTTAGGGAATATTACCTAGCTGAGGTTTTGGGACTCAGCTGAGGTATACGTATAAGTAGGGGATTTGGCCTTTAATAGTGTACACACTTTGATTTATAGTTATTTACACTATGTGATGTATTGCATATCTATTTATATGATTGATAGCATGTTACTACTAAGATTCTTTTAAATCTCACCATTTCCATAAATATATAAAGTTTTAAGCAGCAGGCAATGGCTTAAAGGGGAAAAAGCGTAATTACCGGCAACTGAAGGTTCCGGTCCAATCCAGGAGCTAATGTTGGTTATCTGCAGGCTTTATTATATTTTAAGTCTGTAATTATGATGTACAATCCCTGTGGGAAATTCTTGTAATATAAACAAGTACTTATTATTATTATTATTTTTATGCTATTTCCGTGTGTTCACTAAACTGTGCGCAAACATTATGATGAATGTTGAAATAAATAAGAGGTTTGACAATTTTGATATCAGAGCTAGTTATAAAGATGGCTAGAATTCCCCATGGTAATCAGGGGTTCTCACTGGGTGAGAGTGGGATGAAGCTTTGGCTCTTACTCTGATACGACGTAGGGGCTAGTCACCCTATTGTTGCCCTGATTGGAGGGGCTGACCAGCAGTTAAGCTGTGTGAAGTGCTGGAACTCTACATTTCAAAGGGCCTGTGGGTAATATATTACAATTGTGAAAAGATGCCCTTGCCCCTTGAAATCACGTCAAACTTTGTTATTTGTGTGACTTTAAAAGGGGTAAAGACGTCTCTTCACTGTTGGAATATATGTTAGAGCAAGCGTTTCACCCAAGAGGGGGGTGAATTGGGTGATATTAAAAATTTCGTTGCAAATATAAAATTTGACGGTGAAATTAAAACAGGAAAAAATAAGGAGAAATATCACCGAAGTGTACACTGGGAGTTATACTAGTTTGGCCACAACCACTTTGACCTACGTCCAGTCCTCAGAGCTTCTCTGAGAGTTTCACTATAACTTCCAAGATTTAGTGGGTTCTTGGCACCTCAGTACAAGCAAGTTCCTTCGCCTGGACACTCGCTCCCCCTTACAAGTTGTAATTCAATCCTAACTCAAGGTTCCACAACCTTAAGTTACCTCAATAACAAATATTGAGTTTGAATGAAATATCTCTCTCACAGAGTGAATAAGAATCACTGAAGCATAGAATTACAAGTATAATATAAAACAGAGTATTGAACTTGATGATACGTTTGTGTGTGTGTTCTTGTTCTCTTCTCTGTTTGGATGTTCCCATATATATAGATACGTTGGTAATGATTGCTGGAACATATTTCTTCATGCCCGTTGGAGCATGCGCAACCACTATTGACTTTTCCAGTATTTGAAACATATACGTTTGCGCTAGGTGGTGGTCGGTGACATTTGAACGTTGCATTTGACTTTCCTTATTTGGTAAGATCTCTTCATTGTTTATCTGTGGAAATGCTAAGAATACTAATATAATGAAAGGTTAATCAAATAGGAAACAAAACAATGAACGTTGGAATGATTTCTGAATTTCTGGGTTTGCATACTCGAGTATTCATTAAAGTTTCGTGAAAACTTTGATGAACTGCAAGTCAACAAACAACTATAAGATCACTCGGGTAGTGCATGGAATAAACAAAATATCAAACCTTTGGAAATGCATGTTTACTCGGGTACCTACTCGAGTAATGCACTCTTTTCTTCATAGGTTACTCGGGTACCAACTCGAGTAAACCTTCAAATAAACTTATGTTACTCGATGCTTTACTCCAGTAATGTTGGCAGGATTTCAAGGCCGAGAGCACTTTAAGTTTGATTACCTTGTTACTCGAGTACATACTCGAGTAAACTCAATTTATGTTCATAGCTTACTCGGGTAATGACTTGAAGTTTTTTTTCAAAAAATAACTCTGCATACTCGAGTACATACTCGAGTAATCCACTTAAAATGAGTTAATAAATACCTGCAAACTTGAGTAGCACCTCGAGTGAAGTATGATAAAAATAGATAAAGTTATTCGAGTACTACCTTGAGGTTTTGGCTTAACACAGTGAGTTACTCGAGTACATACTCGAGTAACGTTGGCAGGGTACAAAATGTCGAGAGCAACACATTTTCTGAAACAAAGTAACTCGAGTACATACTCGAGTATCATTGGCAGGCCGAGAGTAACTTGAAAACTTTTACCTGGTTACTTGAGTAGCTACTCGAGTAACGTTGGCAGGCCGAGAGCAATTCCAAGGTATTTACCTGGTTACTCGAGTGGCTACTTGAGTAACATTGGCAGGCCGAGAGCAACTTGAAAACTTTTACACTATTACTCGAGTACTTACTCGAGTAACGTTGGCAGGTTACTGGAAGGTATCTCTGGTAACTTCAAGTTTTGTCTCATTACTCGAGTACATACTCGAGTAATGCCTTAGAAAACTTACTTCTCATCAAGTTTCTCAGCTTTTTCTCTTGGCTTTTCTTCATTACTCCAATGCTTACTTCAAGTGATGATTTTCCCTGTTATTACTTTGTTCAAACTTATTTATTCATTAAATCTTTTTCATAATATTCTTTGTTATCATCAAAACATGAGATCTAACAATATATTGCCTATAGGTCTCTTGGGACTTGTTAGATATTTGATGATTTCAAGGAACTTTCCACCTATAATTTCTCTTTCTTGAGACATGAGCGTAATTCCCCAGAACATAAATGCATTCAACCCAATTCTAATATGCACGTATAATCCAACCTCAGAATTAGTTGAAAAAAAAAACCTCAGAATTTTCCCCTGGTGCATTAATATTCCAAAATCAGTGAACACAACTGAAAGAAAAATGCAAAATTAACAACCACGAGGAATGCCATATGATAATATGAACATGCTAGCCATTGAAATCATAGTTCTAAAAGCTTTTCTAACATCACCACTATTAGCCACATCATAACATGACAAAATAGTGCAATGAAGTAGCCCTCGAGAAAATCCAAAATAGGGAACATAAATAAAAGTTACAAGTTCTGAAAAAAAGAATAAAATTAAATTCACACGAAAAGTTTATGTTACCCAAAAGATTTAATCAGGCAAAACAGGGCAGTTTCAAAATCATGCTAAGACAAAATACAACAGTGCAAAAACTCAACTCAACTAAAAAACAGTTCCACAAAGCCTCCGATCACGCAACGCAGTATATTTAAAGCAATGAATACAATACAAACTAAGGTAAAAGAAATTGCCGGAATCATACCTAATGGATGGAAACTAACCAGAAGTAGCTGGAGTCCCATTCCAAGAAACAAACATTATAAAAAAACACCCGATTTTTTTATGGAATTTTCCGATGGAATTTTCTATCACAAATTTATCCACAGAATTTCCGACGAAATTTTTTCCGTGACAATTTCAGACAGAAATTCTGTCGGAAATTTTCTGACTCCAAATTCAGATGGAATTTCCAACGGCAAATTCCGATGGAAATTCTGTTGGAAAGTTTTCGAACGGCAATTTCCATGGCAAATTGCCACGGAATTTTTTCGTCGGAAATTCTGTCTGATCAAAATTAAATTTTTTAAAAAAAATAATATTTATAAAATTAAAATATTAATTATGAAATAAATTTATTTAACCTTAATTATTAAAATTATATTATTATTATTTTATTTATTATTTTATTTTATTTAAAAATAATATATATGTTATTAATATTATATTTATAATTTTATATTAAAAATAATATTTATAATATTAAATTATTATTTATTAATTAATTTTAAATAAAAAATTGTTTAATTAAAAATCTAAATATTTTTTTACGTTTTTATTAAAATTTTTATTATTTTTAATAATATTATATTTAATTAATAATTAATTATATGTATATAATTAATTAATTATGTGTGTGTGTGTGTATGATAATATTATATATATAATAATATGTAATAATATGACATAGATTTATTTAGGCGCAACTAGCAAAGACTCGTGCGCGAAGGCGTCGGCTGCTTGAGGTCGTGGGTTCAAACAGGAGGAGAGGCATTTTCAGGAATTATGAGATGCAGACACGTGGCAGAATGAGGAGTAGACATGTGGCCAATTCCGTAAAAAATTTCAATTTCTCCTCAAATTTTTTTGGCACGCACCTAGTAGTGATGGAACGGATTTTGTTGGAATTTCTGACGAAATTAGTGTCGTCAGAAATTTCCGACGGAATTGAAATTCCGTCCCAAATTTTTTTATCATGACCTAGCAGTGATGGAATGGATTCCATCAAAAACGCGGTTTGTTGGAAATGTTGATTTCATGGCAAATTTCGTCACAAATTCCGTCAAAAATTCAATATTTTTTTGTAGTGAGAAGAATTGCCATAATCACAACTTAGTGATTGCACGGCATAGGGAATGGGCAAATGAAGTGGGAAGATAGGGAAGTGAAATTCAAAATTTCAAACTAAGCTTTATGTATGGGATTGTGAAAAGGAGACCATGATTTTCCTGCGGTAAAATTATTTTGGATAAATTAGTAATTTTATTCACCAAGGATAAATTAAACTGCTTCAGGTCCTTAATATAAAGACATATCTATAAAATTTGATTAGATTAAAAAAGTTAGTTAAGTTAGTTAATATTGTATGATGACCGGTTTGGTTCACGGAATTGGAGGGAATGTAATACAATGTAATGTAATGATAATTACATGAATTTGTTTAGTTTGTTATTAAGGAAAGATAATGCATATGCATGAAAACCTTTCATTGGATTACATCGAATATGAGAATATAAGGAAATAATATAGCAAGAGACAAAATTGCCTCTATCTACACTTATATGTACAATGTACACATTAGATTCATGATAAATTTTTTTTGTCATTTTGTGCCGTTTACATATTGAATTCATAGTAATTTATTAATACTTAATGGTGGAAATATTATACTGTGTATATGTTAGATTTAGGGTGATTTGAATATGGACCAAACTTAAATCAAGTTAATGAGGTCAAGTAGGTCCACGTAGGTAATCAGCATGTGCCACTTATTTCAGTTGTCCACATCAGCCCTAAACCCCTGTTAAACCCCATTACCAAATAAAATATTTGAAAAAAATTAAAAAGAGAGCGAAAGAGAAAGCACCATTATCATCGGAGACGATGAGCTCATCATTAAACTCCATCGTCATCTTATATGTGGCATGCTCTTGTCATCGGAGATGCATTGTGGATTGGCTTGACAACAAATGCAAGTATGGAAATACCAGAAAGAGGGAGAGGACTTAAAAGGCCAAAATGACAACACAATGAAGGAGGCCAGTGAATTAGGGGAGGAAGCTCGGATATGATTGATGAAGTTATCATCTTCCTCCTTGCGACACCTTTAGGGCCCGTTTGGTACGTTGGAATTTATTTTGATGGAAATGGAAATGGATATGAATATGGAAATGGATATGGATATGAAAATGGAAATGAGGTTTAAAAGTATGTTTGGTATGTTAAGGAAATGAGATATGATTTTTAGGTGAAAAGACCAAAATACCCTTCTCAAACAATTTTTTTTTCCCAGAAATAACTTTGGGAAAAAAATCTTTCTGGACATTAATTCCAGAAACGAGATCTAGGGTTGCTCTCGGATCATGAAGATGAAGATAGCTATGGTTCATGAATGGGATTTGCAGGTGTTCAGCGAAGCTTGATGAAGAAGGTGATGAGGCGTCGGCTGCGAAGCTCGAGCGACCCAGGCGTCGGTGAAGCACGATCGTGGGTTGCACACCTCGACGAAGCTCCAGCGTGGGTTGCAGGCCTCAGCGAAGATCCAGTGTGCGTCGCAGGCGTCGGCGAAATTGTGGATTGCATGTGTCGCGAAAACAGCCAAGCTCAATGATGAAGGGGCAAAACAGAATTTAGTTAGATGGAATTGGAAATCTTTGGTTTTTGGGTGGAAGCCAATCTAATGGAATTGAGAAGATTTGGCTTCCACATGAAATTGGGGATATTTCCAATTCCATCATACCAAACAAACTTAGGCATGGAATTCAGATATAATTCCAATTCCACATCCTCCAATTCCATCATACCAAACACACCCTTATTGTCGGTGCGAGGCTGTGGGCTTTCTCTCTGTGTATATCCTCTTTTTTTTTCAAAATTTTTATTAGGCTAACGGGGTTTAACAGGGGGTAAGGGCTGATGTGGACATCTAAAATAGGTGGCAGATGCTGATTGGCTACCTGGAGGACCAAATTGACTTGACCTGGTTTTTTAATATTTAATGATGGGAATATTATTTAATGGGGTATTTAACGTTTTTTTAATAGTAGAATATTTTTTAAATTTCTATAATATTAATTAATTTTTTAATATTTAATGGTGGCGATTATTTAATATTGAACAATGTTTATGGGTGGATACCTTGGTCAATTTAAAAAATTATAATGACAATAATATTTTTTTTTGCCATGCATCTGTCCTAGCAGTGTAATCCTAATTACATCAAATGATGTAACCATCTTTTCATTATATAAGCTCAATCAAACATCGTAATCGGTCTGTTGCATCATGATTACTTGTAATCCTCTCCCATGGAATCAAACCAAACGTAACGTACTAGTATATTGTAAAACACCTTAATCATATTCCTTAATTCCCTTTTCTCATTGATTATTGTTGAGGGAGTATCAACAAAGATAAATTAGAAAAATATTAACAAAGAATAATATGTCTTATATTTTAGATCTAGATCAACTCCTGAAATATGTTATATATTAAGGATCGGAAGGAGTATTTTGGTCTTTTATTGTTGGAGCAAATCTTCAATTTGATCCCATGATTTGCTTTGTGAGACAATTTTTTCTTAATTTGAGATGGAAAAAATGGAATTACTATAGGGTTCCAAGAAAAGGACTTAATTATCAAGAAGTCCTAATGATAAATAAAGTGTTGTCATTTCTTATATTGTAACTTGTTGTTATTTGGACTTCTTAATAATTAAACTCATTCCTTAGAAATTTATAATAATTTCCTAAATATATAAAATGATCATAATCATCTACTTTTGTTTAATTTGGATGCAAGTATAACAAGGAATAACACCTAATTTGAATAAGTTTTAATGATCACTGAAAGAAATGTTCACTCCCTTCTATCCTTGAAAGGCTTCTTTTATCAATATTCAATATTAAAAGTACTAAAATATTAAGTTAACTATTACATAATAAACAATTGTCGTGCAAGGAGAGGGGGAGGTTTATTGATTTTGTGTCAAAATTAGTAGTGGCTTTTAGATACAGGTGGACGTTTCCTTTATCTTTAAAGTCTAGTTAGCTAAGATTGACCTAGGCAGTTTTGTGTCAAAGGGGTTGGACAAAGCAAAGCTAGAAAACGCCAACCGAGAGGGGCGTACTCACACGTCTTTTATGGCAATCTGTATGTAGGAGGCAAAGGGTTACAGGGGAGAGTCAAGTCAAAGCAGTGGTTCTTTGCTCAAAAAAAAAACAAAGAAAGCAGTGGTTCTCTTTCTGTTATCTTTCTAGAGGGGCCTACGGGACTATTTCCCTACGGGATGCAGCTTTTCTTGTTGAGGCGACTCTGGTTGAAGTTGATCCAATACTAGGACGCCCAAAACTGTATCTTATATATGCTATTTCTAAATAAAAAAGGTTGAGTTTTTGTGGTCTGAAGAATGCCAGAAGGCTTTCCAAGCGATGAAGGACCAGCTCTTGTCTTCGTCAGTCTTGATGAAAACTATCATAAACTATTTGTCCTCTATGAAAAATTCGCTTGGGGTGTTGCTAGCACAGGAGGACCGCATTGGTAAGGAGTGGCTATATATACTACCTTTCCTCTATCTAATGTTGAAGCCAACAGAAAAATGGTATAGTAAAATCGAGCAGGCTTTTTCTTTGAGTCTTTCTTTGCGGCTGAGAAGCTCTATCACAACCTCCTATCTGAGAAGGTTCTTTTGATCATGAGGTCTGATCTAATCAAGCAAATGCTGAAGTAAGCGGTCCTTTGTTAAGGTTGTCTAAGTTTAACATTAGGTGCACTTCTCAAAATGTGACGAAAGGGCAAGCTATAGTGGATTTACTAGTAAATACACAGTCAAGGACTTAATCCTTTGATAGTTTGATCCTAAATCGGAAATTCAATAAAGCCATGTTATTTAAGAAAGTGAAAGTGCAATGGCAAGCTTGTTTTATTAAGTAGGCAGATTTAGAATTTGTGATAGTTTCCAGTTGTAAGGAAGGCATAAAACCTAATAATAAGTATCGTCCTCACCGGTTCATTTTATAGTGTGGTTTAAGGTGTAAGTGGAAAGGTGCCTTTCTTTAAGTTAAGGGTAGGCCCCTAGGGATGAGGGCATTCATGGATAGGCCAATAAAGAAAAGAAGAAGGTTGGGGAAAGTCTTATTGTAGGTGGAGAAGAAAGGGCTTTTTGATGTTTTAAAGCTGTAAGATTCATGAATTATCCCCTTCCGCTTGGTATTTGGCCTATTCTCCTGACGATGCACTGATGTTTTTCCTTGATGACCCTAGCTAGAGACTACGTGGGACTACATCCATATCTTGCCACTAGCTACTAATATTTTGTTGTATATAAGTCTGTGTTTGGTATCACTTATTTTTGGACAATAAGTCCTTATTACGCAAGCTGAGATAAAACTCCTCTCACATATTTATCTCGTATACCGTGAATCACGATATATAAGCACTTATTATCCAAAAATAAGCTATTCCAAACGAACACTACTCGGGTTCTAGTAAAGTTTGGAACCATTCTTTAACTATGTCACTTTTATGTGTCACTCATTTCCTCATCTTCCTTTATATTAAAGGTTGGTTTTCACCCTTTCTATAGAGCAAAAATGGAAACAAGACTTGCCAGCAACCTATCTTACTAGTAATGAAGGTTCTGGCTTGTCCCAATTCTAAACAAAAATAAAGTGTAGGAGATTGGGTTTCTACACGCTTTACTAATAAGAAAAAGAGGGTCTAGACAGAAAATCTGCAACTGGCTTTGGCCCTTCTTTTCTTGTACTAGATCACCAACTCGAACTGTTGCAAAAACTAAAACTCACTTCATATGATGCACCTCCTAAAGCTTGGAATGCTTTTGTTGATACCGAGGGGTTTTGTTGATCAGAGTGGCCTATTCAATTCTTAAATCGTCTCCTTCCCGAGGAGCAAATAGTGCCTCCAGTCTTTTACAGCCAGTACTATCGTGTACATCTCCTTTTTGTATGTGATATGGTTTTAGATAGCTGTATTAAACATCTCACAGTGAGACTCAACAACTTGATACTGTATTTAGTTCGTTTCCTACTCTAGATGATCGAGTTCATTGGATGGATGTCTTACTTACCTTTATGCCTTTCCATCTGGTCGATAACCTTGGCTTTCCCATAAAGCTATATTAAAAAGCTATCATAATTCTCTTTATATCCTGGGTGTCTAGTATTTATATAAATCTTACTTGCGTTAGGTAGGAAGTTGCTGATAGCTTGGGAATAGGGAGAGGCTCAATCAGACCTTGCTTCTTTTGCCTACACTTAATTTCTCTCTTTATCTATTGAGTTTGATTGTTAGGTACGGTAAGCCTTTTTTTTTTTATTTGTTGTTTGGTCTTAGGCTATAACTTATGTCATTTCAATCTCCCTTTTTCTTTCTTCTCTAAGGTACATTCCTACCTTGGGCTATAGTAGGGAAAGGGGTAGTAGCATAGGCCAGAGCTTAGATCTTTCCTTTAACTCTCTATCTTGCCCCACTGTAAGCGGGCTTTAAAAGAAAGTTTATTCCTCTCGGTAGAGTCGGAAAAATGGGTCAAATTCGTCGGGTCAGTCCTTTTAAGCCCTAAATTTATAAAAGTCAGGTCTCAGATTTTTTTCCTCAAAAATAAAAGTGAGTTCAAAAGGGCCAGCCCTGTAGGGCCAAGGGCCAGCCCTGTATGTTTTTTTTTTAAAAATTATTTATATGATAATATTATTATTGATTTTTTATATTTTTTTAATGATGTTGTAAATATTTAGTTGATATTAACTTTTTTAGAATTAAGTTTCATAAGAATATCTTGTATTAATAATCCTAAAATTAAAAAATTATAAAAAATATTTCTTATTTCATAAATATTCTTATCAATTTTGTATTTTTTGACTTATTTTCTTGTGATTGTTTTATTTATATATTGTGTTGTTTATTTTATTGACTACTTACACTTTTCAATACATATTTAAAAGAAGTATTTTTAATTTTGTTCAATCTTTTTGTTAATTATTTATAATTTTGGTATATAGACAATAGTTTACCTTTGATTATGATTTAATGACCATGTTTGTTTGTTGTATGATGCATACTGTTTATACTATAATTTTGACAATATTTATGTGTTAAATTAGGAATTCCATTGTTGTAATTTTTTTTTAAAAAAAACTGAAAAAAAAATTATTCAATTTTGTGAAAATATCTTCAGGCCCTGCGGGCCGGCCCTGACTCTTATACTTTTGGGCCGGGATTTGAAAAATAGCAATTTTTCTTACCCCAGGCCTAAAAGAGCCGCCTTGTAGGGCCGGGCCGGCCCTGATTCCTAGCTCTACCTCTTGGTCCTCATGTTATGAAAGACCTTTTATTTTGTTCCTCTTGGTCCTCATGTTATGAAAGACCTCTTGTCCTATATATAATCTGTTGGCAAAAGAGAGACAAAATTGAGAATTGGTTCGCTTAGCAATTTTGATTGGGTTAAGGTACAAATTTACCAACGAAGTTTTGTCCAAGGAGCGTCTGGCACAAATATCTTTTAGAAGGGGTAAAAATACCAATGAACAATTAAAAATGGGCATCCATTACAAAAACCGTTAATCCGTACTAACGACGTTAAATTATAAGAGAAGAAAACCCCCTAACGGCGTTAGTACAGATTTAACGGTTTTTGTGGTGGATGCCCATTTTTAATTGTTCATTGGTATTTTTGCCCCTTCTAAAAGATATTTGTGCCAGACGCTCATCGAACAAAACTTCATTGATAAATTTGCACCTTAACCCATTTTGATTTGGGTCTCAAATTTTGTCAAAGACGGAGACATCCCATGATCATCGGAATTGGCCCATTTTCAATCATGTGATGAATTTTAAAATAGAAAATTCTTAGTTCAATTTGTTTATATTCATTATATAAAGTTCTCTAATAACATGTGATCGTGTATTTTATTTTTGAAATAGTATCATTTAATTTTAAATCTGCATAAACAATTGGAACACATGGTCATGTGTGATTTAAAAATTTGACATAATTGATATAAGAAACTTGATGGAAATACAACCTTTTATAAAATATGGCAAGAAAAGACTAAATTTTAAAATCTTTCTTATTATATTTTGCTAAAAATATTTTTGAATTAAATACATTATATATCTTACATGAAAGACTTAAATATATGCTTAATCCTTTAAGTTTATATCAAATTTCACTTCTTTATGTTTATAAAGTGTATTTTTAGTCTCTTAAGCTTAAAACCTTAAGTCTCATTTAATAGAAAATATTGACTTAGCAAATTTAAGTGATGAATGCTATCTTAAATGTGGGCAAAGCATATTTACATTAAGAAAAACGGTGAACACCTAAAAACAACATACATCCTCTCCTTCCATACTACATTTGCTTCCAAAAACCAAGGTTTTTAAAACCCAAACCGATCTTTGAACCAACCGGACGAGGCCATGGGTCAATAGTTAGTGAGTCAGATTGATGTCAACTCGGAGTCAGATCGACCATAATTAATATAATATGATATAATTCAAATGTGTAAAATATTTATCTTTAACTAAAATAATTAATATTTAAATAAAAAAGGGTTAAATAAATTATCATTCCAATCACTGAAAATGCAATGCAATTTTGATTGAGGGAGTGGGGATGAGGGGAAAGAGACGAAATAAGAATAATAATATAAAAAAATAGGATTTTCCAATGGAAATAAAAGTAAAATTAGAAAGCAATAAATATTGAAGTATTTTTACTTAAGTTTATTATATTTAAAAGGGTCCCTATTTAAAAGTATGAATATGAAGAGCAGACCGGCACAAGATATTTTTAACTTTTTTATCTCCCAATGTCCCATATTCTTACATTGGGAACCTCAAATTTAATTAAATCAAGAGAAAATCCATGAAAAGAACTTCAAAATAGAGAAAAGACAAAAGGTAATCTCAATTTGCATATTCCCACAGAGGTGTTAGTTCCTGAACATGCATTTTCAAAATTTAAATGAAATTACACATTGACCCTCTCCCATTTATGCTTCTCTCTCCCTTGCATCCATGGCTGAATCCCACTCGCTCCTTCTCCCTATCCTTCCTTCATGGAGATTGATCGAAGCTTTGCTCCCATGCTTTCTCCGACAATAATGGAAGAGAAAATGCTGAAGACTAACCTTGCTCTAATGTCGCTCCTCCCATTTCTAGGCAGAATTGGTGCGTGTGGCTAGGAGGTGTCGATTGACGAATTGGTGAAGCCATGCAAGTATAACTCACCCAAAAATACCCCCTCCTGGTGATGACACTGTTGTTGGAGTTGGAGATTTTGTCGGTGATATCGATGATGAAGCAGATGTTGGTGATGACAATGAAGAAGATGACAGAGTTGTTCAGGGCAATGACGTTGGAGTTATTGGCAGCAATGACGAAGTAGAATAAGAAGACGAGGACGACAATGGGTAACTGCAAAATCTATTCCAAGAAAAAAAAATATTGGATTCCATGAAGAAGAAAAATAACTGGCAAGCCTTTTTGGCTATCACTCGAACCTGTGAAAAGATTATATGACATTGGGAAAATGTAATTGTAATGCTCCAAATTTTGATTAAGGGCTAATCATGATTATTATGGATAATTATGAATTTAATTGGAATTATTATGTATTTTGTGGCTATTTTAATTAATATGTCATAATTGATGGAATATTGGAAGAATGGAATTATTGGCTATAAGTTAGTGATTAATGGAGAAATTAATTACTAGTTAAGAGAAAAAAAATGAGAAGTGTGATTAAATGGCTAATGGAGAGATTAAGTGACAAATTGGTGACTTAATTTGAAGAGAGCCAATAACAAGTGGACATGTGTCAAGGTGGGAGTATGGGAGAGCACGAGAAAAAGTCAAATGCATTGTTTAATGTTTTCTCTCTCCTTCTCTCCTCTCTTTTTCGGCTGTAGCAAAGGGAGGGAGTATCATCATCATTTCATCTTCCCCAATACTCCATCTCTCTCATTTTCTCTCTCTCCAATTCGTCCTCCATGGTTGCCAAGTGATAGAAAGATAAAGCTTGTGATTTGGGTAAGTAAATGACCTCCATTGCTCTAGTTCTCTTCATTAATGGTGTTCCTTGAATGAAGAGCTTCATTTTGATGTGTATAGTTTGGCCATTGATGTTAGTTTGAGCTCCCATGAAATTTGGAGATTTGAGAATCAAAGAACCTCTTTGGCAAAATGAAAGAGGTAAGTGAGACTAATCTATCTATCTAAGTTTTATGCCAAATGGTTTAGTTTGGAATTTCTGAATATTTTGGCCTTTAATCCGAAAATGAAAGTCATTGGGCTTTTGGCATGTTTGGTATAGTAATGGTATGTTAGTATGAGTTTTGGGATAGATAGATTGGTTTGGGATTGAAATGGTATGTTTGTATGATTTTGGAATTTGGATGATTATGTTGCCCAAAACCAAAGCATGATAATGGAGTATGATTTGGATAATTCCGATAATTCCATTGAATTCCTTGGGTGTTTTTGTGTGGGAGTAGCTTTAGTAAAAGTTTTGGGTCCATTGGGATCATTTGGGCAAGTGTTAGGAAATGTGGTTAGTTTTTCTGTGTTTTCTGGTTTCTAATAGAAAAACTTGAGTGATATGGGGTTCACTCGAGTTTAGGATGAATAACACTCGAGTGGTGATGAGTTCCACTCGAGTGTAGTAGTGCAAACTTCCTTTCTGCTCTCTGTGTTCTTGTTGCACATCCATGGTCAAAGGCAAGTGTTGCGTTACTTGCGAGTGAGGGATGAACATCACTCGAGTGAGGGTGAGTTCACTTGAGTGCTGGTGTATTTGACACCAAGGACTTGCCTCTTGGGTTGTCACTGCGGTTATGGTGCAAGAGTGTGCCTTCTCACTTGCGGGTATGCGGTATTCACTCGAGTGTAATGGATTGTGCTCGAGTGCTCCTGATCCTTGAGAACTTTTGGTGCTCTCGGGTCTTCACTTTCTAGACTTCAGTCTCTAGTGCTCGAGTGAGGCATTTGGCTATCACTCGGGTGAGGTCCAATTTGCTCGAGTGTCTCTGTCTCTGAAAAAGTTCTTGTGCTCTCGGGTGTTCACTCGCTGTCGTTCACTCTCTAATACCTGAGTGTAGACCGTACCATTACTCGAGTGAGGTCATCTTCACTCGAGTGAGGCCATCTTCACTTGAGTGTCTCAGTGGAAAATATCAGTTTTAAGCTTTCAAAAGGGGATCTTTGGAAATAGTCTTCCAACCCTTTAGGGCTTGTGTTAGAGGTGTTCATGGGTACTAAAAGAGCAATAATGATAACCAATTAAGTGTTAAGAAGATATTGAGAATTGGAATAGAGAATTGACACTTCATCCCTAATTATAAATATAGGATTTGACATTTGCTCTACTCAGAAGAGACCGGCGTTAGGACACGCATGGAAGGATCAAGGTAGTGACTTCTCTCTCATGTTGTGTATGATACTTGGTATGCATGTTTTATCATTGTGAATGTGTTATCGACCATAGGGCATTACAGCACGAGCAGTTCAGCATGAGCCGTCATAGGGGGCAATGCTCATGATACCTACCTTGGCCGTTGTATCTGTTGTTGTAAGTACTGAGGCTGCGTTATTGAATCGTGGATTCTTGTTTGAGTATCCAGCTTGTGGGGCTGCGTGTTGTGAAATGTTTTATATGGATCCCAACTGTGGTGATATATGTGATATGTTCATGTGGATGTGCAATACAACAAGTAGTTTAGCGTGAGCCGTCGTAGAGGGCAATGCCCATAATACCTACCCTGGCTGTTGCAACTGTTGTTGTGATTGCTTTGTGATGTGTAGATGATTCACTTTCATGCTTTGATGTTGTATATATTATGAGTGATTTGTTACTACGGGGATTCTTTAGAATCTCACTCTCCCAAAAACATAAATTTTTAGACAGGGTTGAAGGATCCAAAGGAAAGTGGGCGACGAAGAGTAGTTAGAGCTCCAGGCAAGGAGTTTTACTTTTGGAATATTTGGTTATCATGTATAAATTATTTTGATGTTTTTGGAAACAATTGTGTATATATTGGAATTCGTAGTGTAGTTTTGTGTAATCCCCAAGTAAAAAGGGAAAAAGTTATGGGCTTTGTGCCTTTGTAGACCCTTTATTAATTAATGAAACCTGAGTGTGTCGGGAATTTATGTTGTACTCTGATATGTATGAATCAAATCAACCTGTACAGGCCATTTATGTATTGAAAGGTGAATATGAGACTGCTGTGAGCAAGTTTTGTAAAAGTTTTTGAAAACCCTGATTTTGGGAAGTTTAATTTGAATAAGTCTCAAATTATCTTACGGTCTCTAATTCAAACTTAATTACGTGTTTATAAACGTAAATCTTGGCCTTGATCGTGAAGGGAGTTACAGTAATGGTATATTGAGAAAGGCTAATCTCAATTTGGGAAAACCGTTTTTTAGTGGGGAAATTGGATTCCAGTTACCAAGAGGTAACTTGCAAAAGTTTATATATCATTCGAGTGATAGATGTGGGACTCGAGTCATGTCATGGACTGCTGCTATTGATAAACCTGGGAAGGTCTTATATGACATTAAGAAAACATAACAATGTATTGATAAAGACTAATCTCGATTTGGGACTCAAGTGAGAGGAGATTTTTAAAAATCACTGTCAGGTACCTTGTAAGTGACATAGTGTTTTCATTTAATCATTTGAGTGACATGTTCATGACTTGAGTAATTGGCTATCACTCAAACCTGTGAACCTGTGAATGTCTTATATTGTAACACCATTATGTCAAAGCATTGAAAACGGTTCAAAACATGTAATGAAGTCAAACCAGAGACCAGAAACAGTATTCAACCCATTCGGGATCTTGGCTTCAATACAGGGTTCGATGTTGTACTTAAGTGGGTTTTCAAAAAAACTCTTCAAAACATATTCAATGTGGTCTCATTTGCACTTTTCAAATATGTTTAACTTATTTGGTTATGTTTCCATTTGTTAATATCATAGTACTTACCAAAGTTCTCAGCGGATATTCGGGTAAAGTTCGTTAACTAAAGGGTTCATAGTTTACAGTCACCCTATTTTAGTTCATATACCTTGGTTACGTACTAATATCCGAGTATACAACTGGTACCTTTACTATTACTAAACGTATTAGTCTTACAATGTACTTATATATACATTATGTACAGTTCTCAAAACTAGATAACCAACAAAAACCTAATCCTTTGTCTGTGAGCTCTAGCTATCCTTATTTACCTGATTGCCCCTTGAACCATGTGCCCTTATTGTAGTCATTGGAAAGAGTAAGATTCATATGAATATCAGTAGTAACAATTCACTCATATGACATATAATTTCATAGAGTATGTAGACAATCATCATACAACAACGTTCATAACATTGTACATTCTTGACAATTCGTAACATTCATAACATTCTTGACATTCTTAACATTAGTAACAATGGATGATATGAACATGCATACAAAGCATTATACATGATATAAGAGAAGGAGTCACTACCTTAGCCTGTCTGGTCTTGTTCTTATTTCTTGCGTTCAGGGCAGATATCAAATCCTATAATTAGAATTACGGATGACAGGTTATTACTTAATCCAATTCTTCTTTAATTCAAACACTCAAGTTGATTATCATTAGGGACATTTAATCAAGTCAACTAAGGAGTTAAAGCGGTCAATTAACCTAAAATACCAATTTCTAACCTTAGAGTTCAACAATATTACATTATGCCATTGCACCTTCAATTTTCGCATATGTGACCAAATCCGCCAGAATTTTTCATCAACTTTGAAAAATCATATCTTTATATACAAAAGTCTAATTGTAGTGATTCTAAAGGCTATGTGACCTTTATTTAGTCTATTTTCAAGAAAAAATATCATCCACAGCCAGTTGGACGACAACATTCCCAGAATTGTCATATATTGCACACTGCCAGAATTCAACTTAGTTTTCATGACATAAATTCAAAATTCATAACTCCCAGTGTATAAGTCTAAATGACACAAATGACTTATCAAATTCAAGCTTGATATGTCTACTTTTATTCTAGAAAGTTTTACATTTATTGAGTATCATTTGGTTATCCAAAACCACAACATTAACAGGGTACCTCGTTGGAATCCTATCCTGGAAGAAAATCTAGTTTTGCGTTTTGAGTTTCAATGATATAAAATTCACAACCCGAGGCTATTCCCACACCATTTTTCTTATAGAACACAATGATAACATCAAAATGAACAAACTCTCACTCATTCCCCACTTTCTATTTTAGCAGAAAAATCAAAATAAATTCCAACAATTACCAAACTTCCAATTTCAGCATCAAATTTGTGTCATATGGTTTCTAATCATCATAAAACACTAAATACATAACCAAAACATCATGACTTCTCCAAACCCTAGTTTGGCTGAAATCAAGTCAAATTTACACATGCCAAAGTACTCATTCAACCAACACAACTAATAGCTCAAATTGAAGCTAATAGTCACCTCTTGCTCCTCCTTAGGTTCTTTCTTTAGCTCTACAAATTTTTCTCTTAGATGATGGCTCAAAATACCTCATCTTGAAATTCTAAAACCATAGAAATGAAGCCCTCATCAAGAGTAACAATGTTTATGAAGGGTGTTTTGACCATAGATGAGGTTAAGAAGGTGAAAATCAAGATAAAAAAGCTTACCTGAACTTGATTCTTCAAGCTCTTCATATAGTAGCTACAAACCAACTTGAGCAGAGAGGAAATGTGTGATTTAATGATCAGATTTTTGGCCCCTCTTATCTCTTAAAGTCCAGCCAAAAATATGGTCCAAAATGTGGTAAAAGTTGTGGCTAATATTAATCCTTTGGTCATACATTTATGGTAACTTAACTAAGTGTAATTGCTACAAGTTTTCTCTTTCCTTCCTCTTCCCTTTTTGACTGAAATGGCTACCCAAAAAGTGTCCTAATTAATTCAATTTTCAGTCCCTCTTCTCTCTTCATTTGACCAAAATATATGCCCCAAAAAGGTGACAATTTGGTTGACCAAGCTTTCTTGCAATTAACTTGCTTTTTGGTCAAAATTTTCAATATGAAGTTTTAACTTTTCAAATAGATTCAAGATGCCTTTCAATTACATTTTCTCTCTTATTTCTTTTGTGTTTGGACGTCATTTCTCTTATCGCAAGGTGAGGCAATATTAATTGAATCTCATATCTAAATAGGTTGTTGAATGTTTAACCAATTTTTCCTACTTCTTTCCTTTGCCTTAACCATAATGTTCTATGTGAGAGTAGAGAGTTGTGTTGCCTTTTCAAGTTCTTTTATTTCCCTTAGTCTTCTCCCAAACGGTGCTACTTTTTTTCTTTCTTTCTTTCTTATGTTCAAATTATATTCTCAGTCATTTATGACTTTAGGCCAAAAAACTAGGTAATTACTTCTAGCTAATCGAAACTAAAGTCATAGCAAAATTTCCAGGGCAGTTCTGTCATTAATACCACTATCTATTCTGTACATTTAGCTCTTGAGAACATTTTGGGATATTACATATATGATATTGAAAAAATGTAATGGTGTATTGAGAAAGGCTAATCTTGATTTGGAACTTGAGTGAGAGGATATTTTTAAAGATCACTGTCAGGTACCTTGAAAGTGACACAATGTTTTCATTTAATCACTAGAGTGATATGTTCAGGACTCAAGTAATTGGCTATCACTTGAACTTGTGAACCTGTGAAAGTCTTATATGACATTGGGAAAATGTAATAGTGTATTGAGAAAGGCTAATCTCGATTTGGGACTCGAGGGACAAGAGATTTTTAAAGATCACTATCAGGTACATTGTAAGTGACATAGTGTTTTCATTTAATCACTCGAGTGACATGTTCAAGACTCGAGTGATTGGGAGATTTTCAAGTATCGCCATCGGTTACCTTGAAAGTGATGTACCTATTTAACATTGTCACTCGAGTGACAGATTCGGAACTCGAGTGAATGGAAGATTTTGTACATATTCCCTGGTACCTTGACGATGATGCTGCCTTGGTGCGGCAACCCAAAATATAGCAAAATCCGAACCCCATTTGCGCCCGTCCTCACCTTTGCTCCTCCTCAATCCGACCACACTGAGTTCCCACCCACTCTTCTCCCTCAGTGCAATGAACCCAAATTCTGCCACCAGCGATCTTGAAAATCCCTCAATCACTCGAGTCCTGAACATGTCACTCGAGTGATTAAATGAAAATATTGTGTCACTTGCAAGGTACCTAATAGTGATCTTTAAAAATCTCCTCTCACTTGAGTTTCAAATCATGATTAGCCTTTCTTAATACACCATTACATTTTCCCAATGTCATATAAGACTTTCACTGTTTCACAGGTTTGAGTGATAGCTAATCACTCGAGTCCTGAACATTTCACTCGAATGATTCAATGAAAACACTGTGTTACTTGCAAGGTACCTGACAGTGGTCTTTAAAAATCTCCTCTTACTCGAATTGCAAATAGAGATTAGCATTTATCAATACACTGTTACATTTTCTCAATGCCATATAAAACTTTCACAGGTTCATCAACAGCAGTAGTCCATGACATGACTAGAACCCCATAGCTATCACTCGAGTGATATAGAAACTTTTGCAAGTTACCTCTTGGTAACTGGAATCTAATTTCCTCATTAAAAAACTGTTTTCCCAAATCGAAATTAGCCTTTCTCAATACACCATTACATTTTTCCAATGTCATATAAGACTTTAACAGGTTTACAGGTTCAAGTGACAGCCAAAAGGCTTGCCAGTTATTTTTCTTCTTCTTGGAATCCAATATTTTTTTTTCTTGGAATAGGTTCTTGCATTTACCCACTGTTGTCCTCGTCTTCTTTTTCTTCTTCTTTGTCATCACCACCAACAACTTGAACGCCATCGCCCCCAACAACTCTGTCATCTTCTTCTTCATCGTCATCGCTGACATCTGCTTCATCATCGACATCACCAACAAAATCTCCAACTCCAACGAGATAGTCATCACCAGGAGGGGGTACTTTTGGGTGAGTTACACTTACATGGTTTCACCAATTTTTCAATCAGCACGTCCTAGCCACACGCACCAGTTCTGCCCAGAAACGACAAGAGCAGCATTAGAGTGGGGTTAGTCTTCAACATTTTCTCTTCCAACATCGTTGGAGAAAGCATGGGAGCGAACTTTGATCAATCTCCATGAGGGAAGGATAGGGAGAGGGAGAGGGGGAGAAAGGGATTCAGCCATGCAAGGAAGAGAGAAGCATAAACGGGAAAGGGCCAATGTGTAATTTTATTTAAATGTTGAAAATGCCTATTAAGGTACTAACACCTCCGTGGGAATATGTAAATTGAGATCATTTTTTTGTCTTTTTCCTATTTTAAATTTTTTTTAAGGGATTTTCCCTAAATCAAACAGCCCCTTCATTACATTTTTCATTTTCCGGGGATTAAAAACCTTCTTCCTCCGAAAAGAATATCTTCTTCCCAGTTCCACCACAACGAAGTCGGAAAAGCAAGCTTTTGCCTTTCTTGGTTCTGAGCTGCTAGTGTTGGCGAGAAGACAACTTTAGCGGTGAAGACAGACAGGTACAGGCTCGCTTGAGATGAGATATGAAAAGACGCTTTGGCTTTTTCCCTTCTTGCATCTTCTTTTGTGAGACTGAGTGAATACATTCCCGCTGTGACAGATTGTGATTGTAATTTCTCTGTGATTTCCTTGAATAATAATGCTGTCTTGAGTTTCAGCCTTATCATTGGTTCTCGGTTCTTGCTTTTGGTTGAGATATATGTGTGTGAATTGTGTTAGTTCTAGACGCTGGAATATTGCTCCATGGTGTATTGTTTTCATGTGTACAGTGTGCTGTTCTGTATCTTTTTCACGTCAGAACTCATATAAGTTCTGTTATTCATTGTGGAATAACTCTTGTGCTAGAAGGGCTGTTATCTTTTAAAGTTTAATGATTCTATCCAATGTTTTTTTTTAATACACTTTATTCTATCCAATGTTTCACCAGAGTAAATGAACAAATTTAACTAGGTTGAACTCGTTGAATCGTTATGTTCCTGGGAGCCTAAATAAAACTAGCAGTTTGAATTATCTGCATTTTCCATCATTCTGGTGCTGTTTTGGTGGGCTATATTTTTCTTTGTTCCTTTTTGTCTTTTTTTTGTGGGGCGGGGGGTGGTTTATTTTCGTGATCAATGCATTGAATATAGGAAGCAGATGAATGTGAGTGTTAGGAAATAATCAGGAATTATTACCTAGAAATCAGGGATTGTAAATATAGAGGATAATTAGGGATTGTGATTAGGTCAATTATCATTATGAGCCAATTAATGTGAAGGCTCCTCATTTTTGTATATAAGCACGTACTCTGATTATGAATTAGATACACGAATTATTCAGATTTCTTTTCTCTCTTTCTCTCTGCTTACAGTGAGCAGTGGTGAATTTTGTCTAGCATATGAAACCAGTTTTACTTCATTCCACTTGCTATTCCTGTTGCTGTTTTTCTGTTCCCAGGCTGAAAATTAATTTACCAAAAAGGAGGAGGAATATAGTAGGAAATAGCAAGATCTAAATTGAACCATAAGTTTGTTTCAGTACTGGGATTTGTGCTGTAGGATGACAGAGCATTGTGCATGTGACGTTTGAGACAAAAATCAAGATGTTAGTTGAATGATTTTGCTTGAATTATGGTTTATTTTTGATTCTATGAGTGGGACTGATTTAGGTATTTTAGGGTCATAGACTGGAATAATTGAGTTTCTTACACCTGTCCAAGGGTTCCAACAAACTCAATCTTGGTTGAATTGGCATCGTGCTTTATCAATAGGAAGTTGGTGGGTCAAATTTTGACCTGGGACAACAATCTCCTGAATTTTGGAATGTCTCAACCTATTGAAATTTTGGTATGGCTTGGTTGGGTTAGGAAATGGTTAAAATGCCCTATAAGTGATTCAAGCACCAAGATTTTGATGCAAAACTAAACAGTTTTGGGAATGGATGCATTTTAGGGAGCAGATGGTGGCATTCCGGGATGAAATTATGCAGCCCATTATATCTCATATAAAGATCCTAATACCAAATTTGTTGCGAATCTGCTTAGGATAAGGTCTCTGAACTATCTCCACAATTTTAGCCAAAACCTAAACTGAAGTAGTTTGCTGCCATTTTCCAGTTGCTTCTGTCCAAAATTTTAGTCTAAAACCTTAACTGAACTATCTCTGAATAAGGTCTCTGAACTATCTCCAAAATTTTAGTCTAATATTTTTATGGATAAGGTGAATGAATAGAGGTCTAAAATAAGCCATAGTCAGTTGATTTTGAAGTTATAGAGCTCAAGTTATGAGTTTCCGAAATTAGGCCAAAATATCATAACTTTTTTCAGTAGGAACCGGTTAAGAACTAACTTTGATGAATTTTCTGCATTATTGTAGAGGCAGTCTAGTTATGAAATTTTGTATGTTGATGTTAGTTGAAGTAATATATTATATAATATATCCAGGAAAAGTTTGGTGAATTTTAAAGTCCATCTGACTAGATAAATGCTGACCATATATTTGGTGTGTTAAAATGTGTTTTTTGTTGTCATGTGAGTTTTTTTGTCATTTAAGGATGGTCAGGGGGGAATGCTTGCTTAATTGTATTTGGAGGTGATATTAGTTAGGTAAGTATTTTTGGCATGAAATTACATGATGATTATATCTTGGGAGAGGTGATATTCAGAATAAATTTTGTAGAAGTATTGTCATAGTTTGAGTTCATGGTTGTTTCAAGATTATGGGTGTCTGGACAAACCTAATTTGACGGTCAAAACTTGTCCAAAGTGTTGGTGTCCATTTGGTTGAGTAGCAAAAATTGACATGTCCAAAAATCATAATTTTTGGCATTTGGGTTTTCTAACTTGGAGAAGTTTTGGTTTCAAGTGTGCAAATGTCATTGCTTGATTTCCGCTAAAGTTCAGGAATCTTTTCCACTTAGAATTTTGGGTTTTACTTCTGTCCTTTATAGAATCATGGGAAGTTCCAGTATTGTTGTTTTACATGTAGGTTCTCTTATTTATTGATACAACTTTACGTCCTTAATATAAGATCTAGTTCATTGTGTGAATTGCATTACGAACTAGATCTTATATTAAGGATTGGAGACAGTAGTTATTTAGGATACTAATTAGCCTAGGTATACTTTGGATAAGGAGAAAACCATTGTATTCTTTTATTTTAGGCAAACTTGATGTATTAGTTGTAATATTGCTGTTTGGACTCGAACAGCCCATATGATCTATTTTGCATATAAGAGCTCCATTTAACTAGTTGCCTGATTTAATTGCTACACTTGGGTTTGGTAAGTTAAATTAACAATAAAGGAGAAATATATTGTTTATTATTATCCCTAATCGTAGTCACTCAAGCGCACTATATTTATGTATAGGTTCTAACTGATTGCATCTTATGCTCATGATTGGGATTTCTTTGAAGCGTGCACAAGTGGAGCTGCAGATGGAGTCTTTGTCATTGAAGCTGCTGCAGCATCCCACAAAGCTCTCTTCGGCGGCCGTAGCTATGGTTCCCTCTATATCATTTTCTTCTGTAACCCCTCAAAGACAGAGGAAACCCACCTCAAAACGCTCTTCTAAACTCTCAAAGTCCATCTCTCCACTTAAACCCACAACAACTGTGACTAAAACTTTAGAATCCTCTCTTCCTCTCAAAAAGGTGGTTCAATGTTTATTGTATATGGAAATTTATTGGATTTAATTCTCATTCCTTGACTGCTGCTAAATGCCCTAGAAATTTTGCAATTTATGGGACCTTTTCATTTTATTTTATTTTTCCTTGTGATTGAATCAGGTATTGGTTCCTATTGGTTTTGGAACTGAAGAAATGGAAGCTGTTATTTTAGTTGATGTTCTGCGCCGAGCTGGCGCGGAGGTGACTGTGGCATCAGTGGAGCCACAGCTTGAAGTTGAAGCTGCTGGGAGCATCAAATTGGTAGCTGATACTGACATTTCAACATGCTCAGATGAAATTTTTGATCTCGTGGCTTTACCGGTATGTTAGAAAACTATTATTGTTGGTTGTTTTGTTTTGCACCTTAGATATGAACAAAATCTGTTATCCATAGTCTTAGAAACTATGAGCACTAAGTTCAAGCCCTTGTAGCAAAGTAAATTGTATATCAGAGTTTCCTTTTTTCTTATGCTGCATGTGATGAAGTTATCAGTTGATTGAATTGACTCTTTGATTCTAGTGTCACAGGAAAAATAATTTAAGATATCCTATTTTACAGGGAGGAATGCCTGGTTCAGCAAGATTAAGGGATTGTGAGGTCCTGAGAAAAATTACCTGCAAACAAGCAGAGGAAAAGAGGCTTTATGGTGCTATATGTGCTGCTCCGGCGGTCACTCTTTTGCCATGGGGTCTACTAGGGAAAAAGAAGGTAGTTTAATTGGATGAACATCTGTTTCAATTCTTATGGTGCAATATATGCTGATTTTGATGTAGTTTGCAATGCAAGACGACTTGTCATCCTGCATTCATGGACAAGCTTCCAACATTTTGGGCTGTTAAATCAAATATTCAAGTTTCCGGAGAGCTTACTACGAGCCGTGGCCCTGGAACTACTTTTCAGTTTGCTCTATCCTTGGTAGAACAGCTATTTGGGGAGTCAGCTGCCAAAGAAGTTGGAGAGTTGTTGGTATGGTGTTATATTCTTGAGCTCACTCTAACTTTTTCCTGAATGTTGTGCTCAGATGCTAGCTTGGACTTCAGTTCCTAACAAAAAAGCAAAACTCCAGGTGTAAAATGGATTTCGTTAAAAGCTTTCTTAGAAAGCAATTTGTTTTCATCGGTCTAGGCAAAAGAATATCATCATGCTCACAGCTCTGTTTTGCCTTTTCTGTTGATAGATTGATGCAATGCTGAACGGAAGTTGGCAACAAGATGAACAGGGAAGAAAAAGAATCGTCCAATAAAACTAAAAATTTAGTAATTCCTTATAAAGAAGGGTTAAGGGGGAATTTTGCCCTGAAAGTTTTCACTGAGTGGCAATTTTGTCTCGGAAGTTTTTCGGAGGGCAATTTTACCTTGACCATTATCCCAGTTAATTTTGACTGTTAGATGGCCAAATATGCTGAGTTGACAGCTCACAAGTCATCCACCCCATTTTTGTTAAGGTATAAATTTTCCCTGGAAGTTTTAAATCTTACTTTAAAAAATTACAAAGTAGATGTTTCATGAACTTTCGGGGCAAATTTGCATCTTAACAAAGTTGGCGTGGATGACATGTGGACTGTCAACTAAGCATATTTGATCAACTAACGGTTAAAATTAGCTGAGAAAATGGCTATGGTAAAATTGCACCATTTTTGAAGCTTCCTAGGCAAAATTGCCTTCCGAAAACTTCTGGGGCAAAGTTGTCGCTTGGTGAAAACTTCCGGGGCAAAAATACCCCTTAACCCTATAAAGAATGGTATGCAAGGACTCGTTTCTTCTGTATGCCAAATTTTGATGGGATCAAAATGAAAAAAAACCTGAAACTGCAATAATAAATCTAGAGCCAACTGTAAGCTAGTTGGATGGTCAAGGTTTTAACTTCAAAAAACTCACTCAGTTGGGGAACATTCAACTATTCAATCACTTGATGTAGAATTTAGGAATAGATAAGAAAAGATCAACAAAGAGGAAAAGAGTTGAGTAAAAGAAGGTACTCAATGTTCGAGTGTCATATTAGTTTAGAGGAAGAAGGTCCTTGAACTTGAGTGAAACTGTAATCCAAAATGTCAAATGCAGATTAATACTCTTTTCCTGTAACAGTTGTTGGGGAGTGCCAATGATGATGGTACAACCAAGAAGGAATTCAACAGCGTTGAGTGGTCCCTTGGTCACCATACCCCCAGTGTAAGCCATACTACAATATCCCATTATTGAGTCTTCTATAGCCCTATCTTGCAATATGAATCTTACTTTACATTATATACAGGTTCTCTTACCAGTTGCTCATGGTTCTGAAGAGATTGAAGTAGTGATTATTGCAGATATTCTAAAGCGAGCAAAAGCTAATGTCATAGTTGCATCTGTTGAAAATGGTCGCGAAATTTTGGCTTCTCAAGGAACCAAAATAATTGCTGATATGTTAATCAATGATGCTCAAGAGTCGGCACATGATTTAATTATTCTTCCGGTGAGATAGATTTCTGTGTACAGCCTATAAATTTTCTAAGTTTTTAACTCCAAAGATTTCAAAAGATAAATACTCCCTCCGTTCCTAAATATAGGAGTTAGGCAAGGGTTTCACTTTGATCCTAAATATAAGATCTCAATTTAATTTGTCTTCCAAATTTATAATTTTTCTCTAAAGTATCTACATCGATTGCATGTATGAGGGAGTTTCCATCAAAGTAGTTCCAATGAACATGATTAAAGAGGCAATTTTAGGGAAACCAATACACATTTATTATGAATAATGAACTTAACTAATTTCCTTTATACGCAAATTAGTTATTTAACTCTTATATTAAGGATTGGAGGTAGTGTCTTGCACTTGATATTTGTTGATGTTGAATTTGTCATGAACATGAAGGGGGGAACCAACGGCGTTCAGAGGTTAATCAAATCTAAAGTTCTCAAAAAACTTCTCAAAGAACAAAATGCTTCCGGAAGAATTTCTGGGGCGGTCTCCTCTTCGCTTATGATCCTTCATAAACAAGGATTACTTAAGGTATTGGACACACCGTTTTTTCAACTCTGATTCCTAACCTATTTCTCAGCCAAAACATGTTATAGATACTGTTGATTTTCCAGGAAAAGAGTTTTGCCGCTTATTCCTCCATTGTGGACAAGCTCAATGATGAAACAATAAATGGTGCTAAGGTAGTTATTGATGGCAAGCTGATAACTAGTGAGGGACTTGCCTCTGTCACAGATTTTGCATTGGCTATTGTTAATAAGCTTTATGGTCATGGAAGGGCCAGAAGTGTTGCAGAAGGCCTTGTTTTTGAGTATCCTAGGAGTTAAAACTTTGAGAGATTCGTTGGTGTAATATGGATGGAATTGAACTGTATGTTATTGATTGATTAAACATGATTCGTGATAGTAATAGAGGAAGAAAGTTGCGTATTATATGGGCTGCCCAACAATCTAGTCCCACGCAACCCTATATGTAAACAAATATGAAAACCAAACAACATGAAGCAAATACCTGAGTTTTGTTGTGTCCTTTTTTTTTTCCCCACTCTGTTTCTTAGAGTACAAACTGAATCTCATTTATAAACTGTTCAGCATTAGATTCACTTGATTGGGAGAAAATGTTAGTAAATGAAATGGGTTGTACAGCAAAATATCTGCTCTCTCTCCAGCAATAATATATATTAATTGTTGGAATTTGGCTGTTATTTTTTGGAAGAATTCACATGGAATATTCTATTTTGGTCTCCCAATTTTTCATTAATTATTAATTAAAATTTTGAACTTTGACTCAAAGCAATTCAATCCTTATGTTATGTTGATACAGAACAATTAAAATCCTATAATTTCTTTATCTTAAGCCAATAAACTGCAAGTTACAAGTTATACAAGTGAAAATTTTGAGACTAAATCGATTACTAAAGAATAGTTTAGAAAGTAAAAGTTATATTTTCTAAAAAAAGAAACCAGAACTAAACTTAGAAAAATAATTTTAAAAGTTATATAAGTCACAATTTTTTGTTGTTTTTTTATGATCGTTTTTTTAAAAGTAAAATACGCTAACACCCTTTTATTTTTACCTTAATTATACAAACCTTCTTTCAACTTTAAAAATATGCATTTCAGTCCAAACTATTAACATCGTTAAAGAATATTCTAAAAAGATTGTTGAAGCATATTTTTTTTTTAAAATTAAAAACCGTATTAGAATAAATCTTGTTTACCAATTTACCCCTCATTATATCAAATCCCTAATTTATATTTTTAATATTAATATTTATTAATGATCAATTAAATATTTTTTATTAGATTTAAAATAATTTAAGTAATTTTTAATGTTAAAATATATTAACAACTTGATAAAGAATTTGAGTAATTTTCTTAGCAAACATATGTTTGATGAAATATATTTAGAAATTTTGAATTATAATATACTAATATAAGATCTCAAAATTACATCATTTTATAATTTAATTGAAAATACATATTTAGCTAACATATGTATTTAAAAGATTTCTTCATAAGTAATCTTTAATAAGTGAACGAGATTAAAATTTTAAATTTATTTAAAAATAAACATTTATAATTATAAAATTAATTAATTTTGTAATATGGTAATAAATCTGACATGATAAAAAATTTGAAAATATATATTAAAATTATTTTTTAATTTACAAAATATATTTTGATTTTAAAAGACCTTCATATTGGATTTCAAAATAGAAAGTAGGGGTTTGTAATTTAAAGTAAATAAAGATGATATTGATATATTTTACTCTCTCTTCAATTATCCTTGCTATTTTATGACAACGAATATTACCCTCTCAAATGTCATTGTTTAATAAAAGCTTATTCAACTCATTTTAATTGGTATAAGAATCAAGTCCATCTTATATTAATTGGTATCAGAGTCGATACTAATTGATATCAGAGTTAAGTCCATCCTACATTAATTGGTATCAGAGTCGGGTTCATCCTACATCAATTGGTATGCATTCATCCTAAATGCATTTATCAGGTATGCAACTGGGCCCTTAGATGCATTTATCAGATACGTGGACCAACCGACCTCGGCCTCTTCCTCAGGAGGGGGTAACCCATATGTTCATGGAGTGGTCGCATCACCCTGGCTATGCCAGTGATTCCTCTAGGCCCCTTTGCCAGGGCTTGTGCCACTAGGCCCTACTCCATTATCTAAACCTGGATAGCCGAATGACTAGGAGCAGCATGAGCTCTCTATTAAAAATTATAAAACAATAAGAATCATGACCACCTAATAAAAAATCCAACTAACCACATCATTAAAAACATAATCCAGCTAAATTAATATCCAGAATCCATAACAATCTCAACAATAAGATTTGTAAGAATTATGTTGCCATGAATAAGTAAACAACTGCAATAACTAATAATGAATATCAAATATATATTAATAAAATTTAAAAAAACACAAAAATCAATCATTAAAAAGAGGCGAATAAATACACACACACTAAAAATGTTATTGAAGATTAAAGAGATAAGTAAATATCTGAGAAAAAGTAATAAATAAATAGAGGTAAATTAATGAATGATAAATTAATTAAAAAATAAATAATAAACCAACTA
The DNA here is from genome assembly GCA_963855925.1 of Inga laurina. Taxonomy (NCBI): domain Eukaryota; kingdom Viridiplantae; phylum Streptophyta; class Magnoliopsida; order Fabales; family Fabaceae; genus Inga; species Inga laurina. The sequence goes on from OY979708.1 coordinate 60,664,569, forward strand.
GAAAATTTCATGATGCCAACCCATTACAAAATTTAAATATTTTTTGTTTTTTGTTTTTCCAAATCTTGTTCTAAGAAATCATTATCCAAACAGGTGTTTTTTTCAAAACTTATTTTCAAAAATAGTTTTATAAACTGTGTTGAGATAAAAAATAGAAAATAGAAACAAATATGCCCTTAATTTTTTTTATTGTTTTTTTCTTGAGTATCTACTACAACTTTCATAACATGTTGAATAGCATAAACATTTAGATCTAATTATTAGCTCCAAAATTTTTCTGCTATTCAAGATCTACAAATCCCACCTAATTAATGACTTAGGCATGTTTCTTTCTGTTTTTTATTTTTTTATTTCCAAAAAATAGAAAAACAAGAAAATTTGTTTGGATAGCTGTTTTACAAAATCTGTTTTTGAAGTGACATGGCAGCAACCATTGCAGACGTGATGTGGTAGTGGTCAGCGGCGGTGGTGTGGTATCGATAATGGACAAGTGACGACATCAAAAATAAGCTGTAAAAAACAAAAATAAGAAAAGATTTAAAAACGATTTTGGTTTTTTATTAAAAAAAACTTTTTTTTATTTTAAAAAAACAATGTATTGAAAACAAATTTTCAAATAAATTTTATAGTTTTTTTAAAACAAAAATAATTATTTTTTAAAAAAAAATTAAACAAGCCCTAGCTTTTTGTTGGTTCACTCAAAAAACACTTAAACTTCGTCTACTAGGGTTTGGCATATAAGAACAAAGGATTTTGTTGTCGTTGAGACGGCGGCAGAGAGTGCTCTCTGGCACTTACTATGTTGGAGGAAAAAGAAAGATTCTCTTCATGTCGTGCAAAGGGAATACTGTGAGGTGGGTGATTTCCTTTGGAGGGCTGCTGCGATTGTTCATGGTAGCAATGGAGGAGGTGAAGGATCCATTGGGTTGTAGTACGAAGAAGGTTCAAAGGCAAATCAAGTGTTTCTGGATGAAGAATTCCTACTCTTAGGGAAAGATACTGAGGTTGGAGAGGTGTCGCAAGACATGCATCCTATAAGGAGATGATGATGGATGATTTGAATATGGGGAACGAGGATGGCTGTGTGATGTTTGAGATGGAATTGGAAGGCAAAATTGAAACTAAATTTGAATATATTGAGAATCCATTGAGTGGAATCGAAGTTGATAGGTCCAATCTAATGTGTCCAAATTTCAGGATAAGTAAGGAGGAACATGAGCAATTAGATATGCCTTTTACTAGAATGGTGGTAGTGAAGATGCTTGGGAGATCAACAAGCTTGGCATTCATGAAGCCCAAACTGCACAGGTTTGGGGTCATAAGGGTTAGGTGAGAGTCACTGATGTAAGTAATGATTGTTACTTGGCTGAGTTTCAGAAGGAGGAAGACTTTCAGCTTGTGCCTATAAGAGGGCTGTGGATTTTAAGAGATACTTACCTAAGTGTCATGAAGTAGTATTCTTCTTTCAACCCCAAGTATGAAAAGATAACAAAGGCAACTGTATGGGTAAGACTTCCTAGTATTAATTTCAAGTTCTTTGAGTTATTGAATTTTGGTTCATGCTATTGGAAAAGTGTTAAAGATAGATAAGCATACGGCTTTAAGGCTAAGAGGGATGTATGCAAGAATCTATATGGAAGTGGATTTAATTCGAATAGAGGAAGATAGGAGGCCTTTAATAATTGGATTGATAGAATGGGGCTAATTGAGCTCGATGCAGCTGGGCTAGCTTTTATGTGGAGGGGACCAAAGTTTTAAGGGGAAGGATTTATAAAAGGTTGGATAGGAGCCTTTGTAATGAAAGTTGGCAGATTAAGTTCTCAGAGGCGATGGTGAGAATGCTTCCTAGAGTTTATTTTGACCATCATCTAGTGTTTGTAGAGTTTGATAGATTGGAATGTGGGAGAAGAGAGAGACCTTTCTAGCTCGAAGCCATGTGGTTGTCACATCAAAATTTCAAAGAGTTCTTAAAGGAAAGTTGGAATGAGGGAGTTGAAGCACACAAGGCTTTTGAGCATATGCACGAGGCATTGAAAAGTGAAATTATGAGGTATTTGGTGATGTAGTTAAAAGGAAAAACAGGATTCAAGCGATGCTTGGAGGAATTCAAAAGAAGTTAGGGGATGTATAGAATTCTTATCTTGAAGAGCTAAGTAATCACTTGTAAGTATAGCTGCTAGAAGTGTTGCAATAGGAGGAATTGTACTGGTACTAAAGGTCTTGTGGTAAATGGTTGCATAATGGCGATCATAATACTAAGTACTATAACTTGAAAACAGATAGTAGGATAAGAAGAAACAAAATAATAATGTTGAAGGATGAAGAAGGAAGGTGGGTAAGTGACGAGGAGAAATTCTAAAGATGATCTAGGATTATTGTTACGAGTGTAGATAATCAATTAAATAGTGCAAGTGTACACTATCGTAATCAAGTAATATAGAAGTGAGTAGAGTATCGTTTCGATGAGGATTGATCACTAAGTACCAAAATAGGTAATTTTAAATCTATTTAGTCGATCGATTCGTTGGTGATTGAGAGTACAAATAAAAGTAAATAATTAAATATGATTGTAGATGATATGAAAGCAAATATGAGATAAAGCCCTAGGGATTATATTTCACTTAACAAATTTTGGATTGAATCACTTATCTATTCTAGCCCAATTTATTCCACATGATTGATAGTCAAGTTTACGTAATTTAATTACTAGCCTCTTCCAAGGTTAAACAATTATATAATTAATTGCTAATCCAAATATTCCTATATGAATTTAAGCAATTAATTATGCATTAAGATTTATGGAACTTAGTAAGACTACATAACTCATGAATATATTCCTATTTCATATACAAGTCATGATTTTAATTCTAGAATCTACACACATGCATCTCCTTCCAGTCTCAACATGCATATTGAAATCATTTAAAAGGTGGCCAATCAAATGAAAACATTAAGAACAATAATTAAAACTCAATCATGAAGGAGATATTAAAACTAGATTAATAAGTTAAGATTCAATCCGTCATTAGTAAGCTACGTCATCATCCTAGGAAAATGAAAATTTAGCTCATGATAAAATTAAAAATAAAACCAAAATAAATTGACATTATATAAAGCAAGAATGAAATCCTCATAAATACTGCATAAACTTAAATATTGAATTCTCAAACATAAATATACAACCAAAAGATGCATGAAAAATGTAAAAATCTAGCCGTCCCTTTAGGAGGTAAAACTTTCCATGTAGGTGGCATACAAAAAGTAATACAATCCGAAGTTTTCCAAGATGGAGTCATGCAAAAAATAATACAATGCATAAAATTAATTCTAAGATGATGTAGTAAGTGGAGAAGAGATGAGAGTAATGAAATGGTGTGTAAGTAGAGAAGAGAGGAGAGTAATGGAAATGAAATGGTATGTGTGGAGAAGAGATGAGAGTAATGGATATGAATTGGTGTAAGTGAAATGTGAAGGAGAGGGTGGCTATATATAGGGAAGAATGGAGTAGGGTAGATGAAGTGGTAGATGAAATGTGATAAGTGAAGTAGTAGATATAAGATGAAGTGTAAATGAAATGGTTGGTAGAATGGTAGATGATTCCCGCTTTCAACTGCCAAGCAAAATTCAAAACCCTTGGAGATAGAACTGGATTTTGGTCTCAACATCAAAGTTGTAGAGCTCTTTCTTAGCTTTTTATCCATATAAACAATGTCCCAATCCAACGTCTAGATCTCCATATATTGCCTGAAAACTAAAAGAGGGTCTAATTTAGTATTTTCCAAGAAATTCTATTTTATGCCAAAATCATTATTTATTTATTAATTACACCCAAATTTATTAAATTAAGCTCAAATATCATCCATAAAATCATCATATAAAGAAAAATAAATATGCAAATATTTTACTCATCAAATTCCCCCACACTTAGCTCTTGGACGTCCTTGGACAAGGAGTGAACATTAAGTGCTTCCAACAAAATTAGAAGTGTCAAGTCATAAGCAAGAATACAATTGAAAAATAAAGAGATCATAGTATTCATGAATCAACAAAAGTATAAACTGGTAATTTCATTTGAAAATGAATAAACCAAGTTCGTAGTTGTGACTCATTCTCCCAATCTCTCAAGTGTTTAAGGGTAAGTGTTTCACTCGAATTCAACCGAAAAAATTGCACTACCATAGGCTTGCTAAAAATCTCAATCTCCACTATCTAATTCACATGCATAATTTAAATCAAAAGGACTTATTAAGGGTTGTAATGTAGTTAAGGTAAAAGGAATGTAAAACGTGATATGAAGGGCTAAATATAAAAATTAATAGAACAATTAAAAAAAATGGGCCAGCTTCTGAATAAATCTATTCCATCACAACAACCCACAATTCGAATACTCAATTTTTTTTTCATTTTTTTTGCTTGCAACTTTAAAGTTGATGATATATACACCCCTATACTTGTCAAAAGCTCATTTCACAAAAATTTCAAATGCTCTACTAATCTTCCGAATTAAGTAAAAACACTTGATATATCATTAAAGCATATGTCAATGGGTTGAGAACAAAGAAACAATCAATGACGCTCAAAGGGGCTTATCAACGGTATAATTGCAAGGTTGGCTATTTGGTTTTGACTAAACAAAATGAATGTCTTTATCATCTTTGAATGTGCATGTGAAATGTAATCTCAACCAGATTTAAAGCAAGTTCTAGAGTGACAACTTAATAGGTGAATATCACACATAAGAGAAATAATCATTATAGGCTCAAAAGCTCACGGTTAGGGGCTTTCAAACTCAGCTCATTCAATCTCAAAATTCATCACCAATTGTAACAATTAGTTGTTCATTTATGCTATGAAATCTCTAAATTCAATTGATCCATACTCAAAACTTATATACTTCTTAAGATCATCACAAAGCACTTAAATAGGATGATTTTTTTTTTAAGAATGAACAAAAACATGCAACTACTAAAATGCGTCTCAGGAGTTAAGAATAACTCCTTACTCGCCATTTTTTCCACACCCCATGCATCTAATGGTTTTTTTTACTAACTAACTAAGAAATTTTTTTCCCGCAACCTAAATCAGACATTGTCCCCAATGTCTTCTAGAGCTTAGAGAATTTTTTTACATAAACACATAATAAAGTAAAACCAAGAGATTAAGGAAAGTTACAACCGAAGAGTGGTATCTGGGTTCTGCTTCTGACTGCTATTTGAAGATTGCCCACCTATTTTCTTGACGAGTGGATCTGGTTTAGGTTTATAGGTTTGCAGTTGATCGAGCAACTGATCAGCAGTTGGTACATCAATTATGGAGTGGCAAGTTGCTTGGGGTATGAATCCTGTTTCCATAGCATGATCAAAAAAACATAACAACTTAACATAACAACCATTAACATTTAACAATCCTAATAGCTTTTTGTGATAGTTCAACTTAGCCTAATATGCAACGCTAGGGATCCCATCCAACATCTCCAAACCACCGGGTAAAGCAATAAAAGCTTGAGCATGGTAGAACATTTGTCCCATACGTTCAGGCAAGCTTGAAACTTGCAACTCTTGTCCCAAGGAGAAGATGTGGTCTTCCAACTCCTTCACCCTTACACTCAAACCCTTGCTTCCATTCATGGATGCAGAAATGGCCATACTTCCTTTTAGGCCCTGGATGCCTCCCCCTTATACAAAATTTATCTTTCTAGCGGCTAATGCACTTCTAAGTTCATTTGCTACTATTATAAACTCTACAACTTTACCCATATCAGTTTCACCAAAGACGCAGATAGATGTAAATCTACATCTTTGTATGATACCCTTTTTCTTTTCTTTTCTCTCGGATCATTTGTGCTTACAAAAGGAAAACTACATATTTACAAGTGGAAGTGTGTATATTTACAAATGAAAGAGTACATATATATAACACTAAAGCAGCGACAACAAAATCATACAAATCACACATTTTTCAAAAAAATTTGAAAAACTTTTGACACGAATGACTGGCGTAATTTGCGTGAAGCAAAAGGGGAAAGAAAGTCAAAAGTTACTGAAAAGAAAAGACATATTATACAAAAGCTGCTGAAAAGATAAGACAGATTGACAAAAGTGATAGAAAAGATAAGAAAAATTAAAACAAAAGCATGATTATGTACAGTAGTTGTGATTTTGGCTCACATCTTCCTTTGGTTTTATGTTCAGTGTAACCCCCGCCAAAATCAAGGCTGAGATTAAGCGTTTAAACATGTTTAAATAATTGAATGAGAGATCCGGGATAATTAAAAACTTTTTCAACACATGAACAATATGATCTCCATTCATTCATTCATAAAAACAACTGGCCTTTTTGGTTTGTCACATGCATAATATCAGAGTATAAGCATAATTCCCGACGTTCACCCGGGATAATTACATTAATCCAAAATATTGTTTAGGGCATCATTGCCCATCTTAATATTTATACCAGGGATTACACAAACTATAATACTATAAGCTATTCAATATGTACATTTGTCCAAAATGATAACCAGTTCAGTATAAAACTAAAATATCTAACTAAGACTACCGTCGGTAGTCCTAATCGCCCTTATCCACTTGCTTGTTCCTCGATCCACTTGCCCTGTCTAAAAATGTTATTTAGAAAGAATGAGATTCTAGAGAATCCCAGTAGCAATGGTTTACGAATATGATGCATATAAACAAAGCAAGTTAACATATATCACAATACAGCAATCAATATTTGAGGCCGGGCACAATGCCACGTCCCCTTCACTATATACAGGGTTGGGCTTCACCACGTCCCTTCATTGTATCTATATTCAAGGCCAGGCTTTCACCTCGTCCCCTAAACTGTATCTGTATTCGAGATCAGCCTTACGCCATGTTCCCTTCATTGTATCGGTATTCAAGGTCGGGCTTTCGCCATGTCCCCTCACTGTATTCAATGACTAATGCATACAAGTAATGCAATATACATGATATAGGATAAAGTGTTACTACCTTTGTCTTTCCGTTCTTGAGCAAGCACGGGCCTTCTACGCTCCGGGAAAATATCGAATTATAAAGTCATGATTAAGGACGATTCATTACCACTTATTCCATACTCAATAACTTCACAATACTTAATTTGGTTATCATTATTGTCTCTTTAACACTCATATATGCCTCTAATGAAAGCCCTAAAGGGTTAGAAGAACTACCCCAGGGATCCCCTTTTGGAAACACAAACACTGATATTTTTCACTGATTCACTCGAATAAATATGGCCTCACTCGAGTGATGGGGCACTGACACTCGAGTGAAGACGGCCTCACTCGAGTGGTGGTACTGTCTGCACTCGGGTACCAGGGAGTGAAGAATAGCGAGTGAGCACCCGAGAGCACAATGACTTTTTAGAGACAGGACCACTCGAGCACACTGGACCTCACTTGAGTGATAGGTAAATGCTTCACTCGAGCACTAGAGAGTGAAGTCCAGGAAGTGAGAACCCGAGAGCAAACAGAAAATTTCAAAGAAGAGAAGCACTCGAGCATTGGTCTTTGTACTTGAGTGATATTGAATTCTTGCGAGTGTTAAGACACACTCTTGCACTTTACCTGCGAGTGACAACCCAGAGGCAGGTTTAGGGTGTCAAACACACCCTCACTTGAGTGAGAGGAGTCCCACTTGAGTGATGACTTACTTCACTCACAAGTGAGGCAACACTCTTACTCTTTTCATCGAAGCACAAAACAAAAACTGAAGGGAAAATGAAGAATTACACTTCCTCAATCGAGTAGAACCCAACCTCACCCGAGTGATATTCATCCTTCACTCGAGTGACCATATCAGAGCCCAGAAAACACAGAAGCAATGACAGCATTTCCCAAAAATTTCCTAAGAGTTCCCACAAAACTTCAACCAAAGCTATCCCTATAAAAAAATCACTCAAGGAATCCAATAAAACCATTAAAACAACCAAATTCCTACTCCATTATCATGCTTTGGTCTTGGCAACATTAAACACTAAAATTCCAAAATCCACAAACTCTATCATTCAATCTCCAATCAATCCTATCTATCCATATACATTCCAAATATACCATTTCCATACCAATAACATACCAAATGATCAATGATCATCATTTTTTGAAAATGGCCAATAAATCCTAGAAATCCAAAGTTAATCCATTTGGCATAAAACTTAGATAGATAGGTTTCCTTAACTCACCACAACAACTTTCTCAAAGAGAATTTTTTATTCTCCAACTTTCAAAATTCCTTGAGCTCACAAACCAATACCAATGGACAAACTACAATCATAGAAATGTAGCTCATCACTCAAGGAACAATTTTAGAGAAGGAAGTTTGAGCAATGGAGATCATTTTCTTACCTTAAAGTGAAGCTTTTTCTTTTGCTCACTTCTTCAACAATGGAGGACGAATTTGGAGAGAGAAAGGGGAGGTGGAAGCTTGAAGATGAAGGGAAATGATGATCTCTACTCCCTCCCCATACCATTTCAGTGCACAAGAGGGAAGAGGGGAGAGAGAAATTATTTTAAAAAGATACATTTGACTTTTCTATTCCCTCTCTCATTCTATGAGCTTGCCAAGTGTCATTCTCTTATTGGCTCACATACAATAAGTCACCAATTAACTTATCTAATCCATCCATTAGCCATTTAATCACACATCTCATTTTCTCTTAGTTAGTAATTAATTTTCCCATTAATCACCAACTTAAGACCAATATTTCCATTGTATCAATTTTCTATCAATTATGACATATTAAATAGCATTGTCACAAATACACATTAATTCAAATTTAATCCACAATTACATTCTCAATAACCCCTATTAGCCCTTAATCAAAATTTGGGGTGTTACATCCAGTAACGGCTTAAACGCTTTCTATGAATCAAGGATTTGCTTCCCATCCAGTTTTCTTATAAACTGGCAAACAGGGTCTTTTAACATCAGATTCCCAAGACAATAGCGCTCTTTTTCTCTATTGAATATGTCTGCTAAATCAAGAAGAATATGATGAACATCACCACTCAGATGCGTCTCAAGAGTTTCAATGATATCATCCAGTGACTCCTTACTCAATCCATCCTTTATAAATTGAATTTTATCTTCTCGATTTGTAGAAACCATACCTTTACTCCTACAGCGCTAATCATAATTCCATCTTGCACATTTATGGCAGACGTTCATCCTTTTAGCTTTTCTCTTTTTGGAGTAAGAACTTCTTCCCATTCCTTGTAAAGGTTTAACAAATGATTTATGAATCTCACCTGCTAAATGTACCTTAGCTTCAATGATCCAACCTATGTCTATAGGAAGGCCTAAATGCTTGAATATCTTCATCCTTTCAAGTCGACTGTTATAGATCTTCCTGAACACATCTTTGGGAAAAGTGGGGAACCTGTTCTTAAGCTTTACAAGAGATTCCTCCATGGTAATTTAAAATGGAACTCATGAAAACTAAAATTCTCAACCCAGTGCAGTTTGTTTCGTTGAGTAGGAAAGAAGTTTGAGAGAGTAGGAAAGAAGTTTTGAAAGAGTAGGAAAGAAATTTTGGGTTGCCTCCCAAATAGCCGCTCTTCTTTAACGTTTTTAACTATAAAAATATCAAACCAATTTTTTTTATCTTTGTTTCTTAAATTACCAGATTGAGGACTTACCTGTTGGTTCCTTAAATGTGATAATAGATTTCAAAGTGTTGAGTGCACCTTCATTGTATTCTTTGAGCCTTTGCCCATTCACTTTGAATTTTCGATCACCATCTTGAATCTCTACAGTTCCATATGGCCATACTTGAATCACAGTAAAAGGACCTGACCACCTTGATCTCAGCTTTCCTAGAAAGAGCTTTAACCTTGAGTTATATAAAAGCACTTTTTGTCCCGGTGTAAACTCTCTCCTCAAAATTCTTCTGTCATGCCACATTTTTGTCTTCTCCTTGTATAACTTTGCATTTTCATAAGCTTGTTGTCTGAATTCTTCAAGCTCATTGAGTTGGAGAAGCCTTTTCTCACTAGCTGCCTTTAAGTCAAAATTTAATGCTTTTACTGCCCAATATGCTTTGTGCTCCATTTTTACTTGAAGATGGCATACTTTTCTGTAGACCAATTGGTACAGGGATGTACCAATTGGTGTTTTGAAGGTAGTTCTATAAGCCTAGAGTGCATCATCTAACTTTTAAGCCCAATCCTTCCGGTTGGAATTCACTGTCTTCTCTAAGATCCACTTTAGTTCTTTGTTTGAGATCTCCACCTGCCCACTAGTTTGTAGATGATACAGAGTTGCAACCTTATGAGTTACTCTATATTTAGCTGACACAGAATGAAGCTGCTGATTACAAAAATGCCTTCCTCTATCACTGTTAATAGCTCTAGGTACTCCAAATCTTGTAAAAATATTTTTCCTCAGAAACTTCACAACTACCCGAGAATCATTTGTAGGAAAAGGAGCTGCTTTAACCCACTTGGAGACATAATCAACAGCTACTAAAATGAACTGATTGCTAAATAAGGATGGAAAAGGCCCCATAAAATCAATCCCCCATACATAAAAAAGTTCAACTTCTAAGATGTTGGTTAAAGGGGCTTCATGTCTCCTTGAGATATTTCCCGTTCTTTGACATCTATCATAGGTTGCCATAATTCTGTGAGCGTCTTTGAAGAGTGTAGGCCAGTAAAATCCTTATTAAAGGACTTTAGTAGCTGGTCTCTTTGCTCCAAAATGACCACCATATAGGGATAAATGGCAGTGATTTAAAATGCTATCCATTTCTTCTTGAGGAATACATTGCCAGATAATTCGATTTGGGCATTATTTGTATAAGAACGGATCCTCCCAAAAGTAATGCCTTACATCAACCAGAAACTTCTTCTTTTGTACTTTAGAAAGTTCATAAGGCATTACTCCGCTTGCCAAATAATTCATAAAATCAGCATACCGAGGAGTAGGTTGTGACTGCATGATAAAAAGTTTCTCATATGGGAAATTTTCTTGGATTGGTGATTCTCTCTTTCATTCAGGTGGTTCTAACCAAGAAAGATAATCTGCAATGAGATTCTCGATCCCTTTTTTGTCTTTGATCTCCAAGTCAAATTCTTGTAGTAAAAGCACCCATCTGATCAGTCTGGGTTTAACATCTTTCTTCTTAATCAGGTATTTGATTACTGAGTGGTCCATCCAGACAATGACCTTTGACCCGATCAAGTATGCTCTGAATTTGTTGAATGCAAACACTATTGCTAGGAGTTCTTTTTCTGTTGTTGCATAATATAGTTGTGCTTCTGAGAGTGTTCTGCTAGCATAAAGATAGCATGAAAGATCTTGTTTTTTCTTTGTCCTAAAACAGCTCCAAATGCATAATCACTTGCATTGCACATCATTTCGAATGGAAGGTTCCAATCTGGAGCTATGATAACTGGTGCAAAAGTCAAGGCACTTTTTAAAGTTTGGAAGGCTGATAAGCACTCCTCATTAAACATAAAGGGAGTGTTTTTCTCCAACAGCATGTAAAGTGGCTTTATGATTTTTGAGATGTCCTTGATGAATCTTCTATAGAAGCCAGCATGTCCCAAAAAACTCCGAAAGCCCTTGATTCAGGAAGGAGGTGGTAGCTTTTGAATTGTTTCAATCTTAGCTCAATCCACTTCAATGCCTCGATCATATACCTTGTGACCCAGCATGATTCCTTCTTTCACCATAAAATGGCATTTCTCCCAATTTAGAACCAAGTTTGTCTCCACACAACGTTGTAAGACTTTTACCAAATTTAAAAGACAATGATTAAATGATTCTCCAAAAACTGAAAAATCATCCATGAATACCTCAATGAACCTTTCCACCATGTTTGAGAAGATAGCCATCATACTTCTTTGAAATGTTGCTGGTGTATTATATAGACCAAATGGCATCTTTCTGAAGGCAAAGGTACCATATGGACATGTAAAAGTTGTTTTCTCTTGATCCTTCAGTGCAATTGTAATTTGATTATATCATGTGTACCCATCCAGGAAACAATAATAGGCTTTCCCTAATAGTCTGTCAAGCATCTGGTTTATAAATGGCAGAGGGAAGTGATCTTTTCTGGTGACTTTATTGAGCTTTCTGTAGTCGATGCACACTCTCCATCCAATCACCATTCGATGTGGAATCAATTCATTTTTCTCGTTGGGCACTACTGTCATTCCACCTTTCTTTGGCACAACTTGAACTGGACTTACCCATTGACTGTCAGAGATTGGGTAGATTATGCCAGCATCCAGCCACTTTGTTACCTCCTTTCTCACCACCTCCTTCATGTTTGGATTGAGTCTTCTCTGGTGCTCATCTGTTGGCTTGTAGCTATCCTCCATCAAGATCTTATGCATACAGATTGAAGGACAATCCCTCTTATATCAGCTATTGACCATCCAAATGTTGTTTTATGATCCCTTAGAACTCTTAATAACTTTTCTTCTTCATCAGGAGTAAAAGCAGCTGAGACGATTACTAGTAGTGTTGAATTTCCTCCAAGATAAGCATACTTCAAATGGGATGGCAGTACTTTTAACTCAAAAACTGGTGGTTTCTCTGTTGATGGCATCGTCTTACTCGGCCTTTCCCCCAAATCTTCAAATGGTTTATTGATAAAAATTGGGGAATTTGCTTTAAAGTACTTTATATGCTCCAAGACTTCTGGATTAGTAGATTTTGATACATATACCATTCCCATTGCTAATAGTTGATCCATGTAGATTTCGTTTACCACATCTTTTGTGCAGCTGGTCAATGCATCGACTCTGTAGCAGGTGTCACCTTCATCTGGAAAGGATAAAGCCTTGAAAATGTTGAAGGATACTTGATTATCTTGAACTCGTAAGGTTAACTTCCCCTGTTGCACATCTATTAACGTTCTCCCAGTTGCTAAGAATGGCCTCCCAAGAATGATAGGAATTTCTTGGTCTTCTTCTATGTCGAGTATTATGAAATTAGCTAGGAATATGAGTTTGTCCACCTTCACCAGAACATCTTCTAAGACACCCCTTAGATGTTTTATTGATCTGTTAGGCAGAAGTAATGAAATTGTGGTCGGCTTTACCTCTCCAAGACCAAGTTTGTTGTAGACAGATAGAGGCATGAGGTTTACACTTGCTCCAAGATCACAAAGTGCTCTTTCAAAGTGACATTAACCTATGGTGCAAGGTATACAGAAGCTTCCTGGATCTTTCAGCTTTGGAGGTAATTTCTTTTAGAGAATAGCGCTGCACTCCTCAGTAAGTGCAACAATTTCAAATTCCTAAAGCTTACGCTTATTTGAGAGAATGTCCTTCATGAATTTTGCATAACTGGGCATTTGGGCAAGAGAGTTTGCAAAAGGAATGTCGATGTGCAAATTTTTGAAAACCTCCAGAAACTTTGAAAACTGCTTGTCTAGCTTTGCCTTCACAAGTCTCTAAGGATATGGAACTGGTGGTACATCTAGGGGAGGATTGTCTGGAAAGCTGATTCTTCTTGGTATCACATCACCCTCCTTTCTTTCTTCTCTGATTTCTTTCCTTTCACCGTCATCCTTCTTCTAGATTACAGGATCTTTCAATTCTTTACCACTTCTTAGTGCAACGGCCTTCACATGTTCTTTTGGGTTTCTTTCGGTGTCACTTGGTAGAGTTCCTGGTTGCCTGGAATTCAACATATTTGCAATTTGGCCCATCTAGATCTCCAAGTTCATTATTGAGACTTTTTGTTTTTTTATTGTTGCATCAGTCCTAGCCATGAATTGAGATGTATTAATGGTTAGTTGAGCCAGTGCACTCTCCAAATTCACTTTCTATTGTGGTGGATTTGGTTGTTGAAAAGCTTGTTGCTGGTAGTTCTCTTACGGCTTGAATGCATTTTGATTATTCCTCCAACTAAAGTTTGGATGACTTTGCCAACCTAGATTGTAGGTGTTTGAGAATGGATCATTCTTTTGATTTTCAGTGAAACGAGCTTGCTTCGGCATGAATGAGTGTCCTTTTTGACATTGCGTGCTCACATGAGGTCCTCTACATTAATCACAAGCTTCAGTAGGAGTGCTGATTACATTTACTTGGGTTGTCATTGATCCTACTTGCTTGGATGTAGATGCAACTTGAGAAGACAAAGTTGTAAGGACATCCAGCTCGTATACTCCAAGTTCTTTCTTTGAATTACTACTTTCAGAAGGCCATTGATATGTATTGGCTGCCATTTCCTCAAGTAGATTGTAAGCATCATCTATATTTTTTCCCATTAAAGATCCTCCAGCTGCAGCATCTACAATAATTCTGGATATATGCATCATCCCACTATAGAAAGTTTGCAGTTGCCACCAATTTGGAAACCCATGATAAGGACATCTCCTTAACAACTCCTTGTATCTTTCCTATGCTTCATAGAGGCTTTCTTGTTCATGTGGGTGAATGAGGCAATTTCATTCCTCAATTTAGCAGTTTTTGCTGAAAGAAAGAATTTCTCCAAAAATTTCTGCGCCATGATCTCCCTTGTAGTTACGCTTCCCACTGGTAATGATTGTAACAAACTCTTAGCCTTATCCCTGAGTGAGAAAGGGAAAAGTCTAAGTCTAATGGCGTCATCAGTAACACCATTATGCTTGAATGTGTCACATATTTCTAGGAAGTTGGCTATATGTGCATTAGGATCTTTTGTTGGTAAACCACCGAACTGATTTGCTTGCATCATCTGGATAATTGCCGACTTGCTTTCAAAGTTCTTAGTTGCTACTAGTGGTTTCGTGATTCCAGAATTTGTCCCTATGACTGTTGGTGTTGCATAGTCATAGAGTGTTTTGGTATCTGTTGTTCCTCCCCCCGGATTTGCCATCGAATTGCTTAGGATTGAAGTAGACTACTTTTGAACTTTTTGATTTCTTCAACAAGTTCTTTCGAATTCCAAATCAAAAGACAACAGTTCAGTCTCCTTCAATCTGGTCATACACTAAGTAAAAGTATGAAAAGAAACACAAGACACCAAGAAGAAAATCAAATGTAATATGAAGACCAAATTAGTATTAAAATTACTTGGTATTGATATTAATGACAACAATCTCCGGCAACGTCGCCAAAACCTTGTTATGAGTGTAGATGATCAATTAAATAGTGCAAGTGTACACTGTCGTAATCAAGTAATATAGAACTGAGTAGAGTATCGTTCCCACGAGGATTGATTACTAAGTACCAAAATAGGTAATTTTAATTTTATTTAGTCGATCGATTTGTTGGTGATTAAGAGTACAAATAAAAGAAAAATAATTAAATATGAGTGCAGATGATATGAAAGCAAATATGAGATAAAGCCCTAGGGATTATATTTCACTTAACAAATTTCGGATTGAATCACTTATCTATTCTAGCCTAATTTATTCCACATGATTGATAGTCGAGTTTCCCTAATTTAATTACTAGCCTCTTCCAAGGTCAAGCAATTCTATAATTAATTGCTAATCCAAATATTCCTATATGAATTTAAGCAATTAATTATGCATTAAGATTTATGGAACTCAGTAAGACTACATAACTCATATGAATATATTCCTATTTCATATACAAGTCATGGTTTTAATTATAGAATCTACACACATGCATCTCCTTCCGGTCTCAACATGCATATTGAAATCATTTAAAAGGTGGCCAATCAAATGAAAGCATTAAGAACAATAATTAAAACTCACTCATGAAGGAGAAATTAAAACTAGATTTAATAAGTTAAGATTCAATCCGTCATTAGTAAGCTACGTCATCATCCTAGGAAAATGAAAATTTAGCTCATGATAAAATTAAAAACAAAACCAAAATAAATTGACATTATATAAAGCTAGAATAAAATCCTCATAAATACTGCATAAACTTAAATATTGAATTCTCAAACATAAATATACAACCAAAAGATGCGTGAAAAATGTAAAAATCTAGCCGTCCCTTTAGGAGGTAAAACTTTCCATGTAGGTGGCATAACAAAACTAATACAATCCTAACCTTCCAAGATGGAGGCATGCAAAAAGTAATACAATGCATAAAATTAATTCTAAGATGATGTAGTAAGTGGAGAAGAGATGAGAGTAATGGATATGAATTGGTGTAAGTGAAATGTGAATGAGAGGGTGGCTATATATAGGGAAGAATGGAGTAGGGTAGATGAAATATAGTAGATGAAGTAGTAGATAGAATGTGGTGGTTGAAGTAGTAGGTGAAAAGGAAGATGAAGTGGTAGATGAAATGGTTGGTAGAATAGTAGATGATTCTCGCTTTCAACTTCCAAGCAAAATTCGAAACCCTTGGAGATAGAACTAGATTATGGTCTCAACATCAAAGTTGTAGAGCTCTTTCTTAGCTTTTTATCCATATAAACAATGTCCCAATCCGACATCTAGATCTCCAAATATTGCCTGAAAACTGAAAGATGGTCTAATTTAGTATTTTCCAAGAAATTTTATTTTATGCCACAATCATTATTTATTTATTAATTACACCTAAATTTATTAAATTGAGCTCAAATAGCATCCATAAAATCATCATATAAGGGAAAATAAATATGAAAATATTTTACTTATCAATTATTGCGCTAAGCTTGTTTAGATGAAGTACAGCGGAGGGAGTGGCGTATTACAATGTAAGGATGGGGCCAAGTAGAAAGTAGCACTCTAAGTAGAATGGCAAGACCTTTAGAATATCAAGAAATTAAGAGAGTTGTGTTTAGCATTGGGCCTTTTGAGGCTCTTGGAGTGGATGGTTTGTCAGCTATGTTTTATCATAGTAATTGATAGATAATTGGGGAAAGTGTGGTAAGAGAAGTAGAGATGTGGCAGAATCCAAAGCGGCTGGAGGAATTAAATAAAACCTTGATCGTGCTTATTCCTATGATTAAGAAACCAGAGTTGGTTAGCCAACTCTGACCTATCTCATTGTGCTCGGTACTTTATAAAGTAATCTTAAAGATTATGGTTAGAAGCTGAAACCAGTAATGGCAAAAATTGTGTCTCCATATCAAACGAGTTTTGTTCCTAGGAGATGCATTCAAGTCAACATCATTATTGTAAAGGAAATATATCACACTATGAGCAAGATGACAAGAAGGAAAGGGTATATGATTACAAAGATTGATTTGGAGAATGCATGCAATAGAATGAATTGGAGATTTTTGGTACAAGTATTAGAAGAGATTGGGTTTTCAGAGACATTAGTGGAGTTGATTAGTTTTGCATTAAAACGAATGCCTTTCAATTGCTATAGAATGAAAGCAAATTGCATAGTTTTGTCACATAAGAGGAGTGTGGCAAGGGGACCCTATCTCCCCATATTTGTTTGTGTTGGGGATGGAAAAACTGTTGCATATAATTGTTGATGCAATGGGTAGGAAGGAATGAAGGTCGATATGCTTAGGGAGATGTAGAACATCGATATCACATCTACTATTTACAGATGACTTGATGTTGTGTTGTGGAGCTGAAGAAGAACAGTTGAGACTAGTCATGGGATGCTTGGAGTTATTTGTAGCAATTTCAGGGCTTGGCAGAAAGTAAATGTAGCAAAAACCACAGTAGTGTTCTCAATGAATGTGATAGAGGAGAAGAGGAAGAAATTGATAGAGATGTGTGGATTTCATGAAGGTAATGAGGTTGAAAGATACCTAGGGGCATATATTAATAGAGGAAGGAAGGGAAATATAAAGTTTCAACCTTTACTAGATAAGTTACCAAAGAGGTTAAGTGATGGAAAAGGAGGACGTTATCTTTGGCTGGGTGACTGACACTTGTCCAAGTTGTAACACAGCAAACCCTAACCTATCAGATGTGTCATGAGAACATACCAAAAGGGGTATGTAAACATATTGAAAAGATACAGAGGGATTTCATTTGGGGTGTGGAAGAGGGGAAGAGGAAATTTCACAATGTGGGGTGGAAAAGATTATGTATGATAAAGGAGGAAGGGGGTTATGGGTTGAAAGATATAAAGGCAATGAATGATGTGGTGTTGAGTAAGGTAGGATGGGAAGTGGTTGCTAACCCTCATAAGCTAGTGTCAAAGGTAGTCAAAGGTATTAATGGCTATGTATGGAAGGAATGGGTGTTTAAGTGAAAATATTCATGTTAAAGTAGGGGACTCAGGGGTATGAAAAAGGCTAAGCAAAATATGGCTGGATATTGTGGGTAATATAGGCTAAGAAGTATGCAATGGAAGGAATGTGAGGTTTTTCAAAGACAAATGGGTGAATAAGGATATAAGAATAATGGACTTATGTGTGGATCAAGTTAGTGAAGAAATGTTAGAGAAGAAGGTTGGTCATTTTGTAGATAGGAGTGGGAATTGGGATCTGGAAGGAATATTAAATATATTGCCAGTTGAGATAATAAATTGAATAGAAGCGATTTTACCTCTAGATGTGGATGAAAAGGAGGATAAAGTAAAGTGGATAAGCTGCAGATTGTGTGTTTACTATAACAAGTATGTGTAGGTACTTAAGGAGAGTAGATTAGAGAGGTGAAGAGAAGGTATGGAAGCTGATATGGGATTGGAAGGGGCCAAGACGCATTCAAGTATTCATGTGGCTAGCTGTAAGAGGCAACTTATTTACTTCGACTAAAGAGGTAACATTTTTAATACTTATCCTATTTGTGTAAGATGCAATGTATGTGAGGAGGATGTGATGCATGCTTTGAGAGACTATGG
Organism: Inga laurina; assembly: GCA_963855925.1. Taxonomy (NCBI): domain Eukaryota; kingdom Viridiplantae; phylum Streptophyta; class Magnoliopsida; order Fabales; family Fabaceae; genus Inga; species Inga laurina. Next base: position 60,683,242 of record OY979708.1, read on the forward strand.
TATGGTGGAATATATTTGGAAGGAAGTACTGCATGATAGTATATGGGTGGAATTTTTCAGTTTGTCCTTGAAAGACTAGTTTGTCTTTAATTTGCAAGGGATGGGTAGGAAGTGTGGTATGGATTGGTGTGTGTATTTTGCTGTAACAATATGGTATCTTTGGTTTTGGAGGAACTATTTTATGTTTGAGAAAGGCTTTGAATGACCTTCTAATGCAGGGAACTTGATTAGGAAGTATGTGGAGGAGCTGAAAGACATATGGGTATATGATAAAAAAAACATATGAGGAGTGTGAGTATGCAAGTGAGTTGGAAGAAACCGAGGAGTGGGTGGATTAAAATGAATTGTAATGGTGCAGTTAAAGGATGAGATGGGGAAGTAGGATATGGCAGTTTGTTTAGAGATGAAGCAGGGCAATGGATGGGAGGTTTTCTTAAAATAATTGGGAAATGCTCACCAATGGAAGTTGAATTATGGGTTGTGTGGGCAGGGGTTAGTTTGTTGCATCACTTTAATGGTGGAAATTTGATTATTGAAGTGGACTTAGTGACAGTTGCAAGGCAGCTAAAAGGTATTTTGAGTGGAAATGAGGAGGATAACATAATGTTGAAGAGAATTAAGAGAATGTTGCCAGGATGATGGAATGCTAAAGTGGCATATGTGTTCATGCAAGGAAACACTTGGGCAGATTGGATGGCACATGAGAGCTTCCTTCAATCCAATCAGTGTTCTTGGCCGGATGTTCCTCCAAAAGGTCTTCGTGATTTCTTGCTTAGGGATAATTTGGGTGTTAATTACCCATGTATAATTGTGTTTTGATTTTGTTTTAGTGTTGGGTCTTTGATCCCACTGTATACCCAAAAAAAATCAAACAAGTCCTTATTTTACATACATACATACATACATACATACATACATACATACATACATACATACATACAAATAAAAAATAAAAGCAAAGAAAATGAAAGGAACAAAAGCTTTATTGATAATTTTTATATTATAAAAAAGAAAAAATTTTCCTCGTCAATTTTTAATATCTAATAGAAGTCAAGATGAACTATAATTTCTATAATAATAAAGTTAAGCCCACAACAAAAGAAAAGAGGGAAAAAAATCAAACTTGTTTATAAATGCCCAAGAATTTTTAAAATACTCCTCCCCTAGCTATGTGTACATTAAAAAATTTGTATGGACAATATGTTTTTATTCATAAGAGGCAACAAGAGCTTATCTAAAATTTGTAGTATCATTTTTTTATTTTATCTTAATTTATAAAAAAGGATCGTAGGGAATATCAAGTAAAATCTAACAAAACATTCTCTTCCTTCTTTATTATTATTATTACTACTACTACTACTTCTGCTAGTACTGTTCCTCCTTTCTATCATAATATAAAAATTATTTAACTAATTTAGATAATTAAGGAAATAAAATAATAAATTATTCATAACAAATATAATTTTATCTCCTTAAAATACCTATGTATAAAATTAGCTTATATAACAATTTATAAGTTAGATAAATTAATTTTAAAAAAATGATAAACATGAGAGATAAAATAAATTGAGATTTTACATTTTGAACCAAGTTTTCCCTCCAACTTTTTGTGTTAAAGGCGGAAGGTAGCATTCACTCCGGTCATAAATTACTTAACTATAATATATGTTGCGTATCATTAGATTATATATCATATTTTTTATATTATTATATGGCATATAGTTCGGGGTTCATAGATGCCTTTCCCAATACAGGTGTCTCCTCGGGGACTCGAACTCAATACCTAGAGGGATCTAGCAGGGCCTTACATAGCTAGATCAATCTATTAATACAAATTAGTTTAGAGAAAAAATGCTATAAATAAGTAATTTAAAATAATTTATTTAGCTTTATTAATCGTTCCAAAAAAGTCAATTATGTCTTATATTTAGGACCGGAGGTAGTATTATTTAAGATTTTTGTCATTTTCCTTGTGATGTCCTTATACTCTAATCATAATGATCTTTAAGGCCTATTTGATTTGGGGAATTTGGTGGGAAGGAAAGGAATGGAAACTTTTTTGCCACAGAGATGTTTGGTATGAACCGGAAAAAAATGGGTTGGTAGGCAACTTTATGTTTGGTATGTAGAAAATGAGATATGAAAATGAGTATAATGATAATTTTGTTCCTGTGTAAATTTTTTTCCCATAGTTTGTTTTAAAATATTATTTAATGAGCATAACTCTTCTCTCTTGCTACTAATTATCCCGTGCCTTTCATTCCCTCTTTGGCACTTCTAATGACAAACTTTTCTTTGTCTTGTTCAACTCTTCCTAATATCAACGATGGGAAGTTGCAGAAACTCTCCCTTAAAGACATGGAAGCAGATGCCAGCTAGAAGGAAGGGTGGCCCTTAGAACGCTTCGTGTAAGTATCGAGGTGTTCAACAAAGAATGTGGGGCAAATGGGTTGTTGAGATAAGGAAGCCAAAGAAGAGAACCAGGCTGTGACTTGGTTCTTTAGCCACTTCTGAAGAAGCTGTCATAGATTATGATGAAGTTGCCATGAGACCCTAGTTGCCCCTATTTCTTCATAACGTACCAGAGCTATAACCATGAGAAATCCACCAGTCGTTTGTGGTCATACATGAATAAATGAACAACTTTAACCACATTTGTGTGATAAATGGCTTATGGTTACACGAGACCAAAACAACTTTACTCTTAACCATTATATACCCATCACCCACATGTGGTCACATTCACTTTCATGTGGTCTAATTTTACTTATGGGTATTTCATGTTTATGGGATATTTATCTAATTTTATTTTCAACCGTTGTGCACCCATTAATAGCAGTTGGTCACACACCACTTTCCTTGTCTCGAATACCATAGATTTAACCACATTCACCGCATGAGTACTTCATGGTCAATCAATATTTGACCAACTTTTTGTCCTAGCCATGGATTTCCCACCACCTCCCTACAGGGAATGAGCTCTTTGCTTTCCTCAACAAAGATAACGATAGACGATGGGTGCATGACATTCATGGCAAACACGAATAGAAGAACCACAATGACCGAGTGCAAGAAACCTACATGTTGTTCACGGTTGATTAAAGGCCTTCTCATCGCTGGAGCAAGATGCCCATCCTTTGTTCTTCACCTCCTTTAATTTCTCTAGCTGCAGCATTGTAAATTTCTCTCAAATCCACTACTTTACATTCATGGGCTTTTGTGTCTTTCGGTGATTTTCCAAGGAGCTTGAAAGCTGGAGGGAACACATTTTCAGCTATGAAAGTGAAATTGGATTCTATGAGAAAATGATTTCCAGTAGAAATCTGCATCCAAATAGATGTGGCCAACGGGAAAATTTGTTTTTCCCTTTCCCACGTCTTATTTTCCCTGAAGCAAATGGGGCCTTAATGGGCATTGTGTTGGTGAAACATAGATTGAGGGTGGAAAGTCAGGAGAGGAAGTGTTTGAGGATGTCAAGAATGTTTCGTCGCAACTTCCAAAAGATCACATGCAAGGATCAAACTTCAAAGCAACACCTACCTAGTTAGGGCTTGTTTGAGTTGTTGTTTAAGAAGTACGTTCACGTAAGTCGAGACAAAACTCCTCTTATATACTTACCTCGTATACCGTAAATTACATCAAAAAAATAGCTTCCACCGCTAATCCAAACATGCACTTAATGTAATCACTCAAATTGATTAAGTTTATCATTTTGGATTGTTATTAATTAATCACCCTTACTTATCATAATTAACTACCACTATAGTCCTTTTAACAAATTAGTTTATCTAATTCTCATATATCAAGAAAAGCTAATTAACTCATTAAATATACCTTAAATTAATATTTTTTTCTAATCTTATCCTCATCTATAAATGGGTATAAAAAATATTTTTTTCCAAGTACACATATCATGTACTACTTTGGTCTTATTTATAAGTCTCTTTTGACAAAAAAATTTGGTCCTATTTATAAGTCCAGTTTCAGGTTAGTTAGTAGAATTGTGATAATTTTACCCATATTTAATGCTAGTTGACTCCTTGGAAGTTTAGAACCACCACGTCTCCCCCCCCCCAACTTTTTCATTTTCCATGCATCCTATCCACGTGACACTTCAGTGCATCCATCACCACACCACTTTGATTACCTCTTCGTCTCTCTCCCCCACTTTTTAATTTCTGATGCATCCTATTCAAGTGACTCTTCCATGCCTCCATCACCACACCACTTTGATCACCACTTCACAGAATTTACTCATCTTCTCCATGGCTTTTCCGATAAGAAAGGAGGAGTCCATTACAAGAGAAGAACTATATAGCTGGGTTGTGAAGGATTCAGTAGACGGTGGTGATTCTGATATGCCATCTGATCTGCTGAAATTAGGAGACGTAAAACAAGTGAACTGCAGTTCTGTTCTACCATATGATTTGAACAGTGACCTCTTTTATTTATTCGTTGAAGATTCATTTGAGCGTGAAGAGGGGTGTGTTCGTCAGATTGACTTGAACCAGCTACCAGAGGAGGAGGAAGTTCAGTCGATGATGACAGCCATGGTTGATGGTTCTCGTGAAAACATTTTGCTCAGGAAAGATGGTTGCGAAATCGACCTTAACAAATCTCTGGAAGAAGAATGTGATGAGGATAGATATGAAGAGAAAGAGCGAAAGCGATTCATAAGGTCAATGTTGAAACTTTATTTTCCTAATTTTTATTGAGCGTACGCCTATGCTAGTATTATAATGACGTAAATCGGTCGTTGGTTATGGTTTTTAGATGTTAGGTATTTGGGTTAGGTGATGTTATTAGTATTATTGAGTGTACGCCTATGACAGTTTTTTGCCGTTTGGTTTTTGGGTCAGTTGATGTTGTTGTGATGGTTTTCCAATAGCAACTATAATGAAATGATAGAGCTTTTCTTGTTCGAAGATTTTAATATTTTCATTAAATAAGAAATGCAGTAAGTTGCACAGCCCGTCAGTTCCCAACTTTAAAATTAGCAACCCCACTACTCTAGCAATATCATGTAATTTACAAATATTAATTGAAGAAATAAACCATACGTAATAAAACAATTGTCATAAAAAAGTAGTAATAAGAAAAAATAGTCTTTAATCATGCAATACATTATCATCCATCAACTATTTCTCCTAAATAGGCCAATACTTCTTGACTATGGATGTACTACACTCCAATTGACTTGGGAGTCCACCTTATCTTTGCACCATATTTGACGACCAATAAGGAGGCTTATACTTATTTGAGCCTCTAGCCTTCATAATTTCCATTATAGTTGCTTGCAAAGTTAGGAATATTTTGTCCGTTTGGAAAGAGGAGAGCCTTTCCTAAGAATTTGTAACAGCAACAATGAGCTCTTCTATACTCTTGGGTGATTCTTTATGTTGTAATGCTTGAAGTACATTTTTTTTGTTCAAAAATGCTTGAATTACATTAAAGTAACCAGGATCTAGCACATTTAAGTCCAGAGAGTTTGGGGGTTGAAACATTAAGTGAATGTCAAGTCTGCATTCACAAACAACCCGATAAAACTCTTTATCATTGTCATTTAGGTGGCATGGAGCATTATCTTGTTGAATGAAAATTGTTTCTCCTATAGCATCACTTGGCCATTTGGCTTTTATTGCAGGTAATACCTTGTTGCATAGAAAGTTTCTACATTCTTCTTTATTAATTGAAGAAATTGGCTTTGCTACCAAAGTACCCGCATATCTATTAACACTCCTTCTCTTTGTTGGCTCATAAGTTACCAATGGGAAGACACCAATCTTTCTAGAAAAGGTTTCATTTCCTTCATCATCAAATCTTGGTCTAGCCAATGCAACTAAGAACATTATTTTGCCAAAGTAGTTCTTATTTATACATGTCCTATGCGGGTTCCCCTCATTTGCTCCCAAGTAATATTTGTCCTTCATTTTGGTCATGTAAAACCAATTTTCATCTATATGTATGATGTTATACATTGATTTAAGGGTAGGATAGTATGGTATGTTATGATCTTCCAGCATAGATAAGCAAAACTTCAACTGAGATATCATGTTTTCATCTTTCAGAAAGGGCTTGATTGTATTGGTTCGACATCGTATCACATTGGCCTTCATCAATCTTATAAGTGATGTTTTGTTTATCTGTAATGTAAATGATAGAGACCTCGGTGTGGTTTACTGTCGAATAGGTACCTCACGTAAGCGTTCCTCATCCAATTGAACTCTCTTCCGTCCACAATTTTCTAGAAATGCAAACGATAAAGATGCTCTTGGAAATGGTTTTCAATAACTATCCTTGCTCAATTAAGATATTTAGGGAGTTAATTCACTAAGCTTCTAATATACCAAACCTCAATTACCATTGAATCTAGCATCACAAGAAAGGAACCCCTACCCTTGAAATGCTATTAAGCCCTCTTAGTGTAATGAGTTTCTCTAAGTTTTCTAATATACCAAACCTCAATTACCATTAAGTCTAATGCTTAAACTCATGAACTCATTTATTTAAGCATTATTAAAACCCCTTAGAGAGTGACTATGGAATAAATAATGCATTTAGGTTCAACTACAATTCTAATTCAATCAAACTATCCAACAATACTATGTTAATAGAGAGAAGCAATAGAACCATAGATAAACATATATATAACCATATATATTGATGAGTACAAATCCTCATTATAAATTCCAAATCACAACAACTCAATCAATAGAAATCATAACTAAAATCATAGTCTCATCACATAAATGAATTCCTAAACCTAAGAAATCACAAATATAATGAGCTATAGATAAAATAAACTCCCCTTTGAAGCACATGTGAACTCAAGTCATCTCCAATTCATCTCCAAAAGCACAAAATTGCCTAGCCAATCATGAGAATAACTTCAAGAAATATAATCCCATTCTGATTCAAACACCCAGCCATATTGAAATCACATTAAATTGATAAATCCACACTGAATCAAATAAGCATTAGGGCTGATATTAGACTCAGAACAGGGGAATAGGCATAGTTGAAATTAAAGCCAGACACGTCAGAGCAAGCCACGGCTGGAATGAGTTCAGAAACAGAGGGAGTCACAGCCTGGAAAATTATAAAAGGTGAAGTCGATGATGGTGGACGAGGTGGTGTGGTTGTGTTATCTTCTTCGCTGCAGCACCTTCTTCTCACTACCAGCTGTGTCGGCCGATCACCCTCTGAACTCTTAGCTCATTGCTAATTTACCCCTCAGCTCACTACCTCTGCTCTCAGTCTTCCTCGGGTTCAGCTCTGAGCTCACCACACGTGGCTTTGATCTCTCTGTTGGTGGTGATGGAGTGATGCTCGTCGGCGGCCTGTAGTGGTGGATGAGCCGCCGGCGAGAGAGAGGAGGAAGAAGGTGAAGGGAATGAAGATGCGAAGGTCCAGGTTCTGATTGTTGCGGCTCTTCTGTTCTCACGGCTATGATCTCTGTGCTTTATATCTCTTACTCTTAGCTCTGAATTAGACCTAATTAAATGCAGTTAAAATGTTGTGTTCTGATGTGGACTAAACTGGCATTTTCAAAATTTGTGAGACCAATTTAACATTTTCAACTTTAAGCCCCGAACTTCCATTTTCCATTTTAATCCCATTTTTGAAGCACCTACAATTAAAAATAAAAAAAATCAAATTTTCTCAAAAATAAATCATTAAGAGTAATTACATTTTTTTATGACAATTTTGCCCTTTTTAGTCTAATTCAATGTATTTACTCTTAATGTCAATTTAATCACAAAGAAGGCATTTTAAGCTTTATAAGTATGACAAAATCCTCAAATAAAATATAAAAATATAATTTTAAAATTGGGATTTGTCAATGCTCCTTCCACGTATGCTCCAGCACCAGTAACTCATGATCAGGGCGAACATCAAACCTTGTAATCAAAGCAAGGACATAGGGTTAATCCCTTTTCCAAATCCTTAACTTTCAAACACTTAAGCTGGTTATCATTTTAACCTTTAGGTGGCTACTCAAAGCCTAAACACATGCCTAAAGGGTTGGGAAAAACTTAACCAAAGATCATCTTTTGAAACCTCGAAACGAAATCCCATTTTTGACCGCATCACTTCAGTGATGGATGACGCACTCGAGTGATAGACGACTCGTACCCGAGTGAGGACGGCTCACTCATTCGAGTGCTTGGCCAAAAGCACAGACAGAAACTAGAAATACTCGCTGCACTCAAGCACCAAGATCAATACTCGAGTGATGCCCCCACACTCACCCGAGTCCTACAAAGTGAGGTACAAGAAGTGCTCACCCGAGAGCACAGAAAACCCAGAGTCAGAAGTGCACTCGAGCATTAGCTCTGGCACTTGAGTGAGGGCACAAAAATCACAAGTGCTAGTTCACACTCTTAACAAATTGGCTGCGAGTGACAACCTGAGACACGGGCTTGTACCACAAAATACACATTCACTTGAGTGAGACACTTCGCACCCGAGTGAGGACCCACTTCACTCGCATGTGAGGAACTGCACTCTTACTTTTCCACACAAAATTGCCACCAAAATCGAAGGGGAAAAGAGGGGATATAATGCTGCACTCGAGTGACACCCCTGTGCACTCGAGCAAGGCTTTATCAGAAGCCAGAACGCAGCAGATGACAGAATTTATTCAACTCAACCAATATGTTTCCAATGGTCCTAAAATTCTTATCCAAGACTATTTCCTCACAATTTCACACAAGGAACACATTGGAAACCTCAAAACACCCAAATTCACATCAAAATAACATTTTCCCCCTTAGTCACACTTATCACACACTTTACCCAATTTCACCACTTTTACTTCCAATGTTCTAAATCAATCCCAATGACCATTTTTCACATTCAAACACCATTTTCAACACAAAATAACATGCAATTCTCCCAATTACATGTCACACAAAATCAGGGAAAAATCCAAAATTCACATAACTTAATCAAAAATCACAAAACTTAGATCAAAAGGGTATAAATACTCACCTCTTCCTCTTTCCTAGCTAGTTTCTTGATTCTTCATCTTTCAATTTTCCTCAACCTTCAAAACACCTCCTTTCACAAATCTAAAACCATATCAATGAAGCTCTCATCACTATGAACAACTTTATAGAAGAGGATTAGAGCTAAAGAGAACAAGAACAAAGCTAAAACATCACCTTTCTCTTTCTCTTTCTTCCTCTTGAGCTAGGCGACCATGGAAGCATGAAGGGGAGAGAGAGATCAGAAGCTCCCTAGCTGACTTAGAGAAGAGAGGAGAGAGGGAAGAGCTTTTTGAAACATTGACCAATCCAATTGTCCACATTGTGCCAAGTGTCACGATCTTGCTTCATCTTCCATGAGCTCACATAGGCACACACACAGATGATCCCACCCCTTGATCCATTGCACAAATCAATCTCAACCATTGATCTTAGAGTTATCAATGAGCTTCCTCTTCGGCAACTGATCAATTGGTCAACAACTTTATCGTTTTGCCCCTGATTATGGTAATTCTCTTAAATCACTACCAAACACATTTTCTCATTCATTTGGCCACAATATGTGGCCTCCCTATATTTTAAGTCAATTTAGATGTTAATCCATAATTGAGCTTAAATACAAGGTTTCGGCGCTGCTCACACCACATACGAATAACAGTTCACATCATAATCTTCAAAAGGGTTATTTGTCACTAATCACATCCACTTTTGGAGTCATTAAACCCTTGATTGACATTTGGGATCCTGCTAAACCAGGGCTTAGCAGTCCACTTATTTCAGGCTTATTCTCTAGCCTCAGATCTCAAAATTTGGGGTATTACAGATAGTACGTAATGAACTATGTAAAGTACATTATACTTATATGCATGATTGCATGATATCATTTTTATATGTTGACAATGACAAAATCAGATCAAACTAGTACAAAATATCTATAAAGAAATCAGTTGGTTCTTCACTATGCAGAAGCCAAATGGAAGAAATTGAGGTACATATATTACATTATTTTAATTCTACAGTTGAATATATTTTTTTCCTTTTGCTTTTTCTCTGTTCTTCTAGTAGGCAAACATATAGCCTTATTGATATGTTATTATACAATTTCCATACTTGTTTTCTAGCTTCCTTTACGCATGACTTATGCTTTCTTTTTATAATATTACAAGGATATGTTTTTTCCTTTAATATTGAGATGTATCATACCTCTTTCTGAAGGATTGAAGTCGTCTGATGTAGTTTCACCTGTGTGTGTGCCATTGTTCCGTTCTTCCCCAAACTCCACATCTCTGTCTACACCATTGTTAGGCAAGAATTCATTTTCCACAATTGTGTTTAGGTCTATTTCATCTTTGTCACTGAAAGCAGTCAGATCACATCTGATGTGGCAACCAAGGATGGATTTTCAATGCCACTGTTCGATAGAGCTTCAAACAAGTGTGGGCTGTGTGGTACGGGAACACCATTGTCATTGTCATCATCAAACACCACTTCTGTGTTCAAGTTTGGTAAGATAGATTTTATTTTCTCTGTAATCGCTTCACAGTAACAGAGCATGTTTGTATCATACAGCGCTGCTGCATCTTCCTCTCGGGAACTTGACTGAATGTTTAAGTTCAAAGCCTTGTCTGTTTCATCTTTCGAGCATGGCAACTGGTTAAGGTCCAGCAATGCTTGCTTTTGGCCTTTCATGGGATAAAGTGTGAAATATGGATTACCTCTCAAACCACCCGTTTATATTTATTTTTGGTTTATCCCTTGTAAACGCTATCTGCTTGGTTGTCTTTTTAAAAATTTTCTTTGCCCGCCACTTTTTTTCCAGAATTTTTACGCTTGAATGGCGCGACAATATGATTTTCATTGAGAAGGGAGTGAGTGTTATCATATCGTCATGTTTTTGTTTGCTTTAATTGGCTGGCTGTGTTGGAAAGAAAAAAAGGATGAGAGAGATTTGACAATAAATTGTTTAGCCATGTTGGAAAGAGAAAATGATGAGAGAGATTTGACAATAAATTTTAAAGAAAGGGAGAGAAGAGAGTTCAAAAATACACATTCATAAATAAGAGTAAAATTGAAAATTTGCTCTATAATTATTGGGATAATTGCCCCTCCTTGGTATGAGAGAATTAGGTAAAAGGGATTTATAAATAGGATCAGAATAGTATGTCTTTTGATTCTTCACATCCTTGGTGTTGGTGCCCTAATTACTTTTGTAGTTGGACATAAAAAAAATATGTTATACACTACACTTCACCGTTTTGTTTTTTTTTTTTTCATATTTAATAGGAATAAAATTGTAACATTATCATTAATTACTCTTTAGGTATACTTATAATAATGACAAAATTTTTTTAAACAATACTTAAAAAAAGAATGAGTGGATGACAATGGTTTTCTCCGTCCGTATATATAAGATCCATTTTTTGAATGAGTTTGTTCTTTTGCCTAAGATCTTTTTTTAGTTTGTTTCAATAATAAATACATTTTAATCCATTTTTCCCTCTAAGTATTAATATTGTATTCTCTCTCTCTTGCCATGATTGTATTCTCTCTTATTTATTACCTTTTATTCTCTAACACTATTTATTTACTATACATTCTTATTCATAAATAAAGGTATTTTTATTAAAAACATATATTTTTTAAATATTTATTAAATTTAACTAATTTTAACTGTTTTTAAAAATATGATTCACTTGAAAGAAGCTTTATATAAGAACGGATGGAGCATATTGAAGGAGCACATCATATAAATGCGTATAACTAAATGGCAGGCTAGCATTTTAAATGCATGGCCTCTTTTTATAGAATTCTTTCCCATTGTTTTTCCTATTTCTTATTTATATATAATTACATATGTTTTTCCTTTTTTCCGGATAAACACATATGTTTTTCGGCACATTATTTAAATTTTAAAATATCATAAATTTATAATATCTCTTTTTTTAAGTCATAATTTCTACTAGATCTAATTACATTATAATTTATATGTTCCATTTATTTTTCAAATTTATGTAATTCATGGCATGGAATATCTGCAGGATAAAAAATTTACACAACATAATCTTCTATACATAAAGTTTCATAAAATTACAATTATTATACTAAAATAAAGAAATATGATTCACTTCACTGAATCTCTTTACATATCAACAATATCTGTAATGTTAAAATTCGAACATTTTATATGATTCATGAATGGTAAGCAATATAATTAGTCTTTTCATCATGAAAAAATATAATTAGCCTTTTTTGACTTTGTATGATACAAGAAATGCACTCGATGGACTTACAAAAATACCTAGAGTGAGAGTAACGCTACTTTCCTTCTGCTTTTTTTTTTTTTTTTTTGAAACAAATAAAATTAATTTTTCATGAAATTAGTGTAGTAATGTATGTATTAATAATGAAATAAGATATATATATATATATATATATATATATATATATATATATATATATATATATATATATATATAAGAAATCTAAATCAGTATCCTGAATTATATTTTTAGGTGTATATAGTACCTTAAAGTAATTTATGATGTATGTAATATCTTGAAATATTTTTTTAGGTGTGTCCATTAACTTTAAGTACCTCTTTTATGCAATTTGGCACTCAATAGTTTAGATAATTTAGGGTGATACACATAAAAAAAAATACTTCAAGGTGATTGATGCACACAAAAATTAGTTTATGATATTAGACACATTTGAAAAAAAATAGGTCATGGTACTTGGTGCATCAGAATACTTTAGGGCACTGGGTGTACTACAAAATACTTTAGTATATTGAATGCATCTAAGAAAATATTTTAGGGCGTTGGATGCATCTTAACCCTTTTTTACTTAAAATCTTTAATTTTTGGAAAAATTTCAGAAAAATACATAACAAAATTTGAATATTTTAAATAAAATAGTTTCTACTAAAATGGATGTGAATCATGGTTCTGAAACTCAGACCGGTCACTGAGCTAGCTGGGGTACTAGGTCAAAGGTCAATAGGTTAGATCAGAGTCAAACCAGGGTTAAACTGAGGCCAGATCGATGAGGAAGTAAGGATTTTAGGGGTATTTAAATGAAATTCTGAATGAAATATTAAAAAACTTCAAAAACTAGTTGAACCATACAAAAACCGGTCGAACCATGTAGAACCCGGTCAAACCAGGGTTGACCACAAGACCAGATGAGTCAGACCGTTAATTGACCAATTTCCAACCTAAACCGACCAATTAGGTTCTCAAAACCATGATGTGAATTGCTAGTAAAGTGAACTCAATATTTAATATATGGTAGGAGAGAGAACTGATTTGATTTATAATGTTATTTTGAGATACTTTTCTTGAATTACCCCTTAATTTATATAATTAAAATATTTGTATTTTAGAATAAACGAGTGAGTAATTAATTTGTTTTTGGGAGAATTGCTGATAAATACTTTTCTAACAAATTGATTGCTGAATTCTATAATGGAAAATCTATTGCACGTAACGGAAGATATTTTGCATACAATGAAAGATTGTTTGCACATTTATATGGAAGATTTTTACATACACGAAAGATGATTTACATAAAACGGAAGATCGCTTGCACGTTTGGTAGCAATCATCAATTAATTTGCCCAAAAGTATTTTTGGGAAATTCTCCCTTTGTTTTTTTGGCCAACGAGTGAGTAATTAATAGGGAAAATCCCTTAAAATACCGTCGAAATAGGAAAATTCTGATTCAGTGTTACGAAATTCCAAAATCTCGATTCAGTGCTGGGTTAATACATATGAACAGTGCGTGGGTGCGAAAAAACGATTTTTCCCTTCAACCCTCCATCTCGCCACTTCAGAATAACAATACGAGACTCTTAATTAACGACTCTGACTTCTTGATTAACAACTCCAGTTTCTTCTTTTTTACTTTCACAATAACAACACCGGTCTTGTTATTAACAACACCATATTCTACATTAACAACTCTCATTTCTTATTTTATAGCTTCGTAATTTAAGTTTCAGGGCCAATAACAACACATCTTTCTTTATTAACAACACCGTATTTTACATTAACAATACTATATTTTTTATATACGAATATGTGAAAGAATAAAGCGGAGTTGTTAATCAAAATACCAGAGTTGTTGATTAAAAATCTCGTGTTGTTTTTCCAAAGTAGTGAGGTGGAGGGCTAAAAGGAAAAATCGTTTTTTTGCATCTGCTCACTGTTCATCCGTACTTACATAACACTAAATCTGAATTTTAAAATTTTGTAGCCATAAATCAAAATTTTCCTATTTTTACGGTATTTTTAAGAGATATTTCCTAATTAATATCTCATTATTTATTATTTGTTATGGTAATTCATGAATTGATTATTCATCCAGTTACCTTACTGTTTGACACTTTGACCCACAGATCCCATCACTACGGGCCCACTTCGCCTGTCTCCATCTCATCCCTAGTTCCCACTCAACATTTCCCGCCTCACTCTTCAGTTCATATCTCATTCCTCTCTCTTTCTCTCCACCTTTCTCCCTCTGAAGCTATGGCAAACCCTTCAGTCAACTTCTCCTTCCTTCTTCTATTCTCCTTCGCTTGCAATATCGCCGGCGCCGCCCCTTACTCCATCGGCGTCAACTACGGCATCGTCGCTAACAACCTCCCGCCTCCACCTCGCGTCGCCAACTTTCTCAAATCCCAAACCAACATCGACCGCGTCAAAATATTCGATGCCAGCCCGGACATACTTCGCGCCTTCGCCAACACCGGCATTGCCGTCACTGTCAGCGTCGGCAACGGCGACATTCCTTCTCTCTCCAAGCTTCCCGCCGCTCAGTCCTGGGTCGCCTACAACATCCTCCCATTTCACCCCAAAACCATCATCAACCGTATCGCCGTCGGCAACGAAATCCTCGCCACCTCCGATAAATCCCTAATCGCTCATCTCCTACCCACCATGAAAGCTCTTCACTCAGCTTTAACCCTCGCAAACGTGACTCACGTTCAAGTCTCCACGCCTCACTCACTGGGGATTCTTTCCTCGTCGGAGCCACCAAGTTCGGGTCAGTTCCGGCACGGGTACGACCGGGCCATATTTGCCCCGATCCTTGAGTTTCACAGACAAACCAAATCTCCGTTCCTGGTTAACCCGTACCCGTTTTTCGGGCTCCAATCCGCTCCACCCGAAACGCTGAACTATGCTCTGTTTAAACCAAACGGCGGCGTTTTTGACGAGGCAACAGGGATTAACTACACCAACATGTTTGATGCACAAATGGACGCGGTTTTCTCGGCAATGAAGAAGGTGGGATACGGCGACGTAGAGATCGTGGTTGCGGAAACGGGTTGGCCTTGGGCGGGTGACCCAAATCAACCCGCGGCGAGTGTGGATAATGCGGTGTCCTATAATGGGAATCTGATTAAGCATGTGAATTCTGGGAAAGGGACGCCATTGATGCCAAACAGGACCTTTGAGACTTATATCTTCGCTTTGTTCAATGAGAACCTCAAGCCTGGTGTTTCAGAGCAGAGTTACGGATTGTTCAATGCCGATTTTACCCCTGTCTACAACGTTGGTCTCCTCAAACATGAACAGGTAATTCCGTAATTTTCGGCTTTTTCCTTGGATTTGTATTTTTGTAAATTAGAAACGTATATGCGTTTTTCCGAGTTATGGTCTTTTTTGAAATCCGGGAGTGGCAGGTTAAGTTTGTTTGTGAATGTTCCTCCAGAGGATCTTATTTTTATTGATAGAGTAATCAAATTGGCTCATAACATCACAATTAATTTTTATATCTTTGATTATCGCTCCCTGAGAGAGGTAGATGATGAAAGAAGCATTGGATAGTTTCACATTTCTTTTGAGGTAGCTATAATGTAACGTTTCCAGTAGAATTCAAAAAGAAAAAAAAAAAATCCAGCTGTTGTTTCATTCAGGTTCCACTTTCAACATATAATAGTCAAATGCTGCTTTTATTATATTGGAAATGCCACAGTAGCCCTTTAATTTGGTTTATTTTACTCCTTAATATTTGTTTTAACAAAAATAAAAAAAAATTAGCAAATAGCAAAAGTGCAATGCTTATAATGTACTATATTCATTGATATTTTAAGAAACGTATTTTACATATATCGTTAATTTAATATGGAAATAATATTTTTTTTATTTTTTATATCAGTCTTAGAAAAGTAGGAATTTGTAGATATCTATATATCAATTTATCAGTTGTAAATTCTAATTGTTCTTTTTTGACTTGAATTCATAGTGTTCTTAATGTGAGGAATGTTTGGTTGAAATGAAATTATTTTATATTTTCTTCAATTAAACTCGTTCTTGGCTTTCAACTTTGAAGGTAAAAGTATACCCTTCATTGAAAATAAAATATGGACACATTTTCGAAAATATAATTTGTTTTAAGTACACTAGTACAGCATTTAAACTATGTCGCGGAATAATGAGCTTGTCAAGGGCTGTTTCGTCATTTGGATTCGCTTTCAGCTTATGGGAAAGCGAGAAAGCTTTTCATTGCACAAAAAGTCAAAAAGGTCGCAGGCTTTTCTGGGGCAATTTGATAATTTTATTAATATCGCACCTTTTCGGCTTTCTGCCATTTACTAATTTGGGTTAGTGTTATTAATTTGAACTGCCCTTTTTATTAAAAAGACAGTGTAGTGACCGGCCAATGAAAAAAAAAGACAGGGTTGGGTTATTAATTTGGGTTTTGATTGTGTACAGGCGGTTGTTTCCACATCCGGTCCAACGGCGACTGCACCATCGTCGGATTCAGAGACAAAGTGGTGCGTGGCGAGAACGAACGTGAGCAATGAGGCGTTGCAGAGGAACATAGACTATGTGTGTAGCAAGGGAATATTCTGTGGGCCCATAAAGGAAGGTGGGCCATGCTTTAAGCCGAACAACGTAAGGTCTCACGCAGCCTATGCAATGAACGCATATTATCAGGCGTCCGGCCGCCATGACTCCGATTGCTATTTTTCCGGCACCGGCGTGCTCACTACCACTGACCCAAGTAAGTCTTTTTAATATTTTTTCCAGTCATTATTATTTTATAATATTTTTAAATTGTTTTCTTGGCATAATTCAAAATCAATTTTTCAGATTGTTTTTTAGTTAGTTTTGTATACATTATTGAAATAACATTTTTTTTTTTGTTTTCTTAAAGTTCCTGAAAATTTGTCTTAACATTTGTTAGATTATACCGAATTTTTTTTCATTTGAATATACCGATTTTTTCTAAAACTGATGAGAATAAGTTGTCCCGGATTCAGTTTTAGTAATGAAAAAAAAAATATACACGGACTTGTCTATTTTAAAAACATACACAGATTTTTTACAAGCAAAAAAACATACACTGATTTCGCTTTATAATAAAGAAGATAATTTTTATTTTGATAAAATAAAACAAAGTGTATCTAATTTACTTTTTTTTTACCCTTTTTAATATAATTTATTGATTGTTTTTACAGACGACAAATTATGTGTTTTCATAATATTATATGTATTCTGTCCCAAAAAAGTTATGTAGTACTCTTAATTATTTTTATTTGGAACAAGTAATCTAACTAAATTATGTTGTAAAATCAATAATTAAAACAAATATATCTAATTAAAAAAAGGAGAAGAAATTAAATTGTGGGGTGGTGGATGGTGGTGACAGGTTACGAGAAGTGCCCGTATCCTGCAGCAACGGTCGGAGGGAAGGTGGGAAAAGGACCATCACAGGCAGAGACAGGTGGCAGCGTGAGATTGGGCAGTGACTCTTTTCTTCTGCATCATAATAATGGTTTAATCTTGGCCTCTGATGTAGTACTCCTATTATTACTGCACTTTTATGTGCTCTCTTAATTTTTATTTTTATTACTATTATTTGAATATTTGTCCTAGAATTTTGAATATAATTGTCATGTGATGCGACGGTGTCGTTTAAACCCTAAACAATGAAGAGAAAGAGTATTTGTCTTGGGTCCCTCATCATGTTAAGTATTGTCTTGTGAACCCACACTAGATTTTTGACCCCCAAAACAAAAAAAGTTCCCACACTAGATTTGCTCCCCGTTGTGTTATTGTTACGTGGCCCCATATTAACTTTAAATTCTTGGGGAAATTAACCGGATCCATATAAATTTTAGACACAAATATAGGGAAGATGATAGTTATGGATGGTATTGGACGGTTAATTACAATTAACAAGACGTTAAGTATTAAAATTTTATTTAAGAATCATGGTTCTTCTTTGCAATTAATGATGACTTGTTTTGACTAAAATTCCCCTAAGATTAAATGAATGGAATAGTAGTTGTGCCTTCAATTAAGTTACCATTAAAATCCATTAACCACCTTAAAGTATTTTGTAGTTTATCGAGCAATCTAAAATATTATTTTAAATGTGCCCAGCACCCTTAAAAATATTGAAAAAAAAATAGTTACAAGTGCCAGTTGCATTGTCACTTAACAGGGTTTATGAAGAGTTAAGCAATGAGGTTAGAATTTCTACTAAAAGATACTTTAAGGGAACAATTGCCCCTGAAAAAATCAATACTTTTAAGGATAAAATTGTGCCACAAAATATTTTACGGTGCTCACATGGCAAAAAAATCAAGGTGATGTTATATCTTAACCCATTAAGATATAACATCTTGTTCGCATGTTTGTGGATAATGTTGGGCGATTGCATAGTAGCAAAGCTTACTCTCAATTTTGGCATTTGAACTCATAGTATTAAAACTCAACTCAGGTGGATTAGTCAATCTAGTTATAGATTTTCAAGCCAGTCCAGTAAGGAGTTTTGGGTAGATAGGCTGGGTTAGATTTTATTTTATTTTCTCCTTTTGCCAAGCGTCGAACAACGCCATGACTAAGGGCCTAAGCCCATGCAATTATTATCGTTATTTTTGTAGTTAAAAAGAATAAAATAATTGGCCAAAAAGAGTTATAAAAATAAAATCAGATCAAATATCCATCGTTTGAACTTTTAGGTCAGGATTTAGATTTGATTAGATTTTCTGTTATTTTTTCTCCCTAATATATGTATGGGATAATTAATTTACCGGTCCGTATAATTTCAATCAATTTTTAATTAGGTCCTTATATTTTTTTTTTCCTTTTTATTAGATCCTTATACTTTCACCTATTTTAATCAGGTCCTTGTAGATTTTTTTTTTATCAAGTTCTTATTGTTTCACTAGAATTTTAATCAAGTCCTTGTAGGGTTTTTTTTTATATATTTTAATTTATTAAGTTAATTGAAATTTAAATAAGTGAATAATATTAAAATCTAATTTATGAATAATAAATTTAAATTAATAATTAATATAATTAATTAATTATAATTATATTCTGTTTTTAGAAAAATGTACAATTATAATTCAGATTTTATAATTATAAAAATTTTAATTAAAAATAAATAATATAAATATATGTTTAATAAAAAATTATGAAGAATATTAAAATAATTCATAAAAATAATGTTAAAATAAAAATATCATGATAATTTATTATTTATACGATATCAATATTTATAGAAGAATATTTAATAATATTATATTTTATATTTATAGAATTAATGAATAAGGTTTTTAGAATTTATTGAATAGATAATAAAAAAAAAAAGTAAAGGGACCTAATTAAAAGTCATGTGAAACTATAAGGACCTTATAAAAAGAAAAAATCTATAAGGACCTGATAAATAAGCAAATGAAAGTATAAGGACCTGATAAAAAGAAAAAAAAACTATAAAGACCTAATTAAAAATTAATTGAAAGTATAAAAACTTACAGATTAATTATCCCTTAAAAAATAGCAATTCATAAAGCGCCCTTCATAGTGGCTTTTGTATTCGTAAAGTTTTTCCATTAATGAAAGTATATACCTTTCCATCAAAGAAATAGCAATCCGTTGTATATACACTTTAGTAATTTTGTTTTATTGGATTCTATATGATGTGTATATGAATATTTCATTTATTATCAATTAATGCCTTTTTATTTAAATATTACTCTTTCAGAATCATATACAAATATTTTTGTATATTTTAATTAAATTATGTTATTCTAATCATAATTGAATTGACCTCAATTTAATAACCATCACTAATTTGATTGGGTTTTCAGTACATTGCTTGAACTTCTCTAAGACTCTACTTATTTGTCTGGCGCTTAACATTTGTACACTCCTAATAGTTGTCCTTGTCCTCCAATTAATTCTAAGAACAGAGGTTCCTTGTGTTGGCATAGTTCCTACAAATACACTGAGTAATCTGAGTTATGTTCAAGGTGCTGGAATAATTCATGCAGAACAATAAATTATACATCAAATATAGCATAAAATATTATACAATTATAGTGGAAGACTTCAAGAGATACCTCTTGCCATAGCTATTTTTTGATCCTCAAAAAGAATTCACGAACACTGAAAGGAATACTGCAAAATAGAAGACGTTAGAAGATTAATTGTCAGGTCACTCTTCTGACTGATTGCAACACAACTATGGCAAATGATATGAAAGTTGTAATGCCCCAAATTTTAATTAAGGGCTGATGACGATTATTGAGAACAATTTGTAAATTAAAGATTTAATTATTATATGTTTTGTGGCAATTTTGATGAATGTGCCAAAATTAGTGAGAAATTTGATAGAATGGAAAATTGTTGGATAATTAGTCAGTAATTAATGAAGAAATTAATTAATAAATAAGAAGAAATGAGTTGTGTGACTAAATGGCTTATAGAGTGGTTAGAGTAACTAATTTGGTTACTTACTTTATTAGAACCAATGAAGTGGAAACATGTGGCAAGCTTATGAATGAGAGAGAGTGTTGGAAAGTCAAACTTTATATTTTAATGATTTTCTCTCTCTCTTCCCTCCCTCCTTTTCGCTGAACAAGCATGGAAGAGGGAGTATCATCATTTCTTCACCTTCTCCATCACTCTTCTCTCTCATTCTCTCTCTCCATTTCCGGCGTCATTGTTGAAGAAGCAAGAGGAAGAAAAGCTTGAGATTAAGGTGAGTAAATGATCTCTAATGCAAAAACTTACTTCTTTAATGTTTTTCCTTGGGTTGAGGGCTCCATTTTGATGGTTATATTTTCCATTGGGTGGTGTTTGAGCACAAAAGAAAATCTACAGTTTGGTGAATCAAGGAACTTCTTTGGGAAAACTGTAGAGGTGAGTGAGATACATCTTTCTATCTATGTTTTGTGACAAATGATGAACCTTTGAATTTTTGGAATTTTTAGCCATATTTTCGAAAATTAGGGTTATTGGGAGTTTGGCATGATATGGTTATGGTAATGTTGTCTTGAAGTGTGTTTTGGATAGTTAGAATTGGTTTGAGGTTGAAATGTGAAGTTTGGAAATTTTGGGATTTTGGTGTTGAATGTGGTCTAAAACCAAAACATGATAATGGAATAAGAATTTGGTAGTTTTGATGGTTCCATTGGATTCCTTATGCAACTTTATATGGGAGTAGCCTTGGTTTAGTGTTTGGAATCATTAGAATCACTTGGGTAAAAATTGAGAAATGCTGTCAACTCTGCTGCATTTTTGTCTTCTGATATGCATCACTTAAGTGATGAGGAGTCTCACTCGAGTGAAGCTTTGCATATTCTCTTTTCCCTTCTGTTTTTCTGTTGCACTTTCACGCAAAAAGCCAAGAGTGTTGTCTCACTTGCGAATGTCATAGGTTATCACTCGAGTGAAGGTGTATTTGACACTATGAACTCGCATTTCGGGTTGTCACTCGCGGTCAATTTTCAAGAGTGTGTCTTAACACTCGCGGGTGTTAAGCCATCACTTGAGTGCTTTGGTCCCTGCTCGAGTGATGTTCTCCTCTGAAAGTTGCTTGTGCTCTCAGGTGAGCACTTCCTGACCCTCACTTTGTGAAACTCGGGTGAGCATTAGGCTATCACTCGAGTGATCTGGTTCATGCTCGAGTGCAGCGATCATTTCTGGTTTATGTCATTGCTTTCTGCTCTCGGGTAATCACTTCCTGAACCGCACTCTCTAGAACTCGAGTGAGCATTTGTCTATCACTCGAGTGTTGCTTCCAAGACTCAAGTACAAGTCCATTATCACTCAAGTGAGGCCTTATTCACTCGAGTGCAACAGTGAAAAACCAGTACTTGTGCTTCCAAAAAGGGATATTTGGGATAGTTCTTCCTGTAATATCCTGGATTGTAATCAAGGATTAATAATTTCAAAGGGATGTAATTAATGTTAATTAAGCACTTTTGAAGAATATTATGTGAATTGTAATGTAAAATGTGCTTGGTGATAGTTTTGTAAGCATTGTGATAATCAGGGGCAAAATGGTAAATTTACCGACAATTGGACAGTTATCGAAGAGGAAACTCATTGGTAATTGAGATCAATGGCTAGGATTGAAAGAGCAAGAGGTGGAATCTTGTGCATGCAAATCTATGTGAAATCATAGTAGGGAGAACAAGATGGTACCAAGTGTCAAGATATGGACCATGGATGAGGTCAAAGTTTTCAAACTCATTCTCTCTTCCTCCCAAGTCGGCTAAGTGTATAGAAAGAATGGAAATGTGATCATCTTCATCAATATTTCACTTCTCTCTCATCCTCCTCCATTTTCGCCAAGAACAAGCAAGAAAGAGAAAGAAGAAGCTTGAGTTTTAGGTAAGGTTTTGTCCCTAAATGCTCAACTCACCTTCATCAATATTGTTCATGAGGTTGAGGCCTTTATTCCTATGGTTTCAGATTTTTGATTTGTGGTGTTTGAGAACTTGTGGAAATTTGGAAGTGAGGGAAACAAGGAACTAGCTTGGGAAGAAGTTAAGGTGAGTATTTTGAACCTTTTGGTATATTCATTGTGGTTAGTGGTTTAGTTTTGGGAATTTTGAATTTTTGCCCTGATTTTTGGTCTAATTTGAATGCTTGAATGGATTAGTGTGTTGTGTAGAATGTGGTGTTAAATTGTGTCTTTGAGCCATGGGAGTTGATTTGGAATTTTGGAATGGAAGGAATTGCATTGTGGTGGATTGTGTGTATGTTGTGTTGATATGTTAAGATTTCTGTGGAACATCTCTAAATGGAAGGAATTTGATTGTTTTGATGGCTCCAATGGATTCCTTGGGAAAAATTGGTGTGGGAATGGTGTTTCATGTGAAAATGGGAACCATTGGAAGCAATTGTGAAAAACTGAAAATCTGTCCATTGAAGGTCTGTGCTGGGCAGTCTTTTTGTGTGGGCGTTTTGAATAGGCTAATGATGTTAGAAAATTATGAAACTTTCCAGTTTTGAAGTTCACTTCCCAAGATTCAAAATGGACATAAATTTTGTGTCATTTCGCTTTGTGAGCTTGAAGTTTGAACTGTCCAAAGTTTGGCATCAAAACTGGACCCTTTTTTGGCACAACGTTAGGTTTTTGGTAAATCTGGACTTTTGAGGTGATTTCCAGTAATGGCCAATATTTTTCCTAGAAAGAGGACTTAAATAGCTTTCATTTGGCTTTGGAATCACCTTATTTCGATTTTTCCTGAATTAGTTATGATTTTTGGAAGTTCAGCCATGAAACAGAATTTTCTTGGCCGCGGCCCAAATGTTTCTGGGCAGATTTTGGCCGCAGCCAGTGGATTTGTGGGCCGCGGTCAACCCCCAAAAATCAGTGTTTTGTACTTTTGAAATGTGGTTTTTGGTATAGCCTTTTCCAACCTTTTAGGCATATGTTTAGACCTAAAATAGTCGCCTAAAGAGTTCAAATGATAACCAACTTAAAGTATTATAGAGATAAGAACTTGGGAAAGAGATTAACGGGTTGTCCCTAACTTGGTTTACAGGATTTGATATTTGCCGTCCTCGTGAGTCCGCTGTGCCAAGAAACGTCGGGAAAGGATCAGGTAGTGACTCTCTCCCTTATACTATGTGTAATGCTCTGTATGTGTGTGTTATCACTGTTTTGTGATGAATCTTTGATGCTGTTGCGGTTACAGCTGGTGATAGCTGTCGTTTACAGCGTAAGCTGTCGTGATGTTGATTACAGCAAGAGCTGTCGTATTGTGTATACAGCCGTGAGTGCTGTCGTTTGTGGTGAAAACCATGTATCTTTGAGATTGTTGCTGCTGTTGCTGTTTGTGATTTATGTACATGCTTTATGTTATGCATTGTGTGAGTGGTTTGTTACTACTAATCTCGAATCTCATTCTTTCCTATAACTAACATTTCAGACAGGACGTATGGCTCAAAAGAGAAGAGGCCAACCCGAAGCAATTAGGACTTTTAAGGGTATATTTGATCTTGAAGATGTTGGTTATCTATTTTGAACTTGGGATTAATGTATATTTTGAAATATGAATTTTATATTCGATTTTGGTTGTGTAATCCCCTAGTGGATACTTATAAACCCTCAGGTTATATATGTATAGAACCCGGGAGTTGCCGGGGATATGGTTATACACTCTGATATGATTGAATGTATATTAACTGCACAGGTAATTATATTCGAATATTGAAATTGAGACCGAGATAGGAAAGAAGTTTTGAAAATTTTGGTAAAGTCCCTACTATAAAAGGTAGTTTTAAATGAGTTTTGAACTATTTGACGGTCTCTAAACCAATTTAATTAAGTGATATTGAATTATAATTACGTGTTTAAAGTCAGGGGGTTACACTTCCAACCCTTTAGGGTTTTTGTTAAAGGAATTTGTAGCTTCCTAAAGGACAATAATGATAACCAATCTAAGTGTTGTGAAGTCAATTAAGTATTGGAATAGAGAATGACACTTCGTCCCTAATTTTGAATTATAGGATTCGATATTTTCCCTACTCAGAAGAGACCAGTGCTAGAGCACGTGCGGAAAGACCAAGGTAATGACTTTTCTCTCATGCTGTGTATGATGCTTAGTATGCATGACTTATCATTGTTTTGTTGTGAAAATCTTTGGCATGAGGCCATTGTGAACATGTGTATGTTATCTGTCATAGGGCATTACAGCGTGAGCAGTTCAGCGCGAGCAGTCGTAGGGGGTGATGATTATCACACCTACCCCTGCCGCTGTATCTGCCATTGTAATTGCCGAGGCTATGTTGTGGAATCATGGATTCCTACTTTAAGAATATGCCAGTGTGGCTTGAATGTAATGTGAAATATTTTATATGGATCCCAGCTGTGGTGATATATGTGATCTGAACATATGAATGTGCAAATTGCAATATAGCGTGAGCAAACGTAAGGGTGACGCACATCATACATGCCCTTGCCACTGTAACTGCTGTTGTAGTTGCTATGTGTTGTGTGATAATTTGCTTTCACGCTTTGTGGTTGTGCATACTATGAGTGATTTGACACTACAAGGATTCGTTAGAATCTCACTCTCCCAAACAAATTCCAGACAGGGCTGGCGGTTCCAAAGAAAAGCAGGTGACGAAGGGCGAATAGAGCTCCAGGCTAGGAGTTTTATTTTGGATATTGATTATCATAGTTTTATGTATTTTGGATATCTGACGGGAAACAATTGTATATTTTGGAATTGTGGCATAGTTTTGTGTAATCCCCTAGCTAAGGGAAAATGGATTATGGGCATTTATGCCTTGTAAAACCCTTATTTGATTAATGGAACCTGAGTGTGTCGGGAAATTATATTGTACTCTGATATTTATAAATGGAATTGAATTGTACGAGCCATTTGTGTATTGAAATGTGAATATGAAACCGTTGTTGATCAATTATCAGAAAAGTTTTTGTGAACCCTGGTTTGGGAAGTTTAATTTTAATAAGTCACAAATCATCGTACGGTCTCTAATTCCACATAATCACTTATTTACAAACTAAATCTCGGCCTTGGTTGGAAGGGGGTTACAAAAGCCTTCACCAGTCAGGGAACCTCAGGGAACAGTCTAGGTTTTCCAACACTAATATTTAGACGGCCGTAAAACTTAATTGTATATTCCACAATCATAAATAATACATAAATAGTCAGTCAGCAAATTACCCTAATCCTGAAGTTGAGCCTGGATCTAACTTATAGGCTACACTCAGGATATTTTAATTAATCACCTAATTAATAATAACTAATAAATACATCATAATAAATTAAAATATCTTACATAAAGACGCTATCATTAAGAGTTATTCCATAATCATCGTCTGATAGGAACCGGCACTCCTCATGATAAAATGGACCTTTCCTGAAGATACAGGATGAACAGAAAAGCAAAATATAAAGCAACTAGCAGGCAAAGATAATATGAGACGAAGACAAAGGGCCGAAACCCTCAAACGTGGAAGAAAGTGCTCGAGATTTCTGGGTGTGATGCCTTAAACCTCTACAAACTTTGCCTTTTATAGGCAGTGAACCAAGACACCCGTTGGACAACACTTCAAAACCCATTAAACTCGTTGATGGCACTTTAAACCTTGATTACAAATGCCAGACACAATAAACCTTTTGTTATGTACGTGGGGATTTGAACATTAGGAGACATCTGGTTAAAGTAAAATAAAATCTGATTTATGGCTCTTGTAACCGAAACATTAAGGTCTAAAAATTGGAGGCTTCAAAATTTGGGTTTACCCGGTAAGCCATTTTGATAAAACAAATTTTAGATTTTTCCAAAAAATATTTGTTAAAAAGTGCTCAGTTCATAGTTATTTGCAACAAAAACATGTTGATTTTCCTAAAATACACCATCTTTTACCATGATTACTCTTAATAGATTCTCCTTAATGTGTTCAATCAAAAGAGATACTCTAAAAAAAAATATAAATTTTGGAAACAAAGTGAATTAAAGTCTTATATTTAAGACCACATTCAATCTTTAATTAGCTCTTATACTAAATATCAGAGGTAATAGACCATATCTAGAATGACTAGTGTTGCATTCCTCTTTGAAAACTTTGGTGAGAGCGTGGAGGATTTGACAATGCCATTTCACCATAATTTTCATAGAAATAGCATAGTTACTTGTCTAAGTAATTCGATTTCTTAATTCTATTAAATGACTATTTTAACCTCTAATTCTAATGTCATTAAGAAAGGTTGACGAAGCATCCTAAAATGTTGTGATTTGCATGTTCAGTTCTATTGGCGATGATAGCTTGTCCTTGCCACTATTTTGCAGCATTATTCCCTGTGGTTCCTTTTTATGAGATATCATTTGTTGAATATGTATATTCCTTTTCATATGAAAGGTATTCAAGATGTCTAAACATCTAATACATTTTTTTTTTAAAATTTTATCTTCAACTAATTAATGTCCCTCACGTTACACTCTTCCCCACTCATTCCCTTTTATCACATTTTCTACTCATTTTCTCTCACCCACCCACTGTTTAGAGAACCAGACCGGATTGGCCGGTCGAACAATCGGCCTATCATTGAAGCGGGCTGGATATATGCGTTGGACCTTTTTTTTGTGGGAGTGGTTTTGGGCTGTCATTTAGCCACTTTTGGGCTGTCAATGGTTATTGAGCTGAAAACCAGACCAATTTTTCAAAAATCGTCCGGCCCAATAAAAAAGAGGGAAATTCTTTTTTCTGCAATTTTTTTATATTTGATGCTAAAAAGAATAAAAAAATGGCATATAAATTTTAGATATGTTACTTTATTTTATTTATATTATATGTTATTAATTTTAATAATTTGGTTTGTTGCAAACTATTTTATAAAAATGTTTTCGAAGAAAAAGGCAATGAGGTTGATCCTCAAGCTAAGGATGAAATTAGAAGCACTGGGATTAGATTGAAGGTCTTAATTTCGGGTCATTTCCTTAAGAAATTGATGACATTTACCACTCTAGTCGTATTTATAAGTTTATTTTAACTAAATTTTACATACCAAGGAGAGTTAGTTAACTTAATGATTATGAGGTAAATTTAAAATTATGCCCTCATTTTTATGAATGGGTGTTTTTCAACTCTTTCTTCTCTATCTATCTTTAAATTATTTCTTCATATATACAATAAATAAGGGTAAAATTATTACAATCTCATTTATTACATTGAAACTTGATTTATAAATAGAACCAAACTTTTTTTGTCAGAAAAACTTATAAATATGACCGGAGTGGTATGGTCTAAATATCTTTCAAGAAACTCATGTTTTGATCAATCAAGAGCCACCAATATTTGACAAGTCATGAAATCATTATTGTTAATACATTTTGTTAGGTTGATGATTGATTTAATGTTCTTCCTTAAATGATATTTTGTGACTTTATTAACTTCATATGAAATTATACTGAAGATTAATTGTAATAAATAATATATATTATTTTTAAATTTAATTATTACGTCACTGGTCCGACCGAACGGCTCGACCGTTCCAATTGGTTGAACCATGACCCCCTGACCTTTTCGACTTAACGTCCGGTCCGACTTTAAAAACATTTCCACCCTTTCTTATAAGTGTCTTTTTGGAAAACTAGTTTCATTTTTTTAATATATTTATTGTTTTTAACCAATTTTAACCAACTTTTTAATCCACGTAATTTGGTTATTTGTATCTTATAAAAAGGAATAGAGGAGTATTTTATAGGCATATGCATTTTTTTTCAGGCAATATTGAGTGAGGTATTAGTGGTATTAAATGTAGGTACATCTTTTAGTAGTGAAAATTTGAATTTCCACAATTTTTTTTTTTTCAAACAACTTGCATCATTTTCTCACTTCCTTAATTATTGTTTGAGTTTAGTTACATTCAACACACTAAAATAATTTTTACCAACACTCATTATTTTAAGGGTTTTTTTTTCTTGTATCCAGTACTATATATATTTTTTTTCTAGTAGCACTCATCATCATAAAATAATTTTTTGGTACATTCAGCATTATAAAAATATTTTTTCAATAGTACTCAACATCCTAAAATTTGGGGTTTGTGTTAATAATGTAAAAATATTTTTAGAAAAAAATTGCACCAAAATTACTTTTATTGGGTGATAATAGAGAAATATTTAAAATAATTTTTAGGAAAAAAATTGAGTGAGATATTAGTGGTATTAAATGTAGGTACATCTTTTAGTAGTTAAAATTTGAATTTGCACCATTTTTTTGTCAAACAACTTGCATCATTTTCTCACTTCCTTAATTATTGTTTGAGTTTAGTTACATTTAGCATACTGAAATAATTTGTACCAACACTCAATATTTTAAGGGTTTTTTTCCCTATATCCAGCACTCTATATATATATATATATATATATATATATATTTTCTAGTAGCACTCATTATCATAAAATAATTTTTTGATACATTCAGTATTGTAAAAATATTTTTTCAATAATACTCAACATCCTAAAATTCAGGGTTCACATTAGTAATATAAAAATATTTTTAGAAAAAATTGCACCAAAAATTACTTTTATTGGGTGATAATAGAGAAATATTTAAAAGGGTTTTACTTCCATCAACAGATTAAATTCAAGTATTATTAAACTCAAGTGAGATAGTTCTTCTATAAAGTTTTTGGTGTTTACACAAATTTAAAGTGGTTATAACACTTTAACTGGAACCAACACTTGTTGGTCACTTAGAAAACTTCTATTAAACTGGAAATTCAAAAATATTTAAAGGACAATACTTCATCCATTCTTAATATATATCATCTTCACTGCCTTATTATAATATAATATGGTATTAATTTTGTGTAAAAATAATTTTTTTTCAACTTTATTTCTATTCAAGAGTATAGAATAACAGAGTTTCTCTTAACAAACTTTAATAAAAGCAAAAAAAAAAAAGTAATTTTTAAAAAGTTTTAATTAATTACTCCTCTAGTAATTTATATATCCAACCACCAATTTCTATTTAACATCTTTGTGAAAAATGTATCGATTTTGATTGAAAAAAAAGAAAGAGAATAATAATTTTATGGAAAACGAATTAATTTGTAATTGTAATTTTTTTGAATCATTTATTGATCTATTAATTAATTAAATTTTATGTTGGAGGATATATAAACAGGATTGAACCCGTAACCACTTGTTCGATTTGGACGCAAGCTCTCAACCCCCTGGGCTGGGAGGGGCTGGCAGTTAATTTCTAATTTGATAACCCTAAAAACTGCTTTCATTTGGTAAATTCCTTTTCAGGTTCGGCATCCCACACTTGGCTGAGCTCGCCGTCGATAGCCGTCCTCCGTTGTCAGCCCTCCGGCGAGTATTGAAGAAGGTACGAACTTCGTCTTCTCCAAAAGTCCGGTGAGACTGATTTGTTCAATCTGGCTTTGAACTTGCTCCCCGCGTTATCTGTTCATTATTAACCCTGTGTCGGACGCCGTCGCTGCGTTTCTTGCTTTGCTTTAAATTTTTTCACTTTAATTAATTGTAAGATCGTAAACTGCAAGAGTCTTGTTAGTGTTTTTCTTCAGTGGCTTGGTGGAGTTGCCTAAATCAATTGGCTTACTAAGGCAGCTTCTTAAAGTGTCTAGAACAAAATTTACAAAGGGTATGATATCACTAATGCATGTTTCATAGATTTCAGTTGAGGGTGTCTTTTGATCAATCTCCTCCTCAATAATGTGAGGTGGTGGATGATGAAAGAAAAGTGTTTCTCACTGTTTTGCATCTTATTTCACAAAGCAGTTTCTTAACCGCTAGCATGCAGGAATATAGCTGCTTGAATAGATTGTTCATCTAAAAACTTTTATAATGTTGCATTTCTTGTTATCATTTCTGTCACATAATCATCTTTTTCTTGTATCAGAATGATTGCATTGTTTACCCTTCTATTGGAAATTTTGCTTATCTTTATAGGCATTGAGTTTCAGGTTACGTAGTCATCAATAAGCTTTTAATGCATTTATTTTTATCAAACTTGATACTTATGGAATGTTGATTAGTCTTAACAGTGAGTATGCTTCTTGTTTGGCAGAAAGGAGCTTGTAACTTGTAAGCATTGCTTTACAATCAGTGATGCTGAGTAGCTGGCCATAGGTTTTGCATAGGGCTTCTGTTCTTTCTTAAGTTTTCTCATCTACCTGCTCTTTTCCATGAATCCTTTGCAAAACCAAAGCACCAGAAAATCCACTTTAAAATCAAACTTAAAGGCGAAAGCCAAAAAGAAGAAGAAGAACCATGGAGATATTGAGGTTCAAGTGGTAGAAGTCCTATCAGACCTATCTTTTGGTGTGGCAAAAGTTGCTATTTCAAAGATCTGTCAGTCGACTGGCTTTAAAAGATCCCAGCTCTGTGCTCTCGAAACCTTTACTAATGTTGCTGTAAAATATCTGGAAGCCATTGGTAAATCAGCTGCCTCTTCTTCCAATGCCTCAAGTCGCACCGAATCCAACCTCTTTGACCTCATCAATGCTGTACATGATGTATGCTCTGTTCAGGGATTTCCCACAGGTTCAGAGATGCATAAACGTGAGCTGCTTAGATCTGGAGCATTGAGAGAGATTATGAAATTTTCCAACCTTACAAAAGAATTGTCATGTGCAAAGCCATTTCCTTGCCCGAGTTTTTCTCAATGTCAAAATCCAGTACAACCCATTGATTCAAACACTTCCACAGGTTGCCATAAACCCAATCTGCGAGGTTCTCACATACCAAGATGGCTGCCAGATTTTCCTCCCGAAAGCTCATACAAGGATTGCGATAAGGTGATTAAGGAGAGGAAAAACGGTGAAAAATTGTGGGAACAGTCAATTCCATTGGAAATTTGTGGTGATAGCATTGAGGAAAATAGGAAAGTGTTTCAGACCAATGAGGTTTGTGGGAAGGAACTCAATGATGGAAGGATGGAGCTGGCAAAAGAAAGAGGAAAATTAAAGTTTAACATTGGAAGGCAGAAAGAGCGAGCTTTTGGGTTAGGTGTGAATATGAACAGTGGTTTTTGTAGAGGAGGCAAACGTGTGTGTTGGAATCACAGTGAAATGAATGATATGTTTGAGGATCGGGCGATGATTTTAAGAAAAAAGAAGCTAGTTGATACTAATTTATGAGCCTGATATATTTCGACTTTGATTTGAAAGTGGAAAGTTGTAAGCCTCCACGAAGAATTTTGCAGCACTAGATGATTCTAGGTATATTCTGACATTCTCCATGAAGTTTTTAATTCAAATTCTCTACAATTGTAGAAGTGATTATGTGTATAGTGTTCTTAAAAGGACAGTGTGTAAAAATGAAGTATGACAGTGGAGAATCTGGTTTATGGCATGTTACATTGAAATTAAAAAGCTTAATTTGTTATGAATAGAGATATTTGTGTGGATGTCCATCTCCCCATTCCTTCTCATTCATGAAATTTATACCTTCTTTATTGTTAATTGTTTTACATTTGACGAGATGAGGCCTTTAAGTCCTAGTCATGTCCTATTATCTCTATTTTTCTCTAGAGCGAGATCTTTTTGGTAATAATTTATCCAAATATCTTATTTTGATATAACACAACGACGTTATGTGATCCATGTAGCCGACTTAGTGGGATAAGGCGTCGTCGTTGTCGTTCTCTTTATTTTTCTCCATCTTTCTGGCTTTCCAATTTATAACATTTCACAACATAGTTTTATCCATTCCTTTATATTGCTTTTTGCAGTTCGATGGCCAGGGTCGAACCGCAGTCCAATTCCAACTAAAAAAAGTTACTTGAGCTGGGAATGTTTTGATACACAAACGGTATGTAATAGGCATATGAGATCAGGTGCCTAAGTCGGGCATGGATAATTGGATAGGTCTTCACCATAATGTAAAAGAAATTGTATCTATCTTTATCTTTCTTTAGGACAAAATTACTTATGAAATCCTCATGGAGCAGGAAAAACCATCATATGGGATCATTGGGAAAAGAAAGTGTTTGGATTGGAGGAATTGTATGCTGTCATTTTGAGCAGCACTACAAAAATTTAGGTGCTCAGTCTTCTGAAGCTATAAACTCCTTGGTGAACTGTTGTTAAAGCTGCGCCTTTTTTTTTTTTCAGTAGGAAATTTGTTGTTGAAAATATTTTCCCCCCGTTTGATACTCTGTTTATTGTTGAGTGAAAATTCTATTATCATTAATTTGTGCATGGTTTTCAAGGCCTTAACTGCTCAACATTTTTAGAAGCTAAATAGATCTCAGCTCTTACTTAGTGAACTACATTTGAATTGAATATGTTGGCATAAGCTTTAATCCCCACCTTTTCGGTTTTTAATTTTTGTATTTTTTTTAAAAAAAAAAAAATTGGCCAGCGCACTGTTTATAGGTACAGATCGAACCCGTAACAAGTCCCTTCAAAGGGTAGCCTGCGTGCCATAATGCCATTGCACCACAAGGTGTTGGGAGCAAGGCTAACGTCTTTTTTGAAAGATAATGTGTTTCTCAGATTAAACTTAACAAATTCATCATACTTCAATTGGAAAACTTATTTATTCGCTTTCATAAATTAAATCACGTTTTTGAAAATATAAAATATTTAAATCACATCTAATTATGAAAACATTGCTCATCGGCCATGAGGACAGGGAAGAGGGCCAAGCGAAGGACTTTTTCCCCCCTCAAATTTTTTCAGGCGCAGTTTGGTCAAGATATATATATATATATATATACAGGGTGGAAAAGGACCAAGATCCTGTAAAATAATGGCTTTCCAAGTCCTTAAGCAAAATTTCTCATATTCAATCCAAGAAAATTTTTAGAAGAATGACTTTTTAATAACAAACCACAATTCTACAACTCTATTACATACATATATAAGAGAAATATAATTCTCTCAAGAAATATATTTAAGAATTCAGGTCCAAATATATATATATATATATATATATATATTTAAGAATTTGTGTACTTAATACCGTACAATTGCCCATGTCCAAGCATCATAATATTAAACAGAAATGAAACTTAAAAAATACCCACATATTATATTAGCAAAAATCATGCTTATAACATTCAGTCTGGTCTGAGCATAGTAGAGCAATACATGGGATTTGCCAAATTCACTACATACAAAAGCCAAGGCAAGCATTCAATATATTTTCATCACCTCTAATATAATCACAAAAAAAAGTTTGAAATATCAAAAAGACAAAATGCCTCAGGAAATAATAATATGCTTATTTCCCACAGTTAAAGCCATGACAAACAGAGAGAACTATTATGAGGATGAGTGCTATTAGAATTCCCAGCACGATCAGCTTGACCTTCATGTTTTGCAGCCACATCTTTCTACGTATTTTGGTCCCCGAGTTCCTGAAGTCTTGTGCCTGAGAAGGAAAAAAAAATCCAGTCAAGAGACTCGGGATGATTTCATACTATCAAACTCCCTTTTCTTCAATATTCATGGTATCTATCATAACATTCATCACAATAATATCTATCCTTTCATTCATTACTTTAAATTATATGGTCATTTGTTTTGTTTATAGAGCATAACATCGTATAACATATGTCGCCACCTTTACTTATTGGATAAGGCTTCTTGTTATTGAGGTGGGTGAACTTTTTGTTTTTTTGTTTTTTTCAATTTTTCAAACCTAAACAGATTGCATCTAAAAATAAATTACACGTATGTACAAATCTCCCTCTTATTTTCCAAATTACACACAAACTTACCCTAAAAAGCAAGACTAAATTACACAAAATTCTATTGAAATTAAAAGGCTTCTCTTTTGTTTATACTTTTTTCCATGGAAGGTCAGGGCATATTTAGAGAGAGAGAATTTGTTTCGGTAATTTTAACAAAATCAATAAAAATTGTTTAGTTTATCCTTTGTTTGCAGAGTCAATATGAATTTTAGACACAGAAGAAAAGTTCATATAATTATAGGAAACTTTCAAAATAGGTCAGTACTATCAATTTTGAAAATAAAAGAGACTTGTGTACTTTCATGAAAACCCAAGAGAAGTCTTAGTAATTTTAACAAAACTTAGGAGATACCTATGTAATTCACCTTCCTTTTCTTAGACGAAATGTGATAATTATTTTTAATCCATAGAGTTACTATTTTTTTTTTCCGATTGTACTGTTCTTTCCATTTCATTTCATTCTATTAGGAATGCCAAATTCTATCAGGTATACCAAATGGGCCCTACACATCAATGTCATCCTTGAAAATCACAACCAGCGGTTTTGTACTCACTAATGATCCAGATCATGCATATGGAAGTTTCATAAAAACAACACCATTCAAACACAAAATAACAGGGCCATTGCACATGCAAGCAGTTTCCCACACCAACCTGGTGATTAAGGTTCTCAGTCTTGTCCACCAGAAGCTCTATCTTTTCGCCCCGGTCTAGAACCTAAAATAAATTATAAACATGTAAATGTCATCAGATAAAATGGCATCATACATAAGATACTGTTGAAGGTTATGTTAATAAGAAAAATAAAACTGCACTTTTTCCATTTTTTCTTCTGTTATATACAACCATCTGAGATCTCTGCTTATCCATGTAACACATGGTTGGATTTACAGGTGCCAGTATGACATGGGGAATTAAAATGTCCTTACACCGTTCCAATGCATAAAATTTGTTAGCATCAAGAATGCACAGAAATATAATTTGGAAGAAAAATTAACAACTAGAACACATCTTGCATGTTAAATTTTGCTCTTTGAAAAAATTGACTTTGAAATTTAATAATTGGAAGATACATTTCAATCAAGGACAATCAGATATGAAAATCAAATTAAATAAAAAACGCATCAGCTTCCTAACAAGCAATTATCATTTCAGAACTATAAAACATAATGAAGTGAATGCATTTTCGTCCAGCAAAAAAATTTAAGCCAATAATATTTTCTCTGCATATTTAATGGCTTATAGAGCCTTCATTTCATTGATACTAAATGAGAAGATTACAAACATATATATAGGAAAGATAAAACAGAGTGAAATGCGAAATAGGAAACAGAAGAGAAGTGGTGGAGCGTTGTTGAGTGATTGACGGAAGAAGGATAGAAGAGATTCAACAATGTCATGCTACAAGTCAGAGAGTGAAGGATTTGTTCTTGACTTTTAACACTCCCCCTCAAGCTGGAGAGTATATGTCAATCATTCCCAGCTTGCACCGAAATCCTTCAAATTTAGTTCTGCCTAGTGGTTTTGTCATTATATCTGCAATCTGGTCGTCAGATCTGATATAAGACAGACTCATGATGCCTGCTTCAATTTTCTCTTTAATAAAGTGTCTGTCTATCTCAACATGTTTTGTTCTATCATGATAGACTGGATTCTTAACCATTTCAATGCTGGCCTTGTTGTCACACCAAACTTGTATTGGTCCTTCATGCGGGATTCCCAACTCTTTTAGTAATCTGATGACCCAAATTCCTTCGCGTACTCCATTGTTAACAGCTCTCAGTTCTGCTTCTGCACTGCTTGTTGACACCACAGTCTGTTTCTTGCTTCTCCATGTAACCAAATTTCCCCACACATATGTGCAATATCCTGAGACTGACCTTCTAGTTTCCCTGTCTCTGGCATGATCTGCATCAGTGTAGATTTCAATATCTCTGATATTGCCTTTCTTAAAGAAGATCCCTCTTCCAGGATTAAGCTTTAAATAGCTTAGGATTCTGTACAAGGCTGCCATGTGTTCTTTCTGTGGTTGATGCATGAATTGACTTGCTATTCCAACTGCATGACTAATATCTGGACGTGTGTGGGTCAAGTATATGAGTTTCCCAACAAGTCTTCTATATCGTTCAGGATTGACTAGGACACCATTTGGTTTGATTCTGAGGTGACACCCTTCTTCCATTGGTGTTCCTACAGGTTCTGCTCCTAACATTCCTGTTTCATGCAACAAATCTAGGGTATACTTCCGCTGAGATACATTGATGCCCTTTTGAGTTCTTGCCACTTCCATGCCCAGAAAATACCTCATTTGTCCAAGATCTTTCACCTGGAACTCAGTTGACAAATCTTGTTTTAGTCGAGAAATGGATCCCTCGTCGTTTCCTGTAATAACTATGTCATCCACATAGACAATCAAGATAGTGACTTTGTTATTATTCCGTTTAATGAACAAAGTGTCATCTGCTTGTCCCTGAGTATACCCAAGCCTTTTCATCGTTCTGGTGAATCTTCCAAACCATGCCCTAGGAGATTGCTTAAGTCCATATAATGACTTGTTAAGTTTACACACAGAGTTGTTAGGAGCTATAATTCCATCTGGAATCTCCATGTAAACTTCTTCTTCCAGGTTTCCATTCAAGAAAGCATTTTTCACATCTAGTTGGTGCAACGACCAATCTAGGTTGGCTGCTATTGATAGTAGCACTTGGATGGTATTAAGCTTGGCTACTGGAGCAAATGTCTCCTGATAATCAATTCCGTACGTCTGGGTATATCCTTTTGCAACAAGTCTAGCCTTGTATTTGTTGATACTGCCATCAGGATTGAACTTCGGAGTGAATATCCACCTGCATCCTACTGGTTTCTTTCCTTTGGGAAGAGTTGTAATCTCCCATGTTTTATTCTCCTTGAGTGCCCTTAATTCTTCTTCAACAGCTTGTTTCCAATTTGGATCAGCCGTAGCTTGTTGAAATGTGTGTGGAATTTTTATCTGTGCACTGTTTACGACAAAGCTTTGCATTTTTGCAGACAGATTACCATATGAAACAAAACGTTGAATTGGATGTTGAGTACAAGATCTTACCCCTTTTCTCAATGCAATTGGCCAACCCAATTCTTCAGGATTTAATCCCGGATCGGAGTCACGGTCGTTCCTTTGAATAGGAGAGATTGTACTACCGGTGTTTGACTCATCTCTAACTCTCGACTCGTTCCCTTGTTGTGATTCAGTATCCATCCTTGAATTGATTTCCACATGTGTTTGCAGTTCAGGTTGCAGTTCAGGTTGAGGTGGACTATGATGTGATTCAGAATCAAGTTGGGTAGGAGTAGGTTGGCTTGTGGGTGCAAATGAGTCAATGGTGGTTATAAGGTTAGGTTGTGGTGGTGACAATGATGATGTGTGTGGTAAGTATTTGGAGGTAGATTCTTCCAAAATTAGCCATTCACTATTGTTATACTCCCCCTGAATGGGTAATTTGGGATAATATGCTTCTTCTTCAGAGAAGACGGTATCCCGGGAGATTATAAGTTTCTTGGAAGTAGGACAATAGCATTTGTACCCTTTTTGAGTAGAGGAATAGCCAAGGAATATACATTTGTTAGCTCGGGCAGCAAATTTATTGCCATCATTTTTGTGAACAAAGACAACACAACCAAACACCTTTGGAGGTAATGAATTGATGAGTGGGCAATTTGGAAAGTGTTTAAGAAGTTTTTGGATAGGAGTGTCGTAATTGAGAACTTTAGATGGCATGCGGTTAATGAGATAAGCTGCCGTGAGAACGGCATCACCCCAGAAGATGGTAGGAACATTTCGTTCTATTAGTAGGGTTCGGGTTACTTCCAACAAGTGACGGTTCTTTCGTTCGGCCACTCCATTTTGTTGAGGGGTGTAAGGACAGGAAGTTTGGTGATGAATTCCTTGCTGATCAAGAAATTCTTTAAAGGTGTTGCTCATGTATTCCTTGGCATTATCACTTCGTAGTACCTTAATGGAAGCGTTGAATTGGGTTCGCACAAAGGTATAGAATTTTTGAAATACTTTAGCTACTTCGGATTTGTCTTTCATTAAATAAACCCATGTGGTTCTAGTGTGATCGTCTATGAAAGTAACGAACCATCTAGCATTGGTAAGGGTTTTTATTCGTGCAGGACCCCAAATGTCACTATGGATTAGTGTGAATGGTGATGAGGGTGTATAGGGCTGTTTGGGATATGAAGATCGAGTTTGTTTTGCAAGTTGGCAAGTTTCACAATGAAAAGGAATGGAATTTTTGTGGAATAAACTTGGAAACACATGCTTCATATAATCAAAACTAGGATGACCTGAGCGACAGTGCCACAAGTGTACATCATGATTTTTAGAATTAGAACTAACCAGTGCCTTCCTTGCATTGTTAGTTGTCAAGTTCGGTCCTTCAAGGTAGAACAATCCATCCCATTCTCTAGAAGTCCCAATCGTCCTCCTCGATTTTAAATCCTGAAAAACACAAAGATCATCCTCAAAAATTACTCGGCATATTTGACCTTTAGTTAACTTGCTCACAGATATTAGATTACAGGTGAGTGCAGGCACAAATAGAACGTTGTGAAGTTCCAAGTGATCAGATAAAGTGACTGTGCCAATTCCCTCAACCCTTGTGTATACACCATTAGCTACTTTTACTTTGAGATGTTCATGACAGAATTTAAAGTTATGGAATAAATTTCTGTTACCGGTCATGTGATCTGTAGCTCCAGAGTCAACAATCCAAGTACCTTCACTTGTCATCACAGCGTTGAGGGCTATAACGGAATTACCGGATTGTATTAGATTCACACTAGGAACAGAATTTGACATATTCTGCTTGTAAAGTGTATGGCGAAGAATCTGTAATTCTTCCTGACTATCGGAGAATTCTGGTACCACCACTGTGCCGTTGGTATATTGGTTTGGTTCCTTGACCAGGAAACTCTCAGGAGGAGAAGGGCTAATAGTAGTATGCATACCTTTACATTTCTTTCCTTGTCTCATGACTTTGGCTTTCTCAATGTTCAAACACTTAGGTTTGAATTTACACGTGCTCATGGCAGAATAAGAGCTGTATACATCTTTATCAAAGGATTGAATCCCATAAGATAGGAGTGCCATTGGACTAGTTCCGGTTGTAGTTGGATTTAGAGAGAGAGAGCTGAGAATACGAGGAAATTCAGAGAAATGCATTTTTCTGGAAAAATGGGTCGCCGGAAACCACCGTCTGAGGCGGCGCGTGGGGTTCACGCGCCGATAACTGTGACGGCGCGTGGGGCTCACGCGCCGGACAGATGACCGGCGCTCTTCCGGGATTCGCCGATCGGCGCCGTCCGATCCTTTCTGAGGTGGTGGTGTCATTCCACTCGCCGGCGTTGTGGAGATAGGGAAGGTTCGGCCAGATCCCTGTTTTCTCGTTTTCTCACGGTTTTCTCTCTCTCCTCGCCGTATCTCAGGGCCGCTACCACTGGCTCCAGCCGCGGATCATCCCTGGAGCCGCTCTGATACCATAATGGCTTATAGAGCCTTCATTTCATTGATACTAAATGAGAAGATTACAAACATATATATAGGAAAGATAAAACAGAGTGAAATGCGAAATAGGAAACAGAAGAGAAGTGGTGGAGCGTTGTTGAGTGATTGACGGAAGAAGGATAGAAGAGATTCAACAATGTCATGCTACAAGTCAGAGAGTGAAGGATTTGTTCTTGACTTTTAATACTACCATACGCATCAACGAATTTAAAGAGAAATAACCATAAGAGCTTTCATTTATAAGCCAATACTACCTCATTGGCCTCATTTATAAGTTACAAATGTTCCTTATCAAAGTTTCTCATAAGAGATTATAATTTTAATGCTTCACTGCCTGCACTCTCTTATGTGAGTTGATTTTGTCAATTTATGTCGTGCTATCATCTTAAACTAAAGCAGCTACAAAGCGCATTTATAATTTTGTACCTTTTCAATATTCTCCATCATTACACCCTTAACTTCTGAAACCTGAGCTTTCACCTTAGCGAGTTTGCTGATCTCTTCAGGATGATCAACACAGTACTGCATATGTTCCTTCAATTTTGGACTGTAGAAAAGAGCACAGTACATAATAAGCTAGCAAGACATAAGAAATCCACCAAATTTAACTTGCAAAGAAATAAAATACCCAAACTCCCTGTTAAGGCTGTTGGCAGCAGCAGTAGCAGCCTTTCCACCACCATAAATTAATCCAAAGTCATCCTTGACACGCTCTAAAAATGCCATGGGTACTTGTCTTCCAATTGATTCATCTGCGACAATACAGTATGCTACAAGAAACAAAACGCCAGAATGTCAGAAATTTATCAACACAATACAAGAATTCAGAATTTCTAAGATTAGACTCCTGGAAGAAGAATAATATTTCAACAAGAAATGAGCACCAATACAGGATTTCTAAATGATACAACACACCAAATGTTTGCATTAATAGATCAATGTTAAGAAGAAATATTGTCTTCCATCACTCATGCTGTACCATATTGTTCAGTAAGGGGCTGCGGTAAATTTTGGGTGGAGAAGCATTACTTGTCAAAAAGTAGCTGGCCTGGTTGAAAACAAAAATAACATGAAGTACAAATACAAAGAAATTTCCATGAAGCATGCTGTATTGTTTTTCAGATTTGTACTCCAGTTTTCATATTTTTTTACCATTAAAAAACTGGGTATACAACCCAACAAGTCCAACGCAAAATATCTTAAAGCTGCAAGAGCCAAACAAGCGAGGGCAAGCAATGACCACTGTGGATATTACTGTTCCCCTGACATTGTCCAAGCATGCTAGAAGTATGGAATTTTTGAACTCCATATCCAAGTAAATTCATATCCTCGGAAAATGTGAGCCACAACACCTGCTGCATGATTCAGTATAACCGACTCTCCGCCATTTTCTTATGTTAGTTGATATCGACAAACTGATGCCCCATCCTCAGATGATACTTCTCCGGACTAGACATCTCGATGCAAAATTAACACTTGATATTGGAGGCATATGGTCAATCAATTGGAATTAGATAAAAAACTTAAAACATATAGGCAACAGATGATAATCCATATATTTGAATTTACTCAGTGCCTCATCCCAAGACAAAATAACCAAAAATCCATTCACAATCATAGAGCCATACTTAAATAAAATAGCCTTTCCATGAATAGCCCACCGAATTTTCCTTGGGTAGATCATCAGATTTGTTGAATACCTAACAAAGCTTGTTACTCGACAATTATAACTACACAAGCAGTACCCTTCGAATAAAGAACCAAACGAAAATATAGGGAAAAAGGGAGAGATGAGCCCAAAATTTCCTTCTGCTTATACAGTACAAATCAAATTCAAAATTCAAATCACACCAACAAACTGAAACAATCAGTGCCAAACAAGATCGGTGTACAAGCAACCAAACGTGATAATAATAATAATAGCATTGCTGGGTTTGAGAGGAATTTATCCAAATCAAATCAAATTTTGCGGTTACACATCTCCTCTTCATC
Source organism: Inga laurina (assembly GCA_963855925.1). Taxonomy (NCBI): domain Eukaryota; kingdom Viridiplantae; phylum Streptophyta; class Magnoliopsida; order Fabales; family Fabaceae; genus Inga; species Inga laurina. The sequence goes on from OY979708.1 coordinate 60,725,233, forward strand.
GGAAATGGCAAGCCCTTTACCAAAGGAAATGAACCGAAATACGTAATCAAGGGGGAAAACCTTACTGAAGCCATTGTCGACAAGATAATTGAAGGTGTGGCCATCGCAGTTGTAAGTGAACTTGTTGTTGGTGGCAGGAAGCTTCTGGAGGCACTGAAAGGCAATGGAATTGAAGTTACCACTGAATTCAGTGTAATCGGCAAGAATAACAGTTCCACGAGCAACAAAGGCATATATCAAAGGCTTCTGGTTATGGCCCATCTCCTTCTTGTTCTTCTGCGCCTAATCCTAGTCTATGAATTAGGTATATGTTAGTTCTTGCTCGGGATATCAAAGAGAGAGATCTGGGAACAGTTTTTGCTTTTGCTATGCCTTCATCAACACTCTCTCCCTCTCGTTGCTTTTTTAGAGAGAGGCGGAAAGAGGAGGAGAGAGTAACCCAAAGTTGCGTTTAATGTCTTCGACTCTGAGGGGGGGGGGGGGGGGGGGGGGGGGGGGGGGGGGGGGGGAGAGAGTTGGCAACCCAAGAAATGAAAGTTATGAAAAGAAAATGAAAGGAAATTATTACGTGTCCATGTAACAACATACTGTTAATTAACTAATTGAGTATTAAAAAAAATACTTTAATATTATTGAGGTTCTAATTATAAAATGAAATTGATTTTTTTTGAAAAACTAAAGAAGATAAATAAGTTACTTAATCATATCATATATTATATACCTTTAGATTATATATTAATTTATTAGTTAAATTAATTAGTCTGAAGAAAAATAAATAAAAATATAAATACTCTAAAGTAATTTAATTAGCTTCCTTAATTTCTCTAAAAAAGTCAACTTTATCTTATAATTAGGACCGGAGGGAGTACCACTTAAACTTTAAAAACTTAAATCAGTGATTTCCCAAAAACCTGAGTTGTTAATTACTATATTCTTTTTGTCAATCTCATTATTCTTATAGTCAATAAAACCAATTTAAGATTTTAAAGTTCAAGTGGTATTTAAGTGTCCTTCTCTCATTAAAAAATTTGGATTTGAATTTTTATTATAAATAATTATAATAAATTAGAGTACTATAGAAACATTATTTGTTGTCTTGTCGTTGCCTTCATTTTTTCCCCTTTTAACTGCGCCAAGCAATAAACATGGTTTTAAAATAAAAAATGGTTGTGGAAACGATATTTTAACTAATGAGAAAAGTGTTACCAACCTTTTTTCTAATTTTTACATATGAAATGACTATAATTGACCTTATTTTTACTTGATTTTCAAATTCTAAACTAATCAGTTGCTAATAGCCAGTGGATAAATCCAAAATAAAAATAAAAATGATTATTTTAGTTGTAGTAAATGACATATTAAATCATTTATTTTCGAACAACTAACTATCTAAGGAGCCAATAATAAAGAAATGTTGAACAGAAAATAACAAAGAAATTAGGTTATCTGTAAATTAATTTTTATTCTTACACTTATCTTATAAAATAAAAAATAATAAAAATGATTTAATTAAATCTCTTATATTTAATATTTTGGACAACATATAGTGTTTTTCCCCCTTCAAATCCTATCACTCCATCATTCATTTATTGTTTTGAATTTAAAATTATGGCCTTTTTAGATAGAAAGTTTAGGCCAGTTGAATTACATGAGTTCATTAAAATTAGGATTATTATTTTTTAATGTAAGGGAAAGAAAAACGACAAAACTAATTCATTACAGTGAAGCCTTCCAAATACTGTCGCAAGGCATCACGTAAATAGTCTGGTGGCGCATTGAAAATCTACATATCTACTACCAAGTATCTTACATTCCCAGCCATGGCATCTGCTATTGCATTAGCCTCCCGATGAAAGTAACGAAGTTCAACATTCCACATCTTCCCCAGAAGTTGCTAAATCTCTACTAAAATAGAATAGTCTCGGTGGTCTGCATGGATAGTTGATGTAACAAGCCCAACAACCTCTTGACAATCACTTTCTACAATAAGGTCTAAACATCTCTGATCCCAGGCGAGTTTTAATGCCCATAGAATACCCCATGCTTCCGCTGTGACCACCGTACCTCGACCCACACGAAATCCAAACGTCATTGTCTCGCATGACAACACCACAAGAGCATAAACCAATAACCACATCGTAAGAACCATCAACATTATATTTCATCATACCAGATGAAGGAGGGCACCATAAATGTCGAGATCGTCCTTCCTCCCTTGAGGCATTCAAGTTCATAACACCCCAAGATAGGCAAGCTTGAGAGAGCGCAAGAATTACCTCAAGACTCAAAAACCAATTGTTAAAGACACGATTGTTCTAGCCAAGCCATATATGCCTGCTACCTACGGCAAACCACAATCTAAACTCAAACCCCCCAACCATCTTTTTAACACGAAGGCACCATCTAATCCTCAGACTTGTTTGATAGCTAAATTCTTGAGTAACTCATGATGCGGGACCCATGCATCTCACCAAAAGTAGGTGTTTCGTCCACTGTTTATACACCAAGCCAGCCCTTCCTGTACATGATCTGAAGTTGAGTGAATTCCTTTTCACGTGCTTGATTAAGATTTACATTTATCAACATTGGGAAGTAAATCTGTTCCACATTTATACTTTTCACACAGGAATCTTACCTATAATAAATATGTCCTTGTCAATAACGACCACCCTAACTTCATCATATATGCCTTATTCTGAACATGAGCTTGTCGTAAACCCAAACCACCCTTATCCTTTCGATGACACACATTATCCCATGAAACTAAATGAACCCTTCTTTGGTTAGTGGTGCTCCCCCACAAAAACTTGCTTCATTTCTTGTCAACTTCCTTTCATGTTGATATAGGTAATGGAACAGTTTGCTTAGCATACAAAGGTAAAGCCAAAGCTACCAATGTATGATGCTTAGTCAAAGAGAGTGTATTAGTCTTCCAATTAGCTAATCGTGCGTTCAACTTGTCCAAAACAAATTTATAGGTGTTCCGGGAAACCTTCTTATGTAACAAAGGCATCCCCAAATATTTCCTCAGATTTGAGCAAGGCACAAAATTCAAAAATTCACAAATTTCTTTACTTCTATTATGATTTACATTTTTGGAGAAAAAAATTTGTGCCTTAGCCATATTAATCTTCTGCCCTGTACTAAAATTAGATATGCATGGGCTCGAATAGCACTTATAGAATAATATACTTCAATATAGTTTGCTAACAAGGTCATCACATTTTCAATATAATTTGAAGAACAACCTTGTGAGTCATAGCTAAGCAATCCTATTAGTTTGATTTTAATTTTAAAATAAAACTTAATTCCAGTAATTTAGGAAAAATGATAGAAAAATACTATCAAAATATGTAAAAGACAATAAGTGTGGTGGTTTCAATAATTCTAAATTGACTAATTTAGAAATTTGAAATGTTGACAAATGTGTGAAATTACATAAGTGCCCATACTTTTTATTTTTTTAAAACCCTTAAACTCCTCCGGTGGCCAGCCCTTCACTGGAGCTCCGGTGTCCTTGCCAATGACTGGTTGCAGGAGCTCCAGTGGCATAATATATATTTTTTAAAATTTCTCAAGCAAAAATTATCAATATAGATACTTGAGATAATAGCGATACTAGAGTTGTAAATGACTGCCTAATATATTATTTTGAATTTTTTAGGCAATAGTTGTCAAAATGGATATTTAAGTTGTTAATAGTGATATAGAAGTTGTAAACGTGATATTTGTTGAATATTTCCTAATAACTTTCATCGGTGCTCTGGGGTTTAATGTGTGTGTATATATATTGCATTTCTCAAGCAAAAGTCATCAATATTGATACTTGAGTTATTAACAGTGATACTAAAGTTGTAAATTGGGGTATTTATTGAATAATTCCTAATAAATTTCACCGGAGCTTTGGTGGTCTAATATATATATATTATTTGTATTTTTTAAGTAAAAGTCATCAATATTGATACCTGAATTGTTAAAGCGATACTAAAGTTGTAAACGAGATATTTGTTGAATATTTCCTAATAACTTTCACCGGAGCTCCGACGATTTATTTTTTTTTTCTTTTTTTGAATTTCTAAGGCAAAAGTTGTCAATATGAATATAGAGCCGAGAATTCGGGCCGAGCCCGTTTAGGCCCGAGCCCTTCAAGGGTCGGCTTATGATTTAGAGGCTAAAACAAGAAGTGGGCCTAAAAGGGCCGGCCCTTTTAGGCCCATTTAATATTTTTTAAAAATAAATTAATATATGTAATATCATTATATCAAATTATCAATATGAGAGGCACCTAAATACCTAATAAAGTATTAATAACAGGTAAACACTTATTAAATGGTTTGATTTATTTATTTTCTTCAATGGTTTATTCATTTAAACTTTAAAAAAGAAGCTACTTTGGACTTTAGATGATTATTTTAACTAAAAATTTATGAGTTTTAAAAATAATGTATTTCAATTAAGGTAAAATAATAAATAAATTGTAGAATTTGAAAAAGATTTTTTTTTTAATTAAAAATGAGTTCAAACCCGTTTAGGCCCAAGCCCGTGAAGAGGCTAGCCCTGTAGGGCCGCGGGCTTTAAAAATTGGGGGGTTTTTTTAGGAAGCGAGCCTAAACGAGTCGGCCCATTTAGGCCCGAGCCAGTAAAGGGCCGGCCCGTATTCCCGGGTCTATATGAATATATGAGTTGTTAATAGCAATACTAAAGTTGTAACGGGGTATTTATTGATATTTGTCAATATTTGTTGAATACCTCATTTATAACTTTAGTATCACTATATTAACAACTCAAATATCCATATTAACAACTTTTGCCTGAGAAATTCAAAAAAAAAAAGATCATTGTTTAAAACTTTAGTATCGCTATTAACAACTCAAGTATCTATATTGATAACTTTTGTTGAGAAATTCAAAAAATATATGTATATATATTAGGCCGTAGATAAGGGCACTAGAGCTCCGTTGGCAGGCTGGCGCCGGCAATTGCTGGTGTCGGCAATTGCTAGCGCTAGGGCTCGGGCGACCGATAAGGGGTTTTAGGGATTTTTTTTTTAAAATGGCACTTTTGTAATTTTACACACTTGTCAACATTTCAAAATTTCAAATCAATCAATTTTGAATTATTGAAATGCATAACTCTTATTTACCTTTTACATATTTTAACAGTATTTTTCTGTTAATATCCTTATAATCTATTGCATGGAAAGTTAAAGTTATCACCCATGCACATAACAACATGCTATTAATAAGATCAAGTTTTGATCATTAATAAAGGAACCGCAAAATATTAGTTTTAATCATAAATTCATTAATTGAGCATTAAAAAAATAGGATTTGATTTTTATTATAAATAATTATAATACATTATATAAAGGGAAAATGACACAAAAAGAAATTGGAAATTGGAAAATTCCAAATCAGGTTTGCTGCTGTAATTGATAAGGTAATAACTACACTTTAAAAGCACTTTAAAACTTATTTTATGAAAAATATTTGATTTAGAATTTTACAATTTTTAAGTTCTTTTAAAGCTATTTTCCCTTATGTAAATATTAGTTTCATTTTATATATATTTTTTATAATTACTTCAATATTTCACCAGAAAAAGATTCACACCCATATATCAATAAGGTTTTGTGAGGTGGTAGTGACTTCACCTAATAAGGAGAATAATCTAAGTTCAAATCCTAAAAAGTACACTTATTAAGAGGGTAAAACCCTTTAATAATGTGCTCTAAGTTAAAAAAAAAAAAAATCACGTCTATATTAAGTTAACATTTGACTTGTACCAAGGATACCATCAATGTGTCCTATATAAATAGTTTGTCATGAAATAATGCTTATTTTGAAACATCATATATCTTGGACTTGCCTCCTTTTAATTCGGAGGATTTATTAGGAGTCTAGACTAATTTTGATCAAGCCAAATAGGACTATTAGGGTGGCAAAACTCTACTACAAAATATTTAACATTGTCATATTTTTAGAGCTCAATCTCTAAACCTCTAATTAAGTTGGTACAATCCCTTACTAGTTGAAACAAGATTTTTATTAGCCACACTAAACTTCACTTTTTGACAAAAAAAAGAAGAAGAAGTTAATTTTTACTTTATTATTCCCACTTTTTATTTTTTGAAATAAAATTTATTAAAATATCCTTTTCATTTCCATCCAAAGTTTTCTGCATCTTTGAAATCAGGTCAATGTAGTCACACGCCAAAAAAAAGAAAAAGATTGTTTACTGGCTTTTTCATCCATCCTAATTTTAGTGGCATCTTGAAAATTGATATTCATTCACTACTACAGTCTTTTTTTCATTCACTCTCTCTATAAAATTAATCTTAATGTTTCATTTATTTTCCATCTTCTAAACTCTACATTCTACAATACCAACTTTAATTATATATATATATATATATATATATATTAATCAATATTTTTTTAAAAAAAAGAAGATTTATTATTGTTTTGGAGCAATGCTGATCTCTCTTCAGTGCCCTGCTACTTATCCAAGAAAAGTGGCATAGTAGTTTTTGAAGTGGTGAGAAAATGGGAGATCCACAAGAAATGATCAGAGGAGAGAGTGCCAACTCTTGCATGCTAAGCCAATCATAATGCAACAATGTCGCATGATGCTCTTTGCCTATATGCCCAACAAAACCAATAATATTCCTTTTTATTTTTAATAATACAATCAGAAAACCAATAAATATTCTTCTCGCGTCGTGCCAGATATAGGAGTTAAATAATGATTTGAGAAAATTAATTTTGTTTATCCCTATAATTTTGTTTTAATTGCAACTCAGTCTTTAAACAATGATTTGGTGCGACTTGGTCACTATAGTTTTGATTTAATTGAAACTTGATTCATAAACTTTAAAACATTGCAAATTAGTTCCTATAATTTTAGCTATTTAAAATTTTAGTCCCTAAATTTCATAAAATATATAATTTTATTTTCTAAAATATAAGTATTAATATTTTAAATAGTTAAACTATATAAATTGAGCTGTATCGAGTCCAAGTTCAAGGATAAAATTGCAAATATTGAAACAAAACTATAAGAATAAAAAGATTAATTTTCCCCAACTAATTTAAAGAAATTAAAAAAAAAATAGTTAAATTAATTACTCATGTTTGTAAGTAAGAAAATGTGTGTTGATAGAATACTTCATTTAATCTTCACAATTCACATTGAAACTACCCTCATTAATAGAAATCTCCATTAACATGTGTAAATAATACTATAATTTTAGGGAAAAAAATTATAAATTTAGGAAATAAAGTGAACTGATATCTTACATTTAAGGTCAAAGTAAATTTTTTAACTAGTTCCTACAATTATAAGAGAATGAAGTATTAATTAATACAAGTAGTTACTTACTCTCATCCTATTTATAAGTTTCAAATAAAAAATTACATAATTTATAAAATTAGTTAAAATTGGTTAAAATCTATGTGTATATATATAATATGTAACTTATTTTCCCAAAATACCCTTTATCTATGGAGAGGGTGAGGGAGACAAAGAATGAATAGAAAAAGAGACGAGAGAATTGATGCAAAAAGGTATAAGAAAAAGATATAATAAATTAGGCCTAAAAATGTAATAAATGTTTAGATATTTAAAAAATATAGTATATAAAAAGGACCAAACTCATTCAAAAAATTGAAGCTTATGAATAGGATTGGATGGAGTATTATACTCCTATGTAAATTTTAATCGAATATTCATCAAATTAATATAATATTAAAATTTATTAGAAAATAAACATTACACATACAATAAATAATAAAAGTTAAAGAGTTCAAGAAATTAAATAAAATAAAAATAAATATAACCTATTTTAACACAACAAAACTGCTCATTGAAAGTGATATATAATATGTATTAAATGTTATGATTATATTATTTAAAATTAAGAAGGACAGAGTGATAATCAGTGATTGTAAATAAACTATTTATTATTTATTTTATACTTGAGTTTGGTAATTTCAAAACGTAGTGAGGGCTAGATAAAAAATTTTCAAGGGCGGATTTCAAAATTGTTGAAAGATAATATTATGGGCATCAAAATACATTATTAGTTTTTCTTTCTTTGTTTTTTTTTTGGGGGGGGGGGGGGTTGCATTTTGTATAACGCAGTTCCATGCTTCCATCTATCTACATGCCCCAACTCCATTACCATTGTTTTTATCATTATAAGAATAATATTACTGCTAACTAAAATTGGTGTCTGTCTAATATAAAAGCTTAATTTCTTTTGATAAATAATATTTACGCGTACATGTTCATATTCTTAACGCTAAGCTTTGGGACAAAACTCACTAAAATATTTTTGAGTTTATAATAATAAATGAACACCACTTCAATCCACAATCGATGGCATAATTTTATGATAATTAATAAAATGAAGACCATACAATGTGAAGTTTGAGAGAACACTAATCAGTTGGAATCAAAGTTATTAATTCAGTATGACATTTTATTTTGATATATGTTCTTATTTCTTTTGTTTATTTGTTTAGATCGATTTAACTCAATCTAATCTTATTCATTAACATCATATCGCTAAGTCAATTAAGACATATAAACATTTTTACATGATTTATAAGACTTTCCAACATCTAATCTAAATATCTAAAATAATTAACTAATAAACTGTAATAGGTATAAGTTCTTGAGAGAACTACACCCCAAAAGCTAGCTATTGGAGTTAGTGAACCCAAGGCCTTATAAGGCCTCTCTTTCAAGAAAACCTACCCGATGTGGGATTCGTTATATAAACTTAATCAACCATTAGATCAATTACTCTCTCCTGTACTTAATATAAGATATAATTAGGAAGTTGATTTTGATCATAAATATTATAAGACATAGTTTTTATATTTTTCACTTTTTTTAATTTACCCCTATCGATCCGCTCTCAACAATAAAGAAGAGGAGGGGAAATGAGAGGATTAAGGAAAATGACTTGGGTATTTTAGAAAATAAATGTCATATTAATTAATTTTACTAAATTTTTTAATATAATTAAATTAAGCAAATATGTCTTATATTCAAGAGTGAATGGAGTATATGCCATTAGTTTTTTATACAAAGTTTAGGTAAGTTGGATCTGATGCTCAGAACATATCTCCAGGCTTAAAGAGCACTTACAATTTACTTACAAATAGTCCACACCAACAAGGCCTTTATTGGAATTTGAACTCACGATCTTGTAAATATGAGCTAATTTCTTACTAACTAGATTGTTCCTATGGTTCTATTCACATGACACTTTCAACATTTTTACATTGACTAAAAAAAATCTTAAACCTCATTAACTCTACTATAGAATTCAACAACTTTCCTACTTTACCCCTATTTAATATATATAATACAAAATAACAGAATCAACACAATAATAAATCAAAAATTAAATTATACATTCATCTCAACAATTTTAATAAACTGCATTATAAATAGGAGGCGAAAAAAAATTTCTCTCTCTCTGCCTAGGACTAGAGAAGTATTTATTGCTGGCTACATAACATCATTAATTACGTGGCCCCTTCCTTCGATTGAATTAAAAAATATCTAAGGCTCTATTCCGTACAAGGCAAAGCAGAGGGAAAGTGAGAGACAAGCAATATTTTCCATATTGGAAAAGGAAGAACGTAGAATTCATGCATCTTATAAAATTTAATTATAGAAAGATGAAACGTTACAATACATTTTTAGAATTAAGAAGATAAAAAAAAAAGGAAAATGACGTCTAAGGACCACCACTAATAGACGTATGATAAAATGTGGTACGAAATTACCTAATACCAATAAAGTTCCCAACCACTTTAATTAAATTAAAATTTTAAACACATTGGCATACATATATGCTAACCTTTCTAAAATTCTTATCATCGGCATCAATGATAAGAATTTTATTGGGAAAGAGGGTGATTAACCTCCGGCACTAGGGTAAGATTAACAATTTCTGTCTTAGAAATAACAAGTACATGCTAGTGAATAACAATGATCACAAATGACAACTTAATAGCAACCTCAAGTTGAGTAACAACTTAACTATATTACAAATGAGAACTTTGTTTTGATATATTAATAAGTAGATGCTCGTGAATGATAACTATGATACCAAAAAAAAAAAAAAAAATCAACTTGGGGATTTTAACTTAGTAGTAACATTCTGATAAAAAAAAAAAAACTTAGTGGTAATCTAGATGAAATTTTAACTTATTCACAAGTTTTTATTATCATTTTGAATACTCATTACCACTTCATTACAAATATCTTGTTTGGTCCTTTCCTTTCCCTAAATTAAAGTGTAGGTAACACAACTGTGACAGAAAGAACTAGGGTGGCGGCGGCATGCTCTATCGAACGATCCTAAGTTAGGTAGTACGATGGTATATGGTGTGGCAACATGATGGCTCTCAACAATTTATTCTAAGAAGATTATATTAAGGGTAAAATGGAGTTTGTGTTATATATTAATTTTAAATAATTATTAAAAAATAACTCATTACATATTGCTTAAAAATCAAACCAAACAATAGAATTGTAATTAATACTTCATTGCATTGCACTGAACTATAGGAGTACAATGAGATTAAATCAAACAGGCCTAAAAATTGCTACTAAATTAAAATCCCCAAGCTGAATTTTTTGGATAGTAGTGTTATCATTCATGAGTGTGTACTTGTCATTTCCTAAAACAAAAGTGTTTACTTATTTTAAAACTTGATTATTACTCTTATATAAAACTTGGCCTTATGATTCTAAGGAGCGATGGTGGTCATAATACCTTCTAAGAACCAAAAAATTTTGGGATTAAATCCCACCTTAATGACCCTTTCTCAATAAAATTTTTTTCATTGGTGTCAATGCTTTGGCTGCCCACCACTGGTTGGTAGCCATATCTCTAACAACCAATGACGGTGGGAAAAAAGGAAAAATTACTACTTTCATCAGTCATAAATATAAGACTCAGTTAACTTTGTTGGAGAGATTAAAGAAGTTAAATAAGATACTAAATCATATAATATGTTATATTTTATTAGATTATATATCATTTTATAAGTCAAAAAAACTATTTTGGATAAAAAATAAAAAAATATAAAAAATTTAAATTTTTTTAATTAACTTATTTAATCTTTTTTTTAAAAAAATTAACTGGGTATTATATTTAGGATCAAATGTAGTATTATTTTTTCACTCAATTGGTTGAATAAAGAAAGAAGGGATTGAGAAGTGAAAGTTACAAACTATGGATGATATTGATAACCTCCAAAATTGTTCCAATGTTTATGTCAAGAGGTTAAGATTGTACCATCATTGAGGCCTAAGGTGTTAATTATGTGATAGCTATAACATGAAGCATTCATTAATGATGGATGAGGTGATTGGAATGGAAGTTGAAAGGATACAACATTCTTGCAAACTAAGTATCTTCGATGGCCTCATTATTAATGGCATGAGACTGACGTCTTGATGATTCTTGCTTCTTTGATAGTGAGATGATGTTGACCCTGTTCCTTAAGGCATAGCCTCATATAATTGACTGTAGGGAAAAACTATGAATCACAAATGGGTGGTAATCATAGTACTAAAATCCAATGTGGATTGACCAGTTAGATCAATGAACGGGGAATTAATTTCCTAATCGTTCTGCTTAAGGGTTTTTAATTGACAGGTTGATTGGGTTGAATTTTATTTTATTTTCCCCCTTAACTTGAAATGAAATCATTTTGAGTTAAAAGAAAAATAAACAAAATGGTAGTAAGACATATTTATGCTTTGTAATTATGCTTTGTTAGATTGCATTGTTTATACACGAGTGTTCCATTTACTTGTTGATTAATGCCTTTTATCTAAATATGATTTTTTTAAGGTTATAGATGAATATTTTTGTATATTTTAATTAAATTAGTTTGATCATAATGGAGTTGATGTTGATTTAATCATAATTGAACTCCCAGCTCTTGAACCTTTGCCTTGGTTGGTTTAATTATTGGTTCGACTTGTAGTACTCCCTCCAATCCTTAATATAACACATTTGAAGATTTGATCCTGATCAAAAATATAAAACATAGTTTTCATATTTATTAGTCTTTTCTTAATTTACTTTTATTGATATTTCCCAACAATAATTATTAATCAAGGAGGAGAGGGAATTAAAAAAGATAATTATAGTGTTTTAGGAAATATATGTCATATTAACTATCTTAATTAACTTTCTTAATCTAATCAAATTAGATGAATATGTGTTATATTAAGAGTTGGAGGGAGTACCTTGGTTAGAATACATTTATAATATATTTAAAATAAGTTATATTGTGAATGACTTCTTATAATTCTTTGTATTCGATGATATTCATTTTTTGGTTGACGATTCATCATGAGAGATAATAGCCATATCAATTACTATGAAAGTTGAAATTTAATGTATATTTTTGTCTCGAAATTAATATAATTTCCAAAAGATAAAGTAGACATACCATGATGAAGTTGACATGGTTAAATTATTTATGGCTCTCATGATCTAATACCACACGAAAGGGATGCAAGGGACTTTTGTGATATAAAATACTATATTGTAACATGAGTCCGACATAGATTTATAAATAAAATAGATAAGACATATTATTATTGGTAATATAAAATGTGAAAGGCCAAAGTGGACAAAAGTGTTTGTTTTTCAAGGGGAAAAAACAGGAATAAAAAATGGGCAAAAGTTAAATAAACCTGACCTATGGCCCAACCACTGTGGGCCCCAATAATTTAGATTGGTGGCCGGCCTCATCCTCACCCGAAAGGAGACTGCGGAAGTCCGGTTTTTGGAAAAAATAAAAGAATTTTTTTTTTTATTTTCTTAGAGGAACATGTACCTTCATGATCCTGTTTGAGGCACTATTAGACATTAAATATAAAAACCACTTCTAGTGGGAATTTAAACCTTGATTTGCATGTGTAGAAATAGCCCTGTTAAAATTCTTTTTAAATGACCATGAGAAGTCTCAATGTTTAGGTCTCAAACTTACGAAATCTGAAATCGAAATCAAATACTCTCTCTAATTTTTCATATTTGTCAATTTTTTCATAATATATCATTATTGATGTTTACTAAAAAATAATTAAAAAGAAGAGGGAAGAAGGGAACTTTAGAAAATGATTAGAGTATTTAAAAAAATATATACCATATTAATTAATTTAACTAGCTTTTTTAATAGTATAATCTAAATATGTAAATGGTCTTATATTAAAAATTATATTAAGGACATAAAGGAGTAACTTGTATTGCTTTTCCGCAAACAGAGGGCAGCCCCTTGTTTATGCCTATTGGTTACATTAAATTCGACTATTTGACTTGATTTTGAATGAAGACATTTTGTAATAGATTCATTTAATTTTGTACTTTTTGTTTTATTTTTTTATCAGAATTTTAAATTTGAGTAACAGCTAACCCATCGGTTAAGCTAAATCAATCTCACGTAGCCTCGCAAGCATAAAATAATATAAGAGAGAAAATAACAGTTTGATCAAAGAAGAAGAATTAATGACAATGAGCTCATCAACAAAATTTCCTGATAAATAAGCTACAAATTTTAATTAAAAAAAATTACAAATTCAAGAGTCTCATTTTACGTATAAAACTTTTAAAATTCAAATGTAACTTCCATTGTTTTGATTTAATTTTACTATTTTGATTCATATTTCTTTCAAGTGATTTTTTTTTTTAATTTTTATATATTTAATCGTAATTATTTCAATTGGACTCTTATATAAATATAGAATGTTAACAAAAAAATTTCAAGAACAAAACGGCAAAAATTAATTTCATAAACATCTTCAGACAACTAATTAGTTTTGATGAGTAAGAAATTAGTTGTGACATAATTCATTTTGTTTGATTTTAGTCAATTCTATTCCGTTTATATACATTAAATGGATTTAGTCAAAATTTGAACACTTTTAAGCATGACAAGCGGTAAATAAGATCACAATAGTTTAAAAAAATATATTTATATTAATAAAAGATATTTAATAAAGAAATTTTAAGATTGGACAATTTAACATAACTTTGTTGACAAGAAACTGATCCTTCCTGGACATTCTAGAGTGTATTTGTCGCATCCAATGGCCCCATATAGTTTATATCGATTAAATTGATTTAGTCTAAGCTTTGAACAACTTTAAACATGATATAATAAGTGGTACAAATAAATTAGGAGTGGGCAAAAACCCGGTGGTTTGGTCCAGTATGGTTCATCCCAAACTAGTCCGGTTCAAATAAGTAATATAAAGAAATCAGACTAGACTGATTGGGTTGGACTAGGTTCCGGACCAGGGAACTAGATCACTTGGACTGGTCCAGTCTGGTCTAGGTCAATTTTTTTAAAAATATTTTTATAATTTAGATATTACTTTTTATTTTTTATTTAATGTTGTTGGAGTTTTTTTAAAGATTTATAATTAAGTTTTATTGTTTATAATGATTTTTATATGATTATAGGTATTTTTATGATATTAAATGTATTTATCATGTTTAAATCTTTTTTTCAACATATTTTTTTATTGTTGTTCAATGTTATTGGATATTCTTATAGATTTATGATGTTTTAATTTTTGTGACACATTTAATATTATTATAGATATTTTTATGATCCTAATTGTATTTAATAGGTTCATATTTTACCTTTCAAAGAGGGGGAAAAAATAAAAAAAAAATTTAATTTAGTTTTTAGACTACATGGACCAGTCCAGGTAGTCCATCAGACCCGTTCTGGTCCAACCCGGCCTTGGGTTGGTACTGGACCAAACTAGACCACAGGCTACCTTATGCAGCCCGAGATCCTCTCCAAATCAGACCTCGAGTTGATATCAAACTCGATCCAGTTTAGTCCATGCTCATCCCTAAAATAAACATTAATAAATCTAACAAAAAACATTATATGTATACTAACGAAATGTATTTCAATAAAAAAAACTAAAATTGGACAATGCAACATAACTTTTTAGACCAAGATACGGAATATCACCAAGAAACTAAGTCCTTTTAACATATCCTTCGACGTAGTCTAGGCTTATTCTTACAACACAATCATAAAAGTGTATTCCCTCACATCAAATGACAGAGCATTTAGAATTTAACTAATGCTTTCCAGCTCAACTAAACCAAGTTGTTAAACTTCATCATGAGGCTTGAAAACAACAATTTTAACGGAGGGGGACCACCCCATTGAACATCAATGGCCTCAGGTCTATCATTCATTCATTCATTCTTTCTTTTGGTTTGTGTAGTTTTAATTTGGTTGTAACTCAATTCTTAAATTTTAACCCTAGAGCAATTCAATCCCTCTAATTTTAACTTGGTTGAGATTTAGTCCTTGAACTTTGATTCAATGCAACCTTTAAAATATCAGTCCCCACAATTTAGGAAATAAAATTACAAGAACTAAAGTTATTTTGCTTTTAAAACTTAGGGACTAATGTTTTACATAGCTAAACTGTAGCCACTAAATTGCGCCTGGTTAAAGTTCAATGATTGAATTTCTATAGATTAAATTGCGCCAAGTTTTAAGAATGAGTTACAATTTAGGCAAAACTATTGGACTAACCTTATGCAGAGACTTGATATCAAAGTCCAAGGTGACAAACCTCAAGAACAAGGTCTCTGATATTTGGGCAGGCTGCAGAAAGTGGCTGGGTTCCCAATTGTCTGTACAAAATACTTGAAAGTGGACTTTGACTGTGATTTGGTGTTTTGCAGGCCTAGTTCATGTAGGTGGACTTCACTGATGCCTCGGACCAACCAATTCAATATCAAATATGAGCGTTCCCAAAATGGAGCCTTCTCCATTTGCAAGACGAGTTGGATTAAAAATGGTAGTGAACAGCCTTTGCCTGTCAAAGAACTTTTATAATAGGGGAGGAATAGAAGGATTATTACTGTTTACTACAATTATCAGTACTGCTTGAACAACTGTAAAAAAAAAATTTGCATGGTAAAATGTAAATCATATTAATAACAATGTCCTTTGTTATTACTACTTTGGTCATTAATATAAAAGTTAGTTACCTTTTTTTTTGGAGAAATTAAGGAAACTAAATAAATTATTTAATCATAACATATATTATGTATCATTAGATTATATATCAATTTATAAGTCAAGCAAATTAGTTTAAAGAAAAACGATAAATATAAATATTTTAATATAATTTATTTAACTTCCTCAAATTTTCTAAAAACGTCAATTAGCTATTATATTAAGGACCTAAAGGAGTATATTACATTTTCAAATAAAGACCTGAGGGTCATTTTCCATTCCATCCTCATTCCTTCTATTTTTGAAAAGAAGCTTTTATACCTCAGCATTGTGTGTACCGACCATACTCTCGGGGTCTTTTTAGATAGGCAAAATTCTAACTTTATACAAAGTTTCAATTTAGTTCCTTAATTTTTAAAAGGCATGTTTTCAATCTTTTAACCCTAACATTGTTAGTTTCAAATGAAATTTTTTTGTAACGATCATTGTTATTTTGAACATTAAAATCAATATGTTAGTATTTGAAAAGGTTTTTTCAATATTTAAAATTTTAATATCAGTATCTTTTGTTAACGGTGTTAGGGTTAAAAGACTAAAAAGACTCTTCATGAAGTTAAGGGACCAAAATGAACCTTTACATAAGTTAAAGGACAAAATGTGTACTTTTGTCTTTTTAGATATTTTGATCATCATCCTTGGAATCACGATCCCCTTGAAGGATTCATGGATTAAACTATGTGATCAGATTTCAACATGGTGGACCTGCTACTGACTGAGCAAGCCTATGCTTTGATTATATCTTTGCTTCAATCATAAATTTCAACATGGTGTTTGGAGTCTTATCAACTAAACTCCATTTCAATTGGGCAACATGTGATTTTAGCATCTGTATTGGGTAAGCCTCCCTAGGCTAGTTGCCAGAGATATTAGAGTTTTGTTGGGCCTGTTGATCCTAGTGCTAATAGAAACCAGACAACTTGTGTCCGGACGCTGAGTTCTTTCAGTTCAGTTCAAGTTTGAAAGTTTATGGTGCAAGAGCCAATCTTACTTTTCATTGACATCAGAAACATGCAAGGGAGCATGTATTACTCCTCCGGTAGTTAATATAGGGGTTAACTGGGAAGTAAATTTTGGTCCTAAATGTAACACATTTTTTTCATGTTTATCAATCTTTTCTTAATTCACGTTGTTGATGCTCCCTCAACAATAGTCAAATAAGAAAGAGGTGGAGGGAAATTAAATAAGATGAATAGGGTATTTTGGAAAAAACATGTCATATTAACCAATTTAACTAACATCCTTAATCAAATTAAATTAGGTAAATAGATTTTGTCTTAAGGACTGGAGGGAGTAACACCATACTTAGCTGACGTTACATTGTTTAACTTGGGGGAAAAAATATTCCAAAGGCGGATCTCCTCAGCTTCACAAGTAACTAACAAAGCTGAGTATTTCAATGACAGAAGATAAGTTTCTCAATCAATTTTAGGATGATTTCATTCAAATAGATTTGTTTAAGTTATACATTATGTAGTGTTAAAGGATTAAATACAATGTTTCCGTTGAAATTTACCGTTAAAGTGAAAATATCTGGCAGAATTTAGGGGCTGAAAAGAAACCCACGGACAGCTCTCTATAACTTCATTTATTGTAAAATTTAGAACAAGAATATAAATATGATAAATGGAAACGCTTGCATTAATACCCTTTGTACTATGGTGGTCGCTCTCTTGTCTTATTAATAATACTTTTCAAACAGATATTAACTACAAGACAAACCCCAAAAGAGAATGATTCAAAATAATTGCAGGGCAAACCACACCAGTCCTTATGCTCAATAGAATTTTAGTCTTTCACCTTTTTTTGAGAGTTACAATTGTACATTTTACCTTAATAGATTACAATCCAGTGAAGTGCCTTAAAAGTTCTTTCCAGTCTCCCCTAAACACATCAGAAGAAATTTTGTTCGCCTTTCTAGTTATGAACATATCAAAGTTGACATTGATATATGTTTCAATTCTGGAGTTAAGTTTTAAAGTTCATTGGCGGTATTGATTCTTTTTTATTGCGCATTGTGCAAAATTCTGATAATTTGTTTAGCTTTTATAGTTCTGAGATATTATGTGTGGAGTACTTTCAAAATTTTCATTTGGTTTTTTGTGAATGAAGTAACAAGAAGTGGTCACCTTACATAGATGTTTTATGTTGGAATATTTGGTGTAGGCATTGGAAACTCTCGGCAAAAATTGTGGTGAAAATTTGTTTCAGCAGATCATTGAGCGCGATATCTTACATGA
Source organism: Inga laurina (assembly GCA_963855925.1). Lineage (NCBI taxonomy): Eukaryota > Viridiplantae > Streptophyta > Magnoliopsida > Fabales > Fabaceae > Inga > Inga laurina. The sequence goes on from OY979708.1 coordinate 60,743,570, forward strand.
AATGGTGGAGATAGTGAAGAAGAAGGTATCTATTGACTTCTTCATTGTTCAATTATGTCTCTCTTGCCCCTGTATATGGAAGACTTATATAGTGTTTTGCTTTTTTTTTTTTTCCCTATTCCATAGTTCTGCTTTTTCAATACCCAACCAATGCTTCATGGGCCTTATCACTTTAACATCATAATCATAATCATAATCAGTTACTAGAAGAATACAATGAAGTAGTGAAGCTACATATCTATATATCTATACATCTATATCAATGCAAACCATGACCTATGAACAGTTTTTACTTGCCTTCCCTTGCATTCTTTGCTCATCTAATGGGTGTACCACGTTTTTTAATGCACCTAGCACCACATACTGTGATCTCGATCCTCTTAAATTCATTGCAGTCATATCACTACCTTTTTCCTTTCTTTATATAATTCCCTGTTCTACATTGTTACTTTCCTACTCTTCATCTGCCACTTTCCCCCTTTAAATTATTGCTCCTTACCTTTGTTGTCATATCTTTCTTATTTTTCCTGTTCATCACAACATCTTCATGTCACTTCCTTCTCATTTAATGTGTCCACACTTTATGGTCCACCATTTCTTTGCATGCATGACTCACTTTTTCAAAACTCACCTGCTTTTTCCTATTGCACATATTGTTCCCTTTTACTTTCTTCTCATAGTATCTTATCTATAGTCAATTTTTCCAAAAATTTCTTCACTAATCAAATGATATATCACATTAAACACATTAAACAACTGGGAAGGCAAAACAAATATTACACGTCCTAACAAGCCAAAAGAATTATCTCATAAACATTATGGCTCCTGTAGTTATGAAATATTCAGCCCTTGACATAATTGTTACCACAAAATTGTTTTTTTGGCTAATTGTTTTTCAAATAAAGAAAGTTTACCTCTCTCAGTGTTTGGTTGGGGAGGAGGGGTTTTTTCTTTTAGTAGGTGTTTTATTTCACTATGCATTTACTATATATACTGGTAGTATTAAGCAAGTTTTTCAAAATTAAACAGTCACTATTTCACCTCTTTTCCCATAATACTTGACATTGTGTTATTGACATAATTAATTAATTCCCTTATCTACATTCGATGTTTTATTGTTAACAATTATCAAACATGCTCCTTTTTTACTCAAAATGTTTCTATGGTTGTCTTTCACAGACTACTTTGACTTAAACAAATTTTAGGAAACTCAATGAGAGCCTTTATACATTTTTCAAAGAACAAATATATATATATATATATATATATATATATATAATAATTTAAAGATTGTTTAATAACTCAACAAATATATAATTTGAGAGCAAAAAAATATCAATTATTTCTCAATTCTAGTATACACTTCGAAAGTGAAAAAATATCAATTATTTTTTTTTTACAATTTTCTAGATTAATTAATTTTGATTAACTTGAGAGCCAAGAGAATTGGAGGCATCAAACTCAATTAAAGCAGCCAACCAACACCATCATGTCACAGCACCAATCTCATGAATTAATATACATACATACATACATATGTATACTTTATGTTTTTCCTTGATTTTGAACAAACTTTCAGCAATATGTAGTATGTTTTGTCAATCACTCAAGTTTGCTTCCTTACCAACTATTGTTAAGTTCACCTAACTTGCAGTAGTTGCTAACACAAAATACATTACTTTATCCATTTTTATGTTCACATGTGAATGGGCACGTTTGTAAGGGGTTGTTTCAAGCATTACTATGAAATACACAACAATTTTTTGCAAGTGCATATCTTACAATTATGTTGTTTAATATTTTTTTTCAGCTCCATGACTGTTACACACACACACACACACACACACAAACAAACATATATTTACCTGATTTTCAGAGTTAGTGGGTAAACTTAGATATTATATTTAACCTTTAAGGATATTATTTTGCATAATATCTTGAACTAACTTTTTGATGTATACCCACTTTCATTTAATGTGTTCTTTTTTCAACATTAATTTATGATTTACAAATGAGAATAAGCTAGGTATTAACTACTCTGCAGAATTAATTGCAAAAATTAACCAAGTAAACTGTAATGTAGGGCTGGCTGTAAACATCAACTATATTGTCATGATCTAATTTCATATTTCTTATGATTATTTATCAGTAGGATTTGAAGTTGTAGTTCTTCTTAAATGCTTATGAATAATAAGGGCTATTATTTTTACTATATGAATGCCAACTATATGATTTTTTACAATGTCTATAGGATTACAACTTTTATGGGCATCACATGGCTATTGTCATAGGTATAGTAACCATCTGTGTTGGCCTACTGTGAGGGAGGAGATGCTGCAAAAGTTCAGCAATGTATTTTGTCTTTCATATAGGTATATAAGATTGTTGTGGAGGGGAGTAGTTTTTTATAATACACTTTCTTTGAGGTATGAAATCATTACATTTAATTACCAAATATGTTATAGTCATTGTGGGTTTTTTTCTATGCTCAATAAAACATAAATGCATGTATTCAGAAATAATTAGAATTGACCAACAATAATAAGAAACCAATGCAATATTTGTGGGTCTTTGTATTCTATTTGATTTTTTAACTGCAAGTAAAGTTGATCAAAGTCATATTAACAGTCTACTTCACTGACTCATGGATGAGTGAATTGGATGGTGATGGAACATATTTCAGTACTTTTGTCTGAGTTAGAGTTGGACTAATTGTTAATGGAAAAAAAAAGAAAAAAGAAAAAAAAAAAGAGTTGACTTGTTAGAACCGGCTGACACCCAAGAGGGGGGGGGGTGAATTGGGTGTAAGATAAAACCTTAAGAACTTTGAAAATCTTTTCGCATCTTAGAGGAAGCAATAAATATGAAAGTAATGAATCATAAATCACAGTTAGATATTTAAATGATATATGCTAGAAGTATAAGAGCTTAGGGAAGAGAATATGCAAACTGTGATTTATCCTGGTTCGGTCTAATCCACGATGACCTACGTCCAGTCCCCAGGCTCCTCCTGAGATTTTCAATCCACTATCTTCCTCAAGTTTAACCGGGTACTTGAGAACCACTACAATCTCACAAGTTTGATTCGGGTACTTGTGAAGCCTTTACAATTCTCGCACTGAGATTACTCCCCCTTACGCACCGTAAGATTACAACCAAGTTGCTCCCCCTTACACACCGTAAGGATACAACTTTGATGATGAAAGATTACAATCAATCTTCTCTCTTAGAAGTGAATAAGATGAACACTGAAGTACAATACAAATAATATCTCTCTCAAAGGTAAATCATATAGAAGCTAGAGAAACAGAGAGTATGTGCGATGAGTATTGATGTTAGGATGTTGGCATTTGGACGATGTATACTCTGAGTCTTACTTCTGTTTTGGATGATCTTCTATTTATAGCTGATGAGGATTGATGACCGTTTGAGCATTTCAACATGTCCGTTAGAGTGACGCAGCTTTGTTTCACCGTTCTTCGATTTTGAAAACTAGCCGTTGGAATGTTGGCCGCTCCGCTCCGTAAACTCAACTTTTATCTCTTCTCATCATCTCTTCATTGTTTTACAGGAAAAATGCATTAAACACTAATACAATGAAGTGTTAGAGTGATTAGAAGCGATAAGAATGAGTTATATGATCATTCCATTGATTTCCAGAATTTTCGGGACGTTGTTCTGTTTTCCTGGGAAGCATTACTCGAGTGCTTACTCGAGTAAACATCAAGTTTCTTCACATGTTACTCGAGTGACTACTCGAGTGGCCTTCCATTTTCTGCATAGCTTACTCGGGTAGTGACTTGAAGTTCTCTTCTAAATAACTCTTCATACACAATGCTTTACTCCATTAGTGACTTGAAGTTCTCGTCTAAACAGTGCTTTACTCCAGTAGTGACTTGAAGTTCTCGCCTAAACAGTGCTTTACTCCAGTAGTGACTTGAAGTTTTCGTGCTTTACTCCAGTAGTGACTTGAAGTTTTTGTGCTTTACTCCAGTAGTGACTTGAAGTTTTCGTCTAAATAATTGTTCAAGTTTTGCTAGCACAGTGCTTTACTCGAGTATTCATTAAAGTTTACTCGAATACTTACTCGAGTATCATCGAGAAAACTTTGATCAACTTCAAGTTTTTGCTTACCATAGCGAGTTACTCGAGTAGCTACTCGAGTAATGTTGCAGTGGTACAAAATGCCGAGAGCACCATTTTCTCAGAAACAGAGTTACTCGAGTACTTACTCGAGTATCATTGGCAACTTGAAAGCAACTGGAAGTTTTCTATCTGATTACTCGAGTACCTACTCGAGTAAAGTCTTTTGTTATCAACTAGTTACTCGAGTGGTGCCTTCAAGTAAATTCTTGATTTTGACTCGAAACATGGCAAATTATATATCATTGGAAAGCCCTCATTATCTACATTCCAATGCAACAAAAATCAGCTCCAAACTCGTTGTGTACAGAAAGTTATGATCCAAAGAGTATCTACTGTTCTTAGACAATCCTGAAATCACGAGCAGCAACTTCCAGAAGTCATAGCTCTTAGGATATAGCTTCAAATGTGACAAATTGTATATCCATGGAAAGCTCTTTGAGTATTATTTCATATGGCACCGGTTTTGTCTCAATCTGATATGTATTTTGAGAGTTATGTCCAAAATACCGAAGCTGTCCTGGAATATAACGGTGATTCATGAGTCAACTTCAACAGATCATATCTCCCTCATCTGAACTCCTTTGAATGTGATCTTGGTGTCAAAAGTTCGTGTTGGAAGTCTAGTTTCATATGCCACCGGTTTCAGTTCGATCCGACATGTGGTTGGAGAGATATTATCAAAATACTGAACCTATATTCTGCCGCGCGAAAAACAGAGTGCCCATTACTTCAAGTGCCGCCTCGAGTGATTCATTAAATAACCCGGCAGATTACTCGAGTAAGGCCTCGAGTAAACACCTCCAAAATCAGACAATACCATATTACTCGAGTGATTACTCGGGTAATCATCCCCAAAGGTACCTTAGCTTCCGTATACATCATTTTAGCTTCGTATTGACCCATTCCAACTTCCGTATGATCATAGAAACCTCCGGTATCACTTCTAGGAGCTTGAATCTTGATATTCTCATGTGATCTTGCAAGTTTTTCTTTCTTTAATCTCTTTCTTATTGTTTTTCCTCTTGATGATCATTCTTCATAATCCAACTTCAATCTTCTTGATGAATATCTTCAATCTTCATCTTTCTTTCTTCTTTCTTCAATTCCTTGCCTCTTGATTTTCTTCTTGATGATTATTGTCCATTTATGAGGCATTATAATATCAACCCACAATGATGTCTATGACTAATCTACAAGATATACAACATTAAATATGATAGTTAGTCAATGTGGAAGATAATTATATCATACAAACTTTTTGCTCATATTTAACATCTATATTTGACATCATCAAAACTATTCATATCTAACATTCTCCCCCTTTTTGATGATGACAAATCCTTCAAGAAAAATATGTATGAGTTATAAAAACTAAGTAAGAACAATATATTTTTCTTGCCTTTCTCTCCCCCTATTTGACATCAGCAAAAAGTTTGAATTATAAAGAAGAAAGACTTGTAGAGAAGTAAATATGAAATCAAATGAGAAATGTCATTCTCCCCATTAATCAAAATAAATGCATCAGGAAAACAAGTTTCTCTCCCCCGTTTTGAAAGTAGTTTCATTTATAATTTGATGTAAATGAAAAATGGTTTTCATGAAAACACATTTGAAAAATTTGGAAAGGTTTTTAAGAAAAACTTTCATAATCAAGGATTGGCAAAGTAAGCTCAAAATATAAAAAGAGGGTTTAGAAATTCTCATTTGGATTTAGCAAGTTGATGATTGATCCATGAAGTCTATTGTCTTCTTTTCTTGTTGTGTAGATCCATGATGTTGTGTTCACCATACTTTTGATGTGCAACTCTGATGAATCAAGTTCATAGGAGTGAACTATAGTTGGCTTAGCGGTAGAATCTGAAGTGTGCTCAATAGGAAGCTCAGGAATAGCCTTCCTTAGAATGCTACCAAAATCATCCTGATTTGTGCCTTTTGTTGCTTTGAGTGTTGCAGCTAATATTAAATCATCTTTCCTCAAAGTTGATATATTCTCCTTTTAGTGTGTTGAGGAATGATTTTGCATAGAGCCAATTCTCCTGCTATAAGTAAAAACATTCTTGCAAGGAGAATGGTTGGTACAATCAAGTATTAAATTTATTATACAAAAACCAAAGTCATCCTTTCCATATGATATGTTGAAAATTAAGATCATGAAAGGAAAATATAAGAGTAACTCATCATCAAAACTAATTAAAAGATAGTGAATTTAGATGAGTATGTTAAAAGGATTTTCTTTCAATAAAAGTGATGAGCTTTTAAGATATAAAACACATGTGAATGTGAAGCTCCCCCTTAATGAATGCATGGCTTAAAGAAAATCTTTGTAAGCAATACAATTAATAACTCTCTTGGATTAGTAAAATCATTGGAAATTTTGTAGAGATTATGAAAATATGAAGATTAAAGATAAATCAAGCTTTGAAAATGATGATGCTAGTCAGGGTTTTAAGTTTATAACCCTGTATCTCTTGAGTAGTTATTCGAGTAATTCCACTCAACCATCACTCGAGTGCTCACCCGAGTGATGCAACTCAGAGAATTTTAATTAAGTAAGAATACAATACCTCACTCAAGTAATATCGTAATCACTCGAGCCATAGTCCTCTGAAGTCCGTTGATGCATCGTTGGATACTCACTGTCAAGATACGCTCGGAATAAGGCATTGAAGTTCCGGTTGATCAAATCACAGAGTCTTCTAATCTTGCCATTCACAGAAGCGATGAACTCAACATTGTTTGTAGCAAGCTTTGTGTGATTGTTGAGCTCCTTTCTCGGATAGCCTTGGATAGATGGACCAAAGAATGAAGGACTAGGGAGACCAGCTCTAGCAAAGTGTTGTCTCTCATTTATTCTTGAAGTCTCAGCTCTCATCCTCTGTGCCTCTTGTGAGTAAGATTCAGACTTACTTGGAGTAATTGTGAATTACTTGAAGGTCTACTTGAAGTAATTGCCGATTACTTGAAGGTATACTTGAAGTAATTGCAGATTACTTGAAGTAACTTTTGATTACTTGGAGTAAGTCCTGCAGAAGTATATATATACCTCTTGTTTTCTGACAGACATGATCTTTCCAGTATTCTTCCCCTCCTTGCTTATAATCTAGGCCATTATGTGGTAATTCTTCTCAATGAAGTGATTGAATTGGCCTTGTTTGCCATAGCTCTAGTGTATGTATATCAGATAATGCAACAGAGATCACACATAAAGCTAAGGTTGAAGTTAAGAACCCTCATTAGCTTTCATGATTTGATGATTTTATACTTCTTAGGCTTGTTGTACTCCTTGAGAAGTCTAGTGGGAGAGTATTGAAGCCCAAGCACTTATTAATCTTTGAAGCTAGGATGGTGACACTCTAATCTCTGATTATTATCTCCAATGTTTGTGCCTTCTTCAAAGCATAATTCAGCAGGATCCATATCGTGGAAGAGATGTCTAACTTCCTTTGGTAGTAGGGAAGATGAAGGAATAACCAAGACTCATAATTATGAGACTTGTTCTTGACCTTGAATTGAATAAAACTATAATGCCCATCTCAGTATCCATACCGGGGATTACATAAAACTATAATGCTATGATCTATTCAATAAATACATTTATCCAAAATGATAACCAGTTCAATATAAAACCAAAATATCTAACTAAGACTATCACCGACAATCCTAATTGCCCTTATCCACTTGCTTGTTCCTCGATCCACTTGCCTTGTCTAAAAATGTTATTTGGAAAGAATGAGATTCTAAAGAATCCCAATGGCAACAGTTAATGAATATGATGCATATAAACAAAGCAAGTAAACATATATCACAATGCAGCAATCAATATTCGAGGCCGGGCACACTACCACATCCCCTTCACTATATACAAGGTCGGGCTTTCGCCATGTCCCCTCACTGTATCTGTATTCAAGGTCGGGCTTTCGCCATGTCCTATCAATTGTTTCTGTATTCGAGATCAGGCTTACGCCACGTTTCCTTCATTGTATCTGTATTCAAGGCCGGGCTTTCTCCACGTCCTATCAATTGTATTTGTATTCGAGATCGGGCTTACACCACGTTCCCTTCACTGTATCTGTATTCAAGGCCGGGCTTTCACCACATCCCCTCACTATATTCAGTGACTAATGCAAACAAGCAATGTAATATACATGATATAGGATAAAGTGTTACTACCTTGGTCTTTCCGCTTTTGAGCAGGGGCCTTGTACGCTCCAGGAAAATATCAAATCCTAAAGTCATAATTAAGGACGATATGTCACCACTTATTTCAATACTCAATAACTTTACAATACTTCAATTGGTTATCATTACTTTCTCTTAAATACTCATATATGCCTCTAATAAAAGACCTAAATAGTTGGGAGAACTACCCCAGGGATCCCCTTTTGGAAGCACAAACACTGATATTTTTCACTATTTCACTCAAGTGAAGATGGCCTCACTAGAGTGATGGGGCACTGACATTCAAGTGAAGACAACCTCACTCGAGTGGTGGTACGATCTGCACTCGGGTATCAGAGAGTGAAGGATAACGAGTGAGCACCCGAGAGCACCATAACTTTTCAGAGACAGGGACACTCAAGCACATAAGACTTTACTCGAGTGAAAGCCAAATGCTTCACTCGAGCACTAGAGAGTGAAGTCCAGGAAGTGAGAACCCGAAAGCAATGGAAATTTTTAGAGGAAGAGAAGAACTTGAGTATGAGACTTCTCACTTGGGTGGAAACTGAATACCCGCGAGTGCCAGAACGCACTCCTACTCATTAACCACGAGTGACAACCCGAGAGGCAGGTTTAGGGTGTTAAATAGACCCTCACTTGAGTGATGATTTACTTCACTCGCAAGTGAGGCAACACTCTTGACCTTTTCACTGAAGTGCACATAGAAACTGAAGGAAAAATAAAGAATTTCACTGAATCACTCGAGTGGAACCCAACCTCACCCTAGTGATATTCATCCCTCACTCGAGTGAGCCCCAGATCACTCGAGTGACCATATTAAAACCTAGAAAATGCAGAAATAATGACAGTTTTCCAGAATTTTTACCAAAAGCTACCAGTGGACCCAAAACCTCAACTAAAGCTACTCCCACATAAAAACACTCAAGGAATCCAATAGAAGTGCCAAAACTATCAAAATCCTACTCCATTATCATGCTTTGGTCTTGGGCAACATTAAACACTAAATTCCCAAAATCACTAAACTCAATCATTCAATCCCCAATCAATCCTATCTATCCATATACCTTCCAAACATACCATTTTCATACCAATAACATGCCAAATGACCAATGGCTCTTATTCTGAAAATAGGCAATAAATTCCCATAAATTTAAAACTAATTCAAATGGCACAAAACTTAGATGAATATATAGGTTTCACTTACCTCTTCAACTTTTCCAAAAGGACTTCTTGATCTTCAAACTTTCAAAACTCCTTGAGAGCTCAATCCAACACCAAATGACAAACTATAACCATCAAAGTGAAGCTCTCAATGCATGGAACAACTTTAATGAATGGAGTTTAAGCATTTGAGATCATTTTCCCTTTCCTTTTCAAGCTTTTCTTCCTTCCCTTTGGTCTTCAATGGCAACGAGAAAGGGAGAAGAGAGAGAATGAGAGAGATGAGAGTGGTTGAAGATGATGATGATACTATTAGAACCGACTGACACCCAAGAGGGGGTGAATTGGGTGTAAGATAAAAATCTTAAGAACTTTGAAAATCTTTTTGCATCTTAGAGGAAGCAATAAATATGAAAGTAATGAATCATAAATCAATAGTTAATATATACTGGAAATATAAGAGTTTAAGGAAGAGAGTATGCAAACTGTGATTTATCATGGTTCGGTCCAATCTGTGATGGCCTACATCCAGTCCCCAGGCTTCTCCTGAGATTTTCAAATCCACTATTTTCTTTTTTAATCCAGGCACAAGAAAAGCCTTTACAAAGTTCTCACCAAGATACTCCCCCTTACAGCAAGTCTTATGAGCAGAGCAATCCCGAAGATCTTTCCTTCCTGCTTACCTGTGCAAGTCTTACGAGCAGTAATGTTCTCTCCTTCTTACACCTCTGTAAGTCTTACGAGCAGCAACATTCTCTACTGCTTGCACCTTATAAGTCTTACGCGCAGAAAGTCTTACCGGCGATTCTCTCTACACTTCCCATAAGGAAATCAACCCACTCAAGGTCCCTCTACCTTGAGATCAATTCAGAAATATAGTTGAAAGTGTTTACAGACTCTCTCACAGAGTAGATATAATGAACAATGAAGTACAATACAAATAATCTCTCTCTCAAATATACATGATATAGAAAATAGATAAGAACAGAGAGTTGTTGGGTCGAAGTGGATGATTCATGATATAAGCATGTTTGCGTTGTAGTGTTCTCATTGGTGTATTTGTTCTCTGCTTGAATCTCTTGTATTTATAGTTGAGTAAGATATGACCATTATGAGTATTTCAACTTATCCGTTGGAATCTCTTTGCTTCATTTGACCGTTCTTCATATTTGAAAAACTAGCCGTTATGCTCGGTGGACGCTCTACTTCCGTAAAGTCAACTTTTATCTCTTTACATCATCTCTTCATTGCATTCCTGGAGAAATACATTAAATACTAATACAATAAAGTGTAAGAATGATTGGAAGTAAGAAGAGTGAGTTTCATAATTAATCCCATAATTTTTGAAAGCTTCAGTACGTTGTTCTGTTCTCCTGGGAAACATTACTCGAGTGGTCACTAGAGTAAGCCTGGGTCATTACTTGAGTGAGCCCTCGAGTAATCCCATTCAAAATCTGGCCGAGAACATTTCCAACTTCATTACTCGAGTGATCCCTCAAGTAATATTTCTTTTTCTTATCGGGTAACTCGAGTAGTCCCTCGAGTGATGTGAGTCATTTTTTGGCCGAGAGCTACTGGAAGAATTCTTCTCTGGTTACTCGAGTGATCCCTCGAGTGAGCTCTTAAATAAATTTACAGATTAATCGAGTGGTCCCTCAAGTAATATCATTCAAATCTTGACCGAGAGCTTTTCCAACTGCATTACTCGAGTCCTCACTCGAGTAAGCTTCCAAAAAAAACTGCAGATTACTCGAGTAAGCCCTTGAAGTGAATTCTTGATTTTGATTCCAAACATGGCAAATTATATATCATTGGAAAACCCTCATCATCTGCATTCCAATACAACAAGAATTACCTCCAAATTCATTTTGTACAGAAAGTTATGATCCAAAGAATATCTTCTGCATTTAGACATAGTCTGAAATCACGAGCATCAACTTCCAGAAGGCATAACTCTTAGTATATAACTTAAAATATGTCAAATTGTATATAAATGGAACGTTCTTTAAGCCTAGCTTCATATGGCACCAGTTTCGTCTCAATCCGATATATATTTTGAGAATTATGTCCAAAATATTGAACCTTGTTCTGGTAAAAGATGCTGATTCATGTGTTAACTTCAATAGATCATATCTCTCTCATCTGAACTCGTTTTAATGTGATCTTGGTGTCCATTGTTCGTGTTGGGAGTATTGTTTCATATGCCACTAGTTTCAAATCAATCAACGTGTGGTTTGAAAGATATGCCTAAAATACCGAACCTCTATCCTCCGTGCGAAACCAGAGTGTCATTACTCGAGTGGTCACTCGAGTAATCTTCAAGTAACTTTGTAGATTACTCGAGTAGCCACTCGAGTAATCACCTCCAAAATGAGGCAGTGCCATATTTCTCGAGTAATCATCCCCGGAGGTACCATAACTTCCGTATACATCATTTTAGCTTCGTATTGACCCATTTCAACTTCCGTTTGACTATAGAAACCTCCGATATCACTTCTAATAGCTTGGATCTTGATATTCTCATGTGATCTTGCAAGTTCTTCTTTCTTCAATCTCTTTCTTCTTGTTTTACCATTTGATGATCATTCTTCATAACCCAACTAGATATCTTCTCAAATTAATTATCATTCTTCATAACCCAATTAGATGTCTTCTTGAATATCTTCAATCTTCTTCTTTCTTGGCTTGCCTAATCTATAAGATATCCAACATTAAATATAGTAGTTAGTCAATGAAGATAATAAATATGTCATACAAACTTTTTGCACTTTAATACTTGACATCTATATTTGACATCATCAAAACTAATCATATCTAACATTCTCCCCCTTTTTGATGATGGCAAATCCTTTAAGAAAAATATGTGTGAATATAACAACAATTTGAATGCAAAGTATTTTTCTTGCCTTTCTCTCCCCCTATTTGACATTAGCAAAAAGTTTGAAGTATAACGAAGAAATACTTGTATAGAATTAAATATGAAATTGAATTTAGAAATACCTTTCTTTCAATCAAAATAAATATGTCAAGTCTCTCTCCCAATTTGAAGATAATTTCATTTATAATTTGATGCAAATGAAAAATAATTTTCATGAAAACAAATTTTAAACAATTTGAGGAGGTTTTCAAGAAAACATTCATAATCAAGGCAAATTAAAATCTAAGATATGAAAAGTATTCTCGAAAGATAAAGAAAGGGTTTAGAAATTCTCATTTGGATTTAGCAAGTTGATGATTGATCCATGAAGTCCATTGCCTTCTTTTCTTGTTGTGTAGATCCATGATGTTGTGTTGACCATACTTTTGTTGCGCAACTCTGATGAATCAAGTTCATAGGAGTGAACTATAGCTGGCTTAGTGGTAACCTTTGAAGTGTGCTCAATAGGAAGCTTAGGAATAGCCTTTCTTAGAATACTACCAAAATCATCCTGATTTATGCCTTTTGTTGCTTTGAGTATTGTTGCTAGTATTAAATCATCTGTCCTCAAAGTTGATATATTATCCTTTTAGTGTGTTGAGGAATGATCTAGCATAGAGCAAATTCTCCTGCTATAAGTAAAAGCATTCTTGCAAGGAGAATGGTTAGTGCAATCAAGTATTAAATTTATTGCATAAACCAAAGTCATCCTTTCTATATGATATGTTAAAAATTAAGATCATGAAAGGAAAATATAAGAGTAACTCATCATCAAAACTAATTAAAAGATAGTGAATTCAGATGAGTATGTTAAAAGGATTTTCTTTCAATAAATGAGATGAGTTTTTAAGATATAAAACACATGTGTATGTAAAGCTCCCCCTTAATGAATGCATGGCTTAAAAGAAAATCGTTGAGCAATATAATTAATAACTCTCTTGGATTAGTAAAATCATTGGAAATTTTGTAGAGAGAATGATTATGAAAATATGAATATTAAAGATAAATCAAGTTTTGGAAATGATGATGCTAGTCAGGGTTTTAAGCTTGTAACCCTGTATTACTTGAGTGCATCACTCAAGTGTTCACTTTGAGTGATGTAACTTAGAGAATTTGAATTAAAGAATACAATACCTCACTCGAGTAATATAGTAATCACTCAAGCCATAATCCTCTGAAGTCTATTGGTGCATTGTTGGCTAGTCATTGTTTGTGGATGTGATCAGTATGAAGAGATTTTGAAGTGTAGTCTTTTGTAAGCACTTTAGGATACCAACATGAGCTTAAAATAAGGCCTTGAAGTTCTGGTTGATCAAATCCAAGAGTTTCTAATATTGCCATTCACAGAAGTGATGAACTTGGCATTGTTCATAGCAAGCTCTGTGTGATTGGTGAAGCTCCTCTCTCATATAGCCTTGGATAGATGGACCAAAAAATAAAGGACCAGGGAGACCAGCTCAAGCAAAGTGTTGTCTCTCATTTATTCTTGAAGTCTCAACTCTCATCCTCTACGCCTCTTGTGTTAACTTAGAGTGAAATTCATGCTTACTTGGAGTAATTGTGAATTACTTGAAGGTCTACTTGAAGTAACTTCTGATTACTTGAAGGTTTACTTGAAGTTGACGATTACTTGAAGGTCTACTTGAAGTTGACGATTACTTGAAGGTCTACTTGAAGTAATTGCAGATTACTTGAAGTAATTTTAGATGACTTGGAGTAAGTCCTGTAGAAGTATATATATATATATATCTCTTATTCTCTGACAGACATGATCTTTTCAGTATTCCTCTCCTCCTTGCTTATAATATAGGCCATTATGTGGTAATTCTTCTCAATAAAGTATGTGAAGTTATTGGCCTTATTCGCCATAGCTCTAGTGTATGTATATCAGATAATGCTACGGAGATCACACATAGAGCTAAGATTGAAGTTGAGAATCCCCACAGGCTTAGCAAGCTTGATGATTCTGTGCATCTCAGCATCTTCCTTTAAACATCTTTGTTGGCTCCATATCACAGTGAAAATGTCTTATCACCTTGAAACAATAAGGAAGGTGGGTAGGCAACAAAGATTCATATTGGCTAAACTTGTTCTTGGCTTTGAGCTGCTTTGAGATGAATCTCGTCTAGGTTCACTTAAGAGATTTTCCTCCTCATTTGCTTTCTTTGGCTGCATCACTAGCTAGTTACTTGCTAGTAATGTGGTGTCACTTGAGTGATACCATAGATTTTGCTTATGCTCACATTGCAACATTGCCAGTCACGCCTCATCTATTAGCCTCTGATCTTTGTATCTAAAAGTAGAGCATTTTGATTAAGTCCTACAAAAGGATAAATACATGCTCTTTGGTACCCAACTTTCTCTTGGGTCCATACAATATTAGACATTATAACTCTTATGCTCTTATACAATTGAATCATATGCTATTTGAGCAAAGAGTATAATAATCAACAAAGACCAGAATATAATTTTACCCAATTAAATAAATTCAAGCAATTGAATCATAAAGGGTAATGACTAAATAATACCAAGAATGATGATGTTCAAAGATCAATGAAAATTTGTAAATACACTTTATATAAAAATATGTCATTGATAAGATTTTCATGCAATCGATGTAAGTCAAATCAAAGAGAGTTAAAAATCTATTCATAATGACCAACTGCTATGAAATGATAAATCATGAATGCAATCAAGTTTTCCAAGAATGATAATGAGATATGCAAATTGTTTCAAATCTCATCTGTAATTTCAAATCATAATAGTGCATTGTGAAATAGAGATTTTGAATATATGTAAAACTCATCTTTGAAACATGTTTACAATTGATGCTTATGTTAAAAATGATGGAAGTCAATAGGTATAAAATATGTAACAGAAAGCTTCGTTGGAGTTCAACGAAGCTAACATGTTAATTATCAAAGTTAACACATGTTGAAGAATTTTTCAAAGAGCAAGAGTCATATGGATAAAGAATTTAGCCAAAAAAGGCTTAGCTTGAATATATAAGCACGATGACTTTGCTATTGACCAAGAGATAATATTGACTCTTATGTCTTGAAGAATAGGAACAATCAACTTAAACTTTTGAATTCAAGACACTAGTTACTCAGAGATATATGATGGCAATGGTTAATGTATTTGAGAAACAAAATGAATACAAGAATTTATGAGTGATGAAGCACATACTCATTAGTCCAAATGACTAGAGTATAAGAGTATCATCCAAGTAAGTTATTCCACAATAATGGTTAATGTATTAAGATTCAATGCACTAATGAACATTCATAATGCTTGGAATAACTTGGCCAACCAAAGATTTATGCATTAGGCACAAGGCTTTCACATATAGAATTATTTTCCAGGGAATACACTTGAAACTCATATAGATAGTTAACTTGTTAGATGTAAGGTCTAACATGTTAGAGAATAAAGACTAAAGGTTTCAAGCATTGGATAGCACATTTAAGATCAATGATCAATATGCCAATGATGAGGAAATACTCTGGCGGATGAATTTGAAGCATTTATGACTTTCAGTATACAAAAATATTAACTTCCAATTTTGAAACTATTTGAATGCAAAAAAAAAAAAAAAAAGAAAAATTTTCAAATAATGTGTATGCATTTTTATAAACAAGATGAATTGGAATCTAAGTACATTTTTGAAATGTGCATTTTGAAATACATAGAATGATTATGCACAATTTCACTTTCAGTCCATTTAGCAATCTTAAAACAATTTGAAAACCACAAATGATTGATTGCTAATGGTATGCAATAATGAGCAAGTTATTCATTACCCAAATAAATAATTTATATAAGCACATTATCGAGTAAGAATAAAGAAGATAATACTGTTCTCAAGTAATCTCGTAATTACTTGAGAAATTATCTTTTGAAGTTCATTTGTGCATAATTTCTTGACTTTTGCCTTCCAATCTTCCAGTTGGTCTTATCACTTGAACATTCACTCCCAGTTGTCATATAGTGATGATGATCACTTGATTGGTTACTTGAGTGACGCTTCACTATGCATCTTTTCTTCCTTTATTGTTAGCTAGGTGCTTGTAGTGTTGCCTTAAGTAATGCCTCCTTTTGTTTACACATTTAAGATGTAGCCTCAAGGTCCAACTTCACTAAGATTTGAGTGAAATCTTATGTAGTCATAATCTTGAGATGAAGCTCTTCCTTTCTTCTTCCTATAAAACCATATAGATCTTTTTCTTCCTTTAGTATCCAAATTTACTTGGATCCACTCCTGGTTACCTTATAGGAATCATAATTCACATGCTTTGAAAATATAATTAATTCGAGACAATTGAGCATAATGAATTAAATATGTCTTTATGCATAAGAGAAATATTTTCTTTTCAAATCATTATACATGCATAAAGAATTAACCTGTTGAGCATTACAATCTCTTTATAAATAAATCTATTAACTGGCTTTTTAAGGGATGCAAAAACATAATTTCAAAATCATTTGCAATGCTCATTCCCAAGATTCCAAAATATTAAACCCCAATAAATATTACAGACAATAGCATAGGAGGTTTTATCATTGTATACCTTTGCCTTAGATAGGAGGATTGCTTTTGCTTACCCATTGCATCTTTCTATGATGTTGATACTTTGAATATCTTGCTTTGGGTGCTGGTAACCTTCTCTCAATATATATATACTCCTGGAGTCTTTTATTTGATGCTTGAGAGATCCTCCTTTTCTTGTTCT
The DNA here is from genome assembly GCA_963855925.1 of Inga laurina. Lineage (NCBI taxonomy): Eukaryota > Viridiplantae > Streptophyta > Magnoliopsida > Fabales > Fabaceae > Inga > Inga laurina. Next base: position 60,760,706 of record OY979708.1, read on the forward strand.
CCTCAAGATAGTTGAACAGTATTCTATGGTAGTTCATTCTTGAGGTGGAACGTACTCCTTTTCTCCATTGCCTTTCTTTGTGGTTAAACTTTGTAGTTCCAGCAATGAGTGATCCGAGAGTTCTCCTAATTGATGTGAATCTCCATTTAGGTGCATGAGGAACTCTTGGAATCTTCTTCATTTTCTTAGTACCCTTTTGTCCATTCTTTCTAGAATCAATCTACACACATGAAACACCAGATGGACATTTTGGTACCCACTTTTCTTTGGGTCCTTGAACGTTAGCATTTGAACTCACTTGCGTTTTAGGAATCCAAACAAATTTATTTCTCACATTAGAATTTCTCCTAATATAGCATATGTGAGAAATATGACCTGATTTACCACAATAATTGCAAATAATATGATGATATGAATTATGAGATTTAATGCAAGTAATGTGTCGGTCAAGAGAGTAAAAACCCGAATAAATTTCATTTGAACATTCTTTCTTTCCAATAAACTTTCCAGCATGATTGAAAACATTTTTGCTTTTCATAATAGAATCAATACTTGGTTGAGAAACAATTTTATGCAAACTTTGAAAATCAGTTTTCAAAATAACTCCAGAAGAATTGGAATTGTTTATCATATGTGCATCTTGAGCTCTAGAGGATGATCCATCAAATTTATCCGTAATGAGCTCTTCTTGGGAACCATCTTCCTCTTGTTCTTCTATGTTGACAGGATCATGGAAGTGTTCTATGATTTCTCCTTTTTCATCATTAACTTCCAATTATTCATGCACTGTAGATATATAGCTTATAGTTTCACATGAACTGTCAATGCTTTCAACTTCAACACAATTGTTATAAGTATAAATAGAATCAAGAGTATCCCAAATATCTCTAGCAGTAGAGCAAAATCTAATTTTCTCAAAATCATTTTCGGTTAAAGCACTATACAAAATTTTCATTGCTCTAATGTTCAACGAAAACCTTTTCTTTTCTCTTTATGTCCAATTCTTTCTCGGTTTGAAATCAAAGACATTTGTAAAAACATCCCACATATCATAATCAAAGTATTTTATAAAAGATGTCATTATAGCTTTCCAAAACCAAAAATCAATATCTTTCAAAATAGATGGAATTGTATAGTCAAAACCTTCAAAAAGCATATAACACCCAAAATCAACCATTATAAACTCTTGAGACGGTTAAGTCCTTTAAACAAGAGTCCAGCTCTGATACCAAATGTTAGAATCGGCTGACACCCAAGAGGGGGGGTGAATTGGGTGTAAGATAAAAATCTTAAGAACTTTGAAAGTCTTTTTGCATCTTAGAAGAAGCAATAAATATGAAAGTAATGAATTATAAATCAACAGTTAATATATGCTGGAAATATAAGAGTTTAAGGAAGAGAGTATACAAATTGTGATTTATCTTGGTTTGGTCCAATATGTGATGGCCTACATCCAGTCCCCAGGCTCCTCTTGAGATTTTTAAATCCACTATTTTCTTGTATAATCCAGGCATAAGAAATACAAAGTTCTCACCAAGATACTCCCCCTTACAGCAAGTCTTACGAGTAGAGCAATCCCGAAGATCTTTCCTTCCTGCTTACCTGTGCAAGTCTTACGAGCAGCAATGTTCTCTCCTGCTTACTCCTCTGTAAGTCTTATGAGCAGCAACGTTCTCTACTGCTTGCACCTTATAAGTCTTACGAGCAGAAAGTCTTACCAGCGATTCTCTCTACACTTCCCATATAGAAATCAACCCACTCAAGGTCCCTCTAACTTGAGATTAATTCAGAAATATAGTTAAAAGTGTTTATAGACTCTCTCACAGAGTAGATATAATGAACACTGAAGTATAATACAAATAATCTCTCTCTCAAATATACATGATATAGAAAATAGATAAGAACAGAGAGTAGTTGGGTCGAAGTGGATGATTCATGATATAAGCATGTTTGCGTTATAGTGTTCTCATTGGTGTTGTTGTTCTCTGCTTGAATCTCTTGTATTTATAGTTGAGTAAGATATGACCGTTGTGAGTATTTCAACTTATCCGTTGGAATCCCGTTGCTTCATTTGACCGTTCTTTATATTTGAAAAACTAGCCGTTATGCTCTATGGACGCTCCACTTCCGTAAAGTCAACTTTTATCTTTTCACATCATGTCTTCATTGCATTCCTGGAGAAATACATTAAATACTAATACAATAAAGTGTAAGAATGATTGGAAGTAAGAAGAGTGAGTTTCATAATTAATTCCATGATTTTCGAAAGCTTCAATACGTTGTTCTGTTCTCCTGGGAAACATTACTCGAGTGGTTACTCGAGTAAGCCTGGGTCATTACTCGAGTGAGCCCTTGAGTAATCCCATTCAAAATCTGGCTGAGAACATTTCCAACTTCATTACTCGATTGATCCCTCGAGTAATGTTTCTTTTTCTTATCTGGTTACTCGAGTAGTCCCTCGAGTGATGTGAGTCATTTTTTGGTCGAGAGCTATTGGAAGATTTCTTCTTTGGCTACTCGAGTGATCCCTCGAGTAAGATCTTAAATAACTTTACAGATTATTTGAGTGATCCCTCGAGTAATATCATTCAAATCTTGGTCGAGAGCATTTCCAACTGCATTACTCGAGTGCTCACTCGAGTAAGCTTCCAAATAAAACTGCAGATTACTCGAGTAAGCCCTTCAAGTGAATTCTTGATTTTGATTCCAAACATGGCAAATTATATATCATCGGAAAGCCCTTATCATCGGCATTCCAATGCAAAAAGAATCACCTCCAAATTCATTTTGTACAGAAATTTATGATTCAAAGAATATCTTCTGCATTTAGGCAAAGTCTGAAATCACGAGCATCAACTTCTAGAAGGCATAGCTCTTAGTATATAACTTAACATAATGGAACTCTTGTTAAGTCTAGTTTCATATGGCACTAATTTCGTCTCAATCCGATATGTATTTTGAGAGTTATGTCCAAAATACCAAACCTTGTTCTGGTAAAAGATGCTGATTCATGTGTCAACTTCAACAGATTATATCTCTCTCATCTGAACTCGTTTTAATGTGATCTTGGTGTCCATTGTTCGTGTTGGGAGTCTACTTTCATATGCCACTGGTTTTAGATCAATCTAACATGTGGTTGGAAAGATATGGCCAAAATACCGAACCTCTATCCTGATGTGTGAAACCAAAGTGTCAATACTCGGTGGTCACTCAAGTAATCTTTAAGTAACTTTGCAGATTACTCGAGTAGCCACTCGAGTAATCACCTCCAAAATGAGGCAGTGCCATTGAGTAATCATCTTTGGAGGTACCATAATTTCCGTATACATCATTTTAGCTTCGTATTGACCCATTCCAACTTCCGTTTGACCAAAGAAACCTCCGATATCACTTCTAATAGCTTGGATCTTGATATTCTCATGTGATCTTGCAATTTCTTCTTTCTTCAATCTCTTTCTTCTTGTTTTACCACTTGATAATCATTCTTCATAACCAAACTAGATATCTTCTCAAATTGATTATCATTCTTCATAACCCAATTAGATGTCTTCTTGAATATCTTCAATCTTCTTCTTTCTTTGCTTGGCTAATCTACAAGATATCCAACATTAAATATAGCAGTTAGTCAATGAAGATAATAAGTATGTCATACAAACTTTTTGCACTTCACTACTTGACATCATTAAAACTAATCATATCTAACAGATACTCCCTCAAGTTCTCATGTCAGCGAAAAGGAGGGAGAGGGAGGAGAGAGAAATGATTTTAAAAAAATACATTTGAGTTTTCTTTATACTCTCCCCACAAATAAGCTTGCCAAGTGTCCTTCTCTCATTGGTCCTCACACACTAAGCCACCAATTAGCTTATCTAATCTATCCATTAGCCATTTAATCACACATTTCACTTCCCCTTAGTTAGTAATTAGTTTCCCCATTAATCACCAACTTAAAGCCAATAATTCTATTCTTTTAATTTCTCCTTTATTTTTGGCACATTAATTAAAATTGCCACACAACACATAATAATCCACTCTAATTCACAATTTTTACAATAATCTTCATAAGCATTTAATCAAAATTTGGGGCGTTACACTCGTCATTTTCACAAAGCCCACGAGTCAAAGCATTGCAAACAAACAATTTTTTATCCTGATACTGCTCAAAGACCGCAAATGCATAAGTAATGGATTTGAGTAACAGAAATATATGAACTGGGTTGTAACTCGACTGCTTGAGAGAAGGTTGGAAATGAGTATCTGAGCATGAATTTCTCGGAGTTTCCGACTAGTTCTTGAGGATGATTTAAGGAAATTATACGGCTTTCGGATTGGTAAGGAGTAGATTTATTATGGAAGAAGATGCTAGTGACTGTCTTGGTGCGAAACCATGACTTAGAGAGAGCTATGGTGCTTTCATTTCGGATCCAGTAATAAGAAAGTGAGGAGCAATGCATGGAGAATCAAATGAATAAGAAGTACTATCGTCTCATGGACTTTGCTTACTACCAATATCTCTCTATAACGTTAGCTTTTATGGTTCTTCTCTCCAGCCTCCAACTAAGTTGACTGTGCCTCCCCTACATTTAAAACGACGTCACTCAGAGGAAGAATATGCAACAATCATTAGATTTCATATCATGTGAAATCCCAACTGGAACCATTCCCAGTGCTTAATGTTGCAAGAGACTTGGGAGAATCAACAAATTCGCAGAACATTCTTGCATCCTATTTTAAACTGAAGCACGAATCAATAATATTATTCCAAGAGACCATAAGGGTATAATCCTTCCCTTGGTTTGATATTTATATGCAACCATAGACTTAGACTAACATGCACGAAGGGCAGAGATACAAAATTCACGAAGAGACGAAAAAATAGCGATTAGAAGAAAGTGCTCTTAGCGACAGCTGTGACGATTATGACGGCTACAATGGCAGTGATAAGGGACGACGGACAAGGGGCTCGGCTGCAGAGGACAACGAGGGGCGGCGGTGCCAGGCAAGTCTGGAACTGGAAGTAGGAATAATTAATGTTATTGAAAAGAATTTTTCCGTACTTCTTCCTCCTTTTACTTTAGAAACAAGCTTGAACTCCCCCACGCAACGCGTGGGGAGCAAATCTTTATGAAAAAATTATGGCACACTTGAAAGGATTCAATACAAAAAGTGAAATATAAGTAAGCATACTATTAATTAAATATGCGGCACACCAAAATGTTATCAGAGTTTAAGATTAATTCAAATTATATGTTCCGCCTGCATCAACACACAGTATAATCATGGTTTAAAAATAAAAAAGTTATCAAAATAAATAATCTTAATTTGAAATATAACAACACAGGAAGCAAATTCCACTATGGTTATATTTTCATAAGCTTCCAATCAAGATTATGGACGTTAGGAACCTATCGTAAAAATAGAGCAAATCAATATGGCAAAAATATATATTCTCTAACAATCACACATCGAAAAGAAAAAATTGAATGCATTAGCAAACCAATATCTGCTTAACAGAACAGCAATACAAAATTTTGTACTCAGTGAAAATAAGCTTCACAAACAACTTTAATCATTACTTCTTCTGCATGCAACAATGTAGGTTATAATGCGAGCTTAAGAATACCAAAATAAAAAAAAGGGCAAAATTTGCAACATGACAACATAGGAAGCAATTATTGCGTTGTTACACAAAGTAAGTACAAGGCGATGTATGCAGATGAAACCATATATACTAGCTATGATGTCAAGAGTCAACAATAATTTGATCTCAAAAGTTTCACTCATGACTTGCAGAATTGAAAATAGATTTTTATTTCCACTGCTACCACACATCATATTGGACAAGTGCTTCAAAATGAAACTATTATGCTCATGCACAGGTAAATATTAGATACATTATATGGGAATTACTCTCAGAGATGATCATATCAGATATGGTATTTTGTCAAATTGGACAAGTGCTTTTATTTACCAAGTTGCAGTGTTTTGAGGTCATTTTGCGCACTTATTGTCTTCAACAGCACAACTTGGAATTGCATCGTATCAAGTGTTAATAATTCTGATTATATGATTATAAAGCAAGGATTAAAAGTATATGCCACTCATGTCTTTCAACAAAGGTAGAATAACTCCATTGTCATATCTTTCAACACTTAACTATTATCCAGGTGTTGTTGGGAATATTATAAGTAAAATTAGTCTTGGCCTTCAGTTTCAAAATTTTGATCTATTAATCTATGTTACTTCTCTCTTTACCCCCATATATAATAATATCAATCAAGCAAAGATTAAAAGTGGTTAAGTGCTAAAGGGAACTTTAGTCAATTTCACTCATCTAAGTTGCAGTGTTTCCAAATCTGCTGCATTAGGTTGAAAAACTTATATGGAACCATGAAGTTAAAATTAACAGTAAATTTAAAACTGAAATTAACATAGAAACTAAAAGTACGGGTTCTTCTTCAACAAACCAAGCAGCACCTAACCACTTTGAAAGTTATGTTAATAAACATTGAAAGTTATAATTACAATTTCAAATTATTCTCCCAACTTTAAACTAATCACCAAAAAGATGAGTAAGGAAACAGAAGAATTGTTGCAAACAACGCACAACTGTTACATGGACTTGACATAGCAATTTAAAATGTCGTACATAATATGATTCAAAACATTTTCTCCAACAATTTGTAACCTCAAATGATGACTTCAGACTTGAACAGATATATCTTTACCAAAAAGATTGCTGATTCCCATCCCAAGATCACTTTGTTTTATAATAGACTCTCCAACCAAAACCTGGAAAAACAAACAACATTGTAGTTTGATGTTACTACTTAGTGTGCGCTTGGATTAGCTTTTGAGAATAACTTTTACGATTTACGAGGTAAGTGTGTGAGAGGAGTTTTGTCTTGGGTTGCGCAAACCTAGGTTTGGAAGAAACCCAAACACTCACTTACAACATTGTAGTTTGATGTTACTACTTAGTGTGTGTTTGGATTACATTGTAGTTTGATGTTACTATTTAGTGTGTGTTTGGATTAGCTTTTGAGAATAACTTTTACAATTTACGAGGTAAGTGTGTGAGAAGAGTTTGTCTCAGGTTGCGCAAACCTAGGTTTCAAACCTAGGTTTGGAAGAAACCCAAACACTCACTCCCTCCGTCCTTATACAAGAGCCTTTTGTTTAATATATTTATCTCTAAATGTAAGATTCCTTTTAAGTTTGTCTCAAATAATAAATGCACTTTTTCTCATTTTGCTCTTAATTAATTATTATCCTATATACATTCTCTTTCATCTCTTTCTGATTATTACTCTCTCTCACACCCATTCATAAATAGGGGCATTTTAAAATATTGCAATTTGGTTAAAATGCTCTTATATATAGAGATGGAGGGACTATATTACAATTATTGAATTTGAATAACTATATTCTTAAGCACAATAGAGGACATGATTATGATAGAATTGGTAATACGAAGTACAAGAACGAATCAACTGTAACGTTGAATTTGTACATCAGGTATGATTATATGGAAGTAATATCTAATTATTATCCTATATACATTCTCTTTCATCTTTCTCTCATTATTACTCTCTCTCACACCCATTCATAATAAATAGGGGCACATAATTTTTACATTTAACTACTTTAAACCTGTTTTTTTAAAATATTGCAATTTGGTCAAAAGACTCTTATATATAGAGATGGAAGGGCTATATTACAATTATTGAATTTGAATAACTGTATTCTCAAGCACAATAGAGGACATGATTATGATAGAATTGGTAATACAAAGTAGAAGAACGAATCAACTGTAACGTTGAATTTGTACATCAGGTATAATTAGATGGAAGTAATATCCACAATACTTACAGCTTTGCAGCCAACTTCTTGTACATAGGCAATTTCGTCTGGAGTAGACAGACCAGATTCCCCAACAACCTAACCAAACATTTTATGGAACAAGATTATCATTATCAGCATAATTACCACAAAAAACATACATGGGCAAACTTCATTTAAGGACGTCTTAGTAAAGGTTTTAAGGACATACAATTATGTCTTTCTCACGAACTATTCTACCTCGCTCTCCTTCAAGAAGTTTCTTTGTGTTACTGATATCTACCTCAAATGTTCCTGCAACCCCAAAAATAACAAAGTTATAACACGTCAGTCATGCACTCAAATTCAGAATATGACAATATTGAGAATATTCAAAGATAAAGTAGAAGATTGTTTACATTTTAGTCACACACGAGTTGAAGTTTAAACAAGAAAACAATTTTTTAACATCACAAAACTAATATATCATGCAATAATCTAAATGGGACTACTGAATCAAGCACTCAACGAGTCAATTTCGAGTCAGTTTAAAAATGTAAATTTAATCAAGTACAGGGGTTAATACATTTAAGGCAAATCCAACACTAACAATGAATTCAACAAGCTGTTGAATTCAGAATGTTCCTGCTATCCACCTCAAATGTTCCTACAACCCCAAAAATAACAAAGTTATAACACGTCAGTCAAGCACTCAAATTCAGAATATGACAATATTGAGAATATTCAAAGATGAAGTAGAAGATTGTTTACATTTTAGTCACACACGAGTTGAAGTTTTAACAAGAAAACAATTTTTTAACATCACAAAACTAATATATCATGTAATAATCTAAATGGGACTACTGAATTAGGCACTCAACGAATCAGTTTAAAAATGTAAATTTAATCAAGTACAGCGTTAATACATTTAAGGCAAATCCAACACTAACATTGAATTCAGCAAGCTGATGAATTCAAAATGTTCCTACTATCCACCTCAAATGTTCCTGCAACCCCAAAAATAACAAAGTTATAACACGTCAGTCATGCACTCAAATTCAGAATATGACAATATTGAGAATATTCAAAGATGAAGTAGAAGATTGTTTACATTTTAGTCACACACGAGTTGAAGTTTTAACAAGAAAACAATTTTTTAACATCACAAAACTAATATATCATGCAATAATCTAAATGGGACTACTGAATCAGGCACTCAACGAGTCAGTTTAAAAATGTGAATTTAATCAAATACAGGGGTTAATACATTTAAGGCAAATCCAACACTAACAATGAATTCAACAAGCTGGTGAATAAAATTCAAGAAGGAATAAGAGAAGTCTTCATGGACAAGAAGGCTTACACATAAAGGAAAATCACCCTAAAAAATAACAGAAAGAGGTAATTGTTTAGAGAAAGAAGTAACAGAAAGAGCATAATTGTTTTATTAAGAGACAGAAAGAGGACATACCAAGATTACGATTATTGATGCCAATAAGCTGAATCCCATCTATTCCAAGAACCCGATTAAATTCATTTTCATCATGCACCTAGGGGCAAACAGCACAAATATTCAAAATAAGTGAACATTTTCTCCTGGTTATAAAAAATTCTGAGTTGGCAGTAACGAAAGAAGAAAACATGCCATGCACATTCAAGGATTTAGGCAAATTGAACAGAAGTTATTTACAATATGATAATGTGTGTAATTTCTTTGCAGTCTAAATGAAGGGGAAAATATCTTAGGGAAGTGGAAAGCTCTTCGTCTCAAATAGCATAGGATCGGGTTTCTTTGCCAATGCAAGGTGGTAAGTAAAATGTTTCAGATCTGAGCATCAAAATGATGGACTTTTACCACACATTCGCTTAATTATAGCAAACAGAATTAAAGCGCACCAAAAGTAACAGAACAAACAAAGAAGCATCAACTCTACCTCCACAAGAGCAGTCAGCCCAAGTATCTTGCATATCTTAATCATGTAACTAATATCAAGATCCGGCAAAACAGCAGCAATAAGGAGAACTGCATCTGCACCTTTAATTCGAGCATAGTAAAGTTGCCATGCGTCTACTATAAATTCTTTGCACAACAAAGGGCACTGCATATTTTAAGGCAATTAAGACACAAGACATACACCAAGCTTTAGGTAATAAAATAAAACCAATATCAAAGAGCAAAACAAGTCAGCAAGTGAACCTTTACTCCAGCCTTCCTTATCAACTCAAGATTTTCAAAGCTCCCCTGTTTTGTTAGCAAGAACAGAATGTTAGAGATAGCTAACATTGAGCTGCAATATTGCCAGCTTATCAACTACCAAATATCACTCAGCAACAATCAAGTTGAACAGGGATTCACAAAAAATACAAGATAGATAGTGTACCTTGAAATACTTTTCGTCTGTCAAAACACTTAAACATGCTGCTCCACCTTTTTCATAAGCTCGAGCTATTTCTACCTATCACAGAGAACCTCCGGAATAATGCCATGTACTGTGAAGAAAAAATAACGAACAAACTACTGGACTGTGCTGATTATTGCTCATTACGTAGGGTGTTTAGAAAATACTGGCAGACAAAATAATCCATTCAATGAGAAAAGAAGAAATCTTCCAGAAACAACAAATTAAGATTAGGTCCTTACTTTGAAGCAGCCATTTGCTTGAAACTATGAATAGGAGAAACAAATGAGACATCGAGGAAAGAGATATAATAATACACACAGGCTCAATTGTTTTACTTTTCATACTTATATCATAGCTGTTACTTCAGGAGAGTGGTATACTTCTAAAAATAGAAATTATGAAAAATTTGGTGGCGCAAAAGAAATGGTGGAGAGGTGCATCAGAAAGAAAATCGCTGATTACAAATCAGTTCAAATTGAGTGAACAAAAGCTAAAAAATCATAATTACCACAGAATTGGCCATATTATTTGAACTAATAGGAAAAGGGAGCTTTCTGATGGTGGCAGCAAGAATTAGTTTTCTTGGTCACTGGAGAGCATGAGGAGAAAATAACCAATAAACGGGAGGAGGCATGAAAAACATTTTAAGATGCTCAGAAAGGTAAAAGCAATTTTTTAGTGAGCAATTATACAAGACTTTTTCATGCAAACCTCACTTTGCATCAATGTATGTGGTAAAATGTAAGTTGCAGGAAGCCAAATCAAAATATAAAATAGAATAGTATCCATCCAACAGTTGCAATCCTGGCAGGAAGAGAAAATACCCGCAAAAAAAAAAAAAAAAAAAACCTAGCAATGGTGCCAGCCAGTTGATATAAGAATTCACCCGGGCAACAATAATAACTTCACACATTTTCTAAAAATGTTGAAAAATCACAATCATAGATAAAAACATAACAAAACTAAAAGGAAGACACGCTTACTGGATCAAAGTCCTCTCTCAGGACACCTCTACTCGGTGAAGCTTTCTTCACTTCAGCTATCAATCCTGGAAGTCCAGTTCGTTCATTGGCCGCCCTTAAGGAGCCGATGAAATCCCTGGTAGAAGGAGCATTTTCAAGAGCTTTCTTTAGTACACTGATAGGCATTTTCTCTTTCATCTAAAAATCAAGCAGTTATCACTTTACTTATGCAATAAATATATTTAAGCAAATTATAAGAGGAAAATCAATCAGTCATTTTACTTGTTTGACTTCTGTATCCTTGTGCCATATAATCTCTTCCAAAGTGTTACGAGGAGTATTTCCCTCATTCTGCAACCGGAATTCAAAGGGACCAACGTAATGCAAAGGGGGCCCAGTTGGTCGTCTTCTCCTTATTCTTATACCTTGGCTGGCAGCAACTTCATTCTGTAGCATGCCCACCTCCCACTCCTTAATTTTAAGGGAATCTTCCAAAGATTCACTAGAATATGACATCTATGAAAACGAACCAGAATATGACATGAGCTTAAAGAGTATAGAGTAATTCCACATTATATAACACTATCATATCTTTACTCTAAAAAATGAAGTCAAATATGGATAAGACAAAACTATTATTTCATCACATTCTATTGCTAATGAGATATGGAAATTAAGAGAATAATAACTACGTGGATGAAAGAAAATAAGAAAATAAAAAATTTGGACCTGGGATCGAACAGAAAAAGAGTGTCTGGGACACGCATTCACTTGAACTGGCTGCTGAATATTTGTGGTTCTGGAAGAGGGGGAAGGGGTAACCCGAAACGTAGGCTTGAGAGAAAGGAAAGAGTGCATTGTGGATTGTGAAATGAAGACAGCGTAAAGATGGAAAAGGAAACGAAGTAATCATCAACAATGTATACACAAGAGAAATAGGAGCCGTTGAACGCCAACGGTCAAAATTTCAAAATATATTATTTTATAAATTTCATTTATTTTCCATTCTATTTTTTTTTTAACAAATTTCTTATTCTAAATTTAAGAATTCAAAATATTCGATAACTACCCCTATTATCTCTCTTTATTTTATTTTCCACATTCTAAATTTAAGATTTAAAAATATTTTGTAACCAACTTCTCATCATCTCTATTTTTTATGATATGTTTATTTTAAGAATATTTGTTATATCTTTGTTTTATTTTTCACCATTTAAATTTAAGATATTTTTAATTTATTCTTCATCTTATGAATTTAAGATTTTAAAATATTCTCTAACAAACTTCTCATATATTTTTTTAGGATATATTTATGTTGAGACTGTTTTATTTTATATCTTTATTTTATTTTTCATGTTTTGAATTTAAGATTTAGAAATATTTTATAACTAACTTCTCACTCTCCCCCTTTTATTTCTATCATACCGATAATAAACATGACTTAATTTTCTCTCTTCAAATTTCAAAATTATGAACTGTCAACTCAAAGAGGAAGGGAGTTTCTGGCTTCCTTGTTTGCTGGAGATTTTCTGTTATTGCTTCCTTAATCATCATCATCATCATCTCTCCATTAAGATGTTTCTTCTTCAACTTTCACAAACTCCCTTTCTCCCCTAATATGGCAAATCTTTTTTACATCATGTGCATTGCATGGGATCTATACTAGTTTATCCAATGAGAAACAAAATTAAATGGTGGAGAGGTAGTGGTGGTGAATGGTGGAGATGAAGATAGAAGGAAGGAGGAAGGTCAGCATGGTGCTATGCTTCTCTCATGTTATGGTGGTCTATGGTGGAGATGACAAAGGTGACAGTGGTGATGTGCATCTCCGGTGGTGATTGTAATATCCCGAATTGTAATCAAGGGTTAATAACTTTAAAGTGATGTAATTGATGTTAATTAAGCACATTTAAAGTATATGTTGTGCCATGTGATATAAAGGTGCTTAGTGATGGTTTAATGAGTATAGTGATGATTTGGCAAGGGTTATGATAATCAGGGGCGAAATTGGAAATTTACTTCCCCACAGGTCGGTTACCGAAGAAGAAACTCATTGGTAACTTGAGGATCAACGATTGAGATTAAAAGTCAAATGAATCAATGGCTAGGATTTAACCTTGGGGGTGGAATCCAATGTGAATGAATACATATGAATTTATTAAAGGAAGGATGAGATTGTGCCATGTGGTCAAATGAGAGCCATTGGATGTGGAGTCAAGAAGTCAAATGATTTTCCCTCTCTCTTCCCTTGTCAAGTCGGTTGTGTGTGTATGTATGGGGAAAGTTGTGATCCTCATGCATTTACCATCATCTCTCACTTTCTCTCTTATCACTCTACATTTTCACTGAGATCGAGCAAGAAGGAGGAAGAGAAAAGTTTGGTTTTGGATAGGTAATTGCCTTTTTGTGTTTAAAGTCTCTTAATTAAGTTTGTTCAAGAGATTGAGAGCTCCTTTGCTATGTTCTCAGAATTTTGATTTGTGGTGGTTGGAAGCATGAGAAAATTTGAAAGTTGGTGGAATCAAGGTTTGATTTCAGCAAGCTTAAGAGGTAAGCTTTTGATGAATTTTGGTATATATGTTATGATTTTTTGGTTAAGTTTTATAAATTCTGAAATTGTACCCTAAATATTATGTAAAGTGAAATGTAGGATTTGGATAAAGTGTTACTGTTTATTTAGTTGGTTGTGATACTTGGAGTTGGTTGGAATTGATTTGAGGTTGAATGAGGAAGTTTGATAAAATTGTGGTTTTGTGAACTAGAGTTGAGAATGTGTTGATTGAGTGAAATTCGGTTGTTTTGTGGTTGCCAATAGGTTTCTTGTGGTAAAACAAGTGAGAATGAGTTGTGGTATGAGTCTTAGGACTATTGGTAGCCAATTGGTCAATTCTGGAAAACCATATCAATTGCTGCGATTTGGCATCTGATAGGCATCACTCGAGTGAGGGAAGATCTCACTCGAGCACGATATGAATTTCTGGAAATTTTGGTTAAGTTTTTAGGCAGGAACTGCGAGCATGCTTCCTGACTTGCGAGTAATATATGATCCTGCTCGAGTGCGCATGGGCATACTCGAGTGAGGTCTTGCCTGGAAGTGGTTTGTGCTCTCGGGCAAACACTCTTGGTGTTTCACTTCTTGGTGCTCGAGTGCAGCTTCTTGTGCTCGAGTGAGTGTGAGAGATATTTTGAGGTTTTGCTCTCGGGCAAACACTTTCTGTGTTGCACTCGCTGGGACTCGAGCACAACTGAGGGCATCACTCAAGTGAGGTGGTTGTCACCTGAGTGAGGCAAGCCAAAAGTGGTGTTTTGCATTCGAAAAATGTATCTTTTGGGTAGTTTCTTCCAACCCTTTGGGGATATGTATAGGCCTATTATAGCCACCTAAAGAGTCTAAATGATAACCAATATAAAGTATTACGAAATTTGGAAAACTTGGAAAAGAGATTGACCTATTGTCCCTATTTTGATTTATAGGATTTGATATCTGCCGTCCTCGTGAGCCCACTGTGCCAGCAAACGTTAGGAAGAAATGAGGTTGTGACTTTTTTTTCGTACCATATGTGATGCATTGTATGTGTGTATTATCATTGATTCGTGATAAATTCGTATGCTGTAACATTGTGAATATGTGCAAGTACCGTCATTCTGATAGTCCCTGAGTAGCTAACAACAGTTCGAGTTAGGACGGTATGCCTTCCCAGCGGAGAAAGGGGATGAGGATGAGGTGTGACTTTATGATTATGTGAAAGGCCGAAAGGCTATTTGTGAAGGCCGACGGGCCATTTGTGAAAGCCGGATAACTATATGAGCTACAAGGCTATGTATATGCACTGCCACGCCAACAGTCCCTGAGTAGCTAACAACAGTTCGGGTTAGGACAATGTGCCTTCCCGACGGAGAAAGGGGATGAGGGTGGAGTTTGATTTGTGTTGCTGCTGCTGTATGATGATTTGCTTACATGCTGTGTGCTTATGTATGGTATAAATGTTTTGTTACTACTGAGATTCTCTTGAATCTCGCTCTTTCCTTAAACTAACATTTCAGACAGGGCGAGTGGCTCCAAGGAGAAGCACGCAACTTGGAGTGGTTAGAGCCCTGTAGGGACATTCTCTTTTGGACATGTTGGTTAATCATGTTGGACAGAGAGTTTGTAAATTGTTTTGGGTTGTAATTATTAGTTGAATATAGTTGTGTAATCCCCTCTATGGGAATTATAACCTCTTATAGTGAATGAATGGAACCTGGGGGTTGCCGGGATTTTTGATTATATACTCTGATATGTATGAATGTAAAGGAACTACACGGGTGATTATATTCGATAATTGAACTTAAGACCGGAATGGGATAGAAGTTTAAAAAAAAAAAATTTGCAAAGTTCCTACCACTTAATAGGTATTTTAATATGTTTCGAACTACCCAACGGTCTCTAACCCCTTTTACTATGTGTTATCGAATCTTAATTACGCTAATTAAGGTAGGGGGTTACAGTGATTAAGGGGACAAGAAGACAGAAGTGGTGCCTATGGTGGCCGCACGATGCTGTGACTGTTAGTGGTGGTGTTTGGTTCAAGACTACCGAAAAGTTGAACTTAGTTGTCGGGAGTTGCAGAAAATCGCTAGAAAATATAGAGAGATTGAGATGGCAGGGGGGTTCTTGAGCTGTGAAGGGGGTGGTTGCATGTGATGTTCTCTAATAGTCTGGCGAGATGAGAACAGAGGACGGTAACCGATAGTAGTGGAGTGGTGGTCGGTGAAACTGATAGCCAGAGGGGACGGCGGTGTCAAGTCTTCTTACCACCGTGCAGTCTCAGCTCTCCTCTCTCTATGAAACTTGTCGGAACAATGCTGTTGGTGTTGTTGAAGATGGAGGGAGTGGCGGATGAATGTAGATGGTTGTTGACAGTGAAGGAAGGTAGTTATTGGTGTTTAAGAGAAGGAAGGCCGAAGCTCGCCAACGGCCTTGGTGGTGAAGGTTGCCATCGGCGAGAGGAAGAAGAAGAGGAAGAAAAAAAAAGGTGTTCTTGATGCTCTAATTTTGTTTTTAAGAAAGAAAAAAGTTGCACGTGATGTTCTCAGATAGTCTAGAGAGATGAGAGCAGAGCTCGGTAACCGACAGTAGTAGAGTGCAAATTAAGATCCTAAATTATAGGAATTGTAGAAATTAGGTGTAGATATTATTTAATTTGATTTGATTATATATTATCGATATAACATTTTACATTAATCATATATTTTCTTATTTTTCTCTTCTATTTTTTTGGTCGGAGATTGTATATTAATCATATACTTTCAAACAATCCTTTCAAGTTGAATTTTATATTTTTTTTTATAATTACTTCAATATTTCATCAGAAAAAGATTCACACCTATATATCAACAAGATTTTGATTGAGGTGGTAGTTGCGTCAACTAATAAGGAGGATCATATAAGTTCAAATCCTAAAAAGTGGACTTACTAATAAAGTAAAACCCTTTAATAATGTGGTCCAAGTCTCTAAGGTTTTGTTTGGTTGGAGGTTTTATTTAGTTAGGTTAGGTTGAGGTGGGGTTGAAGATTAAAAATAGGTATTTTGTTGGAAGGAGGTTAGGTTAGGTGTGAAATATTTTTATATTTTTAGTGATCATCTAACCTAGGTTGTGAACCCTCGAAAATTGGGGTTTTTTCTAGGTGAGAGAATATTTTTGTTTAATTGTGGCTAAATTACCCAAGACTTTTTTTCATATTTCCACCATTGCCCCTTGCCTGCCTATCGAATACGCTTCACTTTCTAATTATGTCTCTTTGATCTCTCCGACAACGCTATTCACAACTTCCTCCTCCAATTAAAAAAATTCCCATTTTTTCGGTGAGCCCCTCTGGTCAGCAACACTCATTTTGCAGATCTCCCTTCCTCTATTCGTTCTCTAGCCTCCTTGCTTTCTCGGCTCTATTGCTCCCATCTTTTTTCGTATCTCTCCCATATCTCTCTTTCTCGGCTCTAACTAGAGAAAAAACCGGTTCTGTTTCTTTTTTTGGGTGTTGAAATCTGTAAAACAGTGGCATCCATGATCAATCAAAAAGAGTGACAAATCTTGTGAAAGGAGAAGAAGAATTTTAATCAATCCACAGGTTTTTGTCTCCACTTTCTATCTGTATAATTCAAGAAAATCACTCTCTGCAAAATAACTATTATTAATAAATACATTATTAAAAAAGACGGAAAATATGTAGAAGGGCATTTTTGTCCACTTATAATTAGCTCACCTAACATAACCTCCTAAACCAAACAAGATACCAAACCTGTAACGCCCCAAATTTCGATTAAGGGCTAATGACGATTATTGTGGATAATTTGGTAAATTAAAGTGGATTTGAGATTCGACTTTGTTATTGAGAATGCACAACACCCTGTATTTTAGCATAATTATGTGATGAAATAATTATTGGGCTAAAATAAGGGAAAATGGCGCATGGAAGAGGAAAAAGGAGCTATGTGGCAATTTAAATAAATGTGCCAAAATTAGTGGAAAATTTGGAAAGAACGGATAATCGTCGAGTAATTAGTTAGTGATTAATAGAGAAATTAATTGCTAACTAAGAAAAATGAGATTTGTGACTAAATATCTAATGGAATAGTTAGAGTAACTAATTGGTTACTTGCTTTATGGGAACCAATGAGTACTGGACATGTGGCAAGAGGAGATGAGGAGAGAGTAGTTGAAAAGTCAAAGGGGCATTTTTAAAACATATTTTCCCTCTCTCTCTCCCCCTCATTTTCTGCTGCAAGGTATGGCTAGGGAAGAGAGACCATCATTTTTTCCTTCTCCATACTCTTCATCTCTCTCTTTTTCGAGTTGCCATGGGAGCTGAAGAAGGATGAAGAAAAGCTTAAGAAAGGTAAGCCATTTGACCCTTCTAATGACCTCCAATGCCAAAACTCCCTTCTATAAAGGTGTTCCTTAGGTTGAGGGCTTCATTTTCATGCTTTTAGATTTGCCATTGGTGGTGTTTTGTCGCCACAAGGAAATCTAGGAGTTGGAGAACTAAGGAATCCCTTTGGGAAAGTTGTTAAGGTGAGTAAGACAAACCTTTCTACATAAGTTTTGTGGCATTTGATTGAGCCTTGAAATTATGGGATTTTGGCCTTATTTTTGAAAATGAGGGTCATTATATGGTTGTAATATTGTTGTCATGAATATGATGCCTTGAGAGGTATTTTGGATAGATAGAATGGATTTGAGTTTGAATTGTGAAGTTTGGTAATTTTGGGAATTTTTGTCGAATGTTGTCTAAAACAGAATATGACAATGGAATGAGAATTGGGTTATTTTGATATTTCCATTGGTTTTCTTGTGGAAAATTGTGTGGGAGTAGTGTTGGATATGAATTTTGAACCATTGGGAACTTAGTTTTAAAAGTTGCAAGTTTTGGTTAATGAAAAACTCTGTGCTGGCATTTGCTTTGCATGGACGTTTTAAATGAGTAAATGGTAATAAAAAATTATGAAACTTTCCATGTGATAGATCACATTCCAAGCTTCAAAATGGACACATAATTCATTTCGTTTCAATTTGTGAGCTAGGAGTTATGATTGTCCAAAGTTTGGTGTTAAATCTGGGATCAAATCTAGAATAGTATGAACATTTGTGTAATTCTGGATTTTTGTGGTTATAGATAGCCTGGATCCATATTTTTCTATTACAGAGTACTGAAATACCTTTCAATAGGTTTTGATATCACCTCATTTCGAGTTTTCTAGAATTAGTTATGATTTTTGGAAGTTCAGTCCAGAAACTGAAATTTTCTTGGCCGCAGCCCAAAAGCTTCTGACTTGCTTTTGGCCGCAGCTAGGAGACTCTTGGCCACAGCCAAAAACTCTCTGACCTGATTTTGGCCGTAGCCCAATAGTTTTTGACCTGTTTTATGCCGTAGCCAAAGATCCTTGGCCGCGGCCAACATCCAAAAATCAGAACTTTTCACTATTGTAAGGTGGCATTTGAGATAGTACTTCCCAACCCTTTAGGGCTATTGTTAGGGCCTTTCATAGGTACTTAAGGGACTTTAATGATAACCAAATCTAAGTGTTTTGAAGTCATTTGAGTATTGGGATAAGTGATAACTTGTCATCCTTAATATTGATTATAGGATTTGACAATTTCCCAGAGCGTAGAAGGCATACGCCTGAACAAGAACGGAAAGAGCAAGGTAATGACACTTTATCCTATATCATGTTTAATGCATTTCTTGTACGTATTTATCACTGCATGATATTTATTGGGTCTGTGGCAAGTAGCCCGGCCTTGAATGTGATTGATTGGGTTTATGGCGATTAGCCCAACCTTGAATATTGCTGATTGGGTCTATGGCAGGTAGCCCAGCCTTGAATGAATGACTAAGTCGCGATGGGTAGCCCAGCTTTGAATGTTGTATAGCTGAATTGTGATATATACTTACATGCTTTGTTTAATTATGCATCATATACGTAAACTGTTGCTATTGGGATTCTTTTGAATCTTACTCTTTCCAAATAACATATTTTAGACAGGGCAAGTGGATCGTGAGGCAAGCAAGTGAACAAGGGCGATTAGGACTGTCGGTGGTAGTCTTAGTTTCTTTTGATTTTGGTTATCATTTGGACAAATGTACATACTATGGACCATGGATTTGTAATTATTGTGTAATCCCCAGTATGGGAAATTGAGATGGTCAATGATGCCCTGTAAAACTCTTGGATTAACGATATTATCCGGGGGTGAATTTTGGGAATTTTGTTAATATTCTTATATCAATATACACTTAATAGGAATAGGAGAATAAGCCATTGCTTTTTTCTTTTCCCAATATGTCTCATGTTTTACTATTCCTAACAACAGCACCGGCTTCACTTATCAAGCCGTTTTCATATCAGTTGGCTTCGTTCCATCCCAATAAGACATAGAGTAGTAAGTCAGTAACTTCGTTCAGAGCATTAGATGTTGTCACTTATAATCTGCTTTTTCAATTTTCAGATTTCAACTACTCTGTCCGTCTGCTTTTTCAATTTTGAATTTTCTGACTTCTGATTGGAGTTGGTCTTCACTCCCTCTATCCGACTGCAAAATTTTGATCTTCACCTACTCTGTCTAATTGCAAAACTTTGATCTTCACCCACACTGATGCCTTTCATTTTTCTAACTTCTGCTTAGAGTTGGCCTTCATTCCACCTATGCTCATGAAAAAATTTGTTCTTGAAAATTTGTTCTTGCTCGAAGATCTGGATCTGGAGTTGGCCTTCATTCCACCTTCATTTCAACTTTGTTTTTTTTTGCAGAAGATTCTTTATCTTCATTACTGATGTGCTCTCCAGCTTTTCTAGTGTTTCTATCAAGGTCCTCGCCAATCTCTGAGTCCCTGCCAAATCTCTTACTGTCCAGCTCATTTTGTTCACTCTCATAAGCTTCTTTCAGCCAAAACTATAGCAAAAGATAAAACCATAGTTCCAATTCTTCGGATGGGGACACCTTCAAGGCTTGGGCTAAAGATGTGCAAAAATGCGAGGATTTTTATAAGGTGAAGATTAAAGCGGGTTTAAGTTCTGATGAGGTTGAGAATCATCGCCGGATCCATGGTTTGAATGAGTTGGAAAAGCATGAGGGCCAGTCGATCTGGAGTTTGTTCCTTGAGTGGTTCAATGACACATTAGTTCAGATTCTGCTTGCCATTGTCATCATTTCCTTTGTGCTAGCTTGGAAAGATGTTAATCTTAAGGATTGAAGGGCAGAAGCTCCTACAGTAGCAGTGAATGGAGCCAATGGATCGGTCTTGTCTGTAGCTTCTCCTAAACCTTACCCTCATAAACCTCCAATGTAACACTCCAAATTTTATTCACCAAAAATATATTGTAATTATTTGAATAATTCAATTAATGGTGAATATTCATGAATTTGGATCTTGTGAATTTTGAAATATTCATATTCATAAGGAAATTGCCAAAATTAATTCAAAAATTGAATTAAATTACAAAGGGGATAGCAAAATCATAATTTTGCTAATTTAGCCCAAGATTAATTATTTTCCAATTAATTTGAGTTAACTCCAATTAATCAAGGAAAATAAAAGAAAATGCATAATGTGATTATTCTTGGTGGAATAAATCAAGAATTGTGAAATTAAGGGGGATTATACATAATTCAATTATGTGATTATGGAATGAGTGACAAATAATTTTTCCTTCCCTTCCCCTCATAATTTTCGTCCAACACATGAAATTAAGAGGGAAATTGTAAATTCAAGAAGCAAGATGAAGGTGATGTTGACAAAACTACATGCACAACTCAATGATGGCAAAGTTGGAGTGCACACAAAAGGGGAGTATGGTGATTGCATGAAGAGAAGCTTGAGTGTAGGAGTGGAGTACTTGGGTGGTTGGAAGATGACACATGATTACATAAAAGGAGTGTAAGGATGGACTTAATAAAAGAATCATGGGTTGTTGGAACAAAAGGGGGGGGGGGGAGAAGACGTCTTTTTTTTAGGAGCAAGCAAGGGAAGACAATGATTCAAGTAATGGCCAAGTCAATGAAGAAATTATGAAGAAGAGAAGAGTGTGACAAGTGTCACATTAAAAGCCCTTGATCAAATCAATGGCTAAGATGAAAGATGACAAGATTAGTACATATTTTCCCTTCCTCCTTCATGCACCTCACGCACAAGCCATAGAGAAAAGAGAAAAAGTGAGTTTGTGGGGCTCTTAAAGCTAAAGAGAGAGAGGAAGAAAAATCAAGGTAAGAGCTTATGTTCCAAGGTGATTTAAGCTTCTTATTTTGTGTAGTTCATTCTCTAATCTCTTATTCTTCATGGAAATCATGGATTAGCAAGCTAATCTTAGAGGTTGAGAAGAGAAAGATGACATCCTAGAGAGAGAGACATCAAAGATCAAGAGGTAATCTCCAAAATCTCAACTTCTTAATGTATTGAAGTTGTTGTTGGTGATTATTGTTTGGTTTTGTGATTTTTGGGTTGAGAGGTAATCTCCAAAACCAAACTTTGGCGCATGTCATATTTACTTTTCGCATTTTCTATGAACGATATTATGTCTCTACGGGGATTCTTCGGAATCTCACCCTATTTTTAAATAAACACCTCAGCGGGTACCAATGGGCCAAAGGGCAAAGACGTTGACGTCGAAAAGTGAGTGGCACATGTCTCGAGGCAAGGATATGAACGTGGTCATGCCTTAGTCTATGCCTTAATATTTTGGATAATTTGTAAATATTAAAACTTCCGCTGTATTTTCTGTTTCCGTCGACGAACAATATCGGAATTGTAAATGAACGACGTTGGGATTGTAAATGAATATTTTTATCAGTATAATTGTACTTTTCTGTATGCCCATTGAATTTTGTCTTTATTACTCTTCGATTATCAAAATGGAAATGGGTGTTGACATTTTTTGTATCAGAGCTAATAAGCGGTTCTGGCATTATTAGAAATGTATACTGATAAGATTTTGTTTACATGGCAATAGGATATCATGGACAGACCAAGAGGACCGATGATAGACTATTTCAGTACTGGCGGTATAAAGCTATGATATACAGCACGGAAGAGCATGCCAATGCTACCTGTCCACATACCACAGCCGAGGCCAGAGACTCCACCTAGATCGGAGGTAGGAGAGTCGGGGCATCGGCTAGGATATGACCCAGAGGAGGATCCCGTCGAGCTGGATCCGAGTGAGGGCTTCTCGAGGATAGAGGTAGTTCATGTCCCGTACAACATGAAGCCAGACGAGGAGCTAACTGATTTCTTGTGGGTCAAGCTGAGGCGGGCGAGACGAGTGTGGCCTGACCTGGAGGATTACTACTTGTATTATTTGGGTTCCGTTGAGATGCTGTATAACTAACAACGTCTGCTGGGTCTCAACTTACCCGACCCGACTTGGATTCGCACCACTATGAGCTTCTTTTCGGATACCACTTTTTGGAACCGGAAGAAGATCAGTATCATTGAGGAAGGACCCAACAACAACTTTCCCGCATTTCTGGATCACATTGACACGTACACCAGGGAGTGCCTAGACTGGGAGTAGTGATGTGGGACCGACCCATATGTTGTGTGACCGGGAGGTACCGGCACATATTTTGGGGCTAGGGCAGTCATGGGTTACCGGCAGACAGAAGAAATTTTAGTCGGAAGATGTATTTTGGGAAGGGTACAGAGGAAGTTATAAGTTAATATTTTGGCTATGTATCGAACAATATGTCATATATAGTAGTATTTAGGACATGTGATGTTTCCATTTCTCTGTACTACTGTGAATAGTTATGTATGCTGTATGACATATTTGTACCCTGATATTTTTATGAAATGACAACAATGCCCTTGTTTGTGTATCACAATTTACTCTTCTTTAAATTTTATGTAGAGTGAATTATGGAAATGATACAACCCGAGGAAGGTGGTAGGGGCCGCGGTAGAGGCCGAGGTAGGGGTCGAGGCCGAGGGCGCGGTGGACATGGGGACAATGAGGGTGAGCTGAGGCCTGACCCTATCCAACAGCAAATACTAGAGATACTGGAGCAACAGCAACAGACCATGAACGAAATAAAAACTAATATTCGGGGAGTGCAGTGGAGACAAGACCTCTTGGAGAACCGTATGGATGAGTTCATGTAGGGAGGTTACGAAGAGATACATGAGGAACCTCCACTAGCAAATTTACCACCGGAGCCTGAGGTGGATATCCAAGCATGGCTTAGCAGATTCAATAAACAGCAACCACTGATGTTTAAGGGGAAGTTTGATCCTCAACAAGCTAAAGACTGGCTGGCCCGTTTGGACAAAATCTTTGATATGCTGCAATGTCCAGATGATGTGAAGGCACGACTCACCATATACAAGTTGGAAGGGGATGCCGATCACTGGTGGAAAGGCATGGACCTTATTCTGAAGGGGAAGAATGTTCCGATCACCTGGGAACCATTCCAAGAAGAATTTAACAAGAAGTACTTTCCTTCGACTGTTAAGAGAGAGAAAGAGAAAGAATTCCTCAGTATCAAGCAGCATGACCAGGAGAGTTTTGATGACTATTTGGCTCGATACATCCGATTACCGCGCTACTCGTCATATGCCAAGCTGAACGACAATGATGAGTGGAATTCAGATATGATGATAGAGGGGTTGAGACCTGAGTTTAAGGAGAGGCTGATCTCCCAACACTTCACAGAATTTAGTAAAGCGGCAGAGGAGTGCCGATACATCGAGAAACGCTTGTTAAGCTGGTCAACACAGCCTGGAAACAAAGGTGCTTGTAGAAGCGGTAGCTCAACGCAGAAGCGAAAAGATCAAAGTGGATACTCCGGAGGGGATCCTAAGAGGCCCAATCAATTTGGGGGTCGAGGAGGCCAGGGCTCTTCAGGAAGCAGGACATGCTGGCGTTGTAAAAAGCCAATGCACCCTGGTAGACAGTGCAACGGGATTCAATTCAGGCCAGACCCGGATATAACACCTGTCTGTTATACTTGCAACAAGCCGGGGCATATGGCCAGGGACTGTCCACAGAAGCAGCCGCAGGGGGAGACGAGACCTAGAACTTCTGGTAGGGTTTATACTTTGACACAAGAAGAAGCCAGAAAGTCTCCGGAATTGATTCAAGGTATGATTTCTCTTAATGGAAGCTTAGTGCATGCTCTGTATGATTCTGGTGCAAGCCATTCATTCATTACTCATGACTGCATACGACAGTTACGTTTATCTGTTCATAAATCCCCATATGACTTGGTTGTATCTACACCTATGGGTACAGAGTTGTGACGGCCGACATTTGCCTAAATTGCATGGTAATGGTTGAGGGGCGTGAATCAACGGTAGATTTGATCGGTTTACCCCTGCAAGAATTAGAAGTAATTTTGGGGATAGACTGGCTGACAGCAAATGGTGTGTTGCTGGATTGTAAACAGAAGAGAGTTTTATATATGAATTCACAACCACAAGCTGACACCGAAATTGCTCTTAACCTTCTATCCGTGACTAAGGTTGAGAGATATTTGCAGAAGGGTTGTCAAGGGTACATGGTATTCTATTCCATGCAATCAGAGGCCGGTGTAGCCTTGGAAAGTATCCCTGTAGCAAATGAGTTCCCTGATGTTTTTCCGGAGGATGTCGGTAGACTACCTCCAGATAGGGAAGTGGAGTTCACGATTGATTTGAAGCCTGGAGAAGGTCCAATTTTTAAAACCCCTTATCGTATGGCCCCAACCGAGATGGCAGAGCTGAAGAAACGGATCGAGGAACTACTTGAGAAAGGGTTCATACGACCGAGCATATCACCCTAGGGCGCTCCAGTGCTTTTCGTAAAGAAGAAAGACGAAAGCCTGCGTCTTTGTATTGACTACCGAGAGCTTAACAAGGTGACCGTTAAGAACAAGTATCCACTCCCTCGAATTGACAATTTGCTCGATCAATTGTCTGGTTTCTGTGTATTCTCAAAGATCGACTTGCGATCGAGATACCACCAGTTGAGAGTCAGAGCAGAAGATATAGCGAAGACCGCTTTCAGAACTATATATGGGCATTACGAGTTTCTAGTGATGCCATTTGGGCTGACCAATGCACCTGCTATGTTCATGGACTACATGAATTGAATCTTCCGTCCGTACCTGAACCAGTTCGTTGTAGTCTTCATTGATGATATATTGGTGTACTAACGGAGTGAGGTTGAACACAAACAGCATTTGAGAACTGTGTTGAACGTATTGTGGGATAGGCAACTCTATGCCAAGTTGAGCAAGTGTGAATTCTGGCTTTCAGAGGTAAAGTTTCTAGGCCACGTTGTCTCACAGCAAGGGGTCTCTATTGATCCTAGTAAGGTGGAAGCAGTACTAAACTGGAAGAGACCAGAAATGGTATTTGAGGTACGCAGTTTTCTGGGTCTAGCCGGGTATTATCGGAGGTTTATACAGAACTTCTCCAGAATTGCTTTACCATTGACCAAATTGACGCGGAAGGCTTAACATTTTGTGTGGGATAAGAATTGTGAGAAGAGCTTCCTGGAGTTGAAGCAGAGGTTAACTACAGCACCAGTGTTGACGATCCCAGATCTTGAGTTTACGTATGTTGTGTATACAGATGTTAGTGGGCATGGATTGGGATGCGTATTGATGCAGCATGGCCGAGTAGTGGCATATGCATCGCGTCAGCTGAAACCTCATGAATTGAACTATCCCACCCATGATCTTGAGCTAGCGGCAATTGTATTTGCTTTGAAAATCTAGAGGCATTATCTCTATGGGGAGACCATAGAGCTGTACTGCGACCATAAGAGTTTGAAATACTTGTACGATAAGAAAGAACTCAATATGAGGCAACGCAGATGGATGGAGTTGCCGAAAGATTACAATCTCAAAATCAAGTACCATCTCGGTAAGGCTAATGTCATTGCAGATGCATTAAGCCAAAAATCAGTGCAGGTGGCAGCCATGATGATCTATGAGCAGAAACTAATAGAGGATTTCAGAGACCTAAATCTGTCTAGACAGATTTTATTAGGCAGTGGGGTTAGCGAGATATATAACGATTTGAGGATAGCAATTGAAGAAGCCCAACAACACGATGAGGAAGCATTTTATATCAGAGGAATGATTGATAGGGGCGAAACTCAGGATTACGACTTGTCTCCCAACGGGCTTGTCAGGTACCAGAAGCGGATTTATGTGCCACCGCAACCAGAACTGAAACGACAAATCCTGGAGGAGGCACATAAGAGTAAATATACTCTACATCCAAGAACTACAAAGATGTACCATGACTTGAAGGCTCAATATTATTGGCCAGGGATGAAAAGAGAGGTGACAGAGTTCGTTGCTTGTTGCTTGACATGTTAGAAAGTAAAGGTTGAGCATCAATGACCATCAGGGCTTTTGACAAATCCTGAGATACCTGAGTGGAAGTGGTAAAGCGTTACCATGGATTTCGTGACAGGATTGCCTAAGGTCAGAAACCATGACGCTATATGGGTGATAGTTGACATATTCACAAAGACAGCTCACTTCCTACCGATTAGTATTCACTATTCCCCTGATCGACTGGCGGAGATCTACATCAATGAGATTGTAAGATTACATGGTATTCCGAAGAACATCATCTCTGATCGAGATCTGAGGTTTACTTCCAATTTTTGGAAGGCGGTACATGAAGCATTGGGTACCAAACTCCGATTTAGCACGGCATATCATCCTCAGACTGATGGGTAGTCAGAGCAAACAATCCAAACCGTTGAGGATATGCTAAGAGCGTGTGTGCTTGAGTTTAAAGGTAGCTGGGACAAATTCCTTCCATTGGCAGAGTTTGCCTACAACAACAGTTACCATTCGAGCATCTAGATGGCTCCGTATGAGGCACTCTACTGGAGGAAGTGTCAATCACCTATATGCTGAACTGAACTATCTGAGAGGGAATTGATGGGGCCAGATCTTGTTGATCAGACAAAGGAGTTGATCAAGTAGAGATTGTTAGCTGCTCAGAGCTGACAGAAAAGTTATGCAGATAAGAGACGAAAACCTCTAGAATTTAAAGTCGATAACCACGTGTTCATGAAAGTATACCTGTTACGGGTATCGGCAGAGCATTGAAAGCGAAGAAGCTGCAACCAAGATACATTGGCCCGTTCGAGATCTTAGAGAAGATTGGGCCTGTAGCGTACCACATCGCTTTGCCGCTGAGTCTGAGCAGGCTACACGACGTTTTCCATGTTTCTCAGATGAAGAAATATCAACCTGATCCAGAGCATGTGATAGAGTACGAAGATGTGGAAATGCGTGAAGATCTGACTTATGAATTCATACCTGATCGAATCATTGATCGGCAGGAAAAGCAGCTCAGAAATAAGAGCATTCTATTTGTCAAGGTCGTCTAGAGAGGGTTATCACCCAGAGAGGCTACGTGGGAAACAGAAGAAAGTATGAAGAAGCGTTACTTGGAATTCATGAATGTATAAGTGTAGCAAATTTCGGGGACGAAATTTAATTAAGTGGGGGAGAATTGTAACACCCCAAATTTTATTCACCAAAAATATATTGTAATTATTTGAATAAATCAATTAATGGTGAATATTCATGAATTTGGATCTTGTGAATTTTGAAATATTCATATTCATAAGGAAATTGCCAAATTAATTCAAAAATTGAATTAAATTACAAAGGGGATAGCAAAATCATAATTTTGCCAATTTAGCCCAAGATTAATTATTTTCCAATTAATTTGAGTTAACTCCAATTAATCAAGGAAAATAAAAGAAAATGCATATGTGATTATTCTTGGTGGAATAAATCAAGAATTGTGAAATTAAGGGGGAGCATACATAATTCAATTATGTGATTATGGAATGAGTGAAAAATAATTTTTCCTTCCCTTCCCCTCATAATTTTCGTCCAACACATGAAATTAAGAGGGAAATTGTAAATTCAAGAAGCAAGATGAAGGTGATGTTGACAAAACTACATGCACAACTCAATGATGGCAAAGTTGGAGTGCACACAAAAGGGGAGTATGGT
Source organism: Inga laurina (assembly GCA_963855925.1). Taxonomy (NCBI): domain Eukaryota; kingdom Viridiplantae; phylum Streptophyta; class Magnoliopsida; order Fabales; family Fabaceae; genus Inga; species Inga laurina. The sequence goes on from OY979708.1 coordinate 60,789,402, forward strand.
GATTACATGAAGAGAGCTTGAGTGTAGGAGTGGAGTACTTGGGTGGTTGGAAGATGACACATGATTACATAAAAGGAGTGTAAGGATGGACTTAATGAAAGAATCATGGGTTGTTGGAACAAAAGGGGGGGGGGGGAGAAGACGTCTTTTTTTTAGGAGCAAGCAAGGGAAGACAATGATTCAAGTAATGGCCAAGTCAATGAAGAAATTATGAAGAAGAGAAGAGTGTGACAAGTGTCACATTAGAAGCCCTTGATCAAATCAATGGCTAAAATGAAAGATGACAAGATTAGTACATATTTTCCCTTCCTCCTTCATTCACCTCACGCACAAGCCATAGATAAAAGAGAAAAAGTGAGTTTGTGGGGCTCTTGAAGCTAAAGAGAGAGAGGAAGAAAAATCAAGGTAAGAGCTTATGCTCCAAGGTGATTTAAGCTTCTTATTTTGTGTAGTTCATTCTCTAATCTCTTATTCTTCATGGAAATCATGGATTAGCAAGCTAATCTTCAAGGTTGAGAAGAGAAAGAGGACATCCTATAGAGAGAGACATCAAAGATCAAGAGGTAATCTCCAAAATCTCAACTTCTTAGTGTATTGAAGTTGTTGTTGGTGATTATTGTTTGGTTTTGTGATTTTTGGGTTGAGTTGTAAAATTAGAAAAGCCATAACCCTAAGGGGTTGTGCTGCCCAAAATATTTTAAATCATGATTATGAAGTGTTTAAATGAGTTAATCAAGGATTAGAAGTGAAAAAGTACAAGTTTTGGAAACTAGAACACAAAACCTCATTTTTCCATTTTTTACCTAATATTTCGGCCAGAACCAGAACTGGTAGTAGGAGTTGGATTTTCATGACATAAATGGTTCCATTGGACTCAGTGGGCAAAAATAGGTGGGGTTACAGTTGGGCACTTTTTTGGTAGAGGCCGAAAAAGCATAATTACGAAAATGGCACTGAAATCACTAAATAGGGGCTGCAAGGGTATTTTCGTAATTTGACCTTGAATTTGGCAATTTTGAGCCCGGAAATGGATTCCTTGGGCGAAAATAAGTCAGAATAGCCTTAGTTAAAATTTTGAGAAAACGTGCCATCGGGCCGGGTACGGCAGGGCAGGGCCGGGTTCCCGGGGGCATTTTTGTAAATTTTCACCATAGATTAATATAACCATAATAAACACTATGGAATAGTCTAAAATGATACTTGGATAGGTTATGACCTATTTCTGATACATTTAATATTTTAGGACCGAGTCGGACGCCGGGACAGCACGCTTTACGAGACACTATTAATAAGGGATATTAAAGCTTTGAGGTAGGGACATTATCCTTCATACACTATGCCATAAGTTATGTGATTGTGTGGATGTCATTGTTTTGTAAATGCACTTTATTAATCAACATGATTTGCCTAGAGAGGGGCAGTTAGTGCCATAGGTGCACTTACATTGAGAGTTGGCAGAAATCCAACCGGTGTAGATTGTGGGGCTGGGCCCTACTCATGTATACATGACGATGATGTGTTTATATTATTCATTAATTTGTGCATACCTTGGCGCATGTCATATTTACTTTTCACATTTTCTATGAACGATATTATGTCTCTACGGGGATTCTTCAGAATCTCACCCTATTTTTAAATAAACACCTCAACAGGTACCAGTAGGCCAAAGGGCAAAGATGTTGACGTCGAAAAGTAAGTGGCACGTGTCTCGAGGCGAGGATATGAACGTGGTTATGCCTTAGTCTATGCCTTAATATTTTGGATAATTTGTAAATATTAAAACTTCCGCTGTATTTTTTGTTTTCGTCGACGAACAATATCGGAATTGTAAACGAACGACGTTGGGATTGTAAATGAATATTTTTATTAGTATAATTGTACTTTTTTGTATGCCCATTGAATTTTGTCTTTATTACTCTTCGATTATCAAAATGGAAATGGGTGTTGACATCCAAACTGTAATGACTGTGGTTCATTTTTACAGTTGTCTTAGCTATCTAATTTTGTCCAATCCTTTTAAAATTTAGATTTTGAAATTCAAAATGCCCTAAATTTTTATAGACTCATTGTTGTTTTAAAACTCAAATTGCATCAAGAGCGAAGGTGAAGTGTTGAGGAATGATGAATTATGAATTTACATCTCTATAAGCTTTGCTATGAGAATAAGCTACATTGCAGAAGTAGAGACATTAATGAAATCATAATGTGGTGAAGGTCTGTGTTTTTTTTCATCTTTCTAAAATATGAAGGCTTTTATTCATTTTTATTTCATTCAATATTCGATTTCTCCATGATCTATATTATTTACAAGTGAGCTGATGCGAAAGGCAGTGAGATTGCCATAAGAGCGAAGGGAAAGATGGGAATGAAGAGAAGGCATGAAGAAGAATAAAGTTTCTAGAGTTCTTCTATTCTGTTTATATTCTGTCTTTGTGGTGAACTATTGGTAGAAGTTGTTGCTGCATTATCTAATTTTCAAGTATTTGGGATCAAGGTGACATTATTATTAACTTTAATTGCATTTGCGCATTAGTATTCACTATATTATGATGTTTTTCATGAAGTTGATTCACTTATTTAATTAATGTAATGAACATGAGTGGTGTTAGTGTGCACTCTAATTTGATATGGAAGCCTTTTTTTTTTGCCAAAATCAGAATGTAGTTGAAATAAAGGGAATAGAAAGTAGTATCTGATGGCTTAATCTCTTGATGCTATAAACTTTCTTAGTTCTACTTCTAAACTATGTTGCTGCTACTGCATGTCTCCTGTTAAGGAAGATGAATTTTCTTTTATATGGCACCAAATAAGTACTGATAGTGTGTGCCAAATATCAAATAGGTAATGTTTGGGTCAACATGGTTTGACTAGTGAAGGAGACAAATTTAGTGTGAGAGAATCAAGAGTGCTTAATTCAATCAAATAGATTCATCCCTCCAAAATCAATGAAGTCTTAGGTGACTTTCACTTGCACCTTTTTGTGATTTCAGAATAGTTTCTCATGGGGCCTTTCTATGATTTACTTGAATGAAAGATCTAATTTGTTTTAAAGTCACGATCTAAATTTTACTTTTGGTAGGCATGTACATCTTGACGAGCCAGAAAGAACTGAATGGGAAGAATTTTATACTAAGACAAGAGCTGTTGCCGCTGGTGTGCAGATGTTCTTCATCTATTAAGCATTAGTATTTTTAAGATATTTGAGATGATAAAGTTATCACTAAGGAAAAAAATCAGACAAATAATATAATATTGTATAATTATGAGTCCTTAGCTGATTTTAGTGAACTTCTCACAATTTCTTTTGCTCCAATTGTCATTGAAAGCCATGGTTGCCCAGCTTCCCTCCTTAGGCACAGTGGCTTAGCTCTCCTCTAGCCAATACTGCGTTCTTTATTTGTTAGGTTTAGTTCTTGCTCATCAGCCATTGTTGCCACAAGCACTTCTTTTGTCTCGGTTCTTGATAATAAAAGTCATTGGGGGTATAGTTGTCTAAAAATGTGTGGTTCATGAAGTATGTATAAATTTAAAGAAAAGATTGGTAAAGATACATTTGTGTTTCTTATGTACTTGTGTTTTTTTTGTGGGTGTGCGTTTTTCAAACACTTAAATCATTTATAGTCTAGAAACAAAGAGATTAGTAGTTAATGATTACTTAGACTTGGATACGTTGTAGATTTAATATTTTACATGCATGCACCTGATTATGGATGTAATTATCTTTCATTATGCTGCTTGATTATCATTTGAACTTCCTCTGTAGTTGCAATAATTTATGTCGGGTATAGCATTTTTAACCCTCACTGCATTAATAGGATTCTTCTCCATAGTTTAAAATAAATAACTAAATAACTGTTTGTTTTCAAGGCTTGCTATGGTATTCTGAGATTTGTTATGGAAAGTGGTGCCAAGGGATATGAGGTTTGCTCTGGAGTACCCATTTTTGAACTATGCCTTAGAGCAATGTTGCTTTAGATAGATGGTAATTACTTGATTTGTGCTAGGTTATTGTTAGTGAAAAATTGAGGGCTCAAAGAGCTAAGTCCATGTAGTTCAAGGATGGATATATGATTTCTTTTGGGCAGCCAATCAAGGACCACATGGCTCTATTGTAAGACATGCTTTTAAGATAGGTCAGGACTTCTCCAGTTCCAAAGTATTTTTTCAACTATACTTTAAGGCATAATTCCTACTTTATTATTGTCAAATCATCATTAGGCTATAAAAAGGCATTAGGGTTATGAAGTCATGGGGTGGTGTGAGGTGGAGCATTTCAACCTGAGAGAGAAAAAGCCATGGGCTTGGTCAAATAAGAACAAAAACACTGCATTATTTTCACATCTGCACCTATTATGACCTAAAAATAATAAAGTGGAAATGATGGTAGTATAGTTTTAAGAAGAAAATGAGGTAGAAAGGGGGAAAGTGAGGGGCTGAAGCCTGTGGGCAAATCTTTACTTGTAGCATTGATTGGTTACAACCTAGCTGAGTGCTATATAAATTTACAATATAATAAATGTCTGTTATATTTTTAGAGGTGTATTATTCATGCTTTTGAATGACTGCAAAAGTAATTTACAGTTCTTCTTTTAATTGCAGTAGCATTAATTGACAAATGAGGCTAACCCAACCTGTGACATGTAGTGAGCTTTAAAAGATCATCTTCTCCAATGGACTGCACTTAGCTAAGAAACAGAGTTTTTCTTGGTCCAACCATCAACATGTGAAAAGTAATTGTTTAAATGGTGAGAAGAGCTTTAAAAAGGCAAAATGTTACATGAAATGGTAATTGCTATATAGCAGATTTTGTTGGTAGTCAGTGGATAAGGTCAAACTTTAGACGATTTTTTTCCTTGAATCATTATGGTTTAAATCCTCATTGTTCATTATGTTTCCCTACCTTTGTTTAATGGCTAGGCTGCAGGTCTTACAGGGATTTCCTATGGAAGAGGCTCAAGTAATAAATAATTCACACCATGGAAACAGCCACAAAAATAGAATGCTTACTTTAAATTAATTTTTTAGCCTCATGGATTTCCTATTTAACTTTTTTTATGCTTCTATTTTCTATATTATATTTTTTTTGATGTCGTGTTATATATACTAGGATGAATTACACTATGGATGATTGATAAAAGGATCAAATGTGTATATAATGCATTTGAAGAATGTAGAACTCTGCATGTTAACAATCTTTATAAGAAGAAGGAAGAGAGAGCAATGAAAGAATATATTTCATAAGTTTGTTTTGTTATACAATAGAAAAGATGCACCTTTTGATTTTCTTAGTTAAAAATCAGAATACTATATTTGAAGCTGATGTGTCCATGTCAATTTAAGGATCTGAACAACTTATTGCCCAAAAGATAAAATAATGCCTAATAACTTAGCTATGAAAATTCTTTATTATCAAATGGTTATAGACAAATGCACAAGGGTTGTTTTTTACCTAGTTACAAGGTTCAAACCATGCTTATTTTTTTAGAAGGTGACAATACTATTGCATTCTTTAGACACAGTGGCTTAGCTCTCCTCCAACTAATACAATACATTTATCTATTAGGTTCAATTCTTCCTCCTTTGGGGGAAAAAGTTCTTCCTCATCTATCATTGCTGCCAATTGCTTCATTTCCTGTGCACTCTTTACACATTAGTTACTTTCAAAGAATAGAAGGTTATAGACATCCAGTTTCATTAATATTATCTTATCATCTCCATTCACTTCTAATAAGTCAATGGTGTTGGCATGTGTTTAAAAATGCTTGGCACATGAAGTATGTTTAAATTTTTGAAAAAAATAATTGGTCAACATACATTTGTGTGTCTTGTGGGGGGGGGGGGGGGCGGGGTTTAAGAGTGGTGAATATATTTGCATCACTAAAAAAGACTACCCAAATAAGCAAATAAGGTACACATGCTTTATTAATGTATTTGCATCATAGATTTTGAACGGTAGCTATTAGGCTTTGTTAATGTATTTGCATCTTAAACTAAAACTTGCGTTCATGTCATGTTTATTCATGAGTGGATATGTTAGTAGGGAAGAACTGCATGTAATTTTCCTTCTATTATGGAGTGGCAGCATTTGTTTTTTAGAATGGATATGATTTTATACTCTCATGTAGAATTTAATTATTTTTCCTTGAGTATTTGCTCCCCGCACAACGTGGGGGGAGTTCATGCTAGTTACTTTAAAATAAGCATATACTTCCTAAGGGAGCAACAACCATATCACTACAATTTAAAACATGTCCTCCCATTCATCCACTACCAAGCTATACATCATATTCAACTTACATTGATGCACAGACTTGCATGCATGCCCAACAAAGAAAGGCAATGCGATCTATGAATTAAACATGGAACTAAAAAGAAATACATGTTACATTCATATCTCTACCTTTTTAAGCAAATAACATTTCCTTCCAATTTTAAAAAAATACATGAAAACATTCATCTAATGAAACAATACTCAATAACAACAGATCATCATTCTCAATATGCCTTGATGAGATCTTAGCTATGTTGCTCCAAGTTTCTGAATAACTCCCTGTAAACCACATTACTGTTGTAGACTTCTGATGATTACTCCCATCATCAAGTAGAATTTTCAAACCTTCAATATTCCAATGATTACTCCTTATTAACCACATTAACTCTTGATAAAGCAACGTATAACTAACTATGTGTAAACACAAGTTTAGAAAGATATAAACCAACATACTCTAATGATTTCCCCTGACTCTTGTTAATCGTCATTGCAAAAGACAAAGCAATTGGAAATTGTCTTCTCCTCATCTGGAAAAGAAGATTACTATCTGATAGATTCATATCAATCATAAGAATTAAAACCTTTTGATTTGGGTTTGACCCATTTAATGTAATTGCTTGGATCACATTTTTTCCAAGAAAAGTGATGTGTAACTGAGTTCCATTACATAACCCAGCATCTTGATCTATATTCCTTAGCAGCATAGTAGGTACTCCAACTTTGAGAATAAGGCTATACACAAGCAAACCTGAACAATTAATTGTATTCAAGAATTCAATGGCATACAAATCTTCAAATCCTTCAACTTCTTCAGATGCCTTGCAAATTGCATCACAATTATAATACTTCTTCAACTAACCAAGTAATCAAGAACAAATATATTTATTTATACTGTTCACACTTTTAATTGTAGGACATAGAATAGCTCAGCTACTAAAGTAATATGAATTACTCAAATTTTCTAATAGATATGGGAAAGTAGATGAAACAATAGCATGCATAGGATCTTGAAAACCACGAAAAAGCAATTCTTTAGGGATTTCAACATCTACAATACCATCATGTGGCAAAACCAATTTATCATCACCTAAATCTAGCAGCTATTTTGAGAACACTTCTAATTTCTGTTTATCTTGATTCAATAAAGATGAAAGTCTCATGTTTTTTGTGAGATAGAAAACTTTAGATGAATCCCACAAATATGATGAAGTAATGCAAGAATTCACAACAGTAGCTGTCGATCCCTTTAGAATAAAAGGTAAAATTTGGTGAAAGTCACCACCCATCATATAGACTTCCCATCGAAAAGATTGTTGGAATGCATAATATCCTTTAAAGTTCTATCAAAATCCTCAATACAAAAATGTTGAACCATATGTGCTTCATCCCATATAATTAATTTACTAGACTTAATTAGGTCAACCAACAAAGAATTTTGACTAATGTTGCATATTGAATCTTCATTAGTTGAAATGGGCATCGCAAACCTGGAGTGAGTAGTTATTCTAGACTGTAACAATGTGGCTACAATGCCACTTGATGCCACAATGAGCACAATATGTCCTTTTGACCGAAGAGTTGAGGTGAATGTATTCCATAAGAAGGTCTTCTCAATTCCTCCATAACCATGGACAGAAAAAACCCCCAACATTAAAGTCTAATGAAGACATAATTGAATACGAAATAAATTTTTGGTCTGCATTTAATGAATTGATTATTTGAATAGTTAGTTGGAGTGGCTAAATTTAATGTATGTCAAGTTTGATAACAACTATTTAAGTGGGAACTTGTCCCAATCATTGGGATCCTTAACTTGGTTAGGTTTGTTACAACTTCACAACAATAAGCTCTCTGGAAATTTTCCTATTTGTGTGAAGAAAATTCTAGTTTCGTTTTCTTGGATCTTAGTGAGAATCAATTATCAAGAATTATTCTATTGTGGGAAGGACACAATCTTGTGAATTTGAAGGCCTTTCTCTTCATATCAAACAAATTCATTGGGAACATTCCCAATCAAATATGTTGTTTGAATTCTCTATAAATATTGGATCTTGCAGAGAATAACTTGACTAGAGAAATATGAAAATACATCAACAACTTGACTGCTATGCTTATAAAGAACAATGTTTAGACTTGCACATTTATACCCAGAACAATAGAAATTTCATATTTGGTGTGGTCCTTACTTGGAAAGGAAGGTCTGATATTGGATATTATGTTTATGGCATGCATCTTGCTTTGAAAGGAAGGGTTGTTGATTATACATTTCTAAGTCTGACCATGGGCATTGATTTTTTACATAACAAATTATCTGGTGAGATACCAAGCCAAATTAGAAGTCTCATTAGGCTACAATTTTTGAACTTGTCCAACAACTTGTTGAACGGTGAAATCAATAAATCATTAAAATGATGTGATGCTTATTGTTCATTGAGCAGAGCCAATAGTTGGCTCATATATGCTTTTTACTATTCATAGAGCCGATCTATAGTATCAGCTTTTCATTGAGCTTCGTGTGAGTTTCAAATTTTGAAATTCCCTCCCTGTTTATTCTCTCTCTCATTTTGAGTTTCCATTTTTTTCTTTCCCCATATTTTTCCATAGTATTAAAAACTGGACCAGACCGGTTGGGTTAGATCGGAAACCGGCGACTCAAAAACATGTCTGGTCTAGTTGGTGTCCTAACTTGATGAAAATTGGACTGGGGTAACCCGTAATAGACCGGTGTAACCAAGAAGAAACTCGGCTAACTTGTTGGGCTGGTGAGTTTCTTGGGTCTATGTTTACTGTCTAGAAAAATGCTTTGGGAAGAAGAGGACAATTATCGAAAAGAAGAGAGGAAAGAAGGAAGAGAGAAGAAAATAGTAGAAGAGGAAATGCCATGAAAAACCTACTATTTTAAAAATTCTTGATTAATTGTAATAAAAAATTAATCTTTTTAAAAGTAGAAACTAGAAAGCATGGAAGAAAGAGAAGGCCCTGTAGCTTGAAGAACTTTGATGTTTATTGCTCAAGACCTTAACCAAAAACAGGTGAATAAAGAGACTTTGAGCTTGGAGATTCAAATCGAAGAAAGAAAAGTAAAAAAAAAAACTAACTTTTAAGGTTTGATGTGATGGGTTGCTTGCATTCATCTCTTTTTTTTCGAAGCTCACTGCGCACCATAAATGTTGTGTTCTCCTTATAATGTAACATAATATTAATCTTGGATGTTCTTCCACAAGGCTTTGAACCTACCTAATATATCCAGAGCCTTTATAAATTATAATCAAATGAGTATAAACACAGACATGTATATGCACATATGTGTGAAAGAAAAAAAATAAAGGACAAAACTTACCTCCAATGCTTTATACCCAGTTTGTCCAGTTCCCCAATAGAGGAATGACACCTCGATATTTTTTTACACAAAATCAATTAACGTCGTTACTCTAACTCCCCCCATCTTTGTTCATGATATGCCCCACAGGACAAAGACATGTCAAGTTGAACCTTATTTCCCTCAAAGCAAGTGATCGTGAAAGAGGGGATTCAACAATCGTCGAGGAGCGATTACGATAGCTATCGTGAAGAGCTGATTGGCGGCCGACGATTGCTTGAATTGACTATAATAAGGTGTTTTTCAGTTTTAATTTCGTATAAAAATATTGTCTGAACCATTTTTGAAGATTGAAATTCAAGATCTAAGTTAGGGAGAGCAATCAATGTATGCCTGAAACAACTAGAAGAATAGAGGTTTGAAGAGTGAGAGAGGGACATGAAAAACTTTAGCCTGAACATTTACACCATTCCTGATTTGCTCATCCTTCTCCACAAGTCTCCTTACTCTCCAACCAGTCTTGTAATATCCCAAATTTTGAGACTTGGGTTTAGAGAATAAGCCTGAAATTAGTGGACTGCTAAGCCTTGGTTTAGCAAGAGTCCAAATTGTGATTAAGAAATATGAAAATGAGTTAATGGTAATTCTAAGTGAATTTCCTTAATCAGGGGCAAAACGGTAAAGTTACCGACCAGTTGATCGGTTACCGAGGAGGAAACTCATTGGTAGCTTCAAGATCAATGGCTAGGATTGATTTGTGAAGTTGAGCATGGGGCATAATCATGTGTATGTGTGTGCATGTGTGCCCATGTGAGTTGAAGGGAGATGGTGACAAGTGGCATATGGTGAGCCCTAGGATGAGATAAGTGATGACACATCATCATCATTCTCATCTCCTCTCTTCTCTCTCTCGTGCTCTCTCTTCTCTTTCTCTCGGTTTCTCTCTCTTGTTTCGGTAGCCATGAAGCTTTGGAGGGAGAAAGGAAAACTGGATTTTGAGGTAAGCAAATGACCTCTTTAGCTCAAACTCTCTTCTCCAATGTTAATCCTTGAGTTGAGAGCTCCAATTTGTTGGTTGTAGCTTCTCCATTGGTGGTGATTAGAAGATCACGAAAATATGAGGTGTGGAGAATCAAAGAGGGTCTTTGAGAAAGTTGTTAAGGTATGTGAACCCAATCTTTCTATCTATGTTTCATGCCAAATGATTAAGTTTGGAATTTCTGGAATTATTGCCCTAATTTCGAAAATATGGGTCAATGGGTAGTTTGGCATGATATGGTTATGGAAATGGTATGTGGGTATGAGTTTTGAATAGATAGAATGGATTTGGGATTGAAATGATTGAAGTTAATGATTTTGGAAAAATGATGATTATGATGCCCTAGACCAAAGCATGTTAATGGAATGGGAATTGGGTAATTCTGTTGATTCCATTGAATTCAGTGAGTGATTTCGTGTGGGAATAGCTTTGGTAGAGGTTTTGGGTCCATTTGGATCAATTGGGCAAGAGTTAGGAAAATGTGGTATGTTTGCTGCGTTTTCTGGAATCTGATGGATTCACTCGAGCAGACATGGGTGTGCTCGAGTGAAGGAAGAACATTGCTCGAGTGAGGGAGATCCTGCTCGAGTGATATGAGAGTTTTCCCTTTGTGCTTCGAGTTGCACCTGGGTTTTTATGAGCGCTGCTCGAGCACATCGTTTTGTGCTCGAGTGAGCGAAGAACATGCTCGAGTGAGCATGGTCTGCTCGAGTGACAGTGGGAGTCCAGAGTGAAGGGTTACTTTCTGGTCTTCACTCACGGGCAAGGTGCAAGAAGTGTGCCTTCTCACTCGCGGGTGGAGGGCATCTGCTCGAGTGAGCCGTGTGTGCCCGCGGGTGAGAGGTGTGTGCTCGCGGGTGTGCTGCGGGAGAGAGTGGTGTGCTTGAGTGATCCCGGTCTTGGAGAGCGTTGGGTGCTCTCGGGTTCTCACTTCCTGGATTTCTCTCGCGGGTGCTCGAGTAAGGCATTTGGCCTTGTGCTCGAGTGAGGATCCGTGCTCGAGTGAGCTTGTGCCTCAGGTGAGGGTTGTGCTCTCGGGCATGTGCTTTCTGTCTTCACTCTCTCTTGTGCTCGAGTACTGTCCGTACCAATGCTCGAGTGAGAGCATTTGTGCTCGAGTGATGTCCGTACTTGTGCTCGAGTGAGAGCATCTGTGCTCGAGTGAGGCAGTGAAAAATAGCGTGATTAAGTGTTCAAAAGGGGATCTTTGGGGATAGTCTTCCAACCCTTTAGAGCTATGGATTGAGGTGTTTGAGGGCACTTAAAGGGCAGTAATGATAACCAACTTGAGTGTCTAAAAGTTAAGGAATTGGAAAAGGGATTAATCCTATGTCCTTGATTTTGGTTATAGGACTTGATGATTACCTTGATCGTGAGCGGCCGGAGCTGGAGCTTACGTGGAATAAGTGTAGGGAACTTACCTCTCCTGCATGTAGTGATAATTGTATTTGTGTATTGATGCATGTTATTGCTTTGCGTGATTATGTGAAACATGTATGAATGATTGTAGCTCTGTTTCTAGTTATGCTATGGCCATGAGTATGTTGTGAAACATTGAGCATGCGGATATATCATGATGTGAACATGAGTTATTGTGATGCAAGCATGTCATGCATTAAATACTTATCTTGCATGCATATTGGTATCTGTTTCCTACTGAGATTCCCCAGAATCTCACCCTCCCCTATCAACATTTTAGACAGGGAAGGAAGATTGAGGATGAAGCAAGCATCCAAGGATGAAGATGACTCATTTCTGGGCGAGAGTTGGGTTGTTGGTTATCATTGCACAATTGAGAATATATATTGTATATTTGGATCAGTGTTTGAGCATGTATTTGAGTAAATTGTGTAATCCCTGTTGATGGTGTTGTATGGGCTATTATGCCCTAAGATTAATGAGCGAAGATATGATTCCGGGTATTTGTATTGCGTACTCTGATAATTGTATAAATGTAATTTATCTTCGCATAGTAATTATATTCGGAGTGTAAATATGAGACCGTGTGTTAGAATGATTTCGAAATGTATTTGTGAAAACCCCGTCTGGTTGATGGGATTATAAAGGTTGTTTTGTCTTAATGGTCTCTATTTCACGTTAATTACGTAATCCGGATATTAATTACGGCAGGGGGTTACAAGTCTCACATACCAAACACTCTCTCTAATAATCAATCAAACTCCTAATCCTTCTTCTTCTCCCTTCTTCATTTAGCTTCTTGTTCTGTAATTCCACAGAAACTATGTTGCTACTAAAACAATGTTGTTTCCTTTTTGCATGGTAATACCCTGCGTTTTGCACACTATCGTTAATTGATCCTGTTCTCCTTTTCGATTAAAAATTAGTGAGAATAATCCCCTCTTCACGATCGCCGAATCCCCGCCAACAATGCTTAATTTTATGGGTTTATTTCTTGGGCATTTCTTTATTTTCTGGGTTTGCTTTTTGGAAGCATTTTTATCATAAATAGAGATGGGGGAGTAGAGTAACGACGTTAATTGATTATGTATTAAAAATGTCCAGGTGTCATTCTTTTATTGGGGAACTGGACGAACTAGGTATAGGCACTGGATGTAAGTTTTGTGCAAAAATATAAACACACGTGCGTGCGAGCATACACACACACACACACAACATATATAATATCAATCGGTTTGGATCCTTTATTACTTACTAAAATCATATATCACATATATTATTTTTTTGTAACATTAATTTTTTAAAAAATAATTTCTACAATATATTACGCATTTTAATTAAATTATATTATTTTAATTATAGCTGGTCTAATTTTGGTATGACCCATTGACCCCTGAACCACTACCTAAACCAATTTAGTGACTGGTCTGATTTTTAATACCTTGCATATTTTCCTTCCTGAGCCAATGTCCACTCTCTCTCTCCCCTCTTCTTTTTCTCTTTCTTATTTTCATTTTACAATATTTCACTATTTCCATTTCTACTTCCCTTCCTAAGGCAACCTTCCTTTCTTTCTCCCTACACCTCTTTTTTGAAGCTAGCTTCTCTCCAATGCCTAGTCCGCTGCTTCCTTTTCTTAAAACTACATCATTTTGGTGTAGTTTTGGATGTAAAATGATGGCCTGAACTTTTTTATTTTTTAAAAAATGGTGTCCAATATTTTAAAGTATTTTTCTAAAAGCATCTAGTATCTTAAATTATTTTTTAAGTAGCATACAATATCCTAAAATAATTTTTTGTGCTTTTAACCCCTTAAAATATTTTTTTAGTTGTACCCAGTATCTTAGGAGACTGATGTAATGTCCCAAATTTCGTTCACCAAAATTCCTTTTACCTTTGAGGTATTTAATGGAATAAAATGGTGAATATTGACACACTTTGAATAGCCTCTGGATATAAAGTCTGGATCATAGGAATTAAACACTAAAAGTTGGAATGTAAACAGTGCTGCCAGTGTAATTTCCTGTGAGGCAGCAAGATTTTCATGTGGTGTTGGATAATCAAATGATGTCTAATAAACGTGAAATTTTCAAGAATTAAAGTAGACATTCCAAGCTTTAATTTGATAGGTCATATGAATTATTTGGACCTATATATTAAGAGTTATGTATTTTTGAAGTTAGCCTAGTGAAATTGGCAGGATTCTGTGCAAGTGTCCAAAAATGATAATTCTGGGAATGATGTGCGACCATTTGGCTAAGGGACATTTTTCTTCTTTAAAACTAGACTTAATAAGGGTCAAATAGCCTTTAGAACTACGTCAATTGGACATCTATAAATAAAGATATGAATTTTCAAAGTTTGATGAAATTTCTGCCAGCTTATGCTAAAATTACAAAATGTAAGGGTAATTTACCATACTAAGTAAAAGGCAAATATTTTCTCCAGATTATTCACTCAATTTAGTCCAAAAAGAGATAAAGGAAGGGGAAAATAATTTATTGGGATTTATTTGTGAATTTGGGACAATTTTTGGATATGAGGTCAACATAAAAGAAAATGATGATGACATAGGTCAAAGTTTTCAACTCAAAATAACATATGTGATGGAGGAAATTTGTGATAATTTAAGATCTCATCCTTGACCATTTGAAGAGGCATTTTCGGCCAAGTGTTTGGAAGAGGAAAAAGATAATGATTCATTTTAAAATGGCATGTGTTAAATTAGCCATAAGATATAAGAAACAAATAGGGAAGAAGGAGGATATTTCTTTAAGTCTTTTTCTCCTTTCTCTTTGCTTTATTTCAGTGACACAAGTTGAAGCTAGAGAGAGAGAGAGAGAGAGAGAGAGCATTCAAAAGTTTGAGCTAGAGAAGAGAAAAACAATAAGAGCTCAAGAACACCAAGAGGTCTTTGGGTTCAAGAAGCCAAAATCCAAGGTAAGAGCTTGAAATCAAGGTGCTTATACCTTCTAATTGACCTAGAACATCTTATAACCTCTTCTTCTTAAAAATCATGGTTAGCAAGAAAAATCAAGAGAAAAGAGAGAGAGGGAGAGAGAGGGGGCAGTGGCACCCTAGAGAAAGAAAGTTGAGCAATCAAGAGGTAATCTCCAAAACTTGTTCCTCTTGAGTAGTATGATGTTGTTGTGGTTGGTGTTATGGTGTTTGGCTTGGATTTGGTTGTTTTGTGAAAATGGAAAGATGAATCCCTAAGGAGTTATGCTACCATAATTTTTATGAATCATGTGTATTTAGTGTTTAAATGATTAAACATGTGATTAGAGGTGTAAATAAGGTGGTTTAGGGATTAAAATCAAGAAACTCCAATTTTCCCTTTTATTTTGAAGTTCGTCCAGCTACTGTTTACCCAAGGTTAGTACTAAAATTTGATGTTTTTGATGTTCCTATTGTGTTTAGAAGGGAAAATTGTGTGGGAATATATGTGTTCATGATTTTTGGATGATTGTATGCAAATATGGAATTTTTAGAAGTTAAGAGGAAGTGCTGTTTGATTTGATTCCTGGAGGCAATGTTGTTAAGAAATGAATCTCGGGGGTCAAACCTAGTCTAAATGTTATGAAACTTTCCAAGATTAATGTAGAGATGTAAAGCTTTAATTTGATAGATAGATCATAATTTTTGGACTAGTATATTAAAAGATATGGATTTTTGAAGTTGTGCCTTGTTTCTATAAGGAAATCTGGAACAAGGGATGTTTAACGAAATTCTGGGAATAATGTGGTTGTAATAGCTAGACTTGAATAATTTTCTATGAAAACGCACTTAAAGAGATTTTACATAGGCTTTGAAACCAGTCAATTTGGAATTTCCTAGAATTAATTATGATTTTTCAAATTTGAATGAAAATTTGGCAGTTTTCTTGAAAATTGTGAAACTGTACTATGCAAAATTATACTTTGCAGAAATTGTTAAAACTGTGATAGATAACCAGTAGAATATGATTAAAGGAAGTAATAATTCAAGTAATAACCAATTACTTGTAACTTTAATTTATAGGAATTTGCAATAGCCCGAGCCGAACTAAGATTTTGGACAGTTAATTGCACGAAAAAGGGACTCAGGTGTTAACTCCATCTTTCATAAACTATGAATATTAATATGTTTGTGCATGCCATCTTTTGTAATATGAGCACTATTTTGCCGAGTAGGGCATTATGCAAGTAGGCACATTTATAGAGGTTTACGGATAGTAGGGAAGTAGCCCCTACTCTTGTGCACATACCATGTTGTTTGTGTTATGTTGCAGATAGTGGGCAAGCAGCCCTGACTCATGTGCACTTGCCGTATTATTTGTGTTATTATTATGTTGCATTACATAGTGTATGGCATATTTATATGTCACATATTATATGATTGATTGAATGTTACTACTGAGATTCTTTTGAATCTCACCCTTTCTCCAAATTTAAAAATATTCCAGCAGAAGATAGTGGCTCAAAGGGCAAAAAACGGCAACAACAGTGATTGAAAATCCCAGTATGAAGAAAAGAAGCTTATGTTGGTTATCCTAGTGTTAGATAATTTTTGTGGATATTGTATATATTTTTCAAACCCTAAGGGGCTTTCCTGTATTGTAATGCAAGTACTAATGTCAGTATATCAATACTATTTCTGTTTGCCTTTTGAACTCTGCGTTATTTACTCTACCATTACCAAAATGTTAAGGAGTTTGACAACTGACTACAATTTTACCCTTAATGTATTTTTCTCAGTAGTAATGACCACCCAAGACATAGGATACCGATTTATTGATTTCCACTCACTCTAAAATAATTTTCCAGTAGAACCCAATATTTTAAACTAATTTTTGGAGTTGAAAAATTGAAATTAGTCTGCTAAGACACTAGGTACAACTAAAAAGATATTTTAAAGGGTTAAAAGCAGCAAAAGTTATTTTAAGATACTGTATGCTACTTGAAAATTTTTTTAAGATACTAGATGCTTCCAGAAAAATCCTTTAAAATACTGGACACCATTTTTTTTAAAAAAAAATTCAACCCATCATTTTACACCCAAAACTACACCAAAACAGTATAGTTTTAAGAAAAGGATGCAGCGGACAGAATTGGGCAGCGGAGAGAAGCCATCTCCCTCGTTTTTCTCTCGTTTCAATTTCTCTCTCTATTTCAATGGCTTCACTTCCACCGGGCTTGAGAGAGAAGGCGACGGTGATGAGGTGGAGTAGAGGGGGAAGAGAGCGAAAGCCGCCGTGGAAGAACGTCGGTCTTCTCAGAAGAAACAAACATCACGGATTGACATTTCCCTTGAAGAACCTACTGTTAAGATCTCATGTTTTGATGATAACAAAAGAATGGTTTGAAAAGGAAATGATTAATAAACAAGTTTGAACTAAGAAACAATAGGGATAAGTATTACTTGAGATAAGCATTGAAGAATGAAGAAAGGCCAAGAGAAAAAGCTGAGAAACTTGATCAGAAGAAGGTTTTCTAAGGCATTACTCGAGGCGGTACTCGAGTAATGAGCCAAAACTTGAAGTAACCAGAGGCACCTTCCAGTAACCTGCCAACGTTACTCGAGTAATAGTGTAAGTATTTTTAAGTTACTCTCGGCCTGCCAATGTTACTCGAGGAGCTACTCGAGTAACCAGGTAAAAACTTGGAGTTGCTCTTGGTCTGCCAATGTTACTCGAGGAGCTACTCGAGTAACCATATGAAAAACTTCCAGTTGCCTTTCAAGTTTCCAAAGATACTCGAGTAGGTACTCGAGTAACTTTGTTTCTTAAAAATGATGCTCTCGGCATTTTGTACCACTGCAACATTACTCGAATAGGTACTCGAGTAACGCACTAAAGTAAGTGAAAACTTGAAGGTGGTATCCGATTAACTTGATATATTTTTAACTCATTTCCTCGAGTCCTCACTCTGATATGCAAGTATTCAATGATCTATTTTAAGTGGATTCCTCTAGTAGGTACCCGAGTATGAAGAAATATTTTCAAAGTAAACTTCAAGTCATTACCCGGGTAAGCTATGCACAAAAGTCTCAGTTACTCGAGGTGGTACCCGAGTAACCTATGCAAAAATGAATGCATTACTCGAGTCCGTATCCGAGTAACCAGGTAAGTGCTCTCGGCCTTGAGATCCTGCAACATTACTGGAGTAAGGCATCGAGTAACCTAAAGTTTTTGTGAAGGTTTACTTGAGTTGGTATCCAAGTAACTCATAAAGTAGTGAGTGCATTACTCGAGTAAGTACCCGAGTAAACATATATTTTCAAAGGTTTAAGAATTGGTTATTCCATGCACTACCCGAGTAATCTTGTATTTATTCATGGACTTGTAGTTAATCAAAGGTTTCACGATGTTACTCGAGTAGGTACTCGAGTAAACTTCATGTGATACTCGAGTAGCTACTCGAGTAAGCAAACCCAGAAATCCAGAAACCTTTCAAACGTTGATTATTTTGTTTTCTATATGATTAATCTTTCATTGTGTTAGTATTCTTAGCCTATTTACAGATGAACAATGAAGAAATCATATCAAGTAGTGGAAGTCAAATGAAACATTCAAATGTCACCGACCGTCACCTACCACAACGTATGTTTTTCAAAAACTGGAAAAGTCAATAATGGCTGCGCACGCTCCAACGGACATGAAGAAATATGTTTCAGCAATCATTACCAACGTATCTATATATATGTGAACATCTGAACAGAGAAATACACAAGAACACACTCACGAACGTATCATCAAGTTCATTACTCTGTTTTCATTATACTTGTGTTTCTATGCTTCAGTGATTCTTATTTACTTTGTGAAGAGAGATATTTCATTCAAACTCAATATTTGTTATTGAGGTAACTTAAGGTTGTGGAACCTTGAGTTGGGATTGAATTACAACTTGTAAGGGGGAGCGAGTGTCCAGGTGTAGGAACTTGCTTGTACTGAGGTGCCAAGAACCCACTCAATCTTGGAAGATATAGTGAAACTCTTAGAGAAGCTCTGAGGACTGGACGTAGGTCAAAGTGGTTGTGGCCGAACCAGTATAACTCCCGGTGTACACTTCGGTGATATTTCTCCTTACTCTTTCATGTTTTAATTTCAACGTCATATTTTATATTTGCAACGAAATTTTTAAGATCACCCAATTCACCCCCCTCTTGGGTGAAACGCTTGATCTAACACCTACGTTTTTAAATTCTAATAGAAGAACTTTCATTTTTTTTCTTTTCTTCCCCCCTTTTCTACTCTATTCTCCAATTCAAATCAATTATTACTCCTTTCATTTTTGTTCTCTTTCCATATTCATGTTTTATTCTTAGAGCACACATGTGGTCTATATCAATTTCTTTGCTTCTCTATACTCTACATATTTCAGATCTAGCTTTTCTTTAATGGTTTTGTTGGATGGTTGGGTGGAAATGGTGATACAGAGGAAACTTGGACTTGTTCCTATAAAGGATTGATTTCTGTACCAATTTTTCATTTCTCTAGAGCTCAAAGCTCAATTAGTGTTTAAAATCCTTCATTTTTCCCTTTCCACTTGCAAGTTGCAAGCTTTGGACTTTTAAAGAAGAAGATAGAGTGAGTTGTTGAAAGTAGGAAATAAGGTCTTGAAGAAGAAGAAGGCTCCAGGTGAAAATGCATAAATTAGTCCTAAAACATTAAAATGGATTAAAACGTATGCGTAATATTGTTTGGTTCTTGAGCATTTTCAGTTATAAAAACTTTGATTGAGTTACTTGTTGTGTTAACAAATGTAACGAGAGAAATATAACAGAAAAGATGAAGAATCTTGTATTAGTCACATGAGAGCAACATGCTCATACAAACTAGAACCCACTTGGGTTTAATAATTATCATCTCTTACTTGAGAGTGATTAACAACTAACCCTAACTTTAAGGGTTTAGGAGGAACTCCCTCTCTAGAGAGAGATTCACATTAACCTCTCTCTTAATATGGTGTGGACCTTACTATCTTACACACTAAACATATTAAAATGACCCTTTATATAGACTAGGGTTTCAACCAACTAACTACTCATTTAATTTCACCAATATTTTTGACACGCCCCTTCAAGTTGACACTAATTAGACTCATAAAAGTGTTAACTTGTAATACAAAAAAGCAAGAGGGTTAAGGTGAATTAAACCAAAAAATTTCAATTCACAATACAAAAAATTTCTTCTAAATATTCTTCTTCATATCTACTGGCATGCTTCTCTTGTAGGCACTCTCCTTGATGTTTGAAAACAATACTTCTTTAGAGGCACCAATTTGTTGAATCTTCACACTAAATGATTCTTAATTTTATCAGTGACCCTAGTCAATACTAATATAATTAGATTTCCACGAGGAAGAACTCCAACTTCAAACCTTTCTATCTTTTCACTAGTCCACTAGCAAACTTCCTTCTAGTTGATATTCCTTGTAGGCCCCCTGCAAATGAAACACTATAGTTTGTTTAGGATCACTTTTTTAATCCCCAAAAGTGCTTATTCATGTAAATCAAGACAAAACTTCTCTCACATACTTACCTCGTATATTGTAAATCATAATTGAAATGCTACTTTTGAAGGCTCTAATCACTATTCCAAACAAGCACTAAGTCTAACCATTTTGAGATTAAGATATCACTAAAAGACAAAATCAATGACCTCTGAATAAAACATTTATTGCATCAAAACTCCAATTGCTTCAGCAATTAAGTATGACTCTTTAGGGCTCAGCTACAGCCTCTTCCCTTAATATTCTCTTCCCATTCTCTGCCTAGAATGATGCCGTGTGGTGTCAAAATGGGACATATACCAACTAAATCAGATAACACTGTTTCAAGTTTTGTGGGTTTCCCCTTTTTCTTACAACACATCTTGATTTTTCTTTAGCATATTCTGTTATTCTTTGGCCTATTTCATTCTAATAGAGTGAGAAAGTCAAAGGAGTTATTGTGAAAAGGTTTTCAAGAAGAATTCTAATGAGAGATGATTGTAGGTACTGAATATTGGTAAGAAATCTAACTAGGGATGATCTATGAGTACTGAATATTGGTAAGTAAAATAATTATGTCCTTACTCTCATTAATCTTTTTAGTCATATGTTTAATTTTTTTCCATAGATGAATCATTTTTGCAAAATGCTAAAGAAGCATATAAACGTCGCAAAATTTCCCTTTTTCTACTGTGTGCTATGTGCTCTGTTCATTAATATGTGTGATTGAGAGTATTCGAATTAAAAACACTAGAGAAACCTTGGACATTTGAATAACATCCTCTTGACTGACATCACATCCTATTGGCATCCACTTGAATGTTCGATTCTAGGAAATAAATATGTGTATATATATTTTAATGAAAGTTTGATGAAAAAGTTGAATTTAAGAGAGTTTCTAGTGACATAAGCGCGTGTATGCTTTGTTTTGGTTTATATATATGTTTGTATGAATACATATACAATTATAATTCATGTATGCTTTTATCATTGATTTACATTATTATATATTTTCAATTTTGCAAGAGGCTTATGCCATGGCTATAAATTTGACTCCTACACTTAATCTTGAATTTGACAGTATAACAGAATCATGGGAATTTTGGAGGGCATATGGTAGAAGAATTGGTTTTGGTGTTAGAAAGAAGAAGTTTAACAAAAGTAAAAATTATTCATCAACATGTGCATCTTATCTATATGTTTGTACTAAGGAAGGGGTAAGAAAACCAAATATACAAGAAGTGCAAATTAGAAAGTCTAGAGATGAGGCAAGAACAAGTTGTAAAGCTAGAATGAAAGTTAAGCTGGTAGCTGGAAAATACAAAGTAAGTGAAGTTTTTCTAGATCATAATCATCCTCTTTAGCCTCCAAAAGCAGTTCATTTGCTTGCATTGCATAGAGAGCTAACACTTGCTCAACGTTTTGAAATAGAAAATGCTGAAAAACCTTGGATTAATAAAAAATCAGCATTCAATTTGCAAAGGTAATATATAGGAGGTCGAGACAATTCAAGATATACAAGAGTTGATGTGAAAAATTATCTAAATTCAAGAAGGCAACGGGCTATTAAATACAGTGAAGTTGGATGCATATTTTGTTATTTTAAACAACAATTAGTAGAAAATCCATCTTTTTATCATGCTCACCAAATGGA
Source organism: Inga laurina (assembly GCA_963855925.1). Classification (NCBI taxonomy): domain Eukaryota; kingdom Viridiplantae; phylum Streptophyta; class Magnoliopsida; order Fabales; family Fabaceae; genus Inga; species Inga laurina. The sequence continues at coordinate 60,811,575 of OY979708.1, forward strand.
CTCAGAGGAGTAAGTAACAAATGTGTTATGGGTTGATGCACTCATGTTGGTCAACTATGCTTGCTTTATAGAAGTCATTTCACTTGATACAACTTATTACATAAATAATAACCATAGACCTCTTGTAATTTTCTCAGGCTTCAATCATTATAAAGGAGGGGTGATTTTTGGAATGCCATTGTTATATGATGAGACTATTGAGACTTTCAAATGGCTTTTCAAGATTTTTTTACAAGCACACAAGAATGCAAGGCCAGTAACAGTTTTTACTAACCAAGAAGCTGCCATGGCACGGGCATTACAGGAAGTTATGCCACATGTAAAACATGCCTTGTGCATATAGCATATTTCAAGGAATGCAATGAAGCACCTTCCAAATTCAATTGTTAGAGATTTCAACAATTGCATGTATCATTGTTGGGATGAAATAGAGTTTGAAGAAGCTTGTCAAGCATTATTAACAAAACAAGAAATAGTAGAAAACTCATGGTTGATGTCCATGTGCCAAATAAAAGAGAAATGGGTAACACACTATTTGAAGAATTCAATGACACTTAATATGAGAAGCACACAAATGAGTGAAAGTGTCAATGCATTTGTCAAAAGTTAGTGCAAATGTTAATTTGGATATCAATCAATTCTTTCAATAATTTGAATAAATTCTAGAAGATAAGAGCTATAACAAATTAAAAAGAGATTTTGAGAACGTGACAAATTGCCAAGGTTGTTATTGTAGAGTTCATATATGCTTTGTCAACTCTCTGATATCTATACTCGACCTATCTTTGATTTGTTCCAATACAAATATGATTTACGTGATGCTACATGTATATATAAAAGAAAGAAAAGAGAGAAAGAAAAATGAAAGTGAAGAGGATAGTGCAATCGTGTTTGATTATGTTATCATCATGGATGATAAGAAACCGGAGTATAGTTTGACATTTGATCTTTCAATGGAGACAATTACTTGTAGTTGCAGAAAATTTGAAGGAGTGGGCATATTATGTTGTTATGCATTGAGAGTATTGAATGAACATAATGTTAAACTACTACCCTAAAAATATATTATAAAGAGGTGGACAAAAGAAGCACTGTGCGGTATAGTGTATGATATTAAGGGAAAAGAAATTGAAGTTGCTACAAAAATCAAATCGATATAGATAATTATGCTCCTTGCCTATCAAATTAGCAAGTGAGGTATTAGAAAGTCCAGAGGCATTCTCTCTTGTCCATACTCTGTGTTGGAACTTAGTAAGAAAGTAACTGAGCTTCATATAAAATACTTATCAGATGACAATAATGATGATGAGGATGGAGTGGGGAATCATCATAGTGGTAATAGTTGTGGTAGAGTTGTTGGGTTCAAAAAGAGATATGGTAGAAAGATACATAAATGAATAAAGAGCTATGTTGAAATTGGTCCAGGAAGATAGAGAACAAAATCCTCAAAAAAACCTTCTCAAGCTTCACAACTATTGATAACTTCATAGGCATACTTATGATCAATTTAATTTTTAAAGATGCATATTAGTTGTTTATGGTTTCTTTCTCAATTTGATAATGTGGCAGCATAATCAACTTCAGAGATCAGGCTCATCAACCCAAGTAGATCACAATAATATGATGTGGGACAACTAACAACTGAGTCAAATGACTTTTATGAGTTTATTGATGGTATGTCATATGATATTTGACAAGATAATTGACCAATTTATTCATTTAGGATACATGTATCTTGAGTCATTTGTTTTATTTCTTTATTGTAGGCGCCACTTGAATGCGACATCATATCACTTGAAGCAATGGATTTGAGCCAAACATATAATACATGTAACCATAAAGTATCATGGTAGTGAGAGAAAGCAATTTAATCACTTTATTGAAGTTTGAATTTTTTACACAGTAATGTCTCATCTCAACACAGAGTTAACAAATACAATGTTACACCATGATACAATACAAGTTCAATGATTGACAGTGATCTCACTCCTACTACTACATGAAGTCTCCATTTCAGCTTCTTTTGTCTAGGTCTTTTGTACAACATATGGCTTCTTCTGGGCTGCTGGCTTTTTTGGTCAAACAAGTTCATCATATTGTTTTTTTATGCTGTTGTCTATTTTGATCACAAAAGTTCATCATTTTGTAGCACCATCATGTTTTTGTCTTTTCACCTTGTTAATTGAGTAGACTCTATTTTTTTGGCTGAGCTTGCTTATCCTTCATGTAATTTGTTATGAAACATGGTGTAAAAAATTCTTATTGTCATCCATGTCAAAGATACTACAGAACATTATTTTAAAAGTATCAAATTAATTGGCAACTTATAAAAAAAAAGTTAAGGTGTCTAGAAAACTTGTTTATACTAACAGTATCACTATGCCTGCACTAAGCTAATGAAATGATTAACCACTGCCCAAACTTCTTCCTGAAAAATAATGATGAACCAATAATATGGAAAGAGCTATATATTTTCCAATAAAGGCATAGGATGTCAAGTTTCTTGTTTACATGTATCAATCCTTCATTAAGTTGCAAATAGAAAAGTATAAAATAAAATGCATTCTATCTTAGCATACTTGAATGTCAGTCTTATAAATGATTAAAGTGTTTTTCTAATACGTGTCTAGATTTTGGTGTGGAAGAGTGTGACATTGTCCCCTTGTGGCCAATATGGTTGAATTAACTTTCTCCAGATGGAGTTTTGTTACTCGTTATTGGATCGCTAGACTAATTTTTGTTTGAAGTTGATTGCATAGTGTTGGCCATCAATATATCTTTGATATAAATCCTATCATGAATGAAGGGGAAAGGGGCTTAGTAGTAAATAAATTATTGCAAAAAAAAACAACATATTACTAGAGCATCATGCTCACTACTTTCCTATAGCTACCAGAACCTATCTTATATTCATGAACATACTCATTTATCATCTTGTTTCCATTTTCATCTTGAAAACCATATTTCAAATAAAATCAAGTTTCTGAAAGGTAAAATGAGAAATTACCCAAATTAGTCCAACCAATGCAAAAACCATTTAGAAGGCTGACACATAAATTTTAAATAGTATTTTAAGGTATATACATCAAGGACTAAATATAAGTTCAAGATTAATATAAAACTCACCACCACTATATTTACTAATTTATATCATATTATTGATGAAACTTTACAGTAATTATTAATGGGTTTATGAACTCAAAAATAAGGAAATGATCTATCAAAGGAGTTGTAGTACAATACCTTTTGCCAATTTTGGTTTTGGGGATTCTAAAAATTGAAGAGGCTGATTGAAGCTCATGAATCGATGAGAGAGGAAGACGCCAAATTTGGAGGTTCTCATCTTGCTTTTGCCATTGAGTGAAATTTGGTCATGGGGATTTTGAAATTCAATTAAGGAGCCTGATTGAAGCACATGAATAGTTGAGAGAGGAAGAGTTCGATTTAGGGCTGTGTGCTTTGCTTTCTTCGATTAGTGAAGTCTAGGTCAATGACTATAAAAATATGGATGTGCTGAAACTGAAATAATTGAAATAGTGTCATCCGATTTAGTTGCTCTAGGTACTTTTTTTACACTAAACGACGTCATTCTAAGCATAGGATGGGAACAGAATATTAAGGGAAGGGGATCGTAACCAAACCTGACTCTTCATGGAATCACAAGAGCTCACAAACAACAAATAAATCCATATATTACTAAAAGTGTTGTGTTACAGAAAACTATAAGACTCTGACTTAAGACCAGGGGATTCTTTAAAACATTTGTGACTCTTCTCGGTATTTCACACCTACTGAGCATGCCTCCTTTTTTTTGGCTTAGAGAAAAACTAATCAGCTGCAACACAATATCCTCAGATGTGTCTACCTACCGTTTTGAAGTAAAGATGAATCACAATGTGGAACACTTGTAATTTTCTTCTCTAATTCATACCAACCTTCTCTTTTTAAATTAAGCTTTCATTAATGTAGAACCCAACTGCTTACGAACAAGACTGTAACTTGCATTCAACCATGTAAATTCTATAATGTTCTGAACTTGAATGGTTGCCCCGACTCAAGAAATAAACCCTGACTACCCCATAAGGATTCTTAATAATATTATGTTCATATATATGGATAAAATAAGGCCAAAATAATCCAAAACTTGAATATGGCCTTTCTTCTAATTTCCAATTTAGTGACATTCCCCCCAGATCGCAACAAGGATTTTAAGTTTCAATCTAAAGAGAATGAAGCCCTGAACAATAGATAAAACCCGGTTGTAGTCAAGGAAGAGACTGTGGTGAAATATTCAATACCAAATATCAAGACGCGCAGCAGAACCTTAGAATTTCTTAGTTTGTTTGTGTGAACAGATCGAGCAAAACCGAAGGCCCAAAATCTCGAGAATAAATCCAGTGTTTGGAACTCTCGAGAATCAAAAATGAAATTGAACAAAATCTAGAGCCCCAAAAACATAGAAGAAGTAGACAATATGAGAAATAAGTATCATGACCTGGTGAAATCTAACCTTAAATACTCCTAAATATGAAATAAAGTAAAAGGCGGAGTGAAACCCAAAGAAGAATGGAGCTGGAGAAAAATGGTGGAAGAATGAAGAAAACTTGGTGTTGGTAAGATGAAGAGGTGATTTGCATAGTGCAAGTATTGAAAAGATTAGTGAGTGGTGAATCTTTGAGAAACTGGAAATAAGTGGATTTCGTGAATGCAAGAATCGATCCGGAAGGCAGAGGACAAATCTGTGCTATAGATGATAGAAGAATTAGTGAAGATATCGAAGGAAACCATGAGCTGTCGAGCAACCCTCAACCACGAACAAGATCTCATAGTGTCTAACAAGCCTAAAACTACAAGCTAATAAACATGCCTCTTGCCGGAGGAGGAAAAAATCACATCTAGCTTGAAGATTAATTACTTCCAAAAATCAAAACCGAAGGAAATCATTGATCAAGATGGTGGAATGACCAAATTAAAGGAGATTGCCAATGCTTGCTAGAGGGGGAAAATCATGACAAAACTGACCTAAAGCAATAGCGATCTAAAGAGAAACCTTGATTTCTTCTAACAAGACGATGTGGAGGATTTCAGTGATTCAGTGATAGTGAAAAAAGCTCATGTATAACCCAAAAACTTGGATCCAAGATCGACATGCTTTGATACCATGTTTGTTAGATCTCATGTTTTGATGATAACAATGAATGATATGAAAAAGATTTGATTTACAAATAAGTTTGAACAAAGTAATAACAGGGAAAATCATCTCTTAAAGTAAGCATTGGAGTAATGAAGAAAGGCCAAGAGAAAAAGCTGAGAAACTTGATCTGTGGCAAGCTTTCTAAAGGATTACTCGAGTACCTACTCGAGTAATGGACTAAAACTTGAAGTAACCAGAGTCGACCTTCAAGTAACCTGCCAATAATACTCGAGTAAGAAGTTACTACTCGAGTATGCAGAATTACTTAGAAGAAAAACTTCAAGTCACTACTCGAGTATGCAGAGTTAATTGGAAGAGAGCTTCAAGTCAGTACCCGAGTAAGCTATGCAGAAAAAATTATATTTACTCGAGTATGTACTCGAGTAACAAGGTAATCAAACTTGAAGTGCTCACAGCCTTGAAATCCTTCCAACATTACTGGAGTGAAGCATCGAGTAACGTAAAGTTTATTTGAAAGTTTACTCGAGTTGCTACTCAAGTAACTTATGAAGAAAAAGGTTCAATACTCGAGTAAGTACCCGAGTAAACAGGTATTTCTAAAGGTTGAAATTTTGTTTATTTCATGCACTACCCAAGTAATGTTATGTTTGCTTATTGACTTGCAGTTTATCAAAGTGTTCCCGATGATACTCGAGTATGTACTCGAGTAAACTTTAATGAATACTCGAGTAGCTACTCGAGTATCCAAGTCCAGAAATTCAGAAATCATTCTAACATTCATTGATTTGTTTCCTATATGATTAACCTTTCATTGTATTAGTATTCTTAGTATATCCACAGATAAACAATGAAGAGATCTTACCAAATAAGGAAAGTCAAATGCAATGTTCAAATATCACCTACTGCCACCTACCGTAAACGGATATTTTTCAAATACTGGAAAAGTCAACTGTGGTTGTGCACGCTCTAACGGACATGAAGAAAAACGTTCCAACAATCATTACCAACACATCTATATATATGGGAACCTCCAAACAGAGAAAACAACTAGAACACACACACGAACGTATCATCAAGTTCATTACTCTGGTTTTCATTATACTTGTAACTCTATGCTTCAGTGATTCTTATTTACTCTGTGAGAGAGATATTTCATTCAAACTCAATATTTGATATTGAGATAACTTAAGGTTGTGGAACCTTGAGTTGGGATTGGATTACAACTTGTAAGGGGGAGCGAGTGTCCAGACCAAGGAACTTACTTGTACTGAGGTGCCAAGAACCCACTGAATCTTGGAAGTTATAGTGAAACTCTCAGAGAAGCTCTGAGGACTGGACGTAGGTCAAAGTGGTTGTGACCGAACCAGTATAACTCCCGGTGTACACTTTGGTGATATTTCTCCTTACTCCTTACTGCATTATATTCACTGTCAAGTTTTTATATTTGCAACGAAATTTTTGTATCACCCAATTCACCCCCCTCTTGGGTGAAACGCTTGCTCTAACAATGTTTACAAATGTAATTAGAGAAACATAATAGAGAAGATGAAGAATCTTGTATTAACCACATAAGAACAACATGCTCATACAAACTATAGCCCACTTGGGTTTAACAATGATCATCCCTCACTTGAGGGTGATTAACAACTAACCCTAACTCTAGGGATCTAGGAGGCACTTCCCTTTCTAGAGAGAGACTCACATAAACCTCTCTCTTAACATGGTGTGGACCTTACTAGGCTACACACTAAACACATAACCATGACCCTTTATATAGATTAGGGTCTCAACCAGCTAACTATTTATTGAATTTCACTTTAATATCTCTAACATGCTGAAACACATTATGTTTTGGGGAAAAAAATAAGTAGCATTTCATTGCTCTTCTTTTCACAAATATTTTAATTCAACATTTAAACATGCATCTGAAATAAAGTTATTCTAAATTCTAATAATTCTAAATGAAGATTTGACTGTAGCTGTTTGATGGTTTGGTACTTATCTAAATTGTGAAAAATAAGAGTGGAGTTGAAATCAAGGAAAGAAAAAGTAGAGCAAGTCACTAAACTAATCTTTGAGGCTCCCAAAGGTTCTCCTAACCTCTCATCCCCCTTTTCCACCTGTAGTAAGATATTTTTCTGTTGGTTAAGGAGCATGTATGTCTTATCTGGGGGCCACAGTATGATATGTATAATTAATATTATGATAGATTTGGAATTGCTGACTGAAATTGAATTTTTTATTCTGTATTTTGTATGACGATTTTAACATTGAGAGTAAATTATAGTACTTGGGACTTTTCAACATCTTGCTATGTAATAATTTTAATATCCTATTAAATTTGATAACAAAGTTAAAGTTCTTATTGAATGAAAGAAAGTTAGAGTTTTTTGCTTTAGGTTTGTTGGAGTTATTTCTCATTTTGGTATAGTTGGATCAATCTGGCCATCTAATTTTTGGCATTTCCCTTCTCAGCTTGACATTTTTCAAGGTGGAGGCTGTAACTAAAATGACAGAAAAAGTGTCTACTGGCCTGCTCTCTAGGGTCGTGAAAGTCTCTGGGCTATTTGCTAAACAGGTGTGATATATGGAAGTAAGAACGTGAGGGCAATGAGTTTGTAAATATTTTGGCATTTAATAAAATGACCTTTCTTTTATAGTATCACGTGCCTTCGAATATTTACTTTTGACACTTATGGTTTCAATATACAGCTATAGAGGGTTGGTATGTAACCCCCTGACTTAAAAATAGTAATTATGATTCGAAAATATGTAATTAAGATGAATTAGATACCAACGGATGAAAAAATTTCATTTTTTATCCCATCATTGAGATATGGTTTTACAATTTCTTTTGAAATCGATTTAACTTGGTCTTCTATTCACATTTCGAATAGAACTACCCTGTGCAGTTAAATCACATTCATACATATCAGAGTGTACAGTCAACATTCCCGGCAACCCCAGGTTACATATATATCAACTAAGGGTTTATATATTCCCATTTAGGGGATTACACAACCATATCCAAAATAATATTCACAAAATATACAGTGATCCCTAATCAAAGTTGAATAACCAACATCCCAAAATCAAATGACCTTACAGAAGTCATAGCTGCCGTTGGTCGTCTCTTTTCCCTTGGAGCCACTTGCCCTGTCTGAAGGTTAGTCAATGGAAAGAATGAGATTCAAAAGAATCCCATTAGTAACAAATCACTCATACCATACATAATCACAAAGCATGCAATGACATCATCAAGCAGCATAGTAGCACGAAATACAGCATACAAGCTATCACATATACACATAATCACATAGTCACATCCCCCGTATCTCCACCTTCCTGAAGGCATGGTTCTCCCACCGGAACCACCGATGGGCCGTAGGTGAAGGATTCACAAATAGCCTTTTGGTTTTTGCAGATAGCCTTACGGCTTCCACATAGTCACATCCCCTATATGTCCTCCGCCTCGAAGGTACAGTCATCCCACCAGAACCACCGATGGGCCGCAAGTGAAGGGTTCACGAATAATGATAAATCAAATATACAATGTATCATATATGGTATAAGGGAAAGCATCACTACCTTGTTCTTTCTGAGCGTGCTCTTGCATAGTCTGATCACAAGTAGGGCAAATATCAAATTCTAAAAATCAAAATCAAGGACAATGGATTAATCTCTATTCCAAGTTCTTGATTCCATAACACTTAAAGTTGGTTATCATTTGAACTCTTTAGGTGGCTACTAGAAGCCTAAACACCTGCCTAAAGTGTTGAGAAAAACTTGACCAAAACCCCTTTCTCGGAAGTGAAAACCCTAATTTTAACTCATGTACTCGAGTAATAATGGCACACTCGAGTAAGGATGGCTCACTCATGCCAGTGCTTGACCGAGAGCAACAACTGAGATAGGAAATGACCACAGCACTCAAGTCCTGAACTCAACACTCGAGTGGTAGCCTTATGCTCACCTGGGTCATATAGAGTGTGGTCTAGAAAGTGACTACTCGAGAGCACAAGGAAACCTTAAAGTGAGAAGTGCACTCGAACACTGGCTCTAGCACACGAGTGATGGCACAACACTTATCGGTGCTAAGACACACTCTCAAAAAATTGGTTATGGGTGCTAACCCGAGACACGAGTTTATAGTGCCAAATACATAGGAACTCAGTGAGACCATATGTACTCAAGTAAGAACCCAGATCACTCATAAGTGAGAAAATGCACTTCTGCTTTCTCTGAGTGGGAGTGCAACAAAAACTGAAGGAAAAGAGGAAATACAAGGCTGCACTCGAGTGAGACCCCATAGCACTCGAGTGAGGCTATATCAGAAGCCAAAACGCAGTAGAGTTTCCTTTGACAGAATTTTCCAAATCTTACCCAATATGCTTCCAGTGGTCCCAAAATTAACAAATAACCTATTCCCACATAAATCTTCATAAGGAACCCATTGGAAATACCAAAAAAACCAAATTCCTATCACAATGACACAATCCACACTTCCAACACATTAAAGTCTAAAACCACTAAATGACCAACTTGGCTTCCAAGATTTCAAACCAACTCTAATGACGCAAAGACACAATATGACACTATTTCCACACATTACACTAGAAAATTCCTTCATTTCAAAATCATATGAAAATTAGGGCAAAATCCATAAATTTCAAAACTTAACCAATGGTCACAATAAATATGTTAATAGAGAGCTCTTTCTTACCCCTTCCTCTTTCCAAGGTTGGTTTCTTGATTCCTCAACTTTCAAATTTCTTCAAGTACTCAAACACCTCCTTTCAAGAATCTAAAACCATAGCAATGAAGCTTTCATCACTATGATCAATATTAATGAAGATTGTGTGAGCATTAAAGTTCACATGGAGTACTAGCCTTAAGATTTCTTCTTTCTCTTTCCTCCTTGCTTTGAACAAAAATGGAGAATGGGAGAGAGAGTGAAAATGATGAATATGAGCAAATTTTTCCCTTACTCCCACACTACTAGCCGACCTTGAAGGAGAGAGGAGAGAGGAAAATGTGTTTGAACATTTAACCATCATCCATGGCCCACATGTTGACACTTGTCAAGATCTTGTTCCTTCTTCCATGAGCACACATAAACTTTAAAGCACATGATTTCACCCTCTTAATCCACTAACAATAAATCTCAACCCATGATCTTTGAGTTACCAATGAGCTTCCTTTTTAGTAACTGACCAATCGGTCGGTAACTTTCCTTTTTCCCATTCTGCCCCTGATTATGGCAATTCCACTTGAATCACCACTAAACACCTTTATATCATTTCATTCTTCATTCATGTGCCCTCCCCTACCCTTAGGGTTCATTTTAAGCTTTATCACTTAATTAAGCTCAAATGCAGGGTTTAAGCACTGATTATAACACATTCAGATTGAATTTCACATCATATTCTTCAAAAGTGTTCATTAACAATAATTACATCCACTTTTGAAGTCATTAGCTCTTAATCCCAGTTTTGGGGTATTACATGGTGTCTAAAGATCATGGGGTGTGAGTGAAGATTTAGTGCAATTCCCCTCTTTTTTTGAAGCCATTTTTAGCCAACTAAGCATTTTTGTTCAACTGCTTCTCCTCTTTCCCAAGAAATGCATATGTTCTAAGACTGTAATTTGATATGTTTGTCCAAATTTATTTGATTTGTTCACACATATTTCACTGTAGACTTATTGGACTTATGAAGTCACATGTTTCTATTTAACTTATTATCTATTTCTTGTTTCATGGTTTTAAACTATGGGATGATGTCTAAAGATTACAAAGGGTGAATAAAGATTTAGTGTAGATTTTTTTTATCATTTTCTAGTGTCATTTTAGCCAGCTACAATTATGTTGTTTGATATCTTTGTTCAGCTCTGTGATTTATGCACACATTTATTACAATAGAACTATTGGATTTATTAGTTTTTAGATTTCTAACTCACCTATTATCTAGGTCCTCATTTTTTTGGTTGTCAAGGGGAGAGGTGATGACTAAAGATTTATAGTAGATCCTACCGCCTATAATGGCTATATACATATGAGCTCAAGAAACTCATTACGAACATGGTTGAACAGTATGTATTTATATGTTGTATTATGAGATAGTTAGGGATGAAATCGTAATGATCAAAAGTTGAATTTATTATTTCAATTTGATTTCTTGGCAGGCAGTGCAGTATATATTGTACAGTAACTATCAATGTTGTGTGTATGAATGAATTTGTTGAGGGATGTATGTATATGTTGTATTATGAGATAGTATTATGAACGTATATTATATATCTTATGATTAAGTTGTCGTTCAGTGAGAAATTTTCAATTTGTTCATAAGCGTCTGTAACTTGTGGATTATTGTTGTGAAGGCATTTTGTTTTCCATAGTTTTAGGTGTCAAGGAATATATATATTAATTAACTGATATGTTCCCTCATTATGTATGAGAATACATATGTTTTTATGTTTCCATAGTATTGTTTGTTGGAGTTATCTTTCAATCACCTAGGGGTTTTAACTTCTAAGCTACTGATGAATTTGTGATGTGAAGAAGTATGTTGTCAAGGTATTGTTTTTATGTCAGCAAATGTGTAGTGATTATCTCATATGAAGATACATTTTGTAGCTAAGGACTATAACAAAAATATACTCCCCACTCGATTAACCCTTCCAGATGTACTTTTTAGTCTACTATAAATCCTAAATCCTAGCATATTTTGATACCGCTGGTAGAAGTTCTTCAATTGAGTTTTCACTATTAACTTCCCTGCTTAAATCTAATGGGGTTGCCGACTATTGTGGTGTGATGGTTGCCAATTTCCTCGGACAGAATACTCAAATGTTCATTGGCATGACCTTCATGTAAGCACATTTCCTCAGGTTGTGGTTCACAAATAGCTTACAATCTAATTGTGGGTAGGTCACAGCTATAAGGGGATGTAATGCCTCAAACATAGAATGATAGTGTGATATGAAGCTCACATTATGCGTTGCTTCCAATTCGTTATTACAGAATCCTTCTTCCTTAAGTATCTAATAAAAGCACTTGAATAAGTAGTATCGACTCTCACTCCATCTTTATGAACCTGTGCCAATTGACCTGCCTTCTGAGGGATGCATTGTTGGCAACAGCATGTACATGGTCATCAGAACAACATCAAGCATGTTATCTTCTCCGGTGTAAATGGTAACATTCTCTATTGTAGCTTCTACACTCATTGTGGCTACAAAGTATAGGAGTCCATACTTTATACTGATTATATGGAATCCCAACTCTCTCCATTGTCGGAGAAAATTTTGAAATTGGTTATCTGAAAAAGAGTTTGTGACACCCATCTTCTATATGGGATTGAGGAACATTGGTGAAACATGTTAGTTTTACAATTCAACTGCATGTATAACTATTTATGCTCTTGCAATTGTGAGCCTCTATGAATAAGTACAGCTAATATATTACTAATTATTAATTAACCATGGTTTAATTTAAATAATTTAATACTTTTATTACATGTATTAGTAGTAGTTATGATTTGTTTAGTTAGCATTTTATTTAGAAACCATATAGTTCTCAAATCTATGTGGTTTATGAAGTACTTCCAAGAAGAAATTAGAAATGCAAATTGTTTTACATTGTATGTTGCCTGGAAAATTTGTGTATTTTTTGTAGGTTTTATGTCTCCCTCTATTGTCACAACACAGCAAATAGTTACCTAACACCTTTGAAGTGTCCTACTTCAACTTTGACTCTCCAACACATAAGGCACAAGTGGGACAAGTCTTAAAATTATTTTTCTTAACTATAATTTCATTGATGTGTTATAACTAAGCAATTATGATTGTACAATATGTTCTTCCAATCATCTAAGCTTTTTGACTTCTAACCTTCTTTCATATTAGTTCTAAATAACGTGTAGAGAAAGCAAATTTGGTCATGTTTAATCACAATAGACTCATTACAGCCTTATAGATTTAATGAACTGCCATAATTAAGTCCACTTATATGGTATTAAATGTAATAAAAGGGCATCAGTTTAGACTACACATGCACTAGGTAGCAATATGCAAGACATGTGCATGTGAATTAAAGTATTTTATGTTGGTGTCTTGTATGTTTAAATCGAAAAGTTTCCTTCTCTCCTTTGCTTCCATTCTTTAATCTGATAGTAGCTTGGTAAGAGGGAGCTACAATACTTTGTTAGCTGTTACTATACTGATCTTCTTTTTGTATATACATGCCTCTTTGCTTATTTATACAGTCTCAATACATCAAATAGTCACCTAACACCAGTGCAGTCTTGTGTTTCAATTATGACTGTGCAACAAACATTTCACAAGTTACAAAAGTATCGATTTAGAGGTCTTCTCTAAAATTTCATTGATGGCTAGTCAAAATCAAGGTCAAAATGTAGAAGGCAACATAAATAAATTAAATAACATCTCCTTCATTATTTTTGCATAGAGTATTTATGTCATCGTAAAAGACAGAGGCCAACAAAGTCCTATACCTCCATGGATGTCATATTTGAAATTGTCTTCTTATTTACCACCACATGATGTATACTTTATTTCTTCTCATTATTTTGAAGCTATAACCTAATTGTTATAATTTTAGGACCTAACATATGTTTTGTATCTTTTGTAGAGCATCGGAAATATTCAAGCACACACAACAACTATGAAAGCCAACACATGGATAATCCACTTATTCATAAGTGGAGACCTCACAATATAGGCCATTTACAATGGTAAATTTTATTCATGTTAGTTTATTTTCAATTTCCAATTACCACTCATTTACATCTCTTTATAAATCAATATCATCATATCTATACTATACCTACTATCATTTGTCTTTGTATCAAGAGTAAAGCAAGCTTTTAATTAGTCAACAATCTCTCACATTGCTTCATGATATCTGCTTTGGATTTCCACTTTTGCTTGGTCATATCAATGTGTTTACTTTCACAGCTTTTTGGGTAACAATTTGGAATTACATGGCTTGATGGCTCTGTATTCCTTGCTCAATGAATAAAACAATTTGGAATTACATGGCTCCAGAACTATTTTATATTTAGTATTACCCAATGACAATAAATATTTTTGCTACCTCTGTATTCCTTGCTCAGTGCTTTTCTGTACTGTCAATCTTTAGTAGTTTGGTGAGAGCAAAATTAATCCACTTAAGTTGTTGTGACATATAATAGGTCGTGTTTTTTGCAAGTCATGTACATACTACCCTTAAATTCTGTTCACTTCCTTACTCTATCGTGTTTAATTAATAAAGTCAGTAAAAGAGATTTTCAATAGTTCTACAAATATAGGTTTATTGCAGGCCTATATATACTTTTCCATTCTTCTTTCTATAACTCCTATTTCATAGATATGCTCTATATACATACCATCTACTACCTTCTGTCCATCATCACACACCACCTTATTTTTATTTTAGTCATGAGATAGAATAGGAGTCATATATAGAAGTTGTGACTAGACATAATTTTTGGCTATCCATCAAAAGATCTATAATCTACTTTACCTTTGTTGTCATATCATAATTCACTTCTTTATTTGTTGTCAAGAAAAACATCGAGTTAACAACTTTAGGGGTGAGCAAAAGTAAACCGAAACCAAAGACAGAACCCAATCGAAGGCATTTTGGTTTTTTTGGTTATTTGATTTGTGTCGTTTTTTAGTTTCGGCTATTTCCGTTGTTCGGTCATCAGAGCGGTTACCTTAACAAAATTTTGGTTAGAATCGAAGAACTGAATTTTGCTGCAAATTACCTTTTTTTTTTGCCTAAGTATATGAAATGTAGGCAAGCCTGGATTTTAAAGCCCATTTCATTATTAGTTAGGCTCAAGCTTTGTTCATTGTGTCTTGTGTCTTGTCTCTTTTCTAGTTGTTTACGTCTAAGTTTAAGGGTCTTACAAGGCAAGTCTAAGTGACTAACAAGGTAGGTCTAAGTGAGTAGGTAACCTAATCTGACATTCTTACCCACCAAGGACTAAGCTGACCGATTTTTTTTTAAAAAAATAAACAAATAAAGCTGAACTAAATTGAATCAAATTTCAATTTCATATCTATTTCACTTTTTCATCTTCAGACTTCTTCTGTTCTTTACTTTCATTCTCATGTCTTTACTCTTCACTATCACTCATTTACTCTGTCTCTGAGCTTCTTCTTCCTTCTTAATTTAGTTCCTTTGTCATCCATCCTCCGTCCGCCTACCGTTGGTCAGTCACCGTCTGTCGATCTCAAAGCCACTATCGGTTCTAGACTCTTGAGTCTCGACGGTTAATGGTGGAAGGCTGGAAGAGTCAACCCACCATCGGTCGATCTACAACCCACCGTCGATTACTCAGTGGATCTTCAACCCTCGAGGTGTTACCATCAGTCAATTTTCACCTCATGATGTTACCTCATCGTTGGTCAATCTTCACCTCACCGTTGGTCGATCTTCATCTAATGACATCACCTCACCGTTGGAAGCGTTGCCGTCAGTCAATCTTCAACCCTTGAGGTATCGGTTTCTGGTAAGTGTTAATCTTTTGGTCCTCTAGTTTTAATCTCTGCAAGTCAAAGTTTCTGTTTGATCATTTCTATCTGCTCTATAAATCTGCAATGTTGAATTTTGTTCACTTTTTTTTGAATAAAAAAAGTACCTTTTGGGAAAGAAGGTACCTTCCTCACTTCTTGTGTTCGTTCGTTAGTCTTACTGTCTTAGTGTCTGGAATGTAGAAATATTGTTATTATTTCTGAATAAAAAAAATGAACATTTTAGGAATTATTTTTTTCTTCCTTTGCATGTTGACTCTACTGGACGTGGAAATGAAATTATTCTTCATTTGATCGTTTCTATCTGCACTTGTAGCACTGCAATGACATTTTTTTTCTTTTTTTGAACAAAAAATGTACCTTTTGATGTTCAATATGCTTTTTTTAAAGATAGTTGGCCAATATGATAAATGTTTAGCTTGTATTTTGATGTCAGCAAATATGAGGGCAAACCTCAAGTAGGTAATAATTCTTGACCTTCAATCTAGTAATTCTTTTGATGTATAAAGCAAGGCCTCCATTAATGCTCCAAACCTCCGTTCAAGTAATTGTAAATTATGTTGTAGCTTTCACTATTTTACAATGATATTGAAATGCTTTGATACATGAGTTTAATTGTGTAAAACAAGTATTAAATGCTTGTTAATGAAATTTAAAAATCACCTTTGATTTTCTTACATAAAACTGGTCTGAAATTTTTACAACTTTTGTTTTGGTTGCAGACTTGTAGTTTTTTGTCATTAGACAAGCTTGTAGAAGAAAAAAGGCCATAAGGTCCAATAACCAAATTATATAAAAAACCGAACCAATATTAGTCCGTTATTTAGGTTACGGTTATTTCAACATTTCGGTTTTGGTTTGGTCACTAAAATTACTTAAATTCGGATGTTTGGTTTTTTCGGTTACCACCAAAAACTGAACCGAACACCAAATGCACACCCCTACACAACTTTACCTTAGCTAGAACATCATGCTTAACTATTTCTAACACTAGCAGTGATAATGTACTTATTTTTAGCTGTCCATCAAAAGATCTATAATCTATTCCACCATTGTTGTCATATTAAAATAAGTATAGCAGTGCATCACAACATCAAACCATATATTATAAGTCTAAATATGTATTCCATGCACAGGTTCTAAGGAGCTGAATTGCTGTATTAGACTGCACAAGTTATGGAAATGCCTTAAAGTATATGAAGGTGAGTATATTGATTTGCCAGTGGTCACACCTCAACTACTACATCAATAAAAGTAGGTAGTCCTCTATCTGCTATGTGTTTGGGAGCTTCCTTCTTTTACTTTTTGTTTGTCCTAAGTTCAAGATTGATGTACTCAAACAATATTTTTGTTTTGGAATGAGGACTTCAAAAGTTTTAACTTCATGCCCTTCATATAAATGCCAAGACTAATCCTTATTCATTACCAAAATGAATTGTGTCATAGCACTAATTTGGCATCATTTCATTATGTTGTTAGACTTCTACTAACAATTTAATAACAATGGAACTGAGATAAGTGTAATAATGTCATGACTTGTTATATATAATTTGGCCTCTACATTACTAAATTCTCATTGCCATGTTTTGAAGCCACATATACATGAGAATATGCTGCAAAAATGAAAGGTCTTGCCAGGTAGTAGGTGAAGTAAATTGTTGAAGGCAAGCTGTAATTCTTTTATGGTAACGTTATTGGAGTATTGGAATGATCTTGTACCTTCAATCTCACTAAGATGACTATACAGTTCACCTAAAGAAGGGGATTTTTTTTTTAAAATTTGGTTTACTAATCAACATTTTTTTCTTTTTAATTTACATTTGGAATATTTTCAACAATTAGTTCCCCCTCATAATGCCAAGATTGTCACAGTTGATATTCCGCAAAAATATAGGTCTTTGATAGAAGTGTGGAGAGTGACATAAGAGCAAGGTAATTAAACCCAAACCAGTCACTAAATCGGCCAGGGTATTGGGTCAAGGGTTAGTAGGTTAGACCGGAGTCAATACAGGCTTAGACCAGTAAGGGGTAAAAAATTTAAAAATAATGTAATTTCTCATCACACCATCCAAATTATGAATACTATATATCTAAATTCAAAATGCTAAAAAAATACTGAAAATAGCAAAATAATCATATAGTTAGCAAATGTTTTTTACAATTTCCTTGACTAAGTGATATGATTGTATCATATACATACAACCTTAAAACACCTGCAGTAACCTATAATCCCAAAATATTCACCATAACAAAATAGCAAAACATGTTTATGATACCAAAATATTCCCACCTTCAATCACTAAACTAGTAAACTAATAATAAACATCATTAAAATAAGCATACACTACATCATTCAACTCTCTAGGTACTAAGACATTAGGAGGTGGAGCTTTAGGAGGAAAAGTAAAGGTACTAGGAGCAACAGAGTCAACATTTAAAGATAAAGCCCCAACAATATCATCATTACCTATATATCAAGTGAATAAAATTAGTAATAGTTATGCTAAAAATATGGTTATATTCTTTTGTGTAAGAAATAAGAATATAATCTTAGATAATAGAAAAGATGGTGATAAACCTCCATAATCCTTCGATATTTGTTCAAATTGAAGATCTGTCGCTTCTACATATCAAATTCAGGAGTTGGATCTTCTTTAAGCACCCAAAAGTCTGGTTTATCAATTGATTCATAATCAATAGGATCATAATTTTCTTTCTTCTTCTTCAATTGATTCCTATAATGCGAACATGATAGAAGATCAATATTTAATAAAACTATATAACAAGCATTCAAAAGTCATGACATCTTAGATTACGTAAACTTTAACTTCATATTGTAGTTTGTGAAAACCAAATCATTAAGCCTTTGATGCTTCAATCTGTTTCTTATTTTAGTATGGATACAGTCAAATAAACTCCAATTTCATTCACAGCCAGAAGAAGTTTGACTAAGAACATATATAGCAATTTGTTGCAATTCTGGTATTGAACCCTTATAGAACAACCACCACATCTTCAAAATAAAAGAAAAGACATTTAGTATGTATTAATAAATATTAAATAATAATCATAATATATGCTTTCAAATATAAAACTTAATATACTTATGAGGGACTAGTTTTTAGCCTATTTTTTCACATGAAACCTTATTAAATGAGTCTTTACGATCAAGGTAGACACTAATTTATTGCATCATTGTCACAAAATGATCATCATTGTCAGGTGAGAGTGCCTCAAACAAATTGATCGCAACTGTAACCCCCTACCTTAATAGCCGTAATTATAATTTAGAAATGTGTCATTAAGTTGAATTAGAGACCAATGGATAATTTAAAACTTATTAAGAATCCCATCTGTAAGACAGGGTTTCCAAAAATTTCTTTCAAAACCTGTTTAATTCGGTCTCATATTCACATTTCGAATATAATTAACCTGTGCAGTTCAAATGTATTAATATATGTCAGAGTGCAAACAAAATTCCAGGCAACAACCAGGTTTTGTATATTAACTAAAGGGTTTACAGGGTATTTTCACCCTTATCAATTTCCTATTCAGAGGATTACAAAACACTATCCAAAATTTATATTTATAATATGTACAATAATCCCAAGCAAAATATATGACAACCAACAACCAAAATTTCATTCCTGGAGGAGTACTAGCCACCCTTGGTTGCTTGTTTCTCCTTTGAGCCGCTTGCCTTGGCTATAGGTTAGTTAATGGAAAGAATGAGATTCAAGAGAATTTTAATAGTAACAAATCGCTCATACAATATATAATCACATAGTATGCAAGCAAATCACTAAGAAGTAAAGTTCACAATGATGCGTGATTTTCGTCATAAACGACAATACTCACAGCTATATATACATGATGAGTGACTAGCATTGCAATGATAGCACTCACGGTTGTATACACATGATGCGTAACCAATGTCATAATCGACAGTACTCATGACTGTATACACATGATGCATGACCAGCATCACAATCAACAGCACTCAAAGCTGTATACACATAACTTTCACAACATACACATACCTTTCATAGAAACAAACTCTGCAGCATTTGCAATCAACACAATTCAATGATAAGACATACATACAATGCATTACACATAGTTTAAGAGAAAGTGTCATTACCTTGTTCTTTTTAGGTGTGCTCTGTCACCGTTTGATCACATGCAGGGCAAATGTCAAATTCTATAAACCATAAGCAAGGACGATAAGTTATTTCCTATTCCAAGTTCTTAATTCCAAAATACTTAAGGTTGGTTATCATTTAAGCCTTTAGGAGGCTACTAAAAGCCTAAACAAATGCCTAAAGGGTTAGGAAAGACTTGACCAAAGACCATCTTTTGAGAGTTCAAAATGCCATTTTTCAAAATACCAAAGACCTATTGTACACAACATAAGTCAAGCTAGGATCAAGTATAATCAACACTGGTGTCGTAGTCAACCTCTGCTTCAGCACAATAAAACTATTTTCACAATGTTCATCCCATACAAACGGATGATCCTTCCGTGTGAGGTTGGTCATCGGCAAGGCGATACCAGAGAAATTCTGAATAAATCTTCGATAGTAACCAACAAGACCTAGAAAACTACATATCTCAACACAATTTCTAGCCTCTTCCAGGCCAGTACTGCTTCCACTTTACTGGGATCTACTGAGGGCATTTCTTGCTATAAAACATGGCCTAAGAATTTTACTTTCTGAAGCCAAAACTCGAACTTACTCAACTTGGCATAGAGCTTCTTCTTACGCAATATCTCCAACACAATTCTCAAATGATGCTCATGTTCCTCCCTACTCTTGGAGTATATTAGTATGTCTATGATAAACACCACAACGAATTGATCCAAGTACTATCGAAAGACGTGATCCATGTAATCCATGAATACCGCAGGTACATTGGTTAGGCCAAAGGGCATTACTAGAAACTCATAGTACCCATACCTAGTTCTGAAAGCAGTCTTCAGTACATCTTCTGCTTTCACAAGCAGCTGATGATAACCCAACCTTAGATCAATCTTTGAAAATACACAAGAACCAGACAATTGATCTAAAAGGTCATCCATTCTCGGGTGAGGATACTTGTTTTTTACAATAATCTTATTCAATTCTTTATAATCCACACATAAACGTAAACTCCCATCTTTCTTCTTGACAAACAGCACTAGAGCTCCCTATGACGAAACACTGGGTCTAATAAACCCCTTTTCAAGTAAGTATTCAATCTACTTCTTTAGCTCTGCCATTTCATTTGAGGCCATTCGGTATGGGGCCTTTGATATAGAACTATCTCCATGAATAATTTCAATTGGGAATCGCACTTCCCTTTCCTGAGGCAATCCGCTAAGATCGTCCAAAAACACCTCAGGGAATTCTCTTACCACGGGTATACTACTCAACATTTCTTCTGTCTCTCCTTACATAGAAAAGAATATTATATACCCCTGGCACCCCTTCTCCAGATATTTCTCAGCTTTGGCCATTGAGAGGAAATTCAAACTCGAATTCACAATATTATCATTCTGGGAAGTAGGATACACTATTCTCTTGTTCCCATAATCTATTAGTAAATTATTCGCTGTCAACCAATCAAAACCCAAGATGACTTCTAATTAATAAAGCAATGGACAAATCAAATCAACAATAGATTCATGGCCCACAACAGTTTTTACGTAGTTTAAACAAGCCTTAGTGGTCATAGCCTTGACACCTATTAGTGTCGACACAACCAGATCAAATGGCAATTTGTGAACATGCAATCCTATGCACTTCACGTAATCATAAGCAATGAAAGAATAACTTGCAACCGAATTGAATAAAGCTTGTATTACATTACAATTAAGAACAATTTTACCTTGGATTAGGTTGGGAGACTTCTGGGCTTCCTTGTGTGTCATGGTGAATACCCTGTCCTAATTCTTAGGTCTTTGCTCTGCCCGCAGCTGCTTGGATTCACTAGAAATATGTCCAGGCTGTTTGCAGTTATAATAAAGCACTTGTCCCTGACATGTTTTACCATAATGTGCCTTACCATAGCGAGGACATTTCCACACTGTTGGAGATCTCTGAGGTTCGCGGTCTCTAAATTGATAGGCCTTCTTACCATTACCCTTAAACGAGGATCCCTGTCCCTTACGCTTCTGAGGAATACTCCCCTTACTTGGTTTATTGCGACTACTACCTCCCTAGCGGGGCACAGATCCCTTATGTTGTTCTTGGTGATTCTGCACTACTCCACAGCCTTATTAAATTAAGTAAATTGGTGGATGGCAAGCCTTTTTCTCAGTTCACGCTGTAAACCTAGAATAAGCATGTCTGAGCTCTATTCCTCATCATCTATTTGCCGCATATAAAAGGAACACCTTACCAATCAAATGAAGTGAGACAAGTAAACCTTGAAGTTCTTTATGTCACTTTGCTTAATTGATAAAAATTTAGTCTCCCTCTCGAGCCGCACTGACTTGGGAAAATATTTTTCGTTGAATCTTTCTTGGAACACTTCCCAGGTCAGTGGCGCATTCTAGTCTCATAACGTTAAGGTGATATTCTGCCACCACCGGTCGGCATCCCCCTCTAGCTTGTAAATAGCCAAACGTGCCTTCACCTTTGTCGGGCAATCAAGCACTTTAAAGATTTTCTCTATATGATTCAAACAATCCCCAGCTGCTTGAGGATCAAACCTCCCTCTGAACACCAAAGGTAGATGTTTGCAGAATTTTAAGACCCAAAATTAAGGATTTCTCTCATCTTGATTCAGTACCCCATGTGACTCTGGGTTCGGTTCATTGTAAGGAGGTGACTTTGGAGGTCGAATTGACCCTTCAGCGGTTTCTTTGTGATATGTGTCCTCTTGGGTCTCTTCGTGAGTGGACTAGCCTCAGTCTTTGTTGTATTTTGCCCTTTCCTCTCTTAGCTCATTAATCATGTCTCTCTGTTCCCTTATCAGACCCATCATCTCCTATATAGGATCAGGTGGGTTGTCATGAATTTCCTCCACCTCTGGGTTTACACGTCTCACTTTGGGGCGAACCATTGTTTCTCTTTACTCTACAAATGATTCACCATGTCAATATGACAATTAATGTATATACATAGTCCTTAAACTCATATAACATAAACAATAGGAACATTCATATGTATACACAACAAGCAATTATAGGTCATCATCTATCACTAAGCCAATAAACTACAGCCATTATCCTAGCAAATCCTACCCTTGCCAGGAACTATAGCCTGATACCACAAATGTAACCCCCTACCTTAATAACTATAATTATAATTCGAAAATGCGTTCTTAAGTTGAATTAGAGACCAACAGATAGTTTAAAACTTATTAAGAATCCTATCTATAAGACAGGGTTTCCAAAAATTTCTTTTAAAACTTGTTTAATCCGGTCTTATATTCACATTTTGAATATAATTAACCTGCGCAATTCAGTTGCATTCATACATATTAGAGTGTAAACAAAAATTCCCGGCAACGCTTAGGTTTCATATATTAACTAAAGGGTTTATGGGGTATTTTCGCCCCTATCAATTTCCCATTTAAGGGATTACAAAACATTATCCAAAATTTACATTTATAATATATAAAATAATCCCAACCAACAACTAAAATTTTATTCCTAGAGGAGTACTAGCCACCCTTGGTTGCTTGTTTCCCCTCTGAGCCGCTTGCCCTGGCTGTAGGTTAGTTAATGGAAAGAATGAGATTCAAAAATCCTTTGGGCTACGGCTAAGAACTAGTCACCCTTTGGGCAGAGAGTTTTGGGCCACGGCTAACACCCTTTGGGCTACGGCTAAGAACTAGTAAGAAGGTTTAAGGTCACGGGCCACATCACTAGCCGCAGCCAACTATAGACCTGTCCCCTGGCTGATTTTCAGACCACAATAACTCTTGACGCAAACAACAAAATGACTCCAACTTTATATCACTGGAAAGCTTGCAATGTTAACTACAAAACTGGAAAATTTCACAATATTTTGACACCATTTGCTATTTTAAATTACCATCCAAAGTTGGTCCCTTACACAACATTTTACAATTAGCAATTTTCTAGAATTTCCAGTTTTCAACCAAAGTGTCTAATGGCTCCAAAATTCACAACCAAACCTATTTTCACATAATTTTCCACAAGGAATCCAATAGAAAAACTAAAACAACCAAATTCATACTCCATCAATATGTTCAATTTTGATCTTAGTGCAACACAACATAATGTCACAACACCAAAATTGCAATGTTTCCAAACTTCCCATTTAATGTTTCAAACCAATTCCATTGTTCATATAACACAACAAGACACCCATTCCATCACAAAACACCATGAAATTCATGCAATCCTATATTACATTAAAATCAGGGAAAAATCCAAAAATTCTAAAGCTCAACCAATAGTCACAATATATATGTCAAAAGGTAGCTATTTCTTACCTCTTTCACTTTCACAAGCTTGTTTCTTGATTCTTTAGCCTTCAAGTTTTCTCAAGCACTCAAACACCTTCTTTCAAAAATATAAAACCATAAGATTAAAGCTCTCATAAACATGAATAAAATTAAAGAAGATGATTTGAGCATTAGAGGACCACTACTAAGTCAATATCTCACCTTTTCCATTTTCTTTCCTCTTTCACTTGGACAAAAATGGCTGTTGGGAGAGAGAGGCAATAAGATGAAGATAATGATGCTAATTTTTAATTCCCTCCCATGCTTTGGTCGACCTATAGAAGAGAGAGGGAGGAAAAGAGAGTTGAAATGTTGACTTTCATCTATTGGTCTAGTTAGTGCCATGTGTCATGATCTTGCTTCTTCTTCCATGAGGTTGTAATCACATGATTATTCTAACTTGTTCTCTTTGCCATTAATCTCTCCACTTAATCCTTGAGTGATTAGTGAATCCCCTCTTCGGTTGCTGACTAATTGGTCGGTAACTTTTCTTTTTCCCATTTTACCCCCAACTATGGCAATTTCTTTAAGATCACCATTGTACACATTTTCTCATTCCATTACATCATACTATGCATCCTCCCCTCTATTTTAATTTAATTTAGGTGTTAATCCATAATTGAGCTTAAATACAGGGTTTGGGCTCTATCTACTGCTCATTTAGATAATTACTCACATGAAAATCTCTAAAAGTGTTTGATTAGTATTAATTACATTTACTTTTGGAGTCATTAGCCCTTAATCACATTTTGGGGCATTAAAACAACATCTATCTATCTATGATTTCAAACAAAGTCAGGACTCTACAAGAATGCAGGATTAAATAGATATACCACTGCATGTAATTTATTTTTCAAATGCTTATCCTAGAGACTTTGAATAATATTCGTGTAAGGCTTGTATAGTTCCTTCTTCCTTTGAAACAAATCCTTGATTACATTTTTAGCTCTATGTATGCCTTCATAGACAGAAGGCATTGAAGGTTTCAAATCTGAATCCACAATCCTCAACAATCTTATCAACGGAGACACAAGTCTCACAACTTCAAAGCAATCATCCCAAAACTGATTATTTAGAATGATTGCGCTGAAAGTTTTCCCAGGTTCAATGCTTTTTAATTTATGATGCACAAAATGCTGATCAACAACCAAAGCTTGTAAATCATGTTTGTGCAAATATATGTTATGAAGGGTGATGAATGTGGTAGCGAATCTTGTTGCACAAGGATATACAATTTGCTTCCAACCTGGTCTATTCCCTAACCATAACAAGAAGACCATATGATTATATGCAAATATAGTGATTTTAGATGCATTCTTTGTGAGTTTTGACATATGAGGCATGGATGCAAAGTCTTTCAAAATTAGATTCAAACAGCGAGCTGCACAAGGTGACCAATAAATATTTTTATATTTTTTAATCAATCTACCACATTCTACATAATTAGCTGTATTGTCAGTCATCACATGGACTATATTTTGAGGACCAGCTCACTTAATAACTTTTATGAATAGTGACAATAAAGTGTTGGCATCTTTAACTAAATCTGAAGTATCAACTGATTTCACAAATACCATGCCATATAATGAATAAATTAAGAAATTAATCAAAGTTTGCTATCCAACATCTGTCCAACCATCAGTCATGAGTGTGCAACCATTTTCTTTCCATTTATCTTGATAGTTATTAATCAGTAGTTGAAGTTCCTTTTTGTAATCTCTTAACATGCTAACTTTATACTTATGAAGACTAAGGACCTTAAAGTGAGGCCCAATTGCAGTAGCAGCATCAATAGCTTTTTGAAATAATGGACAAGTTATTGCATTAAATGGAATACAATTCACATAAGCCTAATGAGCAAAAGCCATTTTTGCATTACATTGTGCTTATTGACTTGCCAATGCACTCTTGATGCTTAGTTCGGCACCAGGAGTTGTCCTAGATGCAAAATAACAATTAACCTTCCCAACCATAGGAGCTTTCCTCTTTAAAGACGCAAGTAGTTCCTTATCCTCTCTAGCTTCAATGTCTTCTACTTTATCATTGGCATCTAGTTTCTTCTTTGAACCTTTTAACAAAGATTCTTTCATTTTAGCATGCACATCATGAGAAACCTTTTTGCAAGAACACACTTGACCACTCACACCATCTAAATATTGTTTCAACCTATTTATCCCACCTCCCTGTAACTTAAAGCACATAAGAGGCAAGTAAAAATATTTATTTTCCCCTCTTTCTTGACAGAAACATACTGCCAAGCTGGGTCCATTTTTTTATAGTCCTTGATGTCTGTGGGGGGGGGGGGGGTAAACAATTATTAGGAGGATTGATAGTATAGGGATTAGGGGTGGCATCAACATTCTTAGGTGCTTCACTAATTCCCTCTAAATGAAAACCAAACTAAACAGCAAATAAACCCTTTCAATTCAAAAACTAAAAGCACCCAGTTGATTAATAATCACTATCAAAGCTACAATGAAACAAAAAACCAACCAAACCAATAAGAAAAAAAATAGAGCATAATCCATTTGCATTTGATTTTCAAGCAAATAAATATAATGACAATAATGCAACCAGCCAATACAAATAGCGGTGAAGGAATATAGAAATAAAAATGAAAATTTAAAGTCTAACGTAAGGAACACCACTTTACCACTAATATCACCGACGGCTAAACCCTTTCAGTACTATGATGAAACCGCCATGAATAGCAAAAATTGCACCCAATGCTCCGAAGTAAGCCGACGAGGAACCAATAGTATTAAGGCTTAAAGAGCATGAAACGATGGCAAACTCACTTTTGTTACTATACAGAGAATTAGTCAATAATATGATCTCTATTCATATGACTTGGTTGTGTCGACGCCGATGGGTGTCAAGACTATGATTGTTGATGCTTACTTATATTGTGTGATAACCGTTGGGGGCAGGAGCCTATAGTTGATTGTTTTGATTGTTGCTTTATCAATTAGAAGTTATACTGGGTTTTGATTAGTTGACGATGAATCAATTGTTGTTGGATTGTGGGAACAAGAGAATAGTGCTGGAAATCTTACGTGGAAAGAAACTTTATGCCAAATTGTGTAAGTGAGATTTTTGGCTCCTTGAAGTAAAATTCTAGGCCATGTTATCTCATGAGAAAGGATCTCAGTGGATCCCAGTAAAATGAAAGCAGTACCGGATTGGAAGAGGCAAAAACTATTATTAAGATTTGTAGTTTTCTGGGTCTTGCTGGGTATTACCGGATGGTTCATTTAGAATTTCTTCTGGACCATCTTGCTGATAACTAAGCTCACATGAAAGGATCAACATTTTAAGTGGGATGAATGATGTGTGAAGGGCTTCACTGAGCTAAAGGTGAGGTGGTCAATGGTACCAATGTTGTTCCCAACTTGAATTATGTTGTGTATTGTGATGCGAATAAGTAGGGATTAGGGTGTGTCTTATGTAGTAGCACAGAGCTAGTTTAACTGATGGCAAATTTGACTACATGATTGGGGTTCTCACTGGATGATGTAAGGAATAAAGTCTTGGCTTACCCAACATGGCCAGCATGGCTAGCTACCATGTTGGTTACATCAGTAATAACCCTAGGTCGAGAGGAGTGCGTAAAACTTAAGTCTGTGGCACCTTGAGTTATTCTTAGAAGGGCTGACTAGATTGAGTAGAGTGGTGGCCTATGCCTCCTGACAACTTAAGTCTTATGAAATGTACTATCCTACCCATGATCTGGAGCTTAAGGCGATTATGTTTGCATTAAAGATATGGCGATATTACTTGTATGGTGTGACGGTGGAACTGTACTGTGACTACAAGAGTTTCAAGTATTTGTATGATTAGAAAAAGTTGAATATGTGAGAGTACCGGTAGATAGAGTTGCTAAAAGACTCCAACCTGGATCAAATATCATTCAGGTAAAGTTAATTTTGTTGCTAATGTGTTTGTTGATAGACAGTGCAAGTTGTAGCACTGATTATACACGAAGGGAAGTTGTTCGAAGATTTACAGGATTCAAACTCATCGACCCGGAGCTTATTGTGTTATGTATAGTGTTTTCCTAAGGGGAAAGTGATTTGAGGTTTGATTTTGAGGAGGCTCAAAGCCAGGATGAACGAGTGCAGTTCATTCAACCTATGATCGAGCGAGGTGAAGACCTCTAGAGTTTGAAATCAGAGATCACGTGTTCGTGAGAGTATATCTAGTTACAGGAATCGGTAAAGCATCAAGAGAATGAAGTTGAGCCATAGTACAATAGTCCTTTTGAGATTCTTGTGAGAATCAGACATATAGTATACTGGATAGCCCTACCCCCAAACTTAGGCAGGCTCCAAAAAGTGTTTATGTCCCAAGTTGTGTGACAAATTTTGAGAACAAAATTTATTTTATAGGAGGATAATTGTAATGCCCCAAAATACGTAACGCATGTGGATGAACTCTTTCAGGGAATAAAGTGTGAATTATGACCCGAATTAGCAGCAAAAATGGCCAAACCCTGTATTTAAGCTTAATTATGGTGAAAGCTTAAGTTGAATTAAACGAGATGGGAATGACGTATGGAAGGAGAAAAAGAAATTAAATAATACCCCAAGTGGTAATTTAGTAGAAGTTGCCATAGTCAGGGGCAAAACAGGAAGAAAGAAGTTTATCGGCCAATTAGTCAGCAACTGAAGAGGAAATTCACTATCAACTAAATGAACAAAAGGTGTGACTAAGTTGCTAATGGAATTGGTTAGAGTAACTAACTAGTTGCATGCTTTGGTGAGAAATCATGAGATAGTGACACTTGGCATCACAAGGCATGATAGGATTAAGTCAAAGTTTCAAACACTCAAACTCCCTCCCTCTCTCTCCTTTATGTTGGCCAAGAGGCTTGAAGGGCTAAAAAATCTGATCCATCATCATCTCATACTCTCTCTTCAACTCCCATTTATGTTCAAGTTGAAGGAGGAAAGAGAAAGAAAACTTGAGCTCAAGGTAAGATTTTAACCTTGAAGATGGTCTATATTGCTCAAAGCCTCTCTTTTAATCTTGTTCCTCTTGATAAGAGCTTTATTCCTATGATTTTAGATTTTCAAGATGAGGTGTTTTGTGAACTCAAGAAAACTAGGTTGGAAGATCAAAGAACCAACTAGAGAAAGATGAAGAGGTAAGCAAAAACCATCTTTTGATATGTATATTATGACCATTGGTTGAGTATTTAAACTTATGGATTTTTGCTCATTTTCATGTATATAGGGTTTTAGAGAGTTCATGATGTTTAGTTGATTACAATGGTGTCTTGTGTTGTATGTTGGGTAATGGAATTGATTTGGAAACTTAAATATGAAGTTTGGAAGTTTTGAGTCTTATGTTGAATCATTGCCCAAAATATAACATGAGAAAGTAGTGTGAATTTGGTTGTTTTGATATTTCCATTGGAGTTTATGTGAAAAACTATGTGGGGAGTAGCCCTGATGGTGAATTCTGACCTTTGAAAACATTTGTCAAAAAACTGGAAATTCTGTTAAGTGAGAATTTTCTGCAGGGGAGCTACTTTACATGGTGTTTTGAAACAGCAAATGATGTCTAAAAGTTGTGAAACTTTTCAGTTATGTAGTAAACATTCAAGCTTTAAAATGATATAAAGTTTATATCATTTTGATGTGTGTATGAAAAGTTATGGTCATTGGAAGTCAGCCAAGAAACATATCACTACTTGGCCGAGGCCAGTAGTTCTTGGCCACAACCAACAAGTGTCTGACCAGTTCTTAGTCAAGGCCAAAAGTAACCCCCGACCAGAAAGACGCCGTAAATACTGTTTGAAAACATTTCATAAGTTAAATAGGAGACCAAGAACAAATAAAACTGTTTACAAAACCTATATAATACGATCTAAGTTCATTTGTAAAAACCATTTGGCCTGTTCGATTCTGTTACATACAACAATATCAAAGTGGCTAGACAAAATTCCTAATATTCACCCAGGATATATATTCATTAACTAAAGGGTTTTACATGGCATTACTGTCCATCTTGGTTTCCCTTATCGGGGATTACAACACAAACACTATTCTAGTCAATATATACATTTGTCCAAAATATAATAACCAAAAACTAAAACTAAAGACTACCACCAACAATCCTAGTCCCCCTTATGTACTTGCTTGTACCTTAATCTACTTGCCCTGGCAAAAATTTGGTTAATGGAAAGAGTGAGATTCAAAAGAATTTTAGTAGTAACATTTCACGTATGTGATATATAATATGACAAAGTATGTAAGCAAATATCACAATACAACAACACAACAACATTCAATCAGCACAACATTTGTAGCAACATTCAATCATGACCATAATTAACCCCCGTAATAGGCATGGCAATGACTAAAAGCAGCATTCAAAACTGGGCCATCCGCCATGACTCAATCATTTATTCAAAGCCGGGCTACCCGCCATGATTTAATCATTCATTCAATGCCGGGCTACCAACCATGACTCAATTATTCATTCAAAGTCAGGCTACTCATTGTGACTCAATTATTCATTCAAGGCCGGGCCATTTGTTGTGACTCAATCGTTCATTCAAAGTTGGGCTACCCGTCGTGACTCAATCGTTCATTCAAAGCCGGGCTACTCGCTGTGTTTCAATCATTCATTTAATGATAAGTACATACATATAATGCATTAAACATGATATAGGAGAAGTGTCACTATCTTGTTTTGTCCGTTCTTGTTCAGGCACAGGCCTCCTACGTTCTGGGCAAATATCAAATCCTATAATCATAATTAGGGATGACAAGTTATCACTTATTCCAATTCTCAAATGACTTTAAAACTCTTAGGTTTAGTTATCATTAAAGTCCCTTAAGTAGTTATGAAAGGCTCTAACAATAGCCCTAAAGGGTTAGGAAGAACTAGATTGGAAACCACTTTTTAAACTCACAAAGTGCTGAAAACAGGGGTTGGCCGTAGCCAAGCCACCTATAGGCCGCGGCCAAGAGATGGTCAGAAAGTCTTGGGCCGTAGTCAGCCTCTTTAGGCGACAGCCAAGATTAGGTCAGAAACTTTTGGGTCACAGCTAACATCCTTGGGCTATGGCAAGAATAGGTTAAAAACATTTGGACCACGACTAACTCCCCTCTGGCCGCTGCTAAGAATTGCCCTGATTCTTGGCTGATTTCAACTGATCATAGCTCTCAGTACAAAACTCAAAATAACACAACCTTTATATCGTTGGAAAGCTTGCAATGTGAACTACAAAACTAGAAAGTTTCACAACCTTTTGACACCATTTTCTAATTTGAACATTGTACAAAGTAGGGCCCCTACACAGAATTTCCTTTGCCAAATTTTCTAGTTTTGCAAGCTAAGCCTCTAATGGTTCCAAAACTCAAATCCAAACCTATTTACAAATAGAATTTCACATAGAAACCAATGGAGACACTGAGACAACCATATTCGCATTTCTTTCACAAGTTGTAATTTAGGCAACAACTCAACACAAAATCCCAAAAACTCCAAACTTCACATTTAAGTTTCAATTCAATTCTATCTATCCAAGACTCACTACCAAGCACCATTTCCATAATTACAACATTCCATACTCTCAAAAACCCTAATCCATGAAAATAATACAGAAAATTCTAGGAATTCAAGCCTCCAACAATGGCCACAAAATGCATGTAGAAAGGTTTCTCTTACTCACCTCTATCACTTTCTTAAACTTATTCCTTGCTTCACCAACCCCTAGATTTTCTTGAGTAATCAAACTACCACCTCTTGAAAATCTAAAACCATAGAATCAAAGCTTTCAATAAGAAGAACAAGATTAAAGAAGAAGATTTTGACATCCAAGGTCATTTTAAGGGTCAAATGGCTTACCTTATCCAAAGCTTTTTCTTCAATGGTTGCCGAATGAGAGAGCAAGAGAGAGAGATGAAGATAGTGAAATGATGATCTCTTGAGCCCCCATACCCCTTGACAGCTGAATAGGAGGAAGAGAGGGAAGAGAAGTAATTTAATAATGGCCTTTGACTTTTCCAACAATGGTGCCACTTGTTCAAATCTCATGACTTCTTGTGAAGTAATTCTTCAATTGATTACTCTAACTAGCTCCATTAGCCACTTAGTTAGCTCACTAGCTATTTTAGTTAGTGATCAATTTCTACTTCAATTACTGACTAATTAGCTGGTAAATTTTCCATTCTTACAATTTTGCCCTTGATTATGGTACATTTACTTGAGTTGCCATATGACACATATTTTAATTCTTTCCTTCCTTCTCCATGCACCATTCCCCTCTTATTTTAGCCCAATGATAGCTTTGCCACATAATTATATTAAAATACAAGGTTTTGGGCATTTCCAATAGCTAATTCGATCATAACCTACACTTTATTTCAAAAAATCATTCATCAAATATTCTTTACAATGTCACAAAAGGTCAATAGCCCTAATCAAAATTTGGGGCATTACAAAAAGCGTCCTGGCTACAGCCTAAAACCTTCTAACCTGTTCTTGGTCATGGCCAAAGGGTTCTTAGTCACAGCCCGAAAGCTACTAGGCTTACCTTGGTCACGGCTAGAGAGGGTCTTTTTCGTGGCCAACCCCCAAAATCTTACACTTTAAACTTTTGAAATGTGATGTTTGGTCTAGTTCTCCCTACCCCTTTAGGCTTTTGTTTGAACTTCTCATAGCTACCTAAAGGTCTCAAATGATAACCAACCCTAAGTGTTTTGGAGTTGAGAATTGAATATGGAATAACTTGTCGTTCTTGATTATGATTTATAGGATTTGACATCTGCCCTAAGTATAAGAAACCAGTGCTTGAACAGGAATAGAAAGAACAAGGTAGTGACCCTTTCTCTTATATCATGTATAATGCTTGTATGTTTGTGCTTATGATTAAATTATGATAAATGCTGTCATGAATACAATGAAAGCTGTTGTATTGTGTATATAACAAAAGTTGTTGTTATTGTAAATACAACAAAAGCTATTATGAAGGCCACATGGTGTGATGAATGTGTATATAGCGAATGATGTCGTGAATGCCATATGGTAGGACAAAAGTGTATATAGCTGTGAAAGCTACTGTTATTTAAATATAGTAGTAAGAGCTGTCGTTTATGTGACAAAAGTCATGAATGTGAGTGCTATTGTAGATATTGTTATGTTGCTGCTTTGTAATAATTGCTTACATGATTTGTTTATTATATATCATATGAGTGAAAATGTTACTACTGAGATTCCTATGAATCTCATTCTTTCCAATGACTAACCTATAGCCAAGGCAAGTGAAGCAAAGGAGAAACAAGTATACAAGGACGGCTAGTGCTCCCAGCCAGGAGATTAGAGTTTTGTTAGTTGGTTATTATACTTTTGGATAAATGCATATGTTGTAGTTATAAATCCTATGTGGTTATGGTGGTTGTATCTACCGTAGAATTGTATAGTTGTATGTAATCCCCAGTATGGGAAACTAAGAATGGACGATCATGCCCTGTAAACCCCTATTAGTGAAGGAATGAAATTTGGGAATTCATCGGGAAATTGTGTTAGGAACTCTGATATTATGAATGGAATCGTACCAAGCAAGCCAAACATGTTTGGTAAAGTGGAAATGAGACCCCGCTAATCATGTTTTGGAAGCTATTATCCCAATTTCATCTTATTCATTCAAATCGATATCTTAATCCTCTACCTTATTGATGAAGATGATATTGATCATCTCTTTAGTGATGCTTACGCTGTCAATAAGTTGAAGTGTAGACATACACATTATTCTTACCAAGAAACCATAATGTTTTTTGTATACTGTTATCAAATTTTCACATTATTCATTGTAAGAGTAAGCATACACCTTACTATACAGATGTCATAGGTTTTGTTAAGTCCATTAGCTCTCATAAGGAGGAACATAAAGATGATCATACCAAGTACTGGCTCTGGATGATATTATTGACATTGAGTAATGAACACATCTATATGTCTAATTCAGTTTCCGTCATACTTAGTGTGTGTTTGGAACATCGATTGGCAATTAGGCTTGTTTCAATTTGACTTTTGGTAAAAGCCAGATTGTGTAATGTGATTTATGTTTGGATTAGCAATTGTAAAAATGATTTTTGCAAAAGTAAAACTTGTTTGGATTGGCTTAAGCATAAGGGCTTTTGTGATAATGGTAAGAGAGAAATGAAATTAAAAATTATAAAAAATTTATAAAAGTTAAAGTTAGGAAATTAGACAATTGAAAAATGAACAATCTGATGAAATCATATTACATAATTAATTGGATCACATGTTTTGTACAATTTGGTCTCTAATTGAGTCACGAAATGATTCATTTGAGAGGAAGATCACCTACTATAATTTCTTGTGGAAGGATGTTTATCTACACTATAAGGGCGAAGGTGCAAAAATACCCATCTACATATGTCACATGTGCGTCTAGCACCATTTACATTCCTTGGGTGCAAAAATACCCATGATCTTTACAAAAAGGGGCAAAAATACCAGCTCCGTCAATTGAGGCAAACGACCGTTAAGTTTTTTTTGTGGGCCCTACTTTAATATTTTTTAATTATTTATTTTAAGGGCTAAGGTGCAAAATTACCTATCTACATATCCTTCGGGTGCAAAAATACCTATGATCATTAAAAAAGTGGACAAAAATGCCAGCTTCGTTAACGAAGGCAAACGACCGTTAATTTCTGATTTTGTGAGCCCACTTTAATCATTTTTAAATAATTATTTAAAAAACTCTCACCCCCCCCTCTCTCTCTCTCTTCCTGCACCCCTTTCCCTCTCACTCTCCTTTCCCTCTCCCAGTCTAAACTAGAGCCCCACCTTCACACCGGTAATAACTCTCTCCGACCTCCCACATGGTCACCGCCTTTATACTACCCGCTCCCCCCAAAAGCTCTTCCGTAGTTCATCATCGAAACTTTTCCCTTCATTAACGAAATTAGAAATTAACGAACATTTATCTTCATTAATGGTGATGCCATTTTGTCCCCTTTTTTTAATGATCATAGGTATTAATTAAAAGTTATGATCATTAAAAAAGCAGACAAAATGATAATAGGTATTAACTAAAAGCAACATTTTGTCCACTTTTTTTAATAATCATAGGTATTAATTAAAACCTTAAAATACCTCTCTACATTAAGCTTTTAATTATTACCTATAATCATTAAAAATGGGGACAAAATTCCAGCTCCATTAATGAAGGCAAACATTCATTAATTTTTGGCTTCGTTAATAAGGGGAAAAGTTTCGACGATGAACTATGAAAGGGCATTTGGAGGAAGCGGGTAGTATAAAGGTGGTGACCATGTGAGTGGCCTTAGAGAGTTATTGCCGGTGTGAAGGTGGGGCTCTAGTTTGGACGAGGAGAGAGAAAGGAGGGTAAGAGGGAAAGGGTTGCAAGAAGAGAGAGAGGGTGAGAGTTTTTTAAATAATTATTTAAAAATGATTAAAGTGGGCTCACAAAATCAGAAATTAACGGTCGTTTGCCTTCATTAACGAAGCTGGCATTTTTGTCCACTTTTTTAATGATCATAGGTATTTTTGCACCCGAAGGATATGTAGATAGGTAATTTTGCACCTTAGCCCTTAAAATAAATAATTAAAAAATATTAAAGTGGGGCCCACAAAAAAAAACTTAACGGTCGTTTGCCTCAATTGACGGAGCTGGTATTTTTGCCCCTTTTTGTAAAGATCATGGGTATTTTTGCACCCAAGGAATGTAAATGGTGCCAGGCGAACATATGACATATGTAGAAGGGTATTTTTGCACCTTCGCCCTATTATCTATATCGATGAGATTCCCAACTTCACCTTGGCGAAATACTACGTCTTCAATATCATTTCTCCTAATAAAATTATGTAGGGCCATTATTGCACAAACAATGCGGACTTGTGTCTAATAGCTTTACTTGCACATTTTTTGTAACAATTCAAATCGATTCTTCCACACTCTAAAAGTCCTTTCACTAGTAGACCTCAAACTAGAATGATAAAAATTCAAGGTCTCGTTAGCATTATTTAAATCTGGGTTGGCGGCTAAATTTTGGTAGATGATAACACTCATATCTATAAGGACCACGGTAACTAAGTTGTGTCAGATAGCTAGCGTCAACCAAATAATATTTTCCTAATTGATGTTTAAATCAATCCAAAATGTTAGATTCATTAAAGTGTAAAATAAAAGTAATTGAATGGAAGGTGACGGAAATATACCTGCTGGTGGATGAGGGAAGTTCATAGATGGATTAGAAACAGCAAATTTGAACACACGAGCATCATGTGTAGTACCTTTCCAGCCTACCAACACAAACGTAAAGCACATATCCTAATCATATACAGCCATTACATTATGTGTTGGATATCCCTTTCTGCCGATATATTTTTCGTGGTTCATACCAATGATCACACACCTAATGTGAGTTCCATCTATTGCTCCAATAGCATATTGGAAGTATGGATAATAAGGAGGATCATTTTCTATTTTTGGGTGGCATACACTAAATTTGGGATAACACGGTTTGATATTTTCCCATGCTAGACTAATGCAAGCATCTAATACCTTGTGTAAAAGCCTACTGACCGTTTCCCCTGAATGTTGAAAGAGCTTCTGAACCACCCTATTGCCTACTCCACGGTCGACAGTGAGTAAAAACATGGCAACCATTTCCTCGATCCCAACGTTCATTGAATTCTATAAGCCATGTTTGACCAATTTATGACACAAGCTGTAAAAGACATGTTTTTTCATTCTAAACATGTTAGGACAGTGTGGAGCATGGCTTGCCAATATCTCTTGCACCCATAAATGACCTATACATTGACTTATTTTGCGCAGTTCTTTGCACATGAAAGGCACCCAATATTGATAGATCAACATGGTCAATCATTCATACTCATCTACTTCGTCGTTTATAAGAGATATAAGTCAAGACTGGTCATCTTCCTCCACCATGTCAAGTAAGTGTTGATTGTTCGAATTTGCTATTGATTATGTACCCTGTGATTGTGATTAAAAATTCAAGTATAAGAAGTGGAATGAAAGAAACTCCATATAAGGACTTAATGGCATACAATAAATAGATTCAAGTGATAATGGCATAACATAGTTTTAACAAAGCATATTGTCATGAAGTCAAATAAAACATAGTTTAGGTACATCTAGGAGTCAAATCATAAAATGCAACCATAGAACCACAAACTCCATGTTCCATTTACAAAGTGACACAAATGTTTTCCAGTTAGTCTTATCCGTGATTAGCTTCATACAGCGATGACAAAAGTCCTTATCACATACAACTTCATTATTGTAAAGCAGCTAATTCAAAGTAACATCGACACTAACATCTTTAAAAGCATCTAATGTTGCCGCTCTGTCCTTGGATGCATTTGCCATCACACTAACTACATCCGTGATTTGTCTTGAAGTTGGCACTTTTTGCTTCTTTCTCTAGCCAGACCCTTCACCTATCTTCCTCTTACCCCAACTTCCTGACTCAGTACCAACGATTGATAGAGTGCTTGTTGTTAAGGCAATGCTTGCTAGCTTATCCATCACTTCGGTACTAGGCATGGGGTTAGCACCAAACATATCATCTTCACTTTCCCCTGCACCTTCCTCTTCATCCATAGTGGGTTGATACATATCTTTATCATCCTCCTACTGTGTCTGAGGCTGTGTGAAAGAGGGTACAAATATATCATCGCTACATGCCCTCACATCCTTGAAAATAATTCTTAATTCATTTTCAAACTTAAGGCTTGTGTGTTTAAACTTTCTATATGCTGGCTTCTCTTACATGTATACAAGAAACCAAAAAACAATTACTTCACCAAAACTAATCAATTAAGAGGGAAAACATAAAAGATATAAGTTACACCAATTTTGTTTTACCTATAGTTTCCACTGCCACCACTCATTTGATGCGACGACTTTATTTGTCGTAGGGTCTCTGCCCACCCCAGTCTCTTTGATTAAAGAATCTCAAGTCTTGAAATCTTTCTTCAGGATATCTAACCTATTCTTCAATTTCTTCCTATCATAATCTTTCCCAGTCTTCTCATTAAATATAGAGACAATAATTCCCGACCCTTTCTTTGAAAATGACTGCCCACGGCGTTCTTTTTTGTATAATTGCTCAGCACAGGTGTTCAAAAAAATCTCCATTGTCTCATCATCCCAAACAACTTTATCCATATTTTATGCCAATATTTCAACAACAACAAAAACTAAAACACTACTATATGTCATTAAATAAGAATTAGTATGAAGGCTAAAACAGATCATCTGCATTAAACAAAAACCATATCTGGAAATGAATACAGAAGTACATAGGCAATAAAGTACAAAATTTTCATCACTTCGCATGCATTCCAAGTCCAAAGGCCTCCTCACTGATGTAGGAAACAAAGTGGGAAATTTTCATTTAAGAAATACTAATAACCACCATAATGAAGCTAAAGCATAAATAATGAAACCAAAATTCACTTAAAGAGAAACGGCTATACATGAATACATGAAAATTATGAGCATAAACTTACCACAACAACAAATCTTCATACACACTTTATCAACAAAGTCAAGGCCAAAAACTCTATGGAATAATCAACAACAAAGCACTAAAAAATTCCTCTTCTCTAAAGGCAAAATTCTAGGCAACAGAATAAAAAATTTGATTTTGAATGCAACCAATAACATCAAATAGTTTTGGTCAATTATGAATCAAGCATATTGACAGAGATGGAGAAGGAAACCAAAGCGACCGGCCAAAAGAGATCATCGAAATATTGACAGAAATGGAGAAGGAAACAGTATATTTGAACACTTAACAAGTCATTCAGTGTGTTTTCTTACAATGACAGTGGTAAAGTAGCAGCAATAGCTAGATTTGCATCAACCTTTATACAGTCAATGCTTGATGCAACGGCAACTTTAAGGCCTTTTCCTTTGTACTGTCATATGGTGGCAAGTCCTCTTTAAACCACTTGATGAGAGACAAGGTGATTAGAAAATGTCAATAATTGCTAGTTACAACATACCTGAGAAATTAGCTCAAGAGTACCAGGGAATCCAATTCCAAACTCTGGTTTTGCATACTGAGAGAAGAAACAATAATTTAGACAAAGTTCAGAGAAAAAGAATTATCAAGTATAGATTATGTACCTTATCTAAATAAATTTCAAAGAATCTATGTTTTGCAGATTTTGGGTCAAATCCTTTAACTCCCTTAATAGAGGCAACACCTCCTAAGAAGTTTGCTTTACCTGTAAGGTTTAGAGGATGTAATGAATAATAGAAAATATAAAAGGTTCTTTATTCAAACAACATAACCTAACAAAGAAAGTGATTTGGCCAAAGAACATCTTATATCAAAGAAAATGAGAATTTGCGAAGGCTAGAATATCAGAGGGACAATTGCACAAGTTTATTCCCTTAAATCAATCAACACACAAATTGGTTGAAGAACCTCAAGTCTTCAACGCCCACAAAGCCACAAAGCATCATTGGACCCTTCTCAAATCAATCATCCTAAAAATTAGTTGAAGCACATGATATCAAGTTCCAAAAAAACTATGGAGGCAGGCTAACATCCCCGCTGCCAACAATCAAGAACGAA
Organism: Inga laurina; assembly: GCA_963855925.1. NCBI lineage: Eukaryota > Viridiplantae > Streptophyta > Magnoliopsida > Fabales > Fabaceae > Inga > Inga laurina. Next base: position 60,851,376 of record OY979708.1, read on the forward strand.
AACCAACATTTTGTACATAAATTTCCCGTTTTAAAACCCCAAGAGCTATTTCTCAAGTAATCTTATTCTTCTAGAAATAAGCATTTTCTTATACAAACTCATTAACATGATAAAGGAAATCGTACAGCAAGGACAACAGTAGCCTAACAGCCACTTCCCTATATGTTTTAGTTCTAACAAAAATATAGCCCAACGTATAACAAAGTTTTAGTTATGAAATACAATCATCTAATACCACATAAATTGGATATGAAGCAAGTATTTGCAATAATTCATTCATCACGACAACTGCAGATTAAATGTCATAAATGTTGGCCACAATATATCACGAAGATAGCGAAATGAACGCTGAAACAGAGTAAAACTTGAAGACCCTGATTCCAAGCTAAAACTCGAACAATTTTTCTTTACTTTATTTTCATTCTCACTTTAAATATTACTAAAAATAAACCAAAGCTAAGATGATGAATGACAATTATGCATGTCCAAGTTCTATATGAAGAAAAAAGCCAGAGCCATCGAATTTCTGAACTTTCTCTACCATTAAGGAAGATGAAGCAGGAATTTCAAATAGCCACAGGTTTAATTCCACATTACAATAATACCAAAAAAAATTAGAACATTTAGATGGGTCAAAAAATCCTAAACCGAAACCAAAATCAAAGTTGCAAAATGTTAGTGCTCATTTTCTACCAAATCAAAACATCTCTTTTGCTGCTTTACATAAAAAAATCACAGTATACAGATCACTTAAGGCAAACAAATATATGTCTGTGTGTGTGTTAATGGCAAACTAGGCTAGAGCAAAGGATTAACTTGCACAAACCAACTGGACTACAACTATAACATATCTTTGATAAATGAAGTTAAACCTTACCTCTAAAAGATGACACTGCCAGAGACCAAATCTATAGCAAGAGAGAAAATGAAAGGAGATGTCGGCACCAAAAGAAACACCGTCAGACTTCAAGAGCAAGTGCCGACTTGAAAAGCTCAGCCTTCAGGTAGCTGGAAATGGTGAACAAAAGAGCACCCACCTCTAAAAAAAGTTCAACCAACGACGCCTCAAGAGCTCATGCTGTAGAGTCACAGCTGAAGTACCAGATCACAGATGACATATTGAAGACGTCGAAGGACAGATCCAAGTTGAAGATGAAGCAACTCTTCAGCTTGAAGATTGGGTAGACGCCGAGAGAGGGAACAGAGGAAACGAAGCTCAAACTAGGAAAGCCGAGACAGAGATCACTGGAGGATGAAGAAAAAGCTCTTCGATTTGATTTTGAAGAAGACGACGTAGGGGAGAGAGAGAAAAGAATAAATTAGGTGGGGAAGAGTTAGGACATAATTATTACCATATAACGGTAATATTAAGGATGACTGAAAGAGGTAAAAGCTCCAATATTTTGCCTCTTCTATAAGCTCTTTTTTTCATAAGCTCAACTGTTCATTAGATAAACCAAACAGCCTAAATTTTTTTTTCAGCCACCTATTGGGCTTAAGGCTAAATTAAGGCCAATTAACCCCTACAATTAGGGCTCCAAACACACTTATTTATGTTCTATTACTAACAACAATATTGATTCTTTATAGTGAAAATGAGATTGAATGTGTTTTATTTGACAAATGTGCTTCCGATGCATATATGGATTAACTTCAAAACACTGAAATGCCAGTTGTGGTCCTCATAAAACTGGCTAAGCTCAGTTGAACTCAAGATAGTAATTTCATAACTTATCTAATACTGCCATAATATGAAGTTTCACATATTTTTTCCTCATATAATTCCTAACTCATCCAATACAACTTTTACACATATTAGAAAAAATTCAATTGTCAAACTCTTTCAATGCCACCAGAGTTTACTTAAATCCTAAAGTTAAGGAAGTTTGGGATCAAATTCAAAGGTTGCAATAAACCATCTCCTTATTATCTAGTGCTTCATACAATGTTTTAATAGAACTAAATATTAATTATTGACTATACCAAACATCTTTTTAAATCCTCATTTCCCTTTGATTTGAATGCTAGACTCACTTTTGTTATTTTTCTTCTCCCACTTCTAATGGGACTTCTGTTCTAATATCTATAATCTGCAAATAGGTGAGTTGTTTCATATATATGATGTAATGCCCCAAATTATGTATAAGGGCTAATTGACTCCAAAAGTCAATGAAATTAATATTAGACAATCACTTTCAGAGAATACAGTGTGAATTATTAACGAATGACCCGAATTAGCAGTAGATAATGCCTAAACCTTGTATTATGGTGTCAAAGCCTAAATTGAATTAAAAGTGAGAGGGAGAGTGCATGGCATGAGTTAATGGGCTATATAATGTGTTAAGTGGTAATTCAATAGAAATTGCCATAATCAGGGGCAAAACGGGAAGAAAGAAATTTATTGATCAATTAGTCAGCCATCGAAGAGGGATTTCACCATCAACTAAAAGAGTGAGAGGTGTGACTAAATCGCTAATGGAATTAGATGAAATAATCCTATGGTTACATGCTTTGAGTGGTGTTATAAGATCATGACACATGGCACCATAGGTACCATTAGATAAAAGTCAACATTTCAATTTATTTTTCTTCCCTTTCTCCTCTCAAAGTCGGCTACAAGGGCATGGAGGGAGTTGCAAATCTGATCCTCATCATCATCATCTCTTTCTCTCTCAAGCTCTTATTGTTGTCCAAGAAGGAGGAGGAAAGAGAAAGCAGGATCAACGTAAGTGAGCTCCATTTCTTACACCTTGACCATGTAGATGACCTCTAGTGCCAAAAACCTGTTCTTTAATCTTGTTCATCTTGATGAAAGCTTCATTCTTATGGTTTTTTATTTTCAAGAGGAGGTGTTTTAGTGAACTCAAGAAAACTAGAGATTATAGAACCAAAGAACCAACTAGAGAAAGAGGAAGAGGTGAGCAAAAGCAACCTTTTGACATATATGTTATGATAATTGGTTGAGTACTTTAGCTTGTGGAATTTGCCCTAATGTTTGTGTATATTGGGGTCTAGTGAGTCTATGGTGTTTTGATTATTGTAATAATGTCTTTTGTTGTGTTTTGGTTAATGGAATTGATTAGAGTATTGAATGTGTAATGTGGGTAATGGTGAGTTTGATGTTGAATTGATGCCTAAAATAGAACATGTGAAAGGAGTGAGAATTTCATTATTTTGATGTTTCCATTGGATTTTATGTAAAAAAACTGTGTGGAGTAGCCCCAATTGTGAATTCTGACATTTGGAAACATTTGTCAAAAAACTGGAAATTCTGTCAAGTGAAAATTCTGTGCAGGGGAGATACTTTGAATGGTGTTTTGGAATAGCAAATTATGTCAAAAAGTTGTGAAACTTTCTAGTTATGTAGTAGACATAGTGTGTGTTTGGAATAGCGATAGGAAAAATGACTTATTATGATTCTGATTTATTAAAAATGACTTAATAAAAAAGTCAGTTTTTGTAACGTGATTTATGTTTGGATGAGCGATTGAATAAGTAATTTTCAATAAGTCAAAACTTGTTTGGATAAGCGATTGTATAAGTGCTTTTTTAAAAGTTAAAACTTGTGTTAATTATAAGAAAACAAGATATTTAAAATTAAAAATAAATGGAAAAGTGAAGTTAGAAAATGTGATGCCAAAATACATAATTTCACAAAAAAAATTACATAACTAATTAGATCACATGTCTCGTACAAGTTGATATCCGATCATGTTACAAATGTGATTCATACTTATTTGATTATCTTCTATATATTTTTCAGTTCTTTAATTAATTATAGGATAAAAGGATATTTCGATATAAAATCTATTCATATCCTATTTTATTTTGTAGGAAATATTATGATATTTAAGAGGTGAAAAATTAGAAGAATATATACACAAGGCGTGTGAAGATGGGAGAAGAATAATATATATATATACATATGTATATATGTATGTGTTTGTGTATATTATATGAAGAAAATTGCAAGGGATATATATATATATGAGATATGAGAAGTATGTGGAGCCCACAACACATGACCTATTGAGAGAGCAAAATGTGAGCTGGCATTGAAAGCTCAGACACATTGCAACTTCTTGACCCAAAAAAAAAGCTGAATCTTTTTTCCAAAATTAAGTTGCTAGTTGGGGCTTATTAACAAAGCTACTTGTTTCACCCGTGTTGCAACTCGGATAAGCTGAACCAAACATAGAAAAAAATAGATCCGTTTCATTTAGACTTATTTCTATTGAAAACGGGCTTATTTGGTAAAAAACAATATACCAAACACACATAACAAGTTTTAAAATGGTATAGAGTCTGTGTCATTTCGATATGTGTGCATGAAGTTATGGTTGTTGGAAGTTAGCTAAGAAATAGGCCAATTTGTGGCTGTGGCTAGGCGTATTGGCCACAGCCAAAAAGTGTCTGGCTAATTCTTGGCCATGGCCCAAAACTCTCTAGCCTGTTCTTGGCTACAAACAAAGGGTTCCTGGATATGACCTAAAAGTTTCTATCCTATTCTTGGCCGTAGCCTAAATCTTTTTTACCATCTCTTAGCCTCGGTTAAAGAGTAGCTTGGTCGCAAGTTTCAGCACTTTGAGTTCTTCAAAGATGGTCTCTAGTTTAGTTTTTCCCAACCCTTTCAGCATTTATTTGAGCTTCTAGTAGCTACCTAAAGGTCTCAAATGATAACCAACCCTAAGTGTCTTGGAGTTAAGAATTGGTATAGGGAATAACTCACCGTCTTTAATTATGATTTATAGGATTTAATATCTCCCTTGAGCATAAGGAATCAATGTCTGAGTAGGAACAGAAAGAATAAGGTAGTGACTCTTTCTCTTATATCATGTATAATACCTTATATGTCTATGCTTATCATTGAATTATGATGCACGAGAATGCTGTTATGTATGCTACTGTGAATACAGCTGTGAAAGTTGTCGTTATTGTGAATACAACTGTGAAAGCTATCATGATTGTGAATACAGTTGAAAAAGTTGTCGTTATTGTGAACACAGATGAAAAAGCTGTCGTTATTATGGATACAACATTGAGAGCTGTCATTATTGTGACGGAAGTCACGAATGTGCATATAGCTATGAAAGTTGTCATTAATGTGATGAAAGTCATAAATGTGATTGCTGCTGTGGATGTTATTGTGATGTTGTTTTGTGATTTGCTTACATGCTTTACTATTATATATCATATGAGTGAAATGTTACTACTGGGATTCATTTGAATCTCACTCTTTCCAATGACTAACCTATAGCTAGGGCAAGCGGATCAAAGGAGAAGCAGGTAACTAAGGGCGGCTAGTGCTCCCGGCTAGGAGATTTAGCTTCTTGTGTTGGTTATCAATTTTTGGGAACAATGTATATATTGATAGATGATGTAAACTTGTATATTGTTTTGTAATCCCCAGTATGGGAAACTCCTGTAGACCTTACTAGATATTGAATATGAGCCAAGAGTCGTCAGGAAATTTTATTGAATACTCTGATATTTATGAATGAAACCAAATTGAAAAGGCCAAATAGATTCGAAAAGTAGTAGTAAGACCGTATTAAAGAGGTTTTGAAAGTTTTTGAAAACTCGCTTTATCACAGGACCAAACCCTATCTTGAAGTTAGGATGTTTAATAGGTTTTGAGTTAACTCTTAGTCTCTTGTTTAATTCATAACACGTTTTTGAACAATAATTACGGCTATTAAGGAAGGGGGTTACATTTTTTATATCAGAGCTAAAGTTCCTGGCAAGGGTAGGTTTTGCTAAGATAGTTGCCATAGTTCCTTGTCTTAGTGATAATAGATGACCTATAATTGTTTGTTGTATATACATGAATGTTCATGTTATTTGTTGGTATGTAAGTTTTAAGGAATAGGTGTATACATTCAATATGATATTGATGTGGTGAATCATTTGAAGAGTGAAAAGAAGCTATGGTAAATCCAAAGATTAGATAGGTAGAACTGGAGGTGGAAGAGATAAATGACAATCCAACTTATCCTCTGCAACAGATGATGGGCATACTGATGGAATAGTGAGATATGACATATGAATTAAGGGATGAACTTCAAGGGTGAAAGCAAAATAGAATGTAAATAGAGTTCAGTCAACACAGGAAGAGATGGATCATGAAGAAATGGCATAAGGGTAGACTCGACCTTAGAAGTCACCACCGTATACTAACCCAACTAGGAGTCACATGAGGTGCCAGCTCAAAATAAGAGAGATGTACAATTCTAGGTCTCAAAATTCGGCAAGCATCTGCCTCCAGCGTTCAGGGGAAGATTTGATCCCCAAGCAGCTAAAGATTGGTTAGTCCGACTTGAAAAGATCTTTGAGGTGTTCGATTGTCTGACCAACGTAAAGGCATGATTGGCCATTTACAAGCCTGAGGGGGATGCCAACAGGTGGTGGCGGAATATTGCTACGACATTACGGACTCGAAATGTGCCGGTGACCTAGGAGTTTTTCCAGGAAAAGTTCAATGATAAGTATTTTCCAAGATCTATAAGAATAGAAAAAGAATCAAAATTCCTGTTAATTAAGCAGGGTAGAGAAGAAACCTTTAATGATTACCTATCTCGCTTCATCCAACTGGCTCGATACTCCTCCTATCTGTGACGATGGATGATAAGAAGTAGAGCTCTAACATGTTGATATGAGGATTAAGGCCGAAAATAAGGAAAAGATCGGCCTCCCAACAGGTCACCGAGTTTAATAAAGCTATGGATGAGTGTCGAATTACTGAGAACAATATGAGGGATTTGAACTCAGCCAGGGTGGTAGCAGTCACGGTAAGCCCAACAAGGGAACTTCTTCTCAGAAGTGGAAGGGTCAACGAACTTTATCTAAAGGCAAGGCTAAGAAGCCCTATCAACTTGAGAATCGTGAGAATCAGAAACCTCCAACAATCTAGATATGCTCTCGTTGTGGTAGGGCACATGCTGGCAGAATGTATTTGGGGTAATTGATTTGTTATAACTACAAGCAGCCAGGACATATTGCTAGTAAATGCAAGTGGCCACTAATAGACCAAAGGCCTAGGAATCAGGGTAGGGTATTTGCCATGACACATGAAGAAGCATGGAAGTCCTCTATCTGATTCAAGGTAAAATTCTTCTCGATGGTAGTTTACTACAACCTTTATTTAATTCGAGTGCTACTCATTCCTTCAATGCTTATGACTGTGTGGAGCACCTGGGATTGATTATTTATAAACTACCATTTGATTTGGGTGTCGACACCGATATGTGTCAAGGTTATGACTGCTGATGCTTGTTTGAATTGTGTGACAACCGTTGAGGGGCATAAGTCCACTATCGATTTGATTTTTCTGTCGCTTTATCAATTAGAAGTCATATTAGGTTTTGATTGGTTGACAGTGAATAATTGTTGCTGGTTTGTGGAAACAAGAGAATAGTTTATCCTACTCTGTAGAAGGATGACAATGTGAGTGCTCATTTGAACTTCCTCTTAATGGCTAAAGCTGAGAAATGTTTAGAAAAGAGGTGCCAAGGATATATGGTATTCTTTTCCATACAGGGAGAGACAGAAGAAACTTTAAAAATTATACCCGTTGTAAATGAATTCCTTGAGGTGTTTCTGGACGATCTTATCCGCCTCTAGAAAGAGAAGTGGAATTTTTGATTGAAATTATACCTGGAGCTACTTCTATATCAAAGGCCCCATATAGAATGGCCCAGAATGAGATGGCGGAGCTAAAGAAATAAATTGAAGAGCTACTTGAAAAAGGGTTCATTCGACCCAGTATTTCACGTGGGGAGCTCCAGTATTGTTTGTCAAGAAGAAAGACGGGAGTCTGAGATTGTGTGTGGATTATAGAGAACTAAATAAGATAACCGTCAAGAATAAGTTCTACTTTCGAGAATCGATGACCTTTGAGTTCAATTGTATGGTTCTTGTGTATTCTTAAAGTTTGATCTAAGGTTAGGTTATCATCAACTATGAGTGAAAGTAGAAGATATACTGAAGACTACTTTCAGGATGAGGTATGGGCACTACGAGTTTCTGGTAATGCCCTTCAGATTGACTAATGCATATGTTGTATTCATGGATTACATGAATCGTGTCTTTCAACAGTATCTAGATTAGTTCGTGGTAGTGTTTATCGATGACATTCTAATTTACTCTAAGAGTAATGAAGAACAAGAGCGTCATTTGAGAATAGTACTGGAAATCTTGCTTGAAAAGCAACTCTACACTAAGTTGAGCAAGTGTGAGTTTTGGCTTCTAGAGGTAAAGTTTTTGGGCCACGTTATCTCGCAAGAATGGCTTTCAATGGATCCCAGTAAAGTGGAAGCAGTACTAGACTGGAAGAGGCCAAAAACTGTTACTGAGATACTCAGTTTTCTGGGTCTTACTAGTTACTACCAGAGATTCATTTAGAATTTCTCCCAAATCGCCTTGACAATGACCAAGCTCACAAGAAAGGATTATACTAGTGTTGATTATGACACCAGTGTTAATTATACCCTATCACAGCTTGACTTATATTGTGTGCAGTGGTGCAAGTAAGCAAGGGTTGGGGTGTGTCCTTATGGAACAGGGACGAGTAGTAACCTACGCCTCTCAATAGCTGAAGCCTCATAAAATGAACTATCCCACTCATGATCTGGAGCTTGTGATGATTATGTTTGCATTAAAGATATGGTGACATTACCTGTATAGTGTGACGGTAGAACTATATTATGATCATAAAAGTCTCAAGTATGTATATAATAAAAAAGAATTGAATATGAGATAGCGTCGTGGATGGAGATGCTGAAAGACTAAAACCTGGAGATTAAATATCATCCAAGTAAAGCTAATGCCATTGTAGATGCTCTTAGTCAAAAGGCGGTGCTAGTTGCAGTAATGATGATATAAGAAGGGAAACTGATAGAAGATTTTAGGATCTCAGTCTCTCAGATTAGATTTTATGTGCTAATTATGGTGTTTCCCAAGGGGAAAGTGGTCTGAGGGCTAAGATTGAAGAGGCTCAGAAGCAAGATGATCTGTAGCAGTCCATCCGGACCATAATCAAATGAGCTGAGACTTGTGATTATGATTTGTCGTCTGATGGATTAGTTCATTATAAGAAGAGAATTTGTGTTCCACTAAAGTCTGACCTGAGATAGAAAATCCTGGATGAGGCACATAAGAGCCAGTATAGTCTTCACCCAGGGATGACCAAGATGTATCACAATTTGAAGTCTATGTATTGGTGGCCGGGGTTGAGGAGTGATGTGACCAAATATGTGGCATGATGTCTTACTTGTCAGAAAGTAAAGATTGAACATCAGAGGCCGCCAGGATTACTGTAGAGCCCTGAGATTCCAAAACAGAAATGGGAAAGTGTGACTATAGATCTCATTGTGGGAAGAAAGAAATTTATCGGCCAATTAGTTAGCTACTGAAGAGGGAATTCACCATCACTTAAAAGAGTAAGAGGTGTAACTAAATGGCTAATGAACTAGTTGAAATAATCCTATGGTTACATGCCTTTGAGTGGAGTTACAAGATCATGACACATGGCACCATAGGCACCATTGGATAGAAGTCAACATTTCAACTTACTTTTTCTTCCCTATCTCCTCTCAAAGTTGGCTATAAGGGTATGGAAGAATTTGAAAATATGATCCTTATCATCATCATCATCTCTCTCTCTCTCTCAAGATCTTATTGTCATCTAAGAAAGAGGAGGAAAGAGAAAGAAGAATCAAGGAAGTAAGCTCCATTCCTTACATCTTGACCATGTAGATGACCTCTAGTGCCAAAAACCTCTTCTCTAATCTTGTTCATCTTGATGAGAACTTCATTCCTATGGTTTTAGATTTTCAAGAGGAGGTGTTTTGGTGAAATCAAGAAAACTAGAGGTTGGAGAACCAAAGAACCAACTGGAGAAAGAAGAATGGTAAGCAAAAGCAACCTTTTAACATATATGTTATGATTATTGGTTGAGTACTTTGGCTTGTGGAATTTGCCCTGATTTTCATGTATATTGGGGTGTAGTGAGTTTGTGGTGTTTTGATTGTTGTAATTGTGTCTTATGTTGTGTTTAGTAATGGAATTGATTGGAGCCTTGAATGTGAAATGTCGGTAATAGTGAGTTTTATGTTGAATTGATGCCCAGAAAAGAACATGTGAAAGAATTGAGAATTTGGTTGTTTTGATGTTTCCATTGGATTCTATATGAAAAATTGTGTGGGGAGTAGCCCTGGTTTTGAATTCTAACCTTTGGAAACATTTGTCGATAAACTGGAAATTCCGTTAAGTGAAAATTTTGTGCAGGGGAGCTACTTTGCATAGTGTTTTGGAATAACAAATGATGTAAAAAAGTTGTGAAAATTTACAGTTGTGTAATGGACATAACAAGCTTTAACATGATATAGAGTTTAGGTCATTTCGATATGTGTACAGGCCAATTTTTTGCCATGGCCAAGCGTGTTGACAGCAGCCAAAAAGTGTCTGACCATTTTTTGGCCACAACCAAAAGGATCTTGGCTATGGCCTAAAAGTTTATGTCTTGTTCTTGGCCGCGGCCATTCGTTATTTTCTGCAGGCCAAATATTTTTGACCATCTTTTGGCCACGGCCAGAGAGTGGCTTAACCGCCATGTTTCAGCATTTTGAGTTTTTAAGAGATGGTTTATGGTCTAGTTATTCCCAACCTTTTAGCATTTTTTTGAGCTTCTAGTAGCTACCTAAAGGTCTCAAATGATAACCAACTCTAAGTGTCTTGGAGTTAAGAATTGGTATAGGGAATAACTCACTGTCTTTGATTATGATTTATAGGATTTAATATTTATCTTGAGCATAAGAAAACGGTGTCCAACTAGAAATAGAAAGAATAAGGTAGTGACTATTTCTCTTATAGCATGTATAATACCTTGTATGTTTGTGCTTATTATTGAATTGTGACGCACGAGAATGCTGTTGTGTATGCTTATGTGAATACAGTTGTGAAAGATGTCGTTATTGTGAATACAATTGTGAAAGATTTCATGATTATGAATACAGCTGAAAAAGTTGTCGTTATTGTGAACACAGATGAAAAAGCTGTTGTTATTATGAATATAGCCATGAGTAATGTTGTTATTGTGATGAAAGTCACAAATGTGCATATAGCTGTGAAAGCTGTCGTTAATATGACGAAAGTCATGGATATGATTGCTGATGTGGATGCTATTGTGATGTTGTTTTGTGATTTTCTTACATGCTTTGCTATTATATATCATATGAGTGAAATGTTACTGTTTGGGATTCATTTAAATCTTACTCTTTCCAATGACTAACCTATAGCTAGGGCAAGCAGATCGAAGGAGAAGCAGGTAACTAAGGGCGGCTAGTGCTCCCGGCTAGGAGATTTAGCTTCTTGTGTTGGTTATCAATTTTTGGGAACAATGTATATATTGATAGATGATGTAAACTTGTATATTGTTTTGTAATCACTAGTATAGGAAACTCCTGTAGACCTTACTAGATATTGAATATGAGCCGAGAGTCGTCAAGAAATTTTATTGAATACTCTAATATTTATGAATGAAACCAAATTGAACAAGCCAAATAGATTCAAAAAGTAGTAGTGAGACCATATTAAACAGGTTTTGAAATTTTTTGAAAACAGATTTATCACAGGACCAAACCCTGTCTTGAATTTGGGATGTTTAATGAGTTTTAAGTTAACCGTTGGTCTCCCGTTTAATTCATAAAATGTTTTCAAACTATAATCACGGCTATTAAGGAAGGGGGCTACATATGACATATATTGTAACAAATCATTTTGACTAGTCTTACGCAGTGAATTCAAACCACTATGGTATATTTCTTTGTAAAGATCTTTCAAATCCCTACCTCAAGACATGATTCGAACCTGTAATTAAATGTGTTTTTCTGCTTAATTTAAAACTTTTGAAAGCGTTTATAGTGGTCCCCATCTCATTATGACTTATCACTTTTATTTAATTCAATCAGAGTGATTCTTTGCTCATTTCTCTGCTCATTCTTATATAAATATACAGACAGTGCAGCTACACTGGGCTACCAAAGTGTCTTAATCAAATACATGAACAACACTGACACTTAAATCTTCCTCTTGTATCTCTTCATGCATTCTTCTCCTGTAGTCAATGTACCTATATGGTTGGGTGAGGAAGAGTGAGATTTGGGAGAATCTTAATAGCAAACAGTACTAATAATGCATGTAAGATGAATGCTAAGGCATGATATGTTTGCCTTACATAGGCCCATGTTCACATAATGACATTTTTACATGCTCAATGTTTCATTCAACATACATATGGCCATAGTATAAACAGAAATAGAGCTTCATTCATTCATACATGCTTTACATAATCAAGCAAAGTAATACCCCACATCAATACACAGAATACTTATCAAATACATGCTAGTTAAGTAAGTTTACTACCTCTTGTCTTTGAGTCATTCTCTTATACCTTTTCTCTAACCACTGAAGTTAATTCCTTCTTTGTCACCTCAAGGCCCTAGATATATCATCATATAATTAGGGCCATGATAAATGAAGTCTTAATGGGCTTCATTAGTCCTATATACTCACTTTTACCCTTGGAGTTCATACTAATTACATTTTGCCCCTTTTTTTCCTTAAATTCGCATGGTAACTAAAAGTTGCCAACATTTTCACCAAACTTAGAAAAATCATAATTAATTTCATAGAACTCTAATTAGGGTGGTTCAAATTCCTATTTAAAGCTATTTAAGTCTATTTTTAAAATAAGATATTACTCAGAGCCAATTCTAGCCACAAAATTCCAAAATCACAATTATAGCCTCACTACCCCATAATTCATTCCAGATTCAATGCCTATTTTCAAAAATTCATAATTCCTAATCTACCCATCCAAATGGCACAAATAACCTATCAAATTAAAGCTTGATAAGTCTACTTTTATTCTGGAAAATATCATGGCCATTGAATCACATTTAGTTATCCGAAAACATGCCATAAATACGATCTCCAAGAAAACACAAACTGGCAGCATTATATTCAATTCTAAATTTTGGATTTCAAATCCATTCTTTCTAAAATCATACCAACAACCTATTCTTACACAATTTTGCCCAAGGAATCCATTGGAGACTTCAAAACACCAAAATCCTACTCCTTCTATGTGTCATGTTTTGGCAAAAATTAGACACGTAATCCAACAATCACCAAACTTCCAATTAAATCCTCAAACTAGTTTCATATGCTCTTTAAATATCGCAAGACACCATTTATACAATCAAAACACCATGAAACCTCAAAACCCTAGCATAACTAAAATTAGGGCAGAAATTCAAATTCTAAAATCCTTAACTAATGAACACAATATATAGCGCAAAATAAAGCTTTTACTCACCTCTTCCACTTTCCCAAGCTCTTTCTTTGATTCTCTAACTTTGGCTCTTGCTAGATGACTCAAAACAACTCTTCTTCAAAAACAAAAACAATAGAATTAAAGTTCTTAGCAAGAGAAACAATGTTTGAGCAATAGAGGTGGTTTACCAAGTGAAAATGAAGCTAGAAGACATACCTTGCTTCTTTGTCTTCCATTTTGCTCCTTTTTCTTTCCTTTTTCATTTTCCTTCTATTTTCTTCTTTTTGTTCTCTATTTGGCCGACCTTAAATGAGTGAGATTGAGGATATGTGTGATAATTAAATATCTACTCCCTCTCTCTTGCTCTTAGGTCGTCCAAATGAACCAAAAAGGGAGGAAATATTTTATTCCATTTCTCTTTCTTTCACTTGGTGTCTTGACCAAATTTTGGATGAATAAAGGAATTGATTCAATTAATCAAACTCTCTCTCTCTCTCTCTCTGCTTCTTGACCAAATTGCATAATAAAAAATAGGAGGAAAAATGTGGACCAAAAGCTCTTATGTTCTAGCCACCTTTTGTTACCAAACGGTGAGGATTTGTTAACTAACTTTTCTTCTTCCTTTCTTGCCCTTATTTTGGACGTTTTTGATAATATAAGAGGAGGGAATTGATTGTTTTTCAACCTCATAATTACTCTTGCTTTTCAAGAACAAATTATAGCCCTTCATTTTGTCTTCCAATCTTACCCTCAAGATCAAGTGGCAATTGTCTCTTTTGCCCTTGATTATGGCAATATTATTTCTTGTGCCATTGTTTCTTTTATTTCTCATTCTTACCTCTTTGTAGACACCATTTCCATTTCCCTTTGGATCCGAGTTAGGTTCTATGTCATTCTGACACACCCTAAAGGAATCAGGTATTTTCTTCCGACTAATTTGTACCAAAATTCATATTATATTCCGAGTGCAATTTCTATAAGCCATTATACTTCTTATTCATTCTTAGGATACTTGCTAAATCAGGGCTTAGTAGTCCATTCAATCCAGGCTTATTCTCAAGCCTCTAATCCTAAAATTTGAGATATTACATATATATGAAAACAAATCCAGCCAATTTCAAATTATTCAGTGCATGTACATATTCTTTCTTTTTAATTCCATTTATACTTGCCCAAATCTTATTTATGATTTATTTCATTCATCTTAAAGGGCTAAAGATTGAGGCTCCCCTTTGCTTGAAGCCATAACTCAGTCATTGCCTACACAACTTAGTTGTTCTTCTGCTGGTACTTCACTTATTAATCAAATAAAGCTCAAGATAGCAATCATTAAAGAACTAGCACCAGTGCATTACTTTACAACCAAAAGACAATTAGGATATGATATAATTTATTAACTTGTTTTACTGTCTCCCATAGGGAACTATATTCATCATAAATATTGAGATTGTGAAGTTTGAATCCAAACATGGCTAGACCTATGAAGGGTGCTCCAAGTGTTCTTGCAAGGCAAATCTTAAGGATGAAAATGAGCCAAACAGTCTACTGATCTTCCCTAGTATTAAACCCCCACCTCATTCAACATACCTCAGATTTTTTAGGCCCAGTAATTTTACTGAACAAATTATTAAAGTTTTATACTTTAATAGCTGCAACTAACTTATGGCATTCAATAATTCATTTTACTCTTTATTGATCATTCACTTTCAAGTATAGACTTATCTTGCAATGCTTACATGGATTTGTATAGAATGAAACTTCACTACATTGTAAAAGATGACTCTAATACAACTTCTGTTATATTTTGGGACAAGCTTACCACACAATTGCTGGACAAGATTGCATTACAGTTGAAGATGACTCTTCCAGATGCACCAAATAACTTCAATCTGTGTTTATCCCATTATAACTTATTAAATTGTTATAGTTGCAACTGATAATGTATTCCATTTTATTGTTTGAAGGATAAATGAAAGGATGGTTTTCCAAGAGGCTTTGAAGATCCTATTGGAAAGAAGATATCATTAAAGCTCAAGCTAAATGACTACAATAGGAAAAAGCCAGGATCTAGTATAAGTGCTACCGAATTTACTTGTTTGAAGACTTACTCAACTAGTTTAATGACGCATATGCTGAGGTTAGAATCTCAATATCTTTCAATATATAGTCATTACGAACAAGCATCCATCTATATACTTACTGACATATTTAAATAACCTCATTTTATAGGACCTTGTCTTATCTAAGATTTATCCAGAATAGGTCATATTAATTCAACCCAACATCTAACTATGTATGCATAAAACCATCTTCTTCTTAAATCATTTTGGTACTTTGTCAACTTTTCCTTACCTAACCTTGCAATAGGCAAATGAATCTACAAATGAGGCACTTCCATACCAGTGTGATATGTTCATTGAACCACAATTACACCCATATATTCCAGTTATCAAAGATGCAATAAATATTGATGAGGACACCCTGGCAACAATCTCGTAGCAAATATCTTAAGGGAAAAGCATAAACTACAGCAAGAGGACTATCAATAATGGTGAACCTTCTAAGGATGCCCAATCATAAGCCAATCCAATTAATGATGCCAAATTGATTAAGACTATTAAGCAAGAAAAGTAATGCTCAATTAACTAGCATAATTATGTCTCATTGTGTCTTCATTTCATTCATGTCATTTCCCTTTCCTCTCCATACTAGGATTAGTTGATGTTCTATTAAGTAATGTCAATTCCAAAACTTCCTTGCCATTATTTCTTACATTATATTGTATCATTTTGCACAGTTTATGGTAAGAGAAAATGAACTATCGGTACTACAACATACATTAAGGTTGCTTCAACAATTCATTGTTGATAGGTACACTATGATGGAGTCACAAAGATTGTTATGGATTAGGACTCACCAAAAAGACCTCTGAGAAAATTTGTATTGAGGATTATCAGATACAATGATAAGTGGGGAGAGAGGTGCTTCTTCAATGGAAAGCAGATTATTCTACATGCATCTTTCACTGGAGGAGTAAGATATATGATACAAAATTACCAAGATGCAATGGCTATATGCAAAATAATTGATTATACACATTTTTTCATTACATTCACTTGTAATCCATCATAGCTTGAAATAACTAGATATTGCAAATAACTTAATCTACATCCTTCAGATTGCCCACATCAACCATCCAGAATTCTTGAGATGAAGTTGAGGTCATTGTTGAAGACTTTAAAGAGCATAAAGATATTTGGAAGAGTTCGTGTAGGTATAGTGTTTACTAATGTATTTCACATTGCAAATGGTTTCATAAAATTTTCAATTAACATATGCAAGATGCTTGGTATGAATTTATATTACCATCATATATTAACCATTTCATTATCTTATCCATGAAATAGAGCTATACACCATTAAGTTCCAAAAAAGAAGTTTGCGTCATGCACATATCCTCATATTTCTAGATGTGAAAGACAAAATTTCAGATCCTGAGTCAATCGACAAGATGATTGCAGTAGAAATTCCAGATAATGATTCTTCACCATTGCTTCATGAGTTAGTTAAAAAATTCATGATCTATGGATCTTGTGGAGCAAGTAAGCTTAATCCTCCATGCATGAAGGAGAAAAAATGCATTAAGTATTTCCCAAAGCGCTTCAATCAACATACAATAATAGATGAAGATAGTTTTCCCACATATAGGTGAAGGGATGATGGAAGAACAATCCAGTTAAAGGATATCACGTTAGACAATTGGTACGTTGTTCCCTATAATGCTATTCTACTCTAAATGTTTCAAGCACATATAAATGTTAAAAAGTGCAACCACTCAATTGCTATTAAATACTTATTCAAGTACATTACCAAATGGAATGATAGGGTTGTTGTGGGATTATTTGATAACAACAATGATAAGACTAGAAGAGAAGTCACAAATGAGATACAACAATATTATAATTGCTGCTATGTTTCAGCTTGTGAAGCTTCTTGGAAACTTTTTGGATATGATATCCATAATAGGATATTATGAGTGTGCTTGTACAACATTAGCTAAAATTGAGTCCCTTGGAGTAAAATTTGTTGAGTTTATGATTGTGCAGCATGCCGTTGGGATGCTTTTTAAGGGCATAGGTAAGTATAATGTATTGGTGTAATGGCAGCAGGAAAAATGTGAGGTGCTGTTTGAATGGAAATGTTAATTGTTAGTTAGAACTGTGACATGTGTAGCTTGTGATGCAGGTAGTCCTCCGATATGCTCATACTAAGATGCAATTAGGGTGATGTTTGATGCTGATTTTAAGTGAATTGGAGCCTATGTTTCATTTTGACTTATGTTTGATGCTTATATTGTAATAATGTTGAAACTTATTTATGTAATTGATTAAAGAAATATGTGGATCAACGTAGTTGAAATGGTCATTATTGGATAGAATAAGACATTTACGTATGAGTTTGTTAAATAAAAAGTGATTTATGTACTGTGAATGTAAGTGTGGAATGAATGTGATAAAGTGAGGGTGAGGAGAATTAGGGGAAAGAAATTGTGTGGCATGGTAGTTCGAGGGTGGAGGTGATGCGCCCCACACATCAACGCTCGTTCCTCAAAGCATTGGCAATATGGGATCATTAATGTCAATAAATTTTTTTAAAGTTAGATTTAAGACTTCTAAGTTAAATTTACACCTTAACAAAAATAACATAGATGACATGTGGACTACGAATTCAATCTATTTAGTCAACTAATAGTCAAAATTAATCAAGATAATGGCCAAGGCAAAATTATTCCATTTTTTACACTTCCAGGGTAAAATTGCCCCTGAAAAACTTTCGGGGCAAACCCATAGGTGAAAACTTCTGAAGCAAAAATGCCCCTAAACCCTATCTATAAATAACATTCTTTTTTATGAGCTTGATTTTATATATAAGCAACAATTTTGATTTGGCTAAAAATATAATGCACATTTTCTATTTTTACCCTCAGTTAGTTATATGTCTCTCTTATCTTTTTTCCCATTCATTCTCTCTCATATTTTCCCCACTTATTGTCTTGTCATCTTCATAAATAAAGGTATGTTTGGAAAAAAAATTACATCTCTTATACATTCATGGCTTTTAACTAATTTTACAAATATTCTTCCTTTTGCATATTTTGCATTGCTTCATACAAGACTTTGTATGCCATTATAACAAACACAAAATAGATTCTCCTCTAGTCTTTAATATAAGATATATTTATTTAATTTGACTAGATTAAGGAAGTTAGTTGAGTTAATTAATATGACATATTTTTTTAAAATACTCTAGTCATCTTCTTTAATTCTCATCTTCTCCCTCCTCCTTGATTATCGTTGAGAGAGCATCAATAAGGATAAAATAGGAAAAAATTGCCAAATACGAAAACTATGTCTTATATAGTTATATTTAGCATGAAGATCAATTCTCCAAATATAATTTATATTAAGGACAGGAGGAGTATATGTTTCCAAATGAAAGTAAAGGGAAACTTGAAAGATTTGAATTTGAAGTGATCGATAAAACCCTAAGAAAGTGATAAGAACAGACAAAGAAGAAATGAAAAGAGGAAGATGGCATACCATTTTGTAGTTGATAAAACCTTTTTGCTTCGGTAGCCATATCTGCGCCAAACAAGCTTGGACCAAGAATCTCTAAAGGGAAAAAGGCAATGGTCAATTCTTTATTGCCCTGAGGGTCCTAACTAGCTGTTGTTTTTTTAATTTTGAAATAAAAAAAGTTCCCTCTTCCTTATGATTTCTTGTTTTCTTTCCATTTCAGTTAAAACTTTTTACTAGCAGTTTGTAATGGAGTAATATTTCTGCTCTCTCTCTCTCTCTCTTTATATATATACACACACACACACCACCTTTGATCCTAAATATAAAACCCATTTGACCTTTTTTGGGAGATTAAAGAAGCAAATTAAAATACTTTATAGTATTTATATTTACAGTTTTTCTCCAAACTAGTTAGTATGACTTAAAAACTAATATATATACAACATATGGCATAGTTAAATAACCAATTTAGCTTCTTTAACCTCTCCAAAAAAGATCATATATGTCTTATATTTAGGACCAAATGTAGTATCATTATTACATTTTTTTCTAGTAATGGAGTTGTATTTGATTTTCGAAGCTACCAGCTGACGAGTTTTACATTTAGGTCTCAAGAGATTCAACTTTTTTGTCTTCATAGTGCTTCTAGCGAGCCAGTTTTGACCCACTTTAAAGCCTTTTTTTAAGATTTTTTTAAAAAAATAAAGATGCTTCTGCTGTTGAACTACCTATCAAGTTTGATTGCACTAAAACTCAATTTGCTACTTCCTCCACTTTTTAATATAAGGCATATTTATCTAATTTGATTAGATTAAGGAAGTTAGTTGACTTAGATAACATAACATGTATTTTCTAAAACACTCTAGTCATTTTCTTCAATATTCTCCTTCCTTTTTCTCCTTGATTATTGTTGATGGAGCATCAATAGGGGTAAATTAAGAAAAGATTGATAAATATGAAAACTATATCTTATATTTAAGACCAAGATCAACTCCCTAAATGCCTCTTATTTTAAGGACCAGAGAAGTATTTTTAATAATAATAATTAAAAGAAAGAAAGAAAGAAAGGTGGTTCCCCATGTGAGCTTAAATGGGACTATGATTGTGAGGAATTGGATGCTAAAGGTTTTAACTTGTTGAGATTTAATGTATGAAGATATGACCATGTGTAATTTGGAAATGCCTTATCATCATCAAGTGTTTGTACTCTCTGTGTGGCTTAAATTAGACTGTGTAATTTTTTTTTTGTTCTTTTGTTGGATAGATATCCCTGGTTTCTTATGTTTTCCTTATACCAAGGTATTTTTTATTTTGTTTTTAAAAATATTTTTTAAAAAAACAAATAAAAAGGGTAGAGGTGCTTTTTTGGCCTAAGAAGTTATCAAAAAAGAGCAATTTCACCTCGAAAGTTTTGAAGGGTACAATTTCACCCTAGAAGTGTCATTTTAGGTGTAATGTCGACCTTGGGGGATAGAGAGCTAACGGCCATTGTTAAGGTTACAGCCTGGCAAGGAAAAAAACACAATGTCAAGGTTTGTGGCTAAAATTTGCTTATGTATAAGACATGTGTTTTACATCAGGGGGAGAGAAGGAATAAAACACATAAACATGTTAAACAAACCTTAAAAGTTGTTTTAAAAAAATGGCTGGAAGAGCTAATGGGCAAACAAAGTTAACGAGATTGAAGAAAGGTCTTTGCTAAGGCTAATCGGCATGGAGGTAGGGTGCATGTGATGAGAGATTCATGTACAGCTCTGAAATCGACAAGAGATTCGTGTTCCTTAAATAGTTGTCACACATAAGCAGGTTCAGAATCTTTGATTGCTTTTGCATAGTCAATTGTGTCTATCATTGGTTTATTTGAATCTTGTGCACTATGTAATCACAGGCTCGCCCCTTTTTTCTGTTATGGATTTAAAGTAATTTTGATTTTGTACTACTTTATTAAAGGTTCTGGTGAGATGTCCTCCGATGGGATGTGTAGTTGTGGTCCTAAAGGTGGACCTAAAGGGAGTGGAAATGGTGGTGTTGATAGTGACTATGATTTGGATAAGTTTTTAAATGATTATGAAACTGTAAAAGGGGGGATTGAGGTTACTGAAGGGGATGGTAGGATGGTGATCTGAATTTGCATGATGGTATATATATGAATAGGTTTTAGGGATATGTTGATATGGAATTGATAGGTGCAAGACATGATAATGGAGAGAATGATGATATAAGCACAGGTGAAGTTAAAGGGGGGTGACAATGATAATGAACATGAAAGTGATGATAGTGATAGTGAAGCAGTAATAAGGCATTAGTGGATGATAATGATGGTGGTAGTTATGACAATAAGGATGTGGCAGAGGACAATTTGGGTCTATATGGTAGTAATGAGCACTTAGCTTTAGTAATGGCCCAAGGATAAGTTGGTCTATCAAGAAAGAGGCCCTTTTTTACAATAGATGGGTCATATGCAAATAAGGCTAAATTTGTTACTGCAATAAGTAGGTATGCAATTAATGGAGTGGATGTGTCCCTGAAAAAGAGTAAACCAAAGAGAGTTCATGCAATTTGTCAGAAGGGGTATCCTTTTGTCTTATATGCATCCAAAGTTGGATGTAACCTGAGGTTGTTATGAAGACCTTGTACTTTGAACATAGATATAGTAGGGTTTTTAATAATTGTAGGGCCACAATAAAGTGGTTTGCGATATATTTCAAGAAGAAGGTCCAAAAGAGGCCAAAATACAAGACAAAAGACATAAAGAAGAATATAGCTTAGAAGTTTAAGTTAAATGTAAGCTTACACAAGTGCAAAAGGGTGAAAAGAATGATTTGCAACAGATGGAAGGTAGCTACATAGATGAGTTCAACAATCTGGAAGCATAGTATCATGAGTTGAGGACATCTAATAGTGGGTCAAATGTGAGTGTGGAAATAAGCAAGGATGCTCTAGAAAATGGTAGAAGGGTGTTCATTTGCATGTATGTATGTTTCAACGCATCAAAGGTAAGACTTAGTTTATGTTTGCATTTTTGCTTAGTATGAATTTATTCATGTATTAATTGATGGATAAGTAATATGTTTTTTGTTAGACTGGATGGAAGGATGGATGCAGACCCATAATAGGTTTGATGGAACTTTTCTAAAAGGGATATCAAGAGGTATTATGCTCACAGCTAAAAGACCAAGAGGGGGATGAGCATTTTATAAGACTAGTTAGTGATAGTCCACCAATGTTAAGTGCACCTTGCAATCTGAAACAAACACCCAACAATCTCAAGTAACTAAAAGACTAAGAGGGGGATGAGCTTTCTATAGGAATCGAACAGAATATGGCATAGGGGTCTAGATAGATGAAGACACAGGAATGACAGTCCATAATATATGCTACTTGATGTTTTTTTTAACTTGACATTAGTTGAGTTATGTTTAATTGCTTTATGAACTTTTTGATGTGAATGTTCCCTATGCCATCCTTATACCTTTACTTGTTCAATCAACTGAATTCTAGAAAATGTGCATTATGAAGGAATAGTTTCATGCAGTAAGTCTTATTCTCATGCAATTTGTTTAATTCAATAAGTCCTATTATCTTGCATATTTGTGAGGATAATTGTTGGTGTTATTTGTGATGTATGGTGTCTAACTGTTTTTTATATCCATGAATGAGTGTCAAATTCCAAGTTGTTTAAGCATGCATCGAGTGCTAAACTGAATCCTTAGACTCTCTATTTTCTATCTTTATTTACTAACAGTTACTGTAATTGAATTAATTTGCTATTTCAGTTGTCTTACACAATTCTTATATATCAAATTGGGTTGAAAACTAATTTTAGCCACTGAAATTCATTCATTTTCACTTTGAATTAACTTGATAAAGACACTGAAGCACCATGTAACTTGATTTTTTGTAGCTTGGCATGAGTTCACAGGTTGTCATTAATAAGGGAAGTGCAGAAGAGTATACGCAGCAACATATGGATGTGAAGATTAGGTTTCCTATCCCTAATGAGAGACATGAGAATGACAAGTAGCAAGTCTGTGAATTCAAACACAAATAGGCCTCGACAAATTAGATTTTAGAGTGTTGAAGGAGCTAGACCAATACTTTCTGACTTGCCATTCACACTACTTAGGCTCATGTGGAAGGGACAACAAGTATTGACAACTTCACAATTGTTAGCACATAGGGACAAGTCATTGATTGCTTCCACAAGCCGAAAGAAAGCCTCCGTGATGAGGGGTAGGGGATAGTTGGCATGAAATGGCTTATGTTAGTTTAATTATTTGCCATATTTTATAATTATGTCAACATATATGTGTTGTTTTGCATTGATGGCCAAGTAGACTTGTATTAGGATGCCATCTTTGTGCATAATATGGCCAAGTAGACGTGTTCTATTAGCATATGTGATATTTTATATTTATGCCAAGTAGACTTGTATTGATGCACAATATAACATTATTTGCATAGGTTCAACTCATTGTTAAATGCACAGGTTCCCTTTTTATTTGATTATTATCATGACCAATCCTTATTTGGAATGACCACAATGTACATGCATGTGAATCTTTATATTAGAGTGCAAACATAATTTTTCTAGGTATGATGCTCAAGTCACACAAATTTATGGCTGTTACATTGTTTATGGTTATTTATGGCACCAATGTGTGCTTCAACATTATTTGTTTATGATTCAGTGCTGTGAAATTTAAAAGCATATCTAGGCTGCCTAATAGGCTTTAACAGCATGTGCTCATCCACTTAGCTGCTATGAAATTTTTGTCTGTACGTTCACTTGGTTTTCATCATGAGTCAACTTTTGCCTTTATAAAGGAAGCCAGCTAACAACATATGGGGGATCACAAGCATTCATTTTTCATCAAATACAAATTTGACTCAGTGAATGCAATGTCACATACTAAAATCTTAAAAGTAAAAAAGATACAAAAGGAGTCCAACAGTGTAAAAGCGCGCTCTTGTATATGGTGTAATTTTCTTAAAACTAAACATTCTTTCATTTGTCAGTGGAGATGACTATGGCTTTAACTTAAACTATATCATGTTCATTAAATAGTGGGAGTTTGAGGCTATGCAATGAATATATCTTAGCACTTAAGTAAAGACTCTCTTATTAATCATAAAAACATGTCATAAGTGTAATATCCCAAAAAGTGATTAAGGGCTAATGACTTCAAAAGTGGATGTAATTATTGTCAATAAACACTTTTGAAGAATATGATGTGAGATTCTATTTGAATTTGTTCTCATCAGTGTCTAAACCCTACATTTAAGCTTAATTGTGTGATAAAGCTTAAAATGAATCCTAATAGTAGAGGAGGGCACATGAATGGTGATATGAATGATATAAATGTGCTTAGTGGTGATTCAAGTGGAATTGTCATGATCAGTGGCAAAATGGGAAAACGTAAAGTTATCGACCAATTGGTCAGTTACCGAAGAGGAAACTCCTTGGTAATTTAAGGATCAATGGCTAGGATTAAGTAATTAAGAGAATGGAATTGTATGTGTATGAGCTCATATGAGTGTATGGAAGGAGAAACAAGATCATGCCAATTGTCAACATGAGAGTTATGGATTAAGTCAAAAGTTCAAACCACTCATTCCTCTCTTCTCTCTCCTTCCAAGTCGGTTATCGGCATGGAAATAGGGAAAAAATCTGAAACATCATCATCATCTCATCTTCTCTCTCCCAAACTCCATTTTCATGCAAGACTAAGGTAGAAAGAGAAAGTAAAAGTGAGATTTTAATGTTATTATAGTTCTCAAATGCTCTTCTTTAATATTAACCACCTAGATGAGAGCTTCATCTTCATGGTTTTAGATTTTTAAAAGGTGGTGTTGGAGCACTTGAAGAAATTCGAAAGTTGAGAAATCAAAAAAAGAGCCTTGGGAAGAGGAAGAGGTGAGTATTGGTTACATTTTGATATATTTGTTGTGACCATTAGTTAAGTTTTGAGGTTGGTGGATTTTGCCCTAATTTTTGAGTCAGTTTGAAATAGACAAATAGCCTAGTGTATTGTGGTGAAATTAGTGTCATGTTGTGTCATTGGTACTATAGAAGTTATTTGGAACCTTAGAAGCTTAGAAGGAAAATTGGTGTCATTGGTTAATGTATGAGGATGTGATGACCAAAAACCAAAAACTTGTTGTTAGAGTGAAAATTTGGTTGTTTTGGTGTTTCCAATGGGTTCCTTATGGAAATTTGGGTGGGAAAATGCTGTTTGTGAAGTTTGGGGACCATTAGACATTTTGGTGGAGGATTTGGCAAATTCTGTCAGTTGCTGCGGTTTTGGCTTTTGATAAGCCTCACTAGAGTGCACTAGGGAGTCACTCGAGTGCCGCATTCTGTTTTCCCTTTTCCTTCATTTTTGGTCATGCTTCCATGCCATGAAAGCAAAAGTGCACTTCCTCACTTGTGAGTGATATGGGTTACCACTCGAGTGTGTCGGGTCTCACACAAGTGAGTATGTATTTTGTACCTTCAGGTGGCGTCTCAAGGAAACACTCACGGTCAAATTGTCAAGAGTGTGTTTTGGCACTCACAAGTGATAGGTAATCACCCGAGTGCTAAAGCTAGTGCTCGAGTACACTCCTCATTCTAGGGTTTATGTTTCTCTTGGGTAGTTGTTTCTAGTGCCTCACTCGGTAGGACTCGAGTGAGTTCAAGGCTATCACTCGAGTGTTAAGGTCAGGAATTGAGTGCTATGACAACTTTTTGTATCAATTTTTACTCTAGGCCAAACACTCGCATAAGTGATCTTCACTGCTCGAGTGCAAGCCACTCCATCACCCGAGTGAGGTCTTCTTTACTCGAGTATCTGAGTCAATTTCACTTCTGAAAAGGGATCTTCCGGGTAGTTTCTTATAACCCTTTAGGCATATGTTTAAGCTTCTAGTAGTCACCTAAAGAGTTCAAATGATAACTAACTTTAAGTGTAATGAAGATAAGGATTTGGAATAGAGAATAACCTATCGTCCTTGATTTGGTTTATAGGCTTTGATATTTGCCTTGCTCATGAATAGAGTGTGACGGAGCACACCAGGAAAGAACAAGGTAGTGACGCTTTTCCTTATACTATATGTAGTACACTATATGTTTGATTTATCATTATTTATGAATCTTCAACCGCGGCCCATCGGTGTTAACGGTGGGAGGACCGTGCCTTCAGGGCATAGAATACGGGGGATGTGTATATGTGGAAGTCATAAGGCTATGAAAGCTGAAAGGCTATTTGTAAACCTTCACCTACGGCTCATCGGTGTTGACGGTGGGAGGACTATGCCTTCGGGGCGGTGGAATCCGAGGGATGAGACTATGTGATTATGTAATAGCTGGTACGCTGCATTTGTGTTGCATGATGATATGCTTGCATGCTTTGTGATTAGGTATAGTATGAGTAATGTGTTACTATTGGGATTCTTTTGAATCTCATTCTTTCCTTTGACTAACCTTCAGATAAGGCAAGTGGCTCTAAGGAGAAGGAGACAACCAAGGGCTGATAGGACTCCTTAGGGAGATTTATATTTTGGTGTTGGTTATCATATTTTGATTAGGGATCACTATATATCTAGTAAATATTGTTTTGGAGACAGTTGGGTAATCCCCTAATGGGAATTTATAAACCTTTAGTTTATATATGAAACCCAGGGGTTGCCGGGATTTTTGTTGTACACTCTGATATATAAATGTGAATTAACTCACAGGTAATTATATTCGGAATATGGAATTTGAGACCAGGGAAGGTAGAAATTTTGAAAGAATTTGTAAAAACCCTACTAGAAGGAAAGGATTAGAAATGAATTTTAATTATCCGCCGGTCTCTAATCCATTTTAGTTATGAAATTTTGAATGGTAATTACTAGTATAAAGCAGGGGGTTATGATAAGCATAGTCAAAGGCAGCAAGTCATAGTTATTATCATTCATGAACTTTGCCAAGATTCTCCATGGCTATTACAAAAGGAAGATCACAACTCCTTAACATCTTAAAAATGCCTATTACATCATAATAGAATATAAACTACAAAAATAAAAAAAGCACCATGTAAGCACTAAGGGGCTGTTTGGTGTGAGGGATTTGAAGGGGAAGGGAGGGGAGGGAAAATTTTTATGAATTGAATTTTAAAAGATTGAAGAAGTGGGATAATAAAATTTTAATAAATATAATATATAATATAAAAGAGTAAAAAAATTAATTAAAAACTTTTAATCCCACTTCTTTAATTTTTTTAAATTCAATTCAAAAATTTTTTTCCTCCACTTAGTTTCCCTCCCCTTCCCTTAGACCAAACAAGCCCTAAAGCTCCAAATGTGAGCCTCATCCTCCTTTCGGTTTTCTTCATTTGCATGTTTATGGCACCAATGTGTGCTTCAACATCGCTCAATCCCTTCTCATCAAATACTCTATGCCTCATATTGTTATCATACAACCTATCAACATGCCTAAGTAACTCATTTATCACCTCTCTTAGCCTTTCACCCATTTCTTCATCATGCCATTGAAAAAACCCACATCCTTCCTGTACATTCAGATAAGAACAATTTAAACAAAAAAATGAAGCTCATCATTCACAACTACCAATAAACCCACAGTGAACAAAAAATAAACCCACATTCGTAACTGCTAGTACCTACCTTTTGGTAATTTCGACAATCGAAGAATCTCCTACCAGGGTTGATCTCGATCCAAGAAGTACTGAGAAGAGCCACCACACCGCAACCACACATCCTCGCCGAACCCTTGTTTTGAACCTCACTACAATGATGCCTAAGAAGTGCCACCCTCCTCTTGCTTTAAGTTGACGAAGATGCTGTAGTCCAATCCCCCATTGGTCCCTTCTCCTTTCTTGCTTAACCATAATCGTCCTCAACCTCTGTTCTTTTTTTTTTTTTGCTAGCACCTTTGCCCCTTTATTAACTTTGGCCGATTTTGGTATTTTTTCTGTCTCAATCATTTTCACCAAACTAACCAACTAGAAACACAAAAAAATAAGTGGAAAACATGGACTCCAATGTGACCAAATCTCCTAAGTGGAAAACGGGATATTGGTTCCCCAACTCCAAGGTCAACATTGCTCCTAAATTAACACTTCCAAGGTGAAATTGCATCCTAAAAAACTTCCATGGCAAACTTGTTCTTTTTGGACAACTTCCAAGGAAAACTTGGATAATAACCCAAAAACAACAAAACTTATTTAAAAAATTATTTTTAATAAGTTGTTCTTAAAAACAAAATGTTGTTTTTTAAAACTAAAAACCAAAAACATTTTTTAGTTGTTTTTTTTTATTTTTGTCTTTCTATTTTTTACTTTTTTGATGTTGCCACCTATCCACTATCGACATCATACTATTGGTGACGACCACAACCATGTCACCACAGGCGACAACCGTCAATACATCACTTCAAAAACATATTTTTTAAAATAACTATGCAAACATAGTTTTTGTTTGTTTTTCCCTCTTAATTTTCAAAACTTGAGGATAAAAAATGGAGAATAAAATCAATCAAGTTCAACATCTAGCTACCTCACCCTTAATTCAATATATATATATATATATAGCACAGATTTTTCTCTTAAGCTACATGGCCCATTGGCGTTCAGGCATAATGTTAGATACATTATAACCACATGCTATTAAAATCGGACAAAAATTTATTAAAATATGTAATACGTTCAAATATAAGTTGCTTCTACTCAAGAGACAGGCAAAAGTGCACTAGCAAAAAATAGAAAAAAGTAGGGACAAGTTGAATTTTGTCATGTGTAGAGCCTCAAGGCAAATGCACTATTGACCACTAACATTCTAATTAGCAATAAAAAGAAGGGGAAAAAAGGATCATATTATGAAAAACAAATAGCAGATGTACATAGATATAGATACAGAGAGTAATATAGTGCAACTCAAACTCAAACTTACTGTTCTACCCCAACTATTTTCCTTCATGCTCTTCCTCTGATCTTATTTCCTATGGGATCCACACGATTCCTGGGACGACAATCTGCTCAAACTCCCCCAATGAAAAAATCTTTTTCACAACCGCTATACTTAATAATCAAAACATAAAACATTAGATTTAAAATTTTAAAGGTGAGGGAGATTATCTGTAAGCAAACTAAAAGTGTGTTTGGGTGACATCAAAAAAGCATTTTTTGAGCCCCAAACCATGATTTTGCCAAAAAGGCACCACATTTTTTTTTCCAGAAGCTACTCTCTAAAATCACTTTTTCTTTGGAAATTATTTTCTAAAAGCTAATCTAAATACACTCTAAAATTGAGGAAGATATTTTAGACTAAAAAGTAAAAAGTAATGGAGGGAGCACAAAAGTAATCTTTGTCTAAGTGTGTCTTTGGATAAAAACATAAAACATTAAGGTTCTAGATTTAAACTTTTAAAGGTGAGGGAAATTATCTGCAACTAGATTAAATATGTGTTTGGGTAATGTAATATCCCAATTTTTGATTAAGGGCTAATGACAATTATTATGGATAATTGTGAATTAAAGTGTGAATTATTATGTGTTTTGTGGCTATTTTAATTAATATGTCATAATTGGTGGAATATTGGAAGAATGGAATTATTGGCTATAAGTTAGTGATTAATGGAGAAATTAATTACTAGCTAAGAGAAAAAAAATGAGAAGTGTGATTAAATGGCTAATGGAGGGATTAAGTGATTAATTGGGTGTTTACCTTTATGAGAACCAATGTTAGTGTGACAAGTGGCAAGTTGGGAGAAGAGTGAGAAATAAAGAAAAGTCAAATATGATTAATTATTATTTTCTCTTTCTTCCTCTTCCTCCATTTCGGCTGACAAGGGGAGGGAGTAGCTTCATCATCATTTTCATCTCTCACACTCCATCTCTTCTTCACTTTCTCTCTCCCATTCGTCCTCCATGGCTGCCAAGTAAAAGGAAGAAGAGCTTGTGATTTGGGTGAGTAAATGGCCTCCTTTGCTCAAATTCTTTTCTTTAATGTTGCTTTATGAGTTATGGGCTTCATTTTCATGTTTATAATGTGCCTATTGGTGTTAGTTTGAGCTCCCACGAAATTTTGGAAAATCCGTGGAAGGGATGTGGAAATGTGGATGTGAAAATGAAAGGATTTAATCTATACACCTTCACGTTTAAGGAAGTAGAGTAGGTTAACAAAATACTGAAGGAAAATCCTTGGGTGGTTAGGAACTATATTTTAAGTCTATAGAGACGAAGACCTTTCTTGAGTGACAATGAAATCATTATCAACACGTGTGAGTTCTGGGTGCAATTCCACAACTTGCCGCTAAAGGGGAGAATCGACACTAACATCAGATTTATGGTAAGCATTGTAGGAAAGGTGATAGAAGTTGAAAACCCAGAGGATAACAGATTCATAACAAGAAGTTTTGGAAGAGCGAGAGTAAAAGTGGAGATTGATAGACCATTGGTCCCTGGATTTCTAGCCCCGTGGCTAGATGAGGATCTTGAGGACATCTAGATACAAGTTCAATATGAGAAGCTTAGTAGATATTGCTTTAATTACAAAAAATTGGGCCATGAGAGTAAAAATTGTGAGGAAAGCATTGTGGAATTTACGGTTAATGGAATAATCAAAGGGTATGATGCCAGGTTGTGCATTCAAGCTCTTAGAAACCAGAACAGTTCGCCGGTGCATTGGAGCCCAAACCGACTAATGAAGAAGGTGATAGGACAAGGGGATGGTAAGGGCAATCATTATAATCATGGGAAGGGGCAACAATCGTATGATTCCAAGGAAGAAGGGAAGGTTCAGGTTGGCAGAGTGGAGGTAGCAGGTATAGGGGTCCACATGAGTCGAAATCATTAATTGCTGAGTTAAAAAGAGATAGAGGGAATTTTCAAAAAGGGAAAACCAACAATCCAGCTGGCACGTAAAGCAAATGTTTAGACTAAATGGGCCCAATGAGTGGGCTTCATGTTATAATGAAAGAAACCCAAAATGATGGGCTGGACGAAATGATAAGAAGGATGGATGGATCAATCAGTTTATTAAAAGCCAAAAAAGAGAGATTATTGAAAAGCCAAATCAAATACTGGGTGGAGCTTGTAGAGTGTAACACCCCAAATTTTATATTCACCAAAAATATATTCTAATAATTTGAATAATTCAATAAAATGGTGAATATTTATGAACTTTGGATCTTATGAATTTTGAAATATTCATATTCATAAGAAAATGGGTAAATGAATTCAAGAATTGAACTAGATTACAAAGGTGATAGCAAAATTATAATTTTGCCAATTTAGCCCAAGATTAATTATTTTCCAATTAATTGGAGTTAATTTCAATTAATCAAGGAAAATAAAGAAAAATGTATAAATTGAATATTCTTAGTGGAATAAATTGAGATTTGTGGAATAAAGTAAAAGCTCTTTTCTTGGTGGATATTTAGGAGAAGGGAAATATTTACTTGGAAGATAAATATGCCAAGTGGTATCATCTAAAGCCAAGAGATTAAATTATAATGGCTAAAGTTGGAGCACATGTTTAAATTTCAATAAAATATATTATGTTGACCAAAGGAATGAGATAATTGTAGAAAACCCAATTGTTAATTGAAGGGAATTGGTTCAATTACAATGAGACTTATGACACAAGTTTGGAGTAAATAAGCACAAGTTGAAAGTGGATAAGGCCAAGTACATAAATGCTTACAAGGGATGGCATAAAGTGGAGGGAGTATGGCCTAAAGCAAGTCATCATGAAGGGAGGTATGGTGCAAGGAAAGGTGTTGCAATCTCAACCATTGATGAGATCAAGGGTCAAGATGAAATATGAAGAGAAGAGGTGAGATATTTTATGAAGCCCATGCTTCATCTTTTTTGCTCATTCTCACATCCAAACAACAAAGATAGAGAGAGAGAGGAAGAGCTTGGGAAAATCTAGAGAGAAGGAGGAGAAATCTTAAGGTAAGACCTTGTGGATCCAAGTTTTAAGGCTTCCAATTTGTATAATCTCCTCTCTAATCTCTTCTTCTCCATGGAACACTATGTTTAGCAAGCAAATCTTGATCTCAAAGAGAAAGAGAGAGGAGGACCTCTAGAGAAAGGAAAAGAACTCAAGAAGGTAACTTCACAAATCCTAAAATTATGCTAGTATGTGGTTATTGTTGATGATTATGGTTGGATTTGGTTATTTTGTTGAGTTTGTAAATTTGGAAAGTGCTATTCCTAAGGGGTTATGCTGCCCAAATTTATTTGAATCATGGTTAAGAAGTGTTTAAGTGAGTTAATCAAGGATTAGAAGTGGAAAAGTACAAGTTTTAGAAGCTAAAACACAAAACTCCATTTTTCCAATTTTTGACCAATATTTCGGCCAGACCAGATCTGGTAGTAGGAGTTGGATTTTCATGAAATATATGGTTCCATTGGACTTAGTGGGAAAAAATAGGTGGGGTTACATTTTGGCACTTTTTCGGTAGAGGCCGAAAAAGCATATTTACGAAAATACCATTGAAATCACTAAATAGGGGCTGTCAAGGGTATTTTCATAATTTGACAGTGAATTTGGTAATTTCGAGCCCGGATATGGATTCCTTGGGCGAAAATAAGTCAGAATAGCCTTAGTCAAAATTTTGGGAAAACGTGCCATCAGGCCGGGTACGGCGGGGCCGGGCCGGGTTCCCGGGGGCATTTTTGTAAATTTTCACCATAGACTAATATAACCACAATAAACACTATGGAAGAGTCTAAAATGATACTTGGATAGGTTATGACCTATTTCTGGTACATTTAATATTTTAGGACCGATTTGGAGGCCGGATATGACACGTTCTTCGAGGCACATTTAAAAGAGGATTATAAAGCTTTGAGGTAGGGACATTATCCTTCATACACTATGCCATAAGTTATGTGATTGTGTGGATGCCATTGTTTTGTAAATGCACTTTATTAATAACATGATTTGCCTAGAGAGAGGCTGTTAGTGCCAGAGGTGCACTTACACTGGGAGTTGGCAGAAGTCCAACCGGTGTAGATTGTGGGGCTGGGCCCTACTCATGTATACATGACGATGATGTGTTTATATTGTTCATTAATTTGTGCATACCTTGGCGCATGACATATTTACTTTTCGTATTTTCTATGAACGATATTATGTCTCTACAGGGATTCTCCGGAATCTCACGCTATTTTTAAACAAATACCTCAACGGGTACCAGTAGGCCAAAAGGCAAAGACGTTGACATTGAAAAGTGAGTGGCACGTGTCTCGAGGTGAGGATATGAACGTGGTTATGCCTTAGTCTATGCCTTAATATTTTGGATAATTTGTAAATATTAAGTTTCCGCTGTATTTTTTGTTTTTTGTTGACGAACGACGTTGGGATTGTAAACAAATATTTTTATCAGTATAATTGTACTTTTCTGTATGCCCATTGAATTTCGTCTTTATTATTCTTTGATTATCGAAATAGAAACGGGTGTTGACATAGAGGACAAGGAGGAGGGGCCCAAAAAGGCAATAGTGCCATATCAACCCATAGAAATGGAGGAAATAGCATCGGGTTTCAGTGAAGTTTCTCTTAAGAGAAAAGCAGTGGGTGATGCAAAAGTATCGGCAAACAAAATAAGAAGGGATTTCAGTCAAGATTCGCCTGAGAGTGCTGGAAAACGTGAAAGGGCAATGGAGGAGCTAAAAAGAATAAGTGAAGCTGAGAGCCCAACGATATTTGATTACAAGTATGATAGCAATTTAAATTTTGAATATGGGTTAGTGCTGAAAGAAGTAAGGCAGATTAGACCAAAATCAAAAAGAGCTTTGTTTTCCTCTAATAAACATGATTGGAAAATAATCTTGAAACTAAAAAGGTTAAGGGATGGGGAAATTATGGAGGAGAAAGAAGAGATGGTGGTGGGTATGGAGGCTAAGGATAGTGGTGGCTGGCCTGAAACAGCCACCAGGGAGATATGAGTTGTTTAGGATGGAACTGCCAAGGTTTGGGAACTACCTTGGCAGTCCAAAACTTAAAGTTCCAATGTGCAAAATTTAAACCAATGATTGTGTTTCTTTCTGAAACGAAGATGGAGAGAAGGAAAATGAAATTTGATTTTGGAGAATACTTTGAGCCTATAAGAAGATTAGGGGGATTAGCAGTTTGGTAGGAGGAGGAGGTTCAGTTGAAAATTGGCTTTATTAGTAGATTCATTACCCACCTAGTGGAAGTGCAGATAGGAGGACGGAGTATGGGGAATATCTTAATGGTATATGGTCATAATGAGGTAGGATTAAAACAAAGGTGGTGGAATGAACTGGAAAACCTGAAGCCAGAATCTATGAAGCCATGGATAATTTTTGGGGACTTTAATGATCTTCTATATGCATCAGACAAAGAGGGAGGGCGGGAATGCAACCAGAGAAATTTGGACAGATTTATGGTGAGCTGTGGTATAATGGATCTCGATTTTAAAGGAAGCTATTTTACATGGATGAATAATAGGGAGGAGGGGGAGTTTATTCGAGAGAGGCTGGATTGAGCTGTGATCAATCCAAGATGGAGGACGCAATTTCAGAAAGGACAGGGCCTTGTTTTGGAAGCTATTGGGTCTGATCATTGCCTAATAGTCATAGAATATGAACACAATGAGACCAGAACCCCACCGCTCTTTTGGTTTGATGCAAGGTGGCTTTCTCATCCCAACTTTATGGATCTACTCAGGAAAAATTGGAAAGGAAATGCATATCAGAGGGAGTTGGTAGAGTTTGTAAGGAATTTGACTGAAATAAGAGATAAACTAAAGGTATGGAGTAGAAAAGAATTCAAGAATAGCCAGAAACATATCAACTTGCTTGTAAAAAAGGTTCAAGACTGTCTAGACTCAGAATGGATTAATGACATTGCAGTAGAGGTGAAGGAGTTGAAAAGGAGAATTGAGGAGTTATGGGAGCAAGAAGAGGAGTGTTGGGCACAAAAGGCAAGAATAGAGTGGCTCAAATGTGGGGATAAAAACTCCAAGTTTTTTCATATAACCACTATCAGAAGAAGATATAGAAACAAGATAACAAGGGTGAAGGGAGCAAATGATGAGTGGTTGGAAAATGAGAAGGAGGTTGGAGAACACTTTGCGGAATTTTATAAGTCACTTTTCTCAACAATGGGACAGAAAGACTATAAGGATGTTCTGGATAACGTGGAGAAAACCATATCTGAGGAAGAGAACCAGATTCTAATGGCGGAGATCAAGAGGGAAGAAGTAAAGAAAGCAATATTTCAATTGGGTGGACAAAAGGCACCTGGCCCAAACGGTTTTACAGGACTGTTTTATCAAAAGGCTTCGGAAGTCATTGGCGACCAGGTATGTTCTCTTGTTAAATCTTATTTTGAGAATGGTTTCCCACTAAATGAGGTGAACGAAACAGATTTAGTTTTGATCCCAAAGATTGAGTGCCCAGAAACAGTGAATGACTATAGACCCATTAGCTTATGTAACTTCTCATACAAAATTTTCTCCAAAGTTATGGCCAATAGATTGAAACCTCTCCTGAATAAAATAATAGATGAGAGTTAGAGAGCACTTGTTCCTGGTAGATTGATCCAGGATAACATTGTCATTGTACATGCGATCTTTCACCACACGAAATTAAAGAGACAAGGCCAGAGTGAAATAACACTTAAACTTGATATGAACAAAGCTTATGATAAGGTAGAGTGGGACTTTTTGTGTAGTACTTTGTTGTAGATAGGGTTTTGTAGTGCTTGGGTGGATAGGATTTACTGATGTTTGAATTATGTCAATTTTTTGGTTATGATGTCGAGAAAAAGAATATAGAGAGTACAGCCACAGAGGGGTTTGAGACAGAGTGATCCCCTTTCCCCTTATCTATTTATTATCGTTAATAATGTCTTATCTAAAATGATTGAGAAAGAAAAAGAGAGGGGGGAGTGAGGGGAATATTTGTTAATAGAAAAAACCCTGAGATTACTCATAGTTTCTTTGCTGATGATTCGGTCTTCTTCCTCCAAGCCAACCTGGACTACTGTAGGAATCTGAAAAATACAATCACCAAATATTGTGAGGCCTCTGGTCAAGCAATAAATTTGGGCAAATCATGTTTATACTTCTCAAAGAACACTCCAAGAATTATAAAAGAAGTGGGGCATATATTTCATATTCATGCAATGGACACACCTGAGAACTATCTGGGGCTACCAATCATTTAGGGTAGATCCAAATCCCAAGTACTAAATTTTGTGCTAGATAGGGTAGAGAAACAAGTCCAAGGGTGGAGGAAAAAATTCTTATCTACTGTAGGTAGGGAGGTCCTAGTCAAATCAGTAGCTAATTTCATACTTGTATACTCAATGTCTTGCTTCTTATATCCTAAGAATGTGTTAAAAAGAATGGATGGTATTATATCCAATTTCTGGTGGAATGGGGAAACAAAAAAAAAAGAAAATCCATTGGATATCTGTGGAAAAAATGAAGAGGCGTAAAAGGGAAGGGGGGTTAGGATTTAAGGATTTTGAGGCCTTTAACTTAGCTTTAATGGCCCAGCTAGGTTGGAGAATATTAAAATTCCCGAATCAGAGCTGGGTAAAACTGCTGAAAGCTAAGTATTTTGCTAAATGCTCGTTCCTGGAGGCAAAGAAAGGGAGGGCATGATCCTAGTTATGGGCAAGTATCATTGAAGGTAGGAAGGTAATTGAAAATCATGTGTTGAGAGGGATCAGAAATGGGAGAAAAAAGAAGGTATGGAGGGATCCATGGCTTGGGGATATTCCAAGGAATAGATTAAGATCACCATGCCCACATGAGAGTTTTAAAGATCTAAAATTGGCAAACTTAATATAGGGAGAGGGTTGGAATTTACTATCAATTGAGGGATGGATAACACCGGTGGAGAAGGAGGCGATAGTCAACACAATCCTAGGCCCTAGGAACTGAGAAGATAGATGGATTTGGAATAGGGGGAGGAAGAGTGAATACACGGTCAAGGAAGGATATGAAAATGCCCAAAAGAATGTATTAGGAATGGCGGAGAACATCTCAGAATCATCCAACAATGAAGATAAGAGGATGTGGAAGGAGCTGTGGAATCTGAAAATGCCTCCAAAAATCAGAAATTTCATGTGGAGACTAAGTTCAAATGTTGTTCAAACCTTTCAAAACTTGTGTAGGAGGAATTGTAGCGTAGCGAATATATGCTTGATTTGTCAAGACAATGCTGAAACTGTTGAACATCTGTTTTTTGGATGCGAATGGGCTAAAAGAACATGGTTTAGTAGTATGTTTTCGCTCAGAATGGAAGAATTTAACAATCTAAATTTTAAGCAATGGGTAATGTGGTGTCTATGTGAACAAAACTTTTATGATTGGCATATGGCAATGATAGCTATGATAATAAAGCTGCAGTATGCTTTACAGTTAGAGACTCAAATGGGTGGCTTTTAGATGGTGGTGTTAGGATAATAAATGCTAAATCTATACTAATGGCTGAAAGTATAGCATTACTGGATGCATTTCGGTATGCCCAGGTGAATCAACTCTCAGATGTCCAATTTGAATCAGACAACCAAAATTTGATAAAGTATCTCTCAAAGGAATCTAATCCAAATGATTGGAGATGTTGTAATATCCTTGAAAATATTATGGAATCAAGGAAACTAATCAGAAACCATTCGTGTATTTGGGTTTCCAGGCAGGCAAATTTAGTAGCCGATTGGGTTTTTAAAACTGCATTAGGAGGGTCTTGCCCGCTGGACTGGGTAACACGATCGCCGAAGCATTTGCAATGGCTTTTGGAGAAGGACGCTAGCAATTTTTTGAGAGCCCCTGATTGATGATAGGAGGGGTGTGTAATTATAGTATAGTATAGAATGTAATACTCCCTCCCTCTGGTTCTAATTATAAGACAAAGTTAACTTTTTAAGAGAAATTAAGGAAGCCAATTAAATCACTTTAGAGTATTTATATTTTTAGTATCTTTAGATTATATATCAGTTTATTAATCAAATTAATTAGTTTGAAGAAAAAAATATAAATATAAATATTCTAAAGTGATTTAATTGGCTTCCTTAATTTCTCTAAAAAAGTTAACTTTATCTTATAATTAAGACCGGAGGGAGTAGTTAATAGTAATGCGGTGACTATAGATTGTACTTGACTTTATGTGTGTGTTTACTTAATAATGATAGGTTCTGTTGGCAAAAATAAAAAGGGAAAATCACTGTCAGGTCCCATGGAAGTAAAATATTGTCAAAAAAGTCCCAGGAAAAACTGAAATATCTGAAAAGTCCCTAGGGACTTTTCAGATATTATTTTCCAATGTAAAAAGACACACATGCCCTAATGAAAAT
Source organism: Inga laurina (assembly GCA_963855925.1). Classification (NCBI taxonomy): domain Eukaryota; kingdom Viridiplantae; phylum Streptophyta; class Magnoliopsida; order Fabales; family Fabaceae; genus Inga; species Inga laurina. The sequence goes on from OY979708.1 coordinate 60,889,614, forward strand.
TTAAACTCTTCTTCTTCAATACGAAAGAGAGACCAGAGCGGTAGAACCCGAAAACTCTTCTTCTTCAATACGAAAGAGAGACCACAGCGGCAGAACCCGAAATCGCAGAGGGCCAAATCGTGTTCCAGAGAGGCATTTGAAAAACGAACTTCTGCCTTCTCCGTTGTCGTGCGGTGGCGTGCGGTGCGTGGCCGTCGTTGTGCCGTCATTCGCTCAGCGTGTCCGTCGCTGGTGGTCCGGCCGTTTGCCCTCGCTCACCGTCGGTGCTCCCTTCGTTCGCCGTGCGTGTCCGTTGCTGGTCGGCGTCTTGTGGCCGTGTGTGGGTGCTCGTCTTGCAGTCGGCGGCGGCTGCGTCTCCGTCGGTGGTGTCTGGCGCCCAGAGTCGTCCGGCGTTCCTCCACTTCGAGACTCCATCGGTGCTCCAATCGAAGGCGGCATTCCCGCCGATGAGTGAAAGAAATCACTGTTTCTCAATAATTTTGTTGTTGGATTTAGGATTTAGGACTTTGATTTAAGTTGTGTAATTTTCTTCTAACAAAAATGGCATTTTGAGAGATGATTGTGAGGGTCGTTACTTCCCTCGTCGGGTATCTGTGTAGTTGGGCGTATGCTTCCCGTTGGAGAGGACTTTCTCTCTTCCCGGCTCTACTCAATTACCTTGCACATCAAATGACTGATAACTGAATGTCTTCTTCGGTCGAGTAACTACATCCCTCTCTTCCTACCTTTCCCTATGGGTCGAGCTAAGAACATCATCTTTCCTCATTGCAATAAAATCTTCTTTCTTTTCTTAATGTCCCAATAATCCAAAAGGATACAAGCTTATCAAGGCCGAGTCAGAAAGCTTTGTTTGTAGAGTCTCTTTCAGTTCAGGTCTTGAATCATTTGGATAAATTTGGGAAGGAGAAAGACTATAAGGCTAAGAGAAGCTTGGCATATATGATTAGTTTGATAGGAAGATTGGGCCCGCCCCATTTCCTACCCCCTTTATTTACCAAAGAAAAAAAAAATGGCATGATCTACATTTAGCTCCATATTGTAGGTAGTAATTGGTTTTGGTTTTTTTATAGATGCTTGTTCATACGGCATTAATCTATACCTCTTCAATGTTAACTTGTTTATATTGCGCCTTTACTGTTTATAGTCTCTGCAGCTTTATTGTGCACCGTTTGTTGACTTCCACTGATAATACTGAGTTGTTTTGTGATAAAACTGAACTGTGTGGACTTAGGTTAGAGTTTTGGTGCAGTGACTTGAATTTGTTGTCAAAATGTGGATGTTTGCTGAACGGTATATTCCAAAGCTTTGCATTTGCTGAAATTCTGTACACTTTGTTGAGTTTAGTGAAATTTCTGATATGAGCTTACTTGTCAAAATTTGCATTTGACATACATATTGACTGCCATGGTAAGTTGTGTGACTTTAGGTGCATGTACTGAAATTTCAAAATTTTGGGCAGTGTTGGAGGTGAATCTGATTTGTGACAGTGGAATTTACTGGTTATAAGCTATGCAAAGCAGTAGTCTCTTGGTGGCACCAAACTAGTGTTGTGTTGGAGTCATTTTAGATTATTGTTTTTGATATTGAGTTTTAATTTGCACATGAAAATAGTTTGAATCAGTGGACTGTACTCTGTGTTAAAGCTCTTGTTACTGAGTTTTGGAAGGATTGGATTAATTATTATGTTTCTGGTTAAGTAAGAAATGACGAACAAAAGAAAAAGGGAAGATAAAGAAGAAGAGAGGCAGCCAAAAGTGTCATCATATGTATTGTTCACGCAAGAGTATTACCAGAACAAGAAGAAAAAGAATGAGCCGAAAAGGCCTTTTAAAGAGGAGAGTAAGTCGGTAAAAGAAGCTTGGAACGCTTTGAAAGATGATGAGAAGGAGAAATATAAGGAGAGGGCAAAGAAATTAAGGAGAGGGGAAAAAGGGAAAAAATATGTGGTTCCATTCCTTACTCGGTGTGCCCCTAATCAATTTATAGAGGTGTGCAAAAGTTTGAAGAACAGAGAAGAGCGGATGGAACGGTTAAAGAGAGTTGGATTTGATAAGTTGGTCAACATAAGCTGCTCACAAATCCCTCGAGACTTATGTGGGCAGTTTATGGGTGCATTTGACCCTCCAACCAACAATGTTTCCATTCGAGGGAGGTCACTCCACATTCGCTCGGAAGATGTAACAGAATTTATGGGGTTACCGTGTGTGGGGGAGGACATTGAAAGAAATGTGATGAATGATGACAAAGATTTTCAACAATTAAAAACATTGTATGGGACAGTGCCATATAAGACAATTGGGAAATGGCTGATTGAAAGAGAAGATGATGCAGATTTTGAATTTCTCTTTATTATGTACGCATTGGGCACGTTGTTGTGTCCCGGAGCCGGTGTTAAGGTGAGTGACCGAGTGTTAAAGGTGATGGTGGCTACAAAGCCAGCTTTTGGAGACAATGATTGGGCTACCTTTGTGTTGAGTGAACTTTCAAATTCAGTTGGACAATACAAGAAAAAAGTGAGCAAAGGGAAAGCTTCAGGAAAAATCAACGTTGGAGGATGTATATATTTTCTTATGGTAAGTTCAATATCAGTTTTCATTGTATAATGATTCCTAAAGTTCTGCATTAAATGTTGACATTTACTTATGTTAAGTTGTTATTCACATTGTATGCAGGTTTTTTGCTTACAAAAATTTCCCCTCGATGAACTACAAGCCTCTAAAAATGACGAAGCAGTACGATATTGGAATGATAAAAACGTGAAGAAGAGAGTGCAAATAGAGAGGCACAGCAACCAAGGGTTGCTACATTCCGTGGGGCAAGTAGTTGGGGGTCCGGCCTCGGAATTGCATCAGCAGAATATTATAACACACCCGGTAAGTGATGAACTTTGATGTGAGGTTTACATACTTTGCATATTATTGTCACTAATATTTCCCTCATAATTTGTAGGAATTGAAGAGAACATATGAAAGAATTATGTCAAGGGTGGTGTCAATTGTTCAAGAGGAATTGGTTTCCCTTGAGGCAAGGTTGTTAGGGGGGAGAAATGGATGCAGGGGCAGAAATTGATGAACAGTCATCGTCAGAAAATGACGATGAACAATCCTCCTCAGGAAGTGAAGCTGAAAAGGCTGCCATACGAAAAGGAGATGATGAAGTTTGGACCATACATGAAGAAGATGGGTCAGAGGAAGATAATGAAGGTGAAGCTAATAGGTCAGCCAACGAGGGGAAAGATGAGTGTTCTGAAGATGTACTAAAGGGAGAAGAAGAAGTACAATTGAGAAAATCGACAAGGGTAAAAAAACCTGCTCTTGTCTCTCCCTGGGTGACAACCATGACTAAGAAAAGAACGAAAGATGACAAGCACAAGGAAGCTTTATTCCAGCTGTGCACAACGAGACCCAACAAAGAGGATACACGAGAGTAAGTAATTAAATGTCTACTATCTATTTCTAGTTGAAGAACTCCTACTGACTGGAAAATGCTTGTTTGTGTAATAGGCTGTTTGTGGAAATGTATGACTATTTCGTCACACGAGGCGAACTATATTGTCTCCGTGAAAGGGGGTGGATTAATAATAGGGTATGTTACATATACATTGACAAGAACTGATACTTTGTTACTTTAGTATGATATTCACTAACTTCTCAGCTATTTTTTCTCAGTTTATGTCAATGGTCGCAAGGACATTAGTGGGGGATCAATTACAGAACTCTAGTCGCATCAGTAGACACATCTTTTCATCAGAGTTGATGGAAAAAATGTCGTCTGACCCGAAGAAGTGGTCCTGGCAAGCGCATGAATATGAGATCCTTCCTGAGCATATTCGATACAACATTGGGGATTGCGACTTAATCTTTGCTCCTACATTGCGGCTTGATCACTGGTTCTGTTATGTGTTGGATACCAAGACATTGCGTTTCTCTGTCCTTGACTCGCTGGTTGACCAGCTCACATATTCAAGATTGCAAAAGAGGGAAGAAGATGCACTTTTAGAGGATGAGAAGACAAGTAAGAAGAAGAAATTGAGCCAAAAGCAACAAGAAGAATTGCGTGGCAAGGAGCGGTTGGCAAGCCAGTGTGTAAGCACTCCAACTTAAGTTTATGCTTTATTTTGTAAATGTTGTTCTTGCTGTGTTGTGTAATGTCAACATTATTTGCTTCTTGCAGAGAGATTGCATCATTAGTGTACTTCGCAGGGTTAAACCAGAATTATTTGGCAAAGGAAGACAAATACCTAAAGACATCAACTGGCCAAAAGTGCATGTCCAAGCTGACATGTTAGTATTACCTTTTTTTTGTTGCTCAATACTTTGAAATGGTTGGTTGTGTTTCATATCGTTTGTTCCTTTCTGTTTGCAGCGATTCGTGTGGCGTCCATGTTCTTTCATGGTTATTCGGTTGGGATGGCTCGGTACAGGACAAAGGGGGGTATACGATGCCTAAGTTGCCTCCTGAACAAATTCGGCAGATTAAGGTCGATTCGTTATGGTGGCTTGTGACACATGACGGGAACATACATGCCAAAAAGGTCCTGTCCATTGTAGGTGGCAAGAAATAAATGCAGGGGAATAGAGACAAGTAGCATTTGTGATGTTATTATGTACATATGTTGCTATTTTGTGGGTCCTTCGAGAACCTTATGTCTTTGTGTGACTATTTTGTCATTGTAGGAAGGGAAATCATGCAATGCTTTTTTGTTTACTGCCATGTTTAGGTGACAAGGAAATATTTTCAACTGGTTACGGCTATTGCACAACTGCATATGCCTTCTTGTACAAGTTGTAACATTTAAGTAATAGGGTGTTATTACAATGGTGATTTTTACAAGTCTTCAAGCGTTTATTCACAACAGGTTATATGGGTTTAACAACCTCCAACACGATTTTTTTGCAGAAGAAGTTTTCTTACGTTATGAATAATGTGTTGTTTACAAGTCCTAAAGTGTGTATTAACAATTTGATGAGTTCGTTTTACAACTTCAAGGTGTGGCGATTTGCTTTTGCTTCGCCACAGCGCAACAACAGCAAAATGACATGAAAAATGGCCTTTTCTGACCTCGTTCGCTGTTGGTACGCCCCAGCGAACCAGCAGCGATTACACATGAATTCTGTTTTACAACCGTTCAAGCGCTGATTTACAACCCTGAAAGCGTTCATTTACAACCCTTTGAGTTCAATTAACAACCTCCCCCTCGTTTGTGTCTGACAACGTTAATTGAACTCAAAGGGTTGTAAATGAGATATTTACAACCCTTAAAGCGTTCATTTACAACCCTTTGAGTTCAATTAACAACCTCCCCCTCGTCTGTGTCTGACAACGTTAATTGAACTCAAAGGGTTGTAAATGAGTTATTTACAACCCTTAAAGCGTTAATTTACAACCCTTTGAGTTCAATTAACAACCTCCCCCTCGTCTGTGTCTTACAACGTTAATTGAACTCAAAGGGTTGTAAATGAGATATTTACAACCCTTAAAGCGTTCATTTATAACCCTTTGAGTTCAATTAACAACCTCCCCCTCGTTTGCCTCTTACAACGTTAATTGAACTCAAAGGGTTGTAAATGAGATATTTACAACCCTGAAAGCGTTCATTTACAACCCTTTGAGTTCAATTAACAACCTCCCCCTCGTCTGTGTCTGACAACGTTAATTGAACTCAAAGGGTTGTAAATGAGATATTGACAACCCTTAAAGCGTTCATTTACAACCCTTTGAGTTCAATTAACAACCTCCCCCTCGTCTGTGTCTTACAACGTTAATTGAACTCAAAGGGTTGTAAATGAGATATTTACAACCCTTAAAGCGTTCATTTACAACCCTTTGAGTTCAATTAACAACCTCCCCCTCGTTTGCCTCTTACAACGTTAATTGAACTCAAAGGGTTGTAAATGAGATATTTACAACCCTGAAAGCGTTCATTTACAACCCTTTGAGTTCAATTAACAACCTCCCCCTCGTTTGTGTCTTACAACGTTAATTGAACTCAAAGGGTTGTAAATGAGTTATTTACAACCCTTAAAGCGTTAATTTACAACCCTTTGAGTTCAATTAACAACCTCCCCCTCGTCTGTGTCTTACAACGTTAATTGAACTCAAAGGGTTGTAAATGAGATATTTACAACCCTTAAAGCGTTCATTTATAACCCTTTGAGTTCAATTAACAACCTCCCCCTCGTTTGCCTCTTACAACGTTAATTAAACTCAAATGGTTGTAAATGAGATATTTACAACCCTTAAAGCGTTAATTTACAACCCTTTGAGTTCAATTAACAACCTCCCCATCGTCTGTGTCTTACAACGTTCTCTGACGTTAAGTGTTGGCAAAGCGTTCATTTACAACCCTTAAAGCGTTCATTTACAACCCTTTGACTTCAATTAACAAGCTCCTCCCATCGTTTTCTCACCGTAACTATTACAAGTTGAGCTATTTATAACCTGTAAAGCGTTCATTAACAACCCTTTCAGTTCCTTTCACAACCTCATCGCGTGACTGCAGCAGTACTTCTGATGCAAATTTTCATAACAGCTGAATTGTAGCATATTTTATCAAGTGGTTGGTTGGTTGTTTGCCTATTGTATGAAGTAAGTTAGACACATGCACAAGTGAATAGTAAGTCCCCCATGACTTTATAAAGTGCACACCTCACCACTGTCACCTAACGAACCTATGATTTTAACCACTTATAATGCCTAATTTATTTAAATTCCTGCTGCAAAAATTTGACAGCAACTGATGAAAATTTTCACAACTCCTAATGTATGTTTTCACAACATACTGAGTTTTGTTCACAACTAATGCAACTGATGCAAATTTAAACAACGCATGCAACCTAATTTTGCAACTTTCTGACAGTGCATGTCACAACTTAGTAGCATATCAGATCCACATATCAATTTACATTGAAATATTAAGTTGTATGAGTAAGGGGGTATTTTCGCCTACTCATTTAACTTAATATCAGACTATTTGTGTTTAACTACACCAACATCCGGACCCGTTCAAAAACCAATACGGGTCACAGGAAGGCACCAGTTAATGGTGTATATATACATAATCCAAAATAAGTAGCTAACAAAAGAAAGTACATAATCCATCGTTTTAGGTTGGATTTGGATTTTTGCAAGTCCTCACGGAGTGCCCAACCTCATGACATCGCCCACAATGATAAAGCTTCTTGTTTTGAAACTGAGATTCCCTTCTTTTTCTTTTCGGCCTCCCTGCCAGCCTTGTAGTTGTTGGTGGATCCAAGAATGTTTGTGTCAGCAAATGTGTGACAGTCGGAGAATCAGCTCGTGGACAATCATGTGTTGCAACTGGTCTCATGGTGTTTCCATATATTTTCTCCTGTGCTTCCACTTTCAGCCAATCATGTACAAATGTGTACACATTACCATTGAGTACCTTAATTGCTGCACAAGCATGGGCACAAGGTATTCCACTCATTTGCCATGCTAAACATGTGCATTTTCTTTGAGCAAGATCTACATTGACATAAATTGTCGCTTCACCACATCTAGTTCGCACCGAAAAGTTATGGTCTCCATAATATACTGCATCCATATTTTCCGCATAGGTAACATGCTGCAGCACTTTCTCTTCAACATTGGGTCCAACTCCATTTTTCCAATTGGCCATTGCCATCTTGCTTGCAAGCAATTTCCGTGCCAATTTGTCCCGATGCTCATGAATTAGTATTGACACGCTATGCTTCCTCTCTTTCAACATCCATGCATTTAACGTTTCCGCAATATTCATGGTTATGTTATCCCACCTATTGAAAGGAAACTTGCTCAGAGCCCATTTGTCAACATCCCCATTGGTCTCCACCCATTGTGCCAATTGTGGATTGAACAATCTTAATTTTCCCATTGCACTTATAAAGTCCTCATCCAACCTTGCATAGGCAATTGCATCAAGAAGCTTGAGTGCAGTCTCTTTGGTAGTCGCCGATGTACGTGCTCGACCTCTATTGATTTTCAAGAACTCTGCACTATAATTTTCCTTCACATGCCTGTAGCAATAGCCATGTCGCTCGCTGCCAAATATTTCTTTAACAGCACCGATAATTGCATTATTGCGATCTGACACTATGGTTATCATGATTGATCCTATTATTTCTTTCAAATTGAGTAGAAACCAAAGCCATTCATCATATGTTTCACCGCTGACAATGGAATATGCTAAGGGAAACATTTGGTTGTCTGCATCGTATGCACAAGCTGACAACATTGTTCCCTTATAAGGGCCACTTAGATGACAACCATCTATATAAACAATGGGTCGACAACCACCTATAAAACCTTTAACCGAGCAACCATAAGCAATAAATACCCGCTCAAATCTATTGTTAGATGAGCCTTCCCATTTTGCAACTGTGTCTGGATCACTTTCAATCAATCTATCACATATCCAAGGAATTGCTTGATAAGAGTCTTCTACTCGTCCATTTAATTCCTTTAACGCTCTTTCTTTTGCCCTATATGCTTGAGGGTAGTTCAGTCGCACCCCATACTCTCTGTACAAGTCTGCTTGAATTTCATTGGAAGTCTTATCGATATTGGACCTTAAATCATCCATTACGATTGATGATGTCAATCTCGACCTGTTTGGATGCCAGACAATTAGGCTGTCCTGTGCATGGTGAATGTGTTCACTTTTGTATGTTCGAATCGTTAGAAACTCTGTATCTTAATGTTCTCCTGATGAATAAGCACCCATGTACCACGGACAACCACTAACCTTGCACTTCACAATTATCTTCTGCTTATTATTCTTCACAAATTGGTATGAAAACTTGTGTGAAATAATGTATTTGTAAAATGTCTGACGAAGGCTCATACCATTCGGAAATATTTGTCCTTCTCCAACAATTAAATCCTTCCATTTGGTATGATTCATTCCCGGTATGGGCATTGGCACCAATTGAGTACAACATTCCAATGATGGGACATCTTGACTTTCATTTAACAAAGGCGGTGGGGACATACACAATCCTCCAGCACCTACAAACATTTGATCAATCCTGCAATAAATGACAAGTTAGACTTCTCTTTTGCATAATTAAGTTACAACAAATTACTTTTCTTAAGATAACTCGACTTACACTTCTTGCTCTTCCATTTGACCATTAAATGTTGGGACTGTATTCTCATCATCACCATCGTCTTCAATGTACACATCGTCTTCAATGTACACATGACCATATTGTTCATTATATTTCATAAAATGATCCACCCCTTCATCGTCTACAAGATCCACAAATGTTGATGTATCAATAGAAACTTTGAATTTCACTTGAATTTCATTACTTTCATTTCCCGTTATAGATGATATGATTCGTAGCAACTCCTCATATGTTGTACTTTCCTTTACGCATCTTGTTCTTACCATACCACCAACATATTGCATTTCATCTCCTCCGACATTTAAAAACTTCCCCCCCACATGAATGAAACACAATAGATTCTTCCCAGAACTAGTTGCCATCTTTCATGATAATCTGCACCATGAAGTTCGTATTAACAACTTCCAAAGCTATATTAACAACTGTATATGCACATATTAACAACACTTCTTTTACAATCATATAATCAAACAAAGCACAATCACATTCAATGACTCCCACTTTAAACAAAGCCATACCTTTGTTGGGTTTCCAAACAATAGGCCTTTCTCTCTATTACATTGCCTTAAAACTTAAAAACATATCACAGTTTTTGTATTTACAACTAAAACTGTTATATTCACAACTACTACTGCACGAATTAACAACTACTTAAGCTATTTACATATCACCCTTTTCACATCAACCCACCACCATGAGAATCAACTTTTCCCACGTCAAACGTCCAACTTTCTCTGTTTTGTTCCACAATAACAGAGCATTATGACACCCAAAGCCATTTGCTGTATTAACAACCACTTCAGTTATATTAACAACACCAACTGCACGAATTAACAACAATTAAATTCCTTCCCATATCACAATTTTTACAGCACCCCACCAACCTGAAAATCAGCTATTCCCACTTTAAAGGTATCATTTCCTCTGTCACCTCCCCAAAAAACAGAGCACTATCACATTAACACTACCCAACCTTATTCAAACCCCAACTACAACGCTCAAGCTCATAACTTTACCTAAATCATGTCATTACTCATCTACCTCCTACCACTTTGTCCACTATTGCCACCAAGCACCAATCTTTCACCATCATTCAATTTCACTTTATCCAAATATCACATAGAACCAAAATCAAAAAATTCAGTTTCGTGTTCTACCTCGGTTCCAGTACGTGGAGCTTGCAAATTTGATCATTTACCAAGAACTTCAACATTACACTTGATCCCTTCAATCTTGGAGTTCACACCAATCCCTTTCGCGTCGTTTCTGTGTCTCCGGAAAAAAACTTGCGCCTTCCCTCCTCTTTCTGAAGCTTCTACTTTTACATTAACAAGAGGGGCATGTGTGTCTTTTTACATTGGAAAATAATAGGGACTTTTCAGATATTTCAGTTTTTCCTGGAACTTTTTTGATAATATTTTGCTTCCATGAGACCTGACAGTGATTTTCCCAAATAAAAAAGGAACTAAATTAAAGTATAATTCAAAACTTTAGATCACCAAACATAGGTTTAGTTTTTTCGTTTTTTCAATTTTTGTGTAGTTATTAGGGGACTACTATCTAACTAGCCCTACCTGGGAACTATAATAAGAAACAGGGTGTTCGCTGATTGGACAAGCACACTCGCCTTTCTCAATTTCATATCGATTTCTCAGAAATGGAGAACAAAAGCACCATAACGAGCCGCCTTCAGGCTGTAAAGCACAAGAGTGGCAAGTCCTATAATCACTTAGCTGAGGAGACGGGACTCACCAATGTCTATGTTGCTCAACTTCTCAGGCGTCAAGCTCAGCTCAAGCCTGAGACTGCCCCTAAATTGCGGGCAGCGTTGCCTGACCTACCCGATGATCTTGTTCATGAGATGATGAAACCCCCCAAGAGGTCTTTTGACCCTAATCTTACCCAAGAACCCACTGTCTACAGGTACAAACCCCTTTATTAGATTTTCTGGGTCTCCTCGAATTTTTCCCTTCTGAGATGAAAATCCTAATGTATTGTGCCTAGCCTTCAAATTTGAGTCCTTTTTTGGATTATTAGGTTTAGGGGTATTCCTGGATTTTGACTGGGTTTAATAATCTGCCCATTTAATCTTAAACAAGCCTGCTACATATAGAACTTTACTCATAGGATTCTTGCGACAAGTCTTAAGATAGCTGTTTGGGTCAAATATCAGTCTTAATCAATGATCAAGGTGGTGTTAAGTGAACATACTCTTGTTCTTGTGGACGAAGTGAGTATTGGCAGTGACAAATTACTCCCTCCGGGGTTACCTAATTTGATTAGATTAGGGTTACCTAATTTGATTAGATTAAGGAAATTAGATAAATTAATTAATATTACTCCTCTAGTCCTCAATATAAGACATATTTTCTTAATTTTCTTAATATAAGACATATTTTCTTAATTTGATTAAATTAAGGAAGTTAGTTAACATGACATGTAATTTCTAAAACATTCTAGCCATCTTCTTTAATTCCCTCTCCTCCTTGATTATATTGAGACTTTGAGAGAGCATCAATAGGGGTAAATTAGGAAAACATTGATAGATATGAAAACTATCTTTATATTTAAGACCAAAATCGACTTCCCAAATATGTTTTATATTAAGGACCGGAGGAGTACATGTATTTTCTAAAACACCCTAGTTCTCTTCTTTAATTTCCTTATTCGCTCTCCTCATTGATTATTGTTGAAGGAGTATCAATAGGTAAATTAAAAAAAGATTGGTAAGTATGAAAACTATGTCTTATACGTAGAACCAATATTAACTTCCCAAGTATATCCTATATTAAAGACCAGAGGGAGTATTTTGATAGGTTAAAAATGTAGGAAATAATTATCATGAGTTTTTTCTGATGTATTGGATGGAAACCATTTCTGTGGTATAAATGTGTACAATAATACTAGTAAAGTAATGGTTACTCTGAAGGGCATTGAGCAATCTGATAGTTTGAATTATAAGCTCTGGTTATTTTAGTTCTTGTTGTTGTTGGGTTATGTTGATCTCCTATTTTCTAGGTTGAATGAAGCTGTTATGCATTTTGGTGAAAGCATCAAGGAAATCATCAATGAGGAGTTTGGAGATGGGATGTAAGTTCTGATCTATATATTATGGTGTGGTTTTGATCTATGTTACAATGACCTTTTTTCTATTACATCTGATGAATATTTTATATTACTTTTTTCTGTATATTTCTATCATTGAAGAGGCTCCTGCTTTATAGGTAAATATCATAACGGAATTTTTAGTTTCTAAGAAATGTTCGTTTTAGTTCCAGAAATTAATCCCTTCTAGTTCCAATCCGAGTTACTTTATCACTGTTAGTTAGGCTCTTTTCCTGTTCTAACTAGTTTTATATGATGATCTTGCTGTGGAATTTGCATATAGTAAGCTTGTTGTTAAATAATAAATACAGTTGTGTACAAGAGATGTTGCTTGGTGAGAAAACATGGTTTCTGGTTGTGATTCAGGTGAAGATACACAGGCACACATATATGTATATGTTTATGTGTATATATATCTTTATTGAAGTTTGACATGTCCATGTCTGTGTCATGTTTTGTAATCTATGGGGTATGATTTTTATGTTTATGTGGATTTTGTGCTTGATGTAGGAATGGCTCATACTTGTCAGCCATGACCACGTTGAAAGATCATTTAATGTAGTTGAAACGATAAAATTTTGGGTTGTTCGATCAAATAAGGGAAACTCGTTGGAATTCATAACTGTCTCAATTTGTTTTTTCATTGTCTAAATATTCAAGAATTAAGACCACTCTAGTGCTCCCTTTTGCCAGGCATAAATTAAACCAACAATTAGGATACGTACATGCAATTAAAACTTCTATAAATATGGTTACCCCCGACACATCAAAACTCATTGCTCATGGACAAAAGAAAAAAAAAAAACCATTTCAACATCAAAGACAGCAAAAACTAGAGCAAACATATAATAACGGATTCTAAAATGTAACCAAGTATCTCCATAATTTAGGGTTTTTTTTCTCCAGTTTCCTTTTATTTTCAAAAAATATGAACATTTTGCAAAAGATGGGGCTGATGGAACATAATATTGTTGAGTTTATCAACCACTATCCCAATATGATGTTGAGAATACTTATAATGTTGGAGTTGGTAAAACACGCCATGACCAATTCATCAACTGTTCTTGTCTGCAAGTGCTAGCTTGAAATTTTTTCTCTCTTACTGTTCATTTATTATGCAGTATGTCAGCTATAGATTTCTACTGCTCGGTTGACAAAGTTAAAGGTGTCGATGGGAAGGATCGTGTGGTGGTAACATTTGATGGGAAATATTTGCCATACACTGAGCAGGTCTGTTGCTGCACATTTATTTCTCCTAAATGGATTTTGCTGCAGAGAACAAATATCTATTGAAAGACTGATTAAAAAAAAGAAAACAGTATAAAAAATTTCTTTCCATACTGAAAGACTATTGTCAAAGCTGATGCAGAAAGTTAAGTAGACATTATACCATACTGAATGAAAACATCTCATTGTCAATTAGTTCATATTGAAAAATGGGCCGTCAATCTTAGTACTCCCTCTGGTGCTTAATATAAGACAATTATGCATCATCAGTTCACAAATTAAGTATACTGACAATTATGCATCTGATTTACACTAATATTGTTACATAATTAATGTCCTTTAGTAATGTTTTATGTACCTTTGGAATTTCTTGATGGGCACAGAAATCAGAGCACATGGTTTCCAGAGGAAGGCTTCCGGGAAGTCAATGAGTATCTTCATGCAAATTCCCTTGTAGTGTTGCCTATAGACATGGGAAGAGAATAATGAAATCATTACTATGTATATTTATTTATATTATATGGTTCTGTGGATATATACTTGAGAAATCTATTCTATGTTGGTTTAATACCAAATTTGTTTTGTATGGTGTGTTTTAGTAATTTTTTTCTTTATTGTATCAGATCACTGGTTTTCAGGGAAGCTTCCATTTTCTATTTCTGAATATGATTTGGAAGAATTATCATAAAAGCAACACCACCTTGAGTTCTTATATGATGGCCAAAGTAGTTTCTGAGTCAGACTTGTGTGTGTGGCAGGTGAAAGGAATAAAAAGGACGAGAAAATTTCATAAAAATACCTCGAACTGTTAAAATCCCAAATCAGTTTTATTTACTACACTTTATTATCTATTTACCACACTTGGTGAGTAATTGACCACACTTTTTTTTTTTTTTTTTGAAATTCTGAAGGTATTTAATTGCAATTTTTCTATACAAGATACTTTCATAAAATTGTTTGTAGAAGGAAAGCTAGTAATTTTGTCAGGTGCATTAAGAAAAGCTTAGGTCACTGAACGGGCAATCCAGAAAAAATTCAGATGTTAGCTTGGAATCACTTTAATGACATACTTCTCCGATTTTGAATATAGCACATATTTGAGAAGTCGATATTGATTTTAAATATAATACTTATTTTTTATATTTGTCAATCTTTTTCTAATTTATCCCTATTTATGAAAGAAGATGATTATAATGTTTTAGAAAATATATGTTATATTAACTAACTTAATCAATTTTCTTAATCTAATCAAATTAGATAATTATATCTTATATTAACAACAGGAGGAAGTATTTTCTATGAATACTTAATCTTGTTTCTCAGATATTTCCTTTTCCTTATGAATTCCCTGGATGCTCAGAATCATTTCAAAATCAATTCACTAAATTCAACAAATATCTAATTAGTTCAGTGTCCTGAGATTTCAAAATCTTGTAAATTTACACCTCTTTCCTCAGCCACCTCACTACTTATTAGTGTTTTTTTTTTCGCCATCACACTACTTATTAGTGTATTACTTTGCTAGTTTGTTCATTACTTGTATACTCTAGAAGCGTCACCCCATATATACTCTAACGAATTAAAATACAATAAATTATCTCATTTTAATCTTACATGGATGATAAGTCTTTTGGAAAAATTCAAATTTTATAGTTTTAAAAAACATAAACTTCATAATTTAGAAAAACAAAAGTTGCAATTCCCTCCTTTGAGTTGTTATTTTTCAAAATCATAAAATTTGAATTTTTTTCAGATGGCTCATCAGCCATGTAGAATAAAAATAAGATGAGTTATAATATTTTAATTATTCAAAGTATAAATGAGGTGGTGCTCCTAGAGTATGTAAGTATTCCTCTCAATTTCTATTGGAATTTTTTCACTGAAAGATCATATTTAGCGAAAACCATTCTTGAGTTGGAGATTTACAAGGACTAATCCATTAGAGAAAAGCGTTGTCATGCCTATCAAAATTGTAATGTTTAAATTTGTTTTCTGAGCTTATTATGTCTGTGAAATTTATCTATACTTTTCTCCCTGAGTTTTTTCGCCATACTTTGGGCGTGTTTAGTTTGAGGGGAGGGAGGGGGGAGGGGGGCAAAATTATAATATTTGATAAAAAAAACTCAAAATTTACCCTCTTATTTTTTTAAATTTTGGTTTCCCGTCCAAATTTTACCCTCTCATTCCTTTTAAATTTTGGGTTCCCACCCAAAATTTAAATACCTTCAACCCAAAAAGGTAATTTAACCCCACTCTCCTCCCCTCCCTCCCCTCAAACCAAACACACCATTTAAGTTTGAATCATTGACATTACACGTTTTAAAATTAATTATATACGTGGATTAAAAAAATTAAAGTTCTCTACTATTTTTGATATTCTGAAAACCAAATAATTTTATTAACGGGCATAGAGATAAATTGACAAGCTTTCTAAATTCTAGTTTGGGTCATACAACTTGATTAATAATTTTTTCAATTTAGCAACTGAAAAAGAATTTTGGGTGTTTTAAAAAAGGAAATTTTCCAAAAAAAAAATGAAAAAAAACACTTAAATATTATTTGAACTTTAAAATTTTAAATTAATTTTGTTGACAATAAGAATAATGGGATTAACAAAAAGATTATAATAATTAACAACTCATATTTTTAAAAAATCACTGATTTAAAATTTTAAAGTTTAAGTATTATTTAATTATCCTTTTACGGGAGGAAAAGACCCTTTTGTCTTTTTTTTTTAATTTTTGGTCATTTTTTATTTGCACGTGATATTTTCCTCTCTTACCCCTCATCTCTTCGACCCGCCTCACTTGATTCTTGTGTCAGTTGTGTGGCACTGTTTCCATCTTCTTTCCGACACGCTGCTAGTCGAGGAAGCCAGGAAGCGAGGGAGGGACCGAGAAGGAAGAGAACAGAGTGAGGACGCTGAGAGAGATCGAAGAAAAAGAAGCAATGAAGGAGGAAATCAGTCACGTGCAAGCTGATTTTCGAACCAAGGTAGGTCCCTAAACCTTTTTCCGTCTCCTATTCCTTCAATTTCTTCAGTTTGGGGAGTGTGAGGAGTGATTGAAATTTGGTTCTCAGGAGCAGCAATCAATGACTAAGAGTTATAATGGTGTCTGTGCTAAGATTAAAACTTATAATCATGATAATCTGAGTTACATGGGTTTGGGTTGCTTGTTTTGTGATGACCGAATCTGATTTGCTGACTCTTCGTGTGCGAGATGACGTTGGGTTCAGCGTTTGGGAACTGGGAGTGCTCTTGGTAATGGCTGTCTGTTTCTTTGGAATAGTTAGCAATTGTTTAATTGAGTAAATGTATGTTGTGGGGGTGGAAAGATGGGGTGCTAAAGCTGGGAAAAATTTTCTGAAATAGGGAACTGATATATGTATGTGTATGTTCATATTGTTGCTAAGCTGAAATCAGTATCGGGATGCTGATATGTGTATTTTTATGTTTGATTTGTGCTACTTGATGCTAAGTGGTAATCATATATGACGCAAACATGAATAATAGCCTCTGGATTAGTATACTAAAGAGGTGGTGACTTATAAGGGCATGCCCCAAATAGTTTACTCTCACAGAAAGATTAGTTAAGATAGTTTTAGGATGATTTTGTTTTCCTTTTATCTCTTTTTTTCTTATGTTTCGGTCTTTTTTTATTGGAGGCAATCTTGGTTGATGCATGTTAAGTACTAAATATGAACACTTCGCTTCCAATAACTCCTAGCCTAATTGCATGGGAGCTCCCCTGTAAGAGGGATCTTGCGCGTTCGGTCCGACTTGTAACCTCATGCCGTTAATGCCTGCCCCTTTAATTGAAGATATAAATAAATAAATAAATAAATAAAAGAACACATGCTTCTACAAGCATAGGAACATATGTATTAATGTGTGTGTGTATGATACCATTATGTTGTTCGTGCAGCTATGGCTGTCTGTCTACAATAGAGTAGGCTTATTTGAATTGGACATTGAAACTTAATTAGAAGTCTTGTGAATAAAATAAAGTAATTGAACACTCCATTTTTTTTACCAGAAGTTTGAATGCTCCATTACTCCCTAAATTCTTAATTACTATTGTAGGACAAAATTTTAAAATTCTATTTCATCCTAAATATAGGATAAAAATGTGTTAGTTGGTTTCTTAATATTATGCCTCCTTAATTGTAAAAAGTTGGTGGTATGCTTTTAATTTCTATACAAGCACTTTACTGTGTCAATTAATTTCAATAATAAAATTTAAAATTCACTCATTTTTCTATTTGGGTTTATAATTCAAACAGGCCATTATACTGATTAGTGATTAAATAACTGCTTCACAGAGGCAAACTATTTGTGCCAGTAACAGATTCTCCTTTATCGCAGAGGCAGTGCAGAGGGATCAGCAGATAGTAAAGGGGTTTACTTATTCATAACCACGACCTTTTTATTGGTAATAAATCCTTCAAGTTATGTGCACACTCTCATTCTCTGACACTTCATTCATTCTGGGTTCGTGCCCATCTTCTACATGCTCTTCAATTTTCAAGTCCGCAAGTTATTGGTATACTTCCACTTTATTCTCCAAGAAAAATCAGAGAAAAAGGTACTCAGCACAGAGGCTTAAACATGTAGCTGTAGCAACAGCTTCTTCGATAGCCAAAGATGTTTGGAAGAGATCATCACCTTCTTCTTCTTCCTCGTCATCTAGCAGACTATATCGCACTAGAAACCAAGAACCTACTTATTTGGATCATAGTGTGGACAGGGATGAGCTGATGGCATCAATTGGGCAGACTGAAAATGAGCAAGAACTCTATGCTTTATTGTCACGTTTCAGTGGGAGGCAACTTTCCATTCGGTTTATGGTTTCTCTCCTCTCACGGGAGCCTGATTGGCAACGCTCACTTGCTATTTTAGATTGGATTAATGACAAGGCTCTTTACACTCCTTCTGTGTTTGCTTACAATGTTGTGCTGCGTAATGTGCTTCGAGCAAAGCAGTGGGGGATTGCGCATGGCCTGTTCAATGAAATGCGTCAGAAAGGGCTGGCCCCTGACAGGTACACTTATTCTACACTTATAACTTGTTTTGGGAAAGAAGGTATGTTTGATTCGGCTTTGTTTTGGCTCCAGCAGATGGAGCAAGACAAAGTTTCTGGAGACCTTGTCTTGTATAGTAATTTGATTGAGCTCTCACGCAAGTTATGTGACTATTCCAAGGCAATATCTATTTTCATGAGATTAAAAAGGTGTGGTATTACTCCTGACATTGTTGCCTATAACTCGATGATCAATGTATTTGGGAAAGCTAAGCTCTTCCAAGAAGCTCGTCTTCTTCTAAAAGAGATGAGGGAAGCTGGGGTTTGCCCTGATACAGTAAGCTACTCAACGCTTCTCACTATCTATGCTGAAAATCAAAAGTTTGTGGAAGCACTTTCTGTTTTCTCAGAGATGAACGAGGTAAAGTGCCCCCTTGATCTTACAACTTGCAATGTCATGATTGATGTTTATGGCCAGCTTGAAATGGCAAAGGAAGCTGATAGGCTGTTTTGGAGCATGAGGAAAATAGGGATTGAGCCCAATGTGGTTAGCTACAATACCCTTTTAAGGGTCTATGGAGAGGCAGAGTTATTTGGCGAAGCCATCCATCTATTTCGTTTGATGCAAAGGAAGGATGTTGAACAGAATGTTATCACCTACAATACTATGATTAAGATTTATGGGAAGTCTCTTGAGCATGAGAAGGCAACAAATCTCATTCAAGAAATGCAGAATAGAGGTATTGAACCAAATGCCATTACTTATTCAACAATAATATCTATCTGGGGTAAGGCAGGGAAATTGGACAGGGCAGCAATGTTGTTTCAGAAATTAAGGAGTTCAGGGGTTGAGATTGACCAGATTCTCTACCAAACAATGATTGTAGCTTATGAAAGGGCAGGTTTAGTTGCTCATGCTAAGCGCCTGCTTCTTGAGCTCAGACAAACAGACAATATTCCAAGGGAGACAGCAATCACGATTCTTGCTAGAGCTGGTAGAATTGAAGAGGCTACATGGGTTTTTCGCCAGGCTTTTGATGCTGGAGAAATAAAAGATATATTTGTATTTAGTTGCATGATTAATCTTTTCTCAAGGAACAAGAAGTATACAAATCTCATTGAAGTATTTGAGAAGATGAGAGAGCAGGGATATTTTCCTGATTCAAATGTTATTGCTCTTGTGCTGAATGCTTTTGGAAAGTTGCGTGAATTTGAGAAAGCAGATCTTTTATACGTACAGATGCAAGAAGAAGGTTGTGTTTTCCCAGATGAAGTGCACTTCCAAATGCTCAGTCTGTATGGGGCAAGAAGGGATTTTATGAAGGTGGAGTCGCTGTTTGAGAAGCTGGATTCCAATCCCAATATCAACAAGAAGGAGTTGCATCTTGTTGTTGCTAGCATTTATGAAAGAGCAAATAGACTTAATGATGCTTCTCGAGTCATGAACAGGTTGAATGAAAAAAGGAGGATGAATTCATGATCATGTTTAAAAATTTGCATCCGCTTTTCTCTTAGTGAAATGTCCAATGCTCTTGAACATTCTTTTGCCCATGTCTATCATACTACATTGAGTAAACCTCTTTCCCATCTAACAAGGCCATGTACATAGAACTTCAACAATTGCACATGTTCAGTTTCGACCAAGCAGCTTCCAGGCGGTTATATCTTCATATCAAAGTCTTACAAACACTCAGTTTAAGCCACATCCTTCCTTGTTTGTAAGCTTTGTTCTTGTGTGTGTTGTATATGTCTATGTCCTTCATGTAGAGAAGCATTTTAAAATAATAGACACTTGCAAGTCTGTTGTTGTAAATCCGGCCTTAAAGTAATGAAAAAAAATTGATGTCGTTTATCCTCACTATGCAGGAATTTCTCATTGCAGGTGCAACTACAACTGAAAACCTTGACTTTTCTGTCAAACCCATTGTTGGTGCCTTTTGGTCCCAAATTTTTTATTGGTGATCTATGCGTTGGTTTGTAATTTTTGTTTTTGGGATGTATGGGTTTTATATGACTTGTGGGTGTTATCCATTTCTGAATTTGGACAAAGTAGAGCTCAAGCTGTATAGATTTTGAACAAGATGTTATGAGTATTGTTAGAGATTCCATTACAGACTATACACATACACTCGTGACTGAGTGGCTTAATAATTTGTTCATTTTCAATGCTTATGCTGTTTGGCTATGCTGCCAAAAATAAAAGATTTTTCTTAATTCTCGACTGTGTTATGCCATCACCAAGTCAAGAAATTATACATAACAATGTTTTGGGGGATAAACAAGGACATATGTCAATACTTTAAGCTTGGGAAAAATGCATACACTACTTATTTTTGCAGTGGTGGATGTTGTGAAGGGAAAGAAATAGTGTGAAGTTTGAAGTGAAGCTGAAGCCTGATGCGTTTGGGTGGATCAGAAGTCTCGTTCTAGTGTTGGCCTAGCTTATTCCTCCGTATCTTATGAGTTTCATAATTATAGGAATTTGTTCTATAAGTGATATGGGACTCAACGGAGCCATTTTGAAACCACTAATCCCTAGATACATCTATTCCATTTTGGACCTATTTCGAATTTATGGATTTATATTAAAGTGGGGAAGAATGGCAAGTACATGTTCTTGGAGACTGCTCTGAGCTACTCCAATGATTACGTTACCATCTCGACGCTAGAATCAGAGAGTTAGGTTGTCGTGAACGTGCCGGAGAATGCCCTGGAGGCCAAGATTTTCTTCGGCCTATGAAGTTTGGAGCGGAAAATGGAGGGCAGGGCTTCAGATCAGCAAGGTCTACGTCAACACGTGTATAACCTACCATTACCATTGTGTTGTTGTTCATGGGGTCTCATGCTTAATTACTACAGTAATTAATTAGGACACTGTTTTTATTATTATCATTATGGAAAATAACAGCATGAGAAACATTTACGTACATGTCTGTTTTGTTTGTGATCAATAATGCGTTTGCATGCATTTATACTATACACGAATCATTGCCAACACTTTCTCTATATCCATATCATATGCACTTGTGTGCTGTTCTCTCTCTCTCTAGCCTCTCTCTCTTCCACACGCTCACACACAAAACAAAAGAATTCAAGTGTTTGTTTGGGAATTTCTAAAAAGTGCTTTTTAAGCATTTTTCCGCAAGTCAAAACAAATCTTATCTCTTAAATTGTAAAAGCACTCTTAAAAAGCTAAAACAAAAAGGCACTAACAAATTTTAATCACATGCCTAATGCTTGTTTGAATTAATGGTAGAAGCGACTTTTTCAATATAACTTATGGTATTTTTTCTCGATTTGTTTGAATATGCTTTTTGAATACTAATTCAAATAGACTCCTATACATTTAACAAATTTCAAACTAAAATAGAACTCCTCTCACAAACCTCATTAATTAAGAGGCTATTTAGGAGTAGGGAGTCGCATTAAAACAAACATTTTAATATTTGAAAAATATCAATCATACCTATACGTTTAACAAATTTCTTTCTAATCAAGCTAAGAGGCTTAATTAGGAATTTCTGAATGATGTTTAAACTTATGTTTGGATGAAGAGAAAATTAGGTGGAAAGAATATTAGGAGGGAAAACTCCCCTAAATAGTAAAGTTTTTTTACCATTTTTGGAAGCTTTCATTCCTAGTATTATCTCCCTCCTATTTTCCCTTCATTTTTCTCCTCATCCAAATATAGCCTAAAGGCTAGAATGTTTGCCTTTACTTAAAAAAGAAAAATTGAAGATAGATGCAGAATTTATTTGGATTTTGATTATTTTAGTTGAATTTAATAATCGATATTTTTTTCTTGGGAAAATGACTTATAAATACCACTTGAACTTTCAAAATCCAGAAAAGTCTATTAACACTTGTTAAAGACAGATAAGGGATGTGGTGGAAATCTGGGTTTTTCATGTTTTAGAGAAAAAGACAAAAATGCCCCTTTTAATATAAAAGGTGAGTTAAACTCTCCTTTGTCATAAAAGGAGTGCTGCCACGTAGAATTGAAGGTGACAAAGGAGAGAGTTGATTGATGTCGAAGAAAAGGAAGCTCAGAAAAGAGGAAAGTGTAAGTAACTTTTCGACAACCATCATCTTTTTCTTTTTCCTTATTAATCTGACCATCACCATCTTCTTCCCATTATTCATGTTGCTGGGTTTTGGGTGTGGTTCAATGGATTTGAAGGTGTAGATAGAATAAAAAGTTGGGGCTTTACGTAAACAAGACAACCTTCATCGTGGGGTGTTGGAGATCATTTATGTGGATGTTATCAACGAGGGGATCGGATAATGACCATAGTGTTGTCATTGTGGGTGTTTTGTATGGGGTTTGGTTGTGGGTTTGTAGGTGGAGGGGGGGTTAAAGGTTCTGACTTTACATAAGTGGGACGACAT
The DNA here is from genome assembly GCA_963855925.1 of Inga laurina. Lineage (NCBI taxonomy): Eukaryota > Viridiplantae > Streptophyta > Magnoliopsida > Fabales > Fabaceae > Inga > Inga laurina. The sequence continues at coordinate 60,912,487 of OY979708.1, forward strand.
TGATTGTGTGGTGTTGGTTATTTATTTATTTGTTGGTGTTAGTTGCAATAGGGAGTATAATGAAAAGCTTATTAGTTTGTAATAGGTTACTACTTGGTTGGAGGGAAAAATTGAGGAAGTTGTGATGTAATGACGTGGGTGTGCAGTTGTAGGTTAAATAATTAGGAAAAGGTAAATTTAGTTGTTAATTGTGAAACTGGAATTGTCAAACCCTTTAAGGAAGTAGTCAATGGTCCAAGTGGGTGTGTTGTGGGGATTTGGTATAGTGATAAAATATTATTGCTATAGAACTAACATGGTGATGAATTCTTGATTTTTTTTTTTGTTGTAGGTTAACATGAAAGATGACATCCAATATTGAATGTGAAGTTAATATAATGGTGGGAGTGTGAGGGTAAAATCGATAAAGGAGGAGATGATAGTTGAAGAATTGAGGATAATGATAGGAGAATGGTTTGGTATAGAAGGTAAATTGGTGTGACATTAAATACATTGTGAGCTTTGATAAAATTATATTAGTAGATCTCATTGATAATTCTGAATTGGAAAATCTGTTTGAGTATAATGACAATAGTGCACATGTGTATGCATCATGTAAAGGTAGTGATAATGCAGGAAGGGAAATGGATGGTACAAAAAGGTAAGTCACAGTTTTTGTAGTTAAGGAAGTAGTTATTTCCTGTACTATTGTTGGTAATATGTTTACAACACTTGTCCTTGTGCATGCAGGGTTGATCAATTCTTGGACTTGTAGAGCAAATGTGTTATATTATTGAGTCTATGAGTTATGGAATGAGTGATGAATATGTAAGAAATGAATGCAGTGCAAGACATCTTCTAAGTCATTCACGTGCAGTCCAGAGTGCATCTAGAGACGGGAATACGGGCCAGCCTGTTTAGGCTCACTTCCTAAAAAACCCTAATTTTTAAAGCTTGCAACCTTACAGGGTTAGCTCTTCACGGGCTCGGGCCTAAACGGGCTTGAACTCATTTTAATTAAAAAAATTTTTTACAAGTTTTAATTGAAAATCATAATTTGAAACTGAAGAGTTGTCACTTGAATTTGAAGGGACAACTTGTTGATTCTGGATCGCATCATTCCCTCTCTCCTCAAAAGGATTCGTCCTCGAATCTTGACTTGAATTTAGAGAGTTAATTTGTTGATTCTGGGTCATATCATTCCCTCTCTCCTCAAAAGGATTCGTCCACGAATCTCCACCTGGATCAAATGGGCATATATATAAGCCACATTAAAAGTAACAATAACAATATACTCACAAGCTAGATCAATCTTGTAAGCATCAGCAAGTTCAAAAAGAACACAGCTTCTTTGTTTGTTGGCTTTTGATGCATAATGCTCAATTTCACAAGGAAGAAACAATTTAGCAAAGCCAATATTATTTGCATACATTTCCTCAGCATATTCCAAGCAATATGGCATTTAGAGAAGAAAGAGCACTATACCTTCTTGACAATACTCCAACAACAACATTTTCTTTACCTTTCTTATATATGATGACATATGGAAATGTCTCAATAAATTTCAGCCAGCATGTATGCCTTTTGTTAAGCTTACCTTGACCAAGCAAATACACATAACAAAGGAAATCAATGTTTTCCATGCAACAATCAGAATTTTCCAGAATTGAAAACAATTGTTCCTTTCTCAAAACTTCAAGCACACATAGCAAATGATTCACATGCTCATATTGCTGCTATAAATAAGAGTATCATCAAAACAAGCTGCAACATGCATATAAGAACACCTACAAACTGTAAAATCCATGGGACAATGAAAATTCAAAGTGTTGAGTTCAAGGCATCTTAAGGGTAGCAAGTTATCAACAATATCAAACTTTAGAAAACCAGAATGTTTTTCAATGTCACTTGAAGGAAATGAAGGTTCAATGCTTCTTGAGGGTAAGAATCCATTGGGTGGCTTATTAGGAATCAAATCCAAGAACATCTGCAACACATCAAAATCACCAAGCAAATAATGATTAAGATCATTAGTAACCAAAACAATATCCTTGCAATCACTCTTAACCTCACTTTTCTCACAAATCTTTTTATTTTCACTGACTTCTTCACTCTCATTTTTACTCTCTTTATTTTGATAGCACTCTATGCTCTCAATATCTTGTTCTCTCTCAAACTGATTTTCTCTCTTTAGAACAGCTTCACTAAAATTACTCTCACTCATATTTTCACTTTTCATTTCTTGATTGAGAGGAACTTCTTCAATCACATGATTTGTATTTGGAATAAGAAGGTCTTCTCCCACACAATGATCATCAAGACTTTCAACATTCACTACTTCTTCCTCCGTAGTTAGCACTTGATCATCATTAGGAACTGTAACAATCTCATTTGCATTAGAGCTACTTTTTGAACATCTTTGTTGCTTGATTTTTTGCTCATGCTCAGCAACAAATTGAACCAAAAGATCAATGTCCAAGAAGGTAAGGGTTTTTGCAAAACAAGCTAATTCAAGATTTAGCCCATTCACGAAACGATCCTTAGTGGCTTTTGAAGTTTCTTTCACTCTAGCTCTAGTCATAGCTAATTCCAACTCTTGAAAATATTCATCAACAGTCATGGAACCTTGTTTCAACTCCTGCAACTTTCTTTGTAATTCTCTTTTTGATTTGGAGTTGTGACTAGACATCCATTGCTCTGTTTCATCATTAAACCTTTAGAGTCCTTTTAGTAAGGAGTCAAAATATGTTTGAAGTTCTTTTTCGTCATGCATATCGAGGATACCTGAAAAGTTAGATTTAGAGAAAAATGGACCTCACCACTCTACTCACGTGTTTCACTCAAACAAGTTTAGTGTCACTCGTGTTTCACTCAAATTTGGCTTTTAAATTAATGTATTTCACTCTTGCCTTTTTCCACTCTTAGATTCCTCTTGAGGCACTTTAAAGAACTAAGCAATTCATAATCAAAGCAATCACAATTTGCAGAATCAACACAACACTTAGAAATATGGAATATAAAAGTGAGTATTGGAAAAGGAAATTCAGGGAAATCAAGAGTTTAAATGACACAAACTTCACAAATTCTGGGTATGACAATAGATATAGCTTAAAACACTTCCACCACAATCTTTTTTTTTCAGTATTTTTTTTTCAAATATTTTTTTTCTTTTTCTTTTTCTTATGCTCTTGTTTTTTTTTTTCCGTTTTTCTCCCTTACTGAAATTTAAAGAAAATGCAGAATCTATCACAAACAACAAAACTCAAGCAATCTCAACCCAGAAATTCCAGAAAAGCATCTATTTTGGAAAAACTATAACTCTCAGTGGAAATTTTGGATTGAGATGATACCAAAAAGATGAGATTCTAAACTATGAGAATGACCTATTGAACGATGTAAAACACAAAGGAAAAGTGGTCAAACAAGGACAGAATATTTTAGGACATTCTGGAAAAACGAAGATGAACAAGCCCAGAATTTCCAGAAAACACAACTAAATAAAAATAGATAGAACTTACAAATGACAAATCGGATTGAAACGATTCCAAACCGAGATGAAATAAGAGATTCTGAACTATGAATTTGACATACTAAATATTGGAAAAACACAAAGAAAAACTTGACGAACAGAAGTAACAAATCTAGACACGAACAGGTACAAGAACAAAGCACAAAACTTAAAATGAAAATGGAAGCGAAGAACAGACTGATATAACTTGTGTTTAGATTCGAAGCTCTGATATCAAGATGGTGCGAACCCCCAAGGGAAGATCCCACGAACCCACAACCAATTCTGAAATATACACACCCCAAGAAAGCTAAACACAGATCAACGATCCACTTGAACCCTTGAACACGAAAGAACAAGGACCCGAAGTGTTGGAAAAAACACCACAAGGTTGATCAAGCCTTGATAAGTTTGTTAGTTCTAAAAACAACCCTTAGAGAGAATCCACTCTCAAGAAACAAAGTGCAGAAGTGCAGCTTTCATTTATGATTCAAATCTGAATTGTGTGTCTTACAAATGAAGAAGCACCAAGTATTTATAGGAAAATATGACCTAATTACAATAAGTGCAATTTTGAAAACAACCAATACAAATTGTAAAACCATGTGCTAGGAAACCTAAAAGTCTAATACAATAAACACAAAAGTCTAATAAAATCTAGAAGAAAGTTGAAAAATCAAATACAACATGTTAAAGAAAACAAAAGTCAAATCTCCCACCAACTACTTGTTGATTTTCACATACTTAACTTCAAGAAAATGTATTCAGCAAATTAAGGCTCAAAATGTGCTTATTTAGGCCCAAATGAGTCCTCCTATGTGTAGTACTAGGTCCAAGCTCTTTGTTTTGAAGTTTCCAAGCCCAAAACTTGATTAACAACTCCATATTTAGCACAAATGAACTTAGTGACGTTTTCAGCATCTTTGTTTTGTAAATCAGATTTATTGATCCACTTGCCATTTGATTTACAACAACTTCTTCAATTAGCTAAACCAATGCTTCCTTGAATATTTTAAGCTTGTACTCTCATGATTTGTTCAGCTGGAATTTGAAAATGATAATTTGAAACTGAAGAGTTGTCATTTGAATTTGAATGGACAACTTGTTAATTCTGGATCGCATCAATTATCTATCCCCTATTTATTTCATGAACTAATTAATTTACCCTCAATAAGCAATCAAATGAAGATATGTAGTTGTCTAAGATTCCAAAGTATTCGATAACGCTCTCTCGAGTCAAAACCAAATCTTTATCCTAATAAACTAATCAATCTCTTGTATTAATTTATAAAGACTAACTTTAAACACCAATCTTAATCTGGCAATGCTAGGTTAGTAACTATATATTTATGATACTAACAAACCATCCGTTTAATATATCTAAACTTCAAGTCTAACATGATTTTACCCAAGTTCTACACTTAAATTATCTTTCTCAAGATTAATTTAAATAAACAAGACAACTAAATGGTGATCAGGCATTTAGAGGCATTAAGAGCAAGATAAAATCAATACAAAAACTTCATTCAATGCAAAAAGAGAATAAATAAATAACTCAATCCATAAATAGGTTCAAGAAAATCCTAGAACGAGAAAATTAGCTACTCATGTTCATCAACAAATTAAAACCATAAATAATAATTCGGTTCATATAAGAAACTAAGAAAAAGAGAGAAGAAAATTAATGGAAAACCAAATTTTAAAGCTCCAAATCTCTTTGAATCTTCAAGCCCCATGTAACCCCCTTCCGTAATTATATTTGAAATACGCAATTAAGATGAAATAGAGACCAATAAGAAACAAAACTTATTTAAAATCCCTTCTTTACGATAGGGTTTTCACAAATAACTTTCAAAATATAATTTACCTGGTCTCATATTCAATTTCGAATACAATTACTACGTGGAATATCACATTTATACAAATATCAGAGTGCACAACAATAACTTCCCGGCAACTCTCGGGTTCATACCTTTACATAGAATTCATAGGGCACATTCGCCCTTTACAATTCCTCAAACGGGGATTACACAAATCGCATCTCCATATATAATCAAATATACATCCATATATACACATCCAAATCCAAATACGAATATTCAAATATACATCCCAACTATGATAACCAACTACCAAAATCTATAACCCGAAGTAGTACTCATCGCCTTTGCCTGTTTGCTCAAACCTCAATCCACCTACCCTGTCTAAAATGTTGGTAGGGGAGGGTGAGATTCAAGAGAATCTCAGTAGGAAACAGATACCTATATGCATGCATGATATGTGTTTAATGCATGACATGCTTGCAATACATATCTCATGCTCCCACAATGACATATCTGCGTGCTCAATGTTTCAACAACATACTCATGGCCATAGCATAACTAGAAACAGAGCTACAATCATTCATACATGTTCCACATAATCATGAAAAGCAATACATGCATCAAAACACAAACACAAATATCAAAGCATGCAAGAGAGGTAAGTTCCCTACACTCTTTCCACGTATGCTCCACCTTCGCTTACTCGCGATCAGAATGAATACCGAACCACGATCAGGGCGAATATCAACCCTATAACCAAAGCAAGGACATAGGGTTAATCTCTTTCTCAATTCCTCAACATACAAACACTTAATGTTGGTTATCATTTAACACCTTTAGGTGGCTAATCAAAGCCTAAACATATGCCTAAAGGCTTGGGAAACACTTGACCAAAGATCACCTTTTAAAAGTCCAAAATGCTGATTTTTGGGGGTTGGCCGCGGCCCACAAATCCACTGGCCGCGGCCAAAAACTGCCCAGAAACATTTGGGCCGCAGCCCAAAATCTGCTGGCCACGGCCAAGAAAATCCAGTTTCTTGGCTGAACTTCCAAAACTCATAACTAATTCCACAAAAATTGAAATGAGGTGATCCCAAAGCCAAATGAAAGCTATTCAAGTCCTCTACACAGGAAAAATATTGGCCTTTACTAGAAATCACCACACAAGTACAGAATTCCACAAAACTCAAGACTGTCCCAAAACAGATTCCATTTTCGACCTCAAACTTTGGACAGCTATAACTCACAGAAGACAAAACGAAATGGCACAAATTATGTGTCCATTTTGAAGCTTGGGATGTGAAATTTAAGACTAGAAAGTTTCATAATTTTTAGACATCATTTGCCCAGTCAAAATGTCCACACAAGCAGACTGTCCAGAACAGAACTTCAAGGGACAGATTTTCAGTTTTGCATCAATGGTTCCCAAATTCACATCAAATACCATTCCCACATAAATTTGCACAAGGAATCCATTAGAAACACCAAATCAATCAAATTCACATTACATTGACATGTTTTACCAATACTCATAACATGTCATCACAAAACTACAACACAAATCACAACATTGTACTCTTTTCATTCCAAGTTCTCAAACCAATTCCAATGACCAAATACCACAACATGGCACCATTTTCAACATAAAACACAACCCAATTCATCCAATCCAAAATCACAAGAAAATCAGGGCAAAATTCGAAATTCACTAAACTCAACCAAAACTTACAAAACTTAGATTAAAAGGAAGCAAATGCTCACCTCTTCCTCTTTCCCAAACCAATTTCTTGATTCTCCATCTTTCCACTTTTGCTCAAGCTATCAAACACCTCCAATCAAGAATCTAAAATCATAGAGATGAAGCTCTCATCAATATGAACAACTTTATAGAAGGTGATTAGAGCATTAGAGGACAAGAAACAAGCCAAAATCTCACCTATAGCTTTCTCTTTCCTCCCCTTGTGCTTAGCGAAAATGGAGAACAAGAGAGAGAGAGAGAGATGAAGATGATGAAGAGAGGATTAGTTTTTTTGGGATGACAAAACCGACCAGATAAAGAGAGGAGAGAGGGAAAATAAGGTTTGACACTTTGACCTCATCCAAGGGCTCACAAAGTGCCAAGTGTCACCATCTTGACAAACCTCACATGAGCTCACATAAGCTCACACACATGTGATTCCACCCCTTGATCTCTTCCACAAATCAATCCTAACCATTGATCTTGAAGTTACCAATGAGTTTCCTTTTCGGTAACTGACCAATTGGTCGATAACTTTACCGTTTTGCCTCTGATTATGGCAATTCCTCTTGAATCGCCATCAAATACATTTTCTCATTCATTTTCTTTCACAATGCGCCCTCCCCTCTATTTTAAGTCAATTTAGAGGTTAATCCATAATTGAACTTAAATACAGGGTTTCGGCGCTGCTCACAACACATATGAATTACATTCGAAACTCAAATCACATTGGATTCTCCAAAAGGGTTCATTTATCACTAACCACTTCCACTTTTGGAGTCATTATCTCTTAATCACAATTTAGGATCCTGCTAAACTAGGGCTTAGCAGTCCACTAATCTCAGACTTATTTTCTAGCCTCAAATCTTAAAATTCGGGGTATTACACCCCAGCTCCCTAATCTCCGCTTCCCTCGGTTCTGTCTCGTGCCCAGCTTCTGGATCTGTGCGTCTCAGCTATCCATCTCCCCTCCCACTCGCATATATGATATATATAGCCTTTCATGCGTGCTGTTCTTTACGTCTCTTTAATTGTATATCCTCTATCATCTCAATATAAAATAATATATTATATTATCTTCTCAACGGAGCATAACGTGGGGAGTGATTTTAATATATTACTTCCTTTCTTTATTCACGTGGGGTCCGCGGTTAATATCCCTCCAATTTCTTAATATATATATATATATATATGAGATACAATCCGAATCTTGATTTCTTGACGTTCAGCATGTGGGACCCGCGGTTCTTTTTTTTTTTTTTTTTTTCTCTCTTTTACTTCTACAATTTGCTGCAGCACCTTTGTTATATATATATATATATATATATATATATATATATATATCTATATTTATATTATTTGATTTCTCTTTTTTCTCTTTCTTCATATAATATCTTCTGCACAATAAAATAGGATCGGATATGAGTAGATTTCTGTTAAAATTTCTTATTATCCTATCATTAACAAAAAGATAGAAAAGTATATAAAAGATAATTAAATAGGCATAAAATATTAATAAATCCAGTGAATATATTCAAAATATATACCTATTTAATTATAAAATATATACTTATCAATAATTTAAATTAAGGGAAAATTCCAAAAAACTACACCCAAAATATTCAAAGGACAAATCAGTACAACGAAATTCAGAAATGACAAATCAGGCGGGTGTCAGAAAAATGAGCAATCTGTCCTTTTGAAATTTCGGCCAAATTACCAAAATGCCCTTCATGCACTCTTCAGAATAACAACATGATCATCGGAATTAACACCTTTAGATTCGGTATTAACAACTGCAATTCTTCTTTTACAATTAACAAATTTCAGGACCAATAACAACACATATCTCGCCATTAACACGTTAGGATTCGATATTAACAACTCCAATTTCTTCTTTCAACATTTAACAAGTTTCAGGGCCAATAACAACACTCACCTCGCCATTAACAACTCATGATTCGCCATTAACAACTCTGATGTTGTTATTACGACTGAGGGCTGAAGGGCATTTTGGTAATTTGGCCGAAATTTCAAAAGGACAGATTGCACATTTTTCTGACACCCGCCTGATTTGTCATTTCTGAATTTCGTTGTACTGATTTGTCCTTTGGATATTTTGAGTGTAGTTTTTTGGAATTTTCCCTTAAATTAAATATCAATAATACTGAATCACTATTTTAAATTCATTTGTTTTGTTAATAAAGTTAACGGCGTTAAATTTAAAAGACTTTTTATGTTTTTTAAAGAAGGATTATGATATCAAAATAGCAGTTAACTTTATACAAAAGTGTAAAAATAAGGGAAAATTCTAAAAAAATATTTTGGAAATTAGGAAAGGATGAATTAGTTCACTGTCAAATGGGAGGAGAAATATGAGATTTTGAAATCTCGACTAAAAGACGAAAATGCCCTTCAGCTCTCCCTCGAAATAACAACACGGACCTCTTAATTAACAACTTCAGATTCTACGTTAACAACATCAAAATCCCCCAAAGAGTACGTATATGTCAACTGTGAAAGAAGAAAGTTGAGTTGTTAATGTAGAATACGTTGTTGTTAGTAAAGAGATAAGTGTAGTTATTAGCCTTGAAGCTTGTTAATTGTGAAAGAAAAAAAATGAAATTGTTAATGTAGAATCCCGAGTTGTTAATTAAGAGGCCCATGTTATTTTTCCAAGGGAGGGGTGAATGACATTTTTATCTTTTCACCGAAATTTCAAAATCTTATATTTCTCCTCCCATCTGACAGTGAATTGATTCTTCCTTTTTCAATTTCAAAGCATTGAATCACCCTTTCCCAATTTTTAATGTATTTTTTTAGAATTTTCCTAAAGATAACTCTTTTTTTTTTTTTACAAAAGTAACTATAAATATTATAATAATAGATGATAAAAGTGGTAATGCAGTAAAAATTATATATTCCCTCATGTCCTAATTATAAAATAAAGTTGACTTTTTTAGATAAATTAAGGAAGTCAATTAAATCATTTTAGAATATTTATATTTATATTTTTTTTTCAAACTAATTAATTTGATTAATAAATTGATATATAATATAAAGATACTAAAAATATAAATATTTTAAAGTAATTTAATTAGTTTACTTAATTTCTCAAAAAAATCAATTTTATCTTATAATTAACACAAAAAGGGAGTATATTTTAACTCTTCGCAGGGGGTGTTGAACTTGGAATTTGAATACTCTCTCAAAATTCTCACCAAAATGTAACAAAGTCACAGCTAAAAATCCAAAATTGTAAGAATTTTTCTCGGTGCTTCGCCACTTTCCTTTGTCTTGCACTGCTGCTGCTTGTACTCACTGATCCAGAAACGAGATCATTGTATCGTAAAGATCTGTGAAAAAGGAAAACACAGCAATGGAGAGTAGCGAGGAAGAAGATGACTTTCCTTCGATTGAAAGCATAATCCCGCAGAGCAAGGTTGACTCCCTATACCAGTCCCACACTGAAAAGGTTCGCTCTTCTTCTAGCTTCTCCAATGTTAATCTCCCAACCGTTCAATTTGCAAGTGCATTAGCTAAATGTTAGTTTCCGAGAACAATGAATTCAATTTTCTACATAAAAATTGGAATTTTGAGTTGTTATGCTTGGTTTGTTGCTGTTCACTTGGTCTGCGAACTAACGGGGGATTTATAGCTGCCTCTTCAATTTATTCTCATGTACCGCTTTTTGATAAAGTGGACGACTCCGGTTCTACCATTGTGATGGATTACCGATCGTGTCTGATTTAATGCTATCTATCTGAATAACGCCTTTGAAGTTTTGGGGTTTGGACAAAAGCATTGGGATGTCTCTCCCTTAGTTTGGAAAAATTCCAATATTTTTGTTTTGGTATATTTGTTGGGAACTTATGAAACGAACCAGGCCAAACCTTTAACATTTCACCTGCACTTTGTGCGCCCATCCATATAGGTTGGCTTTGTGCTGCATTCGAGCCTTGGGCAAATAATTCAATAACATCTTCAATAACGAGGCTGTACAGTTGCAGCTGTGATTGTAGTGGAATGCTATGATATTATGTGATAAGAACTTATCTTGAAAGATCTTGAAATGTCTCAAAGCCTTGAGTGTCATCTATCTTGATTTCTTTTCCAATATAGGACATACCATTTCTTACTGTTTTGAAACTTCAACCTCTGAAATGAACCACCCTGGGTGGCTTCCTTCAGGATATGTTTTTGATCCTCTTGAGCTCTAGGGAGCCATGTTCATAAAGATTTGGCAAGAGTTTTACGTCAGTTGTCAAGGGCCGTATACAACCCTCCTTCTTTATCCGGACTTGGGGCCCTCCTCCTTTCTTTGGTCATCCCTTTCTTTGTAAGAGCATGAATTTTATAGTTCAAGCTATCAATGCATATGTGATTCACTACTCTATGAAATAAAATCCCTTGTGATCTTTATCCATAAGAGATGTCCACGACATGCGAGAAAGAGAAATACCCTTCAATACAATTCACATGGCTTTCTGATTAAGCCAACTCTCTTAAGCTGCCTCACAACCTCCTATCCTTCTCTTAGGGAAGGATGTAGGTTGAATTTGATTGGAAACACCATATTAAGGACATTAATACTCTTCACCCACAAGAGCTTCAAACACAAAGAAATACCCTTTAAAATCTGAACATTCCTCTCCAACCAACTGCACCATAATACTGCACATTGCCACATTGATTTATCCTCTTTTTATTCCAATGTTTATGATAGATACCGGTTCAGTTGGGAACTAGTGAATGAAAGAATAATATAGGAAAATTAAGTTTGCTCTTCTCTTGCCTGTTTCCCTCTCCTGGAGTAAATGAAACGATAGCGTAGGTTGCTATCATTTTATGACACATATTTTGTTCTCCAAAACCTTGAAACTATTTTTTACAAAGAATTGTCCAATTCACTTTCAAAATTTCAGTAATTTTAGTTTTTGTATTCATGGTTTAGCAGAGAAGGATCTAGATCTAAACATATGGAGGGACAAAAGTAAAAGCTACATAAAATTTTCCCTTGGGCCGGGGGAGGCCGCTTGTCCCTCTCCACATATGTTCCTTTGTTTTGGGATTTATGCTGTAAACTTATGCTTATGCGGCCCTGCTTAAGGTCTTTTTTATCTGAGCAAAACCTGATTTTGGATTTGACATACCTGGTAATGTTGTTCAACATGATTGTAAATAAAATGAGTTGCACTTGAGCTTCTAATCAGGCTTCCAATGACTTAATCCATGTAGAGCTGATGTATATGGCCATAAAAACTCATTGTTCTTGTCATCAAGAAACCTATATTCTTATTTTCATCTAGTTAGGCAAATACTGTGATAAAATAAATTAACTAATCTGAGAATTGTCAATATTTTTTTAATGTTGTGCTTCTATACAGAGGGCAGCTTTTTGTTTATGAAGAATTGAAATTATAATTTTGTAATGTCTTTGTTATAAACTACAATAAAAAATCCATCCCATTTTAAATTTGATGCCAGTAATGTGCTTTTGAAAAATTGATGTGTTTAAATGCTTTTAAATTGCTTCACCTTGTAGGGTGTATAATGCCAATCTCTGTTTATTAAATTTTTTATATGTTAGGTGAGTTCATTTCTAAGGATTGCAACAAATGCATAATCATCATAAGTAGCACGGTGACTTTATATTTAGATTGTGAAGAAACTTCTTCATCCCTGCAGGGGATCAGAAAGCTTTGTTGTGAGCTCTTAGATTTGAAGGATGCTGTGGAGAACTTATGTGGCAATATGCACTCAAAGTTCCTGGCTTTCTTGAGGTAATATGTATTATCTTTGTTATTGGAATCTCTAGCGTTGTTGTGCCAACTAAATTTAATGATGCTACCCAATAAGATATGCCACAAAACATGCAATATCTATTCTTCAGTAGAAACTGAAGCTGGTGATTTCAGCTTCCTGATTGGATTGGGCATGCATATAGTTCAATTTTTTAAGCGTTTTTGAGTTTAGATCATAACTTTTCCTATAGAAACAATGGAAAACCCGTTGAATAAATCATCATCTTTGATGTCTTCCCAACAAAGTTAGAATTCTAGTGAAAATTTTTGATGTGGAGCTATCATATCCAGGGTAAGAACCATAGTGTAGCATGCTGGTTTATTTGCTTTCAATCTTCATGATATTTAGCTTGAGGTGTGGTAATGTATTTCAAAATTTAATGTTAAAATACTAATTATTTTCCAAAGTGAGAATCACAGTGCTGGCTTAGCATGCTGATACTTGATCTAATATGGAAGCCAGATAGAAAGATGAGTAACAAGCTGTTACTTTTTGAAATATAGTATTGACTTTTTGTGTGAGATATCTAAGACCACCATTCTCAATATCATATATTATTGACTCTTTTTCATTTTTTCATGGTCATTGTAGGATATCTGAAGAGGCAGTGGAAGTAAAGCATGAATTGATTGAGCTGAGAAAGCATATTTCGGCTCAAGGTATTCTTGTGCAGGATTTGATGACCGGTGTTTGCCATGAATTAGAAAAATGGAACCAGTCAAGCAATGATGTTGATCAAATTCAGCAAGAACCTGAAATATGCGAACTTCTTGAGCCCTTAGCAAATGACAGATGTGACCACAAAACAGTATTTTTGGAGAAGATGGATGTGCTCTTGGCTGAACATAAGTTGGAAGAAGCATTGGAGGCAATGGATGCTGAGGAAAAGAATTCTGCTGAGCTAAAAGGCTCGGAGAACTTGTCAGATGAAGTGTCCTTGTATAAGTTGTCTTTCTTGGAAAGAAAGGCAATGCTTGAGGACCAGCTGGTTGCAATTGCCGAACAGCCTTCAATTAGCTTTCATGAGCTGAAGAAAGCCTTGTCTGCTTTAATCAGACTTGGAAAAGGACCTCTGGCTCACCAACTACTGCTGAAATTTTATGGGTCTCACCTCCAAAAGAGGATAGAGGCCTTGCTTCCCTCTTGTTCTCTCTGTCCTGAAACGTTTTCTTCTACATTAGCTAGGCTTGTTTTTTCTGTAATCTCAATGACAACAAAGGAATCTGCTTCAATTTTTGGAGACAATCCTGTTTATACCAATAGGGTTGTTCAGTGGGCAGAGTGGGAAATTGAATATTTTGTACGATTGGTAAAGGAAAACTCACCCCCATCTGAGACTGTTTCTGCCATACATGCCGCAAGCAATGGCATTCAAGCTAGTCTGAACTATTGCTCAATGCTGGAGTCCCAAGGACTGAAAATGTCCAAGTTATTATTGGTGCTTTTGCGTCCTTCTGTTGAAGAAGTTTTAGAATCAAATTTTAGACGTGCTAGAAGAGTAATTCTTGGCTTGACTGAATCTGATGAGTGCTTCGCATTGTCACCACAATTTGCATCTCCATTGTCTGCAATAGTAACATCATCTAGTAGCATTCTTGTTGATAGTGGAATGCGTTTTATGTACATAACTGAGGTAAGCTGGTTTCATAACATGGCTAATCAAATAGACATACAATTAGTTTATATGATGTTTGGGATGATGCCTGAGCCTTTCTCTTTTACATTCAAATATGTGAACATTGTAGTAGGACCAGCAAAAACCTTTGCCCCCCCACACCCCCCCCCCCCCAAAAATGAAATAAAAACAATTCGTTATTTATTTTCCTCGTTGTTTCTGTTATTTGTTGAAAGAATTTTTTTATTATTTAACAAGATAGTGTCTTGAGACACTCAAATTAGCGTGAGTGTTCAAGACTATCGTTCCTTAAATGAATGGTTGGGTTTTGATTCCCAACTTCTATGTATTGAGCAAACCTGGTTTGGCAGGGGTTTAGCCTTTGCCCTCCATCCCCCAAGGGAGATTAATCTCTTTTACTGATGGAGGATACTCTTAGGCCTAGTGTCTCAAAAAATAAATCATGACAATGTATCAGGTTTTGGTAAAGCTTCCTTGATAGCCATGCTTTTAAGTGCTTATTTTGGTTCTTCCGTAATGCATAAGGGATGGTTATTGCATTTATATCTTTTGATGATTTACAAGTACCAATTGTGGAATTTACATTCTGAAAGTTGGGTTAATATTTTATCTATAATATGCCTTACGAATGATACATGTATTTGTATGGATTCATTTCCCCTATGGTCCAATTTACAGGAGATATTGGGACAGTTGACGCCCTTGGCCATTTTGCATTTTGGAGGAAGTATACTGAGTAGAATTTCTCAGTTATTTGATAAGTACATGGATGCTCTTATCAAAGCCCTGCCAGGTCCTTCTGATGATGATAATCTTCCAGAGCTGAAAGAGGCTATGCCTTTCCGAGCCGAGACAGACTCAGAACAACTTGCAGTACTGGGAGTTGCATTTACCATTTTAGATGAACTGTTACCAAATGCTGTATTATCAATGTGGAAGCAACAAAATGAAAGCAATGAACCAAAGAGTGCAAATGCTGAGGCTGTTGTTCCTAACACCAGTGTTGAATTGAAAGATTGGAGAAAACATCTTCAGCATTCTTTTGACAAGCTTAGGGATCACTTCTGCAGGCAGTATGTATTGAGTTTCATTTATTCACGAGAAGGAAAAACACGACTGAATGCCCAAATTTACTTAGGTGAAAATCGAGAGGATCATTATGGGGACTCTGAGCCTCTGCCTTCGCTTCCATTTCAGGTCATTACACTTTTTCTTCAGCTTTAGCTGCTGAACTGGTTTTGGTTCTCTATTTTCTTTTATTGGTTTTTTTTTGTGGCTAGATGTTCCCTTTGTATTTCCATGCTTACTTTCTGGTGGTATTGAATTTTGATTCTTCTTTTCCCTCATCCGCATCAATTTTACAAGTGGTCTCCATCTTGCAACAATTTTGATGATTATGAATAACTGGTGTCTATGTTGTGTTTTTCATAAGTAAAATTTACCATTTATACATGTTGCTAGTTGCTTTACGTTTTGTTGTACAATTATGAGTCTTTAATTAGCTTTTCACCTTAGCACAATTTTTAATTTAAGTGACAGCGTATACATGACTTTTGAGCAATAATTGAAAAATGGGAGCTTTTTGACTGAACATCTGTTTTTTACTGATAAATGATTCTTTTGTGAAGCCCGCACATAGAAAATTGGCTGCTTGAGATTGTATTGCAGTGTTAGTATGGTATCAACTGAAGACCGGATAAGGATTGAATTGAGATGTATTGGATTTGGATAGGGCATTAAGTTGTGTGATTGCTCTCTTTCCTATCAAAGTTAATAATTGTTATCTTGTGGGTTTCCTGCTGGTATGTGCAGGCATTATTTGCAAAACTACAACAATTAGCCACTGTGGCTGGAGATGTGTTACTTGGGAAAGAAAAAATACAGAAAATTTTACTTGCTAGGTTAACAGAGACCGTTGTTATGTGGTTATCAGACGAGCAAGAGTTCTGGGGTGTGTTAGAAGATAATTCAGCACCTCTAAAGCCCCTTGGCTTGCAGCAGGTACTTTGATATCTAAAAGCTGCCTTTTCTATTTCCTTATCTTCCTCCGGAACAAGTTCTAATAATTTCGTTTTCTTAGATTATTTTTATGAATAATCATGTTATTATGCCGCAAATTAATGCAAAAACATCCTTTAAATTTTTGGTCACTTGCATTATTGCATATATGCCCATAAACTTTCAAAACTGGAAAATAGATATCAACTTTTACTCTGGAAAATTGGTTTTTCTGTCTATTTTCCTATTAAACCATCTTTCCATTTGCCACTTCAATTCTCCGACAACACTCTTAACCAGAACAATTTGCCACATAATGTATGAGATAACTTCGTTATGGGTAAAGTAGATAGAAGGACTTACTTTATGGTTGTGAAAGTTCAGAAGGTCTTTTGCAAGTGGCCTAAAGATCAAGGGTTTCCTCCATTTTCTACCCTGACTTTTAGATACAATCGAAATATTCGTTAAATGCAGATTACCGTATCTTTCTCATCTTATTGGTGTTTGAGTTGAAGATTCATACCTCAGATTGGGTCATAAGTTACCATATTAAAATCCATTAGTTTGACTAATATGAGTTTCATGAATATGAAACGCTTTTGAAGCTTAAATAAACAAGTTTTCCCCTATTTATTCTCCTTGGATCATTAATAAATTTCTCAGGGGACGTTGTAAAAGTGCCATTTTAAATTTTGGATAACTTATTTGTAACTTTCTAGAACTGAATAATAAATTTAACAAGCCCTTATGATAGCTTATTGGGTTATTTATATGATCAGCAAAAATCTTGATTTTTAAAGTCTTTAAATGTCATTGACACGAGTCCTTGGCTATCTTTTCGTTGTTTTTTGGGTCCTCTGAATCATAATTGACTCGTTTTGGCAGTTGATTCTTGATATGCATTTCACTGTTGAAATTGCACGCTTTGCGGGTTATCCATCTCGACATGTCCATCAAATAGCATCGGCTATAATTGCTCGCGCCATCAGGACCTTCTCTGCTAGGGGCATAGATTTACAGAGGTATTCTTCATTTCTTTAGCCTATGTTCTTGCCTCTTTCCTTTACTCACCTGTTTTCTACTGGATGAGGATCCTCTCACGCGATGACATAATATCCTTGTCATTTTAGTTCATCGTGCATTCTACACCAAAAGTAAATCCTTATTTTTTTTTTTTTTGCCATCAACACCAAAAGTAAATCAACATATAAAATGATGCCACGTCACATTTCATTTAAAATTTGGCTTAGTAAAACAATGAATATTGAAGATTTTAGTTATCATCTTGTACCCTTTTTATTGGTTGTGTTTTAACTGAAAACCAGATAAATAGGTCACATGGATTGTATGGGCTATGTGCATTACATGAAGTTTTAACTAATGAATCATGCTGTTCATGATTTATGAATAGTGCCGTTGAATTATTCATAGCTTGTGAATAGTGTGAGAAGTGACTAAAATGGCTATTATGGGGTCCTAATGATTTCTGATGGCCTCTGTTTTCTTATTGTTCTCCTTTCTGGTTGACCTACCTGCTTGTGCTTGGTTCTTCCAGCTTGATGCCATTTGTATATTGTTGTATTCTTTCTTTGATGTTGAATGAGATTTTCACCATTCTATCTCAAAAACGAAAAAAGAGAGGAAAATAACACTGATGGACCTTACAATGGATTTAATGTAAATTGGGTATCTCAAACTTCTATATTTACAAACTGAAAATCCTTATTTTACATTATTCTTCTTGCAAGTTTTTCAATTGTCATTCTCCCAGTAAGAAATGACACTATTATTTGATATCTTACTCATGAGAGGAACCTAACCTCATGTTCTTCCACTGGGGTCTGGGAATCTGATTGTATATAATTGTGAATTTTTGGTTAGTGCACTTCCTGAGGATGAATGGTTTGTGGAGACTGCAAAGTCTGCAATAAACAAGTTATTGCTGGGGGCGTCTGGGTCTGAGACATCTGATATAGATGAAGATCACATAATTTTGGATGAAGAAGTTGTATCAGATTCAGATACTGCATCTTCCCTTTCTTCAATGGAATCTACTGAGTCCTTTGCTTCTGCTAGTGCTAGCATGGCTGAATTCGAAAGCCCATCTAGCTCGTCTGATGTAGAAAGCTAATTCAATTTTTGTAACCTAGAAGGCTGATCTGTTCATAACTTTCAGATTGTAACATCAGAGGTTATGATTTGTGGTGTATTCAATAGGACACATCAGTTTTGTTGTAGGACATCAACTTATAGGCTAAGTTTTATCACAAGTTAGAAAGTTTTGCATGCATGAATTCTCCAAAAGTTTGCCTGAAAGACACAGTAATGGAAGAACAAAAAGCATTTGTCAGTAAAACATGGGAAAAAAAGAAAGGAAAAAAGGGACCTTTTTTGGTTATATAAAAGATAAAGAGATTCTTTTTACCTTTTTAGATAAAAGAAAATACAACATATTTGGGAGATGTAGCTTGAATAATTTTTCCTAGCATGCTCGTTGGTTTTCTTTGTGAAAATGAGGGGGGGGGGGAAAATAGGGACAATGACATCAGCACCATCGAATTATGCAAATGCCAAAAATAATTCTACGAATTGGTTTAATGATGGTGAGATCAGGAGTTTTTTTTAGAATTAATTTTTTTTTTCAAATGACCTTATTGCCCTTGTGTAAAAAAAATTCCCCGTCAACTTCCAAAGTTCGGCAACAGGTCATTGGAGCTCTGTTGCTGGTGTGAAGAGAATTATTTGGGAAAAGGGGTAATTTGGAGATGGACTAAATTGCCCCATAAAATAGTTTACGATGATGATTGTATCTCCTCACAAATTATTTTATGGATATTTTTGCACCTTAGCCCATTTGCATATGGCACAATATATGAGATCCATAAAACACAATCCTTCCTTAATGGATGTTTGCCCTGTTAAGATGGGTGAAATTGTTCCATAAATGTATTTTAAACTGCTTGTAACACCCATGGAGTGAAAAACCGGACCGGACCGGCCGGTCCGACCGGAAAACCGGTGAACCGGTCCTCAGTCCGGTCCGGTTTGCTGTTTCAGAGAGGAGGGAGGTCGAACCGGTGGGAACCGGTCGAACCGGTCCAAAACCGGTCAAACCGGTCAAAACCGGTGGGTCACTGGTTCAACCGGTTTGCTCTTTTTTTTTTTTTTTTTTTTTGAAAAATGAGATATTTGGTTAAAAAAAAAAGCTGAAAAAGAAAGGAAACCATAGATTTAGACCAATATACATACAATCTATAATATTTTACTAAATTATAAGAACAAATTTTAATTTCAAGGCTACAAAAATTTAAAAAATAAAAAGAATAAAAGAAAAAATATTATATATTATATACATATAATATATAATATTTTAGTCAATTAATTTTATATGATAAAAGTAATCAAATCTAATATAATCAATTGATTTTATCTATAGAAATTTAAGAATATATTAATATATATATTGTTACTAATAAATTATAATATTTTAATATGACCGGTTCGACTACCGGTTTGATCACCGGTTCGACCCCGGTTGAACCATTAACCCTTGAACCTGTTCCGTAACCGGTTCATTGACCGGTCCGGTTTTTTGTTCCTTGGTAACACCTCAATCGGAAAAAAAAAAAAATGCTTGTAACACCTAACAAAATACTCCATGGGTATCTGTCTCCCTTAACCATGAAATAATAAATCATACTATTAATAAATTATCTACTATCCTGCGGTGTTGCCAAATACAAGCCCCTAAAGTGGTAAATAATAATTTCTAGAGAAAATTAATTAATTGATCTTTATAGTTACACCGAATATGGCTTTCATTTCCAAATAAATGCTAGACACTTGATTTTGGGCTCAAATTTTGGCTTTCAAAGTGGTTGCTGCAAAACTTTAAAAACAGGGAAACATTAATAAAATGCTATCAAATACCTCTTGAAAGTTGAGTTTCAAATGTTAGATCCAAATGGATGATGCTGAGCTTTTATTGAGTGGGTTTGTTGTAACGTCTGAGCCATCGACATGGGTATGTTCTCAAGTATCCTATTGTGCCTGTTACAAATGTTGATTACCTTTTCTTTATTTAAACTTGACAATATAAAAACAAGAAAATAATTACGTCTTTAAATACAACTTTTCTATATATGATGTTCGTCAGATATCAGCAGAATATTGAGGAAGAGAATATCCACGAATACACCTAAATATAATAGTGATGCTAGACTAATGTCATTCGCACAAACGCGCACTCATTCATTGAATAATAGCACTTTTTTTTATGTGGGTTAAGTTGCAAATATACTCATGAAATATTCTCTCATGCAGACATGACATTATAAAGTTTTTAATAAGGTTTATGAACCCGGATCGGGTACTAAAAGGATCAGGGTACTGGATTAAGGGTCAGTGGGTCAAATCGGGGTCAAACCGGTGGAAAATTAAAGATTTTAGACTTAATAATATGAAATTCTAAAAAATATTTTTTAAAAAAAATTTTGAAATTGGAACCTGGACCGGATTGCGAACCAGACCAGTCTACCGACCAGTTTGCCTGGTTTCCGCGCTAGTCCGGTCCAGGTTCGCGAACCTTGAATTTTTTAGCTGTAAAAGCATACATAAAGGTCCTAAAATGGTGTAAAAATGTTATTGCCGTTAAGTCAATGAATGTTGATTGTTTAACAAACATGTCAGTCAAAACGTACAATAGGGTAAAAATACACATGAAAGTTCCAAAATTGTGTAAAAATGTCAAGTCTCCACACGTTTTGCATAGCGTTTCAGCTCCCAGCAGCCCCGTCTGCTACTGCAGGGTCTTCCACATGACACAATGGTTGCATCTTTTTGGTGTCAAAGCTGCCCCTCCCCCGTCGCCTCATTCAACATTCTTTTCTTTAGTTTCTTCATCAACGGTTTTTCATCAGACCTAACGAGTTGCAGATTAGAGGCACCAATCATAGTTACAAAAATCAATCGTACTTACAAACAAGGTCATTGGGAATGTTGATTGATTTAACAACTGTGGTATTTTGGTACCATTTTAGAGACTTCTTGTGTACTTTTGAACCCATTAAAACTTTATGGTATCATATGCATTGGGGAAAAAAACTTCATAGATTTGCATTTTAACCCTTTTCATTTTTCCTTTTCAAGATAAAAGAAGGAAATAGAGGTTGAAGTTACGGTTGAAGTTATAGGAATTCAACAACGAAAACATTGCCATTAATCAATGGGCGGGGTTTTGATGTGGATAAAAGTTGATTCCATGTAGATAGACAGATAGTGATTATCTAATACATATGGGAATATTTTTTCATTTCACATGCCATAACCAATGGGCAGTTCACCTTTTTTGCCGCACCGGAAATATTGCAAAGCAATGGAAAAGGGATCGGATTTGAAGAAAAAGAAGGAATAAGCTGTGCGTTCGCGAAGAAAGTGGATTGATTCTGCGCCTTTAATTTTCTGGAATCAGTTTGTGTCATTTGTCAATATCGTCTGAATTATTTGTGGCCATTAATTAGGGTTTTGATAGTATAGGATCCACAGGTCACATGAAGAGCAGAACAAGAAGAAGATATGCCTTATAACTTGTCATTTTCTGTGGGGATGGAATCTGGTTTCTGCGGAATGGGCAATGTGAAATCAGCTGAACAAAGTCAAAACGATTTCAAGGTCCTAATTTCTTTGAGCCCACCAGCTTCTTGAATCTATCCCTCAGGTATATTTATAACTCTAGTTTGGGAAAAAAATTTTGATCCTTATTAATATAAGTCCACTTTCAGAATAATAAATAAAAGTGTTATACTTTTTCCCCCATTAAAGGTAGAAGAAAAAGAAAAAAGAGGTGAAAAATAATCATTTATAAATGAGGGTAAAATTGAAAAAAAAAAATCATCAATTTAGTTTATATTTATTGAGTTAAATAAGAATTAGGTAATTTTGACTTATAAATAAGATCAAAGTGGTATAATGTGGTACCCAATAACTACTTCTAAATATAATACCCATTTCACATGTTTATCAAATTTCTCCAAATTAACCCTACTAATATTCTCTCAACAATAATTAAGTAGAAGAGGGAGTAAGATGATTAGGGGTATTTTAGAGAGAAAAAAATCATATTAACTAATTTAATTAACATTCTTAATTGACTGAAATTAGTTAATTAGGTCTTCCATTAAAGACAATGTGGATAACATGATATAACAATATAGGGTTAAATGATATTTTTGTGCTTGAGCTATTTCGTGAGGAGCACTAGTTAGTTCTTTTTTTTTTGGAACATTCAGTATGTTGGACTTTTGGTCTAAGTCCGCCCTTGATGAGTTGGACTATTTGATTATGATACAAGTAACCTTATCAAATAAGAAATAAATCAGCATTAATTATGAATTGGAAAACAAGTTAGTATTGATTATGGGATTGTTAATTGAGAAACAAATAATCATATATTAGAAAATTAATGGGTTAAGATGCAAATTTAGCAATGAAGTTTTGTTCCAGGGGCGTCTGGCACAAAAAAGTTTTAGAAAGGGCAAAAATAACAATGAACAATTAAAAAGGGTGCAAATTTAATAAAACCATTAAATTTGACCTAATGGCGTTAAATTATAAGAGAGAAAAAATCCTTAACGGCGTTAGGTCTAATTTAACGGTTTGGTTAAATATGCACCCTTTTTTAATGTTCATTGTTATTTTTGCCTCTTCCAAAAATTATTTGTGCCAGTTGCCCCTTAGACAAAACTCGGTTGCTAAATTTGCACCTTAACCCAACATTAATTGATAATTAATTTTTCTGATTACTAACTTAAAAGACAAGAAAAAGTGCACTTAACTTCCTAATTAGTGACCACCCTAAACTACTATAAATAGGATGTGTCTCCCTCAATTATAATCCATTCCTGCCATTGAACCACATGGCAATCTCTCTTCTCTCTTACCATCTTACTTACTTTGGTGCAATGCTGTGTCAACTCTAATTAGGCTCTAGTAGTCTAATATTTACGTGCTTTTACTATTCGGGTTCAATCCGACCCAGTACGTGTCTCTCTCTCTCTCTCTCTCTCTCTCTCTCTCTCTCTCTAGTCATATTTTTTCCTTCACTATATCTAATTGGACCTACTGCCTTTTAATTTGAAGGATTTATCAAAGTTCAGGCTGGTCGGAATCAAACTGGCTAGGACTACAAGGATGACAAAGCTCTACTATCAAGTATTTAATACTTTTGCATTCTTAGAGCTTACATTCAAAATCTCTAGTTAAACCGGTATAACCCCTTACTTACTGGTTGAATCAAGTATTTGGCAATATTAACTATTCATAAGAGCCATTGGCACCTATGTAATGTCAAAATTTGGCAGGTTACAAATTCCCTTCAAATTAACTATACACACACACACATATTAGTAAATAAATATGAGAATTAATTATTTCTATTAAACTAATATATAATCCATATAATTTATACAATATGCATTGTATTAACCTATACATTGAATCCTCCCACCTTATACAATGCACTGAACAAAATCAAGCCCTAGTCAACTAAAATTAGTTGGTTTGAATGAATTATAATCTTGAACAAATTCAAATTAACAACTAGCACCCTATTGTTATCCTACATCAAATGCTTTGAATCCATCACATAAGCTTTATATATATAAATAGTTTCTAAATGCGGTTCTACATTTTTTTGGCCTGAAAATACGATTCTATATGCATTGAATGATATATGAATGTTTCTTTCTTTAATCTAAAATATATAAGAATTTTACTGTAATAACATTTACAACATCGAGAGGGGTTCGTGGCCGATGTTGGAAAAAGTTGATTATTCCATATTCCATGCATAGAGTAATCCAATGATCACACGTGTTGATGCAGAAAGATAAAAATCTTGTGGCCTAAGGGAAAAAAATAAGGAATTTCTCCTTGAAGAAGATATATGAGAATATTTCTTTTTGTAATGCATCACTCAACCTGAGGGGTACGTACATAAAAAAGAATACAAAAAATAAATTCAGAATAAATACGAGTGGGACCATATTCTATGTTATTATAATATTTTCATTCTTTCTCAGCCCTTGTTTTAAGGATTAATTTAATGGTTAAAATTAAAGCTTGAAGAATAGTAAGAATTCTAATAAAAATGTCAACGATAACAAATTATTATCCTTGGAGTTTTTTTTTTTTTTTTGCCAAGTATTATCCTTGGAGTTATTGAAGGCAAAGAACTATTCCTCCCAATTACCTTGGTTTGCCACATTTACAAAAGAGGAGAATCAAATCCTTTATTACTTGTTAAAGTGCACCCACCTCAATTTAAGTTGATTTAAAGTTAAGAGGCAAATTTATCAATAAACTATCTTGTGAGGAATCGTTGGCACCCTAAACTAAAGTAAGGTGCAATTTTGTCAATCAATTCTAAAAATAGGATGTGAAAATCTCCGATCTATAATGTAGGGTAGGTCTAATGTTCATTAAGTATAGGATGTGGGTCTCATATATTGTGCCACACGCAAATGGTTTAGGGACAAAAGTACCCACCATAAAATACTATACTATAGTGTGACTTTTCTTATTAACCCTAAAATATACGAAAATCACAATATGTAACAGAGACAATCGTTACTCATAGGCATACCGTTTATTTCGTTACATTGTAAAAATAGGATGTGAAAATCTCCGATCTATAATGTAGGGTAGGTCTAATGTTCATTAAGTATAGGATGTGGGTCCCATATATTGTGCCACACGCAAATGGTTTAGGGACAAAAGTACCCACCATAAAATACTATACTATAGTGTGACTTTGCTTATTAACCCTAAAATATACGAAAATCACAATATGTAACAGAGACAATCGTTACTCATAGGCATACCGTTTATTTCGTTACATTTTACAAACACACAAACACAACACTTAGAGTCAAAACTCATCTGGAAGCTAGATTGACCCCTACTCTCTCATACGCTCTCATATCAAAGTGTGTTTATGTGATTATACTATGGATGACACAATAAAATGTCTAGCCTACCTTTTTTGCCAGCCAAGACAAATTTGAACACAGGCATGTTATTTACATTTACACGACCGGTTAAATAAAAATTCAATATTTTAACAATAATGGTCAATTCTTGCCAACGTTTGCCTTTGTTACAGATTATGGATTTTTTTACCCCGTCTTTTAGGGTTGATAGGCAAAATTGCATCATTGTAAATACTTTATGGTATATGTTTTACTCCCACCAACTTGTTTACATGTGGCACAACATGTGGGACCCGCATTTCTTACTTAATGGATGTACGCCTTCGTCATTTTGCTTCATTTTTTCTAGAGTTGATCGCAAAATTGCAGCATACTTAGCTTGAGTTTAGGATACCAACAGCTCTTTATAAAACACTTTGATTATTTTTACACCTCAAAGCTTTTTTATTTTTGACACAATGGTGTTAGTATCCCATGCTCTTACCATTTTCTTTCTGATCTCTTTCCTTTTTCTACTTACCTCAATCTTTAGATTGAAATTTGAGCGGTTAAGATGTAATGTTTTATAAAATTATTAATAAAATATCAAATTATTAAAAAATAAATAAATAAATTCAAAAATTGCTAAATTTTAGTTGTAATAATTTAAAATTGTAATAAACAGAATTTTTTAAAAGAGGATGATAGCTAAGGCCATATTGGTAGAGGTTATACCTGTAATACATTGAGACTCATTATTGCCTCTACAATTGCATGTGCCTTTCGTTGGGAAGGACGTAACGGATATTAAATCTTCCTATAACTTGTAGATCAAACATATCAATAAAGTATTCTATGGGGAGTTGACATCCTAAATTCAAGTATGACGCAATTTTGCTAATCAATCCTTAAAAAATGCAAAAATATTAAGGGGAGTTGATCTTAATATAAGACATATTTGGGTAGTTGATCTTGATTCTCAATATAAGATAAAATTTTCATATTTATCAATTTTTTCTTAATTTACCTCTATTAATACTCCTTCAATAACAATCAAGAAATGGAGGGAATGAGGAAATTGAGAAAGGTGATTACGGTATTTTAGATAATATGTTATATTAACTAACTTAATTAACTTTCTTAATCTAATCAAATTAGATAAATATGTCTTATATTAAAGACCAAAGGAATAATCCATAGTGGAAGCCAAATGTCCGTTAAGTACAAGATGTGGGTTTCGTGTTGTGCCTTATGAAAATGGGTTGGGGGCAAAAATACCCTTAAAATAACATAGTACTATAGTTCAATTTTGCTCATTAAACCATAATAGAGACAACCGTTGGCAAGTGTTATATATCACGAATGTATGAAAAATTGAAATTATATTTGATCCGTGCAAATATGAAAATACTTGTGTTCAAATTTGTCCGAGCCAGATGATTAAAATCTTAGGCATAACATTTAACTTTGTTACACTTTACAGCCAAATAAACCCATTTTAAGTTAAAATCCATTTTTGGAAGCTACGTTGATCCGATCCCTAATCTCTTACTCTCTCATCCTTTCCTTCTTCTGCATCGTCCATTGTAATGCAATTGACCCTTATAAGAGTGTCAGGGGACGAGCTTAATTGGCCCTTAGAACTAACTTGGGCAGAAGAGACGAGAAAAAATAGGGAAGTCAAAGTAGCTTCCAATGGATCTATTGGGTTCCAAATCAAAGTGTGTTTATGTGAGTATGATGGATAAAGCGGTCTCAACCTGGCAAGGAGTACAATACAAGTTTGAATGTGAGGAAGCGTATTTGTTGAGAGATTTTAACCTTTACATTCTGGACTCAATAGAGATTATGATTAAGACCAAAGTGATTTGAGATACTGTGTTGTCAAAAAAAAAAAAAAAAAAAAAAGGTCTTGCCTAAGGCTTTTTGTCAGTTAAGACAAATTTGAACATGAGTTTTCACGTCTATACTACAAGTCAAATTAAATTTCATTGTTTATATATAATATTAATTAAGGAAAATGTCTAGGACATTTTAGAAAATATATGTCATATTAACTAATTTAATTAACTTCTTTAATTAATCAAATTAAATAAATATATTCTATATTTAAAACTAGAGGATTATATATGCCTCTATTATTGATTGTGGGTTTTGACCCCTTTTTAAGGGCTGATGGCATGGGCAAAATTGCACTCTACTACAGTACTTCAAGGTATTTTGCATGGGACCCACATTCCTTAATTAATAGGCATTTAGCCTCTGTCATTTTGTATTGTTTGAGAGTTAATGGGCAAAATTGCACCATATACTTGAGTTTAGGATTTCAACAAATCTTTATAAAAATATTTTGAGTATTGTTACACCTTAACTTATTGATTTATTATGACTTTTTTTTTTAAATCTTGACACAATGGTATAGGTTATACCTATAAATTTAGATTCATTATTGCCTCTATAATTGCATGCATTGAAATCTGTTTATTAAATCATTTTGGTTTAGTAATATTAAGTGCTCAAACTATGTTTGTACGTATTTGTATTTTAATTTGTAACATAACTTTGCATATTAATTCTAAACTTTGTATCGAAAAAAGGAACCTTCATTTTTTTCGAAAGTGGGCACCACTACGTAAGGATTCCCTTGTTGTCAAGTTGTTTTAAGAATATTATATTCTCTGATCTCTCCTTTTTAACGAGCAAGATAGCAACTTTATTCTTCGCGTCTTGATGCAACACGTTATTCTCTCTTTCTCATCATCATCATCATCACCTTCCAACACTATAAAACCCTAATTCCCTCCATAAATTGCCATCAAAGCTCATTTATATCAACCAAAAGAAAAGCACAGAGAGACCAAGTCAAAGAAGAGAGCAAAGGGACTTTGAAATTTACGAGAAACAAGAAAGCAGAAGAAGAAGCAAGAAGACGCTGGTTTAGAAATGAAGAAGCCTCATCACCTCTCAGAAAAAGAGTGTATAGAGAAAAACCAGGTTTTTACTTGTATAAATATAATTTTATTTTGAAATATTATTCTAAGGGTAAATTATATAAATCTTCCCTTTTTTTTTTTTTTATTGAAATGACTTCTTTCGTTTTATGATGGAAGTTCGTCTATATTTTGAAAGGGCAATATGAAGAGAAATATTGTATATTTTCAACAAATTAAATTAGTGAAAGATTTATGAGCCTTACTCTTTACAAGTTAAGACAAATTATGTATTGTTGAAAATGATAGGAAAATAAAACATGCTTGTATATTTTTAGAAAAACTTGAGAAATTAATATCAGTATTTTATTTTATGAATATTATTCTGAAAGTTTGAGGAGACTACACCAGTATTTATAGGAAAGATTATAATTATTTTATGCATGCACTGATCAATATATTGTAAAAATAATAATACAGAATGATGCTGGTTATGTGATTTTTCCAAGAGGACTCAACATTGTTTGGGGGGACGACTCTCGTTATTGGAACCTTGAGTGAGTATCAAATTTATTTATTTATTTACTTTGATGTAATCACAAGTAAAATCTATAATTCCTTTAAGGAAAAATGATAAGAAAATATTACTTAAACTTCAAAATCTCAAATCAGTCTTGTTGCTTACAAGTCTATAGCGATTGACAACTCATTTTAAAAGAAAATTTTTGATTTGGAATTTTGAAGTTTAAATGATATTTTCTTGTCCTTTTCCCTTGCTTTAATTAACATACAGAAAAATAATTAAGTCTAATACTTAACTGATTTCGAATTACCAGATCAATTTATATGTATTTTGAATAATAAAATGTTTTTGCAAAGGGATGGTAAATGAATTGATGCTTCTGTTTTAAACAAGAGAATATGATGTTGCATGCATGCATACATACATACATGTATGTATATGTATGTATTTGTATATGTATATTCTAGATATGCGATCATTTAAATTAAAATGTCCTGACTCTCAAGAGAAATAAACAGTCTTGAATTATTAGTTCTATCTAGTTTTACAACCTAATTTTTTAGTTTTGGTAAAAGCATTTTTTGGTGTTTTAGCTCTCTTTAAAGTTTTTTTTAAAAACCTGGTAAATTTATCAATTTCATCCTCTAATTATAATACAATATTTCAGTCAGATTCCTTAATTTGGAGACTCCAACTAGGTACAAATCGGAGTCATGTTAATGAAATTATCATGATTGAAAGAATGTTTATATGTATGTTAAAACTTGTTCTCTTCTCTGTTATATATATGTACTATTTAAAGTATATGTTTGATTCTCTAAATTTACATTAAGTTTCAGTTTAGTCTTTTAAATTTGTAAAGTGTAGTTTTAGTTGTTTAATATTAACTATGCTACAGTTATTTAATAAAAAATATTGACTCAATAAATTTAACCGATGTATCATCAATTAAATGAAAACAAAAGCATGCTTGAATTTTAAAACATAAGAGTGATTATATTACAGAATTGAAATTTAGACCATGCTTTATCACCATTTAACTGCGGAGTTTCCATATGAATTTGTTGAGTTGGTATTTTCTATTAAGTGAGAGTAATTAACGGGTATTCAGATAAATGGGTTAAAAACACCTTTTATAAAGTTGAAAGACCAAAATGAAATTTGAAATAAATTTAGAGAATCAAACATTTGCCTTTTTTTTTTTTCCTTTTGAGGCTTGTGTATGTGTTTGCAATTACAAGTGGAAATATAATTGATGAAGGGTTGATATTGATACTGATATTGATATTGATATTTCAGCAAGAGTACAAAGGAAGGTGTTGCAACACTGATACAAGTCTCATGGCTAGACGTATCAGGCGTGGTGGATGTTGAAAAGGGAAAGAAATACAGAGTGAGGTTCGAGGTGAAGCTGAAGCCGGACGCCTTCGGGTGGACCGGGAGTCCGGTGCTGGTGATGGCCAAGTTGGGAAAAAGGGGAAAGTACGCCTTCTCCGAGATCTCTCTAACCCAGTCCGATACTTACATGTCAATCCCGTCGCCGGATTCCACTGAGGTGATCGTGGAGGTGCCGCCGAACTCACCGGATCCCAAGCTTTACTTTGGCCTCTATGAAGTTTGGAGTGGGAAATGGAAGGGAGGCCTTCAGATCAGAAAGGTCAACATCGACGTCGCCAATAATTGACCAATGAACGTACGTACGATTGTGTGTTGTTGTGGATCTCATGCTCTGGTTAGAGCTCTTGCTGATTAAGACACTATGTGTGTGTGTGTGTGTGTGTTTTTTTTTTTTTTTTTTTTTTTTGCCAACGATTAAGACAGTGTGTGTTAGTATCATTATTATGGACAATAACAGCATGAGTGTCTTATTCGTAATGAATAATGTGTTTGCAGTTTTATTGCTTGCTATATACAAGTATTTGTAATCCTTTCTCTATATGCATATGTACTTTACTTGTGTCATTGAGTGCTCTTCCCCCCCCCCCCCGGGTTTCTCTCTCTCTACCCCACACACAAACGCAAAACAAAGGAAAGAATTTAAGTCTCCTTCAGCAGCCATATTCAAGTTCATGCGTTTAGAAATATGTTGATATTGGGTTAAAACCTCGTTTTGATTGAAGCAATGAAAGAATTGTTTTCTTTTGTCCCTCAAAATCAGAATTACAATTACTTTTTTATCAACACGTTGTTAGTTAAAATGATAAATAACCTCACCCTTATAAATAGAATAACATAAATTCAAATTCTATGAAACGCATTTATTGAAAGAGAAAATTCTTTACGCTTTAGTCTTAAAAGAAGTTACAACACCCTTGACTAGATAAAAAAAAAAAAAAAAAACTTTTATACAATTATTAATATTCCTCTGGTTCTAAATATAAACTTAATTTGGGGATAAATTTTGATCCTAAATTTAGTACTTTTTACCATTTTATCTCTTATATGTATCATTGTTATCTAAACTAATTTGTCACCAATTCTAAACTGAGTAATGATCAATAGAAGAAATTTATAGAGATCATGTCACACATACTATAATTAAATAATTCATTTATCCTCTTTAATCTCCCCAAATTAGATAAATTGGTGTTCCAATAAGGATCAGAAGAGTACTAACATTTACGTAATCATTACTAAAAGTGGGTTCACCAGAGCTTGTTAGCTCAGAAATCTAACTTCATATAAGCAAAGACACGTCTTATAGAAATCTGTACATAGCGCGTCATCTTATATACCAGTGTGTTTTATCAGAACCACGGCAAATTTCTCACGCATGACATTATTCTTTACATACATATATAACATTACGAATGAGAACTTTCTTTATACACAAGATGCCACCAACGAACGTATAAGCTGTACAGAATAATTTACCACCCACTTCCAATGCAACAACACTTCAAAAGAGAGCTGATTTTTATCAGGTGTCGACTGAGACAGTCAACTCGTTCATTTGGAGATGCCGCTCGCCATTGTTGCCAGAGTGAACAAGGATGCTGACATGAGTGTCGGAACAAGACTGATTGGCTCCTTCTTGAGAGACAGATATGGCGCTCAGAGAAATCTTATCGGCGGAATTGCTGTATTCGTCTTGATCACGAGAGATTATTTCCCATTCCCCTTTAAGGGATGCGACATCTAGATCGTTTTCTTTGTGCTCCTCCATTTCAAACGCAGTGGGCAGAATCACATAATCGTTCACTGGGTTGTAGTATGGATCTGGATCTCCAGCCTTCAGCCAATGTTTCAGAATTCGGAATACATGACGCTCGCAAAGAATACCCCTATGCTCGCCCGGAACTCCAACCCTTGCCTCTGCTTTGAGCCCATCAGCCTGTAAGTGAAACAAGGATGAAGCAATGTTGCAGGCCAAAATCACCTAAAGTTCATAAAAAGGTAGAAACAGCAATGGGGGAATCATGAAATGGCGATCATCATTGTGACAGCCGGTTTCTACAGAAATAGGATGCAATGATGATTATGATGGTTTCATTACATCAGTAATGAGTGAGATGGTAGCCAAAGAATGGCCATGGCCATGGCAATTAGAGTGTGGGTAACAATTAAGACAAGGACACAATAGTGATCATAGTAAAGAATCTTGGAATCAACAAATGTAACGAACAACTTCAGCTTAGCAGATATTCAGCTTAACGGCAACCACAGATCACTATATTGCCATAGACAAGATGGTATCATAGAAAAAGTATCAAAATACTATCTCGCGTCCTTAATATAAGAGCTAGCCGGGGTAGGATTCAGTCCTAAATATAAGACTACTATCCGATTTGTTACCCCGCCCCAAACAACAAAAAAAACCAATACAAATTTTTAACAAATAGTTAATTTCCTTAATCTACCCAAATTAGTTAAGTAGATCTTATATTAAAGACCAGAAGTAGTAATAGGTTTGATCAACCTATATTACAGAACATCTAATCCATCACGACCAATGAATAGTGGTCAAACTGATGCAGTTCAAGTAGAAACATGCCCAGAGCCTTTAGCACACCATCGAAGATGTTAAGTGTTTCTGAGAAAATAAAAACAATAAATTGGAATGCCACAAAGATTAATAACGTCTAAGTTGTCAAACCTTAGCCGATTCAGCTGGTACTGTTCCATCACCATCAACACATATGTACTTAGCCTGAAAATATTTATTTAAAAAAAGTCAGCATTTGGGAATGGAAAAAACACAAAGGGCCTCAAGGAAAATAGCTTATTTGTAACTACTCACATATTTATTGAAAAAAATTCAACTGTATGTTTTCAGAACCACAGATAAAACAAAGCAGATGGAAAAGTATCCAGAGTTATTTTAGCTACTCGCATAGATAAAACATGTTTAGTGAAATAGATCAATCAACATTGCACGTGCCAGATTTATATGTATATCCTCTGCACCATAGAGGTGAAATTCTCATCAAGAAACAAATATGGGTACAAAAGCAATGACCTGGAAATAACGTAGCTGTTGTAGATCTAAAACAGGCTTCTCTCCACTTCCATAGCTGCAGAACAGTAATTTAAACTTCAGAATGAGTTATTTTACAATTGCAAAGAATTAGAACATTCAGAACCCTTCTAATAAGATCCATTTTAGCTGCAAACCGAAAATCATCCAAGGAATTGTACTAAGCATTACCAAACAGAGCTGTAAACCGAAAATCATCCAAGGAATTGTAGGAAGCATTACCAAACAGTATGGGGCGTCTCAAGACCAATCCCATAAATATTGTAGAATTTGACTTGAGAGGGAAGTTTCGCACCAGATAAAATCTCGCGTGTTTCATTTGCCCATTTCAAGATGTCCATGTTAAAGGGAAGGGGCAACTCCTCACCATCATAGTTGATCTAGATCATGGTTAAACAATATTATATTAACCTAAGATGTACCAATAATCATACTAGACCTTGAATGAAGAGAAATACTTGTAACTGTCAAAAGCATTGTAGTAACCACACAGCCTTTCTTCAACAAAACCTTGGTAACACCAGTTTCGTTTTTCTTTTCACAAAAACTAAAGAGTAAACAGTTTTCCTTAAACACTGGAAGATCACGGGGGATCAAATTCCAAGTATGACATCAGTTTTAAGAAACACAAATCTCATATTATAGACATGGTCACTTGTTTTTCTGTTGAGTTATTCATAATATTTAATATGATTTGTAAACTGAACATTTATAAGATGCTCCAGACACCAAAGTTTAGAAAATAATATATTTAAATTCATAAAAGATACGGAAATAATTGGATTTCAATTGCTGTACAAAATAAACCAGACAACTCACTTTGTTATTTGCAAGAGATTCATTTATAATCTCAATGCTATCTTCTGGATGATAAGACTCCAGGATAACGTGAGGTTTCTCATCAGATTCATGCTTCCCATCAGAATCATGCTTTTCACGCCACAGTTCTAGAACTGGAATGTTTTCCCAGTCGAAATCAGGACAACCAATAAGCTCATATAGAGATGGACATTCAACAAGCTGTAACATTGTGAGAAGCTAATCAATAATTTTATAAATTTCACAGCATCAGAATGAAAGAAAAACAAACAAAAAAGAAACAAATGTAAACAAGGCCAGGTGTATCACATTGCTTTAAATATTCCATGCCAAGATAAGTTGGAATAACCCTAATAAAACAAAGTAGAACACCCCAGATAGATGGTTGTAATTTGAATGTCTTTAGGAATTGGGAATTAGGGTAGAGAAGAAGAAATTAGAGGGTTGAAGAAGAAGAAGAGAGGGAATAAGAGAGAAGAGTTTCTGAAATAATTCTCTAAGAATCCATTACATGTCAAAAACTATCAAATACAATGGGATTATGCCTTATTTATAGGCTAGAGTGACTTAATGATCATGCCAAGCTAAAACTAACTAACTAACTAATTCTAACAGCTAGCTCTAACTAACTGACATTAACTAACTTTACAGTTCATATTACATTTATATATCAATACCTCCCTCCCAAAAACATCCTTGCCCTCAAGGATGATTGACAACAAAAGACAAATCTGCACCTAAAAAAACAATCTAATAAAGTGAACCCAAACTAAAAACATAAGCTTCTAATTTTCTGGAAAATCTTCAGCCAAACAGACTTGCGTTCTGTCACATGGAATCTGGGAAGCAAAAGCCTTTTCCTTTAGATTGTGTTTAATTCTGCTGCACACTTCACCCTTTAGACATTTTCTTGTCTTTCCCTCTTAGAGAGCAAAACCTTCCATAGAGCATTACAATCAACTTTCCCATGAACCAAACTAGCAGCAGTTTCTGTGTAGGAGAGAATAAAAGAATTGAGACCCATATTTGCAGCCTGTGAGGAAAGATATACTCAGACTGTGCAAGACCCAATTGTAAAGTTATTGGGCTCATGTATGCACTGTCAACTTGAAAGCCCAAGTGCTTATCTGAAATTAAGAAACCCAGGGAATCTGCAAAATATTTCTGACAGGGGAAGAGAACGTTTTCCAGCTGTGACCCACCATTATACTTCTGCAGATTAAACAGAGTGGTATTGAGCTGTGAATTTGACTCTTCCAACTCAACTTTATTCAGCCACGTAACCTTCTGAACATCCCACAAACCTGGGCCCATGCTTCTAGAAACATGCGCATAGGTGTTTTCATTACTTTGCAAAGACCATTGATTAAAGGGTTAAAGGCCAATTTTGCCCCGGAAGTATTCACTAGGGGCCAATTCGGGACCGGAAGTATTTCGAGGGCCATTTTTGCACCGAAAGTTTCCAATTGGGACAATTTTGCCCCGGAAGTTTCAAATTTTGAGCAATTTTTCCCTAACGTTAGTTGACCGTTAGCCTGGGCAAATTTGCTCCAAATTTGATACTTCCGGGGCAAAATAGCACCTTAACCCACACCGAGGCCCATGCTGACTTCTCCGGACTCACTAAAACAGAGGGGCAGGCTGTAAAACAGAAAAGAGAACTCTTCTCGAGGCCCATGCTGACTTCTCCGGACTCACTAACATTGCCGTCAACTGCCACGTCCCGGTTCAAGAATTTTGACCCGATTCCCTTTCAAACTATATGTGCTGCATGCTATCATACAACTGAGCCAGGGTGGGCAAGTACCGTTCACATCTAACCTTTCCCCTCTTCAACCTTCAAAGTCATTATTTGAATATTTGCTACTACCACTAAGATCTGCATTGACGGCCACTCCGCCCGAGCTCTGAAGTATGTGACCTATACCCGTCGTCGGGATAAGTGCTAGGCCTTGATGAGTAGAAAGGTGTGGCAGTCGCTGCAAACCCTGAGGTGCGCACCTGGGTGGAGTAGCCATCAATGCAGATCTTGGTGGTAGTAGCAAATATTCAAGTAAGAACTTTGAAGGCCAAAAAGAGGAAATGTTCCATGTGAACGGTACTTGCACATGAGTTAGTCGACCCTAAGAGACGGGGGAAGCCCGTCTGATAGCATTCAGCATGCTTACTTTGAAAGGGAATCAGGTCAAAATTCCTGAATCGGGACGTGGCAACTGACAAGAACGTTAGTGACTCTGGAGACGTCGATATGGGCCTCGAGTTCTCTTTTTTGTTTAACAGTCTACCCATCCTAGCTCAGCCGGAGGTAGGGTCCAGCGGCTGGAAGAGCACAGCACGTCGCCTGGTGTTCAATGTGCCCAACTAACGGTCATTGGGTTTTGGGACAATTTTGCCTCGGAAGTTTGAAATTTGGAGCAAATTTGCTCAGGCTAACGGTCAACTAACGTTAGGGCAAAATTGCTCCAAATTTCAAACTTCCGGGGCAAAATTGTCCCAATTGGAAACTTTCGGCGCAAAAATGGCCCTCGAAATACTTCCAGTCCCCAATTGGCCCCTAGTGAATACTTCCGGGGCAAAATTGGCCTTTAACCCTTGATTAAATGACTGGAACGGAGCTGGAAATAAAGAAGTCGAACTCTGAGGCAGCAAGAAAACAACGATCATCGGCGTTGAGAGCGAAGGAATGTTGTGTGACACAACCAAAGAACTTCCAAGAGTGCCGTTAAGCTCTATCACTTCTATTTCTTCTCTTGTTCCGTTGCATTCTTGGGAGGAGTCTGAATAAGGTTCTTTCTTTCCCAAAAAAGCATAAACTTCTTGCGCATCGTCCTCTGTTTCTTGAGCAACAGGAGGTTCTTGTTCCTCTGGTTTCTGTTCAACAGAAGCTTCTTGGGTTTCCATCTTGATGAACAAAGGCGTCTGCTTCTGGTTTTGATCTTCCAAAGCCTTCCTTTCTTTCTCGGCTTTCCTATTGACTCCGATCTCCTGTGTACGTGCTAATAGGCGTACTTCTTGCAAATTTCTTGGATTAAACAGCCCCACCGAGACAGCAATTTCATCCTTTAAAGCACCACGTAAGCGTCGACCAGGTATGCCTTGGTCAAGTCCAACTTTGCCGTGAACTGATCGAACTTGGTGTTGAATTCAGTCACCATCCCAGTTTGCCTTAAATGCATGAAATCAGTTTGCTGAAGGTGAGTAAATTGAGTTGGGTGATGGTAACCCAATCTGCCATTCCCTCCTTGAATTTCTAGATCTATGGGTTGTCCATGTTGATTGTCTCTTTGAGCTGCCAGAGGTAAGCCTCGCATTTCTTGCGTGAGATTCTCCAAGTCTTGCTGCATTCTACATTGGATATCTTGCACAAGGGTCTCCAAATTTTGCTGCATCCCACGTTGAACTAATTGAAGTTCTTCCCTGAAACCTTGAACCACATCATGAAGGTCATTGACCGTTTCAAACCGTTGTTCTATAGCTTGTAGCCTTTCTTCCATATTTCTTGCGTTTTCTTGTGATCTTGTCTGTACCATTCAATCAGAAGTGACGAGCCAAGAACTTGGGCCAAGGACCAGAAAGCTTTGATACTACTGATAGATGGTTGTAATTTGAATGTCTTTAGGAATTGGGAATTAGGGTAGAGAAGAAGAAGAGAGGGAATAAGAGAGAAGAATAGAGAGAGAAAGAGAGAAGAGTTTCTGAAATAATTCTCTAAGAATTCATTATGTGTCAAAAACTATCAAATACAATGGAATTATGCCTTATTTATAGGCTAGAGTGACTTAATGACCAAGCCAAGCTAAAACTAACTAACTAACTAATTCTAACGGCTAGCTCTAACTAACTGACATTAACTAACTTTACAGTTCATATTACATTTATATATCAACCCCATCCAGCAATACATACCGAGTAAAACCTGGATACAATCATGTAGTCAATTGTTCTTGTCATCATAGCATTATTGGCTAACTTGTTCACAACTATGAACGATATTTATAAGTCAAAACCCTCTTTTTCATATCTGTTAGTTAACACCAATTCATATATTTGTTTTCAACTTCAAAATACATCTCAAGACTGACTGCCAACCATTTGGGTACTATATGTCATTTGAAAAAGATCTTAAAGGCTCGTTCACTGAGAAACACTGATAACTTAGCACCTCTACTGTTCTACAAATATAGTAAAACTTCATATTTTATTTATATCATTCATCAGTTAAAAAAATAAAAGCTTTTATGTTTGCAACAATTAAATCATACTAACAGTAATTTGTTGTATATATTAAAAAAAAATACCCAACCCGCTTGGTTGTTCCAGAAACAGACAATTTGAATCTTGTTTTCAAACTTTTTTTTTGTTTAATCACTCAAACATTGTTTTCTTCTTGGTAGCAATAATAGAACTGTTTTAAGCAATTGTTTTACTCAGAGTTTTTCTAATTTTAAGCAATCTTGTTTACAAACATAGTAAAACTTCATAGTTGACTTCCTTCCATTCAAGTTAAATCAATCATTTTTTTTAATAATATTCAACATATTACAAATAATTTTGTATATCATCAATTATAACTTGAATGGAAGGAAGTCAAGACTTTAACTTTGAAATCTTCAAATTGAGTCCTACGAAAACATTATCAGGATGCATTTTACAGAAATTTTGATGAATATCTTCAATACTGTATTCAAAACCTAATAGACATAAGCAATATCAAACGTTACATGTCATCTATGCATTCTCATTTATGAACAGATCATACTGTCAACATAGATACTATACCTCACTTGTATAAAATGGTCAACTATGGCAGTGTTCACGGTTACACAAAAAAACATAGAACTGCTTAGTTTCCTAAAGTTTTGCATCAAAGACAGCATGCAATAAGTAACAATGATGACCATAAGGGAAAGATGGTTCATTTCAAAAGCTTTTATAATTGAAGATGATTAAAAAGTAAACTCAAATATATTTTTAAGATATGCAAATAACTGATTTCTACCAACTGGTGCATGCTCCATTTTGAAATGAATAGATTCTGCTCCCATCCTTCAACAAACGACATTCCATTCAAAAAGGTAGAGTTGACGTATCCAGGTGCACCTGTCAAAAAATGCACTTCACTATTATGCACTTGGACTTCTTATAGCTAAATAAAATACGTTAAGGCAAGTTATGCAAGCTACAACTTTTCAGGCCAAAGCTAGATGGCATCCTCCAAAAGAAAGACAATGAAAAAGCAAAGCATAAATAGGGATATATCCATTTTGATAACCTTCTGCTCTAGAACTGATGAGGTTGTGCTCATAGGACACCCTATAATCAACCCTGACCCAAAAGAAGGTAAACGAAAAAACTCTGAATACTCGAGCACTATTTTCCAGCCATATACCCCAAGCCTGCACAATGATTAAGGAGCATAGTTCTAAAATCCTTATGATCATTTTCACCTCCCATAACATTGAAAATGAAAGAAAAGAAGAGCTCCATGTCTTCTGAGATTTGAACCTAACTATGAAAGCTAGAAAAAGAAAACAAAATTATTATGCGGATGATCCAAACACATCTTAAAGAGTCAGATGTGAACCATACAGATATGCTTAACCACTCTAAAGAGAATAACACAGCACATGATCCTTGGCGGCACCTTCCTAGGAGAACCTAACATACCAGTTTCATTCTTATCCTGGTCCTTCCCCCTCTCCAAAGCCTTACGCCTCCTTTACAAGAAACCCACCCACCCAATAAATAAATAAAAACAAAAAAGAAACGCAGACTGTAGTAGTTTGGACATCTTAGTTTAGGCAATCACAGTCACAGAATAAAAAGGAACATGAAGAATGTTTTTCCAGGTATGCATTCCATCCACACTCCCATCTGCACTATTTTCCTACACAAATATAAGCCCTACGTGGAATACAAAACTCTATAGACAATGAAATAAGAAAAGAAAAAGAAACACAAGTGAATGAAAACAAAAGAAAAATAAAGGAGATTGTGTGTTTGACTTAGCTTTTGGAGAATAGCTTTTACGATTTACAAGGTAAGTATGTGAGAGGAGTTTTGTCTCAATTTGAGAAAAAGGACTTTTGAAACGATGGTTTGGCGCTTACCCAAACACACACTAAAAAAACATACAAACTTTGAAATAATCATATTAAAAACAAATAAACCTTCTTACTACCCACATTAATCGAGCTTTTGGTTTTAGAGCAGCAGTAAAAGCAACAGAATTAATATAAAGATCAAGTTACGTTAACTATTCGCCACTGAATAACCTTTTACACTTCCTTTTGTCTCCTTCCCCAAGACACATAAAACATCATGACCATGTTCTCTTTTTATTTATTGATCATTTAATAACCTCTGCATGACAATTGTTTATGTGCCCAGCAACAAATTTAGCTTATCAAATTATTATAATATCTTCTTCAAAACTAACAACAGTCCCTAGCTTGACAAATCACATGGCATGATTTCATTCAGTATCATTACTGGTACCTCAGAAAATATAAGATTAGTCACTTACCCTGGAATGGAGCAGCAATTGCAATCCAATTCTGAACATATTTCTCAAAAATCTGCAAAACAAAAGGCACAAACTTGTAAACTTGGCCCAACAGCCATAAACAAATTGTAAGATACGCATCTACAGACAACAAGCTAATACATAAATTAAAAGATTACAGGAAACTGGAGAGACAAATAGAAACAAGCTTAAACAAACTTAAGAGGCCTGATGGATTCTTTACATCACTACGCAGGCACATGAAACATTTCACCAAAAGGCCACCCATAGAATGACTTATGATGTTTATCTTTTTCCCTCCTGCAGCATTGTACACTGATTCTAATTTTGCAGCCAGCCGATCTAGAGTTTCAGGCAACCTACACAACAATAAGTGATACACTTGTCAGAGCATTTAATTTAATTTTACTAAAAGGCTAATACATATTAGAAAAGTTATCCTTGAATAAATGGCCAATTTAATTTTACTAAAAAGCAAATACATATTGAAAAAGTTATCCTTGAATAAATGGCCAATCATACCACTTGGAAAACAGTGCCCAACAGATGCATATTAAGAATAAGCAGTCCAATTAAATTCAATTTTGACAAAATTCCAGTTTAGGCCCCAAGTTCAAGATATTTCCATTGAAGGACCTTAAATTTTGAAATTATTTTAATGGATCCTAAGACCAAAAATTTAAACTTCACGAACTTACAGTTTGTTAGAATATTAAGAAATTGTTAGAATAATAGTTAGTGGGTTGTTAGAGAAATTAGTGGGTTGTTGGAGTAGGACACCAAAATCTTTTCTTTATTGTGTCTAGATTGTAATCCCTTGATTTCCTCCACTAACTCCCTTAAATTCCTCCACTAATGTCTCATTATGAGACTATAAATAGGAGCTTCTTATATGAATAATACAAGAGAATGTGAGGATTATGAATCTGATTTCCAATATCTGTGAGCAAGTTAACGAAAGGACATGTGTGCCAAGTGATATTTGATGATGATATGTGTCTGTTTCAGGATTTACAATCAAGAAAGATGATTGGGACTTCTAAAGAGTGGAATGGACTTTTCTACCTGGAGAAATCAGAGATGGAAAATAAAGCAATTTGGAACGCACGAAAAGCTCTAGTCAGCTCAAGTTCTCAAGACGGAGATGTAATCTTATGGCATTGTTGTTCAGGATATCCTAGTTTTGATTATATGAGACGTGTTTCCAAGCTTATTCAATAAAAATTCTGTTCCTTTTCATTGTGAAACTTGTCAACTCGCTAAACAAATGCGATCATCCTATGCAAAACAATCCTACCAATCCACCACTCCTTTCCAACTAATCCATAGTGACATTTGGGGCCCAACAAGAATAACCACCGGAAAACATGAGAAATGGTTTGTTAATTTCGTTGATGATCACATCAAGATCACGTGGGTTTATTTGATAAAAGAAAAGTCCGAGGTGGCTCAAGTTTTTCAAAGCTTTCACAAGTTTGTTCAAACCCAATTTCAGTCCTCTATCAAAGTCCTTCGACGTGATAATGGTCGGGAATATCTCAGTCGTACCTTTAAAGAATTTCTTGATCGATAAGGAATTCATCATCAAACCTCCTGTCCTTACACGCCTCAGCAGAATGGGGTTGCCGAACGAAAAAACCGTCACTTGTTGGAGGTAACCCAAACAATGCTGATGGAAAGGAATGTAACCGCGACCTTCTGGGGAGATGCAGTGCTAACTGCAGCCTACCTCATCAACCAAATGCCCTCTAAAGTCCTTAATTATGCCACCCCTATCCAAACACTTCTTACCACCTTTCCCCATTGCCCTCTTATAAACTCCTTACCTCAGAAAGTGTTTGGATGTGTTGTCTTTGTCTATACCCCTAATGGAAGTAAGTTTGATGCCCGTTCCCAGAAGTGCATCTTCCTTGGATACTTCTCCACACAAAAAGGGTACAAGTGTTATTGTCCGACCTCAAAGAAGCTGTATGTCTCCAAAGACACCGTATTCTACAAGGAGGATGCATACTATCCCAAATTACCTATTCAGGGGGA
The DNA here is from genome assembly GCA_963855925.1 of Inga laurina. Taxonomy (NCBI): domain Eukaryota; kingdom Viridiplantae; phylum Streptophyta; class Magnoliopsida; order Fabales; family Fabaceae; genus Inga; species Inga laurina. The sequence continues at coordinate 60,955,252 of OY979708.1, forward strand.
GTACTCAGACATTGAATGGCTAATTTCACATGAATCAACTTTCAAAACCACTAATGCCCTACCTGTTACCCCAGCAACCACTAATACCTTACCTAACTTCCTTGATGCCAATGACACCTTGCCACCAAACCCGGATACCTTACCTTCTACACCTCATAATACCACCCCCAATGAACAGGAAACATAGGTCGAGATCACGACTGGGATGGATGAAGAAAATGGATCAGAGGGAGATGCTAGGCAACAATCTCAGGAGGCAGAGAGAAACGTCAATCCCACTCTGAGGAACAACCGTGAATCTGCCTCGATAATAGATCCTGAAGAAATGGGCTGGCCTATTGCACTGAGAAAAGAGGTAAAGTCTTGTACTCAGCATCTAATCCAATAGTTTGTTTCATATAGTAACCAGCCTGCCAAGATGCAGAGATTTTGTTGTAAATAATGCACAGATTGAAATCCCTAAGACCTTCCAACAAGTTATGATTGATTCAAAGTGGAAACAACCTGCGAAAGAAGAGTTAAAAGCACTTGAGAAAAACAAGATGTGGGAAATCATATCCTGCCCTCCAGGAAAGAAACATGTAGGATGTAAGTGGATCTTTACCCCGAAGTTCAATCCTGATGGCAGCACCAACAAGTAAAAAGCAAGACTAGTTGCGAAAGGATATACACAGACCTATGGAATTGATTACCATGAGACCTTTGCTCCAGTAGCCAAATTCAACACAATCCAAATACTGTTGTCAATAGTAGCTAACTTGGATTGGTCATTACATCAACTAGACATAAAGAACACATTTCTGAATGGTGACTTGGAGGAAGAGGTCTATATGGAGGTTCCCGATGGAGTCCTAGCTCCAAATGGCTCAGTTTGCAAACTTAACAAATCACTGTATGAACTGAAACAATCCCCAAGGGCATGGTTTAGCCGCTTCAACAAAGCAATAAAGAAACTTGGGTACAGCCAGGGGCACGCAGACGACACATTATTTATCAAGCATGATGATGGAAGAATCACTATCCTGATCGTCTACATGGATGATATAGTCCTTACTAGGAATGATGAAGGCCCTATTGCCCAACTGAAGAAGGATTTGTCCACCGAATTCCAGGTTAAGGATTTTGGCCAAATGAGATACTTCTTGGGTATGGGAGTAGCAAGAACAAAAAGGGGCATCAACTTATCCCAACGGAAGTATACCCTAGACCTGTTGCATGAGATAGGAATGTTAGGGGCACACCTTGAGGGAACACCGATGGAAGAAGGTTTTCGTCTAGAAATCAAAGAGGATGGTGTCCTAGTTAACTCTAAACAATATAGAAGACTTGTAGGGACGCTAATATACCTAACCCACACATGTCCAGATATCAACTATGCTGTTGGAATAGTAAGTCATTTCATGCATCAACCACACGAAGAACACCTTGCAGCTGTCTACAAAATTGAGTTATCTGAAATTCAATCCAGGAATAGAAATCTTCTTCAAGAAGTGCACGGCCAGAAACTTAGAAATCTACACCGATGCAGACCATGCAAAAGACAAAGAAACCAAAAGGTCAACATTAGGATACTGTACATATGTGTGGGGAAATCTAATGACATGGAGAAGCAAGAGGCAAACTGTTGTGTCAAAGAGCAGTACAGAAGCATAATTGAGAGCTGTGAATGACGGAACATATGAAGGACTCTGGGTTATCAGGTTACTGAAGGAATTAGGAATTCCTTATGAAAGTCCAATGCAAGTCTGGTATGACAACCAATCCAGCATTGAGATGACAAGAAACCTTGTTTATCATGATTGAACAAAGCATGTTGAGATAGACAGACACTTAATTAAAGAAAAAGTTGAAGCAAGAATTATGACATTGTCCTTTATAAGGTGTGAAGATCATATTGCAAAAGTATTGACAAAACCACTGGGCAGATCTAAATTTGAGGAGTTTCGATGCAAGCTGGGAATAATTGACATATATTCTCCAGCTTGAGGAGGAGTGTTAGAATATTAGGAAATTGTTAGAATAATAGATAGTGGGTTGTTGGAGTAGGTCACCAAAATCTTTTCTTTATTGTGTCTTGATTGTAATCCCTTGATTTCCTCCACTAACTCCCTCAAATTCCTCCACTAATGTCTCATTATGAGACTATAAATAGGAGCTTCTTCTTATATGAATAATACAAGAGAATGTGAGGATTATGAATCTGATTTCCAATACAGTTCAAACCACAAGTGAAATTTTTTTTTTATTCTAGAGTCCTCAAAAATGATTTTCAAATCAAGGTCCTTCAGTTTACACATTTTAACATGGAGCCTTCAGCAGTAATCTACACCTTGATTTTTCAGTTACATTTTAGTTTTAGCTATACTTAGCTCACAAGAATAGTGTTATACAATAGATACACAAAGAGGGAGTCAGTTACAATTTAGTTCTGGCTGCTCAAGCTCAACTGCATGTTCTGACATGGTTGAGAGAGAATTTGATTAGGACGCTTCAGGGTTTGGCTTGGTACAATTTTCTTTAGGGCAAGGGTATTTTCAGAGTGGAGTATTATTATGAAATAAATAAACAAAGGGAATAATTTAAGGGGCTACCAGTAGTTAGGATCAGTTACTTAATTAAGGCCCAAGGTATTAGGCTATACATAGATAGGTTGAGTTAGGTTGTAACCAGGCTTTGGAAAAATGAAGATTAGAGTGTCTCTCTCTCTCTCTCTCTCTCTCAATCTATCTATCTATGTTTCTTCTCTCCCTTTCCTCTATTTCCCCTATTTCCCTCTCTTCCTCTCTCTTTTCTACTTTTCTTCTACATCAAGTAGCTTCCTAGGATTCGTCCAAAAAAAAAGTAGCTTCCTAGGAAATTTTCTGCTCATTTATTATGAAAAAAAGGAAATGAGGACTTGCTCAAGAAAAGAGTAAAGCAAATGAATTCCTTTAGGGCAGAGTAGTTCGAATTAAAACCATGTGTCACCAACCAGCAATCAACATCAACACATGGAGCTTAAAAGTTTTTGGCACCCATTTTATCCCAGAAAATTTTTCCAAAAGTAAACTTCCAATAGAACAAACAAAACCTGGAGAAAATGCATTAATCATTATAGCATGTTATCCTCAGTGACACTATGTGCCTGTTTGGATTAGCGGTGGAGAATGAGCTTTTTTTGAAGATGGGCTTTTAGAAAAATCAAATAGGAAAAAAGTCAGATTGTAGATGTGATTTGTTTTTAGATTTGTGGTGACAAAAGTGACTTTTTTTCTAACCTTAAACCTGTTTGGATTAGTGTTTTAAAAGCCTGTTTAGATGAAAAATGACTGAAATTGGCATGAATCATATATATATTATTTATATATATTATGATAATTGAAGTGAAAAACTAAAATTAAAATTTGATAAAATACAAAAAGTTCAATTAATGCATTTTTTGGGACATTATTACATTATTAAGCACTAATTTGAGTTAGAAATATCTGTATTCAATTAATTGTAATCAATGGCAAAATGGTCAAAATTTGTTAATTATTTGTACAAATGATCTCTTGAACTTTTGATGCTACGTTATGCTTAGTCTTGCATTGTAGGTGTTTAATAAGAAATTGGAGATTTTGGAGGGTCAGAATTAATATTTTGATGATTGGAGAAATTTATAGAAAGTCCCTAGAATTTATGAAATTATAAGTGAATGAAGAAAAGGGACCAGGGAAATCACAGAAAACGACCCGATGTTTCATAAATTGTAGTTCTACCTTACAAATATTTCAAAATTTTGAACTTTAATCCCTCCTCAAGAACTTTGCAGTTTGCAAGTAAATCCCTGATCAAATCTTCATTTGACCGAAATTGCTTCTTCTTTCTTGGAACAGAGACCCGACAGTTTTGAGTAGTGGAGACAATTTCAGCGCCGCGCAACTCAGACCCTTCTTCCTCTCATCACCTTCATCATTGCCCTTTTTGATAGTCGCCGGCGACCTTTCTTCAAACTCCATTCCTGGCAAGCTTCATCCCCTAGAATCAGATCTTCATTGGCGAACGAAGAAAATAGAGCAGAGCTTCATCAGACGACCCCTTCCACTCAACGTCTCTGGCTCTGTATCTAGCTGCACTGTTCACTATGTCTCCACGATGCAAACATATTCTCAACTCACGGTCAAGCCCTTGCACTCCAATGATACTGCGATGCAGTCGGCGGTGGTGGGAAAGGAGGAAGAGAATCAAGGTTTGATCTTCATTGTAGCGAGCGATGAAGACTTCAGCTTTAATGTCAATCCCAGGCTCAGCCACTCCCCAAAGACCCCTGTCTTCATCTGATATGGTTCTGTAATTGTTGACAAAACCGTGTAGAAGAAATAGGAAATATAGGTAGAAAGAGAAGGGAAGAAGAGAGACAAGAGGAGAGAATCTAGACAGAAGGGAGAGAAGAGAATCGAGAGATAAGAGAGACACAAGGATTCTGAATATTCTCTGATTTGGATTAATCACAAAGTGCACACACTTTACAATGAGGATCCTCTAGGCTTTATATAGACAGCTTAGATAGCCCATGCCAATGCCGCCTTATTCCCTAAAGAGAGGTGCATAAGCCTATTGCCTATTTCATTAATGGCAATTTTGTAATTAACCTCTAATTCTAATTAAATCCCTAACTAAACTAAATCTCTAACTATATATTTGGGGATTAGGGATTTACATTACAAATTCATATCATCATCACTGGGCCACACTTTACGAGCCTTCGTTCCGTGATCGTAGGAATCATAGTAGCCTCCTCTGTTCTTCTTGTTGGATTTGAACATGCTGAAAACTGACATGAACCCTGGAGATGACTTCTCTGCTTGTTGTTGCTCCCATGGCTGTTTGTTTTTGTTGTGTCTCTGCGTGAGGAAGAAAGCTGAGATATATGAGAGCTTGTTTCTTGGTTTTGAATTGAAGTATGGCAGTGTGGTAATGAATTTATAGGGACTCTTCCTTCGTCAAAATTGCTCAACAACTAAGAATCCCATGACTGGACTGATGACGGTATTATGGCAAGTTAAGAAACGCTAGTTCTGGTTTGGTGGCCAGTGAAGGTGATCCTTTTCCACTTTGACCGCATAAAGCCCCTCATTTGTTTTGGTTTAGACCAAAACAAACGAGCTCTCTCGTCTCTCACCATGAAGCTGTGGCCACAGCAAAAAGCTCCTATTATGGGCTTCTTCCAGAAGCCACGTTCAGCAGAGAAGCCCAGTGAAGCTCACCGTCAACCCAAACACCTTCTTTCACAGCCACTGTGCTTTTCGGCGACAACTGCGCGTTTGGGGTGTGCCAACGTGAACCCAAACAGGCTCTATAAGAGGTACGGATCAGATGAAGAAACGAATGTTTCTAATCATGCCTTTCAAGTAAGGTAAACAATCAAGACTGGAAAGCCAATCGGAAGGGCACAAAGAAAAGACCAATTTAACATGCTCTCTACATTTTCTGTAAGCCATTATATGCATCCATTAGGTCTGCATTTGAAAAATCATAATCTCGTCTTCATCCATCATAATAAAGGAAAAGGAGCATAAAGCCAATGGATTATGAGAGTAGCAATGGCAAACAATGCTTATAGTTTCCTTGCAAACACAGCAGGATAAAAAAAATCTAATAAACTAATATGAATATTAACTTGTATGAAAAGTATTACAGTAGGATAAAAAATATAATAAACTAATATGAATATTAACTTGTATGAAAAGTATTGTTGTAGAGTTTATTTATTAAAAAAAAAAATCCCACAATTCATTCGAGGGTGGATTGATGAATAACATTCTCTTCTTTTTTTTTTCCTTTTCTTTTACCAAAATGAATAACATTCTTGATCGTGCTTCAACAAAGGGAGGAATTCCCCATGACTTTTAACATATAACTAATTTGATTGAACAGTTTTAGTTTTGCAATGACATGGTACCTGTTACTTTGGCGAAAATCATAACCAAAGCCAAAAAGGGTCTTGCCCTCCTGAAACCCCCATCTAATCATTTCAACGATCATATCATGGAAATAATAAACACACTCACGTCCAATCACCTGCATCATAAAATTTGAATTTGAATAGGAATCAAAAATCAACAGTTGATTCATCTGGATGGCAGGGGGCACAAAGAGATTATAGAATTGCATTAATGCACAGGATTTTGACGCAAATTAATTAATGCTCATAAATACTAAATTGATCATAAAATGTAAAATTAGCCAACAAAGTGTACTTATCTACTCATTAAATATATATTGATTTAAAAAAAGTAAATCCCACTGCATGAAATCACCATAAACCAGTAGAGAGAAGAAGCTACAGGCACCTGTTGTACATTCTCAGTTTACATTGGCAAAAGCCTACAGGTATTCACATATGGATTATTTAGCAGGGAAGAAGAGAACTATATGCACATGCTTTCTTTCATCATGAGAGAGAGAGAGAGAGAGAGGAATCATTGCAGAGAAGTACAAACTTCATTTGAAACATATGATAAAAAAGCATTAGCAGCTTCGAATACCATGTGTCCTAGTGTTCAAAAAAGCTTCCACTACATTTGCTCATGCATCAATAAGGATAATATGAAATAAACATAGAACAAAAGGAATAAACGGTTCCTAATTTTGTCTCAACAACTAAGCTTACCATATCAGGGTCCAAAACATCAATTGCGTATAGTCCATATCTGTCTTCTGGAACTGTAATACTTGTTTTTGGGTCCATAGAAACAGTTTTACCTGGTTTCAAAAAGAAATTATTAGCGTTCAGCCTTCTGAATATTAAGCTTCTTGTTGCACCACCTTCACTTCTTCCATATAAACAACCAAACGATTACAATCTCCATGTTTCCATTATGTGATTTACTAATCTAGTATTAACACATATATTAAAAAGAGAAAAGGCATTAATCATATTAATTAATATTTTTACCCTAATACAGCCCGTTGCATATTAATGGCTTTCAGATAAAAGGAGGGAACGCAACAGTTACATGAACAACTTGTGGAACTAACAACATTATAGATAATGTAAATAAGCATTAGTAAATCTGGATAGGGAAAGCTGTGAAGGAGACGAGTATAAGTTTACTTCTAGATCGTATAAACCCACGATGTTTACAGTAAGATTAAATCACCATTTTTAACGAAATGTTGCTTCTAAAAAAAATAAGTGCTAAACGAACGCATTTTTTTCACTCAGCAAAGAGGTTGATTATAAAAGCTTAATTAAAAGAACAAAAGGCGCTTATAATGGATAAGAATCACTTTCAAACTTAATCAACAATTCAATTACCCGTAGCAGGATCAAAACGAGACCATAACTTGCTCCGGAACGTAGAGTCAGCAGAGAGGATCCGAACCCAAACCCTTTCTTCTGTACCATTCTCATCATCCACAGCCTTAAGAATCGAACCAGCAATACCAGGCACCAACAGAACAGGGTCGAGATTGGGATTCACGTAAGGCTGGGGCTTCTTGATGAGCTTCAACCACAGTTCCACCGATTGCAAAATATCTTCCAACAGTATAGCCATGGCCAAATGAGAAATCTAGGAAGCAAACAACGTCAGGATCGCAAAATTGCTTTCAAATTCAGAATTTTCTGGAATGGATGATAGATTTCGAAACCGAATTGCAGAATCAACAGGCAATAGGTGGAACAAAATGAAATGTGATCGAATTAGGGTTTGGATTTGGGGAAAATGCTGCGTGAGATGATGCAGGTGAGAGTGAAGCTGACAGCACTCGTGTCAAACGAGACAACCTTTAGCAGTTTAAAAAAGGAGACGAAAGTAACGTAGAAGTTACGGTATTTTGACTTATTCATTCTAAATATGATATTATAGTAATCAAAATTAAGTTAAATATTGACTAATATTTTCACAAAACATAAAATAAAATATGAACAAATTTTTGGGGTGATGAAGAATATATATGAAGGAACTTTAACTAAACACAAATAAAAAATATTGTAGGCTGTGAATTCAATCATGAATCCATATATGTAGGGAAAATTACATGTGTTTTGGTCTTTTGGATTAGCTGAATAAATGTTTGGATGAAATTGATTTATAAGATTTAAGAAAATAAAATTTTATTAATTGAAAGTTAATATCCCACATGAAGTCAAGATATAAAAATTACTGTTCATACTATGACTTCTCTCATAATAAATAATAGAGCCGATAAAAAGGGCCAGGCGCCAATAAAATGTGGTAGTCCTTTTAGATTCGATTCAAAAAAAACAGTCATTTTTTGAGACCCGGTTCTTAAACACAAGGGTAGGGCCGGCCCTATAAATCTGAAGTTATTTTAATAATCTTTTACTATTTTTTTCAACTCTTTTTTAAAGAAACAAAATTACAACAATGAAAATTCTAATTCAACATATAAATGTTGTCATAATTAATGTGTAAACGGTATGCATCAGGCAACAAACAAACACATTCATTAAGTCATCATCAAAGGTAAACTATTATCCACATACCACAATTACAAATAATTAATGAGAAGACTTAATAAAATTAAAAATACTTTGTACAAATATCTCTTCAAATGTGTAAGTAGTCAATGAAATAAACAAAACAAGATATAAACATAACAATCACTAGAAAATAAGTTAAAAAATACAAAATTAGTAAGAATATTTATGAAATAAGAAATATCTTTTATAATTTTTTAAATTGTAGAATTCTTAATACAAGATGTTCTTATGACTTGATTCTACAAAAGATAATAACCATTAAATATTTGCAACATCATTAATAAAGTATAAAAAATCAATAATAATATTATTATATAAATAATTTTAAAAAATAAAACAAAACATACGGGCCTAAAAGAGCTGGCACTTGACCCTACCAAGCCAGCCTTTTTAGGCCTTTGGCTCTACAGGGCTGATCTTTTTAGACCTTTTTCACTTTTGAGACAAAAATCTTAAACCCAGTTCTTGTAAATTTAGGACCTAAATGGACCGCCCTAACGGGCTCAGCCCGTTTTCCCAACTCTAATGATAAGTATCTCGTAGTCTGAAATATGCACTGTGTTTTTTTGTATTCCTTTTTAGACAAGGAGTAGAGTTTGATGAAGGGAAATAAGCTATCTAGGTTGTTAATTTCATCATTTATGGAATTCAGTATTTTATTAGATATTTAAGTTTTTCCTAATTTTAGCTTTAGTTCATCACAATTCAAATTATATCCAGGAACAAAATAGTTAAATTTTTTCTTAAATTATAGGAGCCAATGATTTAAACATAATAAAATATAAAAGGACTAAACCCTATAATTTAAAATTTGGGGACTCAAAATTAAAATGAAGTTAAACTTGAAACATCAAAATTGTATTAACTCTTTATTAGGAAAGAAACAGTATCAAGGCACGATGAAGGTGTGCTTCATCAGGTTGACGAAGCTCTGGGACAATATCGCACACAAAAAAAAAAAAAAAAAAAAAGTAGCTTGGGCAATACAATTTCACGTGGCCCTCTCATCAAACGGGGTCCAATATCTATTTGTTTTTTTTTCCTCCCCCTACAAGTTTGAAAATTGTTTAGCACCCGTTTAATATTGGTTTTGTTTGGTTATCTCAAATTTTAACTCGTTCTCGTTGCCCCAAAAAACAAACGTTTTTTATTATAATGGTTCCTACTTCCTATCCTAAATGTAAGAATTGATAAAGAAATTAGCTTTGTACTTTAATTCATTTAGTCTCTTATATTTAAATTTGCTTTATTTAATTATCCCTATTGATTACACGTATTAAGGGAGTTTTTCATTAAAGGAATGGTTTTTAATATTAAAAGGGTAATTTAAACACGCATTTCTTTTACATATGGTTAAGTTGTTAAGCTATATATCTATCCATAAAATATTTCGTCATAAATATTAGAGACCATAAACTTTCATTAAGTATAAAAGTATACATGAGATATTTTCAAAATAGTGTAAAAATATCGCAGTCATGAAATCAACTAATATTATCATTTAACAAATAGTTCCCCCACGCATTCCACAACATTTTCACTTCCAACAGTCGTGTCTGCTACTATGAGGTCTTCTATGTTGGCGAACTCCTGCAAATACACCGTAATCCGAGTCACGTTCAAGGACGCTGTCCTTAAGAGCTATTCCGCGACCACCGGCTGACTGGAAGCGGCACTCCCCAGGATAAAACGGATTCTTCCTGCAGAAACAGGGCGGACAGAACAGCAAGATGAAAGCAACTGTAAGGCGGAGAGAACAGAGGAATGTCAGAGAGGAAGAGAGGGCTCGAGATGTCAGAGCTCGGTGTCTGGACCTCTTGTAGGCAGTGCCTTTTATAGGCCTCCATGCATCTGAACGTTGGGCAACGTTTTACTCCTCATAGACACCATTAAACCGCCGGTTACACAATAATAAAACCACATGATGAGTCCGTTTTCGATCATTGAAGGACCAGATCCGTTCAGCAATTAAAACATCCGTTTAGAAATTTAAAACACACGTTTGGCAATTTAAAATCTGGCCCATGACCCCTGTAACAGAAATATTGATGCTTCAAAAAATTAGATACCTCAAAACTGGTTTTTCCGGTAAGCTATTTTCACAAAAATAAATTGTAGATTTTTTCAAAAAAACATTTGATAAAAAGTGTTCAGTCCGCATTTAATTCACGCGCAGGGGGGCAATCGCCGGATTTCCACTACGTTTGCCTCTTGATGGCCCTTTGTTGGGCGCGCGAACCCACTCTTCCTCTTGGCCCATTTACTAGCCCAACTTCACAAGGTATAATATATACACTATCATTCTCTCTTTCCCAAACAATGTGGGATTTGTTCCATTTGACACACCCACATATAGCTTGTATCTCCAACATTCTATACGACACCATGGTTATAATTTAACGCAACCACAAATTAGAGGCACTCTCGTTATAATTTAACGCAACCAATTTAATCATTTGATAATATTCATTAACAGCGAAAAAATCAAAGAAAAGGAGATATTGGGTCTTGCAAAAGACGAAAGACCCACAATGCCAAACAAGTCCACTTTGCAAAAATATTGTGCATCATGTGTGGGAACTATTTGTTAGCCGATTATTACCTCTGGTCCTAAATATAGGACATAATTTGTAGTGTAATTTACACTACAAACTATGTCCTATATTTAGGACCGGAGAGAGTAATATTTATTGACTTAATGACTGTAACATTTTTGTATTATTTTAGAAATTTTATGTGTATTTTTGTAATATTTCTTGATGTGTATTTTTATGCCTAAGAAAAATTATAGTGTTAGGTGCTTATAATGAAATAGTTTTAGGTAGATTTGTATCATAACCCTTTTTACAAATAATAAAATTAACTAAATTTTTAATCTCTACAAATTAGTTATTGAATTATAAGAGCTCAATAAGAGTCATCTGAATATTTAATAATTTTTTTCTATTTTGCCCCATATTAATTATATAAATTGCATTACTTAAAAGGATGTTGATACATATATTTACTCTATTTTTCTCCTTTACTTGACCCAAGGTATACTTGGAAAAAAGAGATTTATATTAGACATATTTATTATTTTTAATTAATTTGAATCACTTTTTTAAATCAAGTAATTTAGTTATCGAATTCTTATAAAAAGGACCAGAGGTAATATTAATTAGATGATTGGATGTGAATTAGCTTTTGTATTGTTAATTCAATTTATAAATTATATTTTCCAGGCCAAAAATATTTGAATGTTGTTACCTTTCTCGGCCTTTTGGCTAAAATCAAGTGTGGTATTGTTAACCTTTGTCTAAAAAAAATTGATCCTTATAGTTTTTGTGATTAAAATTTAAATATTTAATTAAATTTAAAATAATTAAATATTGTGATTCAAAAAATCCCCAAATATTTATTCAAATATTCAAATGCAACATAAAATGAATTTAATTCAATTATATATAGGTGCGTGTTATGGAAAAAAAAGTATTGAATAATTTGAAAATATCCATAATAAATATACAATAAATATTTCTACAAAACTCTTAAGAGTGGGCTTATACGTACAAGCACATCTTTGTTGAGGGAAGAAAATCAAAATCTTAACCACTCTTGTCCCCTCCGTTGAAGCAAACATGGGAGGAAAGTGTTGATTAATTTTAAATTTTAATTTTTTCTAATAAATGTTGATTCAGTTGGCAATGAATTAATTTTTAACTACAAGACCATGAATTTAAATCTCATTGCCTATTGCAAACCTAATGAGCAATTGAATTATAAGTACCTTTATATATGCTTTTTGAGCCTTGAAATATGTCCTAATAACCTTGGTGGGGATTGTGATATGATTGGGTGTTAGTGAGATAAACCCTACTTTTGTGTGTACTAACGGGATGGGAGTGGAAGAGGCAATATATGCAAGAAAGTTGAGGAAAAAGAGACAGAAATTAAGGGTTCTATTTAGTTTTCTATTTTCAAAATGGTTTTTTAATGATAAAAGAATGTTTGAAAATGTGTTTGTAGTTATTTTTTCTGAAAAAAAAAAAATTCTAAAAAATTCAAGTCAAAATATCTTTTTTATGTTTTATTATTTTTTGTCTTATCAAATTAAAGAAAAGATAGAACATTGTATTTTCATTAATGATAATTATGCTAATAAAGCAAATTATTTTTCACTTCATTATTTCAAATATGTTTTTCAAAATAATTATTCAAAATTATTTTTAAAATTATCTTTTTCCAAACTTGCTCTTAAAAACTATTCTACATTGCAAATTAAAATTTTTCCAAGAAGGTAAACATCGAGAATATAGAATCAAACAATCCCTAAATTTTGTGGTCTCATATGGCCACCTTCACTCATGGAATGGAATAGAGAATATGTAGCCAAAGATTTTATCTCATTTTAATTAGTTTATCCTATTCTATGCTACCCATTTTTATTTGAATTAATTAAGTGTTTGCTTTTTCATGATTGGTTATTTCAAGATGGTCATAATCCATATGTGTTTACTTGTGATTTGTCAAAGGGAGCCCAATCGAGTTGCCCGAGTTAGATTATTTTTTTTAAAAAAAAAAGATAACTTTGATCCACTTTTTGTGAATTAAAATAAAAAAAATTCTATTTTATAAAAAACACAAATAAATTTCAAAATTATTTTTATGTGGTGTGAGATTTATTTGGAATATTTGACAAACAATTAACTTATATGTAAGATTTTTAGAATCTCTGTATGAACATTAATCAAAAAGTAGTTTTTCCAAGTAGCATTTGTATCTTTTATACACACACACACACCTCACTTCTTCAAGACATATGGGTCATGTATACATACACTGTACTCTATTTTCATATTTAAGGTAAACTCAATTCACACTTCTTTAAACAGTTGATCCACACGTAGTTTAGAGCGGTGGCTACGGTTCTCTCTCTTCTTTGGAGTCTTTTCTTCTCCCTTCATGAGAGTTTCTTCCCTTTGTGTTGGGGGTGCTGATGCCTCTTTCTCGGGCTCTTGTTGGAGGGGAGGTTATCAGGATCGGGGATGGATTTACTAACAGCTCGTGGTTTTTGCTTCTTTTTGTTTGTTGGTAGTTGCCATGACCTATGGGGTGCCCTCTAAGGGAAGAGGGGTTAGGTCAGAGTAGGAACTTAGATTGATGGTGACAATGTAGTTGGTAAGTTGAAGGCTTGTTGATGAGTTGCGGTTCTTTATGCCTTTCCCTGACGAGTTGAAAACTGAGAGATCAGTGTCCACTTTTATGTTGGCACTGAAGGGTTCTCTTTTTCTCACTGCAATTTTGGCTTGTAATCTTGTCTCCTCTTCTTTGATCTAGGTGGATGGGTTGGTTTTTGGGTGGTCCTCTAAGATCTGGTGGCTTAGGGCTGGGTGGTGGTTGGTGGTGTTGGTTGAAATTTTTTAGGGCTTCTTTGTTGATGTTGTTGTTGTTGCTACTTCTTCCTTCTGCATGGCGGTGGATGTGTGGAATTGGGTCTCTTCTCTTTTGGTAGTTGCAGATACAAAAACAACAGGGTTGAGCCTAAAAGAGTGGTTCTTTGAACCCACATCCCTTATTTTTGGCATTGTTATCAATGTCTCTTTACTTTTTAGGCAGTGGCGGCACAAGTAGTTCTCTATCTTTGATAGGGTTAGGGTTTGTTGGTGGTGTTGTTTTGGGCTTAGGGTTGTTGTGTTGGGCTTAGGCTTCTTAGATGTCTTGGTTTAATTTGAAATTTATGTTAATTGTATTTAAGGTTTAAATCTATCTTGTAACCATATATAGACTTCTGGATATGTTTAATCTATTAATGAAATATTTTTTTCCAGCACAAAAAAAAAAAAAAAAGAGTTGATCCATGCTTTTGAATCATGCTACTCCCTTTGGTCCTTAATATAAAATATATTGGAAAAATTAATCTTGAGGTCCTTACAATTTTCCTTAATTTTGAATTAGGTCCTTGAGCTTTTTTTCTCCCTTTTTACTGGGTCCTTGAACTTTCCATGGTTAGATCTGTTAGTCTCTACCATTAAATAAGTAGAAATGCCGTTATAAAATTCCCTCAATCTCTCATACTTCCTTTTTTCCTCCGTTTCACTGTGGTGTGGGAAGAACAAACAAATATCCCCTCACATCAAACCCCCTTATCAAAAGCAACCCTCAGCGATTCAATTCCCAAAGTAATCGCGGCCTGAATTTGAACTATGCTGAGTTGAAAAAGCTTCGGGAATTGTCCTAACTTAGTTTAATTTACTAGGAAAGCTTGCTTTTGATTGTCATCCCTACACATGTTGTTTTAGCAGACGAAGAACCCAAGGACACAATCATAGAATAGGGTCATGTTCACAACATTTGTGTTCACAAGAAAACAAAGCAAGAGAAATAGCACAAAAATTTAATGACCTTTCCTCTCTTTAATGTTTCCAATGCTTTATAGTTTAAGTGTTCTTCATTGTAATTTTCTTTTTCTTGTTCTTTTTTTTGGGTTTCTTTCTAATGGTAGCACTTACTAATGGAATCTCTGTGGGTGCCTTCAGTCATGGACTCCATGTCCAAGTGTATATGGGAGTTCTTAAATTTAGATTTTTTTTCCTCACACCATTATAGTTTTCTTGTTGGAAGTGATTTCTTAATTATATGGCAATGCAACTTTACTAATGTCTTTGTTTTTGAAATCAAAGCATGTGCTTTGTTTTTCTTCATACCACTATTTACCAATTAGTTTATTCCCTCCCTTAATGATAAGATTTGGATAAGTCATAATAATGATGAGAAACGCAGAAAGGAGTAATAACCAAAGGTAAATGAGACAAAGAGTTAGAAGATGAAAGGAGTGTGATTTAATTTTTGCTTGTAGTTTCAGTAGATGATATTTGTATGTTCTTCCCACACCATAAGGTTGACAGAGGAAAAGGGGAAGAAATAGAGACTAACAAATTTTTTAAACAGTGTTACTACTTATTTAATAGTAGGGACTAACGGTCGAAAGTTAAACGACCCAATAAAAAGAAAAAAAATTTAGGAACCTAATTCAAAATCAAGGCAAAATGATAAGGATCTCTAGATTAATTTTCCCAAACATATTTATCATTTGGGGAGTTAAATGTTGTCCAAAATATAAGACATATTTTTTATATTTGTCAATCTTTTTCTAATTTACCCCTATTGATTCCCCTTAACAATAATAAAAAAGGAGAGGAAATGGGGGAATTAAGGAAGATGATTAGGGTATTTTAGAAAATATGTGTCATATTAACTAACTTTTTTAATCTAATCAAATCAAATTAGGTAAATATGTCTTATATTAAGAACTAGATAGAGTAATTGCTAAGCATCAATCTATCCGAAGAACCAATTGTGTATGCAATTAACAAGATCATACATGAGTAATAATGTTTAACTATATTTTTTGTGGCACTATCTCTCCTGATTGGTATCTCTCCCTTACCAAGTAACAATCCAATTCTATGTGTTTGGCACACTCATGAAATACTGGGTTCATGGCAATATGGATTGCCACTTGATTGTCACAGTAAAGGGAAGTCACTTTTGTCTGTGGCGCTTGTAACTTCTTGAGTAGCCATCGGAGCTAAACAACCTTACTAATGACAAATGCCATGGCTTTGTACTCTGCTTCTGCTAAGGATTGGGTAATGATACTTTGTTTTTCTGTTCTCCATTAGATCGATGATCCTTCTAACAACCTTAAATACCCAATACATGAACGTTGGGTTAGAGGACACCCTACCCAATCCTTGTCGCGATATACTTTAAGTTGCAAGGTCCCTTCTGATTTCAGTAACATGCCTTGACCAATTGTGCACGTTAAATAATGTAGAACTCTCTCAACAACTACTATATGTGAGTGCTTGGGTGACGAATTAAATTGACTGGACGCATTTACAAGATATACTATATCAAGTCGTGTTACCGTGAGATATTGTGGTTTTTCTAATCAATCTCATATATCGTCCATCATGTACCTCTAGCTTCCCATCATTTTCTTGGAGCTTGCAATGTTGCTCTATGGGAAAATAGCTTAGCCCGGAATTGCCAATGTTTGTTTCCTTCAATATGTGCATCATATAATTTCTTTGGCTCATAATAAAGCCTTTAGGTGAATGCTCTACCTCAATGCCGAGAAAGTATTTTATCTTTCCCAGGTCCTTAATGCTGAACTTTTAATCTAAGTATCTCTTGGTTTCTTATATCTTTCTTTCGTCATTGCTAGCTAGAAAAACGTTATCCACATATATTAGGCACATGACAAATGATGTGGTTGTTCGAAACACAAATAGAGAGTGATCAGCCCTGCCCTATATATACCCAAGATCAAATAATACTTGAGTAGTTGAGTGAACTTGAAATACTAGTTGATATATCCCATAGAGAGACTTCTTTAGTTAACATAATTGTGTCTTCCCCTCACATGCAAACCTTTGAGGAATATGCATGTAAATGTCTTCATCAAGGTTGTTGTGCAAAAAAGCATTGTTGATGTCTAGTTGACACACCATGTAGCACCGTTTGGCAACAATGACCAAAACACAATGAATAGTGTGAGCTTAACAACTATAGCAAACATATGATGAAAATCAACTCCTTCAATTTGGGTAAAGCCACAAGCCATAAGGCGAGCTTTATAGCACTCGATTGCCGAACTAGGAAGGTATTTAAATTTATAGACTCATTTGGAATCAATAACATGTTTTCTAAGAGGTGGCTGCTCTAACTTCCAAGTGTTGTTGGCTTCAAGTGCAACATTTTCTTTCTTTATAGGCTCATGCCAATGGGCATGTCATCTAGCCTGAAAATAATTCTTGGGCTCATCATAAGCATCGATAGCAGCCATGGAAGCTTTGTATGAGGGAGAAAATTGCTCATAAGAAATAATTGAGATAATGGATATTTTATCTAGGCACATGATTGAGTGCTTGCGTAAGATGGCTCGACAAAGTGGCACAATAGATGGTGGTAGATTTGTGGCATATTCATCTAGGTGGTATGGTTGAGATTGGAGATGGTGACTGCAACATGGTTGAGTCGTTAAAGTAGTGGCATGGTCGGGAGGGACGGATGCAACACAAGGTGAAGCAATATCCTCCTCATTCTCGGAGTCGTGAACAGGAGGTTTAGTGTTGTATGGAATTTCTACTACGTGATTACCCACAATGGCGACATTATCGTTTGGTGAATGAATGATAGGTAGAGGAGTAGGAGTATGTGGTGAAGAACCAACAAAAGCTAGAGGAAATTTGTCTCCTACAAATACAACATCACATGAGACAAATTTAACTTGAGTGGTAGGGTTACAGGGAATATATCCCTTGTTGCCAGGAGGGTACCCAAGAAGACACAAGCACATCCCCTCTCTCTTATTTTATCTGTATGTGTAGTATAATAAACATAAGTGGGAACCAAAAACTTTCATTTGAGCCTAAGAAGCCAGCTAGGTAAAAAGTACTTTGCAGGGCGTCTTGCTATTGAGGACTTTCGTGGGTAATCGATTGATGATGTATGCAACCATTATAATGCATTCACCCCAAAATGCCATAAGAAGGTGTGCCTCAAAATGTAGAGCACATACCATCTCAATGTTATGACAATGCTTTTGCTTCACCACATCATTCTGCTGTGGTATATGAACACAAGTGGTTTGGAGGACAATTCCACATTGTGTATAAAATTCTTTCATCATGCTAGATTGAAACTCAGGTATATTATCTACTCGAATTTGTTGAACTCTTGCATCAAACTGGGTCTTAATCATAAGAATGAATGATCGCAATACTAGTTGACTTCATATTTGTATTTCATTAAAAATACCCAAGTTCCTTTGCTATAATTATTAACAATTGCTTTCATATCCCAGATTTTGGGTTTAGAAGTTCAAGAATTAGCCTAAAATGAATAAGCCACTAAGCCCAATTAAGGAGAAGTCTCATAAATGCTGTAAAATGATAGACAATTGTAACATTGGCCTTTCCCAACAAAGGTTAGATGCATAATTAAAGGTTAGCCAAAGGCCAAATAATATACTAGACTTATCATGGCAACATTAGGCATCTTCATCCTATGCTTGGAGAAAAGTGTAATTTTTAGATATTACGGGCATGTAAGGGTAATTCTAGAAAGTATGCCCAAAATTTCAAGGAAAATCCTTGGAGAAACATAAAGGTGGAGAACAATTTGCTGAACCAGAATTAAGGCTTAATTGAGGATAACCTCAAAAAGGAATTTTAAAAGAATTGTTAGAATTTGGGTTAATTAAAAAGTGTAATTAGCCAAATTTAATTATGAAAAATACAAGGATGCCTCAAGTAATTAGGAAAAATCATGTCATAAGCAATATATGGAAAACCGGACTGGACCGGCTGGTTCAAACCAGAATCCAGTGGATCGGTCACTGGTCCGGTCCGGTTGAGGGAAAAAATCGGTGAGCCGGTGAACCGGTCAACCTGGTCTGACTCGGTGTGAACCGGCCTGAACTGGGGTGAACCGACCTGACCCGGACTAGTCACGGTTTGGTCTTTTTTTTTTTTTACCTTTTTACACTCCAAATGAAGTCATTTTGGCTTTTTTCTTAAAAATGTTTTTTCCCTAACATTTTTTTATTTATAAGGAGCTTTAAAAGGATTGTGGAATAATTTTGGCATTGATTGGGGAAAAATCCTTATGTACTTAATGATATTTTTGTGGGTATTAGGTTCAGGAGGTTATATTGGACTATTAGTTGAAAAATAACTCTCATATAGTTTTTTGAATGGTTTGTATGAATATTTCAATTATATATTTTTTTAATTGACCCCGGTCTGACCCCTGGGTTGACCTCGGTCTGAACCACTAATCCTTAACCCAGTGCCTTGGCCGATTCAATGTCCGATCTGGTTTTCAGTATCTTGATCATAAGATGAATAAATGCCTAGAAGAATTATAATAATTATATTAATTTTTCAAGGAATTAATTATGGAAATTAATTCCAAATATGATAAGGATTTAATTATGGTAATTAGAAAAATTACTATGGTTAAAGGAGACGAATGCCAAGATTAGTGAATAGCATCATATGCAAGGTTAAAGTGGTGGATCGAAACTGATTTCAAGGTAAAGAATAGATGATTAAATGAATGGCCAAGATTTATATTTGAAAAGCAAACTTAATGATGATTAAAATACTAATTTGGCCAAATATGATTGGTTGAAGCCAAAATTTAATAAAATTATTCCAATGCCATATTTTTGGAATGAAAATCAAGGCTTTTGATTTTCAAAAGTGGAGTGACTACTTTATTTTGTTTGAATCAAAAAACAGAGGAAAAAAACTGATCAACAGCACATATAATATTAATCTAATGAGGAGGTGGATTTCAATTAACTTTCCAATTTGATTAAGATTTGAATAAAGTCATCCAAAGGCCCTAACTTCTCTCATTTCCTCTAAAGCATCGGCCAAAGTTAAGAAAGAACAAAGGGAACCGAGAGATATGAAAGAAAAGGGAGAAGAGAAAGAAGAAGAAAGGGAGAAAATCAAGTGCAAAACCAAGGTAAAGCCATGATTAAACCTTTCAAGTTTTCTTATCAAGATCACCTATGGGCTCTAAAACCTCTCTTGTTGTTGTGGTTAAGCTATAGAAGAGGTGAAAATAGGGTTTCTAGAGAGAAAGTTTCAAGAATCAAACTTGGAGCAAAGGTAAAAGGTGATTTTGATGTTGTAGTTGATACTATTTGTAACCCCCTTCTCATCCAAAGCCGAGATTAAGTTCACAGTACATGACTATGTGGAATTAGAGACCATAAGAGGATTTGGGACTTATTAAAAATTTCTTTTTCCTAAGACATGGTTTTCAAAAAAATTTCTAAAACATGTTCAACAACGGTCTCATATTCACATTTCAAATACACAAATGGCTTGTACAATATGATTTCATTCATAAATATCAGAGTACAATGTAAATTCCTGACACACTTGAGTTCTATTAATCAGTTAAGGGTCTACAGGGCACGAATGCCCATAATTAGTTTCCAAATCTAGGGGATTAAACAATTATTATTCTATGATCCAACATATTATGTACAAATATCCAGAATGATAACCAAAAATCCAAAATAAACTCCTATCCCGAAGCTCAACCGCCCTTCATCACCTGCTTCTCTTTAGAACCAACAACCCTATCTGAAATTTTGTTTGGGAGAGTAAGATTCTAAGGAATCCCTATAGTAACAAATCACTCATAGTATACACAACCACAAAGCATGTAAGCAAATCATAACACAACACATAGAAACTGCAACAGCAGTTACAGCGGCAAGGGCAGGTATGACGTGCGTCACCTTTACGTCTGTTCATGCTGAAGTACTCACACTATTTTGCACCACACTATATATTTCTCCACAGTTGGGTTTCATATAAAACATTTCACAACACATCAAAGTCACACTGGCATATTCTCAAACAGGAATCCACGATTCCACAACTCAGCCTCAGCAATTACAACGGCAGGGGTAGGTGTGATAACCATCACCCCTTACGATTGCTCACGCTAAACTACTCACACTGTAATGCCTTACGGCCGATAACACATTCACAAGATCACAAAGATAAGTCATGAATACCAAGCATCATACACAATATGAGAGAAAAGTCACTACCTTGGTCTTTTCACGCGTGCTCTGGCACTAGTCTCTCCCGAATAGAGCAAATATCAAATCCCATAATTTATAATTAAGGACAAAGTGTTATACTCTATTCCAATACTCAATTGACTTCATATCACTTAAATTGGTTATTATTAATGTCCCTTAAGTAGCTACAAACGCCTCTAACAAAAGCCCTAAAGGATTAAAAGAACTATCCCAAAGATCTCCTTTTAGAAGTGCAAGTGCTGATTTGTCACTGTTTCACTCGAGTGAAGAAGGCCTCACTCGAGTGATGATAGACTTGCACTCGAGTCCTTAAAAGCATACTTGTGCGAGTGCTTGACAGAAAGCAAAGACAAAGATGAGAAAATGATTATTGCACTTGAGTGATGGACTCAACACTTGAGTGATATCCTCACTCTTACTTGAGTCCTAGAAAGTGAAGCACCAAAAGTGATCACCCAAGAGCAAAAAGGAATGATAGACAAAAAAAGATTACTGCACCCGAGCATGAATTCAATCACTCGAGTGATAGCCAAATGCTCACTCGAGTTCCACAAAGTGATGTACAGAAAGTGCTCACCCCAGAGCAAAAAGGAACTTCCAAAGGAGATGAGCACTCAGTAGGGGTCTTGCCACTTGAGTAATGGCTGTGAGTGACAACCCGAGATGTGAGTTCATAGTGTCAAATACACCCACACTCGAGTGAGACAAGGTTCACTTGAGTGAGAACCCACAACACTCACAAGTGAGACAAAACTTGTGGCTTTTTACACTGAAGTACACTCAAAAAATTGAAGAAAAAACGAATATGCAAGGCTTAACTCGAGTGATCTAGGGGAAGTAGGGATGTATTAGATACTTTGAAGTTCTGGAAAATTTATGAAGTTCTTATGAACATTTATGGATAAGTATGCTCTGTGGTCGCAACTTCAATTGATCTTCCACATTAGAAACATGTTTATCTAAAGCTAAGTCTCTGCTTAATATTATTATTATCTGATAGCATGCAAGTTAGTTGGGCTTATGATAGCATATGAACTTCGTTCATCTTTCTAGGGCTATGGCAGTAAGTCCCGACGGACAGGGAAGATAAGTCCAGATGCCTATTGCTCGAAGATTCATATGATATTAGGGCTCAACATTTTAGGCATTGGCTAAGTGATAATAATATTTGCAGATTTTTATCTTTATATAATTATACAAAGAAATGTTTATAATAACTCCATAAGTAACCCAGAAATTTCATCCTATCTAGCACAACTCTACCAACTAGAAGGTAATGGCATCAGCAGTAAAGTTAATTATGGCCTTCCTCTTCAGATCTAGCTCTTTTCGCTCTAACTCCTCTCGTTCCTCTCGCTCTTCTTCTTCTTCTTCTTCTTCTTCTTCTGCTCCTTCCTCCTCTGTGCAACAACCTGGTTCAATAACCAACAAAAATTTTGGGAAATCTTCCCTCCAAAATAATATTTTCAACAATGAAATCCACTTTGAAGATATTAACAAAAAATTTAGTGATTTGACTATTCCAGTCATTAACCAAAATGATTTATACAAACTTGAGGATAAAAAGTTTTTCAAAACTTCTAATTATATAATTAGAACAGTTGAAGAAACTATTCCTCTAAAAGAAGAACCGACTGATATGTGTATTTTATCAGAAAGTTCAATCCACAAACACCGAAAGAAATTCAAATTTATACACATTGGATGTGTTCAAGTGGCTGTCATCCCCTTGATAAAAGCTAGTCTTGATGTCTCAACATTAGTATGTGTTAGAGATGGTAGACATGAAATCTTTTCAAGATCAATTTTTGGAATGGTTGAAGCAGGTATCAATGAAGGACCAATCTAGTTCAACTGTTTTCCAAATTTAACAGCTTCATTGCATGATGATCCTGTTATTGAATGTTTAAAATTAAGTTTGAAATTGAACGGATTCCAAATGAAACCTGGAGTTTCACCTGTAGCTTTGGTTTACAGGGTCTAGTACAAAGTTATGAATTCGTCAACTTCAAATGTTAAAATGTTTCCTCAAGGAAAAGAAACATGTCTATTTCTAACAGATACTACTAGAGCAAATGTTAATGTTCCAAAACCAATAAAATGGGAAGACATCACTCTTCCGGATGATTGGGAAATGACTAAAATTGCTCCTGTCATACCAAAACCTGCGAATAATTCTTATAATATTATTCAAAATATCAATGGAGATGTTAGAATTACATTTGATAGATCCAGAAGATCTTTCTCTTGTGCTTCTAGAACTCCATCAATTGCAGAAAGCTTTAGGACTGCTCTAGAACAACCTTATAGACATTCCTGTATTCCTTTGTCAAAGATCAGATTGTTTCGGCTTCAGTAATGCAAGGTCTTAGTGAGTCAGCCAGTGTTGTTAAACCTATCTACCAAAATTTAGACCAAAACACTTAAGATGAAACCCAAACTTGCCAATCTCCAACATACTCTGGCATGAATGTGATTGAGCAACAATTTGAGTTAGATAAGGAACTCGTAAGAAAAGATTTCTATTCTAATGCAAATTCTGAAAGAAGAAAATGGTGTTTCCAAAGATATAAAACTGAAGAATTGAGAAAACTAATTCAAGAAAATTTTTACAAAATGCTTGAAAGGTATAAACTTCATATTCCTTTCTTTCTCTGGTTTAAAGCCTATGTGAAAGATGAGAATATAAAAGATTATCCTTTCGAACCATTTGAGGGAGTCAATGCTTCTTGGATTTTGAAAAATGAAGAGAAATTTGAATCTGAACTTCCTCGAAAACAATCTTACCAGGTCCCTGGTACAAAAATTGGTGAAGCTACTGTTATAGCTTCTCCTTTCAAAATTAAAGATCTAAAAACTGAAATAAGCTTGAATGATGTTAAAAATATCATTGAACAAAATAATTATACGAATTCTTATCTTCAGAATCTTGGAGAACATATTTTGGGAAAATCTGTTACTAGTGAAACTAGTAAGACTATCTTACCAAGTTCCACTAGTACACAGCCAATTTTCAAACCTTACACTATCCCTGCAAATATTGCAACTAGTGTGAGAAAAGGAAATTTTCAAACAAGAATTGAAGAAGAATTAAAAAAGATAATCGTACAGGATACACCTTCTCCTAAAACTAAAGCTACGGTTTCAAAGCTAACAATAAATGTTGTAAAAGACAATCAAACAAGTGAAAGTGAAGATTGTCCAAAAATTCATGAAATAAAACAAGAAAATTGGAAAAATCCAACAAAATTATATTATCCGAGAGCCACTCCTTTGGACATAATGCTCGAAGAAAGAGATTCTGCTCTTCAACAATTTAATGCAAACAACATCTATGTTAGGAACATAGATGGGCAATCGGAAACAAATATTTTGGAAATATGCCAACAAATGACAATGGTCAGTAATGCCTATGCAATATATAATACCGTCAAGAGGAAGACGTTATTCATATATTGATCTCTGGCTTTACTGGGCAACTCAGAGGTTGGTGGGATTTCCATCTCACAAATGAACAAAAAAAAATCAAATTTTGCAAGCCATAAAAACCACTCAAGATGGTATAGTTCTCAGAGATAGTATTGGTGAACCAATATCTAATGCTGTTAACTGTCTTATAGTTAACATTATAGCTCACTTTGTTGGTGATCCAGCACTATGGAGGGACAAATCGGCAGATCTTCTGTCAAATTTGAAATGTAAAACTCTATCTAATTTTAGATGGTATAGAGATAACTTCCTTCTAAGAGTTATGGCTAAAGAAGATGGAAATCATCCCATCTGGAAAGAAAAATTACTTGCTGGTCTTCCTAGGTCACTAGGAGATAAGATCAGAGAAAAAATCATAAACCAAACTGGTGATGGTC
This sequence comes from Inga laurina, assembly GCA_963855925.1. NCBI lineage: Eukaryota > Viridiplantae > Streptophyta > Magnoliopsida > Fabales > Fabaceae > Inga > Inga laurina. The sequence continues at coordinate 60,980,216 of OY979708.1, forward strand.
AGATCCATTATGAAAACTTAACATATGAACAGTTAATTGCAATTGTTCAAAAAACTGCTTTAAAATTTGTCAAGAAGATAAGATCCAACATCAACTTGCCAAAGAAAAAGCATCAAATAAGAAGGATTTAGGAACCTTCTGTGAACAATTTGGTTTTCCTGCCTGTAAAGGGTCCAAAAAACCTAAACCCAAGCATGAAGACAAAGAATACAAGGCTAAAAGATATTACAAAAAATATCGAAAACCTTGGAAAAAGCCAAAAACAAACAAACCCAGGAATTTAAAAAATGAATTCAAATCAAAACCTCCTATGGACCTTCCTAAAGGAAAAATTGTTTGTTTTCAATGTGGCAAAGAAGGTCACATGGCAAGATATTGTAGGCTTAATAAAAAAATTAATGCCCTGCAACTTGAAGAATCAACTCTTCAACAATTAAACAATCTCTTGATTGAAGAAACCTCTTATGAAGAAGAAAATGAGGTATCATCTTCTGAAGAAGTTAATGAACTTCAACTTGATGATATTTCATCTTCATCTGAAGAAGATGATTTTCAAATAAACTGTCTTGACAAGTTTGCTGATAGTCCAGGAAATCCTGTACTTGATGACCTAATCAAGGAATCGGTATTAACTGGTTCCAAGATAGATAGTTTACAAATTAATGTTATTGAAGAAGATTTGGTTTTTGAAATCATTAACTCTCTTCCAACTAATGAAGAAAAGGTTAAATTTTTCAATAAACTAAAAGAAAACACTGCTTCTTCTTCTTCTTCAAAACCAAACCAAAAATATTTGCAAAACATTTTGCAAACAAGATATGATTTTTCTGAAATAATTAAAAGATTTCAGTCCAATCCAAAACCTGTTTCAATTTCTGACCTTCAGAATGAAATAAACAATTTAAAAGAAGAGATAAGAAACCTGAAAAATACTCAGGAATTCCATTCTCTTATTTTAAATCAAATTCAGGAAGAAAGTCTTGATAAAGAAAAGAAAGTCAAAGAAGTTAAAATTTCATCACAAGATGATGAAAAACCTTCTGAGAACTTTTTGAACATTATATCAAGAATTTCTATCCAACAATGGCATGTGCCAGTAAAAATTATTGTTGCTAATATTTTTGTATTAGAAATAATAGCATTGTTTGATACTGGTACAACTCTGAGCTGTATCAGAGAAGATCTAATACCTACAAAATTTTTTGAAAAAACCACGGAAAATCTTTGTGGACCAAATAAGTCACCATTAGATGTCAGTTACAAACTCTCAAATGCAGTAATTGAGAATAATGGTGTTCAAGTCAAAGAACTCTTTATCCTGGCAAAAGTTTTAGGTCAAGATGTGATTATTGGATCTCCCTTCATTGAAAGATTAAAACCTTTCTTAACCACCAATAAGGGTATTGAAACTAATGCTTTGGGAAAAAGAATTTTCTTTGAATTTGTTAGTCCACCTTATACAAAATTTATCAATCAAATTGAGTATAAGGAAAATCAAATTAATTTTCTAAAAGAAGAAGTTTCTTACAAAACAATTGAAAATCAATTGGATAAACCTTTTCTACAACAAAAGATTCAAAATGTTTTGAAAAATATTCAAGACACAATTTTTTCTGACTTTCCAAATGCTTTTTGGGAAAGAAAGAAACACATAATTGATTTGCCTTATGAAAATGATTTCAATGAAAGAGCAATTCCAACGAAAGCTCGTCCCATCCAAATGAACCAAGAACTCTTGGAACATTGCAAAAATGAAATAACGGATTTACTCGCTAAGGGTTTAATCCTTAAGAGCCAAAGTCCCTAGTCTTGTGCAGCTTTCTATGTCAATAAGAATGCTGAACTTGAATGAGGAACTCCGAGACTTGTAATTAATTAATTACAAGCCTCTTAATCAAGCTCTTCAATGGATTAGGTATCCAATACCTAACAAAAAAGATCTCTTAAATCGCCTACACTAGGCCAAAATATTTTCAAAATTCGACATGAAATCTGGTTTTTGGCAAATCCAAATCTCAGAAAAGGATAGGTATAAGACTGCATTCACAATCCCATTTGGGCAGTACGAATGGAATGTTATGCCTTTTGGGTTAAAAAATGCACCCTCAGAATTTCAAATGGTTATGAATGAAATTTTCAATCCTTTTACAAAATTTATTATTGTCTACATTGATGATGTTTTAGTGTTTTCAGAATCGATTGATCAACACTTTAAACATGTCAAAATCTTTGTAGATGTTACTAGGTTTAATGGCTTGGCAGTTTCTAAAACCAAAACTAGTCTCTTCCAGACAAAAATTTGGTTTCTTGGTCATCATATATACCAAGGAACTATTGTTCCAATTGATCGAGCAATTCAGTTTGCTGATAAATTTCCAGACCAAATTCTGGACAAAACTCAGCTCCATAGATTTTTAGGTTGTTTGAATTACGTAGGTGATTTCATTCTTAACCTAAACAATATCATTAAGCCTCTCCATGAGCGTCTTTCAAAAACTCCTCCTCCTTGGACCGATGATCACACTAATGTGATTATCAAAATTAAATCCTTGGTCAAAAATCTTCTATGCTTGTATCTCCCAAATCCACAAGCATTCAAAATTGTTGAAACAGATGCCTCTGACATAGGTTATGGTGGCATTTTCAAACAAAGAATTGATGGTAAAGAGCACTGCATTACATTTACTTCAAAACATTGGAATAGAGCTCAACAGAACTATTCCACAATTAAAAAAGAAATTTTAGCAATTGTTTTGTGCATAAACAAGTTTCAAAGCGATTTATTAAATCAAAAATTCCTTATCAGAGTTGATTGCAAAGCTGCAAAGGATGTTTTACAAAAAGATGTTAAAAATCTTGTATCAAAACAAATTTTTGCCCGATGGCAAGCAATTTTAAGTGTCTTTGATTTTGAAATTGAATTTATCAAAGGTGCTTCAAATTCCCTACCGGACTTTCTAACTAGAGAGTTCTTGCAGGCGAAATAAGGTGACCCAAATGAGTGACAGAGAAAAGAAAAAGAAGTAAAGGGCCAAAGCCCAAACAAAAGAAGATCTAGAAAGGATTGCGAAAGAAGAAGCAACCCAACTTAAAGCTGCAATCAAAATGTCAAAAGGGTCATTGACCCAAGGATCTTCGATCCACTAAAAGGGTTCCCCTTCAGAGACCAAACCCACTCAAAAATCCACCCCAAAAACTACTGGAACCATAATGGACCTGTCTCATTATGGATTTCCAATTGAAACCCTTTTAGCCTTACAGGCTAATCAAAATCTGGCTAAATTGCCAACCAAAACATGGAATGATGTTACCGAAATGGAACAACCCAAAGCCTTAACCCCATTTGCCTTGGATCCAGAGTCTCTTGCTTTGGCAATCTAAAAAACCTCCCAAACTGTTTCAAAGGTTGGTTCAACCTCAAAAGAATTATCCATTTATTCCCAACCAACACAAACCACTTTTGTGTTAAAACCAGAAAAGGTCTTAAACCTTTTCCACACAGAACCAGGTTTCTGTGAAAAAACCCCTGCTGCCCTGGTAGCCAAAATTTATCCGAAAGGATTTCATTTTACTCTAAAATCTCTAGAAAAAACACAAAAATTTTGAGTTTATTCTTGTAGATACAGAATCTACAGAAATAAGACATTTTCCAGATAAACAAAATCCTGATGATAAAAACATTCATGGTTATTATACTTTCAGAATAAGAAAGTTTTTATCACCAAAAGATTGGGGTCAAGACCTCAACAAAAGAAAAATATTTTCAATAGAAAACATGAATCCAATTGGTTTCACATATTGGGACAACTAGGATGCATGGTGGTGTACCTTTTGGTACCAAAATCCAAATTTTAGTCATACTTGGCTCTTCATGTTCTCGTATGACTTAGAAATAAAATATCAATTTCCATTGTGGTTCAATCAATGGTGGGATTACTTTGGTCCTATCCAAGAAATTTTACCAACCACAGGGAAAATTGAGTTCAACTATTTTAAAATTCGGATCAATCTTAGTAAAGATCCTTTCCCAGTAGATCTTCATTATTTTTCAAAATTTGGTTTAGCCTGGGTATTCAAGTGGAACTATAAATATGGCCCTTCAAGGTTCCAAAAATTTTTTCCAATGCTACAAAGGACCTCTTCTCTCAAATGGTGGGTGAAGTTTCCTCACATTAATAATGTATCAGAAACAAACCTCAAGAAGTGGTTCAAACAAAATCCAAAGTTCCTAATGGCATGAGACCACAAAACAGTCGTGTTCCTTAACCAGAAGGCAAAAATTTCAGCATGTTTGGCCTCAGTAACTGACAAACAGGCATTGACCGAACAACTCCATGAAATCCTTGGGCTTCTCCAAACCCAAGAACCAAAATCCAGTCCGTTAGCTCAATCTTCAAATGGATCAGAAGCTAAAGATCCGGCCCAATATTTCAGACATGATTCGGATGATGAGATCATTAGCCTTGGCGAAGATTGATTCTGAAGCAAAACTGTCGACACAAGAGTCCAAGACTTGCTGACTCAAAAGATTCTTTGCTTTTGTAAAGTTGTACTGTTGTCTTTACTTTAGTAGACAAATTGATGTAATTCACTTTTACTTTAGGTAAAAGCAAAAGTAAAAGTACTTTTACCCGAGTAACATATTTTCTACTCTGGTTAAAGTAATTTTACCAAAATGCATAGTAACTGATGAAGTGCCTATAAAATGGCATTTCGCTTCAGTTATTAGACACCCCGAGTTGTGTTGACGACTCAATTCTCTCTCCCCTCCTCCTCTAAGGTTGATAAACCTTTGTGTGTTTTATTGTTTTCTTTGTAATTTCTTTATGTTTGTATCGTTTTGAATTCAATAATATATCAGTTTTTATAAATCTTCATCTCTTTTATGCATATATCATCATTCTGCATCTAATAATTTAATGATTCCGATCGGTCTCTACTTCTCTCCCTTTCCGTCTCTTTAGTTTTTTTGATCATTACGTGGGACCTCACTCGAGTGATGCTTATCAAAAGCCAAACATGCAGCAAAGTTGACAGCACTTTCCAACTTTTACCTAAGTGTTTCCAATGATCCCAAATCCTCAACCAAGGCTACTCCCACATAAAATTACACAAGGAATCTAATGGAAATATCAAAACTACCAAATTCCTATTCCATTATCATGCTTGGTTTTAGAGAACTTTTAACACAAACTCCTCAAAATTACCAAACTTAACATTTCAACCTCAAACCAATTCTATCTATTCAAAACATATACCAAAACACTATTTCCATGACCACATTATACCAAACTCCCTATGACCCTTATTTTCAAAAATAGGGCATAAATCCCATAAATTCAAAGCTTAATCATTTGGCACAAAACATAGATAGAAAGGTTCATTTCACTTACCTCAACAACTTTCTCAAAGAGGTTCCTTGATTCACCAACCACTAGATTTCCTTAAGAGCTCAAACCACCACCAATGGACAATCTATAACCATAAAACCGAAGCTCTCAACACAAGGAACAAGATTGAAGAAAAGAGTTTTTCCATTAAAGGTCATTAAGAGGGTCAAATACTCACCTTTTACCAAGCTTTTCTTCCTCTCTCTAAAGCAACAAAGGAGGATGAAAATTGAGAGAGAAAATGAGAGAGATGAGAGCTTGAAGATGAAATGATGATACTCCCTTCCCCATGCCATTTCAGCCGAAACCAAGGAGGAGAGAGGGAGGGAAAATAGTTTTTAATTCCAATTTGACTTTTCTAATCACTTTCCCATCATCTCACCTTGACACATGTCCAATTCTCATTGGTTCTCATAAAGTAAGTAACCAATTAGTTACTCTAACAACTCCATTAGCCATTTGGTCACACATCTTATTTCTTCTTAGTTAGTAATTAATTTCTTCATTACTCACTGACTAATTAACCGACAAATTTCCATTCTTTCTAATTTTCTACTGATTTTGGCACATTACTGAAATTGCCACAAAACACATAATAATTCAATCTTTAATTGACAAATCATTCTCAATAATTGTCATTAGCCCTTAATAAAAATTTAGGGCATTACAATTCTCCCCCCGTTAAATAAATTTCATTTCTGAAATTTGTTACACATCTTGGGGCATAAAATCAGGGAATCGCTTCTTTATGTCTGCTTCTGCTTCCCAAGTTGCTTCCCTTGGAGACATTCCCTTCTATACCACCTTCACAAATGGTAAGCTTCAATGCATAAGTTGTAATATCCTAAAATATACTCAAGGGCTAAATGTACAGAATAGATGGTGGGATTAATGACATAATTACCTCTGGAAATTTTGTTATGAATTTAGTCAAGTTTCACATGCAAAATTGGCAATTAAATATTATATTGCAAGATGAGATTTTACAAGATCATCTTCTTCTTCAAAGGGCCATGACTTATGTATGACAAGAGGAAACAATATAGGCTATTACATATGACATGTGAAGGAAATTTGACCAAGTTGTAAAAGATGATAACTAAGTCAACAATTTCAACTAAAGAAGTAATATTTGAAGAGTTGAAATTATGATAAATTGAAGAACCCCTTTTGGCTATCCCAAGGGCTATATTCGCTTGACATGAGGGAAAGAGAATTAATATCATACACTTCATCTTTTCCATATGAAAAGTCAATAAAAGTGGCTAGGGATATAAGAGAAAAAGAGAGAAAATATTATCCATATATTTCCTCATCTTTCTCAAACTTTCCGTCCAAGAATTCTAAAGGCAAGAGAGGTGAGAGAATTAAAATTGAAGTCATCTTATATTTATCATCAACTTTGACCAAGAAGGAATAATTATTCACCACACATATTCTTTATTTCTTTTGGCCCACTTTCGGTCAGATATTAAGGGCCAAGGAAAGAGAATTTCTGAATGCTTTCACTCCCTCTCATTTGTCTCAAAGTTGGTTTGCAGCAGCAAAAACGCAGAGGAAGAAAAGCAAAGTTTCAAGGTGAGCTTAATCTTGATTTTTCACCTTCTTAACCTCATCTATGGCTCAAGTGACCTTCATAAAACTTGTTCCCCTCTTCCTTAGCTTCATTTCTATGGTTTTTTTTTGAAGAAGAGGAGTTTTCAGCCACCTTGTAAGAACAAAAGCTGAAGAATCAAAGAAAGAACTTAAGGAGAAGCAAGAGGTAAGTATTAGCATCAATTTGAGCTATTGGTTGTGTTGGTTGAATGAGTATTTTGGCATGTGTAAATCTGCCTTGATTTTGGCCAAACAAGGGTTTGGGTAATTCATGATGGTTTGGTTGTGTTATTGGTGGTTTATGATGATTGGAAACCATTTGACATAAGTTTGATGCTGAAATTAGAAGTTGGTAATTGTTGGAATTTATTTTGATTTTTCTGCCAAAACAGGACATGGAGAATGAGTGGGAATTTGTTGATTTTAATGTTACCATTGTTTCTGCACAAAAACTTATGTGGGAATAGCCCTAGGTTGTGAATTTTGGGTCATTGAAACTCAAAGTGTAAATTTGGGTTTTCAGCCTAAACAAAATTCCAGCGAGGTACTCTACTTGTGTGGTGTTTTTGGATAACCAAATGATCTCTAAAAATTATGAAAATTTCTAGTCTTAAAGATCACATTCTAAGCTTCAAAATGGACATATAATTTGTGTCATTTAGTTTTTTGAGCTGTGAGTTCTGGTTGCCAAAATTTGATGTTGAAACTGGACTTAATTTTGGAGCAGTGTGGGATTTTGTGTAATTATGGAATTGTGTGGTGATTTCCAGTAATGATTCATATTTTTCCTATGAACAGGACTTCAATAGATTTCTATAGGACTTGGGATCACCTCATTCCAATTTTTGTAGAATTAGTTATGATTTTTCAAAATCTGGAGAAAATTCTGGCAGATTTGGTCCCTTATGCGAAAATTGAAGATGTAATGGCATAATGTAGTATTGTTGAACTTTGAGGTTAGGAATTGGTCTTTTAGGTTAATTGACCACTTTAACTCCTTATTTGATTTGATTAAATGTCCCTAATAATAACCAACTTGAGTGTTTGAATTAAAGAACTGGATTAAGTAATAACCTGTCACCCGTAATTCTAATTATAGGATTTGACATTTGCCCTGCACGTGATAAACCAGTGCCAGTGCACGAGTGGAAAGAACAAGGTAGTGACTCTTTCTCTTATTCTGTGTATGATGCCTTGCATATATGTCATTTCATTGAATATTATAAGTGACTCTTTCTCTTATTACATATTATAAGTGAATTGTTACTACTGAGATTCTTTTGAATCTCATTCTTTCCAATAATTAACCTACAGCAAGGGCGAGCGGTTCAAAGGAAAAGCAAGTGACGAAGGGCGGTTAAAGCTCCTAGCTAGGAGTTTTAATTTTGGTAGTTGGTTGTCATATTTTGTTGGGGATTAGTTGCACATGTTGTATAAATTGAATAGTGTTGTGTAATCCCCTGTATGAGAAACTAAGCGTTGTAAACCCTTTTATTAAGTAACGAAACTTGAGCGTTGTTGGGAATTTTTGGTTGCACTCTGATATATATGAATGAAACCAAATTGGATAGACCAATTATATTCGAGATATGAACGTGAGACCGTATTAAACAAGTTTTGGAAAAGTTTTAAATTAACCACTGATCTCTATTTCAACTTAATGACGCATTCTCGAACTATAAATTTGGCTATTAAGGTAGGGAGTTACATAAGCCGCCGCTCTTCATGATCAATTATTCATTCTGGCTCTACCGCATAAGTGAAGTTATCTTGTAATTCAAAATCTTCATACTCAATAATATGCTCAGGGTCTAGTTGGTACTTCTTGAGTTACAAGACATGGAACACATCATCAAGTCTACTCAAACTCAGAGGTGGTGCTATCTGATATGCCACCGGTCCAATTCTTGTCAAAATCTCAAATGGACTAATATACCTCAGACTCAGCTCCTTCCACTTGATTGCTCTCCGATGCTTGTGATCGGAGATGCTCTCAGGAACACATGATCCTCCACTTCAAACTCTAGAGGCCTTCTCCTTTTATCAGCATAGCTCTTCTGTCGACTCTATACTGAGAGGAGCCTCTTCCTGATAATTTTGATATGCTCTGAGGTTTGATCAACAAGATCTGGCCTATACAACTTCCTCTCAGACAATTCTGCCCAGCACAATGATGACTGGCACTTCCTTCCATGCAACGCTTTATACGGAGCCATATGAATACTCGCATGATAGCTGTTATTGAAAGCAAACTTAGCCAGTGGAAGATAGTAGTCCCATTTTCCCTTGAAGTCTAAGACACACGCTCTCAACATATCTTCCAATGTCTGAATAGTCTTTTCTGACTGCCCGTCCGTCTGAGGATGGTAGGCCGTGCTAAACCTTAACTGAGTACCCATAGCTTCATGCAGAGCCCTCCAGAATCTAGAAGTAAACTGAGGATCTCTATCGGAGATAATGTTCTTCGGTGTACCATGGAGTCTCACTATCTCTTTAACGTATATCTTAGCCAGCTTATCAGAGAATAGCTAGTATTAATCAGTATGAAATACCCTGATTTCGTGAGTCGATAAACAATCACCCAGATTGCATCATAGTTCATGATCCTAGTTCACACTCTCCCACTTCTACTCTGGAATTTCCAGACTCTGAAGCAATCTTAGTGGTCTCTGGTATTCAATCTTTACCTTTTGACAGGTAAGACACCGTGCTACATACTTAGTCACATTACTCTTCAACCCTGGCCAACAGTACATGGATTTCAAGTTGTGATACATCTTAGTCATGCCTGGGTGAAGAGTATACTGACTCTTATGAGCCTCATCCAGAATCATCTATCTCAAGTCAGCCTTTAGTGGAACATAGATTGTCTTCTGGTAACGAACTAGTCTACAAGGTGACAAATCATAATCTCAAGTCCTTCCTTGATTAATCATAGCTCGGATAGGCTAGGCTTGTTCATCATGCATTTGAGCCTCTTCAATTACAGTCCTCAGGTCATTCTCCCTTTGGACCACACCATAACTAGCACACAAAATATCATTCGAGAGATTGAAAGCCTGAAAATCCTCAATCAATTTCACCTCTTGAATCATCATTGCTCCAATAAGCACCGTCTTTTGACTAAGAGCAACCGCAATGACATTAACTTTACCCGGATGATATTTAATTTGTAGGTTGTAATCTTTAAGCAACTCTATCTAGCGACGTTGTCTCATGTTCAACTCTTTCTAATCATACACATATTTAAGACTCTTGTGGTCGTAGTACAGTTCCACTGTTACACCATACAGTTAATGACGCCAAATCTTCAATGCAAACACAATTGTTGCAAGCTCCAAATCATGACTAGGATAATTCATCTCATGCGGCTTAAGCTGTCGAGAGGCATAGGCCACTACATGTCCCTGCTGCATCAGGACACACCCTAACCCCGCTTACTCATATCATTGTATACGACGTAAGCCTCACTAGGATCTGGTATAATCAACACTGGTGCTGTAGTCAATCTTTACTTCAGCTCAGCAAAACAGTTTTTACAACGCTCATCCCACACAAACGGTTGATCCTTCCTCGTGAGCTTGGTCATCGGTAATGCAATCTAGGAGAAGTTATGAATGAACCTCCGATAATAACAAGCAAGACCCAGAAAACTACGAATCTCTGAAATAGTTTCTAGTCTCTTCTAATCAAGTACTGCTTCCACCTTACTGGGATCTACCGAGACCCCTTCTCGTGAGATAACATGGCCAAGAAATTTCACTTCTGTAAGCCAAAACACACACTTACTCAACTTGGCATAGAGCTACTTTTCATGCAATGTCTCACGCACAATTCTCAAATGACGCTCATGCTCTTCTCTACTCTTAGAGTATATCAAGATGTCATCGATAAACACCACAACAAATTGATCAAGGAACTGTCGAAAAACACGGTTCATGTAATCCATGAATATCGCAGGTGCATTAGGCAGCTCGAAGAGCATCACCAAAAACTCGTAGTGCCCATATCTTGTTCTAAAAGCAGTCTTTGGTACGTCTTCTGCTCTCACACGCAGCTGATGATAACCCGACCTTAGATCAATTTTAGAGAATACACAAGAATTGGACAGTTTATCTATAAGGTCATCAATTCTCGGGAAAGGATACTTGTTCTTAACATTGACTTTATTAAGCTCCTTATAATCAATACAAAGCCTCAAGTTTCCATCTTTCTTTTTCAAAAACAGCACTGGAGCTCCCCACAGCAAAACATTGGGTCGAATAAACCCTTTTTCAAGCAACTCTTCACTTTGCTTCTTCAACTCCACCATTTCATTTGGGGTCATATGGTATGGAGCTTTAGATATAGAACCAGCTCCAGGCACAATCTCAATTGGGAACTGCACTTCTCTTTTCAGAGGCAACCCGTTAAGATCGTCTGGAAATATCTCAAGGAATTCTCTTACCATGGGTATACTTTCTAGAGTTTCTTCTGTCCCTCCTTGCACCGAAAAGAACACCATATACCCCTGGCATCCCTTCTTAAGATATTTCTCAGCTTTAGCGATTCAAAGGAAATTCAAACTGGCATCCACATCATTCTCCCTTTATGCTATACGGTAGGTTATCTTCTTATTACCACAATCAAGAAGTACATTATCCGCTGTCAACCAGTCAAAACTCAAAATAACTTCTAGTTGTTGAAGTGGCAAGCAAATCAAATCAACTGTGGACTCATGCCCCTCAACAACTAATACACAGTTTAGACAAGCTTCGGCTGTCACAGCCTTGACACCCATTGGTGTTGACACAATAAAATCAAACGGCAATCTATGCACATGCAAATCCAAGTGCTTCACACAGTCATAAGCAATAAAAGAATGACTTGCAACCGAATCAAATAAAGCTTGTAACTCATTACTACTGAGAATGATTTTACCTTAAATCAGTTCAAGGGACTTTCAAGCCTCCTCATGTGTCATCGTAAACACTCGAACCTAATTCCTGGGCCTTTACTCTACCGGCTATCGAAGGCACTGAGTAGAAATGTGACCCGTCTGTTTGCAATTGAAGCAAATCACTTGTCCCGTGCAGGTTCTACTAGGATGATATTTCTTACACTGAGGGCATACTGATCCCCTTGGGGTTTCTGATTACTGTGACCCTCAGATTGATAGGGCCTCTTGTTATTACCCCCAGCTCACTGTGGCCGTCCTTACCCTTAGTTAGGTACAACTCTCTCAGATTATTCTCAACTATTCTATACTCTTCCACCACCTTATTAAAGTCAGTAAACAGATGAGTGGCTAATCTCTTCCTTAGCTCACGCCTCAACCCCCAGATACGCATATCGAAACTCCATTCTTCATCATCTATATATCGGAGGAGGAAGAGTATCGAGATAGCTAGATGAAACTGGATAAGTATTCATCAAAGCTCTCTGTATCGCCCTGCTTGATTGCTAAGAATTTGGATTCCTTTTCCAGCCTCACCAACTTGGGGAAGTACTTCTCATTAAACTTCTCTTGGAATACCTCCCAGGTCAGTACATTCTAGCTCCACAGTGTCATGGCAATCTTCCGCCACCACCGGTCCGTGTCCCCCTCTAACTTGTATATTACCAGCTTCGCCTTCACCTCTGATGAACATTCCAGGACTTCAAAGATCTCCTCTAACCAGTTTAACCAGTCCTCAGTAGTTTGGGGTTCAAATCTCCCTTTGAACACCAGAGGTATATGCTTGTAAAACTTTGAGACCAAAAATTGTAGATCTCTACCCTCTTGGACCGGTACCCCTTATGACTCTTGATTAGGGACCGTGTGAGATGGGCTCTCTCGAGACCAATTGAACCCCTCAGCTGTCTCCTCATGAAGAGGCCCTGCTTGGGTTTCCTCTTGGGTCTCCTTACGTGTAGATTGGACTTTTTCCTCATTGCACTTGGCTCTTTCTTCCTTGAGGTCTTCTCTTAGCTCAAGAATCATGTTTCTTTGCTCTCTGATCAGATTCATCATTTCTTGCATTGGAGCAGGTAGATTGTCATTTAATTCCTCCACCTCTAAATCCCCTGGTCTGAGTCTAAGGCGAACCATTTTGTCTTTTAACTCTACAAATGATTCACCACGTCAGTACCATAGCAAATTTATACACATAGTTCTTAAAATTTATATATATATCCACAAATAGCATAAATACTCATGTGTATACAATAAACAATCCTAAGTCATCATTTATGACTAAGGCAACAAACTATAGTAACTATCCTAGCAAAATTGGCAACTATAATTAGGGAAAAAGTGTTATACTCTATTCCAATACTCAAATGACTTCATATCACTTAAATTGGTTATTATTAATGTCCCTTAAGTAGCTACAAACGCCTCTATCAAAAGCCCTAAAGGGTTGGAAGAACTATCCCAAAGATCCCTTTTTAGAAGTGAAAGTGTTGATTTTTCACTGTTTCACTCAAGTGATGATGGACTTGCACTCAAGTCCTTAAAAGCACACTCGTATGAGTGCTTGACAGAAAGCAAATATAGAGATGAGAAAATGATCATTGCACTCGAGTAATGGACTCAACACTGGAGTGATATCCTCACTCTCACCTGAGTCCTAGAAAGTAAAGCACCAGAAGTGATTAGCCGAGAGCAGAAAGGAATGACAGAGACAAAAAAGATCACTGCACTCGAGCATGAATACAATCACTCGAGTGATAGCCAAAAGCTCACTCGAGTTTCACAAAGTGAGGTACAGAAAGTACTCACCCGAGAGCAAAAAGGAACTTTTAAAGGAGATGAGCCTTCGAGCAGGGGTCTTGCCACTCGAGTGATGGCTTAATACTCATGAGTGTTAAGACATACTCTTGGGATTTTTCCTGAGACATGAGTTCATAGTGTCAAATACACCCACACTCGAGTGAGACAAGGTTCACTTGAGTGAGAACCCACAACACTCACAAGTGAGACAAAACTTTTGGCTTTTTGCACTGAAGTGCACCCGAAAACTTGAAGGAAAAATGAATATGCAAGGCTTCACTCGAGTGAGACCTTAGATTACTCAAGTGATGCTTATCAGAAGCCAAAAACATAGCAGAGTTGTCATCACTTTCCAACTTTTACCCAAGTGTTTCCAATAATCCCAAATCCTCAACCAAGGCTATTCCCACATAAAATTACAAAGGAATCCAATGGAAACATCAAAGCTACCAAATTCCTATTCTATTATCATGCTTGGTTTTATGCAACTTTTAACACATACTACTCAAAATTACCAAACTTAACATTTCAACCCCAAACCAATTCAATCTATTCAAAACGCATGCCAAAACACCATTTCCATGACTACATTATACCAAACTCCCAATGACCCTTATTTTTGAAAATAGGGCATAAATTCCATAAATTCAAAGCTTAATCATTTGGCACAAAACTTAGATAGAAAGGTTTATTTCACGTACCTCAACAACTTTCTTAAAGAGGTTCCTTGATTCACCAACCACTAGATTTCCTTGAGAGCTCAAACCACCACCAATGGACAATCTATAACCATGAAATCAAAGCTCTCAACACGAGGAATAAGATTAAAGAAGAGAGTTTTTCCATTATAGGTCATTAAGAGGGTCAAATATTGACCTTTTACAAAGCTTTTCTTCCTCTCTCTAAAGCAACAATGGAGGACGAAAATGAGAGAGATGAGAGCTTGAAGATGAAATGATGATACTCCCTTCCCCATACCATTTCAGTCGAAACCAAGGAGGGGAGAGGGAGGGAAAATGTTTTTAATTACTATTTGACTTTTCTAACCATTCTTCTATCATCTCACCTTGACACATGTCTAATCCTTATTAGTTCCCATAAAGTAAGTAACCAATTAGTTACTCTAACAACTCCATTAGCCATTTGGTCACACATATCATTTCTTCTTAGTTAGTAATTAATTTCTTCATTAATCACTAACTAATTAACCAACAAATTTCCATTCTTTCTAATTTTCCATTGATTTTGGCACATTACCGAAATTGTCACAAAACACAAAATAATTCAATCTTTTATTCACAAATCATTCTCAATAATTGTCATTAGCCCTTAATAAAAATTTGGGGCATTACAAAATTGATCTTGTTGATATTGGATTGGTTGATTCTTGAGTTTCTGTAATTGATGGAAATAAAGAATTTGAAAGGATATGCTATCAAAATTTTCAAAAAACATAAAAATATTGATTAAATATTAAATCATGATTAAGAAAGTGATTAGAGATGGAACTATGGTAGTATATGGAATGCAAGTTAGAAGAATCATCTTGCCCTCCCTAGCTATGAAATTCGTCCAAAGCAGGGCAAGAGGAAATAGTAGTATTTTGATGCTTCCAATGGGTTTAGAATGAAAAATTGTGTAGGGTTTAAGTGAGAAAACAAGTTTAGAAGCATTAGAAAGCAAAATGACAATTTTGTATGGCAAGGCCTTGAGTTTCTGTTTTGATTAGTTAAAGGGGAAGGAGGCTTATTTTGCTTAATTTGACCTTAAAAGTGGAATGTACATCAAAATTTATGAGGGAGAATCATATTAGATTAGCTTATAAGCCTATGAAATTAAACTTGCAAAGTTGAGGTTTTAAAGTGGCAAGTAAGAGTAGTTTTGGGAAGTTAATGTTTTAGCATGTTGAATGGCTCTAATGAATAAAATAAATTATATGTGTTATGTCTTTAGGGCTAATGCATGTCATGGAAAAAGAATTGGAGGTGGCTTGTGTTGAAAATTGTGCCCTAGGGGCCAATCATTATACTTTAAACATTATTATTTAATGAATTTCTCCATTTCGTTATCATATTATTCGCATGTTCATTGTGATAACTGTATCGTTGGATAAATAATAAAGATTGTCTTAAATGTCCATGATCGATCATCTATGTAGGAGCAAAGATGAAGTGAGACCGGTATGACTTTGAGAAGGTATGAAGATATGAATCAAAGACTTATGCACTTGAAAGAGTACAGGGTGTTGAACCGACCCACTATGAAAAAACTGCATGGATCAAGTCATAAGCTTATCTCATGTATAACCACGTCTATAAGTCCTTCAACTTGAGATTATCAAGGATTCCTATATGAGAGTTGCTAAGCTTTGATTTAGTCAAAAGTCACCTTTGATTAGGTGATGATAAAGGCTACAATCGAGCTTGGTGGTTTTCATGCAGAGGAATGTGAATGGTCAAGATGGAATTTGTCTCTCACATTAGTAGAGAGATATTACTGAGCCCCTCGATGAGTGAGTCTGAGAAATGTATGGCCATATTATGATGGAAAGGAGTTTCTATTTCTATTGTCAGACTACTCAGGAATCAAGAAAGTAATGGTCAGGAACAGGAGGATGACATTATATGTGCCTCATCCTTGGCCGAAATATAGTGTGACAAAAGGGACATGTCATGGTTGTATAACAGGTTGCATCGTGTTAACGATCCTCATATGAATTTGGTAGTCATAATATTTTTCTAGAGGCCGCTTGCGACTTGTGGGTTAGTACAGTTGTTGGCCCATTGCCAACTTCATATGGGCCTACATGGTCACACACAAGAATAGCCCAACACGAGCTATAATGTCCAGGTTCATTGAATCTAAGATGTGTCTAAGATTCAATGAATACAGTGTTTAATCTAGGGTGGACAGATTTTATACATACATTCAGATATATATAATATAAAATTTGTGAAAAGAATAATAATAATATTATTATGTGGTGTTAGTTTCATATTTAATTTTATTTGATAAATTAAATGACTAACATTGATAGAGATATAATATCTCAGATTTAATTTATAAAAGATAAATTAAATCTATTTCCATTAGCTCTTTATTCGGATTAAATAAATAGGTTAAATTAAAACTGTTTGACATATTTAATTAAACCAAATTTATTTAATTAGCTCATCAAAATAGTTAAGTGTTAATTGATTTCAGAATGAATTAAGATTAATTTTGAAGATCCAATATAGCCCTTATTAGTTATAAAAACGAAGGGGTAGGATAGTCCTAGTACGGATGAGAAACAAGGAGTCGCAAGAAAACCCTGGAGAGGCATTGGAGGTACTAGTACGCTGTCCGTGTTAGAGTCATATTCGTGTGGATATTGGTAGAGGGAGCTGATCTGAGGTATTAGCTCCAGAGATTTTAAAAAAAGCAAAACGCAAAAGGTACGATTCTTTCTAATTTGATTTAAACGCCGTTGATAGATCCGCAATTGTAATTGGTGAAATTTTGCAATTTTAAATTCTTCCATTGTGCCTGCCAATCCCAACAACTTGGTCATGGTGGATCAAGTTAAGGAAGCAAAGAGAACAAAAAGGGATTAGTGAAGGTAAAATCTAAGGTAGGAAACTTAACTTCATTGTGTTCTTTGTATTTATGCTTGTGTGTTAATATGTATGATTGCTTTGTTGAATTACATGAAGCACGAATAAACTTTTAAAGCTCTCTTTCTAATTGATGCCATGGTCATATGTGATTTATGAAATATTGAGCAAGTAAGCATGTCATTATGGTAATCATGAATTTATATAATGCAAGTATGTCATATACCAAGTTTGTGTCTTGTATTCATGAATGGTATTGTTTGCTACTAGGATTTTTTGAATCCCACCCCCAATAACTAACCATGCAAGATTAAAAGATTCTAAAGGAAAGAGCAAGAGTGAAGTAGCGCAATGGTAAGGGGAAGAAGAAATGAACTTTCTATGGCGATGCTTTGTTGGAAGTTTGAATATGTATAAGTAATCCCACTACAAAAAAACATGAAATTTCAGACAGAATTTGCCATGGAAAATTTTTTTGTGGCAAATTCCGGCAGAAATCCATTAGAAAATTTTCAGACGGAATTTTTTCCACCACGGAAAATATTCTATGGCAAATTCTGTCTTTTGCTACGGAATTTCCGACGGAATAATTCCGTCGCAAATTTCCGACGAAATTTATGAAGAAAATTTGTGATTTCCGATAGAATTCATTTCCGTTCGAAAATTTAAAAAATATTAATTTTTAATTAATTATTATTTTTTAATTCAATTAAATTTTTAAAAATTATTTTTAAAAATTTATTATTTATTAATGACTATTTTAAGTTTAATTATAAATTTATTTTTTAATTATTATTTTCTAATTTCTAATTTTTTTTTTAATTTTCAATCATAGGTTTTGGTCCTTGTAGGGGCAAAATAATCATATAAAAAGTTATTATTTATTAATTAATATTATTAAAAAAATATTATTTTATAATTATTTGTTAGTTTTTAATTAATGTTAATAAAAATTAATTTTAGAAATTAGAAAAAAATATAGTCATACGAAATTTATTTAAGATGTAAAAGTTTTTGAATTTGAAGTTAATTTATATTAAAAATTATAAGAATATATAAAATTATTTTATATTACTATTACATTTATATATAAGAAACAAATATATATATTTATAAATAATTGATTATGTATAATAAGATTATATATATATAATTGTGTAATAATAGAACGCCAAAGCAGTCGAGCCCATCTGGTAAGGCAATATGCGCGTACGGACAAGGTCGTGGGTTTGAACTAAAGGAGGGGCAAGTTGAGTTATATTTCTAAGAATAAAGAGGTTGCGACACGTGGCAGATATGGGAGCCGGCGACAAGGTGGACGCCGCCGATGATGATGGGGCGGTAGCTAGAGTTGCCACGTGGCTTTTTAAATTTGAAAAATAAAAAATAAGTTTGCAATGGTATTTCCAACAAAATTGAATTCCGTTGGAAGTTGAGAGGGAATTTCCGGTAAAACATTCCTTTAGAAATTGCGAGGGAATATTTGACGAAATTCAATTCCGTCAGAAATTGCGATGGAAAAAAATTCCATCTAAAATTTGTGACAAAATTAATTTCATCAGAAATTCTGTCAGAAATTTTTTTGTCACGCTATTATTACCGACAGAGTCCATTCCGTCGGAAATTCAGTATTTTTTTGTAGTGTCCTATGAACTATGTAAATTCATGATGTGGCTTTTGAACGTATAATTGATGTATTGTGATGGATAGTGACCAGTTGGGAGTCAAGGACTAGGCTTGAATCTATGAATTTAACATGAATATTCATGACTTCCCAATCTAGGCTCTTTCCAGAGCATGACCATTGTTTAGTTTAATAACACATAGTAGATGATGTCCAATGATCATGATGATCCTTATGCTCAAAATAGACACAAAGAACTTTACAAAAAGTCTTAATTCAGGTTAAATGAAAATATATACAATGAGTTATGAAATTTAAAGTTAAGTTGTCGATTATGTTTGTAAAATAAAGCATGTATGCGAAACAAAAGACCTATATTAATATGAGCATGATCATGCTTGAACGATATTTTTCTCATATAAAGGATTTCAATAGCTTTCAATAGAAATTTAGATCTCCCTCATATGTATTTCCTAGATTTAGTTATATAAATTGTCAAAGTTGGACAGCAAAACTAGAAATGTGAATGAATAGTAAGAGAAAGATAAATGTTTAAGTTTCTGTTTATAGTCTTTAGTTATCAATTCGCCAAAACCATAGTATTTCCTAATGCATACTAAAAGTGGTAATATGACGGATGTTGCAATTGTCAAGAAATAACGGGCACAGAAAGTAATGGAGTTCGCTATCCCTTCCCAAATATCACAATGAATTAAGTCAAACAAGAATTGGACTATTGAATTAGATCCAAAAGGCAAGCGTATTTATTTTGCATGAGTACAAGAATCACAATGATGCTCATCATCTTTAATAAATAAATGAGAATATAAAGGAGCTTGCTTCAATTTATTTGAGGACGTGTGACCCAGTTTTGAATGCCACAGATCCCGTGTATCATTATTTTGCACTACCAAAGCCACTCCCCCTTGCTGAGACGGTGTGGAGTAGTACAGGCCATCTTTGCATTTACCCATTCCAATCATGGTCCTCAAACTCAAGTCTTGAATCCCTCAAAAATCAGATAAAGATTACTGCACAATTGTAATCCTTAGTAAATACGCTAACTGAAAAGCAGCAACAGTTAAAATCAGGTATGTATAGAACATCATTAATTTTGATCTTGGGTGAGAGTATAACACTCCCTATTCCTTACACTGGAGCATTTTGGCCATTAGGTATTCTCACTGGTGGAGATGTTGATTGGCCTAAACTCATAAGCTATATCTTGTCATGAATTAAGTGCATCGACACCCCCATATCTATAATCCATAAGTCATTACCCGAAGTATTACCTGACATATTTGCTATCGGTTGATCCATCCGATCACAAGACTTGGCATCCTTGGATTGGAAATTCAAGCATTGAAGAAGTGTGGTGTACTATTCAGATGAGAAACCAAGAATGGGGCTTTCTGTTTTGCTACCTTGTGCTGCCATGGGTGTCTCTCTCTTGTCTTGTTCATCTTGGCCTGTCTTTTTCCAATCACTTGGATAGCTGATTAGATCGCCACATGTCTCTTATGTATGACCAAGCTTGTTGCAGTGAGCACATCGTGGCCTCTCTTTCTTTCGATCACCGTGAAATTGAAACGTCGTAGCCTCTACACTACTCCAGACGGGCCCCTTTTAACATCCCATTTTGGCCCTTTTAATGTCTGAAAATAGGGGGACGCCTATATGAGTGATGTAGTAAACTATGGCAATAACGTCCGTAAATAAAGGGACGTCTAGAGTATGGATTTTAGACGTCCTTTTTTTAAAAAAAGGGATGTCTAAGGTCTCTACACGACATTTTAGATGTCCCTTTTTTAGAATAGAAAAGGGATGTCTAAAGTGCAGACTTTGGACGTCCCTTTCTAAAAATAAGGATGTCTAAAGTGTCCGTGTACACACTTTAGACATTTCTTTTTCTTTATAGACGTTAAAATGTTTTATTTTTTAAAAAAATGATTATTATATTCTTAATTGCCCAACAAATTAAAACTGCAGAAACATGATCAAAGAATGATTCATAAACCATAATGTCTTTTATAAAATGGTAAGTAAACATCTAGCACTAGCTCATTAAATTTTTAACTTCTGAAACCTATACTATATACAATAACAACCACAAAGTGTCAAAAAGTTATCTATTACACAACTACTAACTAATATAAATAAAAACTTGGGCAAATGTGCTAAAATGACCATACACTTTTGTCAAAAGGGCAACTGTAACCATGAACTTATTTTTGATACAAAAGTAACCACAAACTATATAAAAAAGTGCAAAACCCATAACAGAGTTAAAGCCAACCAAACGTCCGTTAGTTCAATGTTAAGGTGGTACACGGTGGAGTCTGCTTGGCATTTAAATTTTTTTTGAAACTTGGCATATTAATGAATTAGGTGATTTTTTATGAAGTTTGTGAAATTCTAGAAATTTGCTCTGTTTTATGCCCATTTTGGAATGTGTAAACTTCATAGTGATTGATGTTGGGATTAGTTCATTATGAAGTTAGTTGAATGGTGGTTGTAGTTTTGAAGTTTGAAAGTGTGTTGATTAGAATTGGGTATTGTGTGTCATAGAGACCCAAGGTCATAGATTGTGGTTAAAGTGGTATTTGGGTGTTTTGGAGGTTACCAATGGGTTCCCTATGTCATTTTAAGTGTGTATGAGCTTTGTGTGGAGTTTGGGAACCATTGGGTGTGATTTTGACCAATCTGGGAATTTCTGTCAGTTGCTGTGATCTGGACATCTGATAGCCTCACTCGAGTGAGGGAGGAACTCACTCGAGTGATGCCTTGTGTTTTGTCTTTCTGCTTCGTGTTTTGCCTGAGTTCTCATGAAGGAGGCTCGAGTGCACTTCCTTCACCGCGAGTGATGTTGGTGATAACTCGAGTGAGCATGGGATCACTCGAGTGATAGCGTGTGTTCAAAAGTTAGGTTGCTCTCGGGTTGTCACTCACTGGTTGATGTTCAAGAGTGTGCTCTGACACTTACAAATGAAGGCATCTCACCCGAGTGCTAGGGATTGTGCTCAAGTGAGCTTGTCGCTTTGATGTTGCATGTGCTCTCGGGTTGTCACTCTTTGTGTTGCACTTTCGAGGACTCGAGTGGATTTAGAGTCATCACCCGAGTGCAAAGTCTTATGCTCGAGTGATGTGAGCACTTTATGGCTGTGATGGTTGCTTACTGTCAAACACTCGTGAGTGAGAGCCATTCTCACTCAGGCACGAGTCTTTCATCACTCGAGTAAGGTCATCTTCACTCGAGTGAGTCAACCTAAAATCTGTGTTTTGCCTTCAAAAAAGGGGTCTTCAGGGTAGTTTCTTCCAACCCTTTAGGCATATGTTTGGGCCTCTATTAGCCACCAAAAGAGTCCTAAATGATAATCAACTTAGAATATTATGGAAATATGAATTTGGAAAAAGAGATTAATCAATTGTCCCTAAATTGATATAGGATTTGATATCTGTCAGACGCGTGAGCCCACTGTGCCAAAGAACGTCAGGAAAAATACAGGTAGTGACTCCTCTCTTATACTTTGTGTAAATGTATTGTATGTTTTCCTATCATGCATTGTGCCTTGTGGAGCTTTGTGCCTTGTGATATGTTGTGCTTTGAGATACTTTGTGCATTGTGATGCTGCTGCATAATGGTTACCGCGGAAGCGGGCATAGTGATTACAGCGAAAGCTGGCATAGTTTTTGCAGCGAAAGCTGTCATTGTGATTACCGCGAAAGCATGCATAGTGCATTGTGATACAGCCTTGAGTGCTGTCAGTTGTGGCGTGAGTCATGACTCATAGTGTTGTTGCTGAACATGATGACATTACATGCTTTGTGTTTATATATTGTATGAGTGATTTGTTACTACTGGGATTCTTTAGAATCTCACTCTTTCCAAATGACTAACTTTTTCAGACAGGGCGAGTGGCTCGAAAGGGAAGCGGCCAACCAGGAGTGGTTAGGGCTAGTAGGGACATATTAGATTTTTGGACCATTGGTTATCTGTTTTAGATTTTGGAATTTGGGATTACTTTGTATATGAGATGTAAATATGAATTTTGGTTATGTAATCCCCATTTTGGGAAACTTTAAACCCATTGTATATATACAAGTAACCCGGGGTTGCCGGGATTTTGGTTACGCACTCTGATATTTATTATGTGATATAACTGCACATGTAACTGTATTCGAAAGTGAATGTGAGACCAGATGAATTCTGTTTTTAAACGTTTTGTTTGGGCACCCCATCTCTTAGAGATGAGTTATTATAAATGTGATTTTCGTCTTATTGGTCTCTATTTCACTTAAATTTCATAATCCGGATATAATTACCATGAGGGGGTTACATCTAAGACTGGTCCCTTATGATATTATTTTGTAGTTTTATAAGTACAGACACTATGCATATGAGAAAGACAATCTAAGTTTTATACTAACTCAAGAGGGATTAGATTGGCTATGAGTAAAGTGTGTATTGGTAAATCTAGGATATTCGGGCATCATATCAATATCGAGCTATACTACAAGGTTGTCTTGTGCTGATCTCTGTAAAAAGGGATTTCTAGTACAGAGCGCCCAGATGGAGACGTCATGCCCACGCGGTCACGGCAAAACACCTAGTATTATGAAAGAAGTAAGATAAAGAGATTTGACTCATAACATCTAATCCACCAAGTGTGAGTGAGAGATGTTGGAATATACTAGTCCACCCTTGGTGGATTAGGGCCCAAGCCCAAGTCAAGAGGGGCTTCATGGAGAGACATGGGTTATAAAGAGTCATTCCCTTTATGTTTTAAAAGTTACATCTATTCCTATATAACTGTACGTTTAAAGGTTGCATCTATTCCTATGTAACCGTACGTACACTATATATTTGCTATGTAATGTAATTGGGGTCCGCATCAGTGCTCTGGTTTTGTGTGGGTACTTCAGTGAGTCTATCGGATTCCAGGTACGCCCAAAATTCTTACGGTATGTATATCTAATTACAAAAGAACATATATGCCAGGAAATGTAGGAAAAAACTCTTGAGAAAGTCAACATATCATTTCAAACACAGATTATATGAAATCTTAATTAACCTTTTGCAAGGCCTTATATTACTCTTTAATTTCTTTTATTGTAATGAATTCAACCAATGGCTTTATCACATTAATTATCTCTTTGCTTATATATATTCTTGTCTTGCCTCATCGTTATCTTCCTTCCTTGTCTTCTGAATCAACCTTGCTGGTGGCACCATGTTGGTTTGAGGCAGTACAACACATGTAAGGGTGGTACGTAGATGATAGCCTGATCTTTTAATTTGTTAGTTTGTTTTAGAGCAATTGTTATTGTATTAGAATTTTTTTTTTTAAAAAAAAAAAGACAGTGCAAATATACTTTTAGTGAAGAAGATTGGGGTAAAAAACAATAGGAAAAACATATTTATAAAGCTCAACTCAGATTCTCCTTCACAGTCCATATCCCCCAAGAGAATTTAATCCTTGTTGTTGGCAAAGGATACTCCTGGTTCATCAAATTAAAATAACAAATTTATAAGAATTTGCTTTATTCCCATTTTTTTTTAATAATGATGCTATTCATTTCTTAAACTCTATGTAATATAGGGAAAAACACACATCTGCAGATTTGAAGTTAAACCCCATTGTTTCTAAGGAGGTCAATATCTTTATACAAACACTAGCTAGCTAGCCAAAGTACTGAATTCATATAAATCGTTGGCCTTACTTTTATCATGACAATTAAGCCAATTAATGCACTTTTAGTTGTTTTACAGTCAAAAGTAAGGCCAAGCTATGTGATTGCTGAAATTTTACCGTTAAGAAAGCATACATAAACTGGCCACAAGTTTAAACAATACAATTACATACATTCATTAACATTCAATTTAAATAAGATGCAAACTAATTAATAGACAAGAAGTAGTATTTGAAGCTCTCTTTTTTCTTTTAAACCCTACCTGACTTTGAAGTTGTTTCCAGCTTAACCATATAAGCATGCACATCACTTTAAAAGATTAATAGATCTAACCATCTCAGTTTGATCGAAAATCCAAATTAAACCCTAAAGGAAAAAAGTTCATGGTAATATTCATAGTTTTACGTACCAATTAATAAGCAGGAAGCTGATCATTGATGTTTAAGGGAATAACCAATATCAGATTATTTAAGTTACCAGAAGTTGAAGCACATCATATCCTTAAAAAACGCAAATAATCTGTCTGTAAAGAATAGCAGATTAAGTGAAGTAATATAAACATTTTCAAGAAGCAATAATCCAATGCCAAACTTCAGGAACAACTTTAAAAATTAAGTTGGTCGTGCATCTGTGCCTAACACACACACTATATATATATATATATCGAAAGGAGAACCTTTACTTTTTCGTCTATGCATGACAGATAATTGCGGTTTTAACTTTTGTTCTCCCTAGACTTTTCTTAAAATTTAGTGGTCATCGCTCAATTCTTAAAAGTGTTTCTGTTGTTACCATTCCTATATATATATATATATATATAAATTGTTTTTCTCCAAAAAAAACAAAAATAGTGCACTAACCCTGATATATATTGCTAGCTAGTTTAACTCAGATCCCTGGCACTAGCGTTAATTTTCTTGTTATGAAATCTGTTGAAAGGACACAGTTAAAAGAGAGATTATAAGAGCATAAATTAATATGTTGAAAATAGAATTACACACACATCACAATGATTAAAACAATGTTTCACTGTCAAAACTTGCATGCAAGCTAGCTGGCCTAACCCAAAATTAAGGCCAAAAGGAAGGAAGAAAGAGAAGCAGAAAGAATTGGCTCTGATTTGGGCTATTTAATTATGTGCATGTGAACTTTTGAAACTCTCTAAATGCTGAATTAATAATAAAATTGAATTTAGCAGTTCTGAGAGGTAAATTCAACAGTGTATGCGCACGCGTAGGTACTTCTGTGTTCGTGGGTGTCTCTGTGTGTGTGTGTGTGTGTGTGTGGAGGCTGTGAGGGGATATTGAATTGGACCACATCAACATGTGAGTATACTAAATATATATATATATATACACGATGCTTATTTATGTTTCAGATTTATCATTCATCTCACTCATAATAAATGTTCCCAAAAGAAGCAAAATAAAGCTATATATATTCTGTATTTTTATTATATTTGTCCTTTCAAGAGAAAAAAGTTGTTAGTTTCATACTATTATACTTCCTCTTGTCCCTCTCTTGTATGGCTACCGAACTATTATATGGGAATAAATCATTAACTTTACCTGAAAATTAAAAATAAATAAATAAATTTACCAATATTTAATACCAAAAATTACATCAAAAAAGTCATAGAAGTTACAATTAATGAGGTTTTAAGTTTAAATAGGAATAATCTTGAAAGAGGATATGGACCCTCTTATCTTTTTTTCTCCTTTTCTTCTCCTTATCCCATCCCCTATTTTGGATTAAAAATTGAATGGTTGAGATTTTGATATATCATAAAATTATATTATAATAATACATAAAAAAAATAAACTATCAGAATTTGTTCTAGACAATTCAAAACTGTAGGTTCTGCTATTTATTTTCAACCCAAACCCAAACAAAATGTTTAAATTAGAGGGATTTAAAGTACTGCTATTAACAATAAATGAGGGGCAGCTTTAGTAAAATATATCATGTTTATTACATTTCTTAACTTACTTGCCAAGTGCAATAACCTTAAAATGGATGGAAAATGATACTCTTAGAATCATTTTTCTCATTTTCTTCTTAGAATTACATCTCCACTCTCAGATCAAAATGTTAAAGGTTTAGATTTAATATCTCTTAAAACTATTACTACAGTATTTTATAACTTAATTTTTTTAAAATTTTGTTTGTGTCGTAGTTATGAATTGTGTAGATCAAATTTTAACAGTTTAAATTTATTTATTTATGTTTAAAATAATAATTTTATAAAATATGAAATCTGAACCATCTATTTTTTTTTAATCAGGGTGGAGATGAAATTCTGAGAAAAAAAACGAGAGACAAAGGATTATAAGAGAACTTAACCTAAAAGGGAAGCACTAGATGAAATGGATACAAGTCAGAGTATTTATTGCGCTTGAAAACATTAAATAATAGTAATAAATAAGAAATTACTATAATATTTTTCAGGACAGAGAACACTTTCAGCTTCACCTAACATGCACTTGTACAGACAAATCCGTTTGCAGTCATGGAATCTTCAATATAACAACTACCCTCTAACTTTGTCTTACATATATACTTTTTCAAATTTCCATCATTAATTCCAATCTCTCTCTGTACACACACACACACACACACACGCATTTATGTATAATTTCATCTCTATATGTATAAAAAAATGTTCAATATCTTGATCTTGATTAATTTGTGAGTAATATTATTATATTGCCAACACTATGGATATCTAATATATAACATATTCATGTAGCTAGTCATATTTAAGAAGGAAAAGAATAAATTAATTTGGCAAAAAAGGAAAAGAATAAATTAAAACATATAAGTCTGAAAGAATTGTATATATATACCTGAAATAATTAATGAATGTGGAGGGCATGAGAAGAATCCCAGCTGAGAACTCAGAAGTTGAGAGAAATGGATCTGTTGGTATTTGAGTGATTGAAGCTGCTAGATGACCTGATCGAACCTCATCTCTCATAATTAATTAATTACCAAGTTTGCTCCTTAATTAGTGGTTTTATATTAGGATTTAATTTATTCTAATTAATTCTATGAAATTAATCTTGCCTCTCTCAATAAAACCCACTTCAAACGGGAAGAGGGAAAAAAAGTCATTTGGTTTGTGGATGGAGAAAGAAAACGTGAATGTATTACTTTTCATGATTTATCAGAATCATTTTTAATTTAACTTATTTCGTTCATTTTCTTTTCTTCTTCATAGACCTAGTAATTATAAATAACAAAAAAAAGCACGGCTTATCAAAATCCTTCCAAATGTTTTGAATTATTGTGTATCCTCATTTTCTTAAAGCTAATATCCTTCCCAGTAATCTCCAAGGACAAATTTCTGTGCATTTAAAATTGATTAAAATCCCCACAAAGAACCAAATCTAGGTTATTAACGAGATCTATACAACCCTTTTCGATATACATACAATAATTAACTCATTTATTCTCAGAAATCAATAACTTAATTCTTCACTAGAATGACTTAAGATTCTAGACTACTTACGAACCTTGAACATAAAATCCAAAACCACCGAATCTTCACCGACCATATATATATACTGATTGATTGATATAGTAGAGGTATATTATTTATATTGAAGATCTATGAAGTAGTGTGGTAGGCCAATTACCAGATCATGCTGGCAGCTTCAACCTCTCAGACCAACAAGTTGAGAATAATTGATTGAAGAATATCATCATCAGCGACCAAGAATCCTATATTTTCATGGCGATTGAGGAAATCGATCTAAGGTAAAACATACAGAGAGAGAGAGAGAGAGCGAGAGAGAGAGAGGGTAATGTTGAGAGAGGAGGAAAGGAAATTGAATTATAACAAAAGGGTCTCTCGTGATTCTCTGATCCTTCTCTGGGCGGTGATGATGATGGATCCATAAGAAGGGCTTTTTATTTTGTGGCACTGTGCCATAGATAGAGAGAGAGAGAGAGAGAGTTGGTATTTAATGGTGGCTTTTGGTCCTTCCCATTCTTCCCTTACAGCTATCTTGACACTGACTTCTTCCCCTCTCTCTCTTTCTCTCTCTATCTCCAAAATACTCCTAGTTCTATTCATATTTCATAATATAAGGATATAAAGAGGAGAGAAGTGTCTCTATTGATTTTGCTCTTCGTTTACTTTTTATTGAGGGTATTTGTCATTAAATTAACTTTTAATAGTTGAGATTTAATAATATATAAAGAATATCATTATAATAAAAATCTACCAGATAAATCTTGATTATTAAAAGTTGATTTAATGCTAGATATACTTAATGGAGAGTAAATAGAAAGAGAAATCAATGGAAACACCCCTCTCCCAATATAAAAAAGAGAAAGAATACACATCATTAAAATTTTTATATAAATATATAATTTTACCTTCTATTTATTATTGTGCAGATTGTTATTTTCTTAGAAAGAGTGTAGTTAAAAAAAAAAAGTAAAATTGAAAAGGTGTTGAATTTTAAATGTAAAGTTAATGAAATTTAAGTTTTTTTTTATCTATGTAAAATATGTTGGGAATGCCTTATAAAAAAAATAGAGGAGTATATCGAATTTAACACATGTGTACATACCCAAATATAGATTAGTTTTTGGTGTCATCCATGGTGCTTGCGGTGACCTTTGCACTATCTAAATACGATTTCAACATATTTAAAATTTTCGACTGGTAATTTTTAAAAGTTTTTTTTGAAAAACTAGAAATTAAAAAATTGTTTCTATTTTAAATTCAATGCGTATTAAAATAATTTTTAAAAAATAAAAGTAAAAAAACTAAATCTAAACCATTCAGAAGATTTTGGTACTCATCACCCATGATTAGCACCAAGACTATTTCCACATAGACACTCACAAAAGCACATGATGGAACTTGTGACCTCCCTCCCAAAGATAAAAGGTGACCCAAGATTACTATGTAGGTTTTATATTGGTATACTTACTCCCTTCAGTATCTTTTAAATGTACTTGCAAGATAACTAATTTGCATAGGTTAAAAAATTAATTTAGTTACATTATTTGTAAAAAATGTGTATTTCCGTAAAATATCTGTTCTAATCATTTACATGGAATACTATTCCCTAGTTTTATTAAACTTGGACCGGACCAGTCAAGTTGACTCAGAACTAGGTGAACCGATCAACTGGTCAGTTCGGCTGAGCCTCCAACTCTAAATTAGCTTTTTCCCCTTAAGAGGGGCAATCAAGATTCAGATTGACGGGAGGGAGGAGAGATGAACACGAAAGGGAAGAGAGGAGAACAATTGGTGATGTTGCAGAGATCTGAGAAGGAAAGACGAAGTTGCAGAGATCTGAAATCTGTGAAGCTCACCCCTCTTCTTCCCAAAGCATGTTTCATCTAGAGATAGAAGCGGCAATCAGGAGAGGACACGAAAGAGTGAGTGAGGTTTAAACGACACTAGGATTGATAATTAGGGTTGAGTTGGGTGGTGTAAATGGGCATGGGTCCATTCTTTCTAAAAGAAATTAAAACTGCAAAGATTTTTTTTTTAAAAAAAAATTGAATGAGAATGTATGTTTTAAATATTTAAAAATATGTTTGCATAATATATAATATGGTTTTTTTATATCAATTCATGATATTGAATTGATATTTAATATTTGGAGTAAAAAAATCAATCATTTTTCAATATGCTCCTTATCCAGCTTTCCCTAATATCCAATTATAATTTCTTTTTAATATATATAAATTGTCATTTTATAAAAAAAAAAAAGTATTTGGATAGTATTTAAATTATTTTTAAATTTTTTACCCCTCACTAGTTTGACCCCGGGTTGACTCCGACTTGACTCAATGACCCTTGACTCAATTCCTAAATCGGTTCAGAGGTCTGTCTGGGTTCAATAACCTTACTAATCCCTAGATGAAAGACCCCCCCCCCAAATACGAGTAATCAATAAGGAGAGTTTAGGAGAAAAATTATAACGATAAAGTGGATTGAGCTATACATTTAGAACCAAAATAAACCATTCTACTAGCTCTTTGTTTTACCAACTCATTCTACTACCTCTTATAGTTACGGTAGATGTTTAACCAACTCATTCTACTACCTCTTATAGTTAGGGTAGGTAGATGGTACTACCTCCGGTTCTAAATATAGGATAAAGATGGTACTACAAACTTTATCCTATATTTAGGAACCGAGGGAGTATTATAATTTAATCTAAGGGGGACCACTGCTTGATTATTGTATATATTAATTTGGATCCATGAACATGGAGAATAGCAAAAATAAACTAGTTTATATACTTTGCGGATGATAAAAGTTATGAGAGAGTGTAACCTAATTGAACTTGTTAATCGACAAATATGACTACCAGATATTAGATAATTTTGGGGGGAAATGAGAATAACAAAGAAAAAAAAAACTAAAATTATAGTTAACGACTTAAATCTGAGAGAAAACATTAAAAAGATTAAAATGCGTGTGTGTGCGCGCGCGTGTAATTTTTTAAGCATTAACATTATTATGAAAGTTTACTGCAGAACCTATACTATTAAATTTTCGAGAAGTCATCAATTAGTTAATTTTTTTAAAAATGATGATTTAATATCTTAATAGCAAGTATTATTTTTTGTAGATGATGATGGTGAAGAAACAATATTGGTTCTGTTCTAGAATGTGTGTTTGTGTCGTTAAACAATGTTCATTAAGTGTTAAATCTCATGGGAAAAAAATAAAGGGTTAATGTGCATCAAGCATAGCATCCAAAAAAAAAAACTTTAAGGTGTTGGAAGTACACAAAAAATATTTCAGAATATTAAATACATATTCAAAATATGTTGTAAGTTGTTAAACCCACCTAAAAAAATATTGTACGATGATGGACATACCACAAAGTACTTTACTATACTGGATGCACATGAAAAAATACTTCAGGGTGTTGGATGCATCTTAATCTAAAGATAAATTATATTAATTAACTAGAATATCTGGGTCTTTATTCATCATAAAAATAACAGCTAGGTCTGTTGACTTGATTATTCGTCTAGTTCAACAACTTCTACAACCACAAACAATTCAAATTCAATAAAAATTAGACCGTCGACAGTGAAAATCAATTGTTTGCTAAAAAAAACACTGAAAATCAATTAATTATTGAACATTGGAAATCAAATATTTGTTAACAAATAATTAATTACTTTATATTTAACTAAAATAAATCATAAACCTTGGGACCCACCAAAACTTTAAAAAAAAAACACAAAATTTATTGCCTTTCATGTGCTACAACTGTCATATGCCTAATGTTTATTAAAACATAGAGGCAAGACATGGTCCTTCAACCATAGAAGCGTCACTGTTCACTAAAAAGCTTCACACACACTTTTGGCCTTTTGGCTCATATTAGACCAATTTGATTTAATTTAATCTTACCCCAAACATCTATTAAAGATCCTGTCCCCTTGTGATTTGAGATTATTTCGTTCCTGGATGATACAGCTAACTTTATCTACTCCAATTTAGTCAAAAATTAGGTCACTCTCAACATATTCACTAGAATCGAAAAAATATAGTTAACTCATTAAATATATTTTAAATTAAAAGAGAAGTATCTAACTTTATTCATATTAAATGAGATTTTGAAGGAGAGAAAGAAATACAAAGAGCCACATTTAAGCATTGGTTTCTAGGTGATAAAAACATTAGTTACTCTTGAAGTGACTTATATTATGAACCAAATAATTTTTCTAAAATTACTCTTTTGATTCTATTTATTAGGAACTTCCAATATATGTCACGCAAACCAAGAAAAACCTTAAACTTTATAACCCTGCCATGAAATTTAACAAATTTTCAACTTTATCCCTATGTAATACTCCATCTGTTTGTATTTTTAAGAAACAATTTTGCTTTGTCTAAAAATTTAATGCACTTTTTTTTTTTAACTCCAATTAATTGCATGTTGTCTTTCTCATCTCTTTTTCCCAGTGTAATGAAACCCGGACCGGACCAGCCGGCTCGGCCCGGAAACCGGCGAACCGGCCGGTAAACCGGTCCGGTCCGGGTCATTGTAAGGCATGACCATTATGTAAGATTTTAATATCCTAAGGCAGAGCATCCGATCAACAAAAAAGATCGTTAGATGCCATTGGAGGAACACATAACATTGGGCACCATGACCATTCTGTAAGATTTTAATATCCTAAGGCACAAGCAAGCGCTGAAGCTCTTACTCTTGCAAAAATAATAAGGAAGAGATAAATCATCGAGATTATTTGGGGCTATTGGTTCAGTTTTTTTTTTTTTTGCATATCCTCACTATTACTTTTATTTTTATATTGCACTTTCTAGAATTAGAAGTATGGATGGGTTAAAAATATACTTACCCAATAATGGACATGATGCTCACAGCACTACAACAAAAATAGTTTAAAAGGAGATTTTTAAGAACTTGAATACCTGATTTGTTTTTGTTGTCCAATTAAATATGTTTTTCATAAGTTGGCAAATGTGTAAGGTAATTGCCTTTGATTGTGATCTAATAATATTCAAGTAGTGTAAACCGCCAACAGATGTTAAACATATGCAATATCAATTTCTGTTGTAATATAGAATTTATGTTGGAAATACTGCTCCGCGTGCAACGCGCGAGGGAGGAAATGCTATCTATATATCTTATAATACTGTTCCACCAAAAACACTGTTTATAAGGAATGAACCGTTGCGATTTCTTCTCCCATAGGAAAACACTGTTCATAAGGAATAAACGGTCCAGATCTTGCTTACGTTCTCATTACCCTTACATAACGTCAGCCAATTCAAATCACATGTCCCCACATGCTATTTTTCCGCGGCTTTCAATTCAAATTCAAATCTCAATGATGACGATAACGAAGTGGAAAGGAGCATATATGAGCTGGACAGAAGTAGGGCTAACCATTTGTCGCTGGGAATTGCTGCCATTCTCACAGTAGTTTACATGCCAGAAAGATTTCCAATAGGGAGTGGATAAAGAGGTTACGAGCAGAATGATGTCGGTGATGCCGGAGAGTATGAGGCAGCTTCATTTCCTTGATATCCGATGATAAATATTTCTAATGTGAGCTTTATTTCTTTGTATAATGTAGAACTGTGAGATATCTGCCCCGAAATACAAAGATCTTCCTAAAGATAAAACTTAAAAGGATATATTTCTTATGATATGGTGATTACTTTTCAAAATTTAAATTTTGAATAAAAATATTGTAAGATTTTGATTTGAATTGTAAGTTCACTTTGGGCAAATTATAGCTGAGGGATCAAAAAGTTAAGATGCACAATAAGGATTAAAGAAGAAAATACAATTCTGCATGTGGCTGAAGGGAATGTTGATAGAAATGAGGGTATTTTATGTCATATTAGCCGTTACTTTCAGGGAATAACATAACTGCAGCAGAATTTACAGAAATGTACCACGAATCTCCAAATTTTCAGTTTGGTCCAAAAATCCGAAATTCTCAAAATCACTGTCATAAACCTCTGCAACTGATTTCCTCCGGCCTCTGATGCATAATTTGGAGAAATATGATATTAATATAATCTTGACGGAATTACAGAAAAGTGCTTCAAATTTTTATATTACCGATTTGGTCCAAAAACCCGGAAACAAATTTTTACACAGATTTTTTATTCTATTAAAATATTTAATAGATTAGAATAAAGGCAACAATAAAGGATATTTTGCTTTATAAAAAAAAAGCTATTGGATAAAACAAAATGATGAAAGAAGCTTGAAACTTTGGCCACTTTCAACATATAAAATTATTTATCCTATCCATTCTACATACCACCACTATATTGCTAAATATTGTATGTTTCACTTTCTACCCGAACTGAAAAACATATTGCACATTTTCATATAATAAATCTTTAGCTGATGTCCAGACTGACTGTGCTTCAAGTTTGAAAATTTCCTCATGAAATCCAACCGCTAAGGCATAATCTTCACTCTTCATTATAACTATTGGCATAAAGTATTTTACAGGGAATCACGGGTGAAGTTCTATTTGTATTGTCCATTAAAATAGTCTCCGTTTACATACTAAATTCATATAAGATCAATAGTTACTTTGAAGTTATTTTAAACATTCAGAGTGGATTTCTGATTTCCTGAGTCCATTTGAAGGATGTATGTTGTGTATTGCTTTTGTTAACATCTCACGCTAATACCACATCATCAATCCTTGACATCCCGACTCCAAGTCTCCAACCTCAACTTTAATGACTTATTGTGAAAGTATGCTATTCCATGCGGTTACTTTCTTCCCCACATAAAATTCAAGTTTTCCCCATCTATAAATAGTCATGCATGTTCATGCTGCTTATTCATCTTGTATGGTCAACCTGATCTAGCTTACAAGACCACACATTTGTACTTCAATAGTTTCATCTTTTTATAAATAATCCATTTCATTCTCTTTTAACTTCTTTTTAACCTCTATCACTTCCTCCTTTACTAATTTTTTCTTCTTTCATGTAGATAGTAAGACTACTAATAGTGTAATATGTAGGAGTTACATGTATATTATTAGTATATATGTCATGAACATTTCAGGCAGTAAGATAATGAAACATGTTGGGCAAATTGATAATGTTTCTAATTTATAATAAGTAGAAGCATGAGCTCCCCATGCAATACAAGGGTAGCACAAAGAAAGGACAATCAATGAGTCATATTGATTTTATATCTATAAAAGCCTACTTTTAAATAATTATAATCAATTGCTTATGTTTGAAAAAATTATACTCAAATAATTAGAACTAATTTACATATATTGTAGATATATTCATTTCTCAAATAGAACTGGACATATATCCATCTAATATTATCTTTGTTATCATATAAATTGTTTATATTTCAACAAACTGAAGAAGCTATTATATCTATTCTTATTTAAATTTGAGTCACGTTGTTCTATATTAAGAACCAAATAAGCATCATTTACTTTTAAAGTTGTATTAGATTATGTGGTGGATTAACATGGGTTGAAAATAAGTATAACATTGCTTTAATAAAATGCTCCCCACGCAACGCGTGGGGGAGTAAATGCTAGTGTTTATTAAAACATAGAGGCAAGACATGGTCCTTCAACCATAGAAGCGTCACTGTTCACTAAAAAGCTTCACACACACTTTTGGCCTTTTGGCTCATATTAGACCAATTTGATTTAATTTAATCTTACCCCAAACATCTATTAAAGATCCTGTCCCCTTGTGATTTGAGATTATTTCGTTCCTGGATGATACAGCTAACTTTATCTACTCCAATTTAGTCAAAAATTAGGTCACTCTCAACATATTCACTAGAATCGAAAAAATATAGTTAACTCATTAAATATATTTTAAATTAAAAGAGAAGTATCTAACTTTATTCATATTAAATGAGATTTTGAAGGAGAGAAAGAAATACAAAGAGCCACATTTAAGCATTGGTTTCTAGGTGATAAAAACATTAGTTACTCTTGAAGTGACTTATATTATGAACCAAATAATTTTTCTAAAATTACTCTTTTGATTCTATTTATTAGGAACTTCCAATATATGTCACGCAAACCAAGAAAAACCTTAAACTTTATAACCCTGCCATGAAATTTAACAAATTTTCAACTTTATCCCTATGTAATACTCCATCTGTTTGTATTTTTAAGAAACAATTTTGCTTTGTCTAAAAATTTAATGCACTTTTTTTTTTTTAACTCCAATTAATTGCATGTTGTCTTTCTCATCTCTTTTTCCCAGTGTAATGAAACCCGGACCGGACCAGCCGGCTCGGCCCGGAAACCGGCGAACCGGCCGGTAAACCGGTCCGGTCCGGGTCACCTATTTTTAAAAAAAAAACTTTTTTTTTATTTTTCCTTTAGAATTTCATACTATAAGTCTAAAATTTTCAATTTTTCACCGGTTTGGCCCCGGTTTGACCCACTGACCCTTAACCCAGTACCCCGACCGGTTCAATACCCGGTCCGGGTTTTAATACCTTGCTTTTTCCCACTCATTCTCTCTCATCTTTTTTTCTACTCATTCTTTTTCTCACTCATCATCTTCATAAATAAGGGCATGCTTGGAAAAAAATGGTATCTCTTGCACATTTATTGCTTTTAACTAATTTTAACCACCAATTTATTTTTCGTAATTTGGGTAGTTGTTCCTTATAAGAAAAATTTGAGGGTGTATACATTATACCTCATGAAAACAAAGTCAACACAATAATAAATGGAAGGCAAAAATGTACATTCATATGAAAAATTTAATACATACATACATACATACATATATATATATATATATAAATAGCAAATTAACTGAGAGATATTTGTTTTCCCTTAGTAGCTTGAAAGGAAACCAGTCTCTGTTGTCTAGCTCAAAGCCCAGCACGACAGATTTAAATCCTGATAATGGAGAAATTACTGATGAAAATAGAGATTGAACAATGTGTACGTGTGTGTGTAACAATACTAATTGACTGTATAATATAACTAAAGAAGAAGAAAAAGATAGAGAAAACAGCTGGGGGAAGAGATTGGTGGAATCAGCTGTCCTGCAAGTTTTGTCTTAAGCTTTGGAGCATTTAGTTGACAAAACGAAGACATATACACGATCACACACCAAAATGGAAGCAAAAAGGACCACAAACACATAATGCTCCTTTTAGTAGAGTGTTCATGTTCGTGTGTGTGTGTGTGTGTGTGTGTGTAGGCTACTAGTGGATAAGAATCACATGCTTTTGCTTTTGTAATTTAGCTCTCAATCACGCTTCAATATCTTCCACTGATTAAGGCCCTTGTGTAATGTGGTGGTTGTGATTCAAAACCCTTGTTTTAGTGTTGTCCCCTTTCCCTTTAATTTACCAAACACATTAATTAACTATATAGCCTCTATTTCAATTTTCAATCACCATTATTTGTTACGGTTATGAATTAAATGCCTGCTCCCTAAGTTCCTATTTATGATAATTTAAGAAAACAGTTAAAAGTAATAAACAGTAAGAAATTAATATACTCCCTCCGGTCCACAATATAGGGCACTTAAACTATATCACGGGAAATAAGAAATGACAGTTAAGTAATATGTCCTAAGATGTAAATTTTTTTCTCTTTTACCCTTCTTGAGAAATGTGTTTAATTGTATTGGGAATGTTATTTTAAAGAGAGGGGATATAATGAGTGGGATGGGTAAAGTTGGAAAGTGAATATTAATTACATAAGCAAAATAGGAAGAAGAGGATTAATTAAACTAGAGGTGACTTATATTCTAAACCATACTTTTTTTCTACAAGTGCCCTATATTGTGAATTGGAGGAAGTACTTGTTTTTACAAATGTTCCCTTATTTTAAGTGGATAAATGAGAGAATAAGGGTGAGAAAAATTATGAAAGAGGGTGTATATGGGAAAAATTAATTAGGAGTAATATTGGTAAAAATACATTTAATGCTCAGGAAACTCTAAAGAGAATCTTATAAAAAGATGATGGAATAATTCAAAAGCTAGGACCTTATAAATAAGGAAGGAAGGAGTAATATATTCATAAAAAGATTTAAGAAAAACATATCATTTACGTCATTGTTCTTTTAAATATATGATTGCATGATTGAAAAGGAAATAAATCTGATGATTCATTAGGGTTTCTCTTTCTTTTATTTTCTTTTAATTGGGTCCCACTTTGAGCCTCTGATTATATATATACACTCCTTTATGATAAGATTTTTCTGATGCCTATTGCTTTTCCCCTCAATATCATCTCCTTGATTAGGATAAAGAAACATAAACCCTAGTTTTAACCACCCGGCCTCCCCCCTACAAATTTTCAAACTCATTAGGGTTTCCCTCTAATTTTTTTTCTTAGTTACTCTCGAATGCTCGCACAGAAGATATATTCCCTTCGTTTTATAATATAAGTCATCTCAACTAATTTATGGGAACTAAAAGCTGGGTCATTAAATTTGTCTTGAATTGAAAAAAAAAAAAAAAGATTCTAACTTTACCAATATTAAATAAAATTTTGAATAAAATAGGAAAATAATCACATTAAAGCCTTAACTACATAAAAAAAAATTGACAAATAGACATCCTGGCAACAAAAAAAAAAAGTGACAAATAGACATTAATAAAAAGGAAAAAGGAAAAAAAAACCAATATGCAAAGAGAAAAATTATCAATTTCATATGAAGGGCTTGATCTTAAAGAATGCAAAGCCTCAATTCACTTTGAGTACCAAATTTATAATTTTTTAAACACTCCCCATTAACTGCAGATCTTAAGAGGATTTTCCATCAAGAGTAGTTTCCAATGCAAATAATCAAAATGGATACTTTAGGTAAACCTACATGTATTTTTTTATAAATAACTAACTTAACTAATTTTCTAAATCTTTTTAACTTAAAATGATCGGAGCAAAGAAATTTTTTTATTTTTATTAGCATCCATCTGAATACATGATTTAATAGCTGTAAAAAAGTATTCAGTTTATTGTAGTTTTCCCCCTCTTTTATATTTTCTGTCTGTGGTCCTAGTTTGGGCTTTGATTACACACATTTAAGTAATTCCTTTATTGATGCGATGTTTCATATGTCTATTCCTTTTCTCCATTTTTATTAATCTCAAATTTTGATCCCTTGATCATCTCCCTGATTTGGGTGAAAATGCATTTTTATGAAAAGTAAAGTCGTGCTGTTTGGAATCATGAAATGATTTTTTCTTGAGCACACTTCAGATCAAAATATTTTTATTGGTTAGATGTTTGCGTAATGTGTATATATATTTAAATAAGATAAGTTGGTGAAAACTTATGATGCTCAATCATGAAGCACAATTTTCATTGACGTTGATTCTTATTTTGTTAGTACTACTTTGATTTTTTTTAAAAAAAAATTACTCCTTTTTCTCTTCATTTTCTTCATACATAATACTAAATAAATATTTGACACTACTATGGCAAAAAGGGAATATTTAAGGGTGTGTTGGAGACCACGTTTGGAGGTCCAAACATGCATCCCAAAAGTCAAAAGCCATTTTTTTTGCCTTTTTGTGATGCTTGGATATTGTTGTCAAACTTGCGAGTTGACTCTCTGAGTTTATCGTTTTTACATTTCTAACTTATAAAATCGAGTCGAGTCATTAGTAAACTCGTGACCATTGTAAACTCGGTTAAATTCACGAGTTTATATACTGAGTCTATCGTTTTTATGTTTATAGCTTACAAAACTATGTTAACGCACCCTTAAACTCTTGTTAACTTTTTTAATTTGATTATACTCAATGGCTTTATATATGAATTTTATAGAAATTTTTTGTTAAATATGATAAATTATGAATGTTGATAAATTTAATTTCAATTATTTGGATTTAAAATATATTTAAATCAAATTGTTGTCAACTTTTTATATTTTAATCGTTTAATTATATACTAATAATATCTATTTAATGGTAAAACTAAACTCTTACGAGTTTACAATTCGAGTTCACAATACGAATTTACATAATTATCATGAGTTTGCTTAAACTCGCGAGTTTGACAACCTTGCTTGGATCAACTTTTTTTCAAGTGAACTTTTGAAGAAAAAGTTGTTTTAAGGCACAAGTCAAAATTTCATACTTTTGGCTTTTTCACCGTACGTAGAGAGAGAAGTTTCTATTATGGAGGGAGAAGAAATTAAATACCTTATGAAAACAGAATACTGAGTCCCACCTTCTTTTATTAAAATACTATTATGGTCCCTATTATAAATTCACTTCTAAATGAAAAGTCTGTTCCTAATTATATAAGTCTAATTAAAGGTTAATAATGATTGTTTTCCAATTTTATCTTTATTTATAAAAGTATTCAAAGAAAAAATAATAATAAAATTTAAGGAAAATTGAGAAGAAATCCCCCATTATAAATTTAATTGGCATGAATAACTTGATCAGTTTATATATATGAAGAATGACAGTACTCTGATTAAGGTCATTCTCATCAATTAAATTTTTAAAGAGGGACTTGTCTCCAATTTTTCCTAAAATTTAAGTAGTTAGTATTTTCAAATTTTTCACATTAATACAATAACTATTTTTAATTAAATTTATATCCTTTTTAGTCAATATACACCCAAACTTAGTTTTACATTATTAATCACCTAAACAAGTTTCAGTGTATTAAACTAACTTTTTCAAAAGTCAATCTAAACATAAATTATATAACACAATCTAATGTTTAACCTATCTTACATTTACAAAAGTCAGATTAAAAAAAGGCATTTCTGTCACTGCTAATCGAAACACCCCAAGGACTCCGGAAGAATAACTCAAGCAACACATATTTAATGATTTGTTCTTTTTTGTGGCTGCAATAGTAGTGAAGGCAGAATGCTGTAATGAATAGTTTTTGGACCGCGAGATGCAAATCATATACTTCCTCCAGTCCTATTTATAAATAACTTTTCCCTTGATTGTACAAAATGAACTAGTAGTTAAAACTAATAAATATGTCAAAAATGTCATGTTTTTTTTTTCCATATATGCCCCTATTTATGAAAAGAGTATAGGAGAGAGAATAGATAAAAAGTATGAGAGATAATGAGTATAAAGTATGAGAAAGAATAAATATTTAATAAGGATAAAATAGGAAAAAGAAGCTTACATTTTTAGACAAAAAGTGAAAGTTGCTTATAAAAGGGACCAGCTCCATGAAAGAGAAAGTTGCTTATAAATAAGACCAGAGGAAGTAATGAATAGTTAAACCATATTGTCACGTATTCGAATTCTAATTATGCCGATTTTTCAATATGAGAACATACTAAACCCTTAAATTCATTATATTTTATTAATTGTAACAACTCAAAATATATTAGGAGGATATAAATTATAAAGTAAAATTAACACTGAAATTTGAGGGATTGTATAAGATTACTTAGCTGAAAAAATTGCGAATAACATACATTGAAAACGCATAAATATCCTCAGAGAGAGAGAGAGAGGGAGGGAGGGAGGGAGGGAGGGAGAGAGATTGTATAAAATTAGTTGGTGGAGAGAACATGAATAACATATATTAAAATTTCATATTCTAGGAAATACGTTGGGAGAAATGAAAACCCTTTGTGCTTTAAATTTAAAAAAGAATTATATCCTTAACCAAATAAAAAAAAAAACTCATATCCCATAACTCACAAACTGGTGGTTGAGGTCGTAAGTGGCTGGAAGGTGTAAAAATCCTTTACACCCTAAGCCTCTAAAGGAATTATACTCTTGCTCAAAAGTCAGATGATTCATTAAATTGGTTTTAAAATTAAGTTTTTATATTTATTCCTAATTAACATCATCCAATATACATAAAGGACATAGCTTGAAAATCAACAAAAGTACTACTCCTCTGTTCTTATTTATAAGACAAAGAAAAAATGTAATTTTTTTTATTCTATTTATAAGGTACGTCATTAAATTTTTTACATAAATATACAATTTCACCCTTCATTTATAGAAGTAAAGTTGGAATTGTTTTTCATAACTGTTTTTTTTTATCTGTGTGAAATATTCTAGAAGTGTTTTATAAATAGTACCGAAAGAGTATATCTTAAAAGGACAATAGTTAGGACAAGTTGTTCATATTCATCATATCAGTTTGTTTAATCACATATGATTATGTGTCCTATTTTTTAAAATATTATAATTTAGCTATAAATTCACTCGAAATAAATAGGACACAACCAAGCAAATATAATTTTTTTTAAAAAAAAAACTTGATATAACGAATATAATAAACTAAACCTTTTTTTTTTTTTTCCTAACGGAAGATCGAACAAAGCATTGAATACCACATAAAGTTAAGCAAAGTGACCTATATTTAAGATTATGAGTTCCTTCCAACACAGGGGACCCTCTAATGACAGCTTTCTTCACATGCCATATGCTCAAGTTGATGGTGTGTCGAGCGTTGATATCGATATTCTAACACTACAAAAAATTCGACTTTCAGCGGCGACAAAAGTCGCCACTGAAAGTCTGAAAGTCGCCGCTAAAAGGTTTTTAGCGGCGACTTTTTGTCGCGGCTAATACGACCGTCGCGAATACTTTTGGCGGCGACATTTTTTAGTCGCCGCTGAAAGTAGACAATCAGCGGCGACATTTTTGTCGCCGCTGAAGCATGTATCAGCGGCGACATTTGTGTCGCCGCTGAATCATTTTTCAGCGGCGACTTTTTGTCGCCGCTGAAGCATTTTTCAGCGGCGACATTTTTGTCGCCGCTGAATCATTTTTCAGCGGCGACATTTTTGTCGCCGCTAAAGCACGTATCAGCGGCGACATTTTTGTCGCCGCTAAAGCACGTATCAGCGGCGACATTTTGTCGCCGCTAAAGCACGTATCAGCGGCGACATTTTTGTCGCCGCTAAAGCACGTATCAGCGGCGACATTTTTGTCGCCGCTAAAGCACGTATCAGCGGCGACATTTTGTCGCCGCTGAATCATTTATCAGTGGCGACAAAATGTCGCCGCTGAAGCACGTATCAGCGGCGACATTTGTCGCTGCCGAATGTGACAATTTTTTTTTCCGTTTTTTTAGTGTAAATTGCTAGCATTAAAACCTGTACTGTATTGATAAGGATTAAAATTAATTTTAAACTAACAATGTAATAATTAACAATCATACAAACACAATCCTTTAAAAGTAACACCTGATAGTCACAATTCTTGAAAATTAACATCAAGTATAATTTAAAACAAGGTCTAAAGATTATTCATTGGAAATATCAAACATGAAAGCTATGAAGAAGGATCAGCTGGTGGGACAGCAAGAGTAGATGAAGTAGGAGCTGCTAGTTGCCCCTGTTGCATCAAGATAGCTAGTTGAGCATGTATTCTCTGCTCCATTTGTTCCATCTTGTGCTCGAATTGTGCACGCTCTGCTTCTATCTTTGCACGTTCTTCTGCAAGATTTGCTTCCATCTTTTCACGCTCCTCCTGTATCTTTGCACGTTCTTCTGCAATATTTGCTTCCATCTTTTCACGCTCCTCCTGAAATTTTTTATCAAACTCCTCATGCAATTTAGTACGCACATTCTCTACAGCTGAATTATCATTGGATTGAAAGCGATCTCTCTTCCTCAAAGGCTCTGCTCCATACCCTTTTCCTCTCACATACCCTGATCTCTCACCAAGAACTGCTGTCAATATCTCATCAGATGTCATTCGAGCATCACTCTCTAGCTCTTGTTGTTGCTGGTGGAGAAGGTCTTGCAAGTCAGCCTACAATTATAGTATGAAACAGATGAGTTAAAAACTTTTTGAACTTAGTCTAACATATAAATTAAAACACAACGCATACGTGAATTTGCTCAGATTGTGGATCTGCCCACTCTAACTGTCCATCTGCCGTTTTCCTAGTGTGTGTGATCTGCCAAAACTGGTCAGGGGGTGCAGGTTGTCCAGTAGTGGGGTCCGTCTACAGAGCATAATATACAAAGACGACAGATGGTACAATTTAAAATAAAAAAGGATTCAAAACATAAACTAAAGTGAAGAGAGATTGAACTTACTATAGCGAAGTTAATCTCCTCAAATGATCGAGAACCACAAGTATGCTTTGTTACTTGTTTTTCTCGGTTGTTCTTGTTTCTTTTACTTTTTTTCTACAAAAAAAATTAGTAACAAGGAATTAATGACTAAAATAAATATTTGATCCCTTTAAAAGGATATAATGGTACCTTAAACACATCAGTCTGAAAGTATGTTAGTAACAACGCCCAATCTTCAGAACTAAGATTTTGAGGAGGATTAGCAAGCCTATCCTCATCAGAAGTATATCTGTTATAGTGCTTGTGCAAGTTGGTATTCCAATTTCTAAAGGCATTTTGCAAGTTCAATGTTATAGTTTTTTTGAACTTCTCTTCATTGATTGCATCAGTTGGTTCAAATTTGTCCTAAAAGACATAAAAACATAAATATTGGTTATGAAAACAATAAACAAAGATATATATAAATATGTGGGAAGAGTGTACCTTTACTTTCAAAATCATCTCATCTTTATATCGTTCATAAATGTTCTTCCACTCAGCACCATAACGAAAAGAGATTGTGGTCCTAACAACATAACCACAATAATTAACTAGACTTCTCGCTTCTGCACCTACTGCTCTGTTCAGGTAGTTTGAAAGTTTCACTGGTATCTTTGCTCCAAATCTGGTCCTCAAGTCCACTTTAAAATATTTGTACACTCCTCTACCCTTTTTGATAGTATGAGAGGAGCCTATAATTCATGTGAAAGAATTAAAACAATTACAATTTACATGTAATGTGCAATAGTTATTTGTATG
The DNA here is from genome assembly GCA_963855925.1 of Inga laurina. Classification (NCBI taxonomy): domain Eukaryota; kingdom Viridiplantae; phylum Streptophyta; class Magnoliopsida; order Fabales; family Fabaceae; genus Inga; species Inga laurina. The sequence continues at coordinate 61,025,135 of OY979708.1, forward strand.
ATATAAAATTGAAACAAATTTACCTGCACTACTAGCTTGAGTAGGGGGAGAGTTTGCAGGCACGTCCTCAAGTTGTAATTGTTGTGATTGAGGTGAAATTACACGTCTTGAATGAGGTGTAGAGGAAGTACCTCCACTATTTGTGTCACCACGTAGTCTAAATGAATGAATTCTTCCACCTCGACTTCCCTTTAATTTTGACATATCCTGAAAAAATGTAAAAAAAAGTAATTAAATTTTCAGCAAGCAAAAAAATTCTAAAAGCAAATTTAAACCATAAAGGACATTTAATTTAAAAAGACTCAATGTGCAAATTAGTAAAAGCTACCATAAAGAGAGAACAATTTCATTCAATTGATTCTTCTGAGGAACTATCACTTATATCAGTATCTTCTGATTCATTCTCTTGCACTTCATTTTCTGTGTCACTTTCTATTTCGGTATCACTATCATAGTCATCAAGCACATCCTCTTCATTACTTTCTTCATGAACCAATGAATGAGTTTCATTGTCATCAATAAATCCAATCTCCATGACATCATGATTACTTCTCTGTGATGGTTCTCCTGCTTGAACAAAGGTTTGGTGTTGTACATCTTCATATAAGTTAATGATAATATTAGGTTCTACACTAGTTGGATTGTCAATATTTAAGTCAATCACCAATTGTTGATAAGCCACTTCATCAACCATAGCAGCAGTTCCCCCACTAACATCATCATCTTTGTCAATTGGCATATTGAACAAGTCACGTGGATTCGTTTTGACAACTACAAGCCAACCAGGTTGAACAAGATCATTCACATAAAAAATTTGCTCTGCTTGAGATGCTAGGATGAATGGTTCACTAGTTTGTAATGAACATTGAGTGTTAATACTTGTGAACCCATACTTATCAACCTTATATCCTTTGTCATAGTGAGCCACGTCCCACCAATGACACTTAAACAAGTATAGTTTTCTATTCCCAATGTAAGACAATTCATAAATATGGTCTAACATGCCATAATATTCTTTATCAGCATTGGTGTCATCACCCTTGACCATGACTCCATTGTTTTGAGTCTTTTTTCCTATTGCTCGATCTTTTGTGTGGAAGCGAAATCCATTTCCTATGAACATGGAGTAACGATTGACCACTTTTAATGGACCAATTGATAAACTTATGAGCTCAGGGCTTACATGGCCTTGTTTGGACAACACTCCCACCTATGCAAACGAGAAGCATTTCTTCAATATGCAATACTAGCATAATTTACACAAATATCAACATATGAAATATTATAACTTACTCGTGAGCGAAACCAATCAGGAAACCCCTTACATTGGCTTTGTGATCTCTGTGTTTCAAGTTCAATCCCGTGTTCCCTAAAAGTTTTTCAAACAAGTGAGAAAAATATAAATTATAACAAATGCAATCTCTCTTAAGGGGAGGTTGGCGTACTCTATAAATGGCCAAACTTCTTCACAGTTTTGGAGCACATACATCCTTGCTTGGCAATACTCTTCATGAGAAAGATTGATTGACTCAGAATGTCCCCTAGGTTCACCACTTTTCTTGAATATTGAAAACTCACAGTTGACATCAGCATTGGTTTCATCATTCCTACGTGGAACATTAAACTTTGTAGGAAAGTCTTTCAAATAACGTGAGCAAAAAGTAAGACTTTCATCTGCCAAATATCCTTCTGCAATTGATCCTTCAGGTCGAGCCTTATTGCGAACATAAGATTTGAGTGATCGTAAATACCTTCATCAAAAAATTTAATTAGATTTGAATGTTTTTGAATCATTATAGATATAATTATAAATTTCTTAGCATACCTTTCTATTGGGTACATCCAACGATACTGAACTGGTCCACCAACTTTTGCCTCTCCCGCCAAGTGTATTGGCAAGTGAACCATAACATCAAAGAAGGCAGGCGGGAAGATTGTCTCCAACTTGCACAATGTGAATACTAGTTGACTTTGAAGTTTGTCAAGTTGTTCACATGTCAAACTCTTTGAACAAATATTCTTAAAAAATCTTCCCAATTCTATAATTGGTTCACACACTTGAGGACGTAATAGCCCACGGATTGCAATTGGAAATATTTCTTGCAATAGCACATGGTGATCATGACACTTCAACCCAAATATTTTTCTCTCTTTAATGTTGACACATCTTGAAATATTAGATGAAAAAGCATCAGGTACCTTTAAGTTAGCTAAGAATTCACAAAGGGATTGTTTCTTTTCAGAGGACAAAGTGTAAGGAGCATGAGGCTTAGAAATATTATTACCAACTTCAGTTGGGTGCATATTTCTCCTAATTCCCAAGTCCATCAAATCATACCTACTTTTCAATGTGTCTTTTGTCTTTCCAACCAAATCCATTACTGTCGACACAATATTATCAGAAACATTTCTTTCTATATGCATCACATCAAGGTTATGTCGTATCAACAAATGTTTCCAATAAGGCAATTGGAAAAAAATGCTTTTTTTCCTCCAGTTGTAAGCCTTTGTGTCTGTATGACGCTTTCGTTTCTGACTTTTTCCAAATGACACATTACCCAATTGTTCTAGTTGCATGAGTGCTTCATCTCCAGTTAATGGAACTGGTGGAGCCTTGTGTTCTTCTTTTCCATCAAATGAGGCCTTATCTTTACGCCATGGGTGATTTTGTGGAAGAAAGCGCCTATGACCCATGTAAGATAATTTGTTCCTTAATGAAATGCAATGTGTGTCTTTGTGGCAACAGGGGCATGCAAGCTTGCCTTTGGTTGACCACCCTGAAAGGTTTCCATAAGCGGGGAAGTCATTTATTGTCCACAACACTGCTGCATGCATTGTAAAATTTGATTGAGAGTGTGCATCATATGTTTGCACCCCTACTTCCCACAATTGTTTTAACTCTTCAATCATTGGTTGTAAGTAAACATCTATCTCATCACCTGGACACTTTGGACCAGGAATAAGAAGTGTCATCATAAAGTATGGGCTTTTCATGCAAAGCCAAGGTGGCAAATTATATGGTACCAAAACAACAGGCCAAATGCTATGATTGGCACTCATATTCCCAAAAGGTTGAAATCCGTCACTAGCCAAGCCTAAGCGAATACTTCTTGGATCAGCAGAGAAGGTAGGGTATTTCTGGTCGAAGTGTTTCCAAGCAAGCGAATCAGATGGATGTCTCAATACATCATCATTGGTGTGCTTCTCCTTGTGCCACCTCATTTTTGTAGCAGTGTCTCTTGCCATATAAAGCCTTTGTAGCCTAGGTGTTATAGGAAAATGCCTCAAAACTTTTTGCGGAACCTTTTTCCCTTTTTGTTTATTTAACTTCCATCTAGGCATCTTGCACCTAGGACATGATTTTGCATTTGCATGCTCTCCCCAATACAATATGCAATCATTCCCACAAGCATCAATTTTTTTGTAATCTAAACCCAAATCACGAATTAGCTTCTTAGCTTCATAAAATGAGTTTGGCACTAGAGCTTCGTCTGGGAGAACAAATTTCAATAGGTCCAATAGTAGATCCATGGATTTATTAGTCCAATGGTTCAGGCACTTCAATTGAAGCAACTTTACAATGAAAGACAATTTTGATATCTTGTTACAACCTGGATAAAGATCTTTCTCTGCATCCTTTAACAAGTCAAAGAACCTTTTCGCATCGGCATTAGGCTCGTCACTCTCATTTAATCCAATGTTCATATCATCCATACAAGGAACTCCATATGCATCACATACCATCCTTACAAGATTCTCATTCTCATAAGTATCATTTTCTGCCACTCTTCTTGAAGTCTCACAGCCACTATGAAATCTAGTAATTTCTCCATGCAAGTCCCATACCTTGTAACTAGCCCAAAAACCCTTAATCAATAAGTCTGCCTTAACATCTGTTTTCACCTTGAATGAAACATTCCTACATTTCTTACAAGGGCAACGTATTTTGTCAGTCGCACCATGTTGAGTAAATGCCCATTGTAGAAAATTGTCTACTCCTCTAATGTATGCTAGGTTGCCTCTGTCTTTAATATCTAACCAACTTTTATCCATTCCTATTTCAATAAAAGTTCAACAACATTTTACAGATGAAAAAAGGACTATAAAAACAAAAAATGTAAAAAAGACAAAGTGTCCAGTAAACAAGCACATTGTAACATTGAAACATTTAATGCAACACCATTAAGTAGAAAGACATATTATCACACCTACGAGTGGAGATATCCTTTTAGATTAGAGAGAAGGAGATCTAACTTTCTTAAGCACAACTCCAGAATTTCACATTGTAATGCACACTAGGCAGAATTTTTTTTTTTTAAGCACAACTCCAGAATTTCACTGACAAACTAATATGCTGAAGCAAAATGCTTAAGTGATATGAGACAGCAAAAATGTGCATTTTGAGATGCTAAATATAATGAAACAAATGCTCAATTTTTTTTCCTTTTTCAATGACTTAGCTTTTAATCGAAATGCTGCAACCACAATGCCTTTCTTAGCAAAGTTCTTACAATACAAGAATTAACTATAGTAAAATCCAAATTGTAGACCCAAGAATGAATGCCCAGCAACTAATTCATAGAGGAAACCAATTTGATGCAAAATGATAGCAAGCTTGAAATCCATGAGGTTGTAACAATACTAAGTGGGTTGGAGAAAAAGCTACTGATTATATGTGAAACACAATAGTTCTTTTATTACTTCTATTACAGTCAAACGCAAATGATTAAGTGCTCCATCAAAATTCAGAATTCATAAAGGTACATACATACATGACATGATGGGTTATGGATTAACCTATCAAGACAATGGATACGTGGCATTCAATTCACTACAAAAGATAGACACAAAAGAAGATAAAGGGAAGTGGCATGAAAAGAAGATTCCAACCTCAGCCTTGCAAGTTGTTGATAAATAACTAATAACAACATGGTTTAGCAAATTTCACAATTATATAATGACATGAGATAATTTTGAATCTTCTTATTTATTTGATTTGGTTGCAGATTTTCTTTCTAGAAACAATATGCAATGATGTTAACATAATTGAAAGGAATATACTACTAAAAATTCAGCAAAGTCCTGACTATGCAGAAGAGTAATTTTTCTTTTAAAACCAGCTGTGACGTTTTATCTTGATCGCCATTATGATGACTACAAACAATTTCCTTTTGCAAACCAGAATGTTCAGAGACTTCAAAAATCACCTTGTCAATTATGAGAAGGCTGAGTTACAGAACAGAACAACAGCCACGCACACCAAACAAAATAAGAAAACAAAAGCATGACTTGGGACATATATTTCTTTACAAATTTGCGCACCCAAAAAAAAAAAGTCGACTGCCATTGTTTCAAGTCAAACAATAAAGTAATTTAACTCTTCAATAGCATTACAAGGTCAAAATTTTTTATGAAGTGCACTACCAAAATAATCAGTAGAGGCTGGAATTTGAAGAAAATCAGTACCCATGGCAACATTATAGAGGTGTTTCTTCATTATAAGTACCGACCCCAATTCAAAATTTTTCCTTTGTAAGATACAAACAATGAGAGAGATTTTAGGGTTCAAGGAAGGAGACCCAGAAAAGAACAATATAATAGAGGAGATAACGATGATACCTCAAGCTGACGGCCACCGCTATAGTCGACGGCTGAACGGATCTGAGGTCCTTTGGCGCCACTGACGAGAAACGAGAGCTTCTAGCGCGGCAACGATAGCAATGAAATATTCGCTGGGAATCTGCGCATATGTGTTAGTGGGGTTATAGAATTTTAAAGATTAAAAATTATAGAAATATTATTAGTTTCTAAAAGGGTATCAACTAACAACTAGCTCAATTGGCATGAGTATTGGCGTGAGAACTTTGTTGAAATGCCACAGCTGGTGTTCGAATCCAAGCTTGGCTTGCTTTAAGAAATGTTTTTTCATATTTTTTTAATAGTTAGCATCACTTAAAAAGTAACATTAAATTGCACTGGGAAGAATCGAACCCGGAACCCATCATTTGCTTGACTAGCCATAGTATACCACTTGACCAAACCCATTTAGTTGATGAACTTTTACAACAATAATAATAACATAAAGAAGTGGACGGCTTCTTTATTTTAATAAGAACTTGAAAGCTGACAGAAGCTTAGGAAACTTTTGCAAAAACAAACCAAAGATGCCAGCAATAGTTTCTAATCAGTCCATTAGGATATCAAATATTATCTTTTTTTTTTATGTTTGACAAAATATATAATAATTTAACTTGTTTGTATTGAGAGGCAATATTATGAAGGAAGCAGGACCAATCAACATATCCTTCACCATGCCCATGTACAACGCTTCAAAGCTTCAGGTAAAATGTTGAAAATTCTTTTGAAGCTACGTTTTAAATTTACTTGGTGTTAATTGGCTGACCATCCCCCTTTTTTTTAAAAAAAAAAATAACTTTTTTTTACCAAATAATTATATTTTGGGGAAATTATTTTTATAAATTTATTTATAGTATTTAATTACAATTATTATATGTTATATTTCAATTTATTTATTTCACAATTAAATTCTAAGCCTCCATATTAATTATAGCTTCTAGTGCTTACTAAATTGATTCCATAATTATTATTGTTATAGCATCTTAATTACGACATCAGTTGAATAAACATTTGATGTCATATTATACTTTATGACGTTAGTTACACTTAAAATAGAAGTTAAATTTGTGTCACATGAATTATCACTTCTGGTCTTCAAGGAACTGATGTCTTATTGTACATTACGGCATCAGTCACATGTAAAACTGAAGCAAAATTACATCACATGAATTATTACTTCTGTTCTTTAAGTAACTGATGCAAAATCATGTAGTTAAATTAGCTTTTTGCACTAATGTTACCATATAGCTATATAGCCCGAGTCATTTGTAGAATTGGTGAAAATATCAATTATGTTTAAAAATGGAAGTGAAGTGTTAACAAAAATTATTATTTTAAATGCGCACAAATTTTGAGTTCAAATTAATTATATTTTCTTCCCATTTACATAAGGGCATTTTGGACATTTCATAAGATTTTAAAATCCCTAACTGTGCTACATAACTTTATCTATAATTTGTTTAGTTTAGTGACCTATTTTATAATAAAAGTAATTCAATTGTGTTTTAATAGGATTTTTCCTAATGATTAATCAAATAAAACATAATAAAAAATAAAAAAATAAATTAATAATAACCTTAATAGTACAGTTAGGGGTGTGCAAGTTTTTCCCGTCCTGCTCCCGAGCAAATTGGGACCGGATTTTCCCGTCCCGAAATTTTCGGGACGGGAAAAGTTCGGGATCGGGAATGGGACTTCCCGATCCTGACTTTTTCCCGATCCCGAAAAAAAAAATATATATATATATATATTATGTATAATTTTTTAAAATATTTAAAAATTCCTATATTAATTTTTTTGTTTTATTTTTGGGTAGAATTGTATTATATAATAGGTTATAATTAGTGTAGTTGACGTAAACTTTTGGTTCTGCTTCAGGCTATTTTGCTATTATAAGGTGTATATCCTGATCATGGCTTCAGCTTATTTATGGTGAAATTTAGATTATAATTAGCATACTTATTTATTAGTAATGAATAACTTTGTAGTTGATTTTAACTTTTCACTTTTCATTCTAGGATTCTATCCAAGCATATCGAAAGAGCATAGAATCACTGTAGATGCAAGTATTTAGGGAACTTCTAAGTTCCTTCTGTTTAACTCTTACTATATCTTTTGAAATAAAGAGTAATGAAAAGTGGAAGGTATGATAAAGATTCATAAGTCCATTTAATTTCTACTGTTACCAATGCATTCGATGTTTGTTGCTAATCCAAAGTCTAAAGTTTTAGTGAACTTGAGTTTTCTATGTTAGAGAACATTATGCATCTTGGAATTAAAATTCATTAAGAAGTGTCTGGTTTAAAACTCAAATTCATTGGATGCATTTTGTGAGATTGGCGTGATGAATCTGAACTTCCCTAAACTTGTTCTATGCTGTTATTTTTTTTTTTTGTTCTTCAGTCATAATTAATAAATAACTTGAATAATCTATAATAGAAAGAGAGCAAGACAAAATAGAGAATTGATGAGCCAAGAGATAATTTCCTCCTCTGGCTTTTGTCCTTTATATAATATAATTTATACTAGACTAAAGAAAAAAATCAAAAAAATTAATATAGGAATTTTTAAAAATAAAAATAAAAGAAATTCGGGATCGGGAAATTCTCGATCCCGATCCCGAACATTTCCCGATCCCGATCCCGAACACCCCTAAGTACAGTTTTTATCTTTTTTGGGAAAAAAAATAACAGCCCTCAATTAGATATTTTGACACTCCCTGTTTCTTCTTTTTATGTCTGCCGTGAATGGAAACCAAGGAAGCTTCAAGGAACTTTGAGAAATTGAACACCCCATGTCATTTTGCCATTCTCATTTGCTCTCCATGTATGTCGTTTGTGTGCAAGACGATTATCTTCATCATCCATTTTTCTCCTTCCTCCTCTGCTCATCATCACTGGACTTAATTTTCTTCTATTTTCCTCCTCCTTTCAAGTCAACATGTCTATAGCAAAAACAGGGAGGGAGGCTTTTAAGACTCCTTAATTTTTGAGTTGTAACATATACTTACATCAATTTAATTATAATATAATTATATTATCTCAAATAGTTCATTGTATTGTATACTCCTCTTAATTGTATTATCCCTCTCTCCCTCTAAAATACACACACACACCACATTACAAATATAATTATAATCTCTCTCAAATACATATTATACCACTCTCTTCCTCTTACTATCTCATACGCAACACACTTTCTCTCAAATTATCTTTATCTTACAATAATCAAATGAATTACTTTATTTTTCTTCATAAGAAATTACATGAATAAACATATTTATTGAACAAATATCATAAGTTTTAAAAAAAAAAAAGCTAAAATTTTGAAAAATTGCAAATACGACTTTCAGCGGCGACACTAGAGTCGCCGCTGAAAGACACTTTTGGCGGCGACATGTGAGAGTCGCCGCTGAAAGTATAATACGACTTTCAGCGGCGACACTAGAGTCGCCGCTGAAAGACACTTTTGGCGGCGACATGTGAGAGTCGCCGCTGAAAGTATAATACGACTTTCAGCGGCGACACTAGAGTCGCCGCTGAAAGACACTTTTGGCGGCGACATGTGAGAGTCGCCGCTGAAAGTATGATACCACTTTCAGCGGCGACACTAGTGTCGCCGCGAAAACCCACTTTTGGCGGCGACATATTTTGTCGCCGCTGAAAGTATAATACCACTTTCAGCGGCGACACTAGAGTCGCCGCGAAAACCCACTTTTGGCGGCGACATATTTTGTCGCTGCTGAAAGTGTTACAATCAGCGGCGACATTATATTGTCGCCGCTGATTGTACCACTTTCAGCGGCGACAAAATATGTCGCCGCCTAAAGTCAATACTTTTGGCGGCGACCTTATTGTCGCCGCTGAAAGCACTCTTTAAGTCGCCGCCAATGTCGTCGCTGAAAGCCGTTTTTTTTGTAGTGTAACGATATGCAGGCCACGCAAACTAAATATCAATAGAGACACTTCGATTCAGCAATACAAAATGTAGTATGTATACCTTTTATTCCTATTTATGTGTTATTCACTCAACCACATAAATCTATTTTCAGTTTTTCTTCCAATATACTTTGAATTGTATTATCTCCTTTAAATAGTATTTTTAACTGAAACGTGCGTACGTTACGTTAAAGTTGATGATCAAGAGTCAACCGTCTCCATATATACTTCTTATATTTTAAAGTTTTTGTAGTTTAATTTGATCTCTTATGGCTCAAAGCATGAAAGCAAAAGAAGAAATTAAAGAGGTGTAAAATTAAATCTATATACTCCCTTTAGTTCAAAATATAAGTTACCATTTCAGCCGCCTCAATGTAATCAAGTAAGAGCAGTTAACTAGTTAAATATGTCCCAAATTAATCTTTTTTTCAATTATAACCCTATTAAAGAATGTGGATTAAATACAAAGAACGACATTTAGGCAATAATTTCATGGAAAAGAATTGATAAATCAGAATTAATTATTTTTTTAAGTGATTTATATTATATATGGATCAAAGAATCTTTCTAAAAGGGAATTAATATCTCAGACTGGAGTCAGTATACTTTCATGCAAAATAAATATTTTACTTTTCAAAGCCATACAGATAGATATAAATTAAATGGAAGAAAATGAATGAAGAGGGGGACAAGTTGTACAAGAGAAGATGAACATGAGCATGGGAGGTGCATGGAATAATGGTTTTGACTTTTGGGGTTTGGGTTAGGAGCATTGGGAAAATGAACAGAAAGGTCTTGTCTCATGTGAGCTGCCTCTTGTTGGTACTGCGCATGCATCACTATTCATTGTGGAATCTTGCATTATTGTATTCAGAAACTCATGAAAGGACAAAAAGCGCATGCAACTCCAATCCACATTAAATTATTTACCCTATTGATGACTTAATATATCAATTTTTTTTATAAGATAGTATTTGCCAAATGAGCATGTTGCTTTTTATAATATAGTTTTTGAAAATGTCTAAATATTTAATGCATTTTTTTCTAGTATTTTTACCCTCAATCAATTATAGGGAGAATCCCCGAAAAGAAACCTGAAAATTGGAAAATGACATATTAGTCATTTCGCAAGAATAAAGTTGGGAATTCCTTTTCACATTTTGATATTTTCTAATAAACTTTTGGTTAAAAACATTCATCTATCATTTTTCAATTTTCAGGTTCCTTTTTAAAGATTCACCCTCAATGATATTGTCTTTTCCATCACTTTTTCCTACTCATTTTTTCTCCCACCACCTTTTCTATAAATAAAAGTGTTTCTGAAAAATAAGTTGCATTTTTTACATATTTATTGTTTTTAATCAATTTTAACCATTTTTTGATCAACATAATTCGGTTATTTATATCTTATAAAAAGAAACAGAGAGAGTACATAATTTATGCTACTGTCATGTACTGTGATTTGTATCACTTTAAATGTAAGTCCCTTATTCTTGCATGCTAAAAAAATAGTAAATTGACAAAATTTTCTGCATTTGCCCTTATTAATTTTTTTGTCTCTTTCTACTTTGCTAATGGTTTTCACACCTCTCTCCCCTCTTTCCCTCTTTCCAATATAGAAAGTGACTTATATTTTAAATAAATTTTTTCTTATAAGTGACTTAAATAGGAATAAAATTGAGAAAATGTCATTGATTACTCTACAATTGACTTATATTTTGAACAACAATTTTTCTTATAAGTGACTTACATTTAGGTATAGAGTGGTACTCCTAATGTCTTAGATATAGTAGGGCATACTTTATGGGTAATTGGTAAACTCTTTTTTTCCTACCTCTATTACAATTTATTAGAAGAAAACTTAAAGTTTCATGTAGTGCTAATTGTCTGTACTCTTAAATATACTCAAAGTAAGAAAAATGTTTTATTATTAGAGAAAGTTAATAAGATAACTACTTCTTTGTTGGTTATGGTATGATAGTTAGAAATGATTTATACTATGAGCATGTGGACCAGAGGAAGTATAAGATATAAATAATTGAATTTTGTTGATAAAAAGTTAATTAAAATTAGCTAAAGGTAATAAATATGTGAAAAATGCAACTTATGTTTGAAAACCACAGTCATTTATGAGATAGTATTTGAGTATGAGAGAGAGAAAGAGAATGAGCAAAAAAAAAAAAAAAAATTACTCCCTCCCTTTTATAGGATAGTATTTGTTGAATAGGTATGTTTTTTTTTTATAAAATAGTTTTTAGAGATGTATAAGCATTTATTTATTTTTTTTCATTTTTATCCTCAATTAATTATATGTCCCTCCTAACCTTTTTTCCCACTCATTCTTTCTCTCACTCACCTGTTTTATAAACAAGGGTATATTTAGAAAACAAGGTGCATTTTTTTTTTTTTACATATTTATTGTCTATAACTAATTTTAACTAACTTTTTGATCTATGTAATTTGGTTATTTGTATCTTATAAAAACAATAGAGGGAGAAATTAATACAGTGAGACCAATCAATAATTAATAGATAACAAGTGGAAAATGATATTGAAATTAAAATTTTTAGACAATTGTTATAAATAGAAACAAGCTACACCTGAAAAAAAAATTTATAGGGTATATAGGACTGGAGGAACTACTAAAATATAAATATGAATACATGATTGGCTTAATGGGTTAAAGACATTTCATTGCAGAAGTATTTGTTTCATCCGGCATTAAACATATGGTTTATGAGGGTAGCTCAATGTATAAGGTTTCCACCGATGGGATGGGTTCTAAGAAGGAATACACCGAACCCATGATTAAATATAATGTGGGATGCCTTCACAAGTTTTTTTTTTTTTTTTAATATATGGGTTAAAGGGGTATTTTTGTCTTGGGAAGCGTTGGCCGAAAAGAGTCTTGGGAAGTACTCCCTCCAGTCTATATAATATGATCGATCTCTGATCTAACTACTTTAAAGAGGCTAAAAAGTAGAGTAGCTAGAAGTGGTTGTTTGAATCATTGAAATAATAAAAAAATTGTCACCATTTTTTTATATTATCCTCTAATTAAATTCAACCTGTTTATCTCAATTCCCTTTAATTTTTTTTAATACATTATCTCCCTATGTTATAATTAATAATGGCATTTATGAAAGAGAAGAATTTAATGCTATGGACTTTTTGCATAGGGTTTTATATTTTAGATCACAAAAACTTTCTAGAAGGGGTCTTATAACATGGAGCAGAGGGAGTACTGAGGATGGAACAAGTGACAACCTAAAGTTAAAGAATGTGGAGTAATAGTTTCCCACTCTTTGTTTCTTATTGAGACATCTAGCATCCTATTTAAAATGCTACATGATTTGCCATTTCAATTTATCATATTTATCATGGATATGATTTGAGAAAATTTTGAAAAATTGTTGACCCAACTTTTGCACCTTTATGCACAAAATTTCTTCAAGACTCTCTCACAGGTCTTTCTGTCCAAGCTTTGCTGCATATGGTTCATGAGATATAATTTATGTTGTATGACAATCACTTAGTAAAAAGTCTTATATATCCCATTATTTGAGGTGGCTTATATGAATCTCACAACACCGTTTTGTTGGGCATTAAACTAATTCTTCCAATGAAGCATTATTCAAGCCAAGAGATCTTAATTAATAGCTTCTTTAAGTGTCATCTTTACATATAATCAAATTATCTTAAATGATTTTCTATCATTTTCTTCTACACATATGCCACACCAACTTATATTCATATATGATCTTTTAGATGAATTAGAATTAATTATGCATATTTATAATTTTAAAATAGCATCCCTTTAACTAATTGCCTCAATAGAAGTTACTAGTGCATTAAATGATAGCCTAAGTACTGTAATATGTTTTTTAATCAATAAATTTTTAGGAGTATGTATATTATAATTACTAATAATAATAATGTCATATTATGAGTGTTGATTTAGGAGAATGTACATTAAATAATGTCATATTAAGATACATGAAATATATTCAATTTGGTTTCTCATCATGTCACACCCTTAGTTATTTTGACTTGCAGCGAATATTAATGCATGGTTCGGTGGGCAATATAGAAATATCATAATTATACTGATAATATGTGCATGATTACAGAAATTTCCCATAAGGGTTCGTACATACTAATTACCATTAATGTAGCCACAGAGGGCTACTTGGGTGTCTAAACTCGTCCCAGTGAAACGAAAACATTCTCTCATCTTCGTTCCACTATTACAATCTTGTCATGTAGTTCTCTTCTCTGATCTCTACATACCTTCCGTATTCACCTGTCTAAATTGTTAACATGGGAGGGTGAGATTCGAAAGAATCTTAGTAGGAAAAAAAATACCAATATGCATGCAAGATAAGTGCTTAATGCATGACATACTTGCATTACATAAACTCATTCTAACACAATGATATATCTGCATGCTTAATGTTTTGTGCAACAAAACTATGGCCACATATAAATAGAACAAAGCTTCAATCATTCATATATGCTTCACATAATCAAGAAAAGCAATAACATGCATCAATACACCAGAAAAAAGAAATCAAATACATGCAGGAGAGGTTACTTTCCTACCTTAATCGCTTTTCCCTGATCCTCGAATAACATTCCTCATAATGTATGCCACCAACTGGCTTTCAACTTGATCTTAAAATGTCAAATTACAAGAATTAGGTTAAAACTCATTCATGCGCCATTTTAGGCACTTACATAGTATTTATAGTGGTCATATTAGCCTATTGTGAAAATTTACCAAAATGCCCCCAAGGATCCGGCCGGGTTCGTTGTACCCGATCTAGTTGTACTTTTCCCTAAATTTTGACATGGGTTTTTTTGACATATTTTTTCCCAAGGAAGTCATTTCTGGACTTAGAATTATCAAATTCACTGCCAAATAACAAAAATGCCCTTGACAACTCCTATTTCAGGGTTTCAGGGCGTTTTTGTAATTATGTTTTTTCAAGCTTTTTTGAAAAAGGGACCAATTGTAACCCCGCATAATTTTCTCTCCTGAACTCAATGGAACCATCAAATCATTGAAAATCTAACTCTAAGAGCTTCTAACAGCCCTGGCCAAAACTGATAAGAAATCTGGGGAAAGTTGGGGTTTTTTGGTTTCGGCTTCGTAGACGTGTTTCTTTATACTCCTAACCACTTTATTAACTATTTAATAAGGTTACAACTACCATTTGAATCAAAATTGGGCAGCATAACCCTTAGGCAACACAAATTCCAAATTTTCAAATCAAAGACAATCCTGCGAAATTTTAATGATTAAATTGCTCACAACAGCCAGCATAATCAATATACAAATGTTTGGAAGTTATCTCAAGCTCCCCTTAGCTTTTTCTCAAGGTGGCTGAACCCTAGCTCACTTCAACACAAGAAATTGAGCTTCCAAACCTTAAATTGCATAGAAGAGTAGCTTAGGAATGGAGTATATACGTTAGAAGTCAATTTACCGAAGAAATCGACTTACCGTATAAGATTTCTTCATCCTTCTCTCTCTAAGAAAATTTGCACTTCCTCTCTCCTTTTAGAGTTGTGGACGTTGGTTTATGGGAGCAAAAGGAAGGAGATGAAGCTTTATTCTATTATCTTATGTTATAATTCATTTATTTAATAATTTCTAAAAATTACCAAAATCCATTTTTATGTACAATAACTCTATGTACATGCAATCATGCCATTAAGCCAAACTAATATTTTCTTCTTCATGCCACATGTAGGAGACACCTAAGGGTCCCTCCTTTAGGTTCAAATTGGCTATATAACTTATTCCAGTTATGTATACACATAAAGTCTCAATTTTGATCAAAATTGCATTTTTGCTCAAAATTTCCATAAATTCATATTTAATTGACCAAAATGTTCAAATATATATTTTTTCCTTTACTTTCCTTAATTAATTGAAATTAATTTTAATTAATCAAAAAATAATTAATTTTGTTAATTTATCAAAATTACGATTTTGCCATTTCCTTTTTATTCCAATTTTTTTTCTTAATTTTATTTGGCCAATTTTCATCTATTTTTGGACCAAATATTTTCTCTAATATTTCTCCATTTTTGGACCTTACTATTGGGCTTTTGAAATTACCCAAATTAATTCTATAATTATTTTTGCCCAATTTCTCATGAAAACGAACATTTATAAAATCCATAAATTCCAAATTCATGAATATTCACCATTTTATTGAATTTCTCATAGAAGTACAATAAATTTGGGGTGTTACAGATCACTTAGCAATGAGCACCTAATTTGGGCCGTCTAGATATAATTTGGAGACTTTAGATTTAGAGTTTGGTTTAATTTTAATTTTTTTAAAAAAATTATATTAATGTATATAAAATATAAAATAAGAATAATTTTTTAACTGTCAAGTTTTATAAATATTTTTATTTAAAAATTATTAGTTAAAAACTTTAAATCTAAACCATTGAAATTGTTTTTGTACGGTACACATCTTAGCCCTCAAATAGGGTCTTCTCTCAATGAAGATTGCCCTAGTTAAGCATTGTTGTCGTATTGCCTAGCCCAAAACAATTGGGCTAATTGGGTGTATCGTGATGGCAAGTTGCTCGGCCTTTTTCGGCCGAATTGTATTGTTGGGCTTGGCATTATCATTGATTTAAGTATCTTACTATCACATATCAACTAATGGTGTTGGAGTTTGGTCTAATAGATTGGGTTAGTCTCTCGCAACGTAGTAAACTAAGGTTTGAATTTTTTAATGCCTGACAGCGCCTCAAATAGGATTACATCTAATAAGAGAATACATGTGCCTAATGAAAAACTATCAGATGTCAAGAAAAAAAAAAGTACTCATATTAATATGAATTATCAATAAAAATATTTCACCCAAGCTATCAAAAGTTAATGCAGTTGGTGAAAATTTGGTACATAACACAGTCATTAGAATCATACTATTGATGGAGAGACCTTATTAGGGAGCGATGGGTTTAGAAACTTAAATTTCATTGACATTGTCTTCAAATAAAATAAGTTTTCAATTTTATCCTTATTCAAACTTATTTTATGCTGCTTCCAACAATATTATTAAAGGAGAGTCTCGATAGTTGTTAACTATCCTAAAAATTAAGTTTCTTGTCTTCACATTTTTTATTTTTTTTAATAAAATGAACAATTATATAAGATGAAGGACATTATACAACTACTGATCCCCATCTTTTTTAATCTCTTGTTTGAGATTAATGCTGCATTAAGTCATTCCAATTGCCTCACTACCTGCTATATATACCTTTGAACCACAACACCATTGTCATTTTTAAGAATTATGTTGGGAATTGGGCTTAGTCCACCTTTAGTGGATTAGGCCCAAACCCATTAAGCTTTAAGTTTTTGGGGCCAAATAAAATACCCTAAAGAATGTGGGGCATTTATAGGTAATTTTTCCAAGGGTTTGAAATTGAAATCTGGTGGGAACAGTTTCCTCGCAGGTTTTGGGGGGAACAGTTGATTTTGGCTGCGTATGTGTAAATAATAGTGACACACATGAGAAAAGAGAGACAGAAAAGTTTTCTCTACAGAACCTCTTCTCCTTCTCTTCTCTTCCTGTGCATTTGTTGTGTGATATAGTCGAAATCTTAGTGATTCGACTTGAATGGGTACCGGAAGAACTTGAAACGACATTTCAGGTACGCCCGAAATCCGACAAATTACTTGAACGGTACTGACTACTCAGCCTACTTGGAGAAGGACAATGTTGCTTCCATCTTTTTCTAATTATTCTTACATGATTCTTTCTACAAAACTGACATTATTTCTATATCCCCATTCCTTATTCCCTTCTGCCTCAATTTTTGTTTTGAGGGTTTTTTTTTTTTTTTTTTTTTTTTTGAGTTTAGTGATGCACTGACACAACATAACCAACTTAACTTTCAAGTATAAGAAATAATATTCAGCCAAAATATCAATATTGATATTTATAGAATTTTAAGTTGTCCACAATAATCTATATTATTCTTTTTTTTTGGCCTGAATAATCTATATTATTCAAACTCTTTTTTTTTTCTTTTTGCCAACATATTATTCAAACTCTATACAACATATAACCTCCAGGCAAAAAAAAAAAATATATATATATATATATTTTTTTTTTTTGCCATGAAAAAAAACATACAACTTATAACCCATGGACGCGAGTATTTGTAGGGGTGTTCAAATCCCGGGATGGGACCGGGAATACCCATTCTCGGGATTTCTCGGGACTGGGATCTCATTCCCGGTCCCGGGAAATTCCCGGGACAACCAGGATCGGGAATTCCCCGGACCGGGATCGGGAATTCCCGGTCTTAATAATATAATTATATTAGTTAAATGTTTTTATAATCTAGTGTTTAAAGTAATTATTTAACACCTAATAAGGTCATAAAAATCACATAAATTGAGTTAGAATTGAAAAATAACATATTATTATCACATTCATCATTTTTGTTATTATCTTTATACATTATATAGTTAGGATTTGTATCACGATATATACAATTTAACTCTAACTAAATATGTGATATACATTTTATCAAATGATAACTTAATTTATAGGGTAAAAAATACAAAAATAAAATAATAACCTATTTTTTAAGGAAAAAAGAAAAAGAAAAAAAGAAAAAAATCGGGACCGGGAATTCCCAGGATCACAAGGTGGGGAAATTCCCTGGATAAAATATCCGGGACCGGGCCGAGACAACCGGGACCGGAATACTTTGAAGAGCCCTAAGTATTTGTATAATTGTATGTATCAATGTATGTGTTTGTATATATGTTGCCGAAATCATTCTTCAAATCCAAAATTGATCATCCGATCGGTCCCCAAGAAAAAGCGGGGAATTCCAATTTAAAGGTGAGAAATTAGAATCAGAAATTTGGGAATCTGAAATGAATCAGGCAACAAATCCGTGAGATCCACAAAGATGTCGTCGGAATCTACCTGCGAGCGGCTACAGCGAGCCCTATCGGAATGTCACCGGCGGGTCCCGTCCGGTCCAGGCCGCGACACGGCGTGCCGGCACCTGAACCACGCACTCGCCATGTGCATCGTTTCCTTGGCCTGCCGGGAAGAATCCGACGCCGTTCAGGCACTCTGCTCCAGTAGCGGCACCGCCCTCAAACGCTCTCAGTGCCAACAGGCTCGGCTTTCTCTCTCCGTCTGCCTCTCTGCTCATCAACAAAACTCATGATTCTTAAAACCTAAACCTAACCCCAATCTTTGTAAAAAAAATTTTATGTTTTTGGTATTTCTTTGTTTGCTGATGAAAAATAAGCACTGAATTCTAAGGAATTGATGCTACATAGTTAAACCTTCCAGAGTTGTATGATGCAAAAAATAAGTAAAATTATTGCGTTTAGTTTGATGGATTTTACCTTCATTAGATGAAACTTGAAAGTTGTTTCTGCAAGTTGAAGCGATTTCATGAGATTGATGCAACTGATCATTGTTCAGGAACCGTGAGTTAAACGAAAGTAAATATATCCTTCTGTACTGGTGTGTAGAAAATTCTTCACTCACATTGAACTAAGAAATCAATTACAGCTATGTTTGATTGATATAGCGTTTTTTTTTTTTAGAAAATAAGTGTTTATTACGTGAGTCAAGATAAAAATCATTTTACATATTTACTTTATATACCGTAAATAACATTGTATAAACACTTATAAATAAATTCTCCAAAACAAGCACATAGTCTGCTTCATAGGCAGCTTGACTTTCAAAGTTGAGCAAACAATCAAGCACTTTCAAAGTTGAGTAAACAATCAAGCTGCTCCTATTGAAAGATGGCGATGTGGCTTGTTTAATGGGGAGTTTTTTTTTTTACCAACAGTTTAATAGAGATTGCTGCATTTTGCTGAGTTTGTTAAATTTGATAGTCTCTAAAAATATAAATTAACCATTCTAGTTGGGGTGCTCTACATCCCTTAAGTAAATTGTTTGAAATTTGATTATCTAGTCTCTTGTATATGAATCAAATTTAGTTGATTAAGGTTTATCATTTCAGAGGAGATTAGTTTTTGATATCATTAGAGATAGTTTTAGATTTTAGTCCCCTTGAATAATGAAGTTATTTGGAGGGGCATTTTAGTTTACATTTTTTCTAAAACTTTGGTCATAAATAAAACCCAATGTCATTATGCGTTATGCAATCTATATTACTGACTTCATATAGTAGGATAAGACTTGTTAATTAAGAGTGAAGTGACCTCTTTTTACCCCTTTTAAGGGAGAGATTGCCACCACTATGGATGTCATCTTTACATAAAGCAAAAGTATTATCCCAATCAGCTTTCTTAATTCACATCCATAGAGGAAGAAACTTAAAAAATGGGTAGTACTAATGGCTTCAAAGTTTATAAACTCAACCGAACTCTCGACCTTTCACTTATGGAGGACCATTTATTGAGAAAATTATATTTAGATCTTAGGCGAAAAAAAAAATGGTCCCTTTAGATTTCAAAATTACCAATAAGTTTCATGAATTTGTCAATGACGCTCTTACACTTGTCAATGACGCACTTCTAGAATTGTCAATGAAACTTGTTAGTAATTTTGAAATCTGAATAGACCATTTTTTCATTTGTATGGAACCTAAATGTAATTTTCCCTTATTTTTTTTTTATGAAAACCATAGGGTGATTTGATTATTGTCATACATATACATATTGAAAAAGTATATATCAAATACTAGAAATTACAACAGTGCACTCTCAGGAGTGTCTAATCAAGATACATATAACTAACACTTCAGACTCAGCCACCACCAACAACCCTCAATTCAACCCAACATGTTATTATTCATGCCTTAAAAGGATATCTACACACATTTTTCAAACTTCATCTTGAACAAGCATAATCCCCCAAATCATGGTCATTTCAGCAATACTCAACTCAAAAAAAAAAAAAAAAAAAAGCCCTTAACACACGACTGAATATTTCTCATAAATCTCATACAAGTACAGCTGCACAAATGAATAACCTACGCAGAAAACCTCTCCCTGTCATGTGGGGCATCATAATCAATATTTGGCCCAACAGGAACAATCCCAAATGGATTGATAGAAGGATGGCTTCCATAGTAATGCAACTTTATATGTTCCATGTTTACTGTACTTTTGACGCCTGGAATTTGGTAGATGTCTTTGGTATAATTGAATAGATTTGGGTATTCCCTTAATAGCTTTTTGTTGCACTTGAAGTGAACCACATAAACCTGCAATTACATTACAGCACAGGTTAATCGCTAAAACTTAAATGTTACAATGCAATCTATATAAAAAAAAATAAAATAGAATGCGAGAATACCCTTGTTAAGAACCAATTCAACATGAAAGTTTACAATTAAATGAAGGCTAAGAAATTGTTTACTAATTCTGAGCACTTGGTCAGGGGCTATGATACTAACATGTCACGGACTAATTCAATAAAAAAAATACAACTATCGAAAACCAAGACGCATGAATCGTTTTATTTCAATATCTGAAGTAATATCCTTGACATCAGATGCCGACTTAATGGCGAAGTTAATGATATGAAACAGCCAAAAAAAATTAAAGAACCGGAGGGAAAGCAGAGACAGATATTGGAAACACAATACTACTTCAAACCCTTATCTTTTTTTTAATTGTTCTTGATTGTAAGAAATTATGATGATGCGTTCGTTTAAAAACAAGAAGCCACAGCTCATCATGCCAATGATCAAAAGAATACAAAGCATATCTACAATCCTTCAAAATTTCAGTCATATTTGAAAGTTTTCCCTTCCTGTGATCATTACTATAAGGTGAGCCATCAAGAATTCAACAAGCAACAACTGCAGCATGATTCCTGTTGCTCACCATTCTTCATTGCATTCCATTAAAATTTCCAATAAAGAAGTAAATAAAATTAGAACAACTTACACTTTTGTACAAGTAATAATAGACATTATCATCTTATATGAACACACAGTTTTTTCTTTTTAAATATTGAAAGACACTTGGGAGGCTGGCAAGAGCCAGATTGGTCTGAATTGACATGAGATGATATTAGAGGAATGTTGGTTAAAATCGGAAGATATTTTGAGAGGTGGTAGAGATCTGGACTGATAAAGAGACCAAGAAAGAATCAATTATGGGTCTTCAAGAGGGGAAAAAGAGAGAGAAAGAGAGATTTCAAGATTCCATAGGCAAACATTGTCTATTGTAGTAAAAACATGGTCTAAAACATGCTACACGCCATGATTTCATTAGATTTATGTCTAAATGGTGACCTTAGATCAATTCAATGATGCTTGTTCTTGAGTAACAGCCTCATACCTCATCAAATCTGATAAGAGTGACAAACAACCTAATATCTGCTTCAGTCAGTGTGCTGCCACAAATATAACGTTGCTTGCTTAGTATATTTTCACATTTGTCTAAAGCTTCGTACAATATTTTTACAGCCTGCAGAAGGGCCAATAAAAACAAATTCAACGATGTGAATACCACATAGTCTGCCATTCCTAGAAACATCATCAAAAGAAAAACTACACACCTCATCATATGGCCCTTGCATCTTCGCAAACCCACATTTATAAACACCATTGTTTATACGATTGTATATCCACTCATTAGTCTCTTCAATTTCGGCTTGCAAATGAGTGGGATATAAGTCCAAGGTGGGATTTTCCGCTACATCGTTGAATTCAGTATTAAGCATGCGGATTATCTCTGAACTCTCATTGTTAACAATTATCTTGAGTTTCTTATCCCAGAGAACCTATACAGATACAAACCCAACAAAAGGTCATAAATACTGCTCATTAAAGTATACACCAGAAAGATATTGCCCAAAACAAAGAGGAAACATACAGGAACCGTAAATTTTCCCGTGTAATTTGAGCTTGCTATTTCATAAAGTCCCCTAATGCTCTTCACTCCATTCAAGGGATCAGGTTCAGCTCCTGGCACCTCAGTTTCTGAATCAGGAAATATCCACCCCATATGCTCATCTGTTTCTTTGGTTCTTCCCCAAATGGGTTTGACAGACTAATTATTCAAACGAGCAAAATAGGAAAATTTGGAATTAGTCTAGCCATTCTAATTTAAACATTTACACACACACACCACAAAGACGACTAACCGAGAAACTGATGGCTTTGTCAAGTCCTTTGATCTTCACGTAAGCAAGGCACCTGGAAGCCCAAGGACATGCATATGATATATACAGATGATACCTTCCTGATTCTGCTGGAAATTGAGAATTTGGGTCTCTTGAAATGAAGTTTCGGTATGTCGAAGCAGTTCTGGCAAAAGCGCCAGAGTCCGATATCTCATCCAACGCAGATCGTGCCATTTTAACAACAAACTAGACAGTAGACATATCAAGAATCAATTAACCAACAATTTTTTTTTTTTTGAAGTATCAGAATGACATAATTTTCTTCAAGATCTGATATGCTTTACTTTATATGTTAGGCCCACAGTGCCTACACACTAAATGACTTCAGATTCAGATTAAGTTCAGAAAAGAGGTAAGTTAGTTAGTAAACAACGAATTCCAGTTAAGATTTTAGTTTTAATTTCATGAATATATTCCTTATTCGTTTACTCCATGATTAAACAAACTCTTCCTGAAGGATCTACATATATGAATTTAGTGGAACATGAGAATTAGAAGAAAATGATGTAGTTGACAGAACCTTGGTAAAATCTAATTTCCACTCAAAATATGCACATCCCTAAGAAACACCGGTACTAATAATTCAGGATACAACACAATACAGACATCCCACAACAAGATTTATAATGTTTAATATCCAATTTAAGTGTCGAAGAAGACATGAGTTAGGTATTGGTACTTCATAGGCACAGCCTGAGAAAGGAAGTGATACTGAGACTTTTGTTCAGCGGATCAATTCAACAAAAAAGTAGAAGTTAATCAAATAGAATTCTTCAGGGATTTATTTTCCATAGAAAGACCATCGTCGCAATATAAAATTTGGCCCAATGAGGGAAATTTCATTCAAACTTAGGAAAATCTAGAACTTAGAAGCTAAATAGTTGGTTTGAGATGCTCTGTTTCTCTTTCAATCTGATCAGAAGCGAAGATACAGAAGAAGAAACGAAAGCGATCGAATTTTTGAAGCTGGAGAAATAAATATAATTCAAAACAAAGATTTTGGCGATACCTTGCAAG
This sequence comes from Inga laurina, assembly GCA_963855925.1. Taxonomy (NCBI): domain Eukaryota; kingdom Viridiplantae; phylum Streptophyta; class Magnoliopsida; order Fabales; family Fabaceae; genus Inga; species Inga laurina. The sequence goes on from OY979708.1 coordinate 61,048,911, forward strand.
AAACCGAAGGGGAAGCAGAGGAGATCTTGGGGAACAGAAGCCCACACGACTTTGCAGAGAACATAAATTCAATTCGCAGCTCATATTGTTTCGAATGTACAATCATATATTCACATGTATTCAGCATTTTTTATTACAATCAAAATCCTATTTTAATTAAAACAAAAATCCCCCAAATCTATACTAAATTAGGAAAATGATAAATTGATAATCTAGTAGTAATATGATATTTTAAAGTTTATGTGTTAGATAAGTTAAGGTATAAAGATCGATAAGTTAAATTTCCAAATTGTCATAATATATACCACATGTTGTTAATTGCGTTTCTTAATTGTGTCAAATATTTATTGTGAAAAATTTTGTCGTTAAAATTACGCTTTAATCCTATAAAATAAAAAAAAAAACCATTTTGTAATTACCTACACCTCCCCCTCAATTTTTTAATTTGATACATGTACCTTTTATATTTCTTTATTAAATCACTTAATTTTACTCTATGAGCATTATTGGTCTCTATAACATTATTCTTTTAGTATTGTTAGCTCATTTACATGAGCTAATAATATTAATTATTAATATAGCAAAGTTAAACAATTTATTAGAGAAAGAAAAATGTATAGTTATCGAATCAAAAATTGAGAGAATGCGTGAGTACCTGCAAAATGGTTTTTCTATAAGATAACTAAGAACAATTCATTAAAAATTGTACTTAACTAAAGGCAATTATGAATATTCAGTTATTCAATTGGGTTAGGTTTGTTAAGTGAAATAATCGAACAATCGCAATGTAATGGGTCAAAATTTTTAGTTAAAAAAATGTTGATGGAAGATGTTTATGATAAAGTATTACGGAGTGTGCCGCCCATCCCAATTTGCTTTGTCTTGCATGATTGTTAGTTCTTTTTATTTTTTATTTTTGATAATGATTATGTTGAATGAAAAAAATATATTCCTCTATTAGAATCTTTTTATAATGATAATGATTATGTTACTAATGATTATAATCAAATTCTGTAAATAAAAAAGTAGAAAAAAAATTAATTCCTTAGTCTATTTAATTTTATCTAATTTTTAATTAGATCATTGTAATTTTTATTGGGTTTTTGCAGTTTTTTCAATTATAAGCATATTTATTATGCTTATAGTATGTTAATTGTAGCAAATGTGGATTTTGACTAAACAACGTGTAAGTTGTCACAAAATATAAGATCGAAAAGAGATTTTTAAAAAAATAAAATGACGAAACAAACTTCATTTATTATTAGCATAAAAAAATTATTATTCTCATAGCCATCTCTTGTATATAATCTGGTTAATTTTGATTTTATGTATAACTATGTAATAAAATTAATCCAGGTGCATACTGAGTGAAGGTCATGTCATTAGTTACTAACATTGTTTATCTTTTAAATTAGCAAATCATGAATATAGGCACAAATATCTATAATTGAAAAAGGGTTAATAGCATTGTTGATTTTTATAGTTTAATCAAAGTTTAGTTTTGATATATATATATATATGTGTGTGTGTGTAGTTTTAAGATGTGATTATTTGTCTTATAGTTTCTTCGTCTAAATTGTTAGTTCATATAGTTTTGTAAGTACTTGATTTGAGCATAATGATGTTCACCATATTAACGCTGTTAAATATAAATAGAAATCAAAATCAAAACTTATTAAAAATATATAAACAAAAATAAAAACTTATAAGGACTAAAATGAAAAATTTGTTAAAAAGTATAGAGATTAAAAATAAAATTTATTAAAAATATTAAAAAATTGCGTTAGAAGATTTGTTTAGGGAAACATTTTGGCAAAATTTTTTGGATGGAATTGGTGCAATTATTCTGAACCGATCTAATCTTCTTCAATTGTGTGTGCCATATCTTTAACTATATGTCAAAGTCCTCATTATGGAAGTCTTTTTTTTTTTTTGGTATACAATTGAAGAGCGTTGCATGTATGTAGCGTGTACTTGTTAGAAATGACTGCCCTTTCAAAAATTGATAAAATCAAATTTGCAATAAGAAAAGAAAGCATGAATTCAAATATTATAAATATAATTTTATTGTTGAAAAAAAATTTTCCACTCAAAATCGATTTCTTTATTCTCTATCATGCATTTAAGTTGAATTTTTTATTTATACTTTTAAGAAAATTTAATTTTAGTCCTTCTACTTTTAACAAAAATTACAATGTAATAAACTCTTGTTAATTTTTTTTAATTTAAGTAAATAATTTTTCTACTATTAACTAATTCGTTATTTTTACATAAATTTTAGATAAATTTTGCGCACATTATTTATCGTTTACAAATAATTATTTATATCGAAATTGAATTTCAAGAAAGATCATTGTCAATGATATCTGTATTCGTTTTTTTTTAACATTCTACTAGTACTAATAATAAAATTTTAGTAAAACAGCAATGGCGGAAATTTTTTTCAAAGGAGGAGGCAGATGCCCTTTCTCGGAGTCGGAAGAAGGTTCGAACAGGAGAGGGAGGCTTTTCATCGTCGCAAGGTCTGGTTCCGAGGGAAGATGACTGGATGGAGGACATGGTAGAGGAGGCTGAGGAGGCAAGGCCGATAAGGGGGAGTGCGTCCCAGGGGAGCCCGAAGCCACAGAAGACGTATAAGCAGGCTTTTACTCACGAAACAGAAACAGAGGGGAACGAGGAGGAGGATGTAGATATAGACTGGTGGAGTGGGGATCGTTGGAAGACGAGACTTACGGTGGAAGCGACGGCGAGGGGTCCTAATATAGTGGTTCCACCGGATGAAAAGAAGCGATTAATAAAACGATGGAGACTAACGCTAATAGTCAAGTCAGTGGGGAGAATGATTCGGGAAGATCACTTGACCATCAAGCTTCAACAGATATGGGGGGTGCATGAGGACCAATTCGAGACTATTGATATTGGTTCAGGTTTTTTTCTCGCACGCTTTAAGAAATAATCAGATTATGATTACGCACTAACCGGGGGTCCATGGCTTATTATAGATCATTATTTGGCGGTTCAGCCATGGAAGGAGGACTTCGTCTCAGAAAGGGAGAAGATCAATAGCATAGCTGCATGGGTTCGGATTGCTGGCCTTCCGATGGACTATTATGATAATGGTATCCTCTATGCTTTAGGGTGCCAGATCGGACAGGTTCTGAAGTTAGATTCAACCACATTAAGAAGAAGTAAAGGCCGTTTTGCTCGAATGTGTGTCGAACTGGATTTAACCAAGCATCTACTGCCATCGATTTTGATTAATGGTTTGGAGAGAAAGGTTGAGTATAAGGGTATTCATTTGATTTGCTTCTCTTGTGGGCGTTGTGGGCATGAAGCACTGCGTTGTCCGTTCAAGGTTGGTTCCGATGGGGATGAGACTGTTACGTTGGCGGGTACCTTGAATGTTGGGCGGAGCCAGAGGGAGACGGGGGCGGCATCGGCGACGATGACTGAGATACAAGGATTAGGAAAGGAGGATAAGATGCCGTTGAGTCAGGATTCTGATGGTGGCGGAAAATATGGTGATTGGATGACTGTTCGGAGAGGGAGGTTTAGGAAAGATTTGGTGCACGATGCGCGTGGTGAGAGGACGAGGAGTGATGCGCGGAGGAATATGGGGATTTTGAAGGGAGGCTCGCGATTTTCGGCTCTGGCTACGGGAGAGGATATGGAGATAATTCATGAGGGAGTTAATATGGAAATCCTATCAAAGGAGCATGTGATAGCATCGGGTTTTAAGAAGGGAGCAAATAAAGGATCACACGTGGGGCCGAATCTGATGGCAAAGAAAGAGAGTAAGGAGCATAGGACAAAAAACGTGGGTGGGAGTGAGGTGTTGACCGAATATGTTACTTTGAGAAATAAATTGGGCTTGGTGTTAGGTGGGCCGAAGGAAAGTGGGCTAGTGCATGTGGGTGAGGGCGGGAAAGAACAATATGAAGATGTAAATGGACCTTTTGCTGACCTGGACCGTATGGATGCGGTAGTAGACACTCTTGAGAAACTATCTTATACTATGTCTTCAAAGGCAGCCAATAATCCTCATGACCCAGGGGAACAGGGGGCTTTGAAAATGATAATTTGTGACAACCCGTTGCACCCTGGGAATCACATGGTTGGGCTTGATAGTGTGGATTCGTCACCTCGTGGTGACTTGCCAATTTGATGGGGTGCATTACCTAGTTTGCTCTTAATGGTTTTTTTATGGTTTTTTTAGTTTGGAATTGCAGGGGAGCTGGGAGCCGGACGCTTCCCAGACTTCTTAATGATTTGAAGTGTCGCCATGCTTTAAAATTTATCGCTTTGTTGGAAACTAGACAGAAAGGTGAACGAGCAGATGTGATTGCTAAGCGGTTAGGGTGGAGTAATCATTTGGTGGTGGAAGCACAGGGGTTCAGTGGTGGGATCTGGTGTTTTTGGGCTGATAGCTTAGATTTTCAAGTACTGGTTAAGTCAGAACAAATGATCCATGGGTGTGTGACGATAGGGGGGAAGACGAAGGTCTTTCTAACGGTGGTGTATGGGAAGCCGAATATATGGCACCGTAGGGGGCTTTGGGACGAGCTGGGGATGATTGGGGAACAGATTAATTTGCCATGGTGCATTATTGGGGATTTTAATGCAACGTTAAGGGCGGAGGAACGTGTGTCGAAAACCGAGAGAGGTGTGGGTGTTGATGCTAATTTTTGTAGATGGTTTACGGAAGGGGAGTTTATTGACTTAGATTTCCAGGGTCCTAAATTTACTTGGAGTAACAAGGGGTGCTGTAGTAGGCTGGATAGGGCGGTAATAAATTCTTTGTAGTGTGATTGTTTTCCGGACTCCAAGGTGGTACACTTACCAAAGTTTAAGTCTGATCACAATGCTCTTTTGCTAAAGACTTTGGAATCAACTGGTGTTGGCAACAGACGGAGGGATCAGTTCCGGTTCTTCGCGCCATGGGTTACTCATGAGCTCTTCCCGGATATGGTAAAGCAGGCTTGGGTTTCACACCGGGGGTGGAATAAGAATGTGGCAAGGTTCCAAAGACAAGCAACGAGTTGGGGGAGAGAGGTCTTTGGACATATCGAGGTACAAAAACGAAGACTTACACAACGGCTGAGGTGTCTGGAATAGAAGTTAGAGCGGTCTCCGTGGCTTGAGGAATTGGTACAGGAGCGGGAAGAGGTTTGGCATCGGTTAGAGAACATACTTATGCAGGAGGAGATCATGTGGTTGCAGAAGTCACGGTGTAATTGGTATTCTTTTGGCGACAAGAACACGAGGTATTTCCATGCTATGGCTAGTAGCAGAAGGAGGCGGAATCGGATTGAGGTGTTGAAACTGGAGGATGGGAACTGGTCATATGACGTGGTGGCCATTAGGGAACAGGGAGTCCGGTTCTTTGAAGACCTTTATAAGGAGGAGGGTTTTGAGGGGCAGGAAGTGCTTTTTCGGGTCTCTTATCCACGTATTGAAGATGTTGTCCTTACGGGGTTAACGAAGGAGGTTACGACGGAAGAAATTAAACGAGCGTTATTTAGTGTGGGGCCCTTGAAAGCTCCTGGGCCTGATGGTTTGAATCCGCTCTTCTTCCAGAATCAATGGGATACAGTGGGCCAGTCGGTGATTGAGCAGGCGAAGTTGGTTTTCTTAGAGCCTGAACGGGTGAAGGACATTAATGGAACTTCTATTGTGCTGATACCTAAAGTAGAGGCTCCGGAGTCTTTTCGAGACTTCAGACCCATTAGCCTCTGTAATGTTATTTATAAAGTTATCACTAAGACGTTGGCTAATAGGCTTAAGAGAGTCATGCCAGGTATTATCTCTCCGAATCAATGCAGCTTTATTCCGGTAAGACAAGGTACAGATAATATAATTCTAGCGCAGGAAATTGTTCACAGTATGAGCCAAAAACACCGACGGAAGAATTTTATGGCCTTGAAAATTGACCTAGAGAAGGCGTATGATCGTTTGAGGTGGAGTTTTATTATCCAGTGTCTTGAGGAGCTGGAATTACCTTCGTGGATGATTGATGTAATAAGGGAATGTATTTCCTCTCCTTCTATGCAACTAATGTGGAATGGTGAGCGAGCAGGTGGGTTTAGTCCGTCACGTGGGATACGTCAAGGGGATCCCTTGTATCCATACCTGTTTGTGATTGCTGTGGAGAAGCTAGCACATTTGATCCAGCAAGTTGTGGAGGAAGATGACTGGAAGCCCTTCAGATTAAGGAAGAATGGCACAACTATTTCACATTTGTTCTTTGCTGATGATTTGTTCTTATTTGCTGAAGCATCCTTGGATCAGTCTGCGGTAATCAAAGCCTGTTTGGACGATTTCTGTGATCTATCTGGGGAGAAAGTGAGTGTGGCCAAATCAAAGATTTTCTTCTCAACAAATGTCTCTTATATCCAGAAACAGGATATTAGCAGTTTTCTGGGTTTTTCCTTAACTAATGATCTGGGTAAGTATTTGGGGGTGCAGTTACATCATGCTCGAGTGACGAAGAACTCTTATCAATCCCTCTTAGATAAGATGGATCGGCGCTTATCGAGTTGGAAGGCGTCATCTTTATCCTTAGCAGCACGTCATACATTAGTAGCCTCGGTCGTTTCTGCCGTGCCATCTTACACGATGCAAACTTGCCCACTGCCGAGTCATGTGTGTCAGGAAATTGACAAGAGGTGTAGATCCTTCTTATGGGGGAGCAGCAGGCAGAGACGTAAGACACATCTTGTTCGGTGGGAGGCTGTGTGTCGCAGTAAGGATGAAGGTGGTTTGGGTCTTCATAGTGCAAGGAATCAGAATGATGCCTTTATGATGAAGCTAGGATGGGGCTTGATGGCGAGATGTGATGCACTCTGGGTACGGTTCATGAGGGAGAAGTATAATTGTGGTCAGGATATTATGCCGGTTATTAGCACCAAAAGAAGAGGCTCTCAGGCTTGGAAGGGTATTAAGAATAATTGGGACAGGTTGCTTGATGGTGTCTTATGGAAAGTAGGGAATGGTGAGTCCATACGATTCTGGCAGGACCGATGGTTATTTAATTATGGGCCTCTGAAACAGTATGCTACGAATGAAATTTCTGCAGAAGTGAGCAGCGGTGTGTGGCCGACTATGTTCTGGAGATAGGCGACTGGCGATGGGAGTTGTTGGTGGAGGTTTTGCCTACACCCATTCTTAGGGATATTGAGAGAGTGCGGGTGCAGCGAGGAAGTAGTGAGGAAGATAAATTTTGGTGGCGGTTGTCGAGTCATGGTGGGTTCTCAGTTAAGTCGGCTCATGAGAGTGTTAAGGATACGGGGAGCCGAGCGTTGGTGGGTGTGTGGAGGAGGATATGGAAGTTGCGAGTGCCCCAGCGGTGCAAGACCTTCCTGTGGTTAGCGATGAAGGGCCGGTTGCTAACTAATGTGGGTCGTAAAGCACGGGGTTTGGTAGACACTGACCTTTGTCCGCTGTGTGGCCGAGGAAGGGAAACTATTTTGCATGCTTTGTGCCACTGTGCGAGTGTTAGTGAACGTTGGAGAGCGATTGTTCCAGACTCTATCTTCGATCGATTCTTCCGCCATTCTAACGTGGTCAGCTGGGTCCGATGGAATCTAAGCCAGAGTTCTGAGATTGAGGGTGTACAGTGGGCTTCTTGCTTTCCGATTGCGTGCCGCAATATGTGGTTAGCGCGCAACCAGCTAGTGTTCGAGAATTTACAGGAATCCATCTCGGGGTTTAAGGCTAAGACACTCGCTTGTTTAAGCTGGTTGGACGTAAGTTTCAGTTTTGTTAGGGACAGCAATGTGATGCACTTCAGTTGGATGGCCCCAGCGGTAGGGTGGGTGAAGGTGAATGTTGACGGTGCGAGATCTGAAATCCATGGGGAAGCCGCATGTGGAGGAGTGTTTCGAGATCATAGAGGAGAGTTTTTGCAGGGGTTCATGGTCAAGTTAGAATCCTGTGGCAGCACTATAGCAGAGTTGTGGGCGGTGCTATGGGGACTGAAATTAGCCTGGGATGCAGGATACCGTAAGCTGGAGCTGGAGTCTGATTGTAGTACAGTAATAGATTGGATTATGAACGAGGAAGACGGAGAACATGCAGGGAGCGTGGCGGTGCATGAGATCCGCTCAATGATGGAACGCGAATGGGAAGTCTCTCTTCTGAGCTGCTCACGTGAGGTTAATGGCGCTGCCGATTGTGTGGCGAAGAAGGGACTTGCTGTACAACAGGGGCTTGTTCGATTTCTAGATCCAATGGATGACCTCGGGAAGCTGTTAGCAGTGGACGCAAGGGCTTTGTCGGGTGCTAGTGTACGGGTTGGACATGTAACGTAGAGCTGGGTGTTGTCTTTTTCCTTATCAAAAAAAAATAATAATAATAAAATTTTAGTGAGTCTCCGATATTTATATGAATTTTAAAATGAAAATTGGAGAAAAATATATTAAGTATATAAAGCAAAATGCTCAAGTTTTCTCTCATGATAATATTAGATGCATAAATTATAGAAACTTTACTTAACTTTATTTAAAAAAAGAATATTACATAAATTAGTACGCATGTGTGTCATTGTACAATATGATATTCCTGTGGCTGCTGATCCAAAATAAAAAAATAAACATTTACCTGTGGCTCCTTGCAATTATTGAAAATGTACTTCAATTTATTTAAAAAGGAACATTACATGAATTAGTGCGCATGTATGATGTATCATTGTACAATATAATATTCCCTGTGGCTGCTAATCCCAAAAAAGAAAAACATTTATCTGTGGCTGCTCGCATTGAAAATGTACTTAAATTTATTTAAAAAGGAATATTTATATTATGTGTGCTGGCAAAAAAACTATAATATATTGAGGGGCCACTGGGTTCTTCTTTCACACACACACGACTATTTAAATGAGTTAGATTCGAATATTCTTAAAAAAAAACCCAATTCCTGACGAAATTAGCCACAAAATTAGTTTTTGTGACTAATTCTGCCATAAAAATTTCCCTGCAAAATTAGCCACGAAAAGTTATCCAATAGCTAATTCCGTTGCTCATTTCTTAGCGAATAATTTAGCCACAGAATTTTTCGTGACAAATTCTTTTGTTAATTTCATACAGAGTATTTTCAGCCATAAAATTTTTTTCGTGATTAATTTCTATGGCAAATTCCATTGGTGATTCTGCCTCTAAGATTAAAAATTATTGCTTTGTAATAAATTTTTATATGAAAGATAATATCTTTGTAAAAATAAAAATTATGATATTAATAGTTATAGGTCTTGGGGATGAGCCCTTCAATACTAATTGATTGAGAGAGTTCATCTTTTAGTTTTTTCCTAGATGATGATGTTTTCCATGATTTTTGTAACACCCCACTTTTTATTCAGTAATACTCCTTATATATTTGTAACATTAAAAGGAATGAAATTGTGAATTTTGGAATACTTGTAATAACAAAAACACCCTTATTTGAGGTTACACAAAATTTGGATTAAAACAAAACATAAAGTGCAATTTTTGTCTTCCAAAAAACCCATTATTGAAGCCTAACATAATGGATGAAAGAACACAAGTCTTGGTGATGGAGGAGCATGGCAAGATGGAGGAGGAGCTCCAAAGGAAGAGGAAGGCATGAAGATGGAAGCCCAAGCTCAAGTATGGAAGTCCAATGTCCCAAAAGATCCATTACAAAGCATTGGAGGCCCAATGACAAGAGCAAGGACTAAAGCTATGAAGGAGGCCTTGAATTGTTTGATAAGAGAGCTTAAAGAGTTGGAGCCCATTTATTTGGAAGAGGCATCCTTTAATATACCCAACAAGAACCCAAGAATGGTGATCACATTGCTTGAAGCCCAACAAGATGAAGTACAAGGCCCAAGTGGAGTCCAAATTGAAGAATTCACTTAAAATACTATGTGACAAGCATGTGCCTTGAAGGAGGATCATAAGTGACGTCCAAGACACCTCAAGAAGCATCTAGAAGGCGTCCTTATGCAGCAAATAAGAATTAATTTCGTTTTTATTTGTTTCTTTTTTTTTTATTTGCATTAAATAAGGCCTTTGGTCAAAGATTGCTCATGAAGACTTTGTTTTATTTCCTATTTTTTAGGTAGCTAACTTAGTCTTGAAGAATAAGTAATTTCCTAATTCCTTTAGGCTTGAATGGTGTCAACCAAGACAATCAATCATCATTAAGGCATCATTATTGCATTCATGACTAGGTTTTCAAACTCTAGAGTGTTTTTTTTGTGGCCTTTATATATGGCTGCGTTTTTGTACTGCATTATCAGACTTAAATGATAATTGAAAGTTTTATTTCTCTTGTGTGAGCTTTGCTTGCATATCGTATTCTCGTGCGGATACTCCGACTGTATCAAGGATTGATCATCCTTGTGGTGTCTTGTGGCTACGGTTGTAAGAGACAGGTTTTCTTAAAATTCTACCTTTGATCATCCGTCCCGTTAGTGTTTTCATACTTGTTTTCTAGCCGGTCCGTTACCCTCATCATATCACTTGGCCAAAATTTATTGTGATTTCTGCCTAAGAAGAGTAAAAAGAAGAATGCCCAATTTAATAAAAAAAATGTATGGGTAAAATGGTCATTTAGCAAATAAAAATTTAAAAGTTAATATTTTCTTCTTTTTCCATAGCCTTGGACGTCCAAATGAGGAAGTTAGAAGGGAAATGGATATTTAAAATATCATCATGCCAAAAATGAAGCATTTTACACTAAGGACAAATTGAGTGAAAACCTAAAAAATTGTGGGTAAATTAAAAGTCATATTTTGCAACTAAAAAAAAATATGTGTGGAGGAGAAATTAAGTTAATTGAAGAGCATATTTTTTGGCCATTTGCAAAGTGCTTTTCGGCCAAGTATTGGCCAAGGGAAAAAGAGATGATCAATTTAAAAGAGCATGTGATTATTGGAATAAATAACATAAAGAAAGGAGATTGTAGGATATTTTTTTTTACAAAAGCTCTTCTCTTCCCATTTGAGCTCATCTTCGGCCAGCATTTCAAGAACCCACAGAGAGAGAGAGAGAGAGAGAGAGAGAGAGAGAGAGAGAGAGAGAGAGAGAGAGAGAGAGAGAGAGAGAGAGAGAGAGAGAGAGAGGAAAATTGTGAAAATTGTCATGATGAAAATGATGCAATTTCATTAGATCATTCTCATATGAAAAGGTTCGCAAATCCAATAATCGTAAATTCCATTGACTACAACAACTAGAAAGAATAATATGATAAAGGAGGAAGACCTTGTGGGGAAGAGCTCCTTGAGGTTTAAATAGTCGAGTTTAATTAGAGATTTATGAAAATGTACTTTAAATAAGAGTAGTTAGGAAAATTAAAGAGTAGTTGGGAAAGAAATCATTTAAAAGGGTTACACGACTGTTATTTCTTAAGAAACATTATTTTTATCATTCATACATTACGGTCAATATTTATAACCATTTTGTTTTTGTTTTCACTGATATAAGGTTGAAAGACAAATCATTTATAAGTATTATATGACGGTTGTTTCATAAGAACCGTCATATTTGTTACTAAATATATGACGGTTAATAATTACAACCATTACGATTTTGTTTTTGCGAATTCTATCTCTCAATATATGATGGTGCGTATATTCAAATGTTAAATTTTAGCGTTATATATTCTTACGTAATCTTTATTTCGTCATACATGACATTTATTTACTATAATTGTTATTTGTTAAGCATCATATATGTACAATTATGTAGTATTGTCAACTGTTTGTTTAGAATCCCGCAATTCAATTGAAAATACCTTATATATAGGCACAAAGAGAGTTCTTCATTCGATCTTTTTATTAGTAACAACAACTACTCAATACTCAAAACAAACTGTTGGTTAAATTAATTAGTTAAAAGCAAAAAATTTGCAAGAGATATACTTTTTTCCGCTAAATATACCCTTATCTATAAAGATAATAAGTGGGAGAAAGAATGAGTAGGAAAGAAAATGAGAGAGACAAGTTATTATTGAAGGTAAAAATAGAAGAAGTGTATTAAACTTTTAGATAAAATGAAATTGTTGCTTATATAGATGACCAATTCTATAAGAAAGATTGTTACTAATAAATCTCATAAGAGGGAGTAGAATCATGAGCAATTAATGAAAGAGTCAATGTGCTTCATATTTTTGAATAAAGAAAAGAGGGATACATACATATTACTTGGCTAGTGTGTAGTTTTATTTATTTATTTATTTGCCGGAGCCAGTGTGAAGTTTTAGCCAAGATAGTGATTTAAAGTAATCAAGAAAAATAAAATTTTCCCTATCTTCTTGGGAACATAGGTACTAGCACTTCTATTAAAATCTGGGGAGACAATTGGGTGCCAAACGTTGATTTTCCCAAAAAGCCTGAGGATAATCATGATTACATTATGCAACATAGTAGAATCAGGATCATATTGTCAATTAATGGTAGCTGTAACCATTTCCCTTCCCCTGATTTGCTTCCTGATGATATTACGTAACACCCCAAATTTTATATTCACAAAAAATATATTATAATTAATTGAGAAATTCACTAAAATAGTGAATATTCATGAATTTAGATCTTGTAAATTTTGAAATATTCATATTCATAAGGAAATGGGCAAATTAATTCAAAAATTGAATTAAATTACAAAGGCGATAGCAAAATCATAATTTTGTCAATTTAGCCCAAGATTAATTGTTTTCCAATTAATTGGAGTTAATTTCAATTAATCAAGAAAAATAAAGAAAAATGCATAATGGGATTATTCTTGGTAGAATAAATCAAGAATTGAGAAATTAAGGGGGGATTATACATAAAATCAATTGTGTGAATTATGGCATTGTGCACAACAATTTTCTCTCCTCTTCCTCTCTAATTTTCGTCCAACATGAAAGAAAGAGGGGAAAAATTAATTGATACATGATCACATGTCACAAGTAGAAGGAAATCATGACCAAGATTGAGTGTACACAAAAATGGAATAATGGTGTAGTGCACGATGATGGAAGCTTGAATGAAGAAATAAGAAACATGATGGCATAGTTGAGTGATGTGTTAGATTTAATGTTGAATGCATGATGGAGGGATAAGTTTAAGTAGAGGAATGAAATACTTGATTGCTTAGAAGAGGACAAACTTGATTACATGGAAGGGAGCTTGTTTGACTTGTAAGAGGAGAAGGGGGGACGGATTTTTAGGAGCGAGCAAGAGGAAGCAAGACATAAGGTAAGAGTTGTTTCCAAGTGATTTAAGCTTCCTATCTTGTGTAAGTTCATTCTCTAATCCCTTGTCCTTCATGGAAATCATGGTTTAGCAAGCTAATCTTCAAGGTTGAGAAGAGAGAGAGTGTAACCCCCTCCGTAATTATATCCGAAATACGCGATTAAAATGAAATAGAGACCAATAATAATCAAAATTCATTTACATTCCCATCCTTAAGATAGGATTTTCACAAATTTCTTTAACAAACACTTTAACCTAGTCTCACATTCATATTTTGAATACAATTACTTCATGAAGATAAACTACATTCATATAAATATCAGAGTGCACAATAATAATACCGGCAATCCCAGGATCATATCTTCACTAAAGATATATAGGCACATACGCCTTTTACAATTTCTCAAATGGGGATTACACAAATTTCAATCCAAATACATATCTAAATACACCTCCGCAACATATACAATCATATATCTATCCTAACATATACAACTCTAAATACATCCAAATCAACTACCATTATCCCAAATAGCAATGATAACCAACTACCAAATCCAAATGCCCATAAGGGATTCTCGCCGCCCCTAGTCACTTGCTTCTTTCTCGAGCCACTTGTCCTGTCTAAAATGTTGGTAGGTGAGGGTGAGATTCTAGAGAATCCCAGCAGGAAACAGATACCAATATGCATGCAAGATAAGTGTTTAATGTATGACATGTTTGCATCACAATAACTCATGCTCACATAATGATATATCTGCATGCTCAATGTTTCAACAACATACTCATAACCATAGCATAAATAGAAACAAAGCTTCAATCATTCATATATGTTTCACATAATCAAGCAAAGCAATAACATGCATCAATACACAAACACAAATATCAATACATGCAGGAGAGGTAAGTTCCCTACTCGTTTTCTTTCCACGTATGCTCCAGCATTGGCTACTCACGATCCGAGCGGATATCAAACCATAATCAGGGCGAATACCCAACCCTATAACCAAATCAAGGACATAGGATCATTCTCTTTTCCAAATTCTCATTTTCATAACACTTAAAGTTGGTTACCATTCATGACCTTTAGGTGGCTATAATAAGGTCAATGAAAGCCTAAAGGATTGGGAAGTACTAGGTTGGAAATCACTTTTAAAAATCCCAAAATGCTGAAAATGGGGGTTGGCTACAGCCAAGAATCCTCTCGCTACAGCCAAAATGTGCACAGAAGGTTTTTGGCTGCAGCCAAGAATTTCTGGCTGCGGCCAAAAAGTGCACAGAAACTTTTGCACTGCAGCCAAGGCAACTTCAAAAATTCATAATTAATTTTAGAAAAATCAAAATGAGGTGATCCCAAAGCTCATTGAAATCTATTTTAGTCCTGTTCATAGAAAAAAGCTATTACTAGAAATCACCACAAAAATACAGAATTCCCCAAAATCCACTACTGCCCCAAAACAGTGTTCAGTTTCAATCCCAAACTTTGGACAATCATATCTCCTAGAATACTAAACAAAATGACACAAAATATATGTCTATTTTGAAGCTTGGGATGTGAAATTTAAGACTAGGAAGTTTCAGAATTTTCCAACATCATTTGGTCATTCAAAACGTTATTGTAAACTGACTGCCCAGACAGAGTTCACACAAGACAGATTTTCCAACTTTTCTACCAAAGTGTCCAATGACTCCAAAATCATTAACCAAACCTATTCACATATAATTTTCCACAAGGAACACAATGGAAGCCTCAAAATGACCAAAATCACAACCCATTTACATGCCCTGTTTTGCCCAAAGCACAAAACCAACACGAAAGGTGTCAAACTTCACATTTAAGCTTCAATGCAATTCTATCAATTCAAAACACTAAACAAGGCACCATTTCCATAACAATAACATACCATACTCCCCCATGATCCTAAATCACGAAAATTAGGGAAAAAATTTCAGAAATTCAAGGCCCAACCAATGGCCACAAAACTTATATGAAAATGAAGCTTTCACTCACCTCAACAACTTTCCCCAAGGCACTTCATGATTCTCCAACTTGTAGATTTTTGTGATTCCTCAAATCACCACCAATGGAGAAACTACAACCATCAAATTGAAGCTCTCACTCCAAGGAACAACTTTATAGAAGGAACTTTTGGCATTAGAGGTCAAGATCATACCTTTTTCACAAGCTTTCCTTCCTCCTTTTCCTTCAACAATGGCAAAAATGAAGAGAGATGAGAGAGATGAGAGTGATGATGATGAAGCACAGAAAATTCTGCCCCCTAGCCCATACTATGCGTACAAAAGAGAGGGAGAGGGAGAGAAAATAATAAACAATGGCCATTTGACTTTTCCAACAACTCACATCATCATATAAGCTTGCCAAGTGTCTCAAATCTATTGGCTCTCATAAAGTAAGTAACCAAATTAGTTACTCTAATCCCTCCATCAGCCATTTTAATTTCACATCTCATACCCTCTTAATTAGTAATTAATCTCTTCCATTAATCACTAATTTAGAGCCATTCTTTCAATTTTTCCAACAATTATGGCATATTAATTAAAATTGCCATACAACACATAATTATTCCACTTTAACTCCATGATTATCCTCAATACTATCATTAGCCCTTAATTGAAAATTTGGGGCGTTACAAAGAGGACGTCCTAGAGAGAGAAACATCAAGGATCAAGAGGTAATCTCCAAAATCTCACTTCTTAGTGTATTGAAGTTATTGTTGGTGATTGTTGTTTGGTTTATGTGATTTTTGGTTGAGTTGTAAAATTGGAAAAGCCATGACCCTAAGGGGTTATGCTGCCCAAAATCCTTTAAATCATGGTTAAGAAGTTTTTAAGTAAGTTAATCAAGGCTTAGAAGTGGAAAAGTACAAGTTTTGGGAGTTAAAACACAAAACCTCATTTTTTCTATTTTCCCTTCAATATTTTGGCCAGGACCAGAAATGGTAGTAGGAGTTGAATTTTCATGAAATAAATGGTTTCATTGAACTCAGTGCGCAAAAATAGGTGGGGTTACAGTTGGACACTTTTTCGGTAGAGGCCGAAAAGACATAATTACAAAAATGCCACTAGAATCTCTAAATAGGGGTTGTCAAGGGCATTTCCGTAATTTGACACTGAATTTGGTGATTTCGAGTCTGGAAATGGATTCCTTGGGTGAAAATAAGTCAAAATAGCTTTGGTCAAAATTTTGGGAAAACGTGCCATCGGGCCAGGTACAGTAGGGCCGGGCCAGGGTCCCGGGGGCATTTTAGTAAATTTTCATTATAGATTAATATAACCACAAGAGACACTATGGAAGAGTCTAAAATGATACTTAGATAGGTTATGACCTATTTCTTGTACATTTAATATTTTAGGACCGAGTCGAAAGCCGGAGCGACACTTTTTACGAGACATCGTTAAACAAAGGATTATAAAGCGTTGATGTAGGGATATTATTCTTTATACACTATGCCATAAGTTATATGATTGTATGGATGCCATTATTTTGTAAATGCATTTTATTAATCAACATGATTTGCTTAGAGAGGGGCAGTTAGTGCCAGAAGTGCACTTACACTGGGAGTTGGCAGAAGTCTAACCAGTGTAAATTGTGAGGTTGGACCCTACTCATGTATACATGACGATGATGTGTTTATATTGTTCATTAATTTGTGCATACCTTGGCGCATGACATATTTACTTTTCGCATTTTCTCTGAACGATATTATGTCTCTACTGGGATTCTTCGGAATCTGACCCTATTTTTAAACAAATACCTCAGCGGGTACCAGTGGGGCAAAGGGAAAAGATGTAGACATCGGAAAGTGAACAGCACGTGTCTCGAGGCGAGGATAAGATCGTGGTCATAATTAGTCTATGTTTTGATATTTTGGTGAAATTTGTAAATATTAAGTTTCCGCTGTATTTTCTGTTTTCCGTCAACGAATGATAACGAAATTGTAAATGAATATTTTTATCAGTATAATTGTACTTTTCTGTATGCCCATTGAATTCCGTCTTTATTACTCTTTAAATATCGAAATAGAAACGGGTGTTGACATATTATTTTTGAAATAATTAAATATTCCTATCCCTCCTAATGGTATATTTATATGATAAACTCATTTGGATCCCTCCTAATTAAAAATGGTACGTGCGTATGCTGTGAAACTCGGTTACACAAAAGAGTAAAATATCAATCGAACTCCCAGGAGCAAAGCTGGCTAGTTCGTCTTGTACATATATGATTTTTAATACTTTTTTAGAATAATGCAAAATATATACTTATTAAATATTTTATCTACATATATCAAATTTATAAGGATATAGTCAAAAGCTTATACTTGTATATGTAATGTATTAATGTAATTTTAATCCCATTGAATCATGTATGTATACCAAGCCATATGCTTCACTACAAAAAAAACAGCGTATTACTCACGAAAATTACCCTCGGAATTCCGTTTCTGAAATCAAATCACCGAAGGATCACCGACAGAATTTTTTCCGTCTCTAAAAAATCCGTGGCAAATTGATTTGCCGACAGATTACCCACGGAAAAAATTCTGTGGGTAATTACCGACGGAAAAAATTCCGTGGGTAATTACCGACGGAATTTACCCACGAAAAAAATTCCATCGGTGATACCCATGGAATTTACCCATGGAAAATTTTCCGTGGGTAATTACTCACGGAAGTTTTTCATGGGTAATTTGTCGGTAATTTAATATTATTTTTTTTAAAAAAATCCACATGGTTACCTTAAAAGAGGTCACGTTGCCGAAAGCCCCTCACCGCCTGCCCCCGCATCTGGCCCCGGCGGCCCCTGAGTAAGAACCACGTGTCTCTCTAACCTTGCGCCATGTGTTTCTGTGAGATAATTGTTGCATTTTGTGACAAAGGTGGGATTTGAACCTTGGACCTTTGGTATGTGTTTTAATGCCTTTATCAATTGAGTTACTTTAACTTTGCGTTATTTATTCACGTAATAATATATATAATATAATAATTAGAACACAAATATAATATTAAGATAAATATATATATATATAATTAAATATATATTTATATATAATTATATTTTTCATTTTTTATAATATAAAATATAAAATTTTTTAATTTCTAATTTCGTTTAAATATTTAATATTAATATAAATATATATAATATTACATATATATAAATAATTATATATTTATTTTTTATAATATAAATTTAAAAAATTTTAATTTCTTATTTCATTTAAATATTTAATATTAATATAAATATATATAATATTAAATATATATTTATATATAATTATATATTTTGTTTTTATGATATAAATTTTAAAATTTTTAATTTTTTATTTCATTTAAAATTTTTATTATTAATATTATATATATTTAATATATTATATTAAATATTAATTTTATTATATTTAAATTTTTATTTGTTATAGATTATTTTTATTATTTTATATAAATTATTAAAAGATAATAAAAAAATTATTAGTTTTACTGACGGATTACCCACGGAATTCTGTTGGTAATTTCTCCTTAAAATTACCCACGGAATTTCATGGGTAAGGCGTGAGTAATTACCGACAGAAAAAATTCTGTGGATAATCCGTCAGTATTTACCAATATAACTTTGTCCATTGGTAATTAGAGACGCTTTACCCATGGAATTCCATGGGTAAGGTGTGGGTAATTACCGACGGATTACAGACGAACAATCCATCGGTAAACCGTCAGAAATTACAGATGGAAATAATTCCGTGGGTAATTAATAATATGTTTTTTTGTAGTGCTTTATGATCCCGACTTGGAATCATAAAATAGGAAGATTAAAAAAATTTCTTTTAACACTAAATATATGTATGTATATATAATTATCCAATAGTTCTCTCCTTCTTTATTAAAGGATTCTCTATTTTAAGTAAGGAACCGTAAAATTATAAATTTTTTTTTAATTTTATTTTTTTATTATATTTTTATAGCCAACAACTTTCGAAAAACCGTGTCTTTGCAGCGAAATCTTGTTAACAAATAACCACTAAGGAATAGACTACACTGGAGGCAACACTGATGTTAGGAGATCAATAAGCTGTTGGTTGAGATAATAAGCCGCCTCACCTCATAAAAAGGAGAACACAAGTTTAAATTGGAAGGGACAAAAACTCTTTACATTGCCTCAAATGGGGAATTTCTTGATCAAATTAAGAAAAACACTGATGCAAGTAGGAGATGAGGATGATATGGCGACAATGTTCTTTCTATTTTCTAACGTTTGCTTATTATTAGAAATTACATATATATATATATATATATATATATATATATATATATATATATATATATATATATATATATATATATATATATATATATATATATATATATATATATATATATATTTATTCAACAATTACTATATTTTGAGTCCTTCATGGCTTCCTGGATCTGAAGTCCTTTTGTTTAAGAAAACATGCCATGGTCCGGACAATTCTTTAATTCTTCTGTGTATTGACAACACAGGTAACTGTCGTTGAACGAGTAGTATGATAATTAATTCCAGGCTTAAGTGTTTAGAAGCTTAATTATTGACGCATTTTAAAATACAAAGATAAGGTATGGCTAATTTAATTTGTTGCAGGTAATTAATAATAATGAGATCGCACCAAAGGTTTTGTTCAAGTGAGCCGGCTTCTTCATTTTGAATCTTCTCCTAATTAAATTTAATTTATTTCTTGGGGACATTAATTAAGGTGTATTCAACATTTTGAAGTGATTTTTCAAGTACATCTAATATTGGATCTAAAGTATTTTATTGTGCGTCCAACACACTCAAGTATTTTTTCAGATGCCTCCCTCCAGTACTATAAAGTTTTTTTTTTTTTGTTTTTCGGTTTTAGCACCTTGAAGTATTTTTCAGGTGTTTGATGCATCAAGCATTAGATACAAAAATACTTTAGGGTGCTGGACAATTAATTTTCCACTTCTCCTCCTCCACAATTTCTTGATGAAATCATATCAATCACTGCATCTTGCAACGGATTGCTTCTTTGTCAATACCTCAGACAAAGTTCTTCAAAAAGACAATATTTTATTTAAGGGATAAAGGCTATTTTTGCCCTGGAAGTATACCGTTAGGGCAAATTCTACCCCGGAAGTATTTTTTGGGCCAATTTTGCCCTGGGAGTTTTAAATTTGGAACAATTTTGCCCTTACGTTAGTTGACCATTAGTAGGAGTAAATTTGATCCAAATTTGAAACTTTAGGGGCAAAATTGCACCTTAATCCAATGATCGTTACTCTGGTGCATCGGACACTGCTCTTCCAGCCATTGGACCCTACCTCCGGCTGAGCCAAGGTGCGCAGGCTGTTAAACAGAAAAGAGAACTCTTTCTGAGGCCCCTGCCGAGATCTCCGGACTCACTAACATTATTGTTAGCTGTCACATCCCAGTTCAAGAATTTTGACCCAATTCTCTTTCGAAGTACGCGTGCTGCACGATATCAGACAGGCTTCCCCCGTCTCTTAAGATTGACTAACTCATGTGCAAGTATCGTTCACATGGAACATTTCCTCTCTTCGGCTTTCAAAGTTCTCATTTGAATATTTGTTACTACTATCAGATGGGCTTCCCCCGACGGCCGGGTATAGGTCGCATACTTCAGCGCTCGGGCGGAGCGGCCATCGATGCAGATCTTGGTGGTAGTAGCAAATATTCAAATGAGAACTTTGAAGGCCGAAGAGGGGAAATGTTCCATGTGAAAGGTACTTGCACAAAAGTTAGTCGATCCTAAGAGACGGGGGAATCTCGTACTTCAAAAGGGAATTGGGTTAAAATTCCTAAATCGGGACATGGCAATTGACAGTAACGTTAGTGAGTCCGGTGACGTCGATAGGGGCCTCGGGAAGAGTTCTCTTGTTTGTATAACAGCCTGCACTCCTTGCCTTAGTCAGAGGTAGGGTCTAGCGACTGAAAGAGCAATGTTCGATGCGCTCGAGTAACGGTCATTGGGCTAAGGTGCAATTTTGCCTCGGAAGTTTCAAATTTGGAGCAAATTTGCTCCTACTAACGGTCAACTAACAGTCAACCAACCCCAGCTAACGGTCAACAAACGGAAGGGCAAAATTGTTCCAAATTTAAAGTTTTCGGGGCAAAATTGGCCCCAAAAATACTTTTGGGGCAGAATTGGCCCTAACGGTATACTTCCGACGCAAAAAGAGCCTTTATCCCTTTATTTAATTGTTGATGACAGAATAATTCTTGTGGTTGGACTAAGAATTTGATTCTTTCCCCTTCAACGTGTGTTTCTATTTAGAGGGCAATTATGCTATTTAATTGCCCCTTCAGCCGATGCAGTCATATGAAATTAGAGGGCAATTATGCTATTTAATTTACATGACATTCATCATGCTTGAGAAGTCATTCTAGAAAAAGAGGCTTGCAAAGAGTAGCCGGCATTCAAGTTTCTAGTGGCACAGTAGGAGAAGTGGAAAAGTTCATTTTATTTTTATTTTATATGTACTTTTATAATCTAAAATTTTAAAGAGTCATTTTGCATTTAGTAGATAATTGCGAAGAAGATTTGAAGTATCTCTTAGATGTTTCAAATTATCCAAATGATCATTCATATCTATCACTTACTCCGTCTCTTATTAATTTTAAAGTATTTGAATTAGTCTGCCACCTCTTATAATATTTACGTTGGATTTGGCTGAACATTAAATGCATTTTTCTCTAATTCACCTTAATTTATATTTTATCTCTCATTATCTTTTTTCCCTACATTATCTCTCATCTTTTTTCTTATTCTTACCTAGCTAACAAATACATTTTTTTTAATTCCTAGATATTTATTAATTTTAATTAAATTTACTAGCCTTCTCAACTTCACCCATTAAAAACTTTCTTTTTTAAGAAAATGAAAAAGACTTCCAACGATCTATATTGTTTTTCAATTTTCAAAAATAAAAAGTTTATTTTTTTAAGAAAATGGAAAAAATATATTGTTATCCTTCTATTTTTTTTTCCTAAGAGACTAGAGGTATCAAAGTCTAAGCTAATTTCTTTCAAGTTATGGAAGACAAAGCATAGTTATTCTTCATTGCAATCACTACTGGAAAAATCACTTTTAAGACTGGTTAAAAAAGACATTTTAGACCGGTTTTGGATCTAGTCTTGATACAGCCGGCCTAAAAAGTCTGCTATCTTTTAGATCGGTTATGGAACCGGTCTTAAAAAAATATGAGTTACATGCTAATGGGCTTTATGTCAACATTTCATGTAGATAAGGCCTTAAGCAAATATGCCTTAAAAGTCAACTTTTTGAAAATTTAATAATTAGAGTAAAGTGAAGGGATGAATGCATGAGTTATAAAACACATTTCTCTTCCCTTCCATGCTCATAAACCGTCAGCCTTAGCTTAAATGTGAGAGAGAGCGAGAGAGAGAGAGAGAGAGAGAGAGAGAGAGAGAGAGAGAGAGAGAGAGCTTGGTGATCTTAGAGAGAAGGAGGTGCAAAAGTCGCAAGGTAAGTTGATTTCTTCAGTAATTTAGCTCCTAACTTGTATAATCCTTCCTCTAAGCTACTCCTTTCATGATTTAAGGTGTTCTTGAAGCAAATCTTTGGGGTTTGTGGGAGTTAGGGTTCTGCCAAGAAAGGAAGAGCCAGAAGAAAGCAAAGGTGACTTCCTAAACTTCAAATTATTGTTGTTGTCTGCTGTGGTTGGTTTAATCGGTGAATATATGGTTGATTTATGTGATTTGTGAATTTGGGAGAATGATGGACCCTAGTTGTCATGCTACCCAATTTGGTCTAAATCAGGTTGGGAATGTAATTAAATAGTCAATAAAGTGATTAGGAGTAGAAAGAAGCAAGTTTGCGGAGTCAGAACTCAAAAACCCCAATTTTTCCTAGAGTATTGTAAGTTTGGCCGAAGCCAAAATAGGGGGTTAGGGCTGGATTTTTGATAATCTGATGATTCCATTGTGTTTAGGAGGGAAAATTAGGTGGGGTTACAGTTGATCACTTTTTCAAAAAAGCCCTAGAAATTAAAATGACCAAAACTCCCCCAAAACCCTAAATTAGGGGCTTTCAAGGGCATTTTTATCTTTTGGTACTGAATTTGATGATTTTGAGGCTGGAAATGGATTGCTTGGGTGAATATATGTTAGTATAACCTGGGTCAAAATTTTGCAAAATGTACGGTTGGACCGGGTAAGGCCGGGCCGGGCCGGGCTGGGTCCCAGGGGGATTTTGTTAATTTTTCAATATAGACTTATATAACCACTAGAAACACTATGAAAGTGTCTAAAGTGATACTTGAATGGGTTTTAACCTAATTTGTATATATTTGAAATTTTAGGACCGAGTTGAGAGCAGAGTCATTGGCATGAACTTGGAGGCACGCTTTACGAGGTGAAAAATGTAATATCCCAAAAATTTAATTAAGGGATTATGACTCCATAAGTGAATATGATTATTGTTAAATCAACACTTTTGGAGAATATGATATGAGCTGCGATTCGAATGTGTTCTAATTAGTACCTAGACCCTGTATTTAAGCTCAATTATGGATCAACATCTAAATTGAACTAAAATGGATGAGGAGAATGTGTTTGGTGGTGGTTCAAGAAGAATTATCACAATTAGGGGCAAAATGGGAAATTAGCTGATCAATTGGTCAGTTATTGAAGATGGAACTCATTGGTAACTTAAAGACCAATGGTTGAGATTGATTTGTGAAAGAAATTAAAGGGTGGAATCAAGTGTGTGTGTGTTTATGTGAAGTCATGTGAGATGGAATAGGAGGATGACAAGTGGCAACTTGTGAGCCTTAGAACTTGATCAAATGTTCAAAGTGTTTTTCTCTTCCCTCTTCTTTGTTTTAAGTCGGCCATGAGTGTATTAAGGGGCCAAAATCTGATTCCTTTTCATCTCATCTCTCTCTCTTCCAAGCCACCATTTTCGTCTAAGGTAAGGGTGGAAAGAGAAAGTTCAAGGTGAGTTTTTGGCTTGGTAGATGTCTTCTTTAGCTTAAATACCTTCTATAATGTTGTTCATAGTGATGAGAGCTTCATCTCTTTGGTTTTAGATTTTTGAAAGAAGGTGTTTGAGGGCTTGAAGAATTTGGAAAGTTGAGGAATCTAAGAATTGGCATTGGGAAGAGGAAGATGTGAGTATTTATAACATTTTGATATAAGGTTTGTGATTTGTAGATGAGTTTTGTGCATTGTGAATTTTGCCCTGATTTTATGGTATTTTCATGTGGAATGTAAATGGTGGAATTGGATGTTGTTTTATAATGAAAATGGTGTCATGTTGTGGTATTTAATCATTGGAATTGGTTTGAATTGGATTTGACACATTGGTTGCAAAACTGGAAAATCTGTCCTTTGAATGTCTGTTCTGGGCAATTTATTTGTGTTAGCGTTTTGAATAGGCAAATGATGTCAGAAAATTCTGAAACTTTCCACTCTTAAATTCACATTCCAAGCTTTAAAATGGACATACAATTTGTGCCATTTCGTTTTTTTAGCTGGGAGTTATGGTTGTCCAAAGTTTGTGATTGAAACTGAACTCTGTTTTGGAGCAGTGGTGGATTTTGTATAATTCTGGAATTTTGTGGTGATTTATGGTAATGGTCCATATTTTTCCTATAAAGAGGACATAAATACCTTTCATTTGGCTTTGGAATCACCTTATTTCAATTTTTTTGGAAATAGTTATAATTTTTGGAATTTCAGCCAAGAAACAGGATTTTTGTGGCTGCGGCCAGCGGGTTCTGGGCCCCTGCCCAAATGTTTCTGATATGTTTTTGGCAGTGACCAGTGGATTTGTGGGCTGCAACCAACCCCAAAAAAGAAAAGACATTTTGGACTTCCGAAGATGGTTTTTGGTATAGTTGTTTCCCAACCCGTTAGGCATGTGTTTAGGCTCATAAAAGCCACCTAAAGAGCTTAAATGACAACCAATCCTAAGTGTTTTGGAGTTAAGAACTTAGATTAAAGAATGACACTACTGTTAGGATCGGCAGGTACAACAGAAGAATTTTAAAAATTTTCACTGATCCTAATCGAGGATCTATCAACGGCGTTTAAACCAAGTTGGAAGGATTCATACCTTTTGATGATTCAGAGTTTTCACGATCTCTAGGAGCCAACACGTCAGGTCCGCTCCCTCTACCGGTATCCACACGAATGTTCTCCAATCGAGACTGCATGTTAACGCCTCTAATGTCTCCTAGGGTTTCACTTGCGGCTCTCAATTCTCATGTATATCTCAGTATATCTGCTCGATCAAGTTTATAACCTATGAGGGCTATTTTTCAAATTTCAAAATTAATCATCATTAATTTCAAAATTAATTAACTATTAATTATCTTGATGAGCTAATTAAATAAATTCAGTTTAAATTAAATCTGTCCAACAGTTTTAATTTAACCTATTTATTTAATCCAAATAAAGAGCCATTAGATTTAATTTATCTTCATAAATTAAATATGAGATACTATATCTCTATCATGTTAGTTATTAAATTTAATATATCTTAATAAATTAAATTTAAACCTAACACAATATAATAATATCATATAATACACACACACACACACAAACACACACACACACACACATAATATGTATTTCGAAAATACATATCTATATAATATTATTAACGAATTTTTTATATTACATATATACATATACATATATATATATATATAACTATAAAATTCGTCCACCCTAATTAAACATTATCTCGTGTTGGGTCATTCTTGTGTGCAACCCTGTAGGCCCATATGAAGTTGGCAGTGGGCCAATAATTATACTAACCCACAAATCGCAAGCGGCCTCTAGCAAGACATCACGACTACCCAATTCATATGAGGATTGGTAACACGATGCAACCTATCATACAATCATGTCACGTCCCTTTTGTCACACGATATATCGGTCAAGGATGAGGCATGAATAATGTCATCTTCTTATTCCTGACCATTACTTTCTCGATTCCTGAGTAGCCTGACAATAGAAATGGAAACTCCTTTCCATTGTAGTATGGCCATACATTTCTCAGACTTACTCATCGAGGGGCCCAGTAATATCTCTCTACTAATGTGAAGGACAAATTCCATCTTGATCATTCATATTCCTCTATATGAAAAACCACCAAGCCCGATTATAGCCTTTATCATCACCCGGTCAAAGGTGACTTTTGACTAGTTCAAAGCTTAGTAACTCTCATGTAGGAATTCATGATGACCTTAGGTCAAAGGGCATTGTGACGTGGTTATACATGAGAAAAGCTTATGACTTGATCCATATAGCTTTCTCATAGTGGGTCGGTCCAGCACCTTGTGCTCTTACAAGTGCCTAAGACTTTGAATCATATCTCCATATCTTATCAAAGTCATACTGATCTTGTTTCATCTCTGCTCTCGCATAGATGACCGACCAGGGACATTTTAGGATAATCTTTATGAATTATCCAAGGATACAATTATCACAGTTAACATGCAAATAATATGATAACAGAATGGAGAAATTTTATTAAAATAATAATGTTCAAAGTATAATGATTGGCCCTTTGGGCATAATTTCCAACAACTACATCTTTGGTTTTGGTTTTAGGATTCAATATTTCCCTTCTCGTGAGTAATCGGTGCTGGAGCACGTACGAAAAGAATAAGGTAGTGACGCTTTCTCTTATATTGTATGTAATGTATGGTATGTATGCTTTATCATTGTTATGTGATCGTTGTGGATGTCACGCATCTTGTGGATCTTGTGACGTTGGTCACGCATCTTGTGTATCTTGAGACGTTGGTCACGCATCCGGTGGATCTTGTGACGTTGGTCATGCATCCGGTGGATCTTGTGACGTTGGTCACGCATCTTGTGTATCTTGTGACATTAGTCCCACATTTGGTGGATCTTGTGATGTCGATCACGCATCATGTGTATACAGCCGTGAGTGCTGTTGCTTGTGGCGTAGACCACGCATCATTGTGATTATTGTTGTTACTGTGGGGTGATAATTTACTTGCATGCTATGTGATTGCATATTGTATGAGTGATTTGTTACTAATGGGATTCTTTTGAATCTCATTATTTCCATTAACTAACCTTTTAGATAGGGCAAGTGGCTCAAAGGAAAAGCAGGCGACCAAGGGTGGGTAGTGCTCGATTTTAGTCTGTGGGTTGGTTGTTATTTTTGGATTGGGATTACTGTACATTTGTAAATATATTTTGGTTTTGGATGTAATTCCCTGAAGGGAAATCTGTAAGGGGCGAATATACCCCGTAAACCCTTTTAGTTATTATACAAGGACCCGAGGTTGCCGGGAATTTTGATTGTGCACTCTGATATTTTTGAATGCAACTTAATTGTATAGGTTAATTATATTCGAAATGTTAATGTGAGACCAGGTTAACAGATTGTCAAAGGAATTTTGAAAAACCCTGTCTTAAGGATGGGATTTTAAAAAATTTTTAAATTGATCATGGTCTCTAATCGTTCTTAATTATGCATTATCGATTTATAATTATAGTTTATAAGGCAAGGGGTTACATAAAATGTTTAAGGTAGGAAACTTACCTTATTTGCATGTATTTGATATCTTTGCTTGTGTAGTGATGTATGTGATTGCTTTACTTGATTGTGTAGAGCATATTTGAATAATGAAGCTCTGTTTATGTTTATACTATGACCATAGTTATGTTGCATGAAACATTATATTGAGTATGCAGAAATGTCATTATGAGACATACATCTAGTTAAAGCTAACATGTTATACACATAGCATTTATCATGCATGCATTATGGTATCTGTTTCCTACTAACAACTTAAACAGGTGAATACATAAGGTATGTAGAGATTAGAGAAGAGAGCTACACGAGAGGGCTGCAGTGGTGGAATGAAGATGGGAAGATGTTTCCATTTCATTGGGATGGGTTTAGACATCGTAGTAGCCCTATGCGGTTACATTGTTTGTAACTATACAATCTCTACGGGGAATTTTTGTAATCAGACACATATTATCAGTATATTCATGTTATTCTTGTGTTGCCCACCGAACTGTGTATCATTTTCACATAAATACTCTGAAAAAGGTGAAAAAAAGATTAAAGGTCTTACAGATTCATCTTCTACTACTGCTAATCACTCCGCTCTCATTGCAACTTCTGATGTAGTTGATGATCCATCTTGGTATTTTGACTCGGGAGCAACAAGTCATCTAACTCATGATGCTTGTAACATAGCTGAATCTTCAGCCTATAATGGTGTTGAGCAAGTTCACATTTGCGATGGTGCAGGTTTGTGCATTAAATCTATTGGCACTTCTCTTATTCATCATGACTTTGCTTCTCTTAAGCTAATGAATGTTTTACATGTCCCAAGTATTGTTAAGAACTTGATTTCACTTTACTCTGTTATGATAATAATGTTTCAGTTGAATTTGATTGTAAACAATGTTGCGTCCAAAACTAGCAAGATTCTATATCAATGCACTATAAAAAATGGGATGTGTCTTGCACTGGACCTCAAATTTAAGAAATCACCTTATCAAGTTTTTGAAGCTTGTTTTTCTGCTGTTGTTTCTTATAAGAGTTGTATTTCCAATTTGAATGTTGCATCCTATAATTCCTTTCAATGGTGGCATAATAGATTAGGACATCCATCCTCTCATGTTGTTGTATCTATTATAAAACTTTGTAATGTCTCTTTCAATAAAACAACTTTTACTGATTTTTGCAAAGCATGTGCAATGGGCAAATCACATAAACAACCATTTTCTAGATCAAAAAATATTTATTCTGCCCTTTTTACAATGATCTATTCTAACTTGTGGGGACCTTCACCTATCCAGACAAGAGAGGGTTATCTTTACTATATTCACTTTACCGATGCATATACTCGACATACATGGATTTATCCTTTGAAGCATAAGTATGAAGCATTTTCTGTTTTTCAGCAATTTCTAGCCTATGTTTCTACTCAGTTTCATGCTACTATTAAGGTGTTCCAATCCGATTGTGGTGGTGAATATCACAAATTCATCAAATATCTTGCTGATTGTGGTATTTTACATCATCAGAGTTGTCCACATGTTCATGAACAAAATGGCTTAGCTAAACGTAAGCATCATCACATATGTGAAGTTGGTCTTACTCTTCTTGCTCAAGCCTATTTACCAGTTAATGGGTTGATGCCTTTTCCATGGCTGTTTCACTCATTAGTGTTTTGCCGTCACTACTACAAAAAAAGGGTTTAGTGGCGCAGCTCTTGTGGCCCTTTTTTTAAAAAAACGCCAAAGATAATTATTTATTTTTTAAAATCAAGGTAATTTGAAAGCTTTGGCGCTTACAATTATAAATGTCATAGTAGACATTATCCTTGTATGACGCTTTCCTAAACAAGCGCCAACCAATATCTTCAATTATTTTTTTTAAAAAAAAAACAATAAGAAGCTTTGACGCTTCTTGTGAAAGCGCTAAAGCTTCTTATATTTTTCAAAAAAAATAAAGAAAAATAATAGAAAGCTTTGGTGCTTCCTAAGGAAGCGCCAAAGCATCCTATATTTTTTCCAAAAAAATAATATAATATGAAATTTAATATATTATTTCTTCTTTCTTTTTAATCTTCCTACAGCCTTACACATATGCTTGACAAAAGAAGTTTAATTTCTTTCTAACTGGTCACAAGTCCTTATAATATGCCTATTGTATTTGCATTAGGCTTTTTTTTTTTTTTTTAAAAATTTAAATTAAGTTTTTTTTTTTTAATTTGAGTCATCATACTGTTATACATTTATTATTGGTAAAGGTTTAATAGTTACAATAACACTATATGATATGTTTGCCATATTTTTTGCTCTTTCTTCCTATATATCCAATATTATCTTCTTGAATATATTATTGTCATTAGTATTAACTTGCACTTATAATAAAACATAAAAATGAGTGAGCTTCGTGAAGTTCATTAATTTTTTTTTTAAAAAGGCCACATTTTAAAAGAAATAACTAAAAAAAAAAAACAGGAAGCTTTGGCACTTCCTAATGAAGCGCCAAAGCTTCCATGTAGTAAATAAATTATAATAGGAAGCTTTGGCCCTTCCTAAGGAAGCGCCAAAGCTTCCCATGTAATTTTTTTTAAAACAAAAAAGATCAGTAAGCTTCGAATGTGTGTATCTATAAATTAAAGTAGCAACCTACCCAACTACAAAACATAAAGAAAGGACAAATTAAAGGAGGGTCACATGCAATGAAAATTGGTTTAGAAATAGAGTTTCTGCAGTTAATTAATTAATGTACATAAGTTCATTATCTCATATATACTTCATACAAAAATGATGATTCTATTTATAGATTTTTGTAGTAACTAGTCGCTATAAACTATTTCTTGTCATTATTTGTTATGTAAACTAGCCATTATGTAAAAGCATTTAATGTACTTATATATATAAAAAAAGTAACTTTAGCAATCGAATAAATTAAACAGAGACAGGCACTAATGTTAAAAGAAGCTATTTTTTGACTCTGAATTTTTATTTTACTTTATTATTTGAGTATGCCCAATCTGAACTTTTATTTTACTTTATTATTTGAGAATGTCCAAGATCAATCTCAAGGTTTTTTATTAATTATCTGAATATTTTTATTAATTAGTTCCTAAAAAAATATATAATTCATATATATGCTAGAACAAACAATGTTTCCAGTGATTCTTTCCTATTTTTTTTAAATAGGAAGCTATATATGGCCAAGGTTTTTTTTTAATAGTTGAAGCTTTGGCGCTTCCACAATTAAGCGCCAAAGCTTCAATCAATGTGCCAAGGCCACCCAAAAAAAAAAAAAAATTTAATTTGGTATTTTTTTTAAAAAAAAAATTTAAAGGAAGTTTTGGTGCTTTTTAAGGAAGCGCCAAAGCTTCCCTTTCTCATACCTTCTTTGGCACTTTTTATATAAGCGCCATAAAAGGTTATATAAATTTTTGAAATTTTTACCACCCGCCATTGTTATCCCGCCATTATCTCTTTCCTTCTTTTTTTTTTTCTATCGTCTCCACCCCTTTCTCTCTTTGACTGGTGACAAGTAGAAGCTTCTTTGGTCCCCTACTTTCTTTTTTTTTGTCTCCTCCTCGTGCACGTATTTTTAAACGTTTGTTCGCCACTTTCGTTGCAGTACAAAGCTTCCTCCCTTACATGTTCTTTTTCTTCTTGGCTGGTTGCAGTACATAACTTCCTCTCCCCACGTGTTTTTCTTCTTCTTGTGTCGGCCTCCTACAGAAGCTCTTGTAAGTGTGTTTTTTAAACATCTGATTCATGTTTTTTTTAGTTAAAATATGCATGACTCTTATACATTTGCTTATACTTTTCCATAGAAGTACATGTTGTCAACATTGAAAAGGTTGTTGTGAATGGCACTGATGAAATGGTCAAATTGGGTGGAAGTATTATAAATGCCACTGGTAGTTTAATAAATGATTATTTTGGAACCAATTAATTTAATAAACACAGGGTTGTATTTTTGCCGGCTTGTTATGGACCCAATTATTTTAACTATGATATGTAGTAGTGTTGGCAAATATGATTTATTTGGTTGTGAGTTGTGAAAAATTATGTAGATGCTGTGGG
This sequence comes from Inga laurina, assembly GCA_963855925.1. Taxonomy (NCBI): domain Eukaryota; kingdom Viridiplantae; phylum Streptophyta; class Magnoliopsida; order Fabales; family Fabaceae; genus Inga; species Inga laurina. The sequence goes on from OY979708.1 coordinate 61,080,731, forward strand.
ATTAATTGGTTGATTATTTGTAATTCAAGGAGTGTTTAATATTTTGGAAAACTTTAAATTTTGGAATGTTATGCTGCTGAATTTATTTTTTTAAAAAAATAAATAAAAAAAGATAATTGCAAGAGGCAAGCAATTGACCACTTATAAAAATATATTTAAGGTATAGATGGATCAAAAATGGATGTCATTTAATCGGTGCTCAAGAGAATATATAGATGAGGTGAAAGAGTTTATTAGATTTGTAAGCGAGCATATAAATGATCCTAACAAAATCCTGTGTCCTTGCTTATCTTGTTGTTATGAAAAACAGATTAGTTAATTTAGGCATGTAGCTTCTTTCTTGCCTATTATTGGTCATTGTGATACAATACATTTTGTAGTTGTTAAACATTATAATTATTCATTGTAGTTAATTATTTGTTTAGCATTACACCATCGTATTGTAATTTGCCTACTTGAAATATATGTTCAAGCAATTAGCTTATTTGCTTTTTTACATTACACCATCGTACAGGAAAAGAAATAATTAGAAAAATTATTTAAAAAAAAAAAATAGAAACCACCTTTGGCGCTTGGTTAAAAAGTGCCAAAGGAGGGGTCCTCACCCTCCTTTAGCGTTTGTTAAGCAAGCGCCAAAGGAGGTCCCCTCCTTTGGCACTTTTTAACCAAGAGCCAAAGACTCTCCTTTGGCGCTTAATAATCAAATGCCATAGGTATTTAATTTACATATTTAATTCAAAAAACTAATGTATGACGTTTCTATAAATTCAAAAGCGCCATAGGTATTTTTAATGACGTTGAAAGCTTTGACGTTTCTTAAGCGCCAAAGTATTCTTCAAAATAAGCGCCAAAAGACCCCTTTTTTGTTGTAGTGCGTCTACTTTGCTGAAAGGAAAAACACCATTTGGGACTCTTTTTCACAAGGTGCCTAACTATAGTAGAATAAGAGTGATTGGTTGCCCATGACTTCCACTCACTAGACCATATAATCTTCACAAATTTGATTATTATAAGTCTACTGAGTGTGCTTTTCTTGGTCCCAGCTTAGTGCATAAAGGCTTTAAATGCTTGTCATCTTCCGGCAGAATCTATATTTTGAAGAGGAAGGGAAGAGAGCAAGCAGAAGAGACAGCTCGGAGAAGAAATAACTATAACTTATTTGATCAATAATTCAAATCTGTGGTAAAATGAAAATCTAGAGTTACTTATAGGAAATAAGATAAATAATAAAAAATAATAGAATAATAATAAAGCTAATCCTAGAGAGTTAAATAATAAAATAACGATAATTAGAATAACCTAGAATTAGAAATAATAATAAAATATGAAACTACTCAAATATTGCTTCATCATATTTTCCCTCCCATATTCCATCACAAACACTATGGCTCAATTTACTTAACCTCACTTTCTCCTATTTCTTTCTAAATTGTGTTGGAATAATTTAAAATGAAAAGATGTGCTTTTTAGTAAAGTCATAAATTAAGGAATTTATGTGAAAAATCGTATATGGAGTTAAAGGTCATCAAGGTCATGTCATGTTTCTTTAGTTCTTAAAGACATATGTGAAAGGTTATAACAAATGGGAGCACATTTTGTGCTCTTTAGTTTGATGAGCAAAAATGTTCTCATCACTCATCTACATTGTTAGATTGATTTTGGATAATCCAGATTTAATGTAATGTAACTTTTATATTTTAAATAAATTTTTATTTTAATATATGTAAAATTTAAAATAAAAATAATTTCATAATTATCACTTCTTATAAAAATGAATTTATCATATAGAAAATCATAAATTAAAATTTTTAAATTTGGACCGTTGAGACTAAATTTAAATGGTTGAGATCTCATCAAGCGATGAGAAATTGGGTTCTCATCATTACTGCGATGAACACCGATCGTAGACCCAACCAAATGGGGAGCACATTTCTAACCAAATGTATGGAAATCATTGCTTGGTGAAAGGCTCTGTTGTATTTATAAGAAAACTCTACACAATATAAAAGTATAACTCTTCATATGTCTTGTTTATGAATTAACATATGGGATTCATGAATCTATGAAATTGTTATGATTTTTAATTAGAAATGTTGCTTCAAGAGGCATCACTTTTAGGCCTATAAATAACCATCACCATCAGTCCACTCAAACATAACATTGCATCACACAAAAAGAGATCAAATTCATTGTCTTTTTCCTTGAGTATACACAAAGATAAAGTCAAATTATTATTTTGTAAAAGCCATTGTTATTTTGGCTTGAGTATTTGGAGTGCAATTTGTTAGGATCAACATGCACAGCGGAAGAATTTTTAAACAAATTTTACCAATCCTAATCGAGAATCTATCAACAGCATTTAAATCGAGTTAGAAGGATTCATACCTTTTGATGATTCAGAGTTTTCACAATCTCTAGGAGCCAACACGTCAGATATGCTCCCTCTACTGGTATCCACACGAAAGCTCTCCAACCGAGACTGCATGCTAGCGCCTCTAATGTCTCCTAGGGTTTCCCTTGCGGCTCTCAATTCTCATGTGCATATCAATATATCTGCTCTATCAAGTTTATAATCTATGAGGGCTATTTTCAAATTTCAAAATTAATCATCATTAATTTCAAAATTAATTAACTATTAATTATCTTGATGAGCTAATTAAATAAATTCAATTTAAATTAAATCTGTCCAACAGTTTTAATTTAACCTATTTATTTAATCCAAATAAAAAGCCATTAGATTTAATTTATCTTCATAAATTAAATCTGAGATACTATATCTCTATCATGTTAGTTATTAAATTTAATATATCTTAATAAATTAAATTTAAAACTAACACAATATAATAATATCATATAATATATATACATATATATATATATAAGATATATATATATATATTGAAAATATATATCTATATAATATTATTAATGAATTATATATTATATATATATATATATATATATATAAATATAAAATTCGTCCACCCTAAATTAAACATTATCTAGTATTGGGCCATTCTTGTGTGGACCCTGTAGGCCCATATGAAGTTGGCAGTGAGCCAATAACTATACTAACCCAAAAGTTGCAAGCGGCCTCTAGCAAGACATTACGACTACCCAATTCATATGAGGATCGTTATCACGATGCAACCTGTCATACAACCATGTCACGTTCCTTTTGTCGCATGATATATTGATCAAGGATAAGGCATGGATAATGTCATTCTCTTGTTCCTGACCATTACTTGATTCTTGAGTAACCTGATAATAGAGACGGAAACTCTTTTCCATCATAGTATGGCCATACATTTCTCAGACTCACTCATCGAGGGGTCCAGTAATATGTGTCTCTACTAATGTGAGGAACAAATTCCATCTTGATTATTCATATTCCTCTGCATGAAAAACCACCAAGCCCGATCGTAGCCTTTATCATCACCCGGTCAAAAGTGACTTTTGACTAGTTCAAAGCTTAGCAACTCTCATGTAGGAATCCATGATGACCTCAGGTCTAAGGACATTGTGACGTGGTTATACATGAGAAAAGCTTATGACTTGATCCATGTAGCTTTCTCATAGTGGGTCGGTCTAGCACTTGGTACTCTTACAAGTACCTAAGACTTTAATTTGTATATCTATATCTTATCAAAGTCATACTGATCTTGTTTCATCTCTGCTCCCGCATAGATGACCGACCAGGGACATTTAGGACAATCTTTATGAATTATCCAAAGATACAATTATCACAGTTAACATGCAAATAATATGATAATAGAATGGAGAAATTTCATTAAAATAATAATGTTCAAAGTACAATGATTGTCCCTTAGGGCACAATTTCCAATACAATCTATACTCAAGAGTCTTTATTGTATCCTACCAGAAATTCACCTATCAATCCAACTTGCATCCTATGAAATAGAAAAGTGTTACCCACGTCTTGAAGACATTCTGCATTACTTTTATATTTATCTCTTCTTCTTAAACTTTTCAGAGCACCAGTCCCACCAACAAATTGCACAAAAGATGATTCGATTTACATATATAGAGTTAAGAGGAAAGTATTTTTTAGTACTGACAAAGAAATAAATTAAACACTTTAAAAATTAAGAGAAGCTATTTTTATCACTAATTAAGCATGACGTTTCATCTTTATCTCTTTTCTTTCTTTTTTCTTTGATAAATAGAAGGGTTTGGACCTGAACATCACCTACAATTCATCTCATTATTATTGCGCACAACAAATTCAATATAAATATACCTTATCTCTGTATTTTGAAATACGTCAATAATTAAGATTCGATATAGAGAAGAATTAAAGACTAGTCCGGACCAACGCATGTTTCATTCAACAAAGAACTTTTGATATAAGAAGCCAAGCACGGAAGAATCGGAACATATTAATTGTTGAATAAACATATATAGAAAGAATTTCGGATAAGTAAACGTTAGAAAGAACATGCTTCTCAAAATTTCATAGTTAACATATACTTTAGTCCAAGTGCTATAATTTTTCGCTCTCATTATCGCAACACAGTGGAATTAACGGTTAAAGGACATTTACCGGGGAATTTTATACATATCTAGGCACTACAAATTTTTCAAAGGGGCAATGTTACAACAAAAGTTGCAAAATTATGGTAATATTGGCTTGCCCTAAAAGATTTAGCCAGACAATTATTAGTTGGCCGGGTATGATTAGGTGGACCATTTGGAGATTTTAACCCAAAAAAAAAAAATCAAATTCTTAGTCCAACTACATGAATTTTTTTGTCATCAATTAAATAAATTGAATGGACGAGTTTCATACAAAAAGCCAAGTGCATTTCCTATTTTAAAATAAAGGGCAAATCTCTGGCGTCGGCTCCACATGACCGAAGAGTATTTGTATAAGAAATGAAATCAATATCTGAATGATATTGAGGAAGAACTCTATGTTCCCCGATTTTTTCAAGTCTTCTTTCCCTTGCACCAATCAAAACAAATCTTTAGACACCCCACTTTGTAGCGAACACCAAAGAATCTCCATTCATTATTGTTAATCCATAAAATACGAGAATATTTTATTTGAACAAACTCACCACACAAGTAGATTCATTTGAGCTTCCAACTTTACCCCACTTGTGAATACGCAAGTTCTTGTATTGTACATGTTGGCCTCCAATTTCTACAGCTTCTTTTGGAAAATTAAAGCTTCTAGTCTGGCCAGTCTCAATATTATATGATGACATGTAATAATTAATTCTCTTAGAAGAATAACAAATTGTGGCAAAGTTAAAATTTCCTTTGTAGAATATAGGAGAGCCATATAGCATGTTGTAATCAATGGCAACTATGACTTGTGGATACTGATTTATTCCTCCGATCAATGTGGCAAATATGGGGTCGGAATGGAGGAAGATAACCGTGTCACCGGATTACAAATAAAATATTCTCTTTTCGAAGAATTTTTTCCAAGGGCTTGTATAAGAAGCAATCCATTGCTAGAAGCAATCCATTGCTAGAAGCAATGATCAATGCACTTTCATCAAGAGATTGCAGAAAGCTTCTAGGAATACCAGAAGATAACTCATTTCCAGGCAGTGCATGCAGCTCAGTTTTGAATTTGTAATCATTATTCTGTAGAAAGGTTCCTTGCATGAAAAATGATGAATCATCTTTTAGCATGAAATTTTGAGCTTGTTTCAATGCAAAAGTTTCCTTCTTTGTGAACTCAGATATAGATTTAGAACATGACCTAGACTTGAAGATTGATTTCGCATGCAGCCATGAGAGTATTTCATATATTCCATCTTCAGGTAGTTCCATAGTCTTGACCTGTAAAAATAAAGTAAGTTTTTTTAATAAATAATTTAAAATAAGGAACACACATACACTATGACTCGTATTCATTAACCTCACTCTCCCATAATTCTCTTAAGCATATACCATATGATTCGATGTGCATAGAGTTAAGAGGAAAGTTTTTTGAGTACTAACAAAGAAATGAGGTAAAGTCGATTAGGAGAAGTTATATATTATGGGTGTGTTTGGATTGGCGATTGGATAAGTGACTTATTTTTATTTAAACTTATTAAATCTTAAAATTGAAAAAAAAAATTAGATTGGATAAAACCATGAGTGTTTGGATTGACTATTGGATAAGTAACTTATGTAAAAGTGAATGATGTTTGGTTTGGCTTTTGCATAAGTGGCTTTTGTATTATTTGAGAGAAAAAATTGTAAAAATTATGAAAAATGAAAAAATGAAGGGATAATTGTGAAAAAAATACCTCATTGGCAACTTAATTGCCAAATAGGACTTGGGAAGATATTTACACACATAGGGATTTTTTCACAATTTTCTCAAAAATTAACTTAAAAAATTTGACAATGGTACAATTTTAAATAAAATTATATCAAACTCTAATTTAAATTGGTACACTCCAAAGGTCTTTTCTATTGTGCACTTCAAGCTTAAATTTTATAAATTATATAAAAATCTAATTTAAATATTAAATCCTAACTCATATTTTCACATAGCTTAAAATCTAACAAAATAAACCGATTAAAACCTCAATAATACCTCCAATAATCCAAATAAATTATTTAAACTAAATTCAATGGGTAAAAATACCATATAGAAACTAATTTATGACATGTTTATAAAAAAAATTGATTATAAAATCATAAAACAACTAAATAATAAATCTAAACTGATTAAAATTAATTATTAATTATTCTCTACATTTCTACAGTCATATATTGACAAAACTCAAAACTTGCCAAAACTCTTATCCCGAAGTATTCTCAAATTAGCAGAAGATTACTATCTAAAGAAAGAGAAAATTATTTAGAAAATTTTTTATAAAAGAAGTTTTGTAATTAGAAGTGATTTTGAGTACCTCATTGATCTCCAAAAATATGAAAATACTCATATTAATATTATTTTATAGCAATAACCTCCATTTTAAGGCTTATGACTTTTTATAGCTTCTGCCTTTTTTTACCTTAAATTCCATCGCCCAACCAAACACCCATTTTAGCTTTTCCACTATTCAAGCCCGTTTGTGCCATTGTTCGAGCCCGTTTGCGCATGAAAACGTCAAAACAAACACCCTCTATATGAATTATGAAATGGTTGTCTTGTATCAAACCGGTTGAAATAGCCCTTTAGTCACCTCAAGAATAAAACCGAATTAATGCAATATAGTGCAAAATTCGGGTCATTTTATTTTGAGGAGTCGATTATGAAACTAATTCCTAATAAACTAAATAATTACAATATAAATTTGACAAGGGTAAGACATGATTGATTGATTTTCCAAACTATAAATTAAATGTAATTAAAATAGATATTTTTGGAATAAAAGTGGAATGGAATGGAAATTGTTTAGAAATGTAATGGATGAATATGCTATTGGAAATGGTTTTTAATGGCTATCCTTGCTCAATTAAGATATTTAGAGAGCTAATACACTAAGCTTCTAATATTTCAAACTTCATTAACCAATGAATCTAGTATCACAAGAAAGGAACCCTTATCCTTGAAATGCTATTAAGCCCTCTTAGTATAATGAGTTTATTTAAGTTTTCTAAAATACCAAACTTCAATTACCATTGAGTCTAATGCTTAAACTCATAAACCCATTTATTTAAGCATTATTAAAACTCCTTAGGGCTTGTTTGGTATGAGGGGAGGGAAAGTGGGAGGAGGGAAATTTTTTTTGAAATGTATTTAAAAAAATGAAAAAAGTGGGGTATAAAGTTTTTAATTAAATTTTTTTACTCTTTAATCTTACATATTATCTATATTAAAATTTTGTAACCCCACTTCTCCAATTTTCTTAAATTCAACTCATAAAAATTTTCCCTCCCCTCTCTTCCCCTTCAAATCCCTCATACCAAATAGACCTTTAGAGAGTGACTATGGAATAAGTAATACATTTAGGTTCAACTACAATTCTATTTCAATCAAACCATCCAACAATACTATGTTAAATAAGTAGAAATCAATAGAATCATAAAGAAACATATATATATATATATAAAACCATATATATTGATGAGTACAAATCCTTATTATAAATTCTAATTCACAAGAACTCAATCCATAAAATAAATCATAACTAAAATCATAGTCTCAATATATAAATGAATTCTTAAACCTAAGAAATCATAAATATAATGAGTTATGGATAAAATAAACTTTCCTTTAAAATATAGACGAGCTCAAATCATCTTCAATTCATTTTCAAAAGCACAAAATTGCCAGGCCACTCATGTAAACAACTTAACCAATCATATCCAAAATTCCAGCCATTGAAGAACACCAATTAAAGTGACAGATTAACACTGAATAATTGAGGATTAGTGGTTGCAGTTGGAACTAAAAACAGAACAAAGTGCCACGATCTGTGAACTTCGCCACTGATTCTAGTTCTCAAGTTAGCAGCTGGTACAGGGCTAATATGGAGCTGTTGTGTCTGGTAATGAGAGAGAGAGAGAGAGAGAGAGAGAGAGAGAGGGATAAAGGTAGATGGTCACCGGCGGTGAAGAGTTGGTAGTGAGGCGGTGGTGGTTGTGAGGTTGAAGGTTGTGCTGAAGCTCCTCTGCTCCTCGCACACTCGTCTCAGCTCAGTTCTGTTTTTCTGTCTGCACCGTCCACTTGCTCGCTCTCAGCTTCTGTAATCTCGGCCTCCTCTCCTGTTCTCGGTCCTGGCGTCTCTGAGCTTGTTCCTCGGAATCTCAACACTCGCTGGAGACAGAAAAGATGGTGAGGTTAGAGTGAATGTCGCGGGCGAGGAGAGGATAAGAAGACGACGGTGGAGTTGGAGACCAAAGCTCGCTGCTGCTCTCTCGTTCTTCGCGTGTCTGCGGCTGTGTCTCTTGGAATAAATCTCCCTGTTACTCTCAGCTCTTTTTTGCAGCTCCTCAACTCGCCCCGCCCAGACCAAGTCGGGTCTCTGTTTCAAATTTCAATTAACATCTACTGACCTAAATGTAGTCGCCAAAAACGCTGTCACATTGTGAGGACTGAACTGACATTTTCAAAATATATGAGACTAATCTGTCATTTGTGAAATTCAAACCCGTAACTGCCATTTTCAATTGAAAACAATTTAATCACTGTCAAATGCTCTCAAGAAATCAATAGTTAAGAGTATTTATAATTATTTTGATAATTTTGCCTCTTTTAAGTCATAATTTAATATATTTACTCTTAATCTCAATTAAGTATAATTAAAGTATTTTAAACTCTATTAATATGACAAAATCACCAAATAAAATTAAAATATATAATAAAATTAGGAATTTATCACCGACTCAATGACTGTTACTTATATTCTTCATACGCATAAGAATTGAAGACTAGTCCGGACCAACCCATGTGTTATGTAACAAAGAATTTCAGATCTAAGAAGCCATGGAAGACTCGGAATATATTAATATATTGATTGTTGAATAAAGATATATAGAAATAATAAGAACATACCTTGCTTGTCGCCACATCACCCTCCTCTTCTTCTTTCATGCTGTCTTCTGTTTTGCCGACGCCATGGCAGGGGAGGGATATCGTCGCCTCGTCGGAACCAAAAAAATGTTGGAATTAGAAGAATTAATATGATAGGGATTAGGTATTTAATATAAAAAGGATAGATAATAGATGGGATTTTAATGGATGATTTCTGATTTTTTTGGCCAGGTGGTTTCGTTTAAAATACTCTTCTAAATTCTAATCTATTCATATGGCAGAATGAAAGTGTTTTTAGAAACAAATTATATATATATATATAAGAAGATTTTTTTTAAAAAAAAAAGAAAGAAAATGATTTTTTATCATCTTAATTATAAGTAACATCATTAAATTTTTCACATTAATATACAATTTTATGGTTCATTATTATTGCGTAAAAAATAATTAGAACATGAAAAAGAAGAATATTTTTATTAAGGTATAATATTAAATAGCTTGTGAAAATAATGTGATACAGATGATGAAAAAGGAATAGGACGATATAATTTTTTTAAAATAACTAAATAGTCAATTACTTTTTATAAATAGGGATTCACAAAGAGATGGTTTTTTTAATACACCAGAAATCTCCAAGGTTATCAAATCCAGTCCAACCTCTGAACTGGTCGAGATAATGGGTCAAGAGTCAGCCTAGAGTCAACCCAGAAGCCAGACCAGTGGAGAATAAAAATTAAAAAATAACTTAAATAGTATCATATCATACAAAATCAATTCAATATTTTAAATAGTGCCCAACATTCTATAATTTCTAACATTTTGACATCTAGTATCAATCGACCATCCAATGACATTGTAATCAATAATCATAAATATTCTTCACAGCAAATTATCAAAATAGATAGATGATAACAAAATATTCCTACCTATAATGCTTTAATCATTAAACTAATAGTCATTAACACAAAAATTACCATTGACTTCGACTAATATTGACATCTAACCCATAAAAAAAAGATTAATTTTTTTAAATGGCAAGCCACCCGGGTTGATTGAGTTGGGATTAGGTCACCCCGGGTTGCACTAAACTCTAGGTTAGAGGCCTAACTAGATTGGTTTTCAGGCTAGCCTGGCCTATTCGATCCGGGTTTGATAACCCTTAAAATCACAAAGATATGGTTTTTTATATAAGGGAGTATCCCAAATAAATCCCCTTAAAATAATTAAAAGCTAAATCAGACCTCCCTCTAAATAGCTTGATTAGGAATTTGTTTAAAGTGTAGGTATGATTTAGGTTTTGATTATTTTAAGAGGATTTAATTGGGATTCACCCTTTATAAAATCTCTTCAAAATAAATCCTTGTTATAAAATCTTTGAACTACCTAAAAATTCAACTTTTATGATTTTCTTTTGATGTGATCGATGGTAACCCCTTTCTTGGCTTAGAAGTTAGAACACATAGGTTTTCGCATCTCCCAACAAATACGCTTCTTGGATTGACTGCTATTGTTTTTTGGTGGGGCTATATGATTTTTGTCGTAATTAATGAGCCTGAACTCATTCAATCATTTTTTTTTTTTATTTTTTTGCAAATTCAAGATTGAGCCTGCTGTGGATTTGATCGATCACTAACATGCTCGTACTAGATACTCATTCCAAGGTTATAGAAGCATGGAGGAAGAAAATGATAAAACCGTAGTCCGTAGTTATCCAAGTATTACAATCGGTTCATGCTAAAATGTTTACAATTATATTATGAGTCTTATATCATTTGTGTGTGTCTGTGTTTTACCCGACTTCTTGTTGAGTAGGTCCAGTAATTTAATATGATTACAAAAAACCATCCTAATAATTACGTGTCAATATCTTATTCAATCGTCATAAAATGTTTTAATAAAAGATTTATAACTAAAAAATTTACATTATCAAATCTTCTAAGAAATTTTTATAATAAAAAATTCACTCGACCCCTAATAATTACTAGCTTTATAGTACCAATCAGGTTAGAGTCTTATATAAGGATGATACAGAACTTGGTTGAGAAGCTTTGACATGTTTATATCTAAAGACTATAGATTATGAGTCTCTATTCCTCAGCTTTCTCTTAATGATTGAGGATGCCACATGTGCTTTTAGCAAATAAGAGTGCGAAATATGGACACGAGGTTTTTTTTTTTTTTTTTTTCATTGGATGCATATAGTGCGGGCCATGGAGTATTAATATTTCAAAATAAACCATATTATAACCGAAACAATTCAAAGAACCACATATAAAAATAGCCACGGTCATGTATGCAAATCGCCGATCCAATACACAAAATCCAATGAACTACGTATAAAGATAACCATTGCCACATAAGCAAATCACCAAGGGTACCACAAGCACGTAGACTAGCCAAGGAATTAAGCATATTACTTTGACCAAACAGCGTACAGAGCCACGGGATTTATAAGAGTATATAATTAGCATTGCTGATGATTGCACAATAGATTATTCGATGTACATAGAGTTAGAAGGAAAGTATTTTTTTTTTATGTCCAAAAAAAAAAAGAAGGAAAGTATTTTTGAGTAATCACAAAGAAATAAATTAAACACTTCAATAATTAGGAAAAGCTACTTTCTCTCTCAAAATGAAGAAACCGGTTCACTTGTACCAAAAGTTTTGGTGCAATCTCAAGTTGGATTTGTCAAATAATTAAGTGCTAACTCAATACAGAACAAATTCCATGAATGGCTCTATCTCCCCCCAAAACAAGACTTGGTGTCCTACATCTGCAGTTATTAGCGCTGAGAGATGCTATGACTTTCAAACTCAGACAGCAATGCTTCGATCACCCCAGTAGATATCCTATGCACTGTAAACTTGTTAAGAAGTCCCATATAAAATTCATTACTTAGACCAAATCTATATTTTGGGATCTTTCCTACCTTATAAAGAGCGTCAGTATATTATTAAGATACCTTGTAGCTTATATTTCCTCATCATAAATGTTAAATCTCATTAAAAAAAAAAAGTTACTAACTCAATATATATATGCTAACAACAATAAATTGATTAGTTCATTTGTTATGCCATCATTTATACTGCCGGATTTGGGTATGGTAGCATCGGTAGAAGTACAATTTGTCCTGACCTGTGAACGATCAATCTTTTGCACTTTGGGTGACCGGTCCTAAACATAGGAGCTAACTGAGAGAGCCTTAATTCATTTTATCTTTCAAATTGATAATTTTCTTCCTATATTATCCCTATTATTGCTCATATTGAAGGGAAAATTTTATTAATGGGATACACTACTACTGAATCATAAATATATGACGCTCAATACTTAAAAGTTTAAAAAAAAAAAAAAAGCACCATCAAGTATGCGAGGTGGAGTCTAAGCAAACTAAAAGCTAAAGTTATTAAAAAAAAACCGTCAAGTTTGATGCTTAATATTTAACGGTTGGAAAGAAATATATTGAGGCCAAACTAGGGCAAACCATTACTTAACAGTTGTGAAAATTGGACAGGCCCGTAACTATTGAATAATACAATTCTTATTCACTGGGTACATCAATACAATTTGTCCTTATATATGTACACCTGATAGTCATATATTGGTACAACTAAGAATTGTACCCTCCTAATAGATTACAACAAATAATAAAATACATATTTATAAAATCAATTATTCTTATTCTCAACATTCCCGCTCAAGCTAGGAACTCTATATTCACAAGTTCCTAGCTTGCTAAGTATATACTCATGCTGAGGTCCTCCCAACACTTTAGTAAGGATGTCTGCTAGATTTTCTGATGACCTAACATGTTGAAAGGCAATCATCCCTTTTATCAATTTCTCATGGACAAAGTGACAATCAACCTCGATATGTTTTGTGCGTTCGTGAAAAACAGGGTTTGTAGCAATATGAATAGCAGCTTTGCTATCACAGTTAACCTTAACTGGTTCTATATTCTGTATATGCAGTTCCTTGAATAAACCTACTAGCCAACTAAGTTCTGATGTAGCCTTTGCTAATGCACGATACTCAGCCTCGGCTGAAGACGTTGACACTATATTCTGCTTCTTAGATTTCCAACTGATTAGAGATCCTCCTAATCTGACCAGAAAACCTATGACAAACCTCCTCGTGTCATGGCAGGCTGCATGATCAGAGTCACAAAAGCATTCCAACTTCATAGGGCTAGCTGCTGACAGAAATATTCCACGACTAGGGGCATCCTTGAGATACTTTACTAATCTGAGTGCTCCCTTCATATGTGACTCGTTAGGTGTTTGCATAAACTAACTCAATACCTGCACGAAATAAGCTATGTCAAGTCTGGTCAATGTTAGGTAAAGTAGGTTACCAATGAGCCTTTTATATGAGCCCCCATCTTGCAAAAAATGATCATCCTTCGTTTGTTCCCCTGTAAGTCTTAAATTTTGTTCCATAGGTGTCAATGCCACCTCTTCCTCGTCCAGCCCTGTTTGCTCTACAAGTTCTGAAGCATATTTTCTTTGGTTCAAGAGTATCCCATGTTTAGATCTCAAAACCTCTAAACCAAGGAACTATTTTAATTGTCCAAGGTCCTTCATTCTAAAATGATGTTGTAAATATTGTTTTGCATCATTTATGGCTTGCATGCTGTTTCTTGTAATCATCAAATCATCTACATACTCAAGAACAAACACTATATCATGTTTAGTATGTTTTTGAAATAGTGCATAATCATACTTGCTTTGCTTAAAACCACCTTTTATTAGGGCTTGAGTCAGTTTTTCATTCCATTGTCTTGCTACTGTACATGTGTTGGTTCTGGGGGATTTTCACTGTTTTGTGGCAGCTCTTGGCTACGAGGAAAGTTATGATGTGCATTATGATCATCGTATTCTCCTGGTGCGTATAATGGTGGCGTCCCCCAGTTAAGAATGAATGGATCCATCTGTCTTCTAATAACTCCCCCTTGAGTGGAAGTTTCGGTATCCTGAAATAGGAACTTATTCTCGAGAAAAATAGCATGTCTAGATACTATAAGAGACTTCAATTTTATCTGTTATAAAATGTAACCCTTCTGTACAGTTGGATAGCCAAGAAAAATGCAAGGTTCAACTTTAGGATGAAGCTTATCTATGTTAGTCAATTTCATTGCATAAGCAAGACAACCAAAAATCTTCAAATGAGACAAGTTAGGAGACCTACCTTGCAATAATTCGTATGGAGTCTTATATGCCAACATCTTAGAGGGAGTTTGATTAATTTGGTATGGGGAAGCCCTAATTGCCTCCCCCCAAAACTTAATTGGCACATTAGACTGAAACATGATAGCCTTGCAAATATCAAGGTGTCTATGCTTCCTTTCCACCACCCCATTTTGTTTGGGAGTGAAAGGGCAAGACCTTTGGTGAATTATTCCTTTACTTTCTAGAAAATCCCTTACTTCTTTATTCACAAACTCAGTCCCATTATCAGTTCTTATAGTCTTAATTTGAGCAGAAAATTGATTTTCAGCATATGCAATAAATGTTTTCATGAATCTTGCTGAATTAGATTTTGAATGCATTAAGAAAATCCAAGTACATCGAGAATAGTCATCTACTATAGTCAAAAAATACTGAAAACCTTGGTGTGTTGGTGTCCTATAAGGACCCCAAACATCCATATGTAATAATTGAAAACAAAATTGAGTCTTAGAGGAACTATGAGGAAAAGACAGTTGTGGCTGCTTGGCCTGAATACAAATCTCACATTTATTATCAATAGTAGAAGCATCATCATTACGGATGTCTATTTGCACATTAGTCAAGTGTCTCAAAATGTCTATAGGTGTGTGTCCTAGTCTATGGTGCAAAAAAGTGACTCTAACAGAACTACGTTTACATGTAGTATTCATCAAAACAGATTTTTCACAGCTCTTATTTCGTGTGAGAAAATACAATCCTCTTGTGAGTTTACTAGTCCCTTTGATCATTCTACTTACCATATCCTACAAGACACAAAAGTTAGCCCAAAAGGAGGCAACACACATACTATTTAATGCGAATTTACTAACATATATAAGATTATAGCAAAATTCTTTTTCATATAAAACATTTTTTAGAGAAATGTGTTCTGTGATATCTACCTCTCCTATATGAGTGACCTTAATCCTTTGTCCATTTGGAATTTTAACTACTTTAGGTGGTCCCGTATATAGTTTGCATCTATCTAACATGTTTAAGCTATTGACTACATGACAACTGGCACCAAAATCTAAAATCCAGTCACTATCAAGTAAATTTAAATGCAAACCTGGGGTAGTAGCTTGGACGCTTACAACAACTTCATTAGGATCAGAATCGCGTTGAAGCATTTCAAGGATTTTCTTGTATTGCTCAGCAGTAAACATAGGGTTTTGTGGATTGGCAGACTCTTGTATATGACTTACTTTACTGGAATAATTAGTTGCGGCTTGATTAGCCTGATCATCCTGATGCTGCTGCCTTTTCCTAAAGTTTGGAGGAAAACCGATTATGTGGTAACAATTTTCACGCTAATGACCCCTCTTATGGCAGTGGGTGCAGAGATCTTGTGATCGTCCTCGACCACGTCCCTTAACTCATTCTCTCCCACCTCGGGGGGTGCTAGAGGCCATGATGGTTCCATTAGAAGCAGAGTTATTGGAGATAATTTGTCATTGCGATTCCTCTTACAGTGCATGGAGTAAGCTTGGTTGGGAGAAGGAAGAGGAGCCATGAGTAATATCTGACTCCTAACTTATTCGAAAGAATTATTCAACCCAACCAGAAATTGGAACAATCGTTGTTCTTGGATGACCTTTATATATTCCCTGGCAGTAGGACATTGACAATTTGGGATTGGCAAAATGACAGCATACTCATCCCAGAGCTCTCGAAGCTTTGTGTAATAACTAGAGACAGACATAGCACCTTGGATAAGAAAATTAATAGAATGGTGAAGGGAGAAAATCTTAGCTCCATCACGTTTATCAAATCATTCGTTAAGGTCAAGCCAAACCAGACGTGAGTTGAGTAAGAAAACAATTTCGCTTGCCATATCCTTGTCTACAGAATTGTTTAGCCAAGAAAGGGTCACATAATTGCATCTATCCCACTGGTCTCTAAGATGAGGTTCTTGATCATCCCAAACACAAGTTCCTTCAACGAAACCAAGCTTATTCTTGGCATGTAGTACAAGCCTCATGGCTCTGCCCTACAGAGCATAATTTTGGCAACCAGATAAAAGTTGTGGCACTAATGTGACAGCCTGAGTATCAGTAGGATGTAAGTAAATGGGATGATTATAATCGAGCACCTGATTTTCTTGATCTTGTGAAGTCTTGGAACTAATAGAAATGGTAGTATATGCCATGAGGTCAAAGTGCGCCGATCACAATGATTAATCCAGAAAAAAAATGAGAAACGATTTGAAGGAGAGGGCTGGTCGATTAGAAAGCCAATCTTGAAGATAATGATAGAATTAGCGTAGTGCCTGATTGGAATCTTATTTAATCACCGAAAAACAGAGTTCACAATAGGGTTAAAGAAGAAAAAATATGTATCGGGATTGTATCAGATAAGAATACCGGATTGATGCCATCTCAGATGACCAGAAAAAAGAGATCGCAGGTGGATGAGAGTACCAAATCAGATCGGTGACTTCTTGAACCGCCGAAGAACAAGAATGTAGGATCGAGAGCTTCTTGATCGGACCTTGTCGTCAAATAGAGGAAACATATCATGACAGTCGGAGAGGAACAAGAACAGGCTCAACGTCTCAGGAAATTGCAAGGAGATGAGAAAATAAGGTGATTTGGTGGAATCGGTGGATCATCATTGTGTTTTCTTTATAGATCACCTTTGGATTCTATAAGCCCTAGCTGAAGCATGAGTTGAAGACTCCAGGCAGTGTGATTCAAGAAAGAGCCATCTGAATCTTGTTTTTAAGTGAAAGATGGATCAGGTTCTCTTGACTCGGTTTAGTTTACACCATAGGCTCTGGTACCATGAAAATTGGACAGGCCTGTAACTATTGAATAATACAATTCTTATTCACTGGGTACATCAATACAATTTGTCCTTATATATACACCTGATAGTCATATATTGGTACAACTAAGAATTGTACCCTCCTAATAGATTACAACAAATAATAAAATACGTATTTATAAAATCAATTATTCTTATTCTCAACAATTTGTAAATAAGAATTGTTGAATAAGCTAATAGCATGCTTAACAGTTGTATATAAGATCAGTCAAGAATGCTTTTATATTTTATTTTCTTAAAAAACAAAAATTTTCTTGGTAGTTTCTTATTAAGAACTAGTAAGTATAATAAGGATTCCTTGACAGGTTTTTACAAGCAACCGTTAAGTATAATATTTTTCCTAATATTTTATATCTTAGTCAAAGCTCTTCCCCGATCCCAAGCACTCTCTGGATTTCTTGTTTTCATCCACGCCTCCTTCTCCTTCTTCCTTCAGATCCGACCTTCGCCCTTCTCCTTCGTGTCCCACTCTTCTTGTTCTTCTTCCCTTTCCCTCCTCATTGCCGCTTTACCACTCTTCTTCCTTCTCCTCAACTGTTGTTTCTAGTGATGTCATCTTTAATTGATTCTTTTGAAGAAATCAAGCTTGACATTGTTGTGGAACATAATGAGAATCTCAGTAGCCGGAAAAACTTTGTTTCCTCCTTCAAACACAATGTTTCAAGATCCAGATTTGTTAAGAGAGGAAGTAGGAGCTTTGCCGACGATTTCCATCTCATCATAATGCTTGCGCCATTGTAAATTTATTGACAAACTAACATTTATCTTTTTACTTTGTTGGGTTTTGTTTTTATATTTCTTTGTTCATTGATTTCATCTTTTAGATCCGACTTTTTCTCTTATTTAACATAGTTTATTCATATTCTGGTCAAATTATAGGTAGGGACTTGTCTTCCATTCTTTTAGCATGTTTTGACATTGAGAAGTTTGATGGGTATTGCTTTAAGAAAGTAGAAGACACAAACCATTGATTTTTGGATGGCCCATTCTGGACTATATAGGAAAGGATTGGAACTGACCAAATTGTGCTTTGTTCACAAGGTGCATCAGCAAAGGTGAGTGAGAATGTCTTGATTTTTCATTTGCATCTATTTGAATTATTTATGAAGTTATTGTTTCATTATTTAATCTTTTAGTGTCAATACATGGTAAGAAAATTCGGTTCGCCATATGCCTAGTTTAGTACAATTTTGGCACTGTTTTAAATTTTTTTATGAAATCCTGGTTTAATTATTGCGATAATGTTCAATTTTACTCTGAAAGTTTTCACTTAAGAGCGGAGGGTATCCAAAAGTTTTTATTAGGAGTAATGTTGCTCTAGAAGTATTCAAAATATAGCAATGTTTCCCCACCATTTAAAATGTTAATTTTAATAGTTAAATTTATACACATGGCACTCCTTCGACATGCCACCTTATCATCTGAAGTTAATTTTTTTTCCAAGTCACACTCTCTCAATAAGCCTTCCTTTCCTTTCTCTCTCCTCTCTCTATTGTAAGTGATCACTGGTAGTGTGAACAAAGAAGATAGGAAATAGCTGCCATGACATTGTCGAGAACATTCAAAGGGGAACACCTATTTTTCTTTCTTTCTTTTGAGCTGTAGAGCAGTCATCATGGTCCCTGGCAAAGTCACCGAGCTTGCACTATTTTAGACTTGGCATTTGGGCTTTCAGGTTGCACTTGATTTTCATTTACCTTAATTTTTTTTAACAATACTCTCATGAAAATTAATCAAGCCATTACAACAGTTTCAATTCTTATAGTCTTACTATGTGTAGAATTCTGATTCGGCTAACATTTTTTCACACCTCTTTTGGTTAAAACTGTTAGAACATAGATAGTCAATACGATGGCATGAGAATATTGAAGAAACAATACGGTGGGTTGAAGAAGCAATACAGTGGCACAGTTTTGTTGACTTCCATTTCTTTACCTTACCGTTAATCACTCTTCCTTTGTCTTTATTTTGGTGTATATATAGTTATACATAACATTACATTAATGAGAACTTGATTTTACCTTCGTTTATGGTATCAGAGCCTTCTTTGCTTCTATTCTCCTCTGTTTTTCTATTTTCCTCTCCTTCCGACCAAAACTCTATTGTTTTCGACGAAGCTCTTGTTTCAACTCCTTAGTTCAGCTCAGATCCTTCTTCTTTAGTGCATCCTTAAGAAACATGTGCCACCCCATCAGATTCCCCAACATCAAATCCGTCAGAACCTAGATTCCAGTATCCATCCGCCTAAGCGTGAGATCCCACGCGCCGCTACCATCACCACCGTCCCAAGCCACGCGCCTCGCATGTGCACTGTTCCGACCGCCGTTTGTGACGGCGATTGCAGTAGATTGATTGACTGAGCTTCCTCCTCCTCCTCTTGAAGTTTCGTGGCCATCCAAGATTGTTTGATTTTTTGAGCTTTGTTCCTCGCACCCGATTTCAACATTTGTGAGTTGCAACTTGTTGCTAACTTCAATGTACTGAGCTAGTATTTTTGTCTGCAGGTCCCTTGGATTGATTGGGGTACCATATATCTTGACTCAATATCTCTCAGTGGGGTGCAGTTCACTTAAGTTAATCTAGCTTTATTTGTTTTGTGAAATATCGCGACCCTTCCTGTTTATTTGTTGATCTTGTGTGAATTGTTCGTGTGGTACTATTTACATTATGGATGATTCTAAAAATTCCGATATGTTGCCTATGTCTGGGAAGATTACTGCTTCACAGTTAAATTGGACAAATTATAGTGATTGGAATAAAATCGTTAGAGTTTATATTTTGGGAATTGAAATGGAAACCCATTTAACTGAGGATTGTCCTTCTGGTGATGACACTAAACTTTTGACTTGGCAAAGAGCGGATGCTCAACTTCTGTTTCAACTTCAAAATTCTATTGAACCTTGGATTCTATCTTCTGTTAGCCATTGGAACACTGTCAAAGAAATCATGAATTATCTTGAATTTATGTTTTCTGGAAAAGGAAATATTACTCAGGTTCATGACGTATGTAAAGGTTTTTATCATTCTTAACAACAAAGTCATCCATTGAGAGATTTCTTCTTGGATTTCAAGAGGATGTATAAGGAAATGAAAGTACTCATGTCTCCACAAGCAGATCTTCCGACTCGTATCAAGAATTTGGAACTTCAGGATATCATAAGTTTTCTTGAAGCTCTTGACCCATCTTATAAAACTATTCGGTCTCAAATTTTGTCCAGTCAAGAACTTTCTTCTCTTAAAGACGTTTCCTCACGTGTTCTTCGTGCTGATAGTTTGATTCATTCTTCTGCTGATCCAAATGCAAGTGCTCTAGCTGGGCGTGGTCCCTTTGAATCCAAGAATTATGGGTATAAATAAAGCACTAATTCTTCGACAATGAATTCTGGCAGTATTATCTGCAGTTATTGCTAGGAACCTGGTCATATTAAGAAAAATTGTCATAAATTACAAAATAAATAGCAGTGTGATCAACAGCGTGGCCTTGCTCACATTGTCCAGACATCTGGTCCATCTGATTCTGGATCTTCAACAGCAGGAGCCCTAGCTATAGGTACTCTATCTTCTGGTCTTACTACTACTTCGATAAAGTGGGTTATTGATTCTGGTGCAACAGACCACATGATAGGTAATCATCATTTGTTTTCATCATATACCTTATTTACCAACCCGTCATCCTTATTCATTGCCAATAGTTCCCCCGTCCGTGTTATTGGATTAGGAACTATTAAGCCAACTGAATCCCTTTCACTATCCTCTGTTCTTAATGTTCCCGATCTCACCTTTAACCTTTTGTCTCCAAGTAAGCTGACTCGTCATTTAAACTATTTTATTTCACTCTTCCTTGACTACTGTTTAATTCAGGATCTATCGATAAAGCAGATTATTGGTAAAGGCTATGAATCTAGTGGACATTACATTCTTGATGATTAAATGCCATGTTATGTTGCTTGTTCTGGTAGGCCATCTTTATTTGAAGTTCATTGTCGTCTCGATCATGTGTCTTTGTCCTCTCTCCAAAAATTGTATCCTCAGTTCTCATCTGTGTCTGCTTTAGATTCTGAGTCATGTCAGTTTGCAAACACCATTATGTTCATTTGGCACCTCGAGTTAATAAACGGGTTGCATCCCCCTTTGAGTTAGTATATTCTAATGTTTGGGGTCCTTGTTCAGTTATGTCTCAGACTGGTTATCGTTATTTTGTCACTTTTGTTGATGATTTTTCACGAACCACTTGGCTTTACTTCATGAAACAGCATTCTGAATTGTTTACTTACTTTCATAATTTCTGTGCCAAAATTCAAAACCAGTTTAACACTTCTGTGAAAATCTTACGAAGTGATAATGCAAAAAAATATTTTTCCATGTCATTCAATGATTACATGAACAATCATGGTATTCTTTATCAATCCTCTTGTGTTGATACTCTTGCTCAAAACGGCATTGCTGAAAAAAAGAACCGCCATCTCTTAGAAACTGCCTGAGCTCTCATGTTGCATTCCCTTGTCCCTAAATTTTTTTGGGTTGATGTTGTATCTACTGCATGCTTTCTCATCAATCGTATGCCTTCGGATGTTCTTTGTGGGGATATTCCATATTCTGTTTTGTTTCCCACCACTAAGTTGTTCCCTGTTGATCCTAAAATATTTGGTTGTGTCTGTTTTGTTCGGGATGTCCGTCTTAGTATTAGTAAACTTGATCCCAAGTCCCTCAGATGTGTTTTTCTTGGCTATTCACGAGTTCATAAAGGTTATCGGTGTTATTCTCCTGATCTTCGTCGTTGCCTTGTGTCCACTGATGTAACCTTCCATGAGTCTTCTACTTTCTTCACATCTTCGACCTCCTCTGTGTCTCCATCTATTATTGCTAAGTCTGATGATGTCCTGGTTTATCATGTCCCTTTCTTACCAGTACATTCTGCTCCAGATCCTGCAATCATCAATGATGTTGTTGTTATCAATGTTTTGCCTTCACCAGTCACTACTTCACTGACAACTTTGGATCCTGAATCCTTGTATACTCCCATTGCTATCCCTGATCCTGTTACCTTTGATTCTGCTATTGATCCCTCTCCTGACTTACCTATTGCCCTCCAGAAAGGTACTCATCGTCATTGTCCTCCCAGAAGATATGCTGACTGTATCTATCCTATATCCTTATTTGTGACTTACCAGAATTTGTCCCCTTCTTCCTCTTCGCTTGTGGCCACCCTTGATTCCATCTCCACTCCTACTACCCTTCACCAAGCCTTGAATCATCCTGGTTGGTGTACAGTAATGGAAGAAGAACTCATGGCCCTTGAACAAGCTGGTACCTGGACTCTTGTTGATCTGCCTCCTGGGAAGAAAGCTATTAGATGTAAATGGGTATTTGTTGTTAAAACTAAGGCTGATGGTTCTTTGGAATGGTTGAAAGCTCAACTTGTAGCTAAATGGTATGCCCAAACTTATGGTATTGATTACTCTGAGACTTTCTCTCCTGTGGCAAAGCTAACCTCTGTTCATCTTCTTATCTCCTTGGTTGCCACATCTCATTGGGATTTGCATCAATTAGATGTTAAGAATGCATTTTTGAATTGTGATTTCCTTGAAGAAGTTTATATTGAGCAACCACCTGGGTTCGTTGCTCAAGGGGAGAATAGGAAAGTGTGCTACCTCCAAAAGTTTTTGTATAGTCTAAAGGAAAGCCCTTGTGCCTAGTTTGAACGATTCTGTGATGTCGTCAAGAAGTTTGGATTATGTCAAAGCAAGTGTGATCACTCTGTGTTCTACCAGCAATATGATACAGGCATGATTCTTCTAGTAGTATACGTTGATGATATTATGATTACAGGGAATAACATTTTTGGAATCTCAGGACTTAAAATCTTCCTAAATTCTCATTTCCAGACAAAATGATTTGGGGTCATTAAAGTACTTTCTCGATATTGAAGTTTTGAGAAGCAAGAAAGGTATTCTTTTGAGTCAAAGGACATATGTTCTCAATCTCTTAAAGGAGTCTGGAAAGCTTGGAGCTGCACCAAGCAACATTCCTATGATTTTAAATCCCTTCCTCAATCTTGATGCTAGTATGTTTGATGAGCTTCCTGATGATTTGAAGAATAAGATTGATCCAGAGAAACTGAAGCCATTTCCATTTCCTGAGAGATATAGAAGACTTATTGGGAAGTTGAATTTTCTAACAGTAACTCGTCCTGATATAACCTTCTCAGTCAGTAGGCTTAGCCAATTCATGGCATCACCAACAGTGTCACAATGGGAAGCTTTAGAACATATTTTGTATTATTTGAAAGGTTCTCCAGGTCTTGGTATTCTTTACACAGTTATGGGCACACTAAAATCGAGTGTTTTTGTGATGCGGATCATGCAGGATCTAAGCCACAAGACGATCAACTATGGGTTATTGTGTGTTTATTGGTGGAAATTTGATATCTTGGAGAAGTAAAAAGCAAGGAGTTGTATCAAAATCAAGTGCAGAAACAGAATACAGAGCCATGTCACAATCAACACAAGAATTGTGTGGGTATTTCAACTTTTGAAAGAAATTGGCATCACCACGACATTGCCTGCAAAACTATGGTGTGACAATAAAGCAGCACTTCATATATCATCAAACTCTGTGTTCCATGAACGAACAAAACACACTGAGATTGACTGTCATTTTATTCGTGATAAAATCAAAGAAAATATTATATCTACTGGGCATATACGATCCGATGACCAACTGGCAGATCTTCTGACAAAAGCCTTAAATGGAACAAGGGTTCAATATCTTTGTAACAAGTTGGGCATGATCAATATATATGCTCCTACTTGAGGGGGAGTGTTAGAACATAGATAGTCAATACGATGGCATGAGAATATTGAAGAAACAATATGGTGGGTTGAAGAAGCAATACAGTGGCACAATTTTGTTGACTTCCATTTCTCTACCTTACCATTAATCACTCTTCCTTTGTCTCTATTTTGGTGTATATATAGTTGTACATAATATTACATTAATGAGAACTTGATTTTACCTTCGTTCAAAAACCTTCCATTTTTCTCCTTCAACTCATCTATTTCTATATGTTCTTGTCTACATTCTTTTCTACAAATGGTGTGTTCCCTACGTAAATCACCAAAATCCTTAAATATTCATCAGATTTAACCCCAAACATATCCAAATCGAGTAAAACATTATAGAATAGTCCATAAAGCTAAATGCTAAAAAAAAGAGACCCAGAGAACTAATTTCTCAAAGCTACATGTTTCATTGTAGAAAATAGAATTAGGAATTTGTATTTGATTAGTATGGGCCTAGGCCTAATCTAGTTCTAGCATTGTTTACTATCTATAAATATAAGACAGAGAGATTGTACACATAAGTTGGTCTTTCCATTGATTCAATAAGATAGATTTATTCAGTCAACATGGCATCAGAGCCAGGTTCCTAGCCCAACAGAAAGCTTCAAGCACTGACTTTAGAGGCACAAAGTAAAGAAGACAATCCAAGAAGACGATGATCTTTCAAGACTTCAAAGGCCCAAAAATAAAGAAAACTGTCCAAGAAAGTGAATATTCTATATGAATCCGAAGCAAGAGCACGGATCATCAAGAAGCTTGGGCCTACTTTAATTGTAGATCCAAGAGAATAATAGATCTCTCCAAAACCGATTGCAAGATTCGGATCTCCCATACCCAGTAAAGGATGAGATCTATTTTAGAAGTAAACGAAGCACCGATGCAAGATCCAGAGTCCTCCTCAATGATCCCATCTCTTCCAAACGTTTCATTCCCAAACTCAGTCATGATTCCTGATAATCACTAGTCCACCGTCATTCAGTCCTTATGCTAGATTCATCAAGATCAAGATCAGGTTTGAAGAATCGATGCCGTTTGGTCCACGAACTTATCACGGCTGCTCAATGGAGAAGGTTCATTAACAGTTTCATCTAGAGTCCTCTCAAGCTCTGATTACCAGGTTCTCCAAATATTCTTCACAGCGAGTTCTTAGCCTGAAACAGTACCTTCTCAGATTCTCATTGAAGCTGTGAGTCCTTTGATCCTTTGATCTCATCTGCTTTCACAATTTCTTTCCTCAATCTGTCATGGCTGAAAAGAAATATGACCTATCAGGGGATTCTATTCCGTTCACTCACCCACTTTATCTACATCCTTCGAACACTCAAGCGGCTTCTATCATTCCGTAAGTACTTACTGGCTGTGATAACTATACTGTAGGGAGCCGCTCTATGATGATCGCTCTTAAGGGCAAGCAAAAATTGGGATGCACTGATGGAACATGAACTAAAGAGAATCAGGACAGTGGACTCCATGATCAATGGGAGAGGTGCAATGTCGTTGTTCTCTCTTGGCTATTGCACTCAATTTCTAAAGAGCTGGCCAATAGTGTGATTTTCCATCAAGATGCTCACCTCGTCTGGGCTAATTTGCAAGAGAGATTTGATAAGGTGACCGGATCACGAATCTTCACACTTCATTGAGAAATCAATTCTATGCGCCAAGGGAGTCTTATAGTGTCATAGTACTATTCTAAGATGAAAGAATTTTAGGAAGAAGAATCAGTTCTCCTGCCAATTCCTTCCTATAAGTGTCCCACCTCTCAAGTTTACTCACAACGTATACAGCAATAGAAATTTTTGCAGTTCCTACTGGGATTCAATGACTCTTACAGGACATTTAAGAGCCAAATTTTGTTGATGAGCCCCTTACCTTCTGTGAATCAAGCGTTTAGTATGATCATATATGACGAAGCTCAACGTAATCTCAGTAACATTGTGAAGTCACATCCGCTTGAGGGAGTGACAATGATTGCTAGATGAAGAGGGAGAGGCAGGGGGAGAGGTAGAAATAGTCCCTTACCAGAATGTTCTCACTGCACCAAGAAAGGACATATCAGAGAAAATTGCTGGCACTTGATTGGGTTTCCTGCTGATTTTAAAGGAACTAAGCCAGGGATGATTCAGACAGCAAATCTAAGCCAAATGGACAAAGATGGAGCTGCTGCCCGTAGTGATGATATTATGGCACCAACATTCACTCAGGAGCAATATGACAAACTCATGGAATTCCTCAAAAGGGACATAGAGCCGACCTCAAATATGCTTGCATTGATTGGTACAGGGTTGATAAATTCCTCCTGTCACCATTTTTCACATACTAATTGGGTAATAGATTCTGGTGCAACGGCTCATTTAGTTTGAGATTTATCTTTGCTAAATTCCTATAATGAATATGTAGGGCCTATTAAGACAATCAAAATTCCTAATGGTGATAGGGTGCCGGTCACTCATATAGGACATGTCAAATTTTCTAATAACCTAGAATTAAAAGATGTTCTATAACAAAGTTACAATTTAATCTGATTTCTGTTTCTAAGATAACAAATGAGGCACATTGTATGGTTACTTTCCTTCCTAATCAGTGTATCTTGTAGGGCCTTCAAGCTGGGAAAATAAAGGCAATTGGTAGACTGGTTGAGGGTCTTTATATTCTGCAGAATGAGTCTAATGATGATGTAAACATTGTAAACCTGATTGATAAAGGGAATAATGATCATAATGACCCCATAGATATTTCAACTTTACATAGTAGGTTGGGTCATGCTCCTATTTTAGTTTTGATACACCTGAATTTTGTAAGAGACAAAGGCTTTGACATAAATAAAAGTTGTGAAATTTGCATTCAATCCAAACAAACTAAACTCCCTTTTTCCCTCTAGTTGCATCAAAACGCTTTGTTGCTTTGAGTTACTTCATATGGATGTGTGGGGTCCATATAAGACATCTACCCATCAAGGTCATCAATTCTTCCTTACAATTGTTGATGACTACTCAAGAGCCACTTGGGTGTTTTTTATGAGACATAAATCAGAAACTGTTGGATACATAAAGAACTTTGTTGCATATGTTCTTAATTAATTTGCTTTTCATGTTAAACGTATATGTAGTGATAATGGTACTGAGTTTGTTAATAATAATTTGCACACATATTTCCTTGAAAAGGGTATTGTATATGAAACGTCTTGCCCGTATACCCCTGAACAAAATGGCATTGTGGAGAGAAAGCATAGGACACTCATGCAAGTCTCAGGAGTCTTATGCTTCAATCCAACATACCCATTCGGTTCTGGGGAGAGTGTGTAAAGATGGTAGCATATCTCATTAATCGTGTACCCTCTAGGATTCTAGGTTTTGAAACCCCTTATGAAAGGGTATATAAGAATCAAGCTAATTATAATTGCTTGAAAACTTTTGGTTGCTTGGCATATGCTACTGATTTAACCAACTCTGATAAATTTCAAGCTAGAGGCATTCCTTGTGTTTTTATGGGTTACCCAAGTCATCAAAAGGGCTATATTCTCCTTAATCTACGGACTCAAAGTATTATGATTAGTAGACATGTTGTGCTTATTGAAAATGCTTTTCCCTTTTATGATGGAATATCTACTTATCAGAAAAATGAAAATGCAGCACTTCAAAAAATATTTTTGTTTGATAATGATGGATACATATGCAGCCGATAATATCTGATCCAGCCAAGAAAACTACTGAACATGAATCCAGACATGACAGATGTCATCCTGAATCTCCTCAGGTTGATATCCCATCTAGTTTACAACCTTACCGAGTAATGGTAATCGGACAGCAAGGGAACGTAGGCCTCCTATATGGGCTACATACTACATTTGTGGATTTGTTGCCTTGGGAACTGGCACACATAAAGAGCAGAATAGATGCTTGTATCCCATTGATAAATATTTGTCATATAACCATATTTCTAACTCACATCTGTGCTTCTTGTGTAGTATTGATTCCATTGTTGAGCCTACATCTTATTATGAGGCTATAAAGGATGATAAATGGATCCAAGTAATGAATTTGGAAATAGCAACCTTGGAGCACAATAAGACATGGGAGATTGTTCCATTACCGCAAGGTAGAAAGCCCATTAGTTGTAAATGGGTGTATAAGGTTAAGTGTAAATCTGATGGCATGGTAGATAAATATAAAGCTCGTTTAGTTGCTAAAGGTTATACACAAAGAGAAGGGATTGATTATCTTGAGACCTTCTCACTTGTGGTTAAAATGGTTACAATTAGAGTTGTTCTTAAGCTGGCTATTATGAATGGTTGGAGTTTATTTCAAATGGATGTTGATAATGCATTTCTGCAAGGAGATCTCAATAAAGAAGTGTATATGACCATTCCCCAAGGCTTTGGAAGCCAAGGGGGATGGTGTGTAAATTTTGAAAGTCACTTTATGGTCTTAAACAGTCTTCTAGGCAATTGAATGATAAATTGTGTGCTGCACTAATATATGGTAGATTTAAACGTAGTAAGCATGATTATTCTTTGTTCTTTAAGAGAATTGGTAATGATATCGTGCTAGTTTTAGTTTATGTTGATGACATACTTATTACAGGCAGCTCTGATTTAAAAGTTCAAGAAGTTAAGGATTTGTTGCACAGCAACTTCAAAATCAAGGATCTAGGGATGAAGTATTTCCTTGGTATTGAAGTTGCTAGGTCAACAAAGGGTATGATGCTTTCACAAAGAAAATAAGCTTTAGATTTACTTGCAGAAACAGGTATGAGTAGATGTAAGCCACTCAACATACCAATGGCCACCAACTTGAAGTTGGTAGCTTATGAAGAAGGGAAACATAAGAGAGAGGATTTGCTTGGAGATCCGGAGAGATACCATAGATTAGTGGGTAAATTGATCTATTTGACTGCCACTAGGCCTGACATTTGTTTTTCTGTACAGGTCTTAAGTCAGTTTATGCACCAACCCATGAAATGTCACATGACGGCAGCTTTGAACATGTTGCACTACCTGAAGCAAAGCCCTAGATTAGGAGTGCTTATCAGTAGAGAAGGCACTACTACCATTGATTGTTTTTGTGATGCTGATTAGGGAGCATGTGAGATGACAAGAAGATCAGTTACAGGATATCTCTTGAAACTTGGTGGTTCGCTTGTGGTATGGAAGACTAAGAAACTACTCACCGTTTCGAAGTCATCCGCTGAAGCAGAATACCGTGCACTTGGCTTTGCGGTATCTGAAGTTGTATGGGCGGTCGGTTTACTCAAGGAAATTGGTTATGAGAATTTGACTCCGGTTAATGTATTATGTGATCGCAAGGTAGCCTTGCACATTGCCGCTAATCCAGTTTTCCATGAGAGAACCAAACATATTGAGATAGATCTTCATTTTGCTAGGGAAAAGGTTTTGGAGAAAGTAATTGCCTTGCAACATGTCCGTTCTCACAGTCAAGAAGTAGACATATTAACTAAGGTTGTGGGTAAAGAGATACTTGATCGGATGCTTAGCAAGTTAGGAGCTATAGATTTGTTTAGCCCCTAACTTGAAGGGGGGGGTGTAGAAAATAGAATTAGGAATTTGTATTTGATTAGTATGGGCCTAGGCCCAATCTAGTTCTAGCATTGTTTACTTTCTATAAATATAAGACATATAGGTTGTACACATAAGTTGGTCTTTCCATTGATTCAATAAGACAGATTTATTCAGTCGACATTCATGCTAAATCTACCACATCAAACAAAGAGAAATTTGCGTCTGCAAATGCCCATAGATTTCTGGGTTGAGACTGAAAGTGAATACAGAGAGAGGAGGAAGAAAGGAAACAAACCTTGTACATGAATATGTCTTTGTTAAAATAGGTGTTTCCAGCAGAGTAAGCAAGCTTCAAGGAAGTGGGCTCATGGTAGTGATCTTCAAAGCTGCCATAGCAGAACTATGGTAGATCTTGAGATGGAGGAAGATGATGATGACGAAGAGGAAGCCATTGGAGGGAGAGAGAAATGACAGCAACTCTGAAGAAGAGAAAGTAAAGAGAAGGGGATCAAAGGAGAGAGAAGAATGCTAGGTAAGATTAAAAATGGGTTGAGTTGGAATATTTTCATTAGTTAAAATAAGGATGATGTGGTGCTGTGGGAAGACAAATAGTCAAAGTTAACATTTTAAACAAGGGGGCAATATTGCTACATTTTGGATACTTCTGGGGGAAACATTGCTCCTTAAAAAACTTTCGGATATCCATCGTTTCTGAGCAAAATTTTTCGGGGCCAATTTGGACCTTAACCCTTAATTATTCAACTTTTCAATATCTATCCATGATAGGAAAACCTGGTTAATATTAAAATTTATGGTTTGGTTTGAACATTGTGGTTTGTCGCTTTGGGATTGACTTTCTTTTCATGGCAGGTAAACTTGCAAGGAGCACAAGTCACTTCATGCAGGAACGAGAAAGATGAACTCCTATTCACCTTACTTGATAGTTCTTGTGAAGAACCATTAAGTATAAAACGCAATATTTAACAGTTAAGAATTATTAATTTTTTGTTTAGAGAATATATAACCCTTCCATATATAATGGTTTGGAACTGTCATGTATAGATAAAAATAACCTTTTAAGTGTGGACTTTTCTATAGTAGTGTTAATTTCCAATACAAATAATTACAAGGGTATTTTAAGAAAAACGACTAACTTAACTAAAATTTTTAATCTTAAGTTAGTTATCTAGCTTATAAATTTACAAGTTCATCACTACTTAAGCATGACCCGCCATTCATCGTTATCTCTGTACTTTTTTTTTTCTTAAATAAAAAGAAGGGTTTGGACCTGAACATTACCTGCAACTCATCTCACTATTATCAGCCATAACAAGTTAGCTATATATACCTTTTCCCTGTATTTTGAAATAGGTCAATAATTAACTACATTTATTAAAGACTAGTCCGGACCAACGCATGTTTCATTTAACAAAGTACTTCTGATATAAGATGCCATGAAAGACTCAGAATATATTAATTGTTGAATAAAGATATATACAAAGAATTTTGGATAAGCAACGTTAGAAAGAAGATAGGCTTTTCTAAAAAAAAAAAAAAAATTAAAAGGGATAAGCACTATCGAGGTTAGAGGCGGTATCAACCTGCAACTTTTTTATTTTGGGGAGCTCTCGTACCACTAGGCTACAAGCCCATTGGTAGAAAAAACATACCTTGCTTCTCAAAATTTCATTGTTAGTATATACTTTAGTCCAAGTGCTATAATTTTTCGCTCTCATCATGGCAACACATTGAAAAAAAAAAAAATCAGATTCTTAGTCCAACTACAAGATTTTTTCTGTCATCAATCAAATAAATTGAATCGACAAGTTTCATACAAAAAGCCAAGTGCATTTCTTATTTTAAAACAAAGGACAAATCACTGGCATCGGCTCCACATGAACGAAGAGTATTAGAATAAGGAGTGAAATCGACAGGTAAAAGATTGAGAAGGAAATCCATGTTGGCCGATTTTTTCAAGTCTTGTTTCCCTGACACCAGCCAAATCATATCTATAGACATCGCTCTTTGTAGCGAATACCAAAGAATCTCCATTCATTACTGTAAATCCAAGAACAATCGAATCCTTCTCCAACCCCATTTCTTCCAAGCTTAATGACATCAACCTTAACCAAGAACTTGATTCGTAATCAGTCAAAACCCACAGGGTGAAAACACAATAATCTACAAAATTCACGAGACAAATAGATTCATCTGAGCTTCCAACTTTACCCCATTTGCAAATTCGCACGTAATCGTGACATACAATTTTGCCTCCACCAGCTTCTTTTGGAAAGTTAAAGCTTCTAGTCTCGCCACTCTCAAGATTATATGATGACATGTAATAAGTATCATGTCTATTTGAAGAAAAAAGAGATGTGGCAAAGTGAATATTTCCTTTATAGAATACAGGAGGGCCATATAACTTGCTGAAATTATCCTCAACTAGAAATAATCCCTTTTGTGTTTCTCTCCATGCACATTCTTTAGGCGAGTAAACTTTGCACACATAATGAGTCACCGAAATCCTTTTGAAAAAGAATTAACTGGTATTCCTCGTTATGGATGCAATCAAAGGCAAACATGACTTGTGCATACTGATTTATTTTGATGAAACTATATAGGTTTGCAATGGAGGAAAAAAATTGTGTCACTGGATTGCAAATAAAATACTATTTTATTGAATAACTTTCTCCAAGGGCCCCGCAAAGAACCAAACCATTGCTAGATGCAAATATCGTTATTCTTTCATCATCAAGAGAGTGTAGAAAGCTTATAGGAATACCAGAAGATGACTCATTTAGAGGCAGTGCATGCAGTTCAGTTTTGTATTTGATATTATTATTCTTTAGAAAGAATCCTTGCATGAAAAATGAAGAATCATCTTTTAGCATCAAATTTTGAGCCTGTTTCAATGCAAAAGTTTTCTTCTTTGTGAACTCAGATGTACATTTTGAATATGACCTGAACTTGAAGATTGATTTCGCAGGCAACCATGAGAATATTTCATATATTCTATCTTCAGGTAGCTCCTTAGTCTTGACCTGTAAACATAAAGTAAGTTTTCCGTAGTCATGAGAATATTTAAAATGAGGAACACACACTTTGACTCTTATTACGTAACCTCACTCTCCTATATTTCTCTCAAAATTGCACAAGATATAAGTGATAGCATATATATTACTATGATTTGATGTGCATAGAATAAAGAGGAAAGTATTTTAAGTACTAACAAAGAAATAAGTTAAGTTCAGTTGGTAGAAGCCATTTTCTCTCTTCAGAATGAAGAAACCGGTCCACTTATACCAAAGCTGGTGCAATCTCAAGTTCGATTTGTCAAATAATTAAGTGTTACGAGTATCTGTGCTTTTTCTTTGTTTTTTCCAATCAGTGCGGAGAAGGGTTTGGACCTGAACATTACCTACATGTCATCTCACTATTATTACCCACAACAAATAGCTATAATACATATATATATATATATATATATAGCTTATCCCTGTATTACGTCAAAGTGTCAAACACTTGAGCCTGTGTTAGAGAGTAATTAAATCTGTACAACCCTAGTCTAGACATGTGTGTGGATCTACTTGTGATGCTATTTACCATTATTCTGAGCCAGACCCTGGGTACGTTATGTGGTAACCTAGCATATTTTACTCAACTCTTGTATTTCTCTTAGCCTGGAATGATCTAACTACTCGTCCAATGACTTATATTATTCATATACACAAAAGAATTAAAGACTGGGTGGGACGCACGCTTATAAAGAAATATTAAGCCCAATTTAATAAAAATATTAAACTATAAAGTGAATCTTGTATTAACCATGCGAAGTAGTATTAATTGTTGAATAAAGATATATAGATTGAAATCTTTCCTAATAAATTGAAGAACATACCTTGGTCGTCGCCCTGTCACCCTCTTGCATCACGGTTGCCGTCACTAATGTCTGCTTTGCTGCTGCCATGTGATGGGAGGAGATAGTCGGAATGCCACCTGGAGGCGGCGGCGGCTACCATGTTCGGATTTGAATTGGGTTATCGGTCTCTCTTTGGCAGAGTGGCTTGCATCTTATGAGAGAAGATGAGATTAACCAAAAAGCAAAACAGTTACAAGTTATTAGTTCTCATAACAGATGGGGCAGCTTAGGTGGAAGATATTTTTGGAAGATAAAATGTCCTAAGATATTCAGCAATCAGTAGATCTATCACTCCCTCTCCCTTACGTCGGGATAATATAAATGCATTTGAAATCTTTATCGGATCATTGGGATATCTGATAGTGAATTAAATTCTAATTTAATTTTTAAATATGATTTTAATTTAAACATATTAAAATGAATTAAATGTATACTCTTACTTTCTCGCAAAAAAAAAATTGTATATTTTTACTATAAATCATATATATATATATATATACCGGCCAATATATATCTATTTATCCGATATTTAGGTTATTGGGGTAATATAAATTAAATCCCATAATTTATTTACATTATATTTAATTAGATAAATAACCTCATTAAGGGCCGCGAATCCGTAATCTGACAGGACCCATAACATCTCGCACCCGATGAAAATAGAATTAGAAGAATCAGGAATTGTGTATTTAATATAAAAAGGATGGATGATAAATAGTAGGATTTTAGGGGATGACTAGGAGAGCTTGTTTTATTTTGTTTTTAAAAACAAAAAAAATTAAAAAACTCATTTGAAAAACTGTTTTTAATAAGTTTTTTTTAAAAAAAAACAAAAAGTTATTTTTAAAAACAAAAAAAAAAATCATTTTTTAGGTGTTTTCTTTTTTTTTTTTTCTATTTTTTATTTTTTGAAGTCACCATCTATCTACTATCGACACCACACAACAGCAATGTTAACATCCACCGCCACATCACTACCAACGACAGCGGCCACCACGTCACTTTAAAAATAAATATTTTAAAACAGCTATCCTAACAGATTTTTTTTTTTTAAACTTATTTTCAAAAACAATTTTTTAGTAAGAAAATAGAAAACAGAATCAAATAGGCCCCAAGATTATTTTGAACCAGTAGTTTTGTTAAAAACTTAAAATATGGAGCTTAAATTGATATTTAAAAAATAATTAGTTTGAATCATCAAAAACAATTTTCTATAAACTTCGCTCCAAGACGGGGCATATTTTTGGAGAGATAACTCGTGGATACGAAAATTTAAAATTTGAAATAAACTATAACCACTTTGTAGGTTGATAATGGCATCATCATTGTCATGTCACTATGTTGAATCTAATTAAATTAATTTAAAATATTTATATGTATCATTTTTTTCCATATTAAATTATCTAACTTATAGACTTATATATAATTTAATCATACACAACCTATAATATGGTTAAGTAACTTATTTAGTTTCCTTAATCTCTAAAAAAAAAAAAGTTAACTGAGTCTTATATTTATGACTAAAGCTAATAATGATATTATCAAGCTAATCACAGCTTAGGGCATGTTTGAGAAAGCGGTGGAAAAACATGTTCATGCAAGTTGAGATAAAACTCCTCTCATAAATTTATCTCATATATCGTAAATTATATTGAAAAAGCAGTTTTTATCGCTAATACAAACATGTACTTAATTGTTGAAGAAATCTTTGCCATCCTTCTTGTTCAAATACATGTTTCAAAGAAAAAAATTATAGGAACTTGATTAAAAATTAGTTGAAAATAAGGACTTGCAAATTAATTATCTCATTAAAATAAGATAAATTACTACTCCCATAAAATCCTAATAACCAAATTGCTTGGTTTAAGAAAACGGCTACAATGAGTTAAAAAGTAATAAATAGTTAGGAATTATAAAATTGTACTTGTTTTTTAAATATGCCTTTATTTATAAGTGGCTAAGGAAGAATAAGAAAAAAAGCTGAGAGACAATGTAAGGAAAACAAGCTAATGAGAGATAATATATTAATTAAGGGTGAAATGGATAAAAATATATTTAATATTTAGACAAATATACAATAGATTATATATTAATTTATAGGTCAGACAAGTTATTTTGAAAAAAAAAAGTAAAAATACTTTAAAGTAATTAAATTAGTTTCCTTAATCTCTAAAAAAAAAAGTTAATTGGATCATATATTTAGGATAAGACATAGAATTATAAGAGGGGATTGACTAATTCAAATACTATGATCTTAAAATTAATAAGAGATGGAGTGAGTGATATATTTGAAAGATCGTTAAGATAATTCCAAACATCTAAAGGATACTTCAAATCTTCGCAATTATCTACTAAATACAAAATAAATATTTTAAATAATAAAAATACAATAGAAAATCAAAA
Source organism: Inga laurina (assembly GCA_963855925.1). NCBI lineage: Eukaryota > Viridiplantae > Streptophyta > Magnoliopsida > Fabales > Fabaceae > Inga > Inga laurina. The sequence continues at coordinate 61,116,898 of OY979708.1, forward strand.
TAAAATGAACTTTTCCACTTCTTCTCCAAATGCGCCACCTGGAAGTTGAATGCCACCCACTCTCTGAGCCTTTTTTTTTTTTTTTTTTTCTATGGTGGAGACATCAATGGAGATATTGTTTTTCCCTTTTTCTAGGGGGCGTCTCACACATGGCTAATGTCATGACATAATTGCCCTCTGATTTCACACAATTGCATCGGCTTCACATGACCGAAGAGTATTAGAATAAGGAATCAACAACGAACACGTTGTTCGCTGATTTTTTCAAGTCTTGTTTTTCTGACACGAACCAAATCATATCTATAGATCTCCCTCTTGTCAAAACTTGTTTCTCTTCCACGAAAGAAATCATATCTACAGATTTCCCTCTTTGTAGTAAAGACCAAAGAATCTCCATTCATTACTGTAAATCCAAGAACAATAGAACTCTTCTCCACCCCAATTTCTTCCAATCTTAATGCCATTATCGTTAACATGAAGATGACTCATTTCCAGGCAGTGCATGTAACTCAATTCTTAATTTCAGAATATCATCATGTCTTTGAATGAAAAATGATGAATCATCTTTTAGCATCAAATTTTGAGCTTGTTTCAGTGCAAAACTTGTCTTCTTTGTGAACTCACTTATAGATTTAGAACATGACGTAAGCCTGAAGATTGATTTCGCACGCAGCCATGGGAATATTTCGTATATTACATCGTTAGGTAGTTCCACAGTCTTAACCTGTAAACATAAAGCTTTATAAATAAATTTAAAGTAACTAACAAACACTAACAGTCTAACTACTTAACATCGTACTCCTCTATATTTTTGTCTCAAAGTTGCACAAGATTTCATAGCAAGAGGAAAGTATTTTGAGTCCTAACAAAGAAATATGGATTAGGATGCATCCAATACTCGAAAGTATTCTATGGTGTATTTAGCACTCTAAAGTATTTTTGTGCCTCAGTGCTAGATGCCCCAAACACCTGAAATAATACAAAATATTTTATGGCGCTAGACGCATCTGAAAAAATACTTAGTGCGTTGGTGCACAAAAGAATATTTTAGGATACTGGATGTATATGGAAAAATACGTGGTGAATGCATCTTAACCCAAGAAATAAATTAAATTTAACTAGGAAAAGCTATTCACAATGAAGAAACCGGCTCACTTGTACAAAACCTTTGGTGCAATCTCATTATTATTACCCACAACAAATTAGCTATACCTTGCTTTTCGCCTGCATATCACCCTCCTCTCCTCCTTGCATCAGTGTTGTTGCCTCCAGTGTAGTCTGTTTTGCGGACGCCAAGGATTGGGAGGAGACACATAAGCGTTTTTGGACTACTCTTTGTCCCCCAAGGCCCCCCTTGGTGGTTATCTACACTGCAAACAAGATTTCGCCGCAAGACGCGGTTTTTCGAAAGTTGTTAGCTTTTAAAAATATAATAAAATTTTTCTTTATAATTTTTTGGTTCTTTACTGAAAAAAAAAATCCTACCATAAAGAAGAGAACTATTGAAGAATTAGTTGCAAATCCATTATAAAATGGCTAAATTATACAAAACTCCCACAAACTTTGGGTCAGTTGCATATAACCGCCCTGACATTTTAAAGTTTAAATTTAACTCCCCCTAACCTTTCATTTTTTAATTATTAACCTATTGATGTTAAGTGACCATTATCTTTCTAATAGAAAATGACACATCAGATTATGAGATGACACGTGGCATCCTACGCGACATCTTGTGTAAATTACTCATTACATAAAACTCCCCTGAATTTTGAGCTGTTGCAGAGAACCCCCTGAACTTTAAACAATTGCAGAGAATCCTCTTAAACTTTGATTAGTTACAAATAACCTCCTGACATTTCAAAATTTATATTTGACTCCCTTAAAATTTTGATTTAAAATATTAAACCACATGTAGTTACTTTTTATCATTTTTATAAATTTATTAAGATTTTTGCTATCATTTGTCAATTAAAATACTATTAGTTCTTTTCTATATGGCAAAAACTAGAAGAATAATATTTAGAAAAGTATAAAAATACACATTGAACCTTTGATTCATGAAAAAATCTGCATTACTAATAAATAATTAATGTTGGCATAAGCTATCATCTAAGAAAAACATAATATTTAAACTATCAATGCTCAATCATCTCAATAATATATTTAATACAAATGATGACATTTTTATACTATCAATGCTTAATTATCCCAAATAAATAAGTAAATCTTATACAAATTAATGTTATAATAGCCGAACCAGACATTGAACTAGAAAAACTAGTGGGTCACGGTTCAAACGGTTAGATCAGTTAAGCCGTTTGGTTGGACCGGAACATAATAATTAAATAAAAATTATATTATATGTATATATAAAATAATATGCATACAAAATAAAATGTTAAAATTTAAATAATTTTAAAATAAACTTAAATAATCTAATTTCATAAGGAGGTAATTACCTTATTAGTACTAATATATTCATGTAAAAGTAATTTGAATAATAAATGAGCTTTTATTTATTTGTTAAAAGTCAATTGAATGAAAAAGAAAAACAGAGCACTATTATGGTCAGGTAAAACCGTAAAAGAAGTTGGGAATAGTACGTTTTGTAAAAAGATTATTTTCTAACATTTTATAAGAGAAAATATTGGGCTAACTGCTAAAATCAAAAAGATGGTTCACAACGGATGGAGGAAGAGGTGACTGCACCTTGGGAATAAAAGAAGGGACAACTCACTAACTACTCCTCTATCCAATAGACAATAGTACATTGGATAATTAAAAGCTTCTCTCACTGATTTAGGCATTATTCACTTCAACTTTCATCCTTCACATTTAGCTTTTGCCTTTCTTCTCTCATTTTGCAGTCTGGCGTCTCCTTATCTCCCTAATTTAAAAATCGAAACACAGATCCAAAGTTTTTCTTATAGAAGCTCGGGTTCCATGGTATCATCTTATTATTATTGTTCGGTTGCTAATTTTTTATATTTTCTTCATCTAGGCTACTTGTTCTTTCCTGCTTGTTTAGTGATTCCCGCCACCTCCTCCTCCTCCTCCTCTTCTCATCTCTGGGTTGTTACAGGGCTCTTGGACCGTCCGGCTATTGATTATCCGGGATGGGTTCTGGTTTAAAAGCGGATTCCGGCCTAATAACGGTCAAAAAGCAATTTAAAATGGTTTAACTCCCAAAACAGCTTTCTCCAAAGGTATGAGTCATCTTGAAGTCCGGTGGACAGTCTAGCCACGGTTCGGCTCAGTTTTCAAAACCTTGATACAAATTATGACATTTTTATTTTTTATATTTTTTAAATATTATTCTTCTAATTTTTTTTTGTTTTTGGCATACCAGGAAAATATTTTAGTTGACAAACGATAGTAAAAAACTTAGTAAATTTATTAAAATGATAAAAGTAACAACTTGAGGTTTAATATTATAAATCAAAATTTTAAGGGAGTCAAATTTAAATTTTACAAAGCCAACGGGATTATTTGTAACTGGTCAAAGTTCATGGAGGTTATCTGCAACTGTTTAAAATTAGGAGGTATTATGAAATTAGTAATTTACATAGGATACCATATATGATGTCATGTATCATTTCATAATTTGATGTGGCAATTTCCATTAAAAGGATAACAGGCTATTAACAGCCGCTTAATGGCAGGAGGTTAATAGTAAAAAATGAAAGGTAGAGGATTAAATTTAAACTTTGAAATATCATGGGTTATATGTAACTTACCCAAAGTTCAGAGAGATATAATTTAGCCTTATGAAATAAAATGAGTTTTCATTTATAATTTTAATATGCATAATAACAATTATTGGACAACAAATTCTAATATTAATATACATGGGCTAGTGAATCATAAAATATAACAAATTGCCATCCACATTTTTAAGTGCACCGCATGAAAGATTATCAGATATTATGACTTGACTTTTATTTTTTAATTGCGCCACATGAAAGATTAAGGGATAAAATGAGATTTACAGTGCAAACGAAAACTTATATTAAGAATAGAAGGTTGTATTAATGTGCAGCGTATTACTTGCAGTTGCAGAGCTATATCAATATTGCTTACTGATGAAAACCATGAAATAATCACAGTTGGAAAATAGTAATATTGCCGGAGTTAATAAATCTAATGGTATTTAAAACAAATTAAAAAACCCATATATGATAAAATATGCAAAATCTAATAATACTTGAACTCTACCAATAGTCATGCATTGTCAGAAAGAGGTAATAACTTCATAAGAAGCCATATTATTGACGGGAGAGGGGTGTCTCCATTGATTTCCTTCTCCATTGAAGGTATCTACCGTTAGATCAAATTTCAATGGTTGATATTTATTATGGTAGATTTTTATTATAATGATATTATTTACATATTATTAAATCTCAACCATTAAAAGTTGATCTAATGGTAAATACTCTTAATGGAGAGTAAATGGAAAGGAAAATAAATGGAGTCACCCCTCTCCCATTATTGACATATGAAATCCGATAAAACCAATCTAATTATGGATAATAATTATATTTTGGAAGGGGGAAACACAAAATATTTATAATGTTCAGTTTTATACTACCTTCGGTATTTAATATAAGATCTAGTTTGTAGTGTAATTTGTATAACAAACTCAATCTTATATTAAAAACCGGAGACAGTACTTTATTCCTTCCGTAATTTTCCCATATTATGGAAAATGCGGAACTATATATAGAAAATCCAAACTATCACAACTCTCTAAATTAAAACACTTGGTTGGTCGAACTGTTTCGCATAGCCTTCATGAGCGTTATCGCCGCAATAATTTCAACAAAATAACCCCTACTGATACGCCTATTTTTTCAGTGCAAGATTAAAAAAAGCCACATTATTTAGCAGTTTAAGCACTCTAGTTGCAACCTCTATCTTTCCTGTTGAGGCAAAGCAATGTGCTTTTGTTACTTCTTTTGGTTCTGCGTTATTGCTTAATTTAAACCCCGCATTTTTATTTACACTTTTTAATTAGTTAGCATTTATACATACAAATTTACCATGATGTGATTCAGCCTATATGCATAATCATTCAAAGTTGATTGCTTTTAACTTTTGGTCCCTCTTCTATTTTTAAGGAGTTTTGGTTTTGGTCTCTATACTTAACGGCGTTAACTAAAAGTTAATTCCGTTAAACTCAGACTAAAGCCTTATAGAACTATAGGAACCAAAAACTACAATTTGAAATTACATGTACTAAAACCAAAATTCAATTAGGACCAACAATAGTGTTAACACTTCTAACTATATCATTGGAAAACGGTTAATTGTAGAGACGTCTAAGTGTCAGATATTGAGGAACACTGAATATTAATTGTGGGAATTAAAAACCATAATTGCATTTTGGTCTGATGAGTCATGCATGGCGTGCTTTGTGGATCTGCAATCCCTATTAAACCCAAAAATTATTAAAAAACATCGAGTTCAGTTACACATTTACTCTTCAAAGAGAGACAATCACACAGAACACATGCCTCTTGGATATATACACATAGTATATGTCAAAGAGGGGTGATGGCCAAGCAAGTTTGATTTAGTACTGACTAATTGCTGACGCTATAATTTAGTTTGGCAAGTAATTACGCATCACACAACCCAACTAAGTACTAACACTACAATAACATATATCATGCTACAGGCTAAAGAGGGGTGATGACCTAGTAAGTAAGATTTACTACTGATTAATATGTTTTGTTCATCATTTATATGCAAATGACTTAAAATCGAAGAATCTTTTCTGCATATAACTCAATTTGGAGAGATTATATACACACAAAACATAGTTTAGGGGTATATTATTGATATTCTGAAGTTATCTACATTTGAGAGTTCATTGTAAAGGTTTAAGGATTATGATGTGGATGACACATGGACTGAAAGCTCAGCATATTTGATCAACTAACGGTCAAATTTAACTGGGATAATAACTGTAGCAAAATTGCTACAATTTGAAAACTTCCCAAGGCGACATTGCATCCAAAAAAAAGCTTCGATAGCAAAATTGCTCCACTGTGATAACTTTCTGCGCAAATAAGACCCTTAACCATTTTATATAATTTACATCATTGTTTTCAAAAGAAGTGGATTTTCTTTAGGTCTATATTGATGTAAGAGGCGTTCCCGAGTTTGATGAGAGCAAACTTCTTTATTAACATATTGGTCAAGTTTGATCTTTTTGAGCAAACCGATTAATTTGGTTCAGTTTTAAGTGTTGCTCAAAGTCTAGTCAAATCAAACTTTTAAACACCCTCGTATCAGTTGTATGGTACTAGCATGTGTGTCTACGGTCAGATTTTGAAATTGTCGTTACCCTTTCAATTAATTCATATTTTTTTTAGAATATATGAGTGCAAAGTTTTCTTAAAATTGATTTTTTTTCAATATACAATAGTCAAACCATCTTATTTAAAATAAGCAGCCACTGATTTACTTAAACCAACTTTCATATTGGTATATTGACAACACATTTAATGGTTTATATCCCTCTTTCACGATTATCGAATCAAGTTTATTTGTTAAAACTATTTTTAATAATAGAAAACGATATGTAGTTAGACACCTATCACTAATACAAAAAGTTATTTTAATGACAAGAATTAACCTGTGTTTTTAGAAAACAATAGTAAAAAAAAAAAAAACGCGGTGCCGTTTTTAAAATTATGACTCAGCTTTCACTAACTGTTTCTACAAAAACCGGTCGTTGAAAGCTAACATTTCAACGATTGTTTTTAAAACAGTCATTGAAACACATTTTCAACAACTAGTTTTGAAAACCATTCGTTGAAAGTGTAACCTTCAACAATAGGTTTTAAAACGGTCAGGGAAAGTTGAAGAGTTTCCATTCAATGACTGGTTTTTTAGAAACAATCGTTGAAAAGTTCTTTACATTCTCCAGGGTAGCTTTCTATTTTGCACACTCTCATCCTCTCGATTCAAGATTCCGCCTCTTTCTCCTTCGGTCTATTTTGCGTCTCCATCTCTGGCCCCATCTCCAACCCCAGACGGACCTCCGGCATCTTCTCCAACCTTCACCGTGCTCTCCTGGGGTTTGCTTCATCACTCCTCTTCTCACTCCCTCCATTCTGAAAGAGGCAAGCTTCACCCAAGAGGGGGGTGAATTGGGTGATGTTATAAATTTTTCGCTTGATGTGGAGATATGAAAAATATAGTAGATAGAGTAGAGTTGAGAAGATTTGAACACAGAGAGTTATACTGGTTCGGCCTAACAACCAGGCCTACGTCCAGTCCTCAGAGATCAAGACCTACTGAGATTTTCACTATACCTCCAAGATTCAATGGGCTCTCAGAACACCACAAAACAACAATTGTCCTTGAAAGGACTACGAGCAGAAATATTCTCTCACTAAGAAATTTCTCTCCCCCTTACGACAAGTCTTACGTGCAAAAAAACAACTTATGACCTTTCTCACTTGCTTATGTATACAAGACTTATGAGCAGCAACGTTCTCTCCTGCTTACACCACTGTAAGTCTTACGAGCAGCAACGTTCCCTTCTGCTTGTATCTTATAAGTCTTATGAGTGGACGGTTCAACAAGGAATTCTCTCAACTGCTTCTCTCGTAAGGAAATCTACCCTCTCAAGGTCCCAATACCTTGAGATCAAATAAACATAGAATTTGAATTGTATGAAGACTCTCTTATAGAGTAAATAGATAAACACTGAAGAACAATGTGTATATAGAGAATAATTTGTTAATAGCAGAGACTAGTGTATAAGCTTGTGAATTCTTGTGCTTTGTTAAACTTGACGATCTCTAAATCTCTGTATTTATAGGTGTTCAGATTTTGCCCGTTTGAGTAATCATCATTTGAGGAGCAGGGATTTGCAACTGTAGAATGGCATGCGTACGTTTGAAAACTTTTAATGTAGTAGGTGTGTGTTTGTCGTAACGTTGTCTGCCATTGTTTGACTTTCCTTCATGTCTGTTTATTTCAACGTTTATCCTCTTGTATCACACTTATAATACATTTAAAATGATGTTAGACAATGATAATAAGTAATGATGATATGCATAATTAACAATAAACCATATTTGGATTGAACGTTGTGAGACTTGGTATTTTGGTGATATGGCAGAGCATCACTCGAGCATGAATGGCTCACTTCGAGTAATCTCCTTATTTTCCTTCATCTGCTTCAGTTATCGGGTTGTGCTTGCATAGGTTTTCAGAGAGGTAAAATTTCACCTGCGAGTGATATGGAGTCTCACTCGAGCACAACTCCTTCTGCTCGAGTGATCCTGTACTTTGCACTGGGAGTTTCTCTTCTGGTTATACTCGCACATCATTTTAACAAGAGTGAGATTTTGTACTCGCAAGTGATATGGTCCCTCACTCGAGCACACAGACTCCTGCTCGAGTGAGAAGAATATTCTAAAGAAATATACCATTTATACAAGTACTCGCATCAGATTTGGAGAGGGATAGATTTTTCACTCGCAAGTGCTGATGTGTCACTCGAGCATATGAAGTTGTGCTCGAGCACACTTGCGCTTCTCTGAACTTCATGACTCTCGGCCAAACACTCGCAGTCTCTTGCTCGAGTACAGAACACTCATGCTCGAGCATTGATGTCTCTGCTCGAGTGCATCAAGGAAGAAATAATAATACTTGCTCTCAGCCAAGCACTCGCGGACCTTCACTCGCATGTGCTCGAGTGAGAATGGCTTCTCTGCTTGAGTGCAAACTCCAGTGCTCGAGTGAATCAGTGAACATCACAGTGGCATGCCTCTTGGGTGAACACTTTCTGGCTTTCACTCGCACCTGCTCGAGCACAGAAGGGATCTATGCTCGAGTGCAAAGCTCATGCTCGAGCACTCCAGTTCAATTTGACAGCAGATACCAGAAAACATTGCTATATGCATTTGGTAACTTTGTAAACATTTCTTAAACTTATACAACCATGTTTTGTACACAATTGTCTTTTTGTTATCATCAAAACTTGGGATCTAACACATTCCTCTGACTTCTACAACTCCCTCTTTTTCCCTCTCTCTTTGACGACTAACGAGCATGGCAGAATGGATTTCTAGAAACTTTGGAGGCATGCTCGATCTTCTCCGTTGTCGCTCTTCTTTGGTCATATCATATTTTAATTTTTTTAGGTAGCATATTTGTCTTCAATTTGAATGCAGTTCTCTTTAGTGCTCATTTTGCAAATGTAGGGTTCTGGAAGTTCATGTAAGTTGATTGTTTAACAGGTTAAGCTTGTATATAGAATGCTTTTTGATGAAGTCCAAAATTAACTTAAGTCCTGATTTGAGTAGTTTTCTTCTTTGATGCTTCCCCTTTGATGATATTGATGATGGTTTGCTTTGGTTGGGTTTTTCTTCTTCTTCTTCTTCTTCTTCGATACTTCCCCTTTGATGATATTGATGATGGTTTGCTTTGGTTGGGTTCTTCTATGCTTCCCCTTCAATGATATTGATGATGGTTTGCTTTGGTTGGGTTTTTCTCTTCACATTTTCAGTTTGAGTAGTTTTACCCTTTATTTGGATTCCTTGTTCAAAAAAATTGTTTACACTATTCTTGCCTTTTAGTGATGTTTGAGCATTGAAATTATTTCTCTCACCTCTTTCACTACCGGCAACAATTCCCTCTTCCCTTCACCTTTGGCAACAATGCCCACAGAACCATAGTAAAGCAAGCTGATAAGTAAAATATTTGCATATTTATTTTCCCTTATATAATGATTTTGTGGATGATATTTGAGCTCAATTTAATAAATTTGGGTGTAATTAATAAATAAATAATGATTTTGGCACAAAATAGAATTTCTTGACAAATACTAAATTAGACCCTCTTTTAGTTTTTAGGCAATATCTGGAGCTCTAGATGTCGGATTGAGACGTTCTTTATATGGATGAAAAGCTAAGAAAGAGCTCTACAACTTTTATGCTGAGACCAAAATCTAGTTCTATCTCCAAGGGTTTCAAAATTTGCTTGGAATTTGAAAGTGAGAATCATCTACCATTTCACCAACCATTTTATCTACCACTTCATCTTCCTTTTCACCTATTACTTCATCTACCACATTCTATCTACTATTTCATCTACCACTTCATCTTCCTTTTTACCTACTACTTCATCTATCATATTCTATCTACTACTTCATCTACCACATTTCATCTACCACTTCATCTACCCTACTACATTCTTCCCTATATATAGCCACCCTCTCCTTCACATTTGACACACCAATTCACATCCATTACTCTCCCCTCTTCTTCACTTACAACCATTTTCATATCCACACTCTTCTCTCTTCTCCACTTACACAAAAATTTCATATCCATTGCTTTACTCTCTTCCCACTTACACCATCATCTTAGAATTAATTTCATGCATTGTATTTGTTTCTTGCATGCCTCCTACATGGAAGGTTTTACCTCTTACATGGAAGGCTAGATTTTTCTATTTTCATGCATCTTGTGGTTGTATTTTTATTGAATAATTAAGCTTATTGTAATGTTTATGAAGTTTTCAATTTATTTTATTGTTGTTTTTAATTTCATCATGAGCTAAATTTCCATTTTCCTAGGGTGATGACGTAGCTTACTAATGACGGATTGAATCTTAACTTATTAAATCTAGTTTGAATCTCTCCTTTATAATTGAGTTTTAATTATTATTCTTAATGATTTTCTTTGACTGGCCATCTTTTGAATAATTTCAATATGCATGTTGAGACTGGAAGGAGATGCATGTGTATAGATCCTATAATTAAAACCATGACTTGCATAGGAAATAGGAATATATTCATATGAGTTGTTTAGTCATACTGAGTCCCATAAATCTTAATGCATATTTAATTACTTAAATTCATATAGGAATATATTGGATTGGCAATTAATTATAGAATTGTTTGACCTTGGAGGAGGCTAGTAATTAAATTAGGGAAACTCGACTGTTAATCATGTGGAATAAATTGGGATAGAATAGATAGGTGATTCAATCCAAAATTTGTTAAGTGAAATCTGGCCCCTATAACTTTTTCTCATAATTGTTTCATATCATTTGCATTCATATTTAATCATCTTTTATTTTGTACTCTCAATCATTAACTAATCGACCGACTAAATAAAGTTAAAATTACCCATTTTATTACTTAGTGATCAATCCTTGTGGGAACTATACTCTACTCACTTCTATATTACTTGATTATGACAGTGTACACTTGCACTGTTTAATAGACCATTTACACTCGTAACAAGTTTTTGGCTCCATTGTTGGGGATTGTTATCATTAATATCAATACCAGGTAATTTTAATACTAATTTGGTTTTTATATTATATTTGTTTTTCTTTTTGGTGTTTTGTGTTTCTTTTCAGGCTTTTACTTAGTGTATGACCAAATCGAAGGAGACTAAACTACAACCTCTTGATTCTGAGATTGAAAGAACTTGTCAAAGAAATCAAAAAGTTCAAAAGCAGTATACTTCAATCCTAAGCAATCTAATGGAAAATCCAGAGGGAGAAACAACAGATACCAAAACACTCTATGACTATGCAACACCAACAGTCATGAGGACAAATTCTAGAATCAGAAGACCACCAATAGTAGCTAACAACTTTGAAATCAAGCATGCAATTATCCAGATGATGCAAGCAAATCAATTCGGTAGTTTACCAACAGAAAATCCTAATGCAGTTATAGCCAACTTCCTAAAAATCTGCGACGCATTCAAGCATAATAGTGTTATTGATGATGCCATTAGATTAGACTTTTCCCTTTCTCACTCAGGGATAAGGCTAATATCTTGTTACAATCACTACCAGTGGGAAGCATAACTACATGGGATCTCATGGCACAGAAATTCATGGATGATTTTTCAGTTTTTAGAGAATCATTTGATCATTGTCTTTCAAATCTGGCAAAAGTCTTGCAACATTGTGTGGAGACAAATTTGGTTCTAAATTGGGAGGAATGTCATCTCATAGTGAAAGAAGGAATCATGCTGAGTCATAAGGTATCTGATCAAAGTATTGAAGTAGACCGAGCTAAGATTGAAACAATTGAAAAGCTACCTCCTCCTTCCTCGATCAAGGGTATTCGAAGATTTTTTGGACATGCTGGCTTTTATAGAAGATTCATCAAGGACTTCTCAAAAATCACAAAGCCACTTTGCATGCTGCTAGAGAAAAATACTCCTTTTGTGTTTAATGAGGAGTACTTATCAGCCTTCCAAACTTTGAAAAGTGCCTTGACTTCTGCACCAGCCAACATAGCTCCAGATTGGAACCTTCCATTCGAAATAATATGCGATGCAAGTAATTATACAGTTGGAGCTGTTTTAGGCCAAAGAAAAGACAAGGTCTTTCATGCCATCTACTATGCTAGCAGGACACTCTTAGATGCACAGCTGAATTATGCAACAACAAAAAAGGAGCTATTAGCAGTTGTGTTTGCATTCGAAAAATTCAAAGCCTACTTGATCGGGTTAAAGGTCATTATCTGGACGGACCACTCAGCAATCAAATACTTGATTGAGAAGAAAGACCTTAAGCCTAGACTGATAGATGGGTGCTTCCACTACAACAATTTGACTTTGAGATCAAACACAAAAAGGGGACCGAGAATCTCATTCCAGATCATCTTTCTTGGTTAGTGTAACCCCCTCCGTAATTATATCCGAAATACACGATGAAAATGAAATAGAGACTAATAATAATCAAATAACATTTACTAACTCATCATATGATGGGGTTTTCAAAAATACCTTTCGAAATCATTTATAAACTTGGTCTCATATTCACATTTCGAATACAATTACTACACGAAGATAAATCACATTCATATAAATATCAGAGTGCACAACATAATCATCCCGGCAATCCCGGGTACATACCTTCACTAAAGATACACAGGGTACAATTGCCCATTACAATTCTTCAAATGGGGATTACACAATCTCATCTCGAAAGAGTCCTAGCGCTCCCTCCACGAGCCACTTGCCTTGTCTAAATTGTTGGTAGGGGAGAGTGAGATTCGAGAGAATATCAGTAGGAAACAGATACCATAATGCATGCATGATAGATGCTATGTGTATGACATGTTAGCTTTATCTAGATGCATGCCCCATAATGATATTTCTGCATGCTCAATATTTCATGTAACAAAACTATGGCCACAGTAAAACAGAAACAGAGCTTCATTTATTCAAATATGCTCTACACAATCAAGTAAAGTAATCATATACATCACTACACAAGCAAAGATATCAAATACATGCAAGTAAGGTAAGTCCCCTACCTCCAGTCTTTTCTCCTCGATTTGTGTGCCAGCAACTCTGGGCTTCACATTCGATCCTACAATGTCAAATGTACTATTTAGTCACTTCCATAGTGTTTCTGGGGGTTATATGAGGCTATATTGAAAATTTACTAAAATACCCCAGGGGACCCGGCCCGACCCCACTGTAACCAGTCCGGCTGTACTTTTCTTGAAATTTTGACATGGGCTATTCTTACATATTTTCTCCCAAGGAATCCATTTCCTGACTCTGAATTATCAAACTCAATGTCAATTTACAAATTTACCCTTGGCAGCCACTTTAAGGGGTTTCAGGGGCGTTTTTGTAATTATGCTTTTTCGGCCTTTTCCGAAAAAGTGACCAACTGTAACCCCACCTAATTTTCGCTCCTGAACTCAATGGAATCATCAAATCATTGAAAATCCATCTCTAACCCCTCCAAACTAGGCTTGGCCGAAATTCTCAATTCCCCAGGAAAAATTGGGGTTTTTCAGTTTCGGCTAGGGGTGAGCAAAACATATGTAACCCGCCCGTCCGCCCGCGCCCCGTGATTTTTTGGCCCGTTTAAGCCCGCCCAGATTGGACCCGTAACGGGTACGGGCTACCCGTACCCGTATATATTAAACGGGCGGGTAACGGGTTGGCCCACGGGGCACCCCGTTACCCGTATATTATTTTATATTTTTTTATATAAAATATTACATATAATATTTTAAACATTCATTACTATCACAACTGTGGATCTTGCGTCTTGGTGTTGCAATAGCTTTAATGATTGAACCTATCCTTGCTTTGAGCCCCACGCACCTCACCTAATGCCTACCTTTTTGACTTTTCATCAATTTTCATATATAATATTAAATTTTAAAACATCAAAATTACCAACCGACTGACCCCTTCACCATCAGGCATCAGCATCAACGATTTCTTTTCCTTATTCTCCGGTCCTCGTTCTTGTGTTTCTCTCTCATTTATCTCCCTTCTCAGTTCTCACATTGCGTACCCACTACCCATGGCCATCTCCTCATCAGCTGCTGCCCAGTCGACTAATGCTTCATCTTCTCAGATCTGTTTTCTCCCTCGTCGGCTTTTTCAGATCTTGCTTAGCGTTTTTTAGATCTAGCTCTGGAGCATATGGATTTCTCTCTTCTTCATTTTATTGTTCCTCTTCTTTGTTCATATTGCGCAGCAACTGGTGAGAGGGTGGACCTACCGAGGTTTTTTTGTTTTTTTTCAGAGTGGCCATATATAAACGGGTACCCGTAACCCGTCGGAACTACCCGTTTTTTACCATACCCGTTTATCCCTGATTAAACGGGTTGTACCACGGGTACGGGCTAGCCCGTACCCGTGTATTATAAACGGGCGGGACACGGGTTAGGCCACGGGGCAGCCCCGCCCGCCCGTTGCTCAGCCTTAGTTTCGGCTCCGTAAACGCGTTCCTTTCTACTCCTAACCACTTTATTAACCATTACATTGGGTTAGAACTACCATTTAGTATCAATTTGGGCAGCATAACACCCAGGCCAACCCATTTTCCAAATTTACAAACAAAGACAATCCGGTGAAATTTCACTGATTAAATCAACCACAGCAGCCAGAACAATCAAGAATTGAAGTTTCGGAAGTTACCTCAAGCTCCCTCTGGCTTTTACTCAATATGGCTGAACCCTAGCCCCTTTTAAACCATGAAAATTGAGCTTCCAACACCTTAAAGAACATGAAGGAGTAGCTTAGGATCGGAGTTATACGCGTTAGGAGCTAGATCATCGGAGAAATCGGCTTACCTTGCGAGTTCTCTTCTCCTTTCTCTCTCTAGAAATCTCAAACGTTTTTCCTCTTGTTCAGCTGAATAAACTGACGGTTTTGAAGCTTGGAGGAAGAATATGATATGTTATATTATGCTTATGTCATTATTCCCTTATGATGATGTCATAATTCCAAAATTGACATTTTCGGATTTTCTGGCAGATTTTCTGCCCAAAATTTGAAAAATAATAACTAATTCTAGAAAACTTAAAATGATGTGATTCCAAAGCCAAATGAAATATATTTAAGTCCTCTTCATAGGAAAAATATTTTCCATTACTAAAAATCACCACACAATTCCAGAATTACATAAAACTCATCACTGCCTCAAAACAGAGTTCAGTTTCCATCCCGAATTTTGGACAGTCATATCTCCTAGTTCACAAAACTAAATGGCACAAATTATATGTCAATTGTGAAGCTTGAGATGTGAACTATAAGACTGGAAAGTTTCAGAATTTTTAGACACCATTTGGTCATTCAAAACGTTCACACAAACTGACTGCCCAGAATAGAGTTTCACTGGACAGAATTTCAGATTTTGCATCTTTGCTTCAATTGGTTCCATTTTCATACCAAACATCATTCCCACATAAATTTTCACAAGGAATCCATTGGAAACACCAAACCAATCAAATTCACATTCCATTGACATGTTTCACCAATAATCACAACATGTCAACACAAGTCACAATTCAAACTCACATTGCAATTCTTTACTTTCCAAAGTTCCAAACCAATTCCAAGGAACTCACACACATGGGATTCCACCCACTCAATCTCACAACAAATCAACCCTAACAATTGATCTTCAAGTTACCAATGAGTTTACTCTTCGGTAACTGACCAATTGGTCGGTAACTTTACCCTTTTACCCCTGATTATGGCAATTCCTCCTGAATCACCACTAAACACATCATACTTTTCCATTTAGCCACAATATGCGCCCTCCCTCTATTTTAAGTCAATTTAGATATTAATCCATAATTGAACTTAAATATTGGGTTTTGCAGCTGCTCACAACATATACGCATCACAGTTCACATCATAATCTCCAAAAGGGTCCATTTATCACTAATCACGTCTGCTTTTGGAGTCATCAACCCTTAATCACAATTTGGGATCTTGCTAAACCGGGGCTTAGCAATTCAATAATCTCAGGCTTATTCTCTAGCCTCGAGTCTCAAAATTCAGGGTATTACAGTTAGAACCACCTGAACGAAACAGAGAATCACCAATCCAGGAGAGTTTCCCAAATGAGCAATTTTTCATCATGCAGTCACAACCTACCCCCATGGTATGCTAATTTTGTGAATTATTTTGCAAGCGGAGTAATGCCTTATGAACTTTCTAAAGTTCAAAAGAAGTTTCTGACTGATCTAAGACATTACTTTTGGGGGGATCCGTTCTTATACAAACAATACTTAGATCGAATTATCAGGCGATGTGTTCTTAAAGAAGAAATGGATAACATCTTAAATCATTGCCATCATCCCCATATGGTGGTCATTTTGGAGAAAATAGAACAGCTACTAAAGTCCTTCAATCAGGATTTTATTGGCCTACACTCTTTAAGGACACTCACAGAATTATGGCAACGTGTGACAAATGTCAAAGAATGGGAAATATCTCAAGGAGACACGAAGCCCCTTTAACTAACATCTTAGAAGTTGAGCTTTTTGATGTATGGGGGATTGATTTTATGAGGCCTTTTCCATCATCATTTAGCAACTAGTTCATTTTAGTAGCTATTGACTATGTCTCCAAGTGGGTTGAAGCAGCTGCCTTTCCTACAAATGATTCTTGAGTGGTTGTGAAGTTCTTGAGGAAGAATAGTTTTACAAGATTTGGAGTGCCTAGAGCTATTATCAATGATAGAGGAAGGCATTTTTGCAATCAGCAGCTTAAGTCGGTATTAGCTAAATATGGAGCAACTCATAAGGTTGCAACCCCATATCATCCACAAACTAGTAGGTAGGTAGAAATCTCAAACAGAAAATTGAAGTGGATCTTAAAGAAGACGGTGAATTCCAATTGGAAGGACTAGGCACAGAAATTAGAAGATGCACTTTAGGCTTATAAAACTACCTTCAAGAAGCCAATTGGTACATCCCCATATCAATTGGTCTACAGAAAAGCATGTCATCTTCCAGTAGAAATGGAGCACAAAGCATTTTGGGTAGTAAAAGCCTTAAATTTTGACTTAATGGCAGCTGGTAAGAAAAGGCTTCTCCAACTCAGTGAGCTTAAAGAATTCAGACAACAAGATTATGAAAATGCCAAGTTATACAAGGAGAAGAAAAATGTGACATGACAAAAGAATTTTGAGGAGAGAGTTCACAAATGGACAAAAAGTGCTTTTATACAACTCAAGGTTAAAGCTCTTTCCAGGAAAGCTAAGAGCAAGGTGGTCAGGTCCTTTTACTGTGATTCAAAGTGAATGGGCAAAGGCTCAAAGAAAACAACGAAGGTGTGTAATATCCCGAAATTTGGGATTGGAGGCTTAGGAATAAGCCTAAATTAAGAGGACTGCTAAGCCCCCATTTAGCAGGAGCCCAAATTTATCCCCTAATGATTTCTACATCTTTGGGGTATTAAGAAACTAAAATGGTGAATTTTGGAGAAAGTAATTATGTTTTTGGTGAAATCGCCTATGAGGTAGTAAGCTTGTCATGTTCATTTAAATGATCAAATGATGAGTAAAAATTATGAAATGTTATAGGATGAAAGTAGACATCCTAAGCTTTAATTTGATAGGTCATATGACTCAATTAGAGCTATACAAAAAAAGATATGAATTTTTGAAGTCAGCACAGAAAAACTGTGAAATTTCTGGAACAACATGCAAATATTGAAATTCTGGGAATTTTGTGATTCCATTAAGCAAAAGTCTATATTTTTCCTTGAAACTAGACACAATAAGGGTTCTATAGGCTTTGGAATCACCTCATTTTGATTTTTCTAGAATTAGTTATGATTTTTCAAAGTTTGGGCAGAAATCTGCCAGAATTTTGTAAAATCCGAAATTTTTGGAAAATTAAAGTAAAATATGATATAATAATATATCATCATCCTCTTCCTCTTGAGACCATTTCAGACGTGCTGCAGCCAAGGAGAGAGAGAGAGAGAGAGTTGTGCTCTTTTAGAGAGAGAAGGAGAGGAGAAAACTCACAAGATAGGTCGTTTTCTTCGGTGAATTCGTACCTAATGTGTATAATCCTTCTCCTAAGCTTATCTCCTATGTTGTTTGAGGTGTTTGAAGCAAGATTTTGGAGTTTGGAGGACTAGGGTTTTCAGCCATATTTGGGAAAAGTCAGAAGGAGCTTGAGGTAACTTCCAAACTTTTGTATATTGCTTATTCTGGCTGTTGTGGGCAATTTAATCGGTGAAATTTCGCCGGATTGCCATTGGTTTTAAAGTTTGGAAATTGAGTTTCCTAGGGGTTATGCTGCCCAAATTGCGTCTTAATGTTAGTTGTAACATAATGTAATGGTTAATAAAGTGGTTAGGAGTAGAAAGGAACGTGTTTACGGAGCTGAAACTGATAAACCCCGATTTTCCCTGGAAAACCCATATATTTCAGTCTGGGCTATAAATGGGTCTTAGAATTGGATTTTCAATGATTTGATGATTCCATTGAGTTCAGGAGGGAAAATTAGGTGGGGTTACAGTTGGGTACTTTTTCAGAAAAGGCCGAGAAAGCATAATTACGGAAACGCCCCTAAAACCCTAAAAGTAGGGCTGCCAAGGGCAATTTCGTAATTTAACATTGAATTTGGTAATTTCGAGTCCGGAAATGGATTCCTTGGGCGAAAATATGTCAGGATAGCCCAGGTTAGAATTTCGAGAAAAGTACAGCCGGACCGGGTACGATCGGGTCGGGGCCCTGGGGGTATTTTAGTAATTTTTCAAGATAGACTCATATAACCCCCAGAAACATTGTGGAAGTGTCTAAATAGTACATTTGACATTGTAGGATCGAATATGGAGCCCCGAGCTGTTTGCACGTAGATCGAGGCACGCGTTTGGAAAAGGGTTAAGTAGGGAACTTACCTTACTTGCATGTATTTGATATCTTTGCTTGTGTAATGATGTATGTGATTGCTTTACTTGATTGTGTAGAGCATATTTGAATAAATGAAGCTCTGTTTCTGTTTTCGCTGTGGCCATAGTCTTGTTGTATGAAACATTGAGCATGCAGAAATGTCATTATGGGGCATACATCTAGATAAAGCTAACATGTCATACACATAGCATCAATCATGCATGCATTATGGTATCTGTTTCCTACTGAGATTCTCTCGAATCTCACCCTCCCCTACCAACAATTTAGACAGGAAACGACAGAAGATATGCAAACAATAATGCGGAGTACCGTACGAGGGGATTACAGTAGTAGAATGAAGACGGGAAGAAGTCTCCATTTCACTGGGACGAGTTTAGACACCCTAGTAGCCTTGAGCAGCTACCTTAATCGTAAGTATCATGTACAAACCCCTATGGGGAATTTATGTAATCATGCATATATTATCAGTATAGTTATGCTATTCCTGTGTTGCCTACCGAACCGCATATCATTTTCCGCAAATACTTTGGTAAATATGAAATTAAAATAAGGGCGTGACAAGGTGCACTCAACACTTTGAAATCTGTCATCACGTTTGAGGAACCAACAGGTAAGTTCTCAATCTAGTAATTTTTTTAAATAAAAAAAATTTAAAAAGAAAAAAGAAAAAAATGTTGGTTTAATATTTGTTTAGCTAAAGACATTAAAGAAGGGCGGCTATTTAGGAGGCAACCCAAAACTTCTTTCCTACTCTCTCATTTTTCTTTCCTACTCACCGAAACATACTGCACTGGGTTGAGAATTTTAGTTTTTATCAGTTTCATTTTAAGTTACCATGGAAGAATCTCTTGTAAAGCTTAAGAACATGTTCCCCACTCTTCCTAAAGATTTGCTCAGGAAGATCTATAACTGTTAACTTGAAAGGATGAAGATGTTCAAGCGTTTGGGCTTTCCTGTGGACATACGTTGGATCATTGAAGCTAAGGTACATTTAGCAGGTGAGATTCATAAATCATTTGTTAAACCTTTGCCAGGCATAGGAAGAAGTTCTTACTCCAAAAATAGAAGAGCTAAAAGAATGAATGTCTTCCATAAATGTGCAAGGTGGAATTGTGATCAGCGTTGTAGGAGTAAAGGTATGGTTTCTATAAATCGAGAAGATAAAATTAAATTTATAAATGATGGACTGAGTAAGGAGTCACTGGATGATATTATTCAAACTCTTGAGACGCATTCGAGTGCTGATGTTCATCGTATTCTTCTTGATTTAGCTGACATATTCAACAGAGAAAAAAAGTGCTATTGTCTTGGGAATCTGACGTTAAAAGACTCTCTTTGCCAGTTTATAAGAAAACTGGATGGGAAGCAAATCCTTAATTTATATAAAGCATTTAAGCCGTTACTAGATGTAAAACCAGAGGAAGATGTGAGTCAAAATCACAACTACTGTACATAATCATGCTTTTGTCTAATCGTCTTATCTTTTTCGTAGCTTTTGTCTAATCTATCTTATCTTTTCAACAGCTTTTGTCTAATGTCTTATCTTCTCAGTAACTTTTGACTTTCTTTCCCCTTGTTCTTCACATAAATTACGCCAGTCATTCGAGTCAGAAGTTTTTAAAATTTTTTTTGAAAAATGTATGATTTTGTTGTCGTTGTTTTAGTGTTATAAATATGCACTCTTCACTTGTAAATATACATTCTTATACTTGTAAACACAAATGGTTCGAGAGAAAGAAAGAGAAAAAGGGTATCACAGAAAAATGTAGATTTACATCTATTTGCTTTTTTGGTGAAACTTATTTGAGCAAGAATGGAGAGTTTGTCATAGCAGCAAACGAACTTGGAATTGCATTAGCTGCCAGAAAGATTAACTTTGTATACGGGGGAGGCATTCAGGGCCTAAGGGAAAGTGTGGCCATTTCTGCATCCATGAATGGAAGCAAGGGTTTAGGTGTAAGGGTGAAGGAGTTGGAAGATCACATCTTTTCCTTAGGACAAGAGTTACAGGTTTCAAACTTACCTGAACGAATGGGACTAATGCTCTACCATGCTCAAGGTTTCATCGTTCTACCTGGTAGTTTGGAAACATTGGATGAGACTTCCAGCATCGCATATTAGGCTTAGTTAAACTTTCACGAAAAGCCATTAAGATTGTTAAATGTTAATGGTTTTTATGATGATCTGTTATGTTTTTTTGATCATGCTATAGAAACATGATTCATACCTTAAGCGACTTGCCATTTCATAATTTCTGCCCCAACTGCTGATCAGCTGCTGATCAATTGCAAACCTATGAACCTAAACCAGATAACTAGTCAAGCAAATAGATGGGCAATCTTCAGATAGCAGTCAAAAGCAAGATTCAGATACCACTCTTCAATTGTAACTTTCCTTAATCTCTTGGTTTTACTCTTAGCATTTTGGTTTTGCTTTATTGTATGTTTATATTAAAAAAACTTTCTCTAAGCTCTAGAAGACATGGGGACAATGTCAGATTTAGGTTGGGAGGAGAAAAGAAAAAAAAATTAGTTAGTTAGTAAAACCATTAGATGCATGGGGTGTGGAAAAAAATGGCAGAGTAAGGAGTTATTCTTTACTACTGAGACACATTTTATTAGTTTCATGTTTTGATTTTTTAAAAAAAGAAATCATCCTGTTTAAGTGCTTTGTAATAATCTTAAGAAGTATATAAGTTTTAAGTATGGATCAATTGAATTTAGAGATTTCATAGCATGAATGAACAACTTATTGTTGCAATTGGTGATGAATTTTGAGATTGAATGTACTGAGTTTAAAAGCCCCTAACCATGAGATTTTGAGCCTATAATGATTATTTCTCTTGTGTGTGATATTCACCTATTAAGTTGTCACTCTAGAACTTGCTTTAAATCTGGTTGAGATTACATTTCACATGCACATTGAAAGATGATAAAGGCATTCAATTTGTTTAGCCAGAACCAAATAATCAACTCTGCAATTATACCGTTGGTAAGCCCCTTTAAGCCTAATTGACTATTTCTTTGTTTTCAACCCATTAACATATGCTTTAATGATACATCAAGTGCTTTTACCTAATTCGGAAGATTAGCAGAGCATTTGAAATTTTTGTGAAATGGGCTTTTGACAAGTGTGGGGGTGTATATATCATCAACTTTAGAGTTGCAAAAAAAACGATAAAAGAAATGGAATTTTTTTTTTGAGTATTTGAATTGTGCGTTGTTATGATGAAATAGGTTTTTTCATAAGCTGACCCATTTTTCAATTTTTCTATTAATTTTTATATTTAGCCCTTCATATCATGTTTTACATTCCTTTTACCTTAACCGCATTACAACCCTTAATAAGTCCTTTTGATTTGAATTATGCATGTGAATTAGGTAGTGGAGATTGAGATTTTTAGCAAGCCTATGGTAGTGCAATTTTTTCGGTTGAATTCGAATGAAATACTTACCCTTAAACACTTGAGAGATTGGGAAAATGAATCACAATTACTAATTCAGTTTATTTATTTTCAAATAAAACTACCAGTTTATATTTTCGTTAATTCATAAATACTATGATCTCTTTATATTTCAATTGTATTCTTGCTTATAACTTGACACTTCAAATTTTGTAAGCACTAATTAGTCACTCCTTATTCGAGGACGTCTAAGACCTAAGCGTAGAGGAATTTGATAAGTACAATATTTGTATATTTATTTTCCCTTATATGATGATTTTGTGGATGATATTTGAGCTCAATTTAATAAATTTGGGTGTAATTAATAAATAAATAATGATTTTGGCATAAAATAGAATTTCTTGAAAAATACTAAATTCAACCCTCTTTTAGTTTTCAAGCAATATCTGGAGCTCTAGATGTCGGATTGGGACGTTCTTTATATAGATAAAAAGCTAAAAAAGAGCTCTACAACTTTTATGCTGAGACCAAAATCTAGTTTTATCTCTAAGGGTTTCAAATTTTGCTTGGAAGTTGAGAGGGGGAATCATCTACCATTCCATCAACCATTTCATCTACCACTTCATCTTCCTTTTCACCTACTACTTCATCTATCACATTCTATCTACTATTCCATCTACCACTTCATCTACCACATTCTATCTACTATTTCATCTACCACTTCATCTTCCTTTTTACCTACTACTTCATCTACCATATTCTATCTACTACTTCATCTACTACATTTCATCTACCACTTTATCTACCCTACTACATTCTTCCCTATATATAGTCACCCTCTCCTTCACATTTGATACACCAATTCACATCCATTACTCTCCTCTCTTCTCCACTTACACAACAATTTTATATCCATTACTTTCCTCTCTTCTCCACTTACACCATCATCTTAGAATTAATTTCATGCATTGTATTTGTTTCTTGCATGCCTCCTGCATGGAAGGTTTTACCTCCTACATGGAAGGCTAGATTTTTCTATTTTCATGCATCTTATGGTTATATTTTTATTGAATAATTAAGCTTATTGTAATGTTTATGAATTTTTCAATTTATTTTATTGTTGTTTTTAATTTCATCATGCTAAATTTCCATTTTCCTAGGGTGATGACGTAGCTTACTAATGACGGATTGAATCTTAACTTATTAAATCTAGTTTGAATTTCTCCTTCATGATTGAGTTTTAATTATTATTCTTAATGCTTTTGATTAAATGGCCATCTTTTGAATGATTTCAATATGCATGTTGAGACCGGAAGAAGATGTATGTGTATAGATCCTATAGTTAAAACCATGACTTGCATATGAAATAGAAATATATTCATATGAGTTGTGTAGTCTTACTGAGTTTCATAAATCTTAATACATAATTAATTACTTAAATTTATATAGGAATATATTGGATTAGCAATTAATTATAGAATTGCTTGACCTTGGAGGAGACTAGTAAGTAAATTAGGGAAACTCGACTGTCAATCATGTGGAATAAATTAGGCTATAATATATAGGTGATTGATGTGTTGCTTTTGTCATTAAAGCAATCAATTAATAACCAGGACAACCAACTAATGCAATATAGTGTCGACCTAGGTCATTCTCCCAAGGAGCAATCTATGGGTTTTCTCTAGAATTGAATTTAGGTGATTAAAAAATGTAGTGGAATGGACCTAAACTAAAATACAAAACACTACTATCTAAATGCAATTAAACTAATCAAATGCAAGATACAAATGACTCTAAAACCTATATGAGAATGAAATTATTCTATATGAATTTGGATGCAATTTTTGGGGGGTTGTTGATTTTGTGAAAGAGGAATTAAATTCCTAAGCAAAGAGATTGATTAGAAACAAGACAAAAGATTTAATTCAATTATGATAATGAAGGGGACAACTTAGGATTTCACATGGAGTTAACTTTCTTAGCCCAAAGGGAGGTTGATGAGAGATTGGAATTAATAAATTTAATCACCTAATTGAAACATAGGAAACCCTCAATCTCAATAACACTCATTCCACTAGAAAACTCATAATGAAATAAGTTGTGGTTAATTAAACCTAGTAAAACCAATAACAAATAATTTAAAATTAATTTTGGAAATTAAGTTTACAATTATCTAATTAAACAACTAGACAATTAACCAACCTAATTAAAAAATTGAGTGGATAAACCAAATTGATAATTAAATTAATAATTAAAACTCCATTTATAATTCAATTGACAATCCAAAGGTTAGCAAACAAAAATTCCAGCAATTGTCTTAAGCACAAAACATTCCAAAATATCAATCTAATCCAAAAGAAATATGTCTACAATCTAAAACTATATTGTTCTCAATTATTACAACTCAAAATTATTTAAAACTAAATAATCTCAAGACTTGAAATAAATTGATAAAAGAAAAGACACTCCCTTGTGGTCTTTAAGTGCAAGTCCTAGGCTATAGCTTCCTCCATGCTCCTCCCATGTTGCCTCCCAAATAACTCACGCTGCCATGAAGTTTTCCTCTCCAAGTCGCTCCTTCATGAACCTTATAGCCATCTCTTTCTTTTATGAATGATGAATAGTGATATGATGATTGAATAAACTTCAATCAATTGTCTTCGTAAATGGACAAAAGGGCTGGAATAAAGAGGTGATGGAAATTGAAGAGGGGGGCCTATGGTAATTGAAGAGAATAGGAATTGAGGTGGAGATTTTTGTGTTAGAACCGGCTATCACCCAAGAGGGGGTGAATTGGGTGTATAATAAAAACTTAAGAACTTTAGAAATCTTTTCATATCTTAACGAAAGCAGTAAGTATGAAGGTTTATAAATCAACAGTTAGATTAAATAATATATGCTGGAAATATAAGAGTTTAGGGAAGAGAATATGCAAACTGTGATTTATCCTGGTTCGGTCCAATCTGTGATGGCCTGCGTCCAGTCCCCAGGCTCCTCCTGAGATTTTCAAATCCACTATCTTCTTGTTTAATCCGGGCAGAAGAAAAGCCTTTACAATTCCACAAGTTTAACCGAGTACTTGTGAAACCTATTACAAATCTCTCACTGAAATACTCCCCCTTACGGCAAGTCTTACGAGCAGAGCAATCCCGAAGATCTTCCTCTCTTGCTTACTCATGCAAGTCTTACGAGCAGCAACGTTCTCTCCTGCTTACACCCCTGTAAGTCTTATGAGCAGCAACGTTCTCTACTGCTTGCACCTTGTAAGTCTTACGAGCAGAATGTCTTTCTGGCAATTCTCTCTACAGCTTCTCCCGTAAGGAAATCAACCCTCTCAAGGTCCCTCTACCTTGAGATCAACTCAGAAATACAGTTGAAAGTGTTTACAGACTCTCTCACAGAGTAGATATAATACTCACTGAAGTACAATACATATAATCACTCTCTCAATGATAAGTAATACAGAAACTGGAAAACAGAGAGTGTTTGGGTAGAAGCAGAGGATTCACATTTCTATCATTTTTCTCGTAGTTGCTCGCTGTCTTTGTTTTCTCCATTTCCCATCGATGTTGAATGCTCTCTCATTTATAGTTGATGAATATGATGGCCGTTGTGAGCATTCGTCTGTTGGAGTCATTTTGACCGTTGAGCATATTTGAAAAATGAGCTACCATGAGCTTTCCGTTGCAAAGCAGAGCGTCACGTTGAGGAGCCGCATGTCTCATTTTGAGCTGTACATCACGTTGTGGAGCGGGATGAATTCGTTTGAGTTTCCAGACAATCTCTTATGGTGGGTCAAACTTTTGTCGTGGTAGGTAGCTGATGCTCGGTGTGTGATGATGCCACCTGCCACAATTGACTATTTCATTTGAATATGTAAGCTCACCGTTAGATTTCCTGTTTCACACTGTAAAATGTTTAATCACTAATATGATGAAGTATTAGTCATGGGTATATTGGATCATTGGTCAAAAGATGATTTTCTAGCTTCTGTGACTCATCACATTGAGTGAAGATATTCGCCGTGACCTCCGTTCTTGAAGATACAATCCAAATATTTAATCTCCTGTTTTACACTTGAAATATATGTTAGTTAATGTTTAGGAACAATAACAAGAAAAAACATAATGATTGTATAACATTTAACCACGTTTGGATTGATGGCCGTGAGAGTCTGAACTTCTACGTTGCTTCTGTCAGGACCTCACTCGAGTGCAATATGGCTCACTCAAGTGCAGTTCATATTTTCATGTTCTGACTTCCTCTCGGGCAAGCACTCGCTGCACTTCACTCGCATCTGCTCGAGTGAATTCTCGACATCACTCGAGCACAACCAGTCATGCTCGAGTGCGTTTCATGCTTTCACGTACAAGCTTCTTCTCGGGTTATCACTTCCATGTCAAAACTTGCATGTGCTCGAGTGAGAAATCATCCACTGCTCGAGCATGGATCCTAGTGCTCGAGTGATGCAATTTTCTTCACGTTTCAGCTGCTTCTGGACATCACTCGCACAACTTTTTCAGAGAGTTTATTTTTGCACTCGCGGGTGATGTGGGGCCACTTTAGAAAAATTTTGTTCATTTGATTCAAATGATGCATCATAAGAAAACTCTTGCCATATGCATTCCAATGCAAAAAGAATCAGCTCCAAACTCCTTGTATTCTGCAAGTTATGATCGAAAGAGTGTATATTTCGCTAGACTGCACAAGCGTCAACTTTCAGAAGGCATAGCTCCTAGAATATACATTCAAATTAGGCAAATTACCTATCCATGGAAATCTCTTTGAGTCTAGTTTCATTTGGCACTAGTCTCGTCTCAATCCGATGTGTAGTTTGTAAGTTACGCTCAAAATACCGAACCTGTGTCAAAAAGTGACGGTGATTTTCGTTTCATTTTCCACGAATCATATCTCCTTCATTTGATCTTCTTTCAATGTGATCCTGGTGCAGAATTTACGTGTTGTGAGTCCTCTTTCATATGCGACCAGTTTTGGCTCAATCCGATGTGTGGTTTGAGAGATATGACCAAAATACCAGACCTCGCTCAGGCTAAACGTAAAACAGAGTAGAACATAGTGTTCACCCCGTGCTCGAGTGAATTCATCCGTGCTCGAGTGAGTTCTTCTTGTGCTCGAGTGAAACACCTCGTGCTCGAGCATAGCACCTCTGGAAGTGCCAAAACTCATATATAAGTCATCTTAGCTTCATATTAACCTATTCCAACCATTATTTGATCATAGAAATCTCCGGTATCATCATAGAAACCTCCAGTATCACTTCTAACAACTTGAATCTTGATATTCATGATAGATCTTCCAAGTTCTTCATTCTTCAATATCTTTCTTCTTGGTTTTCCTCTTGATAATAATTCTCCATAACCAAAGTAAGCATCTCCTTGACTATCTTCAATTTCTTCCTTCTTCTTCCTCTTGTTCATTTTCATTAATTCAATCTTCTTCGTTCTTTGCTTGACTAATCTACAAAATATGTAACATTAAATATAGTAGTTAGTCAAATAAATACATTATATAAACTTTTTGCTCTTATCACTTCATATCTATATTTGACATCATCAAAACTAATCATATCTAACATTTTGTGTCTGTGCGTGTGTCTCCATGAATGAAAGGAAGGGAATGATATATATAGGAGGAAATATGGTGGGGTTGGTGAATGAGAAATAGGAGTATGTGACCGTGGGGTTGGTGAACATGGATGGTTGGTAAAGTGGGCTTGGTGGATGAGAAGAAGAGGAAGCTTTGAGACCAAAATTCGAGCACATTAAAATTGAAGTAGCTCAATAAAATTCATCCATTAAATTTTCTTTTAGCTTCTAAGAATAATTTTGGACCACATGATTTCCTAATATGCTTATCATTGCCCTGCAAAAATTAAATGAGATTGTGATCTATTATATATTTGGAAATATTATTCAATCAAAAAATAGGAAATTAAATTATAAACAATTTAAGCCCAATAATCTCATAGTTAATTTAAATTTATATTATTATATCATAGTTAATTTAAATTTATATTATTTCCTAAAATTGGCTTACAATCAAAATACTATCTAATAAATCCAAATTAGCCTAAATTAGTTCCCAAAATAAATGAATAAGGTGGGATAAAATATATAAAATTTGGGATTTATCAGTGATTTTATCTGAAATTTGTTAAGTGATATCTGACCCGTAGGACTTTTTCTCGTAGTTGTTTCATATCATTTACATTAATATTTAATCGTCTTTTATTTTGTACTCTCAATCATCAACTAATCAACCGACTAAATAGAGTTAAAATTATCCATTTTGGTACTTATTGATCAATCCTCGTGAGAATGATACTCTACTCACTTCTATATTACTTGATTACGCTTGCACTATTTAATAGACTATTTACACTCGTAACACAAGCTTCATAGAAGAGAAGTATAGTGCTTTGACATATGTGACTTGATATGTGCTTTTAGTCTCCCACTTTACCTGCATGATTTAATTAGGGTTTGCAGATTGTGGCATGGATGGAATAATCGTGAGAGGCAAGGGAATATTTTTTGGAATGAAAGAATCAAGAGAGGTAGGGGAGTGCTTTCCCAACACTGTAATTTTTTTTAATTTTCTCCTACTTAATCTAACTAGGAAAAAAAGATGAGGTGGTTGCCACATAGGCTTTCCACCTCAGCATAATGGGTTAACAAACAGTTGACTGTTTGGGTCTTTAACGAAAGGGTAAAATTGCCTTGTTGTTGACATTTCTAGGGTATATTTGCTCCCTCGAACATTACCGGTGCCCCTAGCTTATAGCTGTAAACTTCTGAGGTATTTAAGCCCCTTAACCCTTGTTATAAACTTGAGTGTTGTTGAAAATGGATTATGTGGTAATAAAATGGATTACAACTGGATGAATGCATTGAGAATTAGTGAAGAATATGAGATTAGGGTGGAAGAGTTTATTGAATTTACTAAATGAATGCGCCAAGTAAAAATGGGAAGTATTTTTGTCCTTATGTTAAGTGTTTAAATGAGAGTCGATGGGATATTAATGATATAAGAGATCACTTACTCTGTGATGAAATAAATCTTTGATGAGATTTAATGCAAAAGGTAGATATGGCATGGTTAGGAGGTAACCACTTGTGCCTCCTACGAGAAGGAAGTTTTGATATCGTAGATGATGATAGAATGGAGAAAATGATTCATGATGTTGAGGTAGAATCTTTTGCACAATCGCGTGTACATCACAATGTGTGAAGTGATGTAAAGACAACTTTATATCTTGGGTGTATTAAGTATACATGCTTGCTAGGTATTTTGCATTTGGTCAACTTAAAGGCAACTTGTGGGTAGACCGATAATAATTTCACATTGTTACTTGAATTATTGTGCGATATGTTTCCAAAGGATAATATACTTTCAAATCGTATGTATGAGGCTAAGAAAATATTGTCTGTGATAGGTATGGAGTAAAAAAAAGATACATGCTTACCTAATCACTGTGCATTGTATAGAAAGGAGTATGATGACTAAGTGAGTGTCCAAAATGTAAAAATTCACTATTCAAAGTGAAGAAAGATGTTGGTTATGGTGATGAGATAACTAAAAGGCATTCTTTAAAGGTTTTATGGTATCTCCCAATTATATCGCGGTTTAAGTGAATATTTGCTAATGAGAAAGAAGCAAAGTTGATATGGCATTCTGATAAGAGAATACGTGATGGAAAATACCTTCACCACCCAACTGACTCTCCACAATGGAAGAAAATAGATAAAATGTTTCCCAAATTTGGCAGTGAGCCAAGAAACATTTGGCTTGGTATTTGCATAGATGGAATCAATCCTTATGGTACTTTTAGTAGTACACATAGTGCATGGACGGTTCTACTGGTGATTTACAACTTACCTCCCTGGTTGTGTACGAAACGCAAGTATATGATGATTTCGGGACCAAAACAGCCAAGAAACAATATCGATGTTTACTTGGCACCTTTGATAGAGGACTTAAAGAAGTTGTGGGAGGATGCCGTAGATGTGTTTGATGCATATAAGCAAGAGTCCTTTAAGCTTGTACAATGATTTTCACCATGATAAACGACTTTCTTGCATATAGAAACTTGTCAGGGTATAGTGTGAAGGCGAATAAAGCATGTCCGATATATAAAGCAAGCACATACTTCCATCAAATTAATGAAGAAAAATAGTCTACCTTGGTCATAGGTGATTTCTTCCTTGGTTCCACCATACTATAGGCTAAAAAACCTTTTAACAGTTTGCCAAAGAGTGGAATGGCTCTAAAGGTATTAACTAGAGAGGAGGTTTATAGTTGGGTGGAAGGAATCAATGTCACTTTTGGTAAAAATTAGAAGACATTAGGTGAGAAGAACACATGGAAAAAGAGGTCAATTTTCTTTGATATTCCAATTTGGTGTAGTTTTGATGTGAGACACAATATTGATGTGATGCATATGGAGAAAATGTATGTCATAGCCTTGTTGGTACGCTTTTGCATATACCAGAGAAAACTAAATATGGAATTAGTGAGAGACTAGACTTGGTTGAAATAGGAATAAGAGAATAGCTACATCCACAATTAAGAGATGATGGTAAGAGGGCGTATATAGAGCCAACAGCCCATACATTGTCAAAAGACAAGAAAAAACGTTTATGTGGGTGTTTGCATGGCATTAAGGTGCCATAAGGGTATTCTTCTAATGTCACAAGGCTTGTCTCAATGGGAGATTTGAAGTTAGTAGGAATGAAGTCCTAGCACAAAAGGTAGTTACAATCCACGAGAGATTAGACATGGCAACCCTGGTCCTACACCAGAGGCTAGAAAACCTTTCTCTCTTTTGTTGGATGTCCAGTTATTGCGTATTGCTGCCGATATTGTTGTATATACGTATACTATCATCCATAATCATAAGCAAATTCAGGACAATCAACGTGAGGTCAATGTTATAAGTGTTTAAGAGGGGGAGGAAGGTCTAGATGTCCCATTCCTCGATGGCAAGGTTGCCAAACTAGATCAAGCAATAGGATCTTTCATCTTTTGGCCTCAACATCTTGTTCATATGGTGATAATACCTCCAATGGTAAGAAACACCTTACTATTACTTGAATTTTCTTTAACATCCTACTTATAATCTTAATTTTAAGTGTTGTTAGGATCAAGAAGAAGCTACAAAATTTCCCTTATTGGCACAACTACAAAATATCCATAAAAAAATTAACAAGGTCAACTTGGAGGAGCTTTAAGGGATTGTGGGTCATACAATATCGTGTCCTTTTGCAATTGATAGCAAAGATATTAGAGAGTTCCTATCTTTACAGAAGATAGACATAGGATAGGTCACATTTGCAATCATGTGAGTTTATTTTTTATGTTTATCTTTAATTAATGCACTGATTTTTAGGATTTTTAGGTTTTTATATTCACTAAGTCATTTCTCATTTTAATTCTATGGTAGCTACTTCTACAAAATATGTGTTGAAAGGGGGCTTAACACTTTGTATAGATTCTTATGTCCTGGGAATCTGGCAAGGCGTAATAATAATAAGTTGGAAGATAGGATAAGCCATGTGGGCTATACAATCAGATAGGCTAAGTTGCCTTGTTATCTAGGACCAATTGTTGAAAGGCAAGTAACTTAATTTTATCTATTTATATGTATTCAATTTGCTAAGAAGTATCATGTTATCTAACCTCATTTTAATCTATATATGTTATTATAGTTATTATTGGAGTCTGTGTGTTGCTTGCCTCTTCATCATTGTCATCTTTTGGTTTGATTCCTTGGGTCGCAAGCCAAAAGAAGAGATAAAAACCATTTTCAACACATAAGTTAATTTTTTTGTAAATTGTTGGTTTTTGACTTGACTAAATTGTTTTAATGTCTTCTGATTTTCACTTTAATTATAGTATACTCAAGACATATTACATAATGGGTCGGAAGAGTGAAGGTAAAAGTGGTTTGACAAAATGGTTCCAGCCGAAAGTAAGCTATTTAAATTCAAGTTCTTTACTTGAAAATCGGTTTATATATCCCTTAATTATTTTTTACCATCAGCTTTTGATGTATAGTGCCTTCGGCAACCAAGGAAAACTAAGTGCGGATACTATGTTTTACTGTATATGTATAACAGCATTTTAAGTGAACTTGCTACAAATTTTGAATAGGTGATCATTTCTTGATTGTCAAATGAATTTCATTTTGTTCTTGTAATTGAATTGTTAGTTATTTCATTCAATTGATTGATTTATATTAACTTATTCTCCAATTTGCACAAAGATTTTTGGTAATAAGGACACCTATACAGTCAAAGACATTAATTTGATCCGAGACCTTTTGGCAGGATATCTTCTACAATAGATAGATGATGATATGTAAAGGTTTCTTTCACATAATGCAGTGGTTTAGAGAACTTTTAGACACTTGATTATTTAAGTTGATCTATGTTTTAGTTTTGGAGCATTTGATTATATTTATGAACTCTGGATGTATATATATTTGCTTAGTAGTGTTATATTTTGGGTATATACATGCATATTTTTTGATAATTGGTGGTTTTTCAAATGTTGTGGCAAGAAAATGCCAATAATATGTTTTAAAAAAATGAATTCCAATGCCTGTTTGCAATAAAACAATCGTCGTAATATACTTATAATGAATGTTTTGAAATGGTCATTTATTTCAAAACGTTCAATGACACTCACATACACGTCCCCCTGAAAACAATCATCTAAAGGGCATAAAAATGAAAGTTAAAAATGCCTTCTGTAGTGGTGTATCCTAATCCTACCTTAAAAAATTTGCCGTGTACAACCCTTTTTTAAAAAAATTATAACAAAGAGAAGGTCTATGCCTAAAATAAATTACTCCCTCTGGTCCTTAATATAAGACTCATTTTAATAAAGAAACTAAACTATAAAGTAAATTTTATATTAAGGACCAGATGTAGTATATATTACTGAAACATGGGGATAAAAATCCTAAGAAATCATTCTGCATAATACTCCTAACATGTTTGGGAACTACATCAATGTGTAGAAGTATCCATTTTTCTATAAGGACTTTGTTTTGCAATAATTTCAATACACAGACTAGCTAAGGTGAATTAGTAATTAGTACGGATAATTCACATTTAGTATAAATCATAGTACACAACAGTAATCCCGACAAACCCCGAGTTCATACCTTTATTAAAAGGGTATACAAAAACTGATTTAGGGGATTACAAAATTCCATCTCAATACATAACCAATACTCATCCAAATATTCAAATACATATCCCAAACATATATAGTCATCCCAATCGAATAGATAACCAACTACCAAACTCTCATCCTGAAGGAGTCCTAGCTACCCTTGATGCTTGCTCCCTCCACAAGCCATTTGCCCTGTCTAAATTATTAGTAGGGGAGGGTGAGATTCGAGAGAATGTTAGTAGAAAAAAAATACCAATATGCCTGCAAGATAAATATTTAATGCATGACATGCTTGCATTACATAACTCATGCTCACACAATGACAAATCTACAAGCTCAACGTTTCGAACAACAAACTTATAGTCATAGCATAAATTGAAACATAGCTTCAATCATTCATATATATTTCACATAATCAAGAAAAGCAATAACATGCATCAATACACCAAAATAATATCAAATACATGTAGGAGAGGTAAGTTCCCCACTCTTATTCTTTCCATGTGTGCTCCAGCAAAGCTTACTCATGATTAGAGCGAACATCGAACCCTATAAACCAAATCAAGGACATAGGGTTATTTTCTATTCCAAATCCTTTCTTCCATAACACTTAAAGTTGGTTATCATCCATGACCTTTAGGTAGCTATTCAAAGCCTAAACACATGCCTAAAGAGTTGGGAAAGACTATGTAAGAGGCAAGCTTCACCCAAGAGGGGGGGTGAATTGGGTGATGTTATAAATTTTTCGCTTGATGTGGTGATATGAAAAATATAGTAGATAGAGTAGAGTTGAGAAGATTTGAACACAGAGAGTTATACTGGTTCGGCCTAACAACAAGGCCTACGTCTAGTCCTCAGAGATCAAGATCTACTGAGATTTTCACTATACCTCCAAGATTCAATGGGCTCTCAGAACGCCACAAAACAACAATCATCCTTGAACGGACTACGAGCAGAAATATTCTCTTAACAAGAAACTTCTCTCCCCCTTACGACAAGTCTTACGTGCAGAAAAATAACCTATGACTCTTCTCACTTGCTTATGTATACGAGACTTATGAGCAGCAACGTTCTCTCCTGCTTACACCACTGTAAGTCTTACGAGCAGCAACGTTCTCTACTGCTTGTATCTTATAAGACTTATGAGTGGAAGACACAACAAGGAATTCTCTCAACTGCTTCTCTCGTAAGGAAAGACTACCCTCTCAAGGTCCCAACACCTTGAGATCAAATAAACATAGAATTTTGAATTGTATGAAGACTCTCTTACAGAGCAAATGAATAAACACTGAAGATCAATATGTATGCAGAGAAAAATAATGAATAGCAGCAACTTGGTATAAGCTTGTGAATTCTTGTGCTATGTTGTTCACTTTTATTATCCTTGAATCTCTGTATATATATAGTTGCTTCAGTTTTTGCCCGTTTGGGAAATCAATATTTGAGGAGCGGGACTTTGCAACTATTGAAGGACACGCGCATGTTTGAATATTCTAAATGCGGTAGGTGCGAACGTGTTTGTAATCATGTTGTCTGCCGTTGTTTGACTTTCTCCGTAACAACTAATTTCAAACGTTCATCTTCCTGTATCACACTCATAATTCACTCAAAATAATGTTAAACAATGATAATAAGCAATGATGATATGAATAAATAACAATAAACCATATTCGGAATGAACGTTGTGATACTTAACATTTTCGGTGGTCAAACAGGGCATCACTCGAGCATGAAAAACTCACTTCGAGTGATCTCCTATTTTCCTTCATATACCTCTGTTATCGGGTTGTGCTTGCATATAATTTTAGAGAGACAAAATCTTCACTCGCGGGTGAAGAGGGGTCTCACTCGAGCACAACTTCCTCTGCTCGAGTGATCTTTCATTTTCAACTGAGAGTGTCTTCTCGGGTCATCACTCGTACACCATTTTGACAAGAGTGAGAATTTGTACTCGCGGGTGATATGGGCCCTCACTCGAGCACACATACCTCTGCTCGAGTGAGACGCATATTCTTAAGGAATATGCTCTCAATACCATCACTCGCATCAAGATTTCAGAGGGATAGAATTATCACTCGCGAGTGATGTGGGCCCTCACTCGAGCACACAGACTCCTGCTCGAGTGAGAAGAATATACTCAAGAATTATACCTTTTAAACAAGCACTCGTATCAGATATAGAGAGGGATAGAATTATCACTCGTAAGCATTGATGTGTCACTCGAGCATATACGGGTGTGCTCGAGCACACTTGCACTTCTCAGAACTTCATGACTCTCGGCCAGACACTCGCAGTACCTTGCTCGAGCACAAAATGCCCATGCTCGAGCATTGATGTCTCTGCTCGAGTGAATGAAGGAAGCATGCTATTACTTGCTCTCGGCCAAGCACTCGCAGACCCTCACTCGCATGTGCTCGAGTGAGAATGACTTCTCTGCTCGAGTGCACACCTTAGTGCTCGAGTGATCCAGTGAACATAATGAGAGAATGCCTCTCGGGTACACACTTTCTGGCTTTCACTCGCATCTGCTCGAGCATAGAGGAGATCTATGCTCGAGTGCAAAATCCTTGCTCGAGCACTCCAGTGCAATTTCACAGCAGATATCAGAAAACTTCAAATATGCATTTGGTAACTTGGAAACTTTTCTTAACCTTCTAAAAACATGTTATGCACATTGACTTATTGTTATCATCAAAACTTGAGATCTAACATTCTCCCCCTTTTTGATGATGACAAAACTCTTTGTGATGAAGGTTTAAGAGAAATTGATTGAAATTGAAAATTTTTGAAATTTCTTCAATGTTTCCAAATGCATATCAAGTTTAAGTTTCAAATTCAAGTTTTCCTGCAATGTTTCCTCTGGACACTTAACAGCCAAGATAAGTATAGTATGAGATATATAAGTTTTAATAGTAACTTGATAATCAAAATCATGAACACTTTGAAAACATGAAAAAGTTCAATCTTGAAACAAGTACATAATATCAATAACATCAAATTCCTACCCAATACAGAAATCTACCCAAACACCCATACCCAAACACCCATATACACCCTACAGAAGCTTAGAAAACATCACACATCCTTCTCCCCTGTTTTGTCAACATCAGAAGGGGGCTGAGGAGGTGGAACAAAGGATACCATGGCAGTGAGAGGGTCAATGGGCTGATCAGAAGGAGATGTTAGCTGTGGTACAGAAGATGAGGGAGGTAGTGAAGGCGACCGATCAAAGTTAACATCTACATTAGACTCTGGATCAGTGAAAAGTACATGAGTCTGTGGATGAAGTGGTGAGGTATGAGTGGTCTCTGGAGGCACCCCGGAAGATGAAGACGGAAAATGTGAGTGCAGGAAGGTCTCCATATTGGTGATCCTCTGTGACATCTCATCCTGAGTTTTGAACATCAGTTCAAAGTTAAGATTGGCCTTGTCTACCAAATTAATGACTTGTGCTTCCATTTTCTCCACAAGCTTCTCATACTCAGTCACTAACTCCTTCTTCAAACTTGATACAGCTTGATTAATTACCTCAGTCAGATGATTGGACAGAGAGGTATTGAGAAAGGAAGGAGGAGGAATAGGACCTTGTGCAGATGATTGTTCCTCATCACCTCTGGATGGAGTGGCTTCCCTCTTGGATGTGGCTTTGGTCCGACTCATCGGAAGATTGATACCCATGTGAGTTAACTGAGTCTTACCAAATCTTGAGATGAGTACCCTTTCAGTTCCTTCCAAATACCAAATTTTGTTTTTCATCAAAATGAAGGAAACAAGTTGAGGGTATGGTATGGTTGTGGATCTTGTTGAAGAAAATCTAAACCTTCTCATCTCATTAAAAATAATCTCCCCTACATTCCTTTGTTGCCCAGCAACCAAAGAAGCCAAGAGATAGTAATCCTTTTGAGCAAAGTGGGTAAAATTCTTGGATTTATTGACTATGCTCCGGGAATATATATAATGAAGGACTCTGTGATTATCAGGCATATCAATAGGTTTGAAAATGAGGGGGCCAATTGGGTCTTTTGGTCTCAGAATTTTAAAAGCTTCATTGGCAGAGAAAGAGGGTGGATCAGAAGGAGGTGCAACATAACCAAGTAAGTCATTTATGATCTTGGCAGAAATCATAATGAATTTTCCTCTAACAGTAGTAGACACTGCTTCTTCAATCAACTCACCAGATCTAGACATAATATTATGAGTCTTCATGTTGCAATAAAAGGTTTTCACAACAGTGGGGGAATATGGCAAATGGATTTCTAGCCAGGGAGCATAGTAATGAAGGTAAGGGTACAAGTCCAAATGACAATTCTTTTTCAAATAATCCAGATCCACATATACTATAGGGCAGAAATGTCTATGTTTAAATTCATCATCATATACCTTCTGAGATAAAGCTTTAAGCTCTGTAACATTGAATCCCTCAGGAGGACTAGTGAGTTGGTCATCCACTGGTGCTTGAGAAGCAGAAGGTGCTCCTGAAGCAGAGGCACTTGGTTGCTTATCTTGGTGTGAACTTGAAACACCTGCTTGATAAGCAATCTTCCCAACTATCTTGTCCAGTTTGGATTTCTCTATTGCTTCCCGGAGTTGTCTACTGAAGGTATCCTCAGAGGAAGAAGATGATTGGGGTTTTTCTGATTCCTTCTTCTTTCCCTTTTCTTGAACCTCTTTGGATTGAGACCGGGTGATTATGGGTTCCTTGAATACCACACCCTTTGGTTTCTTTTGAGGAGGTTGGTCTTTCTTTGAAACTTGAGGCTTTGGGTGAGGTTTCTTAGCCGGAGTCCTCTTTTTGGTTTTGGGCTTAGGAGGAGGTGACGGTGAGGATGAAATTTTGGGAGATGGAGGAGTAAGTTCAGGGGTTCCAGATTCACTGGCAGCAGAGTGAGTAGGAGAAGGTGAATGAGATTTTTGAGGAATAGAGGGTAGTTTTGTTCTTGCCATTGTAAAGAAGGTGGAAGAGAAGCAAAAAATCTTAGTTTTTGAAGGAAAGACAAATGGAGATTAGGGCACAAATGAGAAATGCAGAAGGTAAGAATCACCTCTTATAGAAGATTGAAAGGATGTAACGGCGATTTGAAGCAGAAAGACGTGATTGAATGATGAGAAAACGGTTGAAGGTGAAGAGTTGTGTCTTTCGAGTGAGAAAGCACTTCGAGTAAGAGGAGGAAGTGTGACGTTCTGAGCTCCCCAGTAACTGATATAAGTGACAGTGCTCGAGCATGAACCCTAGTGC
The DNA here is from genome assembly GCA_963855925.1 of Inga laurina. Classification (NCBI taxonomy): domain Eukaryota; kingdom Viridiplantae; phylum Streptophyta; class Magnoliopsida; order Fabales; family Fabaceae; genus Inga; species Inga laurina. Next base: position 61,155,927 of record OY979708.1, read on the forward strand.
TCGAGTGATGTTCATACTGTGCTCGAGTGTGTTCTACCTGTGCTCGAGTGATCTTCTGGAAAAATAAAGAAACAAGTAAAATGTACCTGGATTGTGGATTCCTTGATATATTTTTGTATCTTTGTACTTAAATCTCCAAGATCATTTAAGTAACCATGATTTGGATAGCTTTTGCAAAGAACTTCCTTTTCTTCACTCGAGCAAGCATTCCTTACCTCAAGCATGTTCATATCATGCTCGAGTGAGAGTTCCTCACTCGCGAGTGAGTTCAATTCTCACTGTTATTTCTGATATATTCCCTTGGTATTCTTAACTCCTCTGTTAACCTCTGTTTTTCATGTCAAAGAGCAAAGTATCTTAAATAGTGCTGTGCTCGAGCAGAGCTGCTTGTGCTCGAGTGACACAGCTCATCACTCGAGCAGCACCTCCAGTGCTCGAGTGAGAATCCTGTAAAAACAAATTTTGAATACTCCGATGCTAAAGTCAGTATGGTTATCATCAAAAGAAACATTTAATTAAACTTTTTAACAAAAAAAAACTTACAACTCATTGGGATTAACCATTCCCAATTCTCTTCGAATATAAAGGAATTGATCTTTTGCAATTGGTTTTGTGAAAATATCCGCAAGTTGAAGATGAGTTGGTATAAATTCCACTTTGACATCTTTCTTTTGAACATGATCTCGAATGAAGTGATGTTGAATGTCTATATGCTTGGTTCTTGAATGTTGTACAAGATTTTTTGCCAAGCTTATCGTGCTAGTATTATCACAATAGATTGGGATTTCTTTTATATAAATTCCCAAATCTTGAAGTTGTTGTTTTAACCATAGCACTTGAGAACAGTAGCTTGCCACAGCTATATATTCAGCTTCAGTCGAAGATAATGAAATTGTGTTCTGCTTCTTGCTGAACCATGACACTACAGAGCCTCCGAGAAATTGACATTGTCCACTGGTACTCTTTTTGTCAGTTTTATATCCACCGTGATCTGAATCTGAATGTGCCATTAAATACTCGTTCCCTCTTTTTGGATACCAGAGACCAAGCTCTGAAGTATCTCCTAGATATTTGAAAATTCTTTTTACTGTCTCTGCATGAGATACCTTAGGATTGGATTGATACCTTGCACACATTCCCACACTGAACTGAATATCTGGCCTGCTTGCTGTGAGGTAGAGTAATGAACCAATCATTCCTCTATACTTTGTGATGTTGAAGCTAGGTCCCTTTACATCAGCATCCAACAATGTTGTAGAACTCATTGGAGTATCAGCTCCGTTAGCATTATCTAATCCATATTTCTTCAACGACTCTTTCAAATACTTTGTCTGAGATATAAATATACCATTCTTCTTTTGTTTGATCTGAAGTCCAAGAAAGAAGTTCAATTCTCCCATCATGGACATTTCAAATTCTCCCTGCATAATCTTAGAAAATTCTTGACACATAGATTCGTTAGTAGCACCAAAAATAATATCATCAACATAAATTTGAACTATTAGAATATCATTTTTGTTATGTTTGATGAATAAAGTTGTATCAACTTTACCTCTGACAAAACCTTGATCAAGAAGAAATTTGCTTAGTCTTTCATACCAAGCTCTGGGTGCTTGTTTCAAACCATATAATGCTTTCTTAAGTTTGAAAGCATAATCAGGTTTTGTTTCATCTTCAAAACCAGGAGGTTGTTCTACATATACTTCCTCCATAATATAACCATTTAGAAAAGTGCTTTTTACATCCATTTGATAAAGTTTAAAACTTTTGATGCAAGCAAAAGCTAAGAGTACTCGTATTGCTTCCAATCTTGCCACTGGAGCATATGTTTCCTCATAATCAATACCTTCTTCTTGATTATAGCCTTTGGCGACCAATCTTGCTTTATTTCTCACAATGATTGCTGATTCATCAAGCTTGTTTTTGAAAACCCATTTGGTCCCTATAACCGTATGATCTTTAGGTCGAGGAACCAAATCCCAAACTTGATTTCTTTGAAATTGATTTAGTTCTTCTTGCATAGCAATCACCCAATCATTGTCAGATAAAGCTTCTTCTATATTAGAAGGCTCAATTTCAGAAATAAAAGCTGAAAATGTTACCTCATTGAGGATTCTATTTCTGGTTTTGACACCTTCATGAATATCTCCTATAACTTGATCAATTGGATGATCTTTCATATGTCTCCATGCTTTAGGTTGAGCATGATCATCAACATCTTCTATATTTTGAAAATCATTTGTTTCAAAATCATCCTGATTTGAAATAGATTTGTTTTTCTTGATTGAATCCATTTCTTCTTCATCATTAAGTTTTGTCTGAGATTCAATTTCATCAAACACAACATGAATAGATTCTTCAATAGTACATGTTCTTTTATTGAAAACTCTATAAGCTTTACTTCTATTAGAATATCCTAGAAAAATACCTTCATCAGACTTTGAATCAAATTTACCTAAATTTTCCTTACCATTGTTATGAATGAAGCACTTACACCCGAAGATATGAAGATGAGCAATATTTGGCTTCCTTCCTTTGTAAAGTTCATATGGTGTCTTTCCAAGAGATTTGCGAATATATGCTCTGTTTGAAATATAGCATGCAGTACTCATTGCATCTGCCCAGAACACTTGTGACATTTCTTTTTCATTAAGTAATGCTCTTGCTATTTCTGTAAGCACTCTGTTCTTCCTTTCCACTACTCCATTTTGTTGAGGTGTTCTAGGGGCTGAGAAGTTGTGATCTATTCCTTTGTCGTTGCAGTAATCTTCAAACAATTGATTATCAAATTCTCCTCCATGATCTGTTCTAATAGAGACAATAGGAATACCTTTCTCATTTTGAACCTTTTTGGCAAACATAATAAATTCAGCAAAAGTTTCATCTTTTGAGGCAATAAATATAGTCCATGCAAATCTTGTAAAATCATCAACAATTACTAACGTATATAAATTTCCTCCAAAACTTTTTACTCTTGCAGGTCCTACCAAATCCATATGAAGTAATTGTAAAGGTTTTGAAGTAGAAATTTCATATTTTATTTTAAAAGAAGATTTAGTTTGTTTGCCTTTTTGACATGCTTCACAAATCATGTCGTCTTTGAATTTGAGTTTAGGAAGGCCTACAACTAAATCTTTTCTAATCAATTTGTCAAGTTGATTCATATTGACATGAGCCAAACGCTTATGCCATAACCAACTTTCCTCTGATCGACTAAGAAAACAATTTTCAGAAGAATTTGAATTTAAATCAATAGTATAACAATTACCGTCCCTTTGAACTCGGATCTTTGCTTTGATAGTTTCTTTGTTTAGGAGTAGATCTTTCTTGCTTACTATCAAGCATTCTTTCAAGTCAAAAATCACCCAGTTATCTTTGTCAGTGCTTTGGCTTATGCTTAAGAGATTGTGGCATAATCCTTCAACATAATATACTCCGTTGATTTGAATGCCATCGGTTCTTCCCACTTCACCAATTCCAGCAATACGTCCAGATTGATTTCCTCCAAATGTCACCTTTCCTCCTTCTCTAGTTTCAAACATGGTGAACTTATTTTTGTCACCAGTCATGTGTCTCGAACATCCACTATCAATATACCATTTGTTCGCTCGAGATGCTTTGAGACATACCTAGAATAAGATGATCAGGTTTTAGGTACCCACACTTTCTTGGGTCCTTTGTGGTTAGTATTTGAAATATGTGTCCCTTTCGGAACCCATTTATATGTTCCAACAACCTGTCCCTTTTTGAAATAACACGATGAAGTATAATGTCCTTTCCTATTACAATAATTGCATGATACAAATGGATTCGATGTATGCACAGAATTCCTGAAATATTTAAGATAGTCTCTACTATTCTTCTTATGCATAGCATTATATCCAATTCCAGATTTATCAAATGAAACTTTCTGAGAATTTAAAATAACCTTGAGAGTTTCACTTCCTTTAGTAAACTTTTCAACAATCTTTGTTAAATCTTTTATTTTCTTATCTTTCTCTTTACACATTTCATATGATGATATGGCATTACTTTCTTCTTATAACTAACCATTTCTTTAGCAACTTTGATGAACTCTGTATGCAATGCATTATATTCAGATAACAATTCATTATAAGAGGGTTCAGAGTCACTTACCTCAGAATCTGATTCTTCTTCCTTAGCTACCAAGCATAGATTAGCTACTTCGTCGTTGTCATTTTCTTCGTCTGACGAACTATCACCCCAAATAGATGATATATATGCTTTCTTTTTCTGCTTCTTTTTGTCTTTGTTTCTGAAGCATTCAGATTTGATGTGTCCTGGTTTCCCACATTCATAGCATACTATTTATTGTTCTTTATTTTCTTTCTTGCTTGATCCACCTCGATAGTTCTTGAAATTCCTTTGTCCTCTTCTGTAGAATTTCTTGAACTTTCTCATGATCATTCCCATTTCATCATCACTAGGAACATCTTCATTCTCAGAAGTTTCTTCTTCTTCTTTGATAGCTTTAAGTGCAACTCCCTTTTTCTTTTTATCATCGAATTCTTCAAGTTCCTTTTTGAATCTCAACTTACCTTCATATTCAGAAAGACTTCCAAAGAGAGCAGCTACGGATCTCATAGATTCTCCTTTGGCTTCTTCAATGGCTATCACCTTTGCTTCCCACTCTTTCGTAAGAATATTAAGAATCTTTCTCACCTGGGAATTTTGATCAAACGACTTTCCAAGAGCAGATAATTGATTAACAAGATGAGTATACCTTAGTTCAAATTCTGATATACTTTCTCCAGATTTCATACGAAATAGATCATATTCTGTAATTAAAGTATTGATTCTATTTTCTTTGATTCCAGATGTACCTTCGTGAGCAATTTCAAGAGCATCCCACATATCTTTGGCAGTTGGTAGAGTACATATACGAAAATATTCTTTTTGACTAAGAGCACTCTGTATCATTAGAATAGGTTTACTATTTAATGTCACTAACCTTTTGTCATTCTCGTCAAACTCATCTGAGCTCTTTTTAACTGCTCTATCTTCGATTTTCTTCATTGGAACATAGTCACCATCTTGTATAACATTCCATAATCCGTACTCGTTGGCCAACACGAACACTCTGAATTTGGCTTTCCAGAACGAAAAATGTTCTCCAGCAAAACCAGGAGGTCTAGTGATTGAAGCTCCATCTGGAAGGATATTTTCACCCATTGTTGCCATTTGTCGGATCCTTCTCAAGCTGTTAGGCTCTTCGGAGAAGACGAGGCTCTGATACCAAATGTAATAGGCAAGCTTCACCCAAGAGGGGGGGTGAATTGGGTGATGTTATAAATTTTTTGCTTGATGTGGTGATATGAAAAATATAGTAGATATAATAGAGTTGAGAAGATTTGAACACAGAGAGTTATACTGGTTCGGCCTAACAACAAGGCCTACGTCCAGTCCTCAGAGATCAAGACCTATTGAGATTTTCACTATACCTCCAAGATTCAATGGGCTCTCAGAACGCCACAAAACAACAATCGTCCTTGAACGGACTACGAGCAGAAATATTCTCTTAACAAGAAACTTCTCTCCCCCTTACGACAAGTCTTACGTGCAGAAAAATAACCTATGACTCTTCTCACTTGCTTATGTATACGAGACTTATGAGCAGCAACGTTCTCTCCTGCTTACACCACTGTAAGTCTTACGAGCAGCAACGTTCTCTACTGTTTGTATCTTATAAGACTTATGAGTGGAAGACACAACAAGGAATTCTCTCAACTGCTTCTCTCGTAAGGAAAGACTACCCTCTCAAGGTCCCAACACCTTGAGATCAAATAAACAAAGAATTTTGAATTGTATGAAGACTCTCTTACAGAGCAAATGAATAAACACTGAAGATCAATGTGTATGCAGAGAAAAATAATGAATAGCAGCAACTTGGTATAAGCTTGTGAATTCTTGTGCTACGTTGTTCACTTTTATTATCCTTGAATCTCTGTATATATATAGTTGCTTCAATTTTTGCCCGTTTGGGAAATCAATATTTGAGGAGCGGGACTTTGCAACTATTGAAGGACACGCGCATGTTTGAATATTCTAAATGCGGTAGGTGCGAACGTGTTTGTAATCATGTTGTCTGCCGTTGTTTGACTTTCTCCGTAACAACTAATTTCAAACGTTCATCTTCCTGTATCACACTCATAATTCACTCAAAATAATGTTAAACAATGATAATAAGCAATGATGATATGAATAAATAACAATAAACCATATTCGGAATGAACGTTGTGATACTTAACATTTTCGGTGGTCAAACAGGGCATCACTCGAGCATGAAAGACTCACTTCGAGTGATCTCCTATTTTCCTTCATATACCTCTGTTATCGGGTTGTGCTTGCATATAATTTTAGAGAGACAAAATCTTCACTCGCGGGTGAAGAGGGGTCTCACTCAAGCACAACTTCCTCTGCTCGAGTGATCTTTCATTTTCAACTGAGAGTGTCTTCTCGGGTCATCACTCGTACACCATTTTGACAAGAGTGAGAATTTGTACTCGCGGGTGATATGGGCCCTCACTCGAGCACACATACCTCTGCTCGAGTGAGACGCATATTCTTAAGGAATATGCTCTCAATACCATCACTCGCATCAAGATTTCAGAGGGATAGAATTATCACTCGCGAGTGATGTGGGCCCTCACTCGAGCACACAGACTCCTGCTCGAGTGAGAAGAATATACTCAAGAATTATACCATTTAAACAAGCACTCGCATCAGATATGGAGAGGGATAGAATTATCACTTGCAAGCATTGATGTGTCACTCGAGCATATACGGGTGTGCTCAAGCACACTTGCACTTCTCAGAACTTCATGACTCTCGGCCAGACACTCGCAGTACCTTGCTGGAGCACAAAATGCCCATGCTCGAGCATTGATGTCTCTGCTCGAGTGAATGAAGGAAGCATGCTATTACTTGCTCTCGGCCAAGCACTCGCAGACCCTCACTCGCATGTGCTCAAGTGAGAATGACTTCTCTGCTCGAGTGCACACCTTAGTGCTCGAGTGATCCAGTGAACATAATGAGAGAATGCCTCTCGGGTACACACTTTCTGGCTTTCACTCGCATCTGCTCGAGCATAGAGGAGATCTATGCTCGAGTGCAAAATCCTTGCTCGAGCACTCAAGTGCAATTTCACAGCAGATATCAGAAAACTTCAAATATGCATTTGGTAACTTGGAAACTTTTCTTAACCTTCTAAAAACATGTTATGCACATAATTGACTTATTGTTATCATCAATACTTAGGATCTAACAGACTATACCAAAAACCACCTTTCAGAAGTGCAAAATACTGATTTTTAGGGGTTGGCTGTGGCCCATAAATGCACTTGTCGTGGCCAGAAAGAGGTCAGAAACATTTGGGCCGCAGCCAAGAACCTCTGGCTGAGGCCAAGAAAATCCTGTTTCTTGGCTGAAATTCCAAAAAGCATAACTAATTCCAAAAATATCGAAATAAGGTGATCCTAAAGCCTAATGAAAGATATTTAAGTCCTATTCATAGAAAAAATATGAACCATTACAAGAAATCACCACAAAATTAGAGAATCACACAAAACTCAACACTGCTCCAAAACATATTCAAGTTTTAACATCAAACTTTAGACAACCATAACTCCCAGCTGACAAAACGAAATGACACAAATTATTTGTCCATCTTAAAGCTTGGAATGTGAACTTTAACACTGGAAATTTTATAATTTTTAGACACTATTTATTTATTCAAAATGTTTACACAAACAAACTACCTAGCATAGAGTTTCAATGGACAGAATTTCAATTTTCACACTTTGGCTTCTAATGGTCCCATTTTCACATCAAACACCATTCCCACATAATTTTTTATAAGGAATCCATTGGAAATACCAAATTAACCAAATTCACATCACATTTACATGTTTTCCCAACAATATCAACATGTCATTACAATCACAATACAAAACCCACATTGCATTTCCCTTCCATTCCAAATTCTAAACCAATTCCAGTGGCATCAATACATACTATGACACCATTTTAACCACAATACACAATCCAATTCATCCATTTTAAAATCACATGAAAATCAAGGAAAAATTCAAAATACACAAAACTTAACCAATAACCACAATACATAGGTCAAAATGCTTCAAATACTTACCTCTTCCTCTTCCCAAGGCCAATTCTTTGATTCCACAACTTCCTAATTTCTTCAAGATCTCAAACACCTTCTTTCACAAATCTAAAACCATAGAGATGAATCTCTCATCACTATGAACAACATTATAGAAGAGTGTTTGAGCTAAAGAGGTTACCAAGCAAGCTAAAAACTCACCTCAAGCTTTCTCTTTCCTCCCAAGCTTTGGACGACCATAGAGAATGAAGGAGAGAGATGAAATAAAGAAGGAGAGATCATATTTTGGGGTTCAAAGGCCCTCTTGGCCGACCTAATGAGGAGAGGAGAGAGGAAAATGAGTTGAATCTTTGACCATGATCTAATGGCTCGTATTGTGACACTTGTCAAGATCTTGTCACACCTCCATGAGTTTACATGAGCTCAAACACATGGGATTCCATCCTTTTTAATATCATAACAATCAATCTCAACCATTGATCTTTGAGTTACCAATGAGCTTCCTCTTCGACAACTAATCAATTGATCGATAACTTTCCCGTTTTACCCCTGATTATGGAAATTCTTACTGAATCACTACCAAACACTTCATATCTTTCCATTTCACCACATTATATGCCCTCCCTCTATTTTAAGTCAATTTAGATGTTAATCCACAATTAAACTTAAATACAGGGTTTCGGCGCTGCTCGTATCACATTCGAATTACAACTTATATTGTATTCTCCAAAATTCACCATTTTACTTTCTTTAATACCCCAAAGATATAAGAATCATTAGGGAATAAATTTGGGCTCTTGCTAAACTAGAGCTTAGCAGTCCACTTATTTCAGGCTTATTTTCTAGCCTTAAATCTCAAAATTTGGAGTATTACATAAGACTTATAAGGTGCAAATAGTAGAGAATATTGCTGCTCATAAGGCTTACAAAAGTGTAAGCAAGAGAAAACGTTGCTACTCGTAAGACTTGCACAGGTAAGCAAGAGAGAAAGGTCTTCAGAATTGCTCTACTCATAAGATTTGCCGTAAGGGGAAGTATCTTGGTGAGAGATTTGTTAAAGGCTTCACAAGTGTTGGACTAAATTTGTAGGTTTGTAAAGGTTTTTCTTGTGCCCAGATTAAACAAGAAGATAGTGGATTTGAAAATCTCAGGAGGAGCCTGGGGACTGGACGTAGACCATCACAGATTGGACCGAACCAGGATAAATCACAGTTTGCATATTCTCTTCCCTAAGCTCTTATATTTCCAGCATATATTATTTTATCTAATAGTTGATTTATGATTCATTAGTTTCATACATATTTTTTCATTAAGATACAAAAACTTTTTCCAAAAGCTCTTAAGTTTTTATTTTACACCCAATTCACCCCCTCTTGGATGTCAACCGATTCTAACACTTATCATCATGCCCTTCTAGAAAGCTGTTGCCTTTACCGGTGATATGCTCTATTTTTTGTGACATCGGCGTTGTAGGTGCTAATCACTCTAGGTCTCTATTTTCTGTCCACGACGTCGTAAGTGCTACCCTCTCTGGTTCATCATGCGTACTCGGCACTGATCACTCTGTGACACCGTCCGTCACTGGTTTTAGATTTTTAGGTTTGCTCCTTTACTTGTAATGTTGCATTTGTGACTTTGATTGATTTCACATTGCATCTGTGACTCTGAGCCAAGTCAGCCAACAACTAGTATAATAGTATTGTGTCTATGACTCTAATCGATTTTAGTCTTTTAGATTTCAATTACTTGAAAGCTTGCGCCTGTGGTCTGTGACTCTATGCTCGACTATGTAGATTGTAATCATTTTAGAATCTGTGATAGCTTGATGAGCACTATGGTCTGTGACTCTATGGTTGACTATGTATGTAAATTGTGCTCATTGACTTCATTCTAAATTGATAAGCATTGTGGTCTGTGATATGTGACTCTGTGAATCTGAGTTCACTTGTTGTTAATTTAGTTTTGGTTCATTTTCTTTCTAAGTTCATTTGCTCCTGCCTTCATTATTTTCTTGTAGCTCCTATTGGAATATTAGTTAGTACTTTATTTTGAGAATTTTGGTTATGGATAATGCAAATGCTGAGATTTTGACTCCCACTCCTAATGAGAATGCAACCACAAATGCTGTTGGTGCTATAATTAATGAATCTGAATTTCCCTCGTTGGTTCATGGACCAGGAAAAACTAACCTAGCATGGGCATATTTTGCCCTTAAAAAAGAAGGGAAAGTAAACATCTATACATGTCTTTTTTGTATATCAAGTTACAGAAGAGGCAGAATAAATAGGATGAAGCAGCACCTTATCGGTGTTACTAGCCAAGTTGCTTCTCGCAAAAAGGTTCCTTTTGATGTACGTAATAGGATGCAAGAATCTTTAAGAGAAGGTGTAAAGAAAAAGACTTGTAAGAATGTTCGTGAGGACATTATTGAAGATATAGAAAGAAACAATGATCCAATTGCTTCAACTCTACTTATGACAATCCCTTAGAGTAGTGCCAACAAGAAGAGAGTTTCTGGGAGTGTTGAGAATTATTTTCCTCCTAGGACAACCCCTGGTTCACAATGAAGCATAAAAAGTGTATTGTCAAGTAAAGAAGCTCAACACAAAGCCAAGATGGCTATCGCTGAATGGGCTATCGCTAATTATGTTCCATTTAATGCTTTTGATTGCCCTTTGTTTTAGAGAGCTCTTGATGTTGTTGCATCGATTAGACCTGGATTTAAAGGCCCTAATGTAATACCCCGAATTTTGAGACTTAAGCTTAGAGAATAAGCCTGAGATTAGTGGATGGTTAAGCCCTGGTTTAGCAGGATCCCAAATTGTGATTAAGGATTAATGACTCCAAAGGTGAATGTGATTGGAGATCAATAAACCCTTTTGGAGAATAGGAAGTGGGTTGTAGTCGCTTATGTTATAAGCAGCGCTAAAACCCTGTATTCGAGTTCAATTATGGGTTAATACCCAAATTGACTTAGAATAGAGGGAGGGTATGTTTTGTGATAAATGGAATAATAAAATCAGTTTAATGGTGATTCCAAGTGAATTGCCATAATCAGGGGCAAAACGGTAAAGTTACCGACCAGTTGATTGGTTACCGAGGAGAAAACTCATTGGTAACTTCAAGATCAATGGTTAGGATTGATTTATGTATTAGATCAAGGGGCGGAATCATGTGTATGTGTGTGTATGTGAGCTCATGGGAGGTGTGTTGAGATGAAGACAAGTGGCAACATTTGAGCCATTGGATTGGTCAAAGTTTCAAAAGTTCTTCCCTCTCTCCTCTCTTCTCAAGTCGGCTTGTGTGCCTTGGGGGAGCCAGATCTGATCTCATTCTCTCTCTCCTTCATGCTCCATGGTCGCCATGTTTAAGGGAAGAAAGAGAAATGGAAAAGGTGAGTTTTAGCTTGGTTCTTGTCTCCTTTGGCTTAAATCATCTTCTTTAAAGTTGTTCATAGTGATCAGAGCTTCATTGCTATGGTTTTATATTTGTGATAAAAGGAGTTTTGAGAGCTTGAGGAATTTGGAAAGATAAAGAATCAAGGATATGGCTTGGGAAAGAGGAAGAGGTGAGTGTTTGCTCCCTTTTGATCTATATATTGTGTTATTTGGTTAAGTTTTGTGATTTGTAGTTTTTGCCCTGATTTGGTATAATTTTGGAATGATAGTATTTTATGGTAAAAATGGTGTCAAATGATGTTTGGGTGCCATTGGGTTTGATTTGTAAACTTTGGATGTGAAGTTGGTGAAATTGGGTTAAGTGTGAAATTAGTGTGAGCAATGGGGAAAATGTTATTGTGATATGATTTTGGGTATTTTGAGGTTACCAATAGGTTCCTTATGGAATTTTAGGTGAGAATGAGCTTTGGTGCAAGTTTAGGACCTATTGGGATCAGTTTTGGTCAGTTTGGTAAATCTGAGAATTTTCTGTCATGTGCTGCGAATTGGGCATTCTAACAGCAACACTCGAGTGAGGGAAGATCATGCTCGAGTGCTGGCGTGTATGTCCCTTTTTCTGCTTTATGTTTTGCCTGGGTTCTCATAATGAAGGCTCGCGTGCACTTACTCACCTACGAGTGAAGTAGGTCCTCACTCGAGCACAAGGTGCGTCACTCGAGTGAGCATGCATTTTGGTGTTTGGAGTTGCTCTCGGGTTGTCACTCACAGTTGGGTTGTCAAGAGTGTGAATATGCACTCGCGAGTTGTGTGCCATCACTCGAGTACTGGGGGTAGTGCTCGAGTGAGCATGCCATTTTAAGGGTTCAATGCTCTCGGGTCGTCACTTTCTGGGCTTCACTTGGTGGTGCTCGGGTGAGCATAAGTCCATCACTCGAGTGCATGGGTCAGTGCTCGAGTGAAGTGATCATTTTCTATCTCTAGTAGTGCTTTCGGCCAAGCACTTGCTCGAGTGAGCCGTCCTCACTCGGGAACAAGCCATACATCACTTGAGTGTGCCATCCTTCACTTAAGTGATGAAGCTAAAAATGGGTTTGTGAGGTTTCAAAAGAGAACTTTCGTCAAGTTACTCCCAACCCTTTAGGCTTGTGTTTAGGCTTTGAGTAGCCACCTAAAGGTCTTGTATGATAACCAATTTAAGCGTTTGAAAGTTAAGGAATTGGGAAAAGGGATTAACCCTATGTCCTTGGTTTTGGTTATAGGATTTGATGATCGCCCTGATCGTGAGCAGCCAAAGCTGGAGCTTACGTGGAAAGAGTGTAGGGAACATATCTCTTCTGCTTGTACTTGATATATGTATTAATGTGTTGATTCATGTCTTAGCTTTGATGGTTATGTGTTATTGAAGCTATATTTCAATTTATACTATGGACATTAGTATATTGTTAGAAGCATTGAGCTTATAGATTTGTCATCATGATAGTTATGTGATGCAAGCATACCATGCATTAAACATTTATCGTACATGCATATTGATATTGTTTTCCTACTAAGATTCTCTAAAATCTCACCCTCCCCTACTAACGTCTCAAACATGGTAGTAGATCGATGATGGAGTAAGCAGACAAGGGCGATGAGGACTCCCTTCGAGTTAAAGATTCGGTAGTTGGTTATCATTATAGTAGGAGTTTGTATTTGTATAAATGGATGTGTTTACATGTATGTGGATGAGGATTTGTTATGTCTATGAGAAACGTTTATGTAATCCCCATATGAGGGCTTGTATGGGCGATTGTACCCTATAAAGCTTGAGTTAATAAATGGAATCCGGAATTGCCGGAATTATTACATTGCGTACTCTGATATATTAAATTTGATTTATCTTCGTGTAGTAATTGTATTCAAAAATGTGAATGCGAGACCAGGTTATAAATGATTTTGAAAGGTGTTTGTGAAAACCCCGTCTGGTATATGGGTTTATAATATTAATTTTTGTTCTTATTGGTCTCTATTTCACTTTATTGCGTAATCCGAATATTAATTACGACAGGGGGGTTACACCTAATGCTTGTGATTTTAGAGTTAACTTGTTGAGAGATTGGAAAAAAGAGTGACAATTCCTTATTGAGAGTTATCGAGCTAAATAGAGCGAAAGGGGTTGTACAGTATGGCAGATGGTTGTACTGATGTTAGCAACCGAACTTTGATAAATTTCTTAGTCTATTCAACACATGGCATGGTGTTTGCAAAATCAATGGATGCCTCAGATTTAGTCAAGGATGCAAAAACTTTATTCTTGTTATTTTGTGATGTGATTGAGTGGGTTAGTCCTAAGAGGGTTGTTCACATGGTGACTGACAATGCATCCAACTATATAGCATGTGGCAAGTTGATCAAGCAAAGTTATAAAGCAATTTATTGGTCATCGTGTGTTGCCCACTATTTAAATCTTGTGTTGAAAGATATTGCAAGCATGCCTCATGTGTCTGATCTTGCGACAAAGGTATCTAAGATAACCATATTTGCTTATGATCATATGGTTTTCTTGTCATGGCTAAGAAAAAGAGAGGGTTGGAAAGAAATTGTGCATCCAGGAGCAACAAGGTTTGCTACTACTTTTATTACTTTGCATAGCATTTATATGCATAAGCAAGACTTGCAGGGTTTGGTTGTTGATAACATTTTGTTGAGCATAAATTAGCAAGAAGTGAATCTGGGAAATTGTTTAGTGCTATCATATTGGATAGTCAGTTTTGGATTGATTGCTTCCAAGTTGTGAAGATCATGTCTCCTCTCATAAAATTATTGAGAATTGTTGACTCTGATGAAAAGCCTTCTTTGCCTTATATTTATGAAAGCATGCAAAGGGCCAAAGGTGCAATCAAGGAGATGTTTGATAAAAGTAAGGAACAATATAAGCTGTACACAGATATTATTAAGGCTCGATGGGATAAGCATTTAAAGGGTCACCTTTATGCATCCGCATATTTGTTGAACCCTGCATTCTTGTATAGTCGTACATTTGTTCAGAAGCATAGGGTAGTGCAAGGTCTGATTGATGTGTTTGAGTCCTACTTTGATCCAAGTCATGACTATCTTATGACGATGCAGCAACTAGTTGTTTATCGCGATCATAAAGATTCATTTAATAAAATGTCATGTGAAAAAATAGGCCAGAAAATAGACCCATGTAAGTAACAAAGTATACAAATTTAATTTTAATTGCACTTATTACTATAACATGTAATTAAAACTCAACTAAATATTGCAAGTGAGTGGTGGACATTCTATGGGGGTTCAGTTCCGGAATTGCAAAAGATTGCTGTGTGCATCATTAGCCAAACTGCTTTATCTTCTGGGTATGAGAGAAGTTGGAGTTTATTTGAGCGTATTCACACCAAAAGAAGAAACAGATTGCAATATGAAAAACTAAATGATTTGGTTTATACGAACTATAATCTACGATTAAAGAATAGGTAAATTTTGCATTATAGATGCTTAAATTGAATATCAATTTGATTAAGTTTATGCTTTTACTTTGATATTCTCTGTTCTTGTAGGAGTATATTCAAGAAGAAGAAGATTGATTATGATCCAATTGACTTTGAATCAATTGACAAAGTCGACTTTTGGGTGGTTGAAGAAGACACCACTCTTGACTTTGATGATACAAATATAGCAAATCTTGAGAGTGCTGTTACTGCTGCTAATAATGAAGAAATTGAACAAACATCAACTTTTACTGGGGATTCTGAAGGTTTGTATCTCCTATTATGATTTATGATTATATTCTTGTATAAGTAAATACTTACTTATTCATTACCACTTATATTAATTCTTGCAATATATGTGATGAAGACATGGATATTCCTCCTAATCATTTAGATTTGAATATAGTCCAACACAATTTTGAGGGCATTGATTAATAGTTTTAGTGCCCATGGATTTGAATGACTATGTTACTACACTTTGTTTTGGTTTTTGTTTTACAAATAGGATTGGGGGATGATCTTTGTTTTGTTTTGGATTTGCAAGGAGCTTTCAAAGTATTAGGTTTTGTTCTTGCTTTGTATTCTTCATATTAGTCATTTTGTTGATGCTGAACTTCACCTCAAGCCTATTAGCTCACTTAGAAAATGTTGTTGCAGGTTTTGATGATTTTCCATATGATAAGACATTCCATTAGTTAAAGAGGTTGCACCATATGTACGTGATAGAACTTGTTGATGGTCTGTTGGAGTTCCAGGAGCATTATCTTTTTAAATATCATCATCATTTAAGATCCTACATAAAACATTTTGGTTATAAGAAAATCATTGAGACAACTCTAGATACTTGTTTCCCAAATATGCACATTTAAATTATATATATATATATATATATATATATATATTTTTTTTTTTTTATTGACCCTGGTCTGACTCCCGGATTGAACCCTCGGTTGACCCCAGTCTGAACCACTAACCCTTGACCCAATGTCTTGACCAGTTCAATGTCCGGTCTAGTTTTTAGTACCTTGTTTTTAAACAGTCTTAACGACTCTTTCTGCGTTGGAGCTTTCCATAACTCAATCACATGTTTAGTCTAAATTTTCCAATTCCTTCACATTTCATAGCCAATGGGGACCCAAACCGACACTGCACTACAAAAGTATATAAGAAAAGCACGTTTTTTAGAATCCACATGCTACACAAAATGAACTTGATGAGCAATTTTTTTCCAAAACAATGCTTCTCCTTGTTGCCAAAGCCCCACAAACAGCCCTCCACATAAGTTTATCCACAAAAAGCCTTATCCTCTTCAACTAGTGATATATCCCGATTTTATCATAATATCTAATATCTTATTTAATGATTTTATCATTAATTTTGGGCAAAATTTACAATGATTAAATTGAATTAAAGATGATTGTGTGAAAATAGAGTTTAAAAAGATATATTTGTTATAATGATTGTGATTTCTCTTTAAAATTTGAAATTTGAACGAAGATATTATAAAATAATGATTTAAATTGTAGGTCACTTTAAGAAAGTTTGATCTGAAGGACCAAAAAGTAAAGATGCACAGGGACTAAAACAGAAAATGAAATTCTATTCATGATTGATGGGAATTTTGGCAGAAAGAAGGGTTTTTCTGTAGTATTAGCCATTAATTTCAATAAGTAAAAGAGTAGCAGAAATTACACAAAAGGACCCCGAATATTCAAAGTGACAGTTTTGTCCAAAAACCCAAAAATCACCACCTTTCACATCTTGAACTAATTTTTTCTGGCCTCTTATACAGAATTTAGGGAAATGTGATATGATTATAATCTCATAGGGATTCCGCTGGAATTTGTACGAGATTTTACCAAGATTTCGCATCATAAAAAAATAAAAAACTAAAAAGGCTGGAAGATCAAAAACAGAGGATCATCATTTGTTTTCTTGCTTATCACCATTGTCACCTTTAAGGAAGATAGGAAGGCAATCGCAAATGAGTTTCAGCAGAGAATAGAGAGAAGAAGAATCGGAGGCTACGGAATCACCGTCTACACCGCTGTGAATTGGAGACCACACTACCATCCTTGCCTTAGACTTCCTACCACCACCAACATCACTCGCCTTCTACCTTTCAGATTCTTCATCTTCTCATTCTCTATCAGATTCGACCCTCTACATTAATCTCTCATGGGTTTTTTAAGGTCTGGAGTTGTGGTTGTGATAAACTCCATGAGAGGCTAAATTTGTAATATCCCAAAAAGTGATTAAGGGCTAATGATTTCAAAAGTGGATGTAATTATTGTTGAACAAATACTTTTAGAGAATGTGAGATGAGAATTTGGTGGTTTTAGTGATTCCAATGGTTTTCTTATGAAAAATTGTGTGGGAATAGGTTTGATTGTTGATTTTGGAGCCATTGGACACATTGGTTGAAAATTTGAAAAACTGTTAAGTGTAATTTTGTGCAGGGCAGTCAGTTTGTATGGACATTTTGAATGGGCAAATGGTGTCTACAAATTCTGAAACTTTCCATTCTTAAAGTTCACATGTCAAGCTTTAAAATGGACATATAATTTGTGTCATTTTGATTTTTGAGCTAAGTGTTATGAATTTTTGTAGTTTGCCCAGTGAAATTGATTATTTTTTGGAACAGCAGGCAAAGATTAAAATTCTGGGAATCTTTTGATTTCAGCTAGCAAAATTCTATATTTTTCCTTAAAATTAGACTGAATAAGGGTTCTATATGCTTTAGAATCACTCCATTTTGATTTTTCTAGAATTATTTATGATTTTTCAAAGTTTGGGCAAAAATCTGCCAGAATTTCTGAAAAATCTGAAATTGTTGGAAATTAATTTAATAATTAAATATCATATATTATATGATATAAAACATTATCCTTCACCTTCCTTCAGCCATATTAGATGCACATAACAGCTGAAATAGAGAGAGAATAGTTGAGAGAGTTTAGATAGAGAAGGAGAAGAGAACTCGCAAGGTAAGCCGATTTCTCCGACGATCTAGTTCCTAACGCATATAACTCCGATCCTAAGCTACTTCTTTATGTTCTTTAAGGTTTGGAAGCTCCTCTTTTGGTGTTAGAAACAGCTAGGGTTTACCCAAGTCAAGGGAAAGCTAGTGGGAGCTTGAGGTAACTTCCAAACTCTTGTATATTGACTATTATGGTTGCTATGGACAATTTAATCGGTGAAATTTCACCGGATTGTCTTTGTGCGTAAAAATGGAAAATGGGTTGTGGGGGTAATTATGCTGCCCAAATGGGTACTAAATATTAGTTGTAATCTAATGAAATAGTCAATAAAGTGGTTAGGAGTATAAAGGAATGTGTTTACGCAACCGAAATTGCAGAACCCCGATTTTTCCTAGAAAACGCATAAATTTTGGTTAGCTCTAGAAATGGGTCTTAGAGTTGGATTTTCAATGATTTAATGGTTCCATTGGTTTCAGGAACGAAAATTAGGTGGGGTTACAGTTGGTCACTTTTTCGGAAAAGGCCGAAAAAGCATAATTACGAAAATGCCCCTGAAACCTTTAAAGCGGGCTGTCAAGGGTATTTTCATAATTTGACAAAGAATTTGGCAATTTTGAGTCAAAAAATGGATTCCTTGGATGAAAATATATCAGAATAGCCTATATCAAAATTTCAAAAAAAGTACAAATGAACCGAGTACAGCGAGCGGGGGTCCAGGGGCACTTTGGTAAATTTTGACCATAGGCTAATGTAATCACATGAAACACTATAGAAGAGTCTAAAATGATACTTGGATAGGTTATGACCTATTTCCTGAACATTTAATATTTTAGGACCAAGTCGAAAGCCGGAAACGGCACGTCTTACGAGGCACACTAAAAGGTGATTTTGATATGGTACTTCCCAACCCTTTAGGCATGTGTCTAGGCTTCTAGTAGCCACCTAAAGAGTCTAAGTGATAACCAAATTTAAGTGTTCTGAAGGTGAGAATTTAGAATAGAGAATAACCTGTCGTCCTTGACTTTGGTTTATAGGGTTCGATATTTGTCTTAATCACAACCAACATGTGCCGGCACACGTCAGGAAAGAACAAGGTAGTGACTCTTCTCTTATGCTAAGTGTAAATGTATTGTATGTATGTGTATCATTGTTTTGTGATGATATCTGATGTTGTTGCCTATACAGCTGGTGACAGCTGTCATTATCCAGCATAAGCTGGATTATACAGTGAAAGCTGTCGTGATTATGTATACAGCCATAAGTGTTGTCATTGTGATGAAAGCCGTGTGACATTGTGTTGTTGTTGATGCTGTTGTTAATGGTTTCTTACATGCTATATGTTTATATATTGTATAAGTGATTTGTTACTACTGGGATTCTTTTGAATCTCATTCTTTCCATTGACTAACATTCCAGACAGGGCAAGTGGCACCAAGGAGAAGCGAACGACCAGGAGTAGTTAGGACTTTGTAGGGATGTTATGTTGGATTGTTGGTTATCTCTTTTGGAAAGGGATTACAGTAAATTGTTTTTGGGATGTAAATATTATATTTGATTTTGATCATGTAATCCCCTAGTTGGAACTTATTGTAACCCCCTCACGGTAATTATATCCGGATTATGAAATTTAAGTGAAATAGAGACCAATAAGACAAAAATCACATTTAGGATCACTCATCTCCAAGAGATGGGTGTCCAAACAAAATGTTCAAAACAGAATTCATCTGGTCTCACATTCACCTTCAAATACAATTACCTGTGCCGATATATCACATAATAAATATCAGAGTGCGTAACCAAAATCCCGGCAACCTCGAGTTACTTATATATAGAATGGGTTTAAAGGTTTTCCAAGATCGGGATTACATATCCAAAATTTGCTATATACATCTCATATACATACAGTAATCCTAAAAGCCAACTAGATAACCAACATCCAAAATACAAAATATCCCTAAAGCCCTAACCACTCCTGGTTGGCCACTTCCCTTTCGAGCCACATGCCCTGTATGAAATGTTAGTCATTTGGAAAGAGTGAGATTCTAAAGAATCCCGGTAGTAATAAATCACTCATACAATATATAAACACAAGGCATGTAATGTTATCATGTTCACCAACATCATCAGCAACACAATGATCCATGGCTCGCACCACAGACGACAGCACTCACGGCTGTATCACAATACACTATGCCCGCTTTCGCGGTAATCACAATGACAGATTTCACTGCAAACACTATGCCAGCTTTCGCTGTAATCACAATGCTCGCTTCCACGGTAATCACTATGCAGCAGCATCACAAAGCACAAAGTATCTCAAAGCACAACGTAACACAAGGCACAATGCTCCACAATGCACAAAGCTCCACAAAGCACAAAGCTCCACAATGTATCTCAATGCATCTCAAAGCAGCAGCAGTACACAATGCATGATAAGCAAACATACAATACATTTACACAAAGTATAAGAGAGGAGTCATTACCTGAATCTTTCCTGACGTTCTTTTGCACAGTGGGCTCACGCGTCAAACAGATGTCAAATCCTATACCAATTTATCCTATACCAATCCTATACAAATTGATTAATCTCTTTTCTAAACACTCAATCCATAATACTCTAAGTTGGTTATCATTTAGGACTCTTTAGGTAGCTAATAGAGGCCTAAACATATGCCTAAAGGGTTAAGAGAAACTACCTTGAAGACCCCTTTTCTGAAGGCAAAACACAGATTTTTGGCTGACTCACTCGAGTGAAGATGACCTCACTCGAGTAGTGGAAGACTCGTGCTCGAGTGAGAACGACTCTCACTCGTGAGTGTTTGACAATGAGCAGCTACTTTAGCCAGAAAGTGCTCACATCACTTGAGCAGAAGGCTTTGCACTCGGGTAATGACTCTAACTCCACTCGAGTCCCCGAAAGTGCAACACAAAGAGTGACAACCCGAGAGCATATGCAACATCAGAGGGACAAGATCACTCGAGCATACCCCCCAGTGCTCGGGTGAGAAGGTTTCACTTACGAGTGTCAGAACACACTCTTGAACATCAACCAGCGAGTGACAACCCAAGAGCAACCCTAACTTTTGAACACACGCCATCACTTAAGCAATACCATGCTCACTCAAGTGATCACCAACATCACTCACAGTGAAGGAAGTGCACTCGAGCCCTCTTCTTAAGAACCCAGGCAAAACACTACAATGAAGTTCTCAATGAGGTGCACAACATTAGAGAAGAGGATTTGAGCAAAGAAGGACCATTACTCACCAAAGATTAAAGCTTTTACTTTCTCTTTCCACCTTCAAGGTCACCGAAAATGGAGAAGAAGGAAGAGAGAGAATATGAGAGATGGATAGATGATGATGATGAAGTGCTTATGATGATGAAGTGCTTTCCCTTGCCCATACTCCCCCTACAACCGAATAAGAGAGAGAGAAGGAGGAGAAAAAGTGGACTTTTGTCCCTTATGCCACATCCAATGGTTCACACTATGCCACATGTCACCATCATACTCACTTCCTCAATGAGCTCGCACAAGCTTAATACACAAGATTCTGACCCATATACAACAAATCTCCACCCTTGATCTTTAATCTCAAAATATACTCATATCAAATTTACAGCATATTTCTCCAAAAGTGTTTAATTACACTAATTACAATCAATATCAGAGTCATTAGCCCTTAATCCCAAATTGGGTCATCACACTTATAACCTTTAGTTTATACATGTATGCAACCCGGGAGTCGCCAGGAATTTGGTTATACACTCTGATATGTATAAATGTGATTTAACTGTACAAGTAATTATATTCGATATTTGAACTTGAGATCAGGATAGGGATGAAGTTTTGAAAAAATTGTGAAAATCCTACCACAGGGTGGGAATTTAAAATGAGTTTTAAATTATTTGACGGTCTCCAAACCATTTAATTACGCACTCTCGAATTATAATTACTGTAATTAAGGCAGGGGTTACAAAATTCTTTCGTGTTTCTTGGGGATGGAAGATTGATTTGAGCTCTAGAGATACATTCAAATGAGTTATTTGTTTTAATCTTTTGAGTTAGCTATGTAACGGATTTCCTGAGTTAGGATTTTATGTTATGTGGTTAATTTAGTAAGATTGTGAGTTGTTTATCTTAGTTTGGATTGAACAATTGTGATTTGGATTGGATTGTGTGATTTGATATTTATATTTATATATTCCCTTTCCAGTTTAATGTAGTTGTGCTATTCTTTCATGGTTTGAATGAATATTACGACTGCATTGATCTTATTTGAATATCTCAGTAGAGTTTTCACTGCATAGAGGAACAAGTTGCATAAATCCAATCCTAAATTGCACACTAAGTGGTATTTAATAATGTATTAAGAAGCAATTATCTAGCTAGAGTTCTAGGGGAAATTACTAATTAATATCACTAGACTTAGCACTACTACAAAATATTGATTTTACGACCCTAAAGGACGTCCCTTTTTAAAAAAGGGACGTAAAAAATAAAGGCGTTGGCATTTTTGTAATTCTGAGTGAAATTTGAATAGTTTTAGACGTCCCCAATTCAAATAGGGACGTCTAAAGTCACTTTAGACATCCCCAATTTAATTGGGGACGTCTAAAGTTAAATTTTTTTTTTATCAGAGGCGCATTTTGATCACTTTAGATGTTCCCCATTTAATTGGTGACGTCTAAAGTTAAATTTTTTTTAATCAGAGGCGCATTTTGATCACTTTAGACGTCCCCCATTTAATTGGGGACATCTAAAGTTATTTTTTATTTTTTTTTAATAAGGGACGCCAAAAGGCGTCCCTTAACTATCAGGGACGCCACTTTTGGCGTCCCTCATGTTATCAGGGACGCCTAAAGTGGCGTCCCTGATATTATAAAAAAAATTAACTTTAGACGTCCCCAATTAAATTGGGGACGTCTAAAGTGTAACTTTAGACGTCTTTTTTTGAATTGAGGACGTCTAAAGTAAAAAAAAAAATTAACTAAACAACTTTAGGCGTCCCTAAATTAAATTGGGGATGCCAAAAATAATTCAAATCTGTACTGACAATCTTTATTTGTCAGTTTTATAGACCCACACTTGTCTTTCTCATCAACGCAACCACTACCACCACACATTTAACTTTTGCTTCTTCTTCTTTATATGATGTTTAAACTTGTTTCTTCTTTTCTCTCTCTTTTTTTCACCAAATCTATAATGCTTACCACCATGCATTTAACTCTTGCTTCTTCTTCTTTATATACTGTTTTTAAACTTGCTTCTTCTTTTCTCTCTCTCTTTTTCTTCAGATATGTTATATTTCTTACTATTTTTTTATTTTATCTTTTTTCTCTTTTTTCTTTGGATTTCCCTTCTATTTTATCTTCTAACTCGTGTTGTTATGGTTTGTAGATCGAGACTCCAAAACATGCTTCATGGCCACGTTCCCACTGAGAAAATGAGGTACATCTCTCCCTGTTGCTCTTCTCTATTCATTATTACGAGAAAATGAATTTTAACAATAGAAGGAGATAAGTTTTTCGCAACTGATTCATCTTATTGTTATCATCTTCTGTTTATAAGATTTCAGTTCTAGAGTTATTATTGTGTAGATTTTGGATTTGGAGTTCAGATACTAGATCTAGAATTTTATTGACGATGATATGTAATTTCTGGTTTTAAATACTGTTTAATTCGGATTTGTAATATAAATGATTTTTTTAAAAAAAATGCACTTTAGATGTCCCCATTTTAAACTGGGGACATCTAAAGTGGGTTTAGAAGTCCCCAGTTTAAAATGGGGACATCTAAAGTGGGTTTAGAAGTCCCCAGTTTAAAATGGGGACGTCTAAAGTGCTACACTGACACTTTAGACGTCCCCATTTTAAAATGGGGACGTCTAAAGTGTCAGTGTAGCACTTTAGACGTCCCCATTTTAAACTGGGGATATCTAAAGTCCAGACTTTAGACGTTCTTTTATTTACGGACGTTATTGCCATTTTTTTCTACGTCGCTCACATAGACGTCCCCTTGTTTTCAGACGTTAAAAATGTTTTTTGCAGTAGTGTAGCGAGTTACTAGCATTTGATTTTTGACTTAGTGGGTAATTTAACTCCCAAATCATTTTGAGGAAGGACAACCTATGTTCTATTTTCCAAAAAAACATTCCTCATCAATTTGCTTAAATCAAATTTCATTACTCATCTCAACAATTTCTCAAAAATCCCAAAAAAACAATAGTAGTTTAGGTTCGTTTCCATAATTAAAAAGAAAAAAAGAAAATCAATTTCAAACTCATCTCAATATTTTTGTCACTTAGTTTAGATTAGGAATTAAATAAAAAGCTCTTTAAGAGAATACAACCAGAGTTGTGTCATTCGTTACATAATTTGGTTTAACCTGATTTAACCCAAGACGATTAAAGGTTATAAATCATCCAGCAACTCACCCACCTCATCAAAGATCCAAGCTCTTCTGACACAATAATAGTTTGTTTAATACTGTTTTTAACGTATACAATTGGATATCTCATAATTTATTTTCATAATGTATAGGAGGAAAGTGAAAGTATCTTAAGATTTTCATAATCAGTTATATATATGTATATATATCCTTTAGTTATATATCTATCCTGTTTTAATTGAAAAATCACAAATTTAGTTTTAAAATAAATGAGAGTAAAAATTAAAATTCACCTCGAAAGACAAAAGGGTTTCAAATTATAATGACGAGATGATCAATAAACAATCTGTTAAGCCTCCTCTTCCTATACCTACTAAAGAAAAAGATAATAAATTGAAATTAATATCTTAACTATTCGGTTTCTCATCTGTGGCATCATCAGATAAAGCTCAGAGTCACATGCATGAACTAAATAAATGTGGTTTTCACGCGGCACTCTCTTTCTTACTCTGCTTGATATCTTGTTCGGCTTAAATTTGAATCAGGAGTAACAATATAATACAAGTATCACAAAACATTTACATATAATGAAAACAAATAAAATTGGAAAATGTTTTTGTTTTTGTTTTTGTTTTTTTTTTTTTTTTTTTTTTTTTTTTTGCCAACTGGAAAATGTTTTTGCGGATCATACGGTATTAGCTAAATGTGATCATTTTAAACTTATGAAAATTGAATATCTGTGAGACTCGTATGGTTCCATTACTTGAGATGTGTATAAAGTTGGGTTATTTTTTTCCTAAGCATGATTATTTTTCTATTGGAGGCAATCATATTCAATGCACTGTTGACCACTAAATGTGGACACCTTTCCTAGTAGGAATTCGAACCTTGGTTCGTCACATTGTAAGGAACTAGCCCCTTCAGTTAGATCCAGCCCCCGTCGGTAAAAAACCCGTAAAATTGGGTTGTCAATTCTAAGGTAGAGTCATAGACTCATAGGCACTTTTGGTATGAAGCACTAGGGGTAGGGGTTGGAATACGTCAAGGATTGAACCCAATTATATTGTTTGACACAAGAAAGTAGGGATAAGCAGGAATTGGGAGTACCATGAAAGTAGAATTATTGCAAATCCACCTCCCCTTGGTATTGTTGAAGCAATGCTGGGATTGGAACATTTTAGGACAAAATTGTCCCTGTTTATAAAAATTTTTAGACCAAAATATCCTCATTGTATTCTTCACATTGCATCTCGTACTTGGCTTCTTCCCCATTTCCATTATCTCCGATCACCTTCTTTGTCTCCATTAATCTTCTCTTTCCTCTCTGAACTCCAGTCTTTGGGTCCCTTGGCGACCAATGCCCTTGTCTCTCCCCCTCTTTCTAATATTTTCTTCTTCTATGTAGACATGAAATTCTCCATGGTGTAGATTACGGTTTACAATCTTCGTTTATGCTGAATTTGCCTTTTAATTTCTCATTTAATTGGTTGAATAATCTTTAAGAATCTCAGCCACGTATTTGGCTCTTGGTTAATTAACAAATATGCTTTTTTATTCTGGTTCAAGATGTTTTTCTCAATATTCAATTGTTACATATTTGGAATTTTAGTTTTGCTTATTAAATATTGTTGATATTTGATATGGATATTATATCCTATATTAATATTTACTCATATCGTATCTATCTTAGAAATATAAATTTAAGATGTTATGATTATATTTGAATAGATAGGAATAGATAATATCTATATCAAATATCATCAAATATAAAAGTATTTTTGTTTTCCTTTACACAAATTTAGGATTTCCTCATCTTTTTATGACACAATCAATCCATCATTTTGTTAGTTAAAAAAAATTTAAAAATAATAGTAGACTGCTCAAATGTTGGAACGACTAGCTGCAGAAAAGATAGGGTGATGGGGTTGGGGGGTTGGGTTTCTCTCATTTTCTTCTCATCATCTCATATCCATTATTAGATTAACACAATATATGGTTTATATTCAATCTTTTATAAAATTATTTTTGTAAATATAAATAAATAAATTTAAACTCTTAAAATCTAATCTATACTATTCATAATTGCAATACATAAAAAATAAAGAAATTTTAATTTATAAAATATTATAATAATACTTTTGTAAAATATTAAATCTAAACCATCCATTATATGATCTAAGGGTGGAGATGAGATGATGAGAAAATAATAAGAAAGAGGACAATGAGAATATCCTCACTCGGGTTTAGGGTTAGATAAAGATATTATTGTACTTTCATAATTTATGGTAGATTATAAAATAAAATTAATGAGAGTATTCCCACTTAATATTCCTTGCCACCAAACTTAATTTAATATCCCCAATCTCATTCCCAATATAATCCTTCTCACACTCCTAATTCCTCAAAACTCAAGCACACGTACCAAATATGGCCATAGAAATAGGATATATATGTAATTTTCTTTGTTTGGACGCAGATAAGTTTGCGACCAGGCCCAGACCAAATAAGATTCCTTGTTGAGCCGCCGACATTAACATATTGAGCCGCTGACATATAATACCAAAGAATATAGAGGCGGCCGAAGACTACAGAGGGGATTACCTATAAAGTTAGATTGAATCTTGATTAATTTTTGTTGCGGGCACTATAATTAAATCTGGCACCTAATTAAGCTTTGTGGATGTCTCTATTTAATTTAATTAATATGAGGTCAAATGGAGATTAAAAAATGAGCACACATTACATAATCCAACAAAGTACTCCTTCCGTGCCTTAATATGAAACATATTTGAGAAGTTGATATTGATCCTAAATATAAGAAATAGTTTTCATATTTATCAATCTTTTCGTAATTTATCCCTATTGATACTCCCTCAACAATAATCAAAGAGGGGAAGGAAGAAAGAAATTAAGAAAGGTGATTAGCGTATTTTAGAAATTACATATCATATTAACTAACTTAACCAACTTCCTTAATCTAATTAAATTAGGTAAATATGTCTTATATTAAGGACCAACGACTAATTTCAAGCCAATTCTCGGGGAGCAAATAGACTAAGTTTCTTTTTTGTAACGCCTATATAATCACATGCTTCCTCTTCTTCTCTCCTCACATTGCCTCTTCAAAAGTTCCTTTCCTTTTTCTATATAAAAGAATTGAACATGGACAGAGTGATTGATGAGTTTGAGGCACTAACAAGAGATGCTGAGAGGGTTCAAAGGGAGACACTTGGAAGGATCTTGGAAGACAATGCTTCAGCTGAGTATTTGCAGAATCTGGGTCTTAATGGAAGAACCGATCCTGAGACTTTCAAGGCCCTTGTCCCACTTGTTACCCACAAGGAATTGGAGCCTTATATCATGAGAATCATGGATGGTGATGCATCTTCCATTCTAACAGGAAAACCAATCACAACAATGTCGTTAAGGTCTGGCTTTTTCCGTTTCCTTTTTGCTTATATATACTCCCTTTATTTCTAAATATAAGACTCAATTGACTTTTCTTGCATAAATTAAATATATTACTTAATCATAATATATATTGCATATTATCAGATTATCTATTAGTTTATAAGTCAAACTAATTAGTTTGGAGAAAAATAAAATATATAAATACTTTAAAATAATTTATTTAGCTTCCTAAATCTTTCCAAAAAAAAAAAATTAATTGGTTCTTATATTTAGGACTAGAGGTAGCATTATATTTCCCATTTCAGCAGCTATTAGTTGAGTTGAATCTTACGGAAACATGTTCTTGCAGCTCTGGAACTAGTGGGGGGAAGCCCAAGTTTGTACCAGGGAATGACAAATTATTTGAAACCAATATGCAGATGAGGCAGACCTCTTTGGCCTTTAGGAACAGGTATATATTATAAGTTGATTTTCCCTCCTGGGCTTCATTTGTTAAGGAAATCGTAACTAAATAGAATCATATAATGCAGAGAGTTTCCTATTAAAAATGGGAAAGCCTTGACGTTTATGCATTGCATCGGGCAGTTCAAAACCAAAGGGGGTCTCAAGGCTGGACCTATTACAACAAATGTGTTGTATCATGAAAAGAGCAAAAGCATGGTGACAAAAATTGAATGTTGCAGCCCAGATGAAGTAATATTCGGTCCTGATTTTAATCAATCGTTGTACTGCCATCTTTTGTGTGGATTAATTTTCCGTGAGGAAGTTCAGCTTGTGTCTTCTATATTTGCACACAACATTGTCCATGCATTTAGAACCTTCGAACAAGTATGGCAAGAGCTGTGCACTGATATTCAAGAAGGGGTCCTCACGAGCAGAGTCACAGTTTCATCCATTCGAACGGCCATGTCTAAACTTCTCAACCCAAATCCGGAGCTAGCTAACCTGATTGAAAAGAAATGTAAGGGACTGAACAACTGGTATGGGGTAATACCAGAGCTTTTCCCGAATGCTAAATACATTGATGGGATCATGACTGGCTCAATGGAGCATTATGTGAATAAGTTGAAGCATTATGCCGGGGAGTTGCCTTTGTTGACAACTAACTATGGGGCTTCTGAAGGAGGTATTGCTACAAATGTGAATCCAAAGCTACCCCTTGAATTGGCCATTTACACTGTTCTTCCTCATCTTTGTTACTATGAATTCATCCCTCTCAGTGAGTCACAACAAAACAATGGAGGATCTACTTTCCCCCGTGTTGTTCCTCAGCCAGTAGGCCTGACTGAGGTGAAGATTGGTGAAGAGTATGAGATTGTGACCACCAATCCAGCAGGTACTTAATCTTGAGCTTCATTTGTTGAGTATATGTTCATTATTCTTACAGTTTATGATACAATTTACAGGTCTATATCGATACAGGCTAGGGGATGTGGTCAAGGTCATGGGATTCTATAACTCAACCCCAGAGATCAAGTTTGTTCGTCGAAGCAACGTTCTACTTTCCATTAACGTTGACAAGACCACTGAGAAAGATCTGCTGATAGTGATAGAGGCAGCAAAGAAATTATTGGATGGAGATAAATTGGAAGTGGTTGACTATACAAGCCATGCTGATGTGTCTAGTGAGCCAGGTCATTATGTGATCTTTTGGGAGATCAATGGGGAAGCAAGTAAAGAACTACTCACTGAATGCTGCAACTGTCTGGACAAGTCTTTTGTCCATCCAAGCTACACTACCTCTCGCAAAACAAACAACATTGGGCCCCTCGAACTTCGGGTTGTAAGGAGGGGAACATTCCAGAAGATTCTAGATCACATCCTAGGATTAGGAGCTGCTGGTAATCAGTACAAGACTCCAAGGTGTGTAGGTCCTACGCATAGTGAAGTGTTGCAAATATTGAGTGAGAATTTGGTGCAGAGCTATCTCAGTACTGCTTACTGATGTAATCACTGTTGGAGGAGGGAAACACAAAATATTTAAATGTGAAGTACTCCCTCCGGTCCTAATTATAAGATAAAGTTGACTTTTTTGGAGAAATTAAGGAAGCCAATTAAATTACTTTAGAATATTTATATTTTTATTTTTTTCTCCAAACTAATTAATTTGATTAATAAACTAATATATAATCTAAAGATACTAAAAATATAAACACTCTAAAGTAATTTAATTGGCTTCCTTAATTTCTCCAAAAAAGTCAATTTTATCTTATAATTAGGACCGAAAGGAGTACTGTGTATTATGGAAAATGCTGGACCATATATAGCAAATCCAATCTCTCACAACAAGTCACAATAATACACTTGATTTCTGGGTTTTCCAAATTGTTGCTGCAGAGGGTGAAAGACAAAAAGTAAGGGATGGAACCAACTTATCCCAGAAACAAAGTTATAGTCAAAACAATGACAACAACTTATTATTATTAAAATACATAATTGCATTTTGGTCTCCAGAGTCATGAATGGCGGGCCCTGTGATGGAACATGTTTGTCACTTTATTGTCAACCCGCTGCAATCTCTATTAATCTTCAATTACATACTTACATCCATATATCTTCGATTACTGGAATTTAATTACATGATCATAGAGAGAAGATAGTCACACAGAACACATATATCCTGCATAAATAAATATATATATATATATATATCACTCTTACCTTTATTATAAGTTCAATTTAATCAAATCTTACATAACAAAAAATTGAACTTATAATAAAGGCTATAGTGATATACATGTGTGTGTGTGTATGCGGGATGCATGTGTTCTTTGTGACTGTCTATCTATAATCTAATGATATATAATATATATTATGATTAAATAATATATTTAGTTTCATTAACCTCTCCAAAGAAAATCAATTGGGTTTTATATTTAAAACTGAAGAAGGGAGTGTATATAAGCTAAAAGGAAACAGAAAAAGCTAGACCTTAAAGACACCGTTGTGATTAGTTTTCCTGTCAGAATGGAGATGCATCACCATCAATGATTCTCATGATCTAAGGCTCCAATTCCTTGAGGGTAACAAGTGGGACAAGGGCCTTGAAAGTCTCAGGATCGGTTCTTCCATTAAGATCCAGATTCTGCAAATACTCAGCTGAAGCATTGTCTTCCAAGATCCTTCCAAGTGTCTCCCTCTGAACCCTCTCAGAATCCTTTGTTAGTGCCTCAAACTCATCAATCACTCTGTCCATGTTCAATTCTTCTATATAGAAAAAGGAAAGGAACTTTTGAAGAGGCAATGAATAGAAAGAATGGGTATGTGAGGAGAGAAGAAGAGGAAGCATGTGCCTATATAGGCGTTAAAATTAAGAAACTTAGTCTATTTGCTCTCTCAGAGTTGACTTCAAATTAGTCTTCCGGTCTTTAATATAAGACATATTTATTTAATTTGATTAGATTAAGGAAGTTGGTTAATTTAGTTAATATGACATATTTTTTCTAAAACACACAAGTTACCTTTTTTAATTCTTTCCTTATTTCCCCTCCTTGATTATTGTTGAAGGAGTATTAATAGTGATATATTACGAAAAGATTGATAAATATGAAAATTATGTCTTATATTTAAGATCAAGATCAATTTCCCAAATATGTCTTATATTAAAACCTGGATGGAGTTCTCTGTTGGATTGTGTAATGCGTGCTCATTTTTTAATCTCCATTTGACCTCATATTAATTACATTAACTAGCGACATCCACAAAGCTTAATTAGGTGCCAGATTAAATTATAGTGCCCGCAACAATAATTAATCAGTATCAAATCTAACTAACTAGGTAATCCCCTCTTTGGTCTTTGGCGTTATCTCCCGGATGGCTCAATATGTTAATGTAGTACTAGTACTTACTTGGGGTAGTGTAATGCGTGCTCTGTTTTTAAATCTTAATTTGACTTCCAATTAATTACACTAAATAACTTGCGTGGGCAACAATAGTTAATTGGGAAAATTAATCTCCATTGTTGTGAAATTTGAAAGGCAACTGTATCAAAAAAAAAAATTGAAAGGCAACATTTTTTTCGCTATGCAAGATTGCAAGTTGTTACTATGACTTACTAGTTAATTCAACAGTTGCTTCAAGAATTTATGTCATTTTCTGTCATAAATGTATTCATTTGGAATAAACCGATTGAAATGTTTGAAAGTAACTTTTTAATTATGAATTATGATATATGAGAGATAAATATATAAGAGGGGATTTATCTCAATTTCCGTGGAAAAAAAAAGGTTATAAGCAATCTCAATGCCAATACTAAGGGATTTATTATCTCGATTATAAATATAAGACTTTGATTCACATTGTTTTTCAAATTTATAATTTTTCCTCATCATATTCCTATTGATTACACATATGAAGGGAGTTTCCACTGATAATAGTTCCAATGCACATAATTAATTAAAGAGGCTGTTTTAAAAAACTAATACTCATTTATTATAAATAACTAGCTTAATTAATTTTTTTAATATATATAAATTAGTCATCTAAATTTTATATTGAAAGTCAGAAGAAGCAGCTTGCATGACACCTTACGCCTCCTGCCATTATCCCAAAGAGAGGTTGTCTCTTGTTGCTTGTCAGGAAAATAGGATGAATATGTGTGATGGGTGTGTCAGTGTGTGGATCCATTCTTCCAACAAAAAAACGTTAATTCAACACTTACTAACATGCTCCACTCGATTTTAATTGGTCACTTATTATCCAAATATTTTATGGTACTTGATGCATCACTAAATGTTCTAAGAAATTGGATGTAGATGAAAAAAATATTTTAGGTGTTGACTTTAACTTTTTTCCTATGTTGCAAAGTGATTAATTTGGATTAATTTAAATGTTGCATAAAAGCTAATCATATTAAACTTTTGAACACCCTTATATGTGAGAGGGCTTCTTTCGTTGCGCTCACAAACAAGAAATCTTATTTGGTCTGGGCCTTGTATTAAACTTATCTGGGTCTAAACAAAGAAAAGAACATGTATATCTTACCTCTATGGCCCGTTTGATACGTGGGTTTGGGTTTTGAGGAACTGGGAGTTGGAGAAGGATTTGGGAATGAGATTGGGGCTATTAAATTATGTTTGGTGGCAAGTAATATTTGGTGTTGGCCAAAAAAACAAAGCAAGTATTTTTTTTTTTGTGGGAATACTCTCATTAAATTATGTTTAGTTAATTCAACACTTGTGCCAAGAATTTATGCTATATTTTGACATAAGTAAAAGAATTAGACAAGGGATTTATTATCTCAATTATAAATATAAGACTCTGATTCATGTTGCCTTTCAAATTTATAATTTTTCCTCATTGTATTCCTATTGATTACACATACGAAGGGAGTTTTCACTAATAATAGTTCCAATGCACAAGATGAATTAACACTACTATAAAAAAGGGTAGTCGTGACGTTTATTTTCAAAATAACTGTGGGGCTTAAGAAAAGCCACATATCTTATCGCCACTAAAAGAAACTTCAAGCGCCATAGCATTTTTTTTTTTTTTAAAAAAAACCTTCTTGTGGCAAGTCGATGTTTTTTATAAATAAAAAAAAAAATTTGCTTCTTGTGGCCCTATTTTAAGTAAGCGCCACAGAAAGTATTTTTTTTTTTTATATTATAGGGTTGGAAAGGACACTGCAACAATATAATGAAATAATTAATTTAATTTTTGAATAAAAATTGTTTAATAAAAAATTTGAGTAAATTCATATATTAGTACCCATATCTTCTTCCAGACATGGCTATTGACAAAGTCAGCAACTTTAGAATAGTTTAAGGAGCTAGAGGCTCGATATGCAGTCAATGCGCTAACAAAACAAATAGAAACTAAATACTTTTGGTTATTCAATTACACACGCAAATATTTACACATATACATGTACACTTACCTATTAAACAATCGCAACTATCAAGACGGTTTTCTGAAAGACCTCCAATTAGAGGATTCACATAGTAAATGTGAAGGCCAAAAGGTTCCACTAGATTGATTACAATCAATATCTAATATGCCCTAAAATATTTTAAAATTTTTTCTTCAACAATCATGTTATGGTAAAAGTTAAACAATAAAAAAAAACATACATTGAAATACTACCACTAATAACTTACCCGGCATTGTATGACACTAGAGATAGCATATATGGTGTTGCTTTCTTTCAAAAGTAATCTTTTATATCATTAGATTGTTTATGCAGATCTACTCTGCCCATATGCTGCCCAACGAGATAAGGGTTGACAAATGAGAATTAGACCTTATTTGTATCCAGTAAGATGTTATGGTACAAGTGCCTTTGTATAAAACAGTGTCACTAAAACCAAAAAATTGAATGATAAATAATAATAACTGTGATAAATGATGATGATAAAGTACCTAATCCAGATGTTGATAACATAAGCACTAACCCATCTTCGATTAAATATTTCATCTAACATATCACCATTAATATGATCTATGCCATGAGCACTATAGATGTGTCTATCAAAATGTAATTGTAGACCTCTTTCACAGATAAGTTAGGTACAATCGATACCAATATGATCGCGATATAAGGTCATTTTTTCTGTTTCTCTGTTGGCTAGCTGAGGCTTTAGGCTTTGGTTGTGTTATCGAATACTTTGAATTATTGCCATACAGTTGAACTTATTTTCCTTTAAGCTATCCAACCTGCAAAAATAATGAAATTAAATCATATAGTTTTAGATGAAAGTGCAAAGGACAAGTAAAGGGAATTATAAATGAACCACCTTTTCATATGGCTCTATAAGACCTATTAGTCAAGCAATATAGCCACCTACAACATCTTTCACCATTGTTTCCTCATCCCAAGAAGGGATCAGTTAGAGCGTATCTTCATTCATGCATCGGTCAACATCTTCGATGGGCTATCTTCTTCTAGGTTACCATTAAAAGCCTTTTTGCACTTCCTCCAATGATATTGTAATGGTAAGAATCTTCGATATCCCATTTAAACATTTTTCTTACAATGATCTAGTCACACTGAATGAGTGTCATCTTCACATATAAGGCACACATAATATCCTTTAACGTTGTATCCAAAAAAAAAAATTACCATAAGCGGAGAAATCATTAATTGTGTCAAACAACATGGCTTTCAAAGTGAACTTTCTTCCTTATACCCATTATACACATTGATGCCTTCTTCCCAAAGCAGCTTCAAGTCATCAATTAAAAGAGCCAAATATACATCTATATCATTCACAGGTTACCTTGGCCTAGAAATTAACATCAATAGCATAATTGCCTAAGCTTCATATCTTCAATCCTTTCATCCGCATGCCATGTCAACTGCTTAGCAATCTCTGCATTATTGTACAATCGCTTGAATCTTGGAAAAATGGTAAATAGGACCTTCAAATGGCTTTTTCCTTTCTTCTTCCCTTATTGAGATGCATTGCATTTAAGGAACTTCTCTAACGTTGCATGCTGATTCCAAAATAATATACAATCGTTAGTGCATGCATGTATCTTCTCATAACTCATACTAGTTGTAGAGCAAAGAATTCACTTTGCCTCGTATGTATTGGTAGGAAGTATATTTTCTTCTAGAAGCATATCTTATAAAAATTCAAGCAGTGCAGTGAAGACTAAATCACTCGATCCATAGCTCACATTAATGTTGTACAATTTCAACATTGCTAGCAATCATGTGTATTTAGTACTACCGGCATATAATGATTTCGCTGCATCACCTTTCAACTTCTCAAATTATTTAGGACAATTATGAAGCACCTCTTTGGCCACATTTAGCATTTCTTTAAGACTATCATCTTCATCACACATACTTTGGTCAAATTCATTCGAAGCACCATTCGTGGTATGCACCGGATTACTACATGCAACGTTCGTCTCATCACGCCTTGTCCATCGTGTATATGTTTGATCAATTTCATCACACACTAAATGATCTAGCAAATCAAGTGGACTAATCAGCTTTCCATAACAAGATAAGCAATGACACAAGATTTTGTTAAGATATTTTATATGCTCGATTGCAAATTTAATAAAATTTTTCACCCTATCTATATATTCCCTTGAATACCGATCAGATGACATCCATTTTTTATCCATCTATACCTTCAACCTATTTTTAAAAAGTGGTTAGTTGCTTGACTATTGCATTTACTAATTACTTTTATCTTTTCTTATTTATTTTAAAATAAAATCAGTAGCATAATATCTTAAAAATTGAAGCTTTTGAAGTCTTAAACCCTCTCTTTTAATTGACAAATAATCCATCAATTAATCTCACAGCATCATAATAATTTTTCACAGGTTATAACGAAAGAAATCATACCAACACATATCATAGGTAAATTAGAAAGCATTACAAGCCAACAAATAACATACAAGTATTAAAAATAAATAATTATTTTACTTATGCAACTCATCAATAACAATTACTAGAACACCTACAAGTTATAACTACTACATATCTTCATATACAACTTATACACAATAACATTTAATTTTATCTCATTTATTTTTCAACATATAAAAATGAGAATAATTTTTTCAATTTTCATAATAAATTAAATATAAAAGACATTTAGCAAATTAAACCATTAACTTCTAATAAAATTATATTTGTAAGCTAAAAAAATTAAAAAACTTATAGTGAATAGAAGCTTGAATAGAGTGAGCTAAAACCACAAATACAAACATGAAAAAAAAATTAATTAGAAAAGCAAAAATAGAAAGATAAAGTTGCATGCATCTTTAAAAATTTAAAAAAGAGAGGCATACGTGGTACTTATAGATTTGCATTTTCTGATGAGTCTTTTACATAAACTGTGTACGAACCACTGAACCTGGATTCAATTGCGCCTTTGGTTGATTGGGTTTTTCCCAAAATTTTTGAAACATTTCAAAGCAATTACTTAATAGTTTCCAATTTAGTTGTGACATTTTAGTTCTTAACTTCATTATAAATAGTATCAGAGTAGTTTCTCTGTTTATAATTTCTAATGTTGCTTATGAACCAGTATGCCCTTAACATATTGATACCACAGTTATATGTTCAGATACCAGTACTCTCTAATACCATTGATACCACCATTCAGGTACTGATACTGTTACAAAGTGCGCTGATATCATTACCATGTGCACTGATATTACCAGATTCCTAGGTGTATTGATACCATTATCGTGCTCACGTACATTCATATATATGTGTATATATATGCTTGAAAAAAAATGAAATAGAAGCTATAGAATTTCTTTAAAGATATGCCACAAAATGTGCGCCACTATTCCTATTTTTTGTAGTAGTGTTAAAACAAAAAAGGAGCTTGCAAGTTACAATGTAATTTATATTAATTCTCCAATAATTCCCATGCAAGCTGGTTCATACTCATAACAAAATTAATAATATCTTACATTTTAAATGGTAATTGAATAAAATATACAACTACCTATAAACAAAAAGAAAGCATGAAAAGCTAGGCACACAGTCACATGGGACATGCTTACGCCTGGCAACTGCAAAATGTGCCTCTCCGCGTGTTATAATTATACCAACAAACTGGCGAATTATTTCCCTCTCATATATACAGAACGTTTTCTAGAGCCCTCTTCCATTTGTCTTTTTCTCATTTCATTCTCCACACGGATTCTGCTTGTTTCATTTTTCTCTTGAACTTCTGAAGTAACTACGTTTCTCTCTCTCACACACAATATCAGTAACAAAGGATCAATGCACTATTCACATAAGCAGAGAACATTATCCTATTGCCATAACCTTTTCTCTGATACTAACAACTATAACGCCCTTACTCTTAGCATTTTCTAATAAGTCTTTTACATAAATTGTGTACGAACCACTAAACCTGGATTCAATTGTACTTTTATTTGATTGGACTTTACTAAAAATTTTTGAAACATTTCAAAGCAATTACTTAATGGTTGCTAATTTAGTTGTGACTTTTTAGTTTTTAACTTCATTATAAATAGTATCAAAGTAGTTTCTTTGTTTATAATTTCTAATGTGGCTTATGAATCAGTATGCGCTTATCATATTGATACCGCAGTTATATGCTCTGATACCAGTACTCTCTAATACCACTGATACCACCATTCAGGTACTGATACCATTACAAAGTGTGCTAATATCATTACCATGTGCACTGATATTACTAGATTCCTAGGTGTACTCATACCACTATCATGTTCATGTACATTCATATACATATATGCTTGAAAAAAAATGAAATGGAAGCTATGGCATCTCTTCAAAGATGTGCATCACTATTCCCTCTTTCTGTAGTAGTGTTAAAACAAAAGGGGAGCTTGCAAGTTACAATGAAATTTATATTAATTCTCCAATAATCGTCATGCAAACTTGTTCATACACATAACATAATGGTAATTGAATAAAATATACGACAACCTATAAACAAAAACAAAACAAAAAAGCATGAAAAGCTAGGGACACAGCCACATGGGACATGCTTACGCCTGGCAAATGCAAAACGTACCTCTCCACGTGTTATAATTATACAAATAAATAGGTGAATTATTTCTCTCTCATATATATAAAACATTCTCTAAAGCCCTCTTCTCTTCGTCTTTTTCTCATTTCATTCTCCACACTGATTCAGCATATTTCATTTTCTCGTGAACTTCTGAAGCAACTACGTCTCTCTCTCACTCTCACAGTGTCAATAACAAAGGATCAATGCATTATTCATATAAGCAGAGAACATTATCCTATTGCCAAAACCTCTGCTGTAGATTATTTTTTCTACACACCTAAACATAACAAAATTAAAAATACATTGCAATAAATATATTTCATAATTTTGAGTTTTCCGTTTTTTATTTATATTTATAAATATAAAATTTTTATTCTTATTTAATATATACAATAAATATCATACATTCTCTGCTATTTATATTTTATTTTTTCCAGAATTAGTTTTGAATTTTATTTTTAAATATTCATTTGAAAATGAACAACCGCAAGAAAAGCACCCTGCAATTAAAGATTTTCACACATCAAGGAGGTTGACAGTCTTTTTTTTTTTTGGGTGTAAATCATGTATACCATGCCCCTTAATACGAATTGATTCGGTCATTATAGCTTGTTGTATTATATTTACCCTTATCTCTTAATACAGATTCCATGAAAATATTTGAACAATTAAATTTTTTTTATTTTATTATCGTTTATGTCTATTGCCATTTCTTTGAACCATTCTTCACTTACTAATGTCTGAAAAGTGGAGGCAGGTCCAAGCAATCTTCAGGTATACTCTTCTTCTCTGTTTCCTTCCCTCTTTTTTTGTATCTCAAGGGAATTTAGCTGTGAATTGCTTTGGTAGTATCTTGCTGTATTACATTTCCTCTTAGCTCCTGATACCATAGATTATGATTCCATGAAACTGTTTTATTCTCCCCACTTCTCTCTTGGATACCAAGTTTTTGTTCTGCCCTTAATGGTTTTCTATTTTTCTCCGGGTTACTTTCCATAATTATTACTATTAAGTGCGAGGGAAAGAGGTAATAAGCCATGTGTCAATGCCATGACGTCATTGCATTTATTTTGTTTGTAAGTCATTTTAGGTTGCTCAATAGCTCAATTTTTAAAAACATAAAAAAAAAAATCTATTATTTCATGATATACAGATCATCAATAATATTTTTTCCTTAAAAAAGGGCATATTATATTGTTGTTCAATTATACCATGGGATTACCGATCTAAATGGTTGACATGAGGAAATTTTTCGTGTTTACTTTTCGTCTAGTATCGTTAAATATTTACATCAAACACAATATTTCAAAGCAGTTAAGAAGTTTTTTTTTTCCTTTCATGTTATTCACACAATTTTGACTTTAGATAAAACATAGTTGTGTCATAAATAAAGCAATTTATTTTTCAAAATCCATGAATTAAGAAAAACAAAGTTATGAAGAGACAGCCACATTAGGCATGCGCGCAATGGTATTTATGCTGGGTTTTTTTTTTTTTTTTGGGATTTAAGACACAACGCTTTTATATTTTACCTCCGTGACCATATAAAAAACTTTTTATTTTTTTTTATATATTCTTTTATCTCATCGAACACGTCGGTAGTAAATGAAGGTATCTGACTACCTCAAATATTATTAATTTTTTTGACTGTACGTCCTTATTATATACCTTATACTTTGTCCTTAATTTTATTTATGTTTATAATGTAAATTTTATTTAATATCATTCAAAATAAATACAGCTTATTAGGTATTTTGAAATATAAAATTTCCTTTATTGTAAAAAATAAACAATAAACTACAATATTCCCTGATCAAATGTCCAATCAATCCTCGCTTTGCCCTCAACTGATTCTGCTTCTTTCATTTTTCTTGGTTGTAAACTTCAGATAGCAACTCTCTCTCTCTATCTAGCCTTGGCCTCAACTGATTCTGCTTCTTTCATTTTTCTTTCTTGTAAACTTCAGGTAAAAACTCTCTTTCTCTGTCTGTGTGTCCCTCTGTCTTTTATTTTTGTTTATGGTTAGATTGCTAATTTGTTTAATTTGTTGTTAGAGCGGATTTATGGCGTATCATATTGTGTGCCAAATTATTTTTCCGGTTGTTGTTTCTAAATGTATGCCTTCAGTCGCATATTTGAGTGGTGCACGTTTAGTTGTGTAATGGGGCTCATACGTATAAGTAATAAATGTGGGAAAATGGTTTCGAAACACAACCAATATTTACTCCTCCCTAAATCAATTTATTCCATAGATCTACTACAACTCATAATTTTGAGTTTTCCGTTTTTTATTTATATTTATAAATATAAATATTTTTTTCTTATTTAATATATAATACATATCATACATTCTCAACTATTTATTTTTTTATTTCCTGAATTATTTTTAAATTTTACTTTTAAATATTCATTTCAAAATGAACAACCACAAGAAAAACCCCCTGGAGTTAAAGATTTTCACACATCAAGTAGGTTGATAGGTTTCTTTTTTTTGGTATAAATAAAGTATACCTTGCCTCTTAATATGAATTGTTTCGGTCATTATAGCTTGTTGTATCATATCTACCCATAGCTCTTACTACGGATTCCATGAAACTGATTTGTTGTGACTATCAAGTTCCTGCCCTGCCCTTAATGGCTTTCAACTTTCAGAGCATCTCTCGAACTGTTTCTTTCCTTTTATATTCTTCTGTTACTCTGCTGCTAATTAATGGTTTTCTACTTTTAGCATCTCGAAATGTTTTCTACTTTTTATAATTATTGTTAATTTAATTCTTTTTTTTAAAGAATGACCATATTTGTAGTTCTTAGGCTTGGGATCTCTAGTCCTTTCACATAATACAAAAATGATATTTAGGACAATGTCTCTTGACTACCAAGTTTTTGCCCTTGATGGTTTTCTATGTTTCTCTGCATTACTTTCTATAATTATTACTTCATAAATAACTGTGAGAGACAGAGGTAATAAGCCCTCTATTACAATAACATGACATCATTACATTTATTTTGTTTGTAAGTCGTTTTAGGTTGCTATAGTCATGGGAGAAAGTAAGAGTTCTCCCCAAATTCGGGCAGGGTTTCTTCCAAGTCAGGTTCCCCTACCATTTTGAATGTCTTCCTCCATCATTACAGGAGATACAGGTAACTCCATGATTCATATGGCTCTAACCATAGTTTAAGCATATAAAACAATGATTCAATATAGGGAGGGATTGTAATAGCCCAGCGACTCACCGCATGAATATTGTTTGCTTTGGGCAGCCCTAGGCCCCTCACGGTTTTAAAGCGCGTCCACGGGGGAGAGGTATCTGTACCCTTATAAGACATGCTCCGTTCCCTTCTCCGGTCGATGTCAGACTCTCATCCACCCCTTAGGGAACCCAATGTCCTCAATGGTATACCGACCTGAGCCCCAGCTCTGATACCACTGTAACAGCCCAACAACTCACCGTGTAAATATTTTTCGCTTTAGGCGGTCCCAAGCCCCCTCACCTCTCTCCAGCCATTGTAGGACTCTCATCCACCCTTTAGGTAGCCCAAAGTCCTCATTGGCACACCAACTTGAGCCCCGATTCTGATACCACTGTAACAGCCTAACAACTTAGCACGTAAATATTATCTTCTTTGGGCAGGCCTAGGCCCCCTTACGATTTCAAAACACGTCCACAGGGGAGAGGTATCCGTACCCTTATAAGGCATGCTTCGTTCCTCTCTCCAGCCGATGTGGGACTCTCATCCACCCCTTAAGGAGCCCAGGGTTCTCACTGGCCCACATATCTAAGCCCTAGCTCTGATACCACTATAACATCCTAGCGACCTACCGCGTGAATATTGTCAGCTTAAGGTAGCCCTAGGCTCCCTTATGGTTTTAAAACTCGTCCACAGGGGAGAGGTAACCGCACCCTTATAAGGCATACTTCATTCCCCTCTCTTGTTGATGTGGGACTCTCATCCACTCTCTAGGGAGCCTAGCGTCCTCATGGTGAATAGCTGGGTTGTTACAGTGGTATCAGAGCGGGGGTCTGATACCCCGATATATGTCTTTTTCTTGAAATGGAAAATAATAAATTAGTGTAAAAACAAATTAATGATTCGGAATAAAAAAAACCTAAAAAAAGATTCTTATTTGAATCAGATGGATTATTTTTTATGATTCATATAAAAATCAAGTAATATTTTTAGTTTTGTTGTAATTTTTTATCCCCACTCTCTGGATATAAATTATTATTAAAAAAAAGTTCGGTCTGATACCACTGTAACAGCCTAGCTACTCACCATGAGGACGCTGGGCTCCCTAGGGGGTGGATGAGAGTCCCACATCAACAAGAGAGGGGAACGAAGCATGCCTTCGAAGTATGCCTTATAAGGGTGCGGTTACCTCTCCCCCATGGGCTAACCAAAGTGGACAATATTCATGCGATGAGTTGTTAGGTTGTTACAATGGTATCAGAACCAAGGCTCAGGTCGGTGTGCCAGTGAGGACACTAGGCTCCCTAAGGGGTGGATGAGAGTCCCACATCGGCTAGAAAGGGGAATGAAGCATGCTTCGACGAATCCGAAGGATGGAAATAATATTTTGCATCTTAAGGCAAAAACACCACCATCTGAGTTAGTGGTAGGTGACGCGTTTAAGATGGTGCGTGAAGTCACATATTTTAGGTATAAATGTTTACTTTAATTTATATCTATTTATTTAATTTTTTCCTAAGTAATTAACTTATTATTAATGTGGCAAGAGGTGAAGAAGATCATGCTGCCCATATATGTTGAGGAGAGGAATTTGGAAGGCCTCACCCCTCAACAATTATTCAACAGAGAGCACACCAAATTATTGAGAAATGCAACAACTTGGATGCATACAACCTCAAATCATTGTTTGGTCATAGCAATGGTCATAGCTAGCACGATTGGTTCACTTGCATTCAGCATACCAAATGAAGACATTCATATTAGGGGTCTTTGTTATGCCAAGAAGTTGCCGATACTTGCCTATGGAATATGCAATGTTATTGCATTGGTTTTGGCCACAACATCGTTTACCATTTTTCTTTCTGTCCATCATCTCCTCAAAATTTGTAGAAGGTGAATTTTACATGTCTCTACTGAAAAAACTAATGTATAGACAAGGGATACTATTCTTAGTATTGCTTTCCATGATGTTGACTATGTGCTGCGGCTTATAC
Source organism: Inga laurina (assembly GCA_963855925.1). Taxonomy (NCBI): domain Eukaryota; kingdom Viridiplantae; phylum Streptophyta; class Magnoliopsida; order Fabales; family Fabaceae; genus Inga; species Inga laurina. The sequence continues at coordinate 61,199,403 of OY979708.1, forward strand.
ACTACCTATTTTGGCTGCACAAGTTGGTGGTTATTCATTATTATTTGTGCAATGGAAAAGCTGCCAGTAGTGACGGTATTTTCATGCCTAGAATTTTCCAAATTCAAGAGGTATACAAAACAATGCGTGTGAGGCGCCATTTTAGACCCCACAAACCTATTCTAGATTAGACACTTGAGATAATTAATTGTATGCCTTCATGTAAAAGCTCATGGCCAATTTGATTGATTTCAGTCTTCAAGAGTATATTTTTGAAGCAGCTCCTATTCTGTATTGGACACCTGATACCAATAATTGTATGTTTTTTATGTAAAAGCTCATGGCCAATTTCATTGATTTCGGTCTTCAAGAGTATATTTCTGAAGCTACTCCTATTTTGTATTAGACACCTGAGACCAATGATTGTATGCTTTTGGATAATTTCATATATTTCAGTCTACAAGACTATATTTTTGAAGTTGCTACTTTTCTGTATTAGACATCTGAGACCATTGATTGCATGCTTTTCTGTAAAAGCTCATGGACAATGTCATTGATTTCACTTTTTAAGAGTATATTCCAGAAGCTCCTCCTATTTTGTATTAGACACCTGACACCATTGATTATATGATTTTTATGTAAAAGCTCATGGACAATTTCATTGATTTTAAGTCTTCAAGACTATATTTCTGAAGTTGTTCCTATTCTGTATTAGACACCTAAGACCATTGATTGCATGCTTTTATGTAAAAGCTCATAGACAATTTCATTGATTTTGGTTCTCAAGAGTATATTTATGAAGCTGCTCCTATTCTATATTAAACACCTGAGACCAATGATTGTATGCTTTTATATTAGAGCTTTTGGACAATTTCATTGATTTCAGTTTTTAAAAGTATATTTTTGAAGTTGCCCCATTCTGTATTAGACACCTGATACCATTAATTATATGCTTTGTATGTAAAAGCTCATGGACAATATCATTGATTTCAGTCTTCAAGAGTATATTTCTGAAGCTGCTCCTATTCTGTATGAGACACTTGAGACCAATGATTGTATGCTTTTTATGTAAAAGCTTTTGGACAATATCATTGATTTCAATCTTTAAGAGTATATTTCTGAAGCTGGACAACTGCGACCATTGATTGTTTGCTTTTATGTAAATGCTCATGGACAATTCCATTGATTTCGGTCTTCAAAAGTATATTTCTAAAGCTGCTCCTATTCAGTATTAGACACCTTATGCCATTGATTGTACGCTTCTTATTTAAAAGCTCATGGACAATTTCATTGATTTCGGTCGTCAAGAGTATATTTCTGAAGCTGCTCCTATTCTGTGTTAGACAACTGAGACCAATGATTGTATGCTTTTATATAAAAGCTTTTGGACAATTTCATTGATTTCAGTCTGCAAGATTATATTCTGAAGCTGCTCTTATTATGTATTAGACACCTGATACCATTGATTGTATGCATTTTATGTAAAAGCTTATGGACAATTTCATTGATTTCAGTCTTCAAGATTATCTTCTGAAGCTGCTCTTATTATGTATTAGACACCTGATACCATTGATTGTATGCATTTTATGTAAAAGCTTATGGACAATTTCATTGATTTCAGTCTTCAAGAGTATGTTTTGTAAGCTGCTCCTATTCCATATTAGACACCTGATACCATTGATTGCTTGCTTTTATCTAAAAGATCATGGACAATTTCATTGTTTTCAATCTTCAAGAGTATATTTCTGAAGTTGTTTCTATTCTGTATTTGAGACCTGAGACCATTGATTGTATGCTTTTTATGTAAAAGCTCATGAATAATTTCATTAATTTTATGAGTTAGTTATTTGTTTCGAGTTATTTCATTTTGATTTGATTCTAGTTTTTTCATTTTGCTGTCAATAACTACTGTAAATTATTGTGGATTTGGATTATATATACAGAAGGTTTCACTTGGAAAAGAAAATAAATAAGCAAAAAATATTCAAAAAAAGACTTTCTGTGGCCTTTTTTTTTTGGAAGTGCCATAGGAAGTGGTGCACTTCCTATGGGAAGCGCCAAAGGAAACACCCCACTTCCTATGGCACTTTCCCACAAAAGCGCCACAAGAAGCTGCTATTTTTTTTAAGGAAAAAAAACGAAATAAGCTATGACGCTTCCATATATTCAAGAAGAGTCATAGCTTTCTTTTATAGCTGGCGAAGTGCTATAGGAAGTGTATCACTTCCTTGGGCACTTCCCCACAGAAGCGCAATAGGAAGCTAGTTTTTTTAAAATAAAATAAAGAAACAAGCTATGACGCTTCCATATTTTCAAGAAGCGCCATAACTTTCTTTTATAGCGTTGGAAGCTATGGCTCTTCTTAAGCACTATAGTATTCTTAAAAATAAGTGACATTTATTTATTTATTTATTTTGTAGTAAGGTTAGTGTGAGGTTTAGAGGGGTGAAGGAGAGCCAAGTCATCATCCAAAGAAGGAGGGTTGACATAGGTCTCTACCTCATAAGCCACCAAGAAGTCTTGGGGTTTTAGTCATTACTTCCAAAAGGAAAGAGTTCATTGTATTCATTGATAATCTTTATAAATAAGATTAGTTTTTCTTAATTGTTAGTTAGCAGCTAACACAATCAAAAGCAAATATGTCTTTGATCTGCATCATTTTTTTTTTCTGATTAAACTAATGGGTAGAATTGGAGGAAGATAGTTGTCAGCTTACAAAAAAAAAAATCGCAATATGGTCCCATAGAAAAAAAATACACTAAAAAAGGCTTAGTATATAATTCACTATCTAAAAACTTATAAGGAACTTCAATGATATAAATTTAAATTGTGAAATAACTTATTTGCCCTTATTGACAAGTCATAGTGTTACTATTGAGATTGGAAGGGACTGGAGAATCTAATTGATGAGAGGGAGTGGCGAAACTTGGGGCCTTTCATTCTCCAAATGAGGTTGGACTGAACCCTATAGAAAGAGTGTACCAGAGATTATACTATGAAGGAAGGTTACAGGTGAATAAGGGGAGTAGATTTGGGTGTGAAGGATAGTTTCTGGGAGCAAGTATGGAAGTGGGAGGGGCTAGGGAGAGTGCGGTGTTTTCTTTGGCTCTTATCTCATGACAAATTACACACTAATGCATTGAGGTGTAAGCGTTGGGGAGCTACTGGGTGTTGTAAAGTCTGTGGTAAACTGGAGACTCCTATTCATGCCGTTAGAGATAGCTTGACTGCAACTGAGGTGTGGTTGAATCTTTCAGCAGGTTGTCAGATTCAATCAAACTTCTTTTCAGTTCTGCTTATAGAATGGCTTATAGGAAACCTCAAGAGTGGTGAGAAGGTTGGTGTTATTCCATGGAAGGTAATTTTTGATGTTGCTTGTTGGATTATCTGGAAAAGTAGGAATGATATTTTGTCCCGTAATATAGAACGGAATAGTAGATCAATTGTGCAGCGAATATGGTTCCTGGCGGCTGAGTTTGCAGAGGCTAAAGGGGCTGATTGGATTTTGAAAAGCGAACGTAGGGTGAAAGAGGCGGGATGGTCATCTCCAGGGAAGGGGTGGGTTAAGATTAATTCTGATGGAGCTTGTAGAGGTGGTCTTGGTCAGACTAGTTGTGGTGGATTATTGTGGAACGACAAGGGGAACATGGCTTCCCTCCTCTGTCAGGTCCGTCCACTGCTGATGATTTTCTTAAAACTATATCGTTGTGGTGTAGTTTTGAGAAAAAAATGGGGCTGAATTATTTTCCCCGTAAAAAAAAAATAGTATCTAATATTTTGAAGTAATTTTTTAAATTTATCTAGTATTTTAGAACATTTTTAAATAATATATAATATTTTAAAATAATTTTTAGTATTTTTATCCTCTTAAAATATTTTTTTAGTTATATTCAATGTATTAACAAACTGGTTGTAATTTTATCCTTAATATATTTTTTCAACTCTAAAAATTGTTTTAAAATATTGGATGCTATTCGAAAAATATTTTAGAAAGGGTGGAAATCAATAAACCAGTATCCTAAGTTTTGGGTGCTCGTTACTACTAAGAAAAATACATTAACAGTAAAATTGTAGTCAGTCTTCTAAGATACTGGGTATAATTAGAAAAATATTTTAAAGGGTTACAAGAACCAAAAATATTTTAAAGTAATTTTTGGAACTAAAAAAATACATTAAGGATAAAATTGCAATCATTTTGCTAACACACTGGATACAACCTGAAAAAATATTTTAAACCGTTAAAAGTACTAAAAATTATTTGAAAATATTATATGTTATTTACAAAATATTCTAAAATACTAGATAAGTCCAAAAAATATTTTAGACTACTATATACCAATTTTTCAGACAAAAAAAAAAACCCTACCCTTATTTTAAAACTACACCAAAACAATATAATTTGGAAAAAAAAAAAAAAAGAATGGGCAACGGACGATGGAAACGGAGGGAAGCCATGTCCATGGAAACGGAGGGAAGCCATGTCCATGGAACCAGACAGTTGGGGTATTTTTGAAAGGTCTACAACTAGCATGGCAGAGATTGTTGAATCAGACTCAGATCCTTGTTAAGAGGTCGAAAGGTAAGGAACAAGTGAGTTTTGTGTCTAGGGGTCCATTGGGGTATGTTGCAACTGTTAGAGAGGCATTGGATGGTAAGAGCAAGGTATTAAAATTTGGACCGGTCATTGAACCGGTTGAGGTACTGGGTTAAAGGTCAGTGGGTCAAACCGGTGAAAAATTGAAAATTTTAGATTTATAGTATGAAATTCTAAAGAAAAAATAAAAAAAAAAATTTAAAAATTACTAATCCAGACCGGACCGGTTTACTGACCGGTTCCCGGGCCGGACCGACCGGTCCAGTCCGGATTTAATAAGCCTAGATAAGAGTATGTAAGGTTGACCATAAGAGCAATCTTTATGCTAATCGTATAGCAAAGATGGCATTTAATTTGGGTGAGGAACCTATGGTTTGGGACACTGTGCATGGTTTTGTCAGATGTCTGCTCGATGCTGATAAAGATGTTGGCCTAGTTGCTGTTGTTGATGAGGGTAGACAGCTGGACTCGAGTAGACAGAGATGAGTTTAGTTTATTGGTTTCTTTTTGGTCTTAGACCTCATTAATCATTATTTACTTAAAGGGGAAAAAAAATTTGATAAGTTACAGTGTTATTATTGATAAGTATTGATAAGTGTATGTTGACAAATGTAGTGTTATTATTGATAAATTTTTGTGTCATATTGACAATGAGAGCTCTAAATAAGTAATTTCAGATTTTGCATTTATACCTCTGAAATATTTTTAGAGTTTTTAAATAGTGAATCATATATTATAACATTTTTTTTTATATTTTTTATGTTTCTTGGATCCATACTGCTATTGTTCCAATTCAAAATTGCATGAGGTCAGGCCAGTAGGGAGCACAAATGATCATCTTAGTTTTACCCCCTTTTTTCTTGTATAAAGGTGTTTTCACTTTTCTTCCCATTTACTTTTTCTACATTTCTTATCTCAAATTCTCAATCATCTCAACTCTTCGATAAAAATATCAGCAATCTAGATGTAATATTTTATAACATATTTTTAAAATATTTTTTATTATAATTTTAAACTGTCATGAATAAAATTAGTAGTTCAAATTTATGGTTAATATAATTTGTGCTTAATCAAATTTACTTTTATTTTGATTTTGGTCCTCATTATTTCAAACCATAGATTTTAGTCTTTCTAGTTTTATTTCATTTAAAATATTGGTTCATATAACTCAATAAAACTTAGACTATTTTGCCGTTAGAGGAACCAAAATTAATAATTTGAAATTTCAGTGGTCAAGACCAAAATGAAGATAAACTTAAAGTACTAAAGATCTTATTAACTTGTTTATTTTTTTTTTAATATAAAACAATAAATATCGCCATTCAAAGTTCAATTGGGAGGTGGATGGAATGGAAAGTTGTGAAGCCTATTCCCTTTCTTCTTCTCCCAGGTGGAAAACATTCACGACCTTGGAGGAAACTTTCGCATGACAATTCGCATATCGTCTTCTAGAAGAAGAAAATGCTGACTTTGAACTTATTTTGGAACATGCCTGTGGATTCCATAGTCGCTTCGAAATATTCTCAGGGAAGCCACCAAAGCTGTTGTTAAAATCATTGGCAAACATGAATCTGTAAGTCTAACTTGATCCTTATCTTCTTCACTCCTGTTTTTCCAATTCTATTTCTTTTGGTGCTCATTTTAGTTTTCACAGAGAAGCCTCCTGATTTTTGTTGCTAAAGATGGTTGGAAGTGACGTATTGAATCATAGCAGTATGAGCTCTAAAGTCGCGCCTTTAAGATGTTTGATACAATGATCGAACTAGTTTAATTATGACTTCATGAGTATAACATAAAGTAGTTTGAGCATTAAGTTTAATTAGTCTAGTTGGTTATCCTCACTTGTGTAGAGCCTGGTTTTGCAAATCTCATCTATGTAAATCATACCTGGTGTTTGTATCAAAACAAAAAAATCATAACTGATGTGAGGAACGTTGACAAGAAATTTGAGGTTTTATTTTGGTTGACGAAAACTGTGAACCTAATTGATGCATACAAGTTGTTTGTTCAGTGATTTGAAACTAATTTGGGTCTCTTTGGTGTGAGGGACTTGAAGGGGAAGGGAGGGGAGGGAAAATTTTTATGAGTTGAATTTTAAAAGATTGAAGAAGTGGGGTAATAAAGTTTTAATAAAGATAATATATAAGATAAAAGAGTAATAAAAATTAATTAAAAATTTTTAACCCCACTTTTCTAATTTTTTTAAATTCAACTCAAAAAATTTTTCCCAATATCCACTTTCCCTCCCCTCCCCTCAGACCAAACATATGCACATCAGTATTTAACATGATGAGCGAGAAATTAATGCAATCTCTTTGATAACTAAAACTCTGTTACCTGGTGGAACATCACTACTGTCATTTGCATTTGTTGAAATGCGATCTCTTTGAGGATGGGAAAGCTTTCTTAGTTACCAGGAAGTAAAGGCTCACTTATAACACTTGATGTGCGTAAAAATACCGAAGTTATGAAACATACGCCAGAGGGGGAAATGAAACAGAGTAAAACTGAGACTCTAGGAACATCAAGTTGGGTGTTGATAGTTTTAAACAGAGTAAAACTGAAAATTTTAAATTTTCAAAACAACTCTTCTAGTGTCTACTACTATTAGCTGTTGATAGTTTTAGCACAATTATTTAACCAAGCTGGTTTAGGTTGGTTGGCTAAACATTCTTGGCGGAAAATACTGATATACTACTCCTTTTTATCCTTAATATAAGATATATATGGAGAGTTAATCTTAGTCTTAAATATAAGACATAGTTTTCATATTTATCAATTTTTTTCTAATTTACCCCTATTGAAACTTTTTCAACAATAATTAAGGAGGAGAGGGAAAAAATAATTAAGAAATATGATTAAGGTGTTTTAGAAAATACTTGTCATATTAACTAACTTATCTAAATTCCTTAATCTAATCAAATTAGTTAAATATGTTTTATATTAAGAATATGAGATTGACAAAAAGAGTAATGGGATTAACAACACAAATTGTTGTCAAATAACTAATTTAGGATTTTAAAGTTTAAGTAGTATATTTTTAGAATTTGCCCTAAAAAAATTTAAGACAAAATTTAATTGAGTATTTTATTTGGTTAGCACTTAGAGCTGTCAAAACGAGCTAGCTCGACCCTAAAGAGTTGGTCCTTACGAAACCAAGGCTTTAAAGGGCTAGATTTGAAAACCCACATGCCATAAAACTATCATAGGCTACACGACGTTTTCCATGTTTCTCAGATGAAGAAGTATCAACCTGATCCAGAGCACGTGATAGAGTACGAAGATGTGGAAATGCGTGAAGATCTGACTTATGAAGTCGTACCTGACCGAATCATCGATCGGCAGGAGAAGCAGCTCAGAAATAAGAGCATTCTGTTTGTCAAAGTTGTCTGGAGAGGGTTATCACCCAGAGAGGCTACGTGGGAAACAGAAGAAAGTATGAAGAAGCGTTACCCGGAATTCATGAATGTATAAGTGTAACAAATTTCGGGGACGAAATTTAATTAAGTGGCGGAGAACTGTAACACCCCAAATTTTATTCACCAAAAATATATTGTAATTATTTGAATAATTCAATAAAATGGTGAATATTCATGAATTTGGATCTTGTGAATTTTGAAAAATTCATATTCATAAGGAAATGGGCAAATTAATTCAAGAATTGAATTAAATTACAAAGGGGATAGAAAAAAATCATAATTTTGCCAATTTAGCTCAAGATTAAGTATTTTCCAATTAATTGGAATTGATTTCAATTAATCAAGGAAAAATACAAGAAAATGCATAAATGGGATTATTCTTGGTAGAATAAATCAAGAATTGAGAAACTAAGGGGGATTACACATAAAACCAATTATGTGAATTATGTAAATATGCACAACAATTTTCTCTCCCCTTTCTCTCTAATTTTCGTCACATGCATAGGAAAAAGAAGGGAAAAGGAAATGGTTTAATTTTAATTGATTATATGACACAAATTGTGGAAGAGATAAGATCTAAGTACACTCATGATCACAAAGTATGACACAATGCAAGGTGTCATGAGGGCAATTAAAGTGTACATGAAAGGTGGAAAAATCTTGACCATTGGCTAGATCAAGGGTTGAGATTAAAGATGAGAGGAGACAAGTAGTACATAAAATTTTTCCTCCTCCCTTCATGCTTATTCACGCACAAGGCTAGAGAAAAGAGAGAGAGAGTGATTTTTGGGAGCCCTTGGAGATTTAGAGAGCAAAAAGAAGTAAGATCCAAGGTAAGTTAAGATTTCTTAAAGGTTTCTTCTTCTAATCTTCCATAAATCTCTTCTCTAATCTCTTCCTTTCCATAAATTCTATGGATTAGCAAGCAAATCTTGAGCCAAAGAGAAAGAGAGTGGAGAACTTCTAGAGGAAGAAAAGAACTCAAGAAGGTAACTTCACAAATCCTAAGATTATGTTAGATGTGGTTGTTGTTGATGATTATGGTTGGATTTGGTTGTATTGTTAAGTTTGTAAATTTGGAAAGTCCTAATCCTAAGGGGTTATGCTGCCCAAATTTCTTTGAATCATGGTTAAGAAGTGTTTAAATGAGTTAATCAAGGGTTAGAAGTGAAAAGGTACAAGTTTTGGAAGCTAAAACACAAAGCTTCATTTTTCCTTATTTTGACCAATATTTCGGCCAGACCAGATCTGGTAGTAGGAGTTGGATTTTCATCAAATAAATGGTTCCATTGGACTCAGTGGGCAAAAATAGGTGGGGTTACAGTTGGGCACTTTTTCGGTAGAGGCCGAAAAAGCATATTTATGAAAACGCCACTGAAATCACTAAATAGGGGCTGTCAGGGTATTTTCGTAATTTGACCATGAATTTGGCGATTTCGAGGCCGGAAATGGATTCCTTGGGCGAAAATAAGTCAGAATAGCCCTAGTCAAAATTTTGGGAAAACGTGCCATCGGGCCGGGTACGGCGGAGCCGGGCCGGGTTCCCGGGGGCATTTTTGTAAATTTTCACCATAGACTAATATAACCACAATAAACACTATGGAATAGTTTAAAATGATACTTGGATAGGTTATGACCTATTTCTGGTACATTTAATATTTTAGGACCGAGTCGGACGTCGGGACAGCACACTTTTCGAGACACCACTAAATAGGGAATATCACAGCTTTGAGGTAGGGACATTATCCTTCATACACTATGCCATAAGTTATGTGATTGTGTGGATGCCATTGTTTTGTAAATGCACTTTATTAATAACATGATTTGCCTAGAGAGAGGCAGTTAGTGCCAGAGGTGCACTTACACTGGGAGTTGGCAGAAGTCCAACCGGTGTAGATTGTGGGGCTGGGCCCTACTCATGTATACATGACGATGATGTGTTTATATTGTTCATTAATTTGTGCATACCTTGGCGCATGACATATTTACTTTTCGCATTTTCTATGAACGATATTATGTCTCTACGGAGATTCCTCGGAATCTCACCCTATTTTTTTAACAAATACCTCAGCGGGCCCCAGTGGGAAAAAGGGCAAAGAAGTTGTCACAGAGAAGTGAGTGGCACGTGTCCCGAAGCGAGGATATGAACGTGGTTGTGCTTTAGTCTATGCCTCAATATTTTGGTTGAATTGTAAATATTAAAACTTCCGCTGTATTTTGTTTCCGTCGACGAACAATATTGGAATTGTAAACGAACGACGTTGAGATTGTAAATGAATAACTTTATCAGTATAATTGTACTTTTCTGTATGCCCATTGAATTCCGTCGTTATTACTCTTTGATTATCGAAATGGAAACGGGTGTTGACAACAAGTGTGCATGAACTAGAACACCTAAGTGTGTTTCTTTAAATAAAAAATGTTACATAAGAAAAGTGAGTACTTTTATTTTAATTGAAAAAAATAAGCGGATTTAAAAGGATTCGACCCTCGGCTCTAACAGATTGGCTTTTTTATTTTTTGAGCCCTTCCTGTTTAAGCCTAAGTTTCTTTTACACCACCTAAAATATAAACCCAACCCTCCCCTTAGACAGGCTTAAATAGGCTAGTTTGACGGGCTCAGCCTATTTTGACTGCTCTATTAGCATAGTTAACACTAACACTAATTGCATATATATAGATACTCACATTACATTTTTTAAAATTTGATCACAAATGAATTATTGGAGAAACTCGTAAAGTGAAATGGGTTGGGAAAAGGGGAGCAGAGGGAGACTAGAAGAGGGAGGATAGTAAGAAAGAGGGAGAAATCAGATTAACGAAAGGAGGAGAAAGAATATTTAGAGAGAAAAGAAATCTTATTCAATCAATTAATCAAAATTGCCTCGAACAGAAAACCTTAAACTCTATTTATAAAGCCCTAGAAATAATAAAATAATAATAAAATAACAATTCAAAATTCAAATCTAAATCCTAAATTCAAATTCAAATATAAATCTTAAATTTAAAATTTAAATTCAAATACAGATAAACATCCTTATTTAAGAATTATAATGAATAATCCTAAATCTCTTACCTATGTTCTAAATTTCCTTATCCCATCTCAAACCAGATTGTTTACAACTTTTTCTTCCATATCAGTAAAGGCATGAAGTATGAAATCACTGTCAATTGTTTCTGCATAGTCTCTGAACTAATCAGAAGCATATATCATATCTCAGTTAAAATATGCATTATTAGCTGGGGGTTGAAATACCAAAACTTGTCTAGTAAAAGTCTTTACATGTCTTTTCGGGGTCATCCCTCCATGGAGTAAGTAACTTATGACTTGTTGGTTCAATAATTCCCAGTTTCTTTCCGTGTAAAAACCTTCTTGTAGAAACAGAGCATCATTTTTACAACGAAGGGTCGCAGTAATGACTATTTTCTACTACTCTTATTTCTACTTCATTTCATATGTAGTTGCTAAAATGTATTTTTAACAGACATTGAATATAAGAAAAATGTACTTTTAACAAACGTTGAATATAATATCTTGCACTAGTAAGAAATTTACAATTGCGTCAATCCAACACTAGTAATTTCTCATATTCTTGGCCAGAAATTGCTGCTTCCATGACAGCTTGAGGGTTAATGGTCCCATCATTATCTAAGAACAATTGAAGCAGATTCTTAGAAAACCCACTTACTAGTGCCACTCCATCTTGATTACCAGGCACTGGGGTTGCTCTTGAGTCTCTCAGATTCCAAAAAACTATCTGAGGCACTACAGATCCATACCCCCTTTCTCTGTACTTTCTTTTGATTGCTTCATAATCAGTCTCCCAGGGATTGCATGATGCTTGATCAAATTCCATGTCACTGAAAACAAATACCCTCTTAATCATTTGGTCCTCCTTGAGATTCCCATTCACTGCAACCTCTAGAATTAAGTCGAACACCTTCTGAAAATCAGTGTTCATTCCCCAATCCATCCTTCTCACAAACTCTACCTTGGACTCCAGATTCTCCCCTTTTATCAAATGCAAATGTGGGTTGTGACTAAATGTAATGACCTTACCTTTCCATGGCTCTTCACTTGTTTCAGACACCAATATCCCCATTGCCACAGATACTTCCATTGGGATTCCAGACATGCTTCCTGAAACATCACAAATGGCCAAGCTGCTCCTCAGTTTACCTTTCTTGAGTAAGTCATCCACCATTCTCTTCCACTGAAGCTCTGCCACTTGTCCACCATCTCCATCGTTTAACGATGCTATGATCTCGTGTGGAAGCAATGCGCCGGCCGCTATGGTGGACTTGCCTGACTTGACATCTTCCAGGTACTTGCTAAATCTTTCTTTGTCATGCTTCAAAAATTTCTCTTTGTAGAATTTCATTGCCACTGACGCTACCCTGTTGTATGGTATTGAGCCCCATTGATTGGCACCAATATATACTTCTGGCAATTCCAGCACTTTCCTTAGTGGCACCAAAATTTCCTTTCTCAGACGGTCCCGAATCCTATAAGCATAATGAGCTTCCTCAACCCCTTGATACTCTGGATGGGATTCTCTAGGGAAAATCCTCCTTGCAATGCTTTCACAAAGCAGTGTAGATCGATCAAAGGAAGAATCAATGGATGGACACCATTTAGCAGCAAGAGTAATCTTTCTTAGCTCCCCACTTTTGAGGAACTCTACATCTCTCTTCAAACATTCAGCAAAATGATCTGAGATGTGATCGTATACTAACCGAAAGTTAGCATCATCCTGATATCTCTGTACAACTTTCTTAGCCATGGATATTCTCTTTTCTTGCCTTGTAGCACGAGCTATCTCTTTCTGGCTCATTGTTGGAATCTTTGTTTTAAACAATGTTTTCTCGTCCTTTCTGCTTCGAGATATCTTGTTATACTTTCCGCTTCCTTTTATTTGCAGCCATTCCTCTTTCTGAAGCTCTCTCACATCAAGACCTTCCAAGATTCTATAAAGAATCTCAGGTAAGTCCTTGAAGTAACCAAACTCAGCAAAAGAAGGGACGTTGAACGCGAGGGTTCTTGGATGATTGGCGTAAAGCCATAAAGCAGAAGCATAAAACCCTTCCTTATCAGACTTTCCTGTTCCTCTAACTCCTCGGAGATTACAGACGAGCTTGAGTGTGGTTAAAGGGTTACGAGACCAAGCTAATTGGAGCCTCTGTGTCAGAGAAGAAGGAGGAGTATCAGGAACAATATGGAAGAAGAAATCAAGACAGGGATCGCCAGTGGAGAGGAAGGTGGGAGAATTATTCTCCGTGAAGCCCATGTTTTGGCGACGCGGTGATTGGATCTTGTTGAAATTCGCCACCATGTGATCCATGAAAGGATCGCCGGAAGTGACGGTGACGGCGGTGGAGCTATAGATCTCAGGAGGACCTAGAAGAATTGCCATATTATGCGACGGTGAAACTGTGAGGAAGTGATGAATGAAACGCAAAGTGATTTTGATTGTGTTTGTGAAGTGATCGGAAGGTTTTTTATGAAAGCTTTGAACTTCATGGGTCCGTATTTAAAGGCTCCGCTTTTCTTTGTCCCCAAGTCTTGTTCGTAGTCCCTAAGGACTGGTAACAAGAAATGAATTAATAAACGTTCCATGTGGCTCGAATCCCTTGACTTGAGGAACAATCAAAACAACTGTTCGAAGATGACTCAGCCATTCTGACCAGCTGCTTCTATTTTAGTGGCAATATATATCCTAGTATTACTTCAAATTAAATATCAAAATATGTTACTTCGTGATTAAGAATCTATCTATCTACTATACTTTTAGAAAAGCTGAAGAAACGGTTTAGTATTAACAAGGTTAACATACTGTGCTTAGTACGAGGTTTTAAATTGAACGGGGTTAAAACTAATAAACGGTTTTGTCAAATTTATGGTAGGATTTTATTGAGAGATTTTAACGGTTTCATGAACAATTATGAATTATGTTGGTTTCCGTGGTATTGGTATACACTAATCAATGATGGGAAGAAACTTTTATGAGCCACTTTCATTATGTTACACTTGAACAAAAACTAAATAAATAAAAGTTCAAAAATTCTGTCTTAAAATTTAATACTCTTCTAATCATTCTTGTAAATCACTTTCAACATGATCCACAGTAGTCAAAGAAATCTTTAAATCTCATTAACTCTGCCTTTAAATTTTATAAATTTTCTAACTTCATCCCTATTTAATATAACATTATATCTTATAAGAACAAAGTTTACATGATAAGTAACGAAAGGCAAATTAAAACAAGAGAGTAACTTTTGAACTTTACCTGTATTTAACACAATGGAACGAGTGAGAACTAAGAAGACTTATTAACACTTAATTAATAATTAATTTAAACTAATTTAATTAATACACCTTAGTAAAATTGTCAAATAAGCTGAGAGATTTGTGTTTGTGTTCACATGCAAGTAAGGCACAGAAAACCAGATCGGACATTGAACCGGTCGAGACACTAGGTCAAGGGTCAGTGGTTCAGATCAGAGTCAACCCGGGGTCAATTAATATATATATATATATATATATATATATATATATATATATATATATATATATATATATATATATATATATATATATATAATTTAAATGTTCATATATACCATTCAAAAAACTACATAAGAGTTTTTTAATACACTGCATGCAAGACTGGTCTGGCGTCCGGTTCATAGATTTTCGGTCTAAACCGAGCGGTCCGGTTTGGTTTTTAATACACTGCATGCAAGTCATATATATTTCCACTCACTTTACTTTAACTGAAAAAAAAATATTTTAATATAATATGACAAGTGTTCTCTATTAAATTTTTATATAAGCAGTGTAATTTATGTTTGTGGTTACATGCAAATCATATTTTGACTTATTTTACTTTAACTCTTAAAAATATTACAATTGAATATGAAAAGCGTTCTTTATGATCGTATGTCTTTAGTAGACGAACATAGTATCTATACATAAACAAATATGAAGAATGATTAGTAAACCTCTTAATCTAGATCCTTTGATTTGCCTCTAATTAAAAAAAATAATATCTTGAATATGACATGAACAAAAAACACTGTGAATAAGTCCTTGTTTGGTTCAGTGTTTTCTTAGAAAATAAGTTCTTATTACGCAAGCCGAGATAAAACTCATCTCACATACTTACCTCATATACTGTGAATCATGATTTATAAGCAATTATTATCTAAAAATAAAGTATTCCAAACGAGCACATAATATCTAATGTTTTCAATCGTGATCGTGCAATCAAATGAATCCATGTTATAAGCCAAACTAATGAACGTGAGGGAGACATGGATTTTATTTATTTCCATGGGAAAAAAAACAAGAAGAATTTTATTGATTTATTTTTTTTAACAAAAAGATCAATTATATATAAAATGAAAATGATTATCCAACTAAGGTTGGTATGGTTAAATCAGGGAATTGAGAATTAATAAAACATCAGTTTTGTCAAATTAGTTCCTTCAATTTCAATAACCTCATAATCACTCATATAATCACTGTACTAAAACAGAATTTTAAAATGTTTGTGTTTATTAACTCTTAGTTTGCCCCTCACTTGAGCTTAGGAGCTGCCTCTAAATTTTACTTGTCTTTAATATATAATATGGTTAGGAGTTTATTTTTATCCTAAATATAAGATTGTAATCCACTTTTGTCTTTAAGAATTATAATTTTTTTCCAATACTATCCATATTAAATATACATACTAAGGAAGGTTTCATCAAGAAGTAGTTCCAAAGAAAATGAAAAAGATGATCAAAACCATACGGTATTTAAGTAAAATAACACATTTTTTATGAATAACTAAATTAATCAATTTTTAATTTTTACAAATTAGTTATCTAACTTCAATATTATGAATTATAATAATTATTTTCTAATTTTAATTTTTTTTACAAAATAAGGTAGCGCTTTATATAATAAATAATGATATAAAATGAATATTAACCATTTTAGGGCGCCATCCCAAAAACTAATATGAAAATAGAAAGCACTTTAGACCGAGTGATGAAAAAACGACGTTTGGGATAGCTTTAAGGAAACTAACTTTTTAATCAAAATCTACTTTTACAGTAACTTTTTCTAATTTATGGCTTTTAAATTTTCTTATATTTAAATATTCTGAAATTAAATTTTTATAATATTAACCAAACAAAGTTTTGTTAGACTAATTTTTGTTTTTTTAAATAAAAGTCTATCTAAATGTAAATTACATTATATTAATTAACTTTTACTTTAACTTAAATTTATAAGAGTCGGTTGGAAGGAATGTCACTGGCCACCATTAATCAAAACAAGCCCTAAGGCCCTGTTTGTTATGAAGCACTAGGAGTAGAAAATGAGATTGAGTCAGGAATTAAGTCAAATTATATTATTTAGTATGAGGGAATAAAGATAACATAAGATTGGGAGAACCATGAGAGTGAAATTGCTACAAAGCCACATCCCCGGTATTACATTTTCAATCATGAGATTGCAAATTTTAAAAATAAAAATATTCTTATTTATAATATTTTCTTAATAAAAATACCTTCTATCAATTTTAACCTAAATTGAAACTTGTCCCTTTATAACATAGCCCTCACTCACGGTTGCTTCAGAGTCTGGCCATTAGAATCACCACCGTCACGGAGAATAGCTGCCGCCGCAAGTGGACAGCCATACATTCGCCATTCTTGCCTCCTGTCCTAAACCATCTCTTCACCACCGTGGTTCCTCACTTGAATATTGGTACCAGTTCCAAAAACCCCAGAAGTCTTGTGTGATTTGAATCGCGACCAAAATAGATGAGACCATGAATATATGGGCAGGGAAATATTGTGTGATTAAGCGATGGAATAAATTTTGGAATGGCGTGGGTATCAAAGAGCCCCATTAATTCTGCACAGCAAATACCCAATTGGTTAAACTATCCACGTCTGAAAATACCATATGAGAAAGAAAGAGTATAAGGATTAGGCTGAAGGGCCTGTACTTGTCGTTGCCAAGATGGAGCTCAAGCTTAGAACCTCCAATGATATAATTAATTATAACAGTGAATTCTTTTGATAATTTCTGGATAATTATAATTAAAATAAATTAATACAAATATTTTGTTTAAATATTACTTCATACCAAACGTATTTTTAAAACCTCAATCCCGGCACCTAGGGGTGAGTATGGTGCCCAGGAGCCCGGTATGCTCACCTGAGCCCAGTCAAAAATTGTCCTGCCCAGCCTAAAAAAAGTGGCCCGATAAAAATTTGGGCATCTTTGGGCAGGGCCGGGCATCGGGCAGGGGATACTGTCCTACCCATTTGGCCCTGCCCTGAAAATTATATACAATTTATTTAAAATATATATTATTTTATATAAAATAAATAGTATTTTATACATATTATTTTATTTAATATGTGTATATATTATTTCATGTTTATGAAATATTTTATATTATTATTTAATATCCATCCACCACAGTTTACATATAACTTATTGTTTTTTTTTATGGACGTGGTTTTTGATCTGGATAGATGATACAAAGTATTAAAAAGTTGAGATCTAAGACAAAAAATTTAGTTTCTTTGAAGTTTCTATTGCAATTGCACCTATTCATATCAATCAATATTCATATACAAACACATATTACTAATATTTCATAATTTGTCATGTAATTAGTAAGACGTGTTAGTTTTTTTTTAATTTCAACACTTAAGTTATAGATTTATTTTGAGATATCTCAATGTGTGAAATTATGGGATGTATTTAAATTTTTTAATAGTATTTATCAAGTGTAATTGGAGGTTTTGTACAGTGGTATTGGTTAGAAAGTTACCACTTGAGCAGGGAAGCTTGCCCTACCCAGCCCACCATTGCCCTACCCAAAATAGTTAGGGCTTCTATCAGGCAGGGCCAGGTATCGGACTGCAAAATGTAGCCCGTTCATCTTTTGGGCTGAGCATCAGGTAGGGGTCTCTCCCTGCCCAGCCCTGCCCATGCCCACCCGACGGCACCAATACCAATCTCAGTCCTTAACTCAATCTCACTCCCAATCTATTGAAATTCAGTACTACGTATCAAATAGGGCCTAAGATCTTCTCCCCAATTTTTCTTAAAAAAAAATATAAAAATAAAACACTGAACTAGCGCTCAATTATGGGCTCATTTTCCAGAATTTGGCTCCTTTCCCTTGTTGTTCCTGTCCATTTCCCCTCCTTTGCGCAAATCTATGATGTTTTGGGTACAAAATAGGGGGTTGGACCTTTTTTATTCAAAAAAAAATCCAGTATTCTGGAGTTTTTTTTTTAATCACACCCAGTATTCTAAATATTTTGAAATATTTTTTTACTAGCATCCAATATCCTAAAATAATTTTGTGTGCATCCAACACCTTAAAATAGTTTTCTAATTACAACGAGCACCCTAAACTCAAGATAAAGTGTTGATAGAAAAAAAATATTTGATGTATTAGATGGAAAAAAATATTTTAGGATATTAGGTGTTATTAAAAAAATTTTAGGGAGCTGAATGAGCTAAAAATTAATTTATGATACAGGATGCTACTGAAAAAAATTAATTTATGATACTGAATGCTACTGAAAAAAATATTTTATGATGCAACTTGCTAGACATTAGATGCTACTGAGTCAGTGCATTAAAAGTACTATTTTAGAATACTAGGTGCCACTAAAAAAATATTTCAAAATACTGAATTTTTTTTTTTAAAAAAAAGGAGGACCAACCCCTTATTTTACACCCAAAACGTCATAGTTTTGGGCAAAGGAGGGGAAATGGACGGGAACCACAAGGGGGAGGAGCTGGATTCCATTTTCAGTTATGGCTTCTTGCTTGCTGCTGTAGATGCATCTTTCCATATCTCCGGGTATTACTTTGCTCTATTTGTTCTACTCGATCGGATCCAACATTCTTGCTCAAAATTCGGGTTTCCTCATACATGGATGTTGTGGATTATTCATTTTGGTCCTTAATGTAAAACATATTTATCAACTTTCATCATATTAAAGAAATTAGTTTTGAAACGACCCTTTCCTCCCAATAATAATTATCCGTAATGAGTTTATAAAATATGATTAACCAATGATAATCGAAAACAATTCCTCATTTAAAACATATAGGAGTTTAGGGCACAAACTCGCCCACAAACCCACTATAAAGATATTTATTACTCAGGGCACACATAAAAATAGGAGAACTCATAACCCACGAGTCTTACAACATTGAATCCCACAATTAAGATTTCATACAAAACAATTTTTTCATCACAGATATGGTCATGGGTTCGCCAAAATCTTAAAATACGAAAATAAGGCCTCATACCTAACAAAAGTTAAACATTTATTCTAAAACAATTATCCAAACAGTAAATATGATATCTCCGAAATATGAGATGTCCTATAATGACAATATAGAAAATAAAACAATACCAATACCACAAGAGGCCTACATGATCCTCAACGTCTATGCCTTAGGTTGCTCCCCTCGGCCTCTAGCCAAAATAGAGGTATCGCTTGAAAAATATTTACAACGACGGGGTGAGACATAAAGTTTTAGTAACCAAAATCAATTTACAGATTATGCAGGAAAGGATTGTAAGTCAGAGAAGTAGGTTTAACTAACAAAATATTAATAATATTCTCAATAATTAAACTTATTATCAACAATTTTAACCATCCCCACTCATCCATCCTGCTCCTCTTTATAGCTTCTAGATGTGATACAGCCTATCAGTGCTAGTATACATGGCTAAAGGTTAGCTAGTCACATCAAGAATACTGCCCCCTCCCATACCACCACCAATATACCGTAACATGGAGGTTTTCGCCCAAAACACTCAACTCAAAATCCGGGCCAGGAATGAGAGAGCTGATGGGCACCCATTTTCACCATATCTATTCCACACAACCCAACATATCTCATAATATAAAAAAAATATATCAATATAATTCTCGAAACATTTACAAATTATCAGACCTTATGCAACATACCATCTTAAACATCATAACCATTACAATAATAATAATTTTAATAATATCTATGCTCATATATACAAGTTGTAAAATACACTACTTCACTGAACTAGGTTCATATTCAAACATACATATAACCTCTCAAAATACATATAAGTAGTATAGATGAAAGATTTAGAAAACACGTTACAGTCCAAAACAAGCATATAAAATAAATTAACCCCGGTTATCTCAATTCCAAGCTAAACCTTAATTTGAGTACCAAACATGAATAATTACCGATCCCAAGAAAACTCTACATTATCAATTTAAGTAACAATTAACCCCAATAAATAATTTACACAATTCATCTACAACTATTATTCTTAAATATCATAACTTCCTTAAAAATCCTTAAACAACCCCTACATCATTCTTTCTCGTCAACTACTTAATTTTATAAATTAAAGTTTCACCTTTAACATATCTATTATTATAAAATCATCAATACCAACCTCTTAGAATAATTAAATCTCTTTTTCTAATTTATATGAATATAATCTAATTATTAAACAATATTGAAACTCCCACATAATTAAAATCATATAAAAATCTAATTCTTAATATCAAATTATAATTTATAATTTCTTATACAACAAATTTACTAAACTAAACCGATTAGAATTTCAATAATACCTCCAACAAACCAAATAAATTATTTAATCCAAATTTAATCAGATAAAAACCTAATATAGAATTATTCATAAATTAATTATATAGAAAATTCATTATAAAAGTATATACCAACTAAATAACAAAAGTAACTTGATTAAAATTAACTATTAATCCTCATCTATATTCCTATAGCCTTATATTAACAAAACTCAAATTTGTCCAAAATCCTAATCTTAAAATTTTCGCTAATTAACACAAAATTACTATTATAAGAAAGAGAAAATTATTTAGAACATTTTCATAAAAGAAGTTTTGTGATCAGAAAAGAATTTGAGTACCTTATTCATCCCCAAATTTATAAAAATACTCCTATTAATATCACATCATACGCCTTCTGCACAATCACTCCACGTAGACGATCTAGGTGAAGTGAGAAGGGAGAGGGGGTATTTATAATACCCTCCTCATCCAATAATTGGCGCCATTAGGTGCCAATTTAGTAATGGCGAAAGTGCCTCTCTCATTTTTCAATTGTGGGGGTCAAATTAGCGCCCACAGGTTTATATATATATATATATACACTTTATATTATTTTTTTATTTACTCCCTCGTTTTTTTAATCTTAATTTATATATATATATATATATATATATATATATATATATATATATATATATATATATATATATATATATATATATTATTTTATTTTATTATTTTTTTTCAAATCACTAACTGTAAGGGATGTTATTTCTTGAAAAGCCTATAGTTAACGATTTAATTGTAAGAATTGCTATTTATCTAATTCCATTTATTTTGGTTCTTTGTTAACAACTGTGAGGTATGTTAAAAATATATGGAAATGATGAGTTTGAATAAATTGGTAGTGATGGGTTTGAACCATCATTGCACATGTTGGGAGTTGAAGAAAAGCAGTCACACGTAGTGGTAGGTAATGAAAGCTTACTGATTCTCGTGTTGATCATCGGAGAACGAAGAAGCACATAGTACTATCATCAGCGCGAGGAAGAGAAAAGGTTTCAAACGTTTAGTTGATAGTTATTAAACATAAACTATTATGTTTTTGTTGTCCTTAATATAAAGTTGGAAGATAAATCGTTTGTAAGTATTACATAACGGTTGATTCATAAGAACCATTTTTTTTTTGAGACAATATATGGTGGTTAATAATTACAACCGTTATATTTTTGTTTTCGTGAATTTTGCCTCCTAATATATGTTAGGGCACATGTTTAACGTTAAGTATTAGTGTTATATATCCTTGCGTAAGCTCTACCTTGACATATGTTGCGCCTGAAATTTGGAAAATATGGAGTCGTCACAAAAATTTTAAAACAAGGATAATTTTAGAGACCTTGTTTGAAAAATGAAATCTAGATAGGATTCGGGAGTTGATTGTGCATGGAGAGGTGTTAGGCACCCCACAAAACCCGCTTATAAGAACAGTTACCCTAAATCAATTATTTAAAAATGAATATGGCCTTTGATTTTATTATAATTACCCAAATAAAAAAGAATATGCTAAAGTATACTTTTAGTCATTTATGTTTACATAAGGTTTCATCTTAGTTCTTTAAGTTTATAAAATGTATTTTTAGTCCTTAAAACTAGGGATGATCATGGACCAGACCACACTGGGTTCGAGGCTAGCCCGAGGTCTAGTTTGGTTAAGACCTCGGGCTAAAAAAGGCGGCTTGAGGTCTGGAAACCTTTTTGAAAAATGAAAACTAGATAGGGTTTGGGAGTCAATTATGTATGTGAAAAGTGTTAGGCACCCCACAGCACCCACTTATAAGAATGGTTACCCTAAGTCAATTATTTAAAAATGAATATGGCCTTTGATTTTATTATAATTACCCAAATAAAAAAGAATAGGCTAAAATATACTTTTTGTCCTTTATGTTTGCATAAGGTTTCATCTTTTTTTTTTTTAAGTTTATAAAATGTATTTTTAGACCTTAAAACTAGGGATGATCATGGACTAGACCAAACTAGGTTAGAGGCTAGCTCGAGGTCTGGTCTTGTGACAACCCAAACTCAGGTCAAACCAGACTTGGTCCACCGACTGATGGACTGGCCTGGATAGTCTAAGATATCTAATTTTTTTTGCTCTGACTGAAAAAATTTAAAAAAAACTAGAGGAATGAAAAATAGAGGGAGGGATGCCAATTGAGAAGAGAATCAGAGGGAGCGTCTGGAGCGACTCCAAGAGGAGGACCAGCAGCAGCACAGGACCAAAGGGATCAACACCAAGAGGAGGACCAGTAGCAGCACATGACAAGAGGAATTGATGCTAATAGGATGAGGCGAGGGCAAGGGAAGCTAGGATGAAGTGAGATTGAAGGCGAGGAGGCGAAGGTTGAAGCATTGAGCGAGATCAGATTTTTGATGGTGAGGGAGGTGAGATTGATGAAGTGGGTCTCTGCGTGAGCAAAGGGTGTCAAATCAATAAAAAAACAGGAAGTGAGGGTGTGTGGCTCACGTGAGTGACGGTGGATTTTTTTTTTTTTATATTTTTTTTTTTATTTTAATGAGGGTGGAGTTAAGTGCAGGCCCACTTAAATTTTTTTTTTTATAAAAAAATAAATGATTTAAGTCCGATTAGATTAGACCATGTGGACTGAGAACCTAGTTTTGAACTTGGTCTAGCCCGAGTAGTTGGTCTGGTTTAGTTCGATCCTTTTGTGTTATAAGGTTACTTTTCACCGGATTAGACTAGACTGGGTTATCTAGACCACCGGGTTTTTTGCTTATCCCTACTTAAAACTTAACACCATTAATGATACTAAAAAAAAAAAATACTAATTAATCAAAGTTAATTTGTGACTATGCAATGCTGACTAAGCAAGCTTAACAAGACACATTATTTTAATCTTAAACTCAAAATTTTAAAAAGTTAAGGTTTTAATTAAAATATTAATAATATAATACTCTGTTTTTAAACCTTTTTTCCTTCTTCAGACCCTCCCTTCCCATCAGAAACCCTTTTTTTATCCTATTCTTCCTCCATGAATTTCCACCGGTCAATCAGCTCGATGGTTCCCTTTTCTTCCCCTCTTCAATTTGTCCTCCAACCACGCCACTTCCTTCCTAAGTAATCCCCAGGATGTCGTCCCTCTATATTAAGACTAGGGGAGTTTTTTTAACTGTCGGTATTCTTAGATTTTGGCGATTGAAGGCAACGAGGTTGGGACTGTTAGAAAAATGGCATTCCTTTAGACATCTCTGAAGCCATGGAAATGCCATTTATCTATCTCTAAGGAATTTTCTGGAAACTTCTTTTTCCTTCATACAAGGATTGTTCCAAATAATGGACAAGTAGAGAGAATTAACAACGGACCACAATATCAACATTAAGGAATCTTTGCTTGGAGTCAACATTTTATATATAAAGGGGATCAAATTGTGAGGAAGCTTTGCTTGAGCGTTGAGTAATAAAGATTCATGGAGGAAGGAGGGCTTGGTAGTAGAAGACGGTTCAATGGGAAAGGGAGAATACAGGGAAGGAAAAAAGGTTTAAATACTGAGTTTTATCTATTATTAATTAAAACCTAATTTCTTTTAGAAAAAAATTGAGTCCATATATCTGCCATCCAGGATTAAAATAATGTGTCTTTATTAATTTGTTTCATCAGCATTATACAGTCAACACTTAAATTTGTTTAGTCAACATCTTCTGTTAGCAATATTAATGATATTAAGTTTTAAAGATTAAAAATGCACTTTATAAATTTAAAGGATTAAAATGAAACCTCATGTAAATATAAAAGACCAAAAGTATACTTTAGCCAAAAGAATATTTACAAAATAAATAAAATGAAAACTAAAGGAAAAAGAAATATTTATTTACAAAAATAATAAGGAAAAATATATTTATTTATATTATGAAACTTGACCTAGGAAGAGGACCTAGGGCCTACATAGGCTTTAGAGGGATGAAAGCCCATCTAGTTCAAGGGTAGAAAGGCCTGCACTTGGTGGGTGTCTTTTAGGAAAATTTTACTTAATTTATTAGAGAAAAATATTTTCCTTGTTTGGTTCGTACCTTTTATTTTATTTTTTTAAAAAATGTAATTTCTTTATTTTCTTTTTTTGAAAAAATATTTTCCATTAAACATCCCTTTTTGAAATCAAATTCATTTATTTTGAGAAAAGAAATATTTTTTTAGGTTTATAAGAAAAGTGGATTCACATGTATCAAGCAAACAAAGACAAACATTAATCATGTGATCAACACATTATTTATAACAAAAGATCCAAAAGCATAAAGAGCACACACCTGAATCATTTGCTTATACCATCAATGCCATTTATTCAAATCAAAAGAAAGAGAAGGCATGGAGGTATTTTTAAATCACCAATGAGCATATCATCTAACAATTATAGCTAGGAACAAAAGTCATACCAATTCAAAAGGCAAAAGCTAATGGCGGTGCACATGCCATGTCCAATGCTTGATTGTCGAGGAAAGGAGCAAATATTAGTAAGCAATGATAAGACAATTGCAATATGTAAGGTGGAATGGCTGAGCATATCATGGTGAGAACAAAAATTAAAAAACAAAGGTATAATGGAAAAAAGAAAGTGATAGCAAAATAATCAAATCCGAATCATATTTGATTCCCCTCAAGCTATTGGTGTCAAGATTCACAGATATGACAACAATCAAACATAGCTTTTCCTTGGGATATGAAGAAGACATGGTAATGGATATCACCCTTGTTGTTATGAGACGAAATGAAATAAAAGAAAATTCTTTACCTCCTCTCTTGCCTCCTTTTTCTCCTATAATTTTTTGTGTCTTGCTCTCTTTTGTGCTCCCTTGTAAATAGACATCACCTAGGGTTTTGCCTCATTCATGCATTTTTTTTTCTGTTAATAAAAGTTTCTAACTTGACACAATCACCATAAATGAGAGTTTTTTTTATCTTTTTTTTTTTTAAATTTTTTGAGTGGGGCCCAAACAAAATAGGGTGTTTACAATATACATGACGTTTATTAGTTATAACCGTTATTTATCAAATGTCATAAATATAAGATTCTGTAGCAGTGACTTTCTTTTAAAAGAATTCTGATTACAGGCAATTCTTTATACCTTCATGTTAATGGTTTTTTACCAAACTTCATGTGAATAATTGGCTGTTGACAAATATACTAGAAAAACAAGAAATTTGTTTGTAACTGTTGAGTATGACACCATATTTACGTTAATAATCTTCTAACTTTTCAAGCAAATCATTGATTATTTTTCCTGTGGACGGTGGTGATGTTTGATAGTAATAATACTTCATACAACTTCAATTGCTACTTTGTAGTGAGTGAGCAATCGATGCCGGGCTTGTTTGATTTTATTTTTAAAAACAGTTTTTTTTTTTAAAAAAAAATTGTTTGGAATTTTTTTTTTTTAAATAAGTTGATTTTTAAAATGCTAAAGTATTCTTTTAGCCCTTTAAATTTGGATGAAGTTTCATTTTAATCTCTTAAGTTTATATAGTATACTTTTAGTTTTATAATTTTAAACACAGTTAATGTCACTAGTGAAAAATGATGACTCACCAAATTTGAGTAATGATTGTGCAACTGAGAAAACAAGTTTAAGTTTAAAATTTTAAATTTAAATTTTTAAAATACCATATTATTAATTTTAATTTTAGAAACTTTTGTGAGATGATTTCTCTATTAAACAAAGATACTGATCTTAACTACCCGAAATCTCCATCCCTCCTTTCTTGCCTTTCATTTTGATATTAGCCACAGGCCACAGCCTAGAGAATTTGAAGGAAAGGAAAAATGAAAGCAACATCCTACAATAATATGAATGTGTACATTACTATTTTTTTTTTTTTAATTTAAGCAATATCTGAGCCACAGCCATAAAATTGAAAAGAGTAGAGGCCAACTTGAAAGGATCATTTTCTCAACACAAAATGATAAGTCACCTTAGCCGTATCCTACAATAATATGAACGAAGAATCACAAAATAGAACAAATAAAAGAATGAGGGGGGGGGGGGGGGGGGGGCGTTTGAAATGATGAATATTGGGGGTTAATAGGCTCAGAGGTTCTGCAAGGAGATGAAGGAGGGGAGAGCCATGACCGTCGGGACCAAAGACGGCGGACCATCCGATGGCGGCTTTTAAGAAAGAGAAACTGTTGTCTGCTCCTATGTTGGCAACCCCAATCGCTTCTATTAGTTTCTGCATGTCTTCCTCATATGGAGGAATTTGAAGAAGAGGAAAAATAAAAGGCAAGATCAATATATATATTTTTAATAATATAATATCAATATCTTTGTTTAATAGATAAATTGTCTCAGAAAAGTTTCTAAAATTAAAATTAATAATATTGTATTTCAAAAATTTAAATTCAAACCTGCTTTGTCAGCTACACAATCATCACTTAAATTTGATAAGTCGTTATTTTCCAAATATTGGGGGATTATAGGATTAGGGGTTCTGTGAGGAAATGAAGGAGGGGAGAGCCATGACTGTCGGGACCAAAGATGGCAGACCACCGAATGACGGCTTTCAAGAAAGAGAAACAGTCGTCTGCTCCTATTTTGGCAACCCCCTGCTAGTTTCTGCATGTCTTCCTCATCTGGGGGGATTTGAAGGAGAGGAAAAATGAAAGGCAAGATCAATTTTTTTTAATAATATAATATTAATATCTTTGTTTAATAGATAAATTATCTCATAAAAGTTCTAAAATTAAAATTAATAATATTATATTTCAAATATTTAAATTCAAACTTACTTTATTAGTTACACAGTCATCACTTCAATTTGATGAGTTGTTATTTTCCGTTAGTGATATTAACCATGTTAAAATTATAAGATTAAAAGTACACTTTGTAAACTTAAGGAACCAAAATGAAACATTGTCTAAGGACTAAAAGTATACTTGATTATTATTTTTCATCTCAGACCCACATTTTCTTTCACTCTCATTCTGTTTTTCTCTACGCTCTCTATTTCTTTTCTCTTTCTCTCATTTTCTTTCATAAGTTTTTCAAATTCAGTGCTAGATAGACCATTCCTTCAATATGATTATAGGGGTATAACTTTTATTTTATTTGGCGAATGCATGCACATAAATGCAACAAAAAAAAATTAAATATTATTTTACATCTGTTAGTTATCATATTATAATCATTATATCTATCGTTTAAGGCCTTAATAATCTGGATCAAACCTAGAAGCTTCCAATAATTTTTTATACACAACAACCACTTGATTAAAACTATTTTTTAATATATTAAAATATTAAAAATAAAATTAAAAGTAATGTGATTTTTCAAATAAAAAATTCGATTCAAAATAGAGTGGGGTCGGGTTTCATGCCAACCAGAATTAAAATGAAGTTTTATCTCAAGAAAGGTACTAGCTAAAGACGGATTGAAATGATGAAAGAGAAATAAAATCACAAAATACACATTGACGTGTACCCAAATAGCTTTCTTACATTATACTATTACCAAAAAAAGTCAAATGTGTTAGAAAAGTTCAATAATTAATTCGCTCAGAAAACTAAACAGAAAACGGAAACGTTCCAGGTAGTTCTCATTTAAATCCTAATCATCATATTCATCTATGGCTAATTTTCGGCTAAACACAAATCTCAAACTTTGCAATTTGCATGGATGAAGAATGATTGCCTTTTGCTTCTTTTGATATATAAACAACGCATCAAATTCTTTTGTGGGTCTGTACTGTGCTAGAACGGAATCAGATTCAGCTGACGCAGATTCCTTTACTTTACGAAGAAAGATTCAAAATTTAAGAATCTAAAAGGGCTGACTGGGTCCCCTAATACAGAAGCCATGGATGGACGACCCAGAAGCAAAAAATTCATGCCTGGTTTGTTTTCTTCTTTGGCTTCTAACACAGTCCAAGCACTGATACGAAGATCGGTTCTGAGACCAACCTTATTCACTTTTATTTTTGTCTGGTTTTTGTACACTGTTTTGAATACCTTCTTCTTCCCTGTTTACTATGATTCCGGCAAGCTCGACACCACTTTACCATTCGATTCCGGCGATTCTGCAATTGCCGTCAGCCACATTTCCGGCGGAAATTTCCGCGGAAAATCCCCCGTCAAAGTCTACCTTTATGATCTGCCGACGAGGTTCACCTATGGAGTCATCCAGCACCATTCCTTGGTCCGTGGTGGACGCGCCGTCGAAGACATGACTACTCTCAAGTATCCAGGCCACCAGCACATGGCGGAGTGGTATCTCTTCTTGGATCTAATCCGACCCGAACCCGAACGGGTCGCATCGCCCATTGTTCGGGTCTCGGACCCCGAGGAGGCGGACTTGTTTTATGTGGCTTTCTTCTCTTCTCTGAGCTTAATTGTGAACCGAACTTTGGTTCCTGTTGAGTCGGACACTGAGAAGCGGACTTATAGCGACGCAGAGAACCAGCAAGCTTGGGTGGAGTGGTTGGAGGAACAGAAGTATTGGAAGAGGAACAATGGAAGGGACCATGTGATTATAGCTTCGGATCCAAATGCGCTGTACCGGGTTATGGATAGAGTGAAGAACAGTGTGCTTCTTGTGGCAGATTTTGAGCGCTTGCGACGAGATCAAGGTTCCATTGTTAAGGATGTCGTTATACCATACTCACATCGACTCAGAACATACGAGGGTGATGTGGGGCTTGAGACTCGCAATACGTTGTTGTTTTTTATGGGTGCCCGACACCGCAAAGAGGTAATAATCAGTCTTATGCTTATAAATTTCTCTGACATTCAGCATTTGATCTTTGTTCAGTTTTAGTTATGTTTGGTTCTTGAGCTCTTCTAGTAAGGTTTAGAAATTTGTTTGGCAAGTTGTTCTTTTTATGGTGCAGAATTGCAGATGAATTTGACTGACACGTACCATTTACTCTGTTTTTGAGTTTTAGAATTTTAGTTGCTCTAAAATCTTTGGCTGTTAGGATGAAGATTAGAAATTTGTTTGTGATTCATAGGATTGATACATCTGTATAGCTAAAAAGTTGTTAAGTGACTGTTCTTGAGATTATGTGCATCTCTTCCTAGATTTGGCATGGTCATTTTAATGTTTCTAAGGTGCAAGAAGAAAAACATGATATGCCAAGTTTTATAATAAAATGATGAACTGTCTACATAATCTTTGGTTGTATGTAGTTTACCTTGTGATACAATCAATCCTGTTGTTCCTCAGTAACCAGCTAGAAGATTTTGTTTGGTTATTTCTTTGTTTGAAACTAGCTGTCTCTTTGGTGTGAGGGATTTGGAGGGAAAGGGAGGGGAGGGAAAATTTTTACGAGTTGAATTTTAAAAGATTGAAGAAGTGGGGTAGTAAAATTTTAATAAAGAGAATATATAAGATAAAAGAGTAAAAAAAATTAATTAAAAATTTTTAACCCTACTTCTCTAATTTTTTTAAATTCAACTTAAAAATTTTTTCCCTCCGCCCACTTTCCCTCCCCTCCCCTCAAACCAAACAAGCCCTAGGGGTTTGATGTGAAGATCTGAGAAAACAAATAGAGTGCACTATTGGCATGGAAAAATGCCAAAGGGACATTTAACAGCCTGGTAAAATGAGGTAATAGATTGATCTAATGGATGGGTGAAAGAGAACAACCAATGACAAAGGAGTATTTTGGCAAAGTATAAACTACGTGAGAGAGAACCTTCTTCTAATTTTCCCACCTTTAAATTGTAGTATTTGGAAAGCAATGTAAAACATGGGATGCATTTTAGAATTAGAGTATTAGAATCCCTTCTTGTCGTTGGAGATTTTGATTAATGACATATATGATCTATTGTATAGTGCATGTTTGGAAACTCCCAAATGCACGTTTGTGAGGTCCAACAATCTGTTTGATCTTGCAAATGTCCGTTTCAAATGCTTTCCCAAACATGCTTATAGATGCCTGTGTCCAAAGCTATTGTTCTAATTTCCAGAATTCCAATTAAAGTAGCTTCCGCGTTTTTGTCCCTGGTCTGCATGGCATTTGTATATGTCTTGATATGAAGGTTGATATTCTCTGTAAGGTCTGCATCTCTGCTGTCTTAATTTCATAGAATTCATGAACTTAATATGGCAAAACCTGCCCTTCTTTTTCCTGTTGTTGGGAATCCTAAGAGACTGCCAGACACGATAAAAGCATTCTTGACTCATGGTCATAACTTTTCATGCTAAAAAGCCTTCAAAATTTATGTTCAGAGCTGATATTTTGCTGTCCTATTAATCCAAGTCCAACATTTTCTGCAATTAGATTTTGATTTGAATAGTATGACTGTTTATATTGAAACCTCTCAAATTACTGATATTCATTGGTAGGCTTCAGTTGTTATTTTTGCCACATGTATAGTCATAAAACTGATATATCTCGTTGTTTAGATGTTATTCTTGCTGTAGGTGTTGTGTACTATTATTTAGTCCAACTAATTTTATGAAAAGAATTCAATCTGCATTTCCCTTTGTGAAAATTTTGTAGCAACATACCATGACAATAATTCCCCCCCCCCCTCTTTTTTCATTGCATATATGCTCAAATTACAAGAATAACTGCCTTGAAGCAGACACTTTATGTGGACAGTTACCTTCCTGAAATATTGATTTCTTTATGTACTCATCTCTTAATAGGGAGGTAAAATTCGTGATAAACTCTTCCAAATTCTTGAGAATGAAGACGATGTTATAATAAAGCATGGAACTCAATCCACTGAGAACAGGAGGGCAGCTTCAAAAGGAATGCACACATCAAAGTTCTGTTTACACCCGGCTGGTGATACTCCATCAGCCTGCCGACTCTTTGATGCTATTGTCACTTTATGTATTCCAGTGATTGTGAGTGACAGTATCGAGTTGCCCTTCGAAGATACCATTGACTATTCGAAGATGGCAATATTTGTAGACTCTGCTTCTGCTGTGAGACGTGGACATCTTGTGTCAATGTTGAGAATAGTAACCCCAGAGAGGATCCTTGAGTATCAAAAAGAACTTAAAAAGGTTAGTTTGTGCTTGCATAATTTATTTATGGGTTACTACAAAGTTTAATCCTTATAATTTGTCCTCATTTTGGTTTTATTTGCTATAGCTTCAAATTATAACTTTTGATCCCTCAAGTTTGTCTTTGTCTAAAATGTTAGTCCCTATAGTTTTAATAGTAACCTGGACCATTTTGCTCCTTGAGGGACTAAAACCAAAATGAGGGAAAACTATAAGGACCAAATATTGTATTAACCCTATTTTTTTATCTTGTACCTTGTTAGTGATTATTGCTAATGACTTGCACCTATTGCTCATTTTTCTAATGGTATTTTTTTAATATATGATTCAACAAAGAAATGCAAGGATTAAAAATGGAAGGTATAGAAGTAGTTGCTTCCTAAAAATATGACAAATGCAATGCACATAATGAAGAAGAGATTTATTGCGTCTTAGTTGTAAGGAGACATGGCCAAGCCTGTTATTAAATCTGGACTTACAAGAGTATTTTTTCCAATTCCTTCCCAGAGCTAATGATCCTCAAAATTCATTGGTATATAGTGATAATCTGTGGGTAAAACAGAAATCTTTTTTTTCCTTGATATTTTTGTTTCTGCTTAATTGACCAATCACACAAGGCCCCCTTTTTGTTCCAATTCCTGTTGTGCTCATTCTCTGCTAAAGGTGCATAGTTAATCTGAATTTTCAGCGCCTTATTATTGTAAAATGTCACTTGGATAATTGGTTCATAATTGTTAAAACTTCTGTCAGCTAAACTGTACACCCATTTCTAATTATTTTAATATTCTTATATGATGAGAAAACAGAAAAGTATACGAGGCAAATAAGGTAGTAATAATAAGGCAGCATAACATTTGAAGCATAGTTAACAGGAGTAATTTGTTGTTCTTTATTATTACCTTTGGCCCTTAATATAAGATCTCATTCATAGTGTAAATTGCACTACAAACAAAATTTTATATTAACGAGTAGTATCATTTTTGTTATGGCCGTAGATTATGTTTTATGTTTGTGTCACATGATTTGTATGAGCCGCTCACAGCAAGTGGTACTACCTAGGCATGAGAGGGTGGTTGTAACCTTTTGTTTTAGAAGTTGCATCTAATTCATTGTCAAGTGCGTCTTTCTCCAGTTGTATTTTGGTGAACATTATTGGTTCCAGTGTCTTGAGCTGGACGATTCAAGTTTCTATTCAACAAGTCTTTTCTGTACTTGTATCGTTGTGATAGAGCTCATTCATAGTATTATTTCAGAAACTAGTGTGGGTCTCGTATGTTGCACAGAATCTGAAAAATTGGGTTGTACTATTGATAACTCATGAATACTTCTGTTTATTAGAACTCATATATATATATATATAGTGATAGAGTCTGTGAGGCTCCTACCCCTATATCACTTTATTCTGTTGCTAATGGATTTTGTGAAACAAGAAACTGTTGCTTCATTGCCATGCATGCGGCGTTGGGCCTACACGCCTCCTACTCTGATTTCCATTTTACATTATTGATGGATTTGATTGTTTACATAACACAATAGCACCATGCAATTTATGTAGCGACCCTACCTAATGAAATAAGGTTGCTTGTTGTCTGTTTGCTATTATGAGTACACCATTAACAATATACTCACCTGATTTTGTGATCTCAGGTGAAGCGATACTTTCAATATGAGGCAGAAGATGGTACGGTAAACGAGATATGGCGCCAAATTTTGAAAAAGCTTGATTTGATTAAGCTGATGATTAACCGTGAGAAGAGGCTGGTCAGAAATGAACCAGATTGCTCTTGCCTGTGTACAAACAAGACAGCCATTAGAACCTTATAGCAATTTTCTCAGACAATAATGTCCAGATTTGAAGTATTTGGTGCTCCAAACAAATTAGGTTTCTTCCTCTTCCGCATTCAAACGACTCAAAATCCAGGATTTGGCCTGATGAGGTGAAGAACGATTCATGAGTCTGATGGCAAAATTTGGGTGTTTTGTAAATTCAATATCTATGTTTGAATCCATTATTATTATAAAGAAATCAAAGAAATTTTTAGTTGGGATTAGAGAGTTCACTTGCTATGCTATACCTAGCGTCTGTTTTTGTTGTAGATAATTCTTTTGTACCCATTATAGTTGGGTTAATAAGGAGACTGAGTTATGCAGGGATTAATTTGTACAGGGGACAATAAAATTATATAATGTATTATTAAGTCTATTCATTTTATTTAGTATAAATATGTTCTCTTATGTCTTTGATAATGGATTTCTCTATGAAGTTAGTTCTATTATATAATATTTTTTGCCGGAAGTTCTGTTGTATAAATTGTTCGTTACTTGAAAATTAACATGTGCGTGTTGGTAAACTTTCAATTGGTTTAAAATTGCAAGCAATGGTTTTGAAAAGCATGGATCATTTTATAGTTTGGGAATTCAAGAGAGGTAAAGTTATAAGAAATATTTTTGGAGAGAATTATACTTAGATTCCAAGAAAAAAGATAAATGAAGAAACGGTCCCTTGAAATTGCAAAATGAAAAAAATGGTCCCATTAACAACTTTAGGAGTAGGTCATTGACAACTCCAGGAGCTTGTATTAACAACTTCATGGGACCATTTTTTCATTTTTCAATTTCAATGGACCATTTGTTCATTTCTCTCTTCCTTAGGACCTGAGTGTAATTTTCCCAATTTTCCTCCTTTGGTCAGAATTATTATCTCTGATTCTAAATATAAGACTCAATTGACTTTTTTTGGAGAGATTAAGAAAATTAATTAAGTTATTTTAAAGTATTTATACTCATTGTTTTTCTCCAAACTAATTTGCTTGATTTATAAACTGATATAATCTAATGACATATACAATATGATATGATTAAATAACTTATTTAGCTTTTTTAGTATCTTCAAAAGAATCAATTGGATCTTATATTTAGGATTGGAGGGAGGGAATATTACTTTATTAAATTATTCGATACAACTTAAATCAGCATTACATTTACATTTGAAAAAAAAAAAATTCCGTTGACCCTTTCATAATTTTTTTAGAAAAATATTATTGATCTTACAAATCCCAGCTCAAACACAGCCTATAAATTTATTGGGCTTGACATTTTAGCCCAATAACGGTTTGATAATTTAAACCAAGGCAAAAATGACTATCAATGACCGCTAACTAAGTTTATGTTAATAAATGACTTTAATTTTTAAAATATCTGTTAAAAAATTGAGAATATAAGAAATTGAATTAAAAAATACTAACCCGATTTTGGTTTTGGTCCCTCAATTAACCCTAAAAAATACTTTCATTCACCTGATAAAATTATCTCTTAAAAGCTGATTCGTTGTCTACTATAAGAAATATTTTTGCTAACTTATCAATATGAAACCAGGAAAGAAAATGAAGCAATATAATTTCAGGAACTACACATGTTTGATGGGTGATATATAACTACCATGCACAGAATTTATACTAATTGCGTTGCCTTTGGTTCAATGGATGAAGGGGAGGTGAGGTTTCTTGTTTAGTTTAGGAAGGGATGGGGCTAAGTATAAGTTGACAAATATGCCCTTCCTTATTCTTTTACAATATATATATATATATCTCAAAAACCTGTTATCTCATTTATATATGAGAAAGTTTTTTTCTATGCATCTTAAAGGATGATTTTATTAATTTTGACATGCCATCTCATTAATATTAACATGTTCTTTAAAATATTTTATCTCTCAAAATATGATAAATTATAAAATTGAGTTAAGAAAAATAGATATATGTT
The DNA here is from genome assembly GCA_963855925.1 of Inga laurina. Taxonomy (NCBI): domain Eukaryota; kingdom Viridiplantae; phylum Streptophyta; class Magnoliopsida; order Fabales; family Fabaceae; genus Inga; species Inga laurina. Next base: position 61,234,804 of record OY979708.1, read on the forward strand.
TCTCTTAATAAAATATATAAATTAATATAAATAATATATATATATATATATATATATAAATACAAAGAGACATGTGCCTGTAAGGGAATGAAAGCAATTGAGTGATTGTTTGAAGTTGTTTATTATCAGTGCATTTATACAAGTTGAGATAAAACTCTTATCATATCCTTGGGGCTTATTTGGAATGGCGATTGAAACCTTCAAAATTATATTTTCAAATGTGATTTATGATAGGTATGTGAGATGATTTTTGTCCCAGTTATGTGAACATGCTTATGATGTAGCTCCAAACAATACACTTATTTCGTACATCATAAATTACAATTAAAAACTGTTTTTAAAATTCCAATCACCATTTCAAACAAATCCTTAAAAAGGATAATGACATAGGAAATACAGGCCGAGGTTAAGATAAAACAGGTTTTAAGTTAGGAGGGGCAACACTGGAATAATGAAGAATACTATGGGTAATTTTGTCAGGAATGAAAAATAATTTCTCTCACCTTCAAAACCCCTCCACTTTTGGAGGGGTCAGGAGTATGATAGGACAAAGATTCTACCTTCTTGCCCTCTATTCTTTCCAGCCAGACATAAGGGTGGGCACAGGCCAGGGGGCCTGTCAGGGGTCTGCCGCCTAGCATGTTCTAGGCCTAATCAGGCTTGGTCTATTAGCCTAAAAGGCTAGGGCCAGGCCTTGTGCAAAGCCTATTTTATTTAATAGGACAGGGCTAGGCTTGCTAGTAGGCCTTTTAGACCTATTAGGTCGGCCTGGTAACAATTAAAAAAAATTGACTTAAATTTGTTGGCCCACATTCTTCACACAATCAAACCGACAGGTGACTACTCACAAAGCACTCAGCTCATAGCTCACGAGGCACTTAGCTCACATCAATAGTCGGACACCAAGGAACCGGCTTCTCTCCTATTCCTTTAACATCTGCTGCCATCCTTTGCTACTAAACTGCGTTGTTTTGGTGCAAAAACATGAAGGAAAGCCTTTTTTTTTTTAAAAAAAACAATATTCAACTTCCTAAAGTATTTTTTCAGTACCAGTCAGTTCTCTGAAATATTTTTTAAATAGCACTTAGCATCTTAAAATTTTTTTTTAAGTTCTTAAAATAATTTTTCAATATTATCTAGTATCCTAAAGTATTTTCTTAGTGTCAGTCAATACTCTGAAATATTTTTGGTGTAATATTTTAGTCAGTTCCTTAAAATATTTTTTAAATAGCACCCAGTATCCTATAAAAATTTTTAGTCTACTTACCATCTTAAAATATTTTTTAATACCACACAGTATCTAGTATTCAACTCCCTAAAATATTTTTTCATTAACATTGTCTCAGTATCCTAAACTAATTTTAATTTCACCCTAAGTAACACTCTATGTTTCAAACTAATTTTTGGTACAATATTTTAGGGTGCCATTTGTACTAAAAATTAGTTTAGCATACTGAGTGAGTGTTTGAGTAAATCTGAAACTAGATATTTAGTGGTATTAAAAATATTTTAGAGTGGTAAGTGGATAAAAAAAAATTATGTGCATACAACATTAAATAAAAAATAACATCTAAATTATAAAAATATTTTTTAAAAAATTGACCTGGACCAGTCTATGTGGTCTAGTCCCCTAGTTTGGAACCTGATCTAACTCGACTAGTCAATCTAGTCCAGTCTGATCCGATTTCATTATATTGCTTATTTAGAATGGATCATATCGGAAAGGACCAGCTTGAGTTCTATCAGATTGGACCAGACCATCGGGTTTTTCTCATCCCTATATGATGAATGCCACTAATGTGCTTGTGGGCCCAGGGGAGTAGCACAAAGTGACAAAGGTCAAATGTGATGAGTGCTTGTGTTGTGAGTGTTTGCTTTCAATTATTTGTTAAATTGTTTTATACTCTAATACTATATATTTGATTTTTTTTAAGGTCTTTGAAAGAGAAGAAGAAATTATATTGAAAATTTGATGTGAAGATGAGAAGGTCTAGAGGCTTTGTATTTGGTTTCATATTTTATGATGTATATTGGATTATTGGTGTAATTAGGCATGTTTTCTGCCTGTTTCTCAAGAGATCTATTGTGAGGCTTGTGGCCAGTAATCTTGTTTAAAATGTTTTAAATATCTAGGCCCCTTAACGGGCCACATGTTAGGTTAGGCCTTTGTACAAGCCAGGCTTATGCCTAAAAAATGGCCTCTTACAGGCCACAGGTCAAGATCAGACCATCCTGATACAAAACAGGTTTGGCTTGTTAAGGTAAAAACTTAGCTTGACTTGGCCTATTCCTACCCTAGCTAGACACACTTGCCCATCCCCTCTACCCAAAAACCACCAACCAAACACTACTTAAAGGATGGGTGGATATGAATAGGGCCCAAAAAAAAGGTTATTGCACCTTTAGCAACATTAAATTTATTCTCAGCTGCTTCCATGTAATTGCTTCTAATTCTTTTCTTATTGATTTTTCAAAAAAGAAAAAAAGATATATCCTTATAGTTTTACCTAATTTTGAATCAAGTGTTTATAGTATTTTTTTTTTCTTTTTATTATATGTCCTTATAGTTTCACCTAATTTTAATAAAGTTTTTCTCTTTTTTTTCTCCTTTTTATCAGCTCCTTGTAGTTTTAGTTAATTTTTTTTTATTAAGTTTCAATAGTTTCTGGTTAGGGGTGGAAATAAGCCAAGCCAGGTTTGTGCCTTAACAGGTCATGCCTATTTTGTGACAAGATGACCTGAGTTTGGCCTGTGGCCTGTTAGAGGCTTTTTATTAGGCTTAAGCCTGGGCTGGCCTATAGCTTTGTTAGGAGGTCTGAATATGTAAAAAATCTTAAATAGGTTGACAGGCTGACATGTTTAATAGGTCGAAAACAGGCTTATGCAAACAAGCCAAAAATAGCTATTCAAATTAAATTTATTGGATTGAAAGAAGGAAAAAAAAAAAAAAAAACTGCACAGGAACATAGAGAAGATCTATTCCCCTATTTTTTCCAATGTTGAAGAGCAAAACGATAGAACATAAGACTGACTAAACTAGTTTAAAATATAGCAAAGGCAGATATTTAAATTGGTTTTAGAAGTAGCAAAGGGATCAAATTCTTTGAATCCATTCACCTTCTAAATTTGTCACTACACTGAAAAGCTTAAGCATAGAGTTTAGTTACAGCAATGTCAATATGACTAATTTACATAGACAAATAAATCCAAACTTGAAGATAGAATCATCTACTTCACACCACTATTGATGACTATTTCCATATCTATTTTTAAATCACTTGGACCTAATATTCAAGTAAGTAGCTTGTGTCTTATTACAGCTCAAGAGAGTTTAACCAAATAATAAATAAACAAAATAACCAAATACAAAATACTTACCTGAGGGCTGATAGAGAGACGACAGAGAGAGGAGTGTTGCGGGAAGGGCCGATCCTCGACGGTGGATAGAGAGATGATACAGAGAGGAGGGTTGCGGGAAGGACCGATCTTCGACGGCGGACTAATAGACGACGACGAGAGCAGGCTATAGGAAGGACTGATGGTCGATGATGGAATGAGAGATGATGGAGAGAGGAAGGCTGCGGGAAGCACCAATGGTCGATGACAGAGTCTCAAATGAAGGAGAGAGGAGGCATCACAGTGGAGCTACATTAGTCATAGTGGAGTGGAGGCATGGTCCGTGTGGAGCTATGGAAATGGGAGTCTCGAGTGTCTCAAGAGTCAAGTCTGAAGAAATGAGTCGCTGATTTAGGAATTAAGGTTAGGGAATCAAGGAAGAGGGGAGTGGTAGAATCGTAATTATCCATGTACCCTATAAAATTTTTGTTTTTTAAAAGACCTTAATAGGCTCAGGCTAGCCTGACAAGCCTGTCAGTTGGCCTTAGTTTGTCCTGTTAAGACAAGCAGGCTTCAAATTAGCCTTAGTCTAGCCTTTTAGTTTGATAAGTCAGGCCTAACGGGGCATCTAACAGGTCAGGTTGTATGCCCCTGTCAAGCCGCCTGACCTGTTTTCACCCATATTTCTGGTGACTGATAAAAAAAACACTATAGTGATTTGATTAAAAATCATATAAAACTCTAAGACGTGATAAAAAAAATACAGGAACCATGGTAAAATTAGATGAAGTTGACCTTTCTTATCTCCACCCTAGAGTTTCCTTTTCTTTGTTTGGTACTTAAGGTTCAGGCGCCTTTCTCTTCGACGCACGTGGAAGGGAGGCCGTCCAGCTAAGGGGTGTCTTTAGGGGTTTAGATTTTTTTGTTTATTTTAGTTTGTCTATAACTACTATGATTTGTGGGGCATAATCCAAGGGAAGAGAGGTTAGATTGGTAGAGGAGATTAGAAAGATGGCGACAGTGCGGACGGAAGTCGAATGCTTAGCAAAGATTTGACTTTCCTTATGCCTTTCTCTGATAAAACCAAGCAAGAGAGATCTACATCTGTGAGAATGTTGACACTGAAGGGTCTTCTCAGTTTTGTTGCAAATTTAGTATGGCATCTAGATTGATCTTCATTTCCGATCTTGGCTGGAGGGTTTTGATTTGTGGTTGATTGTCATAGATATAGTGGCGTTGGGGCTAGGATGGTGCTGGATGGGAATTTCTGGGGCTGATCTGTTGCTACTACTGTTGTTACTTCTTTCTACGTGGGGAGGTTGTATGGATAAGGGTGGACACAGGCCAGACCTGTCTTATAACAAGTAGGCCTAGGCTTGATCTATAGCTTGTTATAAGCATTTTTTTTAGCTTGAGCTTAGCCTGTTTGAAGGCCTAGCTGAGCCTGCGTTTTTTTTTTTTAAAAAATGCATTCTTTTATTTTATATTATGTTCATTTATTTAATATTTATTTTTTCATTACATTTTATTTTTTCCCAATGTGTTTTCTTTTTTATTTTTGAACCATTTTTTTAAATTTTTATTTTTTATTTCATTATGTATAAGGTGATCTCCATCTAGACTTTTTTTTTTGTTTTTTTACTTTTCCTTTTTTATTTTATTATGTGCAACGTGACCTCCATGTCCCAAACCTTTTCACTAAACAATTTTTTCCCACGTCTATTCCACTATATTTCAACAAAATAAATGTATAATTAAAACAATTTTTTATGATTATTTTATCTTATATCATTTTTTCTTTATTTTTATAATTTTATATCAGGCACAAACTGCCTAACAGACTTTATAGTGAGCCTATGCTTGGCCTTTAAAGCTAAACATGTCTTTTAAAAGGCTTGAGTTATTCTTGTTATTAAATAGGCTAGGCCAAGCCTAGTCACATGCCCCTAATAGATCGTTTGGTATGTTTCCACCCTTATATGTAGATGTTGGGTCTCTACTCTCTTGATAGCAAATTAGAAATTAAAAGGGATGAAACTAATGGTGCAGTTCTTTGATCCCACACCCTTTACATTACCAAAAAAACATCAAATTACTAATAGAATTACCCACGGAATTTCAGTTTTCCGACAGAATTACCGATGGAATTCCGTGGGAAACAAAATTACAAACGGAATACATTCCGTCTTTAAAAAGTACGTGGCAAATTAATTTGCCGATGGGATTTTTATTCCGTCGGTAATCCGTTGGTAATTTAATATTATTTTTTTAAAAAAATCCACGTGGGTGTCTCTCCAACCTTGCGCCATGGGTTGGATTCAAACCTTGGACCTGTGGTGTATGTTCTGATGTCTTTACCAGTTGAGTTGCTTTGACCTTGCACTATTTTTTCACATAATAATATATATAATGTAATAATTAAAAAAAATAATATTAAGATAAATATATATAATATTAAATATATAATTATATATTTCGTTTTTTATAATATAAAATTTAAAAAATTTTAATTTCTTATTTCATTTAAATATTTAATATAAATATAAATATATATGTAATATTTATAGATAATGATATATTTCATTTTTTATAATATAAAATTTAAAAAATTTAAATTTCTTATTTCATTTAAATATTTAATATTAATATAAATATATATGATATTACATTTATATTTATATATTTCATTTTTTATAATATAAAATATAAATTTTTTTAATTTCTTATTTCATTTATAATTTTTATTAATAATGTCATATATATTTAATATACTATATTAAATATTAATTTTATGATATTTGAATATTTTTATTTTTTATAGATTCTTTTTATTTTTATTATTTTATATAAATTATCAAAATATAATAAAAAATTTTATTAACTTTACCTACGTATTACCCATGAAATTCCGTCGGTAATTTCAGTTTTAAAATTACCCACAAAATTTTGTGGGTAATCCGTTGGTAATTACCGATAAAAAAAATTTGTAGGTAATCTATTAGCATTTACCAACGAAATTTTTTTTCAGTTAGTAAATTTTCCGACAGATTTTTCTGTAGAAAAACTGTCGGTAATTTTCCCAACAGAAAATCCGTCAGTAATCCGTCGGAAATTACCGACAAAAATAATTTCATGAATAATTTCATCGATAATAACTTGTTTTTTTTTAGTGTTATTTCCAGCATTATTGTTTATGTTTTTTCACTTTTTCAGGTAGTTCAGGCGACAGTATGACACATGTTGCTCTTAATCTTTGCTTCAGGTTAGGATTTGTGTTGTTTGTGTTATTTGGGTTAAGGGTTGTAATGTGTTGGGATTAGGTCTTTTTTGTTTTTATTTTGGAACTTTTACGTGGACTCGTACTTATTTTTAATTAAATCCTTTTTGGAAAAAAAGGTAAAATTAGATGAAACTATAAAGAACTGATAAAAGAAAAAAACTTGAAATACTTCATTTAAAATTAGATAAGACAAGGTATTTTCAAATCTATAATATAATTCACTTCAACTAATTCCTTGAAATTAAAAATTTACAATTAACTTATTAAATTTGTTTTAATTTTTTTTTCAACTTTATTCATATTAAATAAGGTTCAAAAAGAGAGGAAAAAAAAAATAAGGATCCATATTTAGACTTTAATTATAAAAATCACATGTATGGTTATATTGAAGTGTATAGGTATCGATTAATTTTGGAAAATTATAATATAGTTTCAAGAAACAGAAAAAATATAAAAAAAGTTTCAATATATGATTTATTATCTAAAAACTTCTAAGGGACTTCAGTGATATAGATTTGAATTATGAATTACCTGTTTGCCCTCATTATCAAGTCATAATGTTACAATTGATAAACTCATTTATTGACAAATATATATGTTATATTGACAAATCATAGTGTTATCATTTATAAGTATATATGTCATATTAACAAGTTATAATATTACCATTGATAAGTATATATATCATACTGATAAATTATAATATTATTGTTAACAAATTTATGTACCATATGGATAATGACAGACAATTGTATAATGCGAATATGTTAGGAGTTTTTAGATAATGAATCATTTCCTAAGATTTGTTTATATTTTTCCTATTTTTTGGGGGCCTCATGCGATTTTCTCTGTAAAGTTTCTATATGTTAATTTTTCTTTTTCTTTTTTCAACCATGAGACACGTCCACATGGGACTGGGGCAGCGATGCCACTTGCCAGGGTGAGTAATAATAAGTTCGTATCGACATGTGTCCCCATGTTGTACGTTGAGCATCAATGTCAAGATTCAAGGAAAGATAAAAGATGACCCTGACTTTTCCTTTTTGTTTTTTTTTACTTGTTTCGAAAAAAGCAAAAGCCACTTGACCCGCATGGTATCTCTCTCTCTCTCTCTCTCTCTCTCTCTCTCTCTCTCTCTATGTGTGTGTGTTGATTTGGACTGCCTTGGAAACCGTCGAGCATAGACCTTCTGCTGTCAAAGCTGAACTAGCTTTATTCCTCAATCCATTTTCCTTGATTAATTAAGGGTATTTTAACAATTTTATTTTAGTTTTTGCCCCCATTTTCCTTTCCTTTCTTTTGCCTACCAAACATGCATGTAAACGAAAAATTTTACTACCTCAGTACTAATTATAAGATAACATTGACTTTTTTTGAAGAAATTAAGGAAGCTAAATAACTTACTTAATCATATCATATGTTATATATCCTTAAATTATATATTAATTTATTAGTCAAACTAGTTAGTTTGAAGAAAAAAATATAAATATAAATACTCTAAAATAATTTAATTAACTTCCTTAATTTCTCTAAAAAATCAATTTTATCTTATAAATAAGACCGAAAAGAGTATCTCCCTTCCCTTTCATACCATTTTATTCATTTTTATCAAAAATACATTCTTCCTACCAGATGGACCCTATGAATTGTAAAAACCTTGGGTCTCTACAAGACGCTCCCTGGCGCAGGAAGGGATGAGAAGGGCAATTTTACAACCGCATTGAAATTCAGCAAACTCAAACAATCTTGTGAATAATTTAAGGGGTATCAAATCAATATACATGGTATAATCTAATGGGTTAAGGTACAATTTTATCTAAGAAGTAACCGCTAACCACTCAAGAGCGTTGGGTTTTAGGAAGTTTTTTATGGAGTAATTTTAAAAATGAGTAATTTCTCCATAATTAATAAAAAATTTACATTGATTGTTAGCATTTTTAACGAAAATGAAAAAATTGCTATGTTTTAGTTAATTTTAAGTTAAGATTGCACTTCGAAAAACTTCCGAATACTTGCACTTCACAGTATAGATATTTTCAGGGTAAAATTACATCTTAACCCCCAAGCAATTATTAGATATAATTTAAAAAAAAAAAAGAAAAGAAACCAAGAGGCATGAGATTGGTGGAAATTTCTTATCCTTGAAAATTATTGCTTCATGCCAAGGGCCGGAGGAATTAGGCTTCCCATGTATAAGGAAAAAGTTCTCCAGAAGGGATTTACTCTCTTAAAAAGTTGGTGCAACCAAACGTGTTTTGTATGGAAAATGAGCAGTTTCCCTTTTCCAGTTCCCAATTTTCTTTAGGGAAAATCTCTCAAAAAGAACTTTTAAATTAGTAAAAGACAAAAAGGTGATCCGAAATTGCATATTTCCAAAAAAGTGCGAGTGCCTGAACTGGGATATTGAATTTGAGACAAAATGATGTGCGTAACCCTGGAAATTTTTAAATTGAAAAATGTTGAGGGAGCCGTGATAGGAAGGACGAAATTGTGCTAAAACGCAGTTGGGACTCTTCATCTTCTTCTGGTGTCGTCAGTGCCATTGGTCGACCCTGGTTCCGTGGCGTTGAGAGAGGATAGTGGCAGCGACACTGTGGGGCGAATTTGGGGTGGATTTGAGGAGGAGCGGAGGAGAGGAGAGGTTGTGGTGAAAGGCATTGGATAGTTGCAGAGGTACCGGTGTTCGGATGCGATTTGAGCTTCGTTTCTGAAGTTCGGTAAGTGGTTGTGTTAAAAAATGTATTTCATTTTAACTTCTCTAGCTGATTAGAATGGTGGTTCAATGTGCATGGGTTAAAATAAGTTTGGGAAATGTGGATAAAATGTAATGGTGACAAAACCTATGAACTTTGTTGTGAGAATGTGCATGGGTTAAGATAAGTTTGGGAAATGTGGATAAAACGTAATGAGGAAGGTGTTAAAATAAGTTGTGAAATTCTGTTGTTAAGTGAGGAAGTTTGAATTGCCACTTTTGAAAGTTCTAAAACCGTTAAAACAGCATATGAACGCGTCAATTGGTGAAGTTGTGAGACGGTGTTGAGATGTAGGAAATTGTGATTTTATTGCTGTGAGAATGTTATACATACAATTGCGAATGGCTTCAGTGAAGTTGTGAAACAAAACCTATGAAAACCCAAAGATAACCTACGAAAATCGAATGTTATAGGATGCAGAACTCGAGTTTTCCATTCACAACTCGAGTTCATATCATCACTAGAGGGTAACCGGCGAGTGATTAGCTTATAGGATGCAGAACTCGAGTTATGAATTGATAACTCGAGTTTATCAACACAGTCTTACATTTTCACGACATCCTGTTAGACTTTCACAACTCGAGTTTACCATTCACAACTCGAGTTCATATCGTCACTGGAGGGTAACCGGTGAGTGATTAGCTTATAGGATGCAGAACTCGAGTTATGGATTCATAACTCGAGTTTACCAACACAATCTTACATTTTCACGACATCCCGTTAGACTTTCACAACTCGAGTTTGCCATTCACAACTCGAGTTCATATCGTCACCGGAGGGTAACCGGCGAGTGATTAGCTTATAGGATGCAGAACTCAAGTTATGGATTCATAACTCGAGTTTACCAACACAATCTTACATTTTCACGACATCCCATTAGACTTTCACAACTCGAGTTTGCCATTCACAACTCGAGTTCATATCGTCACCGGAGGGTAACCGGCGAGTGATTAGCTTATAGGATGCAGAACTCGAGTTATGAATTCATAACTCGAGTTTACCAACACAGTCTTACATTTTCACGACATCACATTAGACTTTCACAACTCGAGTTCATATCGTCACTGGAGGGTAACCGGCGAGTGATTAGCTTATAGGATGCAGAACTCGTGTTATGAATTCATAACTCGAGTTTACCAACACAGTCTTACATTTTTACGACATCCTGTTAGACTTTCACAACTCGAGTTTGCCATTCACAACTTGAGTTCATATATGTTAGAGCAAGCGTTTCACCTAAGAGGGGGGGTGAATTGGGTGATACAAAAAAAAATCCATTTCAAATATAAAACTTGACGGTGAATATAAAATAGTAAAGAGTAAGGAGAAATATCACCGAAGTGTACACCGGGAGTTATACTGGTTCGGCCACAACTAATTTGACCTACGTCCAGTATTCAGAGCTTCTCTGAGAGTTTCACTATAACTTCCAAGATTCAGTGGGTTCTTGGCACCTCAGTACAAGCAAGTTCCTTTGCCTGGACACTCACTCCTCCTTACAAGTTGTAATCCAATCCCAACTCAAGGTTCCACAACCTTAAGTTACCTCAATAACAAATATTGAGTTTGAATGAAATATCTCTCTCACAGAGTGAATAAGAATCACCGAAGTAAAGAATTACAAATATGTGTAAAACATAGTAGTGAACTTGATAATACGTTCGTGTGTGTGTTCTTCTTGTTTTCTCTGTTTGGATGTTCCCATATATATAGATGTATTGGTAGCAACCATTGGAACATTTTCTTCTTGCTCGTTAGAGCGTGCGCAGCTATTGTTGACTTTTCCAGTAATTGAAAAATATCCGTTTGTGGTAGGTGGCGGTAGGTAGTGTTTGAACGTTGCATTTGACTTTCCTTATTTGGTAAGATTTTCTCATTGTTTGTCTGTGGATATGCTAAGAATACTAATACAATGAAGGGTTAATCATATAGAAAATAAATCAATGAACGTTGGAATGATTTCTGAATTTCTAGACTTGCATACTCGAGTAGTTACTCGAGTATTCATAAAGTTTACTCGAGTACTTACTCGAGTATCATCGTGAAAGTAATGATAGTAAGTTAATGAATGAACATCACACAACTCAAGTAGTGCATGAAGTAACCAAATTTATAAACCTTAAAAATACCTGTTTACTCGGGTACTTACTCGGGTATAGTACACTTTACTTCATAAGTTACTTGAGTAGCAACTCGAGTATCTTTCAAATAAACTCTAGGTTACTCAATGCTTCACTCTAGTAATGTTGGCAGGATTTCAGGGTCGAGAGCACTTCAAGTTTGCTTACCCTATTACTCGAGTAAACAAAATTTTCTACATAGCTTACTCGGGTACATACTTCAAGTGTTGTGCAAATAAGTCTGCAGATTACTCGATTACCTACTCGAGTAATCTCATTAAAATACTTGATAAAGAATAATTGAATACCTGCATACTTGAGTAATGCCTCGAGTGAAGTGTGATAAAAGCATATCTTGTTATTCGAGTATTACCTTCAGGTTTTGCTTACCACAGTGAGTTACTCGAGTAGCTCCTCGAGTAACATTGGCAGAATTGATAATGCTGAGAGCAACATATTTCGTGAAGCAGGGGACTCGAGTACATACTCGAGTAACGTTGGCAGGCCGAGAGTGACTGGAAGTCTTTTACATGGTTACTCGAGTACTTACTCGAGTAACATTGGCAGGCCGAGAGCAACTAGAAGTCATATACCTTATTACTCGAGTGCTTACTCGAGTAACGTTGGCAGGTTACTTGAAGGTTGACTCTAGTTACTTCAAGTTTCTGTCTCATTACTCGAGTACTTACTCGAGTAACCCTTTAGAAAACTTGCCAGTGATGAAGTTTCTCAGCTTTCTCTCTTGGCCTTTCTTCATTACTCCAATGCTTACTTCAAGTAATGATTTGTCCTGTTATTACTTTGTTCAAACTTATTTGTTTATCAAATCTTTTTCATACCATCCTTTGTTATTATCAAAACATGAGAGATCTAACATTCTCCCCCTTTTTGATGATGACAAAACTTGGTGATTTTGAACAAATTTTTTGAAATTAAGTTCTCAAATAAACACTTCAATGATAATTTTGAAAACCTTTTTGAAATAACTTGTTAAGTGTTAATTCAAAGTGTTTTGGAAAATGTTGAAAACATATTCTCCTTGCATACATAATAAACTCATTAGTCCCACAATGTATTATATCTTAAAAACTTAAATGGACTTAAAATGAAATTATAACTTAAAGAAGCTTGCATTGAACTTAAACATTGCATTACAAGATGAAAAAGTTATAAGTTGAAAAAGCTCCCTAAATCCCATGTACACCCATATACCCAAGACAAACTTAAAAACTTAAAAGAAACTCAGAAACTCCACAAAATCACACTCAAGCTCTTCTCCCCCTTTTTGTCTTTATCAATCAAGTGGAGGACTAGAAGGCTTGACTATAGAAATAGGTTTCACAGGAAGAACCAGAGAACCATCTGAACCAGAAGAATCAAAAGATGAGGAACTGGAAGATTCTGGTTCAGGAAGATTGATTGGAGGGATATGAATGTCATCTTTTGGAGGAACAGGAAGGGGCTGATAGACAATCATAGTAGTGGTTTCAACCTTCTCTGTGTCATCTGCAGAATGATGACCAGAGGATGAGGGAGAGATCTCCTCTATATGAGTAGAAGAAGGAATGGGTGTAGGAGTGGGTCTAGGCTGAGCTTTGGGTGGTGAATCCTCAATGATAATATGGATAGTCTCATTGGTTTCAGGATTGTCCACTAAGCATAGGATATATCTGGGTTTTGGTTCAAGTGGACTAGAGACTGGAGGTTCAGGGATAGTTGGCTCAACCTCAGTATGATGAAGGTCAGATGGGATGTTCTCTGGAGGTGATATATTCTCTGGAGGTGGTATACTCTCTGGAGATGAGAATGCCTCAAGTGCAGATGATGGACCAGCAGAAGGTCCAGGACCTAAAGAGTCCAGTCTTGCTAAGATCAACCTCAAAGTCTCACCCTGGGCACGTTGCTCAGCTAACAACTCCTCGTGCCTTTTGTCCATCCTCTCAACCAACTCAGCCAACTTGCCATTCATGTGGGTTATCAGTTCAGCATTGGTGTTGGCGATGTCAATATGAAATCCCTTGAGCATATTTTCCATGAAGTGTTGAAGTGTGGCATTGAGGAAAGAGGGTGAAGAGGTAGTGGCAGCTGGAGCCGAAGACTAAGTGTCATCCATTTTACTCGTCTCAGTCTCCATCTTCTTCTTCTTCTTAGACCTAGACTCCAGAGGACCCTTGAGAGGAATTTCAATGTTGAGCTTCCCAATTTGATTTCTCCCAATTGGAGTAACTCTCTCAATGTGCTCTTTACTCTCTAAGTACCATATCTTATTTTTCTTCAGAATAAGCGAAATAATCTGAGGATATGGCATTGGAGTAATGGCTTTCCCATCAATCCTGTACCTTTTCATCTAAAAAAAAATATATTCCCCCAAATCCTTGTGTTCCTTCAGGAGTAAGGAAGCAAACCATCTATAGTCCCGATCAGAAAAATGGGTATAATTATTGGCCTTGTTCACAAGGGATCTAGAGTATATATACCATAGAACCCTGTGATGATCGCACATATCACTAGGATTGAAATTAAGAGGGCCCACAAGTTCACCCGGTCTAAGAACAGAGAAAATTTGGTTTGGTTCAAGTTTGGAGTAGATGTCATCTGGAGGGTTCTCTATTCCTAACCAAACATTAATCCTCATTAATCCTAGAAGGTGAGATAAGTATCTTCTGGCCTCTAATAGTAGTAGTCATCTCTTCCTCTGCATAATTTCTATTGGGTTCATCTAGAATCTCAAGATTGCAATAAAAGTGAGTAACTACTTTTGTGCAAAAGGGAAGCCTAATAGATAGCCAAGGCATAAAAGGTTCAAGAAAGGGACTAAGATCATACTTCAATACCTTCTGAAGTACTTTGAGGTCCACACAGTGAGTCTTACAGACTTTTCTTCTTGAAAATTATGTGAGGTACTTCTGAGAGTCTTCCAACTTGTTGACATTGAACCTCTTTGGAGGTTTAGTGATCTCCTCTTCTGGTAATTCTGACTTCTTTGACGATTGCCCCTTCTCAAGTTGGTCAAGAATGCCAGCCATTGCTTTAGCCACATTTACATCATATTTGGGCTTTTTGGAGGGTTTTGGTGTGAAAAAGGGAGTGGAGGAATCAGAAAGTGGAGGAGAAGGAGACTTGGCACTTTTGCCTCTTCCAGTAGAGGTGCTCTTCTTTGATTGAGCCCTTGTGACCACTGACTCTATGATAACAACTCCTTTCTCCTTTGGTTTCTGTTGAGGTTTCGGTTGGACTTTAGCTTTGGATCTAGGAGTAAGTTTTCGTCTCTTTCTGGGAGGAGAAGAAAGAGGGTCAGTAAGTTGTGGAGATCCAGAAGAATCTGTGGGAGTAAGGTTTTTAGTTCTAACCATTTTGATTCAATGAAAACCTTGAAATCTCAGAAAACATAGTGAGAAGTCGCGAGTTAGGGCAGGAAGAATCTGAACAAAATAAGAGGTTTTTTGAGCTAAGAATTGATGGGTTTTGACGGAAATCAAGTAAGGAAGAGATTGTGAAAAGTTTCTGTGAGAGGACTGGGTGATTTACTCGAGGAGATTTTGTGGAAATGACCGAGTTTGCGATAGATAAAGACCTAGAACCCGTCGTTACTCGAGGCCTTACTCGAGTAAATATCATGTTTACTTGAGTTCCTACTCGAGTGATCATATAGAAAATTTCTAAAATAATTCATTTAAATTTCGTACCTGGCATGAATAATATTGTAATTATCCATGTATGTTCCCTCGATCAATTGATAACCGTTTAAGACCAGATTTGAGTTGATTCTCATCGAGTTTGTGATCTGGACCTGCAGTTACTCGAGTCTTTACTCGAGTAAACTTCAAGTTTACTCGAGGCTTCCCTCGGGTAACCTGTCTTTTCTATTTTTGACTGTTCATATCCTACCAAATGAACCGTTTGATTTAAAATTCCAGATAACTTGAGGTATTACTTCCAGTTCTGGAAAACCATTACTCGAGTACTCACTCAAGTAATGTTCTCTTTTACTTCAAGTTGTCCCTCGGGTAAAGCTGCACAGTCAGTCATTACTTGAAGTTGGCACTCCAGTAATGGTGTCCTCTGATAACCTCTATTTTTATTTCTCAGAACAGAGTTTCAATCTTCTTGCAAAACAAGTTTCTGCATACTCTGATGCTTAAATTAGTAATCATCAAAACATTATCAAATAACTTTATCTAACATTATGAGAAATTGAAATAACTTACAATTCATTGGGATTTACCATTCCCAATTCTCTTCTAATGTATAGAAATTGATCTTTTGCAAGAGGTTTGGTGAAGATATCAGCTAGTTGAAGATGAGTAGGGATAAATATCACTTTCACATCTTTCTTCTGGACATGATCTCTGATGAAGTGATGTCAAGTGATGTCTGACGAAGTGATGTCAAGTGATGTTTGACATCGATATGCTTGATTCTAGAATGTTAAACTGGATTCTTTGCCAAGCTTATTGTACTGGTATTGTCACAATAGATTGGTATGTCTTTGAGATAAATACCAAGATCTTGTAGTAGTTGTTTTAACCATATCACTTGTGCACAACAACTTGAGACTGCAACATATTCGGCTTCTATTGACGAAAGAGACACTGTATTTTGTTTCTTGCTGAACCATGATACAAGAGATCCTCTAAGAAATTGTCCTTGTCCGCTGGTGCTCTTTTTGTCTGTCTTGTATCCTCCATGATCAAAATCTGAATATGCAACTAGATATTCACTTCTTCCTTTGGGATACCACAGACCCAATTCTGGTGTGTCAGCAAGGTATCTAAATATTCGTTTGACAGTTTCGGCATGTGATTCCTTTGGTACTGATTGATATCTTGCACATATGCCAACACTAAATTGAATGTCCGGTTTGCTTGCCGTGAGATAGAGTAATGATCCAATCATTCCTCTGTATTTTGTGATGTTGTAGTCTTTCCCTTTGACAACAGCATCAAGCAACGTAGTTGAGCTCATAGGTGTGTCCGTTCCATTTGCTTCATCCATTCCATACTTCTTCAATAGCTCTTTCAAGTACTTTGTTTGAGAGATAAAGATTCCATTCTTTCTTTGTTTGATTTGCAAACTGAGAAAGAAATTCAATTCTCCCATCATTGACATCTCAAACTCTCCCTGCATTATCTCAAAAAATTCCTTACACAGAGATTCATTAGTAGCACCGAAAATAATGTCATCAACATATATTTGAACAATTAAAATATCATCACGTTTTCATTTTATAAAAAGTGTCGTATCAATTTTCCCCGTACAAAACCTTGATCAATAAGAAATTTACTGAGCCTTTCGTACCATGCTCTAGGAGCTTGTTTTAAACCATATAAAGCCTTTTTGAGTTTGAAAACATAGTCAGGTTTAGTTACATCTTCAAAACCTGGAGGTTGTTCTACGTATACTTCTTCCATAATGTATCCATTTAGAAATGCACTCTTTACATCCATTTGATAGAGTTTGAATCCTTTGATGCATGCAAAGGCTAATAGTACACGTATAGCTTCCAATCTAGCTATTGGAGCATACGTTTTCTCATAATCAATTCCTTCTTCCTAATTATAGCCTTTGGCCACCAATCTTGCCTTGCCTTGAATACCCATTTAGTGCCAATGATCGGATGATCCTTGGGTCGAGGTACCAAATCCCAAACTTGATTTCTTTCAAATTGATTTAGTTCTTCTTGCATTGCTATAACCCAATCAGTGTCTGATAGGGCTTCATCAATGTTAGAAGGTTCAATCTCAGAAATGAATGCAGAAAAACTTACTTAATTGAAAATTTTATTTCTAGTTTTGATCCCTTCATTCACATCTCCTATGACTTGATCTAAGGGATGACTTTTATTGTATTTCCAGGCTCTAGGTTGTCCTAGTGATTGCTTTTCTTCCTTGGTTTCATCAACTTCTGGAATAAGAGATTTAGAAATAGATTGACCATTTTCTTGATTTAAAACAACTTCTTGTTCTTCATCAATGGTTTTGTCAGAGGATTCAAATTCATCAAATACAATATGAATTGATTCTTCAATAACACATGTTCTTTTATTGAAAACTCTATATGCTTTACTTCGGTTAGAATACCCTAGGAAAATTCCTTCATCAGTTTTACAATCAAATTTTCCTAAGTTATCTTTACCATTATTATGAATGAAACACTTACAACCGAAGATGTGTAGATGAGCAATGTGGCTTCCTTCCTTTGTATAGCTCGTATGGTGTCTTTCCAAGTTTTGTTCTAATATAGGCTCTATTTGAAATATAGCATGCTGTACTCATAGCATCAGCCCAGAACACTTGAGACGCGTTCTTTTCATTTAACATTGCTCTAGCCATTTCAGTGAGCACTCTATTCTTACGTTCCACGACTCCATTTTGTTGAGGTGTCCTTGGAGCAGAAAAATTGTGATCAATGCCATTAGTATCACAATATTCTTCAAAGGCTTGATTTTCAAATTCTCCACTATGATTGGTCCTAATACCTGTAATGGACATACCTTTCTCATTTTGCACTTTCTTGGCAAAAATAATAAATTCTTCAAAGGTTTCATCCTTTGATGATAGAAAATAACCCATGTAAATCTGGAGAAGTCATCAACAATGACCAATGAATATAAGTTGCCACCAAGACTCTTTACTCTTGCTGGGCCAACTAAATCCATATGCAATAATTGTAGTGGTCTATTTGTTGAAATCTCATTTTTCAATTTAAAAGATGATTTAGTTTGTTTACCCTTTTGACATGCGTCACAAATCAAATCATTTTTGAAATTTACTTTAGGTAATCCAAGAACTAAATCCTTTTTGAGTAGTTTGCCTAATTGATGCATATTGACATGAGCCAATCTCTTATGCCATAGCCAACTTTCATCGGCATTACTCAGAAAACAGTTTTCAGATTCATTTCTACTAATATCTAGAGTATAACAATTACCTTCCTTTTTTGCTCTGAGCTTAGCCTTGATATTCTTCTTATCAAGTGGTAAGTCATTCTTGTTGATAATTTAAACATTCCTCTGAGTTAAATATTACCCAGTTGTTTTTGTCTGCACTTTGACTCACACTCAGCAAGTTATGGCATAATCCTTTGACATAGTATACGTCTTTGACTTGTATGCCTTTGTCATTTTTGATTTCACCAATTCCTGCTATCCTTTCAGTTTAATTTCCTCCAAATTTTACCTTTCCACCTTCTTTAGGTTGTAATTTGGTAAAACTTTCAAAATCACCGGTCATATGTCTAGAGCATCCACTGTCTATGTACCATTTGTTGTTTTTGGGTGCTTTGAGACACATCTGCAATTAAATACAATTAATTCTTAGGTACCCACTTCTTTTTGGGTCCTTTTGGGTTAGTACAGGAGATTTTAGAAACATATGATCCTTTAGGTACCCATTTGTAGGTTCCTATCGTTCCTTTCTTCTTATGAATGCATGAAGAGGTATAATGACCTTTTCGATTATAGTAGTTACAAAATGCAAAAGGATTTGATGTATGCATAGAATGCTGGAAATAATTCAAATATGACTTACCTCCTGCTTTCTTTCTACCTTTCCTTCTATCTGATTTTGGATCATATCCAATTCCAGATCGGTCATTTACAAATCGTTAAGCTTTTAAAATAACATTTAGCATCTCACTTCCTTGTGTAAATTTTTCAAGAGTTTTTGTGAGATCGGTGTTTTTCTTTTTCAAAGAAGAACAATTTTCACAATCCTTTTCTGAACTTTCTTTAAGTTCAATTTCAAGAACTTTGTTTTTCTTTTTGAAAATAATTAATTCTTTAACTACTTTGATGAATTTAGAATGTAAAGCATTATATTCAGAAAGTAATTCATCATAGGTAGGATCAGAATCATTTACCTCTTCTTCTATTTCTTCTTGAGCAACGAGACATATATTGGCTACTTCTTCTTCATCACTTTCTTCGTCAGAGGAACTATCACCCCATATAGCAGATACAAAGGCCTTCTTTTTGTTAAAGAATTTGCCTTTTCTCTTTTCTTTGCTCTTTTGATTCAGTTCTGGACATTCTGATTTGATATGTCCTGATTTTCCACATTCATAGCAAATGATATGATCTTTACTGCTAGTTCCTCCTTTCTGAAAGTGTTTGAATCCTTGACCTTTCTTGTAAAACTTTCTGAATCGTTTTATGATTAGGCCCATTTCATCATCGTCAAACTCCTCATCCTCATCCTGATTTTCTTCTTTTGCTTTTAGTGCTAGGCCTCTCTTCTTCTTGTCACCGATGTCATCTAGTTCCCGTTTGAACTTTAGTTTACTTTCATATTCAGAAAGACTTCCAAATAGAGAAGCAACTGATCTCATTGATTCTCCTTTTGCTTCTTCTATTGCAGTGACTTTGGCCTCCCATTCTTTAGAAAGAATATTCAAAATCTTTCGTACTTGGGTATGTTGATCATAGACTTTCCCAAGTGCTGAAAGTTGATTAATAAGATGAGTATATCTAAGTTCAAATTCAGATATTGACTCACCTGATTTCATTTGAAGTAGATCAAATTCAGTGACCAAGGTGTTGATCCGATTCTCCTTTATTCCCGAAGTTCCTTCATGAGCTATTTCCAGAGCTTCCTACATTTCCTTTGCTATTGGAAGTGTGTAAATTTTGAAGTATTCACTTTGACTCAAAGCACTTTGTAACATCAGAATTGCCTTGCTGTTGAGAGTGATAAGTTTCTTGTCATTCTCATCATATTCCGCTGGTGTCTTTGGAATTTTCTGAGAATCTACAGTCTTTGTAGGTTGATAGTGTCCACTCTCAATCACATCCCATAGCCCATATTCAGTAGCCATCACGAATACTCTGAACTTTACTTTCTAGAGAGAAAAGTGTTCGCCACCGAAACCTGGAGGTCTAGTGATGGATGCTCCGTCGGGAAGAATTCCTTCACCCATGCTTGCCATTGGATCCCTCTTAGGTTGTTATACCTTAACAAGAAGACCTAGTCTCTGATATCAAATGTTAGAGAAAGCGTTTCACCCAAGAGGGGGGGGGGGTGAATTGGGTGATACAAAAAAATTCCGTTTCAAATATAAAACTTGACGGTGAATATAAAGCAATAAAGAGTAAGGAGAAATATCACCGAAATGTACACCGGGAGTTATACTGGTTCGGCCACAACCACTTTGACCTACGTCCAGTCCTTAGAGCTTCTCTGAGAGTTTCACTATAACTTCCAAGATTCAGTGGGTTCTTGGCACCTCAGTACAAGCAAGTTCCTTTGCCTGGACACTCACTCCTCCTTACAAGTTGTAATCCAATCCCAACTCAAGGTTCCACAACCTTAAGTTACCTCAATAACAAATATTGAGTTTGAATGAAATATCTCTCTCACAGAGTGAATAAGAATCACTGAAGTACAGAATTATAAATATGTGTAAAATAGAGTAGTGAACTTGATAATACGTTCGTGTGTGTGTTCTTCTTGTTTTCTCTGTTTGGATGTTCCCATATATATAGATGTGTTGGTAGCAACCGTTGGAACATTTTCTTCTTGCCCGTTAGAGTGTGCGCAACTATTGTTAACTTTTCCAGTAATTGAAAAATATCCGTTTGTGGTAGGTGGTGGTAGGTAGTGTTTGAACGTTGCATTTGACTTTCCTTATTTGGTAAGATTTCCTCATTGTTTGTTTGTGGATATGCTAAGAATACTAATACAATGAAGGGTTAATCATATAGAAAACAAATCAATGAACGTTGGAATGATTTCTGAATTTCTAGACTTGCATACTCGAGTACTTACTCGAGTATCATCGTGAAAGTAATGATAGCAAGTTAATGAATGAACATCACACAACTCGAGTAGTGCATGAAGTAACCAAATTTATAAACCTTGAAAATACCTGTTTACTCGGGTACTTACTTGGGTATGGTACACTTTACTTCATAAGTTACTCGAGTAATCATTCAAATAAACTCGAGGTTACTCAATGCTTCACTCCAGTAATGTTGGCAAGATTTCAGGGCTAAGAGCACTTCAAGTTTGCTTACCCTGTTACTCGAGTACTTACTCGAGTAAACAAAATTTTCTGCATAGCTTACTTGGGTACATACTTCAAGTGTTGTGCAAATAAATCTGCAGATTACTCGATTACCTACTCGAGTAATCTCATTAAAATACTTGATAAAGAATAATTGAATACTTGCATACTTGAGTAATGCCTCGAGTGAAGTGTGATAAAAGCATATCATGTTATTCGAGTATTACCTTCAGGTTTTATTTACCACAGTGAGTTACTCGAGTAGCTCCTCGAGTAACATTGGCAGGATTGATAATGCCGAGAGGAACATATTTCTTGAAGCAGGAGACTCGAGTACATACTCGAGTAACATTGGCAGGCCGAGAGTAACCGGTAGTCTTTTACATGGTTACTCGAGTAACATTAGCAGGCCGAGAGCAACTGGAAGTCATATACCTTATTACTCGAGTGCTTACTCGAGTAATGTTGGCAGGTTACTTGAAGGTTGACTCTGGTTACTTCAAGTTTCTGTCTCATTACCCGAGTACTTACTCGAGTAACCCTTTAGAAAACTTGCCAGTGATGAAGTTTCTCAGCTTTCTCTCTTGGCCTTTCTTCATTACTCCATTGCTTTCTTCAAGTGATGATTTGTCCTATTATTACTTTGTTCAAACTTATTTGTTTATCAAATCTTTTTCATACCATCCTTTGTTATCATCAAAACATGAGAGATCTAACAATATCGTCACTGGAGGGTAACCAGTGAGTGATTAGCTTATAGGATGCAGAACTGGAGTTATGAATTGATAACTCGAGTTTACCAACACAGTCTTACATTTTCATGACATCCTGTTAGACTTTCACAACTCGAGTTTGCCATTCACAACTCAAGTTCATATCGTCAGTGGAGGGTAACCAGCGAGTGATTAGCTTATAGGATGTAGAACTCGAGTTATGAATTCATAACTCAAGTTTATCAATACAATCTTACATTTTCACGAAATCCCGTTAGACTTTCACAACTCAAGTTTGCCATTTTCACAACATTGCAAGGTGATCATCCCACTTCTGGAGATAAGACCATATTGAATAATTCAATTTTCTTCGTAAAACAATTACTGAACAGAAAATTTACCAACCTTCCCATGTGAATATGTATGCATAATTTTAACTACCACAATCAACAAAATTTGAATTATAACATTTACCATTTTGGCAACCAAAGATTATCCAGGGTGAAGGAGCAACAACATCAGATGTCATAGGATCCAAATTTGTAGAAGAAAAAAGAGTCCAGTCTAAAGAATTTGAGTGGCTTTTCCTGCTAAAACCACTTAATCTGTAAGCATAGAAACACCAATAGTATTAAGGGTTATGCAATAAAAATATCAAGAGAACATCACAAGTGAATAATAATTCAAAGTTTTTTGATTCAGACATCTTGAAAATTCATTGTAATACAAGTGTTTTTCATATTGCATGAAAAATTCAGTTACTTTACCTAAATGACTGCCATCTCCTCTTAGAGCAAGCTACAGGAATATCACCAAGATCAGGAGCATGCTGCATAGATTCATAGCAAAAGTTTCTAAAGAGTAAATATAAAGAATACCTGATTTAGCATTAATATAGTTAGGGCAGCTTGCTCCTAACTATAACATTCATATTACTTAATTTAGCATTAAAATTTAAAATTTTTTTAGCCTAATAGTGATCTCACCTTTAATTGATTACAGTGATATGAAGTATTGTAAAGAGTAAATATAAAGAATACCTACAATTTGTGCAAGGAATTCCTATTAAGCATATTTCATTAGTGCATATTGATTGGAACAGAAAGTTGAGACAAATATTAACATTAAACCACAAAGAAATTGTGCTTATACTTTTCTGTTAATGCTTTCCTTCCCATTGTCTGTGACTTGTATGCAAGAATCTACAATAGCACTTCTAAGAGGATCCTAACAAACAGTTAAAGAACGGTTTCACTTCCTCAACCTTGATCAAATAGAACAAAAACTTAATTATAACACCTCATATAAAAGTTCGATATTCAAATTAGTAATTTACTCCTTCATTTTCAAATATGGATAATCAAGTATTTTTATTAAAGGCAAAATTTTCAGTTTATACATGAAAAGTAGCTGACTGGTTTCATGAGGAGAATTTCATGTAACTACTCTCTAGAAAAAAAACTCTTATACAAACACAATAAGTAAAACTTAACTTCTGCAAGATGTTTGCTTTTACTTTGTCATTGTTAGACATCATCTTAGAGGATATATTGATATGCAGGCTCCCAAAGTAGGTTCAAAACTTTAGGAGTTTGACATGCGGTTATCTTAATCTAATTATCTAGAGTTATTGCAGATAGATGCATGTACAGGCATGAGCTTACAGCATTGGCGCCCAAGGTTTTACAAACTGATTGCATCGTTTTCCTCTGAATCGATTAACAGACTAACCAAAAGTGAAAATCTTAAAAACCAGTTCAATATATCTTGTATGCACTTCTAAAGAAACTAAAACAAAATGATCCAATCACTCAGCCGTGTGAATGCGCTTGCACATTCTCTTCTAGCCAACCAGTCAACTCATAACAATTAATGTCCAACAAGAAACAACAGCTACTAGTCGAACAATCTAATCCTGATGGAAAGAAATGATAACCTTTGCTAACAAAGAATAGCAAAGAAAGTTGGTTCAGCTTTATTATGATAACCTTTACTTATTTTGTAGGATCCTCTGTATATGCGCTAAAAAACAGGGATAAATAGAGGATGACGGTGATAACTTATGAGACAGAACAGACAACAACGGACTAATAGTAAGTTTCTCTTCAGTTAAGTCGAGGGCTATAGAAGTCAGAGGTCGAGTGGAGTCAATAGAAATATTTGGGGATTGAGGGATTTAAAGCGTGGAGGGCTATTTAACTCGAGTTATAATCAATCCACTTGAGTCCTTCTTCCCCTTTTTGTTCCTGACTTTCCAGTTACCCTCTAATAATGATCTTTACTCGAGTTTTAATTGGTAAACTCGAGTCTAACTATGGATTGACAGCACCACCTAACTGGAGTGTGTTATTTACAACTCGAGTTCTGTGTATATTGATAGGATAACTCTCTTGTTACCCTCCAGTGATGGGGAAACCTCGAGTTTCTAATAGGCCAACTCGAGTCCACATGCGGATTGAACATAGGAATGCACTGGAATGAGTTTTATACAACTCGAGTTTAGTTCTACTAGACACCATCACTCTTCAGTTACCCTACAGTGATCTGGATAACTCGAGTTTTTAGATTAGAAACTCAAGTCCGTTTGTGGATTTATAACACTGCCTCACTGTTGTCTGTTCTTTACAACTTGAGTTCAATGCAGCTTGAAACACACACTATCTGGTTACCCTCCAGTGATGTTTATAACTCGAGTGATATATGGGCCAACTTGAGTCGTCATGCGGAAGTAATACAAGTACGCACTGGAATTAGCTTCTGAACACCTTGAGTTTGATGCGGCTTCACACCATCACTCTTCGATTACCCTCCAGTGCTAAGCAAAAATTGAGTATAAATTTCATCAAACTCGAGTTTAATGTGTGCTTTGATCTTGTTTCTACCTCATTAGATTAGATTGTTATCATATTCATAACAAGATCATACCTTTTCCTCAGCAGAGAAAGTTTGAATAAATACTCGGTAGCATCAACAACTATAGCCCTGCTTTTCCCATCGCAATCCAAACAGAAGATTGTATTTCCAGAAATCTTTGAAATATAAACTGGGTCATCAAGTGTTTTTTTAGCCATTATCTCTGTTTGGAAGACAATATTTGATGTGATTTAAAGTTGTGTAAATAAAAACACCATTGTCATCCCAGCCTCTACTTTTTACACGGATTGTCTCATACAGGGTACATTGATGCACAAGCTTGTTGCTAGCGATGACAATGCCATGTTTGCTAAGCAAGGCAACACGTTCCATATCATTAGACCAAACAACATACTTCACAAAGGGTATCTGAATATCACCAAGAACTATCCTCTGTTGAAGATCAAATATAACCACCTCATTAATCTCGAGTTTAATGTGTACTTACATTGGGTTACATGAACACAGATCTTTTTGGTAGCATAGCTGCTGTGGTCAAGTATGTTTTAGAAGGTCATGATAGCAGAGTCAAGTGGGTTGCATTCTCATACCATTTTACAACATTCCCATCACAACCACAACAATTGGAAAAATCTATCTCCCCATAGTTAAATAAGGTCTCACAACTTATAGAGAATCATTCACAAGTTCTGCATAAGGATTCACAAATTCTTCTATGAATTTCACAATTTCCTTACCTAAATTGACCTCTACACATATTTACCAACTTTTCATTAGGTTTTCACAAACTCTGATAATGTTTTTATAGGATAACATTCGATTTTCGCAGGTTATCTTTGGGTTTTCATAGGTTTTGTTTCACAACTTCACTGAAGTCATTCACAATTGTATGTATAACATTCTCACAACAATAAAATCACAATTTGCTACATCTCAACACCGTGTCACATCTTCACCAATTGACGAGAATGGTTTTGCTTCAGCTTGACCACGCGGGGGAAGAACATTGTCGACTCAATAAAATACATACCTTACTCCTGTTTGTCTCGCCTCTCACTTACGTTCCCGCTCGTTGACGGTCATCCTGTATCACGTCACATTCTTTTGTCATCAACTTCTTTTCTTTCATCAGAGGGCTAAATCTGTCATTTTACATTCAATTCTAGTATTCCAGTTCAGGCACTTGTACTGATCTGGGATATTAAATTTCGGAGCACCTATGCGTCTTTTACTAATTTAAAAGTTATTTTTGAGGGATTTTCCCTTTTCTTTATACCAAATGGGCTCTCACATTTATATGGATTTTTTTGGACGAATATATGGACTTAAACTTGATGCCTCGTATTTAAATGGCCAAAATATCTTTCACTAAGATTAATGATTGGTAAATTCTAACACTATATTTACATCCACCAAATTATTTTATTTTTGATAAACTATTCACCAAATTATTCAATGAGGCTTAAAACATATATTTTATAAGGTTAAGTTACAAAAATACCTATGAACTTTTACCTAAAATGTGTTTAGCACTATCTGCTTTTTGGATGTGGAAAAAATACCAATGAACATCCAAAATATGAGAAAAATACTAGGACCGCCATTAAATATAAGATAACACAATTACTTTGTATGATAGGGCCTAGGCTTTGTTTTTGCATATACACATGTAATAGCGTTAGGTCTTATATAATGGTTGTTGACAAAAAAAAAAGATCTTATATAATGGTTGTGACATTTTTTTCACATTCTTGAATATTCATGGGTAATTTGAACCTTAACGCTACACTATTACAAAAAACACAATAAATGACGCTTATTTTAAAAAATACCATGATGTTTGGAAAACGCCATAGCTTCTAGCGCTATTAAAAATAACCATGGCGCTTCTTAAATTTACGAAAGAGCCACAACTTTTTTTTTTATAATTAATTTTTAAAATAACGACCTATGGTGCTTATATTAAAAGCACCAAAGGAGGTCCCAACCTTCTTTGGTGCTTCCACTCGTGCTTCCAATTGAAGAGCCAAAGGAGGTAGTGACTTCCTTTGGCCCTTATACAAGAAGTGCCAAAGGAGGTCCATCCCTCCTTTGAAGGAGGTCTAGGTCTTTTTTCTTTATAATAATTTTTTTGTAATTATTTACTTTTTTAATGAAACCTTTTATATTTATAGTCTAAATACACAGATAATTTATAATACGATAGCAAAATAAAATAATTCAAAGTAAATAATTAATTCATAAAATCACTACAAAATGTATTGTATTACAACAATTATAATGTACAATTAATTTTAAAGTGAATAAAATACATAAATATTATCTAATTGTCTGACCATATATTCACACAATTCTTCAATGATTTCATCCAATTGATGGTCAGACAACTTAGAAAAGTGTTGGTCTTCATAATACTACATAAATAATCATGCACACAAAGAATTAAAATCATTAAAATCAATTAGCTTAGACACTTGTCAATTAAATTTAAAACACAATACCAATTGCAAGCAAAGGAACTTAATTTCATAGGAACATAATTCTAACGATGAGTAACTACATCTTTCATAATATAATAACTGCAGTCATTATTATTTGGTTGGAATGGGCACTGCAACAATATAATGAAATAGTTAAGTCAATTTTTGAACAAAAATTTTTGACTAACAAAATTTGAGTAAATTCCAATGTTTGAAGAACCGGACCGGACGGTCCGGCCGGTTAGATCGTCAGCCGGAGGATACATCGGGTCGTTCCGATAGGTTTGACCGTTTTTAGCGTTCAGCCGTTTTGGGCCGCCTCAGGCCGGCTTTTCCGCCGGGAATTGCTTTTAACCGGCAAACCGGAGCGGCTTTTCAATAACCGCGTGGGTCGAACTCCGACAAAAAAAAAAGCAAGATGAAGTCGGCCAAAGGAAAATAAAAAAGAAGAAAGAAGTATGTAGATCTAATATCCTTATCTCAATTAATAGATCTGCCGCTATAGATCTATCTTGGAACCAGTCAGCTTGAAAGAAGAAGACAGAAAGAAGAGGAAAGCATCGACCAAAGATGACGAAGAAGAAGGAAAGAGAAATATGAAAAGTGAAAAACGCTGAAAGAAGTGAGAGAAAAAAAATCTCGCGCATGATATTGTAATGAAGTGCTGGAACACTGCCCCTCTGTGACTTTGCTTTTTGAAATCAACTAATCAAGTATTGAAAATTGCATAACCCGTGGCGTGAAGTGAAGGCTATTGACTAGACCTTTTAGGTGCTATAAATATTTTTTCCATAAGAGCTGTAAATTGTTTTTACACATTTGATTTTATTAATTTTTTTATAAATAGGTTAGTCTTAAATACTATCTTATATCTTAAATATAAGGCCTAATTAATTTTTTTAAAAAGATTAAGAAAACTAAATAAATTATTAAAACATAGTACTCACTTTGATATTAAATATAATATAAATTTGACTTTTTTAAAGATTAAGGAAGCTAAATAAGTAACTTAATCATATCATATATTGTATATTCTTAAATTATATGTCGGTTTATAAGTTAAGTAAAATAGTTTGGAGAAAAAATGAAAAACATAAATATTTTAAAGTAATTTAATCAGCTTACTTAATCTCTTCAAAAAATCAAATCTGTCTTATATTTAGGATCCGAAGGAGTATATATTATATATCATTAGATTATATATTATTTTATAAGTCGAGAAAATTAGTTTGGAGGAAAAATCAATAAAAATAAATAATTTAAAGTAATTTATTTTACTTCTTTAAATAACTGTATTTTATATTTAAGACCCGACATATTATATATATGCACTTTTTTTTTAATAATACAACCCCATATACCTGACATTTGCCTGACATGCTAACTTTTATTAATACTATCTCATTTTTATTTAATTTTATTAATATGAATAAATCTAATTCAAAATATTTGTTGGTATTTTATTTTTATGTAAAATAATTGACATATAATTAAGACATATTTTTTTATCTCAGCTGATTAATTTAAACATATTATTGAGTTATTAATGTACTATTTTTAATTATTTCATTTTATTGAGCATATATCGTGAACTTGTTAACCTTTCATTAAATTATATGGTAATAAATATTATTTTAAATTTAATTATTATGTCACCGGTCCGGCTAAACGGCTCAACCGTTCCAACCGGTTGAACCATGACCCGCTGACCTTTCCGGCTCAATGTTCGGTCCGACTTTTAAAACATTGGTAAATTCACATGTGAGTACCATAATCTTCCTCCATATATAGCTATTGACTGGGTCATCGTGTTTTGAATAACTCAATCTAATGTAGCTTCTATATGTGGTCAATGCTCTAACAAACTAAGTAGTGACTAATTAATTTTGGTTATTCAGTAATCACACGTGAATATTTATAAATACACCCATACACTTACTTATTGAAGATAATCTGCATATCAGGACGATTCTCTAGATAACCAGCCGCTAGCGGATCCAGATAGAAAACACGAGGGCCTTCTGGTGCCGTTGGATAGATAACAATTAATATCCAATGTGCCCTAAAATATTTTAGAAATTTTACTTCAACAATCATGTTATAGCAAAAGCGAAAGAATAAAAAAACATACATTCAAATATTGTCACAAATTACTTACCCCTGATTGTATGGCTTAATAAAGAGCTTTATTAGGGATTGCTCTCTGCCTGAAGTAGCCTCTAAGATCGTTAGATTGTGCTTCCAAATTTCTCCCCCTATGTTGGCCAAGGAGGTGTAGGCTGACAAAAACAAATTTTTGCACCCTATTTGTGCTCACTATCGCATTGTGGTACAAGTGCCTTTATAGAAAACAAACAAGGTCATTAAGACCAAAATATTGAATGATGAATACTGATAATAGTGATAGACAATGATGATAAAGTACATAATCCATATGTTGATTGCTGTCACACTAAGCCATCCACGAGTTAGCACTTTGTTCAGCACACTACCAT
Source organism: Inga laurina (assembly GCA_963855925.1). Lineage (NCBI taxonomy): Eukaryota > Viridiplantae > Streptophyta > Magnoliopsida > Fabales > Fabaceae > Inga > Inga laurina. The sequence goes on from OY979708.1 coordinate 61,264,857, forward strand.
TGACATGATCAGTTACATCTATATTATAGATGTCAATATCAAAAGGTATTGGCTGACCTCTTTGACAGATCAAATTTGGTGCCATTGATGCCAATTGTTGGCGATACGAGCCCATTTGTCTATTGCTTAGGTTGTTGGTTGAGGGTTGGGACTTCAGTTGGGTTGTTGAACACTTTGAGTTCTTGTCACGCCATTCAATTCATTTTCCTTTAAGACGAACAATAGCAACCTACAATAATCATGAAATTAAATCACACAATTTTAGATGAAAGTGCATAGAAAAAGTAAAAGGAATTGTAAATTAACTACCTTTTGAAATGGCTAAATCAAACCAATTAGCCATGCAACATAACCATCGACAACATCTTTCACCATTGTTTCTTCATCCTGAGAAGGGATTGGTAAGAGGGCATCTTCATTTATGCATACGTCAACCCTTCCTCAGAGTGTGTTCGTGGGCAATGGTGAATTATGTAGTGTATCATTTTTGGTGTTATAGGCCTGCCCATAGCAACTGTGTGCTTAAAAGATTCATCGAGATGAAACTTGCACATCAATTCACTCTATGAAAAATAGAGTTAATATATTAAGGTACACTAATTTTTAACGTAGCTAAAAGTTAACTAGAGAAGATATTAATTACCAAAGGAATGGGGAATTTAGGCATGGAGGGGCAACTATCCCTCACACTTGTGCTGTCACACACTGAACTCGGTGCTAGCCTAGACTGCAATAAGGCATCAATTTGAGCCTTCATTTTGCTCTTACACCAAATGCATATAATCGTTAATTATTTTACTTGATACTTGTAGCTAGTAATCTCCTCCTTTAATTGCATAAAGTAATTTTTGTTAAGTTGCTTTTGGGGTCTAAAGTACGATGATTAACTGACTACAAAACTAGTACCTCAAACTCGACCATTATACTCAGGAGCTCCAAGAGCTTTGTTGAGCAAATCATTGCGACCAACATAATTCACCAACTCTAGCTGCTCTTCCGACATTCTACGCTATCAAAAAAAGAATTACAACAATATTAGTTAGTATAAATATAATCATTTAAGTAAAGCTAAATCTTTATTTGATGCATAATCCACAACTTACACAAATATTCTGCAAATTTTCCAAATATTCTAAGAATTTCACCTTTTTGTTCGTGCAACCGACCAGCCAGAAATCATGTCGTGATATATGTGTGACATTAGAATGTGATTCCTGTATTTCCATATCATAGTTAATTGTAGTTAAACATTCAATATAGAAATTATATTCATATGAAATAATGATTAGTTCTTACTAATTGTTGCTCCAATGTTGCATACAATACCAGTTCTTTTATGTTCCGATATGGCATGTTGCTCACATATTCGCGATTTTGCTCAATTCGTTCCTGTTTAAATCCAAATGATTCATATAAGTAGATATTAATTACAAATACATTATAAGTAGTCCGTAAAAGGCTAATATTATATTACCACAAATTCTGTAGGAGTATGTGAACTCACAAACTCATCCCACCGCTCTTGAGTTATTATTCCATCATAGAAACTCTAGCGGTGTAGGAATGATATTGTCATTCTTTTCCCACAAGTAGAATTTGACAAGATAGTACTGAAAACATCTCAAAAGTTTGTAGCATTTTTTCAGCACAAACTTCTCTTTATCTTGAGCAATGTGCCTGTTAGACTATCACATATATTTTTTTTTCTATATACATCACATCAAGAAAATGTCTCACATATAAGGACTTCCAATATGGAAGTTCAAAGAAAATAGACTTATTCTTCTAGCTGCTTGTCCCGGTTTATTTTCCAAAAAGCTTGCCAAAATTGTTATCCAAGTGTTTGAGCTTCTAAAAAACTTGAGCACCAATCAATATCTTCGATGGGCTACCTTCTTCTGACTCACCATTAAAAGCCCTTTTCCACTTCCTCCAACAATGTTTCGATAGTAAGAATCTTCAATGTCCCTTGTATCCTTTGACATTGTATCCAGACAAATTACCATAAGCGGAGAAATCATTAATTGTGACAAACAACATGGCTTTCAAAGTGAAACTTTCTTCCCTGTACCCATAATACACATTGATGCCTTCTTCCTAAAGTAGCTTTGAGTCATCAATTAAAGGAGCCAAGTATACATCTATATCATTTCTAGGTTGCCTTGTCCTAAAAATTAACATGAACAACATCATAAACTTACATTTCATGATTAAGTATGGTGGAAGGCTATAAATCATCAATATCACCGACCACATACTGTGTTACTACTTTGAATCCCGTGGGGATTGATTCCATCAATTGAAAGTGCAAGGCGTAGGTTCCTTGCTTCATTCGTAAAGTCAGGGTGCTCATGATCAACCTTTATCCATTTAGGGGCATCTGTAAGGTGCCTAAGGTTCGTGTCTTCAATCCCTTCAACTGCATGCCACATCAACAACTTAGCAATCTCCACATTACTGTACAATCGATTGACTCTTAGAATAATGGGAAAATACCATACCACCTTTGAGGGACTTTTTCCTTTCTTCTTCCCATATCGAGATGCATTGCATTTAGGGCACTTTCTAACGTTGCATATTAATTCTAAAATAATATGCAATCGTTAGGGTATGAATGTATCTTCTTATAAACTATGCCAGTTGTAGGGCAAAGTATTCGCTTTACCTCGTATGTCTTGGTAAAAAGTAAATTTTCTTCTGGGAGCATATCTTGCACAAGTTCAAGTAGTATGGTGAAACCCGAATCACTCAATTCATAACGCACTTTAAAGTTGTACAATTTCAATACTGCTAGTAATCTTGTGTATTTAGTATTACCGGCATATAATGGTTTCTTTGCATCACCTTTCAACTTTTTAAATTCTTGAGAACAGTTATGAAGCACCCCTTCGTGCTTGGGTTAAACTTTTCAACCTTTCAACCTTTCAACTTTTCATCACACATGCTTGGGTTAAACTCATTCGAAGCACCGATTATGGTATGCACCTGATCACTACATGCATCATCTGTTTCACCGTGCCTTGTCCATCGTGTATATGATTGATCAATTCTATAACACATTAAATGACTTTGCAAATCAAGTGGATTAATCTGCTTTCCATAACAACAAGATAAGCAAGGATACAAGATTTTGTTATGATCATTTATATGCTCATTTGCAAATCTAATAAACTCTTTCACCCCATCTATATATTCCCTTGAGCACCTATTAGATTGCATTTATTTTCGATCCACATATTTATACCTTAAACATATTTTTAAAAGTGGTCAGTTGCTTGCCTTGTACAATTACTAATTACTTTTATCTTTTTTTTTTATTTTAAAAATCAGCAGCATAACATCCTAAAATTTGAAGTTTTCTAAATATTAAACACTCTCTTTAATTCCCAAATAATCAATCAATTAATCCCGCAGCATCATAATAATTTTTCACAACTCACAAATAAATAAATCATATTTGCCAACACTAAATATCATAGTTAAAATAATTGGTTCCATAACAAGCCAACAAAAATTCTACCAACAACATTTATTAAATTAATTGGTTCAAAAACAATTATTTATTGAACTACCATCGTCATTTATAACACTTCCACCTAATTTGACCATTTCATCAATGCCATTCACAACAACTTTTTCACTATTGACAACATGTACTTTTATAGAGGATTAAACTATTATTATTATTATTATTATTATATTTGTAGAATGATCCATCACCAAACTTGCAGGTATCCTTAGCAATATTGCGTCTTTATTTTTCAAGCATAAAGAACCCTAGCATTTAAGTTGCTTAAACTTGAGCCATATATGTTACTTCTACGCATGATTAAATCAGTATTATTATATTTGTAAGCACAAAAATTTAAAAAATTATAATATATAGGAAGTTTAAGTAAACAGAGTTGAAACTTCAAATCAATACTTGAAAGACAAAAGTTATAAGCAAACATATAAGAGTCATGACAGGGAGCTTCTGTAGAAGGGCAAGACAAGAAGAAAAAAACACATGGGAGAGGAAGATTTGTATTGCAATGAGACAAGAAGAAAAAAAACACATGGGTGAGGAAACTTTGTACTGCAACGGAAGTGATGACCAAATGTTGAAAAAATGTGCATAAGGAGGAGACAAGGAAAAATAGAAATTAAGAGACCAAGGAAGCTTCTACTTGCCGCTGTTAAAGAGAGGAAGGAGTGGGGACAATGGATAAGTAAAACAGGAGAGCCATAATAGTGGGTGGTAAATTTTTATAGCACCTTGTTTGGCGCTTATATTGAAAGTGCCAAAGAAGGTGTGGGAAGCTTTGGCGCTTCTTAAAGAAGCGCCAAAGCTTCCATTGTTAAAAGAAAACAATGCCTTAGCCGAGATCATAAAGAGCATACTACGAGTAGGAAGTTGAATTAATACAATGGAAGGTTGTGGCGCTTCTTTAGGAAGCGCCAGAGCTTCCATTATTAAAAAAAACAATGCCTTCTTTAGGATGCCTAAGGATTTGATTTATTTTTCAATTTTACCCCTATTTGATTTCTATTAGAGAGAGAGAGAGGTGAGAATGATTTATAAGTGTAGAGAGAGAGAAATTTTATAATAAAAGAAAATTTTAAAAAATTTATCAATTTAAAACATATTGAATGCATTCATTGATATGTGAGAATGAATTACAAGTGATTTATAATAAGGACAGGAGTTGTGTAGTAGTATAACGTGCTTCTTTGTTGGATAAACTAAAAACAAGCTCTTATTGAATTACATTCATGTCATTATAAAGCTTCTTTAATCTACAAGGAATATTTAATAGCAAATGATGAGTTAGGAAAGATGGTATTTATGGTAATCCTGGCAAAATTGTTCAGTACAATGAAATATTTAAAACTAGCATCGTTGCTTGCCATAAAGGTATTGTTAGTGCAAGCATTTCATCCAAGAGGAGGTGAATTGGGCGTTACTAAAAATTTCGTTGCGTATATAAAAATTAACTGGAAATTTAAAGCAACTAAGAACTAGGAGAAATATCACAGAAGTAAACACCGGAAGTTATACTGGTTCAGTCACAACCACTTTGACCTACATCTAGTCCTTAGAGCTTCTCTGAGAGTTTCACTATATCTTCCAAGATTCAGTAGGTTCTTGGCACCTCAGTACACAGCAAGTTCCTTCGTTAGACACTCGCTCCCCCTTACACATTGTAAACCAATCCCCAACTCAAGGTTTTACAACCTTAAGTTGCCTCAATAATAAATATTGAGTTTTATAATGAAAAAATCTCTCACAGAGCAAATATATAATCACTGAAGTACAAAGAGTGAGTATAAGAAAATAGAGCACAAAGAGTTTATGGAATCTTAAGTTTGCGTGTTATCAGTTGTTGTGTTCTATTCTTTGAATGCTCCATATATATAGATGTTTTTTGGTGTCTGTTGGAAGCAATTCAAATATGTCTGTTAGAGTTGCGCAGCTTCATTTGATCGTTCATTGAAAACTAGCCGTTTATGGTAGGTAGGCGTTTTGAACGTTACGGACGATATGTTTGACTTCTCTATCAGTACTTGATCTCTCCATTGTTTTTCTGCAAGTGTAACCCCCTTACCGTAATTACATCTGGTTTATGAAATTAAAGTGAAATAGAGACCAAGAAGACAAAATCAACATTTATAATCCCTCACCTTCAAGATGGGGTGTCCAGAAAACAGTTTAACATATAATTAATCTGGTCTCACATTCACTCTTTGAATATAATTACTTGAGAAATCAAATCACATTGATAAATATTAGAGTGCACAACTAAAATACCGGCATACCTCGGGCTACATGTATATATAAAATAGGTATATAGTTTCCCAAAATAGGGGATTACATATCCAAAAATAATATTTACAACCCAAGATATATACAGCAATCCCAAATCCAAAACAGATAACCAACAACCAAATAAAATATCTTTAAGGGATCCGAACGGCTCTGGGTTGTCCGCTTCCCTTTTGAGCCACTTGCTCTGTCTAAAATGTTAGTCATTGGAAAGAATGAAATTCAAGAGAATCCTAGTACTAACGAATCACTCATACAGTGTATAAACACATAGCATGTAAGTTTATCATGTTCAGTATCAACACAATGATTCAAGGCTCACGCCACAAATGACAACATTCACAGCTGTAATCATAATGCACTATGTCCGCTTTCGCGGTAAACACTATGCCGGCTTTCGATGTAATCACTATGTAGCAGCATCACAAGGCACAAAGTATCACAAAGCTCCACAAAGCATCATAAGGCATCACAAAGTAGCAGCAGCAACACAATGCATAACAACCATACATACAATACATTTACACAAAGTACAAGAGAAGAGTCACTACCTTGTTCTTTCCTAATGTTCCTTGGCTCAGTGGGCTCACGAGTCTGGAAAATGTCAAATCTTATAAACCAAATTAGAGACAACCGATCAATCTCTTTTCCAAATGCTTATTTATATAATACTCTACGTTGGTTATCATTTAAACTTTTTAGGATGACCATTAGAGGCCTAAACACATGCTAAAAGGGTTAGGAGAAATTACCCTGAAGACCCCTTTTCAGAAACAGAACACTGACTTTTGGCTGACTCACTCTAGTAAAGATGACCTCACTCGAGTGATGAGAGATTTATACTCGAGTGAGAATGGCTCTCACTCGCGATTATTTGACAGTAAGCAACTACCAAAACCAGAAAGTGCTCACAATACTCGAGCATGCGGTTTCACACTCGGGGTGATGACTCCAAATTTACTCGAGTCCCCAAAAGTGCAACACAGAAAGTGAGAACTCGAGAGTGATGAGAAACTTTGGAACTGAAAGTGCACTCGAGTCCCTAAGAGTGAGACACAAAGAGTGCTTGACCGAGAGCAATTCTTAGCAGGGCATTACACTTGCACTCGAGTGAACCCATGCTCGCTTGAGTGATGGGTTGTATCACTCGCAAATCAGGAAGTGCACTCGCGCTTTTGGCATGGAAGTGCAACAAAAACTAGAAGAACTTGGACAAAAATATGCACAACACTCGAGTGAGGCTTATCAGATTGCCAGATCGCAGTAAAAGATAGAAATTCCCAGATTGGCCAAAAACTGATCCTAATGGTTCTCAAACTCAACACAAAGTTCATACCCACTTAAAATCCTATAAGGAACCCATTGGTAACCTCTAAAACACTCAAAACCCATCTTAACAACAATTCATACTCTTGGGTCTCTATAACACACATAATACCCAAATTAATTCAACCTACTTCCAAAATTCAAAACCACATCCAATACTCAAATAACTCCACAATAAATAAGTTCCAACATCATTCATCATGTAATCCATGCATTCAAAATTGGCATAAAACCAGGGCAAATTCCAGAATTCATCATACTCAACCAAAAATCATAATAAATATACCAAAATAATTCAAATGCTTACCTCTTCAATTTGCCAAAGCCAAAACCTTGATTTTCAAACTTCCAAACTTGTTCCAACACCTAAACTACCACCTTTCAAAATTTTGAAACCACCAAGATGAAGCTTTTAACACTATGATCAAGATTAATGCAGATCTCTAAAGCATTAGAGGTCCATAAAGGCATCAAAATCTTAGCTTTCTTCTTCTCTTTCTTCTTTGGTACTCGCTAGAAATAGAGGGATAGAGAGAGATTATGAGAGATGAGGAAGATGATGATGATGAGTGTAATTTTTCCCTTTACCCATACTCCCCACCGAATAGGAGAGAGAAAAGGTGGGTGTTTGACTTTTGGCATCATCCTATGGTTCACAAATTGCCACTTGGCAACATCTTGCTCACTTTCTCCATGAGCTCACATAATCTCAAAGCATACAATTCCGACCCATTGACAATGAATCTCAACCATTGATCTCAAATCACCAATGAGTTTCCTCTTTGGTAACTAACCAATTGGTCGATAAATTTCTAATTTTACCATTTTGCCCCTGGTTTTCATTATGCTGAATAAATTATCACCAAGATCATTTATTTCAATCCATATCACATTTATCAAAATGTGTTTAATTACACTAATTATAAGCAATTTTGAAGTCATTAGCCCTTAATCTCAAATTGGTTAATTACAACAAGTATACTCAGGAAACTAATATAATAAAGGGTTAATCGTATAGATAGCAAATCAATGAGCGTTGGATTAAAATCATGCTTTCTGTACTTCATTACTCGAGTGGCTACTCAAGTGATCATGCTCATTACTCGAGTAGTCCCTTGAGTAACTTCATTAAAAATAAGACAGAGAGTAAGTCAATGTTGTTTGACTAGAATATACCTTGCTTACTCACGTAATATATTGAGTAATTGCCTCTTTTTCTTCTGACTACTCAAGTGGTCCCTCAAGTAATGGTTCTAATAACTTTGAAGATTACTCGAGTGATCCCTTCAAGTAATTGTATGAAAATCTTGGCCGAAAGCAAATTCTATTAGACTTCACTTGATTACTTGAGTGGTCACTCGAGTGATGCTACAAATAACTTTGGAGATCACTCAAGTAAACCCTTCGAGTAATGACCTCTAATTCTTGGCCAAGAGTTACTGCATGGTTTTTGCTCTGATTACTCGAGTGGTCACTCAAGTAATGTCTCAAATAACTCTGCAGATTACTCAAGTGATCCCTTCGAGTAATCCTTCTTAATTCCTGATAGAGAGCTTACTGGAACAAATTATTACACATTACCGAGTGGTCCCTCGAGTAATGGGGTCATTACCCGAGTGCTCACTCGAGTAATGTCTTCAAAAATGTTACAGTGTTCCATTTTTCGATGCTTTGTCTTTCACTTCAACTTCATTACTTGAGTTGTTACTCGAGTAATGCTTTTCCCTGTCACTAAGAACTTAGTTACTTTGTTTAAATCATTTTGTTTAATTATCACAAATTTTTGTATGATTAATCCAATCTTTGTTATCATTAAAACATATAGGATCTAACATTCTCCCCTTTTTTGATGATGACAAAACTTGGTGATTTTGAACAAGGCTTTTGAAATTGAATTTTCAATTATATGCTTCTTGATATATGGAATCCTTTGCTCAATTTAAACTTGAAAACTCTTTTGAAATATAATGATAAACATATTTTTGAATTCAAATCTAATGATCTTGAAAAATTTAATCTGTGAAACCTTTTTGAATTCTAAAACTCATAATTTTAAAATATGTTCTAAGTTGTTCACCTTGCATACACAATAACAAAATCATTAGTCCACAATGTAATATGACTCCAGTGAAATCTAACTCCAACTGAAATTGCATAAAGAGTTTAATACATAATTTTAAACTAGTAAAGCTCCCTTAAACCCTATACACCCAATTCCCAATGCATTTACATCATCTCATCAGAAAATCACCCCAAGTACTTCTCCCCCTTTTGTCTTCATCACAAGAAATAGGATCAAGGAGAAGGAGAAGGTCCAGATGGCCTGGTTGCAGATATGGGGTTGACAGGAAAGGCCAAAGACTCATATGAATCATCTGAACTGGAGCTACTAGATGAAGCTAAAGATGATGATGGTTCATGTTCAGGAAGATTTACTGGAGGTATTGGAGGAAAATCCTCTAGAAGATTTTGAGGAAATGGAATCAGAGAAGTAATCTCTACCTCCTCTATACCAGCAGGTGAAGTAATAATCACTTCCTCAGTGCCTGTGGGTGAGGCAATAAGAGTAGGCATTGACTCAGGCTGGACAGGTTGGGCTGGCTGAATTAGGTCATCAATAGTGATGTGAATAGGCTCAAGTGTTTCTGGGTCAAGCAAGGAGAATAGAAGGCTCTTGGAAATGGTGATAGGCAATATAGGTGGAGGAAGAGAAGATGATTTGGGCTTAGAGGGTTTAGGCTCATGGGGTCTAGAATCAAAAGGTCAAACCTCAGAAGGTGATGCTGTCTTAGAAAATGATGTAGGCACAAATAGATTAGGAGTTGATGAACTAGGTGCCAATGCATCAAATTTAGCATGTAGAGATCTTAAAAGCTTACCTTGTGCCTGCTGCTCTACCAACATCTCTTCATGGCTCTTGTGCATTCTTTCCACAAGTTCCCCATCTTCATATTCATATGGGTTATCAATTCAGCATTGGTATTTGTAATGTCCACATGAAAACCTTTGAGGATGTTCTCCATGAATGTTTGTAATGTTGAACTAATAAAAGATGGAGCAGAAGTGGAGGCAAGAGCAGATGATTGAGTATTATCCATTCTACTAGATTCAGCCTTAGTCTTTTTCTTCTTGGGACCAGATTAAAGAGGATTTTTTAGGGGAATATCAATATGAAGCTTTCCAATATGATTTCGCCCTACTGGAGTAAGCTTCTCAATTAGCTCAACCTTCTCCAAATACCAAATCTTGTTTTTTTTGAGAAACAGGGATATAAGCTGAGGATAAGGCATTAGAGTGGTGGATTTGCTCTCAAATCTATATCTTTTTTATTTCAGTGTAGATATATTCTCCTAAGTCCTTTTTCTCTTTGAGGAGAACTGAGGCAAATTTTCTGAAGTCCCTCTCTATGAAATTAGTAAAGTTGTTGGATTTGTTGACTATGGCTCTCGAATAGATATACCATAAAACATGATGAAAATCACATATATCACTCAGGTTGAAATTTAGAGGTCCCACAATCTCTCTAGGTCTTAGAACAGAAAACAATTGGCTCGAGTTTTGGGTATGATAAATATCTTTAGGAGGATCCTCTATTCCTAGCCAAGTGTTTATTTTGGAGGGTGAGATAAGGACTTCTTGATCTGTAACCTTAGTAACCATTTCTTCTTCTAAGGCATCTCAGAGAGGATCATTTACAGGCTCAAGATTACAATAAAAATGCCTCACTATCTTGGTACAATAAGGAAGTTTAATAGAAAGCCAAGGCATGTAAGATTCAAGGTAGGGCATGAGATTAAACCTTAATACCTCTTGAAGAATATTGGAGTCAATATAATGCATCTTGCACACTCTTCTTCTTGAAAAGTGATCTTTGAATTTCTGAGACTCCTTGAACTTCTTCACATTGAACCCCTTTAGAGGGAATATGATTTCTTCTTCCTCTGGTTTCTTTGTAGATTGACCCTTCTTCTTTTTGTGAATCTTATCTAGCATATTTGCCATAGCCTTAGCCATATCTTTATCATACTTAGGCTTTTTTGGTGGCTTCATAGAGAATGTTGGTGTGTAAGAGGAATCAAAAGATGGTGCCTTAGTTTCCTTGCCTCTAGCAGAAGGAACATCCTTAGATTGAGCTTTTGAGGCAGTAGGTTCCTTGATCACTGCCCCCTTCACCTTCCGTTTTGTTTGTGGCATAGCTTTAGCTTTGGAATGAGGAATGATCTTCTGTCTTTTAGCTGGAGGAGATGGGTTAGCATCAAGTGATTTCTGAGGATTAGAGGACTCAGAAGGACTATTAGGAGTAGTGGTTTTGGTTCTAACCATTTTGAATGAAAGAACTGAGATTTTCTGGAAGTTCAGTGTCGACGATTGCATTTTATGGTAGTTGAATCTAAGCAATCTGAGATGTTTTTGAAGGTGAAAATCAGAGGGTTTTGATGAAAATAAGAAGACAAAGTGTTTATGAAAAAATTTTTGCAGAGCACTAGGAGATTCACTCGAGAAGATTTTATGAGAAATGACTGAATAACGATAGTTAAAAGCCTTAGTGCCTGATATCACTCGAGGCCCGATATCACTCGAGTAGCTACTTGAGTGATCAATCTTTTGAGCCGCTGACTTGTTTGCTTTCAACTATTTTGTCATTTCCTTTCTTCTTTGCCACTTTTTCAAGGTCATCACTCAAGTGGTTACTCGAGTGATGTTTATCATCACTTCCAGTTATCACACGGGTAATATAAGTTACTTGAAGTTGTCCTTTGAATGATATAGTACTATGTTAACCTTTGCTTTTCATACCCCAAAACAAAATATCAAGATCTTGCAAAACAAAATTGCTAGAAACTCCGATGCTTAAGTTAGTAACCATCAAAACATCAATAAATAACATCATCTAACATTTTGTAAACACTAAATAACTTACAATTCATTGGGATTTACCATTCCCAATTCTCTTTTAATATATAAGAATTAATCTTTTGGAAGAGGTTTTGTGAAGATATAAACTAGTTGAAGATGATTTGGAATGAATATCACTTTGACATCTTTCTTTTGGACATGATCTTTGATGAAGTGATGTCTAACATCAATATGCTTGGTTCTGGAATGTTGAACTGGATTTTTTGCTTAGCTTATTGTGCTAGTGTTGGCACAGTATATTGGTATCTCTTTTAGATAAATACCAAGATCTTGGAGTTATTGCTTAAGCCATAACACTTGTGCAGAACAACTTGAAGCTCTAACATACTCAGCTTCCGTTGACAAAAAAGACACTATATTTTTTTTCTTACTAAACCATGATACAAGTGAGCTTCCAAGAAACTGGCTTTATCCACTAGTACTCTTTCAGTCTGTCTTGTATCCTCCAAGATCAGAGTTTGAGTATGCAACTAGATATTCACTTCTTCCTTTAGTATACTAGAGACCTAATTCTGCCATGTCAGCAAGATATTGGAAGATATGTTTGATGGTTTCAGTATATGACTCATTTGGTGTTGATTGATATCTTGCACACATGTCACCACTGAATTGGATGTTAGGTATGCTTGCAGAGTGAGATAGAGTAATGATCCAATCATTCCTTTATATTTTATGATGCTGTAATCTTTTCCCTTGACAACATCATCAAGCAATGTAGTTGAGCTCATAGGCGTGTCCATTCCATTTGCCTCATCCATTCCATACTTCTTTAATAGCTCTTTCAAATATTTCGTTTAAGATATGAAAATTCCATTCTTTCTTTGTTTGATTTGCAAACCGAGAAAGAAATTCATTCCCCTATAATTAACATCTCAAACTCCCCCTGCATTATCTCAGAAAAATCCTTGCACAAGATTTCATTAGTAACATCGAAAACTATATCATCAACATATATTTGTACAATTAAGATATCATCTCATTTTTGTTTTGTAAAAAGTGGTGTATAAACTTTTCCTCGTACAAAACCTTAATCAATGAGAAACTTACTGAGCTTTTTCTACTATGCTATAGGAGCTTGTTTTAAACCGTATAAAGCTTTTCTTAGTTTGGAAACATGGTCAGGTTTGGTTACATCTTCAAAACCTGGAGGTTGATTTACATACACTTCTTCCATGATGTAGCCATTTAGAAATGCACTTCTTACATCCATTTGATAGAGTTTGAATCCCTTGATGCACGCAAAGGCTAAGAGTACTCGTATAGATTCCAATCTAGCCACTGGAGCATACATTTCCTCATAATCAATTCCTTTTTCCTGATTATAGCCTTTGGCCACCAATCTTGCCTTGTTTCTGACAATGATTGTGGATTCATCAAGTTTGTTCTTGAATACCCATTTAGTGCCAATGATAGGATGATCCTTAGGTCGAGGTACCAAATCCTAAACTTGATTTCTTTCAAATTGGTTTATCTCTTCTTGTATTCCTATTACCCAATCATTATTTGATAGGGCTTCGTCAATGTTAGAAGGTTCAATCTTAGAAATAAAAGTAGAGAAACTAACTTCATTAAGGATTCTATTTCTAGTTTTGACTCATTCATTCACATCTCCTATGACTTGATCTAAGGGACGACTTTTATTGTATTTCCAGGCTCTAGGCTGTCCTAGTGACTGATCTTCTACCTTGGTTTAATCAACTTCTAGGCTGAGTGATTTAGAAATAGGTTGACCATTTTCTTGATTTAAAACAACTTCCTGCTTATCATCAATAGTTTTGTCAGAGGATTCAAATTCATCAAATACAACATGAATTGATTCTTTAACAACACATGTACATTTATTGAAAACTCTGTATGCTTTGCTTCGTTAGAATAACCTAGGAAAATTCCTTTATCTATTTTAGAATTTCCTAAGTTATATTTACCATTATTATTTATGAAACGCTTACAACCGAAGATGTGCAGATGAGTAAGGTTTGGCTTCCTTCCTTTGTATAGTTCGTATGATGTCTTTCCAAGTTTTGTTCTAATATAGGCTCTGTTTGAAATGTAGTATGCTGTACTCATTGCATCGGCCCAGAAAACTTGGGACACGTTATTTTCATTCAACATTGCTGCAGCCATTTCAGTGAGCATTCTATTCTTTCATTTCACGACTCCGTTTTGTTGAGGTGTCCTTGGTGCAGAGAAATTGTGATAATGCCATTAGTATCACAATATTCTTCAAAGGCTTGATTTTCAAATTTTCCACCATAATCTGTTCTAATACCTGCAGTAGACATACCTTTCTCATTTTGCACTTTCTTGGCAAAAACAATAAATTCTCCAAAGGTTTCATCTTTTGATGATAGAAAAATGGTCTATGTAAATCTAGAGAAGTCATTAACAATAACCAATAAATATAAGTTACCACCAAGACTCTTAACTCTTGCTGGTCCAACTAAATCTATGTGTAATAATTGAAGTGGTCTGTTGGTTGAGATCTCATTTTTCAATTTAAAAGATGATTTAGTTTGTTTACCCTTCTGACATGTGTCACAAATCAAATCATTTTTAAAATTTACTTTGGGTAATCCAATCACTAAATCCTTTTTAAGTAACTTGCCTAGTTGGTGCATATTGACATGAGCTAGTCTCTTATGCCATAGCCAACTTTCATCGGTGTTACTTAGAAAGCAGTTTTCAAAAACATTTTTGCTTATATCAAGAGTATAGCAATTACCTTCCCTTTTTGCTCTGAGCTTTGCTTTGAGATTCTTCTTATCTAATTGTAAATCTTTCTTGTTTACAATTAGACATTCCTCTGAGTCAAATATTACCCAGTTGTCTTTATCTGCACTTTGACTTACGCTCAGCAAGTTGTGACACAATCCTTCAACGTAATATACGTCTTGGACTTGTATGCCTTTATCATTTTTGATTTTACCAATTCCTGCTATCTTTTTGGATTGATTTCCTCCAAATTTTACCTTTCCACCTTCTTTAGGTTTTATCGTGGTAAAATTTTCGAAATCACCAGTCATATGTCTTGAGCATCCACTGTCTATATACCATTTGTTATTTTTGGATGCTTTAAGATATATTCACAATCAAATATGATTAAGTCTTAGGCACCTACATCTTTTTGGGTCCTTTTGGGTTAGTATAGAATATCTTCTGAACATATGAACCTTTAGGTACCCATTTGTAGGTTCCCATATTTCCTTTCTTTTTATGAATGTATGATGAAGTATAATGACCCTTTCTATTATAGTAATTGTAATATGTAAAAGGATTTGATATATGAACAGAATGCTAAAAGTCACTCCAATATGTCTTACCTCTTGCTTTCTTTCTTCCTTTCCTTTTATCTAATTTTGGATCATATCCAATACCAGACCAGTCATTTACAAATCGTTGGGCTTTTAAAATCATATTTAACATCTCACTTCCTTTGGTGAATTTTTCAAGAGTTTTTGTGAGATCATTATGTTTCTTTTTCAAAGACGAGTGGTTTTCGCAATCCGTTTCTAAATTCTCTTTAAGTTCTACTTCAAGAACTTTGTTTTTCTTTTTGAAATAAACTAGTTCTTTAACTAATTTGATGAATTCAGAATGTAAAGCATTATATTCGAAAAGTAATTAATCATAGATAGGATCAGAATCAGTTACCTCTTCTTTTGTTTCTTCTTGAGCAACTAGATAGATATTGGCTACTTCTTCATCATCGCTATTTTTGTCATATGAGCTATCTCCCCATATGGCATATATAAAGGATTTCTTCTTATTGTAGAACTTGCCTTTTCTCTTTTCTTTATTCTTCTGAGCCAGTTCTTGATGCTCTGATTTGATATGTCCTGGCTTTCCACATTCATAGCAGATGACATGTTCTTAATTGCTTGTTCCTCCTTTCTAAAATTTTTGAAACCTTGGCCTTTCTTGTAAAACTTTCTAAATTGTTTTATCATTAGGGCCATTTCGTCATCGTCAAGCTCTTTATCTTCATCTTGATCTTCTTCTTTTGCTTTTAATGCTAGACCTATCTTCTTCTTGTCACTAATATTATCTAGTTCTCGTTTGAACTTTAATTTACTTTCATATTCAGAAAGACTTCTGAATAGAGAAGTAACCGATCACAATTAATTCACCTTTTGCTTCCCAATTGCAGTGACTTTGGCCTCCCAGTCTTTAGAAAGAATATTAAGAATCTTTTATACTTGGGTATGTTGATTATAGACTTTCTCAAGTGCTACAAGTTGATTAAAAAGATGAGTATATCTAAGTTCAAATTCAGCTATAGACTCACCTGATTTCATTCAAAGTAAATTAAACTCTGTAACAAGAGTATTGATCCAATTTTTTTTATTCCCGAAGTTCCTTCATGTGCTATTTCCAGGGCTTCCCACATTTCTTTAGCCGTTGGAAGAGTGGAGATCCTGAAGTACTCATTTTGACTCAAGGAACTTTGAATCATTAGAATTGCCTTGCTGTTGAGTGTGATGAGTTTCCTATCATTTTCTTCATATTTTGGTGGTATCTTAGGAACCTTATGTGAATCTACAATATTTTCAGGTTTGTAGTTTCCACTTTCAATCACGTCCCATAGTCCGTATCCTATAGCCATTACAAATACTCTAAACTTAGTTTTCCAGAAAGAAAAGTGTTCACCACTGAAACTCGAAGGTCTGGTGATAGAAGTTTCATTAGGAAGAATTCCTTCACCTATGCTTGCCATTGGATCCTTCTTAGGTTGTTATATCTGAACAAGAAGACCTATGCTCTTATACCAAATGTTAGTGCAAGCGTTTAACCCAAGAGGGAGTGAATTGGGTGATACTAGAAATTTTGTTGTGTATATACAAATTGACTGGAAATTTAAAGCAATTAAGAGCTAGGAGAAATATCACTGAAGTGTACACCGGGAGTTATACTGGTTCGGTCACAACCACTTTGACCTACGTCCAGTCCTCAGAGCTTATCTGAGAGTTTCACTATATCTTCCAAGATTCAGTGGGTTCTTAGCATCTTAGTACATAGCTAGTTCCTTCACTGGACATTCGCTCCCCCTTAGACGTTGTAAACAATCCCCAACTCAAAGTTCCTCAACCTTAAGTTGTATCAATAATAAATATTGAGTTTTGTAATGGAAAACTCTCTCACAGAGCAAATATACAATCACTGAAGTACAAAGAATGAGGATAAGAAAACAGAGCACAAAGAGTTTTATGATCGATGTAAGTTTGTGTGTTCTCAATTGTTGTGTTCTGTTCTTTGAATGCTCCATATATATAGATGTTTTATGGTGTCTGTTGGAAGCAATTCAAACATGTCCATTAGAGTCGTGCAGCTTCATTTAACCATTCTTCAAATTTGAAGACTAGCCGTTTACGGTAGGCATGTGTTTTGAACGTTACGGACGATATGTTTGACTTCTCTATCAGTACTTGATCTCTTCATTGTTTTTTTGCAAGTATACTTAGGAAACTAATACAATGAAGGGTTAATCATATAGATAGCAAATCAATGAGTGTTGGATTAAAATCATGCTTTCTGTACTTCATTACTCGAGTGGCTACTCGAGTGATCATGCTCATTACTTAAGTAGTCCCTTGAGTAACTTCATTAAAAATAAGTTTGAGAGTAAGTTAACGTTGTTTGACCATAATATACCTTGCTTACTTGGGTAATGCATCGAGTAAGTGCCTCGTTTTCTTCTGATTATTCGAGTAGTCCCTCGAGTAATAGTTCTAATAACTTTGGAGATTACTCGAATGAGCCCTTCGAGTAATTGCATGAAAATCTTGGCCGAGAGCACATTGACTTTACCTGATTACTCGAGTGGTCACTCGAGTAATGCTTCAAATAACTTTGGAGATCACTCGAGTGAACCCTTCGAGTAATGACCTCCAATTCTTGGTTGAGATTTACTGAATGGTTTTTGCTCTGATGACTCGAGTGATCACTTAAGTAATGTCTCAAATAACTCTGCAGATTACACGAGTGATCCCTTCGAGTAATCCTTCTTAATTCCTGACAGAGAGCTTACTGGAAAAAATTCTTACACTTTACCCAAGTGGTCCCTCGAGTAATGGGGTCATTACCTGAGTGCTCATTCGAGTAATGTCTTCAAAAATGTCAGTGTTCCATTTTCCTATGCTTTGTCTTTCACTTCAACTTCATTACTTGAGTGGCTATTCGAGTAATGCTTTTCCTTGTTACCAAGAACTTAGTTACTTTGTTCAAATCATTTTGTTTAATTATCAAAACTTTTTATATGATTAATCCAATCTTTGTTATCATCAAAACATATGGGATCTAACAGATATAAGGTAAAACGCCATCAAAGTCATCTGCCAGAGTCAAGATTCCACCCAACCTTTCCATGTCCGCAAGTCATCAGCATCAGCCGCTACTATATAAACTTGCAAATAGTTTTTATAACTCTCAAAGAAAAGGTATGGCTCAAACATACAACTCTAACAAGCTTTACTCAGATATATTTCCTGGATTTGTTCAACAAGAACAAAGTATCAGCATATATCAATTATACAAGGCAAAAACAAAAAAAAATTGGGAAGCTTTGGCTGTTCTTTTTTTGAGTGAAGGTATGATCGCATTAATAAATCAACTATTTACATCAGTGTACCACCAATTTAATATGACTTGGGGTTTCTGAGAACTGAGAAATCCTAGACAAAAGAAAATACTAGCCGGACAAAAGGGGGTCTAGAACTATTTAAGAACAGATAAACTATTGAAAGTATGGTTAACCAGGACTCGAATAACTAAAATAACTCCATGCACGGTGAAAGTGCTTTGGCTCTTCTTTAGGAAGCGCCTTTGGTGCTTCCTTTATTATTATTATTTTTAAAATGGGATGCAATTGCACTATTTTAGAAAGTGCCAAAGCTTCCTTTCTTTAATTTTTTTTTAAATTCGAGACATTTTTTTTTCTATGTAAAGGAAGTAAAGGCGATTGCAAAGCTTCCCTTTTTTTTGACACACATTGGAAGGCGCTTGCCTGGGAAGTGCCATACAAGTTACTTACTTTATTTATTTAAAAAAATAATGCTAGCTATGGCGCTTCCCTAAGTAAACGTCATAGCTGGCGCTTTAATTTTTTCCCCAAAAAATGAAGCCCTTGTTTGACGCTTGTTTAGGCAAGCGTTATAGAAACTTAACGCCAACTATGACGCTTATAATTGTAAGTGTCATAGCTTCTAAATATTTTTTTTTTAAAAAAATAACTATTTTTGGCGCTTCTTTACAAGGGGGTGTCACTAAATCCCTCTTTTGTAATAATGCTATTTTAAATCAAAATATTGGCTCAAGGGCAAAACCTGTATTAAATTTAACAATAGTATTTTACATATCAAATGTCTTTAAATTTAGCACTAATACTTAAAATTCGATACTAATATTCTAATATTAAATACTGACATATTAAAATTTGATAACAACACAACTTTAGGATACTATTGTCAAATTTTTAAGTAACAACATTAAATTTTGGACCATTAGTGTCAAATTTTTATAGAAATTTTAATTCTTTGTTGAAATTTTAAAAATCTTAGACCAAAATGAAAATGAACTTCATATTTTGGTATCAAATTACCATTCTCCCTTGATTTTACTCTTTCGGGGGGGAAAAAAAAAAGCTTCTATTGTTTTTTGATATATTTTTCATCCACATGTATGTCATTATTCTTTTGATAGCCGTAAAATATCTTTGTTCCTAATTTGCCCTCGTTGACTTCCACTTGACTTTAGACAGTTCCATACTTCCATCAAATTGGATATTTGGAGGATTGTGGTGGTGGATGTGGTAGGGATGATGATGCATGGTATATATGGTGCAGTCGATGGGTCCAAATCCAACGGTCAAGCTATCCTATATAAACTACATATAAACTAAAGTTTGATGGTGTAATATACTGACAAAAAGGTTTAAGAGAATATGCAATTGATTGTTCAGAGTCATGCATCCATGTAAATTTGAGTGTTTAGGGAATTTTATTATCAAGTTTTCATGATTAAGAAAATTATTTATATACGATCCATAATTAAGAAGTTGAGTTTAATTTAGTCTTCATTTTTTTTTGATAAAAAGGTTAATTATATAAAATGAAAAAATATACAATTGATATTGATATTGCAGAATATCAGAAAAGTGGATTAATAAAACATCAGTTTTGTCAAAAAAACAATAATTGAAAAAAGATTAAAATAATGAATCGACATCTTCTCCAAAATGCCACTTAATAAATCAACGCATGACCAGAAAACTCCTTTGATATATATTAGGGACTGTTTAGTACAAGGGATTTGGAGGGGAAGAGAAGAAAGGGAAAAAAAATTTTCAGTTGGATTTTAAAAAATTAGAGAAGTGGGGTTAAAAGAGTTTAATTAATTGTTTTACTCTTTTATTTTACTTCTTCTCTTCAAATTTTATAACTCCACTTCTCATAGATTTTTAAATCTAACTCAAAAAAATTTCTCACCCTCTCTAAATCTGTGATGCCAAATAGTTGCTTCAAAAATATTTTGTATGCATTTTATGGTGACGTTAGGTCTGCAGTTGGGGACCACAATGCATTGTTTTATTGGTGGAATTACTCCGACATCTCAACAGAAAGACTTAATTATTAAAAAAATCTTCATAACAGTTTAAGAACTTGCAATAGTAAATTTCAATATAAGAAATGATAACACTTCACACATTATTGAAATTTTTTGGTAATTAAGTCCCTTTGTTGGGAGCTAAGACTTTTTGAAACCTCAATAATTTTCCATTTTTTATGGTTGAAATCGGTAATATTCTTTTTGCTAGGTTGCTCTCTCTATTTTTTTGGTTAGCATGTGCTTGCTAGCCAGTGAAGTTTGAGAACCACATGATTATCGGACTTTAATATTTCTATTTATTTATTTGCCATGGAAATATCTACTGCATTCATTCATATGAAAGACAAAATACACAAGTTATTATCTTTACATGATAATCATACTATTACTAATACATCAAAATAATCAGACCCCCCTTTCTACCTCTTTAATCCGGTTCTCTTGGTCTAGACTTCAAGTTCTTCTCTAGTAATTCTCGTAACTGATCCGGGGACAACCCAATCATCTGGGCAATACCCACCAAGAGTAGCTTTAGCAGCCCAGTTAGCTACTAAATTTGCTTCCCTGGAAATCCATTTACATGAATGGTTTCTTATTAGTTTTCTTGATTCTTGAATATTTTTAAGTAGATTAATGCACACCTCCACTCATGGGGAGGATTGTCTTTCCTAACACAATTAATCAATAATTGGTTATCAAACTCAAAACAAATATCCGATAGATGGTTATCATGGGCAAACTTTAAAGAATTAAGAAGAGTAATAGCTTTGGCCATAAACACAGAATTTGCTTCTATAACATTAGCCTCCCCATCCAATAACCACACCCTTTTAAATCCCTTACCACAAAGGCAATTGCAGCTCTATTTTCCTCCTGGAAGAATGCATAGCCACAATTAATTTTTACCATATTACCTTTGGGCCTTTCTACTCCTTTTGCTCCTTTTTTTGAGGATGTTCCCTGTTAGTGCCCATAGTATCTTGATCGCTCCATCCATTTGCTTCCCAATATTCCTAGAGCAATTTACCTGCTTGAGAAGATATGAACAATGGATCAAGATTCTTCATTTTCAAATAAAAAAACCATTTCTTGATTTCCAAACCTGCCAGAGGGTTATTGCCATCAAAGCTTTTTGCCACTCATTGACATTAGGCTCACATAAACATGATGTCATCCATTGTTCCATATTTTTTATTGCTTCTGTGAATCTAAATGAGAGACTACTTCCAAACCATACTACCTGGGCCCATTTGCAATTGAGAAATAGATGCTCGACAATTACAGTCTTTGTAAAGCAAATTAAGCATCTATCTATAGTAGCACAATTCCTTTTACATAGGCTATGCATAGTGGGCAAGGCATTATTCATCATTCTGCAAAGAAAATTTATGACTTTGTATGTTAGTTTAAGATTCCAGATTTCCTTCCATATTTTTCTTGGAGCATTATTAGAAGAGGTTGGTATATTATCTTCTGTTTTTTAAGATATCTCTTCTAGCTACCTGATATCCCTCCTTGACTGAATATACACTCCTCTTTCCCCTAGTCCACACCCATTTATCCTCCCTTGCCCTTGGCCTCTATTATTATGTCATATATAGCCTTCTATTCAGCTTGTGAAATCTATCCTTCTATGGCTAGCAGATCCCATCCATTCCTCCTCACGAAATCATCAGCTACCTTTAAGTCTTGAAATAAATCATGAGGACACTGGGAGTACAACCTCTTCCTAGGTAATTCACTTAGCCAAGGATCATACCAGACTCTAGTTTCTCTTCCATTTCCTACACATTTAAACACATGATCCTCTAGAACCCTTCTCCCTTCCAAGATACTATACCACAATCAAGAAGCCCTTCTTCCCTTCTTTGCCTCCATAAAACTATCCCTAGGATAGTATTTTGCTTTTAAAATTCTAACCCACACCTGATTTCGATTTTTTAGAATTTGCCATCCTAGTTTAGCTAGGAGAGCCAAATTAAATGCCTCGAAATCCCTAACTCCCAGTCCCCCCTTTAATTTATGTCTTTTCATTTTTTCCATTGACACCCAGCAAACTTTCTTTTTTTTCCTCCTCACATTTCCACCTAAACCTAGATACCATACCATCCAGTCGCTGTAACACTTTTTTTAGGTAAAGGAAACATGACATTGAGTACATTGGTAAAGAATTTGCAACTGACTTTATCAATACCTCCCTTCTGGCTTTTGACAGAAAATTCTTTCTCCATCCCTGGACTCTTTTTCAATTCTATCAATCACAAAGTTGAGCACCTAGGCCTTTGATCTTCCTCATATTATAAGCAGTCCCAAATAATTTCCAGGGACATCTACTACTTGAATTTGAAATATATGACCAATCTCCTCTTACAGTAACTTTGAGAGTGTTTTTTGAGAAATACAAACAAGATTTGCTCACATTTATTACTTGTCTTGATGCCTTGCAGTAAGTATTGATCATATCTTTCAAACTCCTACAGTATCCTAAATATGCTCGAAGAAAAAAAAATCATCTGCAAAAAAAACTATGGGTAACCTCCGGACTGCCTCTCCCCAATGATATCTCCTTCAACCTCCCTTCTCTTTTTTCTTTTTCAATTAACTTAGATAAGACATTATTCACTAGAATAAAAAGATAAGGTGATTTGGATCACTCAGTCTTAACCCTCTTTGGGAATCCACCTGAGAAACTCTCTTCCCCCTAACATAACAAAGAACTAGATAGAATTCATGCACCATAATATGCTATCAACCCACGCCCTACAAAACCCTATTTTTAACATAGTGGCATAAAGAAAGTCACATTCTATTCTATCATAAGCCTTGTTCATGTCCAGTTTTAGTGCTACTTCACAATAGCCCTGCCTTTTTAATTTCATGTGATAGAACACTTCATGCACCACTACAACATTATCCTGTATTAATCTCCCAAGTACAAAGGCTCTTTGACTTTTCATCTATGATTTTGTCTAGTAATGGTTTTATTCTATTTGTCAATATTTTTGAAAATATTTTATATGAGAAATTACACAAACTTAGTGGCCTATAGTCATTTACTGATTCAAGGTAGTCAGTTTTTGGTATAAGTACTAAATCTATTTCATTGATCGCATTAAGTGGAAACCCATGTCTAAAGTACTCTTTCACAATCTCACATACCTAGATTCCAATTATGTCCCACACTTTCCAGTAAAATAGTCCAGTGAAGCCATCCGGGCCTAATGCCTTTTGCCTTTTGCCTTTTGAGTTGAAATACTACTTGCTTTTCCTCTTTATTGTTGATTTCCACTATTCAGATCTTGATTATCCTCATTGAAAACAACGTCTTCTACACAATCCAGCACTGGTGTAAGGTCTCTATCCCCTACTGAAGCAAAAAGGTTTGAATAGAAATTTGCAAAATGATCCCCAATTGCCTTATCCTCTTTTATCCGTTCATAATTGTTCCCCTTCACCCTTCTAATTTTGTTTCTGCACCTCTTTCTAATAGTTGTCATATGGAAAAACTTTGTATTCTTGTCACCACATTTTAGCCACTCAATTCTTGCCTTTTGAGCCCAAAATAACTCTTCTTGCTCCTATAGCTCGTCTATTCTTTTTTTCAATTAAGCAAATTCTCTTGCAATTATTTCAGACCACTCTGAACTTAAACATTTATGTACCTTTATCACTAGTTTATTGATCTGGCTATTATTATTTTTGAACTCCTTCTTTCCCCATTTAGCCAGCACCCCTCTTATCTTGTTCAGTTTGCCCATAAACTCTGATAAGTTTTCTCTGTGATTTTTGGATCCCCAGTTATCCTTGATTAGTTGAAGTATGTTTGGATCTTGCAACCATCTTGCATCAATTTTAAAGGTCAGAGGTGTTTTTTCTTCCCTATGTTCAAATTCAATTATAATTGAGCAATGGTCTGATCCTATTGCTTCTAACACTTGGTCTTGGCCTTTCTAAAACTGCATTAAGCAGGACACATTTTGAAATCTAACTACATTAATTTACAATTGATCATTGCGAGCATACTCTTCCCCCTTCCTTATCAGAAGCATACAAAAATATCATTAAAATCAATAAGGATTAGCCATGGAATCTCCTCCCTCGACTTCAACTTCTCTAGCTCATTCCACCACATATTTTTTTGTCTCATTTCAACTGGACCATACACCAGTGTTATATTTCCCATGTCTAACCCATTTAATCTGACTTCTTCAAGATGTATAATGAATATGCTAATACAACCTATTTGAAATTGGAGCCCTTCCTTCCACCAAATAGCCAATCCTCCTGATATACATATAGGCTCTTCATACCTCCAAAATCATACTTTAAATTTTTTCTAATTTTTTCTATCTTTCCTCTTCTCATCTTAGTCTCAGATAGGAATACCAAATTTGGTTTAAATTTACTACATTGGAACTTAAGATTACGAATTTCCAGGTAGTTTCCAAACCCTGACAGTTCTATCATAGGAAAATCATTGTTCCCTGGTGGCTGCATCTGGCCAGCCACCACGCCCTTGGTTATTTAGTTCGAATTCATCATCATCAGCCTCCTCCTCAATCCAATCTTCCTTAAATACATCAAACTTCCATACATTTTGAACATTAGAATTGTTATTTGGAATAGCGATTTCCTTACCTTTCTTCTTGGTCGATCCCTTCCCTTTGTATCTTTGCCTATATAAAAATCTAGATCATCTTTGGAGTTATACCCATAGCTTCTTAGTTGTTCCTCCTCCTCTAGTGTTTTTGTCTAGACGTTTTGAATGGGCAAATTGTGTCTAAGAATTCTGAAATTTTCTAATCTTAAATTTCATATTCCAAGCTTCAAAATGGACATATAATTTGTGTCATTTCGTCTTTTGTGCTGGGAGTAATGACTGTCTAAAATTTGGGATTAAAACTAGAATCTGTTTTGGAGCAATGGTGAATTTTGTGAAATTCTGTAAATGTGTGGTGATTTCTGGTAATGATTCATATTTTTTCTATGAAGAGGACTTAAATAGATTTCAATAGGCTTTTGGATCACCTCATTTTGAGTTTTTTAGAATTAGTTATGATTTTTCAAAGATGCTGAAAAATTCTGGCAGATTGGTCACTTATGCGAAAATTGAAGATTTTATGGCATAATGTAATATTGTAGAACTTTGAGGTTAGAAATTGGCCTTTCAGGTTAATTGACCACTTTAGCTCCTTAGTTGACTTGATTAAATGACCATAGTGATAATCAACCCAAGTATTACGAGTTATTAAAGAATTGGAATAATTAATAATTCGTCGTCCTTAATTTTGGTTTATAGGATTCATATTTGCCCTGTTCGTGATCCACCTGCGCCAAAGCACAATCGGAAAGAACAACGTAGTGACTCTTTCTCTTATACTGTGTGTAAAGCGTTGTATGTATGTTGTCATGCATTGTGATGCTTTGAGATACTGCTGCCATTACAGAGCAAGCTGTCACATTGAGCATAGAGATTATAGTGAAAGCTGTCGCAGTGAGCATAGAGATTACAGTAAAAGAAGTTGCATTGTGTATACAGCCGTTAGTGCTGTCATATGTGGCATGAGCCATGTATCATTGTGTTGCTGTTAAACGTGATCTTACATGCTGTGTGTTTATATACTGTATGAGTGATTTGTTAGTACTGGAATTCTGATGAATCTCTTTCTTTCCATTGACTAACCTTACAGACAGGTCAAGTGGCTCTAAGGAGAAACAGACGACTAGGAGCGGCTAGGACTGTGTAGGGATATTTAGTTTTGGATTGTTGGTTATCCATTTTGGATTTGAAATCACTGTATAGTTTTGGAATATAAATATTATTTTGGGATATAATTATGTAATCCCCAAAAAGGGAATCTTGCAAACCCTTAGTACACCTATTGAAACCCGGGGGTTACCGGGATTTTTGCTGTACACTCTGATATATATATGTATATATGAATGTGATTTAACTGTACAGGGTAATTATATTCAAAACTTGTATTTAAGACCAGGACAGGAAGAGAAATTTTTGAAAGAATTTATGAAAACCCTACCGTAAGGAAGGGATTGAATTAAGTTTAATTATTCGTCAGTCTCTAATCAATCTTAACTATGCGTTATTGTATTATAATTACGTTTATTAAGGTAGGGGTTACATTTTTGGTATCAGAACGTAATTCCTGGCAAGGGTAGAGTTTGCTAAGATAGCTCTCATAGTTCTTTGTCTTTGTGATAGAAGATAGTTATGATTGGTTATGGTATACACATCTATGCTTTGTGATTATGGATACATATGAGATTTGTGGACAATGTCTATACATTATTTGTGAAACTAATGTAATGAATGATTTGTAGAATGAAAAAGACAAAGGGTCATACTAGAGTACAACAAGTGGACCCAGAGGTGGAGGTAGTCAATGACAATCCACCAGATCTTATGTAAGAGTTAATAGGTCTAATAAAGGATCAGCGAGACATGATCACTGAGCTAAGAGAAGAGCTTAGAATTGAAAGAGGCAAACATAAAGAAGATCGGGTTTCATCCACCTAGTAGGAGACCCAAGAAGAGACTCGTCACGAGGAAACTGCTGAAAGGTCAGCAAGACTGCTAGAATCCCCACCTTATAATGTTTTGAATCAAGAATCACATATAGTGCTAGCTAGAGAGGAAAGGGATCTTCAGTTTTGGGTATCTAAATTCTGCAAACACCTACCTCCAGTATTCAGAGGTAGATTTGATCCTTAGGCAGCCAAAGACTGGTTGAATCAGTTTGAGAAGATCTTTGAGGTTCTTGAGTGCCTATCTGAGGTGAAGGCACGTCTGGCTATCTATAAGCTCAGGGGTGATGCAGACATTGGTGGCAGAATATCACCCTAACACTGAAGAGTCAAAATTTTCCATTGAACAAGGATCTGTTTCAACAATAATTTAATGAAAAATATTTTCCCAAGTCAGTGCGGCTAGAGAAGAAAACATAATTCCTGTCTATCAAGTAAGGGGACATAGAAACTTTTGATGATTATCTGTCCTGTTTCATCCGCCTGTCCTGGTATTTCTCTTATCTTTGGAGGACGGATGATGAGGAATGGAGCTTGGATATGCTCATACGTGGGCTGAGGAGAGAATTGATAAAGTAGTTAGCCACCCACTTATTCACTGAGTTAAACAAAGCGGTGGAGGAATATAGAATCACCGAGAACAACATGTAAGATTTGTATCCTGCCAAAGCTACCAGCAACCATAGTGAACCCAGTAAGGGTAATACTTCCCAGAAGCAGAAGAGTGAAGGATCTTCTTCGTCCAAGGGCAGTGGTAAAAAGCCCTATCAATCTAGGAATCAAGATCAGCAGAGAACTCCTACTTTGTGGAGATGCCCTCATTGCAACGAGCCACATCATGACAGGACTTGTGAGGGTCACGTGATATGCTTTAACTATAAGCATGTTGGGCATACTTTTATTGAATGTAAATAACCACGGCTAGAGTAGAGACTGAGGACTCAAGGGAGAGCATTCGCCATGACACACAAGGAATATAGTTTTAAATGGTAACTTGTTACAAGCATTATTTGATTTGGGTGCAAGTTACTCTTTCATTGCTTATGATTTTGTAAAATGTCAGGGCATGCATGTGCATAAGTTACCATTTGATCTGATTGTGTCGACCTCGATGGGTATTAAAGCCTTGACCACTGAAGTGTGTTTAAACTGTGTCATAACTGTGGAAGGGCTTGAGTCTACTATGGATTTTATTTGTCTACCGATCTATCAATTAGAAGTTATTTTAGGTTTTTATTGGTTAACGATAAATAATGTGTTGCTTGATTGTTGGAACAAGAGGATAGTATATCCTGCTTTGTGGCTTGTCGATGATGTGAATGTAGTATGAATTTTCTTTTGACTGCCAAAGCTGAGAAATATCTAGAAAAGATATGCCAGGGGTATATGGTGTTCTTTTCTATACAAGGAGAGACTGGAGAAACTTTGAGTAATATACTCGTGGGAAATGAATTCCCTGAGGTATTTCCGCATGATCTTAGTGGATTGTCTTCAGAAAGGGAAGTTTAGTTCCTAATTGAGATTGTGCATGGAGCTGGTTCTATACCAAAGGACCTGATGGCGGAGTTAAAGAAGCAGATTGAGGATTTTCTTGAAAAAGGGTTCATTAGACCCAGTATGTCGCCTTGGGGAGCTCCAGTGTTATTTGTCAAAGAGAAAGACAGGAGTCTTCATTTCTATGTGGATTATAAGGAATTGAATAAGACTACCGTCAAGAATAAGTACCCTCTCCCTAGAATCGATGACCTTTTAGATCAACTATCTGGTTCGTGTGTGTTTTCAAAGGTTGATCTAAGGTCGGGTTATCATCAGCTGTGAGTTAAAGAAGATGTTCCGAAGACTGCTTTTCGGACTAGGTATGGACATTATGAATTTCTAGTGATGCCATTTGGGCTAACAAATGCACCTACGGTATTCATGGACTACATGAACCGTGTCTTTCGACAGTATTTGGATCAATTTGTTGTTGTGTTCATCGATGATATTCTGATTTACTCTAAGAGTAATGAGCATCATTTGAGGATTGTGTTGAATACGTTGCGTGAGAAGCATCTTTATGCCAAACTAAGTAAGTGTGAGTTCTAGCTTTTAGAAGTAATTCCTAGGCCATGTTATCTAGTGAGAAGGGGTTTCTAGGGATCCAAGTAAAGTAGAAGCAGTACTGGACTGGAAGAGGCCAAAACGGTCACTGAGATACGTAGTTTTCTAGGTCTTGCTGGTTACTACCAGAGATTCATTCAAAATTTCTCATGTATTGCCTTGCCGATGACCAAGCTCACGAGGAAGGATTAGCCATTTATGTAGGATGAACATTGTAAAAATTGCTTTATGGAGCTGAAGAAGAGGTTGACTATGGCACCTGTATTGATTATACCTGATCCCAACTTGACCTAAGTTGTGTATAGTGATGTGAGTAGGCAAGGGTTAGGGTATGTCCTTATGCAGCAGGGATGTATGGTGGCCTATGCATCTCGACAGCTTAAACCTCATGAAATGAACAATCCCACTTATGATCTGGAGCTTGCGGCCATTGTGTTTGCTTTAAAGATTTGGCGGCATTATTTGTATGGTGTGACGGTAGAAATATACTGCAACCATAAAAGTCTCAAGTATTTGTATAACCAGAAAGAATTGAATATGAGACAATGTCATTGGATGGAGTTGCTTAAGAACTACAGCCTGGAAATTAAATATCATTTGGGTAAGGCAAATGTAGTCATGGATGCTCTTAGTTGAAAGACGGTGCTTGTGGCAGCAATAATGATATAAGAGGGGAAGTTGATAAAGAATTTTTGAGATATGAATTTGTCAAACCATATTATCTGTGCCAACTACACGGTTTCTTAAAGGGAAAGTGATTTAAGAGCTGAGATTGAAGAAGCTCAGAGGCAAGATGGTTGGATACATCATAATCTGGCTAAAATTGAAGGGGGAGAAGCTCAGGGCTATGATTTGTAGCCTAGTGGACTAGTTCGCTATCAGAAGAGAATTTGTGTTCCACTTAAGGCAGAGTTGAGACAGAAGATCTTAGATGAGGCACATAAAAGCCGGTACACTCTTCATCTTGGTATGAACAAAATGTATCATAACTTGAAATCTGTGTATTGGTGGCCGGGATTGAAGAGTGATGTGACAAAATATATGGTGCGGTGTCTTACATGCCAAAGGGTAAAGATCAAGCACCAGAGACTGCCGGGTCTACTGTAGAGTGCTGAGATTCTGGAATAGAAATGGGAAAGTGTGACCATGGACCTTGTTGTGGGATTGCCCAGGGTCAAGAACTATGATGCAATATGGGTAATAGTTGATCGGTTAACGAAGTCGGCACACTTCATACCGATCAATGCTGGTTATTCTCTGGACAAACTAGCAGTAATATACATTCGGGATATTATGAAGCTCTATAGCATACCGAAGAATATCATTTCAGACCGAGATCCCTGGTTCACTTCTAGATTTTGGAGGGCGTTGCATGAAGCCCTAGGAACTCAATTGAGATTCAATACAACCTATCATCCTTAGATAGATGGACAGCCAGAGAGGACAATTCAGACACTGGAGGATATGTTACAAGCTTGTGTCCTCGACTTCAAAGGGAATTGGTATTACTTTCTTCTACTTGCTGAGTTCGCCTATAACAATAGCTATCATGCGAGCATTCAGATGGCGCCGTATGAAGCCTTGTATAGGAGGAAGTGCCAATTACCTTTGTGCTTGAATGAATTATCTGAGATGAAGCTGTATAGGCCAGAGCTTATTGATCAAACCTCAGCACAAATTCGTACCATTCATAAAAGGCTTCTTGCAGCACAGAGTCGACAGAAAAGCTCTGCTAACAAGAGGATACGGTCTCTAGAGTTTGAGGTTGGTGACCACATCTTTCTGAGAGTATCACCAATCACTGGTATCAGGAAAGCTATCAAGCGGAAGAAACTAAGCCCAAGGTATATAGTTCCTTTTGAAATTCTTGAGAGGATTGGGCTTATTGCCTATCAGGTAGCCCTACCCCCAAACTTGAGCAGGCTCCACAATGTGTTTCACATTTCCCAACTGAAGAAATACCAACCTGATCCATCTCACATTATTGAGTATGAAGAAGTCGAATTACAAGACAACTTCACATATACGGTGGAGCTAGAGCAGATAATTGATCGAGAAGAACGACAGCTCAGACACTGAAGCATTCCATATGTGAAGGTGATCTAGAGGGGAATGACCCAGAGAGAAGCAACTTGGGAAGCATAAGCGGATATGTAAAGACGGTATTCGGAGTTTATGGCTCAAGTTATGTAACAAATTTTGAGGGTGAAATTTATTGTACGAGGGGAGAATTGCAATATTTCAAAATACATCCAAATGCTAAATGTAATAGACAGTGAAATAAAAGGATTAATGGAACATTAAATTAATATTGCCATAATCAAGGGCAAAAGAGACTATTGCTACTTGATCTTGAGGTCAAATTTGGAAACCAAAATGAAGGGTCAAGATTTGATCTTGAAAAGCAAATGTAATCATGAGAATGAAAAGCAAAAATTTACTCCTCCTCTCACCTTGTCAAACGTCCAAAAATGTAAAATAGAAAGAAGGGAAAAGTTGGTCAAAATATCCAACCACATTAAGGAAAAACAAGGTCAAGCTTGAACCTATAGACATGAGATTACATGGTCAACATATTTCCTCTTCAATTTTGTCTAGGATCCAAAGAAAAGAGGAAGAGGATAGGCAATTTAAGTGCCAAATCCATTGAATAAGTCAAAAAGAAAAAGGAAGGAAAAGAAGAAGAACAAGCCAACATGTTTTCATTCTTGGTCAATAATTGTGGCTAGCCATAAAAGAGAAAAGAAGAGAGGATTTAACCAATATACTTCCTCACTCTTGGCACATTTAGACGTTCAATACAAGAGCAATGAGAATACTTAATGAAAGGAAAAAAAACTCAAGTTGAATTGTTACAAATATTTGACCAAGGTGAATCAATTTTGACCACAACTTTTTACCACCTTTGGACCACAATTTCGCCTACCTCTTTAAGTGATAAGGGAAAGGAAAATCTGATCATTTATCACACACACTCTCTCTCTCTCTTTCCATCTTCAAGTCGATTTGCAGCCGCCCAAAATGTAGAGCAAGAAAAGCAAGGTTTCAAGGTGAGTTTGATCTTGATTTTTCACCTCCTTAACCTCATCTATGACTCAAGTGACCTTCATGAAACTTGTTCCTATCTTCCTTAGCTTCATTTCTATGTTTTTGTTTTTGAAGAAGAGGAGTTTTCAGCCACCTTGCAAGAACAAAAGTTGAGGAATCAAGAAAAGAACACAAGAAGAAGCAAGAGGTGAGTAAGAGCATTATGTTGATATATATGATGCTTTAACTGACTGAGTTGTGGTGGCCTATTGTGATAGCCCTAATTTCAATTTTTAGGGTATATTAGGGATCATGAATCTTTCATCCTATGTATGTGCTTATATGTTGGTTTGGAGGCAAATGTGCTAAGTTTAGTGATTAGATAGTGAAGTAGTTGTTTGTATTGAAATACCCTAAAATTTTGCCAAAATAGGACATGGGGAATGAGTGGGAATTTGTTCATTTTGATGTTAACATTGTGTTCCACAGAAAAAATTGTGTGGGAAATGGGAATAGGTTTGGTTGTTGACTTTGGAGCCATTGGACACTTTAGTTGAAAATTGGAAAAACTGTCAAGTGAAACTCTGTAGAAGGCAGTCAGGTTGTCTGGACGTTTTGAATGGACAAATTGTGTCTAAAAATTCTGAAATCTTCTGATCTTAAATTTCATATTCCAAGCTTCAAAATGGACAAATAATTTGTGTCATTTCGTCTTTTGTACTGGGAGTAATGACTGTCTAAAATTTGGGATTAAAACTAGAATCTGTTTTGTAGCAGTGGTGAATTTTGTGAAATTCTGTAAATGTGTGGTGATTTCTGGTAATGATTTATATTTTTTTTATGAAGAGGACTTAAATAGATTTCAATAGGCTTTGGGATCACATCATTTTGAGTTTTTTTAGAATTAATTATGATTTTTCAAAGATGCTGAAAAATTCTGGCAGATTGGTCACTTATGCGAAAATTGAAGATTTTATGGCATAATGTAATATTGTGGAACTTTGAGGTTAGAAATTGGCCTTTCAGGTTAATTGACCACTTTAGCTCCTTAGTTGACTTGATTAAATGACCATAGTAATAATCAACCCAAGTATTACGAGTTATTAAATAATTGGAATAATTAATAATTCGTCGTCCTTAATTTTGGTTTATAGGATTCATATTTGCCCTGTTCATGATCCACCTACGTTAAAGCACAATCGGAAAGAACAAGGTAGTGACTCTTTCTCTTATACTATGTGTAAAGCATTGTATGTATGTTGTCATGCATTGTGATGCTTTGAGATATTGCTGCCATTATAGCGAAAGCTGTCGCATTGAGCATAGAGATTACAGCGAAAGCTGTTGCGTGGTGTATACAGCCGTGAGTGCTATCGTATGTGGCGTGAGCCATGTATCATTGTGTTGCTACTAAACGTGATCTTACATGCTGTGTGTTTATATACTTTATAAGTGATTTGTTACTACTGGAATTCTCTTGAATTTCATTCTTTCCATTGATTAGCCTTACAGATAGGGAAAGTGTATCCAAGGACTAACGAACGACTAGGAGCGGCTAGGACCGTGTAGGGATATTTAGTTTTGGATTGTTGGTTATCCATTTTGGATTTGGAATCACTGTATAGTTTTAGAATGTAAATATTATTTTGGGATATAATTATGTAATCCCCAAAAAGGAAATCTTGTAAACCCTTAGTACACCTACATGAAACCTGGGGGTTGTCGGGATTTTTACTGTACACTCTGATATGTATATGTGAATGTGATTTAAGTGCATAGGGTAATTATATTCAAAACTTGTATTTGAGACCAGGATAGGAAGAAAATTTTTTGAAAGAATTTGTGAAAACCCTACGTAAGGAAGGGATTGAATTAAGTTTAATTATCTGTTGGTCTCCAATTAATCTTAACTATGCATTATCGAATTATAATTACGCTTATTAAGGCAGAGGGTTACAGACCCCACCTGACAACTCCCTTCCCTTAGTGTTTAATGAATCAGGCAGGCAAGGCAATGATTCCTCTTCCATCCATGTGGCCCTCTTGAACTCTCCCATGTCTCTTCTGTGACACATATCAGTCTTGAACTTGTCATCCCGCCTAAATTATTTTTGGTTCCACCATGTATCTCCTTATTCTCTAGTTGTTCTTGGCAACTCCGATTAGACTGAGTTAGCGCCGGCATTCAGATAGCCTAGGTACATAAACTAGCATCATATCCCTTCATAGTACTGTTAACCATGAACTCCACGGCCTCCTCCTTACAATTTTTGCTCTCATGGCCTAACTTTCCATAGTTAAAACATAATCTCACTAGCTTCTCATATTTAATTTGGATCCAAACATTTTCCAGTTCATCATCCGGGTGAGGTGCCAAAAAACCCGGAACTAACGATTTCTCAATATCCGGCTCCACTCTATCTCTTCTGGAGCTTCTATTCAAGAAACGTCAATCTTTCGGGTTCTCTATTTCTATAACATTCCCTACTAGACTCGCCATCAAGATGATATTTGATTCCATCCAGCCCACCCATGGTAGTTGTGAAACTAGACCCAAAACACACAAGTGTTTATCTGTATCTCATTATCACTTAAGAATGGTCTTCGCTTCTGTAGACTTAGCATATAATTCCTTACAACCCATGGGTTTTCCTTTAGAATCCTATTTGCTTCCGTTGCTTCATTGAAACTGAAACGGAATAAGTTAAATCCTATTATTTTCACATCCAGTTCATAACACGCCTTCCACGCCGCCCTAACTGTATCTCGAACAGTACTCAGGCCCACTCTCGTTTTCGAAATGACTTTCCTAATCAGCGTGTGACCTTCCTCTGTTCCTTCTTCCTTCTTTTTCCATTGAAGTTTTATATCAAGTCGAGCCTTGTCCATTTGTCATTCACTCTTTGTTTTATTCCTCCAATTCAGATATAGTCGGACACACTCATAGCACCTCCGGCTGATAGCGCCACATAGGTGAATATCAAGGGAAAAACCCTAGCAGTTTCTCACTTGGAGAAAACTTTTTTTCTTACCCTTCTTCCACTTTCCACTAATATTGCTAGTTATTAGACGTGGGTATTGAAGCAGAGGGACCATTTTAATTACAAAATTATGAAGTACCCCCTTAAATCATTAGTATAAGACATATTTACCTAATTTGATTAAATTAAGGGAATTAGTTAAATTAGTTAATTGACATGTATTTTTTTAAAATACTCTAATCATCTTCCTTAATTCCTACATTTTCTTTTCTCCTTGATTGCTGTTGAGTGAGCAACAATAGGGGTAAATTAAGAAAAAATTGACAAAAATAAAAAATATGTCTTATATTTAAGACTAAAATCAACTATCTAAATTTGTCTAAGATTAAAGGCCAGAAGATTAAAATCTAAGCCATTTATTGTGGACTTGACTATTTAAACTTACAATGGAAAAAATTCATACATAAAGTGTACCCTTTCTTTTCTAAATACTGGACTTCGTTTATTGTACAATTTGCAATATAAAATGGTCTTACATTAAGGATAAGATGTAATATTATATATATATATATATATACACATATGATTGCATTAGTCACACATTTGGAGAATTATAGGGGTGTTGAACGTTTTCTCTCGTCCCAGTCAACATTCTCATCTTCCCATCCCGATCCTGAGCAAATCGGGATAGGAAAAATTATTTGGGATCAGGAATGGGACTTCCCGATTCCAAAATATATATACACATTTTTTAAATATCCAAGACGGCAAGACCAAATATAAAAGAAATGTGAAAATCCCTAACACCCTTAAAGTAATATATATTTTTTTAGTTTATTTAGTTAATTTTATTTATTATTATTTAATTTATTATTTATTAAATAATTCTAATTTTTTGTTATTGTCCTTCTACTTTTTGCAACTGAATTGACAACTTCAAGAATATCACATGAAGAGCAAGCACTAAACAACTAATCAAATGGCGCTATTTTGATTTCCAAAATAAGAACAATTATTAGTTTTCTTGTTCTTTCATTTGGTACCAAATAGATTCAGTCATTCAGGCCTACAATGAAATCCATAGTTCCATTTTATTCACTTTAAATATTTGTATTGGACTAATTTGGTATAATATGATATTGGACAAATTATATATTTATATTAAACTAAATGAAATATAACAAAAAACTCAATACATGGAATTTTTTTTTTTAAAAAAGAGAGGGATTCTGATCCTGGGAATTTCTTATCTCGACAAGATAGGAAATTCTCGGGCTCGAGAATGAAAATCATTCTTAAACTCTTCTCAGGATCGGGAATGGGATTTTCCAATCTCGTCCCGTCTCAAGAACATCCCTAGAGAATTGTCTTAAAAGAGGTGTTTTATAAGGTCTTAAGTTCCCCAATTCCAACAAATAGCATTTGGGATGTGGAACTTGTAATGTTTACAAAGGACAGACATTTCAATATATATTATCATCCTATTTTCTTGTGTTTATTTATCTCATTATTAATTCTCAGAGGTATCTTTAATTAATATATTGTGTTAAAATGAATAGAATCTGGGCATCATAGTATGGGGTCCAATTGTTTCACACGTGTTATTATTCTTTTAATTGTCAAAGAATATCACTTGTCCCACTTCTATTCCTGTTGACTACCATATAGGTAGACTTTAAACAGTTTCTTATCTTCTAGATGAAATTTGTAATATGTCATATTACGCAAAATATGATTATATGTTTTTAAATTTTTAAAATTTAAACACCTATTGGGAAAATGCATTATTGTTTGATATTAAACAAAACACCCCACCCCCAATACGTTATTAAGTTTATTCAAAGTTTAATGTATTCACATATATAATTGGTGTTAATTATTGCTTAAGGTAATATACTTCATCTCACTAAATTTCCATATCTATTGAGATAATACATTATTTTTTTCAATGAAGGTGACTTATTTAAGAGACTGAATAATTAATAAATTTTAAAAATGATAAATAATGAAATTTATGTGTTATATGAAAAATAAATTCGAGAATAAAATCGTTAACAAAATAAACGAAAAACCAGATAAAGGCATGAAACCTGGAAAAATCCGAAATTATTAATACCGGTACTATTCATATATAAGTTATTTCACTTCTTATAATATGTAATTATACATGTATATTTACTAATGCAAAGACTAAAAATTGAATCGTGCACGAGAAAATATCTATACTATTACTGATCGAGCAAATAAAATTCTCGTCGGCCCCTTTTTTTCTTTATTTTTTCAACAAAGCTTAATCAAAGTCGGCCAAAAAAAAAAAACAAAGCTTAATCAAAGACGTCCCAAATTCCTATACTGTGAGGAAGTTATTGCAATTTAATTTGTTGTCTCCTTTTTCCCTTATTATTCACCTCACCATTTCTAAATATAAGAATTAGTTAATTAATTTTACAGATATTAAAAAGTAAATTAAATTATTTATTTGTAAAAAATTGTGTGTAGCCCCTAAAATACTTTTCTTAATCATTTGCTTTGAAATGACCCTTTAATGAATATTCATTTGATATGTGCAGTGGATAGGAATAATTTAAAAAAAAATTATAAATTTGGTAGATAAAGTGGATTAGGTTTATTAAAGTAAATCTCTTAACTATCCCATATGTTTAGGATGGACGCAAGTGCCTAATTGTGGAACTCTCATTTTTTTTATCTATAAAAATTTTTAAGAAAAATAAAGATGCTCAATTTGTATGAATATAAGAATTTGTGATGTACCTCGGCAGAAAAAAAAAATTGTGAGGATTATCACAGAAACACGGTGAAAATATCACATTCTCCAAAGAATATATTTAAAAGAACAAAAATCAACAAAGCAATAAAATAATAATTATATAAAAAAGATTAAATACGAAGACACTGGCGAGATTTTTGGTCCAATTGTTTCAGACATGTGTTATTATTATACTCTTGATTGTCAAAGAATATCACTGTCCCACTTTTATTCCCGTTGACTAACAAGTAGCTAGACTTGAAACAGTTTCTTTATCTTCTAGATGAAATTTGTAATATGACATACATATTACGCAACATTGGATTATATGTTTTAAGTTTTTAAAATTTAAATACCTATTGAGAAAATGCATTATTTTTCGATATTAAACAAGACGCTCCAAACCCCCCCCCCCCATAAAAAATAAGTTATTAAATTTATCTTAATTAATTTGATGTATTCACATGTCTAATCGGTGTTAATTCTTGCTTAAGGAAACATATTTCATCTCACCAAATTTAAATATCTATTGAGAAAATGAATTATTATTTTTTGAATGAAAGTCACCTATTTAAGAGACTGAAAAATTATAAATCATAAATAATGAAATTTATGTATTATATGAGAAATAAATGTGAGAATCGTTAACAAAACAAATGAAAAACGATATAAAGGCATGAAATCTTAAAGAAAACGAATTATTAATTCTCGTATAATTCATATATAAGTTATTTGACTTCTTATTATATATTTATATATACAGTAATAGTATTAATATTTTCTCTCCCATGATTTAACTTTTCTTCACCTTAAAAAATGTTAAATAGTGTAAAGCAAAATATTAACACTATAATTGAGCGAATAAAATTCTCGCCTGTCCCATTTTTCTTTAATTGTTTTAATCAAAGCTTATAATAGACATCTCAAAGAGATCCCAAAATCCTACTGTGATGAAGTTATCGCAATTTTTTGTCTCCTTTTCACCTTTTTATTTGTTTTTTTGTTGTAAATATTGGGTGCCCGCTAAAAGAAGAAGTCTCACATAATTTAAGATTCTGAATGTTCCAGTGTATAATAAAATATGAGTTTGAGTCAATCAAAGTGCTAATAAGAGGGGTCCTTCAACTAATTGTTGGAGATGACCGTTGAAGCTCTCACTGCTACAAACAGGGTTTTTAATGTCCCTATTTTAACACTTTTAACGTCCAAATATAGAGGGACGTCTATATGAGGGGTGTAGTATATTTTAAAAAAGACGTCCCTAAAAAAAATGGAGGTTTAAAGTGGGACTTTAGACATCCCAAATTTAAAAAATAGAGGTCTGAAGTGGGACTTTAGAAGTCCCAATTTTGAAAAAGGGACGTCTAAAATGAAGACTTTAGACCTCCCAAATGGAAAAAAGGGACGTTTAAAGTCATTGTGTAGGGACTTTAAACGTCACTTTTTAAAATAGGGCCGTTTAAAATCTCCACTTTAGACGTCACTTTTTTTAAAAAGTGATGTCTAAAGTCATTTGAATTTCAAATTTCTTGTAGATGCTGAGGTCATCAATTACGGAAGCAAACACAAGTTTCAGACGAGAATCCTCTGTAATAGTTTTATTGAACACAAATGCTAGCTTTCTTCATTCTCTTTTTGGATCCGGAATTTCCTTCTCTAGCATCACCACACTTCCACCACTTTACTAGCTTTGTTCAAACTTCTTTTAGTCAAACTTTAGAATTTAAAAATCCATTTTTTTAATCTTGAGATGCACTGTACTAGATTTGATTATGAAAAAAGAGAAGAAATTATAAATAATAATAATAATAATAATAAACAAATAATCATGTTAGATTTGAGAAGTGATAAATAGAGAGTTACCGTTGCAGATAGGAGCACCAAAGGGCATGATGAGAAGGGGGAGGATGACGAGAACACCAAAGGAAGAAGCCATTTGAATCTATAGAACATGGGTCTCTCTCTGCAACTCTCAAAGAAATTGAAAAATGTTGTGGGGGGGGGGGAGAGAGGAAAGCGTTCCTTATGTTTAATTTAAGGGATAGGCGTCCTTTATATTTAATGCAACTTGTAAGTAAATTTTCAAATTACTTTAGATGTCTCAAATTGAAAAAGGGACATCTAAAGTCCCACTTTAGACCTCCCAAATTCAATTTGGAACGTCTAAAGTAAAAAAAAAATTAAAATTAAAATTTTTTTTCAATTCAATTTAGGACGTTTAAAGTGAAAAAATTTTTTAATTAAAACATTTTTTCACTTTAGACATCCCAAATTCAGACTTTAGACGCCTAAATTGAATTTGGGACATCTAAAGTGAAAACAAAATTGAAATTAAAAATTTTTTCACTTTAGTCGTCCCAAATTTCTAAAGTAAATAAAAAAATTAAAAGAAATTTCACTTTAGATGTCCCAAATTAAAAAAGGATGTCTAAAGGGTGTCTTTAGACGTCCCAATTTGCATTTGGGACGCCTAAAGCTACCTAGTTCCCACCCAAAATTATAAAAATGTCACCGTCTATATTTTAGATGTCCCTATTTTAAAAAGGGAAGTCCTTTAGGGTGGCAGAATCTATATTCTGTAGTAGTGTCCAATGTATTTTAATTACCATGTTTTAATGATATTTATATGGTTTTATTACATTAAATCATTATTAAACCTTGTTTTGTTGTTGTTATTTTAGTTGTCATTAAAACATCTTGAGTGGTAATTATGGCTGCTCAATGATCACATGTTCTCTGCCTATAAAAAGCATGTTTAGTGCATGGTTAGTGTGCTAAGGTCAGATGACACTAACATCGAGCTCCCCTCTTCTTTCTTCTTTTGAGTTATACTGTCATCTTGCTTTTGGAATGAAGGGTTTGTTTTATCATAGGGAATACCGCTTCTTGATTTACTAGGGGGATTGCGGAATATCTCCTAAGAATAATGTCTTTAGACATGACTTGAATTGTTCTTTTATTGTGTTTCTATAGGTGCTCCTGCCAACAATTTGTATGGTATTAGGTGATGACACCAACAATCTTAAAAAATATTACCTGCTATTTTATAAATTCAATGAAAATTATTCTTGGTAGGAAACATATTTCAAATTCCGTTGCTTATAATTGTTTTTGATCTAACATTACTCATGCGAGGACCTTGGATGAATTACCATTAGCTAAAGATAATTTAGCACACTCTCTATTTGATGATTACCGTGATGATCGATGTGAACAAATATTAATTAAAAAAATGGTGCGTATTTGTGAATTATTGGCTATTGATATACTTCCTCATGGGTATTCTTTGAAATTATTTATATCATTTACTCAATTATGGATCTATGGCCCATAGGCGTTGAGGTAATTATTAACCATATTTTTCTTTGAGAAAAGGAAGCAACTACTTACTACTCATAATTCTTCTTTGGCTGCGCGCGGGGGAGAGAGTGAGAGAGAGGGAGATGATTTTTTAAACAAAGCATCATTGTTCGCCATAGATTGAGGCAATCCTCAACAAAGAAAGGTTATAGGGGTTGAGGAAAAAATTGAGGTATTATTATATTATTTATGCTTGTGATTTATTTCGTATTATTGGTGAATTTTTGGAGGTTTTATTGTTTTAGTTATCAAACATAATAGGTTTTAACAATTTTTAACTTCATAATTTCTCAGCGTTCTCTTTTCAAGATCAAATTATATATGATTTCAAATGTTTTGGTGGCTGACAGATTATTATAATCTATTTTCGTCAATAATTGCAGTTTGTAATATAATGGTGTGTACTACGATTAAAAGTGTTGTAATGGATGAGAAGCATTACAAATATAAACACTTGGCAGATTCTTGACAGCATTTAAAAAAAAAAAAACACACACACACACACACGCGCACACATAAACAATATTTTATTGGGAATATTGTGTAACGAGTTTGTTTGTTTTTTGTTTTTGGGGGAAATGTTATTTTATTAGTATATAAATGTGAGACCATTTTGAAGCTAGAGCGACGGCTGGCTCTGGTAATGGTTAATCCGTGAGATCAGGTAAATCAAAATAATTTGTTTAGTGGGCTTACTTCTAGTGGTTTTGGCACTGTTGAAGGAAAAATTCTAATTTAATTAAAATGGAAGGGATCATACGGTGAGATTCTAATTTAATTAGAATTTAAATTAGAATTGTTGTTGAAAAGTTGCTAAATATAATTTGAGATATTTGAAAGTGTGGAGGTGCCTAACATGCAGGATATATTGATGAGGACTTTCTTTGTTAGCCTTGCGGTACATAATAGAAAATTAACTAAGAATTGTGTATAGGTAAATTTAGAATCGGTCTCTCTTCTAAAGGAGTCTTTTATTAATTTATAGGTAATCTAAATGCCATGAAAATGCAATAAGAACAAGGGGAAATTGGTTTTTGGGGTTTTGTTTTTCAAATAAATAACTAAAAAGTAATGCAATTTAATTAAATGATAAACTATTGTTTTTGGTAATTTTATAAAAAGGTGAATGAGTGAATGGGGATTTGGAAAATATAAATGATGAATGCTCTTAGTAATGAAGAAATGACTATTCTTGTTCAAAAAGATATTGGGAATTAAAATTTCATTAAATCTTAAGAAAAACTTCAAGATAAAATTTGAGTCCAATATTTCCAATTAATAGTAATCCTAACAAACATAGCTAACAACTATCTCTTGAGATATTGTTTAAAACCATTTAATTTGTAATTGAAATTGGAATGATGCAACATTAGTTTTCTTGAATTTGAGTGCTAAATTGCCCCTCAAAAATACAAATAAACTAGATAATAAAATGCTAATTAACATAATCTCATCCCAACTACAAAGAATTTCAAACATATATAATCTTCACATTACAAAATCCAATCTCAATTACAAATAGCAAACCAACAAAGACAATTAACGTCAATCTCAGTTCCATAATCATATACAATAATTTCTAAAACTAAGAAATATAAATATAGAACTCTAGACCAAAGGAATAATAGAAAAACTCCCATATATAGTCCATTAAGCTCAAGCACGAATCCTCATCATCAAGCAAAGTTCTTAGCTACACATAGTTATTGGAGAACCACATTAGCTTCACAAACCAAACAACCATGGAAGATGAAGGAAACACCGAATCTGGAAAGAAATGAGAGAGAAGACAAAGTTGGAGGTGGTGGTTTGAGTAGGGAAAAACTCCGGTGGTAGTCTCTGACAATGGTGAAGGTGACAGGAGAAGAAGAGGATGACAGTGGAGAAGAAGAGAGATAACATCAGAGAAGGTGGAGTGAGAATGGAGAACTATTTTGGTGAAGTTGGTTGGTTTGAGATGGTGAGATCAACAGAGGGAGTGAGAAAGAAGCTTGCCAGCGGTGGTCTAAGTAGAGGAAAAATGCTGTAATGGTAGAGAGGGTGAAAGAGATGCACTACAAAAAAAAAAGATAATTCGTAGCAGTGCATTTGTAGTGGTTAAAATAAACCACTACAAATATTAGAATTTGTAGCGGTTTTAAGCAACACTGCTACAAATTTGCAACGGTATGCTTCACGTTAAGTGGCGCATGGGTTAGGGAACGCGATTTGTAGCAGTTTACAAGACATAACCGCTATAAATTTTGACACAAAACTCGCGCCAAATTTGTCGCGGTTATTTTGTAGCAGTTAGTCTATATTAACTACTACAAATGTGGCACCAACTTAGCACGAAGCTAGAGCAACTATTGTGGTGGTTCTTTTGTAACAGTTTTCACTATAGTAACCGCTATGGAATTTAGAAGCCGCCTTTTTATAACGGTTACGGAGAACCGCTACAAAATTTAACTCATATTTGTAGTGGTTACAGTGTATAACCGCTACAGAATGCATTTAAAATAAATATTTATTAAAAAAAAATAAATAAAACATTTGTAGTGGTTTATATATAAAAATCGCTACAAAATATAAATATTTGTAGCGGTTAAATGGATGAAACCGCTACAAAGTGATATGTAACTTTATAGCGGTTTGACAAATAAAACCGGTATAAATTGAACATTTGAAATTTGAAAAATTTTAATTCTTGCCAACGGTTATGAATATTTGTAGCGATTTCTCAATACTAACCGCTAGAAAGTGTTCATTTAAAATTTGAATAATTTAATTCCCGCCAACAATTATGAACATTTGTAGCGGTTTTTTTTCACATAACTACTACAAAGTGTTGCAAATTGAAAATTTGAATTTCAAATGCTGTCAATGTTGGCAAAAATTTGTAGCAGTTTTTATTGTATAACCGCTACAAAATGCATTTGAAATAAATATTTATAAAAAAAATAAATAAAAAAAGAATTTGTAACGGTTTTACAAACAAAACCGCTACATATTGAACATTTGAAATTTAAAATATTTTATAAAAAAAATTCAGACAAATATTTGTGGGGGTTATGAAACTGCTACAAAATCAAATAAAACCACTATAAGTGTGAAATATTTTTATAAAAAAAAAATCAGATTAATATTTGTAGGGGTTATAAAGCCGCTACAAAATCTAATAAAACCGCTACAAATGTGAAACCGCTGCAAATAATATGACATAAACCGCTACAAAACTTGTCACATTAACCGTTACAAGCATTATGCAGATCCCTATAAATAGCCCCAGCACACCTCATTTCAAACACTCCGTCATTTCTTTCAACCCTTC
This sequence comes from Inga laurina, assembly GCA_963855925.1. Taxonomy (NCBI): domain Eukaryota; kingdom Viridiplantae; phylum Streptophyta; class Magnoliopsida; order Fabales; family Fabaceae; genus Inga; species Inga laurina. The sequence goes on from OY979708.1 coordinate 61,309,595, forward strand.
TCTTTCGTTTTCTCTTATCTGAAATTTTTTTTAAAAGCTAAAGAGCTGAGTAAGGTGATCAAATATAATAAAAAAAATTAATTATTTAATTTCAACATTTTCCCCCTCTCATAATATTTATATTCATTATCTGCACATTCTCAATAATATTACCTATATAAAGTTTATACTTATCTAACTTAATTTAATCATTCTTTATAAATAATAACTACTATCATTTAAGTTACTTAAATAATAAACTATTTAACACAATATTATAACAATTGACTCAAATAATTGTATAATTTTTTTAAAAAAATTCCCAAAATTTTGCAGTGGTTTTAGAACCGCTACAAATTTAAACTCAAAATAGTATTAAATTTTTGGTGCTACTTATGAAATTTTCATTTGAATTTAGTAGCGGTTTTTCAACCGCTACAAAATTGGAGCCAAATTTTCATTTTTCATTTCCCGCCATGCAAAATTGTGGCACCAACATTTGTAGCGGTTTAGTATCTGCTACTAAATTTGTAGTGGTTGTGTTACGTGAGTAGCAGTTGTTGTAAACCGCTACAAATACATTTACAATAGTAGATTTTGTAGTAGTTTTTACAACAGCTACTAATGTCGTTTGTAGTGATTAAAAACACTACTAATACATATTTTTAATCGCTACTAAATCACAATTTTTTTGTAGTGATGGTGAGAAAAAGGGAAGGAAGGTCAAGGTCTGATCTAGATTGCTCTATTCTAGCACGACTCTCTTCTTCCGTCTCCACAAATCATTGGCTTTGAACTCCTCCCATGGCACCTCTGCCTTCTCACTTCTAAGCTTTGAGTTGTAGCACCAAGTTCAAACTTTCTGATAGTGGGGAAAATGCCAGTGGCCGTAAGGATGGAAGTCCTTGACGGTGGTGATGGCTCTTTGTCTTTCCCTCTCCTCTCAAGCCCTCATCCATCGAAGAGGCTCTCTGGTGTGAATAATGCTCTTCACTGCGCCTCCCTGAGCTCGGTAATGTTGCGCATCTGAAGAAGAAAGGTGACCTAGCCCTGGTCAAGTCGCAAGTTTTGACTAGGGACTAAACAAAAAGATTTCAAAAGTTTTTGAAAGGACTAAACTGTAAATTTTAAAACTTTTTAAGGCTGAACTGTGTTTTTTGCAATCTTTGGGCCTTTCTATAATTTTCTCTAGTCTATTCTTCATTGATTTGCAATTTTAAGAAATTCTGGGTCATTTTTAGTAATTTTTCCTAGCCTTCAAAAATATTGATTTTGACCCCAATTGACATTTTCTAAAATTTTCAATTTTTTTTTTCAAAACACCTACAATGCAAGATTAAGCGTAAAGTAGCATCAAAAGTCCAAAAAACCATTTGTATGTATAATTAACAAATTATGAACATTTTGCCCCTAATTAGACTTAATTTAATAGAAATGTCCTTACATCAAATTAGTGCTTAATCATGTAATAATGACCTAAGACATACCAAATTAATCATGAAAAATCATATAAAAATATAGTTCAATCATATACAAAATATGCTTTATTTCAAAGTTGCAAAATTATTGATAGCCTCATTTGATAAAGCCAGGTATTCAGGTGCCAGGGGTGCCTAAGATATTTGAAATATGCTTTATTTGAAAATGTGTGAGTTATTTGCTAATAAAAGCAAATTTTGTGAATGATCAAATTTTTCTGTTGTTTGAAACAAGTATTATGAGAAGTGTTTCAAAGTTAGGCTTATGAGAACCATTATGTAAACATTTCTTATGAGGCTAACAAGTTATTTGAAGTGGTCTTGTAACTCAATCTGGATGTGCACAAATTTTTTAACAATGTGTTGCATTAATAAAGAATATTAATTCCTGTGATGTAGCTTATGCTATATGGATGGAGAAAAATGAAAAATGATGAGTACCATAAATGTTGGTATCATGCATGGTGGATTTCTATTGTGATGAGGTACACGGATGATAACTAAATTTCAATTTCAAAATAAATTATTATGAGAGTCAGAGTTTATTATTATGCAATTGGCTGAAATTGGAAGCTAAGTTGTTAAAACTTGTTAGAGAAAAATCTTGGGTGTAAAACCGATGTTTTATGTCGATAATTTGTGATTGCTAAATACCAATAGCCATTGTAGAAAGAATAATGGTGCATGTGAAAATTGTTTGAGATATGTTGTGAATTGAACAAACATGTTTAAAAATTGTGGAGTTATCTCAATTGATTTGTGAGGTCAAGAAGTTGACCTGTAGATCCATTGACAAAACCTCAGGAAGAATTAAATTAGCCGAAAGGAATGTGACTAAAGCCAACTAACAACAATAACAACCTAACTTCTGTGATTGGTGATCCCCTGAAGGAGGTTCAATGGGTAAGAACAAGCCATTTATTAGTTTTGCTAGCTCTAAAATAAGTTATCGGTCCTTTCCTATGGCATGAGAAAGTGCTAGAATGCCTTATGATGAAGCTAAGCAAAAGCTCTTAATGATTTCATAATGATGTAGAATGGTATACTCATTACAAGTAAATTTCATGAAATGTCTTGTATGAATAAGGAGTGGGGCCGCTACTATGGGATCATGGTGAAATATCTAGAGCATATGTAAGATATCAGGACATGCAGATGGCCATTTTAATGTGCGAAACCGTGGTAATAGTGGAAAATGTAGGGGTATAATCCGACTCTTAATGCATTTAGTATACTCCCATGAGGTGTTGGTTTTAAGTTCATAGGACCACTAGCTTCTATGTGTATTAAGTGTCATTAGTCTAGTTCTGGTTTTAATTTCAAAGGGCCACCAGATATAATGGTTATGCTCATGTATGTAACTTAGCTAATGGGGCTACAAGCTTCCTTCAACACATGGGGGACATTGTTGTAAATATTGTGAGCATATCAAAGAAAGATGTTCATATAACTCAAGATTGTGAATGATCTAGTGTGTAATAAAATGTAAACTTGAGTTAATAAAAACACTAATAAGAGGGGTCCTTGAGCAGATTGTTGGAGATGACCATTGGAGCTCTAATATATTTTAATTAGCATGTTGTAATGACATTTAAATGGTTTTATTGCATTAATCATCATTAACCTTGTTTTGTATCAGTCGTTTTAATTGTCATTAAAATGTATCTAATGGTCATTATGGCTGCTCAATTGTCACATAGATGTTCTCTGCCTATAAAAGGCATGTACGGTACATGGTTACCTAACCTGCTTTATGTAGGAATTGTTCATTTTATTTTGGCGAGTGTTGCTTATTGATTTACTAGTGGACTGTAAAATATCTCATAAGAATAGTGTCCTTGAATACAACTCAAACTATTTTTTATTGTGTTTTTATAGGTACTGCCACAAACAATCTATATGCTATAAGGTGACAATGCCTACATTATTTACCTCTCCAGTTCTAAATATATGAATTAAAAAAATAATTTTGCAGATATTATAAATAAGTTAAATTATTTTTTTGTAAAAAAATATGTCACTCCTAAAATATGTTCTTTAATTATTTTCTTTGAAACTGTCCCTTAAAAGAACTTTATTTAACATGTGTAATTAATAGGAATAATGTAAAAAAAGTTAAATTTGGCAGATACAGTGAATTAGGTCTTACATTTATTACGAAAGAAGCTAAACTATCATCAACACATTTGTATTAAATGTAGAAATCTCATTTTTGTTCTACAACAAATAAAGATGCACAACCATATTACTATAAGAATTTTTATTACCAACAGGGACAAAAAAAGGAATTTGTGAGGATTTTCATAGAAACACGGTTAAAATATAAGAAAAAGATATTTAAATACCACTTGAACTTCAAAATCTAAAATTAGTGATTTCCCAAGAACCTGAGTTGTCAACTAATATATTTTTTTGTCAATCCTATTATTCTTATTGTGAACCAAATTAATTTAATATTTTAAAATTTAAATAGTATTTAAATATATTTTTTCCTTAAAATATCACATCCGGCAAAGAATATTTAAAAGAACAAGAGTCAACAAAGCAAGTAGGGAGAGTGAAAGAAGCCCCCACCTCACCCCATTTTGTCGTTTGAGACACCTTTTTGTGAAGTTTCACTCCATCTCACTCCCGTGTCTTCTTCTGTTTGGGTAACGATTTAATTTTCAGGCTGAAACATACGTTTTCTTCTAAATTTTCTTTAAGATTTAATTTAGTTCTTTAAATTTATAAAGCCTGCTTGTAAGTCCCTTAATCTAAATACCATTACTTTCATTTAATGGAAAATACTGACTTAAGTGATTCTACAATAAAATCCTTAATAAAGTATGCTTAAATTTTAAAATATAAAAAAGATATTAAAATTAAAAAATTAAATTGTGAACATACTTTGTTAGTATTTAATTGCAGAATCTTCATTTAAATTTATTGTGTCAACTTTTTCCGTTAAGTAAAATTAACAGTCTTAGGAATAAATGACTAAAAGTACACTTTATAAATATAAGAAATTAAACTGAAATTTAATGTAAATTTAAAAGACTAAACATATACTTTAGCTTAATTGAGAGGTTTGATTTGACCCTAAATATATGTAAGACTCCAATATATTTTATACCTCAAATTTATAATTTTATCACAGACTATTCTTTTTTATGATACATATTAAGAGTGATTTCCATCAATAAGCATAAATTCTAATGTAAAGTGGGTATTTTAGATAAATGAACACACTTTTTTTTATAAACAACTAATTTAACTAGTTTATTTAATTTTTATAGATTAACTATCCAGCTCCTAGATTTAGGCCCAATGATGTGTCAACTGGTCAAAAGTATTATTCTTCAAAGAGAACTAAGAATATTTACTCACATACATGTTTGTTACTGTGTAATATTTATAGATTTAATTACAAAATATAAACTTGAAATTAAAAGTATTTTCTTTGCTAAATGAGTTATCACTCGCGTTTGACTGGAAAAAAAATTTGCAAAAAGAGCTCGGTAAATGGTTAAAGTCATGAAAATGACGATCATGTACCAAGAAGAACAAAAAAAAAAAAAAAAAATTTGATGATGAAATGTGGATGTCATATAAAATTATATACACAGCCAAATTAATGTCTTATACTACCTTTGGTCTTAAATATAAAGCCTAGTTGATTGTTTTTAGAGAGATTAAGGAGGCTAAATAAGTTAGTTAACCATATTATATGATGTGTTTGATTAAATTATATATAAGTTAATAAATCAAACAAATTAATTTAGAGAAAAAGCAGTAAATATAAATGCTTTAAAGTAATTTAATTAACTTCCTTAATCTCCTAAAAAAGTCAGCTGAATATTATATTTAGGACCGAAAGTAGTATTATTATATTACTTTCTTGCGGAATATGTGGGAAAAAATGACAAACAAATCAAACAATTATATATTACTAAATCATGATTAAGCATATATCAATCAATCATCAACTTTGTATTAAAAATCTTGTAATACCCGCTTAGTAACTCGTTTAACTCATAAATGGGTCAGATACTTGCACAATTAAAATTGCCCATCCGTTATTATTAGGGTTTGACTATAAGGAAGGAAGCAAGTTGAATTTAAAATTATACATTAAATCATGAATTATAATTATATTAATGTGGTCCAAGCATACCAAAGAGCTTCATATTCCATGATTGTAGGGATCTTCATAACTAGATTATTAGTGCAATAAATTATATTAAAAATTATATTAGTGTGATCAAATTTAAGTTAAACGATTTACTTTATATTTGGTTGACACTATCAAAATTGTCCATGTCAAATTATTACGATTTGAATACAAGGAAGGAAATAAATTCAATTCGAAATTAAACATTAAATCAGGAATTATAATTATATTAATAATTATATAATTGATATAATTGTGACCCAAGCATGCCAACAAACTTCACCATCCATGATTGTAGGGATCACCATAAATTATATTAATAATTAGATTATTAGTGTAATAAATTTTAAAAATTATGTCCTACTGATTATGATTTGATTTTGAAATAGTGATTCCCAATTTTTATTATTAGAAATGAAAATTATCTCTCCATCAAATTAATATCTCAGAGGTGGAAAATGAAGTTTTCGAATATTGATTAATATTGGGATATTAATACCACAATAAGGGTATTAATTGAGAAATTAAAATATTTCAAAATAATAGTGTTGACTTTAAAAATAAATTGGCTTTTGACTTGCAGGAATGATAATAATTATTGCATTAGCAACCAATTATACCTCATAAATATTAAAGAAATTCATTATTTTTCAGATGCATTATGTAACGGCCTAAACACAATGGCTAGACAAGCCTACACAGTGGCCCCACACAGTGCTTACCAGGAATATCTTCGCCCCCCTTACGGATTTTTTTCGCCTTCCTAGGACTTGAAGGCACTACCTGGGATAAGTAGAAACCTTATGTGAGACCTAGTACCATTAGACCATTGTCTGGCCACTGTGTTTGGGCCGTTACACATTATAAATTTTTGAAAAAATATAAAAGGAAGTTTATGAAATATTATCAATTAGTATATTAATCGGGATACTAATAGGACAATAACTCTTATTTCAACTTTTGATTATAATTAGATATTAATTGAGATATTGATAACTTTAAAGTTAAATTTTCTTTTCTTTTTTAAAGAATTATAGTAATAAACTGTATAAGCAACTAATCGGATTTTTAAAGAATAAATTCATAATTTTCCAAATGAATACAGATTCTTACTAAATTTTGTTCTTATATGTCTAAATCAAATAAATAATATTCTAGTATATCTCACTTCGAGCAACACTACTCGTGCAATACTTCTCGTGCAACACATGGGGGGTAGGGGTGGACATAGGCTAGGATATGCAAGACTTTAGCTAAGTAGGCCTAGGCCTATGATGGAGATTCAAAGTCTAGGCCTAGACTTCTTTTAGATCTGAGCCTAAGCCTTGACAAGGCCTGAAGCCTATTTAAAGTTAAGTAAGCCTTTAAATAGGCTTAAAGGCTATACATCTAAGTTCATATATAATGCATCAAGCCTACACTACTACAAACTAGACATTTAACGATCCTAAATGACGTCCCTTTTTAAATTAGGGATGCCTAAAGTTCAATATTTAGCGCAAAATATTGGCATAGGTTGAATTTAAAACAAAAAAAAATTGTACCACTTTAAACGTCCCCAGAGTCTTTGGGGACATCTAAAGTGTGCCCTTTATGCACTTTAGACATCCCCAGTGAAACTGGGGATGTCTAAAGTGAGCTTTAGACATCCCCAGTTTGACTGGAGACACGGAAAAGCCTGTCAGACACCCATCCCATCAGCAGAAGACCAGCAGCTTTACTTTTCTTCCCCAAGCTTCATTACGTCTTCCCTTGTGAGCTTCATCCCAGCTGTCTTCCCCTTTCCCCTTTCCCTTGCTTCCTTTCCTATCTTCCTTTTTCTTTCTCAGTTCGTTGCTGCAACTCCCTTTCTCGTGCTCCCTTCCCTGTCTGCCTTCCTCTTTCTCATAATCATATTTCTATTTTTCCCTCTCTCTTCTTTGACAAGAGCACCATTGTTTGTGTCTCCCTCTCACAATTTTCATCTTCCTAGCTGGTGGCACTGTGAGTCGTCTCCATTTCCGTTGTCCACAGGTTTGTCTCTCACTCCCACAACTTTGGACACAAATGATTGAACAAATGCTTGTAATTGTTAATTTAAATCAGATTATGAAACTAAAAAAATAGAGTAACTTGTATATGCATACTTTTAATCTGCTTCTAATTTGCTTGATATGGAAATGGACTGTCATGATTGCATACTTGTTTTTTTCGTCAGTAGACTTCAACACGGTGATGTGTATATATATATAGACATGAGTTAAAAAAATGACAATGATACTTAGGAATGAATTTGGTTTGGCTTAGGTTAGTCTAGTTTAACATTATTCAAAAGTCAACTAAATTACAAAAATTTGTCAAAGTTTTACCTCAAATGCGTATATGGTTCTGGAATGTTGATGAGGTACAATATAATACAACATCAATTATGCCATAAAATAGGTATGAAGATGACAATTTTTTTCTAGGGTGGTACATGCATTCTAAGAGAGCTCATTTCTTGTGATGGGATGAATAATACTTATCTAAAAATTGTGGAGGCTTGAAAATTGTTTAGTTGGAATCTTTGAACTTGGCATGGGCTGCTTGGTAAAAAAAAATCACAATGATAGATTGTCTTGAATATGAATTGCCTTAATTAGTTTAGTTTCGTTTAAATTAAGCTGAGATGGTTTGTTATTTTGATTTTGGGATGTCTTACTTTTAATGGGAATTTTTGGATGAATTTTCAAGGTGCGAATTAGAGTTGTGTTGTTGTACATACTATTAGATTGTTGGATAACAATTTTATTAGATAGTGATGAATTGTTGTTGTTTCCATTCTGGTTTATGCAATATTTCTTCTATCCAATTTCTACAGTTTAAATTTGCCAGACAATGATGTATATAAAAAGCCATAAAAAAAACTTTAGACATCCTCAGTGTAAACTGGGGACATCTAAAGTAGTTCACAAACACTTTAGACGTCCCCAGTAATGACTAGGGATGTCTAAAGTTTGGTCTAAAGACGTCCCCTATTTTAGAGACATTATTGACAGTTTTTTCTACGTCGCTCAGATAGACGTCCCCCTGTTTTCAGACGTTAAAAGACCCAAAAAAGGGGACGTTAAAAACGTTTTTTGTAGTAGTGCTATTTAAAAGCCTACGTTATGTCCTAAAAGTTTAGGGAATCATTCTCATGAAATAAAAGAGTTAGTAAGAGAAAGAAAAGAACACCTTGTGGCAACAATTGTTTGAGCAAGTAGGAATAAGAAAAACCAATCATCTATTGACTAAGGAGATATATTTTTTTAAAATCAACAAAGCATGATAAGTGGCACATAAAACTAGATTTTACCTCTTATTTTTCTTGTAGAAAATGAGACAAACTCCTCATATTGGGATCATTTTCATTTTGGCAGTGAAAATGAAATTACCCAATATGAAAATTGTTTATACAATTAATAACTTATTGGGATCATTTTGTAAATTATTTATACAATTAACAACTTAGTCTTAATCCTAATTTCATATTTCATCATTCACCAACTGTTGCAATTATTATGTTACAATTATTATGTTGCAATTATTATGATACAATTGGTGAATGATGAAATATGAAATTAGGATTAAGACTAAGTTATTAATTGTATAAATAATTTACAAAATTAATTTAGATTAAATTATATATAATTAGCATGATAATACATTTTATAAAAAAAACTAAATAGGTCAGGCCTGTAAGCCTATAGGCTAGGTTTTATAAAAATAGGTATAGTCTATTTACCTAAATAGGCCTAAGCCTGAGCATGACCTATTATTATTCTCTAGAAATTATTATATTTCATTACATTTTTCTTATATATTTGTTGGTTTTGAACTCAAATTATACATAAAGTTTATTCATATAAAGAAAAATGTGACTTGTTGGGAGGGGGAACCCACCCTTGGTGCAAAGCACCTTACAGGGGTGTGCCTAAAAAAAATGTCCTCCACTCCGGATTAATCAATTGCCTCGGGTTACCTGATCCAGTGCTAAAAGGCCAGGGACTTAGGAAAAGGCGCCGGATACTGGGGGGAGTCTTGGTTTGGGGGGCCAAAGGCCCTGTCTGCCTGTTGTTACCAAAAAGAAAAAAGAAAAAAGTGATGTGATGAAAATACTTTAGAAATTTTCAAATTTTGAGTTAAGTATATAGAAGTTTTGATTAAATTGAAGAAATTAGAAAACTCATAAACTTCTTCTCTTTGTGGGAGGATGAGAACAAGATGTAAAAGCCTACATGGATCATTAGAAGTGGAGAAAAGAAGAATAAAATTCAAAAAGATTAAAGACCACAACAGCACAAAAGTGAAAAAACCTCCCAAAAATAAGTCTTTCTGACCGTGTTTGTAGTGGCTTCGCTATAGTGAAACAAAAGTGAAGTTGCAAAATTAATGCTATGCGTTTTGAAAAAGTGACGATTTTAAGGGCCTTTTGACGTAAGAGGGGCACCAAAACTTTGCATTCTGCATAGAAGAGAAGTTGAGAACAAGAGGAGGCTATTTGGAAGAAAGCTCTTGAAGAATGGTGCTTTTAGAGGAGATTTTGGGAGAAATTCAAGGGTCTTCTTTGCTTTTTTTTTTTTTAGTTTTTCCATCTTGTCTTCCCATTTTGTTGATATGGATATGAGTTTTAAGTTTAGTTTTTAGCTTGTATTAATTATGAGTAGTTAAAACCCAGGTTCTGTATCCCAGACCGGACGGTCCGGCCCGGAAACCGACGAACCGGCCGATGGACAGATTCGGTTCTCGGTCTGATCTGGGTTACAATTTAAAATTTTTTTTAGATTTTTCCTTTAGAATTTCATACTATAAGCCTAAAATCTTCAATTTCTCACCGGTTTAGCTCCGGTTTGGCCCCGGTCTGACCCACTGACCCTTAACCCAGTACCCCGACATGTTCAATACCTGGTCTAGGTTTTAATACTTTGGCTAAAACTCTCATTTAGGATTACTTTTACCTATTATATGGATTGGAACTACTAGATTATCTTGCTTTTCTAGTTATTGAGAATATATGCTGATTTTTCTCAATGCTTAATGCTATCTTGTACTTTATCACCACATGATTAGATTAGTTTAATTGAATGATGCTTGAGAGAGCTATTTTGGTTGTAGAACTTGAGAAAAATCATGTTAGACTTAAAGATTGATGATTAAATGGATCGTTTGTTGTTAGAATAGAAATATATCTAACAATCTACCATAGTCTATTGAAGAATTGTCTTGGAAAGATGATTTTCATTAATTATAAATAAGCGATTAAATATTTTTAATGAAGATTAAAAATCAATCTTGACTTGAGAGAGATTGATTGATGATTTTAAAATCTTTGACTAGCATATAGACTCATTTAACTATATTAAGTGATTTAATTGCATAGTTCCATGAAATATAATGGGGAAGAAGTAAACTTAAGCCTTTAAATTTTGATGTAGGATCAATTTTTCAATTGCCATTGTTTTACTTTATTGTTTTCATAAAAATCTTTATTTGACTTGCCCAATTTCAAATGATTGCATTCAACCTAATTGAGAACATAGTTACATTAATTAGCTCACTTTTGTCATAGTCCTTGTGAAACGACATTCTTTTTATCACTATACTATTACTTGTGACCTATGAGCTTGCGGTAAGCTAAACGGCGAACACCTATTTACTAAATAGGCTAGGATAGGTTTAAAGTAGGCTAAGACGTAGGCCCCTAATAGGAGTATAGCCTATTTTCACCCCAAATGAAGAGATATATCTTGTTCATATTAATACCTAGTGAAGAACGATCAGCTCACTTGTCAGCTCACTTGTCATTAAATTTATGTCATTAGTAGTATATATTTTTTGGGGGAATTACAACAAGGTCCCAAGGAAAGGACTTGATTACCAATAAGTCCAATGACAACTAAAGAGCAGGTAATGAGTAAGTTCTAGAGTAAGAAATAATAAAACCTCATTTGTTATTGGAACTTTTTGGTAATTAAGTTCCTTACTTTGGGTATCATTGTAATTTTCCATATATTTGTTATATTTTTATATGTACTCTGAATACATATAGTTGGTTTACGAACAATTGACTCTATATAGGTTTTCCTTCATTAATATTTGACATACTAGCTAAACAAAATACTTGCTTGGTCCTATTTATAAGGCATAAAGAGAAAGTTTATTTAGTCCTACTTATAACTCACATTACTAAATTTTTCATATGAATATATAATTTTATTCTTAATTTCTTATTATGTTGATTGTTTTTCATGATGGTGTATTTACATTAAATAGTAGTAAAGATGAAAAATTGTTTATTTTTTAGGCAGAATTAATAAGGTTTAAAGTTTTTTCTTTGCTCGTTGTGAAACAAATTGAAAGTGACTTATAAATAGGAATAGAAGAGCATAAAGGATGGTTGGATTTTTTTTAAAGAAATCCTTTTATTGGAGGGTGGGGAAATGCTCTTGTTTTTTTTTTTCTTTTGGATCCATTGGCAATACACTCCAAATTATTTAATTAAAAGGTTACTATGCAAATTTATCTTAGAAGTTTTTGTTTAAGAGCAATATTGTTTATAATTTTTTTTAATTAGTTCAATATTATCTAGAAAATCTCAAAACATAGTAATAATGCCTCACCCCATTAAAAATCTAACATTGACCTTTAAAAACTTTGCATTGATTGTTAATACATTAAAGGTAGCATTGCCCCACACTTTAATACTTCCAGGAGCAACCTTGAACCCAAAAATAAATTTTGGAGAAAATTTGCATCTTAACCCTTAGTTAATGAATACATATGTTAAAGTTCTTTTGAGCTCCATGCAACTTTTTTATTCTATTTTCTTGCACATTTTTTAGGCTATGTAGAAATTTACTTTTATTCTTCTAAAAAATAGCTCACTCTATGCTTCATAGTATTTAAGTATTAAAAAATATGTGTGAATTTTTAAAATTGTGTATTTATATAATATAAAACCCTAACGACTTATATTTATTATAAAAGATTGTGTGGTTAGTTTATTTTTAAAACTCATTGTGACACATCAAAAACATGATGTTAGTTTTTGTGTAAGATAAGATACTTAATAATTAACATATACTTGATTCAACTTGTAGGAGTTGTATTGATATATATGATATCCAACAAGAAGTTTTAAGTTTGAACCCTGAAAATGTAGCCGTGTTATTAAATATTGAAGATGCTTGGCCGTGAGTTAAAAATGAGACATATATTTACATAGTTGTAATAAAAGCAGGCACTTAAATTTATATATGTATGTATGTATGTATTGGATACTTTGGATTTCTACGCTTTCAAATTTCATCACTTTATGTGTTACTTCAACTCATATGGGAGCCCCTTCCGAAGGATTACTTTCCAGTTCATTCTCTTGGAGCGATGATTCAACCAATCCTTCAACTTTTACTTGATAAACATGGTGTAGAGCTCGAATACAGTATTGTGCGTGCTGCTCATTGGTCTCTTTCATGCTTCATTATGGTTTCTGCTTGTGTGTTATTGCAGGTTTGTTGCTTGGGTCATCAATCCTTCCATTTGCATCACTTGAAGTTTGGGATTGTTCGCTTCTCTCTGCTTCAGGCATCTAGACCAGCTAGTTTGCCTCCTTTCTCTTCCTACAAGAAGCTTTGAACCATGATGTATGGTTCATTTGGGTGGCCCATGTCCTCTGGGAGACGTACTACAATGCTTTCCTGTTTGCTCTTGCTCAACTATTCCTGACTCCAGCTACATTATTGAAAGTATTTGGTGGCTGTCTTTTGGTGGTTATGACCCTTCTTATATAATATATTGAGAATGTTTACTACTTTGTTTTTTAATTGTTTTCAAGTGTGTTGTTTTAGTTTTCGTTGCAGTTTGTTTGTTTATTTGCTTTGTTGCTTTGTTTTCTTAAGCTGCTTGGTTTGATTTTGTTTTGATGTAATGCAACCAAGTGTATTGTAATCATTTTATTGTGTGTTTAATGAAGTTTGTCTTTTAATTTTTTTTGGGAGAATTACACTCATATCCCAAGAAAGAAGGGAAATGAAGAAATAGTCTCATAAAGTTGTCAATGTAAGCTCATAGAGTTGTCAACGACGTGCTCCTGAAGTTGTTAATGGGACCATTTTTTTATTTTATAATTTTAAGGGACTATTTTTTCATTTTCCTTCTTTCTTGGAGTTGAGTGTAATTCTCTTCTGTTTTTTTTTTAAAAAAAAGGTAAAGCTGTGACACCAATAAAGCAGAATAATAGTGACCGGACTCTAATTGTTTAACTCATTGCGGCAGGCTTGAGTGAGTTGAAGTTTGTTTGGTGATAAATTCTCATATTGCAGACCTTCTTTGACTGTTAGAATTGAATCTGACGGCCTTCAGATCCACACCTTCTCTATATACTTTCAGGTATAATTCATTCAAATCTCTCGCTCATTCATATATATATATCGTCTTCTTAGATCTCTCTTTCTCTCATACTTTCTGGAATTATTCTTGTTTTTCTCTTGTTACTATTAGTCCAATTAAAAGAAGGTGAAAGATGGAAAACACTTTAGCTTTTCTGATGAAGTTACTTATATAGTACCTTGCACCGTTAATTAATTTCTCTCTGGTTACTCGCTTTCAAACTTGAGACTGTATTTATTCACAGAGAGAGAGAGAGAGGGAGGGAGAGTGTTTGTGTTGCTTTTTTTTTTTTTAATCTTTGAATCTGTGTGGTTGTGTTTAGAATCTGTAAAGACTGAAGATGGCGAGCTCGCTAGAGGTTGAGTCACCGGAGAGAGAAAGCGGCGGAGGTGTTTGCTTCTGTTTACCGGCCACCACACACCACCGTATCCACATGTAAATTTACTTTCCTACCCTCTTCTTCTTTCCCGGCCAGCCTACGCGCTCATGATTAAGTAAGAGAAATATGTCGTAACTTCAAAATCATTATTTGCATCTACGCCATCCTCCCATCCTTTTTATACTGTTAATTAATTATTTAACATAAATTTAAGAAATCATTTAAAATTAATAATTCCTTTATAAAATTATGATAATAAAAATTTCCGAGTTTCATTAATTAATTAGAATTTTTTATAATTTTTTATAAAAAATAAAATATTATAATTAATTAGAAATACTAGCTAAAAAAAGTAATACATTTGATAAAATATGTTATAGTGTGAAATAAATAAGAGATTCTTGTAACGAAGACGGGATGGATGGATAAATATTATTTTAATTGCTACAAAATAGTCCCCGGTCCTAATTATAAGATAAATTTGATTTTTTTGGAGAAATTAAAGAAGCTAATTAAATCATTTTAGAGTATTTATATTTTTAGTTTTTTCTTCAAACTAATTAGTTTGGCTAATAAATTAATATATAATATAAGGATACATAACCTATGATATAATTAAGTAAGTTATTTAAATTCTTTAATTTCTCTAAAAAAAAATTAACTTTGTTTTATAATTAGGACGAGAGGTAGTATGATATTATTTCCACTTAATATTAATTTGGGAAATTTGTCCATAAAGACTTTTTTGAAAACTTATTTATTAAATGGAGATTAAAAGTATTTAAAGAAAGAATCTTTTATATATAAGAAATATTATTTGAATATAAGATTCCATTTAATAAATAAATTTTCAATAAGATATTTGTGAGCAATTTTCAGTATTAATTTTCGCCCACAAGCCAACATTGGTACGTCATCATGCTGACATCATACTCTAATAATTGATCGGCTCATGTAGGTCTCGTCTCTTTTCTGGCCACTTGTCGAAGATATATTTGGTCAAAGCTTTTTAATTGGCCACACATATTTATTTCAATAATTCGAATTTTAAAAAGCTGCTATTTAATAAATTTAAAAAATGATTTATTTATAACAAGTTTAATTAATTTTCAAATAAAATAAATCTAAAGGCTTCATGTATATATACCTGTACAAAGAGGCCAGCTTTGTTCTTCTACTTGTTATTTTAGAGGATAATTGTCATCGTTTTTTTCTGGAGATGGTGTTTGGTTGTTATTGGACTTCTTAGTTAATACATTTCTTTTTGGGATCTCTTTATAATTCTTCCCATTCTTTTGGGTAAAAGTTGTGATTTCATCGTGAGGTTAGCTAGGATTATTATTATTTTATTTTATTTTTTTTTTTGGGACCAAAATTTGGTTAGATAAGGTTAATCTAAACCAACCCAGTATATATGGTATTCAACATGCCAATACAAAAGCGCAGCTCTTGGTTTACAAAAAGACATTACCAGTAGGCTGCACAGTGACATCTATTGAAAAAAAAAAAGAGAGAGAAAGATCAGGACTAGTCGTTAATTGTGATTCAAAACTTGGGTGTGTGGTAGCAGAGCCAAAACTTGAAAGGAAAGTGTTTTGTTCTTTGACAGAGAGATGGCCGTAGCAGATGCAAGTTCAGTGACTGTACCAGTAAAAGAGCTTCAGAAGGTTGCTTCAGCTAGGTTCAGGAGGCCTGATCTTAATCTTATAGATGATACAAGTATTATCTCTCCTTTCTCATCTCTCTCTCAAGCGTGTTTCAATTTATATCACAAACTATATGTAACAATGTTTTATTAACTTGTTTCAGAAGAGAGAAGAGAAAAATACCTAAAGTTATGCGTTCCCCTTCACAAGGCGGCATTGAAAGGTGATTGGAAAGCGGCAAAGCATATCTTAGAAGAAGATAACTGGAGACTAGCACGCACCGCCCTAACCAAGGGGTGGGCGACGGTGCTCCATGTGGCTGCCGGAGCGAACCATGTTCACTTTGTGGAGGAGCTGGTGAAGATAATGGATCCAGATGAATTGGAATTGCAAGATATTAATGGGAACACTGCGTTCAGCTTCGCAGCAGCTACTGGGAATATGCAGATTGTTGAGATCATGAAGAAAAAAAATCCTAGCTTGCCATTGATAAGGGGTGGTGATGATGTAAAGATCACTCCTCTTCACATGGCTGCTATGCAAGGACAAAGTGAAATGGCCAAGTATCTGTACGATGAAGCAACTACTCAAAGTTTTGAACGTGATGATTGGATAATATTGCTCTTCTTATGTGTCAACAATGGAATCTACGGTATAAGAACATCACACAAACAAACCAAAACATGAGACTATAAAATTTGAAGCGTGCGACATGCATGGATCAATCACACATATGACTTTTACATATATATGAATTAATTTGTGCAGATTTAGCCTTGAAGGTGCTTGAAAAGGATGAAGAACTAGCTTTTGAGAGGGATAGTCCAAACAATGAGACAGTATTGCATATATTGGCTCGAAAGACTTTAAGTCCCATATGCCAAAGTCAGCGATATAGAAAGCGGCTCATGAAGTCCTGTAAGTGTACACGATCACAAATTACAAAAAATATAATTCTGTTACAGTGGTTTTATGTTACCTATAAAACAAATGGTGATATGGTTATTAAACATGTACATATCACAAACTTGATTGAAATAATTTTTCTTATAAATTTCCAGATTTGATAGTTCTATGATCAAATTGTGTTTCCTAGGTTTGAAGCAAACTCAGCAACTTCAACTAGTAAAAAGCTTGTGGAGTATATTACTTAGACGAGGTGATAGTGTGATTATGGACACTATAAGAGTACCTTCACAAGTAACATTTAATGCTGTGGAAATTGGGAATTTTGAGTTTCTAGCTGAGCTTATAAGCACCTATCCTGATTTAATATGGGATGTTGATGAAAAAAATCGAAGCATAATTCATGTTGCAGTTTTGCGTCGTTATGCTGATATCTTCAATCTCATACATGATATTGGCCCGATCAAAGACTTCATTGTACCTTTTGTGGATGACGAACATAACGACAATTTATTGCATATGGCTGCAAGATTGGCACCACCAGATCGATTGAACATAGTTTCTGGAGCAGCTTTCCAAATGACCCATGAGTTACTGTGGTTTGAGGTATTTTGTTTTAAACAATATTTAGCCTATATTTAAGATGGATTGCATCTGTAGTTATTACTTGGTGCACTTGTGAATAGTGTAGTTTGTTATAAATTTCATATATTTGATGCTGATATTGATAGCTCAATATGTACACTTTGACATGGCAGGAGGTGAAGAAGATAATGCCACCATCATTAATAGAGGCGAGGAATGCAGAAGACTTGACTCCTCAACAACTATTCACAAGGGAGCACAAAGAGTTACTAAGCAATGCAGAATCATGGATGAAGAAAACAGCAGATTCATGCATGCTTGTTTCCACTCTTATTACTACTGGAGTGTTTGCTGCCGCATTCAGTATACCGGGTGGTATCAATGACGGTTCAGGAAACCCTAACTACTTGCAGAAACCATCATTTCTGACATTTGCTATAGCTGATGCAACCGCAATGATCTCATCCTCAACCTCCATACTTATTTTCTTGTCCATCCTCATCTCACGTTATGCAGAAGATGACTTTCACAAGTCACTACCCCTGAAGCTCATATCTGGGTTGGTTGCTTTGTTCATCTCCATAATAAGCATGATGGTAGCATTTAGTAGTGCCTTTTTCATCATGTATTACCATGGTTCAAAGTGGGTTCCTAACTTCATTTCTGCTCTCGCCTTCATACCCATACCCTTATTTGCGTTTCTGTTATTCCCACTCTGGTCTGATATAGTTTATTCAACCTACTTTTGTAGGAATCTTTTTCGGCCTAGTAAACATATGCTTTACTAGGAAATGATGTGGCTGTTATTACTGAGGGATAGACCTCTTCTAGTAGTTAACGTACTTATGTAGCATGATCTTGTATTAATATCGACATTTCCTTTTCAATGTGGTAGTATAATGTATCTCTAAAGTTTCATAAAATCATAATTTGAACTTTAATTTATACTCTGTCATCGTAGCTAAATATGCTTGATTAGAACTCTATAAAAGCTGCTCCTCCGGTCCTAAATATAGGACATAGATTGTAGGGTAATTTGTACTACAAATTAGGTCCTATATTTAGAATTAGAGATAGCATTTGTTACATAACCAACACCATCATAGAAGAATCCATTTATAAATACACACATATATGCCTAGGACTAGACTTTGTAATATAGCACATAATAATAACTTCATGTAAATTAATGAAGTTACAAAAAGCTCAAATTTGCCCTCAATAAAAGTCACTAGTTAGGGGAACTTGGTTAATTAGTTAGGGAGTTTTATAATTAGTTAGAGATACTATATGAAAAAAATTAATGTTTAAGACAAAAAATGTTATATTATGAAGCATGAGAGCTCTTATTAAGGACCAGAGAAAGCAATAGCTACAAGTTATTTCAGGGCAAGTGGATCACTTATTATGAAGAGAATGAGCTTTATCCTTGCTTAGCTTTCAATTCACCTCTGACCATCAAATGAAATGTGAATAATCCGTGTAGCCATAAAATAGGGATTAAGTGAAAAAAAAAATTGAATGGATGGTAGAGTCATGTTCCTAAATATAATAAAAGATAGATAACAAATTTGCAAAGATTAAGAAAATCAATTAAATTAGGTATTAATAAAAAGACTGTTTTGATTTGGCTAAAATATCACTTTTAATTATGGGTAAAGGGGCATCCAGTACTTCGATCTATTTTTGAAAGTGTAATTAGCATCCTAAAGTATTTTTGGAAGTGCATTCAGCACCCTAATGTGTTTTTGGAGGTGCAACCTGCTCCCTAATGTATTAAAAATGTCTCGTAAAGTTTCCCTTGCGGTTCTAAATTCTCATCCGTGTTCGGGTTTTTCTGCTCTATCAATTTTATAACTTATAGGGCTATATTCAAATTTCAAAATTAATCTTTATTAATTTTGAAATTAATTAACAATTAATTTTCTTGATGAACTAGTTAAATAAATTCAGTTTAAATTAAATCTATCTAACAGTTTTAATTTAACCTATTTATTTAATCCAAATATAATGCCATTAGGTTTAATTTATCTTCATAAATTAAATCTGAGATACTATATCTCTATCATGTTAATTATTAAATCTAATTTATCTTAATAAAATTAAATTTAAAACTAACACAATATAATAATATCATATAATACACACACACACACACACAGGTAGGTATGTATGTATGTATATATGTATGTATGTATGTATGTATGTATGTATGTATGTATGTATGTATGTATGTATGTATGTATGTATGTATGTATGTATGTATGTATGTATGTATTTCAAAAATACAAATATATATTATTATTAATTTTATTTTCACGAATATTATATTATATATATATATATATAATTCATCCACCTTGGATTAAACATTATCTCATGTTGTGTCATTCTTGTGTGCGACCCTGTAGGCCCATACGAAGTTGGTAGTGGGCCAATAACTGTACTAACCCACAAGTCACAAGCAGCCTCTACCCAATTCATATGAGGATCGTTAACATAATGCAACTTGTCATATAACAATGTCACGTCTCTTTTGTCACACAATATATCGGTCAAGGATGAGGCATGGATAATGTCATCTTCTTGTTTTTGACCTTTACTTTCTCGATTCCTAAGTAGTCTGACTATAGAAATGAAAACTCTTTTCCATCGTAGTATAACTATACATTTCTTAGACTCACTCATCGAGTGGCCCAGTAATATCTCTCTACTAATGTGAGGGACAAATTCCATCTTGATCATTCATATTTCTCTTTTTGAAAAACCACCAAGCCTGATTGCAACCTTTATTATCACTTGGTCAAAAGTGACTTTTGACTGGTTTAAAGTTTAGCAACTCTCATGTAGGAATTCATAATGACCTCAGGTCAAAGGGCATTGTGACGTGATTGTACATGAGAGAAGTTTTTGACTTGATCTATGTCGCTTTCTCAGAGTGAGTTGGTCCATCACCTTGTACTCTTACAAGTGCCTAAGACTTTGATTCATATATCCATATCTTATCAAAGTCATACTGGCCTTGTTTCATCTCTACTCCCGCATAGACGACCGACCAGAAACATTTTAGGACAATCTTTATGATTTATCCAATGATACAATTATCACAGTTAACATGCAAATAATATGAAAACAGAATGGAAAAATTCATTGAATAATAATGTTTAAAGTACAATGGTTGGCTCTTAATGCATAATTTCCAATAAATAGTACTTCGTATAATTAATCTCTCCATAATTGGAGAGATAAGTTTTTTTTTTTTTTTGGGTGGGGGCGGGGGTCTCACCCATCATTTTCCTTCCTTTTCCATCCTCATTCAAATAAGAGGAAAATTCAATCTTCCCATATATTTTTCCCCCTTCCGAACTTTTCCGTTCATCTAAACAAGGGGTATATGTAAAAATCATTCATTTCTTTTTCAGCTTTTCATGTGGGAGGTGGGGCAGTTGATAATACAAGTGATTGCAAGCCTTGGAGCACATAGGAAGAAGCGAGGAAGGTTCAAATGCGCACGTTTCTTTAATAATTCTAAGTGGAAGAATAAGACTTTTAAAGGTGCAAACTTGATTGTAGGAGCTATCTACTTTTCTTTATGAGAGGGCAGAAGAATTTGGGACTTCCACGTTTCTTGGACTTTTTCTTGGGACTTATCTGTTTTACTCTCAACTTTCCAATATGAATTAATGGAGTGGATACATTGTATTCAACTTGATAGCTCTTGATTTTATTACTATTACTTTTAAGCACAAGGCAAGGATAAGGCTGAAAAATCCTCGACCAGACGAATCTTCTTTTAGGCCAACCCCTCTCTCTCATGTATTATTCCAACGATCACTCTCACTCTGAGTAGCTCACCTCAAATTTGATATATTCGTACAATAAGCAATATACATGCGTGGCCCCCTATTCATGAATAGATTATCTTACAAGGCATAATTATTGTTTTTATAATCTTCAAGGGATTGAGGGGTAATACGGTCCAACTCTTACAAAATTTGGCAAAACCCTTTATATTTTGGTTCCTAAAAAGGTTCTCGAAGATATCTCATACTCCCTTCTCCCAAAGGTAGGACCCAATATTTAATTTTAAATATAAAATCTCAATTCATTTTGGGGAAATTCTAAATAAATGTTTATAAAATTTGCATGTAATCAGTTATCCCAATTTCACAAATCCCAAACCAGGAATTTACAAATGTTCGTACTTTTACAATATTGCCTCTCAATCTAAAGGGCCAATGTTTCAGCATAGTTACTATGTTTCATTAGCTGTTTATTACTATATTTCATTAGTAAATGACAAGTTTTTACAAATTCCATACTAAGATAATTTAATTCAAAAGGTCTCTTGTTAGCATATTTACTACATTTCATTAGTTATACACTTTATTAGGAAATGACAAAATATAATAGTTAATGTGGACACTTAGATCATTTAATCTAAAATGCCATTGTTTCAATACTCTTCAATAGTTATTTACTATAATACATTAGCAAATGACTACTAATTTTAGCAAATTTCATACTTAAAAGGTCTCGTTTTCAACATATTTACTACACTTCATTTACAAATGACAATAAGTTTAGCGAATTGCACACTTAGATAGAATTCAATCTAAAAGGTCATTGTTTTAGCATATTTACTAAACTTTATTACTTATTTACTACATTTCATTAGATATTCATCACTACACTTTATTAGCAAATTAAATGATAGCATTTTTAAATGAATTGGTTAAAGTATATTTTTGGTTCTTTAAGTTTGCATTAAATTTTAATTTAGTCCTTTCAGTTTATAAGGTGTATTTTAAATCCTTTAATATTAACATTGTTAATATCATTACTGGGAAATGCCAACTCAATGAATTCAAATGATAACTCTTAAACTAAATTTAAAGGATTAAAATTGGGTTAATGTGCAAATTTGTTAAAGAAGTTTTTATTTAAGAGCACTAGGTGTTCAAAAGTTTTTTTTGATTCAATCTTATCCTAAAATGTTCCAAATCGTAACAAAGTCATCTCAACCATTATCTAAGTTAGTTTGAACATTAGTTGGTGAAATTTGTAGAGTTAAATATTTCATGTGTCATCTACTTCATCTTTTTTGGGTTAAGGTGCAAATTTGCACAAAAAGTTTTTTTGGGGTTAGATATCCAGAAGTTTTTTTAGGATTCAATATCGCCTCCAAAAGATATCAAGTTATAGCAATATCGCCCCTGCTGTTATCCAGACCTAATTTATCCGTTAGTTGACTAAATATAATGAGCCGACATATCTCTATCATCGAATTCATTTTTTTTTTCAAAGGTGAGGATTCAACACTAGCACCAAAAAAATTCTTGTTTTTGTGCTTTACAAGAGGCTGCCCATAATTATTCCCAAAATCGACCCTGTCGTTTATGCCTTTCAAGAATTCTCGCGAGTCACAAGAAATGTACCAAACTGAAGAGTTGTTATTTTGCAAGAGAAATAATTTTGGAATTCAAAACATGTAATGAGGTCGATGACATGGAAAAAATGAACTGAATGAGATGTGAACTTTTTAGATTCACATATTTTGTCAACTAATAATCAAACTTAACTTAGACAATGACCGAGGTGGCATTACAACAATTTGAAAACTTCAAGGAAAACATTGAACTTGAAAAAACTTCACCCAATACTCCTTAATGAAAACTTTTAGGGCAAATTTTCTCCTTAACCCTAATGAAGAGGATGAGTATGACATATGAACATATTAACTCAGTATATTTGGTCAACTAATAGTCAAATTTAACTTTGATAATAACTAGAGAATTATTGCTATAATTTGGAAACTTCTAGGGCACCTTTGAATCTAAAAAAGTTTTCGGATAGCCAGCGCTCATAAGTGAAAATTTACAAGGCAAATTTGCTCCTTGACCATTAAAATTGAAATAACATATAACAATATAATATTTTTATAGTTTAATTTCAAAATAAAGATATTAGTGAGACAAACTGTGTTAATACTAAAGTACTTAAAATACTTTTTTTAAAGCTTAAGAGATCAAACTAAACTTGACATAAACTTAAAAGACCAAAACATATACTCCTTCAACCTAATACATTAAATAGTTGGATGATTTCATAAAAAGGCCATTGTTTCCTCATTTGGGGTTGTATGAGTATTCAATGTTTTTTTTTTACCGTTTTGTTCCTAATTAATTACATTCTCTACTCTTTTTTTTCCCATACTACATTTTCTTTTATACTTCCTCTCATTATTACTACATTTCTCTCTCTTACATGCCTCTTAAAAATCATGGCATACTTAAAAACAAAGTTTATTCCTTACATATTTATTATTTTTAATTAATTTTAACTAAATTTTTAAACTTCTTAATTTGATTATCAAACTTTTATTAAAAAGAACAAAGGAAGTAGTAAATATACCTTTTAGATTAAGTTATCTAAACGGGGAATTTGCTAAAACTTCTTGTCATAATTTGCTAATGAAGTGTGGTAAATGGCTATTGAAATGTAGTTAATATATTGAAAAATGGCCTTTCATACTAAATAACCCAAGTGTGGAATTTGCTAAAACTTATTGTCATTTACTAATGAAGTGTAATACTCCCTTTGGTCCTTATTATAAGGCATAAGCTAACAATTTTCACAAATCAATAAAAATAGTTAAAGTCATTAAATTTCTCCTAAAATTTAAGTAATTTCTAATATTACCCCTACTAATCACACTAAACTTTAATATCATATTAATTATTATTCTCTCCCACTACTTTTATTAAATGTGGGAATACATGAAAAAAATATTTAATACTCTTTAGAAACAAGCAAGTTCCTTATAAAAAGAATTAAAAACACTTATTAGTTGATGTCTTATAATAAAGACCAGAAGGAGTAAATAGTTAATAACAGTGGTAGTAAATAATTATTGTTTGAATGGATAACGTTTAGAGGCATTTGGGATATGCAAATTTAGAGGGGTTTTTTTTTTCTGAAAATTTTCCTTTATTTTTCTCCTAAATTTATATTTTTTTCCTTAAATTATTCTTTTTGATGATACATATTAAGAGCATTTTCATTTAAAAATATTTTTAATTTTTTTAATGCAAATAAGTGAAAGGGCATTTTAAAATTTATTTTTTAATCTCTATAAATTAATTATCTACAAGTACATTGAGACATGTGTGCTTCCCACCCTCCTTGAGCCCACCATTATTTGTCGTGTCGCGTTTCTACTGCTTTCATCAAATGCTCCAGGTCCAAAAAAAAAAAAAAAAAAAAAAAAAAAAAAAAAAAAAAAAAAAAATTCAAATGTCTAGGTGGAGGTGCATTATTGCTTTTTTCTTTGGTACATGCAAGGGCAGACCCCATAATTAAAACATTACTCTAAAGGGTATTGAATCCCAAATTATCTTTCTCCGCAAGTGTGCCCAGATAGGGAGGACACGTCCTGTGAATACCTGTCGTTTTTAGGCCATCTTTTGCAAGCGCGTCGGCCAGGGTATTCTGCTCTCTAACCATATGGGTAATCTGTATCTCCCAGTCAAGTTGCATCATCTTCTTGATCTGATAAAAAACTAAAGACCCATTTATATCATCACTCTCACTTTGCATAACCTTTAAATGAGGGTCTTGGAATCATATTCAAAACTAGCTTCCTGAAACCCATATCCCAGCCAAGCATCAGACCTCTAAGAAAAGCCCACTCCTCAGCTTCAAGAACACTGGCTTGTCCAAGAAAGTGCGAGAATCCAGCAATCCAATGTCCTGTAGAATCCCTAATGACGCCCCCACATCCTGCAATTTCAGTCGAAGAAGCCACAGCCCCATCAACATTAATCTTCACCCAGTTCTGTTGTGGGGGTTTCCACACCAAATTACGGCGACTGGTGTTCGGTTCCTTACTAATACTCAATTCATTATCTTGAGCAAACATCCTCCAACTATATAATATGTCATTCACCGGATCTTGTGGTTTTTGGAATTCCTCCATAAAAGTGAAATTATTACGCCAATTCCACAGTTTCCAAACTGTCATTCCCCAAATAACTTCTCAATGAGGATCTCCTGAGCTGCTCAAATTCCTCTTCAGATTCATAGCCATCCAGTCTTTAAGTGCAGTAGAGAAAAACTGGGAACGGAATTGATTGTCTACTAGCTGAGACCGGATCTGGGTCGCATAAATGTAATCACGCAAAATTTGAATTATATCTTCAACTCGAGAGTTGCAGAAGGAGCAATTAGGTGATACCTATGACCAATGGTTTCTCCAGGCATTAGTAGATAATCGTCCGAGGCATATTTTCCATAAGAAAACTCTAATTCTTTCTTCCCCATTCGAATGCCAAATCTTCTAGTAAATCGGGTTATACAATTGTGTTGGATTTCTCTATCAAGTAATAAGCACTCTTAATAGAAAAAACTCCATCGAAGGAAGCACGCCAAATCAATCTATCCTCACGAGCTGAATGCAGAGGGGGAAGTAATGAGACCAATCATTGGATAACAGTCGATGGAACAAGAGTCGCCAGCCTTGTAAAATCCCAGCAACTATATTTAACCCAGTCACACTCACAAGTATTTTCTTCCTCAGCTGTGATCTCCCTCAAGCACATATCTTTGATTTTCCTTCCAGGTACTGACCATTGGTTCGAGAAAAAAATTCACTGATTGGCCATTCCTAACTTGCCATAATGAACCCTGCTCAATAATATCCTTTTGTTGACAGATAAAGGGCCATAATGGAGAATCACCAGTATTTGCTAATAGCAGATTATTTTCATTCCTCGGCATATATTTATGAGAAAGAATATCAGTCCATAGTCCTTTCGCATCTGTCACCAGGTTCCAGGCAAGCTTTGCCCCACATGCACTATTCACAGATGGAAGACGTTTGAAACCTAGGACACTATACAGCTTGGGCAAGGTAACTCTGTTCCAGTTAACAGGGTGGAAACGATGTACTCCCCGGTTTGTCCCCCATATAAAGTTTCTCTACATTCTTTCCACTTCATTACAAATGCTGATTGGAACCTTAGTCACCTGCATAGGATATAGAGGGATAGAACTCAAAACAGATTTGGCAAGGGTTACTCCCTGTTGATAAGCAGTTAGCTTTCTGTGCTCAAGCAAAGCTTAATTCTCTATTATGAAATATACAAGTACATATTTATATACAATTAACACAATATGAAAACAATCTATACAATTTCCTAATCCTACATGTTTCATGACATTCTTCATGGCGGTGGACGATATTTCTGACTCAAGGAGATATTGTTGTTGACATGGAATATGCTCCTAACAACCTTTGACTTCTAACACTCCTCCTCAAGTTGGAGCATATATATTGATCATGTCCAACTTGTTACAAAGATATTGAACCCGTGTTTATTTAAGGCTTTTGTCAGAAGATTTGCCAATTGGTTGTCTGATCGTATGTGCCCTATAGATACAATATTTTCTTTGATCTTATCATGAATAAAATGACAGTCAATCTCAATATGTTTTGTTCTTTCATGGAATACAGAGTTCGATGCTATATGAAGTGCTACTTTATTGTCACACCATAGTTTTGCAGGCAATGTTGTAGAGATGCCAATTTCTTTCAAGACTTGAAATACCCACACAATTTCTTGTACTGACTATGACATGGCTCTGTATTCCGCTTTTGCATTTGATTTTGACACAACTCCTTGCTTCTTGCTTCTCCAAGATATCAAATTTCCACCAACAAACACACAGTAACTCGTAGTGGATCGTCTTGTGGCCTTAGATCTTGCATGATCCACATCACAAAAACACTCGACTTTAGTATGCCCATAATCTCTATAAAGAATACCAAGACCCGAAGAACCTTTCAAATAATATAAGATATGTTCTAAAGCTTCCCATTGTGCCACTGTTGGTGATGCCATGAATTGGCTGAGTCTACTAACTGAAAATGTTATATCAGGACGAGTTACTGTTAGATAATTCAGTTTACCAATGAGTCTTCTATATTTCTCAGGAAATGGAAACGACTTCAATTTCTCTGGATCAATCTTCTTCTTTAAATCATCAGGAAGTTCATCAAACATACTAGCATCAAGATCTAGGAAGGGATTCAAAATCATGGGAATGTTGCTTGGTGCAGCTCCAAGCTTTCCAGTCTCCTTTAAGAGATCAAGAATATATTTCCTTTGATTCAAAAGAATACCTTTCTTGCTTATCAACACTTCAATACCAAGAAAGTACTTTAATGACCTTAAATCATTTGTTTGGAAGTGAGAATTCAGGAAGATTTTAAGTTCTGAGATTTCAGAAGTGTTACTCCCTGTTATCACAATATCATCAACATACACTACTAGAAGAATTATGCCTGCCTCAGATTGCTGATAGAACACAGAGTGATCACACTTGCTTTAACTTAATCCAAACTTCTTGACTACATCACAAAACCGCTCAAACCAAGCACGAGGGCTTTGCTTTAGACCATACAATGACTTTTAGAGGTAGCATACTTTCCTATTCTCCCCCTAAGCATTGAACCTAGGTGGTTGCTCCATATAAACTTCTTCAAGGAGATCACCATTTAAAAATGCATTCTTAACATCCAATTGATGCAAATCCCAATGATTGGTGGAAGCCAAAGAGATAAGAAGACGAATGGAGGTTAGCTTAGCCACAGGAGAAAAAGTCTCAGAATAATCAATACCATAAGTTTGTGCATATCCTATGGCAACAAATCGAGCCTTGGTTTTAACAACAAACACCCATTTACATCCAATGGCTTTCTTTCCAAGAGGGAGAGCAACAAGAATCCAGGTACCAGCTTTTTCAAGGGCTATAAGTTCTTTTGCCATTGCGGTATGCCAACCAAGAAGAGTCAAGGCTTGGTGAAGGGTAGTAGGGGTGGAGATAGAATCAAGAGTGGCCATAAGGGAAGAAGAAGAAGGGGACAAATTCTGGTAAGAGACAGAGGAGGATATAGGATAGGTACATTCAACATATCTTCTGGGAGGATAGCGAGAAAGGGTACCTTTCTAGAGGGCAATAGGTAGGTTAGGAGAGGGATCAATAGCAGAATCAGGGGCAACTGGATCAGGAACATCAATGGAAGGATATGGGGAATCAGCAGGAACAGAAACCAAGGAGTCATGAGCATAATCCATCGGCAAAGCAGTGACCGATGATGGCAAAATATTGGTGGCATTAGTATCATTGATGATAGTAGGGTCTGGAACAGTAGCCTATACTGGTGAGAGAGGAACACGATAAACTAGGACATCATCAGACTCAATAATGACAGATGGAGACTTAGAGGAGGTTGAAGATTCAAAGAAAGGAGAAGACTCATGAAAGTACACAAAAATTGACACAAGGTAAAGACAAAGATCCGGAGAGTAACACCGATAACCTTTCTGAACTCAAGGATAGCCAAGAAAAACACATCGTAGGGACTTGGGATCAAGTTTACAACACTAGGACGGACATCCCGAACAAAACAATCACAGCCAAAGATTTTAGGATCAACAGGAAACAACTTAGTGGTAGGAAACAAAACAAAATAAGGAATATCCCCACCAAGAATAACCGAAGGCATGCGATTAATAAGAAAACATGCAGTAGATACAGCGTCAGCCCAGAAATGTTTAGGGACTGAGAAATGAAACATGAGGGCTCGGGCAATTTCTAAGAGATGTCGGTTTTTTCTTTCAGCAACATCGTTTTGAGCAGGTGTATCAACACAAGAGGATTAGTGAAGAATACCATGACTTTGCATGTAATCGGTAAATAGGGCAGAAAAATATTCTTTTGCATTATCACTTCGTAAGATTTTCACAGGAGTGTTAAACTGGGTTTGAATTTCAGCACAGAAATTACAAAAATGAGTAAACAGTTTAGAACGTTGTTTTATTAAGTAAAGCCAAGTTGTTCGAGAAAAATCATCAACAAAAGTGACAAAATAACGATAATCAGTCGGGGACAGAACTGAACAAGGACCCCAAACATCAAAATGTATTAACTCAAAGGGGGACGCAACCCATTTATTAACGCGAGGTGCCAAATGAACACGATGGTATTTGACAAACTGACAGGACTCATAATCTAAAGTTGACACAGAAGAAAATTGAGGATACAATTTTTTTAGAGATGATAACGACATATGACCTAGATGACAAAGAATGTCAAAGAGAGACGACCCACCAGAACAAGCAACGGAATGTGGGACCTGATCATCAAGGATGTAATGTCCACCAGATTCATAGCCTTTACCAATAACCTACTTCGTTGATAGATCATGGATTAAACAATAGTCAGGGAAGAGTAAGATAAAGCAGTTTAAATGACGAGTGAGTTTACTTGAAGATAAAAGGTTAAAGGTGAGATCAGGAACATTAAGATAAAAGGTTAAACGAGATGCAGTTGGGTTAACAGTGCCTGAGCCAGTAACACGGACAGGAGAACCATTGGCGACAAATATGGATGACGGATTGGCATAGGGGGCATATGAAGAGAATAAGTGATGATTACCTGTCATGTGGTCGGTGGCACCAGAATCAATAACTCACTTAGTTGAAGCAGTAGTAAGGCTAAAGGACAGAGCACCTATGGCTATGGAACCTGTAGAAGAAGATCCAGATTCAGAATCAGATGGACCAGGTGTCTGAGCAATATGATCAAGGCCATGCTGTTGGTCACGCTGCTGTTTATTTTGCAATTTTCGACAATATTTCTTAATGTGTCCAGGTTCCTTGCAATAATTGCATATAATATTGCCAGAAGTCATCGTTGGAGAATTGTTATTTTGTTTGTACCCATAATTCCTATTCTTAAAGGGGCCACGCCCAGCTATAACACTTGCAGTTGGATCAACAGAAGAGTGAATCAAGTTATCAGCACAAAGAACTCAGGAGAAAACATCTTCAAGAGAAGGAAACTCTTGACTAGACAGAATCTGAGAATGAATAGTCTCATAAGACAGATCGAGAGCTTCAAGGAAACTTATGATAGCCTGAAGTTACAAGTTCTTGATACGAGTTGCAAGATCTGCTTTCGGAGATATGAGTACCTTCATTTCTTCATACATCCTCTTGAAATCCAAGAAGAAATCTTTCAACGAATGACCTTGCTATTGGGAATGATAAAAACCTTTACAGACTTCATGAACTCGAGTAATATTGCCTTTTCCAGAAAACATAAATTCAAGATAACTCATGATTTCTTTTATAGTATTGCAATGACTAACAGAAGATAGAATTCGTGGTTCAATAGAATTTCGAATTTGAAACAGAAGTCGAGCATCTGCTCGTTGCCACGCCAAAAGTTTTATTTCGTCACCAGAAGGAGGATCCTCAGTTAAGTGAGTTTCCATCTCAATGCCCAAAATATATACTTTAATAGTTTTATTTCAATCACTATAATTTGTCCAGTTCAACTGTGAAGCAGCAATCTTAGTAGAGATGGGCAACATATCAGAGTTCTTAGAGTCAGCCATGTAAACTATCTAATTATGATAACAGACAGCTTATATTGAGATCACGAAAGTCACAATGGATTTCAAACGAATAATATCCAATAGGAATTTTCACTAAGTACGATAACAAACAACTCAACTGGAAGCCACATAAGAGCTCAATAGGAATAGTGCCCAGTAGAAAGTTTCCACAAGATGACGAAATATAGGTTCCTTAACAAAAAAAAACTTGAAGCCAAACGTCACACACAACTTAACTCACAAAATGACAAGAGTCATCCAACTAGTAAGGCAAGTATCATAGAAACGAGAAGACAAAGAGCTCAGAAACAGATGTACTTAACTTTGGATTAGTAAAAGACAGATAATTTTCCACCGGAAAACTTCAGAACAAACACGAAGAGTAAAGCCCAATATGCAAACGTGGTCAGATGGCCACCAAATTTCAGGGAGAGGTAGCTAAGACCTACTCGATCAAGATGCCCAAATTCCATCGCAAATGGCTACCGGAGATGGCCACACGTGTGGCGCGTGTCTCAAGGAGGCGAACTTGCTAGAGTCGCGGGTGGAGTCACGCTCCGTCAGATGCTGGCCGAATTTTTGGGTTAGGCCGATCTTCCCACGCTGGATGCAGGGAGCTGGCGCGTGTCAATAGGAAAGACCCCCACGAGTGAGATCTGAAACTTGAACTTAAGCTTTGCTTCGCCACAAATAATGGAGATCTTGCCGGAAACTCAATGAAGACAGAGGAGAATGAAAGAAGGCTCTGATACCATGTGCTCAAGCAAAGCTTAATTCTCTATTATGAAATGTACAAGTACATATTTATATACAATTAACACAATATAAAAATGATATATACAATTTCCTAATCGTACACATTTCATGACATTCTTCATGGCGGTGGACAATATTTCTAACTCAAAGAGATATTGTAGAAAAGAAGATGGATGATTTACTATGATTAACTTTCTCTCCAGAGGCACCGCAAAATGTTTTCAAACATCTCATCATACAAAAGGCTTGTTCTCAGTGGCTTCTCCAAACATAAGTAAATCATCTACAAACATCAAATAGGATGCAAAAGGACCAGATTTGGATACTCGAATAGCCTTCCACTCCCCTGCATTCACAACATCACAAATAATATGGGAGAGCCTATCCATACACAATACGAACAAATATGGTGAGATAGCATCTCCTTGACGAAGTTCTCTTTGAGGTATAGAAGAAGTTTTAGAGCCATTCCAAAGCATATTGTATGAGACTGATGAGATGCAATTAAAAATAAGTTCAGTAAATTGAGAATTCATCCTTGCATCACGTTGCACATGCCACAAGAACTCCCAATTGATTCTGTCATAGGCCTTCTAAAGGTCAATTTTCAACACCATGAAACCTTTTTTGCCCATGGCTTTACTCATAGAATGAAGAATTTCTTGTTCTACCACAATATTATCTTGTATATGCCTCCCCTTAATAAAGCTTGATTGGAATGGAGAGATGAGTTTATCCATATTAGGCTTCAATCTTTGGGTAATGACTTTCGAGACATACTTGTAATGCACTGAACAGAGTAAATTGGCCAAAAATGCCCTACTAATACCGAGTTATCTCTTTTTGGAATTAGAGATATCAGAGTTTTGTTTGCCTTATCTATTGAACCCATAACCTTAAAATCCCTTTGACAAAATTACATAACAGTGGCCCCACAGTATCCCAATTAGCCTGAAAGAATATTGGAGGAAATCCATTATGGCCAGGGTCTTTGTATGGTCCTACTGAAAATAATGAAGCTTTAATTTCATCATCCTAGGGCATCTCAGATAGTTTCTCAATCAAGTATTTATCAATAACAGGAAAATTTGATATAGTTCTAAGCAACGGCCTCACATGGTCATCTATGTTGTATAGCTGCTTGTAGTAATCAGTCACCAGTTTTTTCAAGGCTTCTTTATCATCAATCTAGTTGCCCTGAGAATCCTTAAGGGTCAAAACCTTATTCTTCCTCCTCCTCATATTAGTCTTCAAATGGTAATAACGAGTATTCCTATCACCCTATGAGATCCAAATAGTTCGTGCCTTTTGAAACCATTTAACCTTTTCTAACTTAAGAATTTCTTCTAGGTTTATCTGCAACTCTTTCTCAAGATCAATTAAAAAAATTTGAGTGGGGATAAGGAGGGGATTTTTGGATTCCATTCAACCTTGCTACGATACTGCACTTATCTTTTTCCACATAACGAAGATATGTTTATTCCAATCAGAGAGAGAGTGACTAAAATCATTCAACATCAAATTAATATCAGAAGAATTAGACCGTTTCCTTAAAGTTCTCATGAAACAGCCACATAGCCTCAAACCTAAAAGGTTTAGTCCCTTGCTCAGGTGGTTCTTTCCTCCCAAAACATATAGTACTCAGATTATGATCAGAAAACCGTGTTCTAGGGAGTACCTTGATGAAACATTCTAGCATTGTTGAGAGTAATACTTCATTGGCTAGAGCACGATCAAGTTGTTCAAACAAACGATCATACCAAAAAGCTTGCTGATAGTGAGAATGGGGGAGGACGTAAGCAGCGATTAGCATAAAAGGCAGACGACCCTGAATAGAACAATCAAAATGCAAAAATTGACGGTCCTCCTCGAGTAAGTTAAGGTCGATACAGTCACTTTTCCAGGCGGCAAGTATGCCTCTAGATCTACCTATGTTCGGAACCTTTTTCATAGAGTCAAATCTGAATGAAGCCCATGAAAACAAGATTCATCACAGCAGCGTGTTTCCACAAGAACCAGCATACTAGGCTGAAGATCGTTGAAAGATGCCTTTAAATTTCTGAGTAGGCTTTTACCACAAGCTCCTCTAGTATTCCAATAGAAGTTATAATCCATAAAAGACATAGATTAAAAGGCTAGACAAGGCACAATTAATTAGCCTCTGTCATTGATTTAATGTTGTCTTTATGCTTTGGGGTCAAATATAAAATATTTGTATCCAAAAGTTGTGGTACAATATAACATTTGGGTCATCTCACTTAAGGAGCCTTTTATTTTAATTTTCTAGGTTAGACTAAATGCTAAAAACCTGCTTAGAAGCGGGGCTTTGAAATTGGTTTTCTTTAAATCAAAATTCATGAAAAATAAAGCTATTCCTAATATTTTTGGTACTTTTGGAAAATAATAAAGAAATGATTTGGATTAAAAAGGGATTATATAATAAAATGAATCTTGGTGGCAAGTTTGGTGGTTTTCCTAGCTTAAAATATTTTGGGAGTTACTTTTACATCAAGTCAAATTAAAAAAAAATTAAAAACCCTAAGCAATTGCATTAGGTCTAATTTATCTAATTAATGATTAGTCCTACAATCGCATTCATAGTTACCTATTAGACAAATTGTTAAAACCCACTTGATGTGTGTTGAAAATTTCTTAATGCATTTGCTTCCTCTTAATTGAAAGCACAATCACGACATTCAAATTAAATTAAATCCATTACACATACTAGCAAGCATGTAGAATGCATAACTTCATTAATCCAAAAGGAAATAAATCCAATAAAATCCAAGTGCACCAATATAAAATTCACCACAAAGATAATCCATCATAGACAAAAAATCATTTATCTAAGTTTCAAAACACACATATACCAATGCAAGATCAATCCACACAGCACATAATGCATAAATTGAGCTAATGGAAAATAATGAACTCCCCAACCTTAAAGCTCTAGCCATTTCCTTTACCAGCAAGATCCAAGAGAATCTAGCCAATCATCCCATTAACAGTAGCCACATAATCTCTAAAACTCAGCAAAGCCATGACAGATTAGTAGAAGACTAAATTTCAATGAGAAATTGATGCGTACGGTCGGCCAAGTTGAAAACAGATGAATAGAGGATCTGGATAATCAAATTGTGGTAGTTATAATGGAATGTGAAGCAAAAGAAGGTTGATGAAGATGGTGGAGTGAGCAAGGAGAAGGGGAGACCGACCGTGATGATCTCTGGCAGTGGTGTAGGTGGTGTTGTAGTCAGAGTGAGGTTGAAAAAATGGAGGAGAAGAAGGAGATCAATGGTACTGTGGAAAAGAAGAGGTGCCAGAATCTAGAAATGGCTTCGCCGGAAACTGCAAAGTGACGCCAGAAACTGGAGAAGCACACTGGAATCACAAAAAGAAGCCTGTTGATGGTTACTGGTGGTAGATGAAACTCCGGTGGTCTGAGATAAGCAAGAGACGATGGTCTCGTCTCGCTCTCTCTCTCTCTCTCTCAATCTCAGCCTCCTTCTTGGTTCTTTTAGCTTAATGTCGGGTCTGTTAAACGGAGAGAAGGAAGAAGGTGGTGGTGGAGGTGAGGGAAGATCGATGATGGTGATCAGAACTTCCTGTGGCTTTCGCCTCCTAGATTTCTTCCCTCACACCAGCTCACCGCCCCACTAAAATTCCCCAAAAACTCTCAACTCCAGTGTCCTCAAGCCAGTGTCGGGTCCTCTCCAACTTTCAGCATTGGGTCTGTTTTTAGCATCTCGCCCAGAGACCTAAGTCCCTTGGTCAAAACGTCCGTTTTGACCAAGGAACTAAAATGAAAATTTTGAAACTTTTGATGAGGCACTGAAGTGAATCTTTTTGAAACTTTGTACGGTAGAAATGAAATTTACAAAACTTATGGGTTTCTGTGTAATTTCCTCTGACCCCCTTCTCTTCACAAATTTGTGATTTTCAGAAATTCTGGGGCATTTCTGTATTTTTTTCTAGTCCTCAAAAATTTAATTCTGATCTCCAAAATTTCCAATTTTCTTCCAAAACCCTGCAATGCAATATTAAACACAAGTTAGCATCAAAAGTTCAAGGATCATTTGTATGAATAATTAAACAAATATGACCACTTTCCCCCTATTTACAATTAATTTAATACAAATGTTCCTAATTAGAATTAATGTTTAATCATGCAATAATGTAGCAGAAAATGCACCAAAAATCCCAATTTAATTATAAAAAATAATATATAAAACTACAGTTCAATCAGTCATTTGGGTCTCAGGGACTACTGTCCCCTCACTCAGTCCACCAGTTGTGGGCTCATTCACGGTGGATTTTAGAGGTTCAGGCCCATAATCGACCACCCCTGAGTCCATTTCCTTCATCATTGTTTCCCCAGGTTTTACCAATGGGAGTTGATCCAAGTGGTAAGCGCACTACTACAAAAAGGGGTTTTAACGTCCCTATTTTGGCACTTTAACTTCCAAAAACTAGGGGACGTCTATGTAGGGGGCGTAGTATGTTTTAAGAAAAGACGTCCCAAAAAAGTTGGAATGTCTAAAGTGAAACTTTAGACGTCCCAAATTGAGAATTGGGATGTCTAAAGTCTTGACTTTAGACGTCCCAAATCTCGATATGGGAAGTCTAAAGTCCCCCCGTGGAGGACTTTAGATGTCCCAAAGTGGAGGACTTTAGATGTCCCAAATCTCAATTTGGGACGTCTAAAGTCCTCCACAGGGGGACTTTAGACATCTTAATTCTTAATTTGGGACATTAAAAGGTTTTCTTTTTTTTTAAAATGATTATTTATATTCTTCATTACCCAGTAAATTAAAATTGCAGAAACAGAATTGAAGATGGATTCATAAACCACAAAATGTCCCTATCAAAATGGTAAGGACTTCTAGCACTGCAATCTTTTTACTATATATATATGTATAATAACAACAACGCATACAACCTAATATCATATATGTATAACAACAACTAGAAAGTGTCAAAATATTTGTCACCACACAACTACAAACTAATTGTTGTTCATTTCATCAAAATAAATATATATATGTATTTTCCTTGATTTCCAAGCTTCAAACGTATAAAACAAAAATGTTATTAGTATTGCATAACTACTAACAACTAGTTTATGATTCTGGCAAAAAAAACAATCAAGGGAAAAACACTCCAATAACTAGAATCATGTAAATAAATTGAAAGCATTCTAATAATTTCATATTGCAAGATTAACTTAATTCTTCATGTAAATTTATATTTTAAAAAAACAAACCTGATGAAAGCAGGGGAGAGGGCAGCCAACGATGCCTATATGCTTCCAAGGTGGAGAGAAGACATTGGAGGAGTTGTGTATACACAGTGGAGGGGAGAGGTACGCCGGAGGCTGAAAGCAACGAAGAGAGTGGGAGGTCTATGCCGGAGGGTGGAGGGGGCAAAAAAGGTGGAGGAGGTGTACACCGAAGGGTGAGACACTACTACAAAAAAGCGGTATAATGGCGCTTATTTTAAAACATATTTTGGCTTTTAAGAAATGCCAAAGCTTTTGACGCCATTAAAAATATTTATGGCACTTTTCAATCTATAAAAATGCCATACATTACTTTATCAAATTAAATAAATTAATTAATTACTTATGGCGTTTTATCTGACAAGTGCCAGAGGAGGAGGCACCCTCCTTTGGCGGCACTTATTTAATAAGTGCCAAAGGAGGACATTTAATTTTTTTTAAATAATTTTTTTAAATATTTCTTTTTCTATACGGTGTAATGTAAAAATAAATGCCTGATAATCATATATAATTTTTTAGCAAGTAAATGACTATACATTTCATCTAGTGGGTAAATTACAATATAAAACGATGATGATCATTTTTTTAATTATTTTATTTTCTTGATAAAACAAAAAAAATCACAATACAATGGTAAAAAATACAAAACATTAACTACAATGATTTGTATTACAACAAAATTACCACAATATTATTAATTTGTAAGTTTAAAAATTAAAAAACTAACAATATATAGGGTTTAAGCTGGCAAAGTTCAAACTTCAAATCAATACTTAAAAAATAAAAAATATGAGCAAACATATAATAGTCATTGCAAATTTTAACCAAAAAGAAGAAAAAAGAAAACATGGATCAAATGTTTAAAAAACAATGCTTACAAGCTAGGGATCTCCTACTTCTACTTGCTGCCATCAAAGAGAGGAAGCAATGGGAATAACGAATAAGAAAAGCTTGTAGACCAATAAAGTGAGAGAGTAATGGATTGAAGTTATGGGAAGTGACAAGCGGGAGAGCGATAATGGCGAGATGTCAATGGCGGGGTTTTTAAATGTTGTAAACAGGGGAAGCTTTGGCGCTTCATAAAAGAATGTCATTACTTCCCATTTTCAAAATAAAATTTAAAAAAAAAATGGAAGCTTTGGTGCTTCTTTAGGAAGCGCCAAAGCTTCTATTGTGTTTTTTATTTTTTATTTTTTCAATATGAAGTTTTGGCACTGTGTTTATGTAATTGGTTAGTTTAACTATATTTTATGTGTTGATTCTTTTTCTAACAATGGTCAAGTATATACTACTTTTACGCTTCATTATAAAAAAATTTGATGAACTTCATGGAGCTCACTCAGTTTTACGCTTCATTATAAGTGTAAGTTAATACTAGTGACAACAATATATTCAAGTAGATAATTTGGATCTATAAAAAGAAAGAGCAAAAAGTATGACAAACATATCATATAACTTTACGTTGATTGTAACTATTAAACCTTTCACAATGATAAATGTATAATAATATAATGACCCAAGTGAAAAAAAATACTTAATTTAAATTTACTTTATAACTAGACACACACAATTGAAGAAGCTGACTGAATCTTTTTTTTTAAAAAAAATACATATGAAGCTTTGGCGCTTCTTTAGAAAGTGCCAAAGCTTCCTATAAGAAGCTTTGGCGTTTCCTTAGGAAGGGCCAAAGCTTCCTATTATAATATTTCTTTTTTTATTTTAGTTTTTTTTTTTGTATGTGTGGCCTTTTAAAAAAAATTAAAAATACATAAGAAGCTTTGGCGCTTCCTTAGGAAACGCCAAAGCTTCCTATTATAATATATTTTTTTAGTTTTTTCTTTTGGAATGTGGCCTTTTTACAAAAAAAAAAAAAAATTGATGAACTTCATGGAGCTCACTCAGTTTTACGCTTCATTATAAGTGCAAGTTAATACTAGTGATAATAATATATTTAAGCATATAATATTGGATCTATAAAAAGAAAGAACAAAAAGTATGGCAAAGATATCATATAGTGTTACATTGATTGTAACTATTAAATCTTTACCAATAATAAATGTTATGACCCAAATTAAAAAAAAATTGATTTAATTTTTTTTTAAAATGCATAATGCAAATAAAATAGGCATATTACAATAGTCAGAAAGAAATTAAACTTCTTTTGTCAAACATATGTGTAAGGCCATAGGAAGATTAAATAGAAAGAAGAAATAATATATTAAATTTCATATTATATGTATATATATTTTTAAAAATATAGGATGCTTTGGCGCTTTTTAAGGAAGCGCTAAAGCTTCCTATTATATTTTCCTTTTTGTTTTTTGAAAAATATAAGAAGCTTTTGCGTTTCCACATAAAATGCCAAAGTTTCTTATTGTTTTTTTTTTTAAAATATTGATGACAATGTTTGGCGCTTATTCAGGAAAGCGTCATATAAAGTTAACGTCTATTATGACGCTTATAATTGTAAGTGCCAAAGCTTTAAAATAACCTTTATTTTAAAAAATAAATAATTATCTTTGGCGTTTTTTGAAAAAACTGTCATAAGAATTACGCCACCAAGTCCTTTTT
Source organism: Inga laurina (assembly GCA_963855925.1). NCBI lineage: Eukaryota > Viridiplantae > Streptophyta > Magnoliopsida > Fabales > Fabaceae > Inga > Inga laurina. The sequence continues at coordinate 61,349,179 of OY979708.1, forward strand.
TTGTAGTAGTGAGAGCAAAGAAGGTGTTATGAGAATGGAAGGAGGTGGAGGAAAAGGGAATGAAGAAAAGGAAGAGAGGAAGAAGATTGGAGGAAGATGAAGTCACGGGAATGAAAGAAAAAATGAAATGCAGAAAAAGGGGAAGCGAAGCCATGAGGATGGGAAAGATGGAAAAAGAGGGATGAGTTTCTGACATGGGAATGAAGAAAAGGAAAGAAAAGTCTCACGCATGTCAAAATTTCTGACATGACTTTAGGAGTCCCAAATTTTTTTGGGACTCCTAAAGTGTGACTTTAGACATCCCAAATGGGATTTGGGACGCCTAAAGTCAATAATACTTTAGGCGTCCCAAATCCCATTTGAGACATCTAAAGTAAGTTAAATTTTTTTAAGTTACTTTTTTGGCGCCAGTGGAAATCTTTAGGCGTCCCAAATAAAATTTGGGACGTCTAAACTCAACTTCAGGCGTCCCAAATTCAAATTTGAGACGTCTAAGGGTTTTCCTATGTACACATAATTACGAAAATGTCACTGCCTTCCTTTTTAACCACCCAATTATAAAATTGGGACGTCTATTGAGGTGGTTATATTATAATTTTGTAGTAGTGGCGGCTTGGTTTAGCTTAAGTAAGGTATCGGGTTCGAGCCTTGTGTATGCAGAAAATTCCTATTAGAAGACTCTCCCACCATAATCAGGTGCGCGACGCGGGTAAGATCCTAATATAGTCAGGGCAAAGTTCCGGTGAACAGGTGGACAAAAAAAAAAGTTTCCCCGGGGTTGTGTTGCAGGTATGGTAATTGTATGGGGTCGGACATGGTCTGATCCCGTGGGACCTCCTTATTATTAGCAATCCCAATCAGTCCCTCCTTTTTTATTCCTTTCCTCATCTTCTTCCATCGTAATTCTCAAAGGTTCATTTTGCTTCATATTCACCCTCAACGTTTCTCTTGTCCTTTCTCAGCACGTTTTGTTGCAGTCCTTTTTTGTACGATCTTATTATGCGCTTGCATGCCCTCCTTAATAACATCCTCTGTACCTTTTCTTTCTTTCTTGGCACATCAGTCTGCATATTCTGCTCAACAGTAACATCATTTTATTTTCTACATGCCTCTGTCTTGACAGGCATAACTCAAATCTGTGCCCATAAATTCCATAGCGGGTGCATAATAAATGGAGTCCTTCATACCCTAAATAGTATTCTTCTCCATCTAAATAAAATATAGACATGAGTTGTTTACCCAGCTCAATAAGTAAGCAGATACAAGTATAGTGACCTCTAAGCTGACATGAAGTATTCATATCCACTTTGATGGTCTTCCCAATCTTGTTCCCAATATATGTAAGAGTGTCCTCGTCATAATACTCGAGGAACATCTTTGGCAAACGAACCCAAACAGCAACAGAATCAATTGTGGCTTTATCTGGCAAACGAACCCAAACAGCAACAGAATCAATTGTGGCAAACGAACCCAAACAATTGTTTGAAGCAAGTTTTATTTTTTAAAAATATATTTTCTTAGAAAAATTAATTAAATATATATTTTTTATTTTCCTTACCAAAGCCTATTTTATAAAACATTTTTATAAAATTAATGAAAAAAAAAATTGAATTAAACAAGTCCTTACAAACTAACATCTAAGGTTACATCTGTGTGTGCGCGTATAATTGGCTAGTTTAAGATTGTCTAGACCGATTTAGAGAGGATGGCTCATAATTAATTAATTAATCTTTTAATTTTTAATTTGATATCAGTGTGTTTTTTTTTCTCCTCATTAAATCCTTAAGTTTTATTTAGTTACTACAATTAACTTATGTACGATGGCCAATAATCCTAACAAAGTAAAATTACATGAGTTAAATGTATTAAAAGAGTTAAATTAAATGTTTAATGAGGAGAAAAAACACATACGTTCTCAATTAAAAATTAAAGAACTTACATGTGTCCCTTAAGAATGGCTTTCCTTATTTAGCACAAATGAAGGAAAGGAATCTTAGCTATTTCATGGCATGAAAATTAAAACGCCTAATAATGTTCTGTGTGTGTGTGTAATTATTACAAAAAATTCTATTGAATTATTATGTTTTTTAGAGAAATTAATCAACCAGGCTTTTTACTTTTACTTTATTTTTTAATCAGGTCCTTTAGTTTTTTTCGGTTTATTAGGTCTATATAATTTTGCCTGATTTTTAATCAGGCCCTATAATTTCATGTGACTAATAAAACAAACTACATAAACCTAATTAAAAATCAAATGAAATTAGGGACTTACCTGTTAATTTTCCATAATATTTAGGGAAAATCATTTTGCAGGTATCTATATTTTCCTTCAATTTTTAATTTAGTACCAATGTGGTTTTTCTCTTAATTAATTTTTTTTTTAATTATGCTCTATTAACCGCTTTAGTCCTTTAACTAATTAACTATGCTATGTTAACACAATTAGCCCACGTATAGGAGCTAATAGTGCTAACATATCAACAATGTTAAAGGATATAATTAAAAGAAAAAAAATACATAGGTACTAACTTAAAAATTGAGGAAAAGCATAGGTACTAATTTTTATAGGGAAAATCCCTTATAATACCAAAGACAAAAAGACAAAAAGAAAATTATCTTTAAAAATCCCTTATAACTTTAAAAATACTGAAAGACAAAAAGGTACTTTCAATATTCATAGAGAAGTGTTAGTGCCTAATTTGTCCTTTTTGAAATAAAAAAAAAAAAATCACACCAATGCCCTTGACAAAATCATCTCTATCCTTCGACAATGGCGACAGTGGCCTCCTCTAACAATGCCGACTATTTCTCTAGTGACGATGGCCTTTAGATCTTCGATCTCTACCACCATATCAGCTCCCCCGTCAATTAGGGCTCACATCTTCTGCAATTTCTCCAACTCCCACATCAACATTGATCTCTGTATTGGTCAACCCATTTTCTACAATCTCTCAAAACTGACCCGATTTAACCTATCTATTCGCCAACCCATTTTGAGATTCTAGACCGGGCATATCTAAAAATCTCTCCTGCAAAAAAGTTGACGACAATGACGAGTTCCTATGTCGCCAAGCAATGACAGTATTGTTCCAGAACTTGACCCACCTCAGTGTTCTTCTTCCTTTGAAGATTCCCAGGTCCTTATCGAGAAGTTGGATGAAGAACATACGGGTTTCTTGCTAGTGAACCTTTGCTTCTTTGGTATAAGATCAGATTTGGAGCTCTAGAACAAGATTGATCTCCCTGTATATAATTCAGTGCTTTCGCAAATTACAATCCAAATTCCCTAGAGATTAATCAAGTTTTCTTAAATTCAAATAAGCGTTTGTCAATTTCATATGAGCTTTTCACAAGTTCTTATAAGAATTTCACAAGTTGTTTCAGTTCTTTCGCAATTTGGAATCCAAATTCCACCGAAATTAAACTGGTTTTCCCAAATTCAAATAAGCATTTATCACTTTACGATTAGATTTTCACAAGTTCTCATAAGAATTTCATTAGTTGCTTCAGTACTTTTGCAACTTGAAATCTAAATTCCCCAGAGATTAAACTAGTTTTTCCAAATTCAAATAAGCGTTTGTCAATTTAGAATTAGGTTTTTGCAAGTTCCCATAAGAATTTCACAAGTTGCAATCCAAATTCCCCAGAGATTAAACTGATTTTCCCAAATTCAAATAAGCGTTTGTCAATTTACACTACAAGAAAACACCTGATTTCCAACGAAATTTGCCATGGAATTTTTTCCGTGGCAAATTTCGACTAAAATTTCCCAGGCAAATTGCCATAGAAATATTTCGTCGGTAAAAATTTAAATTTATTAAATTTTTAAAAAAATAATATGTATAAAATTAAAATATTAATTATTAAGTAATTCTATTTAACCTTAATTATTATTATTATTTATTAATATTATATTTATAATTAAAAATAGTATTTATAATATTAAATTATTATTTATCAAGTAATTTTAATTATAAAAATTGTTTAATTAAATATATAAATACTTTTTTATGTTTTTATTAAATTTTTCATTATTTTTAATAATATTAAATTTAATTAATAATTATTTATATTTATATAATTAATTAATTATATGTGTGTGTGTATGATAATATTATATATATATATAATATGTAATAATATGACATAGGTTCATTTCATGCAACTAGCAGCGGCCTGAGGTCATGGGTTTGAATGGGAGAAGAGGCATTTTCAGGAATTATGAGATGCGGACATGTGGCAGCATGAAGAGGATATATGTGGTAGCCAAGGGAGAGGGACACGTGGCACATTGAGGAGAAAACACGTGGCATTTAGAAATTTTAAAAAAAATTGAATTTTTTTTAAAAAAAATTTGCAACGGAAAGACGGAATTCCGTTTTCCGACGGAACTGTAAATTTGTTTGTAATGCACCTATTAGCGACAGAATGGAGTTCGTCGGAAATGTGGTCCATCAAAAAAGCTGATTCCATGGCAAATTCCATCAGAAATTTAATTTTTTTTGTAGTGTTAGGATTAGGTTTTTGGACGTTCTTATAAGAATTTCACAAGTTGATTCATTACTTTCGCAACTTTCTTTCAATAAATCTGAGTTTTATGTTTTCATTGTATTCTACCAGCTATTTCTTCTTCTTTGCCTTTATAATTTCATAAAAAAGGCGCCAAATTCTCTTCAAATATGGTAAATGATTCAGTTCATTTAAATATTCTATGCATAAAATTGAAGATTCATCATATTTCTATCATCAATCCCTAGGAAAACTAGTCGGTCGATTCTAGAAGCTGCTTAAAATTTCCATTTTCAATCCAATTCAAGTAATGGAGTATAATCAAGGAAAAAGATAAGAAAATATCACTTGAACTTCAAAATCCTAAATCAATCTTATTGCTTACAAGAGTAATGGAACTAACTATAACAGTATATAGCAAGTGACAATTTATTTTAATAGAAAATTACTTATTTAAAATTTTAAAGTTCCACTAGTATTTTCATATCTTTTTCTCTAGAATTAGACACATTGGACTTCCTGATATTTCAGATTAAGCATAGATTTTTATATCAAAGAAATCCATATTTTATTTTTTTATATAGTTATCTAATTAGCTTAAATTCGAGTATTATTGGGCTTCATTAGGGTATTTCTCCCAATAATGCTTTCTATATCTAAATGATTTTTTTGTTTGTATGGATTCAACTCAAAACATCGATTGGATGTTAGACGTGGAGGGGTATGTGATTTGCGTAGAAACAATAATGTTGGAGGATCAAGATTCGCAGCATTGACAGATGAGAATACAGAAGAGAAGGGAAATGAAATCACTTTAATGGCACCCAATAATTCGGCACATGATACTACAAATCAAGAATCTTCGACAGTTAGAATTATTAAATCATGTAGGTCCTTGCCTAGTAAGATGAAGCTTGTGGTGATTAATTCTTGGACTAAAGAAAATGTGGTGGAACGTAAGACGAATTTAGTGAACCTAATGGAACATTATCAACAAGTGAAGAATAAAATGGTAGACCAAGGTAATTCTAGTTTGAACTCAAAAAGTGGTAAAGTACATAGTGCTAGGGGCTTGGCGAAAGGTATTAATGAAGGAAAGAAGGGTGTTGTGGGATACTCTAAATTGTAACCGATGAAGGCCTATTCGGGTACGTCTTTAAAATATGAAGGTGTGAAAATTCAACCACCAAAATCTACTAGAAATAGTGCTTTTGACCCTGTTGATCCAGGTGCAGGTAGAAAGATTAACTATTCAACTAGTAAAAATCTCCCAAGTGAGGAGGGTGATGTTGTTATGAAGGAGTAAAGTGAAGGAACATACGGGCCTACATCCTAGTAGTGTGTTCCAGATTGTTGGAAACCTTTATCTTTTATTATTTGTTTTAATGATAGTTATGACATGGAATACTTAGGTTGTCGGTGGTGCCTCATCTCATCGTTTAATCAGTGACATTATTGACAAACAAGGAGTTAATCTCTTTGTACTATTGGAACCTAGACAAGCGGGCATAAAGGCAAAGTTATTGGCTCGGAAGCTTGGATGGTCTAATATGCATGTGGTTGAAGCACGAGGATTTAGTGGGGGTATTTGGTTATTTTGGGATTCAAGCTACAACTTTTCGATTATTTTGGCAGGTGAGCAATTTGTCCATGGAATGGTTAATGCAGGTAATGATAATGAATGGTCCCTTACAATTGTTTATGGGCATCCTAATATGTACCCGAGGCGCCTGCTATGGTCTTCATTAAGAGACAATAGCCACGTTGTTCGTGGGGGTTGGTTGGTCGTTGGGGACTTCAATGATGTATCGTGTCCTGAGGATAGATGGAGCATGAAAATACGGGAAACCAGTAGAGTTGATAGATTTTTCCAGGAGTAGATTACTGATACTGGATTAATTGATATTGGCTTTAGTTAGAGCCGGGAAAACGGGCCGAGCCCGTCGGGCCAGCCCTTTTAGGCCCTGGCCCTTCAAGGGCCGGGCTTGTAAATTGGAGCCTCAAAAGGAAGTCGGGCCTAAAAGGGCCGGCCCTGGAGGGCCTCGGGCCGGCCCTTTAGGCCCTTTTATTTTTTATTTTTTTATTTGGAAAGGAACCATATTACATTTTTGAACTACCTTATTGAATCTATATGTCATTCTGTCCTCATATTGTATAGAGTATGATTTTTGAGTATATTGTTTTGTCTAATTGAATCATATTGTGATTTTTTAGTATGATTTTTGAGTATATTGTTCTGCCTATTTAGACTAAAATCATATTATATACTATTCTGCCTGATAGAGTATGATTTTTTATGGAGGTTGTGATTATTTGACTACTTGAACCTACTGCTCAAAGTGAAACACAATCAAATGTCCTTGAAATTGATGATAGTGGTGAAGAAAGTGAAAATGATAGTCGTCATACTAATGTTGTTTAGATGTTAGAGTATTTAGCTTCTTGCCTTCTTATACTTTGGCCTTTGTGTGAGTTATTTATGGACATGATTTTACCTTTGATTATACATTAGTAACTATGTTTATTTGTTGCAAGAGATATGTTATTTAAACCTAATGTTGACAACATTTATGTATTAAATTAGAACTTTAATCGTTGTTATTTACTAATTATATCTCTTTGGGGAAAATATGCAGGAAAAATAGTTAAATATTGTGAAAAGGATTTTCTGGCCCTGCGGGCCGGCCCTGGCCCTGATGCTCTCGGGCCGGGCTTTGAAAAACTGCAATTTTCCTGACCCCGAGCCCTTTAGGGCCGGCCCTGTTAGGCCCTGGCCCGTCAAGGGCCAGCCCTGATTCCCAGCTCTAGCTTTAGTGGTCCTTGATTTACATGGGGGACTTCGTTTAGTCAGAGTAGGAATGATAGAGCATTGGTGTATGGCGGATGACATGCGCATTTTCCTAATGCATCGGTGCTTCATCTACCAAAGTATAAATCATATTATTGCCCCATTTTGGTTAATACTGACAAGGTGACGCATGGTGAGAATAAACAAAGGCCTTTTCGTTCCTTCGCCCCATGGGTTATGCATGATGAATTCTCAGATTTTGTTAAGGAACAATGGAATGTTAAAGAACATTGGTGTGGATCTTTAGAGGATTTTACTGAGCAACTGAAAATTTGGAACAAAGAGGTATTTGGGAATTTAAATTATATGAAGAACAAGCTCTATAGACACCTTGATAGGAATAATACCACAATTGTTAGAGTTGGGCCATCAGTGAGATTAGAGAATTTGCAATGTGAATTATGGAAGGAACTTGAGAAAATCTTGGCCCAAGAGGAAATTATGTGGCTCCAATACTCTCGCGCTACTTGGTATATACAGGGTGACCGAAATACCAGATATTTTCATTCAAAGGCGAATGGTCGAAGAAGACGGAATCAGATCTTAGCTCTTAAACTTGATTCTCGAGAATGGTCTTATGATGAGCAAGAAATACGAGAATTTGGCAGTAAATTTTTTGAAGAACTATATACAGACATGAGAACATACCAGGGGTCCTTGGTGTTCAGGTGCACTTATCCTGAGATTGATACAATTGATAGATGTGCTTTGGGAAGACAGGTAGATGAAATGGAAATGAAACGAGCTTTATTCGATATGGGTTCTCTAAAAGCTCCGGGTCCGGACGGGTTAAATCCTCTTTTTTATTAGAGCCAATGGGATACGGTTGGTCTTTCGGTGACATCATTGGTTAAAAGGGTATTTTTCTGATCCGAAATGGGTTCATCATATTAATGGTACTCAAATTATTCTTATTCCTAAAATTGATCATCCACAATCTTTCCATGATTTTCGGCCAATAAGCCTCTGTAATGTAGTGTATAAGATTGTTACAAAAGTTATTTCAAATAGATTTAAATCTATTATGCCATTGGTTGTGGCCCCGAACCAATGTAGTTTTGTGAAGGGGCGCCAAAGTACTGACAATATTATTCTAGTGCAGGAAATCATTCATTCTATGCGGAGCATGAAGAAGAAGTAGGGATTTATGGCAATCAAGATTGACTTGGAGAAAGCACATGACCGAGTCAGATGGAGCTTTCTTTTCAAATGCTTGAATGAACTGAGGATTCATGAGTACCTCTGTGACGTCATTAAAGCTTGTGTATCTACTCCGTAAATGCAGATCTTTGGAATGGGTGTGCTGCAAAAGCCTTCTACCCTTCCAGAGGAGTTCGTCAAGGAGATCCTATCTCACCGTATCTCTTTGTTATTATGATGGAGAGGTTGGGGCATTTAATCCAGACTGCAGTAGAAGATGGAGATTGGAAACCTTTTAGGTTGTCCTTTTTGCTGATGATCTCATTCTGTTTGTAGAAGAAAATATGGATCAAGCCGGGGTGGTGAAAGCCATACTAGATGATTTTTGTGAAATATCTAGCCAGAAAGTGAATACCGCAAAATCGCACATTTACTTCTCCAAGAATATGGGTCATATGAGCTAAAAGGACATTAGTGAGTTCTTGAATTTTTCCCTATCTTCCAACCTGGGGAGATATTTAGGAATGCCGATCTTGCATGAGCAAAGTACTAAGTCCTCATATAGATTTATTCTTGATAAGATGAATGCCTTGCAAGCTAGAAACCAAACATGTTATCAATGGCGGCAAGACATACTCTAGTATCATCAGTCGTGTCGGCTATGCCATCCTATGCAATGCAAACTATACCCCTCCCTCTGGGTACCTGTGATGAGATAGACAAAAAGTGCAGGCAATTTCTTTGGGGGAGTACATCCACGAGTTGTAAGCCACATGTGGTAGCTTGAGGTCATGTGTGTTCTCGGAAGAATGATGGTGGACTAGGCTTAAGACAGGCAAGGTTTTAGAATCAGGCTTACATGATGAAATTAGGGTGGAACTTGATACACAAATGAGATGCACTATGGGTTCGTTTTCTTCAGGAGAAGTACAAGACGGGTAGTGATTTGGTGCCAAAAGTGAAAAAATGATGGACAGAATCCAGTACATGGAAGGGGATTAGACAAAGTTGGGAAAGTGTAACTGAGAGTATTGCCTGGAAGATTATAGATGGAACTTCGGTGTCTTTTTGGCATGATCTATGGGTCCCCCATTTTGACAGATTAGAGAGTTTGACACTTCAACCATTAACAAATGAAAGAATGGAAGGCGGCCGTCTGTGTTAGAAGTGGCTGACGCCCAAGAGGGAGGGTGAATTGGGTGTAAGATAAAAATCTTAAGAACTTTTAAAATCTTTTTGCATCTTAGAGGAAGTAATAAATATAAAAGTAATGAATCATAAATCAACAATTTATATATGCTGGAAATATAAGAGTTTAAGGAAAAGAGTGTGCAAACTGTGATTTATCCTGGTTCGGTCCAATCTGCGATGGCCTACGTCCAGTCCCCAAGCTCCTCCTGAGATTTTCAAATCCACTATCTTCTTGTTTAATCTAGGCACAAGAGAAGCCTTTACAACCCACAAGTTTAGCTAGGCACTTGCGAAGCCGTTTACAAATCTCTCACCGAGTTACTTCCCCTTACACACCGTTAGGTTACAACCGAGTTACTCTCCTTACACACCCCGTAAGGATACAACTTTGATGATGAAAGATTACAGTCAATCTTCTCTCTCAGAAGTGAATAGATGAATACTGAAGCACAATGAAAATAATCTCTCTCTCAAATATACATGATATAGAAAATAGATAAGAACAGAGAGTAGTTGGGTTGGAGTAGATGATTCATGATCTTTGCATGTTTCTTGTTGTAGTGTCTTCGTTGGAATAGATACTCGAGTACTCGAAATAGTTGGGTTTGAGCATTTATATGAATCAGTTGGGTTGGAGTAGATGATTCATGATCTATGGGTTGGAATAGATAAGAACAGAGAGTAGTTGGGTTTGAGCATTTCAATATATCCGTTGGAGTGTGGCTTCTTCAATTTGAAAACTAGCCGTTATAACGTTGACACTCCACTTCCGTAAATTCACCTTTTGACTCTTCACATCATATCTTCATTGTATTCCTGGAGAAATACATTAAACACTAATATAATGAAGTGTTAGAGTGATTAGAAGCAAGAAGAATGAGTTATATGATCATTCCATTGATTTCCAGAATCTTCGAGACGTTGTTCTGTTTTCTTGGGAAGCATTACTCGAGTGCTCACTCGAGTGGACATCAAGTTTCTTCACAGGTTACTGAGTGGCTACTCGAGTGGCCTTCCATTTTCTGCATAGCTTACTCGGGTAGTGACTTGAAGTTCTCTTCTAAATAACTCTGCATACTCGGGTAGTGACTTGAAGTTCTCTTCTAAATAACTCTGCATACTTGGGTAGTGACTTGAATGAAGTGTGATAATAACATTGCAGATTAATAGAGTAATCGAGTGTTACCTTCAAGTTTTGCTTATCACAGTGCTTTACTCGAGTGGCTCCTCGAGTAATATTGGCAGGATTGAAACTGCCGAGAGCAACTGGAAGTTCTGTATCTGAGTACTCGAGTACCTACTCAAGTAACATTGGCAGGCCGAGAGCAACTGGAAGTGATTTCCCTGATTACTCGAGTGCTTACTCTAGTAACGTTGGCAGGCTGAGAGCAACTGGAAGTTTTCTATCTGATTACTTGAGTACCTACTCGAGTATTGTACAATTTTCTTCATAGGTTACTCGAGTGGCTACTTCAAGTGAATTCTTGATTTTGATTTGAAACATGGAAAATTATATATCATCGGTAAGCTCTCATCGTTTACATTCCAACGCAAAAAGAATTAGCTCCAAACATGTTGTATACTGAAAGTTATGATCCAAAGAGTATCTACTGTTCTTAGACCATTTCTGAACTCACGAAGCATCACGAGCAGCAACTTCTAGAAGTCATAGCTCTTAGGATATAGCTTCAAATGTGACATATTATATATCCATGGAAAGCTCTTTGAGTCTACTTTGATATGGCACCAGTTTTGTTGCAAGCCGATGTGTAGTTTGGGAGTTATGTTCAAAATACCAAAGCTGTCCAGGAATATAACGCTGATTCATGTGTCAACTTTCGAAGCTTATATCTCTCTCATATGAACTCCTTTGAATGTGATCTTAGTGTCAAAAGTTCGTGTTGGAAGTCTAGTTTCATATGCCACCGTTTTTAGTTCGATCCGACATGTGGTTGGAGAGATATCATCAAAATACCAAACCTCTGTTCTGCTGCGTGAAAACATAGTACCCATTACTTCAAGAAGAAAATGTGCCCTTTTTGTCATTACTGACTAACTTGGCATGAGCTCAATGGGGAATCCACACGAATAAGATGTGCCCTTTTTGTCAAGATAAGACCGAATTAATTATGCATGTACTTTGAGATTGTGTGATGGTTAAAGAGATATAGAGTGAGACACTACCAAGTCTATGGCATCAGCATTTCTTTAGCTCAACCGATAGAAACACTTGGTTAACATGATGTTTACGCCGTCGTCATGATCTTGTGTATGGCTATGAGTTTTGACACTGGTTTACGATTCTATGTACGCACATTTGGTTGGCAAGGAATGACCATATTTTCAACAATAAATAATGGAATAAACAGGAGTTATTGGCACATACTGGTTCGGTGTTGTCTTGGGGTATGTCTACTCACATGCAAACGAAGTCTTACATCACACCAAGTACGGGTTGGCGCCCTCTACCTGTTGGGATGGTTAAAGTTAATATAGATGGATCCAGGAATGAAGCGTCGGGGTACTGTACTTGTGGTTGGGTGATAAGGGATGAACAAAGCGGATTTATCTAAGGGTTTATGTTTAGGATTGGACGCGGGTCGATTATCACAGTAGAAGCCTGGGGAATTTTGTGAGGTATGAAATTAGCTTGGGAAGGAGGATTTAGGCATATTATTGTTGAAAGTGACTACAGCGAAGTATTAGATCTTATTCAAAGACTTGTACCTGATGAACATCATGATGCTACTTTAATCTTGGAAATTCAATCGATGCTAGAACGTGAGTGGGATGTGGAGATACTAAATTGTTATAGGGAGGCGAATAGGGTGGCGGATTACTTGGCAAAAAGAGCATGAGATATGACGGTGGATTTTCTTGTAGTTGACAGAGAACCTATTGAAGTTAAACGTCTGTTCATGGAAGATGTTATGAACCAACACATTTATACTGAGTTAGTAGAGTAGAGCCTGTAGGGCTATGCCTTTTCTTTTTCTATAAAAGAAAAAGACATCGTTCATACAAAAACTCCAACCTCCATTAAAATAGAATATTGTTTAGGAAAGAAAGAAAAGAATCTGGCTTTGGCGCAGTGATTACAGTGGGGGCCATAAGGAGCTGCTTCCCAGAAATTGCCTTTTAATTTGTGGTGGTTAACAATTCAATAATTAATCTCCCGTCTAGATTGGTTGTGCGTGTGCATGTGATGTACTTGTTTATAGAATTATTATAAATTTGAAAGGATTTAATTGTCTAAAAATTTAATAATAAATGAGGAACTTGCAAATGAAGTTCTAACATAGAAAATGATAACATGTGTATATTTCTTACTTATCATGAAGATTTTTTTATTATTAAATCCATTACTTGGGATCACATAGTAATTTTTGAAGTGCTTTGTCTCTTTGCATTTCATATTAAAAAGAAATTTAATATGCAAATCTCTAGAGTTAGATTTTATTTTCAATTAGGCTTTTGTAATTTTTTAATCAAGTTTTATAGTTTTCAACTAGTTTTTAATTTGGCTCCTGTAATTTTTCTCTTTTTATCAAGTCCTTATAATTTTATGATATTTAATATCAGGTTCATGTAGTTTTTTTTCTTTGTATTATGTTGTGATAGTTTCATTTGATATTTAATTATGTCTATAGTTTCATGTGACTAATAAGAAGCAAAGTACTAAAAATCGGACTAGACACTGGATTATGAGGCGATTGTGTTCGATTGTATTCAAATCTATAGTTTCATGTGACTTTGAAATTGTGTTCGATTGTATTCAAATCTAGAGGATTATGAGGCGAAGCTGCACAAGGAAAACCAAAAACACTAGCAACATGATCATCATTCAAAGATGGAGGCTTAGGAATATCCATGTCTTCATCACCTATATTGCAAGAATTAATATAAGTGGTGATGAATAAGTAAATATTTACTTATACAAGAATATAATCATAAATCATAACAAGAGATACAAACCTTTAGAACCCCCAGTGAAAGTTGATGTTTGTTCAATTTCTTCATTACTAGCAGTAGTAGTAGCACTTTCAAGACTTGCTATATCTGTATCATCAAAGTCAGGAGTTGTGTCTTCTTCAACTACCTAAAAGTTGACTTTGTCAATTGATTCAAAGTCAACTGGATCATAATCAGTCTTCTTCTTGTTCAATATACTCCTGCAATAATAGAGAATATTAAAGTAATCAAATATAATTCGCTAAAAACATAAACTTAATCAAATTGATATTCATTTTAAACATCTATAATGCAAAACTTACTTATTCATTAATCGTAGATTATAGTTCGTATAAACCAAATCATTTATTCTTTTATGTTGCAATATGTTTCTTCTTTTGGTGTGGATACGCTCAAACAAACTCCAATTTCTCTCACACCAAGAAGATGAAGCAGTTTGGCTAAGGATGCGCATGTCAATCTTTTGCAATTCTGGAACCGAACCCCTATAGAATACCCACCACTTACCTGCAATATTTAGTTGAGTGTTAAATACATGTTATAGTAATTACAAGTGCAATTAAAATTAAATTTGTATACTTTATTACTTACATGGGTCTAGCTTTTGGGCTGCTTTTTCACATGACATTTTATTAAATGAATCTTTACGATCACGATAAACAACTACTTTTTACATTGTCTTAAGATAGTCATGACTTGGACCAGAGTAGGACTCAAACACATCAATCAGACCTTGCACTACCTTATGCTTGTGAACAAATGTAAGACTATACAAGAATGCAGGGTTCAACAAATATGCAGATGCATGAAGGTGACCCTTCAAATGCTTGTCCCATCGAGCTTGAATAATATCAGTGTATAGCTTATATTGTTCCTTACTCTTATTAAACATCTCCTTGATTGCACCTTTGGCCCTTTGCAAGCCTTTATAAATAAAAGGTAATAAAGGCTTTTCATCAAAGTCAACAATTCTTAATAATTTTATGAGAGGAGACACGATCTTCATAACTTGGAAGCAATCAATCCAAAACCGACTATCCAATATGATAGCACTAAACAATTTCCCAGCTTCACTTCTTTCTAATTTGTGCTAAACAAAATGTTTGTCAACAATCAAAGCCTGCAAGTCATGCTTATGCATATAAATGCTATGCAAAGTAATGAAGGTAGTAGCAAACCTTATTGCTCCTGGACACACAATTTCTTTCCAACCCTCTTTTTTTCTTAGCCATGACAAGAAAACCATTTGATTATAAGCAAATAGGGTTATCTTAGATGCCTTTGTCATAAGATCAAACACATGAGGCATGCTTGCTATATCTTTCAACACAATATTTAAATAGTGGGCAACACACGGTAACCAATAAATTGTTTTATAACTTTGCTTGATCAACTTGCCACATGCTACACAGTTGGATGTATTGTCAGTTACCACGTGAACAATATTCTTAGGACCAACCCACTCAATCACATCACGAAATAATAAGAATAAAGTTTTTGCATCCTTGACGAAATCTGAAGCATCCGCTGATTTCACAAACACCATGCCATATGTTGAATAAACTAAGAAATTTATCAAAGTTAGGTTGCTAACATCAGTCCAACTATCTGCCATAAGTGTACAACCCTTTTTGCTCTATTAGCTTGATAAACCTCAATAAGTAGTTGGCTTTATTTTTTCCAATCTCCTAATAAGTTAACTCTAAAATCATAAGCATTAGGGCCTTTAAATCCAGACCCAATCAATACAATAGCATCAAGAGCTCTCTGAAACAAAGGGCAATCAAAAATAGTAAATGGAACACAATTAACGAAAGCCCATTTAGCGATAGCCATCTTGGCTTTGTATTGAGCTTCCTTACTTGACAATACACTTTTGATGCTTGGTTGTGAACCGAGGGTTGTCTTAAGAGCAAAATAATTCTTAACACTCCCAGGAACTCTCCTCTTATTGGCACTACTCTCGGAGATTGTTGTAATTGGAGTTGAAGCTATTGGTTCATTGTTGCTTTCTATATCTTCAATGCCCTTATGAAAATTCTTACAAGTCTTTTTCTTTGCACCTTCTTTTAAAGATTCTTGCATCTTATTACGTATATCATAAGGAACCTTTTTGCAAGAAGCAACTTGGCCGGTAACACCAACAATGTGCTGCTTCATCCTACTTATTCTGCCCCCTTTGTGCTTGATGTACAAAAAAGACATGGATATATGTTTACTTTCCCTTCTTTTTTAAGGGCAAAATATGCCCATGCTGGGTTATTTTTTCCAGGTCCATTAATCGACAAGGGAAACTCAGATTCATTAGTTGTAACACTAGCAGCATTAATGGTTACATTCTCATTAGGAGTGGGGGGTTAGAATCTCAGCATTTGTATTATCCAAGGCCAAAATTCTCATAACAAAGTACAAATATATATTCCAATAGGAGCTACAAGAAAAAAATGAAGGCAGAAGCAAATGACTGAAAAAATGAAATGTGAAGACATCTGAAGAACCATACATAATTAACCAGAAGCAAATGAACCAAAACGAAATTAACAACAGTACAAAATTGAGTCATTGAACTGTTTCTTTTCTTAATTTCAGATTCTAAACAAATGAAACACAATACAGAGTCATGACAATCTGCAAGTATCGGTTTGTTTTCCTAATTTCAAATTCTAAACAAAATGAAAAAAGAATTACATAGTCACAACAACAACACAGATTCTAAATTTATTTGTTTTCCTAATTTCATTCTTACAAGCATCAGTTTGTTTTCCTAATATAGATTCACATACCACAGAGTCACAGACCACAGGTGCAAGCTTTCAAGTGATTGAAATCTAAAACCGATCACAAAGTAACAGACGCAATGAGAAATCGATTACAGAGTCACAAATGCAACCTTTCAAGTAAAAGAGCAAACCTAAAAATCTAAAATCAGTAATGGTGTCACAGAGTGATCATTGCCCACGACGACGACGTCACGGTACAAACAGAGACCCCTAATTAGTCACAGATGCTGAACTTGTCTCTGCCGTGAACAGAAAACAGAGACCTAGAGTGATCAGCACCCATGACGACGGTGTCATAGTAAACAGAGCATATCACCGGTAAAGGCAACAACTTTTCGGTTGCTACAACAAGAAGGAAGGGGAAAGGTAAGGGCGATTACAGATTATGGCTAATGCTGGGTTTTTGGTTTCATTTTCATTGATTAATGGCGGCGGGAGACGAGAAAGGGAGACAAACTTGGAGGATGAAAAAAACTCAAACGAAAATCAGAGAAAGTCAGAAAGAATGTTTTCACGGGAAGCCTGGGAGGGAAGTCAGATATGAGGGAAATAATTTAAAAAATAAAAAAAAGAAAAACGGCGTTATTTTGCACATGGGAAAAAATTTAAAATTTTTTTAAAACCCTAAGTTGATCGGGGCAAACCGTGACCCGGCGGGGTCACCCCGGGTTGCACCGAGTCAACCCGGGTTACCTCCCTCTAGTTCCCTAACCCTTAACCGAACCGGTCCAGTTCCCGATTCATCGGTTTCTGGTTTGAACCAACTAGTTTGGTCCGGTTTTGCATACCATGAAAAATATAAGAACGTAATTGAAAATCAAATGAAACTATAAGCACTTAATATAAAACTACAAGTAAAACAACACAAGAACATGATTAAAATTTAGATGAAACTATAATGATGACTTGATAAGATGGAAAGAAAACTAATGGAACCTAAATAAAAATGAGGTGAAATGATAAAGACTTACATGTTAATTTTTCATATATTTAATTGAAGGTAAACCAACATTACTATTTTTGTATATATTTCTATAAGTATCATTTTATTTCCCCACCCTACATTAGTCTTAAATGATATTTTTTGCCAAACAGTATTTTTTTGGAAATTAAAATTAATATGTCAATATTTGAGAATATATTTTTTTTTATCAATATTTAAAATTTTAACATAATTTTTGTTAATAACATTAGGGGTAAATGACTGAAAAATACTTCAAAATCTTAAGGGACCAACACAAAAGTTTAAATTATGTTAGAAATTGCATAAATACCTAATCTCATTATTTTTATAAAAATACCCAATAAGGACACAATTCAAATTGCCCACCAAGGGAAAATCAACATGAACATGATTATAAAAAAAATGGCAAAGAGTCATTGTATCACCTTATTTCCATAATCGATATGATGAGTTTTAAGCAACGAATTTGAACCACTAAGTGATATTCTTTTATGAAGTTCTTTCAATTCTTAATCTCAAAATAGGATTCGAACCTGTAGTTGAGTGGGTTTTTCAGAAAATTTCAAAACTTTCAAAAACTATCATAAAGTGGTTCTAACTTCTTTGTAACTTATCATTACTTAATTCTCTTCATTATATTAATCAAAATGATTTTTTACTCATTTTTATGTGTGGAAGGTTTCTTAATTAATGGGCTCGTACCATGTGATTACCCATTTCTAATTCAATTACCATGCTTAAGAAATTCGACTTGTCCGTCATGCAGTGATATACAATTAATCACTCAATGTTTATTACACAATGGTTCACTATGTAAATAATTCTTCTCCTTCATTGCAACTTCTTCTCCTGGCATAACCTCTTGCACTTATCTTCAGTGCTTTGCTGCCTATATGGTTGGTGAGGGAGAGTGAGATTCAAGAGAATCCTAGTAGTAAACAGTGCTAAAAAATGCATATAAGAAATATTTTGTGCATAATATGTTTTCTTACATAAATTCATGCCAATATAATGACATATATGCATGCTTAATGTTTAACACATTACACTAATGGCTATAGTACAAGTAAAATAGAGCTTCACTCGTTCACATATGCTTCATACAATTCATCAAAGCAACTAACACATCAATATACAAACACACATATTCAGTTATGCAAGTTAAGAAAAAAGGTATCTACCTTTTGTCGTCCAATCATTGAAGCTTCTTGGAAATTCTTTCAGTTTTCTTCTTTCTTGACTTCTCATGACCCTAGATATATAATCATATCATTAGGGTTAATACACTAAGTCAAAAGCAAAGTTAAAGTGGTCCAACTATCCCAAGTTGGTTAACTTCACTCTTAAAGTTCCACTTAATTACCTAGTACCATTACATTTTTCCAGTTTCGCACTTGTACTTAAATCTGCTAGAATTTTCCTTAATTTTTGAAAATTCATAACTAATTGTATAGATGTCCAATTGTGATTATTCCAAAGGCTATGTGACCCATAATTAGTCTAGTTTTAGGGAAAACTATAGCCATTGGTCTTCTAGATGCACATCAATATAGTATCTCACTTAATTGATCACTGCGCCAGAATACGCCAGTTTTCCAGACCAAACTTTGGAAATTCATAATTAATTATAAAAAATCCAAATGGGTTGTTTTCAAGTTCTATGAAAATATATTTAAGTCTTCGTTCAATGGAAAATATTATAGAGTCCCAATTATAACCACACAGTTCCCAAAAATTCATCAAATGCAGACTATTACAGATTTCATTCCAGATTCAGGGTCAAATTTTGGAAAGTCATAACTTTCAATCCACTAGTCCAAATGGCTTATAATACTTATCAAGTTAAAGCCCTGAATGTCTACTTTAATCTTGTAAATTTCATAGCATTTGGACCAAGTTTGACTAATCAAAAACACATTACGTGTGTGTTCTTATACCCTCAAAACCATGGTTTCAGAAGCACTTTTCCATAAATCGAGACAAAACTCCTCTCACATACTTACCTCATAAACTGTAAAAGCTATTCTCCAAAAGCTAATCAAAACACACACGTACAAGTTCATTGCTTCCAGAAAATGAATCCAGGCAGCTTTAAACATAAACTTCCAAAATCATCATAAATCATAATTTAACCATAAACACATGATTAAACCACAAAAATACCCCTGTACGAAAATGAACAGTACTCCACCCTCATGAAAACTCATCCAAACAACAAACCAATCGATTCAAATCAAAGCCTACGTCTACCTCTACACGTTTCCTCAACTGGTTCGAAAATCCAGCAGTACTTCGGCTAACAAGACAACATAAAACACTCAGTAATCTGAAACCATAGAAATTAAGCTCTCAGTGAGTAGAACAAATTTCCTAAAAAACTTACTGGACTATAACGACGATTCGAGGTCGGAATCAGCTCTAGAACTCTGGTTTTCACTATTTATCTCCTTCTCTCTTCTTTCTATTTCTTGGTGATTTTTTAGCTCTCTTTTCTCTTTCTTTAGGTGCTGGCTGAAATCCACTTAAAGAGGAGGGAATAGTTGTGATTTAATCAAGCAATGTGATATCTTTTTAGCTTGCTAAGTGTCATAAGATTATAGTGCGAGATTTCCATGTGTCATCGAGCAATTTGTCTTCTTTTTCTCTCTCTTAGGTGGCGCCTTTTACTTGTCAGGGGAAGGGAGGACTGATGAATTCCCTTGGCTCCCAGGTTTGATGTTTGAGAAAGTTAGTCGAGGGACCAGACCAAGGACTGGTGAATTCCCCTTACTTCAGCACCACGTGTCATCATCTTGGAATGCCAACCAAAAAGGCAAGAAGGACACCTCATGATGAAGGGGCAAGTGTCACCTTCCAATTGTGCCAACCAAAAAGTGTGAATAGTTTTTGTCATGATGATGTGTACTTTGATGACAAGTGTCATCTTTTTATTCATCCAACACGAAAGTTAAGTCATCATTACTCATCATGACTTACTTTATTAAAGCTACTTTAATAAAATTACTTTATCGATGCTCACTCAGGATTCCACTCGAAACTTACTCTGAGTTGCTTCACATATATTGAGGCCCACCAAATGATGCCAGGTCAGAGTGTATGTGTATGGGCCTCACATGGCCCCACATACCGGTGTTTACTTCATAAACGCAGGGTACACATGTCTACCCTGAAAATTCCATGTGCACACCTATTCCGGCATATTTCACTTGACTAATCAGTCCCATACCTCATGACATAGCTGGGTGGTGTCTTTCTGCTAACCTAATGGCATCATATATGTGTTCTGTGCACATCTACACCAACACTTTGATCCTACTACCTATGCATACTGGGCCCTCTGCCTCATAGGATCGGATCACATAGTCCCCTAAAGTCTTTCTTTCTCTTGACATTCTTGGGACTCTTTCTGAATTGAGCTTTGTAGTTTACCTAATATATGCTTATCCTCAAAGTCCTAGGCCCAAAATTTGGGATATTACGGCCATCACACCATCGACAATAAATAATTACAAATTAAAGTAAAATGCTAGAGTAGGCTCAATAATCAAATGTTTGTAATAATTAACTACTTAAGTGATGTTGTGTATGATTTTGCAGATAGATGGAAGCACCTAATGGACATCTAATTAATCCTCCTCAGGGATCTAATGCCACCAAATTAACGAGGGTTCATTCCACTATTTTTAGGGGACCTTCCCTTCATCTCTTGGAGGACACATGTTACCGCTCTCTCCAATATCCTTAAAATGTCAAATAAAATGTTCAATTATTTTGTTGTTCCTTCCTCATAATTTCACTTAAATTTTTCATTCAATATTACATTTTATTTCTCTATATTTTAACAAATAGTTAATTAAATTTAATACTCTCTCCTATTCTTAATATAAGACATATTTACCTACTTTGATTAGATTAAGGAAGTTAGTTAAATTAGTTGATATGACATGTTTTTTCTAAAATACCCTAATCATCTTCCTCAATTCCTATCTCTATTTTACTTGATCATAGTTGAGAGGGCATCATAGGAATATATTGAGAAAAGATTGACAAATATGGGAAATATTTCTTATATTTAGGATCAAAATCAACTCCACAATTATATTTTATATTAAAGATCAGATGGAGTACTTAAGTATGCCAAAATATTCTTTAACTTGATCAAGTATAAGCGTGTGTGTGTGTGTAAAGGGATATTACACCATCGTTAGGTGTCTTAAGTGAGTTATCTATAAATGAGTTGTTAAAGTTGGCTAAACATGAATGAAAAGACAATTTGTAATTATCATTTGCCCATATCCAATAAGATCATAGGCTTTAGTATTATTGTCAATACTAGAACCTTATGATTAAGTAATCGTTTGCTTTGTATTTATAAGGTAATTTGCAATACTTTTTCTTTACAAATATTTGTCTCATGTTCTTTATAAAAGGAAAAAATATAGCATAATACACAAATATTGTTTTTTATAATTTAATACTACAACCGGATTGTGTTTTAAGAAAATTTCATTGGTCAGCATATTGTATTATTTTCACCGGGATTTCATCACCTTATATGAATCTCCTCCAAAAAAAGTTACAACATCTGATCCTTAATATAATATCTACTTAACTATTTTAGGTAAACTAAGAAAGTTAGTTAAATTAATTTTTTAACATAGTGCTGCTATAGCAATCAAATGGCCCATTGTACTTCATGTAGCAGCAAGAGCAGGTTATTTTTCGGTTTGTGAAAGAGCTTGTGAACTTGATGTTGGAATAAATACATAATATATAAACTCTAAAATAAATACATAATATATAAACTCTAAAATAAAGAGTAACAGTGGAAGACTTTATTAGTAGTACCTCTAGCTATAGTAACTCTGTGTGCTATATCTCACAACTTGATAATTGAAAGTGGGAAAAACAAATTAGAAGTAAGTGGGGAACAGTGATGGTCTGAGAATTGCTATTACCAGTCAGGGAACCCCTAAGGAACAAGTAAGTGGGTTTTCCACGTTACTACTCAAAGATCTGGCCTATGCTATTTATAGCCTCTCATCAAGGTTACCAGTCTGGCAGGTAACCTTAAATCAAATCTCTATCCAAATCATATGAGAGCCACAATCAAAGGATATTTTATTTAAAAAAATGATAAGATAATATCTATACTAAATAATAATAAAATATATAAACTTAAATAATAAAATATCTAATAGTCTCACACTTGGCACGCAACCTAAATTTATTAGGTGAGTAAGGTTCATTTAAGAAATTCTATAGAAATCATGGCAGTAAGTCCTCTTTGATCGAGTATCACCTTCCATTCATCACAAGCAGTACTCTTATTTAATGGGTCAGAAACTTGATGAATAAACCTTAAATGTTTATTTGGTTTCAACTTAAATGTTTGCTAAAATCTCATAATTTAGGTACCAATAATTAAGACAACAAACTCCAACTTGAATTTCATCACTTAAATAATGTCTCATCTAGATCACTAAATGTGATCTATCCCTGATGAGATATTTGATCCTTTTGATTTCTTTTAAAAGCATGCTTTTCATTAAAAGGATATATGCTTTATATGTTTATGACCCATTTGACTCTATGGTCATACAACACCCTTAATTGGTTTGAATTAATTCAATAATTCCAAAACCCTCTTATGGAATTCCTTAATTGGCAATCTTGTAACTTACTGCCAAGAATGACTAGGTCAAACAATACATGGTGGAACTAAGCAATCAATGATTGTTTAGCAATCTTTTACCCCTCCATGATGCAACTTGTTTAGTAAATGTAAAGATGCATCATAATACCAACTCTTTTATAGTTAATGCATCTTACAAAACTAAACAAGCTAATCATTCCACAATATATATAAAACATTAAACTTAATATACATTTGGTAATGTACCACATGACTGTAGCTCTTCATTCATTATTCAAGCAAAACTATGCTTGACAATCTTCTTAAAATTTCTTTGCAATGGTTTTACTGATTTGTGCGACATTTAAGCAAGCTTATGCCTTGAAAATTAAATTAGAAGGAATAATATAATATTAGAAACATGCGGACAGTCAAATCATATTCTCATAATAGATGTTACTCACAACAACTACCATTATCCCTAATTGTTCAAATGCTTGTGATCATAGGAAACTCTTTATGCATTCTAAAAGAATACCACACCTAACATAGTCATATCACAACTTTGCATAATGGTAACTTAGTCATTTATAACACCTTAAGTCAAAATGCACAAGCTATAAAATTAATCATCCTTTTGTACCATATAGATGACTCAACTGCCACTAATCTAGTGGTATAATAAAACTTATGATGTTTTCAACATGGTCCTATATGTAATCACATTATGATACCTTAACTATCACTTTTGTGAGATTTGCTCATGACAAAATGAACTCCTAATTTTGTTGACTAAATTCTCTTTATATTGATGTGACAATCTCTACTAATTCACACATACACACACCCTCATGTCCAAAATGAAAAGAGACAAATGACATCCTAACTCAAGATAGACATTTAACTATCATGAAGATATGGAAGGAATTATACATGAATATAGGAGGACACACCCGTATGTCCAAAATGAAAAGATATAAATGACATCCTAACTCAAGATAGACATTTAACTACCACGAAGATATGGAAGGAATTATACATGAATATAGGAGAAAATATTTCACTAAATCAATTCCCTCTTCATAGAGAAGTTATAGCAAATAACTTTATTTGTATTACTTAATGTTTGCATACTAGCAACTTTACAAATAAACTTATGTTGTTGCTTACCTTATGTCTATCATGAATTAGTGCCTACATTTGGAATTTATGATGACTCTCAATATTTAAGTTTTAGTCAAATTTCCTGAAGTACATCATTTAGTAACTATGAATTGCCAAATTTTAATCACCATTGATCTCAATTGAATCCATTGATAGATGGAAGCTCAACAAGGTGAGTCACATGTAAAACCAATGTTCTACAAAAATTAAAGGTGGCAATCTTCCATATGTGATCACTCTCAATGAGTTTGATTACTCCAACTAATTTTAGCATTCTTAAATAATCTGGCGTTTCAAAATACTACACAAAACTATAAAATAAAATGAACAACTTACTTAAATTCCTAAGACATCTTTGCATATTCATCAAAATATGCAATCTCAGGATATTTTCCTTTCACACTATTTCTTTTATAAGACAATTTTTTGTAAGAGTATATTTTAAACCGGACTTCCAACCTTTAAGATTTCAAAAGGATTTAAATATAAATTTTGTTGGAATCTCATTTAAAATATACATACTTATATTTAGTGTGTCCTTTAATAGGAAAACCATATCATGCAAAATGTCTACTAACATTTTGTTTCTTCTCGCAACAATTCTACTTATATTAAGTGAGTTCAAGTATGAAGAAACTTCACATATAGGCTAAGTTCCAGCCCACTAATGAAATAATTATCATGTCACCCCTCTCTTCCAATTAATTTCAGTGTATTAATTTGTTTATAAGATTAACCACCCAATTTTGCTTTATATATTCCAAATGTGTCAAATGACACTACTCAATTATAAATCAAACAACATTTGGATATTGTCAAAGGTCAACTATAAGGAGAGATGAATTATTTCACCAATTAGAATATAATTAATGACAAGTGTATATTCATTACTACCTCCAATCAAGCATTTTTAATAATAAGCACATTATTCTCCATATGTTTATTACTTTATGGCTTTGAAGCTGGTGGCTTGATAGCCTTAATTTAAAATCTTATTCTTTCCTAAGTATGAGCAAAACGTATAAATACACATTTTCAATGAATACCTAATATCCATACATGTAGTTATGAAAAAGAAGTAATGACTTATGAGATAATAAAATAAGGATCTCTTCCACCAAAATTAATGGAGGCATCATACCCTATTATGGATAATCACTTTATAGTCAACAAAACAATGTAACAATAATTATGAGAATTTCAAAATTCATCGTTTAGCCTATAAACAACTATTGACTTTGCTCTATTATTATGTACCAATAATGACTAGTTCTTAATTCAGATTAATTTAATGAGATAATTTCATCTCATAAATGTTATCCCACTTCTTATGCCAGTGTCATTAAGTACTAGAACTTTCCTAATGCCAATTTTATCCTAATGGAAGGAGTAATATTTATCTCCTTATAGGCTCAACAATTAGCTCTTATAAATTCTATCAAACTAAATAATTAAATATAAAAAACATGCTACATGGTCAAAGTAAAACCATATCATACTTACAAAACAACTATAAAAGATAAAGAAAAAACTATCACAAACAAGTGTATGTTTACTAATATAAATCATACAATTATAAATTCATATCACTAAGGTCTACCTGTGGGTAAAGACATTAGCATAGCATGGATTTATTTTGAATTGATGAATCTAGAATGCAGTTATATTTTCTAATACTTACGGGCTACTTATAAAATATAATGCCATTCTATTCCACCATAATTAAATATATGATTATAATTATCTATCTGTAGACAAAGACTAATTATAATCATATATTTAATTACAATTGATATTCTATAAAGCCATATGTGATTAAAAACGTGCACGCAGCAAAAATTGAGGATGTTGTGACTACTCCTCAGGAAACAAGCATGCTAACTACGAATATCGTGTGCATTTAAAACATAAATATGCATCAATAACCTAATAAGAACAATTAATTTAATCAACAAAAGTGACTAGATAACCGAAATTCTCCCACTTTGATTAAATTAATTAATCACTAATTGGAGTTGATGTTTTAAAAAAATTCATAAGCGATTATTTACACATGCAATATTGAGGATACTGTGGCTATTCCCCAAGATGTATGTTAATTGCTAAAATATCAACTATGTGCACTTAAATTCCATATATGCACAAATCTTCAATGAGAATTTAATTGACTAATTTAATCAGCAAAATGTGATCAAATAATTATCGTAAATAATTTCTCCCACTATTTTGTGCATCCAAACTAAATATAACATATACACATCTTAATGGAGGGATTAATTAATTAATTTGATCAACAAAAATTAAATTAATAACCATCCTACTATTTTGTGTATCCAAAAATTGTTTAAGAAACCAATTTCAGCATATTTCAACCCAAATATAATTTTTTAAAATTCAAACAGTTGAAAAATTTTCCAAGATTAATTACATAAATATTGAGGAAATTAAATGATATATCAAATAAATTTTGCAAAATTACCCTAATGCAAAAATAGCCAAAATTTATTGTCCTATATTTAAACAATTGAAATGGCACATAAAAATAAGCATTCAAATATTTTGATCAAGTGAACCATTTATGGGATGAAATAGAAGCTAAACCCAAACAATTGACTAAACATTTAATTTCTTGAAAGAAAGGGGAAATTCCAAAGAAATAGGCATAAAATGGAGTTAAGGAAACTTTATTGATCCAAAATAATATTTGAAAATTAAATTTAAAGGCCTCAATATCAATAACCCAATGCATTACCCCAAACGGCTTGTGCAGAATTAAAGTAAACACACAATTATTTCCGAAAAGCAAAGGACATTATGATCAATTAGAACCGAAACCAGAGTCCAAGACGGGTCCTCATACTATGCTCATCTAAAAGATGAGCACAACATGCTCATCCCTTCAATTTTGGGGTGAGAGCCATTTTTTTAAAATATTTTTTATGTATTTTTATTTATTTGGATTAAATTATATACTGCATTTTGAAATATTCTTATCATTCGGTATTTCAAATTAATTAATTTCTAATTCTGCATTCAAAAATGTTTTTCCTTCAACACTAGTAATCTAAAATATTTTTTTAGTAGCACCCAATATCTAAAATATTTTTTTAACACTTGATATTTTAAGCTAATTAACTTTTTGTACATGAAGTATTTTTTCAAAAAGTAAAAATAAAAAATAAAAAACCCGGGGATGAGCATTACATGCTCATCTTTAGGATGAGCATAGAATGTGGATTCAGTCCAAGACGCCACTGTGCAAGGCAGAAAACTAAATTTTTTTTTAATAAATAAACATAAACAAAATCCTGATGCCCAAAACAGAATGGCCTAATATGAAAACACACCTTTTTTGTTTTTGAAAACATTATAAAATTGTGGCCCAAATCTGTTGAAACCCAAAACATTGCCCATTCTCATAAAGAGAAAGAGAAAGAGGAACAATATTAATTAAACCCAATTTCACATCAGCCCAAATGCATCAGGCCCAGTCTTCAGAATATATGAAACTATGCATTTCACTCTAGGCATAACAGTGGCGTTTAGGTTCTCCTTCCCAAGCCCTCAAATGACTTAAAAACCCGACCCGCCAAAAGAGCCGCTGCACCTGCATCGTTCAAGCCATGTTTACCGACGATTCCGAGCTCGTTCTCCGGCGACTTCAATGGCGATGAGCTTAGAGAACAGTTTTAGACATAATGTAAACAATGATCTAATATATAATCACAAGAATTGAAAACCATAAATTGAATCTAACTCGAGCATATGAGAGATCATTGAAGGTGTGACAACGGTTATGGAGAAAATCAACAATCAAAAAATAGATTCAGAAATCAATCTCAGAATCCCAGATCAAAACGACTACACAGTTCAAGAACGATTTGGGCATATGCTTCGGAAAACAAGATTCAATCGAGAAACATATTAAGAATGTTAAAAAGAATCCAAGAAAACCCATATTAAAATTAATCAAGAAGATGCTTCAAGATCGATCAAGAGTAAGTTGCGATGTTTCCAAAACGATTTCCAAAAAAAAAAAATATGCCAGAATAAGTTTAAAAACATGGGTCAGGAATTTTTAACAAGGCAAGATACAATCCATGAAATAAAAAAAAATATTGAACAGATAAAAACTAATTAAATCATGCATAACGATCTGCTGAACGTATGCATTAGTTTCTAAACCATCGATCAAAAACAGTATCATGTTATCCTTCTAGAAAATAAAAGAACATAACATGGAGAAGACACTAGGGAGAGGAGAATCAATCTGGCTTTGATAATACAGAATACATAAACTCTAGAATAAAGAGTAACAGCGAAAGACTTTATTAGTAGTACCTCTAGTCATAGTAATTCTGCATGCTATATTTCACAACCTGAGAACTAAAAAGGGAAAAAGATATTAGAAGGAAATAACTCAGGATTTTTCTAATGGAAAGATGAGGTATAGTAATGGTTTGAGAATAGCCGTCATCCATCAGGGAACCCCTAAAGAGTAAGTAAGTGGATTTTCCATGTTACTATTCTAACACCTGCATTGTGCTATTTATTGTCTTCCATCAAAGTTTGTAACAGCTTACCAACCTTAAATCAAATCTCTATATAAATCACATGTGGGTCACAATTAAGGGATACTTTATTTTTTAAAAAATGACAAGATACTATTTATATTAAATAATAATAAAATATATAATCTTAAATAATAAAATATCTAATTCTTGATGGATGAGAGTGCATAGGCTTGGATTTACAAGACATGAGGGGAAACACTGGATTCTGCTTCGCTGCCTTAGCAGGAAACATGGAGATTGTTGAATTAATGTTGGAAAAGAATCGTTTCTTGCCAAAAATTAGAGGTGGAACTGTGGAAGTGGTTTCACTCCACTTCTTTTTACTATTTTACTAGGAAGATCTGTCATGGCATGGTTTCTATACCCTATGACTAATGACATTCTTGATGAAACAGAATGGAATAAGTTATTCTTCACAATTGCATCGACTCTGGTATTTTTGGTAAGCATTTGTTGCTATGAGTCACGTATAGGTACATATTAAATAAAAATTACTCCATTCGGCTTTGGAGCTAGATAATTAATTTATATATAGAGATTAAGAAAATTAGTTAAATTAATTATTTATAAAAAATTTTGTTAACTTTTTATAAAATATCCATTTAATAATTTGTATTTTTAAAAAATTTTCGGTTTATTATATAACATATATTGATCAAACAAATTGGATAATGAATATTTGAAGATGAAAACTTTGGAGGAAGAGCTATTTCCCCCATAAAGATAGAATAATGCTCAGCCTCAAACAAAACTATTGGTTTGGTGAATTCATCAGTGAGACCATATAGAGCTAGCTGCTTGCTTCCTAGAAGTTGCTTAATTCCAACGTCGACATTCCATTATTTATCGTCAACAATAATTTAATAATTCATCCGACATCGCGTATTGTACTGTCTGTGAACTGTGATTGCAAACTAGTGAAAAAATCACTTTTAAGATCAGTTAAAAAAGATATTTTAAATCAATTTTTGATCTGGTCTTGATACAGCCGGTCTAAAAAGTCTGTTACTTTTTAGATCGGTTATAGAACCAGTCTTAAAAAAATTTTTAAGACCGGTATCAGTTATTATAAAACCATTCTAAAAATAAATATTTTTAGACTGGTTATCTGAAGAACCGATCTAACCGGTTCAAATTTTAGACCGATTTTCTGAAAAATCGATCTAAAAATTTGTAATATTAAGACCGGCTTTCTATAAAACCGGTTTTAAATTCCAACCTTTTAGACTAATTCTCTCCAAAACCGATCTTAAATGTACTTTTCAGACCGATTTTGGAGAGAACCGGTCTTAAAAGTTGAATTGTTTTTTTTTTAAATTTTCATTTAAAATATATACCCAGCAAGCCATTTCCCCTGATAAAACATTTCACTCAGCAAGCAGCAATCAGTTCAACAACATTCAAATAAATCTTTTTCTCTTACAAATTATATAACTAACATCTTAATGACATGTGAGAGACTCAAAATTCATTGGAACATATTAAAACTCAACTCCCTTGTGCTTAAACAGTGTTGGCCGAAACAGAAGTAAGGAAAACAACCATGAATAATAAACTCACAATCATAGACAGAATCATAATGCAAGGAAATTATACAACCATGACAATATTGTTTTGACCAAGTTCCTTATATTTTTATTTACATACATACATCAAAGATTAAATTACATTAATGACAATGCCGATATTCATTAGGGCCAAAATACTTTATACACACTCTTTTCAGGCTGATGATCACTAGCGGGCCTGGCTTCGGAGAATCTACACTAAGACGTACACCTCATATCCTTCATTTTCCTATGACGACAACAAAAAAAGTAGTTATATATATACACCAATAACAATATATATAATTCGAATATAGTTCATGATAATTATTTTAGCTAACTAACCTTCAATATAATTTTTTAAAGGGATATCCTCCCATATCCTTTCATGATGATCGTTTCTTGTGCCGTGTTCATTGTCAGCTTCATCTTCTTTGTTCAATTCTAGTAAACCCCTAGAAAAAAAAGGAGTCTCAAGCAGATCATTCATTGAATGACTTTCCTGATTAATATCAACGACCCTTTTTCCTTGGAGAGCTACATACCACATTTTATTTGCCTGATCAGTAACATAGAACACTTGTTTCGCTTGATATGTCATAATAAAAGGTTCATTTCTAAAACTTCTACTATTCAAATCAACCAATGTAAATCCCAACTGATCAATCATCACACCATTGTTGACATCAACCCACTTGCATTTGAAAATGAGAAGTTTAACTTTAACATAATCAACCACCCAAATCTCTTCAATCATCCCATAATAAGGTATTGCTGCCAATCTAGGATTCTTATCTTTTGATCTAGAGAAGTGTATAGATTCAACCACAAACATTACCCCACTGTTCTGGATGGTGCTCCTATCATCAAGGGACTTCGTGTAAAACGTATAACCATTGATCACAAATGAAGTCCAACTTATGACATTAGCCTCAAGACCACGTGCTAACCATTTAATTGTATCAGAAACACATTATTCGTCGTCAACCTTTTGTTTGAACCAATGTGCAAAAGTTTTGTTATGCTCCCTAATTAACCTTTGTTCAGTCATTCGACTATTTCCTTTCCGTACAATTTCTTTATGAGAATTAATGTAATTTTGAACTTCATCAACATTATTCAAGATGTACAAGTGGACTTGTTGCAATTCATCATGATCCATACTCTTTACTGAAGCCCCATGTCTACCGTCTTCATCGTCATGACGTTCAGGAAGTCTAATGTGTCATACATTTGACAAGTAATCTTGACAAAACTCAATGGCTTCTTCAGAAACATATTTCTGAATAATAGATGCTTCAGGTCAGTTAGGGTTCTTCACATACCCTTTTAGGATTTTCATAGTTCTTTCAATTGGGTACATCCATCGTAAATTGATAAGGCCACACAACTTGATCTCCCTGACTAGATAAACAATTAGATGTATCATAATGTCAAAAAAAGAAGGAAGAAAAAGCTTCTCAAGCTGCCACAAGATCATATATCATTCATTTTCCAGTTCATTCAATTTTTCTGTCTCAATGACTTTACTACAAATAGCATTGAAGAAGAAACAAAATCTAGTCAAAATATGTTGAAGATCATATTCGGCAATGCTTCGAATAGCTACTGGGAGCAGTTGTTGCATTAAGACATGACAATCATGAGACTTTAGCCCCATTAATTTCAAGTCTTTCATCGACACAAGCTTCCTAACATTTGAAGAATACCTTGAAGGAACTTTGATGCCATGTAAATAGTCACAAAACTTTTTTTCTCATCCTTAGACAAAGTATGAGCAGCTGGAAGACAAAATGTTCTCTTATCATATGGCTTTGGATGCAAGTCTTCTCGTATCTTCATTTATTGCAAATCTAATCTTGCCTTCACGCCATCCTTAGAACTACCTTGTATGTTAAGCAATGTCCCAACAATACTATCACAAACGTTTTTCTCCACATGCATGAAATCAATATAGTGTCTCACATCAAGCTTCAGGCAATATGGAAGATTGAAGAAGACAGACCTCTTTTTCCATTTACTTTTCTCATTACTATTCTTTATAGTCTTACCATATATAACATTCATATTTTTCACTTTTTCATAAACTTTCTCCCCGGTCAATGCCTTCGGAGCATATTTAAACTCTTGTCCACCAAAAAAAGCTATCTTTAATCTGTGATACATGTGGCATCGTCTAAGAAATCTCCTATGGCTAAGATAAACTGTCTTTCTTCTATGTTGAAGTTGATGGTAGCATGTTCCTTTTTCACAAATCGGACATGCTTTATGGCCTTTAACACTATCGCCTGACAAGTTTCCATATGTATGGAAGTCATTTATAGTACAAAAGATTATGGCTCACATTTTAAAAACCGCTTTCTTGTTCGCATCCAAAACATCAACACCTTCGTCCCACAACTCTTTCAAGTCTTCGATCAAGGGTTCCAGGTAAATATCTGTCATTTTCGGGTTGTTTTGGTCCCGAAATCAACATAGATAACATGATGTACTTTCATTTCATGCATAACAGAGGAGATAAGTTGTAAATTACCAACAGAACAGCCATGAACTATATATACTGCTCAGGTTACCAAAAGGATTCATGCCATCCGTGCTAAGCCCAATCCTAAGGTTCCTAGGCTCTTCACCGAAGGCAGGAAATAATTGATCGATTTTCTTTCATTGAGAAGAATCAGCCGGATGTCGAAGCTTTCCATCGGATATCCTTTCATCCACATGCCATCTTAAATTTCTTGCATCATTTTCATTAGCAAACAAGCGTTTGAACCTTGGTATGATTGGAAGGTACTACAATACTTTTGCAGGAGCGTTATTTGATTTGTACCTCAGGGTTTCACATATCGAACACTGTTATTCCTCTTCATGCTCTTTTCTATACAATATACAATCATTAGGGCATGCATGGATCTTTTTATACTTCATCCCTAGTGGACACAATATTTTCTTAGCATCATAGTATCAAGAAGGTAACACATTATCATCTGGAAGCATGTCCTTAAAAGCCTCAAGCGTTTCTGAAAAACTCTTGTCGATCCATCTATGTCATGCTTTCAAACTTACCAATTTCAATACTGCTTTCAACAATTGGTACTTTTTACACCCCGGGTATAACGGCGTCTCAACATCACTACACATATTACCATATGCATGTGATTGCTCAAAAGTCTCTTCTCCTATATCACGAATAATATCCTCTATCCGATCATCTGTATCTATGTCATTATCATCAAAGTTCACTCCCCCCTATTGAGATGAACTTGGCATTTCTAATTCTTCACCATATCATACCCACACTGTAGAACTCTTACAAAATCATTCACAAATTAAATGTGTATATATATCTGCAGTACTTAGTCACTTCTCATTCAAACATACTACACAAGGGCAATAAAACTTCCCACTACCATCATCGGCATTTCTACTAGCGAAGTCTAAAAAACCCCTCACCCCATTATCATATTCAACACTTATTCGTTTAGCATTTATCCAAATATGATCCATATATATCTCAACACTTCTAGCACCCTATATCCAACAACAAAAAGAAAGACAAAAAAAAAACAACAATAGAGTTTTAGATGTTTCAACGAAATTAACAGGCATCATTTGAAACTAGTATTGTTTTAACAAACCAATAACACTGACAATAATCAAACAATTGCACTAAATTAAAACAGAACATAGAGTGGTATTAATTCAAGCCAAATATCACAGGGATGTAATTAAAAGTCAGAGCATATATTTAACAAGAATGTGCAGATTTAATTTTTTCATATTACGTTTAAGTGCTCAAAGCAACAACAAGAACCAATTTTTCATAGAACATTATTAATTATTGAACAACCTACAATTAAATAACAGATCGAACACTAACCTGATTGAAGACCAAGGAGTGAGCTTCAACCCAAAGTCACGGTGGCGTCGACTGAGGTTAAGATGAAGTCCTCAAATTCACGGCACTGATAAAGGGAAGTCAAGTCAGAGGAGAATGGTCATCGTGGAGAATAGAGGTGGCGGTGGAGAAAACTGACGATAATCAAAGAACAACGACGATGAACACAGCAACGACAGCGGTAATGATGGAGGAGAGTTGAGCAAATGAGGGATGGGATGCCATGGACGAGTTCAAAACAAGCACGGATAGAGCTCACAGAGAAATGGCAAAAAGAGAAGAAAGGGTTCATAGAGTGTGCGATCTGGGCGCGGGAGTAAAAATACGGGCAAAAAATCTTACATTTAAAACTGGTTTTTATTAAAAACCGATCTTAAAATAGGGAAATTTCACATTTAAGACTGGTTTATAGAATAACCGGTCTTAAATGTTTTACATTTAAGACCGGTTTTTGTAAAAACCGGTCTTAAAATGTTAAAATTTTTAAATTTAAAAATGTTTTAACATTTAAGACCGGTTTACATAAAAACCGGTCTTAAATGTTAAAGATTTAAGAGCGGTTTTTATGTAAACCGGTCTTAAATGTTAAAACATTTTAAATTCATTAAAATTTTAACATTTTAAGACCAATTTTATTTATAACCGGTATAAATAAGTTTTTTAAGACTGAGTTTTTTAAGAACCGGTCTTAGAAGTTCAATATAATTACAAAATTGCCACCGTGCAAATTTTTAAGACCTTATCCGCCAAAACTGGTCTAAATGTGGCGGTCTAAAATGTTCTTTTGCCAGTAGTGGCAATTGGGTCCCCTTTACTTTTACTTTTTAGAATTTTCAAAAATAACCTTTCTCATTGAAACTTGCTATTCACAGCAAGGAATGAATTTACTTAGCTTACCCTTACTTAAAAATGTGATTTCCATATTTACATTTATTATCTGCCACTTATATCTTTCTGCTATAAGGAGTAAAAGTGAAAAACAATAATCAACTACCTTTTCAACCTTTTATATTTTAGACTAAACTTTTCTTCTAGAGGACTTTTTATATTTTAAATCAGAGAGAGTAATTATCATAGTTATTAGCATATTTTATTATTTTACTTCAATACTTCATTCCGCCTCCAATCCCATATAAGGCATTTGATAGCTTTAAATAGTATTAAATACTTTTTTTCTATATATACCCATATTTAATAAGATATTGTAAAAGAGTAGAAATTAATATGATGCTGGAGTTTAGTAGACTTGATAAGGGTAGTATTAGAAATCACTTCAATTTTATGACACATTTAATAAATGTAACTGTTTTTATTAGTACATGTAATTTGGTTATGAAAGTCCTTATATTGGATAGAGGGAGTATTTTGTTAATGATGATCCTAAAAATAGTCTCCTTCATTATAATAATAATTCATTAAAAATAAGGAACCTAAACTCACGATATTATATATATCAATCCTTAATTATACTCACATTTCTATGACTTCTTATGTTCTCCTACAAAACTCTATCTGTGCATGGTTATTGTCATTGTTGTCAAATACACAAGTTGACTGTCCAATTTTAATATTTTTGCATTTTTAATTATAAAATTATGTCAACTCACTCTTAAATTTGTGCTAATTGCAAACTTGACTGAACTCGCTCTTAAACTTGTGTTACTTTGTTTTTTAATATTTGATCCTGTTAACGACTTCATGTATGAACTCCAAATAAATTTCTTTATTGATTATGATTAATTATGAATGTTGACGGATTTAATTTATGAGTTTATCATTCGATGTTCTTATCCAAATTTATATTCTTATTATGAATATGCTTAAACTCGTGTGTTTAACTACTTTAGTTATTATAGTTCAATCTATTTTATTCTCTATCACCATATTTTAATTTTACCTATCTTTTTCAACCACCAATCAATGCATCCTCGGTTTTAACTAGATTAATATAAAAACTTGTTTCTTTACATTTTTATTACATATCAAATATCATATATTTATAGAAACTTATAAGCTATAAACAATATAACTCTTCTTGCCTGAGCCGTTTGGCTCAACTAACACAAAGCACCTCCTAATTAAAATCTTGGCTTGAGTAAGAGGATACGAGTTTAGCTCTCTGTGGGTATGATGGATGCATGAGTTCCTTCTTATGGCTATTATGAATAGGAAAATATGTCTTTCTGTATGAATATACTAGATCCATATGATCCCAATATTGTTAATAGAAAAATAAACCAGAAAATGCGGAAATCAATACAAATGTATTGTTAGTTAACTGCGGAATTAGTGTTAATAAGGTGTATGGTTTTGCCGATAAATGGATGCAGCAAACGGACATCTAATGGATCTTCCTCAAGGATCTAAAGGCATCCAATTACGGAGGGTTGGTTCAGCTAATTTTAGGAGACCTTCCCTTCATCTTTTGCAGGATACAAGTGAGTACTCTCTCCAATAATCTCTAAAATCTCTTGCAAATAACTTATCTGTCCACTTATTTTGTGGTTCCTAGCTTATAATTTTACATAAATTCTGATTCAATTTTGGTGAGGAAGATGGTGGAATCACTTTACCAAATAAAGTATCTATGGATGTAACTCCATATATAGTTAGTTGGTTGGTTACTTATGATGAGTGGGATTCTGTACCTTCAAATTACAAGACTTGGGACAATATCAAGCAATTTCATTTCCCTTTTCCCCATTCTTTCATTCTTCCCCCAAATTGTGAACAAACATTATTGTTCGAATATCAAATATAGATTTATATATTTATTACGAATATTGGCTCACAACTCATAATTAGGTTCATGAAAAATCCATGTTTAAAAATTTTATTTGCGAGAATGACCTAAACCAGAGAACCAAGTACTTTGTGTGTATAAAATTTGCAAAGTACAAATAATCTCTATGGAAAATATTATATCAAGTCCTGCCGGCCAAAAAAATATTTAAAAAAACATTTTTACCAATCTTCCTAAGATCATCAAAACCTACATATATATAATTTAGGAAGAAAAACATATAAGGAGGACCTCAATATAAGAATCCCAAAATGATCCCTCAAAATAAGTTAAAGTTGTTACTTATTAAATTATTTTTGTCATTATAACTCAGCAACAAATTTCACTAAAACTTATTTTTATTGCCCTAATTGCTGTCGATTGATAAGGTAAAGTTGTTATTTGTTTAACTGTTGTTGTCGTTTCATTTCTTCAAATTAAGGTCATTTAGATAATTTCACTATAAAATTTAATTAATCTTAGACTAACGCCTAAGAACTTTACAGGGATTAGGTCATTTCAAAGATTTGACTTGGGATTTATAAACTTATAGAGTATTTTTGTGTCTTTCTCCTAGTGATTTAAATTTTTCAAAAGATCATAATCAAATTACTTTTGATACACATATTATTCTTGCACCTCACTCTCAAGTTAAAACACACAAACCAAAACATTTCAACTTTGTTTCAGGGGAGGCCAGATTCAATTACATGAACTTTTCTGTGCCTCTTTACAAATATGCATTAGAAGGCAATTCGGAGAAAGCTAAGCCCATGTTGTTAGATCATAACAGAATGCTTCTGAGTGCTGCTATAGCAAAAGGATGCCCAACAGTACTTCATGTAGTAGCGGGTGCAGGCCATTTTCACTTGGTGAAGGAGCTTGTGAACTTGATGGAAGAGAACAACATAGCCTTGGATTTACAAGATATTAGGGGAAACACTGCCTTCTACTTCGCTGCTGAAGCAGGAAGCTTAGATATTGTTGTGTTAATGTGGAAAAAAATTCATTCTTGCCAACAATTAGAGGTGCAAATGGTTTCACCCCTCTTCCTTTTGCTGCACAAGGAAGAGATGACGTGGCATGGTTTCTATATTCTAAGACTATTGAAACTTTTAATGAAGCAGAGTGGAATAAGTGTTTCCTCACTTGCTTTGACACTGGTATTTATGGTAGGTTTATGTTGCCTCTGATAAAGTACGAATACACTTATTATGAGTTAAGTATAGCATGAATAAGCGTTTGATGCATAATAAATAAAGGATTAATACCATTGTTAGTTCTTATAATTTGATAGAATTTTGATTTTGGTTCCTGTAGTTCCAAGTTGTTTATTTTAATCCTTATAGTTTCATAAATAATTTGTCTGAATTTAATGACTAGTGCTTATACTTTGAACAAGTTTTTGTTTTGGTCTCATACTTAAACTCAAATAAGCTCTTATGAAACTTTAGGAATCAAAACCAATTAAGAACCAAAACCAAAATTTGATCAAACGGTAAGGACCAGTAATGATATATTAGCCCTCAAATAAACCAAAACCTGTTTCAGAAAATTTTTTAGCTTGATATATATATGTATATTGCTCTATATATATATTGCTTATTAATCTGTGTGACAGCACCTATTTTTAGGATCTGTCCTTAATATGTTGACTACAATTTTAAATTTCTTAGATTTAGCGTTGGAAATGTTGAGAGAAAAGCCAGAACTAGCATTAGCAACAAATGATGAAGGTTTGACAGGTTTGCATATCTTGTCTCAGAAGACAGATTTGGGTCATCATAACCTAAAACATCAACTCATAAGTTCAGGTAATTTGCCATCACTATAATTACATGTTAGGAGAACCAGAAAATTAGTCTCAACTCCGGTCCTTAATATGAGATCTCATTTGCAGTGCATTTTACACTATAAATGAGATCTTATAGTAAGGACTGTTAGATCCTAAGTTTTGATGATAACAAAAGACAATTATGTGTAAATCATAGTTTTATAAGTCTAAGGAATGATTACAAAGTTACCAAATGCATATGGCAAAGTTGTGTGGTGCTTGCTGTCAAATTTAACTGATGTACTCGAGCATAAGACTAGCACTCGAGCATAGAACTCTTTTGTGCTCGAGCAGATGCCAGTGATAGCCAGAAAGTGTTTGCCCGAGAGCATACTACTGTCATTTTTACTGATTCACTCGAGCACTGGAGATAGCACTCGAGCAGAAGAGTCTTTCTCACTCAAGCACATGCGAGTGAGGGACTGCGAGTGCTTGGCTGAGAGCAATTCCTGTTATTCTTCTTTGAAGCACTCGAGCAGTAAGATCAATACTCGAGCATGAAGCTGCCTTGTACTCGAGCATTTGCGAGTGAGGGACTGCAAGT
The DNA here is from genome assembly GCA_963855925.1 of Inga laurina. Taxonomy (NCBI): domain Eukaryota; kingdom Viridiplantae; phylum Streptophyta; class Magnoliopsida; order Fabales; family Fabaceae; genus Inga; species Inga laurina. Next base: position 61,388,558 of record OY979708.1, read on the forward strand.
GCTTGGCCGAGAGTCATGAAGGTCAGAGAAGCACAAGTATGCTCGAGTGAGGCTTCATATGCCCGAGTGACACATCAGCACTCGCGAATGAGAAATCTAACTCTCTTAATTTCTAATGCAAGTGCTTATCACAGGAGTATATTACATGAGAATATCCTTCTCACTCGAGCAGGAGTATGTGTGCTCAAGTGAGGGCCCACATCACCTGCAAGTGCAAAATCTAACTCTTGCTAAAATGGTATGCGAGTGCTGTCCAAAGAAGAGTCTCCTAGTGTAACATGCAAGGCCACTCGAGTAGAAGGAGTTGTGCTCGAGTGAGGACCCACATCACTCGCGAGTGAGAAAACTATCTCTCTGAAATCCTATGCGACTGCAAGTTCAAAATTGAAGAACAAGGAGAAAAATGGTGAGATCACTCGAGTGAGCCCATCCATGCTCAAGTGATACTCTGGCAGAAGACTAAATACCCCAGTCTTACAGCGTTCAATCCGAATATGGTTTAATCTTATTTATTTATCTTATCATCACTTATTATTATTATTTAACATCATTTTGAATGTTTTATAAGTGTGATACAGAAGTATGAACGTTGAAATAAACAGACACGAAGGAAGTCAAACAACGGCAGACAACATCACGACAAGCACATACCTACTACATTCAAAGTTTTCAAACGTGTGTATGTCATTCCATAGTAACATACCCCGCTCCACAATGATCTTTATTCAAATAGGAAAAAACTGAACATCTATAAGTACAGAGTTTTAGAGATCGTTAAGTACAAGGAAGCACAAGAATTCACAATCAAATTCACGAGTCTCTGTTATTTATATTTTCTCTGTATTCATATTGATCATCAGTGTTTATCATACTTGCTCTATAAGAGAGTCTATATACATTTCAAAACATATTTTCATTTGATCTCAAGGTATTGGGACCTTGAGAGGGTAGATATCCTTACGAGAGAAGCAGTTGAGAGAATTCCTAGTTAAACCTTCCACTCATAAGACTTATAAGATACAAGCAGTAGAGAACGTTGCTGCTCGTAAGACTTACAGTGGTGTAAGCAGGAGAGAACGTTGCTGCTCATAAGACTTGTATACGTAAGCAAGTGGGAAAGGTCATAGGTTGTTTTTCTGCACATAAGACTTGTCGTAAGGGGGGAGAAATTTCTTAGTATGAGGATATTTCTACTCGTAGTCCGTTCAAGGACAATTGTTGTTTTGTGGCATTCTGAGAGCCCATTGAATCTTGGAAGATTAGTGAAAATCTCAGTAGGTCTTGATCTCTGAGGACTGGACGTAGGCCTGGTTTTTAGGCCGAACCAGTATAACTCTCTGTGTTCTAATCTTCTCAACTCTACTCTGTCTACTACTATTTTCATATCACCACATCAAGCGAAAAATTTATCACATCACCCAATTCACCCCCCTCTTGGGTGAAGCTTGCCTCTTTCATTTGTTATCAGAGAAAGGTCTTCTCCGAAGAGCCTAACAGCTTGAGAAGGATCCAAAAAATGGCAAAAATGGGTAAGAACATTCATCGAGAAGGAGCTTCAATCACTAGACCTCCTGGTTTTGGTGGAGAACATTTTTCGTTCTAGAAAGCTAAGTTCAGAGTGTTTGTGATGGCTAACGAGTATGGTTTATGGAATGTAATACAAGATGGTGACTATGTTCCAATGAAGAAAATCGAAGATAAAATTGTTAAGAAGAGCCCAGAGGAATTTGACGAGAATGATAAAAGGTTAGTAACGTTAAATAGTAAAGCTATTTTAATGATACAGAGTGCTCTCAGTCAAAAGGAATATTTTCAAATATGTACCTACCAACTGCCAAAGATATGTGGGATGCTCTTGAAATCGCCCACGAAGGTATATCCGGAATCAAAGAAAATAGAGTCAATACTCTAATTACAGAGTATGATCTATTTCGTATGAAACCTGGAGAAGGAATATCAGAATTTGAACTCAGGTACACTCATCTTATTAATCAATTATCTGCACTTGGAAAATCTTTTGATCAAAATTCCCAGGTAAGAAAGATTCTTAATATTCTTACAAAAGAATGGGAAGCGAAGGTGACAGCTATCGAAGAAGCTAAAGGAGAGGCAATGAGATCCGTAGCGGCTCTCTTTGGTAGTCTTTTCGAGTATGAAGGAAAGTTGAAATTCAAGAAGGAACTAGAAGAGTTCGATGACAAAAAGAAAAAGGGAGTTGCACTTAAGGCTATCAAGGAAGAAGAAGAGTCTTCCGAAAATGAAGATGTCCCTAATGATGATGAAATGGGAATGATCGTGAGAAAATTCAAGAGATTCTATAGAAGAGGTCAAAAGAACTTTAAAAATTATTAAGGTGGACCAAGCAAGAAAGAAAACAAAGAGGAACAGATAGTATGCTATGAATGTGAGAAACCTGGACACATCAAATCCGAATGCTTCAGAAACAAAGACAAAAAGAAGCAGAAAAAGAAGGCATATATATCATCCATCTAGGGTGATAGTTCGTCAGATGAAGAAAGCGACAATGACGAAGTAACAAATCTATGCTTGGTCGCTAAAGAAGAAGAATCAGATTCTGAGGTAAGTGATTCTGAACCTACTTATGATGAATTGTTATATGAATATAATGCATTGCATACATAATTCATCAAGGTAGCTAAAGAAATGGTTAGTTATAAGAAGAAAGTGAAAGAATTAGAAAATACTGTCATATCATCGTGTGAAATATGTGAGGAGAAAGATAAGAAAATAAGAGATTTAAAGAAAATTGTTGAAAAATTTACTAAGGGAAGTGAAACTCTTAAAGTTATTCTAAATTCTTAGAAAGTTTCATTTGATAAATCTGAAATTGGATATAAATTTGATCATGATAAAAATAGAGGAAATAAGAAGAATAGCAGTAGAACATATCTTAAATATTTCAGGAATTCTGTGCATATATTAAATCCTTTCGCATCATGTAGCTATTGTCATAGGAAAGGACATTATACTTCATCAATCTATTTTAAGAGAGGACAAGTTATTGGCACATATAAATGGGTTCCGAAAGAAACGCATGCATCACATACTAACCACAAAGGACCCAAGAAAGTATGGGTACCTAAAACTTGATCACCTTACTCTAGGTATGTCTCAAAGCATCACGAGCAAACAAATGGTATATTGATAGTGGATGTTTGAGACACATGACTGGTGACAAAAATAAGTTCACCATGCTGGAAACTAGAGAAGGAGGAAAGGTAACATTTGGAGGTAATCAATCTGGACGTATTGCTGGAATTGGTAAAGTGGGAAAATCCGATAGTGTTCAAATCAACGAAGTATACTATGTTGAAGGAATATGCCACAACCCCTTGAGTGTAAGTCAAAGCACTGACAAAGATAACTAGGTAATCTTTGACTCAAAAGAATGCTTGATAGTAAACAAGAAAGATCTGCCACTAAACAAAGAATCTATCAAGGCAAAGATCCGAGCTCAAAGGGACGGTAACTGTTATACTATTGATTTAAATTCAAATTTTTCTGAAAATTGTTTTCTTAGTAGATCAGAGGAAAGTTGGTTATGGCATAAGCATCTGGCTCATGTCAATATGAATCAACTTGACAAACAGATTAGAAAAGATTTATTTGTTGGTCTTCCTAAACTTAAATTCAAAGATAATATGATTTGTGAAGCATGTCAAAAAGGCAAACAAACTAAATCTTCATTCAAAACAAAGTATGAGATTTCTACTTCCAAACCTTTACAATTACTTCATATGGATTTGGTAGGTCCGGCAAGAGTAAAAAGTTTTGGAGGAAATCTATATACTTTAGTGATTGTTGGTGATTTTACAAGATTTACATGGACTATATTTATTGCTTCAAAAGATGAAACATTTGTTGAATTTATTACGTTTGCTAAAAAGGTCCAAAATGATAAAGGTATTTCTATTATATCTATTAGGACAGATCATGGAGGAGAATTTGATAATCAACTATTTGAAGACTACTGCAACAACGAAGGGATAGATCACAACTTCTCCGCACCTAGAACACCCCAACAAAATGGAGTAGTAGAAAGAAAGAACAGAGTTCTTACAGAAATGGCAAGAGCAATACTTAATGAAAAAGAAATGTCACAAGTGTTCTGGGCAGATGCAATGAGTACTGCATGCTACATTTCAAATTGAGCATATATTCACAAGTCACTTGGAAAGACGCCATATGAACTCTACAAGGGAAGAAAGCCAAATCTTGCTCATCTACATATCTTCGGGTGTAAGTGCTTCATTCATAACAACGGTAAAGAGAACTTAGGTAAATTTGATTCAAAGTTTGATGAAGGTTTATTTCTAGGATATTCTAATAGAAGTAAAGCTTATAGAGTTTTCAATAAAAGAAACATGTACAGTTGAAGAATCTATTCATGTTGTGTTTGATGAACTTGATTCTCAGATAAAACATATTGATAAAGAAGAAATGGATTTGAAAAAGAAAAACAAAACTATTTCAAAACGAAATGATTTTGAAACAAATGATTTTCAAAATATAGAAGATGTTGATGATCATGCTTAACCAAAAGCATGGAGACATATTAAAAATCATCCAATTGATCAAGTAATGGGAGATATTCACGAAGGTATCAAAACTAGAAATAGAATCCTCAATAAGGTAACTTTCTCTGCTTTTATTTCTGAAATTGAACCTTCTAATATGGAAGAAGCCTTATGTTAACTTCAGGAAATTCTTACTAGAATTTTATATTTCATACCGTTTCACTTCACTTTTGATGCATAAGTAGGCATTAGAAAGGATTAAAGTGATGAATTGTGTTTCTCTCATGTTATGCACAACAAAATGAAATTGTGGAAGACATTACTCCCTAATTGCTATGAATGTCTAACTTTGTGTGAAAGCTCTTTAAGTGAATTGCTACAGATTAAGTCAGGGCTAACCCAGAGGAAGCTGCAGGTAGTGAAAAAGAGAGGAAGGAAGTTGAAGCTGACAACCAGTGAATGAAAGACCAGCTGGAAGATCAGAACAGAACAAACGGAGCCCAGAAGAGCAAAAAGGAGCCCAGAGAGTGTTGGGCCGCGGCCCAGGATGTCCACACCAGCACAGAAAGGTGTGGGCCGCGGCCCACCACATCTTGGGCCGTGGCCCAGGATGTTCAGAACAGCACAGAAAGGTGTGGGCCGTGGCCCACCACCTCTTGGGCCGCGGCCCACAAGCATCTACCTGAGGCCAGAGACTCTTGGGCCGCGGCCCAACCCCGAAAATGAAGATTTGCGTTTTTGACAGTTGAGATGATATAAAAAGGCAAACCCAGGGTTTTGAAAGGAGTTCCCACTTTTGGAAAGAACGACAAAGGCGGCTAAGGAGGTTCTAAGAGCTGGGAATTGCTGGAAGCAAGGAGAATCAAGTGGGCTTGAGGATCAGAAGAGATTTATTCTATCCCTTCTCCACTGTGATTCTGTTATGACTTCTTTAATTCTTGTTGTTTGTAATCAGCTATTGAACATGAGTAGCTAGATTTTCTTATTCTAGGATTGTTCAACACTTTTGTATGGATTGAACTCGAACTCTTTTTCCTCTTCTTGAGCTAATGGTTTATATGTGTTAACTCTTCTCTGTTTTCACTGACATTCATGAATTGCTAGCACTATGAATAACATGTTCAACTAGATTAAGCTTGAGAGAGTTAATCTAATTGAAGAACGTGGGTAGAGTTATGCTAGACCTAAAGTTTAGAGGATTAAATGGAGGGTTTGTTAGTAACATAGAGATATAGTTACTAACCTATCATTCTCAAGGTGAGGAGGTTGTTTAATGATTATTTTCCCTCAAGTGTAGCAAGAGATTGTGCATCTAATTGGAAAATATAAACTTGGTTATGACTTGAGAGAGCTTAACCAATGAATATTTAACCTCAGACTGACACATATACAACCCATAAACAGTAATATCGAATAGGAAGTAGATTGAGTTCATGATATACAAAAGGAGAGAGCAATCCTAGATTCACTCCACTTGATTAATTTCTCAAAGAAGCATACTCTGTTAGTATTTTCCCTTAGTTGCTTCACTTCAATTTATAGATCTGTTTTTCTTAAACCCAACATATTTTGTCGGAATCAACTTAATCGAATACATCAGGCCATTGTTTGACTATTTGTTATTCAAATCCTCAGGGAACGATCTCACGTATCACTGTATTACTTGACGCGATCCGTGCACTTGCGGTAGCGAATAAGTTTTTGGCGCCGTTGCCGGGGAACTGGTTTAACAAATACTTTAGTTGACCTTAGGTTTATGTTAGTAGATTTCGCTTGATTCTTTAGTTAGAGTTATAATTTTTCTGTCATTGTTTTCTGAATTCAATTTCACTTGTGTAGCTTGATACTTGCTGTCTTATCCTTTTCGCAGGTATCAGTCCAGTTCATGCAACATTTGCAAGGAAACGAACTGATTGTGGTGCTGGACGGAATACAGCGCGTTGAGGCAGACCCAGAATCAGCAGCAGAATCTGAATCTGGTACAGAAACAACAGCAGAATCTGAGTTTGGTGCTCAAACTGAAGCTGAAACAATGGCGGATGAATATGATAGAGCCACGGTCAATAATTTTGCCAGCAGAAACATGAGAGGAACTCAATCATGCATTCGCATGCCGGAGATGCAAGCCCATAATTTTGAGATCAAACCGGTGATGATAACGATGTTGCAAATGCACGGGTTGTACCATGGCCTTTATAATGAAGACGCTAACAAGCATTTGATGTATTTCTTGGAGGTGTGTGACTCCTTCAAGCATAATGGTGTTCCTCAAGATGTACTGTGGTTGCGCCTATTCCCTCTCTCTCTGCAAGGGAAGGCAAGAGATTGGTTCAACAATCTCCCGGAGGGATCCATAACCTCTTGGGCTGATCTTGAAGCTAAATTTAGAGCTCGGTTTTTCTCCGATGATAAATCAGTGGAAGCAAGGGACGAGTTTCTAAGTTTTAGACAACAGCCGGATGAGCATTTGTATGCCGCGTGGGAAAGGTACAAGATGCTAATGAAATAATGCCCCAATCATGGGGTGGACAAGTGGGTAGTAATCCAGATTTTCTGCACAAGATTGAATCCTCAATCTAAAGCCATGGTGGACTCTATGACTAATGGAGGTTACCGGAATGTTCCGGTCAATGAAGTTTTCAGACTTTTAGACCAATTATCTGCAAACAACACCCAGGGAAATGATAGGAGAACTCCAAATACCCCAGCCCTACTCAACACAAAGGAAGACTCTTCATCACAAATTGCCACTATTTTGTCTGCTTTGAACAAACGTTTTGATGTCTTAGAGTCTCAAATAAACAAGGGCCATCCCCGCGGTGTGCATTCTGTTCAATCCACTCCGATTGTATGTGAGCAATGCAATGATGTCCACATGCCGGACAATTGCCCTCTTTACATGGACACTGAATCTGTCAATTATATGGGCAAATTCCAACCTTCTCAAGGTAATCAATATTCACAAACTTACAACCGTGCGTGGAGAGCTCATCCCAACTTTTCTTGGAGTCAAGGTAACACATTGAACCCTCCTCATGAGTCTACTTCTGGCACCAAGCCGGTTCATCCACCGGGTTTTCCAATGCCATCAAGGCAAGCTCCTGCAAAAGAAGAAGAATCTAAGACGGACAAGATGTTGGCCCGTATCTTATCAGAAGTGGAATCTTCAAGGGGTGAGAGTAAGGCTACTTTTTCTCTTCATGAGTCAGCTATCAAAAACCTTGAAGTTCAAGCGGGGCAACTAGCTATACAAGTAAATGCCATGGCTCGAAACGGTCTTCCAAGTGATACCATCCCTAACCCAAAGAGGGGTGGAAAAGAAGAATGTAAGGCCATTCATTTGAGAAGTGGCAAGGTGCTTCCGAACATGCCCAGCTCAAGCACAATGGACCCAAAGCAAGATGAGCAAGTGGACATTGAAGTTGATGAAGAGGAAGTCATAACTCCAGAAATTATGGTGGAAGATGAGGAGACTAAGAGGAGAAAGCACACTGAGGGCGGATTGGATGATGTTGGCAAGAGCAAGAAGAGGGAACAAGAGCTGAATGATGAAAAGAAGAGCAAACCAACCACATCTACTATTATGCCTCCTTTACCATTTCCTCAAAGATTCAAAAAGAAGGAGGAAGATGCACAATTCAAAAAGTTTGTGAATATGTTTAAGCAGCTACATGTCAACATTCCTTTTGCTGAAGCTTTAGAGGGGATGCCTAAATATGCCAAGTTTCTAAAGGATGTGTTGTCTAAGAAGAGGCGATTCAATGAATTTGAAACTGTAGCTTTAACCGAAGAATGCAGTGCTGTGATCCAAAGGAAGTTACCCACCAAGTTGAAAGATCCGGGTAGTTTTTATATTCCTTGCAATATTGGCACAATCTTCAATGGTAAACTCTATGTGACTTGGGTGCTTGCATAAATTTGATGCCCTTGGCTGTTTTTAACAAATTGGGGCAAGGAGAACCAAGGCCTACCACAGTTACTCTTCTATTTGCTGACCGGAGTATTTCTAAGCCTAGAGGAATTATTGAAGATGTTTTAGTGAAGGTAGACAAGTTCATCTTCCCAGCAGATTTTGTGGTTCTTGATTGTGAAGTTGATTGGAAGATTCCATTCATTTTAGGCCGTCCATTTTTAGCTACAGCAAGGACTCTTATCGATGTGGAAAAGGGCGAAATTACTTTAAGGGTAGACGATGAAAAAGTGGTCTTTAACATGCCAAAAGCCTTGAAGTTCCATGATGATTTAGCTCAATGCTCATTTGTGGATTTATTGGATTCACTCATTCCTCAAGAGGCCTATGCTCCTATGATTAAAGACCCTTTAGAGGCATTTCTAATTGGGGAGAAAAGCTTGGGTGAATTTGATGAAGTAGCTATTGAAAACCTTTTCCGTATGGAGGCATTCCCTCACTCAAGACAAAGGAATTTTGAGCCACTTGAGGTGGCTGAAGCATTGAGCACTCCTTTGAAGCCATCTATTGAAGTTCCACCATCTCTTGAGTTGAAGCCCTTACCATCTCATCTTAAGTATGTCTACTTAGGAGAGGCCGACAAATTACCGGTGATTATCTCTTCCGATCTTTCGAATCTGCAAGAGGAAAAGCTCCTACGAGTTTTAAAAGACCACAAGAAAGCCATAGGTTGGACCATAGCTGACATTAAGGGAATTAGCCCTTCTATGTGTATGCACAAAATCTTGTTAGAAGATGATCATAAAACTTCTATTGAACATCAAAGGCGATTGAATCCAATCAATGAAGGAAGCGGTCAAGAAAGAAATACTTAAGTGGCTCTCCGCTGGAATTGTGTACCCTATCTCTGATAGTTCATGGGTGAGCCCAGTCCAATGTGTCCCTAAGAAGGGTGGTATGACTTTAGTGGCTAACACCCAAAATGAACTAATTCCTACTCGCACGGTGACTGGTTGGCGGGTGTGTATGGATTATCGGAAGCTCAACACAGCTACAAGAAAGGATAATTTTCCTTTGCCATTCATAGATCAAATGTTGGACAAGTTAGCCGGTCAGGAATTCTTTTGTTTCCTTGATGGATATTCCGGGTACAACCAAATTGCCATAGCCCCAGAAGATTAAGAGAAGACCACTTTCACTTGTCCATATGGCACTTTTGCTTTCAGAAGAATGCCCTTTGGACTATGCAATGCACCAGCCACTTTTCAACGGTGTATGATATCCATTTTTGCTGATATGATTGAGAAAACAATTGAGGTATTCATGGATGATTTTTCTGTCTTTGGTCCATCTTTTGACTCGTGTTTGGAGAATTTAGATGCTGTGCTTACAAGGTGTGAAGAGGCAAACCTAATTCTCAATTGGGAGAAATGCCACTTCATGGTGCAAGAAGGCATTGTACTTGGCCATAGAGTGTCGAGGAACGGGTTGGAAGTAGATAGGGCAAAAATTGCCATTATTGAGCAACTACCATCACCCACTAATACAAAGGGTATCCGGAGCTTTCTTGGACATACTGGGTTCTATCGGCGGTTTATCAAGGATTTTTCAAAAATTTCCAAACCCCTTTCTAAGCTTTTGGAAAAAGATGTGGAATTCAAGTTTGATGATGAGTGTCTACGAGCTTTTGACGAATTGAAGAAGCGCCTTATTTTAGCTCCTATCTTAGTAGCTCCAGATTGGGCTGTACCTTTCATTATTATGGCCGATGCAAGTGATTATGCTGTTGGTGCTGTTTTGGGGCAAAAGGCAGACAAACTCTTCCACCCTATATATTATGCGAGTAAAACTCTTGATGGTGCTCAACTCAATTACACTACCACTGAAAAAGAGTTACTTGCCATAGTGTATGCATGTGAGAAGTTCAGACCATACATTGTAGGCACTAAGGTCACTGTGTACACCGATCATTCAGCTCTCAAGTACCTACTCACCAAGAAGGACTCTAAGGCTAGACTCATTCGTTGGGTTCTCCTACTTCAAGAGTTTGACCTGAATATAGTTGACAGAAAAGGTACAGAAAATCAAGTAGCTGACCACCTCTCAAGGCTGAGCACTGAGGCTCAATTTGATAAGTCTGACATGATCCAAGCATCATTTCCGGATGAACAGCTGTTCTTTGTTGATCATTCATCCACACCATGGTTTGCTGATTTTGTGAATTATTTGGTTTGTGGAGTGCTACCTCCGGAGTTCAATTCTCATCAAAAACGTAAGTTTTTGCATGAAGTGAAGAAGTACTTTTGGGATGAACCTTACTTATTCAAGCGGTGCCCCGACCAACTCATTCGAAGGTGTGTTCCAGAAAATGAACAAGAGTGCATTCTGCATTGTTGTCATTCATCTGAGTATGGTGGTCATTTTGGAGGAGAGAAAACTGCTGCGAAAGTGATTCAAAGTGGATTTTATTGGCCTTCATTGTTTAAAGATGCTTATACTTTTGCCCTCCGATGTGATCGATGCCAAAGAGTGGGGAACATCTCCAGAAGGAATGAGATGCCACTGAATAGCATGCTAGAAGTTGAACTTTTTGATGTTTGGGGGATTGATTTCATGGGTCCGTTTCCTAAGTCTTTTAACAATGAATACATTCTAGTTGGAGTGGACTATGTATCAAAATGGGTTGAAGCTATGGCATGTGTGACTAATGATGCCAAGACGGTACTGAAGTTCCTTAAGAAGCACATTTTCACAAGGTTTGGCACATCGAGAGCCATTATCAGTGATGGCAGATCACATTTCTGCAATCATCAATTTCAGATGTTGATGAAGAAATATGGTGTGAGACACAAAGTAGCATTGCCTTACCATCCCCAAACAAATGGCCAAGCTGAGATTTCCAACCGGGAAATCAAAAACATTTTGGAGAAGATGGTGAACACCACTAGGAAAGACTGGTCCTCCAAGTTAGATGATGCGTTGTGGGCCTATTGAACAGCTTACAAAACACCTATTGGTATGTCTCCATATCGATTAGTATTTGGAAAAGCTTGCCATCTGCCTGTAGAATTGGAACATAGAGCATATTGGGCCATTAAGAAGTTAAATTTTGATCCACAAGCTGTAGGAGAAAAGAGGTTACTCCAACTCAATGAGCTGGATGAAATCCGCTTAAATGCCTATGAAAGTTCACGGATTTACAAAGAGAAGACAAAGAGGGATCATGACAGAAAAATCAGTCCCAAGAGCTTTGAACCGGGACAAACTGTTCTTCTTTACAATTCCAAACTGAGGCTCTTCCCTGGAAAGCTTAAATCTCGATGGTCTGGGCCATTCAAGGTTATTCAGGCATCAAAATATGGTGATGTCGAGCTGGAGAATGATAAGGGTGAGAGATTCAAAGCTAATGGTCAATGGTTAAAGCATTATTGGGGAGGAGATGTGGATAGGCTGGTATCGACCATCTACTTATCAAATGAGGACTGACCAAAGTGAAAAGTCAGGCTAAGGACTATAAACTAAGCGCTTCTTGGGAGGCAACCCAAGTTCTGAACTTAATCTTTTTAGTTTCTTTGATTTTAGCATATGTTAGTAGGTTTACGTTTGGTCTTTTACTTTATGTAGGAAGAAAGGGAGGTCAAATTGAAAGTTGTCGAGAACGAGAAGATTGCTAGGAAAAAGGGGTGGCATCTTGATGGGACAGGCATATTCCAGGGAAGTTATTCAACTCTTATGCATGCTTGTGTATTCTGATACTAGGGATATGATATGAAATTTGCAATAACTGTTAGAGAAGCATTTTGCATGATCTTTGGCTTCAATCTGTCCAATTGCTGATCACACATAGAAAATCCTGATTTAGGAGGAAATGTTAATCATAGGAATGTGTGGTTTAGGGGTGTTGATTGTAAAAGTCACCATGTGAAAGTGTGGCATAGCTCTGATACTCTTAATTGAATAGCCAATGGTTTTGTATGCTATGTGTTAATGATGATTATAGTGGACTACATACCTGTTGGAAACTGATAGGCTCAGAAAGTTCTGGGCCGCGGCCCATAGATGCCCAGAACTGGATTATTGTAGTCAGAAGGTTCTGGGCCGCGGCCTAAACTCCTTGGGCCGCGGCCCAAGGATCCCATTGAGAGCTCAGAGAGTTCTGGGCCGCGGCCCCAAGATTTCCCCTAAGAACAGAAGGTTCTGGGCCGCGGCCCAGACACGACAGCAGGGTTTTTAAAAACCCTGCTGCGCGTTTATTTCTCTCTTATTCTCTTCTCTCAGCAGCCGCCCCAACCCCAAATCCCTCCTCCCTCATACTCGACCCCTTTCCCACGTTCCCCACCCTTCAATTTCCTCTTCTTCACTTGCTTCTTCTTCTTTCCCTCTTCGTTTTCACCCTCCCCTCCGTCTGCTGATACGCGAGAGGCTGCTGTTGCTCTTCTCTCAATCTCTGTTCTTCACTACTGTGAACAAAGACCTAGAGCGCTACACGAGGATCGTTCTCCTTTGAAGTCTCTTCTAATCTCTTAATTTTCTCCACATCTGAGGTAAGAAGTCTAAATCTTGCTCTGTTACTCGCATTTGGGGGTAGTTAGGTCAGTTTTGATTTGGGAATTCAGTTGTAACAGTCGCAATTCTATTGTAATTGATTGGTTTCAAGGGCAATGTACAGGATTTAGTGCATTCTTTTGTCATCAGAATAGCAAATAGGCTTTCAATTCATTCTGAATTTCCTAGTGTACCAATGCCCTGTTTTGAGAGATAGGCCTCATTGCAAATCTTGTTACAAAGTCCCTGGAATTACACTGTTTAGTTTTGGCCTTGATAATCGGTCCAGTGATAGGCTTTACTGGGATTTAGGGTTGAAGTGATATAGCATGTTTTAGGCTATGAAGTGCAGAAGTATGAGTTTCATGGGACATTGGTAAGTTAAGGGTTGTTCAATTTTGCTGCGCGTGCATTTTGTACTCAAATTGTTGAAAATTGCCTTGCAATGCACTATACTCTGTACATGCGGCCTGCTGGTTAACTGTTTTAACTCCCCTTGTTTATCATGATTAGTACCAGAGATGCTTTAATTGTTGATTCCAGGATGTGTCAATATATTGATCTGTTCTGGTATACCCTGGGTTGTGGCTGGACTTGAATTCTTTGTTTAGGGATATCATGTTTTCATTATACTTCAGAGGTGTCATAATCCATTTCAAAATTGACATATTGTGCAAGGTTGTGTATGTTCTCTTATTGGGCAAGTATGTGATGCATGCATTAAACTTCTTCTGTTGATTTTATACATGGAATTGTGCATGTCTGGTATGTGCGAATTGTGTTTCATATGGTCACATCACACAACATGCTTCCAATGTGCACACTTTGCCTAAGTTTTGAAACTTCTAACCTGTGATCAAGGTCAACCAGTGTGCAGTTTTTTTCCTTTTTGCATGATCATGTGAACCTGGAGGTGCATTTTGTTTTTTTGAAAACCTTGTTTTGCTTAACCTTCACAACGTGCAAATTGCCTCAGTGAACATACACTATCAACTGTTATTGATCCTGTTTTGTGCTAGTCACATTGTGCTGCTTGTTTTGAAATAAATGTGCGATGACAATTTCCTGACATTATAGTGACCTTAAGCCTTCTGCTGAGTTGATTAAGTGATGTATGAGGTAGTGATGACTAGGTTGAGGTTCGGAATCTTATTGAACAGATTTGCGACTCTTAGGTCATAAGTTTGGGGGGGTCATTATTGCATTGTTTGATTCTGGTGCCCATGTTTAGTCGGGCTCAGTTATCAGTGGAGGCTCGGGTGTGGCTGCATTTCGGCAAGGACTACTTCTGGCCGTCATCGCAGAGGAGTCGCCTCTCTAGAGACCAGGCTCTCCTTATATACTTGCTTATGAAGAAGGAGCCTGTTGATCTTGGCGCCTTGATTTATTAGACTCTTCACGTCCATGCCCGAGATCATTCGGTAGGTCTAATACTGCCGCACCTCATTTCCTCCTTCTGCACATCGGTGGGTGTAGCTGTTGTGGCCTCTGATGTGATGTTCAAGCCTCTTAAGAAGTTCAACTACTTGAGCATCAAACCACGACCAGATGAGCAAGTTCCAGCCTCCCAGCGCACACCGACCGACCCCTTCTTTCAGCAGGGAGGACCCTCTCATCCGCCTCCTGACATTCCATTCCCCCAGGAGCAGGGCGAACCATCAGATGCCCCTGCCTCTTCTGAGTCTACCGTCACTCTGGACGTGATCTTTACGGCTATTCAGCGCACAGAAGCCACTGCTGCCCAGTGCCTCACTTATCTATAGGATCACGGTGTTCGCCTGACCAGGCTAGAGGAGTTATTTGCTGCTCATGTACCTGCTGCTGCTTAGGCCGGTGACGATGATGATGGCGCGGAGGTTGGTGTTGCCGGTGGAGATGACGATGTTGAGGGGGACAGCACTGATGCAGCCGCCAGTGATGGTGATGGCGAGGACTAGCCTTAGTTTTGTTGACCATTTTTACTGTTGTTTTTCATTTTCTCTGGATATGTTTCAGACTTTGTTTAAGTACTGTGGTTACAGTTGATCTTTCATTGCTTGACATCAGTGGTTTCAAATGTTATTGGATATTATGGTTTAAATATCTCTGGTGTTCACTGTTATACCTATGGCTGGTTGTATGCTCGTTTCTTTGCAGGTGCTATCTGTGACACAATGTGTCTTATGACAGTGGGGACACTGTCTCCCTCAAGTTTGGGGGTGCTGATAATATTTGCATGCATTTGTTTAAACATGCTTTACGCCATTTCTTTGAGCTAAATGTTTGGGAATTGTATTGGATGGCTGAGTTGAGTCAAATCCTGGATATTCATGACTGCTTGGTTCTCAGTTTACACATGACATGTATGAATTGTTTTCATGGAAAGACCTTTGAAATTATAGTTGAATTCCTGGGAAGAGAGGAGCGGTTCATACACTTCGAAAGCATTTTCTTTTCCTTTTCACGGAACTGTATGTTTTTGAGTAAATTGTATGGAAGTGGCTGTGGTTATGGCGCATAGTGTTAGCATATGGATCAGTTAAGTTAATGTATTCGAAATAAGTTAAGGTTGAATTAACCATGGGGGTTGTGCACAAGAGAGGAGAAACCTCTGTTGGAAGGGTTTTGAGCCTGAATTTTATTCATTAGAGTGTTTGTACCATTTATGCCAGTGTACCTCTAGAACTTGTTTAAATTCTTTTTCAAAATCACAGATGCATGTGGATTAGTGAAAATGATAGGGGCAGTCATTTCTAAACCCATGAATTTAAACACAAACCTTTCACATTCATCCTTTGATCACCCCCTTTGAGCCATTCACCTTTTCTTTCTTCAAAAATCTGACATTTCACAAGTCATGCATGCTGTTGCTCTGTAATTGAATGATACTTAGAAAAGCAGTGAGTTAGCATTTGATCTACTATCTGTTTCAATAAGTGCTTAGTTACGCAAGTTACAAAAGAAAAGAAGGAAGGAGTAAAAAGAAAATCAATATGTTAAAAAAAAAGAAAGAAGAAGAAGAAAAGAAAAGAAAGAGAGATGTCATTATCAGTATATACGCTTCATCATGCATGGCACTGATTCCATTAGTCATTCCCACTAGACCATTTCCAACATTACAACCCTGGTAAAAGCCCCCTTGATTCATAAATCTAGGTGTACAAGTGGTGGAGAGAGTAGAATTTCTACAAGCCTATGGCAGGACCTGCTATAAGTGGTACTGAGCGAAATTAACCCTAAGTGTGAGGATTAAACACATATAGCAGTGAGTATTTTCTTGTGCACATAACTGTGGTTGATTGAGCTGTAGCCTATTCCCTTTACATTACCTAAAACTGAACTCTGTGTTAGCTTAAAGCGTCAACAATGAACAATTCCATGCAACCTTAAAGTTCCTGGGACACTGAAAGCGTGTGAATTGAATCCAAGTAAAAGGAAGGAGAATGCAATGGATTAGGTCTAGCTAATGATTCCGAATCATACATGCTGAAATATTGTTCCTGATCTTGATGAATGAAGGATGAGTATTAGGCAACTCTTGTTGAACATACATTTAGTTGAAAATGACTAGGGAATTAGTTTTCTTTTATGAACCAAGCAGGCATGTATATTTGGGGACATGAGTAGCTTAAGAGAAGAGGGTCATGCACGAGCATTAGGCTGGGGAAGGTGTGAGTTTACTCGAGGACGAGCAAAAGTTCAAGTTTGGGGGTGTGTTAACTTTAGGAAATTCTTACTAGAATTTCATATTTCATACCGTTTCACTTCACTTTTGATGCATAAGTAGGCATTAGAAAGGATTAAAGTGATGAATTGTGTTTCTCTCATGTTATGCACAACAAAATGAAATTGTGGAAGACATTACTCCCTAATTGCTATGAATGTCTAACTTTGTGTGAAAGCTCTTTATGTGAATTGGTACAGATTAAGTCAGGGCTAACCCAGAGGAAGCTGCAGGTAGTGAAAAAGAGAGGAAGGAAGTTGAAGCTGACAACCAGTGAATGAAAGACCAGCTAGAAGATCAGAACAGAACAAACGGAGCCCAGAAGAGTAAAAAGGAGCCCAGAGAGTGTTGGGCCGCGGCCCAGGATGTCCACACCAGCACAGAAAGGTGTGGGCTGCGGCCCACCATCTCTTGGGCCGCGGCCCAACCCCGAAAATGAAGATTTGCGTTTTTGACAGCTGAGATGATATAAAAAGGCAAACCCAGGGTTTTGAAAGGAGTTCCCACTTTTGGAAAGAACGACAAAGGCGGCTAAGGAGGTTCTAAGAGCTGGGAATTGCTGGAAGCAAGGAGAATCAAGTGGGCTTGAGGATCAGAAGAGATTTCATTTCAGATTTCTGATACTTCTGTATTCTATCCCTTCTCCACTGTGATTCTGTTATGACTTCTTTAATTCTTGTTGTTTGTAATCAGCTATTGAACATGAGTAGCTAGATTTTCTTATTCTAGGATTGTTCAACACTTTTGTATGGATTGAACTCGAACTCTTTTTCCTCTTCTTGAGCTAATGGTTTATATGTGTTAACTCTTCTCTGTTTTCACTGACATTCATGAATTGCTAGCACTATGAATAACATGTTCAACTAGATTAAGCTTGAGAGAGTTAATCTAATTGAAGAACGTGGGTAGAGTTATGCTAGACCTAAAGTTTAGAGGATTAAATGGAGGGTTTGTTAGTAATATAGAGATATAGTTACTAACCTAGCATTCTCAAGGTGAGGAGGTTGTTTAATGATTATTTTCCCTTAAGTGTAGCAAGAGATTGTGCATCTAATTGGAAAATATAAACTTGGTTATGACTTGAGAGAGCTTAACTAATGAATATTTAACCTCAGACTGACACATATACAACCCATAAACAGTAATATCGAAGAGGAAGTAGATTGAGTTCATGATATACAAAAGGAGAGAGCAATCCTAGATTCACTCCACTTGATTAATTTCTCAAAGAAGCATACTCTGTCAGTATTTTCCCTTAGTTGCTGTCACTTCAATTTATAGATCTGTTTTTCTTAAACCCAACATATTTTGTCGGAATCAACTTAATCGAATACATCAGGCCATTGTTTGACTATTTGTTATTCAAATCCGCGAGGGAACGATCTCACTTATCACTGTATTACTTGACGCGATCCGTGCACTTGCGGTAGCGAACACCTTATCTGACAATGATTGGGTGATTGCTATGCAAGAAGAATTAAATCAATTTCAAAGAAATCAAGTTTGGGATTTGGTTCCTTGACCTAAAGATCAAACGGTTATAGGGACCAAATGGGTTTTCAAAAACAAACTTGATGAATCAGCAATCATTGTGAGAAACAAAGCAAGATTGGTGACCAAAGGTTATAATCAAGAAGAAGGTATTGATTATGAGGAAACATATGCTCTAGTGGCAAGATTGGAAGCAATACGAGTACTCTTAGCATTTGCTTGCATTAAAGGCTTTAAACTTTATCAAATGGATGTGAAAAGTGCT
Organism: Inga laurina; assembly: GCA_963855925.1. Classification (NCBI taxonomy): domain Eukaryota; kingdom Viridiplantae; phylum Streptophyta; class Magnoliopsida; order Fabales; family Fabaceae; genus Inga; species Inga laurina. The sequence goes on from OY979708.1 coordinate 61,407,010, forward strand.
TTTCTAAATGGTTATATTATAGAGGAAGTATATGTAGAACAACCTCCTGGTTTTGAAGATGAAACAAAGCCTGATCATGTTTTCAAACTTAAGAAAGCTTTATATGGTTTGAAACAAGCACCTAGAGCTTGCTATGAAAGATTAAGCAAATTTCTTCTTGATCAAAATTTTGTTAGAGGAAAAGTAGATACAACTCTTTTCATCAAATATAACAAAGATGATATTCTAATTGTTCAAATTTATGTTGATGATATTATTTTCGGTGCTACTAACGAATCTATGTGTCAAGAATTTTCTAAGATTATGTAGGGAGAGTTTGAAATGTCCATGATGGGAGAATTGAACTTCTTTCTTGGACTTCAAATCAAGCAAAAGAAGAATGGTATATTTGTGTCTCAAACAAAGTATTTGAAAGAGTTGTTAAAGAAGTATGGATTAGATAATGCTAATGGAGCTGATACTCCAATGAGTTCTACAACTCTGTTGGATGCTGATGTAAAAGGTCCTAGCTTCAATATTACTAAGTATAGAGGAATGATCGGTTCATTACTCTATCTTACAGCAAGCAGGCCAGATATTCAGTTCAGCGTTGGAATGTGTGTAAGGTATCAATCTGATCCTAAGTTATCACATGCAGAGACAGTGAAAAGAATCTTCAAATATCTAGGAGATACTCCAGAACTTGGCTTATGGTATCCAAAAACAGGAAATGAGTATTTGATGGCATATTCAGATTCAGATCATGGAGGATATAAAACTGATAGAAAGAGTAATAGTGGTCAATGTCAATTCCTTGGAGGCTCTCTGGTATCATGGTTCAGCAAAAAGCAGAACACAGTTTCATTATCCTCAACTGAAGCTGAATATATAGCTGTAGCAAGTTGTTGTTCTCAAGTACTATGGTTGAAACAACAACTTCAAGATTTAGGGATATACTTAAATGAGATTCCAATTTATTGTGACAACACTAGCACCATAAGCTTAGCCAAAAATCCTGTACAACATTCAAGGACCAAACACATAGACATTCGACATCACTTCATTCGAGATCACGTTCAAACGAAGGATGTCAAAGTAGAACTCATACCAACTCATCTTCAACTCGCTGACATTTTCACAAAGCCAATAGCTAAAGATCAATTCCTATATATTCGAAGAGAATTGGGAATGGTTAATCCCAATGAGTTGTAAGTTTTCTTGTTAATTATCTTAATTAAATGTGATTTTGATGATAACCATACTGACTTTGGCATCGGAGCATTAAAAATTGCTTTGCAGGTCTGTCACTCGAGCACAAAAAGTGTCACTTGAGTGACAAGCTATGCTCACTTGAGCAAGTTAACTCTGCTCGAGCACAGCACCATTGAAAATACTTTGTTTCTTAGCATGTAGAATAGGGGTTAACATAGGAGATAAAAATACCAAGAGACTACTGAAATGCAACAGTGAAAATTGAGCTCACTCGAGTAAAAAGGACCCTCACTCAAGCATGATATGAACATGCTTGAAGTGAAGAATGTGTACTCGAGTATAAAAGGGGAACTTCTTTCAAGAGTCGACTAAATGCATGGTTACTCAAATGATTTTGGAGGATTTGAGTACAAAGATGAAAAATATAGCAAGAAATCCATAAACCAGGTATGCTTTTACATGTTTTATTAAAATTGTTTGTATATCACTCGAGCACAGCATGAGCATACTCGAACACAGTATGAACATCACTCGAGCACTAGGGTTTCTTCTCTAGCACTGTCACTTATATCAGTTACATGATAGCTCAGACTGTCGCACTTCCTACTCTCACTCGAGGTGTCTCGTCACTCGAAGGTCACACCTCTTCATCTCTAACCGTTTCTCATCAATCAAACATATCCATTTGCTTTAAATCACCGTTACAACTCTTCAACCTTCTTTAAAAGGTGAGATTTATTCTTTGCTTCTCTCATTCCAAACCCTAAGTCTTTGAGTTTCTCTTCTCAATCCTCAGAAAAATCTGTGAGTCTAGTTTCTTCCATTTTGTTTCTAAATGGCTAAAACTAAAATGCCTGCTATCTCTCAGAGATGTCACTCACCCTCTCCTACTCATTCTGTTGCTAGTGCTTCTGTAACCCTGGTACCAACTCCCTCATCTTCTAGAATGTCTTCTTCATTTTCACCTCCTCCTAAACCCAAAACCAAAAAGAGAACTCCGGCCAAGAAACCTCATCCTAAGCCTCAAATAGCAAAGAAGGCTCAACCTCCTCAAAAGAAACCAAAGGGTGTGGTGTTCAAAGAACCTGCAGTTACCCGATCTTAATCCAAAGAGGTACAAGGAAGAGGAAAGAAAAAGGAAACTGAGCAACCATAACAATCCTCTTCTTCCTCTGATGACACATTCAACATGCAACTCTGGGAAGCAATGGAGAAGTCAAAACTTGACAAGTTAGTTGGGAAAATTGCTTCTCAAGCCGGTGTCTTAAGTTCACACCATGTTGGGCAATCCAGTGCGGCTGCTTCAGGGGTACCTTTTGCGTCACAAGCTCCAGAGGATGATCACGTTACAAGTCCTCCTGAAGGTTTCAATGTTGAGGAATTAAAGGCACTACCACAGAAGGTATTTGATACTGAGTTTGCACATAGGCATTTCTGTCCTGTAGTTTATATGGACTTAGAATACTTGAAGATGAATTGTAATTTGGATTTATCTCCTTATCTTGGATTCTATGCTCCCTGACTAAACATTCATATTCCATATTCACCCTCTGTTGTGAAAACCTTTTACTGCAACATGAAAACCCATAACATTAAGTCTAGGGCTAGAGAATTGATTGAGGAAGCAGTATCTTCTACTGTTAGAGGTCAATTCATTATGATATCTGCTAAGATTATTAATGACTTTCTTGGGTATGTTGCACCACCTCCAAATCCACCCACTTTCTCAGCAAATGAAGCCTTCCAGCTTTTGAGACGAAAGACCTTGTAGGCCCCCTTAATTTTAAGCCTATTGACATATTTGATTCTCACAGAGCCCTTCACTATATATATTCCTGGAGCATAGTTAACAAGTCCAAGAACTTTACCCATTTTGCTCAAAAGGATTATTACATGTTGGCCTCCTTCCTAGCCGGACAACAAAGGAATATGGGGGAGATCATTTTCAGTGAGATGAGAAGATTTTGATTTTCTTCATCAAAATCTGCGACCATACCATATCCTCAAATTGTATCTCTCATCCTTATGAAGAATAAGATATGGTACTTGGAAGGAACTAAGAGGGTGCTCATTCCAAGATTTGGCAAGACTCAGCTGACTCATATGAGTATCAATCTTCCAGTGAGTTAAACCAAGGCTACATCTTAGAGGGAAGCCACTCTATCCAGAGGTGATGAGGTTCAGTCATCTGCTCAAGAACAAGTTCCTCCTCCATCCTTCCTGAATGCTTTACTCTCCACTTATTTGACTGAAGTAATCAATCAAGCTGTGTCGAGCTTGAAGAAGGAGTTAGTAACTGAGTATGAGAAGTTGGTAGAAAAGATGGAGTTACAGGTCATAAAGTTGGTAGACAAGGCTAATACCAACTTCGACTTGATGTTCAAGACTCAGGATAACATGTCACAGAGGATAACTGATATAGAGATTTTCTTACGTTCTCACTTTCCGACTGCATCTTCAAAAGTGCCACCTGAGGCTACTTCTGCCTCAACCTCACCTCCTCATCCACAGACACATGTTCTGTTCACCGATCCAGATTCTAATGTTGATATCACCTATGATCGATCGCCTTCACCACCACCCTCAGCCTCTATTCCACAGCCATCATCTCCACCATTTGTGCCAGTGCCAGTTGACCCTTCCACTGCCATGGTACCCTTTATCCCATCATCTGATATCACTTTCCCTCAGCCCCCTTCTGATGTTGACAAAACAGGGGAGAAAGATGTGTGATGGTTTTTCTGAGCTATCATGGGATGTATTGGGTGTTTGGGTAGTTTTTGTGTAATGGGGTAGGTTTATGATGATATTATGGTTGTATACGGGGTTTATAGGTAGTTAATATAGTTAATGATTTATGCTGAATATTGTATGTTCTAAGTTTATCATTAATGGGTATTTTTATGTAATCAAGCTTTTCTGTTCAGTTTAATTGTTTCTGTGACACTATGCTTTATCTTGGTTGTTAAGTGTTCAGAGGAAGTGTTGCAGGGAACATATGTAGATGATTGCAAAAATATGTTCTTGAATCTAAACTTTGGTGAAAATATGCATTTGGAAACATTGATGTTGTATTTTTTTTAAAAAAAAGGGGTTTGCTTATACTCAAATCAATCTTGTTCTTAAAACCTATCACAAAGGTTTTGTCATCATCAAATAGGGGGAGAAAAGTTTTGATGATAACAAAAGACAATTGTGTGCAAATCATAGTTTTATAAGTCTAAGGAATGATTACAAAGTTACCAAATGCATATGGCAAAGTTCTGTGGTGCTTGCTGTCAAATTTAACTGATGTACTCGAGCATAAGACTAGCACTCGAGCATAGAACTCTTTTGTGCTCGAGCAGATGTGAGTGATAGCCAGAAAGTGTTTGCCCGAGAGCATACTACTATCATTTTTATTAATTCACTCGAGCACTGGAGATAGCACTCGAGCAGAAAAGTCTTTCTCACTCGAGCACATGCGAGTGAGGGACTACGAGTGCTTGGCCGAGAGCAATTCCTATTATTCTTCTTTGATGCACTCGAGCAGTAAGATCAATACTCGATCATGAAGCTACCTTGTACTCGAGCATTAGCGAGTGAGGGACTGCAAGTGCTTGGCCAAGAGTCATGAAGGTCAGAGAAGCACAAGTATGCTCGATTGAGGCTTCATATGCCCGAGTGACATATCAGTACTCGCGAGTGAGAAATCTAACTCTCTTAATTTCTGATGCAAGTGCTGATCACAGGAGTATATTACATGAGAATATCCTTCTCACTCGAGCAGGAGTATGTGTGCTCGAGTGAGGGCCCACATCACCTACGAGTGCAAAATCTAACTCTTGCTAAAATGGTATGCGAGTGCTGTCCAGAGAAGTGTCTCCTAGTGTAAAATGCAAGGCCACTCGAGCAGAAGGAGTTGTGCTCGAGTGAGGCCCCACATCACTCGCGAGTGAGAAAACTATCTCTCTAAAATCCTATGCGAGTGCAAGTTCAAAACTGAAGAACAAGGAGAAAAATGGTGAGATCACTCGAGTGAGCTCATCCATGCTCGAGTGATACTCTGGCAGAAGACTAAATACCCCAGTCTTACAGCGTTCAGTCCGAATATGGTTTAATGTTATTAATTTATCTTATCATCACTTATTATTATTATTTAACATCATTTTGAATGTTTTATAAGTGCGATACATAAGGATGAACGTTGAAATAAATAGACACGAAGGAAGTCAAACAACGGCAGACAACATCACTACAAGCACATACCTACTACATTCAAAGTTTTCAAACGTGCGCATGCCATTCGATAGTAACATACCCCGCTCCACAATGATCTTTATTCAAACGGGCAAAAACTGAACATCTATAAGTACAAAGTTCCAGAGATCGTTAAGTACAACGAAGCACAAGAATTCACAATCAAATTCATGAGTCTCTGTTATTCATAGTTTCTCTGTATTCATATTGATAATAAGTGTTTATCATACTTTCTCTATAAGAGAGTCTATATACATTTCAAAACATATTTTCATTTGATCTCAAGGTATTGGGACCTTGAGAGGGTAGATATCCTTACGAGAGAAGCAGTTGAGAGAATTCCTAGTTAAACCTTCCACTCATAAGACTTATAAGATACAGGCAGTAGAGAACGTTGCTGCTCGTAAGACTTATAGTGGTGTAAGCAAGAGAGAACGTTGCTACTCATAAGACTTGTGCATGTAAGCAAGTGGGAAAGGTCATAGGTTGTTTTTCTGCACATAAGACTTGTCGTAAGGGGGAGAGAAATTTCTTAGTGTGAGGATATTTCTGCTCGTAGTCCGTTCAAGGACAATTGTTGTTTTGTGGCATTCTGAGAGCCCATTGAATCTTGGAAGATTAGTGAAAATCTCAGTAGGTCTTGATCTCTGAGGACTGGATGTAGGCCTGGTTTTTAGGCCGAACCAATATAACTCTCTGTGTTCCAATCTTCTTAACTCTACTCTGTCTACTACTATTTTCATATCACCACATCAAGCAAAAAATTTATCACATCACCCAATTCACCCCCTCTTGGGTGAAGCTTGCCTCTTTCAAGGACTAGAGTAGTATATGTTTTTCAAATGAATTATTTCTTTAAGCTTTAACTTATTCAGTTAATTAAATATGTATCTTAGGGATGAAGCACGGTGCTGCTCTTCAAGTTGTTTGTTCACTATGGCTAGTAATTCTCAATATTGTAAACTCAGAGCAAGAAATAAGAAGAATCATAAATGAACCATCAAGACTATTATTTGATGCTACAAAAGTTGGAAGCTTTGACTTCTTAGCTGAGATTATGGGATCTTACCCTAATTTAGTATAAGACTTGGACAACCAAAACAGAGCATAATCAACATTGCTATTTTACATTGTCATTGATAAATCCCAAATTTTATATTTTTTATTCCACCTTGTTCATTTAATTTGGAGATTATTTTGGACTAATTTGGATTTATTAGATACTATTTGGATTGTTAGCCAATTTCAGGAAATAATATAAGTCTAAATTAATTATGAGATTATTGAGCTTAAATTGTTAATATTTTGATAGCATATCTTGTGATTGAATAATATTTCCAAATATATGATAGATCATGATTTTATTTAATTCTTGCAGGACAAGGGAGAACATATTATTAAATCCTAAGGTACAAAATTAATCTGAGAAGTTTGAAGAAGATTCGATGGCTAAGTTTGAGTGGGCTAATTAAATTCTAATGGGCTCAAATTCTATACCCAAAGCTCTCTCATTCCCTTATAAAAATTAACCTAGCTGCATAGAATTGAGCACGCTCTCTTTGAGAGCCAACGCTCACCCTGTTTCGCTCACATCATCACCTCCAAATGATGACAAAAAATTGTGAACTTTTTACAGGATGCAAGTAGACATCCTAAGCTTTAATTTGATAGGTCATGGGAATTATTTGGTGCTGTACACAAAGAGTTATGAATTTTTGAAGTTAGCCTAGTGAAACTTGCCAACATTCGTGGTAGCGTTCAAAAACAAAACTTTTGGGAAGTGTGAGCTTCCAGTTAGCTAAAAGCTATATTTTTCCTTGAAACTAGACTCAATAAGGGTCATATAGCCTTTGGAATCATTCCAATTGAAGTTTGACAAATAAAGTTATGATTTTTGAAAGTTTGGTAAACAAATTTGCCAAAATTGCCAGTTGTTGTGGATTTGGACAAAAAAGAATGTAATGACAATTTTGTAAATTTTGGAATAAATAAATAGGAGGAAAAAATAAATTATTTGGCTCATAAGTGTGCAAAGTGTCATCAATCTAAAGGCAAGAGATTAAATTATAATTGATAAAGTTTTGCACATGTTCAATTAAGATTAAAATACAATATAATTGTGCAATTAGTTAGGCAAATTGGATGAAGCCCATTTGGTTGGTGAGGGCTTAAGCATGGCGTCTTTTATGGGCCAAGGAGGAGAGGAAAAATTTGTTCTCATGTAATGGGATTGGATGACACAAGTTGGCAAAGGATAAGACGAAGTACAAAGGCTTATGTCATAATTCATTAAGCTAGCATTTAGTAATTAAGGGAAAAGATGTAGGATTTTTTTTTAAAACTCTTGCTTCATCTTTCTTTCTTCCATTTCACGCCTAAGAACACAAAGAGAGAGAGAGAGAGAGAGAGAGAGAGAGAGAGAGAGAGAGAGAGAGAGAGAAGTTTAAGAAAAATGGAGAGAAGAGGATAGCTCAAGAAGGAAGAAATCCAAGGTAAGCTTTGAAGTTTCATTTGATTTTGCCTCCCAACTTGTAATAAAGCTCCTCTAATCCCTTGTTCTTCATGGAAAACATGGTGTAGCAAGAAAAATCTCAAGGATGAGAGAGAAAGGGAGGACGGTTTTAGAGAGAGAAAGTGAAGAAATCCAAGAAAAACTCAAGAACATCACATCTCTTAGTTTATTGTTGTTGATTTTGTTGTTCTTGGCTTGGTTTGTGGTTGGATTGTTCATTTTGTAAATTTGGAAAGTGTAAACCCTAAGGGGTTATGCTGCACAAATTTCCTCAAATCTTGTTTAGTATGTGTTTAAATGGTTTAACAAGTGATTAGGAGTGAAAAGGAGTAAGCTTTAGGTGTTGGATTTCAAAAATCACATTTTCCCTTTCTTGAGCATAAGTTTCGGCCAAGAGTGGTTAGAGGGGTTAGGGTTGGAATTTCATTAATCTGATAGTTCCATTGTGTTTAGGAGGAAAAATTGTGTAGGGTTGTTGTTGACCACTTTGTGAGAAAAGCCCTAGCAAGTGAAATTACAAAAATACCTGTAAAACCCTAAATAGGGGCTGTCAAGGGCAAAACTGTTATTTGGCAATGATTTTGCAAAAACCGAGGTCAAAAATGGATTTTACAAGAAAATTTTTTGGATAAGTATGGTCGGACCGGGTAAAAAGGGGCTTTGACCGGGTCCTTAGGGGCATTTAGGTAATTATGAAGCTTTGGACTAATATAATCAACAAAAGTAATTTGGAAGAGTCTAAAGTGATACATCAATGGGTATTAACCTAATTCTTGTGAACTTGAATTCTTTTTAGGACTAAATTGTTGAGCCTGAGCTAGATCAAATTGAGGACTTATTTGTGAACGAAAAGGGACTTACGGTAGTAACTCTATCTTTCATATATTATGCCAATGTTTATATATTTTGTGAATGTCATGTAGCGTAATATGTATGATGCATAGTGCCTACAAGTACACTAAACATAGTGCCTATGGGTACACTGAACATGATTGAACATAGTGCCTATAGGTATATTGAACATAATTGAGCATAGTGCCTACGGGTACACTGGTAAGCCCAGTTGGTGGCCTCAAGCCCAATTAAGGTATGGAACGAGTAGGGGCTGCAAGAGGGGTTGGCTCTGAATGTTTGCGACTGAACTGAACTGAACTGAGTTATGTGTTATTATCATATTACTGTATGTGGTGCATGACAAATTTATTATTGCATTTTCTATTATCAATTGTCTGTTACTACTGAGATTTGTTTGAATCTCACCCTTTTTCAAAGTTGAAATATTCCAGCAGGATCTAGCGACTCAAAGGGCAAAATAGTAAATGCTGGCAACTGAGGTATATGGGTCAAGAGAATGGAGCTGTTAGTTATAATTATTTTATGTTGTTAATATTTTGGATCAAGATTGTATCTATTTTTCAAATCCTGTAGGGAATCCCTGTAATGTAATCAAGTACCTAGTATTAATATATCAGTATATTTACGCTATTCCTATGTTCCTCATCGAACTGCGCTTAAGTACTATGAAAATGTGGAAATGAGATTAGGGCGTTACAAACGATCTTTACTTATCATTTTATTACTTGACGTGATCCGTACTCTTGCTGTTGTTAACAACCTCGGTGTAATATCCTAATTTTTGATTAAGGGCTAATCATGATTATTGTGGATAATTATGAATTTAATTGGCATTATCATGTTTTTTATGGCAATATTAATTAATATGTCATAATTAGTGAAAAATTGGAAGAATGGGAATATTGACCACAAGTTAGTGATTAAGGGAGAAATTAATTACTAACTAAGAAAAAATGAGATATGTGAATAATGGCTAATTGAGGGATTAGAGAAGCTGATTTGTTGTTCACTTTATGGGAGCCAATGGTAGTGTGACATGTGGCAAGTTTGGAAGTAGAGAGAGGCATGGGAAAAGTCAAATTGGGATAAAATATCATTTTCTCTCTCCTCTCTTCCCTCTCTTTCGGCTGTAGCATGGGGGAGGGAGTAAGATCATCATTTCCTTCATCTCTCTCTCATTTTTCTCTCTCCATTGTTGGCCAAGTGAGAAGAAGAAAAGCTTGTGATTTGGGTAAGTAAATGGCCTCCATTGTTCAAGTTCTCTTCATTAATGTTGTTAATTGAGTGAGAGATTCATTTTGATGTGTATAGTGTGCCTATTTGGTGTTGATTTGTGCCACACGAAATTTTGAAGGTTGGTAAACGTAAGGGTGACATGAGTCATACCTGCCCTTGCCACTGTAACTATCGTTGTAGTTGTCATGTGTGTGTGATAATTTGCTTTCATGCCTTATTGTTGTGCATACTATGAGTGATTTATTACTACGGGAATTCTTTAGAGTCTCACTCTCCCAAAAACACAAATTTTATACAGGGCTAAAGGATCCAAAGGAAAGTGGGTGACGAAGAGTAGGTAGAGCTCCGTATGGGAAGTGTTTTGATTATTTGGTTATTATGTAAATCATTTTGGATATTTTGTTGGGAATTACATGTATATGTGAGATAGTAATTCTATAATCCCCTTTTTATGGGAAACTTTTTAGGAAATTATGCCTTTGTAGACCCTTTATTAATTAATGGAACCCGAGTGTATCGGTAATTTATACTGTACTTTGATATGTATAAATGGAATCAACCTGTAAAGGCCAATTGTGTTTTGTAATGTGATTATGAGACCTTTGTAAACAAGTTTTGGAAAGTTTTTGTAAACCCTGATTTTGGACAAAGGATTATTTTTAATAAGTCCTAAATCATCTAAGGTCTCTAATTTCACTTAATTACATATTTATGAACTAATCTCCGCTTAAGGTGGTGAGGGGGTTACACTTGGTGCTCTCACTTCGATGCTACTAAACTTGCTCTGTACATTGGGTTATATAGGTAGAAATCATGTGACCATTGAGCATCAATAATGGCCATTAAAGACACTTTAACAACCATTAAAATAATAGTGTCAAAACAAGTGTTAATGACAATTTAATGTAATAAAACATTTTAAATGTCATTAAAACTGGTCAATTAGAATTCCAATGGACAGTTTAAAGACTTCTCTTATCAACCTTTTTACTAACTCTATCTTATATTTAATTATATATTAGGGCATTTCCAATCTTGAGTTATATGAGACTGCTTCCTTTGATATAGTCACATACAATATTTAAAACAGTCCCCCACATGTGTCAAAGGAATTAAACTCATAGCCTCATTAGCTAAGTTACTCACATGGATATAACAATTTTATTTGGTGGTCCTCTGGACTATAAACTGGACCTAGACTAATAACACTTAATACACAGAGATGCTAGTAGTCCTATAGACTATGAACTAGTACCTCTTGGGCATATCCACACATTTCCCGTTGTTAGCGCATTTTTTCAAGTTGAAATGACTATGCGCGTCTTGGTATTTAACAAATACTCTAGAGATTTCATCATGATCTCATAAGATAACACTATTACTTTGTATGATAGGGCCCATGCCTTTCTTTTTTTGGCATCTTCACATGTAGTAGTGTTAGGTCTTATATATAATGGTTGTTTGCCAAAAAAAAATGGTCCTATATAATCGTTGTGACATTTTTGTTCACATTCTTGAATATTCATGGGCTTAACGCTATTTTAAATCAATATATTGGCTCAAGGGCAAAATCTGTATGCAAATTTAACAATAATATTTTATGTATCAAATGTCGTTAAATTTAGCACTAATAATTAAAATTCGATACTAATAGTCTAATATTAAATACTGACATATTAAAATTTGATAACAACACAACTTTAGAATATTATTGTCAAATTTTTAAGTGACAACATTAAATTTTGGACCATTAGTGTCAAATTTTTATAGAAATTTTAATTCTTCGTTGAAATTTTAAAAACCTTAGACCAAAATGAAAATGAACTTCATATTTTGGTATCAAATTACCATTCTCCCTTGATTTTAATGTTTTGAAAAAAAAAGAAGAAGAAGCTTGTATTGGTTTTTTATATATTTTTCATCCACATGTATGTAATTATTCTTTTGATAGCCGTAAAATACCTTTGTTCTGAATTTGCCCTCGTTGACTTCAGCTTGACTTTAGACAGTTCCATCAAATTGGATATTTGGAGGATTGTGGTGTTGGATGTGGTGGGGACGATGATGCATGGTATGTGTGGTGGAGTCAGTGGGTCCAAGTCCAACGGTCAAGCTATCCTATATATGAGTAGAGCCGGGAATTTGGGCCGAGCCCGTCAGGCCGGCCCGTTTAGGCCCGAGCCCTTCAAGGGCCGGGCTTATGATTTAGAGGCTAAAAAGAGAAGCGGGCCTCAGGGCCGGCCCTTTTAAGCCCATTTAATATTTTTTTTAAATAAATTAATAAATATAATATCATTATATCAAATTATCAATATGAAAGACACCTAAGTACCTAATAGAGTATTAATAACAGGCAAACACTTATTAATTTGTTTGATTTATTTTATTTTCTACAATGATTTATTAATTTGAACTTTAAAAAATAGGCTAATTTGGACATTAGATGATTATTTTAACTAAAAATTTATGAGTTTTAGAACAAATGTATCTCAATTTAAAGCAAAATAATAAATAAATTGTAAAACTTGAAAAAGAAATTTTTTTGAATTAAAATGAATTTAAGCCCGTTTAGGCCCAAGCCCGTGAAGGGCCAGCCCTGTAGGGCTGAGGGCCTAAAAAAAGAGTGTACTTTTTAGCAAATGGGCCTAAACGGGCCGGCCCGTTTAGGCCCGAGCCCGTGAAGGGCCGGCCCTGTAGGGCTGAGCCGACCTATATTCCCGGCTCTATATATGAGCCATCTGATAATAATGATGATGGTGATCGATTTGAGGAGATGGTGACAAAAGATTTTTGTTGAGAAATTTTTTAAGATATTAACTTTAAATTATACATAATTTCCCTAATATTTGGAATTTTATAATGAAACTCCTTACATTCTAATAACATTTATGCATAAAACTCTCATATGATTTGTTTGGTTTATTACTTATATCATCACGCAACTTAAAAGTTTAGATGTTTTATCTGCATATAAACTAAAGTTAGATGGTGTTATATGTACTGAAAGAAAGGTTTAATAGAATGTGCAATTAATTGTTCAAAGTTTTTAATACATGTAAATTTGAATGTTTAGGAAAATTTTATCAAGTTTTCATAATTAAGAAAATTATTTATATATGCTCCATAATTAAGAAGAATTTTTGTTTAATTTAGTCTTCATTTTTTTGGTGATAAAAAGGTTAATTATATAAAATGAAAAAAAAACAATTAAGAGTGATATTGCAGAAAATCAGAAAAGAGGATTAATGAAACATCAGTTTTGTAAAAAAATAATTGAAAAAAATATTAAAATAATGAATCAACATCTTTTCCAAAATGCCACTTAATAAATCAAAGCATGATTGAAGACTCTTTAGAAATATTAGGGGCTGTTTGGTAAAAGGGATTTGGAGGGGAAGAGAAGAAAGGGATTTTTTTTTTTTCATTTAGATTTTAAAAAATTAGAGAAGTGGGTTAAAAGAGTTTAATTATATTTTTTCCTCTTTTTTATCTTACATCTTCTCTTCAAATTTTGTAACTCCACTTCTAAAAAATTTTTAAATCTAACTCATAAACATTTCTCCCCCTCTCCAAATCCGTGATAGCAAACAGTTGCTTAATAAAATAATTTAGATGCATTTTATGGTGACGTTAGGTTTGCTGTTGGGGTCTTGGGGACCACAATCCACTGTTTTATAGGGGCAATTAATCCAAAGTTTTAGGGCTTGTTTGCTCTTGGGGGAAGGAAAGTAGGCGAAGGGAAATTTTTTTTGAGTTGAATTTAAAAAAATTAGAGAAGTAGGGTTAAAAATTTTTAATTAATTTTTTTTACTCTTTTATCTTATATATTCTCTTTATTAAAATTTTATTACCACACTACTACAGAATATAAATTCTGTTTATCTTATATATTCTCTTTATTAAAATTTTATTACCACACTACTACAGAATATAAATTCTGCTACCCTAAAGGATGCCCCTTTTTAAAATAGGGATGTCTAAAATATAGGCGGTGGCATTTTTATAATTTTATGTAGGAACTGGATAGCTGTAGACGTCCCAAATTGAATTTGGGACGTCTAAAGTTAAAAAAAAAATTAATTTAATTTTTTTTACTTTAGACATCACTTTAGACATCCCAAATTGAATTTGAGACGTCTAAAGTGGGACTTTAGACATCCCAAATTCAATTTGGGACATCTAAAGTCAAAAAAAAATTTAAAATTATTTTTTTTTACACTTTAGACGTCCCAAATGTAATTTGGGCCGTCTAAAATAATTTAAAAATTTTCTTACAAGCTGTATTGAATATAAGGAACGCTCGTGCCTTATATTAAATAAAGGGATGCTTTCCTCTCTCTCTCTCTCTCTCTCTCTCTCTCTCTCTCTTGATCCCACAGCATTTTTTAATTTCTTTGAGAGGAGTTGCAGAGAGAGACTCACATTCTATAGATTCAAATAGCTTTTTCCGTCGATGTTTTCGCAATCGTCCACCCTCTCATCATGCCCTTCGGTGCCCCTAGTTGCGACGGTAACTCTCTCTTATAACACTTCTCAAATCTTACATGCTTATCTGTTTATTGTTATTATTATTATTATTATTATTATTACATAAGTTCCTCTCTTTTTTCACAATCAGATATGGTATAGTGCATCTGGGTAAAAAATAGATTTTTGAATTCTAAAGTTTGACTAAAAGAAGTTTGAACAAAGCTAGCAAAGTGGTGGAAGTGTGGTGATGCCAAAAAAGGAAATTTCGGAGCCAAAAAGAGAATGGAGAAAGCTAGCATTTATATTCAACAAAACTATTGCAAAGGATTCTTGTCTGGAACTTGTGTTTGCTTTCGTAATTGATGACCTCAGCATCTACAGGAAATTTGAAATTCAAATGACTTTAGACGTCCCTTTTTAAAAAAAGGGACATCTAAAGTAGAGACTTTAGACATCCCAATTTTAGATTTGGGACTTCTAAAGTGGAGGACTTTAGACGTCCTAATTCTTAATTTGGGACGTCTAAAGTCCTCCCTTTAGACGTCCCATTTATTTCGGACATCTTTTCTTAAAACATACTACGTCTCCCACATAGACGTCCCACAGTTTTTGGACGTTAAAAGTGCTAAAATAGGAACGTTAAAACCCCTTTTTGTAATAGTGCCACACTTCTTCAATCTTTTAAAATTCAACTCAAAAATTTTCCCTCCCCTCCCTTCCCCTCCAAATCCCTCACACTAAACAGATCTATAAGGAAGAGACTTAATTATTAAAAAAAATCTTAATAACAGTTTAGGAATTGAACTTGCAAGAATTAGTTTCAATGTAAGAAATGACAACACCTCACATATCATTGCAACTTCTTGGTAAGTCTCTTTCTTAAGACCTCATGATAACTTTCCATTTTTTCATGGTTAAAAATGGTAATATTCTTTTTTGTAGGCTTCTCTCTCTCTCTCTCTCTCTCTGTGTCTTTCTTTTTTGTTTTTTTGGTTAGCATGTGCTTGCAAGCTAGTGAAGTTTGACAACCACATGATTATCTATGACTTTAATATTTTCCACACCCTTATCTTATTTTAACTTGCAGCAGAATATTAATATGTGATTCGGTGGGCAACACAAGAATAATATAAATATAGTGCTAATATGTGCATGATTATAGAAATTCCTCATAGAGGTCTGTACATAATAAATACAACCAATGTAGCCTAGCATGGTTACTTGGGTGTCTAAACCTGTCCTAATGAAACGGAGACATCAATCTGTTTTCGTTCCACTACTGCAATCCTCTCGTGTAGTTCTCTTCTTTGATCTTTACATACCTTTCGTATTCTCCAGTCTAAATTGTTGGTATGAGAGGGTGAGATTAGAGAGAATCTCAATAGGAAACAATACTAATATGTATGCAGGATAAGTGCTTAATGCATGATATGCTTGCATTACATAGACTCATGCTAACACAATGACATATCTACGTGCTCAATATTTCAAACAACATACTTATGACCATAGCATAAATAGAAACATAGCTTCAATCATTCATATATGTTTCACATAGTCAAGAAAAGCAATAACATGCATCAATACACTGGCACAAATATCAAATACATATAGGAGAGGTAAGTTCCCTACCTTAAGCCTTTTTCTCCTTAAAACGTGTGTCTCTATTTGCGTGCCAACCTCTCGGACTCTCTACTCAGTCCTAAAACATCAAATGTATAATTTAGACACTTTCATAGTGTTTCTGGTGGTTATATGAGTCTATATTGAATAATTACCAAAATACCTTCGGGGACCCGGCCAGCACAGTCGTACCCGATCCGACCGTATTTTTCTTGAAATTTTGATCTGAGCTATTCTGATATATTTTTGCCCAAAGAATCCATTTCCAGACTTGGGATTACCAAATTCACTGCCAAAAGACCAAAATGCTCTTGGCATCCCCTAATTCAGGGTTTCAGGGATGTTTTCGTAATTATGCTTTTTCGGGCTTTTCTGAAAAGGTGATCAATTGTAACCCTACCTAATTTTCCCTCTTGAACTCAATGGAATCATCAGAATGTCAAAAATAAACTCTAACCCCTTGAATTGAACCTTGCCGAAACCCAGGATTCTCTTGAGAAAATTGGGGTTTTCCAATTCTGACTTCGCAGACTTGCTCCTTTCTACTCTTAATCAATTTATTTATTATTTAATTACATTATAACTACCATTTAGACTAATTTTGGCCAGCATAACGTTTAGAACACCACATTTCCCAAATTTACATTCATAGCAAATTAATCAGAAATCCACCGATTAAACTACTCATAACAACGAGAACAATCAAAATCGAAGGTTTGGAAGTTATCTTTTGCTTCTCCTGGCTTTTCTGTTGTGTGACCGAACCCTAGCTTCTTTAAACACCAAAATTTTTTATTCAAACACCTTCAATAACATAGAAGAGAAGTTTAAGAGAAGAATTATACACGTTAGGTACGAATTCACTAAAGAAATCGACTTGCATTGTGAGTTTTTCCTCCTTCTCTTTCTAGAATTCTCAAAATCTCTTTCTCTCTGTTGGAACACCAAACACCGTCAGAAATGGCTGCAGATATCGTATTAGAGTAATTATAAAGGATATAGAACCCTTATTAAGTTTAGTTTCAAGGAAAAATATAACCTTTAGTCAATTGGAAGCACAACATTCCTAGAATTTCCATCTTTGGACGCTGCCATAGAAACTTTTCAGTTTCACTGTGTAATATTTAAAAATTCATAAATTTTTGTATACATCTCCAAAAATTACCCATGACCTATCATATTAAAGTTTAGGATGTCTACTTTCATCCTGTAAAATCTCATAATTTTTACTCATCATTGAGTCATACAAAATTACATGACAAGTTTACTGCCTCACAGAAAATTTCACTGGAAGCATTGTTCAACTTTCAATTTCCAATATTTAATTCCTATGACCAAAATTAACATTAATATTGGGCCAAATATTATTCTCTTGTATTCCTCTACTTTGGGACTCAATATTGGCCTTTTTAAAAAACCCAAGAATTAATTCCATAATTTGTTCTAGCCCAATCTTCTTGAAAATGGAAATTCATAAATTTCTAAAATTTCAAGTTCATGAATATTCACCATTTTATTTCCCTTAAACATAAGGAATTTTCTCAGGATGTTACAATATTGCTATTTATTTGACATGGCATGGAAGCTGAGGCCACTTTTAATTACAAAATTATGAAGTACTCCCTCAAGTCATTAATATAAGACATATTTACCTAATTTGATTATATTAAGGAAGTTAGTTAGATTAGTTAATATGATATATGTTTTCAAAAATACTTTAGTTATCTTCCTTATTTCTCTCATTTTCTCTTCTTTTTCCATCAAGGCTGAAATTGCTTGATTTTCAACCCATTTCCTACCACAAAATTACCTTTCTCATCCCTTCATGCCCTGGGGAACATCTTGTATCCTAAGACTCAAGGTTTTTACTATTCATAGGGTCCATTTGGTAGGAAGAATGTATCAATATAACTAAGAAAACTCTTCCACCAAAATCACTGTTCATAAGCAACCAAGGGCAGCGATCTCTTCTCCTACCAAAGAACACTGTTCACAACTAATAAACGGCTTAGATTTCTGTGACGTCCCTAGCTTCCACACATTACGTCAGCGAATTTGAATTTGAAATTGTTATCTCAAAATAGATGGGCGCTCAAATTTCCCTCCCCTATTTTCAATATCCCACCAAAGTCTGCTCCCATTTATCTGATTTCAAAATTCAAATTTCAATTTTGAATTTCAAAAAGCTACCTTTTTTAAATCACTCATCGTCATTTCGTCTTTTTTAAATCACTCATCGTCATTTTTGTCTCACTACCTTGCCTAACCTTTGTCCCATTGGTCTCCGATCTCCACTTTTGTCCAAAAATGGACGAACAACGGGCAGATCTGGCTATGACGCTGGTAGAGAACCTACCAGAAGGAAGGCTCCGACTCCTAAAGCTTCTGATGCCCTGCCTCTACCGTTGTATCTTACCAATACTGTTTTCGTCACGCTCTTCTTCTCCGTTGCGTGGTATCTCCACCACCGTTGCCGTTGATTTGTAATGCATGAGCGACATGCCCAACATTCTATCTTTTGGGTGCTGTTTCTTTCCTCGGCAGAATCAAACAAAATCTCATCGGACTCCCTCTCGTCTTCAGGTACATTCCACCAAATAGTTGTTTCATTCCTTCCTCTCCTTTTCATCCTACCGTATGAAATGGCTACTTCATCTCTTTCACTACCGTTTTCTCTCACTTTCCATTGTCATTTTGTGAGGTATGGACCACTCTCCACAAGCTTAGTTGGCCGACCTCCATCCAGAGAAGAATGCGAGGAAGATCAGTTTTTGTATCCATTGGTTGTCTGACGGATGTCTCCCACACTGATGCGGCAAGTCTAGAGAGTGGCCCTCCCATTCCTGAAGTTCTGTATATAAAAGGTAGTCGCCGAAAACCGGGAAAATCTTGATGGAAAGAGATAGGACTCGCCGGAAATGGGGGTCGGAAAATTTAAGAACCTCGCTGGAAAAGGAGGCGTGGTGTTGAGTCTCTCTCCTCTTCAAGGTCTCGGCCTTGTAGTGGTTGGTGTAGACAAAGGAGGTGCTTGAAGATGAGAGTGGGAATGACGATGAAGGTCGCCGGAAATGGGGGCCGGAAAGTTTACCTTAGTGGCGGGAACTGTATCTCCGATGACGATTTATTGTCGCGACGGTGGTGGTTTTGGATTGTGTCTATCAAATTTGTGGCACTGTGATCTCCAGCTAGAGTGTCTCTCGTCGCCTCCTCTATTAAAGCTTCAAACCATAACTATCTCAGACGACGGTGACTGCGGTAAGATGTTGAGAGGAAAGGGGATTGCCGATGGAGGTTTGATGTAGGTTTGTGGAGAAGAGAATTCCCCTCGCACCAGGAGTGGCTTGGCGAGTTTGAAGAGATGGATGAAGGTGAGGTGTGGTGTTGCTGAAAGTGAGAAACATAGATGCTGAGAGCTTGAGGCTGAGCCGTATGTCAAAGTCGAACTCCCTCCCTCCTCGATTAGCGACGAACGGCGAGGCCAGTTGCATGAACGGCGAGCGACTGAACGACGAAGGTGAGCCGCAAATGGTAAGAAGCAACGTCCCTCTCTCGACTCTTGAAGATGATGAAGTTCTGAACAAAGGCGGCCTCCAAAGACGTCCGCTCCTTCCCTCGCGTCTACCTCTTCTTTACAATTGTGAAATTAATTCTCTCTCCAGTCTCTAAATGATGTCGGCAACTAGCTGAAGAAAGCAAATAAATCCTAATAAAATATTTAAAAGGCTAGCTATAAAGTAGACAAATTGTCCCCCACATGTGCACAAAATGACAAAACGTAAAAGGCCCAAAACCTAATATTAAATATAAAATAGTTAATAAAATAAAATATAAGCACTATTCTAGAATGATTAGATTAATATGTGTGTGACTTATCAATATATCTAATGTTTTATAAGTTCGATTATTATTAATTAATTGTGAATTTATTGAGTTTAATAGCTTAATTTAAAATTTTCCTATTTCATTTAGCTTTATATAGGATTTTCCCAATTATATATAAGGTAGTATAAATTATATATAATTGGGAACTGTTTATGGGGCTATAAATTATGTTATGATTGTTTTATTTTGAAATAGGAGCTTTACATATAAAAGAGACACATAATTCTATGAATATGCCAACTAATCTCATAAAGCAAAGAGGAATATTATATAACAAAATTGCATGACTTGATGACAGAATTTAAATTATACCCTTACTTTTTCGACCAAAAAAAATTGTGCCCTGAATTTCGTTAAATGAGAGAATGGTGGGGGGATAAAGATGGTGATGTTGGAGCTGGCATGTGTGTGTCTAATGAAAGGGGCGTAGTTGAAAGGATTAATGATGAAAAAACTCATCATGACATGATTTAACCACTATGGAGGGAAATGAAATTGAAAAGTAAAATAAAAAAAACGAAAGAAAGAGGTAGTCATACGATGCGCCTGGAGAACAAAATCAATTATAAGTAACAGGAGAACAATTTGCGCATGGCCATCTTCATGTTGGTTATGGCTTCATATTTTAGAAAGCAAGATCGCCTTTTGATTTTATGAATTATTTAATATATTGATAAGTAATTTGAGTAATAAAATATGTGTAAGTGGAGAATGATGGTGACTTTCAAGAGAAACCACAGGCGATAAGGAAACATTCTAAGAATTAGGAGGCTGTTCATGTACACAAATTCATGATTTAAAGTGCCAAGCCACGTGAGCTGCAAAATTATTTGCCCCTTATTCTCTATTATTAAGCACATCATGTAAAAAATATTAAACTTCTCTCTAAACCTTAACCCCAGAGAAAAATCTTTATTTTTATATGAAAAGGTAACAGAAATATCATATAAAATGTAGCATAACATGAAGTCTCTGTACCTGTGATATAAAATTACTGTTGACATTAGTGTTGAAATTGTCAAAATTCGATGGCAAAAAAAAAAAAAAAAGAAATTGTCAAAATTAATTTGATGAGCCAACGAACAAGTACAGATATTCACTTATCTGAAAATACAACTGATTGTAACTGCCTCCAATTGGGGAAAATGTAGAAAGGCTGATTTATTTTCTCTTCTCTCAATTGTGGCTTAGACATTCCTATGATTGTTTCATGAAATTTTAATTTATCACATAAGGACATGTAAGGATAAATTGTTGTTATGATGTGACGATTTGATGATCTGTTTGATTATGAAATATTTTTTGTGGGATATATTGTTTTAGGTTATGGTGATTTCTTGACATATCTTTGATTATGAAATATTTTTTGTGAGCTAGTTGAGTTTTTTTTTTTTTGCAATTAAAATGAAATAATTCCAAATTTACAAGTGCAAAGAAGCATAGAAATATTGTTTTATAATATATACAAACAGATATTTAAGAACTGTGATGCATTATTCTATTAAGTTGTACTAATTTTAAAGTTTTATGAAGAAGAATTTATTGCTGCTAATTATAATGTAGCTATAGTTATTATTGTTCAAATAATATTCTATTAGTTCTTTTTAATAAAAATGGCAAGGTTGTCAAAGTATGAATTAAAAAGAATTGAAGAAAAAGAAATGCAAAAAATAGTTCCATATGGATAAGCTCCCATGCAAAATTTAATGTTCACCACTTTAGCTTTCATTATAAGATAATATTTATGCTTGGAAATTCATAATTGTTTTCTTATCTGCAATTAAGACAAATTTTAATAATGAACTACATATGGAATTTGAGATATCTATTTGACATAGAAAATGTGAACATATTACACTAAGATTTGTGAACTGAATTGAGTTTGGTTAATGCAAAATTTAGTTCTTGGAAAAACAATTATGCTATTTTCTGCCATATCAAAAAAAAAAAAGGAAAGGACAATCAATAAGTCATGTTGATTTTATATCTATAAAACCCTACTTTTAAATAATTATAATCAATTGCTTATGTTTAAAAAAATTATACTGGAATTATTAGAACCAATTTATATAGATTGTAGATATATTAATTTCTCAAATTGAACCTATGGACATATATTCATCCAGTGTTATTTTTGTTGTTATACAAATTATTTATACTTCAGCAAACTGAAGAAGCTATTGTATATGTTTTTATTTAAATTTAAGTCGTGTTGTTTTATATTAAGAACCAAATAAGCATCATTTGCTATTGAAAGTGTATTAGATTATATGATGGATTAATATGGGTTAAAAACAAGCGTAACATTGTTTTAATAAAATGCTCCCTGCGCAACGCGCGGGAAAGTAAATGCTAGTTTTTATAAAAAGGAATAAAATGGAATGAAAGGGAAGGGAAAGAAAATTTTTCGTTTACATGCATGTTTGGTAGGCAAAAGAAAGGAAAGGAATAAGTAAAAATAATTTGTTCAAATACCCTTAATTAATCAATGAAAAAAACCTTCCTCATTATTTATCAATGGTGTCAACAACCGCATTGAAATTGAGCAAAGTCAAACAATCTCGTGAATAATTTAAGGGGTATCGAATCTATATATATATATATATATATATATATATATGGTATAATCAAATGGGTTAAGGTACAATTTTACTTAAAAAGTAACCACTAACCACTCAAGAGCGTTGAGTATTGAGAAGTTTTTCAATGAGCAATTTTATCCTGAAAATGTTAAAAAAGGAATAATTTGGCTATAATTATTAACAAATTTACATTGATCGTTAAGATTTTTAACGAAAATGAAAAATTTGCTATGTTTTTGTTAATTTAAAGTTAAAATTGTTCCTCAAAAAACTTTCAAATATCTACACTCCTTAGTATAGTTACTCTCAGGCTAAAATTGCACCTTAATCCCTAATCATTTATTAGATATAATTGAAAAAAATAAAAAAAAATAACAAGCAAAGAGGCATAAGATTGGAGAGGAAGAGAATGATCGATAATGTGACACCAAAAATAGAGAACAATGGCAACATTGGCCATGGTGAAGTGCGGCACAGAAGAACAGAATGAAGGATTTTGAAGGGCAATTAGCAGAAGAACAATAAAACTTCCTTATAAAAGGACAAGTGAGCGGAGATGTTAAGCAAACGACGGTGGTTGCTGAATAACCTTTGAAATAAAAAAGAAATAAAAAAAAGAAGATGAAGGGGCTAGGTGGGGATTTCTTCCCCTAGAAAATTGCTTCCCGCTAAGAGTCGGAGGAATTAAGTTTCCCATGTATAAGGAAAAATTTCTCCCGAAGGAATTTACTCTCCTGAAAAGTTGGTGGAACCAAATGTGTTTTGTATGGAAAATGGGCAGTTTCACTTTTCCACCACCCAATTTTCTTTGTACCAAATGGGCTCTCACATTTATATGGATTTAAACTGATGACCTCATATTTAAATAGCTAAAACACCTTTCACTATGACTAATGATTAGCAAAAATACCAATGAACATTTACTTAAAGTGTGTTTAGCACCATATGTTTTTTGGATGTGGAAAAGAACCAATGAATATCCAAAATGTGAGCAAAAATACCAATGAACATCCAAAATGTAAGCAAAAATGCTAGGACTATTAAATATAAGATAACACTATTACTTTGTATGATAGGACCCATGGTTTTTTCTTTGCTTTGTTTTTGTTTTTTGTTTTTTTTTTTTTTTTTGCATATTCACATGTAATAGAGTTAGGTGTCATGTAATGGTTGTGACATTTTTGTTCACATTCTTGAATATTCATTGGTAATTTGTACCTTAACGCTATTTTAAATCTAAATATTGGCTCAAGGGCAACATCTGTATGTAAATCTAACAATAATATTTTATGTATCAGATTTCGTCAAATTTAGCACTCATACTTAAAATTCGATACTAATATTCTAATATTAAATACTGACATATTAAATTTGATAACAACTCAGCTTTAGAATATTATTGTCAAATTTTTAAGTACCAACATTAATTTTTGGACCATTAGTGTCAAATTTTTATAGAAATTTTAATTCTTTGTTGAAATTTTAAAAATCTTAGACGAAAATGAAAATTAACTTCATATTTTGGTATCAAATTACCATTCTCCCTTGATTTTAATGTTTTGATAAAAAAAAAAGCTTGCATTGGCTTTTGATATATTTTTCATCCACATGTATGTAATTATTCTTTTGATAGCCGTAAAAGATCTCTGTCCCAAATCTGCCCTCGTTGACTTCTACTTGACTTTAGCTAGTTCCATGAAATTGGATATTTGGAAGATTGTGGTGGTGGATGTTGTCAACACTCGTTTCCATTTTGATATACGCAGAGTAATAGAGACTAAGTTCCACAGTCATACAGAAAATAGTACAAATATACTGATACTGAATACATGTTTACATACAGGATTTATCCCCACAGGGTCTGATAATATTTACAATTAATATCCAGATATGTCCAAAACAGAGGCCAAATATAACCTCTAGCCAAATTCTCGGGTTTCGCATCCTCATTTGCTTGTGTTGGCTGCTTTTTCCTTGGAGCCACTAGCTCTTACTGGAATTTTGTCATTTTTAAAAAGGGTGAGATTCTAAGGAATCCCAGTAGCAACATATTATCATTCATAGAAAATGTGATAAATAAATATGCCACATACCAATTAATGCAATATCATACTAACACATAACTCAATTCAGTCGGAAATATGTTCAAGGCCAACCACAGTTGCAACCCATACACATCCCGTACCTCAGTCCATGATTGGGTAGATCAGTGTACCCGTAGCCACTATTCATTAGTGTGCACTGTGTATTATACATATTACAGAAGATGTCATATATGAAGTATATAAACATTCACATAGTGTATGAAGGATACAGTTATTACCTTAAACCCTTTTCTTACCTCCAATCGTCCGCATGGTAAAACATGTCAGGCTTAGGCTTCCAACTCCATCCTAAAATTTCAAATGTACAGGAATTAGGTTAAAACCCATTCATGTACCATTTTAGGCACTTTCATAGTGTTTATAGTGGTTATATTAGCCTATGATGACGATTTATCAAAATGCACCTGCAACCCCGGCTCGGCCCAGCCGTACTCAATCCGGCTGCACTTTTTCTGAAACTTTAACTTGGGCTATCCTGACTTATTTTCACCCAAGGAATCCATTTCCAGAATTGAATTATCAAATTCACTACCAAATTATGAAATTGCCCTTGACATCCCTGCTTTCGAAGTTTCAGGGGCGTTTTCATAATTATGCTTTTTCCGACTTTTCCAAAAAAGTGACCAATTATAACCCCACCTAATTTTCCCTCCTAAACTTAATAGAACTATCAAATCATTGAAAATCCAACTCTAACCCTCAAATTTATCCCTGGCCAAAATTACGGTATCCTCTAGGAAAAATCAGGGTTTTTCGATTCTAACTCCTCAAATGTGTTTCTTTCTACTCTTAATCACTTTATTGACTTTTCCATTAGGTTATAACTATCATTTAGTACCAATTTGGGTAGCATAATTCCTAAGGAAACCCATTTCCAAAAATTACAAACAAAGATAATCCGGAGAAATTTCACTGATTAAATTATCCACAACAGCCATAATAGTCAATACACAAGAGTTTGGAAATTAGCTCTAGCTTCTACTAGCTTTTCTTTGTCTTGGCTGAAAACCTAGGTCTTCCCACACCAAAATATGAGCTTCAAACACCTTCAAGAATACAGAATAAAAGTTCAGGAGCAGAGTTGTATGTGTTAGGAGCTAAATCGTTGGAGAAATCGGCTTACCGTACAAGATCTCTTCTCCTTCTCTCTCTAAGAGCTCTCAACACTCTCTCTCACTTGGCTGCTGGGATGGCCTCTGAAATGAGGGCTAAATAAGGAGGATGATGATATATTATAATGCTTATGTCATCCTTTAATTATTTATTAAGTTTCCAAAATTTCAAAAACCAATTTTTATGACATAAATTCCTATATTCATGTAACCATGCCATGATGCCCAACCAATATTTCCTTCTTCATGCTACATGTAGGAGACACCTAGGGGTCCCTCCCGATGGTCTTAATTGGCTTCACAACTTTCTCCAGTTATGTATATACGTAAAATCTTAATTTTGGTCAAAATTGCACTTTTTGCTCAAATATTTCATAAATTCTTATTAAATTGACCAAAATATTCTAAATATATTTTTTATTTTATTTTTCTTAATTAATTGAAATCAACTTCAATTAATTGAAAACTAATTAATTTTGTGATAATTTGACAAAATTACGATTTTGCCATTACCTTTTTAATCCAATTTCTTTTCTCATTTTTCTTTGGCCAATTCCCATATATTTTTGGACCAAATATTTTCTCTACTACTTCTCTATTTTTGGACCTTAATATTAGGCTTTTTAAATTACCCAAATTAATTCCATAATTATTTTACCCATTTTCTCATGAATATAAACATTTATAAAATTTATAAATTCCAAATTCATGAATATTCACCATTTTATTGAATTTCTCAAATAATTATAATATATTTAGTGAATATGAAATTTGAGGTGTTACAGATGTGGTGGGCATGATGATGCATGGTATATGTGGTGGAGTCGATGGGTCCAAATCCAACGGTCAAGCTATCCTATATATGAGTCATCTGATAATAATGATGATGATGATCGATTTGAGGAGATGGTGACAAAAGATTTTAGTTGAGAAACTTGTTCAGATATTAACTTTAAATTATACATAATTTCCCTAATATTTGGAATTTTATAATGAAACTCCTTGCATTCTAACTTTTATGCATAAAACTCTCATGATTAGGTCAATTTATTACTTATATCATCACGCAAATTAGAAGTTTAGACGGCTTATCTGCATATAAACTAAAGTTTGATGGTATAATATACTGACGAAAAGTTTTAAGAGAATATGCAATTGATTGTTCAGAGTCATGCATCCATGTAAATTTGAATATTTAGGAAATTTTATTATCAAGTTTTCATGATTAAGAAAATTATTTATGTATGCTCCATAATTAAGAAGAATTTGTGTTTAATCTAGTTTTCATTTTTTTTTTGCGATAAAAAGGATAATTATATAAAATGAAAAAAATATACAATTAAAATTGATCTAGAATATCAGAAAAGAGGATTAATAAAACATCAGTTTTGCAAAAAAATAATTGAAAAAAGATTAAAATAATGAATGGACATCTTTTCCAAAATGCCACTTAATAAATCAAAGCATGACCAGAAGACTCTTTAGAAATATTAGGGGTTGTTTGGTACAAGGATTTGGAGGGGAAGAGAAGAAAGCGGAGTTTTTTTTTTCAGTTGGATTTAAAAAATTTAAAGAAATAGGATTAAAAGAGTTTAATTAAATTTTTTACTCCTTTATCTTACGTCTTCTTTTCAAATTTTATAACTCTACTCCTTAAAAATATTTAAATATAACTTATAAAATTTTCTCCCACTCTCCAAATCCGTGATACCAAACAGTTGCTTGATAAAATAATTGGTTGCAGTTTTTGGTGTGCATGGATTTATTTTGGGGGGGGGGGGGACGAAGTCTAAAAAAAGAGATTTAATCATTAAAAAAATCTTTATAACAGTTAATGAATTTGTAATAATAAGTTTCAAGCTAAAAAATGATAACACCTCGCATATTGATATTATTAAGATTTCTTGATAATTAAGTTATGTTTTAAGGGTTTATAATAATTTTCTGTTTTTCATGGTTTAAAACGGTAATATGGTTTTTGGTAGGTTACTCTCTCTCTGTTTTTCGGTTAGAATGTACTCGCCGGCCAGTGAAGGTTGACAACCACATGATTATCTAGGATTTTAATATTGCTATTTATTTGACGAGGGTATGGTAGCAGAGGGCCATTTTAATTACAAAAGTGATGAAGTGCTCTAGTACGTCATTAATATAATATATATTTATTTAATTTGATTAGATTAAGAAAATTAATTAATATGATATATATTTTCTTAAATATTTTAGTCATCTTTCTTAATTCTTTCATTTTTCTTCTCTTTAATTGTTGTTGAGGGAGAAATAAGGATAAATTAAGTAAAAATTGACAAAAATAAAATTTATGTCTTATATTTAATACTAAGATCAACTACATAAATATGTCTTATATTAAGAACCACAGGAGTAAAATGTAAGCCATTTATTGTGGATTTGACGATTTAAACCTACAACAACATAATGAATAGTAAGCGAAGAAAAGTATAATGGAAAAAATTCATACATTTTCCCATTGTAGATATAGGACTTTGTTTATTGTACAATTTGTATTATAAAATAGGTCTTATATTAAAGACCGAAAATATTATTATATCTATATATATGTATATGTATGATTGCATTAGTCACACATTTGGAGAATTGTCTTGAAAGAGATGTCTTACATAACCTCTTAAGTTCCTCAGTTCCAATAATTAACTTTTGGGATATGATTCTTCCAATAACTTATGCTTCTTAGAAAGGACACGCATTTCAATATGTATTATCATCCTATTTTTTTGTTTTCATTTATCTCATTATTAATTCTCAGAGGTATCGTTAATTAATATATTGTGTTAAAATGAATAGAATCTGGACATCATAGTATGTGGTCCAGTTGTTTCACACGTGTTGTTATTCTTTTAATTGTCAAATAATATCACTGTCCCAATTCTATTCCCGTTGACTACCATATATCTTGACTTTAAACAGTTTCTTTATCTTCTAGATGAAATTTGTAATATGTCATATTACGCAAAAATATGATTATATGTTTTTAAATTTTTAAAATTTAAATACCTATTGGGAAAATGCATTATTTTTCGATATTAAACAAAACTCCCCACCCCCAATAAGTTATTAAATTTATTCAAAGTTTAATGTATTCACATATATATTTACACTATTATAAAAGAGGGATTTAACGGCGCTCTTATTTTGGCGTTTCTTCAAAGAAGCACCGTAGATAATAGTTTTTGTTGTTTTTAAAAAAAAAAAAAAGTTCAGAAACTACGACGCTTCCTAATATAAACGCTAAATCTTAGTGTTAGACTTGTCCGACACTTTTCTAGACAAACGACATACAAAATATTTATTTAAAAAAATCCCAAGCTACGGCGCTTCTCAAAACAACGCCGTAACTAGGTTAATTTTTTAGCATTTTTTTATTTGAAAAAATCTTATCCGGTGTTTAAAAATAAAGTGCCGGATAAGGGTGAGAATAAGTCAAAAATATATTATTATTTAAAATCTCATGTTGTAGTAAGTAAAAAAAATCACTTGCTCCATTCTTGAGTTCCAAAAAAAAAAAAGGGCCCTTAACCGGTGCTTAATTATAAAGTTCTGGCCAAAACTAACCTTAGCCGGTGCTCTATTATAGAGCATCGACTCAGGCCAAATAATAAAGCCAGGTAAGGCAATCATATAACGCACCAGAAGCCTTGAATATTCAAGGCATCACGTGGGTGCCTTGAACATCCATGTGGTGCCTTCGACACCACACGGTGCTTTGGATATTTGAAGGCATCATGTGGTGTCTTAAATATATTTAAGGTATTTTTTTTACAAAAAATATTTAGGAAGCTACGACGCTTTAACAAAAAATGCTGTAACTTCTTTACAATATGCTATTTAAATTTTACCCTGCTATTTTCATTTTCATTTTCATCTTTCCATGTTCTCTAGCTCTAGCTCCTCCATTTTCCACAACTCTATTGTAGTATAAAGCTTCCGCTTCCATTTTTTTTCTGTCTCAGCTTCTTTCAAAATCTCCCCAGCGTGCAAGTGTTTTTTTCCTCAATATTTGGTTCAGTTTTTCTTTTTTAGTTAAAATCTGTCATGATCATATATGTGTGCTCATAATTTTTTTAAGGTATTTATTCAAAGTGTCAACTCTGTCTTCTTAAACTTTCTATATATTGTAAGTTTTTAAATTTTTGAGCTTGTAAATATAATAATACTTAGTTTAATTCGTTTTGTGTATGATTTTTATGTATATTATGAAAACCAACGTTGTGCCCAATCGACTGACAAACAAGTGCATGAAATCATTGAGGAATAATGTGAATATATGGTTAGCCAATTAGTTAATATTTAGGTACATACGTACGTTAGCTTGTTTCTTTGCCTATTCTCATGTTGTTTGTTCTCTTAAAATTAGTTGCACAATTACATTAATTGTAATTACATATATCTAGTAATGAATTCATGAATTAGTTATGTGTTATTTCATTCTGAATTAGTTTACTTTTTTTTCTCTTCATATTGTAAATTGCTGTGGATTTTAATTGGCTAAGTTCAAGGAAACAATTATATAAAATAATAATAAAAAAATTATTACATATTACAGCGCTTCTGGGAAGAAGGCTGTAGGAGGGTATATACCTCTTACGGCGCTTTTGAGGTAATACTTACATCAAGCATTACTGGATGGTGAAATACTTGCATCATTCTTCCTACACCTCATGCACATTCCATAGAAGCAACAACAATAAATCATTCATCTTACACCCCAAATAAATTATTCTCTTACACAATCACATTTCGTCAAGCATTTTAGAACATAATTTCAAATGATGTAACTTACAACATTCTTCCTACGTACACCCCGGCCACATTCCACAGAAGAAACAATAATATATCATTGAAAATCAACAAACTATCACACACAATTGAAAAATTAAGGTATGCTACTACACATTTTTATTCCCCTGTTTTAATATTATAGTTTGACAAACAAAATCAAAACTTAGCTAATAATATAATCAAAACACTTTAATTGGTGATAGAGGAATCTACCGAGAAAGAATATGTACAGCAAACAACAATCCATCACTAATGATCACTAGATGGCTCCAGAGCATCTACACTAGGGCACCTCATATAATTCATTTTCCTATGACAACAATAAAAGTAGTAGTTTTGTATATAAAAAAAACAATATAATATACATAATTCAAATATAATTCATGATAATTACTTTAGCTAGCTAACCTTTAAAGTACTTTTATAAAGAGATATCCTCCCATATCCCTTCATGATAATTGTTTCTTATGCCATGTTCATTATCTGCTTTATCTTCTTCATTCAATTCTGGTAGACCCCTAGAAAAAGAAGACTTAAGAAGATCATTCATTGAACAAATTTCCTGATTAATGTCAACAATCCTTTTTTCCTTGGAGAGCTATAAACCACATTTTATTTGTCTGATCAGTAACATAGAACACTTGTTTCACCTAATATGCCATAATAAAAGGTTTATCTCCAAAGCTTCTACTATTCAGATCATCCAAGATAAATCCTAACTGATCGATCATCACACCATAGTTGACATCAACTCATATGCATTCGCAAAAAGGGAAATTTAATTTTAACATAATCAACCACCCAAATCTCTTCAATAACCCCATAATAAGGTATGACTGCCAATCTAGGGTTCTTATCTTTCAAACTAGAGAAGTGCATAGATTCAGCCACTAACATAACACCACTGTTTTGGATGGTGCTCCTATCATCTAGGGACTTCATGTAAAACGTATAACCATTGATCACAAATGAAGTCCAACTTAGGACATGAACCTCAGGACTACATGCTAACCATTGAATTGTATCAGAGACACATTCTTTTCCGTCAACCTTTTGTTTGAACCAATGTGCAAAAGTTTTGTAATGCTCCCTAATTAACCTTTATTTAGTCATTTGATTATTTTCTTTCCAGACAATTTCTTTGTGAGCTTTAATATAATCTTGAACTTCATCAACATTATTCAAGATGTACAAGTGGAATTGTTGCAATTCATCAAGATCCACACTCTTTACTGAAGCCCCGCGTCTCCCCCTTCTTCATCATGACATTCAGGAAGCCCAATATGTCTTACATTTGACAAGTAATCTTGACAAAACTCTATGGCTTCTTTAGAAACATATTTCTGAACAATAGATGCTTCAGGCCGATATGCATTCTTCACATACCCTTTTGGGATTTGCATAGTTCTTTCAATTGGGTACATCCATTGTAAATATATAGGGCCACACAACTTTATCTCCCTCACTAGATGAACAATTAGATGTACCATAATGTCAAAAAAAGAAGGAAGAAAAAGCTTCTCAAGCTGGCACAAGATCAGATATCCTTTATTTTTCAATTCATCCAATCTTTCTGTCTCAATAACTTTACTACAAATAGCATTGAAGAAGAAACAAAGTCTAGTCAAAATATGTTGAAGATCATATTCGACAATGCCTCGAATAGCTACTGGGAGTAGTTGTTGCGTTAAGACATGACAATCATGAGACTTTAGCACTACTAACTTCAAGTCTTTCATTGATACAACCTTCTTAAAATTTGAAGAATACCCTGAAGGAACTTTGACACCATGTAAACACTCACAAAAACTTCTTTTCTCAGCCTTAGACAAAGTATGAGAAGCTGGAGGACAAAAATTTCTCTTACCATATGGTCTTGGATGCAAGTCTTCTCATATTCTCATTTCTTGCAAATCTAATATTGCCTTTACACCATCCATAGAACTACCTTGTATGTTAAGCAGTGTCCCAACAATACTATTACATATGTTTTTCTCCACATGCATGAAATCAATACAGTGTCTCAAATCAAGATTGGGCCAATATGAAAGATTGAAGAAGACATACATCTTTTTCCATTTATTTTTTGCATTACTATTCTTTGTAGTCTTACCAAAGATAACATTGATATTTTGCACCTTTTCATAAACTTGCTTCCCAGTCAATACATTCGGAGCATCTTCAAACTTTTTTCCACTAAATAAAGCTTTCTTTAATCTCCGATATGGGTGGCCCCATCTAAGAAATCTCCTATGGCCAAGATAAACCGTTTTTCTTCCATGTTGAAGTTGATGATAGCACATGCCTTATTCACAAATCGGACATGCTTTATAGCATTTAACACTATATCCTGACAAGTTTCCATATGTAAGGAAGTCATTTATAGTACAAAAGATCATGGCTCGCATTTTAAAAACCTCTTTCTTGTTCGCGTCAAAACCATCAACACCTTCGTCCCACAACTCTTTCAAGTCTTCGATCAAGGGTTCTAAGTAAATATCTATGTCATTTCCAGGTTGTTTTGGTCCCAAAATCAACATAGACAATATGATATACTTTTGTTTCATGTATAACAGAGGAGATAAGTTGTAAATTACCAACAGAACAGGCCATGAACTATGTATATTGCTTAGGCTACCAAAAGGATTCATGCCATCTGTGCTAACCCCAAGCCTAAGGTTCCTAGGTTCTTCACCGAAGCTAGGAAATAATTGATCAATTTTCTTCCATTAAGAAGAATAAGCCAGATGTCAAAGCTTTCCATCGGATATCCTCTCATCCACATGCCATCTCAAATTTTTTGCATCGTTTTCATTAGTAAATAAGCACTTGAATCTTGGTATAATTGGAAGATACCACAACACTTTTGCAAGGGCGTTATTTGATTTGTACCTCAGGGTTTCACATATTGGATACTGCTGGTTTTCTTCATGCTCTTTTCTATACAATATACAATCATTAGGGCATGAATGGATCTTTTTATACTTCATCCCTAGTGAACACAGTATTTTTTTTAGCATCATAGTATCGACAAGGAAACACATTATCATCTGGAAGCATGTCCTTAAAAGCCTCAAGAGTTTCTGAAAAAACTCTTGTCGCTCCATCCCTACCGTACTTTCAAGCTTACCAATTTCATTACTACTTTCAATAATTGGTATTTTTTACACCCCGGGTACAGTGGCTTCTCAGCATCACTGAACATATTACTATATGCATGTAATTACTCAAAAGCCTCTTCTCCTACACCACGAATAATATCCTTTATACGATCATCCATATCCATGTCATTCATCAAAGGCCACTCCCCCCTATTGAGATGAACTTGGCATTTGTAATTTTTCACCATGCCATACTCATACTATATAACTCTTACAAAATCCTTCACAAATTAAATATGTATATATATCTACAGCACTAAGTTGACTCCCATTCAAACATACTACAAAAGGGCAATAAAAAATTCCACTCTCATCATCAACATTTCTTCTAGCAAAGTCTAGAAAACCCCTCACCCCATTATCATATTCAACACTCGTCTATTTAGCATTTATCCAACTACAATCCATATATTTCAACACGTTATAGCACCCTATCCAACAACAAAAGGATAGACAAAAAACAACAATCATAGTGTTTAGGGATTTCAACGAAATTAAGAAGCATGCATATCAGGAGACAATAACTACATTTGTAGCAATATACCAATAAATTATGTCATGATAAGAACCAAGCAATATTTCATAATAAAGGTATATAGATACAAGTTTTAAAACTTGCATTGCAAAGCTATTCAGTTTATATGCATCAGGTTTCAGCTAATTCTAACATACACCATTTGAAACAGTAATGTTTAAACAAACCAATAACACTAACAATCCAATAATCACACTAATTAAAATAAAACTTAGAATGGTATTACTCCAAGCCAAATATAATATCACAGGGATGCACAAGTCAGAGCATATGACCTAGGAATTAAGTGCTCAAAACAACATCAAGGTCCATTTTCAACGAACATTATTGATTATTGAACAACAACTCAATAATAGAACATTAACCTGATTGAAGACCAAGGAGTGAGTTTCTAGCCAAAGTCATGGTAGCGTCGACTGGGGTTAAAATGAAGTCCTCAAATTCGCAACACTGACAAAGGGAAGTCAAGAATGGTTATGGTGGAGAATAAAGGTGACAGTAGAGGAGCACGATGATGATTAAAGAACAGCAATGAGGGTACATAGTGACGAGCACGGTCAAGGAGTGTGACGATGATCAACAAAAAGGTGGCGCTAACCAAAATAGGAATAGGGCGCGATGGAGGAGTTCAGAGCAAGCAGGGATAGAGCTCACAGAGAAATGGATGGCGATACAAGAAGAAAGAGTTCAGAGAGCATGTGATCAAGGCACTGGAATTTTGCAAGAAAACACATTTAAGACCGGTTGTCACTAACAACCAGTATTAAAACACATTTTATACACATTTTAAAACTGGTCATTTATTTCAACCAGTCTTAAAAGTTAATTTTTTTTTAATTTTTAAATGAGTTTATATTTTAGACTGGTTTTGTATATAACCGGTCTAAATAATATATTTTAGACCAGTTATTTTTAGAACCAGTCTTTGAAGTTATTTATAATTACAAAACTGTCATTGGTAATCTTTTTTAGACCTTATATGCTATAATCGGTCTAAATGTGGCGGTCTAAAAAGCCAAATTTTTACTAGTGAAACAAACGAAAGATGAGATAAAGGCATGAAATCTGGAAAAATCCGAATTATTAATACCGGAACTATTCATATATATGTTATTTGGCTTCTTGTAATTTGTAAATATACATGTATATATGCTAATGCAAAGACTAAAAGTTGAATCGTGCAATAGAAAATATTAATACTATTACTGATCGAGCAACTACAATTCTCGCTGGCCCCTTTTTTCTTTATTTTTTTTTTCAACAAAGCTTAATCAAAGACATCCCAAAATACTATACTGTGAGGAAGTTATTGCAATTTTGTTGTCTCCTTTTTCCCTTCTTATTTACCTCTCCATTTCTAAATATAAGAATTAGTCAATTAATTTTGCAGATATTAAAAATTAAATTAAATTATTTATTTGTAAAAAATTGTGTGTAGCCCCTAAAAATACTTTTCTTAATCATTTGCTTGAAATGACCATTTAATGAAAATTCATTTGATTTGTGCAGTGGATAGGAATAATTTAAAAAAACCTATAAATTTGGTAGATAAAGTGGATTAGGTCTATTGAAGTAAATCTCTTAACTATTCCATATGTTAAGATGCTCAATTTGTATGAATAAAAGAATTTGTGATGACCATCGGCAGAAAAAAAAAATTGTGAGGATTATCATAGAAACATGGTGAAAATATCACATCTTCCAAAGAATATATTTAAAAAACAACTGTCAACAAAGAAATAAAATAATAATTATATAAAAAAGATCAAATTCGAAGACAATGGCGAGTTGTTTTAATTTTTGGTCCAATTGTTTCACGCATGTGTTATTATACTTTTGATTGTTAAAGAATATCACTGTCCCACTTGTGTTCACGTTGACTACCATATAGCTAGACTTTAAACAGTTTCTTTGTCTTCTGGATGAAATTTGTAATATGTCACATTGACATTAAGCAAAATTGGATTATATGTTTTAAGTTTTTAAAATTTAAATACCTGTTGAGAAAATGCATTATTTTTCGATGTTAAACAAAAAGCTCCACCCCCCAATAAGTTGTTAAATTTATCTTAAGTAATTTAATGTATTCACATGTATAATTGGTGTTAATTCTTGCTTAAGGCAACATATTTCATCTCACTAAATTTAAATATCTATTCAGAAAATGCATTATTATTTGTTTGAATGAAAGTGACTTATTTAAGAGACTGAAAAGTTAAAAATGATAAATAGTGAAATTTATGTGTTATATGAAAAATAAGTGTGAGAATCGTTAACAAAATAAATGAAAAACGATATAAAGACATGAAATCTTAAAGAAAACGAATTATTAATACTCGTATAATTCATATATAAGTTATTTGACTTCTTATTATATTTATATATACAGTAATAATATTAATGTTTCGTCTTGCATGATTTAACTTTTTATCACCTTAAAAAAAAAGTTAAATAGTGCAAGAGAAAATATTAACACTATAATTGAGCGAATAAAATTCTCACCCGTCCCATTTTTCTTTAATTGTTTTAATTAAAGCTTAAAATAGACATCTCAAAGACATCCCAAAATCCTTCTATGATGAAGTTATTGCAATTTTTTTGTCTCCATTTCCCCTTTTTATTTGTTGTAAATATATTGTGTGTGTTTCAAAAGAATTAGAAGTCTCATATAATTTAAGATTCTTAATACCCTAGTGAATAATAAAATATGAGTTTGAGTTAGTTAAAATGCTAATAAGAGGGGTCCTTGAACTAACTGTTGGAGATGACAGTTGACACTACTACAAAAAATACAAGCTATAATGTTTAATTTAGAGAACACTATGGCACTTGGAAAGCGTCATAGCTTCCAGCACCATTAAACTAACCTACGACACTTCTTGACTATATGGAAGCGGCATAGCTTGATTATTTAATTTTTTTTAAATATAAAGCTATGGCGCTTGTCCAGAGAAGCGTCATAAGAAGTGCCACTTCCTACGACCCTTCTTTGAACAAGCGCCGTTGGAGGTTTAATACCTCCAATAGCGCTTCTCATGGGAAGTGCCATTGGAGGTAATTGGAGGTACGTTTTGTTTTTCTACCGCCTATATGTACTACAAAAACACATGAAGTTTCTGATGAAATTTTTGTCGTGGCAAATTTGCCATGGAAAATATTCCGTAGCAAATTCCGTTTTTTGCCACAGAATTTCTGACGGAATAATTCCGTCTAAAATTTCTGACGGAATAATTCTGTTGAAAATTTCTGACGCAATTTCTGTCTGAAATTGTGAGGGAATTTCTGATGGAATTGGATTTCGTCGCAATTTCCAACGGAAAAGAATTCTGTCGGAAATTTTGTGGAAAACTTTAAAAATGATTATTTTTAATTAAATTTAATTTTAAAAAATTATTTTTATAAAATTTATTAGTTATTAATTAATATTTTAAATTTAATTTTTAATTATTATTTTCTAATTTCTAAAATATTTTTAATTTCCAATCATTGGTTTTGGTTCCTGTAGAGGCAAAATGGTCGTACAAAAAATAAAATTTATTAGTTATTAATTAATATTAGTAAACAAATATTGGTTAATAATTATTTATTAGTTATTAATTAATGTTAATAAAAAACTTAATTGATTATATATAATAAGATTATATATATAATTGTGTAATAATAGGACACCAAAGCAGTCAAGTCTATTCGGTAAGGCATCGTGCGCTTAAACCAAAGGAGGCCAAGTTGAGTTGCATTTCCAGGAAAAAGGAGGTTGCGACACGTGGTGTGTAACCCCCTCCGTAATTATATCCAAAATACGCAATTAAAATGAAATAGAGACCAATAATAATCAAATAACATTTACTAACCCATCACATGATGGGGTTTTCAAAAATACCTTTCGAAATCATTTATAAACTTGGTCTCATATTCATATTTCGAATACAATTACTACACGAAGATAAATCACATTCATATAAATATCAGAGTGCACAACATAATCATCCTGACAATCCCGAGTACATACCTTCGCTAAAGATACACAGGGTACAATTGCCCATTACAATTCTTCAAATGGGGATTACACAATCTCATCTCGAAGAAGTCCTAGCCGCTCCCTCCACGAGCCACTTGCCCTGTCTAAATTGTTGGTAGGGGAGAGTGAGATTCGAGAGAATCTCAGTAGGAAACAGATACCATAATGCATGCATGATAGATGCTATGTATATGACATGTTAGCTTTATCTAGATGCATGCCCCATAATGATATTTCTGCATGCTCAATATTTCATGTAACAAAACTATGGCCACAGTAAAACAGAAACAGAGCTTCATTTATTCAAATATGCTCTACACAATAATCAAGTAAAGCAATCACATACATCACTACACAAGCAAAGATATCAAATACATGCAAGTAAGGTAAGTCCCCTACCTCCAGTCTTTTCTCCTCGATTTACGTGCCAGCAACTCGGGGTTTCACATTCGATCCTACAATGTCAAATGTACCATTTAGACACTTCCATAGTGTTTCTGGGGGTTATATAAGGCTATATTGAAAATTTACTAAAATACCCCCGAGGACCTGACCCGGCCCCGCCTTACACATTTTCTTGAAACTTTGACATGGGCTATTCTTACACATTTTCGCCCTAGGAATCCATTTCCTGACTTGGAATTATCAAATTCAATATCAATTTACATATTTACCCTTGGCAGCCCCGCTTTAAGGGTTTCAGGGGCGTTTTCATAATTATGCTTTTTCGGCCTTTTCTGAAAAAGTGACCAACTGTAACCCCACCTAATTTTCGCTTCTGAACTCAATGGAACCATCAAATCATTAAAAATCCAACTCTAAGACCCATTTATAGCCATAACCAAAATATACAAGTACTCTGGGAAAAATTGGGGTTTTTCGGTTTCGGCTCCGTAAACGTGTTTCTTTCTACTCCTAACCACTTTATTAACCATTACATTAGGTTACAACTAACATTAAGACCCAATTTGGGCAGCATAACTCCTAGGCCATGTCATTTCCAAATTTTACAAACAAAGACAATTCAGTGAAATTTCACAAATTAAATTGTCTATAATAGCTAGAATAGTCAATATGCAAGAGTTTGGAAGTTATCTCAAGCTCCCACTAGCTTTTCCTTCTTGTGGCTGAAAACCCTAACTTCAAAACACCAAGATTTGTGCTTCAAACACCTTACATAACATAGAAGAGAAGCTTAGGAGAAGGATTATACGCGTTAGGTACGAATTCACCCAAGAAATCGACCTACCTCGCGAGTTTTCTTCCTCTTCTCTCTCTAAAATTCCCTCTCTCTCTTTCTCCATGGTGCTGCACGGTTTTTGGCTGATGGAGGAAGATGATGATGACTTTATAACATTTAGATTATGTCATCTTTAATTATGATGATGTCATAATTCCAAAATTGGCATTTTTGGATTTTCTGGCAGATTTTCTGCCTAATCTTTGAAAAATCATAACTAATTCTAGAAAAATAGAAATGAGGTGTTCCCAAAGCCAAATGAAAGATATTTGAGTCCTATTTACTAGAAAAATATTTTCCATTACTAGAAATCACCACAAAATTCCATAATTACACAAATTTCATCACTGACCCAAAACAGAGTCTATTTTCGACCTCAAACGTTGGACAGTCATATCTCCAAGTTCCCAAAATGAAATGGCACAAATTATATGTCTATTTTGAAGCTTGGGATGTGAAATTTAAGACTGGAAAGTTTCAGAATTTTCTGACATCATTTGCCTAGTCAAAACATCCACACGAGAAGACTGCCCAGAATAGAGTTTCACTGGACAGAATTTCAGATTTTGCATCTTTGCTTCCATTGGTTCCATTTTCATACCAAACATCATTCCCACATAAATTTTCACAAGGAATCCATTGGAAACACCAAATCAATAAAATTCACATCTCATTGACATGTTCTCACAACAATCTCAACATGTCAACACAATTCACATTCGAGTACCAAATCACATCATATTCTCCAAAAGGGTTATTTATCACTAACCACATCCACTTTTGGAGTCATTAACCCTTAATCACAATTTGGGATCTTGCTAAATCGAGGCTTAGCAATCCACTAATCTTAGGCTTATTCTCTAGCCTCGAGTCTCAAAATTCGGGGTATTACATGGTGGAGCCAGGCTGCGACACGTGGCAGATCTAGGTGTCGGCGATAAGGTGGAGGCCGCCGAAGTTGCCACGCGCCATTCTGGTGATGAGGTGGCGGCCGGCGGAGTTGCCACTTGGCTTTTTAAAAAATAAAAAATAAGTTTGCGAAGGAATTGAATTCTGTCAAAAATTTGTGATGGAATCTGAATTACATCGGAAATTGGTTTGTCAAGCTGTTATTAGCGATGAAATCCATTCTATCGAAAATCCGTCAGAAATTCCATCTGTAATTTAGCGTTGTTTTGTAGTGATGCATTCAATCCACATCAATTTACATTTTACAAATCCACATCAGCAAAAAACGAAACCAGAATTACACCAATTCAAAATGAAATAACTCGAATCAAAATAATTAATTCATAAAATCAGTACTGTTGTATGTATTTAATTACAACGTACTAAATAATGTACAACTAATTTTAAGTACCTATGTATGTAGAATGTAGGCAAGAAATAATTTTAATGTACAACTAATTCATAAATAACCAAGATGAATAGGCAAGAAACAACCTACGATGTACCTAAATATTAGCTAATTGTCTAACTATATATTCACACCATTCTTCAATGATTTCATCTACTTGTTAGTTAGTCCATTGGGCACAACGTTGATCTTCATAATACTACATAAAAAGCATATACAGAAAAAAAAATTAAAATCACTAAAAATCAATTAACTTAAACACTTGTCAATTAAATTTAAAAAATAGTAACTGCAAGTAAAAGAACTTGTGTAGGAACAAAAATTTGATGATGAGTAATTACATCTTTCATAAATTTCATAATGTAATAACCGCAATCATTATTGTTTGGTTGGAATGGGCACTACAACAATACAATGAAATAGTTAAGTAAATATTTGAAGAAAATTTTTGAATAACAAAATTGGAGTAAATTGATATATAAGTACCGCAATCTTCCTCCAGGTATAGCTACTTGCTGGGTCTTTGTGTGTAGAATGGCTCAATCCAACAATGTTTATGTAAGCGGTAAATGCACTAACAAAAAAAATAGTGACTGATTAATTTTGGTAATTCAATAACGACAAATATTTACACATATACCCATGGACTTACTTATTGATTATAAACTTCAAATAAGGCCGGTTGTTTAGATGACTGGCCTTTAGAGGATCCAAATAGTAAATCCTGGGAACTCCAGGTGACGTTGGATGGTCAACAATCAAAATCCAATGTCCCCTAAAATATTTTGAAAATTTTACTTCGGCAATCATGCTATAGTAAAAGTAGAAGAATAAAAAAAAACATGCATTAAAATATTGTCACAAATAACTTACCCCGGATTGTATGGCATAATAAAGAGCATATTAGGGGTTGCTCTTCGCATGAAGATGTCCTTAATATTGTTAGATAGTGTTTCCACATCTAATCTCCTTGCATACTGGCCAAGGAGGTGTGGGCTGAAAGATACAAATCTATGCTCCCTTTCCATATGCAGTAACAGATCGTGGTACAAGTGCCTTTATAGAAAATAAACAATGTCATTAAAACCTAAAAAAATTAATGATGAATAATAATAATAACAGTGATAGAAAATGATGATAAAGTACGTAATCCATATGTTGACGGCCGTTGCACTAAGCCAATCACAACTAAGCACTTCGTTCAACACACTACCATCAACATGATCATCTATAATTGCATGATAGATGTCAATATCAAAACGTATTGACTAACCTCCTTGGTTGATCAAAGTTGGTGCCATTTTTAACCCCTACCTTAATAGCCGTAATTATAGTTAAAAAATGCACCATTATGTTAAATTAAAGACCAACCGATAATTTAAAACTTATTGAAAGTCCTAACTTCAAGACAGGATGTGGTCCTATGATAAAGTAGGTTTTCAAATACTTTTCCAAAACCTATTTGATACGGTCTCATATTCACATTTCAAATATATTTGGTTTGTGCAGTTCAGTTTCATTCATACATATCAAAGTGTCACAAAAATTCCCGACAACACTCGGGTTTCATTCATTCATTGAAGGGTTTATAGGGCATATTTGCCCATTTCCATTTCCTATATTGAGGATTACATAACACTATTCAAATGTACAACATTTACAACAGGTACAATAATTCCAAAACATGATAACCCCCACATAGAAGCTCTTAACAAGCACTATTCGCCCTTCGTTACTTGTTTCTCTTTCGAAATGCTTACCCTGATGTAGGTTAGTTGATGGAATGAATGAGATTCAAAAGAAACCCTGTAGTAACGATTCACTCATAACATGTACAATCACAGAGCATGTAAGCAAATCATAAAATAGCAACACAACAACGATGTTCACAATAGCAGTACAACAACAACATTCACAATAGCAATAATATATGTGACCTTCCTCACATTCACAACAGCATTTGCCATAATCATGACACGACAGCTTTTGCTGTATTCACTTTTATAACAGCTTTTGCTGTATTCAC
The DNA here is from genome assembly GCA_963855925.1 of Inga laurina. Taxonomy (NCBI): domain Eukaryota; kingdom Viridiplantae; phylum Streptophyta; class Magnoliopsida; order Fabales; family Fabaceae; genus Inga; species Inga laurina. The sequence continues at coordinate 61,449,972 of OY979708.1, forward strand.
AACGGCATTCTTATGATAGCTTTTGTTATATTCACATGGCATAAACAACAACATTTCCGTTTATTACAATTCAATGATAAGACATGCATACAATGTATTATACAAAATATAAGAGAAAGAGTCACTACCTTGTTCTTTCTGCTTGTGCTTTGGCACCGGTTTATCATGTGCTAGGAAAATGTCAAATCCTATAAACCATGATCAAGGACAAAGAGTTATTCCCTATTCTAATACTCAACTCTATAACACTTAGGGTTGGTTATTATTTAGACCTTTAGGTGGCTACTAGAAGCCTAAACAGATGCCTAAAGGGTTGGAAAAACTTGACCAAAGACTATCTTTAAGAAGTTCAAAAAGCAACTTTTTGAAGAGTTGGCCGTGGCCAAGCTATCCACTGGCCATGGCCAAGAGATGTCAGAAAGATTTGGGCTGTGGACATGAACCACTGGCTGCTGCCAAAATCATGTCAGAAACTTTTAGGCCGCGGCCAAGATCCACTAACCGCAGCTAATAACAGGTCAGAGAGTTTTAGGCTATGGCTAATAACTGGTCAGATTGTTTTGGGCTATGGCCAAAACTCCTAGCCGGGGCCAACAACTAGCTTGTTTCCTAGCTGATTTTCCAACGACTATAACTTTATGCACATTTATCAAAATGATACAAACTTTATATATTTGGAAAGCTTGCAATGTTAACTACAAATTGGACAATTTCATAATATTTTGCCACGATTTGCTATTTCAAAATACTATACAAAGTTGGTCCCCTGCACAGAATTTTAACTTGACAGAAATTCCAGAATTCCAGTTTTCAACCTAAGTATCCAATGGTTCCAAAATTCACAAACACACCATTCCCACACAATTTTTCACAAGGAATCCAACAGAAACATCAAAACACTCAAATTCTCATTTCATCTACATATTCTATCTTGGGACAACATTTCAACATGAACTCACATTTTACCATACTTTACATACAAAACTCTAAATGAACACCATTGTCCATGACACATCATAAGGCACTAATTCAACAATCAAAACACCACAAATCATCTAAAACCCTAAACACACAAAAATTAGGGCAACTTTCTCAAGTCAAAACACTCAACTAATAATCACAGTATATATATATATATATATATCAAAATGTGACTTTTGCTCACCTTTTTCACTTTCCCAAGTTTGTTCTTTACTTCTTCAACCTATAACTTTTCTTGAACTCACAAAACACCTCCTCTTGAAAATCTAAAACCATAGGAGTAAAGCTCTCATTAAGATGGTCAAGATTAAAGAAGAGGTTTTGTGCATTCAAGGTCATTCACAAGGTCAAAATGCAAGAAGATGCACTCACCTTTCTTGATTTCTCTTTCTCTTTCTTCCTCTAGCTATGGCTGACTTAGAGAGTGAGAGAGAATTGAAGATGATGATAAAGTGATCTAATCTTCATCCCTCCCATACCTTAACAGCCATTAGAGAGGAGAGACGGAAGAGAAAAGAATTAAAAATGTTATTTGACTTTTCAACTCCTCCTCCTTCATCCATCTCATGCCAAGTGTTCAAAATCCCATGGCCCATCATGAAGCATAACTACATGATTATCTCAACTAATTCCATTAGCCATTTAGTTACACGACTCATGTCTAACTCTTAGTTAATTTCCTTATCAGTTGTAGGCTAATTGGCCAACAAATTTTTCATTCTTCCAATTTTGCCCCTGACTATGGCGATTCCTATTGGTTCATCACTTAACACATTTTCTTATTCCATCACTTTTGGAATCATTATCCCTTAATCATATTTTGGGGCAATACAATTCTCCCCCCGCACAATAAATTTCGCCCTTAAAATTTGTTACACAACTTGATTCATAATCTGTGGATAACATCTCTACATATTAGCTTCTGCTTCCCATCTGGCTTTTCTTTAAGACATTCCCTTCCATACGACCTTCACAAACTTATACTTCGATGTCTAAGCCGTCTTTTTTCTTTATCAATGATTTGTTCTGGCTCTATCGCATAGGTGAAGTTGTCTTGCAAGTCGATTTCTTCATACTCAATAATGTGCGATGGATCTAGTTGGTACTTCTTCAGTTGGGAAACATGGAACACATCATGGAGCCAGCTCAAGTTTGAGGGTAGGGCTACTGATAGGCCACAAGCCCGATTCTCGCAAGAATCTCAAAATGACCTATATACCATGGGCTTAGCTTCTTCTGCTTGATTACTCTCCCATTGCTAGTGATCGGAGACACCCTCAAAAATACATGATCCCCCACCTCGAACTCTAGCGGTCTTCTCCTCTTATCAGCATAGCTTTTCTGTCGACTCTGCGCTGCAAGGAGCCTCTTTTTGATGATTCTAATCTACTCTATGGTTTGATCAACAAGATCTGGCCCATACAACCTTCTCTCGGACAGCTCTATCTAGCACAAATGTGATTGACACTTCATCCCATATAACGCTTCATACGGAGCCATCTAGATGCTCGCGTGATAGCTATTATTATAGACGAACTAGCAAGTGGAAGAAAGTAATCCCAATTCCCTTTAAAGTCTAGGATGCATGCTCTCAGCATATCTTTTAACATTTGAATAGTCCTTTCTAACTGTCTATCTATTTATGGATGATAAGCTTGCTGGATATCAATTTAGCACCTAGAGCTTCATGTAGAGCCCTCCAGAATCTCAAAGTAAAACAAGGATCTCTATTAGTAATATTGTTCTTTGGTGTGATATGAAGTCTCACTATCTCCCGAATATAGATTTCTATTGGTTTATCCGGAGAGTAACTAGCGTTGGTCGATATAAAATGTGCTGACTTCATAAACTGGTCAACAATCACCCAAATCATATCATAGTTTTTGATCCTGGGCAATCCCACAATGAGGTCTAGGGTCACACTTTCCCACTTCAATTCTGGAATCTCAGGACTCTGTAGTAATCCTGGTGGCCTTTGGTGTTCAATCCACTAGCGAAAAAAGGGCTTTTTAGACCGGTTAAAATTGACTTTTTAGACTGGTTTTGGATTCGGTCTTGATACAGCCGGTCTTAAAAGTATGTCACTTTTGAGACCGGTTTGGTAACCAGTCTTAAAAGTATAGCTTTTAAGACCAGTTCTATTTATAACCGGTCTAAAATCAACAATTTAAAGACCGGTTTTCATGAGCTTCGGTCTTAAAAGAACTCTTTTGTAAGGCGATTTATGTAACATTTTTAAGACTGGTTATGATAATAACCAATCTTAAAAGTTATTTTAAGACCGGTTTTACATACAACTGGTCTTAAAAATGTTAACTTTAAGACCCGTTTTACATACAACTGGTCTTAAAGTTTTAATTTTAAGACTCGTTATAAATATAACTGGTCTTAAAATAACTTTTAAGACCGGTTATCATTATAACCGATCTTAAAAGTGTTATATATATATTTATTTGTTTGTTTGAGATTAGGTTAGTTATTAGAACACATCCTTGAATTGCTATCTCCAATGCCATACTTATTAAGTGCCATATGGTGTTCAGTTTGCTTCCACTTACCATTTCCTTTTGCTTTAACCTTCTCATTGAATTGGGAACTTGTAACATGTCATATATCCTCATATATAATATTTTGTTTAAAACCATCATATATATATGCATAAATGGATTTAACCATGACATATCATGCAACCAACAAGTCAATTCATCTAAATATACACAAACCATGTTAAAACCAACAAACATGTCAAATCATGCAACCAACAATATAAATGAATTCAACCAATCAACATGTCAATTCATAAATGAATATATACAAAAACATTCCTCAGCTTTACATACAAGAACTCATTGTTGTAAAAGTTCATAAATGAATTCAGTACAACAATTACGAATGTGCTCAATGTCTTCTTTTGGAAAGGGGTCAGCAAGTTCAAACATTTGAAACACCAAAGCCAGGAAAAAGTTGCATGGAGCTCAAAAGAACTTTAACATATATATTCATTAACTAAGGGTTAAGATGCAAAATTTCCCCTGAAATTTATTTTTGGATTTATGGTTACTCCCGTAAGTATTAAAGTAGGGCAATGCTCCCTTTATTCTATTAATAGTCAATGTCAAATTTTTAAAGGTCAACGTTAGGTTTTAAAAGGGTTAGGGCATCATTACTACGTTTTGAAATTTTATAAACAATATTGAACTAAAAAAACACTTTCTAGGTAACAGTGCTCCTTAATGAAAATTTCTAAGACAAATTTTCATATTAACCCTTTAATTAAATAATTTGGAGTGCATTGCCAATGGATCCAGGGGGAAGCAAGAGCACTTCCCCACTCTCCAATAAAAGGATTTCTTTAAAAAAAATCCAACCTTCCTTTATACTCTTCTAATCCAATTTATAAGTCACTTCTTGTTAGTTTCACAATGACCAAAGAAAAAACTTTAAACTCCATTAATTAAAGACCAACCTCATATCGCGATCAATTAGAATCAATTATACCACAATTGATCGGTGTAGGAGGACTGGAAACAAGTCTTGAAAGACATATCTACAATGTTGGCAATCAGTTGATTATGTTACTGCCGAGGTCGTGCGCGACATGTATACTCATGATTGGGTTAGTGCTTCAGCTATCAACATCTGGATAAGGTACTTGACCATTATCGTTTATCATTGTTATTAATATTTCTCATTCCTTTTCTTTTGTTTTTCATGACACTGTTTGTTTTATACCAGGCATTTGTACAATGACATCTTAATGGATACAAACATGGTCCAATTTGTATTTGTCAATGCTTATCTTGTTGGCTACTTTGCTTTTGACTTGGGTTGTATTGTCGAACACTTTGAAATCTTACATAAAGTTGAATTTGTTTCTCTCTAGACTGTCCACCCTGCGAAAATCATATAATTAAATCATAGTTTTAGATGGAAGTATAAATGAAAAGTGCAGGGAATTGTAAATGAACAACCTTTTCATATGGCTTGATAAGACCTATTGGCCAAGCAACATAGCCACCTACAACATCTTTCACCATTATTTGCTCATCCTAAGACAGGATCGGTAAGAGGGCGTCTTCATTCTTGTAGATGTCAACCCTCACTTGGAGTGTGTTGTAGGGCAACGGTGAATTGTGCAGTGTGTCCTTATTAGTGTTGTAGGCAGCACCCACTACAACCACGTGCTTGAAAGCTTGATCGGCATGTAACTTGCATTGAAATTTGCCCTATAGAAAATAGTGTTAATATGTTATAGTTCACTAAATTATAATGTAACATAAAGTTAAGTAGAGAAGAAATTAATTACCAAAAGAAAAGGGACTTTAGGCTTGGAATTGCAACTATATCTGACACTTGGGCTATCACATAAGGGAACATTTTTTGTTGGCCTACACTGCACTAACTGTTGTATTTGCGCTGTTAACAGAGCATTCTGTTCTTGCATCAAACACATTTTTTATAAGAATTGTTCTTCTCGTTGTTCCTTGCAGCGCATTTGTTCTTGAAGTTCTTGCATTTTATGCTTGAAACCAGTCTATATATTCTCTTGAACACCAACTAGATAACATCCATTTATGATCCATCTATGCCTTCAATCTATTTTTAAAAAATAGTATGTGGTTAGTTGTATGACTATTGCATTTATTGATTACTTTTATATTCTCTTACCAATTTTAAAATAAATTCCCAACATGAAATCTTCAAAATTGAAGCTTTCTAAGTCATAAACCCTATGTTTTAATTGACAAATAATCCATTAATTATTCCCAGGCATTATAATAATTTTTCACAACTCATAACGAAAGAAACCATATTTGCCACAACATATCATAGGTAAATTAGAAAACATTACAAGTCAAGAAATAAAATACACGTGTTATGAATATATAAATAATTATTTTACTTATGCAACTAATCCATAACAATCATTAGAACACCTATAAATCATAACTAACTATTATTAAATTCAACTAAAATCACATTTGTAAGCTCAACATTTAAAAAGCATACTGTAAATAAAAGCTTCAATAGACTGATGAGCTGAAACTACAAACACAAATTAAACATAAAAAAAGTCAATAAAATATTAGTGGTTGTAAATTATTTTAATAATAATAATAATGTGTGCAAAACATCAATATATAATAAAATAAAATATGATTAATTAGCTTAAATCAAAAAATATAATTCAGAAAAAAAAAGAAAGAAAATTAAAAAAAAAGGAAAGCATATATAATCCCAACATTAATTAAATTATTTTCAGCTCAATGTTGAGAATATAAAAAAAATATATATTTTTTTGACTAGCTACATTATATTGCCAATTAATCTTGGGTAGTCATAAATGTGATGCATGCATGCATGCATACATACATACATACATACAAAGAGAGAATTGAACTAGACACACATATTGTAAAAAAAATATTTTTCATTATTAATATGCTAGTTAAAAAGATATTAAATATACTTAAAATTTCTTTTTTTATTAGGTGATCAATTAAGTTCCCTTAAAATTTCATAAAATGCTTTACATATTAGAATACAGAACTTTAAGAAAACTTTATATATGAAACAAATATAGTGAAATTTATACATAATATATTTATTAAAAAATAATTTTTATATTGATATATATTATAACATTTTTGGAAATAAAATTCAATTGAATAAAATGAACTCCTTATTGTATGTTGTTTTTCCTTACGGTTCTAGTTAATATATTTAAAGTTAAACAATACAGAAAATTTATATTTTACTTTATTAAGATAATAGTTTAATAAGATAATACAAAAAATTATTTTGTTATCTCTATAAAATGGAACACAAATATATATAACATGTATATATATACGTGCATGTCATAAAAAGAAAAAAAAAACATATCATATGGAATTAGAATAATTTTGTTACCTCTATATATAACAAAATAAAAACCGAAAAAAAGAACAAAAAAAAGGATCAGAATTTGTAACAGATTTCATTACTCAAGAGTCTATAATGCCACATAAGAAAACTTAGGCTCACGAATAACATAGCATCTCATTCATCAGTTTCCTTTAAAATTTTAGACAAGTCAACTGATCAACAGAAACAACATTAACAATAACAATTTCAACATTAAGCATTCGATGATGACAGGTGGGGACCAAAAGTGGAAGACAGTACAAAGAAAAGAGAAAAAGTGGGACAGGAGTTGGGATGATAGTTGGAACAAAACAAAGATGTAGATTCGATGATGAAAACATGTGCGCATGTGGGTGTGTTTTTAGGAGTGAAGATGATAGGAAATGGAGGAAGGGTGCCGATGGTCCAAGGGAAGAAGTGTAGATGAGAAAGGGAAAGTTTAATGGAGGAGAGAGGAGGGAATAATTAAAGTGGAGTCAAAATAAAAGAGAAGGAGGGGGGTCACTACGCGGGAAGGGAAAAAATTAAAAGATAAGGATGGGGGCAGGTTGCATTTCAATTGGTGGAGAGTGGATAGTGTAATTTACTTTTTTGTAAAAAAAAAATTTATATGAAGGCCAAATCCAGGCACCACACTTGGCTAGAACCAGCTATGGTGCCAAGTTGTCCAAGCGCCACACGTACCACACTTGGCCCTACCAGATGTGGCCCTTGGTCCACCAAACGCCACAGCTAGTACCAAAAATTAAAAAGTAAAATAAAATAGAAAAAAAAAGGAAAGGAAGTTGTGGCACTTCTTTAAAGAAGGGTCACAAAATGTGTGCCACCTTTCAACCTTTTTGCAGTAGTGTAGAAAATCTACTAGAATTTCCAACTAATCTGAAAATGAAGGAAAATTATGGGATAGATTCATATAAGCTTATTTCTCATTCTCCTATGGGCTTGGACGTGTTTAAGATCTGACCAAAGAGAGGGAAGGACTTAGTGGAATTCGATTGGGCTTATGGTTACAAAAAGCTAAAGTTATGTACACAAAAAGTCCAATTTTTGGAATTGTGGTTAATTAATTAAATAAATAGTTAAAATATAATATAAGAAATTATAAATAAAACATCATCCTCTTCCTCTTTTAGCAAAAAACTATGCTGCCATACTGAAAATAGAGAGAGAGCTTGAGAGAATTTTAGAGAGAGAAGGAGGAAAATCTGACAAGGTAAGTCAATTTCTTCGGCGAATTCATACCTAATGTGTATAATCCTTCTCCTAAGCTTTTTATTCTATATTATTTAAGGTTGTTTGAAGCAAATTTCATTGCTTAAGGGGGCTAAGGTTTCAGCCATCAGAGGAATACCCAGAAGGAAGAAGAGGTAACTTCCTAAACTTCAAATATTGGTTGTTCTGGCTACTGTAACTAATTTAATCGGTGGATTTTTGTTGTATTTGCTCTGATTGAAAATTTGAGAAACGTTGAAATTTAGGCATTATGCTGCCAAAATTGGGTCTACATGGTAGTTATAACATAATTAAATAGTTAATAAAGTGGTTAGGAGTAGAAAGGAGCAAGTCTATGGAGTCGAAACTCAAAAACCCCAACTTTGTTTTGAGGAACCTTGATTTTCGATCAAGGCTAGTTAAGAGGGGTTAGTGCTAGATTTTTGATGATTTGATGATTTTATTGTATTCAAAAGGGAAAATTAGGTGGGGTCATAGTTAAACACTTTCTTATAAAAGACCTAAAAAGCTTAATGACAAAAATGCCTCTAAAACCCTAAATTAGGGGCTGTCATGGGTATTCTGGTCTTTTGGCAGTGAATTTGGTAATTATGAGATCAAAAATGGATCCCTTGGGGAAAAATATATTAAAATAGTCCAGGTTAAAATTTTAGGAAAAGTACGATCGGACCGTATACGGCGGGTCGGGCCAGGTCCCTGGGAGTATTTTGGTAATTTTTCAATAAAGACTCATAACCACCAAAAACACTATGGAAGTGGCTAAATTGTACATTTGACATTTTTGGATCGAGTAAAGAGCCCGAATGGTTGTCACGCAAATTGAGGTACATGTTTCGAGGAGAAAAAGGCTTAAGGTAGTGAACTTAACTCTCCTGCATGTATTTGATATTTGTGCTGGTGTATTGATGCATGTTATTGCTTTGCTTGATTGTGTGAAACATATATGAATGATTGAAGCTCTATTTCTATTTATGCTATGGCCATAAGTATCGTTGTTTGAACAATGAGCACATAGATACGTCATTGTGTTAGCATGAGTTTATTGGCACTGCAAGTATGTCATTGTGTAATACAAGTATATCTTGCATTAAGCACTTATCTTACATGCATATTGGTACTATTTCCTACTGAGATTCTCTCAAATCTCACTCTCTCCTACCAACAATTTAGACAGAAGAATACAGAAGGTGCATAGAGATTAGAGAAGAAAACTACACGAGAGGATTGCAGTGGTCAAACAAAGACGGGAGGATGTCTCTATTTCACTGGGATGAGTTTAGACACCCAGGTAGCCTTGCACAGCTACATTGATTATAGTTATCATGTACGAACCCCTATGAGGAATTTCTGTAATCATCCACATATTATCAATATATTTATACTATTCCTGTGCTGCCCACCAAACCATGCATAAATATTCCACCGCAAGTCAAAATAAGATAAGGGTGTGACATAGAGCTCAAATACAGTATTATGCATGCTGCTCATTGGTCTCTTTCATGCTTCTATATGGTTTTTGCTTGTGTGTTATTGCAAGTTTGTTGCTACGGTCATCAACCTTTCCACTTTCGTCACCAAGAGTTTGGGATTGTTTGCTTCTTTCTTCTTTTGGCATCTGAACCAGTCCGTTTGTCTCCTCCCTCTTCCTACGGGAAGCTTCAAACCATGGTGCTTCACTTGGGTGGCCCATGTCCTCTGGGAGGCGTGCTGCAACACCCTCTTGTTCGCTCTTGCTCAACTATTCATGGCTCCATATGTGTTATTGGAAGTCTTTGGTAGCTCTCTTTTAGTGGCTATCAACCTTCTTATGTATTGAGGTTGTTTACTACTTTGTTTTTTTTAGTTGTCTTCAAGTGTGTTGCTTGCTATTGCAGTTTCTTCGTTTTGTTGCTTTGTTGTCTTGGATTGCTTGGTTTGCTTTTTTTTTTTTTTTTTTTCTAATGTAAAGCAGCCAAAGTGTATTGCAATCATTTTACTATGTGTTTAATAAAGTTTGTCTTTTTATTAAAAAAAAAAAAAAAACAGAGAGATAGAGTTGTGACCCCGATAAAGCAGAATGATAGTGATCGTACTCTAATTGTTTAACTCTTGGTAGCAGACTTGAGTGAGTTTGTTTGGTGATAGACTCTCATATTGCTTCCAGACCTTCTTTGACTGTTAGAATTGAAACTGACGGCCTTCGGATCCACACCTTCTCTATATACTTTCAGGTAATTCATTCAAATCTCTCGCTCATTCATATATATATATGTGTGTCGTTTTGTTGGATCTCTCTCTCTCATATACTTTCTGGAAATTATTCTTGTTTCTCTCTTGTTACTGTTAATCCAATTAGAAGAAGGAGAAAGATGGAAAACTCTAGCTTTTCTGATGAAGTTACTTATATAGTACCTTGCACCGTTAATTAATTTCTCTCTGGTTACTCGCTTTCAAGCTAAAGACTGTATTTTTAGAGAGAGAGAGAGAGAGAGAGAGAGAGAGAGAGTGTGTGTGTGTTTTTTTTTTTTTTTTAATCTTTGAATCTGTGTGGTTGTGTTTAGAATCTGTGAAGACTGAAGATGGCATGCTCGCTAGAGGTTGAGTCACCGGAGAGAGAAAGCGGCGGAGGTGTTTGCTTCTGTTTGCCGGCCACCGCACGCCACCGTATCCACGTGTAAATTTACTTTCTTATCCTCTTCTTCTTCTTTCCCAGCCAGCGTACTCGCTCATGATTAAGTTAGAAACAGTCAGAGAAATATGTCGTAACTTTAAAATCATTATTTGCATCGACCTCCTATCCTTTTTATACTGTTAATTAATTATTTCAAATAAATTTAAGAAATCATTTAAAATTAATTATTCTTTTATAAAATTATCATAACAAAAATTGCCGAGTTTTCTTAATTAATTAGAAATTTTTATAATTCTTTATAAAAAATAAAATATTATAATTAATTAGAAATACTGGCTAAAAAGAAAAGTAATTCTCTTGATAAAATATGTTATATTATGAAATAAATAAGGCATTCTTGTAACGAAGACAGAATGGATGGATGAATATTATTTTAATTACAGCTTGTTATAAAATATGATATCCTTTCCACTGAATATGTTTTTTTAGACCGCACGCCAACATCGTTTCCACCTTACATGGACCTTTTTTTTGTTATTGAAAAAAATCAAAAGCTGTACAACCCGATACTTAGTGTTATGACGTCATCATGCTGACATCATACTCTAATAATTGATCGGCTCATATAGGCCTCCTCTCTTTTATGGACACTTGTCGTAAATATATTTGATTAAATCTCTTTAATTACCCACACATTATTTATTTCAATTTATTTTCAGTTGAGAATTTGTTTAAAAATATTATTTTAAAAAAAATTTTACATTCTAATAAATAATTTGAATTTTAAGAAGCTTCTATTTATTAAATTTTAAAAATGATTTATTTATAATAATTTTAACTAAGTTTTAAATCAAAATAAATTTAAAGGCTTAATGTATATATATACCTACACAAAGAGGCGCGCTTTCTTATTCCTTCTATTTATTTTAGAGAATTATTATGAGGTCTTAAAGAAAGAATATAATTACTAAGAAGTCCTAATGACAAGTGAGTAGTATAGATTTATTATATTTTTTTGCACTAAAACCAGTCATTGATAGTGTTTAGTTGTTAAGAGACTTCTTAGTTATTACATTTTTTTTTTATCTCTTCATAATTCTCCCTATTTTATTGGGTAAAAGTTGTGATTTCATCGTGGGGTTGGCTAGGACCTTTTTTTTTTTTACCAAAATTTGGTTAGCTAGGATTAATCTAAACGAACTCTATATATGGTATCCAACATGCCAATACAAAAACGCAGCTCTTGGTTTACAAAAAGACATTACCAGCAGGCTGCACAGTGACATCTATTGAAAGAAACTGAGAGAGAAAGAAGATCAGAACTCGTTGTTCGCTATGATTCAAAACATGGGTGAGTGGTAGCAGCGCCAAAACTTGAAAAGAAAGTGTTTTGTTCTTTGACAGAGAGATGGCCGGAGCAGATGTAAGTTCAGTGACTGTACCAGCTCAAGAATCTCAGAAGGTTGCTTCAGCTCGGTTCAGGATTCCTGATCTTAATATTATAGATGATACACGTATTATCTCTCCTCTCTCCTCTCTCTTCCATGTGGGTTTCAATTTATACCACAAACTATATGTAACAATGTTTAATTAACTTGTTTCAGAAGAGAGAAGAGAAAATTACCTAAAGTTATGCGTTCCTCTTCACAAGGCGGCATTGAAAGGTGATTGGAAAGCGGCGAAGAATATCTTAGATGAAGAAGGTAACTTGAGACTAGCACGCGCCGCCCTAACCAAGGGGTGGGAGACGGTGCTTCATGTGGCGGCCGGAGCGAACCATGTTCACTTTGTGGAGGAGCTGGTGAAGATAATGGATCCCCAAGACTTGGAATTACAAGATATCAAAGGGAACACTGCGTTCAGCTTCGCTGCAGCAACTGGAAATATGCAGATTGTTGAGATCATGAAGAGAAAAAATGATAGCTTGCCATCGATAAGGGGTGGTGAAGGAACCACTCCTCTTCACATGGCTGCTATGCAAGGACAAAGTGAAATGGCCTCGTATCTGTACGATGAAAGAACTACTCAAATTTTTGAACGTGATGATTGGATAATACTGCTCTTCTTATGTGTCAACAATGGAATCTACGGTATAAGAACATTATACACACACAAACCAAAACATGAGACTATAAAATTTGAAGCGTGAAACATGCATGTATCAATCACACATATGACTTTTTTTTAATGAATCAATTTGTGCAGATTTAGCCTTGAAGGTGCTTGAGAAGGATGAAGAACTAGCTTTTGAGAGGGATAGTTCAAACAGAGAGACAGTATTGCATATATTGGCTCGAAAGACTTTGAGTCCCAATTGCCAAAGTCAGCGATATAGAAAGCGGCTCATGAAGTCGTGTAAGTGTTACAGTAGTTTTATGTTACCTATAAAACAAATGGTGATATGGATTTTAAACACATGACAAACTTGATTGAAATAATTTTTCTTAAAAATTTCCAGATTTGATAGTTCTATAATCAAATTGTGTTTCCTAGGTTTGAAGCAAACTCAGCAACTTCAACTAGTAAAAAGCTTGTGGAGTATATTACTTAGACGAGGTGATAGTGTGATTATGGACACTATAAGAGTACCTTCACAAGTAACATTTAATGCTGTGGAAATTGGGAATTTTGAGTTTCTAGCTGAGCTTATAAGCACCTATCCTGATTTAATATGGGAAGTTGATGAAAAAAATCGAAGCATAATTCATGTTGCAGTTTTGCGTCGTTATGCTGATATCTTCAATCTCATACATGATATTGGCCCAATCAAAGATTTCATAGTAACTTTTGAGGATGACGAACATAATGACAATTTATTGCATATGGCTGCAAGATCGGCACCACCAGATCGATTAAACATAGTTTCTGGAGCAGCTTTCCAAATGACCCATGAGTTACTATGGTTTGAGGTATTTTACTTAAAACAATATGTAGCCTATCTTTATGATGGATTACATATGTGCTTATTACTTTTATAGAGAAATTGGTTGAGTTTGTTAAAAAATTTTATATATTATAGCATAGTATATGCTTTAAAATGGCAGGAGGTGAAGAAGATAATGCTACCATCATTAATAGAGGCGAGGAATGCAGAAGACTTGACTCCTCAACAACTATTCACAAGGGAGCACAAAGAGTTACTAAGAAATGCAGAATCATGGATGAAGAAAACAGCAGAATCATGCATGGTTGTTTCCACTCTTATTACTACTGGAGTGTTTGCTGCCGCATTCAGTGTACCGGGTGGTATCAATGACGGTTCAGGAAACCCTAACTACTTGCAGAAACCATCATTTCTGACATTTGCTATAGCTGATGCAACCGCAATGATCTCATCCTCAACCTCCATACTTATTTTCTTGTCCATCCTCATCTCACGTTATGCAGAAGATGACTTTCACAAGTCACTACCCCTGAAGCTCATATCTGGGTTGGTTGCACTGTTCATCTCAATAATAAGCATGATGGTAGCATTTAGTAGTGCCTTTTTCATCATGTATTATCATGGTTCAAAGTGGGTTCCTAACTTCATTTCTGCTCTTGCCTTCATACCCATACCCTTATTTGCGTTTCTGTTATTCCCACTCTGGTCTGATATAGTTTATTCAGCCTACTTCTGTAGGAATCTTTTTCGGCCTAGTAAACATATGCTTTACTAGGAAATGATGTGCCTATTATTACTGAGGGATAGATCTCTTCTTGTAGTTAACGTACTTATGCAGCATGATCTTGTATTAATAACGACATTTCCTTTTCAATATGGTAGTATAATTTATCTCTAAAGTTTCGTAAAATTATAATTTGAACTTTAATTTATACTCTGTCATCCTAGCTAAATATGCTTGATTAGAACTGTATAAAAGCTGCTCCTCTGATCCTAAATGTAGATCATAAATTGTAGTATAATTTGCACTATAAATTAGGTCTTACATTTAGTGCTTGAGGTAGCATTTGTCACATAACCAACATCATCATAGAATAATCCATTTATAAATATAAACACATATATGCCTAGGAATAGACTTTGTAATATAGCATATAATATTAACTTCATATAAATTAATGAAGTTACAAAAGGTAAAAATTGCCCTCAATAAAAGTCATTAGTTAGGGGAGCTTGGTTAATTAGTTAGGGAGTTTTATAATTAGTTAGAGATACTATATGGAAAAAATTAATGTTTAAGACAAAACATGTTATATTATGAAGCATGAGAGCTCTTATTAAGGGGACTAGAAAGAGTAATAGTTACAAGTTATTTTTGGGCAAACAGATCATTTATTATGAAGAGAATGAGCTTCACCTTTGCTTAGCTTTAAGTTAACCTCTGACCATCAAATGAAATGTGAATAACCTGTGTGGCCATAAAATAGGGATTAAGTGAAACAAAATTGACTGGGTGGTAGAGCCATGTTCCTAAATATAAAAGATAGATAACGAATTTGCAAAGATTAAGAAAATCAGTTAAGCTATGTATTAATAAAAAACTGTGTTTTGGTTTGGCTAAAATATCACTTTTAATTACTTGCATTAGAAACTAATCCCTTTAGGGGAAACCCAACTTCTTAATATGTGCAATAAATGGGAGAGTTTAGGAAAAAAAATTTATAAATTTGAGAGATAAAGCGGATTGAGTTCTGACATATAGGACAAAAACATAACCCCTCTACTAATTTTTACATTTAGAACTAGATAGAGTAATTAATGTAAATGATCCAAATACGAAAATCTATTTTCTCGTAGAGAGAATTCAGCTATGAAAATATTTACCTGAACGCCCTTGAGTATTCACTAGCCTATATTGAGGTATATAAATCATTTCTCACTTCATGATTACATATTTGTCTTGACTGCAATATGACAGTTCTTCATTTCACTTTTCTCGCCTAATACATGACAGCAACGGAGAAACAAATCAAGACTGTACTTTTGATTTAAAGGATGCTTTTATCTTAAAAATATGATCAAATATAATTTAATAGAGGCCTCAAACCTTTCAGAGTGAAGTATTGTGAGTTGGAGTCCATTTAACAATATTTCAAATTGAGGATGGTGATGAGAAGTTTGGCAAAAGTGAAATAAGGGCAAAATAATAATCACATAGGAAAAACAATTTAGAAACTTAGTATAAATATAAAAATAGTCAAATTTAGATATAGACGACTTGCTTTAAGTATATATGCAAAAACCGAATATAATTTGTCCTTTTTTAAAATTGTTCTCAATGGTGACGTCATAGGATATCATTTGTACATTTATTTTAAAGGTATGTATCACTTATATTCCTTAAGGCATGATGCGGTCCTTTTACTTTATAACTTAGATTAAAAACACTTGAAGAAATACTTACAAATTATTTATCAACAATGTCATAACACCGATAGTAGATTTGAGTTATTCTTTCCTTTGAATGGTATGAGACGCATACTTATCAAATGAAAAGACTTCACGTATCCTTTCAAACATAACCTCTCAAGATACATTTTTTCTAATGATGCATAAGTAAATAGGTATACACACAGACAGGGTGGGAGAGGTATGCCCCATTTGAATGGAGAGAAAACAGGAGGAATAAATGTTATTACCCTCCTGTTTGAATGAAAGAGAAAATATGGAGGAAAAGGAAAATGGGCAAATGTCACAATGACAATAGTACTTCGTATCCTGACTGGTTAGATCTCATGTCATCATTTATAACAAAACTACGTAAAAATAAATATAATCAAAAATTTTCAAATAAAAATATCTGACGAAAATATATTTTCATATTTTTATATTTTAAAATCAAATATTTTATATGATTCATATTATGTTTTTCATAATGTTTAAAATTAAAATAAATTGAAAGAAATATTTTCCATATTTGTGAAGGTGATTCAGTGGGGTTGACTGGAGCGAAAAGATGGCATGGTGAAGAGCAGCTGTGGAAGAAGATTTTTCTTCAATAATTAATCTCTCCACATTTGAAGAGATAAGGTTTTTTTTTTTTTTTTGTGGGGGCGGGGGTCTCACTTATCATTTTCCCCCTTTCGTTTTCCATCCTCATTCAAATAAGTGAAAACTTCAATCTTCCCATATCTTAGTTTTTTTTTTTTTCCAGCTAACTTTTTCATTCATCTAAACAAGGGGTATATGTAAAAGTCATTCATTTCTTTTTCATCTTTTCATGTGAGAGGTGGGGCAGTTGATGAGTGAGAGCAAGCCTTGGAGCATATAGGAAGGAGCGAGGAAGGTTCCAATGCGCATGTTTCTTTAGTATAATTCTAAGAGGAAGACTGAGACTTCTAAAGGTGCAAAAGACCCTTGATTGTGGTAGCTATTTGTTTTTCTTTATGAGAGGACTGAAGAATTTGGAAGCACTTTGTGGAATTCCAATTTCTGGGGCTTTTTCTTGGGCCCTATCTGCTTCACTCACAACTTTCCAATATGAATTAATTGAGTGGATACACTGAATTCAACACGCTATTCCTGATTTTATTTCTATTACTTTTGAACACAACACAAGGATAAGGATCGGATGAAAAATCCTCGACCACACGAATCTTCTTTTAGGCCCGCCCCCCCCCCCCTCTCTCTCTCGCTCATATATTATTCCAACAATCACTCTCACTCTCTGATTAGATCGCCTCACGTTTGATACGTTCGTACAATAAGCAATAAACATGCGTGGCCCCCTATTCATTAATAGATTATGTTCCAAGGCATAATTATTCTTTGTATAATCTTCAAGGGATTGAGGGGTAATATGGTCCATTTCTTATAAAATTTGACAAAACCCTTTATATTTTGGTTCATAAAAAGGTTCTAGAAGATATCTTATACTTCCTAAACATAGGAGCTAATAGTTAATCTTAGTTAAATATAAAATCCTAAACGTAGGAGCATATTTACTATAATTTATTAACTATTTACTACATTTCATTAGTTATTCACAACATTTTATTAGCAAAAACTATAAATAATGTGGACTAGATAATTTAATCTAAAATAATGTCATTGTTTCAGCACACTTCAATACTTATTTACTATAATACATTAGCAACTTTCATACTTAGAAAATTGAATCTAAAAGCTCTCCTTTTCAACATATTTACTACACTTTATTAGCAAATGACAACTAATGAGGGCCTTTTTGTTTGTTAACTATGGGGTCCATAATAAAAAATTAATCAAGGATTGCGTATATACAAACCTAGCTATGATTGTTCTCTCTTCTCAATGAGCTTTTATTGATTTCTGAGTAATCTAATTGCCATACAAATACAATAAAAACAAGAGAAAATTGGCTTTGGGTTTTCAAATTAATAACTAAAAGAGTAATGCAATTCAATTAAAAGCTAAACTATTCTTTTTGGTATTTTTATGAAAATTGGATGGATATGTGGAAATGAGTCTGGTAGCAAAGTTGATGACTTTCCTAACTTCTTAAAATGATTTCGAGGTTAATTTATTATCAAGTCAAATTGAAAACTTCAAGTAATCATATTGAGTTTAATTTATCTAATTAATAACTAATTCTACGATCGCATACATAGTCATTTCTTAAATAAAATGTTAAAAATCACTTGATGTGTGTGTAAAAATCATTTTAATGCACTTGTTTCCTATTAAATGAGAGCACAATCGTAACACTCAATATGAATTAACTCAACTACAAATCATAGCAATCACATAAAATGTATAATCTCATTAAAACATAAGGAAATAAGTTCAATACATAGTCCAAGAGCATCAAAGAAAAATTCAACACAAATATTAACCAACAAGGATAAATGAACACTCATCAAAGTCTCACAAACATGTACCAACTGCAAAATCAAACCAAACAAATCACAATATAGGTAATGAGCTAATGGAAAACTAATGAACTCACCTTTGTAGTACATCAAAGCTCTAGCCACATTATCTACTACTCAGAATCAAGGGAATTAGCCACACATAGTATCAACAGTAGCTACAACTAATTTAACACATTGGGAATCCATGTGAATGAGTGAAGCACCGAATCTGAAGTAAAATGACAAGGAAGGATCTGTCAGTGGTGAATATGGAAAAACACTATGTTGAAGTAGAGGGTGTTAATGGTGGTGATAGAGTGAGAGATAGCGAGATGACGGTGGTGGTGGGTATGGTTAGATAGAGATGACAATAGAGATTTAATGAGAAAGGGTGATCTTCAAGGAAGGTGAAGACCGTAGAGAGCGAAAGAGGTGTTAAATATCAAAGGTGACTCTTCAATCTTGTCCCGTGACACTTTCTGTTGAATCTCTAACCATCCTAAAGCTGGTCGGCGTGGTGAGAGTCGAGTTCCTCCAGTTCTCAGTGCTTTGGTTCTCTTCCCTTGCTCGCAGTGCTCCTCTATGTCACTAGCTCTTATTGCTGATAAAGGTGATGGTGGTTGACACAAGGCTGCTAATGATGGTGAAGGAAGTGAAGGTCATCGATGACCAAGGACAAAGTAGGAGCTCCTCTATGAAGTCTGTGAATGTAGATTGGATCCGCGATGGTCCAATGCTCCTTTATCAAGTCTATGAATGTTGAAGGAAGTAGGAACTTCTTAGTCAAAACTGACCTTGCCCTAGTTAAAAAGCAAGTGATTTTACACAACCTTAGCCGCCTCAAGGTCAATTCTCAAATTTTACCACAAATTAAAATGCACTATTGTGCAAACAACTCAAGATTGTTCTCTTATCAATGAGCCTTTTATTTTGATTTCCCTAGGTTAGACTAAATGATAAAAACATGGTTAGAAAAGAGGTTTTGAAATTGGTTTTCTCTAAATTAAAATTCATGAAAATCAAGCTATTTCTAATATTTTGGTATTTTTGGAAAACAATGAAGAAATGTTTTGGATTAAAAAGGATTATATGATGAAATGAGTCTTATTAGCAAAAATGGTGACTTTCTTAGCTCTCACAAATAATTTGGGAGTTAATTTTCATCAAGTCAAATTGGTAAACCTCAACCAATCGCATTGAGTCCAATTTATCTAATTAATGAATAATCCTAAAATAGCATTCATAGTCATCTCTTAGATAAATTGTTAAAAACCACTTGATGTATGTTGAAAATCATTTTACAGTACTTGCTTCCTCTTGAATGAGAGCACAGTTGCTACATTCAATATGAATTAACTTAACTACATACTATAATAATCACAAACAATGCATAATCTTGTTAAAACATAAGGGGATATGTTTAATACACAAATCCAAGTGCTTCAATGACAAAATTCAACACAAGAGCAATCTATCATAGATAAATAAACACTCATCTAAGTTTTCTACTCTATATCAACGTAAAATCATCAATAACATATCCAAATACATGATAAAAGCTAATTAAAAACTAATAAACTCTCCTTTGTAGCATATTGAAGCTCAGCCACAATCTTCATCACCAAAACTCAAGAGATTTACCTACTCATTAACTTAATAGTGATCAAGGCTTCTTCAAACATCAAACAATCCATCGAAGAAGAGTAGAAAGAGCTTATGAATATGAAATCACAGCCTCACTGGAAAGCAAAGAAACTCGCCGAAATGTTACAAAAAACTTGCCGACAGTGCTCTAGAAGAAGAATGATAACGACAGTGTCACCTAGTCTCTGAATCCGTGGTGTTCAAGCTCAGATGTAGTCTTGGTTTTTTTTCATTGATCTAGAGCTTCTCTCATGAAGAATCTCATCTCGATGGTGGCAGCTCGTAGTGGAGGACAATAGAGATAGGTGTGATAGTGGAAGGACAGTGTGGTTCAAGCGATTATGTGCTCTAAACTTCCTTCCCTCGTCCATGGCGCTGACATACTCTAAAATGCATCTCTCTCTCAACCATAACAGTGCTTCTCTAACATTAGGAGTCACTGGCAATGGTGGCTCAATCCAACGGTGTTGGTGTCAAGGGAGAATGAATGTGGAGAAAAGAAGGGAAAGTCCGAGCTTGTCATTCTGTGACGTGTCTCTCCCAATCTGTGTTGAGTTGAGGAGGAGGAAGAAAGATCCGGTCAAACTTGACCTAGCCCTAGTCAAAACGCAAGTTTTGACCAAGGACTAAAGTTAGAAGATTCAAAAGTTTCTTAAAGGACTAAAGAGTAAAATTTTGAAATGTTTATGGGGTGTAATTGTAATTTTAAAACTTCTATTTACTTTTATGTAACTTTCTCTAACCATTTTTCTTCAAAGATTTGTAATTTCCAAAAATTATGGGGCCTTCTTTGTAATTGTCCCCATTCCTAAAAAAATATTGATTCTAACCCTAATTGACATTTTTTTCCAAATTCTCCAATTTTCTTCAAAAATACCTATAATGTAAGATTAAGCACATGGTAGCATCAAAAGTCTAGGAAATCATTTGTATGAATAATTAACAAATTATGACCATTTTACCCCTAATTATATTTAATTCAATACAGATATCCCTAACTCAGTTCTGTGTTTAATCATACAATAATATCCTAGAAAATGTCTTAAAAATCCCAATTTAATCATGAAAAGCATAGAAAAATATGGTTCAATAAGTAGGTTTTGATTAGGGACTAAATTGAAAAGATTCAAAAGTCTATGGAGGAGCTAAACTACAAAGTTTCAAAACTTGTGTGGGACTAAACTGTAATTTTTGAAAACTCTAGGCTCTTTTTGAAATTTTATCTAACATTTTTCTCCATTGATTTGCAATTTCTAGAAATTCTGGGGCCTTTTCTATAATTTTTTCTAGTCTTCAAAAATATTAATTCCGACCCCAATTGACATTTTCCACACTTTCAAATTTTCTTCTAAGACACCTACAATGCAAAATTAAGCACAAGGTTGCATAAAAAATTTAATAAATCACTTGCATGAATAATTAATAAATTATGACCGTTTTGCCCCTACTTATATTTAATTCAATACAAATGTCCCTAACTTAAATTAGTACTTAATTATTCAATAATGTCCTAGGACATGTGTTAAATTCCTCAAATTAATAGTGAAAAAGCCTATAAAAATATGGTTCAATCAAGAAGTTTTAGCAAATTACACACTTAGATATAATTTAATCTAAAAGGTTAACATTTCAGCATATTTACTAAACTTCATTAGCTATTTAATACATTTCATTAGATATTCACTACACTTTATTAGCAAATGACAACATGTTAACATAAATTTGGCTAAAGAATGTATTTGGTTCTTTAAGTTTGCATTAACTTTCAGTTTATTCCTTTTAAGTTTATAAAGTGTATTTTAAGTCTTTTAATCTTAACACTGTTGATCTCATTAATGAAAAATGCTAACTCACACAACTACAAAATAAGGATTTAGTGGCGCCCCTCCTATGGCCCTTCTTTAAAGAAGCACCATAGATAATTGTTTAACAAAAAAAAAACCAAGTTAAGAAGCTACAGTGCTTCCTATAATAACTGCCATAGCATGTATTAGGCTTATGTGGCACTCTCCTTAACAAGCACCACACAAAACATTCATAAGAAAAAAGAAAAAAGAAAGTCCCAGCTATGACACTTTCTTAAAAAAGTGATATAGCTGGGTTTTTTAATTTTTGGAGCCACAACGTATTGGCTTCGTAAATTCCTTCTTGATCGATAGAGAGCTTATAGTTCTTTGTTCATCCTTTCTCCATATGGTTTATTACTGAATATCTCATTGTGTCCTCACAGTTTCACCCTAAATTTTTCTCCTATAACACATGCCTAATCTTTACTTTAGATATGTTTCTTATGTTGCTTGATTGCTTCACGGACAAATGGAATGTCACTTCATGTATGCATATATACATTATTCCCCCAATGGCGTGCCTACCTAGGCCACAGTGCTTGGCTTAGATAGGCACATGGTGGCTACAGTCAGCCTTGGCATTTTGCCAAGGCCATTGTGGACTTGTGAGGGCCAGTGCCGGCGCTTGCTCTAGCAAGCGCCAGTCAAGATTTAATGAACAAACCTTGACTGGTACTTGACCCAAAAAGCGTCGTCATTAAGAGCTACTACCACCATAGCGAAGAGATCACAGAAGGTGATCAAGCTTCGATCATCACCTTCATTCCTCCTTCATATGCTAAGAATATGCAAGTTGATTATTAGCAAAAGCACCCCGTTAATTAAGGTAAGTTTCAACACCTTCTTTCCGTAGTTATTTATTTTTCCAGTATCCTTCTTTCGTTATTTAATTTATATGGTTTTGGCATTAATTGTCTTATTATCTTTACTTTCATTTAATTTGCCAATGCTTTAATTTCCCTCAAAATCATTTCAATAGGGGAAAATTAGATAATATTTTTTTTGTATAATTTTAACTTATCTAATTTTTTTTTTGTTTTAATTACAAGCTAAGAAGTTGATAGTTTCACTATCACCATTCATTTCTTCACTTAGCTTTCACGTGAATAATGAAGACAATAATATATACTATACTTTCTAGTCTTACTTTTCATTTGTTTGACTTAATAATAATAATGGTTACTTTATATCAATTAAGGTTACGTTTGAAGGCTAATAATAACAAGGTGTCTAAGATAGAGTAAAGCAAATATTTGGGATGCAATGGCGCTTGTACAGCAAGCGCCATTGCTCCGTTCACCATTTAATTTTTTTTCCTTATATACTGAAAGGGTACTATGGTGCTTGGTGTCCAAACTCTGTTGTTTAAATATACCTCCTATGCCGCTTAAGGTAAAAGCGACATACAAGGTATACAAATTTACCACCTCGGCCATTATCATCGTCTTTTGTCTTTTTCTCGCGTCCTCCCGAACTCCATTTTCCATATCTAATTGGTCCCTACTCTACCTTTCCTTATCCATTGTCCCCACGCCCTCCTATCTTTGGCGGCTGCTATTAGAAGCTTTATTGGTCCTACTGTTTGTTTTTTCTTGTCTCTGTGTGCACAATTCTTCAAAAATTTTTGGTTACCGCATTTCTGTTACAGTACAAAGCTTAGTTGCCCACATATTCTTTGCTTTGTCTCAGCCTTGTACAAGAAGTTTCCCAGCTCCTAAGTTTCTGTAGGCACGTTTTCTTCTTCTTCTTCTTCTTCTTCTTCTTCTTCTTCTTTATTTTTGGTAAAATATATCATGAATATTATATGTGTGCTCATGATTGTTTTTTCAAGTATTTATTTTAAGTTTCAGCTGTCTTCTTAAAGCTTGGTCTCCCAGTTGTTTTTTTCCTCTGTCTCAGCCTCTTACAAAAGTTTTTGCTAGCTTGTAAGTCTTGAAGTATATATTTTTTTACAAAACCTTAAGTCATACATTTTCATACACCTTTTAAAATTTGGGTACCTGGAGATTTGTCATCAATTTAAAATAGTTGAATGCATGAGATTTCTTATATGTCCTTCCAATCATTAAATTAAAGGAGTAAAAGTATGATTCATGCTGTGAGAATTAATTGGTTGATTATTTGTGACTTTAATAGTATTTAATACTTGAAAATTTTTAAATTTAATGATGTTATCCTGTCAAATTTTTTTAAAAAAATAAATGACAGAAGATAAAAGTAATTAGTAACTGCAAGAGGCAAGCAACTAACTACTTTTAAAAATATATATGTTTAAGGTAAAGATGGATAAAAAATGGATGTCATCTGATCGATGCTTAAGGGAATATATAGATAGGGTGAAAGAGTTTATTAGATTTGCAAGCGAGCATACAAATGATACTAACAAAATCTTGTATCCTTGCTTATCTTGTTATTATGGAAAGCGGATTAGTCAACTTGATTTGCTAGATCATTTAGTGTGTCTTGTAATTGATCAATCGTATACATAATAGACAAGGCACGGATGATGCACATAGTGTTCGGGTCAATACCACAAGCGGTCCTTTGAATGAGTTTGATTGAAGCATGTGTGATGATGAGGACGATGGTCTTCAAGAAATGCTAAATGTGACCGAAGGGGTGCTTCATGACTTTCCTCAAGAATTTGAGGGTTGAAAGGTAATGCAGAGAAACTATTATATACTGGTAGTACTAAATATACAAGATTTCTAGCAGTGTTGAAATTGTACAAATTTAAAGTGCAACATGAATTGAGTGATTCGGGTTTCACTGCACTGCTTGAACTTGTGCAAGATATGCTCCCAGAAGAAAATGTACTTCTTACCAAGACATATAAGGAAAATCAAATACTTTGCTTCACAACTGGCATGGGTTATGAAAAGACACATGCATGCCCTAACAATTGCATATTATTTAGAAATCAGTATGAAATTTTAGAGAAGTGCCCTAAATGCAATGCACCTCGATATATGAAGAAGAAAGGAAACAGTCCATCGAAGTTTGCATGGTATTTTCCCATTGTTCTGAGATTCAAGCGACTATATAATAATGCAGAGAATGCTAAGCTGTTGACGTGGCATACAGATGAAAGGGTTGAAGACACAAACCTTAGGCACCCTATAGATTCCCCTCAATAGAAAAAAGTTGATCATGACCACCCTGACTTACCGAATTAAGCTAGGAACCTGCACCTTGCACTTTCAACTGATGGAATCAATCCCTACGGGGTTCAGAGTAGTGCACAAAGTACGTGGTTGGGTCGGTGATATTGATGATTTATAACCTTACTTCGTACTTGATCAATAAACAAAAGTTTATGATGTTGTCCATGTTAATTTCTGGGCCAAGGCAACATGGGAATGATATAGATGTATACTTAGCTTATTTAATTGATGACTTGAAGCTGCTTTGGGAGGAAGGCGTCAGTCTGTATGATGGGTACATGGAAGAAAGTTTCACTTTGAAAGCCATGTTGTTTGGCACAATAAATGATTTCCCTGCTTATGGTAATTTTTCTAGACATAGCGTCAAAGGATATTGTGCATGCCTTATATGTAAAGATGACACTCATTCAGTGTGACTATATCATTATAAGAAAAATGTCTGCATGGGACATCGAAGATTCTTACCATCAAAACATTGTTAGAGGAAATGGAAAAAGGATGTTATTGGTGAGTCAGAAGAAGGTCACCCACCAAAGATGTTGACCAGCGCTTAGGGTTTTGAAAAGGTCAAACACTTGGATAATAATTTTGACAAGCCATTTGAAAAACAAATTAGGATAAGCGGTTGGAAAAAGAAGTCTATTTTCTTTAAGCTTCTGTATTGGAAGTCCTTATATGTGAAACATTTTCTTGATGTGATGCATATAGAAAAAAAAAGTTTGCATTGTCTAATTGTCACGCTGCTCAATATACAAGGGAAAAGTAAGGGCAGTGTGACTGCTAGGTTGGATTTGGTTAACCTGGGAATTAGAGAAGAGTTGGCTCTGGTTGAGCAAGGGTACCACACTTATCTTGCTCTAGTGGCTTATACTTTGTCAAGGAAAGAGAAGTTATTTTGTAACTTTCTCGAAGGAATCAAAGTTCCAAAGGGCTATTCTTCAAACGTAAATAATCTTGTTTCAGTAAAAGAGTTGAAGCCAAAGAACCATAAATCTCATGATTGTCATATGCTGATGCAGAATTTTGTTCTTGGTATACAACCAAGCTTACACAAAAAAGTAAGAAATTTCATAACTAAACTGTGCTTGTTCTTTAAGTTGATTTGCAGTAAAGTGGCTAATTCAAAAAAGTTATAAGATTTGCAAAGGTTGATTTTTTGTACTCTGCGTCAACTTGAAATGTATTTTTCACCTTCATTTTTTGACATCATGGTCCATCTAACCATACACTTAGTGAAAGAGGTTCAATTGTGTGGTCCAGTATACCGAAGATGGATGTACCTGAATGAGCGATTTATGAAAATTTTAAAAGGGCATGTTAAAAATAGATATCGACCAGAGGGGTGTATAGCTGAGTGTTACATGGTTGAAGAAGCAAGTGACTTTTATGCTGACTTTTTATCAAATGTTGACCTTGTAGGGATCCGAAGTTTTATCATGATGGGCGAAGATTAGGGAAAGGAATGAGTGGGAATGATGTAATCAAGATATCAATGACCGAATAGGAGCAAGCTTACTTGTATGTGCTACATAACACTGATGAGGTGAACTGTAAATACTGAAAATAAGGATGCTCTTCAATTAGTACATAGTGAGAGGAATGAAAATTTGATAACAAAATAGCACAATCAAAATTTTCCAACTTGCTTAAAAAGGCACATTAATGATGAAGTGGAGAGAAATCCTGATTTAGTTTCTAAAAACTTAAGATGGCTATTGAATGGACTAAGCTAAAATGTATTTTTTTATAACGGTATTCTACACACAAGAACATGATATAAGGAGCATGATTCAGAATAATGGGGTAATACTTGTTGCTTATTCATGGCACAGATTCAGTGCCAAAGACATGCACCCTATTTATGCAATAGTGTCGTGTAATTGAACTAATATGGGAGTTAGATTACACTATATTGAGGTCCCTATATTCAAATGTAAGTGGATTAACAACAACAGTGGATTACGGACACATGATTTAGGGTTTGTTCAAGTAGACGTTTCTAAAGTTTGGTATAAAGATGATCCTTTCATTTTAGCATCATTGGAAAAACAAGTGTTTTTCATTCCGAATCCTTCTAAGAAAAACTAGTCCATTGTACTTCCGTCGAACAAGAATCATCAACAGCAAGTTGATAATGAAAGTAGTGAATATTTTAATATTCTTGAGGATGATCTCTCCTTTGATATGTTGTGGTCAAAATATATTGATATAGATGAAGATGAAAATGAAGATGAACCCTTATACATGAGACATGATCAAAAAGAGGGGACTTGGTTTTTAAATTAAACAAAAATGAGGAAAATATGATAATAACTACCTTGATTTTTGCCTTGTATGTTTTATTACAAGCGTTCATATATTTTAACATAATTTCCTTTCATTGCCATGATTGTCAAGTACATGCTCTGATGTTTTGTTTGGTTTATTTAACTTGTAAGAAAATGGATCTTCACACCGGAGATGATATTGTTCCTATCAAACATGATGATTAGGCAGCATTTGACTCCGAGGTAGCCAGGGGTAGGAGCGTAATGAAAAAATTATCAAACTAAGGAGTAAGGGCATTAGGTTAGATCTTTAGTAGAATGAAAAGGGAAATCTAGTTGGACCGAATGCCAGCAACTTTATTAATTTCATTGGGATGTCGGTTAGAGAAAGCATCCCCTTTTAGATTGGTACTACATGAAGAAAGATTATGGTGATATGTTCTACAATTCTGTTATTGTAAACATTATTTTCTTTATTATTCTAGTTTTTTTGTATCATGAAATTACTATCTAACAAATTATATGTGGTTTTTCTTCCAGTCTTGATTCATAATTGAAGACGATAAAGAGAAATTCGTGCTGCGAAAATACGATAGACTTTTGAGAAATTTTTACTCTACTCTTGTCAAATTCTTTTTTCCGGATGACAATGATATTATCATTCATACACTGTCGGAGATGTATGATGGAATCATAACTCAAGAGCAGTGAGATGAGTTTGTGGCCTCATATACTACTCCGTAGTTTGGGGTAATATAATATTAGCCTTTACCGGTACATGAAAGGACTGGTCTCATATGTAGTAGTAAATAATATTTATTGATATGAATCATTTAGATCTAAACAGGAACGGAGTAAGAGAAATCGTAAAAACGCATACAACATGTCATACCGGGTATATGAAAGGAACAGTCTTGTATGCAATGTTGGAGCAACAATTAGTAAGAAGTAATCATTATTTCATATAAATATAATATTTATGACTAATTTTTAACTACAACTAACTTTGATATGTAGCTGCACGAATCGCATTATGATGATGTCACACATATACCTCAGCATGATTTGTGGCTGGCAAGCTGCATGAACAAAAAAGGCGAAATTTCTAGCAATAATGTAAACAAGTTGCCACATATTGTGTAAGTAGTGGATTATACATACAATAAACATTTAGCTTTACTTGACAGATTCTATTTTATAGTAATTAATATTGTTGTAATTCTTGTTGTGATAGCGCTCAATGACGCAGGAGTAGCCAGACTTGGTGCATTATGCTGGTCGCAATGATTTGCTTAGCAAAGCGCTTGGAGCTTTTGAGTATGATGGTCGTGATCGGGGTACTAGTTTTGCAGTAACGCAAACATCGTACTACGGATCCAAAAAGTGAGCCACAAAAAATGACTTACAAAAACTATAAGAGCAAATTTCTAACTACAAGTATAACGTAGACCAAAGGATTAGTGGCTACGAGCATCAAGTAGAGCAATTCACCAATCATATACATTTGATGCAAGAGCAAAATGCGTTATTCAAGGTGCAAATTGAGACCTTACTACAGTCCAGGCCAACACCAAGTCTAGTGTGTGACAACATGAGTGCAAGTGATAGTTGGCCCTTCATGCCTAAAGTCCACATTCCTTTGGTAATTAATTTCTTCTCCACTTTACTTTTTGGTATGTTATACATTAGTGTACTTTAATATATTTAACTCTATTTTTCATAATGGCGAATCAGACTACAAGCTGCACGTCGATGATTCTTTTAAGCACACAGTTGCTGTTGGTGTGGCCTACAACACCAAAAGTGATATCTTGCATAATTCACCATTGTCACCAAACACACTCAGCTTTAGGGTTGATGTATGCACAATTGATGATACCCCCTTACCAATCCCTTCTTTGGATGAAGCAAGAATGGTGAAATATATCATCAGTGGTTATGTTGCATGGCCAATAGGTCTGATTGAGTCATATGAAAATGTAGTTAATTTACAATTCCTTTTACTTTTTTTATACACTTCCGTCTAAAACCACATTATTTAATTTCATTATATTTTTAGGTTGCTACTCGTCCTAAAGGAAAATGAATTGAAGAGCGTTAGAAGAACTCAAAGTGTTCATCAACTGAACATAAATCCCAACCTTTAACAAGCAACTGAAGCAATCGACAGATGCCCTCATATCGCCAACAATAGGTGTCAATGGTACCAGCTTTGATTAGCTGAGAAGGTCAGTCAATACATTTCGATATTGACATCTATCATGCAGTTATAGATGATCATGTCGATAGTAGTGTGCTGAATGATGCGCTTAGTCGTGATTGGCTTAGTGTGACGGCCATTAACATATGGATTAGGTACTTTATCATCATCATCTATCACCGTTATTATTATTATTCATCATTAATTTGATTTTTTTAATGACATTGTTTATTTTTTATAAAGACACTTGTACCACAATCTGTTACTGAACACGAACGTGCACATAAATTCGTATTTGTCAGCCAACACCTCCTTAGATAGCATATATTAGAGTGGAAGCATTATCTAATGATGTTAGGGACATCTTCATGCGAAGAGCAACCCCTAATATGCTTTTTATCGTGCCATACAATCCAGGGTAAGTTATTTGTGACAGTATTTTAATGTATGTTTTTTTTATTCTTCCACTTTTACTAAAACATGATTGTCGAAGTAAAATCTTCAAAATATTTTAGGGGACATTGGATTTTTATCGTTGTCCATCTAGCGGTTGCTGGAGTCCCTGGGATTTACTATTTAGATCCTATAAAGACCGATTATACAGACAACCAGTGTGATTTAAAGATTATAATCAATAAGTACTTGGGTGTATGTGTAAATATTTGTCATTATTAAATTACCAAAATTAATCAGTCACTACTTGTTTAGTTAGTGTATTGACCGCTTACCGAAGCATTATTGGATTGAGCTATTCTAAACTCAAAGACCCAGCCAATAGCTATCCCTGGAGGAAGATTGCGGTACTTATATATATGAATTTAATTACTCCAATTTTGTTATTAAAAAATGTTTCTTTTTACTTAACTATTTCATTATATTGTCAGTGCCCATTCCAACCAAGCAATAATGATTGCGGTTATTATATTATGAAATTTATGAAAATATAGTTACTCATGATAACATTTTTGTTCCTACATAATAAGTTCTTTTTACTTGCAGTTATTGTGTTTTAAATTTAATTAACAAGTGTCTAAGTTAATTGATTTTTATTGATTTTAATTTTTTCTGTGCATGCTTTTTATGTAGTATTATGAAGATCAATGTTGTGACCAATTGACTAACCAAGAAATAGATGAAATCATTGAAGAATGGCGTGAATATATGGTCAACGAATTAGCTAATATTTAGGTACATACATAGGTTGTTTCTTGCATATTTATCTTGGTTGTATATGAATTAGTTGTACATTAAAATTATTTCTTACCTACATTTTACATATATCGGTACTTACAATTAGTTGTTCTTATTTGTTACATTGTAATCAAATTACATTAGTACTATTTTTATGGATTAATTATTTTGATTCGAGTTATTTCATTCTGATTTGGTGTGATTTTGGATTGGGTTTTTGCTGCTTTGGATTTGTAAAATGAAAATTACTGTCGATTGAATGCGTATGGTTAAAAAAAATGTACCTCCAATGGCCCTTCCCCTAGGAAGCACTATTGGAGCTACTTCAATGGCCCTTCCCCTAGGAAGCGCCATTGGAGGTATTTATCAACTCCAACGGCGTTATAACTCCAATGGCACTCCCCCTAGGAAGCACCATTGGAGGTAGTTTACTTCCTCCAGCACTTCATAGGATATGCGCCATAGCTTTTTATTAAAAAAAATTAAATACTCAAGCTATGGTGCTTCGGTATATTCAAGAAGCACCGTAGCTTGTTTTAATGGTGTTGGATGCTATAGCGCTTCCTAAGCGCCATAGTGTTATCTATATTAAGCGTCATAGCTCGTATTTTTTGTAGTAGTGTTAGTGAGTTAAAATGATAACTCTGAAACTAAATTTAAATGATTAAAATTGGGTTGAGGTGCAAATTTGTCCAATAAGTTTTTATTTAGGAGTGTTGGGTATTCAACGGTTTTTCGATTCAATATTTCCATAGAAGTTTTCAAATCGTAATAATGTCATCTCAGTTATTATATAAGTTAAGTTTGATAGTTAATTGATCAAATGCAGAGCTAAAAGTTCTATGTGTCATTTACTTCATCTTTTTTGAGGTTAAGGTGCAAATTTGCACAAAATGTTTTCACTCAAAAGCACTGGATATTTTTGAAGATTTTTGGGGTCCAATGTTGCATTAGAAGATTTCAAATTTTAGCAATGTCACCCCTACTATTATCCAAATTAAATTTGGCTATTAGTTAACTAAATATACTATGCTAACATATCTCTCTGCCATATAATTCTTTATTTTTTTTTTCAAGGTGCGGATTTAGCACCAACTCCAAAAATATCTTAATTTTGTGCTTTAGAAGAGGCTGCCCATAATTTTTCCCAAAATCGATCTATCGTTCATGCCTTTCAAGAATTCTTGTGAGTCACAAAAAATGTGCCAAACTAAAAGTGCAAACAGCACCAAGGTTCTTCTTTTCTTCTTTTGAGTGAATGAAGTGATCAAACTAACAAATATGCATTAAGAGTTGTTCTTTTGTGGGAGAAATAACGTTGGAATTCAAAACTTGGAAAGAGGTGGATGGCATGGGAAAAAATGAAAGTGAATGAGATGTGATCTTGGTAGCTTAGCATATTTGGTCAACTAACGGTCAAATTTAACATGAAAACTACAATTTGGAAACTTTAAAGGTAACATTGAGCCCAAAAAAACTATGGATACCCAATACTCCTTAATGAAAACTTTTAGGAAAAATTTTCACCTTAACTCTAATAAAGAGAATGACATAACTAGAAAAAAGGCTTTTTTGACCAGTTGCAATTGGCCTTTTAGACTAGGTTTAGGTCCGGTCTTGTATTGACTGATTTAAAAAGTCTATACTTATTAAGACTAGACCTACAACTAGTATTTAAAGTTATATTTTTAAGACCGGTTGGTTAAACAACTGATATTAAAAAGTTTCAATTTATAATAAAAAGTTTCTACTCTTTAGATCAAGTAATTTCATGCCCAGTCTAAAAAGTATGCATTTTTTTAAAAAAATTTACGTTTTATTTTTTTTTCATAAAAGCCCGATTGGATATTATTATATCTAAAAGCTATATTATGCAATACAAATTCTATAGATGGCCCTAGGAATAAAAATGCAATAGCCATAAAAAGTAATTATAACAAATAACCATGAATATGAGCCCTATATTGTTAGATAATTATTGAATCTTAATTCCGGCATTTATTTTTTCAAGGTTTACTTTTTTGCTTGCATTTTTCCCACTTCCAAAAGAGTTAGATTGTTTAGTGTTGGGTGTAGTGGATGCAATTTTAGGCTTGGCATTTGCATGATGTTGGCATATGATTCATATTGTGAACATCCCTACAGTTGAATGTAACTACCCATAGAGTGGGTGCTAAGTTACCATACTTATACTTTTTTATCCTTCTAGACCTCAAATATGAATCATGACTCTACCCTACCCCAGTCTTAAGTGATAAAGGAGAAGAATCTTATTTAATGAATGAGTATAACAGAGTTAATATATAAGTATAAGAACTAGATTTTGAATGTGTCAATATGATTTTGTGGGGAGGTCTTTGTTGAGAAGGAAACTAAACTGAAGGCCAATAATAAAGAAGTAATAACTAACTGGGTGGAAATACTAGTAACAGGGTGAGGATTAATAACTCTAAATTGGAAGATGAAAAACATAAGGCTAATGATCTATACTTGGAAGAACAAATTTATCAACCTAAATGACCAATCGTTGATTGCAACAATTCACTCATTTAAAAGTTAATTTTCCCAATCATCACTCGGT
Organism: Inga laurina; assembly: GCA_963855925.1. Taxonomy (NCBI): domain Eukaryota; kingdom Viridiplantae; phylum Streptophyta; class Magnoliopsida; order Fabales; family Fabaceae; genus Inga; species Inga laurina. The sequence continues at coordinate 61,483,374 of OY979708.1, forward strand.
CATTCATCTTAATGAATTTTTCCTTCCAAGACTATATTATTGACTTACCTTTTTCATTATCTAATTTATACATCTTAATCATCAACCCTTCACTAGTAACTCCACCTAATCGAGTAGCTCCTTATTATTGGTCTTCACTTTGATTTCCCTCGCAAACAAGACCTCATTTCACGACCTTATTCAACCATACAAAATAAAATTCTCAAGTTTGTCTATCAACCATGTTAGACTCAGCTTCATTAAATAAGGTACTCCACCTTTATCACCTAAAGCTAAGGTAGGCCATAGCCATATTCTATCTGAAGTCTCCAAAGAACCCAAATGCATGAGATCGGTAAATTTAGCACCCAATCCAAGGGTAACTACATTTGACTATAAGGATAGTCCATGATACAAACCATACATTGATAGCTCCCACACATCGAGGTTAAAATTACAATCAACACTTCCACCTAGCACTCAATAATGATCTAACACTAGCAAAAAATGACTTTTTTAACTAATTCTAGATGAGGTCTTGATACAGCTGGTATAAAAAGTATGATACTTTTTTAACTGGTTTAAAAAAAATTTAGATTAGTTGTCCAAACAACAGGTCTAAAAAGTGTGTTTGAACATCGGTTGCTTCACAACCGCTCTAAAAAGTATCCTTTTCTCTACTTCTATATTGATTATTTGCTCTATGTTAGTATACTGCGAGAGTAATCTTTACACATCCTAAAAGCATACTTCCAAGGCAATACTTATATATCTATACTTATAATTACTTATCACTCATACTTATATATCCAAATATACATGGCAAGTCCCCATATTCAATTTATACAAATCATGGACTTTGTTATGCAATTAACAACTTATAAAAAAAATAAATGTTCCTATAGGGAGTTCATTTCTCCTTCCACTTGCCATTGCCTCTTTCTTTAGCTTTTTCATTGGAAACTTGTAACCTAACATGCACCTTTATCATGTAATGACATGTTTAAAACTATCATGCATTAATTGTAAAACACATAGGCCTATGACATGTCTCAAAAAAGTTCACATGTATAAAAGCATGATTTCACATAATTAGAAAAACAACAAACATGTCAATTCATGCAAGCAACATCTAGGCATATAAGAGCAAGGTAAATTTATTTAATTTGCTACCTTTAAGCTTAAACTTCTCTTACTTTCTTGGTTTTCCTCTCTTTCCACACTATTAGTTTCATTGCACAAGCTACAATTCCACTTCTATAACATAAAATGGCCCTAAGTAAACATCATATATCAATTGCTAAACTTATTATGACCACTGAAATCATTAACATCACAAAAATACTCTTACTTGTCACTTTAATCTCGACTTTGCACTTTTAATTCAACTAGTTTACAGAAAAGCAAAGGGAAGAAAAAATCCTCAGTATATAAAGAAAATTCCTCAATTTTATAAAGAATTAAAGGGAAAAAAAGTACAAAGGTCAATCTTTCAAATCCTATGCTTGTATCACCCATCTCCCAGAAATTGTCCTATGCAGAGACATAACCCCAGTTAGATATGAAAACCACAAGTTATCCCACACAAATCATTAGCAGACAGTAATCCTGCATACAACATGTAATTGAAATTACAACAACACTTTATAATTCATACATTGAAATGCAACTTGTGACAACAAAAAGTTCAAAAATTATAGTAGAAGCAATACGTATTAGCACAACATTGGATTAAAAAACTTAATATTGTTGTAAAAGCTCATAAATGAATTTAGCATGACATTTACAGATGAAATCAATATCTTCTTCAGGAAAGGGGTTAGTAAGATCAAACATCTGTAACACCCAAGCTAGACAAAGCATTAATTTGCTAACTTAAAAAAGAATAAAAGTAATACAAAATTTTTGAAATATTCATTTACCTCTTGTAAATTTAGTCATGCCTAGGGTGATAATATTATAAATGTGTCTCAAAACATGCAACCTATATAAGTTGGACTTCGGTGGTTGTCTACGGCTCTATAAAAGAACATGTTATCATTAAAACATGTATAAAAGTAAGCATAGCTTATTGAACACATTCTCAAAACAAACAAATATGTACTAACCTTTGGGATGATCCATTTAAGGCCTTTTACCTCATGAATATGCTTACCACAATCAACGTGTCAGAATGTCCTTATAGCCCTATCATCATTATCACAAATGTTACTTATTTTGCATAAATTCCATGAATTGTCAACAATAAGTAATGCAAGAAAACTTACTAGTTCATAGTTTTCTTCAATTCATTCCCTGGTTTGTAGTGGAGGGAGTATAAGAGGATGATAGTATAACTCTTCTTGCAAAAAAGAACCAATTGCTAATGATCATTAAAAAATAGGGATGACTATTAAGAAAATATAAAGCATTATATATTATGAAATATAAATTTGCTTCATACCCATGCATATATGGAACCAAGAAACACTCAGTTGCGGTTTTATTAAGACTCTCTGATAAGTATGTATGTCTTATAGTAGCAGTAGTCCATTTGTTGTGGATTTGAACTGGGCATGCAAAACCAAATTTATCGCTTTTACTAGATGAAACCAACCTATGATTCATGTACTTACAATAATGCAAGCACACAAATTATAATGATATAATTTTTAAAATATTTACTTCCAATTGAAGAAGATACTTATATTAAAAATAGTTGGACAATCACAACTGTAAACTTTGTCTATGAGCTACAAGGGACATTAAGTCATCCCTTTCAAGATGGCATGCCACACCTGACTTGCCAACAATTAAATCTGTAGGCCACGATCTTATTTCAAAGGATGTATCATAGGCCATCAGAATCACTTATTGCATTGCATTCAATTGAGGCTATGGAACTTCTTGAATGGAAGGAGCTGCAATTTGGGCTATGATCAGGGTTTCCTCAGCTCGATTAGAAACAAGGTTTTTTGGCCACAAGATGAAAGAATTGAGGATATCGCTTAATATCTTGAAATCATCAGTAGGAATAGGGAAAGGTGCATTTGTAATGATCACCCCTTCAACTGCCACTCTGACTTGATCATTTTTTATTTGTTGGTGGTAGACAGTTGATCCCAAGCTGTGCACACTCCCCAGTACAACTAGTCATCTCAAAGATCCTCCACAAAAAGGTCACAAGGCTCAATAATTTCTTTTCTAGGACCCTATGATGACTGACCAATATTGCAACAACTCCCTTTAGTGCTCTTCTTAGGCGCAAGCGAATATGCCAGGGGAGCATTGGTATCTCGTCTTTTACTCACAATGATCATCATTTCCTCCTTCATCTTGCTCAACTAGGCTTCTAATCACGAATCAAAGAATGCTTCTACCTTGGCCCTTGTTTCCGCCCTCATAGTGGCCAACATATGCTCTATCTCCTCCCTAGTCACCATACTTAAGGAATTGTATAAGGCTTATCCAAAGTAATCCCTTATGCCTACCCCTCCTCTAAATCCTCTAACATGGCCGGCATGCTCATATTTTCCTATAGCAACTGTCAGAATATCATTCCTCTCTTCCAAACAAAAAGACCCCTTGGCTTGTTTTTTTTTTGAAGTTCCTCCTATAAGACACAGATGACAAACATAAGTAATGAAATTTGTTTACTAAATAATTAATAACAACAATGATACTTACAATTTTTTTACCAACTATATGAGATTGTTCACACATATAAGACCCACTCTTCTTTTAGTGACCAAACAACCATTTTTCTTCAGATGTATTGAAAATGGTGGAGAAAGAAGAACAGAAGGATTAGATTGAGCTGCTTCTTCCAATCTCTTATGTTTGATTGCGAACAAGTCTCTTTCAGCCTTTGTATAACCTCTACGAGATATTGCATGAGGGTAATCATTCTTTCTACCATTCTCTTATGATTTTTACCTTTTGTTTCTAGTAAATAAGAAATTAAAAACAAAATTACAATTAATAAAGAAAATTGACAAGTAAAGAAAATACAAAATAAGTCAACTCACCAAAACTTCTGGAGTAGTCTGAAGCCTAAAAAATTCTTGGCAAGTGTGTTCATCAATATATGAATACTTACTACATGGATTAGGATAAGGCTCACCATCTTTCACCTCAATATACATGTAATTGTTAGCTATATTTATCTTAAACTTCCTCCAGCGTTCACAACAATACGTCATTGTCTTCTTATACAAGATGTCACTTTGAGGAACATTGTAAGTGAGCTGGAATGCATGCATGGAAGTAGTTAGTGATAATTTTGAAAATTCAACCATACAAAAGACCACTTTATACCTAGATAGTATCACAAATATGTTGCTTCACATATTCATCAATATTTCTCCACTCCTTTATCAAGATGCTAGGCTTGTTACATGTTAAAAGGCTGACAAAACTCCTATACCAGCTTGCATTAGGCTTGATTAGTTTCCAATATCTATCAAATTCAATCATAACTTTTGCCCAGTACTCCAACTGAGGGCAATGTCTCTCAATTATGTGCCTCCTCTTCTAGCTCAGAGCATTGCTAGGCTCCCTTTGATTAACACTAGCTGGCTTACTTTGATGAACACTAGTAAGATTACAATGATGAACACTAGCTAGCTTCGAAGCATCTATACTAGGATGCCTCATATCCTTCATTTTCCTATAACGATAACAAAAAAAGGTCGTAGTTTTATATATAAAATAACTATATATATAATTCATAATGATAATTACTTTAGCTAGCTAACTTTCAAAGTAGTTTTTATAAAGGGATATAATCCCATATCCCTTCATAATGTTCGTTTATTGTGCCATGTTCATTATCTACTTTATCTTCTTTGTTCAATTCTAATAGACCTCCAGAAAAAGAAAGAGTCTCAAGAATATCATAATTTGAATGACTTTCCTTATCAATATCAACGACCCTTTTTTTCTTGCGGAGCTACAGACCATATTTTATTTGCCTAATTAGTAATATAGAACACTTGTTTCTCCTGATCCACCAAAATAAAAGGTTTATCTCTAAAACTTCTACTATTTAATCTACTAATGTAAATCATAACTAATCAATCTAAACACCATTATTGACATCAACCCACTTGCATTTGAAAATGGGAATTTAATTTTAACATAGTCAACCACCCAAATCTTTTCAACAACCCCATAATAAAGTATGGCTCACAATTTAAGGTTCTTATCTTTCAAACTAGAGAAGTGCATAGATTTAACCACTAACATAACACCATTGTTTTGGATGGTGCTCCTATTATCTAGGGACTTCATGTAAAAGGTATAAAATAAAGTCCAACTTATGACATCAACCTCAAGATCATGTGCTAACCACACTAGTCAAAAAATGACTATTTAAACCAGTTAAAAAAGACATTTTAGACTGGTTGTGGATTAGGTATTGTTACAGCTGGTCTAAAAAGTCTGTTACTTTTTAAAGTCTTAGTTTTAAGACCCGTTATAGCTATAACCGGTCTTAAACATGTCTTTTAAAATTGGTTGTAGCTACAACAGGTCTAAGAAGTCATGTAACAATCAGTCTAAAAAGTCATACCTTTTAGACCTGTTGTAGATACAACTAGTCTAAAGGTCATACTTTTAAAACCAGTTGTAACTATAACCGATCTAAAAAGTATGACTTTTAAGACCTGTTGTTGGTACAACCAGTCATAAAAGTTCTATTTTTTAAAAATAAATATCCCTCTTTCTAATGAACCCTATCCAGCAAGCCATTTCAACATCTATCCCAAATTCCATAGAACTAATGTAACACAAATTTCACAGAAAAAGCAATAACAACAGTAAGATCAACAACAAGCACAAATAAAGGTATAGGTGACTTTAAATCAACTTCCAACAAATGGTAAGTGTAGAACACTTAATTTTAAACCACAAATCAACTTCTAACAATTGGTGAATTGTTGCAAGATATAAAGGCTCAAGATCAAAATAAGCAATAATGATTTCCACTAAATAGAATTAGACTTTTGCAAATTGCAGCAATATTAATTCATATGCAAGAGTTGACAATCATTTCAATGTGGACAATTCAAGCAACAAGCTTAAATCAGATTCCAGGAACTCTAAAATGCACTCAACAACTGTCTAAAATAAAACACAGCTTATGAATCAATTTCAATGTGCAATATGAAGGAATATCAAAACAAACGAATTTGCTCAGAAATGGATGCAAACCTTTGAATGAGAATGGCAGCAATAAAATTCAAGGATTGATACAAGCAACAGTGGAAATTCCTCAGTTTTATATAGAATACAAAGGGATGAAAAAGTACATAGGTCAATCTCTCAAATCCCATGCCTATATCACCCATATCCCAGAAATTGTCCTACACAGATACATAAACCCAATAAGAAGTTCATACAGCAAGAGCAATACGTATGAGAATAATGTACAATGTAATATTGAATTCAAAAACTCACTATTTTTGTAAAAGTTCATAGATGAATTCAGCACATCATATGCGAATGAAATCAATATCTTCTTCAGAAAAGGGATCAGCAAGATCAAACATCTGTAATACTAAAACCAGACAAAACATTAACTTGGTAACTTAAAAATAATAAAGTAATACAAAATTTCTGAAATATAAATTTACCTCTTTAGTAAAATAAGTCATGCCTAGAGTGATAATATTGTAAATATGTCTCAAAGCATAAAAACCACATAAGTTGGACCCCTATGGTTGCCTACGGCTCTGAAAAAGAACATGATATCATTAAAACAAGCAAAAGGCATGGCTTATTACATTCTCCACCTTCCTTGTGGTAAGCATGTTCGTGACTTAAAAGACCCTACATGGATCATACTAAAGGTTAGTACATATTGGTTTGTTTCAATAGGAATGCCCGCATAGCCCTATCGTTATCAAAATCACAAAGCTTACTTATTTTACACAAATTCTATAAACTTTGCACACAAAAGATAATAATGCAAGAAAACTTACGAGTTCATGGTCTTTTTCAAATCATTCCCTGGTTTGAAGTGGAGGGAGCATAAGAGGATAACAGTGTAACTACTCTTGCATAGAAGAACCAACTACCAATGATCACTAAAAAAAGAGAAGAATATTAAGCAAACATAAAACATTATATATATTATAAAATATAAGTTTGTTTCTTACCCATGCACATATGGAGCCAAGAAACACTCAGTTGTGGACTAAGCCTCTCTGATAAGTATGTATGTCTGATAGCAGCAGTGGTCCCTTTCTCTTGGATTTGAACTGGGTATAAGAATTCAAATTTATCGCTTTTGCTAGAGGAGACCAACCTATGATTCATGTACCTACAATAATGCAAGCACACAAATTAATCTAAGGTAAACAGTGAATCTTTTAAAATATTTCATTTGAATTGAAGACTTACATTAAGAATAGTTAGACAATCCCAATCATAAGATTTTGTCTAAGAGCTACCAGGGACATTAAAAAATCCCTCTCAAGAAACCATGTCACCCCTGACTTGCCAACAACTGAATTTATGGGCTAATATCTTGTTTTAAAGGATGTATCATATGCTATTAGAATCATTTGTTGCATGATACTCAATGAAGGCTACAAAACTTCTTAAGTGAAGGGAGCTGGACTTAGTGGGGCTTTGATCAGGGTTTCCTCAGCTCGAATAGAAACAAGGTTCTCTAACCACAAGATAACATACCTAGGACATCATTTATGATCTTGAAATCATCAGAAGGGATAGGGACAAGTGCATCTAAAATGATCACCTCTTTAACTGACACTCTGACTGATCATCTTTTATTTGTTGGTGGTGAATAGTTGATCCTAGGTTATGCACACTCCCCCATGCAACTAACTGTCTTAGACGATCCTTGACAAAAATGTCTCAAGGCTCAACAATTTCACCTACAGGACCCTCTGATGACTATTTGATGTTGCAATAACTCCCTTTAGTGCTCTGCTTATTAGGATTAAGCGATTGTGGCTAGGGAGCACTGTTATCTTGTCTTGAGCTCATAAACACTATCATTTCCTCTTTCATCTTGCTCAACCGGGTTTCTAGTAGTGCATCAAATGATGCTTCAGCCTTAGCCCTTACTTCTGCTCTTACAATAGCCAATATAGTCCCCAATTCCTCCCTAGTCATAATGCTTAAGGAATGGTGTACAGGGGCTCCAAAGTAATCTCTTATCCCAACCCCTCCTCCAACTCTCCTGAAATGGCCTGGATGCTCTTGTTTGCTAGTAGCAACCGTCAGAATATCATTCCTACCCTCTGACATAAAAGATCCCTTGGCATGTTTTTTTCTAAGTTCCTACTATAAGATAATACAAAATAACGAACATAAGTAATGAAATATATTTCTTACATAATTAATAGCTACAACGATATATACTTACAATTTTTTCACCTACTATACAAGATTGTTCACTCGTATAAGACCCACTCATCTTTCGGTGAGCAAACAACCATTTTTCCTTGCAACAAATCGAAGATGGTGGAGAAAGAAGAACAGAAGGATCATATTGAGATGCTTCTTCCAATTTCTTCAGTTTGGCTACCAACAAGTCTTTTTCAACCTTTGTATAACCCCTACGAGACATTGTATAAAGGCAATCATTCTTTGTACCACTCTCTTGTGCTTTTTTCCTCTTTGCCTGCTTATAAGAAATTAGACAAAAGAAAAAGGTTACAATCAATTAAGATAATTGATAAGTAAATAAAATGAAAAATAAGTCAACTAACCAAAGATTTAAGAGCAGTCTGAAGCACAACAAATTCTTGCCAAGTTGCTTCATCAATATATGTATACTTCTTCACAGAGTAGAATGAGGCTGACCATCTTTCACCTCGATATGAATGTAATTATTGGCCAAATTTGTCTTAAACTTGCTCCAATGCTCATAACAATACATCATTGTCTTGTTGTAACATATCTCACTCTAAGAAACATCATAGGTGAGCTGTAATGCATTCATTGAAGGAGTAAGTGACAAATTTATGACATATTTGATCATCATTATATGAAGAAGAGAATGGTATACATGGATAATATCCCAAATATGTTGTTTCACCTTTTTATGGACATTTCTCCACTCCTCTATCAAGATGCCATACTTGTTGCGTGTAAGGAGGTCGATAAAGCTACTATATCGGCTTGCATTAGGCTCAATTGGTTTCCAATATCTATCAAACTCAATCGGTATCTTTAGCCCCGCATTCCAATTGAGGAAAATATCTATAAACCATGTGCCATGTCACCCCCTCGGTATAGACTGGTTACTGGGCTTACTTTAAACCTGACTCGGAGCACTACTAAGCTCAATCTGATTAACACTAGCTGGATGACTCTGAGAAGTACTAGGTGACTGATCCTCTACACTAGAACGTTGGGGATCTGTCATTTTTCTATAACGACAACAAAGAAAGATAAATCCTTAAGCTATAACACGAGAAGACTATATCTATAAAATAACTATATACATTATTCGGATATAAAACATAATCATAATTACTTTAGCTAGCTAACTTTCAAAGTAGTATCATAAAGAGAAATCCTCCTATATTTCCTCATGATAATCGTATCTTGTCTCGTGCTCATTATCTGTTTCATCTTCTTCATTCAATTCTGGTAGACCCCTGGAAAAAGAAGGAGTCTCAAGGGATCATAATTTGAATGACTTTTCTCATCATTATCAACGACCCTTTTCCCTTAAAGTGATGTATGTTAGATCCCATATGTTTTGATGATAACAAAGAAGACCAATGATATAAGAGGATATGATAACAAATGAATTTGAACAAAGTAAATAAATAGCAGAAAAAACATTACTTAAAGTAAGCACTGGAATAATGAAGAAGATATGAGAGGAAGAGCAAAGGAAGACCATCACTGGCAGTAGTCTATGTTAACTCAAGTGACCACTCGAGTAAGGAACAATGTTACTCCAGTGGGCACTCGAGTAATGTTGAAAGAAAATGTTTTCGGAGGAACTACCAAAATTTAGAAGAAGTTACTCGAGTAGCTACTCGAGTAATCTGCAAAGTTATATGAACCATTGCTCGAGTAACACATGAGAAAAGGCATTACTTGAGTAGCCACTCGAGTAACCAGTTCAAAAATCTTCCAATAGCTCTCAGCCAAGAAATGCAACGCTTTACTCGAGTAGCCACTCGAGTAACCATGTTAGAAAAAGGCATTACTCGAGGGAGCACTCCAGTAATTTATGGACTTATTTTAACCATTACTCGAGGGATCACTCGAGTAATTAGGTAAACAAAGAACAAGTACTCTCAGCCTAGAATTTGATGCAATTACTTGAGTAAGTAATCGATTAATCTACAAAGTTATTTGGAATTTACTCAAGGGGTCACCCAAGTAAGATTTGATGAAAAAACATGGCCACTAGAGTAACTACTTAAATAATAGGCTTACTGGAGGAGGCACCCAAGTAATGTGTGAAGAGAAGACATGGCCACTCGAGTAACCACTCGAGTAATAAGGTATTTCTAAGGTTTGTGATGTATCTTACTCCATGTCTTACCTGAGTAATATCTTGTGAAAAATGTTGAATTACTCACTGTCATATTTTTGATAGGTTTATACGAGGGACTACTCGAGTAACAAGTATGATCACTCAAGTAGCCACTCGATTAATGAAGTCCAGAAACCATGTTTTTCATCCAATGATTATTAATTTATTATCTATATGATTAACTCTTCATTGTACTAGTATTCTAAGTACATTTGCAGAGAAACAATAAAGAGATCATGTCAGAAGTGAAGAGTCAAATAAGAGTCTGAACGTTCACCTACTGCTACCTACCACAAATGGATACTTTTTAAATTCGAAGAATAGTCAACCGTTGCTCCGCGACTCTAATGGACATGTTTGAATTACTTTCAATGGATACCATGAATCATCTATATATTTGGAGCATTCAAAGAGCATAAAACAACAACTAAGAACAAGCAATCACACATTGATCAACATACTCTTTGTGCTTTGTTTTCTTATACTCATTCATTATACTTTAGTGATTATATATTTGCTCTGTGAGAGATTTTTTCATTACAAACTCAATATTTGTTATTGAGACAACTTAAGGTTTTGGAACCTTGAGTTAGGGATTTGATTGCAACGTGTAAGGGGGAGCGAGTGTCCAAGTAAAGGAAGTTGATGTGTACTAAGGTGTGAAGAACCCACTGAATCTTGGAGAATATAGTGAAACTCTCAGAGATGCTCTGAGGACTGGACGTAAGTCAAAGTGGTTGTCGCCGAACCAGTATAACTCCCGGTGTACACTTCAGTGATATTTCTCTTTGCTCTCAACTGCTTTAAATATTCTGTCAATTTACTTATATGTAACAAAATTTTTTGGTATCACCCAATTCACCCCCCCCTCTTGGGTAAAACACTTGCACTAACATTTGGTATCAGAGTGTAGGTCTTCTTGTTAAGGTTTAACAGCCTAAGAAGGATCCAATGGCAAGCATAGGTGAAGGAATTCTTCCCGACGGAGCTTCTATCACGAGACCTCTGGGTTTCAATTGCGAACACTTCTCATTCTGGAAGTAAAGTTCAGAGTCTTCATAATGGCTACTAAATATAGGCTATATGATGTGATTGAGAGTGCAAACTACAAACCTAAAAAGATTGTAGATTCATAAAGAGTTCCCAAGACACCAACAGAATATGATAAGAATGACAAAATACACATCACACTCAACAACAAGGAAATTCTAATGATTCAAAGTACCTTGAGTCAAAATGAGTACTTCAGAATTTGCACACTCCCAACAGCTAAAGAAATATGGGAAGCCTTGGAAATAGCTCATGAAGGAACTTTGAGAATAAAAGAAAACTGGATCAATACTCTGGTTACTGAATTTGATTTAGTTTGAATGAAATCAGGTGAGTCAATAGCTGAATTTGAACTTAGATATACTCACCTTGTTAATCAACTTGCAGTACTTGGAAAAGTCTATGATCAACATACCCAAGTATGAAAGATTTTGAATATTCTTTCTAAAGACTGGGAGGCAAAAGTCACTACAATTGAGGAAGAAAAAAGTGAATCAATGCGATCGGTTGCTTCTCTATTTAGAAGCCTTTCTGAATATGAGAGTAAGTTAAAGTTCAAATGAGAACTAGATGATATTGGTGACAAGAAGGAAAGAGGTCTAGCATTGAAAGCAAAAGAAAAAGAACGAGATGAAGATGAAGATGAAGATGAAGATGAAGAGCTTGACGATGACAAAATGGGCCTAATCATAAAATGATTCACAAAATTTTACAAGAAAGGACAAAGATTCAAAAAATTTCAGAAAGGAGGAACAAGCAATAAAGAACACATCATCTGCTGTGAATGTAGAAAGCCAGGACATTTCAAATCAGAATGTCAAGAACTGATTCAGAAGAATAATGAAAAGAGAAAAGGCAAATTCTACAACAAGAAGAAAGCCTTTGTATCTACCATATGGGGAGATAGTTCTTCTGATGAAGAAAGCGATGAAGAGGAAGTAACCAATATTTGTCTAGTTTCTTAAGAAGAAACAGAAGAAGAGGTAACTGATTCTAATCCTACCTATGATGAGTTATTTTTTGAATATAATGCTTTACATTCTAAATTCATCAAAGTAGTTAAAGAACTAGTTGTTTTCAAAAAGAAAAACAAAGTTCTTGAAATAGAACTAAAAGATAATTTAGAGAAAGATTGTCAAAAATGTTCTTCTTTGAAAAAGAAAAATGTTGATCTCACTAAAACTCTTGAAAAATTCACTAAAGGAAGTAAGATGCTAAATGTGATTCTAAAAGCTCAACGTTTTGTAAATGACCAATCTGGTCTTGGATATGATCCAAAATCAGATAGAAGAAAAGGAAGAAAGAAAGCAAGAGGTAAGTCATATTTGAATTATTTTTAGCATTCTGTACATACATAAAATCCTTTTGCATATTGTAATTATTGTAATAGAAAAGGTCATTATACATCATCATGCATTCATAAGAAGAAAGGAAAGATAGGAACCTACAAATGGGTACCTAAAGGTTCATATGTTTTGAAAATTTTTCGTACTAACCCAAAAGGACCCAAAAAGATATGGCTACCTAAGACTTAATTGTATTTAATTGCAGATACGTCTTAAAGCATCCAAAAACAATAAGTGGTACATAGATAGTGGACGCTCTACACATATGATCGACGATTTCAAAAGTTTTACCACATTGCAACCTAAGGAAGGTAGAAAGGTAAAATTTGGAGGAAATCAATCTGGAAAGATAGCAGGAATTTGTGAAATCAAAAACAACAAAGGAATACAAGACAAAGATGTATATTACGTTGAAGGTTTGTGTTATAATTTGCTGAGTGTGAGTCAAAGTGCAAATAAAGACAACTGGGTAATATTTGATTCAGAGGAATGTCTAATTATCAACAAGAAAGACTTACAACTTGATACGAAAAATATCAAGGCAAAACTTAGAGCAAAAAGGGAAGGCAACTGCTATATTCTTGATATTAGTAAAAGGGATTCTGAAAATTGTTTTTTTGAGTAATGCCAATGAAAGTTGGTTATGTCATAGGAGGCTAGTCATGTCAACATGCACCAACTAGGAAAGTTAATTAAAAAGGATTTAGTAATTGGATTACCCAAAGTAAATTTCAAAAATGATTTAATTTGTGAGGCATGTCAAAAGGTTAAACAAACTAAATCTTCTTTCAAATTGAAAAATGAGATATCAACCAATAGACCACTTTAATTATTACACATGGATTTAGTTGGACTAGCAAGAGTTAAGAGTCTTGGTGGCAACCTATATTCATTGGTCATAGTTGATGATTTCTCAAGATTTATATGGACCAATTTTCTATCATCAAAGGATGAAAGCTTCAGAAAGTTTATTATTTTTGCCAAGAAAGTGAAAAATGAGAAAGGTATGTCCATTACAGGTATCAGGACAAATCATGGTGGAGAATTTGAAAATCAAGCCTTTGAAGAATATTGTGATACTAATGGCATAGATTACAATTTCTCTGCTCAAAGGACACCTCAACAAAATGGAGTCATAGAACATAAGAATAGAGTGCTCACTGAAATGGCTAGAGCAATGCTGAATGAAAAGAACATGTCTCAAGTTTTCTGGGCCGATCTAATAAGCACAACATGCTATATTTCAAATAGAACCTACATGAGAACAAAACTTGGAAAGACACCATACGAGCTATACAAAGGAAGGAAGGCAAACCTTGCTTATTTACTCTTCTTTGGTTGTAAGTGTTTCATTCATAATAATGGTAAAGATAACTTAGGAAAATTTGATTCTAGAACAAATGAAGGAATTTTCCTAGGCTATTCTAACCGAAGTAAAGCATACAGAATTTTCAATAAAAGAACATATGTTGTTGAAGAATCAATTCATGTTGTATTTGATGAATTTGAATCCTCTGACAAAACCATTGATGATGAGCAGGAAGTTGTTTTAAATCAAGAAAATGGTCAATCTATTTCTAAATCTCTTATTCCAGAAGTTGATCAAACCAAGGAGGAAGATCAATCACTAGGACAACCTATAGCCTGGAAATACAATAGAAGTCATCCCCTAGATCAAGTCATAAGAGATGTGAATGAAGGAGTCAAAACTAGAAATAGAATTTTCAATGAAGTTAGTTTTTTTCCTTTCATTTCTGAGATTGAACCTTCTAGCATTGATGAAGCCCTATCAGACAATGATTGGGTTATAGCAATGCAAGAAGAACTAAACCAATTTGAAAGAAATCAAGTTTGGGATTTGGTACCCCGACCTAAGGATCATCCGATCATTGACACTAAATGGGCATTCAAGAACAAACTTGATGAATCCGTAATTATTGTCAAAAACAAGGCAAGATTGGTGGCCAAAGGCTATAATCAGGAAGAAGGAATTGATTATGAGGAAACGTATGCTCCAATGGCTAGATTGGAAGCTATAAGAGTACTCTTAGCCTTTGCATGCATCAAGGGATTCAAACTTTATCAAATGGATGTAAAGAGTGCATTTCCAAATGGCTACATCAAGGAAGAAGTGTATGTAGATCAACCTCCAGGTTTTGAAGATGTAACCAAACCTGACCATGTTTTTAAACTAAAAAAGGCTTTATACGGTTTAAAACAAGCTCCTAAAGCATGGTACAAAAGGATCAATAAATTTCTCATTGATCAAGGTTTTGTACAAGGAAAAGTTGATACAATACTTTTTACAAAATGAAAACGAGATGATATTTTAATTGTGCAAATATATGTTGATGATATAGTTTTCAATGTTACTAACGAAACCTTGTGTAAGGAATTTTCTGAGATAATGCAGGGGGAGTTTGAGATGTCAATGATAGGAGAATTGAACTTCTTTCTCAGTTTACAAATCAAACAAAGAAAGAATGGAATTTTCATATCTCAAATGAAGTATCTAAAAGAGCTATTAAAGAAGTATAAATTGGATGAAGCAAATGGAATGGACATACCCATGAGCTCAACCATATTGCTTGATGCGGATGTCAAGGGAAAAGATTACAACACCACAAAACATAGAGGAATGATTGGATCATTACTCTATCTCACTGCAAGCAGGCCTGATATTCAATTCAGTGTGGGTATGTGTGCAAGATATCAATCAGCACCAAAAGAGTCACATGCTGAAACTCTCAAATGTATATTCCGATATCTTGCTGACACGGCAGAATTGGGTCTCTGGTATCCCAAAGGAAGAAGTGAATATCTAGTTGCATACTTAGACTCTAATCATGGAGGATACAAGACTGACAGAAAGAGTACTAGTAGACAAGGCCAGTTTCTTAGAGGCTTACTTGTGTCATAGTTTAGTAAGAAACAAACTATAGTGTCTCTTTCATCAATGGAAGCTGAGTATGTTGCAGCATCAAGCTATTATGCACAAGTAATATGGCTAAAGCAACAACTCCAGGATCTTGGTATTTATTTTGAAGAGATACCAATATACTGTGACAACACTAGCATGATAAGCTTGGCAAAGAATCTTATTCAACATTCCAGAGCCAAGAATATTGATGTTAGACATCACTTCATCAGAGATCATGTCCAAAAGAAAGATGTCAAAGTGATATTCATTCCAAGTCATCTTCAACTAGCTTATATCTTCACAAAACCTCTTGCAAAAGATCAATATTTGTATATTAGAAGAGAATTGGGAATGGTAAATCCCAATGAATTGTAAGTTATTTAGTGTTTACAAAATGTTAGATGATGTTATTCATTGATGTTTTGATTGTTACTAACTTAAGCATTGGAGTTTCTAGCAATTTGTTTTGTAGGATCATGATATTCTGTTTTGGAGTATGAAAAATAGAGGTTAACAGAGGATAACATTATTGGAGGGACAACTTCAAGTAAAGAGTATTACTGGAGTGACACCTTGAAGTAATGGATGAATTACTCGAGTAGCCACTCGAGTAATGAACTTGGAAATGTGCTAGTGAAGCATTAATTTCAAATGACACGACATAATGGTTGGAAATGAACAGTCAGAAGGTAAAAAGATAGATTACCCGAGGGAGGCCTCGAGTGAACTTCAACATCACTCGAGTAAGGCCTCGAGTGAACCTGCGTACAGATCTCAAATTTGCAGAGTTTTAGCTCAAATTTGTCCTAAAGAGCCGTCAAATAATCGAGGGAATATACATGGATAATTACAATATTATTCATACCAGTTACGCGATTGAATTCAATGCATTTTAAAATTTCTCGTATGATCACTCGAGTAGCTACTCAAATGAAGCTGATAATTACTCAACTAAGCCCTCGAGTGATGTTGGGATTTAAGGTTATTTCAGTTGATACTCGGTCATTTCTCACAAAATCGCCTCGAGTGATTCTCCTGGTGCTCTCACAAAAACTTTTCACAATCATTTTTCCTCTTCATAACGGTCAAAATCCATTGATTTTTACTTACAAAAACTTCTCATATTTCACTAAATCCTCTACTCTACATCCGCGACTCATGGTCCCTGTTTTACAGAAATCCTAGTTTCTCTTAAATCAAAATGGTGAGGACTAAATCTTCTAATCTTAGCACTCCTTCTAAGTCCTCTGAACCATATCAACCCTCTGATTCACTTTCCTCTCCTCCTATCAAGCAAATAAAAATCTCTTCTAAACCTAAAGCCAAAGTTGAACCACAACCTAAGCCTAAGGTAAAAAGGGTTGTCATTAAGGAGCCCATTGCCACAAGAGCTCAATCCAAGAAGAGTTCACCTCCTGGAAGAGGCAAAGCAACAAAAGAGACATCTTCTGCTCCTTCCGATTCATTCAACACAACCACATTTTCACTAAAACCTCTAAAAATGCCCAAGATTGATGAGAAGCTTACCAAAGTCATGGTAGGCATACTTGAAGAAGCTTTTCAATCTAAGGAAGCAAAGAAAGGGCAATCTTCAAGGCAACCAGAAGAGAGGGATAAAGAAATCACATTTTCTCCAAAAGGATTTAATATGAGCAAGCTTGAGGAATCTTAGAAGTATCTGAGTCACTTTGCAAGAAGAAATGTGTACAAGATGCACTACATTGACTACAAGGTTCTTCAAGAGGTATTGAAATTTGACCTGAGTCCCTATCTTGATTCCTATATGCCTTGGCTATCTATTAAACTCCCATTTTGCACCAAAGTCATGAGGCATTTTTACTATAACCTTGAACCTATAAATGATCCTATTAGGAAGTCTGTGGAAGAAGAAATGACTTCTAATATTAGAGGACAGAGAATTCTAATCTCACCATCCAGAATCAATACCTAGTTAGGAATAGAGAACCCTCCTGATGATGATTATCCTAATTATGATTCAAACTAGTTGTTTTCTATCCTAAGACCTGGTAAGGTAGTGGGACCCCTCAATTTCAATCCAAGTGATATGAGTGATTTTCATCGAGTCCTATGATATATCTATTCTAGAGCTATGGTGAACAAATCCAATAACTTCACTCATTTTATTAAGAGGAACTTCAGAAAATCCACCTCATTGATCCTCAAAGAACCAAAGGACTTGGGAGAATATAACTTTGCTAAGATCAAGAGGTATAGGTATGAAGGAAAACCTACTACTCTAATGCCTTACCCTCAACTTATTTCCTTGTTCCTTAAGAAGAATAAAATTTGGTACTTGAAGAGTAAGGAGCCGATTGAGAGGACAACACCGGTTGGGAGGAATCAAATTGGAAAGTTGAACATTGAGATTCCTCTGAAGACTCCTCTAGAAGCAAGTCCCAAAAAGAAGAAGAAAACTGACACTGTAATTAGTCGAATGGATGGCACACAGTCTTCTACTCCAGCCAACACATCTTCTCCATCTTTCTTTGGTGCTACAATGCAAACATTCATGGAGAACATTCTGAAGAGTTTTCATATCGACATTGCAAATAATAATGCTGAGTTGGTAACTTATATGAATGAGAAGATGGGGCAACTTGTGGAGAGGATGGATAAGAGGCATGAAGAGTTGTTAGCTAAACAACATGCCCAGGGTAAGCTTCTGAGATCCATTGATGCCAGACTTAATGTTATGGCATCTGGCTCCCCTATTCCTAGTCCTTCTGTTATTCTTGAGCCCATACCTGTCTCTGAATCTGGACCCTCTATACCTATTGAGCATAAACCCTCTGAGATTGGACCCAGTAATATCTTATTCTCTATGCCTGACCCTGACACATCCGAGCCAATCTATATCACCTCAGCCTGTTCAACCAGAGCCCATATCTACTCCCATTGCCTCACCTATACACACTGAGGAGGGCTTGTGTCTACATCGGTTGCTACAGAGGAAGTAGAAATTACTTCTCTAGTTCCTTACCCTTCATCTTCAGTGAATCGTCCAGAGGATCTTCAGACACCCCCAGTAAACCTTCCTGACTCTGAACCATCATCTTCAGATCCTTCAAGTTCAGATGGTTCATATGAATTATTGGCATTTCCTATCACTCCTATCACAGCAGCCAAGCCACCTACTCCTCCTCATGATTAACTCCATCTTTGTGCTAAAGATAAAAAGGGGGAGAAGAGCCCTGAGTGATTTTGTGATTAATAGTTGAGTAAAAGGATAGGTGATATATGGGTGTATGGGGCTTTATGGCGCTTTTTAATTTTGAATTCTAAGTTTAATTATGTAATGAATTCTTCTTTATGAAATTTGTTTCCTTATGCTATTAAAGTTAAAATTCATTAAAGTTATATTGCTTTGTGGGACTAATGAGTTTTGATTATGTATGCAAGGTGAACAAGTAAATAAGAACAAAAACTTCGAAAAGATCTTTAATAAGCTATTTCAAAAGAGCTTTCAAGTTTAAATTGAACAAAAGATTTTATATGAAAAGTATTTAAGAAGCATATGTTTGAAAACTCAATTACAAAAACTTTGTTCAAAATCACTAAGTTTTGTCATCATCAAAAAAGGGGAGAATGTTAGATCCCATATATTTTGATGATAACAAAGAAGACCAATGATATAAGAGGATAAAATAACAAATGAATTTGAATAATGTAAATAAATGACAGACAAAGCATTACTTGAAGTAAACACTGGAGTAATGAAAAAATCTGAGAGGAAGAGCAAAGGAAGACCATTACTGGCAGTAGTCTATGTTTACTCGAGTAAGGAACACTGTTACTCAAGTGTGCACTGAAGTAATGTTGAAAGAAAATGTTTTAGTAGGCATTGCCAAAATTTGGAAGAAGTTACTCGAGTAGCCACTCGAGTAATCTGCAATGTTATATGAACCATTACTCGAGTAGCCACTCAAGTAACATATGAGAAAAGGCATTACTCGAGTAGCCACTCAAGTAACCAGGTCAAAAATCTTCCAGTAGCTCTCGGCCAAGAAATACAACACTTTACTCGAGTAGCCACTTGAGTAACCATGTTAGAAAAAGGAATTACTCAAGGGAGCACTCCAATAATCTACAAACTTATTTGAACCATTACTCGAGGGATCACTTGAGTAATCAGGTAAATAAAGAACAAATACTCTCGGTCAAGAATTTGATGCAATTACTAAAGTGAGTAATCGAGTAATCTGCAAAGTTATTTGGAATTTACTTAAGGGGTCACCCAAGTAAGATTTGAAGAAAAGACATGGCCACTCGAGTAACCACTCGAGTAATAGACTTACTGGAGGAAGCACTCGAGTAATGTGTGAAGAGAAGACATGACCACTCGAGTAATCAGGTATTTCTAAGGTTTGTGATGTATCTTACTCCATGTCTTACCCGAGTAATATCTTGTGAAAAATGTTGAATTACTCACTGCCATATTTTGGATAGGTTTACTCGAGGGACTACTCGAGTAACAAGCATGATCACTCGAGTAGCCACTCGTGTAACAAAGTCCAGAAATAATGTTTTTAATTGAATGATTATTAATTTATTATCTATATGATTAACTCTTCATTGCACTAGTATTCTAAGTACATTTACAGAGAAACAATGAAAAGATCATGTCAGAAGTGAAGAGTCAAATAAGAGTCTGAACGTTCACCTACTGCTACCTACCACAAATGGATACTTTTCAAATTCGAAGAATAGTCAACCGTTGCTGCGCGACTCTAACGGACATGTTTGAATTGCTTCCAATGGATACCATCAATCATCTATATATATAGAGCATTCAAAGAGTGTAAAACAACAACTGAGAACAAGCAATCGTACATCGATCAACATACTCTTTATGCTTTGTTTTCTTATAATTATTCATTGTACTTCAGTGATTATATATTTGCTCTGTGAGAGATTTTTTCATTACAAACTTAATATTTGTTATTGAGACAACTTAAGGTTGTGGAACCTTGAGTTGGGGATTTGATTGCAACGTGTAAGGGGGAGCGAGTGTCCAGGTGAAGGAACTTGCTGTGTACTGAGGTACGAAGAACCCACTGAATCTTGGAGAATATAGTGAAACTCTCAAAGACGCACTGAGGACAAACTTAGGTCAAAGTGGTTGTGGCTGAACCACTATAACTCCCAGTATACACTTCGGTGATATTTCTCTTTGCTCTCAACTGCTTTAAATATTCTGTAAATTTACTTATACGCAACAAAATTTTCTGGTATCACCCAATTCACCCCCCCTTTTGGGTGAAATGCTTGCACTAACACTACATACCAAACCCACTTGCATTTGAAAATGGGAAATCTAATTTTAACATAGTAAACCACCCAAATCTCTTTAATAACCCTATAATAAGGTATGACAGACAATTTAGGGTTCTTATCTTTCGAACTAGAGAAATGAATAGATTCAACCACTAACACAACATCACTGTTCTGGACGGAGCTCTTATCATCTAGGTACTTCATGTAAAAGGTATAACCATTGATCACAAATAAAGTCCAACTTATGATATGAACCTTAGGACCACATGCCAACCAACTTATTGTATCAAAAACACATTCTTTTCCGTCAACCTGTTGTTTAAACCAATGCGTGAAAGTTCTGTTATGCTCCCTAATTAACCTTTGTTTAGTCATTCGACTATTTTGTTTTCGTACAATTTCTTTATGAGCATTCATGTAATATTGAACTTCATCAAAATTATTCAAGATGTACAAATAGATTTATTGCAATTCATCAGGATCCACACTCTTTACTGTTGCCCTGTATCTACCCCTTTCTTGATCATGACATTTAGGAAGCCCAATATGTCCTACATTTGACAAATAATGTAGACAAAATTCCATAACTTCTTCAGAAGCATATTTCTGAACAATAGATGCTTCAGGCCCGTTAGGGTTCTTTACATACCCTTTTAGGATTTTTATAATTCTTTAAATTGTGTACATCCATCAAAAATATATAGGGCCACACAACTTTATCTCTCTGACTAGATGAACAATTAGATGTACCATGATATCAAAAAAAGAAGGAAGAAAAAGCTTCTCAAGCTAGCACAAGATCATATATCCTTCATTTTCTAATTCATCC
This sequence comes from Inga laurina, assembly GCA_963855925.1. Taxonomy (NCBI): domain Eukaryota; kingdom Viridiplantae; phylum Streptophyta; class Magnoliopsida; order Fabales; family Fabaceae; genus Inga; species Inga laurina. The sequence continues at coordinate 61,505,303 of OY979708.1, forward strand.
AATCTTTCTATGTCAATGACTTTACTATAAATAACATTGAAGAAGAAATAAAGTCTAGTTAATATGTGTTGAAGATCATATTCGATAATGCCTTGAATAGCAATTGGGAGTAGTTGTTGCATTAAGACATGACAATCATGAAACTTTAGCCCTATTAACTTCAAGTCTTTCATCGACACAAGCTTTTTAAAATTTAAAGAATACCGTTAGGGAACTTTGGTGCTATCTAAACACTCACAAAAACTTATTTTCATATCCTTAGACAATGTATGAGTAGTTACTGGAGGACAAAAGGTTCTCTTACCATATGGCCTTGGATGTAAGTCTTCTCGTATTCTCATTTCTTGCAAATCTGATCTTACCTTCATGTTATCCTTAGAACTACCTTATATGTTAAGTAGTGTCCCAACAATACTATCACATACGTTTTTCTCTACATGCATGAAATCAATACAATGCCTCACATTAAGATTGTGCCAATATGGAAGACTGGAGAAGACATACCTCTTTTTCCATATATTTTGCTCATTTCTACTTTTTATAGTCTTACCAAAGGTTATATTGATAATTTTCACCTTTTCATAAACCTTCTCCCTGGGCAGTGCCTCTGGAGCATCTTCAAACTCTTGGCCACCAAAAACATTTTCTTTAAACTATGATATAGGTAGCCCCGTCTTAGAAATCTCCTATGGCCAAGATTAACGGTCTTTCTTTTATGTTGAAGTTGATGGTAGCATGTACCTTTTTCACAAATCAGACATGCTTTGTGGCCTTTAATGCTATATCCTGACAAGTTTCCTTATGCAGGGAAGTCATTCATAGTACAAAAGATCATGGCTCGCATTTTAAAAATCTCCTTCTTGTTCACATAAAAAACATTGACACCTTCATCCCACAACTCTTTCAAGTCTACGATTAAGGGTTCTAGGTAAACATATATGTCATTTCTGGGTTGTTTTGGTCCCAAAATCAATATACCCAACATAATGTACTTTCGTTTCATACATAACAAAGGAGATAAGTTGTAAATAACCAAAGGAACATGACATAAACTATGTATACTGCTTAGACTACCATAAGGATTCATACCATCCGTGCTAAGCCCAAGCCTAAGGTTCCTAGGTTCTTCACCAAAGGTAGGAAATAATTCATCAATTTTCTTCCATTGAGAAGAATCAACTGGATGTTGAAGATTTCCAATAGAAATCCTCTCATCTATATGCCATGCTCAAATTTTTTGCATCATTTTCATTAGCAAACAATCGTTTGAACCTCAGTATGATTGGAAGATACCACAACACTTTTGCAAGGGCCTTATTTGATTTGTACCTTGGGGTTTCACACATCGGATAATGCTGCTTCTCTTCATGCTCTTTTCTATACAATATGCAATCATTAAGACATGCATGGATCATTTTATACTTCATCCTTAATGAATAGAGTATTTTCTTAGCATTATAGTATGATAAGGCATCACATTATCATCTGGAAGCAAGTTCTTAAAGGCCTTAAACATTTCTGAAAAACTCTTGTCGCTTCATCTATGAAGTGGTTTCAAGCTTTCTAATTTCAATACTGCTTTCAACAATTGGTATTATTCACACCTCGGGTATAGCGGCGTCTTAGCATCACTGCACATATTATCATATGCATGTGATTCTTCAAAAGCCTCTTCTCCTAAATCAAGAATAATATCCTCTATCTAATCATCTATATTCATTTTATTATCATCACAGGTCACTCCCCCTGTTGAGATGCACTTGGCATTTCTAATTGTTCACCATGCCATACCCATACTATATACATCTTACAAAACCCTTCACAAATTAAATGTGTATATATATCTACAGCACTTAGTCACTTCTCATTCAAACATTCTACACAAGGGCAATAAAATATCCCACTATTATCATCAACATTTCTTCTTGCAAAGTCTAAAAACTCCCTCACCCTATTAGCATATTCAACACTCATCATTTTAGCTTTTATCCAACTATGATCCATATATTCCAACACCTTTTTCTTTTTGTTTTCTACTTTTTCCCCTGGAAAAGGTAGGAGTATGTTGAGAGCATGCAATCATTACATCCAAGTACCTAGTTTAACTACTACATAATGAACAAGTAGAAGAGAGTGGAGAGCTAGAGATAGAGGAAGAGTAATCTGAATAGTACAAGTCTTATTAACAAAATATGATTATGTGTTTTGGTAAGAAACTTATGTTTTAAAGGTATAAACATTGATTCAATTTATTACCAAATGCATTCCACAAAGTTCAGAGATGGTTGCTATGCATTCAAGTGAGAATTCATTTTGCACTCGAGTTTAGGAATTAGTGTTAGCCTGAAAGTGTTTTATAGAGAGCAACTGATTCAAAGAATTGGCAGCAATACTCAAGTGAGAGATGTTGCACTCGAGTGATAACCATATTTGCACTTGGGTATGAAGACACACTTGTGGAAGTTTTTGACTATGAGTAAGGTTAGAGACAGAAATGGTAGTTGCACTCAAGCACAAGCTTACACTCAAGTAACCTCTTAAGATCACTCGAGTCCAGCAAGTGAGGTACAAAAAGTGTTTGTCCGAGAGCAAGAAAGAACCTGAAAGTAGGAAGTGACTCGAGTGAGGACATTGGCACTCGAGTGAGGAACCCAACACTCGCGAGTGAGAAAACTCACTTCCTCAAATATTGCTGCAAGTGTAGAGTAAAAGGTTGTCTAGATGCAAGGATATGTTGATACACTCGAGTAGGGACCTTATGCTTGAGTGAGGGCAAAGAGAAAATACAGAAAACTTAGCATTTGCAACATAGAAACTAAATTCAAAATCAAATTTAGAGCAACTTAGTTGTTGGGCTCATCATTTTTGACAACAAAGAGAATTAAACAAATGAAACAAGCATATTCTTATATGATTTCACCCAACAAGTAGACCTTCAATTCATCCCATAAATTAACTCTCAACCAATTAAATTGTAACTATCCCAGATAGTGCTTCAATGCAGCAAAAATAACGAATGTAATTATAAGCTAAAGAAGAACAGAAATTTAAGCAAACTTATCTTCTTAGGGCAAGTTCAAATTTAGGGAAGTTCACATGTTGGGAGAGTGGAGATACAAAACCACAATGCCCCCACATTTCCAAAAGAAATACCTAGAAGAGAATTAGGGCTTCAACAAGTTTAGAATCCAAATTTTACAGACCAACGATGCATAAAAATAAGAAAAGAGTATGTTAAGCATCTTCAAACCTCGACACTCAATGAAAAGACAGAGAACCAGTACGCCCTAACGAAGAGCAATAGGGATGCTAGCTCTGAGATCCCATTATCATGATAGAAGTGCAAAACCAATAAGGTGACACACTAATTCCACTCTTGTAATGACTAATTTGGAGGTGCCAGCGGTTCTCAACTATTTTCTGCTCAGTCTAAAAATATTTCAAAATGGAAAAGATGGTACGGAGATCAGGCATTTAGCATAGATCTTTAAGACTGGTTATAAAAATAACGGGTCTTAAAACATTTTTAAGACCGGTAATTCCAATAACCGGTCTTAAAAATTTTTATTTTAGACCAATTATTTCTAAAATATGTTTCTTTTAGACCAGTTATATGAGCACCCGGTCTAAAAACTTATTCATTACTTTTTTTTCCTCGATGAACCTTTTAAATCGGTTTATAATCAAACCAGGTCTAACAGGTTTACTATTTCACACCAGTTGTCAAGAACAACTGATCTAAAAAGTATCAAACAATTTTTTTAATTACCTTTGTTCTAGAAAATATATTAGACCTGTTATAGGTAGAAACGGTCTATAAAATATATTTCATATATACATTTTTTAATTATTTAATCTTTTTTGACCGGTTAGTTATAAAACTTGTCTAAATAATCTTTTTTAGACCTTATATTACTTGAACCGGTCTCAATTTGTTCATAATTACAAAAATTCCACCGGTTATTTCTTTTAAACCTTATACGCCTATAACCTATCTAAATGTGTAGGTCTAAAACACCTTTTTTATACTAGTGTCATTTAATTATATCAAAAACACATTCTTCTCCTTCAACCTTTTGTTTGAACTAATGAGCAAAAGTTTTGTTATGCTCCCTAATTAATCTTTGTTCAGTCATTCAACTATTTTGGTTCCTTACAATTTCTTTATGATCAATAATGTAATATTGAATTTCATCAACATTATTCAAGATGTACAAGTGGACTTGTTGCAATTCATCAAGATCCACACTTTTTACTATAGCCCTATGTTTACCCCCTTATTCATCATGATATTTAGGAAGCCCAGTATGTCTTACATTTAACAAATATTGGTGACAAAATTCTATGGCTTCTTCATAAACATATTTCTAAACAATAGATGCTTTAGGTCGATTTACAGTCTCCACATACCTTTTTAGAATTTTCATAGTTATTTCAATTGGGTATATGCATTATAAACAGATCAGGCCACACAACTTTATCTCCCTCACTAGATGAACAATTAGATGTACCATTATGTCAAAAAAGAAGGAATAAAAAACTTCTCAAGTTGGCACAAGATCATATATCCTTCATTCTCCAATTCATCCAATCTTTCTGTCTCAATACTTTACTACAAATAGCATTGAAGAAGAAACAAAGTCTAGTCAAAATGTCTTGAAGATCATATTCGACAATGCCTCGAATAGCTACAGTGAATAGTTGTTGCATTAAGACATAACAATCATGAGACTTTAGGCCTACTAATTTCAAGTATTTCATGGACACAAGCTTCTTAAAATTTGAAAAATACCCTAAAGGAAAGTTGATGCCATGTAAACACTCACAAAAACTTCTTTTCTCATCCTTAGACAAAGTATAAGAAGCTGGAGGACAAAATGTTCTCTTACTATTATGGCCTTGCATGTAAGTTTTCTCGTAATCTCATTTTTTGCAAATCTAACCTTGCCTTAACACCATCCTTAAAACTACCTTATATGTTGAATAGTGTCCCAACAATACTATCACATACATTTTTCTGCACATGCATGAAATCAATACAGTGTCTCAAAATAGGATTGCACCAATATGGAAGATCCTCTTTTTCCATATATTCTTTTCATTTAAACTCTTTGTAGTCTTACTAAAGATAACATTAAAATTTTTTACCTTTCATAAACTTGCTCCCTAGTCAATGCCTCCAGAGCATCTTCAAACTCTTGGCCACCGAAAAAAGTTTTCTTTAATCTACGATATTGGTTGCCCAATCTAACAAATCTCCTATGACCAAGATAAACCATCCTTCTTCCATGTTGAAACTGATGGTAGCATGTGCCTTCTTCACAAATCGGGCATGCTTTATGGCCTTTAACACTATATCCTGACAAGTTTTCATATGCAGTGAAGTCATTTATAGTACAAAAGATCATGGCTTATATTTCAAAAATCTCCTTCTTGTTCGCATCAAAAATTCAACACTTTTGTCCCACTGATTAAGGATGTAATACCCCAAATTTTGAGACTTGAGGCTAGAGAATAAGCCTGAAATAAGTGGATTGCTAAGCCCCGATTTAGAAAGATCCCAAATTATGATTAAGGGACGATGACTCCAAAAACAGATGTGATTAGTGATAAATGGACCCTTTTGGAGATTATGATGTGAACTGTGATGCGTATGTGTTGTGAGCAGTGCCAAAACCCAATATTTAAGTTCAATTATGGATTAATATCTAAATTGACTTTAAATAGAGGGAGGGCACATATTTTGGCTAAATGAAAAAGTATGATGTGTTTAGTGGTGATTCAGGAGGAATTGTCATAATCAAGAGTAAAATAGTAAAGTTACCGACCAATTGGTCAGTTACCGAAGAGGAAACTCATTGGTAACTTGAAGATCAATGGTTGGGTTGATTTGTTGTGAGATTGAGTGGGTGGAATCCCATGTGTGTGAGTTCATGTAAGTTCATTGGAATTGGTTTGGAACTTTGGAAAGTAAAGAATTGCAATGTGAGTTTGAATTGTGACTTGTGTTGACATGTGGTGATTATTGGTGAAACATGTCAATGGAATGTGAATTTGATTGATTTGGTGTTTCCAATGGATTCCTTGTGAAAATTTATGCGGGAATGATGTTTGGTATGAAAATGGGACCATTGGAAGCAAAGATGCAAAATCTGAAATTTTGTCCAGTGAAACTCTGTTATGGGCAATCTGTTTGTATTGATGTTTTAAGTGGGAAAATGGTCTCTAAAAATTCTGAAACTTTCCATTCTTAAATTTCACATTCCAAGCTTCAAAATGGACATATAATTTGTGTCATTTCATTTTGTGAACTAGGAGTTATGGTTTTCCAAATTTTGATAGTAAAACTGGGTGCAAATATGGAACAGTAAGGGAATTTCGTGTAATTATTGAATTTTGTGGTGCTTTCTGGTAATGGCAAATATTTTTCCTATGAAGAGGACTTAAATATATTTCAATGGGCTTTAGGATCACCTCATTTCAATTTTTGCTAGAATTAGTTATGATATTTCAAAGTTTGTGCAGAAATCTCCCAAAAATCCGAAAATTGAGAATTATGACATCATCATGTTACATTGATGACATAAGCATGGGATATGTTATTAAACGTTTTTTCCTTCTTCCACCTCATTTCTGATGCTGAGAACAGTTGAAGAGAGAGAGATGTTTGAGATCTTTAGAGAGAGAAAGAGGAAGAAATCTCGCAAGGTAAGCTGATTTCTCAGACGATCTAGCTCCTAATGCTTATAACTCTAATCCTAAGCTACTCCTTTATGTTCTTTAAGGTTTGGAAGCTCCTCCTTTGGTGTTAAAACAGCTAGGGTTTCAGCCAAGACAAGGAAAAGCTAGTGGGGGCCTGAGGTAACTTCCAAACTCTTGTATATTGACTGTTCTGGTTGTTGTGGACAATTTAATCGGTGAAATTTTAATTTGCCGGATTGTCATTGGTTTCAAAAATGGAAAATGGGTATGTGGGGTTGTTGTGCTACCCAAATTGGTACTAAATGGTAGTTGTAACCTAATGGAATAGTTAATAAAGTGGTTAGGAGTAGAAAGAAACGTGTTTACGGAGCCAAAACCGAAAAACCCCAATTTTCCCCGGGTAATTGAGAATTTCGGCCAAGGCTAGTTTGGAGAGGTTAGAGATGGATTTTCAATGATTTGATGATTCCATTGAGTTCAGGAGTGAAAATTAGGTGGTGTTACAGTTGGTCACTTTTTCAGAAAAGGCCAAAAAAGCATAATTACAAAAATGCCCCTAAAACCCTTAAAGTAGGGCTGCCAAGGGTAAATTTGTAAATTGACATTGAATTTGATAATTCTGAGTCCAAAAATGGATTCCTTGGGCAAAAATACGTCAGAATAGCCCATTTTAAAATTTCATGAAAAGTACAGTGGGACTGGGTACGGCGAGGCCGGGCCGGGTCCCCAGGGGTATTTTAGTAAATTTTCAATATAGCCTTATATAACCCCCCCAGAAACACTATGGAAGTGTCTAAATAGCACATTTGACATTGTAGGATCAAATGTGAAGCTTCGAGTTGCTGGCACGCAAATCGAGGAGAAAAGACTAGAGGTAGGGGACTTACCTTACTTGCATGTATTTGATATCTTTGCTTGTGTAGTGATGTATGTGATTGCTTTACTTGACGGTGTAGAGCATATTTGAATAAATGAAGCTCTGCTTCTGTTTTGCTGTGGCCATAGTTTTGTTACATGAAGCATTAAGCATGCAGAAATGTCATTATGGGGCATGTATCTAGATAAAGTTAACATGTCATACACATAGCATCTATCATGCATGCATTATGGTATCTGTTTCCTATTGAGATTCTCTTGAATCTCACCCTCCCCTACCAACAATTTAGACAAGGCAAGTGGCTTGTAAAGGGAGCAGCTAAGACTCCTTCGAGATGAGAGTTGGTAGTTGGTTATCAATGAGTTGTGAAGACTGTATATGATTCGGTTGAATATATGGTTATGAATTTGAGATGAGATTGTATAATCCCCATTTGAAGAATTGTAATGGGCAATTGTGCCCTGTGTATCTTTAGCGAAGGTATGTACCCAAGATTGCCAGGATGATTATGCTGTGCACTCTAATATTTATATGAATGTGATTTATCTTCGCGTAGTAATTGTATTTGAAATGTGAATATGAGACCAAGTTTATAAATAATTTCAAAAAGTATTTTTGAAAACCCCGTCATGTGATGGGTTAGTAAATGTTATTTGTTTATTATTGGTCTCCATTTCATTTTAATCGCGTATTTTGGATATAATTACGGAGGGGGTTACATTTTTGGTATCAAAGACTGTAGTTCTTGGCAAAGATGGGAATTTGCTAGGATAGTGGCAGTAGTTGCTGCCTTAAGTCATAAGAGATGACTTTGTTTGTTGTGGTATACACATTAAGGTCCATGTTGTTTCTGGATATTCAAGATTTATGGACTATGTGTGTACATTATTTTGTTATTCTGTAGTGAAGAATCATTGTAGAATCAAAAGATATAGTGGTTCGCCTGAGAATTGATGTGTAGACCTAGAGGTGGAAGAAAATGATTTCCCAGGAATGTGATATTGAGTTTCTAGGTGTTATGTCCAACCTAGATATTGGGAACAATTCTGGAGCAGTGTGGACATTTCTTAAATTCTGTATGTGTGGTGATTTCTGTTAATGGTCCATATTTTTCTAGTAAAGAGGATGTAAATAGCTTTCAATGGGCTTTAGGATCATCTCATTTCAATTTTTCTACAATTAGTTATCATTTTTCGAAGTTCAGCTAAGAAACAAAATTTTCCTGGCTGCAACCAGAAACCTTTTGTGCTGTTTCTGGCCGCAGCAGCAGAAAATTCTTGGTTGTAGCCAGAAACCTTCTGGGCTATTTTTAGCTGCAGCCAAAGGTTTCTTGGCTGCAGCCAACCCCTATTTTCAGCACCTTGTGATTTTGAAAAATGGTTTCCAACCTAGTACTTCCCAATCCTTTTAGGCGATTGTTAGAGACTTTCATAGCTACTTAAGGGACTTTAATGATAACCAAAACTAAGTGTTTTGAAGTCGATTGAGTATTGAAATAAGTGATTACACATCGTCCTTAATTATGACTATAGGATTTGATATTTGCCTGGAACGTAGAAGGCCTACGCCTGAACAAGGACAGAAAGAACAAGGTAGTGACACTTTATCCTATATCATGTTTAATGCATTATTCGTACGTATTTATCATTGAATGATGCTGATTGGGTCCGTGGCAAATAGCCCGACCTTTAATGTTGTTGATTGGGTTTGTGGCGGTTAGCCCAACCTTGAATATTGCCAATTGGGTCTGTGGCAAGTAGCCCGTCTTTGAATGCTGTGTAGCTGAATTGTGATATATACTTACATGCTTTGTTTAATTATACATCATATACGTAAACTGTTGCTACTGGGATTATTTTAAATCTCACTCTTTCCAAATAACATTTTTAGATAGGGCAAGTAGATCGAGGGCAAGAAAGTGGATAAGGTCAATTAGGACTGCCAGTGGTAGTCTTAGCTAGATACGTTTGGTTTTTGGAATTGGTTATCATTTTAGATGAATGTATATATTGAATTGACCATAGAATTGTAATTTTTGTGTAATCCCTGATATGGGAAACTGAGATGGGCAATGATGCCCTGTACAAACTCTTGGATTAATGTTATTATCCTGGGTGAATGTCAGGAATTTTGCTGATACTCTGATATTATATATGTGACAAACGAACAGACCTATTGATTTTATAAATGAGTGAATGGAGACCTATTTGTACAAGTGTTGTAAAAAGTTTTTAATTATTCCGGATCTCTTATTCAATTATAAAACATGTTTAAATACTAATCCTAGCCTTGATTATGACAGGGGTTACATATAATTCATTCAATAAAAATGCCCTTAATTAAAATTTGACCTTAATCATGCAATAATGTCTCAGAAAATGCATTAAAAATCCCAGTTTAGTCATGAAAAATCCTATAAAAATATGGTTCAATCACCCACAATTATTTCAAGTCTTCAATCAAGGTTTTAGGTAAGCATTTATGTCATTTTCGGGTTGTTTTGGTCTTAAAATCAATATAGACAACATAATATACTTTCATTTCATGCATAACAGAGGAGATAAGTTATAAATAACCAAAAGAACAAGCCATGAACTATGGATACCCCTTAAGCTACCATAAGGATTCATGCTATCCATGTTAAGCCTAAGCCTAAGATTCTAAGGTTCTTCACTGAAGCTAGGGAATAATTTATCAATTTTCTTCCATGAGAAGAATTAGTCAGATGTCAAAACTTTCTATCAAAAATCCTTTCATCCCTATGCCATCTTAAAATTTTTACATCATTTTCATTAGCAAACAAGTGCTTGAACCTTGGTATGATTGAAAGATACCACAACACTTTTGTAGGGGCCTTATTTGATTTGTACCTCAAGGTTTCACATATCAAACATGGCTGCTTCTCTTCACGTTCTTTTCTATACAATATGAAATCATTAGGCATGCATGGATCTTTTTATGCTTTATCCCTAGGGAACACTGTATTTTCTTAGCATTATAGTATCGACAAGGCAATACAATATCATATGGAAGTATGTCCTTAAAAGTATCAAGTGTTTCTGAAAAACTCTTGTTGCTCAATCCATGACGTGCTTTTAAGCTTACCAATTTCAATACTACTTTCAACAATTGGTATTTTTTTACACGACAGGTATAGCCGCTTCTTAGTATCGCTGCATATATTACCATATGCATTTGATTGCTTAAAAGCCTATTCTCTTACAGTATGAATAATATCCTCTATCCGATCATCCATTTTCATGTCATTACCATCAAAGGCCACTCCCCCTGTTGGGATGCACTTGGCATTTCTAATTCTTCACCATGTCATACCCATACTATATAACTCTTACAAAATCCTTCACAATTTAAATGTGTATATATATGTAGCAATTAGTCACTTCTCATTCAAACATTCTGCACAAGGGCAATAGAACATACCACTATCATCATCGGCATTTCTTCTAACAAAGTTTAAAAATTATCTCACCCCATTATCATATTCAAAACTTGTCTGTTTAGCTTTTATCCAACTACAATCCATATATTTCAACACCTTTTTTTCTCTTTTCTATTTTTTCCCTTGGAAAAGGCAAGAGTATGATAAGAGCATGCAATCATTACCCTCAAGTACCTAGTTTAACTAGTTCATAATGAACAAGTATATAGCAAATTTTATGCTACAATGCATTATATATAGCAAAGATAAGTTTGGTAGGCATCACTTCAATTAATTAATGGCAAAGACTAATTAAATTGCACATCAATCACTCAAAGTAAGCCTTTGAAGACTAGAAACTACACAATAAGGATCAGGTTGGTATGATGGGGTGGATTGCACGCTGGGAGAAAGGCTTTGAAGACTGTGGAAATTATACAGCAATAACCAAAAGAAAAATAAGCCTTAGTAGCAACAATAAAAAAGATGCACTTTAGCAAAAATAAAACCCAAATTCATATACAATCATGAATGATTGAAGAGAAATGATAGCACATGTCTCATGATAGTTCATATCTCATGAAACAGATGTAAAAATAATATTTCAATGTTGAGTTCAAATAAGCAATATTTTTGGCAAGAAAGGTACCAGACAATGCTGAAGATAGTACAAAACTAGTAATATCCTAACAGAATCAAAGAAAATCAAAGTTTTGAGGAGCTACACTAAGTAAAAGCAAATGGGCTATGCTTTTAGATTATAATGTATGAACAAATAAACACTACAATTTACACTTCAAAATCTTATGCTCTATTGAAAATAAATAATCATTATTGTTACATTTTAAGTGGGGATTATAATATATGAACAAGTAAGTTATTTGATTCTATCACTTCAATATGCCTACAAAGAGAGCTAAGGGGGGAGGCGGTAAAAACAAGATTAATTAAAACTTGTCAACTATAAACTAAACCCACCAAGAGAAAAGACTAGACAAAAGGAACCAAGGGATGAGACCCAAGTTTCAACCCAAGGGATGAGACCCAAGTTTCAACCACTATTCCTGCTTTCCGAAAGTTCCAATTAAACTAATGTAAGAAACTAGAATAAACCCTTTGGAACATCCAAGCAAATATGAACTAGAGTAGGTAAGCTCTAAAAGCTTAAGGTTGCTCAGCCATCAAACATTATCTTAGGATTAACTTATTGCCTACAAAACTAATATTAGCCCATTTTGGTAATTTAAGCTCAGATTGAGCAAAATAAGCCTCCTTCCCCTTCAACTAGTCAAGATAGAAACAAAAGGACCTTATTGCCCAAAAATTGCATTTTGATTTCTAACACTTCCAAATTTTCTTTCTCACTTGTACCCTACACAATTTTTCATTTTGAACTCATTAGAAGCATCAAAATAATAAAATTCCAACTCTAATATTCCAACTCTAAATCCATGCCCTGTTCAGACCAAAATGCAGTGGTTACTTAATTTAATATTTGTATATATATATTGATATATTGACAATTTCAAAGATGTCAGCATACAATATTCTACATTTATGCTCACAAGTTAAGATAATTCAAAAGGGAAAACAATGCCTGAAAACAAGCAATGGCAAAAGACAAATGTATCTCATAATTATCTAGAGTTCGAGCTTGAGGAAGAAACCAAGGGGAGGCAAGCAATGACGATGTCTGAATGCAATCCACTGTACCCCTGCATCCACATATAACATTGGTTAAGAACGGAGGAGAGATGTGGGAAGGAGGAGCTTGAGGAAGAAACTGAGGGGAGGCAAGAAATCGAGCTTGAGGAAGAAACCAATCAGAGGGAAGAAACGCTGAGCTCTACGGTAATAGATTCCACTGTACCTCTGCATCCACAGCAGTGATGATTAAGGATAAAGGAGTGATGTGGGAAGGAGGAACTGTCGTAGCACGAGGTAGGGGTGTAGAAGAAGCTTCAGTTTCAGATTTGAAGTTGAAATTAGGCGTCAGGCCATGACCGACAATCTGAAATATTATAGCAGTATTTTTAAGACTAGTTATTTGAAAAACCAGTCTTAAAAAGTCATCTTTTAGACCAGTTTTTCAAGTAAATGGCCTTAAAAACAAGGAATTTTTAATTTTTTTTTAGGGCTCTTATTAGACTAGTTCCTAAGGACAACCAGTCTAAAATGTAATAAACATATTTTTTTTAATTGCCTTTAATTCAAAAAATATATTATACCTATTATAGGTAGAACCAGTCTAGAAAATATATTACATATATTTTTTTTTAATTTTTTTTATCTTTTTAGACCGGTTCTTTAGAAAACTGGTTTAAATAATATATTTTAGATATTATATTAAGGGAACCGGTCTTAGAAGTTGTTCATAATTACAAAAATATCATCAGTCATATCTTTTAGAGCTTATCTGCTATAACTGATCTAAATGTGTCGGTCGAAAATGCCTTTTTTGTACTAGTGTAAGCCCTTTTAAGGTAGGGCTATCCAAAAAAAAACTTGAAAAGAGCAAAGGCATCGCAACATATGTGTACACAAACTTTTGTCCATAGAATTTGTGATGGTTGGATTTGCGAAACTTGTCATTATAAAAATGATACAATGAAATTGCATCATTGTCCTAATCACAAGTTTCGCAAACCCAACCATAATAAATTTTGTAGACAAAAGTTTTCATACACTAACTAATGGAAAAGAACACTTTTTTTTGTTTTCCAAGTCTTACAGGAAGGGCTTGCATGTATTTGCAGCCTCCAATTGTGTTCATCCCCAATTTTCAATTACACGGAGTTACATATTAGATCATATTATTTAACGATCTTTACATGTCTACAAAAACATAAGTGATGGCTACAAAAAAAACCACTCAACTTGGGGCTCTTCATACTCCTTTATGTAATTAAAGGGATAGATTTGTAACATGCAAATTAAATATAATCCATTGTAATGAAAATAAAGCTTTTGACTTACTCATGAATATATGGTCTATTTGGTGCTCATCCAACCTTTGTACAAATGCAATGGAGCTCATCAACATGTGTGCTATATAACAACATTACTGCATATATAATATACTACAAATGTTGATGAACTACATTGCATTTAAAGCGAGCAACAAATTAAAATAATCTTGACCTCTTTATAAACTCTTCACACACATGAATATATGGTATGTTTGGCACTCATCTAGTGTTTGTGCCATGTATGGTGGTATTGATTGACCAAAATTATCATTACTTGCTTCAAAGTCAATTTAGTACATACATATATTCACAAGCCACGTTAAACTTGAAGCATGAAGCAAATTATATTGGCTTGCCCAAACCACCACATATAAACCTTACATAAGCAAATTAAATACAAATCCCACTCAACTTGGTGCTCTTTACAGGCTTTATACTAGTTATGCTGTTGTTGTTTGAACCTTGTTTTATATGTGGTGTGTAACCCCCTTCATGATCAAGGCCGAGATTAATTCGTGAAAACATAATTAAGTTTGAATTAGATACCATGTATGATTTGGGACTTAACCAAAATCAAACTTCCCAAAATCAGGGTTTTAAAAAACTTTTACAAAACCTGTTCACAGCGGTTCATATTCACATTTCAATACATAAATAGCCTGTACAGGTTGATTTCATTCATACATATCAGAGTACAACATAAATTCCCGACATACTCAGGTTCCATTAATTAAATAAGGGTCTACAATGCATAATTGCCTATAAGGTTTCCCGTAATAAGAGGATTACACAATTACTATCTAACATATACATGTAATTCCCAACAAAATATCCAAACGATTTACATGATAACCAAATAATCAAACACACTTCAATCCAGAGCTCTACCCGCTCTTCGTTACCCGCTTTCCTTTGGATCCTTCAGCCCTGTCTAAAATTGTTTTGGGAGAGTGAAATTCTAAAGAATTCCCGTAGTAACAAATCACTCATAGTATGTACATCAATAAGGCATGAAAGCAAATCATCACACACACATAGCAACTACAACGGCAGTTACAGCGGTAAGGGCAGGTATGACTCATATCACCCTTTCGTTTGCTCACACTGTATTGTATCACAACAATTCACACAATATATTTCACCACAGCTGGGATTCATATAAAGCATTTCATACGCAAGCCATACAGGCATGATACATAACACACAGCCCACGGCTGGATTCACAACACACCACCCAATGGGTCAAATTCACAAAGATCCATATCGATTACAATGGCCAAGCTAGAGATGACCAGCGTCAATCCCTAAATAGCTCACGCTACATTGCTCATGCTATAATGGACCATGGCACATACAGTTCACAAACCTCAATGACAATTCATGCATACCAAAACATTATACACAACATGAGAGAAAAGTCACTACCTTGATCCTTTCGTGCGTGTCCTGGCGCCGATCACTCCCGAGTAGAGCAAATGTCAAATCCTATATTCATAATTAGGGATGAAGTTTCAATTCTCTATTCCAACGCTTAATGACTTCTTAACACTTAATTTGGTTATCACTATTGCTCTTTTAACAACCATTAACAACTCTATCAATAGCTCCAAAGGGTTGAAAGACTATCCCCAAAGATCCCTTTTTTGAAAGCATAAACTGATATTTTTCTACTGAGACACTCGAGTGAAGACGGCCTCACTCGAGTGATATTGTATGGATACTTGAGTGAAGGAGTCCTCACTTGAGTGATGGTACGGTCTACACTCGGGTACTAGAGAGTGAACAACAGCGAGTGAACACCCGAGAGCATAAGGAACTTTTCAAAAACTACAACACTCGAGCACACTGGACCTCACTCGAGTGATAGCCAAATGCTTCACTCAAGCACTAGAGAGTGAAGTCCAGAAAGTAAAGACTCGAGAGCTCATGAGTTTTCAAGGATCAAAAGGACTCAAGCACAGCCCATTGTAGTCGAGTGGATACCACATACCCGCGAGTGAGAAGGCATACACTTGCACCATCCCTGTGAGTGACAGCTCGAGAGGCAAGTCCTTGGTGTCAAATACACCTACACTCGAGTGATAGAAAGCTCACTCGAGTGATATGCCACCACACTCACAAGTGAGGCAACACTTGCCTTTAACTACGGAAGTGTAACAAGAATACCGAGAGCATAAAGGAAATTTGCACTACCGCACTCGAGTGGAACTCATCATCACTCTAGTGTTATTCATCCTATACTCGAGTGAACCCCAGATCACTCGAGTGATTCTATCATAAACCAGAAAATGCAGCAAAACTAACCACATCTCCTAACACTTGCCCAAATGATCCCAATGGACTCAAAACTTCTACCAAAGCTACCCCCACACAAAAACATCCAAGGAATTAAATGGAATCATCAGAATTATCCAAATCCTATTCCATTATCATGCTTTGGTTTGTCCAACATAATCATCCAAATTTCTAAAATTACTAAAATTAATCATTCAATCCCCAATCAATCCTATCTATCTATATACATTCTCAACATACCATTACTATGCCAAAAACATGCCAAAAGCCCAGTGGTCATCATTTTTGGATTAAAGGCCAAACTAAACCATTTGGCATAAAACTTAGATAGATAGATCAGTTTCACTTACCTCTTTCACTTTGCCAAAGAGATTTCTCAATTTACCAATCCCCAAAATTTTGTGTGGACACAAATCAACACCAATAGGCACACTATAAGCATCAAAATGAAGCTCTCACTCCAAGGATCAACATTAATGAAGAGAACTTGAGCAATGGAGGTCATTTGCTTACCCAAATCATAAGCTTGAACTTTCTCTTTCTTGGCCAACAATGGAGGATGAATTGGAGAGAGAAAATGAGAGAGATGGAGTGTGGAGATAATGCAAATGATGATACTCTCCATGGCTCAATGCTCCAACCGAAATTGAGGGGGAGAGAGGACAGAGAAATAATTAAAAACTCAATTTGACTTTTCCCTATTCTCCCTCCATATGTGAGCTTGCCAAGTGTCACAATGCCATTAACTCCCATAAACCAAACACCCAATTAGTCACTTAATCCCTCCATTAGCCATTTAATCACACTTCCCATTTTTCTTCTTAGCTAGTAATTAATTTTCCCTTAATCAATAACTTATGGCCAATAATTTCAATTTAAATTCACAATTATCCATAATAATTGTCATTAGCCCTTAATCAAAATTTGGGGCATTACATGGTGGTGTTAGTTGACAAGAATTAATTGCTATCGATGCAATGCAATGCAACTCATGAACATGAGTTATACATAATAGTATTACTACATTTGTAATGTACTAAATATGTTCACAAGTGTATTACATTTAAAGCAAGGAGAAAAGTAAATAATCCTAGCCTACCAATACCACTACATATATCACATATCAGACACTTCTCATAAATCAAGACAGATAAACTAAACTTTCAATCAGGATTTCAATAAAGAAGGAAAATAAGTAAGCATAAGTGTTTTGACAAAGGGCACTCATCTAGGCTCTATACAATGTATGCATGCCTTATGCCTATCATTGCAAATCAAACCTTGTGATATATGTGGTGGTCGGAGGATACAAGAAATGCATACATAACATAAAGGTTGAACGAGAGAAAATTCATAAGCATCAATGTTTCAATAAAGAAATAAAAGGAGTGAGCAAGCAAAGACAACAAAAGCTAACACTAATAGAAGAGGGCTAGCGAAAGTTTATGAAAAGCAACAATTTTTACCTAATTCAAGAGCAAAATGGCAACAGTAGAGAGAAAAAGCCCAATGGAAAGTAATACCATGCCATCTCGACGACGAAGAGAGAGATATCATAGCAGACAAAGGCAACAGAGAGAGGAAGAACACGTGTGTGGAACTAAGAGAGGCTAGAGATAAAGACTAAGCTCGACAGTGAGTATATAACTATATATAGTAGTGCAACTTTTTCTAGTATGGTCCTCATTAAAGTAAGGTCTCAATATGTTATAAACATTTTAATTCATAATGAGACTATTTTTAAATCAACCGGTCTAAGATGTAATTTTTATAATAGAGAAAAAATTTAGAAACAGAAGTCATAACAAGAACTTAAGCATTTTAATGCTTTTAAAACGCGAGATGATCATAAACAGGAAAAAAATAATAGAAATATTGAAACTTAAAATACATAAAGGATTTTCACTTTTTTTTATTAATAATCATCGCCTAAAGGCGGCAATATACATGCATATGAAATCAAAATTACATCAAAATATTATATGTGATGATCAGGCACAAAATCAAAATTACATTAAAATATAATAACAATGGGGGTTCTTGAAACCTATTCCTTCATATGGTCATCATCATTCCAAGAGACAATTTCGCTTAGTCCAAATGGTCGACGATGTCATACAAAACCGCTGCCTACTCCTCCAGCTATTATAAGAAGCGATCTTTCTTCGTCATGACATCTAGAGAAGAGCCCTGGAGGCAAAAGATGGCCTCATTGATTTCTTTCAAGGTCAAAAGTCGAGGGGGCTGCGAAGAGGAATTGCAGGCAGCTGCTGCTTGAGGAGGAGATGGCGAACGCTACCTCTTTGATCTTGCCATTAGAAGTATTGCCACTCAAAGAAGAAAGAGAGAACTATAAAAGAACTTTTGAATTTGAACTTCAAAACTAAAGGCACATTAGTATTTATAATTTAAAGAATCTTCTGAGCTGTCTCTCTATGCAAGCCATCCTCATATTAAGTTTTCCAAGAAGCTACCTCATTGACAGTTGTAGAGAAGGTGATAGAGGCTATAGAAGAGGAGGAGGAAAAGGAGGATGAACTAAAGTAGTTCTCATGCATCTCCCTATATTAATATTCGAGAGAGGAGAGAAGATAAGGGAGCTAGGTTTGAAGCAATGAAAGAAAAGAGAAGTTTAAATAAATAAGACGGATGAATGTTACATTTATTGAAGTGGCTTGAATGTCATCCAAGGAATGTTACAAGTGACGATGGTGGTGATGGTGAAGGTCGCCGATGAGAGAGAAGGTAAGCCTGAGATGTTGCTGCTTCTTCTGCTTTTTTTTTTTTTTTTTTGCTGAAACTATAATATGAAGCTCTCAATTTTGGAAGTAAATTATTGGCACAAAATGCTGCTGTTTTGGTCAAGGACCAAAGTACAATTCATTAAAAGTTTGTGGGGCTAAACACTAATTTCTACAATTTGAGACCAAACTTCCATTTTCAAATTTGATCCAATTTCTTCAAGCACCTTCAATAAAAAAAAATAATCCAACATTAAATCTGCTCAAAAATTCAATAATTAAGAGTAATTACAATTATTATGACCAATTCAATGCATTTACTCTTAATTCCAATTAATCACAAAGAGTGCATTTTAAGCTCAATAATTATGACAAAATCTCCAAATAAAGTGTGAAAATATATAACAAAACAGGGATTTTTCAATGATTTTGTTGAAATTCACAGCAATTTGCCCACTTTGCAATGGTTTTTACTAACCATTACAAGCCAACCGCTACTAAATCATGCCTTTTTTTTAGTGTGAATTGTAGTAAATAAGTTTAAAAAAAGCGAAATTTTAGATTAAATTATCTAATTATGGAGTTTACTAAAACTTGTGGTCATTTTCTAATGAATTGTCGTAAACAACTATTGAAATGTGGCAAATATATTGAAAAATGGTCTTTCATAGTTAATAACTCAACTGTGGAATTTGCTAAAACTTGTTGTCATTTATCAATGAAGAATGATAAATAGTTAATAAAATGAAGTAAATAATTATTGCTTGAATGGTTAACGTTTATAATTAGAGGCATTTGGGATATGTAAATTTTAGAGGATTTTTTTTTTTAAGTTTTCCTATATTTTTCTCCTAAATTTATATATATTTTTTATAATTATTCTTGTTAATTGTACTCATAAGAGAGTTTTCATTGAAAAAATTTTTTAAGGAAAATAAGCGAAAGGGAATTTTTTTAAAAAAAAAAAACATCAGCATGCTTGTTTTATAAATAACTAAATTAATTTTTCTGTTGAAAAAAAAAATACTTGATTATTTGTTAATATCTATAAATTAATTGCCTACAAGTATAACGCGACGTGTGTGTTCCCGCCCTCCTCGAGCCCACCATGATTTGTCGTGTTTCTATTGCTTCCATCAAATATCTAGGGGCACTAATTGCTCTCCTGTTTTATGCAAGGAAAAGTGATCACATGCTCTGCCCACCATTCTCCCGCTTCTTCCAATTTATTCCTTCCAACCTTTTAATTTTTCCCATATTTAAATTTATGTTTTAATAAAAAAGAGTCAAATAAAAAGAACACCACAAACATTTATAAACTAATTTTAAAATTGAAATAAATACGTTTTTAATTCCTTATAAAAATTACAGATAGAATTAGCATGTCATTATCATTTATATTTTGAGCCAGAAAACATTTAGAAAAAAGAACTTATATTTTGGAACGTATAAAATACATTATCTGTAATTTAGGGTTTTTTAATGCTATAATAATTCAAAAAGCTTGGAAAATAATTAACCCAGCCTATATTTATCAGAAAGACCATTTTTATTTTTATTTTTTGTTTTCAAATGTGATTTATAGAAAAATCATCTAAAATATTTTTTATTTTTTTTTCAAATGTTGTTCTGAAATTTTTGTTTATAGAACTGTTTTATAAGAAAAATAATAGAAAATTGAAAAAAAAAAAAAACAAGTCCTTAGGCTTTGTTTAATTTCTTATTTTGGAAATATTTTATTTTTAAAAATAAAAAACTGGTTTGATAGTTAATTTTTAATTAAGTGTTTTTTAAAAGAAAAAATAAAAATGTTTTTAAAAATATAAAATCAACAATTTTTAATTTATATGTTTTCTAGTATTTTTTATGCTTTCATAATTAATTCTTCTTTGACTTGTGGCCACACTCTACTCTGTCTCTGGTGTCCACTTCCCCGATTGATCACTTTCGTTTACATAGCCTCTCAATCTGACTCTGCGTCTGTTGTCACTACACTCTCGGCTCCATCTCTCCCTTTCTCGCAATTTTTCAAATTGATTTTAAAAACAATTGTTTGAAATAAGTTTTAATTTTCTAAATATATTTTTTAGAAAAATTAATTAAATACATTTTTTTAATCCTTCCCAAAACTTATTTTTAAAAAAATTTATAAAAGTATTCAAAAAAAACAAAAAAATTGAATTAAACAAGTCCTTACAAACTAACCATCTAAGGTGGCATCTGTGTGTGTATATAGTTGGCAAGTTTGCCTAGACAGATCTAGAGGGATTATATTTAATTAATTAATCTTTTAATTTTAAATTTTGTACCTGTTTTTTCTCCTTATTAAATCGTTAAATTTTATTCTGTTAGTACAATTAACCTATGTACAATGCCCAATAATGCTAACAAAGCAAAGTTACATGAGTTAATGGTATTAAAAGAGTAAAATTAAATTAAAAGATTTAATAAGGAGAAATAACACATAGTACCCAATTAAAAATTGAAGGAAATTATATGTATACCTTAACAATGATTTTCCCTTATTTAGAAAAAATGAAGGAAAGGAATCCTAGCTATTTCATGTCATGAAAATTAAAACGCCTAATATTAATTTTCAGTGTGTGTGTGTGTGTGTGTCTGTAATTATTATAAAAAATATATTGAATTATTAATTTTAAAGAGAAATTAATCAACAAGTCTGTTTAGTTTATTGGCAAAAAAAATAAAATAAAATAAAACAAGTCTCTTTAGTTTTACTTTATTTTTTAATCAGGTCCTTTACTCTTTTTCTATTTATTAGGTCTATATAATTTTACCTGATGTTTAATCATGCCCCTATAATTTCATGCAACTAATAACTGACAATCAGATGAAATTAGAGACTTACGAATTAATTTTCCCTTATATTTAGGGAAAATCATTATGCAAGTATCTAATAATTTCCATAAATTTTTAGTTTGGTACCAATGTGTTTTTTTTTATTAAATTTTTTAATCATGCTCTATTAGCATCTTTAGTTCTTTAACTAATTAATTTTGCTCTATTAGCACAATTAACCCATGTATTGGAGCTAATAGTACTAACCGACTAAAGTTAAAGGATTTAATTAACAGAAAAGACACATAATAATAAATTAAAAATTGAGGAAAAGTATATCTATTTGCAAAATAGTTTTCCTAATTTTTATATAGAGCGATATATATGACATTTAATTTCGCATAAAAAATTACCTTCTAATTGCATCCCTTTTTTCTTCACACTATATACACACACACATATATCCGTGTGAACTTGTCAATAATCTTATCTATAAATCAAAAATTATAAACTTGATCAATTAATTCAAAGTATTTCAATTTTTTTTTTCGAAAATAGGAAGCTGAGTGAAATGGAGTTTTGTTGTTCGTCTCTATGAACTTTTTATCGGAATTGACTTACAGATTTTTTTTTTTTTTTTCTTGACTAGTGAATTGACTTAAAGATTAAGAGGAACCAACTTGATAGCTAGGTTCTCTCACATCGATGGCTTTAAAGCTTATTATTAAATCCATCATGGCTCTCTCCCTCTTATCATCCTCAGTCTTGTGTTGCAGAAGCAACCTTACAATAATTTTGTCATAACCCAAAAGGATCATCATCAAGCAATCTCGCATACCACAAGCAAAGAACAAATAAAGCGATTCGATGAGGTACAATATAAATTAAAGCCTCCTTTTTACTAACTGTCTTCTTTCTCTATCCTTCATTTCCAGATATTTCTTCATCATCTTCTTCTACTGTAAATGGTGTGTCTGTTTTGTTCATAGTGTTTAATTACTCTCCATTTTCTTTCAATAAATCTCAGTTTTATGTTTTCATTTTATTCTACTAGCTATTTCTTCTTCCGTACC
The DNA here is from genome assembly GCA_963855925.1 of Inga laurina. NCBI lineage: Eukaryota > Viridiplantae > Streptophyta > Magnoliopsida > Fabales > Fabaceae > Inga > Inga laurina. Next base: position 61,528,198 of record OY979708.1, read on the forward strand.
TTTATAATTTCATAACAAATTGTTGTAAATATTGATTTTGCTAACACAAATGGCGCCAAATTCTCTTAAATGATTCAGTTCATTTACATATTATATGCATAAAGTTCAAGATTCCTCATATTTCTATCATCAATTCCTAGGAAAACTAGTCGGTCGATTCCTGAAGCTGGACTTCCTGATATCTCAGATTAAATATAGATTTTTTTTAATCTAAAGAAGTCCATATTTTATTATTTTTTAAATGGTTAACTAATTACCTTAAATTCAAACATTGTTTAGCTTAATTAGGGGTATCTCTGCCAAAGATATTGTCTTTTTTTTGCATAGTCTCGAACCCGAGATCTCATATTTAAGTGGTGAAAACCCCTCCCACCATTCAAATAGAATATTGTTCAAGAAAAACAAAAGAAGAAACATGTCTAGCTTCCCTCCCTTGCAGCTCCCATCCTTGGCTTCTCCCATATCCAAAACTACATTGTTTTGAGTGTAAATTGGGAGGGTCCTCCAATTTTTTTTTTTTTTTTTTTTTTTTTGTAAAATAGCATTCAAGTCCTTCAAGTATTTTTTTTTAGTAGTACCCAATGTTCTAAAATATATTATTTTGTGTGCTATGTAGCATAAAATAATTTTTAAGGCACACCCAAAATTCAGCAAGATGCATCTTGAATTATCTTTTCACTGACACCTATATCTTAAATTTATTTTTATCGCATTCAATACTCTAAATTATTTTTCTAGTTGCAATGAGAAGCCTCTAAAATGTTTTCCTAATGGAAATGAGCACCCTAAATTTTGGATTCTAAGTGTTGGATGCGCTAAAATTTAGTTTAGGATATGAAATGTTACTAACAAACTATTTTAAGGTGTAGCTTGCTAGATACTAGTTGTATTTGGCCCTATTGAAAAAAATATTTTATAAGCTTAAACATTATTTTGGGGGTCCACCCCCAATTTACACCAAAAAACGATGTAGTTCTGGATATGGGAGAGGCAAAGGGTGTGAGCCGCCGGGGAGGAAAGCTGGACGCAAGAAGAAACTGGGTTTGGCGAAGCGATTAAAGTGGGCCCATAAGGAGCTGCTTCATACTGCTTCATAGAAATTGCTTTTCAATTTGTAATGGTTAATAGTTCAATAATTCATCAACCATCCGTATCGTTGTGCGAGGGCACGCCAGCACGTGAGCGCTTTTGTTTTCAGTAGAATTCTTATGGGACTGGGGCCTCTGTTACTGTCCTCTCTGCTGTACCCATTTTGGGGTTTTCTTAAATATATTTTTTATGATTCTTTAGATCATTAGATTCTACATGAATGAAATGTTGAGATATTATAAGCAAAAAAATATCTATTTTCAATTTTTTATGATTTTTCAAAAAATTTTCAAAAAACAGTGCTCAGTTGAAAACAAAAAATACACCATTTTTCTGCAAAAATCTTTAAAAAATCATAAAAAATTGAAAACAAATTCATTTTTTTTCCCATCATATGTCAAACTTTCACTGATTTTATATAGAATCTGATAATCCAAAGAGCTATAAAAAAATACATTTAGGAAGGTCCCTAGAATTGGGGAGCAGCAGAGAGGGCAGTAGGGAAGCGGCAGTAGAGGTCCCAATTCCAATTCTTATAAGGTTTTAACTCTCAAGGGGTTTAAATACCTAAAAGTTTAATAATTTCTAAAAAACATGCAATGATAAGTTTTAACATAAAAAATAACAATATGTTTATATTTCTCACTTGTCATTAAGATTTTCTTATTGTTAAATCCCTTACATGAGATCTCATCTTTATTCTCCCTTTTTAAACACATAATTAAGTGCTTCGTTTTTCACTTTTATATTTAAGAGAAGTTTAATATACAAATCTCTATAGTTTGATTTTATTTTCAATTAGGTTTTTGTAATTTTTAAAATCAAGTTTGTATTGTTTTCAACTAGTTGTTAATTTGGCGCGATAGTTTTTGCCCTTTCCATCAAGTCCTTATAATTTTAAATGATATTTAATATCAAGTTCATGTAGTTTTTTCTTTTTTATCATGTCCTTATAAGTTATAATTTCATTCGATATTTAATGTAATTGAAACGGAAAAAATTCAAGAATGTAATTGAAAATCAAGTAAAACTATAAGGACCTAATAAAAAAACTACAAAAACTTGACTAAAAATCAGATTATATTAAACTATAATGATGACTTAATAAAATGAAGAAAAAAAAACTACTGGAACTTGAATAAAAATTACGTAAAACTATAAAGATTTACATGTTAATTTTTTCTATATTTAATTAAAGGTAAGCCAACATTACTATTTTTTCTATATTTCTATAATACTTATCGTTTTATTCCCCAAACCCTACCTGAGCCTCAAATCATTTTTTTTTTTTTTTTTTGCCACTCATTACTTTTTAAAAATTAAAATTAATATGTCGGTATTTGAGAATACATGTTTTTTCAATATTTAAAATTTTAACATAAGTTTTTGTTAATTACGTTAGTGTTAGATGGCTAAAAAATACTTCATAAATTTAAGGACCAAAACAGAAGTTTAAATTATGTTAAAAATAGCATAAATACCTAATCTAAATATATTTATAATTATAAAAATTGCAAAGAGTTGTTACACTATCGTCAATAAATAATTACGAATTAAGTAATTTGCTAGAGTAGATAGGCTCAATAAATAAATGTATATAATAATTAACTACTTAACTGTTGATGTGTATGCTTTTGCAGATAGATGGAGGCACCTAATGGACATCTAATTAATCCTCCTCAGGGATCTAATGGCACCAAATTAACGAGGGTCCATTCCACTGTTTTTAGGGGTCCTTCCCTTCATCTCTTGGAGGACACAAGTTACCACTCTCTCCAATCTCCTTAAAACATCAAATAAAATGTTAAATTATTTTGTTGTTCGTTCCTCATAATTTCACTTATGTTTTTTTTTTTCAGTTTTACATTTTATTTTTCTGTTATTTTAACAAAAAATTAATTAAATTTTGATACTTCATTATGCCAAAATATCCTTTAACTTGATAAAGTAAGTAAGTAAATCAGTGTGTGTGTGTGGGGATATTACACCATGGTTCGGTGGCTTAAGTAGTGAGTTGTCATGGAAGTCCAATATAAATGAGTTACTTTGTTAAACATGAAAAGACAATTTGTAATCATCATATGCCCATTTCCCATAGATCATAGCTTAAGTCTTATTGTCAATACTGGAGCCTTATGATTAAGTAATCGTTTGCTTTGTATTTATAAGACAGTTTGTAATTTCTTTTTCTTTACAAATATTTGTATCGTATTCTTTATAAAAGGATATATATATATATATATATATATATATATAGTATCATACACAAATATTTGTTTATAATTTAGTACTACAACCGTATTATGTTTTAAGAAACTTTCATTGGTCAGCATATTTTGTTATTTCCGTTGGGGATTTCATCACCTTATATAAATCTCCTCAAAAAAAGTTACTCATCTAGTCTTTAATATAAGATCTCCTTAACTAATTTAGGTAAATTACAAAAGTTAATTAAATTAGTTTTTTGTTTTAAATGTGTGTTGATATCCCTACATACCCTCTTAAATACTCTGAATTGAAACTGCCTTTGATACAAACTCCCATACCGTACAATAAATTGTGATAGTTTAGAAAACAAATGTTAAATATAGGAGACAAAGTGTATTGATGTTTTATTTTTAAGACCAAATCCAACATTTCAACTAGCTCTTATATATTAGGGACAGAGATTGTAAGATACTCCCTCTGGTCCTTAATATATGATATATTTAGTTAATTTGATTATATTAAAGAAATTAGTTAAGTCAGTTAATATAATATATAGTTTTTAAAAGACCCTAGTCATCTTCCTCCATTCCTTCTCCTCCTTGATTATTGTTGAAGGAACATCAATAGGGATAAATTAGGAGAAGATTGATAAATATAAAATGTGGATCTTATATTTAGAACCAAGACCAACTATCCAAATATGTTCTATATTAACAACTGAAGGGAGTATATGAGAATTTGACAACTGACAATTAAATCACTTTTTGTTTCAGAGGAGGCCAGGCGCAAATACCTGAATACATGTGTGCCTCTATACAAATATGCATTGGAGGGAAATTGGGAAAAAGCTAAGCCAATGTTGACTCATGATAGAACACTTTTAAGTGCTGCTATAGCAATCGAATGGCCCACTGTACTTCATGTAGCAGCAGGAGCAGGCCATGTTCGGTTTGTGAAGGAGCTTGTGAACTTGATGGATGAGAGCAATATAGGCTTGGATTTACAAGACATGAGGGGAAACACTGGATTCTGTTTCGCTGCTTTAGCAGGAAACATGGAGATTGTTAAATTAATGTTGGAAAAGAATCGTTTATTGCCAAAAATTAGAGGTGGAAGTGGTTTCACTCCACTTCTTTTTGCTGTTTTACAAGGAAGATCTGATATGGCATGGTTTCTATACCCTATGACTATTGACATTCTTGATGAAGCAGAATGGAACAAGTTATTCTTCACTTGCATCGACTCTGGTATTTTTGGTAAGCATATGTTGGCCATGAAGCAAAAATGCTGTTACTAGCTATGAGTCAAGTATAGGTACATATTAAATCAAAAATACTCCATCCGGTTTAGGAACTAGATAACTAACATTTTTCTTGAAGTCGCAGAGCTATATATAAATCTTTTTTTATTGTTGAAATTCCAACGTTCTATTTTAGCATTTGCCTCTATTGACATTTTTGCCCGGAAATTTCATAGATTTAGCATTGGAAATGGTCAAGGATAGGCCAAGACTAGCATTGGCAAAAGATGGGGATGGTGCGACAGGTTTGCATGTCTTGGCTCTAAAGAAAACAAATTTGAGAAGTCATAGTTCTGAATATCAAACTCAACTCGTAATGAGTTCAGGTAATTATCTTTCTACCTCTTAATTAGGAAGACCAAAAATTTAGTCCTAAATTGGTATGTATTAATATTGAGTAGTGGTGCCTATTACACCTTTGGTGCTACGCCTGTGTTGCCTCTCAATTTTGGGGCCATTCCCAAATGTTTTTTATGGATATTTTGATTATTAGATTCTCCATAAAATAAGTAACATTTTGAAATTTTATGGGCAAAAAATAGAATTTTTCTTAAATATTTAAAAAATCATAAAAAAAAAATAAAAATAACTTCTTGTTTAGCTATAAGATATCAAAATATCGCTCATTTCATGTAAGATATAATGATCAAAATAACCATGAATAAAACACAGCAAAGAACACAGCACCAAAGGCACAACAGGCACCCCCTACCCGTATCAATATTATTTTCTTCTTTTAATTAAAAAATATTATTTGGTTAAAAACACACATTTCCTCAATATATATTGACTAAATTCAGCTTTGTCTCAATTCATCAACTTATGTGTCTTAGGTATGAAGCATGGTGTTGCTCTTCAACTTGTTGATTCCTTGTGGAGAGGAATTCTCGATCAAGTAGACTCAATGTTAGATATGAGGAAAATCATAAAAGAACCATCACAACTATTATTTGATGCTGCAAAAGTTGGAAACTTTGACTTTTTAGCTGAGCTAATGAAGTCTTACCCTGATTTAATGTCGGAATTGGACAGCAGAATGAGAAGTATAGTTCACATTGCTGTTTTATATCGTCATCCTGACATCTTCAATCTCATTCATGATATAAATGCAAACAAGGATATCATATTGTCAAATGTAGACACAGATGATGGAAACAATATATTGCATTTGGCTGCAAAGTTAGCACCAGCTGATCGACTTGAGTTGGTCTCTGGGGCAGCTTTTCAAATGAAGCTCGAACTGTTATGGTTTGAGGTACTACTTCTTTAGCAACTACTACTCTGATCCTATTTATTATAGAGTTAAGAGACAATTTTGTTTTAGAAGTGTCCAAAAGAGAGCAATTTTGTCCTGGCCATTACCCCAGTTATTTTTTATTGATAGTTAACTAAATATGCTGAACTGATAGTTTACATGTCATCCATGTTATCTTTGTTAAGGTGCAAATTTACCTCAAAAATTGTAAATTTAACTTTGAAACAAAATGAAGTAGATGACACATGAACTTCCAAGACAAATTTACACTTTAACAAAAATAACGCAGATGACATATAGACAATCAGCTTAGCATATTTGGTTAACTAATGGTTAAAATTAATGGCATAATGGCCAAGGCAAAATTGCTCGTTATTTTATACTTCTAGGGTAAAATTGCCCCTTAACCCTTCATAAAAATATAGAATGATAAGATTTTTTTTGTCTTAATTACAAGTTTCTTTATTAAATTTTTCATGTGAATGTATAATTTTATCTTTCATTTATTATTTTTAGAATTTGTTCTATGGGGTATTTTGTATATAAAGTAGGGGTAAAGTTGGAAATTTGTTAAATTTTAAGGCAAAGTTAATGGGATTTAAGGTTTTCCTTAACCTGTATGAAACATGCTAGAAGATATTTATAAATAGGACCAAAGTAGTATATGTGAAATGGTTTAGATGATCCTGCTAGAATATACACATGAATTAATTTATGAACAATCATTTGATATGGCAGGAGGTGAAGAAGATAGTGTTGCCAACACATATGAAAATGAAAAACTCAGAAGGTGAAACTCCTCAGGCGTTATTCACAAAGGAACACAGTGCTTTACGAAAAGATGCAGAGTCATGGATGAAGAGAACATCTGGTTCATGTTTGGTTGTTTCAACACTTATTGCTACTGGAGTGTTTTCTGCTGCATTTAGCATACCGGGTGGCACTGATGACGAAACAGGAGTTCCAAATTATTTGGGGACACGATCATTTACGGTATTTGCAATATCAGATGCTATTGCATTGATCTCATCTTCATCCTCCATATTAGTCTTCTTGTCCATCCTCATCTCACGTTATGCAGAGTATGATTTTTACAAGTCTCTACCCTTGAAGCTGATTTTTGGATTGGTAACTCTCTTCATCTCCATAACAAGCATGATGATAGCATTCAGCAGTGCATTCTTCGTAACATATGACCATGGCTTAAAGTGGGTTCCTAGCTTAATTTCTTTGCTTTCATTTCTGCCAATAGTCATATTTCTATTTCTGCAGTTTGAACTTTTTTATGATATTATTTATTCAACATATTATTTAAGGTTTTTATTCCGGCCAAGCAAACATATGCTTTTCTAGAAAATAAAGGCCATGATATTTTGTATCTGTGTATACTTTTCTTACTTCAATAAAAGGGCGGCTTAAGTGCACAAACTCTCACTAAGTGAGGTCTGGGAAGGGATAAATGTATCTAGCCTTATCTCTACATTGAAGAAGCTATTTCTTTTTTTTTTTTTTTTTTGTATTACAAAGGCAAGCAGAGCTTGTAAGTGTCATGACCTATATTTCTAATATTTGAATCGGTGACCTCCAGGTCATATATATGACAGCAACTTTACTGTTACTCTGAGGCTCACCCTCTATTTTTCTTACTTCAATATGTAATATAGTTTTGTTTTTCACTTGGAAAAATATATGTAGTGCATTTAGACTTCATACATATAACATAATAATGTAAGGACAGTGAAATATATGGCTACAAGTATCTTGATAACATATAGAGCTGCATGCAACTCCAATTTGCAGCTAATGGCATTCAACTTGACAACACCGGAGAATTAAAAACTTTAAAGTGGCTTTCTAAAAAGAATGACTTAATTATAAAAACTATTAAAACATGTGAATAACATAATGATACCGAGAAATGACCTAATGATAGTGAGGTCTTTATGGACATTTTTTGGAATTAAGTTTATTTATGAAATGATTTTACTACTCTTACGTGGAAAAAAGAACTCTCTCCATTGCCAGCATCCGGACTCCGGAGGGAGTTTTTTCTTCTTTGGTCGGAGCTTTGACTGCTGATACTCAGAGAATTATTTAGGAGAGGGGTGCCTTGAAGATGAATAACCTCATCACTTCATTCAGTACAAATTGCTTGTTGTTTACCCTTGATTTTTGGTTACACTTGTGCAATGGTCATTGTAAGGATGTTGTTGGATTTTTTTTTTCAATATTGTCTTATTTGAGGAATTTTTAATACTTTTCAAAACCCCGGGGGGGGGGGATTCTACGCGTGCCTCTCCTCGAGCCCTTCCATTAAATATTTAATTCCTCTGTCTGATGTTATGCTTTAAGTATGCAAAAGTAAAATTCCACGAGGAGCATTATATTTTAATGTCCTCACCATGTGCTCTTCACATCTTAACTTATTTTATCATATCATTTATATTTTTATATATTCATGTGATGGAGATAGAAAAGGGAGATGAAAATAATAATGAAAGATTCTACGAGATTTGAAGACAACTAAGGATTTTTATGATTAATAAGACGATTGGAGACAATTTTGTTTTAATGTTGATTGGTTGTCATCTTTTATCATTAATTTATTTACATTTAATTTATAATTCTAAAATAATCTATTATCAATTCTTGTTTATTGCAATTGCATTCTAAAATATTTTGTCATTAATTCTTAGAGTTAGGTTGAGGTCTGTAAATAGCACCTCAACTCATTTGCTTTGTACGTCTGACTATTGAATAATGTAGATGATTGAGTTTCCTCCCCTTCCTATATTCACTACAAAACAAAAACTGTTATTTTGTAGCAGTTTATTTGCAACAGTTCAAAAAAACACTGGTACAAATGTATGGGTTTGTAGTAGTTTTTGGCCTAATAGCTATAAGTTTGCAATGGTATGAATCAAGCCAAGTGGTGTGCACATAAGTTGTGGTAATTGAAGCGGTTGTGTCAGATCAACTATTACAAATTGTGGCGCCAACTTGGCACCACGTTAGCAGCAGGTAATTTGTAGCACTTGTGTCAGATTAATTGCTAAAAATTGTGGTGCTAGCTTGGAGCCAAAAGGCATCATGCTGGCACCACATTTGTAGTGGTTGGAGGCAATAATTGCTATAGAAGACAAATGAGCGCTAGTTTGTAGCTGTTCCCATGAACTGCTACAAAGTGTCAAGTAGACCGAGGTAGGGTTTGGTGATTTATATCGGTTTTGGGGTTAACCACTACATATTACACAGCTATATAAATGCCGTCAGCCCTCATTTTACCACTTTTGGCAAAATCATTCTCCATGTGTACTCTAAGAAGTTTTCATCATATCTGAGGTTCCGTTTGAAGTTTTGAGTAGCTAGGCAGTCGAGCTTAGTGAAATTACTTATTTCATTTCATTTTTGAGCTAAGTAGAGCTGTTTTTAGTATTTTTATCAATATTTAAATTTGTTTTTGTAACATTTATGAGTTGTTAAGCCTGTTTGGCATGTGTCTAATCTGCTTTTTATTGATCCCTTCTTGTCCATGCGTTTTTAGTTAGGTTTTAAAAAAATATTGCAATTTTTTATTTTCTTTGGTTATGTGTAATTATTTATTTATTTTTTATATTATATATATAGTTATAATGTCTTTCAGAAGAGACAAGGGGAAGGTGAAGGCTATACCTGAGCATCCACATAGATGACCTCTTGAGCAGGGCAACAGTAGTCATGGTAGAGAGGACCCCATGGGGCAACAGGACCCCATGCCACTACAGCCCGCAATCCAACCAAAGGTGCCTATTCCATTAGAGGCACTTGAAATTAGCGTGAGTGACTATAAGTATAATGATTTTGACATAAATATTTTGATGAGCGAGACGAAGTGGTTCCTTGATGCTGATATAGAGAGGGACTAGAATCACCCACGACAGTCATCTTCACGAGCGGTTGGATTTAATGTGCAAGTTCATTGTAAGTAATTGTTAATATTTTGATTAAAAAAATTTAAATGTGAAATTTTATTTAATTAAAATTTTTGATCAATTGTGCAGATGGGCAAGGGAACCTAGCTAATAAGAGGTTGGACGTGACCGCTACAAATGAGATGGACTGGGGGCTATGTGTAACAGTTCCATGGAACGAGCTCACAGGCCAGCCGATTGAGAGTGGTAATAATCTATTCAACCACTTTCTCTTCAACCTTGGGGGAATTGGATCCGGTTCCCTATCCCCTTCCAGGACTAGAAAAAGAAGCCAAAGAAGCCAAAGGACAACGAATGGGACGAGGTAGTGAAGGTAATTAATTTTGTGTATTAAATCAAACATAATTTATTATAATTTATTTAATTAATCAAATATATTTAATTATAATTTAATTCATTGTTATTCAATTAATTCATTGTAATTAATTTTGTGATCACAAATAAGTTTGTCATCCTAGACAACAGGAAGTGGTATGCATTGATAAAGACTGGGGATGAGTGGAAGAACTAGAGAAATAATGTCTACCAATATATGGATAAGGATGTGATGATGCCCCTGCAATAGTTGATGGAGAATATGCCGGACAGCATCCCACCTAATGACTTGGCAAGATTTGTCTAGTACTTGAGGAGCCAAGAAGCACAAGTAATCTTTTTATAATTATTATTATTTACAATAAAATATTAAAAATTATAACAAAAGTAATGAAATAATAACTTTTTTTGTAGGCTCTTTTTGAGGGAAACACCAGGAGACGAGGACAACAGAAGATCCATCACACGGCAGGATATAAGACATTTGTTGTTACCTATAGTGAATTGGTATGTTTACAATTAAATTAATTTCACTTCCATAATTTATTGTTCAAATTTATTATTCTAATTTATAGTCGTTCATAATTTATTGTTTTAATTTTGTTAGGAGAAGAAGGCAAAGCAGGAGAACTATCAGACGGACTACGAGGAGTTATTCATTGTCACTCATAGATATCGGGATAGTACTCCAACTTCTCAACAGGCAAAGGAAGCCATTATAAGTGATAGAAATAATATTTTAATATTTTATTGCTTTTAATTTATGAATTGCGTAATAAGTTTTTAATAACATTTGTTAGGCAGTAGCGGATTAAGCAGACACAGGTGGAATTGAGAGAGTCCCAGATAGAGTCCCAGGGGTCAACTACAGATACCACTGTGACTCTAAAAGCTGGTGTGGTCCCAATTGATCACCCAGGACACATTAATGCGCCGCTTCAGAATTGCTATACAATTTTCAAATTCAAATTCATTTAGAGGGCACCATTTTTTATGAGCCTTCTAGCAATTGACGTGGTAGTTAAGAACCACAACAAATTTGAAATTTGAAAATTTCAATGGCCGCCAATGATCATGAGATTTGTAGTGGTTGTTAACTGCTACAAATTGAAATCAAAAAATTTCAAAATTTAAAAGCTCACCAAAGGTCATGAGATTTGTAGAGGTTGAGGACTCTGAACTACTATAAATTGTAAACTTTGTAACAGTTCTGTAGCGGCTTTTAAACCACTACAAATATTGAACATTGGAAAAATTTGTATTTAATCCTACACTCAAAATTCACTCTTCCCTCATCTTCTTTCCTAAGCTTTTACATTTTCCAACATACACTAACATACGGATAAGGATTGCTAATGCAAAACTCTAGAGTTTATGGCACCTTCAGGATAAGGAGTTATGTGTGTAGTAGTAGTGGAAACATGCAGTTCGGAGGCGTCCCTTATGATAAAAAACTTGTTGACGTCATCGTACTAAATTACCACATCCATTTCACTGTAACACTTAGTGTTTGTGGGCAAATACGACAACTTCATAGGGACACACAACTGATGAATTAGACATCACATCAATAAATATCTCCAAGATAATTCACACTAGTCAATCAGAAGATGATGAGCCATATATTCCTGCCTCAGAGGCATACCAGGTTTATATATGGAGGAAGAGAGGCATAGAGATTTGAATATAGTGGTTCACTTAAAACCCCCATACCTTTATGGCATGGATGATGGTGATAACATCACCTATAAGGAAAAATATTATTGTCAAAATCATTTATTAAAAATACGAAGTGTTCTTTGGCAATAGCCCTCGTAATGGTGGTTAACTTAAAGGCTTTTAGTGTTTGGCTGCCCGATTCGAAAACAATTATCGCGTTTGGATACTAGCGCGCTTGCCAAAAACCTAGTGTACTAGTTACAACTAATGCGATTAGTGTCATGGTTACTAGTATTACTAACGCTACTTCTACTTAATTATACTCACATATTATACAGTCATCCAAAATAAAAGATAACTAGATAATCCTTATTTAATTAGCCTTCGCTTTGTCTATCCGTATTACCTTCCTTGTCCTTGGAGCTAGACTCCTTTGCTGTATATCGTTTAATTTATTGAAAAATGGTGAGATTCAAAAGAACTATAGTAGTGTACCAATCGCAAATATGATATGTAGAATATTAAGCATGTAAAATAAATCATCACAGAGCACTTACAAACTATGCAACAAACAAAGTGCATAATTGGTCCCTTATCACAGAACCACAGCACTTGGCAATCTCAATCTGGCAGCCCAGGACCTCTGCCCTATGCAAGCTATACTTACGGGTTTTCTGCCTGCTTGGCTCAAGACACCTCAGGTAACTCACAGTGCAACTTGTACTTATGGGTCTTACTGCCTAAGGACTGATTGTCCAGCACATGCACAGATGATAGAGAATATATACGGAGCAGCACATATAATATAAGGGATAGGATACTACTTGTCAGTCTTTCCAAATTGGGTTCTTTTTCCCAATCTCTCGGCCGTCCTCAGCAGATGTCAAAACCTATCAATTAGAATTTACAGATGACGAGTTCATACTTGTTCCAAATTCTTTTATTAACTCAAACACCTTGGTTGGTTATCTTTAAGGTCAATGCATTAGGCTCAATGTGTAGTTAATAGGCCTATACTAACTCCAAGTACTTAACTTATCCCCTAGAGTTCCAATTTATTACAAAAGTACCTTACTTTTAATTTTCACACAATTACCCCAAAAAGTTGATAGATTTTTCAATAATATTTAAAAATTCATATCTTGACATAGGAATATCTAATTAAGGTCATATAAATTTTCTTTGTAAGTTATCAAGTCTATTTTAAGATAAAAATGCTTCCCACTACCATCTGTCTATGCACTATTCCCAGTTTCCAATTTTATCCTTACTGCCAGAAAATCTTTCAAGCTTTAATTGCCTAACTTTAAAAAATTCACAACTTTTAATGTAGTAATCCAAATAGCATAAATAACATATCAAATTAAAGCTTGACACATCCACTTAAAGATCTAGAAATTTTCATAGCATTTGGACTAGGTTTGGTCACTCAAAAACACAACAAAATATTACTGCCTTCAGAAAACGAATTTTGGAAGCACCAAACCCTAACTTCTAAAATTTGGCATCTTCAACACAATCACCCAAAAATCACAACCACATGCTATTCCACATAGAATTTCATGTAGAATGCAATAGAGTACTTTAAAACATTAAAAAAAAACTCCTTTTTCCAATTTTACTCAAAACCAAACAGACCACTTTATGTTCTCAAAAATCAAGTTTTTGCCATTTCACCTCAAAATCATCATACAACAACATAAAACCTCTTATAACCCTATAAGCATCAAAAGAAGAACATCAAACCCCAAATACTCTCCATGACTGAAAATCAAGGCTCCAAAAACATTCAATCAAATGACACAAATCATAGCTCAAAATAAAGCTTATGCTCACATCTTGCTTCCTCTAGGCTTTGTTCTTTGATTCCACAACTTTGGGTCTTTCAAGATGGCTCAAACACACCTTTTTTCAAGAAACAAAAACCATAGGATTTTATCTTAGGATGAGGAGAACAATGTTTATGAAAAGCATTTGAACTAGAAAGAAGCAAAAGCATGAGAAAATCAAGCACCAAGTTCATACCTTGCTCTAGTTCTCCACCTTCTCTCCTCTACCAATTTTGCCTTGATTTTGTGTCTATTTTTCACTCTCTTTCTCCTTAGGTTCTAAAATCATAAGAGGATTGGAGGGTTGGGATTGCATCTAATTTTGGCTAGGTGTCACACTTAAGAAGCCTTAGTCCTTTGGTTAATTCTTAAGATGACAAGTGGCTTGCTTATTCACCTACTTAGTTACACTAACTAAGGGAGTTTAGTTAAGACAACAAGTCATTTTCTCTTCCCCCTTTGGGCAACCCTTAGCCGAAATGTGAGGGAGAGAAAAAGGGGAAATTGGTTTGTCCAATGGCCCACAGGTTCTTGTACAAAAGGAAGCTTATTGTCCATTAGTTACTTGATGGAATCTTCTTGTTTTCATCTTCTTCTTATTTGGCCAAAATTCTGAATTAATTTGGGAAAGCTAATTCAATTTTTGAGTCTCTTAATTACTTCACTTTTTAAGAATAAATCCTAGCCCTTAATCTTGGGTTCCAATTTTACCCTCGAGATTCGTAACACCGACTTCCTAATACACCACATGTCTCTAAGAATCCAAAAATAGCTCATATTTATTTACAAATGCCAGTATTTATGTAATTCCACTATTTGCATGTTTACAAGTTCTTACAATTATGAAATTCGTTATACTCCCTCCGGTCCTACATATAAGACATAGTTTGTAGTGCAATTTGCACTACAAACTATGTCCTATATTTAGGACCGGAGGTAATATTACATTAATAATTGCACTACAAACTATGTCCTATATTTAGGATCGGATGTAGTATTACATTAAGAATAGTATGGTCCTAACATTGGCTTTACTATTGCAAGTGAAAGTTTAGCCACATAAGAGGTTAAGGAAGTATATGAAGTCATAATGAATGTTACCGAGAATCAAGAGATGGCTAAACCAAAAGAAATCTCCATGCAATATGAAAGTATGAGTCTTGATTTAAATCAAGATTTTGCGTTGGTGGGTAAAGATCATGAGTCACAAACTATAGAAATTTATCATGTTGAAAATCTTGTCAAGATAGGTGTTCCAATTCATGCAATTTCTACTAAAGTATTTTTCTCAGTCACTTATGAATATTTTAAGGTGTTAGATACACTAAAAATTACATTAAGATACTAGACGTGCTGTAAAAAAATACTTGAGTGCTAAATATTTGGTGCCACTAAAAAATTATTTTAGGGAGGTGAATATATTAAAAAATATTTGAAGGTATTGGATACTCTCTTATTTTCAAAAACAATTGCTCCCCTTGATTTTTATTTATTTCAAAACAGTGTAGTTTTGGGTAGGGTGGTCCCGGATTGGACAAGACAATGTTTTCTAAGTCCCATCTCGATGAAGGGGGACGGAACGACATTTTCTGTACAGTGCCCCGTCCTGTCCTAGAACTATCCGGTCCCGTATGGGATAAGATTTCCCATAATTTTTTTTTTTTGTTTTTCTAGAATTTGTTTCATCAACGTCACGTCTTTAAGCCTCATCACTGCCACCATCGTTCCCTGCTCCAGCATCACCTTATACGAAAGTTCCCTTCCCCAGGACTTCCGCAGAAGCTCTTGGCAAATCTTTGCAAGGGAAGGAACAATAATAATAAGAAAGCAAGAAAACAGCCAATTAAAATTCTCATAATGGCTCATTTTTTATAAGCCATTTTTTCAATTTTTTAAAAATCCAACACACAAGAATATTTCCTCCCCTCCCAACGCCCGGCCTTCAAATCTCTTATATCAAACAGCCTCTCATGATCAATGTTAGGATAGGATGGTTTATGGCCTCTAATATACTTCTCTCTATTACTCTCTAATTCCCTTTACAATGTCCCAACTTCTCATTGTTTTTATTTTCCTTTGATTATTATATTATAGATAAAATGAGTAATATTTTAATATTTTATTGATAATACATAGTTGTGATTATTTTTATACTTTCTCAAAGAAAATAAAAAATACCTAATTTTAGAGTTTTTTTAAATTTTTTAAATATTTAAAACTGCACCGTTTTATCGTCTTTTTAAGATATCAAAATCTATATTACTGATTTTATATAGAATTTAATAATAAAAAAAGAGAAATAAAAAACCATTTGGAAGGTTGAGTCATTTCAAATCCGTACTAGCACGAGTCTATTATTATTATTATTATTATTATTTGGCCAAACCACGAGTCCATTATTTATTTTCAAGAAAAAACGCTCAGTGATGGGGACCATACACAGAAGGATGGATAACACCGATGCTGGTAGGCCTCGTCTTGTCTCGGTTATTTTAATGTAAAGTTAAGGTGTAAAAATGCACATGTGATTTTTTTAAAAATGCGTCCAACAATAAATACCTTTTTTGTGTAAAAGTAATTATATTGTTATAAAATAGATGTAAAAGTCATAAAAACTGTTAGTTGATCGTTAAAAACAAGGTCACTGACTAACTTTGCTGACATTATAGGTGACTAGGCTGTTAGAAGGGACCGTCAGATTTGATTTCAGATCTTATCACCTTCTTCATCATCATCACTTTCACCTACTCCCTTCCTTATAAAAATCGATCACCTTCAGCTTAAGAGAGACATCCGAACTCCTTCTTCTTCCTCCTTCCTTCTCTTTTTTTCCTTGTTGCCGGTGGCACTCTCATATTGATGATGTCATCATGCATGGATTTGTGGAAGAGACACGAATGGTTTCACGTTGGAAGAGAAATGAGAACATGACGCATGGTGAATGGTACTATGGCTTTAGCGTGGTTGGAAGATTTAGCAGCTCTTCTGTTCTAAGTTCTCAGCTCTGCAATTTTGTGAGGAAAATAGGTCACCAGAACTGGGGAAGTTGGCCGGAAAACTCACTGGAAATTTATGGGCACCACTGGAATAACACGAAAGTTAGCCAATGAGACTGATTTGATGGTTCTTTCCTAGTGAGAACAATAGAGGCCGCCGGAAGTGAGACTTTCCGGAACTGGGGGCCAGAAAACTCAAGTAATCATAGGAAAAATGCAAAACTGAGCTCTATGGTTCTGATCTTCATAGCTTCAAGAAGATAATGATGGACTGTGCTTTTGGAGAAGAAATATGATGTGTCTGCAGTGGCTTACAACACCGTTGATGGTTGTTGAGGGTTCTGGTGCAGAGGTGACAATGGTGTCGGATATGGTGCCCTGAAACTAATAGAAACAGAGTAGTGCAACTGTGGTGACTAAGTGGTAACCATGTACTAGGAAGGAGAGGTCAACAGTGGTAGTAACAGAAAGACGATGAGTGATGCTCTTACTCTCCCCGAAATCAAGCTTGCGGCAGTACAACGTCTAAGCTGTGTGTCCGATGGAGATGAAGGTCTTGCTGGAGACAGAGGGACAGTTATGTTGGGATAACAAAGAGAAGATGGTGAGGCTGAGAATAGAGAAACTCGATGATATTATAAGAAGAAGGCTGACGATGATGTTGGTGGAGATTTTAACTGTGAAGGTAGTTGGTGAGGAAGAAGGGATGACGGTGGTGATGAAAATGGTGGCTGACATCATCAAAATAATTTTTTTCACTGATCAATTATTCCGGTCAGCAGCCTAGTCACCTGTCATGTCAGCAAAGTTAGTCAGTAATCTTGTTTTTAACGGTCAACTAATAGCTACTATGACTTTTGCACATATTTTATAACCACATAGTTACTTTTGCACTAAAAAAAACATTTATTGTTGGGCATAATTTTAGAAAAATTACATGTACATTTTTACACCTTAACCCTTTAATGTAATTAGTATTGGAATTGAGTTAATAATTTATATTGACGAAGAAGAACCACCTTCGAAAGTTCTCTCAAGTGAGTCATGGCTTTCAGCCCCACAGCATCTTCCTCAGTCTTGTTTTGCAGAAGCAACCTTCTTACAGTAATTTAAACTCAAACAGAATCAAAGCAATCTCCCCCTGCAAGCAAAGAACAAGAAATAAAGCGATTCCATAAGGTAATTATATAAATAGCCTCCTTCTTAACTATCTGTCTTCTTTCTCTATATACACCCTTCATTTACAGATGCTTCTTCTTCTTCTACTGTGACAGGTGTGTCTGTATAATTTCTCAGTTAATGCTTTCATTTCATTCTATAATTTTCCTTCTTCCTGGTTTACCTTTATTTTATTTCATTAAACATGGCGCCAGCAACTCCTTCTCATATATATATGCTTCAAATCATTTCAATCTAATTTTACTATGCACATAATTAATCCAAAGGTTTGTTATTATTCTATTATCTTTTTCCTCAGGAAATTTACCACTTGATTCTAGAAGCTGGTTCATAGCAGCAAGCGCCGTAAGAGGAAAATTTCCTCTTTCAATCAATTACTAGGTAAGTTCGTTGATGTTTTTGTCACATATATAAAGAATAATTGTGTTATATATAGCTTAATAATTTATAGTTAAATTTTAAAAATTGTTCAGTTTATTATATAATACATATATTGATTGAACAAATTTGATAATGAATATTTGAAGATGAAAATTTTGGACGAGAGCTATTTCCATTTTCCACCATAAAGATAGAAAAATGCTCCACCTCAAAAACAAAACTATTGGTTTGGTGACTTCATCAGTGGGACCACATACAGCTGCCTGCTTTCCTAGAAATTGCTTAATTTCAAGGTCGACACTCAATTATTTGTCATCATCAATAATTTAATAATTCATCCAACATCAGTATTGTACTGTCTGTGAACTGTGAATGCAATTGGATCCTTTTTGTCAGGAGGGGTGAAGGTGATAAAATAATTTTTAATTTTTATTAAAAATATAATAGTTATTATAAATCATTTTTTTAAGTAAAAAATAATCATAATTTTTTAAAATTAGGACAAAACCATTCAATCTAACTAACTTCCATTTATTATAATGGAAAAAATTAATTTTTTGGTCCTTAAAATTTTGACTCATTTATAAATTAGTCCTTAGAGTTTGATTTAATATAACTCAATCCCTGAACTTTTGACTTGTTTGCACCTCAATCCCTGATATTTTTTAGTCATCTTATGTGGCAAAAAAATGTTAAAAATATCATTAAAACTTACTTAGGTGGATTTTACATAAATTAAAAAAAAACCATCATTCCAATCCCCACCAACTCAAATCATCCTCCACCTCTGTTTTCAGTAAATCTCTTTGTGCATCCACATCCATGACAAATCCTTGATAAGCTCATTTCAAACATAAGGTGAAATCGATTTTCTTATACTAAAGGGCTTTCAA
This sequence comes from Inga laurina, assembly GCA_963855925.1. Taxonomy (NCBI): domain Eukaryota; kingdom Viridiplantae; phylum Streptophyta; class Magnoliopsida; order Fabales; family Fabaceae; genus Inga; species Inga laurina. Next base: position 61,547,273 of record OY979708.1, read on the forward strand.
AATTTTGAACATCATGTAAAGAATATGTAGTCCATTTGCGAAGTGGGTGTACTTCGATTTTTTTTTAATCCCGTCCTCTTCCAAGCGCTATTTACTATTTATCATTCAAAAGTTAATAAATTTCTTTTTTTACAATGTCTTTTTATTGCATACTTGAGTGCTTTATTAGAGTTAAAAGCATCATAAGTGGCTTCAACCTTTTCTCTAATATGAGTAGTTTGCTATCCTCTAATGCTTCAAAAGGATCTGTCATAGACACCGTAAACGCCCAATGAGGTTTCTGGAAAACATAGGCTGAGGGGGATGCGAGTTGGTGGTGATGGGGAAGCTATTTTTTAATTTTTTTAATTTATGTGAAATCGACTTAAACAATTTTTAGCAGTATTTTAATATATTTTTGCCACATAGAATGACTTAGAAACATCAGGGACTGAATTGCAAAATAGACAAAATAATTGTAATTACTCTTAATCATTGATTTTTGAGAGGATTTGATATTTTGATTTAATTGTTTTTAATTGAAAGTACTTGAGAATTTGGATTAATCTGAAAATGGCAATTTTGGGTTTGAAATTTTGAAATGACAATTTGGTACCATGAAATTTCGTAATGCCAATTTAATCTAGCCAAAACTCAGCGTTTTAGCCGCCCTTAGATTAGATCCATTGAACAAAAAATCAAACTGGATAGGCCGGTTTGACCGGAAACCGGTCAGTGGTCTGGTCCGATCTGACCATCAAACCGTGAAATCGGTCGAACCGGTCAAAACGGTCAAAACAGGTTTGAAACCGGTTGGATCGGTTTTCATTTTTAAATTTTTTTTAAAATTATTTTGTGCTATTGTTTTGGGGAAGATGGAAAATTGAAGACCAAAATGAAGAAAAATAGGTAAAGAAATAACAAATCTAAAAAAATGAAGAAGATAATGAAAAAAATTATTTAAAAGGATATAATAATTATAGGAAAAGAGATATCATTACATAAGTATAAGTATTATAACTAATACTAATACATTGTAAGCATTTTTTTCTAAAAATCTTCATTTTTATCTATGGAAGTTTAAAAATATATTTATATATATACATATATATATTACTATTAATAAATTATAATATTTTAATATGGTTGGTTCAACTACCGGTTAGACCCCAATTGACCCATTAACCCTTAAACATGTACCATAACCGGTTCATTGCCAGTACCATTTTTCGTTCCTTGATCAGATCTTCAATCAGGTCTAGTTTTGAATTGCAAAGACGGACTAGAACCAAAGAGCTGGGGGTTGCGAGGAGCGGCCGCAAGACACTGCCGTCATACATCTCAACTTCACCTTCCTTCTCCATTCCGTCCACCACTACCTCATTACCGCCTGTCCACCGCCACCTCATCACCGTCATCCATCGGCGAGTGTCTCAAGGCAAAAGACTCAGCAGCGCCAGAGACTTGAGAAGGGAGCTACCGCAAGGGAGCTGATGATCGAAAGTTGTGGCGAAGATCAAGGAGAGGTTCATCAAACCCAGACCACCACCGGTTCATCAGTATTACAGTCACACCACCTTCATCTTTCACCGTCATCTTACTCCAGCGAACCTTGACTTCCACCTTCATCATCTACCTTTATACCTCTCACTCATCACTAGACTCAACAGTTCCATTTCAACCCTGTACCAACGGCGAACCTGGAAATTAGAATCAATGGCCAAACTCAGAGATCGTGGCTCCCCTGTTCTGTTTTGGTCCATTTGCAATTACTGATTTATTTGTATCTATTGTTATTCTATCAAGTTTAACTAGTCGATTTCCATGGATGAGTGCTTAATTCAGATGGTGATTGAGTTGGTTTTTTAGGCTGATTCCATGGGTATTAGGGGCTGAATTCTTAATCCCTTCATCCTTATAGTAAGAGGCAAGAATATGAACTTAGAGCTTTAGTAAGGGAGTTTTTGGTCTTCCATTACTTTAATTCTACATTGTAATTGTGATTCATAGGTTTTTAATTAAATTTCATAATGTTGAATTGATTTAATTTGATATATTTAGAGATTAGATGTGGCTTGAACCTTTGTTAGACATTTGATATTCTGTTTAATTAACCTAATTATCATTTCATTTTGCTGGTTAGTCATTGAATTGATGATTTTGTGCTAATTTTAAGGTGGCTTGATTAGTGGATTAAAGATGTCTTGTGTTTATATTGGTTAATTAAATGTGAATTTATTAATTGTATTTAGCATGGGTTTTAGCATCATTAATCTTGATTTTCATATGAGTGACCATTGTTAAATTAAGATTAATGAAAAAATCAAGTGGTAATGCGAAGTGGTTTGGTTATTGAATCAAAAGTTAAATATGATTTTTAAGTTCATTTAATTTCTAAATTCTTAATCAACCTAATTTAGAGATATTAATATGCAAGGTAACTTGGTATTAATCAATCTAAGTTAAGCCTAGTCTCTCTCTCCCCCCCTCTCTTCTGGCCGACATGAACAAAGGGAAGACGAAGGAAGGGTGCTTCATAATTTAACTCCATTCACCTTACTCCACATGATTTCATCAATGCACCATAATGTGACACATGTCACCATCCTCTCCTCCTTCAAGTTTATGTCATAATTGCTCCAATTAGCTTCCCTTAGCATGAAATAATTTCTCTCTCGATTTGGTTAGCTCAAAAACCATCCCTCTCTCATGCTCACTAACCAAGTTATTTTCTTCCAACTAATCCAACTTCACACTCAAGGTAGTGTACCATTATCATGATTTAATCCAACTTTACACTCAAGGGAGTGCATCATTTGATCATGAATCATAATTACTATATCCATGTAGCATTGTTTTAATGCAATTTGACATGTGCTCACCTAAATCAATTATAATTTAATCCTCTCCTCATATGATCATGACACTTGGCATGTTTAAACCCAAAGATTATTTTTCCCTCCATTTTCTTCGTGCTAGGTGAAATTACAAGAGAAAAGGGGAAGAGAAATTGTTTCAACATTTTTCATAATTCAATTAAATGAATTATGCATAATTCCTTCTAATTTTACAACTCTTGATTTATTTCTCCAAGAATATTCAATTTATATATTCACCTTTATTTTTCTTGATTAATTGAAATCAATTTCAATCAATTGGAAAATAATTAATCATGTGCTAAATTGACAAAATTATGATTTTACTATCACCTTTGTAATTTAATTCCTTTCTTGAATTAATCTGCCCATTTTCTCATGAATATGAATATTTCAAAATTTATAAGTTCCAAATTTCATGAATATTCACTATTCTATTGAATTTCTCGAATAATTACAATATATTCAGTGAATATAAAATTTGAGGTGTTACACAAATCGTTAGTTGTCTCCACTTAAATTTTGGTTACACTTGTACAATGGTTATTGTATGTATGGATGGGTTGTTGGATTTTTTTTTTTTTTTTGCTCAATATTGTCTTATTTGAGAAATTTTTGATACTTTTCAAAAGGAAAATAAAGAAATATTCCACGCGTGCCGCTGAAGGGTATGGATGGGTTGTTGGATTTTTTTTTTGCTCAATATTGTCTTATTTGAGGAATTTTTGATACTTTTCAAAAGGAAAATAAAGAAATATTCCACGCGTGCCGCTTCTCGAGCCCTTCAGTATTAATTCATCCTTTTGTCCATATTGCTTCCATTGACTATTATTATGTTTTAAGTACGCAAAAGTAAAATTCGAGGAGCATTATATATTAATTTTCAGTAGCATTTAATATCAATTAATTTTTAGTACACTCAGTGTCCTTAAATATTTTTTTTAGTTATACCTAATATCTACCACCCAATGCATTGAAGTACTTTTCAGTAGCACCCAATATCCTAAAATATTTTTTAGTATATTCAACACTTTAAAATATTTTTTTCTTAGCACTCAGTATCTCATAATGTAATTTTTAGTGCAAACTTACCTTTAAAGTATTTTTCTCAGTCACTTATGAATAATTTAAGGTGTTTGATATACTAAAAATTAAATTAAGATACTAGACATGCTGTTAAAAAATACCCGAGTACTAGATATTTGATGCCACTAAAATATTATTTTAGGATGGTAAGTGTATTAAAAAATATTTGAAAGTGTTGGATAATCTCTTATTTTCAAAAACAATTCCCTCCCTTGCTTTTTATTTACTCCAAAACAGTGTAGTTTTAGGTAAAGTGCTCAAGGGACGGAACGGCATTTGCTGTACCGGGCCCCGTCCTGTCCTAGAACTATCCCGGTCACAGATGGGATAGGATTTTCCCGTAATATTTTTTTTTTTACAGAATTTGTTTCATCAACGTCACGTCTTTAAGCCTCATCAACGCCACCATCGTTTCCTCGTCCAGCACCACCTTATACGAAAGTTCCCTTCCCCAGGACTTCCGCAGAAGCTCTTGGCAGATCTTAGTAAGAGAAGGAGCACAGCCAACTGAAATTCTGATAATGGCTCCAGCGCAGAGGTTCTTTGAACTGGGCAAATCAAAACCGAGATCGGACTCGTGAGCGAGATTAGAGAAAGCGATCTAAGTATGAGGAGAGGCGGCCAAAATTCTTTGCGAACGTATGTCAAAGTCCTGAAGTTGAACGTCAAGAGAAAAGAGCCGGGGAGTGATATTAGGGATTTGGTTTTTTGAGTATATTTTTATTTTTTTGGGAAAATTTTAAAGAAAATATCATTTAAATTTCAAAACCTTAAATTAATAATTTGATAAGAATTTGAATTGTCAACCTATTATTCTATTTGTCAATTCTATTATTTTTATTATTAACAAAATTAATTTAAAATTTTGAAATTCAAGAGGTATTTATTTTTTTAAATTTTTTCTATTTTTTTATAAAAGAGTAATACATATTATTATTGAAAACGAAATAAGTGAGACGAGCCGCTGGAGTGATAACAGGGATTTGGTTCTCAGAGTATATTATTATTAATATTGAAAACAAAATATTTTTTATTTATAATATCGGCACGGGACGGGACGCCCCCTCCTTGAGTCCAATCCCGCCCTTGGAAAGATTTTCTCCTATTCTGTGAAAGATTTTGTCCTGTCATGCAAAATTTTTGGCGTGGGAAGGAAAAATTTTGAGCAGCCTTAGTTTTTAGGCTAAAGGACAAGAGCAAACCGAAAACGAGAAAGGGAGAAACCGGATCCAAAGTAGTGCTATCCCACGTGAAGCCATTAAAATGGGCTGACTTGACCCTTAATTGGTTGTTTGGTATTATGGGAGTGGAAGGAAACTAAGGGAAGGAAAAATTATTTTGAGTTGGATTTTAAAAATTTAAAGAAGTGAAATTAAAAATTTTTAATTAACTTATTTTATTATTTTACTTTACATTTTATCTTTTTTGAAATTTTATAACCATATTTTTTCAATTTTTTTAAAATCCAACACAAGAAATTTTTTTTTTTTCAATTATAAACAGAAGAATTTTTTCTCCCCTCCCCATGGCCGACCTCTAAATCTCTTGTACCAAACAACACCTCATGGTCAATGTTAGGAGGGTTTATGGCCTCTAATATACTTTTCTCTAATACTCTCTAATTCCCTTTACAATGTCCCAAAGTCTCAACTTTTCGCTGGCCAAAAAAGAAAAATCCCAACTTCTCGATGTTTTCATTTTTCTTTTGATATTATATTATAGATAAAATGAGTAACATTTTAACATTTTATTGTGATAATACGTAGTTTTGATTATTTTTATACCTTTTCAAAGAAAATAAAAATACCTAATTTTAGATTTTTTTTTAATTTGTTAAATATTTAAAACTGCATCATTTTATCGTCTTGTTAAGATATCAAAATCTATTTTACTGATCTTATATAGAATTTAATAATAAAAAAAGAGAAAAAAAACCATCTGGAAGGCTGAGTCATTTCAAATCCGTACTAGCACGAGTCCATAAAATGCAGGATGGATAACACCGGTGCTGGTAGGTCTCGTCTTGTCTCGGTTATTTTAATGTAATTATTATTGGAATTGACTTAATAATTTATATTGACGAAGAAGGAACACCCTCGTAAGTTCTCTCGATCCAGTCAGTCATGGCTTTCAGCCCCATAGCATCTTCCTCAGCCTTGTTTCGCAGAAGCAACCTTCTTACAGTAACTTTATCTCACTCAAACAGAATCAAGCAATCTCCCCCTGCAAGCAAAGAACAACAAATAAAGCGATTCCATAAGGTAATTATATAAATAGCCTCCTTCCTAACTATCTGTCTTCTTTCTCTCTATATATCCTTCATTTACAGATGCTTCTTCTTCTTCTTCTACTGTGACAGGTGTGTCTGTATAATTTCTCAGTTAATGTTTTCATTTCATTCTATAATTTTCCTTCTTTCAAGTTGACCTTTATTTTATTTCATTAAACATGGCGCCAGCAACTGCTCTTCATACATATGGTTCAAATCATTTAAATCTAATTTTCTATGCACATAATTAATCCAAAGATTTGTTATTATTCTATTATCTTTTTCCTCAGAAAACTTACCGCTTGATTCTAGAAGCTGGTTCATAGCAGCAAGTGCCATAAGAGGAAAATTTCCTCTTTGAATCAATTATCAGGTAAGTTCGTTGTTGTTTTTGTCACAGATACAAAGAATGATTGTGTTATAGCTTAATAATTTATAGTTAAGTCTTAAAAATTGTTCAGTTTATTATATATTGATTGAACAAATTTGATAATTAGCATAGGAAGACGAAAATTTTGGAGGAGAGCTATTTCCACCATAAGATAGAAAAATGCTCCTCCTCAAAAACAAAACTATTGGTTTGGTGAATTCATCAGTGGGACCACATAGAGCTGTCTGCTTCCTAGAAATTGCTTAATTTCGACGTCGACACTCAATTATTTGTCATCATCAATCAATAATTTAATAATTCATCCAACATCCGTATTGGACAGTCTGTGAACCATGAATGCAGTGTGTGTTTGGAATGACTTATTTTTGTCCAAAACGTGCTTATAATTCGTGATTCACGGTATACGAGGTAAGTATGTGAGAGGAGTTTTTTCTCGGCTTGCGTAATAAGTGCGTTTTTACTGTGCAAAAAGCTTAAACAAACACGCACGCAATTAGATTCCTTTTCGCAAAAGGGGGAAAGGTGGTAAAATAATTTTCAATCTTTACTAAAAGTATAATAGTAATTATAAATCATTTTTTTAAAGTAAAAGTAATCATAAATTTTTAGAATTATGATAAAATTATTAAATTTAACTAACTTATATCTATTATAATGAGAAAAGTTAATCTTTTGGCTCTTAAAATTTTGACTCATTTATAAATCAGTCTCTAAAATTTGATTTGATATAACTTAGTTCTTGAACTTTTGACTCGTTTGCACCTCAGTCTCTGATGTTTTTGAGTCATCCTATATGACAAAAATTATTAAAAATACTGTTAAAACTTGCTTGGGTGGATTTTATATAAATTTTAAAAAATAACTAGCGTTCCAGTCCCCACCAACTCAAATCATCCTCCACCTCTGTTTTCAATAAATCTCATTGGGCATCCACAATGTCCATGAAAAATCCTTCATAAGCTCATTTCAAACATAAGATGAGATTGATTTTCTTATATTAAAGGGCCTTCAAAATTATGAACATCATGTAAAAGATATGTAATTCCATTTGGGAAGTGGGTGTGCTTCGATTTTTTTTAATCTCATATTCTTCTAAGTGCTATTCACCATTTATCATTCAAAAGTTAAGAAATTCCTTTTTTTCACAATGACTTTTTATTGCATACTTGGGATCTATCATGGACGCCACAAACGCCTAACAATGTTTTTGAAAAACAGAGGCTGAGGGGGATGCGAGTTGGTGGTGACGGGGAAGCTATTTTTTAATTTTTAATTTATGTAAAATCTACCTAAGCAATTTTTAACAGTATTTTAACATTTTTTTGCCACATAGAATGACTCAGAAACATCAGGGATTGAATTGCAAGCAAATCAAAAGTTTAGGGACTAAGTTATAAGTAAGCCAAAACTTTAAAGGCCAAAAGTTTAATTTTTTCTATTGTAATAAATGAAAGTTAGTTAGGTTTAACTGTTTTACCCCAATTTTAAAAGTTTATTGTTGCTGTTACTTCAAAAAAAAAACATTTATAATTATTGTTGCACTTTTAATAAAAGTTTAAGGTTATTTTCATACCTTAATTCTTTAAAAAATAACCTTTCTCATCGAAAACTACTATTCACACCAACGAATGAATATTAGTTAAGTTATTTGATTATGAATTGTGTTTTAAAATTTAAATTGATAAAATTTACATAGTTTACCCTTATTAAAGAATGTGATTTCCATATACATATTTATTATCTGCCACTTATCTCTTTCTCCTATAAGGAGTAAAGGTTAAAAACAATTATTATATTAATTTCCTTTTCAACCTCTTATATTTTGGACTAAAATTTTCTTTGAGAGGACTTCTTATATTTTTTACCGAGGGAGTAATTATCATCGTAATTAGCATATTTTATTATTTTATTTTAATACATTCATACATCCTCCAATTCCAGCTAAGGCATTTGATAGCTTTAAGTAGTATTAAATACTTTTCTTCCATATATACCCATATTTAATAAGGGTATTGTGAGAGAGTAGAAATTAATATGATGTTTGGGGGGTTTTTTTTTTTTGATATACAGTATAATGTTGGAGTTTAATATACTTGTTAAGGGCAGTGTTAGAAATTGCTGCAATTTTATGACACATTCAATAAATTTAACTGTTTTTATTGTTACTTGTGAATTAGTTATGGAAGTGGGTTATGTTGGATGGAGGGAGTATTTTGTTAATCATGATCTTGAGAATAGTCTCTTCCATTGTAATAATAATGCATTAAAAATAAGGGATCTAAATTCACAATCTTATATATATATATATATATATATATATATGTATATATATATATCAATCTTAATATCATTTTTGTCAAACACACAAGTTGACTATCCAATTTTAATATTTTTACGTTTTCAATTATACAATTGTGTTAACTTGCTGTTAAATTTGTGCTAGCTACAAACTTGATTGAACACTATTAAACTCGTGCTGCTTTGTTTATATATATATATATATATATATTTGATCATGTTAATGACTTTATTATGAACTCTAGAAAGATTTCTTTGTTAATTATGATAAATTATGAATTTTAAATTATAAATGTTGATGGATTTAATTTATAAGTTTGCGATTCGAGTTCACATTCCAAATTTATGTTCTTGTTATGAATATGCTTAAGCTTGTGAGTTTGACTACTTTAGTTATTATAATTTCAGCCTATTTTATTCTCTATCCCTATATTTTATTTTTACCCATCTTTTTTAACAAACCAGTCAATGCATCCTCGGTTTTAACGAGAGTAATAGAAAGATTTGTTTCTTTACATTTTTATCACATATCAATATCATATATTTATAAAAACTTGAAAGCTATAAACAATGTAACTCATCTTGCCTGATTTGTTTAGCTCAACTGACACAAAGCACCTCCTAATTAAAATTTTGGCTCAAGTAAGAGGATACGAGTTCAGCCCTATGTAGGTATGATGGATGCAAGAGTTCCTTCTTATGGGTATTATGAATAGTACAATATATCTTTCTGTATGTATATACTAGATCCATATGATCCCACTATTGTTAATTGAAAAATAGACCAGAAAATGCAGAAATCAATACAAATGTATTGTTAGTTAACTGCGGAATTAGTGCTAATGTGTATGGTTTTGCAGATAAATGGATGCAGCAAATGGACATCTAATGGATCCTCCTCAAGGATCTAATGGCATCCAATTATTGAGGGTTGGTTCAGCTAATTTTAGGAGACCTTCCCTTCATCTTTTGCAGGATACAAGTGAGTACTCTCTCTAGTGATCTCTAAAATCTCTTAAAATAACTGATCTATTCACTTATTAATTTTGTGATTCCTTATAATTTTACATAAATTTTGATTCAATTTTGGTGAGAAAGATGATGGAATCATTTTACCAAATAAAGTATATAAGGATGTAACTCCATATATAGTTAGGTGGTTCGTCATTAATGATGAATGGGATTCTATACCTTCAAATTACAAGACTTGGGACAATATCAAGCAATTTCATTTCTTTGTTCCCCATTCTATCTTTCTTCCCCCGAATTGTGAGCAATCATTATTGTTCGAATATCAAATATAGATTTATATATTTATTAAGAATATTGGCTCACAATTATAATTAAGTTCATGAAAAATTTATGCTTAAAAATTTTATTTGCGAGAATGACCTAAACCAGAGAATCGGTACTTTGTGTGTATAAAATTTTCAAAGCACCAATAATCTCTATGAATATTATTATATCAAGTCTTGTTGGCCAATAAAATATTTAAAAAAACATTTTCACCAATTTTCTCAAGATCATCAAAACCTACATATATATAATTTAGGAAGAAAAACATAAAAGGAGCATCGAAACATGAGAATCTCAAAATGATCCCTCAAAATAAGTTAATGTTGTTACTTATTAAATTATTATTGTCATTATAATTCGGCAACAAATTTCACTAAAACTTATTTTTATTGCCTTAATTGCTGTCAATTGATAAGTTAAATTTTGTTATTTGTTTAACTGTTGTTGTCGTTTCATCTCTTCAAATTAAGGTCATCTAGATAATTTCGCTATAAAATTTAATTAATCTCAGACACTAGTAGTGGTTAGGCCATTTCAGATATTTGACTTGGGATTTATAAATTTATGGAGTATTTTTGTGTCCTTCTCCCTGTAATTTACATTTGCTAAATGATCGTAATCAAATTATTTTTGAAACATATATTGCTCTTCCGCCTCATCACTCTCAATTTAAAGCGCACACAAAAAACCAAAACATTTCAACTTTGTTTCAGGGGAGGCCAGATTGAACTACATAAACTTTTGTGTGCCTCTATACAAATATGCACTAGAAGGCAATTGGGAGAAAGCTAAGCCCATGTTGTTAGATCATGACAGAATGCTTCTGGGTGCTGCTATAGCAAAAGGATGCCCAACAGTACTTCACGTAGCAGCCGGCGCAGGCCATTTTCACTTTGTGAAGGAGCTTGTGAACTTGATGGAAGAGAACAACATAGACTTGGATTTACAAGATAATAGGGGAAACACTGCCTTCTGCTTCGCTGCTGCAGCAGGAAGCTTAGATATTGTTAAGTTAATGTCGGAAAAAAATTCATTCTTGCCAACCATTAGAGGTGGAAATGGTTTCACCCCTCTTCTTTTTGCTGCACAACAAGGAAGAGGTGACGTGTCATGGTTTCTATATCCCAAGACTACTGAAACTTTTGATGAAGCAGAGTGGACTGAGTGTTTCCTCACTTGCATCGACACCGGTATTTATGGTAAGTTTATGTTGCTGCTGATAAAGCACGAATACACTTAATATGAGTTAAGTACAGCATGAATAAGCATTTGATGCATATTAAATAAATGGTTAATACCAGTCCTTGTAGAATTTTGATTTTGATCACTGCAATTTCAAATGTTTGGTTTTAGTCTTTATAACTTAAAAAAAACTTTGGTATGAGTTTAATGATTAGACTCTATACTTTTAATGAGTTTTCATTTTAATCATATACTTAAACTCAGACTAAGTTTTTATGAAACTATAGGTATCAAAACCAAGGATTTCAAATTATAGAAACAAAAATCAAATTTTAATCAAAATGTAAAATGTAAGGATCAACAATGATATATTAACCCTTAAATAAAACAAAACCTGTTTTACAACGTGTTTTAGCTTGATATATAGAGAGAGAGAGAAAGCTCTATATTTCTTCTTGAACTGCATGACCGCATCTGCCTTTAATATCTTAACTACGTTTTCAAATTTCTTAGATTTAGCGTCCGTAATGTTGACAAAGAAGCCAGAACTAGCATTAGCAACAAATAATGAAGGTTTGACAGGTTTGCATATCTTGGCTCAGAAGACAGATTTGGGTCACCATAACCTAAAACATCGAAAACATCAACTCATAAGTTCAGGTAATTTGCCATCACTATAATCACATGTTAGGAAGACCACAAAATTAGTCCTAACTAGCTACTCAGTCCTTGATATAATATCTCATTTGTAATGTAATTTACACATAAACCATAGACTCCCCCAACATATTGCTTAACATTAGCTTTACCTTATCCAGTTCATCAAATTCTGTTTCTCAGGGATGAAGCACGGTGCCGCTCTTCAACTTGTTCGCTCACTCTGGCTAGGAATTCTTGATCGTGTTAACTCAGAGCAAGAAATAAGAAGAATCATAAATGAACCATCAAGACTATTATTTGATGCAACAAAAGTTGGAAACTTTGACTTCTTAGCTGAGATTATGGGAACTTACCCTGATTTAGTATGGGACTTGGACAACCAAAAGCAGAGCATAATTCACATTGCTGTTTTACATCGTCATCCTAAAATCTTCAATCTCATCCGTGACATATGTGCAAATAAGGATATCTTGTTGTCATATATAAACAAAGATGATGAAAACAATATATTACATTTGGCTGCAAAGTTAGCACCAGCCGATCGACTTGAATTGGTCTCTGGAGCAGCTTTCCAAATGAAGCTCGAACTGTTATGGTTTGAGGTAATTGTTCCTTATCATCTATTTAGTAAACTTCTACTATGATCCCATAATTAGAATATACTCCCTTTGAATCTTTCACAAGAGCGTGAAATTTAAATTGCCATAATCCTTTTTACAAGATCTTATTTGTGGTTGTTTGAGCATTTAATGTGCTTTTTGCTATTTTTGCCCTTAATTAATTATATTCTCTCTCCTTATCTTTTTCCCATACTATATTCTTTTTCATATTTTTTCTTATTACTATTTTATTTCTCTCTCTTACTTAACCCCTTATAAATATGGGCATAATATATTTGTGAAAAATTCCTTTTTTAAATAATTAATACTCCCTTCGATCCGCAATATAAGATATATTTACCTAATTTGATTAGATTAAGGAAGTTAATTAAATTAGTTAATATTATATATATTTACTAGAACACCCCAATCATCTAGTTTTCTTAATTCCCTCATTCCCTCTTCTCATTGATTATAGTTGAAGAAGTATCAATTGGCGTAAATTAAGAAAACATTGATAAAAATGAAAATTTTGTCTTATATTTAAAATTAAGATTAACTCTCCAAATATGTCTTATATTAAGGACCAGAGGAGTAATTTTAACTAACTTTAACATATTTCTTAAATAGCATAGTCTGGTTATTGGACTCTTATAAAAAGTACAAGAGAGAATATAAATATATAAATGAAATTAATATGTGAACAACCTTTTGATATGGCAGGAGGTGAGGAAGATAATGTTACCATCATATGTGAATATGAAAAACAAAAAAGGTGAAACTCCTCATGAGCTATTCACTAAAGAGCATGCTGCTTTAAGAAAAGATGCCGAGTCATGGATGAAGAGAACTGCAAACTCTTGTATGGTTGTTTCAACTCTTATCGCTACCGGTGTGTTTTCAGCTGCATTTAGCATACCAGGTGGTACCAATGATAGTTCAGGAACTCCCAATTATCTTACGAAAAGATCGTTTATGGTATTTTCAGTATCCGATGCTATTGCAATGATATCATCCTCAGGCTCCATACTTGTCTTCTTGTCTATCCTGATCTCACGTTATGCAGAGTATGACTTTTATAAGTCTCTTCCCTCAAAGGTGATATTTGGGTTGGTAACTCTCTTCTTGTCTATAACAAGCATGATGATAGCATTCAGTAGTGCCTTCTTCGTAACATATGACCATGGCATAAAGTGGGTTCCTAGCTTCATTTCTTTGATTTCATTTTTTCCAATAGCCGTATTTCTGTTTCTGCAATTTCAACTTTTTTATGATATCATTTACTCAACATATTATTTAAGGTCCTTATTTCGACCAAGTAAGCATATGCTTTACTGAAAAATAGAGGCCAATTAGATGTTGTTGTATCTGTATATTTTACTTCAATTGTTAATGTACATTTTGATTTATCATTTGGCAATGTATAAGTAATTCACGTAGTATCAATCACTATGGAAGCCAATGGCTTATAAATAATGGCAGAATTTGATACAGATGCTTTACTATGGAAGCCAATGGCTTATATAAGCATTGTTTATTTTTATAAACAATGCTTATAAAAATATCATTGTAGTTTTTTTTTATGGCAAATCACTTGCAGTGCTTCTTTTCCAGATAAATTGTTGTAATGATGAGACATTGAGACAGACAATCACATGACAAATAGGAATTCCAGTTTGCTTCTTCGATAGAATACAGTCCAGCCATTTTTTACAATGCTTTGGAACGTTGGAGGTGAAACTACAGGTTGATGGTGACTGTTATATTACACGAAAAGGCAAGAGTAAGAAAGCCAAAGAGCCAAGAAAATCTTGAATGCCAGATAATATTAATAAGCATGATAAATAATGCCCTTTAATATATGAACATGTCCATCATTGCACAACTGAGTTAAAGTAGATTTAATCCAAGAATGGGAAGAATATGCTCTAAAGATTCTTCAACATATATTGCAACCAAAACTACATGGGTGACTTACAGACAGGTATAATATCCATTGATCATCTTGAATGAAAATGAGAAATCCAGTGCCAAATTACCCTCAAAAGAAGCCTAAACAGCTGCGGAAACGCCAAATAATAATGATAAAAAAACTAATATGCTATATAAAATTATAATAATGAAAAATGAAATGTCAAATACAGGTTTAAAATACATGGAGAGTTTGTTGAAAATAATTAGAGGTGATCCAATTGGAAAAGTTTAATTATTTCTAGTTTTGATTAAATGGACCTCTTAATGATGAATTTAATTTAATTTTAATTCTAGCCCAGAACTATATGATATGCTATATTGGGATCTCTTTTAGATAGTTCTCACACGTCATATTTTTCACTGCTGCAAATGACAGTGATATAATGTTTGAAAAGTATACTCGATAAAATACGGAGAGTGGGTGTGTGTCTGTGTGGGCATTGGCCTTATCAACCACAACACAACTAATAATTGTACAATGCTTTATTTGTCACCTTTTCAAGTCATAAGGCTAGGCATCATTGTCACCAGCGTAGAACAATTTATAATGGGAAAATTTCAGTTAACTCCACTGTAGTAATTTTATTTTAATCAATCCTTAAAAAATTTAAAATTTCACTAAGCTCCATGGAACAAAATGAAATTAATTTTTGTGGCTGAAAAGATGGACATGATTCCTTTACTTATTTTTTATTAAAAAGGCTCAATTGTAGCCCATTGGCAGCCACTCAATTGGAGTGGGCTCTAACGACTAACCATCGAAGCTTTGGTGCTAGCCGACTGGCTGGAGTTCCAGCTATCGGGAATTAATTTGTATTGTTCATATGTTTATTCCACTTGTTGATGAGAAGTTTGACCCTTACAAATGAGATTTGGTCAAACAAATTGGTTAACAAAAAAAAAAAAAAAATCATAAACAAGTTTCATTTCCAAGTGTCCAACTTTTGATGAGCAAGTTGATTTGACACAACCTTAGTTGCCTCAGAATCAAATCGCAAATTACCATGAATTAAATGTAATATAGTGCAACCAACTTGGGATCGTTCTCTTTTCAAAGAGCCATTTATTTTGACTACCCTAGGAAAATCTAAATGTTATAAACATGGTTAGAAAGGGGATTTCTGAAATTGGTTTTTCTAGAAATTAAAATTTATGAAAATAAAATTATTCCTAATTTTTTTGTATTTTGGAAAATAATAAAGAAATGATTTGGATTAAAAAGGGATAATATGATAAAATGAATCTTGGTGATGAAGAAAGTGGCAATCCTTGCTAAACAAATCATAGGAGTTCAAATTTCATTAAGTCTCAAGAATAACCTCAAGATAACACTTGAGTCCAATATTCCCAATTAATAGTAGCTCCTACAAACATAGCTAACTACTACTTCTTGAGATATTGTTTAAACCCACTTAATGTGTAATTAAAATTGGAGTGATGCAAATTGTTCTTCTCAATTAGAATGTTCTAACGAACCATTCAAGAGCTAAAATCAACTATGATTACCAATCAATAACATGATAGCAAACATAATTTCATCAAGCCCATCAAAAAATATATATCAAAATGAACATCAAGATACATCATCCAATTAAAACTACAATGATCAATCCACATGGATACATAACAGCAATCCAAATCTTAAAACCACACAATAATTAACTTAAACAAAGAAATCAAATATATAGTCTAAGCATAAGATTAAATCAAAGAACTCCCCTGTATAAGCACATTTGCTCAAGCCACAATTCCTCAGCACCAAGACCCAAATTAATTAGCTTCTCATTCTACTAAATTCTGCGAAAGATTCTTCAAAGCAATAGCAACCCATGAGATAGAGAAATGCCAATCTGAATCTGAAAATGGAGAATCTGAGATGGGAAACCAGTGGTGATGATTTCCAGACTGTGGCTTTTGGCAATAGAAATTGATGGTGGAGGTTAATGAGGAGAGTGGTGGTCGGTGGTGTGATAAAGGAAACACAGAGGAAGGACGATGGTGATGGTCATGCTGAGAAGATGATGACGGTTAGAGAAGGAAGAAGACAGAGGGATGACGGTGGTGGTAGGTGAAGCTTGACGGAGGTATTGAAGGAAACTAAGAGATGTGGTGTTGGTGAAGTAAAGAGAAAGGATGACGTTGATAAAGTGCAGCTCCACGGTGGCTCAGGTGCCTCAGACTACCAGCTTAACTCCGTCTCCCTCAAGCTCTCTCTCTGTCCAGATCTCCTCACACTCTCGGCTGTGATATCGAGCTCACTCACGGCCTCCAGCTCTCTGTTTTCGGTTTCCCTATCTCAGTGTTGGAGCCGCTACTCAAGCTCTCTCTCTCCTTTTTCTTTCATTCTCCGATCTCTCCCAAGTCGCCAGCTAAACTTCGTTCCAGTCTCTCGCCGCTATCACCGTCAATAATGGTAAAAAGTAAGGTCACCAGCGGTGGTTCAGACTCTCAGCTCCCTCCGATCCTTCTCCAGGTCTGTCTCCCTCTCTCACGCGGCGCTACTGTCTCATTCTCCTCTCCTCCAGCGGCGCTCCTCAATATCGATCTCCACTCTCTGCCCGTCTCCCATTTTTCTCGGATCCCTTGCATATCCATTTACCATGTCCATCACCCACCAAGTCGGGTCAGCCTCTTGGGCCGGGCATTCGGTTTTCTTTTTTTTTTTTCTTTTTTTTTCCTTTTTCATCTTGCGTTTTGGGTCTGGGCTGATTTTTTTTTTTTTCTTTTAAGCCATTTAAACAGAAAACTGGCCCCTTTTTTTTTTTCTCTTGGCCCAAATCACCCAAAATAATTAATTTGAAGCTCCAAGATCATTAATTTTCTTCTTTAATACCTACAATGCAAAATTAAACACAAGGTAGTATTAAAATTTCAAGGGACAATTGCAAAAAAATAATAATTAATAAATTTTGACCATTTTGCCCCTAATTGCCATTAATTCAAAACAATTATCTCTAACCAAAATTAATGCTTAATAATGCAATAATATTCTAAGAAATACATTAAAATCCCAAATTAATCCTGAAAAATTCATATAAAAATATGGTTTAATCACAAGTGGAATATACATATAAATTATTTAACAAAACCTTATTCGCCTCGGGGTCAAGTTACAAATTTTATCAAGAATTAAAATGCAATGCAGTGCAAACAACTCGGGATTATTCTCTTGTCAAGGAGCCTTTTATTTTGAATTTCTTAGGTTGAACTAAGTGCTAAAAACATGGTTAGAAAGGGACTTTTAAAATTGGTTTTCTCTAAATTAAAGTTCATGAAAATAAAGTAATTTCTACTCTTTTTGGTATTTTTGGAAAATAATGAAGAAATTTTTAAATTAAGAGTGAAAATATAAATGATGGGTGCTCTTGGTAATGAAGAAAGTTGATATCCTTGCTTAAAAAGGTTATGGGAGTTTAAACTTCATCAAGTTTTAAGGAAAATCTCAAGATAACACTTGAGTCCAATATTCCCAATCAATAGTAGCTCATACAAACATAACTAACTACTATCTCTTAAAATATTGTTTAAAACCACTTAATGTGTAATTGAAATTAAAATAATACAATATGAATCTTCTTGAATTTGAGTGTTAAATAGCCCCTCAAGGGCACAAATTAACCACCTTAATTAGACAATAATACGCTAATTAACATAATCTCATTGCAACCACAAAGAAATTCAAACATATATAATTTTCACACTACAAAATCCAATTTCAATTACAAATATCAAACCAACAGAGACAATTAATATCAATTTCAATTCCAGAATCATATTTGATAATTCCTAAAACTAGGAAATCCAAATATTGAACTCTAGACCAATAGAATGATAGAAAAACTCCCCTATGTAGTCCACTGAGCTCAAGCAACCATCCTCACCACTAAAAAGCAAGAGAATTAGCTATACATGGCCATTATACCATCCAACACACAAAATTGAACCATCCAACACAATTTGCAAAATTGAACCAACCATGGAAACAAGCTCGTTAAAAAATACAAAAGAACTCGCTAGAATCTGGAAAAAAACTTGCCAGAATATGAAGAAGTCTCCATAAACCACAACAACCAGCCGAAATTTGGAAAACTTTGAGCTTTGGTTTGATTTCTCCAACTCCACGGCGCTAAACACTTTGTCTCTTCCAATTCTTTCCCAGTTGAGCCTTTGGTTCCAGTTCTGTTAAGATCTCAGCTTGAAACTTTCTCTCTCTCTCTCTCTCTCTCGACTCTCTAGTTTTGGACGCCAAAAAGGAAGAAGAAGGTGGTGGTCTGAACGGAAAAAGGGATGGTGGAGGAAGGAAGGTGAAGGTTCGATGATTCTCAACTCCCACTTAAGCTCTCTTTGGTCCGAACACTCTCCCTGGTTTCACGGTTCTATCGAAGCTCCAACCTTTAATGGTGCTTCTCCAGCACTAAGAGATGCCGACAATGGTGGCTCAATCAATGGAGGAAGTGGTGGTATGGAGAAGATGGTGGCGGAGGTGATTCCCAGAGGAAGTCGAAGTCTCTCATGCTTCTTATGGTGTGGCCTGCTCCCTCTTTACTCTCATGGCACACTCTTCAATAGTGGAGAGAACGTCAGTGCTGCTTGATGAAAGGAGGAGGAATGGTGGTCAGTGGTGGTGATGGTAGTGCTATCGTTGGTGAATAAAGGTGAGAGAGGAAGGTAAGGATCGAAGGTTTCCAACATTCAAAGTCTAGCCGCCTCTTCTCACTTGGGTCTATGTTTGCCCCTAGGAAGAAGCAAAGTGAAGGTCAAACTTGATCTAGCCCTGGTCAAAATGAAAGTTTTGACCAGTGACTAAAGTGAGAAGATTCAAAAGTTTTTGGGAGGACTGAATTGTAAATTTTTGAAATGCATATGGGGTAGAACTGTAGTTTACAAAACTTCTGGATCTTTTCTGAAATTTTCTCTAGCCTTTTTTCTTTATAGATGTGTAATTTCTAGGAATTATGGGCCCTTTTCTGTAATTTCTCCATTCCTAAAAAATATTAATTCTGGCCCAATTGACATTTTTCAAAATCACCAATTTTCTTTTTAAACACCTGCAATGTAAGATTGAGCACAAGATAACATCTAAAGTCTAAGAAATCATTTGCATGTATAACTAACAAATTATAATCATTTTACCTTTAACTACACTTAATACAAATACCCCTAACTAAAATGAGTGCTTAATCATGCAATAATGGCATAATAGTACATTTAATTCCCCTATTTAATAAAGAAAAAAGCCTATAAAAATATGATTCAATCAATAAACAAATTCGTTAACAAGAAAACATATATGGGACTTGTTTATATATTTATTCCACTTGTTTATGAAGAGTTGGTCACTTGCAAATGAGACTTGTTCATGATATTATATTTTCTTGTTTACCAATTAATTTGTGTTATTTATTTGTTTATTTCACTTGTTCATGAGGAGTTGAGCACTTGTAAATAAGACTTATTCATGATCCTATGTTTTCTTGTTAACTAATTAATTTGGATTGTTTATATGTCTACTTCACTTGTTCATGAAGAATTGGACACAAGCAAATTAAATGGGATTTGTTCATGAACAAATCACATTTACAAGCGTCAAACTCTTCCTGAACAAGTGAACTAAACATATTAACAACACAAACTGAACAGTTCCCATTTGCAAGTGTTTAACTCTTCATGAACTAAGTGAATTGCACATATGAATAACATAAATTAATTTTCAGTGTCCAGAGCTTTGCGTGCCTGCTTGGCTAGTGCCGAAGCTTTGATGGCCGGTCTCTAGGGCCGCCCCGGCTTGGTAGCCACTGGTGACAGGACCAATAACGATGATTGAACCTTTTTTTAAAAAAATAAAAATAAAAAGTTTAAGGCATTATGATCTTTTTACCTCCAAAACTTAATTTCATTTTGGTTTATGGGGATGCAGTGAAATTTCTAAACTCCTTTGGGGTTGACTTAAATTTTCCCATTTATAATTGATAGCTTGGAGCATGTAGGAAAGAAGGAAGAAATTACTCCTATGGTGTTTAATGTAAGATCTATTTATATCATTTATAGAGATTAAGGACACTAAATAAGTTAATTATAACATGTGACATAATATTTCTGAAATATTTTTGTATAATATTGATTATGTATTAATTAATAAGTTAGATAGATTAGTTTAAAAAAGATAATAAATATAAGAGATAAAATAAAAAAAAAATCTTACATTTAAAAATAAAATTCATCTTCAAATTAGGTTTTATATGTAAGAATGGAAGAGTAATAAACGGTTTCATTATGCTCTAACTTTTGACAGTACGAAAGAAAGTTGCGTGTGGATGCATGATGGCCCTTGATTCATGAATCTATCGCCAGTTTACTTTAACTCGTGGAATTGCTGTTTCGTTCCGTACAAAAATCCATACGTGTTTATGCGTGGTCCAGGGAATATTGAAAAAAATCATCTTGTCCTGGGATGATATAGAGTTATAGACCATATATTTCGCCGTGTGACCCACATTGGACCCCAGCTCTTGCCGTTTCGGTCATCATTGATGTATATTAGCACGTGCCCCTTTAATAAATAGCACTTTCGCCTGTCGTTAAAATAAGAATTAATTTATTTGTAAGTTGGTGATTACTTCTATACCTTAAAAACATGGTGTTTTCCACGTTTTGAATAAAAATATAGTTAAAATATATCTAACATGGTAAAACATTTTTTTTAGGTTCATCGAGAACCCTTAAAGCATTTTGTGATAGAATCAAAGCATTAAAATATTTTAGGGTTTTGAATGTACTAAAAAATATTTAAAAATGTTAGACGTAAAAATTTTTTTTAAAATATTAGATGTACCACAAAATATTTTAAAATATTTAAAATATATGAAAAAATATTTTAACATATGGATATACCTAAACCTTTACCCCTTTACACTTTTTAATCTTTTTAAGTTAAAGGTACTTTGGTACGTCCCTTCATACTACTGGCGTCGGTATCACCACAAAAAATAATTATTGTTAGTTAATTCTAAATGTTCTGTTGTTTTTGTTATGATTTTGTAATTTTAAGGTCACTTTTACGCTTTCAAAAAGCACATAGTATTAGATGTATTTTAAATAAAAATTTATAGGCGTTTTTACGTCAATAACCATTTATTTATATGAGGGCACAAGCACTTGTGACTTTGTGAGTGAAAACAATAGTGACAGACAATTAAAATAAAATTCCTATTCTAACCCGCCATGCGTTGCATGACTAGGCAAGGGACCACAAGAAAACTTTAAAAACTCACCACCTAATCTCATCGCATCTCTGCGCAAAATTGACTTGGTTTTAGATTGCCCAGATTTAGCGATATCGTCACCTTCAAATCTCGATGCAATTTAAGTATATCATATATCAATAAAATATAGGATTACGGTACATCTAACTATCTGAAATGTTTTTTTTAATGTGTATTAAGTACTTTAAAGTATTTTATAGTGTATCTAGTATTCTAAAATATTTTTTTAATTATGTCTATTACTTTAAAGTATTGTTTTTAAAAAATAAATGCAGATAAAAAATATTTCAAATTATTGGATGCAGGTCCACCCTAAAAAATATATAGACAGGAAATGTGATTAATTAATTCATATTTCTTCTTTCCCAAAATAGAACTCTGACTTAAGTGAATGTGGCTCAGCCCAATAGAGATGATCTATAAACGGATGGAAAACACTGTTTGTGTCCTCCACCTCCATACTCTAACATATACACAAACATGCTTGAAAATGAATAATATTTACATGATACAGATAAGAAATATATCACGATAAGCATGCTAAAAATAAGATCTATCCAGACAGTGAAGTTTGAACATTACATACTCATTTTAAAGAGGTATTTCATCTAACATTTGTGTATAAATTTTGTTTAATGCTTTGTTATTGTGTGAAATTAATTTTAAAACATAAAAGAATTTCTCATAAATCATTATCTAACTATTCAGTATATATATATATATATATCTCCTAGGTTACAACCGACTCTTTAGGTCGTTAAGTTAAAGATGAGGCCACTTTGTCTCTATGGATATTTAATTTAATTATTGGAATTGACTTAATACCATACATTGACTAAGAGGACCAATCACTGTAGTTTCTAACACATCGCTCTATATTCTTTCAAATCACACCTCAAAATATCAAGAAAACTCATTATAATAGAAAATAACATATAAGGACATTCCGATCCATAAGGTAAAACAACTGTCTTAGCTTCTTCTCTATTCATATACAGATACTTCGTCTTCTTCTAATCCAAATGGTGTCTGTATTGCTCATCTGTTTACAAGCAAATTTCTTTTGATAAAGCTCACTTTTAAATGTTTTCACTTCATTCTACCTTTTCTTCTTTCTGGGCTACCTCATGAAAGATGTCGCCAAGTCATTTTATTTTATTTTATGCCGAGCCATTTTCAAATACGACTCAGATCTTTTAAATCTCATTTTCTTTTCATCCAATTCAGAATTGTAATCTTTATATTACCAATTCCCAGAAACCTGCCCCTCTCGATTCTAGAAGCTGGATCTCGGCAAGTGCTAGGAGAGGAAATTTTCCTGTTGCAGTTGAAAATCCAGGTATGGAGGATTGTCATCAAAATTACACAGGATTTAGTTCATTTTTGTCAAATTATACAGATTTTTAATTCTGACGAAATAAAAATTTCCATACACACTAATACTACTTCTGGCAGTATATATAATGTCAATATTCCTTTTTTATGTTATAACGACCGGAGGTGTAGTGTATATATATAGTAAATATTCTTTTTATTGTTTAAAAATTATGAGTAAGTTTTTTTATTTGTTAAAGGCATCCCAAAGCCACTTTTTTCTTTTCAATTAAGGTTCCTCTCGAGAATTAAAGGGTAAAAAATTTTTATCTCTCCCAATAAGCGTGTTTCTTGATATTTAAATTTGTACTTTCATCCTTACAGAGCTGCAATCATTTACCAAATTAACCAACAACTTGTTGCTATGCTCCAAACCACACTTGAGACTAATTCTTTTTCATCTTTCTCGATAAGTGTGTTTCCTGATATTTAAACTTGTGTTCTTTTTATAAAGATGAAGTCGCTTATCATCTCAATTATCATTATCAGCTTATTGCTTGCGATTAAGTTTATAAAATTTCATGTAATAATATCCCTTTTAAATTTTAAAAATGAAAACTTTGGAGCAAAGGCTCTTCTATCACAAAGATGGAATAACGAAATCATTGGTCTGGTAAAGTTATTAACTAGTGGGGCCGAACACAGAGTTGCTTCCATGGGTTTAAAAGCCGAGCCAGACCAGATGGTCCAGTCGGCCGGACTTGGCAACGGCTTGTTTCAATGGCAAAAGTCGTTTTCGACGTTAAGCCGTTTTGGACAGGAGAAAAGTCATTTTTCGGTCGGAATCCGCTTTTCGCCCGGGATCCAGAACGGCTATGCAATAGCTGGACGGCTGAACATGGGTGAGCAAGGAATGTAGAAAAACGAAAAAAAAAGAGAGCGAAAAGGATGAAGGGGGTTCAATGGCTCCTCATGCTTGTCCGTCTGCTACATGGTGTAGTCTTTGTTTGAACACTCTCCCTTTCTGACATCAACCTACGTCCATGGAAGAAATACAAGCACCGGATTCGTTTGTGTTTGAATTAGCTTTTTTTAATAGTTTTTACGACTTACGAGGTAAGTGTGTGAGAGGAGTTTTATCTCGAGTTGCGCAAACCATGATTTGAAACCATGGTTTGAAGGTTTGCCAAACACACATGAAGAAGAAGAAGGAAAGAGGAAAAAGAAGTGCAAAAAGTCGAAAGTGAAGAAGAAGAAAGACAAAAAAATATCTATCAATGCTAATACTTTGCTTGTTGATTGTTGATCACCATTACTTTTCAGATTGTCATATATATAGGAAAACGTGTTTTGGGACATGTGAAGGCTGTTTTTCATTTTTATTACTGGGACACATGAAGGCCGTTACTAGAACAAGAGTATAGGTAAGTAGGAATTGTAATATTAGTCCATTACCTCTGTAAGTCAGTTTCTCTCTCTCATGGTTTTAGTGATTTTTTTTAAAATTTTTAATAAGCGTATATTTATTATTTTAATGTGCAATTGATGATATATATAATTGAAATATACTCCCTTGGGTTCTATTTATAAACAATTTTTTTTGATTGCGTAAAACGAACTGATAGTTAAAAATAATAAATGTGTTAAAAATGTCATGTTTTTTTCCATATATGCTCCTATTTATGAAAAGAGTATAGGAGAGAGAATTGATAAAAAATATGAGAGATAATGAGTATAAGATATGAGAGATAATGAATATTTAATAAGGGTAAAATATGAAAAAGAAGCTTACATTTTTAGACAAAAAGTGAAAGTTGCTTATAAAAGAGATCTACTCTATGAGAGAGAAAGTTGGTTATAAATAGAATCGGAGATAATACTTTTATTATAACCCATAAATTTAGGTTAGTTGTTGAGTGTTAACCGGTTAAAGTGCTATTTTTAATTGTTGGTAAAAAAAAGTGTTATTTTTAATTATTTCAATTTATTAAACTATATGTATATAATATTAAATTGAAAAAAATCATATTTATGTTATTATATCTATATATAATATTATTCATAGTTTAATTATTATGTCACCGACTGAACCAAACGATTCAACCAATCCGACCGTTTGAACCATGACCTTATGATCTTTCCAGCTCGATATTCGGTTCGGCTTTTAAAATATTGATTGCTTCCTCCAAAACCCAATACCCCCATGTTCACAACCGCCTCCCATTTATTGTTGGTAATTAAAAAAAAAGGTAACTACCTTGGGTTAGTTTTATCAATTACTCTCTCTGGTCTTTATTATAAAACACCAACTAACCATTCTCACAAACTAATAAAAAAAGTTACAGTCATTAAATTTATCCTAAAATTTAAATAATTTCCAATATTATCCTTACTGATTCCACTAAACTCTAATATCATACTCCCTCTGGTCCTTATTATAAGGCACCAACTAATAATTCTGACAAACTAATAAAAACAGTTAAAGTCATTAAATTTGTCCTAAAATTTAAATAATTTCCAATATTATTCTTATTGATTCCACTAAACTCTAATATCATATTAGTTATCAATTTCACCCACTACCCTTATTAATTATGGGCAAGCATGGAAAAAACATTTAATGCTCTTTGGAAACAAGCAAGTGCCTTATAAAAAGGACCAAATATACTTGTTAGGTGGTGCCTTATAATAAGGACCAGAGGGAGTATTAATTATCAATTTCACCCACTACCATTATTAATTATGGGCATGCATGGAAAAAAACATTTAATGCTCTTTGAAAACAAGCAAGTGCCTTATAAAAAGGATCAAATATACTTGTTAGGTGGTGCCTTATAATAAGGACAAGAGGGAGTAATTTATAAATTCCAGAAAAATGGATCAGTTATATTTTGTAATTAGTGTGATTGTTCTTAAAGTATGTATGTATATATTATTATCGAACTTTTTATCAGCAGGAATAAGTGCTTATTTTCTAAACAATAAATTGATAGAAAATTCACATGCTGATACTGAATATATATATATATATATATATATATATATATATATATATATAATATGAAGTGTTAAATAATAATGTGTATGTATAAATTTTGCAGATAAATGGGTGCGTCATGTAGGGTGGATGTAGAGAATTCTCCTGAAACTGGAAGACCTAGTAGTGTTGATGTAGTCAACCCCGATTACGGAGGATTGAGGATTGAATCAGCTACTTTTAAGAGACATTTCCTTACCTATTTAGAAGAAGATACAGGTAATTAACTGCATACTCTCTCCATTCTGTCTAATGTCAAATAAAACATTAATGTGTTCAATTATTTTCGGTTTCCTCACGATTTTCCTATAACTTTAACAAAAAAGAACTAATTTAGCACGTATCATCAAATATTCTTTAATATTTTGATAAATTTAACATTTATGTATTCTTATACTGGAGAAGAAAATGATATAAAAACACACACATCTCATATCTACACTCATAATTTCTTTTCCATTTATATTTACAGATATATATTTTTAATCATTTTGTTTGGCAATGTTTTTGTCACTAAGGCAATTCATAAAAGTAACGTAATAAATAAATAGTTGTTTTGCAATTTGCAATATATATACATTATTATGTTTTCAGAAATGTTTGTCCATCAATTGTATTTTCATTGGAAATTTTGGTGATGAATATTTAATATGCTAGTGATAGAGTGGGGCGACTAGCAAGGGATTTTTGATGCCCCACTCTCTAATGCTCCTTAAAATATTAGAGAGTGGGCATTTATAATCCCAAACTATCAATATTTATACCCATTAAAATTTATTTTCGTATGCATATATATATATATATATATATAATTCTCTCAAACTGCGTTATATGCATATAAAACCCTTCATATTTAAAGACTTCTCATAGAAATAATGAACAAAACTAAAAGCATGGGAATTATATATATAAATGTAAAAATTTTAGAGAAGTTTATTGTAAAGTTTCAAAGGTTATGGAGATGATTTATATATGATATAAAGTTCAAGATAATTTTGTATAATTTAACCTGTACTTTTTTATATGGACTCTCCCAATAACTTGTCCCATAAACCAATTACATTCCTAAAAATTAGTATGAGAAAATCACAAGCAAATCACTTTTGTTTCAGTGGAGGCCAGAAATGTCTACTTGGATTCATGTGTGCGTCTGTTCAAGTATGCATCGAAAGGAAATTGGGAAAAAGCTAAGCCCACGTTGTTAGATCATGAAGTGCTTCGGACTTCATGTAGCAGCAGGAGCAGGCCATGTTCTCTTTGTTAAGGAGCTTGTGGATTTGATGAATAGGAGTAACTTGGACTTGCAAGACTCTAATGGAAACACTGCCCTCTCCTTTGCTGCTATTGCTGGAAACTTGGAGATAGTTAAGTTATTGTGCCGAGAAAATAATTCATTACCAAAAATAAGAATTGGAGCAGGTTTCACTCCTCTTTTTTTTGCTGAGGAAAAGCTGATGAGGCAAACTATCTATTCCCTCTCACTGCTGATGATGAAACTTTTTATGAAGCGGAATGGAATACTTTATTCCTCACTTGCATCGAATCTGGTATTTATGGTAAGTGTATGTTGCCTTTATATATATATATATATATATAACATGAATACACTCAATTATTATAAGTGAAACATAGGTAGTTGGGCACCAATAACTATTCGGTGTGTATTAAAACTACAAAAAAAAAAAAAAAAAGTGAATTAGCGATGGAATTGGATGATATCGTTATCAAATCGACTATCACTAACAAGTTTGTGATAGAATTCCATCGCTAATTATTTTTTTTTGTAGTATAAAAAGTGGACATTTTTTGTGAAGTATTTGAACTTATTGATATGTAGCTCTATGTTTCTTATTAAACCGTCAACTTTTAGAATTTGCATTTCTTGACTACTTTTTCACTATTTCATAGATATAGCATTGACAGTGTTGGAACAGAGGAAAGAAGTAGCATTTGCAAGGGATGAAGATTACGGGATGACAGGTTTGCAATTCATGGCTAAGAAGACAGAAGATTTGGGAAGTGATAAACCAGATCATCAAAATCAACCCACAAGTACAGGTAAATTAGCATTGTAACTGTGTGTTTGTGGAATAGTACTTGCTAACTTACTAATTGGCATATTCAATTCATCAAATTATGTATCCCAGGTACGAAGAATAGTGTTGCTGCCCTTAAACTTGTCCGTTTGCTGTGGGAAGGAATTCTCAGGGGTGTAGCCTCAAGGTCAAAAATCAGAGAAATCATAAATGAGCCATCAAGACTACTATTTGATGCAACAAAAGTTGGAAATTTTGACTTTTTAGCTGAGCTTATGAAGGCTTACCCTGATTTGATTTGGGAGTTGGACGAAAGAAGTCATAATATAATTCACGCGGCTATTTTACATCGTCATCCTAAAATCTTCAATCTAATCCATGTATATAGCGGAAGTAAGGACATCATATTGGCATATAAAGACGAAGATGATGGAAATAGTATATTGCATTTGGCTGCAAAGTTAGCACCAACTGATCGACTAGAATTGGTCTCTGGAGCAATTTTTCAAATGCAGCTCAAACTGTTATGGTTTCAGGTACTTTTAACTAATTTTAACTGATTTCTTAAACGCATAAGTCCGTTATCAGGCTCTTAAAGAATGGTCAGAGGAAGTATATATATAAATGAAATTTATATGTGAACAACCTTTTGATATGGCAGGAGGTGAGGAAGAAAGTGCTACCATCATATATGAATAAGAGAAAAAAAGATGGCAAAACACCTCAGGAGTTATTCACTAAGGAGCATGCAGCATTACAAAAAGATGCTGAGACATGGATGAAAACAACTGCCAAGTCATTTATGGTTGTTTCAACTCTTATTGCTACTGGAGTGTTTTCTGCCGCATTTAACGTACCGGTGTAACCAATGATGATTCAGGAGCTCCCAATTATTTATGGAAACCATGGTTTATGGTATTTGCAATATCAGATGCAGTTGTAATGATCTCATCTTCTACTTCCATACTAGCCTTCTTATCAATCCTCATATCACGTTATGCAGAGCGTTACTTTTATCAGTCTCTACCCTCAAAGCTAATGTTCGGATTGATAACACTCTTTGTCTCCATAACAAGCATGATGATCGCATTTAGTAGTGCTTTCTTCGTGACATATGACCATGGCTTGAAGTGGGTTCCTAGCTTCATTTCTCTGCTTTCATTTTTGCCAATAGCCATATTTTTATTTTATCAATTTCGACTTTTTAATGATATCATGTACTCAACATGTTATTTAACCTGTCTATTCAAGCCAAGCAAGCATATGCTTTACTAGAAAATAGAGGCTATTTTGATGTTGTTGTACCTGCGTGTATTTTGCTTACTCCAATTTGTAATATATGTGTGTGTGTTTATTATCCTTAGATTGACAATGAATTATGATGGGTGGAAAGAAATTGGAGTCACAGGGAAACTAAAATTCGAAGGGAGACAAACAGAGGAAAAAGTGAAAAGGAAGAGTCAACTATTTTAATGATTGTGTCCATATGGGGATATTTCTGTTTTGCCATCCTCAAGGTATAATACATAGAGTTGAGTCCATACATTGTCCGAACTAACCTGTGGGCAACGTACTTTACAAAAATGTGAAGCTAATTGCTGAGAGATCAATCTTCTTTCACGATGGTTATCCTGGCTATATATTTCAAACGGTCATGAGAATTGTTTTAACAAAAACAAAAAAAATCCCCTTCCGAAGTAAATGACTGTTTTAATGATTCAGAACCAAAATACAGGATACATATCTGGTGAATGGATTTTACCACAACAAATTTTTTGTTGCTTTATTTTTCG
Organism: Inga laurina; assembly: GCA_963855925.1. Lineage (NCBI taxonomy): Eukaryota > Viridiplantae > Streptophyta > Magnoliopsida > Fabales > Fabaceae > Inga > Inga laurina. The sequence continues at coordinate 61,577,325 of OY979708.1, forward strand.
TCTTTTCATGTCAGGGTGTTAAGCATCATACGTTGTCACAAACGTAGGGACAGTTTAAGAATGAAAGCTTGGACCATATAGGATGAACAAACGCGTTTGAATAATAATTCTGTAACTTTTTGATAGTGGAGGACTAAGACTTTTGAGGTTGCCTTTTCCAAGAGGATTTTCAGCTGTGTTTGGAAACACTTATTTTTGGACAATAAGTCCTTATTACGCAAGTCGAGATAAAACTCCTCTCACATACTTACCTCGTATACCGTGAATCACAATTTATAAGCACTTATTATCTAAAAATAAGCTATTCCAAACTAGGGGCACTCGTGGAAATCCATTTTCGGGGACTTTTCCCGGAAATTGTTGGGGTTGGAGAGCTTAATTCTTCATAAGGCCTCTTCTTTAGTAACCAAGTTACAACAGTTCATTCGGCCTCCTACCAGTTCTCTTTAGTTGGCCAACTCTCAATCAAAGATCATTGTAATAGGCACAAGTTTTTAAAAAAACTACATTTTAAAAGTTAGCTGTTGAAGTTGGAGAGTCCAAGATCTTATAAGACTCCTCCGGCAAAGAAATCTTTTAGGATATAGGACTCGTGACAATAACTTAGTGGATATGTGGAATTAGCAAGATAAGTATGAGGATCCTCTTCAAGAAGAATCCACTTTATAGTTATATCTCTCAAAATAATCCAACAATCACTCTCGCGATCTTACCAACCTCAAATTTGAAAAGTCATACCTTTCATACTATGATATGTAGCCCATCTATTTCGCTGTACACCATTGAACACCCATGTACTCGGTGCTTTTGGTGGTCAATGGGACCTCTAATAGTTTCATCAATTTGAGCTAATTATTTATGTAGTTTTATCATTAAGAAACCGATCCCTGAAATTGTGATCAATTTTTAATCTTCGCTTCAACTATTACCAAACACGGTATTAATACTACCTCTGGCCAACGAGATCTTTTATTAACGACCAGAGGTAGTAATACACTGTTATCACATTTGCTATGCATCATTTATAGAGATTTTGACCAAAGTTGACAAAACTTTCAAGAAACGTTATGAACAGAACCAACAATAACGATGTTTTATATGCATGCATGTATGTAAAACTATCAGAATATGCACTATTCATAAAAGAAAAGGACAAGGATTTCCGCGTGCCACTTTTCCGCTCCTGCTGGAGCCCTTCTATTCCGAACCCATGTGCTAATGCTTTCATACAATGAATTTCTATGTCCATTATCTGCTTTATGATTTTTGTGTATGCAGAAGTCTCACACACTCAGTGTACATAAAAGGAATTTATTTTATTATAATTTAAAAAAGGAAAAATTTCAGAAAAATATCTTCAAAATTTGAAAATCCTAAATTAGTGATTTCCTATTAAAAGGAGTTGTCAATTGCTAACTAAGTGTGGTCAATACCTAATCTATTGTAGAAACCAAAATTAATTTGTAATTTTGATTTTTTATGGTTTTTTTAATGTTCCCATAAAAAGGAAAAAATTATAAAATAAAAGTGGAGAAAAGGGTGTGGAAAAAAAAAAGACGATAAATCTTGGACCCACGTACAAAGGGGGAAAAGCAATATAATTTACTAGTGGAAAAAGGGTTTTTTAGACCGGTTAAAATTGACTTTTTAGACCGGTTCTGGATTCGGTTTTGATACAGCCGGTCTTAAAAGTATGTCATTTTTGAGATCGGTTTGGTAACCAGTCTTAAAAATCTAGCTTTTAAGACCGGTTCTATTTATAACCGTTCTAAAATCAACAATTTTAAGATCGGTTTTTATGAGCTCCGGTCTTAAAAGAACTCTTTATTAAGGTGATTTATGTAACATTTTTAAGATCGGTTATGATTATAACCAGTCTTAAAAGTTATTTTAAGACCGGTTTTACATACATCCGGTCTTAAAAATGTTAATTTTAAGACCGGTTTTACATACAACCGGTCTTAAAGTTTTAATTTTAAGACCGGTTATAAATATAACCGGTCTTAAAAGTGTTATATATATATATATATATTTTAATTTATTTGTGATTAGATTAGTTACCAAAATGTATCCTTGAATTGCTACCTCCAATGCCATACTTATTAAGTGTCATATGGTGTTCAGTTTGCTTCCATTTACCATTTCCTTTTGCTTTAACCTTCTCATTGAATTGGGAACTTGTAATATGTCATATATCCTCATGTATAATGTTTTGTCTAAAACCATAATATATATATATATATATATATATATATATATATATATATATATATATATATATATATATATATATATATATATATGCATAAATGGATTCAATCATGACATATCATGCAACCAACAAGTCAATTAATCAAAATATACAAAAACCATGTTAAAACCAACAAACATGTCAAATCATGCAACCAACAATATAAATGAATTCAACCAACCAACATGTCAATTCATAAATGGATATATACAAAAAAATTCCTCAGCTTTACATACAAGAACTCACTTTTGTAAAAGTTCATAAATGAATTCAGCACAACAATTACTAAAGCCAACTAGTCTTTTTCGACATTCGCATACCCCCCACGAGACATTGTATGGGGGCAATCATTCTTTCTACCACTCTCTTGAGCTTTTTTCCTTTTTTCCTGCGAATAAGAAATCAAAAGTAAGTCATTGTGTATCAATAAAGACGATTCATAATTCTTAAGCAAATCAATTGCAAAATAAGTCAACTCACCGAAGCCGTCTAAATTCTTGCCAAGTCTGTTCGTCAATAAAAGAATACTGATCGCATGGATTAGGAAGAGGCTGACCTTCTTCCATCTCGATATGCACGTAATTGTTGGCTAGATTTGTCTTAAACTTCCTCCAGTGTTCATCACAATACGTCATTGTCTTGTCATACAAAACTTCACTCTTAGGAATGTCGTAAGTGAGCTAGATAGTTTCCCAAATATGTCACTTCACACCTTTATCGACATTTCTCCACTGCTCTATCAAGATGCTAGGCTTCTTGCATGCTAGGAGGCCGAAAAAACTCCTATACTGTTGGGTATTAAGCCCGATTGGTTTTCAATATCTATCAAACTAAATCGGAATCTTTTCCCCAGTATTCCGATTAAGAGGAATGTCTGTCAATTGGGTGGCTCTCCTACTCCTTCGTCTAGGCCGGTTACGTGGATCATTGTGTTCCTGGCTCAAAGCATTGCTAGGCTCACTCTGATTTGGATTAGTTGGATCGGGAGTACCCTCACTAAGACGACTCATTGTCTAAAAACACTTTAAGGACACTATTTAAGGAAATTTTGCTACACGGTGCTTATTGTTATAACACGGCACTATCTACAAAGGCATCGTTCAAAAGCAATTCCCAAGTTATTCAAACATGAATAAATAATTAATTGCAATGCACAAGTTGATAACCAATATCAACTAAAGCAATAATTAAGATGAAGGAGGAATGATTCATTGCAATTGCAAAAGCAATTCCCTAAAGCAAGTTTTCATATTGGCCAAGATTTTAAATTCAAATCGCATGGCCGAATCAAAAGAAGGAAACTAGAAGCTACAAAATCAATATAACAGAAGCAACAAGCTTAAACCAAACAAAACAAAACCCAGTTTAGCAAAATCAACTAGGAGCTACACCACTATAGTCTTCAACTAGGATCAAAATCAAACAAAACAAAACCAAACAAGCTTAAACCAAACAAAACAATATAACAGAAGCTACACCTCACCACTATAAGCAACAAGCTTAAACTATAGTCTTCAACTAGGATCAAAATCATGACTACGACTCTCAAAATCATCACTTTCAAATGGAATAATTAACCCAGGACCACTAGAAGCAACAAGCTTAAACTATAGTCTGTAATGCAAATGGAAAACCACTAAAATAAACCCAGGTCCACAATTTTAGAATAATTAAATGGTACCTTAAACCTTTGCTTGAGGATCCTCTTCTTCCTTGGGATTTGAACAGTCCTTGGCCACTTGCTGCAGGAATCGAACAAAGAAAATGGAGGCCAAGTCATCTCACAATTTCAATGAAAAACCCAAAAACGAAATGGAAAAACAAACCTGACAATAAAAATGAGGTTGAGAACGAAATCAATTGAAGGGAACAAACGACGATAGCCTTCCGACAATGTATTCAACAGTAAATCTCCGTTGACGGCAGAGAAGTTAAGGACAGAGGAGAGAAGGGGAAAGGAGGAGCTGCCGCGACACGATGGAGGGGTTTTGCTAATGTGCTTGAGTTTTAGATTTCAAAGTTAAATTTAGGCACCTTTTGAAATCCAGGTCAGTTTTAAGACCGATTGTCAATTACAACCGGTCTTAAAAGTAATATTTAAGACTGGTTCTATTTCATAACTGGTCTTAAAATATATATTTAAGAACGGTTATTAATAAATAACCGGTCTTAAAAATTGAAAATTTTTAAGACTGTTTATTAATTAATAACCGGTCTTAAATTTTAAAAATTTAAGACCGGTTTTCATTTACAACCGGTCTTAAAAATAATAAACATTTTATTTTTATAATTGTCTTTAATTCAAATAATATTTTCTAGATCGGTTATTTTTAGAACTGGTCTAGAAAATATATTACATATATTTATTTTTTTTAATTGTATATATTTTAAGACCGGTTATAAATATAACCGGTCTTAATATTTCATCATAATTATAAAAATACCACCGGTCATATTTTTAAGACCTTATCCGATATAACCAGTCTAAATATTTCGGTCTAAAAACCCTTATACGGCGAAAACCTATATATATAGCCTATAGCACTATTTACGTAGATTACTATTCTAACTTGTAGATAGATAATTGATGTCCAGCAAAAATATCACAAAATAGTGTGGAAAAATATCAAATGTCTACTGATTTCTCACAGCTTTTATTTTTCCTTTCTGATCAATAGGATGAATTATTAATTGAATGGGTTCCCGTTACATGCAACACAACACAAAAGCCTGAACAAATGTAGGACTCAGTTAGAATGATAATTAGAGTTTTCAAAAGTAGCTTCTCATCAATTATAATTTGCGGTATACGAGATAAATTTGTGAAATAAGTTTTATCTCAAATTAGGTAAATATATTTATCAATCATGATTCCAAACAAGTATTTGAACTTCATTTTTCCATTGGTAACGACAATCAAGGACCAGAATCACCTGATTTTTTTACACCCATAAATCAAGAATTTTTATTTGGATAATTGATTGATTGATTACAAGGTAAATAGTCATAGGCTAATGGCAATGATTGTATTGTATACTTTGACAAGGTCTAACAAGTTGATAAGGGATTAGTAAACTTAACTGACGATTGACATGTGTATTGTGGATGCATGATGACCCTTGATTCATGAATCTATGGCCATCTACTTTTCAAAGCACTTGTGGAATTGCAGTTTCGTCAGTACGTAACTTGTAATTAATTAATTGAGTGCATTAGACAAGATAAGTATGAAGATCAATTACAACGTAACACTCGACCAAAAGAATCTCCTTTTGAAACCATCCATGTCTCTTATTATAATTCCAACCCTCTCTGATTATAAATCCGTGCAATAATTTGCAAATAGGGTATTCTCCCAGCCAATGAAAAGTCTAATCTTTTACAGAGATGATATAGGCCATATATTTAGCTGTGTGACCCAAAATTTGGACCCAGTCACTTGATGTTTTTGGTCATCAATAATCAATTTATATATGGATACAAACATATTCACGCGTGCCGATTTAAATTAAGAAATTTCATATTCAAATTTAATATTAGTTGAGAATAGAAAATAACTTACATGCACAGCCAAAAGGTTTAAAATAGGTGGTGGCGGTGGTGGTGCATGAGGAGGAGGAGGACGAATAGAAATAGCTATATGGTGTCTTAACGTAATAAAGGAGAGAAGAAGGAGGTCAGAGAAGAAAAATAAGAAACAAAAGGAAGAGGTGAGTTTAAATAGAGTGGAAATGTACTTCGAACGAAAGTTATGAAAAGGTACTCGTTTGTTAGGCCAAACAAGGGTCAAAGCCACATAGTTGGAAATTGGAAAGACAAATTGCTTAAAAGTTTTACATGATGATTGTTTCTTAAGACCTATGAAGATTTTGAATGTCAAACATAAGGATGAAATAGTTAATGGTAATCATATTTTATCATTAAGTATTTATGAACAATACTTGACAATTAAATATTGTAATCATTAAGTATTAGTTTGTGCAGATGCCGCCTTGAAATTCCTGATGGTGCTTTTTTCAACCGTGTATTGAATGTTACTATGTCTTGCGCGGACTCTACCTTGCAATACTTGATTGTGCTTCTTTTTAATTGTTAAGTACTGAGTGTTATATATTCATGATTTTATAGTAGTGAGGGTTAAAAGATTAAAAAAAATACTTTATAAAAACCAAAATAAAACATTAAATGAAGTTAGAAGGCCTAATATATACTTTTGTTAGAAAAAACAACTGCAAGTGTAAGATGTAATATCCTAAATTGTGATTTAGGGCTAATGATTTCAAAAGTGATGTAATTAATGTTAATCAAATACTTTTGAAGAATAAGATGTGAATTTTGACTGGAATGTGTTACAGCCAGTGCCTATACCCTGTATTTCAGGTTAATTGTGAATTAGTGTCCAAATGGGGTCAAAATATAGGGGAGGGCGCATGGTTGAGTTAAGGGATGATATAAAGGTGTTAAGGTGATTTGGTATATGTTGTAATAATTAGGGGCAAAATGGTAAAGTTACAGACCAATTGGTCAATTACTGGAGAGGAAAACTCATAGGTAATTGAAATCAATGGCTAGGATTGAATGTGCAAGAGGCGGGATCCAATGCTTATGAGCCTATGTGAGTCCATGGAAGAAAGAATAAGATTGTGACAAGTGGCAAAACGTGGACCTTTGGATTAAAGTCAAATATTCAACTCATTTTTCCCTTCCCTCTCTTCCTCCAAGTCGGTTTGAAGCATGGGAAAAGGGAAAATCTAATGATCATCATCATTCTCTCATCTCTCTCCTCTCCTCCATTTTCGCAAAAGTTAGGCAAGAAAGAGAAAAGCAAAGGTGAGTGTTTGACCTTGAAAATGATCTCTATGGCTCAAATGTTATTCTTTAAAGTTGTTCATGTTAGTAAGGGCTTCATGGCTATGGTTTCAGATTTTAGAAAGGTGGTGTTTCAGTGTTTGAAGAAATTTGAAGGTTGAGAAATCCAAGAACCAACCCTGGGAAAAGGAAGAGGTAAGAGTTTGTAGCATTTTGATTTAAATTGTGTAGCCATTGATTGAGTTTTAGAAATTCTAGATTTTGCCCTGATTTCATGAGAATTGGAAATGGATGAATTAGATATGGTAGTGTGTGGGAAATGGTATTAGAATGTGTTATGGTGTCATTGGTTTTGATTGGGATTGAAAAGGCCAAGTTGGGCTATTAGTTGGTTTGTGTCCAATATATTGACCCAAGGCCAAACTTGTTGTCAAAGTGGGAATTTGGTTGTTTTGAGGTTACCAAAGGGTTCCTTATGAAATTTTATGTGGGAAGGAACTTTGGTATACACTTTAGGACCATTGGAAGCATTTTTGGCAAGTTTAGAAAGTTATATCAGTTGCTGCGATCTGGCATCTGATAAGCCTCACTCGAGTGAGGTAGGGTTTCACTCGAGTGTAGTATGATATTTCCCTTGTTTTGGTTAAGTCTTCAGGCAGAGATTACAAGTGAACTTCTTTATCTGCAAGTGGCATATGTTATCACTCGAGTGCATGGGAGTATTACTCGAGTACATGTGCATGTAGCACTATGGACATGCGTCTCAGGTTATCACTAGCAAGCAAATTGTCAAGAGTGCGCATGGGCACTCGCGAGTATTGGGAAGTCACTCGAGTGCTAGGGCTAGTACTCGAGTGCACTTGTCGCTTGGAAGTTTTAGTTACTCTCAGGTTGTCACTTCCTACACCCCACTCGATGGGACTCGGGTAACTATGTGTCAACACTAGAGTTCCCAGATAAGTGCTCGAGTGTGCTGGCCACTCCAGGATGTGTTGATGCTCTTGGGTACACACTTTCTGCGTCTTACTTACTGGGACTCGAGTGCAAGTGACAGAAACACTCGAGTGAGGTCTTCTTTACTCGAGTGAGTCAGCCCAAAATCAGTGTTGCTCATCTAAAAAACGGATCTTTAAGGGTAGTTATTCCAACCCTTAAGGCATGTGTCTAGGCTGCTAATAGCTACCTTAAGAGTCCAAATGATAACCAACGTTAATTGGATCATCTTGATCTAGTTGAACTCCCACTTGTGAACTTCAAGGAAAAGCATTATCATATCTCATACCGGCCTTCTCACCATGATCTTCCCAGAATGTATAGTCTTCCGGGAAAGGCTTTACAAGCAAATGGTCCTTAACAACTTGTCATGTATGCCACTTCTTGAACTTGCATCTCTGACATGGATAGACGATCTTGCCATCACAGCTGGCGTGAGTTAATGCGAAATCCAAGAAATTGTTTAATCCGTACAAATATTCCAGAGAATTACGTGGCAACTTGATCCATAATTTATCCATAACTACTAGTGAGAGAGAAGAAAGTACAGTGAAAAGAGAATTACGAATACCTGGAAGCTTACATTCAGATTTTCCAACGTTTAACATTTTGTAGCGGTTACCAAATAGCTACCATAACCGCTACTGCATTCGATATTTGGAACGGTTTTATGCATAAAACCATTGCAAAGTTTTAGCTCGTTGGTAGGATTTAGAAAAATTTATGTTAAACTTGTAGTAGTTTAATTAGCGTAACCGCTACTAATATATATTTGTAGCGGTTATATTTTATTAACCGCTACAACTTTTTGGTAGTAGAAGAAATTCAAATTTCAAATTTTTTTCACTTTGTAACGGTTATAAGAAAAAGTCTGTTACTAATGTACATGACCATTGGAAAAATTTGGTTTTGACTTAGTGGTGGTTATAAGGGTAACCACTACAAAATTAGAAGATAGTCGGAGGGAAATTCAAAATTCAAATGTTGAATATTTGTAGCGGTTATTACTGTAACCGCTACAAATATTCAACATTTGAATTTTGAATTTCCCTCCCACTATCCTCTACATTTGTAGCGGTTAACCTCATAACTACTACAAAATGATATTTGTGAAAGAGACAAGCTTCACCCAAGAGGAGGGTAAATTGGGTGATGTGATAAATTTTTCGGTTAATGTGGTGATATAGCAATAACTGTAGATAGAGTAGAGTTGAGAATATAAGCACACAAAGAGTTATACTGGTTCGACCCAAAACTTAGGCCTACGTCCAGTCCTCAGAGATCAAGACCTACTGAGATTTTCACTATTCTTCTAAGATTCAGTGGGCTCTAGGAACGCCGCTAGACAACAACCGTCCTTGAAAGGATACGAGTAGAAATACTAGAAATTTCTCTCCCCCTTACGACAAGTCTTGCGTGCAGAAAAACACACCTATGACATTTCTCTCTTGCTTACGTATACAAGTCTTATGAGCAGCAACGTTCTCTCCTGCTTACACCACTGTAAGTCTTACGAGCAGCAACGTTCTCTACTCTTATATCTTGTAAGTCTTATGAGCAGAAAGTCCTATTAGGAATTCTCTCATTGCTTCTCTGGTAAGGAAATCTCCCTTCTCAAGGTCCCAGTACCTTGAGATCAAATGAAAATAGAATTTGAAGTGTATACAAACTCTCTTACAAAGCAAATATGATAATCACTGAAAAACGATATGGATACAAAGGAAATGTGAATAACAGAGAGTCGTGAATTTACTTGTGTGAATTCTTGCACTTCATTATTTTTGATGGTCTCTAGAGATTTGTATTTATAGACATTTGTTTTTGCCCGTTTGAATAATAATCATTGTGGAGTGGGGCATGTTATTGTGGAACAGCATGCGTACGTTTGAAATCTTTGAACGCGGTAGGTACATGCTTGGATGGTTGAAATGATGCTGTCTGCCATTGTTTGACTTCCTCTGTGTCTTTCTAATTCAAATGTTCAAACTCCTGTATCACACTCGTAATACATGTTAAATGATGTTATATAATAATAATAAGTGAAAATAAAATGAATAAATAACATTAAACCATATTCGAATTGAATGCTGTAAGACTGGTGCGTTTTGGCTTATGGCAGAGTATCACTCGAGCGCTGTGATGTCTGACTTGAGTGCAATACCATATTTTCTTCTTTTGCTTCAGTTTTACACTTGTACTTCAACGGATTTTGAGAGAGTGCATTTTCACACTTGCGAGTAATGTGGGTCCTCACTCAAGCACGGGTTTCCTCACTCGAATGCTGCTTCATTTTACACTATGAGCCATGTCTCTGGAGATCACTCGCACCCTGTTTTATCAAGAGTGTGATTTCTCACTCGCAGGTGATGTGGGCCCTCACTTGAGCATACATACTCTTACTCGAGTGAGAGGAATACTCTTCCATAATATACTCTTTGTCTTCAGCACTTGCATCAGAATTGAGAGAGTTAGATTTCTCACTCGTGGATGCTAATGTATCACTCAGGTACATGTACTCTTACTCAGGCATGCCTTTGCTTCTCTGTTCTGCATGACTCTTTACCAAACACTCACAGTCCCTCATTTACTAGGACTCAAGTGCAGATAAGGACATCACTCGAGTATAGAAATTGTGCTCGAGTGAAGTGTTGATATCTTGTTTCTGACTTTGCTCTCTGTCAAACACTTTCTATCCAACACTTTCATATGCTTGAGTGCAAAACAACTTGATGCTCGAGTGTTAGTTATAGTGCTCGAGTGCATCAGTAAAATTGACAGCAATTGCTCTCTGTCAAACACTTTCTGTCCAACACTTGCATGTGCTCGAGTGCAAAAGAGGTTCATGCTCGAGTGCATAAGCAAAAACTGATAGCAGAATTCTCTAAACTTTGCCATATGCATTTGGTAACTTTGTAACCATAGTCTAGACTTGTAGAAAAAATACTTTGCACACAATAACTTTTTGTTATCATCAAAACTTGGAATCTAACAGTTTGTAGCGGTTTCTAAAATTTAACTGCTATAAAAATATTAAAATTTATTTTTTTGAATATTTGTAGTGGTTTTACAATAAAACCGCTACAAATATGTGTTAATTTTTTGTTTTTGTTTTTGTGGTTAGTTTTAGAAATATAAATATAACTGTCATAAATGCAACAAGAATTTAACAAGGCTCTGAAAATATAAATATAACTATTGTAAACACAACAAGAATTTAAGTTCTAAAAATAAAATATCTAGGTTTATTTACAAATATTTCAAAAAACATATATCAATGTCCTAAACTAACTATCAGGAGGCTAATCATCTGGTCCTCCCTCAGGTGGGGTTCCCTCAGGTGCAGCTGTATCGGGGCGTTGGGTAGAGTTAACAGCACCATCATCATTAGCAGGAGGAGTAGGCTGGACGACGAATCGAGGGACAGGAGGAACCTGTGGATGTTTCTCATCAGGGAACAGGTGACTCCATGACCGCTCGAGCATGTAGTTCGTGATAACGCGCCACTGCGCATGCTGAGCATAATAGAAATTGGCCTGCTACTGCTACTGAGCCACTACAGCCTGTGTCCTAGCCAAATCTGAGCGTAGCTCCTCAACAGACTCATTCCTCAGACGTATGACCCTAGACGTCTATGCTCTAGAGCTGCCAGCCTCAGAGGCGCTGCTCCTGCTGTAGAACATGCTAGGTCTGGCTTCTATCCCTATCCTCCTCACACGTCGGGGGCGCTTAACCTGACCCATACCCTCTTTCAATGGTGCAGTGGGGTCTAGGTCTCTCGCAGCTCAACCTGTGACTATTGCATTTTATGAAACAATTACTTATTATTATTTTTCATAATAAAGCTGGTTTTATAAACAATATAATAATGAATTCACTTACAATGGCCACCTCTGCTTGTTGAGAGGTAGGAGTCCAATCACGGTGTCTATGTGTGATAGCGAACAACTCCTCGTAGTCCGTCTAACGGTTCTCCTACTGTGCCTTCCTCTCCTAAAATAATTACAAAATTAAATTAATATTATTAAAACAAAATACTATATTTATAATATGAAATAACCAGCTAAAAGTAATTATATTGTGAAAAGTTACCAGCTCGTTGTAAGTGGCAATAAAGGTCTTTGATCCTGATGTGTGGTGGATCATCTGCTGCCCACGGCACCTCGTGTTCTTTTGAGAAAGCGGCTGGAGAAAAAAAATAATATTAAAAGTATTAAAACAATATAAAGAAATTATAATTAATAAAATCATAAAATTAATTAAATTTAAATTTAAATTATCATTATAAATATATTACCTGCCCCTCAGCTCTCCTCTTGAACTGGACGAAGCTCGCCCAATCGTTCAGCTGGATGCTGTCCGAGACGTTCTCGATCAGTTGGTGTAAAGGAATTGTCCCATCCTTATCCATACTGTGGAAGAGACGGTTCCTCCTGTTTCTCCAGTCGTCGCCTATCTTTATCAGCGTGTACCTCTTCTGGTTGTCTCAGACGGCAAACCTAAGTTGTAACTCAATTGAATAAAAAATAATGAAATATAACTAATTACCAATAAGAAAATTAATAAATATTAATTAAATATAACTAATTACAGAAAATATAATATAATTAAATAATATTAATTACCTTTACCACCTTGTCCTACTCAATGTCCTTCGGGCCCTTCGGAACGTTCCTCCACATCCTGAAGTGAAGAGGGAATCGCATCCAATTCGAGCCTAGCTCATTCAAGAAGTGGTTGAACAGGTGACCTCCATCGTCGATGAGTTGGTCCGTGGCCTCATTCTACGGCGCTATAACTCGTAGTGTCTGGTCCAGGTTGTTCAGGCTGTTCACATCCAACTTCCTCGTGGACAAGTTCCCCTACTCATTTACACAATTTACCACATACATTACATAAATTGAAATTCAAATTTAACATTTCAAATTTAAATATTTAATTTATTAAATAAAAAAGATATTTACCTTGGACTTGTAGCTCAAACCTAATAGACTGCAAAGACGATTGTCGTGGGCTGTCCTGGTCTTACGCGTCATTCCCATCCAGGAACCGCTCTGTGTCTGCGATCAGAATCGGGATGTCAATATCCTCATTCGCCTTATAGTCACTGACACTGAGCTTTCCCTCTCCCAGATGAGGCCTCTTTAGTGCGGTCAGCTCTTGTGGGACCATTTATAGTGGCTGTGGTAGGGGTGACTCCTATGGTTGCTGTGGGGAGATGAGCTGAAGTGGCATGGTCGCCCTCCCTCCGTGCTGCCCCCTCCTCTCTCACTACAAAAAAAATCACTTTCAGCGGCGACATTTGGCGGCGACATTAAAAAGTAAGACTTTCAGCGGTGACTTTTAATGTCGCCGTTGAAGGTGTCACTTTCAGCAGCGACACTTTTGTCGCCGCTGAAAGTCAGACTTTTAGCGGCGACATTGTTTTGTCGCCGCCGAAAGTGTGTTTCAGCGGCGACTTTAGTGTCGCCGCTAAAAGTGTTGTTTGAAATAAAAAAAAAAATTTTAAAACACTTTCAGCGGCGACTATTAAAAGTCGCCACTGAAAGTGAGTTTCAGCGGCGACTTTAGTGTCGCCGCTGAAAGTGTTTTTCGAAAATTTTTAAAAAAAAATTTTAAAACACTTTCAGCGGCAACTTTAGTGTCGCCGCTAAAAGTCTTTTTTGAAAATTAAAAAAAAATTTTTTTAAAACACTTTTTGTGGCGACTATTAAAAGTCGCCGCTGAAAGTCTTTTTCATATTTTTTTTATTAATATTTTTTAAAAATAATATTTATAAAATTAAAATAATATTTATAAAATTTAACTATTAATTATTAAATAATTCTATTTAACCTTAATTATTAAAATTATATTATTATTTATTAATATTATATTTATAATTTTTTATTAAAAATAATATTTATGATATTAAATTATTATTTATTAAGTAATTTTAATTAAATAATTTTTAAATTTAAATATATCAATATTTTTTTCGTTTTTATTTAATTTTTCATTACTTTTAATAATATTATATTTAATTAATAATTAATTATATGTATGTGTGTTTATATATATGATAATATTATATATATATATATATAATAATATGTAATAATATGATATAGGTTCATTTCGGCGCAACTGGTAGAAACTCAAGCGCTAAGGCATCGGCTCTCTGAGGTCGCTGGTTTGAACTGGAGGAGAGTCACATGGAGGAATTATGAGGAGGCGACACGTGGCAGCACAGTGAGGCAACACGTGGCAGCACGAGGAGGTGACACATAGGTTAATTTTTTTGAATTTTTTTTAAGAAAAAATTAACACTTTTAGCGGCGACAAAAGTCGCCTCTGAAAGTCACCTTCAGCCGCGACTTTTGTCGCCGCTGAAACTATATCTTCAGCGGCGACACAAATGTCGCCGCTGAAAGTCACCTTTAGAGGCGACAAAAGTCGCCGCTGAAAGTATACTTTTAGCAGCAACAAAAATTGTCGCCGCTAAAACTTTCAGCGACAGTCGCATAGGCAGCAACTTTTTGTCGCTGCTGAAAGTCTTTCAGCGGCGACTTTTAGACTTTCAGCGGCGACAAAAGTCGCCGCTGAAAGTCTTTTTTTTTTTGTAGTGTCTGCTACCGCTCTGCCACAGAATCGGTCTGAGGACCTCAGGCTCCTTCCCCTTGTCCTTCCTTGAAGCCATATCAATTACAAAAATTCAAAAAAATAAAATAAAATAAACCAATTAGACACATTTATAATGTAAAAATAAAATAATAATAAAAAGTATAAACAGAAAATATATTTTTTTCGTACCTGAAGTGAGATGAATGAGAAATGCTGTAGCGAAAACTCTCAGAAAGTCTCTAAATGCTTAGATCTGAAGGAAAATTCTCAAAGAAACTTCAAAAAATGAAATGGTCAAACGGAAAAATGAGTAAGGCGGTGGGTATTTATAGATTTGGATTTTGTAGCGGTTTTTGAAAAAACCGCTACATAAACCGCTACTAAATACACGATGTTGTGGTTATATAATAACCGCTACAAATATATGACTTTTGAAGTTCTGTAGCAGTTACCATAATTTAACCGCTACAAATGTGATGACCTTTGAAGTTCTGTAGTGGTTATAAAAATTATAACTGCTACAAATAGGGGGTCTTTTGGTATTTCGTAGCGGTTCAATTCGTAGTAACTGCTTCAACCAAACTGACACTATTGTCACGGCTATTTGGCACCAAGTGGCGCCACATTTTGTAGCAGTTACAACAACCAAATTGCTACAAAATAACTGAGAGATATTAAGGAGGGAATCTCGCGCCATATTTGTAGCGGTTTTATCATTTTAACTACTACAAATTACGTTGCCAATCGCTCGCGCCACTTGGCATGTGGCTTACTGCTACAAGTTTGTAGCGATTTACGGAATAATCGCTACAATATCAAGATTTGTAGCCGTTAAATATAACCGCTACAAATTCACTGTTATGAAATAACTTTTTTTTTTTTTGTAGTGACAGGAGAATCCCCATAGGGTTTGAAAAATATACGCACATGTATAGAGCTTTCAAAAGAAAATAAAAGTAAAACATAGATAACTACAACAGCTCTGTATACACCAGGACTCTACGCACTAGTAGCTCCTGTCTTTCCCCTTGAGCCACTAGCTTTTGCTGGAATGTTTTCAAGTGTAGTAAAAGAGTGAGATGGAGGGTTGGTTCAACAAATTTTAGGAGACCTTCCCTTCATCTTTTGCAAGATACAAGTGAGTACTCTCTCCACTGATCTCTAAAAAAATAACTGATCTGTTCACTTATTAATTTTGTGGTTCCTTATAAATTTTGATTCAATTTTGGTGAGGAAGATGATAGAATCATTTTACCAAATAAAGTATATATGGATGTAACTCCATATATAGTTAGGTGGTTGGTCACTAATGATGAATGGGATTCTATACCTTCAAATTACAAGACTTGGGACAATATCAAGCAATTTGATTTCTTTTTTCCCCATTCTTTCTTTCTTTCCCCGAATTGTGAACAATCATTATTGTTCGAATATCAAATATAGATTTATATATTTATTAAGAATATTGGCTCACAACTCATAATTAAGTTTATGTGAAATTCATGTTTAAAAATTTTATTTGCGAGAATGACCTAAACCAGAGAATCGGTACTTTATGTGTAGAAAATTTGCAAAGCACAGTAATCTCTATGGATATTATTACATCAAGTCCTGCTGGCCAATAAAATATTTAAACAAGCATTTTCGCCAATTTTTCCAAGATCATCAAAACCTACATATATATAATTTAGGAAGACAAACATATAAGGAGCACTGAAAGTTGAGAATCTCAAAATGATCCCTCAAAATAAGTTAAAGTTGTTACTTATTAAATTATTATTGTCATTGTAATTCAGCAACAAATTTCACTAAAACTTATCTTTATTGCTTTAATTGCTGTCAGTTGATAAGTTAAATATGTTATTTGTTTAACTGTTGTTGTCATTTTCATCTCTTCAAATTAAGGTCATCTAGATAATTTCGCTATAAAATTTAATTACTCTTAGACTAGTCCCTAAGAACTTTGTAGTGGTTAGACCATTTCAGAAATTTGACTTGGGATTTATAAATTTATGAAGTCTTTTTGTGTCTTTCTCCCTGTAATATACATTTGCTAAATGATCATAATCAAATTATTTTTGAAGCATATATAACTCTTCCGCCTCATCACTCTCAAATTAAAGCTCACACAAAAAACCAAAACATTTCAACTTTGTTTCAGGGGAGGCCAGATTCAACTACATAAACTTTTGTGTGCCTCTTTACAAATATGCACTAGAATGCTTCTGAGTGCTGCTATTGCAAAAGGATGCCCAACAGTACTTCACGTAGCAGCCGGCGCCGCCCATTTTCACTTTGCAAGGTCCTCGTGGTATTGCAGGTTCATTCCGCACAATAATGCATACATGTTTATGCGTGGTCTAGGGACCAGGGTATCCTGAAGACTATCATCTTGTCCTGGGATGATATAGACCATATATTTCGCTGTATGACCCACATTGGACCCCAGCACTCGCTGTTTTGGTCATCATTGGTGTATATTTGCACGTGCCTCTTTAATAAACAGTATGTTCTCCTGTCATTAAAAAAAATTAATTTCTCTGTAAGTGAGTGATTACTTTTATACCTAAAAAACACCGTATTTTTCATGTTTTGAATAAAAATTTATGAATATTTTTACATACTTGGTTAAAATATATCTAACATGTTAAAAAATTATTTTAGGTGCATCATACACCCCTAAAGCATTTTGTGGTAGAATCAATGTCCTGAAATACTTTAAGATTTTGAATACATCAAAAAATGTTTTAAGGTATTGAACGTATATAAAAAAATATTTCATTGGATGTACCATAAAATATTTTAAAATGTTAAATATATATGAAAAAATACTTTAACACGCAGATATACCTAAGCCTTTACCCCTTTACACTTTTTGGTCTTTTGAGTTGGAGTTAGATTGGTACATATTTTCATACCAATAGCGTCGGTCCACCATACAAAATAATTATTACTACCTCCAGTCTTAAATATAGGACATAGTTTGTAGTGCAATTTGCACTACAGACTATATTTAGGATTGGAGGGAGTATTAGTTAATTCTAGCTGTTCCATCCTTTTTGTTATGTTTTTGTAAATTTAAGCACACTTTTGCGCTTTCAAAAAGCACATAGTATTATATGTATTTTAAATAAAAATTTACAGGCGTGTTTACGTCAATACCCATTTATTTATATAACAGGAGGCCGCAAGCACTTGTGAGTGAAAACAATAGTGACAGACGATTAAAATAAAATTCCTATTCTAACCCATTATGCGTTGCATGACTAGGTAAGGGACCACAAGAAAACTTTACAAACTCACCACCTAATCTCATCGCATCTCTGTGCAAAATTGCCTTGGTTTTTTTTTATCAAATAAATTGACTTGGTTTAGATTGACTAGAATTAGCCATATCGTCACCTTCAAATCTCTATGCAATTCAAGTATATGATACATCAATAAAATATAGGATTATGATACATCCAACAGTTGAAGTGTTTTTTTTAAGGTGCATTAAGTACTCTAAAGTATTTATGGTGCATCTAGCACCCTGAAATATTGTTTTAGGTATGTCTATTACTTTAAAGTACTTTTTTTAAAAAGTAAATGCACATAAAAAATATTTCAAATTGTTGGATGCAGGTCCTGCCTAAAATATACATAGACAGGAAATGCGATTAATTAATTCATATTTCCTTTTTCCCAAAATAGAACTATAACTTAAGTGAACAGGGCTCAGCCCAATGGAGATGATCTGTAAACGGATGGAAAGCACTGTTTGTGCCCTACATTCTCTAACATATACACAAACATGCTTGAAAATGAATAATATTTACATGCTACAGATAAGCAATATATCATGATCAGCATGCTTAAAATAAGATCTATCCAGACAGTTGCGTTTGAACATTACATACTCATTTTAAAGAGGTATTTCATCTAACATTTGTGTATGTGTTTAATACTTTGTTATTGTCTGAAATTAATTTTAAAACATAAAAGCATTTCTCGCAAATCATTATCTAACTATTCAGTATATATATATATATATATATCCTAGGTTACAACCGACTTTTTTTTTTTGTTCAAAGTTACAACCGACTCTTTAGGTCGTTAAATTAAAGATAAGGATTTGATCAAAAAATAAATAAAATAAAGATAAGGCCACTTTGTCTCTAATTCTCTATGCATATTTAATTTAATTATTGGAATTGACTTAATACTATACATTGACTAAGAGGACCAATCACAGTAGGCACTCACACATCTCTCTATATGCTTTCAAATCACACCTCAAAATATGAAGCAAACTCATCATAAAAGCAAAGAACATACAAAGACATTCCATAAGGTAAAATAGCTGTCTTAGCTTCTTTCTCTATTTATTTACAGATACTTCA
Organism: Inga laurina; assembly: GCA_963855925.1. Taxonomy (NCBI): domain Eukaryota; kingdom Viridiplantae; phylum Streptophyta; class Magnoliopsida; order Fabales; family Fabaceae; genus Inga; species Inga laurina. The sequence goes on from OY979708.1 coordinate 61,596,360, forward strand.
TCTTCTTCTAATCCAAATGGTCTCTGTATTGCTCATGTGTTTACAAGCACATTTCTTTTGATAAATATGACTCAGATCTTTTAATCGTGATTCCCAGAAACCTAACCCTCTCGATTCAAGAAGCTGGATCTCGGCAAGTGCTAGGAGAGGAAATTTTCCTGTTGCAGTCGAAAGTCCAGGTATGGAGGATTGTCATCAAAATTACACAGGATTTAGTTCATTTTTGTCAAATTATACAGATTTTTAACTTTGACGAAATAAGAAATTCCATACATACCAATACTACTTCTGATAGTATATATAAAGTAAATATTCTTTTTTATGTTATAACGACAGGAGGTGTAGTGTATATATACAGTGAATATTCTTTTTATTGTTTAAACGTTATGAGTATGGTTTTTTAATTGATAAAGGTATCCCCAAGCCACTTTTTTTTATTTTTTTATTTTTTATTTAAGGGTTCCCCTTGCGAGGCTTAAATGGTAAAGGATTTTCATCTCTGCCAATAAATGCGTTTCTCGAGATTAAACTTGTATTTTCATTCTTACGGAGCTGAGATCATTTACCAAATCAACCAACAACTTGTTGGTGAGTTTCAAACCACTATGTACTTGAGACTAATTCTTTTTCATCTTTTTCGATAAGTGCGTTTTCTAGGATTTAAACTTGCATTCCTCTTCTTATGAGGATGAAGCCGCTTATCATCTCAATTATTAGCTTATTGCTTCCGATTAAGTTTATAAAATTTCATGTAATAATATCCCTTTTAAATTTAAAAAATGAAAACTTTGGAGCAAAGACTCTTCTATCACAAATATGGAATAACGAAATCATTGGTCTGTTAAAGTTATTAACTTGTGGGGCCGAACGCAGAGTTGCTTCCTCCAACACCCAATACCCCCTTGCTCCCAACCGCCTCCCATTTATTGTTGGTAATTAAAAAAAAAAAAAAAAGTAACTAACTTGGGTTAGTTTTATCAATTAATTTATAAATTCCAGAAAAATGGATAAGTTATATTTTGTAATTAATGTGATTGTTCTTAAAGTATGTATGTATGTATTATTACCGAACTTTTTATCAGCAGGAATAAGTGCTTCTTTTCTAAAAATAAATTGATAGAAAATTCACATGCTGATACTGAATATATCTATATATATATATAATGAAGTGTTAAATAATAATGTGTATGTATAAATTTTGCAGATAAATGGGTGCGTTATTTAGTGTTGATGTAGAGAATCCTCCTGAAACTGGAAGACCTAGTAGTGTTGATGTAGAGAATCCTCCTGAAACTGAAAGATCTAGTCAACCCCGATTACGGAGGGTTGAATCAGCTACTTTTAAGAGACCTTTCCTTACCTATTTAGAAGATGATACAGGTAATTAACTACATACTCTCTCCATTCTCTCTAATGTCAAATAAAACATTAATGTGTTAAATTATTTTCGGTTTCCTCACGATTTTCCTATAACTTTAACAAAAAAGAACTAATTTAGCACGTATCAACAAATATTCTTTAATCTTTTGATAAATTTAACATTTATGTATTCTTATACTCGTGAAGAAAATGATATAAAAACACACATCTCATATCTACACTCATAATTTCTTTTCCATTTATATTTACAGATATATATTTTTAATCATTTTGTTTGGCAATGTTTTTGTCACTAAGGCAATGCATAAAAATAACGTAATAAATAAATACTCCCTCCGATCCTAATTAAAGGATATATTTACCTAACTTTGAAGAAATTAAGGATAGTAATTAAATTAGTTAATTTTATTTATTTTCCAAAAATGCCCTTATTTAATAGGGGTGATTTAGGAATACTACATGAGTCTACCATGAGGCAATCTAGCTATTATCTAAAGTAATGGGGGTATTTTGGGAACAAATTGACAAAAATTAAAATTTTGTACTATAATTAGGACCAAGATTAACTTCCAAATGTTGTCCTATAATTAGGACCGGAGGGAGTATTTGTTTTTGGGGAAAATAAATAAATAGTTGTTTTGTAACTTGCCATATATACATTATTATGTTTTCAGAAATGTTTGTCCATCAACTGTATTTTGATTCGAAATTTTGGTGATGAATATTTAATAAGCTAGTGATGGAGGGAGGGGCGACTAGCAAGGGATTTTTGATGCCCCACTCTCTAATGCTCCTTTAAATATTAGAGAGTGGGCATTTATAATCCCAAACTATCAATATTTATACCCATTAAATTTTTTTTTTCGCATGCATATATATATACATATATAATTCACTCAAACTGAGTTATATGCATATAAAATCCTTCATATTTAAAGACTTCTCATATAAATAATGAACAAAACTAAAAGCATGAGAATTATATATATAAATGTAAAACGTTTAGAGAAGTTTATTGTAAAGTTTCAAAGGTTATGGAGATTATTTATATATGCTATAAAGTTCAAGATAATTTTGTATAATTTAACCTGTACTTTTTTATATGGACTCTCCCAATAACTTGTCCCATAAACTAATTACATTCCTAAAAATTAGTATGAGAAAATCACAAGCAAATCACTTTTGTTTAAGAGGAGGCCAGAAATGTCTACTTGGATTCATGTGTGCGTCTGTTCAAGTATGCATCGAAAGGAAATTGGGAAAAAGCTAAGCCCATGTTGTTAGATCATGAAGTGCTTCGGACTGCTGGCATAGCAAAAGGATGGACAACAGTACTTCTTGTAGCAGCAGGAGCAGGCCATGTTCTCTTTGTTAAGGAGCTTGTGGATTTGATGAATAGGAGTGACTTGGACTTGCAAGACTCTAATGGAAACACTGCCCTCTCCTTTGCTGCTATTGCTGGAAACTTGGAGATTGTTAAGTTATTATGCCGAGAAAATAATTCATTACCAAAAATAAGAAGTGGTGCTGGTTTCACTCCTCTTCTTTTTGCTGCATTACAAGGAAAAGCTGATGTGGCAAACTATCTATTCCCTCGCACTGCAGATGATGAAAATTTTTATGAAGCGGAATGGAATACGTTATTCCTCACTTGCATCAAATCTGGTATTTATGGTAAGTGTATGTTGCCTTTATATATATATATATATAACGTGAATACACTCAATTATTATAAGTGAAACATAGGTAGTTGGGCACCAATAACTATTCGGTGTGCATTAAAACTACAAAAAAAAAAAAAAAAAAAAACGTGAATTAGTGATGGAATTGGATGATATCGTTATCAAATAGACTATCACTAATTAGTTTGTGATGGAATTCCAAATCTAACTTTTTTTGTAGTATAAAAAGTCGACATTTTTTGTGAAGTATTTGAACTTATTGAGATGTAGCTCTATATTTCTTATTAAACCGTCAACTTTTAGAATTTGCATTTCTTGACTACTTTTTCACTATTTCATAGATTTAGCATTGACAGTGATGGAACAGAGGAAAGAAGTAGCATTTGAAAGGGATGAAGATTACGGGATGACAGGTTTGCATATCATGGCTAAGAAGACAGAAGATTTGGAAAGTGATAAAGCAGATCATCAAAATCAACCCACAAGTACAGGTAAATTAGCATTGTAACTACGTGTTTGTGGAATAGTACTTGCTAACTTACTAATTGGCATATTCAATTCATCAAATTTTGTATCCCAGGTACCAAGAATAGTGTTGCTGCCCTTAAACTTGTCCGTTTGCTGTGGGAAGGAATTCTCAGGGGTGTAGCCTCAAGGTCAAAAATCAGAGAAATCATAAATGAGCCATCAAGATTACTATTTGATGCAACAAAAGTTGGAAATTTTGACTTTTTAGCTGAGCTTATGAAGGCTTACCCTGATTTGATTTGGGAGTTGGACGAAAGAAGTCATAGTATAATTCACGCGGCTGTTTTACATCGTCATCCTAAAATCTTCAATCTAATCCATTTATATAGTGGAAGTAAGGATATCATATTGGCATATAAAGACGAAGATGATGGAAATAGTATATTGCATTTGGCTGCAAAGTTAGCACCAACTGATCGACTAGAATTGGTCTCTGGAGCAGCTTTTCAAATGCAGCTCGAACTGTTATGGTTTCAGGTACTTTTAACTAATTTTAATCGATTTCTTAAACCATATAAGTCAGTTATCAGTCTCTGTCAGAGGAAGTATATATATAAATGAAATTAATATGTGAACAACCTTTTGATATGGCAGGAGGTGAGGAAGACAGTGCTACCATCATATATGAATAAGAAAAACAAAGATGGCCAAACACCTCAGGAGTTATTCACTAAGGAGCATGCTGCATTACAAAAAGATGCCGAGTCATGGATGAAAACAACAGCCAAGTCATTTATGGTTGTTTCAACTCTTATTGCTACTGGAGTGTTTTCTGCTGCATTTAACGTACCAGGTGGTACCAATGATGATTCAGGAGCTCCCAATTATTTATGGAAACCATGGTTTATGGTATTCGCAATATCAGATGCAGTTGCAATGATCTCATCTTCAACTTCCATACTAGCCTTCTTATCAATCCTCATATCACGTTATGCAGAGCGTGACTTTTATCAGTCTCTACCCTCAAAGCTAATGTTCGGATTGATAACACTCTTTGTCTCCATAACAAGCATGATGATCGCATTTAGTAGTGCTTTCTTCGTGACATATGACCGTGGCTTGAAGTGGGTTCCTAGCTTCATTTCTGTGCTTTCATTTTTGCCAATAGCCATATTTTTATTTTATCAATTTCGACTTTTTTATGATATCATTTACTCAACATGTTATTTAAGCTGTCTATTCAAGCCAAGCAAGCATATGCCTTACTCGAAAATAGAGGCTATTTTGATGTTGTTGTACCTGTGTGTATTTTGCTTACTTCGATTTGTAATATATGTGTGTGTTTATTATCCTTAGATTGACAATGTATTATTGTGCATGTAGATACTTGAAACATTATATTGGCTATGTCTAAGTAACTTCAAAAGCTTTCAAAAGAATTTGAGACCACCCTTATATGATTTTAAATTTCTTGATTTAGTTATAATTTTTTAAAGTTGGACTACTAAACTATAAATACCAAATGTGTAGTAACTCAAGGATAAGAATGCAAGCTTTGATTTATAGCTTCAATTAGTAATCTGTCCGAATCACATAACATTATGGGCAAACGGGCGAGCGTAGAGTGGGTTAAGGGGGTGATTGCGTTTAAGCTTATGATGGGTGGAAAGAAATTGGAGTCACAAGGAAAATGAAATTCGAAGGGAGACAGAGAGGAAAAAGTGAAAAGGAAGAGTCAACTATTTTAATCATTGTTTACATATGGGGATATTTCTGTTTTGCCATCCTAAATGTATAATACATAGAGTTGAGTCCATACATTGTCCGAACTAACCTGTGGGCAATGTACATTACAAAAATGTGAAGCTAATTGCTGAGAGGTTAAACTTCTTTCATGATGCTTATCCTGGCTATATATTTCTGTATTCAAAATAAAACAGAGTTCTCATTTATGATCATCGTGTTGTACAAATATATATGCTTATGTACATACATTTCAAAATCTAAAAAGATTCATAACTCCAATGTTTCCTAATGTTAATATAACTCCTTTGTTTCATAACGTTAATGTACAAATACGTTTCTCTGACACTGCCCCTCAAGTTGGAGCATATATATATTTATCATGCCCAACTTGTTACAGAGATATTCAAGCCGTGTCCCATTTAAGGCTTTTGTCAGAAGATCTGCCAATTGGTTGTTTGATTGCACGTGCCTTGTAGATACAATATTTTATTTAATCTTGTCACGAATAAAATGACAATCAATTTCAATATGTTTGGTACGTTCATGGAACACAGAGTTCGATGTTATATGAAGTGATGCTTTATTGTCACATCATAGTTTTGTAGGTAATGTTGTGACGATGCCAATTTCCTTTAAGAATTTAAGTACCCACACAATTTCTTGTAATGATTGTGACATGGCTCTGTACTCTGCTTCTGCACATGATTTTGATACAACGCCTTGCTTCTTACTTCTCCAAGATATCAAATTTCCACCAACAAACACACAATAACTCGTAGTGGATCGTCTTATGGCCTTCGATCCTACATGATCAGCATCATAAAAGCACTCGACTTTAGTGTGCCCATCATAATCTGTATACAGAATACCAAGACCTAGAGAGCCTTTCGAATAATGCAAGATATGTTCTAAAGCTTCCTATTATGCCATTGTTGGTGATGCCATGAATTGGCTGAGCCTACTGACTCAGAAGGTTATATCAGGATGAGTTACCGTTAGATAATTCAGCTTCCCAATGAGTCTTCTATATCTCGTAGGAAATAGAAACGGCTTCAATTTCTCTGGATCAATCTTCTTCTTCAAATCATCAAGAAGCTCATCAAATATACTAGCATCAAGATCCAAGAAGGGATTCAAAATCATGGGAATGTTGCTTGGTGCAGCTTTAAGCTTTCCAGTCTCCTTTAAGAGATCAAGAACATACTTTCTCTGAGTCAAAAGAATACCTTTCTTGCTTCTCAAAACCTCAATACCAAGGAAGTACTTTAATGATCCCAAATCTTTTGTCTGGGTTTAAATGAAGGGAAAGAAGGTGGGCTGTGGAAGGAACGTTGTGGACCAAAAATAGGTAAGGAAGTTTTTAAACCAAAACCAAGACCAGAGGAGAAGTCTGTAAAGGCCTCGCGAATTTCAACTAGAAAAGTCCCCTCAACCCAACCCAAACTTAAACCTCCTGATTTCAAAAGGAAGTGAATTTCAACTAGAAAAGTCCCCTCAACCCAACCCAAACTTAAACCTCCTGATTTCAAAAGGAAGTATGGGAGTGCTACTCGCATTCACAGTGTCGTCTTTGGGTCAACTGCTCAGACAAAAGCTATGAACTTAGAATAAGTTCAAGCAATGGAAGGGGAGGGTCTGGTAGTTTGTAGGAATTCTTCCCGTCATGCAGAGATAAAGGAATTAAATTGTGTGAAGACAACAAGGCCCCATCCTAGTGTCTGCTCGGGTGCCGTTGAACTTGCTCAGAGTATTCCGCCAAACACAAATTGCCTTCCTTTGGAGCAAGAGTTTGTGGCTGAAACTCCAGAATATATAGATCAATCTGCTCATTTTCAAAAGATTCGGGTAGAAGAAATGAAAGATGGTGAAGGGGATGTGGCTATGCTGCAGGATGCTTCAGCATAATGTCCAGATGAGTTCTCTATCCTTTTCTCTAATACTGTTTAATTATGAATTTTCTAGCATGGAATTGCCGCGGAGCGGCTGCGAGAACTTTTCCTGGACGTATTCAAGACCTTATTAGACATAGGGACGTAGATATGATTTTTCTCTTTGAAACGAGAGTTAGTGGAGTTAAAGCTGAGAGAGTGGTCAAGCGGTTGGGTTTTTCAAATTGGATAAGGATTGAAGCAACTGGGTATGCTGGAGGTATCTGGGTTCTCTGGAATGATGAACATGTGAGGGTTGAATATTTGTCTTCTTCTACTCAGTATGTTCACCTGAATGTTAATGTGTTGGGTAGTAATGAAGCGTTTAGTCTCACAGGAGTATATGCAGAACCAGCTCGTGCTAAGAGGCAGGACCTTTGGGCTGATATTGTGTCACTGGGTAATAGTATTAGAGGTCCCTGGTTTGTGGTTAGGGATTTTAATTCCTATTTATCGGTTTTTGATAAAAAGGGGGGGTCTGCTCCAAACTTTCTGTCCATGCGCCAATTTGAAGAGTGTATTCATAATTCTGGCTTATGTGAGGTGGAGTTTGTAGGGGAGAGATTTACTTGGGAGAAGAATTTCCTTAAAGAACGAATTGACTGGGGGTTTGCAAATGACCAATGGAATAGTTTGTTTCCTTTAACAAAAGTTCATCACTTATGCAAGTTCGGATCTGACCATAGACCTCTCTTCGTTAAGTGTGTGCCTGGCAGAAACTTTAAAAACCCGAAAGCACCTTTCAGATGTCAAGCAGCATGGTTGTTGGAGGAAGGATTCTCTGAAGTGATTAGAGAAAGTTGGAATGTGGGGAATTGGCAAGAGAGTTTAGCTAGTTTCAAGGAGAAAGCTCAAGATTGGAACAAGAGTAAAGTGGGGAATATTCATCAGAAGAAACAGAAAATTATTCAAAGACTTGAGGGGATAGAACGTGCAAGATCAAGACGAGATAGTCAGCATCTTCTTCAGATTGAACAAGAACTGCGTAAGGATTATAGCAAAGCATTGGCTCAAGAAGAACTCTTATGGTTCCAGAAATCCCGATGTAAGTGGTTGAAATGGGGTGACAGGAACACAAAATTTTTCCATGACTCAGCCATTATTAGAAGAAGAAGAAATCGTATTGAGGGCTTGAAGAATATGGAGGGGGAATGGGTTTTTGAGCAAAATGATCTTAAAAGTTTGGCGTTGGTTTATTATAAAGCTCTGTTCCTTAGTAATCTAACCAACCTCCAAACTCTTTCAACAGCCAATAGTTTCCCTGTCCTATCTCCAGATGAGTTGAGGGTTTTATCTGGTGTAGTCTCAGATGGGGAAATCAAAGCAGCAATCTTTGATCTTGGAGCTTTTAAAGCGCCTGGGCCTGATGGTATTCAAGCGTTCTTATACCATGAATATTGGAATATCTTGCAAGGGTCGGTGATCTCTATGGTGAAAGAGATTTTTGATAATCCATCACAAGTTAAAAATATTAACCACACCAATCTTGTGCTTATTCCAAAATCAGAGAAGCCGGAAACAATACAAGAGTTCAGACCTATTTCTCTCTGTAATGTTAGCTACAAGATTGTCACCAAAGTTATTGCCCAGAAACTCAAGTCTATTATGGGGAAGGTGGTGGGGCATCATCAGAGTAGCTTTATTGCAGGAAGGCATAGTACCGACAATATTATTATAGCTCAGGAAGTGATCCACTCTATGAGATCAAAAAGGAGGAAAATTGGATGGCTTGCAGTTAAGGTTGATCTAGAAAAAGCCTATGACCGGCTAGAATGGCTGTTTATTGCAGATACTCTGAGGGTTGCTGGTTTGGATGAGAAGATATGTGAAATTATTATGGCTTGTATTACCAATTCCACCTTCCAGGTCCTTTGGAATGGCGAACCTACTGATACCTTTACCCCAACCAGAGGTATTCGTCAAGGGGACCCAATGTCCCCATACATTTTCACTCTATGTATGGAAAGATTGAACCATATAATACAGGATGCAGTAGATGATGGTGAGTGGGAGCCTATCCAATTAAATTCTAGAGGACCTAAGCTTTCTCATTTGTTTTTTGCGGATGATCTCCTTCTTTTTGGGGAAGCTACTGAATGTCAGGTTGATGTGATGTTGGAATGTATTGAGAAATTTTGTGAAGTATCGGGTCAGAAGATGAATAAAGCTAAAACTAAAGTGACTTTTTCAAGAAGTGTTCACTTCAACAGAGCTTTATGTCTGAGCCAGAGATTAGGAGTGAGTCTTACAGGGGATCTGGGCAAATACTTAGGCATCCCTCTGCTCAATAAAAGAGCCTCTCGGATGACTTTTGTCCCAATTTTTGAAAATTGTCAGAAGCGGTTATCGGGATGGAAAAGCAGATGTTTAAACATGGCTGGGAGAACTATTTTGATCAAAGCTGTGCCCTCGTATTACATGCAAACTATGCTCCTCCCTATGGGTTTGTGTAACGAGTTGGAATGCCATAGTAGAAAGTTTCTGTGGGGTGAACAGGATGGGACTAAAAAGCTGCATTTGATTTCTTGGGAGATGGCCTTGAAGGAAAAGAAGCAAGGGGGGTTAGGGATCAGGAATCTTAGAAATCAGAATAAAGCTTTCTTGATGAAATTGTGTTGGGGTTTGCTTACTAACCCTAATGCTTTGTGGGTTAAAGTGCTGAGATCTAAATATAATTGTGACAACACAGTGGTACCGAAAGTGGGGAAAAAGAGAAACAACTCTCAAACTTGGAGGGGTGTGTGTGCTGTATGGGATCACTTCAGGAAAAGTTTAGGGAAGAGGATTGGGAATGGTAGAAAAACATCCTTCTGGTTTGAAAATTGGTCAAACCTGAGTATACCTCTAATTGATTTGGTGCCGAGATTTGAGGGCCTCATTGACCGAAATGAAAGGGTTGCGGATTACGTCTTGAGTGGAGATTGGGATAGACGGAAACTCCAGAGATGGTTTTCACCAGAGATTATCGACCGTATTACCTGTGCTCACCCACCCTGTGAGGAGAGAGGAGAGGATATGTTTTTTTGGAAACCATCTTCGGATGGCCGTTTTTCTGTTAAATCTGCATATTTCTCTCTTTCTGCAGGTACATATGGAATGGCGGACAATGTATGGAAACTTCTATGGAAATGGTCTGTACCAGAGAAGATCAAGTCATTCATGTGGCTTGTCTCGCATGGAAGGGCTCATACGGTGCAACTTCGAGCTAGCAGAGGATTACAGGAATCAGATTTTTGTCCATTCTCGTGCAACCAGAAGGAAGATACCATGCATCTCCTTAGAGACTGTTTAAATGCAGCGGACAGATGGAAAGCTTTGGTGGCTCAGGAGCATTGGAGTACCTTTGCGTCATTGGAAGGGACAGATTGGATCAAATGGAACCTGACTCATGAGGCGGGCAAGGGTTATACAAGAGGCTTCAATGGCCGATCCTGTTTGGCTACGTTTGCTGGGATATTTGGGTATCTAGGTGTAACAAGCTGTTTGGAGCCACAAGTTCCGGTGAAGATCTAAATGTTAATTCTACTTTCTTTAGAGCTTGTGCTGATCAAGACCTACTTTCGAGGGGAGTGTTAGCGAACCCAGGGCGTACTCCCCTTGAATCTAGGCCGAATGAGGCTGAAGAATATTTTTCATTGGAAGTAGATGGATCAGTGTTGAGAGATGGTAGGAGCGGCTGTGGTGGAGTTATAAAGGACCTCACTTATCATTGGGTATGTGGTTTCTCGTGTAAACTATCTGCTGTTCCACCTGCTGTAGCTGAGCTGATAGGTATGATTCATGGTCTACACTTATGTTGGTGGAGGGGAATCCGAAAGGTATGTCTTTTCTCTGACTGTATAGAGGCAATTAATCTTGCAGTTAGAGGATGTGAAGAGGAATATCCGTTCGGAGACCTTGTTGATGAGATTAGGTCCTTACTTTATCGAGATTGGCAGGTCTGTTTTGTAAATGTCCCAAGGGAGGATCTGTCTTTGGCAGATAGTCTGGCTAAATCTGCTCATGGGATGACAGGAAACTTTTGTATCTTCGAACAACCTCCACCTCCGTATCAACTGGTGGATTATGATTGGAGGTTGTAGGCTCTCTGTAGGCATCTCGCTATATGCTTGAGTAGAATAGTAGATGTCCAATTTGTAATAAAAAAAAAATCTTTTGTCTGGAAGTGAGAGTTCAGGAAGATTTTAAGTTCTGAGATTCCAGAAAAGTTACTTCTTGTAATCACAACATCATCAACATATACTACTAGAAGAATCATGCCTGCATCATATTGTTGGTAGAATACAGAGTGATCACACTTGCTTTGACTTAACCCAAACTTCTTGACCAAATCACATAATCTATCAAACCAGGCTCGAGGACTTTGCTTTAGACCATACAATGACTTCCGGAGGTAGCACACTTTCCTATTCTCCCCCTGAGCAACGAACCTAGGTGGTTGCTCCATATAAGCTTCTTCAAGAAGGTCATCATTCAAAAAGGCATTATGAACATCTAATTGATGCAAATTCCAATGATATGTGGCCTCCAAAGAAATAAGAAGACGAACTAAAATGAGTTTGACCACAGGAAAGAAAGTATCAGAATAATCAATACCATAAGTTTGGGCATACCTTTTGCAATAATGTGAGGTTTTAGTTGTTCTAAGGAACCATCGGCCTTAATCTTAACAACAAATATCCATTTATATCCAATGGCCTTCTTGCCAGGACAGAGATCAACAAGAGTCCAGGTACCAGCTGTTTCCAATGTCAAGAGTTCTTATATTGCGGCATGCCAACCAAGGCGAGTTAGGGCTTGGTGAAGGGTAGTAGGTGTGGAGATGGAATCAAGGGTGGCCACAAGAGAAGAGGAAATAGGGGACAAAGACTGATAGGATACAATAGATGAGATAGGATAGGTATAGTCAACATATCATTTAGGAGGATAATGAGGACGAGTACCTTTGCAAAGGGCAATGGGTAGGTCATCAGAAGTAGTAACAAGAGAATCAAGAACAAGTGGTTCAGTAACAGCAAGAAAAGGACCGTCAGAAACAGAATCAGGAACTAGGGACGCATCAATAGAATCAATCGGTGAAGTAGGAGCTGGTGAAGGTGAATTATTGGCAACATCAGCATCATTGATGATATCAGGTTCTGAAACAACACCTTGTACTAGTGAGAGAGGGACAGAATAAACTAGGAGATCATCAGATTTATCCATGACAGAGGAAAACTCAGAGATGGTTGAAGTCTTGAAGAAAGGAGAGAACTCATGAAATGTGACATCAATGGACACAAGGTAATGACGGAGATCAGGAGAGTAACACTGATAACCTTTTTGAATTCGAGTATATCTAAGAAAAACACATCTTAAAGACTTGGGATTGAGTTTACTAACACTAGGACTAACATCCCTAACAAAATAGACATAACCAAATATTTTTGGATCAACAGGGAACAACTTAGTGGTGGAAAACAAAACGAAATATGGAATATCCCCACCAAGAACAGAAGAAGGCATGCAATTGATGAGAAAATAGGCAGTAGATACGGCATCAGCCAAAAAACTTCTAGAGATAAAGGAATGAAACATGAGAGCTTGGGCAGTTTCTAAGAGATGTCAGTTCTTTCTTTCAACAACACAGTTTTAAGTAGGGGTATCAACACAAGAGGATTGGTGAAGAATACCATGACTTTGCATGTAATCGGTGAATGTGGTGAAAAAAATATTCTTTTGTATTATCACTTCATAAGATTTTCACAAGAGTGTTAAACTGGGTTTAAATTTCAGCACAGAAATTACGAAAATGAGTAAATAATTTAGAACACTGTTTCATTAAGTAAAGCCAAGTGGTTTGGGAAAAATAATCAACAAAAGTCACAAAATAACAATAACTAGTCTGAGACAAAACTGAACAAGGACCTCGAACATCAGAATGTACTAACTCAAAGGGCGACGCAACTCGTTTTTTGACACGAGCTGCGAAATGAACATGATGGTGTTTAGCAAATTGACATGACTCACAATCTAAAGCAAACACAGGTGAAAATTGAGGATACAATTTTTGGAGAGATGACAGAGACATATGACTTAGACGACAATGAACTTCAAATGGAGACGACCCACCAAAACAAGCAACAAAACGTGGCATTTGATCATCAAGGATGTAATGCATACCAGATTCATAGTCTCTACCAATAATCTACTTTGTCAATAGATCCTGAATGAAACAATAGTCAGGGAATAGTGAGATAAAACAGTTTAAATGAAAAGTCAGTTTACTTGGAGACAAAAGGTTAAAGGTGAGATTGGGAACATTAAGAATAGAGGATAGTGAAAGGGATGCAGTTGGTTTAACAGTGCCTGAGCCAAGAACAAGGATAGGGGAACTATTGGCAACGAATATGGATGACGGGTTGGCATAGGAGGTATATGATGAAAACAAATGATGATTACCTGTTATGTGGTCAGTTGCACCAGAATCAATGACCCACTTTGTTGAAGTAGTAGTAAGACTAGAAGATAGAGTACCTGTACCTAGGGCTTTTGCAGGTGAAGATCCAGAATCAGATGGACCAGGTGTCTGGACAATATGAGCAAGGCCATGCTGTTGATCATGCTACTGGTTATTTTGCAATTTTCGACAATTTTTCTTAATGTGATCAGGCTCCTTGCAATAATTGTAGATAATATTGCCAGAATTCATTGTTAGAGAACTAGTGCTTTGTTTATACCCATAATTTATGGATTCAATGGGACCACGCCCAGCTAGAGTACTTGCATTTGGATCAAAAGAAGAATGAATCAAACTATCAGCGCAAAGAACCCATGAGAAAATGTCTTCAAGAGAAGGAAGCTCTTGACTAGACAAAATTTGAGAACGTATAGTTTCATAAGACAAGTTGAGAGCTTTAAGGGAACTTATGATAGCCTGAAGTTCCAAATTCTTGATACGAGTCAACAGATCTGCTTGCGGAAACATGAGTACTTTTATTTCCTCGTACATTCTCTTGAAGACTATGAAGAAATCTTTCAATGGATGACTTTGCTGTTGAGGATAATAGAAAACTTTACAGACTTCATGAACCTGAGTAATATTTCCTTTTCCAAAAAACATAAATTCAAGATAATTCATGATTTCTTTGACAGTGTTATAATGGCTAACAGAAGATAGAATCCATGGTTCAATAGAATTTTGAATTTGAAACAGAAGTCAAGCATCCTTTCTTTGCTAAGTCAAAAGTTTTGTTTCGCCACCAGAAAGACGATCCTCAGTTAAATGAGTTTCCATCTCTATGCCCAAAATATATACTCCGACAGTTTTGTTCCAATCACTATAATTTGTCTAGTTTAACTGTGAAGCAGTAATCTTAGCAGACATAGGTAATATATCGGAGTTCTTTGAGTCTGCCATTGATAATGCTTAAAGAACAATCAATCAAGATACAAGTTGAGCAGTAAAAGACAGTCACACGAACGCACAAATTGCCGTCGCAAATGAAGACCAGAGCTTCCGTCACACGCCACACATGGATCTGGGTGGCGGAGCTTACGGTGGCGCGTATAATGTCACTGGAGGTCGAATGGGGACTGGATTTTGGGGACAGATTGATCTGATAGTGGTGAAGACGATGATGGGGCATGTGTGGTTAAGAAGCACACCGATGATGGAGATCTGAAGGCTCAACAGAAAAGGAAGGTGTCACAGGAAAATATGGAAGCTTGAACAGAAAAGCTATGAAGATAGATCTAAAAGCTCTGATACCATGTATTCAAAATAAAACAGAGTTCTCATTTATGACCATCATGTTGTACAAATATATATGCTTATGTACAAGGACCAAAATCACCTGAGTTTTTTAAGCCCGGAAATCAATAATTTTTATTGGGATAATTGATAATTAATTGATTGATTAATTACAAGGTAAATAGTCATAGGCTAATGGCAATGATTGTATTGCATACATTGACAAGGTCTAACAAGTTGATAAGGGATTAATAAATTTTAAGGGATTAATAAATTTAACTAACGATTGACATGTGTAGATGTTGGATTCAAGTGGGAGATCTGTTGCCTAATCAGTAATCACCCTCAAAAAAACCGACCAATAAATACTAAATACAACTATAAATACATGTATACGGAATGTGTGTGTGTGTGTGTGTGTGTGTGTGTGTGTGTGTGTGTGTGTTGGCTTTAATCGCTAAACAAGAAGTAATTGTGGATGCATGATGACCCTTGATTCATGAACCTATGGCTATCTAATTTTCAAAGCACTCGTAGAATTGCAGTTTCGTCAGTAACTTGTAATTAATTAACTGAGGGACACAACAGAATTAGACAAGATAAGTATGAAGATCAATTACAACACTCGACCAGAAGAATCTACTTTTGGGGCCATCCATGTCTCTTATTATATTTCCAACACTCTCTGATTAGAAATCCGTGCAATAATATGCATATAGGGTATTCTCCCAGCCAATGAAAAGTCTACTCTTTTACTGAGATGATATAGGCCATATATTTTGCTGTGTGACCCACAATTTGGACCCAGTCACTTGATGTTTTTGGTCATCAATCATCAATTTATATATGGATACAAACATATTCACGCGTGCCGCTTTAAATTAAGAAATTTCATATTCAAATTTAATATTAGTTGAGAATAGAAAATAACTTACATGCACAGCCAAAAGGTTTAAAATAGGTGGTGGCGGTGGTGGTGCATGAGGAGGAGAGCTTGTGGAGGAGGAGGAGGACAAATAGCAAGAGCTATATGGTGTCTTAACATAATGAAGGAGAAAAGGATGAGGTCGATGAAGAAAAATAAAAATCAAAAGGAAGATGTGAGTTTAAATAGGGTGGAAATGTACTTCAAACGAGAGTTATAAAAAGGTACTTGGTTGTCAAACCAAACAAGAGTCACATAGTTTGAAATTGGAAAGACAAATTGTTTAAAAGTTTTACATGATGGTTGTTTCTTTTGAGCTATGAAGATTTTGAATGTCAAACACAAGGATGAAATAGTTAATGGTAATCATATTTTATCATTAAGTATTCATCAACAATACTTTACAGTTAAATATTGTAATCATTAAGTATTAGTTTGTGCAGACCCCGTCTTGAAATCCTGATGGTGGTTTTTTCAATTGTGTATTGAACGTTACCATGTCTTGCATGGACTCTACCTCGCCATACTTGACTGTGCTTCTTTTTAATTGTTTAGTGTTGAGTGTTATATATTCATGGTTTTATAGTAGTGAGGGTTAGAAGATTAAAAAAATACTTTATAAAATTAAAACCAAAATAAAACATTAAATAAAGTTAGAAGACCTAATATATACTTTTGTTAGAAAAAACGACTACAAGTGTAAGAACTCATCAATACATATATAAATCTAAAAACATACTCTCTCTCTCAATACATATATGTAAGTTTTTAAAATTTCATATAATCTTACTACTTTCTAAACTTTTTCAAATGAAAACTTTGGAGGAAAAGCTCGTCAACTACAAAGGTAGAATAACAATCAACCAAAAATCATTAGTCTGGCAGTTATTAATTAGTGGGGCCAAACGCTTGCTTCCTTGAACTTGCGGAAATTTCAGCGAACACTCAATACTCCTTGCTTCTTTCTCATTCATTTTTGGTAAAAAAACTAAACACTCATAGTTTGTCATAATTAACAGTTCATTATTATCATCCGTATATAGTTGAACAAAAAAAAAAGGGGTTGATGCTGTACTCTGATTTATTTTTCTAGGTGCGTCCAATGGTCTAACACCCTAAAACAGCTTGTGATTCATCCATCACACTAAACTATTTTTGTTAAGTGTGTATTGTGGAGCACCCCAAAGTATTTTATGGTTCAGTTTTGCCAAAGCAAAGTAAGGGTGCGACACTGATTTAACCTTGTCTTTACGCCTCAGGGTCAAATGCAAAATATTTTTAATCTAAGAATTGCAGTACAATGCAACACTCGGGTCATCTCACTTGAAGAGTCTTTTATTGAGTCCTAAGTAATCTATATGACATGCAAATGCAATACAAACAAGGGGAAAATTTGTTTTGAATTTTTCAAATTAATAAACTAAATGATTAATGCAAAAGTTAAATGCTAAGCTATTGTTTTTGGTATTTAAAATGGAGAATGAGTAAAAGTGAATGGATTGATATGGAGTGGATAATATGAATACAGAATGCTCTTGATAATAAAGAAGTGACAATCCTTAGTCAAAAAGATTATGGGAGTTAATTCTCTCTAAGTCTTGAAAGCAAAACCCCAAATGATCGGTCGAGTCTAGTATTCTTAATTAATAGTTACTCCTGCGAACGCAGCTAGTAACTATCTCTTAAGGCACATTAGGAACCACTTAGAGTGCAATTAAAATGGTTAACTATAACTTGTTTCCTCTTAATATGAATACGATAACATGACACTCAATTGATCAATTCAATTATATAATCTAACAATAACACGTAGAGAGCACAATTTCATTGAATCAATAAGGAAATATATATATATATATATATATAAATTCAATCAAGCCATAAAAATCCAATCCAATCACAAATATCAAACCAACAGAAACAATTAACATTAATCTCAGTTCCAGAATCACATATATAAAAATTCCTGAAACTAGGCAATTCAAATATATAATTCTAGACTAATGGAATGATAGCAAAACTCTCCTTTATAGTCCAATAAGCTCAAGCACAAATCTTCATCACCAAGAAGCTAAAGATTAGCCTCTCATTGCTTTGAATTAATCACAGCTTAGAATCTGAGCACTCGCCAGAATCTAGAAATGTCGCCGAAAAACTCAAACCTACCACTGGAAGTTATAGAACCTTGCTGGAATCTTGAATTAGAGCTCTAGAGCGAGAAGCTGAATATGATGGTGGTTAAGGGAACAAGAAGACAGAGACACAGTGGTAGAGAAGTGGGTAATGAGTTTCGCTGGAGGTGGTGCCTGAAACTGGGAAATGTAATTCCGGTGAAGCTGAAGAAGAGAAGACATGCTAGTGGTGCTTCCTCCGGTAACAGCTGGTCTTGCCGACGACAGAGGAAGGGAACGGTGTTCCGGCGAGGAAGTAGGAGGAGGTATGGAAGAATGGTTGTGAAACAAGCTTGCACGGCGCCCCCTTTGTTTTGGATTTGTCACGTCTCACTCTCAGGTCCGATGAAAGGTGATGAGAGATTGAGGGAGGGCCGGCGATGGTGAAGAAGATGTTGGTGGTTGATGTAGGCCCTCCCTCTCTCTCTCTCAAGCTCTCTCCTTCCCACAGACGGCGCCCCCACACTCACGCCCGCATCTCAGCTATGTTTTCCAGATCTCCCCTCCTCAATTCTCAGGTCTCTCCCTTTTTCTTTCATTCTCGGTCCTGTCTTCTTTAGCTGGGCCTACGTTATTTTTTTTTCAGTTCCAGGAAGCCGAAAATAGCAGCCCATGTCTCTTAAAACCAACCCAAATTGGGTCCAAATTTCAGATCCTCTCTTCGCTTCAGCTGCGGCCCACCTTGCTTCTATTTCTATATATGTTTTTTTTTAATATTGGGCCTGCTTTATGTCTCATTTTCCAGCCCAGTTGCAAAAATTAACTTAGGCCTTGTCTCTTCTCTTGGCCCAAAAATTTGAATCTCCAAAATCCTCAATTTCTTCTTTAACATCTACAATGCAAAATTAAGCACAAGGTAGCATCAAAGGTTCAAGGGACAATTGTATAAAAGTAATTAATAAATTGTGACCATTTTACCCCTAATTAGCATTAATTCAAAACAAATGTCTCTAATTAAAATTTGTGCTTAATCATGCTCCTAGAAAATACATTAAAAATCCCAAATTAATCATGAAATATTATATAAAAATATGGTTCAATCAAACACGCATAAGGAAAAATACAAATACTTCAAGGTACTGAACATACTTAAAAAAAATACTTCAAGGTGCTAAGTGAAGCTTGATCATAAAAATTCTACATCCTTTAATCCTAAATATAAGTTATTTTAATTAATTTATAAATTCCAAAAATGGGTAAGTTATTTTTGGTAATTAATATGTAAAGAATTAATTTGTAATGCTTTTTCAAAAATATCATTTAATGATTAAAATCTAATGTGTAGTGATATAAAAACATGGGTGTCATAGGAATAAAAAAATTTGACATAGGATAAAAGAAGCAAGGAATGAGGTGTTATATTTAGAATAAAAGCAAAAATCTTAAATGGATAACATATTTAGGACCCCTTATTACATATGTGTGTATTATTTTGTTTTTTTTTATTAGATCAAGGGTTTCCCTAAAGGCTCAAAAGGCAATGGGTTCTCACTTTTCCCAACAAGTGGGCTTCCCAAAATTCGAACTTATGTTCTCCTTCTTGCGGGGATAAGGTCCCTTACTACCTCAACCAACAACTTGTTAATTCAAGTATACGTGAATATATTTTTATCACATATTTCATCAGTAGGTGTAATTAAGTGCTTATTTTTTTAAAAAAAACATAAATTGATAGAAAATTCTCGTGCTGATACTGACAATATAATGAAGTGTTAATTAATGTGTATAATTTTGCAGATAAATGGATGCATCAAATGGTGATGTAGTGAATCCTCCTGAAACTAAAAGACCTTATCGACCCCTATTACGGAGGGTTCAATCAGCTACTTTTAAGAGACCTTGCCTTGACGTTTTACAGGATACAGGTGACTACATCCTCTCTCCATTCTCTCTAATGGCAAATAAAACACTAATATGTGTTCAATTGTTTTTATGGTGCCTCATGATTTTCCTATGTGGTATTAACGAAAATTTAAATTTAATACATATTATAAAATATCCTTTAATCTTTCGATAAATTTTAAATCATGCTTAATTTTACATTTATTTATTAAAACACGCACACATCATCTTTACACTCATAATTTCTTTTCTATTCATATTTTCTGATATATTTTAACCTTTTTGTTTGAGAGTATTTTTATTACTAGGCCACTTCATAAATATAACGAAATGAGTAAATATTTGTTTATAACTTATTATTATATTTTCAGAAATGTTTGGCCACTTACTGTATTTTAATTAGAAATTTTCTTGATGAATAAATAATAAACCAGTGACAAATGGAGACAGGCCGACAGGGACAACAACCGCAAATTTGTTTTCTTGGTATATATGTACTCCTCTAATCAAATTTATAAGACACTTCTAATATGTTTCACCAGAAAAGCTGAAAAATCAACTTAAAAAAATCCACTAACTCCATCTTAAAATTTGATAATGTTTTAAAATTTGATAATGTTTTAACTGTATGTTAGAAGGAATAAGTCCAAAAATAATAAATTTAGTCTAAAATTACACACTGAAAAAATAAATTTAATGAGATAGCTAACATTAAGTAAAATAATATCTCTCTACCCTATAAATAGGACCATAGTAGTATATATAAACTTTGTACTATAACAAATACTTGTTTATCTTGGCCACTCATCATGCTTAAAATTTAAATATAATATTGGCTCTCCTGAATATACCTTCCCCATATAGAAAAACTTGAAACCTCATTAACCATGTCTTAAATTAACCATGTCTTAAATTTTAATAATTTTTCAAATTTACTATGCAATTTTATCCTAAATTTATTATTTTTGGACTTTTTAGTTCACACTCATTCCTTCATATCAATAGGGGTAAAGTTGAAAAATTATTAAATTTTAAGAAGAGATTAATGAGGATTCAATTTTTTTTTTTTTGGTTCTAGTAAAACATGTTAGAAGTGACTCACAAAATAAAACTAGATGAGTATATATAAACTTTGTCCTATAAATACATGTCTATCTTGGATCCTCATCATGATTCACTACAAAAAAATTGAGTTTCAGGGACCACTTTCAGCGGCGACTAAATTGTCGCCACTGAAAGTCAATTTCAGTTTTTTTAATTAATTTTTTTTAAAAAATAATATTTATAAAATTAAAATATTAATTATTAAATAATTCTATTTAACCTTAATTATTAAATTTATATTATTATTTATTAATATTATATTTACTATTTTCTGCTAAAATAATATTTATGATATTATTATTATATTATTTATTATTTTATTTTATGTTAAAAAAATATATATGTTATTAATATTATATTTCTAATTTTATATTATATTAAAAACAATATTTATAATATTAAATTATTATTTATTAAGTAATATTAATTAAAAAAAATTTTAATTTAAATATATAAATATATTTTTTGTTTTTATTAATTTTTTCATTATTTTTAATAATATTATATTTAATTGATAATTAATTATATGCATATAATTAATTAATTATATGTATGTATGTATGTATGTATGTATGTATGTATGTATGTATGTATGTATGTATGTATGTATGTATGTTTCTATACATGATAATATTATATATATATATAATAATATGTAATTAGAAGAACAAGAATTAGAATAGATTCAAAAGGAATTTAAAAATGATACTACCTCCGGTCCTAAATATAGGACATAGTTTGTAGTGCACATAGGACATAGTTTGTAGTGCATTCGCACTACAAACTATGTCCTATATTTAGGACCGGAGGGAGTACTATAATAAGAGGAGATTTAGATAAAGAAACCGAATTAAATACAGGAATTGTAATACAAAAAAGTAGTAGTTCAGGAACTATGATGAATATAGATTCTGAAAAAATAAGAACTAAAGAAGACTATATGAAAACTAGATATCAATGAGAAGCAGTAATAGTTGCAGAAGAATTAAAACATAAAGAAACTATGAAAGAAGAAAAAAATGGATTTTGAAATAATATTTAATAGGCGCAATTAAAAAGGATTTATGCCACCACCTATAGAACAATATGAACTAAGAAGTATACCTATATCAGGAATATGGTTAGATTTAGGTTGTACTTTAGAAGCTGAAAAATTATTAGAAGAATGGTCTAGAGACCAAATAATAGCATTAATAGGAAGAAATTTAGATTTTCAATCAACAAACTTATTAATAAAATCAACTTTTTTAGGAAATGTATTAAATTGGTAGAAAAGTATAGATGAAAATTGGGGAGAAGTAATAAGACTTCTAGATAAGAGTGAATATAATAGTTAAAAAACATATTATGTAAAAATAATAAAAAGATATGAATATGTAATAAGAAATGAATTCATAGGAAGGATAACTGAGATAGACCTGGGCAGTACCTAAATTTTGCTTTGCGGAATATAAAATGAAATTAAAAGACACAGACACACTTGCAAAAATCAAAATATTTACTAGGAGTGAATAAAGGAAACCAGAATGAGTTTGACCAAATATAACCCGGGTTATGAAAGGAATCCTGTCCTCTTTCATACAGGAACCATTTACTGAGAATCCTCCATGTGGTTCTCAACCTTTCTCCTTTAGGTTATATCAGCACAGCTTGCCTTCATTTCCTACAGGAGGCGTAACATTCCATTCTCCTCTATTTCTCCAGACTCTTTTCCTTTTTTTTCTTTTTTTACTTACTACCTTGTAGTTTCATTTATCAAATCATTCCCATGAGTCCTTGATAAAATTTCCCCCCAGATCCCCAAAGAGAGTTTACCCTAACATACCTTATTCGTCTTCAATATCAATTGATTAAAGGTGATGTTGCAAATGACCACAGCTGCAAATTGCTCCAAAAGCTCAGAAATATTTAAGAGAGAGTTTGAAGGAAAATTTCTTTTCATTCAAATTTTTCGTTGTCTCCCAAATGGAACTTACAGGACTCTTTTATAGAGCTGAGAAGATCAACTCTTGTTACAGACTCTTGGTTATACTAACTCTGGATACCCTAACTCAAGTAACTTTTACATGACTAAGACTTCCACTTTTTATTTTATCGGGGAATCTACTTTGGCTTACACATTTTTCCGTCTGCTTCTGTCTTCTTGTGTCGTTGATCACTATTTTTGTCTTCTTGTGTCGACATTTACAAGAGGCTGGGATCCAGAGAAATATCTAGATTATTATCATTTCTTTTTATTTCTTTGCAATGCTGGCATTCATTATTTGGATAATCTCCAATTACTTGGCAGATCTTCTTTTCAGTTTCTGTATTATCCATTTGATTCTTCTTTATCCTATCATACTAGAGATTAAACTGCTTGTCATTATGAAGTTTGTTTCCAAGAGAGTATACACATGTTAGATTATTGGATCAGAATACCCATGGTTGTTCTTCTTCATTTATCTTGATTCTATTCATCTCTTGGAAAATTATATGTTAATCTTGAGCTCTTATAGTTGATACTCTGAACTGGAATTGTTCATAGTCTTCAATTTCTTCTTTGACTTCTAGTTCATATTCCAGTAGCTTCTTAGTGGTTCCTAATCTTATCAAATTTATAGGCATATAGAATTTATCTGGTGTAACTTCTACAACAGTTGAGTAACACCTTATAAAGACTTGGTGCTTTGTTACAATCTTAAAATACTCTTCTACAGATAATTTAATAATTTGTGGTAACTCAGAGATTTCCTTCATGGATGTTGAGGGATATATACTCTGAATTAATCCATAATTATATAGGGTCTTTACAATACTAGGAGGGGTTCTTGGATATATAATGGCTTTATTGAAAGCATAATGGGAAACATATACTTGATAGTTTTATGAGACAAAGCTAATTGATTCAATTTTTTCACAATAAGCTTATAGAAATTATACGGCTGAGGTAGGTCAAATATATGATTAGATGCTGGTATGGAATTATTTGGCTTTTCTTTTTCTTTTTCTTGCTGGGCCATAATCTGGGAAGAAGATGTGGTTTCCTTTTCTTTCTGAGTTAAAGGTGGGGTTAAAGGTGTAGTAGAGTTAAGTCCTAATGACTCAATTAGATTTTGGTTTGAGTGAGTGGATGACTGACCAAGGGTGAATGACGTTTTTATAGGTGTTGGGCTAGCTTCTTTCCCCTTATAAGTCATATTATTCGTCTGGACATTTGTCCTTATACTTGGACTGACAGCATCTGTCTTACTCATTTTGAGATTCTTAAGTTGAATATAGATGTCATTAAGTGAATCGTTTATACTATAAACAAAGCTTGTTAGCCCTTGTATACTAGCACTAGCTAACTTGACTACTTAATAGACTCATATTCATCTAAAGGATATTGATCTTCATTACAAGTTGATTCATCAAAGGAGATGATTCTTTGTCTTTATTCATCTGAATTATAGGACTATGTCTTCCAAACCTATTTATTGATTCCATCAGCTCAAATAATCAACAACTAAGTTATTTTTTTCTTTTGATATATTCTACATCATAATCATAATATGCTAAATCAGTTTGCCATTTTATTAGCATTTTATTACTCAATTTATTCTATTTTATTCCTCTTGATAACCAATGTTTTACTTGAGTATTATCTATCCTAATTATAAATCTAGTATTGACTATAAATAATTCTAATTTTTTTACGGCTTTTACAACTGCTAAAAATTCTTTCCAATTATAATGATATTTACTCTGAGATTCATTAAACTTTCCACTTGTATATCTTGTTATTTTTTCAATTCCATCTTTATCTTCATGATATAAAGCTGCACCCCAATAATTATCTGAGGCGTCCGTATAAATTATCCATTTTACATTTTCTTTTATTGGTATGGTTAATTTAGGTAAATCTTTGCATAACATTTTTATATTCTCTACAACTTTGTCTATATTATTATCCCATTTCCATATAGTTTTTCCTCCTGCTAACTTAGATATTTTTTATGTTAATTTTGATAAATTTGGAACATAATTTCTTGAATCATATAGTACATAGTATAGAAAAAGCAAACTGAAAGAAAAAAGAATGTTAAGAAGAGTATAGTTTGAAGAACCACAAAATTTTGTAAGAGAATACCTGGAAGTAGTAAATAATATGACAAATAGGAATGAAATAAGAAAAGTATTTAAAGAAAAACTTGAATTATTATCTAGAGCTTAGTATTTTATGGATAGGATAACATTATATGATGATACTAAATGGTATTATTATAAGCCGAATAAAAGAATATGAATACCCACAACAGAAAAAGGATTAATGAAGAGTACAATAAATAAACTTCATAGACTGAATAAAGATGAAGAAGAGGCTTTAAGACAATTAATTGAAGAAAATCAATATAATGCAAACCGATATTTACAAATGCTTAATAATGTTATAACAAGAAAGAAACAAAGAAATCATATAAAAAGAATATTTAAGAAACAATTAGAATTACTATCTAGAGTTTGATATGGATAGGTTAATAATAGAAGATAATGATTGGGAATACTATAGAAAATGATATGGTACAAATATACCAAAAACTGATAAAAGTTTTTTAATATTAATACTAAAGAAGATAAGAACTCATGAATGGGAAAATAGAAGACTAGAATATATATATTTTGAACATCCCTTATTATATGAGGAAGAATATGATATGGTAGTAAGAGAAAGAGAAGGAAGAAAAAATGTAAAGAAAATCTTGAAAAAACGATTAGAAGTATTGTATAGGATATGAGGCCATTATATTATATTTTGGAGAAATTTAATTATAAAAAATATAGAGCTAGAAAATATCATGCTTTAGTAGACACAGGAGCAAACTTAACAGTAGCAAAATATAATGTTTTGCCACCTGAATTATGGATACCATAACTGAGGCAGACTTGTGCAATACATAAATTTTCCTTTGTGGAATATAAAATGAAATTAAAAGACATGGACACACTTGCAAAAATCAAAATAATTACTAGTAGTGAATATAGGAAACCAGAATGAGTTTGACCAAATATAACCTGGGTTATGAAAGGAATCTATCCTCTTTCATACAGGAACCATTTACAAAGAGTCCTTCATGTGGTTCTCAACCTTTCTCCTTCAAGTTATATGAGTACAACTTGCCTTCATTTCGTATACGAGGCGTAACATTCTATTCTCCTCTATTTCTCCAGACTCTTTATTTTTTTTACATATTGCCCAGTAGTTTCATTTATCAAATCATTCCCATGAGTCCTTGATAAAATTTCCCCCCAAATCCCCAAAGAGAGTTTACCCTAACATACTTATTCGTCTTCAATAACAATTGATTAAAGGTGATGTTGCAAATGACCACAGCTGCAAATTGCTCCAAAAGCTCAAAAATACTTGAGAGAGAGTTTGAAGGAAAATTTCTTTTCATTAAAATTTTCCGTTGTGTCCCAAATGGAACTTACAGGACTCTTTTATAGAGCTGAGAAGATCAACTCTAGTTACAAACTCTTGGTTATACTGACTTTGGTTACCCTAACTCAAGTAACTTTTACATGACTAAGACTTCCACTTTTTATCTTGTTAGGGAATCTACTTTGGCTTACACATTTTTCTATCTGCTTCTGTAACACCCCAAATTTTATTCACCAAGAATGTATTGTGATTATTATATATATTCAATTAAATGATGAATATTTAAGGCCAAATGAATTAAATATTGAAAATTGAAAGTTAAATAGTGGTTTTTGTGAAATCGCCTGTGAGGTAGTGAGTTTGTCATGTGATTTTGGAAGACCAAATGATGAGCAAAAATTATGAAATTTTATAGGGTGAAAGTAGACATCCTAGGCTTTAATTTGATAGGTATAGGAATCAATTAAAGTTATGTACAAAAAGATATGAATTTTTGAATTTAGTCCATAAAATTTGGAAATTCTTTGGAGCAGCGGTCAAAGATGGAAAATCTAGGAATGATGTAATTCCAGCTAGTAATTTTCTTGAAACTAGACTCAATAAGGGTTCCATAGCCTTTGGAATTGCTCCAAAATGATGTTTACAAAATTAGTTATGATTTTTCAAAGTTAGGGCAGAAAATATGCTAGAATTGGTATTATTTTGAAAATTGAAAATAAAATGTGTTAGAAATTGATTAATGGAACTAAAATGCTAAGTGTCATGATCATATGAGAGGGGATTAAATTATAATGGATTTGTATAAGCACATGTCAAATTACATTAAAATAATGCTACATGGACAAATAATAATGAAATGGTATGCTACCTTGAGTACAAGAATTGGTCTAGTTTGAAGAGAAATGGTTTGGTTGAATCTGTTAGAACAAGCGTTTCACCCAAGAGGGGGGTGAATTGGGTGATACTAAAATTTCGTCGGAATTATAAAACTTTAACAGTGGAATTAAAACAGTAATGAGTAAGGAGAAATATCACCGAAGTGTACACCGGGAGTTATACTGGTTCGGTCACAACCACTTTGACCTACGTCCAGTCCTCAGAGCTTCTCTGAGAGTTTCACTATAACTTCCAAGATTCAGTGAGTTCTTGGCACCTCAGTACAAGCAAGTTCCTTCACCTGGACACTCGCTCCCCCTTACAAGTTGTAATCCAATCCCAACTCAAGGTTCCACAACCTTAAGTTATCTCAATAACAAGTATTGAGTTTGAATGAAATATCTCTCTTACAGAGTGAATAAGAATCACTGAAGCATAGAAATATAATTTCAACGATAAAACAAAGCAATGAACTTGATAATTCGTTTGTGTATGTTCTTGATGATTTTTCTCTATTTGGATGTTCCCATATATATATATAGATATGTTGGTGATGACCGTTGGAACATTTTCTTTCGTCCGTTGGAGAGTGCGCAGCCACTATTGACTTTTCAAGTTTTTGAAAAATATCCGTTGGCGGTGGTTGGCATTTGAACGTTTCACTTGACTTCTCTTTCTTGATATGGTTTCTGCATAGTTTATCTGTAAATATGCTAGACACACTAATATATTGAAAGGTTCATCATATAGGAAACACTTTAATGAACGTTTGAATGATTTCTAAATTTCTGGGTATGCTTACTCGAGTAGCTACTCGAGTATCCCTTGAAGTTTACTCGAGTACCTACTCGAGTAACATCGAGAAATCTTTGATTAACTGCAAGTCAATGAATAAATACATGATTACTCGGGTAGTGCATGGAATAACCAATTTTCAAACCTTTGGAAATGTATGTTTACTCGGGTACCTACTCGAGTAATGTACTCACAACTTTATGAGTTACTCGGGTAACAACTCGAGTAAACCTTCAAATAAATTTTTGGTTACTCGATGCTTTACTCCAGTAATGTTGGCATGATTTCAAGGCCGAGAGCACTTACCTTGTTACTAGAGTACTGACTCGAGTAATGCATTCATTTTTGCATAGGTTACTCGAGTACCACCTCGAGTAAATATACTTCTTGTGTATGACTTATCCGGGTAATGACTTGAGGTTTTTCTTGAAAATATTTCTGCATACTCAGGTACTTACTCGAGGAATCCACTTAAAATAGAACATTAAAAACTTGCATACTAGAGTAACGACTCGAGGAAAATGAAATAAAAAGAAATCAAGTTAATCGGGTATCACCTTCAAGTTTTTACTTACTTCAGTGTGTTACTCGAGTAGCTCCTTGAATAACGTTGGTAGTAGTACAAAGTGCCGAGAGCTCCACATTTTCAGAAACAGAGTTACTCGAGTATCATTGGCAACTTGAAAGCAACTGGAATTTTTTCTCATGGTTACTCGAGTAGCGCCTCGAGTAACATTGGCAGGCCGAGAGCAACTCCAAGTTTTTACTTGGTTACTCGAGTAGCTCCTCGAGTAACATTGGCAGGCCGAGAGCAACTTGAAACTACTTACACTATTACTCGAGTACTTACTCGAGTAACATTGGCAGGTTACTGGAAATTGTCTCTGGTTACTTCAAATTTTGTCACATTACTCGAGTACCGCCTCGAGTAATCCCTTAGAAAACTTGCTTCTGATCAAGTTCCTCAGCATTTTCTCTTGGCCTTTCTTCATTACTCTAATGCTTACTTCAAGTGATGCTTATCCCTGTTATTCCTTTGTTCAAACTTGTTTATTAATCATTTCCTTTTCAAACCATTCTTTTGTTATCATCAAAACATGAGATCTAACAGAAACATGAGAAGGGGGAGCACGTTTTTTTTGTGAGCAAGACAAGGGAAGAATTAATAGGGCAAGTAAGGCATAAAGTGAAGAAGTATGGGTGGAAGCATGAAGGGAAGTGTAGTGGTTGACAAGTGTCACCATGCCAACCCTTGATGAGATCAATGGTGTAGAATTAAGCGAGGAAGTTTCTGAAGCATTTCTCTTTCCTTCCCTTCACACACTTCACGCATAAATACAAAGAGAAAGAGAGAGAGAGAGAGAGAAAGTGCTTTGGAGAGCTTGGAGACCTTGAGAGCTAGAGAGAAGAGGAAGAAGAAATCTAAAGGAAGAAGAAATCTAAGGTAAGAAGTGATTTCTTAAGCTTTTCTTGCGATTTTTGTCATGAAATCCTTCTCTAAACTCTCCTTCTTCAATGGAATCCATGTGTTTGAAGACACATTTCTAGCTCAAGGAGGAGAGAGAGAGAGGACACATAGAGTGAGAGGAATCAAAAAGCCTAAGAGGTAACTACACTAAACTCAAATCTATACTTGTATGAAGTTGGTTTTAAAGTTTGTTGTTAGTTTGGTGATTTTTGGTTGAGTTAAAAAATTGGAAAAGCCATAACCCTAAGGGGTTATGCTATCCAAATTTCTTTGAATCATGGTTAAGATGTGTTTAAATAAGTTAATAAACAATTAGAAGTGGAAAAGTACAAGTTTTGGAAGCTAAAACACAAAACTACATTTTTCCATTTTTTTTCCAAATATGTTGGCCAGTACTGTTTTAGGGGGTAGGAGCTGGATTTTCATGAAATAAATGATTCCATTGGATTAAGTGGGCAAAACTAGGTGGAGTTATAGTTGGTTACTTTCTCAGAAAAGGCCGAAAAAGCATAATTACGATAACGCCCTTGAAATCCCTAAACCGGGGCTGTCAAGGGTATTTTTGTAATTTGACAGTGAATTTGGTGATTTCAAGCCTGAAAATGGATTCCTTGGGTGAAAATATGTCAAGATAGCCCTAGTCAAAATTTTGGGAAAACATGCCATTGAGCCAGGTACAGCGAGGCCAAGCTGGGGTCTCGGGGGCATTTTGATAAATTTTCGCCATAGGCTAATATAATCACAAGACACTCTATGGAAGAGTCTAAAATGATACTCTAATAGGTTATGACCTATTTCTTGTACATTTAATATTTTAGGACCGAATCAGAAGCCGAAACGACACGTTTTACGAGGCACATCTAAAAAGGGGTTTATAAAGCTTTGAGGTAGGAGCATTATCCTTCATAAATCATGCTATAGTTATATGATTGTGTGGTTGTCATTGTTGTAAATGTACTTTATTAATTAACATGTTTTGCCCAAAGAGCGGCTAATAGTGCCAAAGGCAATTACACTGGAGTTGGTGAGAACTCATCCAGTACAGAATAGTGGGGTTGGGCTCTACTTATATATACATACAGATGATGTGTTTAAATTATTCATTAATTGGTGCATATATGATGCATATCATATTTATTTTTCACATTTTCTATGAACGATAGCATGTTTCTACTGGATTCTTCGAAATTTCACCCTATTTTTAAATAAACATCTCAACAGGTGCCAGTGGGTTAAAGGGCAGAGGCGTAGATGCCAGGAAGTGTTGGGATGTGTCGCGAGGCAAGGACATGATCATGATTATAATTAGTTTATGTTTGGATATTTTGGAGAATTCTGTAAATATTAAGTTTCCGCTATATTTTCTGTATTCCATTGATGAATGACGATGGGTTGTAAACCAATATTTTTATCAGTATAATTGTACTTTTCTGTATGCCTATGAAATTCTGTGTTTATTACTCTTCGATTATCGAAATGGAAACATGTGTTGAGAGCTTCTGTCTTCTTGTGCCGACGATCACTATTTTTGTCTTCTTGTGCCGACGCTTACAGGAGGCTTGGATCCAGAGAAATATTTGGATTTCTATCATTTCCTCTTATCTCTTTGCAATGCTGGCATTCATTATTTGGATAATCCCCAATTACTTGACAAATCTTCTTTTTAGTTTCTTCTATATTTTCTATTTCATTCTTCTTTATTCTATCATACCATAAATTAAACTGCTTTTCATTATGGAACTTATTCCCAAGGGAATATACACATGTCAAATTACTGGAGCAGAATACCCAAGGCTATTCCTCTTCAGTTATGTTGATTCTGTTCAATTCCTTGAAAATGATATGATAATGTTGGGCTCTTATAGTTGATACTCTGAATTGAAATTCTTCATTATCTTCAATTTCTTCTTTCACTTCTAGTTCATATTCAAGTGGTTTCTTGGTCATTCCTAGTCTAATTAAATTTATAGAAATATAAAATTTATCTGGTGTTACTTCTGCAACAGTCGAATAACACCATATAAAGACTTGGTGCCTTGTTACAGTTTTGAAATATTTTTCTATAGATAATTTAATTATTTGGGGTAATTTAGAAATTTCCTTCATAGATGTTGAGGGATAAATACTCTGAATTAATCCATAATTATATAGGGTTTTTACAATACTAAGAGGGGTTCCTGGATAAATGATGGCTTTATTAAAAGCATAATGGGAAACATATTTGATGGTTTTATGAGAAAGGGCTAATTGGTTTAATTTCTGCCAACCTCAAAACATTACCTTAGACACATTGGTCTAATGTCATCGCACTAGGCATCAACCACAGTACTAGACACATAGGTCTTACAACCCAGAGACACCTCCCTATGCAACCTTGCACATCGGGTCTTACCGCCTTGTACAAACCTGTACAATTTCTGTAATTTATGCCTACCTATTCGGTGTTTAGGATCAAATGACTATTTGACCCTTATTGGCCGTGTACTGTGTGCAATATTCACTATGTGACCATCCACTGTTTGCACTATATCACAAGTGGATGATTCATTCTGTGAGGCTATAGCTATGGAGATGCTCATGCCTCTACTCGACCTTGTTGCATCAGAACACATCCCAATCCATGCCTACTTGCATCTGTGTAGACCATAAAGCTTGACAGTGGACCTGGGATTGTTATCACTGGTGTTGTTTAGAGGTATTCGCCATAATTCTGCCCTACTATACTAGGGTTCATCCCAATTCCAGTTCACATGTGTCACCACAAACTACAAAGGTTGTGTGACTGTTGACCATACAGGTCATCATACTATACACCATGCAGGGTTTAATATTGTACACCACACAGGATGTAATATTGTACACCACTTAGGGTGTAATATTGTTTATCACATATATTGTAACACTATTGACCATCAAGGCCATATTATGTTTTGGGATGATCAACAATGGTGCGAACATCAACCCCTCCTGTAAGTTTTGAAATTGCACCTAGATTCATCACACTTCCGCTGCCCACTCTGATGCTTCACACTACTAAATACAATATAGGTGAGGCTATACTGTCCACCCACCCTTAGCTTACTACCTTAATTAGATTCCATTTGGCCTCCATAGTAACCCACAACCATCCATAGAAAATGTAATAGATAAATATGTCATGCACCATATAGTGTGAAATGGAAATCACATCAATCCGTGTGTGTACGCAAAGTTCAGGGCCAAACACCCAGTTAAAACATCAATTCTTGTGTGCACACAAAGTTCAGGGCCAGCCATCCGTTGAAACCCTTACATGTACCTCAGCCAAGTCACCAACTACAGCTAGGTAAGATCAGTGCACCTCAGCTAGGTTCCAGACCACAGCTAGGTAAATCGTGTATCATAGACGGGTCCTTACTAGGCGAATGGTACATATACACTTCCCATCGGATGGTACATATATACTTCCCGCACCATAGCTAGATAATATTCATGTACCTCAACTAGGCACCCAACCACAACCAGGTAATGTTCATGTACCTCAGCCGAGTCCCAGACTACAGCTAGGTAATGTGCCTCAGACACGGTTCATATCACAGAATATAGAAAATACAACATATTAACTATCACATAGTGTATGAGATATTATAGTTACTACATTGGCCTTTCTCGGATAACCTTCCTGATGATCATTGGTCATTACATACCACTTGTTATCGATCTGAATCAAAATAACAATATGCAGTTCGGTGTACCCGTAGGTACCATGCTGGGTCATACTCAATGTACCCATAGGCACTATGTTCGATATACCCAAAGGCATTATTCATTAGTTTTGGTAAGTCCACCCCCTGTCAGTAAACCTAATCCAGGCCCAAGGGACATGGTTCCGGATTCATCAATTTCACTTTGTTATTGTCACACTCGCACTAGATCGCACCAGCATCGCACCCTTCCGGGGTAAGCTGGGTAATTGGGTACCTGAACTTAATCGAATATCCTCGCTCGTCTTTTTATTGTCACATCCCTATTCTTTCTGACTAGACCCCAATCTGATGACTGGACGACCTAGTCGTCGGGGCCAAGGATGGACTCACAAAGATATTGGCATTCCCCTTCTGATGCCTTTCTTTTGCCTTTCGTAGGATTCGAACACTGACCCTAGGGGTTAAGATGAGCGTCGTGACAAACCCCGCTACCATCGAGCTAGTGTTACACCCCCAATCTCTGACTAGACCCCACTTATTGATATCAGATCACCTGACCTGGAGGCACCTGCCTCGGGGTCGAGGGTGGACTCACAAGGATATCCCCACTCCCTTGTCATACCATTTAAATCATCTAACATAAATGATCATAAGTCATGGAAAAACCTTAAGGCAATCACTATGTCTCAAGTCTTCATGACCCTATCAACTCACTTCCCAGGGGTCACCCATCCTAGGATTTCCCTAGGTTGAGCACGCTTAACTTTCGAGTACCCATGCCCAAATGTAGATATTAGCTTCTATTGCTTCCATCTACAGGTACCCTGTGACTACCCTCGTCTCAAAAGACGTGCCGGCTAACTTCGGTCACCAAAATATTGGGAGTGGACAGCACATTGGCCTTGGTCGTACCCATTTTCTTGGATACCACAATATCCTTAGACCATTCTCGTCTAGTGTTGCAGAACTAGCTACCCTTTGGTACTCGCCATTTCTCAGGGCTGATTCACAAATCGGGAAGAAACCCTCCTTTGGCACCTCCCATCCGTACATATTTCCTAGCATTGTGTAATCAAGACCATATAAGCATAACATCCTGTTGCCGGAACCGCCACTCTGACAGAACTACTTTGGGCTCCTCAAGAACCGCTTTTGGCTGCACCAAAACCGCTTTTAGCTCTGATACCAAAATGTCACGCCCTTATCTCATTTTCAACTTTTTCAGAGTATTCGTGGAAAACGATATGCGGTTCGGTAGGCAACACAGGAATAGCACAACTATACTGATAATATGTGCATGATTACATAAATTCCCCATAGAGGTTTGTACATGATACTTACGATTAAGGTAGCCGCACAAGGCTACTAGGGTGTCTAAACTCATCCCAGTGAAAAAGAGACTTTTTCCCGTCTTCGTTCCACTACTGTAATCCCCTCGTACGGTACTTTGCATTGTTGTTTACATATCTTCTGTCCTCTCCTGTCTAAATTGTTGGTAGGGGAGGGTGAGATTCGAGAGAATCTCAGTAGGAAACAAATACCATAATGCATGCATGATTGATGCTATGTGTATGACATGTTAGCTTTATTTAGATGTATGCCCCATAATGACATTTCTGCATGCTCAATGTTTCATGTAACAAAACTATGACCACAGCAAAAATAGAAACAGAGCTTCATTTATTCAAGTATGCTCTACACAATCAAGTAAAGCAATCACATACATCACTACACAAGCAAAGATATCAAATACATGCAAATAAGGTAAGTCCCCTACCTTAACCCTTTTCCGCCTCGAAACGCGTGCCTCGATCTACGTGCAAACAGCTCAGGGCTCCATATTTGATCCTACAATTTCAAATGTACTATTTAGACGCTTCCATAGTGTTTCTAGGGGTTATATGAGTCTATCTTGAAAAATTACTAAAATACCCCCGGGGACCCGGCCGGCCCTGCAATACCCGGTCCGGCTGTACTTTTCTCGAAATTTTGACATGGGCTATTCTTACATATTTTCACCCATGGAATCCATTTTCAGACTCAGAATTATCAAATTCAATGTCAAATTACGAAATTACCCTTGGCAGCCCTACTTTTAGGGTTTTAAGGGCGTTTCCGTGATTATGCTTTCTAGGCTTTTTCCGAAAAAGTTCCCAACTGTAACCCCACCTAATTTTCCCTCCTGAATCCAATGGAATCATCAAATCATTGAAAATCTAACTCCAAAACCCATTTCTAGAGCTGGCTGAAACTTATAAGAATTTAGGAAAAATTGGGGTTTTTTCGGTTTCGGCTCCGTAAACATGTTTCTTTCTACTCCTATTCACTTTATTGACTATTCCATTAGGTTACAACTACCATTTAATATCAATTTGGGCAGCATAACAGCCCCACAAACCCATTTTCCATTTTTAGAACCAAAGACAATCCGGCGAAATTTCACCGATTAAATTGTCTACAGCAACTAGAATAGTCAATATACAAAGGTTTGGAAGTTACCTCAAGCTCCCACTAGCTTTTCCTCTTCTTGGATGAAACCCTAACCTTTGAAACACCAAAAGATGAGCTTCCAAACATTGAATCACAAATAAGAATAGTTTAGGAGCGGAGTTATACGCATTAGGAACTGATTTACCGAAGAAATCACTTACCTTTACAAGCTTTTTCCTCTCCTTCTCTCTCTAAAAATCTCAACTCTTCTCTCTCTATTTCAGACCTGTGCTGCACGGTTTTGGCTGAAGGAAGGAGAAGAATGATATTTATTATATGATATTTACTTTATTACACCATTTTTCCAAAATTCGGATTTTACAAAATTCTGACAGACTGCCCAAACTTTGAAAAATCATAACTAATTCTAGAAAAATCGAATTAAGAGTGATTCCAAAGCCTATAGAACCCGTATTGAGTTTAGTTTCAAGGAAAAATATAGAATTTTGCTAGATGGAATCAAAAGATTCCCAGAATTTCAATCTTTACATGCTGTTCTAGAAAATTTCCAGTTTTTCTGGGCTAACTTTAAAAATTCATATCTTTTTGTATATAGCTCTAATTGAGTCATATGACCTATCAAATTAAAGTTTAGGATGTCTATTTTCATCCTGTAAAATTTCATAATTTTTGATCATCATTGGGTCATTAAAAATCACATGACAAGCTCACTACCTTATAGGCAATTGCACTAAAAACATAATTACTTTCTCCAAAATTTACCATTTTACTTTCTTAATACCCCAAAGATATTAGAATCATTAGGAGATAAATTTGGGCTCTTGCTAAATTGGGGCTTAGCAGTCCACTTAATTTAGGCTTATTCTTAAGCCTTTAATCCCAAATTTTGGGGTATTACATTTTTTATACTATGTACTATATGATTCATCATATATTTATTTGCTTTAGGAATTATTATTTTATCATCATCTATATAATAATAATCTTCTTGTGCTAATACGATTCTTATTATTTTGACAGTTTGATTTATTCTTAACATCATTTTAACTTAGGAATTATAATTGTTTGATGATTTATGTTAAATATTATTCTTTCTTTTTTATTTTTATAATGTCTTACTTTATCTAAAAAATCTTCTCCGATGACTATTTTATATATTCTATGTTCGTTTTCTTCTACCCATAGTACTAATTGTATAATATCTCTTTTATTAAACCTAACTATTATATTTGTTTTTATTCCTTCGTATGTTTCTTCAAAATCATTTTATATGTATCCTATTTCAATAGTACTACTTTCTCTTGTTTCATCTATTAGAGTGACTACTTCTTGCCATATTCCATGTTTCTTTATTTCCATTATTATCTTATTTTCTCCTTGTTCTTGAGTTATATCTATATTTTCTATTTGTTGTTTTATTTATGCTAAATTAGTGTTTATAGGAGTGTCTAATAAAGGTATCTCTGCTAACCTATTACTGCTGCTACTTCTTATATCTATACTCCTTTTTGGATTTATATTTATTTGTAAGGGTTATGATAAAGTATTTATTCTTAATGATCTATTTCCTAAATTATTATTTGCAACTAATCTTTTATTTCTATTTTCATTTATACTTATGGTTTTATCTAGTTCAATTTTTAACTGTTCTGGTAGTGTTATATTTATAGGGTTTACTTTTATTTCTTTTAATATTGGCATAAATTGCTTCTCTATACTAATTCTTCCTATTGATTTATTAAATATTTTATTTTCATTAGTAAATACTAATCCTATCATTGCTGTTATGCTTATGGCTTTTGCTCCTCTTAATAATTTATTCCTTTTAGCTTATGATATATTATTATTGATTGATCTATATGCTCGTCATGTAATACCCCGAATTTTGAGACTTGAGGCTAGAGAATAAGCCTGAGATAAGTGGACTGCTAAGCCCCGGTTTAGCAAAATCCCAAATTGTGATTAAGGGTTAATGACTCCAAAAATGGATGTCATTAGTGATAAATGAACCCTTTTGGAGAATATGATGTGAACCGTGATTCATATGCGTTGTGAACAACGCCGAAACCCTATATTTGAGTTCAATTGTGGATTAACATCCAAATTGACTTAGAATAGAGGGAAGGCATGTTTTGGTGATAAATGAAACGATATGAAGTGTTTGATGGTGATTCCAAGGGAATTGCCAGAAAAAGGGGCAAAACGGTAAAGTTACCGACCAATTGGTCAGTTACCGAAGAGGAAACTCATTGGTAACTTCAAGATCAATGGTTAGGATTGATTTGTGTGATAGATCAAAGGGTGGAATCCCATGTGCTTGTGTGCATGTGAGCTCATAGGAGATGTGGTGAGATTGAGACAAGTGGCAAAATGTGGACCTTTGGATTGGGTCAAGATATCAAACTCTTCCCTCTCTCCTCTCTTCCCTTTTAGGTTGGTTAAGTGGGCTAATTGGGAGCCAAAACTGATCTCATGCTCTCTCTCCTTCATTCTTCATGGCGCCATGCTTAAGGGAAGAAAGAGAAATCAAAAGGTGAGTTTTTGGTTGGCTTAATGTCCTCTAATGCTTAAACACCTTTCTATAAAGTTGTTCATAGTGATGAGAGCTTCATCTCTATGGTTTTAGATTCTTGATTGGAGGTGTTTGATGGCTTGAGCAAAAGTGGAAAGATGAAGAATCAAGGAATTGATTTGGGAAAGAGGAAGAGGTGGGTATTTGGAGCCTTTTGATCTAAGTTTTGTGATTTGTGGATGAGTATTGTGAATTTTGGTTTTTGCCCTGATTTTGGTGGAATTGTGAAATTCATGAATTGTCATGTGTTTTGTGTTGAAAATGGTGTTTTGTTGTGTAATTTGGTCATTGGAATTGATTTGGGAACTTGAGATGGAAAGTTGTGCAATGTTGAGTTGAAATGTGATATTGTGTGACATGTTGCAATTCATTGTGAAACATGTCAATATAATGTGAATTTGGTTGATTTGGTATTTCCAATGGATTCCTTGTGAAATTTTGTGAGAATGATGTTTGATATGAAAATTGGACCATTGGAAGCCAATTGTGCAAATTTGGAATTCTGTCTTTTGAAACTCTATTCTGGACAGTCTTCTTGTGTTGCCGTTTTGAATGGGCAAATGATGTCAGAAAATTCTGAAACTTTCTAGTCTTGAATTTCACATCCCAAGCTTCAAAATGGACACATAATTTGTGTCATTTCATTTTGTGAACTTGGATTTATGTTTGCCCAAAATTTGAGGTTGAAACTGGGTTTAATTCTGGGTCAGTGATGAAATGTGTGTAATTCTGTATGTTTTTGGTGATTTCCAGTAATGATCCATATTTTTTCTATGAATAGGACTTGAATAGCTTTCATTTGGCTTTGGAATCACCTCATTTTGATTTTTATGGAATTAGTTATGAATTTTTAAAGTTGCCTTGGCTGCAGCAGAAAATCTTGGCTGCAGCGCAAAAGCTTCTGTGCACGTTTTGGCCGCAGCCAGAAATTCTTGGCTGCAGCCAAAAACCTTCTGTGCGTGTTCTGGCTGCAGCCAGAGGATTCTTGGCTGCAGCCAACCCCCATTTTCAGCATTTTGAGATTTTGAAAGGTGATTTCCAACCTAGTACGTCCCAATCCTTTAAGCTTTCGTTGAGCTTATTTTAGCCACCTAAAGGGTGTGAATGGTAACCAACCTTAAGTTATATGAAAGTAAAGATTTGGAATAGAGAATAACCCTATGTCCTTGATTTGGTTATAGAGTTGGATATTCGCTTTGATCGTGAGTAGCCGGTGCTGGAGCATACGTGGAAAGAACAAGGGTAGGGAACTTACCTCTCTTGCATGCTTTGATATTTGTGTTTGTGTATTAATGCATGTATTGCTTTGTTTGATTATGTGAAACATGTATGAATGATTGTAGCTCTGTTTCTAGTTTTGCTATGGCCATGAGCATGTTGTTGAAACATTGAGCATGCAGATATGTCATTGTATGAGCATGAGTTATGTATTGCAAGCATGTCATGCATTAAACACATATCATACATGCATATAGGTATTTGTTTCCTACTGAGATTCTCTTGAATCTCACCCTCCCTTACCAACATTTTAGACATGGTAGGTGGATTGAGGTTAGAGCAAACAGGCAAAGGCGACGAGGACTACTTCGAGTTATAGATTTTGGTAGTTGGTTATCATAGTTGGGATGTATATTTGGATATTTGTATTTGGATTTGGATGTGTATATATGGATGTATATTTGATTATGTATAGAGATGAGACTTGTGTAATCCCCGTTTGAGGAATTGTAAAGGGCGAATGTGCCCTATGAATTTTATGTAAAGGTAGAACCGGGATTGCCGGGATTATTATATTGCGTACTCTGATATATTTAAATGTGATTTATCTTTGCGTAGTAATTGTATTCGGAATGTGAATGTGAGACCAGGTTATGAATGATTTCGAAAGGTATTTATGAAAACCCCGTCTGGTAGATGGGTTTGTAAAATGTTATTTAATTCTTATTGGTCTCTATTTCACTTTAATCGCGTATTTCGGATATAATTACGGCAGGGGGTTACACGTCATTTCTTGATATTGCAAAGTTTGTGTTTAAAGTAAATTTCAATTTTTGATATATTAAATTTCCTGCTAATATTCCTAATACACTATCTTCTACACTACTAATTATTCTTCCATCTATGATTAGTAATTCTATTGGTAAATCTATTCCTTCTCTAAAATAAGCTTTTACTAATAATGGTACTCCTGAAATGTATATTTCTGTTACTTCTTCTTTGAAAGGTAATTTAGATATTTCGTTTTCTATTAATCCTTTACTTATTAATGGTATTCTAAGTATTCCTTCTGTTAAAGATGATTCTATAGGGTGTTTCTTTTCTACTATTACACATTGACTCTTTCTGTTTTTCTTTGATTTTAATATTTTACTAAATTTTCCCATAAAATTTTATTGGGTTAATTGATCTGGTTTCAAATTTAATTTCATATCTTTTATTTTAGCATATTGCTTCTCATTAAATGTCATTCTTTTTTCAACAATTCCTTCTTGTACATTTCAATATTCTTCATATTCCTCATATTCTTTGTCTTCTATTATTTCTCCTACTTCTTGACTATTCATCATATATAATTGGAATTCATCTTCACTTTCTAAATACTCTATATCTATTTCTATTAATTCTTCTTCGGTTTCACTTAATTTTGTAATACCCCAAATTTTATATTCACCAAAAATATATCATAATTAATTGAGAAATTCAATAAAATGGTGAATATTCATGAAGTTGGATCTTGTGAATTTTGAAATATTCATATTCGTGAGGAAATGAGTAAATTAATTCAAAAAAGGAATTAAATTACAAAGGTGATAGCAAAATCATAATTTTGCCAATTTAGCCCAAGATAAATTATTTTCCAATTAATTGGAGTTAATTTCAATTAATCAAGGAAAATAAAGGAAAATTTATAATTGGATTATTTTTTATGGAATAAATCAAGAATTTTGAAATTAGAGGGAATTATATGCAATTCATTTAATTGAATTATGAAATTATTAAAACACATATTATTCCCTTTCTCTTCCATAATTTTCGTTCAACATATAAAATGAGGGGTGAAAATGAGTGTTAATTGGTTAGTTGGGAGAAAAAATTGGTTGGTTAGAGTAAGGGAGAAGGGGACGGTTTTGTGGACCAAATCAAGAGGAGAATTTGGTTCAATCATAAGTGAAAGCTAATGGAGCAGGTAAGTCAAATTATGAGCAAGTATGACATAAAGTGACGAGGTATGGCGGAAGCATGGTGATTGACAAGTGTTACCACACTACCTTTTTTTTCCTTTTCTATTTTAATTTTTCTTTTCAAATTTTGACTACCAGTTGTGGCGCCTGATGGACCAGGGGCCACAGCTGGCTTGCCCAAGTGGCAGGCGCCACACTTGGGAGCACCTG
The DNA here is from genome assembly GCA_963855925.1 of Inga laurina. Lineage (NCBI taxonomy): Eukaryota > Viridiplantae > Streptophyta > Magnoliopsida > Fabales > Fabaceae > Inga > Inga laurina. The sequence goes on from OY979708.1 coordinate 61,637,979, forward strand.
GCCAGTTGTGGCGCCTGGTTTTACTAGGTGCCACAGGTGGCCCCTTATAATTATAAAAAAAAAATTTGACCAGCTGACCACCACGTGACCAACTGGTTGCATATAAAAAAAATTTTATCACTAGCTGTGGCACCTGGGACACCAGGCGCCACAGCTAGTTATATATTACAAAAACATTATATTTTTTTGACCAGCTGGCCACCACGTGACCAACTGGTTTTATAAAACAAAATTTACCACCAGCTGTGTCGCCTGGCCAACCAGGCACCACAGCTGGTCTGGCCTTCAGATTATTAAAAAAAAAATTTTTTAACCTCAAATGGATAGTGTAATCCACTACCCACCAATCACAATTGTCCCTGCCCCCACCCTTATCTTTTTTTCCCTTTCCCGCGTGGCCCCCTCACTACTACAAAAAGGTTGAAAGGTGGCGCACATATTGTGGCCTTTCCTTAATGAAGTGCCACAATTGCTTATTTAATTTTTTTTTATATATTTTTTTTACCGGCTGTGGCGCCTGGTAGGGTAGGTGCCACAGCTGGTGAGGCTAAGTGTGGCGCCTGCCAATACAGGCACCACATATGACCAACTGGAACCAGTTGTGGCGCCTGGTAAACTATGGTTAGGTGTGGTGCCTGTCTGGCCAGGCACCACACCTGACCCATTTTTAAAATTAAAAAAAAAATTTATGCTCATGTGTTGCGCTTGGCTGGCCAGGCGCCACACATGAGTAATTTTTTAATTAAAAAAAAAAATTGCTCAGGGGTGGCGCCTGGCTGACTTTTTTTTTAAAAAAAATTTGGTTAGGTGTGGCGCCTGCCTGGCCAGGCGCCACACCTGACTCATTTTTTTAATTAAGAAAAAATTTGGGCAGCTGTGGCGCCTGCGTGGTCAGGCGCCATAGCTGAGACCTTTTTACAAAAAAAAAAACACAAATCAGATTCTCCCTATCCCTTCCCCACCAATCAGAACCCCCACCCCCTTATCCCTTTCTTTCCCACCCTCACCCCCCCAATCTCTTTCCTTTTCCCGCCTCCACCCGCCCCCCATCTCTTTCACTCCTTTAATTATTCCCTCTCCCACTTTCCCTTTCATCTACGTGCACCCCATCCCTCCATTTTCATCTTCACATCTTAAAATTACACCCACACGAGCACACGTGTTTTTTTTTTCCAACTGCCATCCCCACTCCTTTCCCTATTATTCCCTTTTCTGTTTATTGTCCTTAACTTTATTTGGTCCCCACTCCATTTGGTAGCTCAAATTTCTTCCTTACCTCACTCAAGATTGCGTCACCAACGGCAATTACGTGGTCCCCCACTCCACTGCACTGATAACCTGTAAGTTCAACTTGCGTTTTCTTTTTATTAATATTTTTTTCAGGTTGTTCTGTTTTGTTTTATGGCATGCTTGCGATGTTTTTTTTCCTTGTTACGTGTATTTCTTATTTGAATTATGTTCTTTAGTTTTACTTTACATTAGTAAGTTTCTCTTTCACTTTCTATACATCAATAGGGAGCGCATCACTTGATCAGATGCTTTAATAATATAATTGATAAATGGATCGAAATCTAAAAGAAAGTGGGGAGTGGCGAGCCTGTGGAGTGGGGACCGCACACGTTTTAGGAAAATGGAGAAGTATAAATTATAATTTCTAAGGTTTTTTTTCCTTTGGTGGTTGTGTGAGGAAATTTTCACTTTTTCTTTCAAAAATTTTGGGATTTTAGCATTCACATGTATGTATAAGTTAATCTTAATTTAATTGTAGTGGCCATATTTGTGGTATTTTGGGATGAAGATATGAATGAGGTTCAAAATAGGGTGAAATAAAAGTGAAGTGAATTTAGGATGTAAAGATCCACGTGATGAAAACTATAATCAACACCTATATATATATATATATATAATATACAAATGTGGAGCATCTCTAGTTTTGTTTCTTTGCTTTTTACTCAACACCTATATATATATATATAATATACAAATGTGTGTGTTGTTTGTGTGTGTATACTATATATATATATTCCCATTATTATTTGTGTTGGCCGTAGTGATGAGACCAATGTGGTGCTTATATGCCATACATTGATGCCAATTATTGATTGACCCTCTCGATAATTCTAATTTAATTAAGTTGGTTCATTTTTCACCTTTTTATGTCTAGTGCCAATTAAATTATGATAGGACTTAGCTTGCCGAAATTAACTTTTAAACTTAATTAGATAATCAAATTAACTTTTAATAATACTGCTATTTCTTTTAAAACTTCTTCAAATTATTTGTTTTTCAAAAATCAAAATCATTTATTTAATTAATATTAGTTCACGTATTTAATATATATTTGTGTTAGTGCTATTTTGTAGAGGTAAGAAAATAATTTTTTGTATTATCTTATTAAACTATAATAGAGAAAATCCCATATAAACCCAATGAAAATAGGAAAAATTGAAATCAGGATAATAAATTGAATAATTCGTTAATTGAGTCATTAACTTATTTAAGGATTTTAAAATATGAATAAAATGACTTTAATATATCAATATATATCAATGTTAATATTTAATAAAATAAAATAAAATTTGTCTATATTGTTTAACTTTAAATATATTAACTTAAACCGTAAGGGGAAAAACATACAATAAGGAAATAATTAATGTTGGGATTAAGCTTTCTTTTTCATTTTATTTTATTTTCTTTATTATTTTTTCTGAATCATAGTTTTTGATTTAAGCTAATCATATTTGATTTTATTATATATTGATGTTTATTACACATATTATTATTAAAATAAATAACTTAGAACCTCAAATATTTTATTGATTTTTTTATGTTTAATTTGTGTTTGTAGTTTCAGTTTATCAGTCTATTGAAGCTTCTATTTACGGTATGTTTTTTAAATTTTGAGCTTACAAATGTGATTTTAGTTGAATTTAATAGTTATAATTTGTAGGTGTTCTAATGATTGTTATTGATTAATTGCATAAGCAAAATAATTATTTATATATTCTTAACACTTGTATTTTATTTATTGACTTGTAATGTTTTCTAATTAACTATGATATATTGTGGCAAATATGGTTTCTTTTGTTATGAGTTGTAAAAAATTATTATAATGCCTGCGAATAATTAATGAATTATTTGGCAATTTAAACATTCAGTTTAAGACTTAGAAAGCTTCAATTATGAAGATTCATGTGGTGTATGTTATTTTAAATTAAAATTGGTAAGAGAATATAAAAGTAATTAGTAAATGCAATAGTCATACAACTAACCACGTACTTTTTTAAAAAAATAGATTGAAGCCCATAGATGGATCGCAAATGGATGTCATCTAATCGATGTTCAAGGGAATATACAGATGGGGTGAAGGATTTTATTACATTTGCAACTGAGCACACAAGATCCTGGCAAAATCTTATGTCCTTGCTTATCCTGTTGTTTTGGAAAGCGGATTAGTCAACTTGATTTGCTAGATCATTTAGTGTGTTATGGTATTGATCAAACATATATACGATGGATAAGGCATGGTGAGACCAACGATGCATATAGTGATCGGGTGCATACCACGGGTGGTGCCTCGGATGAATTTGATCAAAGCATGTTTGATGAAGATGATGGTCTTGAAGAAATGGTAAATATGGTTGAAGGGGTGCTTCATAACTGCCCTAACGAATATGAGAAGTTGAAAGGTGATGCAGAGAAACCATTATATGTCAGAAGTACTAAATACACAAGATTGCTAGTAGTGTTGAAGTTGTACAACTTTAAAGCTCGCTACGGATTGAGTGATTCGGGTTTCACCGCATTGCTTGAACTGTTGCAAGATATGCTTCCAGAAGAAAATGTACTTCCTACCAAGACATACGAGGCAAAGCGAATTCTTTGCTCTACAACCGGTATGGGATATGAGAAGATACATGCATGTCCTAACGATTGCGTATTATTTCGAAATCAGTATGCAACGTTGGAGAAGTACCCTAAATGCAACGCATCTCGATATAGGAAGAAGAAAGGAAAAAGTCCTTTGAAGGTGCTATGGTATTTTCCCATTGTTCTGAGATTCAGGTGACTGTATAGTAATGCAGAGATTGCTAAGCAGTTGACATGGCATGCAGATGAAAGGATTAAAGACACGAAGCTTAGGCACCCTGCAGACGCTCCTCAATGGAAAAAAATTGATCATGAGTACCCTGACTTTGCTGATGAAGTCAGGAACCTTCGCCTTGCACTGTCAACTGATAGAATTAATCCGCACGATGTTCAGAGTAGCACACATAGCACGTGGCCGATGATATTGATGATTTATAACCTTCCTCCACACTTAATCATGAAACGCAAGTTTATGATGCTGTCCATGTTAATTTCTAGGCCAAGGTAACCTGGGAATGATATAGATGTATACTTGGCTCCTTTAATTGATGACTTGAAGCTGCTTTGGGATGAAGGCATTAGTGTGTATGACGGATACATGGAAGAAAGTTTCACTTTGAAAGTCATGTTGTTTGGCACAATTAATGATTTCCCTGCTTATGGAAATTTGTCAGGATATAGCGTCAAAGGATACGGTGCATGCCCTATATGTGAAGATGACACTCATTCAATGCGACTTCATCATTGTAAGAAAAATGTTTACATGGGGCATTAAAGATTCTTACCATCACAACATCGTTGGAGGAAGTGGAAAAAGCCTTTCAATGGTGATGCAGAAGAAGGTAGCCTGCCGAAGATGTTGACCGGTTCCCAGGTGTATTCCAAGGTAAAAGACTTGAGAACAATTTTGGCAAACCTTTTGCAAAACAAATCGAGACAAGCGGTTGGAAGAAAAAGTCTATTTTCTTTGAACTTCCATATTGGAAGTCTTTATATGTGAGGCATTTTCTTGATGTGATGCACATAGAAAAAAATATCTGTGATAGTCTAATTGGCACGTTGCTTAATATCCAAGGAAAAAGCAAGAACAATGTCAATTCGAGGTTGGATTTAGTGAACTTGGGAATTAGAGAAGAGTTGGCAATCGTACCTATCTACCGCCAGCGGCATACACTATGTCGAGGAAAGAGAAGAAATTATTTTGTGAGTTTCTGCAAGGAATTAAAGTTCCCGAGGGCTACTCTTCAAATATAAAGAACCTTGTATCAGTAAAAGAGTTGAAGTTAAATAACCTTAAATCTCATGATTGTCATGTGCTCATGCAAAATTTCCTACCAGTTGGTATACGATCCATTTTACCCAAAAAATTAAGGAACACTATCACGAAATTTTGCGTGTTTTTCAAGTTGATCTACAGTAAAGTGGTTGATTCAACCATGTTACAAGATTTGCAAAGGCTAATTGTGTGTACTCTGTGTGAACTTGAAATGTATTTTCCACCTTCTTTTTTTGACATTATGGTACATCTAACTATACACTTGGTCAAAGAAACTCAATTGTGCGGTCCAGTGTACTTGAGATGGATGTACCCAAATGAATTATTCATGAAAATATTAAAAGGGTATGTGAAAAATAGATACCGTCCAGAGGGTTGTATCGCTGAAAGTTACATGGTTGAAGAAGCAAGTGACTTCTGTGCTGATTTTCTATCAAATGTTGACCCTGTAGGGATCCCCAAGTCCCGTCATGATGGCCGAAGATCAGGGAAAGGAACAACGGGGAGTGATGTAATAACGATATCAGCGATTGAACGGGACCAAGCCCACTTGTATGTCCTACATAACACTGATGAGGTCGAACCGTATGTAGAAGAACACAAGGAAGCTCTCCGATTGGTACATGGTGATAGGAATGAAAATTTATTAACAACAGAACACAATAAACAATTTGCAGGCTGGTTGAAAAATCGTATTAACTTACAATTTGCAGGAATCCTAAATCAGTTTCTGAAAAATTGAAGTGCCTGTTGAAGGGACCGAGCTTACATGTATTATCTTACAATGGTTATGCAATCAACGGTTACACATTCTATACACAAGACCATGATACACAGAGCACGTTGCAGAATAGTAGGGTAACACTTGTTGCTGATTCTTGGCATAGATCCAGTGCTAAAGACACACACCCTGTCTATGCATCAATGTCATACTTTGGTGTCATTGAACGCATATGGGAGTTAGATTACTCTATGTTCAGGGTCTCAGTCTTCAAATGTAAGTGGGTTAACAACAACAGTGGATTGCGGATAGATGACTTAGGCTTTATGCAAGTGGACCTTTCTAAGGTTTAGTATGAAGATGATCCTTTTATTTTAGCAGCACAGGCAGAACAAGCATTTTACATTCCTGATCCTGCTAAGAAGAATTGGTCTATTGTACTTCCATCCAACAAGAATCATCAAGCAGAAGTTGATTTTGAAAGGAATGAATATTTGAACATCAATAATGATGATCCTTCATTTGAGAATTTGTGGTCAGCAGAGATTGATATAGATAGAGATGCAGATGAAGATGAAGATGGAGATGGACCCCTATACGTGAGACATGATCATGAAGAGGGAACTTGGGTCAAGAGGAACACAATTCTCAATCCAACACGAATTCTGAAGAATAAAATTTTAAATCAGATGAGAAAAAGGAAAATATAATGATTGCCTTGACTTGTTTACTTGTACGTATGTTTTTATAAATTTCAAAATAATTTGCTTTCGTTGACATACAAGACCATTGTGCACTGATGTTTTGATTTGGTTTATTTCACTTGCAGGAGTATGAACTCACCACATGATTACATTGATAATGTTCCCAGGCACATTGGTAGACAAAGATTTGAGGAGAACGTCAGACGTGGCAGGACAATTATGGCGAGGTTGATCAGACTGAGAAGTAACGGAATCAAGTTACAACTGGAGTGGAATGAAAATGGAAACCCGTTTGGTGAGAACAGTACCTCCTTAAATAACTTCATCGGGACTACGGTTCGAGACAGAGTCCCTATTACAGTTCAAAATTGGAAAATGGAAAAGAAAAGTTATGAGGATGTGATCTGGGCTGAAGTACAGGTAACACCTTAATTATATATTTATTCGGTTTGCTTTGTTTCACTTCATTTCAATCTTACATATTATATATGTTTTTTGACTTGTTTACAGAGTATTTTTATTATTGATGATGATTGGAAGAACTTCGTAATAAGAAAAGCCGGAAAACTTATGCGAAAGTTTCGTTCTGATCTTGTCAAATATTTCTTGAGGGATGATAATGATGATATCATTACTACACCGCCTTATCCATTGTATGAAGGAATCATCACTCAAGAAATGTGGGATGAGTTTATTAGAACACATACAACTCCTGATTTCCTGGTAAGGGGATTTGTTTGTCTTTTCCTATTACGTGTAATGTACGTATTTGTAAGTAACATTTATATATTTATATGAATCATTTTGATCTAACTAGGAGTTGAGCGAGAAAAATCGAGCTAACGCGACCAACATGCCATACCAGTACACACAAGGACCTGTTTCATACGCACGGTTAGAAAGAAAAATGGTACGAACTGATGATTATTTCATTCGTAATAAAAATTGTATGAATATCATTTAACTTCGACTAACTTTGATGTGCAGATACAAGAATCAGGCTCAGATATTACACAGGTTCCACGACATGATCTGTGGGTAGCCGGTGTCACAAATAAGAAAGGTGAAATTCGTAGTGAGAAAGCAAGAAGAGTAGCCGAATATTGTGTAAGTATTCAATTATATTATGCGTTCAATAAATAATTGGCTTTACTTGAATGAACTCCATTTATAATAACTAATTTACATTGTAATTCTTTTTGGGAAAGCGACAAATGACACAGGAGGATCCTGCGTTGGCGACCTATGTTGGTCGGGACGATTTATTGAGCAGAGCGTTACCAGTACCCGAGTATGATGGTCATGTTTGGGGTACTGGTTTTGCAGTCACCCCATCAGCATACTTCGGACGTCAGAAGCGCTCAAGTAGAAGTGATGTTTCCCACCTACGTGACGAGATGGCTAGCTTTAAGCATCAAATGCAAGAACTTCAACAACAAATGCACTACAAGGAACAACGAGAAGAACAATTCACCGAACAAATGCGTTTGATGCAAGAACAGAATGCGTTGTTAACAATGCAAATACAACAGTTGGTCCAGGGTAGGCCAACACCAAATGTTCTGTTCTGTGATAGCCTAAGTTTCAGAGATAGCTGCAATTCCATACCTAAAGTCCCTTTTCCTTCGGTAATTAATTTCTTTTCTACTTAACTTTATGTTAAATTATAATTAAGCAAACTTTAACATATTAACTCTATTTTCTGTAGGGCGAATTTCAATGCAAGCTATATGTTGAGCAAGCATCCAAGCACGCGGTTGCAGTGGGCGTTGCCTACGATACTGGTGAGGACATACTGCACAATTCACCGTTGCCCGATAACACACTCCGGGTGAGGCTTGACGTCTGCATGAACGAAGACGCCCTCTTACCGATCCCATCTCGAGATGAGCAAAATAAGGTGGCAGATGTTGTAGGTGGCTATGTTGCTTGGCCAATAGGTCTTATCGAGCCATGTGAAAAGGTCGTTCATTCAAAATTCCCTGCACTTTTCCTTCAAACTTTCATCTCAAACTGTGATTTAATTTTCTGATTTGCGCAGGGTAAGATTTCAAAGTCTTCAACAACACAACCCAAGTCAAAAGCATCGGCTAGCCAACAGAGCAGAAGAAGACAGACCTCATTTCTCGATCAATTAATATCGATTGCACCACAATTGATCGGTGAGGGAGTAGTGCAATTACGTATTCCAAGACATATCTACAGTGTTGGTGGTCTAGTTGATTATGTTACTGCCGAGGTCGTGCAGGACATATGTGCTCGTGATTGGGTTAGTGCTTCGGCTATCAACATCTGGATAAGGTACTTCACTATCATCGTTTATCACTGTTATTAATATATCTCGTTCTATTTCTTTTGTTTCTCATGACACTATATGTTTTATACCAGGCATTTGGACCAGGACGTTTTAATGGATACACACAGGGTCCAATTCGCATTGTCAACCATTTTCTCGTTGGTCATCATAAGGGTAAAGTAGATGTAATTGCGCAGTCTAATGAGCTGAAAGATTACTTTAGCAAGAAAGCGACAGCAAATACATTATTTTTAGTGTCGTATAATGCGGGGTAAGTTATTATTGGTACAGTTTTTGTTTTCATTGTTTAACTTCTATCATAACATGATTGTTCAAAAAAAAATTTTTAAATATATTTTAGGCGCCATTGGATATTGATCGTTATCAATCCAGCGGAACCTTCAGGCCCTCGCATTTATTATGTGGATCCTCTAAAAAATGGTCTTCCACAAGACCGTTTTGATATGTTGCTATTAATCAGTAGGTAAATACACGTGCCTATGAATAAATATTTGCGAACGTAATTGAATAACCAAAAGTAATCATTTTCTGTTTCTTTTATTAGCGCATTGACTGCGTATCGGTCGTTTGTCTCGTTAAACTATTCTAAAGCTACTGACCCCCGCCTTAGCTATCCTTGGAAGAAGATACAGGTATTGATATTTGACTTTACTTAGACTTTGTTAGTAAACACTTTTTATTCATGAACAGAGTTAAATATTGCATTATATTTTTGCAGTGCCCTTTCCAACCTAATGACAATGATTGTGGGTACTATATCATGAAATTTATGAAGGATGTTATTATGCATGATCAACCATTTATTCTTCAAAAAGTAAGTCATTTAGTTGCACTTCATATTGTGTTGTAATGAAATTGAATTAGTGCTTGACAATTATGTTTTACTGATTTTAATTCGTTCTAACTTGTGTCTGATTGTATATATCTATAGTATTATGAAGATCAACGTTGTGACACTTTGACAGACCATCAAGTTAATGAAGTGATCGAGGAATGGTGTGAATATGTGTTTAGGCAAATCCCTAGGTAGCTATATATACTATTAAATTCACTAGCTGGCTTTTTTGTATTGTTTCTAATTGCCAATTGTTATGTCATGCATGTTTGTTGAAGTTGAATTTGTTGTATTATATTTCATTCAGCTAGGTTTACAGTATATTGTATAACAATTTTCATTACTACTTTAGCTAATCAATCATTTATTGGTATCATTTTAAAGTTATCTATTATTGTTCTTATTAAACCTTGCAGACTATAATTATATATGCATGGGAGATATATATGAGGAAAAAATATGCTAAAAAAAACCAATACGAAGAACCCAAAAAATATGAGGAAAAAATATGCTAAAAAAAACCAATACGAAAAATTTAAGGAAAAAACACCTCCTGTGGCGCCTGGGTAGCCAGGCGTCACAGGAAGTATTGGCCTACTGTGGCGCCTGGCTGGTCAGGCGCTACAAGAGGTTATTTTTAAAAAAAAAATTTAAAAATATGTGGCGCTTCCAAGCGCCATAGCTTTTTTTAGTAGCGTCCAGATAGGTGGCATTTCGCTAGCACCACAGCTAATGCAATTATAAGCGCTACAGCTTTGCTTTTTTGTAGTAGTGCCTCCTTTTCTTTTATTTTGACTCCCACTTTAATTATTCCCTCCTCTCTCACTTTCCCTTTCTCATCTTCTTGTCGTGGACGTCACCCCCTCCCTCCATTTCCTGTCATATTCCCACTTAAAAACATACCCACACGCACACACGTCTTCATCATCAAATTTATTTCTTTGTTTTGTTCCAACTGTCATCCCCACTCTTGGCTTGTCTCAATTGTTCCCTTTCTTTATAATGTATTCCACATTTGGTCCCTACTCTAGTTGGTCCCAACTGCTGTTTCCTCCTCCTCCTCACTCAAGATTGCGTCACCAACGGGCAACGTGGTCCCTCACTCCACTGCACTGATCAATTAAGCTGTAAATTAAACGTGCTTCTTCTTCTTTTTTTTGACATATAATTTCTGTAATTTTTTATTTCAAATTAATAGTCAATATTTTGCAGACGTGTGTGCTTGCTTTATAGATCCTATTTCAGGACATCAAACTTATTGGAAGTTCCCTCACTGTAATGTACATGTATATATTAACCCTTACACTATTTTTCTAGCTTTTTTAAAGTACAAAATCATTTACCAACATATACATATGTTTTTACATATTCGAAGTACTTGATTTCTGTTTAGGCTTAAGCAATTTTAACATTTTTTACTTGAAAAAATTTTTAATTTCAAAAAACCTTATTTTAGTAATTTAAAAAAAGGGGGGCCACGGGAAGAACAAAAAGAAGAAAAAAAGAAAAAAAAAGGAGAACCCTCCTGTGGTGCTTTTTCAAGTGAGGGCTACAGGAGGGTATTTTTAAAAAAATTTTAAAATGCTGTGGCGCTTCCAAGTGTGGCGCTTCTCTAGCGCCACAGTTTTACTTTTTTGTAGTAGTGCCATGTCAACCCTTAATGAAATTAATGGCTAGGAGGAAAGAAGAGGAATTCAATAAAACACATTATCTTCCCTCTTCATGCAACATTTAGTCCAATACTAGAGAAAGAAGTGAAAGAGATAGCTTGGAGACTTTAAGAGCTTTAGAGAGAAGGAAGAAGAAATCTAATGTAAGAAGTGATTTCTTGAGTTTTTCTTGTGATTTTTGTCATGATATCCTTCTCTAAACCTTGATTCTTCATGAACCCATGATCTTCAAGACTCATTTTGAGCTCAAGAAGAGAGAGAGAGAGAGAGAGAGAGAGAGGAGATGCCTAGAGAGAGAGGATTCAAGATCTCAAGAGGTAACCTCACAAACCTTAGATCTAAACTAGTACGGTGTTGTTGTTAAGGTTTGTGTTTGGTTTTGGTGATTTTTGTCAAGTTTGTAAATGTGGAAAAGCTATAACCCTAAGGGGTTATGCCGCCAAAATTTCTTTGAATCATGGTTAAGATATGTTTAAATGAGTTAATAATGGATTAGAAATGGAAAGTACAAGTTTTGGAAGCTAAAACACAAAAGCTGCATTTTTTCATTTTATAAACCAATATTTCAGCCAAGACCAGATCTGAGGAAATGAGCTGGAATTTCATAAAATAGATGGTTCCATTGGATTCAGTGGGCAAAAATTGGTGGGGTTACAGTTGGTCACTTTTTTTGGAAAAAGCTGAAAAAGCATAATTACGAAAACACCACTGGAGCTCTAAATTGGGGATGTCAAGGGTATTTTTGTAATTTGACATTGAATTTGGTGATTCTAAGCCAGGGAATGGATTCCTTGGATGAAGATATGTCAGAAAAGCCTTAGTCAAATTTTTGGAAAAACGTGCCATCGGGCCGAGTAAGGCGGCTGGGCTGGGGTCCTGGTAGCATTTCAGTAAATTTTCACCATAGACTAATATAACCGCAAGAAACAATATGGAAGAGTTTAAAATAATACTTGGATAGGTTATGACCTATTTCTTATACATCTAAAATTTTAGGATCGAGTCGGAGGACGAACATGACACATTTTACGATACACATCTAAATAGAGAGTTATAAAGCTTTGAGGTAGGGAACTTACCTCTCCTGCATGTATTTGATATTTGTGCTGGTGTATTGATGCATGTTATTGCTTTGCTTGATTTTTTGAAACATATATGAATAATTGAAGCTATGTTTCTGTTTATGCTATGGCTATACGTATGTTGTTTGAAACATTGAGCACGCAGATATGTCATTGTGTGAGCATAAGTTATGTAATGCAAGCATGTCATACATTAAGAACTTATCTTACATGCATATTGGTATTTCTTTCCTACTGAGATTCCCCAGAATCTCAACCTCCCCTATCAACAATTTAGACAAGAAAGGACAGAACGTATGCTGAGAACCGTATGAAGGGATTGTAGTGATGGAATGAAGATGAGAAGATGTCTCCGTTTCACTGAAATGGATTTAGACACCCATGTAGCGCTGTGAGGCTACGTTAATTGTAATTATCAAGTGTGAACCCCTATGGGGAATTTCCGTAATCGTGCACATAATATCAGTATATCTATGCTATTCCTGTGTTGCCCACCAAACTGCATATCGATTTCCGCAAATACTCTGAAATAGGTGAAAATAAGATTAGGGTGTGACAAATTTTGAATCACTTAACAATTTTATTTTATATATTTCTATTTCTAGATTTTCTATATCACTATATATTTCTTCATCAAATTCCAAAGGTTCTAATTCATATTCTTGTGCTTGTTCTAAAATCTTCATTGTTTTCTCATCTCTAGGTTCTTTATATTTTGTTGATATATGTCCTACTTTTCCACAATTATAACATTTACATTTTCTTGGTTTTTTCTATAATCTATCTTCTTTACTTTTTTAAAATATTTTCTTGGCTTATATTTTCTATAAAACTTATATTTTGGATATAATGATATAATATAATGAAAAAAGTAGAATATAATGGTGAAGAACTGAATTAAATAAAAAATAATCTAAAGAATATAATGGATTCATTAGGAGTAAGAAAACCTATAATAATAGAAAAATTAGAACAAGATCTAGAACTCATATCATCTAATTATGGACAATTAAAAATGATGAAAGCCTTGGAAGAAATGGAAAAAATAGAAATATCTAGAGAACAAATATTAAAACAAAATATGGATGAAAACGTAAGACAAACTAGAATGATAGCTGAACAAATAGCTAAAGGACAACAAATATTAAATAATGATATATGGACAATAAATGAAAAAATAAATAAAACTGAACAAAAAGAAAAACAAATAATAACATTAGAAGAGAAAACAAGAAAAAAGGAGAAAAATGAAGAACTAGAATAAGATCATAAAATAGCATAAATAATATGTTATTCATAAACAATACATGATTTATTAGAAATATTTAAACCAACAATAAAAATGATGAATGCAATAAATAATGAAGAAGATGAAATAGAAAGGTTAATGGGATTAGAAGAACAAGTATTAGAATAGATTCAAAAGGAATTTAAAAATGCTACTATAATAAGAGGAGATTTAGATAAAGAAACCGAATTAAATACAGGAATTGTAATACAAAAAAGTAGTAGTTCAGGAACTAAGATGAATACATATTCTGAAAAAATAGGAATTGAAGAAGACTATATGAAAACTAGATATCAACGAGAAGCAGGAATAGATGCAGAAGAATTAAAACATAAAGGAACTATGAAAGAAGAAAAAATGGATTTTGAAATAAGATTTAATATGCCCAGCAAAATATGATTTATGCCACCACCTATAGAACAATATGAAACAAGAAGTATACCTATATCAAGAATATGGTTAGATTTAGATTGTACTTTAGAAGCTGAAAATTTATTAGAAGAATGGTCTAGAGCCCAAATAATAGCATTAATAGGAAGAAATTTAGATTTTCAATCAACAAACTTATTAATAGAATCGAGTTTTTTAGGAAATGTATTAAATTGGTGGAAAAGTACAGATGAAAATTGAAGAGAAGTAAAAAGACATCTAGACAAGAGTGAATATAATAGTAAAAAAGAATATTATGTAAAAATTAAAAAAAAGATATGAACATGTAATAAGAAATGAATTCATAGGAAGGAGTTATGATGCCGATGAAGTAACAACTAGTAATAAAGGAATCAGAAAATTATATCAAATATGAACATGTAATAAGAAATGAAATCTAAACCCATAGCAAAAATAGAATTAAAAGATTATAGTAAAGAAATCAATTGTAAACCCTATGTATGGACAGAAAATGATAAGAAGGAATTCATAATGCATTTAGAATAAATGAAGAAGTATAATTTAATAAGAGAAAGTAGATCAAAATATACATCTCCAGCTATAATAATTTCTAAACATAGTGAAGAAAAAAGAGTAAAGACTAGAATGGTCATTAATTATCAAAAATTAATTGAGTTAGCAATTATAAATAGATATCCTATACCTAAAATGGATTTATTATTTAATTTGAAAAAAGGAAAAACTATATTTAGTAAGTTTGATTGTAAATCAGGATTCTTTCAAGTAAAATTAGAAGAAGACAGTAAAATATATTCAGCATTTAGTACTTCAGAAGGATTATATGAATGAAATGTATTACCTATGAGATTTCACAATAGTCCAAATATATTTCAAGAATATGTATAAAAAATGTTATTACCTATAAGAGATTTTGTTGTAATATATATTGATGATATATTGAAATTTTCAAAAGATGAAAAAGAACATGAAGAACATTTAGAAAAATTTATGAGACTAATAGAAGAAAAAGGTTTAAACATATCACCCTAAAAAATGGAATTAAGAAAAGAAAAGATTAATTTCTTAGGAAAAATTATAACAAAAAAGGTTTAAACATATCACCCTCAAGTCCATATTTTTCTTTGAAACTAGACTCAATAAGGGTTCCATATCCTTTAGAATCACTCCCAAACGATGTCTACAAAATTAGTTATGATTTTTCAAAGTTAGGGCAGAAAATCTGCCAGAATTGGCATTATTTTGAAAATTGAAGAAATAAATTAATATTCGTTTTTCTCTTAATTATTTTAGAAATTAAGGGATGAAGGAGGAGAAGACAAGTGTCAAAATCCAATGAGACCAAGTGTTAACACCACATAAAAGATGATGGAGATAATTGTTGTGTCATACGTCCTTACTTATGTCATAAGGTTAGGTAGCTAACTCTTGTACCAATTGACTTGAGTAATTGGAAGGAACACTTGGTTTAGTTGGAGCAAAAGAGGGAGCATGTTTTTGGCCAACCAAGGGAGAAGGAACATTGGTTCCAACCTAATGGGAAGCTAATGAAGTATGTCATAAACATGAAGGAAGGGAGGCTTGTGACAAGTGTCACAACAAGATTTAATCTTGGGAAAATCAAGGACTAAGAGGAAAGATAAAGCAATTGATTAAAACACTTCTTCTTTCCTTCATTTTGTTCATTTCGGCCAAAAGAGAGAAGAGAAGAGAGAGAGAACTTGAAGAGGCCAAGGAATTCTAGAGAAAGGAGGAAGAGAAGCTAAAGTAAGACAATGTTCTTAAGATTTTTCTTTGTAAACTTCCATGAGAAACCTCCTCTAAACCTTGTTCCTCATGAATCCATGGTGGTGAAGACACACTTTAAGATCAAGAAGAGAGGGAGGAGGAAACTAAAGTGAGAGGATTCAAAACGTTTAAGAGGTAACTACACCAAACCCAAATCTATACTTGTATGAAGTTAATATTGAAGATGTTGTTAGTTTGGTGATTTTTGGTTGAGTTGTAAAATTTGAAAAGACGTAATCCTAAGGTGTTTTGCTGCCCAAATTTTTTTGAATCATGATTAAGAAGTGTTTAAATGAGTTAATAAAAAGTTAGAAGTGGAAAAGTACAAGTTTTGGAAGCTAAAACACAACTATATTTTTCAATTTTTCTTCAAAATTTTTGGCCAGCATTGTTCTCGGGGAAGGATCTAGATTTTGATAAAATAGATGGTTCTATTGGATTCAGTGGGCAAAACACATCAGGATAGCCCTAGTCAAAATTTTGGGAAAACATGCCATCAGGCCAAGTACGTAGGGCTGGGCCGGGGTCCTAGGGGCATTTTGGTAAATTTTCACCATAGACTAATATAACCACAAGAAACACTATGGAAGAGTCTAAAATGATACTTGGATAGGTTATGACCTATTTCTTGTACATTTAATATTTGAGGACCGAGTCGGAAGCTGGAACGACATGTTTTACATGGCACACTAAAAAGGGAATTGATAAGACTTTGAGGTATGGACTACCATCTTTCATACACTGTGAATAATTTTATGTATGTGTTATTATATTTCATGATATGATTGCATTCTAAAGGCATAGTACCTAGTTGTGGTTCAGTGCCCAACAAAGATATATTGGAAAATCCTAGCTGAGGTTCGATGCCCAGCCAAGGTATATAAAAAATCCTAGCTGTGGTCGATGACTCGGCTGAGGTAATTATATGTAAATCGAATTGAACTTTCATTTTTGCCTAATATGGTGCATTGCATATTTAAGTTTCACATTTTATATGTCGATCGTATGTCTCTACGGGGATTCTTCGGAATCTCACCCTATTTTAAATATACATCTCAGTGGGTGGCAGTGGATCAAACGACAAAGTGTAAATGTCGAGAAGTGATTGGCACGTATCTTAAGGCAAGGTCAAGGCTTGTGGTTATAATTAGTTTGTGTTTAAGATATTTGGGAAATCCTGTAAACGTTAGAACTTCTACTGTATTTTGTATTTCAATGGTAAATGACGTTGGGATTGTAAACGAATACTTTTATCAGTATAATTGAACTTTTTTGTATGCCCACGGAATCTTATCTTTATTACTCTTCAATTATCGAAATGAAAACGGGTGTTGACATTTTTGGTATCAGAGCTAATAAGTGGTTCTGGCATTATCAGAATTGTATACTGATATGGTTTTATTTGCATGGTGACAGGACATCATGGATGGTCAGAGTGAGCATACGATCGTGGTTAGCAGTGACAGTAGGACGACTGTGAACCAGTGTGTTCCATACAGAGGACTAGTAATTAATTACTTCAGACATGACGGGATCCGTATGTACTACACAGTATGGAAGAGTGTACCGAGACTGCCTGTATACGGTTCAGAGCTGAGCCCGGCGTCACCGGGATTTAGAGAGTTTGGCAAGACCGGAGATGTGCAAGAGGAGTACAATTCTGACTACGATCCGAAGGAGAATCTGGTAGATGAGGTGAGTGACCACAAGTCTCAAATAGAGCCGGTACCTGTGCTGTATAACTTACAGCTAATCCCCAAGTATTGTCATTACCTGCAAGGTCGATACATTTGAGCGGTACAGGAGCAAGACACTCTCTACAGCCAATATCTTATGTCCTTGATCGGCGTGAGAACGATGTATAGGCTTCAGACGGAGCTGGGAATAGGGTTCATGAACGAGCTCTGGGTATATACTACTATGGGTTTCTTCCTAGACACATATTTCTATAACAGACAGAAGAACCTCATCGTAGAAAGGGGTCTGAGTAGGAACTTTTGGGAGTGCCTGGATCACGCGAACACCCTTGTGGATGATCATATATAAATCGGTTGACGTGGGACCCGTGTCATATATTTTGGGTGACCAGAGCTGACTGGCACGTATTACGAGTTAAAGGTAGTCAGGCGGAATCAACAAACAGAGAACGATTTAGCCAGTGTTGGTATTTTGGGAGGGTACCAGGATAGTTAAGCGTGCTCGACCCGGGGTAGTCTAGGATGGGTGACCCCTAGGAAGTGGCATGAACTTATTATTTTGATTATGTTAAAGACCAATATGTCATAAACAGTAGTATGTAGGACATGCTCTTTTTGTTTCTTCGAAACTACTGTAAATAGTTGTGATGTACTATGTATGACATATCTATATACCCTGAATTTTATGAAATGACAAAAAATGTCATTGCTCTTGTATCAAAATTTACTCTTCTTTAAATTTCATGTAGAGTGAATTATGGAAATGATACAACCCGAAGAAGGTGGTAGAGGCCGAGGTAAAGGTCGAGGCCGAGGACGGGGTAGACATGGTAAGAATGAGGAAGAACCAAGGCCTGACCCTATCCAACAATTAATCCTGAATATGTTGGAACAACAACAAACAATGAATAAAAGAATAGTTGATCTTCAGGGAGTACAGCAAAAGCAGGGTCATCTGGAGAATCGTATAAATAAGTTTATATAGGGAAATTATGAAGAAATACATGAGGAACCTCTACTAGAGAATTTACCACCAGAGCCTAAGGTGGATATTCAAGTTTGGCTGATCAAATTCAGTAAACAACAGTCTCCTATGTTCAAGGGGAAGTTTGACCCTCAACAAGCTGACTGATTTTCTTGTTTGGACAAGATATTCGATATGCCACAATGTCTAGATGAAGTAAAAGCTCGGTTAGCTATATATAAGCTGGAAGGTGATATTGATCGCTGGTGGAACGGCATGGATCTTATCCTGAAGGGGAAGAATGTTCCTATCACATAGGAACTATTCCAAGAAAAGTTCAACGAGAAGTATTTTCCCCCAACTGTCAGAAGGGAAAAGGAGAAAGAATTCCTCTGTATTAAACAGCAAGCCCGGGAGAGCTTTGACAATTATTTAGCACAGTATATTTTATTGTCGCAATATTCGTCATACCACAAATTGAATGATAACAAAGAGTGGAATGCAGATATGATGATTGAAGGGCTGAGACTCGAATTCAAAGAAAAATTAATTTCTCAACATTTTACCGTGTTTAGCAAAGCGGTAGAAGAGCGCCGATATATTGAGAAACGTATGACGAGCTTGGCTATCGAAAACAACATTAAGGGTGCATCTGGCAATGGGAATTCTTCCCATAAACATAAGAATTAGGAAGTTCCCTCTGTAGGCAATGATAAAAAGTTGTATCAGGCTGATAGCGGTAGTGAGTAGAGATCCTCTAGAAATAAGATGTGTTGGCGTAGTAGCCAGCCACATGGTGATGAACCCTACCCAATCAGGTTGCAGATTTGCTACAACTACTGAAAGCCAAGTCATTTTGCTAGAGATTGCCCACAACAGCTACAAACCAAGGACCTTAGCTCAAAAGCTCGGGGCAAAGAGGTGATTACTTATGAGAAGGCATAGGAGTCGACTGAGATGACCCCCGATGCAATATGAAGTAATGGATTTGTTTTACGAGTAGTATTGGTATTGATACTTACCATATATATTGTATTTGACTGTGTGATACATTTAAGGTTGAATGGATATGAATAGCTATATAATTTGATTTTGATCACATATATGGGTGAGAAAACTTGCCCTAATGTCTTGATTAGAGATATAAGTGGAGTCTTCGAATATAATTGTTGACTAAAGTTAGATTGGCATATGATAGACTTAGTGTCGATATTTTGATTAACATGAGGAGTAGAGAAGAATGTGATAAACACATATGGGTGGCACTGAGAGTCAAATGCAAGCTCTGACTTTCAGGGATTAACTTACCGTGTGGTTTGTGGTGATGTGAACTGTATGGTGAACTGTATGGTCTGTTTTGTGTTGACCTATATAGTGAAATGTGTGGTGAACTGTGTGGTCTACTATGTATTGACCTATATAGTGAACTGTTTAGTAAACTGTCTGGTCTGCTGTGTGTTGACCTATGTAGTGAATTGTGTGATCTACTATGTGGTGACGTATATGGTTCTGCAATGTAGTGACCTATGTGGTCTATCATGATGGAATCTGTGTGGTGTGACCTGTGTGGTTTATAATGAGGGAATTTGTGTGCTGCGACCTATGTTCTTTGCAATGAGGTGACCTATATAGTATGACCTATGTGGTATGCTGTGTGGAAACATACGTGATCTTTGTCGGGTATAATATATGTGGTATGTAATCTCTGTGTGGTATGATATCTTTGCGGTGTAAAATGTGTGATAGGTGATCTATGTGGGTTGTAGTGCAATATCTAGGCAGAATGGGATTGAGAATAGTTCTTGATAGAATAAAGGTAGACACGAGATAAGGTCTCAAGGTTGAGATAGAGAATAAAATGTATGACTAGCTTTTGTTTTCCCTATATAATGAGGGTAAAGTATCATGATGAAAGAAAGCATTGATCTACCTGCTATCCTACGAACCTAAGGCTTTACTAGGAGTCGATTTGTAGATGGTAGATAGTGTGTTGAAAGGTATGAATAAAGGGTGGTAGGGAATCTTGTTTTGACAGCCTGGTAGGCTGATGAGTTCTCTGGAATTTGCTTCAGAGGATATGAATAGGCTACCCAAGAAAAGGTAGTAGAATTAGTAAGAATGCATAGATTCCTATACGAATAGAATGTGCCTACACCCATGGGTGTCAAGGTTGTCACAATCGATGTATGTATGAATGGCATAATGAATGCCGAAGGAGATGAATCACTAGTTAACTTCATTGTCTATTGTTGCATGGCTATATGGCTTAACGATAATCCTTGAAATCTGGTCGGTTGAGGATCTATTGGTGAACTCATGGAGTAAAACAACGCGTAAGTAACAATTTTGAATAGAATTGAACATAGTGAGGGGAAAAACAACTCTATGTCAAGTAGCAAGGGATCCTGGTGGACCCTAGTAAAGTGGAAACGTCACCTTTATGGTGTAATTGTGAAATTGTACTGTGACCACAAAGATTGAAATGTGCGTATGAGCAAAAAAAAGAGTGTAATATGATGAGATGTAAGTGGATAGAGTTGTTGACAAATTTAGACCTAGAATGTAAATGTTGTCCAGGGAAGGCTAATATTGTCATTAACACATTGAACCGTAAGATAGTGCAGATAGCAGATAAGATGAATGTATAAGTGTAGCAAATTTCGGAATGAAATTTATTTAAATGGGGGAGAACTGTAACACCCTAAATTTTATTCACCAAGAGTATATGGGGATTATTTTATATATTCAATAAAATGGTGAATATTTAAGGCAAAAGAAATTAAATATTGAAAATTGAAAGTTGAAAAGTGTTTTCATTGAAATTGCCTGCGAGGCAGTGAGTTTGTCATATGGTTTTGGAAGACCAAATAATGATAAAAAAATTATGAATTTTAATAGGGTCAAACTAGACATGCTAAGCTTTAATTTGATAGGTTATATGAATCAATTGAACCTGTGTACAAAAAAATATGAATTTTTGAATTTAGTCCAGAAAATCTATAAAGTCTCTTGAGCAGCGGTCAAAGAAATGAAATCTGGGAATGATATGCTTCCAGCTCGATAAAGTCAATATTTTTTTCTTGAAACTAGACTCAATAAGGGTTCAATAGCCTTTGGAATCACTCTGAAACGATGTCTACAAAATTAGTTATGATTTTTCAAAGTTAGGTTAGAAAATTTGCCAGAATTGGCATTATTTTGAAAATTGAAGAAATAAATTAATCTTCAATTTTCTCTTCATTATTTTAGAAATTAAGGGATGAAGGAGGAAAATACAAGTGTCAAAATCCAATGAGACCAAGGGTCAACACCACATAAAAGATGATGGAGATAATTGTTGTCATAAGTCCTTACTTTTGTTGTAAGGTTAGGTAGCCAACTCTTGTACCAATTGACTTGAGTAAATGGAAGGAACACTTAGTTTAGTTGGAGCATAAGAGGGAGCACGTTTTTGGCCAACCAAGGGAGAAGGAAAATTGGTTCCAACCTAATAGGAAACTAATGGATTAAGTATGTCATAAACATGAAGGAAGGGAGGCTTGTAACAAGTGTCACAACAAGATTTAATCTTGGGAAAATCAAGGGCTAAGAGGAAAGAAGAAGCAATTGATTAAAACACTTCATCTTCTCTTCATTTTGTTCATTTCGGCCAAAAGAGAGTAGAGGAGAGAGAGAGAGAGAGAACTTGAAGAGGCCAAGGAATTCAAGAGAAAGGAGGAAGAGAAACTAAGGTAAGACATTGTTCTTAAGCTTTTTCTTTGTAAACTTCCATAAGAAACCTCCTCTAAACCTTGTTCCTTATGAATCCATGGTGGTGAAAACACACTTTAAGATCAAGAAGAGAGGGAGGAGGAGCCTAAAGTGAGAGGATTCAAGAAGTTTAAGAGGTAACTACACCAAACCCAAATCTATACTTGTATGAAGTTGATATTGAAGATGTTGTTAGTTTGGTGATTTTTGTTTGAGTTGTAAAATTGAAAAAGCCCTAATCCTAAGGGTTTATGCTACCCAAATTTCTATGAATCATGATTAAGAAGTGTTTAAATGAGTTAATAAAGGGTTAGAAGTGGAAAAGTACAAGTTTTGGAAGCTAAAACACAAAACTATATTTTTCAATTTTTCTTCAAAAGTTTTGTCTACCACTGTTCTGGGGAAAGGATCTTGATTTTTATAAAATAGATGGTTCCATTGGATTTAGTTGGCAACTATAGGTAGGGTTACAGTTGGTCATTTTTTCCAAAAAGGCCGAAAAAGTGTAATTACAAAGACAACCCTAAAATCCTTAAATGGGGGCTGTTAGGGGTATTTTCATAATTTGACAGTGAATTTAGTGATTTCATTCCTAGAAATGGATTCCTTCGGTGAAAACATGTCAGGATAGCCCTAGTCAAAATGTTTGAAAAACGTGCCATCGAGCCAGGTACAACAGGGCCGGGCCGGGGTCCGAGAGGCATTTTTGGTAAATTTTCACCATAGACTAATATAACCACAAGAAATATTATGGAAAAGTCTAAAATGATACTTGGATAGGTTATGACCTATTTCTTGTACATTTAATATTTTAGGACTGAGTTGGAAGCTTAACAACAAGTTTTACGAGGCACACTAAAAAGAGAATTGATAAGACTTTGTGGTATGGACTACAATCTTTCATACAATATGTGAATAATTGTAGGTATGTATTACTGTATTTAATGATATGATTGCATGCTAAAGACACAGTACCTAGTTGTGGTTTGATGCCCAACAAAGGTACATCAGAAAATCCTAACTGAGGTTCGATGCCCAGCCAAGGTATATCGAAAATCCTAGTTGTAGTTGATGTCTCGGCTGAGGTAATTATATGTGAATCGAATTGAACTTTCATTTTTGCCTAATATGGTGCATTGCATATTTAATTTTCACATTTTATATGTCGATTGTATGTCTCTATGGGGATTCTTCAGAATCTCACCCTATATTAAATAAATATCTCAGCGGGTGCCAGTGGATCGAAACGCAAAGGCGTAGACGCTGAGAATGATTGGCACGTGTCTCAAGGCAAGGTCAAGGCTGATAGTTACAATTAGTTTATGTTTAAGATATTTTGGGAAATCCTATAAACGCTAGAACTTCCATTGTATTTTGTATCTAGTTGACGAATGACGTTGGGATTGTAAATGAATACTTTTATCAGTATAATTGAACTTTTCTGTATGCCCACGGAATCTTGTCTTTATTACTCTTCGATTATCGAAATGGAAACAGGTGTTGACATTTTTGGTATCAGAGCTAATAAGTGGTTCTAGCTTTATCAGAATGATATAATGATATGGATTTGTTTGCATGGTGACAGGACATCATGGATGGTGACAGTGAGCATACGATCGTGGTTAGCAGTGATAGCAGGACGATGGTGAACCAGCGTGTTCCATACAAAGGACCGATGATTGATTACTTCGGACATAACGGGATTCGTATGCACTACACAGCATGGAAGAGCGTGCCGAGAATGCCTGTATACAGTCCAGAGCCGAGGCCGACGTCACCAGGATTGACAAAGGTTGGCGAGACCAGAGATGCACAAGAGGAGCACAATTACCTTTCAAAGAAGAAGTAGCAGAAATATATATTGTAGGAGAACAATTATTAGTAAAAGCTTATTTTAGAGAAGGAATAGATTCACCAATAGAATTATTAATCACTGATGGAGGAATAATTAGTAGTGTAGAAGAAAGTGTATTAGGAATATTATTAGCAGGAAATTTAATATATCAAAAAGTAAAATTTACTTTAAATACACACTTTGCAATATCAAGAAATGACGAGCATATAGATCAATCAATAATGATATATCATAAGCTAAAAGGGATAAAGTTATTAAGAGGAGCAAAAACCATAAGTATAACAGCAATGATAGGATTAGTATTTACTAATGAACATAAAATATTTAATAAATCAACAAGAAGAATTAGTATAGAGAAGCAATTCATGTCAATATTAAAAGAAAAAAGTAAACACTATAAATATAACACTACCAGAACAGTTAAAAATTGAACTAGATAAAACCATAAGTATAAATGGAAATAGAAATAAAAGATTAGTTGCAAATAATAATTTAGGAAATAGATCATTAAGAATAAATACTTTATCATAACCTTTACAAATAAATATAAATCCAAGAATGAGTATAGATATAAGATGTAGCAAATGAGAGTTCTTAAGTCAGTCTTTAGAAGAAAAGATGTATAATATAATGAAAAAAGTAGAATATAATGGTGAAGAACTGAATTAAATAAAAAATAATCTAAAGAATATAATGGATTCATTAGGAGTAAGAGAACCTAAAATAATAGAAAAATTAGAACAAGATCTAGAACTCATATCATCTAATTATGGACAATTAAAAATGATGAAAGCCTTGGAAGAAATGGAAAAAGATAGAAATATCTAGAGAACAAATATTAAAACAAAATATGGATGAAAATGTAAGACAAACTAGAATGATAGCTGAACAAATAGCTAAAGGACAACAAATATTAAATAATCATTTATAGACAATAAATGACAAAATAAATCAAACTGAATAAAAAGAAAAACAAATAATAACAGTAGAAGGGAAACAAAGAAAAAAGGAGAAAAATGAAGAACTAGAATAAGGTCATAAAATAGCAGAAATAATATGTTATTCATAAAGAATAGATGATTTATTAGAAATATTTAAACCAACAATAAAAATAATTAATGCAATAATAATGAAGAAGATGAAATAGAAAGGTTAATGGGATTAGAAGAAAAAGAATTAGAATAGATTCAAAAGGAATTTAAAAATGCTACTATAATAAGAGGAGATTTAGATAAAGAAACCGAATTAAATACAGGAATTGTAATACAAAAAAGTAGTAGTTCAGGAACTAAGATGAATATAGATTATTGAAGAAGACTATATGAAAACTAGATATCAACGAGAAGCAGGAATAGATGCAGAAGAATTAAAACATAAAGAAACTATGAAAGAAGAAAAAATGGATTTTGAAATAAGATTTAATATGCCCAGTAAAACATGATTTATGCCACCACCTATAGAACAATATGAAACAAGAAGTAAACCTATATCAAGAATAAGGTTAGATTTAGATTGTACTTTAGAAGTTGAAAATTTATTAGAAGAATGGTCTAGAGTCCAAATAATAGCATTAATAGGAAGAAATTTAGATTTTCAATCAACAAACTTATTAATAGAATCAAGTTTTGTAGGAAATGTATTAAATTGGTGGGAAAGTACAGATGAAAATTGAAGAGAAGTAATAAGACATCTAGACAAGAGTGAATATAATAGTAAAAAAGAATATTATGTAAAAATTAAAAAAAAGATATGAACATGTAATAAGAAATGAATTCATAGGAAGCAGTCATGGTGCAGATGATGTAACAACTAGTAATGAAGCAATAAAAATATTATATCAAATAGAAATATGTTCTTTAGAACCAAAATATTTAAATCAATATATATGTGAATTTCAAAAATATTATTATGGAATAAAACAAAACCCAGATGTAAAAAGAAAAAAATATTTAGATATGTTTTATAAGAAATTACCAACAATATGAGGTGAAACTATAGTAGTAGATTATTATAATGCATTGAAAGATAATCAAGAACTGGTACCATTTGTAGACACTTTAGGAAGAAGAATAGATTATTTAAGACATTATCTATCAGAATAATGTAAACAAGCTAGGACGAATATGAAATATTATTGTCAACACCCGTTTTCATTTCGATAATCAAAGAGTAATAAAGACAGAATTCCATGGGCATACAGAAAAGTACATATATATTTATAACAGTATTCATTTACAATGCCATAGTTGTTTATAGACAAAATACAGAATGCAGCGGAACCTTCAATATATACAAGATTCCCTAAAATATCTTAAGCATAAACTAATTATAACCACCGTCTTTAACTTTGCCTTGAGACACATGCCAATCACTTCTCGGCGTCTACACCTTTACCTTTCGTTCCACTAGCACCCGTTGAAATGTTTGTTTAGAAAAAGGGGTGAGATTCCAAGGAATCACAGTAGAAACATGATATAATTGATAGAGCTCAATATTTATATATTTTTATTAATTAATCTTAGGCTTTTGTAGGACTTAATTGAATATTTTGACCATAATCAAGTGTTAAAGTGAGATTTTAGTGAAAGAATTATTTGGGAATTATATTAGCTAAATTGTTATATTTTTAATTAATATTTTTTATTCTCATTATCATTTAATTGTGAGCAAAAGGTATTAAATTTGTGAATATAATTTTGTAGGTGATGATGTGGCACAACTTACTCTTTAACCTAGAGAAAATTGATTTGAGAAAAATGGGCTGGACCAATGGGAGTAATTGAAGAGAAGAGGAGATGAGCTGGGCCGAGCTAGACAATTGAAGAAGAAGGAATTGTTGAGCCAAAATAATTAACCAAGAAGCAGCTGGACCGATGTGAGCAATTGAAGAATTGAATGAGGAGGTGTTAAGAGAGATAAGGGCTGACGTAAGAAGGGAAGAAAAGAAAGAGAGGCAGCCAACAATTAGATTGAAGATTGAAGATTGGGTTGGACAAAGAGGGGACCACATGAATTGACCGAATTGGAAAGGAAGCTGCTACAACACGTTGGGAAAGGATTGGGCCGAAATGAAATTAAATGGGCTGAATCGAATTAAATAGAGAAAGGATGGCACCGAAGAAGGAAGGAGGTAGCAGCTAGACAAATAAAGGAATTGGGAGGTGATGGAGAGAAAAGGGGAGAAGCATGCGATATTGAGAAAGGAGAAGATGTGTGGTGGCTGTGAAGAGTAAAGGGGAAAGACCGATCGAATAGAAGAGGAGGCTATTGCATCTTAGTTCTCCATGGCTGATTCTTTTTCCTTCTCTTAAGCTTCATCTTCCTCCTCTTCCATGAGTAGCTAAAGTGTTGCTGATTTTCTTGAGTTGGGTAATGGTTTGAGCTTCTAAACTTCAATGGAATTCCTTAAGCTCTTTCTCTATTTCATAATTGTATGGCTTGGTTAAGTATATGGTTGTGATCTAGATTGTTCTATGCCAAGTGAAAAAACTTGGTGGTTGAGGTAGGAGTTGATTAATTATGCTTTATATGATTCAAATTAGGAGTAGGTTGAGTTGTTTATTCCAACTTAGTTAAGTGGATTGTAAATGACTAAACTGAATGCTTTGAACTTTTGTAATGGTAATTACAAGCTAGAATTGGAAGTTGATTATTCATCTCCTTGAGTCTGAATTAATTTGGTGATATTCATTTAATTGCTTTGATAGAATGAATTAAATGATCATTGCAAGTATGGAGCTAGTAGTATCTTAGTTCCATCCTCTTGACTCATTATGGAATTCATATCATTAGCAAGCAAGGAAGACTAAAACCTCAACTCAAGGAAATCCCATTTCATTATTATTCTAGTTTATTAAATTTACTTTATTGTTGTTGTTGTTAATTCAATTACATTTGCTTCTTTGTTTTAAAAACCAAAAAATACAAAAAATATTGCTTTAGCTTAGATTACTTCATTAGTTTAAAAATGCAATTTCTCAAAATAATTTCTCACAACTTTAAGGTTTTTATCATTTTACTATTCACGACCTAGGTTGAGCTACTATGCTACATTTTCAGACCTAGTTTTATTTTGTGAACTCACACGACATGGGTTCAACACATTCATAGAAAATACGAAAAGTAAATATGATATGCACCATATCTGCACCAATTAATGAACAATATAAATACATTACCTTTCAAAGAAGAAGTAGCATAAATATATATTGTAGGAGTACAATTATTAGTAAAAGCTTATTTTAGAGAAGGAATAGATTCACCAACAGAATTATTAATCACAGATTGAAGAATAATTAGTAGTGTAGAAGATACTGTATTAGGAATATTAGCAGGAAATTTAATATATCAAAAATTAAAATTTACTTTAAATACAAACTTTGCAATATCAAGAAATGACAAGCATATAGATCAATCAATAATAATATATCATAAGCTAAAAGGGATAAAGTTATTAAGAGGAGCAAAAACCATAAGCATAACAGTAATGATAGGATTAGTATTTACTAATGAACATAAAATATTTAATAAATCAACAAGAATAATTAGTGTAGAGAAGTAATTTATGCCAATATTAAAAGAAATAAAAGTAAACCCTATAAATATAACACTACCAGAACAGTTAAAAATTGAACTAGATAAAACCATAAGTATAATTGAAAATAGAAATAAAAGATTAGTTGCAAATAATAATTTAGGAAATAGATCATTAAGAATAAATACTTTATCAAAACCCTTACAAATAAATATAAATCCAAGAAAGAGTATAGATATAAGAAGTAGTAGCAGTAATAGGTTAGCAGAGATACCTTTATTAGACACTCCTATAAACACTAATTTAGCATAAATAAAACAACAAATAGAAAATATAGATATAACTCAAGAACAAGGAGAAAATAAGATAATAATGGAAATAAAGAAACATGGAATATGGCAAGAAGTAGTGACTCTAATAGATGAAACAAGAGAAAGAAGTACTATTGAAATAGGATACATAGAAAATGATTTTTGTCACACCCTTATCTTATTTCCACCTATTTTAGAGTATTTGTAGAAAATGATACGCAGTTAGGTGGGCAACACAGGAATAGTACAAATACACTAATATTATGTGCATGAATATGGACATTCCCCATAGGGATTCTACTTGATAATTACAATCAATATAGCCTCACACCGCTACGTGAGTGTCTAATCCCGTCCCGGAAAAACTGAGACATCTTCCAGTTTTTGTTCCACCACGTCATTCCCATTATATGGTTCTCTTCATTGCTCTTAGCATAGCTTATGTCTTCACCTGTCTAAATTGTTGGTAGGGGAGGGTGAGATTCGAGAAAATCTCAATAGGAAAATTATACCAATATACATGCAAGATAAGTGCTTAATGCATGACATGCTTGCATTACATAACTCATGTTCACACAATGACATATCTGCATGCTCATTGTTTCAAACAACATACATATGGCCATAGCATAAACAGAAACAGGACTTCAATTATTCATATACGTTTCACATAATCAAGCAAAGCAATAACATGCATCAATACGCCAGCACAAATATCAAATACATACAAGAGAGGTAAGTTCCCTGCCTTAATCACCCTTCCTTGATCCTTGAATAACGTACCTCGATTTGTGTGCCAATCCCTCGGGCTCTCTACTCGGTGCTAAAACATCAAATGTATAGTTTAGAACATTCATAGTGTTTGAGGTTTATATGATTCTATATTGAAAACTGATCAAAATGCCCCCGGGAACCCGACTGTACTTTTCTTGAAATTTTGACTAGGGCTATCCTGACATATTTTCACCCAAGGAATCCATTTCTGAGCTCAAAATTTCCAAATTCAGTAAAATTATGAAAATACCCTTGACAGTCTTGATTTAGGGTTTTATGGGTGTTTTTGTAATTACGCTTTTCCGGCCTTTTCTAAAAAAGTCACCAACTGTAACCCCACCTATTTTTGTCTACTGAATCCAATAGAACCATCTATTTCATGAAAATCTAGTTCCTTCCCCTCAAACAGTGCTAGGCAAAAATTTTGAAAAAAAAATGAAAAAATGCTCTTTTGTGTTTTAACTTCCAAAACTTGTACTTTTCCACTCTAATTCTTTATTAACTCATTTAAACACATCTTAACATGATTCAAAGAAATTTGGGCAGCATAACCCCTTAGGATTAGGACTTTTCAAATTTACAAACTTGACAAAAATCACCAAAACCAACAACAACCATCAACAACACTTCATACTAGTATAGATTTGAGTTTTGTGTAGTTACCTCTTGAGCTTCTTGGATCCTCTCACTCTAGGTGCCTCCTCTCTCTCTCCTTGATCTCAAATTATGTCTTCACCACCATAGATTTCATGAAGAGAAAGGTTTAGAGAAGGTTTTTTATGAAAAAATTGCAAAGAAATGCTTAAGAAATCACCTCTTACCTTAAGCTCCTTCTTCCTTCTCTCTAGATCTTCATTGGCTTCAAGCTCTCTCTCTCTTCTTTCTTTAGCTTAGGACGAAAATGTGAAGGGAAGAAGAAGGGAAAATATGTTTCATAAGATATCTCTAATTGCTCTCATCGCTTGATTTTGAGGTGCTTTCTTGTGTTGACACATGGCAAGTAGTCTTATCTTCTTCTAACTATGTCATTAGGCTTCTAGTTGGATTTGAACTAACTGCTTCCTCTTCTAGTTAGCATAAAGAACCGCCCCCTCTTGCTCTTTTAACCAAATGAGTTTTATTCCAACTAAAACACTATGTACACAACCATGCACTCAAGTTAGTCCAACTTTACTATCAAACAAATTCCACCCTTACACTCAAGATAAATCCTTACCATCATCAATCATGATTGCTATATTCATGTAGCATTATTTTAAAGCAATTGGACATGTGCTCATCTTCATAAATCATAACCTACTCTCCTCTTCATATGATAATGACACTTTGCATCTTTAATTCCACAATTTAGACAATTGCTAACACATTTTATTTTCAATTTTCGGAATAATGCCAATTCTGGCAGATTTTCTACCTTAATTTTGAAAAATCATAACTAAATTTGTAGACATCATTTTGGACAAATTCTAAAGGCTATGAAACCCTTATTGAGTCTAGTTTTAAGGAATTATATGGACTTTAGCTAGTTGGAAGCATATCATTCCTAGATTTCATTTCTTTGACCGTTGCTCTAGAGACTTTTCAGATTTTCTGGGCTAACTTCAAAAATTCATGACTCTCGATCCACTGGTCAAAATGCCTTATAATACCTATCAAATTAAAGCCCTTGATGTATACTTTCATCCTATAAAATTTCATAATTTTTGAACATCATTTGGTCATCCAAAATCTCAAGAAAATCTCATTGCTTCGCAGGAAATTTCAATAGAAACATAATCACATTCTCCAAAAATTCATTATTTCACTTTCTTTAATACCCCAAAGATATAAGAAACATTAGGGAATAAATTTAGGGCTCCTGCTAAACCGAGGCTTGGCAGTCCACATATTTCAGGCTTATTCACTAGCCTCCAATTCTAAAATTTGAGGTATTACATTTCTCCCCCATTCAATAAATTTCGTCCTCAAAATTTGAACGTTTACAAATTGGGAATCACTTCTTATCACTCAACCCATCCCTTTTTCATGGTTAGGCTCACAAACCATGTAGCATAATGATCATATAGCCGAGGGTCACTACCCCCACTCCTCGAGTCACTGCCCATCACATTTCTAAATTCATCTACCAACCTATGGACACACTGGTCCACTAGGTCTTAGGCCCAAGCACATATAGTTATCATACTTCCGCTGCGCCACTCTGATGTTTCATACTATCTAATACGTTATAGGTGGGACTACACTGTCTGCCTATACTTATCTTACTTCCTCAGTTGGATCACACTAGACCTCGATAGTAACCCTTACTTGTTCCATAATTTAGTCAGGTTGGAAACGTTCAGGACCAACCACTATTGCAACCCCTACTTATTCTGTAATTCGGATCAATATACTCGTAGGCACCATGTCCGATGTACCTGTAGGTACTATGTTTGGTATATCTGTAAGCACTATGTTCATTAATTTTGGTAAGTCCACCCCCTGTCGTTAAGCCCAATCAAGGCCCAAGGGATATGGTTCATCAATTTCAGTAAGTCCACCCTCTATCGATAAGCCCAATCCAGACCCAAGGGATATGGTTTATCAGTTTCAGTAAGTCCACCCCCTATCGATAAGCCTAATTCAGGCCCAAGGGATATGGTTCCGGATTCATCAATTTCGGTAAGTCTGCCCACTGTCGGTAAGTTCCATCTAGGCCCAAGAGACATGGTCCAGATTCAACAATTTTGATAAGTCCACCCCCTGTTGGTAAGCCTAATCCTGGCCTAAGGGAAATGGTTCCTTACCATATGGCTAGCCACAACGCCAACACGTCTTATTTCCATAGGATCTCTGCTTACTACCACTATCAACCTGATACCATTTTTTATCATCGCCCCCAGAGGAAACATCCTAATTCTTATATTTCTGGGAAGAATTCCCACTGCCAGAAGCACCCTTAATGTTGTTTTTGGTAGCCAAGCTCAACATACGTTTCTCAATATATCGGCACTCTTTTGTTGCTTCGCTAAACTCAGTAAAATGTTGAGAAATCAATTTTTATTTGAATTTGAGTCTCAGCCAATCAATCATCATATCTACATTCCATTCTTCATTATCATTTAGTTTGTGGTATGACCAGTATCACAACGGTCTGGTTGTTTAATACACAAGAACTCTTTTTCCTTTTCTTTTTGGATAATTTGGGGAAAGTACTTCTCGTTGAACTTCTCCTAGAATAATTACCCTGTGATAGGAATATTTCTTCCCCTCAAGGTGAGATTTATGCCCTTCCACTAGCGATCAGCATCGCCTTTTAACTTGTATAGGGCTAACCAGGCTTTTACCTTGTCTGGACATTACAACATATCGAATATCTTGTCCAAATAAGCCAACCATTCTTCCACCCTCTGAGGATCGAACTTCCGCCTAAATGTAGGCAGCTGTTGTTTACTGAATCTGCTCAGCGAAACTTGAATATCCACCTCAACCTCTAGTGGTATATCCTCTAGTTGGTGTTCCTCCAGTATCTCTTCATCGTTAACTCTCATAAATTCATCCAGATGATCCTGCCTTTGCTGTACTCCCTGAAGGTCAGCCCTTAATTCATTCATCATTTGTTGTTGTTGTTGTTCCAGTATATCCAGTATTCGCTGTTGTACCAGATCTGCCTAAAACTCCTGGTCACTTGTCTCATCCAATGGAATATCCTCTGGCTAGTAGTCAGAATCCCACTCCTCTGGCACATCTCTGGTCTCTCTAACCTCTGTCACTCCTGAGGATGCCGACCTCAGCTCTGGACAATATATGGGCAGCCTCAACACGCTCTTTTGTGCTGTGTACCTCATACGCATACCGCCGTACCTAAAATAATTGATTATTGACCATCGATCAGGAACACGCTGGTTCACCATTGTCTTGCTGTCACTGCTAATCACGATCACAGACTCACTCGAACTGCTCATGATATTCTGGAGCCATGCAAACAAAACTGATACCATCCTGATACCATCTTCAAGTGCACCAGTACCACCGATACTTCCATCTGAGTATTGATATCACCTCTGAGTGCCCTGATACCTCTTGGTCATAGACCTGCTCCCCTGGTGTTCTTGTCCACATAGACTACTGCTCATCAGAAATACTCTTACTAGGGATACTTCCTTGCTCAAACTGCTTAAACAAAGACCGTTCACGGTTCCTGTCACTATGCAAACAAACTATATCAGTATACTACTATGTTGTCAAAACTGCCACTCTATTAGAATCATGTAATACCCTGAATTTTGGGATTGGAGGCCAGAGAATAAGCCTGAAATAAGTGGACTACTAACCCCTAATTTAGTAGATGTCCCAAATCTATTCTCTAATGTTCCTTATATCCATGAGGCATTAAAGAAAATAAAATGGTGAATTTTAGAGAATATAATTATGTTTTCGGTGAAATCGCCTATGAGGCAGTGAGCTTGTCATGTGATTTTGTATGACCAAATGATGAGAAAAAAATTATGGAATTTTACAAGGTGAAAGTAGACATCCTAAGCTTTAATTTGATAGGTCATATGACTCAAATAGAGCTATATGTAAAAAGATATGAATTTTTGAAGTTAGCCCAAAAAAACTGGAAAGTTTTTGGAGCAGCAACCAAAGATAGAGTTTCTGGGAATTTTGTGCTTCCAAATGGCTAAAGTATATATTTTTCCCTGAAACTAGGCTCAATAGGGGCGTGACAAATCACTTAAGCTCCTCCAGAACCTCTTCGAGCTCTGACACCAAAATGTCACAACCTTATCTTATTTTCTCCTATTTCAAAGTATTTGTGGAAAACAATATGCAGTTCGGTGGGCAATATAGGAATAGCATAAATATACTAATATTATGTATACGAATATAGACATTCCCCATTTGGGTTCGTACCTGATAATTACAATTAATATAGCCTTGCACCGCTACGTAGGTGTCTAAACCCGTCCCAGGGAAAATGGAGATGTCTTCCAGTCTTTGTTCAACCATGCCATTCCCCTCATATGGTTCTCTTCGCTGCTCTTCGCATAGCTTCTGTCTTCACCTGTCTAAATTGTTAGTAGAGGAGGGTGAGATTCGAGAAAACCTCAGTAGGAAAACAATACCAATATACATGCAAGATAAGTGCTTAATGCATGACATGCTTGCATTACATAACTCATGTTCACACAATGACATATCTGCGTGCTAAATATTTCAAACAACATACGTATGGCCATAGCATAAATACAAATAGAGCTTCAATTATTCATATACATTTCACATAATCAAGTAAAGCAATAACATGCATCAATATACCAGCACAAAGGATAAAACCCCAAATTATTAAATTATTTGTAGAAGAATATTTCAAAACTGTAACAAGGCACCAAGTCTTTATATGGTGTTATTCGACTTTTGTAGAACTAACACCAGATAAATTTTATATGCCTATAAATTTAATTAGACTAGGAACTACCAAGAAACCACTTGAATATGAGTCAGAAGTAAAAGAAGAGATTGAAGATGATGAATAATTTCAGTTCAGAGTATCAACTATAAGAGCCCAAGATTATCATATCATTTTCCAGGAATTGAACAGAATCAAGATAACTGAAGAGAAACAGCCATAGGTATTCTGCTCCAGTAATTTGACATGTGTATATTCCCTTGGGAACAAGCTCCATAATGGCAAGCAGTTTAATTTATGGTATGATAGAATAAAAATGAATGAAATGGAAAATACAAAAGAAACTGAAAAGAAGATTTGTCAAGTAATTGGGGATTATCCAAATGATGAATACCAACATTTCAAAGAGATAAGAGGAAATGATAGAAATCCAGATATTTCTTTGGATCCAAGCCTCCTGTAAGCGTCGGCACAAGAAGACAAAAATAGTGATCATCAGCACAAGAAGACGAAGCAGAAAGAAAAACGTGTAAGCCAAAGTCAATTCCCTGACAAGATAAAAAGTGGAAGTCTTAGTCATGTAAAAGTTACCTGAGTTAGGGTAACTAGAGTCAGATCTGTAACTAGAGTTGATCTTCTTAGCTCTATAAAAGAGTCATGTAAGTTCCATTTAAGACACAACGAAAAATTTGAATGAAAAGAAATTTTCCTTCAAACTCTCTTAAATATTTCTAAGCTTTTAGAGCAATTTGCAGCTATGGTCAATTGCAACATCACCTTTAATCAATCGATATTGAAGAAGAAAAAGGTATGTAGGCTAAACTCTCTTTGGGGATATGGGGGAAAATTTTATCAAGGACCCATAGGAATGATTCAATAAATGAAACTACTGGCCACTAAGTATAAAAAAGAGTCTGGAGAAATCGAGGAGACTGGAATGTTATGCCTCCTGTAGGAAACGAAGACAGGATGTGTTGATATAACCTGAAGGAGAAAGGTTGAGCACCACATGGAAGATTCTCTATAAATGGTCCCTGTATGAAAAAGGACATGATTCCTTTCATAACCAGGGTTACATTTGGTCAAACTCATTATGTTTTCCTTTATTCACTCCTAGTAAATATTTTGATTTTTGCAAGTGTGTTCGTGTCTTTTAATTTTATTTTATATTCTGTAAAGCAAAATTTATGTACTAGTGCAAATAAGGATATCATATTGTCATATGAAAACAAGAAAGATGGAAACAATATATTACATTTGGCTGCAAAGTTAGCATGACCTGATCGGCTTCAATTGGTCTCAGGAGCAGCTTTCCAAATGAAGCTCGAACTTTTATGGTTTTAGGTACTTGTTAATTCCTTATCAACTACAATAAGTTGCTATAGAAATGGAATTAATTTATGAACAACCTTTTGATATGGCAGGAGGTAAAGAAGATAGTGCAACCATCATTTGTGAATAAGAAAAACTCAAAGGGTGAAACTCCTCGTGACTTATTCACAGAGGACCACGCTCTATTATGAAAAGAAGCAGAGTTATGGATGAACAGAACAACTACCAATTGTATGCTTGTTTCAACACTTATTACTACAGGAGTGCTTGCCGCTGCATTTAGCGTACCAAGTGGTGTCAATGATAGTTCAGGAACTCCCAATTATTTACGGAAAGCGTCGTTTATGGTTTTTTCAATATCAAATACAATTGCATTGATCTCATCTTCAACTTCCATATTAGCCTTCCTATCGATCCTCATATCACGCTATGCAGAGTATGACTTTTACAAGTCTCTACCCTCAAAGCTAATATTTGGGTTGATAACACTCTTCGTTTCCATAACAAGCATGATGGTATCATTTAGCAGTGCTTTCTTCCTGACATGTGACCATAGGCATGGCTTAAAGTGGGTTCCTAGCTTTATCTCTGTGCTTTCATTTTTCCCAATAGCCATTTTTCTAGTTTTGAAATATAGGCTTTTTTATGATATCATATACTTAACATATTATTTAAGCTCTCCATTCAAGCCAACCAAGAATATGTTTTACCACTAGCTAGAAAATATAAAGGCTACTTTAATGCAATTGTATATCTTTGTATTTTGATTCTGTCAATTTGTAATAGATATATTGGCCTTACTTAGATTTGGCAATGTATAATATAATTATGTGTATCAAATTTCTAATCAAATGATTTGATATTCTTAATGACAATAGGATACTTGACACATTGGCTAGCTGCATACAATATTCATTGAAAATCAGCTTAACTAAGGGTGACGAATATTTGAAAGTCGCTTTATATAGAAAATATAAGGCAACTTAGCTACTATGAACTAATTTTGCTCATCCACATGGGTCAATAGTAATAACAATCAACTGAACCAAAAAGCTTTTGAGATTTTAAAACTTTATAATTTACAAAGGTAACAAGGTAAGATAAGGCAGTCAATGCTTTAATGTAATTGATCTTGATTCGATCACCAATTTTAGACATGTATGTCCATTCTTCTCAACAAGCAAGAGATCATGATGGAATATGATATTAATAAGGGATAACTGGAATACACTCTAGATGAGTAGGTAGATTTATTATTAATTTTATGATTATCTTTATTAGGACTTTGATTAAAATTTATGTTATCTCTTAAACAAATTAAATGATTTGGATTAAGTTTAGATTTATTTTCTATTTAGTGAAGTTTCTTTATTTTTTTGGTGAAAAAATTTTAGGAGAGGAATCTGGTTCACCTACAATCCAAGGGCAGGGCGTCTATATAGGTCCACAGGTATAGTAGGCCTAGGATAGGACGAAACGAGTACACATGCCTCAACCACCGGTCCCTCCCCTATTTAAAGTTTTTAGTTCCCCTACCTCCACGACGAACTCCGGGATCAAATCCCCTCCCTTAGTGAGAGAAGTCCAATCCCTTCGCCAGCTGAGCCAGTAGACGAGGGGTTAAGTTTCTTATTTTTATATGTATTCTAACACATCTTATTTTGAACAAATATTGACCTCTCTCTGCTTTCTCCCAGACATCGTATCCGCCCGAATGTACATAGGTTCACCTAACACAAGGACAATTTAGTCTTTACACATTTTTGTTTTAACATATATGGAATATGGGGCCTTCATAATAATTTCACATCTTCAAGGTCTTTTGGAATATAAGATTTCTAAAGGTGGTCATCAGACATAATTTCTCCTATTATATGTTACGTACCTTTCCTCATTTGGGATATAGAAGGCCCAATTACACATTGCTTATTTTTGTTTGATACAATCACAAGATTAGTTTTATCTTTAGTGGTAATATAGAAGTTAGAGGGAGTGATACAAGAAGGAAAAGAGATAATAGATTCTTATGAAGAGTGAGGTAGATATTTATGGATGGATGGGAGGTGGAGCTTAAGAACTGCATTGTACAAGAGATGTTGACAGTAGGGTAAATGTTTATAATTTGAATTTAGGATTAAAGACCAATTTTGCTCTGGAAGTATTCACTGAGGGGCAATTTTGCCCCGTAAGTTTTTTAAAGGACGATTTTATCCCAAAAGTATCAAAAAGAGAATAATGTTTACCAAATTTAAAAGAGTTGGAGTGTCAAGGATTAATTGACTCATTGTTGCAGAGGTGGCTTAGCCATGTAAGATAGCAATACCACATAGTTCTTCACCTGTTATGCCACATCAACATTATCATCACCTTCTTCTTCCCTTCACTCCTTCTCCCTTATTCTCCTTTGGATCTCAAACTCCAGGTCCTTCTTCCATCTTCATTCACTCCTTTCCCTTTCACGTCCATGCCTCCCTTCAAACTTGTCACCGCCTCTTTCTCCCTCACTATAAACTCAGTGCCGCCTCCTTATCCAAGGTTGACTCTTTCTCAACCCCTCCCTTTAAACAGAGGGATTCTTTTGCAACACCACACACCACTACTGATATCAAAGGATTTTTCTGCTAAACCACCCTTGCTTTCCTATAACCTCCAAATCCAATCCATCACCATCTCCAGCAGCCTCATGCTCCTCACCACCATAGCCCACAACCTCACTACCAATGCGCCGCATTCGAGTTTAGGTAAAGGTTGACTTAAAAATTTGACGATTTGGAAAGTTTGAGGGAGAGGTTAAAGATCTAGAAAATCGACCCTAAAAAAGTTCATATTCCAATAAACCCTTTTCTAATTTCTACCTCACCGAAGCAACTTTCTTCTCTTCCCTGGATTTTCTCAAAAGTTGATGATGATAAGCAACTAAAAAATTGTATGTATGTTTTTTGTTCATTTTGGAGTTATTATTGAATGGATTTTGTTGTTTTCTTCCATCTTTTGCTTCGTTGGCATCTTTTCAAGTTCGTTGTAAGTTGTTGATATATGACATTGAGGATTGGTTGTTTTGAAAATTTCTAGTTGGTAGATATTGTTAATCTTCCTATTTGTGATTTTCACATCAAGAAACTATGAGTTGGGTTGTGGGTAGGTTGAATAAGAAAGCTTGAAATGGATAAATAAATGTGTGATTGAAGAAGTTGAATGTTTGTTCATGGATGGGGATCTTCAAACTCGAGTTTCATGATTGTACATGAATGGGGATGATAATATCAAAGGTAGGGAAAGGTTTCTTTGCTTTTTTTTTAAAGATGATCATAATGATGTAGCATATCATGTGGCATCGCTGTCTTATGTGGCTGAGCCACCTCAGCAAAAGTGGGTCAACTAATCATCAACCGTCTAACTCTATTAATTTGGGGCAACATTGCTCACTTTTTTCACTAGTACAAAAAATACGAGTGATGGTTTTTAATTTAGAGAACACTATGGCACTTGGGAAGCGCCATAGCTTTCAGTGCCATTAAAATAAGCTATGACACTTCTTGAATATACGGAAGCACCATAGCTTGAGTATTTCATTTTTTTTAATATAAAGCTACAACGCTTATCCAAAGAAGCAGCATAGAAAGGGATGAAAATTTTTTACTCTACCGGCGCTTCCCAGGGGAAGTGCTATTGGAGGTGATACACCTCCAAAGGCACTTCCCCTAGGAAGTGCCATTAGAGGTTTTTTTTTTTTTAAAATACCATTTAGATGTAAACCTCCAACGGCGATTCCCCTGGGAAGCGCCGTTGGAGGTTTTTTTTTAAACCACCATAGATACGTATTCAATCCACATCAATTTACATTTTTACAAATCCACAGCAACAAAAACCCAGGTTGGAATCACACCAAATTAGAATGAAATAACTAGAATCAAATGGAATTAAATTACAACGTAGCACATAATATAAAACTAATTTTAAGTACCTATGTATGTAGAATGTAGGCAAGAAATAATTTTAATGTACAACTAATTCATAAACAACCAAGATGAATAGGCAAGAAACAACCAATGTATATACCTAAATATTAGCTAATTCCTTAACCACATATTCATATCATTCTTCAATAATTTCATCTATTTGTTAGTCAGTCAATTCGTCACAACGTTGATCTTCATAATACTACATAAAAAGCATGCACGGAGAAAATTAAAATCACTAAAAATTAATTAACTTAGACACTTGTCAATTAAATTTAAAACACAGTAACTGCAAGCTAAGTTAAAAAACTTAATTCTATAGGAATACAAATGTGATTATGAGTAACTACATCTTTCATAAATTTCATAACGTAATAACCGCAATTATTGTTGTTTGGTTGGAATGGGCACTGACAATAATACAATGAAATAGTTAAGTAAATATTTGTAAAACAATTTTTGAATAAAAAAATTGGAGTAATTAAATTCATATATATAAGTACCGGAATCTTTCTCCAGGAATAGCTACTGGTTGGGTCTTTGCGTGTAGAATATGTCAATCCAACATTGCTTCGGTAAGCAGTTAATGTACTAACAAAACAAGCAGTGACTGATTAATTGTGGTAATTCAATAATGACGGCAAATATTTACACATACACCTATGCACTTACTTATTGATTATAATCTTCAAATCGAGCTGGTTGTCTGGATAACATGTCCTTATAGGATCCAAAAAGTAAATCCCGGGGACTCTAGGTAATGCTGGACAGACAACAATCAAAATCCAATGTCCCCTAACATATTTTGAAGATTTTACTTTGACAATCATGTTATAGTAAAAGTGGAAGAATACCAAAAAAACATACATTAAAATACTGTCATAAATAAATAGCATATTAGAGGCTTCTCTTCACATGAAGATGTCCTTAATGTTGTTAGATAGTACTGCCACATCTAATTTATGCTGGCCAAGGATATGTGGGCTGACAAATATGAATCTATACACCTTTTTCGTGTATAGTAACAGATCGTGGTACAAGTGTCTTTATAGAAAAAAAACAATGTCATTAAAACCTAAAAAAATTAATGATGAATAATAGTAATAACAGTGATAGATGACAATAATAAAGTACCTAATCCATACATTGACGGTCGTCGCACTAAGCCAATTACGACTAAGCACTTCCTCCAGCATACTACCATCAAGATGATCATCTATAACTACATGATAGATGTTTATATGAAAATTTATTGACTAACCTCCTCGGCTAATCAAACCTGGTGCCATTGACACCAATTGTTGGTGATATGAGGGCATTTATCTGTTGCTTCGGTTGCTGGTTGAGGGTTCAGACTTATGTTCGGTTGATGAATACTTTGAGTTCTTCCCGCGTTCTTCAATTTGTTTTCCTCTAACACAAGCAGAAACTTAAAAGAATCATGATATTAAATATTGTGGTTTTAGATGAAAGTGTATAGAAAAAGTAAAAGGAATCGTAAATTAACTACCTTTTCATATGGCTCAATCAGAGCATGCACTTGACAATCATGGCAATAAAAGTAAATTATGTTGAAATATATGAATGTATGTAATAAAACATACAAGGCAAAAAATCAAGGCACTCATTATCATCTTTTTCTCTTTTTTGTTTGATTTAAAAACCAAGTCCCCTCTTTATGATCTTATCTCATGTATAAGGTTTCATCTTCATTTTCATCTTCATCTATGTTAATATATTTTGACCACAATATCTCAAAGGAGAAATCATCCTTAGGAATATTCAAATATTCATTATTTTCATGATGATTCTTGTTCGATGGAAGTACAATGGACCAGTTCCTCTTAGAAGGATCTGGAATTAAAAACACTTATTGTGCCTATGAAGCTAAAATGAAAGGATCATCTTTATACCAAATTTTAGAAAGATCCACTTGAACAAACCCTAAATCATCTGTCTGCAATACACTATTGTTGTTAATCCATGTTACGAGTGTAAATGGTCTACTAGAAAGTGTAAGTGCACATTGTCATAAACAAGTAATATAGAAGTGAGTAGAGTATCGTTCCCTCAAGTATTGATCACTAAGTACCAAAATGAGTAATTTTAACTCTATTTAGTCAATCTATTAGTTGGTGACTAAGAGTACGAAATAAAAGATGAGTAAATATGAATGCAAATGATATGAAACAACTATGAGAAAAAGTCCTAGGGTTAGATTTCACTTAACAAATTTTGGATTGAATCACTTATCTATTCTAGCCCAATTTATTCCATATGATTGATAGTCGAGTTTCCCTAAATATAAAAAATTTATAGAATAATTGAAAAATGGGCCAGCTTCTGAATAAATCTATTTCATCACAACAACCCACAATTCGAACACTCAATATTTTTTTCTTTCTCTTTTTTTTCATCTTTTTTTTTTACTTTTACCCTCTTTTCTAAAATAACAACATGCAACTAATAAAATGCGTCTTAGGAGTTAAGAATAACTTCTTACTCTGCCATTTTTTTCATACCCCATGCATCTAATGGTTTTACTAACTAACTAAAAAAAATTTCCTCCTCCCCTAACCTAGGTCAGACATTGTTCCAAATGTCTTCTATCATTTAGAGAAAGATTTTTTTTAAACATAAACACATAATAAAGCAAAACCAAAATGCTAAGAGTTAAACCAAGGGATTAAGGAAAGTTACAACCGAAGAGTGGTATCTGGATCCTCCTTCTGACTGCTATCTGAAGATTTCCCACCTATTTTCTTGACTAGTATATCTGGTTTAGGTTTATAGATTTGCAATTGATCGAGTAACAGATCAGCAGATAGGGCAAAAATTATGGAATGATGAGTCGCTTGGAGTATGAATCCTATTTCCACAGCATGATCAAAAAAACACAATAGATCATCATAAAAACCATTAATATTTAACAATCCTAATGGCTTTTTGTGAAAGTTTAACTTAGCCCAATATGCGATGCTGGAAATCCAATCCAACATTTCCAAACTACCAGGTAGAGTGATGAAAGCTTGAGCATGGTACAACATTCGTCCTATACGTTCAGGTAAGCTTGAAACATGTAACTTTTGTCCTAAGGAAAATGTATGATCTTCCAACTCCTTCACCTTTACACTTAAACCCTTGCTTCTATTCATGGATGCAGAAATGGCAACACTTCCCCTTAGGCCCTAGATGCCTCCCCCGTATTCAAAGTTAATCTATCTAGCAACTAATGCAATTCCAAGTTTGTTTACTGCTATGAAAAACTCTCCATTCTTTCCCGAATAAATTTCACCAAAAATGCAATTAGATGTAAATCTATATTTTTGTGTAATACTCTTTTTCTCTTTCTTTCTCTCGGACCATTTGTGTTTACAAGTAGAAGAATGCATATTTACAAGTGAAGAGTGCATATTTACAAGTAAAAGAGTACATATATATAACACTAAAACAGCGACAACAAAATCATACAAATCACGCATTTTTCAAAAAAGTTTGAAAAACTTCTAACACAAATGACCGGCGTAATTTGTGTGAAGAAAAAAAGGGAAAGAAAGTCAAAAGTTACTGAGAAGATAAGACATATTTGACAAAATTTGCTGAAAAGATAAGATAGATTAGATAAAAGCTCCAGAAAAGATAAGATTATTAGACAAAAGTATGATTATGTACAGTAATTGTGATTTTAGTTCACATCTTCCTTCGGTTTTACGTCTAGTAATGGCTTAAACGCTTTCTATGAATCAAGGATTTGCTTCCCAT
This sequence comes from Inga laurina, assembly GCA_963855925.1. Lineage (NCBI taxonomy): Eukaryota > Viridiplantae > Streptophyta > Magnoliopsida > Fabales > Fabaceae > Inga > Inga laurina. The sequence goes on from OY979708.1 coordinate 61,682,268, forward strand.
CCAGTTTTCTTATAAACTGACAAATAGGGTCTTTTAACGTCATATTCCCAAAACAATAGCACTATTTGTCTCTGTTGAGTATGTCCACTAAATCAAGAAGAAGACAATGAACTTCACCACTCGGATGCGTCTCAAGAGTTTAAATGATATCATCTAGTGACTCCTTACTCAGTCCATCCTTTATAAATTTAATTTATCTTCTCGATTTATAGAAACCATACCTTTACTCCTACAAAGCTAATCACAATTCCACCTTGCATATTTATGGCAGACATTCATTCTTTTAGCTCTTCATTTTTTGGAGTAAGAATTTCTTTCCATTCCTGGCAAAGGTTTAACAAATGATTTATGAATCTCACCTGCTAAACGTACCTTAGCTTTAGTGATCCAGCGTATGTCCACAGGAAAGCCCAAACGCTTAAATATCTTCATCCTTTCAAGTTGACAGTTATAGATCTTCCTGAGCACATCTTTAGGAAGAGTGGGGAACCTGTTCTTAAGCTTTACAAGAGACTCTTCCATGGTAACTTAAAATGAAACTGATGAAAACTAAAATTCTAAACCCAGTGCAGTGCGTTTTGGTGAGTAAGAAAGAAAGTTGAGAGAGTAGGAAAGATGTTTTGGGGTTGCTTCCTAAATAGTCGTCCTTCTTTAACGTCTTTAGCTAGACAAAGATTAAATCAAATTTTTTTCTTTTTTAATTTTTTTTAAAAAAAATTTACTAGATTGAGGACTTATCTATTGGTTTCTCAAACGTGATAACAGATTTCAAAGTGTTGAGTGTACTTTCATTGTATTCTTTAAGCCTTTGCCCATTCACTTTGAATTTTTGATCACCATCTTGAATCTCCAAAGTTCCATATGGCCATACTTGAATCATAGTAAAAGGACCTGACCACCTTGATCTCAGCTTTCCTGGAAAAAGCTTTAACCTTAAATTGTATAAAAGCACTTTTTGTCCCGGTGTGAACTCTCTCCTCAAAATTCTTCTGTCATGCCACATTTTTGTTTTCTCCTTGTATAACTTAGCATTTTCATAAGCTTGTTGTCTGAATTCTTCAAGCTTATTGAGCTAGAGAAGCCTTTTCTAACCAGCTGCCTTTAAGTCAAAATTTAAGGCTTTTACTGCCCATATGCTTTGTGCTCCATTTCTACTGGAAGATAGCATGCTTTTCCGTAGACCAATTGATATGGGAATGTACCAATTGGTGTCTTGAAGGTAGTTCTATAAGCCCAAAGTGCATCTTCTAATTTCTGTGCCCAGTCCTTCTGATTGGAATTCACCGTCTTCTCTAAGATCCACTTCAGTTCTTTGTTTGAGATTTCCACCTGCCCACTAGTTTGTGGATGATATAAAGTTGCAACCTTAAGAGTTACTCCATATTTAGCTAATACTGATTGAAGCTATTGATTACAAAAATGTCTTCCTCTATCACTGATAATAGCTCTAGGCACTCCAAATCTTGTAAAAATATTCTTTCTCAATAACTTCACAACCACTCGGGAATCATTTGTAGGAAAGGTAGCTGCTTCAACCCACTTGGAGACCTAGTCAACAGCTACTAAAATGAACTAGTTGCTAAATAAGGATGGGAAAGGCCCCATAAAATCAATCCCCCATACATCAAAGAGCTCAACCTCTAAGATGTTAGTTCAAGGGGCTTCGTGTCTCCTTAAGATATTTCTTGTTCTTTGACATTTGTCACAAGTTGCCATAATTCTATGAGCGTCCTTGAAGAGTGTAGGCCAGTAAAATCCTGATTGAAGGACTTTAGTTGCTGTTCTATTTTCTCCAAAATGACCACCATATGGGGATGAATGGCACTGATTTAAGATGCTATCCATTTCTTCTTTAGGAACACATCACCTGATAATTTGATCTGGGCATTATTTGTATAAGAATGAATCCTCCCAAAAGTAATGCCTTACATCAACCAGAAGCTTCTTTTGCATTGTAGAAAGTTCATAAGGCATTACTTCAGTGTCAAATAATTCACAAAATCAGCATACCATGGGGTAGGTTGTGACTACATGATGAAAAGTTGCTCATATAGGAAATTCTCCTGGATTGGTAATTCTCTCTTTCGTTCAGGTGGTTCTAAATGAGAAAGATGATCTGTAACAAGATTCTCGATCACCATTTTATCTTTGATCTCCAAGTCAAATTCTTGTAGCAGAAGCACCCATCTGATCATTCTAAGCTTAGTGTCTTTCTTCTCAATCAAGTATTTGATTACTGAGTGATCCGTCCAAACAATGACCTTTGACCCAATCAAGTAAGCTCTGAATTTGTCAAATGCAAACACAACTACTAATAGCTCCTTTCTATTGTTGCATGATTCAGCTATGCATCTGAGAGTGTCTTGCTAGCAAAGTAGATGGCATGAAGGACCTTGTCTTTTCTTTAGCCTAAAATAGCTCCAACTGCATAATCATTTGTATCACACATCATTTTGAATGGAAGGTTCCAATCTGGAGCTATGATGACTAGTGCAGAAGTCAAGGCACTTTTCAAAGTTTAGAAGGCTGATAAGCACTCCTTATTAAACAAAAAGAGAGTATTTTTATCTAAAAGCATGCAAAGTAGCTTTATGATTTTTGAGAAGTCCTTGATGAAACTTCTATAAAAGTCGGCATGTCCTAAAAAACTCTAAATACCCTTGATTGAGGAAGGAGGTGGTAGCTTTTCAATTGTTTCAATCTTAGCTCAGTCCACTTCAATGCCTCGATCAGATACCTTATGAACCAGCACGATTCCTTCTTTCACCATGAGATGGCATTTCTCCCAATTTAGAACTAAATTTTTCTCCACACAACGTTATTGGACTTTTGCCAGATTTGATAGACAATGATCAAATGATTCTCCAAAAACTAAAAAATCATCCATGAATACCTCAATGAACCTCTCCACCATGTCTGAGAAAATCGCCATCATACTCCTTTGAAATGTTGCTGGTGCATTACATAGACCAAATGGCATCTTTTTGAAGGCAAAGGTATCATATAAACATGTAAAAGTTGTTTTCTCTTGATCCTTTGGTGAAATTGTAATTTGATTATAACCTATGTACCCGTCTAGGAAATAATAATAGGCTTTCCCAACTAGTCTGTCAAGCATCTGGTCTATAAATGGTATAGGGAAGTGATCTTTTCTGGTGGCTTTATTGAGCTTTCTGTAGTCTATGCACACTCTCCATCCAGTCATCGTTCATTGTAGAATCAGTTCATTTTTCTCGTTGGGCACTACTGTCATTCTACCTTTCCTTGGAACAACTTGAACTAGACTTACCCATTGACTGTCTGAGATTGGGTAGATTATGCCAGCATCTAGCCACTTTATTACCTCCTTTCTCACCACCTTCATGTTCGGATGCTCGACTGATTGCTTGTAGTTATCCTCCATTAAGATCTTATGTATATAAATTGAAGGACTAATCCCTCTTATATCAGCTATTGACCATCCAAATGCTATTTTATACTCCCTTAGAGTTCTTAATAACTTTTCTTCTTCATCAGGAGTAAGAACTGCTGAGACGATTAGTGGTAGTATTGAATTTCCTCCCAGAAAAGCATACTTCAAGTGGGATGGCAGTATTTTCAACTCCAGTATTGGTGGTTTCTCTGTTGATGCCACTGGATTATTCGGCCTTTCCCCCAAATCTTATGGTTTCTTGATAAAAATTGGGCAATTTGCTTCACGGTACCTAATCTGCTCCCAAACTTTTGGATTAGTAGATTTTGATATATCTACTATCCCCATTGCTAATAGTTGATCCATGTAGATTTCGTTCACCACTTTTTTTGTGCAGCTGGTCAATGTATCAACTCTATAACAGGTGTCACCTTTATCAAGAAAGGTTAAAACCTTGAAAATGTTGACAAATACTTGATTATCTTGAACTCGTAAAGTTAACTTCCTCCGTTGCACATCTATCAACATTCTCCCAATTGCAAGAAATGGCCTCCTAAGAATGATAGGAATTTCTTGGTCTTCTTCCATGTCAAGTATTATGAAATCAACTGGGAATATGAGTTTGTCTACCTTCACCAGAACATCTTTTAAGATACCCCTCAGATATTTTATTGATCAATCAGCCAAAAGTAATGAAACTATAGTCGGCTTCACCTCTCCATGACCGAGTTTGTTGTAGACAGATAGAGGCATGAGGTTTACACTTGTTCAAGGTCACAAAGTGCTCTTTCAAAGTGATATTGACCTATGGTGCAATGTATGTAAAAGCTTCCTGGATCTTTCAGATTTGGTGGTAATTTCTTTTGGAGAATAGCACTGCACTACACAGTAATTGCAACTATTTCAAATTCCTTAAGCTTACGCATATTTAAAAGAATATCCTTGATGAATTTTGCATAACTGGGAATTTGGGCAAGAGCATTTTTAAAAGGAATGTTGATATGTAGCTTTTTGAAAACCTCCTGAAACTAGCCAAACTACTTGTCTAACTTTGCTTTCACGAGTCTCTGAGGATATGGAACTGGTGGTACATATGGAGGAGGATTATCTGGAAAGCTATTCTTCCTGGTATTACATCATCATCCTTATGTTCCTCTCTACTTTCTTTCTTTTTTCCGTCATCCTTCTTCTTAACTATAGGATCTTTCAATTCTTTACCACTTCTTAGTGCAACAGCCTTCACATGATCTCTTGGGTTTCTTTCATTGTCACTTGGTAGAGTTTCTAGTTGCCTAGAATTCAGCATATTTGCAATTTGGCCCATCTAGATCTCCAAGTTCTTTATTGAGGCATCTTGGCTTTTAAGTGTTGCATCAATCCTAGATATGAATTGAGCTAGTGCATCTTCTACATTTACTTTCTGTTGTGGTAGATTTGGTTGTTAAAGAGCTTGTTGCAGGTAGTTCCCTTACAGCTTGAATTCATTTTGATTATTCCTCCAACTAAAGTTTGGATGATTTCGCCAACTTGGATTGTAAGTGTTTGAGAATAGGCCATTCCTTTGATTTTTGATGAAATGAGCTTGCTTTGGCATGAATAAGTATCCTTCTTGACATTGCATGCTCACATAAGGTTCTTTACATTAATCACAAGCTTCAGTAGAAGTGTTGATTACATTTGCTTAGGTTGTCAAAGATCCTACTTGCTTGGATATAGATGCAACTTGAGAAGACAATGTTGTAAGGACATCTAGCTCGTAAACTCCAAGTGCTTTCTTTGAATTGCTACATTCAGAAGGCTATTGATATGCATTAGCTGCCATCTCCTCAAGTAGATTGTAAGCATCATCTATATTTTTTCTCACTAAAGATCCTCCAGCTATAGTATCTACAAGAATTCTGGAGATGTGCATCATCCTACTATAGAAAAATTGCAGTTGCCACCAATTCGATAACCCATGATGAGGACATCTCCTTCGCAACTCCTTGTATCTTTCCCATGCTTCATAAAGGCTTTCTTGTTCATGCTGGGTAAATAAGGCAATTTCATTCCTCAATTTAACAGTTTTTGGTGAAGGAAAGTATTTCTCCAAAAATTTCTGCACCATAAGATCCCATGTAATTATGTTTCCCACTAGTAGTAATTGTAACCAGCTCTTAGCATTATCCCTGAGTGAGAAAGGGAAAAGTCTAAGTCTAATGGCATCATTAGTTACACCATTATGCTTGAATGTGTCCCAGATTTCTAGGAAGTTGGCTATATGTGCATTAGGATTTTCTATTGGTAAACCATCGAACTGATTTGCTTGTATCATCTGGATAACTACATGCTTGATTTCAAAGTTGTTAGCACTATTAGTGGTCTTTTGATTCCAGGATTTGTCCCCATGACTATTGGTGTTGCATAGTCATGGAGTGGTTTGGTATCTGTTGTTTCTCCCTCTGGATTTTCCATCGGATTGCTTAGGATTAAAGTAGACTGCTTTTAAACTTTTTTATTTCTTCAACAAGTTCTTTCAATCTTAGAATCAAGAGGTTGTAGTTCAGTCTCCTTCGATCGGCTATACACTGATCAAAAGCCTGAAAAGAAACATAAAACACCAAAAAGAAAAACAATAATATAAAGACCAAATTAGTATTAAAATTACTTGGTATTGATATTAATGATAACAATCTCTAGCAACGGCGCCAAAAACTTGTTACGAGTGTAAATGGTCTATTAGAAAGTGTAATTGTACACTATCGTAAACAAGTAATATAAAAGTACGTAGAGTATCGTTCCCTCGAGGATTGATCAATAAGTACCAAAATGAGTAATTTTAACTCTATTTAGGCAATTGATTAGTTGGTGATTGAGAGTACGAAATAAAAGATGAGTAAATATGAATGTAAATGATATGAAACAATTATAAGAAAAAGTCCTAGGGGTTATATTTCACTTAACAAATTCGGATTGAATCACTTATCTATTCTAGCCCAATTTATTCCACATCATTGATAGTCGAGTTTCCCTAATTTAATTACTACCCTCTTCTAAGGTCAAGAAATTCTATAATTAATTGCTAATCCAACATATTCCTATTTGAATTTAAGCATTTAATTATGCATTAAGATTCTTGAAACTCATTAAGACTACACAACTCATATGAATATATTCCTATTTCATATGCAAGTCATGGTTTTAATTATAGGATCTATACACATGTATCTCCTTCTGGTCTCAAAATGCATATTGAAATCATTCAAAAGATGGTCAGTCAATCAAAAGCATTAAAAATAATAATTAAAACTCAATCATGAAGGAGAAATTCAAACTAGATTTAATAAGTCAAAATTCAATTTGTCATTAGTAAGCAACGTCATCACAATAGGAAAATGGAAATTTAGCTCATGATGAAATTAAAAAAAATAAAATAAATTGCAAACTACATAAACATTGCATTAAACTTAATTATTCAATAAAAGTACAATCACAAGAGGCATGAAAATAGAAAAATATAATCTTCCATGTAGGAGGTAAAACCTTCCATGTATAAGGCATGCAAGAAACAAATACAATGCATGAAATTAAGTCTCAAATGATGGTATGTAAGTAGAGGAGAGAGGAGAGTAATGAAATGGTGTGTAAGTGGAGAAAAGAGGAGAGTAATGGATATGAAATGGTTTAAGTAGAAAAGAGATGAGAGTAATGGATATGAAATGGTTTAAGTAGAAAAGAGATGAGAGTAATGGATATGAAATGGTTGTAAGTGGAGAAGAGATAAGAGTAATGGATATGAAATGGTTGTAAGCGGAGAAGAGGGTGGCTATATATAGGAAAGAATGGAGTAGGGTAGATGAAGTGGTAGATGAAATATGGTAGATAAAGTAGTAGATAGAATGTGGTAGATGAAGTAGTAGATGAAAAGAAAGATAAAGTGATAGATGAAAAAGAAGATAAAGTGATAGATAGAATGTGGTAGATAAAGTAGTAGGTGAAAAGGAAGATGAAGTGGTGATGGAATGGTTAGTGGAATGGGAGATGATTCCCACTCTCAATTTCCAAGCAAAATTCAAAACCCTTGGAGATAGAACTGGATTTTGATCTCAACATAAAAGTTGTAGAGCTCTTTCTTAACTTTTTATCCATATAAAGAACGTCCTAATATGACATCTAGAGCTCAGATATTGCCTGAAAACCAAAAGAGGGTCTTAATCTAGTATTTTTCAAGAAATTATAATTTATGCCAAAATCATTATTTATTTACTAATTACACATAAATTTATCAAATTGAGCTGAAATATCATCCATAAAATCATCATATAAGAGAAAATAAATATACAAATATTCTACCTATCAATCACTTACATTTGAATATAGGGACCCTCAACATAGGGTAATCTAACTCCCATATTTGTTCAATTACACCAAAGTATGACATTGTTGCGTAGATAGGGTGTACACGTCTTTGGCTCTAGATCTCTGCCACGAATTAGCTACAAGTGTTACCCCACTATTCTACATCATGCTCCTTGTATCATGTTCTTGTATGTAGAATGTGTAACCGTTGATTGCATAACCATTATAAGACAATACATTTAAGCTTGGTCTAATTGATAGCCATCTTAAGTTTTCAGAAACTAAATCAGGATTCCACTCCACCTCATCATTAATGCGCCTTTTTAACCAAGTTGAAAAATGTTGGTTGTGCTCTTTTGTTATCAAATTTTCATTCCTCTCACCATGTACTAACCTTATGTTGTTCAACATACGGTTCAACCTCCTCAATGTTATGTAGCACGTACAAGTGAGCTTGCTCCCATTCAGTCACTAATATCTTAATTACATCATTCCTACTTGTTCATTTCCCTGATCTTTACCTATTATGATGAGACTTCGAAATCCCTACAGGGTCAACATTTGATAAAAAAATAAGCACAAAAGTCACTTGCTTATTCAACCATATAACACTCAGCTTACACCCCTCTGGTCGATATCTATTTTTCACATATCCTTTTAAAATTTTCATAAATCGCTCATTCAGGTATATCCATCTCAGGTACACTGGATCGGACAATTGAACCTCTTTCACTAAGTGTATGGTTAGATAGACCGTAATGAAAAAAAATAAAGGCAGAAAATACATTTCAAGTTCACATAGAGTACGAACAATCAGTCTTTGTAAATCTTGTAACTTTGTTGAATCAACCACTTTACTGCAAATCAACTTGAAGAACAAGCACGGTTTAGTTATGGAATTCCTTATTTTTTTAGGTAAGATTGACCGTATACCAACCGATAGAAAATTCTGCATAAGCACATGACAATCATGAGATTTAAGATTCTTTAGCATCAATTTTTTCACTAATACAAGATTCTTTATATTTAAAGAATAGCCCTCTAGAACTTTGATTCCTTTGAGAAACTCACAAAATAACTTCTTCTCTTTCCTCAACAGAATGTAAGCCGCTAGAAGAAGATAAATTCGGTGCCCTTGCTCAACCAGAGCTAACTCTTCTCTGATTCCCAGGTTAACCAAATCCAACCTAGCATTCACACTGTCCTTGCTTTTCCATTGCATATTGAGTAGAGTGCCAATTAGACTATCACAAACATTTTTTTCTATGTGCATCACATCAAAATGTTGGATCCCATATGTTTGTTTGAGCGATGAGATTTAAGCTGAAAAAAGTCATAAGTTGGAAAAAAGTCATAAGTCTCACAATGAAGCTTATTGGAGCTTATGTGCCTGTGTGTGTATAAAAAAATATTGATAGGAGTATTTTCATATTTTTGGGGATCAATGAGGTACTCAAAATCACTTGTAATCGCAAAGCTTTTTTTATGAAAAATGTTCTAAATAATTTTCTCTTTCTTTAGATAGTAATCTTCTACTAATTAGAGAATACTTTGGGATAAGAGTTTAGGCAAATTTTGAGTTTTGTTAATATATGACTGTAGAAATGTAGAAAATAAATAATAATTAATTTTAATCAGTTTAGATTTATTATTTAGTTATTTTATGATTTTATAATCAATTTTTTTATAAACATGTCATAAATTAATTTCTATATAGTGTGTTTACCCATTAAATTTAGTTTAAATAATTTATTTGGATTATTGGAGGTATTATTGAGGTTTTAATCGATTTATTTTGTTAGATTTTGAGTTATGTGAAAATATGAGTTAGGATTTAATATTTAAAGAGTTTGATATAATTTATAAAATTTAAGCTTGAGGTGCACAATAGAAAAGATTTTTGAAGTGTACCAATTTAAATTAGAGTTTGATATAATTTTATTTAAAATTGTATCATTGCCAAATTTTCAAATTTAATTTTTGAGAAAATTGTGAAAAAATTCCTTCGTGTGTAGATATCTTCCCAGGTCTCATTTGGCAATTAAGTTGCCAATGAATTCTTTTTCCACAATTAGTCCTTCATTTTTTCATTTTTCATTATTTTTTCAATTTTTTTTCTCTTAATTAATACAAAAGTCACTTATACAAAAGTTAAACCAAACATCATTCACTTTTACATAAGTTACTTTAAGTTACTTATCCAATCGTTAATCCAAACACTCATCATTTTACCCAATCTAACTTTTTTCCAATCTTAAGATTCTATAAATTTAAGTAAAAATAAGTTACTTATCCAATCATCAAAACAAACACACCCATTATCTATATCATCCCAGGCCAAGATGATATTTTTCAGTATACCCTGGCCCCGCAAAAACATTTATGCATTATTGTACGGAAGACACTACAATTCCACGAGTACTTTGAAAAGTAAATGGCTATAGATTCATGAATCAAGGGCTATCATGCATCCACGCACAACTCTCTTTCGTACCGTCAGAAGTTCGAGCATAATGAAATCGTTTATTGCTCTTCCATTTTTAAATATGAAATCGTTTAGGAGTCGGAGCCTTCCTTCTGATAGGTTCTCCGCCAGCGTCATCACCAGATCTGCTCGTCGTTCATCCACTTTTAGACAAAAGTGGAGATTGGAGATCAATAGGACAAAGGTTAGGCAAGGTAGTGAGAATGATGATCTAAAATGACGAAATGACAATGAGTGATTTAAAAAAGATAGCTTTTTAAAATTCAAAATTGAAATTTGAATTTTGAAATTCGATAAATGGGAGCAGACTTGGCGGGATATTGAAAATAGGGGAGGGAAATTTGAGCGCCCATCTGTTGGTAACAATGTTTGGCGGTAGAGGAGGGAATAAATTATTAGACAAAATTCGTCAACCATCTATCTGTTGTGAACAGTGTTTCGTTATGATTTTTACCGTCCATTTCCTTATGAACAGTGTTTGGTGGAAGAGTATTATATTATATATTGATACAAAAGAAGGTTGTAAGGCACTTGGTGGTTTTAATTAGCAAGATGAGTTCAACTTCAAATGGACCTAAGGTTATGAGAGACAGTCTTGATTATGGTTCACAGAGTTCTTCGCGGAGTTCAACTTCAAATGGACCTAAGGTTATGAGAGACAGTCTTAATTATGGTTCAACATATAGTTCACAGAGTTCTTCGCGGAGTTCAACTTCAAATGGACCTAAGATTATCAGAGATAGTATTGGTTATGGTTCAACATATAGTTCACAGAGTTCAACTTCAAATGGACCTAAGGTTATTGGAGATAGCATTGGTCATGGTTCTTGAAAATGAATATTACAGGTAATCAAAATAAGTTGTCTTTATCTCTTTTTTTTAATTGGGATTAATATCATTTTAATCTTTATAGTTTGATTAAATATAGGCTTTAGTCCAAGTATAGTTTTAAATAATTAATTTTGGTCTCTTTATATATAGTTTCATGAAAATGTAGTTTTAGTTTAACAACTCGTCCTTATGTTTTGGTTTAGATTTTTAAACTTAGATGAAGTCCTTGTGAAATTATAACCAATGATTTGACATTTTCTGAAAAAATTCATATACTTTTTCATGAAATCTGTGTGTGCTGTTCATTACAGCAGAGAGCTATAAATAAGGTTTAAGCTTGAAGGCAAAAACCCAAATAGAAGATTGTAGATCCCAAATCATATAAATAGAGTTGTTTGTAGCTATTGGGGGTTTAGTTGAACATTGATAATATTAAATTTTATATAAGCAACGCATGTGAACAGGCTGTAGAAATAATATAATAGCGAATTAAGGTTGTCTCACATAAATTCAAGGTAATTGATAATTAGAGATTAAAATTTTAATTTTCATTCAAGTTGAGCAAATCAAAGGAGAAAATGAAATTGATAAGCAATTTAAATGAAAGCAAAAATACTAAATTTAATGTTTTTAGGAATTCAAATGAAGAAAAATAACCTAGTGGTTAATCCCTTCTTTAAGCTTTAGAATATATAATTACTTAATTAAAAGCACTTAACCTTAATTTGTTACTTTAGAGTTTAAATAGATATAAGTATCCTTCAATTACTTATACACCTCTCTCAAATTAAAACTGTTATTCTTAACTAATTTATTCAAAAGACAATAGATGTTCAAATTCACTCTAATATGATTATATGGGTCTAATAGATATATTCATATCCTATAAGCAAATTACAATAAATTCTAATCTCACGTTACTTAATCATATGATCTAAGTAAGATATCTCATTCAAGACTAATTTAAATTCTCCAAATTCATACTTAATAATAATCAAACACTAAGTACATAAAATAATACAAAATTAAGTAAACAAAAATTAACATTAACCATAATTTAATAGTTCATATTTAAATCCTCAAATTAATTTATAACTACTCTATATTCAAGATGACCTAGCCACACATAGCTTTAACCAGAGAGCCAACGCAGCAACAAAAATGAAATCAAATCTCAGACCATATTAGAATTTCAACGAGAGAAAAACAGAGAGCATAATAAAACAGAGCAATGAAATTAACACATGAGAGCTTCCTCTGCCTCAGACTGTATCAACAGCGCCGCCACTCTCGGCCTCAAATAATCTCTCGTTCTCCTTCCTTGCCCTTCTCACCACTCCTTCACTTAGCTCTCCAAAACCCAGCTCTCGATCTCTGGCTCTCTCGATGAAGAAGACGGTACAGATGATAGAGACGGCGAACCGGAGTTCCTTCCGTCCTCACTATGGTCGCCGTCAATGGAGAAGAGAAGGAACAGAGTTTCTCTCTCTAGCTCACTGGTTCCAGCTCTAGGAAGGTGATGGTAGTTGTCAACTTTTTCGGCTGGCCCCTGAAGGCGCCTATCTCTCCTCTAACCCGTGGCCCCCCTTTTTGAATCAGCCGCCTCTACCTTTTCTTATAGTTGTCTCCTAGCTTCTAGATTTAGGTCTCCTTTTACCCATTATTTGCCAAAACGATGCCGTATTCTGAATTGAAAAGTAAATGAAGTGAAAATATAATAATACTAATAAAAACTAAACTGATTGATTTTTTTTCCTATAAGAAAACTTCTAATTATTATTATTATTATGATGGTTTCTTCTCTAATCTTGAAAACTTCTATTTTAATTTGAAATCCCAAAAAATGATGCACCAATTTGATTTAATCTTTTAATAATATAATATTATAGAAATCCCTTAAAATTGTATAAATAACTCTTTAGTTATTTTCAAAATATCTTTTAAATATATAAAATATAGAGAATTATCACACATGGATTCTATTGGCAAAAAAAAAAAATCACACATGGATTCTGATGGACAGGGTTCTTCATACGGAGGTAGAGCCGGGAATTCGGGCCGGCTCGTTTAGGCCCGAGCCCGTCAAGGGCCAGGCCTATGATTTAGAGGCTGAAAATGAAAGCGGGCCTAAAAGGGCCGGCCCTGTAGGGCCGCAAGCCCTGTATGGCCAGCCCTGAAGCCCTGCGGTCCGGCCCTTTTAGGCCCGTTTAATATTTTTTTAAAATAAATTAATAAATATTATATCATTATATCAAATTATCAATATGAGAGACACCTAAGTTCCTAATAGAGTATTAATAACATGCAAACACTTATTAATTGGTTTGATTTATTTTATTTTCTACAATGTTTTATTCATTTAAACTTAAAAAAAAAGGCTAATTTGGACATTAGATGATTATTTTAACTAAAAATTTATGAGTTTTAAAAATAATGTATACCAATTTTTAAACAAAATAATAAATAAATTGTAAAACTTTTAAAAAAAATTTTGAATTAAAATGAGTTTAAGCCCGTTTAGGCCCGAGCCCATGAAGGGTCAGCCCTGTAAGGCCGCGGGCTTCAAAAATATGATACTTTTTAGGAAACGGGCCGGCCCGTTTAGGTCCGAGCCCGTGAAGAGCCGGCCCGTTTTCCCAGCTCTATACGGAGGAGGTAATACCGTTGGAACAAGCATTGGTTATGGTCGAACTAAACCATCCGAAAAGCAAGGGAATCATTGAAGTTATTAATCCTGGTAAATGAAATTCTTTGTTTTTTGTTTTTATTTTTACAGTTTTGGTTTACATATAAGCTGTGTATGACTGTATGTTCTGCTTAATTAATATAGGGAGAATTACACTAAGATCCCAAGAAAAAAAAGAAATGAAAAAATGGTTCCAATAGATTACAAAATGAAAAAATGGTCCCATTAAGTTGTTAATCCAAGCTCCTGAAGTTGTTAACGAGTTGTCAATATAGGCTCCTGAAATTGTTAATGGGACTATTTTTTCATTTTGCAATCTATAGAGACTATTTCTTCATTTTTTTTTTCCTTAGGACCTCATTATAATTCTCCCATTAATATATCTGATATCTCTGTATGTATTAATTCTTCACTTTAATTTATATGCAGGTTCATGTAGAGGCGGGACCTTGAATGCTAGAATTGGAAGCAGGTCGCACATCTGATTATTTTGCCTTAGCTTGTTTTTTTTTTTTTTTGGCTAAAGTATACACTTTATTTTTTTTTTATGTTCGGATCAAATTTTATTTTAATCATTTAAGTTTAAAAAGTACATTTTTAATCCTTTAAACTTAACATTGTTAGTTTCACTTAATAGAAAATAATGACTCATAAAATTAAAGTGATGACTATACAATTAAATGCTGATAAATCAATTCAACTAGTGTGACAAATACCTAAAAAGAAAAAAAAAATCAACTTCTAAAATTAAAAGGGGAAAATCTCAACAAAACTAGGGAGAAATAAAGGGGGCAATATGTTCTCATTTATTTGTTGACTTTCCTTAAATAAGATTGCTTATAGCACTACAAAAAAAATCAAATTATTGACGAAATTACGCACGGAATTTCAGTTTTCCGACGGAATTCTGTCAGAAACGAAATTATCGACGGAATACGTTTCGTCTCTAAAAAGTACATGGCAAATTGATTTGTCGACAGAATTTTTATTTCCGACGTATTACCCATGGAAAAATTCCGTTGGTAATTACCAACAGATTTCCGTCGATAATCCCTGGCAACAGCGCCAAAAGCTTGATGCTACTAAATTTTAAATAAGCACTGCAAGTGCACGGGCCGTATAATAGTATAATAGCAAATTAAGGTCGTCCCAAAGAGATTCAAGGTAATAGATAATTATGCATTAAATTTCCCATTTTTATTTAAGTTGAGCAAATCTAAGAAGGAAATGGAATTTGAAAATCAATTTAAACAAAAGAAAATGTATTAAATATAATGTTTATAAAATTCCAATTAATAAAAACAACCTAGAGCGTTTAATCCCTTCTTTAAGTTTTGAGCATGTAATTACCCAATTAAAAGCACTTAATATTAAATTGTTAATCTAGAGTTTAAATGGATATATGTATCTTCCAATTATTTATACCCCTCTCTCAAGTTAAAATGTTTATTCCTAACTAATTTACTCAAGAGGAAATAATTGTACAATTTCACAAGGATATGATTATATGGGTCCAATAGGTATATTCCTATCCTATTGGCAAATTAGAATAAATTCTAATCCCAAATTACTTAATATTGTGATCCAATTAAGATCCCTCTCCCAAGGCTAATCTAAATTCCCCAAATTCATATTTAGTAGTGTTCAAGCATAAAGCAGACAAAACAATATAATATTAGTAAACAAAAATTAACACTAAACATAATTAATTAGTTCATACATGCTCAAATCCTCATATTAGTTCATAGCTCTAAGTTAAAAAAAAAAAAATCTAGCCAGCCACACATGACTTTAATCCAGGTCCAGACAACAATTGCAATTTCAGAATTCATAACCATAAGGAAAAGAAAAAGGGAAAGAAATCACAGCACTACAATATTCTTCATTCTGTTTTTTGTCACAGCTACTGCCTCTGCCATATCTTTGCTTTCTCTTTTTCTCCTCCCAATTGCTGTCTCTGGATTTCTCCGAGCTCACTCTGGTTCCTCTGTTTCAGCTCTCCTCTTCACTCAGCACGCGATTATGATGATCGCCTCCGCCAATCCTCTGTTCTGATTGAAGTCGGCTGCTTAAAGAAAGAGATGAAGCTTCTCCTATCCACAGTCGCATCTTTCTCTTTTTCTTTTAGCTCATTGCCTCCTTTGTTCAAGCTTAAGTAGGAGGAGGAGCCGTAGCTAATTTAATATTATTTTTTTAAAAAAAAAAATCCATGTGACTGTTTTAGATAGGGCTTATATGTCCCTCTAACCTTGCGCCATATGTCTTTATGAGATAGTTATGTGATAAAGGTTCCACGTATTTGTGTGAGATAATTGTTACGTTATGTGACAAAGGTGGGATACGAACCTTAGACCTCTGGTGTGTGTTATGATGCCTTTGCCAGTTGAGCTGATTTGATCTTGTATTATTTTTTCACATAATAATATATATAATGTAATAATTTAAAAACAAATATAATATTAAGATACATATATATAATATTAAATATATAATTATATATTTTGTTTTTTATAGTATAAAATTTAAAATTTTTTTATTTTTTATTTCTTTTTTTTTTTGCCATCTTTAATTTCTTATTTCATTTAAAAACATATATATTTATATATAATCATATATTTCATTTTTTGTAATATAAAATTTAAAATTTTTAATTTCTTATTTCATTTAAATATTTAATATTAATATAAATATATATGATATTACATATATATATATATATTTATTTATATATAATTATATATTCCATTTTTTATATTATAAAATTCCAAAATTTTAATTTCTTATTTCATTTATAATTTTTATTAATAATATTATATATATTTAATATATTATATTAAATATTAATTTTATGATATTTGAATATTTTTATTTTTTATAGATTCTTTTTATTTTTATTATTTTATATAAATTATCAAAATATAATAAAAACATTATTAATTTTACCTACGTATTACCCACGGAATTCCGTCAGTAATTTCAGTTTTGAAATTACCCACGAAATTCCGTTGGTAATTACCGACAAAAAAAATTCCGTGGGTAATTTATTGGTACTTACCGACCGACTTTTTTCCGTTGATAATTACGGACAAAATTTTTTTCTGTCGGTAATCCGTAAATTACCGACGAAAATACTTCCGTGGGTAATTCTATCAGTAATAACATGTTTTTTTGTAGTGTAATACCACTTGAAAGAAAGAAGCCTATATTTTAGTAATAATACATACACACACACACTAACATATATATGTTGACTTTCGCTTCTTGATATTTTTCCTTTCATTTTATTTTCACACCTTAATTCAATTTAATTTTGATTTTGTTTCCAAATTTGATTAAAATTTTACTTATCTCCCTTCATTTTATTTTTATCTAATTTACTCTAGCCTGGCTAATATTTTCCTTCCACCCCAATGGTGACCCACATAGAATTTTTTTTTGGAACATTTTGATTTATGGAGTTAAGCAAAAATATAATCATTTTTTTAAAAAATTAAGAGTACAAAAATAAAATTTAAGATAAAGTTATTAGATGATAAATTAGAACAAAACGAAATGAAGGGATGAAAAATGAAACATTAAATAACATTATGAAGGGAACATAAATATACTTTACCACAAAAAATTGAAATTATGTACTCCCTTAGGTCCTAAATATAAGATAGAGTTGACTTTTTTGGAGAGATTAAGGAAACTAAATAAGTTACTTAATCATATCATATGTTGTGTATCCTTATATTATATATCAATTTATTAGTTAAACTAATTAGTTTAGAGAAACAAATACAAATATAAATACTCTAAAGTAATTTAATCAACTTCCTTAATTTTTCCAGAAAAGTCAACTTTGTCTTATATTTAGGATCAGAGAAAGTAACATCCAACACTTTGATATTATTTTCTAGTTAACTCCAACAATATAATTTTATTTATAGTGCATTTAGCATCCAAAATTATAAATAAAGTTAGTGTGATGTAATTGTAAAATAGCATTAAGAGGTGTTAGATGCATAATAAAGAAGTCTAGGGTGTTACTGAGAATAATATCAGGGCATTAGATGGTACTTTACCCTAATTAACTTTCATTGGTTCGTTGATTACCTAGAAGCAACAGAAATAGTAGGCTCATAGAGAAAGAGAAACTATAGATGAGCGGATACTTCTTTCTTTTGGGCCTTAAGACATTTGGCTGGCCCAATTATTATAGTACCCTTATTCTACCCATCAAAATGAATGAGCCAAACCAATAGGGTTGGATTTAGTAAAAGGGGTTAGTCCCTTACAATATGGTGAACCAAAATTCAAATTTCTACTCAGATAATATGATTACCTCCTGTAATATCCTAAATTGTAATTAAGGGCTAATAACTTCAAAGTGATCTAATTAATGTTAATTAAGCACTTTTGAAGTATATGATGTGAATTGTGACGTAAAATCTTCTTGGTGATGGTTTAGTAAGCATAGTGATAATTAGGGGCAAAATGGTAAATCACCGACCGATTGATCAGTTACCGAAGAGGAAACTCATTGGTAATTGATATCAATGGTTAGGATTGAATGACAAAGGGGTGGAATTGGGTGTGAATACACATATGTGGACTCATGGTAGGGAGAATGAGATTTTGACAAGTGGCAAAAGATGGACCTTTGGATTAAGTCAAATGTTCAAAGTTCAATTTTCTCTTCCCTCTCTCCCTTCAAGTCACTGAAGAAGCATGGGAAAAGGGAAAAATCTATCATCATCATCATCATCTCATCTCTCTCTCCTTATTCTCTATTTCCGGCGAGCTTGGGCAAGAAAGAGAAATGAAGGGTTTGAATTCTAGGTAAGTATTTGGCTTCAAATGCTTATCTTATATTCACTAAAGTTGTTCATGGTGTTGAGGGCTTCCTTGCCATGGTTTCATAATTTTGATTGGTGGTAGTTGGAAGCTCAAGAAAATTTGAAAGTTGAAGAATCAAGGATTTGATTTCAACAAATTGAGAAGGTAAGCATTTGATGCATTTTGGTGTCTTTGTTATGATTTTTGGTTAAGTTTTTTGAACTCTAGAATTCGCCTTGAATATAGTGTTAATTTAGAATGTAAGAATTTGATAGAATGTTATGGTTGAGTTGGTAGCTTTTGGTATCTTTGAGTCATTGGGATTAGGTTGGAGTTGAGAAGTAGAAGTTTTGATGGTTAAGTGTTTTGAGTTTAATATAGAGAACCAAGAGCAAATTTTTTGTTAGGAGGAGAATTTGAGTGTTTAGTGTTTACTAATAGGTTCCTTATGAAATTTTGTGTGGGAATGAGCTTTGGTATCTGTTTTGGAACCATTGGAACCAGTTTTGGAAAATCTGAAAAACTATATCAGTTGCTGCGATCTGGCTTCTGATAAGCCTCACTCGAGTGAGGTAGGGTCTCACTCGAGTGCAGTATGATATTTCCCTTGTTTTAGGTTAAGTCTTCAGGCAATGAGCGTGAGTGTTGTACGATATCACTCGAGTGTATAGGGTGTCACTCGAGTGCATGTGCATGTAGCACTATGGGCGTGCGTCTCAGGTTCTCACTCGCAGGCTAATTGTTAAGAGTGTGCTTGGGCACTCGCGAGTGTTGAGAAGTCACTCGAGTGCTAGGGCTAGTACTCGAGTGCACTTGTCGCCTTGGAGCCCTAGTTGCTCTCGGGTCGTTACTTCCTGCACCTCACTCGATGGGACTCGGGTGACTATATGTGTCATCACTCGAGTGTCCGGGTGAGTGCTCGAGTGTACTGGCCACTCCAGGAGGTGTTGGTGCTCTCGGGTACACACTTTCTATGTCTCTCTTATTGGGACTCGAGTGCAAATGGGGTCATCACTAGAGTGAGGCCTTCTTCACTCGAGTGATTCAGTCAAAAATCAGTGTTTTCTTCTAAGAAAGGAGAATCTTTTGGGTAGTTCTCCCAACCCTTTAGGCATATGTTTAGGCCCATAATAGTCACCTAAAGAGTTTAAATGATAACCAACTTAAAGGTACTACGGAATTAAGAACTTGAAAAAGTGATTGACGGGATGTCCTTGATTTGGTTGATAGGATTTGATATTTGCCAACCTCGTGAGCCTACCGTGCCAAAGGACGTCAGGAAAGGACAAGGTAGTGAGTCTTTCTCTTATTCTGTGTGTGAAACATTGTATGTATGTTTGTCATGCATTAAGAATAATTTGTGATATATTGTGATGCTTTGAGATCACAGCGAAAGCTTACGCATAGTGATACTTTGTACATACTAAAGATTGTAATGAAAGCTGACGCATAGAGTTTATAGCCATGAGTGTTGTCGTACGTGGTGTGAGCCATGATACATTGTGATGCTGCTAACATGACCTTATATGCTATGTGTTTATACACTGTGTGAGTGATTTGTTACTACTGGGATTCACTTGAATCTCATTCTTTCTAATGACTAACATTTCAGATAGGGCAAGTGGCTCTAAAGTGAAGCGGGCAACTCGGAGAGATTAGGACCCTTTGGGGTATATGTGAATTTGGGATATTGGTTATCTACTTTTGAACTTGAGATTACTATATATTTTGAGATGTAAATATTACATTTGATTTTGGTCATGTAATCCCCTAGTTGAGACCTATAAACCCTTAGTTTATATATGTATAAAACCCGGGAGTTGCCGCGGATTTGAGTATACACTCTGATATGTATGAATGTAAATTAACTGCACAGGTAATTATATTCAAAATTTGAAATTGAAACTAGGATGAGGACAAGTTTTTGAAATATTTTGTAAAAACTCTACTGTAGGGTAGGAAGTTGAAATGAGTTTAAATTATCCGACGGTCTCTAATCCATTTTAATTATGCGTTATCGAATCATAATTACGCTAATCAAGGCAGGGGGTTACACCTCCAATTGGAGGATACCTATGCTTAGAAAACAAAATAGCCACTTCTTTTCTTTTCTTTTCTCTCTCTTTTTTTTATCGTTAATAAGTATAGCCCAAACAAGAGTAAACTAAAAGAGACAACTTCTAAATCCATATGATCCAAATAAATCCCTATACAAGTAATTGTCTAAACCTGCTGGTGGCTCATGCCGTTGTTAAATGGTGTTGATTTGAAGGAAGCTTCATTTAGCAAGCCAATCTGCCACACAATTTCCTTCTCTAAGGGTCTATTTAGTATGAGGGAGGTGAGGGAAACACTAGTGGAAAAATCAGTTTTAAGGCCATTTAAAGACGACATTTTAGACAGGCTCTGGATCCGATCTTGATACAACTGGTCTTAAAAATCTGTTACTTTTTAGACTGGTTATAGAACCGGTCTTAAAAGTTCTAATTTTAAGACCGGTTCTATTCAAAACTGTTCTTAAAAAAATTTTTAAGACCGGTCTTTAAAGTTACTTTTAAGACCGGTTTTGAATAGAATCGGTCTAAAAAGTTTTTTTAAAAATGTTCTGTTTAAAAGATTTACCTAGCAAGCCATTTCCCCTGTTTTACATTTCATTCAGCAAGCAGCCATTTCAATGACATCCAAATAAATTCTTCTCTTACATATTTTAACAAACATCTTATACAAATCACATGACAATCCAAAACGCAAGTAGACATAGATTCACCCATATCTGTTGATATACATGTAGTAGCATAGATGGAAATTAAAAATTAGAACCACCTGAATCAGATGAATTAGCATCAACAATAGGCCTTAGAAAAAAATGCATCAACAATAGGCAAGAGACCCTCTAACTCAAACTCAAACAAATTAAGCTTGCTCTTTGTATTTGAGTAAGCCCTCACGTGCCTTCATCCTATATGAATTTAAATATGCATGCAAAAAATAGTTATTCTTCTAGTTTCTAAATAATAAAATAGTATAATTTTGTAACAACATTGATTCATAGCATACCGGATCATGTTGCCTCTAAGAGTGTTTATTTCTCTTTTGTGACCTAATATGCGCATAGGTTGAGCTCGGTCCTAGCTAAGACACCTCATTTTCTTCATTTTCCTGTGACGACAACAAAAAAAGTAGTTTTATATATACCAACAATAATATACGTGATAATTATTTTAGCTAACTAACCTTCAAAGTAGTTTTATAAAGGGATATCCTCCCATATCACTTCATAATGATCATTTCTTGTGCCATGCTCATTATCTGCTTCATCTTCTTCGTTCAATTCTGATAGACCCCTAGAAAAAGAAGGATTCTTAAGAAGATCATTCCACTAGTGAAAAAATCCCTTTTTAGACCGCCACATTTAGACCAGTTTTAACGGATAAGGTCTTAAAAATTTGCACTGTGGCATTTTTGTAATTATATTGAACTTTTAAGACTGATTCTAAAAACAACCGGTCTTAAAAAATTTATTTAGACCGGTTATAAATAAAATCAGTCTAAAAATATGAAAATATTTTAAAAATTAAAAATTTTAACATTATAAGACCGGCTTCTATAAAAATCAGTCTTAAAAGTTTAAAATTTAAGACCAGTTATTATAAAAACCAGTCTTAAATTTAAAAAATTTTAAATTGTTAAAAATTTTAACATTTTAAGACCGGTTTCTAAAAACCAGTTTTAAATGTTTTTACATTTAAGACGGGTTTTTATAGAAACCGGTCTTAAATTTGAAATTTCACACTTTTAAAACCGGTTTTTATCAAAAACTGGACTAAAAGGTAAGTTTTTTCGCTTATATTTTTACTCCCGCGCCTAAATCGCACGCTCTATAAACCCTTTCTTCTCTTTGTGTCATTTCTCTGTGAGCTATGTCCGTGCTTGTTTTGGACTCGTCCATGGCGTCCCGTTCCTTATTTGCTCAACTCCCTTCGTCATTACCTCTACCGTTGTTGTGTTCGTCATCACTGTTCTTTGATTATTATCAGTCTTCTCCATTGCCACCTCTATTCTCCGTAGTGACCATTCTCCACTGCCTTGACTTCCCTTTGTCAGTGCTGTGAATTTGAGGACTTCAGTTTAACCTCAGTCAACACCACCATGACTTTGGGTTGAAGCTCACTCCTTGGTCTTCAATCAGGTTAGTACGTGTTCGATCTGTTATTTAGTTGTACGTGTTTCAATAATTAATAATTTTCTATGAAAAAATGGTTCTTGTTGTTTTTTTGAGCACTTATTTCCCACAAGTTGTTATTATAGTTTGTTAGAAATCCAATTTTTTTTGTGATAACGTAATCTGGAAAAAAATTTGCACATTCTTGTTAGATATATGCTCTGACTTTTAATTACATCCCTGTGATTTTTGGTTTGGATCGGTGTAATACCACTCTATGTTCTGTTTTAATTTAGTGTGATTGTTTGATTATTGTCAATGTTATTTTTTTGTTAAAACGATACTAGTTTCAAATGGTGCATGTTAATTTAGTTGAAATCTCTAAAACTCTATAGTTGTTGTTTTTTTGTATATCCTTTTATTGTTGGATATAGGGTGCTACAAGTATTGAGATATATATGGATCATAGTTGGATAAATGCTAAATGAACGAGTGTTGAATATGATAATGGGGTGAGGGGTTTCTTAGACTTCGCTAGAAGAAATGCCGATGATAGTAGTGGGAAGTTTTATTGCCCCCTTGTATAGTATGTTTGAATGAGAAGCGACTAAGTATTGCAGATATGCATACACATTTAATTTGTGAAGGATTTTGTAAGAGTTATATAGTGTGGGTATAGCATGGTGAAGAATTAGAAATGCCCAGTTCATCTCAACAGGGGGAGTGAACTTTGATGATAATGACACGAATACGGATAATCGGATAGAGGATAGAGGATATTATTTGTGATGTAGGAGAAGAGGCTTTTGAGCAATCGCATGCATATGGTAATATGTGCAGTGATGTTGAGACGCCGCTGTACCCGGGGTGTAAAAAATACCAATTGTTGAAAGCAGTATTGAAATTGGTAAGTTTGAAAGCACGGCATGGATGGAGCGATAAGAGTTTTTCAGAAATTCTTGAGGCTTTTAACGACATAGTTTCAGATGATAATATATTGCCTTCTCGATACTATGATGCTAAGAAAATATTGTGTCCACTAGGGATGAAGTATAAAAAGATCCATGCATGCCTTAATGATTGTATATTGTATAGAAAAGAGCATAAAGAGGAACAACAGTGTCCGTTATGTGAAACCCTGAGGTACAAATCAAATAACGCTCCTGCAAAAGTGTTGTGGTACCTTCCAATCATACCAAGGTTCAAGCGCTTGTTTGCTAATGAAAATGATGCAAGAAATTTGAGATGGCATATGGATGAGAGGATATCCGATGGAAAACTTTGACATCCGGCTGATTCTTCTCACTGGAAGAAAATCGATCAATTTTTCCTTCCTTCGGTGAAGAGCCTAGGAACCTTAGGCTTGGGCTTAGCACGGATGACATGAATCCTTTTGCTAGCCTGAGCAGTATATATAGTTCATGGCCTGTTCTGTTGATAATTTACAACTTATATCCTTTGTTATGCATGAAACGAAAGTATATCATGTTGTCTATATTGATTTCAGGACCAAAACAACCTGAAAATGACATAGATGTTTACCTGGAACCCTCGATCGAAAACTTGAAAGAGTTGTGAGATGAAGGTATTGATGTTTTTGACACTAACTAGAAGGAAGTTTTTAAAATGCGAGTCATGATCTTTTTTACTATAAATGACTTCCCTGCATATGGAAACTTGTCAGGATAGTGTTAAAGGCCATAAAGCATGTCTGATTTGTGAAGAAGGAACATGTTACCATCAACTTCAACATGGAAGAAAGACAATTTATCTTGGCCATAGGAGATTTCTTAGACGGGGCCACCTGTATCGTAGATTAAAGAAAGCTTTTTTTGGTGGACAAAAGTTTGAAGATGCTCCAAAGGCATTGACTGGGGAGCAAGTTTATGAAAAGGTGAAAAATATGAATGTTATCTTTAGTAAGACTACAAAGAATAGTAATGAGAAAAGTAAATGGAAAAAGAGGTCTATCTTCTTCAATCTTCCATATTGGCCGAATCTTGATGTGAGACACTGTATTGATTTCATGCATGTGGAGAAAAACGTTTGTGATAGTATTGTTGGGACACTGCTTAACATACAAGGTAGTTCTAAGGATGGCGTGAAGGCAAGATTAGATTTGCAAGAAATGGGGATATGATAAGACTTGCATCCAAAGTCATATGGTAAGAGAACGTTTTGTCCTCCAGCTGCTCATACTTTGTTTAAGGATAACAAAAAAGCTTTTATGAGTGTTTACATGGCATCAAAGTTCCTTCAGGGTATTCTTCAAATGTTAGGAAGCTTGTGTCGATGAAAGACTTGAAGTTGGTGGGGCTAAAGTCTCATGATTATGATGTCTTAATGCAACAACTGCTCCCAGTAGCTATTCGAGGCATTGCCGAATATGATCTTCAACATATTTTGACTAGAATCTGTTTCTTCTTCAATGTTATTTGTAGTAAAGTCATTGAGATAGAAAAATTCGATGAACTGGAAAATGAAGGATATCTGATCTTGTGCCAGCTTGAGAAGCTTTTTCTTCCTTCTTTTTTTGACATCATGGTACATCTAATTGTTCATCTAGTCAGGGAGATCAAGTTGTGGCCCTATCTATTTATGATGGATGTACCCAATTGAAAGAACTATGAAAATCCTAAAAGGGTATATGAAGAATGCAAATCATCCTGAAGCATTTATTGTTCAGAAATATGTTTCTAAAGAAGTCTTGGAGTTTGTCAAGATTACTTGTCAAATGTAGGACATATTGGACTTCCTGAACGTCATGATAAAGAAGGCGGTAGACGTAGGGCTTCAGTAAAGAGTGTGGATCCTGATGAATTGCAACAAGTCTACTTATTGATCTTCAATAATGTTGATGAAGTTCAAGATTACATTAATGCTCATAAAGAAATTGTACAGAAAAGAAATAGTCGAATGACTGAACAAAGGTTAATTAGGGAGCATAACAAAAATTTTGCACATTGGTTCAAACAAAAGGTTGATGGCGAGGAATGTGTTTCTGATACAATTAAATGGTTAGCACGTGGTCCTTAGGCTGATGCCATAAGTTGGACTTCATTTGTGATCAATAGTTATACATTTTACACGAAGTCCCTTGATGATAGGAGCACCTTTCAGAACAGTGGGGTTATGTTAGTGGCTAAATCTATGCACTTCTCTAGTTCGTAAGATAAGAATCCTAGATTGGTAGCAATACCTTATTATGGGGTTATTGAAGAGATTTGGATGGTTGATTATGTTAAAGTTAAACTTCCCATTTTCAAATTCAAGTGGGTTGATGTCAACAATGGTGTAATGATTGATCAGTTGAGATTTACATTGGTTGATGTGATTAGTAAAAGTTTTGGAGATGAACCTTTTATTATGGCATATCAGTGAAACAAGTGTTCTATGTTACTGATCAGGCAAATAAAATGTGGTTTGTAGCTCTCCAAGGAAAAAGGGACGTTGATATTAATCAGGAAAGTCATTCAATGAATGATCTTCTTGAGACTCCTTCTTTTTCTAGGGGTCTAGCAGAATTGAACGAAGAAGATGAAGCAGATAATGAACACGGCACAAGAAACGATCATCATGAAGGGATATTGGAGGATATCCCTTTATAAAACTAAATTGAAGGTAAGTTAGCTAAAATAATAATCATGAACTATATTTGAATTATGTATATTGTTATTGGTGTATGTATAAAACTACTTTTTTTGTTGTCGTCACAAAAAAATGAAGGATATGAGGTGTACGTCTTAGTGTAGATTCTCCAAAGCCAGCTAGTGATCATCAGCTAAAGAAGAGTGTGTATAAAGTATTTTGGCCAGAATGAATAAGAGCATTGTCATTAATGTAATTTAATCTTTGATGTATGTATGTAAGCGAAAAGACAAGGAACTTAGTCAAAACAACATTGTCATGGTTGTATGATTTCCTTACATTATGATTTTGTCTATGATTGTGAGTTTATTCATGGTTGTTTTCCTTGCTTTTGTTTCGGCCAGCATTATTTAAGCACAAGGGAGTTGAGTTTTAATTTGTTCCAATGAGTTTTGAGTCTCTCACATGTGTATAAGATGTTAGTTATAATCTGTAAGAGAAGAATTTATTTGAATGTCATTGAAATGGCTGCTACTTGCTGAGTGAAATGTTTTAACAGGAGAAATGACTTGCTGGGTAAATATTTTAAATGAATTGTTTTATTTTAAAGCTACTTTTTATACCGGTTCTCTCCAAAATCGATTTTAAAAAGTACATTTAAGACCGGTTTTGGAGAGAACCAGTCTTAAAGTAATACTTTTAAGACTGGTTGTTTAGGAAACCGGTCTAAAAATTACAACCTTTTATACCGGTTTCTATGATAACCGGTCTAAAAATATTTATTTTTAGACCGGTTTTATAAATAACTGGTTCTAAAACATATTTTTAAGATCGATTCCATAACTGGTCTAAAATGTGGCAGACTTTTAAGACCAGTTGTATCAACACCGGATCTAGAACCGGTCTAAAATGTCTTTTTTAACTGGTCTTAAAAGTGATTTTTCTAGTAGTGTTCATTGAACGAATTTCCTGCTTAATGTTAATGACCTTTTTTCCTTGGAGAGCTACAAACCACATTTTATTTGCTTGATTGGTAACATAGAACACTTGTTTCACTTGATATGTCATAATAAAAGGTTTATATCCAACACTTCTACTAATCACATCAACCAATGTAAATCCCAACTGATCAATCATCACACCATTGTTGACATCAACCCACTTGAATTTGAAAATGGCAAGTTAAACTTTAACATAATCAATCATCCAAATCTCTTCAATAACCCCATAATAAGGTATTGCTGCCAATCTAGGATTCTTATCTTTCGAACTAGAGAAGTGCATAGATTCAGCCACTAACATAACCCCACTATTCTGGACGGTGCTCCTATCATCAAGGGACTTTGTGTAAAACGTATAACCATTGATCACAAATGAAGTCCAACTTATGACATCAGCCTCAGGATCACGTGCTAACCATTTAATTGTATCAGAAACACATTCTTTGCCGTCAACCTTTTGTTTGATCCAATGTGCTAAAGTTTTGTTATGCTCCATAATTAACCTTTATTCGGTCATTCGACTATTTTCTTTTCAGACAATTTCTTTATGAGCATTAATGTAATCTTGAACTTCATCAACATTATTCAAGATGTACAAGTAGACTTGTTGAAATTCATCATAATCAACACTTTTTACTATAGCCCCGCATCTACCTCCTTCTTCATCATGACGTTTAGGAAGCCCAATATGTCTTACATTTGACAGGTAATCTTGACAAAATTCTATAGCTTCTTCAGAAACATATTTCTGAACAATAGATGCTTCAGGCTGATTTGCATTCTTCACATACCCTTTTAGAATTTTCATAGTTCTTTCAATTGGGTAAATCCATCGTAAACAGATAGGGTCACACAACTTTATCTCCCTTACTAGATGAACAATGAGATGTACCAAGATGTCAAAAAAGAAAGAAGAAAAAGCTTCTCAAGCTGGCACAAGATCAGATATCCTTCATTTTCCAGTTCATCCAATCTTTATGTCTCAATAACTTTACTACAAATAACATTGAAGAAGAAACAAAGTCTAGTCAAAATATGTTGAAGATCATATTCGACAATGCCTTGAATAGCTACTGGGAGTAGTTGTTTTTAGATCCCAAGTTTTGATGATAACAAAAGATAATTGTATGCAAAGCATGGTTTTATATGTATAAAGAATGATTACAAAGTTACCAAATGCATATGGCAAAGTTTTGTAATGTCTGCTGTCAGATTTAACTGATGCACTCGAGCAACAGAGCTAGCACTCGAGCATGATGATCTTTTGCACTCGAGCAGATGCGAGCATTAGACAAAAAGTGTTTGCCTGAGAGCAAATTACTATCAATTTTACTAATGTACTCGAGCATTAGAGATAGCACTCGAGCATTAGGCTCTTCCTCACCCGAGCACATGCAAGTGTTGGACAAGAAGTGTTTGGCCGAGAGCAATTACTGTCATTCTTAACTGATGCACTCGAGCATTATAACCAACACTCGAGCATAAAGCTGGTTTGTACTCGAGCACTAGTGAGTGAGGGACTGCAAGTGTTTGGCTGAGAGTTATGAAGATCAGAGAAGCACAAGTATGCCCGAGTGAGACTTCATATGCCCGAGTGACACATCAGCACTCGCGAGTGTGAAATACAACTCTCTCAAATCTTGATGCAAGTGATGATAATAAGAGTATATTACATGAGAATATTCTTCTCACTTGAGCAGGAGTATATGTGCTCGAGTGAGGGCCCACATCACCTGCGAGTGCAAAATCACACTCTTGCTAAAATGGTATGCGAGTGTTGTCCAGAGACGGGTCTCTTAGTGTAAAAAACAAGGACATTCGAGCAGAAGGAGTTGTGCTCAAGTGAGGCCCCACTACACTCGCAAGTGAGAAAATGAACTCTCTGAAATAATGTGGAAGTGCAAGTGAAAAACTGAAGAACAAGGAGAAAACATGTGAGTTCACTCGAGTGAGCCCCTTCCATGCTCGAGTGATACTCTGCCAGAAGACAAAATGCACCAGTCTTACAGCGTCCAATATGAATATGGTGTAATGATATTTATTTATCTTATTATCACTTATTATTATTTAACATCATTTTGAATGTATAATAAGCATGATACAGGAGGATGAACATTTGAAATAAACAGACGTGAAGGAAGTCAAACAACGGCAGACAACATCATTACAAGCACGTACCTACCGCATTCAAAGATTTCAAACGTACGCATGCTGTTCCACAGTAACATGCCCCGCTCCACAATGATCGTTATTCAAACGGGCAAAATCGAACGTCTATAAATACAGAGTTCCAGAGATCGTCAAAGATAACGAAGCACAAGAATTCACATAAGCAAATTGACGAGTCTCTATTATTCATATTTTCTCTGTATTCATATTGTTCTTCAGTGTTTATCATACTTGCTGTGTAAGAGAGTCTATATACATTTCAAATTCTATTTTCATTTGATCTCAAGGTATTGGGACCTTGAGAGGGTAGATATCCTTACGAGTGAAGCAGTTGAAAGAATTCCTAGTAAAACCTTCCACCCATAAGACTTATAAGATACAAGCAGTAGAGAATGTTGCTGCTCGTAAGACTTACAATGGTGTAAGCGGGAGAGAACGTTGCTTCTCATAAGATTTGTATGCGTAAGCAAGTGAGAAAGGTCATAGGTTGTTTTTCTGCATGTAAGTCTTGTCGTAAGGGGGAGAGAAATTTCTTAGTGTGAGAATATTTCTGCTCATAGTCCATTCGAGGACAATTGTTGATTTGTGGCATTCTGAGAGCCCATTGAATCTTGGAAGCATAGTGAAAATCTCAATAGGTCTTGATCTCTGAGGGCTGGACGTAGGCCTGGTTTTTAGGCCGAACCAGTATAACTCTTTGTATCCTAATCCTCTCAACTCTACTCTATCTACAACTACTTTCATATCACTACATCAAGCGAAAAATTTATCATATCACGACTTTCAGTTGTTGCATTAAGACATCACAATCATGAGACTTTAGCCCCACCAAATTCAAGTCTTTCATCGACACAAGCTTCCTAACATTTGAAGAATGCCCTGAAGGAACTTTGATGCCATGTAAACACTCACAAAAGCTTTTTTTCTCATCCTTAGACAAAGTATGAGCAGCTGGAGGATAAAAAGTTCTCTTACCATATGGCTTTGGATGCAAGTCTTATCGTATCCCTATTTCTTACAAATCTAATCTTGCCTTCACGCCATCCTTAGAACTACCTTATATGTTAAGCATTGTCCCAACAATACTATCACAAATGTTTTTCTCCACATGCATGAAATCAATACAGTGTCTCACATCAAGATTCGATACGGAAGATTGAAGAAGACATACCTCTTTTTCTATTTACTTTTCTCATTACTATTCTTTGTAGTCTTAGTAAAGATAACATTCATATTTTTCACCTTTTCATAAACTTACTCCCCAGTCAATGCCTTTGGAGCATCTTCAGACTCTTGTCTACCAAAAGAAGCTTTCTTTAATCTACGATATTGGTGGCCCTGTTTAAGAAATCTCCTATGGCCAAGATAAACTATTTTTCATCCATGTTGAAGTTGATGGTAGCATGTTCCTTATTCACAAATCGGACATGCTTTATGGCCTTTAACACTATCCTGACAAGTTTCCATATACAGGGAAGTCATTTATAGTACAAAAGATCATGGCTCGCATTTTAAAAACCTCCTTCTTGTTTGCGTCAAAAACATCAACACCTTCATCCCACAACACTTTCAAGTCTTCGATCAAGGGTTCTAGGCAAACATCTATGTCATTTCCAAGTTGTTTTGGTCCCAATATCAACATAGACAACATGATGTACTTTTGTTTCATGCATAACAGAGGAGATAAGTTATAAATTACCAACAGAATAGGCCATGAACTATGTATACTGCTTAGGCTACCAAAAGGATTCATGCCATCCATGCTAAGCCCTAGCCTAAGGTTCCTCCTAGGTTCTTCACCAAAAAAAGGAAATAATTGATTGATTTTCTTCAACTAAGAAGAATCAGCCGGATGTCGAAACTTTCCATCGGATATCCTCTCATTCACATGCCATTTCAAATTTTTTGCATCGTTTCCATTAGCAAACAAGCGCTTGAACCTTGGTATGACTGGAAGATAGCACAACACTTTTGCAGGGGCATTATTTTATTTGCACCTCGAGGTTTCACATATCGGACATTGTTGTTCCTCTTCATACTCTTTTCTATACAATATACAATCATTAAGGTATACATGGATATTTTTATACTTCATCCCTAATGGACACAGTATTTTCTTAGCATTATAGTATCGCGAAGGCAACACATTATCATCTGGAAGCATGTCCTTAAAAGCCTCAAGCGTTTCTGAAAAACTCTTGTCGCTCTATCCATGCCGTGCTTTCAAGCTTACCAATTTCAATACTGCTTTCAACAATTGGTATTTTTTACACTTTGGGTACAACAGCATCTCAGCATCACTGCACATATTACCATATGCATGTGATTGCTCAAAATCCTCTTCTCCTACATCACGAATAATATCTTCTATCTGATCATCCGTATCCGTGTCATTATCATCAAAGTTCACTCCCCCTGTTGAGATGAACTTGACATTTGTAATTCTTCACCATGCCATACCCACACTATATAACTCTTAAAAAATCCTTCACAAATTAAATGTGTATATATATCTACAACACTTAGTCTCTTCTCATTCAAACATACTACAAAAGGGGAATAAAACTTCCTACTACCATCATCGACATTTCTTCTAGCAAAGTCTATAAAACCCCTCACTCCATTATCATATTCAACACTCATCCGTTTAGCTTTTATCCAACTATGATCTATATATATCTCAACACTTGTAGTACCCTATATCCAACAGCAAAAGGATAGACAAAAAAATAACAACCATACAGTTTTAGAGATTTCAACGAATTTTAACATGCACCATTTGAAAGTAGTAAAAAAAATAGAACTTAGAATCAAACAATCACACTAAACACTGACAATCAAACAATCACACTAAACCAATAACACTGACAATCACACTAAACCAATAACAATGACAATCAAACAATCACACTAAATTAAAACAGAATTAAACTTAGAATGGTATTACTCCAAGCCAATTATCACAAGTTAGAGAGCACCTTATTTACTTTTGGTCTAAAACAAGAAAAACGTATATAGTAATAAAGTCATCGATCACACGGTTTTCCCTTTAACCTTAATTACTTTTTTCTGTAATTATTTTATGTCTAACCACTATATAATGTCAGAGTTAATATTGTTGAGAATAGAAAATACAAGCTGAAAGTTGAGGGCTTTAATTAACAGAACACTAACCTGATTGAAGACCAAGGAGTGAGCTTCTACCCAAAGTCATGGTGGCAAAGGGAAGTCACGACAAAGGAGAATGGTCACTGCGGAGAATAGAGGTGGCGATGGAAGAGAGTGATGATGATCAAAGAACAGTGAAAAGGAACATAGCAACAGCAGCGGTAATGACAAAGGAGAGTGGAGCAAAAGAGGAATGGGGAGCGATGGAGAAGTTCAGAACAAGCAGCGACAGAGCTCATAGCGAAATGGCAACAAGAGAAGAAATGGTTCAGAGCGCGGGATCTGGGCACGTGGGAGTGAAAATACGCTGAAATATCTCACCTTTTAGACCGGTTTTCCATAAAACCTTTCTTAAAAGGGTGAAAAAAATAATTCTTAAAAAATTTCATCTTTAAGACTGGTTTTCATGAAAACCGGTCTTAAATGACCGGTTTCCATGAAAACCGGTTTTAAAAGTTAAAAATTTTTAAATTTTAAAATATTTTCATATTTTAAGACCGATTTATTTATAACCGGTCTAGATAAGTTTTTATTTAAGACCGGTTTTCTTAATAACCGGTCTTAAAAGGTAAAAATTTTTTACAGTTTAAAATATTTTGATATTTTAAGATCGGTTATTTTTAGAACTTGTCTTAGAAGTTCTATATATTTACAAAACTGCCATCGGTCAAATTTTTAAGACCTTATCTGCTAGAATCGGTCTAAATGTGGCAGTCTAAAAAGGAAATTTTGTACTAGTGAAAGTTAATGTAGGGGAAAAATTTTTTAATTGGATTTAAAAAAATTTGAGAAATAAGATTAAAACTTTTTAATGAATTTTTTCTTACCCTTTTATCTTACATTTCACTTTATTAAAACTTTATAACCTTATTTCTCCTTTTTTTTTTAACTTCAAGGGTTAAAGACCAATTTTATTCCAAAAATATTCATTGCATGGCAATTTTGCTCTGGAATTTTTTTGAGAGGTAATTTTACCATGAAAGTATAAACACTATTACAAAATAAGGATTTAGTGGCGCCCCTCTTATGGCACTTCTTTAAAGAAGCACCATAGATAATTGTTTAACAAAAAAAAAAAAAAAAGTTAAGAAGCTATGGCGCTTCCTACAATAAGTGCTATAACTTGTATTAGGTTTATCCTGCACTCTCCTTAACAAGTGCCACACAAAACATTTAAAAAAAGAAAAATGAAAGTCCCAGCCGTGACGCTTTCTTAAGAAAGTGCTACGCTGGGTTTTTTTTTTTGAATTCTTGTAACCACAGGCTATTGGCTCCATAAATTCCTTCTCGATTGATAGAGAGCTTATAGTTCTTTGTACAACCTTGTTCTATATGGTTTATTACTAAACATATCATTGTGTCCTCACATTCCCCCCCTAAATTCTTCTCCTATAAAACATGCCTAAACTCTATTTTTGATATGTTTCTTATGTTGCTTGATTGTTTCACGGACGAATGGAATGTCACTTCATTCAAGAATATATATAAGTTATTCTTGTATTGGCGTGCCTGCCAAGGCCACAGTGCATGGCCTTGGTAGGCATATGGTGGCCACAGTCGGCCTTGGTTTTTTGCTAAGGCCACTGTAGGCTCGTGAGTGCCAGCATCAGCAAGCGCTGGCCAAGGTTCCTTAAGGGGACCTTGCCAGGCAGGCGCCGAAACTGGCCCGACCACCTTGGCTGGCGCTTGCCCCCCCAAGCGTCGGCCAAGGTTTAATGAATAAACCTTGGCCGGCGCTTGTGGGGGCAAGTGCCGGCCAAGGGGCTTGTAGACATGAAAAGGCTGTAGTGCCTTGGCCCGTCTTGGTAGGCATTCTGCAGCCTTTGTAGGCAAGTTCCCTTGCTTCTCTATATATTTGTATAAACTAAGGAGAGAGCGAGAGATTAGACACACCGTGCACATAGAAACTGACAGTAAGAGTTAAGAGCTACTATCACCATAACAGAGAGATGATAGAAGGCAATACAGCTTTGATAATAACCTTCATTCCTCCTTCATATGCTATGCAAGATGATTATTAGCTAAGACACCCCGTTAATTAAGCTAAGCTTAAGCACCTTTTTTTCTTATTTATTTGTTTATTTATTTTTTTGCTAGTATCCTTCTTTCCTTAATTATTTAATTTATATGCTTTTGGCATTAATTATCTTAGTATCTTTACTTCCATTTAATTTGGCAATAATTTAATTTCCCTTAGAATTATTTCAATAGGGGGAATTTAGATTATATTTTTTTTTATTTTAACTTATCTAATTTTTTTCATTTAATTACAAGCTAAGAAGTTGGCCGATAGTTTCCTTATCACCATTCATTTCTTCACTTAGCTTTCAAGTACATTAATAATAGAGACAATAATATATATTGTACTTTCTACTCTTACTTTTCATTTGTCTGACTTAATAATAATAATTTGTCTTACTTTAAGGCTAATAATAATATGAGTGGGGATGCAACGACGCTTGTACAGCAAGCGCCATAGCTCCCTTGACCATTTATTTTTTTTTGTTTATTTTATATACTGAATGGATGACATGGCACTTGGTGTCTAAGCGTCGTATCTTTTATACACCGTTTATGCTGCTTAGGATAAAAGCGCCATACAAGGTGTAAAAATTTGCCGCCCTCGCCATTTTCATCATCTTTCTATCTTTCTCGTGCATCGTCCTACACTCTATTTTTCATATCAATTGGTCCCCACATCATCTTTCTCTCGTGTCCTCCCATACTTCATTTTCCAGATCTAATTGGTCCCCACTATACCTTTCTTTATCCATTGTCCCTACGCCCTCCTCTCTTTGACGACTGCTACTGCTACTAAAGCTTCGTTGGTCTCACTTTTTGTTTTTTCTTGTCTCCGTGTGAGCATTTCTTCAAAAATTTTTGGTCACCGTTCTTCCGTTACAGTACAAAGCTTGGTTACCTACATGATTTGCTTTGTCTCAGCCTCGCACAAGAAGTTTCCCAGCTCCTAAGTTTTGTTTAGGTACATTTTATTCTTCTTCTTTTTTAATTTTTTTTGTAAAATCTATTGTGAATATTATATGTGTGCTCATGATTTTTTTAGGTATTTATTTGAAGTTTCAGCTGTCTTCTTGAAGCTTGATATTTCGGTTGTTTTTTCCTCTATCTCAGCCTCTTACAGAAGTTTTTACTAGCTTATAAGTCTTTAAGTTATATTTTTGTACAGAACCTTAAGTCATACATTTTCATGCACCTTTTAAAATTGGGTACCTGAAGATTTGTCATCAATTTAGAATAGTTGATTGATAGAGATTTCTTATGTGTCCTGTGAATCATTAAATTAAAGGAGTATTGAACTAACTAGTCTAAATATCATTGAAAAATTAGTATGATACATGTTGCGAGAATTAATTAGTTAATTATTTGTGACTTTAATAGTATTTAGTACTTGAAAAACTTCAAATTTGATGACGTTATGCTATCGATTTTTTTAAAAAATAAATGGCAGAAGATAAAAGTAATTAGTAACTGCAAGAGGTAGGCAACTAACAACTTTTAAACATATGTTTAAGGTAAAGATGGATAAAAAATGGATGTCATATGATTGATGCTCAAGGGAATATAGATGGGATGAAATAGTTTATTAGATTTGCAAGCGAGCATACAAATGATCCTAACAAAATCTTGTGTCTTTGCTTATCTTGTTGTTATGGAAAGCATATTAGTCCACTTGATTTGCTAGATCATTTAATGTGTCATGGAATTGATCAATCATATACACGATGGACAAGGCACGGTGAGATGGATGATGCATATACTGATCGAGTGCATACCATGATCGGTCCTTCTAATGAGTTTGATCTAAGCATATGTGATGATGAGGATGATGGTCTTCAAGAAATGCTAAATACAGTTGAAGGGGGGCTTCATAAATTTCCTGATGAATTTGAGAAGTTGAAAGTTGATGCTGAGAAACCATTATATATGGGTAGTACTAAATACACAAGATTGCTAGCAATGTTGAAATTGTACAACTTTAAAGCGTGATATGGGGATTGAGTGCTTCAGGTTTCACTGCACTGCTTGAACTTGTGCAAGATATGCTTCCAGAAGAAAATGTACTTCCTACCAAGACATATAAGACAAAGCGAATACTTTGCTCTACAACTGGCATGGGTTATAAGAAGATACATGCATGCCCTAACGATTGCATATTATTTAAGAATCAGTATGCAACGTTAGAGAAGTGTCTTAAATGCAATGCATCTCAATATGGGAAGAAGAAAGGAAAAACTCCATTAAAGGTCGTATGGTATTTTCCCATTATTATGAGATTCAAGTGACTATACAGTAATACAGAGTTGCTAAGTTGTTGATGTGGTATACAAATGAAAGGGTTGAAGACACGAACCTTAGGCACCCTGCAGAAGCTCCTTAATGGAAAAAAATTGATCATGACCACGCTGACTTCTAGAATAAAGCAAGGAACCTATGTCTTGCACTATCAACTGATGGAATCAATGCCTATAGGGTTCAGAGTAGTACATATAGTATGTGGCTTGAGATATTGATGATTTATAACCTTATTCCATACTTGATCATGAAATGTAAGTTTATGATACTGTCTACGTTAGTTTCTGGGCCAAGGCAACTTGGTAATGAAATAGATGTATACTTGGCTCCTTTAATTGATGACTTGAAGCTGCTTTAGGAGGAAGGCGTCAATGTGTATGATGGGTACAGGGAAGAAAGTTTTACTTTGAAAGCCATGTTGTATGGTACAATAAATGATTTCCCTGCTTATGGTAATTTGTCCGGATATAACTTAAAGGATATTGTGCGTGCCCTATATGTGAAGATGACGCTCATTCAGTACGACTAGATCATTGTAAGAAAAATGTCTACATGGGACATCAAAGATTCTTACCATCGAAACTTCACTGGAGGAACTGGAAAAAGGCTTTCAATGGTGAGTCAGAAGAAGGTAGCCCACCGAAGATGTTGACCGATGCTCAGGTTTTTGAGAAGGTCAAACATTTGGATAATAATTTTGGCAAGCCTTTTGCAAAATAAATTAGGACAAGGGGCTGGAATAAGAAGCCTATTGTAACACCCCAAATTTTATATTCACCGAATATGTTGTAATTATTTGAGAAATTCAATAAAATGTTGAATATTTATAAATTTGGAACTAGTGAATTTTAGAAATATTCATAATCATGAGCTAATGGGCAAATTAATTCAAGAAGAAAATTAGATGTCAATGGTAATAGCAAAGCCATAATTTTACCAATTTAGCTAAGATTAACTATTTTCCAATTAATTGGAGTTAGCTTCAATTAATCAAGGAAATTAAAGGAAAATGTATAATTGGAATATTCTTGATGGAATAATTCAAGAATTGTGAGATTAGAAGGAATTATGCATAATTCATTTAATTGAATTATAAAAAATGTTAAAACAATTTTCTTCCTTTTCTCTTTTAAATTTTTGCCTAGCACAAAGGAAATGGAGGGGAAAATGATCTTTGGGATCAAATATGCCAAGTGTCATTATCATATAAAGAGGGGATTAGTTTATAATTCATTTAGATGAGCACATGTCTAATTGCATTAAAATAATGCTACATGGACATGGTAATCATGATTAATCATGATAATGGTACACTACATTGAGTGCAAAGTTGGATTAGTTAGAAGAAGCAATTTGGTTAGTGGAGCATGAGAGGGGGGATAGTTTTATGCTAACTAAAAGGGAGAGGAAATTAGTTTAATGCTAATGGAAGACTAATGGAGTAATTATGACACAAATATGAAGGAGGTGTGGATTGTGACAAGTGTCATCATCATATGCCTTGATGAAATCATGTGGTGTAGGGTGAAGGGAGATATTTTATGAAGCACTCTTCCTTCCTCTTCCCTTCCTCATTTTTGTCCAACACAAGAGAAAGAAGAGAGAGAGGGAGTTCAAAAGCTCTCAAGTTCTGGAGAGAAGGAAGAAGAAGAAGTTGAAGGTAAGTGTGATTTCTTGATAGTTTTGTTGTGACTTTGCTTGAAAACCTTCTCTAAACCTATCTTCTTCATGGAATCCATGGTTTTGAAGACAAAATTTGAGCTCAAGGGGAGATAGGAGAGGACGCCTAGAGAGAGAGAACTCAAGATCTCAAGAGGTAACTTCATAAATCTTAGATCTATACAAGTATGAGGTTGTTGTTGGATTTGGTGATTTTTGTTAAGTTTGTAAATTTGGAAAATTCCTAACCCTAAGGGTTATACTACCTAAATTTCTTTAAATCGTGATTAGAATGTGTTTAAATGAGTTCATAAGGGATTAGAAGTGAAAAGGTACAAGCTTTGGAAGCTAAAACACAAAAGTCCAACTTTTCCTTTTTATTGACCCATGTTTCGGCCAAGGTCAGATATAGGGGTAGGAGTTGGATTTTCATGAAATTGATGATTCTATTGGATTAAAGAGGCAAAAATAAGTGGGGTTACAGTTAGTCACTTTTTCGGAAAAGGCCAAAAAAGCATAATTACAAAAACGCCCTTAAAACCCTAAATTGAGGTTGTCAAGGGTATTTTCATAATTTGACATTGAATTTGGTAATTTCAAGCCTAGAAATTGATTCCTTGGGTGAAAATCCATCAGAATAGCCCTAGTAAAAATTTTGAAAAAACTTGCCATCGGGCCGGGGTCCCGGGGGCATTTTGGTAAATTTTCACTATAGACTAATATAACCACAAAAATACTATGGAAGAGTCTAAAATGATACTTGGATTAGTTATGACCTACTTCTTGTACATTTAATATTTTAGGATCGAGTTGGAAGCCGGAATCGACACGTTTTACTAGGCACACTAGAAAGGGGTTGCAAGAACTTTGAAGTAGGGACATTATACTTCATACATCATGTCATAGTTATATGATTGTGTGGATACCATTGTTGTAAATTTACTTTATTAATTAACATGTTATGCCTAGAGAGGGCCAATTAGTGCCAGGGGCACTTATACTGGGAGTTGGTGAGAATCCAATTGATGCAGATTAGTGGGGCTGGGCCCTACTCATGTATACATGCAGATGATATGTTTATATTGTTCATTAATTGATGCATACATGGCGCATATCATATTTACTTTTCACATTTTCTATGAATGATAGCATGTTTCTGCTGGGATTCATTGGAATCTTACCCCTTTTTCTAAACAAACATCTCAGCGGGTGCTAGTGGGACGAAAGGCAAAGGCATAGAAGCCGAGAAGTGATTGGCATGTGTCTCAAGGAAAGGTTGAAGTCGGTCGTTATAATTAGTTTATGCTTAAAATATTTTGGGGAATCTTGTATATATTGAAGTTTCCGCTATATTCTATATTTTGTCTACGAACGACTTTAGGATTGTAAATGAATAATTTTATCAGTATATATGTGCTTTTCTGTATGCCCAAGGAATTTTGTCTTTATTACTCTTTGATTATCGAAATAGAAATGGGTGTTTAGATCTATTTTCTTTGAACTTCCATATTGGAAGTCCTTATATGTGAGACATTTTCTTGTGTTAGTGCAAGCGTTTCACCCAAGAAGGGGGGGAATTGGGTGATACCACAAATTTCGTTGCGTATAAGAAAAGTGACAGAATATTAAAAACAGTTAAGAGCAAAGAGAAATATCACCGAAGTGTACACCGGGAGTTATACTGGTTCGGTCACAACCACTTTGACATACGTCCAGTCCTCAGAGCGTCTTTAAGAGTTTCACTATATTCTCCAAGATTTAGTAGGTTCTTGGAACCTCAATACATAGCAAGTTCCTTCACTTGGACACTCGCTCCCCCTTACACGTTGTAATCAAATCCCCAACTCAAGGTTCCACAACCTTAAGTTGTCTCAATAATGAATATTGAGTTTGTAATGAAAAACTCTCCACAGAGCAAATATATAATCACTGAAGTACAATGAATGAGTATAAGAAAAACAGAGCACTAAGAGTGTGTTGATCAGTTTATGTTTGTGTGTTCTTAGTTGTTGTACTCTGCTCTTTGAATGCTCTATATATATAGTTGAATTGTGGTATTCGTTGGAAGAAATTCAAATATGTCCGTTAGAGTCGCGCAGCAACGGTTGGCTGTTCTTCGAATTTGAAAACTATCCATTTGTGGTAGGTAGTGGTAGGTGAGATCTAGGACGCTTTATTTGACTCTTTTCTTATTACATGATTTCTTCATTGTTATTCTGTAAATACACTCAGAATGCTAATACAATGAAAGGTTAATCATATATATAACAAAACAATAATCATACAATTGAATTCATGATTTTTGGACAGCATTACTCGAGTGGCGCTACTCGAGTGATCATGTTCATTACACTCGAGTAAACCTATAAAAAATATGGTAAAGAGTAATTTAACATTTTTCACAGATTTGACTAATGATATAAGAGGAATTGATAACAAACAAATGAATTTGAATTTGAACAAAGTAACTAAAAGGTAGACAAGAACATTACTTGAAGTAAGCACTGGATGTAATGAAGAAGAACTGAGAGACAAAGCAAAGGATCAAGAGCTTTGATAGATTTTGTCAGGCGTTACTCAAGTGAGCACTCGAGAACTATTACTCGAGTAACCACTCGAGTAAACATGAAGAAAAAACTTCCAAAGAAGCACTACCAGAATTTTGAT
The DNA here is from genome assembly GCA_963855925.1 of Inga laurina. Lineage (NCBI taxonomy): Eukaryota > Viridiplantae > Streptophyta > Magnoliopsida > Fabales > Fabaceae > Inga > Inga laurina. The sequence continues at coordinate 61,723,569 of OY979708.1, forward strand.
GATGTTACTCGAGTGTACAAAGTTATATGGAACATTACTCAAGTAGTTACTCGAGTAACATGAAAAGGTATGTGACAAATTACCCAAGTAACCAATCGAGTAACAATATGAGCAAAAGGCTTTACTCGAGTAGCCACTCGAGTAACCAGGTCCAATATCTTCCAGAAGCTCTCGACCAAGAATTGACTCACTTTACTCGAGTAGCCACTCGAGTAACCAGGAAAGAAGAAGGCTTTACTCGAGGGATCACTCGAGTAATCTGCGGAGTTATTTGATACATTACTCGAGGGATCACTCGAGTAATGAGGGAAGAAATAATCCTGGAGCTCTCGGCCAAAATTTGAATGGCAGCACTCGAGTAGCCACTCGAATAATATGCAAACTTATTTTAAAGGTTACTCGAGGTACCACTCAAGTAACCTGTGAAGAAAAGACATGCTTATTTGAGTAAGCACTCGAGTAATCAGGTATTTCCAAGGTTTGTAATATATCTTACTCCTCAAAAAACCAAAACACTGTTTAAGCCCAATTACAACACTGTTGAAGTCCAATTGCTGGGCAAATCGCGGAAACAAACACGCTAAATATATTTCGCTGTGTGACCCACATGGGACCCCAGCACTTGATATTTTAGTCATCATTGATGTATATTTGCACGTGCCTCTTTAATAAATAGTACTTTCTCCTGCCATAAAAATAAGAATAATTTATTTATAAGTTCATAATTACTTCTACATCTAAAAAAATCGCATTTTCATGTTTCAAATAAAAATTTATGAGTATTTTTACATATTTAGTTAAAGTATATCTAACATACTAAAATATATTTTTAGATGCATCAAGCACCCTAAAACATTTTGTAATAGAACCAAAATCCTAAAATATTTTAGGGTTTTGAATGCGGAAAAAAACACTTCAAAGTGCCGGACGCAAATAAAAAAATATTTCAGGATGTTGAATGTAACACAAAATATTTTAAAGTATTAGATATATATAAAACAATATTTCATCGTGCAAGATATACCTAAGGCTTTACCCCTTTACACTTTTTTGAGTTGGAGGTAGTTTGGTACGTACTTTCATGCTAATTGCATCGGCCTCACCATAAAAAATAGTTATTTTTAGTTAATTCTAGGAAAAATATCAATTAAATACCATTTAAAATTATAAAACTCTAAAAAGTCTATTAACATTTTAAGAAAATTTAAAGGTACTAAATACCAAATTGGGTTTTTCAAGTTTTGACACATTTACCATTTTATTCCTCAATTTTTTTTAAAAAAATAATAGTGGTGCCCCTGCCGAAGCACCACTGTCGGCCGCCCGGCTGGGACTCTCGATGGCGGCCGAAGCTCCGGTCGGCAGGAGCTTTTTTGATGGGGAAGGGATTTTTCTTTTGAAAAAAATTAGTTGAGAAATGGTAAAGGGTGGGATCGAACCCATCCCACCCCTTTAATAAAGAAGCATGGTGGTCATTGGGCCACCAAAACTCCTTTGATATATATATATATACACACATTATTAAATACGTACAATATAATTAAATGCATAGTAGCTTTGATAAAGTTAGTAATGACTTTGACAAATTAAATAATGGAAATAACAAAATTCGTAATGGTATTGACTAAACTGTTTGCTGATGAACCTTAACTTGCATGTTTTCATCAGCATATTTGCCCAAAACGCTTTTGTCAAAACCATTACAACTCTTGTCAAAATAATTAATAAACTTGTCAATCTCATTACCGAATTTATTAAAATCCTTTTATTTATATTATGGATATTTTCATAAGGGAATCTCATAATGGACTGTCAAAACCATTACAATTCTTATTAAAATTATTACCAAACTTGTCAATCTCATTACTAAACTTGTTAAAATCCTTTTATTTATATTATGAATGTTTTCATAATGGAATCTCATAATGGGACTGTCAAAACTATTACAATTCTTGTCAAGATCATTACTAAACTTGTCAATCTCATTACTGAATTTGTTAAAATCCTTTTATTTATATTATGAATATTTTCATAATGGAATCTCATAATGGGATTGTCAAAACCATTACAATTCTTGTCAAAATCCTTACTAAACTTGTTAATCCCATAACTGAATTTGTTAAAATCCTTTTTATTTATATTATAAATGTTTTCATAATGGAATCTCATAATGAGATTGTCAAAACTATTACAATTCTCGTCAAAATCATAACTAAACCTGTCAATCTCATTACTGAATTTGTTAAAATCGTTTTATTTATATTATGAATGTTTTCATAATTGAATCTTTAACAAAATTAGTAATGGAAATGATAAGTTCAGTAATCATTTTGGCAATAATTGTAATGGTTTTGACAATCCCATTATGAGATTCCATTATGAAAACATTCATAATATAAATAAAAAGATTTTAATAAATTCAATAATGAGATTGACAAATTTAATAATGATTTTGACAAGAATTATAATGGTTTTGATAGTCCCATTATGAGATTCCATTATAAAAACATTCATAATATAAATAAAAGGATTTTAACAAATTTAATAATGAGATTGACAAATTTATTAATTATTTTGACAAGAGTTGTAATGGTTTTGACAAAAGCTTTTTGTGCAAAAATGCTGATGAAAACATGCAAGTCAAGGTTCATCAGCAAATGGTTTAGTCAATACCATTACGAATTTTATTATTTCTATTACTGAATTTGTCAAAGTCATTACTCAAAGTTACTACGCCTTTAATTATATTATACATATTTAATAATGCATATATATATATATATATATATATTAAAAGAGCTTTGATGGTCTAATGACCACCATACTCCTTTGCTAAATGGGTGAGATGGGTTCGATCATACCTTTTGCCATTTCTCAACTAATTTTTTTTTTTTAAAAAAAAACCCTTTTCTCACCAAAAAAGCTCCTACCGGTTGGAGTGAGGGTCAACTGGCCTCGGGGCACCACTATTTTTTTTTAAAAAAAATTGAGGGGTAAAATTGTAAATGTGTCAAAACTTCAAAACCCCAATTTAATATTTGGTACCTTTAAGTCTTTTTAAAATGTTAATAGACTTTTTAGGGTTTTGTAATTTTAAATGGTATTTAATTGGCATTTTCCCTTAATTCTCACTGTTCTATCATTTTTGTTACTACCTCCGGTCCTAAATATAGGACATAGTTTGTAGTGCAATTTGCACTACAAACTATGTCCTATATTTAGGACCGGAGGGGGTATGATTTTGTAAGTTTAAGGGCACTTTTACACTTAAAAAAAACACATGGTATTAGTTGTATTTTAAATAAAAATTTATAAGCGCTTTTACATCAATACCCATTTATTTATATTACAGGAGGCCACAAGCACTTGTGATTGAAAACAATAGTGACAGACAACTAAAATAAAATTCCTATTCTAACCCATTATGCGTTGCATGACTAGGTAAGGGACCACAAGAAAAATTTAAAAACTCACCACCAAATCTCATCGCATCTTTGATAATTAAAAAAAAAAAAAAAAAGTTCTCATCGCAACTGTGAGCAAAATTGACTTGGTTTAGATTGCCTATATTTAGCGATATCATCACCTTCAAATCGGATAAGGGGTGGGTGCTATGCACGTCCCTGATGATATGTAGGTGCTGTGCGTCCTATTTAGAGTCCTTTTCAAATATATTTTTTATGGTTCTTTGGATTATTAGATTCTACATAAAATGGGTGACATTTTGATATATTATGGGTAAAAAATAGAACAGTTTTTAATTTTTTTTATGATTTTTTAAAGATTCAGTGCAGTTTTTTTGAAACATGGTGCAGTTTTTTTTTTCAATTTGAGCATTGAATTTTTGAAAAATCATAAAAAATTGAAAACAACTTTATTTCTTACCCATGATATATCAAAATGTCGCTCATTTCATTTAGAATCTAATGATCTTTTTTTTGGACAATTTAGAATCTAATGATCTAAAGAACCATAAAAAATACATTTGAAAAGAACCACAAATGTGAGGCGCAACACCTGCGCATCAGGGAGGTGCACAGCACCCACCCTGATCCCCTTCAAATCTCTATGCAATTCAAGTATATGATACATCAATAAAATATAGAATTATGGTACATCCATCACCTAAGTGTTGTTTTTTTAATGTGCATCCAATACTCTAAAATATTTTATGATGTATCTAAACCCTAAAGTGTTTTTTAGGTGTTTCTATTGCTCTAAAGTGTTTTTTTTTTAAATTATTTAATAATTTAGGTAATTTAAGATGTTGGATACATGTGAAAAAATAGTTCATGTTGTTGGATGCATCAAAAAATAATTTAGAGTGATGTATGCCACAAAATACTTTAATATACTAAATACAGATAAAAAATATTTTAAATTGTTGGATGCAGATTCACCCTAAAATATAGAGAGAGAGAGAGAGAAGTAGTATGAGTGTGATAGAAGACACTTGCAAATTGCAATTCAACTAGACAGGAAATGTGATTAATTAATTCATATTTCTTTTTTCCCAAAATAGAAAGCTAACTTAAGTGAATTGAGCTCAGCCCAATAGAGATGATTTGTGAACGGATGGGAAACACTGTTTGTGTTCTCCATATTCTAACTTATACACAAACATGGTTGAAAATGAATAATATTATTACATGATAGATATAAGAAATATATCAGGATAAGGATGCTTAAAATAAGATCTATCCAGACAGGTACTTTTAAACATTACATACTCATTTTAAAGGGGTATTTCATCTAACATTTGTGTATAAAATTTGTTTAATACTTTATCATTGTGTGAAATTAATTTTAAAACACAAAAGCATTTCTCATAAATCATTATCTAACTATTCACTGTATAATATATATATATATATATATCCTAGGTTACAACCGACCCTCTACGTCGTCAAATTAAAGATGAGGCCACTTTGTCTCTATGGATATTTAATTTAATTATTGGAATTGACTTAATACTGTTCATTGACTAAGAGGACCAATCACCGTAGGTTCTGACACATCGCTCTATGTTCTTTCAAATCACACCTCAAAGTATGAAGCAAACAATTTTTTTTGGGGAAAATCATTATTAAGTTCCAAACAACAAACGTATTCCTAAAAAAGTTTCATGAAAAAGTCAAATATGTAAAAAGTTTTTAGGAACTTTTTTGTGATTATTTTTTAAAATCAAATAACATACATGCCCCTCTTCTATTATTTTTCTCTCTCACTCTCATTCGTTTTGTGTTCTCTCATATCTGACCCCCACTTTCAACTCGCTGTACTCTCTCTGCAGAAATGGTGGCGATAGTGAAAGAAGCTTTGAGGTGGTGAAAGATTTGTGAGGTAGGATGTAAGATAGAAGGAAGAAGAAGATGGAAGGAAGGTCATAGATTTTTTTATGCTCAAGCTTCTGTCATTTTTAAAGAAGGAAGGGTGAAGGTAATAATGATGATGAATAGTCCAACTAACCTCATTGAAACCCCATCTCATAATGATGAAAAAGCTGATGTGAAAAAAAAATAAATTATTATTAATTCGTGTAGTAGCAGTTGTTAATATAACAGTTGTAGTTATTAATACAAAAAATGAAGTTGGGTGTCATAGTGCTCTGTTTTTGGGAAACATAGCAGAGGAAGTGGTATGTTTGAAGTGGAAATAGTTGATTCTCATAGTAGTAGGGTGATGTGAAAATGCTAATATGGAAAATAAATAAATTGTTGTTAATTCGTGCAGTAGTAGTTGTTAATATAACAGTTGTAGTTGTTAATGTAGAAAATAAGGTTGGGTGTCATAGTGCTCTATTTTTGTGAAAGGAAAGAGAGGAAGTGGTGTATTTGAAGTGAGCAAACAGTGTTTCAAGTTGAAACATGTATGACGTTGTAAAACACACGTAAGAGGTTGTGAATACACACTTTAAGAATTGTAAACATACCATTTGTCATACTTAAGGTGAGCAAAAAATGACAGAAACTTAAGCATAAAAAAATGACAGAAACTTGAGCATAAAAAAATCCATGACCTTCCTTCCATCTTCTTCTTCCTTCTATCTTACATCTCACCCTACAAATCTTTCACCACCTCAAAGCTTCCTTCACCATCGCCACCATTTCTGTAGAGAGAGCATAGCGAGCTGAAAGCGGAGGTCAGATATGAGAGAACACAGAACGAATGAGAGTGAGAGAGAGAAATAATATAAGAGGGGCATGTGTGTCATTTGACTTTAAGAAATAATCACAGAAAAGTCTCTAAGGACTTTTCAGATATTTGACTTTTTTCTAGGACTTTTCTATGAATATGTTTGTTGCTTAGGACCTAGGAGTGATTTTTCCCCTTTTTTTTTTGACCAGTAATGAAGCAAACAGATTATAATGGCAAATAACATATAAAGACATTCCAAAAGGTAAAATAGCTATCTTAGCTTCTTTCTCTATTCATTTACAGATACTTCATCTTCTTCTACTCCAAATGGTTTCTGTATTGCTCATGTGTTTACAAGCAAATTTCTTTTGATAAAGCTCACATATAAATGTTTTCATTTCATTCTACTTTTTCTTCTTTCTGGGCTACCTCATGAAAGATGTCGCCAAGTCATTTTATTTTATTTTATGCCGAGCCATTTTCAAATATGACTCAGATCTATTAAATCTCATTTTCTTTTCATCCAATTCGAGAATCGTAATCGTTATATTACCAATTCCCAGTAACCTCACCCTGTCGATTCTAGAAGCTGGATCTCAGCAAGTGCTAGCAAAGGAAATTTTCCTGTTGCAGTCGAAAGTCAAGGTATGGAGGATTGTCATCAAAATTACATAGGATTTAGTTCATTTTTGTCAAATTATACATATTTTTAACTCTGACGAAATAAAAATTTCCATACATACTAATACTAATACTACTTCTGGTAGTCTATATAAAGTAAATATTCTTTTTTATGTTATATCGACCGGAGGTGTATTGTATATATATAGTAAATATTCTTTTTATTGTTTAAACATTATGATTAAGTTTTTTTTATTTGATAAAGGTATCCCCAAGTCTTTTTTTTTTTTTTTAAATTAAGGGTTCCCCTTTTAAGCTTAATGGGTGAAGGATTTTCACCTATCCCAATAAAAGTGTTTCTCGAGAGTTGAGCTTATATTTTTATCCTTACGAAGTTGAGACCATTTATCAAATCAATCAATAACTTGTTGGTATGCTTTAAACAAGTTTGTACTTGAGACTAATTCTTTTTTATTTTTTTTCGATAAGTGTGTTTCCTAATATTTGAACTTACGTTCTTTTTATGAGAGGATGAAACTGCTTACCAACTCAATTATCGGCTTATTGCTTGTGATTAAGTTTTTAAAATTTCATGTAATAATATTCCTTTTAAATTTTAAAAATGAAAACTTTGTAGCAAAGGCTCTTCTATCATCCGGCTTCGATGAAGATATTAATCATGTCTTCAAAGGATGCCCGTTGGCCAGCTCTGTTTGGAAAAAAATACTACCAAGTGATATGTGGGCAGAATTCTTCCGCACAGACATCTCAGATTGGTTCATAAAGCAGCTAAACAATCCAAATTTGCAGAATACATGGAAGATTGGTTTTTGCATCACTATTTGGAAGCTTTGGGAAGTTCGCAATCGCCAAATTTTTGCGAATGAAAGATACAACATAGACAAAATCTTAATTGATATTCACACTACAATTTCTCACACAGTCAAATACCGTTGCAATTAGTCATTGATCATAGTTAGGGGTGTTCAAATCCGGGACCGGGACCGGGATTCACCACTCCCGGTCCCGGTCCCGGTTTTTGGCCGGGATGCAATTTGCATCCCGGTCCCGGTCCCGGTCCCGGTCCCGGTTTGGTCCCGGTCCCGGTAATCCCGGCCGGGACCGGGATCAAACCGGGAATTCCCGGTTTTTTTTTTTAAAAAAATTAAATTTTAAAAATATTATTATTTTAGTTAAATTTTCTATAATCTAGTGTTTAAAGTAATTATTTAACATCTAATAAGGCCATAATAATCACACAAATTAATCTAGAATTGAAGAATAACATTTTATTATTATTATTATTATCACCTTCATCATTTTTGCTATTATTTTTATACATTATATAGTAGGATTAGTATCACGATATATACAATTTAACTCCAACTAAATATGTTATACACATTTTATCAAATGATAACTTAAATTATGGGATAAAAAATACAAAAATAAAACAATAACTTAGTTTTTAAGAAAAAAATTAAAAATAAAAAATAAAAAAACCGGGACCGGGATCGGGACCGGGATCACAAAGTGTGTGACCGGTCCCGGTCCCGGTCCCGGGTCCCTTAGATCCCGGTCCCGGTTTTCCCGGTCCCGGTCCCGGCCGGGACGGGAAATTCCCGGGATTAAAATCCCGGGACCGGGACCGGACAACCGGGACCGGGATATTTTGGACACCCCTAATCATAGTAGCTTTCTCTTTTTTAGAAGTCCATTTCCTTATATAATGTACCTTTCGGCTTTACTTTTGTACTATTGATTTATTAATGAAATCTTCCTTTTCACTCAAAAAAAAAAAAAAAAAAGGCTCTTCTATCACAAAGATGGAATAACGAAATCATTGGTTTCGTAAAGTTATTAACTAGTGGGGCCGAACGCAGAGTTGCTTCCTACGACTTGCTCAATTTTACCCAACACCCAATACCTCCTTCCTCCGTTTATTGTTGGTAATTAAAAAAAAAAAAAGTAACTACCTTGGGTTAGTTTTATCAATTAATTTATAAATTCCAAAAAAATGATAAGTTAAACGAATCTAGTTATCAGAAAATTTAAAGAAAATTAAATAATAAAAACTATCAATGTCAAATATAATCTAGAGTTATTAATCCCTCACTAGTGTCCCAAATCTTATATCCATTTAATTAGTTAATCTAAAATGTTAATTTTGAGTATAAATGGTTATAAATGTCTGTCAGTTCGCTCAGAACCTTCTCTTAAGTATAACTGTTATGTCTAACCTAATTACTCAAGAGACAAGATAACTCAACACACTCTTCAACAATTATATGAAACTATTAGGTATATGTCTATCCTAATCGTAAATTGAATCGTAATTTAATCCCATATTACTTAATTTTATAGCCTAATTAAAATTCTCTTTGTTAAGGTAAATCCTAATGCTCAAATTTCCATCTAATGGTGGCCAATAATCAAACGGATATAATAAAACAAGATTAACTAACCAAAATTAACATAAATCATATTAATAAATCATGGAAATAAAATCCAGTTCACTAGTGATTTCATAGTTTTTCTAGATTTAAAAAAAAAAAAGCCACTCATGATTAAAACAAAATCTATAATAAAATAAAGGAATTCAGATTTAAAAAATAAAGAGAAAGAAGGGAGAAAAAAATCAAATGCTACTTTTGCTTCTTCTTCGACTTTCTTTCTCTGTTCTGCCTTGGTGTACTGTTCCGCTCCCTGAATCTGTTTGTTCGCTCTCTTTTATGTATATCACAAGTAGTGGCGGGTGCGGTATGACTCCTTATTTAAGGGTTTGTTTGGTAAAGCGGTAGGTATTAATGACCACACGTTTAGAGCAAAAAAAAAAAGCCCAATAGCCATTTTTTTATTGTTTGGCAAAGCTATCATTTTCACTGTGCTTTTAATATCACCGTAACTTTTTCCAAAAGCTGATTTGCGTAGCTTTTTCATTCCCTCCCCGCACTTCTACACCCTTTCTTTCATCAATGCTCTACTGCAGATCGTTGGAAGCATTCATATTTTCATTATTTTATCTCACCAAACTCCATGTTAGTCAGAATTCTAACCATTTTCACAGCCACGGCTCTCTGCTTGTAAATTCCGCGATAAATCCGACTGTGAGCGCCGAAAGCGAACCTGTTTTCGATGAAAAGCTGAGAAAGATCGGCGGTCCATTCTTCCTGATTCTCAGACTCCAATATCATGGACTATGATTCCAAGCTATCGAATCTCTTCCCTTCCAAATTCTCCCCATCGCAATTCAACGGCCTCTCCGACGATGACGAAGAAGACGAAGCCGCCACCGGTAATAACATTTTCCTCTTCCAATTTGGCAATCGAAGTGGATGAAAACACGAGGCCGCCATCAAAGCTTTATCTGAACTATTACAAAACGTTACAGTGATATTTACTGCCAAAACATACCGTCAAAGGGGATTTGAACTTGAATTTGAATTTTCCCTTGGATTGTAGGAAGTGATTCTGAAACATGACAGTTTTCTTTCATCAAAATATCAAAATTGATCTGCTCGAACTTCAGAGAGTGGAAAGTAACGAGAAGCACAAACAGAAAGACCAATATTGCAATGGATCAGATGAAACAGAGAGTAATAGAGGAATTGGGTTTCAAAAGAAGAGGGAGATTCAAGCATCGATCATAGGATGAAGGAGGAGATTCACCGGCACACTCTGTTTTCAATTCATTATGTCCCTTTTCTATTTCCTATTGTCTATTGTTTTACTGACGATTTATGCTATGTGCTGTAATGAGATTTCTAATTGTGGCTATATTTTTCTGAATTTAGAGTAGCTATGAATTAATTTAAGGATTAGAGTATATATGAACTAATTAATTGTGTTTAGTGTTAATTTTATTTATTTAATCTTATATTAATTTGTCTATTTAGTATTTGATCACCACTATGTATGAATTTGGGGAATTTAGATTAGCCTTAGAATAGGGATTTTAATTAGACCATAAGATTAAGTAATATGGGATTAGAATTTATTCTAATTTGCCAATAGGATTGGAATATATTAATTTATTAATCAAACTAATTAGTTTGAAAAAAAATAAATATAAATATTTTAAAGTAATTTAATTAGTTTCCTTAATTTTTCTAAAAAAAGTCAACTTTGTCTTATAATTAAAACCGGAGGTAGTAGCATCCATGCCATTTTCAGTCATTTTGTATCTAAACGGACTTTTCAAACTCTAATTCAAACAGGTTCAAGGTTAGAAAAAAAAGTCACTTCTGCCACCACTAATCCAAACACAAATCATATTTATATTTTCACTTTTAATCTTATTTTACTTTTTTAAAATTTAAATGATAAAAAAAACTACTTCTCCGCTGTTACACCAAACGTACACTGAATCTTTTTTTCTTCTTCCGCTTAGAGAGATATCATCTGCGTATCCGGAAATCTGTAGATCACAATATTTGGTTTTGTCCTTTCTTCACGTGGGGTACATGACTTTATCCCTTGATTAAATTATTGCTACCAGCGCCTTGCCTCTTATCTCTTTTCTTTCATTATAATATATTTTTAGTCTTATTTATAAATAATTTTTTTTCTTATAGTACCGATTCCTTTCATAAATAACTTTCATTTTTTATTTAAAAATATAAATTTTTTCTCCTATTTTACCTTTAATAATTACACATTTTTTCTCATATCTTTTACTCATTATCTCTTATATTTTTTTATCATCTTTTCATAAATAAGTGCATGTATGGAAAAAATATGGCATTTTTGACACACTTGTTGTTTTTAACTATCAATTCATTTTGTGCAATCAAAGGAAATGTTGCTTATAAATAGGATAGGAGGGAATATAATATATATATATATATAGTATTTCTCCTTTGTTTTTTTTATTTGATTCCTTTTTATCTCTCTTCATATAATATCTCTTACATAATAAAATAGGAAATGGATAGATTTTATATCAAGATTTCTTTTTATCCTGAACTTAATTAAAAGATAAAAAATATATAGAAGATAATTAAATATGTATAAAATATCAATAAATTTATTCAATTATGTCCTAAAATCTATATCTATTTAATATATATATATATATATATATATATATATATATATATATATTTATTTATTTATCAAATTCCCCCACACTTAAACATTTACTTGTCCTTGAGTAAAAGAAAGAAAAATCATTATTTAAACAAAAAGAACATTACTTATGAAATTGTTAAACAGAGACCATCACACCACCACATTTAGATCATGTTATCCAATTCTATTCAATTTAATGTCCTATAAAAAGGGTCATTAAGCTGCCTTAAACAATTATAATAATCTCTTAACGTCACATGGATATTTAATTTAATTATTGGAATTGACTTAATACTAGACATTGACCAAGAGGACCAACCGCCGAGGTTCTCACACATCGCTCTATATTCTTTCAAATCACAGCTCAAAATATGAAGCAAACTCGTTATAAAAGCAAAGAACATATAAAGTCATTACATAAGGTACAATAGCTGTCTTAGCTTCTTTCTCTATTCATTTACAGATACTTCATCTTCATCTAATCCAAATGGTGTCTGTATTGCTCATGTTTTTACAAGCAAATTCCTTTTGATAAAGAGATCACTTATAAATGTTTTCATGTCATTCCACTTTTTCTTTTTTCTGGGCTACCTCGTGAAAGATGTCGCCAAGTCATTTTATTTTATTTTATGCCGAGCCATTTTCAAATATGACTCAGATCTTTTAAATCTCATTTTCTTTTCATCCAATTCAGAATCATAATCTTTATATTACCAATTCCCAGAAACCTAACCCTCTCGATTCTAGAAGCTGGATATTGGCAAGTGTTATAGGAGAGGAAATTTTCCTGTTGCAGTCGAAAGCCCAGGTATGGAGGATTGTCATCAAAATTACACTGGATTTAGTTCATTTTTGTCAAATTATACAGATTTTTAATTCTGACGAAATAAAAATTTCCATACATACTAATACTACTTCTGGTAGTCTATATAAAGTAAATATTCTTTTTTATGTTATAACGACCGGAGGTGTAGTGTATATATATAGTAAACATTCTTTTTATTGTTTAAACATTATGAGTATGTTTTTTTTGTTTGATAAAGGCATCCCCAAGCCACTTTTGTTTGTTTGTTTTTTTTTTATAATTAAGGGTTCCCCTTTCGAGGCTTAAAGGGTAAGGGATTTTCACTTCTTCCAATAAGTGTGTTTCTCGAGATTTGAACTTGTATTTTCATTCTTACGGAGCTGAGATCATTTACCAAATCAACCAACAACTTGTTGGTATGCTTCAAACCACTTTATACTTGAGACTAATTCTTTTTCATTTTTTTCGATAAGTGCGTTTCTTAAGATTTAAACTTGTATTCTTCTTCTTATGAGGATGAAGCCGCTTACCATCTCAATCATTAGCTTATTGCTTGTGATTAATTTTTTAAAATTTCATGTAATAATATCCCTTTTAAATTTTAAAAATGAAAACTTTGGAGTAAATACTCTTCTATCGCAAAGATGGAATAACGAAATCATTGGTCTCGTAAAGTTAGCTTCGTTTGGATTGGCATTTGAAGAGTTTATAAGTGCTTTTTACATAAATCGAGACAAAATTTCTCTCACATACTTACCTTGTATACCGTATATCACAATTGAAAAGCTACTTTTGAAGGCTCCAATCACTATTCTAAACAAACACGTTAACTAGTGGGGCCAAACGAAGAGTTGCTTCCTCCAACACCCAATACCCCCTTGCTCCCAACCACCTCCCATTTATTGTTGGTAATTAAAAACAAAAAGTAACTACCTTGGGTTAGTTTTATCAATTACTTTATAAATTCCAGAAAAATGGATAAGTTATATTTTGTAATTAGTGTGATTGTTCTTAAAGTATGTATGTATATATTATTGCCCAACTTTTTATCAGCAGGAATAAGTGCTTATTTTCTAAAAAATAAATTGATAGAAAATTCACATGCTGATACTGAATATATATATGTATATAAATAATGAAGTGTTAAATAATAATGTGTATGTATGAATTTTGCAGATAAATGGATGCGTCAAGTAGTGGTGATGTAGATAATCCTTCTGAAACTATAAGACCTAGTCAACCCCAATTACGGAAGGTTGAATCAGCTACTTTTAAGAGACCTTTCCTTACCCATTTAGAAGAAGATACAGGTAATTAACTACATACTCTCTCCATTCTCTCTAATGTCAAATAAAACATTAATGTGTTCGATTATTTTCGGTTTCCTCACGATTTTCCCATAAGTTTAACAAAAATAACTAATTTAGCACGTATCATCAAATATTCTTTAATATTTTGATAAATTCAACATTTATGTATTCTTATACTTGAGAAGAAAATGATATAAAAACACACATCTCATATCTACACTCATAATTTCTTTTCCATTTATATTTACAGATATATATTTTTCATCATTTTGTTTGGCAATGTTTTTGTCCCTAAGGCAATTCATTAAAATAACGTAATAAATAAATGGTTGTTTTGCAACTTGCAATCTATACACATTATTATGTTTTCAGAAATGTTTGTCCATCAACTGTATTTTCATTGGAAATTTTGGTGATGAATATTTAATAAGCTAGTGATGGAGGGAGGGGCGACTAGCAAGGGATTTTTGATGCCCCACTCTCTAATGCTCCTTAAAATATTAGACAGTGAGCATTTATAATCCCAAACTATCAATATTTATACCCATTAAAATTTATTTTCGTATGGATATATAGAATTCACTCAAACTGAGTTATATGCATATAAAACCCTTCATATTTAAAGAATTCTCATATAAATAATGAACAAAACTAAAAGCATGAGAATTATATATATAAATGCCAAAGTTTAGAGAAGTCTATTGTAAAGTTTCAAAGGTTATGGAGATGATTTACATATGATAAAAAGTTCAAGATAATTTTGTATAATTTAACTTGTACTTTTTTATATGGACTCTCCCAATAAACTTTTCCCATAAACTAATCACATTCCTAAAAATTAGTATGAGAAAATCACAACCAAATCACTTTTGTTTCAGAGGAGGCCAAAAAAGACTACTTGGATTTATGTGTGCCTCTGTTCAAGTATGCATCGGAAGGAAATTGGGAAAAAGCTCAGCCCATGTTGTTAGATCATGAAATGCTTCGGAGTTCTGGCATAGCAAAAGGATGGACAACAGTACTTCTTGTAGCAGCAGGAGCAGGCGATGTTCACTTTGTTAAGGAGCTTGTGGATTTGATGAGTGGGAGTAACTTGGACTTGCAAGACTCTAAAGGAAACACTGTCCTCTCCTTTGCTGCTATTGCTGGAAACTTGGAGATTGTTAAGTTATTGTGCCTAAAAAATAATTCATTACCAAAAATAAGGAGTGGAACGGGTTTCACTCCTCTTCTTTTTGATGCATTACAAGGAAAAGCTGATGTGGCAAACTATCTATTCCCTCTCACTGCAATTGATGCAAATTTTGATGAAGCGGAATGGAATACGTTATTGCTCATTTGCATCGAATCTGGTATCTATGGTAAGTGTATGTTGCCTTTATATATATATATAAAGCATGAATACACTCAATTATTATAAGTGAAGTATAGGTAGTTGGGCACCAATAAGTATTCGGTACGTATTAAAACTGCAAAAAAAAAAAAAAACAGTGAATTAGGGATGGAATTGAATGATTTCATCATCAGATAGACTGTCACTAATTAGTCAGCGATGGAATTTCATCGCTAATTACTTGGTTTTTTGTAGCATAAAAAGTCACCATTTTTTGTGAAGTATTTGAACTTAATTGATATGTAAGCTCTATGCTTCTTATTAAACCATCAACTTTTAGAATTTGCATTACTTAAGTACTTTTTCAATATTTCGTAGATTTAGCATTGAAAGTGTTGGAAGATAAGCCAGGTGTAGCATTTGCAAGGGATGTTGATGATAGGATAACAGGTTTGCAAATCATGGCTCACAAGACAGAAAATCTGGGAAGTGATAAACTAGATCATCAAAATCAACCCACAAGTAAAATTAGCATTGTAACTGTGTGTGTTTGTGGAATAGTACTTGCTAACTTACTAATTTGGCATATTCAATTCATCAAATTATGTATCCCAGGTGCGAAGAATAGTGTTGCTGCCCTTAAACTTGTTCGTTTGCTGTGGGAAGGAGTTCTCAGGGGTGTAGCATCAAGGTCAAATATAAGAGAAATCATAAATGAGCCATCAAGAGTACTATTTGATGCAACAAAAGTTGGAAATTTTGATTTTTTAGCTGAGCTTATGAAGGCTTACCTTGATTTGATTTGGGAGTTGGACGAAAGAAGACATAGTATCATTTACACAGCTGTTTTACATTGTCATCCTAAAATCTTCAATCTAATCCATGCATATAGTGGAAGTAAGGATATCATATTGGCATATAAAGATGAAGATGAAGGAAATAATATATTGCATTTGGCAGCAAAGTTAGCACCACTTGATTGACTAGAATTGGTCTCAGGAGCAGCTTTCCAAATGAAGCTCGAACTGTTATGGTTTCATGTACTTTTAACTAATTTTAACTGATTTCTTAAACTGCATGTGTCGGTTATCAGGCTCTTATAAGAAGGATGAGAGGAAGTGTATATATATAAATGAAATAATTAATATATGAACAACCTTTTGATATGACAGATATGACAGGAGGTGAGGAAGACAGTGCTACCATCATATATGAATAAGAAAAACAGAAATGGCGAAACACCTGGGGAGTTATTCACTAAGGAGCATGCTGCATTACAAAAAGATGCCGAGTCATGGATGAAAACAACAGCCCAGTCATTTATGGTTGTTTCAACTCTTATTGCTAATGGAGTGTTTTCTGTTGCATTTAAAGTACTAGGTGGTACCTGTAATATCCCAAATTTTGATTAAGGGATAATCATGATTATTAATGATAATTATGAATTTATTGGAATTATTATGTGTTTTATGACTATATCAATTAATGTCATAATTAGTGGAAATTGGAAATATTAGTGTATATGTGTGGTATTTAAGATCAAGGGTTGTGATTCCTTGACCGTGGGTTGGAATCCTATGTGTTGTGATGTGGTGAGCTCATTGAGGGAATGCATGAGATGTTGACAAGTGGCAATATGGGGGTGGTTGGATATGAGCACATGAGGACAAAGGACAACTTTTTGCTCCTCCTCTCCATTTCTTTCTCTCTCTCGTGCTCTCTCTCTCTTTTCTCTCTCTCGTCAGTTTGTGCCCAAAGGAAGGAGGGAAAAGCTTGATTTTTTGGGTAAGTAAATGATCTCCATTGCTCAAGTTCCCTTCTTAAATGTTGATCCTTGAGTAATGAGCTTCATTTTGGTGTGTATAGTGTGGCCATTTGGGGGTTGATTTGTGCTACACGAAAATTTGGAAAGTGGTGGATCAAAGAGTCTCTTTGGAGAAGTTGATAAGGTGAGTAAGACCAATCTATCTATCTATGTTTCATACCATTTGAAGTAGTTTATAAATTCTGGAAATTTTGGCTTGAATCCGAAAATTGGATGCCACTGTTCATTTGGTATGTTTATGGCATGAGAATGGCATTTTGGAATGAGTTTATGTTAGATAGATTGATTAGAGATTGAATTATGATGTTAGGATGAAATGGGAATTTTGATGAAACTGTTGCCCAAAACCCAAATCATGATAATGGAGTAAGATTTTGATGATTCTGAGAATTCCATTGAGTTTATTGGGTGTTTTTGTGTGGGAATGGCTTTGGGTTAAGTTTTGTATCCATAGGAATCAATTGGGCAAAGGTTAAGGAGAGTGCCTCTGTTCTGCGTTTTCTGCTATCTGAGGGATCACTCGAGCAGGGAGGGGTCTGCTCGAGTGAAGGATGAACATCACCCGAGCAGAGATGGGTCTGCTCGAGTGAGGGATGAATATCACCCGAGCAGAGATGGGTCTGCTCGAGTGCGGTGGTGCAATTCTCGTTTCTTGCTTTCTGTGTTCTTATTGCACTCTTTGGGTCATAGCAAGCATAGCCTCACTCGCGAGTGAGGGATGAACATCACTCGAGTGAGGATTTTGTGCTCGAGTGATGAGTGTATTTGACACCAAAGGGCTTGCTTCTCGGGTTGTCACTCGCGAGTAGGTGCACGGGTGTGCCTTCTCACTCGCGGGTATGGGCACCGTGCTCGAGTGAGCCGTGTGTACTCGAGTGAGCTTGTACTTCTAGTGTGGGATGGTGCTCTCGGGCGTGTGCTTTCTGTCTCACTTCCTGGTGCTTGAAGTGATTTCCGTACGTGTGCTCGAGTGACGGCATTTGTTCTCGAGTGAGCCTGCTTCTGAAAACTCCCTTGTGCTCTCAGGTGTTCACTCGCTGCCTCTCACTCTCTCTTGTGCCCGAGTGATGTCCGTACCATCACTCGAGTGAAGCCGTTTTCACTCGAGTGTCCGTACATCTGTGCTCGAGCATGGTCATCTGTGCTCGAGTGAAGCAGTGTAAAATCTCAGTTTTGTGCTTCAAAAAGGGGATTTTTGGGATAGTTCTTCCTACCCTTTAGGAGTGTTGTTAGGGGTATTTAATGACTCCAAAAGAGCAATAATGATAACCAATTAAGCAGTATGAAGTGAGTTAAGTCTTGGAATAGAGAATAACTCTTCGTCCCTAATTATGAAAATAGGATTTGATATTTGCCCGACGCGGGAGAGACCGGCGCTAGGACACGCCCGGAAGAACTCAGGTAGTGACTTTTCTCTCATATCTTGTATGATGTTTTGGCATGCATATCTTATCATTGAACTTGTGAAATGAGTGCCATGGTCCATTACGGCGCGAGCAGGTCAGCGTGAGCCGTATAGGGAGTGACAGTGGTCATCTCTAGTTCGGCAGTTGGACTGCCATCGTAATCGACATGGATCTTTGTAAATCTGACCCGTGGGGGTGGCGTATGTGAAAACCAGCCGTGGGCTGTGTGTGTGTATCTTGCCTATGTGGCTTGCGAATATGATATGCTTTATATGGATCCCAGCTGTGGTGAATTATACTGTGTTGACTGTTGTGATGCAATACAGCGTGAGCAATTCAGCGTGAGCAATCGTCAGGGATGACATGTGTCATACTAACCATTGCCGCTGTAACTGCCGTTGTAGTTGCTTGTGTGGATGATGATTTGATTACATGCATTATTGTTGTACATTATATGATTGACTTGTTACTACGGGGATTCTTTAGAATCTCACTCTCCCAAAATTAAACCTTTTAGACAGGGCCGAAGGATCGAGAGGCAAGCGGGCGACGAAGAGTAGCTAGAGCTCCTGTTTAGGAGTGTATTTTGGAATTAATGGTTATCATTGTAGATCTTGGAATTGTATATATAGATTTTGTGTAATCCCCAAGTTAAGGGCATTGAATTGTAGCTTTGTGCCTTTGTAAATCCCTTATCTAATGAATGGAACCCGAGTGAGTCGGGAATTTATTTGCACTCTGATATTTGTAAATGGAATCCACCTGTTCAGGCCAGTATTATTTTGTATTGAGAACTTGAGACCATTGTGAATAAGTTTTGAAAAATGTTTTTGCAAATCCGATTTTTGGGCAAATGAGTATTTTATTAAGTCCCAATTTCATTATGGTCTCTAATTACAACTTAATTATGAGTTTAAGAACTTAATCACGGCCTAAGGTGGGAAGGGGGTTATAGTACCAGTGATGATTCAGGAGCTCCCAATTATTTACGGAAACCATGGTTTACGATATTGGCAATATCAGATGCTGTTGCGATGATCTCATCTTCAATTTCCATGCTAGCCTTCTTATCAATCCTCATATCACGTTATGCAGAGCGTGACTTTTATCAATCTCTACCTTCCACTACTACAAAAAGGTTGAAAGGTGGCACACATTTTGTGACCCTTCTTTAAAGAAGTGCCATAGTTTCCCTTTTTTTCTTTCTATTTTATTTTTTTTTTAAATTTTGGGCACCAGCTGTGGCACCTAATCCACCAAGAGCCATAACTGGTAGGGCCAAGTGTGGAGCTTGCCAAGGCAGGCGCCACGATTGGCTGGAAGTGGATAGACAATCCACTTCCTGCGAATCAGATTTCCCTTCTTTACTTTACTTTTTATCTTTTGCCTCTCTTTTTCCTTTTTATTCCCTCTTCCTCAAGCTCGCGCTGACGCCCCTCCCCCTGTAAAAGATATCTCTTTCTCTTGCACAACAAATAAACACACACACATACACACACGCGTCTTCTTCATTAAATTCTCTTGTCCCTTTTTCCATTTTTGTTTCGTCCGTCCCCACTCCTGTCCCTAGTTGTTCTCTTTTCTTCATACTCTGTCTCTCTTCCTCTTTTAAACCCCACTCGAGTTTATCCCCACTCCACTCCACAGCTCATATTTGCTCATCCTTGTCACTCAAGCTAGCGTCACCAACGTGGCCTCCCACTCCCTATGCTGGTCAATTAATAGATTTGTAAGTGTCTGTGCTTTTTTAATTTTTATTTTTTTTAGGTTCTTTTATATGATATAACATTGCTTAGTCGAATTTTCTGGTTGGTTATGGTGTCAAGAAGAAGACTGTTTCGTTCTAGCTAGCTTTGTTTGAATTTTTTGGCTGACAAGCTTGTGCTTTTTAGTAATCTTTTAATTTACTTAATTAGTTGCTGATGTAATGTGTTCACATATCAAGTTCTTGTACTGTGATATTTTTTATGTTAGATTTGGAGAGTATTAATGTAAGAACATTATTATTGGGGAAATAACAATAAATATATTATTGTGTAAGAACATTATTGTTGGGGAACTTGAATTTTAAATGTGAAAAAAATAAATGTTATATAAATAAATAAATAGATAAATATATATATATATATATATATATATATATATATATATATATATATATATATATATATATATATATATATATATATATATATATATATATATAATATTTTAGAAGGAAATGACACAAGTGAAAGGAAAATTATTTTAAACAAGTTTTAGCATTTCAATAATAATGATTTTATTATTGTTAGATATCTTAAATGAATGTGTATTTGAAGTTTAATTTTTTTTGGTGAAATTATATAAAACTCCTAAACTTTGGGTCAGTTGTAACTAACCCCCTGACTTTTTACTAAATTTAGAAAAATTAAAGTAGTTTTTACATGAAAAGAATTAACATTTGGAAAATACAAAATACAAGTAATTTTCTTAATAAAATATAATTATAATATATTAATATAAGGATGTCAAAATTATATTATTTTATAATTTAATTGGAAAATAAATATATATGTATATGTGAGATTTCAAAATATATATATTCTTGCTTGCCTGTATATATAAAAAACAGAACATATTAAAATATTTAGTTTGCTTTCCTATGATTCATAGTATCATGAAACAACACATACAACAAATTAATTTTTGTGTTCCATATTGCCAAAGCTTGCTTTTCTATGTGTTGGGAAATATGATTTCTTTCCTTATGAGCTGTATTATTTGTTATTTAAAACATAGGGTTTAATTTAAGGTTTAGAAAGCTTCAATTTTATTTTAAAATTGGTAAGAAAATATAAAAGTAATTAGTAAAATAGTCATACAACTAACCACATACTTTTTTAAAAATAGGTTGAAGGTATAGATGGCTCGTAAATGGATATCATCTAATCGGTGTTCAAGAGAATATATAGATGGGGTGAAAGAGTTAATTACATTTGTAACCGAGTACACAAAAGATCCTGACAAAATCTTATGTCCTTGCTTTTCTTGTTGTTTTGGAAAGCGGATTAGTTCATTTGATTTGCTAGATCATTTAGTGTGTTACGATATTGATCAAACATATATACGATGGACAAGGCATGGTGAGACATGATGTGTAATATCCCAATTTTTGATTAAGGGCAAATCATGATTATTATGGATAATTATGAATTTAAATTAAATTATTATGTGTTTTATGGAAATATTAATTAATATGTCATAATTATTGAAAAATTGTAAGAATGGAATTATTGGCCATGAGTTGGTAATTAATGGAGAAACTAATTACTAACTATGAGAGAAATGAGAAATGTAATTAGAATGGCTAATGGATGGATTAGAGAAGCTAATTGGGGATTTAGTGAGTGAGAGCCAATGAGGAGTGGACACATGGCAAGCTCACATGTGGGGAGGAATATGAGAAAAGTCAAAAATATTTTAAAATGTGTTTTCTCTCTCTCTTCTTTCCTCTTTTTCTGCTGCACAAGCATGGGAGAGGGAAATATAATCATTTTCACTCTTTCTTCACTCCTCCTCCCTCTCATCTCTCTCGTCCTCTCTCTCCATCTCTCACTCTCTGCTGGGCGCCATTTTTGGCAGCAAAAGGAAGGGAGAAAAGCTTTGAAAAGGTAAGGAAAATGATCTCTATTGCTCAAGCACCTTTCCTTAAAGTTGTTCCTTGACATAAGAGCTTCATTTTGGTGGTGGTAGTTAGTCCATTGGTGCTGATTTGTGGCCACACGAAATTTTGGGAAGTGGTGAATCAAGAACTCCCTTTGAGAAAGTTGATAAGGTGAGTGAGACCTATCTATCTATCTAAGTTTCATACCATTTGAAATAGTTTGAATTTTCTGGAATTTTGGGCCCATTTTTGAAAATGAGGGCCATTGGGAGTTTGGTATGTGTTTGGTATGAAATTTGTATGTTTGGAATGCATTTTTGGATAGATATATTTGATTGGGTTTGAAATTGTTAAGTTTGGAGATTTTGAGAGTTTAGTGTTTAATGTTACCCAAAACCAAAGCATGATAATGGAATAGGATTTTGTTGATTTTGACATTCCCATTGGATTCCTTGAGTGATTTTGTGTGGGAATAAACTTGGTTATTGATTTTGAGTTCATTTGGATCACTTGGGAAAAGTTGGAAATATGTCTTGTTTGAGCTCTGTTTTTTGCAGTCTGTTTGGGCGAGCGTTTTGAATGACCAAATGGTGTTGGAAAATTATGAAACTTTCTAGTCTTAAAGTTCACATCCCAAGCTTCAAAATGGACATATATTTTGTGTCATGTTGTTTAGTATTCTAGGAGATATGATTGTCCAAAGTTTGGGATTGAAACAGAACTCTGTTTTGGAGTAGTGTTTAGTTTTTGGTGATTCTGTATTTTTGTAGTGATTTCCAGTGATGGGCCATATTTTTCCTTGAAAGAGGACTTATATACCTTTCATTTGGCTTTAGAATCACCCCGTTTCGATTTTTCTAGGATTAGTTATGAATTTTGGAAGTTCATCCAAGAATCAGGGGATTTCTTGGCCGCGGCCCAAGGTGGCTGGCCGCGGCTCAAACCTTTCTGGCCTGATTCTGGCCGCGGCCCAAGGAAGGGCTGCCCGCGGCCAACCCCTGTGTTCCGGCACTTTGAGTTTTCGAAAGGAGACCCCTAACCTATTGTTTCCCAACCTTTTAGGGCTTTTATTAGAGGCATTTGTGGCCTCTTAAGGGTCAATTATGATAACCAAATTTAAGTGTTTCAAGTTAAATAAGTCTTGGAATAGAATATAACTCTTCTTCCCTAATCATGATTGTAGGATACGACATGTGCCTTAGGCGGGAGAGACCGGTGCCAGAGTACGCTCGGAAGGATCAAGTTAGTGACTCTTCTCTCATATTATGTATGATGTTTTGGCATGCATAACTTATCGTTGAATTTGTGAAATGTGTGCCATGGTCCATTACGGCATGAGCAGGTTAGCGTGAGCCATGTAGGGATTGACGGTGGTCATCTCTAGGTCGGTCGTTGAACTGCCATCATAATCGACATGGATATTGTGAATCCGACCCGTGGGGCGGCGTTTGTGAATCCAGCCGTGGGCTGTGTGTATCTTGCCTGTATGGCTTGTGTATGAAATGCATTATATGAATCCTAGCTGTGGTGAAATGTATTGTGTGGATTGCTGTGATGCAATGCAACGTGAGCAATTCAGCGTGAGCAATCGTAAGGGATGACATGTGTCATACTAACCATTGCCGTTGTAACTACCGTTGTAGTTGCTTGTTGTGGTTAATGATTTGCTTACATGCATTATGATTGTACATTATATGATTGATTTGTTATTACGGGGATTCCTTAGAATCTCACTCTCCTAAAAACCATGTTTTAGACAGGGCAAAAGGATCAAAGGGAAAGTGGTACTACTAGAAAAAAGGGTTTTAACGTCCCTTTTTTTGGCCTTTTAACGTCTGAAAACAGAGGGACGTCTATGTGAGGGTCGTAGAAAAAAACGTCATTAACGTCCGTAAAACAGAGGACGTGGAAGGCAGACTTTAGACGTCCCCAGTTTCAACTGGGGACGTCTAAAGTTGGACCTTAGATGTCCCCAGTTCCAACTGGGGACGTCTAAAGTGTCGCCAGCAGTACTATCCACGTCCCTTTTTTTAATTAAGGACGTTGAAAGTTTTGTTTTAAATGGACTTTTTATATATATTGCACTGTCTGGAAATGCAGAAATAGGATTCCAACAACAGAATAAAACAACAGCAGTTCAGAAAAATGGAAACAACAACAAACACAGTGATCAACCCAAGGCTTCTACATGCCACACAAACTTTCAAACCACACAAACTACACAACAATCTATATCCACGTCTACTACATGCCACACAAACTTTCAAACCATACAAACTACACAGCAATCTATATCCAAGTCCCCAGTTTGTACAATAACCAAGACTAAAATCCAATCCATATCCAACAACAATAACGCTAATTATATGTACTACCACAAAAGTATGTCCTACACAAACTACTAAAGACTTTACTCTTCTGGTATATGTTGAAGAAGATGTCCAGCCAAAAAGACTCTGATCATATTTAAGTCTTCATATGAGTAGGCATCTTCATTGTCAAAAATCTGTAAATTAGAAAATAAGCTTAGATGAAATAATGAATGAAGTGAATGAATTGCCATTGAATCACAACACCAAGAATATTATCCTCTGAGAATAAAGAAGCGATTACTTGTTCAAAATTTGTCGTAATGCCACTCTGAATGATGTTAAACATATAAAGCAAGACATAATATCCACATTCCCAGCCGCCAGGTTGTCGAGGGCACTATAAATCAAAAGCAAATGGTTAAAATCAATAAAGGCATATCTAAAACGACCGTCAATCAAAAGAACTTGATTTGAAACTACGTACCTTTGGAAACAACCATCTCGGATCTTTGCCACCTCTACGTTCGCGTGGCCCGCCAAGTGCTCGATACGTCGTGCATGCCCTATCATTAAAATGAAAATCAACATAAATTAGGATAATTCATTAAGTCAAGAATCAAGAACCAATGAAATACAAAAAAATAACTTACGTGTTGAAGACGCTTTTAGTTTCTTTGTCTGGTCTTCTATTTAAGGAATCAAACCAGTAAACAACGTGGGACAGAGGACAAACAATACACAAACTCCAGTGATAACTATCACAACATATACAGATTAAAAAGAAGTTAGATGGCAAGGTAATTATTTATTAAAAATCTCAAATACACAAAATTAAAATGCGTACCCTTGAACAATCGGTGCTAGATAACAACGATAGTCGTCATTTGCCAATGTGAAGCCCAGATAGTTCGTCCTTTCTTTCAATGTATTCCCAATCCTTGTCGTATGTGCAGGAGACAAGAATCCATAAAATTCAACTCTCTGAGACTCAATGCATATACGATGGAAGGAGCTATAATAGAATTAAAATGATGAATGTATTAACTAGTTAAAATCAACTTAACTAAATGAAGGAAAAAATAGGAAATAAAAAACTTACAGGATTGCAAATTTGCCCCATCCAACATCTAGCTCCTCGAACTTCATGAACTATTTAAGATCTTGTTTATCAATTGTGAAGTGATACTCTGTTTCCTGGCCTACAATCCCTGTAGGCATATGCAAATCAATCTTGCGGCAACTTCCTTTGGTGTTGTGGAAGGCCGGGGATGAATGGGTTCTACGCTCGGTAGTTGCCATCTGCGATTCAAACATCTTCTGCATTTCAGCTCGTAGCTCAGGCATCAGCTCAAGACGTAGCTCTGGCAACAACTCTTGTCGGAGCTTGTCGCGAAGGTTAGCCTCGAGCTCTTGTGAGACTTCCTGATGAATCTTGGCTACAAGCTCCCTACTGGTTTCAGCTTGTGACGAATAAGGATGCGAGGCTCAGCCAAAATACTTCGTGACACGAACTCCCACTGCCTCCCCTCGAATATGACCAGGGTGATCTGCCTTCCCAATCGCCGTTGACAAGATGTCCATCCGTCCACTTGGAGTGAACGAACCTTGGCTACTATGATCTTCCAGTTCATCCTACAGCATAAAAGTTATCGTAAGCACTCCCAATATGAAAAAATAAGTTTGTATTTATGCTCTAACTACTTACAATTCTTGCGGCAACCTCAGCAACAGTTGGATTTACGTACTTCCCACCCTTAAGCCTCCTTGCTTTCCATTTTTTGTGACGTGGTGGATGTGGCGGGGGTTGGACCACAACGGTAGGATCTGATGTGGCTGCTTCCTTCAATTTCTCCAACTCTTCTGCCATCATTTTTCACTCAAGCTTCCGATAACCACCACGAGACATGCAATGTTGATAGTTATTAGCTGCTTGCCTCTCTGCATTTGCTGCACTTAATGCCTTTGAAAGGAAAACAACGAACACCGAATCAATAATGTCAACTATATTCAAATAAAACACTATGATGACAGAAATCTTACCAAAAAGTTTGGATCTTCTCGTGATGCCATAAACAACCTCCAGTCCTCTGGAGACAAAAATGGATACTCATAACATGGATCCTGACCCCTCAAGTCCCCTCGAATGTAATCTCGTGTGAGCCTGTTCTTGAAATCTTTCCATCATAGACGAACCTCCGTCATCCACTCCTTGTACATCTCTGCGGTGTCAGGGACATCATAGGTTTGCTGCAAGGTAAAAACATAAGTTAATTATATTTGAAGCTATAGGAATAAAGATATAATGCAGATGTATTGAAACTTATATACCAAAAGTTGTTGACAAATCAAGTCTTTGGTTTTTGGTGGAACCAACTTCCAATTATCATAGGTAATGCGAACTTTGCTTCGAGCCAAAAAACCTACGTAGCTAATGAAATGGTCTTCCTCCAGACCAATTGGTTTCATATTTTTGTCAAAGTCAATATGCAACCTCTCTTGTTGATGGTGATGACGTGCTACCAATGCAGGCATTTTTGTACTACCTCTAACCCTTCTTCTCGCATTCGGTTTAGGTGTCGCATCACGTTCAGGCCTATTCATTTCATTGTCCCTATCACTTTGTGAGTCACCAGAATTATCCATATTCCTGTAAGCATAAAAATCATTGTCAGATAGGTGAATAAATTGTAAGTAAATGAATAAACTAAATAGTTATAAAACAAACAGCACACATTACTATTTTTTAAGTTAAGCTCTTACTCTAGATTGTTTCCCATATTCCTTCACCATGATCATTTCTCACAGCATATTCTTCATCATCTACCAATTCTACTTCACTTGTTGTAGGTGGATTAATTGTGAAAGGTGGTGTGTCGTCAAGGTTGAAGGTCGGATCACCATGCTTCTGTTTTTTACTCTGAAGTACAATGGAAATTTTTTTATTTGCGGGATCTATGACATAAAACACTTGTTTCTCCTAGCTTGCTAGAATGAAGGGCTCATCCCTATAACCTACTCTTTCAAGATCAACTGAGACAAATCCAAATTGTTGATCTATTACCACAGCATTATTGCTAACCCACTTACATTTGAATAAAGCAACTTTGAACTTGTTGTAAGTGATTTCCCATATTTCTTCTATCACTCCATAATAGGCCATGGATGCTAATATGGGGTTTTTGTCTTTCGAACTGGAAAAGTGCATGGCTTCAGCTTCTACCATCACCCCACTATTTTGCATGGTACTCCTGTCATCTTGGTCTTTTGTGTAGAAAGAATACCCGTTTATATCATAACCGCTCCAAGTAATGATCTGAAACGAAGGCCCCCAGGCTAGCCACTCTATTGTCCCAGACACACTGGTCTCATGCAAAACCTTTTCCTCAAACCACTGAATGAATGTCTTGTTTTGCTCAATAGTAATCTGCATGTCATTCTTCCTCGGATTCATGTTCTTCAATCTCTTTCTGTGTTCCTTTATGTACGGTTGAACTTCTGCCATGTTATTCAGGATATAAAGGTGTGCTTGCAACACCTCTTCACGAGGCATAGTCTTCACTTTCAGTCCTCGTGTTCCCTTGCTCCTCCCCTCTTCATGCCGAGATTGTACCTTCTTCCCTGATAGATAATCGCTGCAGAAGTCCATAGCCTCTTCAACAACATACCTTTCAACTATTGAGGCTTCTGGTCGATAGGGATTTTTAGAGTACCCTTTTAAGATCTTCATGTATCGCTCGAAAGGGTACATCCACCTCAGGTAAATTGGACCGCAGAGCCTTACCTCCCTTACCAAATGAA
The DNA here is from genome assembly GCA_963855925.1 of Inga laurina. Lineage (NCBI taxonomy): Eukaryota > Viridiplantae > Streptophyta > Magnoliopsida > Fabales > Fabaceae > Inga > Inga laurina. The sequence continues at coordinate 61,751,833 of OY979708.1, forward strand.
CTATCAAATGGACCATTATATCAAAAAAAGAAGGAGGAAAGTGCATCTCTAATTGGGACAATAAGATATAACCCTCAGCTTCCAGTTCATCCAACTTTTCAGTGTCAATGACTTTGTTACAGATAGCATTAAAGAAAACACACAATCTTGTCATAGTGCTTTGAACTTCATCTTTCATAATCCCTCTAATAGCTACTGGTAACAGTTGTTGCATCAACACATGATAATCATAGGACTTCATTCCCACTAACTTCAAATCGTCCATTGACACACACCTTCTCACATTCGAAGAATATCCTTGTGGTACCTTAATTTCATGCAAACACCCACACAAACTTCGTTTCTCCGCTTTTGATAGTGTATGCGCTGCTGGCTCCATGTATGCCCTCCTACCATCATCTCTTAGCTGTGGATGTAATCGTTCTCTTATTCCCATATCAACAAGGTCTAGTCTCGCACTAATCCCATCCTTGGTCTTCCCTGGAATGTGCAAAAGTGTACTGACAAGGCTATCACAAACGTTTTTCTCCACGTGCATCACATCAATACTGTGTCTCACGTCAAGCCTACGCCAATATGGAAGATCAAAGAAAATTGATCTCTTCTTCCATATGTTCTTCTCACCCGCAGTCTTCTGATTCTTACCGAGTAAGACATTGATACATTCAACCCGACTGTAAACTTCCTCTCCGGTTAATGCCTTTGGAGCCATTCCATGCTCCGGCAAGCCGTTAAAACGCTTTCTTAACCTACGATACGGGTGGAACCTAGGAAGGAACCTCCTGTGACCTAGGTAGACCGTTTTTCTTCCATGTTTCAGTTGGTGGAAGTGAGTGTTTGCTTCACAGATCGGACATGCTTTATGCCCCTTCACACTGTACCCTGAGAGGTTTCCGTAGGCAGGGAAGTCATTTATCGTGGTGAAAATCATTACACGTAGCTTGAAGGACTCATTCTTATATGCATCAAACACATCTACGCCTTCCTCCCATAACTTCTTCAAGTCCTCAATCAAAGGCGCCAGGTAGACATCAATATCGTTTCCTGGCTGTTTTGGTCCAGAAATCATCATAGAAAGCATCACATACTTGCGTTTCATACAAAGTCAGGGAGGCAAGTTGTATATTACAAGGAGTACTGGCCACGCACTGTGTGTGCTATTAAGAGTTCCATACGGATTGATGCCATCTGTACAGAGCCCAAGCCGAAGGTTTCTCGGCTCGCTGCCAAATTCAGGGAACATTTAATCTATTTTCTTCCACTGTGGAGAGTCAGCTGGGTGCCGAAGATATTTTCCGTCGGATATTCTATCATCCGAATGCCATCTCAACTTCTTCGCTTTTTTTGCAGTGCCAAACAAACGCTTAAAGCGCGGTATTATTGGAAGATACCACAAAACTTTTACAGGTTGCCTTTTAGTTGTCCCATCGCCAGAACCACCATTTTTCTTCACTTTGTATTGTGCAGTTTGACACTTAGGGCACTCACTCAGACCTTTATACTCCTTTCTGTACAGTACGCAGTCATTAGGGCAAGCGTGTATCTTTTTATACTCCATACCCATTGTGGATAGGATTTTCTTGGCCTCATACATACGATTTGGAAGTACATTATCGTCTGGAAACATATCACACAATAGTTCAAGCAGTAATGTGAAACTACTATCGGTCCACCCACAAGTTGCTTTTAAGTTAACCAAATGTAATGTTCCTATCAGCTGTGTGTGCTTACTCCCAAGGTACAACGGTCTCTCTGCATCACTCCACAGGCTGTCATATTCATGTGACTGCGCAAAGGATTCTACCTCAACATCGTGAATCATTCTCTCCATTCTATCTTCATCTATGACATCTACAGCTTCCTTCTTGTGTGACGGACAATCAGTTACTTCCTCACCATGCCATATCCACCTTGTGTATCGAAGATTTATTCCATCACAAAGTAGGTGGTCCCTTATAACTTCAACATCCCGTGTTCTCTCATTTAAACAATTGACACAAGGACAAAAATACTTCCCATTTTTGGCTGGAACGTTCCTTCTAGCAAATTCAATAAACTCTTCAACCCCATTCTCATATTCTTCACTTGTTCTCAAAGTATTCATCCAACTATGATCCATTCTATTACCACCTATGCCATTCACACTCAAGTTTAGAGTAATTGTCAACATTGGGAATTGCCTTTTACTATTTTGTTTTCCAAAATTTTGGCAGCATTTCCCCTTAAAAGTGAGACATCCCAAAATCAAAATAACAAACCATCTCAGCTTAATTTCAACAAAACTAAACTAATTAAGAAGAGTAAAATAAAAATTCATAACAGTAAAACAAGAGTAAAAAGCAGGAAGCTAACATTAATTCTTCTAACCCAAACAAAAGGAAGAATACTTTAATTAGTGCCAAGAATTTCAATGAAAAACATGAAAATAATGACCTTAACTCAATGATAACAATCTCTTAGTCTCTCTTTCTTTGTTTTTTCTCTTTCTTGTTATATCATTTTTCTATTTTCTTTTTCAATTTCTCTTTTCTTTTCACTATTTAAAAAAATTCACATAGCATTGCATTGTTTCTCTTATTCATCAATCCCTTCACTGTCTTTCTTTCTTATATCACTTACACTTAATAAAACAACAAATGAATGAGAAGATAGGGGGAAATTGCATTAACTCAAACAAATGGCTAATTAATCAATGCAATTTTTCTTTAATGAAAGTTTAGGCTCAAATGGTTGAAACAAAGGATTCATGAGATAGGAATGGACATTTGGCCAAACTAGCTATAAAATTAAATGCCTAAATTATTTTTGATCATTCAAAAAGAGTTTTAAATTTTAAAAGAGATTCAAGACTATAAGTTCTAGAGATGAAATTGCAATAAATATACCCTCTCTTAAAAGAAATAAAAATTTAGCCTCAATTCCTCACTAGTCTTTGCCTTCCTAAAGTTAATTATCAAAGCCAAATTCAATGCCTACCTACTAACACTCTAAGAAGATAGAACCAAATCCTAATCAAACTCAATTCTTTCAATATCAAATCAAACAACTTTTAGAATATTCATAAATCAAAATCCAAACTTCCAAAATGCAATTTTTTTGTTCAAAATTTTTCAAAAAAATTTCTCTATATGTATAAAAGCAAAAAAGACAAGTTATGCAAACTCAATAGTATTAGTTATAAATTTTTAAAACTTAAAAAAAAACACAATTTAACCAGTGAATATATAGAGTGACCCGAGAACCATGTCAAGTTTTGAAGTTTTTTATTTTGTAAGGGTTTTGTAAGGGTTCAGTTACGTTGGATCACAAGTGATTCTTAAATGTCTAAACAAATATGATAAATGACCCCAATATACATAACGTTTGACATATTCTAACATTAATTCAATTCTAACATTGTAAACAACATCTGTTCCCCAAAATAATTATTTACATTACATAAAACCCATACACCTGATTTTCTCAGAAACCAAGTGCAGAATCCAAGTGCATGCAGCAACAATATAACCCAGAAACACAGAACTAAGTGCACACACCAACAATCCAGAAACGTAGAATCCAATTGCAGCAACAATCTAGAAACGCAGAATGTAAATTCTTAATTGCTTCATATAATAATCCAACTCACGCCTCATATGCACATGATTTTAGGAAACCCAGAAACGCACCTAAATAATTCTGAGAATGCAGCAGCAACAGCAAATAGGAAGACCCACACGGCCACGGGAATGGGAGAAGAGGGAAGACAAATGTAAGGGAGGGGAGGTGCGCCTTTGCTCAGTGACTGAGTTCTAAAACTCACCTCACGGGTTTGGGAGAAGAGAGAAAACGAATGCAGCAAGGGAAGTGCAAATCTGGAGACACTCACGGGTATGGCTTTGGAACTTGTTCACTGAAGCAGATATGAAATGCAGCTCATGGGTTTGGGAGAAGAGAGAAAACAAATGCAGCAGGGGACACTAACGGGTATGGCTTTGGCACAGAAGGTAAAGCTGCCATGTACAGTGAATGAGGTGATGTTTCTGGATGATTCTACATCCCCAGTCAAACTGGGGACGTCTAAAGCCAACTTTAGACATCCCCAGTTTCTCTGGGGATGTCTAAAGTCCACTTTAGACGTCCCCAGAGAAACTGGGGACGTCTAAAGTGTTGGAATTTTTTTTTTTGGTCAAATTCATCCAGCGCCATATCCTCTCGCCAAATATTGAACTTTAGACGTCCCTAACTTAAAAAAGGGACGTCCTTTAGGGACGTAGAAGGTCTAGTTTGTAGTAGTGCGGGCGAAGAAGAGCGGATAAAGCTCTGATTTAGATGTATATTTTGGGTTATTGGTTATCATGTATATCTTTTGGATATTTTTGGGAAACAATTGTGTATAATGGGATTGGTAGTGCAGATTTGTGTAATCCCCAAGTTAAGGGTAATGAATTGTGAGCTTTGTGCCTTTGTAAATCCCTTATTTAATGAATGGAACCCGAGTGAGTTGGGAATTTACTTACACTCTGATATTTGTAAATGGAATCCACCTGTTCGGGCCATTATTATTTTGTATTGTGAAAATGAGACCATTGTGAATAAGTTTTGAAAAAGTTTTTACAAATCCGATTTTTGGGCAAAAGATTATCTTAATAAGTCCTAATTTGAAATATGGTCTCTAATTACAACTTAATTATGAGTTTAAGAACTTAATCTCGGCCTAAGGTGGGAAGGGGGTTACATGATGCATTAGTGATCGGGTGCATACCACATGTGATGCTTCGAATGAATCTAATCAAAGCATGTTTGATGAAGATGATGGTTTTGAAGAAATGCTAAATGTGGTTGAAGAGGTGCTTCATAACTGCCCTAATGAATTTGAGAAGTTGAAAGGTGATGCAGAGAAACCATTATATGCCAGTAGTACTAAATACACAAGATTGCTAGCAGTGTTGAAGTTGTACAACTTTAAAGCTCGCTACGGATTGAATGATTCAGGTTTCACCGCACTGCTTGAACTATTACAAGATATGCTTCCAGAAGAAAGTATACTTCCTACCAAGACATACGAGATAAAGAAAATTCTTTGCTCTACAACCGGTATGGGATAAGAGAAGATACATGCATGTCCTAATGATTGCGTATTATTTCAAAATCAGTATGCAACATTGGAGAAGTGCCCTAAATGCAACGTATCTCGATACAGGAAGAAGAAAGGAAAAAGTCCTTTGAAGGTCCTATGGTATTTTCCCATTATTGTGAGATTCAAGCTACTATACAGTAATGCAGAGATTGCTAAACAGTTGACATGACATGCAGATGAAAGAATTAAAGACACAAAGCTTAGGCACCCTACAGATGCTCCTCAATGGAAAAAAATTGATCATAAGTACCCTGACTTTGCGGATGAAGTAAGGAACCTTCGCCTTGTACTGTCAACTGATGGAATTAATCCACACGGTGTTCAGAGTAGTACACATAGGACGTGGTCGGTGATATTGATGATTTATAACCTTCCTCCACACTTGATCATGAAACGTAAGTTTATGATATTGTCCATGTTAATTTCTAGGCCAAGGCAACTTGGGAATGATATAGATTTATACTTGGCTCCTTTAATTGATGACTTGAAGCTGCTTTAGGAGGAAGGTGTCAGTGTGTATGAAGGGTACATGGAAGAAAGTTTCACTTTGAAAGCCATGTTGTTTAGCACAATTAATGATTCCCTTGCTTATGGTAATTTGTCAGGATATACTGTCAAATGATATGGTGCATACCCTATATGTGAAGATGACACTCATTCAGTGCTACTTCATCATTATAAGAAAAATGTTTACATGGGATATCGAAGATTCTTACCATCACAACATCATTGGAGGAAGTGGAAAAAGCCTTTTAATGGTGACTAAGAAGAAGGTAGCCCACCAAAGATGTTGACTGGTGCCCAGGTGTATTCCAAGGTAAAAGACTTGGATATCAATTTTGGCAAGTTTTTTGCAGAACAAATTGCGACAAATCGTTGGAAGAAAAAGTCTATTTTCTTTGAACTTCCATATTGGAAGTCTTTATATGTGAGACATTTTCTTGATGTGATGCACATAAAAAAAAAATCTGTGATAGTCTAATTGGCACGTTGCTCAATATCCAAGGAAAAAGCAAAGATAGTGTCAATTCGAGGTTGGATTTGGTGAACTTGGGAATTAGAGAAGAGTTGGCACCGATTGAGCAAGGACTTTGTACTTATCTACCACCAGTGGCATACAATGGTTACTCTTCAAATATAAAGAACCTTGTATCAATGAAAAAGTTGAAGTTAAAGAACCTCAAGTCTCATGATTGTCATGTGCTCATGCAGAATTTTCTAGCGGTTGGTATATGATCCATTTTACCCAAAAATTTAAGAAACACCATCACTAAACTTTGCGCGTGTTTTTCAAGTTGATCTGCAGTAAACTAGTAGATTCAATTAAGTTACAAGATTTGTAAAGGCTAATTGTGTGTATTCTATGTGAACTTGAAATGTATTTTCCACCTTCTTTTTTTGACATTATGGTACATCTAACTGTACACTTGGTCAAAGAGATTCAATTGTGCGGTCCAGTGTACTTGAGATGGATGTACCTGAATGAGCGATTTATGAAAATATTAAAAGGGTATGTGAAAAATAGATATCGCCTAGAGGGTTATATTGTTGAAAGGTATACGGTTGAAGAAGCAAGTGACTTCTGTGCTGGTTTTCTATCAAATTTTGACCCTATAGGGATCCTCAAGTCCCGTCAAGATGGGCGAAGATCAAGGAAAGGAACAATTGGGAGGGATGTAATAACGATATTAGCGACTGAACGGGAGCAAGCTTACTTGTATGTGCTACATAACACTGATGAGATCGAACTGTATGTAGAAGAATATAAGGATGCTCTTTGATTGGTACATGGTGATAGGAATAAAAATTTGTTAACAAAAGAACACAATAAACAATTTTTAGGCTGGTTGAAAAATCACATTAATGATGAGATGAATCGGAATCCTGATTCAGTTTCTGAAAAATTGAAGTGGCTGTCGAAGGGACCAAGCTTAAATGTATTATCTTACAATGGTTATGCAATCAACGGTTACACATTCTATACATAAGACCATGATACACAGAGCACGATGTAAAATAGTTGGGTAACACATATTGCTGGTTCTTGGCATAGATCCAATGCTAAAGACATACACCCTATCTATGCATCAATGTCATACTTTGGTGTCATTGAACGCATATGGGAGTTAGATTACTTTATGTTCATGGTCCCTGTTTTCAAATATAAGTGGGTTAACAATAACAGTGGATTGCAGATAGATGACTTAGGCTTTGTTCAAGTGGACCTTTCTAAGGTTTGGTATGAAGATGATCCTTTTATTTTAGCAGCACAAGCAGAACAAGCGTTTTTCATTCTGGATCTTGTTAAAAAGAATTGGTCTATTGTACTCCTATCCAACAAGAATTGTCAAGAATAAGTTGATTTTGAAAGTACTGAATATTTGAACATCAATGATGATGATCCTTCATTTGAGAATTTGTGGTAAGTAGACATTGGTATAGATGTAGATGAAGATGGAGATGGAGATGGACCCGTATACGTGAGACATGATCATGAAGAGGGAACTTGGGTCACGAGAAACACAATTCTCAATCCAACACGAATTCTAAAGAATAAAATTTTAAATCAAACGAGAAAAAGGAAAAGATAATGAGTGCCTTGACTTATTTCCTTGTATGTACGTTTTTATAAATTTCAAAATAATTTGCTTCCGTTGACATGGTTGACATTGTACACTGATGTTTTTTTTGGTTTATTTCACTTCCAGGAGTATGGACTCACCACACGATAAAACTGATGATGTTCCTAAGAACATTGGTAGACAAAGATTTGAGGAGAACGTAAGATGTGGCAGGATAGTTATGGTGAGGTTGATTAAATTGAGAAGTAAGGGAATCAAGTTAAAACTGGAGTGTAATGAAAAGGAAAACCCATTCGGCAAGAACATTATCTCATTAAATAACTTGATTGGGACTATAGTTCGAGACAGAGTACCTAGTACAGTTCAAAACTGGAAAATGGCAAGAAAAAATTATGAGGATGACATATGAGATGAAGTACAGGTAACACATTAATTATATTATTCTTTGGTTTGTTTTGTTTCACTTAATTTCAATCTTACATATTATATATGTTTTTTTATTGTTACAGAGCATTTTTATTATTGATGATAATTAGAAGAGCTTCGTGCTAAGAAAAGCCGAAAAACTTATGAGAAAGTTTCGTTCTAATCTTTTCAAATACTTCTTGAGGGATGATAATGAGATTATCATTACTACACCGCCGACATTGTACGAAGGAATCATCACTCAAAAATGTGGGATGAGTTTATCAGAACACATACAACTCAGGAATTCCTGATAATATAATATGTTTGACTTTCTCTATTACTTGTAATATACTTATTTATAATTAATATTTATATATTAATATGAATCATCTTGATCTAAATAGGAGCTGAGAAAGAAAAATTGAGCTAACGCGACCGACATAGCATACCGGTACACACAAGGACCTGTTTCATACGCACAGTTAGAAAGAAAAATGGTATGAACTAATGATTATTTCATTTGTAGATAAATTGTATGAATATCATTTAACTTCAACTAAATTTGCCGTGCATATAGAATAATCAAGTTCAGATATTACACAGGTTCCACCACATGATTTGTGGATAGCCAGTGTCACAAATAAGAAAGGTGAAATTCATAGTGAGGAAGCAAGAAGAGTAGCCGAATATTGTGTAAGTATTGGATTATGTATACAATAAATAATTGGTTTTACTTAAATGAACTTAATTTATAAGAACTAATATTGTTGTAATTCTTTTTGTGATAGCGACAAATGACACAGGAGGATCCTGTGTTGGCGAGCTATGTTGGTCAGGACGATTTGTTGAGTAGAGCGCTAGGAGTACCCAAGTATGATGGTCGTATTCGGGGTATTGGTTTTGCTGTCACCCCATCAGCATACTTTGAACGTCAGTAGCACCCTAATCGAAGTGACGTTTCCCAGCTGCGTAAGGAGATGACTAGTTTCAAGCATCAAATGCAAGAACTTCAAGAACAAATGCGCTACAAGGAACAACGAGAAGAACAATTTTTAGAACAAATGCGTTTGATGCAAGAACAGAATGCGTTGTTAACAACACAAATACAATAGTTGGTGCAGTGTAGGCCAACACAAAATGTTCCCTTCCGTGATAGCCCAAGTGTCAGAGATAGTTGCACTTCCATGCCTAAAGTCCCTTTTCCTTTGGTAATTAATTTCTTCTCAACTTAACTTTATGTTACATTATAATTTAGCGAACTATAACATATTAACTCTATTTTCTATAGGGCGAATTTAAATGCAAGTTATATGCCAATCAAGCTTCTAAGCACGCGGTTGCAGTGGGTGCTGCCTACAATACTGATAAGGACATACTGCACAATTCACCGTTGCCTGACAACACACTCTGAGTGAGGGTTGACACCCTCTTACCGATCCCGTCTTGGGATGAGCAAATAATGGTGAAAGATGTTGTAGGGGGCTATGTTGCTTGGCCAATAGGTCTTATCGAGCCATATGAAAAGGTTGTTCATTTACAATTCCCTGCACTTTTCCTTTGTACTTCTATCTAAAACTGTGATTTAATTTTCTGATTTCTGTAGGGTAGACAGTCTAGAGATAAACAAATCCAACCTTATGGTAAGATCTCAAAGTGTTCGACAACAACCCAAGTCAAAAGCCTCGGTTAGCCAACAGAGCATAAGAACACCGACCTCATATCGCGATCAATTAGTATCGATTACACCACAATTGATCGGTGAAGGAGGACTAGAAATACATCTTGAAAGACATATCTACAGTGTTAGCGGTCTAGTTGATTATGTTACTGCCGAGGTCATGCACGACATATGTACTCGTGATTGGGTTAGTGCTTCAGCTATCAACATCTGGATAAGGTACTTGACCATTATCGTTTATCACTATTATTAATATTTCTCATTCTATTTCTTTTGTTTTTCATGACACTTTTTGTTTTATACCAGGCATTTGTACCATGACATCTTAATGGATACAAATAAGGTCCAATTCGTATTTGTCAACCCTTATCTCATCGGCTACTATGGGGGTAAAGTAGATATAAATGCACAGTCTAATGATCTAAAAGATTACTTTAGAAAGAAAGCGACACCAACTACGCTATTTTTAGTGCCATACAATGCGAGGTAAGTTATTAGTGGTATAATTTTTGTTTTTATTGTTTAACTTTTATCATACCATGATTGTTGAAACAAAGTTTTTAAAATATTTTAGGCACCATTGGATATTGATAGTTATCAATCCAGTGGAACCTTTAGACCCTTGCATTTACTATGTGGATCCTCTAAAAAATGGTCTTCCCTAAAATCGTTCTGATATGTTATTATTGTTCAATAGGTAAGCGTACGTGCGTATGTGTAAATGTTTGCATATGTGATTGAATAACCAAAAGTAATCAGTTTCTATTTGTTTTGTTAGCGTATTGACTGCGTATCGGTCCTCTATATCCTTAAGTTAGCTATCCTTGGAAGAAGATACTGATACTGATATATGAATTTACTCAAACTTTGTTAGTAAACAATTTTTATTCATAAACAGAGTTAAATATTGCATTATATTTTTACAGTGCCCTTTTCAACCCAATGACAATGATTGTGGGTACGACATCATGAAATTTATGAAGGATGTAATTACGCACGATCAGCCATTTATTCCTCAAAAAGTAAGTCATTTAGTTGCACTTCATATTGTATTTTAATTAAATTTAATTAGTGCCTGATAATTACGTTTTACTAATTTTAATTCCTTTTAATTTGTGGCTGATTATATATATGTGTAGTATTATGAATATTAACGTTGTGACACTTTGACTGACCATCAGCTTAATGAAGTGATCGAGGAATTGTGTGAATATATGTTTAGGCAAATCTCTGGGTAACTATACTATTTAATTCACTAGCTGGTCTTTGTTGTGTTGTTTCTTGCCAATTGTTGTGTCATGCATATATTCAAGCTGAATTTGTTATATTTCATCACATATAATATATTGTATAACTATTTTTAGTACTATTTTAGCTAATTAATCATCTGTTTGTATTATTTTAAAGTTATCTATCATTGTTGTTTGCTTTTTTTCATTCTGTTGTGGATATAGATACAAAATGTTTAAACCATGTAGTGTGCAATACTATGATTATGGGAGATATGAACAAAAAATACGCAAAAAAAAAAAAAAGAGTTCCTGTGACACTTCCTTAAATAAGGGCCACAGGAAGAACAAAAAAAAAGGAGGACCCTCTTGTGGCGCTTGCTGACGTAAGCGCCACAAGAGGTCTAGTCTCCTGTGGGCTTGCGTCAGGAGACCCCCCTCCTGTGGCCCTTCCTCCAAAAAGCACCATAGGAGGGTATTTTTAAAAAAAAAATTAAAATACTGTGGCGCTTCCAAGCGCCACAGCTTTTTTTTAGTGGTGTTCAGATATATGGCACTTCTCTAGCGCTACAGCTAATGCAATTATAAACGCCACAGCTTTACTTTTTTATAGTAGTGCTCAAAGCTAATGTTCGGATTGATAACACTCTTTGTCTCCATAACAAGCATGATGATCGCATTTAGTAGTGCTTTATTCGTGACTTATGACCGTGGCTTGAAGTGGGTTCCTAGCTTAATTTCTGTGCTTTCATTTTTTCCAATAGCCATATTTTTATTTTATCAATTTCGATTTTTTTATGATATCATTTACTCAACATGTTATTTAAACCGTCTATTCAAGCCAAGCAAGCATATACTTTACTAGAAAATAGTGGCTATGTTGATGTTGTTGTACCTGTGTGTGTTTTGCTTACTCCAATTTGTAATATGTGTGTTTGTGTTTATTGTCCTTAGATTGACAATGTATTATTGTGCACGTAGATATATACTTGAAACATTCCATTGGCTATGTCTAAGTAACTTCAAAAGCTTTCAAAAGAATTTGAGACAACCCTTATATGATTTTAAATTGATTTTAAATTTCTTGATTTAGTTATAATTTTTTAAAGTTGGACTACTAGACTGTAAATACCAAATGTGTAGTAACTCAAGGATAAGAATGCAAGCTTTGATTTATGGAATTAGCAATCCGTCCGAATCACATAACATTATGGGCGAGTACAGGCGAGCGTAGAGTGGGTTAAGGGGGTGATTGCATGTAAGCTTATGATGGGTGGAAAGAAATTGGAGTCGCAAGGAAAATGAGATTCGAAGGGAGCCAAACAGAGGAAAAAGTGAACAGAAAGAGTCAACTTTTTTAATGATTGTTTCCATATGGGGATATTTCTGTTTTGCCATCCTAAGTGTATAATACTTAGAGTTGAGTCCATACATTGTCCGAACTAACCTGTGTGGGCGACGTACGTTACAAAAATGTGAAGCTAATTGCTGAGAGATCAATCTTCTTTCACGATGCTTATCCTGGCTATAAATTTCAAACGGTCATGAGATTTTTTTTAACAAAAAAAAAAGAAAAGAAAAAAACAATTCCCCTTCAGAAGTAAATGACTGTTTTAATGATTCAGAACCAAAATACAGGAGACATAAATAGTGAATGGATTTTACCACTGACAAATCCGTGTTTTATTATCTATTTTCATTTTTTTTTTGGGATTTTGTCATGATAATTAATTTTAAAATTCCTTTTTTGAGCTAAAAAGATATATTAAGAGTAAATACATTAAATTAGGTTAAAAAGGGCAAAATTGTCAAAATAATCACAATTGCTCTTAATCATTGATTCTTGAGAGAATTTTACATTGGTTTAATTTTTTTCAATTGAAAATCCTTGAAATTTTGGATTAAATCTCAAAATGGCAATTTGGGGTTTGAATTTTAGAAATGACAGTTTGAGACCATGAAATTTGAAAATGCCAATCTAGTCTTGCTAAAACTCAGCGTTTTTTGCAGCTGTAGGTCAGATCCTGAATTAAATTCAGAATTGAATGGCAGAGCTGCCGAGAATCACTGAACCAGCACCTTGGTCTTCTTCTTCTTGCGACTTCCACCATTGTCCTCGCCGGCGACCTTCACTTCTTTCACAACCCTTTCCGTGGCCGTCGAGTGTTAGAGGAGAGACAAGAGCCGAAGAGACTACAAGGCCGAGAAAGGAGGAATCATCGGAGCAGCGCGCAAGTTGAGAGCAAACACCAGAACTCAGAACCATCGAGCTTGGGACCGAAGAATAGAGAGAGAGTTTCGACGGACACCACCACCACCACGGTCGCCGGAGCTTCTGCAACCACCTCCACCGTCGCTTCTCGTCATTGGCACCGGAAAAGAGGTCAGAACACAGAACCGGGAAGAGAGTCGAACCTGATCTGCTTCTCTTCTTCCCTCAACCACCGTCAACACGATCCCACAGGCGACGACCGCACCAGAGGTGCCTGAGGTGGAGAGGCCAGAGATTAGCGTTGAGGACTTCCTCAACGAGGAGGACTTCGAGATCCCGCTTGGTGGGTTCAGGGAGATGGAGCAGTTCCTCGATGAGGAGGATGCTCGGGAGCAGAACAACCCACGAGGGTCGTCTTCGCGGTCCACTGGGTTTGAGGTGCAGATCGAAGGTAAATTACTTTTTTAATTTAGTAAGTTATTTATTTAAATTTGAAATGTTAACTTTGAATTATAATTTATCTAACGTGCGGTCAACTGTGCAGATGAGTAGGGGAACGTGTCGACGAGGAGGCTGGATGTGACCGGTCTGAACAGCATGGACCGGTCCCTGCGAGTTATAGTGCCGTGGAACGAGGGCACTGACCAGCCGATCCACAATGGGGGTCACCTGTTCAACCGCTTCCTGAGCGACCTGGGCTCGAATTGGATGCGGTTCCCCCTTCACTTCCCGACGTGGAGGCACATTCCGAAGGGGCCGAAGGACCAGACTTGGGAGGAGGTGGTTCAGGTAATTAAAACTATTTAATTAATATTTTTTTAATTAATTCTATTTAATTATTTTTTTTAAATTATGGTTTTTATAATTATTGATATTTAAATGTATTTTTTTCAGCTGCGGTTTGCCGTCCGGGCCAACCGGAAGAGGTACGCCCTCGTGAAGATGGGCGACGCCTGGAGGAACAGGAGGAACCGTCTCTTCCACAAGGTGGATGGGGACGGGACGATGCCTCTGGAGCAGCTGCAGGAGAGGGTCCCGGACGGCGTGTCGCCGAACGACTGGGCGCGTTTCGTCCAGTTCAGGAGGAGCCCTGAGGCGCAGGTAATGTATTTATTAGATTTTTGATATATAATTTTGTAATTGTTAAATATTAAATTATAATATCAATTTAATTTGTATTTAATTTTAAATTATAATACATTTAATTTTTTTTTCCAGGAGCTTGCTCGGAGGAACGCCGAGATCCGGGCACAGCAGACGATCCACCACACAGCAGGATCGAAGACCTTTGCTGTGACCTACAGCGAGCTGGTAACTTTTCAAGTGCTTCACTTACTTTTAGCTGATTATTTCATAATACTAATTGTTTTGTAATTGTTTCAGGAGACGAGGGCACAGCAGGAGAACCGTCAGACGGACTATGCGGAGCTGTACGCCATCACACACAGACACCGTGACGGGACTGCGACCTCTCAGCAGGCAGAGGTGGCCATTGTAAGTAATTTTATTATTATATTTTTTATAAAACCAAGTTAATAATGAAAAATGCTAATTATTAATTGTTTCATAAAATGGCAGGAGCGGATGCAGCTGTCGCAGGCTGAGCTGCGACAGACCCAGCCTGAGGAGTCACAGGGGTCAGTGGACCCGACGGCTCCTTTGAAGGCGGGTCTGGCTCAGGCTGAGCACCCCGGACGTGTGCGGGGTATGGGGATAGGCGCTAGACCCAGCATGGTCTACGGCAGGAGCGCCGCCTCAGAGGCTGGTAGCTCTAGAGGGGTCAGACGTCGGAGGGACGAGTCTATTGACCAGTTGCGGTCAGATTTGGAGCAGACGCAACAGCAGATAGTGCAGCAGCAGCAGCAGATACAGCAGATGCAGGTGCAGCAGCAGCAGATACAGCAGATGCGGTGCAGCAGCAGCAACAACTGCAGATGCATGCAGATATGATGTACGCTCAGCAGACGCAGTGGCATGAGATCGCGAACACCATGCTCGAGGGAGCATGGAGTCGCCTGTTCCCGGACTAGCAGCATCCAGCAGTTCCAGAAGTCATGTCAAGCGTCAACTCAGGATCCGTACACAGACATCCTCGGAAGTTGATAGGAGGGTCCACAGAGAATTCCCGAGCTGGTTTGCGCGCAGAATACTAAATGACCACAACCCACACTCACCAGATTTCAGAGCTCTCGCAATCGGCCCTCTTGATCATGCAAAACGGTTTACAGCATACAATGTCAATGGTTTTAAGTTTTGCACGGTTTCACGGGATCAAGGATTGCAAACACAGAATTCGGGTGTTTATGGCACATTTGGGACAAGGAGTTATGCGAGCAGCAGTGACGCCAACATGCAGTTCGGAGGCGTCCCTTACTATGGCAAGCTTCTTGATGTGGTCGAGCTTAATTATCAGGGCCGTTTCACCGTGACGCTGTTCAAGTGTTTGTGGGCAAATACCACTACTTCTCGGGGACTGACAACTGACGACCTCGGGATCACATCAGTCAATTTCTCACAGCCGATTCATACTGGTATTTCTCAAGATGATGAGCCGTATATTCTAGCTTCAAAGGCACATCAGGTTTATTATGTCGAAGACGAGAGGCATAGGGATTGGCACATGGTCGTTCATTTAAAGCCAAGAGACCTTTACGACATGGGTGAAGGCGATAACATCGTCTACGAGAGTGAGCCATTTCAGCCAGTTGATTTTGAAAACTACTTCCCTGAAGGCGATGACAATTTACCTCTACTGCGGTGAGTTTTTTTAAGTCCACGTCATTTGAATTACATTTTTTAAATTTAATAATACATCAATAACAATAATTTTTCTACAAAATTTCTGTAGGGATGGCGACGATGAGTGATCAAATTTAAAAAAATGCAAAAAATTTTTAAAAATAAAATGTAAAAAAAAATTAAAATAATATTAGTAGCGGTTTTTTAACCGCTACTAATTAATAAATAACCGCTACATTAACCGCTACAAATAGCACTACGAATAATAAACCGCTACAAAAATATACATAACCGCTACTAATCAATAACCGCTACATTAACCGCTACAAATAGTACGAGGATCCCTATAAATACCCTTACAACAACTCATTTCAAACACTCCCTAATTTCTTTTCACCTTACCTTTATATCATTTCCTCTCATTCACAACTTCTTTCGTATGAGTAGAGGAGCTGAATAATTTGATCAAATATGGTAACAAGATTTTTATTTTTTTTTAGAATACTTCTTTCCTTTCTATAAAGTTTATTCTAATCATCTTTTTTTCTAGATATATCATAACTGTATCTCATTTTCATTTATTTTTCATACACAATTACATTATATTAGAAAACATAATAATTCCTTATTACCTACCTATCCTTAATAATATTATTAATATACATTTTATACTAATCCTATTCAATTACATTTTTTCTTTTTATTTATTAATAAGTTAAACTATTGAAAATAAATTATTTAATATAATATTGAAAAAACAGAAAAATATTATTTTATTTTTTTTAAAAAAATTTTAAATATTTGTAGCGGTTATTAAACCGCTACTAAATAACAGTCCTTTTACGACTCAATTTAAATTTTTTGGCGCCAAATTTGAATTTGATGAAATTAGTAGCGGTTTTACAAAACCGCTACTAATTTCATGAAATTCAAATTTTGTAGCGGTTTTCCAAAACCGCTACTAATTTCATGAGATTCAAAAGTAGTAGCGGTTCCTTAACCGCTACAAAATAAAAAATTGTCATTTTTTTTTCGCCAACAAATTTTCAATTGTTTTTATTTGTAGCGGTTTCTTAACCGCTAGAAAATAAAAAATTCTTTTTTTAGCTCTTAATATAATTTTTTATATTTGTAGCGGTTATATATAACCGCTACAAATATCTCTGGGTTTTGTAGCGGTTAAGATAAACCGCTACAAATGATGTAGCGGTTATTGTTCATTGAGTAGCGGTTTTAAATAACCGCTACAAAACGGCTTGCAACGTACGATTTAGTAGCGGTTTGAGTAACCGCTACTAACCTATTTTGTAGCGGTTAGAACCGCTACTAATACCCATTTTTAACCGCTACTAAATCACGTTTTTTTTGTAGTGTATCTTTAATGCAGATTTATTAATTTGGATACCTAGCTTGATTTTAGGAAGTTGATATGGTAGATAAAAGCCTTGTTGGAAGATTCTTGAGCCTTGATCCTATTTTCTCATCATATGTGTGTATTTATCTATTCTCTAGTTAATCTCTAGAACTTGTCTAGATTCTTTTTTAAAGCTATGTTAATGCTTTGGATTTGTAGTATAATAGGGGAATCAGTTCATCACCTTCTAACCTAAATATAAACCCTATGCACTAATCCCTTATTTACCGCTTTGAGCCCTTCATGTTCATTTCGATTTTATTATATAAATGTTATGTTTGTATCCTCTATCAAGTTCTTCCTAGCACTATGAAAAAGAAAAAAAAATAAAAAAAATAGAAGAAAAAAAGAAGAGAAAAATTGTGAATAGTAAAAAAAGAAAGCCAAAAAAATAAAAAAAAAGAGAGAAACAAATAAGGCATTATGGTAAAATATGTTAATTACATTTAGTTGTATAGTGCTACGTGATCTAGCAATTTTTTTGGGTGCAAGCATAGTGTTTTGTTATATTATCCCTTCATTTAGCCTTTTCAACATTACAATTTTAGGAAGTCCCCTTGACTATAAATTCATGGCAATCTAGTAGTAAAGATAGTAGAACCTTTACAAGCTTATGGTAGATGCTAGAATAGGTGAATTGAATGAAATTTTCTATGATTTGAGAAATGAGAGAAACAATTATTCCCTTGAGAGCTCTATCATATTTATCTTTCTTGGTTTTGTTTTGTATTCAAGTTGATTTCTTGCATTAAAAATTCTATGAGCTTTGATTGATTTGAGATTGTGGTTATTCAATCTTTATGTAATTACATTATTGAATTAATTGATGATTACAACATTGGCCATATTTTTGGAAATATTGGTTCTATTTTGCCTAGGAGTGCAAAAGGCTAAGTGTGGGGGAATTGACAAATCCCTATTTTATTATATATTTTCATATTTTATTTAGAAATTTTGTCATGGTAATTCAGCTTAAAATGTCTTTTTTGAGATAAAAAGAGATATTAAAAGTAAAAACATTAAATAAGGCTAAAAAGGACAAAATTATCAAAATAATCACAATTACTCTTAATCATTGATTTTTGGGAGGATTTGACATTGGTTTAATTGTTTTCAATTGAAAGTCCTTGAAATTTTGGATTAAATATGAACATAGCAATTTGGGGTTTGAATTTTAGAAATGACAGTTTGATATCATGAAACTTGAAAATGCCAATCTAGTCTTGACAAAACTCAGCGTTTTTTGCAGCTGTAGCCGTAGGCCAGATCCTGAATTAAATTCAGAATTGAATTGCAGAGCTGGGGGAGCGCCGAGAATCATTGAACCAGCACCTTGGTCTTCTTCTTCTTGCAACTTCCACCATTGTCCTCGCCGGCCCCCTCCACTTCTTTCACAATCCTTTCCGTCGCCGGTGAGTGGTTAGATTTAGAGGAGAGACCAGAGCCGAAGAGACTACAAGGCCGAGAAAGGAGGAATCATCGGAGCAGTGCGCAAGTTGAGAGCAAACACCAGAACTCAGAACCATCGAGCTTGGGACCGAAGAATAGAGAGAGAGTTTCGACGGACACCACCACCACCACGGTCGCCGGAGCTTCTGCAACCACCTCCACCGTCGCTTCTCGTCATTGGCACCGGAAAAGAGGTCAGAACACAGAACCGGGAAGAGAGTCGAACCTGATCTGCTTCTCTTCTTCCCTCAACCACCGTCAACTCGGACTTCACCTTCATTAGCTCTTCTCTGTAATTTTCTGGTGAGGCTGTTCTGTTTTCCATGGCTGTTCTATTTTTGGACTGTTGTGCGTGGCTTGCTCTGGCTCTCACCCACTGTTACACTGCCAATTTTGTCATTCAAACTCATTCTCTAAAGGCTGGAACTGTTAATGTGTACTGTGGGGTGAAGTTGTGATGTTTGGCAGTGGCTAAAGCTTTCTAATCATATTAATAGAGCAATGGTTTGAGTCTTGAGTTTGGAGCTTAACATGTAGTATTTTACTATCTAATTCCTATATTTAATTTTTCAAATTAGTTAAATTCTAGGTTTAGTGTTTAATTAGTATGTTGGATTGAAGTTTTGTATTGGGGTTCCATACAATTTTTATGATTAGATATGTATTGGTTTTTAACCTTGTGCTTGACACTTTGAATTTAATTAGTATCAATTTCTTGTATAATGACTTGGTTAAGCTTGTGCTTGGAATTGCTATGAATATATTATACTCATAATGCAAGGGTTCTTGATTACTAGTGTCTTGCATATTGTTAATTTCAATTGCTAATGTTTAAATTGGGTTTCAGTTAGAGGGATTAATTTCTACTCGATGTGGAAGAATTAATTCACCTAAGTCAAGCTAGCTCAAAGGATCTTTTGAGCAAATTTGTCAATTAGCGCACTCTCATTATCTTTTGAAACAATGATTGATGAAATTCATTGTTCTATGAGGCTTAATCATACTTTGCAACACCAATTTTAATTACATTTCACTTTTATTCCAAAACAAATAATGAAATATTAGCTTTTAAAGTATTTTAGTTTAATTGTAATTTAGTTATTAGATAAAAAATTAAAAATCATTTTTTACTCATTGTATGCCAGTCATTACACTTAATTTTTAAGTAATTAATAAAAGGCTCTTCGAAAGATGATTTAGGATTATACCCTATATTACAATATTTCGTTTAATTTTGAAGAGGTCACCAAGACCCAAAACCGACCACGCCTTCTTCAACCACAACAAATTTTTTGTTGCTTTATTTTTCGTCTTTTCATATCAGGGTGTTAATAAGCAGCATACGTTGCCACAAGCGTGGGGACAGTTTAAGAATGAAAGCTTGGAGCGTATAGGAAGGAACAAACGCGTTTCAATAATAATTCTGTAACTTTTTGATAGTGGAAGACTAAAACTTTTTGAGGTTGACGAACCATGAATCTAGCTATTTGCTATTCCTTTTCCAAGAGGATTGAATCTAGTGGCACTCGTGGAAATCCACATTCGGGGACTTTTCCTGGAAATTGTTTGAGTTTGACGGCTTAATTCCAAGGTTTTGAAACCCGGACTTGTAACTGAATCGATTGGGGTACTGAGTTAAGAATCAAATCAGGGCTAATTGGGGTTAGACTGGTGAAAAAGGGAAGATTTTAAAATTATTTATATGAAATTTTGAATAAAATATTAAAAAAAATTTAAAAAAACAAGTCAAATCAAGAGAAAATCGGTCAAACCACGTGAAAACCGATCGAACCGAGGTTAGTTGCAAGAGCAGGTGGCCTGACAGTTTCATGGTCGGACCGGTTGATCCAGTCTGAACTTGAGAATGCTACTTAATTCCCTATAAGGCCTCTTCTTTAGTAACTTAGCTACAATATTTCATTCGGCCTCCTGCTAGTTCTCTCCAGTTGGCTAACTCTCAATGAAAGATCATAGGCACATGTCTTTAAACAAACTGCACCCAAAAATTAGCTGTTGAAGTTGGAGAACTCAAGACCTTGTAAGACTCCTCCTTCAAGGAAATCTTCTAGGATATGGGACTCATGACAATAACTTAGTGGATGTGTGAAATTAGCAAGATCATAGGCACATGTCTTTAAACAAACTACACCCAAAAATTAGCCGTTGAAGTTGGAGAACTCAAAACCTTGTAAGACTCCTCCTTCAAGGAAATCTTCTAGGATATGGGACTCATGACAATAACTTAGTGGATGTGTGAAATTAGCAAGATAAGTATGAGGATCCTCTTCAAGAAGAATCCACTTTATAGTTATATCTCTCAAAATATCCCAACAATCACTCTCGCACTACTACAGAATATACTTATAAAGACCCTAAAGGACGTCCCTTTTTGAAAAAGGGATGCCCAAAATATTGGGCGGTGGCATATGTGTAATTATAGATCAAAATTGAAAAGGTTGGCTCGTCAAATAAAATTAAATCTCGCACCTGAATGTGTTTTAGACGTCCCCATATTCATTGGGGACATGTAAAGACAGTTTTAGACGTCCCCATCTTCATTGGGAACGTCTAAAGACTGTTTTAGACGTCCCCAATGAACATGGGGACGTCTAAAGACTCCCAGAAAAGCGTATGAAAAAAAAAAGAACACACATAAGACGTCCCCAGATGGCCTAGGGACGTCTAAAGCTTCATATTAGACGTCCCCAGACCATCTGGGGATGTCTAAAGATTCACATTAGACGTCCCCAGACCATCTGGGGACGTCTAAAGCTTATATTAGACGTCCCCAGCCCGAAAGGGTCCCTTTAGACGTCCCCAGCCCAGCTAGGGACGTCTTAGGCTCAAACAGATGCACTAGTTGACATGACCAGTGCATGTGAAGTGTCAGAATTTTTTTCTGAAACTTTAATTTGCACTTGCTTTACTCTCCCATCTTCATCACTTCCGTCCCCTCTCCCCTGCTTCTTGTTTTTACTTTACTCTTTCACTCTTTCACTTCTGAATACGGCTATTTCTCCTCTCCCCTGTTCTTAGCCTCTATTTCATCCAGACCGTTGCTAGTCGCCGTCTTTGCTCTGCTGGGTCTGCACTGTTCTCTCATTCTCTCCACAGTCAGCCTCCTCTTACCACCGTGGGTCATCTGCCTCTAAAGTTGCATCAACAGGTTAGCTAAAACTAAACTTGTGAATGAACTTGTGAATGATTAGCAAAATGCATTTGATTCTCTGTTGGAATTTAAGTGTGGTTTGTGCTTGAGCTTTATCTTTGCTATTTTGCTGAATTTAAGACGTACCACATCAAGTTTTAATCTTCTGCTTTTTTCCATTGTTTTGAGAAACATGAAATTCTCATTAACTCAAAAATATCAGTCCACAACTTGAAGCTGTGCAAGTGCCTAATATTTATACAACTATGAGGGGCGTATTGAGCAATACGACAATACTAAACATTGAACACAGAAACACAAAACGATAACACTAATATCAATATCCTAATTACAATACATCATAATTGTGTATGTTACTTGCCTTTACAACAAGGTGATGATTGCAATTTAAATTTTTTTGGTTGATTTGAAGATTGAAGAATCATTATCTAATTGTTTTAAATAATTAATTTGATTTGAAACAAATTTGCATTTGCAATCTTAATTTTTTTTAATTTGATTTGATTTGAATAATATACTAATATTTTGTACTTATTGAATTATTTGAATGTTTTATTTGAAATACAATTTTCAAGATGATGTTTTGTTTCAAATTTGGTGATGATTTTGTTTGCTTTTTATTAAAAGAAGTCCTCATCTCTCAGTTGATTTCAAGTTAATGGTGATGATTTTGTTTGCTTTTTATTAAAAGAAGTCAGTTGCAAAGAAAATTACAAGTTCTCTTTATAAAGAAAATTACTATGAAAACATGACTAATTTGACACTTCAGACACTAATCAATAAAATTATATAAGAATTCATAATTTTCTGGTATATTAATTTGTAAGTTGTAATGCAACATTGTATTTAACTAGTAAGCAGCGCATTCATGAAGGAAGTTCTCAACTATACTTGCCAATAATGTTTGTGGACTTTTCAAGCATGTAAATAATAGGAGTAGACAAAAAGTGACGGTTAATGTAATGTAATCTTACCAATTAATGACTATTATACTATGAGCCCTCCTCAGCCCCAAATGCCCTTTATAAATTCCCAAAAATTCCCACATGTGTCTCTTGTAAATACACATAGTTGATTTGTGAATTCCCACATATCTCACTTATGGTACATATCTGATTTAATATTTTGATTTCTAAAATATAAGTGTGTTCTGTTTGTGCTTGGTGCTAGAAGCTAAAGTTTAGTTTCGTTTAAATTAAGCTGAGATGGTTTGTTATTTTGATTTTGGGATGTCTCACTTTAAGGGAAAATGCTGCCAAAATTTTGAAAAACATGCATGTAAAAGGCTATTCCCAGTGTTGACAATTATTCTAAACTTGAGTGTAAATGGGAATGGCATAGGTGGTAATAAAATGGATCATAGTTGGATGAATGCTCTGAGAACAAGTGAAGAATATGAGAATGGGGTTGAAAACTTTATTGAATTTGCTAGGAGGAACGTTCCAACCAAAAATGGGATGTATTTTTGTCCTTGTGTCAATTGTTTAAATGAGAGAAAACGGGATGTTGAAGTTATAAGGGATCACCTACTTTGTGATGGAATAAATCTTCGATACACAAGGTGGATATGGCATGGTGAGGAAGTAACTGATTGTCCGTCGCACAAGAAGGAAGCTGTGGATGTCATAGATGAAGATAAAATGGAGAGAATGATTCACGATGTTGAGGTAGAATCCTTTGCGCAATCGCATGATGAATATGACAGCCTGCGGAGTGATGCAGAGACACCGTTGTACCCTGGGAGTAAGTACACACGGCTCACAGGAACATTACATTTGGTTAACTTAAAAGCAACTTGTGGGTGGACCGATAGTAGTTTCACATTGCTACTTGAACTGTTGTGTGATATGTTTCCAGACGATAATGTACTTCCAAATCGTATGTATGAGGCCAAGAAAATCCTATCTACAATGGGTATGGAGTATAAAAAGATACACGCTTGCCCTAATGACTGTGTACTGTACAGAAAGGAGTATGAAGGTCTGAGTGAGTACCCTAAGTGTCAAACCGCACGATACAAAGTGAAGAAAGATGGTGGTTGTGGCGATGGGATAACTAAAAGGAAACCTGTAAAAGTTTTGTGGTATCTTCCAATAATACCGCGCTTTAAGCGTTTGTTTGGCACTGCAAAAAAGGCGAAGAAGTTGAACAAGTAATCGCTTCTTCATTCTCAGAGGATAATATTCTTGGTGTTGTAATTCAATGGCAATTCATTCACTTCATTCATTATTTCATCTAAGCTTATTTTCTAATTTACAGATTTTTGACAATGAAGATGCCTACTCATATGAAGACCTAAATATGATCAGAAACTTTTTGGCTGGACATCTTCTTCAACGTATACCAAAAGAGTAAAGTCTTTAGTAGTTTGTGTAGGACATACTTTTGTGGTAGTACATATAATTAGCGTTATTGTTGTTGGATATAGATTGGATTTAGTCTTGGTTATTGTACAAACTGGGGACTTGGATATAGATTGTTGTGTAGTTTGTGTGGTTTGAAAGTTTGTGTGGCATGTAGTAGCCTTGGGTTGATCACTGTGTTTGTTGTTGTTTCCATTCTACTGAACTGCTGTTGTTTTATTCTGTTGTTGGAATCCTATTTCTGCAGTTTACATTTTCCAGACAATGCAATATAAAAAAAGTCCATTTAAAAAAAAAAAAACTTTCAACGTCCTTAATAAAAAGGGACGTGGTAGAGTGGGTGGCGACACTTTAGACGTCCCCAGATAAAATTGGGGACATCTAAAGGCCACATTAGACTTCCCTAGTTGGAACTGGGGACGTCTAAAGTCCACCTTAGACGTCCCCAATTATACTGGGGACGTCTAAGGTCCACTTTAGACGTCCCCAGTTGGAACTAGGGACGTCTAAAGTCCACCTTAGACATCCCCAATTCTACTAGGGACGTCTAAGGTCCCACTTTAGACGTCCCCAGTTGGAACTGGGGACGTCTAAAGTCTGCCTTCCACGTCCCCTGTTTTACGGACGTTATTGACGTTTTTTTCTACGACCCTCAGATAGACGTCCCTCTATTTTCAGACGTTAAAAAGCCGAAAAAAGGGACGTTAAAACCCTTTTTTCTAGTAGTGTCGCTCTCTTACCAACCTCAAATTTGAAAAGTCCTGCCTTTCATACTATGATATATAGCCCATCTATTTCTCCGTACACCATTGAAGACCCATGTACTAGGTGCTTTTTGGTGGTCAATCGGACCTCTAATAATTTTCATCAATATGAGCTCATTATTTATGTAGTTTTATCATTAAGAAACCGATCCCTGAATTTGTGATCAATTGTTAATATTCATTTAAACTATATTACCAAACAAGGTATTGATAATATTACCTCTGGCCAGTGAGATCTTACACCGGAGGTAGTAATACACTGTTATCATATTTGCTATGCACCATTTCTAGAGATTTTGACCAAAGTTGACAAAACTTCCAAGAAACATTGTGAACTGAACCAACAATAAGGATGTTTTAGACGTATGCATGTATATAAAACTATCAGAATATGCAGTATTCATAAAAGAAAAGGACAACGATTTACGCGTGCCTCTTTTCCGCTCCTGCTGGAGCCCTTCCATTCCGAACCCATGTGCTAATGCTTTCATACACTGAATTTCTATGTCCATTATCTGATTTATGATTTTTATGTGTATGCAGAAGTCTGACACACTCAGTGTAAATAAAAGTAATTTATTTTAGGGTTAAGGTGCAAATTTACCAACGAAGTTTTGTCTGAGGAGCGTCTAGCACAAATATATTTTAGAAACGGCATAAATACCAATGAACAATTAAAAAGGGGCATCCACCACAAAAACCGTTAATCCGTACTAACGGCGTTAAATTATAAGAGAAGAAAACCCCTAATGGTATTAGTACGGGTTTAATGGTTTTTGTGGTGGATGCCTTTTTTTTATTGTTCATTTGTATTTTTGCCCCTTCTAAAAGATATTTGTGCTAGACGCTCTTCAGACAAAACTTTATTGATAAATTTGCACCTTAACTCTTTATTTTATTATAATTTTAAAAGGAAAAATTTCAGAAAAATATCTTCAAAATTTGAAAATCCTAAGTTAGTGATTTCCTATTAAAAGTTGTTAATTGCTAACTAACTGTGGTCAATACCTAATCGATTGTAGAAAACAAAATTGATTTGAAATTTTTAATTTTTGATGGTTTTTTTTAATATGTTCCTATAAGGAGGAAAAAATTATAAAATAAAAGTGGGAAAAAAAAAAGACGACAAATTTTGGACCCACGTAAAAAGGGAAAAAAGCAACATAAGGCGAAAATAAACCTGTATAAATAGGCTATAGCACTATTTAAGTAGAGTACTATTCTAACTTGTAGATAGATAATTGATGTCCTGAAGAAATGTCACAAAATAGTGGTATGGATATAGGCGTCTGATTTGATTAAATATCTACCGATTTCTCACAGTTTTTATTTTTTCCTTTGTGATCAATAGGAAAAATTATTAACTGAATGGGTTCCAGTCATATGCAACACAACACAAAAGCCTGAACAAATGTAGACTATTTTGGATTCAATTAAAAAAAAAAAATTATTTTGGACCCAATCCTAATTTTTCTTAAAAAACATTCAAACATTCAACTTTTTTAAATGATCCATTTTGACCCCAAACCATGGTTTTGGTGTCCAAAACCATGGTTTCGGCATAATCCTTTTTTTTTTTTTTTTTTTTTTTTTACTTTTTTCACTTTGTGAGTCCCACCCTCTCACTCTTATTGGTTCTTTTTCTGTTTGTGGGTCCCACTTCACACTCTCTCTCATCCTTTTTTTTTTGAATTTCAACGTTTTCTCTTTATTTTTTTAGAATTTTAAAATTTTAATACTCTTTCTTATCCTTAAATATAAAACCTATTTATCTAATTTGATTATATTAAAAATTATTTAATTTAATTAACATTACATGTAGACAAAATTATTTCATTTTTGGTATTAATTATGAAATTTAATGTTAAATAATGGGTTAAGATATATCATTTTTAATGCCGTAAGCTTCTCTCACTACTACAAAATATACTTTCCACTACCCTAAAGGACGTCCTTTTTTAAAAAAAGGACGCCTGAAATATTAGCGGGTGGCATATGTGTAATTATAGATGAAAATTGGAAAGATTGGCGCGTCTAAAATTATTGAATCTCACACCAAGACTACCAGGAAGTGTTTTAGACGTCCCTGATCATTATTAGGGACGTCTAAAGACCCCAGGACGTGACTTTAGACGTCCCCAGCCCAGATGGGGATGTCTAAAGGTAAATTTAGACATCCCCATCTGGGCTGGGGACGTCTAATGTTAGCTTTAGACGTCCCATATGCACTACTATAAAAAGGGGTTTTAACGTCCCTATTTTGGCACTTTTAACGTCCAAAAACTGGGGGACGTCTATATAGGGGGCGTAATATGTTTTAAGAAAAGATGTCCCAAAAAAATGGAATGTCTAAAGTGAGACTTTAGACGTCCCAAATTGAGAATTGGGACGTCTAAAGTCCTGACTTTAGAGGTCCCAAATCTCAATTTGGGACGTCTAAAGTCCTCCACGGGGGGACTTTAGACGTCCCAATTCTTAATTTGGGACATTAAAAGGTTTTATTTTTTTAAAAATGATTATTTATATTCTTCATTACCCAGCAAATTAAAATTGCAGAAACAAAATTGAAGATGGATTCATGAACCACAAAATGTCCCTTACAAAATGGTAAGGACATCTAGCACTGCAATCTTTTTACTATATATATATATATATTTGTACAATAACAACAATTCATATAACCTAATATTATATATGTATAACAACAACCAGAAAGTGTCAAAATGTTTGTCACCACACAACTACAAACTAATTGTTGTTCAGTTCATCAAAATAAATATACATATGTATTTCTCTCGATTTCCAAGCTCCAAACTTATAAAACAAAAACATCATTAGTATTGCATAACTACTAACAACTAGTTTATGATTCTGGCAAAAAGAAAAACAATCAAGGGAAAAACACTCCCATAACTAGAATCATGTAAATAAATTGAAAGCATTATAATAATTTCACATTGCAAGTTTAACTTAATTCTTCATGTAAATTTATATTTAAAAAAAACAAACATGATGAAAGCAGGGGAGAGGGCAACCAACGGTGTCTATGTGCTTCCAAGGTGGAGAGAAGACGTTGGAGGAGTTGTGTATGCATAATGGAGAGGAGAGGTACGCTGGAGGATGAAAGCAATGAAGAAAGTGGGAGGTCTACGCTGGAGGGTGGAGGGGGCAAAAAAGGTGGAAGAGGTGTACGCCGGAGGGTGCGAGCAAAGAAGGTGCTATGAGAATGGAAGGAGGTGGAGGAAAAGGGAATGAAGAAAAGGAAGAGAGGAAGACGAAGTGTAATGAAGAAAAGGGAAAAATGAAAAAGCTTACCCATGGTGTAGAGAAGACAAAGCCACGAGAATGAAAGAAAAAAGGAAATGCAGAAAAAAGGGAAGATAAGTCGTGGGGGATGGGAAAGATGGAAAAGGAGGGATGGGTTTCTGACATGGGAATGAAGAAAAGGGAAGAAAAGTCTCACGCATGTTAGAATTTTTGACATAACTTTAGGAGTCTCATAAAAATTTGGGACACCTAACGTCACTTTAGGCATCTCAAATCCCATTTGGGACACCTAAAGCAAGTTAAATTTTTTTAATTTACTTTTTTGGTACCAGTGGAAATCTTTAGGCGTCCCAAATAAAATTTGGGACATCTAAACTCTACTTTAGGCGTCCCAAAGTCAAATTTGGGATGTCTAAAGATTTCCCTACGTACACATAATTATGAAAATACCACCGCCTTCCTGTTTAACCACCCAATTTTAAAATTGGGACGTCCATTTGAGTGGTTATATCATAATTCTATAGTAGTGATGGTCTGGGGACGTCTAAAGCTACATCTCAGACCTGCCAGGTGCATGTGAAGTGTCAAAAAATTGCTTTAGGTGTCCCCAATATTGACTGGGGACGCATAAAGCTCCGCTACTTTACTCTTCCTCACTCGTCCAATCTTCATCACTTCCAACATCCCCATCTTCGTGCTCTCCTCTCCCCTGGCCTTCTTGTTTTTCTTCTTTCTCCAAATCTTTCTATACGGCTATCCCCTGATTCTTCTTGGTCCTCCATCTTACCCTCTATTTCATCCATAGCATGCCTGCTCGTCGCCGTCTCTACTCTGGATTTGCACAACATTTTCTCTCATTCTCGCCACCATTGTCCTCCCTCTTACCACCGTGGGTCATCTCCCTCTAAAGTTTCAGCTAGAGGTTAGCTAACTAAAATTGTGAATGCTTAGCAAAATGCATTTGATTCTCGGCTGGAATTTAAGTGTGATTTGTGCTTGAGCTTTATCTTTGCTGTTTTGGTGGTAGACGTGCTGAGACAATTGTTGTCAACATGAGCTGTGAATTTAAAGTTTTACTTGTGCTGGACCTATACATCTTGCTTGCTATTGAGTTTAATTGGTGATTAAAAGAATAAATTAAAGTATGACTGTGAATGGCTTGCAAGGTGTAGAATGGCTAAAGAATCTGGAATATTTATATACACACACGCACTAGTAATAGTAATAGTTAGATGAAGTAGAAGGCACTAGATATATATATATCATGATATATATCATGAACAAGGATTTCTAATTTAATTTTTATGAATGATGTGTGTGTGTGTAAATGACAATTATATCCCAAGATGCAAATGTGATGGAGTATGTTATATATCATTTTAGCAATCATAACTACAAGTCATTCTCTTTGACATGATTATTCAATTTAATTTCTACAGGGAAACTATCACTGCACCCTCTCTAGCAAATTAATCTCAAATAGTTTCTAAAACTTTATGAAACTTTATTGTACCCTTAGGTCTAAACAGAAATTATTTTTTTTGTTGAAAAGACATTTAGGGCCTTGTCTTATATATGGTCGAGACAGTCTTATAAATTCCCACATGTGTCTCTTGTAAATACACATAGTTGACTTTTAAATTCCTACATATCTTACTCAAGGTACATGTTTGATTTAATAATTTGGTTGCTAAAATATAAGTGTATTCTGTTTGTGCTTGGTGCTAGAAGCTAAAGTTTAGTTTCATTTAAATTAAGCTGAGATGGTTTATTATTTTGATTTTGGGATGTCTCAATTTTAAGGGGAAATGTTGCCAAAATTTTGAAAAACAAAATAGTAAAAGGCAATTCCCAATGTTAACAATTATTCTAAACTTGAGTGTAAATGGGAATGGCATAGGTGGTAATAAAATGGATCATAGTTAGATGAATGCTTTGAGAACAAGTGAAGAATATGAGAATGAGGTTGAAGAGTTTATTGAATTTGCTAGAAGGAACGCTCTAGCAAAAAATGGGATGTATTTTTGTCCTTGTGTCAATTGTTTAAATGAGAGAAAACGGGATGTTGAAGTTATAAGGGATCACCTACTTTGTGATGAAATAAATCTTCAATACACAAGGTGGATATGGCATGGTGAGGAAGTAACTGATTGTCCGTCGCATAAGAAGGAAGCTGTGGATGTCATAGATGAAGATAAAATGGAGAGAATGATTCACAATATTGAGGTAGAATCCTTGGTGTAGTCGCATGAATATGACAGCCTGCGGAGTAATGCAGAGACACTGTTGTACCCTGGGAGTAAGTACACACGGCTGACAGGAACATTACATTTAGTTAACTTAAAAGCAACTTGTGGGTGGATGATAAATCACAATTTTAATATATTTTATCCCACCTTATTCATTTATTTTGGGGATTATTTTAGGTTAAATTGGATTTATTAGATAATATTTGGATTATTAGCCGATTTTGGGAAATAATATAAATCTGAATTGATTATGATATTATTGAGCTTAAATTATTATTATTTTGATTGATATCTTGTGAGTGGAAAATATTTCCAATTATATGATAAATCACGATTTTATTTGATTCTTGCAGAGTAAGGAAAAGCATATTAGAAGATCCTACGGTGTAGAATTTTTCTTGGAAGCTAAAATAGAATCTGATGGTTGAATATTATTTGGGCTTCTTAAATTTTAATGGGCTCAAGTTGACACCCAAAAAAGCCTCTTCTCCTCCCTTTTAATTACCCTAGCCGTCACAGCAATGGAGGGAAAGACGCGGAGATGCTGAGACTCGCGGACTGACGCTAGAGGCTGAGACGCACACCAGGAGAGCCATCTGCATTTCGAATTCTCCCTTGGAGTCGCAAGCTCACGCACAGCAGTGTTGTCATTCATCATCTTCAATCAACACGGGTCCCACCCTCAATTGCTATTGATATACTCCACTCCTCTTCTCCATTCGCATAGCGTCACAGCACGACCCCACCTTCAATTTCACTCTCCAATTTCAATGGTTGTGACATGTTGGAAGCTTGGAGGGAGAACTAATCCTATGATAGCTTAAATTCTTTTGGGAGACAACTTGGGAGGAGCATAGAGGAAGCTAGAGCCTATGAGCTTACACTTGAAGATTATAAGGGAGTGTCTTTCTTTTTATCTTTTTGATTCAAGACTTAAGATTATTTAGTTTTAAATGATTTTTGAGTTGTAATAATTGAGAACAATCTAGTTTTAGATTGTAGATTTATTTTTTATTTGGATTGAATTGATAATTTGGATTTGATTTATTATTAATTGATCATTGGGATTTTTGTTTGCAAACCTTTGATTGGCAATTAGATTATTAATTGAGTTTTCATTATTAATTTAATTGTCGATTTGGGTTTAATCTCTTGATTGTTTAATTAAGGTGATTAATTGTCGAATTGTTTAATTAGGCAATTGTGAACATAATTTCCAAAATTGTCTTAAACAATTGTGATTGGTTTTTAATATATTTAATTAACCACCATTTTTTCATTATGAGTTTTCTAGTGGATTAAGTGTTATCGAGCTTAAGGGTGTCCCATGTCTTAATTAGGTGATTAAGTTTGTTAATTCCAACTTTTCATGAACCTCCCTTTGGTCTAATAAATTGAATGGCTAAGAAAGTTAAATCCATGTGAATCCTGAGTTGTCCCCTTCACCATCATAACTGAACTAACCTTTGTTGATTTTCTTAGATATTAGTTTATTTCTTTTCCTTAGGATTTTTATTTCCCTCTCATAAGAAAAACCCCAAAAATTGCATGTTCATTATTTAGGTTAGTTTCATTCTCATATAGGTTTTAGAGTCTTTTACATTTTGCATTTAGGTAGTGGAGTCTTGCATTTTAGTTTAGGTTCATTCCATTGGATTTTTTATCACCTAAATTCAATTCTAGAGAAAACCCACATATTGCTCCTTGGGAGAATGACCTAGGTTGCCACTATATTGCATTAGTAGGTTGTCGTAGTTATTAATTGATTGCTTTATCGACAGAAGCACACATCAGTGGACCGATAGTAGTTTCACATTGCTGCTTGAACTGTTGTGTGAAATGTTTCCATACAATAATGTACTTCCAAATCGTATGTATGAGGCCAAGAAAATCCTATCTATTATGGGTATGGAGTATAAAAGATACACGCTTGCCCTAATGACTGCGTCCAGTGCAGAAAGGAGTATGAAGGTTTGAGTGAGTGCCCTAAGTGTCAAACTGCACGATACAAAGTGAAGAAAGATAGCGGTTGTGGCGATAGGGCAACTAAAAGGCAAACTTTAAAGGTTTTGTGGTATCTTCCAATAATACTGTGTTTTAAATGTTTGTTTGGGACTGAAAAAAAAAGCGAAGAAGTTGAGATGGCATTCAGATGAGATAATATCCGACGAAAAATATCTTTGGCACCTGGCTAACTCTCCACGGTGGAAGAAAATAGATGAAATGCTCCCTGAATTTGGCAGTGAGCTGAGAAACCTTTAGTTTGGGCTTTGTACAGATGACATCAATCTGTATAGAATTCTTAATAGCACACACAATGCATGGCCAGTACTTCTTGTAATATACAACTTGCCTCCCTGGCTTTGTATGAAACGCAAGTATGTGATGCTTTCTATAATGATTTCTGGATCAAAACAGCCGGGGAACGATATCGATGTCTATTTGGCGCCTTTGATTGAGGACTTGAAGAAGTTGTGGGAGGAAGGCGTAGATGTGTTTGATGCATATACAAAGGAATCCTTCAAGCTACGTGCAATGATTTTCACCATGATAAACGACTTCCCTGTGTACGGAAACTTGTCAGGGTACAGTGTGAAGAGGCATAAAGCATGTCTGATCTGTGAAGTAGACACTCACTTCCATGAACTTAAGCATGGAAGAAAAACGGTCTACCTTGGTCACATGAGGTTTCTTGATAGGTTCCACCCGTATCATAGGTTAAGAAAGCGTTTTAACGGCTTGCTAGAGCATGGAATGGCTCCGAAGGCATTAACCGGAGAGGAGGTATACAATCTGGTCGAACATATCAATGTCTTATTTGGTAAGAATCAGAAGACTGCAGGTGAGAAGAACATATGGAAGAAGAGATCAATTTTCTTTGATCTTCCATATTGGCGTACTCTTGACGTGAGAGACAGTATTGATGTGATGCACGTAGAGAAAAACGTTTGTGATAGCCTTGTCAGTACACTTTTGCACATACCAGGGAAGACTAAGGATGAGATTAGTGTGAGACTAGACCTTGTTGATATGGGTATAAGAGAACGATTGCATCCACAACTAAGAGACGATGGTAGGAGGGCATACATGGAGCCAACAGTGTATACACTATCAAAAATGGAGAAAAGAAGTTTGTGTGGGTGTTTGCATGAAAGTAAGGTGCCACAAGGGTATTCTTTGAATGTGAGAAGGTGTGTGGCAATTGACGATTTGAAGTTAGTGGGAATGAAGTCCTATGATTATCATGTGTTGATGCAATAACTATTACCAGTAGCTATTAGAGGCATTATGAAAGATGAAGTTCGAACCACTGTAACAAGATTGTGTGTTTTCTTTAATGCTATCTGTAACAAAGTCATTGACACTGAAAAGCTGGATGAACTGAAAGCTGAGGGTTATATTATATTGTCCCAAATAGAGATGCACTTTCCTCCTTCATTTTTTGATATAATGGTGTATTTGATAGTTCATTTGGTAAGGGAGGTAAGGCTTTGTGGTCCAGTTTACCTGAGGTGGATATACCCTTTTGAGAGATACATGAAGATCTTAAAAGGGTATTCTAAAAATCCCTATCAACCAGAAGCCTCAATAGTTGAAACATATGTAGTTGAAGAGGCTATGGACTTCTGAAGTGATTATCTATCAGGGAAGAAGGAACAATCTTAGCATGAAGATGGGAGGAGCAAGGAAACATGAGGACTGAAAGTGAAGACTATGCCTCGTGAAGAGGAGTTGCAAGCACACCTTTATATCATGAATAACATGGCAGAAGTTCAACCGTACATAGATGAACACATAAAGAGATTGAAGAACATGAATCCAAGGAAGAATGATATACAGATTGCTATTGAGCACAACAAGACATTTATAGAGTGGTTTCAGGAAAAGGTTTTGCATGAGAATGTTGTGTCTGAGACAATAGAGTGGCTAGCCTGGGGGCCTTCGTTTCAGATCATTACTTGGAGCGGTTATGATATAAACAGGTATTCTTTCTACATAAAAGATCAAGATGACAGAAGTACCATGCAAAATAGTGGGGTAATGGTAGAAGCTGAAGCCATGCACTTTTCCAGTTCGAAAAGACAAAAATCTCATATTAGCATCCATGGCCTATTTTGGAGTGATAGAAGAAATATGGGAAATTACTTACAACAAGTTCAAAGTTGCTTTATTCAAATGTAAGTAGGTTAGTAATAATGTTGTGGTAATAGATCAACAATTTGGATTTGTCTCAGTTGATCTTGAAAGAGTAGGTTATAGGGATGAGCCCTTCATTCTAGCAAGCTAGGCGAAACAAGTGTTTTATATCACAGATCTTGCAATAAAAAAATTTCCATTGTACTTCAAAGTAAAAAACAGAAGCATGGTGATCTGACCTTCAACCTTGATGACACACCACCTTTTACAATTAATCCACCTATAACAAGTGAAGTAGAATTGGTAGATGATGAAGAATATGCTATCAAAAATGATCATGGTGAAGGAATATGGGAAACAATATAGAGTAAGAGCTTAACTTAGAAAATAGTAATGTGTGCTGTTTGTTTTATAACTAGTTATTTTATTCATTTACTTACAACTTATTCACCTATGTGACAATGATTTTTGTGCTTACAGGAATATGGACAATTCTAGTAACCACAAAGTGATAGGGACAATGAAATGAATAGGCCTGAACCCGTTATGAGAAGAAGGGTTAGAGACATTATAAAATTGCCTGCTTTGGTAGCACGTCATCACCATCAATAGGAGAGGTTGCATATGGACTTTAATGACAATTTGAAACCAATTGGGCTAGAGGAAGACCATTTAATTAGCTACTTAGGTTATTTGGGTCGGAGAAAAGTTCGCATTATCTATGATAATTGGAAGTTGGTTCCACCAAAAACCAAAAACTTGACTTGGCAACAACTTTTGATATATATAAGTTTCAATACATCTGCATATATATCTTTATTCCTATTGCTTCAAATATAATTAACTTATGTTTTTACCTTGCAGCAAACCTATGATGTCCCTGACACTGTGGTGATGTACAAGGTGTGGATGAGGGAGGTTTGTCTATGATGGAAAGATTTCAAGAACAGGCTTACACGAGATTACATTCGAGGGGACCTGCGAGGTATGGATCCATGTCAGGAGTATACATATTTGTCTCCAGAGGACTGGAGGTTGTTTATGGCATCACGAGAAGATCCAAACTTTTTGGTGAGATTTTTATCATCATAGTAGTTTATTTGAAATATAGTTGAAATTATTGATTCGGTGTTCATTGTTTTCCTTTCACAGGCATTAAGTGCATCAAATGTAGAGAGGCAAGCAGCTAATAAGTATCAACATTGCATGTATCATGGTGGTTATCGGAAGCTTGAGCGAAAGATGATGGCAGAAGAGTTGGAGAAATTGAAGGAAGCAGCCACATCAGATCCTACTGTTGTGGTCCAAGCCCTGCCACCTCCTCCACATCACAAAAAATGGAAAGCAAGGAGGATTAAGGGTGGGAAGTACGTAAATCTGACTGTTGCTAAGGTTGCTGCAAGGATTGTAAGTAGTTAGAGTATAAGGATAAAGTTTTTTTCATATTGGGTGTGCTTAATTTTCATTTACGGTAACTTTTATGCTGCAGGATGAACTGGAATATCATAGTAGCCAAGGTTCGTTCACTCCAAGTGGACGGATTGACATCTTGTCAATCGCGATTAGGAAGGAAGATCACCCCGGTCATGTTCGAGGGGAGGCAGGGGAAGTTCATGTCGTAAAGTATTTTGGCCGAGCCTCACATTCTTATTCATCACAAGTTGAACCCAGAAGGGAGCTTGTGGCCAAGATTCGCCTGGAAGTCTCACAAGAGCTCGAGGCCAACCTTCATGACAAGCTCCGACAAGAGCTGTTGTCAAAGCT
Organism: Inga laurina; assembly: GCA_963855925.1. Taxonomy (NCBI): domain Eukaryota; kingdom Viridiplantae; phylum Streptophyta; class Magnoliopsida; order Fabales; family Fabaceae; genus Inga; species Inga laurina. The sequence continues at coordinate 61,788,376 of OY979708.1, forward strand.
ACATCTTGAGCTGATGCCTGAGCTACAAGCTGAAATGATGAAGATTGATAAGTAAAATATGTGTATATTTATTTTCCCTTATATGATGATTTTATGGATGATATTTGAGCTTAATTTAATAAATTTGGGTGTAATTAATAAATAATTAATGATATTTGAGCTCAATTTTATGGATGATATTTGAGCTGAATTCCAGGCAACCAGGAACTCTACCAAGTGACACTGAAAGAAACCCAAAAGAACATGTGAAGACCATTGCACTAAGAAGTGGTAAAGAGTTGAAAGATCCTATAATCAAGAAGAAGGATGACGGAGAAAAGAAAGAAAGCGGAGAAGAACAAAATAAGGATGATGTAATACAAGGAAGAATCAGCTTTCTAGACAATCCTCCTCCATATGTACCATCAGTTCCATACCCTCAGAGACTTGCGAAGGCAAAGCTAGACAAGCAGTTTGCAAAGTTTCTGGAGGTTTTCAAAAAGTTGCACATCAACATTTCTTTTGCAGGTGCTCTTGCCCAAATGCCCAGTTATGCAAAATTTATGAAGGACATTCTCTCAAATAAGCGTAAGCTTGAGGAATTTAAAACAGTTGCACTTACTGAGGAGTGCAGCGCTATTCTCCAAAAGAAATTACCTCCAAAGCTGAAAGATCCAGGAAGCTTTAACCAAGGAGACATGAAGCCCCTTTAACCAATATCTTAGAAGTTGAACTTTTTGATGTATGGGGGATTGATTTTATAGGGCGTTTTCCATCCTCATTTAGCAACCAGTTCATTTTAGTAGCTGTTGATTATGTCTCCAAGTGGGTTGAAGCAGCTGCCTTTCCTACAAATGATTCTTGAGTGGTTGTGAAGTTCTTGAGGAAGAATATTTTTACAAGATTTGGGGTACCTAGAGCTATTATCAGTGATGGAGGAAGGCATTTTTGCAATCAGCAGCTTCAGTCTGTGTTAGCTAAATATGGAGTAACTCATAAGGTTGCAACTCCATATCATCCATAAACTAGCGGGAAGGTGAAAATCTCAAATAGAGAACTGAAGTGGATCTTAGAAAAGACAGTGAATTCCAACCAGAAGGACTAGGCTCACATGTTAGATGATGCACTCTGGGCTTATAGAACTGCCTTCAAAACACCATTTGGTACATCCTCGTATCAATTGGTCTACGGAAAAGCATGTCATCCTCCAATAGAAATGGAGCACAAAGCATATTGGGCAGTAAAAGCATTAAATTTTGACTTAAAGGTAGCTGGTGAGAAAAGGCTTCTCCAACTCAATGAGCTTGAAGACTTCAGACAACAAGCTTATGAAAATACAAAGGTATACAAGGAGAAGACAAAAATGTGGCATGACAGAAGAATTTTGAGGAGAGAGTTTACACCAGGATAAAAAGTACTTTTATATAACTCAAGGTTGAAGCTCTTTCCAGGAAAGCTGAGATCAAGGTGGTCAGGTCCTTTTACTGTGATTCAAGTGTGGCTATATGGAACTGTGGAGATTCAAGATGGTGATCGAAAATTCAAAGTGAATGGGCAAAGGCTCAAAGAATACAATGAAGGTGCACTCAACACTTTGAAATCTGTCATCACGTTTGAGGAACCAACAGGAAAGTCCTCAATCTAGTAATTTCAAAAAAATAAAAAAAAGGAAAATAAAAAAAAAAGTTTGGTTTGATATTTGTCTAGCTAAAGACGTTAAAGAAGGGCAGCTATTTGGGAGGCAACCCAAAATTTCTTTCCTACTCTTTCAAAACTTCTTTCCTACTCAACGAAACACATTGCACTGGGTTGAGAATTTTAGTTTTCATTAATTTCATTTTAAGTTACTATGGAGGAATCTCTTGTAAAGCTTAAGAACAGGTTCCCCACTCTTCCCAAAGATGTGCTCAGGAAGATCTATAACAGTCGACTTGAAAGGATGAAGACATTCAAATGTTTAGGCCTTCTTATGGACATACGCTGGATCATTGAAGCTAAGGTACATTTAGCAGGTAAGATTCATAAATCATTTGTTAAAACTTTGCCAGGAATGGGAAGAAGTTCTTACTCCAAAAAGAGAATAGCTAAAAGGATGAACGTCTGCCATAAATGTGCAAGGTGGAATTGTGATCAGTGCTGTAGAAGTAAAGGTATGGTTTCTGTAAATCGAGAAGATAAAATTAAATTTATAAAGGATGGACTGAGTAAGAAGTCATTGGATGATATCATTCAAACTCTTAAGACGCATCCGAGTGGTGATGTTCATCGTATTCTTCTTGATTTAGCAAACATATTCAACAGAGAAAAAGAGCGCTATTGTCTTGGGAATCTGACGTTAAAAGACCCTATTTTCCAGTTTATAAGAAAACTGGATGGCAAATCCTTGATTCATAAAAAGCATTTAAGCCATTACTGGACGTAAAACCAGAGGAAGATGTGAGCCAAAATCACAACTACTGTACATAATCATGCTTTTGTCTAATCGTCTTATCTTTTCCATTGCTTTTGTCTAATCTTTCTTATCTTTTCAGCAGTTTTTGTCTAATATGTCTTTTCTTTTCAGTAAATTTTGACTTTCTTTCCCCTTTTTCTTCACGCAAATTACGTCAGTCATTCGTGTAAGAAGTTTTTCAAATTTTTTTGAAAAATGTGTGATTTGTATGATTTTGTTATCGCTGCTTTAGTGTTATATATATGTACTCTTTCCTTTGTAAATATGCACACTTCCACTTGTAAATATGTAGTCTTCCACTTTTAAGCACAAATGGTCCGAGAGAAAAGAAAAGAAAAAGGGTATCATACAAAGATGTAGATTTACATCTATCTGCATTTTTGGTAAAACTGATATGGGTAAGGATGTAGACTTTATAATAGCAGCAAACGAACTTGGAAGTGCATTAGCTACTAGAAAGATCAATTTTGTATACAGGGAGGCATGCAGGGCCTAAAGGGAAGTGTTGCCATTTCTGCATCCATGAATGGAAGCAAGGGTTTGAGTGTAAGGGTGAAAGAGTTGGAAGACCACATCTTCTCCTTGGGACAAGAGTTGCAGGTTTCAAGCTTGCCAGAACGTTTGGGACAAATGTTCTACCATGCTCAAGCTTTTATTGATCTACCCGATGGTTTGGAGATGTTGGATGGGATCTCTAGTGTTGCATATTGGGCTAAGTTGAACTATCACAAAAAGCCATTAAGATTGTTAAATGTTAATGGTTTTTATGATAATTTGTTATGTTTTTTTGATCATGTTGTGGAAACAGGATTCATACCCCAAGCGACTCGTCACTCCATAATTGCTGCACCAACTGTTTATCAACTGCTCGATCAACTGCAAACCTATGAACCTAAACTAGATCTACCCATCAAGCAAATAGGTGGGCAATCTTCAGATAGCAGTCAGAAGCATAACCCAGATACCACTCTTCGGTTGTAACTTTCCTTAAATCTCTTGGTTTTACTTTATTGTGTGTTTAAGTAAAAAAAGTTCTCTAAGCTCTAGAAGACATTGGGGACAATGTCTGATTTAGGTTGGGGGGAGAAATTTTTTTTTCTTAGTTAGTTAGTAAAACCATTAGATGCATGGGGTGTGGAAAAAATGGCCGAATAAGGAGTTATTCCTAACTCCTGAGACACATTTTAGTAGTTGCATGTTTTTGTTCATTCTTGAAAAAAAAAGAGTAAAAGAAAAAAAAATCATCCTATTTAAGTGCTTTGTAATAATCTTAAGAAGTATATAAGTTTTGAGTATGGATCAATTGAATTTAGAGATTTCATAGCATGAATGAACAACTTATTGTTATAATTGGTGATGAATTTTGAGATTGAATAAGCTGAGTTTGAAAGCCCATAACCGTGAGCTTTAGAACCTGTAATGATTATTTCTCTTGTGTGTGATATTCACCTATTAAGTTGTAACTCTAGAAGTTCCTTTAAATCTGGTTGAGATTACATTTCACATGCACATTTAAAGATGATAAAGGCATTCATTTTGTTTAGCCAGAGCCAAATAGCTAACCTTGCAATTATACCATTGATAAGCCCCTTTGAGCCTTATTGACTATCTCTTTGTTCTCAACCCATTGACATATGCTTTAATGATATATCAAGTGCTTTTACCTAATTCGGAAGATCAGCAGAGCATTTAAAATTTTTGTGAAATGGGCTTTTGACAAGTGTGGGGTGTATATATCATCAACTTTACAGTTGCAAGCAAAACAAAAAGTGAAAAAAATTTTAAGTATTCGAATTATGGGTTGTTGTGATGAAATAGATTTATTCAGAAGCTGGCCTAACATTTTTTGTTTGTCCTATTAATTTTTATATTGAGCCCTTCATATCACATTTTACATTCCTTTTACCTTAACCCCATTACAACCTTTAATAAATCCTTTTGATTTGAATAATACATGTGAATTAGGTAGTGGAGATTGAGATTTTTAGCAAGCCTATGGTAGTGCAATTTTTTCAGCTGAATTCAAGGAAACACTTACCCTTATACACTTAAAAGATTGGGAGAATGAGTCATAATTACTAACTCAGTTTATTCATTTTCAAATAAAGTTATCAGTTTATATTTTTGTTGATTCATGAATACTATGATTTATTTATTTGTCAATTGTGTTTTTACTTATGACTTGACACTTCTGATTTTGTTGGAAGCACTTAATAGTTACTCCTTGTTCGAGGACGTCCAAGAGCTAAGTGTGGGGGAATTTGATAAGTAAAATATTTACATATTTATTTTTCCTTATATGATGATTTTATGGATGATATTTGAGCTCAATTTAATAAATTTGAGTGTAATTAATAAATAAATAATGATTTTGACATAAAATAGAATTTCTTGGAAAATACTAAATTAGACCCTCTTTTAGTTTTCAGGCAATATCTGGAGCTCTAGATGTCAGATCGGAACATTCTTTATATGGATAAAAAGCTATGAAAGAGCTCTACAACTTTGATGTTGAGACCAAATTCCAGTTCTATCTCTAAGGGTTTCGAATTTTGCTTGAAAGTTGAAAGCGGAAATCATCTACCATTCCACCAACCATTTCATCTACCTCTTCATCTTTCTTTTCACCTACTACTTCATCTACTACATTTTATCTACCACTTCATCTTCCTTTTCACTAACTACTTCATCGACCACATTCTATCTACTACTTCACCTATCACATTTCATCTACCACTTCATCTACCCTACTCCATTCTTCCCTATATATAGCCACCCTCTCCTTCACATTTCACTTACACCAATTCATATCCATTACTCTCATCTCTTCTCCACACATACCATTTCATTTCCATTACTCTCCTCTCTTCTCTACTTACACACCATTTCATTACTCTAATCTCTTCTCCACTTACTACATCATCTTAGAATTAATTTTATGCATTGTGTTACTTTTTGCATCCCTCCATCTTGGAAGGCTTAGGATTGTATTATTTTTTGTATGCCACCTGCATGGAAGGTTTTACCTCCTAAAGGGACGGCTAGATTTTTACATTTTTCATACATCTTTTGGTTGTATATTTATGCTTGAGAATTTAATATTCAAGTTTTATGCAGTATTTATAAGGATTTCATTCTAGCTTTATATAATGTCAATTTATTTTGGTTTTGTTTTTAATTTTATCATGAGCTAAATTTTCATTTTCCTAGGATGATGACGTAACTTACTAATAACGGATTAAATCTTAACTTATTAAATCTATTTTTATTTTTCCTTCATGATTGAGTTTTAATTATTATTCTTAATGCTTTCATTTGATTGGTCATCTTTTGAATGATTTCAATATACATGTTGAGACCGGAAGGAGATACATGTGTGTCGACCCTATAATTAAAACCATAACTTGCATATGAAATAGGAATATATTCATATGAGTTGTGTAGTCTTATAGAGTTTCATAAATTTTAATGCATAATTAATTGCTTAAATTCATATAGGAATATATTGGATTAGCAATTAATTATAGAATTGTTTAACCTTGGAAGAGGCTAGTAATTAAATTAGGGAAACTCGACTATCAATCATGTGGTATAAATTAGGCTAGAATAGATAAGTGATTCAATCCGGAATTTGTTAAGTGAAATCTGACCCCTAGGACTTTTTTTCATAGTTGTTTCATATCATTTACATTCATATTTGCTCATCTTTTATTTCGTATTCTCAATCACCAACTAATCGATCGACTAGATAGAATTAAAATTACTCATTTTGGTACTTAGTGATCAATCCTCGTGGGAACGTGTTCGCTACCGCAAGTGCACGGATCGCGTCAAGTAATAAAGTGATAAGTAAGATCATTCCCTCGAGGATTTGAGTAACAAATTAGTCAAGCAACAGGCTTAGTGAATTCGAGTAAGTTGAGCCAAAACATGTTGTTGTGTGTGGAAAAAGAAATTTCAAAAGATATAGTTGAAAAGCTAAAAGTTGCTAAGCAAAACTCAGAGTTGGATGATTTCAATCAAGTGTAATAAGCCTAGGATTGCTCATCCCCTTAGTATGTCATAAATTTACTTCTTTTCCTCTCAAAGGATCCTTTTCATGGGGTATATATATGTTAGTGTAAGATTCTAAGGCGTATGATTAAGCTTTCTCAAGTCATAACCAGTTGCATATCGTCTATTAGCATGCACAATCTCTTGCTACAGCTAAGAGAAGATATTCAGTACATAACAATCTTAATTTCACAATGCTAGGTTAATAACTATATCTCTATGTCACCAACAAACTATCCATTTAGTTATAAACTTCAAGTCTAGCATGATTTCACTCTGGTTCTGCAATTAAATTAACTCTCTCGAGCTTAATTTAATTGAACACATAATCCATAGTGATGGCCAGTCACATACAGCAGTAAAAATAGAGGGAAATCAACATATATATGCCATTAGATCCTTAAAGAAGAAAAGAAACAAGTTTAATCCATACAAAGGTTCAAACAATCCTAGAAAGGGATTCTAGTTATCCATGTTAACAAATAGTTCACAGACACAAGACCTCATTACAGCTATATCAGAATTACAAAGAAGAACTAGAAGAAATGCAGAAAAACCAGAGAATCTGAGCTGAAATCTCTGTAAATCCTCAATCTCTTTGTTATTCTCCTTGATTTAAAGCAAGCCCAAGCTCAAAGGATGTTCTCAGCCGCCTCCTAGGTCTTTCCAAATCGGGGATCCCCTCTTCAACCTCTGGGTTTGCTTTTATAGTTCCTCAAATTACAGAACGCACAGCATCATTTGCGGGGGTTGGCCGCGGCCAGCCACTCTATGGGCCGCGGCCCATGAGTAGGTTGGCCGCGACCAGTCACCTTCTAAAGTTCAACTCCTTCTCTTTCTGCTTTGTTCTCATCCCTGCTTGCCTTTCCTTGGCATGGTTGATGGCTTCAACTTCCTTTCACCTCCTTCTTACTGCATTTGGCTCTCTCTGGTCCAGCTATGACTGAATATGTATCCTTTCAACACAAAGAACTCACAAACACAGTTAAACATTTATAGCAGTTAGTGATATATTTCCTCCTCATTTGCATTCTATTGTGCCCAGCAGGAGACAAACACATTTCATCAACTTTAGCACTCTTGGACGCCCACTACTATACCCAAAGTGAGGTAAAACAAGATGAAATGTGCAATTCAGACAAGAATTTCATGAGGTTAACAGAACGATACTCTACTCACTTCTGTATTACTTGATTACGATAGTGTACACTTGCACTATTTAATTGATCATTTACACTCATAACAAAAATGTTTGAATCGCAGATGGCAACTATCGAGCGTAGAACCCATTCATCCCCGGCCTTCCACAGCACCAAAGGAAGTTACAACCCGACGGAGGAACCACTTGGCGACCCTTCTCCCACTCTGGCGCCGGGAGAACCTGCCATCCTCTCTTTGGATGCCCCACTGCTGTGCGTAGTTGCAGATACTATCTTTCACACACAATCTACCACCCACCATCATCTGCAAGTTCCACCACATTTACGTAGGGTGACTGTGACGTGTGTTCGAGAGGGGGAAGAAGGTATAGTTATCCCTATTCCTAATGGTAAGGTTGCCACGATAGCTCAGGCAAGAGGATCTTTCATCCTCTGGCATGTATATCTTATTGGCTCAGTAGCGGCAACACCTCCAATAGTATGGAACAATTTCACTTTTACTTGAGATCTGTTGGCATTCTACTAACAATATGTTTTTTTATGTTCTTAAAGAACGAGCAGGAAGCAGGAAAATGGCCCTTCTTAGCACGACTGTAGCATATCTATAAAGGCGTTCGCCAGATCAATTTGCATATGCCTCTAGGGATTGTGGACCAGAAATTAGAGTATCCCTTCACAATTGATAAAGATGACCTTAAACAGTTTATTAAGTTGGAGGAGATAGATGCAAGATGGGTCAAATTTGCAATCCTGTAAGTTTTTAATTTCCCATTTTTTCCTTCATTTAGTGAAATGGTTTTTTGGTTTCATATATTCACTAGCTAATACATTCGTCATTTTAATTCTATTATAGCTCCTTCCGTCGTATATGCATTGACATGCAAAGAGTTGATTTATATGGATTCTTGTGTCCTGCAAATACAACAAGGGATACGAATATTGTGCAAAAAAGGACTCACTATGCGAGCTTCACAATGGGAGAGAATGACTATCATTGTTATCTAGCACCGATTGTTTAAGGGTACGCACTTGAATTTTGTCTATTTGAGATATTTAATAAATAATTACCTTGCGATCTAACTTCTTAGCACGACTGTAGCATATCTATAAAGGTGTTCGCCAGATCGATTTGCATATGCCTCTAGGGATTGTGGGCCAGAAATTAGAGTATCCCTTCACAATTGATAAAGATGACCTTAAACAATTTATTAAGTTGGAGGAGATAGATGCAAGATGGGTCAAATTTGCAATCCTGTAAGTTTTTAATTTCCCATTTTTTCCTTCATTTAGTGAAATGGTTTTTTGGTTTCATATATTCACTAGCTAATACATTCGTCAGTTTAATTCTATTATAGCTCCTTCCGTCGTATATGCATTGACATGCAAAGAGTTGATTTATATGGATTCTTGTGTCCTGCAAATACAACAAGGGATACGAATATTGTGCAAAAAAGGACTCACTATGCGAGCTTCACAATGGGAGAGAATGACTATCATTGTTATCTAGCACCGATTGTTTAAGGGTACGCACTTTAATTTTGTCTATTTGAGATATTTAATAAATAATTACCTTGCGATCTAACTTCATTTTAATCTGTACATATTGTAATAGTTACCACTAGAGTTTGTGTGTTCTCTGTCCTCGGTTCCACGTAGTTTATTGGTTTGATTCCTTGCGTAAAAGGCCAGACAAAGAAACAAAAAACGTCTTCAACATGTATGTTATTTTTTTGTATTTCAGTACTTCTTGACTTGACTTAAATGACTTATTCTAATTTCTGTTGATTTTCATTTTAATGATAAGGCATGCCAGACATATCGAGTGCTTGGCGGGCCACACAATCGTAAAGTTGGCAAAGAGCCAAAATGGTTGTTTCCAAAGGTACATAGTTTCAAATCAAGTTCTTTTGATTGACGATCGTTTTAGATATGCCTTTATTGATTTTAACCATTTGCTTTTGATTTATAGTGCCCTCAACAACCTGGCGGCTGGGAATGTGGATACTATGTCTTACTTTATATGTTTAACATCATTAAGAGTGGCAATACGACATATTTTGAACAAGTAATCGCTTCTTCATTCTCAAAGGATAATATTTTTTGTGTTGCAATTCAATGGCAAATTCATTCATTCACTTGATTCATTATTTCATCTAAGCTTATTTTTTAATTTACAGATTTTTTACAATGAAGATGCCTACTTATATGAAGACATAAATATGATCAGAGACTTTTTGACAAGACATCTTCTTCAACGTGTACCAGAGTAAAGTCTTTAGTAGTTTGTGTAGGACATACTTTTGTGGTAGTTCTATATATTGTATATATAATTAGCATTGTTGTTGTTGGATATAGACTATTGTGTAGTTTGTTAGTTAATTAGTTTGCTACTCTTTAAAGTTATTGCATGTAAAGCCTTGGGGTTGATCACTGTGTTTCAAGGTATTACTCCTCTAGTCTGAGCTTCTGTGCTACTCTTGCTATCTGCTAGTAGTTATGTAACTAGCTACTAAATCCCTGGTCATTGTTTCAATTAGCATAACAGAGGAAAGAGTGTGTCATGGCAGCTATGTCTTCTGTTGTTTCCATTCTGCTAAACTGCTATTATTTCATTCTATTGTTTCCATCCTACTTCTGCAGTTTAAATTTTTCAGACAGTTATATATATTAAAAATTGCCATTAAAAAAATAAAATTTTAACGTCCTTAAACTAAAAAGGGACGTAGGAAGAAGTTATTCGTTACTTTAGACATCCCCAGTTCTTTTTGGGGACGTCTAAAGTGTACCTTAGACGTCCCCATTCAAAACTGGGGACCTCTAAAGTCCACTTTAGACGTCCCCAGTTCTTTCTGGGGACGTCTAAAGTCGTCCCCATACAAGTCCCCCATTTACGGACGTTATTGACATTTTTTTCTACGTCCCTCAAATAGACGTCCCCCTCTTTTCAGATGTTAAAAGGCCTAAAAAAGGGACGTTAAAAGCATTTTTTCTAGTAGTGTCTTATAATGTAACACCGTTAGGTCAAAGTTAACGGTTTTGTTAAATTTACATCCTTGTTAATTGTTCATTGTTATTTTCCATCTTCCAAAATTTATTTTTACCAGACATCCCTCTGGAAAACCTTGGCTGTTAAATTTGGACATAAACCCTTAGATAATACATAAAATATAATCTTATTCTTTATATATAATCATCACAAAAGTTAATGTCCTTTTTAGTAATTTGACCATGAAAAAAGCTATTCCGATCACAACATCCAAACACTCTCATTTTATCAAAACCATGGTTTCTCATAAATCTATTATCCTCATAATCTATTCTCCAAAATATATTCTCCACTTTTTTTCCAGAAGCTATTCTCCAAAAGCTAATCCAAACACACACTTAGTTAGAATGATAATTGGAGCTTTCAAAAATAGCTTCTTAATTATAATTTGCGGTGTACAAAATAAGTTTATGAAATGATTTTTATCTCAAATTAGGGAATTACTTATCAATCGTGATTCCAGATATGAATTTGAGCTTAATTTTTCCATTGGTAACAACAATCAAGGACCAGAATCACCTGATTTTTTTAAACCCGGAAACAAAATTTTTTTATTGGAATAATTGATAATTAATTGATTGATTACAAGGTAAATCGTCATAGGCTAATGGCAATGATTGTATTTGTATACATTGACAAGGTCTGACAAGTTGATAAGGGATGAGTAAATTTAACTAACGATTGACATGTGTAGATGTTGGATTCAAGTGGGAGATCTGTTGCCTGATCAGTAATCACCCTCAAAAATAGCCACCAATAAATACTAAATACAACTATAAACACATGTATACGGAATGTGTGTGTGTGTGTGTGTTGGCTTTAACCGCTAAACAACAAATAATTGTGGATGCATGATGACCCTTGATTCATGAATCTATGGCTATCTACCTTTCAAAAGCACTCGTGGAATTGCAGTTTCGTCAGTAACTTGTAATTAATTAACTGAGTGGACACAACAGAATTAGACAAGATAAGTATGAAGATCAATTACAACACTCGACCAAAAGAATCTACTTTTGAGGCCATCCATGTCTCTTATTATAATTCCAACACTCTCCGATTAGATATCTGTGCAATAATATGCATATAGGGTATCCTCTCAGCCAATGAAAAGTCTAATCTTTTACTGAGATGATATAGGCCATATATTTCGCGCTGCGACCCACAATTTGGACCCAGTCACTTGATGTATTTGGTCATCAATCATCAATTTATATATGGATACAAACATATTCACGCGTGCCGATTTAAATTAAGAAATTTCATATTCAAATTTAATATTAGTTGAGAATAGAAAATAACTTGCATGCACAGCCAAAAGGTTTAAAACATGTGGTAGTGGTGGTGGTGGTGCAGGAGGAGGAGGACGACGAATAAAAAGAGCAATATGGTGTCTTAACATAATGAAGGATAGATAGGGGAGGTCGATGAAGAAAAATAAGAAACAAAAGGAAGACGTGAGTTTAAATTGAGTGTAAATGTATTTCAAACCAGAGTTATGAAATGGTACTTGATTGTCAGGCCAAACACACTACAAAAAAAAAGACTTTTTTTGTCGCCGCTGAAAGTCTAAAAGTCGCCGCTCAAAGACTTTCAGCGGCGACATTTTTGTCGCCGCCTATGCGACTGTCGCTGAAAGTTTTAGCGGCGACAATTTTTGTCGCCGCTGAAGGTGTTAATTTTTCTTTTAAAAAAATTCAAAAAATTAATTTTTTTATTAAAAAAATTCGATTTTTTTTTTAAAAAATTTGATTTATAATTGCCACGTGTCTCCTTCCCGTGCTACCACATGTCGCTTCCCCGTGCTGCCATCTGTCACCTCCTCGTGCTGCCACGTGTTGCCTCGTTGTGCTGCCACGTGTCACCTCCTCATAATTCCTCCATGTGACTCTCCTCCAGTTCGAACCCGCGACCTCAGAGAGCCGATGCCTTAGCACGCGAGTCTCTACCAGTTGTGCCGAAATGAACCTATGTCATATTATTACATATTATTATATATATAATATTATCATATATATAAACATACATACATATAATTAATTAATTATATACATATAATTCATTATTAATTAAATATAATATTATTAAAAGTAATGGAAAATTAAATAAAAACGAAAAAAATATTGATATATTTAAATTTAAAAATTTTTTAATTAAAATTACTTAATAAATAATAATTTAATATGATAAATATTATTTTTAATAAAAAATTATAAATATAATATTAATAAATATTAATATAATTTTAATAATTAATTTTAAATAGAATTATTTAATAATTAATATTTAAATTTTATAAATATTATTTTAATTTTATAAATATTATTTTTAAAAAATATTAATAAAAAAATATGAAAAAGACTTTCAGCGGCGACTTTTAATAGTCGCCGCTGAAAGTGTTTTAAAAATTTTTTTTTTTTAAATTTTCAAAAAATACTTTCAGCGGCGACACTAAAGTCGCCGCTGAAACTCACTTTCAGCGGCGACTTTTAATAGTCGCCGCTGAAAGTGTTTTAAAAAATTTTTTTTTTTAATTTTTCAGAAAAGACTTTCAGCGGCGACTTTTAATAGTCGCCGCTGAAAGTGTTTTTAAAAAATTTTTTTTTTTAAATTTTCGGAAAATACTTTCAGCGGCGACATTAGAGTCGCCGCTGAAACTCACTTTCAGCGGCGACTATTAAAAGTCGCCGCTGAAAGTGTTTTAAAAATTTTTTTTTTTTAATTTTTCAGAAAAGACTTTCAGCGGCGACTTTTAATAGTCGCCGCTGAAAGTGTTTTAAAAATTTTTTTTTTAAAATTTTCGGAAAATACTTTCAGCAAAGTCGCCGCTGAAAGTGTTTTAAAATTTTTTTTTTTAATTTTTCAGAAAAGACTTTCAGCGGTGACTTTTAATAGTCACCGCTGAAAGTGTTTTAAAAAAATTTTTTTTTTTTAAATTTTTTAGAAAAGACTTTCAGCGGCGACATTAAAGTTGCCGCTGAAAGTGTTTTAAAAATTTTTTTTTTTTAATTTTTTAGAAAAGACTTTCAGCGGCGACACTAAAGTCGCCGCTGAAAGTGTTTTAAATTTTTTTTTTTTAATTTTCAAAAAACACGTTCAGCGGCGACAAAATAATGTCGCCGCTGAAAGTCTGACTTTCAGCGGCGACAAAAGTGTCGCCGCTGAAAGTGACACCTTCAGCGGCGACTTTTCACTTTCAGCGGCGACTTTTCGCCGCTGAAAGTGATTTTTTTTTGTAGTGAAGGGTCAGAGTCACATAATTTAAAATTGGAAAGACAAATTGTTTAAAAATTTTACATGATGGTTATTTCTTATGACCTATGAAAATTTTAAATGTCAAACACAAGTATGAAATAGTTAATGGTAATCATATTTTATCATTAAGTATTTGTGAACAATACTTTACAGTTAAATATTGTAATCATTAAGTATTAGTTTGTGTAGACCCCACCTTGAAATTCCTAATGATGCTTTTTTCAACCGTGTATTGAACGTTACTATGTCTTGCACAGAACTCCACCTCACCATACTTGATTGTGCTTTTTTTTAACTGTTAAGTATTGTGTGTTATATATTTGTGGTTTTATAGTAGTGAGGGTTAGAAGATTAAAAAAATACTTTATAAAATTAAAACCAAAATAAAACATTAAATAAAGTTAGAAGACCTAATATATACTTTTGTTAGAAAAAACGAATGCAAGTGTAAGACCTCATCAATACATATATATAAATCAAAAAACATACTCTCTCTCCCCCCTCCGCGTTTCAAAATGTAGGAGGATCTAATACTGAAAAAATTTAAAAAATTAGTTAAATTAGTCTCAATTTTATTATATAAAGTCATAAGGCTTAACCAACAAGTTGTTGGTCAAGGTGGTAAACAGCCTCGCCCCGTAAGGAGGAGAATATACACAAGTTTGATCCTCATGAAGCGTATTTATTAGGAGAGGTGAAAACCCTTTACGCTTTAAACCTCGAAAGAGGAAACCCTTCATGTTATCCAAAAAAAAAAATCATAAGGCATACAACTTAATTTTAGGAAAACTACGCTATAATGAATTAAACAAAGTCCCCAGTAATATTAGGACAATTATAACTGTCTATATATATTTATATAACATGCATGAGGCCTGACAGATGCACTTGTTAGTAAAAAATAGTAAAAGGCTTAAAATAAAATACCTAATCTAACCCATTATGCTTTGCATGACTAGATATTCATGGGACCACTAGAAATTTAAATTTTCACTACTTAACCTCATCGAATTTCTCCGTAGAATTGACAAGTTCATGTTGTCTAGATTTAGCGATATCACCACACCTTCAAATCTCTACCCTATAACTTTATTGAGTGTTCTTTTCAGCAGACTCTGCAAACTCTATACTGCTTGATTTTCCCGGCCTTCTCATCAGCATATTCAATGACCTTCTTTGTACGTGTTTGAACCATGCATGTCAAACATTTTTCTACCATTTTCTCTTTAATAGAAGCTATTATTACTCTTTTTAAGAATCTTATCTTTTTTTAGCATAACTCTGCATTTATCTCAACATCCTCCACTCAGTTACCTCCCACTTTATGTCCGTTTAAAACTCAACATTCACTAAACCTGATTAATTAATCCACATTATTTTCTTTTTTTTCTCCAAAGCAAAAGCTAAGTGAATGGGTTTCATCCATATAGAGACGGATGGAAACCACTGTTTTTGGTCTATATGTTTTATTTAATTTAATTATTGGAATTGACTTGATAATTTATATTGACTAAGAGGAACAATCCCGGAAGGTTCTTATACATCGCTATATATATATTCTCTCATCACACCTCAGATTATCAAGCAAACTCATTCTAAAATCAAAGAACATATAAAGACATTCCATAAGGTAAAATAACTGTCTTAGCTTCTTTCTCTATTTACTTACAGATACTTCGTTTTCTTCTTCTGCAAATGGTGTCTGTACCGCTCATGTTCTTACAAGTGAATTTATTTTAATAAATCTCACTTATATGTTTTCATTTCATTATACTTTTTCTACTTCCTGGGCTTTCTTTATGATTTCAAGAAAGAAGTAGGAGGCAAGTTATTTTCAAATATGAGTCAGTCTCAGATCTCTTAAATCTCATTTTCTGTGCATACAACTCAAGAAATTGGTTCTAGGCAAGTGATACGACAGGAAGATTTCCTGTTGGGGTCGAAATTTCAGGTATGGAGATTATCACTAAAATTACATAGTACTTTGTTCTTTTTTTGTCAAGTTATATAGATGTTATGTCTGAAGAAGTAAAAATTTTCTGTTATAGTAAATTTTCTTTTTATAGTTTAATCTTTATGATTAAGTTTTTAAAATTTCATATAACCTTACTCCTTTGTAAACTTTTTAAAATGAAAACTTTGGAGGAAAAGCTCTTGAACCACAAAGGTAGAATAACGATCAACCACAAATCATTAGTCTGGAAGTTATTAATTAGTGGGGCCAAACGCTTGCTTCCTTGAACTTGCTTAATTTCACCGAACACTCAATACTCCTTGCTTCTTTCTTTCGTTCATTTTTGGTAAAAAACGAACACTCATAGTTTGTCATAATTAACAGTTCATTATTATCATCCGTATACAGTTGAACAAAAAGAAAAGGTTAATGTTGATCCTATACTCTGATTTATTTTTCTAGGTGCGCCCGATAGTCTAAAATATTTTGTGATTCATTTAGAACCCTGAAACACTGTTTCATATGCATCCAACACTCTAAAATAGTTTGCGATTCATCCATCACACTAAAATATTTTTGTTAAGTGTTTATTGTGCAGCACCTCAAAGTATTTTATGGTTCAATTTTTCCATAGGAAATTAAGGATGCAACATGCATAAGGAAAAATACAAAATACTTCAAGGTGCTAAATACACTCAAAAAAATATTTCAGGGTGATAAATGAAGCTTGATCATAAAAAATTACATCCTTCAATCCTAAATATAATTTATTTTAATTAATTTATAAATTCCAAAAATGGGTAAGTTATTTTTGGTAATTAATATGTAAAGAATTAATTTGTAATGCTTTTTCAAAATATCATTTAATAATTAAAAGTATTTTTGGTATATATGTGTATTATTAATTCAAGTATATGTGAATATATTTTTATCACATATTTTATCAGTACATGTAATTAACTGCCTTTTGTTTTAAAAAAAATAAATTGATAGAAAATTCTCATGCTGATACTGACTATATAATGAAGGGTTAATTTATGTGTATAATTTTGCAGATAAATGGATGCATCAAATGGTGATGTAGTGAATCCTCCTGAAACTGAAAGACCTACTCGACCCCTATTACGGAGGGTTCAATCAGCTACTTTTAAGAGACCTTGCCTGGACCTTTTAGAGGATACAGGTGACTAGCTACATCCTCTCTCCATTCTCTCTAATGGCAAATCAAACACTAATGTGTTCAATTATTTTCATGGTGCCTCATGATTTTCCGATATGGTATGAACGAAAAATTAAATTTAATACATATCATAAAGTATCTTTAGGGCTTGTTTGGTATGAGGGGAGGGGAGGGAAAGTGGGCGAAGGGAAAATTTTTTTAAGTTGAATTTAAAAAAATTAGAGAAGAGGGGTTAAAAATTTTTAATTAATTTTTCTTACTATTTTATCTTAAATATTCTCTTTATCAAAATTTTATTACCCCATTTCTTCAATTTTTAAAATTCAACTCATAAAAATTTTTCCTCCCCTCCAAATCCTTCACACCAAACAAACTCTTAATCTTTCGATAAATTTTAAACCATGTTTAATTTTACATTTATGTAATAAAACACGCACATATCATCTTTACACTCATAATTTCTTTTCTATTCATATTTTCAGATATATTTTAACCTTTTTGTTTGACAGTATTTTCATTACTTGGCCACTTCATAAAAATAACGAAATGAGTAAATAGTTGTTTATAACTTAGCATTAGCAATATAGACATTATTATATTTAGAGAAATGTTTGTTCACTTCCTGTTTTTGAATTAGAAATTTTGTTGATGAGTAAATAATAAACCAGTGACAAATGGAGAGGGGCCGACAAAGACAACGACCCCAAATTTTTTTTCTTGGTATATAATACATTATCATCTAATATTTATGTGTACTCCTCTAATCATATTTATAAGACACTTCTAACATGTTTCACCAGAAAATCTTAAAATTGAATAATGTTTTAGCTGTACCCCTATTGTTAGAAGTAATGAGTCCAAAAATAATAAATTTAGGCTAAAATTACACGTTCAAAAAATAAATTTAATGAGATAGCCTGCATTAAGTAAAAACATTATCTCTCTGCCCTATTTAAATAGGATTAAAGTAGTATAGATAAACTTTGTACTATAATAAATACTTGTTTATCTGGGCCACTCGTCATGCTTAAATATAATATTGGCTCTCCTGAATATACCTTTCCCATATAGAAAACTTGAAACCCCGTTAACCCTATCTTAAAATTTAATGATTTTTTGAATTTACACATGCAGTTTTACCCTAAATTTATTATTTTTAGAATTTTTAGTTCACACTCATTCCTTCATATCAATAGGGGTAAAGTTGAAAAATTATTACATTTTAAGAAGAGGTTAATGAGGATTCAAGTTTTTTTGTTGTTCTAGTAAAACATGTTAGAAGTGCCTTATAAATAAGATTAAATGAGTATATATAAATACATGTCTATCTTGGCTCCTCATCATGATTGTCTCTCCTGAATATATCTTTCCCATATAATAATCACATTCCAGAAAAAAAAAAAAAAGTAACATGAGAATTTCACAATCAAATCACTTTTGTTTCAGACGTGGCCAGAAAAAACTACTTGAAACTATGTGTGCCTCTTTACAAGTATGCATCGGAAGGAAACTGGGAAAAAGCTAAGCCCATGTTGTTAGAACATCAAATGCTTCTGAGTGCTGGCATAGCACAAGGATGGCCTACAGTACTTCATGTAGCAGCAGGAGCAGGCCATGTTCACTTTGTGAAGGAGCTTCTAAACATGATGGATGAGAGTCACTTGGATTTACAAGACAAAAGGGGAAACACTGCCCTCTCCTTTGCTGCTATTTCTGGACACTTGGAGATTGCTAAGTTATTGTACCAAGTAAATCCTTTCTTACCAAAAATAAGAAGTGGAACAGGTTTCACTCCTCTTCTTTTTGCTGCGTTACAAGGAAATGCTGATGTGGCAGACTATCTATTCCCTCTCACTGCTAATGATGAAAATTTTGAAGAAGTGGAATGGAATAAAACATTCCTCACTTGCATTGACTCTGGTATTTATGGTAAGCCTATGTTGCCTATATATAATGCACAAATACATTTAATTATTATTCCTCCGATCTTAAATATAGAACCTAGTTTGTAGCACTAAAACTAGGTCCTACATTTAGGACCAAATGTAGTGTAAGTGAAGTATATGCGGGAAACAAATATGTATTCCGTATGTATTAAATAAAAATTCAACACTTTTTGTGAAGTACGTATTTCTATTTTATATTTCTTCACTACCTTTTCAAATTTTCATAGATTTAGCACTGGAAATGTTGAAAAATAGGGGAAGCCTAGCATTTGCAAGGGATGAAGATCGGATGACAGGTTTGCATATCATGGCTCAGAAGATAGTAGATTTGGGAAGTGATAGCCCAGAACATCAAAATCAACTCTCAAGTTCAGGTAATTTCTTTTTTTTTTTTTTTTTGCTAAGCATAGGCATTCTCCTATTAGAGGCGATCTTATTCGAGGTACTGTCAAGCACTAAATATGGGCAAATCTCCTAATGGGGATTCGAACCTTGGTTCGCCATGTTGTAAAAGACTAATCCCTTCTACTAGACTTAACCCCCATTCGTAAGTTCAAATAAATTAATTAGCATTGTAAATACTTAGCTTGTTTGAAAGACTAACTTACTAATTGGGCATATTCAATTCGTCAAATTGTGTATCCTAGGTACGAAGCGTAGTGTTGCCCTTCAACTTGTTCATTTGCTGTGGGAAGAAATTCTCAAGGGTGTCAACTCAAGGTCACATATTAGAGAAATGATAAATGACCCAAAAAAATGCTAGTTGAAGCAACAAAAGTTGGAAATTTTGAATTTTTAACTGAGCTTATGAAGGCTTACCCTGATTTGATTTGGGAGTTTGATGACAGATTGCAAAGTATAATTCACATTGCCGTTTTGCATCGTCATCCTAAAATCTTCAATCTCATACATGCATATAGTGCAAATAAGGATATCATATTGTCATATGAAGACGAGAAAGATGGAAACAATATATTACATTTGGCTGCCAAGTTAGCACCACCCGATCGGCTTCAATTGGTCTCAGGAGCAGCTTTTCAAATGAAGCTCGAACTTTTATTTTCAGGTACTTGTTAATTCCTTATCAACTACGTTAAGTTGCTATAGAAATGGAATTAATTTATGAACAGCCTTTTGATATGGCAGGAGGTGAAGAAGATAGTGCAACCATCATTTGTGAATAAAAAAAACTCAAAGGGTGAAACTCCTCGTGACTTATTCACAGAGGAGCACGCTCCATTACGAAAAGAAGCAGAGTTATGGATGAACAGAACAGCTAACAATTGTATGCTTGTTTCAACACTTATTACTACAAGAGTGCTTGCCGCTGCATTTAGCGTACCAGGTGGTGTCAATGACAGTTCAGGAACTCCCAATTATTTACAGAAAGCGTCGTTTATGGTTTTTTCAATATCAGATACAATTGCATTGATCTCATCTTCAGCTTCCATATTAGCCTTCCTATCGATCCTCATATCACGCTATGCAGAGTATGACTTTTACAGGTCTCTACCCTCAAAGCTAATATTTGGGTTGATAACACTCTTCGTTTCCATAACAAGCATGATGGTAGCATTTAGCAGTGCTTTCTTCGTGACATATGACCATAGGCATGGCTTAAAGTGGGTTCCTAGCTTCATCTCTGTGCTTTCATTTTTCCCAATAGCCATTTTTCTAGTTTTGAAATTTAGGCTTTTTTATGATATCACATACTCAACATATTATTTAAGCTCTCTATTCAAGCCAACCAAGCATGTGCTTTACCACTAGCTAGAAAATATAGAGGCTACTTTAGTGCAGTTGTATATCTTTGTATTTTGATTACTTCAATTTGTAATATATATTGGCATTACTTAGATTTGGCAATGTATGATATAATTGGGCATATAGGATGTTACTAAATTTTAAATAAGCACCGCAAGTGTACGGGCTATAGAATAGTATAATAGCAAATCAAGGTTGTCCCACAAAAATTCAAGATAATTGATAATTAGTCATTACAATCCCTATGTTCATTTAAGTTGAGCAAATCAAAGAAGGAAATGAATTTGAAAATCAATTTAAACAAAAGGAAAAGTACGAAATTTAACATTTTTAATATTTCAATGTAGAAAAATAACTTAGAGTGACTAATCCCTTTTTCAAATATTAGAGCATGTATTTACCCAAATAAATGTACTTAATATTAAGTTGTTAATCTAGAGTATTAATAGATAAAAGTATCTCCTGATCACTTATACCCCTCTCTCAAGTTAAACTTGTCATTCCTAACTAATTTACTCAAAAGGCAATAAATATCCAATTAGACTATAATATGATTATATGGGTCCAATAGGTATATTCCTATCTTATTGGTAAATTAAAATAAATTCTAATCCCACCTTACTTAATCTTATGATCTAATTAAGATCCCTCTCCTAAGAATAATCTAAATTTCTCAAATTCATACTTCGTGGTTATCAAACACAAAGTAGACAAAACAGAACCGATTAGTAAATAAAAATAACACTAAACACAATTAACTAGTTCATACATATTCAAATCCTCAAATTAATTCATAACTACTTAGCTACTCTAGGTTCAAGAAAGCTTAGGCACACATGGCTCTACACACAGTCACAGTAACAGCAAATTTAACATTAAAATCCATGAGCTTAGTTATGCACCGCGACAAACAATCCGGGGTACCGATCTTCTTGCTAAAGATGCTCACAAATTGTTGGGGGTTAGTGATTCTTCCGGTTCCATCTAGGATTTCTGAAGATTTTGAGAAAGGAACTTAATCCTAGAGGACCTCTCGTAGTTTCCTAGAGGTATGTAATATTCATTTTGCGGCCTTGTAATTCAAAAAAAAAAAAAAAAACATTAAAATCCATGATGGAAGCTGGAAGGGGAAAATTAAAATAGAAACCAGAGCAGCAAAAATAGTGTCCTATCAGTCAACAATGGTGGTTCTGGTCCAGTGAAGAAGGACATGAACAGTAATGTAGCCTTCCAGCTCGCAACCTCTGTCCAAGCTCCTCTCCTCCCCTCAGTCACCGTCGATGTTCCCAGAGGAAGAAGAATAGTAGATCCGGCAGTATCTCTCTCTCTTCCCTCGATGAAGAAGCTTCAGCAGTGAACAACGCCTTTAATTTCTTGCTCTCAAGATCGAGAATGATGGTCAATCAGCGCTCAAAATCGTCTCTCTCTCTCTGATGAAATTTGACCCCAACGGAGAAGAAGAAACAAGAGACAGTGACGGCACAACGGAGTTCCTTCCGTCCTCACTCTGGTTGCCATCAATGGGTGAAAAATTTCTGGCTGGTTTCCTCTTCCTCTCTGATTATCGCCTCCACTTCGCTTTCGCTCCCACTGTAAGAAGGCTATTGATGATTATGACCAGTGTAGAAGTGGCGCCTCCTTTTTCCCGATGCTACCTTCTTCTAGTTTAGGTCTCCCATATTGATATCTTTCGTCAAAACGGCGTCGCACCCGAAAAGTGAAGCTGCCTCCTGCCTTTTCTTTAGGTCCCAACTCAGCTTGTATGGCACGTGTTCTCCCTTTGAGTCATTTATTTCAAAATTGTTCACTTTTAAAAACAGGGTCGTATAATTCATATTACTCTTTTGCTGCATTCATAGGATAGAAGAAAAATTAAAATAGAATAAAACAAAAGAAGTAAATAAAGTAAAGTCAATAAAAGAAACTATATTTATATATAGTATTTTACTGTTTATAAGTTTATTAAAAAACTATGATATCTACCATGAAATCTCATAAATGATGCACCACTTTAATTTTATTTTGTAATAATAAAATCTTATAGAAATTTTCCAAAATTGCATAAATAACTCTTCCATTATCTTTAAAATATCCTTTAAATGTATAAAATAGGGAGAGTTATTAGATTTCTAATCAGATGATTTGATATTCTTAATGACAGCAGGATACTTGACACATTGGCTAGTTGCATTCAATATTCATTGAAAATCTATTTAACTCGCTACAAAAAAATATTAAATTTCTAATGGAAACAATTTCCGTGACAAATTCCGTCGGAAATTCCATCAGAAATGTTTCCGACAAAATTTTTTCTGTGACAAATAATTTTGCCATGTATTTTCCAACAGAATAATTCCGTAGCTAATTTTGCAACGAAAATTTTTGTGGCTAATTTTACCATCAAATTTCTAACAAAATTTTTAGTGACAATTACCACGGAATTTATTCAGTAGGAAAAACTAAAAAATTATTATTTAATTAAATTTAATTTTTTAAAAATATTTTTATAGAAATTAAATTATGATATTATTAGCTATATAAATATTTAAAAACTAGGGTTAATATCATCTTTCATCCCTCAAGTTTTTCCTCATTTTGGTTTTAGCTCATCAAGTTTCCAATCATAGGTTTTGGTCCCTATACGGGCAAAATGGTCATATAAAAATTTATTTATAAAAAAAATTATTATTTATTAATTAATATTAATAAAAAATTATTAGTTAGTAATTATTTATTATTTATTAATTAATGTTAATAAAAAATTGATTTTAGAAATTAGACAAAAATATAGTCATATGAAATTTATTTAAGATGTAAAATTTTTTAATATGAAGTTAATTTATATAAAAAGTTATAAGAATATATAAAATTATTTTATATTATTATTACATTTATATATAAGAAACAAATATGTATTTATAAATAATTGATTATATATAATAAGATTATATATATAATTGTGTAATAATAGAATATCAAAGCAGTCCAGCCCATCTAGTAAGGCATTATGCTGTTACAGTCGAGGTCGGGTTTGAACCAAAGCAAGGCAGGTTGAGTTGCATTTCCAAGAAAAAGGAGGTTACGACACATGGTGGAGCAAGGTTGCAACATGTGGCAGATCTAGGTGCCAATGACAAGGTGGAGACCGCCAAAGCTACCACGCGCCGGCGCCGGCAATGTGGTGGCGGCCATAGGAGTTGCCACATGTCTTTTTAAACTTTTAAAAATAAAAAATAAGTTTGCGACATGGAAATTTGCGACAAAATATGAATTCCATCGAAAATTGGTTTGTCACACTATTATCAGCGATGGAATCCATTCTATCAGAAATCCATTTCCGTTGGCAAATCCGTCAAAAATTCTGTTGAAAACTCTGAATTCTATGGCAAATTTCATAAGAAATTCAGTGTTTTTTTTTATAGTAATCAATGTTGAAGAATATCTGAAAGTCGCTTTATATAGGAGATAAGATAGTAATGGGGAGTAAAAGGGGTGTAATGAGGGGTGTAATGAGGAGTGTAAGGAAAAGTTATGTGAATAAACAATAAATGGAAAACTTTACCAATTATGAGGCTTACAGGATGGATCTTGTAGCTTGAGTTCTATTTTCTTAATTAGGGAGTTGTTAGTTTGATTTTTTTTTTTTTTCATTTATGTCTTTAATGATTTCCTGATGTAATTAGGATTTGAAATTTCATTTATTGAGACTCTGAATTTTAAGTAGAATTTTATTGTGATCAATTGTTATTCAAATTCTATTTTATGATTTGATTTTCTTAATTTACATCTTTATTCATCTCGTGATTATTTTATGTTCTTTGTTCAAAGTATGAATTTATATGCATGATTTAATTTTCATGAATTTTTGAGTAAACATTTCTTTAGAGGGCGAATTATATAATTGAATTGAGTAACATGCCAAGTAAAGCTTTAGTAATTATTTAAGGAATAATTATGATTTCGAGTAGAGTTATAATTAGAGATTAAATAATTAGACCTAGCAAGTAGTCAAGATTTATAATTTCAACTTAATTATATACATCTTCACTTCTATTGTTGAATGATGATAGCCATAGATCTATTCCCAAGGAGATTCGCCACCTTATTGTTTCTTCTGGTGTGTGTGTCATATCTTTTCTTTATTTTCGTTTTTCTTATTATAAAATATCAAACATCATTCTTTTCTTTACTTTCTTGAGTCTTTAACATTTAGTTAATTTAGGAATTAAATACCATTAACTCCACACAAGACAATACAACCTAAGTTGAGTCGCTGTGCTGCATGTGTTTAATATAGGGAAAAAAATAACAATTATACCGTTTTTAGAATTTGTTTTGTGCAATACCTTCTAATCCAAAATAATCATAATACTTACATTTATGCACAATAAGAATCATAAAATTTCATAAATAGATATAAAAATATATAATAAAATAAAGATATATTAATAATGCATGTGGAATTCTCATAAAAATAACATAATAATGTAAGGACAGTAAAATATTTGGCTACAAGTATCTTGATAACATAGAGCTGCATGCAATTCCAATTTTTACCTAATGGCAATCAACTTGACAACACTTTAAAGTGGCTTTTGAAAGAAGGACATATAAGAATGAAAAGAATGATAAGGAAAAAAATTATAGTCTACAACTCTACAATTGTACGGGCCGTATCAAGTAATAAAATGGTGAGAGAAGTATCATTCTCACGAGGACATGATACAAATTAAGTTTGAAAACCTAATCCTATATGATTCAATTGAAGGTCTATTTTAAATTTCCTATGTCTAGGCTCCTCTATAATGCCAAATTAAGTTTTGATCAGATTTCTCATCTTTCAAAACAATTAAGCTCACAATTGAATCAATAAATATAACATTATAGCAATTAAAAGGAAGAAATATCATCATCCACTAATCCATAATCAAAACCAAATAATCCAAAAGACGGTTTATCTGTATAAATTGAACATTGTCATGAACAAAATAAGAGTGGCTAACCAAAGACAAAATAAAGATGAGAAAGAAAAGGAGAAACAAAAACTCAATACCAAATTTTTATTCGTGCTATAGATTTTCTACATCTCCAAAGTTTTATCTTCCTACATCAACTGATGAACTCTTGTATTACCGTTACCAATCCAAAAAAATAGAACCCACTGTCTTCTCATTACACCTCGGTTATATATAGGAATATATTGTCTCCTCCCAAAACTACCAAAACAGTGACGTTCCTATGAATTAAAAGAAAAAGAAATAATGACATGATAATCAATCTGGATCTTCTTTTTCTTATTTGAGAAAACTTCCCATTATTATTTATTGTTTCTTCTCTCCTAAGTTTAAAAACTTCTATTTTAATTTGAAATCCCACAAATGATGCACTCAATTGTTATCTTTTAAAATCTCAAGAAAATTCATTTAATTTAGTATTGATGACTTTCCAAATATATCATGATATCTCTAATCTATTAGAAATAGGAAGTCATCAAAGAATCATTAAATATGCCAATAACATAATGCAATTTAGCGGCCTAATGACAATAAGGTTTTTAATTGGACTTTTTGGGAATTAAGTTTATTTATGAAACAACTTTACTGCTCGTATGTGAAAAAAAGAACTCCCTCCATTGCTGGAGTCCGGACTTGGGGGGAGTTTTTTTTTTTTTTTTTTTTAATACAAAGAGGCCAAGACTAGAGTTTGGAATAAACTAATCCACAAGATGACATGGTTACCTATTCAACCATGTCATCCCGCAAGTACCCCCCACAACTTGGAAGTGCCAATGACAACACTACTAGTCCACCTATAATGTGGTGAGTGTCCTTAGCCAAAAAATCTGCACATCTAATTACCTCTCTTGCAGCATAAAAACTGTAATGTCATTTCACAGGCCGCCTACTGGTTGGAGAATTATTTAGGGCCCGTTTGGTACGCAGAATTGATTTTGATGGAAATGGATATGGATATGGATATAGAAATAGAAATGGATATGGAAATGGATACGGATATGGAAATAAGTTTTAAAAGTGTGTTTGATATATCATGGAAATGAGATATAATTTTTGTATGAAAATACTAAAATACGCCTCTAAATTGAAAAATAGAAAAAATCTTCTACAAAATCCTATCCCAACGAAACCAATGAAGCTCGACAAGCCTCGACTCTTCACCATCGCAAATCAGTAAAATTCCACTCTTCACTAATCAGTTGAGCTTGATGAAGCTCCAGAAAACTCCACTCTTCACCAAGGACCCATCTTCGCTGTCAATTGAAGCTCATCACAAATCTGGAAGAGGAGACTCAAAATCGTTGCAAATCTGGAAGTTTACTGCTGTCACGGATCTGTGCTCACTTGCACAGGTCGCCGTCGTTGGTCTGGGGTTGAAGATGAAGGTCTGCCATGGTTCATCAATGGAGGTCGAGCAAAAGATGAAGATGACGAAGTTGAAAAAGGTTGATGGTGGGTGTGGTGGGTGGGGAAGAAGTTCGCCGGCGGTGGTGGTGGCTGAGAAGAAGGTCGTTGGTGAGTAGGGAAGAAGGTCGCCGCCGCCGGTTGATGGAGCTAAATGATGATGCGATGGGTTGGGAGGTGATGAAAAAGGAAAGCGGAAAAATGATTTTTCTATGTGGAATTGCCAAATCTAAGCTTTTGGCATGGAAATGATTTCCATCAATCTTGATGGAATTGGCCTCCACATGGAAGCCATTTCCATGTTCCTAGATTTATACCAAATATGATAAAAGCATGGAATTGGCCTCCAATTCCATTTCCATGATGCCAATTCTAATGTACCAAACGGGCCTTAGGAAATGGGTGCCTTAGAGATGAATGACCTCATCCTTTGATTCCGGACAAATTGCTTGTTGTCTCCGTTCTTGAAATTTGGTTACACTTGTGCAATGGTTATTGCATGGATGTGTTGCTGGATTTTTTTTGCTATTGTCTTATTTTGAGGAATTTTTAATACTTTTCAAAAGGAAAATAAAAAAATACTCTACGCGTGCCACTCCTCGAGCCCTTCAATATTAATTCATCCTTTTGTCCATATCGCTTCCATTAAATATATTCCATTGTCTATTATTATATTATTATGTTTTATGTATGCAAAAGTACAATTCGACGAGCATTATATATTAATTTCCAGTAGCATTAAATATCAATTAATTTTTAATACACTCAGTATCCTAAAATATGTTTTTTTTGTTATATCCAGCATCTAGCATCTAACATACTGTTATATTTTTTAATAACACCTAATATTCTAAAACGATTTTTAGTACATTCAACACTTTAAAATATTTTTTTTCTTAACACTTAGTATCTCATAAGTAATTTTTAGTGCAAACTTATTTTTAAAGTATTTTTCTCAATCACTTATGAATACTGTAAGGTGTTGAATACATTAAAAATTATATTAAGATGCTAGATAGGCTGTTGAAAAATACTCAAGTGCTCTCATCAATAGGGATTGGCAGATTAAGTTTGCTAATGTTCCGTGAGAGAACCTTATCCTTATCAATAGACTTGCGAAATCGACTCATAGCATTATAGGAAGCTTTTATATCTTTGATCATCCCTCACCTACTCCTCAGGAGGTGGAGGTTGATGAAAGAAGTGTAGATTAGTTTCTAACTTCTGTTGTTAGTTGTTTGTATTGTAACTATGTTCCAGTATTATTCAAAAAAAAAAAAAAAAAATCAAAGTGCTAGATATTTAATGCCACTAAAAAAGATCTATGCCCTTTTTATTTACTTCAAAGCAGTGTAGTTTTGGGTAGGGTACTAACGGGACTGGACGAGACACTGTTTTCCAAGTCCCATCCCGGTAATGGGGGACGGAACGGCATTTGTTGTATAGTGCCCCGCCCCGTCCGAGAACTATCCGGTCCCAGATGGGATAGGATTTCCCGTATTTTTGTTTTTCTAGAATTTGTTTCATCAACATCACGTCTTTAAGGCTCATCACTGCCACCATCGTTCCCAACTCCAGCACCGCGTTATACGAAAGTGCCCTTCCCCAGGACTTCCGCAGAAGCTCTTGGCAAATCTTTTCAAGGGAAGGAACAATAAAAATAAGAAAGCAAGAAAACAGCCAACTAAAATTCTGATAAGGGCTCAATTTTTATAACCCCATTTTTTAAATTTTTTTTTTAAAATCCAACACAAAATTTTTGCCCCCCTTTTCACACCCGGCCTCCAAATCTCTTGTACCAAACAGCCCATCAGGATGAATGTTCGGAGGGTTTATGGCCTCTAATATACTTCTTTCTAATACTAATATACTTCTTTCTAATACTTTCTAATTCCCTTTACAATGTCCCAACTTCTCAATGTTTTCATTTTTCTTTTTATTATTATATTATAGATAAAATGAATAATATTTTAATATTTTATTATGATAATACATAGTTTTGATTATTTTTATACGTTTTCAAAGAAAATAAAAAATACCTAATTTTAGAGATTTTTTTTAATTTGTTAAATATTTAAAACTGCACCATTTTATCGTCTTTTTAAGATATAAAAATCTATATTACTTATTTTATATAGAATTTAATATTAAAAAAAGAATAAAAGAAACCATTTGGAAGGTTGAGTCATTTCAAATCCGTACTAGCACGAGTTCATTATTTATTATCAAGAAAAAACGCTTGGTATTGGGAGATTTGGAGGGAAAGGGGTATCAGTTGGATTTAAGGAAATTGAAAAAATGCGGGTTATAAAATTTTAATATAGATAATATGTAAAATTAAAAAATAAGAAAACTTAATTAAAAATTTTATACTTTATTTTTTTCATTTTTTTAAATCTATTTTTAAAAAAATTTTTCCTCCACCAACTTTTTCTCTTCCCCCCTCATACCAAACTAGCCCTGAATGGGACCATATAAAGAAGGATGGATACCACCGGTGCTGGTAGGTCTCGTCTTGTCTCGGTTATCTTAATGTAATTATTATTGGAATTGACTTAATAATTTATATTGACGAAGAAGAACCACCCTCGTAAGTTCTCTCAAGTCAGTCATGGCTTTCAGCCCCCCAGCATCTTCCTCAGTCTTGTTTCGCAGAAGCAACCTTCTTACAGTAACTTTATCTCACTCAAACAGAATCAAGCAATCTCCCCCTGCAAGCAAAGAACAACAAATAAAGCGATTCCATAAGGTAATTATATAAATAGCCTCCTTCTTGACTATCTGTCTTCTTTCTCTATATATATCCTTCATTTACAGATGCTTCTTCTTCTTCTTCTTCTACTGTGACAGGTGTGCCTGTATAATTTCTCAGTTAATGTTTTCATTTCATTCTATAATTTTCCTTCTTCCTGGTTTACCTTTATTTTATTTCATCAAACATGGCGCCAGCAACTCCTCTTCATATATGCTTCAAATCATTTAAATCTAATTTTCTATGCACATAATTAATCCAAAGATTTGTCATTATTCTATTATCTTTTTCCTCAGGGAACTTACCGCTTGATTCTAGAAGCTGGTTCATAGCAGCAAGTGCCATAAGAGGAAAATTTCCTCTTTCAATCAGTTACCAGGCAAGTTCATTGATGTTTTTGCCTGATTATGCAGATTTTTTTTATTTATAGAAATACATGTTTTATCACAAATATAAAGAATGATTGTGTTATAGCTTAATAATTTATAGTTAAGTTTTAAAACTTTTCTGTTTAGTATATAGTATATGTATTGATCGAACAAATTTGATAATGAATATTTGGAGATGAAAATTTTCGAGGAGAACTATTTCCACCATAAAGATGGGAAAATCTCAACCTCAAAATTGGTATGGTGAATTCATCAGTGGGACCACGTAGAGCTGCCTGCTTCCTAGAAATTGCTTAATTTCAACATCGATACTCAATTATTTGTCATCATCAAAATTTAATAATTCATCCAACATCCGTATTGTACTGTCTGTGAACTGAGAAGCAATTGGATTTCCTAAAATAACCTTTAAGCTTTATCAAAATTACAACAATAATCACAAACTATTTCTTTAAAGTAAAAGTAATAATGAATTTTTAAAATTGAGGCAAAATCATTAAATATAACTAACTTTCATTTATTATAATAGAAAAAAGTAATATTTTCACTCTTAAAGTATTGATTTACTTATAAATCAATTCCTAGAATTTGACTTGATACAACTCGGTCCTTGAATTTTTGACTCACTTGCACCTTCATCCTTAATGTTTTTTTAATCATCCTATGTGGTAAAAAAATGTTACAAATATTGTTAATACTTGCTTAGGTGAATTTTACATAAATTAAAAAAAAATAACCAGTGTCCCCTGTCCCCTGTCCCCACTGACTCAAATCCTCCACCACCTTTGCTATCAAGAAATCTCATTGGGCATCCGCATCGCCCATGCAAATCCTTCAAAAGTTCATTTCAAGCATAAGATGAGATTGATTTTTTTATATTAAATGGCCTTCAAAATTATGAGCATCATGTAAAGGATTTGTAGTTTCATTGGTGAAGTGGGTGTGCTTCGAATTTTTTTAATATCCTCCTTTTCCAAATGCTATTCACTATTTATCATTCAAAAATTAAGAAATCTCTTTTTCCACAATGACTTTTTATTACATGCTTGGGTGCTTTATCAGAGTTAAAAACATCACAAGTGGCTTCAACATTTTTTTCACCAATCTGAGTCGTGCACTATCCTCTAGTGCTTTAAAAGGGTTTGTCATGGACGCCACTAATACCCAGCGATATTTCTGGAAAAAAGAAGTGGAGGGTGATGCGAGTTCGTGAGGATGGGGACCTTCTTTTTAATTTTTAATTTATGTAAAATCCACCTAAGTAATTTTTAAAAGAATTTTAGCATTTTTTTTCCACATAGAATGACTCATAAACATCTAGGACTAAGTTGTAAGCGGGTCAAAAGTTTAGGGACTAAGTTATAAGTAAATCAAAATTTTAAGGGCCAAAAGTTTAATTTTTCCCATTATAATAAATGAAAGTTAGTTGGTTTTAATGGTTTTACCCCAATTTTAAAAGTTTGTTGTTACTTTTGCTAAAAAAATATTTATAGTTACTGTTACACTTTTAATAAAAGTTAAAGGTTATTTTAGCACCTTAATTCTTTCAAAAGTACCCTTTCTCATTGAAAACTGCCATTCACACCAACGAATGAATATTAGTTAACTTATCTGATTATGAAATATGTTTTAGAATTTAAATCGATAAAATTTACGTAGCTTACCCTTATTAAACAATGTGATTTCCAAATATGCATTTATTATTTGCCACTTATCTCTTTCTTCTATAAGGAGTAAAGGTAAAAAACAATTGGTAATTACCTTTTCAACCTCTTATATTTTAGACCAAATTTTTTTTTTTCTAGAGGATTCTTATATTTTTGACTGGGGGAGTAATCACTACAAAAAAAAAGACTTTCAGCAGCGACAAAAGTCGCCGCTGAAAGTCTAAAAGTCGCCGCTGAAAAGCTTTCAGCGGCGACATTTTTGTCGCCGCCTATGCGACTGTCGCTGAAAGTTTTAGCGGCGACAATTTTTGTCGCCGCTAAAAGTATACTTTCAGCGGCGACAAGACTTTCAGCGGCGACATTTGTGTCGCCGCTGAAGGTGACTTTCAGCGGCGACATTTGTCGCCGCTGAAAGTGTTAATTTTTTTTTTTAAAAAAAAATCAAAAAATTAATTTTTTTATTAAAAAAATTCGAATTTTTTTTTAAAAAAATTTAATTTATAATTGCCACGTGTCTCCTTCCCGTCCTACCACGTGTCGCTTCCCCGTGCTGCCATGTGTCACCTCCTCGTGCTGCCACGTGTTGCCTCGTTGTGCTGCCACGTGTTGCCTCCTCATAATTCCTCCATGTGACTCTCCTCCAGTTCGAACCCGCGACCTCAGAGAGCCGTTGCCTTAGCGCGCGAGTCTCTACCAGTTGTGCCGAAATGAACCTATATCATATTATTACATATTAATATATATATATATATATATATATATATATAATATTATCATATATATAAACATACATACATATAATTAATTAATTATATACATATAATTAATTATTAATTAAATATAATATTATTAAAAGTAATGGAAAATTAAATAAAAACGAAAAAAATATTGATATATTTAAATTTAAAATTTTTTTAATTAAAATTACTTAATAAATAATAATTTAATATGATAAATATTATTTTTAATAAAAAAATTATAAATATAATATTAATAAATATTAATATAATTTTAATAATTAAGGTTAAATAGAATTATTTAATAATTAATATTTAAATTTTATAAATATTATTTTAATTTTATAAATATTATTTTTAAAAAATATTAATAAAAAAATATGAAAAATACTTTTAGCGGCGACACTAAAGTCGCCGCTGAAACTCACTTTCAGCGGCGACTTTTAATAGTCGCCGCTGAAAGTGTTTTAAAATTTTTTTTTTTAATTTTCAGAAAATACTTTCAGCGGCGACATTAAAGTCGCCGCTAAAACTCACTTTCAACGGTGACTTTTAATAGTCGCCGCTGAAAGTGTTTTAAAATTATTTTTTTTAAATTTTCGGAAAAGACTTTCAGCGGCGACATTAAAGTCGCCGTTGAAACTCACTTTCAGCGGCGACTTTTAATAGTCGCCGCTGAAAGTGTTTTAAAAATATTTTTTAAAAAATTTTCGGAAAAGAGTTTCAGCGGCGACACTAAAGTCGCCGCTGAAACTCACTTTCAGCGGTGACTTTTAATAGTCGCCGCTGAAAGTGTTTTAAAATTTTTTTTTTTTTAAATTTTCGGAAAAGACTTTCAGCGGCGACTTTTAATAGTCGCCGCTGAAAGTGTTTTAAAATTTTTTTTTAAAAAAAATTTTCGGAAAAGACTTTCAGCGGCGACATTAAAGTCGCCGCTGAAACGCACTTTCAGCGGCGACTTTTAATAGTCGCCGCTGAAAGTGTTTTAAAAAATTTTTTTTTTTTAAATTTTCAGAAAAGACTTTCAGCGGCGACACTAAAGTCGCTGCTGAAACTCACTTTCAGCGACGACTTTTACTAGTCGCCGTTGAAAGTGTTTTAAATTTTTTTTTAATTGTCAGAAAACACTTTCAGCGACGACAAAACAATGTCGCCGCTGAAAGTCTGACTTTCAGCAGCGACATTAAAAGTCGCCACCAAATGTCGCCGCTGAAAGTGATTTTTTTTGTAGTGAATTATCATAGTAATTAGCCTATTTTATTATGTTATTTCAATACGTTCATACAGCCTCCAATCCCCATATAAGGCATTTGATAGCTTTAAGTAGTATTAAATACTTTTCTTCCATGTATACCCATATTTAATAAGGATATTATAGGAGAGTAGAAATTAATATGATATTGGAGTTTAATATACTTAATAAGGGTAGTATTGAAAATTACTTCAATTTCATGACACATTCAATAAATTTAACTGTTTTTATTGTTATGTGTGAACTAGTTATGGATGTGGCTTATATTGGGTAGAGGGAGTATTTTGTTAATCATGATCTTGAGAATAGTCCCTTCCATTATAATAATAATGCATTAAAAATAAGGAATCTAAATTCACGATCTTATATATATCAATCTGATTATATTTTTGTCAAACACACAAATCGACTATCCGATTTTAACATTTTTGCTTTTCAATTACAAAATTATGTCAATTATATTCGCTTTTAAATTTGCATTAGCTGCAAACTTGATTGAACTCACTATTAAACTCACGTTGCTTTGTTTTATTTTTTTTAATATTTGATCATGTTAATGACTTCATTATGAACCCCAAAAAAATTTCTTTATTGATTGTGATAAATTATAAATGTTGATGATTTAATTTATAAGCTTGTGATTTGAGTTCATAATTCAAATTTATGTTCTTGTTATGAATATGTTTAACTTGTGAGTTTGACTACTCTAGTTATGATAATTTCAATCTATTTTATTCTCTATCACTATATTTTAATTTTACCTATCTTTTTCAACTACCAATCAATATGTTGGACTTTGGGTCCAGGTCCGCCCTTGATGGGCTGGACTATTTGATTAGGAAATAAGTAGCCTAATCAAATAAGAATAAAATCAGCATAAAATGCAGATTTGAGAATATTTTAGCAATAATTATGGATTTGTTAAAAGAGGAACAAATCACCATAATTAGGGAATTAATTGAGAGACAATTAATTGCTGTCTTGGAGGGCAAGAAGGAGTGCACACATTTCCTAATTAGTGGCCTCCCTAAACCACTATAAATAGGGTGTGCCTCCTCAAATGCAATTCACCCCGCCATTGAGTTTACTGGCAATTCTCTTCTCTCCTACCATCTTTCTGGTTCTGGTGATCTGCTGTGCAAATCACAATTAGGCTCTAGTAGTCTAATAATTGTGTGGGCACAAGTATGGAGTATTGGAGTTTTGACCCGGATCCGAACATGGATTCGTCCAGGTACGCCTAATCTCCTTTTAGTTAATATTTTTTCTTACATTGGCATCAGAGCCATTTGATCCTTGAGGCTGTGATTATTTTATGAGAATAATTTTATGTTTCATCATGATTATTTTTCTGTTGCGCAAAATCATATTTTTGGGTATGATTTTTTGAGTGCCAATATGAGATGTTTTTTTTTTCTGCTGTGCTATCATATGATGATATTCTTTACGCTGTCTCGAGCATTTTTTTTCTCTCATATGATCATATGATTTTATCATTTGTTGATGATTTTCACAAATCCAAAACGTTGAACATGTACATATATGTATTTAAGCTTCCACATGTTTGAAAGCCTCACGCATGTATAGATATGTATTTGTTTCATATGATTGTATACAATGTTTTTTTGTCTCTGCCTCCATTTGTTTTCATATGACCATACACTGCTTCCGTCTCTGCTCTTCATGTCATTTTCGTCCAGCGCGTTTTTTTCCTTCTCCTCCCTTCTTCGATCTCTTTCAAGTTGGTGTTTTTGGAACCTATGTGGAACTAAAAACGGAAAAGATTTGACCCCTCAAAGGTTAGAAGAGCCTTTGAAACACAGAGACACACATCCGGTCGAATTACGCCACGCCGACAACGTCGAGAAAAATTGGGTGTTTGAAACTTGGTGTTTTTGCCCAAAGTAAGGACATGGATGTGTAGATCTCGAAGAGACGATTCCAATGATGCTTAGAACGCATCAAACGGAGTTCGAATGAGGGAGAAACAAAGGAAAGAAGTTCGCGGGTCGTTAGTCACCACCGCAACTTCATTCGTGATTTGATCAATGAAACAGAGGTTTTAAGATCAAATAAATGCCATGGATTTGTAGTTCGCTGCACTACAATTCCAACGACACCAAGAACATGAAAAACGGAGCTAAAACGAGGGAGATATGGCCTCACGAAGTTGGCGGGTCATGATGACCCGTCGGAGCTCCAACCGGGTCGGGTTGACCCCAACTGGAGGTTGAAGATGATGATGTGGCAGTCAATGCCACGTCATCGGTCAACAATGACACGGGGTGCCAATGAGCGGTCACCACGTCAGCGCCAAACGCCATGTCATCATCGGTCACCGAGGCCACGTCATCCGTTGACCATCCACGTTGACCGAGACACGTCAGCGCCACGTCAATGACACGCCAGCCGTGACGGGGTCACTGTTGACCAGTCAACAGTCATTCGTTGACTGTTGACAAAAAAAAAGGGACATATGGCGCGTAGGGCCCACTGGGGTCTCCTATTGACACGTGGCAAACACCATCGGAGAGAGGACGGCGCGTGGATTCTTGGGAACCTGCGCATGTCGCAGCCGGACGGCCGTAAGGCAGCGCGTATACGTCACGCGCCACCGCCGAGAGTGGCCAACACTGGAATTTTTCCAATTTTTCAAGATTTTTCCATCCAGACACCTTCTAGGGGCGCGTGAGAGCGCATGGGACCTCCGATCGAGACGCGGTTTGTTCCTAAAAATCTCTAAATTCGAGAGCTTCAATTTGATATATAATTTGCATATATTTGAAGCAAGTTTGGATATGATTTGAGTCAAAAAGGTGCTTATGTCCACTTAGAGATTCCCAAAAATGTTGAAATTGAGTCAAATATTGATTCTATGTTTTTTTGGGACAGGTAGGCTTACTTATTAAGAGTATTTTAGCTATAACATAAGGTTAATGCTGAAAGATTCTTTAAAAGTGAGGGGTTATTCAAATGAGTTTTTGAATATAAAATCCTATCCAACCTTGATTCAAACTTTTAGAGATAAAACCTGAAAAATTGCAGCAACTTGAAATTATTCAATAATTATTGAATAATGATAAGTCTTTCCATGCTTCTAACCACATTGATTCAATTGGGATTGAAGCAATGACTTCCAAGAGTTAACCTTTTATCACATATGTTGTGGCAAAGGACAAGAGAGATAGAGATGTGAGAATCATCTCATCAAGTGGGAGGTATGCTGTAAATACATCCAAATGAGTGGATGTAGACATGGCAAAGAGGAGCTAGACATTGTAGCTAGATGCTACATAAGTTAATATGGTCAGAAGGGCCTATGAGAAGGAGAACCTAGTTAAGAGACAATGATATGAGGCTTAAACTTTTGAATGTTCTTGTTTTTCCATTGAATTTAAGATTAAATTCTCTGTTTGGTTTTAGAATTGAATTTGGTATATTCTCTTGTTTTCTTGAACATTCATGCTAGTTAGATGATATTGTGTTATTATCTTGTTAATATAACTGCTCTATGATTGAGTGGGAGTTTTCTGGAATGCGTCTAGAAATCCAAAGGGGAAAGTGTTCAAATGAAGACTGTGGTTAACAGGGTGATGAGCTAACTAGTATGATTGGGATAGGAGTCAACATAGTTGTCTCTTGAACATGAAACTAGTGAACTTATTATCTAATTATCTTTTGTCTTATTTGAACAAATAAGATTTGTATACCATAATCGTTTGAGTAACCAATTATGACCAAGTCTATTTGACTGAGCTTATGAAGACAAGCTCAAATAGAGATATCTATGGAGTTAGAAACTCTCAAATCTCTTTCATTCAAGAAGAATGAGATGTTAGGGACATCCTACCAACTAGTCTTCAGCATTTAGAGGCTAAAGCAACTGAAGGATACAAAAGGTTTATGCTATCAAGCATAGAAAGAATAATATTGCTCAAACTTATGATGATACGAGCAATGTAACCTTATCCAAGCCGTGTGGATAGTGTTGGAAGATAGTGGAATAGGTAATCTTCTTCCATAAAGTTAAAACTAAGTTAAGTTTTAACATAGTGTACTAAGTCCTAACATGTTGTTTAGGCAACACTTGAGGCAGATGTCAAACTAAGAAGTTGAGACAAACTAAATACCAAGTTCTTTCTAACAAACAATAAGTGTATGTTGTGATAAGACATCTCCCAGTGAGTGGGAGGAAGCTATGTCTCCCAGTGAGTGGAAGTGAGCCATGTCTTCCATTGAGTGGGCGTATATGAAAGTAAACATTGCCTCTGATATGCATATTGTAACCTTCAGCAATGTGATTCACCACATTGAACTTGAATGTGAAAGATTGAAGGATTCAAGATCCATCAGTCAGACGAACTTAGCTAAAGAGTGGGAGGATTCATCCTCCATGTCTAAGTGCAAGAAACCTATGAGGTAAACTTGATCTAGAGGAGGTCAAATGGTTTCTACAAAGATGAAAAGCTACATTCATAATCTTTAAGGGTTATAAAAGTAGCGATCCGCATGAGTTGTGGATATTTCAGAGAAGCATATGGCTTCATGTCAAATGCAAAGCAACAAAGAGATAGAATCAAGGGGTTGGAACTTGCACGTTAACTCTGCATAGATAAACCACCCTGATTCACTCTATGCAATTGCAATTGACAGAATCACATCTTTTCCATCTCTTTAGTTAAGGATCGATGGGACTATGATTCTCAACTCTTTTGTTGGATTTTGATATTTCTTTTCTAGGGATAAAAGATTCCATTTCTTGCCACATGTACACCTTGATCAAAGGGAATGATCAAACTAGCAAAAGAGTATTTGCTAAATAACATGTGCTAAAGGGTTAATACCCTTATAAATAAGTTGAAAACTTATTCTACCTGGCAAAAAAGACAAAGAAACATTTTTTGAGAATATCCACTGCAATTGGCAAATTATGACGCGGGTGAACCAATAAACGTGAGGGAAAAACACAAACAGCTTGGTGTTTCGTTGACATTGTGGACGTTTAGTCGAAATACAGTAAAATTTACTTGATTTTTGGCAAGTGTGAAGCTGTTAGATAATGTTGGTAGGTAGACTTGCAGCTATTATATTCACACTTAACCAAATGCCCTCTCTGTCAGTCACGACCTTACCCTATGAATCATGGATAGGCCTTAGACCAGGGGCCGAGCTCATTAAGACCATAAGGGTCATCAACTTTATATTCATAATTCTTCCTATGAGTAAGGAAGAATGGGGTCAAGGTATACAAAGTATCTCTTTGTGAGATGACATAAGAATTTGACATGACACGTCTTCATTAGTGAAAATGATGGCGGTTCAGTGACTGAGAAAAAACCGTGGGACATAACGTTCATAAAAACCAGATTTCCTAGTAGGAAATGAACATTAATCACAATAAATCTCTTTAAGAGGTTCACAAGTGACAAGGAATAACCAAGTGTTCCTAAGTTCACTTATCCGAGTAGGAGGATTGAGACCATTTTCACAATGAAAGAGGTAAGAGGTAAGTTACGAGAGAATTACCTCACTCATACATAGGAAAAGAATCCTATGAAATCCACCTCGGAGCAAATTGTCATCTAGCGAATGACTATAAGGGATATATTCCTAATGGATTGAATGCTCTCTTCATCATTTAGAAGGTAATGATAAGTACCTATAAGTGTCTGAAAGACACTAGAAGGACCTAAGGACCTGCTAAGATGAATTACAAAGTGTCATACAGGAGGTTTTGGATTCTTTTTAAGCCAAATACGTGTTTGGATAATTTGTCACCTAGCCAAGAGGCGATTGGGAACAAGTAGATTCTCAAATCTGTTGGGGGCATGTAGAACCTAAAACACTTAGTGGCTAAGGGGTAATACAATGGAAGGTTGTCCATTGTGCGTTTTAACTTTGAACTTTGGCTATGACAACAAGCTTAGTCTTGAAAATTGCATCAAGATGATGTAAAGACCACCTTCCAATTTGGAATTTTGGAAATTGGATGATAAACTCTACATGAAGCAGCTTAAGGGCTTCGTAGAAACCATCACCCAAATGGTAGTATATGAGGTTTTCGCAAGGTGAAAGCCTCACCAACTTCGAAATAATCGAAGAACACTACACAAGTCCCAAACGGTCTAGTAATGATTCTTTGTGAAGTCATCCTTTGTCAAATGACATATGAAACAAGTGTCAAGGGAGTCAAAGGAATAAAGGATCAGAGAATCCTTAAATTCTGAGTTAGGAAAGTCATGGGTTGAACAAATATCTTGAATGACAAGATAAACGGGGATTGCACAAGAAAGATACAGTCTTTTCCACCTAAGACATGTACAAGTGTAATCCTTAGACATCTTAGGATGTCAAAGTGCAAACTCACGGACACCCCTGAAGTCAAGGGCATAAACCTAAAGAGGTTACATGTCCTATGAGGAATCCAACATAAGAAAGGTGGATAGAGTTCCATGTGAGACTATAGTTGGTAATATGAATGTGCACATTGGTGTACAAAAGACCAAATGTTTTTGGGTCACACTTGGAAGTTGTTTTTTTGGTCCTGCTGTGAAATGGGTTATGAGAATAACCATGGATTAAGTTGTCAAGACAACAACTTTTCTTTTTGAAAGGATACTCCAATACAAGACCTAGGCAAATGGTGATGGAGTAAGGAAATATACATAGTATTTTTTTTCCTGTTATCCATGGAAATAGAACGCAGGGCTTGTTCTGCCATCATTCAAAGTGCCATATGGCTAAAGTAATTCCTATGAGAGATTGGGAATGAATGGTGGATAGAAGGATCCAAACGATAACATCTTATGATGAGGATCCTAAGTATCACAGCAAGACGAAACATACTTTTTGATACATCTCTATGAGAGATATGCTTTCAAAGAGGGAAAGTGATAGTTCAATGACCTTCTATTGACAAAATGTTGGTAGATCCCCTTATTGAGCCCATAGCTTGATTTTCATTGAGTTAGTGAAAATCTAGGGGCGCAAATAAAATATAAGGTCGTGAACTTCTTTTATATAAAGATAACAGAAATGGTATACAGTTTTGTATGTCGTACAGGTCAGAAGAGGTTGGTTCACTCACACGAACAACCGTCTTCCAATGTTTTGTAGGGGCATGGGAAGGTAAGACGAGCAAATGATCATCATGAGATGGTTGAGAATAATCTTTGCGTTTGAGTCGCCTCAGTTAGACTGAGATGAGATCTACATGTGTGCATATACACAGAAAATGGATCGAAGCATGAATATAGACCTATAGCCAGGCAATGAACTCTTTTTCACAAACGAGATTGTAAAAGAGATATTGTGAAAAAGAAAGTTCTGGTTCGAATGTTGAGTACATTTTGGAACTAATGTATGTACGGTGAAAGATAAAGAAATCGACGTACAGCTCAAACCATTCACCGTAGCATGCAATTCATACTGCATGTGCTTAAGAGTTAAACTGCAACAAGGGATGTGGGTGAAAGATCCCTAGTTCATCACAGTGTGAGTCCCAGGAAGGAAGAATCCTTCCACGATGCCCTTAAGACTTAGGCGACATCATGAAAGCTTGGTTTGGTGACAGCTACTTTAGCTGAAGCTCCATGATCACACTCGATTCGGTCAGACGAGTAAAAACTAGGAAAGCGACCAAGTCAAGATGGACTGATGTTTAGTCAAAAAGGAAGATTTACTATTAGATACATAAGATGTACTAGTATCTGTGGTCGACCCCTTACTAGCTCTATTTGTAGCTAGTACGTGCGGATACTATGTGCGTAAAAGGCAATCAGAGTTAATCAACATATTAACTCGAGAGGGATTAGATATGCCATGAGTAATATGTATGGGAGAATCTGGGGCATATGAGGCAATGAACATATAGCTTACGGTTATATATAAAGGGTGTCCTTGGATGCTGATCTGATATAAAGGATTTCTAGTATCACAAGCACCAAATCTTAAAGACGTTTTTGCCCACGCAGTCACGACAGACACCAAGTATGAAACAAGAAAGAGTAACACACGCACGATGGGAGGCCCATCAAGTGCGAGTGGGAGATGTTGCACTTTGGGTCCAGGTCCGCCCTTGATGGGCCAGACTATTTGATTAGGAAATAAGTAGCCTAATCAAATAAGAATAAAATCAGCATAAAATGCAGATTTGGGAATATTTCAGCAATAATTATGGATTTGTTAAAAGAGGAACAAATCACCATAATTAGGGAATTAATTGAGAGACAATTAATTGCTGTCTTGGAGGGCAAGAAGGAGTGCACACATTTCCTAATTAGTGACCTCCATAAACCACTATAAATAGGGTGTGCCTCCTCAATTGCAATTCACCTCGCCATTGAGTTTTCTGGCAATTCTCTTCTCTCCTACCATCTTTCTGGTTCTGATGATCTGCTGTGCAAATCACAATTAGGTTCTAGTAGTCTAATAATTGTGTGGGCACAAGTATGAAGTATTGGAGTTTTGACCCGGATCCGAACATGGATTCGTCCTAGTATACCTAATCTCCTTTTAGTTAATATTTTTTCTTACACAATACATCCTCGGTTTTAACTAGATTAATATAAAGACTTGTTTCTTTACATTTTTATTACA
This sequence comes from Inga laurina, assembly GCA_963855925.1. Taxonomy (NCBI): domain Eukaryota; kingdom Viridiplantae; phylum Streptophyta; class Magnoliopsida; order Fabales; family Fabaceae; genus Inga; species Inga laurina. Next base: position 61,830,979 of record OY979708.1, read on the forward strand.
TATCAAATATCATATATTTATAGAAACATATAAGCTATAAACCATATAACTCATCTTGCCTGATCCGTTTGGCTCAACTAACACAAAGCACCTCCTAATTAAAATCTTGGCTCAAGTAAGAGGATACGAGTTCAGCTCTCTGTGGGTATGATGGATGCATGAGTTCCTTCTTATGGCTATTATGAATAGTATATATAATATGTCTTTCTGTATGAATATACTAGATCCATATGACCCCACTATTGTTAATAGAAAAATAAACCAGAAAATGCGGAAATCAATACAAATGTATTGCTAGTTAACTGCGGAATTAGTGTTAATAATGTGTATGGTTTTGCACATAAATGGATGCGGCAAATGGACACCTAATGGATCCTCCTCAAGGACCTAATGGCATCCAATTATGGAGGGTTGGTTCTGCTAATTTTAGGAGACCTTCCCTTCATCTTTTGCAGGATACAAGTGAGTACTCTCTCCAGTGATTTCTAAAATCTCTTACAAATAACTGATCTGTTCACTTATTTTGTGGTTCCTTATAATTTTACATAAATTTTGATTCAATTTTGGTAAGTAAGATGATGGAATCATTTTACCAAATAAAGTACATATGGATGTAACTCCATATACAGTTAGGTGGTTGGTCACAAATGATGAATGGGATTCTATACCTTCAAATTACAAGACAATTGGGACAATGTCAAGCAATTTTATTTCTTTTTTTCCCCATTCTTTCTTTCTTCCCCCCAAATTGTGAACAAACATTATTGTTCGAAAATCAAATATAGATTTATATATTTGTTAAGAATATTGGCTCACAACTCATAATTAAGTTCATGAAAAATTCATGTTCAAAAATTTTATTTGCAAGAATGACTTAAACCAGAGAACCAATACTCTGTGTGTATAAAATTTGCCAACTACTAGTAAGCTCTATGGATAATAATATATCAAGTCCTGCTAGCCAATAAAATATTTAAACAAGCATTTTCACCAATTTTCCCAAGATCATCAAAACCTACATATATATATATATATATATATATATATATATAATTTTGGAAGCAAAACATATAAGGAGCACCGAAACATGAGAATCTCAAAATGATCCCTCAAAATAAGTTAAAGTTGCTACTTATTAAATTATTGTTGTCATTGTAATTCAGCAACAAATTTCACTAAAACTTATTTTTATTGCCTTGCTCGTTTGGATGAGCGATTGGAATGCTTAAAAGCAGCTTTTCAATCGTAATTTACGGTATACGAGGTAAGTATGTTAGAGGAGTTGTATCTCGATCTACGTAAAAAACAACTTATAAGTAAAATGATCGCTAAAACAAACATACCTTGCTGTCAGTTGATAAGTTAAAGTTATTTGTTTAACTATTGTTGTCATTTCATCTCTTCAAATTAAGGTCATTTAGATAATTTCGCTATAAAATATAATTAATCTTAGACTAGTCCCTGAGAACTATTTAGTGATTAGGCCATTTCAGATATTTGACTTGGGATTTATAAATTTACAGAGTATTTTTGTGTCTTTCTCCCTGTAATTTACATTTGCTAAATGATCATAATCAAATTATTTTTGAAACATATATTACGCTTCCACCTCATTGCTCTCAATTTAAAGCTCACACAAAAATCCAAAACATTTCAACTTTGTTTCAGGGGAGGCCAGATTCAACTACATAAATTTTTGTGTGCCCCTTTAAAAATATGCACTAGAAGGCAATTGGGAGAAAGCAAAGCCCAAGTTGTTAGATCATAACGGAATGCTTGTGAGTGCTGCTATAGCAAAAGGATGCCGAACAGTACTTCATGTAGCAGCAGGAGCAGGCCATTTTCACTTTGTGAAGGAGCTTGTGAACCTGATGGAAGAGAACAACATAGCCTTGGATTTACAAGATATTAGAGGGAAACACTGCCTTTTTTGCTTCGTTTAGATATTGTCAAGTTAATGTGGGGAAAAAATTCATTCTTGCCAACAACATTTAGAGGTGGAAATTGTTTCACCCCTCTTCTTTTTTCTGCACAACAAGGAAGAGCTGACGTGGCATAGTTTCTATATTCTAAGACTACTAAAACTTTTGATGAAGCAGAGTGGAATAAGTGTTTCCTCACTTGCATCGACACCGGTATATATGGTAAGTTTATGTTGCTGCTGATAAAGCACGAATACACTTATTATGAGTTAAGTACAGCATGAATAAGCATTTGATGCGCATTAAATAAATGGTTAATACCAACCCTTCTAGTTTGATAGAATTTTGATTTTGACCCCTAGAGTTTCAAATGTTTGGTTTTAGGGTGTGTTTGGAACAGCGATAGGAAAAATGGAGTTTTTCAATTTAGCTTTTGGTAATTTTATTTTTGGTAAAAGTCCGATTGTGTAATGTGATTTATGTTTGGAATAGCGATTGTATAAATGACTTTTGCAAAAGTAAAATTTGTTTAGATTGAATTAAGCACAAGTGACTTTTGTGATACTAGTAAGAGAGAGTGGGTGAAAAAATATTTTAAAGGGTTAAAAACACCAAAAAATAGTTTAAAATAATTTTTGGAACTGAAAAAGTACATTAAAGATAAAATTGCAATCAGTCTGATAACACACTAGGTACAGTTAAAAAAATATTTTAAGGGTTAAAAGCACCAAATAATAGTTGAAATTAATTTTTGTAGCAAAAAAAGTACATTAAGGGTAAAATTGCAATTAGTTTGATAGTACACTGGACACAACTGAAAAAATATTTTAACCATTCTCACTCTCCCCAAAAGCTAAATCAGTAAAAACTGAGAAATAGAATTTATGGCAAAAGCTATTAAGAGGGAATTAAACTCAACTGCTCACTTTGAAACCAAACACTCAAATTTTTTTTTTTCAAATTGCCCATTGAGCTTATTTACTCAATTGAGCGTTTGGGGGTTCAAACGCCCCCCAAACACACACTTAGTCTTTATAACTTCAAAAAACTTTGGTACAAGTTTAATGATTAGACATCCTATATTTTTAATGAGTTTTCGTTTTGGTCGCATACTTAAATTTGGATCAAGTTCTTATGAAACTATAGGAACCAAAACCAATGATTTGAAATTACAGAAACTAAAATCAAAATTTAATCAAAATGTAAGGATCAATAATGATATATTAACCCTTAAATAAAAACAAAACCTATTTTACAAAGTGTTTTAGCTTGATATTAGAGAGAGAGAGAGAGAGAGAGAGAGAGAGAGAGAGAGAGAGAGAGAGAGAGAGAGAGAGAGAGAGAGAGAGAGAGAGCTCTATATTTCTTTTGCATTGCGTGACAGCATCTCTTTTTAGCATCTGCGCTTAATATCTTGACTACATTTTCAAATTTCCTAGATTTAGCGTTGGAAATGTTGAGAGAGAAGCCAGAACTAGCATTAGCAACAAATGATGAAGGTTTGACAGGTTTGCATATCTTGGCTCAAAAGACAGATTTGGGTCACCATAACCTAAAACATCAAAAACATCAACTCATGAGTTCAGGTGATTTGCCATCACTATAATCACGTTAGGAAGACCACAAAATCAGTCTTAACTTGCTATTCAGTCCTTAATATAAGATCTCATTTATAGTACAATTTACATATAAATCATAGTGAAGAAATAAGGCATTGTCGGCTTTGTGCCTTGGTAACCTTCTTCAAAATTAAACCAAAGATTGCAATATATGGTGCAATCCCGGATCATCTCTTGAAGAGCCTTTTATTAATTACCTAGGAACTAAATGCAATGATTAACATGAAATGATTAAAAATGGAAAAATTTGGTCTTTTTAACTATCAACTACTTTATGGGAGAATTAATCACATGTTAGTTCCAAAATAACTCTAAGGGCCACCCCTTAGACTATGTCTAACTTAGATTGATTAACACTAAGCCACCTTGCATATTAATCTCTTTAAATTAGGTTGATTAAGCACTCTAGCAATTAAATGAACTTAAAAATCATATTTAGCTTTTAATCCAATAACCGAGCCACCTTACATTACCACTTAATTTTCTCATTAATCTTAATTTAACAATGGCCACCCATATAAAAAATCAAGATTAATGATGTTAAAGTCCAATGCTAAATATAATTGATAAATTCATATTCAATTAACCAATGTAAACACAAGACACCATTAATCCTCTAATCAAGTCACCTTAAAATTAGCACAAAATGTTCACAAAATCATCAATTCAATGACTAACCAACACAAAGAAATGATAATTAAGCTAATTAAGCATAATGTCAAGTGTCTAATAAAGGTTCAAGCCATAACAAATCTCTAAATACATCAAAATAAATCAATTCAATATTATAAAATTCATCATAAGACCTAGAAATCACAAATATAATGTAGAAATAGAAAATTGAAATAGCAAAAACTCCCCTATTAAAGCTCCAAGCTCATGCCATAACCACTTGCTACAAGGGATTGAGAAGCATAGCCACAAACACCCATGGAACCAGCCTCAAAAAGCAACACAATCACTGTCTGAATTAAGTGCTCAGCCATATAAAACTACCAATTAAACTTGATAGATTAAATGGATTCAAATAAATCAGTAATTCCAATTGGAACCACAAACAGAGCAAAGGATCACAGCTGTGTTGATATGGGAAAAAGAGCAGCTACGGTCTGGGCAATGAAGGCTTGGAAGGATGAAACTCGCCGGAAGTAATGGAAGATGAGACGTGGACGGTGGTTGCGGAAATGTAGTAGCTCCGCCGGTGATAGTGAACGGAGATGCTGACAGTGGGACGGCGGTAGTGAAGGTAAGGTATATGGTGAAGAAATGGCAGCTCCCCTAGTCTCTTCTCACTCCTCTCTCACATCTCCGACAGCTTGTTTTCCTTTTTCGACCCTCAGCTCGTGCTCTCAGCTTCTCTGGTTTTCTCTGCTTCTGGCTCTCAGGTTCTCGGCTTTGCCTGAAAGACGAGCCCTGTTCACAGTGCTGCAGAAGAGTAATAGCTCCGCCGCCGGCGACAGTGGTGTTGAAAGCAAAAGTCACCGGCGACGGAGAAGGTGATGATTGGTGATGAAGACGATGAAGAAAATCGTGGAAGCTTGGTCTCTCCGTTCTGTCTTCGCGGCGCTGTGTCTCTGGTCAAAGTTATGTCAAGAGCTCCCCTGATTCAGAACTAAGCTTTTGCAGCAAAAACGCTGTGTTTAGCTCGTGGACTAAACTGGAATTTCTCAAATTTATGGGACTAATCTGTCATTCTTTAAATTCAAGTCCCAAACTGACATTTTCAGTTTTGATTCCATTTTCCAAGTTCCTACAAGTAAAAATAATTTACCCAACATCAAATCTTCTCAAAAATAAATTGTTAAGAGTAATTACAAATTTTTATGACAATATTGCCCTTTTTAGTTTTAATTTAATCTATTTACTCCTAATCTCAATTACGCACAAAGAAGGCATTTTAAGCTCATAAATTATGACAAAATCCATAAATAAAATATAAAAATATATAATAAAATTGGGATTTGTCAATTCCCCCACATTTAAACTTTTGCACTCCTGAGCAAGATATTAATCAATTCAAAACTAAACACAAATGAAAACTTCAAATGCTTAAGATTAGAGTCAACGAATTAATCAATTATTACTAGTTAAGCTAACAAAATTTTTAGCATGGGATAATGCAAATGGACTAAATTAATACACAATTAATTAAAGAAATGTACACAAGAGAACATTCAAGGATTTACGTTTTTAACTCATCTCACAAGTATGGAAAATTTCGCTCAACACCACCTATACTAGGTCCTACCATATGCTTATAGAAATTCTACTCTCTCCACCACTATGTAGCACCTAGACTTATGAATCAATGGGACTTTTAAAATGGTTGAAATGATGGAAATGGTCTCATGGAAAGGATAATGAAACAACAAGTATCATGCATGCAAAAATATATACAATGATATTCACTTTTTTTTTATTACTTTAGGCTCAAATAACCACATCTCCTTCCCAATGAAAACAAATGCCTTAATTTTTTTTCTTTCAACTTTTTTTTAATATTTTTTTATGATATATTTTTTTTCTTTCTTTCCTTCTTTTTTTTTTCTCTTGCTTTTTCTTCTAATTCTCTTCTTTCTTTTTTTTTTTTACTTTAAGATGTATGTAAATGACATTTTTTTATACCTACAATATTAATGGCAACTCAATGATGTTTGGATGTCAATTTAATGTAAATATGATGCATACATAGTGCTTGTTAATAAATGATAGATTTTAGAATGTGAAGAGCTCAAAGGGGGTTCACAATGGATTAGTGCATAGGGTTTGTGTTTGGGATAAAGGGTGATGAAATGAATGCCCCTATCATATTCATTAATCTAAATGCAAATGTGATTTTGAAAAAAAGAATTTAAACAAGTTCTAGAGGTATACTAGAATAGATGGCAAACACATATTAATGAATGAAAATTAGGCTCCAAATCCTTCCAACAAAGGTTTTCTTCTCAAATGCACATTCACAAAGATTAATTGAATATTAGCCTAATCAAAATGCATTAACTCAACTAATCCAAATGCTAACTCTAAGAGCAATAGCCAATCAATTCATTAAAAATCAATCAAGAACATATGCAATTTCCATAAGTATTTAGACAAATTTCTAAAACAAGGAGTGACAAAAATTCAAAAGTGCGATTTGGATCAAGAAATTTTTTTTTTTGTTGAAAATGACACGTTTTTGAAATTAAGCACAATGAAGCACAAAAGACTCAATCCTAATCCCTCCCCCACACTTAAACCTTACATTGTCCTCAATGCAAAACCTAAGGGCAAAGGAATGACAAGAGCTCAAAGCCTAAGGGGGTGAATAATAAAATAAATCTACCTTTTACTACTGGAGTATGTCTCTCCCTGTAGCGCCCGGAATTTGAAAACATGGAGCCGCCACCAAAATTTTCAAGATAGGATAATTTTGGAAACCTTTTTTAAAAATGGAAACTGGTCTATAAAAACCATTTAGGGTTCGGGAGTCGATTGCTTGTGGGGAAGGTATTAGGCACTCCACAACACCCATTCATAAGAATGGTTACCCTAAGTTAATTATTTAAAAATATTATGGCCTTTAACTTTATTATATTTACCCAAATAAAAAAAAAAGAATATTTACAAAACTAAATGAAGTGAAAACTAAAGAAGAAAAAAAATTATTTACAATAAGGGAAAATATATTTATTAAAAAAAAAGAACATTTATTTACAACAAGAAAATAAGAAAAAACAATATATTTATTTACAAAATTGGACTTGACCTAGGATGAAAACCTAGGGCCTACGTACCCTTTAGAGGGATCAAAGTCCACGTAGTTCGGGGGTAGAAAGGCGTGTCACTTGGTTGGTGTTTTTTAGAAAATGTTTATTTAATTTATTTGAGAAAAATATCTTTTTTTTTTTGTTTGGTTTGTGTTTATTACTTTTTTTTTTTCAAAAGGCATCTTTTTTATTATCTCATATGAAACCAAATTCATTTACTTGAAGAAAAGAATCAGTTTTTTTTTTTTTTTATGTTGAAACATTTTTATTTGCAAAGAAAAAGAAAAGAAGTGCATTCTCATCATATCATTTATAGTAGAAAATTCAAGATGACAAGAAGATCAAGAAAGATATGGGGAGAGAATGTACCTTCGATACTTTGAGTCTTGCTACAAAAGAGACAAAGTGAGGAAGCCAAGAAAAATTGTATCATCAAAGTATAAGAATCCCCTTTTTTATGGAAATATGGGAACAAAATTTATAGTGGAAGCATGTATAACTCTTAATGCATAATATTAGTCAATTGCCCAAACAACTAATTGAGAAAGAGAAATAATGGGAATATGTATGATATAACATAGCATTAAGACCCATGCTTCAAATCATGCGCTGAACCATCATAAATGCCATCAAGAAGCCAAGTAATCACACGAAGAAAAAAAGAAGTACTCCTTCCCTGACACAAAAAAAAATTAATACAAGCAAAAGTTTGATTGCAAGATCAGAAAGAGAATGTGAGATGGTATGTGGATGCAAGAATCTTAAATGTCTGTGCTTCTTGTCATCTTGACAATTTCATTGGCATAGGAAAATATATAGGCACCTGATAGAAGAGGGAAGAAAAGAATACAAACAAATTCTCAATCAGCTCCACCCTCTCTTACACCCACGAGAGAAAAACCTCATATTTTAGAAGAATTATATAAAAGAATAATAGCTCTTTACCTTGCCTCCTTTCTCTCAGGAATTATTGTCCGTCTTGCTTCAACCCTTGCACTCATATTGATAGTCTCAAGATAGGGTTTTCTTTATAAATGCTCCTTCTTTTTTTGAATTTTCCTTTTTAATATTTTTTGTATTTTATGTTAAGAACTACCTAACTTCACCTAATTATCATTAGTGGAGATTTTTTCATTTTTTAATTTTTTTCCATTATTCTCCCCACAAGTAACTTCCTAATTTAAACCTATCAACATAAATGAGATTTTTTTTATTTTTTATTTTTTGTTTTTTTTATTTTTTGTATTTTCTATTGATAAAACTTCCTAACTTGACCTAATTACCATTAGTGGAGATTTTTTTCGTTTTTAATTTTTTTGTTATTTTTTTTTTTGTATTTTCTATTGATAAAACTTCCTAACTTGACCTAATTACCATTAGTGGAGATTTTTTTCGTTTTTAATTGTCCCCACAAGTAACTTCCTAATTTAAACCTATTAACTTAAATGCGATTTTTTTATTTTTTATTTTTCATTTTTTTTATTTATTATTTTCCCTTAATGAATGACAATGCCAATCATATCAATGAGGGGATTTATTTTAATTTTCGTTTTTTTTTATTTTTTTCCCTTTCAATGATGATTACCTATTTAGACACCGATCATCATCAATAGGAGAATTTCCTTCTTTTTTTATTTTTTCTTTCAATGATGATTGCCAATTTGGAAACCAATTATTATCATTTATTTTTTTATTTTTTAGTGGGGCCTGGACAAAATAGGGTGTTCACAGTTGCCCCTCTTTATTTATTTCGTAGCTGAGAAAAGTGAGATTCTCGTCTATGAAGCAAGTAAAGATAAGAACACGTATTTTGTCCGGCCAAAGAACAAGGTGCCCCCTTGGAACCAAAGAGGGTTTGGACAAAATACAGTGCCCATGCCCCTCTTTACTTGGTTCATAGGGGAGAAGAACGAAAGTGGAGATAGATGATTACCTGGAATGGAAGTGAAGCGCCTAGTTGCATAGGACTTTGGTGGGGCGTAAAAGAATTGTGCCAGCCGGTACTGGGCTTTGAGAGTGCCTGTTGATATAGGGCTTTGAAAGAATAGTGCCTGCCGTTACAGGACTTTAAAAGAATTTTGCCAGCCGTTACTGGGCTTTGAGGGTGCCTGCCTGTACAGGGCTTTGAAAGGGTGCCAGCAGTTACTGGGCTTTGAGGGTGCCTGTCGGTACAGGGCTTTGAAAGGGTGCCAGCCGTTACTGAGCTTTGAGGGTGCCTGCCGGTACAGGGCTTTGAAAGGGGTGCTATGAACATGTGATGCCCCTTGGAGTAGTGCTTATGAAGATGATGACATTGATAATAATGATGACAACGATGATGATGAAGAGGATGATAATGGCCATGATAATGAAGGGAATATCAGAATAGTGATGTCATGATGGAGGTGATGACACTAATAATAATGATGATGACAGTGATGATGGAATCCTAATGAGGATGATGAATACAATGATAATGCTAATGATGATGATGATAATGATAGTAGTGATGATGATGATGCTAATGGTGATGTTGATAATGGAGGTGATGACATGCTAATGAGAATGAGTGCAATAATTGTGATGTTAAAGAATAGCCTGGCAGGTGATATTGCTCCTTCTTCGTCCAGGTGCCTAACCAGTACCCCGTTACTTGTTCAGTCTTGTCGGAGGTATGAAGATGTGTATAATGAGATTCACATAGATGCCACAGCCTAGAACTCTCAGTTTAGATTGTGTCCCTTTGTCAACTGTTTGACCCAACAAAAATTCCAGTTGGGACCTTCGCTAATGATCCTGAAATTACACAAGTTAAATGGGAGTAGAGGACACCATGTATATCAACGTAAGTGTTTATCCAGACAAAAGTTGTGCTTTCATTAAAAAAAGAGTTACCCTTATACAAATCATGGCACAAAGTTTGACATACGATTTAATAGAAGGGAAAGATATACTAAGGATGAAGATTCATTTATAGGAAATGATCTTCCAATATTCAAGCGGATGCATAATGATGAGCACATATTGGTGTAGGTGTGATGCTATTAGGAGGTCCTTCGCTTTCAGTTCCGTGTAGTCCCCCTGATGGTGCCTTGCTTAATTGCCAGAGATATGCACTTTTCGATGAATGATTACGGAGTCTTCCAAATAGACAAAGTAAAGAGAGTCATGGGGCTAGGATTGATAACCTTCTTCGATATTTGTTTAACCCGCTCTTTCAGGTTTTTGGCTTAACAGCTCCCAATTTTTTTTTGCTCTAAATTTTGCCTATGCCGCGTTTTCGGGTATTCAACTTAGCGAGTTTTTTTTTGCCTAAGCCGCCCTTTCGGGTTTTCAACTTAGTGCGTCTTTTTTTTTTTTGCTCTAACTTTTGCCTAAGCCGCTCTTTCGGATTTTCAACTTAGCGAGCCCTTTTTTTCCTTGCTCTAACTTTTGCCTAAACCGCCCTTTCAGGTTTTCAACTTAGCAAGCTTTTTTTTTCTTGCTCTAACTTTTGCCTAAGCCGCCCTTTCAGGTTTTCAACTTAGCGAGCTTTTTTTTTTGCTCTAATTTCTGCCTAAGCCGCCCTTTCGGGTTTTCAACTTAGCGAGCCCCTTTTTTTTGTTTTGCTCAAACTTTTGCCTAAGCTGCCCTTTCGGGTTTTCAACTTAGCGAGCTTTTTGTTTCTTTACGCATAGTATTTCTTTACAACATCTGAATTGATTGGCCTTGATAGATCTTGGCCATTCATGTTTGTCAATATCAATGCCCCACCAGAGAAAGCTTGCTTAACAACATATGGGCCTTCACAATTCGGAGTGCATTTACCTCTATCATCTTCTTGATTTGGCATAATCTTCATAATGACTAGGTCTCCTACTTTAAACCACCTGGGTCGTAGTTTCTTATTAAAGGCCTTTGCCACTCGTGACTGATATAACTGCCCATGACATATTGCTGTGAGCCTCTTTTCTTCAATCATATTTAATTGTTCAAATCGAGAATGTATCTATTCGCTTTCATCTAGGTCTAATTCAGCCAAGATTCTCAGGGATGGTATTTCCACCTCAATTGGATTAACAACCTCCATGCCATAAACTAAAGAGTAAGAGGTTGCCCCAGTTGAAGTAAGCATTGTAGTACGGTATCCGTGTAATGTATATGGAAGCATTTCATGCCAGTCCTTATAGGTCATTGTCACTTTGCTGAGGATCTTCTTAATATTTTTATTGGCTGCCTCAACTGCACCATTCATCTGTGGCCTATATGGTGCAGAATTATGATGTTTGATCTTGAACTGATTACATAATTCTTTAACTGCTGCCCCGTTGAGGTTTGGTGCATTGTCAGTTATGATCCTCTCTGGTAACCCATATCTACATATGATGTTGGCCTTTAAGAACTTGATGAAGGCCTTCTGAGTAATACTAGCAAAGGAATTGGCTTCTACCCACTTAGTGAAATAGTCAATAGCAACGAGGATGAAACGATGACCATTTGAAGCTTTTGGGTTAATCGGCCCAATGACATCTATCCCCCACATGGAGAATGGCCATGGAGACACGAGACTATGCATTATAGTCGGAGGGGCATTAGCTTTGTTGGCATACATCTGGCACTTATGACACTTTCTAACATAATTGATACAATCCTTCTCCATAGTTATCCAGTAGTAACCGAATCTTTGAGCTTGTTTAGTTAATGAGTGGCCATTTACATGTGTACCGCATACGCCTTCATGGATCTCTGCCATAATCTTGTGCGCCTCCCTCATGTCTACACAGCGTAGCAATGTCCCATCAAAGCTTCTCTTATATAGGACGTTATTACTAATAAAAAATCCCATGGCCAATCGCTGGATGGTCTTCTTTTCATTATGTGTCGCGTCTGGAGGGTAAGTACCATGTTTTATATATATCCTGATATTATGGTACCAAGGTTGCTCGTTGTGCTCTCTTCCAATATTGAAGCAAAATGCTGGCGATCTTCTAGTCTCAATCTGTATTGGTTGAACTTGGACCCCACAATCAAGTTGGATCATAGCTGCTAAAGTAGCTAACGCATCAGCAAAGCGATTCTTTTCTCTAGCCATGTGATGAAAATTGATTACTTCAAAGTTTTTGATCAACTCTATCAAATACTCTTGATAAGGGATCAACTTTGGGTCTTTAGTACGCCATTCACCAGTCACCTAATAAATTATGAGAGCTGAGTCACTATAGACTTTTAGGTTTTTTATCCCAAGATCTATGGCAGCGTGGAGACCATTAATACAAGCTTCATATTCTGTCATGTTATTGGTGCAGTCAAATCCTAACTTTATAGCAATCGGAAATTGCTTTCCATCTGGGGATATGATTACTTCCCCTACACCATTGCCATGCATGTTTGCTGCCCCATTAAAATACATTTCCCACCCCTTCGATTTGCTTTCCTCGATCGGATCTTCTGTAGCACATATGTCTTCATCTAGAAATTTGAAATCTAGTGGCTGGCATTCATCTATGGGGTTTTCCGCTAAGTGATCTGCTATTGTACCACCCTTAACGGATTTTTGAATGACGTATCTTATATCATATTCAGACAATATTACTTGCCACTTAGAGACTCTTCCGACTACATGCGGGCTTTCAAAGATGTACTTGAGTGGGTTTACTCTAGAAATTAACCAAGTGGTATAGTAAAGCATGTATTGCCTCAACCTCCTTGTAGCCCAGACTAAACCACAACAAGTTCGCTCGATCATCTGGTAACGTGACTCACAATCATTAAACTTCTTGCTCAAGTAATAGATCGCTTGTTCTCTTCGCTTAGATTCATCTTGTTGCCCCAGCATGGCTCCCATGGAATTTGGTCGTATTATTAAATACAAAATTAAAGGTAATCCTGGTACAGGAGGAACCAAAATTGGGGGATTTAGCAAATAATCCTTGATTCTATCAAATGCCTGCTGGCAATCTTCATCCCACTTCCTTGTGCAATTCTTCTTTAAATGCTTGAATATCGGCTTATAAGTTGCAGTCAGGTTGGCAATGAATCGTGCAATGTAATTCAGTCGCCCCAAAAAGCTTTGAACTTCCTTTTCTGTTTGAGGAGGGGGCATTTCTCGTATTGCTTTTACTTTGTCTGGATCTACTGTAATCCCTTTTTGGCTTACAATGAAGCCCAACAATTTTCTAGATAAAGCCCCAAAGATGCATTTATTAGGATTTAGTCGTAGCTTGTACTTGCGTAGCCTTTCAAACAGCTTTCTTAACACCACAACATGGCTTCTCCCTCAGAAGATTTAGCTACCATATCATCCACGTATACTTCAAGTTCTTTATGCATCTTATCATGGAAGAGTGCCACCATGGCACGCTGATAAGTTGCCCCAGCATTCTTTAGCCCAAATGGCATGACGCGGTAACAATAAGTGCCCTATTGTGTAATAAATGTGGTCTTTTCTTTGTCCTCTCTATCCATAGGGATTTGGTTATACCCTGAGTACCCATCCATGAATGAGTACCTATAGCTACGGGCTGTATTATCAACCAGGACATCAATATGAGGCAATGGAAAATCATCTTTTGGGCTAGCTTTGTTCAGATCTCGATAATCCACACATATTCAAATTCTGCCGTCTTTCTTTGGGACAAGAATGACATTTGCTATCTATTGTGGGTATTTAGCTACTTCTAGGAAACCTGCTTCTAATTGCTTCATCACCTCCTCTCGAACCACTAAGGACATATCGGAAGTGAGCCTCCTCAATTTCTGCTTTTTAGCCTTAGTTTCTGGGAACAAGGGGATCTTGTGAGAAGCAATCCCTGAATCAAGGCCTGGCATGTCTTGATAAGACCATGCGAACACATCTATGAACTCTTTGAAGAGTTCAACCATTTGCTCTCTTTTGGGGTTATCTACTATCTTTAGTTCTTTCTTTTCTTCCTCTATGCCCATATTTATTACTTCAATTACATCTTCATGTGGGCACATTCTAATGTCATCGGATTCGAGGATTTTTTTGTATACTTGAATGATCTCATCATCATCATACTCATAGTCATGCATATCAATGGCAACAAGGGAATCATCATTCAGGGACTCAGGAACCTCTGCATTGGATAAGAGTTCCGAGGAAATCGATTTCCTGGAGGGCGAAAAATGAACAACGAATGAATAGAAGGACAAAGAAAAAAAAGGAATGGATATAAATAAGTGAATTTTATTCGCATATCATTCTTTATTCATGGTTCATATAAGAGCTCACCTAAAGGCGCATACAAAACATAAAAAGACAACTTTTAGTAGGCATGTTACTCTAAAATGATAGAATTGAAGGTGTCCTCAAACTCCCAATTTTCCAGAGCCCTTCCAGAATCATCAGCTGAAATCCACGCGCAGGTCTTTTTGCTTATTGTTGAAACCATTGCAACAGTCGGCTTGTTAAGCACTTCAGAGGATGTCGGGAATGTCTTCCTTATGAGGGGGATTTCAAAGTGCTCGTCCTCCCTCCCTATCTTCAAGCTTGCTTGCTCTTTCAATTGCCTTTCCAATGGTGGTTCGTATCTTAACCCTTGGCGCTTGTAATTCTCTTACAGATTTATGGGGGATTTGATGCCTTGGAGGTGAGTGCCCAATCCTCCGCCATGCTTAAACCCATTCTTCTCCATTATCTTGGTTACTATGGAGTTGACATTTTTATATCCCTTAGGTCCATCGACTTCAAAACCTTGGAAAACCATCCCTTCCTTGTGCTCAGCAGCCTCAATATATGGAAGAGAGCCTGGCTTGCTCACCATGATTTCTTCTTTGCCCTTGATTATCACTATCTTCCCACTATCAATGAACTTTACCTTCTAATGCAAAGTAGAAGGTACTACCCCAGCTGAGTGTATCCAAGGCCTCCCCAACAACATAGAGTAGGATGGGTCAATATTCATAAGCTAAAAGTCTACTATGAATAAAGTTGGTCCAATCTGTAAAGGCAAACGGACTATTCCCAACACACCTCTCCGAGTACCATCGAACCCTCTAACTACCATGTTAGTCTTTTCAATCTCTGATTCCTCTACTGACAATTACTCAAATGTGGATAGCGGTAAAACATTTAACGTTGATCCTTCATCTATCAATACTTTGGCCACAATGAACCCTTTGTATTTTAGGGAGATATAAAGGGCTTTATACTGATCAACAGCTGATTGAACAACTTCTTCTCTTGAAAATGAGATAGTGGAGAATGCCCTCGCCACATTCATAATGCTTGCAACCTTCTCTGGGGTCACACTGGACTGCACATATTCTTCATCTAACGCCTTTTATAGCGCACGACGATGCGGTTCATAATTCAAGATCAAAGAGAGAATTGAGATCTTGGCCGAAGTTTTGCTCAATTGGTCTACTATGCTATATTCACTTTGCTTCATGATTTGAAGAAATTCTTCATCTTTATTTTCCATGCCTTTTAGACCAGAACTTGATGGAATATCAATATTGGTCTGTTTTCCCTTCTTCGACAATCCAACATTTTGTGGCAGATAAGATTTCCCGCTTCGTGTTACTCCTGTTGGGTGAACCATTGTTTCGTTGCTGGCCTCGGCTTCCATTACTTGTCTTGAGGGATTTTCGACAATACCTTTATACCTCCATAGTACGGCACGATTACTCTGATATGGAAATGGGGTCGGTACCTTAATGGTCACTGCAGGCTGTTGCAATGGAGTCAAGATGGTGAAAGAGACAACATGAGAATTTCTCTTTTCATATGGTTCCTTAACGATGAACTCGACCTGTCTTTTCTCCACCATGCCTACTTCTTTTTCTTCTTGAGGCGTATAACCTGCTGCCTTTAAACAAGCATGGATATCTTCTCCTACTAGTAGAGGATCGTTAGATAACTCAATTTCATCAACAATATTTACTTGGTTTTCATGGCTTGGAAGAGGATTGGCGTTGATACTGGAGTTTTCGTTCTTCTTCAATTGAATGTGCTTAGAATCAATTAAGTCTAATAGATTCCTTTTAAATGTTGCACAGTCCTCTATTGAGTGTCCCGGGGCACCCATATGGTATTCACATCGGGCATTAGAGTCATACCAAGCGGGGAATGGTGGTTAAGGCTATTTGTAAGTATGTGTCCCTAACAGCTGGGATTCCAAAAGTTGGCGATATAACTCAATATTTGTCATGCCAAAATCTGGCCATTACCGACTATCTCGTTGCAGTCAATTCCTTCGTCCGCCAGCTTGACTTTGCCTATTTTGTGTCAGATCATTTTTTGTCTGTCGAAACCCATCATTACCACCTTGATGTATTGCTTGGGGTTGTCTAGTGTTTGGATGAAGCTAACATCGCCTTCCTTTTTCTTCCCGTTGTTCCCCTTTTTGGTGATGCTCTCACTTTAAAGAATCCTACCGTCGCGTATGTCAGCATCGATTCGCTCACCAATCTCGATGAAACTAGAAAAATCGGTGACATTCGTCCCAACCATATATCTGTAATAAGGTTCTTGTAAAGTGCGGATGAAATAAGAACTAAGCTCAGATGGTATAAGGGGAGGTTGAACTTATGCTGCGACCGTCCTCCATCTTTGGGCATAATCTTTGAAAGCTTCAGTGGCTTTCTTGCTTATTGACTTCAGTTGTTCCCTGGTAGGGGCAGTGTCAAGATTGAACCTGTATTGTTTCATGAATACATCAGTCAAATCTCTCCATTTCTTGATCTTTGTCTGGTCAAGTTGCATGTACCATTCCAGTGTTGGCCCTTTCAAGCTCTCATGGAAGAAGAGCAGCAAAAAGTTTTCATCTTGTGACCATACAAGCATCTTGGTGCAATAGGCCTTAAGGTGGTATATCGGATTCCCTATGCCGTTGTATTTATCAAAGTCTGGCATCTTGAATTTCTTGGGAATTGAGACATGTGGGGCCAAGCATAAATCTTTTAAATCAAGTGAACCCTAAGTGTTTGGTCCTTTGAGGGCTTTTAGTTGGTCTTTTACTTTACCCAACTCTTCCTTCTACCCCTCCTTTTCAGTTGATAGAGAGGGAATGTTGAAAGTGTATGTTGAATCTTCACCTGGTTGTTCCTCCTTAGTGCTTGGAATTTAAGGATTCTGTTTACTCTGAGGCTCTTCAGTCATTTTTTCTTTCTCACAATTTTTCTGGTATACTTATTTTAGCATTTTTCAATGGATCGGATGTTCCTGACTCTTTCTCATTATTCTGGGTTTGAAGAGCTATAGTCAAGGTGGAAATCATTTCTTTCAAATTTACCATTTGTGCCTCCATATGAGACATCCGATGATTCAGATTAGATTTAGCTTCATCGGGATTGGCTACCATCTGACGACTACGTGACCGCGTGTTGTATGAATGCGTAGGGGGTAGCTGGTTAGGAGGTTTAGACGGAGCAATATTGTATCACCTGCTTAGAAAGGAATAAAATATCATCAGTTTATTTAAACTTACAATTTCAGGCAGGCATAGCGAGTTATCGTATTGTTTTGGCATAAAGGTCTTCTGGCACAAGTATCCTCTAAGGTTCTCAGGGAATCTATTATTTGATAGGGAGAACTAGAGTTGATCATTAAATAGGAGGGACCTTGAGTCCTGTCCTAGCTAAGATCTTTTCATTTGGTGAGTGTTTAGTCGGCACATAGTCTTCTGGAACGAGTGTCCTCTAGCCTCCTCAGAGAATCCATTATTCTGCAGGGAGAACTAGAGTTGATCATTAGATAGGAGGGACCTTGAGTCCCTTCCTAGCCAAGATCTTTTCATTTGGTGAGTATTTAGTCGACACATAGTTGTTAGATCTCATGTTTTGATGATAACAAAAGAATGGTTTGAAAAGAAAATGATTAATAAACAAGTTTGATCAAAGGAATAACAGGGATAAACATCACTTGAAGTTAGCATTGGAGTAATGAAGAGAGGCCAAGAGAAAAAGCTGAGAAACTTGATCAGAAGCAAGTTTTCTAAGGCATTACTCGAGGCGGTACTCGAGTAATGTGACAAAACTTGAAGTAATCAAAGACAACTTCCAGTAATCTGCCAACGTTACTCGAGGCGCTACTCGAGTAATAGTGTAAGTATTTTTAAGTTGCTCTCCGCCTGCCAATGTTACTCGAGTAACCATGTGAAAAACTTCCAGTTGCCATCAGGTTGCCAAAGATACTCGAGGAGCTCCTCGAGTAACCCTGTTTGTGAAAAATGATGCTCTCGGCATTTTGTACCACTGCAACATTACTCGAGTAGGTACTCGAGTAACGCACTAAAGTAAGTGAAAAACTTGAAGGTGGTATTCGAGTAACTTGATATATTTTAACTCATTTCCTCGAGTCCTTACTCTGGTATGCAAGTATTCAATAATCTATTTTAAGTGGATTCCTCGAGTAGGTACCCGAGTATGAAGACATAACTTCAAGGGAAACCTCAAGTCATTACCCGGGTAAGTCAAGCACAGAAAGTACAGTTACTCGAGGTGGTACCCGAGTAACCCATGCAAAATGAATGCATTACTCGAGTCCGTACCCGAGTAATGAGGTAAGTGCTCTCGGCATCTAAATCCTGCAAAATTACTGAAATAAAGCATCGAGTAACCAAAAGTTTTTATAAAGGTTTACTCGAGTTGGTACCTGAGTAACTCATAAAGTTGTGAGTGCATTACTCGAGTAAGTACCCGAGTAAAGAACTACTTACAAAGGTTTGAAATTTAGTTTACTCCATGCACTACCCGAGTAATCTTGTATTTATTGATTGACTTGCAGTTTGACAAAGATTTCTCGATGTTACTCGATTAGGTACTCGAGTAAACTTCATGTGATACTAGAGTAGCTACTCGAGTAAGCAAACCCAGAAATCCAGAAACCTTTCAAACGGTGAATATTTTGTTTTCTATATGATTAATCTTTCATTGTGTTAGTATTCTTAGTCTATTTACAGATGAACAATGAAGAAATCATTTCAAGTAGTGGAAGTCAAATGAAACGTTAAAATGTCACCGACCGTCACCTACCACAACGTATGTTTTTCAAAAACTGGAAAAGTCAATAATGGCTGCGCACGCTCCAACGGACATGAAGAAATACGTTCCAGCAATCATTACCAATGTATCTATATATATGTGAACATCTGAACAGAGAATAACACAAGAACACACTTACGAACGTATCATCAAGTTCATTACTCTGTTTTTATTATACTTGTGTTTCTATGCTTCAGTGATTCTTATTTACTCTGTGAAGAGAGATATTTCATTCAAACTCAATATTTGTTATTGAGGTAACTTAAGGTTGTGGAACCTTGAGTTGGGATTGAATTACAACTTGTAAGGGGGAGCGAGTGTCCAGGTGTAGGAACTTGCTTGTACTGAGGTGCCAAGGACCCATTGAATCTTGGAAGATATAGTAAAACTCTCAGAGAAGCTCTGAGGACTGGACGTAGGTCAAAGTGGTTGTGGCCGAACCAGTATAACTCCCGGTGTACACTTCGGTGATATTTCTCCTTACTCTTTCATGTTTTAATTTCAACGTCAAAATTTTATATTTGCAACGAAATTTTAAGATCACCCAACTCACCCCCCCTCTTGGGTGAAACGCTTGCTCTAACAATAGTCTTCTGGAACGAGTGTCCTCTAGCCTCCTCAGAGAATCCATTATTCTACAAGAAGAACCAGAGTTGATCATTAGACAGATGGGACCTTGAATCCCACCCTAGCCCAAGATCTTGTTATTGATCGTAGTGATAAGCACGCGAAAACAATGATAGTAAAAGGAGCGAGATATCTTTTATTCGATAATATCAAAATTTGGTTACAAGTTTGAGTTCCTCTACTATTTGATTACATAAGTTAAAAAATTCAACAATCTCTGTTGGTGGATTCAAAGGAATAACCATGCCTTCAACGCTCTTGAATGTGCTAGCAAATTCTGGGATCTTGGCGTTAGCAAAATTGATTAAGTTACCACACCTCTTTACCTATTCTTCTGTCACAACAACTTGTCTGTGGTAGAGGAGTTCCCAGTTGGCTAAAACTTTCCTTTCATGATTCAGCTTGTCCACGAGGCTCTAAATGGCTTCAGTGCTACTGTCCCTTAAGCAACCAATTCACTCTTCTTGTTTTCTAGGAGTTGAGTAAGAATATCAACTTCCCCTTGCAATTTCTTAAGAGGGGCATTGTCTTGCAGTTTCTCTTCGAGCAACTCCTTTGTTGTAGTCATCTTCAATAGTCGAATTCTATTATTCTTTATTTGCCTGTCGTTCTCTTGCCTAGCCCTTTTTAAGTTTTTGTTTTCTTCTTCCAACTTCATGATCCTTGAGTGTTCTTCTAAATCTCTTCTCTTTCTCTTTTCTGTCAGTTTTTCTTGAAGGGATGCACATTTATCTTCTAGCTGACTCATCTTTCTCTTATTTTGTGTTTCCATCACAGACAACTCCTCCAACTCCTTTTCTCTTGTTTCCAGGCGCCTTGCCAACTCTTTGTTTACTTCTTGGGCATCATTTCCTAACAAAGGATCTTGGGGAGAATAAGATGGATTGGCTCCTTTAATTCTGTCCTTAAGCCAGTCCTTATAGCCCGGAGTAGCACCTATTTCTCGCTTCCCCAGCTCAGCCTTTCCCTTGTATGCTATCTCGCTCCAAGCTTCTTTGATTTCTCGACATAAGTCCTTCCCACTATCTTCTCCGTATGAGAAGTGTATGGCTTGCACTTCTTCCTGAGAGGGAATTTTTTGCCGAAATGCTAATTGCCTTAATGCTAAAGAAGGGTTGTAGTTAATACATCCTCTTGGTCCCATGAGAGGCACCTTAGAAAAGTCCCCGCAGTGATGGATAATCTCTTCATCCTCCCACCATTCTATTTTCCATAAGAGAGAATCTTCTGTTAATCGTGAGAACTCCTTCCTCAAATCATTTTTGTTTAATTGAAGATGATTAAAAGCCATAAGTGGATTAGTAAACTTGTCATGCCTTTCTTGGAAGTACTTCTTCTTTCCATATACGTGACTCAGCATCCATACCTCAAGCAATGCAAGACAGCATTTTATTCGACGTTCCTTCTTTAGGTGGCATTGAGATAATGACATGTAGGTTTCTGCTAAAATTGCAGGTACCAGGTTAATTTGGTAGTGTTCGACTAATTGAAAGACACTGATAGCTCCCAAGTCGATTATTCCTGCTGATGAAGGAAAGAGGATCATGCCAAAAATAGCCAAGGCAAAAACCCTGCAAAAACTCTCCCAATCTTTGTTTTATGCTAATCTTGCTAAGCGAGCTTCCACTGTAGTCCTTTTAATCCCCTTGACCTGTCTGGTGCCTACAATTTGCACTTCTTCCATATGAACCCCTAACAGCTTCGCTATTCCTCTCTGAGAAGGTAGCCGGCCTGGATAATGGTAGATCTTATCACTCCTCTTAATTGGCATCCTAAGGATTTCCCCATATTCTTTAAGGGTTGGGGCAAGTTGAAAATCAGAGAAAGTGAAGCATCTTAAAGAGGCGTCCCAATACTGGCCCAGCTTTATGATAGCCTCATTATGCACAGGCACGTGTAATAAATCAATGATATTTCCATACTTCTTCATGAAACCCAACTTGACTAAACCTTGAATGTAGCGACTTAATCGAATTATGCCTTCAAGTGGTTCTACTCCAGTAGTCAGTCTGATGCCCTTCCCTCTATATACCTTTCCTGTAAGAACTTGATTTAAACTTGGTTTTTGTGCCATTTAACCTTTATGCCAAATTTTCAGTTGTTGGATAATTCGTTTGCCCTTCATTAAAGAAAAGAGAAGGAAGAGTCAGAAAGTATTTCTAAATGCATGCTATGCAAATGATTACATGTGCTTTCTAGCCTTGATATGGGTGATATACATTAAGAAAAAGAACTTCAACTTCTCAAGAGATCCAATACCCCATAGGG
Organism: Inga laurina; assembly: GCA_963855925.1. NCBI lineage: Eukaryota > Viridiplantae > Streptophyta > Magnoliopsida > Fabales > Fabaceae > Inga > Inga laurina. The sequence goes on from OY979708.1 coordinate 61,853,128, forward strand.
AGGATGAAGTGCCCATTAACCTGTGAACGGCCCAAGCTATCACGCGGCTAAGGGTTTTGTTAAATGTTTATTATGTCTAAGGCCTATATCAAATGAAGCTAAATGCCAATGGATGATGCAAAGATACCTCATGAGACATGAAAGAGTGACGACTTATACTTCAAGTTTTGATATGGGTGATGGACATTAAGAAAAAGAACTTCACCTCCTCAAGAGATCTATTACCTCATAGGGAGAATGAAGTGCCCATTAACTTGCGAATAGCCCAAACCATCATGCGGCTAAGGGTTTTTTAAAATGATGATTATGTCCAAGGCCTATATCAAATGAAGTTAGAATGCTAATGGATGATATAATGATACCTTATGAGTCTTAAAGGGTTATCTCTCATCGAGATGTTTTCTAACATTATTGATGTGATGAGATCATGGTCCTTTAGGGTCATAGACCCTTAGACTAAGGTTAGCTATCTAATGCATACACCGTCCTTGTGATGTATCTTTATGTGGAATGATGCTAGATACATACTCAGGTGAAGCAACAGTTAGTCACTTGATCCTAGGGGTTCCATTGATTATGCGTGGATGACAATAAAGATTATCAACAATAAATAAATATATGCCCTCCAGTGTCCTATTTTAGGAATGACCCTAGGTTAGTAGTATCTATCCTAAGAAAGGCAGGTACTAATTAATTGGGTAGGTCTATAATTTCTACTAATATGTGCAATGATTTCAAGGTGGTTATAATTCTCATAGATAAAGGCCTCCTAACTGCCCTCATCGTAAAGATGAAGACCCCATTTAACAAAATTGACCTTCAAGGGGTTCTAAAAACCCCACGGGATCAACCTTGCCAAATGAGTAACAGCTAGGATGAAGTCTTCACAGTAACCTCAGGGGGTTCTGAAAACCCCACAGGGAAACCGCTAGAAACTTCCACTCACATAAGGAACTCACAGACTCGGGTATAGGGCCCAAAATGTGTGTGAGGAGAATAGTGTATGTGTTCAATGTGTGTAGAGAGCATACCAACTTATGGGCCTAGGTTCTACCCAACCCTCATCTGCTAACCAGATCATAAGATAGATAGAAAAAAGGAAAAAAAGCAAACAAATAGATGAATAAGGAATTTAATAAATAAAAACAACCATTCACAAAAAAAAATAAGAAAAGGGTAATTAAAATAAAATTAAGGCCAAATTATTTTTAAACACTTAACTTAAATGGGCTTGACTCTCAAACTTTCCCCAGTGGAGTCGCTAAGCTGTAGCGCCCGGAATTTAGAAAAACATGGAGCCACCAAGCTGTAGCGCATGGAATTTAGAAAAACATGGAGCCGCCACCAAAATTTTCAAGATAGCATAATTTTGGAAACCTTTTTTAAAAATGGAAACTGGTCTACAAAAATCATTTAAGGTTCGGGAGTCGATTGCGTGTGGGGAAGGTGTTAGGCACCCCACAACACCCATTCATAAGAATGGTTACCCTAAGTTAATTATTTAAAAATATTATGGCCTTTAACTTTATTATATTTACCCAAATAAAAAAAAGAATATTTACAAAACTAAATGAAATGAAAACTAAAGAAGAAAAAAAAACACTTATTTACAATAAGGAAAAATATATTTATTAAAAAAAAGAACATTTATTTACAAAAATAAAATAAGAAAAAATATATTTATTTACAAAATTGGACTTGACCTAGGATGAAAACCTAGGGCCTACGTACCCTTTAGAAGGATCAAAGCCCACGTAGTTCAGGGGTAGAAAGGCGTGTCACTTGGTTGGTGTTTTTTAGAAAATGTTTATTTAATTTATTTGAGAAAAATATCTTTTTTTTGTTTGGTTTGTGTTTTTTACTTTTTTTTCAAAAGGCATGTTTTTTATTATCTCATATGAAACCAAATTCATTTACTTGAAGAAAAGAATCAGTTTTTTTTTATGTTGAAACATTTTTATATGCAAAGAAAAAGAAAAGAAGTGCATTCTCATCATATCATTTATAGTAGAAAATTCAAGATGACAAGAAGATCAAGAAAGATGTGAGGAGAGCATGTACCTTCGATGCTTTGAGTCTTGCTACAAAAGAGACAAAGTGAGGAAGCCAAGAAAAATTGTATCATCAAAGTATAAGAATCCTCTTTTTTATGGAAATATGGGAACAAAATTTAAAGTGGAAGCACATACAACTCTTAATGCATAGTATTAGTCAATTGCCCAAACAACTGAGAGAAAGAAATAATGGGAATATGTATGATATAACATAGCATTAAGACCCATGCTTCAAATCATGCGCTGAACCATCATAAATGCCATCAAGAAGCCAAGTAATCACATGAAGAAAAAAAACGTACTCCTTCCTTGACACAAAAAAAATTAATACAAGCAAAAGTTTGATTGCAAGAAAGAGAATGTGAGATGGTATGTGGATGCAAGAATCTTATATGTCTGTGCCTCTTGTCATCTTGTCAATTTCATTGGCATAGGAAAATATATAGGCACCTGATAGAAGAGGGAAGAAAAGAATACAAACAAATTCTCAATCAGCTCCACCCTCTCTTACACCCACGAGAGAAAAACCCCATATTTTAGAAGAATTATGTAAAAGAATAATAGCTCTTTACCTTGCCTCCTTTCTCTCAGGAATTCTTGTCTGTTTTGCTTCAACCCTTGCACTCATATTTATAGTCTCAAGGTAGGGTTTTCTTCATAAATCTCCTTCTTTTTTTGAATTTTTCTTTTGAATTTTTTTGTATTTTATGTTAAGAACTACCTAACTTGACCTAATTATCATTAGTGGAGATTTTTTCATTTTTTAATTTTTTTTCATTATTCTCCCCACAAGTAACTTCCTAATTTAAACTTATCAACATAAATGAGATTTTTTTATTTTTCATTTTTTTTATTTTTTGTATTTTCTATTGATAAAACTTCCTAACTTGACCTAATTACCATTAGTGGAGATTTTTTTTTTTAATTTTTTTCATTATTCTCCCCACAAGTAACTTCCTAATTTAAACCTATCAACATAAATGAGATTTTTTTATTTTTTATTTTTCATTTTTTTATTTATTATTTTCTCTTAATGAATGACAATGCCAATCATATCAATGAGGGGATTTATTTTAATTTTCGTTTTTTTTATTTTTTCCCTTTCAATGATGATTGTCTATTTAGACACCAATCATCATCAATAGGAGAATTTCCTTCTTTTTTCTTATTTTCGTTTTTTTTATTTTTTCTTTCAATGATGATTGCCAATTTGGACACCAATTATTATCAATTATTTTTGTATTTTTTATTGGGGCCTGGACAAAATAGGGTGTTCACACTCCCCCACACTTATCTTCCTCATCAACAACTAAGCTTGAAGAACCATAAAAATTAGGAAGAAAACAAGTGAGGAAAGAGACAACCTTTATTAGAATCTTTTAAGGCATTTGAAAGAGAAGTTCTCTTCCAATATGAGGAACATGTTGGTCTTTATAGTGCATACTTCTCTTTGCTTGATTTTCTTGGGTGGAGGTGGTTCAGGATCAATTAGAAGAGGTCGGAGAATGTAGGGTGGAGGTTGGTACTGCAAAGGACCCTTCCAAATATATGCCTGCAAAGAAGACAAGCCATAAGCAGTACCAAATCCAAAAATATAAACATGGAGAGACTTAGAGTATTGTGTAGACATGTTAAGAACAAAACTCTCCAAGTAAGAATCACACCTAAGAAAATCAATTTGGTTCCCTTTAGTAGGAACCAAACTAGTAGTCACAGTTTCAAAATTCTCTTGAGCTTATAATGGGGAAAATGCGGAATCCAACTTAATGTTGGAGTGCATTACATCACTTTTACAATCACAAGAGTTAGGAGGTAAAAGAGTGGAAGAAGAAAGAGAATTAATCAAGCTCTTACCACCAAAAATTTCAAAACAAGTATTCGCATTTTCTATGTCAGGTGGCAAATCGCAAGAAAGAACTAAATGAAAAAAATTCATTTTCATTTACAATTTTATCATTCAAAATTATTGAATATTTCCTTATTGAACTACCTAAATCATGCAATTCATAAGGATCCAAAGGTGCACAATTTTGAAGGATTGTAGCAAGTGTAGCATACACTTTGATGTTATCAATTGAACTAGATGAAGAATCACTGTCATGTGAAGAAGAAAGCCAATTATCAATGTCTGCGCAAACAACACATGACATTTCACCCTCACATGAACAAACTAAAGTAGAATGTAGGGAAGAAGGAAAAATAAGTTCTTCATCTTGTTCAATAGCATTAAAAAAATTCCAAATCATGCTTGCCAACACTTGAAACAGAAGAAGAAACATGTAAGCAATCATCATTTTGACAATTATTTGAGCTATCATCAAGTTCACACTTTACCACAATTTGATCATCCAAGCATAATTCATCATTCTCCACAATGTCATGCTTAATATGTTCATCACTCCTATAACTAGGGAAAAGAACATGTTCATCACACATAGAAGCATGGATTGTGCAAGTAACATCATCAACTTCACAACTACTATTAGAAATATCATAATGAGCATCTTCAACATCAAGCATATGAGAGGATTTGACTACAATTTCTTCATCCACCTCATCATCACTCACAACATCAAGAATAGTAGTAAGAGGAGGGTTAACCTTGTAAAATCCTTTCCTTGTACACAATAATTAACTATAGACTTGATAAAACCATTTTTTTAATATATTATTATAATCATTTACAACCTCTACCATGGTAATAAAAAGATTATAACTCATCTTTCAAAAGATTACCATGGTAGAAAAGAGTTCAACTAACTATTTGAAAACTCTTTAACTAAATAATAACTCATCATATATTAAAATATCCATATCAGACCAAATTATGGTTCCAGCAATTCAAAACACATCATAAGGCCCGCAAGCCATCCAACCTCATCAAGAGTAATTAAAAATATATAGTTAAAATATCAAATCTCCAAAATAAATCAAAGTATGCAAAATGAGCCCTAACGTGGCAATATACAATAATCCAACATATATTATAAAGATAGAAGCACTACTTTTAGTAGAAGTAGTTTAAGCTTCCAGAGTCTTCCCTGATGGACCCGCACGGCAACTATCACCTGGAAAAATGTTAAATCAACGGGGCGAGACAAAAGCCTCAGCAACCAACAATCCATTTCATTGGGCATAAGAGTAAGTGCCCATGAGGCGCCAAGTGGGATAGTTATTAAAATCATATCATTATTAAAATGTCACATGTCCACATGTATATATACACACATTAATTTACCATATCATAATCTCGTTCTCATATTTATCACAAGTATATAAGAATCAATAGACAATAATTTATTCTTTGTCCTCCCTTATTTCCTCTGACTGAACCCATGGGCTAGCACTGACCCATATAACTGGTAGTTTAACTTAAAAAGCTCACTAATAAAGTGATATGGACCAGCCAAAATCCACAGAGCACGAGACCGGACCATGGGTTTCCCCTCTAATTATATTAGTGGGGTGTCAAGGCCCTACTGAACACAATTGGGCCAAAGGACTAACCAGTGTACACCTGGAAGTCCACCACCTTATTACCTCTTTTTGTACAAAAGTTCACCCCCTTATTTCCTCTTTAAGTAACAACCCGTCAAATCAACATCCACTATCCCCTCTCATATCAATATGTGTGATTATAACAAATCATTATCAATTCTCAATTATCAAAAGGATATTTTCAATCTCATAAATACATATCAATTCATATAATAAAATATCACTACTCATTTTCTCAGCGAAAATGAGTCCCACAAGACTATTTTATTAACAACATATTTTCAAAGTCCACATCATATATCAATAGCCAAATTTATAATCCCATGTAATTAAAAATCACTCACAAACATCATACAAATATGCACAACAAGAGGAAAGTGGTTACCTCTCGCCAAAGCAAAATTATAACCACAAGCTCCTAATCCAATAGCTCAAATACACGCCAAAAATCAATCTACAACAATTAATTTATTATACATTAATAACTCCTTGAGTTATTGGAAAAATTAATTTATTTAACTAAATTCTAAAATTTCTAAATTTTGAATTAATTACTCCTAAAATTCTAATTACAAAATTTAAATATTTTTCTTAATTCAAATAACCTATTCAAGTAATTGATTATTGTTAATTTCATTCCAATACATGAAAATCCCCAAATTTTAAGTTTAAGATCTAAAATACTAAATTATAAATCTTCATCTAAAAAAAAATCTAAACCGATCAAAATTCACTATTAATCATCATTTACATTTCTATAGTCTTGCTCTTTTAAAAGTTGAATTTTTGAATAAATATATTACAAAATATTTATTTGAATTATATGGAAAATTGGAGATAAAGGACCAAAAAGTAAAGATGCATAAGGATTAAAGAAGAAAATGAAATTCTGCATATGGGTAATGGTAATTGAGACAGAAATTTGGGGCATTTTTCTGTAATATTATCCCCTACTTTCAGTGAAATCATATCAGCAGAAATTACAGAACATTACCCAAAATTGCCAAAACTCCAGTTTGATCCAAAAATCCGAAAACTACCGTCCTTCACTGAGGAATATATCAGCAGAATTTACGAAAAATGACCCTGAAGTTTTAAAATGACAGTTTAGTCTAAAAATCCGAAAATCACCGATTTTCTGGCTGCTGAATCGCTTATATAAAATAAGGGAAAAATCTAAATATGATCTTGGAGGGATTTTTCGGCATCTTGTATGGGATTTGATGAAGATTACATATCACAATTTAAAATAAAGGCATTGAGAGTCTTTTTGCTCATTTTATCCATCATTTGCCCAAAATTCTAATTCTAGATTATTTTCTAATCAGTAAGAAATCACTATCATGAGAAAGATAAAATTATTTAGAACATTTTTCATAAAAAGAGTTTTGTGATCAAAAGAGAACTTGAGTACCTTATTGATCTCCGAAGAACTAAAATTACTCCTACCAGAACCTCACTCTCCACCTTCCGGAAGACTTCACGCCAGGCGTGAAGTGGTGATTGAGGGGGTATTTATAATACCCCTCCTCATTCATATGGCGCCAAACCTGGCGCCATTTTTAATTAATTAATTAATTAATTTTTAGAAACATAATCATTACCTTTTCTTTTTCTTTTCTTTTTTTTTAAAGGACAATGATTATGTCCTTTTCCACCGAAAGCTTTCGGTGGTCTCTCCCCCTTTCCTTCTTTTTTTTTTAAAAAAAAAATATATATATATATATATATATATTATTATATATATATATATATATTTTAATTAATTAATTCTAATTTATAATTATATTATGAAAATAAAAAAATGAGGATGTTACAAATCTCGTCAAGAAGAGGAGGAATATTACCATTGTTTGAAAGTAGCTCCTCTAATAGTTGAAAATGCACTTGCTTCGTCCTGACATCGTTTGTGGGAGTAGGCACTGGAGGTATGAAATCTTCCACTTCTGAAGTGACATTTGGCTCTTGAGCTTGGACTCCTTGTGCCTCTTCTTGTAGGTCATGGGGCCAAGGAGTTCCATCTTCACCTCTTGTCTTTACCTATAGCATATGAGCAAAGTATGCTTTGAAAAACTCATCAATGCCTTTTAATTGCTCTTATATCTCCCTAGAGCTTCCAATTGTGTCTTGATGCAAGAGTAACTGAAGGTATGGCTCTTAGAGTGCTTCACACTTCTTTGTCAATGCACTTGTTAGAGAATTCATATTGTAGGATGAGAAGAGGGCATCCAATCCACTAGGTTGAGGGGTAGGAGATTGTGGTGGAGGTTCATAGAATGATGGAGAAGGTTCATAGAATGATGGAGAAGGTGGTTCATAGGGAGTTCTACATTGGATGGAAGTAGGGGGAAATGGGGGAAGATGAAATGGATGTGATGGTTCTTGATAGAGTGGAGTGGGTGATTCTTGATGGAATGGGTAGGGTGAAGAAGTATGGTTGAAGTAGGTTTGAGGTTGTTGAAAGGTAGAGGCTCCTCTTCAGGTTATGTCTGCATGGAGGGAATCCAATTCATATTAAAGCAAATCAAGCTTTTGAGAGTATGTGAAATCAGAATATTTTTCATGTCTCCAAGTGCCATAAGATTCATCCATGAATTGAGAGCTTGAGGTTCTATCACTCCTTAAACAAGAATGCATAGGAGGATTAGTGTAAACCTGAAACTTATGATCCTCATTAAACCAAGCTATTCAAATTGCAATCAATTAAATTCTAATGAATCCTAAATCCTAAAAATGAAAATGCAAAAACGAAAGAAAATCAAGATATTTGTTGGTATTTTTTTCAAAATTTTCTATGGAAAGATGCAATATGCTATGAAAAAAACATGCAAAACTACCTAAACTAACTAAAATGCAATCTAAAGGCTCAAGGTACCAATCAATCAAAGATTGACACTCAACTACTAGAGAACCAATTACTTGGCTCCCCGACAACGGCGCCACTTGAAGAAATAAGGCATTGTCGGCTTTGTGCCTTGGTAACCTTCTTCAAAATTAAACTACGGATTGCAATATAGGGTGCAATCCCGGATTGTCTCTCGAAGAGCCTTTTATTAATTACCTAGGAATTAAGTGCAATGATTGACATGAAATGATTAAAAATGAAAAAATTTGGTCTTTTTAACTATCAACTACTTTTTACAATTAAGAATTAAATTGTTTTAAACTAATTCTTTTTGGGATTTTTCTTGAAAATATGAAATGGAATGATAATGGATTTAATGAAACGAAAGAAAACAATGGAATAAGCAATCCCTCATAACAATGGCGCAAGCAATCTTCACTTCAAATGTTTATGGGAGAATTAATCATGCTAGTTCCAAAATAACTCTAAGAGCCACCCCTTAGACAATGCCTAACTTAGATTGATTAACACCAAGCCACCTTGCATATTAATCTCTCTAAATTAGGTTGATTAATCACTCTAGCAATTAAATGAACTTAAAAATCATAATTAGCTTTTAATCCAATAACCGAGCCACCTCGCATTACCACTTAATTTTCTCATTAATTTTAATTTAATAATGGCCACCCATATGAAAAATCAAGATTAATGATGTTAAAGCCCAATGCTAAATATAATTAATAAATTCATATTCAATTAATCAATGTAAACACAAGACACCATTGATCCACTAACCAAGCCACCTTGCGTTTAGCACAAAATGTTCACAAAATCATCAATTCAATGACTAATCAGCATAAAGAAATGATAATTAAGCATAATGCCAAGTGTCTAATAAAGGTTTAAGTCATAACAAATCTCTGAATACATCAAAATAAATTAATTCAACATTATAAAATTCATCCTAAGACCTAGAAATCACAAATATAATGTAGAAATAGAAAATAAAAATAGCAAAATCTCCCCTATTAAAGCTCCAAGCTCATGCCATAACCACTTGCTACAAGGATTGAGAAGCTTAGCCACAAACACCCATGGAACCAGCCTCAAAAAGCAACACAATCACTGTCTGAACTAAATGCTCAGCCATATAAAACTACCAATTAAACTTGATAGATTAATAATGGATTCAAATAAATCAGTAATTCCAATTGGAACCACAAACAGAGCAAAGGATCACAGCTGTGTTGATATGGGAAAAAGAGCAGCTACGGTCTGGGCAATGAAGGCTTGGAAGGATGAGACTCGCCGGAAGTAATGGAAGATGAGACGTGGACGGGGGTTGCGGAAATGTAGTAGCTCCGCCGGTGATAGTGAACGGAGATGCTGACAGTGGGAAGGCGGTAGTGAAGGTAAGGTATATGGTGAAGAAATGGCAGCTCCCCTAGTCTCTTCTCACTCCTCTCTCACATCTCCGACAGCTTGTTTTCCTTTTTCGACCCTCAGCTCGTGCTCTCAGCTTCTCTGGTTTTCTCTGCTTCTGGCTCTCAGGTTCTCGGCTTTGCCTGAAAGACGAGCCCTGTTCACAGTGCTGCAGAAGAGTAATAGCTCCGACGCCGGCGACAGTGGTGTTGAAAGCGACAGTCACCGGCGACGGAGAAGGTGATGATTGGTGATGAAGACGATGAGGAAAATCGTGGAAGCTTGGTCTCTCCGTTCTGTCTTCGCGGCGCTGTGTCTCTGGTCAAAGTTATGTCAAGAGCTCCCCTGATTCAGACCTAAGCTTTTGCTTCAAAAACGCTGTGTTTAACTCGTGGGCTAAACTGGAATTTCTCAAATTCATGGGACAAATCTGGCATTTTCGACTGCAAGTCCCAAACTGGAATTTTCAGTTTTAATCCCATTTTCCAAGTTCCTACAAGTAAAAATAATTTACCCAACATCAAATCTTCTCAAAAATAAATTGTTAAGAGTAATTACAAATTTTTATGACAATTTTGCCCTTTTTAATCCTAATTTAATATATTTACTCTTAATTTCAATTAAGTTCAGAAATTATGATAAAATCCCTAAATAAAATATGAAAATATATAATAAAATTGGGATTTGTCACATAGACTCTCCCAACATATTGCTTAACATTAGCTTTAACTTATTCAGTTCATCAAATTCTGTTTCCCAGGGATGAAGCATGGTGCTGCTCTTCAACTTGTTCGTTCAATATGGCTAGAAATTCTTGATCTTGTTAACTCCGAGCAAGAAATAAGAAGAATCATAAATGAACCATCAAGACTATTATTTGATGCTACAAAAGTTGGAAACTTTGACTTCTTAGCTAACATTATGGGATCTTACCCTGATTTAGTATGGGATTTGGACAACCAAAAGCAGAGCATAATTCACATTGCTGTTTCACATCGTCATCCTAAAATCTTCATTCTCATCCGTGACATATGTGCAAATAAGGATATCTTATTGTCATATGTAGACAAAGATGATGAAAACAATATATTACATTTGGCTGCAAAGTTAGCACCAGCCGATCGACTTGAATTGGTCTCTGGGAGCAGCTTTCCAAAGGAAGCTCGAACTGTTATGGTTTGAGGTACTTGTTCCTTATCATCTATATATGAAACTGCTACTATGATCACATAGTTAGAATATACTCTGTTTGATTTTTTTTACAGGAGCCTAAAATTTAAATTATCTTAACTCTTTTTACAAGATTATACTTGTGATTATCTAAGCATTTAATGTGTTTTCACCATTTTTTCCCTTAACTAATTATATTCTCTTTCCTTATCTTTTTCCCATACTGTATTCTCTTTCATATTTTTTTATTACTATTTTGTTTCTCTCTCTACTTACCGCCTTATAAATATGAGCATATTTGTGAAAAATTCATTTTTGACATAATTAATACTCCCTCCAGTCCTTAATATAAAAGATATTTACCTGATTTAATTAGATTAAGGAAATTAATTAAATTAGTTAATATGATACGTATTTCCTAGAACATCCTAATCATTTAGCTTCCTTAATTCCCCCATTCCCCTCTTCTCCTTAATTATGTTTGAAGGAGCATCAATATCAATAAGGGTAAATTAAGAAATTAAAACGTTGATAAAAATGAAAATTATATCCTATATTTAAGACAAAGATTAATTCTTTAAATATATTTTATATTAAAGACCAGAAGAATACTTTTAACTAATTTTAATGAATTTCTTAAACAGCATAATTCAGTTATCGAACAAGCAAGATGATAGCATTCAGTAGTGCCTTCTTCATAACATATGACCATGGCATAAAATGGGTTCCTAGCTTCATTTCTTTGATTTCATTTTTTCCAATAGTCATATTTCTGTTTCTGCAATTTCAACTTTTTTATGATATCATTTACTCAACATATCATTTGGCAATGTATAAGTAATTCACGTAGTATCAATCACTATGGAAGCCATTGGCTTATAAATAATAGCAGAATTTGATACAGATGCTTTACTTTAGACTCTTTTTTCATTCGATTTTTGAAATATTTATTTTATCAATAACTATAATTTATTATGTTAGCATAGCACACAATCCTATGATATGGGGATAAACCAAATTAACGTTGTTCGTTGTTAGGCTTTCCTCGCTAGTGTTGATAAGAAAGAGAAGAAGAAAAATTATGATTAAGGATCAAATTTAAAGTTTCAGGAATTCACCATGGTAACTTCCTAAATTGATTATTACACGGTTTAACTGTTGAATATCAAAATATTGAATTTGGATGAGTGACAAAAATAATAAGAAAAATATTATTATAGTTTTTTTTATGGCAACTTGCAGTGCTTCTTTTCCTGATAAATTGTTGTAATGATGAGACATTGAGACAGACAATCACATGACAAATAGAAATTCCATTTTGCTTCTTTGATAGAATACAGTCCAGCCATTTTTTACAATGCTTTGGAACGTTGGAGGTGAAACTACAGGTTGATGGTGACTGTTATATTACACGAAAAGGCAAGAGTAAGAAAGCCAAAGAGCCAAGAAAATCTTGAATGACAGATAATATTAATAAGCGTGATAAATAATGCCCTTTAATATATGAACATGTCCATCATTGCACAACTGAGTTAAAGTAGATTTAATCCAAGAATGGGAAGAATATGCTCTAAAGATTCTTCAACATATATCGCAACCAAAACTACATGGGTGACTTATAGACAGGTATAATATCCATTGATCTTCTTGAATGAAAATGAGAAATCCAGTGCCAAATTACCCTTAAAAGAAGCCTGAACAGCTGCGGAAACTCCAAATAATAATGATAATAAAACTAATATGCTATATACAATTATAATAATGAAAAATGAAATGTCAAATACAGGTTTAAAATACATGGAGAGTTTGTTGAAAATAATTAGAGGTGATCCAATTGGAAAAGTTTAATTATTTATAGTTTTGATTAAATGGACCTCTTAATGATGAATTTAATTTAATTTTAATTCTAGCCCAGAACTATATGATATGCTATATTGGGATCTCTTTTAGATAGTTCTTGTCATATTTTCAAGGTATTAAAACCCATACCGGGTATTGAACCGGTCGGGGTACTGAGTTAAGGGTCAGTGGGTCAAACCGGGGCCAAATCGGAGCTAAACCGGGACCAAACCGATGAGTAATTGAAGATTTTAGACTTATAGTATGAAATTCTAAAAGAAAAAATTTTTAAAAATTTTTTTTAAAAAAATTGGAACCCGGACCGGTCTATTGACCGGTTCGACGGGTTTTGGGCTGGACCGGCAAGTCCGGTCCGAGTCCAAGAAACCTGCATATTTTTCACTGCTGCAAATGACAGTGATATAATGTTTGAAAAGTACTCGATAAAATACGGAGAGTGGGTGTGTGTCTGTGTGGGCATTGGCCTTATCAACCACAACACAACTAATAATTGTACAATGCTTTATTTGTCACCTTTTCATGTCATAAGGTTAGGCATCATTGTCACCAGCGTAGAACAATTTATAATGGGAAAATTTCAGTTAACTCCACTGTAGTAATTTTATTTTAGTCAATCCTTAAAAAAATTAAAATTTCACTAAGCTCCATGGAACAAAATGAAATTAATTTTTGTGGATGAAAAGATGGACATGATTCCTTTACTTATTTTTTATTAAAAAGGCTCAATTGTACCCCATTGGCAGCCACTCAATTGGAGTGGGCTCTAGCGACTAACCATCGAAGCTTTGGTGCTAGCCGACTGGCTGGAGTTCCAGCTGTCGGGAATTAATTTATATTGTTCATATGTTTATTTCACTTGTTGATAAGAAGTTTGACCCTTACAAATGAGATTTGGTCAAACAAATTGGTTAACAAAAAAAAAAAATGATCATGAACAAGTTTCATTTCCAAGTGTCCAACTTTTGTTGAGCAAGTGGAATACACATATAAATTATTTAACAAAACCTTATTCGCCTCGGGGTCAAGTTACAAATTTTATCAAGAATTAAAATGCAATGCAGTGCAAACAACTCAGGATTATTCTCTTGTCAAAGAGCCTTTTATTTTGAATTTCTTAAGTTGAACTAAGTGCTAAAAACATGGTTAGAAAGGGACTTTTGAAATTGGTTTTCTCTAAATTAAAATTCAGGAAAATAAAGTAATTTCTACTCTTTTTGGTATTTTTGGAAAATAATGAAGAAATTTTTAAATTAAGAGTGAAAATATAAATGATGGGTGCTCTTGGTAATGAAGAAAGTTGATATCCTTGCTTGAAAAGGTTATGGGAGTTTAAACTTCATCAAGTTTTAAGAAAAATCTCAAGATAACACTTGAGTCCAATATTCCCAATCAATAGTAGCTCATACAAACATAACTAACTACTATCTCTTAAAATATTGTTTAAAACCACTTAATGTGTAATTGAAATTAAAATAATACAACATGAATCTTCTTGAATTTGAGTGCTAAATAGCCCCTCAAGGGCACAAATTAACTACATTAATTAGATAGTAATACGCTAATTAACATAATCTCATTACAACCACAAAGAAATTCAAACATATATAATTTTCACACTACAAAATCCAATCTCAATTACAAATATCAAACCAACAGAGACAATTAACATCAATCTAAATTTCAGAATCATATATGATAATTCCTAAAACTAGGAAATCCAAATATATAACTCTAGACCAATAGAATGATAGAAAAACTCTCATATGTAGTCCACTAAGCTCAAGCAACCATCCTCACCACTAAGAAGCAAGAGAATTAGCTATACATGGCCATTAAACCATCCAACACAATTTGCAAAATTGATCCAACCATGGAAACAAGCTCGTTAAAAAAATACAAAAGAACTCGTTAGAATCTAGAAAAAAACTTGCCAGAATATGAAGAAGTCTCCAAAAACCGCAACAACCAACCGAAATCTGGAAACTTTGAGCTCTGGTTTGATTTCTCCAACTCCATGGCGCTAAACACTGTCTCCTCCAATTCTTTCCCAATCGAGCCTTTGGTTCCAGTTCTGTGAAGATCTCAGCTCTAACTCTCTCTCTCTCTCTCTCTCTCTCTCTCTCTCTCTCTCTCTCTCTCTCTCTCTCTCTCGGCTCTTTAGTTTTGGCCGCCAAAAAGAAGAAGAAGGTGGTGGTCTGAACGGAAAAAGGGATGGTGCAGAAAGGAAGGTGAAGGTCTGATGATTCTCAACTCCCACTTAAGCTCTCTTTGGTCTGAATACTCTCCTTGGTCTCATGGTTCTATCGGAGCTCCAACCTTTGGTGCTTCTCCAGCACTAAGAGATGCCGACAATGGTGGCTCAATCAATGGAGGAAGTGGTAGTATGGAGAAGATGGTGGTGGAGGTGATTCCCAGAGGAAGTCGAAGTCTCTCATGCTTCTTATGGTGTGGCCTGCTCCCTCTTTACTGTCACGGCACACTCTTCGATAGTGGAGAGAACGTTGGTGCTGCTTGATGAAAGGAGGAGGAATGGTGGTCAGTGGTGGTGATGGTAGTGCTATCGTTGGTGAATGAAGGTGAGAGAGAAAGGTAAGGATCGAGGGTTTCCAACATTCAAAGTCTCGCCGCCTCTCCTCACTCGGGTCTATGTTTGCCCCTAAGAAGAAGCAAAGTGAAGGTCAAACTTGACCTAGCCCTGGTTAAAATGAAAGTTTTGACTAGTGACTAAAGTGAGAAGATTCAAAAATTTTTGGGAGGACTGAATTGTAAACTTTTGAAATGCATATGGGGTAGAACTGTAGTTTACAAAACTTCTGGGTCTTTTCTGAAATTTTCTCTAGCCTTTTTCCTTTATAGATGTGTAATTTCTAGGGATTATGGGCCCTTTTCTGTAATTTCTCCATTCCTAAAAAATATTAATTCTGACCCAATTGACATTTTTCAAAATCTCCAATTTTCTTTTTAAACACCTGCAATGTAAGATTGAGCACAAGATAACATCTAAAGTCTAAGAAATCATTTACATATATAATTAACAAATTATAATCATTTTGCCTTTAATTACACTTAATACAAATACCCCTAACTAAAATGAATGCTTAATCATACAATAATGACCTAATAGTACATTTAATTCCCCTATTTAATAAAGACAAAAGCCTATAAAAACATGATTCAATCAATAAACAAATTGGTTAACAAGAAAACATATATGGGACTTGTTTATATATTTATTCCACTTGTTTATGAAGAGTTGGTCACTTGCAAATGAGACTTGTTCATGATGTTATAATTTCTTGTTTACCAATTAATTTGTGTTATTTATTTGTTTATTTCACTTGTTCATGAGGAGTTGAGTACTTGTAAATAAGACTTATTCATGATCCTATGCTTTCTTGTTAACTAATTAATTTGGATTGTTTATATGTCTACTTCACTTGTTCATGAAGAATTGGACACTAGCAAATTAAATGGGATTTGTTCATGAACAAATCACATTTACAAGCGTCAAACTCTTCCTGAACAAGTGAACTAAACATATTAACAACACAAACTGAACAGTTCCCATTTGCAAGTGTTTAACTCTTCATAAACAAAGTGAATTGCACATATGAATAACATAAATTAATTTTCAGTGCCCAGAGCTCTGCGTGCCTGCTTGGCTAGTGCCGAAGCTTTGATGGCCGACCCGGCTTGGCAGCCACTGGTAACAGGACCAATAACAATGATTTAACCTTTTTTTTAAAAAAAATAAAAAATAAAAAGTAAAGGCATTATTATCTTTTTACTTCCAAAACTTAATTCAATTTTGGTTTATGAGGATGCAGTGAAATTTCTAAACTCCTTTGGGGTTGATTGAAATTTTCCATTTATAATTGATAGCTTGGAGCATGTAGGAAAGAAGGAAGAAATTACTCCTATGGTGTTTAATGCAAGATCTATTTATATCATTTATAGAGATTAATGACACTAAATAAGTTAATTATAATATATGTGACATAATCTCTCTAAAATATTTCTGTGTAATATTGATTATGTATTAATTATTAAGTTAGATAAATTAGTTTGAAAAAGATAATAAATATAAGAGATAAAATTAAAAAAAAAATATTACATTTAAAAATAAAATTCATCTTCAAATTAGGTTTTATATCTAAGAATGGAAGAGTAATAAACGGTTTCATATATTATGCTCTAACTTTTGACAGTACGAAAGAGAGTTGCGTGTGGATGCATGATGGTCCTTGATTCATGAATCTATCGCCAGTTTTTTTTTTTTTGCCAGTAAAATCTATCGCCAGTTTACTTTAACTCGTGGAATTGCTGTTTCGTTCCGTACAATAATTCATAGGTGTTTATGCGTGGTCCAGGGAATATTGAAAAATATCATCTTGTCCTGGGATGATATAGACCATATATTTCGCTGTGTGACCCACATTGGACCCCAGCACTTGCCGTTTTGGTCATCATTGATGTATATTTTGCACGTGCCCCTTTAATAAATAGCACTTTCTCCTGCCGTTAAAATAAGAATTAATTTATTTGTAAGTTGGTGATTACTTTTATACCTATAAAACACGGTGTTTTCCACGTTTTAAATAAAAATTTATGTGTATTTTTATATATTTGATTAAAATATATCTAACATGCTAAAACATTTTTTTTTAGATTCATCAAATACCCTTAAAGCATTTTGTGGTAGAATCAAAGCATTGAAATACTTTAGGACTTTGAATGTACTAAAAAAAATGTTTTAAAGTGTTAGACTTACATAAAAAAAATATTTTAAAATATTAGATATACCATAAAATATTTTAAAATATTATATATATATATATATGAAAAAAATACTTTAATATATGGATATACCCAAACCTTTACCCCTTTACACTTTTTAGTCTTTTTGACTTGAAGGTAGTTTGGTACGTCCTTTCATACTAATAGCGTCGGTTTCACCACAAAAACTAATTATTGTTAGTTAATTCTAGCTGTTCTGTCGTTTTTGTTATGATTTTGTAATTTTAAGGGCACTTTTGCGCTTTCAAAAAGCACATAGTATTAGATGTTTTTAAATAAAAATTTATAGTCGTTTTTACGTCAATAACCATTTATTTATATAACAGGAGGCCACAAGCACTTGTGAGTGAAAACAATAGTAACAGACAATTAAAATAAAATTCCTATTCTAACCCGTCATGCGTTGCATGACTAGGTAAGGGACCACAAGAAAACTTTAAAAACTCACCACCTAATCAAATAAATAGTACTCCTCTGGTCCTAATTATAAGATAAAGTTGATTTTTTTGGAGAAATTAAGGAAGCTAATTATATTACTTTAGAATATTTATATTTATATTTTTTTCTTCAAACTAATTAGTTTGATTAATAAATTAATATATAATCTAAGGATATATAACATATCATATGATTAAGTAACTCATTTAGCTTCCTTAATTTCTCCAAAAAAAGTCAACTTTGTCTTATAATTAAGACCGGAGGTAGTATGAAAGAACGAAGACAAAATGGATAATATAATTTTTATTATTGAAACAAAATTAAATGATATCGAATAATACTGATAAACTTGCGTATAATGACATGGAAGCGTCACTTTTGAAGTGTGATTCCGTCATGTGTTGACGTCATAACTGAACCCGTGACCTAGGGTGAATCTACAGTTGAGCGTACTCCATTGGTCATTGGACCATCTACGTTTCCCCTTCTACCGGTACCTGCGCGTTGGGAAAACATTGTTACTGTTTATTTACTTCATAATTTCATATTCCGTAAATACTTTCTCGGGGTTTCTTTTTTTACATAAAGTATTTTTCAAAAATAAAAAATTATTCAAATTATAAATGTTTAACCAAAAGAAATAACAAAGATAAGGGATCCACCCTTTTTTACAAGTGTCAAACATTTGAATCCCTCCGTTTATTTAAAAGGTTTATTTTGAAATTTTGTGAACATTAAATATATTTTTATCAGTTTTACTTCTAATTAATTTTCTCATACATTCTCTTTCAACGTTTTTTCCATTATTACTCTTTCTCATTGGCCCACTTAATTAATTATGATAGTTTTATTAAGTTATTTAGGTATTATAATATAATAAAGGCGGGAGTCCTACTTATGTGTGTCTAAGTAATAAAAATAAATATCGTCACCTTCAAATCTCTATGCAATTTAAGTATATGATACATCAATAAAATATAGGATTACCGTACATCCAGTACCTGAAATGTTTTTTTTAATATGCATCCAATACTTTAAAGTATTTTATAGCGTATCTAATATCCTGAAATATTTTTTTTAAATGTGTCTATTAATTTAAAGTACTGTTTTTAAAAAAATAAATGCAGATAAAAAATATTTCAAATTATTGGATGCAGGTCCACCCTAAAAAATATATAGACAGGAAATGTGATTAATTAATTCATATTTCTTTTTTCCCAAAATAGAACTCTAACTTAAGTGAATGTGGCTCAGCCCAATAGAGATGATCTATAAACGGATGGAAAACACTGTTTGTGTCCTTCATACTCTAACATATACACAAACATGCTTGAAAATGAATAATATTTACATGATACAGATTAGAAATATCCAGACAGTTACGTTTGAACATTACATACTCATTTTAAAGAGGTATTTCATCTAAAATTTTTGTATAAATTTTGTTTAATACTCCCTTCGGTCCTAAATATAGGACAAAGTTTGTAGTGCAATTTGCACTACAAACTTTATCCTATATTTAGGACCGGAGGTAGTACTTTGTTATTGTGCGAAATTAATTTTAAAACACAAAAGCTTTTCTCATAAATCATTATCTAACTATTCAGTGTATATATATATATATATCTCCTAGGTTACAACCGACTCTTTAGGTTGTTAAATTAAAGATGAGGCCACTTTGTCTCTATGGATATTTAATTTAATTATTGGAATTGACTTAATACTATACATTGACTAAGTGGACCAATCGCCGTAGGTTCTCACACATCGCTCCATATTCTTTCAAATCACACCTCAAAATATGAAGCAAACAGATTATAAAAGCAAATAACATATAAAGACATTCCATAAGGTAAAATAGCTATCTTAGCTTCTTTCTCTATTCATTTACAGATACTTCATCTTCTTCTACTCCAAATGGTGTCTGTATTGCTCATGTGTTTACAAGCAAATTTCTTTTGATAAAGCTCACATATAAATGTTTTCATTTCATTCTACTTTTTCTTCTTTCTGGGCTACCTCATGAAAGATGTCGCCAAGTCATTTTATTTTATTTTATGCCGAGCCATTTTCAAATATGACTCAGATCTATTAAATCTCATTTTCTTTTCATCCAATTCAGAATTGTAATCTTTATATTACCAATTCCCAGAAACCTGCCCCTCTCGATTCTAGAAGCTGGATCTCGACAAGTGCTAGGAGAGGAAATTTTCCTGTCGCGGTCGAAAGTTCAGGTATGGAGGATTGTCATCAAAATTACACAGGATTTAGTTCATTTTTGTCAAATTATACAGATTTTTAATTCTGACGAAATAAAAATTTCCATACATACTAATACTACTTCTGGCAGTATATATAAAGTAAATATTCTTTATGTTATAACGACCGGAGGTGTAGTGTATATATATAGTAATAAATATTTTTTTTATTGTTTAAACATTATGAATAAGTTTTTTTATTTGATAAAGGTATCCCAAAGCCACTTTTTTCTTTTCAATTAAGGTTCCCCTTTCAAGAATTAAAGGTTAAAGAATTTTCACCTCGGCCAATGAGTGTGTTTTTTGATAATTGAACTTGTATTTTCATCATTACAGAACTGAGATCATTTACCTAATCAACCAACAACTTGTTGCTATGCTCCAAACTGCACTTGAGACTAATTCTTTTTCATCTTTCTCGATAAGTGTGTTTCATGAGATTTAAACTTGCGTTCTTCTTCTTATAAGGATGAAGCAGCTTACCATCTCAATTATCATTGTCAGCTTATTGCTTGCGATTAAGTTTTTAAAATTTCATGTAATAATATCCCTTTTAAATTTAAAAAATGAAAACTTTGGAGCAAAGGTTCTTCTATCACAAAGATGGAATAACGAAATCATTGGTCTGGTAAAGTTATTAACTAGTGGGGCCGAACGCAGAGTTGCTTGACTTGCTTCCTCCAACACCCAATACCCCCTTGGCCAACCGCCTCCCATTTATTGTTGGCAATTAAAAAAAAAAAAAAGTAACTAACTTGGGATAGTGTTATCAATTAATTTAGAAATTCCAGAAAAATGGATAAGTTATATTTTGTAATTAGTGTGATTGTTCTTAAAGTATGTATGTATATATTATTATCAAACTTTTTATCAGCAGGAATAACTGCTTATTTTCTAAAAAATAAATTGATAGAAAATTCACATGCTGATACTGAATATATATCTATATATATATATAATGAAGTGTTAAATAATTAATAATGTGTATGTATAAATTTTGCAGATAAATGGGTGCGTTATTTAGTGTTGATGTAGAGAATCCTCCTGAAACTGGAACACCTGGTAGTGTTGATGTAGAGAATCCTCCTGAAACGCGAAGACCTAGTCAACCCCGATTACGGAGGATTGAATCAGCTACTTTTAAGAGACCTTTCCTTACCTATTTAGAAGAAGATACCGGTAATTAACTACATACTCTCTCCATTCTCTCTAATGTCAAATAAAACATTAATGTGTTCAATTATTTTGGGTTTCCTCACGATTTTCCTATAACTTTAACAAAGAAGAACTAATTTAGCACGTATCATCAAATATTCTTTAATCTTTTGATAAATTTAACATTTATGTATTCTTATACTCGAGATGAAAATGATATAAAAACACACATATCATATCTACACTCATAATTTCTTTTCCATTTATATTTACAGATATATATTTTTGATCATTTTGTTTGGCAATGTATTTTCATTGGAAATTTTGGTGATGAATATTTAATAAGCTAGTGATGGAGGGAGGGGCGACTGGCAAGGGATTTTTGATGCCCCACTCTCTAATGCTCCTTAAAATATTAGAGAGTGGCCATTTATAATCCCAAACTATCAATATTTATATCCATTAAAATTTAGGGAGAATTACATTAAGGTCCCAAGGAAGAGGAGAAATGAAGAAATGGTCCCTATAGATTGCAAAATGAAAAAATGATCCCATGGAGTTGTCAATACAGGCTCCTGAAGTTGTTAACGAGTTGTCAATACAGGCTCATGGAGTTGTTAATGGGACCATTTTTTCATTTTGCAATCTACAGGGATCATTTCTTCATTTTTTTCCTTCCATAGGACCTAAGTATAATTCTCCCTAAAATTTATTTTCGTATGCATATATATATATATATATTTATATAGTTCACTCAAACTGAGTTATATGCATATAAAACCCTTCATATTTAAAGACGTCTCATATAAATAATGAACAAAACTAAAAGCATGAGAATTATATACAAAAATGTAAAAAGTTTAGAGAAGTTTATTGTAAAGTTTCAAAGGTTATGGGGATTATTTACATACGATATAAAGTTCAAGATAATTTTGTATAATTTAACCCGGACTTTTTTATATGGACTCTCCCAATAAACTAATCACATTCCTAAAAATTAGTATGAGAAAATCACAACCAAATCACTTTTGTTTCAGAGGAGGCCAGAAATGTCTACTTGGATTTATGTGTGCGTCTGTTCAAGTATGCATCGGAAGGAAATTGGGAAAAAGCTAAGCCCATCTTGTTACATCATGAAGTGCTTCGGACTGCTGGCATAGCGAAAGGATGGACAATAGTACTTCATGTAGCAGCAGGAGCAGGCCATGTTCACTTTGTTAAGGAGCTTGTGGATTTGATGAATAGGAGTAACTTGGACTTGCAAGACTCTAATGGAAACACTGCCCTCTCCTTTGCTGCTATTGCTGGAAACTTGGAGATTGTTAAGTTATTGTGCGAAGAAAATAGTTCATTACCAAAAATAAGAAGTGGAGCTGGTTTCACTCCTCTTCTTTTTGCTGCATTACAAGGAAAAGCTGATGTGGCAAACTATCTATTCCCTCTCACTACTAATGATGAAAATTTTGATGAAGCGGAATGGAATACGTTATTCCTCACTTGCATCGAATCTGGTATTTATGGTAAGTGTATGTTGCCTTTATATATATATAACATGAACACACTCAATTATGGTAAGTGAAGCATAGGTAGTTGGGCACCAATAACTATTCGTTATGTATGAAAACAACAATAACAAAAAAAAAAAAAGTGAATTAGTGATGGAATTGGATGATATCATTATCAGATAGACTATCACTAACTAGTTTGTGATGAAATTTCATCGCTAATTAATTGTTTTTTTGTAGTATAAAAAGTCGACATTTTTTATAAAGTATTTGAACTTAATTGATATGTAGCTCTATGTTTCTTATTAAACTGTCAACTTATAGAATATGCATTTCTTGACTACTTTTCACTATTTCATAGATTTAGCATTGAAAGTGTTGACAGCTAAGCCAGAAGTAGCATTTGCAAGGGATGAAGATCACGGGATGACAGGTTTGCATATCATGGCTAAGAAGACAGAAGATTTGGGAAGTGATAAACCAGATCATCAAAATCAACACACAAGTACAGGTAAATTAGCATTGTAACTACGTGTTTGTTGAATAGTACTTGCTAACTTACTAATTTGGCATATTCAATTCATCAAATTATGTATCCCAGGTACGAAGAATAGTGTTGCTGCCCTTAAACTTGTTCGTTTGCTGTGGGTAGGAATTCTCGGGGGTGTAGCCTCAAGGTCAAATATCAGAGAAATCATCAATGAGCCATCAAGACTACTATTTGATGCAACAAAAGAAGGAAATTTTGACTTTTTAGCGGAGCTTATGAAGGCTTACCCTGATTTGATTTGGGAGTTGGACGAAAGAAGTCATAGTATAATTCATGCGGCTGTTTTACATCGTCATCCTAAAATCTTCAATCTAATCCATGAATATAGCGGAAGTAAGGATATCATACTGGCATATAAAGACGAAAGAGATGGAAATAATATATTGCATTTGGCTGCAGAGTTAGCACCACCTGATCGACTAGAATTGGTCTCTGGAGCAGCTTTCCAAATGAAGCTCGAACTGTTATGGTTTCAGGTACTTTTAACTAATTTTAACTGATTTTTTAAACCACAAAAATCGGTTATCAAACTCTTATAAGAACGGTTAGAGGAAGTATATATATAAATAAAATTAATATGTGAACAACCTTTTGATATGTCAGGAGGTGAGGAAGACAGTGCTACCATCATATATGAATAAGAAAAACAATGATGGCAAAACACCTCAGGAGTTATTCACTAAGAAGCATGCTGCATTACGAGAAGAGGCCGAGTCATGGATGAAAAAAACAGCAAAGTCATTTATGGTTGTTTCAACTCTTATTGCCACTGGAGTGTTTTCTGCTGCATTTAACCTACCAGGTGGTACCAATGATGATTCAGGAGCTCCCAATTATTTATGGAAACCATGGTTTTTGGTATTTGCAATATCAGATGCTGTTGCAATGATCTCATCTTCAACTTCCATAGTAGCCTTCTTATCAATCCTCATATCACGTTATGCAGAGCGTGACTTTTATCAGTCTCTACCCTCAAAGCTAATGTTTGGATTGATAACACTCTTTGCCTCCATAACAAGCATGATGATCGCATTTAGTAGCGCTTTCTTCCTGACATATGACCATGGCTCAAAACGGGTTCCTATCCTCATTGCTGTGCTTTCATTTTTGCCAATACCCATATTTTTATTTTATCACTATCGACTTTTTTATGATATCATTTACTCAACATGTTATTTAAGCCGTCTATTCAAGCCAAGCAAGCATATGCTTTACTAGAAAATAGAGGCTATGTTGATATCGTTGTACCTGTGTGTATTTTGCTTACTCCAATTTGTAATATGTGTGTGTGTTTATTGTCCTTAGATTGACAATGTATTATTGTGCATGTAGATACTTGAAACATTATATTGGCTATGTCCAAGTAACTTCAAAAGCTTCCAAAAGAAGTTGAGACCACCCTTATACGATTTTAAATTTCTTGATTTAGTTATAATTTTTTAAAGTTGGACTACTAAACTGTAAATACCAAATGTGTAGTAACTCAAGGATAAGAATAAAAACTTTGATTTATGGTTTCAATTAGCAATCCATCCGAATCACGTAACATTATGGGCGAGTACGGGCGAGTGTAGAGTGGGTTAAGGGGGTGATTGCGTGTAAGTTTATGATGGGTGGAAAGAAATTGGAGTTACAAGGAAAATAAAATTCAAAGGGAGACAAACAGAGGAAAAAGTGAAAAGGAAGAGTCAACTATTTTAATGATTGTTTCCATATGGAGATATTTCTGTTTTGCCATCCTAAATGTATAATACATAGAGTTGAGTCCATACATTGTCCGAACTAACCTGTGGGCAACGTACATTACAAAAATGTGAGGCTAATTGCTGAGAGATCATCAATCTTCTTTCACGATTATTTTCAACAAGATTATTTACAACAAGATTGCCTAATTCTAACACTAAGTATATATATTAATGTGTGTCTACAAGATTATTCTTTTTCATTTTTTTAGTTTCTCTTTATTCTTTTCTCCTTTCTTTTCCTTTCTCTACTAATTAAGAAGCATTATCATATGCCGAATTCTTTTCTTTTCCTTTCAGTCACTTTGATTCAGATAGTTTGTGAGATAATCACTTAGGAACCATATGTAAATGTACTAAAATGCAATCTATCTCTGTGTTATTTTCAAAGGATGAGCTCACTGTTATAGAGAATCCACAATTGTATAACCAAAATAAGTGTGAAAATGAACCAATTTTGTCAAATAACAGTATAACAGAATGCAGAAAAGAAAAAGGTGTAAAGGAAAGAAATATCAGGGAAAAAGCAAAGAATAATAAGAGAGAAAATGCTAACCTGTAGCTAAAACTTTAGAGAGAGCCCGACGGTGGAGAGGAGACCGAATGGGGACGAAAACGCTGCAAACCTAGAGAAAAGAAGGTAGTGACGGAAGTGAAGCTTTGGAGAAAGAAGAAAAACAAGAAGGGGAGAGGAGACCGAATGGGGACGGAGTAATGAAGTTGGGAGGAGAGATGCAGCAGGGGAGTGAAGTTGGGGACGGAAGTGATGTTTTGGAGAAAGAAGAAAAAAAAAGAAGGGGAGAGGAGACCGAATGGGGATAGAGAGAGGCAGCAGGGGAGTGAAGTTGGGGACGGAAGTGATGCTTGGAGAAAGAAGAAAAAAAAGAAGGGGAGAGGAGACCGAATGGGGACGGAGAGATGCAGCAGGGGAGTGAAGTTGGGAGGAGAGATGTAGCAGGGGAGTGGGAGTTTGACATGATCACATGCACCGGTCATGTCGATGTGGTCAAGTTTAGACGTCCCCAGCTGGGCTGGGGATGTCTAAACTTACTTTAAACGTCCCCAGCTGTTCTGGGGATGTGTAAAGACTATCTTTAGACGTCCCCAGCTCTAAAGTTTACATTAGACGTCCCCAGAACAGCTGGGGACGTCTAAAGGCATAGCTTTAGGAGTCCCCAACTGTTCTGGGGACGTCTAAAGTTTTTCTTTTTCTTTTTCTTAATCACATTTAAAGGTCTTTAGACATCCCCATTTTGACTGGGGAAGTCTAAAACACTACCTGACAGCTCTTGGCGTGAAATTCAATTATTTTAGACGCGCCAACCTTTACAATTTTCACCTGCCTATATTTTGGGCGTCCCTTTTTTAAAAAGGGACATCCTTTAGGGTAGTTGTAGGTATATTCTGTAGTAGTGAGAACCAAAATACATGAGACATGTATAGTGAATAAACTTTACCACAACAAATTTTTTGTTGCTTTATTTTTGGTCTTTTCATGTCAGGGTGTTAAGCATAATACGTTGTCACAAACGTGGGGACAAACGTGGGGACAGTTTAAGAATGAAAGCTTGGACCACATAGGAAGGAACAAACGACGTTTCAATAATATTTCTGTGACTTTTTGGTAGTGGAAGACTAAGACTTTTGAGGTTGATGAACCATGAATCTAGCTATCTGCTTTCCCTTTTCCAAGAGGACTAAATCTAGGGGCACTCGTGGAAATCCACATTCGAGGACTTTTCCTGGAAATTGTTGGAGTTGGAGAGCTTAATTCCTTATAAGGCCGCTTCTTCAGTAACCTATCTACAACATTTCATTCGGCCGCCTGCCAGTTCTTTCCAGTTAACCAACTCTTAATGAAAAAACATTGTAATAGGCACAAGTCTTTAAAGAAATTACACCCCAAAAGTTAGCAGTTGAAGTTGGAGAGCCCAAGACCCCTTCAAAGAAACCTTTTGGGATATGGGGTTCATGAAAATAATTCCATAAAATAACTCAGTGGATGTGTGGAATTAGCAAGATAAGTATGCGGATCCTCTTCAAGAAGAATCCACTTTATAGTTATATCTCTCAAAATATTCCAACAATCACTCTCGCTATCTTGCCAACCTCAAATTTAAAATTTCCTACCTTTCATACTATGATATATAGCCCATCTATTTCGCTGTACACCATTGAAGACCCATGTACGAGGTGCCTTTGGTGCTCAATGGGACCTCTAATAATTTTCATCAATTTTAGCTAATTATTTATGTAGTTTATCATTAAAAATTCAATCCCTGAAATTGTGATCAATTTTTAATCTTTGTTTCAACTATTAGCAAACACAATATTAATACTACCTCTGGCCAACGAGATCTTACATTAATGACCGGAGGTAGTAATACACTGTTGTCACATTTGCTGTGCATCATTTCTAGAGATTTTGACCAAAGTTGACAAAACTTCCAAGAAACATTATGAACTGAACCAACAATAACGATGTTTTATACGTATGCATGTATATAAAACTATCAGAATATGCACTATTCATAAAAGAAAAGGACAACGATTTACGCGTGCCTCTTTTGCGCTCCTGCTGGAGCCCTTCCATTCCGAACCCATGTGCTAATGCTTTCATACACTGAATTTCTATGTCCATTATCTGATTTATGATTTTTATGTGCATGCAGAAGTCTCATACACTCAGTGTAAATAAAATTAATTTATTTTATTATAATTTAAAGAGAAAAAATTTCAGAAAAATATTTTCAAAGTTTGAAAATCCCAAATTAGTGATTTCTTACTAAAAGGAGTTGTGAATTGCTAACTAAATGTGGTCAATACCTAATCTACTGTAGAAAACAAAATTGATTTGGAATTTTGATTTTTTGATGGTTTTTTTAATGTTCCCATAAAAAGGAAAAAATTGGGTGCAGAAAAAAAAAGACGACAAATTTTGGACCCACGTAAAAAGGGAAAAAAGCAACGAAAGGCGAAAACCAATATACATAGCCTATAGCACTATTTAAGTAGAGTACTATTCTAACTTGTAGATAGATAATTGATGTCGAGCAAAAATATCACAAAATAGTGTGCAAAAATATCAAATGTCTACTGATTTCTCACAGCTTTTATTTTTCCTTTCTGATCAATAGGATGAATTATTAATTGAGTGCGTTCCCGTTATATGCAACACAACACAAAAGCCTGAACAAATGGAGGACATAGTTAGAATGACAATTGGAGCTTTAAAAAACAACTTCTTAATTGTAATATGTGGTGTACAGGATCAATTTGTGAAATGAGTTTTATATCGAATTAGGTGAATATACTTGTCAATCATGATTTCAAACAAGTATTTGAGCTTAACTTTTCCATTGGTAACAACAATCAAGGACCAGAATCACCTGATTTTTTTAAACCTGGAAAGCAAAAAATTTTATTGAGATAACTGATAATTAATTGATTGATAGATTACAAGCTAAATAGTCATAGGCTAATGGCAATGATTGTCTTTGTATACATTGACAAGGTCTAACAAGTTGATAAGGGATTAGTAAATTTAACTAACGATTGACATGTGTAGCTGTTGGATTCAAGTGGGAGATCTGTTGCCTAATCAGTAATCACCCTCAAAAAATTCCACTAATAAATACTAAATACAACTATATATACATGTATACGGAATGTGTGTGTGTGTGTATTTGCTTTAACCGCTAAACAACAAATAATTGTGGATGCATGATGACCCTTGATTCATGAATCTATGGCTATCTAATTTTCAAAGCACTAGTGGAATTGCAGTTTCGTCAGTAACTTGTAATTAATTAACTGAGTGGACACAACAGAATTAGACAAGATAAGTATGAAGATCAATTACAACACTCGACAAAAAGAATCTAATTTTGAGGCTATCCATGTCTCTTATTATAATTTCAACACTCTCTGATTAGAAATCCGTGCAATAATATGCATATAGGGTATTCTCCCAGCCAATGAAAAGTCTAATCTTTTACTGAGATGATATAGGCCATATATTTCGCTGTGTGACCCACAATTTGGACCCAGTCACTTGATGTTTTTGGTCATCAATCATCAATTTATATATGGATACAAACATATTCACACGTGCCGCTTTAAATTAAGAAATTTTATATTCAAATTTAATATTAGTTGAGAATAGAAAATAACTTACATGCACAGCCAAAAGGTTTAAAATAGGTGGTGGTGGTGGTAGTGCATGGTGGTGATTTGGAGGAGGAGAGTTTCAATAGAGTGGAAATGTTCTTCAAACAAGAGTTATGAAAAGGTACTTGATTGTCAAGCCAAACAAGGGTCAGAGCCACATAGTTTGAAATTGGAAAGACAAATTGTTTAAAAGTTTTACATAATGGTTGTTCCTTATCACCTATGAAGAATTTGAAATTGTTTAAAAGTTTTACATAATGGTTGGGAGAGGTGAAAACCCTTTACGCTCAAAGCCTTGAAAAAGGAAACCCTTCATATTATCAAATAAAATCATAAGGTGTACAACTTAATTTTAAGAAAACTATGCTATAATGAATTAAACAAAGTCGCCAATTAGATTAGGACAATTATAACTCTCTCTATATATATTTATATAACATGCATGAGGCCCGCCAGATGCACCTGTTAGTAAAATAGTAAAAGGCTTAAAATTAAATCCCTAATCTAACCCATTATGCTTTGCATGACTAGGTATTCATGGGACCACTAGAAATTTAAAATTTCACTACCTAACCTAATCGAATTTCTCTGCAGAATTGACAAGTTCATGTTGTCTAGATTTAGCGATATCATCACACCTTCAAATCTCTACCCAATATCTTCATTGAGTGTTCCTTTCAGTAGACTTTATGCTGCTTGATTTGCCTGGCCTCCTCATCAGCACATTCAATGACCTACTTTGTATGTGTCTGAACCATGTATCTCATATATTTTTCTATCATTTTTTCTTTAATAGAAGCTATTCTTACTCTTCTTAAGAATGTTATCTTTTTTAGCATGACTCTGTATCCATCTCAACACCTTCAACTCGGCTATTACCACTTTATCTCCCTTTAAAACTCAACATTCACTAATCCTGATTAATTAATCCACATTATTTCTGTCTTTTCTCCAAAACAAAAGCTAAGTGAATGGGTTTCATCGATATAGAGACGGATGGAAACCACTGTTTTTGGTCTATATGTTTTATTTAATTTAATTATTGGAATTGACTTAATAATTTATATTGACTAAGAGGAACAATCCCCGAAGGTTCTTTCACATCCCTATATATATTCTCTTATCACACCTCAGAATATCAAGCAAACTCATTCTAAAATCAAAGAACATTTAAAGACATTCCATAAGGTAAAATAACTGTCTTAGCTTCTTTCTGTATTTATTTACAGATACTTCATTTTCTTCTTCTGCAAATGGTGTCTGTACTGCTCATGTTCTTACAAGTGAATTTATTTTAATAAATCTCACTTATATGTTTTCATTTCATTCCACTTTTTCTTCTTTCTGGGCTGTCTTTATGATTTCAAGAAAGATGTAGGAAAGTTATTTTCAAATATCAGTCAGTCTCAGATCTCTTAAATATCATTTTTCTGTGCATACAACTCAAGAAATTGGTTCTAGGTAAGTGGTACTGAGAGGAAAATTTCCTGTTGGGGTCGAAATTTCAGGTATGGAGGAGTATCACTAAAATTACATTGTACTTTGTTCTTTTTTGTCAAGTTATATAGATTTTGTGTTTGAATGTTAATAAGCAAACTTCATTCTCATTTATGAAATGTACAACTACATATTTATATACAATTAAAGTAATCTGAAACCATTCCTAATCCTGTACATTTTCATCAATTCTTGTTCGGCAGCGGACGTCATTCTTGACTTCTAACACTCCCCTTCAAGTTGGAGCATATATATTGATCATGCCCAACTTGTTACAAAGATATTGAACCCGTGTTCCATTTAAGGCTTTTGTCAAAAGATCTGCCAGTTGGTCATCAGACCGTATGTGCCCTGTAGATACAATATTTTCTTTGATCTTATCATGAATAAAATGACAATCAATCTCAATATGTTTTGTTCTTTCATGAAACACAGAGTTCGATGCTATATGAAGTGCTGCTTTATTGTCACACCATAGTTTTGCAGGCAATGTAGTAGTGATGCCAATTTCTTTCAAGAGTTGAATTACCCACACAATTTCTTGTACTGATTGTGACATGGCTCTGTATTCCGCTTTTGCACTTGATTTTGACATGACTCCTTGCTTCTTGCTTCTTCAAGATATCAAATTTCCACCAACAAACACACAGTAACCCGTAGTAGATCGTCTTGTGGCCTTAGATCCTGCATGATCCGCATCACAAAAACACTCAACTTTAAAGTGCCCATAATCTGTATAAAGAATACCAAGACCCGGAGAACCTTTCAAATAATACAAGATATGTTCTAAAGCTTCCCATTGTGCCACTGTTGGCGATGTCATGAATTGGCTGAGCCTACTGACTGAAAAGGTTATATCAGGACGAGTTACTGTTAGATAATTCAGCTTACCAATGACTCTTCTATATCTCTCAGGAAATGGAAACGGCTTCAATTTCTCTGGATCAATCTTCTTCTTTAAATCATCAGGAAGCTCATCAAACATACTAGCATCAAGATCTAAGAAGGGATTCAAAATCATAGGAATGTTGCTTGGTGCCGCTCCAAGCTTTCCAGTGTCCTTTAAGAGATCGAGAACATACTTCCTTTGACTCAAAAGAATACCTTTGTTGCTTCTCAAAACTTCAATACCAAGAAAGTACTTTAATGCCCCCAAATCTTTTGTCTGGAAGTGAGAATTTAGGAAGATTTTAAGTTCTGAGATTCCAGAAATGTTACTCCCTATAATCACAATATAATCAACGTACACTACTAGAAGAATCATTCCTGCTTCAGATTGCTGATAGAATACAGAGTGATCACACTTGCTTTGACTTAATCCAAACTTCTTGACTACATCACAGAATTGCTCAAACCAAGCGCGAGGGCTTTGCTTTAGACCATACAGTGACTTCTTAAGGTAGCATACTTTCCTATTCTCCCCCTGAGCAACGAACCCAGGTGGTTGCTCCATATAAACTTCTTCAAAGAGATCACCATTCAAAAATGCATTCTTAACATCCAATTAATGCAAAGACCAATGATTTGTGGCAGCCAAAGAGATCAGAAGATGAATGGAGGTTAGCTTAGCCATAGGAGAGAAAGTCTCTGAGTAATCAATACCATAAGTTTGCGCAAATCCTTTGGCAACAAGTCAAGCTTTTAACCGTTCCAAAGAACCATCTACCTTGGTTTTAATAACAAACACCCATTTACATCCAATGGCTTTCTTCCCAGGAGGGAGATCAACAAGGGTCCAGGTACCAGCTGTTTCAAGGGCCATAAGTTCTTCAGCCATTGCGGTACGCCAACCACGATGAGTCAAGGCTTGATGAAGGGTAGTAGGGATGGAGATGGAATCAAGGGTGGCCACAAGAGAAGAAGAAGGAGAGGACAAATTCTGGTAAGAGACAAAGGATGATATAGGATAGGTACATTCAGCATATCTTCTGGGAGGATAACTAGAACGGGTACCTTTCTGGAGGGCAATAGGTAGGTCAGGAGAGGGAGTTATTTCAAGATCATGGGCAACTGTATCAGGAACATCAATGGAATTTTCTGGGACAAAAAACAAGGAATCATGACCAGAATCCGTCGGCGAAGCAGCGATCGGAGAAGGCAAAACATTGGTGGCATCGATATCATTGATGATAGCAGGTTCTGGAACAGCAGCTTGTACTGGTGAGAGAGGGACATGATAAACCAGGACATCATCAGACTTAGTAATGACAGATAGAGACTCAAAGGAGGTTGAAGATGCGAAGAAAGGAGAAGACTCATGAAAGTACACATCAGTGGACACAAGGTAATGATGAAGATCAGGAGAGTAACACCGATAACCTTTTTGAACTCTAGAATAGCCAAGAAAAATACATTTAAGGGACTTGGGGATCAAGTTTACTAACACTAGGACATACATCCTTAACAAAACAGACACAACCAAAGATTTTAGGATCAATAGGAAACAACTTAGTGGTAGGAAACAGAATGGAATACGGAATATCCCCAGCAAGAATAGCTGAAGGCATGCGATTGATGAGAAAACATACAGTAGATACAGCATCAGCCCAAAAAATTTTAGGGACTGAGGAATGAAACATGAGGGCTCGGGCAGTTTCTAAAAGATGTCGGTTCTTTCTTTCAGCAACTCCATTTTAAGCAGGAGTATCAACACAAGAGGATTGGTGAAGAATACCATGACTTTGCATGTAATCGATGAAGGGGGAGGAAAAATATTCTTTTGCATTATCACTTCTTAAAATTTTCACAGGAGTATTAAACTAGGTTTGAATTTCAGCATAGAAATTATGAAAATGAGTAAACAATTCAGAACATTGTTTCATTAAGTAAAGCCAAGTTGTTTGGGAAAAATCATCAACAAAAGTAACAAAATAACGATAACCAGTCTGGGAAAGAACTGAACAAGGACCCCAAACATCAGAATGTATCAACTCAAAGGGGGACGCAGCCCATTTATTTACGCGAGGTGCCAAATGAACACGATGGTGTTTGGCAAACTGACATGACTCATAATCTAAAGTAGACACAGAAGAAAACTGAGGATACAATTTTTGGAGAGACGATAGCGACATATGACCTAGACGACAATGAATGTCAAAGAGAGACGACCCACCAGAACAAGCAACAGAACATGGCACCTGATCATCAAGGATGTAATGTCCACCAGACTCATAGCCTTTACCAATAATCTGCTTCGTCGATAAATCCTGAATTAAACAATGGTCGGGGAAGAATGAGATAAAGCAGTTTAGATGATGAGTGAGTTTACTTGGAGATAAAAGATTGAAGGTGAGATCAGGAACGTTAAGAACAGAGGATAATGCAAGGGATGCAGTTGGGTTAACAGTGCCTGAGCTAGTAACATGGACTGGAGAACCATTGGCGACAAATATGGATGATGGGTTGGCATAGGGGGTATATGAAGAGAATAAGTGATGATTACCTGTCATGTGGTCGGTGGTACCAGAATCAATGACCCACTTAGTTGAAATAGTAGTAAGGCCAGAGGACAGAATACCTGTAGCTAGGGCCCCTGCAGAAGAAGATTCAGAACCAGAAACAGATGGACCAGGTGTCTGGGCAGTATGAGCAAGGCCACGCTGTTGTTCACGTTGCTGTTTATTTTGCAATTTTCGACAATTTTTCTTAATGTGTCCAGGTTCCTTACAATAATTGCAAATAATATTTCCAGAAGTCATTGTCGGAGGATTATTATTTGGTTTGTACCCATAATTCCTGCTCTCAAAGGGGCCACGACCAGCTAGAGCACTTGCAGTTGGATCAACAGAAGAGTGAATCAAGCTATCAGCACGAAGAACCCGGGAGAAAACATTTTTGAGAGAAGGAAGCTCTTTACTAGACAGAATCTGAGAACGAATAGCATCATAACATGGATCGAGAGCTTCAAGGAAACTCATGATAGCCTGAAGTTCCAAGTTCTTGATATGAGTTGAGAGATCTGCTTACAAAGACATGAGTACCTTCATTTCTTCATACATCCTCTTGAAATCCAAGAAGAAATCTTTCAATGAACGGCCTTGCTGTTGGGAACGATAAAAACCTTTACAAACTTCATGAACCCGAGTAATATTGCCCTTGCCAGAAAACATAAATTCAAGATAACTCATAATTTCCTTGACAGTATTGCAATGACTAACAGAAGATAGAATTCGTGGTTCAATAGAATTTCAAATTTGAAACAGAAGTCGAGCATCTGCTCATTGTCAGGCCAAAAGTTTTGTTTCGTTACCAGAAGGAGGATCCTCAGTTAAATGAGTTTCCATCTCTATGCCCAAAATATATACTTTAACAGTTTTGTTCCAATCACTATAATTTGTCCAGTTCAACTGTGAAGCAGTAATCTTAGCAGACATGGGCAACATATCAGAGTTCTTAGAATCAGCCATAGTGACACACAAGTGAAAGTCACAAATTCGTTTGAGAAAATAAGTGCTGAAATTAAATGAGCACAAATTATTAAATCAAAGGAATCAGAGAGTATAATAGCAATTCTCAATCAGAGATTAGCCACAGGAGTCCAACAGGCACACAATCACAAAATGGAAGTCAAGGCCCCAAAAGTCACAGCACCACGGAATGGGAAAACACCCAACAAAAAACAAAGCTCAAAAGGTTTCACAACGGAGATAAATACCAAGATGTACCTGAATATCCAAAGTGAAAATTAGATGACATAGCCACCGGGGATGGAATGGGCTTGAGAAGACGATCAAAACACCTAGAAAGTGCCGGAAAAGCTTGCCAGAAGGCACCCCACGCGCTGGTGCGTGGTTCAGGCAACGGAGGTTGTGGAGGCGCGTGAGGCCACACGCGCCGTCGTCTTGGGATGCCGTTTCAGGGTTAGGCCGATCGATGGTCAAGGAATAGGGTGGAGGGGCGTGTGTTTCAAGAAGACACACTGAAGAAGGGAGATCTGAGGGGCTGAAACAAGCTTATCACCGGAAAAAATGGAGGTCACCGGAAACAAAATGAAGTCAGAAGGGAATATCTTAACAAGGCTCTGGTACCATGTTAATAAGCAAACTTCATTCTCATTTATGAAATATACAACTACATATTTATATACAATTAACGTAATCTGAAACCATTCCTAATCCTGTACATTTTCATCAATTCTTGTTCGGCGGCGGACGTCATTCTTGACTTCTAACACTGAAGAATTAAAAATTTTCTTTTATTGTAAATTTTCTTTTTATAGTTTAATCTTTATGATTAAGTTTTTAAAATTTCATATAATCTTACTACTTTGTAAACTTTTTCAAATAAAAACTTTGGAGGAAAAGCTCTTCAACTACAAAGGTAGAATAACGATCAACCAAAAATCATTAGTCTGGTAGTTATTAATTAGTGGGGCCAAACTCTTGCTTCCTTGAACTTGCTTAATTTCACCGAACAATCAATACTCCTTGCTTCTTTTCTTTCATTTATTTTTGGTAAAAAAACGAAACACTCATAGTTTGTCATAATTAACAGTTCAGTATTATCATCCGTGTACTCTGATTTATTTTTCTATGTGCGTCCGATGGTCTAAAGTATTTTGTAATTCATTTGATACCTTGAAATACTTTTTCATATTCGTCCAACACCCTAAAACAGTTTGTGATTCATCCATCACACTAAAATATTTTTGTTAAGTGTGTATTGTGGAGCACCCCAAAGTATTTTATGGTTCAATTTTGCCATAGGAAAGTAAGGGGGTGACATGCATAAGGAAAAATACATATACTTCAAGGTGCTGAACATATTTAAAAAAATACTTCAGGGTGCTTTGTGAAACTTGATAATAAAATTCTACATCCTTCAATCCTAAATATAAGGTATTTTAATTAATTTATAAATTCCAAAAATGGGTCAGTTATTTTTCGTAATTAATATGAAAAGAATTAATTTGTAATGATTTTTCAAAAATATCATTTAATGATTAAAATTTAATGTGTAGTGATATAAAAACATGGGTGTCATAGGAATAAAAAAATTTGACATAGGATAAAAGAAGCAAGGGATGAGGTGTTATATTTAGAATAAAAGCAACAATCTTAAATGGATCACGTATTTAGGACCCCTTATTACATATGTGTGTATTATTTTGTTTTTTTTTTTATTAGATCAAATGTTTCCCTTGAGGATTAGAGGGTAATAGGATCTCACTTCTCCCAACAAGTGCGCTTCCCAGAATTCGAACTTGTGTTATCCTCCTTACGGGGTGAGGTCCCTTACCACCTCAACCAACAGCTTGTTGGTATATGTGTGTATTATTAATTCAAGTAATGTGAATATATTTTTATCAAATATTTTATCAGTAGGTG
The DNA here is from genome assembly GCA_963855925.1 of Inga laurina. NCBI lineage: Eukaryota > Viridiplantae > Streptophyta > Magnoliopsida > Fabales > Fabaceae > Inga > Inga laurina. The sequence continues at coordinate 61,890,415 of OY979708.1, forward strand.
TAATTAAGTTCTTATTTTTTTTAAAAAAATAAATTGATAGAAAATTCTGATGCTGATACTGACAATATAATGAAGTGTTAATTAATGTGCATAATTATGCAGATAAATGGATGCGTCAAATGGTGATATAGTGAATCCTCCTGAAACTGAAAGACCTAATCGACCCCTACTACGGAGGGTTCAATCAGCTCCTTTTAAGAGACCTTGCCTTGACCGTTTAGAGGATACAGGTGACTACATCTTCTCTCCATTCTCTCTAATGGCAAATAAAACACTAATATGTGTTCAATTATTTTTATTGTACCTCATGATTTTCCTATGTGGTATTAACAAAAATTTAAAAGTAATACATATTATAAAATATCCTTTAATCTTTCGATAAATTTTAAATCATGCTTAATTTTACATTTATGCATTAAAACACGCACATATCATCTTTACACTCATAATTTCTTTTCTATTCATATTTTCTGATATATTTTAACCTTTTTGTTTGACAGTATTTTTATTACTAGGCCACTTCATAAAAATAACGAAATGAGTAAATAGTTGTTTATAACTTATTATTATATTTTCAGAAATGTTTGTCCACTTACTGTATTTTAATTAGAAATTTTGTTGATGAATAAATAATGAACCAGTGACAAATGGAGAGAGGCCGACAGGGACAACGACCCCAAATTTGTTTTCTTGGATATAATACATTATCATCTAATATTTATATGTACTCCTCTAATCATATTTATAAAACACTTCTAATATGTTTCACCAGAAAAGCTAGAAACCCCGCTAACTTCATCTTAAAATTTAATAATGTTTTAACTCTACCCCTATTGTTAGAAGGAATAAGTCCAAAAATAATAAATTTAGGCTAAACTTGCACACTCAAAAAATAAATTTAATGCGATAGCTTACATTAAGTAGAACAATATCTCTTTGCCCTATAAATAGGACCAAAGTAGTATATATAAACTTTGTACTATAATAAATACTTGTTTATCTTGGCCACTTATCATGCTTAAATATAATATTGGCTCTCCTGAATATACCTTTCCCATATAGAAAAACATGAAACCTCAATAACCATGTCCTAAAATTTTAATAATTTTTCAAATTTACTATGCAGTTTTACCCTAAATTTATTATTTTTAGACTTTTTAGTTCATACTCATTCATTCATATCAATAGGGCTAAAGTTGAAAAATTATTAAATTTTAAGAAGAGATTAATGAGGATTCAAATTTTTTTTTTTGTTCTAGTAAAACATGTTAGAACTGACTTACAAATAAAACTAGATGAGTATATGTAAGCTTTGTCCTATAAATACATGTCTATCTTGGCTCCTCATCATGATTGTCTCTCCTGAATATATCTTTCCCATATAATAATCACATTCCAGAAAAAAAAAAAAAAGATAACATGAGAATTTCACAATCAAATCACTTTTGTTTCAGACGTGGCCGGAAAAACCTAGTTGGAACTACGTGTGCCTCTTTACAAGTATGCATCGGAAGGAAATTGGGAAAAAGTTAAGCCCATGTTGTTAAAACATCAAATGCTTCTGAGTTCTGGCATAGCACATGGATGGCCAATAGTACTACATGTAGCAGTAGGAGCAGGCCATGTTCATTTTGTGAAGGAGCTTCTAAAGATGATGGATGAGAGTCACTTGGATTTACAAAACAAAAGGGGAAACACTGCCCTCTCCTTTGCTGCTATTTCTGGAAACATGGAGATTGCTGAGTTATTGTACAAAACAAATCATTTCTTACCAAAAATAAGAAGTGGAACAGGTTTCACTCGTCTTCTTTTTGTTGCGTTACAAGGAAAAGCTGATGTGGTAGACTATCTATTCCCTCTCACTGCTCATGGTGAAAATTTTGAAGAAGTGGAATGGAATAAGACATTCCTCACTTGCATTGACTTTGGTATTTATGGTAAGCCTAGGTTGCCAATATATAAAGCACAAATACATTTAATTATTGTCAAAGTAAATCTCCACCGATAGGAAACGTATAACCGTTATGAACGTTTTGATTTCATGTAAATATATATAAATACACACTTGTACATAACGATGGATGAAGCATGAATAAAATTTGAATTTGCTTATGATGAATCACATGGTACCAGAGCCATAGTCAGACTTCATTTTTTCCGGCCAACCAAACTTCTCATTTTTTCATATCCTTCTGCGTCAGTCCCAATTTATTAGCTTACACGCGCCCCACCACTATGTCCACAACCTTAAGACTGGCTGGTAACCCAAAGCTGACCTCCTTCAGCCTGCGCGTTCTCTTCCACGTGCCGCCACAGTGTCCGCTGCTCTAATCCACCTACCGCTCGTGACGGTGTTTCTGGTGGCCGTTTGCAACGTCGTTTATGGCGTTCTGATCATCTTCCCATCCTCAACCAGCCCCTGAAGTCTCGTTGCAATCCGACGAAGTTTGAATTTTGGCCTGTGTTCTTCACTTGTGTCTGTACATCGATCAAAATTGGTATTTCTGAAATTCGAAATCCAAACTGTCATTTTCAAATTTTGAAGGTTTGAACTGGTATTTTTCAAGTTTGAAGAACCAACCTATCATTTACAAATTCGAAGGCACTGTTCGCTGAAGGTTACTGTTCATTTGATAGCTACTATTCATTATTTGGAATATTTCTGGTAAATTTTTATTTGGTCATTGGTGTGACATTTGCTGTTGTGGTTGGAGGACCTTGAAGCCTCATTTGGGATGTTTCATATTGTTACTATAATTTATGATTGTGTGATTCTTTTATTCTTGCTTGGAGAATTTTTTGTAGTTGCATCTTTGCTTATTTGCTATTTAGTACATCTTCTCGTTTGATGATGGTTGAATCTAAGTCTAGAGCTTTATGTGCTCTTGCTATAGGTAACATTACTTATAGTCTTGCCACTTGTTCGTCAAAGTGAACTATCGATTTCGATGCCACTGATCATATGACATGTAACAAGAATTTGTTCTCCTCATATGCGCCTTACGCCAATCCCTCTGGTATAACCATTGCCAATGGTTCTTATTCTTGTGTTGTTGGATCTGGCACTATCAGACCTAGCCCATCTATTCCTTTATCCTCTATTCTTTATGTTCCTGACCTTGCCTTTAATCATTTGTCTACTAGCAAACTTACTCGACAATTAAATTGTTTTATCACACTCTTTCCTAACCATTGTTTGATTCAGGGTCTCATGACGAAGCAGGTTATTGGTAAAGGCTATGAATATGGTGGCCATTACATCCTTGATGATCAGGTACCACGTTCTGTTGCTTGTTCTGGTGGGTCATCTCCATTTGAAGTTCATTGTCATCTAGTTCATGTCTCTATCATCTCTTTGAAAATTGTATCCTCAGTTCTCTTCTGTGTCTACTTTAAATTGTGAGTTATGTCAGTTTGCCAAACACCATCATGTACATTTGTCACCTCACGTCAATGAATGAGCCATGTCCACCTTTAAGTTACTACATTCTGATGTTTGGGGTCCTTGTCCAATCCTGTATCAAACTGGTTATCATTATTTTATCACTTTTATTGATGATTTTTCTCGAACCACTTGGCTTTACTTAATGAAACAATGTTATGAATTATTTACTCACTTTCGTAATTTCTATGCTGAGACTCAAACCCAAGTTAACACTCCTGTGAAAATCTTACGAAGTGAAAATGCAAAAGAATATTTTTCTGCCCCATTCACCGAGTACATGAAAAGTCATGGTATTCTTTACCAATCCTCTTGTGTTGATACCCCTGCTCAAAAAGTTATTACTGAAAGAAAGAACCGACATCTATTAGAAACTACCAGAGCTCTCATGTTTTATTCCTCTGTCCCTAAAAGTTTTTGGGCTAATGTCGTTTCTATTGCTTGTTTTCTCATCAATCGCATGCCTTTGGCTATTCTTGGTAGGGATATTCCGTATTCTATTATGTTTCCCGCTACTAAGCTATTCCCTATTGATCCTAAAATCTTTGGTTGTGTTTGTTTTATTTGGGATGTCCGTCCTAATATTAGTAAACTCGATCCCAAGTCCTTAAGATGTGTTTTTCTTGGATATTCTAGAATTTAGAAAGGTTATCAGTGTTACTCTCCTGATCTTTGTCGTTACTTTGTGTCCATTGATGTCACTTTTCATGAGTCCTCTCCTTTCTTTAAGACTTCGATAGTCTCTAAGTTTCCCTCTGTTATGGATGAATTTGATGATATCCTGTCTCTCTCTCACTAGTACAGGCTACTATTCCGGAACTTGATATCACCAAGGATGCTGACGTTGCCAATAATTTACCTTCACCAGCTCCTACTTCACCAATTGATTCCGTTGATGCCTCCTTAGTTCCTACTCCTGTTTCTATCGATCCTCCTCTTACTGCTATTAAACCACTTGGTCCTGATTCTCCTTTTGATACTTATGATGACCTGCCTATAGCTCTTCAAAAAGGTACTTGTCCTTATTATCCTCCCAAAAGATATGCTGATTATACCTATCCTATCTCATCTTTTGTATCCTATAAGTCTGTCCTCTGTTTCCTCTTCTCTTGTGGCCACCCTTGATTCCATCTCCATACCTACTACCCTTCACCAAGCCTTGACTCACCCTGGTTGGCGTGCCATAATGGAAGAAGAACTCTTGGCACTGGAAACAGCTGGTACCTGGACTCTTGTTATCTCCCTCCTAGAAAGAAGGCCATAGGATGTAAATGGGTATTTGTTGTTAAGACTAAGGTTGATGATTCCTTGGAACAACTAAAAGCTCGACTTGTTGCCAAAGGGTATGCCTAAACTTATAGTATTGATTATTCTGAGACTTTTTCTCCTGTGCCCAAACTCACCTCAATTCGTCTTCTTATTTCTTTGGCGGCCACACTTCATTGGGATTTGCATCAGTTAGATATTAAGAATGCCTTTTTCAATGGTGATGACCTTCTTAAAGAAGTTTATACTGAGCAACCACCTGGGTTCGTTGCTTAGTGGGAGAATAGGAAAGCGTGCTACCTCCAAAAGTTATTGTATGGTCTAAAGCAAAGTCCACGAGCCTGGTTTGATAGATTCTGTGCAATGGTCAAGAAGTTTAGGTTAAGTCAAAGTAAGTGTTATCACTCTGTGTTCTACCAGCAATCTGATGTAGGCATGATTCTTCTAGTAGTATATGTTGATGATATTGTGATTATAGGGAGTAACATTTCTAGAATCTCAGAACTTAAAATCTTCCTAAACTCTCACTTCCAAACAAAAGATTTGGGATCATTAAGGTACTTCCTTTGTATTGAGGTTTGAGAAGCAAGAAAGGTATTCTTTTGACTCAGAGGAAGTATGTTCTCGATCTCTTAAAGGAGATTGGAAAGCTTGGAGCTGCACCAAGCAGCATCCCCATATGATTCTGAATTCCTTCCTGGATCTTGGCGCTAGTATGTTTGATAAGCTTCCTGATGACTTGAAGAAGAAGATTGATCCAAAGAAATTGAAGCCATTCCTGAAAGATATAGAAGACTCATTGGGAACCTAAATTATCTAACAATAACTTGTCATGATATAACCTTCTCAGTTAGTAGGCTCAGCCAATTCAGGACATCACCAATGGTGGCACAATGGGAAGCTTTAGAACATATCTTGCATTATTTGAAAGGTTCTCTAGGTTTTGGTATTCTTTATACAGATTATGGGCACACTAGAATTGAGTGTTTCTGTTATACGAATCATGCAAGATCTAAGGCTATAAGACGATCCACTATGGGTTACTGTGTGTTTGTTGGTGGAAATTTGATATCTTGGAGAAGAAACAAGGAGTTGTGTCAAAATCAAGTGCAGAAGTGGAATACAGAGCCATGTCACAGTCGATACAAGAAATTGTGTGGGTATTTCAACTCTTAAAGGAAATTGGCATTACCACGACATTGCCTGCAAAACTATGGTGTGACAATAAAGCAGCACTTCACATAGCATCTAACTCTGTGTTCCATGAACGTACCAAACATGTTGAGATAGATTGTCATTTTATTCATGACAAGATTAAAGAAAATATTGTATCTATAGGGCATGTGCAATCAAACGACCAACTGGCAGATCTTCTGACGAAAGCCTTACATGGGACGCGGGTTGAGTATCTTTGTAACAAGTTAAACATGATAAATATATATGCTCCAACTTGAGGGGGAATGTCAAAGTAAATCTCCACCAATAGGAAACGTATAACCATTATGAACGTTTTGATTTCATGTAAATATATATATATACACAGTTGTACATAATGATGGATGAAGCATGAAAAAGGTTTGAATTTGCTTCTGATTAATCACAATTATTACTCCTCTTATCCTAAATGTAGAACTTAGTTTGTAGCACTACAAACTAGGTCCTACAATTAGGACCAAAGGTAGTATAAGTGAAGTATATGCAGTGAACAAATTTGTATTCCATATGTACTAAATAAAAATTCATTTTTTGTGAAGCACATATTTCTATTTTATATATCTTCACTACCTTTTAGAATTTTCATAGATTTAGCACTGGGAATGTTGAGAGAGAGGCAAAGCCTAGCATTTGCAAGGGATGAAGATCGTATGACAGGTTTGCATATCATGGCTCAGAAGACAGCAAATTTGGGAAGTGATAGCCCAGAACATCAAAATCAACTCTCAAGTTCGGGTATTTTTTTCTCTATTTTGCTAAGTATAGGTATCCTCCTATTAGAGGCAATCCTATTCGAGACAATGTCAAGCACTACATATGGGCACCTCTCCCAGCGAGGGTTCGAACCTTAGTTCGTCACATTGTGAGAGACTAGCCCCTTCCACTAGATCCAACCCCTGTTTGTAATTTCAGGTAAATTAATTAGCATTGTAACTACTTGGGTTGTTTGGAAGACTAACTTACTAATTTGGCATATTCAATTCATCAAATTCTGTATTCTAGGTACGAAGTGTAGTGTTGCCCTTCAACTTGTTCGTTTTATAATCCCCTACCTTATTATCCGTAATTACAATTTGAAATGCATAATTAAGGTAATTAAGAGACCAATAGTTAATACAAAATCTATTTAAGTCCTCACTTCAAAACAAGGACCCGCCCTGAAATAACGTGGGTTTTTGAAATTTCTTTCAAAACCTATTCGATTCAGTCTCATACACACATTTCGAATATAATTAACCTACATAGTTAAGTTGCATTCATAAATATCAGAGTGTAAACCAAAATTCCCGACAACCCCCACGTTTTCATATAATAACTAAATGGTTTACGGGGCATATTTGCCCCTTACAATTTCCCATTCTGGGGATTATATATCCTTATCCAAAATAATCTTTACAAAATGTATAGTAATCCCAATCAAAATATAACAAACAACCAACAAACTAAAATAAAGAACCATCCGCCCTTGGTTTCCTACTTCTCCTTTGAGCCGCTTGCCCTGGCTGTAGGTTAGTCAATGGAAAGAATGAGATTCAAGAGAATCCCAGTAGTAACAAATCACTCATACAATATATAATTACATAACATGCAAGTAAATCACCAATAGCAACAGCAGCAACAACACAGTGATGCGTGGCTTTCTCTATAAACGACAGCACTCACAGCTGTATACACATGATGCGTGACCAGCATCTCAATCGACAGCACAACAGCTGTATACACATAGCCTTCACTGCATAAACATAGCTTTCACTGCATACACATAGCAACAAGCTCCGCAGCATTGGCAATACACAATTCAAAGATATCACATACATACAATGCATTACATACAGTATAAGAGAAAGTGTCACTACCTTATTCTTTCCACTTGTACTCTAGCACTGGTTTATCACACGCAGGGCAAATGTCAAATCCTATCAATCATAATCAAGGACGATGAGTTATTACCTATTTCAATTCTTTAATAACTTATAATACTTCAGCTGGTTATCACTATGGTCATTAAATCAAGTCAACTAAGGAGTTAAAGTAGTCAATTAACCTGAAAGACCAATTTCTAACCTCAGAGTTCAATAATATTACATTGTGCCATAACATTTTCAATTTTGCATAAGTAACCAAATCTGCTAGAATTTTTCATCAATTTTGAAAAATCATAACTAATTCTATAAAAATTGAAATAGGGTGATTTCAAAGGTTATGTGACCCTTATTTAGTATATTTTCAAGGAAAAATATACCCACATCCAGTTGGATACACAACATTCCCAGAATTTTCATTTATTGCACACTATCAGAATTCAACCCAGTTTTCATGACCTAACTGTAAAAATTCATAACTCTTAGTGTACAAATCAAAATAATGCAAAAGACATATCAAATTAAAGCTTGATATGTATACTATTTAACTGAAAAGTTTCATAATTTTTAGAAATCATTTGGTTATCCAAAAATACCACACAAATAGGGTACATTGTTGGAATTCTGTTCAGACAGAAAATTCAGTTTTGGATTTTGAGTTTCAATGACCCAAAATTCACAACCCAGGCCTATACCCACACAATTTTTCACGTAGAACACAATGGTAACATCAAAATGAACAAATTCCCACTCATTTCCCATGTCTTGTTTTGGCAGAAAAATTCAAAATAAATTCCAATAATTATCAACTTCCAATTTCAGCATCAACTTGTGTCATATGGTTTCTAATCATCATAAAACACCAAATACATAACCAAAACACCATGAATTATCTAAATGCTAACTTGGACAAAATCACGGCAAATATATACTTGCCAAAATACTCATTCAACTAACACAATCAATAGCTCAAATTGAAGTCCATACTCACATCTTGCTTCTCCTTAGCTCCTTTCTTTGATTCTACAACTTTTGTTCTTGGATGATGGCTCAAAACACCTCCTCTTGAAATTATAAAACCATAGAAATGAAACTCTTATCAAGAGGAACAATGTTTATGAAGAGTGTTTTGGCCATAGAGGAGGTTAAGAAGGTGAAAAGCAAGATAGAAAGTCTCACCTTCACTTGCCACTTCTTGCACTCGTGTGTTGCAACTGCACAACCGACTTGGAGAGAGAGAATATGAGTAATTAAATGTTCTGATTTCTCTTCCCTTATCCCTTAATAGAGCTAGCCGAAACTCTAGACCAAATGAAGAGAAAATTGTGTGGCTAGGATTCCTTCTTGTTGGGTAAAAATTATATGTTAATTTCTAAGTGTAAATGGGTTAATTTGGTTAGCTTCTTTTCTTTCCTTATTCTTCCACTCTTGGCCGAAAGTTAGACTTGGAAAAGGAGAATGATTGTTGACCAATTCATATCCTATTGTCTTGCATTTTTTCCTAGTGGACAAAGTGGAAGAAACTTTGACTTTTGGCTATTGCCTTATATTTTCTTTCTTGCATGTTGTTGGTCGAAATTTAGGTGTCAAAAGGTGTCTTAAATAATTAATTCTTCATCCTTTTGTCTCTTTAAAATCTGACCGAATATAGTGGCTTGAAAGAGGTTAAAAGCCTTAGAAAATATCTCTTGGCATCTCTTCAATTTATCATATTTAATTTCCTTTTGTTGCAATTGTTGACCAAGTCATCATCCATTTATAACTTGATCAAATTGTCTCCTCTTGCTTTCATTTTGAGTCAAGTATCATTCCCTCTTGCTTTTTCTTATGTCCTACACGAGAATATGGTTCTTTGAAGAGGAAAAATGATCTCTTATAATATCTCCTTGAATAATATAGTTTAATGTTGAATTAGCATATGTTAATTTGACTTGTTGACTTCCCTTTTTTGTGTTTGGCCAAAAATGCTTCCATGTGTCTCATATTATGTCAAAATAAATATTCTCCTCATATTTCTCTTCCATAAGCCATTTCCCTTTTCTTCTCATGTTCAAATTAGTCCTTTAGTCATTTTTGACTTTAGGCGAAAAGACTAAATATTTATCTCAAGTTAATCGGAACTAAAGTCATAACAAAATTTACAGGGCAATTTTGTCCTTAATACCACTATCTATTCTATTCATTTAGCCCTTAGATGCATTTTGGGATATTACACGTTTGCTGTGGGAAGAAATTCTCAAGGGTGTCACCGTGTCAGCTCAAGGTCACATAGAAGAGAAATGATAAATGAGCCAAAAAAAAACTACTAGTTGAAGCAACAAAAGTTGGAAATTTTGAATTTTTAACTGAACTTATGAAGGCTTACCCTGATTTGATTTGGGAGTTCGACGACATATTGCAAAGTATAATTCACATTGTTGTTTTGCATCATCATCCTAAAATCTACAATCTCATACATGCATATAGTGCAAATAAGGATATCATATTGTCATATGAAGACGAGAAAGATGGAAACAACATATTACATTTCGCTGCAAAGTTAGCACCGCCCTATCGGCTTCAATTGGTCTCAGGAGTAGCTTTCCAAATGAAGCTTGAACTTTTATGATTTCAAGTACTTGTTAATTCCTTATCAACTACGATAAGTTGCTATAGAAATGGAATAAATATATGAATAACCTATTGATTGTTGTAAATATTGCATATGGGTATGTCAAAGAAAGAGTCTCTCCAATATTATGGAATATGTTTAAATGAAGAGATGCGATGTGAGATGTCATATTCTTATAAATTAAAGGGATTTGTATTGGTTCATGGTCAACATGGTTCATGGAATTAACAGATTGTTATGACATTTTAATTGAAAAGGGGTAGCCTTCAAGAGGCACCATTTCAAGGCATCGATTCAGTATCTATAAAATTATGTCTTGCATAATAAAATTGTTGCAGATAAGTTCATGTCTGAAACTAATATTGCCTACTACACTCTTTCATCCAATATATATATATAGAATTTTCCACATAAATTTTTAAATATTTAATTATAGTAAATACCAATATTTGATAACATTCACATGTATTTAAACATGTGAAACCAATGCCACAAATTCTCTTTGAAAATTTCAAATGATCAGATTATAAAAATCACTGAAATACAACATAATTTGCAGCATTAAAAATCTATATATGATTTTCAAGATTCAAACTAATTGGTATGGTATATCAAAATAAATCACACATCTTGCAATTAATTATTTCTATTCATTGATCATGGTAAAAAATCCTTATGATAAATTAAATTGTGGCTAAGATATTCACAAATATCACCAAATTTATTAAAACAAAATTTAATTTTAACTTCCAACTATTATCAGCATAGACTTTTCGGTCCAAAACATTTTCTCCATATGATAATCAATATCATTATCCTCACTTAACTAATTTAATATGTATCAGATCCGCATTGAAATAAAAGGAGATATAATAGGATAATGATTTGACTGTGTCTTTATGCCTTGGGGTCAAATGCAAAATATTTTTAATCCAAGAATTGTAGTATAATACAACACTCGGGTCATCTCACTTGAGAAGATTTTTATTGATTCCTAAGTAATCTATATGCCATGCGAATGTAATAAAAACAAGGGGAAAATTTGTTTTGGATTTTTCAAATTAACAAATTAAAGGATTAATGCAAAAGTTAATTAAAACCCCTAAACTACTATTGTTTTTTATCTTTTCTATAAAAATGATGAAGGAGTGAATAGAAAGGAATTTGGAATTGGAAATATGAATGATGAAATGAATCTTGGTGATGAAGAATGGCTATCTTAATTCAAATAAAATCCTGGGAGTTAATTCTTTCTAAGTCTTGAAAGCAAAACCCCAAACGATTGCTCAGCTCTAGTGTTCTTAATTAATAATTGCTCAGCTCTAGTGTTCTTAATTAATAACTATCTCTTAAGACACTATTATGAACCACTTAGAGTGTAATTAAGATGGATAACTATAACTTATTTCCTCTTAATATGAATACGATAACACGACACTCAATTGATCCAATTCAATTTTGCAATCTAACAATAACACGTAGAAAACACAATATCTTTGAATCAATAAGGAAATGTATATATCAAAATCCCACAAGCTATAAAAATCCAATTCAATCACAAATATCAAACCAACAGAGACAATTAATATCAATCTCAGTTCCAAAATCATATACAATAATTCATAAAACTAGGCAATTAAATATATAATCCTAGACTAATGGAATGATAGAAAAGAACTCCCTGTATTTCATTGAGCTCAAGCACATGTCCTCATCACCAAGAAGGGAAAAAAAAAAAAAAGATAATCAGCTACTCATGTCTCCAACAGTAATCACAGCATGTTCAAAACTCACAGAACCATATGAAATTGAAAAACCCAGTCAGCAAAGAAGAATAAATGGGTCTATCGGTCTAGAGAAGAACTGAAGGAAACAAGATGCTATTAAATCAAATGGTGAATGAGAAGGAGAAGGCAGTGATTCTGGTGGGCTGTAGAATTAATGAAGGAGTGACGAAATTCAAAGCAGAGGAAGGATAAGGGAAAATGAAGGTGACAGTGATGAAGATGAAGGAGGGCTGTGTTGTTTGCGATCTTGAATTTGAAACAGAGAAGACGTGTGGTGACTCAATGCTCCCATAAACAGTACTCTGTGACAAACTTAGGTGACGGTGGTGATGTATGGCAATGGAGGACGGAAAATAGTAAGGTAATGGTGGTGCTGGACAGAGGAAGGAATGACAGTGGTTGGTGGAATAGCTTCGTTGGTTAATCTGGAAGTGGAGGAAATAGTGAAGAGGAACAGAACGGTGCTGTGTGACTGAGGAAGGGTCGCCGGAACTGAGAAGATAGAAGTTGTGGCTGCGGTGCTTGAAGATGAGAGAGGAAGCTCCGACAAGACGAGAACAGAGGAGAATCGACGCTGTGATGGTGCTAGTCCGAACGGAACTATTGTGGTGGTCTGAGAAGCTCGCCGGGGAGGTCCTTGACGGTGGTGGTGGCTGTCCGTCTCTTCCCCTCTCCTCTTAAGCTCTCGTTCAAGATCTGGTATGCCCCCAACTCTCTCTCACTGCCTTCGATCCAGCCCTCTCTGGAATTGATAGCGGTAATGGTGGTTATGTGGTGGGGAGGAGGAGATGCCGGTGGTGACAGTGGTGGTCTCCTCCTCCTCTCCCAGTCTCCCAATCTCAGATTCTCAGCTCCGCGGCGCTGCACACCCTCTCCCTCAGCTCGGTTCTGTCTCCTTTTTCTTTCCCAGCTGCTCACCCGATCTTAGCTTCTGTTTTTGGGTCTCCAGGCTGCATGCTTCTATTTTGGGCTTCAGCTCCTTGGGCCTATTCTAATTTTATTTTTTCATTTTTAAGCCCATTAAACAGAAAACTAACATAGGCCCTATCTCTTCTCTTGGCTCAAATCACTCAAAATAATTAATTTGAATCTTCAAAATCCTCAATTTCTTCTTTAACACCTATAATGCAAAATTAAGCATAAGGTAGCATCAAAAGTTTAAGGGACAATTGTATAAAAATAATTAATAAATTGTGAACATGTTTACCCCTAATTGCCATTAATTCAAAACAATTGTTCCTACCCAAAATTAATGGTTAATCATGCAATAATGTTTCATAAAATGCATTTAAATCCCAAATAAATCATAAAAAGTTATGTAAAAATATGGTTCAATCAGATATTAACAAATATAAAAACCAAATTAAATTAATAAATTCATGAGATGAAATATGATTTTTAGTAACTACACCATTAATCAAATTAATATATTTATTAACTGAAAATAATAAAGCCTTTAACGGATATAGTATCATCCCATGTAGAAAATCCAAGATTAACATCAATAATATCTTGATTTCAATCAGAAAAACTAATTATTAAATAATATCTTATTTAGGTTTAAAAGACATAAAGTTATAACTGCATATCATATAATATATATATATATATAACCGCATGATTATATATATAATATATATATTTTATATATGCGCACCAACTATTCTTAATCAACGTGTACTTGAGTAAAGATCGGATGTCAATAACGGTAACTCTAATGTGTCTCTTCTTCTCATTCATCATCTTCTCATACCATAGGAAAGAGAATCTCTCTTTTTAATCAGACTTGTAGACTTCTTTCCTGCCTCTTGCCTGTGTTTGCAAGGATCACAGTACCCTCAAAATCTCTTTACCATAGAAGTTCAGTTGAGGGGGAAATTGGATATTCATCCATTACAATATTGATCATGGTCCTCCTTGATCATAGGCTTATTTTAATATACTTTCATCAAATACAGTAAGACCCAATTCTCACTCCGTCCGTTCTCAACTATCATTAGACATCATTTTCTTTCCTTTGCTTACCATGAACCCCCACAATTGCATAATATGCAATCATTTTTTCATAGATCTTTCTGCTGAGTTTCACTCCAATTTAAATGGTAATGCTAACAGGAAGAGAGCATCGCAACTTCCCAAAACTCAGTCAAAATGAAGAACATATTCAATCAATTAATGAAATTTAATTCAAAAGGCCCCTTTTTTTCTTTCAGCAAAATTAGCCAGATGCAACGATAAAATAATTCCTTATGCAAAACCAAATTCATTAACTTGGGTGAGATACCAGAAAGCAAAGCACCGCATGATAACTGTTCCACATGATATCTAGAATTTTCTTGTCTGAATTTCACTGATGGAAAGGAAATCAAATTCATTTGGCAATCAAGGAAGACTTTCCCAATTCATTTGGAAATCAAATTTATTTGAGTTTTAAGTGTTCACAGTTTTCGCATACTTATTGCAGACTTTCCCAAATTATTTTTCTTAATCAAATTATTCAGATGGCAACTCATGAATAATTTTCACAAATGGAAAAATAAAATAAAAACAGAGATTGTGACATAAGCTTATCTGATTTCAATGCTCATCATGATGCACTTCCAATATAAGCACGAAAAATATCTCTTAAGATGTAATTGGAGTATTTGAATGGGAAAAAAAATTGGTACGTGCTATTATTTAGATAATATATTTGACATATGAGATCATATTTATGTGAATTTCTGGGAAACAAGTTTTGAATTTAAATTCTATTATCCTATGTGAAATTAGAATGAAATTATATCATGAGATTCTAATTTACTTAGAATTAAATTTTTAATGAAATATTTGAAAGTGTGGAGGTGCGTAAGACAGAGTATGTTGTGGGAGCACCTTGGAATATATATATATATATATATATTGATATATTGGAAAATTATAAAATTGTCATATATGATGTGTGTTATGATTAATTTAATGAAGGCTTTGTTATTTGCTGTGAAGAGTAAATCTTGTGATGTGAATTATTAAAATTTGCATATAGCTTGAAATAAGCATTACAGTAGTGATATGGAAATTTAATTATTTATCTAGTGTTTAGATAAAGGTGTTTTAAATTTTCATAATTTGTGGATATATATTTATCTGGGTAGATTGTGAACATATATTGAACTTTAAAGTTAATGCATGGTAAAAAATATATCATATTATGCCCTTGAAATCATGAGAGAATCACATGTGATTTTGGTTGTTAAAGATCATAAAAGACAAGTGATGATAAATAAAAAATGTTTGTGAAGATTGGTTTTGTATGTGAATAGTCCTTATGAAACTTGACGTGATCTTAAAGCTCAATCAATGTATGCACAAATTGTCAAGACTTTGTAGCTCATATAAATATTGATCTAGTGACACAATAAATGATGTGTGGAGATTGAACATATATATAAACTCTCATGAGGAGAAAGAAAATAGTTAAGTGATGACATCATGTATAGTGGATTCCCGTTATAAAAAAAATACACGGATGGATGTTGACTGAAATTCAGTTTATGTGAGAAAATTCACTTTTAGTAGTGGTAAAAATAAAATATCATATGAGTTAAAGTTGATAACTCTAAAATGTTAAGAATGTTGAAAATCTCTTAACAAATATTTTGGTATGAAACCAATATTAAGTGTCAATGATATGTGCTTTCTAAATATGGTGTTAACCATTGTAGAAAGAACAATGATGTGATTGAAAATCATTTGAGATATGATATAAATAAGCGCTTAAGAATTATAGTAGAGTTATCTCAATTGATTTGGTGAGGTCAATAATAGACCTGTTGCCATTAACAAAACCCTGCAAGATGAAATAAATTAGTCGAGGGGAATGGAACTAAAACCAGCTACTAATTGACAGCGACGGCAACCCAACCTTTGTGATTGGTGATCCCATGAAGAAGGTTCAATGGGTAAAAACAAGTCATTTGTCAATTCTGACTAGCAAAAATATATTTTACGTTCCTTCCTGTGACACTTTGAATGTGCCAAACTGCATTATTGTAGGTTGAGCAAAGCTCTTAATGATTTCATAGTTCAATGAGGCAGTGTGCATAGTACAGGTACACTTTCGTAAAATCGCCTCTATGAATGTGGAGTGTGGCAACTCCTATGAGATATTGGCAAAATCTTTAGAGCATTCATTATGCACTGGCATGAGCATGGCCGACATAACGCGCAAAACCATCGTTAACAACAGAAATGTTAGGATATAATCTGACCTTTAATGCCTCTGATATACGCCCAAGAGATGTGAGTTCATAGTTCATAGGACCACTAACATCTCTATATATCATGTGTTATCGGTCTAGGTCTAGTTCATAGTCCAAAGGACCACTAGATACCATGGTTATATCCATCGGTGTAACTCAGCAAATGGTGTGTTTTCTTTGACACATGTGGGGGATTATTGTAAATATTGCATATGGGTGTGTAAAAGAAAGAGTCTCTCCAATATTATGGAATATGTTTAAATGAAGAGATGCGATGTGAGAAGTCATGTTCTTATAAATTAAAGGGATTTGTGTTGGTTCATGATCAACATGGTTCATGGAATTAACAGATAGTTATGACCTTTTAATTGAAAAGGTGTAGCCTTCAAGAGACACCATTTCAAGGCATCGATTCAGTATCAATAAATACCCCAATTATGACACCATTTGGAAGAGAAATAGAAGCCTCGGTAATCTCTCGCTGAGCTACTTTATCTTCCGCCGGTTCTACCACCCTGTATCCTTACAGGAATGGTTCGTTTAATCCTGGGGAGATGCCGCTTCCTATTTACTAAAGGGG
The DNA here is from genome assembly GCA_963855925.1 of Inga laurina. Classification (NCBI taxonomy): domain Eukaryota; kingdom Viridiplantae; phylum Streptophyta; class Magnoliopsida; order Fabales; family Fabaceae; genus Inga; species Inga laurina. The sequence continues at coordinate 61,907,419 of OY979708.1, forward strand.
CTGCTGAATATCTCTTAAGGACAGTGTCCTCGGATGCGACTCAAACCAAATATTTTTTTTGTTCTTTGCAGATTTTGCCTACATTGATATGGCAGGAGGTGAAGAAGATAGTGCAACCATCATTTGTGAATAAGAAAAACTCAAAGGGTGAAACTCCTCGTGACTTATTCACAGAGGAGCACGCTCCATTACGAAAAGAAGCAGAGTGATGGATGAACAGAACAACTAGCAATTGTAAGCTTGTTTCAACACTTATTACTACTGGAGTGCTTGCCGTTGCATTTAGCGTACCAGGTGGTGTCAATGATAGTTCAGGGACTCCCAATTATTTACAGAAAGCGTCTTTTATGGTTTTTTCAATATCAGATACAATTGCATTGATCTCATATTCAGCTTCCATATTAGCCTTCTTATTGATCCTCATATCCGCTATGTAGAGTTTGACTTTTCAAGTCTCTACCCTCAAAGCTAATATTTGGGTTGATAACACTCTTCGTTTCCATAAAAAGCATGATGGTAGCATTTAGTAGTGCTTTCTTCGCAACATATGACCATGAGCATGGCTTAAAGGGGGGTCCTAGCTAGCTTCATCCCTGTGCTTTCATTTTTCCCAATAGCCATTTTTCTAGTTTTGAAATTGAGGCTTTTTTATGATATCATATACTCAACATATTATTTAAGCTCCCTATTCAAGCCAACCAAGCATGTGCTTTACCACTAACTAGAAAATATAGAGGCTACTTTAGTGCAGTTGTATATCTTTGTATTTTGATTACTTCGATTTTTGATATATATTGGCCTTACTTAGATTTGGCAATGTATAATATAATTGGGCATATAGGATGCTACTAAATTTTAAATAAGCATCGTAAGTGTATAGGCTATATAATAGCATAATAGCAAATCAAGGTTGTCCCATAGACATTCAAGATAATTGATAATTAGTCATTACAATTCCCATGTTCATTTAAGTTGAGCAAATCAAAGAAGGAAATGAATTTGAAAATCAATTTTAAAAAAAGAAAAAGTACAAAATTTAACGTTTTTAATATTTCAATGCAGAAAAACAACTTAGAGTGGCTAATCCCTTTTATCAAGTCTTAGAGCATGTATTTACCCAAATAAATGTACTTAATATTAAGTTGTTAATCTGGAGTATTAATGGATAAAAGTATCTCCCGATCATTTATACCCCTCTCTTAAGTTAAAATTGTTATTCCTAACTAATTTACTCAAGAGGCAATAAATATCCAATTACACTCTAATATAATTATATGGATCTAATAGGTATATTCTTATCCTATTGACAAATTAGAATCAATTCCAATCAAACATTACTTAATCTTATGATCTAATTAAGATCCCTCTCCCAAGGATAATCTAAATTTCTTAAATTCATATTTAGTGGTGATCAAGCACAAAGTTGACAAAACAAAACCGATTAAGTAAACAAAAGTAATACTAAACACAATTAATTAGTTAATACATATTCAGATCTTCAAATTAGTTCATGCTTGCTCTAGGTTCAAGAAAGCTTAGCCACACATGGCTCTACACACAGTCACAGTAGCAGCAAATTTAACATTAAAATCCATGATGGAAGCTGAAAGGGAAAAATTAAACAAGAAACCAGAGCAACAAAAATAGTGTCCTCTCAGTCAACAATGGTGGTTCTGGTCCAGTGAAGAAGAACATGAACAGTAATGTAGCCTTCCAGCTCGCAACCTCTGTCCAAGCTCCTCTCCTCCCCTCAGTCACCATCGATGTTCCCAGAGGAAGAAGAATAGTAGCTCCGGCAGTATCTCTCTCTCTCTTCCCTCAATGAAGAAGCTTCAGCAGTGAACAACGCCTTTAATTTCTTGCTCTAGCTGGAGAATGATGGTCAATCAGCGCTCACAATCGTTTCTTTCTTTGATGAAATTCGACCCCAAAGGAGAAGATGAAACAAGAGATAGTGACGGCACACCGGAGTTCCTTCCTTCCTCACTCCGGTTGCCTTCAATGGGTGAAAAATTTCTGGCTGGTTTACTCTTCCTCTCCGATTATCTCCTCCACTTCGCTTTCGCTCCCACTGTAAGAAAGCTATTGATGATTATTAACAGTGTAGAAATGGCGCCTCCTTTTTCTCGATGCTACCTTCTTCTAGTTTAGGTCTCCCATAGTAATATCTTTGGTCAAAACGGTGTTGCACCCAAAAGGAGAAAATGCCTCCTGCCTTTTCTTTAGGTCCCAATTCAGCTTGTATGGCACGTGTTCTCCCTTTAAGTCATTTGTTTCAAAATTGTTCACTTTTAAAAAGGGTTAAGTAGCAAATTTGTCCTAGAAGTATGGGTCAAGGAGCAGTTTTGCCCTGGAAGATTTTTAGGGATAAACTTCGCCCCGGAAGTTTCAAAATGTAGCAATATTGTCCTTTTCTGTTAAATAACAAACGTTGACCGTTAAAAAATTGACATTAACTGTTAAGTTTTTATCGGAAAAGGACAATATTGCTACGTTTTGAAACTTCCGGGGTGAAATTGATTCCCAAAAAACTTTTAGGGCAAAATTGCTCCTGGACCCATACTTCTGGGTCAAATTTGCTACTTAACCCCTTTTAAAAATAGAGTCGTATTACTCTTTTGCTGCATTCAGAGGATAGAAGAAAAATTAAAATAGAATAAAACAAAAGAAGTAAATAAAGTAAATTCAATAAAATAAACTATATTTATATATAGTTTTTTTTAACTGTTTACATTTTTATTAAAAAACTATGATATCTACCATGAAATCTCATAAATGATGCGCCACTTTAATTTTATTTTGTAATTTAAAATTTCATAGAAATCTTTTAAAATTACATAAATAACTCTTCCATTATCTTCAAAATATCCTTTAAATGTATAAAATATAGAGAGTTATCATATTTCTAATCAAATGATTTAACAGAAAACTGAAAATATCCTTAAATGAAAACCAAAAATAAAATGCAAACTGAATTAACCAAACCGAAAAATTCGAATTGAGTTTGGTACGGTTTGGTCTTCAGTTTCGGTTTGATTTTGCTCACCCTTACTTGAAACATTGGCTAGTTGCGTACAATATTCATTGAAAATCTACTTAACTACTTCCAAAAAAAATATTAAATTTCCAATTTTCTTGGCAAATTCCGTCGGAAACATTTCCAACAGAATTTCAAACAAAATATTTTCCGCGGCAAATTCCATGGAGAATTAATTTTCCATGTAATTTCTGACAAAATAATTCTGTGGCTAATTTTGCAACGGAAATTTTCATGGCTAATTTTACCACTGAATTTCCGACCAAATTTTCAATGGCAATTTGCCATGGAATTTCATAGGAAAAATTAAAAAATTATTATTTTTAATTAAATTTAATTTTAAAAAATATTTTTTTTAGAAATTAAAATTATGATATTATTAGCCATATAAATATTTAACAATTAAGGTTAATACCATCTGTTATTCCTCTAGTTTTTACTTGTTTTGGTTTTGGCTCATCAAGTTTCAAACTATAGATTTTGGTCCCTGTAGAAGCAAAATGATCATATAAAAATTTATTTATAAAAAATAAAATTTATTAGTTATTAATTAATATTAATAAAAAATTATTAGTTAGTAATTATTTATTAGTTATTAATTAATGTTAATAAAAAATTACTTTTAAAATTAGACAAAAATATAGTCATATGAAATTTATTTAAGATGTAAAAATTTTTAATTTGATGTTAGTTTATATTAAAAATTATAAGAATATATAAAATTATTTTATATTATTATTAAATTTATATATAAGAAACAAATACATATTTATAAACAATTGATTATATATAATACGATTATATATATAGTTGTGTAATAATAGAACACCAAAGCAGTCTAGCCCATCCAGTAAGGCATTGCACAGTTACGGTCGAGGTCATGGGTTTAAACCAAAGCAGGGGTAGGTTGAGTTGCATTTCTAGGAAAAAAGAGGTTGCGACATGTGGCGGATCTGGGCGCCAACGACTAGGTGGAGACTGTCAAAGCTGCCACGTGCAACCGGTGATGAGGTGGCGGCCGTAGAAGTTGCCACGTAGCTTTTTAAAATTTAAAAAATAAAAAATAAGTTTGCAACATAGAAATTTGCGACAGAATCTGAATTCCATCGGAAATTGGTTTGTCACGCTATTATCAACGACGGAATTTATTCCATCGGAAATCCATTTCCATTGGTAAATTTTTCAGAAACTCTGAATCTGTGACAAACACTACTACAAAAAGGGTAAAAGGTGGCGCACATTTTGTGGCACTCCTTTAAACAAGTGTCACAGCTTCCCTTTTTTTGTTTTTTACCTCTATAATTTTTTTTTTATTTTGGATACCAGCTGTGGCGCCTAATAGGTTAGGTGCCACAATTTGGGAGGCCTAGTGTGGCGTCTGCCTACGCAGGCGCCACACTTGGCACCACGCAAGCAGCTGTGGTGCCTGACCCACTAGGCGCCATAGCTGCCGCAAATATCATGTGTGATGCCTAAATAGTTAGGCGCCACACATGATATAATATATATCAGCTGTGGTGCCTAGGATGCCCAGGCGCCACAGCTGATGAGGCAATGTGTGGCGCCTAAATAGTTAGGAGCCACACTTGCCCTTTTTTTAAAAAAAAAAGGAAAAATTTCAAATGGATAGTGTATATCTCTTAATTATTTCATTTCCCGTATAGTGGTCTCGTGTCCACCCCCCATTCCTTCTCTTTTTGACTATTGCTCCACTTTAATTATTCAACTACTCTCTCCTCCATTAAACTACTTTCCCTTTCTCATCTTCTTATTGGATCCGTCGGCTCCCTCCCTCCATTTCCTATCATCTTCACACTAAAAAACACACCCACACGCTCACTCGTCACTCAAGCTAGCATCACCAACGTGGTCCCCCACTCCCTGTGCTGGTCAATTAATAGATTTGTAAGAAGAAGACTGTTTCATTCTAGCTTGATTTGTTTAAATTTTTTTTTAGTCAAGATAAACCGTAATATAACGTTTGCCTTTTTGTTCCTAATTTAATAGGAAAGAGTGAAAACTTAGCTTGTTCCGTTTGCCTTTTTGCTTTGTTTAAATTTTTTTTCCTACAAGCTTGCGTTTTTTATTAATCTTTTAATTTACTTAATTAGTTGTTGATGTACTGTGTTCACATATCAAGTTCTTGTATTGTGATTTTTTTTATGTTAGCTTTGGAGAGTATTAATGTAAGAACATTATTGTTGGGGAACTTGAATTTTAAATGTGAAAATTATATATATATATATATATAATAGGTTGAAATATAAAATAGAAAGATTGACAATTTGTGGAGATGATAAACACGAAAGCCACTCATTTTATATAAAGATTCACAATCAGGAAGCATAAAAAAGGGCCACAGAAAAAAACAGAAGAAGAAGAAAAAAGAAAAAAGGGACCCTCCTGTGGCACTTGTTTGAGGAAGTGCCACAGGAGGGGGGTCTCCTGTGGCGCTTGCTGAGTAAGCCCCACAGTAGGACCCCCCTCCTGTGGCATTTCCTCAAACAAGCACCACAGGAGGGTATTTTTTTAAAAAAAAAATTTTAAAATGTTGTGGTGCTTCCAAGCACCACAGCTTTTTTTAGTGGCATCCAAATATGTGGCACTTCTCTAGCTCCACAGTTAATGCAATTATAAGCGCCACAGCTTTACTTTTTTGTAGTAGTGAAATTTGGTCAGAAATTTTGTTTTTTTTTTTTTTTGTAGTAACTAATGCTGAAGAATATCTGAAAGTCACTTTATATAGGAGATAAGATAGTAATGGGGAGTAAAAGGGGTGTAATCAAGATAGTAAGGAAAAGTTATGTGAATAAACAATAAACGGAAAACTTTACCAATTATGAGGCTTCTAGGATGGATCTTATAGCTTTAGTTCTAAGTTTTTAATTAGGGGGTTGTTAGTTTGATTTTTTCTCATTTTTGTCTTTAATGATTTCCTAATGTAATTAGGATTTTAAATTTCATTTATTGAGACTCTGAATTTCAAGTAGAATTTCATTGTGATCAAACTTGTTTGTTATTCAAATTCTATTTTATGATTTGATTTTCTTAATTTACTTCTTTATTCCTCTCATGATTATTTTATGTTTTTTGTTCAGAGTATGAATTTAGATGCATGATTTAATTTTCATGAATTTTTTACTCGACATTTCTTTAGAGGGCGAATTATATAATTGAATTGAGTAACATGCTAAGTAAAGCTTTAGTAATTGTTTAAGGAATAACTATGATTTCAAGTAGAGTTATAATTAGAGATTAAATAAATAGACCTAGCAAGTAGTCAAGGTTTATAATTTCAACTTAATTATATACATCTCCACTTCTATTGTTGAATGATGATAGCCATAGATCTATTCTCAAGTAGATTCGCCACCTTATTGTTTCTTTTCATGTGTGTGTCATATCTTTTTTTTATTTTCATTTTTATTATTATAAAATATCAAACAGAATTCTTTTCTTTACTCTCTTGAGTTTTTCACATTTAGTTAATTTAGGGATTAAATACCATTGACTCCATGCAAGATAATACGACCTAGGGAAATAAAAAATATGACAATTATACCCTTTTTAGAATTGGTTTTATGCAATACCTTCTAATCCAAAATAATCATAATACTTACATTTAAGCACAATAAGAATCATAAAATTCCATAAATAGATATAAAAATATATAATAAAATAAGGAAATATTAGTAGTGCATGTTGAATTCTCATAAAAATAACATAATAATGTAAGGACAGTAAAATATTTGGCTACAAGTATCTTGATAACATAGAGCTGCATGCAATTCCAATTTTTACCTAATGGCAATCAACTTGACAACACTACTTTAAAGTGGCTTTTGAAAGAAGGACATTTTAGAATGAGAAGAACGATAAGGAAAAAAATTATAGCCTAAAACGTTGCAATTGTACAGGCCATATCAAGTAATAAAGTAGTGAGAAAAGTATCATTCTCACGAGGACATGATACTAGAAGCAAATTAAGTTTGAAAACCTAATCCTACATGATTCAATTGAAGGTCTATTTTAAATTTCCTATGTCTAGGCTCCTTTAAAATATCAAATTGAGTTCTAATCATATTTCTCATCTTTCAAAACAATTAAGCTCACAATTGAATCAACAAATATAACATTATAGCAATTAAAAATAAGAAATATCATAATCCAATAATCCATAATCACTACAAAAAAAAAAAACTATGATTTAGTAGCGGTTAAAAGTGTGTATTTGTAGCGGTTTTAACGGCTACAAACATAATTAGTAGTGGTTCAAGAAACCACTACAAAATCTATTGTTGCAAGTGTATTTGTAGAGGTTATTTATAACCGTTATTCAAGGAAAAAAACTGCTACTATCTTTGCATCGTTTAATTAGCACTGCTACAACATTCTCAATCTGAGGAACTTTTGGTTGGTAATTTGTAGCGGTTATATAACCGCTACAAATTGCAAACCATGAATATTGGATGACGGGAAATGAAAATGAAAATGAAAATTTATTATGATATTTGTAGCGGTTATAAAACCACTACAAAAGTGAATTTAAAAAGGGTGGGTATAATTAGTAGCGGTTAATTAACCACTATAAAAGTGAATTTAAAAAGGGCGGGAATTATTAGTAGTAGTTACATAACTGCTACTAATTCCAATAAAATTCAAATTTTGTGCCAAAAATGTAGTGTGGTTTTTAAAAAATATATTTGTAGCGGTTATAAAAAATATACAATTATTTGTGTCCGTTTTGTTAATATTAAATTAAATAGTTTATTATTTTAATAGTTTAGCTAATTTAATTAGCTTATTATTCATTAGTTTAGGTCATTTATAATTTTAAAGGAATAATTTAATTAAATTAGATAATTTTGAAAATTGTATTGATAATATTATTAGGGATACGTAGATAATAAGGAACTATTATGTTGTCCTCTATAATGAGATTATGATTATGTAAATAAATATCTAAAAAAATAGTAAGAATAAATATTATGCGAAAGAAAAAAGTATTGAAATAAATAATTTAAAAATTTATTACCATATTTGATCACCTTGTTAAGCTCCTCGGCTTATAGAAAAAAGAGTGAAAATGAGAGAAGATGAAAGACAGGTAAGGTGGAAAGAAATGAGGGAGTATTTGAAATGAGATGTGGTTAGGGTATTTATAGGGATCTGCGTGGAACTTGTAGAGGTTAGTGGCACAGGTTTGTAGCGGTTTTAGTTTTGTAGTGGTTATTTTTGTTTTTTGTAGCGATTTTATAACCGCTACAAATATTTTTTTAATTTTTTTAAAAAAACATTTAAAAAAAACATAATTTGTTTTAAAATAAAAATATAACTTGTTTGATCAGTCATCCGCACCATCCCTACAGAAATTGTATAGAAAAGTTGTTAGCAATGTGTTTTCTTGTCAAAAAATTGAATTAAAATGATATGAATTTAAAAAACGTACCGAACTATAGGTAAATTGTGATCGCCTTTAAGGAAGAAGTTTTCGAAATTGGCAGACTGAAACAGCTCACTCTCATAGGCGATGTTATCACCATCACCCATATTGTAAAGGTATGAGGCTTTAAATGAACAACTATGTGCCAATCGCTATGTCTCTCGTCCTCAACATAATAAATCTAGTGTGTCTCTGAGGCAAGAATATACGGCTTATCATCTTGAGAATGACCAGTGTGAATTGGCCATGAGAAATTTATCAATAGGATGCCTAAGTCATCAGTTGTGAGTCCTAGGGAAGTAGTAGTATTTGTCTACAAACACTTGAATAGCGTAACGATGAAATGGCCTTGGTAATTAAGTTCCACGACATCAAGAAGCTTTCCATAGTAAGGGATACCTCCGAACTGCATGTTGGCGTCACTGATACTCGCATAACTCCTTGTCCTAAAGTGCTATAAACACCCGAATTTTGAGTTTACAATCCTTGATCACGAGAAACCATGCAAAACTTGAAATCATTGACATTGTAAGCTGTAAATCTTTTTGCATGGTCAAGAGGGTCAATTGCGAGAACTCTAAAATCTGATGAGCGTGGGTTGTACGTGGTCATTCAGTATTTTACGCACAAACCAGTTTGGAAATTCTCTGTTGACTTTTTTGTCAACTTCGGAGGATGTTTATGTGCGGATCCTGAGGTGATGCTTAACATGACTTCTGAATTCCCTGCAATTAATCATGGGAATGCGATAGTGAAATGAAAGTGAAAAATGTTACAAAAGATATAGAATAGCATGTGAGTGTACAATTCTTACTGTATGAAAGGTTCAACTTGAGTGCAATTAATCAAGACATATCTATGTGCTTGCAACTTCTCAGTTCCTCCAACTAGTTTACCAACACGAGGGATAAATTCTCCTGATGTTGGCATGGGTTCAGCACAATTGTCTACACAAAGTGGTCAGTTGAAGGTGGTCTCAATGTCATCAAAGCACCTTGAATAGAAATACAGGACCTCATTCCCTATATAACCTTCAGCTATAGAACCTTCTGGCCAGGCCAAGCCTTATTCCTTAAGTAAAATTTCATTTTCCCAAGAAACCTATAAGGTGAAGAAGGGCAAAATGATACAAAATCCTCAAAAAGTTGACTAACAAACATAAGAACTATTAATAACGTTGGATACATCCATCGATATTGAATTGGGCCAGCGAGCTTTATTTCATGAACAAGGTGGACTGTAAGGTGAACCATCACAGTGAAAAAGGACAAAGGAAAGAGCATCTCCAAATGACAAAGTGTAAGAATAATATTGGACTGCAGTTAATTGAGCTCCTCAATGATCAAGACCTTGGAACACAACTTCCGAAAGAAATAACAAAGCTCCACCAAAATGATTGACACATCGAGAGGAAGTGCATTCTTTAAAGCCAGCGGAAGTAACTATTGCATAAGCACAAGTGAGTCATGACTCTTCAGGCCAGCAACCTTTCGAGACTACATATCAATACATCATGAAATGTTGCTTGAATACCTATCTGAAACTTTTATTTTCTTCAACGTCGCAAGGAAGACTTCCTTGTTCGGTTTGTGAGGGTAAACTTTGCCAGCTGAAATTTGTCATGCTCATCTGGCCACGCATCTTCACGAACTCCCATGGCACGTAAATCTTTCCTTGCTTCAAGATGATCTTTTGACTTTCCCTATTCGTTAAGTACCGTCGCATACATTTTTTTCAATGTGCATGACTTCAAGACTGTGGTGAAGTAAATTAGAATTCTAATATAGAAAAGTAAAGAAAATGCTTATCTTCCTCTATTGTTGAGGCACAAAAGTCTTGCCCATCTTTCAGCCTACTTGTGCTGCATCGTCGCTTTTTCCAAACTCAAATTCAACATGCTCAAGTTGCTGTAAGAAGTCTGCACTGGATAAAGTCTAAGGTGGTCCTCTTATTTCTTGTTTCCCATTCAAACGATTCCGTTGCAATCTAAATTTGTGCCTTCTATCGAGAAACCTCCGATGCCCCATAAAGCACCACTTCCGGCTGTGGGGAAGGCACACTGCATCAGAGTCAAAATTGCAAGCTGGATAAGCAGAGCCACTATGCACATTCCACCCGGATAATGTTTCAAGGCCAGGAAAGTCACTAATCGTCCACATCAAGGCCACGCACAAGTTGAACAATATCTTCCCAAAGGCATCATATGTCTCGATGTCAACATTTCACAGGTCAAGGAATTCCACAATAAGCGGTTGGAGATACACATCGATGTCATTACCCGATGCCTTTTTTCCTGGAATAATCATAGAAAAAATGAAGGAGTTTTATTTCATACACATCCAAGGGGTAAATTGTAGGAAACTAACACTACCGGCCAAATATTGTAACTTGTGCTAAGATTCTCAAATGGATTGAAACCATCGGTTGCCAAAGCAAGTCTAACATTTAGAGGGTCAGCAGTGAAAAATGGAAAGTCTTTGTCGAATATTTTTCAAGCGTCTTCATCCCGAGGATGTCGTAATTTACCATCTTCATTCTTATCAACCTCATGCCACCTCATGTGCTTCGCCGTTTTAGACAACATAAACAATCTTTGTAAGTAAGGCTTTAAAGGGAAGTATCTGAGAATCTTTTGTAGATTTCTTTTTCTATTTTTTTCTCTTCCGAATTGTCTTATACCTCAATGTGTGATATCGCTTACAAGTCTCCCTACTGTCATTGTCTCCCCAATACAGCATACAATCATTGAGGCATGCATCAATTTTTTTTGTAGTTCAAGCCCAATCTGTTAATAATCTTCTTGGCCTCATAGAACATTGTGGGAATCTCTGCGTCGAGGAATGCATCTTGTAATAATTTCAGCAACATCGACATTCCCTTATCTGTGATTCCACACAAGCACTTGATATGATACAACTTGATCAAGAAAGATAATATAGAGTATTTTTGACAACCTTGATATAAAGGACGATCTACTTCATCCATCAAACTGAAAAAATCCTGAGCGGCTTCATTCCGATAAACACCGGCTTTGAGCCCTGCACTTCTTCATTAAAGTTGTCATCATGAACACCAAATGCATCACGCACAGCATCATTAACAAGATCATCTTCATCTAGTTGAACTCCTACTTGTGAACTTTGAGGAAGAGTATCATCATATCTCATACCAGCCTTCTCACCATGAACTGGCCAAAACGTATAGTCTTCCGGGAAAGGCTCCAAAAGCAAATGTTCCTTAACAACATGTCATGCATGCCACTTCTTGAACTTGCATATCCGATACAGACAGATGATCTTAACATTACAGCTGGTGTGAGTGAATGCGATATCCAAGAAATTGTTTAATCCATACAAATATTCCAAAGAATTGTGTGGCAACTTGATCCATGATTTATCCATAGCTACTAGTGAGAGAGAAGAAAATATTGTAAAGAAGATGAGTGAATATAGAATGACGAATACCTGGAACCTTATATTTTGAATTTCCAACGTTTAATATTTTGTAGCGGCTCAAAAACTTCTACAATAACCTCTACTATATTACAAATTTGTAGTGGTTATATGAGTAAAACCACTACAATAACCGCTACCAATTTTCAGGCCATTGGTCTCAAATTGAAGATTTATTTTAACCTTGTAGCGGTTCTATAAAAAACTGCTACTAATATATATTTATAGTGGTTATAAACTCTTAATCGCTACAAATTTCAGGCAGTAGAATAATTTCAAATTTCAAATATTTTAACTTTGTAGCAGTTATAAGAAAAAAAACGCTATAAATATTATTGACCATTGGACAATTTTTTTAAAAAAATTGTTTTCAATTTGTAGCGGTTATTGGCGTAAACTGCTATAAATTAGAACAAATTGGGGGGAACTTCAAAATGTTGAATATTTGTAGCGGTTATTACTATAATCACTACAAATATTCAACTTTTGAATTTTGAAATTCCCTCCCACGGTTCATTACATTTGTAGCGGTTTGCACGCATAACCGCTATAAATATTCAACTACTTTGTAGAGGTTTTTGATATTAATCGCTACGAATATTGTTCAAAATTTTTTTTTTAAATATTTGTAGCATTTTTATTATAAAACTGCTACAAATATATATAATTAAATTTTTTTGTCGTTAGTTTTAGAAATATAAATACAACTGTCATAAATGCAATAAAAATTTAATAAGGCAGTCTAAAAATATAAATATAACTATGGTAAACGCAATAAGAATTTAAGTTCTGAAAATAAAATATCTAGATTTATTTACAAATGTTTCAAAAAGAAAAAATATATATGTCATAAACTAAGTAGTATGAGGTTGATCATCTGGTCCTCCCTCAGGTGGGGCTCCCTCATGTACTGGTGGATCAGGGCATTGAGCAGAGTTAACAACACCATCATTATCAACAGGAGGAGGAGGAGGAGGCTGGACAACGAACCGAGGGACAGGGAGAACCTGTGGATGCTGCTCGTCTGGGAACAGGTGACTCCACGACTGCTCAAGCATGAAGTTCATGATATCATGTCACTCCCATGCTGAGCATAGTAGAAACTGGCCTGCTGCAGCATCTGCTGCTACTGCTGAGCCACTACAGCCTGTGTCCAGGCCAAATCTAAGCACAGCTCCTCAATAGAATTGTCCCTCAAACGTCTGTGCTCTAGAGTTTCCAGCCTCAAAGACGGCGCTCCTGCCGTAGACCATGCTAAGTCTTGCACCTATCCTCATCCCCCGTACGAGTCTGGGGTGCTCAGTCTGACCCAGACCTGCCTTTAAAGGAGCCGTGGGGTCCATAAATCCTTATGACTCCTCGGCCTAGGTCTCTCGCAGCTCAGCCTGTGACTGCTGCATCCGCTCATGCCATTTTATGAAACAATTACTTATTAGCATTTTTCATAATAAAGTTGATTTTATAAACAATATAATAATGAAATCACTTATAATGGCCACCTCTACCTGCTGAGAGGTCGGAGTCCCATCACGATGTCTGTGTGTGATAGCGAACAACTCCCTATAGTCCGTTTAACGGTTCTACTGCTGTGTCTTCCTCTCCTAAAACAATTATAAAATTAAATTAGTATTATCAAAACAAATACATTCTTTATAATATGAAATAGCCAGCTAAAAGTAATTGATATTGTGAAAAGTTACCAGCTCGCTGTAAGTGACAATAAAGGTCTTCGATCTTGTTGTGTGGTGGATCGTCTGCTGCCTACGGTACCTTGTGTTCCTCTAAAAGAGCATGGAAAAAAATAATATTAAATATATTAAAACAATATAAAACATTTATAATTAATAAAATCATAAAATTAATTAAATTTAAATTTAAATTATAATTTAATAATTATAAATTACAAAATTATATATAATTAATCTAATAAATATATTAACTGCCCCTCAGTGCTCCTCCTGAACTGGACAAAACTCGCGTAGTTGTTCAACGGGACGCCGTCTGGGACGTTCTTGATCAACTGCTACAGAGGCATCGTCCCCTCCTTATCCACATTGGGGTAGAGACGATTCCTCCTGTTCGTCCAGCCATTGCCCATCTTCATCAGCGTGTACCTCTTCCTGTTGGCCCGGATGCCAAACCTCGGCTGTAAAAAAAATTGAATATAACTAATTACAAATAAGACAATTAAAAAGTATTAATTAAATAGAATTAATTACAAAAAATATAGTATAATTAAATACTATTAATTTCCTACACCACCTCCTCCCATGCCAGATCCTTCAGCCCCTTCAGAACGTTCCTCCACGTTCTGAAGTGAAGGGGGAACCGCATCCAATTTGAGCCCAGCTCGTTCAGGAAGCAGTTGAACAGGTGACCCCCATTATCGATGGGCTACTCTATGCCCTCATTCCATGGCACTACAACTCGTAGTATCCGATCCATGCTGTTCAAACCGACCATGTCTAGCCTCCTCGTGAAAACGTTCCCCTGCTCATTTGCACAATTTACCATACGTTAGATAAATTGTAACTCAAATTTAACATTTCGAATTTAAATATATAATTTATTAAATAAAAAAAATATATTTACCTAGGACCTGCACCTCAAACCCAGTAGACCATGAAGACGACCCTTGTGGGTTGTTCTGCTCCTACGCCTCCTCCTCATCGAGGAACTGCTCTATCTCTCTTATCCCAATCGGATTCTCAAAGTCCTCGTTCGCGTCATAGTCATCAATGCTGATATCTCCCTCTCCCAGATCAGGCACCTCTGGTGCGGTCGTCTCCTGTGGAATCGTCTGCGGTAGCTGTGGTAGGCCAACTCCTGTGGCTACTGTGGGAAGATTGGCTAAAATGGAACAGTCTACCTCCCTCCGCGCTGACCCCTCCTCTGCTGCTGTTACCCCACATAATCAATCTGGGAACCTCGGGCTCCTTCCCCTTGTCCATCCCTTAAGCCATATCAACTACAAAAATTCAAAAAAACAACGATTTAGTCACATTTATATGTAAAATTATAATAAAAATAAAAATAAATTAAGTATTGTCCGTATCTCAAGTGATAATGAGAAATGCTAGAGAGAAAACTCTCCGACAGACGTCAAAACACTCAGATCTGAAGGAAAACTCTTAGAGAAACTTCAGAAAACAAAATGGCCAAATGGAAAAAAGGAGAGGCGGTGCCCCTTTTATAGTTGTGGATTTTGTAGCAGTTATTGAAAAACCCTCTACAAAAAAATTAGGGCGGCAAAACTTTGTAGCCGTTATGAAATAACCGCTACAAATGTGTTGACCTTTGAAGTTCTGTAGCAATTATAAAAGCATAACTGCTACAAATTAAAGGTGATGACATTTGAAATTCTATAGCGGATCTAAAAATATAACCGCTACAAATAGGTGACTTTTGGTATTTTGTAGCAGTTTAATTTGTAGTAACCGCTACAAAAAAATCGATATACTATTGGCACGGCTTGATGGCGCCAAGTGGCGCGAACTTTATAGCAGTTTATTTGATGTAACTGCTATAAAATAATCACGACAAAGTTTGGCGGGAAACTCGTGCCATATTTGTAGCGGTGTTTTCATATTAACCGCTACAAATAACTTTGCTAATCTATCGGGACACTTGGCGCATAGGTTGCCGCTACAATATTGTAACAGTTTATGTTAAAACCACTACAAATGTCAACATTTGATCGCTACAAATTCACCACTACGAAATACCATTTTTTTGTAGTGAATCAAAACCAAATAATCTAAAAGAAGGTTTAGCTACATAAATTGAACATTGTCATGAATAAAATAAGAGCGACTAACCAAAGACAAAATAGAAGACAAAAGAAAGAAGAGAAAGGAAAGGAGAAACAAAAACTCAATACCGAATTTTCATCCGTGCTATAAATCTTCTACATCTCCAAAGTTTTATCTTCCTATATCAACTGATGAGCTCTTGTATTACTGTCACCAACCCAAAAAAATAGAATCAACCATCTTCTCACTACAACTCAGGTATATATAGGAATATATTGCCTCCTCCCAAAACTATCAAAACAGTGACGTTCCTATAAATTAAAAGAAAAAGAAATAATGACATGATAATCAATCTGGGTCTTTTTTTACCTTTTTTTTTCTTATTTGAGAAAACTTCTTATTATTGTTTATTATTGCTTCTTTCCTAAGTTTAAAAACTTCTAATTTAATTTGAAATCTCACAAATGATGCACCTAATTGATATCTTATAAAGTCTCAAGAAAATTCATTTAATTTAGTATTGATGACTTTCCAAATATATCAAAATAGATCTCAAATCTATTAAAAATAAGAAATCATCAAAGATCATTAAATATGCAAATAACATAATTTATATTTAATGGCCTAATGACAATAAGGTTTTTATGGACGTTTTTGGAATTAAGTTTATTTATGAAACGACTTTATTGCTCTTATGTGAAAAAAAGAACTCCCTCCATTGCTGGCGTCCGGACTTGGAGGGGGTTTTTATTCCTCACATAAGAACTGTAATGTCATTTCACAGGCCGCCTGCTGGTTGGAGAATTATTTAGGAAATGAGTGCCTTAGAAATGAATAACCTCATCATTTCATTCCGTACAAATTGCTTGCGTCTCCACTTGAAATTTTTTTACACTTGTGCTATGGTTATTGTATAGATGTGTTGCGAAATTTTTTTTGCGCAATATTGTCTTATTTGAGGAATTTTTAATACTTTTCAAAAGGAAAATTAAAAAATATTCTACGCGTGCCACTCCTCGAGCCCTTCAGGATTAATTCATCCTTTTGTCCATATTGCTTCCATTAAATATATTCCATTGTCTATTATTATGTTTTGAGTATGCAAAAGTAAAATTTGAGGAGCATTATATATTAATTTCCAGTATAGCATTTGTACTCAAGTAAAATTAGATGTTCTTATTTATGTAATGTACAAATGCATATTTATATACAATTAGTTCAATATGAAAACGCGTATTCATTTTCTAATCCTATATGTTTGGTGGACGATATTCCTGACTCATCACATTATTCTCTGTCGGCAGACGATATTCCTGAATATATTTTCTCTTACTTCTAACACTTCCCCTCAAGTTGGAACATATATATTGATCATGCCCAACTTGTTATAAAGATATTGAACCCGTGTCGCATTTAAGGCTTTTGTCAAAAGGTCTGCCAGTTGATCGTCGGATCGTATGTGCCCTGTAAATAAAATATTTTCTTTGATCTTATCACGAATAAAATGACAGTCAATCTCAATATGTTTTGTTCGTTCATGAAACACAGAGTTTGATGCTATATGAAGTGCTGCTTTATTGTCGCACCATAGTTTTGCAGGTAATGTTGTGACGATGCCAATTTCCTTCAAAAGCTGAAGTACCCACACAATTTCTTGTACTGACTATGACATGGCTCTGTATTCCGCTTCTGCACTTGATTTTGACACAACCCCTTGCTTCTTACTTCTCCAAGATATCAAATTTCCACCAACAAACACACAGTAACCTGTAGTAGATCGTCTTGTGGCCTTTGATCCTACATGATCCGCATCACAAAAGCACTCAACTTTAGTGTGCCTATAAACTATATAGAGAATACCAAGACCTGGAGAGCCTTTCAAATAATGCAAGATATGTTCTAAAGCTTCCCATTGTGCCACTGTTGGTGATGCCATGAATTGGCTGAGTCTACTGATTGAGAAGGTTATATCAGGACGAGTTACTGTTAGATAATTCAGTTTCCCAATAAGTCTTCTATATCTCTTAGGAAATGAAAATGGCTTTAATTTCTCTAAATCAATCTTCTTCTTCAAATCATCAGGAAGCTCATCAAACATACTAGCATCAAGATCAAGAAAGGGATTCAGAATCATGGGGATGCTGCTTGGTGCAGCTCCAAGTTTTCCAGTCTCCTTTAAGAGATCGAGAACATACTTTCTTTGAGTCAAAAGAATACCTTTCTTGCTTCTCAAAACCTCAATACCAAGGAAGTACTTTAATGATCCCAAATCTTTTGTCTCTAAGTGAGAGTTCAGGAAGATTTTAAGTTATGAGATTCCAGAACAATTACTTCTTGTAATCACAATATCATCAACATATACTATGAGAAGAATCATGCCTGCATTAGATTGTTGGTAGAACATAGAGTGATCACACTTGCTTTGACGTAACCCAAACTTCTTGACGACATTACAGAATTTATCAAACCAGGCTCGAGGACTTTGCTTTAGACCATACAGTGACTTCTGGAGGTAGCACACTTTCCTATTCTCCCCCTGAGCAACGAACCCAGGTGGTTGCTCAATATAAACTTCTTCCAGAAGATCACCATTTAAAAAAGCATTTTTAACATCTAATTGATGTAGATCCCAATGATATGTGGCCACCAAGGAAACAAGAAGATAAACTGAAGTGAGTTTGGCTACAGGAGAGAAAGTCTCGGAATAATCAAGACCATAAGTTTGGGCATATCCTTTGCCAACAAGGCAAGCTTTTAGTCGTTCTAAGGAACCATCAGCCTTAGTCTTAATAACAAATACCCATTTACATCCAATGGCTTTCTTGCCAGGAGGGAGATCAACAAGAGTCCAGGTACCAGCTGTTTCCAATGCCAAGAGTTCTTCTTCCATTGCGGCACGCCAACCAGGGTGAGCTAGAGCTTGGTGAAGGGTAATAGGTGTGTAAATGGAATCAAGGGTGGCCACAAGAGAAGATGAAACAGTTGATAAAGACCGAAAAGAGACAAAAGATGAGATAGGATAGATACAGTCAGCATATCGTTTGGGAGGATAATGAGGACGTGTACCTTTATGAAGTGTAATGGTTAGGTCATCAGAAGTATCACCAAGAGAAACAGGAACAAGTGGTTCAGTAACAGCAAGAGGAGGATCGGCGGAAATAGAGGCAGGAACGAGGGAGACATCAATAGAATCAATTGGCGAAGTAGGAGGTGGCAAAGGTGAATCATTAGTAACATCAGCATCATTGACGATGTCAGGTTCTGGAACAGCAGCTTGTACTGGTGAGAGAAGGACAGGATAAACCAGGATGTCATCAGAATTATCCATGACAGAGGGAGACTCAGAGATGGACAAAGTCTTGAAGAAAGAAGAGGACTCATGAAACATAACATCGGTGGACACAAGGTAACGATGGAGATCTGGAGAGTAACACCAATAACCTTTCTGAATTCTAGAATAGCCAAGAAAAACACATCTTAGGGACTTGAGATCAAGTATGCTAACACTAGGACGGACATCCCGAACAAAAGAAACACAGCTAAAGATTTTAGGATCAACAGGAAACAGCTTAGAGGTGGGAAACAGAACGGAATATGGAATATCCCCACCAAGAACAGTCGAAGGCATGCGATTGATAAGAAAACAATCAGTAGAGACAGCATCAGCCCAAAAACTTTTGGGGATTGAGGAATGAAACATGAGAGCTAGAGCAGTTTTAAAGAAATGTCGGTTCTTTCTTTCAGCAACACCGTTTTGAGCAGGGTTATAAGCACAAGAGGATTGGTGAAGAATACCATGAATTTGCATGTAATCGGTGAATGGGGCGGAAAAATATTCTTTTGCATTATCACTTCGTAAGATTTTCACAGGGGTGTTAAACTGGGTTTGAATTTTAGCACAAAAATTACGAAAATGAGTAAACAATTCAGAACGCTGTTTCATTAAGTAAAGCCAGGTGGTTCGGGAAAAATCATCAACAAAAGTGACAAAATAATGATAACTAGTCTGAGACATAACTGAACAAGGACCCCAAATATCAGAATGTACTAACTCAAAGGGGGACATAGCCCGTTTATTGACACGAGGTGCCAAATAAATACGATGATGTTTGGAAAATTGACATGACTCACATTCTAAAGTAGACACAGAAGAAAATTGAGGATACAATTTTCAGAGAGACAAAAGTGACATATGACCTAAATGACAATGAACTTCAAAGAGAGACGACCCACCAGAACAAGCAACAGAACGTGGAACCTGATCATCAAGGATGTAATGTCCACCAGATTCATAGCCTCTACCAATAATCTGCTTCGTCGATAGATCCTGAATTAAACAATGATCATGAAAGAATGAGATAAAGCAGTTTAACTTACGAGTGAGTTTACTTGGGGATAAAAGGTTAATGGTGAGATCTGGAACGTTAAGAACAGAGGATAATGAGAGGGAGACAGTTGGTTGAACAATGCCTGAGCCAGTAACACGGACGGGAGAACCATTGGCTACAAATATGGATGATAGGTTGGAATAGGGGGCATATGAAGAGAATAAGTGATGATTACCTGTCATGTGATCGGTGGCACCAGAATCAATGATCCACTTAGTTGAAGCAGTAGTAAGACCAGAGGATAGAGTACCTATGGCTAGAGCCCCTGCAGAAGAAGATCTAGAATCAGAGAGACCAGGTGTCTGGGAAATATGAGCAAGGCCACACTGTTGATCACACTGCTGTTTATTTTGCAATTTTCAACAATTTTTCTTAATGTGTCCAGGTTCCTTGCAATAATTGCAAATAATACTGCCAGAAGTCATTGTAGGAAAATGGTTATTTTGTTTGTACCCATAATTCCTATTCTCAAAGGGACCACGTCCAGCTAGAGCACCTACAGTTGGATCTATAGAAGAGTGAATCAAGCTATCAACACGAAGAACCCGGGAGAAAACATCTTCAAGAGAAGGAAGCTCTTGACTAGACAGAATTTGAGAACGAATAGTCTCATAAGATGGGTTGAGAGCTTCAAGGAAACTTGTTATAGCCTGAAGTTCCAAGTTCCTGATTCGAGTTGAGAGATCTGATTGCGGAGACATAAGTACTTTCATTTCCTCATATATCCTCTTGAAGTCTAAAACGAAATCTTTCAATGGACGATCTTGCTGTTGAGAACAATAAAAACCTTTGCAGATTTCATGAACCCGAGTAATATTTCCTTTTCCAGAAAACATAAATTCAAGATAACTCATGATTTCTTTGAAAGTGTTACAATGGCTAACAGAAGATAGAATCTGTGGTCCAATTGAATTTCGAATTTGGAACAAAAGTCGAGCATCTGCTCTTTGCCAAGTCAAAAGTTTTGTTTCATCACCAGAAGGAGGATCCTCAGTTAAATGGGTTTCCATCTCAATCCCCAGAATATAAACTTTAACTGTTTTATTCCAATCACTATAATTTGTCCAACTTAACTGTGAAGCAGTAATCTTTGCAGACATAGGTAACATATCGAAGTTTTTAGAATTATTCATGATGTGAATTGAATAGCAGTGCACAAACGATTTTCACAGAATATCAACAAATAAATAGGAGGACTCACAATGTTTCACGAGCAAACCAGTAGAGTAACTTTAAGTTGCAACCCATGGGACCAGCAGAGATATATTAAACCAATATATATAGTACCTTAATCAAGGCAAGGGACCCACAGACAGAAATACTAACTCAGAACACTGAAGTTAATAACAAATTGCAATCCACGAACGTTGAAACCGGAAGCGAAGAACCAAGCTCAAAAATTCAAAAGTGTCGGATGGCCACAAAACTTTAGGAGTGGGTAGAGCAGGCCAAGTCGATCAGTGCGTCGTAAACGCCATCGTGAAAGGAGGTCAGAGCTAGCTACACGCGCGGCACGTGTACTGGAGCGCCGGAGATGGGGGCGGCGCATGGCTGGCCACACGCAGTCAGAAGGCTATCGGAAATGGGTTTCTGGCCGATCTTGGGGTGGAGAACACAGTGATGTGGCGCGTGTGGCCAATGGGAGCGCTGATAGTAACAGATTTGAAAGGGAAGAGAGCTTGCTTACTGGAAAAAATGGAGTTTTAACCGGAAAAGAAATGAAGCTAGATGCAAAATGAAGCTTCGTGGCTCTGATACCATGTACTCAAGTAAAATCAGAAGTTCTCATTTATGTAATGTACAAATGCATATTTATATACAATTAGTTCAATATGAAAACACGTATTCATTTTCTAATCCTATATGTTTGGTGGATGATATTCTTGACTCATCACATTCTTCTCTGTCGGCAGACGATATTCCTGAATATATTTTCTCTGACTTCTAACAACATTTAATATCAATTAATTTTTAGTATACTCAGCATCTAAAAATATATTTTTTTGTTATATCCAATATCTAGCACCCAATGCATTGTAATATTTTTCAATAGCACCCAATATCTTAAAATGATTTTTAGTACATTCAGCAATTTAAAATATTTTTTTCTTAGCACTGAGTATCTCATAAAGTAATTTTTAGTGCAAACTTATCTTTAAAATATTTTTCTCAATCATTTATGAATACTTTAAGATGTTAGATACACTAAAAATTATATTAAAATATTAGACAGGCTGTTGAAAAATACTCTAGTGCTAGATATTAGGGATGAGCAAAAAACCCGGTGGTCCAGGTAACCCGGTCTGACCCGACCCGGTCTTTGAAAAAAAAATTGGTCCGAAGCAGCTTCTGACAGACCAGACCGGACTGGTCTTCTCGGGTTGGACACTTCGGTCCAAGACCTCATGTCTCTGGGTCTGGTCTGGTCTGACCCAATATATATTATTATATTTTTTTCCCACCATACTACGGTACTACCACAGTCCACAAGCCTTATCATAAACAACACTTTTCAGACACTCACGCGGCCCATACCCCCACAGCCCCACGCTCACATCTCAAGAGTCAAGACCCATCTCATTGTTCAAAAAAAAAAAGACCCATCTCAAGACTCAAGTCACGGGAAACATGTCGCCATGTCGGGATTCACTTCAGAAGTCTTCAATGAACTCTTGAAACCCTAAGATGTTAGAGTTTAGAATCTAAACTTTAGATCCCATCTCCTTCTCGTCTCCGATCTCGGCATCTCCGGTCATCGTCTCCCGTCTCCCTCTCGGTGTCTCCGATTTTGGCATCTCCGGTCCTCGTCTCCCGTCTCCCTGTCGGTGTCTTCGATCTCGGTGGAAGAACCTGACTGCTCGAGGCGTTAAAGTCCTCTTCGGCCCTTCCACGGCCTCTCCTCCGCTCACCTGTGAGTTACTCAGTTCGTCGGCACCTTAAAGGTGAGAACCACTTTACGTTGATGGGCACTTGATTTTCTAAAGACCAATAATAAGTTATATATAGGGACTCATTAATCAATTGAACCACTTTATCAACTAATTGTGGCTTACCGCTGTTCTTGCAAAACCACTAATCACAAGCTTGTATGTTCTTCTTCTGCATTCACATGCTCTGCTTGCATTGCTCATTTACTCCTTTGTTGCTATTACATATATAAACGTGTGTAAACAATGCTTTGGTTGTCTTGTGTTTGAGTCTAGTTATTTGTTGATTGTTCCTTGTTCCTTATCTTGAGTCTAGTTATTACTTCATTTAGTCCTGAACTCCTTAGCATAATTTTTTTTCAAAGTCTGATTGTTCCTTGTTCCTTGTCCTGATTGTTTTAATATTACAGGTAATATTTCAATTCTATGCTTATTATTTAAGTTTACATATTTCATTATTACTAATTTCTTAACACATACAATTTATTTTTTTAGATGGATCAAGCATCATTGAAGGTGGAGGAGACAAATAAATGACAATGGATGCTCAAGAAAAAGAGATTAGATCTTAGTCATTTTTTTTTGGGTAAATCCTGGGGACAGACCCCATCAAATTTTATTCAATCGCAACTTTCCTTGGGTATGATTTCCCCACGGAATCATTACAGAGTAGTTCTTGCAAAATACTATCAGGCCTAGCCAAGTACACTTTAGAATGTTGTTGTTTTTATTTTTATTGAATGTTGTTGGAGATTATTATGGATTTATGATTGGGTTTTAATGTTTTGTGATGAGTTTTATATGATTGTATTTATATGTATTGTTATGGCCTTCATAGGTTCAAATATTGCTTCTCAAAGTAGGCAAAAAAATTTTTTAAAAAAAACACCAATTAGGTCCTGGACTGGTCCAGGTAGTCCGCTGGACCTGGTCTGGTCCAGCCTGAGCTCGGGCTGATGCTGGACCAGACCAGACCTCAGGCTGACTTGTCCAACCCGAGGTACTTTCTAGACCAGACCTCGGGTTGGGGGTCAAACCCGGTCTGATCTGGTCTATGATCAACCCTACTAGATATAATGCCACTAAAAAACAACTGCTCCCCTTGCTTTTTATTTACTCCAAAACAGTGTAGTTTTGGGTAGGGTACTCACGGCACTGGATGAGACAATGTTTTCCAAGTCCCATCCCGGTGAAGGGGGATGGAACGGCATTTGCTATACAGTCCCCCGTCCCGTCCTAGAACTATCCGGGTCCCGGATGGGATAGGATTTCCCGTAATTTTTTTTCCTAGAATTTGTTTCATCAACATCACGTCTTTAAGCCTCATCACTGCCACCATCGTTCCCTGCTCCAGCACCACCTTACACGAAAGTTCCCTTCCCCAGGACTTCCGCAGAAGCTCGTGGCAAATCTTTGCAAGAGACGGAACAATAAGAATAATAAAGCAAGAAAACAGCCCTTTGAAATTCTGATAATGATAATGGCTCATTTTTTTATAACCCCATTTTTTTTATTTTTTTTAAAATCGAACACCCAAGAATTTTTCCTCGCCTCCCCACGCCCAGCCTCCAAATCTCTTGTATCAAACAGCCTCTCATGGTAAATGTTAGGAGGGTTTATACTTTTCTCTAATACTTTCTAATTCCCTTTACAATGTCCCAACTTCTCAATGTTTTCATTTTTCTTTTGATTGTTATATTATAGATAAAATGAATAACATTTTAATATTTTCTTATGATAATACATAGTTTTGATTATTTTTATACTTTTTCAAAGAAAATGAAAAATACCTAATTTTAGAGATTTTTTTTTTAAATTTTTTAAATATTTAAAACTGCACCATTTTATCATCTTTTTAAGATATCAATATCTATATTACTGATTTTATATAGAATTTAATATTAAAAAAAGAATAAAAAAACCATTTGAAAGGTTGAGTCATTTCAAATCCGTACTAGCACGAGTCCATTATTTATTGTCAAGAAAAAACGCTTAGAGATGGGGACCATATAAAGAAGGATGAATATCACCGGTGCTGGTAGGTCTCGTCTTGTCTCGGTTATTTTAATGTAATTATTATTGGAATTGACTTAATAATTTATATTGACGAAGAAGAACCACCCTCGTAAGTTCTCTCGATCAAGTCAGTCATGGCTTTCAGCCCCACTGCATCTTCCTCAGCCTTGTTTCGCAGAAGCAACCTTCTTACAGTAACTTTATCTCACTCAAACAGGATCAAGCAATCTCCCTCTGCAAGCAAAGAACAAGAAATAAAGCGATTCCATAAGCTAATTATATAAATAGCCTTCTTTCTAACTATTTGTCTTCTTTCTCTATATAATTCTTCATTTACAGATGCTTCTTCTTCTTCTTCTACTGTGACAGATGTGTCTGTATAATTTCTCAGTTAATGTTTTCATTTCATTCTATAATTTTCCTTCTTCCTGGTTTACCTTTATTTTATTTCATTAAACATGGCGCCAGCAACTCCTCTTCATATATGCTTCAAATCATTTAAATTTAATTTTCTATGCACATAATTAATCCAAAGATTTGTTATTATTCTATTATCTTTTTCCTCAGAAAACTTACCGCTTGATTCTAGAACCTGGTTCATAGCAGCAAGTGCCATAGGAGGAAAATTTCCTCTTTCAATCAATTACCAGGTAAGTTCGTTGATGTTTTTGTCACAGATATAAAGAATGATTGTGTTATAGCTTAATAATTTATAGTCAAGTTTTAAAGATTTTTCAGTTTATTATATAATATATATATTGATCGAACAAATTTGATAAAGAATGTTTGAAGATGAAAATTTTGGAAGAGAGCTATTTCCACCATAAAGATAGAAAAATGCTCAACCTCAAAAACAAAACTATTGGTTTGGTGAATTCATCAGTGGGACCACGTAGAGCTGCCTGCTTCATAGAAATTGCTTAATTTCAACATGGACACTCAATTATTTGTCATAACCAATACTTCATCCAACATCCGTATTGTACTGTCCGTGAACTTTGAATGCAATTGGATCCTTTTTTACCAAAGGTAAAGGTAAATGTGCTAAAATACCCTTTAATTTTTATTAAAAGTGTAATAGTAATTATAAATTATTATTTTTGAAATAAAAATAACCATAAAATTTTAAAATTAGGGCAAAATCATTAAACGTAATTAACTTTCATCTATTATAATATAAAAAATTAATCTTTTGTCACTTAAAGTTTTGACTCACTTATAAAATTAATCCCTGGAATTTGATTTGATACAACTCAATTTCTGAACTTTTGACTCGCTTGCATCTCAAATTCGGATGTTTTTGAGTCATCCTATGTAGCAAAAAAATGTTAAAAATATTGTTAAAACTTGCTTAGGTGGATTTCAAATAAATTAAAAAAATTAACCAGCATCCTCATCCCCACCAACTCAAATAATCCTTCACCTCTGATTTCAAGAAATATCATCGGGCATCCACAGCGTCCATGACAAATCCTTCAAAAGCTCATTTCAAACATAAAGTGAGATCGATTTTCTTATACTAAAGGGCCTTTAATATTATGAGCATTATGTAAAGGATTTGTAATTCCATTTGTGAAGTGGGTGTGATTCAATTTTTTCTAATCTCATCTTCTTCCAAGCATTATTCACCATTTATCATTTAAAAGTTAAGAAATTCCTTGTTCCACAATGGTTTTTTATTGCATAGTTGGGTGCTTTATCAGAATTAAAAGCATCATAAGTAGTTTCAACGTTTTCTCCAATCTGAGTCATTTGCTGTTCTCTAGTGCTTCAGAAGGATATGTCATACACGCCATAAACGCCCAACGAGGTTTTTGAGAAACAGAGGTGGAGGGGGATGCTAGTTGGTGGTGATGAGGAAGCTATTTTTTTAATTTTTAATTTATGTAAAATCTACCTAAGCACGTTTTAACAGTATTTTAACATTTTTTGTCACATAAAGTGACTCAGAAACATCAGGATTGAATTGCAAGCGAGTCAAAAATTTAATGACTAAGTTATAAGTAAGTCAAAACTTTAAAAGACAAAAGTTTAATTTTCCCTATTGTAATAAATGAAAGTTAGTTGGGTTTAATGGTTTTACCCTAATTTTGAAAGTTTATTGTTATTTTTACTTAAAAAAAAATTTATGATTACTATTGAACTTTTAATAAAAGTTCAAGTTTATTGTAGTACCTTAATTCTTTTAAAAATAACCTTTCTCATTGAAAACTACTATTCACATCAACAAATGAATATTAGTTAAGTTATTTGATTATGGATTGTGTTTTAAAATTTAAATTGATAAAATTTACATAGTTTACCCTAATTAAAGAATGTGATTTCTAAATACACATATATTATCTGCCACTTATCTCTTTCTCCTATAAGGAGTAAAGGTGAAAAACAATTATTAATTACCTTTACAACCTCTTACATTTTAGACCAAAATTTTCTTCGAGAAGACTTCTTATATTTTTAACCAAGGGAGTAATTATCATAGTAATTAGCATATTTTATTATTTTATTTCAATACATTCATACAGCCTCCAATTCCAATTCCAATTCCAGATAAGGCATTTGATAGCTTTAAGTAGTATTAAATACTTTTCTTCCATATATACCCATATTTAATAAGGGTGTTGAGAGAGAGTAAAAATTAATATGATGCTCGATTTTTTTTTTTTGGATATACAATATGATGTTGGAGTTTAATATACTTGATAAGGGTAGTATTAGAAATTATTTCAATTTTATAACACATTAAGTGAATTTAACTATTTTTATTGTTACGTGTGAATTAGTTATGGAAGTGGCTTATATTGGATAGAGGGAGTATTTTGTTAATCATGATCTTGAGAACAGTCTCTTCCATTATAATAATAATGCATTAAAAATAAGGAATCTAAATTCACGATCTTATACATATATGTCAATCTTATTATCCATTTTGTCAAACATGTCACACACTCATTTTATTTTCACCTATTTCAGAGTATTAGCGGAAATGATACGCAGTTCAACGGGCAACACAGGAATAACATAGATATACTGATATTATGTGCGCGATTACGGAAATTTCCCATACGGGTTCGTACTTGATAATTACAATTAACGTAGACTCACAGTGCTGCATGGGTGTCTTAACACGTCTCAGTGAACGGAGACATCTTCTCGTCTTCGCTCCACCACCGCAATCCCCTTCGTACGGTTCTCTTTATTGTTCTCAGCATACGTTCTGTCTTTTCCTGTCTAAATTGTTGGTAAGGGAGGGTGAGATTCTAGGAAATCTCAGTAAGAAAGTAATACCAATATGTATGCAAGATAAGTGCTTAATGCATGACATGCTTGCATTACATAACTCATGCTCACACAATGACATATATGCATGCTCAATGTTTCAATCAACATACGTATGGCCATAGCATAATCAGAAACAGAGCTTCAATTATTCATATATGTTTCACATCATCAAGTAAAGCAATAACATGCATCAATACACCAGCACAAATATCAAATGCATGCAAGAGAGGTAAGTTCCCTACATTAATTGCCCTTCCCTGATCTTCAAATAACATGCCTCGATTTGCGTGCCAATCCCTCGGGCTCTCTACTCTGTCCTAGAAGGTCAAATGTACAGTTTAGACACTTGCATAGTGTTTCTGGTGGTTATATTAGTTTATGGTGAAATTTTACCAAAATGCCACCGGGACCTGGCTTGGCCCCGTCGTACCTGGCCCGAGGCACGTTTTCCCAAAATTTTGACTAAGGCTATTCTAACATATTTTTCCCAAGGAATCCATTTCCGGGCTCGAAATCACCAAATTCAGTGTCCAATTATGAAAATACCCTTGACAGCCCCGGTTTAGTGATTCAGGGGCGTTTTCGTAATTATGCTTTTTTAGCCTCTACCGAAAAAGTGACCAACTGTAACCCCACCTATTTTTGCCCACTGAGTCCAATGGAACCATTTATTTCATGAAAATACAACTCCTTGTACCAGTTCTGGTCTGGCCGAAATATTGAAGGAAAATAGAAAAATGGAGCTTTGTGTTTTAGCTTCCAAAACTTATACTTTTCCACTTCCAATCCTTGATTAATTCATTTAAACACTTCATAATAATGATTTAAAGGATTTTGGGCAGCATGACCCCTTAGGATTATGGCTTTTCCAATTTTACAACTTAACCAAAAATCACATAAACCAAACAACAATCACCAACAACAACTTCAATACACAAAGAAGTTGAGATTTTGAAGATTAACTCTTGATCCTTGGTGTTTCTCTCTCTAGGATGTCCTCTCTCTCCCCTCAACCTTGAAGATTAGCTTGATAATCATGGAGTTTATGGAAAGGAAAAGATTAGAGAAGAGATTTATGGAAGATTAAAAGAAGAAACCTTAAGAAATCATAACTTACCTTAGTCTTTCTCTTCTTCTCTCTAGAGCATGAAGCTTCACAAACTCACTCTCTCTCTTCTTTCTTTAGCCTTGAACGAAAATAGCAAGGAAAAATGAAGGAAGTGGCCTCATAAATTATCTCACCTTTTCTCTTCATGTTTCATCCTAGCCCTTGATCTAACCAAAGGTTAGGATTTCTCCACCTTTCATGTACACCATCATTCCATTTTTGTGTACACTCAACCTTGCCATGCTTCCCTTTTGTGTACACTCAACCTTGATTATCATTTCCTTCTTCCTTGGTTGGCCAAAAACGTGCTCCCTCTTATGCTCCAACTAAATCAAGTGTTCCTTCCATTTACTCAAGTCAATTGGTACAAAAGTTGGCTACCTAACCTTATGACATAAGTAAGGACTTATGACACAACAATTATCTCCATCATCTTTCATGTGGTGTTGACACATGGTCTCATTGGATTTTAAAACTTGACTTCTCCTCCTTCATCCCTTAATTTCTAAAATAATTAAGAGAAAAAGGAAGATTACTTTATTTCTTAAATTTTCAGAATAATGCCAATTCTGGCAGATTTTCTGCCTTAACTTTGAAAAATCATAACTAATTTTGTAGACATCATTTTAATGCAACTTCAAAGCCTATGGAACCCTTATTGAGTTTAGTTTCAAGGAAAAATATGGAATTGTACTGACTGGGATCATATCATTCCCAGATTTTCAATCTTTGACCGCTGCTCCAGAAACTTTCCAGATTTTCTGGATTAACTTCAGAAATTCATATATTTTTGTACATAGCTTCATTTGAGTCATATGACCTATCAAATTAAAACTTAGGATGTCTACTTCCATTCTGTAAAATTTCATAATTTTTGCTTATCATTTGGTCTTCCAAAACCACATGACAAACTCACTACCTCACAACCGATTTCACTGAAAACACTATTCAACTTTTAATTTTCAATATTTAATTCCTTTTGCCTTAAATATTCACCATTTCATTGAATATATATAATAATTACAATATATTCTTGGTGAATAAAATTTGGGATGTTACAAAACACATAAGTTGACTATCCGAATTTAATATTTTCGCATTTTCAAATATAAAATCATGTTAATTTGCTCTTAAATTTGTGCTAGTTGCAAACTTAATTGAGTTCACTATTAAACTCGTGCTGCTTTGTTTATACATATATATATATATATATATATATATATATATATATATATATATATATATATATATATATATATATATATATATATATATATATATATATATATGATCATGTTAATGACTTCACCATGAACTCCAAAGAAATTTCTTTATTTATTATGATAAATTATAAATGTTGATGGATTTAATTTATAAGTTTGTGATTCG
Organism: Inga laurina; assembly: GCA_963855925.1. NCBI lineage: Eukaryota > Viridiplantae > Streptophyta > Magnoliopsida > Fabales > Fabaceae > Inga > Inga laurina. The sequence continues at coordinate 61,938,213 of OY979708.1, forward strand.
AGTTCGATCTAAATTTATGTTCTTGTTATGAATATGTTTAAACGTGTGAGTTTGACTACTTTAGTTGTTTAATTTCAATCTATTTTATTCTCTATCCCCATATTTTATTTTTACCTATCTTTTTCAACAAACCAATCTATGCATCCTCGGATTTAACTAGAGTAATAGAAAGATTTGTTTCTTTACATTTTTATTAAATATCAATATCATATATTTATAAAAACTTCAAAGCTATAAACAGTATAACTCATCTTGCCTGATCTGTTTGGCTCAACTGACACAAAGTACCTCCTAATTAACATTTTGGCTCAAATAAGAGGATACGAGTTCAGTCCCATGTAGGTATGATGGATGCATGAGTTCTTTTTTATGGGTATTATGAATGGTACAATATGTCTTTCCGTATGAATATACTAGATCCATATGATCCCACAATTGTTAATCGGAAAATAAACCAGAAAATGCAGAAATCAATACAAATGTATTGTTAGTTAACTGCAGGATTAGTGCTAAAGTGTATGGTTTTGCAGATAAATGGATGCAGCAAATGCACATCTAATGGATCCTCCTCAAGGACCTAATGGCATCCAATTATGGAGGGTTGGTTCGGCTAATTTTAGGAGACCTTCCCTTCATCTTTTGCAGGAAACAAGTGAGTGCACTTTCTCCAATGATCTCTAAAATCTCTTACAAATAACTGATCTATTCACTTATTCTGTGGTTCCTTATAATTTTGCATAATTTTTGATTCAATTTTGGTGATTGTCAAACCCCTTAACATTTTGTTATTGGTAGAGTAAATAATGCAGAGTTCAATAAGCAAACAGAAATAGCATTAATATACTGACATTCGTACTTGTATTATATTATAGAAAATCCCATAGGGTTTGAAAAATATTTATAGTATCCTCAAAAATTAGCTACACTAGGATACCAATGTAAGCTCCAAAATCTTCACCGGGACCTTCAATCACCCGCATTGGCCTTTTTGCCCTTTGAGCCACTAGCTTTAGCTAGAATATTTTTATTTTGAAAAAGGGTGAGATTCAAAAGAATTTCAGTAGTAACATATAACCAATCATATAACATGTAAAAATTAAATATGCCATGCTTCATGTTATGCAACATATTAACAACACAACATCACGGCAAGTATACATGAGTTGGGGCTATTTCCCCACTATCCGTACTCCTCGGTTAGATTCTTACTCAACAACCAGATAAAAGTGCCTACTCGCATGAATTGCCCTATTCGGCAAAACAATGTTCATCAATTAAATCACATAGGATGGCATATACAAACATACATAATTTATAAAAGATAGAGTTACTGCCTTAAGTCCCTTTTAAACCTCCGATGGGTCTGTTTATCGGTTTAGGCTCAGGCTGGCGGACTGATCCTAAAATTCCAAATTTCAATAAATGAGTTATTACTCATTCAAATATTATTCTAAACACATTTTGTTGGTTATCTTAGCTTAAAATTGTAAAATGACCAAAATACCCCTGGAAACCCAATTCAAGTCTTTTATACCCTGTTCAACTGTACTTTTCCAAAAATTATGACCCGGACTATTCTAACATAATTTCACCCCAAGGAACCCATTTTTTACTTTGGTTTTGGAAAATTCACTCCTACATTACGAAATTATCCATGGCAGCCTCTATTTAAGGTTTTAAGGGTATTTTTGGCATTTCACATTGTAATACTTTTTACACTTCACACTTAACATAAACCCTACACAATTTTTCATTCTAAACACAATGGAATTATCAAAAACACAAAATTCCAGATCTAACCCCTATGTCTGCTGTTGTGTGAAAGTTGCAAAATTTAGGGAAAAATGTGTTTTCTTGATTCCAACCAACTAATCACCTTCTTTCCACTTCTAATCATTTATTTAACCACTTAAACACCTTTAGACATTATTTGTAGAAATTTGGGCAGCATAACCCCTAAAATTCAATCAGCCCAAAATTACCAAACATAAAAAAATTAAGCCAATTTCAATAACAACAACCACAACATCATCATATTCAACAAGATAATCAAAGTTTTGAGATCACCTCTTGGATTCACCACTTTCCCTCTCTAATCTGTAGAGCCTTTATCTCTAACTCTGAAATTTTGCATTGCTACAAGCGATAATCATAGAGATATAGGATTTAGAAGAGGTATGCTAGGTTTTTAGCAAGCAAATTCACAAGAAAATCATCCCCTTACCTTAGATTGCTTGGAACCTTAGCTTCTTGTTCTTGTGTTCTCTAGTTCATGTGATAGCTCTCTCTCTCTCTCTCTCTCTCTCTCTCTCTCTCTATTTCTCTTTGCTTCAACCGAATACGAGAGTTTGAGGAAAGAGAATTGGGTTTTATGAATATCCTTATCCTATTGGGTTTTTTTTTTTTTAACACATGCTTGATTAAATAAATCATCATCTTTTCCTCCTTTATTTTACTTGGCCGAAATTGAGCATGAGGAGGGACTATTAATGATGTTCTGATTCAGCCATTTACCTCCTCCACAAATCTCTACAATAGTTGCACTTTTTGACCACATCTCTTTTTGTTTGATCCTTTGCCCAAAAATGATGATAAATATCCAATAAATAATTTTCCCTTCTTATTCAGCTCACTTTGGACGAAAATGAAGGTATTTTCTGGAGAAAATAATTTTTTTTTGCTTAATATGGAAAATTACTATTTTACCCATACATTTTGTGGTTTTTACTCAAAATTAGCAGCATTTTCACCCAACTTTGAAAATTTATATCTTTATTTATAGGCATCCAATTGAGGTACTTCCAAATGCTACTTAACCCTTATTGAGTCTAGTTTTAAGAAAAAATATAGTCTTTAACGAACTGAAAGCTTAACATTCCCAAAATTTAAATATTTGGACAATGTCCAGAAAGTAGCCAGTTTCATTGGGTAAATTTGAGAAATTCATAACTCTTAGTGTACAAGTCCAAATAATTCATATCACCTATCAAATTAAAACTTGGAATGTCTACTTTCATTCTAGAAAATTTCACAATTTTTGGATATCATTTGATAATTCAAAACCACATGATAAACTCACTGCCTCACAGAAAATTTTCACTGGCAACATAGTCAAATTCTCCAAAATTCACCCTTTATTCTATTTGTTGAATAAATATACATTTTGATCTTTGGTGTATGAATTTTGAGATATTACAGTGAGGAAGATGATGGAATCATTTTACCAAAATAAAGTATATATGGATGTAAATCCATATATAGTTAGGTGGTTGGTCACTAATGATGAATGGGATTCTATACCTTCAAATTACAAGACTTGTGACGATATCAAGCAATTTCATTTCTGTTTTTCCCCATTATTCTTTCTTTCTTCCCCCGAATTGTGAACAAACATTATTGTTTGAATATCAAATATAGATTTATATATATATGTATATATATATTAAGAATATTGGCTCACAACTCATAATTAAGTTCATGAAAAATCCATGCTTAAAAATTTTATTTGTGAGAATGACCTAAACTAAAGAACCGGTACTTTGAGTATATAAAATTTGCAAAGTATCAGTAATCTCTATGGATAATATTATATCAAGTCTTGCTGGCCAATAACATATTTAAGCAAGCATTTTCACCAATTTTCCCAAGATCATCAAAACCTACATATATATAATTTAGGAAGAAAAACATATAAGGAGCACCAAAACAAGAGAATACCAAAATGATCCCTCAAAATAAGTTAAAGTTGTTACTTATTAAATTATTGTTGACATTGTTATTCGGCAACAAATTCACTAAAACTTATTTTTATTGCCTTAAATGTTGTCAGTTGATAAGTTAAAGTTGTTATTTGTTTAACTGTTGTTTTCATTCATCTCTTCAAATTAAGGTCATCTAGATAATTTCGCTATAAAATTTAATTAATATTAGACTAGTCCCTAATAACTTTGTAGTGATTAGGCCATTTTAGATATTTGACTTGGGATTTATAAATTTATCGAGTATTTTTGTGTCTTTCTCCCTGTAGTTTACATTTGCTAAATGATCATAATCAAATATAAAGCTCACACAAAAAACCAAAACATTTCAACTTTGTTTCACGGGAGGCCAGATTCAACTACATAAACTTTTGTGTGCCTCTTTACAAATATGCACTAGAAGGCAATTGGGAGAAAGCTAAGCCCATGTTGTTAGATCATAACAGAATGCTTCTGAGTGCTGCTATAGCAAAAGGATGCCCAACAGTACTTCACGTAGCAGCAGGAGCAGTCCATTTTCACTTTGTGAAGGAGATTGTGAACATGATGGAAGAGAACAACATAGCCTTGGATTTACAAGATATTAGGGGAAACACGGCCTTCTGCTTCGCTGTTGCATCAGGAAACTTAGATATTGTTAAGTTAATGTGGGAAAAAAATTCATTCTTGCCAACAATTAGAGGTGGAAATGGTTTCACCCCTCTTCTTTTTGCTGCACAACAAGGAAGAGCTGACGTGGCATGATTTCTATATTCTAAGACTATTGATACTTTTGATGAAGCAGAGTGGACTAAGTGTTTCCTCACTTGCATTGACACTGGTATTTATGGTAAGTTTATGTTGCTGCTGATAACGAATATACTTATTATGAGTTAAGTCCAGCATGAATAAGCATTTGGTGCACATTAAATAAATGGTTAATACTAATCTTTATAGTTTGATAAAATTTTGATTTTGACCCTGCAGTTTCAAATGTTTGGTTTTAGTCTTTATAACTTCAAAAAAATCTTTGGTATGAGTTTAATGATTAGACCCTATGCTTTTAATGAGTTTTCATTTTGATCACATACTTAAACTCAGACTAAGTTCTTATGAAATTATAGGGACCAAAACCAACGATTTGAAATTACAGAAACTAAAATCAAAATTTAATCAAAATGTAAGGACCGACAATGATATATTAACCCTCAAATAAAACAAAACCTGTTTTACAAAGTTTTTTAGCGTGATATTTATATATATACATAGAGAGAGAGAGAGAGAGAGAGAGCTCTATATTTCTTTTTGCTCTGCGTGACAGCATCTATTTTTAGCATCTGCGCTTAATATCTTGACTACGTTTTCAAATTTCCTAGATTTAGCGTTGAAAATGTTGTGAGAGAAGCCAGAAGTACCATTAGCAACAAATGATGAAGGTTTGACAGGTTTGCATATCTTGGCTCAGAAGACAGATATGGGTCATCATAACCTAAAACATCAAAAACATCAACTCATAAGTTCAGGTAATTTGCCATCACTATAGTCATATGTTAGGAAGACCACAAATTAGTCCTAACTTGCTACTCAATCATTAACATAAGATCTCATTTGTAGTGCAATTTATACATAAATCATAGACTCCCCCAGCATATTGCTTAACATTAGCTTTAACTTATTCAGTTCATCAAATTCTGTTTCTTAGGAATGAAGCACGGTGCTGCTCTTCAACTTGTTCGTTCACTCTGGCTAGGAATTCTTGAACTTGTTAACTCAGAGCAAGAAATAAGAAGAATCATAAATGAACCATCAAGACTATTATTTGATGCTACAAAAGTTGGAAACTTTGACTTCTTAGCTGAGATTATGGGATCTTACCCTGATTTAGTATGGGACTTGGACAGCCAAAAGCAGAGCATAATTCACATTGCTGTCTCGCCATCCTAAAATCTTCAATCTCTTCCGTGACATATGTGCAAATAAGGATATCTTATTGTCATATATAGACAAAGATGATGAAAACAATATATCGCATTTGGCTGCGAAGTTAGCACCAGCCGATCAACTTGAATTGGTCTCAGGAGCAGCTTTCCAAATGAAGCTCGAACTGTTATGGTTTGAGGTGCTTGTTCCTTATCATCTATATATGAAACTGCTACTATGATCCCATAGTTAGAATATACTTCCTTTGATCCTTTTCACAGGAGTCTGACATTTAAATTGTCTAAGCCATTTTTACAAGATCATACTTGTGGTTATCTAAGCATTTGATGTGTTTTTGCCATTTTGCCCCTAATTAATTATATTCTTTCTCCGTATCTTTTTCACATACTGTATTCTCTTTCATATTTTTTCTCATTATTATTTTATTTCTCTCTCTTACTTATCCCTTTATAAATATAGGCATATTTGTGAAAAATTCATTTTTGACATAATTAATAGTTCCTCCGGTCCTTAATATAAGACATATTTACCTAATTAATTAGATTAAGGAAATTAGTTAAATTAGTTAATATGACATGTATTTTCTAAAACACATTAGTCATCTAGCTTCTTTAATGCCCTCATTCCCTCTTCTTCTTGATTATGGTTGAAGGAGCATCAATAGGGGTAAATTAGAAAAACATTAACAAAAATATAAGTTATGTCTTATATTTGAGACTAAGATTAACTCCCCAATTATGTCTTATATTAAGGACCAGAGGAATACTTAATTTAAATGGATTTCTTAAACAACATAATTTGATTATTGGACTCTTATAAAAAGTACAATAGGGAGTATAAATATATAAATGAAATTAATATGTGAACAACCTCTTGATATTGCAGGAGGTGAGGAAGATAATATTACCAACATATGTGAATATGAAAAACAAAAAAGGTGAAACTCCTCATGAGCTATTCACTAAAGAGCATGCTGCATTAAGAAAAGATGCCGAGTCATGGATGCAGAGAACTGCGAACTCTTGTATGGTTGTTTCAACTCTTATCGCTACCGGAGTGTTTCCAGCTGCATTCAGCTTACCGGGTGGTACCAATGATAGTTCAGGAACTCCCAATTATCTTACGAAAAGATCGTTTATGGTATTTGCAGTATCCGATGCTATTGCAATGATATCATCCTCTGCCTCCATACTTGTCTTCTTGTCTATCCTGATCTCACGTTATGCAGAGTATGACTTTTATAAGTCTCTTCCCTCAAAGGTGATATTTGGATTGGTATCTCTCTTCTTGTCAATAACAAGCATGATGATAGCATTCAGTAGTGCTTTCTTCGTAACATATGACCATGGCATAAAGTGGGTTCCTAGCTTCATTTCTTTGATTTCATTTTTTCCAATAGTCATATTTCTGTTTCTACAATTTCAACTTTTTTATGATATCATTTACTCAACATATTATTTTTAAGGTCTTTATTTCGACCAAGTAAGCATATGCTTTACTGAAAAATAGAGGCTAATTAGATGTTGTTGTATCTGTATATTTTGCTTCAATTGTTAACGTACATTTTGATTTATCATTTGGCAATGTATAAGTAATTCACGTAGTATCAATCACTATGGAAGCCAATGGCTTATAAATAATGGCAGAATTTGATACAGATGCTTTAATTTAGACTGTTTTTTCATTCGATTTTTGAAATATTTATTTTATCAATAACTATAATTTATTATGTCAGCATAGGACACAATCCTATGATACGGGGATAAACCAAATTAACGTTGTTCGTTGTTAGGCTTTCCTCGCTACTGTTGATAAGAAAGAGAAGAAAAAAATTATGATTAAGGATCAAGTTTAAATTTTCAGGGATTCACCATGATAACTTCCTAAATTGATTATTACACAGTTAAACCGTTGAATATCAAAATATTGAATTTGGATGAGCGACAAAAATAATAAGAAAAATATTATTATAGTTTTTTTTTTTTTATGGCAAATCACTTGCAGTGCTTCTTTTCCAGATAAATTGTTGTAATGATGAGCCATTGAGACAGACAATCACATGACAAATAGGAATTCTATTTTGCTTCTTCTTGGATAGAATAACAGTCCAACCATTTTTTATAATGCTTTGGAACCTTGGAGGTTAAACTACAGGTTGATGGTGACTGTTATATTAGACGAAAAGGCCAGAGTGAGAAAGCCCAAGAGCCAAGAATTTCTTGAATGCCAGATAATATTAATAAGCGTGATAATTAATGCCCTTTGATATATGAACATGTCCATCATTGCACAACTGAGTTAAAGTAGATTTAATCCAAGAATGGAAAGAATATGCTCTAAAGATTCTTCAACATCACAACCAAAACGACATGGGTGACTTATAAACCTAAGGAGCTCAAAACGCTGGTTTCAAACCATGATTTGCGCAACCGAGACAAAACTCTTCTCATACACTTACCTCGTAAGTTGTAAAAGCTATTAAAAAAGGCTAATCCAAACACACACTGAGAGGGTGTTTAAATTCAATTAAATTAATCTATTCTCAGCCCAAACCTTGGTTTCCCTTAAAAACATTCAAACACCAAAAAATTTTGAATAATCCTGTTTCAGCTCAAACCTTGGCTTTGAAGTGCAAAAGCTTGGTTTGGCCACAATCCATTTTTTTCTCTCTTATGCACCGATTTTTTGACCGTTGGGAGTCATTATTATCTCTCTCTCTCTTCTCTTTTCCTTTTCTCTTGTCTCCGTCACTCATTCCTTCCAGTTCCCGTGTCTATGCTTCGATTTCCTCCTCTGCTCCCATTGCTTGTTCCCTGATTCTGTCGCTCCTTCCCTTTTTCTTTGTCTATCTTCCTTCTCTTCCCAGATCCCGTCGAGCTTCATCCGTCTCCTTCTCTTCCAGATCCTGTCGAAGTTCCCCATATTCAGCGTTCTGGGTCATTGATTTGGCCTATTTCGAGTCCGTGGGTGGCTGGTGGTGGACGGTGGCGATGTTTCGCGATGGGTACGGCCCCACTTTTGTCCCCATTTATATGCTAAAAATTTGGTTCGATCTGAGGGGTTGGTGGCTGGAGGAACTTTGTCGGCGATCGGAGAAGGTCGAACGGTTTGTGGTCGGTGCCGGTGACTCTCTTAATGTTCAACAACTCTAAACTTGCTCTGTCCGGTGAGTGTTTTGATTCAGTTTATTCTTTTTTTTTTCAGATTTGCTTATTCTGTTGAGGGAGTTAGGTTCTTTGCAAAAAAAATATTGGTTAATGACATTGATATTGGTTTGAAAATCTGGTGCAAAGAACCTCTGTTGATATTGATATTGATTAATGACATTGATATTGGTTAATGACGTTGCAAAGAACCCCTGGTGCAAAAAAAAATATTGGTTAATGACGTTGCAAAGAACCTCTGGTGCAAAAAAAAATATTGGTTAATGACATTGATATTGGTTAATGACGTTGCAAAGAACCTCTGTCCGGTGAGTGTTTTGAAAATGCTAGTTGGTATATAAAACTTACTAAGCTATTAAGATTTGTGATTGTGGAGACATTGATTTCATTTTTGTTATTCTGTACTGGAAAAATACACGAATATTGGTTTGAAAATCTGTCATTAGGCTTTGATGAGTCAATGATAGTAATAGATTTTAATTTGGTTAGAATCCAATGCCTGTCTTTGTTTGCTTTAGAATTATGTTTGGTTAGAATGCAATGACTGGGCTGAGAATGATCATCAAGCATAGATTTGTGTTTGGTTAGAATGCAATGTTGTTAACTTCATGAAATGCTTGTTAGAATTTCACATTTCATCCTGTTTTACCTCACTTTGGGTATATTAGTGAGCGTTCAAGAGTGTTAAAGTGATGAAATGTGTTTTTCTCATGCTATGCACAGCAGATTGCAAATGTGGAGGACATTATTCACTAACTGCTATAAATGCCTAACTATGTTTGTGAGTCCTTTGTGTGAACTGTTATAGATTCAGTCATAGCTGGCCCAGAGGAAGCCACATACAGTGAGAAGGAGGCAAAGGAAGTTGAAGCCATCAACTATTCCAGGGGAAAGCAAGCTGGGAGGAGAACAGGGCATAAAAGAGAAGATGAACTCTGGAAGGGTCATGGGCCCAAGCCAGCCATCTCATGGGCCGCGGCTAAGAAGAACCAACAGCAGCACAGAAAGTCATTGGCCATGCCCAGTCATCTCATGGGTCGCGGCCAAGATGAGCCAACAGGAGGTCAGATACTCACTGGCCGCGGCCAAGAACTCATGGGCCGCGGCCCACAGAGTGGCTGGCGCGGCCAACCCTCGCAAATGATGCTGTGCGTTCTGACATTTGAGGAACTATATAAAGCAAAACCCAGGGTTTGAAACGGGGATCCCCAATTTGGAAAGACCGGAGAAGCGGCCGGAAAGGTCCTGAAAGCTTGGGTTTGCTAGAAATCAAGTAGAATCAAGTGGGATTGAAGATTGGAAAAGATTTCAACTCCAGTTTTCTTGATCCTTCTGTATTCATTCCCTTTCTCCACTGTGATTCTGTCATGGCTACACTGAATGTCGTTATCTGTAATTCATTTTTGAACATGAGTAGCTAGGTTTTTCATTCTAGGATTGTTCCACACCTTTGTATGGATTAAACTTGAATCCTTCTTCCTTTTAGTAGCTAATGGTATATATGTGTTAATTCTTCCCTGTTTTTACTGATATTCATGACTTGCTAGCACTATGAATGATTTGTTCAATTAGATTAAGCTTGAGAGAGTTAATCTAATTGTAGAACTTGGGTAGAATTATGCTAGACTTGAAGTTAAAAAGAGTAAATGGATGGTTAGTTAATAACAGAGATATAGTTATTAACCTAGCATTTCCTAGTTAAGGAGGCTATTTAATGATTATTTTCCTTTAAATACAGCAAGAGATTGTGTATCTTAATGGAGGATATAAGTTTGGTTATGACTCGAGAGAGCTTAATCAATGGCTATTGAACCTTAGACTGACATATATATATTCCATAAAAGTAATATTGAAAGGAAGGAGATTGAGTTTATGATATACAAAGGGATCGAACAATCCTAGGTTTACTCTAATTGATTGAATTCACAAGAATCATAGTTTTGTTTAGTAATTTTTAGTTGTTATCAACATATCTTTTGAATTTGTTTTTCTCACACTCAACATTTGGTTTCGGTTCAACTTAATCAAACACATCAAGCCCATTGTTTAACTAAATTGTTACTCAAATCCTCGAGGGAACGATCTCACTTATCACTGTATTACTTGGCGCGATCCGTGCACTTGCGATTGCGAACAAGTTTTTGGCGCCGTTGCCGGGGATTGGTTTAACAAATCTTTTAGTTGACCTTAGGCTTGTGTTAGTAGATTTCGATTGGGTCTTTAGTTAGATTTATAATTTTTCTTTCACTGTTTTCTGCATTAAATTTCACTTGTTTTAGCTTGATACTTGCTGGTTTTTGCCTTTTCGTAGGTATCAGCCCAGTTCATGCAACATCTGTAAGGGAACGAACTGATAGTGGTACTTGACGGGTTACCGCGCATTGAAGAAGAAACTGATTCAGCAACAGAATCGGAGTCAAAGACAACTAAAACAGAATCTGAAACTGAGTCTGAAACTGAAACTAAGGCTGAAACAATGGCGGATGAATATGATAGAGCCACTGTCAATGATTTTGCCAGCCCGAACATGAGAGGAACTCAATTGTGCATCCGAATGCCGGAAATGCAAGCACACACTTTCGAGATCAAACCGGTGATGATCACGATGTTACAAATGCATGGGTTGTACCATGGCCTTTATAATGAAGACGCCAACAAGCATTTGATGTATTTCTTGGAGGTGTGTGATTCCTTCAAGCAGAATGGTGTCCCCCAAGATGTGCTAAGGTTGCGGCTATTCCCTCTCTCTCTACAAGGGAAAGCTAGAGATTGGTTTAACAATCTCCCAGAAGGATCCATAACCTCTTGGGCTGATCTTGAAGCTAAATTTAGAGCTCGATTTTTCTCTGATGATAAGTCAGTGGAAGCAAGGGATGAGTTTCTAAGTTTTAGACAACAGCCGGATGAGCATTTGTATACCGCATGGGAAAGGTACAAGATGTTAATGAAACAATGCCCTAATCACGGGGTGGACAAGTGGGTAGTGATCCAAATTTTCTGCACACGCTTGAATCCGCAATCTAAAGCAATGGTGGACTCTATGACTAATGGAGGTTACCGAAATGTGCCTGTCAATGAGGTGTTTAGACTTTTAGATCAATTATCTGCAAACAACACCCAAGGCAATGATAGGAGGACTACCCCAGCCCTACTCAACACAAAAGATGACTCTTCATCACAAATTGCCACAATTTTGTCCACGTTGAACAAACGTTTTGATGTTTTAGAGTCTCAAATACATAAGGGCAATGCTTGTGGTGTGCATTCTGTTCAATCCACTCTGATAGTATGTGAGCAATGCAATGATGTCCACATGCCTGACAATTGCCCTCTTTATATGGGCACTGAATCTGTCAACTATATGGGAAAATTTCAACCTCCTTAAGGTAATCCATACTCACAAACTTACAACCGTGCTTGGAGAGCTCATCCCAACTTTTCTTGGAGTTAAGGTAACACCTTGAACCCTCCGCATGAGTCTACTTCTGGCACCAAGCCGGTTCCTCCACCGGGTTTTCTAATGCAATCAAGGCAAGCTCCTGCGAAATAAGAAGAATCTAAGACGGACAAGATGTTGTCCCGTATCTTAACAGAAGTGGAATCTTCAAGAGGTGAGAGTAAGGCTACCTTTTCTCTTCATGAATCTGCTATTAAGAACCTTGAAGTTCAAGTGGGACAATTAGCAATACAAGTAAATGCCATGGCTTGAAACGGTCTCCCAAGTGATACCATCCCTAATCCAAAGCGGGGTGGAAAAGAAGAATGTAAGGCCATTCATTTGAGAAGTGGTAAGGTGCTTTCGAACATGCCTAGCTCGATCACAACGGGACCAAAGCAAGATGAGCAAGTGGACATTGAAGTTGAAGAGGAGGAAGTTATAACTCAAGAAATTATGGTGGAAGACGAGGAAACTAAGAAGAGAAAGCAAACTGAAGGCAGATTGGATGATGTTAGCAAAAGTAAGAAGAGGGAACAAGAGCTGAACAATGAAAAGAAGAGCAAACCAACCACCTCCACTATCATGCCTCCTTTACTATTTCCTCAAAGATTCAAAAAGAAGGAGGAAGATGCACAATTCAAAAAGTTTTTGAATATGTTTAAGCAACTACATGTCAACATTCCTTTTGCTGAAGCTTTAGAGGGGATGCCTAAATATGCCAAGTTCCTAAAAGATGTGTTGTCCAAGAAGAGGCGATTTAATGAATTTGAAACTGTGGCTTTACCTGAAGAATGTAGTGTCGTGATCCAAAGGAAGTTACCCACCAAGTTGAAAGATCCGGGGAGTTTCTATATTCCTTGCAATATTGGAACGAACTTCAATGGTAAGGCTCTATGCGACTTAGGTGCTACCATCAATTTGATGCCCTTGGCTGTTTTTAACCAATTGGGGTTAGGAGAGCCAAGGCCTACCACAGTGACCCTTCTATTTATTGATCAGAGTATTTCTAAACCTAGAGGAATCATTGAAGATGTCTTAGTAAAAGTAGACAAGTTCATCTTCCTAGCTGATTTTGTGGTGCTTGATTGTGAGGTTGATTGGAAGATCCCACTCATTTTAGGCCGTCCATTTTTAGCTACAGCAAGAACTCTGATTGATGTGGAGAAGGGAGAAATCACTTTGAGGGTGGACGACGAAAAAGTGATCTTTAACATGCCGAAAGCTTTGAAGTTCCATGATGATTCAGTTCAATGTTCATCTGTGGATATATTGGACTCACTCGTTCCTCAAGAGTCATATGCTCTAATGATCAAGGACCCGTTAGAAGCATTTCTAATAGGGGAGAAGAGTTTGGATGAATTTGATGAAGAAGTTATTGCAAACCTTTTTCGTATGGAAGCATTCCCTCACTCAAGACAAAGGAACTTTGAGCCACTTGAGGTGGCTGAGGCGTTGAGCACTCCTTTGAAGCCCTCTATTGAAGTTCCACCATCTCTTGAGTTGAAGCCTTTACCATCTCATGTTAAGTATGCTTACTTAGGAGATGCCAACACTCTCCCAGTGATTGTGTCTTCTGATCTTTTGAATTTACAAGAAGAGAAGCTCCTATGAGTTTTGAAAGAACACAGACAAGCCATAGGTTGGACCATAGTGGATATTAAGGGAATCAGTCCTTCGATGTGTATGCACAAAATTTTGTTAGAAGATGATCATAAAACATCTATTGAGCATCAAAGGCGATTGAATCCAATCATGAAAGAAGTGGTCAAGAAAGAAATCCTTAAATGGCTCTCCGCTGGAATTGTGTACCCTATCTCGGATAGTTCATGGGTGAGTCCAATCCAATGTGTCCCTAAGAAGGGTGGCATGACTGTAGTGGCTAACAACCAAAATGAACTAATTCCTACTCGCACGGTGACTGGTTGGCGGGTGTGTATGGATTATCGGAAGCTCAACACAGCTACAAGAAAGGATCATTTTCCTTTAACATTCATAGATCAAATGTTGGACAAGTTAGCCGGTCAGTAATTCTTTTGTTTCCATGATGGATATTCCGGTTATAACCAAATTGCCATAGCTCCAAAAGATCAAGAGAAGACCACCTTCACTTGTCCATATGGCACCTTTGCTTTCAGAAGAATTCCCTTTGAACTATGCAATGCACCAGCTACTTTTCAATGGTGCATGATGCCCATTTTTGCTAATATGATTGAGAAGACAATTGAAGTATTCATGGATGATTTTTCTGTCTTTGGTCCATCTTTTGACTCATGTTTGGAGAATTTAGATGCAGTGCTTACAAGGTGTGAAGAGGCAAACTTAATTCTCAATTGGGAGAAATGTCACTTCATGGTGCAAGAAGGCATTGTACTTGGCCATAGAGTGTCCAAGAACGGGTTGGAAGTAGATAGGGCTAAAATTGCTATTATTGAGCAATTACCACCACCTACTAATGTAAAGGGTATCCGAAGCTTTCTTGGACAAAGATGTGGAATTCAAGTTTGATGATGAGTGTCTACATGCTTTTGAAGAATTAAAGAAGCGTCTCATTTCAGCTCCTATCTTAGTGGCTCCGGACTGGGTTTTACCTTTCATTATCATGGCTGATGCAAGTGATTACGCCGTTGGTGCGGTTCTTGGGCAAAAGGCAGAGAAACTTTTTCACCCTATATATTATGCGAGTAAAACTCTCGATAGTGCCCAACTCAATTATACCACCACTGAAAAAGAGTTACTTGCCATAGTTTATGCATGTGAGAAGTTTAGACCGTATATTGTGGGTACCAAGGTTACTGTTTACACTGATCATTCAGCTCTGAAGTACCTACTCACCAAGAAGGATTCTAAGGCTAGACTCATTCGCTGGGTGCTCCTACTTCAAGAGTTTGACCTGAACATAATTGACAGAAAAGGTACAGAGAATCAAGTAGCCAACCACCTATCAAGGTTGAGCACCGAGCCTCAACTTGATGATTCTGACATGATCCAAGCATCATTTCCGGATAAACAGCTGTTCTTTGTTGATCATTCATCTATACCATGGTTTGCCGATTTTGTAAATTATTTGGTTTGTGGAGTGTTAGCTTCAGAGTTCAATTCTCATCAAAAGCGTAAGTTTCTGCATGAAGTAAAGAAGTACTTTTGGGATGAACCTTACTTATTTAAGCGGTGCCCCGACCAACTCATTCGAAGGTGTGTTCCAGAAAATGAACAAGAGTGCATTCTGCATTGTTGTCATTCGTCTGAGTATAGTGGTCATTTTGGAGGAGAGAAAACTGCTGCGAAAGTCATTCAGAGTGGGTTTTACTGGCCTTCTCTATTTAAAGATGCTTATGCTTTCATCCTCCAATGTGATCGGTGCCAGAGAGTGGGGAACATATCTAGGAGGAATGAGATGCCACTGAATAGCATGCTAGAAGTTGAACTCTTTGATATTTGGGGGATTGATTTCATGGGTCCGTTTCCTAAGTCTTTTAACAATGAATACATTTTAGTTGGAGTGGACTATGTATCAAAATGGGTAGAAGCTATGGCATGTGTGACTAATGATGCCAAGACGGTACTGAAATTCCTCAAGAAGCACATTTTCACAAGGTTTGGCACACCAAGAGCAATTATCAGTTATGGAAGAACACACTTCTGGAACCATCAATTTCAAGCTTTGATGAAGAAGTATGGTGTGAGGCACAAAGTAGCATTGCCTTACCATCCCCAAACAAATGGCCAAGCTGAGATTTCCAACCGGGAAATCAAGAACATTCTTGAGAAGATGGTGAACACTACTAGGAAAGACTGGTCTTCCAAGTTAGATGATGCTCTGTGGGCTTATCAAACGGCTTATAAAATGCCTATTGGTATGTCTCTATATCGATTAGTGTTTGGAAAAGCATGCCATTTGCCTGTGGAATTGGAACATGGGGCCTATTGGGCTATTAAGAAGCTAAATTTTGATCCGCAAGCTGTGGGAGAAAAGAGGCTACTCCAACTCAATAAGTTGGATGAAATTCGCTTAAATGCTTATGAGAGTTCACGGATTTACAAAGAGAAGACAAAAAGGGATCATGACAGCAAAATCCTTCCTAAGAGCTTTGAACCTGGTCAAACTGTTCTTCTTTATAACTCCAAACTGAGGCTCTTCCCCGGAAAGCTTAAATCCCGATGGTCTGAGCCATTCAAGGTGATTCAAGCATCAAAATATGGTGATGTGGAGCTGGAGAATGATAAGGGCGAGAGATTCAAGGCTAATGGTCAACGGTTGAAGCACTATTAGGGAGGAGATGTGGATAGGCTAGTATCCACCATCTACTTATCAAATGAAGAGTGACGAAAGTGAAAAGTCAGGCTAAGGACTATAAACTAAGCGCTTCTTGGGAGGCAACCCAAGTTCTGAACTTAATCTCTTTAGTTTCTTTGATTTTAGCATAAGTTAGTAGGTTTATGTTTGGTCTTTTACCTTTTGTAGGAAGAAAGGGATTTCAAACGGAAAGCTGTCGAGAACAAGAGGATTGCAAGGCAAAGGGGTGGCATCGGGATGGTACAGGCATATTCCAGGGAAGTTCTTCAACTCTTATGCATGTTTGTGTATTCTGATGCCTGTGATAGGATATGAGAGTTGCAACGAATGTTAGAGAAGCAATGTGCATTGTATTTGGCTTCACTCTGTTAAATTGTTGATCACACCTAGAAAAATTTGCATTGGGAAGGCATCTTGATCATAGGAAATGTGTGGACTAAGTGTGTTGATTGTGTAAGAGTCAATGTGAAAGTGTGGCCCAGTTTTGGTATGCCTAATTTAGTGTTCAATGGTTCTGTGTACTGTGTGGTCACTGGTGATTCCAGTTCTGATATGAATATGTTGTCACTGATAAGGCTGGAGATTGTACTCTGGCCGCGGCAAAGAAGGTCTTGGGCCGTGGCCCAAAGGAGCTCAGAAGGTCCTGGGCCGCGGCCAACATTGCCTGGGTCACAGCCAACATTGCCTGGGCCGCGGCCAGAGGTTATCAGAGAGTGGTTAGAAGGTTTTGGGCCGCGGCCATCACTGTATGGGCCGCGGCCAACCAAGCCCAGATAGTTTTGGGCTGCGGCCAGAACATGTTGGGCCACGGCCCAAGCGCGATAGCAGGGTTTTTAAAAAACCTTGCCACACGCTTATCCCTTCTCATTTCTCTCATTCCCAGCAGCCTCCTCCTCTAATTTCTTCCTCGCCCATAGTCGACCTATCCCCCTCACCCTCCTCCTTCAATTTTTCCCTCATTCTCTTGTTTCCCCTTCTTCCCTTCTTTGTTTTCCCTTCCTTTCCATTGTCTGCTGTCGCGTGTGGGTGCTGTGCGTTGCTTGTTTTACTTTGCTGCAGACGCGGCCCTAGGGCACTGCAAGAGGGCCCTTCCCCTTTGATTTCTCCTATAATCCCTTAACTCTCTCAACATCTAAGGTAAAACGGTCTAAATCTTGCTCTTTTACTCGCATTTGAGGGTAGTTAGTTAAACTCTGATATGGGAAATTAGGCATAAGAGTGGCAAATCTGTTGAAATTGCTGGTTTTGAGGGCAATGTACATGATTTTTAGAGTTTTTCTGCCCTTTTGACAACAATTGCTGCCTTCAATCCATTTTAAATTGCTTTGTGTGCTATTGCCCTGTTTTTAGACACTTTGCCTTATTGCAAGTGATGCTCAAGGTCTCTATATCAATTGCATAAACTGTCTAGTGTAGGAATAGATGATCTGTCAAGTGATAAGCATTGTTGAGATTTATGCTTGAAGTGATTTGGGATGTGTTGTGGTTTGAATTGCAGGAGTATGAGTTCTTATGATTATAAATTGTGCTGCATATGACTTTTGGCCCTGAAATTGTTGACAATTGGCTTGTGTACTCAGTGTGTGGATTGGCAATCTTGTTGTTACAGAAATAATAGGTTGAGCACGCACTATAATCTGCACCTGTGGCATGAATTTAGACTAACTGAAAATTTTCTTGTACATCTTAAGGTGTAACGGGGCGTGGATCTTTGATTGTTGGTACCAAATTTGGCCCTGTTCAACAAAATTTTAGACAATATGGTGGTGTTGCATGCTTTGATAAATATTTTACCTAGTGCCTGATCAACCTATTTGGCATTCGTAGATGATAGTCCATTCTTATCATTGTTTGCATGAGCTTGTGTAACGAGTAAATCTTTCTACCCTAGTATATCTAGCATATTCTGTACCTGACTGGTTAACTTGAGAATTGTGGTGTGTAGCTAAGCAGTGAAATTGTTGGTTATAGGGTGAGTAATTATATTGATGTGCTCTGGTATACACTGGTTTGTGGTTAGACTTGAGTTCTCTGTTTTGGGATGTCATGTTTTAATTGTACTTCAAAGGTTTCATGATTTATTTCAAAACTTGAATGACTGTGCAAGGTTGTGTTTGTTCTCTTGATTGGCTAGTCTGAGCTGAGTGCATTAAAATCTTTTGCTGATTCTATAAATGGAGTTGTGCATCTCTGGTATGTGCGAATTGTGTTTTGCATAATCAAATCATTCAGCATGTTTTGGATTGTTGCACAAGTTGACTAAGTTTTGAAATTTCTAAGCAGATGATCTAAGTTGACAAGTTTTGACTTTTTCCTTTTGAATGATCATGTGATCTTGGAATTGAATCTTGTGAATTTGGAAACCCTGTATATTGAAGGCATGAATTTACAAGGCTTTTCATACACTTTCAATTGTTCTTGAACCTGTGCTGTAGTAGTCAAATTGTGCTGCATGTTTTGAAATGACTTCGATGTGTGGATAAATTTTTCCAACATTATAGTAATCTAATTCCGTCTCATCCACCTCATGACCTTCCATCTCCCCTGGAGCAGGGTGCCCCTTCCGCTTTCGAGTCTGCCGTCACGTTAGATGTGATCTTTGCGGCCATTCAGCGCACTGAGGCTACTGCTGCCCAATGCCTCACCTATCTACAGGATCATGGTGTTCGCCTGACCAGGTTGGAGGAGTTATTTGCTGCTCACGTACCTACTACAGCTCAGGCCAGTGGTGATGATGATGGCGCGGATGTTGGTGCTGCCGGTGAGGATGATGATGATGATGGTGATAGTGCTGATGCAGCCGGCAGTGATGATAATGGCGCAGACTAGTTCTCAGTTAGTTGTTGCTGTCAATCTTTACTGTTGCTTTCTATTTCCTTTTGATATGGTTCATACTTCGCTTCAGTACTATTGTTCAGTTGTTTTTCCTATTGACTAACACCAGGATTTTATTGGATATTGTCATTGTGATATCTATAGTTTGTTCACTATTTTACCTACGGATGGTTGTATGCTCTCTTTCATTGCAGGCGGTGTTTGTGACACGTTGTGTCCTGTGACAGTGGGGACACTGTCTCCCTCAAGTTTGGGGGCACTGGTATATTCGCATGCATGTGTTTAAATCTGTGTCGCCCTGTATTTGAGTCAAAGGCAAGTTGCATTTGTTAGTTGATTTGAGTCAAAGACTGGATATTCATGACTGCTTGGTTCTCATTTTACACGAGGGTTGAGAATAATTCGAATGCTTTGTCAGGGGATTTTATAGCAAATTGACATGTATGAATTGTTCTCATTGAAAGACTTTTGGAAGTGTATTTGAATTTCTGGGACGAGATTAGCAGTTCACACACTTTGAGAGCATGAGTGACACTATCTTTGAGCTAAAATTTTTATGGAACTGTTGATGTTTTTGAGTGAATTGTATGGAAGTGGCTGGTTATGGTGCGCAGAGTTAGCATATGGATCAGTTAAGTTAATGTATTCGAAATAGGTTAAGGTTGAATTAATCATGGGGGTTGTGCACGAGAGAGGAAAACCTCTGTTGGAAGGATTTTGAGCCTAAGTTTCATTCATTAGAGTGTTTGTGCCATTTATGCTAGTGTACCTCTAGACCTTGTTTAAATTCTTTTTCAAAATCACATATGCATGTGGATTAATGAAAATGATAGGGGCATTCATTTCTAAACCCATTGACCTAAACACAAACCTTTCACATTCACCATTTGTTTAACCCCTTTGTACCATTCAATTTTTCAAAAAAAAAATCTGACATTTAACAAGTCATGCATGCTGTTGCTATGCAATTGAATTATACTTAGACAAGCAGTGAATTAGTATTTGATTTACTCTTTGTTTCAATAAGTGCTTAGTTATGCAATTTACAAAAGAGAAGAAGGAAGGAGTAAAAGAAAATCAACATATCTGTAAAAAAAAAGGAAGAAGAAGAAGAAGAAAGAGATGTCATTATATACGCTTCCGCATGCATAGTATTTGTTCCATTAGTCTTTCCCACTAGACAATTTCCAACATTACAACCCTGGTAAAAAGCTCCCTTGATTCATAAATCTAGGTGTACAAGTGGTGGAGAGAGTAGAATTTTTACAAGCCTATGGCAGGACCTGCTATAAGTGGTACTGAGCGAAATTACCCCTATTTGTGAGAGTTAAACACGTAAATCCGTGAGTGTTCTCTTGTGCACATAACTTTGATTGATTGAGTTTTAGCCTAATTCCTTTGCATTGCCTCATACTAAACTTTGTGTTAGCTTCAAGCGAGAACAATGAACAATTCCATGCAACCCTAAAGTTCCTTTGACACTAAAGGTGTGTGAATTGAGTTGTATGAAAAAGAAAAGAGAATGCAAAAGGACTAAGTCTAGATATTGAGGCCGAATCATACATGTTGAAGTGTTGTTTCTAATCTTGATAAATGTAGGACGATTGTTATTCAACTCTTGTCAATTACACACTCAGTTGAAAAATGTTGAGGAATTCGTTTTTAAACTATGAACCAGGTGTGCATGTATATTTGGTGTCATGAGTAGTTTAAGAAAAGAGAAGGTCATGCATAAGCATTATTTTGGAGATGAACTTAACCTTACTTCTGGCAATTGACTGAGTTTACTCGAGGACGAGCAAAAGTGCAAGTTTGGGGGTGTGTTAACTTCATGAAATGCTTGTTAGAATTTCACATTTCATCCTGTTTTACCTCACTTTAGTTATATTAGTGAGCGTTCGAGAGTGTTAAAGTGATGAAATGTGTTTTTCTCATGCTATGCACAGCAGATTGTAAATGTGGAGGACATTATTCACTAACTGCTATGAATGCCTAACTATGTTTGTGAGTCCTTTGTGTGAACTGTACATATTCAGTCATAGCTGGCCCAGAGGAAGCCACATGCAGTGAGAAGGAGGCAAAGGAAGTTGAAGCCATCAACTATTCCAGGGGAAAGCAAGCTGGGAGGAGAACAGGGCAGAAAAGAGAAGATGAACTCTGGAAGGGTCATGGGCCGCGGCCAGCAATCTCATGGGCCGTGGCCAAGAAGAACCAACAGCAGCACAGAAAGTCATTGGCCGCAGCCAGCCATCTCATGGGTTGCGGCCAAGATGAGCCAACAGGAGGTCAGATACTTACTGGCCGCGGCCCACAGAGTGGCTGGCTGCGGCCAACCCCCGCAAATGATGCTGTGCGTTCTGACATTTGAGGAACTATATAAAGCAAAACCCAGGGTTTGAAACGGGGATCCCCAATTTGGAAAGACTGGAGAAGCGGCTGGAAAGGTCCTGAAAGCTTGGGTTTGCTAGAAATCAAGGAGAATCAAGTGGGATTGAAGATTGGAAGAGATTTCAACTCCAGTTTTCTTGATCTTTCTGTATTCATTCCCTTTCTCCATTGTGATTCTGTCATGGCTACACTGAATGATGTTATCTGTAATTCGTTTTTGAACATGAATAGCTAGGTTTTTCATTCTAGGATTGTTCCACACCTTTGTATGGATTAAACTTGAATCCTTCTTCCTTTTAGTAGCTAATGGTATATATGTGTTAATTCTTCCCTGTTTTTACTGATATTAATAACTTGCTAGCACTATGAACGATTTGTTCAATTAGATTAAGCTTGAGAGAGTTAATCTAATTGTAGAACTTGGGTAGAATTATGCTAGACTTGAAGTTTAAAAGAGTAAATGGATGGTTAGTTAATAACATAGAGATATAGTTATTAACCTAGCATTGCCTAGTTAAGGAGGCTATTTAATGATTATTTCCCTTTAAATACAGTAAGAGATTGTGTATCTTAATGGAGGATATAAGTTTGGTTATGACTCGAGAGAGCTTAATCAATGGCTATTGAACCTTAGACTGACATATATATATTCCATAAAAGTAATATTGAAAGGAAGGAGATTGAGTTTATGATATACAAAGGGATTGAACAATCCTAGGTTTACTCTAATTGATTGAATTCACAAGAATCGTAGTTTTGTTTAATAATTTTTAGTTGTTATCAACATATCTTTTGAATTTGTTTTTCTCACACTCAACATTTGGTTTCGGTTCAACTTAATCAAACACATCAAGCCCATTGTTTAACAAAATTGTTACTCAAATCCTTGAGGGAACGATCTCACTTATCACTGTATTACTTGGCGCGATCCGTGCACTTGCGGTTGCGAACAAATGTCTGTCATCATTTGCTTTAGAATTTTGTTTGGTTAGAACGCAATGATTGGACTGTGAATGATCGTCAAATCTAGATTTATGTTTGTTTAAGGTAAAACCATAATTAGTAAGGGTAAGGAAAAAGCATCTTGGGATTTGAAGAGCACAAAAGTCTTTATTGACCTATGCATAGACCAAGTTGTGAAGGGAACACGCAAAAGTACTAGCTTTAACAAAATTGGGTGGAAAGAGATCTCAGAATCCTTCACTGCAAAGACAGGTAGAATATATGAGAAGGGTCAATTTAAAAACAAGTATGATGCCCTTAGAAAGGATTGGCAGCTATGGGATAGGTTGTTACATGAGACGGATGTTGAATGGGATAGTGAGAAGAACACTATTGTTGCCGACGACGATTGGTAGGAGAAGAAAAATGAGGTTAGTAATTAATTTATGTGAGTGAACATATTTATTTCCCTGACATCATGCTTGTACGAACTTGTGTAACAAATTTTGATGATGAATGTACAAGAAGTTTCAGAATATGATAAATTTAGGACTAAAGGACTTCAATTTCAAGAAGAACTGACCTAATTGTTTTCAAGTGTCATGGCCACGGGATCACAAACTTGGGCTCCTATATCCATATCTCTTCTTGTCTCACCCTCTACTGAGGCAATCCCAGAATATGATATGCAAGAGGGATCAGGAGACAGCGATGAAGTGTTAGGGACACCTATTGGGTTGAGCGGGGAGATGAATTCGTTCACTCTCAATACCAACAGTGGAGGTAGTGGTGCCAACAATGACAAAGGGAAGGGAATCAATGGTGGGGAGAGAACAAGCAGCGGTGGCAGAGGAGCTAGCTCATTGGGGGTCAGGAAGAGGGATGCGGCAATGAAAAAGAAAAGGCCTACCTTAGCTAAAATAGTCGATGCCCTATACATGATTACTGATGCAAATGACGTTGATGCTAAAGCTGCACACGCAAAAAGGATTGCATCATAAACATGAGCTGAGAAGATGGCTGGAGAGGTACGTGCAGAAAGGATGGCATAGAGGCATGTGCTTACGAGATCTCAATTCAGGGAGTAATGAACCACCTTAGACAGGTTCCTGAAGTTGTCAATAATGATGACTTTCATGCACGTTGTGTACACCTTATTATGAGGGATCTACCTACGAGGTAAATGTATGCAGCAGTGAAGGATATGCCACACGAACTCCTCGTTTTTCTTAAGCATGAATGTTATGGAACTTTGTAAAATGTATTGTTATATTTACCTTTTCAGAAGGAATTATATTTAATTACGACATTGTTCGCTTGTCTCTTTACATTGTTAATTTTCAATTGGATGTTATCTCACTTGTCTCTTAAAATTGTTGATTTATAGTTGAATGTTATGTGTGTGCATATTATGACTATATAATTGTTGTCATTACCATTTATAACATTTAATATATTGTCAACAATGGGGGTAGGTATGGACAACACATTGAAAATTATGGCAAATTATAGGGAACGACACAAACAAAGAGTCCGAAAAGTGGCTGCATATGTTGGGGCATATGCTCAGCTATATTTATGTAAAGAACCGTGGCACACAAGTGACTTTACGGTGCTAAATGGGTGCGTGAAGTCTTAAGCAGTAATTCAAACCATTGTTATGACATGTTTAGAATGCAATTGCATGTCTTTCACGAGCTTTTCTTTGAACTGCAACGACATGGTTTGACGTAGACTCGAAATGTGGGTGCACATGAAATGGTGGCAATATTTTTTAACACAGTTGGATTTGCAGCATCGAGTAGGCTGCAACAGGAAAGGTTTTAGCGCTCAGGAGAGACAATTCATAGGGCTCTGCATGCTGTCTTAAACGCATGTTGTCGTCTTGCAATGAGTAACATCAAACCACAAGATCCTAAGTTTGAGAACATTCACTCAAAGATACAACACATCAATAGATACTGGTCTTTCGTTAAAAATGCTATTAGAGTAATTGATGGCACGCACATTCCATGCAAGGTCGAAGCAAAGGAAAAAACAAAATACATTGGTAGAAAATGATTTACATCACAAAATGTGAGATGGCAGTTTATGATTGGGACATGTGTTTTACCTTTGTATTGGCTGGATGGGAAAGAACAGCCCATGATGCGCGCATATTTGATCATGCACTGACAACGCCGTCGATGAATTTTCCACACCCTCCAAAAGGTATGCTTATAACTCCTACACTTTAATTATTATTAATTATATATATTTATTGACATTAACCTAATTATTTTGTGAAGATAAATATTATTTGATGGATGCTGGCTATCCTACCCCGACTGGATACCTTGGTCCATACAGGTCCGAGCGTTACCATCTCCTGGACTTTCAGAGGTCATCTACATTTGAAAACCACAATGAGACCTTCAATTACTCACATTCCAGTCTTAGGAGCACAATAGAAAGAACGTTTGGCATCTGGAAGAACAAGTTTGAAATATTACAGAAAATGCGTAGCTATAGCTTCCCCACACAGGTTAGAATAGTTTGTGCTACAATGGCTATACACAACTTCATTAGAAAAACATCTATCTCTGATCCTGACTTCCGGTGCCATGATTGAGAGGGTATTTTGTGTGATGCCGATGCAGCTGAGGATATAGAATCTTCAACAATACATTCATCAATTGCATCTTCATCTGACATGGCTTCTCTTCGTGATTCTATAAGAGATCAAATCATTTATTATATGCACGAAGCTTAGTCATGTATTGTTTCCTTATTTTTACGTACGCTTTTATTGACAATCTGTTAAATGTGAAGATTTTTATCTATATTTTGATGTATTCAATTTTTGACAATAAGTGAAATGTATGCGTATCCCTACTCTGAACTTATACTTTGGTATTTTGTAGTAGATTAATTTATATCCTATTTACTTATAAATGATTTTTTGTTACACAAGTTATTACTATACATGTGTACACACACACACACACACACATATGTATGTTTGATCCAAAATTTTAAACCACATAATCGACTAATAATATAATTTATCAAAAAAATTTATATATTTTTTGATATTATATATTTGACTAATTTTATAATTATAAAATTTTTTCTACATTTATTTCGAAATTTTTGTATTTATTATACAATTAATGTTTAGTAATGTTTAAAATATAAATTTATCCCTAACATGTAATTATCACAAAAACTAATGTCATTTTTAGTAATTTGACCATGAAAAAAGCTATTCTGACCATAACATCCAAACACTCTCACTTTATTAAAATCACTTTTTTCTAAGAATATATTATGCTCATAATCTATCCTCTAAAAGTTATTCTCCACTTTTTCTCCAGAAGCTATTCTGTAAAAGCTAATCCAAACATACACTAAAATGTCATTTTCCAGATTCATGGGACCAAAATGTCATTCCTGAATTTCAAACCCCAAATTACCATTTTCAGATTTAATCCAAATTTTCAACGATTCAATTGAAAAATATTTAAACCAACATAAAAAATTTTCAGAAAAATCAATGATTAAGAGTAATTATAATTATTTTGACAATTTTATCATTTTTAGTCCTAACTTAATTTATTTACTCTTAATCTCAATTTATCTCAAGAAATCCAATTTAGGCTCAATTATTTTGATAAAACCCTCAATTAAAGTATAAAAATATATAATTAAAATAGGGATTTGTCGGTGATCCAATTGGAAAAGTTTAATTATTTCTAGTTTTGATTAAAGGGACCTCTTAATGATGAATTTAATTTAATTTTAATTCTAGCCCAGAACTATATGATATGCTATATTGGGATCTCTTTTAAATAGTTCTCACATGGCATATGGCTCACTGCTGCAAATGACAGTGATATAATGTTTGAAAAGTACTCGATAAAATACGGAGAGTGGATGTGTGCGGGGGGTGTATTGACCTTATCAACCACAACACAACTAATAATTGTGCAATGCTTTATTTTTCACCTTTTCATGTCATAGGGCTCAGCATCATTGTCACCAGCGTAGAACAATTTATAATGGGAAAATTTCAGTTAACCCCATTATAGTAATTTTATTTTAGTCAATCCTCAAAAAAATTTGAAATTTCACTTAACTCCATGAAACAAAATGAAATTAATTTTTGTGAATGAAAAGAATGATTCCCTTACCTATTTTTTATTAAAAATGCTCAATTGTAGCCCATTGGCAGTTATGCTACTAAATTTTAAATAAGCATTGTAACTGTACAGGTCATTGGAATAATATAGTAGCAAATCAAGGTCATTCCACAGAGATTGAAGATAATAGATAATTAGGCATTAAAATTTCTATTTTTATTTAAGTTTAGCAAATCAAAGAAAGAGAATGAAAGACAATTTAAACAAATGCAAAAGAAACAATTCCAATGATTTAAATATTTCAATTGATAAAAATAACCTAGAGTGGCTAATCCCTTCTTTAAGTTTTAGAGCATGCATTTACCCAATTAAAAGTACTTAGTGTTAAATTGTTAATCTAGAATTTAAATGAATATAAGTATCTTCCAATCACTTATACTCCTCTCTCAAGTTAAAATTGTTATTCCTAACTAATTTACTCAAGAGGCAATAATTGTCCAATTTTACTCTAATATGATTATATGGGTCCGATAGGTATATTCCTATCCTATTGACAAATTAGAATAAATTATAATCCCACATTACTTAATCTTATGATCTAATTAAGATCCCTCTCCCTAGGATAATCTAAATTTCCCAAATTCATACTTGGTGATGATCAAGCACAAAGTAGATAAAATATATAAAATTAAGTAAACAAAGTTAACAATAAGTACAAATTAATGAGTTCGTACATGCTCAAATTCTCAAATTAATTCATAGCTATTTAGATTTAAAAGAAATTAGCCACACATGTTTGAAATAAATCCCATTACAACCACAATAAGTTCAGCATCCAAAATCTGGGAATTAAATTGAAACAAGGAGAATGAAGAACACCAATCACAATGCAGCTGCCCAAGACCGAAGAACAGGCGCGACGGAGTTGCTTCTGATTCAGCTTGCTGGTTATTTATCAATTCAGCAATTCTCTCTCTCGCGAGCTCAAGGGGAAAGTGATGGATTTTTCAATATCAGCCCCCCCGTGCGATGATCCAGCTCCCCTGTTCCTTAGCTGCGCCTCCCTTCTTCTTCCCGTGGCTCCTTCTCTCCAGCCGCTGCTCTGTAGCTCCGGAAGAGGATGAAAAAAAATGATATCAAAACGATGCCTCCTCTGTTTCACGCACCTCTCCCCTAGCTGCTCTCCTCCGCTCTGTTTCTTTTTTTCTTTTTTCTTTCACTGTGCGGCTGTGTCTCTCTGTCAGCTCCCTTTTCTCTTTTCTTTAATCCATTAGGTCTTCCTTTCCTCATTGCAAAATGCTGTCGTCCTCCTAAGCTTTTAAATCAGCACCTTTCAATTCAATTCTTCATCTTCTCCACCAACCGTGCCTAATTAGGATAGGAAAAGAAACAACAAAATAAAAATAAAAGAAAAGATCAAAAAACCCATATTCTTTACTTTAAAGTATGATCATTTATTTAATTTTTTTTATTCTAAGCCTAAATATTTCTGTTTAATTTGAAATCATGATGTTTTATTTGAAATCCCCTAAATAATGTCTCAACCTTGATTTAATCCTAAAATAATAAAATCTCATTGAATTCTTCCAAAATTGTCTAAATAACTCTCCAAATATTTTCAAAATATTCTTTAAATATACAAAATATGGAGAGTTATCAGGCAGCCACTCAATTAGAGTGGCCTCTAGCTAGCAACTAACCATCGAAGCTTTGGTGCTGGAAATTAATTTGTATTGTTTATATGCTTATTCTACTTATTTGTGAAGAGTTGTATACTTATAAATAAAACTAGCTTGTTCAACTTGTGTTGTTCATATATTTATTCCACTTGTTAATTAGGAGTTTAACCCTTGTAAATGAGACTTGGTCAAATTAATTGGTAAAAAAAAAAAAAAGATCATGAAGAAGTTTCATTTCCAAGTGTCCAACTCTTTATGAGCAAGTGGAATAGACATATAAATTATTTAACAAAACCTTAGTCATCTCAGAGTCAAGTTACAAATTTTATCATGAATTAAAATGCAATGCAGTGCAAATAACTCGGGATCATTCTCTTATCAAGATGTCATTTATTTTGAATTTCCTATGTTGAACTAAGTGTTAAAAACATGGTTAGAAAGGGGGTTTTGAAATTGGTTTTCTCTAAATTAAAATTTATGAAAATAAAGCTATTTCTACTCTTTTTGGTATTTTTGGAAAATAATGAAGAAATGTTTAACTTGAGAGTGAAAATATAAATGATGGCTCCTCTTGGTAATGAAGAAAGTTGCTATCCTTACTTAAAAAGGTTATGGGAATTAAAAATTCATTAAGTTTTAACAAAAATCTCAAGATAACACTTGAATCCAATATTCCCAATTAATAGTAGCTTATACAAACATAGTTAACTACTATCTATAGAGATATTGTTTAAAACCTCTTAATGTGCAATAGAAATTAAAATAATACAACATGAGTCTTCTTAAATTTGAGTGCTAAATAGCCCTTCAAGGGCATAAATCAACCATATCAACTGGATAATAATATACTAATTAACATAATCTCATTGCAACCACAAAGAAATTCAAACATATATAATTTTCACATTACAAAATACAATCTCAATTACAAATATCAAATCAACAGAGACAATTAACATTAATCTCAATTCCAGAATTATATATGATAATTCCTAAAACTAAAGAATCCAAATATATAATTCTAGACTAATGAAATGATAGAAAAACTCTCATATATAGTCCAATGAGCTCAAGCACCCATCCTCACACTAAGAAGCAAGACAATTAGCTATACATAGCCATTAAACCATCCAACACAATTTGCAAAATCGAACCAGCCATGGAAACAAGCTCTCTGGAAAATACAAAGTACTTGTTGGAATCTGGAAAAAACTTGTTGGAATCTGAAAAATTTCACCGAAAACCACAACAACCGGCCGGAATCTGGAATCTTTGAGCTCTGGTTTGATTTCTCCAACTCCATAGCACTAAACACTTTGTTTCCTCCAATTCTTTCCTAGTCGAGCTTTTGATTCCGATTCTATGATGATCTCAGCTTGAAACTCTCTCTCTCTCTCTCTCTCTCTCTCTCTCTCTCTCTTAGCTCTCTAGTTAAGGTCGCTAGAAAGGAAGAAGAAGGTGGTGGTCTGAGCGGAAAAAGGAATGATGGAGGAAGGAAGATGAAGGTTTGATGATTCTTGACTCCCTCCCAAACTCTCTTTGGTCCAAACACTCTCTTTGGTTTCATGATTCTATCAGAGCTCCGACCTTTAACGGTGCTTCTCCAGCACCAAGAGACATCGACAATGGTGGCTTAGTAAATGGAGGAAGTGGTGGTGTGGAGAAGATGGAGGCAGAGGTGATTCCCAAAGGAAGTCGAAATCTCTCATGCTTCTTGCGGCGTGGCCTGTTCCCTCTTTGGTTCTCTCTTCACTGTCACTACACACTCTTCTACAGTGGAGAGAACGCTAGAAAAGAGGACGAATGGTGGTCAGTGGTGGTGATGGTAGTGTTATCGTCGGTGAATGAAGGTGAGAGAGGAACGTAAGGATCGAATTAGGTTTCCAAGATTCAGAGTCTCGCCGCCTCTCCTTACTCGAGTATGTGTTTGGTCCCCTAGGAAGAAGCAAAGTGAAGGTCAAACTTGACCTAGTCCTCGTTAAAATGAAAGTTTTGACCGGTGACTAAAGTAAGAACATTCAAAAGTTTCTAGAGGGACTAAATTGCAAATTTTTTAAATGCATATGGGGTAGAACTGTAGTTTACAAAACTTGAGATATTTTCTCAAAGTTTTCTCTAGCCTTTTTTTGTTCATAGATTTATAATTTCTAGGAATTCTGAGGCTCTTTTTTGTAATTTTCTCCATTCCTAAAAAACTATTAATTCTGACCCAATTGACATTTTCCAAAATCTCCAATTTTCTTCTTAAACACCTACAATGTAAGATTAAGCACAAGATAACATTTAAAGTCTAAGAAATCATTTGCATGAATAATTAATAAATTATGACCATTTTGCCCTTAACTACACTTAATACAAATGCCCCTAACTAAAATTAGTACTTAATCATGTAATAATAGCCTATAAGTACATTAAATTCCCCTATTTAATAAAGAAAAAAGCCTATAAAGATATGATTCAATTAATAAACAACACAAACGAATTGGGTAGCAAGAAAATATATATGGGACTTGTTTATATATTTATTCCACTTGTTCATGAAGAGTTGGTCACTTGTAAATGAGACTTGTTCATAATATTATATTTTCTTGTTTACCAATTAATTTGTGTTATTCATTTGTTTATTCCACTTATTCATGAGAAGTTGATCACTTGTAATTGAGACTTATTCATGATCCTATGTTTTCTTGTTAACTAATTAATTTGTGTTGTTTATATATGTACCTCACTTGTTCAAAAAGAATTGGACATTTGCGAATTAAATGGGATTTGTTCATGAACAAATCAAATTTATAAGCGTCAAACTCTTCATGAACATGTGAATTAAACATATGAACAACATAAATTGAGCAGTTCCCATTTGCAAGTGTGTGACTCTTCATAAACAAAGTGAAATGCACAAATGAATAACATAAATTAATTTTAAGTGGCTAGAGCTCTGCTTGCCAAACTGGCTAGCGCCGAAGCTTTGATGGATAGCCTCCAAAGCCACCCCGACTTGGTGGCCACTCGTGACTGGACCGATAACAATGATTGAACCTTTTTTTTTTAAAGGTGGCCACTCGTGACTGGACCGATAACAATGATTGAACCTTTTTTTAAAAAAAAAAAAAGTAAAGGCATTATTATCTTTTTGCCTCCAAGCTTATTTTCATTTTGGTATATGGGGATGCATTGAAATTTCTAAACTCCCTGGGGGTTGACTGAAATTTTCCCATTTAAAATTGATAGCTTGGAACATGTAGGAAAGAAGGAAGAAATTACTCCTATGGTGGTTAATGTAAAATCTATTTATATAATTTACAAAGATTAAAGACGTTAAATAAGTTAATTATAACATATGTGACATGATCTCTCTAAAATATTTCTGTGTAACATTTATTATGAATTAGTTAATTAGTTAGATAAATTAGTTTAAAAAAAATAATAAATATAAAAAATAAAATAAAATAAATCTTATATTTAAAAGTAAAATTTATCTTCAAGCTAGACAAAAAATAGAAGAGCAATAAACGGTTTCATCATGCTCGAACTTTTGACGGTACGAAAGAGAG
The DNA here is from genome assembly GCA_963855925.1 of Inga laurina. Classification (NCBI taxonomy): domain Eukaryota; kingdom Viridiplantae; phylum Streptophyta; class Magnoliopsida; order Fabales; family Fabaceae; genus Inga; species Inga laurina. The sequence continues at coordinate 61,970,307 of OY979708.1, forward strand.
TTGTGTGTGGATGAATGATGCCCTTGATTCATGAATCTATAGCCGTTTGACTTTTCAAAGTACTCGTGGAATTGCAGTTTCGTTCCGTACAATAATGCATATATGTTTATACGGGGTCCAGGGTGTACTGAAAAATATCATCTTTTTTTTTTTTTTTTTTTTGACCATGAAAAATATCATCTTGGCCGGGGACGCTAATCATGATATAGACCATATATTTCGCTGTGTGACCCAAAGTGGACCCCAGCACTTGATATTTTGGTCATCATTGATGTATATTTGCAAGTGCCTTTTTAATAAATAGTACTTTCTCCTTACATTAAATTAAGAATTAATTTATTTATAAGATCATAATTATTTCTACGCCTAAAACACAATATCTTTTCCATGATTTGAATAAAAATTTATTAATATTTTTACATATTTAGTTAAAATATATCTAACACACTAAAATATTTTTTTAGGTGTATCAAATACCCTAAAATATTTTATGGTAAAACAAAAATCTTGAAATATTTTAGCTTTTTAAATGCACAAAAAAAAATGTTGTACGCATATAAAAAATTATTTCAAGATTTTAGATGTGACACAATATATTTTAAATACTAGATAAATATTAAAAAATACTTAAACGTGCAAGATATACCTAAGGCTGTACCCCTTTACACTTTTTTGAGTTGGAGGTAGTTTGGTACGTTCTTTTATGCTGATGGCGGCGGCCTCACCACAAAAAATAATTATTGCTAGTTAATTCTAGTTTTTCTGTCTTTTTTGTTATGATTTCGTAAGTTTAAGGGCATTTTTCCGTTTAAAAAAAAAAACCACAGGGTATTAGTTATATTTTAAATAAAAATTTATAGGCGTTTTTACATCAATACCCATTTATTTATAATACAGGAGGCCACAAGCACTTGTGAGTGAAAGCAGTAGTGACAGACAATAAAAATAAAATTCCTATTCTAACCCATGCGTCGCATGACTAGGTAAGGGACCACAAGAAAAATTTAAAAACTCACCACCAAATCTCATCGCATCTCTGTGCAAGATTGACTTGGTTTTACCCATGTGTGTGTTCGGCAATCCCCAAACCGTGGTTTTAGAATCATTTTTCCATAAATTGAGATAAAACTCCTCTCACATACTCCTCTCACTACTACAAAAAACGTTTTTAACGTCCCTTTTTTGGGCCTTTTAATGTCTGAAAACAGGGGGACGTCTATCTGAGCGACGTAGAAAAAACTGTCAATAACGTCCCTAAAATAGGGGACGTCTTTAGGTCAGACTTTAGACGTCCCCAGTTGTTACTGGGGACGTCTAAAGTCAGGCTTTAGATGTCCCCAGTTTAAACTGGGGACGTCTAAAGTGGTTCATAACACTTTAGATGTCCCCAGTTTGCACTGGGGACATCTAAAGTTTTTTTTATGGCCTTTTATATATACATCACTGTCCGGCAAATTTAAACTGCAGAAATTGGATAGAAGAAATATTGCATAAACCAGAATGGAAACAATAGCAGTTCAGCACTATCTAATAAACATGTTATCCAACAATCTAATAGTATGTACAACAACACAACTCTAATTTGCACCTTGGAAATTCATCCCGAAATTCCCCTTAAAAGTGAGACATCCTAAAATCAAAATAATAAACCGTCTCAACTTAATTTAAACTAAACTAATGAAGGCAATTCATATTCAAGACAATGTATCATTGTGATTTTTTTTACCAAGCAACCCATGCCAAGTTCAAAGCTTCCAACTAAACAATTTTCAAGCCTCCACAATTTTTAGATAAGTATTATTCATCCCATCACAAGAAATGAGCTCTCTTAGAAATGCTCTCCTAGAAAAAAAGTGTCATACCTATTTTATGGCATAATTGATGTTGTATTATATTGTACCTCATCAATATTCTAGAACCATACACGCATTTGAGGCAAAAACTCTGACATATTTTTGTAATTTAATTGATTTTTGAATAATGTTAAACTAGACTAACCTAAGCCAAACCAAATTCATTCCTAAGTATCATTGTCATTTTTTTAACTCATGTCTATATATATACATCACCGTGTTGAAGTCTGCTGACGAAGAAAACAAGTATGCAATAATGACAGGCCATTTCCATATCAAGCAAATTAGACGCATATTAAAAGTATGCATATACAAGTTACTCTGTTTTTTCAGTTTCATAATCTGATTTAAATTAACAGTTACAAGCATTTGTTCAATCATTTGTATCCAAAGTTGTGGGAGTGAGAGACAAACCTGTGGACGACGGAAATGGAGATGACTCACGGTGCCACCAGCTAGGAAGATGATAGTTGTGAAAGGGAGACACAAACGATGGTGCTCTCATCAAAGAAGAGAGAGGGAAAAATAGAAATATGATTATGAGAAAGAGGAAGGCAGATAGGGAAGGAAGCACGGGAAAGAGAGTTGCAGCAACGAACTGAGAAAGAGGAAGGAAGACGGGAAAGGAAGCAAGGGAAAGGGGAAAGAGGAAGACAGCTTGGAACGAAGCTCACGAGGGAAGACGGAATGAAGCTTAGGGAAGGAAAATAAAGCTGCTAGCCTGCTGCTGATGGGATAGGTGTCTGACAGGCTTTTCCACGTCCCCAGTCAAAATGGGGACGTCTAAAGCTCACTTTAGAAGTCCCCAGTGAAACTGGGGATGTCTAAACCTCACTTTAGACGTCCCCAGTTTGACTGGGGACGTCTAAAGCGGACGTCTAAAGCGATTCAATTTTTTTTTAAAAAAATTCAACTAGCGCCAATATTTCCCGCTAAATATTGAACTTTGGGCGTCCCTAATTTAAAAAGGGACGTCCTTTAGGGTCGTTAAATGTCTAGTTTGTAGTAGTGTCTCATAAATCGTAAAAGTTATTTTCCAAAAACTAATCCGGATACACATTTAAATTGCCTAGATTTAGCAATATCATCGATCACCTTCAAATCTCTATGCAATTGAAGTATATGATACATCAATAAAATATAGAATTATGGTACATCCATCACCTAAGTGTTTTTCTTAACGTACATCCAGTACTTTAAAGTATTTTATGGTGTATCTAAGCTAGCATCCTGAAGTATTTTTTTAGGTGTGTCTACTACTCTAAAGTACTTTTTTTTAAAAAAAAAATTTATTTAATAATTTAGATAATTTAAGATGCTGGATACATATGAAAAAATATTTCATGCTTTTGGATGCACCAAAAAATAATTTAGAGTGCTGAACGCTCCTAACAAATACTTGAGGATGCTACATGTACACCGCAAAATACTGTAATATACTAAATGCACATAAAAAATACTTTAAATTGTTGAATGCAGGTCCACCCTGAAATATATGTAGAGAGAAGTAGTATGAGTGGGATAGAAGCCACTTACAAATTGCAATTCAACTAGACCGGAAATGTGATTAATTACTTCATAATTCTTTTTTCCCAAAATAGATCGAACTCTAACTTAAGTGAATGGGGCTCAGCCCAATAGAGATGATCTGTGAACGCATGGAAAACACTGTTTGTGTCCTCGATATTCTAACTTAGAAAATGAATAGTATTATTCCATGATACAGATAAGAAATATATCACGATAATAATGCTTAAAATCAAGGTATTAAAACCCAGACTAGATACTGAACAAGTCGGGGTACTGGGTTCTGGGTTAGTGGGTCAGATTGGGGCCAAACCGGAGCTAAACCGGGCCAAACCAGTGAGAAACTGAAGATTTTAGATTTATAAATATGAAATTCTAAAGGAAATTCAATTTTTTTTAAATATAAGAACCCGGACTGGACCGGTCCGATCTACCGGTTGGGTCTCTGGTTTCCGGGCCGGACCGGCCGGTCCGATCCGGGTTCAACAACTTGCTTAAAATAAGATCTATCCAGACAATTATGTTTAAACATTACATACTCATTTTAAAGAGGTATTTCATCTAACATTTGTGTATACATTTTGTTTAATATTTATCATTGTGTGAAATTAATTTTAAAACATAAAAGCATTTCTCATAAATCATTATCTAACTATTCAGTGTGTGTGTATCCTAGGTTACAACCGATTCTTTAGGTCGTTAAATAAAAGATGAGGCCACTTTGTCTCTATGGATATTTAATTTAATTATTGGAATTGACTTAATACTATACATTGACTAAGAGGACCAATCGCCGTAGGTTCTAACATATCCCTCTATATTCTTTCAAATCACATCTCAAAATATCAAGAAAACTCATTATAAAAGCAAAGAACATATAAGGACATTCCGATCCATAAGGTAAAATAACTGTCTTAGCTTCTTTCTCTATTCATTTACAGATACTTCGTCTTCTTCTAATCCAAATGGTAGGTGTCTGTATTGCTCATGTGTTTACAAGCAAATTTCTTTTGATAAAGCTCACTTATAAATGTTTTCATTTCATTCTACCTTTTCTTCTTGCTGGGCTACCTCATGAAAGATTTCGCCAAGTCATTTTATTTTATTTTATGCTGAGCTATTTTCAAATAAGACTCAGATCTTTTAAATCTCATTTTCTTTTCATCCAATTCAAGAATCGTAATCTTTATGTTACCAATACCCAGAAACCTTACCCTCTCGACTCTAGAAGCTGGATCTCGGCAAGCGCTAGGAGAGGAAATTTTCCTGTTGCAGTCGAAAGTCAAGGTATGGAGGATTGTCTTCAAAATTACACAGGATTTAGTTCATTTTTGTCAAATTATACAGATTTTTAACTCTGACGAAATAAAAATTTCCATACATACTAATACTAATACAGTAATACTACTTCTGGTTGTATATATAAAGTATATATTCTTTTTTATGTTTCCCTAAGCATATGAAGAATTGACTCTATAGCACATTTACACAGCTCACACATACCAGTAGGATGGAGCCCATGTTGGAACCGAGCTAGAGAGGTGAATAGCCGACCATGGATACACAACCAGAGAAAAGTACGGTACCGTTGAGGCACTTTCAACTTCCAAATATTCGTCCAATGGTTCCTTCCATTCAACCGTGACGAACCAACTATATACGCATAAGCAGATTTAACCGAGAAGCATCCATCCGATGACCAACGCCACATAGGGTAATCCTCCTCCCTACTTGACCCTATACGAACACGCAGGATTGCTGCAAGCTCATGGGATGGAAGGAGGTGGTCAAATTTCACCTAGTCCCATTCCCCTGAAGGTATTATGCAATCAGCAACCTTCCATTCATCAACTCTAGGTGGAAGTTCATGAATAACTAATGCCTCCAACTGCTCAAGATGCAGCAGCCAAACATCTTTCCAAAAAGATGTGTTTTGACCACTATTTATATGCCATGCCTTGCTCTTTTTAACAATCTCCCAACTATTTCGAATACCATGCCAAGTATTAGATTCAGACTGTCATTTCTTAATGCTAGGAATTAAATCCTCTCTCACCTTTACTTTTCCCGGAGAAATTTAACATAGAGTACCTCACGATTTTTAATCAAAGCCCAACCAAGTTTTGTCATTAAGGCCTGGTTCTAATGACGTGATTGGCGTAGACCCAACCCTCCATCTTCCTTTTTACGACAAACACTCTCCCATGCTACCAAGTGAGGCTTGTAAGCTAAGGTATTACTCCCCCAAAAAAAGCTACGGCATCGCTTATCAATGTCACTGCATGTAGATAATGGCAAGGGAACCCTTTGCATGGCATACGAGGGCATCGCCGAAATCACCGAAGACACTAATGTCTGATGGACTGCAAAAGATAACATATTAATCTTCCATGATACTAGACGTGAGTCCATCTTATCTAGGATAAATCTATATGTTGTCTTGGGTACCTGTTCATGCAACATGGGCATCCCAAGATATTTTCCCAGATTAGCCATCGGGACAAAATTCAAAAAATCACTTATCTCTTTACATCTGATGTGGTTTACATTCTTAGAGAACTGCACCCTCGATTTAGCGGCATTAACTCGTTGCCCAGAGACCTCACAAAAGTCATCCAAGATTGCCTTCACTACCCCAGCCTACTCCATATCTGCTTTAGCAAATAAAATAAGTGAGACACTACTACAGAATATATATTACTACCTTAAAGGACGTCCCTTTTTTGAAAAGGGATACCAAAAACACTAAGACTTTAAATTTTGCTCTAAAACATTTGATTTGTTTTTGCTAGAAGGAAGCTTTAGGCGTCCCCAATTTGATTAGGGACGCCTAAAACCATGTTTAGGCGTCCCAAGTCAAACTGGGGACGCCTAAACCTACATAAGACGTCCCCAATATCAGTAGGGTCGTGTAAAATTATATTTTTTTTAAAAAAAAATTGGTTTAGGCATCCCCAACTTGGGTGACAACGCCTAAACATTCACATGCTCTGGTTGACATGACCAGTGCATGTGACTTCTGTCAGAAAAATTTGTGCAAAGGCAAAGAAAATAGGGAACTTTCCAGTAAGTAGGCGGGTGAGATATATATATATATATATATGAGGCTCTCAACTTTTTTTTGAATGGGAATGGCAAATTATATTGATAAAACAATATGTACATCAGTAGTTGAGAACGTTATAGAAAACTAAATCAAGGCTTTTAACAGGTGAAATATTATGACTCGTGTGCCTTTCAGTGAATGTTTAAGGAAGCTAGAGTTTCCTTTGCTTGGCTGATGTGGTTAGAGAGGGAGAGTACTTCATTTACTAGTCGATGGGGCTATGTGATCGCCTCATTGAAAATGAGGCCCTCAACTTTTGACTATGCACGAAACACCTTTTGAAAACCAAGCAAGAAATACAAGACTTTCTCCACAACTAGTCAACACGCAAGCAAAAAAACACAATAAAGAAAAAGAAAAACTTTAAACGTCCCCAGAACAGTTGGGGACACCTAAAGATCTGACTTTAGATGTCCCCAGATGTTCTGGGGACGTCTAATGAAAGCTTTAGATGTCCCCAGCACAGCTGGGGACGTCTAAGCTTCATCAACATGATGTGATCATGTCAGAAAAGTCTAGCTCCTCCCCTGCTGCATCATATCACTCCAACCAACTTCACTCCGTCCCCATTTCGGTCTCCTCTCCCCTTCTTTGTTTTCTTCTTTCTCCAAAGCACTTTCGTCCCCATCTTCGTGCTCTCCTCTCCCCTTCTTGTTTTTCTTTTTTCTCCAATGCTATAATTCACTTTGGTCCCCATCTTACCACTGTCTGTGCTCTGGGTTTGCAGTATTTTCTCCCATTCTCTCCACTGTCGGCCTCCCTCTTACCACTGTGGTTTATCTCCCTCTAAAGTTTCAGCTACAAGTTAGCATTTACCTACTGAACTTGTTAATGCTTAGCAAAATGCATTTGGTTTATCTCCCTATCTATTTGCAATTGTTTTTAGTTTACCTATCTTCTACATCCATAACATGATGGGGTTGCCCAGTTATTGTTTTGGGTTTTCTTTCTTGATGATGTTACTTGAAACATCTATAATTGATGGGAGTTATCTAGTTATGGATTCTGTTCTACTATTTTGGACTAATGAATGTATTTCCCTTTTGATTTGGTTGAGTTCAAGTTTTTCCTCTCTTGCATGACCGTTTGATATTCTAAACTTCTACATTGTTAGAAGTGGAATCTTTCATTGGAAGTGGACTTCATTAAGATGTCACAATTTTCTTTCAAGTTTTGTTCAGTCATTCATATATGTCTGTTCCAACACCCTTAAACTTGTGGCTGTGGATTGGAGTTGAAATTTTTGAAATTTAGTTATTCGAGAAGACATATTCATGTTAAATTTTCTGTCCTCAATTGCAAAATATTGAGTTTAATTGGTGATTAAAAGAATAAATTAAAGTATGGCTGTAAATGGCTTGCAAGGTGTAGAATGGCTACAGAATTTAGAATGTGCTATTGATGGTGTTTGGAGCTACACATTGCTTGTTGTAACTTAGTGCAAGAATTTGCTTGCTATCATTGACTCCTGGAGTGTGAATCAATTGTTCGAGTTCCACTTTGTTATCATAAACCTATTCCATTGTGATTTTAGATTTTTGGAACTTCATTCCTGTAATCAATCTTGGAACACTTCTGAATAAAAAATCTTGAAGTTATGGGAGGAAGGCGTATATGTGTTTGATGTATATAAGAATGAGTCCTTCAAGCTACGTGCAATGATTTTCACCACGATAAATGACTTCCCTACGTATGGAAACCTCTCAGGGTACAGTGTGAAGGGGCATAAAGCATGTCTGATCTGTGAAGTAGATACTCACTTCCACCAACTTAAACATGGAAGAAAAACGGTCTATCTTGGTCACAGGAGGTTCCTTCCTAAGTTCCACCCGTATCGTAGGTTAATGAAGCATTTTAACGGCTTGCCGGAGCATGGAATGGCTCCAAAAGCATTAACCGGAGAGGAAGTTTATAGTCAGGTTGAACGTATCAATGCCTTACTCTGTAAGAATTAGAAAACTACGGGTGAGAAGAACATATGGAAGAAGAGATCATTTTTCTTTGATATTCCATATTGGTGTAGTCTTGACGTGAGACACAATAATGATGTAATGCACGTAGAGAAAAACATTTGTGATAGCCTTGTTAGTACGCTTTTGCACATTCTAGGGAAGACCAAGGATGGGATTAGTGCGAGACTAGACCTTGTTGATATGGGAATAAAAGAACGGTTACATCCACAGCTAAGAGATGATGGTAGGAGGGAATACATGGAGCCAGCAGTGCATACACTATCAAAAGCAGAGAAAAGAAGTTTGTGTGGGTGTTTGCATGAAATTAAGGTACCATAAGAATATTCTTCGAATGTGAGAAGGTGTGTGTCAATGGATGATTTGAAGTTAGTGGGAATGAAGTCCCATGATTATCATGTGTTGATGCAACAATTGTTACAAGTAGCTATTAGAGGCATTATGAAAGATAAAGTTCGAAGCATTGTGATAAGATTGTGTGTTTTCTTTAATGCTATATGTAACAAAGTCATTGACACTGAAAAGCTGGATGAACTGGAAGCTGAGGGTTATTTTATATTGTCCCAATTAGAGATGCACTTTCCTCCTTCATTTTTTGATATAATGGTGCATTTGATAGTTCATTTGGTAAGGGAGGTAAGGCTCTGCGGTTCAGTTTACCTAAGGTGGATGTACCCTTTCAAGCGATACATGAAGATCTTAAAATAGTACTCTAAAAATCCCTATCGACCAGAAGCCTCAATAGTTGAAAGGTATGTTGTTGAAGAGGCTATGGACTTCTGCAGCAATTATCTATCAGGGAAAAAAGAACAATCTCAGCATGAAGAGGGAAGGAGTAAGGGAACATAAGGACTGAAAGTGAAGACTATGCCTCGTGAAGAGGTGTTGCAAGTACACCTTTATATCCTGAATAACATGGCAGAAGTTCAACCGTACATAGATGAACACATAAAGAGATTGAAGAACATGAATCCGAGGAAGAATGACACGCATATTAATATTGAGCAAAACAAGACATTTATTTAGTGGTTTCAGGAAAAGGTTTTGCATGATATTGGTGTGTCTAAGACAATAGAGTGGCTAGCCTGGGCGCCTTCATTTCAGATCATTACTTGGAGTGATTATGATATAAACGGGTATTCTTTCTACACAAAAGACCAAGATGACAGAAGTACTATGCAAAATAATAGGGTAATGGTAGAAGCTGAAGCTATGCACTTTTCCAGTTCGAAAGACAGAAACCCCATATTAGCATCCATGGCCTATTATGGAGTGATAGAAGAAATATGGAAAATCACTTACAACAAATTCAAAGTTGCTTTATTCAAATGTAAGTAGGTTAGCAATAATGATGTGGTAATAGATCAACAATTTGGATTTGTCTCAATTGATCTTGAAAGAGTAGGTTATAAGGATGAGCCCTTTATTCTAGCAAGCCAGGCGAAACAAGTGTTTTATGTCACCGGCATTAAGTACAGCAAATGCAGAGAGGCAAGCAACTAATAAGTATCAACATTGCATGTCTCGTGGTGGTTATCAGAAGCTTGAGCGAAAGATGATGGCAGAACAGTTGGAGAAATTGAAGGAAGCAGCCACATTAGATCCTACCGTTGTGGTTTACGCCCCACCACCTCCTCCATGTCACAAAAAATGGAAAGCAGGGAGGATTAGGGGTGGGAAGTATGTAAATCTGACTGTTGCTAAGGTTGCCGCAAGAATTCTAAGTAGTTAGAGCATAAGTACAAAGTTTTTTTTTCATATTGGGAGTGCTCAATTTTCATTTACAATAACTTTTATGCTATAGGATGAACTGGAAGATCATAGTAGTAAAGGTTCGTTCACTCCAAGTGGACAGATGGACATCTTGTCAACGATGATTGGGAAGGCAGATCACCCCGGTCATGTTCGAGGAGAGGCAGGGGAGTTCGTGTCGTGAAGTATTTTGGTTGAGCCTCACATCCTTATTCGTCACAAGCTGAACGCAGTAGGGAGCTTGAGGCCAAGATTCGCCAGGAAGTCTCACAAGAGCTTGAGGCCAACCTTCGCGACAAGTTCTGACAAGAGATGTTGCCAGAGCTATGTCTTGAGCTAATGCCTGAGACACGAGCTAAAATGATGAAGATGTTTGAACCACAGATGGTAATTACCGAGTGTAGAACCCATTCATCCCAGGCCTTCCACAGCACCAAAGGAGGTTACAACCCGGTGGAGGAACCACTTGACGACCCTTCTCCCACTCCAGCACTGGGAGAACCTGTCGTCCTCTCTTTGGATGCCCCAGTGCTGCGTGTAGTTGCAGATGCTCTCGTTCACACAGAAGCTACCACCCACCATCATCAGCAAATTCCATAGCATTTACGTAGGGTGACTGTGACGTGTGTTTGAGAGGGGGAAGAAGGTACATCCATCTCTATTCCTGATGATGAGGTTGACACAATAGCTCAGGCGAGAGGATCTTTCATCCTTTGGGCTGTACATCTTATTGGCTTAGCAGCAACACCTCCAATGGTATGGAACTACCTCACTTTTACTTGAGATGTGTTGACATCCTACTAACAATATGTTTTTTTATGTTCTAAAAGAATCAGCATGAAGCAGGAAAATGGCCTTTCTTAGCACGACTGCATCAGATCTATAAAGGCATTTGCCATATTGATTTGCACATGCCTATAGGGATTGTGGGCCAGGAATTAGAGTATCCCTTCACAATTGATAAAGAAGATCTTAAACAGTTCATTAAGTTGGAGGAGCTAGATATTGGATGGGGCAAATTTGCAATCCTGTAATTTTTTATTTCCCTTTTTTTCCTTTATTTAGTTAAGTTGATTTTAACTAGCTAATACATTCATCATTTTAATTCTATTATATCTCCTTCCGTCATATATGCATTGACTTGCAAAAAGTTGATTTATATGGATTCTTGTCTCTTGCACATACGACAAGGAGTAGGAATACATTGAAAAAAAGGACGCCCTATGTGTGCTTCACAGTGGGAGAGAATGACTATCATTGTTATCTAGCACCGATTGTGCAAGGGTACGCATTTTAATTTTGTGTATTTGAGATTTTTAATAAATAATTGCCTTGCCATCTAACTTCTTTTTAATCTGTATATGTTGTTATAGTTACAACTGGAGTTTGTGTATTCCTTGTCCTTGGTCCCATGTAGTTTACTGGTTTGATTCCTTGAGTAGATTACCAAACAAAGCAACTATAAGCGTCTTTAACACGTAAGTTATTTTTTTGTATTTCAATGCTTCTTGATTCTTGACTTAATGAATTATTCTAATTTCTGTTGATTTTCATTTTAATGATAGGGCATGCACGACGTATCAAGCGCTTGGCGAGGCACGTGATAGTAAAGGTGGCAAAAACCCGAGATGATTGTTTCTAAAAGTACGTAGTTTCAAATCAAGTTCTTTTGATTGAAGGTCATTTTAGATATGCCTTTATTGATTTTAACCATTTGCTTTTGATTTATAGTGCCCTCAACAACCTGGCGGCTGGGAATGTGGATATTATATCTTACTTTATATGTTTAACATCATTCAGAGTGGCTTTATGATAGATTTTGAACAAGTAATCGGTTCTTCATTCTTAGAGGATAATATTCTTGGTGTTGTAATTCAATGGCAATTCATTTAACTTGATTCATTATTTCATCTAAGCTTATTTTCTAATTTACAGATTTTTGACAATGAAGATGCCTACTCATATGAAGACATAAATATGATCAGAGACTTTTTGGCTGGACATCTTCAACGTATACCAAAGTAAAGTCTTTAGTAGTTTGTGTAGGACATACTTTTGTGGTAGTTCTATATATTGTACATATAATTAGCGTTGTTGCTGTTGATATAGATGGGATTTTGTCTTGGTTATTGTACAAACTGGGGACTTGGATATAGTCATTTTAGTGCAATAATATACTTGGATATAGATTGTTGTGTGGTTTGTGTGGTTTCTTAGTTAATTAGTTTGCTACTCCTTACAGTTATTCTATATAGTAGTGCCTTGGGTTGATCACTATGTTTCAAGTTGTTGTTTCCATTTGATGAACCCATGTCGTGTGAGTTCTCAAAATAAAACTAGGTTATAAAATGTAGCATAGTAGCTCAACCTAGGTTGTTCTTATGAGGAGATTAATTTCCACGTTTCTAAGTAGTGAAGTGATAAAAAGCCTTAAAGTTGTGAGAAATCATTTTGAGAATTTGATTTTAAAACTAATGAAGTAATCTAAGCTAAAGCAATATTTTTGTATTTTTTCGGTTTTCAAGACAAAGAAGCAAAAGGAATTGACATTAACACTAACAACAAGATAAATTCAACTAACTAATATAATGATGAAATGGGATTCCCTTGAGTTGAGGTTTTAGTCGTCCTTGCATGCTAATGATATGAATTCCACAAAATGAGTCAAGAGGATGGAACTAAATTACCACTAGCTCCATACTTGCAATAATCATTTAATTCATTCTACCGAAGCAATTAAATGAATACCACCAAATAATTCAGACTCAAGGAGATGAATAATCAACTTCCAATTCTAACTTGTAATTACCATTACAAATGTTCAACACATTTAGTTTAGTCATTTACAATCCACTTAACCAAGTTGGAATAAACAACTCAACCTACTCCAAATTTGAATCATACAAAGCTTAATTAATCAACTCCTAGCTCAACCACCAAGTTTATTCACTTGGCATAGAATAATCTAAATCATAATCACATACTTTACCAAGCCATACAATTATGACATAGAAAGAGAGCTTAAGGAATTCCATTGAAGTTTAGAAGCTCAAACCATTACCCAACTCAAGGAAATCACCAAAGCTTGGCTACTTATGAAAGAGGAGGAAGAAACTTGAAGAATGAAGGGATAATTGGCCATGAAATACAGTAGCCTGCTTTACTGAAATGACTCTCCAACTCTCGTCCAAATCTCCTTCAATATCCTTCACAGCCGCCACACTCACGCTCTCATTCGCTGCCTCCTCTTTCTTTTTATTTCCGTAGCTCCTTCACTATTTATTTGGTTCAGCCCCTTTTCCCATTCAGTCAACAATTTCGGCTTGTTCTCCTTTCTCATTCAATTCGATATGCTCCTTCATGCTATTTGGTTTATCAAGCTCCAATTGGGTCAACAAAATCAGCTCACTCCTCCTCTCAATTGGTTCAGCGTTTCCCATACGGTCCAGCTGCTCCCTTTCTTAATTCCTATTCGGTCCAAGTCTTCTTCAATTGCTCCAGCTTACTTCTTAGCCCATCGGTCAACTCTTCTCCTTTTTCTTCAATAATCCATTCCAATTGTTGGCTGAAAATTGGAAGACTTGTTGCTGCTTGCGTGCTTGACTTTTTCAAATTCTTTTGGTCAGCAATTTCGGCTCCCTTCAATCTTCTTTTCTTCAATCATTATTTTCGATCTAGAGCTCCTCCTCATTTCTTCAATTATCCCCAATTCGGTTCAGCTCATCTACCTTTCTTTAATTACTCAAATCGGTCCAACTAGCTCCCTTCTTCATTTCCCTTTTCAGCTGCCACTCTCACACCATGGTCCCCATTCCTTTCTTTCTTCAATTCACTAGGTTAAATGAGTTAAAGGTATGTTTGGATAAGAGATAAAAATCTGTTTTGGCATTAGACACAAAATTGCAACCACCAAACAAGGCCCTTACTCATTTAACCTCCTCTTAGAAAAAATGTGAAAATGAATTCTGTACTTGTGATGTTCCACTTTTGTCCTTCATTAAGCTCCAAAATAACATCTTTGACCTTGACCACTCAAGTTGTGCCACATCATCACCTGCAAAATTAAATTCACAAATGTAATATCTTTTGTTCACAATTAAAAAATAATGGAAATAACAAATATTAATCAGAAATATAACAATTAAACCACTTTAGTTCCCAAATTATTCTTTCACTAAAATCTCATTTTAATACTTGATTATGCCCAAAATATTTAATTAAGTCCCACAAAAGCCTAAGATTAATTAATAAAAATATATAAATATTGAGCTCTATCAATTCCCCTACACTTAAGCTTTTGCACTCCTGAGCAAAACATTAAACTCACAATAGGAAAAGAGGGATGAAAGTTGAAAGGATAGGCAAGATCAATCTTCAAGAATTACACTTAGCCAAATAACAAGGTATCCTCCAATTCAAATTCAATGAACATACCAAAAATTGAATTAGCTAAAGCAATGCAAGGTTTAATTACAATGAGCTTAATTGGAAACCTTAACTAGGATACGTGTTTACACTCTTCTCTCATATAAGGTAGTTTTTCACTCACATCCACTTTAACCACACTCTACCATAGGCTTGTAGTATTTCTAGACCCTCCACTACTTGCAACAATGGCATAAATAAATCAAAAGGACTTTGTAGGGTTGTAATGTTGAATAGGCCAAATGATGGAAAATGTAACAAACACTATGCTTGCACCAAAAAATTTTCTAGATCTCTTAGCACTATAAAACTAAACTTAATTCACATATTTCACCATTGTGACTTTATTTCTTTCTTTGATTTTTTTTCTCTTTTTTTTTCTTCTTTTCTATTTTCTTTCTTTTGACTATTCACATGGTATTTTTTTTATTTTTCTTTTCTAATATATAATAGTACTATTTTTTTAGTGCTATGAAAAACTTGAAAAAGGATGCAAACATAGCATTTGTATAATGAAATGGAAACGAAAGTGAAGGGCTCAAGGGGTTAAACAAAGGTAAATGATGAATGGTTTGTGTTTGGGTAAATGGGTGATGAAATGAATGCCAATGTCATCTCTATCTATACCATTGCAAAATGTAGCCTCAAGCAAAAAATAAAACAAGTTCCAGAGAGCAATAATCTAAGTGGATAAATCACACAATGAAATGAACAATTAGGCCCAAAATACCTTCCAACTAGGCTTTTTGTTTCCTAACAAACTCATCAAAATTAAACCGTCCATCATTAAAACACTTGAATTTTATGGTAATTCACTAATTCAAAGCAAGTTTCAACCGTGAATCCAACTAAGTGTAATTGAGATACTTGATCATGACTAAAGGCTTTAAAAATCTCAGTGAATTGGACCAAAAACAACAAAGGACACAAGTAGGAGACAAAGGCATATGATATCACAGTGAATTCTCATGAGAATAACACACACTCCCCCATACTTAATCCTTACATTGCCCTCAATGTAATGCACAAAAACAAAGAACCTAGACGCATTTATCTCTTGGGTGAAGCGAATGTTGTGAAGTCCAATGCAAGATTGAAGCACAACAGATCATTATCACAAGGAGAGAGAGAGGACAAGACATAAGTGGAAATAGTTCTCAGAAATTAGGCATAAGGATAAGAGAAAAGGGTAGTGTAGTATAAGGCTAAACACAAGAGTATGATTCAAAATGGTGTTTATTCAATTAGAAAAGCAAACAAACAAGCTACTTTTTACTACTGGTAAGTCCCTCCCCCACACCTGTTCAATAGCATATATCATCAAATAAAACAAGAAACAAGGTAAGGAAAGAGACTACCATGTGCATTATGGTGGTTGATGACTAGCATGGTAGTGCTTCAACAAGTGACCATTCACTTGAAACTTTGCACCACTTGCAAGATCTTTGAGCTCTATTAACCCAAAGTTATACACCTTGACCACTTTGTAGGGACCTTGCCATTTGGTTTTAAGCTTCCCATTTTTTAGCTTGAATCTTGCCTTAAACATAAGTACTTGTTCTCCTTCATGAAACTGCTTCCGTAAGATACATTGATCATGAATCAATTTGGATTTTTCCTTGTAGATACGGGAGCTTTCATATGCATCCAACCTCAACTCTTCAAGCTCTTGTATCTCAAGCATCCTTTCCTCAGCAGAACCTTGAAGATCCATATTACAAGTCTTCACAGCCCAGTAAGCTCTATGCTTTAGCTCAACAGGTAGATGGCAACCCTTACCAAAGACTAACCGAAAAGGAGACATGCCAATGGGAGTTTTAAAAGCTGTACGATATGCCCAAAGAGCATCATCCAACCGGAGACTCCAATCTTTCCTACTTGGCTTGACAATTCACTCCAAGATATACTTGATTTCCCTATTAGACACCTCAGCTTGCCCATTTATCTGTGGATGGTATGGGGTAGAAGTTTTATGGAGAACACCATATTGGGATAGCAAGTTGTCCATCAATTTGTTGCAAAAATGTGAGTCACGATCACTCACAATTGCTCTTGGCACACTAAACCTACAAAAGATATGAGTACGTAGGAATTTTATAACAGTTGAGGCATCATCCTTCCTTGTAGTAATGGCCTCAATCTACCTTGTAAGGTAATCAACAGCCAACAAAATGTACAAATATCCATGAGATACAGGAAATGGACCCATAAAATCAATGCCCCAAACATCAAAAACTTGACAAAACAACATGGGTTGTTGCGGCATTTCATGCTTTCTAGATAAACCCCCAAAACGTTGGCATGCATCACAAGTTTTACAAAAAGCATAACAATCCTTAAAGAGGCTAGGCCAATATAAACCACAATTTAAGATTTTCCTAGCAGTTCTCTTTGCCCCAAAGTGACCACCACACAACAAAGAATGACAAGATATTATAACAGAAGAAATTTCATCATCCGGCACACATCTCCTAATGACTTGATCACCACAATGCCGCCACAAGTCAGGAGGATCCCACAAATAGTATTGAGATTCATGTTTCAGCTTCTGTTTCTGAAAACGAGACAAAGAATCAGGTAACACTCCAGCAGCAAGATAATTCACAATATGAGCAAAGTGTAATAGCAAGGAGATGGGCATCAAGAAAACCATCACAAGTAACTTCAGCATCAACTACTTCCTGTGTAGCAAGGGGCAAGCGACTTAGATAGTCAGCAACAAGATTTTTTGCACCTGCCTTGTCCCTAAACTCTATGTTAAATTCTTGAAGTAGTAGCATCCACCTTAGTAACCGAGGCTTAGTATAAGTCTTCCTAGATAAGAACTTGACAGCAGAATGATCAGAATAGATAATCACTTTAGAATTCACTAGATAAGACCTAAACTTCTCAAGTGCAAAAATAATGGAAAAGAGCTCTTTCTCAGTAGTAGTGTAATTGATTTGAGCCTTATCCAATGTTTTAGAAGCATAA
Source organism: Inga laurina (assembly GCA_963855925.1). Classification (NCBI taxonomy): domain Eukaryota; kingdom Viridiplantae; phylum Streptophyta; class Magnoliopsida; order Fabales; family Fabaceae; genus Inga; species Inga laurina. The sequence goes on from OY979708.1 coordinate 61,987,913, forward strand.
GCAATAACACAAAAGGTTTTACCAATTTTCTGACCTAGAACTGCACCAACAGCACTATTGGAAGTATCACAACAAAGCTCAAAATCAAGATCCCAATTAGGATCAATGAGTATAGGTGGAGAAATAAGTCTAGACTTAATTTCATCAAAAGCTAATTTGCATGCATCATCAAAGATGAAATCCATATCTTTTTGGAGAAGCTTAGATAGGGGACAAGCTATTTTACTAAAATCCTTAATGAATCTTCTATAAAACCCAGCATGCCCCAAGAAAGATCTAAGTTCTCTTAAGTTAGAGGGATAAGGAAGAGTTGAAATTACTTCCATTTTAGATTTGTCAACTTCTATACCCCTCTTACTTATCAAGTGGCCTAAGACTATTCCTTGATCTACCATAAAGTGGCATTTCTCAAAATTTAGCATAAGGTTCTTTTGCACACATTTTTCTAATGCTCTCTCCAAATTCAGCAAACATTCCTCAAAAGAATTCCCATATATAGAAAAATCATCCATGAATACCTCAATACCTTGTTCAAGTAAGTTACTAAAGATGGAGAGCATGCATCTTTAAAATGTCCCAGAAGTGTTGTATAACCCAAAAGGCATCCTTTGGTATGCAAACATCCCAAATGAACAAGTAAATGTTGTCTTTTCCTGATCCTCCGGTGCAATAGGAACCTGAAAATAACTAGAAAAACCATCAAGGAAACAATAATGAGATTTGCATGCCAATCTTTCTAGCATCTGATCTATAAAGGGGAGGGGAAAGTCATCCTTTCTAGTTGCTTCATTCAACTTTCTAAAGTCTATACAAACTCTTCAAGAGTTTTGGACTCTTGTTGGAATGAGTTTTTTCTTCTCATTTCGCACAACTGTTATTCCACTCTTTTTTGGAACAACTTGGACCGGACTGACCCACTCACTATCTGAAATAGGATATATGATCCCTGTACTCAAGAGTTTTGTGACCTCCTTCTTAACTACATCTAAGATGAGAGGGTTGAGTCTACGTTGGGGCTGTCTCACAGGTTTAGAACCCTCAATCAAAAGTATTTTATGGGAGCATACAATTGGGTTAATACCTGGAATGTCACCTAAAGTCCACCCTATTGCCCTCTTGTGTTTCTTCAACACATGGAGTAAACTCAACTCCTCAGATGTACTTAAGGAACTAGAGATAATGACAGGTAATTGACCATGTTTAGCAAGAAAAGCATACTTCAAGTTAGGAGGAAGGGGTTTCAAATCAAGTTCAGGGGGTTGCACAATTGAAGGTAAAATTCTTTCAACTCAAGTGCACCAAGAAACTTCCCTTTCTTATGAGAATCCCTAATAATTGTTAGATTGGAAGAATGTACCCCTTGTTCAGATGTGGATTGAGATTGTGGCTCATTCACAAAGCAATTTGGACTACCACCTACATTATTCAAAGAGTGAAATATATGGGAAGTAGCATAATGAAATGGTATGCAACATTGTAGTAATTGATTAGAACTGAGTTTCTCCCCTGTTGCAGTCTTGACATGTGGTTGTCCATTATTTCCAAAATTTTCAGCAAAGAAATTTATGACTTTTGACCTGCTAAGTTCATCACCAAAAGGAGAATGTAAGTATTTCAATAATTGGAAAGAAGTGAGGTTACCCACACAATCATCCTTGAGGTTAGGAGAAGTCTGAAACTTGTAAGATGGAGGAATGTGAAGCTTAAACCCATGAATTGCAGTCGTGCCATTAGTAGCACATTGATTTCTTTCCTCATATTCAACAATGACTCCACTTGTGTCTATAAGAGCAGATTTAGTGCTAATGGATGTTGCTTCACTTCCAAAAGTAGAATCCACTTTACTAACATTCTCAAATTCTGTAAAGCTACACAATAATTCTTTCCCAACACCATGATAACTATCAAATGAAGATATAGTACTACCAAGGTTAGAAAAATCAAAAATAAAAGGATTGGAAGTGGAAAGTGACCTATCAATTGACATGCAATCAATACTACACACATCATCATCATAATCAATAGAGGGAGAAGAATTTGAACCAATGGTAGCACATACATTATCATAACAATCATTTTTCATGCACAATGAGAAAGTAGACTTATCAATTGCCTCTTCCAAGGCCAAATCAATCACATTCAAGCTAAGAAGGGAGTAGTCCTCAAATGGGTGATTCATAGCTTCATAAACATTGAACCGAATGACATGATCACCTACTTTCATAGTTATGTACCCATCATTCATGCTAATGATAGTATTAGCTGTGCGTATGAAAGGCCTACCCAAAATCAATGGTTCCTCAACTGAGACCTCAATAGACATGTCTAGGACATTAAAATCAGCAGGAAACACTAAGTCTTTGACCTTGACTAAGATGTCTTCCAATAAGCCATGAGGTTTCCTAGTGGTGTGATCAGCTAGTTGTAGGATGATACTAGTGGATTTGATGTTTGTGATGCCAAGAGAGGTGTAAACAGAGTAGGGCATGACATTTATAGCCGCTCCTAGATCAAGAAGAGCATTACTAAAAGGCATGGTACCTATAGTACATGGAACAGTGAATGAGCCAGGGTCTTTACACTTAATTGGAAGATGTGGTTTAAACATAGCAGACATAATAGGACTCAACTGAACACACTTATTGGGTTCACACCTACGCTTTTGGGTGAACAAATCTTTCAAGAATTTAGCACAAGCAGGCATTCCTTTCAACACATCAAGCAAAGGCAAATTAACTTCAATCTTACTGAAAATATCCATCATATCAAGAAATTCCTTTTTATTTGAAATCTTTTTGCTAAGCACATATGAATTAGGAAATGGAATTTCAGAGAGATTTACCTTTTTACCTTCCCCTTTGCTTGAAGAAGAAGAAGTTGAAGGGTCAAGTACCTTAGTATTTGTTGAAGTTGACACTCCTTGCTTGCTATTCATATTTGAATTTGGAGAAGAATGCCTTTGTAGAAGCTTCTGTTCAACCATACTCTCAGATTTTCCAATAGCAAGGTGAGTGCTTTGATCAGAATCATCACTACCATCAATATCTTCCACTTATGGTTGCAATGGAACCTCAACCACTTCATTGTGCCTATCACTAGAATGCATTCCAGATTTGAAACTCTCAACATTTTCTTTAAATCGGACTTGTTTACCCACTTGTTTACCACTCCTCAAGGAGATAGCATGTACATCCTTAGGATTGATCACAGTGTTGGAAGGCAACCCTTGTCTACTTTGAGCTTGTTGCTCATTGAGGCTATCAGACATTTAAGTGACAAATAAAGTAAGGTTAGAATTCTTAGAATCCAACAACTCTAACTTGTTAAAGATTGTATCAAACTTAGTCCCAATGTCAGAAAATTTATAATTGGTTTGAGTTTTCTCTTCATTAAATCTCGAGGCTAAGTTACCCATTGAAGATGACACATTGTTCATACACTTGAGAAGTTGAGAGATGTCATCTTTAGTAGCATGGGATTCAGGTGTAGCAACCACTGTTTGTTGGGGATTAGATTGGTTTGAAGGTCCTTGAGTTGGAGCTTGATTTGAAGAACTCCCTTGAAATTGATTATGGTTCCTCTAACCAAAGTTGGGATGGGACCTCAAACCCTTATTATATGTGTTAGAGTAGGGATTCCAAGGCCTTTGATTCTGTCCTTGTCTCCCTTGAAAAACAGCCGAGACCTCCCCAAGTTGGTGTGGGCAATTAGGAGCAATATGCATGTGAGAGCGACATATGTCACAACTAGGAGCCACTAGAGCTTGAGAATGTGACCCATGAATGTTCTCATTGTTTAGATGGGCCATGAGCTTATTGAGCTTAGTTCTCATATTTGTCATTTGGGATGACAAATTATCATACTCCCTTGAAGATCTTGAAGCATGTGAGACCTCATGGACTTGTCTAGCATCTAACCCTTCAAATTGTTGATCATTACTAGCTATCTTCTCAATTAAAGCCCAAGCTTCTTCAGGTGTAAGCAATTGAATAGTGCCTCCAGAAGATGAATCCAAACTCTTCCTATCTTGAGGAAGCAACCCACTATGAAAATATTGCACCAATCGAGCTTTTGGGATTTGGTGATGTGGGCACTTGGCTAGGAGTTCTTGAAATCGACACCAATACTCATAAAAAGATTCATGGAGGCCTTGTTTAGCACCAAAGATTTCCTTAGTGAGAGATGTTATTCTTGAAGAAGGGAAGTATTTTTCCAAAAAGGCACTCTTCAAGGTGTCCCAAGAGGCTAAGGCATTAGGATTGTGGTGAGGTAGCATCAAGAACCACTCCTTAGCTTTGTTTTCCAGTGCAAAATGAAAGACTTTCCGGTACATCTCATCTAGATCAACTCCCATTGGTTTCATGGAGTTGCACACAATGTACATATTCCTCAAGTGCCTGTTAGGGTCTTCTGCAGGTAAACCATGAAATTTTGGTAAGTGACTCAACAAAGGACCTTTCAACTCAAAATTAATATTAAATTCAGGATAAAAGAGGAAATGATCAATAATATCAGTAGAAGAGGTAAGATCTTTGATAGTTCTACGCTCCCCAATAGGTAAAGGTACGTCTTCTGGAGGAGGAACTGGATCCATGGCAAGATGGTGATCTACAATGAATGAAGAGCCAATATGAGAAGAATTATCACAAGTATGTGCAACAACTTCAGTGTCAATGACTTGTCCAAGCCTTACACTAGATGATTAAGCTTTCTTACTTTCTTAAGTAACCTAATTGTCTTGTTAATATCTTTATCTAAAGGCACAAGTTCAGTTTTCTGAGATCTTGTCATGCACAGTAAGAAGACTCATATAGACACACAAATTACAACAAAGTAATTGGTCAAATGGTCAATTGAAGAAGGATTGTATACAGCAAAAATTAGCAACTTGTAGGAAACCAAGTTAACTAATCTTTGACAACCAAAAGAGTTAACCACAACTAACAAAATTCAAGTGTCTAAAGAGCAAGACTAGTTTCAGCTAGGGATGAGCAAAAAACCTGGTGGTCCAGGTAACCCGGTCTGACCCGACCCGATCTATTAAAAAGAATTGGCCTGAAGCAACTTCTGACAGACCAGATCGGACTGGTCTTCTCGAGCTGGACCGGACTTCGGTCTAAGACCTCATGTCCCTCGGTCTGGTCTGGTCTGACCCGATATTTATTTTTTTCCCCACCATGCTACCACAGTACCATAAGCCTTAATGCCTTATCAGCTTATCTTAAACAACACTCAGTTACTCAACTCACCCACAGTCCCGCGGCCCACACCCCCACAGACCCACGCCCACCCACAGACCCACAATAAACATGTTCACTTCAGAATTCTTCAATAAAAGTATGGAACCCTAAGAGTCTAAGACATTAGAGTTCATCAGTTTAGAATCTCAGCATCTCATCTCCCGTCTCCCATCTCCGATCTCAGCATCTCGTCTCCCGTCTCCGTCTCGGTGTCTTCGAGCTTCAGTCTCCCTCTCGGTGTCTTTGAGTTCAGCATCTGCAGTCCTCGTCTCCAGTCTCCCTCTCGGTGTTTTTGATCTCGATGGAAGAACCTGACTGTGATCAGTCTCCCTCGCAATCTCGGGTTCTTCAGCTCAGCCTTAGCCTCTTCAAACTTTTGATCTTCCACTCAGCCTCTTAAACTTAAAGGTAAGAAACTTACTGTCACTCACACTCAGCCTCTTCAGTTCTTCCACTGTTATTTTTTCTGATATGCATATATGAGGATTCTTGTTAAGCTCACCTCTTCAGTCACTCATTTTAAGCTGTTATTTCTTGTTATTTTCAAGCTCTGTTCAAGCGCGTTTCTATGGTAACAGAAACAAAAATTAAGAATACGTTTGTCAAGCTGTAGAAGCCTTAAATCATGTCTGAACAAACAGAATCATAAGCTGTTCTATGGAAACAGAAACAGAAACAGAGAAAATCATACTTGTATATTGCTCATTTAGGACTTTGTTGCTATTACATATATAAACGTGTTGCTTCGGTGGTAAACAATGTTGATGTTGATATTGATTCTGTTTAACATTTAAAAATATTGAATAATAATGTTACATCCACAAATTTATAGATGTTCCACCCAAACAGAAAAATATGGCAAAAAAATGTAGGAATTTGAATTTTAGGACAATCTTGTATCATTGAGTTTATAAAAGCAAGGGGAAAGGAGCAGATCAGTTGAGTAATTTTAAATGCAGGAATTTGAATTTTAGGACAATCTTGTATCTCGGGGCATGCCTCGCTGCCTGGCTTGGTTACACACGCATAAAGCATATGTTGTGTTTAATCAAATTTGATTTCAATGCCTCAATAAGTTATCTACATCGTGTTTGTTTGAGATCACATTTAATAAGTTATCTGATTGTTCCTTGTTCCTTGTCCTGATTTTTTTATTTGTTGATTGTTCCTTGTTCCTTATCTTGATTATCCCTATATATATATTTTTTTGCAGACATGGACAATGAGCAAAGCTTAAGTGTTGACCTATCTCAATCTTCCAATATTGGTGAGAATGAGACTCTTGGTGGGCCATCTTCTACTCCTACCGATTCTACTAATCCTCACCAACCTCTAACCACTGTAGAATGTCCTCCTCCTGCTCCCACAGCTGCTACTGGAAGTAAAACCACAAAAGGTTGTAGTAAGAAGAGAAAACACCCTGAGAAGAAACAATCAGAAGTGTGGGGTGACTATGTTAAGTTACCATTGGAGGATACAGATGGAGAGCTTAGAGCTGCATGCAAGTTCTGTAATAATGATTATGCTTGTGATCCAATTAAATGTGGTACAACTTCTTTGAAGAGACATTTGAAAAAGTGTCTAAAAAATCCACATAGGGCCATTGAAATATCAAAACAGTCCATGTTGAATTATGTTTCACAAAGTGGGCAAGGGGGAAGCTTAGCACCTCATATGTTCAATAAAAAACGTTGTCGTAGGGCTCTAGCGAAGTTTATCATATGTGATGAGATGCCGTTTAGACTAGTCGAAAAACAAGGTTTTAAATCGTTTGTTAAAGAGTTAGAGCCAAGGTTTTATATCCCTTCTAGACATACGGTTGCTAGGGATTGTTGGCAATTGTATCTTGGTGAAATGAGGATTTTGAAGAATCAATTGAAGCAGTGTACTAGTCGTATTTGCCTTACTACAGACTGTTGGACATCAGTTCAAAACTTCAACTACTTATGTCTCACAGCTCATTTCATTGACAAAGATTGGAAGCTGCACAAAAGGATTCTTAATTTTTGTTTGATTGAGAATCATAAGGGTGATACAATTGGAAAGACTATTGAGAGATGTATATCAGAATGGGGCATACAAAATGTGTTTACCATCACAGTTGATAATACAACATCCAATAACACAGCCTTGTCATATTTGAAAAAATGACTTATGAATTGGAAGGGTCTTGTTTGTGGTGGTGATTTTCTTCAACTACGGTGTTCTGCACATATTCTCAATTTGATTGTCTCTGATGGCTTGAAGGAATTGAAAGGTGCCTTTGAATCAATTCAAAATGCTGTAAGGTATGTCCGTTCCTCCCCTGCTCGGCTCAAAAAGTTTAAAGATTTATGTGAGTTGGAAATGTTGGATGCAAAAAATATGTGTCTTAGATGTTAGTACTAGATGGAATTCTACATATTTAATGTTGGATGTCGCTTTGAAATTCCAAAAGGCATTTGAAAGATTAGGGGATGAAGATAGAGATTATGTGGCATACTATAAAAAAGCATCAAAGCGTGATAACACACATATTGATGCTTACTCTATCCAAGATATTGATGACAACTTGGATGCTCCCAATGGCCCTCCTAACAAACAAGCTTGGAATAAGGAAAATGTGTTTCTTAGATTCTTGAAAGTGTTTTATGATGTGACTTTGCTATTTTCTAGCTCACTCACAATTACTGCAAACACATGTTTCCATAAAATTGCATTGATTCAAGAGTTGTTGAATGAGACTATTGTGTCCGAAGACCCTCTTCTTGGGGAGATGTCCTCTAGCATGAAGATGAAGTTTGATAAATATTGGCAAGCAGCAGAGAATATGAATCCTTTGTTGATTATTGCTGTGATTTTAGATCCTCGATACAAACTTGCCTACATCAATGATGTATTTGAGCAACTTTTTCTTGATTATCAACTTTGTATGTCCATGAAAAACAAGGCAAGAAACACTTTGTATCGCATCTTTGAAGAGTATTATGCAAAGATTGGTGTTGAAACAGTCAGGTCTCATAGTGCCAACACTTTGAGCTCTTCTGCTAGTGCCAACACTTTGAATTCTTCTGAAAGTGTCATCACTTCCGTTGCAAATGTTGGTAAACAAGACCTTGGTCGTAGATGGTTGGCATCCCAGAAAGAAAAGAACTCATCAGTAGATCCTCAATCTAAATTAGATAGATATCTTTCAGCTAATGCAGCTAAAGACACTCCTATTGATGATGATGATTTTGACATATTGACATGGTGGAAGGTCAATTCAACCAAGTATAAAGTGCTTGCCATGATAGCACGTGATATGTTGGCTATACCAGTATTTACAGTTGCTTCTGAAGCAGCTTTTAGCGCTGAGGAGGTGTTGTTGATGATTATAGGAGTAATCTATCTCCTAAAATGACTGAAGCACTCATATGTGCCCAAAATTGGCTACTTGCTAAGCAATCTAATCAAAATTAGCTACTATGTTGATTGAATATGACAACTTTCAAGAAACTGATAATGTGGTTAATATTCCAGGTAATATTTCAATTCTATGTTTATTTTTCAAGTTTACATATTTCATTATTACTAATTTCTTAACACATACAATTTGTTTTTTCAGATGGATCAAGCATCATTGAAGGTGGAGGAGACAAATGCATGACAATGGATGCTCAAGAAAAAGAAATTAGATCTTAGTCATTTGTTTTCCACTTGTGTGTAATATGATAGACTTGTTACTTGTCATGTTTAATTGATTGTCATGGATAGTATTAAAACCACTTTAGAATGTTGTTGCTTTTATTTTTATTGAATGTTGTTGGAGATTATTATGGATTTATGATTGAGTTTTAATGTTTTGTGATGAGTTTTATATGATTGTATTTATATGTATTGTTATGGTCTTCCTAGGTGAAAATATTGCCTCTTAAAGTAGGCAAAAATTGAAAAAGAAAATTAGGACCTGGACTACCTGGACTGGTCCAGCCCGAGCTCGGGCTGGTGCTGGACCAGACCAGACCTCGGGTTGACTTGTTCAGCCCGAGGTACTTTCTAGACCAGAACTCGGGTTGGGGTCAAACCCGGTCTGGTCTGGTCCATGATCAACCCTACTTTCAGCAATAACTAGACAAGTGCAACATAATGTGGCAAGAGGCAAATAGGAGTTGCAAGGTAAGAATTCACCTTTTAAGAGAACAAGTTAGTATAACAATGAAGTAGTACCTCAAACCGCAAGTATATAAGTAGAGTCACTGGAAGTACAACTTACAGAATGTGATAGCTACCTGGAATCTCAAGTTTCAACCAATAGCTTTTCAAGGATGAAGAATGCAAGGTTGCTCACCACAAAACAATAATGAACCACATAATGGCCACTAATAACATGATAGCAAAGAAACAAAATGCAAATTTCTTTTTGTGTTTTTTTTAAATACAAATGGAATGCAAAACAACTATGAAAATGAAAATTAACCTAAACCACTACCAAACATTTCAACAACTAACTAAGACACTTAAAAGCACACTAGCTGTAACCCCCTGCCTTAATTAACGTAATTATAATTCGATAAAACGTAATAAAAGGGGTTTGAGACCGCCGGATAGTTCAAAACTTGTTAAATCACCCACTAAATAGTAGGAACTTATAACATTTTCAAACCTCTTTCCTATCCCGGTCTCATTTTCAATTATCGAAAATAATCACCTGTGCAGTTAACTTACATTTATATATCAGAGTTTGTAACTTAATCCCCGGCAACCCCCAGGTTCATCTATATATACATAGAGTTTCAAATCCTGATTAGGGGATTACAAAACCAAGTATCTCAAAACAATCTACATCTCAAAATGTTATACAGTAATCCCTATCCAAAATGAATGGCCAACAAAATCCTTACTAATGTCCCTAGTAAACTCTAACCGCTCCGGGTTGCTCGTTTCTCCTTAGAGCCACTCGCCCTGTCTGAAAGGTTAGTCAAAGGAAAGAATGAGATTCAAGAGAATCCCAGTAGTAACTAAACATTTATACCACATATAAACACACAGCATGTAAACAAATCATCATATAGCAGCTCAATCACACTCCACCCTCATCCCCTTTCTCCGCCGGGTAGGCACACCATCCTAACCCGAACCGTTGTTAGCTACTTAGGGACTATTGGCGTGGCAGTGCATAAACATAGCCTTATAGCTCATATAGCTATCCGGCTACACAAATGGCCCGTCGGCCTCACAATCAGCCTTTCGGCCACATAATCACATAGTCACACCTCATCCTCATCCCCTTTCTCCGCCGGGAAGGCTCACAACCCTTACCCGAACCATTGCTAGCTACTCAGGGACTATTGGACTGACGGTGCTTACACATATCCACATAAATCGCAACATACGAACTTATCACAAATCAATGATAATAAGCACATACAATGCATCACATATGGTACGAAAGAAAAGTCACTACCTGATCCTTTCCTGACGGTCTCTGGCACAGTGGGCTCACGAGGATAGCAGATGTCAAATCCTATAATCAAAATAGGGACATTTGGTTAATTTCCTTTTCCAAGTTCTTAATTCAATAACACTCTAAGTTGGTATTCATTTGGACTCTTTAGATGGCCATTAAATGCCTAAACATATGCCTAAAGAGTTGGGATAACTATCCCCAAAGATCCCTCTTTAGAAAGCTAAACACTGATTTTTGGACCCTTCACTCGAGCACAGAAGGCCGTGCTCGAGCATGACCCCCCATTTTCACTCGAGCACATGCGAGTGAGACGCAGGAAGTGCTTGCCCGAGAGCAACTCCCGCGACAATCCTACACTCTCACTCGAGCACAAGAGGCTGTGCTCGAGCAGAGACCTCAGAAGCACTCGAGCACCACGGAAGTGAGACCCTGCGAGTGACAACCTGAGAGTGATCCCTTCCTCCCAGTCACAAGTGCACTCGAGCACAACCCTAGTGCTCGAGTGACCTCTCCATACTCGCGAGTGCTCCCGCTCACCTCCAACAATCTTCCCACGAGTGATAACCCGAGACACTCACCCCCAGTGATTCATGCACCCTCACTCGAGCACACACATGCTCACTCGAGCATGTTCATCTTGTGCTCGAGTGAGACTCCTTCTCACTCGAGTGATACCCATCAGAAACCAGATCGCAGCAACTGATAAACTTCTCCAGAATTCACCAAATGAACTCCAATGGTTCTAAAACTTGTGTCAAATCTCATTCTCACTTATTTCAACACAAGGAACCCATTGGCAACCAAAAACAACCCAAATTCAACTCTATCAACACCTTCTCACTCTAAATCATAAAACCACTCAAAACCTCATTCTAACAAATTTCCCTTATTCAACTTCCAATCAATTTCTAATCACTCCCAAATGTCAAAACTGACCAAATGAACAGTGACACACTAATCAAAGCTAACCCTTCACTTAACATCATAATTAGGTTAAATTTCCAGAATTCTCATTGATTAAGCAAATCTCATAACATATATACCAAAATTCATCATAAACCTACCTCTTAAACTTGCTGAAATCAACACCTTGATTCCACCAACTTTCAGATTTGTCCAACAATCAAACACCACTTTTCACAAATCTGAAAACATAGAAAGGGAGCTCTTAACCATTTGAACAAAATCAATGAAGGGTAGCTAAGCATATAAGATCATTTACCTTAACAAAATTCAAACCCTTACTTTCTCTTTCTTGTTTAACTTTGGCGAAAATGGAGAGAATGGAGAGAGAAAATGAGATATTTGTGAAGATGATCATCTCTCCTCACACATACACACATAAACCGACTAGGGAGTGAGAGGGAAGAGAAAATGGTTTGAATATTTGACTTTAATCCAAGCGTCATTATTTTGCCACTTGGCACCATCACATTCTTCCCACCATGGTTTCACATAGCTTCACATACACAAGATTCCACCCCTTATTCTTTCAATCTCAACCATTGATCTTGATTACTAAAGAGTTTTCTCATCAGTAGCTAACCAGACGGTTGGCAAATTTACCGATTTACCCCTGATTAGTACATTACTCATTAAATCATTACTAATGATCTTGATATTACATTACACAATATATACTTCAAATATGCTTAATTAACATTAATTACATCATTTGAAGTTATTAATCCCTGATTACAATCCAGGATATTACACTAGCAACCAAGAAAAATCAAAGAAAACCCAAAAAAAACCTAATCAAAAACCAAGAAAAATACCAAAAAAGAAAGAAAATTCAGAAAAGTATAACAAAACTTGGAATTTGGCTAAAATCCAGTAGACCTAATAGCTCAAGCTATTAGTCTTGCTTAGAATGCAGAAAAACTTTCACTTGTCAATTTTCAGAATTTTCTAGGCAAGAATATTTCAATTCCAGCAAGACAATGCTAATCAAAAATCAGAATTTTGCCAAAATTCAAATGAGTGCTACACACTTCCTACCAAACTAAGACACACTATGACAACTAAAAAGAACACTTAACAACTTAAAACCTTGGCAATCATCCTCCTCGACAACGGCACCAATTTGATGAACCCATGTCGTGTGAGTTCTCAAAATAAAACTAGGTTACAAAATGTAGCATAGTAGCTCAACCTAGGTCGTTCTTGTGAGGAGATTAATTTCCACATTTCTAAGTAGTGAAGTGATAAAAAGCCTTAAAGTTGTGAGAAATCATTTTGAGAATTTGATTTTAAAACTAATGAAGTAATCTAAGCTAAAGCAATATTTTTGTATTTTTTCGGTTTTCAAGACAAAGAAGCAAAAGGAATTGACATTAACACTAACAACAAGATAAATTCAACTAACTAATATAATGATGAAATGGGATTCCCTTGAGTTGAGGTTTTAGTCGTCCTTGCATGCTAATGATATGAATTCCACAAAATGAGTCAAGAGGATGGAACTAAATTACCACTAGCTCCATACTTGCAATAATCATTTAATTCATTCTACCGAAGCAATTAAATGAATACCACCAAATAATTCAGACTCAAGGAGATGAATAATCAACTTCCAATTCTAACTTGTAATTACCATTACAAATGTTCAACACATTTAGTTTAGTCATTTACAATCCACTTAACCAAGTTGGAATAAACAACTCAACCTACTCCAAATTTGAATCATACAAAGCTTAATTAATCAACTCCTAGCTCAACCACCAAGTTTATTCACTTGGCATAGAATAATCTAAATCATAATCACATACTTTACCAAGCCATACAATTATGACATAGAAAGAGAGCTTAAGGAATTCCATTGAAGTTTAGAAGCTCAAACCATTACCCAACTCAAGGAAATCACCAAAGCTTGGCTACTTATGAAAGAGGAGGAAGAAACTTGAAGAATGAAGGGATAATTGGCCATGAAATACAGTAGCCTGCTTTACTGAAATGACTCTCCAACTCTCGTCCAAATCTCCTTCAATATCCTTCACAGCCGCCACACTCACGCTCTCATTCGCTGCCTCCTCTTTCTTTTTATTTCCGTAGCTCCTTCACTATTTATTTGGTTCAGCCCCTTTTCCCATTCAGTCAACAATTTCGGCTTGTTCTCCTTTCTCATTCAATTCGATATGCTCCTTCATGCTATTTGGTTTATCAAGCTCCAATTGGGTCAACAAAATCAGCTCACTCCTCCTCTCAATTGGTTCAGCGTTTCCCATATGGTCCAGCTGCTCCCTTTCTTAATTCCTATTCGGTCCAAGTCTTCTTCAATTGCTCCAGCTTACTTCTTAGCCCATCGGTCAACTCTTCTCCTTTTTCTTCAATAATCCATTCCAATTGTTGGCTGAAAATTGGAAGACTTGTTGCTGCTTGCGTGCTTGATGTTTTCAAATTCTTTTGGTCAGCAATTTCGGCTCCCTTCAATCTTCTTTTCTTCAATCATTATTTTCGGTCCAGGGCTCCTCATCATTTCTTCAATTATCCCCAATTTTGTTCAGCTCATCTTCCTTTCTTTAATTACTCAAATCAGTCCAACTAGCTCCCTTCTTCATTTCCCTTTTCAGCCGCCACTCTCACACCATGGTCCCCACTCCTTTTCTTTCTTCAATTCACTAGGTTAAATGAGTTAAAGGTATGTTTGGACAAGAGATAAAAATCTCTTTTGGAATTAGACACAAAATTGTAACCACCAAACAAGGCCCTTACTAATGTAACCTCCTCTTAGAAAAAGAGTGAAAATAAATTTTGTACTTGTGATGTTCCACTTTTGTCCTTCATTAAGCTCCAAAATAACATCTTTGACCTTGACCACTCAAGTTGTGACACATCATCACCTGCAAAATTAAATTCACAAAGGTAATATCTTTTGTTCACAATTAAAGAATAGTGGAAATAACAAATATTAATTAGAAATATAACAATTAAACCACTTTAGTTCCCAAATTATTCTTTCACTAAAATCTCATTTTAATACTTGATTATGCCCAAAATATTTAATTAAGTCCCACAAAAGCCTAAGATTAATTAATAAAAATATATAAATATTGAGCTCTATCACCATTCTGCTAAACTACTATTGTTTTATTCTATTGTTTCCATTTTATTTCTGCAGTTTACATTTTCCAGATAGTGAAATATATATAAAAAGGCCATTTAAAAAAACTTTAAACGTCCTTAAAAATAAAAAGGGACGTGGTAGAGGTGGGAGTGACACTTTAGACATCCCCAGTTTGTACTGGGGATGTCTAAAGTTCCATTTAGACGTCCCCACTCCAATCAGGGGATATCTAAAGGTCCACTTTAGACATCCCCAGTATGAACTGGGGACATCTAAGGTCACTTTAGACGTCCCTAGTCCACACTAGGGACGTCTAAAGTGCATCACTTTAGACATCCTCAGTTCACTCTGGGGACGTCTAAAGTGCATCTCAGACATTAGACATCCCCAGTCCACATTAGAGACGTTTAAAGTCCTGCCTATTTAACGTCCCCTATTTTACGGACGTTATTGACGTTTTTTTATGACCCTCAGATAGACGTCACTCTGTTTTCAAACGTTAAAAGGCCAAAACAAAAGGGATGTTAAAACCATTTTTTCTAGTAGTGAGATATAGCAATACCATTCTTGCTCAGCTTGAAAGGAAGCTAATTTCCATCTTCTACAGCGCTCTGAATCAAATTCCCGGCAACTCCCAGGTTTCATACATGTATAAACTAAGGGTTGTAAGTTCCAACTAGGGGATTACATGACCAACATCAATGTAATATCTACATTTCAAAAATAAACAGTAATCCCAAGTCCAAAATAGATAACCAACAACCTAACAACACATCTCTACAAGATCCTAGCCGCTCCTGGTGGTTCGCTTCTCCTTGGAGCCACTTGCCCTGTCTGAAATGTTAGTCAATGGAAAGAATGAGATTCAAAAGAATCTCTGTAGTAACAAATCACTCATACAGTGTATAAACACATAGCATATATGATCATGTTAAGCAGCATCACAATGTATCATGGGTTTCGCCACAAACAACAGCACTCATGGCTGTAATCTCTATGTGTCAGCTTTCACTGCGATCTCTATGTATCACAAAGTATCACTATGCGTCAGCTTGCGCTGTGAACTCAAAGCATCACAATGTATTTATAAAGTATTCTCAATGCATGACAAATATACATATAATGTCTCACACACAGTATAAGAGAAAGAGTCACTACCTGGTTCTTTTCGAACGTGCTCTGGCACAGGTCGTTCACGAACAGGGCAAATATCGAATCCTACAATTCCAAATGCACCATTTAGACACTTCCATAGTGTTTCTTGGGGTTATATGAGTCTATAATGAAAATTTACAAAAATGCCCCCGGGGACCCGGCCCATGCCCGTCGTACCCGGTCCGGTTGCACTTTTCCCGAAATTCTAATCTAGGCTATCCTAACATATTTTCGCCCAAGGAATCCATTTCCGGACTCGGAATTATCAAATTCACTGTAAAATTACAAATTTACCCTTGGCAGCCCTACTTTAAGGGTTTTAGGGGCGTTTTCGTAATTATGCTTTTTCGGCCTTTTCCGAAAAAGTGACCAACTGTAACCCCACCTAATTTTTGCTCCTGAACTCAATGGAACCATAAAATCATTGAAATTCCAACTCTAAGACCCATTTCTAGAGCTAGCCGAAATTTATGAGCTCTTCATAGAAAATCAGGGTTTTACGATTTCGGCTCTGTAAATGCGTTCCTTTCTACTCCTAACCACTTTATTAACCATTACATTAGATTAAAACTAACATTAAGACCCAATTTGGGCAGCATAACCCCTAGGCCATATCATTTCCAAACTTTAAAACCAATGGCAATCCGGCGAAATTTCACCGATTAAATTGCCCACAGCAGCCAGAATAAACAATATACGAAAGTTTGGAAGTTACCTCAAGCTCCCACTAGCTTTTCCCAAATTTGGCTGAACCCTAGCCTCTTTGAACCATGAAATTCTTTGCTTCAAAACCTTAAAGAATAAAGAGGAGTAGCTTAGAGTCGGAGTTATACACGTTAGGAGCTAAATCGTCGGAGAAATCGGCTTACCTTATGAGATTTCTTCCCTTTCTCTCTCTAAACTCTCTCACCTTCTCTCTCTTGTTTCAGGTCTGGAATAGCAAGAAAATGGCTGGAGAAGGAAGGCTGATGGTATTTAATATCATATATTATATGATATTTAATTATTGATTAATTTCCAACAATTTCGGATTTTTCAGAAATTCTGGCAGATTTCTGCCCAAATTTTGAAAAATCATAACTAATTCTAGAAAAATTAAATTGGAGTGATTTCAAAGCCTATAGAACCCTTATTGAGTCTAGGTTTAAGGAAAAATATAGAATGTTTCTTCATGGAATCACAAAATTCCCATAATTTCAATCTTAGCATGCTGCTCCAGAAAATAATTAATTTCGCTGGGCAAACTTCAAAAATCCATAACTCTTAGCTCAAAAATCAAAATGAAACCAATTATATGTCCATTTTGAAGCTTGACATGTGAAATTTAAGATTGGAAAATTTCAGAATTGTTAGACACCATTTGCCCATTTACAATGTCCATACAAATCGACTGCCCTGTTCAGAGTTTCAACTTTTGCACAATTGTTCCCAATGATTCCAATTTCACAATAAACACTCTCCCCACATGAATTTTCACAAGGAAGCCATTGGAATCATTAAAATATCCAAATTCCCATCACACATTCTCTAAAAGTGTTTATTCAACAATAATTACATCTACTTTTGAAGTCATTAGCCCTTAATCACTTTTTGGGATATTACAGATGAAAGGTGGTAGATGCAGAGCCATTCCATAGAAGCTGCATCTAGGGAGAGGATATACAATACGGAATTACATCACACAGGCTAGAAGGAATTTTGAGCTCCTTCAAACAATCAAAGATGAAATTCCATCGAACACAATCATAGGCTTTTTCCAGATCTATTTTAATTGCCATAAATCCCTGATGGTTCTTCAAGTGACTCATGGAATGAATGATTTCTCATGCTAAGATAATATTATCAGAACTTTGGTGCCCTATAACAAAGCTACACTGGTTAGGAGCCACCACCCAGGGCATTATTGGCTTTAGCCTATTGGAGACTACCTTCATCACCATTTTATAAATGACATTGCAATGACTGATAGGGCGAAAGTCACAAATCATCTAGGGCTGCTCCACCTTCGGATTAACACAATTTGGCGACTATGGGCAAGTGTAGAGTGGGTTAAGGGGGTGATTGCGTGTAAGCTTATGATGGGTGGAAAGAAATTGGAGTCACAAGGAAAATGAAATTCGAAGGGAGCCAAACAGAGGAAAAAGTGAACAGGAAGAGTCAACTTTTTTAATGATTGTCTTCATATGGGGATATTTCTGTTTTGCCATCCTAAATGTATAATACATACACTACTACAAAATATTGCTTTTACGACCCTAGAGGACGTCCCCTTTTAAAAAAGGGACAAAAAAAATAAAGGCGGTGGCACTTTTGTAATTCTGAGTGAGATTTGAATAGTTTTAGACGTCCCCAATTCAGAAAGGGATGTCTAAAGTCACTTTAGACGTCCCCAATTTAATTAGGGACGTCTAAAGTTATTTTTTTTTTTAAATCAGGAACGCCTTTTGGTCACTTTAGACGTCCCCAATTTAATTGGGGATGTCTAAAGTAATTTTTTTTAATCAGGGACGCCTTTTAACGTCCCTAATATATATTAGGGACGCCAAAAGACATCCCTTAAATATCAGGGACGCCACTTTTGGCATCCCTAATGTTACCATGGACGCCTAAAGTGGCGTCCCTGATTATTAAAAAAAACTTTAGATGTCCCCAATTAAATTGGGGACGTCTAAAGTGTGACTTTAGACGTCCCTTTTTGAATTGGGGACGTCCTACTTTAGACGTCCCCAATTTAAAGTGGGGACGTCTAAAGTCCAGACTTTAGACGTCCTTTTATCTACGGACGTTATTGCCATTTTTTACTACGTCGCTCACATAGACGTCCCCTTGTTTTTAGACGTTAAAAGGCCTAAAAAAAGGACGTTATAAATGTTTTTTGTAGTAGTGATAGAGTTGAGTCCATACATTGTCCGAACTAACCTGTGGGCGACGTACATTACAAAAATGTGAAGCTGATTGCTGAGAGATCAATCTTCTTTCACGATGCTTATCCTGGCTATACATTTCAAACGGTTATGAAATTTTTTTAACAAAAAAAAAAAAGAAAGCAAAAAATAATTCCCCTTCCGAAGTAAATGACCGTTTTAATGATTCAGAACCAAAATATAGGAGACATATATAGTGAATGGATTTTACCACTGACAAATCCCTATTTTATTATATATTTGCATATTTTATTTGGGGATTTTGTCATGATAATTAAGCTTAAAATGCCTTTCTTAAGATAAAAAGAGATATTAAGAGTAAATACATTAAATTAGGCTAAAAAGGGTAAAATTGTCAAAATAATCACAATTACTCTTAATCATTGATTCTTGGGAGGATTTTACATTGGTTTAATTGTTTTCAATTGAAAGTTCTTGAAATTTTGGATTAAATCTAAAAATGGCAATTTGGGGCTTGAATTTTAAAAATGACAATTTGTACCATGAAATTTGAAAATGCCAATCTAGCTTTGCCAAAACTCAGCGTTTTTGGCAACTGTAGGTCAGATCCTGAATTAAATTTAGAATTGAATTGCAGAGCTAGGGGAGTACCGAGAATCACTGAACCAGCACCTTGCTCTTCTTCTTCTTGCGACTTCCACCATTGTCCTCGCTAGCGACCTTCACTTCTTCTACAATCCTTTCCGTCGTCATCTAGTGGTTTAGATTTAGAGGAGAGACAAGAGACAAAGAGACTACAAAGCTGAGAAAGAAGGAATCATCAGAGTAGCACATAAGTTGAGAGCAAACACTAGAACTCAGAACTATCAAGCTTGGGACCGAAGAATAGAGAGAGAGAGAGAGAGAGAGTTTCGACAGACACCACCACCATGACGGTTGTCAGAGTTTCTGCAACCACCTCCATCAATGCTTTTCATCATTGCCATCGGAAAAGAGGTCTGAACGCAGAACTGGGGAGAGAGTCGAACTAGATTGACTTCTCTTCTTCCCTCAACCACCATCACCTCGGACTTCACCTTCATTAGCTCTTCTCTGTAATTTTCAAATGAGGTTGTTCTATTTTTCGTGGCTGTTCTATTTTTGGACTGTTGTGTGAGGCTTGCTTTGGCTCTCACTCACTATTACACTGCCATTTTTGTCATTAAAACTCATTCTCTAATGTCTTGAACTGTTAATGTGTGTTGTAGGGTGAAGTTGTGATGTTTGGCAGTGGCTAAAGCTCTCTAATCCTAGAGCAATGGTTTGAGTCTTGAGTTTGGAGCTTAACATGGGAGTATTTTACTATCTAATTCCTATATTTAATTTTTCATATTAGTTAAATTCTAGGTTGAGTTTAATTAGTTTGTTGGATTGAAGTTTTGTATTGGGGTTCCATACAATTTTTATGATTAGATATGTATTTGTTTTAAACTTTGTGCTTGACAGTTTGAACTTAATTAGTAGCAATTTCTTGTATAATGACTTGGTTAAGCTTGTGCTTGGAATTGCTATGAATATATTATACTCTTAATGCAAGGGTTTTTGGTTACTAATGTTTTGCATATTGTTAATTTCAATTGCTAGTGTTTAAATTGGGTTTCGGTTAGAGAGAATAATTTCTACCTGGTGTGGAGGAATTAATTCACCTAAACCAAGCTAGCTCAAAGAGTCTTTTGAGCAAATTTGTCTACTAGTGTACTCACATTATCTTTTAAAGCAAGGATTGATGAAATTCATTGTTTTAGGAGGCTTAATCATACTTTGCAACACCAATTTTAATTACATTTCACTTTTATTCCAAGAAAATCCTGAAATATTAGTTTTTAAAGCATTTTAGTTTAATTGTAATTTAGTTGTTAGAGAAAAAGCTAAAAAACATTTTTTTACTCATTTTATGCCAATCATTACACTTAGTTTCTAGGTAATTAATAAAAGGCTCTTCGAGAGATAATCCATGATTGTATCCTATATTGCAATTCTTGGTTTAATTTTGCAAAGGTTACCAATGCGCAAGGTCAACAACGCCTTCTTCAAGTGGCACTGTTGCTGGGGAGCCAAGAAATTGGTTCCCTAGTAGCTAAGTGTCAATCTTTGCTTAATTGGTACTTTGAGCCTTTAGGCTGCATTTTAGTTAGTTTAGGTAGCTTTGCATGTTTTTTATAGTATATTGCATCTTTGCATAGAAAATTTTGCAAATATATATACAAACAAATATTTTGATTTTCATTCGTTTTTGCATTTGAGTTATTGTATTTTTCTTTCTTACACTTGATTTGTGGTTGGAACAAAGTGTTACACACTTGAAAATTGATTGGAGTTCGGTTAAAATTCGGTTATGCCTATATTTAAGCTTGCTGGATTTTTTTAAAAATTTTGCCTAGAA
Source organism: Inga laurina (assembly GCA_963855925.1). Lineage (NCBI taxonomy): Eukaryota > Viridiplantae > Streptophyta > Magnoliopsida > Fabales > Fabaceae > Inga > Inga laurina. The sequence continues at coordinate 62,009,109 of OY979708.1, forward strand.
AATTACAAGCTTTGGTTTTCTAAGATTTTGGGCCATTCTAAGACTAATAGCTATACTATTGGGTGTGGTGAATTTTAGCCAAATTCTATCGTTTGGTCACTTTTCTCTTTTTTTTTCTGAAATTTTTCCTGATTTTTTATTAGGTTATTTTTTTAGTTTTCTTCTTTGATTCCTTTCAATTTTAGGATTTATTTGTATCTCTAGGACTTTTTAGGACTTAGAATTCATTGGATTTTAATTGATTGCAATTTGAATGGCTTAGTCTAATAAAGATCATGAGTTTCAGTGTTATACTAATACTCCTATGCATTCCTTTTAGGGAGTGAAAGAACTTTAAGCTTTCAATTCTTGGATAAATCTGATGGCACTTGGAGACATGAAGCACTTTCTGATCTCACATTTTCTCAAAAGCTTGATTTGCTTCAATAAGAAGTAGATTCCCTCTGAGGATGAATAAATTATGAAGGAGGAGCCTTTGAATCTCAACTGCTACAGTATCTCCATCAATATTGTGAACCATCTTATCCACAAACACCCTATTTTGACCATGAATCAACTTTCCAACCACCTCAATCCCACTTCAACCATAATCTTCACCCTACACATTCTATCAAGAATCGCCCACTCCACTCTACCAAAAACCATTATCTCCATCTCTTCTTCCCCCATTTGCCCTACTTCCATGCCATGCGGAACTCCCTATAAGCCACCTTCTCCATCATTCTATAAACCTCCACCACAATCTCCTACACCTCAACCTAGTGGACTTGATGCTTTCCTCACCTTGCCGAACATTGATGCTAGAACTCGTGCATTGAGAAGAATGTATGATGAGCTCAATGTCAAACACTTTAATTTGTTCATGTTGAATAAGGAAAATTTGATTTCCAAGGAGATAGAAGGCTTTATCAAAGCATTTGTTGACCATGTACTATGGATAAAGATCGATGCAGAAGACAGAGCTCTGTGGACTTATGACTCCAATAATGAGGGAACTAAAGCATAAAAGGTAAATGTCACTTCAAAAGTGGAAGATTTCATGCTTCTAGTGCCTACTCCCACAAAATATGTAAAGAAAAAGCAAGTATGTTGTTAACTTCTAGAGGAGCTACTTCCAAACAATGATACTATTCCTGCTCTTCTTGAAGAGTTTGACCCTTCTCTTACTACTATTCTTAAATTTTAATAGTGGTTGAATCCCCTTAAATTTTTAATGTTGATAATGCTCACAATGAGATTTCTAATAGTAGTTGTGTAGTTGATGATGTTGCTTGCACTGTCAATACTTCTATATGTGAGGAACATGTTCTTTTCCCCAGTTTTGGGAGTGATGAATATATTAAGCATGGCATTGTGGAGAATGATGAATTATGCTTGGATGCACAAATTGTGGTGAAGTGTGAACCTGATGATAACTCAACTAATTGTCTAAATAATGATTACTTACATGATTCTTCCTCTCCTTTAAGTGTGGGAAATCATGATGTGGATTTTTATAATGCTATTAAACATGATAGAGAATTCATTTTTCCCTCTTCTTTAGACTCTTCTTTTGTTTGTTCATGTGAAAGGGAAATGAAATGTATTATTTGTTTGGAAATTAATGGCTTTCTTCTTCACATGACCTTGATTCTTCATCTAGTTCAATTGACAACATTAAGGAGCATGCTCCACTTGATAAAGGTCTTGACAATTGTGCATCTTTTGATCCCTTTGAGTTACATGTTTTAGGTAGTCAGTACGGAAAGATTCAATGATTTTGATTGATAAAATTGTAAATGCAAATGAATCTTTCCATTTAGTTCTTTCTTGTCATTTGCCACTTGATATAGAAATTGCAAATACTTTTTTTGAAATTTTAGGAGGTGATAGCTTGATCAACTCTTTTTCTTCTTCCACTCTTTTATCTCCCAACTCTTGTGATTGTAAAAGTGATGTGATGTGCCCCAACACTAAGTTGGATTCCGCATTTTCCCCATTGCAATCACAAGAGGATTTTCAAAATATGACCACTTGTTTGGTTCCTACTGAAGGGAGCAAAATTGATTTTCTTGGTTGTGATATTTACTTGGAGAATCTAGTTCCTACAATGCCAATGTTTTAGTTTAAATCTCTCCATGTATTTATTTCTGGACTAGATACTGCTACTGATCTGGTGTTTCTTTTGCAGGAACTTTCACTACCAAGAGGGTACATTCTAGGAGAAGTGGTTACAAAGAAGAAATGCATGTTTCTCATCCGGGATGAGAACTTCTACTACAAGAGTCTATAGGGATTTAAGCCTCAGGTTGTCTCTTTCCTTACTTGTTTTCTTTCTAATTTTATATGATTCTTTGATTTTAATTGTTGTATGAGGAAGATAAGTGTGGGGAAGACAAAACCATTAGTAAAAAGTAGATTTCATTGTTTTTTCTTTTCCTAGGAAGTGACTAAATGCTCCATGTTCATATACCATTCTCACTTTGCACTTAATCTTTGTTACATTTTGAACTTCATTGTTAAACTCACTTCACTTGTTTCTTTCTTCTTCTCCTCATGGTGATTGTTGACGTATTGTGCTTCAATCTTAAATTGAATTTCACAACTTGGTACTTCACCCAAAAAATAAGTCAAGTTAGTTTCTATTTATTATTTATATTGAGGACAATCTAAAGATTAAGTGTGAGGAGGGATTGCTCTAGTCACAATGTGTGTAGCCACAATGTTTTGGTTCATGAAATTTGAGAAAAATTGAAAAAAATTTTGAACTTGAGAATTGGTTTTGTGAAGTGCTTAATGAACCCTTATTTTCACTTTTCTAATGCAACTCCTTGGCTTTTTTATATGAAAATTTCAATGCATGACGATTTTGAAAGTCAAGCATTTCTAAATATAATTGCATTAAGCTTGAGTAATCCCTTTGCTTGATCAATTGAGTGATTGGAGTATCTTTAAAGCAGATATATTAATTTGGATACCTATCTTGATTTTTTTTATACATATACCTCACTTGATTTTATGAAGAAGTTGATATGGTAGAGAAAAGCCTTGTTGGAAGATTCTTGAGCCTTGATTCAATTTTCTCATCATGTGTGTGTATTTCACCAATTCTCTAGTTAATCTCTAGAACTTGTATAGGTTCTTTTTCAAACGAAAGGTACGTTAATGCCTTGGATTTGTAGTGTGATAGGGGGATTCATTTCATCACCTTCTATCCCAAATACAAACTCGGTGCATTAATTCATTGTTTACCCCTTTGAGCCCTTCATGTTCATTTCTATTTCATTATACAAATGCTATATTTGTATCCTCTATCAAGTTCTTCCTAGCACTATGAAAAAGAAGAAGAAGAAGTACTATTGTATATGTGAAAAGAAAAGTGCTATGTTAATAGTCAAAAGAAAGAAAATCAAAAGAAAAATAGAAAAAGAAAAAGAAAAAAATTGTGAATAGTAAAAAAAAAAGAAAGCCAAAAAAAGAGAGAGAAAAGAGAGAAACAAATAAGGCACTATGGCAAAATATGTTAATTAAGTTGAGTTGCGTAGTGCTACTTGATCTAGCAATTTTTTGGGGTGCAAGTATAGTGTTTTGTTATATTAACCCTTCATTTAGCCTTTTCAACATTACAATCTTAGGAAGTCCCTCTGACTATGAATTCATGGCAAACTAGTAGTAAAGATAGTAGAACCTTTACAAGCTTATGGTAGATGCTAGAATAGGTGAATTGAGTGAAATTTCCTATGATTTGAGAAATGAGAAAAACACTTATTCCCTTGAAAGCTCTATCATGTCTATCTTTCTTGCTTTTGTTATGTGTTCAAGTTGATTTCTTTGCATTAAAAATTCCATGAGCTTTGATCGATTTGAGAATATGCTTATTCAATATTTATGTAATTTCATTCTTGAATTAATTGATGATTACAACATTGGCCATATTTTTGGAAATATTGGTTCTATTTTGCCTAGGAGTGCAAAAGGCTAAGTGTAGGGGAATTTTGTCTTGATAATTGAGCTAGAACCTTGGTCTTCTTCTTCTTGCGACTTCCACCATTGTTCTTGCCTGCGACCTTCACTTCTTTCACAATCCTTTTCGTCACCGGTGAGTGGTTCAAATTTAGAGGAGAGACAAAATCTGAAGAGACTACAAAGCCGAGAAAGGAGGAATCATTCAAGCAGAGCGCAAGTTGAGAGCAAACACCAGAACTCAGAACCATTGATCTTGGGACCGAAGAATAGAGAAATGTTTCAACGGACACCACCACCATGGTCGCCGGAGCTTCTGCAACCACCTCGACCATCGCTTCTCGACATTGCCACTGGAAAAGAGGTCAAAATGCAGAACTGGGGAGAGAGTTGAACCATATCGGCTTCTCTTCTTCCCTCAACCACCATCACCTCAAACTTAACCTTCATTAGCTCTTCTCTATAATTTTCTGGTGAGGCTATTCTATTTTCTGTGGCTATTCTATTTTTAGACTATTGTGCGTGGGTTACTCTGGCTCTCACTCATTATTACACTGCCATTTTTGTCATTCAAACTCATTCTCTAATGGCTGTACCTGTTAATGTGTGCCGTGACGTGAAGTCACTAGTATAAAATCTATCTTTAAGACTAGCTCATTTAGACCGGTTATACAGGGATAAGGTCTAAAATATATGACCGGTGGCATTTTGTAATTATATATAACTTCAGAGACCGGTTCCCTAGATATCAGGTCTTAAAGATATTATTTAGACCTTATTTATGTATAACTGGTCTTAAAAGGATAAAATAATTAAAAATAAATACATTTTTTAGACCAGTTATTTCTATAATCGGTCTAAATAAGAAACTCAGAATTATTTTTTTTTAACTTTTAAGACCGGTTATATATTATAACCGGTTTAAAAGTTGAAAATTTTTAGACCGGTTATTTTAAAAACCGGTCTAAAATGTATATTTAAGATTGGTTATTCCAAAAAACTGATCTTAAAAGTGCGCACCCAAATTAAAATTTTGCCCTTATCTTCCTCCCGCCGAATTGTAGCTTGCTCTTTGAACTCACTTTTCCCTGATATTTCTTCAACAGTGTTCTTGTTCACAACTCCGCTATCCTCTATCTCTCTAAATCTGGAGCAATCTTTCTCTCTGAACATAATACCTCGCAATCTAACCGCCGTTGTTATTTTTCCCAATCTCAGCGGCGGTATTGAGCTAGGTTTGTATTAGCAGAGGAAGAGTCACTACCCATATACCTTGCCATTAGTCGACCTTCATTTCACTATCAATCGATAACATTCTAGCTTCGACTCCTCCCTTAAATCACTACTTGCTCTTCTTCCAAAAGGGAGCACAAAGAGTAACAACACGTGAAACCACTTTCCAAGTTTTTTTTATTATTGTTAATAATTTGAATTTAACCCTTTTGATATTGTTTTGGGTGGGTTTAACCATGTTTGCCATCAAATTCTGATATTATTGAAGTAGGAAATAAAGGTGTTCTATTTTATGATTATGGCTTTGTTATGCCCAATATTGCTCTTTATCTTACTCTCACCATTAAACTCAATGATGATAACTTCATATTCTAGCATAATAATCACATTATGATATTTTATTTATACTTTCTTATCTCGGATTGCCATTAATGATCACATTATGATATTTTCTATGTGGGTTTGAATTGAATATAAAGTTATGAACAAGAGTTTGATAATGGATAGGGTGCTACCACTACAAAAAAGGGATTTCGTAGCAATGCATATGTAGTGGTTAAACTTAAACGCTACTAACTGTGACATTTGTAGTAGTTATAACATAAATCGCTACAAATTTGTAGCGGTAAGCTACGCGCTAAGTGGCACAACTGATTGGCAACGTTATTTATAGCGGTTAAAAGGATAAAACCACTACAAATATGGCGCGAGTTTCCCGCTAAAATTTGTCGCGGTCAACTTGTAGTGATTACAACATATAAACCGCTACAAAGTTCACACTACTTGGCACCACCAAGCCACGCTAATAATGTAGCGGTTCTTTATAGCGGTTACAACGAACAGAACCGCTACAAAATGCCAAAGATCACCTATTTGTAGCAGTTAGGTTTTCATAACCACTACAAAACTCCAAAGCTCAACACATATGTAGCGGTTAGGTTTTCATAACCGCTACAGAACTTCAAAGTTCTTCACATTTGTAGTGGTTATTTTATAACCACTACAAAGTTTTGCCGCCCTAGCTTTTTTGTAGCTGTTTTTTCAAGAACCGCTACAAATTCCAAACATATAAAAGCCCGCCGCCTCTTCTATTTTCACGTTTGGTCATTTTGTTTTCTGACATTTCTCTCAGAGTTTTCCTTCAAATCTGAGCATTATAACATCTGTCGGAGAGATTTCATTGCAACATTTCTCATTATTCTCACTTGAGGTACGGAAAATACATATTTTATTTTTATTGTCATTATAATTTTACATATAAATGTGACTAATTGGTTTGTTCTTTTTTTTTTTGAATTTTTGTAGTTGATATGGCTTCAGGGATAGACAAGGGGAAGGAGCCTAAGGTCCCGACACCGATTCTGTAGGGTAGCAGTAGCAGAGGAGGGGGCATTACGGAGGGAGAGCGACTGTGCCATTTTAGCCCATCTCCCCACAGTAGCCACAGGAGTCGACCCTACCACAGCCACCACAGACAATCTCACAAGAGACGATAACACCAGAGATGCTTGATCTGGGAGAGGGAGATATCAGTGTTAGTGACTATGGCGCGAATGAGGACTTTGAGATCCTGATTCCAATAAAAGACATAGAGCAGGTCCTAGATGAAGAGGAGGCGCGAGACCAGAACAACCCACAACGGTCGTCTTTTTGGTCTATTGGGTTTGAGGTGCAGGTTCAAGGTACATATATTTTTTTGTTTAATAAATTATATATTTAAATTCAAAATGTTAAATTTGAATTACAATTTATCTAACGTGCGGTAAATTATGCAAATGAGCAGTGGAACATGTCTACAAGGAGGTTGGACGTGGCCGGTCTAAACAGCTTGGATCGGACACTACAAGTTGTAGTTCCGTGGAATGAGGCCACGGACCAGCCCATCGACAATGGGGGTCACCTGTTCAACCGCTTCCTGAACGAGCAGGGCTTGAATTGGATGTGATTCTCCCTTCACTTTAAGACGTGGAGGAACGATCCAAAGGGGCCAAAGGACCTAGCGTGGGACAAGGTGGTGTAGGTAATTAATAGTATTTACTTATATTATATTTTTTATAATTAATTCTATTTAATTAATATTTTTCAATTTTCTTATTTGTAATTAGTCATATTTAAATATTTTTTTCAATGGTGTTTCAGCTTAGGTTTAACATCCTGGACAACCGGAAGAGGTACACACTGATAAAGATAGGCAACGGTTGGAGGAACAAGAGGAATCTTCTCTTCTATAGTATGGATAAGGATGGGATGATTCCTCTATAGCAGCTGATCGAGAATATCCCAGACGACGTCCTGCTGAACGACTGGGTGAGTTTCATCCAGTTCAGGAGGAGCGCTGAAAGGTAGGTAATGTATTTATTAGATTATTTCATTAGATTATATAAAAAATTAAATAGTTATATTTAATTTTTTATATAAATATTAATTATATAAAAAATTAGATTTATATTAGATTACATAAATATTAATATGAATTATAAATATTAATTAATTATATATAATAATTTAAGTTATAAATATTAAATTATAATTTCAATTTGATTAATTTTATGATTTTATTAATTATTAATGTTTTATATTGTTTTAATAATTTTAATATTGTTTTTTTCCAGGCACTTTCTTAGAGGAACATGAGATGCCGTAAGTAATAGACGATCCACCATATAGCAGGATCGAAAACCTTTGCTACCACTTACAGCGAGCAGGTAACTTTTCACAATATCAATTACTTTTAGCTGGTTATTTCATATTATAAATCTAGTATTTTGTTTTGATAATACTAATTTAATTTTGTCATTATTTTAGGAGAGGAAGGCATAGCAGGAGAACTATCAGATGGACTACGAGGAGTTGTTCGCTATCATACATAGACACTGCGATGGGACTTTGACCTCTCAGCAGGCAAAGGCAGCCATTTTAAGTGATTTCATTATTATATTTTTTATAAAACCAACTTTATTATGAAAAATAATAATAAGTAATTGTTTCATAAAATGGCAGGAGCAGATACTGTAGTCACAGGCTGAGCTGCGAGAGACCCCAGACCCAGGAGTCACAAGGGGCTGTGGAGCCCACGGCTCCTTTGAAGGCGGGTTTGGGTTAGGTTGAGCACCTCGAACATGTGCGGGGGATAGGATACGCGCCAAACCTAGCATAGTCTACGGCAGGAGCGCCACCTCTGAGGCTGGCAGCTCTAGAGCACAAATGTCCAGGGTCAGATGTTCAAGGGATGAGTTTGTTGAAGAGCTGCGCTCAGATTTAGCCAAGACACAAGCTGCAGCAGCAACAGATGTAGCAGATACAACAGCAGGCCAATTTCTACTACGCTCAGCATACGCAATGGCGCGATATCATGAACTACATGCTCGAGCAGTCATGGAGTCGCTTGTTCCCGGACAAACAGCAACAACAAATTCCCCCTGTCCCTCAATTCGTTATCCATCCACAGGTACACCCCAATACAGCAGCACCTGAGGGAGGACATATGATCAGCCTCCTGTTAGTTAGTTTCGGACATTTATATTTTTTTTTCTTTGTGAAACATCTGTAAATAAACCTAGATATTTTATTTTCAGAACTTAAATTCTTGTTGCATTTTCAATAGTTATATTTATATTTTCAGAGCCTTGTTAAATTTTTGTTACATTTACGAAAGTTTTATTTATATTTCTAAAACTAACCACAAAAAAAATAATCACATATATTTGTAGCAGTTTTATTATAAAACCACTACAAATATTAAAAAAAATATTTTGTGTCATATTTGTAGCGGTTAATGTTAAAACTCGCTACAAATTCGGTTGTCAATTTGTAGCGGTTATGAGTTTAAACCGCTACAAATGTATAGCACCGAGGGAATGAAATTCAAAAATCAAATGTTATTTTTATTGTAGCGGTTACAGTAATAATTGCTACAAATATTCAACATTTGAAATTTGAATTTCCCCCCACCGTGTTCTATATTTGTAGCGGTTTACGCTTATAACCACTACAAATTGAAAACCCAATTTTTTAAAAATTGTCCAACGATCATGAATATTTGTAGTGATCTTTTTCTTATAACCGCTACAAAGTTAAAATACTTGAAATTTGAATTTCTTCCACTGCCAGAACTTTGTAGCGATTAATAATTTATAACCACTACAAATATATATTAGTAGCGGTTACGTTGTAAAACTGCTACAAGGTTAAAATAAATTTTTCTAATTCTTTCCAATGGGTAGAAAATTTGTAGTAGTTACGGTAGATGTTTGGGAACCACTACAAAATATTATACATTAGAAAATCATAATATAAGGTTCTAGGCATTCGTAATTCTCTATTCACTTATCTTCACTACACTTTCTTCTTTCTCACTAGTAGCTAAGGATAAGTCATGGATCAGGTTGCCATGCAATTCTTCAGAATATTTGTATGAATTAAACAATTTCTTGGATTTCGCATTCACTCACGCGAGCTATAATGGCAAGATCATCTATCCGTGTCAGATATGCAAGTTCAAGAAGTGGCATACATGACAAGTTGTTAAGGAACATTTTCTTTTGAAGCCTTTCCTAGAAGATTATACATTTTGGGAAATTCATGGTGAGAAAGCTGGTATGAGATATGATGATGCTCTTCCTCGAAGTTCACAAATAAGAGTTCAACTAGATGAAGATGATCCTATTAATGATTCTCTGCATGATGTATTTGGTTTTCATGAGGACAACTTCAACGAAGAAGTGCAGGGCTCAGAGCCGGTGTTCATGTGGAATAAAGGCGCTCGGGATTTTTTCAGCTTGATGGATAAAGCAGATCATCCTTTATATCAAGGTTGTCGAAAATACTTTAAATTATCTTTCTTAATCGAGTTGTATCATATCAAGTGCTTGTGTGGAATCAAAAATAAGGGAATGTCGATGTTGCTGGAATTATTACAAGCTGCATTCCTTGACGTAGAGATTCCCACAACGTTTTACGAGGCCAAGAAGATTATTAAAAGATTGGGCTTGAACTACCAAAAATTGATGCATTCCCCAACGATTGTATGCTATATTGGGGAGACGATGACAGCAAGAGGACTTGTAAGCGATATCACACATCGAGCTACAAGATAATTCAGAAGGGAAAAGAGAAGAAGAATAAACCTATAAAGATTCTTAGATACTTCCCTTGAAAGCCACGCTTGCAAAGATTGTTTATGTCATCTAAAACGGCGGAGCACATGAGATGGCATAAGGTTGATAAGAATGAAGATGGTAAATTACGACAATCTTGGGATGCAGACACTGGGAAAACATTCGACAAAGACTTTTCATCTTTTACTGCTGACCCTATAAATGTTAGACTTTCTTTAGCAATTGACGATTTCAATCCATCTGGGAATCTTAGCACAAGTTACAGTATTTGGTTGATAGTCTTAGTTCCCTACAATTTAACCCCTGGATGTGTATGAAACAAAGCTCTTTCTTTTTGCCTATTATCATTCCAGGGAAAAAGGCATCTGGTAATGACATCGATGTATATCTCCAACCGCTTATTATAGAATTGCCTGACATATGGAATGTCGACATCGAGATATATGGTTCCTATAGGAAGACATTGTTCAACTTGCGTGCATCCTTGATATGGACGATTGTGAATTTCCTAGCCTTGGAACATTATCCAGGTGGAATGTACATACGGAATCACTTCAATGGGAAACTAGAAACAAAAGGGCTACCCAGACTTTATCCAACATAGACATCTTACAGTAGCTTAAGGATATTGAATTCAGGTTCGGAAAAAGCGACGATGTAGCACAAGCAGGCCGAAAGAGCGGAAAGACTTCTGTGCCTCAGTAATGGAGGAAGATAAGCATTTTCTTTACTCTTCCATAGTGGAATTCTAATTTACTTCGCCACAGTTTTGATGTCATGCACATTGAAAAAATGTATGTGATAATGTGCTATATATGATGCTTAACAAACCTGGAAAGTCAAACGATCATCTTCAAGTGAGGAAAGATTTATATGCCATGGGAGTTCGTGAAGATGCGTGGCTAGATGAGCATGGCAAATTTCAGCTGGCAAAGTTCACCTTCACAAAACTGGCAAATTTCAACTGTCAAAGTTCACCCTCACAAAACCGAACAAGGAAGCCTTCCCCATGACGTTGAAGAAAATAAAAGTTCTAGATGGGTATTCAAGCAATATTTCATGATGTATTGATATGTAGGCTTGAAAGGTTGCTGGCCTAAAGAGTCATGACTCATATGTGCTTATACAACAATTACTTCCGCTGGCTATAAAGAATGCACTTCCTCTCGATGTGTCATTCACTTTAGTGGAGCTTTGTCCTTTTTTTTGGAAGTTGTGTTCCAAGGTTTTGATCGTTGAGGAGCTTGATCAGCTGCAGTCCAAAATTATTCTTAGCTTTGTCATTTGGAGATGATCTTTCCTCCATCCTTTTTCACTATGATGGTTCACCTTACAGTCCACCTTGTTCATGAAACAAAGCTCACTGACCCAGTTCAATATCGATAGATGTATCCTATTGAGAGGTAGTCATTTTATATATGTGCGTCATTATTAGTTCTTATGTTTGGTAGTCACCCTTTTAAGTATTTTGTATCATTTTTCCCTTCTTCACTTTATAGGTTTCTTGGGAAAAAGAAATCTTACGTAAGGAATAAGGCTTGGCCAGAAGGTTTTATAGCTGAAGATTATATAGAGGATAAGGTTCTGTATTTATGTTCAAGGTACTTTGATGACATTAAGAAGACCTTCAACCAACTTCCTCGTGTAGATGATTGTCTTGAACCTACGACAACATTAGGAGAATTTACCCCTCATGTTGGTAAACCAGTTAGAGGAACTGAGAACTTCAAACTAACGGCAACTGAGAAGTTGCAAGTACATAGACATGTCTTGATTAACTACACTCAAGTTGAACCCTTCCTTTAGTAAGAATTGGACACATATATGTTATTCTATGTCTTTCGTAACATTTTGTATTTACATTTTATGATCGGCAGCTTTCTATGATTGCAGGGAATTCAGAAGTCATGTGAAACGTCAACTCAAGATCTGTACATAAACATCATCTGAAGTTGACAAAATGGTCCACAGAGAATTCCCAAGCTGGTTTGCACACAGAATACTAAATGACAACAACCAACACTCACCTGATTTCAGAGCTCTCGTAATCAGCCCTCTTGGCCATGCAAAAAGGTTTACAACTTACAATGTCAATGGTTTCAAGTTTTGCACGGTTTCATGAGATCAAGGATTGGAAACTCAAAATTTAGGTGTTAATGGCACCTTTGGGACAAAGTGTTACGCAAGTAGCAGTGATGCCAACATGCAGTTCGTAGGCATCCCTTACTGTGGAAAGCTTCTTGATGTCGTGGAACTTAATTACCAAGGTCATTTCACCGTTATGATATTCAAGTGTTTGTGGGCAAATACCGCTACTTCCCGGGGACTCACAACTGACGACTTATGCATCACATTGATAAATTTCCCACAGCCAATTCACACTAGTCATTCTTAAGATGATAAGCCATATATTCTTGTCTCAGAGGCACACCGGGTTTATTATGTTGAGGATGAGAGACATAGGGATTGGCACATGGTTGTTCTTTTAAAGTCTCGAGACCTTTACAACATAGGTGATGGTGATAACATTGCTTACGAGAGTGAGCTGTTTCAACCCGCCAATTTTGAAAACTTCTTCCCTAAAGGCGATCACAATTTACCGATAGTTTGGTGTATTTTTTAAATTCACATCATTTTAATTAAATTTTTTTAACAAAAAAAATACAACGCTAACAATTTTTCTACACAAATTCTGTAGGGATGGCAAGGATGACGGATCAAACAAATTATGTTTTTGTTTTAAAAGAAATCATGTTTTTGTTTTTTTAAAAAATTAATAAAATATTTGTAGCAGTTACAAAACCGTTACAAAAATATACAATAACTGCTACAACTTAAAACTCCTACAAAACCATGACACTAACCGCTACAAGTTCCACGCAAATCCCTATAAATACCCTAACCACATCTCATTTCAAACACTCCCCCATTTCTTTCCTCCTTACCTCTCTTTCATTTTCTCTCATTTCACTTTGTTTTGTATTAGTTGAGGAGCTTAACAAGGTGATCAAGTATGGTAATAAATTTTTAAATTTTTTATTTCACACTTTTTTCCTTCGCATAATATTTATTCTCACTATCGTTTTTGCAGATATTTAAGAACATTTTCTCATTATTTCCTATTTTTCATACATAATCGTAATCACATTGCAGCAAACAACATAATAGTTCCTTATTACCTACATATTCCCAATAATATTATCAATACAATTTTCAAACTTATCTAATTTAAATAAATCATTACTTTTAAATTATAAATGACCTAAACTAATGAATAATAAGCTAATTAAATTAGCCAAACTACTAGAATAATAAACTATTTAATTTAATATTAAAAAAATGAAAACAGATAAATGTATTTTTTTCAATTTCACTGACATCTGTAATAGTTTTATAACCATTACTAATATAAGGCGCCTTTTTAAAAGACAAATTAAATTTTTGGTGCAAAATTTGAATTTCTATTGAAATTAGTAGTGGTTATGTAACTGCTACTAATTTTTGCCGCCTTTTTAAATTCAATTCAGTAGAGGTTTTTGAACCTCTACAAAAACTAAGCTAAATTTTCATTTTCATTTCTCACAATCCAAAATTCATGATTTTCGATTTGTAACTGCTACAAAGTTCCCAGAACACGATTGCGCTGATTGAGAATGTTGTAGCGGTGCTAATGAACCACTAGAGATATAGTAGCAGTTTTTTTGCTTGAGTAGTGGTTAAAAATAACTGCTACAAATTCCCTTGCAACAGTGGATTTAGTAGCGGTTTCATGAAATACTACTAATTATGTTTGTAGCGGTTAAAATCACTACAAATACATACTTTTAACCGCTACCAAACCACAGTTTTTTTATGGTGTACAAGCTATTTATACTTTCTTATCCTGTTTTCTTTGTCTTTCATTTTGCTATTGGATAGGGTGCTACTAGGTGTTGAAATATATGGATCGTAGTTGGATAAAAGCTAAACGGACGAGTGTTGAATATGATGTTGGGGTAAAGGATATTTTAGACTTTGCAAGAAGAAATGCCAACAAAGATAGTGGGATAATTTATTGCCTTTATGTAGTATGCTTGAAAGAGAAGCTACTAAGTACTGCAAATATATATACACATTTAATTTGTGAAGGATTTTATAAGAGTTATACACTATGGGTATTGCATGGTAAAGAATTAGAAACGCCAAGTACATCTCAATAGGGGGGAGTGGCCTTTGATGATAATGACACAGATATGGATGATCGAATAAAAGATATTATTCATGATGTAGGAGAAGAGGCTTTTGAGCAATCACATGCATATGGTAATATGTACAGTGATGCTGAGAAGCCGCTGTACCGGGGTGTAAAAAATACCAATTGTTGAAAGCAGTATTGAAATTGGTAAGCTTGAAAGCACAGCATGGATGGAGCGACAAGAGTTTTTCAGAAATGCTTGAGGCTTTTAAGGACATGCTTCCAGATGATAATGTGTTGCCTTATCGATACTATGATGCTAAGAAAATACTGTGTCCATTAGGGATGAAGTATAAAAAGATCTATGCATGCCCTAATGATTGCATATTGTATAGAAAAGAGCATAAAGAGAAGGAGCAATGTACAATATGTGAAACTCCGAGGTAAAAATCAAATAAGGCCCCTGCAAAAGTGTTGTGGTATCATCCAATCATAACAAAGTTCAAGTGCTTGTCTTCCAATGAAATTGATGCCAAAAATTTGAGATGGCATACGGATAAGAGGATTTCTGATGGAAAGCATCAACATCTAGTTGATTCTTCTCAATATAAGAAAAACGATCAATTATTTCCTAGCTTCAGTGAAGAACCTAGGAATCTTAGGCATGGGCTTGGCACAAATGTCATGAATCCTTTTGGTAGCCTAAGCAGTATGCATAGTTCATGACCTATTCTGTTGGTAATTTACAACTTATATCCTTTGTTATGCATGAAATGAAAGTACATTATGTTGTCTATGTTGATTGTGGGACCAAAGCAACCCGAGAATGACATAGATGTTTACCTAGAACCCCTGATCGAAGACTTGAAAGAGTTGTGGGATGAAGGTGTCGATGTTTTTTATGCGAACAATAAGGAGAATTTTAAAATGTGAGCCATGATTTTTGTACTATAAATGACTTCCCTACATATGGAAACTTGTCAGGATATAGTGTTAAAGGCCATAAAGCATGTCCGATTTGTGAAGAAGGCACATGCTACCATCAATTTTAACATGGAAGAATGACGATTTATCTTGGCCATAGAAGATTTCTTAAACAGGGCTACCCATATCATAGATTAAAAAAAGCTTTTTTCAATGGACAATTCCTTGAAGATGCTCCAGAGGCATTGATTGGGGAGCAAGTTTATGAAAAGGTGAAAAATATCAATATTATCTTTAGTAAGTCTACAAAGAGTAGTAATGAGAAAAATAAATGAAAAAAAAGGTTTGTCTTCTTCGATCTTCCATATTGGCACAATCTTGATGTGAGACACTGTATTGATTTCATGCATGTAGAGAAAAACGTATGTGATAGTATTGTTGGGACACTGCTCAACATACAAGGTAGTTCTAAGGATGGCATAAAGGTAAGATTAGATTTGCAAGAAATGGGAATACGACAAGACTTGCATCCAAGGCCATATGGTAAGAGAACTTTTTGTCCTCCAGCTTCTCATTCTTTATCTAAGGATGAGAAAAGAAGTTTCTGTGACTGTTTACATGGCATCAAAGTTCCCTCAATATATTATTCAAATTTTAAGAAGCTTGTGTCACTGAAAAACTTGAAGTTAATTGAGCTAAAGTCTTATGATTGTCATGTCTTAATGCAATAACTACTCCTAGTAGTTATTCGAGGCATTTTCGAATATGATCTTCAATATATTTTGACTAGACTTTATTTCTTCTTCAATGCTATTTGTAGAAAAGTCATTGAGACAGAAAGATTGGATAAACTGGAAAATGAAGGATATATGATCTTGTGCCATCTTGAGAAGCTTTTTCTTTCTCCTTTTGACATCATGGTACATCTAATTGTTCATCTAGTAAGGGAGATCAAGTTGTGTGGCCCTATCTATTTATGATGGATGTACCCAATTGAAAGAACTATGAAAATCCTAAAAGGGAATGTGAAGAACCCTAACCAGTCGTAAGCATCTATTGTTCAGAAATATGTTTCTGAAGAAGCCATAGAGTTTTGTCAAGATTACTTGACAAATGTAAGACACATTGGACTTCCTGAACGTCATAATGAAGAAGAGGGTAGATGTGGGGCTTCAGTAACGAGTGTGGATCCTCATGAATTGCAACAAGTCCACTTGTACATCTTGAATAATGTTGATGAAGTTCAAGATTACATTAATGCTCATAAAGAAATAGGAAGTAGTCGAATGACTGAACAAAGGTTAATTAGGGAGCACAATAAAACTTCTGCACATTGGTTCAAATAAAAGGTTGATGGAGAAGAATTTCTTTCTGATACAATTAAATGGTTAGCACGTGGTCCTGAGATTGATGTCATAAGTTGGACTTCATTTTTGAACAATGGTTATACGTTTTACACAAAGTCCCTAGATTATAGGAGCACCGTCCAAAACAGTGGTATTATGTTAGTGGCTGAATCTATGTACTTCTCTAGTTCGAAAGATAAGAACCCTAGATTGGCATCCATACCTTATTATGGGGTTATTGAATAGATTTGGGTGGTTGATTATGTTAAAATTAAATTTCCCATTTTCAAATGTAAGTGGGTGATGTCAATAATGGTGTGATGATCAATTAATTAGGATTTACATTAGTTGATCTAAATAGTAGAAGTTTTGGATACGAACCTTTTATTATGGCATATCAGGCAAAACAAGTGCTCTATATTACCGATTAGGAAAATAAAATATGGTCTGTAGCTCTCTAAGGAAAAAGGGTCATTGATATTAATGAGGAAAGTCGTTCAATGAATGATCTTCTTGATACTCCTTCTTTTTTTAGGGGTATTCCAGAATTGAATGAAGAAGATGAAGCAGATAATGAATATGGCACAAGAAACGATTATTATGAAGGGATATGGGAGGATATCCCTTTATAAAACTACTTTGAAGGTTAGCTAGCTAAAGTAATTATCATGAATTATATTTGAATTATGCACATAGTTATTTTATATATGAAACTACTTTTTTTGTTGTTGTCATAGGAAAATAAAGGATATGAGGTGTCCTAGTGTAAATGCTCCGGAGCCAGCTAGTGATCATCAGTGATGGATTACTGTCTACTATGTTCTTTCTTGGTAGATTCCTCTATCATCAATTAAAGTGTTTTGATTTTATTATTATCTCAAGTTTTGGTTTTTTTTGTCAAACTGTAATATTAAAATAGGGGAATAAAAATGTGTAGTAGCATACCTTAATTTTTCAATTGTGTGTGATAATGTGTTGATTTTCAATGAGATATTGTTGTTGCTTTTGTGGAATATGGAATGTAGGAAGAATGATTAAGTTACACTAGTTGAAATTGTGTTTTAGAATGCTTGATGCAATGAGAATGCGTAAGAGAAGAATTTATGTGGGTGTAGGAAGAATAATTTATTGTTGTTGCTTCTGTATTTGTTGCTTCTGTAGAATATGAGGTGTAGGAAGAATTATGTAAGTATTACACTAGTTGAAATTGTGTTTTGACTTGATAAAAATGCTTCTGTATAAGGTGTTAGTTATATATAATGTGCAAGAAAAGAATTTATTTGAATGTCGCTAGAATAACTTGCTGGGTAAAATGTTTTAACAGGGGAAATGACTTACTGACTAGATAACAGGAATATTTGAAAAAAAAATGGAATTTTTAATACTGGTTATTTTAAAAATCAGTCTTAAAAATCACTTTTAAGACTGGATCTTTGAATAACTGGTCTAAAAAATACGCTTTTTAGACCGGTTCTTGATAAGTAAAATATTTGCATATTAATTCTCCCTTATATGATGATTTTGTGGATGATATTTGAGCTCAATTTAATAAATTTAGGTGTAATTAATAGATAAATAATGACTTTGGCATACAATAGAATTTCTGAAAAATACTAAATCACACCCTCTTTCAGTTTTCAGGCAATATCTGGAGCTCTAGATATTGGATTAGGACATTCTTTATATGGATAAAAAGCTAACAAAGAGCTCTACCACTTTTCTGTTGAGACCAAAATCTAGTTCTATCTCCGAGGGTTTCTAATTTTGCTTGGAAATTGAGATTGTGAATCATCTACCATTCTACCAACCATTTCATCTACCACTTCATCTTCCCTTTCACTTACTACTTCATCTACCACATTCTATCTACTATTTCATCTACCACATTTCATCTACTACTTTATCTTTCTCTTCGCCTACTACTTCATCTACCACATTTCATCTATCACTTCACCTACTACTTCATCTACCACATTCTATCTATTACTTCATCTATCACATTTTATCTACCACTTCATCTACCCTACTACATTATTCCCTATATATAGCCACCCTCTCCTTCACATTTTACAAATCATTTCATATCCATTACTTTCCTCTCTTCTATTTCTTCTTGCATGCCTCCTATATGGAAGGCTTAGGATTGTATTACTTTTTGCATGCCGCCTACATGGAAGGTTTTACCTCCTAAATGGACGCTAAATTTCTCTATTTTTCATGCAATTTTTGGTTGTATATTTATGTTTGGGAATTTAATATTCAAGTTTTATGCAGTATTTATGAGAATTTCATTCTAGTTTTATGTAATGTTAATTTACATCTATTTTGTTTTTAATTTCCTCATGATCTAAATTTCTATTTTCCTAGAGTGATGACGTAGCTTACTAATGACAGATTGAATCTTAACTTATTAAATCTAGTTTTATTTTCTCCTTCATGATTGAGTTTTAATTATTGTTCTTAATGCTTTTTATTGATTGGCCACCTTTTGAATGATTTTAATATGCATGTCGAGACCAGAAGGAGACGCATATGTGTAGATCCTATAATTAAAACCATGACTTGCATATGAAATAGCAATATATTCATATGAGTTTTGTAGTCTTACTGAGTTCCATAAATCTTAATGCATAATTAATTTCTTAAATTCATATAGGAATATATTGGATTAGCAATTAATTATAGAATTGATTGACCTTGGAAGAGGCTAGTGATTAAATTAGGAAAACTCGACTATCAATCATGTGGAATAAATTGAGCTAGAATATATAAGTGATTCAATCTGGAATTTGTTAAGTGAAATACAATCCCTAGGGCTTTTTATCATATTTTCTTTCATATTATTTGCACTCATATTTAGTGATTTTATTTTGTTCTCTCAACCACCAACTACTCGATCGACTAAATAGAATTAAAATTACCCATTTTGGTACTTAGTGATCAATCGTCGTGGGAACGATACTCTACTCACTTTTGTATTACTTGATTACGACAGTGTACACTTGTACTTTTTAATGAACCATTTATACTCATAACAAGTTTTTGGCGCTGTTGCCAGGGATTGTTATCATTAATATCAATATCAAGTAAATTTAATACTAATTTAGTCTTCATGTAAAAAAAATTTAAAAAAATTTTTAAAAGGGGAATTATTCACAGCATTCACTTGGTTTAATCAGTGATAAAATGTTATATCTTGGTTCTTTTTCTGGAATGCATGTGAATGGAATGAGACAAAAAAATATAAATGCTGGTTGGATTGAAAATTCTTCTCCTTATAATTGTTTTTCTGGTGCTTATTATGGAATGTCATTCCTATGAGCATTATTCATATAGCACTATCAGTCATTATGTGGGAGATGATTTCAATAATCACCAAACTTGTTTTGATCATTCATTTTATCCTGGTGGAATTTTAGAGCAACAAGAGCCTTTAGAGCCATATATCAGGTATTGTCCTAATCCTCCTTTCTAGTCTTATCCAAATATTGAAGAACACACTCTTGAGTATAAGGAAAAGTCTGATTTAGAAAGATTATGTGAGGAGTTTAGTAGAGAACAAAAGGAACTTGTTACTAGTGTCGAGTCAAGTGTCAAAAATATTGGAATATATATGAGTCAAATTCTTTCATCACTTGAGTCTATGAGGCAAGATAATTCTTTAAGCATGATGACCACTTCTTGTGTTGATGATGATTATTGTGAGGAAGTTGAGGATGTGGAATTGAATGAAACTTTTGCTCTTGTGGAATGTGATCACAAACTTGAAATCACTTTTGGAGAGAATAATGGATGTCCAATTGAGGTTACGGCTGTAGAGCCTGATATTTATGACCTTGATGTTAAGGTTAATGTGGATGTTCCAAAAGTTGTTGTTCATGTCTCTCCTATTAAAGAGTTGACTCTTACTGATGAGAGTCAAGTGGATTCTGTGGGATGCTCTAAAATTTTGGAAGCTCCTAAATCTGTTTGCAAATATATGCATGTTGTACTTTATTTGAATTCAGTAAATAATTGTACTCTAAAATTGTCATGATTGAAGAAGTACAGTTAATTTCCTTGAATGATCAATTTTTGTGTATGAACCATTGTTTCTTGAAAAGAAATGAAGACAAGGTAATCTTGGTGTTTGATACTTTTGATTAGTAGTTTTTTCTTTTGGAAGTCTGGCTGAAGACTATAAATTTAGCGCTGCTTGGGAGGCAAACCAAGATTTTCTTGGGAGGCAAACTTCTAGTGTTGACCCGAGGCTGAAAGGCAGTGCATAAAATTAGACTCTGCGATGTGTGTTGTAAATGTGAACTGTGATGTGTGTGTATTTGTGAGACAACAGGAAGTTGTAGTATTTGTGCAAGCGGCGGAAGCCGAGGTATTCTTGCAATGTGATATTGTGACTGAGACCCAAAAGTCACGATTACCACTAGCGGAGTCACTGGTGGGCGTACGGGTGAAGGTAAGGTTGTATATGCGAATACAGCGGAAGAGTTTGTGTACCGCTGAGGCTGTTGTTGATGTATTGAGGTTGTGGTGTTTTGAGGTTACTCCCGGGAGGGGTACCTAGATTGAGTTGAGCAGAGTAGTGGCTTATGCTGCCCAACTGCCGAGGTCTTACGATATGGCTCATAAATTAGGGCCTTCGGATATTGAGATACGCTAGCCACTCATGAGTTAGGAGGGCTTGCAACGATTGTGATTATGTGATGATGGTTTGATAGCAATCGTATGTGGAAACGATTGCATTTGTTTAATAATCGTGAGGTGATTATGTTTGTGCGGCAGTCGTGAGATAGGCCGATTGCGGTTTGTGGCAACTACGGTTGAATTTGTTGTTTAGGATTCATTTGAGAATCAAATTGTGGCGCACCATTTGTGTGGGTGGTCTAAACGGGACTATCCAATATGAAATGAATGTGAAACGGAAGCCGTCATGAAAAGGTATCCAAGTTTATGGTTCAAGTGGTGTGACAAATTTTGAGGACGAAATTTATTTGAACGGGGGGAGAAATGTAATACCCCGATTTTTGAGACTTGAACTTAGAGAATAAGCCTGAGATTAGTGGACTCCTAAGCCCTAGTTTAGCAAGAGTCCAAATTGTGATTAAGGATTAATGACTCCAAAGGTGAATGTGATTGGAGATCAATGAACCCTTTTTGGAAAATAGAAAGTGGTTTGTAGTCGCTTATGTTATAAGCAGCGCCGAAACCCTGTATTCGAGTTCAATTGTGGGTTAACACCCAAATTGACTTAGAATAGAGGGAGGGTATGTTTTGTGATAAATGGAATATGAAAATGAGTTTTATGGTGATTCCAAGTGAATTTCCATAATCGGGGGCAAAACGGTAAAGTTACCTACCAGTTGATCGATTACCGAAGACGAAATTCATTGGTAACTTCAAGATCAATGGCTAGGATTGATTTGTGTAAAGATCAAAGGGATGGAATCATGTGTATGTGTGTGCATGTGAGCTCATGGGAGGTTGGTCAAGATTGTGACAAGTGGCAAGATGTGAGCCCTTGGATCTTGGTCAAGATTTCAAAGTTTTCCCTCTCTCCTCTCCTTCTCAAGTCGGCTTGTGTGCCTTGGGGGAGTCAAAATCTGATCTCTTCTCTCTCTTCTCATGCTCCATTTTCGTCTAGCTTGGGAGGAGGAAAGAGAAATGGAAAAGGTGAGTGTTGGCTTGGTTCTTGTCTCCTTTGGCTTAAACACTCTTCTCTAATGTTGTTCATAGTAATGAGAGCTTCATTGCTATGGTTTTAGATTTGTGTAAGGAGGTGTTTTGGAGCTTGAGCAAAAGTGGAAAGATGAAGAATCAAGGATTTGGCTTGGGAAAGAGGAAGAGGTTAGTGTTTTTACCCTTTTGATCTATTATTTGTGATTTTTGGTTAGGTTATGAGAATTGTGGAATGATAATATATTGTGGTAAAAATGGTGTCAAAGGGGGTTTTGATGCCATTAGGATTGATTTGGAACCTTAGAAGTAAAAGTAATGAAATTGGGTAATATGTGGTAATGTGGTGTCCAAGTCAAGAATTTGTGGTTAGGAGGTGATTTTGGGTATTTTGAGGTTGCCAATAGGTTCCTTGTGGAATTTTGGGTGAGAATGAGTTTTGGTGCAAGTTTAGGACCTATTGGGATCGGTTTTGGTCACTTTGGTAAATCTGGGAAGTTGCTGTCAGGTGCTACGATCTGGGCATTCTGATGGCAATGCTCGAGTGAGAGAGGATTTCACTCGAGCACGGCATGAAATTCTGGGTTTTTGATGAGCATCACTCGAGCATAGGAAGATCATGCTCGAGTGCAGCGTTATATTCTCCCTTTTTCCTTCAGTTTTGGTCGTTACTCGCATTCGGTTGGCAAGAGGGTGAGCCAGCACTCGCGAGTATTGGGCTATCACTTGAGTGAGGGAAGAACATGCTCGAGTGATGCGTGTGTTTTTCCCTTTCTGCTTTGTGTTTTGCCTGAGTGCTCGAGTGCACTTCCTGGCTTGCGAGTGAGGTATGATCCTGCTCGAGTGAGCATGGGCATGCTCGAGTGAGAGAGGGAAGGAGCGGTAGGGCTTGCTCTCGGGTTAACACTCGCGGGCAACTTGGCAAGAGTGTGAGCTAGCACTCGCGGGTTGAGTGCCATCACTCGAGCACTAAGGGTGTGCTCGAGTGAGCTTGTTCCTTTGGTGATTATGAGTGCTCTCGGGTTGTTACTTCTTGGGCTTCACTCGATGGTGCTCGAGTAAGAGTGGGGCTAGTGCTCGAGTGCTTGGATGGTGCTCGAGTGAAGTGGTCATTTTGTGTCTCCGGTAGTGCTTTTGGGCAACGCTTGCTTGAGTGAGCTGTTCTCACTCGGGTGCAAGACGGCCATCACTCGAGTGAGCCGTCCTCACTCGGGAAAAAGCCGTACATCACTCGAGTGAGCCATCCATCACTCGAGTGATGAAGCCAAAATGGGTTTGTGAGGATTTAGAAGATAATCTTTGGTCAAGTATTTCCCAACCCTTTAGGCTTGTGTTTAGGCTTGGGGTAGCCACCTAAAGGTCTTGTATGATAACCAACTTAAGTGTTTAAAGATTAAGGAATTAGAAAAGGGATTAATCCTATGTCCTTGACTTTGGTTATAGGATTTGGTGATCGCCCTGATCGTGAGCAGCTGGAGCTGGAGCATACGTGGAATAAGAGGGTAGGGAACTTACCTCTTTTGCATGCTTTGATATTTGTGTTTGTGTTTTGATGCATGTATTGCTTTGCTTGATTATGTGAAACATGTATGAATGATTGTAGCTCTGTTTCTAGTTATGCTATGGCCATGAGTATGTTGTTGAAACATTGAGCACGCAGATATGTCATTATGTAAGCATGAGATAAGTATTGCAAGCATGTCATGCATTAAACACGTATCATACATGCATATAGGTATCTGTTTCCTACTGAGATTCTCTCGAATCTCACCGTCCCCTACTAACCTTTCAGACAGGGTAGTAGATCGAGGATGGAGTAAGCAGCCAAGGGCGAAGAGGACTTCCTTCGGGTTGAAGATTCGGTAGTTGGTTATCATTATAGTTGGGATGTGTATTTGTATATTTGGATGAGTATTGAGTATGTATTCGAATGGGTTTGTGTAATCCCTATTTGAGGAGTTGTATGGGCTAATGTGCCCTATGATTGTTTGGCGAAGATATGAAACCCGGAATTACCGGGATTTGGTTATACACTCTGATATTGGTATAAATGTGATTTATCTTCGCATAGTAATTGTATTCGGAATGTGAATGTGAGACCAGGTAAATTATATTTCGAAGGTTATTTGTGAAAACCCTATCGTGAAGATGGGATTCTAAAATGTAGTATTGTTTCTTATTGGTCTCTATTTCACTTTAAATTGCGTATTTCGGATATAATTACAGCAGGGGGGTTACACATTTAGCAGGTGAGATTCATAAATCATTTGTTGAACCTTTGCCAGGAATGGGAAGAAGCTCTTACTCTAAAAAGAGAAGAGCTAAAAGAATGAATTTCTGCCATAAATGTGCCAAGTGGCCATGTGATCAGTGCTGTAGGAACAAAGGTATGGTTTCTATAAATCGAGAAGATAAAATTAAATTCATAAAGAATGGACTGAGTAAGGAGTCATTGGATGATATCATTCAAACTCTTGAGACGCATATGAGTGGTGATGTTCATCGTATTCTTCTCTATTTAATATATGTATTCAACAAAGAAAAACAATGCTATTGTCTTAGGAATCTGACATTAAAAGACACTGTTTGCCAGTTTATAAGAAAGCTGGATGGGAAGCAAATCCTCTATTCATAGAAATCGTTTAAGTCATTACTGGACGTCAAACCAGACGAAGATATGAGCCAAAATCACAACTACTGTATATAATCATGCTTTTGTCTAATCTATATTATCTATTCAATAACTTTTGACTTTCTTTCCTCTTTTTGTTAATTTCTTCACGCAACAGCCTACCGGTCATTCGTGTCGGACATTTTTCAAACTTCTTTGAAAAATGCATGATTTGCATGATCTGGTTGTCGTTGTTTTATTATTATATATATGCACTCTTTCATTTGTAAATATACACACTTCCACTTGTAAATATGCAGTCTTGTACTTGTAAACACAAATGGTCTGAGAGAAAAGAAAAGAAAAAGGGTATCATACAAAAATGTAGATTTACATGTATCTGCATTTTTGGTGAAACTGAAATAGGTAAGTATGGAGAGTTTATAATAGCAGCAAATGAACTTGGAAGTGCATTAGCAGCTAGAAAGATCAATTTTGTATACGGGGGAGGCATCCAGGGCCTAAGGGGAAGTGTGGCTATTTCTGCATCTATGAATGGAAGCAAGGGTTTAAGTGTAAGGGTGAAGAAGTTGGAAGACCACATCTTTTCCTTTGGACAAGAGTTGCAGGTTTCAAGCTTGCCTGAACATTTGGGACAAATGTTCTACTATACTCAAGCTTTTATTGATAGAGCTAAATATTTACATATCTTTTAGTGATTAACCTTAGGCTTTGTGGGATTTGATTAACTATTTTGGGTATAATTAGGTATTAATCTGAGATTTGAGTGCAAAGGTAATTTGGGAAATAAATTGGCTAAATTGATATATTTTAAATAATATTTTTTATTCCCATTATTAATTAATTATGAATATATGATATTACCTTTTTATATCTCATTTTTTCTAGGTGATGACATGGTACATTGGAGGTTAATGGAAGGCAAAGATGGAATTAGAGGAGAGCACATGTGCAGATTTTATTTCCTAAGTTTTCTGATTTTAATATGCTTGAGAAAGGAATTAGGCATTATTTGGTGGCTTGAGTTTCTTGGCCTTAAGATCCCTCAAATATTTGACCATCTCCAAACAAAGCCTTATTTTTTTATACCCACCATAATCAGATCGCACAGGGAAAAAAAAGGAGAAGGATATCACATGGTTTTGGAGCATTTCTTGGGGGATTCGGACGGAGCTTTTAGGGGGCAGTTCATTCTCATTTTCTCCATTGCATTTTTCTCCATTCTTGGATCCACTCTTCCACGCTGACCGCCTCTCCTTCTCCTTCCATTTTCCATCGATTAATTCCCTATTTTCTCTATTTTTCAGATATGCAATGAACATGACAATCCAGAGGTCTAGAGCAGCTGATTTTCGAATCATGAGCAGCTAGAATCATTCGTCCGATGGTGATGGTGAAGCTAACCTGAGTCCTTGAGCAACTAGGGGAGTTCTTTGTATCTTAATTTCATCTTCCACTCTATATATATGCAGATTATGATTCTAGGTTGCTAGAGTTTAAGATTTGTGTATATGGCTGAGGATTTAATCGGTTGATGTAATATGGATGATGATACTTTTGCTAGATTTGTACTCATGGATTGTAATTAGACTATAGCACTTTTTTTTATTCAATTGCTTTCCTCTATTCTCTTGAAATCAATTATTTGCTAGGTTTCTAGGAATTAATTGGTGGTAGAGAGGATCTCTTATGAATCTAGCATGAGCTAAGTACTTAAGATACTCCTAATTGATAATTGAGTCTAAGTTTAGATATAATTGAGAAGTTAGGAGTATTGATTAGTAAGGGTTATTGCTAGTCTTTGTGCTTAGTTAAGAGAAGAACTTAGAAATAAAATTGGACAAGGATAGTTAGTGGACTCATTCACCTAGGACACTCATCTCTTGCATTTACACCCACTCACTCACTTTATACATTGAAAAATTCATAAACAAGTAGCTCTTTAGTTTAACTAGATAGATGAAATTCACATCCCATACTCTTAGGTTAATTTGTTATTTACACTAGATTACTTAGGAACTAAATATAGGCTCCACATAGAGATCGACCTAGGTTAGTTGCCCTATATTGCATTTAGCTTAGTTTTATTTGACAGCCCCACAATATGGCTTTTCAAATTTGGCGTCGTTGCCGGGAAGCCTAGCTCCTAGGTAATTAGGTGTCAATTGCAAAATTGAGTTTTTATTATTGTTCTTAATGCTTTTTATTGATTGGCCACCTTTTGAATGATTTTAATATGCATGTTGAGACCGGAAGGAGATGCATATGTGTAGATCATATAATTAAAACCATAACTTGCATATGAAATAACAATATATTCATATGAGTTTTGTAGTCTTACTGAGTTCCATAAATCTTAATGCATAATTAATTGCTTAAATTCATATAGGAATATATTGGATTAGCAATTAATTATAGAATTGCTTGACCTTGGAAGAGGCTAGTGATTAAATTAGGGAAACTCGACTATCAAACATGTAGAATAAATTGGGTTAGAATAGATAAGTGATTCAATCTGGAATTTGTTAAGTGAAATATAATTCCTAGGGCTTCTTATCATATTTGCTTTCATATTATTTGCACTCATATTTAGTCATTTTATTTTGTTCTCTCAACCACCAACTACTTGATCGACTAAATAGAATTAAAATTATCCATTTTGGTACTTAGTGATCAATCGTCGTGGGAACGATACTCTACTCACTTCTGTATTACTTGATTACGACAGTTTACATTTACACTTTTTAATGAACCATTTACACTCGTAACAGTTCTTAAAAGAACCGTTCTACTTTTTAGACCGGTTCTTTTAAGAACCGGTTTTAAAAGAATGACTGTTTTCATGGCTTAATGTCGTTATGTTTAGAACGGTTGTTAAACAACCCGTCTAAAAACTTAATTTTTTTAGACCAATTTCTTAACCGGTCTAAAACGTAACAGACTTTTAAGACCGACTGTATCAAGACCACATCTAGAATCGATCTAAAATGTCATTTTTAACCGGTCTAAAAAGTGTTTTTTCTGTAATATCCTGAATTGTAATTAAGGACTAATAACTTCAAAGTGATGTGATTAATGATAATTAAGCACTTTTGAAGTAGATATTGTGCAATGTGATATGAAGGCGACTATTAATGATTTAATGAGTAATGTACTAATCAGGGGTAAAACGGTAAATTTACCAACCGTCTGGTTAGTTACTGATGAGAAAACTCCTTAGTAATCAAGATCAATGGTTGAGATTGAAAGAATAAGGGGTGGAATCTTGTGTATGTGAAGCTATGTGAAATCATGGTGGGAAGAATGGGATGGTGCCAAGTGGCAAAATAATGACCCTGGGATTAAAGTCAAACTTTCAAACCATTTTCTCTTCCCTCTCACTCCCTAGTCGGTTTATGTGTGTATGTGTGAGGAGAGATGATCATCTTCACAAATATCACATTTTCTCTCTCCATTCTCTCCATTTTTGCCGAAGTTAAACAAGAAAGAGAAAGTAAGGGTTTGAAATTTGTGAAGGTAAATGATCTTATATGCTTAGCTACCCTTCATTAATGTTGATCAAGAGGTTGAGAGCTTGATTTCTATGATTTCAGAATTTCCATTGGTGGTGTTTGATTGTTGGATAAATCTAAAAGTTGGTGGAATCAAGGTGTTGATTTCAGCAAGTTGAAGAGGTAGGTTTGTGATGCATTTTGGTATATATGTTAAGATGTTTGCCTAATCAATGAGAATTCTGGAAATTTTACCTAATTATGATGTTAAGTGAAGGGTAGGTTTTGATTAGTGTATCACTGTTCATTTGGTCAGTTTTGACACTTGGGAGTGATTAGAGTTTGATTTGAAGTTGAGTAAGGGAAATTTGTTAGAATGAGGTTTTGAGTGGTTCTATGATCTAGAGTGAGAATGTGTTGATGGATTTGAATTTGGATATTTTGAGGTTACCAATAGGTTTCTCATGGAGTTTTAGGTGAGAATGAACTTTGGTGCAAGTTTAGAACCTATTGGAATCAAGTTGTCACTTTGGAAAAACCATATCAGTTGCTGCGATCTGGCTTCTGATACGCATCACTCGAGTGAGAAGGGGTCTCACTTGAGCACAAGATGAACATGCTCAAGTGAGTGAGTGTGTGCTCGAGTGAGGGTGCATGAATCACTGGGTGGGAGCGTTTCAAGTTATCACTCGTGGGCAGATTGCCAAGGGTGCGAATGGCACTTGCAAGCATTGGGAGATCACCCGAGCACTAGGGCTGGTGCTCGAGTGAATCTGTTGCCTGGGAGTTGAGTTGCTCTCGGGTTGTCACTCGCAGGGTCTCACTTCCGTGGTGCTCGAGTGCTCCTGAGGTCGCTGCTCGAGCACAGCCTCTTCTGCTCGAGTGAGAGTGTAGGATTGTAGTGAAGGTTGCTTTCGGGCAAGCACTTCCTGAAGATCACTCGCATGTGCTCGAGTGCTGGCGGGGGTATCACTCGAGTGAACATGGTCATGCTCGAGTGAGCCAGCCCAAAATTCATAAATTCTTCCAAGAAAGAGGGTCTTCGGGGTAGTTTCTCCTAACCCTTTAGGCATATGTTTAGGCCCATATTAGTTACCTAAAGAGTTCAAATGATAACCAACTTAAAGTATCATAGAGATAAGAACTTGGAAAAGTAATTGACGGGTTGTCCCTAATTTGATTACAGGGTTTGATATTTGCCGTCCTCGTGAGTCCATAGTGCCCAGGGACATCAGGAAAGGATCAGGTAGTGACTCTCTCTCTCTTTCTTATACTGTGTGTAATGCTCTGTATGTATGTGTTATCATGGTTCTGTGATGATTTGTCTGATGCTACTGCGATTACAGCTGGTGATAGCTGTCGTTTACAGCGTAAGCTGTCGTTTACAGCGCAAGCTGTCGTTATTGTGATTACAGCGTAAGCTGTCGTGATGAAGATTACAGCGAGAGCTGTCGTATTGTATATACAGCCGTGAGTGCTGTCGTTTGTGGTGAAAACCATGTATCGTTGAGATTATTGCTGCTGTTGTTGCTGGTTGTGATTTCTATACATGCTTGGTATTTATACATTGTATGAGTGGTTTGTTACTACTGAGATTCTCTCGAATCTCATTCTTTCCTATGACTACTCTTTCAGACAGGGCGTGTGGCTCAAAGGAGAAGAGGCCGACCCGAAGCCATTAGGACCCTTAGGGGTATATCTATTTTGGAGATATTGGTTATTCGTTTTGAACTCGGGATTACTGTATATGCTGAAAAATGAATTACGTATTCGATTTTGGATGTGTAATCCCCTAGTGGATATATTAACCCTCAGATTATATATGTATAGAACCCGGGAGTTGCCGGGGATTTGGTAATACGTGAATGTAAATAAAATGCACAGGTAATTATATTCGAATTCTGAAATGGAGACCAAGAATAGGAAGAGATTTTGAATGTTTTGTGAAAACCCTACTACAAAGTAGGAGATTGAAACGAGTTTAAGTTATTCAAAGGATCTCTAATCTAATTTAATTATTGAATATCGAATTATAATTACATGATCAAAGGCAGGGGGTTACATTTTCCACCCATGAATTTTGATGTTTGGCAGTGGCTAATGCTCACTAATCCTAAAGCAATGGTTTGAGTCTTGAGTTTGGAGCTTAACATTGGAGTATTTTACTATCTAATTCCTATATTTAATTTTGCATATTTGTTAAATTCTAGGTTTAGAGTTTGATTAATATGCTTGATTGAAGTTTTGTATTGGGGTTCCATACAATTTTTATGATTAGATATGTATTTGTTTTTAACTTTGTGCTTGACACTTTGAACTTAATTAATGGCAATTTCTTGTATAATGACTTGGTTAAGCTTGTATTTGGAATTGCTATGAATATATTATACTTGTAATGCAAGGGTTCTTAGTTACTAATGTCTTACATATTGTTAATTTCAATTGCTATTGTTTAAATTGGATTTCGGTTAGAGGGATTAATTTCTACCCGGTATGGAAAAATTAATTCACCTAAATCAAGCTAGCTCAAAAGGTCTTTTGAGCAAATTTGTCAACTAGCGCACTCCTATTGTGCGTGTTTGTTTTACCATTTTAGAGGCCAATCGGACATTTGAGTGGGCTAATCGCGTATGAATAGTGATTTATTCATTTGGGGTGCGTTTGGTTGGGCAGTGGGCTTTAAGAAAAAAGTTAAAAAAAGTCCCAATTCTGATAAGCTCAGGATTGGAGCTTTAAATTGCTTAGGAATGAACCCTCAAGCGATGGCTTCTGTTTTGAGGATCTTTAGGGATCAATGAGGTGCTCAAAATTACTTCTAATCACAAAACTTCTTTTATGAAAAATATTCTAAATAATTTTCTCTTTCTTTAGACAGTAATCTTCTACTAATTAGAGAATACTTTGGGATAAGAGTTTAAGCAAGCTTTGAGTTTTGTCAATATATGATTGTAGAAATGTAGAGAATAATTAATAATTAATTTTAATCAGTTTATATTTATTATTTAGTTGTTTTATGATTTTATAATCAATTTGTTTTATAAGCATGTCATAAATTAGTTTCTATATGGTGTTTTTACCGATTAAATTTAGTTTAAATAATTTCTTTGGATTATTGAAGGTATTATTGAGGTTTTAATCGGTTTATTTTGTTAGATTTTGAGCTATGTGAAAATATGAGTTAGGATTTAAAATTTAAATTAGAGTTTGATATAATTTATAAAATTTAAGCCTGAGGTGCACAATAGAAATGACTTTTCAAGTGTGGTAAAATAGGTTCGAAATATTACAAAAAATGCATAAGTACATCTTCGAACAGATTTTACGGGACTTTTGATCTAATTAGTTCTGTTAAATTGTACTTTATCAAAAACTTTAAGTTTGTATAATTTCTAATTTATCCACATTTTTATTGTAATTTTATTATGATTTTTTCACAATTTTTTCACAATTATCACATCAATCAATTTCTCACAGCCAATTCATACTGATATTTCTCAAGATGATGAGCTGTATATTCTTGCTTCAGAGGCACATCAGGTTTATTATGTCGAGGACGAGAGGCATAGGAATTGGGACATGGTCATTCATTTAAAGCCACGAGACCTTTACGACATGGATGAAGGCGATAACATCGCCTACGATAGTAAGCCATTTCAGCCTGCCAATTTTGAAAACTACTTCCCTGAAGGCGATGACAATTTACCTCTACTGCGGTGCGTTTTTTCAGGTCCACATCATTTAAATTAAATTTTTTAAATTTAATAATACATCACTAACAATAATTTTTCTATATAATTTCTGTAGTGATGGTGAGGATGAGTGATCAAATTCAAATTATGTTTTTGTCTTTCAAAAAACTGGAAAAAATTATTTTTAAAAAAATTATAATATTTGTAGCGGTTTTTAGACCGCTACTAATTAAAAACCACTACAAAATGGATACATTAACCTCTACAAATGCTACGCAGATCCCTATAAATACCCCTACCACATCTCATTTCAAACACTCCCCCATTTTTTTTCACCTTACTCTTCTTTCATTTTCTCTCATTTACAAATTTTTTTGTATGAGTTGAGGAGCTTAACAATACAATCAAATTTGGTAACAAGTTTTTAAATTTTTTATTTGAATATTTATTTCCTTCGCATAAAATTTATTCTCACCATTTTTTTCCAAGTATTTCAGAGCTTTATCTCATTTTCATCTATTTTTCATACACAATTATATTGTAGTAGACAACATAATAGTTCCTTATTACCTACGTATCCTTAATAATATTATCAATACAATCTTTATACTTATCCAACTAAATTAAATTATTATTTTTAATTTTTAAATGAGCTAAACTATTGAATAATAAGCTAATTAAATTAGCTAAACTACTAAAAAAATAAACTATTTAATTTAATATCAAAAAAACTGAAACAAATGATTGTATTTTTTAAAAAAAAAATTCTTAATTTAGTAATCACTACAAATTATCGTGCCTTTTTCAAACTGAAATTAATTTTTTTGCACGAATTTTGAATTTTGATTAAATTAGTAGCAGTTACATAACTGCTACTAATTAAATTTTCTCATATTAGTAGCGGTTTATGAATTGTTACAAAGTAGCTAAAAAAAATTCATTTCTCTTTTCCCGCCTTGAAATTTCTATTTTTTGACATTTGTAGTGGTTATATAACCGCTACAAATATCACAGAAAATGATTTTCGCTTATGACGATGTTATAGCGGTGAAATTGAACCGCTACAAATAAAGTAGCGGTTATTTTGCTTAAGTAGCGGTTTTATATAACCGCTATAAAACCGCTTGCAACAAACGATTTAGTAGCGGTTTTAAGAACCGCTACTAATGTTGTTTGTAGCGATTAAAACCGCTACTAATAACCATTTTTAACCGCTACTAAATCACGTTTTTTTTGTAGTGATAGAAGTAACATGAGTTAAGAAGGCCTTACATGGAAACCCATTGAAGCCACGATTAATAGCGGAGAACATTCATTTTGAGTATAAATCAAAGGCCGTTTACCACTTACTTTGTCAATGTGCTAGGTACAAACGAAATGTAAATACCAATAAGTGACTTACTTTAAACTATTTAATTAATTATTGACTAATAACACCACTTAGAATTAATGGACCTCCAGAATAGACATAAAGCAGAATGGGTCTAACTTTGACAGCCCTTTATTTCGAAGTCTATGTTACAAGATATAAGTCCACTTTCACATATTGTGTCTATCCAGTCTATAATATGTTGAAGCTACTTAGGCAACAAAGCCAATGAAAATCTTCACTATGAAACATAGCTACAACATATTTTAAAATATGTTAGTTCAATATTTTCCAAATGAACTACATGGTACAGAAGATATTATGAGAGCACCTACTGCAAAACTATTAAGAAATTGATTTCAACCTACACTTGTATAATTTATTTAATTATTTAATTGAGAAGGCATATATCTGTTTACTAAAAAGAACAGAACCCATAAAATTTCATCATATGACTTGTGAATGAGTAGTATATAGCTCCTACCTTATTTTTTTTATCCTATTAAATCAAGGAGAGTAAGAAATAAGTCCACTCTGACATCACTACTACAAAAAGGGTGAAAGGTTGTGCACATTTTGTGGCCCTTCTTTAAACAAGTGCCACAGCTGCCCTTTTTTATTTTTTTTCCTCTATAATTTTTTTTAAATTTTGGGACCAGCTGTGGCGCCTAATAGGTTAGGTGCTACAGATGGGGAGGCCAAGTATGGCAGATGCCACACTAGGCCCACACGCCAGCAGCTGTGGCGCCTCCCTATGTAGGTGCCACACATGACACCTAAATCCAGTTGTGGTGCCTGGCATGCCCAGGCGCCACAGCTAAAGAGGCAGACGCCACACTTGACCATTAATTTAAAGAAAAAACATTTCACGCATGTGTGGCGCCTCCCTATGTAGGCGCCACACATGGCACCTAAATACCAGCTGTGGTGCCTAGCATGCCCAAGCGCCATAGCTGATGAGGCAAGTGTGGCGCTTGCCTCTTGGCAGGCACCACACTTGACCATTAATTTAAAAAAAATTTCAAGTGGATAGTGATGTAATCTATCTCCACCAATAGCAATTCTCCCCGCCCAACCTTATCTCTCAATTATTTCACTTCCTGCGTGCTATGCCTTCTCTTTTTTACCACTTTAATAATTCAAGTACTCCTCTCCTCCACTAAACTAGCTCCTTTCCCTTTCTCATCCGTTGCCCCCCATCCCTCCATTTCCATCTTCACACTAAAAAACGCACCCACACACTCACACGTCTTCATCAGCAAATCTACATCTTTGTTTTAATTTGTTCCAACTGCCATCCCCACTCCTGTCCCTTCCCTTGTTTTTGTACTGTCTTCACTTTTGGTCCCCACTCCATCGAGTTGGCTCAAATTTCCTCCTCCTCCTCACTCAAGATTGCATCACCAACGGGCAACATGGTCCCCCACTGCACTGCACTGATCAATTAAGCTGTAAGTTCAACGTGCTTCTTTTTTTTTAGGTTTTTCGATCTACTTATTTTTGTTATCACACCCACATGTGTGTGTGTTGATTATATTCTATGATGTGCTTTTTTTTCTTTTTATGACACGCACGTGTGTGTATATATATATGTTATATATATTTGTGTTCCATTTTATAGAGGTAATATAACATGGAAATGCAACTTATTAGGGATTTATAAATTTTCTCATGATTAATATATAAATAATTAACTAAAATAATGACTATGTTCCATTTTTATGACACGCACGTATATATATATGTAATATATAGTTGTGCACCCATCATTCCAATTTGATTGATATAAAAAGTTTGAATATTTAACTAATATATTATCATTCTATAAAGACTAATTGTAATATATTGATGAACAAGTAAATTAAAATAGTAAAGAAGAGAAAGAAGAGAAAGAAGAGAAATAAAAATAATAGGAAAGATTAATCTTGGAATCCATTCCTTGCTTCAATAATGAGAATGAGATTATATTTCCAGATTACCTTTTTTTTGACCTTGTAGAGTATCGGAATCAAGAATGCAGACACCAACACATGCTCATCCTTTTATATCAGAAATGCTTTAACTTCCTCCCATTGTTCGGCCAATGATTATCCATTTACTTTCTTATGGAAGTTGTCAAATCAAATAACAAAAAAATTTTAGTTTTCTCTATCTTTATTTTTTTGTATTTTATATTTTAGATATAAGGGAAGTAAAATCATTCCTGTCTTTCATCATCCACTTCCTGAAAGCATGTCAAAAAAAAGCATGTCACTATTTTTATTTTTTTAAACTATGTATTAAACGTTAATAGCACGTTAACAATTTTTATTGACTTTTTTTATGTGTAATTTGTGTTTGCAGTTTTAGCTCATCAGTTTATTGAAGCTTCTATTTAAGGTATGGTTTTTAAATTTTGAGCTTACAAATGTGATTTTAGTTGAATTTAATAATAGTTAGTTATAATTTGTAGGTGTTCTAATGATTGTTATGGATTAGTTGCATAAGTAAAATAATTATTTATATATTCTTAACACTTGTATTTTATTTGTTGACTTGTAATGTTTTCTAATTTACCTATGATATGTTGTTGCAAATATGGTTTCTTTCATTATGAGTTGTGAAAAATTATTATAATGCCTAGGAATAATGAATGGATTATTTGTCAATTAAAACATAGGGTTTAAGACTTAGAAAGCTTCAATTTTGACAATTTCATGTTGGGAATTTATTTTAAAATTGGTAAGAGAATGTAAAAGTAATTAGTAAATGCAATAGTCATACAACTAACCACGTACTTTTTTAAAAAATAGATTGAAGGCATAGATGGATCGTAAATGGATGTCATCTAATCGGTGTTCAAGGGAATATATAGATGGGGTGAAAGATTTTATTACATTTGCAATCGAGCACACAAAAAATCTTGACAAAATCTTATGTCCTTGCTTATCTTGTTGTTTTGGAAAGCGGATTAGTCCACTTGATTTACTAGATCATTTAGTGTGTTACGGTATTGATCAAACATATATACGATGGACAAGGCATGGTGAGACGAACGATGCATGTAGTGATCGGGTGCATACCATGAGTGGTGCTTCGGATGAATTTGATCAAAGCATGTTTGATGAAGATGATAGTCTTGAAGAAATGCTAAATGTGGTTGAAGGGGTGCATCATAACTGCCCCAACGAATTTGAGAAGTTGAAAGGTGATGCAGAAAAACCATTATATGCCGGTAGTACTAAATACACAAGATTGCTAGCAGTGTTGAAGTTGTACAACTTTAAAGCTCACTATGGATTGAGTGATTCAGGTTTTACCTCACTGCTTGAACTGTTGCAAGATAT
This sequence comes from Inga laurina, assembly GCA_963855925.1. Classification (NCBI taxonomy): domain Eukaryota; kingdom Viridiplantae; phylum Streptophyta; class Magnoliopsida; order Fabales; family Fabaceae; genus Inga; species Inga laurina. The sequence goes on from OY979708.1 coordinate 62,046,022, forward strand.
GCTTCCAGAAGAAAATGTACTTCCTACCAAGACATACGAGGCAAAGCGAATTCTTTGCTCTACAACTGGCATGGGATATGAGAAGATACATGCATGTCCTAACGATTGCGTGTTATTTCCAAATCAGTATGCAACGTTGGAGAAGTGCCCTAAATGCAACGCATCTCGCTATAGGAAGAAGAAAGGAAAGAGTCCTTTGAAGGTCCTATGGTATTTTCCCATTATTCTGAGATTCAAGCGACTGTACAGTAATGCAGAGATTACTAAGCAGTTGACATGGCATGCAGATGAAAGAATTAAAGACACGAAGCTTAGGCACCCTGCAGATGCTCCTTAATGGAAAAAAATGGATCATGAGTACCCTGACTTTACGGATGAAGCAAGAAACCTTCGCCTTGCACTGTCAACTGATGGAATTAACCCGCATGGTGTTCAAAGTAGTACACATAGCACGTGGCCAGTGATATTGATGATTTATAACCTTCCTCCATACTTGATCATTAAACATAAGTTTATGATGTTGTCCATGTTAATTTTTGGGCTAAGGCAACCTGGGAATGATATAGATGTATACTTGGGTCCTTTAATTGATAACTTGAAGCTGCTTTGGGAAGAAGGCGTCAGTGTGTATGATGGGTACAGGGAAGAAAGTTTCACTTTGAAAGTCATGTTGTTTGGCACAATTAATGATTTCCCTGCTTATGGTAATTTGTCGGGATACAGCGTCAAAGGATATGGTGCATGCCCTATATGTGAAGATGACACTCATTCAGTGCGACTTCATCATTGTAAGAAAAATGTTTAAATGGGGCATCGAAGATTCTTACCATCACAACATCGTTGGAGGAAGTGGAAAAATCCTTTCAATAATGACTCAGAAGAAGGTAGCCTACCGAAGATGTTGACCGGTGCCCAAGTGTATTCCAAAGTAAAAGACTTGGATAAAAATTTTGGCAAGCCTTTTACAAAACAAATCGAGACAAGTGGTTGGAAGAAAAAGTCTATTTTCTTTGAACTTTCATATTGGAAGTCTTTATATGTGAGACATTTTCTTGATGTGATGCCATACAATGCAGCTAAAAGATTACTTTAAAAAGAGAGCGACACCGTCTACGTTATTTTTAGTGCCATACAATGCAGGGTAAGTTATTAGTGGTACAATTTTTGTTTTTATTGTTTAACTTTTATCATAACATGATTGTTGAAACCAATTTTTTAAAATATTTTAGGCGCCATTAGATATTAATAGTTATCAATCCAGCGGAACCTTCAAGCCCTTGCATTTACTATGTGGATCCTCTAAGAAATGGTCTTCCACAAAACCGTTCTGATATGTTAATATTGTTCAATAGGTAAGCGTACGTGCGTATGTGTAAATATTTGCATATGTGATTGAATAACCAAAAGTCATCAATTTCTATTTGTTTTGTTAGCACATTGACTGCATATCGGGCCTTTGTCTCCTTAAGCTATTCTAAAGCTGCGACCCTTACTTTAGCTATCCTTGGAAGAAGATACTGGTACTGATATATGAATTTACTCAAATTTTGTTAGTAAACAATTTTTATTCATAAACAGAGTTAGATATAATATTGCATTATATTTTTGCAGTGCCCTTTCCAACCTAATGACAATGATTGTGGGTATTACATAATGAAATTTATGAAGGATGTAATTACGCATGATCAGGCATTTATTCCTCAAAAAGTAAGTCATTTATTTGCACTTCATATTGTGTTTTAATTACATTTAATTAGTGCCTGATAATTACGTTTTGCTAATTATAATTCTTTTTAACTTTTGGCTGATTGTATATATGTGTAGTATTATGAAGATCAACGTTGCGACATTTTGACTGACCATCAGCTTAATGAAGTGATCAAGGAATGGTGTGAATATGTGTTTAGGTAAATCTCTAGGTAGCTATACTATTTAATTCATCACTAGCTGCTAGCCTTTGTTGTGTTGTTTCTTGGCAATTGCTGTGTCATGCATGCATGTATTCAAGTTGAATTTGTTGTATAATTCATTCATGTACAATATATTGTATAATTATTTTACGTACTACTTTAACTAATTAATCATCTTTTTGTTTCATTTTAAAGTTATCTATCATTGTTGTTTGCTTTACTTCAATTCATTCTGATGTACTGCGTATATAGATAAAAAAATGTTTATTAGACATGCAGTGTGCAATACTGTAATTATGGGAGATATGAAATAAATAGAAAAAATAAAGAGTTTCTGTGGCGCTTCTTTAAACAAGGGCCATAGGAAGTACAAAAAAAAAAGAAAAATAAATAAAAAGAAAAAAATTGGGACCCTCCTGTGGCGCTTGGTGAGGCAAGTGCCACAGGAGGGGGTCTCCTGTGGCGCTTGGTGAGCCAAGCGCCACAGGAGACCCCCCCCCCCCTCCTGTGGCACTTGCCTCACCAAGCCCCACAGGAGGGCCTTCATTAAAAAAATATTAAAATTCTGTAGCGCTTCCAAGCGCCACAGCTTCTTTTAGTGGCGTCCAGATATGTAGCACTTCTCTAGCACCACAGTTTTGGTTTTTTGTAGTAGTGCATACAACATGTCTATATATCCAGGCTCTAATATGTAGAATCTAGTAAGGCAACAAAATCAATGAAAATCTTCCACAATGCAACATATCTGCACCAAGATTTAAGGGATTGCTATACCTTGTAAATGGATGTTGTTAAAGGACCCCTCTTCATTGAATCTACAGAAGATATTATGAGTACACCTACTGCTTAACTATTAAAAAATTGAATTCAACCTACAATTGGACACTTTATTTAATTGAGAAGGCATATATCTGTTTACTTAAAAGACCAGAACTCATAAAATTCAATAATATGACTTGTGAACTGGTAGTGTGTAGCTTCTACCTTATTTTGTTGTGTATTCCCAACATTAGAACTCATCCTCCACATAGATCAGGGCTATCAAAGTAAAATGATTCGTGTAAAACTAATTAGTACAACTCAAAAAACCCTTATTTACAATTACTGAACACATATGCTTATCAGGAAGTGGTATACTATATCATGGTACACATATACCATATCACTACCTGACTAACAATTAGGAAATGGCACACTATCAGAAAATGAACACACTTCCAAAGCTCTACTCAGTAGTATCGTAAGGGGAAAATATTTCTGCATCATGCAAAATGGGTAAAATATTGAGGAACCATATTCATACTTTTAAAAACTATATTTGTGATGCTGTCTCAGCCCTGAAAATTTTGTTTAAAACATTCTGATGGACTCTTGAATACACTTAAGGTAATTTAAAATGAACTTTCCCTTTTATAATGTAAGTATTTGACAACAATGGCATTATTTTATCGTAATCATATGGTAAGCAATTCATGAGACCTCTGAGTATTGCAGGCACACTACTGGAAAAATCACTTTTAAGACTAGTTAAAAAAGACATTTTAGACCGGTTCTCGATCCAGTCTTGATACATCCGGTCTAAAAAGTCTTCTACTTTTTAGACCGGTTATGGAACCGGTCTTAAAAAAATTTTTAAGACCGGTTATTATAAAATCGGTCTAAAAATAAATATTTTTAGACCAGTTATAATAGGAACCGGTCTAAATTAATAAAATTTTAGACCGGTTCTTATGAAGAACCAGTCTGAAAATTTGACTTTTTAGACCGGTTTTATAAAGAACCGGTCTAAAAAGTATCACATTTTAGACCGGTTCTTTATAAAACCGGTCTAAAAAGTCAAATTTGTAGACCGGTTTTCTCCAAAACCGGTCTTAAATTTACTTTTCAAACTGGTTTTAGATAGAACCGGTCTTAAAAGTTGAATTTTTTTAAAAAAAAATTCGTTTAAAAGTATACCCAGCAAGTCATTTCCCCTGTTAAAACATTTCACTCAGCAAGCAGCAGCCAGTTCAATGACATTGAAATAAATAAATCTTAAAACTCATTAGAACATATTAAAACCCAACTCACTTGTGCTTAAACAGTGCTGGCCGAAACAGAAGCAAAGGAAAAAAACCATGTATAATAAACTCACAACCATAGACAGAATCATAATGCAAGGAAATCAAACAACCATGACAATGCTGTTTTGACCAAGTTCCTTATCTTTTCACTTACATACATACATCAAAGATTAAATTACATTAATGATTATCACACTCATCTCAGGCTGATGATCACTAGCTGGCCTGGCTTCAGAGAATCTATACTAAGACGTACACCTCATATCCTTCATTTTCCTGTGACGACAACAAAAAAAGTAGTTATATATATACACCAATAACAATATACATAATTCAAATATAGTTCATGATAATTATTTTAGCTAACTAACCTTCAATGTAGTTTTATAAAGGGATATCCTCCCATATCCCTTTATGATGATCATTTCTTGTGCCGTGTTCATTATCTGCTTCATCTTCTTCGTTCAATTCTGGTAAACCTCTAGAAAAAGAAGGAGTCTCAAGCAGATCATTTATTGAATGACTTTCCTGATTAATATCAACGACCCTTTTTCCTTGGAGAGCTACAGACCACATTTTGTTTGCCTGATCAGTAACATAGAATACTTGTTTCGCTTGATATGCCATAATAAAAGGTTCATCTCTAAAACTTCTACTATTCAAATCAACTAATGTAAATCCCAACTGATCAATCATCACACCATTGTTGACATCAACCCAGTTGCATTTGAAAATGGGAAGTTTAACTTTAACATAATCAACCACCCAAATCTCTTCAATCACCCCAAAATAAGGTATTGCTGTCAATCTAGGATTCTTATCTTTTGAACTAGAGAAGTGCATAGATTCAGCCACTAACATAAGCCCACTGTTCTGGATGGTGCTCCTATCATCAAGGGACTTTGTGTAAAACGTATAACCATTGATCACAAATGAAGTCCAACTTATGACATCAGCCTCAAGACCACGTGCTAACCATTTAATTATATCAGAAACACATTCTTCGCCGTCAACCTTTTATTTGAACCAATGTGCAAAAGTTTTGTTATGCTCCCTAATTAACCTTTGTTCAGTCATTTGACTATTTCCTTTCCGTACAATTTCTTTATGAGCATTAATGTAATCTTGAACTTCATCAACATTATTCAAGATGTACAAGTGGACTTGTTGCAATTCATCAGGATCCATGCTCTTTACTGAAGCCCCGTTTCTGCCGCCTTCTTCTTCATGACGTTCAGGAAGTCCAATGTGTCCTACATTTGACAAGTAATCTTGACAAAACTCCATGGCTTCTTCAGAAACATATTTCTGAACAATAGATGCTTCAGGCCGGTTAAGGTTCTTCACATACCCTTTTAGGATTTTCATAGTTCTTTCAATTGGGTACATCCATCGTAAATAGATAGGGCCACACAATTTGATCTCCCTGACTAGATGAACAATTAGATGTACCATGATGTCAAAAAAGAAGGAAGAAAAAGCTTCTCAAGCTGGCACAAGATCATATATCCTTCATTTTCCAGTTCATCCAATTTTTCTGTCTCAATGACTTTACTACAAATAGCATTGAAGAAGAAACAAAGTCTAGTCAAAATATGTTGAAGATCATATTCGGCAATGCCTCGAATAGCTACTGGGAGCAGTTGTTGCATTAAGACATGACAATCATGAGACTTTAGCCCCACTAACTTCAAGTCTTTCATCGACACAAGCTTCCTAACATTTAAAGAATACCCTGAAGGAACTTTGATGCCATGTAAACACTGACAAAAGCTTCTTTTCTCATCCTTAGACAAAGTATGAGCAGCTAGAGGACAAAAAGTTCTCTTACCATATGGCTTTGGATGCAAGTCTTCTCGTATCCCCATTTCTTGCAAATCTAATCTTGCCTTCACACCATCCTTAGAACTACCTTGTATGTTAAGCAGTGTCCCAACAATACTATCACAAACGTTTTTCTCCACATGCATGAAATCAATACAGTGTCTTACATCAAGCTTCGGCCAATATGGAAGATCGAAGAAGACAGACCTCTTTTTCTATTTACTTTTCTCATTACTTTTCTTTGTAGTCTTACCAAAGATAACATTCATATTTTTCACCTTTTCATAAACTTGCTCCCCAGTCAATGCCTTCGGAGCATCTTCAAACTCTTGTCCACCAAAAACAGCTTTCTTTAATCTGCGATACGGGTGGCCTCGTCTAAGAAATCTCCTATGGCCAAGATAAACTGTCTTTCTTTCATGTTGAAGTTGATGGTAGCATGTTCAATTTCTCAAATCAGACATGCTTTATGGCTTTTAACACTATAGCTTGACAAGTTTCCATATGCAGGGAAGTCATTTATAGTACAAAAGATCATGGCTCGCATTTTAAAAACCTCCTTCTTGTTTGCATCAAAAACATCAACACCTTCGTCCCACAACACTTTCAAGTCTTTGATCAAGGGCTCCAGGTAAACATCTATGTCATTTCCGAGTTGTTTTGATCCCGAAATCAACATAGATAACATGATGTACTTTGGTTTCATGCATAACAGAGGAGATAAGTTGTAAATTACCAACAGAACAGGCTATGAACTATATATACTGCTCAGGCTACCAAAAGGATTCATGCCATCCGTGTTAAGCCCAAGCCTAAGGTTCCTAGGCTCTTTACCGAAGGCAAGAAATAATTGATCGATTTTCTTCCATTGAGAAGAATCAGCCGGATGTCGAAGCTTTCCATCGGATATCCTCTCATCCACATGCCATCTCAAATTTCTTGCATCGTTTTCATTAGCAAACAAGTGCTTGAACCTTGGTATGATTGAAAGGTACCACAATACTTTTCTAGGAGCATTATTTGATTTGTACCTCGGGGTTTCACATATGGGACACTGTTGTTCCTCTTCATGCTCTTTTCTATACAATATACAATCATTAGGGCATGCATGGATCTTTTTATACTTCATCCCTAGTGGACCCAATATTTTCTTAGCATCATAGTATCGAGAAGGCAACACATTATCATCTGGAAGCATGTCCTTAAAAGCCTCAAGCGTTTCTGAAAAACTCTTGTCGCTCCATCCATGTCGTGCTTTCAAGCTTACCAATTTCAATACTGCTTTCAACAATTGGTACTTTTTACACCCCGGGTACAACGGCGTCTCAGCATCACTACACATATTACCATATGCATGTAATTGCTCAAAACTCTCTTCTTCTACATCATGAATAATATCCTCTATTCCATCATCCGTATCCGTGTCATTATCATCAAAGTTCACTCCCCCCTGTTGAGATGAACTTGGCATTTCTACTTCTTCACCATGCCATACCCACACTGTATAACTCTTACAGAATCCTTCACAAATTAAATGTGTATATATATCTGCAGTACTTAGTCGCTTCTCATTCAAACATACTACACAAGGGCAATAAAACTTTCCACTACCATCATCGGCATGTCTACTAGCGAAGTCTAAAAAACCCCTCACCCCATTATCATATTCAACACTCATCCGTTTAGCGTCTTTCCAACTATGATCGATATATATCTCAACACTTCTAGCACCCTATATCCAACAACAAAAAGATAGACAAAAAAACAACAACAATAGAGTTTTAGATATTTCAACGAAATTAATAGGCACCATTTGAAACTAGTATTGTTTTAACAAACCAATAACACTGACAATAATCAAACAACTAAAACAGAACATAAAGTGGTATTAATTCAAAAAGTCAGAGCATATGAATTATAAAACAACGAGAAGTGCTCAAATTAAAGCAACAACAAGAACTTTAATTTTTTCCAAATTACGTTTAAGTGTTCAAATTAAAGCAACAACAAGAACTTTTCATTGAACATTATTAATTATAAAACAACGTACAACTAAATAACAGATCGATCGAACACTAACCTGAATGAAGACCAAGGAGTGAGCTTCAACCCAAAGTCACAGTGGCGTCGACTGAGGTTAAAATGAAGTCCTCAAATTCACGGCATTGACAAAGGGAAGTCAAATCAGAAGAGAATGGTTACTGCACTGCGGAGATTAGAGGTCACGGCGGAGAAGACTAACGATAATCAAAGAACAGCGATGACGAACACAGCAACGGAAGCGGTAATGACGGAGGATACTTGATCAAAAGAAGGACGGGACGCCATGGACGAGTTCAGAACAAGCACGGTCAGAGGTCACAGAGAAATCACAAAGAGAGAAGAAAGGGTTCACAGAGCGCGCAATCTGGGCGCGGGAGGAAAAATAAGTGTGAAAAATCTTACCTTTAAGACCGGTTTTTATTAAAAACCGGTCTTAAAAGAGGGAAAATTCACATTTAAGACCGGTTTGTACAAAAACCGGTCTTAAATGTAACATATTTAAGACCGGTTGTTGGAAGAACCGGTCTTAAATGTGTTACATTTAAGACCGGTTGTTGTAACAACCGGTCTTAAATGTAACACATTTAAGACCAGTTTGTCCCACAACCGACCTTAAAAAGTTATCCAATTTTGAATTTAAAATTTTTAACATTTAAGACCGGTTTGCATATAAACTGGTTTAAATGTTAAAAAGTTTAGACTGGTTTTAATCAAGGAACAAAAAACCAGACCGGACAATAAACCGGTCACAGCACAGGTTCAAGGGTTAATGGGTCAACCGGGGTCGAACCGGTAGTCAAACCGGTCATACTAAAATATTATAATTTATTAGTGATAATATATATATATATATATTAATATATGGAACAAAAATTGAAAAGACATAACCCAATAAAGGAAAGGCCCATCTGAACGTGTCCTTTGACTCCTTTCCATTGTTTAAAAAAGAGGCTTTTCAAAGTCTATTAAATATGGTGGGTCCATTGAAGCATTTTGAATACAGTTTTTTCACCCAATTTATTTGATTTACGCGTGGGAAAACAAATGACCCACAGACCCACTATTAGACCTACTTTCACATTCACTTTATGAAAAGTTGAAAACCCTAGATCTACTTGTGCAGTTGTGCGGCATCATATCACATATTCACAGGTCTTCCTCCTTCGTCCGTCATCACTCTCACCGACACCAACTTGAGTGTAAAATACAGATTTCCCACTATCATTCCCTCTAGTCTCTGTTTCTTGTTTATATTTAGATTTGCCAGAATGCCAAATTACCAGCAAATCTCTATGCGACTACTGTGGAAAAGACTGAAGAGCATAGCGTTTCCAACAAATTCAGACGAGCTCTGGAAAAATGAAGACGATTTAGAGCACAACAAAGAGCAAAGCTCCGGCAACAGTGTCTCGACTTTGTTTCCTTGATTCAAGTCTCTAGGGATTTTCATCTCGCTTTCATCTTCTTCTTCTTTTTCAAAATAACCCGGCCAATCCGTTTAACCCACCGGTTCACCCCGGTTATTACCGGTTCACACCGGTTCGTACTGGTTCATTCCGGTTTGCTTTGATGCCGGTTCTAGATCTAAACCAGACCGGACACATGGCCGGTTCACCGGTTTTCCGGTTCAACCGGCCGGTCCAGTCCGGTTTTTTATTCCTTAGTTTTAATACAAAACCGATCTTAAATATTTAACATTTAAGACCGATTTATATTTAAACCGGTCTTAAATGTTAAAACATTTTAAATGCGTAAAATTTTAAAACTTTAAGACCGGTTTTTTTTATAACCGGTCTAAATAAATTTTTTAAGACCGGTTATTTTAAGAACCGGTCTAAAAAGTTCAATATAATTACATAACTGCCACCGCGCAAATTTTTAAGACCTTATCCGCCAAAACTGGTCTAAATGTGGCGGTCTAAAAAGGGTTTTTTCCAGTAGTGGCACCTTCTTATAGGTAAATATCATTCATAACAAAAGGAATTACATCATAGAATATCCATCAAAGGTCTGATACAGCAACATTATTTTATTACGTAGGCATTATCTTATAGGCATTAGACATTAGGCATTTAATATAGTGAATTTTCGCAAGTATTGACATGGTCATAATAGATATCATGACCATTAGTCATAAGGCATTAAGCATTTAAAACATGTCAAGAGAGAGTTGGAATAGTTCGTGGGCAAGTAACTATTCATCCCTACTCCCATGTGAAACTGTGTGCCACCTACTTCATTAGCCATCATAGTCATATACTAACCCTTCTGGATAGACCGTACACAGTATGAAGCATTGAGAACAATTCAATGAGAAAACATTGATTGTGACACCTTGATTAACAAGCATTTAAGTTGACCTCAGAGAAGGTACAAAGAATTATATACTACACCAAGATTTCAGGGATTGCCATACCTTGAATAATACATAAAAATGATTAGACTTCATTTAATATCCTTTTCCGTTAGTGCATTCTAAGTAAATAAGGCAGAAAATATCAGTTCAAAAGCCTATGTATAGAAATGCATTGAATCAAACTTTAATAGCAGAAAAACTTGATAGACTTATTCGTCACTTCACTCAAACGCCTTTTGGTTAGTAACATATTTAAAACTCATTGAACAGCTACCTACTATAATCACAATTGTTTTGGTTGTCTGTTGCCGTTTAATGAAACGCCCTTTACCATTTTCTTCCAAATATTTCACCAGTATGAATAATATTTTATTGATATGAAGAAGTTCGTATTCTTAAGTAATTAATAATATATGGTAGTGGGATGGATGCAAGAAAAATTAGTGAAGAATGAGAATTGGGCAGAACAATTTCTGAAACCTGATAATAATAATTCAACAATATCCATTATTCGTCACTTTACTTAAACGCCTTTTGGTTAGTAACATATTTAAAACTCATTGTATAGCTACCTCCTGTAATCACAATTGTTCTGGCTGTCTGTTGACATTTAATCAAATGCCCTTTACCATTTTCTTGCCCAATAGCACTACTTAGAATGTGTTGGCCTCCATACATACCAAAAAGGAGCATATTTTTAAGTTTGATATTGCAATATACATAATGCATTTTTGAGTTGATAACAACATGAGTTAAAATACCTTTTGGTATTAGATTGTACTAGATTTTAACATCATTGTAAATCTACCCACTGAATTCAGTATTCAATTTTCTATGATGGATTAAATGCCCTTTGAAAATCCAATAATGTAAAAGTTCATAACTCATTATGGAATTCCACTTTCAAACTAATATTATACTACTTAAAGAATATATACAGATATCAACAGGTGGAATATCAGAAGATTCAAACTTGAGCTCGCATACGAATACCCAGATATCAACAGAATATGCCATCAAAAACTGCACACCAAAAATGAACAAAAGCCATAAGAAAATCGAGGAATTGATTCATACATGAAGGGGATATTTTTATAAGCTGCAGAGATAGGGATAGAATCATCATGGACCTTAATAGTAATGCTACCACTGGTGCCAGAGACCCATCCAAGATTGTAGAAGTGGCGACAGAGTTCAGAAATCAAAGCTTTGGTCTCTTTCACAACCTGGTTTTCCAGGTATGCCTGCGACGTTGTCTTTGACTTACCTCCATTCACTGCCACTGCAGGAGCTTCTGCCCTTCAATCCTTAAGATCAACATCTATCCAGCACAAAGGAGATGATGGCAGCGGCAAGCAAAATCCAAACCAATGTGTCGTTAAACTCCTCAAGGATCAGACTCCAGATCGACTGGCCCTCATGCTTCTCCAACTCATTCGAACCATGGATCCAGCGGCAATTCTCAACCTCATCAGAACTTAAACCCGCGATTCTCAATCTTTTTTTCCATTACCAAAGACGGAATGAAGACCTAGGCGTTGGCTTCAGTTGGAGCTATTTCAATCTTTTTTCTTCACACAGAGGCCGAATGATATTGAAGGAGATGGCTTCGGTTTAGGAAATTGAGTAAATGCTTGACCGACTCCACATGTTTTTTCAAACTTTACCTACTCATATTCAATGACTGACAATGACAATGACAATGGAAGAAACAAATATGAAGTGACGTTGGGTTGGAATGGACTTTTTGCAACAAAGCACTGTTCAGTTTTAGTTGAAATTGAACGAAGCCAACTACATTGAATTCAGCTTGAGGAAGGAGACGTTACTATTCTTGTGAATAGTAACTTGTGATACAAAAGTGGGAATAAAAAAATGCACGGCTTATTCCCATATTACTATTAAGTAGATGTTGATGGCAAATAAAACACTAATATGTGTTCAATTATTTTTATGGTGCCTCATGATTTTCCTATGTGGTATTAACGAAAATTTAAATTTAATACAGATTATAAAATATCCTTTAATCTTTCGATAAATTTTAAATCATGCTTAATTTTACATTTATGTATTAAAACACGCACATATCATCTTTACACTCATAATTTCTTTTCTATTCATATTTTCTGATATATTTTAACCTTTTTGTTTGACAATATTTTTATTACTAGGCCACTTCATAAAAATAACGAAATGAGTAAATAGTTCTTTATAACTTATTATTATATTTTCAGAAATGTTTCTCCACTTACTGTATTTAAATTAGAAATTTTGTTTACGAATAAATAATAAACCAGTGACAAATGGGGAGAGGGCGACAGGGACAACGACCCCAAATTTGTTTTCTTGGTAAATAATACATTATCATATAATATTTATACGTACTCCTCTAATCATATTTATAAAACACTTCTAATATGTTTCACCAGAAAAGCTAAAAACCCCACTAACTCCATCTTAAAATTTAATAATGTTTTAACTGTACCCCTATTTTTAGAAGGAATAAGTCCAAAAATAATAAATTTAAGCTAAAATTACACACTCAAAAAATAAATTTAATGAGATAGCTTACATTAAGTAAAATAATATCTTTCTGTCCTATAAATAGGACCAGAGTAGTATATATAAACTTTGTACTATAATAAATACTTGTTTATCTTGGCCACTCATCATGCTTAAATATAATATTGGCTCTCCTGAATATACCTTTCCCATATAGAAAACCTTGAAAGCTAATTAACCAAGTCTTAAATTTTAATAATTTTTCAAATTTACTATGCAATTTTATCCTAAATTTATTATTTTTGGACTTTTTAGTTCACACTCATTCCTTCATATCAATAGGGGTAAAGTTGAAAAATTATTAACTTTTAAGAAGAGATTAATGAGGATTCAATTTTTTTTTTTTTTTTTTGGATCTAGTAAAACATGTTAGAAGTGACTTCCAAATAAAACTATATGAGTATATATAAACTTTGTCCCATAAATACATGTCTATCTTGGCTCCTCATCATGATTGTCTCTCCTGAATATATCTTTCCCATATAATAATCACATTCCAGCAAAAAAAAAAAAAAACTAACATGAGAATTTCACAAGCAAATCACTTTTGTTTCAGACGTGGCCAGAAAAAAGTACTTGGAACTGTGCGTGCCTCTTTACAAGTATGCATCGCAAAGAAATTGGGAAAAAGCTAAGCCCATGTTGTTACAACGTCAAATGCTTCTGAGTGCTGGCATAGCACATGGATGGCCAACAGTACTACATGTAGCAGCAGGAGCAGGCCATGTTCACTTTGTGAAGGAGCTTCTAAAGATGATGGATGAGAGTCACTTGGATTTACAAGACAAAAGGGGAAACACTGCCCTCTCCTTTGCTGCTATTTCTGGAAACTTGGAGATTGCTGAGTTATTGTACAAAACAATCATTTCTTACCAAAAATAAGAAGTGGAACAGATTTCACTCCTCTTCTTTTTGCTGCGTTACAAGGAAAAGCTGATGTGGCAGACTATCTATTCCCTCTCACTGCTAATGATGAAAATTTTGAAGCAGTGGAATGGAATAAAACATTCCTCACTTGCATTGACTCTGGTGTTTATGGTAAGCCTATGTTGCCTATATATAAAGCACAAAAACATTTAATTATTACTCCTCCGATCCTGAATGTAAATGTAGAACCTAATTTGTTGCACTACAAACTAAGTCTCACATTTAGTATCGAAGGTAGTATAAGTGAAGTATATGTAGGGAACAAATATGTATTCCGTATGTATTAAATAAAAATTCAACATTTTTTGTTGAGTACTTATTTCTATTTTACATTTTTTCACTACCTTTTCAAATTTTCATAGAATTAGCATTGAAAATGTTGACAAAGAGGCGAAGCCTAACATTTGCAAGGGATGACGATTGTATGACAGGTTTGCATATCATGGCTCAGAAGACAGCAGATTTGGGAAGTGATAGCCCAGAACATCAAAATCAACTCTTAAGTTTGGGTAAATTTTTTTTTTAAAAATTTTTGCTAAATATAGGCATCCTCCTATTAGAGGCAATCATATTCGAGGCACTGTCAGATACTAAATATGAGCACCTCTCCCAACGAGGATTCGAACCTTCGTTTTCCACGATGTGAGAGACTAGCCCCTTCCACTAGACCCAACCCCCATTTCTAAGTTCAGGTAAATTAATTAGCATTGTAACTACTTAGCTTGTTTGGAAGACTAACTTACTAATTTGGCATAATCAATTCATCAAATTCTGTATCCCAAGCAAGAAGCGTAGTATTGCCCTTCAACTTGTTCGTTTGCTATGGGAAGAAATTCTCAGGGGTGTCAGATCAAGGTCACATATCAGAGAAATGATAAATGAGCCAAAAAAACTACTAGTTGAAGCAACAAAAGTTGGAAATTTTGAATTTTTAACTGAGCTTATGGAGGCTTACACTGATTTGATTTGGGTTTCGACGACAGATTGCAAAGTATAATTCACATTGCTGTTTTGCAACGTCACCTTAAAATCTTCAATCTCATACATGCATATAGTGCAAATAAGGATATCATATTGACATATGAAGACGAGAAACATGGAAACAATATATTACATTTGGCTGCAAAGTTAGCACCACCCTGTAGGCTTCAATTGGTCTCAGGAGCAGCTTTCCAAATGAAGCTCGAACTTGTATGGTTTCAGGTACTTGTTAATTCCTTATCAACTACGATAAGTTGCTATAGAAATGGAATTAATTTATGAACAACCTTTTGATATGGCAGGAGGTGAAGAAGATAGTGCAACCATCATTTGTGAATAAGAAAAACCCAAAGGATGAAACTCCTCGTGACTTATTCACAGAGGAGCACGCTCCATTACGAAAAGAAGCAGAGTCATGGATGAACACAACAGCTAGCAATTGTATGCTTATTTCAACACTTATTACTACTGGAGTGCTTGCCGCTACATTTAGCGTACCAGGTGGTGTCAATGATAGTTCAGGGACTCCCAATTATTTAAGGAAAGCGTTGTTTATGGTTTTTTCAATATCAGATACAATTGCATTGATCTCATCTTCAGCTTCCATATTAGCCTTCTTATCGATCCTCATATCACGCTATGCAGAGTATGACTTTTACAAGTCTCTACCCTCAAAGCTAATATTTGGGTTGATAACACTCTTCGTTTCCATAACAAGCATGATGGTAGCATTTAGTAGTGCTTTCTTCGTGACATATGACCATGGGCATGGCTTAAAGTGGGTTCCTAGCTTCATCTCTGTGCTTTCATTTTTCCCAATAGCCATTTTTCTTGTTTTGAAATTTAGGCTTTTTTATGATATCATATACTCAACATATTTAAGCTCTCTATTCAAGCCAACCAAGCATATGCTTTACCACTAGCTAGAAAATATAGAGGCTACTTTAGTGCAGTTGTATATCTTTGTATTTTGATTACTTCACTTTGTAATATATATTGGCATTACTTAGATTTGGCAATATATAATATAATTTGGCATATAGGCTGCTACTAAGTTTTAAATAAGCACCGTAAGTGTACAGGCCCTAGAATAATATAATAGCAAATCAAGGTTATCCCACAGAGATTCAAGATACTTGATAATTAGTCATTACAATTCTCATATTTATTTAAGTTGAGCAAATCAAAGAAGGAAATGAATTTGAAAATCAATTTAAACAAAAGGAAAAGTATGAAATTTAACGTTTTTAATATTTCAATGTAGAAAAATAACTTAGAGTGGCTAATCCCTTTTTCAAGTATTAGAGCATGTATTTACCCAAATAAATGTACTTAATATTAAGTTGTTAATCTAGAGTATTAATAGATAAAAGTATCTCCTGATCACTTATACCTCTCTCTCAAGTTAAACTTGTCATTCCTAATTAATTTACTCAAAAGGCAATAAATATCCAATTACACTATAATATGATTATATGGGTCCAATAGATATATTCCTATCTTATTGGTAAATTAAAATAAATTCTAATCCCACCTTACTTAATCTTATGATCTAATTAAGATCTCTCTCCTAAGAATAATCTAAATTTCTCAAATTCATACTTTATAGTTATCAAACACAAAGTAGACAAAACAGAACCGATTAGTAAATAAAAATAACACTAAACACAATTAACTAGTTCATACATATTCAAATCCTAAAATTAATTCATAACTACTTAGCTACTCTAGGTTCAAGAAAGCTTAGGCACACATGGCTCTACACACAGTCACAGTAACAGCAAATTTAACATTAAAATCCATGAGCTTAGTTATGCACCGCGACAAACAATCCGGGGTACCGAGCTTCTTGCTAAAGATGCTCACAAATTGTTGGGGGCTAGTGATTCTTCCGTTTCCATCTAGGATTTCTGAAGATTTTGAGAAAGGAACTTAATCCTAGAGGACCTCTCGTAGTTTCCTAGAGGTATGTAATATCCATTTTACGGCCTTGTAATTCAAAAAAAAAAAAAACCATTAAAATCCATGATGGAAGCTGGAAGGGGAAAATTAAAATAGAAACCAGAGCAGCAAAATAGTGTCCTATCAGTCAACAATGGTGGTTCTGGTCCAGTGAAGAAGGACATGAACAGTAATGTAGCCTTCCAGCTCGCAACCTCTGTCCAAGCTCCTCTCCTCCCCTCAGTCACCGTCGATGTTCCCAGAGGAAGAAGAATAGTAGATCCGGCAGTATCTCTCTCTCTTCCCTCGATGAAGAAGCTTCAGCAGTGAACAACGCCTTTAATTTCTTGCTCTCAAGATCGAGAATGATGGTCAATCAGCGCTCAAAATCGTCTCTCTCTCTGATGAAATTTGACCCCAACGGAGAAGAAGAAACAAGAGACAGTGACGGCACAACGGAGTTCCTTCCGTCCTCACTCTGGTTGCCATCAATGGGTGAAAAATTTCTGGCTGGTTTCCTCTTCCTCTCTGATTATCGCCTGCGCTTCGCTTTCGCTCCCACTGTAAGAAGGCTATTGATGATTATGACCAGTGTAGAAGCGGCGCCTCCTTTTTCCCGATGCTACCTTCTTCTAGTTTAGGTCTCCCATATTGATATCTTTCGTCAAAACGGTGTCGCACCCGAAAAGTGAAGCTGCCTCCTGCCTTTTCTTTAGGTCTCAACTCAGCTTGTATGGCACGTGTTCTCCCTTTGAGTCATTTATTTCAAAATTGTTCACTTTTAAAAACAGGGTCGTATAATTCGTATTACTCTTTTGCTGCATTCATAGGATAGAAGAAAAATTAAAATAGAATAAAACAAAAGAAGTAAATAAAGTAAAGTCAATAAAAGAAACTATATTTATATATAGTATTTTAGTGTTTATAATTTTATTAAAAAACTATGATATCTACCATGAAATCTCATAAATGATGCACCACTTTAATTTTATTTTGTAATAATAAAATCTTATAGAAATTTTTCAAAATCGCATAAATAACTCTTCCATTATCTTCAAAATATCCTTTAAATGTATAAAATAGGGAGAGTTATTAAGTTATTAGATTTCTAATCAAATGATTTGATATTCTTAATGACAGCGGGATACTTGACACATTGGCTAGTTGCATACAATATTCATTGAAAATATATTTAACTCACTACAAAAAAATATTAAATTTCCAACGGAAACAATTTCCGTGGCAAATTTCATTAGAAATTCCATCAGAAATGTTTCCGACTAAATTTTTTCCGTAACAAATAATTTTGCCATGTATTTGCCAACGGAATAATTCCGTGGCTAATTTTGCAACGAAAATTTTTGTGGCTAATTTTACCATCAAATTTCTAACGAAATTTTTAGTGACAATTGCCACAGAATTTATTCAGTAGGAAAAATTAAAAAATTATTATTTTTTAATTAAATTTACTTTTAAAAAAATATTTTTATAGAAATTAAAATTATGATATTATTAGTCATATATATATATATATATATTTAAAAACTAGGGTTAATATCATCTTTCATCCCTCAAGTTTTTCCTCATTTTGGTTTTAGCTCATCAAGTTTCCAATCATAGGTTTTGGTCCCTATAGGGGCAAAATGGTCATATAAAAATTTATAAAAAAATTATTATTTATTAGTTAATATTAATAAAAAATTATTAATCAGTAATTATTTATTATTTATTAATTAATGTTAATAAAAAATTAATTTTAGAAATTAGACAAAAATATAGTCATATGAAATTTATTTAAGATGTAAAATTTTTTAATCTGAAGTTAATTTATATCAAAAATTATAAGAATATATAAAATTATTTTATATTATTATTACATTTATATATAAGAAACAAATATGTATTTATAAATAATTGATTATATATATAATTGTGTAATAATAGAATATCAAAGCAGTCCAACCCATTTAGTAAGGCATTACGCTGTTACAGTCGAGGTCGGGTTTGAACCAAAGCAAGGCAGGTTGAGTTGCATTTCCAAGAAAAGGAGGTTACGGCACGTGGTGGAGCAAGGTTGCAACATGTGGCAGATCTAGGCGCCAACAACAAGGTGGAGACCGCCAAAGCTGCCACGCGCCAGCGCTGGCAATGAGGTGGCGGCCATAGGAGTTGCCACATGTCTTTTTAAACTTTTAAAAATAAAAAATAAGTTTGCGACATGGAAATTTGCGACGAAATATGAATTCCATCGAAAATTGGTTTGTCACACTATTATCAGCGATGTAATCCATTCTGTCGGAAAATCCATTTCTGTTGGCAAATCCGTTAGAACTTCTGTTGAAAACTCTGAATTCTATGGAAAATTTCATAAGAAATTCAGTGTTTTTTTTGTAGTAATCAATGTTGAAGAATATCTGAAAGTCGCTTTATATAGGAGATAAGATAGTAATGGGGAGTAAAAGGGGTGTAATGAGGAGTGTAAGGAAAAGTTATGTGAATAAACAATAAATGGAAAACTTTACCAATTATGAGGCTTCTAGGATGGATCTTGTAGCTTGAGTTCTATTTTCTTAATTAGGGAGTTGTTAGTTTGATTTTTTTTCATTTACGTCTTTAATGATTTCCTGATGTAATTACGATTTGAAATTTCATTTATTGAGACTCTGAATTTCAAGTAGAATTTTATTGTGATCAATTGTTTTTCAATTCTATTTTATGATTTGATTTTCTTAATTTACATCTTTATTCATCTCATGATTGTTTTATGTTCTTTGTTCAAAGTATGAATTTATATGCATGATTTAATTTTCATGAATGTTTGAGTAGACATTTCTTTAGAGGGCGAATTATATAATTGAATTGAGTAACATGCTAAGTAAAGCTTTAGTAATTGTTTAAGGAATAATTATGATTTAGAGTAGAGTTATAATTAGAGATTAAATAATTAGACCGAGCAAGTAGTCAAGATTTATAATTTCAACTTAATTATATACATCTCCACTTCTATTGTTGAATGATGGTAGCCATAGATCTATTCCCAAGGAGATTCGCCACCTTATTGTTTCTTTTGGTGTGTGTGTCATATCTTTTCTTTATTTTCGTTTTTCTTATTATAAAATATCAAACATCATTCTTTTCTTTACTTTCTCGAGTCTTTCACATTTAGTTAATTTAGAAATTAAATACCATTAACTCCACACAAGACAATACAACCTAAGTTGCGTCGATGTGCTGCATGTGTTTAATATAGGGAAATAAAAAAAAAATATAACAATTGTACCCTTTTTAGAATTTGTTTTGTGTAATACCTTCTAATCCAAAATAACCATAATACTTACATTTATGCACAATAAGAATCATAAAATTCCATAAATAAATATAAAAATATATAATAAAATAAGGATATATTAATAGTGCATGTGGAATTCTCATAAAAATAACATAATAATGTAAGGACAGTAAAATATTTGGCTACAAGTATCTTGATAACATAGAGCTGCATGCAATTCCAATTTTTACCTAATGGCAATCAACTTGACAACACTTTAAAGTGGCTTTTGAAAGAAGGACATATAAGAATGAAAAGAATGATAAGGAAAAAAATTATAGTCTAAAACTCTACAATTGTACAGGCCGTATCAAATAATAAAATGATGAGAAAAGTATCATTCTCACGAGGACATGATACTACAAGCAAATTAAATTTGAAAACATAATCCTATATGATTCAATTGAAGGTATATTTTAAATTTTCTATGTCTAGGCTCCTCTAGAATGCCAAATTAACGTCCTGTTTGGTAGTATGGAATTGAAAGGAGGGAAGTGGAAGTGGAAGTGACTTCCACCCTTTACAATGTTTGGTACCATGGAAGTGGGCTCCTGGTGGAAGTGACTTCCATTAAAATCGATGGAAGTCACTTCCATCGACCAACCCTTGGAAGTGGTTGCCACTTCCACTTCCTTGGTCATTTTTCCCCCACTGCCCTTTTATCCTTTCTTCTTCCGTTCGCCAGCGTCCATGGTGCTCCACCGCAACGGTGATGGCGCCAACGAAGATGGTCCTCCGTCTTCTTCAAGCTCCATCTCCCCTTCCCCTCTCAACCTGTCATCTTCGCCATCCTCACCACTTCTCCGTGCGCCGCAATCGTCATTCGATCCTCCGCCGCCCATCCTCTGTGATCTCCAGTGTCCTCATCTCCTGCCTTCCACGATCTCCAGACTCCAGAGTATTCTTACTCTTCTTCGACGAGGGTCATTTTTAGGTAAGTTTCATTTTTGTTTTCTCCATTCCATGATTTTCATCTGTTTGCTTCAACCCTGATGAACACGACTTCGATTGGTTATCAGATCTGCAAGCTTCTTCGTCCTCATCAGATCTGCAAGCTTCTTCGCCCTCTATACCCAGTGGCAACGAAAGTTTGTTGATGATCCAAGTTCAGCATTATGCTTCAAGATGGTTTAATTTGGGTTTTTGGTTCCCATTATAAACATTGATTTCGATTCTGATTTCTATTTAGGAGAGATTTTGGTTCACTGTCAAGCTTTTTTTCCTGCTATTTTGGTTGTTCTGATTTTGATTATAGACATTATCGCTCCTTCTATTTTTTGTTTCTTGTTTAAGCTTCGATTTCTGGTTTTCTTTGATCAAGAAATTTTTTGAAGTCAATTCTCTCTGGTATCTGCATGCTTGGACATTGTTGTGATTAACTTGGATTATACGGATTGGAGTTGGTAAACTTTCAAGTGGAAATTTTGAGCTCTCTTGATTGTTCTTGATGATGATTGAGTTTTGATTATGTGGTGATCTTGTTTATTTGTTTGGGTTTTGCTTCAACGGTTCTTGTGATCTGGGTTTTGAATTGGGTCTTGCAGAGATTTTTTTTTTCTTGAAGGGCAGTTTGGTATTTACATATTTTAAATACATATTTTAAGTAAAAATTATATCTCACTTCCATAGTCGTACCAAACACACTTTTATATCTCACTTCTATCTCCAGTTCCACTTCAATTTCCACTTCCACTTCCATCAAAAACTCTTCCATGATACCAAACAGGGCATAAGTTTTGATCAGATTTCTCATCTTTCAAAACAATTAAGCTCACAATTGAATCAACAAATTTAACATTATATCAATAAAAAAGAAGAAATATCATCATCCACTAATCTATAATCAAAACCAAATAATCCAAAATACGGTTTATCTGTATAAATTGAACATTGTCATGAACAAAATAAGAGTGGCTAACCAAAGACAAAATAAAGATGAAAAAGAAAAGGAGAAACAAAAACTCAATGCCAAATTTTTATTCGTGCTATAGATTTTCTACATAACCAAAGTTTTATCTTCCTATATCAACTGATGAGCTCTTGTATTACCGTAACCAATCCAAAAAAAATAGAACCCACCATCTTCTCATTACACCTCGGTTATATATAGGAATATATTGTCTCCTCCCAAAACTACCAAAACAGTGACGTTCCTATGAATTAAAAGAAAAAGAAATAATGACATGATAATCAATCTGGATCTTTTTTACTTTTTTTTCTTATTTGAGAAAACTTCCCATTATTATTTATTGTTTCTTCTCTCCTAAGTTTAAAAACTTCTATTTTAATTTGAAATCCCACAAATGATGCACCCAATTGTTATCTCATAAAGTCTTAAGAAAATTCATTTAATTTAGTATTGATGACTTTCCAAATATATCATGATATCTCTAATCTATTAGAAATAGGAAGTCATCAAAGAATCATTAAATATGCCAATAACATAATGCAATTTAGCGGCCTAATGACAATAAGGTTTTTATATGGACTTTTTGGGAATTAAGTTTATTTATGAAACAACTTTACTGCTCGTATGTGAAAAAAAGAACTCCCTCCATTGCTGGAGTCCGGACTTGGGGGGAGTTTTTTTTTTTTTTTTTTTAATATAAAGAGGCTAAGACTAGAGCTTAGAATAAACTAATCTGTAAGATGACATGGTTACCTATTCAACCATGTCATCTCGTAAGTACCCCGTACAACCTAGATGCGCCAATGACAACACTACTAGTCCACCTATAATGTGGTGAGCGTCCCTAACCAAAAAATCTGCACATCTAATTACCTCTCTTGCAGCATAAGAACTGTAATGTCATTTCACAGGCCGCCTGCTGGTTGGAGAATTATTTAGGAAATGGGTGCCTTAGAGATGAATAACCTCATCCTTTGATTCCGTACAAATTGCTTGTTGTCTCCGTTCTTGAAATTTGGTTACACTTGTGCAATGGTTATTGCATGGATGTGTTGCTGGATTTTTGTTGCTCAATATTGTCTTATTTTGAGGAATTTTTAATACTTTACAAAAGGAAAATAAAAACATATTCTACGCGTGCCACTCCTCGAGCCCTTCAATATTAATTCATCCTTTTGTCCATATCGCTTCCATTAAATATATTCCATTGTCTATTATTATATTATTATGTTTTAAGTATGCAAAAGTAAAATTCGACGAGCATTATACATTAATTTCCAGTAGCATTTAATATCAATTAACTTTTAATACACTGAGCATCATAAAATATGTTTTTTTTTTTTTTTGCTATATCCAGCATCTAGCATCCAACTCACTGCAATATTTTTCAATAGAACCAAATATTCTAAAACGATTTTTAGTACATTTAACACTTTAAAATATTTTTTTTCTTAACACTTAGTATCTCATAAAGTAAGTTTTAGTACAAACTTACCTTTAACGTATTTTTCTCAATCACTTATGAATACTATAAGGTGTTGAATACATTAAAAATTATATTAAGATACTAGATAGGCTATTGAAAAATACTCAAGTGCTCTCATCAATAGGGATTGGCAGATTAAGTTTGCTAATATTTCATGAGAAGACCTTATTCTTACCAATAGACTTAGGAAATCGGCTCATAGCATTAGTATCTAACTTCTGTTTTTAATTGTTTGTATTGTAATGATTCTAGTATTATTCAAAAAAAAAAAAAACTCAAGTGCTAGATATTTAATGCCACTAAAAAAGAACTGTTGCCTTTTTATTTACTTCAAAACACTGAGTGTGTGTTTGGGATAGCTTATTTTTAGATAATAAATGCTTATAAATCGTGATTTATGGTATACGAGGTAAGTATATAAGAGGAGTTTTATCTCGATTTACGTAATAAGTGTTTATTGACCTTCAATAAGCAAATACCAAACACACCCTGAAACAGTATAGTTTTAGGTAGGGTACTAACGGGACTGGACGAGATCACGAGACACTGTTTTCCAAGTCCCATCCCGGTAATGGGGGATGGAACGGCATTTTCTGTACAGTACCCCGCCCCGTCCAAGAACTATCCGGTCCCAGATGGGATAGGATTTCCCGTATTTTTTTTTTCTAGAATTTGTTTCATCAACATCACGTCTTTAAGCCTCATCACTGCCACCATCGTTACCTGCTCCAGCACCACCTTATACGAAAGTGCCCTTCCCCAGGACTTCCGCAGAAGCTCTTGGCAAATCTTTGCAAGAGAAGGAACAATAATAATAAGAAAGCAAGAAAACAGCCAATTAAAATTCTGATAATGGTTCATTTTTTATAACCCCATTTTTTTTTAAAATCCAACACAAGAATTTTTTCTCTCCTCCCCACGCCCGGCCTCCAAATCTCTTGTATCAAACAGCCCCTCAGGGTGAATGTTAGAAGGGTTTATGGCCTCTAATATACTTCTTTCTAATACTTTCTAATTTCCTTTACAATGTCCCAACTTCTCAATGTTTTCATTTTTCTTTTGATTATTATATTATAGATAAAATGAATAACATTTTAATATTTTATTATGATAATACATAGTTTTGATTATTTTTATACGTTTTCAAAGAAAATAAAAAATACCTAATTTTAGAGATTTTTTTAATTTGTTAAATATTTAAAACGGCACCATTTTATCGTCTTTTTAAGATATCAAAATCTATATTACTGATTTTATATAGAATTTAATACTAAAAAAAGAATTAAAAAACCATTTGGATGGTTGAGGCATTTCAAATCCGTACTAGTACGAGTCCATTATTTATTTTCAAGAAAAAACGCTTGGTATATGGGGGATTAGAAAGAGAAGGGAGGGGAGGGAAAATTTTTATGAGTTGGATTTAAGAAAATTGGAGAAGTGAGGTTATAAAATTTTAATATAGATAATATATAAGATTAAAAAGTAAGAAAAATTAATTAAAAACTTTATACCCCACTTTTTTTATTTTCTTAAATCTATCTCAAAAAAATTTCCCTCCACCCACTTTCTTTCCCCTCCCCTCACACCAAACAAGCCCTAGATGGGGACCATATAAAGAAGGATGGATACCACCGGTGCTGGTAGGTCTCGTCTTGTCTCGGTTATCTTAATGTAATTATTATTGGAATTGACTTAATAATTTATATTGACGAAGAAGAACCACCCTCGTAAGTTCTTCGATCAAGTCAGTCATGGCTTTCAGCCCCACAGCATCTTCCTCAGCCTTGTTTCGCAGAAGCAACCTTCTTACAGTAACTTTATCTCACTCAAACAGGATCAAGCAATCTCCCTCTGCAAGCAAAGAACAAGAAATAAAGTGATTCCATAAGCTAATTATATAAATAGCCTTCTTTCTAACTATTTGTCTTCTTTCTCTATATAATTCTTCATTTACAGATGCTTCTTCTTCTTCTTCTACTGTGACAGATGTGTCTGTATAATTTCTCAGTTAATGTTTTCATTTCATTCTATAATTTTCCTTCTTCCTGGTTTACCTTTATTTTATTTCATTAAACATGCCGCCAGCAACTCCTCTTCATATATGCTTCAAATCATTTAAATTTAATTTTCTATGCACATAATTAATCCAAAGATTTGTTATTATTCTATTATCTTTTTCCTCAGAAAACTTACCGCTTGATTCTAGAACCTGGTTCATAGCAGCAAGTGCCATAGGAGGAAAATTTCCTCTTTCAATCAATTACCAGGTTAGTTCGTTGATGTTTTTGTCACAGATATAAAGAATGATTGTGTTATAGCTTAATAATTTATAGTTAAGTTTTAACGATTTTTCAGTTTATTATATAATATATATATTGATCGAACAAATTTGATAAAGAATGTTTGAAGATGAAAATTTTAGAAGAGAGCTATTTCCACCATAAGGATAGAAAAATGCTCAGCCTCAAAAACAAAACTATTGGTTTGGTGAATTTATCACTGGGACCACATAGAGCTGCCTGCTTCATAGAAATTGCTTAATTTCAACGTGGACACTCAATTATTTGTCATAACCAATACTTCATCCAACATCCATATTGTACTGTCCGTGAACTTTGAATGCAATTGGATCCTTTTTTACCAAAGGTAAAGGTAAATGTGCTAAAATACCCTTTAATTTTTATTAAAAGTGTAATAGTAATTATAAATTATTTTTTTGAAATAAAAATAACCATAAAATTTTAAAATTAGGGCAAAATCATTAAACGTAATTAACTTTCATCTATTATAATACAAAAAATTAATCTTTTGTCACTTAAAGTTTTGACTCACTTATAAAATTAATCCCTGGAATTTGATTTGATACAACTCAATTTCTGAACTTTTGACTCGCTTGCATCTCAAATTCGGATGTTTTTGAGTCATCCTATGTGGCAAAAAAATGTTAAAAATATTGTTAAAACTTGCTTAGGTGGATTTTAAATAAATTAAAAAAAATAACCAGCGTCCTCATCCCCACCAACTCAAATCATCCTTCACCTCTGATTTCAAGAAATATCATCGGGCATCCGCAGCGTCCATGACAAATCCTTCAAAAGCTCATTTCAAACATAAAGTGAGATCGATTTTCTTATACTAAAGGGCCTTTAATATTATGAGCATCATGTAAAGGATTTGTAATTCCATTTGTGAAGTGGGTGTGATTCAATTTTTTCTAATATCATCCTCTTCCAAGCATTATTCACCATTTATCATTTAAAAGTTAAGAAATTCCTTGTTCCACAATGGTTTTTTATTGCATATTTGGATGCTTTATCAGAATTAAAAGCATCATAAGTAGTTTCAACATTTTCTCCAATCTGAGTCGTTTGCCATTCTCTAGTGCTTCAGAAGGATATGTCATAGACGCCATAAACGCCCAACGAGGTTTTTGAGAAACAGAGGTGGAGGGGGATGCTAGTTGGTGGTGATGAGGAAGCTATTTTTTTAATTTTTAATTTATGTAAAATCTACCTACGCACGTTTTAACAGTATTTTAACATTTTTTGTCACATAAAGTGACTCAGAAACATCAGGATTGAATTACAAGCGAGTCAAAAATTTAATGACTAAGTTATAAGTAAGTCAAAACTTTAAAAGACAAAAGTTTAATTTTCCCTATTGTAATAAATGAAAGTTAGTTGGGTTTAATGGTTTTACCCTAATTTTGAAAGTTTATTGTTATTTTTACTCCAAAAAAAAATTTATGATTACTATTGAACTTTTAATAAAATTTCAAGTTTATTGTAGTACCTTAATTCTTTTAAAAATAACCTTTCTCATTGAAAACTACTATTCACATCAACAAATGAATATTAGTTAAGTTATTTGATTATGGATTGTGTTTTAAAATTTAAATTGATAAAATTTACATAGTTTACCCTAATTAAAGAATGTGATTTCTAAATACACATATATTATCTGCCACTTATCTCTTTCTCCTATAAGGAGTAAAGGTGAAAAACAATTATTAATTACCTTTCAAGTCTCAAGTCAGTCATGGCTTCAGGCCCACAGCATCTTCCTCAGCCTTGTTTTGCAGAAGCAACCTTCTTAAAGTAACTTTATCTCACTCAAACGGAATCAAGCAATCTCCCCCTGCAAGCAAAGAGCAACAAATAAAGCCATTCCATAAGGTAATTATATAAATAGCCTCCTTCTTGACTATCTGTCTTCTTTCTCTATATATATATATCCTTCATTTACAGATGTTTCTTCTTCTTCTTCTTCTACTGTGACAGGTGTGCCTGTATAATTTCTCAGTTAATGTTTTCATCTCATTCTATAATTTTCCTTCTCCCTGGTTTACCTTTATTTTATTTCATTAAACATGGCGCCAGCAACTCCTCTTCATATATGCTTCAAATAATTTAAATCTAATTTTCTATGCACATAATTAATCCAAAGATTTGTTATTATTCTATTATCTTTTTCCTCAGGAAACTTACCGCTCGATTCTAGAAGCTGGTTCATAGCAGCAAGTGCCATAAGAGGAAAATTTCCTCTTTCAATCAGTTACCAGGCAAGTTCATTGATGTTTTTTCCTGATTATGCAGATTTTTTTTATTTATAGAAATACATGTTTTATCACAAATATAAAGAATGATTGTGTTATAGCTTAATAATTTATAGTTAAGTTTTAAAAATTTTCAGTTTAGTATATAGTATATGTATTGATCGAACAAATTTGATAATGAATATTTGAAGATGAAAATTTTCGAGGAGAACTATTTCCACCATAAAGATGGGAAAATGCTCAACCTCAATTTTTTTGGTGAATTCATCAGTGGGACCACGTAGAGCTGCCCTACTTCCTAGAAATTGCTGAATTTCAACGTGGACACTCAATTATTTGTCATCATCAAAATTTAATAATTCATCCACCATCCGTACTGTACTGTCTGTGAACTGAGAAGCAATTGGATTTCCTAAAATAACCTTTAAGTTTTATCAAAATTACAACAATAATCATAAACTATTTCTTTAAAGTAAAAGTAATAATAAACTTTTAAAATTGAGGTAAAATCATTAAATATAATTAACTTTCATTTATTACAATAAAAAAAAGTAATCTTTTAACTCTTAAAGTATTGATTTACTTATAAATCAGTTCCTAAAATTTGATTTGATACAACTCGGTCTTTGAATTTTTGACTTACTTGCACCTTCATCCCTAATGTTTTTTAGTCATCCTATGTGGTAAAAAAAATGTTAAAAATATTGTTAATACTTGCTTTGGTGAATTTTACATAAATTAAAAAAAAAAAAACCAATGTCCCTTGTCCCCACTGACTCAAATCCCCCTCCACCTTTGCTATCAAGAAATCTCATTGGGCATCCGCATCGCCCATGCAAATCCTTCAAAAGCTCATATCAAGCATAAGGTGAGATCGATTTTCTTATATTAAAAGGCCTTCAAAATTATGAGCATCATGTAATGGATTTGTAGTTTCATTGGTGAAGTGGGTGTGCTTCAATTTTTTTTAATATCCTCATTTTCCAAACGCTATTCACTATTTATCATTCAAAAATTAAGAAATCTCTTTTCCCACAATGACTTTTTATTACATGCTTGCGTGCTTTATCAGAGTTAAAAACATCACAAGTGGCTTCAACATTTTTTTCACCAATCTGAGTCGTGCACTATCCTCTAGTGCTTTAGAAGGATTTGTCATGGACGCTACTAATGCCCAGCGAGATTTATGGAAAAAAGAAGCGGAGGGTGATGCGAGTTCGTGGGGACGGGGACCTTTTTTTTAATTTTTAATTTATGTAAAATCCATCTAAGCAACTTTTAAAAGAATTTTAGCATTTTTTTTTTGCCACATAGAATGACTCAGAAACATCAAGGACTAAGTTGTAAGAGAGTCAAAAGTTTAGGGACTAAGTTATAAGTAAATCAAAATTTTAAGGGCCAAAAGTTTAATTTTTCCCATTATAATCAATGAAAGTTAGTTGGTTTTAGTGGTTTTACCCCAATTTTAAAAGTTTGTTGTTACTTTTGCTAAAAAAAAAATTTATAGTTACTGTTACATTTTTAATAAAAGTTGAAGGCTACTTTAGCATCTTAATTCTTTCTAAAGTACCCTTTCTCATTGAAAACTACTATTCACACCAACGAATGAATATTAGTTAACTTATCTGATTATGAAATATGTTTTAGAATTTAAATTGATAAAATTTACATAGCTTACCCTTATTAAACAATGTGATTTCCAAATATGCATTTATTATCTGCCACTTATCTCTTTCTTCTATAAGGAGTAAAGGTAAAAAACAATTAGTTATTACCTTTTCAACCTCTTATATTTTAGACCAATTTTTTTTTTTTCTAGAGGACTTCTTATATTTTTGACTGGGGGAGTAATTATCATAGTAATTAGCCTATTTTATTATGTTATTTCAATACATTCATACAGCCTCCAATCCCCATATAAGGCATTTGATAGCTTTAAGTAGTATTAAATACTTTTCTTCCATGTATACCCATATTTAATAAGGGTATTATAAGAGAGTAGAAATTAATATGATATTGGAGTTTAATATACTTAATAAGGATAGTATTGAAAATTACTTCAATTTCATGACACATTCAATAAATTTAACTGTTTTTATTGTTATGTGTAAACTATTTATGGATGTGGCTTATATTGGGTAGAGGGAGTATTTTGTTAATCATGATCTTGAGAATAGTCCCTTCCATTTTAATTATAATACATTAAAAATAAGGAATCTAAATTCACGATCTTATATATATCAATCTGATTATATTTTTGTCAAACACACAAATTGACTATCCGATTTTAACATTTTTGCTTTTCAATTACAAAATTATGTCAATTATATTCGCTTTTAAATTTGTATTAGCTGCAAACTTGATTGAACTCACTATTAAACTCATGTTGCTTTGTTTTTTTTTAATATTTGATTATGTTAATGACTTCATTATGAACCCCAAAAAAATTTCTTTATTGATTGTGATAAATTATAAATGTTAATGATTTAATTTATAAGCTTGTGATTCGAGTTCATAATCCAAATTTACGTTCTTGTTATGAATATGTTTAACTTGTGAGTTTGACTACTCTAGTTATGATAATTTCAATCTTTTTTATTCTCTATCACTATATTTTAATTTTACCTATCTTTTTCAACTACCAATCAATACATCGTCGGTTTTAACTAGATTAATATAAAGACTTGTTTCTTTACATTTTTATTACATATCAAATATCATATATTTATAGAAACATATAAGCTATAAACCATATAACTCATCTTGCCTGATCCGTTTGGCTCAACTAACACAAAGCACCTCCTAATTAAAATCTTGGCTCAAGTAAGAGGATACGAGTTCAGCTCTCTGTGGGTATGATGGATGCATGAGTTCCTTCTTATGGCTATTACGAATAGTATATAATATGTCTTTCTGTATGAATATACTAGATCCATATGACCCCACTATTGTTAATAGAAAAATAAACCAGAAAATGCGGAAATCAATACAAATGTATTGCTAGTTAACTGCGGAATTAGTGTTAATAATGTGTAT
Organism: Inga laurina; assembly: GCA_963855925.1. Taxonomy (NCBI): domain Eukaryota; kingdom Viridiplantae; phylum Streptophyta; class Magnoliopsida; order Fabales; family Fabaceae; genus Inga; species Inga laurina. The sequence continues at coordinate 62,076,943 of OY979708.1, forward strand.
GGTTTTGTAGATAAATGGATGCGGCAAATTAGTGTTAAGAGCGAGACATAACCCGAGCGTTCTAAACACTTGTCCTTTTCAGTGTGATAGTGTGGAGAGTATTCTTCATATTCTGAGAGATTGTGAGCATGCGCGGAGAGTGTGGTCAGCTTTAACTAACCCCCTATATTATAGTATGTTTTTTTCTGGTAATTTGCAGGATTGGCTACACTGGAATACACACCACTCACCAGGAAACAACAAGATGGCGAGATGGTCATGGCAAAATGTCTTTAGTTCAACATGCTGGCTACTTTGGAAGAACCGGTGCAGTCAAGCCTTTGAAGGATCATCGGTTAGCCCAAAGGAGATAGTTCACAGATGCATATACCACCTCTCCGAAGGTGTGGAGAACGGCAGGTTTCGACACCAGATCTTCCAAGTTCCAGAACGAGGCCTTCTCCACTAGTTACCTCCTGATCCGGGTTTCTACCGTCTAGATGTTGACGGGTCGGTAATCAGAGATGGACAGGCTGCTTGTGGTGGTGTCATACGGGATCATCAGGGTAACTGGATACGTGGATTTCAACAAAAGTTAGGATGCTCCTTCCCAACTGCTGCTGAAATCCATGCAATCCGTCGAGGCCTCCTATTATGTAAGCAGATGGGCCTTAGGAAAATCAAGCTATTCACGGACTCTCTTCAGGCAGTCCACCTCCTATCCGCTGGTTGTGACTCCGATCATCCTCTGTTTGATGTTATTTTGGATACCAGATCTCTTGTTTATAGCGACTGGGAGGTGGAAATTTCCCATACACATAGGGAAAGTATTCGTTGTGCAGATTATCTGGCAGGAACGGCGCATACGATGCCCCAGGATTACGAGGAATTAGGGCTTCCGCCGTTTGAATGTATCCATCTTTTTGCTTTGGATCGTGGCCTATTGTCACATGACCACTATGTAGGAACTAGTCCATAGTTGCTAACTTTTTCAAGCTTTGCTTGCCTTTGTAACCAAAAAAAAAAAAAATGGACATCTAATGGATCCTCCTCAAGGACCTAATGGCATCCAATTATGGAGGGTTGGTTCAGCTAATTTTAGGAGACCTTCCCTTCATCTTTTGCAGGATACAAGTGAGTAATCTCTCCAGTGATTTCTAAAATCTCTTACAAATAACTGATCTGTTCACTTATTTTGTGATTTCTTATAATTTTACATAAATTTTGATTCAATTTTGGTAAGTAAGATGATGGAATCATTTTACCAAATAAAGTACATATGGATGTAACTCCATATACAGTTAGGTGGTTGGTCACAAATGATGAATGGGATTCTATACCTTCAAATTACAAGACAATTGGGATAATATCAAGCAATTTTATTTCTTTTTTTCCCCATTCTTTCTTTCTTCCCCCCAAATTGTGAACAAACATTATTGTTCGAAAATCAAATATAGATTTATATATTTATTAAGAATATTGGCTCACAACTCATAATTAAGTTCATGAAAAATTCATGTTTAAAAATTTTATTTGCAAGAATGACTTAAACCAGAAAACCAATACTTTGTGTGTATAAAATTTGCCAAGTACTAGAAATCTCTATGGATAATAATATATCAAGTCCTGCTAGCCAATAAAATATTTAAACAAGCATTTTCACCAATTTTCCCAAGATCATCAAAACCTACATATATATAATTTTGGAAGCAAAACATATAAGGAGCACCGAAACATGAGAATCTCAAAATGATCCCTCAAAATAAGTTAAAGTTGCTACTTATTAAATTATTGTTGTCATTGTAATTCAGCAACAAATTTCACTAAGACTTATTTTTATTGCCTTAATTGCTGTCAGTTGATAAGTTAAAGTTATTTGTTTAACTATTGTTGTCATTTCATCTCTTCAAATTAAGGTCATTTAGATAATTTCGCTATAAAATATAATTAATCTTAGACTAGTCCCTGAGAACTTTTTTAGTGATTAGGCCATTTCAGATATTTGAGTTGGGATTTATAAATTTACAGAGTACTTTTTTGTCTTTCTCCCTGTAATTTACATTTGCTAAATGATCATAATCGAATTATTTTTGAAACATATATTACGCTTCCACCTCATCGCTCTCAATTTAAAGCTCACACAAAAAACCAAAACATTTCAACTTTGTTTCAGGGGAGGCCAGATTCAACTACATAAATTTTTGTGTGCCCCTTTAAAAATATGCACTAGAAGGCAATTGGGAGAAAGCTAAGCCCAAGTTGTTAGATCATAACGGAATGCTTCTGAGTGCTGCTATAGCAAAAGGATGCCGAACAGTACTTCATGTAGCAGCAGGAGCAGGCCATTTTCACTTTGTGAAGGAGCTTGTGAACCTGATGGAAGAGAACAACATAGCCTTGGATTTACAAGATATTAGGGGAAACACTGCCTTTTGCTTCGCTGCCGCAGCAGGAAGCTTAGATATTGTCAAGTTAATGTGGGGGGAAAATTCATTCTTGCCAACATTTAGAGGTGGAAATTGTTTCACCCCTCTTCTTTTTTCTGCACAACAAGGAAGAGCTGACGTGGCATGGTTTCTATATTCTAAGACTACTGAAACTTTTGATGAAGCAGAGTGGAATAAGTGTTTCCTCACTTGCATCGACACCGGTATTTATGGTAAGTTTATGTTGCTGCTGATAAAGCACGAATACACTTATTATGAGTTAAGTACAGCATGAATAAGCATTTGATGCACATTAAATAAGTGGCTAATACCAACCCTTCTAATAGAATTTTGATTTTGACCCCTGCAATTTAAAATGTTTGGTTTTAGTCTTTATAACTTTAAAAAACTTTGGTATAAATTAAATAATTAGACATCCTATATTTTTAATGAGTTTTCATTTTGGTCACATATTTAAATTTGGATGAAGTTCTTAGAAATTATAGAGACCAAAATCAATGATTTAAAATTACAAAAACTAAAATCAAAATTTAATCAAAATGTAAGGATCAACAATGATATATTAACCCTTAAATAAAAACAAAACCTATTTTACAAAGTGTTTTAGCTTGATATGTGTGTGTGTATAGAGAGAGAGAGAGAGCTCTATATTTCTTTTGAACTGCGTGACAGCGTCTCTTTTTAGCATCTGCGCTTAATATCTTGACTACATTTTCAAATTTCCTAGATTTAGCGTTGGAAATGTTGAGAGAGAAGCCAGAACTAGCATTAGCAACAAATGATGAAGCTTTGACAGGTTTGCATATCTTGGCTCAGAAGACAGATTTGGGTCACCATAACCTAAAACATCAAAAACATCAACTCATAAGTTCAGGTGATTTGCCATCACTATAATCACGTTAGGAAGACCACAAAATCAGTCCTAACTTGCTATTCAATCCTTAATATAAGATCTTATTTATAGTGTAATTTACATATAAATTATAGTGAAGAAATAAGGCATTGTCAGCTTTATGCTTTGATAATCTTCTTCAAAATTAAACCAAGGATTGCAATATAGGGTGTAATCACAGATCGTCTCTTGAAGAGCCTTTTATTAATTACTTAAGAACTAAGTGCAATGATTGATATGAAATGATTAAAAATGAAAAAATTTGATCGTTTTAACTATCAACTACTTTTTATAATTAAGAATTAAATTGTTCTAAACTAATTCTTTTTGGGATTTTTCTTGAAAATATGAAATGGAATGATAATGGATTTAATGAAACAAAAGAAAACAATAGAATAAGCAATCCCTCATAGTAATGGCGCAAGCAATCCTCACTTCAAATATTTATGAGAGAATTAATCATGCTAGTTTCAAAATAACTCTAAGGGCCACCCCTTAGATTATGCCTAACTTAGATTGATTAACACCAAGCCACCTTGCATATTAATCTATCTAAATTAGGTTGATTAAACACTCTAGCAATTAAATGAACTTAAAAATCATATTTAGCTTTTAATTCAATAACCGAGCCACCTCGCATTACTACTTAATTTTCTCATTAATCTTAATTTAACAATGATCACCCATATGAAAAATTAAGATTAATGATGTTAAAGCCCAATGTTAAATATAATTGATAAATTCATATTCAATTAACTAATGTAAACACAAGACATCATTGATCCACTAACCAAACCATCTTGAAATTAACACAAAATGTTCACAAAATCATCAATTCAATGACTAACCAGCACAAAGAAATGATAATTAAGCTAATTAAGTATAATGTCAAGTGTCTAACAAATATTCAAGCCATAACAAATATCTAAATACATCAAAATAAATCAATTCAACATTATAAAATTCATCCTAAAATCTAGAAATCACAAATATAATGTAGAAATAGAGAATTGAAATAGCAAAAACTCCCCTATTAAAGTTCTAAGCTCATACTATAGCCACTTGCTACAAGGGATTGAGAAGCTTAGCCACAAACACCATGGAACCAGCCTCAAAAAGCAACACAATCACTGTCTGAATTAAGTGCTCAGCCACATAAAACTAGCAATTAAACTTGATAGATTAATAATGGATTCAAATAAATCAGTAATTGCAATTGGAACCACAAACAGAGCAAAGGATCACAGCTGTGTTGATATGGGAAAAAGAGCAGCTACGGTCTGGGCAATGAAGGCTTGGAAGGATGAGACTCGCGGGAAGTAATTGAAGATGAGTCGTGGACGGTGGTTGCGGAAATGTAGTAGCTCCGCCGGTGATAGTGAACGGAGATGCTGACAGTGGGAAGGCGGTAGTGAAGGTAAGTTATATGGTGAAGAAATGGCAGCTCCCCTAGTCTCTTCTCACTCCTCTCTCACATCTCCGACAGCTTGTTTTCCTTTTTCGACCCTCAGCTCGTGCTCTCAGATTCTCTGGTTTTCTCTGCTTCTAGCTCTCAGGTACTCGGCTTTGCCTGAAAGACGAGCCCTGTTCACAGTGCTGCAGAAGAGTAATAGCTCCGCCGCCGGCGACAATGGTGTTGAAAGCAACAGTCACCGGCGACGGAGAAAGTGATGATTGGTGATGAAGACGATGAAGAAAATCGTGGAAGCTTGGTCTCTCCGTTCTGTCTTCGCGGCGCTGTGTCTCTGGTCAAAGTTCTGTCAAGAGCTCCCCTGACCTAAGCTTTTGCTGCAAAAACGCTGTGTTTAACTGGTGGACTAAACTGGAAGTTTTCAAATTCGTGGGACTAATCTGGCAATTTTCAAATTCAAGTCCCAAACTGGCATTTTCAGTTTTAATCCCATTTTCCAAGTTCTTACAAGTAAAAATAATTTACCCAACATCAAATCTTCTCAAAAGTAAATTGTTAAGAGTAATTACAAATTTTTATGACAATTTTGCCCTTTGTAGTCTTAATTTAATATATTTACTCTTAATCTCAATTAAGCATAAAAAAAGCATTTTAAGCTCAGAAATTATGATAAAATCCCTAAATAAAATATGAAAATATATCATAAAATTGGGATTTGTCACATAGACTCCCCCAACATATTGCTTAAAATTAGCTTTAACTTATTCAGTTCATCAAATTCTGTTTCCCAGGGATGAAGCATGGTGCTGCTCTTCAACTTGTTCGTTCAATCTGGCTAGGAATTCTTGATCTTGTTAACTCAGAGCAAGAAATAAGAAGAATCATAAATGAACCATCAAGACTATTATTTGATGCTACAAAAGTTGGAAACTTTGACTTCTTATCTGACATTCTGGGATCTTACCTTGATTTAGTATGGGACTTGGACAACCAAAAGCAGAGCATAATTCACATTGCTGGATCACATCGTCATCCTAAAATCTTCAATCTCATCCGTGACATATGTGCAAATAAGGATATCTTATTGTCATATGTAGACAAAGATGATGAAAACAATATATTACATCTGGCTGCAAAGTTAGCACCAGCCGATCGACTTGAATTGGTCTCTAGAGCAGCTTTCCAAATGAAGCTCGAACTGTTATGGTTTGAGGTACTTGTTCCTTATCATCTATATATGAAACTACGACTATGATCCCATAGTTTGAATATACTCTGTTTAATCTTTTTCATAGGAGCCTAAAATTTAAATTGTCTTAATTCTTTTTACAAGATTATACTTGTGATTATCTAAGCATTTAATGTGTTTTCGTCATTTTTGCCCTTAACCAATTATGTTCTCTTTCCTTATCTTTTTCGCATACTGTATTCTCTTTCATATTTTTTTTATTGCTATTTTATTTCTCTCTCTTACTTACCTCCTTATAAATATGGGCATATTTGTGAAAAATTTATTTTTGACACAATTAATACTCCCTCCAGTCCTTAATATAAAATATATTTACTTAATTTGATTAGATTAAGGAAATTAGTTGAATTAGTTAATATGATACGTATTTCCTGGAACACCCTAATCATCTAGCTTCCTTAATTCCCACATTCCCCTCTTCTCCTTAATTATGTTTGAAGGAGCATCAATATCAATAAGGGTAAATTAAGAAATTAAAACGTTGATAAAAATGAAAATTATGTCCTATATTTAAGATAAAGATTAATTCTTCAAATATGTCTTATATTAAAGACCAAAAGAATACTTTTAACTAATTTTAATGGATTTCTTAAACAACATAATTCAGTTATCGAACAAGCATGATGATAGCATTCAGTAGTGCCTTCTTTGTAACATATGACCATGGCATAAAATGGGTTCCTAGCTTCATTTCTTTGATTTCATTTTTTCCAATAGTCATATTTCTGTTTCTGCAATTTCAACTTTTGTATGATATCATTTACTCAACATATCATTTGGCAATGTACAAGTAATTCACGCAGTATCAATCACTATGGAAGCCATTGGCTTATAAATAATGGCAGAATTTGATACAGATGCTTTACTTTAGACTCTTTTTTCATTCGATTTTTGAAATATTTATTTTATCAATAACTATAATTTATTATGTTAGCATAGCACACAATCCTATGATATGGGGATAAACCAAATTAACGTTGTTCGTTGTTAGGCTTTACTCGCTAGTGTTGATAAGAAAGAGAAGAAAAAAAAAATTATGATTAAGGATCAAATTTAAATTTTCAGGAATTCACCATGGTAACTTCCTAAATTGATTACTACACGGTTAAACTGTTGAATATCAAAATATTGAATTTGGATGAGTGACAAAAATAATAAGAAAAATATTATTATAGTTTTTTTTATGGCAACTTGCTGTGCTTCTTTTCGAGATAAATTGTTGTAATAATGAGACATTGAGACAGACAATCACATGACAAATAAGAATTCCATTTTGCTTCTTCGATAGAATACAGTCCAGCCATTTTTTACAATGCTTTGGAACGTTGGGGGTGAAACTACAGGTTGATGGTGACTGTTATATTACACGAAAAGGCAAGAGTAAGAAAGCCAAAGAGCCAAGAAAATCTTCAATGCCAGATAATATTAATAAGCGTGATAAATAATGCCCTTTAATATATGAACATATCCATCATTGCACAACTGAGTTAAAGTATATTTAATCCAAGAATGGGAATAATATGCTCTAAAAATTCTTCAACATCACAACCAAAACGACATGGGTGACTTATAGGCAAATATAAAATATCCATTGATTATCTTGAATGAAAATGAGAAATCCAGTGCCTAATTACCCACAAAAGAACCCTAAACAGCTGCGGAAACGCCAAATAATAATGATAATAAAACTAATATGCTATATAAAATTATAATAATGAAAAATGAAATGTCAAATACAGGTTTAAAATACATGGAGAGTTTGTTGAAAATAATAGGTGATCCAACTGGAAAAGTTTAATTATTTCTAGTTTTGATTAAATGGACCCCTTAATGATGAATCTAATTTAATTTTAATTCTAGCCCAGAACTATATGATATCCTATATTGGGATCTCTGACGGTCAAAAAATATATTGGGATTTCTTTTAGGTAGTCCTCACATTTCATATTTTTCACTGCTGCAAATGACAGTGATATAATGTTAGAAAAGTACTCCATAAAATCCGGAGAGTGGGTGTGTGTGTGTAATTGCCTTTTGAACCACAACGACGCTAATAATTGTACAATGCTTTATTTTTTACCTTTTCATGCCATAAGGCTAAGCATCATTGTCACCAGCATAGAACAATTTATAATGGGAAAATTTCAGCTAAACCGCTGTAGTAATTTTATTTCAACCAGACCTCAAAAATATTTGAAACTTCATGAAATAAAATGAAATAAATTTATGGGTAAAAAGATAATGATTCTTTTATTTTATTTTTTTTTATTAAAAAGGCTCAATTGTAGCCACTGGCAGCCACTTAATTGGAGTGACATCTAGCAACTGACCATCGAAGCTTTGGCTCTAGCCGGCTGGAGTTCTAGCCGCTAGAAATTATTTTGTGTTATTTATATGTTTATTCTACTTGTTTATGAAAAGTTGCATACTTACAAATAAGACTCAGCTTGTTCAACTTATGCTGTTCATATGTTTATTCTACTTGTTAATGAGGAGTTTGGCCCTTACAAATGAGACTTGATCAAACTAATTGGTTAACAACCAAAAAAAAAAAAAAAACAAAAAAGATCACGAACAAGTTTCATTTCCAAGTGTCCAACTCCTGATGAGCAAGTGGAATAAATATATAAATTATTTAATAAAACCTTACTCGCCTCAGGGTCAAGTTATAAATTTTATCACAAATTAAAATGCAATATACAGTACAAACAACTTGAGATCATTCTCTTATTAAAAAGCCTTTTATTTTGAATTTCCTAGGAACCCCTACTCTAGATATGCTATTAAGCATTCTTAGTGATACTATTAATCACTCTTAGTGTGTGATTGTGAATTAATTGATGCAATTGGTTCCAAAGTAATCTAAAATCAACTCAATATTCAAACAATACCATGCAAGATAATAGAGAATCAAGAGAATTACAATGAAATATATTTATAACCACATATATTGATGAGCATAATATTAAGCATAAACTAATTCAAATCATAAATTGGTTCAAACAAAGGTTAAACCAAACATATCAATTTTAACCACAAATTACAATTCCTAAAATCAAAAAAATCATAAATATATAATCAAGTTAATAAACTAACACTAAAATTCTCTTTTGTAGCTTCAAGCATCCAGACTCAAACCATTGCTCTAAGCAAAGCGGGAATTCGCCACGGCAATTTATGAAATTATCACCACGAGGCATGTTAGAAAATAAACAGAGGAAGACCGCGTTGGAATGGAAGGAGATGCAGATGCCCAGATGATGGCAATTGATGAAGCTCGACTCCTTGAGTTTGGAGATTGCCCAGATCACAAAGGCTCTCTCCAGGTTGCTTTCGAAGGTGATATGGTGAAATGGAGAAGAAGAAGGTGATAGTTGATGGTGAAGTCCAGCTCTCTGATTTGTGGCACTCTATTCTGATCTGAAACTGGAACTTGAGAGTTGGGGCGATGAAGGTCAGCGAATGTTGGCGGTGGTAGTCGACAATGACGAACGATGGTGGTGGTCTCTCTCCTCCTTCCCAGTTCCAAATCTCACGGCGTTCTCTGCCTCTCTCTCCTTGCTCTGTTTGAATCCCGTGGCTGTGGTGGATGAAGCTCGCCGGCGGCTGTGGTGGTGGATGGTACCGCCGGCGAGAGAGGAAGACGAAGGTGATGAAGATAGATATCGAAGCTTTTGGAGGTTCTCGTTGTTCTCTCTGTCGCGGTGCCTCCGTTCTGCAATTTCGCCAGGGTCTGATATATCACCGCTTCTGACCTGATTTCATAGGTAAAACGCAGTAGTTTTGCTCGTTGACCAAAATGGATTTTCTGAAATTCGGGGGCTAAGCTGTCATTTCTGAAATTCAACCCCAAACTGCCATTTTCAGTTTCAATCCAATTTTTCAAGCATCTACAATTAAAAATAATTAAATCAATATCAAATATTCTTAGAAAAATCAATGATTAAGGGTAATTATAATTTTTATGACAATTTTACCCTTTTAAATCCTAATTTAATGTATTTACTCTTAATCTCAATCTATCTCAAGAAAAACATTCTAAGATTAATAATTATGATAAAATTCCCAATTGAAGTATAAAAATATAAAATAAAAATAGGGATTCGTCAGAAAGGGGGTTTTGAAATTGGTTTTCTCTAAATTAAAATTTATGAAAATAAAGCTATTTCTACTCTTTTTGGTATTTTTGGAAAATAATGAAGAAATATTTAAATTGAGAGTGAAAATATGAATGATGGGTACTCTTGGTAATGAAGAAAGTTGTTATCCTTGATTAAAAAGGTTATGGGAGTTAGCATTTCATTTAGTTTTAAGAAAAATCTCAAAATAACACTTGAGTCCAATATTCTCAATTAATATTAGATCATACAAATATAGCTAACTACTATCTTTTGAGATATTGTTTAAAACCACCTAATGTTTAATTGAAATTAAAATAATACAACATGAGTCTTCTTGAGTTTGAGTGCTAAATAGCCCCTCAAAGGCACAAATCAACCACATTAACTAGACAATAATACGTTAACTAGCATTATCTCATTGCAACCACACAAAAATTCAAACATATATAATTTTCATACTACAAAATACAATCTCAACTATAAATATCAAACCAACAGAGATAATTAACATCAATATCAGTTCTAGAATCATATGTGATAATTCCTAAAAGTAGGAAATCTAAATATATACCTCTAGACTACTAGAATGATAGAAAAACTCCCCTATATAGTCCATTGAGATCAAGCACCCATCCTCACCATTATGAAGCAAGAGAATTAGCTACATATCCATTAAGCATCCAACACAATCTGCAAAATCGAACCAGCCATGGAAACAAGCTTGTTGGAAAATACAAAGACTTGTCAGAATCTAGAAAAAACTTGCCGGATTCTGAAGAAGTTCGCTGAAAACCACAACAACCTACTAGAATCTAGAAACTCTGAGCTTTGGTTTGATTTCTCGAACTCCACGGCCCTAAACACTTTGTCTCCTCCGATTCTTTCCCAGTCGAGCCTTTGGTTCCAGTTCTATGAAGATCTCAGCTTGAACTCTCTCTCTCTCTCTCTCTCTCTCTCTCTCGGCTCTCTAGTTTAGGCCTCTAGAGAGGAAGAAGAAGGTGGTGGTCTGAACGAAAAAAGGGATGGTGGAGGAAGGAAGGTGAAGGCTCGACGATTCTCAACTCCCTCTCAAGCTCTCTTTGGTCCGAAAACTCTCTGGTCTCACAGTTCTATTGGAGCTTCGACCTTTAAAGGTGATTCTCCAGCGCCAAGAGACTCCAACAATGGTGGCTCAGCCAATAGAGGAAGTGGTGGTGTGGAGAAGATGGTGACAGAGGTGATTCCTAAAGGAAGTCAAAGTCTCTCATGCTTCTTGTAGCTTGGCCTATTCCCCCTCTGGTTCTCTCTTCACTGTCACAGCACACTCTCCGATAGTAGACAGAACGCCGGTGTCACTTAGTGAAAGGAGGAGGAATGGTGGTCAGTGGTGGTGATGGTAGTGCTATCGTCAGTGAATAAAGATGAGAAAGGAAGTTAAGGATTGAATTTTGCCAAGATTCAGAGTGTAAAATCCTTCCCTTATACATAGTAATTAACTATGGATTTGATCAAACCATTTTTTTAATACATTCTTATAGTCATTTACAAACTCTACCATGGTAATAAAAAGATTACCATGGTAGAAAAGAGTTCAACTAATCATTTGAAAATTCTTTAACTGAATAATATCTCATCATATATTAAAATATCCATATCATACCAAATTATTGTTCCACCAATTCAAAACACATCATATGGCCCATAGGTCATCCAATATCATCAAGAGTAATTAAAAATATATAGTTAAAATATCAAATCTTCAAAATAAATCAGAGTATGCAAAATGAGTCATAACGTAGCAATATACAATAATCCAACATATATTATAAAGATAGAAGCACTACTTTTAGCAGAAGTAGTTTAAGCTTTCGGAGTCTTCCTTGATGGACCCATAGGACAACAATCACCTGGAAAAATGTTAAATCAATGGGGTGAGACAAAAGCCTCAGCAATCCAACAATCTATCTCATCGGGCATATAAGTAAGTGCCCATGAAGTGTCAAGTAGGACAGCTATAAAATCATAACATTATTAAAATGTCACATTTCCACACACACACACACACACACATTAATTTACCATATCATAATCTCATTCTCATATTTATCACATAAGTGTATAAGAATCAATACATAATAATTTATTCTTTGTCCTCCCTTATTTCCTCTACTGCCTTATTTCCTCTTATTGAACCCATGGTCTAGCACTGATCCATATGACTGGTAGTTTAACTTAACAAGCTCACCAATCAAGTGATATGGACTGGCCAAAATCCACAGAGCACGAGATCAGACCATGGACTCCCTCTCTAAATATATTAGTGGGGTGTCAAGGCCCTACTGGACACAATTGGGCTAAAGGACTAACCAGTGTACACCTGGAAGTCCACCACCTTATTACCTCATTTTGTACAAAAGTTCACCCCTTTATTTCCTCTTTAAGTAACAACCCATCAAATCACATTCACCATCCCCTGTCATATCAATATGTGTGATTATAACAAATCATTATCAATTCTCAATTATCAAAAGGATCTTTTCAATCTCATTAATACATACCAATTCATCTAATATATCACTAGTCATTTTCTCAGCAAAAATAAATCCCACAAGACTATTTCATTAACAACATATTTTCAAAGTCCACATTACATATCAATAGCCAAATTTATGATTCTATATAGTTAAAAATCACTCACAAATATCAGATAAATATGCACAAGAGGAAAGTGATTACCTCTCGCCAAAGCAAAAATTATAACCACAAGCTCCTAATCCAAGAGCTCAAATACAAGCCAAAAATCAATCTACAACAATCAATATATTATACATTAATAACTCCTTGAGTTATTGGAAAAATTAATTTATTTAACTCAATTCTAAATTTGAATTAATTACTCCTAAAAATTTCAATTTCACACTAAAATCTCAATTATTAATTTAAATATTTTTCTTAACACCAATAACTTATTTAAGTCATTGATTATGATTAATTTCATTTCCTTACATAAAATTCTCAATTTAACGTTTCGAACGTAAAATAACCAAATTATAAATTTTCATCTTAAAATGTCTAAACCGATTAAAACTTCAAGAATACTCCTAATAATTCAAATAAATTATTTATCCTAAATTTAATCGGTTAAAAAGTCTCATATAGAATTATTTATAGATTGATTATATAGAAAATTCCTTATAAAATCTTATACTAACTGAATAACAAAAAATAAACCGATTAAAATTCACTATTAATCATTTTTTATATCCCTATAGTCTTTTACTGATAAAACTTAAATTTGTCCAAAATTCTAATTTTAAAATATTCTCTAATCAGTAAGAAATCACTATCATAAGAAAGATAAATTTACTTAGAATATTTTTCATAAAAGGAATTTTGTGATCAGAAAAGAATTTGAGTACCTTATTAATCTCCGAAGAATCAAAAAATACCCCTACTAAGGTCTCAGCCTCAGCCTTCCGGAACCACTTCATGCCTTCCGTGAAGTGGTTATTAAGGGGCGTATTTATAATACCCCTCCTCATTCATGTGGCGCCAAGCCTGGCGCCACTTGCAATTTAATTTAATTTTTTTAGAAACATAATCATTATCTTTTTTTTAAGGACAATGATTATGTTCTTACCAATTTTCGGTAGTCTTCCCCTCCCCCATTTTTTTTTGTATTATATATATTATTTATGATTATTATTATTATTATTTTAATATATACATATTTTTAAATAATTAATTCTAATTTATAATCATATTATAAAAATAAAAATGAGGATGTTACACAGAGTCTCGCCGCCTCTCCTCACTTGGGTTTGTGTTTGCCCCCGGGCAGATTGAAGGTCAAACTTGACCTAGCCTTGTTCAAAACTAATGGCTAAAGTGAGAAGATTCAAAAGTTTTTGGAGGGACTAAATGGCAAATTTTTGAAATGCATATGGGTAGAACTGTAGTTTACAAAACTTTTGGGTAGTTTTTTGAAATTTTCTCTGGCCTTTTTTCCTCATAGATTTGTAATTTCTAGGATTTTGGGGCCCTTTTTGTAATATTATATATTCCTAAAAATATTAATTCGGACCCAATTTACATTTTCTAAAATCTCCAATTTTTTTCTTAAACACCTACAATGCAAGATTAAACACAAGGTAGCATCCAAAGTGCAGGAAATCATTTGCATGAATAATTAACAAATTATGACCATTTTGCTTCTAATTACACTTAATACAAATGCCCCTAACTAAAATTATATAGTACTTAATCAAGCAATAATGGCCTAACAAGTACATTAAATTCCCCTATTTAATAAAGAAAAAAGCCTATAAAAATATGATTCAATCAATAAACAACAAAAACTAATTGGTTAACAAGAGAACATATACGAGACTTGTTTATATATTTATTCCACTTGTTCATAAAGAGTTGGTCACTTGCAAATGAGACTTGGTTATGATATTATATTTTTTTTGTTAACCAATTAATTTGTGTTATTCATTTATTTATTTCACTTGTTCATGAGGAGTTAAGCACTTGTAAATGGGACTTATTCATGATCCTATGTTTTCTTGTTAACTAATTAATTTGTGTTATTTATATGTCTACTTGTTCATGTAGAGTTGGACAATTGCAAATTAAATGGGATTTGTTTATGAACAAATCACATTTGCAAGCGTCAAACCCTTCCTATGTGTGACTCTTCATGAACAAAGTGAAACACACATTTGAATAATATAAATTAATTTTCAGTGGGCAGAGCTCTGCCCAGCTGGCCAATGCCAAAGATTTGATGGCCACCCTAGCTTGGCGGCCATTGGTGACTGTAGCAATAACGATGATCAAACCTTTTTTTTAAGAAAAATAAAAAGTAAGGGTGTTATTATCTTTTTACCTCTAAAATTTAATTTCATTTTGGTTTATAGGGATGCAGTGAAATTTCTAAACTCATTGGGTGTTGACTGAAATTTTCCCATTTATAATTCATAGCTTGGAGCATGTGGGAAAAAAGGAAGAAATTACTCCTATAGTGTTTAATGTAATATCTATTTATATAATTTATAGATATTAATGACGCTAAATAAGTTAATTATAACATCTGTGACATGATATGTTTAAAATATTTCAGTGTAACATTGATTATGTTTTAGTTAATAAGTTAGGTAAATTAATTTAAAAAAGATAATAAATATAAGAGATAAAATTAAAAAAAAAATCTTACATTTAAAAAATAAAACTCATATTCAAACTCGGTATTATATTTAAAAATGGGTGACTAATAAACGGTTTCGTTATGCTCTAGGTTTTGACAGTACGAAAGACAGTTGTGTGTGGATGCCTGATGGGCCTTGATTCATGAATCCATAGCCATTTTACTTTTCAAAGTACTCGTGGAATTGCAGCTTCGTTCCGTACAATAATGCATATATGTTTATGCGGGGTCCAGGATATACTAAAAAAATATCATCTTGGCCTGGGATGATATAGACCATATATTTCGCTGTGTGACCCACAGTGGACCCCAGCACAGATATTTTGGTCATCACTGATGTATATTTGCACGTGCCTCCTTAATAAATAGCACTTTCTCCTATCATTAAAATAAGAATTAATTTATTTGCAAGTTGAAGATTACTTTTATACCTAAAAAACACGGTGTTTTCCACTTTTTGAAAAAAAAAATTATGAGTATTCTTACATATTTGGTTAAAGTATGTGTTCGTTTGGAATAACTTATTTTTGGGTAATAAGTATTTATAAATCGTGATTCATAGTATACAAGGTAAGATGTAAGAGGTCTTTTATCTCGGCTTGTGTAATAATGACTTATTCTTTAAAATTAAGTGATCCCAAACACAGCTTATATCAAATATGCTAAAAAATTTTTTTAAGTGTATCAGGCGTCCTTAAAGTATTTTGTGGTAGAATCAAAATCTTAAAATATTTTAGGGTCTTGAATGCAGCAAAAAATGTTTTAAAGTGCCGGACGCATATAAAATATATTTTAGGAAATTGAATATACCATAAAATATTTTAGAATGGTAGATGTATATAAAAAAAATACTTTAAATTGCAGAATATAGCTAAGCCTTTACCCCTTTACACTTTTTAGTCTTTTTGAATTGGAGTTAGTTTGGTACGTGCTTTCATGCTAATAGCGTCGGTTTCACCACAAAAAATTAATAATTATTGTTAGTTAATTCTAGCTGCTCTGTCGTTTTTGTTATGATTTTTTAAGTTTAAGAACCTTTACATTTTCACAAAACATATGGTATTAGTTGTATTTTAAATAAAAATTTATAGGCGTTTTTACATCAATACTCATTCATTTATATAACAGGAGACCACAAGCACTTGTGAGTAAAAACAACAGTGACAGACAATTTAAAATAAAATTCCTATTCTAATCCATTATGCAAAATTGACTTGGCTTAGAGTGCCTAGATTTAGCGATATCATCTGTTAACTTTAGGAAATTCTTACTAGAATTTCATATTTCATTCTGTTTTACTTCACTTTGGGTGCATAAGTGGGCATTAAAAAGGATTAAAGTGATGAATTGTATTTGTCTCATGCTATGCACAGCAGATTGGAATTGTGGAGGACATTACTCACTAATTGCTATGAATGTCTAATCATGTGTGCAAGTTCTTTGTGTAAACTGGTCCAGATGAAGTCATGGATAACCCAGAGGAAGCTGCAGGCAGTGAAAAGGAGAGGAAGGAAGTTGAAGCTAACAACTAGTGAATGAAAGGCAAGCTGGAAGAACAGAGCAGAACAGACAGTCCTGGGCCGCAGTCCACCATTTCTTCGGCCGCGGCCCAGAAGATCAAAATGAGCCCAGAGAGTCTTGGGCCGCGGCCCACCATCTATTGGGCAGCGGCCCATTAAGGGAACAGGAGCACAGAAAGGTGTGGGCCGCGGCCCATTAAGGGAATAGGAGCACAGAAAGGTGTGGGCCGCGGCCCACAACCTCCTGGGCCGCGGCCCATAAGCATCAACCTGAGGCCAGAGACTCTTGGGCCGCGGCCCAACCCCAAAAATGAAGCTGCGTGTTCTGACATCTGTGAGGGTATAAAAGGCAATCCCAGGGTTTTGAAGAGGGGGTCCCGAATTGGGAAAGATAGACAAAGGCGGCTGGAGAGGTGCAAAAACGCTGGAACCTGCTAGAATCAAGGAGAATCAAGAGGGCTTGAAGATTGGACGAGATTTCACTCCAGTTTTCTTAATTCTTCTGTATTCATTCCCTTTCTCCACTATGATTCTGTTATGGCTGCTTTTAATCCTGTTATTTGTAATCCGTTTTTGAACATGAGTAGCTAGGTTTCTCATTCTAGGATTGTTCAATTCTTTTGTATGGATTAAACTTGAATTCTTCTTCCTCTTCTTTAGCTAATGGTATATATGTGTTAACTCTTCTCTATTTTCACTGATATTCATGAATTGCTAGCACTATGAATAACATGTTCAACTAGATTAAGCTTGAGATAGTTAATCTAATTGAAGAACGTGGGGAGAGTTATGCTAGACTTGAAGTTTAAAGAGTTAAATGGATGGTTTGTTAATAACATAGAGATATAGTTATTAACCTAGCATTGTCAAAGTAAGGAAATTGTTTAATGAGTATTTTCCGTTAAATGCAGCAAGAGATTGTGTATCTAATTGGAAAATATAAGTTGGTTATGACTTGAGAGAGCTTAACCAATGGCTATTGAACCTTAGACTGACATATATATATCCCATAAACAATAATATCGAAGAGGAAGTAGATTGAGTTTATGATATACAAAGGAAGCGAACAATCCTAGGTTCACTCTACTTGATTGAATTCACAAGAAGCTTATTCTGTTCAGTGTTTTTCTTAGTTGTTATCAGCATATCTTTTAAATTTGTTTTTCTCAAACTCAACATTTTGTGTTGATTCAACTTAATCAAACACATCAAGCCCATTGTTTGACTAAATTGTTATTCAAATCCTCGAGGGAACGATCTCACTTATCACTTTATTACTTGACGCGATCCGTGCACTTGCGGTACCGAAAAATTTTTTTGCGCCGTTGCCGGGGATTTGGTTTAACAAATATTTTAGTTGACCTTAGGCTTATGTTAGTAGATTTCGCTTGATTCTTTAGTTAGAGTTATAATTTTTCTGTTATTGTTTTCTGAATTCAAGTTCACTTGTTTTAGCTTGATACTTGCTGTTTTGTCCTTTTCGCAGGTATCAGTCCAGTTCATGCAACATTTGCAAGGAAACGAATTGATCGTGGTACTTGACGGATTACCGCGCATTGAAGAAGAACCAGAATCAGCAACAGAATTTGAGTCTGAAACAGAATCTGAAGCAGAATTTGAGTCTGAAACTGAAACTGAAGCTGAAACAATGGCGGACGAATATGATAGAGCCACTGTTAACGACTTTGCCACCCGGAATATGAGAGGAACTCAATCATGCATTCGAATGCCAGAGATGCAAGCACACACTTTTGAGATCAAACCAGTGATGATAACGATGTTGCAAATGCATGGGTTGTACCATGGCCTTTACAATGAAGACGCCAACAAGCATTTGATGTATTTCTTGGAGGTGTGTGACTCCTTCAAGCAGAATGGTGTTCCTCAAGATATACTGCGGTTGCGGCTATTCCCTCTCTCTCTTCAAGGGAAAGCTAGAGATTGGTTTAACAATCTCCCGGAAGGATCCATAACCTCGTGGGCTGATCTTGAAGCTCAATTTAGAGCTCGATTTTTCTCTGATGATAAATCAGTGGAAGCAAGGGAAGAGTTTCTAAGCTTTAGACAACAGCCGGATGAGCATTTGTATGCCGCATGGGAAAGGTACAAGATGCTAATGAAACAATGCCCCAATCATGGGGTGGACAAGTGGGTAGTAATCCAGATTTTCTGCACACGATTGAATCCTCAATCTAAAGCCATGGTGGACTCTATGACTAATGGAGGTTACCGGAATGTTCCTGTCAATGAAGTTTTCAGACTTTTGGACCAATTATCTGCAAACAACACCCAGGGAAATGATAGGAGAACTCCAACTACCCCAGCCCTACTCAACACAAAAGAAGACTCTTCATCACAAATTGCCACAATTTTATCTGCTTTGAACAAACGCTTTGATGTCTTAGAGTCTCAAATAAACAAGGGCAATACTCGTGGTGTGCATTCTGTTCAATCCACTCCGATTGTATGCGAGCAATGCAATGATGTCCACATGCCGGACAATTGCCCTCTCTACATGGGCACTGAATCTGTCAATTATATGGGCAAATTCCAACCTTCTCAAGGTAATCCATACTCACAAACTTACAATCGTGCTTGGAGAGCTCATCCCAACTTCTCTTGGAGTCAAGGTAACACCTTGAATCCTCCTCATGAGTCTACTTCTGGCACCAAGCCGGTCCCTCCACCAGGTTTTCCAATGCAATCAAGGCAAGCCCCTATAAAAGAAGAATCCAAGACAAACAAAATGTTGTCCCGGATCTTAACCGAAGTGGAATCTTTAAGGGGTGAGAGTAAGGCCACCTTTTCTCTTCATGAATCGGCTATTAAGAACCTTGAAGTTCAAGTGGGGCAACTAGCTATACAAGTAAATGCCATGGCTCGAAACGGTCTCCCAAGTGATACCATCCCTAACCCAAAGAGGGGTGGAAAAGAAGAATGTAAGGCCATTCATTTGAGAAGTGGCAAGGTGCTTCCGAACATGCCTAGCTCAAGCACAACGGAACCAAAGCAAGATGGGCTAGTGGACATTGAAGTTGACGAGGAGGAAGTCATAACTCCAGAAATTGCTGTAGAAGACGAGGAAACTAAAAAGAGAAAGCACACTGAGGGTGGATCGGATGATGTGGGTAAGAGCAAGAAGAGGGAACAAGAGCTGACTAATGAAAAGAAAAGCAAACCAAGCGCCTCCACTATCATGCCTCCCTTACCATTTCCTCAAAGATTCAAAAAGAAGGAGGAAGACGCACAATTCAAGAAGTTTGTGAATATGTTTAAGCAACTACATGTCAACATTCCTTTTGCTGAAGCGTTAGAGGGGATGCCTAAATATGCCAAGTTCCTAAAGGATGTGTTGTCTAAGAAGAGGCGATTCAATGAGTTTGAAACTGTAGCTTTAACTGAAGAATGCAGTGCCGTGATCCAAAGGAAGTTACCCACCAAGTTGAAAGATCCGGGTAGTTTTTATATTCCTTGCAATATTGGCACAAACTTCAACGGTAAAGCTCTATGCGACTTGGGTGCTAGCATCAATTTGATGCCTTTGGCTGTGTTTAACCAATTGGGGCTAGGAGAACCAAGGCCTACCACAGTTACCCTTCTATTTGCTGACCGGAGTATTTCTAAGCCTAGAGGAATTATTGAAGATGTTTTAGTGAAAGTAGACAAGTTCATCTTCCCAGCAGATTGTGTGGTGCTTGATTGTGAGGTTGATTGGAAGATCCCACTCATTTTAGGCCGTCCATTTTTAGCTACAGCAAGAACTCTGATTGATGTGGAAAAGGGGGAAATCACTTTGAGGGTGGACGACGAAAAAGTAATCTTTAACATGCCCAAAGCTTTAAAGTTCCATGATGATTCAGCTCAATGTTCATTTGTTGACATATTGGACTCACTTGTTCCCCGAGAGTCATATGCTCCTATGATCAAAGACCCTCTAGAGGCATTTCTGATTGGGGAAAAGAATCTGGATGAATTTGATGAAGAAGTTATTGCAAACCTTTTTTGTATGGAAGCATTCCCTCACTCAAGACAAAGAAATTTTGAGCCACTTGAGGTGGCTGAGGCGTTGAGCACTCCTTTGAAGCCTTCTATTGAAGTTCCACCATCTCTTGAGTTGAAGCCCTTACCATCTCATCTTAAGTATGTATACTTGGGAGATGCCAACACACTGCCGGTGATTGTCTCTTCCGAACTTTCGAATCTGCAAGAGGAAAAGCTCCTACGAGTTTTAAAAGAACACAAGCAAGCTATAGGTTGGACCATAGCGGACATTAAGGGAATCAGCCCTTCTATGTGTATGCACAAAATCCTGTTAGAAGATGATCATAAAACTTCTATTGAGCATCAAAGGCGATTGAATCCAATCATGAAGGAAGTGGTCAAGAAAGAAATACTTAAATGGCTCTCCGCTGGAATTGTGTACCCTATCTCTGATAGTTCATGGGTGAGCCCAGTCCAATGTGTCCCTAAGAAGGGTGGCATGACTGTAGTGACTAACACCCAAAATGAACTAATTCCTACTCGCACGGTGACTGGTTGGCGGGTGTGTATGGATTATCGGAAGCTCAACACAGCTACAAGAAAGGATCATTTCCCTTTGCCATTCATAGACCAAATGTTGGACAAGTTAGCCGGTCAGGAATTCTTTTGTTTCCTTGATGGATATTCCGGGTACAACCAAATTGCCATAGCCCCAGAAGATCAAGAGAAGACCACCTTCACTTGTCCATATGGCACTTTTGCTTTCAGAAGAATGCCCTTTGGACTATGCAATGCACCAACCACTTTTCAACGGTGTATGATGTCCATTTTTGCTGATATGATTGAGAAAACAATTGAGATATTCATGGATGATTTTTCTGTCTTTGGTCCATCTTTTGACTCGTGTTTGGAGAATTTAGATGCTGTGCTTACAAGGTGTGAAGAGGCAAACCTAATTCTCAATTGGGAGAAATGCCACTTCATGGTGCAAGAAGGCATTGTACTTGGCCATAGAGTGTCGAGGAACGGGTTGGAAGTAGATCGGGCTAAAATTGCTATTATTGAGCAATTACCACCACCCACTAATACAAAGGGTATCCGGAGCTTTCTTGGACATGCTGGGTTCTATCGGCGGTTTATCAAGGATTTTTCAAAAATTTCCAAACCCCTTTCTAAGCTTTTGGAAAAAGATGTGGAATTCAAGTTTGATGATGAGTGCTTACATGCTTTTGAAGAATTAAAGAAGCGTCTCATTTCAGCTCCTATCTTAGTGGCTCCAGATTGGGTTTTACCTTTCATTATCATGGCTGATGCAAGTGATTACGCCGTTGGTGCTGTTCTTGGGCAAAAGGCAGAAAAAATTTTTCACCCTATATATTATGCGAGTAAAACTCTTGATGGTGCCCAACTTAATTATACCACCACTGAAAAAGAGTTACTTGCCATAGTGTATGCTTGTGAGAAGTTCAGACCATATATTGTGGGTACCAAGGTTACTGTATACACCGATCATTCAGCTCTCAAGTACCTGCTCACCAAGAAGGACTCTAAGGCTAGACTCATTCGCTGGGTGCTCCTACTTCAAGAGTTTGACCTGAATATAGTTGACAGAAAAGGTACAGAAAATCAAGTAGCCGACCACCTCTCAAGGCTGAGCACTGAGGCTCAATTTGATAAGTCTGACATGATCCAAGTATCATTTCCGGATGAACAGCTATTCTTTGTTGATCATTCATCCACACTATGGTTTGCTAATTTTGTGAATTATTTGGTTTGTGGAGTGCTACCTCCGGAGTTCAATTCTCATCAAAAGCGTAAGTTTTTGCATGAAGTGAAGAAGTACTTTTGGGATGAACCTTACTTATTCAAGCGGTGCCCCGACCAACTCATTCGAAGGTGTGTTCCAGAAAATGAACAAGAGTGCATTTTGCACTGTTGTCATTCGTCTGAGTATGGTGGTCATTTTGGAGGAGAGAAAACTGCTGCGAAAGTTATTCAGAGTGGGTTTTACTGGCCTTTTTTATTTAAAGATGCTTATGCTTTTGTCCTCCAATGTGATCGATGCGAGAGAGTGGGGAACATATCTAGGAGGAATGAGATGCCATTGAATAGCATGTTAGAAGTTGAACTCTTTGATGTTTGGGGGATTGATTTCATGGGTCCGTTTCCTAAGTCTTTTAACAATGAATACATTCTAGTTGGAGTGGACTATGTATCAAAATGGGTTGAAGCTATGACATGTGTGACTAATGATGCCAAGACGGTACTAAAGTTCCTTAAGAAGCACATTTTCACAAGGTTTGGCACACCAAGAGCCATTATCAGTGATGGCGGATCACATTTCTGCAATCATCAATTTCAGATGTTGATGAAGAAATATGGTGTGAGACACAAAGTAGCATTGCCTTACCATCCCCAAACAAATGGCCAAGCTGAGATTTCCAACCGGGAAATCAAAAACATTCTGGAGAAGATGGTGAACACCACTAGGAAAGACTGGTCCTCCAAGTTAGATGATGCGTTGTGGGCCTATCGAACAGCTTACAAAACACCTATTGGTATGTCTCCATATCGATTAGTGTTTGGAAAAGCATGCCATCTGCCTGTGGAATTGGAATATGGAGCGTATTAGGCCATCAAGAAGTTAAATTTTGATCCGAAAGCTGTTGGCGAAAAGAGGCTACTCCAACTCAATGAGCTGGATGAAATCCGCTTAAATGCTTATGAAAGTTCACTGATTTACAAAGAGAAGACAAAGAGGGATCATGACAGAAAAATCAATCCTAAGAGCTTTGAACCGGGGCAAACTGTTCTTCTTTACAATTCCAAACTGAGGCTCTTCCCTGGAAAGCTTAAATCCCGATGGTCTGGGCCATTCAAGGTGATTCAGGCATCAAATTATGGTAATGTGGAGTTGGAGAATGATAAGGGCGAGAGATTCAAGGCTAATGGTCAACGGTTGAAGCATTATTGGGGAGGAGATGTGGATAGACTGGTATCCACCATCTACTTATCAAATGAAGAGTGACCAAAGTGAAAAGTCAGGCTAAGGACTATAAACTAAGCGCTTCTTAGGAGGCAACCCAAGTTCTGAACTTAATCTCTGTAGTTTCTTTGATATTAGTATAATTTAGTAGGTTTATGTTTGGTCTTTTACCTTTTGTAGGGCGAAAGGGATTTCAAACTGAAAGCTGTCAAGAGTAGGAGAAATGCAAGGCAAGGGTTGGCATCTTGGTTGAATAGGCATATCCCAGGGAAGTGCTTCAAATTTTATACATGTTTGTGTACTCTGATGCCTGAGGTAGGATATGAGAGTTGCAATGAATGTTAGAGAAGCAATGCACATGATATTTGGCTTTACTCTTTCAAATTGCTGATCTTGCCTGGAAAACTCTGAATTAGGATGGCAATTTGTTCATAGGAAATGTGTAGTCTAGGGGTGTTAATTGAATGGCTAATGGTTCTGTATACTGTATGTCATTGATGATTCCAGTTAATGATATGACTGTGTAGAAGTAGAAGGGCTCAAAAAGTTCTGGGCCGCGACCCAACATTGCCACCCAGTGAAGAACAGGGCTCAGAAAGTTCTGGGCCGCGGCCCAACAATGCCCAGAGCTGACTGCCAGGGGTCAGAGAGTTTTGGGCCGCGGCCCAATGGATTTGGACCGCGGCCTACTGATACTAGAAACTCCTGGGCCGCGGCCCAAGCTCGACAGCAGGGTTTTTAAAAAACCCTGCTGCGCGTTTATTCTTCTCATATCACTCTCTCTCTCAGCCGCCACCCCCAAAAATCCTCCTCCCTCATAGTCGACCCCCTTCCCCCATCTCCCCCCTCCAATTTCCTCTCCCTCTCTTGTTTCGTCTTCTTCCCCTCTTCGTTTTTGCCCTTCCTCTCCGTCTGTTGCTATTGCGTGGGGCTGCTGCGCGACCTCTGTTCTTCCCTGCTGTGGAAGAAGATCTAGGGCACCATGAGAGGATCATTCCCCTTGGATTTCTTCTCTAATCTCTCCACTCTCTCCACATTTGAGGTAAGATGGTCTGAATCTTGCTCTGTTACTCACATCTGAGGGTAGTTAGGGCAACTTTGATACGGGAATTTAGGCGTAACAGTCGCAATTCTGCTGTAATTGTTGGTTTCAAGGGCAATGTACATGAATTATTGAATTCTTTTGTCATAAGAATAGCAAATATGCCTTCAATTCATTCTGAATTCCCTAGTGTATCATTGCCCTGTTTTGAGACATATGCCTCATTGAAAATGCTGTTACAAAGTCTCTGGAATTACACTGTTTAGTGTTGGCTTTGATAATCTGTCCAGTGATAAGCATTGCTGAGATTTAGGCTTGAAGTGATATAGGATGTTTTAGGCTATGAAGTGCAGAAGTATGCTGCACGTGCATTTTGTCCTCAAATTATTAAAAATTGGCTTGCAATGCACTACACTCTGCACCTGTGGCCTGATTGTTGACTGCCTAAACTTCTCTTGTTTATCATGATTGGTACCAGTTTGCTTAAATTGTTGATTTCAGGGGACATAATTATATTGCTCTGTTCTGGTATGCATTGGTTTTGGCTGGGCTTGAATTCTCTATTTTGGAATATCATGTATTAATTGCACTTCAAAGGTTTCCTAATTCATTTCAAACTTGAAAGAGTGTGCTAGGTTGTGTATGTTCTCTTAATTGGCAAGTCTGTGATGAATGCATAAAAAAAAATCTCTTCTGTTGATTCTATAAATGGAATTGTGCAATGTTGATATGGGCGAATGGTGTTTCATATGGTCACCTCACACAACATGCTTGTATTGTTGCACAATTTGACTAAGTTTTAAAACTTCTAAGCAGTTGATCAAGGTCGACAAGTGTGTAGTTTTTCCTTTTGAATGATCATGTGACCCTCGAGGTGCATCTTGTGCTTTCGAAAACCATATTTTGCTTAACCTCCACAACTTGCAAATTGCCTCAGTGAATTTCAGAATTTCCACGGTTTTTCATACACTTTCAACTGTATTGAACCTGTGTTGTAGTAATCACATTGTGCTGCTTGTTTTGGAATGACTGTGCGATGACATTTTGCCAACATTATAGTGACCTAAAGCCTTCTTCTGAGTTGATTAAGTGATGTACGAGGTAGTGATGAATAGGTTGAGGTTTGAAATCTTTTTGAACAGATTTCCGACTATTAGGTCATAAGTTTGGGGGGGTCATTATTGCATTGTCTGATTTTGGTGCCCATGTTTAGTGCCTGTTTGAGTCTTCATTGGTTTTTGGCTGTCCATTGTCTTCTCTCGTAGCTACTATGCCGGCCAAGCGTGTTGCTGATCGCTCCAGTCCCAGGGCCGTTGCTGAGGCCAAGACCAAGATTGTCACCCGACCTTTGCTGCAGGAACGGGAATTCCCGTTCAACGCCTCGTACGAGTTTTACTATCTCGCCACATGTACATATCACCTGCAGAGGCTTATGGAGCCTAAAGTTGACGGGAACCTGCAGATTGTCCAGGATTTTTACGCCAATGCCTGTGTGAAACCCATCTGGCAATTTCCTCTGCGCGGAGTCGATGTGGACTTTACTCTTGAGAGTTTTAGGCAGTTTACAGCACTCCCCGCTGTTGAGGAGTGCAGGTATAAGCAACTATTGGAAAATAATGATGACATACCTGAGGACAATATTTCGGAGTTGCTCGTGTACAACCACCAAGTGGCGTGGCAGACTCGTGGAGGGGTGCAGAAACATTTACCTCGGGCTCAGTTATCAGTGGAGGCTCGGGTGTGGCTGCATTTCGGCAAGGACTACTTCTGGCCGTCGTCGCAGAGGAGTCGTCTCTCTAGAGACGAGGCTCTCCTTATCTACCTGCTTATGAAGAAGGAGCCTGTTGATCTTGGCGCCTTGATGTATCAGACTCTTCGCGACCATGCCAGAGATCATTCGGTAGGTCTGATACTGCCGCACCTCATTTCCTGTTTCTGCACGTCTGTGGGTGTTGCTGCTACGGCTTTTGATGTTATGTTCAAGCCTCTTAAGACATTCAACTACTT
Source organism: Inga laurina (assembly GCA_963855925.1). Classification (NCBI taxonomy): domain Eukaryota; kingdom Viridiplantae; phylum Streptophyta; class Magnoliopsida; order Fabales; family Fabaceae; genus Inga; species Inga laurina. The sequence continues at coordinate 62,103,766 of OY979708.1, forward strand.
GAGCATCAAGCCACGACCAGTTGAGCAAGTTCCAGCATCCCAGCGTACAGCAACCGACCCCTTCTTTCAGCAGGGAGGACCTTCTCATCCTCCTCATGACATTCCATCCCCCCAGGAGCAGGGCGAACCATCCGGTGCCCCTGCCTCTTCCGAGTCTACTGTCACGCTGGATGTGATCTTTACGGCCATTCAGCGCACAGAAGCTACTGCTGCCCAATGCCTCACTTATCTACAGGATCACGGTGTTCGCCTGACCAGGTTAGAGGAGTTATTCGCTGCTTATGTACCTGCTGCAGCTCAGGCCGGTGACGATGATGATGGCGCGGAGGTTGGTGCTGCCGGTGGGGATGACGATGCTGAGGGGGACAGCACTGGTGTAGCCGCCAGTGATGGTGATGGCGAGGACTAGTCTTAGTTGTGTTGCCCATTTTTACTGCTGTTTTCTATTTTCCTTGGATATGTTTCAGACTTTGTTTCAGTACTGTGGTTACAGCTGCTCTCCTATCGCTTGACATCAGTGGTTTCAGATTTTCTTGACTATTATGGTTTAGATATCTATGATGTTCACTGTTATACCCATGGCTGTATGCTCGTTTCTTTGCAGGTGCTATCTGTGACACAGTGTGTCCTATGACAGTGGGGACACTGTCTCCCTCAAGTTTGGGGGTGCTGATATATTTGCATGCATGTGTTTAAACCTGCTTTACGCCATATCTTTGAGCTAAATTTCTGGGAATTGTATTTGATGACTGATTTGAGTCAAAAACTGGATATTCATGACTGCTTGGTCTTATTTTACATGAGAGTTGAGAATAATGCATGACATGTATGAAGTGTTTTCATTAAAAGACCTTTGAAATTGTATTTGAATTCCTGGAAAGAGATTAGCATTCACACACTTCGAGAGCATGAGTGATGCTATTTTTGAGCTAATTTTTTTTAACGGAACTATCTATGTTTTTGAGTAAATTGTATGGAAGTGGCTGTGGTTATGGCGCATAGAGTTAGCATATGGATCAGTTAAGTTAATGTATTCGAAATAAGTTAAGGTTGAATTAACCTTGGGAGTTGTGCACAAGAGAGGAGAAACTTCTGTTGGAAGGGTTTTTGAGCCTGATTTTCATTCATTAGAGTGTTTGTACCATTTATGCTAGTGTACCTCTAGAACTTGTTTAAATTCTTTTTCAAAATCACATATGCATGTGGATTAGTGAAAATGATAGGGGCATTCATTTCTAAACCCATGAACCTAAACACAAACCTTTCACATTCATCCTTTGATCACCCCCTTTGAGCCATTCACCTTTTCTTTCTTCAAAAATCTGACAAGTCATGCATGCTGTTGCTCTGTAATTGAATGATACTTAGAAAAGCAGTGAGTTAGCATTTGATTTACTATTTGTTTCAATAAATGCTTAGTTACGCAGTTTACAAAAGAAAAGAAGGAAGGAGTAAAAGAAAATCAATATGTACATGAAAAAAAAAGAAAAAAGAAAAAAGAAAAAAAAAGAAAAAAGAAAAAAAAAGAAAGAAAAGAAAAAGAAAAAAAAAGAAAAAAAAAAGAAAAAAGAGATGTCATTATATACGCTTCAGCATGCATGGCACTTATTTCATTAGTCCTTCCCACTAGACCATTTCCATCATTACAACCCTGGTAAAAGGCCCCCTTGATTCATAAATCTAGGTGTACAAGTGGTGGAGAGAGTAGAATTTCTACAAGCCTATGGCAGGACCTGCTATAAGTGGTACTGAGCGAAATTAACCCTAATTGTAAGGATTAAACACATATATCAGTGAGTGTTTTCTTGTGCACATAACTTTGGTTGATTGAACTGTAGCCTATTCCCTTTGCATTACCTCAAACTGAACTCTGTGTTAGCTTCAAGCGTCAACAATGAACAATTCCATGCAACCTTAAAGTTCCTGTGACACTAAAAGCGTGTGAATTGAGTCCAAGTAAAAGGAAGGAGAATGCAAAGGATTAGGTCTAGAAAATGATTCCGAATCATACATGCTGAAATATTGTTTCTGGTCTTGATAAATGCAGGATGAGTGTTGGACAACTCTTGTTGAACATACACTCAGTTGAAAATGACTAGGGAATTAGTTTTTTTACTATGAACCAAGCAGGCATGTATATTTGGTGACATGAGTAGCTTAAGAGGAGAGGGTCATGCATGAGAACTAGGCTGGTGAATGATTGAGTTTACTCGAGGACGAGCAAAAGTTCAAGTTTGGGGGTGTGTTAACTTCAGGAAATTCTTACTAGAATTTCATATTTCATTCTGTTTTACTTCACTTTGGGTGCATAAGTGGGCATTAGAAAGGATTAAAGTGATGAATTGTGTTTGTCTCATGCTATGCACAGCAGATTGGAATTGTGGAGGACATTACTCACTAATTGCTATGAATGTCTAACCATGTGTGCAAGTTCTTTGTGTAAACTGGTCCAGATGAAGTCATGGATAACCCAGAGGAAGCTGCAGGCAGTGAAAAGGAGATGAAGGAAGTTGAAGCTAACAACTAGTGAATGAAAGGCAAGCTGGAAGAACAGAGCAGAACAGACAGTCCTGGGCCGCAGTCCACCATTTCTTGGGCCGCGGCCCAGAAGATCAAAATGAGCCCAGAGAGTCTTGGGCCACGGCCCACCATCTATTGGGCAGCGGCCCATTAAGGGAACAGGAGCACAGAAAGGTGTGGGCCGCGGCCCATAAGCATCAACCTGAGGCCAGAGACTCTTGGGCCGCGGCCCAACCTCGAAAATGAAGCTGCGCGTATGGTGCATCCATCACCTAGGTGTGTTTTTTTTAACGTGTATGGTGCATCTAATACCTTGAAATATTTTTTTAGGTGTGTATATTACTTTAAAGTATTTTTTAAACAAAATAAATGCACATAAAAAATACTTCAAATTGTTAGATCCGGGTCCACCATAAAAAATATATAGACAGGAAATGTGATTAATTAATTAATATTTCTTTTTTCTTTTTTTCCAAAATAGAACTCTAACTTAAGTGAATGGGGCTCAGCCCAATAGAGATGATCTGTAAACGGATGCAAAACACTGTTTGTGTCTTCCATACTCTAACATGTACACAAACATGCTTGAAAATGAATAATATTTACATGATACAGATAAGAAATATATCACGAAAAGCATGCTTAAAATAAGATCTATCCAAACAGTTACGTTTGAACATTACATACTCATTTTAAAGAGGTATTTCATCTAACATTTGGGTATAAATTTTGTTGAATACTTTGTTATTGTGTGAAATTAATTACATTTCACTTTTATTCCAAAAAAATCCTGAAATATTAGTTTTTAAAGCATTTTAGTTTAATTGCAATTTAGTTGTTAGATAAAAAGCTAAAAAACATTTTTTACTCATTTTATGCCAATCATTACACTTAATTTCTAAGTAATTAATAAAAGGCTCTTCGAGAGATGATATGGGATTATACTCTATATTACAATATTTGATTTAATTTTGAAGAGATTAACAAAACACAAACCTGACAACGCCTTCTTCAACCACAACAAATTTTTTGTTGCTTTATTTTTCGTCTTTTCATGTCAGGGTGTTAAGCATCATACGTTGTCACAAACGTGGGGACAGTTTAAGAATGAAAGCTTGGAGCTTATAGGAAGGAGCAAACGCGTTTCAATAATAATTTTGTAACTTTTTGATAGTGGAAGACTAAGACTTTTGAGGTTGACGAACCATGAATCTAGCTATCTTCTATTCCTTTTCCAAGAGGGTTGAATCTAGTGGCACTCGTGGAAATCCACATTCAGGGACTTTTCCTGGAAGTTGTTTGAGTTTGAGCACTTAATTCCTTATAAGACCTCTTCTTTAGTGGATGTGTGGAATTAGCAAGATAAGTATGAGGATCCTCTTCAAGAAGAATCCACTTTATAGTTATATCTCTCAAAATATTCCAACAATCACTCTCGCGCTCTTACCAACCTCAAATTTGAAAAGTCATACCTTTCATACTATGATATATAGCCCATCTATTTCGCTGTACACCATTGAAGACCCATGTACTCGGTGCTTTTGGTGGTCAATGGGACCTCTAATAATTTTCATCAATTTGAGCTAATTATTTATGTAGTTTTATCATTAAGAAACCGATCCCTGAAATTGTGATCAATTTTTAATCTTCGTTTCAACTATTATCAAACACAGTATTAATACTACCTCTAGCCAACGAGATCTTTTATTAACGACAGGAGGTAGTAATACACTGTTGTCACATTTGCTATGCATCATTTATAGAGATTTTGACCAAAGTTGACAAAACTTCCAAGAAACGTTATGAACAGAACCAACAATAACGATGTTTTATATGTATGCATGTATGTAAAACTATCAGAATATGCACTATTCACAAAAGAAAAGGACAACGATTTCCGCGTGCCACTTTTCCGCTCCTGCTGGAGCCCTTCTATTCCGAACCCATGTGCTAATGCTTTCATACACTGAATTTCTATGTCCATTATCTGATTTATGATTGATTTTGGTGTATGCAGAAGTCTCACACACTCAGTGTACATAAAAGGAATTTATTTTATTATAATTTTAAAAAGGAAAAATGTCAGAAAAATATCTTCAAAATTTGAAAATCCAAAATTAGTGATTTCCTACTAAAAAGAGTTGTAAATTCTAACTAGGTGTGGTCAATACCTAATCTATTATAGAAAACAAAATTGATTTGGAATTTTGATTTTTTGATGGTTTTTTTAATGTTCCCATAAAAAGGAAAAAATTATAAAATAAAAGTGGAGAAAAGGGTGTGGAAAACAAAAAGACAACAAATTTTGGACGCACGTAAAAAGGGGAAAAAGCAATATAAGGTGAAAACCTGTATATATAGGCTATAGCACTATTTAAGTAGAGTACTATGCTAACTTGTAGATAGATAATTGATGTCCAGCAAAAATATCACAAAAGAGTGTGGAAAAATATCAAAAGTCTACTGATTATCAGTAGGATGAATTGTTAATTGAATGGGTTCCGGTTATAAGGAACACAACACAAAAGCCTGAACAAATGTAGGACTTAGTTAGAATGACAATTGAATCTTTCAAAAGCAGCTTCTTAATTGTAATTTGCGGTGTTTAAGATAAATTTATGAAACAAATTTTATCTCGAATTATGTGAATATACTAATCAATTGTGATTCCAAACAATTTGAACTTAATTTTTCCATTGGTAACAACAATCAAGGACCAGAATCACCTGATATTTTTAAACCCGGAAAGCAAAAATTTTTATTGGGATAACTGATAATTAATTGATTGATTGATTACACGGTAAATAGTCATAGGCTAATGGCAATGATTGTATTTGTATACATTGACAAGGTCTAACAAGTTGATAGGGAATTAGTAAATTTAACTAACGATTGACATGTGTAGATGTTGGATTCAAGTAGGAGATCTGCCTGATCAGTAATCACCCTCAAAAAAAGCCACCAATAAATACTAAATACAACTATAAATACATGTATACGGAATGTGTGTGTATATATATTGTCTTTAACCGCTAAACAACAAGTAATTGTGGATGCATGATGACCCTTGATTCATGAATCTATGGCTATCTAATTTTCAAAGCACTCGTGGAATTGCAGTTTCGTCAGTAACTTGTAAATAATTAACTGAGTGGACACAACAGAATTAGACAAGATAAGTATGAAGATCAATTACAACGTGACACTCGACCAAAAGAATCTACTTTTGAGGCCATCCATGTCTCTTATTATAATTCCAACACTCTCTGATTAGAAATCCGTGCAATAATATACATATTGTGTATTCTCCCAGCCAATGAAAGGTCTAATCTTTTACTGAGATGATATAGGCCATATATTTCGCTGTGTGACCCACAGTTTGGAACCAGTCACTTGATGTTTTTGGTCATCAGTCATCAATTTATATATGGATACAAACATATTCACTCGTGCCGATTTAAATTAAGAAATTTCATATTCAAATTTAATATTAGTTAAGAATAGAAAATAACTTACATGCACAGCCAAAAGGTTTAAAATAGGTGGTGGTGGTGTAGGAGGAGGTGGATGGATAGAAATAGCTATCTGGTGTCTTAACATAATGAAGGAGAGAAGGAGGAAGTTGACGAAGAAAAATAAGAAACAAAGGAAGAGGTGAGTTTAAATAGAGTGAAAACATATTTCGAACGAAAGTTATGAAAAGGTACTTGGTTGTTAGGCCGAACAAAGGTCGATCAGAGCCACATAGTTTGAAATTAGAAAGACAAATTGCTGAAGTTTTACATAATGGTTGTTTCTTATGACCTATGAAGATTTTGGTTGTCAAACACAAGGATGAAATAATTAATGGTAATCATATTTTATCATTAAGTATTTATGAACAATACTTTAGAGTTAAATATTGTAATAATTAAGTATTAGTTTGCGCGGACGCCGCCTTGAAATTCCTGATGGAGCTTTTTTCAACCGTGTATTGAATGTTACTAAATACTTTACCTTGCCATACTTGATTGTGCTTCTTTTTAATTGTTAAATATTGAGTGTTATATATTCATGATTTTATAGTAGTGAGGGTTAGAAGATTAAAAAAATACTTTATAAAATTAAAACCAAAATAAAACGTTAAATGAAGTTAGAAGACATAATATATACTTTTGTTAGAAAAAACGACTACAAGTGTAAGACCTCATCAATACATATATAAATCAAAAAAACATTCTCTCTCTCTATACGTTTCTAAATGTAGGAGGATCTAATACAGAAAAAATTAAAAAAAAATTAGTTAAATTAGTCTTAATTTTACTATATAAAATCATAAGGCCTAACCAACAAGTTGTTGGTCAAGGTGGTAAGCGTGCGGCCTTACCTTATAAGGAGGGAGAGGTGAAAACCATTTACGCTCTAAGCTTTAAAAAAGGAAACCCTTCATGTTATCCAAAAAAAAAAAAAAAAATCATAAGGCATACAACTAAATTTTAAGAAAACTACGCTATAATGAATTAAACAAAGTCCCCAATAATATTAGGACAATTATAACTGTCTATATATATTTATGTAACATGCATGAGGCCCGACAGATGCACTTGTTAGTAAAAAATAGTAAAAGGCTTAAAATTAAATACCTAATCTAACCCATTATGCTTTGCATGACTAGGTATTCATGGGACCACTAGAAATTTAAATTTTCACTACTTAACCTCATCGAATTTCTCCGTAGAATTGACAAGTTCATGTTGTCTAGATTTAGCGATATCATCACACCTTCAAATCTCTACCTTATAACTTTATTGAGTGTTCTTTTCAGCAGACTCTGCAGACTCTATACTGCTTGATTTTCCCGATCTCCTCATCAGCATATTCAATGACCTTCTTTGTACGTGTTTGAATCATGCATGTCAAACATTTTTGTACCATTTTCTCTTTAATAGAAGTTATTCTTACTCTTTTTAAGAATCTTATCTTTTTTTAGCATAACTCTGCATTTATCTCAACATCCTCAACTCAGTTATCTCCCACTTTATGTCCCTTTAAAACTCAACATTCACTATACCTGATTAATTAATCCACATTATTTCTGTTTTTTCTCCAAAACAAAAGCTAAGTGAATGGGTTTCATCCATGTAGAGACGGATGGAAACCACTGTTTTTGGTCTATATGTTTTATTTAATTTAATTATTGGAATTGACTTGATAATTTATATTGACTAAGAGGAACAATCCCGGAAGGTTCTTACACATCGCTATATATATTCTCTCATCACACCTCAGATTATCAAGCAAACTCATTCTAAAATCAAAGAACATATAAAGACATTCCATAAGGTAAAATAACTGTCTTAGCTTCTTTCTCTATTTACTTACAGATACTTCGTTTTCTTCTTCTGCAAATGGTGTCTGTACCACTCATGTTCTTACAAGTGAATTTATTTTAATAAATCTCACTTATATGTTTTCATTTCATTCTACTTTTTCTACTTGCTGGGCTTTCTTTATGATTTCAAGAAAGAAGTAGGAGGCAAGTTATTTTCAAATATGAGTCAGTCTCAGATCTCTTAAATCTCATTTTCTGTGCATACAACTCAAGAAATTGGTTCTAGGTAAGTGATACGACAGGAAGATTTCCTGTTGGGGTCGAAATTTCAGGTATGGATGATTATCACTAAAATTACATAGTACTTTGTTCTTTTTTTGTCAAGTTATATAGATGTTATGTCTGAAGAAGTAAAAATTTTCTTTTATAGTAAATTTTCTTTTTATAGTTTAATCTTTATGATTAAGTTTTTAAAATTTCATATAATCTTACTCCTTTGTAAACTTTTTAAAATGAAAAGGAAAAGCTCTTCAACCACAAAGGTAGAATAAGAATCAACCACAAATCATTAGTCTGATGTAGTTACTACTTAGTGGGGCCAAACGCTTGCTTCCTCGAACTTGCTTAATTTCACCGAACACTCAATACTCCTTCCTTCTTTCTTTCTTTCATTTTTGGTAAAAAAACGAAACACGTACTCGTAGTTGGTCATAATTAACAGTTCATTATTATCATCCGTATACAGTTGAACAAGAAAAAAAAAAGGTTAATGTTGATCCTGTACTCTGATTTATTTTTCTAGGTGCATCCGATAGTCTAAAGTATTTTGTGATTCCTTTAGCACCTTGAAACACTTTTTCATATGCATACAACACCCTAAAATAACTTGTGATTCATCCATCACACACAATATTTTTGTTAAGTGTGTATTGTGCAGCACCCCAAAATAATTTAAGGTTCAATTTTGCCATAGGAAATTAAGGGTGCGACATGCATATGGAAAAATATAAAATACTTTAAGTTGCTAAACATACTCAAAAAAATACTTTAGGGTGCTGCATGAAGCTTGATCATAAAATATCTACATCCTTCTATTGTAAATATAAGTTATTTTAATTAATTTATAAATTCCAAAAATGGGTAAGTTATTTTTTATAATTAATATGTAAATAATTAATTTGTAATGATTTTTAAAAAATATCATTTAATGATTAAAATTTTATGTGTAGTGACATAAAAACATGGGTGTCATAAGGAAAAAAAAAGTTTGACATAGGATAAAAGAAGCAAGGGATGAGGTGTCATAGTTAGAATAAAAGCAAAAATCTTGAACGGATCACATATTTAGGACCCCTTATTACATATGTGTGTATTATTTTGTTTTTTTTTATTAGATAAGGGTTCCTTGAGGCTTAGAGAGCAATGATTTTTCATTTCTCTCAATAAATGTGCTTTCTAGAATTTGAACCTATGTTCTCTTCCTTACGGGGTAGGGCTCCTTATCACCTCAACCAATAGTTTGTTGATATATGTGTGTATTATTAATTCAAGTATATGTGAATATGTTTTTATCACATATTTTATTAGTAGGATTAATTAAGTGCTTATTTAAAAAAAAAAAAAAAGAATTGATAGAAAATTCTCATGCTGATACTGACTATATAATGAAGTGTTAATTAATGTGTATAATTTTGCAGATAGATGGATGCGTCAAATGGTGATGTAGTGAATCCTCCTGAAACTGAAAAACCTAGTCGACCCCTATTACGGAGGGTTCAATCAGCTACTTTTAAGAGACCTTGCCTTGACCTTTTAGAGGACACAGGTGACTACATACCCTCTCCATTCTCTCTAATGGCAAATAAAACACGTGTTCAATTATTTTTTTGGTGCCTCATGATTTTCCTATATGGTATTAACGAAAAATTAAATTTAATACATATCATAAAATAACCTTTAATCTTTCGATAAATTTTAAATCATGTTTCATTTTATATTTATGTATTAAAACGCGCACATATCATCTTTACACTCATAATGTCCTTTCTATTTATATTTTCAGATATATTTTAACCTTTTTGTTTGACAGTATTTTTATTACTAGGCCACTTCATAAAAATAACGAAATGAGTAAAAAGTTGTTTATAACTTAGCATTAGCAATATATACATTATTATATTTTCAGAAATGTTTGTCCACTTACTGTATTTTAATTAGAAATTTTGTTGATGAATAAATAATAAACCAGTGACAAATGGAGGGGGGCCGACAGGGACAACGACCCCAAATTTTTTTTCTTGTTACATAATACATTATCATCTAATATTTATAAGCACTCCTCCAATCATATTTAGAAGACACTTCTAATATGTTTCACCAGAAAAGCTAGAAGGAATGAGTCCAAAAATAATAAATTTAGGCTAAAATTACACGCTCAAAAAATAAATTTAATGAGATAGCTTATATTACGTAAAAAAAAAAAATCTCTCTAGCCTATAAATAGGATCAGAGTAGTATGTATAAACATTGTACTATAATATATACTTGTTTATCTTGGCCACTCATGATGCTTAAATATAATATTGGCTCTCCTGAATATACCTTTCCCATATAGAAAAACTTGAAACCTCATTAACCCTATCTTAAAATTTAATAATTTTTTGAATTTATACCTATGCAGTTTTACCCTAAATTTATTATTTTTGGACTTTTTAGTTCACATTCATTCCTTCATATCAATAGGGGTAAAGTTGAAAAATTATTAAATTTTAAGAAGAGGTTAATGAGGATTCAAGTTTTTTTGTTGTTCTAGTAAAACATGTTAGAAGTGCCTTACAAATAAGACTAGATGAGTATATATAAACTTTGTCCTATAAATACATGTCTATCTTGGCTCCTCATCATGATTGTCTCTCCTGAATATATCTTTCCCATATAATAATCACATTCCAGAGAAAAAAAAAAAAAATAACATGAGAATTTCACAATCAAATCACTTTTGTTTCAGACGTGGCCAGAAAAAACTACTTGGAACTATGTGTGCCTCTTTACAAGTATGCATCGGAAGGAAATTGGGAAAAAGCTAAGCCCATGTTGTTAGAACATCAAATGCTTCTGAGTGCTGGCATAGCACAAGGATGGCCTACAGTACTTCATGTAGCAGCAGGAGCAGGCCATGTTCACTTTGTGAACGAGCTTCTAAACATGATGGATGAGAGTCACTTGGATTTACAAGACAAAAGGGGAAACACTGCCCTCTCCTTTGCTGCTATTTCTGGACACTTGGAGATTGCTAAGTTATTGTACCAAGTAAATCCTTTCTTACCAAAAATAAGAAGTGGAACAGGTTTCACTCCTCTTCTTTTTGCTGCGTTACAAGGAAAAGCTGATGTGGCAGACTATCTATTCCCTCTCACAGCTAATGATGACAATTTTGAAGAAGTGGAATGGAATAAAACATTCCTCACTTGCATTGACTCTGGTATTTATGGTAAGCCTATGTTGCCTATATATAATGCACAAATACATTTAATTATTATTCCTCCGATCTTAAATGTACCTATGTAGTACTAAAACTAGGTCTTACATTTAGGACCAAATGTAGTATAAGTAAAGAATATGTGGGGAATAAATATGTATTCCGTATGTATTAAATAAAAATTCAACATTTTTTTTGAAGTACGTATTTCTATTTTATATTTCTTCACTACCTTTTCAAATTTTCATAGATTTAGCATTGGAAATGTTGAAAAAGAGGGGAAGCCTAGCATTTGCAAGGGATGAAGATCGTATGACAGGTTTGCATATCATGGCTCAGAAGACAGCAGATTTGGGAAGTGATAGCCCAGAACATCAAAATCAACTATCAAGTTCGGGTAATTTTTTTTTTACTAAGCATAGGCATTCTCCTATTAGAGGTGATCTTATTCGAGACACTGTTAGGCACTAAATATGGGCACATCTCCTAACGTGGATTCAAACTTTGGTTTGCCACGTTGGGAGAAACTAATCCCTTCTATTAGACTTAACCCCCATTCGTAAGTTCACATAAACTAATTAGCATTGTAAATACTTAGCTTGTTTGAAAGACTAACTTACTAATTGGGCATATTCAATTCGTCAAATTGTGTATCCCAGGTAGGAAGCGTAGTGTTGCCCTTCAACTTGTTCGTTTGCTGTGGGAAGAAATTCTTAGGGGTGTCAGCTCAAGGTCACACATTAGAGAAATGATAAATGACCCAAGAAAACTGCTAGTTGAAGCAACAAAAGTTGGAAATTTTGAATTTTTAACTGAGCTTATGAAGGCTTACCCTGATTTGATTTGGGAGTTCGACGATAGATTGCAAAGTATAATTCACATTGCTGTTTTGCATCGTCATCCTAAAATCTTCAATCTCATACATGCATTTAGTGCAAGTAAGGATATCATATTGTCATATGAAGACGAGAATGATGGAAACAATATATTACATTTGGCTGCAAAGGCCGCACCACCCGATCGGCTTCAATTGGTCTCAGGAGCAGCTTTCCAAATGAAGCTTGAACTTTTATGGTTTCAGGTACTTGTTAATTCCTTATCAACTACGATAAGTTGCTATAGAAATGGAATTAATTTATGAACAACCTTTTGATGTGGCAGGAGGTGAAGAAGATAGTGCAACCATCATTTGTGAATAGGAAAAACTCAAATGGTGAAACTCCTCGTGACTTATTCACAAAGGAGCACGCTCCATTACGAGAAGAAGCCGAGTTATGGATGAACAGGACAGCTAACAATTGTATGCTTGTTTCAACAATTATTACTACTGGAGTGCTTGCCGCTGCATTTAGCATACCAGGTGGTGTCAATGATAGTTCAGGGACTCCCAATTATTTACGGAAAGCGTCATTTATTGTTTTTTCAATATCAGATACAATTGCATTGATCTCATCTTCAGCTTCCATATTAGCCTTCTTATCGATCCTCATATCACGCTATGCAGAGTATGACTTTTACAAGTCTCTACCCTTAAAGCTAATATTTGGGTTGATAACACTCTTTGTTTCCATAACAAGCATGATGATAGCATTTAGTAGTGCTTTCTTCGTGACATATGACCATGGGCATGGCTTAAAGTGGGTTCCTGGCTTCATCTCCGTGCTTTCATTTTTCCCAATAGCCATTTTTCTAGTTTTGAAATTTGGGCTTTTTTATGATATCATATGCTCAACATATTATTTAAGCTCTCTATTCAAGCCAACCAAGCATATGCTTTACCACTAGCTAGAAAATATAGAGGCTACTTTAGTACAGTTGTATATCTTTGTATTTTGATTACTTCAATTTGTAATATATATTGGCCTTACTTAGATTTGGCAATGTATAATATAATTGGGCATATTAGATTTGGCAATGTATAATATAATTGGGCATATAGGATGCTACTAAATTTTAAATAAGCACTGTAAGTGTACGGGTTGTAGAATAGTATAATAGTAAATCAAGGTTATCCCACAGAGATTTAAGATAATTGATAATTAGTCATTATAATTCCCATGTTCATTTAAGTTGAGCAAATCAAAGAAGGAAATGAATTTAAAAATCAATTTAAACAAAAGCAAAAATACGAAATTCAACGTTTTTAAGATTTCAATGGAGAAAAACAACTTAGAGTGGTTGATCCCTTTTTCAAATCTTAGAGCATGTATTTACCCAAATAAATGTACTTAATATTAAGTTGTTAAACTAGAGTATTAATAGATAATAGTATCTCCCGATCACTTGTACCCTTCTCTCCAATTAAAATTGTTATTCCTAACCAATTTACTCAAGAGACACTAAATGTCCAATTTCACTCTAATATGATTATATGGGTCCAATAGGTATATTTCTATCATATTGGCAAATTAGAATAAATTCTAATCCCAAATTATTTAATCTTATATCCCAATTAAGATCCCTCTCCCAAGGTAATCTAAAATTTCCAAATTCATACTTAGTGGTGATCAAGCACAAAGTAGACAAAATAGAATAGATTAAGTAAACAAAAATAACACTAAATATAATTAATTAGTTCATACATGTTCAAATCCTCAAATTAGTTCATAGCTACTCTCGATTTAATGAAAGCTTAGCCACACAACTCTACACACAGTCACAGTAGGAGCAAATTTAACATTAAAATCCATGATGGAAGCTGAAAGGGAAAAATTAAACAAGAAACCAGAGCAGCAAAAATAGTGTCCTCTCAGTCAATGTAGCCTTCCAGCTCGCAACCTCTGTCCAAGCTCCTCTCCTCCCCTCAGTCAACGTCGATGTTCCCAGAGGAAGAAGAATAGTAGCTCCGGCAGTATCTCTCTCTCTTGCCTCTATGAAGAAGCTTCAGCAGTGAACAACGCCTTTCTTGCTCTCAAGCTCGAGAATGATGGTCAATCAACGCTCACAATCGTCTCTCTCTCTGATGAAATTTGACCCCAACAGAGGAGAAGAAACAAGAGACAGTGACGGCACACCGGAGTTCCTTCCGTCCTCACTCCGGCTGCCGCCAATGGTGAAACTTTTCTGGCTGGTTTCCTCTTCCTCTCTGATTATCGCCTCCGCTTCGCTTTCGCTCCCACTGTAAGGAGGCTATTGATGATTATGAACAGTGTAGAAACGGCGCCTTCTTTTTCCCGATGCTACCTTCTTCTAGTTTAGGTCTCCCATATTAATATCTTTGGTCAAAACGGTGTCGCATCCAAAAAGTGAAGCTCCCTCGTGCCTCGAACTTAAAAAAAAAAGCTACCTCCTGCCTTTTCTTTAGGTCCCAATTCAGCTTGTATGGCACGTGTTCTCCCTTTGAGTCATTAATTTCAAAATTGTTCACTTTTAAAAACAGGGTTGTATTACTCTTTTGCTGCATTCATACTTTCATAGGATAGAAGAAAATTTAAAATAGAATTAAACAAAAGAAGTAAATAAAGTAAATTCAATAAAATAAACTATATTTATATGTAGTTTTTTTTACTGTTTATATTTTTATTAAAAAACTATGATATCTACCATGAAATTTCATAAATGATGCACCATTTTATCTTGCAATAATAAAATCTCATAGAAATCTTCTAAAATTACATAAATAACTCTTCAATTATTTTTAAAATATTCTTTAAATGTATAAAATATTTAGAGTTATCAGATTTCTCATCAAATGATATGATATTCTTAATGATAGTAGGATACCTGACACATTGGCTAGCTGCATACAATATTCATTGAAAATCTACTTAACTAACGCTGAAGAATATCTGAAAGTCGCTTTATATTGAAAATATAAGACAACTTAGCTACTATGAACTAATTTTGCTCATCCACACGGGTCAACAGTAATAACAATCAACTGAACCAAATAACTTTCAAGAATTTAAAACTTTATAATTTACAAAAGTAACAAGGTAAGATAAGGCAGTCACTGCTTTTATGCAATTGATCTTGATTCGATCACCAATTTTAGACATCTATGTCCATTCTTCTCAATAAGCAAGAGATCATGATGGAATATGATATTAATAAGGGATAACTGGAATATATTCTAGATGAATAGGTAGATTTATTATTAATTTTATGATTATCTTTATTAGGACTTTGATTAAAATTTATATTATTTCTTAAACAGATTAAATGATTTGGATTAAGTTTAGATTTATGTTTTATTTAGTGAAGTTTCTTATTTTTATATGTATTCTAAAACATCTTATTTTGAACAAATATCGCCCTCCGCTTTCTCCCTAACATCTTATCCGCCGGAATGTGCGTGGGTTCACCTAACACAAGGACAATTTAGTTTTAACAGTTTTTGCATATAAGGAATATGGGCCTTCATAATAATTTCACATGTTCGAGGTCTTTGGGAATGAAAGATTTGTAAAGGTGGTCATTAGACATAATTTCTCCTATTACATATTACCTTTCCACATGTGGGAAAAATGACTTTTTAGAATGACTTTTTAGACCCAATAAAAATGACTTTTTAAATCGGTTTTGAATTAGGTCTTATTACAGCTGGTTTAAAATTCTCTTACTTTTTAGATCGGTTGTAATTACAGTCGGTTTAAAAAGTATTTTTTTTTTAAAAAAAACATTCCTTTTACAAATTAACCTTACCTAGCAAACGATTTCAACGACATCCCAGATTCCATAGAAGCAACAAGACAGATTTCATAGAAGCAATGACAGCAGCAACAACACATAGAAGCGACAACACATAGAAGCAACAACACAAATTCCATTTCAAGCCTTTTCCACAGAAGCAACAACACACAATCAGAAGCAATGACAACAGTATTGCTACACCCCAGATTTTACAGAAGCAACAACAATAAAAATAATTCAAAATCAACACATTGTCACATAAAATCAGAAGCAACAATTTCATTTGTCAACGATTATCATCATTCTTCCTACCCACATTCTCAGCAATAATATCAACACATTATTATCAAGCATTTTTAAACACAATTTGAGTCTACTGAGATAACAATGACTCACAATTTAACAATGACAATAGCAAAATCTCAACTTTGTGCACTTTCAATTCCAAAACTTTTAAAGAAAAGAAGAGGGAAAACCAATTCCTCAGTATGTATAGAAAATTCATCAGTTTTACAAAAAACCTAAGGGAAGAAAAAGTACATAGGTCAATCATTCAAATCCCATACCTGTATCAACATCAGACCTATATCACCATATATATCTCAGAAATTGTCCTACACAGAGATATAAACCCAATTAGATATGAAAACCACAACACTTTATAATTGTAGACAGCATATAATTGCATTGCAATGGAATTGCACACAGCAACAAAATAATACAGCACACAGCATGTAATTATAATTACAACAATACTAATAATTCATACAGCAGAAGCAATACGTATGAGAACAATGAAACATTGGATTCAAAAACTCACTATTTTTGTAAAAGCTCATAGATGAATTTAGCACAACATTTGCGGTTGAAATCAATATCTTCAGAAAAGGGATTAGTAAGATCAAACATCTGTAACATCAAAGTTAGACAAAATATTAACTTGCTAACTTAAAAATAATGAAAGTAATACAAAATTTTTGAAATATACATTTACCTCTATAGTAAAATTAGTCTGTCCTAGGGTGATAATATTGTAAATGTGTCTCAAAACATACAAACCACATAAGTTGGACCTCGGCGGTTACCTACGGCTCTGAAAAAGAACATGACATCATTAAAACAAGTATAAAAGCATGGCTTATTGAATACATTCTTAAAACAAACCAATATGCACTAACCTTTGGTATAATCCATGTAGAGTTTTTCAACTCACGAACATGCTTACCACAAGCAGCAAGTAGGAATGTCCACATAGCCTTATCATCAAAATCACAAAGATTGGTTATTTTACACAAATTCCATAAACTTTGCACACAAAAGGTAATAATACAAGAAAACTTATAAGTTCATGGTCTTCAATTCATTCCCTGGTTGTAGTGGAGGGAGCATAAGAGAATGACCGTATAACTCTTCTTGCATAGAAGAACCAATTGCTAATGATCCCTGAAAAAAAGAATGAATATTACTCAAATATAAAGCATTATATATATATATTATGAAATATATATTTGTTTCTTACCCATGCATATATGGAGCAAAGAAACACTCAGTTGCGGTTTCACTAAGCCTTTCTGCTAAGTATGTATGTCTGATAGTAGCAGTGGTCCCTTTGTTGTGGATTTGAACTGGGAATACGAATCCAAATTTATCGCTTTTGCCAGAGGAAACCAACCTACGATTTATGTACCTACAATAATGCAAGCACATAAATTAAAGTTTAACGCCGTAATTTGTAAAATATTTACTTCCAATTGAAGAAGATACTTACATTAAAAATAGTTGGACAATTGCAACTGTAAGCTATTGTCCAGGAGCTACCAGGGACATTAAATCATTCCTCTCAAGATAGCATTGTACCTCTAACTTGCCAACAGCTAAATCAATAGGTCAATCTCTTATTTTAAAGGATATATCATATGCCATCAAAATCACTTGTTGCATGACATTCAATTGAGGCTATGAAACTTCATGAGTGAAGGGAGGTGCAGTTGGGGCTGTGATCGGGGTTTCCTCAACTCTATCAGAAATAAGGTTCTTTGGCCACAAGATAAAATGATTGAGGACATCGTTTACAATCTTGAAGTCATTAGCGAGGATAAGGAGAGATGTATCTGCAACGATCACCTCTTCAACTGCCACTCTGACTTTGTCATCTTTTATTTGTTGGTGGTGGACAGTTGATCCCAACTTGTGCATGCTTCCCCATGCAACTAACCGTCTCAGAGGATCCTCCACAAAAAAGGTCACAAGGCTCAGCAAATTCTTTTTCAGGACGCCCTGATGACTAACCAATATTGCAACAACTCCCTTTAAGGCTCAGCTTAGGTGCAAGCGAAGTTGCCTGGGGAGCACCGGCATCTTGTCTATGATCATCATGTCCTCCCTCATCTTGTTCAACTAGGCTTCTAATCGTGCATCAAATGATGCTTCTGCCTCGACTCTTTCTTCTGCCCTCACAATGGCTAACATCTGCTCCATCTCCTCCCTAGTCACCACACTTGAGGAATGCCGTGGGGGTGCTCCAAAGTAACCCCTTATGCTTACCCCTCCCCCAACTCCCCTGATATGGTCGGGATGCTTGTGTTTTCCTGTAGCTGCAAAATTGATTGACCTCACTATTAAACTCGTGCTGCTTTGTTATATATATATATATTTGATCATGTTAATGACTTCATTATAAACTCTAAAGAAATTTCTTTGTTGATTATGATAAATTATAAATTTTAAATTTTAAATGTTGATGGATTTAATTTATAAGTTTGTGATTCAAGTTCACAATCCAAGTTTATGTTCTTGTTATGAATATGCTTAAACTTGTGACTTTGACTACTTTAGTTATTATAATTTCAATCTATTTCATTCTCTATCACTATATATATTTTTTACTCATCTTTTTCAACAAACCAATCAATGGATCCTCGGTTTTAACTAGAGTAATAGAAATATTTGTTTCTTTACATTTTGATTACATATCAATATCATATATTTATAAAAACTTGAAAGCTATAAACAATATAACTCTTCTTGCCTGATTTGTTTGGCTCAACTGACACAAAGTACCTCCTAAATAAAATTTTGGCTCAAGTAAGAGGATACAAGTTCAGCCCTATGTAGGTATGATGGATGCATGAGTTCCTTCTTATGGGTATTATGAATAGTACAATATATATTTCTGTATGTATATACTAGATCCATATGATCCCACTATTGTTAATTGAAAAATAAACCAGAAAATGCAGAAATCAATACAAATGTATTGTTAGTTAACTGTAGAATTAGTGGTAATGTGTATGGTTTTGCAGATAAATGGATGCAGCAAATGGACATCTAATGGATCCTCCTCAAGGACCTAATGGCATCCAATTATGGAGGGTTGATTCAGCAAATTTTAGGAGACCTTCCCTTCATCTTTTGCAGGATACAAGTGAGTAATCTCTCCAATGATCTCTAAAATATCTTAAAATAACTGATCTGTTCACTTATTAATTTTCTGGTTCCTTATAATTTTACATAAACTTTGATTCAATTTTGGTGAGGAAGATGATGGAATCATTTTACCAAATAAAGTATATATGGATGTAACTCCATATATAGTTAGGTGGTTGGTCACTAATGATGAATGGGATTCTATACCTTCAAATTACAAGACTTGGGACAATATCAAGCAATTTGATTTCTTTTTTTCCCCATTCTTTCTTTCTTCCCCCAAATTGTATTGTGAACAATCATTATTGTTCAAATATCAAATATAGATTTATATATTTATTAAGAATATTGGCTCACAACTCATAATTAAGTTTATGTAAAATTCATGTTTAAAAATTTTATTTGCGAGAAGAATGACCTAAACTAGAGAATCGACACTTTATGTGTATAAAATTTGCAAAGCACAATCATCTCTATGGATATTATTATATCAAGTCCTGCTGGTCAATAAAATATTTAAACAAGCATTTTCACCAATTTTAACAAGATCATCAAAACCAACATGAAACGGTGACAGACAAGTAGTTGAAGTAGAGTTGTTGTAATGGAGTTTGGTCGTTGCTTTTTCTTTATTCATTGTACCTCTTTTGCTTTATTATCATCATTATGCATAATTTCTTGATTATGTTTCCTTCCTAATTAGTATAAATAGGAGGGATTGTGGCTTTGTAAATCATCCAGAGTTGAATCAAGAATTTGAGTGTTTGGTTTCTAAACCATTTGGTACCACAGCCTGGTTCCAGAATGCCAGAAAATGAGAGAGTGAGGAATAGGTTGAGAAACAAAACGTTGAAGAAACAGGGTGTGTGAATTCCATCCTTCCAATGTTTTTTTTCAGGAGTTCATAAGGTCTCAAAATGCGGGACAAGCTTTAGCCATTGCCGTGAAACCCCTCCACGCGCCTCATCGTAGAACCACGCGCCATCAACGGTGTCCACACATTGTTCTGAGGTTGAAGATGATGACGTCATCATCCATGTCATCCTGATCTATCCAATCAGTGACAGCTCATCCACTCACTGACTGCCACGTGTCTCATGCTACCACGTCATCAGACCAGTCATTAGCCATATCAGCCAGATCTGCTTAGTCAACGCCAGATCATCCAATAGTTGCCTGACACGTGTCGCTCCTTGACAAATCATCAGTACGGTCAGCCAAAACTTTTTTTAATTACATTTTGATCCATAAATTCTACTAAAATTACAGTTAGGTGCCTAAACTTTTTGAAATTAGATTTTGACCACAAGATTCTGCCAAAATTACATTTCAACCCCTGAACTTTCTGAAATTATATTTTGACCCCATATTCTCCAAAATTACATTTCAGATCCCTGAACTTTCTGAAATTACATTTTGACCTCAAATAGTTGCCAAAATTACACTGTTGCCCCTAATTGCCCCAAATTTTCTGTTTTATCCATGACTTTTCCATAAACACAAATCCTACCCCTACCCTTATGCCTTATACCTAATAACTGTGTACTTTAAGTCATAACCTTTCAAAAACATGCTATAAAATGCCTCCAAGACGTAGGAATAGACACGAGATTGAGATGGAGGAGATGAGATGCTGGATACAAGAACTAGAGGCCACTGTAGCAGAACAGCAAGCCTTGCTCCAAACTTGTAGAGAGCACTCAGAAGATGATTTGAATAGCCACAGTTCGTCATCCCCTGACTACCACCGTTGTCCTCGACAACAACTATTCCACCATATTGATATTAAGGTAGACATACCTGAATTCGAGGGAAGATTTCAGCCGGATGAATTCATTGGCTGGCTACAAACTGTTGAATGAGTTTTTGAGTACAAAGAGATTCCCGATGAGCAGAAAGTTAAAATTGTCGCTATCAAACTAAAGAAACATGCCTCCATATGGTGGGAGAATCTCAAGAAAAGGTGTGAAAGAGAAGGAAAGGGCAAGATACGAATGTGGGACAAGACACGATGCGAGCTCTCATCTAAGTTTCTTCCTGAAAATTATTATCAAGATAATTTCCTTCAATTACATAATCTATGCCAAAAGGCTATGTCTGTAGAGGAAGATACCAGGGAATTTGAGAAGCTTATAATGAAATGTGATATATAAGAAAGGGAGGAGTAAACAATAGCTCATTATTTTGGAGGGTTAAATACCAACATTGCCCATCCAGTAACTCTCTAGCAATACTGGACTCTGGACGACGTCATTCATTTAGCCATCCGTATCGAGAAGCAGTTGCCCAGAAGGCCTCCATACCAACCGTCTTCCTTAACTAGAATTCCTTTTGATGGGCGTAAGCCACAAATTCATCATCCGATCTCTTCAAGCATGCCTCCACCAAAGGCCACCAAGGAATTCAGCTCCAAAGCACCTAAGTAATTCAAATGCTAAGGGTTTGGTTATATCGCTTCTAACTGTCCTAACCGCAGAGTTGTCACCATTATTGAAGGGGAAGCTTCTGCAGTATTTGAAGAAGAAAGGGAGCATATGCTTGAAATGAAGCCAATATTTGATGACGAAGTTACTCCTGCTGATCACGGTGAATCACTTATGATTAGGAGAAGTCTGCATACAGCAACTGTGAAAGAAGAGCCTTAGTTACGTTACAACATTTTTCATACTCACTGCACTACTCAAGGTAAAGTCTGTGACATCATTATTGACAACGGAAGCTGTGAAAATATAGTCTTCAACTATATGGTAGAAAATTTGCAACTATCGACTCACAACCATCTGTGCCCTTACAAGCTCCAATGGCTTAACCAGGACAACGAGGTAAAAGTTTCAAAATGATGCCTTATTACTTTTTCTATTGGTAAAAGGTATCATGATGAAGTTTGGTGTGACGTTGTTCCGATAGATGACTGTCATCTTCTTCTGGGGAGACCTTGTCAATATGATCGACGCGTTCTGTATGATGATCATGCAAACACATATTCCTTCCAGAAGGATGGCGGGAAGATTCAACTCGCACCTTTGCACCCGATAAACACAACAAAGGAAAAAATGAATCCAAGCCATTAGTGTCTTTAGTCGAGAAGGTGACCAAAATAGAAAGCCAAGTCATGGGTTTTCTTCTATTGCTCAAGTCAAATAACGGAACTGCCATTCCACCCAAAGTGCAGCCATTGTTAGATGAGTTTTCTGATGTGATTCCAGATGAAATTCCACCGGGATTACCACCCATGCGAGACATTCAACATGATATAGATTTCATCCCAGGAGCAGTAGTTCCTAACAGGCCAGGTTACAGAATGAGTCCTCAAGAACATGCTGAAGTTCAAAGACAAATTGAAGAATTGCTGACAAAAGAATTGATCCGTGAAAGCATCAGCCCTTGTGCCGTACCTATACTCCTAGTTCCCAAGAAAGATGGAAGCTTGAGAATGTGCATAGATTGCCGCCCAGTCAACAATATCACAATTTTGTATCGATTTCCGATACCTAGGCTTAATGACATGCTCGACCAATTATATGACTCTACTACTTTTTCTAAGATTGACCTTTGTAGCGGATACCATCAAATCCGAATTTGTCCTGGAGATGAATGGAAGACCGCTTTCAAAATTAGAGATGGGTTGTACGAATGGAATGTGATGCCATTTGGGTTGACGAATGCTCCTAGTACATTTATGCGCCTGATTAGCCAGGTCCTTCACCCTTTCATTGGCAAGTTTATTTTTGTTTACTTTAACAACATTCTTATCTATAGCAAGAGCCTAACAGATCATTTAGAACATTTACAACAAGTGTCGCAAGTTCTTCATGAGCAGAAACTTTATGCTAATTTGAAAAAGTGTACTTTCTTGACAAATGAAGTCATTTTTCTAGGTTATATTATCACTGTAGAAGGTGTATGGTTGACCCAAGCAAAATTGAAGACATTAACAGTTAGTCAACACCACAATCTATCCAAGAAGTTAGAAGTTTCCATGGATTAGCTTCCTTCTATAGGCGATTCATTCAAAACTTTAGTTCCATTGCTGCACCCCTCACAGATTGCATAAAGGGAGATAAGTTCCAATGGACAGAGAAGGCTCAGAAAAGTTTTGAAGAACTGAAGAAACGTGACAGAAACTCCTGTGCTAGCCCTTCCAAATTTTGAACAAGTGTTTGAGGTCAGTTGTGACACCTCTAACACTGGAATTGGTGCCTTCCTGAGTCAAGAAGGCCATCCAATTACTTTCTTCAGTGAGAAGCTTAATGATGCTAAGCTTAAATATTCTACCTATGATAAGGAATTTTATGCCATTGTTTGTGTTCTACAACATTGGAGTCATTATCTCCTAAATAAAGAGTTCATACTCTTTTCTGATCATGAAGCCCTCAAGTATCTGAATTCTCAGGAAAAGATCAATCATAAACATGCTCGTTGAAGTGAAATCTTATAGTCTTATCCATTTTTGATTAAACATAATGCTGGAATTTTAAACTCAGTAGCTGATGCTCTTAGCCGTCGTCATGCATTACTATCAACAATTCAAGCTAAAGTTGTTGGGTTTGAATGCATCAAGGAGTTGTACCAGGATGACCCAGATTTTTGTGGAACACGAGAGGCAACTGTTGGACAACCTTTCCACCAATATTATAGACACGACAAGTTTTTATTTTGAGGCAAAACCCTGTGCATCCCTTAGTGTTCTTTGCGGGAGGCAATAATTTGGGAAGCTCACGATGGAGGTTTAGCTGGTCATTTCGGTAGAGACAAAACAGTTGCTCTAGTCAAAGAGATTTCTACTGGCCAAGACTTGAACGAGATATCAACAGGTACATACAAAGATGCAGAATATCTTATTTGACCAAAGCATTGATAAAAATGAAAATTTTGTCTTATATTTAAGACCAAAATTAACTCTTTAAATTTGTCTTCTATTAAAGACCGAAGGAGTACTTTTAACTAATTTTAACGGATTTCTTAAACAGCATAATTTGGTTATCGGACTCTTATAAAGAGTATAAGAGAGAGTATAAATATATAAATGAAATTAATATGTGAACAACCTTTTGATATGGCAGGAGGTGAGGAAGATAATGTTACCATCATATGTGAATATGAAAAACAAAAAAGGTGAAACTCCTCAGGAGCTATTCACTAAAGAGCATGCTGCATTAAGAAAAGATGCCGAGTCATGGATGATGAGAACTGCAAACTCTTGTATGGTTGGTTCAACTCTTATCGCTACCGGAGTGTTTTCAGCTGCATTTAGCATACCAGGTCGTACCAATGATAGTTCAGGAATTCCCAATTATCTTACGAAGATCGTTTATGGTATTTGCAGTATCCGATGCTATTGCAATGATATCATCCTCAGCCTCCATACTTGTCTTCTTGTCTATCCTGATCTCACGTTATGCAGAGTATGACTTTTATAAGTCTCTTCCCTCAAAGGTGATATTTGGGTTGGTAACTCTCTTCTTGTCTATAACAAGCATGATGATAGCATTCAGTAGTGCCTTCTTCGTAACATATGACCATGGCATAAAGTGGGTTCCTAGCTTCATTTCTATGATTTCATTTTTTCCAATAGTCATGTTTCTGTTTCTGCAATTTCAACTTTTTTATGATATCATTTACTCAACATATTATTTAAGGTCTTTATTTCGACCAAGTAAGCATATGCTTTACTGAAAAATAGAGGCCAATTAAATTTTGTGGTATCTGTATATATTACTTCAATTGTTAATGTACATTTTGATTTTTCATTTGGCAATGTATAAGTAATTCACGTAGTATCAATCACTGTGGAAGCCAATGGCTTATAAATAATGGCAGAATTTGATACAGATGCTTTAATTTAGACTGTTTTTTCATTCGATTTTTGAAATATTTATTTTATCAATAACTATAATTTATTATGTTAGCATAGCACACAATCCTGTGATATGGGGATAAACCAAATTAACGTTGTTCGTTGTTAGGCTTTCCTCGCTAGTGTTGATAAGAAAGAGAAGAAAAAAAATTATGATTAAGGATCAAGTTTAAATTTTCAGGGATTCACCATGGTAACTTCCTAAATTGATTATTACACAGTTAAACTGTTGAATATCCAAATATTGAATTTGGATGAGCGACAAAAATAAAAAGAAAAATATCATTGTAGTTTTTTTTTATGGCAAATCACTTGCAGTGCTTCTTTTCCAGATAAATTGTTGTAATGCTGAGCCATTGAGACAGACAATCACATGACAAATAGGAATTCTATTTTGCTTCTTCTTGGATAGAATAACAGTCCAACCATATTTTATAATGCTTTGGAACCTTGGAGGTTAAACTACAGGTTGATGGTGACTGTTATATTAGACGAAAAGGCCAGAGTGAGAAAGCCCAAGAGCCAAGAATTTCTTGAATGCCAGATAATATTAATAAGCGTGATAATTAATGCCCTTTAATATATGAACATGTCCATCATTGCACAACTGAGTTAAAGTAGATTTAATCCAAGAATGGGAAGAATATGCTGTAAAGATTTTTCAACATCACAACCAAAACGATATGGGTGACTTAGAGACAGATATAATATCCATTTATCATCTTGAATGAATTTGACAAATCCAATGCCATACCCGTAGAAGAAGCCTAAACAGCTGTGGAAATGCCAAAGAATAATGATAATAACACTAATATGCTATATAAAATTATAATAATGAAAAATGAAATGTCAAATACAGGTTTAAAATACATGAAGAGTTTGTTGAAAATAATTAGAGGTGATTGAAGAAAGGCGTTGTCGGCTTTTAACCTTGGTAACCTCTTCAAAAATTAAACCAAGGATTGTAATATAGGATGCTATCCTGGATCGTCTCTCAAAGAGCCTTTTATTAATTACCTAAAAACTAAGTGTAATAATTAACATGAAGCAATAAAAAGGATTTCAGCTTTTTAAATATCAAATATGTTGCAAGAAAACATAAATTCCTACACTACAATATTTTTGGATTTTTGGATATAAAATTGGAATGGAATGGAAATTGGTCTTGAAATGTATGATAAAAATTTTTTAGAACAATAAATTTCATCAATCCTTGCTTTGAAAGAAAATGAGAGTGTGCTAGTTTGACAATTTTGCTTAAAAAACCTTTTGAGCTAGTTTGAGTTAGGTGAATTAATTTCTCCACACCGAATAAAAATTAATCCCTCTAACCGAAATCCAATTTAAACACTAGCAATTTGAATCAATGAAATATAATGACACAAATAACCAAGAACATTTGCATTACAATCATAATTAAACGTTCATAACAACTTCAAACAAAAGCTATACCAAATCAATTACCTGAAATTAATACTAATAAAATCCAAAGTGTCAAATGCCTACAATTAAATCCAAATACACATCTAATCTCATAAATTGCATGGAACCCAATGCAAAATCTCAGTCCAATAATTAATTAAACTCTAAACCTAGAATTCAACTAATACAAAAAATTAAAGATAGAAATTAAATGATAAAACATTTCCCTTTAAAGTTCCAAGCTCAAGAATCCACTCATTGGTACAGTGGAAAAGGAAATTAGCTCAAGAATCCACTCATTGGTATAGGAGAAAAGGAAATTAGCTGTTGGCCCTCATGACATTAGCTTCAGTAAAATCATTTTCAAATTCAAACCAGCAGCCATGAATAAACAACCACAGAGGAGATAGAATCAAATGGCAATTAAATTAGGATCCTCTGATAAGCTGAAAGCAAACAAAATAACATCCAGGGGAGCCACGGTCCGAACAGAGAATATTGCCGGCGATGAAAAACTGGAGGAGAAAGGTGGAAGGAGAACAGAGATGAATGGTGGTAACAGGAGCTCTGGGCGTCCGATCTTCAACTCTGCACAGTGCTACGCCGTCAGCTCTGCTTCCGGTCTCACCAGCGACAACTTCGATGGAGGCTTGGAGGAGGATGTGCGATGGTGGTTGGGAAGTGATTCCGGTGGTAGAGGAGGTGAGCTCTCCGATCGCCTCTATCTCTCTCTCGTCACAGCTCCCTCTTCCCAACTCTCAGCTCCCTTTTCTCTCAGCTTTTTCGGCCCCCAACTCCCCTGTTCTCAGAAGCTCCACCGGTGATAATGGAGGAGTTATGGTTGCCGGAAATGGAAGGTTATGGTGGTTGAGTGAGGGCTGGAGATGGTGAAGAAGACGATGCTGGTGGCCCTCCCTCTACTCCTCTCAGTTCCCTCCTTGCTCGAGGCTGTGTGTCTGGTTCTCTATTTCCCCTCAGCTCTCTGCAATTCCTTCTAGCAATCACTGATTCACGTCTGACCTAAGGAGCTCAAAACGCTGAGTTTTTGCTAGACTAAAATGTCATTTTCCAAATTCATGGGACCAAAATGTCATTCCTGAATTTCAAACCCCAAATTACCATTTTCAGATTTAATCCAAATTTTCAAGGATTCAATTGAAAAATATTTAAACCAACATAAAAAATTTTCAGAAAAATCAATGATTAAGAGTAATTATAATTATTTTAACAATTTTATCATTTTTAGTCTTAACTTAATCTATTTACTCTTAATTTCAATTTATCTCAAGAAATCCAATTTAGGCTCAATTATTATGACAAAAACTCCAATTAAAGTATAAAAATATATAATTAAAATACGGATTTATCAGTGATCCAATTGGAAAAGTTTAATTATTTCTAGTTTTGATTAAAGAGACCTCTTAATGATGAATTTAATTTAATTTTAATTCTAGCCCAGAACTATATGATATGCTATATTGGGATCTCTTTTAGATAGTTCTCACATGTCATATGGTTCACTGCTGCAAATGACAGTGATATAATGTTTGACAAGTACTCGATAAAATACAGAGAGTGGATGTGTGCGAGGGTGTATTGGCTAGAGCCGAGAAAACGGACTGGCCCTTCATGGGTTTGGGTCTAAACGGGCCGGCCCGTTTCCTACAAAGTATCATATTTTTTAAGCCCGCGGTCCTACAGGGCTGGCCCTTCACGGGCTCGGGCCTAAACGGGCTAAAACTCATTTTAATTCAAAATTTGTTTTTTTCAAATTTTACAATTTATTTATTATTTTGTTTTAAATTGGTATACATTATTTTTAAAACTCATAAATTTTTAGTTAAATAATCATCTAATTTCCAAATTAGCCTTTTTTTTAAAGTTTAAATAAATAAACCGTTGTAGAAAATAAAATAAATCAAACTAATTAATAAGTGTTTGCCTATTATTAATACTCTATTAGGAACTTAGGTGTCTATCATATTTATAATTTGATATAATGATATTATATTTATTAATTTATTTAAAAAAAATATTAAACAGGCCTAAAAGGGTCGGCCCGCAGGGCTACAGGGCCGGCCCTCTTAGGCCCGCTTCCATTTTCAGCCTCTAAATTATAGGCCCGGCCCTTGACGGGCTCGAGTCTAAACGGGCCAACCCGACAGACTCGACCTGAATTTTCGGCTCTAGTATTGGCCTTATCAACCACAACACAACTAATAATTGTACAATGCTTTATTTTTCACCTTTTCATGTCATAGGGCTCAGCATCATTGTCACTAGCGTAGAACAATTTATAATGGGAAAATTTTAGTTAACCCCATTGTAGTAATTTTATTTTAGTCAATCCTTAAAAAAATTTGAAATTTCACTTAACTCCATGGAACAAAATGAAATTAATTTTTGTGGATGAAAAGACAATGATTCCCTTACTTATTTTTTATTAAAAATGCTCAATTGTAGCCCATTGGCAGCCACTCAATTGGAGTGGCCTCTAGCAACTGACCATCGAAGCTTTGGTGCTGGAAATTAATTTGTATTGTTTATATACTTATTCTACTTATTTTATGAAGAGTTGTACACTTATAAATAAAACTTAGCTTGTTCAATTTGTTTTGTTCATATATTTATTCCACTTGTTAATTAGGAGTTTAACCCTTGTAAATGAGACTTGGTCAAATTAATTGGTAAAAAAAAAAAAAAAAAAGATCATGAAGAAGTTTCATTTCCAAGTGTCCAACTCCTGATGAGCAAGTGAAATAGACATATAAATTATTTAACAAAACCTTAGTCGCTTCGGGGTCAAGTTACAAATTTTATCATGAATTAAAATGCAATGTAGTGCAAAACAACTCGGGATCATTCTCTTATCAAGAAGTCATTTATTTTGAATTTCCTAGGTTGAACTAAGTGTTAAAAACATGGTTAGAAAGGGGGTTTTGAAATTGGTTTTCTCTAAATTAAAATTCATGAAAATAAAGTTATTTCTACTCTTTTTGGTATTTTTGGAAAATAATGAAGAAATGTTTAAATTGAGAGTGAAAATATGAATGATGGCTGCTCTTGGTAATGAAGAAAGTTGCTATCCTTACTTAAAAAGGTTATGGGAGTTAAAACTTCATTAAATTTTAAGAAAAATCTTAAGATAACACTTGAATCCAATATTCCTAATTAATAGTAGCTCATACAAACATAGTTAACTACTATCTCTTGAGATATTGTTTAAAACCATTTAATGTGCAATTGAAATTAAAATAATACAACATAAGTTTTCTTGAATTTGAGTGTTAAACAGCCTTTCAAGGGCATATATCAACCATATTAACTAGACAATAATATGCTAATTAACATAATCTCATTGCAACCACAAAGAAATTCAAACATATATAATTTTCACATTACAAAATCCAATCTCAATTACAAATATCAAACCAACAGAGACAATTAACATCAATCTCAATTTTAAAATCATATATGATAATTCCTAAAACTAAGAAATCCAAATACATAATTCTAGACTAATAGAATGATAGAAAAACTCTCATATATAGTCCACTGAGTTCAAGTACCCATCCTCACCACTAAGAAGCAAGAGAATTAGCTATACATAGCCATTAAACCATCCAACACAATCTGCAAAATCGAACCAGCCATAGAAACAAGCTCTCCGGAAAATACAAAGAACTCGCTGGAATCTGGAAAAAACTTGCCAGAATCTGAAAAGTTCACCGAAAACCACAACAACTGACCTAAATCTGGAAACTTTGAGCTCTGGTCAATTTCTCCAACCTGCATTAAACACTTTGTCTTCTCCAATTCTTTCCTAGTTGAGCCTTTCGTTCCAGCTCTATGAAGATCTCAGCTTGAAACTCTCTCTCTCTCTCTCCCCCTCAGCTCTCTAATTAAGGCTGCCAGAAAGGAAGAAGAAGGTGGTGGTTTGAACGAAAAAAGGGATGGTGGAGGAAGGAAGGTGAAGGTTCGATGATTCTTAACCCCCTCTCAAGCTCTCTTTGGTCCAAACACTCTCTCTGGTCTCATGATTCTATCAGAGCTTCGACCTTTAACCGTGCTTCTCCAGTACCAAGAGACGCCAACAATGGTGGCTTAGTCAATAGAGGAAGTGGTGGTGTGGAGAAGATGGTGACGAAGGTGATTCCTAGAGGAAGTCAAAGTCTCTCATGCTTCTAGCGGTGTGGCCTGTTCCCTCTTTGGTTCTCTCTTCACTGTCGCGGCATACTCTTCGACAATGGAGAGAACACTAGTGTTGCTTGGTGAAAAGAGGAGGAATGGTGGTCAGTGGTGGTGATGGTAGTGCTATCGTCGGTGAATGAAGGTGAGAGAGAAACGTAAGGATTGAAGGTTTCTAAGATTTAGAGTCTCGCCACCTCTCCTCACTCGGGTATGTGTTTGGTCCACTAGGAAGAAGCAAAGTGAAGGTCAAACTTGACCTAGTCTTGGTCAAAATGAAAGTTTTGACTGGTGACTAAAGTGAAAACATTCAAAAGTTTCTGGAGGAACTAATTTCAAATTTTTCAAATGCATATGAGGTAGAACTGTAGTTCACAAAACTTTTAAGTCATTTTCTCTAAATTTTCTCTAGCCTTTTTTTCTTTATAGATTTATAATTTCTAGGAATCCTGAGGCTCTTTTCTGTAATTTTCTCCATTCCTAAAAAAATATTAATTTGATCCAATTGACATTTTCCAAAATCTCCTATTTTTTTCTTAAACACCTACAATGTAAGATTAAGCACAAGATATCATCTAAAGTCTAAGAAATCATTTGCATGAATAATTAACAAATTATGACCATTTTGCCATTAACTAAACTTAATACAACTACCCTTAACAAAAATTAGTACTTAATCATGCGATAATGACCTAATAAGTACATTAAATTCCCCTATTTAATAAAGAAAAAAGCCTATAAAGATATGACTCAATTAATAAACAACTCAAACTATTTGGGTAACAAGAAAATATATATGGGACTTGTTTATATATTTATTCCACTTATTCATGAAGAGTTGGTCACTTGCAAATAAGACTTGTTCGTGATATTATATTTTCTTGTTTACCAATTAATTTGTGTTATTCATTTGTTTATTCCACTTGTTCATGAGGAGTTGATCACTTGTAAATGAGACTTATTCATGATCCTATGTTTTCTTATTAACTAATTAATTTGTGTTGTTGATATATATACTTCTCTTATTCAAGAAGAATTGGACACTTGCAAATTAAATGGGATTTGTTCATGAACAAATCACATTTATAAGCGTCAAACTCTTCCTGAACAAGTGAATTAAACATATGAATAACATAAATTGAACAGTTCTCATTTGCAAGTGTGTGACTCTTCGTAAACAAAGTGAAATGCACATATGAATAACATAAATTAATTTTCAGTGGCTAGAGCTCTGCCTACCAAACTGGCCAGTGCCAAAGCTTGGCGGCCACTCTTGACCGGACCGATAACAATGATTGAACCTTTTTTTTAGAAAAGAAATAAAAAGTAAAGGCATTATTATCTTTTTGCCTCCAAACTTAATTTCATTCTGGTTTATGGGGTGCATTGAAATTTTTAAACTCCTTGGGGGTTGACTGAATTTTTCCCATTTAAAATTGATAGCTTGGAGCATGTGGAAAGAAAGAAGAAATTACTCCTATGATGGTTAACGTAAGATCTATTTATATAATTTATAGAGATTAAAGACGCGCTAAATAATTTAATTATAACATATGTGACATGATCTCTCTAAAATATTTCTGTGTAACATTGATTATGTATTAGTTAATAAGTTAGATAAATTAGTTTGAAAAAGATAATAAATATAAGAAATAAAATAAAAACATCTTACATTTAAAAAAAATTTATCTTCAAACTAGATTTTATATTAAAAAAATTTGACGGTACGAAAGAGAGTTGTGTGTGGATGCATGATGGCCCTTGATCCCTGAATCTATAGCCGTTTGACTTTTCAAAGTATACGTGGAATTGCAGTTTCGTTCCGTACAATAATGCATCTACGTTTTTGCGGGGTCCAGGGTATACTGAAAAATATCATCTTGGCCTGGGTTGATATAGACCATATATTTCGCAGTGTGATCCGCAGTGGACCCCAGCACTTGATATTTTGGTCATCATTGATGTATATTTGCACGTGCCTCTTTGATAAATAGTACTTTCTCCTGACATTAAAATAAAAATTAATTTATTTATAAGTTCATCATTACTTTTATACATAAAATATATCGCATTTTCTGCATTTTGAATAAAAATTTATGAGAATTTTTATATATTTAATTAAAATATATCTAATATACTAAAATATTTTTTTAGGTGCATTAAGCACCCTAAAACATTTTGTGGTAGGATTAAAACTCTGAAATATTTTAGAGTTTTGAATGTACAAAATTTTTTTTAAAGTACTAGACACATATAAAAAACATATCTCAAGATGTTAGATATACTTTAAAATATTTTAAAATACTAGGCACACATGAAAAAAATATTTAAACGTGCAGGATATGCCTAAGGCTTTACCCTCTACACTTTTTTGAGTTGGAGGTCGTTTGGTACGTACTTTTATGCTAATGGCGGCGGTCTCACCACAAAAAATGATTATTGTTAGTTAATTCTAGTTATTCTGTCATTTTTGCTATGATTTTGTAAGTTTAACGGCACTTTTACACTTAAAAAAAACACTTGCTATTAGTTGTATTTTAAATAAAAATTTATAGACGTTTTTACATCAATACCCATTTATTTATATTACAGGAGGCCACAAGCACTTGTGAGTGAAAACAATAGTGACAGAAAATTTAAAATAAAATTCGTATTCTAACCCATTATGCGTTGCATGACTAGGTAAGGGACCACAAGAAAAATTTTAAAACTCACCGCCTAATCTCATCGCATCTCTGTGCAAAATTGACTTGGTTTAGATTGCCTAGATTTAGCGATATCATCACCTTCAAATCTCTATGCAATTCAAGTATATGATACATCAATAAAATATAGACTTATGGTACATCCATCACTAAGTGTTTTTTTTTAACTTTCATCCAGTACTCTAAAGTATTTTATTGTGTATCTAGCATCTTGAAGTGTTTTTTTAGGTGTGTATTACTTTAAAGTACTTCTTTTTAAAAACAAATTATATTTAATAATTTAGATAATTTAAGATGTTGGATATACATGAAAAAATGTTTCATATTATTGGATGCACCAAAAAATAATTTAGAGTGCTTAACGCTCCTAAAAAATGCTTGAGGATGCTATGTACGCCTCAAAATAGTGTAATATACTAAATGCACCTAAAAAATAGTTTAAATTGTTGAATGCATGTCCACCCTAAAATATATATAGAGAGAAGTAGTATGAGTGGGATAGAAGAGCGACTTACAAATTGCAATTCAGCAAGACCGGAAATGTGATTAATTAATTCATATTTATTTTTTCCCACAATAGAACTCTAACTTAAGTGAATGTGGCTCAGCCCAATAGAGATGATCTGTAAACGGAGGGAAACCACTGTTTGTGTCCTCCATATTCTAACTTATACACAAACATGCTTGAAAATGAATAATATTATTACATGATAGATATAAGAAATATATCACGATAAGGATGCTTAAAATAAGATCTATCCAGACAGTTATGTTTAAACATTACACACTCATGTTAAAGAGGTATTTCATA
Organism: Inga laurina; assembly: GCA_963855925.1. Lineage (NCBI taxonomy): Eukaryota > Viridiplantae > Streptophyta > Magnoliopsida > Fabales > Fabaceae > Inga > Inga laurina. The sequence goes on from OY979708.1 coordinate 62,138,116, forward strand.
TAACATTTGTGTATACATTTTGTTTAATTCTTTATCATTGTGTGAAATTAATTTTAAAACATAAAATCATTATCTAACAATTCAGTGTGTGTGTGTGTGTGTGTGTGTGTGTTACAACCGACTCTTTAGGTCGTTAAATTAAAGATGAGGCCACTTTGTCTCTATGGATATTTAATTTAATTATTGGAATTGACTTAATACTATACATTGACTAAGAGGACCAATCACCGTAGGTTCTAACACATCGCTCTATATTCTTTCAAATCACACCTCAAAATATCACCGTAGGTTCTAACTCATCATAAAAGCAAAGAACATATAAGGACATTCCTATCCATAATGTAAAATAACTGTCTTAGCTCCTTTCTCTATTCATTTACAGATACTTCGTCTTCTTCTAATCCAAATGGTGTCTGTATTGCTCATGTGTTTACAAGCAAATTTCTTTTGATAAAGCTCACTTATAAATGTTTTCATTTCATTCTGCCTTTTCTTCTTTCTGGGCTACCTCGCTCATGAAAGATTTCGCCAACTCATTTTATTTTATTTTATGCTGAGCCATTTTCAAATAAGACTCAGATCTTTTAAATCTCATTTTCTTTTCATCCAATTCAAGAATCGTAATCTTTATATTACCAATTCCCAGAAACCTAACCCTCTCGACTCTAGAAGCTGGATCTCGGCAAGTGCTAGGAGAGGAAATTTTCCTGTTGCAGTCGAAAGTCAAGGTATGGAGGATTGTCATCAAAATTACACAGGATTTAGTTCATTTTTGTCAAATTATACAGATTTTAACTCTGACGAAATAAAAATTTCCGTACATACTAATACTACTTCTGGTAGTATACATAAAGTAAATATTCTTTTTTATGTTATAACAACCGGAGGTGTAGTGTATATATATAGTAAATATTCTTTTATTGTTTAAACATTATGATTAAGTTTTTGTATTTGATAAAGGTATCCCCAAGCCAATTTTTTTTTTAATTAAGGGTTCCTCTTTTGAGACTTAAAGGGTAAAGGATTTTTACCTCTCCCAACAAATGTGTTTCTCGATACTTGAACTTATATTTTTATCCTTACGGAGTTGAGATCATTTACCAAATCAACCAATAACTTATTGGTATGCTTCAAACCACTTTGTATTTAAGACTAATTCTTTTTCATCTTTCTTGATAACTGCGTTTTTTGGTATTTGAACTTGCATTTTTCTTCTTATGAGGATGAAATCAGTTACTATCTCAATTATCAGCCTATTGCTTGCTATTAAGTTTTTAAAATTTGATGTAATAATATCCCTTTTAAATTTTAAAAATGAAAACTTTGGAGCAAATGCTCTTCTATCGCAAATATGGAATAACGAAATCATTGATTTCGTAAAGTTATTAACTAGTGGGGTCGAACGCAGGGTTGCTTCCTACGACTTGCTCAATTTTACCCAACACCCAATACCCCCTTGCTCCATTTATTGTTGGTAATTAAAAAAAAAAAGAAGTAACTACCTTGGGTTAGTTTGATCAATTAATTTATAAATTCCAAAAAAATGGATAAGTTATATTTTGTAATTAGTGTGATTGTTTTTAAATTATGTATATTATTATCGAACTTTTTATCAGCAGGAATAAGTGCTTGTTTTCTAAAAAATAAATTGATAGAAAATTCACATGCTGATACTGAATATATATATATATATATATATATAAAATGAAGTGTTAAATAATAATGTGTATGTATAAATTTTGTAGATAAATGGGTGCGTTATTTAATGTTGATGTAGAGAATCCTCCTGAAACTGGAAGACCTAGTCAACCCCGATTACGGAGGGTTGAATCAGCTACTTTTAACAGACCTATCCTTGACCTTTTAGAAGATACAAGTAATCAACTACATACTCTCTCCATTCTCTCTAATGTCAAATAAAACACTAATGCGTTCAATTATTTTGGGTTTCCTCACGATTTTCTTATAACATTAACAAAAAGAACTAATTTAGTACGTATCAGAAAATATTCTTTAATCTTTTGATAAATTTAACACTTATGTATTCTTATACTTGAGAAGAAAATGATATAAAAACACACATCTCATATCTACACTCATAATTTCTTTTCCATTTATATTTACAGATATATATTTTTAATCATTTTGTTTGGCAACGTTTTTGTCACTAAGGCAATTCATAAAAATAACTTAATAACTAAATAGTTGTATTTGGGGTATAAATAGTTGTTTTGTAAGTTGCAATATACACATTATTATGTTTTCGTGATGAATATTTAATAAGCTAGTGATGGAGGGAGGGCCGACTAGCAAGGGATTTTTGATGCCCCAGTCTCAAATGCTCCTTAAAATATTAGAGAGTGGGCATTTATAATCCCAAACTATCAATATTTATACCCATTAAAATTTATTTTCGTATGCACATATATATATATATATATATATAATTCACTCAAACTGAGTCATATGCATATAAAACCCTTCATATTTAAAGACTTCTCATATAAATAATGAACAAAACTAAAAGCATGAGAATTATATATATAAATGTAAAAGCTTATAGATGTCTATTGTCAAGTTTCAAAGGTTATGGAGATGATTTACATATGATATAAAGTTCAAGATAATTTTGTATAATTTAACCTGTACTTTTTTATATGAACTCTCCGAATAAACTTTTCCCATAAACTAATCACATTCCTAAAAATTAGTATGAGAAAATCACAACCAACTCACTTTTGTTTTAGACGAGGCCAGAAAAGACTACTTGGATTTATGTGTGCCTCTGTTCAATTATGCATCGGAAGGAAATTGGGAAAAAGCTAAGCCCATCTTGTTAGATCATGAAGTGCTGCGGACTGCTGGCATAGCACAAGGATGGACAATAGTACTTCATGTAGCAGCAGGAGCAGGCCATGTTCACTTTGTTAAGGAGCTTGTGGATTTGATGAATAGGAGTAACTTGGACTTGCAAGACTCGAATGGAAACACTGCCCTCTCCTTTGCTGCTATTGCTGGAAACTTGGAGATTGTTAAGTTATTGTGCCAAGAAAATAGTTCATTACCAAAAATAAGAAGTCGAGCTGGTTTCACTCCTCTTCTTTTTGCTGCATTACAAGGAAAAGCTGATGTGGCAAACTATCTATTCCCTCGCACTGCTAATGATGAAAATTTTGATGAAGCGGAATGGAATACGTTATTCCTCACTTGCATCGAATCTGGTATTTTTGGTAATTGTACGTTGCCTTTATATATATATATATATAACATGAATACACTCAATTATTGTAAGTGAAGCATAGGTAGTTGGGCACCAATAACTATTCGGTATGTATTAAAACTACCAAAAAAAAAAAAAAAGTGAATTAGTGATGGAATTGGATGATATCGTTATCAGATAGACCATCACTAACTAGTTTGTTTTGAAATTTCATCGCTAATTAATTGTTTTTTTGTAGTATAAAAAGTCGACATTTTTTATGAAGTATTTGAACTTAATTGATATGTAGCTGAGTTTCTTATTAAACCTTCAACTTATAGAATTTGCATTTCTTGACTACTTTTTCACTATTTCATAGATTTAGCATCGAAAGTGTTGAGAGCTAAGTCAAAAGTAGCATTTGCAAGGGATGAAGATCACGGGATGACAGGTTTGCATATCATGGCTCAGAAGACAGAAGATTTGGGAAGTGATAAACCAGATCATCAAAATCAACCCACAAGTACAGGTAAATTAGCATTGTAACTACGTGTTTGTTGAATAGTACTTGCTAACTTACGAAGAATAGTGTTGCTGCCCTTAAACTTGTTCGTTTGCTGTGAGAAGGAATTCTCGGGGGTGTAGCCTCAAAGTCAGATATCAGAGAAATCATAAATGAGCCATCAAGACTACTATTTGATGCAACAAAAGTTGGAAATTTGGACTTTGTAGCTGAGCTTATGAAGGCTTACCCTGATTTGATTTGGAAGTTGGACGAAAGAAGTCATAGTATAATTCACACGGCTGTTTTACATCGTCATCCTAAAATCTTCAATCTAATCCATGCATATAGTGGAAGTAAGGATATCACATAACATTATGGGCGAGTACGGGCGAGCGTAGAGTGGGTTAAGGGGGTGATTGCGTGTAAGCTTATGATGGGTGGAAATAAATTGGAGTCGCAAGGAAAATGAAATTCGAAGGGAGCCAAACAGAGGAAAAAGTGAACAGGAAGAGTCAACTTTTTTAACGATTGTTTCCATATGGGGATATTTCTGTTTTTCCATCCTAGATGTATAATACATAGAGTTGAGTCCATACATTGTCCGAACTAACCTGTGGGCAACGTACATAACAAAAATGTGAAGCTAATTGCCGAGAGATCAATCTTCTTTCACGATGCTTATCCTGGCTATATATTTCAAACGGTCATGCGATTTTTTTTTTAACAAAAAAAAAATTCCCCTTCCGAAGTAAACGACTGTTTTAATGATTCAGAACCAAAATACAGGAGACATATATAGTGAATGGATTTTACCACAACGAATTTTTTGTTGCTTTATTTTTCGTCTTTTCATGTCACGGTGTTAAGCATCATACGTTGTCACAAACGTGGGGACAGTTTTTAAGAATGAAAGCCTGGACCATTTAGGAAGGAACAAACGACTTTTCAATAATTCTGTAACTTTTTGATAGTGGAAGACTAAGACTTTTGAGGTTGATGAACCATGAATCTAGCTATCTGCTTTCCCTTTTCCAAGAGGACTAAATCTAGGGGCACTCGTGGAAATCCACTTTTGGGGACTTTTCCTGGAAGTTGTTGGAGTTGGAGAGCTTAATTCCTTCTAAGGCCGAAGAAACCTAGCTACAACATTTCGTTCGGCCGCCTGCCAGTTCTCTGCAGTTGGCCAAATCTCAATGAAAGATTATTGTAATAGGCACAATTCTTTAAAGACACTACGCTTCAAAAATTAGCCGTTGAAGTTGGAGAGCTCAATACCTTATAAGATTCTTCTTTCAAGGAAATCCTTTGGGATATGGGACTCATGATAATAACTTAGTACATGTGTGGAATTAGCAAGATAAGTATGAGGATTATCTCTCAAAATATTCCAACAATCACTCTCGCTCTCTCGTCTTTTTTTTTTTTTTGTTCAAACACTCGTTCTCTTACCAACCTCAAATTTGAAAGGTCCCACCTTTCATACTATGATATATATCCCATCTATTTCACTGTACACCATTGAAGATCCATGTACTAGGTGCTTTTGGTGGTCAATGGGACCTATAATAATTTTCGTCAATTTGAGTTAATTATTTATGTAGTTTTATCATTAAGAAACCGATCCCTGAAATTGTGATCAATTTTTAATCTTCATTTCAACTATTACCAATCACGGTATTAATACTAACTCTGGTTAACGAGATCTTATATTAATGGCCGGGGGTAATAATACAATGCTGTCACATTTGCTGTGCATCATTTCTAGAGATTTGGACCGAAGTTGACAAAACCTTCAAGAAACATCATGAACTGAACCAACAATAAAACTCTATATGTATGCATGTATATAAAACTATCGGAATATGCACTATTCATAAAAGAAAAGGACAACTTTGTGTAAAAGAATAAATAAATAAATAAAAGAAAAGGACAACGATTTACGCGTGCCTCTTTTCCGCTCCTGCTGGAGCCCTTCCATTCCGAACGCATGTGCCAATGCTTTCATACACTGAATTTCTATGTCCATTATCTGATTTATGATTTTTATGTGTATGCAGAAGTCTCACACACTAAGTGTAAATAAAAGTATTTTTTTATTATAATTTTAAAAGAAAAAATTTCAGAAAAATATCTTCAAAATTTGAAAATCCCATGTTAGTGATTTCCTATTAAAAAAAGTTGTTAATTGCTAACTAAGTGTGGTCAATACCTAATCTATTGTAGAAAACAAAATTGATTTGAAATTTTGATTTTTTTATCGTTTTTTTAATGTTCCCATAAAAAGGAAAAAAATTATAAAATAAAAGTGGAAAAAAGGGTGTGGAAAAATAAAAAGACGACAAATTTTGGACCCACGTAAAAAGGGGAAAAAACAATATAAGGCCAAAACCTATATATATAGGCTATAGCACTATTTAAGTAGAGTACTATTCTAACTTGTAGATAGATAATTGATGTCCAGCAAAAATGTCACAAAATAGTAGTATGTATATAGGCGTCTGATTTGATGAGGACGTGATTTGATTAAATATCTACCGATTTCTCACAGCTTTTATTTTTCCTTTGTGATCAATAGGATAAATTATTAACTGAATGGGTTCCCGTTATATGCAACATATCACAAAAGCCTGAATAAATGTAGACTTAATTAGAATGACAATTGGACCTTTCAAAAATAGTTTCTTAATTGTAATTTCCAGTGTATAAGATAAGTTTGTGAAATAATTTTTATCTCAAATTAAGTGAATATACTTATCAATCGTGATTTCAAATAAGAATTTGAGCTTAATTTTTCCATTGGTAACAACAATCAAGAGCCAGAATCACCTGACTTTTTTAAACCCGGAAATAAAATTTTTTTTATTGGAATAATTGATAATTAATTGATTGATTGATTACAAAGTAAATAATCATAGGCTAATAATGGCAATGATTGTATTTGTATACATTGACAAGGTCTAACAAGTTGATAAGGGATTACTAAATTTAACTAACGATTGACATGTGTAGATGTTGGATTCAAGTGGGAGATATGCCTGATCAGTAATCACCCTCAAAAAAAGCCACCAATAAATACTAAATACAACTATAAATACATGTATACGGAATGTGTGTGTTTATATATTGGCTTTAACCGCTAAACAACAAATAATTGTGGATGCATGATGACCCTTGATTCATGAATCTATGGCTATCTACTTTTCAAAAGCACTCGTGCAATTGCACCTTAGTCAGTAACTTGTAATTAATTAACTGAGTGGACACAATAGAATTAGACAAGATAAGTATGAAGATCAATTACAACACTCGACCAAAAGAATCTACTTTTGAGGCCATCCATGTCTCTTATTATAATTCCAACTCTCTCTGATTAGAAATCAGTGCAATAATATACACAAGTTTAAATTTCAAGAAGCACATTTGTTGGGAGAGATAAAAACCCTTTTCGCTCTAACCCTTCAAATCTCTACCCAATATCTTCATTGAGTGTTCTTTTCAGTAGACTCTATACTGCTTGATTTGCCTGGACTCCTCATCAACATATTCAATGACCTTCTTTGTATGTGTCTGAACCATGCATCTCAAACAATTTTCTGCCATTTTCTCTCTAATAAAAGCTTTTCTTACTCTTCTTAAGAATCTTATCTTTTTTAGCATGACTCTGCATTCATCTTAACATCCTCAACTCAGCTATTCCCACCTTATATCCCTTTAAAACTCAACATTCACTAAACTTGATTAATTAATCCACATTATTTCTGTTTTTTCTCCAAAACAAAAGCTAAGTGAATGGGTTTCATCCAATAGAGACCGATGGAAACCACTGTTTTTTGGTTTATATGTTTTATTTAATTTAATTATTGGAATTGAGTCAATTGACTTAACAATTTTTGATAAAAAAATTTGACTTAATAATTTATATTGACTAAGAGGAACAATCACCGAAGGTTCTTTCACATCGCTATATATATTCTCTTACTCTTATCACACCTCAGAATATCAAGCAGACTCATTCTAAAATCAAAGAACATATAAAGACATTTCATAAGGTAAAATAACTGTCTTAGCTTCTTTCTCTATTTATTTACAGATACTTTATTTTCTTCTTGTCTGTACTGCTCATGTTCTTACAAGTGAATTTATTTTAAAAAATCTCACTTAAATGTTTTCATTTCATTCCACTTTTTCTTCTTCCTGGGCTGTCTTTATGATTTCAAGAAAGATGTAGGCAAGTTATTTTCAAATATGAGTCAGTCTCAGATCTCTTAAATCTCATTTTTCTGTGCATACAACTCAAGAAATTGGTTCTAGGTAAGTGGTACGAGAGGAAAATTTCCTGTTGGCGTCGAAATTTCAGGTATGGAGGATTATCACTAAGATTACATTGTACTTTGTTCTTTTTGGTCAAGTTATATAGATTTTGTGTCTGAAGAATTAAAAATTTTCTTTTATAGTAAATTTTTTTTATAGTTTAATCTTTATGATTAAGTTTTTAAAATTTCATCTAATCTTACTACTTTGTAAACTTTTTCAAATGAAAACTTTGGAGGAAAAGCTCTTCAACTACAAAGGTAGAATAACGATCAACCAAAAATCATTAGTCTGGTAGTTATTAATTAGTGGGGCCAAACGCTTGCTTCCTTGAACTTGCTTAATTTCACTGAACACTCAATACTCCTTGCTTCTTTCTTTCATTCATTTTTGGTAAAAAAAACGAAACACTCATAGTTTGTCATAATTAACAGTTCATTATTGTCATCCGTATATAGTTGAACAAAAAAGGGGGGGGGGGGTTAATGTTGATCCTGTACTCTGATTTATTTTTCTAGGTGCGTCTGATGGTCTAAAGTATTGTGTGATTCATTTGATACCTTGAAATACTTTTTCATATGCGTCCAACAACCTAAAACATTCATCCATCACACTAAAGTATTTTTGTTAAGTGTGTATTGTGGAGCACCCCAAATTATTTTATGGTTCAATTTTGCCATAGGAAAGTAAGGGTGAGACACCCCAAATTATTTTATGGTTCAATTTTGCCATAGGAAAGTAAGGGTGAGACACGCATAAGCAAAAATACAAATACTTCAAGGTGCTAAACATACTTAAAAAAATACTTCAGGGTGCTAAGTGAAGCTTGATCATAAAAATTCTACATCCTTCAATCCTAAATATAAGTTATTTTAATTAATTTATAAATTCCAAAAATGGGTAAGTTATTTTTGGTGATTAATATGTAAAGAATTAATTTGTAATGCTGTTGCAAAAATATCATTTAATGATTAAAATTTAATGTGTAGTGATATAAAAACATGGATGTCATAGGAATAAAAAAAATTGACATAGGATAAAAGAAGCAAGGGATGAGGTGTTATATTTAGAATAAAAGCAAAAATCTTAAACGGATCACATATTTAGGACCCCTTATTACATATGTGTGTATTATTTTTTTTTATTAGATCAAGGGTTCCCCTCGAGGCTTAAAGGGCAATGGGTTCTCACTTCTCCTAATAATTGTGCTTCTCAAAATTCGAACTTGTGTTCTCCTCCTTAAGGGGTGAGATCCCTTACCACATCAACCAACAATTTGTTAATATATGTGTTTATTATTAATTCAAGTATATGTGAATATATTTTTATCAGTAGGTGTAATTAAGTGCTTATTTTTTTTAAAAAAAATAAATTGATAGAAAATTCTCATGTTGATACTGACAATATAATGAAGTGTTAATTAATGTGCATAATTTTGCAGATAAATGGATGCGTCAAATGGTGATGTAGTGAATCCTCCTGAAACTGAAAGACCTAGTCGACCCCTATTACGGAGGGTTCAATCAGCTACTTTCAAGAGATCTTGCCTTGACCTTTTAGAGGATAAAGGTGACTACATCTTCTCTCCCATTCTCTCTAATGGCAAATAAAACACTAATATGTGCTCAATTATTTTTATGGTGCCTCATGATTTTCCTATGTGGTATTAACGAAAATTTAAATTTAATACGTATTATAAAACATCCTTTAATCTTTCGATAAATTTTAAATCATGCTTAATTTTACATTTATGTATTAAGACACGCACATATCATCTTTACACTCATAAATTTTTTTTCCTATTCATATTTTCTGATGTATTTTAACCTTTTTGTTTGACAGTATTTTTATTACTAGGCCACTTCATAAAAATAACGAAATAAGTAAATAGTTGTTTATAACTTATTATTATATTTTCAGAAATGTTTGTCCACTTACTGTATTTTAATTAGAAATTTTTCTGATGAATAAATAATAAACCAGTGACAAATGGAGAGAGGCCGACAGGGACAACGACCCCAAATTTGTTTTCTTGGTATATAATACATTATCATCTAATATTTATATGTACTCCTCTAATCATATTTATAAGACACTTCTAATATGTTTCACCTGAAAAGCTAGAAACCCCACTAACTCCATCTTAAAATTTAATAATGTTTTAACTGTACCCCTATTGTTAGAAGGAATAAGTCCAAAAATAATAAATTTAGGCTAAAATTACACATTCAAAAAATAAATTTAATGAGATAGCTTACATTAAGTAAAAATATTATCTCTCAGGCCTATAAATAGGATTAGAGTAGTTAAGATAAACTTTGTACTATAATAAATACTTGTTTATCTGGGCCACTCATCATGCTTAAATATAATATTGGCTCTCCTGAATATACCTTTCCATATAGAAAAACTTGAAACCTTGTTAACCCTGTCTTAAAATGTAATAATTTTTTGAATTAACACATGCAGTTTTACCTTAAATTTATTATTTTTGAACTTTTTAGTTCACACTCGTTCTTTCATATCAGTAGGGGTAAATTTGAAAAATTATTAAATTTTAAGACGAGGTTAATTAAGATTTAAGTTTTTGTGTTGTTCTAGTAAAACATGTTAGAAGTGACTTACAAATAAGTCTAGATGAGTATATATAAACTTTGTCCTATAAATACATGTCTATCTTGGCTCCTCATCATGATTGTCTCTCCTGAATATATCTTTCCCATATAATAATCACATTCCAGAAAAAAATAATAATAAAATGAGAATTTCACAATCAAATCACTTTTGTTTCAGACGTGGCCAGAACAAACTACTTGGAACTATGTGTGCCTCTTTACAAGTATGCATCGGAAGGAAATTGGGAAAAAGCTAAGCCCATGTTGTTAGAACATCAAATGCTTCTGAGTGCTGGCATAGCACAAGGATGGCCTACAGTACTTCATGTAGCGGCAGGAGCAGGCCATGTTCACTTTGTGAAGGAGCTTCTAAACATGATGGATGAGAGTCACTTGGATTTACAAGACAAAAGGGGAAACACTGCCCTCTCCTTTGCTGCTATTTCTGGACACTTGGAGATTGCTAGGTTATTGTACCAAGCAAATCCTTTCTTACCAAAAATAAGAAGTGGAACAGGTTTCACTCCTCTTCTTTTTGCTGCGTTACAAGGAAAAGCTGATGTGGCAGACTATCTATTCCCTCTCACTGCTAATGATGACAATTTTGAAGAAGTGGAATGGAATAAAACATTCCTCACTTGTATTGACTCTGGTATTTATGGTAAGCCTATGTTGCCTATATATAAAGCACAAATAAATTTAATTATTACTCCTCCGATCCTGAATATAAAACCTAGTTTGTAGCACTACAAACTAGGTCCTATATTTAGAACCGAAGGTAGTATAAGTGACATATATGTGGGGAATAAATATTTATTCCGTATGTATTAAATAAAAATTCAACATCTTTTGTGAAGTACGTATTTCTATTTTTTGTTTCATCACTACCTTTTCGAATTTTCACTAATTTAGCATTGGGAATGTCGAGAGAGAGGCGAAGCCTAGCATTTGCAAGGGATGAAGATCATATGACAGGTTTGCATATCATGGCTCAGAAGACAACAGATTTGGGAAGTGACAGCCCAGAACATCAAAATCAACTCTCAAGTTCGGGTAATTATTTTATTTTATTTTTTTTTAATTTTTGCTAAACATAGGCATCCTTATATTAGGGGAAATCCTTTTTACTGTCAGACACTAAATATGGGAACCTCTTTCAACCGGGATTCGAACCTTAGTTTGTCACGTTGTGAGAGACTAGCTTTTTCCACTAGACCCAACCCCTGTTTGTAAGTTCAGGTATATTAATTAGCATTGTAACTACTTAGGTTGTTTGGAAGACTAACTTACTAATTTTGCATATTCAATTTATCAAATTCTGTATCCCAGGTGCGAAGCGTAGTGTTGCCCTTCAACTTGTTCGTTTGCTGTGGAAAGAAATTCTCGGGGGTGTCAAATCAAGGTCACATATCAGAGAAATGATAAATGAGCCAAAAAAACTACTAATTGAAGCAACAAAAGTTGGAAATTTTGAATTTTTAACTGAGCTTATGAAGGCTTACCCTGATTTGATTTGGGAGTTCGACGACAGATTGCAAAGCATAATTCACATTGCTGTTTTGCATCGTCATCCTAAAATCTTCAATCTCATACATGCATATAGTGCAAATAAGGATATCATATTGTCATATGAAGATGAGAAAGATGGAAACAATATATTACATTTGGCCACAAAGTTAGCACCACCCAATCGGCTTCAATTGGTCTCAGGAGCAGCTTTCCAAATGAAGCTCGAACTTTTATGGTTTCAGGTACTTGTTAATTCCTTATCAACTACGATAAGTTGCTATAGAAATGGAATTAATTTATGAACAACCTTTTGATGTGGCAAGAGGAGAAGAAGATAGCGCAACCATCATTTGTGAATAGGAAAAACTCAAAGGGTGAAAATCCTCGTGACTTATTCACAGAGGAACATGCTCCATTACGAAAAGAAGCAGAGTTATGGATGAATAGAACAACTAACAATTTTATGCTTGTTTCAACACTTATTACTACTGGAGTGCTTGCCACTGCATTTAGCGTACCAGGTGGTGTCAATGATAGTTCAGGGACTCCCAATTATTTAAGGAAAGTGTCGTTTATAGTTTTTTCAATATCAGATACAATTGCATTGATCTCATCTTCAGCTTCCATATTAGCCTTCTTATCGATCCTCATATCACGCTATGCAGAGTATGACTTTTACAAGTCTCTACCCTCAAAGCTAATATTTGGGTTGATAACACTCTTCGTTTCCATAACAAGCATGATGGTAGCATTTCGTAGTGCTTTCTTCGTGACATATGACCATGGGCATGGCTTAAAGTGGGTTCCTAGCTTCATCTCCGTGCTTTCATTTTTCCCAATAGCCATTTTTCTGGTTTTGAAATTTAGGCTTTTTTATGATATCATATACTCAACATATTATTTAAGCTCTCTATTCAAGCCAACCAAGCATATGCTTTACCACTAGCTAGAAAATATAGAGGCTACTTTAGTGCAGTTGTATATCTTTGTATTTTGATTGCTTCAATTTGTAATATGTATTGGCCTTACTTAGATTTGGCAATGTATAATATAATTGGGCATATAGCATGCTACTAAATTTTAAATAAATACTGCAAGTGTACGGGTCATAGAATAGTATAATAGTAAATCAAAGTTGTCCCACAGAGATTCAAGATAATTGATAATTAATCATTACAATTCCCATGTTCATTTAAGTTGAGCAAATCAAAGAAGAAAATGAATTTAAAACTCAATTTAAACAAAAGCAAAAATACGAAATTCAACGTTTTTAAGATTTCAATGGGGAAAAACAACTTAGAGTGCTTAATTCTTTTTCCAAGTCTTAGAGCATATATTTACCTAAATAAATATACTTATTATTAAGTTGTTAATCTAGAGTATTAATGGATAAAAGTATCTCTGATAACTCTCCATATTTTATACATTTAAAGAATATTTTGAAGATAATTGGAGAGTTATCTATGCAATTTTGAAACATTCAATGAGATTTTATTGTGAAAAATATCAAATCAAAGTGGTGAATTATTTGTGGGATTTAGATTGTAAACATTTAGAATAAAAATAATTAATTTTAATAAGATAAAATATCTTAAAAGAACAAAAAGAGAAGAAGTTGTTGTTTTTTATTTCATTTTATTTTATTTTTCATCTTACCTTTTTACTTAGATATTTATATTGTCATTGATGTTTTAATATTGAGTATTGACAGCAGGTAACATGGTTTTGGGTGAGAAATATGAATTAAGTAATCATGTTGAATGATTAAAAGCAGCTCACGTGTTTGTTGCACAGGAGGAGACGACACCGTTTGGAAAATGAGGATGGATCTAACCCAAACAAAAGGGATGAATTGCGGGAGAAGACGGAAGACATATAGGAGAGCCGCAATTGTTGACAAGGGGGCTTCATCTCTTGACTTGGGCGCCGTTTTTCTGGACTGATACTGGTGATAATCGCAGAGAAGAAAAGAAATAGAGCAGCCGACTGGAAGCAGGGGAGATTATTGCGGATCGATCATCATCACCGGAGGGAGCTCGCGAGATAGAGAGTGAGAGGAGCAGCGTCTGGAGGTCGAGATACCGAGGAGGCTACTGCTGTTTTGGGAAGTTGTGCATCTTTTTCCTTCCACACATACTATGTTCACCGTGACTGATTCTGTTCTTCAATTCCCTGTCACTGGTTGTTTTCGGAGCGCTGAATTCAATTTTGCTGTAATGGGATTTATTTCAAACATGTGTGGCTAATTTCTTTTAAATCTAGAGTAGCTATGAACTAATTTGAGAATTTGAGCATGTATGAACTCATTAATTTGTACTTATTGTTATTCTTGTTTACTTAATTTTATATATTTTATCTACTTCGTGCTTGATCACCACCAAGTATAAATTTGGGAAATTTAGATTATCCTTGGGAGAGGGATCTTAATTAGACCATAAGGCCCTGTTTGGTATGAGGTATTTGGGGGTAGGGATTGGGATTGGATCAGGGATTGGGTCATAATACATCGTTTGGTTTGAGCAACTATGGATCCCTAGGGATTGGGAGTACCACGAAAGTGGGATTTCTAGAAAGCCACCTCCCCCCTGGTATTGCGTTTTCAATCCTGGTATTGCAAATTTTAGAGACAAAAATACCTTTATTTATAATATTTTCTTGACAAAAATACCCTCTATTAATCTTACCCTAAATTATAACTCAACTTTTATTTCATCTTTCATCATCTCTCCCGTGGTTGTTCTTCTCTGGCCATCGGAATCACTACTGTGGAGAATAGCCGCTACTGTTGTCGTTGGACCCGGTTGCATAATACAAATTTCCAATTTATTTTCATAGAAGAAGCCAATCTTGCAAACGCGCACACGAGTTTCTTTCCTGATCGTTGGCTCCATTTACACAAGTTAATAATTATTAGATACAATCTTAACAAAGTAGAACACTCCCAGAAGCTTTTGCTATGCTATTCATAGATCTTACAAATACAAGACGAAAATCTCAGACCGAACAGCACTTTGCGAGATGAATGATTATATAAAGTTATACATGGTCTGCAATCTGGTTTGGGATTTAGGATAGGGTATTTAAGTCTTTTTATAATTAATACATGTTTATTAAATAAGATTAGTAAAATCATTCCTTCCAATTAACACCTCATACCAAACATATTTTTAAAGCATTAATCCCAATCCCAATCCCAATCCCAGTCCTAATCCCAATCCCTATCCCAATCCATCAAAATTCAATACCATATACCAAACAAGGCCTAAGATTAAGTAATGTGGGATTAGAATTTATTCTAATTAGCTAATAGGATAGGAATATACCTATTGGACCCATATAATCATATTAGAGTGAAATTGGATAATTATTGCCTCTTGAGTGAATTAGTTAGGAATAACAATTTTAATTTGAGAGAGAAGTATAAGTGATTGGAAGATACTTATATTCATTTAAACTCTAGATTAACAATTTAACACTGAGTACTTTTAATTGGGTAAATGCATGCTCTAAAACTTAAAGAAGGGATTAGCCACTCTCGGTTGTTTTTATCAATTGAAATATTTAAATCATTAGAATTGTTTCTTTTGCATTTGTTTAAATTGTCTTTCAATCTCTTTCTTTGATTCGCTCAACTTAAATGAAAATGGGAATTTTAATGCCTAATTATCTATTACCTTGAATCTCTGTGGGATGACCTTGATTTGCTACTATACTATTTCAACGACTCGTACACTTGCGGTGCTTATTTAAAATTTAGTAGCATCAAAATTTTTGTGTTGTTGCCGGGGATTCAAGGCAATTGGTGATTAGAATTAGAAATCCTTTAGTAGTTTTAGCTTGAGCAATTTTATTTTATTTTTGTTCGTTCTTTGTGTTAGTGTGATACTCTTGAGATTTGTTTTGCTTTTCAGGTACTTAGTTTATGCCCCGCAGATCCAAATCACCTAAAACACCACAGAAAACAATGAGCGTCCAAGAACTTTTGGAAGCTACAAAACCTCATACTCAACCAAAGAAAGGTGTACACACTGAGACTATAGTAATGGCTGAGGATGAAAATGATCGCTTGGGTGTTAATGATTTCTTGGGAACACAATCTCGTGGGTATCAATCAAGAATCTGAGTGCCTGAATTTCAAGCTAACAACTTTGAGATAAAGCAAACTATGTTGAAGATGCTTGAGCTACATGGTCAGTATGCCGGAAATGATTTAGAAGATCCAAATAGGCACTTGATTCAATTTCTTGATGTTTGTGACTCATTCAAGCAAAATGGAGTTCCTAATGATGTGATTCGCCTTAGGCTTTTTCCTTATTCTTTACAAGGAAAAGCTAAAGAGTGGCTCAACAATTTAGAAGAGGGTAGTGTTACTTCTTGGTCTGAATTGGATGAAAAGTTCAGATCAAGATTCTTTCCTCATAACAAGATGGTGGATACTAGAGCTGCTCTAACTAAATTTTGTCAACAATTTGGGGAACACCTATATGAAGCTTGGGAGAGGTTCAAGTTGCTGGTTAGGCAGAGTCCTGGCAATAATTTTGAGAAATGGGTCTTACTTCAAATCTTCAGTACCCGTTTGACTCCTGAATCTCGATCAAAATTGAATGCTGTGACTAATGGAGGAATTACAAAGCAACCAGTGAATTATGTTTGGGGATGCTTAGATGACTTATTAGTTGACTTTATTCAGAACAACAATGACAGAAGATCTGTGAAGTCTACTGAAAGAGTTAATGAGGACACTTCATCTCAATTGGTGGGAATGTTAAATGCTCTCAACAAGAGGTTTGATAATCTTGAAGCTCAAGTACACTGATCCAATAGTAGACACATGGGAGTTAATGCTATTTTTGCTCCTTGTGATTATTGTGGAGATGGACATGCTACTGGACAATTCCTTATATCTCAACAGATAGAAACAGTCAATTATGCTGGAAACTACCATGGCAATAATCAAAGTAATCCATACTCCAATACCTACAATTTTGGGTGGCATAAAAATCCTAATCTCTCTTGGAAACATGGTGCAACTCTTAATGAAGCATCTAATTCTAATATAAAGCCAATGGCACCTCCTGGTTTTTATCACTCAGAAAAGGAAGTCAAGCCTATTCAAGAGCCCAAACCTGATCTTGAGGCAATGATATCTCAACTTGTTAGTTTTCAACTAAAGAGTTCTCAAGATCAAGCTACTACTAATGCAACATTTAGTTCATCCATCAAGAATCCTGAGGTTCAAGTAGGACAACTTGCAACTAATGTGAATGCATTACAACAAAGAGAATTGCCAAGTAATATTGTGACTAATCCTCGTAGGGATGGACAAGAGGAATGTAAAGCTCTCATATTAAGAAGTCATAAAGAGTTACCTAAGATTCCCCATCCAGTGAAGAAACCTTTAGCTTCTATTGGCGATGCAACTCTTGAAGTTATTATAGAGAATGATGAAGAGCCTACTCAGAAGGTATATGGAAAAGTTAATGAAGCAAAAGTTGATAATGAGTCTAAGAAAAGTGAAGTGAAGAAAAAGGCTACTAATGAGAATCTTAAATGGGTGCCACCTTTACCATTTCCTCAAAGATTCCAGGAGAAAGCTTTAGATGAGCAATACAAGTTCTTGGGAATTTTCAAGCAACTCCACATCAATCTCCCTTTCCTTGAAGCTTTAGATCAGATGCCTCAGTATGTTAAGTTTCTAAAGGAGATGTTGAGTAAGAAGCGGAGGTTTGGTGATTATGAAATAGTACCTCTCACTGAAGAATGTAGTGCTATCATTCTCAACAAGTTGCCACCTAAACAGAAAGACCCTGGTAGTTTTTCTATGCCTTGCATAATTGGAGAAACGTTTCAAGGTGGAGCATTATGTGATCTAGGCTCAAGTATCAACTTGATGCCACTATCGGTGTTTCAAAAATTGCAACTTGGTGAAGCGTATCCAACCTCTGTGACACTTCAGTTAGCTGATCGAAGTTTAGCTTATCCAAAGGGTATCATTGAAGATGTTTTAGTTAAAGTTGATAAGTTTATCTTCCCAGCTGATTTTATTGTATTAGATTGTGATGAAGATAGTACTCTCCCACTCATTGTAGGAAGACCCTTCCTAGCTACAGCTCAAACTTTGATTGATGTTGAAAAAGGGGAGATCAAGTTAATAGTGAATGACGAAGAGGTTATTTTTAACATGAACAAGGCATTGAAGTATCCTAGGGACACTACTGATTGCTTCAGGGTTGATATATTAGATGAGGTTATTCAAGAGACTTTGGATTCCTATACTGTAAAAGAACCTTTAGAAGCTGTGTTACTTAGGCTTGATGATGTTGAAGAAGGGAATCTAGTTGAATGCAAAAGGTTACTTGAAGCTTCTTCTCCTTATAATAATCGATAAAGGCAGTTTGTGTTGTTGGAGATAGAATCAAGGAAAACTTCTTTAAAGCCTTCTATTGAACAAGCACCAATTCTGGAGCTTAAGCCCTTACCTTCACATCTTGAATATGCATACTTGGGTGAATCTGAGACACTTCCTATTATCATATCTTCTTCCTTATCTGAGGATCAAAGAAAAAGGTTGCTGAAAGTCCTTGGGGATCACAAAAGGGCTTTGGGTTGGACAATAGCCGACATCAAAGGTATAAGTCCTTCCATTGTAATGCATAAGATACTTTTGGAAGATGATCAGAAGAAGTCTATTCAGAATTAGAGAAGATTGAATCCTATGATGAAGAAAGTGGTCAAGAAGGAAGTGATTAAGTGGTTAGATGCTGGAATCATTTATCCCATTTCAGATAGCTCATGGGTTAGTCCAGTACAATGTGTTCCTAAGAAAGGAGGAATGACCGATTGTGCTCATTCCCGCTCGTACAGTTACTGGTTGGAGAGTGTGTATGGATTACAGAAAGTTGAATGATGCGACACGGAAGGATCATTTCCCACTCCCTTTCATTGACCAGATGTTAGACCGATTAGCTGGTAAAGAATTCTTTTGTTTCTTGGATGGGTATTCTGGTTACAATCAAATTGTTGTTGCTTTTGAAGACCAAGAAAAGACAACATTCACATATCCTTATGGTACCTTTGCCTTCAGAAGAATGCCATTTGGTTTATGCAATGCTCTTGCTACTTTCCAAAGATGTATGATGAGTATATTCTCTGATATGATAGAAGAGATAATGGAAGTATTCATGGATGACTTCTCGGTCTTTGGTGAATCATTTGAGGAGTGTTTGATACATCTAGATAAGGTGTTGAGGAGATGTGAGGAAACCAATCTGGTTCTTAATTGGGAAAAATGTCATTTCATGGTGACCGAAGGGATAGTTCTTGGTCACAAGATTTTGAAAAAGGGCTTAGAAGTTGATAGAGTAAAGACTTTTGTGATTGAGCAACTTCCTCCTCCTTCTAATGTCAAAGCTATGAGAAGTTTTTGGGGTCATGCTGGATTTTATCTTCGGTTCATTAAAGATTTTTCTAAGATTTCAAAGCCTCTTTGGCAATTACTTGAGAAAGATACTCCTTTCCATTTCAATAAGGAGTGCATGAAAGCTTTTGAAGAATTAAAGGTTCAATTGATTTCAGTTCCTATCATTGTGGCTCCTGATTGGTCATTACCTTTTGAAGTGATGTGTGATGCAAGTGACTATGCTATGGGAGCTGTGTTAGGGTAAAGGCCTGCCAAGATCTTCCATCCCATCTACTATGCAAATAAGACACTAGTTGCAGCTCAGGTAAATTACTCAACTACTGAAAAAGAAATGCTTGCTATTGTGTTTGCTTTTGAAAAGTTTAGATTCTACTTGATGGGTGCTAAGATCTTAGTCCACACTGATTATGCTGCTATAAAATATCTGTTAGGGAATAAAGAGTCCAAACCTAGATTGATAAGATGGGTTTTGTTGTTACAGGAATTTGATGTGCATATAGTTGATAGGAAAGGAACTGAAAATCAAGTTGTTGATCATTTGTCTAGGATTATGAACTCTTCTGATTGTGTGAATGGCTCATTGGTTAATGAATATTTCCCTGATGAACAGTTGTTTGCTATGAGTAGTTATGGTTTGCCCTGGTATGCTGATATTGTGAATTATCTTGTGTGTGATGTGTTACCTCCTGATTTGACTTTCTATCAAAGAAAGAAATTTTTGCATGATATTGCTTACTATATATGGGAAGAACCATTTCTTTTTAAGGGATGTGCTGATCTTGTCATTAGAAAGTGTGTGCCTAAGGTTGAACAAGAGGCAATTTTGACTAATTGTCATGCATCTGCATATGGGGGACATTATAGGGGCAAAGGACTGCATCTAAAGTGCTTGATTCTGGTTTTCATTGGCCTTTTTTGTTTAAAGATGCTCACCAGTTTGTTTCCAAGTGTGATAGATGTTAAAGAACAGGTAACATTTCCAAGAGACATGAGATGCCGCAATCTGGGATCTTAGACGTGGAGTTATTTGATGTTTGGGGGATGGATTTCATGGGTCCTTTCCCATCTTCAAGAGGAAACCAATATATTCTTGTTGCAGTGGAGTATGTGAGCAAATGGGTTGAAGCTACTGCTTGCCAAAAGAATGATGCCAATACCATGATCTGTTTCTTGAAGAAGTATATTTTCACAAGATTTGGTACTCCTAGAGCAATCATTACTGATGAAGGAACTCATTTCAACAATAAAAATTTCAAGGCAAAATATGGAGTGCACCACCGGATGTCACTTGCATATCATCCCCAAACTAATGGCTTGTGTGAGTTGGCTAACAGGGAGATTAAGAGGATCCTTGAGAAGACTGTAGGTTCTACAAGAAAAAGATTGGTCTGATAAGCTTGATGATGCTTTATGGGCATACAGAACTGCTTTCCGAACTCCAATTGGCATGTCACCTTATCGGTTGGTTTTTGGGAAAGCATGTCATTTGCCACTTGAGTTAGAGTATAAGGAATGGTGGGCAATCAAGAAGTTGAATATGGACCACAAAGAAGTTGGAGCTAAAAGGTTATTGCAACTGAATGAGTTGGAAGAATTGCGACTTCAAGCATATGAGAGTTCAAGATTATACAAAGAAAGGACAAAGAAATGGCATGACAAGCATATCTTGAAACGCAATTTAGAGCCCGAGCAATTGGTTCTTATCTTTAATTCAAAGCTCAAGTTGTTTCCTAGAAAGCTTAGATCTAGATGGTTTGGTCCGTTTAGAGTGGTTTTTGTGTCATCAAAGGGTGTAGTTGAAGTTAAAAATGAGAGTACAGGAAATTGCTTTAAAGTGAATGGGTAAAGATTGAAACACTATTATGGTGGTGAGGTGGTCCGGCAAGCAATGGTTCATCACTTGTCACAACCTCCTTGAGTTTCTGACATAGTCTGGCTGAGGACTATAAACCAAGCGCTTCTTGGGATGCAACCCAAGGTTTGGTTTGATGTTTTGTTTTGATTTTGTAGGACTTTGTAGCCCCTGGTGATATACTCCACTTTGATAGCCACAAGCAAGAGCATCCAAGAGTACAAGACGAGGATTGAGAAGGGAGTTTCCTACTACTTTTCCTTTCTTTGTTTAATTAATGGTTGATAACATGTTTTGGATATGATTATTGGATATAGTCTATCTTTGCATGTGATTGATATTTGTTATTGACTATTGAGTTGAGTGGTGGCACTTGTGAGTTGTGCTCAATTGGTGAAAATTTAAGATCTTTGACGCTTTTGCTATCCCTACACTTGGATATGGTTATGTTTTCATCTCCATTACTTAGGGTTACTTGTTCATATTGAGGACAATATGACATTTAAGTGTGGGGGTGAGGGTACCATTGATTTTGTATGACTTGTCCTCAATTTTGAAAAATTTCTTTGATTTTGCACATAAATAGACAAATTTTGAAAACAAATTTTACTTTTCATGGAAGCTTGGATTTTACTTGTGAACATTGGCAAAGTTGGTTTGATTTGAATTTGAAAAGGATTGAGTTTAGTCAAAATTTGGTTCTATCTTCTTGGAATGTTAGTAGATAAGCAAAGAATTTGGTTTGAATGATTGACTTTAGGATATTAAATACCGGTGAGAAACTTGAGCCTAAATATTCATTTCTTTCAAGAGGGAGTACATTTATTGTAATTTCATCTCTAGAACTTGTCTTGAATCTCTTTTGAAGCTTTAAAAATCCTTTTGCATGCACAAAGATGATTTAGGCATTCATTTCATAGCTAGTTTGACCAAATGTCCATCCTTTTTACATGAAAATCCTTTACTTTACCTCATTTGAGCCTTACTTTACCTTTTTTAAAGAAAATTGCATAGAGTAAATAGCCCTTTGTTTGAGAAATGCAATTTTTATATCTTTTCTTTTCCATTCATTTGCTACTTTAGTAAGTGCTAAGTGAAACAATTTTAAAAAGAATGTGAAGGAGTTAGAAATTCAGCATTATAATAGGAGTGTGAGTAGATAACAACAAGGAAAAGTTTAAAAAAAAGTATATATAAAAAAAAGAAAAAAAAAAGAAAGAAAAGAAAAGAAATAAAAATGAAAAAAAAGGAAAACAATGGAAAAAAGGAAATGGAGAAACAAAAAAAGATTGTTGAGTTCAAT
Organism: Inga laurina; assembly: GCA_963855925.1. NCBI lineage: Eukaryota > Viridiplantae > Streptophyta > Magnoliopsida > Fabales > Fabaceae > Inga > Inga laurina. Next base: position 62,160,830 of record OY979708.1, read on the forward strand.
TAAATAAAGGTTATTTAGAGTATAAGTGAGTTAGTTTTATCTTGGTGGATATTCCTTCATTCTTCATGAATTTCATTAAGTTGCTTAGCACTAATTAGAGTACACCTCCATATCATTTAACTACTTTCATTTCATTATCTTACCCTATTCATTACAACCTTGGAAAAGTCCTTTTGATTTGTGTGAGCAATGTGATAATGTAGTGGAGATGGAGATGTTAAACAAGCTTATGGTTGGTGGGTTGTAATAAGTGGAAGAGAGTGAAACACAAGTCCTTTAATTATCTTGAGAGAAGAGTACAAACACTTCACTTGTGAGGAACATTCTATTATCATTTGTCCTTGCTAAATTACTTGCATTTCTACTTGCATTTTAAGAAGGTGGAAAAGAGTTTCAAGAAAGCTTCATTCTTAAAAATTTGAATTAAATCCAATTTTGTAGTGTTTGATTTGAGAACCTTACTTCCATGATTTTCTTTGATTGTTTTACACTTTTTCCTTCCACATATACTATGTTCACCGTGACTGATTCTGTTCTTCAATTCCCTATCACTATGGTTGTTTTCCTTTCCACATGAATTGGAGCGCTGAATTCAATTTTGCTGTAATGGGATTTATTTCAAACATGTGTGGCTAATTTCTTTTAAACCTAGAGTAGCTATGAACTAATTTGAGAATTTGAGCATGTATGAACTCATTAATTTGTGCTTATTGTTATTCTTGTTTACTTAATTTTATATATTTTATCTACTTTGTGCTTGATCACCACCAAGTATGAATTTGGGAAATTTAGATTATCCTTGGAAGAGGGATCTTAATTAGACCATAAGATTAAGTAATGTGGGATTAGAATTTATTCTAATTAGCCAATAGGATAGGAATATACCTATTGGACCTATGTAATCATATTAGAGTGAAATTGGATAATTATTGCTTCTTGAGTGAATTAGTTAGGAATAACAATTTTAATTTGAGAGAGGAGTATAAGTGATTGGAAGATACTTATATTCATTTAAACTCTAGATTAACAATTTAACACTGAGTACTTTTAATTGGGTAAATGCATGCTCTAAAACTTAAAGAAGGGATTAGCCACTCTAGATTGTTTTATCAATTGAAATATTTAAATCATTAGAATTGTTTCTTTTGCATTTGTTTAAATTGTCTTTCAATCTCTTTCTTTGATTTGCTCAACTTAAATGAAAATGGGAATTTTAATGCCTAATTATCTATTACCTTGAATCTCTGTGGGATGACCTTGATTTGCTACTATACTATTCCAACGACCCGTACACTTGCGGTGCTTATTTAAAATTTAGTAGCATCAATCTCCCGATCACTTATACCCTTATCTTAAGTTAAAATTGTTATCCCTAACTAATTTACTCAAGAGACACTAAATGTCCAATTTCACTCTAATATGATTATAGGGGTCCAATAAGTATATTCCTATCATATTGACAAATTAGAATAAATTCTAATCCCATATTACTTAATCTTATATTCTAATTAAGATCCCTCTCCCAAGATAATCTAAATTTTCAAAATTCATACTTAGCAGTGATCAAACACAAAATAGACAAAACAGAATAAATTAAGTAAACAAAAATAACACTAACACAATTAATTAGTTCATAGATGTTTAAATCTTCATATTAACTCATTGCTACTCTAGGTTTAAAGAAAGCTTAGCCACACATGGCTCTGCACACAGTCACAGTAGCAGCAAATTTAACATTAAAATCCATGATGGAAGATGAAAGGGGAAAATTAAACAAGAAACCAGAGCAGCAAAAATAGTGTCCTCTTAGTCAACAATGGTGGTTCTGGTCCAGTGACGAAGAACATGAACAGTAATGTAGCCTTCCAGCTCGCAACCTTTGTCCAAGATCCTCCCCTCCCCTCAGTCAACGTCGATGTTCCTAGAGGCAGAAGAATAGTAGCTCCAGCAGTATCTCTCTCTCTTCCCTCGATGAAGAAGCTTCAGCAGTGAACAACGCCTTTCTTGCTCTCAAGCTCGAGAATGATGGTCAATCAGCACTCACAATCATCTCTCTCTCTGATGAAATCTGACCCCAATAGAGAAGAAGAAACAAGAGACAGTGACGGCACACAGGAGTTCTTTCCGTCCTCACTCCGGCTGCCGTCAATGGTGAAAAATTTCTGGCTGGTTTCCTCTTCCTCTCTGATTATTGACTCCGCTTCCCTTTCGCTCCAACTGTAAGAAGGTTATTGATGATTATGAACAGTGTAGGAACGGCGCCTCCTTTTTCCCGATGCTACTTGCTTCTAGTTTAGGTCTCCCATATTAATATCTTTGGTCAAAATGGTGTCGCATCCAAAAAGTGAAGCTACCTCCTGCCTCGATAAAAAAAAGCTACCTCCTGCCGTTTCTTTAGGTCCCAATTCAGCTTGTATGGCAAGTGTTCTCCCTTTGAGTCATTTGTTTCAAAATTATTCACTTTTAAAAACAGGGTTGTATTACTCTTTTGCTGCATTCATAGGATAGAAGAAAAATTAAAATAGAATAAAACAAAAGAAGTAAATAAAGTTTAGAAGCTACAGTGCTTCCTAATATAAGTGTCAAAGTATAGTGTTAGGCTTGTGCGATACTTTCTTAAATAAGTGCCATACAAAACATTTATTTAAAAAAAAAAACAAAAGCCCAAGCTACGGCGCTTCTCAAAATAGTGCCGTAGTTGGGTTAATTTTTTAGCATTTTTTTTATTTTAAAAAAATTTAACAGGCGCTTAAAAATAAAGCACTGGATAAGGATAAGAATAAGTTAAAAGAGCACTGGATAAGGCAAGTGCCTTGCAAGGCACCACGTGGGTGCCTTGAATATTCAAGGCACCCACATATTCAAGGAAACCATGTGATGCCTTGGGCACCACATGGTGTTTTGGATATTTGAAGGCACCATATGGTACCTTGAATACATTTAATGTGTTTTTTTTTCAAGAAAAATATTTAGGAAGTTATGGCGCTTTAACAAAAAATGTTGTAGCTTCTTTACAATATGCTATTTAAATTTTATCCCGCTGTTTTTATTTTCGTTTTCATTTTCATCTTCCCGCGTTCTCTCTAGTTCCTCTATTTTCCATAACTCTGTTGCGGTACAAAGGTTCCTCTCCCATATTTTTTTTTCTTGCCTCAACCTCTTTCAGAATCTCCCTTGCGTGTAAGTGTTTTTTCTCTCAATATTTGGTTCAGTTTTTTTAGTTAAAATCTGTCATGATCATATATCTGTGCTCATAATTTTTTTTCATATATTTATTTGAAGTGTCAGCTCTGTCATCTTGAACTTCCTATATGTTGTAAGTTTTTTAATTTTTGAGCTTACAAATATAATAAAACTTAGTTTAATCCTCCATAGAAGTAACATGCATAGTTCAAGTTTAAGCAACTTATGTGGCAGACACCGACACATGTAAGAGCTGGTAGAATGTATTTTTTTTTTATCTTATTGGGATAATTTATGAAGTCGATGGTTTTTTCTTTTTAAAAAAGGCACTTGTTGAGAGAAAAATAAAAGAATGGGACTCTTGTCCATTCGTGAAATTGGAGATTGGATATATCAGATAGCCAAGTGAGTCGACAGTGACGAAGAGGGGACAAGACATGGTGCAAGCAAAGAAGGTGAGATTCTTTTAGGGATTTAGAGTCGGATAGCGACAAAGTGAGAAAGCGAGAGCTAGGTGAAGGACAGAAGGAGGAATCGGCGCATGATTACAGAGATTTTTCTAGGGTTTCGAAGAAAGGAATGAGAGGATCTTCAACAGGTAACCTTCGATCAAAACAACTTCTATTCATCCCCACCGACACGATCTTTTCAATCCTAATTCATTCCCAACATCTTTTAAATTTTGAGCCTTTTTCTTTATGTTTACTTGTTTTGGTTTAACTTTTGATATTTTTTGGTTTAATTTGAACTTTCTTTTTTTTAGCAGCTTGTTAACAATGTGTTTTGATTAGTAGCCTAGAGTTTTGCAAAGAGCTTGCTTACATCTTTATGCTTATGCTTTTCTTCTTTACACTTCTATTTTTGAAATTATTGTGTTCCATGAGGTCTCACCCAGACAGAATATATGTGGCATTTGTTGGTGTTTTTTGACTAAGGTTAAGAGGGCATGGCTTTATCTTTTGCTGCTTTCTTTTTGGTGAAAGAATCTGCTTCTATATAAGGGTTGTGCATTTCCTGACGGCTTCTTTTAGATTTTTCAAGCGTTTTTTAATGAAATTTCATTTGTTCTACTTCTGTTATGTTGGTTTATAATTGGATGCTTTTTTTGTTGCAGCTTGTTAACTATTCCTAGTTGGCTAGTGTCTCACAAAAAACTTGGTTACATATTCCAGAGTATGCCTTCTCTTCTGTGTACTTTTGAATGGGATCATATTTACCATCGTCTCCCCTTTATCACTAGATTGCAGACACATGGTTTGTGGTTGTGATTGATGCCACTTTATTTTACACGTCCTCCCCCTCTGTTGTTTCTATGTTTGACCTTATTCACTTGATTCTTGGGGAAGCATTCAGGACATGGACGCTAAATTTTATATGGGCATGTTTATTGGCGTGTTATCTCAGTTTTTAGCCAAATAATGCTTTTTCACTATGCAATCATGTCGTTTACATTTTAGGCAAATTGGTCAAAAATGGCTTACCAGTGGCACTTTAAAAATTATACTATTATCAGATTATGGAGCTTGTATTTGGAGAATAAGGTTAAGTGATTTTTATCAGTTTAGTTTAGCTTCAAATCATGATGTTATGATGATTTAGCTGCAAATTATACAAGTGTCTCTTAATTTGATATGTTACTGTATAGCTACAGGGAAATTGTTTTTATTCGTTTGATGCTCATCTGTTCAATGTTGTTTGTTTTAGAAGAAGCTTTAAAATTGTCATTTTTTAATTACTATAGGGAAAATGGCAAGTAAAGAAAATGAAAATGAAATGAGGGAGGTTTTGGGTGAAATGCAGAAAAGCAAGATGTGGTTGATAGTATAGAATACTTAGGTGAAGCTAATGAGTTGGAGGATGTTTTGATAGGCATTGATAGAATTGAGGACATAACTAACACAAAAAATACATATCCAGATGTTAGAGAGATAGAGGAAGGAGTTGGCCATGAGGATGTTTGTTATGATGACAGTGTGGATGGGAGTTATAGTGCTCAGTATGAATCAGGATCTTCTGATATTAAAGTGAGTTTAGAGGATGATTTTGAAGTTAGTGAAGATAGTGGTGATGATGAGGATGCTGAAGAATTGGGCAGCAATGACGCCGGTGACCCTCTAGATGAGAGGGCTAGTCTACCTGAGTTGGATGGGTTTGGAAGCAAACCATACTTTATGTTGGGTATGACATTCGTAGATAAAGATGAGCTGAAAAGAGCTATTGACAGGTATGCAATTGCAAAGGGGGTAAATGTCAAAATAGTTAGAAGTGATAAGAGGGTTTTGATAGCTACTTGTGAAGAGGGCTGCTCATTTAGGTTGTATGCATCTTGAGATGGGGAGAATATTGGGTACAAGTTAAAGAGTTTGGTTGATGAGCATATGTGTGCTAGGGTTTACAAGAATCAAAGGGCAAGTGTCAGGTGGCTATCCGAACATTTCAAGGAGAAAATACAAGAGAATCCTTAGTATACTATTACCAAGAAGAAGAAGGATGTTCAACGGGAGTTGAATCTGTGTGTGAGCATATATAAGTGCAAGAGGGCGAAGAGGAAAATAATGCAGGACATGGATGGGAGTTACATAGATGAATTTGCTAAGTTAGATGCTTACTGCAATGAGCTTAAGTTGTCAAATCCTACCTCTGATATTAGCATTGAGGTCAGTCTTGAGGCTTTAGAGCAAGGCAGGAGGGTCTTTCTAAGAATGTATGTTTGTTTCAATGCGTCTAAGGTATGTTAGTGTTAAATCTCCCTAATTTGTTCTTCATTGTTTGTGCATAAATATTTGACTGTTTGCTTTTTTGTTGTAGGTTGGGTAGAAGCTTGGTTATCAGCCATTTATTGGTCTAGATGGCACCTTTCTGAAAGGCAAGGCTAGTGGAATTCTTTTAACTGCTGTGGGTTTAGATGCGAATGACTTCATCTACCCATTAGCATTTGGGTTGACCAAAAAGGAGACTGCACTGAATTGGAGTTAGTTCCTACAATGGCTTAAGGCTTCTCTGGATCTTGATGATGGTGTTAATGTTACTTTTATATCTGACATGCAAAAAGTAGAAGTTATTTTGTTAATGTTCAATTGTGTTCTATTTTGTTTCAGGTTGGTTTAAATGTTGTTCCACAATGGTTAATGTTGTTGTTTTCTGGTTGACAAGGTTTATTGCAAGCTGTTAGTGATGTTCTTCCTCAAGCTGAGCATAGGCTTTGTGCTAGGCATATTTATGCCAACTAGAGCAAGCAATGGAGGGGTAATGAATTAAAGAAAAAGTTTTTTTTCCTGCACCTGGAGCACATTCAAGGAACAATTCATTGACAACTTGAAGGCAATGGAAAAGCTTAACAAGCATGCAGCCGAGGGAGCAGTAACCTATAATGTAAATTCATGAGTAAGGGCATATTTTACCAATAGATGCTTGTCGTCAGTCGTAGACAATAACATAAGTAAGAGTTTTAATGCATGGATATATGACTATCGATACTTGTCTGTGATTAGAATGATTGATGGAATAAGAATTAAGATGATGGAGAAATGGGCTTGCAGTGAGCAAAATGTCAGAACATGGAAGGGGAACTTTAGCCCAAAATGTCTTGAATTGTTTGAGATAAATAGGTATTTGGCTAGCAAATGTAGAGTGTCCTTTAATGGTGATGATGGATACGAGGTGAGTGAGGGCCAAGATAGACACTTAGTGCTGATAACTAGGAAAATGTGCACTTGTAGGGCGTTGGATATCACTGGAATCCCATGCCAGCATGCTATATGGGCTATGTACCACGCAAAGATTGATCCCCTAACCCAAATCTCACGTTATTACCATAATGACTCTTATATTGCAAGTTACAGGATAAAATTTCCACCAGTGAGAGGCAAACAATTTTGGGATACAAATAAATATTTCCCAATGTTACCCCCGCCTGGATGCAAATTACCTGGCAGACCACCTAAGAGAAGGACTAGGACTGAAGAACAACAAAGAAGACTCAAAATGTCCACTGCTGAGTCTAGTAACACGGTTGAAGTCACTCGTGTGGAAAAAATCAGTAGAAAAGGTGTCCTTGGTAAGTACAGCGTGTGTAGAAAGGAAGGGCACAACAAAAGCACATGTAAAGAGGTAACTATGATTTGTAAGCTGCTGTATTATTACAATTTATTATTATTGAATATTTATGATGCTTTTTTCTATTACAATTTAATGCTTTGTAGGCACCTCCATCAATCAGCCCTCAGCTTGGTAGAAAGAGGAAAACACCAAATGCATCGACATATGCACAACCAACACCACTAACTTCCTCACCACAATTCCAAGCAACCCCACAAGTTGCATCAGGCCAGTCTCAAACTTCCAACCAGATTCAAGAAAACAAATGTGTGTATAAAACCAGAAATCCAGCTGGTTTTGGCATAATAATCGATGAGGACACTGGTAGAACTGTTTATAATGTGGGTGTTAGATAAAATTTGCATGATCATTATTTTGTAATGCTGTAATTTGTATCCTAAGTGACTAACTTTATGAATTTTTTTATAATAGCCTAGTTTAACTTCTCAAGTTGTTATTGAGGAGGGTACTGCAGCGGGGTACATGCATCGATATAGTAAGCATCAGACCGAATTCCCCATCCCAAATGAGAAAGAAGTAAGGATGTCACGAGCTTCAACATCCAGTCTATAAAAGGTTTTGAGGAAGATTATATTCAGTAGCCAAGACTCAGGTGTTTTACAGCCACGGGAACTTCTAATCAAACCACCTGAATTGATATGGAAGGGGCACCCAAGTATAAGTACCTGACAACTCCAACTATAAAGGCAAAGGGTTATGGTAAGGAGTAAGGCCAAATCCAACATATAGCCATTTAACTTGATGACACATAAGGATTCAAGACCATCTTTTGTGACTTTGTATTATGCCAAGTAGTTCATTTTGTGCGTGGGAGAGAACACCACGTTGTTGTTTTGTAACTCACATGCTCATTGCAACTTCATATGTGTTTTTTTTTTCTGGTATATGGAATCCCATTAAACTCTTTGGGGACCTTTGTTTTTTTTTGTATATGCCATGTAAAAGTGTCATTTATCATGAAATATATATATATATATATATATATATGTTCAATTCATGGCAGCATGTGAGAAGTAATATTTGAGGCACTCATTTGTTCCTTAGGTTCCTGTTAACTTGTTCCTTTGGTGGTGGATTTTGGATTTTGTCCATAACAAAATAAGATTGGCATAATTGCTTTGTCCTTGCTTTAACCAAAATTGCTTTTGTATTGAAAGGCAAGTTGAAGGTATAAATGAAAATCATTTAAGAATGTTCTTGATACCTTCAACTTTAATAATTAAATGATCTTTAACACATGATCATACATAATGGCCCTTTTAGTCATTGATCAGAAGTGGGGGCTAATTTGTTGTTGATGTAGAAATTGCCGCACCCAATAATGCAGTGGCTAAACAAAATTATCCTATGGATGGCGTTGAGTGGGTGGAGCTCTTTGTTAAAGAGATGACGAGTACCTCAAACATTTCTGTGATTTACTGTAGAAAAGTCATATTTTACTTCGTTTCTATTCAAATGTAATATTTTACTTCATCAGGTTGTGATTTAGTCTTAATTATAAAACTGAAAATGCGGAAATAAATTCTTGGCAACATGTAAGGCATCATCATCCTCTTTCTTACACAACTAAGAGTAACAAATATCAGCTCAAACTCTTTGATAAATATCAACTGAAAATATTTTTACAAACTGCACCTCCAAAAACCTGCTATTTCATGATTGTCCTGCAGTAATAAGCCTAAGCTCGGTACAAATTGCGTCCACATTTGCTAAATAATACCTACAACTGGTATATTACATTCTCAAATACAAGAGACATAACCACACACATGTAATTAACAACACATAAATTGCTGCTTTAAACTTCTTTTCCTCCTTCTTGAGTTCCCCATCATTCAGATCTTGTCTGCGTTTAAGCTCCCTCACCTCACAATATATTCCATCAAGCTCTTCACTCAACCTTTTCACATCCCCTGCTTTTCGAAGAATTCAATTTTCATCATATAATTTGTCAATATCATCTAATAGCTCCTTAATCACTGTATTTTCCCTCTTACCAAAATCATTATCATGTCAACAGAAGAATCCATAGCCCCTATCCTGTGTTAACAATAACCGTTACATGTTTGATTCGGAATTGCACCTACCCACAACTGTTTCAAGTTTAGATTTTGAATGCTTACCTGATAGTAGTATGGGCATCCATAGAACCTCCTACCTGGGTTGCCGTTTGTCCAAGCTGTCCATCGTGGCGCCACCAACCAGTGCCGACAATACCTTTTTGTTGATTTTACAGCTTGCTTTACCTCCTCGATGCCTCTACTATTTTTTTTTTGCTCTTTCAAGAACAACTTTGCTACTGCTTCTGAAACTTGACAGAACCAATTTGCAGGGAAAGGTGGGTTTCAACTTTAATAAACTCTTTCAATGCCTCTCACTGCCTCATCTTATATCAATATTTTCCACATAGATGATTTTTCAAACACAGCTAACGGACATTATAAGGAACTTAACGGATTGTGTTGAACGCTCTAGTTTTAATTGTTCATGTGTATTTATGCTCCCTTTAAAAAATAAATGTGCCATATTCTCTTTTCTTAAAAGATCGTTGGTAGATTTGCCCCTTAACCCTAAGAAAAATATTATTATAGTTTTTTTTATGGCAAATCACTTGTAGTGCTTCTTTTCCAGATAAATTGTTGTAATGATAAGCCATTGAGATATACAATCACATGACAAATAGGAATTCTATTTTGCTTCTTCTTGGATAGAATAACAGTCCAACCATTTTTTATAATGCTTTGGAACCTTGGAGGTGAAAATACAAGTTGATGTGACCATTATATCAGAGGACAAGGCCAGAGTGAGAAAGGCCAAGAGCCAAGAATTTCTTGAATGCCAGATAATATTAATAAGCGTGATAATTAATGCCCTTTAATATATGAACATGTCATCATTGCACAGCCGAGTTAAAGTAGATTTAGTACCCATTTGGATTAACGCTGGAGAAGTGTTTTTTTTACCATATGACTTTTGAAAAAATAAGGTAGGAATAAAAGTGAAATTATAAATGTGATTTGTGTTTGGATTAGCAGTGATAGAAGTGACTTTTTTTTCTAACCTTCAAGCTGTTTGGATTAGAATTTGAAAAGCTCGTTTAGATACAAAATGACTTAAAAGAGCATGGATGTTATTGAATACTACATAAATATATACTCCCTCCGGTCCTAAATATAAGACAAAGTTGACTTTTTTGGGAGAAATTAAGGAAGCTAAATAAGTTACTTAATTATATCATATGTTGTGAATTCTTAGATTATATATTGTTCTTTTAGTCAATCTAATTAGTTTGAAGAAAAAATTAAAAATATAAATACTCTAAAGTAATTTAATTAGTTTCTTTAATTTCTCCAAAAAAGTCAACATTATCTTATATTTATGACCAGAGGAAGTATATATGTGTCCTCTGCAGGCATTAATTATCCACCTTGATGGAAGAGAGAGATTGCAGTGGATCGAAAAGCTGCGTTGGTGATAAAAGTACAGTGAATAAAAAAGCCTTGTCAAACGGTTGAAAGAGTCCACTGGGGTTTTTTGGATTGAAACGAGAGCTAATCCAATGAAAATGCTATGCCAAACAAACCCTTAATCCAAGAATAGGAAGAATATGCTCTAAAGATTCTTCAACATGGCAACCAAAACAACATGGGTGACTTATAGACAGGTATAATATCCATTTATCATCTTGAATACAAATGAGAAATCCAGTGCCTAATTACCCTCAAAAGAAGCCTAAACAACTATGGAAACGTCAAATAATAATGATAATAAAACTAATATGCTATATAAAATTATAATAATGAAAAATGAAATGTCAAATACAGGTTTAAAATATATGTAGAGTTTGTTGAAAATAATTAGAGGTGATTGAAGAAAGGCATTGTCGGCTTTGTGCCTTGATAACCTCTTTAAAAATTAAACGAAGGATTGTAATATAGGGTACAATCTGGATCGTCTCTCGAATAGCCTTTTATTAATCACCTAGAAACTAAGTGTAATAATTGATATGAAGCAATAAAAAGGATTTGATCTTTCTAAATATCAAATACGTTGCATGAAAACATAAATGCCTACACTACAATATTTTTAGATTTTTGGATATAAAATTGGAATGGAATGGAATGGAAGTTGGTCTTGAAATGTATGATAAAAACCTTCTAGAATAATAAATTTCATTAATCCTTACTTCAAAAGATAATGGGAGTGTGCTAGTTTGACAATTTGCTCAAAAAACCATTTGAGTTAGCTTGAGTTAGGTGAATTAATTTCTCCAATTAAGGTAAAAATTAATCCCTCTAAGCGAAATCCAATTTAAACACTAGCAATTTGAATCAATGAAATACAATGACACAAGTAACCAAAAACCTTTACATTATAATCACAATTAAATATTCATAATAACTTCAAACAAAAGTTATACCAAGTCAATTACCTGAAATTGATACTAATAAAATCCAAAGTGTCAAATGCACACAATTAAATCCAAACACACATTTAATCTCATAAGTTACATAGAACCCTAATACAAAATCTCAATCCAATAATTAATTAAACTCTAAATCTAGAATTTAATTAATATAAAGAATTAAAGATAGAAATTAAATGATAAAACAATCCTTTAAGTTCCAAGCTCAAGAATCCACTCATTCGTCTGAGAGAAAAGGAAATTAGGTGTTGCCCCTCATGACATTAGCTTCAGTGAACCAAATCATTTTCAAATTCAAACCTAGTAGCCATGAATAAACAACCATAGAGGAGATAGAATCAAATGGCAATTAAATTAGGATCCTGTGATAAGCTGAAAGCAAACAAAATAACATCCAGGGGAGCAAGCCACGGTCTGAACAGAGAATATTGCCGCCGATGGAAAACTGGAGGAGGAAGGTGGAAGGAGAACAGAGATGAATGGTGGTGACAAAAGCTCTGGGCATTCGATCTTCAACTCTGTACTGTGCTACGCCGTCAGCTTTGCTTCCGGTCTCACCAGCGACACCTTCGATGGAGGTGTAATATCCCGGATTGTGACCAAGGATTATCAACTTCAAAGTAATGTAATTAATATTAATTGAGCACTTTTGAAGTATATATCGTGCATTATGATAATCAAGGGTAAAACGGTAAATTTACCCATTGACTGGTTAGTTACTGATGAGAACACTCCTTAGTAATCAAGATCAATGGCTAGGATTGAAAGAACAAGGGGTGGAATCCTATGCATGCAAGCTTATATGAAATCATGGTAGGAAGAATAGGATGGTGCCAAGTGGCAAAACAAGGACCCTTGGATTAAAGTCAAGTTTTCAAACCATTTTCTCTTTCTCCTCTCTTCCTAGTCGGTTTATGTCTATGAATGGAAATGAATCATCATCATCAATATCTCATTTCTCTCTCATCCTCTTCCATTTTTCGCTGAACAAGCTACGGAAAGAGAAAGGGAAAAGCTTGAGTTTTTGGTAAGTTGATGCCTTCATATGCTCAAGTGTCTTTCATTAATGTTGTTCATGAGGTTGAGGGCTATGTTCCTATGGTTTCAGAATTTTGGTTGGTGAAGTTTGAGAACTTGTGGAAATTTGGAAGTTGGAGAATTGAAGAATTGGCTTTAGGAAGAAGAAGAGGTAAGAATTAGAAGCATTTTGGTATAGTTGTTGTAATCATTGGTTGAGTATTGAGAATTTATGAATTTTCCCTGATTTTGTGCAATTTTCGAATGGAATGAATTGGTTTATGTGTTGTGTAAAATTTGGTCTTTTGTTGAACATTTTGGCCATTGGAATTGATTTGGGAACTTGGATTGGAAAGTGTGGCAATGTGTGAATTGTGTTGTGACATTGTGAGACATGTTGTGGTTGTTGTGTAATATGTCAATGGGAGTTGAATTTGGTCATTTTGATGATGCGAATGGTTTTCTTGAGCAAAATTGTGTGAGAATGGTGTTTGAGTTGGAATGGGAATCATTTGAGATCAAATGTGAAAATTTGGAAAATCTGTCCAATGTAAGTCTGTTCTGGGCAGTCAGATGGTGTAGACGTTTTGACTAGGCAAATAATGTTGAAAAATTATGAAACTTTCCAGTCTTAAAGCTCACATCTCAGGCTTCAAAATGGACACAAACTTTGTGTCATTTCACTTTTTGAGCTAGGAGTTTTAACTATCCAAAGTTAGGCATCAAAACTGGATTCTGTTTTGGCACAATGTTAGGTTTTTGGTAAATCTGGACTTTTGTGGTGATTTCCAGTAATGGCCAATACTTTTCCTTGAAAGAGGACTTAAATAGCTTTCATTTGGCTTTGGAATCACCCCATTTCGATTTTTGTGGAATTAGTTATGATTTTTGGAAGTTCAGCTAGGAAACTGGATTTTCTGGGCCGCAGCCCAAATGTTTTGAGCGTTTCTGGATAGTTTTGGGCCGCAGCCCGTGGATGGTGGGCCGTGGCCCACCCCCAAAAATCAGTGTTTTGCATTTTTTGAAAGGTGGTTTTGGTATAGTTTTTCCCAACCTTTTAGGCATATGTTTGGACCTAAAATAGTCACCTAAAGAGTTCAAATGATAACCAACTTAAAGTATTATAGAAAAAAGAACTTGGGAAAGAGATTTATTTATTGTCCCTAATTTGGTTTATAGGATTCGACATTTTCCGTCCTCGTGAGCCCACCGAGCCAGCAGACGTCAGGAAGGAACGAGGTAGTAACTTTTCTTTCGTACCATATGTGATGCATTGTATGTGTGTATTATCATTGATTTGTGATAAACTCGTATGCTGCGACATTGTGAACATGTGTAAACACCGTCATACCAATAGTCCCTGAGTAGCTAACAACAGATCGGGCAAGGGTTGTATGCCTTCCCGGTGGAGAAAGGGGATGAGTATGAGGTGTGGTATATGTGATTATGTGGGCCGAAAGGCTATTTGTGAAGGCCGACGGGCCATTTGTGAAAGCCAGATAGCTATATAAGCTATAAGGCTATGTGAATACACTACCACGCCAATAGTCCCTGAGTAGCTAACAACGGTTCGGGTTAGGACAGTGTGCCTTCCTGGCGGAGAAAGGGGATGAGGGTGGAGTGTGATTTGTGCTGCTGCTGCTATATGATGATTTGCTTACATGCTGTGTACTTATGTGTGGTATAATTGTTTTGTTACTACTGAGATTCTCTTGAATCTCACTCTTTCCTTTAACTAACCTTTAAGACAGGGCGAGTGGCTCTAAGGAGAAGCGTACGACCCGGAGCGGTTAGAACCCTATAGGGACATTTATTTTGGATGTGTTGGTTAAACCTGTTGGATAGGGATCTTGTAAATTATTTTTGGATTGTAAATATTAGTGGAATACAGTGGTGTAATCCCTTATATGGGAATAAAAACTCTATAGTGAATAAATGGAACCCGGGGGTTGCCGGGATTGCTATTAGATATTCTGATATGTTTAAATGTAAATTAACTGCACAGGTGATTATATTCGATAATTGAAGTTGAGACCGGAATAGGAAAGAAGTTTTGAAAATTTTGTAAAGTTCGTACTATAAAAGGGAGTTTTAAATGAGTTTTGAACTATTCGATGGTCTCTAAACCAATTTAATTAAGTGATATCGAATTATAATTACACTATTTAAGGCATGGGGTTACATTTTGGTATCAGAGCTGTAGTTCCTGACAAACATTGGTAATTGCTAGGATAGCTCCCTTAGTTGACCTTAGTGATAGTAGATGATTGGTGAATGGTTGTGGCATATACACATAGATTCTCTGCTATTGTGGATGCATAGGAGATTGGTGGACTATGTGTATACATTATCTGTGGTATTGACGTGGAGATGATGGGTTTGGTTAAGGACCAGAGGGGAAGGATTAATGAATTAAGAGAAGAACTTCGAAAAGAGAGAGTGAAGCGGAATGAAGACCGAGCTCAATCTACTTAGGAAGAGATTCAAAATGAAGAGATTGCTGAAGAGTCATTTGGGGTATCAGCTAGAGAAGGAAGAGATCTTCAATACTGGGTTTTGTTGTTTTGCAAGCACCTACCTCCAGTATTCAGAGGGAGATTTGATTTCCAAGCAACCAAAAACTGATTGGGCTGGAAAAGATATTTGAAGTGTTTGAATGCTCAACAGAGGTAAAAGCATAGTTGGTTGTGTATGAGTTGGAGGGGGATTGCAGATCGATGGTAGCGGAATATTGCCCCAACATTGCGAAATAAAAATATGCCATTGACTCGGGAGTTGTTTCAACAACAGTTTAATGAAAAGTATTTTCCCAAGTCGGTGCGGCTTGAGAGAGAGATTGGGTTGTTATAAGTCAGGCAGGGTGTCACGGAGATTTATGATGATTACTAATCTCGTTTTATCAGGCTAGCCAGGTATTTCTTTTATCTACGGTAAATAGATGATAAGGAATGGAGTTCGGATATGCTAATTCATAGGTACGACGTGAATTGAGGAAGTGGTTAGTCACCCATCAATTCATGGAGTTTAACAAAGTGATAGAAGAGTGTATAATCATTGAGAATCATTTGAAAGATTCATATCCTGCCAAAGGTACCAGTAGTCACAGTGAACCTAGTAAGCATAATACTTCCCAAAAGCTGAAGAATCAGGAGTTCTCATCCAAAGATGAAGGTAGGAAGCCCTATCAGCCGGGAATCATGAACCATAGAGAGCCTTCATGGGGTGGCTATGTCTTTGTTGCAACCAGGCATATCAAGGCCGAACGTGCGAGGGGCGAGTGATATGTTATAATTGCCAACAACCTGGACACATTGCTAGTGAATGCAATCAGTCGCGGGTTGAGTAAAGGCCTATGAATTAGGGCAGAGTGTTTGCTATGATACACGAAGAAGCCCGGAGGTTCCCTGACTAGGTCCAAAATAAACTCCTTCTTGATTATAATTTATTAGAAACTTTATACGATTCAGGTGGCTATGATTCCTGATGTTTACGTGAAATGTGTGAGAATTATGGAAAGGCATGTGCCTATAGTTGATTTGCTGTGAATGCCATATTACCAATGGGAAGTCCTATGGGATCTTCATTGGTTGACACGAGAAATGTATCTGTTGTGTATATGAATTCGATAAATCACATCCACCAACTATAGTTAAGTTAGTTCATTATGATTTTCATTGGCGACAATTTGGATATGCGATCATAGACTGTGGTCTCACAGTTGAGACAGGAAGTAGAATGTATGAGTAGTTTCTGGACTCTCGTTATAACGATATTTCCAATTGAAGGCGAGTAATAGAAAGAGCTGTCTACGGAGGATTCAGATCGGAAAGGGCTACCTGCGGAGGGTTCTGATAGGAGAGGGCTACCTATGGAGAGTTTGATTGGAGATGGCTACCTATGGGGAAATCTGATCGCAAAGGGCTACCTACGGAGAGTATGGTACCGTAGTGTGAAGCCACTGTGACGATGAACCCTAGTGTGAAGCCGCCATGACGACAAACCCTAGAGTGCAGCTGCCTTGATGATGAATCGTGGGTGAAGCCGCCGTGATGTTGAATCGTAGATCACCCCATTTCGATTTTTGTGGAATTAGTTATGATTTTTGGAAGTTCAGCCAGGAAACTGGATTTTCTGGCCCGCAGCCCGAGGATTCTGGGCCGTAGCCCAAATGTTTCTGAGCGTTTTTGGATAGTTTTGGGCCGCAGCCCGTGGATGGTGGGCCGCGGCCCACCCCCAAAAATCAGTGTTTTGCATTTTTTGAAAGGTGGTTTTGGTATAGTTTTTCCCAACCTTTTAGGCATATGTTTGGACCTAAAATAGTCACCTAAAGAGTTCAAATGATAACCAACTTAAATTATTATAGAAAAAAGAACTTGGGAAAGAGATTGATTTATTGTCCCTAATTTGGTTTATAGGATTTGACATTTGCCGTCCTTGTGAGCCCACCGAGCCAGCAAACGTCAGGAAGGAACGAGGTAGTAACTTTTCTTTCGTACCATATGTGATGCATTGTATGTGTGTATTATCATTGATTTGTGATAAACTCGTATGCTGCGACATTGTGAACATGTGTAAACACCGTCATACCAATAGTCCCTGAGTAGCTAACAACAGATCGGGCAAGGGTTGTATGCCTTCCCGGCAGAGAAAGGGGATGAGGATGAGGTGTGGTATATGTGATTATGTGGCCGAAAGGCTATTTGTGAAGGCCGACGGGCCATTTGTGAAAGCCAGATAGCTATATAAGCTATAAGGCTATGTGAATACACTACCACGCCAATAGTCCCTGAGTAGCTAACAACGGTTCGGGTTAGGACAGTGTGCCTTCTCGGTGGAGAAAGGGGATGAGGGTAGAGTGTGATTTGTGCTACTGCTGCTGTATGATGATTTGCTTACATGCTGTGTACTTATGTGTGGTATAATTGTTTTGTTACTACTGAGATTCTCTTGAATCTCACTCTTTCCTTTAACTAACCTTTCAGACAGGGCGAGTGGCTCTAAGGAGAAGCGTACGACCCGGAGCGGTTAGAACCCTATAGGGACATTTATTTTGGATGTGTTGGTTAAACCTGTTGGATAAGGATCTTGTAAATTATTTTTGGATTGTAAATATTAGTGGAATACAGTGGTGTAATCCCTTATATGGGAATAAAAACTCTATAGTAAATGAATGGAACCCGGGGGTTGCCGGGATTGCTATTAGATATTCTGATATGTTTAAATGTAAATTAACTGCACCGATGATTATATTCAATAATTGAAGTTGAGACCGGAATAGGAAAGAAGTTTTGAAAATTTTGTAAAGTCCCTACTATAAAAGGGAGTTTTAAATGAGTTTTGAACTATTCGACGGTCTCTAAACCAATTTAATTAAGTGATATCGAATTATAATTACACTATTTAAGGCAGGGGGTTACAGGAGGCTTGGAGGAGGATGTGCGATAGTGGTTCGGAAGTGATTCCGGTGGTCGAGGAGGTGAGCTCTCCTATCGCCTCTCTCTCTCTCTCTCTCTCGTCACAGCTCCCTCTTCCCAACTCTCATCTTTTTCGGCCCCCAACTCCCTTGTTCTCAGAAGCTCCACCGGTGATAATGGAGGAGTTATGGTTGCCGGAAATGGAAGGTTATGGTGGTTGAGGGAGGGCCGGCGATGGTGAAGAAGACGATGGTCGTGGCCCTCCCTCTACTCCTCTCAAACTCTCAACTCCCTCCTTGCTCACGGCTGTGTCTGGTTCTCTATTTCCCCTCAGCTCCCAGCAATTCCTTTTAGCAATCACTGATTCACGTCTGACCTTAGGAGCTCAAAACGTTGAGTTTTTGCTAGACTAAAATGCCATTTTCCAAATTCACGGGACCAAAATGTCATTCCTGAATTTCAAACCCCAAATTACCATTTTCAGATTTAAGCCGAATTTTCAAGGATTCAATTGAAAAATATTTAAACCAACATCAAATATTTTCAGAAAAATCAATGATTAAGAGTAATTATAATTATTTTGACAATTTTGTCATTTTTAGTCCTAATTTAATATATTTACTCTTAATCTAAATTTATCTCAAGAAAGGTAATTTAGGCTCAATTATTATGACAAAAACCCTAATTAAAGTATAAAAATATATAATTAAAATAGGGATTTTTCGGTGATCAAATTGGAAAATTTTAATTATTTCTAGTTTTGATTAAAGGGACCTCTTAATGATGAATTTAATTTAATTTTAATTCTAGCCCAGAACTATATGATATGCTATATTGGGATCTCTTTTAGATAGTTCTTACATGTCATCTTGGCCAAAAAAAAAAGTTCTTACATGTCATATTTTTCACTGTTGCAAATCACAGGGATATAATGTTTGAAAAGTTTTGCTTACAAGAAGAGCTATTATGGATCCAAAAATCCTCTTCAGAATGGCTTTGCTTAGGGGATTGGAACACCCATTACTATCATACTAAAGCTTTGATACGAAGAAACCGTAATCGCATCTACAGCTCAAATCGTAAGAGGGTGTTTGGATCACTGATGCAACACAACTCTCTAATTTGGCCCGGGAATTCTTCATTCATTTATATTCTGATGAAAATTTAATACCACCTCTACTCACCACCTGTAGGCTATTCCCCAAGATCCCTGACTCGCAAATATTATGTATAGACAGGATGATCTCCCCTGAAGAGGTCAAGCAGGCTCTCGCTGAAATGAAGCCATTAAAATCCCCTGGATCTGATGGATTGCATGCTATGTTCTTCCAAACTCAATGGGAAACAGTGGGGCCAACCATCCATGCTTACTTCCAGAAGCTCTGGGTAGGTAACCATTTAGACCCCTCTCTAAACCAAACTTTGATAGATCTAATTCCAAAAGTGGATAAGCCAAGCCTAATTAGTGAGTTTCGCCCTATTAGCTTATGCTTGACGATTTATAAAATGCTCACTAAAGTTATGGCTAACTGATTGAGACCAATTCTGCCAAACATTATTGGACCATTCCAATCTAGTTTTGTCCAGGGTAGAAGCATCATTGATAATATCATAATTGCTCAAGAGGTAATTCACTCAATAAGACACAAACAGGGTAAAGGAGGATGGATGGCAATTAAAGTTGGCTTAGAGAAGGCTTTTGATAGATTGCGATGGGATTTTATTGAAGACATGTTAAAGGATGTTGGATTGGCCGGGGCTATGATTCGGTTAATAATGGAATGTATCACCACCTTTACAATGCAAATTCTCTGGAATGGCAAACCATTGGCTCCCTTTAATCCTAAAAGAGGTATACGCCAAGGTAAACCACTATCTCCATACTTATTTGTTCTATGTATGGAAAGATTATCCCAGCTAATTTCAGATAAAGTTCGAGTTAACAAATGGAAGCCTATCAAATTGGGTCGTCAAGGAGTTCCTTTGTCTTATTTATTCTTTGCGGATGACCTAATACTCTTTGCGCACGTAAAAACCAGCCAGGTATCCTTAATCAAAGAAGTCCTCCTGGAGTTTTGTTCTTGCTCTGGTCACAAAATCAGCCAAACATAGACCCTAATTTATTTTTCCAAGAATATGGATTCGGTTGATAAAGGGAGAATCAGCAATGAGTTGGGCTTCCAATAGACAGATTTTTTGGGCAGATACCTAGGAGTGCCCCTGTTGAATGGAAGAGTTTCTACAACCATATATGGCAACATAGTTGATCGTGTACAAGCAAAATTAGCAGGTTGGAAAATTCATTCGCTCTCCCTTGCTGGGCGAATTACACTTGCCAAATCTGTTTTGATTACCATTCCTTTTTACATAATGCAAAGCACTTGTCTTCCTTCCTCCTGTTGCAAAAAGATTGAGAAAATAATTTGATGATTCATATAGGGTTCCAATGAAAATAGAAGGGGAGTGAGTCTGGTGAAATAGGAAGACCTCTGCCTGTAATATCCTGGATTGTAATCAAGGATTAATAACTTAAAAGTGATGTAATTAATATTAATTGAGCACTTTTGAAGTATATATTGTGCATTGTGATAATCAGGGATGAAACGGTAAATTTACTGACCGACTGGTTGGATACCATTGAGAACACTCCTTAGTAATTCAGACCAACGGCTAGGATTGAAAGAACAAGAGGTGGAATCCTACGCATGCAAGTTTATATGAATTCATGGAAGGAAAAAGGGGATCTTGACAAGTGGCAAGAGAAGGACCATTGGATTAAGTCAAAGATTCAACTTATTTTTCTCTTCCCTCTCTTTCTTCAAATCGTTGGTATGCATGGGGAAAAGAGAAATAAGTGATCATCACTTTCACCAACTCATATCTCTCTCCATTTTCTCCATTTTCGGCGAGCTAAGCAAGAAAGAGAAAGGAAGGGTTTGAAATTTGTGAAGGTAAATGACTTTACATGCCTAACCACCCTTCATTGATATTGTTTAAAAAGTTAAGAGGTTGACTTTTATGGTTTCAGAATTTTCATTGGTGGTATTTGAAGGATTGTGAAATTTAAGAAGTTGAGGAATCAAAGGTCTGATTTCAGCAAGTTTAAGAGGTGAGTTTTTGATGAAGTTTGGTGCAAATGCTATGACTTTTGGTTTAGTTTTGCAAATTCTGGATTTATGCCCTGATTTCTTGAGATGTTAGAAGATATGAATTGGGTAGAGTTTGATAGTAGAATAGATGTTAAATAGTGTATGAATGTCAATGGTTTTGATTTGGATTTGAGAAGAGGAAGTTTGTTAAATTGTGGTTTTGATGAATTTGTGGTCTAGAGATGAGATTTTGTTGTTTGGGTAGGAATTGGTTGTTTTGGGTTTACCAATGGGTTCTTGATGTTAAAACAAGTAAGAAGGAGTTGTGGTATGAGTTATAGGACCATTGGAGTTCAATTGGTTAATTCTGGAAAAAACCATATCAGTTCTGCGTTTTGGCATCTAATACACATCACTCGAGTGAGGGAGGAACTCACTCGAGCACGATGTGAAATTCTGGGTAGTTGGGAAGGTCTTCAGGCAGAAACCGTGAGCATGCTTCCTAACTTGCGAGTGAAATATGAACATGCTCGAGTGAGGTATGAACATGCTCCAGTGAGCAAGGGCGTGCTCGAGTGTGAGTGCATCTGGTGCTATGGGTAAGCGTGGGCACTCGCGAGCATTGAGAGATCACTCGAGCACTAGGGTTGTGCTCGAGTGCACTTGTGGTTGGAAGGATGGGTCACTCTCGGGTAGTCACTCGCGGGGTCTCACTTCCTTGGTGCTCGAGTGCTCCTGAGGTCGCTGCTCGAGTGGAGCCTCTTGTGCTCAAGTGAGGGTGTGTGATATATCAGGGTTTGCTCTCGGGCAAACACTTTCTGAGGTTCACTCGCTTGTGCTCGAGTGCTGGCGGGGGGTGTCACTCGAGTAAGACTCCTTTCACTCGAGTGAGCCAGCCCAAAATTCATAAAGTTCTTCTAAGAATGAGGGTCTTCGGAGTAGTTTCTCCTAACCCTTTAGGCATACATTTAGACCCATAATAGTCACCTAAAGAGTTCAAATGATAACCAACTTAAAGTATTTTAGAGATAAGAACTTGGAAAAGTGATTGACGGGCTGTCCCTAACTTGGTTAAAGGATTTGATATTTGCTATCCTCGTGAGCCCGCAGTGCCGAAGAGCGTCAGGAAAGGATCAGGTAGTGACTCTCTCCCTTATACTTTGTGGAATGCTCTGTATGTGTGTTTTATCACTATTATGTGATGATTCTTTGATGCTTCTGCGATTACAGCTGGTGATAGCTATCGTTTACAGCGCAAGCTGTCGTTATTGTGATTACAGCGTAAGCTGTCGTGATTATGATTACAGCGAGAGCTGTCGTATTGTGTTTACAGCCGTGAGTGCTGTCGTTTGTGGTGAAAACCATGTATCTTTGAGATTGCTAGTGCTGTTGCTAGTTGTGATTTATATACATGCTTTGTATTTATGCATTGTGTGAGTGATTTGTTACTACTAAGATTCTCTCGAATCTCATTCTTTCCTATGATTAACATTTCAGACAGGGCGTGTGACTCAAAAGAGACGAGGCCAACCCGAAGCAATTAGGACCCTTAGGGGTATATAATTGAATTGGGAACGTTGGTTATTCATTTTGAACTCGGGATTACTGTATATTTTGAATTAAGAATATTATATTCGATTTTGGTTGTGTAATCCCCTAGTGGATACTTATAAACCCTCAGTTTATATATGTATAGAACCCGGGAGTTGCCAGGGATTTGATTATACACTCTGATATGATTGAATGTATATTAACTGCACAGGTAATTATATTCGGAAATTGGAAATTGAGACCAGGACGGGAAAAAGATTTTAAAGATTTTGCAAAAATCACGCTGTAAGACAGCAATTAAAAATGAGTTTAAATCATCCGATGGTCTCTAATCCGATTTAATTATGCGTTATCGAATTTTAATTACGTGGCTAAAGTCAGAGGGTTACATTTTGGTATCAGAGCTGTAGTTCCTGGCAAGGGTAGAGTTTGCTAGGATATATCCCTTAGTTGGCTTTAGGGATAGGAGATTATTTGTGAATGATTATGGTGTATGAACATGTTTTATTGATGTGGATGTATGAGATTGGTGAATATATGTGCATACTATCTCTGCTAAGTTAATGGGGTTGAGTTGTTTGTAGAATGAAGAAAACTAGAGGATGCCCTAGTGTTCCGCGTGTAGACCCTGAGGTGGAGGCCGTTAATGAAAATCTACCAGATCCAATGCGAGAATTAATGGGTCTAATCAAAGATCAGCGGGACATGATAACTAAGCTAAGAGAAGAGCTCAGAGCAGAGAAGGCGAAGAACAAGGAAGGTCCGGTTCAGTCTACTCCGGAAGAAACTTAAGAAGAAACTCGATATGAGGACACTGCTAAAGGATCAGCATGACCACTAGAATCCCCACCTCGTGCTATTTCGAATTAAGAATCACATGGGATGCCGCTTAGAGAGGAAAGAGACCTACAGTTTTGGGTCACCAGATTCTCCAAGCACCTGCCTCTGGCGTTCAGAGGGAGGTTTGATCCTCAGGCAGCCGAAGATTGGATGAGCAGATTGGAGAAGATATTTGAGGTTCTTGGTTTCCTGGATAAGGTGAAGCCACGACTGGCCATTTATAAGCTCGAAGGGGATGCAGACCGTTGGTGGCGGAATATCACCCTAACATTGAAGAGCAAAGAAATGCCATTGACTTGGGAACTGTTTCAACAAGAATTCAATGAGAAGTATTTTCCCAAATCAGTGCGACTCGAGAAGGAGACGGAGTTTCTGAATATCAGACAAGGGGACACAGAGAGCTTCGATGATTATTTGTCCCGTTTTTTTTTGTTGGCTCGGTACTCCTCCTACCTTCGGTTCAAGGATGACGAAGAATGGAGTTCTGATATGCTTATTCACGGTCTAAGGCAAGAGTTGAGGAAGCGCCTAGCTACTCACGTATTTACTAAGTTCAACAAGGCGGTTGAATAGTATAGAATTATAGAGAACAACTTGAGAGAATTGTATCTTGCCAAAGCTATTAGCCACCACAATGAACCTAGTAAGGGTGCTACCTCACAGAAGCGAAAGGGGCAAGGTTCTTCATCTGGAAGTGGTAAAAAGCCCTACCAGTCTGGGAGCCGTGACCAGCAAAGAACATATTGTGCACCGTGGATTTGTCGTCGCTGTAATCAACCACACCAGGGTAAAACATGTGATGGCAAAATAATATGTTACAATTGTAAGTGTGTGGGCCATACTGCTGCTGACTGGAAAGAGCCACGACCAGACCAGAGACCGAAGACACAGGGCCGAGTATTTGCTATGACCCACGAAGAGGCCCGTAAATCTCCTGAGCTGATAGAAGGTAATATTCTTCTTAATGGCCATCTGTTGCAAGTTTTATATGATTCGGGTGCAAGTCACTCCTTCATTGCCTATGATTGCGTGAAGCGCCTGGGATTGCATGTACATAAGTTGCCATTTGAATTAGTAGTGTCAACTCCAATGGGTGTCAAGGCCTTAACCACAGAAGCTTGTTTGAGTTGTGTCATAACTATGGAAGGGTACCAATCTGTTGTAGATTTGATATGTTTGCCGCTTTATCAATTGGAAGTTATTTTGGGTTTTGATTAGTTAACGACAAATAATGTATTACTTGATTGTGGGAACAGGAGGATAGTATATCCTGTTTCTCAGAGGGCTGAAGTTGTGGATTCTAGTATGAATTTCCTTTCTGCAGCCAAAGCTGAAAAGTATCTTGAAAAGGGTTGCCGGGGTATGTGGTGTTTTTCTCGGTGCAAGGGGAGACTGGCGAAATCTTGAGTAATATACCCGTGGTAAATGAATTTCCTGAAGTGTTTCCGGACGATCTAAGCGGATTACCTCTAGAAAGGGAAGTTCAGTTTCCAATCGACATTGTGCCTGGAGCTGGTTCTATATCTAAGGCCCCATATCGAATGGCCCCAAATGAGATGGCGAAGCTAAAGAAACAAATAGAAGATTTGCTTGAAAAATGGTTCATTAGACCCAGTGTGTCGCCCTGGGGAGCTCCAGTGTTGTTTGTAAGGAAGAAAGATGGAAGCCTTCGGTTGTGTATCGATTATAGAGAATTGAACAAGGTTACTATTAAGAACAAGTACCTTCTTCCCCTAATCGATGACCTTTTAGATCAACTCTCTGGTTCGTGTGTGTTTTCAAAGATTGATCTAAGGTCAGGGTATCATCAGCTACGAGTGAAAGCAGAAGATGTTCCGAAGACTGCTTTTCAGACCAGGTACGGTCACTATGAGTTCTTGGTGATGCCATTTGGGCTAACCAATGCGCCTGCGGTTTTCATGGATTACATGAACCGTATCTTTCGACAATATCTAGATCAGTTTGTTGTTGTGTTTATCGATGACATTCTGATATATTCCAAGAGTATGGAGGAGCATGAACATCATTTGAGAGTTGTATTGAATACATTGCGTGAGAAGCAACTATATGCTAAATTGAGCAAGTACGAGTTCTGGCTATCAGAAGTGAAATTCTTAGGCCATGTTATCTCGCAAGAAAGGGTCTCTGTGGATCCTAGTAAAGTGGAAGCAGTACTGGACTGGAAGAGGCCAGAATCAGTGGCTGAAGTATGCAGTTTTCTGGGTCTTGCTGGTTACAATCGGAGATTTATCCAAAATTTCTCCCTTATTGCATTGCCGATGACCAAGCTCACGAGAAAGGATCAGCCGTTTGTGTGGGATGAGAAATGTGAAAACTGTTTTGTGGAGCTGAGGGAGAGGTTGACGACGGCACCTGTGTTGATTTTACCCTATCCCAGTTTGACATACGTTGTGTATTCTGATGCCAGTGGGCAGAGGTTAGGGTGTGTCCTTATGCAGCAGGGACGTGTGGTAGCCTACGCCTCTCGACAGCTCAGACCTCATGAATTGAACTATCCCACTCATGATCTGGAGCTTGCGGCCATTGTATTTGCTTTGAAGATTTGGCGTCATTACCTGTAGGTGTGACAGTGGAATTGTACTGCGACCACAAGAGTCTTAAATATCTGTATGATAAAAAAGAATTGAATATGAGACAGCGCCACTGGATGGAATTGTTAAAGGACTACGACCTAGAAATAAAATATCATCCGGGTAAGGAAAATGTAGTCGCTGATGCTCTTAGTCGAAAGACGGTACTCGTTGCAGCTATGATGATACAAGAAGGGAAATTGATTGAAGATTTTCGTGATCATAATTTAACGAACCAGATCATCTGTGCCAATTACACTGTTTCTCATGAGGAGAGTGATCTAAGAGCTGAGATTGAAGAAGCTCAGAGGCAAGATGACTGGATACAGCATAATCTAACCTGAATTGAACAGGGAGAAGTTCCAGGCTACGACCTATCACCTCGTGGATTAGTTCACTATCAGAAGAGAGTCTGCGTTCCACTTAAGGCAGAGTTGAGGCAGAAAATTCTGGATAAGGCGCACAAGAGCCGATATACTCTCCATCCTGGTATGACCAAGATGTATCATAATCTGAAATCGGTGTATTGGTGGCCGGGTATGAAGAGTGACGTGACCAAATATGTAGCAAGGTGTCTCACTTGCCAGAAAGTAAAGATCGAGCACCAGAGACCGCCTGGTTGACTTCAGAGTCCTGAGATTCCGGAATGGAAATGGGAAAGCGTGACCATGGATTTGGTTGTGGGCTTGCCCAGGATCAGGAACTATGATGCGATCTGGGTAATTGTGGATCGGCTAACAAAGTCAGCCCACTTCATACCAATTAATGCTGGTTATTCTCCTGACAACTAGCACAGATTTATGTTAGTGAGATCATGAAACTCCATGGCGTTCCGAAAAACATCATTTCCGACTGAGATCCACGATTTACTTCGAGATTCTGGAGATCATTGCATGAAGCCTTGGGTACTCAACTGAGATTCAGCATGGCTTATCATCCTCAAACGGATGGACAATCTGAGAGAACAATTCAGACGCTGGAAGATATGTTGCGAGCTTGTGTTCTCGACTTTAAAGGAAGTTGGGATCGTTTCCTTCCACTGGCTGAGTTCGCCTACAACAATAGCTATCATGCGAGCATCCAAATGGCTCCATATGAAGCGTTGTATGGAAGACGGTGTCAATCACCTTTATGCTGGAACAAGTTATCCGAAAGGAAGCTTTATGGGCCAGATTTGGTTGAGCAAACCTCAGCACAGATTCAGATTATTCGCAAGAGGTTGCTCGCAGCGCAGAGTCGACAGAAAAGCTACACTGACAAGAGAAGACGACCTCTAGAGTTTGAGGTTGGAGATCATATTTTTCTAAGAGTATCTCCTGTCATGGGCGTTGGGCGAGCGATCAAGAGGAAGAAGCTAAGCCCAAGATATATAGGTCCTTTTGAAATCCTTGAGAGGATTGGGCCTGTTGCTTACCGAATAGTCCTACCTCCGAGCTTAAGCAGACTCCATGACGTATTCCACGTTTCTCAATTGAAAAAGTACCAACCGAATCCATCTCATATCATTGAACATGAAGATGTGGAGTTACAAGACAATATCATGTATGCGGTAGAGCCTGAGCAAGTTATTGATCGAGAGGAGCGACGGCTCAGACACCGAAGCATTCCATATGTGAAAGTGATCTGGAAGGGAATGACACAAAGAGAGGCAACTTGGGAAGCGGAAGAAGATTTGAGAAGATGATATCCGGAGTTTATGGCTCAAGTTGTGTAACAATTTCAACGACAAAATTTAATTTTCGGGGGGAGAATTGTAATATCCTGGATTGTAATCAAGGATTAATAACTTAAAAGTGATGTAATTAATATTAATTGAGCACTTTTGAAGTATATATTGTGCATTGTGATAATCAAGGGCGAAACGGTAAATTTACCGACCGACTGGTTTAATACCATTGAGAACACTCCTTAGTAATTAAGACCAATGGCTACGATTGAAAGAACAAGAGGTGGAATCCTACGCATGCAAGTTTATATGAATTCATGGAAGGAAAAAGGGGATCTTGACAAGTGGCAAGAGAAGGACCATTGGATTAAGTCAAAGATTCAACTTATTTTTCTCTTCCCTCTCTTTCTGCAAATCGTTGGTATGCATGGGGAAAAGAGAAATAAGTGATCATCACTTTCACCAACTCATCTCTCTCTCCATTTTCTCCATTTCCGGAGAGCTAAGCAAGAAAGAGAAAGGAAGGGTTTGAAATTTGTGAAGGTAAATGACTTTACATGCCTAACCACCCTTCATTGATATTGTTTAAGAAGTTAAGAGGTTGACTTTTATGGTTTCAGAATTTTCATTGGTGGTATTTGAAGGATTGTGAAATTTGAGAAGTTGAGGAATCAAAGGTCTGATTTCAACAAGTTTAAGAGGTGAGTTTTTGATGAAGTTTGGTGTAAATGCTATGACTTTTGGTTTAGTTTTGCAAATTCTGGATTTATGCCCTGATTTCTTGAGATGTTAGAAGATATGAATTGGGTAGAGTTTGATAGTAGAATAGATGTTAAATAGTGTATGAATGTCAATGGTTTTGATTTGGATTTGAGAAGAGGAAGTTTGTTAAATTGTGGTTTTGATGAATTTGTGGTCTAGAGATGAGATTTTGTTGTTTGGGTAGGAATTGGTTGTTTTGGGTTTACCAATGGGTTCTTGATGTTAAAACAAGTAAGAAGGAGTTGTGGTATGAGTTATAGGACCATTGGAGTTCAATTGGTTAATTCTGGAAAAAACCATATCAGTTCTGCGTTTTGGCATCTGATACACATCACTCGAGTGAGGGAGGAACTCACTCGAGCACGATGTGAAATTCTGGGTAGTTGGGAAGGTCTTCAGGCAGAAACCGTGAGCATGCTTCCTAACTTGCGAGTGAAATATGAACATGCTCGAGTGAGGTATGAACATGCTCCAGTGAGCAAGGGCGTGCTCGAGTGTGAGTGCATCTGGTGCTATGGGTAAGCGTGGGCACTCGCGAGTATTGAGAGATCACTCGAGCACTAGGCACTAGTAGAAAAATGACTTTTTAGACCGGTTAAAAAGGACTTTTTAGACCGGTTCTGTATTAGGTCTTGATACAGCAGGTCTTAAAAGTCTGTTATTTTTTAGACCGGTTGTTATAACCGGTCTTAAAAGTCAAACTTTTAAGACCGGTTGTATCCACAACTGTTCTAAAAACTCCAAATTTAAGACCGGTTGTGGTACAACCGGTCTTAAATGTCTCATCTTTAAGACCGGTAGTGGTACAACCGGTCTTAAATGTCTCATCTTTAAGACCGGTTATGGTACAACCGGTCTTAAATGTGCCACCTTTAAGACCGGTTGTATCACAACCGGTCTTAAAGATGAGACATTTAAGACCGGTTGTACCACAACCGGTCTTAAATGTGCCACATTTAAGACCGGTTGTTCCCACAACCGGTCTTAAAGTAATTTTTAAGACCGGTTGTGACTACAACCGGTCTTAAAGCTTCATTTTTTTTAAAAAAACGTCCCTTTTATTATATGCATGCCCACGCACAGAATGCTCCAATTTTAAACAGCAGTACATGACAATCACTCATTTCAATTTCAAAATTCAAAATCACCAGGCAGTACAGTCATATATATATTGATGATTCATTGCAATAGACAGTATCCAAATGACAGCAGTAAAACAAACGCAATGAACATGCCCTTTGGTAAAAGTCCCATAAAATTGAAACCCAATAGGAATAATGTAAAAGTCCCTCTAATTGCCTCTTCTATAGGAATACACAGAAATTGGAGGCATACACAATACCTTCAACCCCCTCACTAGCTCTAGAATTACTTACTTAAGCCTCAAGGTACAATCCGAAACTAATTATCACACACCAAACTACAAATATATATCATACAAGGTACAATCCGAAACTATTATACTATAATAATCTAACCTAATATGGATACATTTTTACAATAATGTACAATGAACATTGGATTCAAAAACTCACTATTTTTGTAATAGCTCATGGATGAATTCAGCACAACATGTGCGAATGAAATCAATATCTTCTTCAGGAAAGGGATCAACAAGATCAAACATCTGTAACACCAAAACCAGACGAAACATTGACTTAGTATAACTTCAAAAAAAGAAAGTAAAACAAAACTTTTGAAATATAAATTTACCTCTTGAGTAAAATCAGTCGTGCCTAGAGTGATAATATTGTAAATATGTCTCAAAATATAAAAACCACATAAGTTGGACCCCTTTGGTTGCCGACGGCTCTGAGAAAAAACATGATATCATTAAAACAAATATAAAGGCATGTCTTATTACATTCTGTAAACAAATCCATATGTACTAACCTTTGGCATGATCCATGTAGGGTCCTTTAAGTCACGAACATGCTTACCACAAGCAGTGTGTAGGAATGTCCGCATAGCCCTATGATCATCACAATGACAAAGGTTATTGGTTTTACACAAATTCCATAAACTTTGCATACAAAAGGTAAGAATGCAAGAAAACTAACGAATTAATGGTCTTTTTCAAATCATTCCCTGGTTTGAAGTGGAGGGAACATAAGAGGATGACAGTGTAACTACTCTTGTATAGAAGAAGCAACTGCCAATGATCACTGAAAAAAACAGAAGAATATTAATAGGCAAACATAAAACATTATATAAATTATAAAATATCAATTTGTTTCTTACCTATGCACATATGGAGCCAAGAAACACTCGGTTCCAGTTTCACTAAGCCTCTTTGACAAGTATGTATGTCTAGTAGCAGCAGTGGTCCCTTTCTCTTGGATGTGATGGGGGCATAAGAATCCAAATTTTTCACTTTTGCCAGAGGAGACCAACCTACGATGCATGTACCTACAATAACGCAAGCACATAAATAAAAGGTAAACGGTGAAACTTTTAAAATATTTACTTTGAATTGCAGAAGCTACTTACATTAAGAACAGTTGGACAATCGCAATCGTAAGATTTTGTCCAGGAGCTACTAGGGACATCAAATCATCCCTCTCAAGATAGCATGTCACTCCTGACTTTCCAATAACTGAATCCGTAGGCCACTCTCTTGTTTTGAAGGATGTATCATATGCCATCAGGATCACTTGTTGCATGATATTCAATGGAGGCTGTGAAACTTCTTGCTGAGTGAAGGGAGCTGGACTTGGTGGGGCTTTGATCGGACTTGGTGGTGGGGCTCTAATCGGACTATCCTCGGCTCGACCAGAAACAAGGTTCGTTGGCCACAAGATGAATATGCCCAAGACATCGCTAACGACCTTGAATTCATCAGAAGGGATAGGGACAGGTGCATCTGCAATAATCACCTCGTCAACTGACACCCGGACTTGATCACCTTCCATTTGTTGGTGGTGGACAGTTGATCCCAAGTTATGCACACTACCCCGTGCAACTAACCATCTCAGAGGATCCTCGACAAAAAGATCACAAGGCTCAGTAATTTGTGGGTTAGGACCCTCTGCTTATTAGGATCAATCGATTGTGGCTGGGGAGCACTGGTATCTTGTCTTGAGCTCATAAACACTATCATTTCCTCTTTCATCTTGCTCAACCGGGTCTCTAATAGTGCATCAAAAGATGCTTCAGCCTCGGCCTTTGCTTCTGCTCTTGCAATGGCCAACATAGTCTCCAATTCCTCCCTAGTCACGATGTTTGAGGAATGGTGGCATACGGGGGCTCCAAAGTAATCCCGTATCCCTACCCCTCCTCCAACTCCCCTGACACGGCCTGGATGCTCGTGTTTGCCAGTAGCACTGTAAGGATGTCATTCCTGCCCTCCGACTTAAAAGAGCCCTCAGCTTGTTGTTTTCTAAGTTCATCCTGTAACATAATACAAAATAACAAACATAAGTAATAATGTACGTTTCTTATGTAATTAATTACAATAATGATATATACTTACAATTCTTTCACCAACTATACGAGACTGTTCACTCATATAAGTCCCACTCCTCTTTTGGTGGGCAAATTGCCATTTTTCTTCTCGATGAATCGGAGATGGTGGAGAAAGAAGAACAGAAGGATCGGATTGAGATGCTTCTTCCAATCTCTTCCGTTTGGCCGCTAATAAGTCTCTTTCAGCCTTTGCATAACCCCCACGAGACATTGTATGAGGGCAATCATTCTTTCTACCACTCTCTTGTGCTTTTTGCCTTTTTGCCTGCGAATAAGAAATGATACAAAAGGAAAGTGTTATAATCAATTAAGATAATTGCTAAGTAAATAAAATAAAAAATAAGTCAACTAACCAAAGATTCAGGAGTAGTCCGAAGCCTAACAAATTCTTCCCAAGTCGCTTGATCAAGAAATGTATACGTGCTGCACGGATTAGGACGAGGCTGACCATCTTGCACCTCAATATGAATGTAAATGTTGGTCAGACTTGTCTTAAACTTGCTCCAGCGCTCATAACAATACGTCATCGTCTTGTTGTACAAGATCTCACTCTGAGGAACGTCGTAGGTGAGCTGAAATGCATGCATTGAAGGAGTAAGTGACAAATGAAGTGACATTTGATAATAATTAATTACATACAGAAGAGAATTGTATACCTGAATAGTGTCCCAAATATGCTGCTTCACCTTTGGATCGACATTTCTCCACTCCTCTATCAAGATGCTCGGCTTGTTACGTGCAAGGAGGCCGACGAAACTCCTATATCGTTGTGCATTAGGCCCGATTGGTTTCCAATGTCTATCAAACTCAATCGGTATCTTTTGGCCTGCACTCCGACTGAGGGAAACATCTGTCAACCGTGTGGCACGTCTACCCCTCCGTACAGACTGGCTACTGCGCTCACTACGACCCTGGCTCTGAGCATTGCTAGGCTCACCCTGGTTAACACTAGCTGGCTGACTCAGAGGTGGAGGAGGTGGCTGATCCTCTGCACTAGGACGCTGGGGATCCGTCATTTGCCTGTAACGACAATAAAGAAAGATAAATCCTAAGCTATGACATGTGAAGATTATATCGATAAAATAACTAAACATATTCTTCAGATAATAATCATAATCATAATTACTTTAGTTAGTTAAGGTCAAAGTAGTATCATAAAGAGATATCCTCCCATATTCTCTCGTGATGATCATTTCTTGTGCCGTGCGCATTATCTGCTTCATCTTCTTCGTTCAGTTCTGGTAGACCCCTGGAAAAAGAAGGAGTCTCAAGAAGATCATAATTTGAGTGACTTTTCTCGTCAATATCAACGACCCTTTTTCCTTGGAGAGCTACAGACCACATTTTATTTGCCTGATCAGTGATATAGAACACTTGTTGCGCCTGATCTGCCATAATGAAAGGTTTATCTCCAAAACTTCTACTATTCAGATCTACTAATGTAAATCCTAACCTATCGATCTTCACACCATTATTGACATCAACCCACTTGCATTTGAAAATGGGAAATCTAATTTTAACATAGTCAACCACCCAAATCTCTTCAATCACCCCATAATAAGGTATGGCAGCCAACGTAGGGTTCTTATCTTTCGAACTAGAGAAGTGCATAGATTCAGCCACTAATACAACACCACTGTTCTGGACGGTGCTCTTATCATCTACGGACTTCGTGTAAAAGGTATAACCATTGATCACAAATGAAGTCCAACTTATGACATCAACTTCAGGACCACGTGCTAACCAATTTATTGTATCAGAAACACATTCTTCTCTGCCAACCTTTTGTTTGAACCAATGTGCGAAAGTTCTGTTATGCTCCCTGATTAACCTTTGTTCGCTCATTCGACTATTTTGTTTCCGTACAATTTCTTTATGGGCATTCATGTAATATTGAACTTCATCAACATTGTTCAAGATGTACAGGTAGACTTGTTGCAATTCTTCAGCATCTATGCTCTTTACTGTTGCCCCGCGTCTACCCCCTTCTTGATCATGACGCTTAGGAAGGCCAATATGTCGTACATTTGACAAATACTGTTGACAAAATTCCATAGCTTCTTCAGAAACATATTTTTGAACAATAGATGCTTCAGGCCGATTGGGGTTCTTCACATACCCTTTTAGTATTTTCATAGTTCTTTCGATCGGGTACATCCACCGGAAATAGATAGGGCCACACAACTTTATCTCCCTCACTAGATGAACAACCAAATGTACCATGATATCAAAAAAGGACGGAAGAAAAAGCTTTTCAAGCTGGCATAAGATAATGTATCCTTCATTTTCCAATTCCTCCAATCTTTCCGTGTCAATGACTTTACAACAAATGGCATTGAAGAAGAAACAAAGTCTAGTCAATATGTGTTGAAGATCATATTCGGCAATGCCTCGAATAGCTACTGGGAGTAGTTGTTGCATTAAGACATGACAATCATGAGACTTTAGCCCTATTAACTTCAAGTCTTTCATCGATACAAGCTTTTTAAAATTTGAACAATACCCTGAGGGGACTTTAGCGCCATGTAAACACTCACAAAAGCTTCTTTTCTCAACCTTAGACAAAGTATGAGCAGCTGGAGGACAAAATGTTCTATTACCGTATGGCCTTGGATGTAAATCTTCTCGTATTCCCATTTCTTGCAAGTCTAATCTTGCCTTCACGCCATCCTTAGAACTTCCCTGTATGTTGAGCAGTGTCCCAACAATACTATCACATACGTTCTTCTCCACATGCATGAAATCAATACAGTGTCTGACGTCAAGATTGTGCCAATATGGAAGATCCAAGAAGACGGACCTTTTTTTCCATATATTTTTCTCATTTCTACTCTTTGATGACTTACCAAAGATAGTATTGATATTTTTCACCTTTTCATAAATTTTCTCCCCAGTCAATGCCTCTGGAGCATCTTCAAACTCTTGGCCACCGAAAAAAGCTTTTTTTAATCTACGATAAGGGTGGCTTCGTCTTAGAAATCGCCTATGCCCAAGGTAAACCGTCTTTCTTCCATGTTGAAGTTGATGGTAGCATGTGCCTTCTTCACATATCGGACAAGCTTTGTGGCCTTTAACGCTATATCCTGACAAGTTCCCATATGCAGGAAAGTCATTTATAGTACAAAAGATCATTGCTCGCATATTAAAAGTCTCCTTCTTGTTCGCATCAAAAACATCGACACCTTTATCCCACAACTCTTTCAAGTCTTCGATCAAGGGTTGTAGGTAAACATCTATGTCATTTCCGGGTTGCTTTGGTCCCGAAATCAACATAGACAACATTATGTACTTTCGTTTCATATATAACAAAGGAGATAAGTTGTAAATTACCAACAGAACAGGCCATGAACTATGTATACTGCTTAGGCTACCATAAGGATTCATACCATCTGTGCTAAGCCCAAGCCTGAGATTCCTAGGTTCTTCACCGAAGCTAGGAAATAATTGATCGATTTTCTGCCATTGAGAAGAATCAGCTGGATGCCGAAGCTTTCCATCAGAAATCCGCTCATCTGCGTGCCATCTCAAATTTTTGGCATCAATTTCATTAGCAAACAGGCGCTTGAACCTTGGAATGATTGGAAGATACCACAACACTTTTGCAGGGCCCTTATTTGATTTATACCTCGGAGTTTCACATATCGGACATTGCTCCTTCTCTTCATGATCTTTTCTATACAATATGCAATCATTAGGGCAAGCATGGATCTTTTTATACTTCATCCCTAGTGGACACAGTATTTTCTTAGCATCATAGTATCGACAAGGCAACACATTATCATCAGGAAGCATATCTTTAAAGGCCTCAAGCGTTTCTGAAAAACTCTTGTCGCTCCATCCATGCCGTGCTTTCAAGCTTACCAATTTCAATACAGCATTCAGCAATTGGTATTTTTTACACCCCGGGTACAACGGCTTCTCAGCATCACTGCACATATTACCATATGCATGTGATTGTTCAAAAGCCTCTTCTCCTACATCACGAATAATGTCCTCTATCCGATCCTCCATATCCGTGTCATTATCATCACAAGTCACTTCCCCCTGTTGAGATGCACTTGGCATTTCTAATTGTTCACCATGCCATACCCATACTACATACGTCTTACAAAACCCTTCACAAATTAAATGTGTATATATATCTGCAGCACTTAATCGCTTCTCATTCAAACATTTTACACAAGGGCAATAAAACATTCCACTATCATCATCGGCATTTATTTTTGCAAAGTCTAAAAAACCCTTGACCCCAACATCATATTCAACACTCGTCCGTTTAGCTTGTATCCAACTACGATCCATATATTCTAACACCTTTTTTTTTGTACTTTTTCCCTGGAAAAGGTAGGAGAATGATGAGAGCATGCAATCATTACACCCAAGTACATAGTGTAACTAGAAGTAAACAAAGAATATCTTGATTTAGAGTAGCGTGTGAGGAAAAAATGGAATGACGGAAAGTGGAATGGAGAAGGAGTGAGGGAATGATAAATGGAGGTGGAAAAGGAACTATAAGTAGAGGGATTTATGTTGAGGCTCAGTACTGGTGATGCTTTGAGTGCTGAAATTTGGGGTTGCCTTATGGGAATGAAAAGAGTTTGGGATGGGGGGTTCAGAGAAGTGTTGATTAGGTGCGACTCCTACGAGGTTATCGACCTACTTCAAAATGAGATCCCAGATATGCATGAAAAATGGCAGCTGCTTACAGAGACTGAAGTGATCTCGGGGCCTTCATTTTTGAATGAAGATGGAGATGGTATCATCATGGAATAATTTAAAATGCAATCTCCTTCCATCCCTCTTAGTTGGCTAATCGGCAGTACAAAGGTCCTCTCGAACTCTAACGAATAATATTCTAGCCCCTATATGGATAAATATCCGGGATGGTCACACCCACACCCTCACAAAATCAAGTTAATTGCTTCTAAGCAATATGAATAAATGACTACATTCCTATAGACTCTATTTCAACATAGATGAAGATCTAAGTTAAAGGCTTACTATATTAGAGAATATTAAAAAACCATCTATTAATTTGAAAACACCTTAAATGACAGATAAAAATAAACGGATGGAGTTGAACCAATGAGGTAATTAATTAATTATTACTAATTGCAAATCAATGGAATTAGTGCACGATCATCAAAATTCAAAAGTTCAAAACCACATACATGTTTGATGGTTTGCTTCCGCCACTACAATCCAGCTACTCTGTCACAACTTATTACTTACGTGTCCTATCTTAATGTCTTTATTTGATTCTTCTCAATCACAACATATAACCCCACAAACTTCATATTTAAATCAATCAATAAGTACAAGCTAAAACCCAAATCACAAATCCTATGTTCTATAAAAATGATGCGCTTTCTAATTCACCGTTCACACATATTGAATACCCCACATCACAAAATTCTTTACTGTGCATAATATGTGTACCCAGAACAACCCGGTTAATTAACAAACTATAATACAAACTATAAACCCAAGCTCAGTCTATCTAACCACAGAGTCACGCACAAGAGATAATTGAAATTCCATTATAATGTGATATTTCTTGAGAGTTGAAAAATTATAAAAATAAACAACAGTGGCAAGTATTTTTGAGGGGAAGCATACCTCAAACAAGCGATGAAGACGAAGACCTCCTTCAGTCGCAGCAGTGAATGACGGACGGAGCTCGAAAACCAGGACCAAACGAAGACAGCGTCGCAGCAGTGAATGACGGACGGAGCTCGAAAACCAGGACCAAACGAGGACGGCACCCAACAGCGACAACAATTAGCAGAGACCCGCCGGATTCGATCGTTCCGATTAGATCAGGTAAGGGGGGGAGTTCAGCACTGAGAAGAGAAGGCGCGCGGCAGGAGTTGAGCACCGATTGGGATGAAAAATTTCAGATTGGAGTGGGTGCGAGACAGGGGTTGGGGGGAAATATTTGGGGATTCGATCGTTCCGATTAGATCAGGTAAGGGGGGAGTTGAGCACTACGGCAGGAGTTGAGCACCGATTGGGATGAAAAATTTCAGATTGGAGATGGCGCGCGGCACGGGTTGGGGGGAAATATTTGGGGAACTTTTTAAGACCGGTTAAGTGGACTAACCGGTCTAAAATCCAGCTTTTTAAGACCGGTTGTCTAACAACCGGTCTTAAAATCACCCTTTAAGACCGGTTGTTTGAGAACCGGTCTTAAAAAGCTTCATTTAAGACCGGTTCTCTATCAACCGGTCTTAAAAAGCTGATTTTTAAGACCGGTTGTTGGACAACCGGTCTTAAAAATCTTCATTTAAGACCGGTTCTCTAGAAACCGGTCTAAATTGTATTTTTTAGACCGGTTAAACTGAATAACCGGTCTCCCAAATTCTTTATAATTACGTAAATGCCACCGCGCATTTCTTTTAAACCTCATTTACTACAACCGGTTTAAATGTGCCAGTCTAAATCACCTTTTTTGTACTAGTGAGGGTTGTGCTCGAGTGCACTTGTGGTTGGAAGGATGGGTCACTCTCGGGTAGTCACTCGCGGGGTCTCACTTCCTTGGTGCTCGAGTGCTCCTGAGGTCCCTGCTCGAGTGGAGCCTCTTGTGCTCGAGTGAGGGTGTGTGATATATCAGGGTTTGCTCTCGGGCAAACACTTTCTGAGGTTCACTCGCTTGTGCTCGAGTGCTAGCGGGGGGTGTCACTCGAGTAAGACTCCTTTCACTCGAGTGAGCCAGCCCAAAATTCATAAAGTTCTTCTAAGAATGAGGGTCTTCGGAGTAGTTTCTCCTAACCCTTTAGGCATACATTTAGACCCATAATAGTCACCTAAAGAGTTCAAATGATAACCAACTTAAAGTATTTTAGAGATAAGAACTTGGAAAAGTGATTGACGGGCTGTCCCTAACTTGGTTACAGGATTTGATATTTGCTATCCTCGTGAGCCCGCAGTGCCGAAGAGCGTCAGGAAAGGATCAGGTAGTGACTCTCTCCCTTATACTTTGTGTAATGCTCTGTATGTGTGTGTTATCACTGTTATGTGATGATTCTTTGATGCTTCTGCGATTACAGCTGGTGATAGCTGTCGTTTACAGCGCAAGCTGTCGTTATTGTGATTACAGCGTAAGCTGTCATGATTATGATTACAGCGAGAGCTATCGTATTGTGTTTACAGCCGTGAGCGCTGTCGTTTGTGGTGAAAACCATGTATCTTTGAGATTGCTGGTGCTGTTGCTAGTTGTGATTTATATACAGGCTTTGTATTTATGTATTGTGTGAGTGGTTTGTTACTACTGAGATTCTCTCGAATCTCATTCTTTCCTATGATTAACATTTCAGACAGGGCGTGTGGCTCAAAAGAGAAGAGGCCAACCCGGAGCAATTAGGACCCTTAGGGGTATATAGTTGAATTGGGAACGTTGGTTATTCATTTTGGACTCGGGATTACTGTATATTTTGAATTAAGAATATTATATTTGATTTTGGTTGTGTAATCCCCTAGTGGATACTTATAAACCCTCAGTTTATATATGTATAGAACCCGGGAGTTGCCGGGGATTTGATTATACACTCTGATATGATTGAATGTATATTAACTGCACAGGTAATTATATTCGAACATTGGAAATTGAGACCAGGACTGGAAAAAGATTTTAAAGATTTTGCGAAAATCACGCTGTGAGACAGCAATTAAAAATGAGTTTAAATCATCTGATGGTCTCTAATCCAATTTAATTATGCGTTATCGAATTAATATTACGTGGCTAAAGTCAGGGGGTGCCAGCCTATCCAACGTGGTAGATGTGGTTTACTAAATTTGGAAACTTAGAACAAAGCCTTCTTGATGAAACTAGTGTACAACATGCACTCTCAACCTGATACTCTATGGGTTCGAGTATTGAAAGGCAAGTATGGTCTTAGAGAACCAAATCTAGCAGTCAATAGATCATGTTCTTTGTATTTCTGGAAAAATTTAGTAAAACTGTGGGAAGACACTCTTCTTCATATTAAATGGCAGTCGGGTGATGTAACACATTGCACTTCTGGTCTGACTATTGGGTTTGAGACTATGGACCACTTAAGCATCTATCATCCGGTCCTATAACTAAGTCTGATTTGGAGCTTCCCATCACAACTTTTGTGAATAAAGATCGTACCTGGAAATGGAACCTGTTCATGCATCTACTCCCGAATGAAATCAACAAAGAAATCTCCTATGTAATACTCCAGAACTCACTTATGGCACCAACATGCTATTGGAGTTTAACTAAATCTGGCCAATTCACGGTCAAATCAGCATACTGTGCAGAGGATGATCTACAAATGACCTCACCGAGTCCCAAGTGGGCCAAACTTTGGAAGCTCCCCATGGCTCAACGGGTTAAAACTTTTACTTGGTTGTTATTAAAAGGCCGTCTTCTTACAAATGTGGAAAGACACCGTAGAGGACTGACGGCAGATACTACCTGCTCTTTCTGCCCTGGACGAATTGAGGATATGGATCATGTATTAACATCTTGTCCATTTGCTACAGCTATCTGGAAAATGATTCTGCCTAAAGATTTTGCTCATAATTTTTCAGAACTGACATTAGCAACTGGCTTAGTTCCACCATATTGAGTAACAGGCTTGATAACTCATGGAAAATTGGCTTCTGCATCACCTGTTGGAAATTGTGGGAAGTGCGGAATCACCGAATTTTTAGACAGGAGACTTTCACAGTAGATGCCTTCATTGCTTAGCTTAAGTCACTAGTTGCTCACACGCTGCATAGTTTTGACACTTTCAAATCGTTTTTACAATAATGTAGAAATTTACTATATTGTCATATAGTCGTTAAACCCATCGTACAGCTACAGAATATTATGAATGAAAGTTCCTTTTCATCCAAAAAAAAGTACTCGATAAAATACGGAGAGTGGATGTGTGCGGTGGGTGTATTGGCCTTATCAACTACAACACAACTAATAATTGTACAATGCTTTATTTTTCACCTTTTTTTGGGCTACTAGGAGTAAGGTTTAGGTTTTCTGGTGTCAGGTCAAGACCAACATGGATCTTCGTTTTACAGTAGAAGTGGATAGCTCTAGTGAAGCGGTAGGAGTTTGAATCGTGCTATATAATGATCAGTTGGCGGTGATCCAACATGCGATCTTGATGCTTAAGAGTAGAGCTTGACATCAATCCGCCTAATCTTCCTTTCTATTTTCCATCAACGGACAGGGAGCAAAGGTCTTTAACCCACGATATGCCACTCTCGTGCTAAGATAAAAGTCTAGATCTTCCTTCATGGCAATAGAGATCTGAAAAGCTGGTGACAGAGACAAGAGCTGTAAAGCGGGGTCTACTTGATCAGTGATTTATTTAATAGTAAATACATCTCAAATTCTCAAATTAGGTAGATGACTGAGGCACTGAATCCAAGGTCTTCCCTTCTTCAAAAAAGCACATTCGATCGAATTGACCGGATCACCCAATGAAGTCTCCGTCCGTAGTAAGCCAAATTTAAGCTTCTCCAATTTAGATCAGAGAATGACTCAGGAATAGATGCTTTCTTTTGTTTAGTTTGTCTTATCTTGTCTCAGAACTGGTCGTAGTGGCAGCGTACTGAGCTGAAGAAGGCATCTCAAGCCCTCTCCTTTCAGTCAAGCAGCGGAGCACGTTGCGCTAACGAACAAGCAACAGATTGATTCGAACTTAACTTCATGTATGATTCTTTACTCACCTTTAGGAACATTAAGAGTAGGAAGATGGATCGTTCACGCCTCAGGTCACTTCACTTGTCATTAAGAGTCTTATTTTCTTCTTTCTTTAGCGGTCAAGGAACTCAACATCTGATCTCCTCCTATTTCAATTAATAGAGTATTATAAGGTATCATATCAGGTAAGCAACAAATAGCAAATATAGGGATCTCATCTACTGTAATGAAAGAGATTTGGTAACAAGCAGCGGAACGGACAATAAGATTTTTATTTTCTTGAGTGAAGTGACGGGAAGACTTAATTGACTGAAAGCAAAGCAAGCGATTTCATTCCTCTCCCTGTCTTCAAGACAGGTGACCGATAAGAAAGAAGCAAGCAATTGAAAACCAAGAGGAAAGAAAGCTCAAGCTACTGCTTTTGTTTTGAATATAGTTGCAAGTGAGTTGACGGATAGGGAAAATTCTATTACATTGGCGATATCATTAGTATTCCCTGTCTGTAAGGAAAGCAAAGAAAGTGGTCATAGTACCTCGCTCTTCTCTCTATCATTGAAAGAAAGATCTCCCCAGGTAATGAGAAACCCTAAGTAAGTAGCTGTCTAAGAAGAGTAGGAACCCTCAGGATTAGAATAAAAGGGAGTGAGCTTAATCCTCAAGCAAGAGGTCTTGGTTCGGATCTAACTCGTGAGAATGGAGGTGAAGCTTTCAAGCTGAAGGCTTCCTTGCCTGGTACCAAAGCTCGTATCCCAATCATTCCAACCGATCCTGATGCTGAATTTCCTCAATTCCATCGCTCCCTTCCTTCTCCTTCGATCAAAGCTATACCTATTCTGTCGGTGAAAATAACTACCATTACCCTAGTCTAGCTACAAGCTTTTCAAGTTGTGGGTTAAATGGTGCAAGTTTACTAAGGATTGGGAGGACAGTTATTAGCTGCAGAGACCCATAAGCCCCATTCAAGCAACTCTTTGATCGTATCATCCTTGCCTTTCAGCCTAATCCGTTTAGCTCTGTAGTCTGATTGTATTACATATGTAGTCCAATCAGTCAGTTGTTAAGTATGGCTAGGCGATTCCTTATATACGATAGCATCACGCCTTTCACCAAGCCAACCCTCAATGTGGATGAAGCCGCTTATTTTGTGTTGACTTCCGTCCGATGATATGTATATCAACGTAGAAAAGATTTAGTGAAAATTAGATCTACCCTTTTCTTATATATGCAACCACTGGTGCCAGTTTTAGGGCTCAATTAGGGAAGGCAGACCTCGCAAGATAAGGTTCTTCAGACTTTATCATTCCTCCGGGTCAGAGGGAATTGTGAGACGTAGCTTCACCCTTATTCCATGAAAGTAGGTATACTAGAAGCCAAGAAGCTTGCAAACACATTAAACCAGGGGGCAAAGTGAACCTCTAAAGTGAAAACCCACCATCCATTAAAAGCAATGAGCCATTGACTTCAGCTAGCAGTAATGCATCGACATGAAGTGTCCCCACAGCCAGATGGGATCCAGTGCTCGCTGTAGAAGAGGGATGCTACTCTTTGACTGCAAAGTCAAGCAAAAAGGAAAAATGCCCAAATAAAAGAGGTATGCTAGCTAGAACCTGGAAAAGATATGATCTTCTTTCTATGTTTAGGTCAACAAGCCTTCCTCCTTCTGGATCCTATGCCAAAACGGGTATACTTTTAGTTTGAGAATTGTTGGAAAAGCAACTACCAGTTCTTGTCTTCTATGCACTTTACTAAGAAAAAAACTTTGAATAATGGGGGGTCAATTAAAAAATTCACAAAGAAAGGTGCTCTATCAGACTTAAGCAAGGATGTCACATACTAGATTCTACCTCTGGCCAGATAGTTCACACTTCTTGAAGGCTAGGGAGTAGGTTCTCTCTAGTTAAATCATCTTAGCCAAGAAGAGTTAGTGACAGAGATTAGGACCCGATTACTAAAGACTTCTTCGATCGGGACTGAGAAGAGAAAAAGGCTTGTTTTTCCGATAAAAGAGATGAGAAGTCAAGTTTGTCTTATCTTCTTCTGAGAAGGAGCTAGCCCCTCACTGAGACTCTCTTCAATTGTTCTTTTTCTAAAATAGAATATAGAACCGCTAGAGATGGATTCTTCTTTCTGAAAGTTCTACTTTTGGGGAGGAATTTGGAGCTAAGTTTCCTAAATATGAAAGA
Organism: Inga laurina; assembly: GCA_963855925.1. Taxonomy (NCBI): domain Eukaryota; kingdom Viridiplantae; phylum Streptophyta; class Magnoliopsida; order Fabales; family Fabaceae; genus Inga; species Inga laurina. The sequence goes on from OY979708.1 coordinate 62,204,812, forward strand.
TGAGTCTAAGCTCCATAAAAAGATTAGACCCATGGTTCTTGGAGAATGGCCATATTCGGGCAAGACACCCACCCCTTGCCAGGTTCCCACCGACTCCTTAGAAGAAAATCTTATGTATAACGCAAAAAATTCTAAGATCGGGTTCTGCCACCAACTCTGATTCCTTATAAGTATATGATCAACCCGCCTTCACAAAATCAGGCTTGAAGCTCTCGCCTTATCTGACACCGGATCCATCAAACAAAGGATCTTCAAAGAGATCCGATAGAGCTTATACTAGCACCCACCCCTTCCATTCACATCGGTGCAAAAGATTAAGGACAAGACACTTTCTCCACATCGATCGGCTGACAGTGCAAAGGCATTCTAGTAGCCCTCGATAAAGGAAGAAGCCCGAGCTAAGCTTGAAACTCAAACTGCGGAGGTTGTTTTGTAAACGTCAATGACAACCCGATAGCCATAACTTTCAGTGGGCAATCAATCTCTTGAAATGTCGTTTCCAGCACTAATAAGTGGAAAGAAATCATTAAGGGAGAAGGGCTCTCAAATACCATATGTTTAATACAATCATTTTTTATATTGTGAAGGAGAAATCACAAGGAAAGTTGGTAAATCTTCTGTTTCAGGTCACTAATTGGCTTCTTCCCCTCCTACGCTAGAGATAGAGCTTGGGATCTATGAGCTATGAATGAACTAGTAAACCGAGAATACCCTTCTTTGATCCACTAACTTTCAAGCTACTGCTTCTTGCTCTTCTACAATATAGAGCAGTCTCCAATGACAATACAATTCAATTCCAGTGATGGATTTCCTGTCTAACGCATCTCCTGCCTAATCTGCATCTCTGCCTCCTGTCATCTTAAGGGAACTGGAAGATAGGAAAAGAAGACCTTTTCCAGGTGTACTTAAGATATCTGAGGATTCTATATACTGCATTTAGATGTATCGTTCTTGCCTTCTACATGAATTGACTCATGACTCTAACAACATAGGCAATGTCGGGTCGTGTGATGGTAATATACACTAGACTCCCAACCATGCTTCTGAACTGAGGCACATCCAAAACAACCAATTTTCAATTCCCTTGACCAGCAGGAAGAGAAGTTGTATATACGCTATTGGATATCAGCTGCCGCATATGCGCTGCAGGAAGAAAGAGTATTCACTGGTCCTTTCAAAAGTCCCTTTCCCCTACCTCTTCTAGAGCCTTCCCATCGCAAGCCGTACTAGCCCTTTCCTGAACCTTTCCTTATCAAATCAAGCCTGCCCGTAACCTTCTGTAACATAAGCCATCGAAGGAATAACCAAAAGCCTTCCTGTCAGCCAGCTTAACCGTTCCAAAACCTCTACCCTTAACTTCTACCTTTTCTGGTGTGATGAAACTAATATCCTCTTTTGGCTATTCATATAACTTGCCCTCGCTTAGTTATTAACAAGAATAGGCATAGACGTAATAAAGCGAAACCTATCCCCAAGAAGCAACTCCTTGAGCTGGGGCAAACTCTGTGTTTACATCGTCATAGTCTTTTCGCAACATTGGCATGCCGTACTGAAACCTACCCACATGGGATTCTAAAAGTCCATTCTCTCGGGGGCGAGAGTGCAGAACTTCGGTTCGGCTTTCTAGTGAACTCTAATGGTTGACCAACTTTGAAGAGATCTCTTTGTTCCCCCGGTGTCGGTGTCGTTACGAATAGTATATTAGAGCCAGAGCTCTTCGATGGCGGAGTCAAGTTTAGGCCACTACTCTATTATATTAGTCTTCTAGATGCCTTTCAGATGACATCTTCTCATCTATTGCTAGATCATTATTTATGACGATACTGAACTTTGCCCACACATGCTGATAAAGGTTGCCTTCCACTGAAGGTGAATCAAAGTCTTCACCTTGATTATCTAATTATATATATATGGTTTAGAACTAAATCCTGAGTTTTGTATCATAAAAAAGAAAATTTCTAAACAAGCTAAATTGGAAGCACACCTTTCGCAGAGCTCAAACTCCTGCCATAGCGTTGGTGTATGGTGCACCTGAGTTTGTTCTTTATCGATTTGGTGAAAACCAATGCCATAGTCTTATCTTCTTTCTTCTTACTAAAACCAAACTGCACTCCTGGTTTGAGAAAACTTTTAACAGGTATGAGCCAGGGATAAGCCACTCAACGCGGACCACACAAGGAAAGATAACCTCTGCTGAAAATGGCCCAACTGAGAAAAGAGACAATATCCCGATTGAAGCATCAATTTGACTGATTCAGCTGCTAAAACAGCTTATGAAACGACTTCTTCATACATTTGTAGATTTGGACCGCTCCACGAGATTCGAAGAGAAAAGGAACCTTTCCTGAATGAGTTAGGTTAGGTCGGTCCCGTTACATCTGATGACAAAGCTGGACTATCTATATCGAAAACGTGAGCTGAGATGTTAGCGAAGCTTGACTTGTACGAGTGATGTGCTTCACTGATAGAAGGGATCCACTCTATCTCCTTCTGTTCTTTCTCATACGGGTCTAGATCCGGGTTCCAATTTTGTTCACGGAAGATCCGCCTTAAGCGAGCCTGCGACTGTACCCTTCCTTAATGTCATTCAGTTTGTGTACAGCTATGTCGAAATGAAGCAGGGAAGGTAATCAATCCCATTAAGAACTTCCTAACCAACAGCTCTCCTTTCTCCCAATTTGGACATTGTGTTGCCAAACCTAAGGCAAAGGCATAGAGCTCTTACACAGGCTTAGTAAGAGATTCTAAGAGTGTAGTTATCTTGCTCCGGGGATTCGGCTTAGTCACCATCCTTGCCCACCTTTTCATTTCTTTATTAGCACATTATTTATCAATTAAATAACCCCATCAAAGTGAAGAATAAAGAAGCCTATTTCGTAAGTGCAATAATATAAATCTTGACGACAAGAGGAGAATAAAGCAAAAAGCGATTCCAATTTATCCCATTTGAGCCGGTACCTTTCCTAGTATCATCCTTTGGGTGAAGTCAGCTGCTTAACCTAGGTGTGACTAATCCCTAATCTCCTCTTTAAACGGAATTTATTGAAATTCCACTTTGAACAAGTTCCTTGACATAGATTTGCGCCTTTGCTCCTTAGTCTTAAGACTTGTAGAGGTGAGATGCCTTCCCACGGCTCACCATGAAGTGGGCTATGTGGGCGAGTCTGGTGGGTTCTCACCGTAAGAGAATGTCATCTTTTCGTTCAGTCGAATAGAAACTATTAAAGCAAAGGTTGTGGATAGAGAGTGATAAAGGGGGAACAGTCTTCTTTCAGCCTATTCTAACATTCGAGTTCATTCTCGATAGTCAGATAGTGAAGTTCGAAGGTGGAAGGTAGACTTGAGCAGTGGGTCTTAACTCAGCCAACTGTCTTTATGAAGACTAACTGATGACAAGAAATGACGTAAGTAATAGATAGAATCGTTCAGTACGCTTATATGAACACTTTCATTTTTTGATTGAGAAAGCGACAGGCCCAAAGAGCTCTGTAGTAGCACCTTGCAAGGCCGTAGAGCCGCCTAGTTCGCCTAAGATAAAAAATACTCTATTTGTGATTGAGACTGATAAGAGAGATCTAGAAATGTTCCGTGATTTCATTGTAGTCAGTCTTTACTTAACTCGACCCAAGCGATGCCTTTTGACTACCATGCCTTTCTTTGGTCAACAACCAAGCACAACTCTCTTTTCACCGCCAAAAAAGTCTGGCATAAAACAAGACTTCACCAGTCCCGCTTACCATAAGCGGGCATAGCGAAATCTAAAATGTAATAAAAAAGGACCAAACCGTTGTAATTCAATACATTTTACAACTAGCTACCACTTATGTGATACCCGCAGCTGTTTTGACTGTCTTAACCTGGTGACTTGCCAGACTCCGCCGATTAACTTCAGATAATTACCAGGAACAAGTGCGTGAGATGCATGAAAATAATATAATTGATCAGATGAGCGAGCGCCTTGATACTCTTTTTCTGGATTATAGTCTGACCCCCCAGCGCAGTCGGCCCCCTTTAATCGAGTTATTCAACGATTACTTAATGATAATTAAAATGAAGACCGGTTGGGTTATTTGATAGATATGTACAACAGCTTGGTCGAGTTAGGGCTAGATAGCCCATTTTTCAAGCAAGTATATCTCTTGGTGTTGCAAATTCTGACTGGAGGTTGGGGGGGTATGGTAATCGGTTTCTTTCTCCCAGGTAGTTCGTTGGTCAAACGAACGATTCTCTTCTCAAAGTAATAGAGAGATTCTAGTTAGACTTCTATCAATGCAATGAAAGAACCATCCCTTCCGTCCTGTCAAATAGAAAGAGAATTAGACCCAAAAGACTTCTTTACTACTTTTGGCGGTGGGGTGAAGGGGAGGTTGCCATACAACCGAGTAAAAGTGGTTTATAATTGAATCTCAGAGGCATTCTTATCATTTAGTAGATCCAAGTCCATGGCCTATTTCAGGTTCACTAGGAGCTTTGGCAACCACCGTAGGAGGTGTGATGTACATGCACCCATTTCAAAGGGGTGCAACACTTCTTAGTATGGGCCTCATATTTCTCGTATATACCATGTTTTTATGGTGGCGTGATGTTCTACATGAATCCATGTTGGAGGGACATCATACCAAAGTTGTACAATTAGGACCTTAATATGGTTCTATTCCGTTCATCGTATCGGAGGTTATGTTCCTTTTTGCTTTTTTTGGCCCCCAAAAGGGATTGGGGTTTTAGATCCTCAAGAAATCCCTTTTCTTAATACCCTTATTCTCCTTTCATCCGGAGCTGCCATAACTTGGGCTCATCATACTATACTCACGGGGAAGGAAAAATGAGCAGTTTACGCTTTAGCAGCTACCGTTTCACTGGCTCTAGTCTTCACTGGCATTCAAGGAATGGAATATTATCAAGCACCCTTCACTATTTTAGATAGTATTTATGGTTCTACCTTTTTTAGCAACTGGCTTTCATGGTTTTCATGTGATTATAGGTACTCTTTTCTTGATCATATGTGGTATTCGCCAATATCTTGGTCATCTGACCAAGGAGCATCACGTTGGCTTTTAAGCAGTTGCATGGTACTGGCATTTTGTAGACATGGTTTTGTTATTCCCATTTGTCTCTATCTATTGGTGGGGAGGTATATGAGGGAACGAAACAGTGGATTGAGGAATGAAAGCTCGAAGATAAAGAGAACTGGGCTTTTCCAAAGAATTACTACAGCTTTCCCACTCCCTTTGATTATCATATACAAAAAAGTCTCTTCCACTTTTTGACCAAATCTCTCTTTATTCTGGCACATAAATGAAGGGATCGAAGAGATTATGGAAGATTATATTCACCAAGAAATCACCCGAAATTGGATTTTGGTCTATTTGAGATTATTAGTTTTAATCGTAATCAAAGATGTTTTCTTGGCTCTTGTTTCTTTTCTGAACAAATCGAAGAACCTAATGGATCGAACTAATACATTTGAGAAAGTTGAATCAGAAATAAATGGATGATTTCTTGAATCAGGGCCTAATTAAGCCAAGTAAGAGTCGATAGTTCAACGCTCCAAAATACGTCACTAACAGAAATGAGCACGAAAGGAGAATGCCAAGGTTAGTGATCAACTAGAAAGCCCTTTGAGAGGTCCTCCAGTGAATTAGGTATTCCGCACCTAATCGACAAACATTTTTTCGTTCATAAGCACTGAGCGAGCCACCCTCAGGGTAATCAATTTATCAAACAACGCATGATGGAAAGCCATTTTTTTTATAAAAATATCCTTCCACGTGATAAGACGCGAGGTAGTTTCCTACCCTGCCACACTCATTTCTATTTTTTAGGTATTGCTACCGCACCTGTGAGAAGAAAGCTGCTAAGATGGCAAAGCAATGCAATGGATTTGGCACCATAGCTGAAGTGAACCTTGGTTAACTAGCAGCATGCCGATTCGTGAATAGGATTTGTTCCATGTTTCGGGAAGCCGCTTTTAAAGGGCATTACTGAAGTGAACATAGGACTTCGTTCAGTTTGCTGGACCATTCCATTCTATCGAACCTGTGGATTTCCCGGTCACCTGTTGTGTTGGGATGATCTCTTTTCATTCTTTTTCCTCTTAAAAAATCACTCATTTTTAAACTTAACTCTAACTAAGTATGGTTATAAAGTGAAAAAGGAGCGCTGATCACAGAGATGACGTCGGACCTTCTTCGGTAAGGCGACGAGTGGATTCGGTGAATGCTCCCGGAGCAGGAGATATTGTAAGCTCGTCACAGGCTCAATCATCGAACTTAACATCGGACGAGGAGTCAAAGTTACTTGATTATCTTAAGAAATTGGGCTAACCAAAAGGGTCTCAGTAACTGGATTACTACTCGCCAGAACCTCATTCAGGATCACCTTAATGAGTTATGTCGCCAAGAACACATGCGACCCCGCTTGCCCCAGACCGGATGCAATAGGTCGTAATAATTCTCGAAACTAACTATGGCCCTGAGCATCTCCATTCAATCTTAGAAGATTTGGAGACCAAGGGGGTAGTTAGTTTCTTTTATCAAGGGTAAAAAATGGACCAGGAGCTGTCGAAATAGCATGAACTAAAAATGGAAAACGAGTGACGTTATGCTGCTAACTCTTAGTTTGGTCTTACTTCTGGTTCATTTTGTTACTAAAAAGGGGGGAGGAACCAAGGATTGCCAAGTATTTGGTTCTTTGTTCCCTCAGGATCGAGGCTTCGTTTGACTAAAAAAAGAGTAGGGAGAGGATTTCATGGATGGAGTAGGAGCTAGCTTTCATTAAAGTAAGTAAGGGCGGAATCCACTTGTCTTTTTAAGTATTAGAGTTTGGCAGAGGACTAGGAAGAAGGAAGGCTCGTCGAGACCTCAATCGCTAATCCAGTAATGGCAAGTGAGACCTATATTGAGTTTTCATTCAAATAAGGTTCCTGATGACTACCCAATTACATATATAGGAAAAAAGGCTTCTCACAAAGATAGGGAACCCACTTTGAACTCTACTCAGAATTGACAACAAGACCCCTTACTGCTCTTGCTACGCCATCTGTTGCCCGCTGCTTGGCATGCTCTCTGGCTATTGGGCTATGCTTGCCGTTGATAATGTATATATCTAGGACTATAAGCCTCGGTGAATGAAGGAGCCCCTTCTATCATCTCCCCTAACAGAGGTTCCCATGCTGGTCTCGATCGATAAGGATTCCCCCACGCTAATCATTAGCTTTCACAAAAGACTCTTATTACTTATTATAAGTATATTGATTTCACCAGGTCACTTCAACCAATCTCTCTGAAGTAGAGCTGGAAATGACAACTATTGCGTCGGCTGGCTCTTTGTCCAAAGCTTCCGCTGGTCGACTGCCCTATTCTAATTCTGACTTGGCTTGATTCTTAGTAGACCAACCACCCCCTGTTCTTACCTTTTGTTTATGAGATTCATTGATTCTAAATGTGGCAGGCATCCTGCGCTAATAACCCTGTCAAGCTCTTTTAGAGAGTTCACTTCTGTAAGGGAATAACCATTTTTTATTTGTCTCACTCGAAAGCTATGACCTGCCCCCCGGACTCGATTCCGTCCATGCACAACTTCACCGCAAGTTGTCTCGTTGTCCCTCGTGCATCACATTTATTTAGAAGTTCCGTTGATGAATAATGCTGTTTGGGTGTAGAAGCTTTCCTTAACTAAAGCATTCCCTTTCCCGCTTGACTGGAGCATTTCATTTCTTTACTTGACTGGACCAATTCATATAGAATTTATATTGATAAGGATTCACAATTGGATCACCCATTGTCTAATTTGTTTCATAGCTAATTAGCCTGAGATTCGATCTTTCTCCTTCGACGGAGCCTAGCTTTCTGACTGGGCAAGCAGCTCTTACCGAATTAGCTCCTAGAGTGCTTTCAAGGTTTACTACCGATAGTAGGGACAAAAACTCCTAAAGGCATTCCTCGTTACTTGACTGACCCACAATCCATTGAATAAGTTCAGTTCAACCGGATATTCCATTTGTACAGAATCGAGAAAAAGAGTGGAGAAGATCGATAAGCAAGTCAGCCCAAATGCTTGATGAAGGAAGAACCCACATGCTTTCTTTGGATTATGTTCCAGGGTAATTCCATGTTTTTAAGAAGCTTTCTTCTAAGCCTCGGAATGAAATTCGAATCTCACTCTAATAGGGAAGGTGAATGAAACTCTTATACGGCCACGTTCTAAGCTAAGTTGATCATTGGATCACTCTTGATGTACAAAGATACTAAAGATGTCATCCAATTCGATTGAAGCAAGGAGAATAGAAATAGAAAGAATTCTAATTCATTTTGTGAAAAGTAAATCAAATCAGTTGTGAACCACTCACATAACGGTCTTACTTGTCCTATTGTGAGCTGTCCATGGTGTCGGTCAATGTCTGATTATGTGCCCTGAATGATTCTTAGGAGTTTCAGTAAACCTCTAACCACTTAATGTTCTTACGGGAGTCTTTCTTATTATCTTTGCAGGACTGACTCTGATAGTGGGAAGGTTGAAGGGTAAGAGCTTTCTAGAGAACTTCACTATTTAGGAAGGGGACAGAAGCCACTTCTTAGAAATGCACGGCTTAGTTTACTTTCCAAACCGTTCTAGTGTTCCAAGCTCAAGGTTCAAATCCCATAGATAAAAGATCAAACTTTTTCTCCGGAAATGCTCAAGTCAAGCTCAATATCTCATTAGGAAGGGAATGGTGTCTAGTCAACCAACCTCCTCTTAGAGAAGGCAGGACGGGATTCATTCTATGTGCCTTTCTTTGCCTTCGGGCTTGGCACGAGACTTCTTATTAGATTCTATTTTAAAGGCCATACTAACTTCTTTTTCTTTTCAACTAGTGATTACGTTTTGGGCTACCTTTAGTGAAGTGTTATTTATTTCTCTTTCCTTTAATTGTCTAAGGTGATAGCCTTAGCTAAGAAAGTGGATAAATATACTTTCACCTCGATCACTACCCCTGTGTCTGATCTGGATGTAATGTGTGAGCAAGTGGGTTTGATTGTAAAGAACCTTAAAGTCTTGCTCAAACGTTACCTACCCTTCCTCCCAACCATACCTCTGTATCAAGGTATGACTTGGGATCCGACCTGGAAGGCCTTACCTAAGCACCCATTGACTCAATGGTGTTGGGTCCAAAGATTAGGCAAGAGCGTGAAGCAGGTTCGAAATATTCGTTCTTGCTTATGAACTAGTGAGTTTTTATTTCTTTCTAGTCGAGCCTCATACTTATGGAGAGTCATGGCCGCAGGGTACCTTGTGGCCTCCCCCACAGTATAATATGTGTATGACAAGTTTAACGACTTGTTAAGTGCGTGGGATCTGGACTGGTTTACTAGCTGAGTCCATCCCTCCTTCTCATCACCATTCGACTATGGGATTCTACCAGTTACTGGCTGTCTCAGTCAGACTATTGAGGGAGGAGGCAAAAGGAGAATATTCGCCATTGGTAACTATGTCAATCTCAATCAGAGGCTGCTAAAGCCAGTCCATGACTGGCTAATACAAGTACTTAGGAGGATTCCCATGGATGGAACCTTCGCTTTTACTAAGCTAAGGTGGAATCAGCACAAACCTCTTGATCGACTAGTTGGCAATCAAACCTGTTACTCTTTTGATTTGAAATCTGCCACTGATAGGTGGCTAGTATTATTTATCTTCGAAGTGTTTAAGGTTTGTTTTGGTCAGCCGTTCGCTTCGAGTGTTGTTAATTCAGTACTAGCCTTTAATTTCTGTGAGGTCCCATTCGTAAAGAAGGACTCTCAAGTCTATTTTAAGGTCGGACAGCTGTTAGGATATTACTTCTATTGGCCGCACTTACTAACCTTGAATTTGGTGGTGTGCAGAGCAGATATACCCAGGTCAGCTTTTTGACACAAGTATGTCCTCCTCGATGATGATATTTTCATCACTGATAAGGAGGTTGTCCATGAATACACCGCTATATTAAAGCATCTGGATGTCTAGATATCATTGCCAAAATCTATTATTTCGCGCAATAGTACCATGGAGTTCGCCAAGCGGTATTGGACCAAGGACATGCAAGTGGACTTGTCACCGATATCCCTTCGGGCTTTTATAGCTTGTAGATCCACCGTTGGTCTTGTTCAGTTAGCCTCACAGTACAACATAACTTCTGTGAATGTACTTCAGCAGTTGGCTGGGGCCAGCTACCTGGTTCGTGCTCGCCTTATGTCGAATCAATCTAAACGATGGACTAGACTTAAGGTGGCCACGGGTAAGCCTTTCAGGTCAAGGCAACTACCTTTAGAGTTTTTGATTGGTCAAGGTTCTCCTCTCAATCCTTACCTTAAAGGGAAGATGGTATCCTATCTTCTTAGGGAAATTCGCCCTAAGGAGATCAAGCTTTTTCCTCAAGAGCTTGTGTTTGATGGCGAACGAGAGATTCTTGAATGCACTATTTTATTCAATTGGATGAAACAGTAGTTGAGATGGGTCTCTTGGTACCATACTGAAGCACAATCCCCTATAGTATCCCTTGATCAATTGTTGAATGCCCCTATTTGTGCATCTTCTTGGAAAAGCGTTGATATTAATTTATACAAGTTTGGTCTTGTCTGGAGGCTGTATGATATGGTGGCCGGTTGGTCAATATCAACAACTCCTCAATGGTTGTTCGATCCATAAACCATTATCAAACATGATCGATGGATTTTAGGTGGTTACAAAGGTACTGATTTTATTATGGCTCTTGTAGATTTACCATCTACAGAAGAGTAAGGATGTAGGAGTTTTAAGGTTTCTTTTGCTTGTGATCAATCTAGTGAACTCTTTCAAGCGGCTTTAGGTTCAGACTAAAATCTTTTTCTTTTTGGGTGTTAGTCAAGGGAGGAGAGTGAAGCGAACAAAAGAAGAGGAGGGCGGTAGGCTAAACTAGGTGTTAAGAGCTTGATAGTCGAATAGGTAGAGATAAAATCGACTCATGATTTTCAATCAATCAAGGAATAGTTCCAGGATCCTGGTAAATAGGAATGGAGCTTTCAAAGGTAGGCGTAGATCCATTACGCACTGACTCTCACATGGTGGCAGCTTATGGGGTTTTGTATCACGGAACAAGCAACTTCTATCAGTTTAGTCCGATAGAAAGACGTAGGCTAGTTTGTCGAGAGAGGCGTTTGTATTTGACATGAGTCGGTGGATTCGCCCAACCAGGGCAAAGAAAGTTCTAGAACGAATATGGTGGGTTGGGATTCTTCATTGGTCTTCCAATTTCATCGCCGTATGAATGAGACCCCAGATTAAATATAGCGTCCGGTCGTGATTCAGTTGTCAAGATCAAGACACACATCGTAGTTTCTCCAACCTGACAGGGAAGTATACTCAAGGCAGGCACTCAGTAGGCCATGCTCAAAGCAGACCCACAGGTGTAGCATGGTCGTCAGCTCATCCCTAACTAACTATAGAGAGAGCAATCACCAAATCCAATCCACATGAGAGATGAGGAACCGTTAGGACGAGGGAGAGAATCGGGCAAAGGAAAGGATGAATTCTGAAATGCAGTAGTGTTTCCCTCAAATGGATATATTCCAATGACTAAGCAAGAGCTGAGGATTGAACTAGCAATAGCAAGCAAGTCTAGTATTCAATAACCCTAGGAATGGAAAGTGAGGATTGAACTAGCAGGGTTCTATCAATTGAATCAGAATCAATCTGGAATTGTCTAGCTTAGCTATAAAATGTGCAATCAATCCAAGAGCAATCCTCGCACCTTAGTAATGATTGATTGAGAGTCACTAATAAACCTACTCACTGGAAAGTAGCCTTGTCAACTGACTATTAAACCCTACATTCACAAGCAGTTCTCCAGGACTTCTGCCTTTCCTACTTCCATCCAGTAGAGCAATTGCATGTAAAGTCCAGTATAATGGTGTCAAAGCTTGACTAAGAAGGCGGAAAGGTTGAGCTAAGCGAGGTAGACTTTAAAAACTTTGGATGATCCTATGTTTAATACATTCTCCAATTCAAGTGAGATGCTGAAGGCAAAGTACTTGTTGAAGGGAAGAGATACTGTTAACAGTAGAATTAGCCACTCTTTGAAGAAAGAGGAAGGGAACAAACTAGCTTGACTCACTCAACAAAAGGAAAGGAACGAAGTGGGGGGAGACAAGAAAGAGAGGAAAAGAGTTAAAAATAAAGATGTAGAGGGGGCCCACCTCCCCATTCCCTTTCCCATGGGCCTTTTTTTTTGAAATTTCTTTCTTTAGCGATAGACAACCCTATCGCTAAGGCCTCATATTCTGAACTGTTATTAGAGCATAGAAACTTCCAATTTAAGGATAAAGATGTTGACTCTCCTTTTGGCGATTTCAAAACGAGTCCTACACCACCTTCTTCCTTGGCTGTGGATGATTCATCAAAGTATAAGGTCCATACTCTAGAGTGACACATTCTATGTCAAATTCTGACAGCTGTAAAAACCATCGTGATGTCCTTCCCAGCACACCAACCCTGGCCTTGACAGCAAGTACCTTATCGGATTAGCCCCCAGAACCAACCTTATCTTATGCGCCAACATATAATGTCTTAACTTTTGGGCAGCATAACATTAATATATACATATAAGACTTTGTCAAAGAGAAACTACCCACACATACCCATTTTTTTTAATAAAGTAGGGTAGCGAGCCACAGTGGTGACTGAACGATCTGAAATATAGCTAGGCAAACGTCCATTATGAACCCGCATCGAACAATCAACATGATTCAAATCCAAAAAAAATGAAAACTACATAATCAACTAACGCACGCGCAAGATGCCAACAATCAGCTGAAGCATCAACAATGTCCCTATCCAACAAAAAGAAAATAGAACATCATTGAGAGTACTTCAACCAATAGAAGCTAGCAAGTAGACCATATAACTAGTAGGATGAATAATAATACGAATAAGACAAACGAGAATTAGCGGCTCCAGGGGGTTCTCTCCAAACAAAAAAGCAAAAGCTCACAATGCCAGGAGGCATACATCCCATAGATGCCTCGAGTAAGGGCATTCAGTGATGGGATTGAGAAGATATGGAAGAAGATTCTGTAATCCCTGCAAAGTCAATCTCATAGGGGAAGTAAACTAGTGTACTTAGCAGCTTTCAAATGACTTTCTAAAGGAAGGAAAGAAAGCATCAGGCATTCCATGTGGATCAAACGATAAGGATTAGAGCAAGTTCTGTTCTCATTCTCTGAGGGTGAATCAAGAAAAGTAGTTCCATGGGTTCAGTTTGCTTAAAGGCAGAAAGCCTAGAAGTCATAAGGAAAAGGCACTGTACCGGCAGTGAACACTAAGGTTTGGCCTTTTCTTTTATTTACTTTCTTTAGTCAAACGTCGCATTTCGAGAAGATGCGGTGAATCAATCAGTATTAGCTAAGGAAAGCATTCTAATTCTAGGGGAAATCTTTCTTTATAGGAAAGATTTATAGGGAATATGTGCTTACTAAGCCTTTCAAGACTCACACGAGACCCATGATGGAAGTAGCGAAATCAGCAAATGAAGAGAAAGCCGCAGCCATATGGAGAGCGTTTTTCACTTTTTTTGTTTTGATTGGTGGATCGGTCAGGGTGAGCTAAGTCTTTGTTGATTGAAAGTGCCCCGTAGAGTTTCACAGGTCTATCTCATTGCCATATTGTCGGGTAGGGTCTCCCACTCATTCTAGGATCCTTCCTTGAATTAACTCGTTCTGGGCAACTTTAATAGTTGTTTACATGACTCCCTGATCGAGATATGCGGACTTTGCTTTTCTAATGATTGGAATCGATCGAACTAGCTCGTGAAATTTGACTTTCCTTATCCTTTCCAGTCCAGTCCTTCGAGTACATGATTTGTGGGAATCTCAACCAACCCGGCTCGCTTCCTTGATTTGGTGTCCCTCTTGCCATTCCAATCAATATCCTTCAATCTCTCCAAAAAAGGCATGGCACGCTAGAGATGATTGAATGATAGGACCGGTATAAATAGATGATCCACGGTAGAGAGGTATATATATTCCACTATGTGATGAACGAGAAAGGACGAGCATGACTGAAGTGGCTATACATACAAATCCATTTACGGATATATATGCTCCGATTGGGTCAAGATGCGGGAGGACTTCACTGGCAAAGATTGAGGTAAGGGTCGCCCACATCGTACTTCTGTTACTTACAGTAAGTGAAGTGGAACAAGCAACAGACTGAGCGTCTGCTCCTTAGTGCTTCCCTTTGATTGCGGAAGAAACTTTATCGCTCACATCAATGAATGGGAGTCTTCCTTCTTCTTAGTTTCACACTAAGCTAATTCAACCCTTAGCCCAACCAAGCACTAAGCTCAAATCAACCTTCTCGCTATCGATTACAAGATGTCAAGAAAAGGCCTTACTTCACTCATCGGACTATGAGTGTCTTCAAACCTTGAACTATCGGTCGAGCACTACGTTCCTTGAAGGAAATGCAATCTCTATAAAGTCTTAAAGGTACTCAGTCCTTCCGCTTGGGACTTTCATTCCAAATCCCTATTGGTCTTTCTTCCCAGAAATCGATAAAGAGAGAGCGATCCCCTTTCCTATAAAGGTACTATACTAAATCACTCCTATGAGACAGACAGCTACAATAGCTAAAGCATATTCAGATAATTGAATAGCCTCATATCAAGCTATTTCACTTCCTCCCTTCCCTTCTCTATTGAGGTTGCTTTTGTTGACTTGAAAGCGAGTGAAAGATCAGGAAATTTTTTCAGGAAATGGAAGCAAGAAAATGGAATTGGAAGGTTAATAGGGCTTCTTGTCAAAGCCCCATTAATCTTCTCCTCATCTCTTTCCAGAGAAGTAGGCCTCGCGGCCATATCATTCACACGATTTGTGTTCTGGTTGTCGAGGTGATTTGGTTGTTTGTACACTGTGCTTTATTTGAAGCAGTATGCAGTGTGTCTCCAGAGGTATTATTCTAGATCCACATTGCTGACGAACACCTCCCTCTTGACTCCAATTTCCCTGACTCGGTATGGTATCCCGCTGGTCATCCCTGCTGTCTTAAGAAAAGCTCTTAGGCGTCGTGATGATCACACCGATTTCATTGTTTGACTTTACTTGTCGTGGTTTGGTTTAGCAAAGTTATTTGCTGTTGTGCTACTAGTGAGAAAGGCAACTTTCTCATTAATAACGCAGCCCCATTCAGACATTGGTTCAGTCATAAAGGTTTTGGGAGAAATGAAAGACTCCTTTAAAACTCTTCAACAATGTTATCTACCGCACCTCTCATGCCATCCCTTGGAAAAGGGTTTGGTGTGGGAGCCGACCTGGAAATCAGTTCCCATGCAGGATAATCTCCTGCTTCGGCTCGACTTTACCGTTGACCCAACTGTTGACGCAGTGAGGCGAAAGTTCATTAAGTTTCAGAACATATTCTTTAACTTAAAGCATGAACTGGCAGCCTTTGTGTATAATATAAATAAGATACACAGCTTACCAGATGGGTTCTTTTCACCATGTATTTTATGGTACCCTTGGGTCTTATATCCCTTGGATTACTCATACAATACCTCGTCTGCTATGGTTGATCTTGATTACTATGAACGCGCTCTGGGGCCACAGTTTGCCTCACTCGCTTCTGCGTACTCGAGCTTTCCTATGGCGGAAAGCCGCCTTGCTCAGGCAATCGAGGGTTCCAAAAAGTGCCGGATCTTTGCAATATCTAACTATGTTAAGCAGAGATTGCTTTATCCGGTCCATAAATGGGCTATGGGTGTCCTGTCTAGTATACCTATGGACGGTACATTCGACCAGGTGAAACCTCTGGCCAGACTTCGCCTATTAAAGAAGGATATTCTTTATTCCTTCGATTTGAAGTCAGCAACAGATTGATGGCCTCTCTCTGTAATATATACAGTTCAGTGTATGTGTTGGGGGATGTTTTGGCTTCCTCTATTGCTAATTCATCGTTAGGCCTCAACACCTTCTTGGTTGGTCCCCCACTAACTAAGAGGATGTCTGAGGTAGCCTTTGTTTGTGGCTAACCTTTGGGCTTTTATGACTCTTGGTCACTCTTCGCACTGTCCCACCACTATATTATGTGGTTGGCGGCTATGAAGGTATGGCCAGAGCGTCGTCACCCTTTTCAGGACTATACCCTCCTCGGTGATGATATTGTTATCGTTGATGAGGCGGTTGCTCGGGAATATTCCCTCTTACTTAGTCGCCTTGGTGTCTCCATCTCACTCCCAAAATCAATCATATCTAGGAGTGGTTGTTTGGAGTTCGCCAAAAGATTTTGGGTCAAATCCTTACAAGTGCATTTGTCCTCGATCTTGTCATAGGGCTCAGTATCATTGTCACCAGCGTAGAACAATTTATAATGGGAAAATTTCAGTTAACTCCACTGTAGCATTTTTATTTTAGTCAATCCTCAAAAAAATTTGAAACTTCACTGAACTCCATAGAACAAAATGAAATTAATTTTTGTTGATGAAAAGACAATGATTCCCTTACTTATTGTTTATTAACAAGGCTCAATTGTAGCCCATTGGCAGCCACTCAATTGGAGTGGCCTCTGGCAACTGACCATCAAAGCTTTGGTGCCATAAATTAATTTGTTTTGTTTCTATGCTTATTTCACTTATTTATGAAGAGTTGTATACTTACAAGTAAGACTTAACTTGTTCAATTTGTGTTGTTCACATATTTATTCCACTTGTTAATTAGGAGTTTGACCCTTGCAAATGAGACTTGGTCAAATTAATTGGTTAACAAAAAAAAAGATCATGAAGAAGTTTCATTTCCAAGTGTTCAACTCTTAAAGAGCAAGTGGAATAGACATATAAATTATTTAACAAAACCTTAGTCACCTCGGGGTCAAGTTACAAATTTTATCACGAATTAAAATGCAATGTAATGCAAACAACTCGGCATCATTCTCTTATCAAGGAGCCATTTATTTTGAATTTCTTAGGTTGAACTAAGTGTTAAAAACATCGTTAGAAAGGGCGTTTTCAAATTGGTTTTCTCTAAATTAAAATTCATGAAAATAAAGCTATTTCTATTGTTTTTGGTATTTTTGAAAAATAATGAAGAAATATTTAAATTGAGAGTGAAAATATGAATGATGGATACTCTTGGTAATGAAGAAAGTTGCTATCCTTACTTAAAAAGGTTATGGGAGTTAAAACTTCATTAAGTTTTAAGAAAAATCTTAAGATAATACTTGAATCCAATATTTCCAATTAATAGTAGCTCATACAAATAGAATTAACTACTATCTCTTGAGATATTGTTTAAAATCACTTAATGTGCAATTGAAATTAAAAAAATACAACATAAGTTTTCTTGAATTTGAGTGCTAAACAGCCCTTCAAGGGCATAAATCAACCATATTAACTGGACAATAACACACTAATTAACATAATCTCATTGCAATCACAAAGAAATTCAAACATATATAATTTTCACATTATAAAATCCAATCTCAATTACAAATATCAAACCAACATAGGCAATTAACATTAATATCAATTCCAAAATCATATATGATAATTCCTAAAACTAAGAAATCCAAATATATAATTCTAGACTAATGAAATGATAGAAAAACTCTCCTATGTAGTCCACTGAGCTCAAGCACCCATCCTCACCACTAAGAAGCAAGAAAATTAGCTATACATAGCCATTAAACCATCCAACACAATATGCAAAATTGAACCAGCCATGGAAACAAGCTCTCCAGAAAATACAAAGAACTCACTAGAATCTAGAAACAAACTTGCCGGAATTTGAATGAGTTCACCGAAAACCACAATAACCGGCCGGAATTTGGAAACTTTGAGCTTTGGTTCGATTTCTCCAACTCCACGGCACTAAACACTTTGTCTCCTCCAATTCTTTCCTAGTCGAGCCTTTGGTTCCAATTCTATGAAGATCTCAGCTTGAAACTCTCTCTTTCTCTCTTGGCTCTCTAGTTAAGGCCGCTAGAAAGGAAGAAGAAGGTGGTGGCCTGAAACAGAAAAAGGGATGGTGGAAGAAGGAAGGTGAAGGTTCGATGATTCTTGACACCCTCTCAAGCTCTCTTTGGTCCAAACACTCTCTCTGGTTTCACGATTCTATCAGAGCTCTGACCTTTAGCGGTGCTTCTCCAGCACCAAGAGATGTCGACAATGGTGGCTTACTCAATAGAGGAAGTGGTGGTGTGGAGAAGATGGTGGCGGAGGTGATTCCCAGAGGAAGTTGAAGTCTCTCATGCTTCTCGCGGTGTGGCCTGTTCCCTCTTTGGTTCTCTCTTCACTGTTGCGGCACACTCTTCGACAATGGAGAGAATGCTGGTGTTGCTTGGTGAAAGGAGGAGGAATAGTGGTTAGTGGTGGTGATGGTAGTGCTATCGTCGGTCAATGAAGGTGAGAGAGGAACGAAAGGATCGAAGGTTTCCAAGATTCAGAGTCTCGCTGCCTCTCCTCACTTGGGTATGTGTTTGGCCCCTTAAGAAGAAGCAAAGTGAAGGTCAAACTTGACCTAGTCCTGGTCAAAATGAAAGTTTTGACCGGTGACTAAATTGAGAACATTCAAAAGTTTCTGGAGGGACTAAATTGCAAATTTTTCAAATGCATATGGGGTAGAACTGTTATTTACAAAACTTTTGAGTCATTTTCTCAAAATTTTCTCTAGCCTTTTTTCTCCATAGATTTATAATATTTAGGAATTCTGAGGCTCTTTTCTACAATTTTCTCCATTCCAAAAAAAAATATTAATTCTGACCCAATCGACATTTTCCAAAATCTCCAATTTTCTTCTTAAACACCTACAGTGTAAGATTAAGCACAAGGTATCATCTAAAGTCTAAGAAATCATTTGCATGAATAATTAACAAATTATGACCATTTTGCCCTTAACTACACTTAATACAAATGCCCCTAACTAAAATTAGTACTTAATCATGCAATAATGACCTAATAAGTACATTAAATTCCCCTATTTAATAAAGAAAAAAGCCTATAAAGATATGATTCATTAATAAATAGCACAAACTAATTGGGTAACAAGAAAACATATATTGGACTTGTTTATATATTTATTTCACTTGTTCATGAAGAGTTGGTCGCTTGCAAATGAGACTTGTTCATGATATTATATTTTCTTATTTACCAATTAATTTGTGTTATTCATTTGTTTATTGCACTTGTTCATGAGGAGTTGATCACTTGTAAATGAGACTTATTCATGATCCTATGTTTTCTTGTTAACTAATTAATTTGTGTTGTTTATATATCTACTTCACTTGTTCAAGAAGAATTGGACACTTGCAAATTAAATGGGATTTGTTCAAAACAAATCACATTTATAAGTGTCAAACTCTTCCTGAACAAGTGAATTAAATATATAAACAACATAAATTGAACATTTCCCATTTGCAAGTGTGTGATTCTTCATAAACAAAGTGAAATGCACATATGAATAACATAAATTAATTTTCAGTGATCAGAGCTCTGCCTGCCAGACTAGCCAGCGCTGAAGCTTTGATGGCCGGCCTCCAGAGCCGCCTTGACTTTGTGGCCACTCGTGATCGGACCGATAACAATGATTGAACCTTTTTTTAAAAAAAAAGAAGTAAAGGTATTATTATCTTTTTGCCTTCAAACATAATTTCATTTTGGTTTATGGGGAAGCATTGAAATTTCTAAACTCCTTGGGGATTGACTGAAATTTTCCCATTTAAAATTGATAGCTTGGAGCATGTAGGCAAGAAGGAAGAAATTACTCTTATAGTTGTTAATGTAAGATCTATTTATATAATTTACAGAGATTAAGGAAGTTAAATAAGTTAATTATAACATATGTGACATGATTTCTTTAAAATATTTCTGTGTAACATTGATTATATATTAGTTAATAAGTTTAATAAATTAGTTTGAAAAAGATAATAAATATAAGGGATAAAATAAAAAAAATCTTATATTTAAAAATAAAATTTATCTTCAAACTAGATTTTATATTTAAAAATGGAACAGCAATGAACGGTTTCATTATGCTCGAACTTTTGACGGTTCGAAAGAGAGTTGTGTGTGGATGCATGATGGCCCTTGATTCTTGAATCTATAGTCATTTGACTTTTCAAAGCACTCGCGGAATTGCAGTTTCGTTCGGTACAATAATGCATATATGTTTATGTGGGGTCCAGAGAATACTGAAAAATATCATCTTGGCCTGGGATGATATAGACCAGATATTTCGCTGTGTGACTGTGACCCACAGTGGACCCCAGCACTTGATATTTTGGTCATCATTGATGTATATTTGCACGTGCCTCTTTAATAAATAGTACTTTCTCCTGACATTAAAATAAGAATTAATTTATTTATATATTTATGATTACTTTCACACCTAAAATACAACGCATTGTCCATGTTTTGAATAAAAATTTAGAAAAACTTTTTTACATATTTAATTAAAGTATATTTAATACACTAAAATATTTTTTTAGATGTATCAAATGCCTTAAAACATTTTATAATAGAACCAAAATCCTGAAATAATTTAGAGTTTTGAATGCACAAAAAATTTTTTTTTTTTTAAGATGCTGAACGAATATAAAAAAATATTTCATAATGTTGGATGTACCACAAAATATTGTAGAGTCCTAGATGCACATGAAAAATTCTTAAACGTGCAGGATATACCTAAGGCTTTACCCCTTTACGTGTATGTTTGGGATAGCGGTAGAAAAAATGACTTATTATGATTCTGACTTATTAAAAATGACTTAATAGAAAAGTCAATTTTTGTAATGTGATTTATGTTTGGATGAGCGATTTAATTTTAGACAATAAGTACTTATAAATCGTGATTTACGGTATACAAGGTAAGTATGTGAGAGAAGTTTTATCTCGACTTACGTAATAAGTGACTTAATAAAAATTCTACAGCGAGGAGCTTATTGAATAAATAGCTTATTCTACTCGTGATACAATTAAAAAACGTGATATCAAACACTGCAAAAACACAATACATTTTTATTTGGATTTATTACCCAAAAATATGCTTATTTTTACCCATAACGTGATACCAACCTTTCCCTACACTTTTTTGAGTTGGAGGTTGTTTAGTACGTACTTTTATGCTAATGGCGGCTGTCTCACCACAAAAAACAATTACTGTTAGTTAAATTCTAGTTATTCTGTCATATTTGTTATGATTTTATAAGTTTAAGGGCACTTTTACATTTTTAAAATAAACACATGGTATTAGTTGTATTTTAAATAAAAATTTATAGACTTTTTTACATCAATACCCATTTATTTATATTACAGGAGGCCACAAGCACTTGTGAGTGAAAACAATAGTGACAGACAATTTAAAATAAAATTCCTATTCTAACCCATTATGCGTTGCATGACTAGGTAAGGGACCAGAATAAAAATATAAAAACTCACCACCGAATCTCATCGCATCTCTGTGCTAAATTGACTTGGTTTAGATTGCCTAGATTTTGCGATATCATCACCTTCAAATCTCTATGCAATTCAAGTATATGATACATCAATAAAATATAAAATTATGGTACACCCATCACCTAAGTGTTTTTTTTATCATGATACTTAAGGATGTTATGTACGACACAAAATACTACAGTACACTAAATGCACATAAAAAATACTTTAAATTGTTGAATTCAGGTCCACCTTAAAATATATTTAGAGAGAAGCAGTATGAGTGGATATAAAATATACTGTTTTGGTATAAAATATACAAGTTTCTCTTTTTTTTTTTTAAATAATATTGACCATTTTAAAATATTTTTTAAGTACCAATCAGTATTCTATAATATTTTTTTAATATTATCTAGTATCCTAAATTAATTTTTTAAAATCTTAAAAAATATTTTAGAAAACTTACTGATACTAAAAAAAAAATATTTTAAGAGGATGAATATTATTGTTTCAAAAAAAAAAAGGTGAAAAACTTATATATTTTATACCAAAACAGTGTATTTGAAAGAAAAAGACGGGAGCAAGCCGGAAGAAAAACGAAGAGCATCTAAATCACTTTCATATATACGGTTTTCCCCTGTTGTTGGTACTTGAATTTTCAAAGGGATAGGCGCAAACGCCCTCCTGCACACGCAGCAGCGTAGAGTGCAGACTATCTTCTTTACCTTCACCAGCTTTTATCGGTTCATCCAATCCAAATATACAAATAATATCCTTTGGAATTTCCATTCCTTATTTCCTATTTGAAAATGCTCCGTTCCATTCTACATTACTATGCCAACAACCCCAAAAGCAGCAAAATCTGTTAAATTTCACCTTTTTCCTGGTCTCATGTTAATCGAAGAATCTCTTTGGGATAGAATCCACTTACAAATTGCAATTCAACTAGACAGAAAATGTGATTAATTAATTCATATTTCTTTTTTCCCCAAACAGAACTCTAACTTAAGTGAATGGGGCTCAGCCCAATAGAGATGATCTGTAAATGGATGGAAAACACTGGTTCTGTCCTCCATAAGCAATATATCACGATAGGGATGCTTAAAATAAGATCTATCCAGACAGTTATGTTTAAACATTACATACTCATTTTAAAGAGGTATATCTCCTAGGTTACAACCGACTCTTTAGGTCGTTAAATTAAAGATGAGGCCACTTTGTCTCTATGGATATTTAATTTAATTATTGGAATTGACTTAATACTATACATTGACTAAGAGGACCAATCACTGTAGTTTCTAACACATCGCTCTATATTCTTTCAAATCACACCTCAAAATATCAAGCAAACTCATTATAATAGAAAATAACATATAAGGACATTCCGATCCATAAGGTAAAACAACTGTCTTAGCTTCTTCTCTATTCATTTACAGATACTTCGTCTTCTTCTAATCCAAATGGTGTCTGTATTGCTCATGTGTTTACAGGCAAATTTCTTTTGATAAAGCTCACTTATAAATGTTTTCATTTCATTCTACCTTTTCTTCTTTCTGGGCTACCTCATGAAAGATGTCGCCAAGTCATTTTATTTTATTTTATGCCGAGCCATTTTCAACTGTGACTCAGATCTTTTAAATCTCATTTTCTTTTCATCCAATTCAAGAATCGTAATCTTTATATTACCAATTCCCAGAAACCTAGCCCTCTCGATTCTAGAAGCTGGATCTAGGCAAGTGCTAGGAGAGGAAATTTTCCTGTTGCAGTCGAAAGTCCAGGTATGGAGGACTGTCATCAAAATTACACAGGATTTAGTTCATTTTTGTCAAATTATACAGATTTTTAACTCTGCCGAAATAAAAATTTCCATACATACTAATACTACTTCTGGTAGTATATACAAAGTAAATATTCTTGTTTATGTTATAACGACCGGAGGTGTAGTTTATATATATAGTAAATATTCTTTTTATTGTTTAAAAATTACGATTAAGTTTTTTATATTTGACAAAGGTATCCCCAAGACACTTTTTTTTTTTGTTTAATTAAGGGTTCGCCTTTTGTAATTTAAAAGGAAAGGATTTTCACCTCTTCAAGTGTGTTTTTCGAGATTTGAATTTGTTATTTCATCCTTACGGAGCTGATGTCATATTACCAAATCAATCAATAACTTGTTGGTATGCTTCAAACCACTTTGTACTTGAAACTAATTCTTTTTTATCTTTCTTGATATGTATGTTTCCTGGAATTCGAATTTGCGTCCTTCTTGTTATGACGATGAAGCCGCTTACCATATCAACTATCAGCTTATTGCTTGCGATTAAGTTTTTAAAATTTCATGTAATAATATCCCTTTTAAATTTTAAAAAATGAAAACTTTGGAGCAAAGGCTCTTCTATGACAAAAATGGAATAACGAAATCATTGGTCGCGTAAAGTTATTAACTAGTGGGGCCGAACGCAGAGTTGCTTCCTCCAACACCCAATATCCCCTTGCTCCCAACCGCCTCCCATTTATTGTTGGTAATTAAAAAAAAAGTAATTACCTTGGGTTAGTTTTATCAATTAATTTATAAATTGCAAAAAAATGGATAAGTTATATTTTGTAATTAGTGTGATTGTTCTTAAAGTATGTATGTATATATTATTATCGAACTTATTATCAGCAGGAATAAGTGCTTATTTTCTAAAAAATAAATTGATAGAAAATTCACGTGCTGATGCTGAATATACATATATAATGAAGTGTTAAATAATAATGTGTATGTATAAATTTTGTAGATAAATGGATGCGTCAAGTAGTGGTGATGTAGAGAATCCTCCTGAAACTGGAAGACCTAGCCAACCCCGATTACGGAGGGTTAAATCAGCTACTTTTAACAGACCTATCCTTGACCTTTTACAAGATACAAGTAATCAACTACATACTCTCTCCATTCTCTCTAATGTCAAATAAAACACTAATGTGTTCAATTATTTTGGGTTTCCTCACGATTTTATTATAACATTAACAAAAAGAACTAATTTAGCACGTATCATCAAATATTCTTTAATCTTTTGATAAATTTAACACTTATGTATTCTTATACTAGAGAAGAAAATGATATAAAAACACACATCACATATCTACACTCATAATTTCTTTTCCATTTATAGGTACAGATATATATTTTTAATCATTTTGTTTGGCAATGTTTTTGTCACTAAGGCAATTCATAAAAATAACGTAATAAATAAATAGTTGTTTTGTAACTTGCAATATATACATTATTATGTTTTCAGAAATGTTTGTCCATCAACTGTATTTTCATTGGAAATTTTGATGATGAATATTTAATAAGCTAGTGATGGAGGGAGGGGCGACTTGCAAGGGATTTTTGATGCCCCACTCTCTAATGCTCCATAAAATATTAGAGAGTGGGCATCTACAATCCCAAACTATCAATATTTATACCCATTAAATTTTATTTTTGTATGCATATATACATCTATATATATAATTCACTCAAACTGAGTTATACGCATATAAAACCCTTCATATTTAAAGAATTATCATATAAATAATAAACTAAACTAAAAGCATGAGAATTATCCATATAAATGTAAAAGTTTAGAGAAGTTTATTGTAAAGTTTCAAAAGTTACGGAGATGATTTACATATGATATAAATTTCAAGAGAATTTTGTATAATTTAACATGTACTTTTTTCTATGGACTCTCCCAATAAACTTTTCCTATAAACTAATCACATTCCTAAAAATTAGAATGAGAAAATCACAACCAAATAACTTTTGTTTCAGAGGAGGCCAGAAAAGACTACTTGGATTTATGTGTGCCTCTGTTCAAGTATGCCTCGGAAGGAAATTGGGAAAAAGCTAAGCCCATATTGTCAGTTCCTAATAAAAATCTTCCGAGAGCTGGCATAGCACAAGGATGGACAACAGTACTTCATGTAGCAGCGGGAGCAGGCCATGTTTACTTTGTTAATGAGCTTCTGAACATGATGGATGAGAGTGACTTGGACTTACAAGACTCTAATGGAAACACTGCCCTCTCCTTTGCTGCTATTGCTGGAAACTTGGAGATTGTTACGTTATTGTACGAAAAAGAAAATTCATTATCAAACAAGAGAAGTAGAACAGGACTCACTCCTCTTCTTTTAGCTGCATTACAAGGAAAAGCTGATGTGGCAGAATATCTATACTCTCCCACTACTAGTAATAACAATTTTGAGGAAGCGGAATGGAATAGTTTATTCCTCACTTGCATCGACTCTGGTATTTATGGTAAGTGTATGTTGCCTTTATATATATATATATATAAAGCATGAATACACTCAATTAATAT
The DNA here is from genome assembly GCA_963855925.1 of Inga laurina. NCBI lineage: Eukaryota > Viridiplantae > Streptophyta > Magnoliopsida > Fabales > Fabaceae > Inga > Inga laurina. The sequence goes on from OY979708.1 coordinate 62,230,564, forward strand.
AAGTGAAGTATAAGTAGTGGGGCACCAATAAGAATTCGGTATGTATTAGAACTACAAAAAAAAAAAAAAACAGTGAACTAGCTATGGAATTGGATGATTTCGTCATCAGATAGACTCTCACTAATTAGTTAGCGATGGAATTCCATCGCTAATTAATTGATTTTTTGTAGTATAAAAAGTTGTGAAGTATTTGATCTTAATTGATATGTTGCTTTATGTTTCTTGTTAAACCGTCAACTTTTAGGTTTGCATTTCTTAACTACTTTTTCAATATTTCGTAGATTTAGCATTGAAAGTGTTGGAAGATAGGCCAGGAGTAGCATTTGCAAGGGATGAATATGACAGGATGACAGGTTTGCATATCATGGCTAAGAAGACAGAAGATTTGGGAAGTGATGAACCAGATCATCAAAATCAACCCACAAGTACAGGTAAATTAGCATTGTAACTACGTGTTTGTGGAATAGTACTTGCTAACTTTCTAATTTGGCTTATTCAATTCATCAAATTATGTATCCCAGGTACGAAGAAAAGTGTTGCTGCCCTTAAACTTGTTCGTTTGCTGTGGGAAGGGATTCTTAGGGGTGCGGACTCAAGGTCAAATATCAGAGAAATCATAAATGAGCCATCAAGATTACTATTTGATGCAACAAAAGTTGGAAATTTTGACTTTTTAGCTGAGCTTATGAAGGCATACCCTGATTTGATTTGGGAATTGGACGAAAGAAGACATAGTATAATTCACGCGGCTGTTTTACATCGTCATCCTAAAATCTTCAATCTAATCCATGCATATAGTGGAAGCAAGGATATCATATTGGCATATAAAGACGAAGATGACAGAAATAATATATTGCATTTGGCTGCAAAGTTAGCACCACCTGATCGACTAGAATTGGTTTCTGGAGCAGCTTTCCAAATGAAGCTCGAACTGTTATGGTTTCAGGTACTTTTAACTCATTTTAACTGATTTCTTAAACCGCATGTGTCGTTTATCAGGCTCTTATTAAGAAGGGTAAGAGGAAGTATATATATAAATGAAATTAATATACGAACAACCTTTTGATATGACAGGAGGTGAGGAAGACAGTGCTACCATCATATATGAATAAGAAAAACAAAAATGGCGAAACACCTCGGGAGTTATTCACTAAGGAGCATGCTGCATTACAAAAAGATGCGGAGTCATGGATGAAAACAACAGCCCAGTCATTTATGGTTGTTTCAACTCTTATTGCTACTGGAGTGTTTTCTGTTGCATTTAAAGGACCAGGTGTTACCAGTGATGGTTCAGGAGCTCCCAATTATTTACGGAAACCATGGTTTACAATATTGGCAATATCAGATGCTGTTGCAATGATCTCATCTTCAATTTCCATACTAACCTTCTTATCAATCCTCATATCACGTTATGCAGAGCGTGACTTTTATAAGTCTCTACCCTCAAAGCTAATGTTCGGATTGATAACACTCTTTGTCTCCATAACCAGCATGATGATCGCATTTAGTAGCGCTTTCTTCGGGACATATGACCATGGCTCAAAATGGGTTCCTATCCTCATTGCTGTGCTTTCATTTTTGCCAATAGCCATATTTTTATTTTATAAATTTCGACTTTTTTATGATATCATTTACTCAACATGTTATTTAAGCCGTCTATTCAAGCCAAGCAAGCATATGCTTCACTAGAAAATAGAGGCTATGTTGATGTTGTTGTACCTGTGTGTATTTTGCTTACTCCAATTTGTAATATATGTGTGTGTGTTTATTGTCCTTAGATTGACAATGTATCATTGTGCATGTAGATACTTGAAACATTATATTGGCTATGTCCAAGTAACTTCACTTCCAAAAGAATTTGAGACCACCCTTGTACGATTTTAAATTTCTAGATTTAGTTATAATTTTTTAAAGTTGGACTATGTAAATACCAAATGTGTAGTAACTCAAGGATAAGAATACAAGCTTTGATTTATGGTTTCAATTAGCAATCCGTCCGAATCACATAACAGTACGGGCGAGTGTAGAGTGGGTTAAGGGGGTAATTGCGTGTAAGTTTATGATGGGTGGAAAGAAATTGGAGTCACAAGGAAACTAAAATTCGAACGGAACTAGACAGAGGAAAACGGGGAAAGGAAGAGTCAACTATTTTAATGATTGTTTCCACATGGGGATATTTCTGTTTTGCCATCCTAAATGTATAATGCATAGAGTTGAGTACATACATTATCCGAACTAACCTGTGGGCAACGTACATTACAAAATGTGAAGCTAATTGCTGAGAGATCAATCTTCTTTCATGATGCTTATCCTGGCTATATATTTCAAACGGCCATGAGATTTTTTTTAACAAAAAGAAAAAAGAAAAAAAAAACAATTCCCCTTCCCAAGTAAATGACTGTTTTAATGATTCAGAACCAAAATACAGGAGACATATATAGTGAATGGATTTTACCACTGATAAATCCCTATTTTATTATATATTTTTATATTTTATTTTAGGATTTTGTCATGATAATTAAACTTAAAATGTCTTTCTTGATATAAAAAGAAATATTAAGAGTAAATACATTAAATTAGGCTAAAAAAGGTAAAATTGTCAAAATAATCACAATTACTCTTAATCATTGATTCTTGGGAGGATTTGACATTGGTTTAATTTTTTACAATTGAAAGTCCTTGAAATTTTGGATTAAATCTGAAAATGGTAATTTGGGCCTTGAAGTTTAGAAATGACAGTTTGATACCATGAAATTTGAAAATGCCAATCTAGTCTTGCCAAAACTCAGCGTTTTTGGCAGCTCAGATCCTGAATTAAATTGCAGAGCTGGGGGAGCACCAAGAATCACTGAACCAGTACCTTGGTTATCTTCTTCTTGCGACTTCCACCATTGTCCTCGCCGGCGACCTTCACATCTTTCATAATCCTTTCCGTCGCCAGCAAGTGGTTTAGATTTAGAGGAGAGACAAGAACCGAAGAGACTACAAAGCCGAGAAAGGAGGAATCATCGGAGCAGCGCGCAAGTTGAGAGCAAACACCAGAACTTAGAACCATCGAGCTTGGGACAGAAGAATAGAGAGAGAAAGAGAGAGAGAGAGAGAGAGAAAGTTTCGACGGACACCACCACCACCACGATCGCCGGAGCTTCTGCAACCACCTCCATCGTCGCTTCTCATCATTGCCACCAGAAAAGAGGTGAGAACGCAGAACCGGGGAGAGAGTCGAACCAGATCGACTTCACTTGTTCCCTCAACCACCATCACCTCGGACTTCACCTTCATTAGCTCTTGTCTGTAATTTTCCGGTGAGGCTGTTCTATTTTTGGACTGTTGTGCGTGGCTTGCTCTGGCTCTCACTCACTGTTACACTACCATTTTTGTCATTCAAACTCATTCTCTAATGACTGGAATTGTTAATGTGTGCTGTGGGGTGAAGTTTTGGACTTCTTTTCTTCCCTCAACTACCATCACCTCGGACTTCACCTTCATTAGCTCCTTTCTGTAATTTTCCGGTGAGGCTGTTCTGTTTTCCGTGGCTATTCTATTTTTGGACTGTTGTGCGTGGCTTGCTCTGGCTCTCACTCACTGTTACACTGTCATTTTTGTCATTCAAACTCATTCTCTAATGGCTAGAACTGTTAATGTCGGCTGTGGGGTGAAGTTTTGATGTTTGGCAGTGGCTAAAGCTCTCTAATCCTAGAACAATGGTTTGAGTCTTGAGTTTGGAGCTTAACATAGGAGTATTTTACTATCTAATTCCTATATTTAATTTTTCATATTAGTTAAATTATAGGTTTAGAGTTTAATTAGTATATTGGATTGAGGTTTTGTATTGGGGTTCCATACAATTTTTATGATTGGAAATGTATTTGTTTTTAACTTTAATTTGTGCTTGACACTTTGCACTTAATTAGTAGCAATTTCTTGTATAATGACTTGGTTAAGCTTGTACTTGGAATTGCTATGAATATATTATACTTGTAATGTAAGGGTTCTTGGTTACTAGTGTCTTACATATTGTTGATTTCAATTGTTAGTGTTTAAATTTGGTTTTTGTTAGAGGGATTAATTTTTACCCGGTGTGGAGAAATTAATTCATCTAAGTAAAGCTAGCTCAAAGGGTCTGTTGAGCAAATTTGTCAACTAACGCACTCCTATTATCTTTTGAAGCAAGGATTGATGAAATTCATTGTTCTATGAGGCTTAATCATACTTTGCAACACCAATTTTAATTACGTTTCACTTTTATTCCAAAAAAAAACCCTGAAATATTAGTTTTTAAAGCATTTTAGCTTAATTGTAATTTATTTGTTAGATAAAAAGCTAAAAATTATTTTTTACTCATTTTATGCCAATTATTACACTTAGTTTCTAGGTAATTAATAAACGATTTTTTGAGGGACGATCCAGGATTATATCTTATATTGCAATCCTTGGTTTAATTTTGAAGAGCTTATTAAGGCACAAAGTCGACAACGCCTTCTTAAGTGGCATTGTTGCCGGGGAGTCAAGTAATTGGTTCCCTTGTAGCTAAGCGTCAATCTTTATTTGATTAGTGCTTTGAGTCTTTATGTTGCATTTTAGTTAGTTTAGGTAGCTTTGCATGTTTTTTATAGTAAATTGTATCTTTGCATAGAAAATTTTGCAAAAATACAAACTAATATTGAATTTTTCTTTATTTTCTGAAAATTTTCCAGATTTTTTATTAGGTTAGTGTTTGATTTTTCTTCTTTGATTTCTTTCAATTTTAAGGATTTATTTGTATCTCTCGGACTTTTTAGAACTTAGAATTCATTGGGTTTTAATTAATTGCAATTTGAATGGCTTGCTCTAATGAAGATCATGAATTTCAATTTTACACTAATACTCCTACGCATTCCTTTTTAGGGAGTGCAACAACCTCAAGCTTTCAATTCTTGGATGTAGCTGATGGCACTTGGAGACATGAAGCACTTTCTGATCTCACATATTCTCAAAAGCTTGATTTGCTTCAACAAGAAGTGGATTCCCTCTAAGCATAAATAAATTATCAAGGAGGAGCCTCTGAATTTCAACCGCTGCAATATCTCCATCAATATTGTGAACTATCTTATCCACAATCACCCTATTTTGACCATGAATCCACTTTCCAACCACCTTAATTCCACTTCAACCATACTTATTCACTCTACACTTTCCATCAAGAATCACCCACTCCACTCTACTAAGAACCATTATCTCCATCTCATCTTCCCCCATTTCCCTTACTTCCATACATTGTGGAACTCCCTATGAACCATCTTTTCCATCATTCTATAAACCTCCACCATAGTCTCCTACACCTCAACCTAGTGGGCTTGATGCTTTTCTCACCTTGCCAAACATTGATGCTAGAACTCGTGCATTGAGAAGAATGTATGATGAGCTCAAGGTTGAACACTTTAAGTTGTTCATGTTGAATGAGGTAAATTTGATTTCCAAGAAGGAGTAGAAAGAGCGAATGGAGGAGATCAAAGGCTTTATCAAAGTGTTTGTTGACTATGTGCTATGGATAAAGATCAGAGAAGAAGACAAAGCTCTATGGACTTATGAGTCCAATAATGAGGGAACTAAAGCGCAAAAGCTAAATGCCACTTTAGAAGTGGAAGATTTTATGCTTCCAGTGCCTACTCCCACAAAAGATGTAAATAAGAAGTGAGTATGTTTTCAACTTTTAGAGGAGCCACTTAAACAATGGTACTATTCCTCCTCTTCTGAAGAGGTTGACCCTCCTCTTACTACTATTCTTGATATTGTGAGTGATGATGAGGTGGATGAAGAAATTGTGGTTGAATCCCCTCAAATTTTTTCCCCTAGTTCTAGGAGTAATGAATATATTAAGCATGGCATTGTAGAGAATGGTGAATTATTCTTGGTTGCTCAAATTGTGGTGAAGTGTGAACCTGATGATAGCTCAAATAATTGTCTAAATGATGATTGCTTACATGATTCTTTCTCTCTTTCAAGTGTTGGTAAGCATAATGTGGATTTTTATGATGCTATTGAGCTTGATAGAGAATTCATTTTCCCCTCTTCTTTAGACTCTTCTTTTGTTTGTTCATGTGAAAGGGAATTGGCATGTGTTAATTGTTTGGAAATTGATAATTGGCTTTCTTCTTCACATGACCTTGATTCTTTATCTAGTTCAATTGACAACATTAAGGAGCATGCTACACTTGATAAAGGTCTTGACAATTGTGCATATTTTGATCCCTCTGAGTTACATGCTTTAGGTAGTTTAGTGAGGAAAGATTCAATGGTTTTGATTGATAAAATTGTAAATGCAAATGAATCTTTCCATTTAGTTCTTTCTTGTAATTTTCCACATGATATAGAAATTGCACATACTTATTTTGAAATTTTAGGTGGTGATAGCTTGATCAACTCTCTTTCTTCTTCCACTCTTTTATCTCCCAACTCTTGTGATTGTAAAAGTGATGTGATGTGCCCCAATACTAAGTTGGATTCTGCATTTTCCCCATTGCAAGCACAAGAGGATTTTCAATATATGACCACTTGTTCGTTTTCCACTAAAGAGAGGAAAATTGATTTTCTTGGTTGTGATATTTAATTGGAGAATCTAGTTCCTATGATGCTAATGGTTTATTTTAAATCTCTCCATGTATTTATTTCTAGACTAGATACTACTACTGATCTGGTGTTTCTTTTGCAAGAACTTTCACTACCAAGAGGGTACATTATAGAAGAAGTGGTTACAAAGAAGAAATATATATTTCTCATCCAGGATGAGAACTTTTCCTACAAGAGTTTACGGAGATTTAAGATTCAGGTTGTCTCTTTCCTCACTTGTTTTCTTTCTAATCTTATGATTCTTTGATTTTAATTATTGTATGAGGAAGTTAAGTGTGGGGGAGACAAATCCATTAGTAAAAGGTATATTTCATTACTTTTTCTTTTTCTAGGAAGTGACTAAATGCTCCATGTTCATATGTCATTCTCACTTTGCACTTAATCTTTATTACATTTTGAACTTTATTGTTAAACTCACTTCATTTGTTTCTTTCTTCTTCTCCTCATCGTGATTGTTGACATATTGTGCTTCAATCTTAAATTGAACTTCACAACTTGCTACTTCACCCAAAAAATAAGTCAAGTTAGTTTCTATTGATTATTTACATTGAGGATAATGTAAAAATTAAGTGTGGGGGAGGGATTGCTCTTGTCACAATGTGTGTAACCATAATGTTTTGGTTCATGAAATTTTAGAAAATTTGAAACAATTTTTGAACTTGAGAATTAGTTTTATGAAGTGCTTAATAGACCCCTATTTTTACTTTCCTAACGCAATTCCTTGACTTGTTTATATGAAATTTCAATGCATGATGATTGTGAAAGTCAAGCATTTCCAAATATAACTACATTAAGCTTGAGTAATCCCTTTGCTTGAACAATTGAGTGATTGGAGTATCTTCTTTAATGCAGATTTATTAATTTGGATACCTAGCTTTATTTTAGGAAGTTGATATGGTAGAGAAAAGCCTTGTTGGAAGATTCTTGAGCCTTGATTCTATTTTCTCATCATGTGTGTGTATTCACCTATTCTCTAGTTAATCACTAGAAAAGCCTTGGATTTGTAGTATGATATGGGCATTCATGTCATCACCTTTTATCCCAAATACAAACCCTATGCACTAATCCATTGTTTAACCCTTTGAGCCCTTCATGTTCATTTCTATTTCATTACTTGAGTGGCTACTCGAGTAACATATTCAATTACTTCAAGTTGTCACTCCAGTAATGATGGTTACTTGAAGTTGTCCCTCCAGTAATGGTGGTTACTTGAAGTTGTCCCTCAAGTAATGTTATTCTCTGTTAACCTCTGGTTTTCATACTTCAAAACAGAATATTATGATCCTGCAAAACAAATTGCTATATGCTTAAGTTAGTAATCATCAAAACATCAATAAATAACATTATCTAACATTTTGTAAACACTAAATAACTTATATTCTTTGGGATTTACTATTCCCAATTCTCATCTAATATACAAAAATTGATCTTTTGCAAGAGGTTTTATGAAGATATCAGCTAGTTGAAGATGAGTTGGAATGAATATCACTTTGACATCTTTCTTTTGGACATGATCTCTGATGAAGTGATGTCTAACATCAATATGCTTGCTCTGGAATGTTGAACAGGATTCTTTGTCAAGCTTATCGTACTAGTGTTGTCACAATATATTGGTATCTCCATCAAATAAATACCAAGATCTTGGAGTTATTGCTTTAGCCATATTACTTGTGCATAGCAACTTGATGCTGCAACATACTCAACTTCTGTTGATGAAAGAGACATTGTATTTTGTTTCTTGCTAAACCATGATACAAGTGAGCCTCCAAGAAACTGGCCTTGTCCACTAGTACTCTTTCTGTCTGTCTTGTATCCTCTATGATTAAAGTCTGAGTATGCAACTAGATATTCACTTCTTCCTTTGGGATACTAGAGACCTAATTCTGCCGTGTCAGTAAGATATCGGAAGATACGTTTGATGGTTTCAGCATGAGACTCCTTTGGTGCTGATTGATATCTTGCACACATACCCACACTTAATTGAATGTCAGGTCTAATTGCAGTGAGATAAAGTAATGATCCAATCATTCCTCTATATTTTGTTATGTTGTAATCTTTTCGCTTGACATCAGCATCAAGCAACGTAGTTGAGCTCATAGGAGTGTCCATTCAATTTGCTTTGTCCAATCTATACTTCTTCAATAGTTCTTTCAGATACTTCATTTAAGATATGGAAATTCCATTCTTTCTTTGTTTGATTTGCAAACCGAGAAAGAAATTCAATTCTCCCATCATTGACATCTCAAACTCCCACTGCATTATCTCAGAAAATTCTTTGCATATGATTTCGTTAGTAGCATCGAAAACTATATCATCAACATATATTTGCACAATTAAGATATCATCTCGTTTTCGTTTTGTAAAAAGTGTTGTATCAACTTTTCTTTGTAAAAAGCCTTGATCAATAAGAAATTTACTGAGCCTTTTGTACCATGCTCTAGGAGCTTGTTTTAAACCATATAAAGCCTCTTTGAGTTTGAAAACACGGTCAGGTTTGGTTACATCTTCGAAACCTGGAGGTTGATCTACATATATTTCTTCCATGATGAAGCCATTTAAAAATGCACTCTTTACATCCATTTGATAGAGTTTGAATCCTTTGATGCATGCAAAGGCTAAGAGTACTCGTATAGCTTCCAATCTAGCCACTGGAGCATACGTTTCCTCATAATCAATTCCTTCTTCTTGATTATAGCCTTTGACCACCAATCTTGCCTTGTTTTTGACAATGATTGTGGATTCATCAAGTTTGTTCTTGAATGCCCATTTAGTGCCAATGATCGGATGATTCTTAGGTTGGGGTACCAACTCCCAAGCTTGATTTCTTTCAAATTGGTTTAGTTCTTCTTGCATTGCTATAACCCAATCATTGTCTGATAGGGCTTCGTCAATGTTAGAAGGTTCAATCTCAGAAATAAAAGCAAAAAAACTAACCTCATTGAAAATTTTATTTCTAGTTTTGACTCCTTCATTCACATCTCCTATGACTTGATATAGGGGATGACTTTTATTGAATTTCTAGGCTCTAGGCTGTCCTAGTAACTAATCTTCTTCCTTAGTTTGATCAACTTCTGGAATAAGAAATTTAGAAATAGATTGACAATTTTCTTGATTTAAAACAATTCCTGCTCATCATCAATTGTTTTGCCAGAGGATTCAAATTCATCAAATACAACATGAATTGATTCTTCAACAACACATGTTCTTTTATTGAAAATTCTATATGCTTTACTTCGATTAGAATAGCCTAGGAAAATTCCTTCATCTGTTTTAGAATCAAATTTTCCTAAGTTATCTTTACCATTATTATGAATGAAACACTTACAAACGAAGATGTGTAAATGAGCAAGGTTTGGCTTCCTTCCTTTGTATAGCTCGTATGGTGTCTTTCCAAGTTTTATTCTAATGTAGGCTCTATTTGAAATATAGCATGTTGTGCTCATTACATCAACCCAGAAAACTTGAGACACGTTCTTTTCCTTCAACATTGCTCTAGTCATTTCAGTGAGTACTCTATTCTTACGTTCCACGACTCCGTTTTGTTGAGGTGTCCTTGGAGCAGAGAAATTGTGATCAATGCCATTAGTATCACAATATTCTTCAAAGGCTTGATTTTTGAACTCTCCACCGTGATCTGTCTTAATACCTGTAATGGACATACCTTTCTTATTTTGCACTTTCTTGACAAAAATAATGAATTCTACAAAAGTTTCATCCTTTGATGACAGAAAAATAGTCCACGTAAATCTAGAGAAATCATCAACAATGACCAATGAATATAAGTTGCCACCAAGACTCTTAACTCTTGTTGGTCCAACTAAATCCATGTGTAATAATTGAAGTGGTCTATTAGTTGATATCTCATTTTTCAATTTGAAAGAAGATTTAGTTTGTTTACCCTTTTGACATGCGTCACAAATCAAATCACTTTTGAAATTTACTTTGGGTAATCCAAGAACTAAATCATTTTTGAGTAGTTTGCCTAGTTGGTGCATGTTGACATGAGCTAGTCTCTTATGCCATAACCAACTTTTATCGGCATTACTCAGAAAACAATTTTCAGAATCACTTCTATTGATATCAAGAGTATAGCAGTTACCTTCCTTTTTTGCTCTGAGCTTTGCCTTGATATTTTTCTTATCAAGTTGTAAGTCTTTCTTGTTGATAATTAGACATTCCTTTGAATCAATTATTACCCAGTTGTCTTTATCTGCACATTGACTTACGCTCAGCAAATTATGACACAAGCCTTCAACGTAATATACATCTTTGACTTGTATTCCTTTGTCATTTTTTATTTCACCAATTCCTGCTATCTTTCCGGATTGATTTCCTCTAAATTTTACCTTTCCACCTTCCTTAGGTTGCAATATGGTAAAACTTTCGAAATCACCAGTCATATGTCTAGAGCATCCATTGTCTATGTACCATTTGCTGCTTTTGGATGCTTTAAGACATATTTGTAGTCAAATACGATTAAGTCTTAGGTACCCACATCTTTTTGGGTGCTTTTGGGTTAGTACAGATGACTTTCTGACCATATGAACCTTTGGGTACCCATTTGTATGTTCCTATCTTTCCTTTCTTCTTATGAATGCATGATGATGTATAATAACATTTTCTATTACAATAATTACAATATGCAAAAGGATTTGATCTATGCACAGAATGCTGAAAATAATTCAAATATGACTTACCTCCTGCTTTCTTTCTTCCTTTTCTTCTATCTAATTTTGGATCATATCTAAGACCAGATCGATCATTTACAAAATTTTGAGCTTTTAAAATCACATTTAGCATCTCACTTCCTTTAGTGAATTTTTCAAGAGTTTTTGTGAGATCAATGTTTTTCTTTTTCAAAGAAGAATAGCTTTCACAATCTTTCTCTAAATTCTCTTGTAGTTCTATTTCAAGAGCTTTATTTTTCTTTTTGAAAACAACTAGTTCTTTAACTACTTTGATGAATTCAGAATATAAAACATTATATTCGAAAAGTAATTCATCATAGGTAGGATCAGAATCAGTTACCTCTTCTTCTATTTCTTCTTGAGTAATTAGACAGATATTGGCTACTTCCTCTTCATCGCTTTCTTCGTCAGAAGAGCTATCTCCCCATATGGCAGATACAAAGGCATTCTTCTTGTTGTAGAATTTTCCTTTTCTCTTTTCTTTATTCTTCTGAATTAGTTCTTGACATTCTGATTTGAAATGTCCTGGCTTTCTACATTCATAGCAGATGATGTGTTCTTTATTGCTTGTTCCTCCTTTCTAAAAATTTTTTAATCCTTGGCCTTTCTTGTAAAACTTTCTGAATCGTTTTATGATTAGGCCCATTTTGTCATCGTCAAGCTCTTCATCTTCATCTTGTTCTTCTTCTTTTGCTTTCAGTACTAGACCTCTTTTATTCTTGTCACCAATATCATCTAGTTCTCATTTGAATTTTAATTTACTTTCATATTCAGAAAGGCTTCCAAATAGAGAAGCAACCGATCGCATTGATTCACCTTTTGCTTCCTCAATTGCAGTGACTTTTGCCTCTCAGTCTTTAGAAAGAATACTCAGAATTTTTCATACTTGGGTGTATTAATCATAAACTTTTCCAAGTGCTGCAAGTTGATTAACAAGGTGAGTATATCTAAGTTCAAATTCAACTATCGACTCACCTGATTTCATTTGAAGTAAATCAAATTCATTAACCAAAGTATTGATTCAGTTTTCTTTTATTCTCAAAGTTCCTTTGTGAGCTATTTCTAAGGTTTCCCACATTTTTTTAGCTGTGGCAGTGTGCAGATTCTGAAGTATTCATTTTGACTCAAGGCACTTTAAATCATCAGAACTGCCTTGCTGTTGAGTGTGATGAGTTTCTTGTCATTCTCATCATATTCTGCTGGTGTCTTGGGAACTCTTTGTGAATCTACTATCTTTTCAGGTTTGTAGTTTCTACTCTCAATTACATCCCATAGCCCATATTCAGTAGCCATTACGAAGACTCTGAACTTTACTTTCCAGAATGAGAAGTATTCACCATTGAAACCCGAAGGTCTTGTGATAGAAGCTCCGTCGAGAAGAATTCCTTCACTCATGCTTGCCATTAGATCCTTCTTAGGCTGTTAAACCTTAACAAGAAGACCTACGCTCTGATACCAAATGTTAGTACAAGTATTTCACCCAAGAAGGGGTGAATTAGGTGATACCAGAAATTTTGTTGCATATGAGAAAATTCACATACTATTTAAAGTAGTTGAGAGCAAAGAGAAATATCACCGAAGTATACACCAGGACTTATACTGGTTCGGCCATAACCACTTTGACCTACGTCAGTCCATAGAGCGTCTCTGAGAGTTTCACTATATTCTCCAAGATTCAGTGGGTTCTTGGCACCTTAGTACACAGCAAGTCCCTTCACCTGGACACTCGCTCCCCCTTACACGTTGTAGTAAAATCCCCAACTCAAGGCTCCACAACCTTAAGTTGTCTCAATAACAAATATTGAGTTTGTAATGAAAAAACTCTCTCATAGAGCAAATATATAATCATTGAAGTACAATAAATGAATATAAGAAAACAGAGCACAAAGAGTATGTTGATCGATGTGTGATTGCTTGTTCTCAGTTGTTGTTGTTGTTGTTCTTTGAATGCTCCATATATATAGATGGTTTGTGGTGTCCGTTGGAAGCATTTCAAATATGTCCGTTAGAGTCGCACAACAACGGTGGATCATTCTTCTTATTTGAAAACTATCCGTTTGTGGTAGGTGGCGATAAGTGGGCGTTCGGACCTTTTATTTGACTTTTCACTTCCAGCATGATCTCTTCATTGTTTCTCTATAAATATACTTAGGATACTAATATAATGAATGGTTAATCATATAGAAAACAATTCAATAAACATTGGATTAAAGATAAGTTTTCTGGACTTCATTACCCGAGTGGCTACTCGAGTGATCATGCTCATTACTCGAGTAGTCCCTCGAGTAATCCTATCAAAAATATGGCAGAGAAAAATTCAATATATTTCATAAAATATTACTCGGGTAAGACATGGAGTGAGATACATTACAAACCTTAGAAATACCTTGTTACTCGAGTGGCTACTTGAGTGGCCATATCTTTTTTTCACAAGTTACTCAAGTGCTCCCTCGAGTAAGATATCAAATTAGTTTGCAGATTACTTGAGTGGTCCCTTGAGTAATGTCATTCAAATCTTGGCCGAGAGTTTGCTTACTTGATTACTCGAGTGGCTACTCGAGTAATGCTTTAAATAACTTTGCAGATTACTCGAGTGCTCCCTCAAGTAATGCCTTTTTCTTATTAGTTACTCGAGTGGCTACTCAAGTAAATTGTGGCATTTCTTGGACAAGAGCTATTGGAAGAAATTTGCTCTGGCTACTCGAGTAAAGACTTTTCTCATAAGTTACTCGAGTGGTTACTCAAGTAATGTTTCATATAACTTTGCAGAATACTCGAGTGGCCCCTCGAGTAATTTCTTCCAAATTTTGGTAGTGCTTCTCTAGATGGTATTCTGCATGATTACTAGAATGGTTACTCAAGTAAAAGCTTCCCTTACTCAAGTAGTCACTCGAGTAAGCCATGACAAATCCTCTTTGATTACTCCAGGCTTACTTCAAGTAATGATTTGTTTACTTTATTCATTTGTTTGTTATCATATCCTCTTTTATCATTAGTCCAATCTTTGTTATCATCAAAACATATGAGATCTAACACTCTTGAGATCTTGAATCCTCTCTCTTAAAGGTATCTCTTCTCTCTCTCTCTCTTTAAGCTAAGAATGAGTCTTCAAAATCATGGATTCATGAGGAAAAGGAGTTTAGAGAAGGTTTCTTAAGCAAAATGACAAGAGAAGCTTAAGAGAATCAATCTTCTTACTTTGATCTTCTTCATCTTCTCTCTAAAACCTCCAAGTTCTTCAAAGCTCTCTCTCTCTCTCTCTTCTTTCTCTTGGATGGCCGAAATGTGCATGGGAAGTAGAAGAGGATGTGTTTTAATGAAATACCTCTTCTTTCTTCTTAGCCCTTGATTTTCAAGATGAGATCTTATTGTGACACTTGTCACAACCCAAACCTCCACCCATACCTACTTCCTATTTATCATAATTACTCCATTTGGCTTCCCTTAGTATTGAACTAGTTTTTCTCCCTTGGTTAGCCTCACAAAACCGTCCCCCTTTCATGCTCCAACTAGCCAAATTGCTTCTTCCATTTACTCAAATCCATTGGTACAACAGTTGGCTACCTAACCTTATGACATAAGTAAGGACTTATGACACAACAATTATCTCCATCATCTTTCATGTGGTGTTGACACTTGGTCTCATTGAATTTTGACAAATGTCTTCTCCCCCTTCATCCCTTAATTCCTAAAATAATTAAGAGAAAAAGAAAGATTAATTTATTTCTTCAATTTTCGCACAAATAGAAAACCTGGCAGAATTTTCACCAATATTTGAAAATTCATAACTAATTTTTTTAGAAATAATTTTGGTGTGATTTTAAAGGCTATAGAACCCTTATTGAGTCTAGTTTTAAGGAAAAATATGGAATTTTATTAGCTGGAATCATATCATTCCCAGATTTTCCACCTTTGACTGCTGCTCCAGAGACTTTCCAGATTTTCTAGACTAACTTCAAAAATTCCTAACTATTTGTACATAGATTCAATTGATTCATATAACCTATCAAATTAAAGCTTAGGATGTCTAATTTCACACTGTAAAATTTTATAATTTTTTCTCATCATTTGGTCTTCCAAAACCACATGACAATCTCATTGCCTCGCAAGCAATTTCACTGAAAACACTGTTCACCTTTCCACTTTCAATATTTAATTCCTTTGGCCTTAAATATTCACCATTTTATTGAACATATATAATAATCACAATATATTCTTGGTGAATAAAATTTGGGGTGTTACAATGCACTTGTTAGTAAAAATAGTAAAAGGCTTAAAATAAAATCCTTAATCTAACCCACTATGCTTTGCATGACTAGGTATTCATGGGACCACTAGAAATGTAAAATTTCACTACCTAACCTAATCGAATTTCTCTGCAGAATTGACAAGTTCATGTTGTCTAGATTTAGTGATATCATCACACCTTCAAATCTCTACCCAATATCTTCATTGAGTGTTCTTTTCAGTAGAATCTATACTGCTGATTTGCCTGGCCTCCTCATCAACACATTCAATGACCTTCTTTGTATGTGTCTAAACCATGTATCTCAAACATTTTTCTACCATTTTCTCTTTAATAGAAGCTTTTCTTACTCTTCTTAAGAATCTTATCTTTTTTAGCATGACTCTGCATTCATCTCAACATCCTCAGCTAAGCTATTCCCACTTTATGTCCCTTTAAAACTCAACATTCACTAAACGTGATTGATTAATCCACATTATTTCTGTTTTTTCTCCAAAACAAAAGCTAAGTGAATGGGTTTCATCCAATAGAGACAGACGGATGGAAACCACTGTTTTTTGTCTATATGTTTTATTTAATTTAATTATTGGAATTGACTTAATAAGTTTTGATCCAAAAAAAAAAAGAATTGACTTAATAATTTATATTGACTAAGAGGAACAATCCCCGAAGGTTCTTTCACATCACTATATATATTCTCTTATCACACCTCAGAATATCAAGCAAACTCATTCTAAAATCAAAGAACATATACAGACATTTCATAAGGTAAAATAACTGTCTTAGCTTCTTTCTCTATTTATTTACAGATACTTCATTTTCTTCTTGTGCAAATGGTGTCTGTACTGCTCATGTTCTTACAAGTGAATTTATTTTAATAAATCTCACTTATATGTTTCGTTTCATTCCACTTTTTCTTCTTCCTGGGCTGTCTTTATGATTTCAAGAAAGATGTAGGCGAGTTATTTTCAAATATGAGTCAGTCTCAGATCTCTTAAATCTCATTTTTCTGTGCATACAACTCAAGAAATTGGTTCTAGGTTAGTGGTACGAGAGGAAAATTTTCTGTTGGGGTCGAAATTTCAGGTATGGAGGATTATCACTAAAATTACATTGTAATTTGTTCTTTTTTGTCAAGTTTTATAGATTGTGTCTGAAGAATTAAAATTTTCTTTTGAAGTAAATTTTTTTATAGTTTAATTTTTATGATTAAGTTTTTAAAATTTCATATAATCTTACTACTTTGTAAACTTTTTCAAATGAAAACTTTGGAGGAAAAGCTCTTCAACTACAAAGGTAGAATAACGATCAACCAAAAATCATTAGTCTGGTAGTTATTAATTAGTGGGGTCAAACGCTTTCTTCCTTGAACTTGCTTAATTTTACTGAACACTCAATAGTCCTTGCTTCTTTCTTTCATTCATTTTTGGTAAAAAAATGAAACACTCATAGTTTGTCATAATTAACAGTTCATTATTATCATCCGTATATAGTTGAACAAAAAAAAGGGTTAATGTTGATCCTGTACTCTGATTTGTTTTTCTAGGTACGTAAGATGGTCTAAAGTATTGTGTGATTCATTTGACACCTTTAAATACTTTTTCATATGCATCCAACACCCTAAAACAACTTGTGATTCATCCATCATGTTGGAAATTGTGCCCTAAGGGCCAATCATTGTACTTTGAACATTATTATTTTAATGAAATTTCTCCATTCTGTTATCATATTATTTGCATGTTAACTGTGATAATTGTATCCTTGGATAATTCATAAAGATTGTCCTAAAATGTCCCTGGTCAGTCATCTATGCGGGAGCAAAGATGAAACAAGATCAGTATGACTTCGATAAGATATGGAGCTACGAATCAAAGTCTTAGGCACTTGTAAGAGTACAACCACGTCACAATACCCTTAGACCTGAGGTCATCATGGGTTCCTACATGAGAGTTGCTAAGCTTTGAACTAGTCAAAAATCACTTTTGACCGGGTGATGATAAAGGCTACAATCGAGCTTGGTGGTTTTTCATGCAGAGGAATATGAATGATCAGGATGGAATTTGTCCCTCACATTAGTAGAGAGATATTACTGGGCCCCTCGATGAGTGAGTCTGAGAAATGTATGGCCATACTATGATGAAAGGAGTTTCTGTCTCTGTTATCAGGCTACTCAGGAATCGAGAAAGTAATGGTCAGGAACAAGAGGATGACATTATCCATGCCTTATCCTTGATCGATATATCGTGTGACAAAAGGGACGTGACATGGTTGTATGACAGGTTGCATCGTGATAACGATCCTCATATGAATTGGGTAGTCGTAATGTCTTGCTAGAGGCCAGTTGCGACTTTTGGGATAGTATAGTTATTGGCCCACTGCCAACTTCATATGGGCCTACAGGGTCGCACACAAGAATGACCCAACACGAGATAATGTTTAATTTATGGTGGATGAATTTTATATTTATATATATATATATATATATAATATAAAATTCATTAATAATATTATATAGATATATATTTTCAAAATATATATATCTTATATATATATGTATATATATTATATTATATTATTATATTGTGTTAGTTTTAAATTTAATTTATTAAGCTATATTAAATTTAATAACTAACATAATAGAAATATAGTATCTCATATTTAATTTATGAAGATAAATTAAATCTAATAGCTCTTTATTTGGATTAAATAAATAGGTTAAATTAAAACTGTTGGACAGATTTAATTTAAACTGAATTTATTTAATTAGCTCATCAAGATAATTAATAGTTAATTAATTTTGAAATTAATGATGATTAATTTTGAAATTTGAAAATAGGCCTCATAGGCTATAAACTTGATAGAGCAGATATATTGATACGCACATGAGAATTGAGAGCCGCAAGTGAAACCCTAGGAGACATTAGAGGTGCTAGCATGCAGTCTCAGTTGGGAGAGCATTCGTGTAGATACCGGTAGAGGGAGCGGACCTGATGTGTTGGCTCCAAGAGATTGTGAAAACTCTGAATCATCAAAAGGTATGAATCCTTCCAACTTGGTTTAAATGCCATTGATAGATCCTCATTAGGATCGGTGAAAAATTTAAAATTCTTCTGCTGTGCCTACCGATTCTAACAGTGGTATCAGAGGCAGATCAATTGTGCGTTTAAATTGAGTTTATGATTCTTATACATGTGATATATATGGGATGTGTACGTATGTTTATAAGAAACACTCGAATATGCATGTGATTTGGTTAACACAAAACGAAATTATTTAGAAAGATGTGATCTTGTAATTCCGTTGATTTTCATTTTCGTTTAAATTGAATCTTGAAATTGTTTTGTTTTCGGTTTTGAAACATGTACGTGATTTTCGTTTTGAACAAGCATGAAATTGGGTAGGGTACCTAAGATTGTAGTTGGCGGCAATCAAATCGGGTCTAGGTTCGGATATCTATTCGGGTAATAGGGATCCGAACTATGGGGAAGACAATCTGGATCAGAAGTGTTCTGGGCCATTGTTGTTTTTGTTTTGAAAAATTGGGTCTGAAATTTAAAAATTTAAAAATTTAAAATTTTCAAATATTTCTTTTACGGGACCGCCGTGACCACCTCTGAGTAGCACAATATAATCTGATCACGACATTTATTTCTTTTCATATTGTATGAATTCTTGTTGTGGTTTATTATTTATCCTTGTTTGGGTATGGTGAACAACATGGCTTTAGAATTTTACAAAGGTTGTAATTTTTAAATACGGCCTGTGTACCGTGCCTTTCTCTAAATACTCTCGATGTACATTCTCTTCTCATCTCACTCCCCTCGAATGTTTAAACGAGGTTTTTCTCAATGTATTTCTTTTTTTTTTATTTAGAGAAGTCCACTCATTGGCTTGGGAGGATTTTAGGTTAGGTAAGCCATGTTGTGTCACGTTTAAATTATGCTTTTGATAAGATCATTGCATGATTACTTTTACGTTTATATGTATTTATCTGTATGAGATAAGACCACGATTGCATCCATATAAACAAAACTAATTAATTAAGCCCTTTGAATCAAATCTTAAGTCATAATGCCGTCAATTAATAAATACTTGTCAAAACCTAGATCGCTCAATTGTGGAAACCACCAAAGTGGATGCACTTGAGTTATCTTGATGAGACAAGATTGAGTAATAGTGCTGCTCATAATATTCATTATTGTTTTGACTTAATTGAGGTTAACAAAATGGTTTTGAATCTCAAGGCATTAGATGGGGTTAAACATGCCGGATCATATGATGATTAAATCTCATAAAGATCTAAGAGTTACATGTGATGTAATTGGTAAATAGGTTACCTACCTAAATAATTTGAATTTAAGAGTCTTGCCAAAGTGAACTTAAGTTTAAGCCAAATATGGATCTTAGCCCACTAATTATTATATTGAGGGTTGTTAATTTAGTGGGAGATTACTAACTTTGCATATTTTAATTGTAGAATCATGTCGACTAGTAATACTGCTACACTATCATTGCGATCGGTCCTTGAGAAGGACAAACTCAATGGGACAAACTTTCTTGACTGGTTCAGGAACTTGAGAATTGTTCTCAAGCAGGAAAGAAAGGCTTATGTCCTAGATCAACCCATTCCTGAGGAGCCTGCAGCCAATGCTCCAAGAGCTCAGAGAGATGCTTACACAAAGCATAAGGATGACTCTGTGGATGTAGGTTGCCTGATGCTTGCCACTATGGTTCCAAAGCTCTAAAGAGATATGGAACTCATGGAGGCTCATGAGATTATTGTACATCTCAAGGAAATGTTTCAGCAACAGGCAAGGTAAGAAAGGTATAAGACCATAAAGGCCCTACATTCCTGCAAAATGGCTGAAGGTGCATCAGTTAATACTCATGTGTTAAAGATGAAAGGCTATATTGATCACCTTGAGAGGCTTGGATTTCCCATGAGTCAAGAGTTAGCTACTGATTTGATCCTCAACTCACTCCCGGAGAGTTATGACCAGTTTGTTATAACATGAACAACATGGAGAAATCAATTTCTGAGCTGCATGGGATGCTCAAAACTGCTGAGCAAAGCATTAAGAAAAAGCCTAGCACTGTTTTGATAGTTCAAAAAGGAAAGGGCATGAAAAAGAAAGGGAAGGGCAAATGAAAGGGTAATGGCTCAGGTGGTAAGACCAAAGAGTCAAACAAGCCCGAAACCAAGCCTGCACCCAAGAAGGCAAAGCCTCCAAAGGAAGGAGTTTGCTACTTCTGCAATGAACCCGGTCATTGGAAGAGGAATTGTAAACTCTACCTGGAAGATCTGAAAAAGAACAAGAAGGATAGCAAGGCTATCACTTCAGGTATTTATGTTATAGACATTCATTTTTCTACTTCCTCTACATGGGTATTAGATACTGCATGTGGTTCTCACATTTGTACAAATGTGCAGGGTCTAAAGGACAGTAGAAAGCTTAAGAAGGGCGAGGTGGACCTACGAGTTGGAAACATAGCAAGAGTTGCTGCTTTAGCCGTAGGCACTTATGAATTAGTTCTGCCCAGTGGGCTTTTGTTAGTTTTGAACAATTGTTGTTATGTTCCTGCTTTGAGTAGTAACATTATTTCTCTTTCTTATTTGGATAAGGAAGGTTATACTTCCATTACTAGGAATGGTAAATATTCTATTTATCGTAATGACTTTTTCTATGCTAATGGTGATTTGCATGTTGGTCATTATATATTAAATTTGGAACATCCTAATAATGGGAATATCTATAACGTAACTACTAAGAGGATAAAATCAAACGATTTGAATCCGACCTACCTATGGCATTCTCGTCTAGGCCACATAAATGAGAAACGCATTTCTAAACTCCATCAAGATGGATTTCTAAACTCATTTGATTTTGAATCATATGATACATGCAAATCTTGCTTATTAAGAAAGATGACTAAGGCACCTTTTACTGGGCATAGTGAGAGGGCCACTGAATTATTGGGCCTCATACATACAGATGTATGTGGACCATTAAATATAGCTGCCAGAGGAGGTTATGTCTACTTCATTACATTTATAGATGACTTTAGTAGATATGGCTATATCTATCTAATAAAACATAAATCTGAATCTTTTGAAATGTTTAAAATATTCCAAAATGAAGTACAAAACCAACTTGGTAAAACAATTAAAGCACTTCAATCTGATCAAGGTGGTGAATATTTGAGCCAAGAATTTATTGACCATCTTAGGAGTTGTGGGATAATCTCACAATTGACTCCTCCAGGAACACCACAATGGAATGGCGTTTCTGAACGGAGGAATCGAACACTATTAGATATGGTTCGATCCATGATGAGTCAAACAGATCTTCCACCATCCTTTTGGGGACATGCCTTAGAAACAGCTGCGTTCACACTAAATCGTGTTCCATTTAAGGCAATTGAAAAGACACCATATGAGATATGGACTGGAAAGAAACCAAGTTTATCTTTTCTCAAGATCTGGGGATGTGAGGTATATGTTAAGCAACAAGCTTCTGATAAATTAGTGCCCAGATCCACAAAGTGCCTTTTCGTGAGGTATCCTAAAGAAATGAAAGGATACTATGTCTACAATCTAACCAATAACAAAGTGTTTGTTATTCGAAATGGTAAGTTTCTAGAAAGAGAGTTTGTCTCTAAAACAACTAGTGGGAGCGACGTACATCTCGAAGAAATTCGAGAGCCACAAGATGGTACAGAACCATATATGGAAATTAGAGAAGACTCACAACAAGTTGCTGAGCCTCCTCAAGTAACACAAGGTCCATGAAGATCTGATAGGACACGACATCAACCTCAGAGATATGGATTTCTGATTACTAAAGGCCGTGATGTATTGCTCATTGAGCAAAATGAGCCCACCACCTATCGAGAAGCCATAGTAGGACCAAACTCTGAGAAATGGCTAAATGTCATGAAGTCTGAAATGTAATCCATGTACGACAATCAGGTATAGACCTTAGTCGATCCACCTAAAGGTGTAAAAACCATTGGGTGCAAATGGGTTTTCAATGAGAAAACTGACATGGATGGCAATGTAAATGTTTTCAAGGCACGACTGGTTGCAAAAGGATTTACTCAAACTCGTGGTGTAAACTATGATGAAACCTTTTCCCCAGTTGCAATGGCCAAATCAATCAGAATCCTTCTTGCCATTGCAGCATATTATGACTATAAAATATGGCAAATGGATGTCAAAATAGCCTTCCTTAATGGAAAGCTACTTGAGGATGTGTACATGACACAACTTGAAGGTTTTGTGCGTCCAGAGGACTCTGGTAAAATTTGCAAGCTTTAAAGATCCATTTATGGATTGAAGCAAGCATCTCGAAGCTGGAATCATCATTTTAATGTAGTCAAAGAGTTTGGATTCATTCAAAACATCGATGAACCTTGTATTTACAAGAAGGTTAGTGGGAGCATAGTTGTATTTCTAGTGCTTTATGTAGATGACATCCTACTCATTGGGAATGATATTCCTACCTTGCAGAGTGTCAATTCTTGGTTAGGAAAGTCCTTTTCAATGAAAGACTTAGGTGAAGCCACCTATATCCTAGGGATTAGGATCTATAGGGATAGATCCAAAAGACTAATAGGCCTAAGTCAGAGCACATACATAGACAAGATACTGCATAAGTTCAGTATGCATGATTCAAAAAGGGTTACATGCCCATGTCTCATGGCATCCATCTTAGCAAGGATCTGTGTCCTAGTACACCTGATCAACGAGATAGCCTGAGTAAGGTTCCATATGCCTCGGCCATTGGATCCATCATGTATGCCATGTTATGTACTCGACCGGATGTCTCATTTGCCTTAAGTATGACCAGCAGATACCAACAGGATCCTAGTGAGGGTCATTGGACTGCCGTCAAGAATATCCTAAAGTACTTAAAAAGGACTAAGGACTTATTTTTGGTTTATGGTGGATTGGATTATGAGCTCTGCGTAACCGGTTACACAGATGCAAGTTTCCAAACTGACCAAGACGACCTTAAATCACAATCTGGATATGTATTCCTCCTAAATAGTGGAGCAGTAAGCTGGAAGAGTGCCAAGCATAGCACTATAGCAGATTCTGCAATAGAATCTGAGTATATAGCAGCATCAAATGCAGCTAAAGAAGCCATTTGGATCAGAAAGTTCATTACTGAACTAGGGGTGGTGCCTACCATCTCAAATCCAATAGATTTATTCTGTGACAATAGCGGTGCTATTGCACATGCTAAGGAGCCTAGGTCACATCAAAGGACCAAGTATATACTCAGGCGATTTCATCTTATCAGAGAAATCAATGATAGAGGTGATATAAAGATATGCAAAGTAGCAAGAGAAGATAATGTTGTTGATCCTCTTACTAAGCCACTTGCACAGGCAAAGCATGAGCCTCATGTTAGGGCAATGGGAATTAGGCAAATCAATGATTGCACTTAGGGCAAGTGGGAGGATGTTGGAAATTGTGCCCTAAGGGCCAATCATTGTACTTTGAACATTATTATTTTAATGAAATTTCTCCATTCTGTTATCATATTATTTGCATGTTAACTATGATAATTATATCCTTGGATAATTCATAAAGATTGTCCTAAAATGTCCCTGGTCGGTCATCTATGCGGAGCAGAGATGAAACAAGATCAATATGACTTTGATAAGATATGGAGATACGAATCAAAGTCCTAGGCACTTGTAAGAGTACAAGGTGCTGGACCGACTCACTATGAGAAAGCTACATGGATCAGGTCATAAACTTTTCTCATGTATAACCACGTCACAATGCCCTTAGACCTGAGGTCATCATGGGTTCCTACATGAGAGTTGCTAAGCTTTGAACTAGTCAAAAATCACTTTTGACCGGGTGATGATATAGGCTACAATCGGGCTTGGTGGTTTTTCATGCAGAGGAATATGAATGATCAGGATGGAATTTGTCCCTCACATTAGTAGAGAAATATTACTGGGCCCCTCGATGAGTGAGCCTGAGAAATGTATGGCCATACTTTTATGAAAGGAGTTTCTGTCTCTGTTATCAGGCTACTCAAGAATCGAGAAAGTAATGGTTAGGAACAAGAGGATGACATTATCCATGCCTTATCTTTGATCGATATATCGTGTGACAAAAGGGACGTGACATGGTTGTATGACAGGTTGCATCGTGATAACAATCCTCATATGAATTGGGTAGTTGTAATGACTTGCTAGAGGCCGCTTGTGACTTTTGGGATAGTATAGTTATTGGCCCACTACCAACTTCATATGGGCCTACAGGGTCACACACAAGAATGACCCAACACGAGATAATGTTTAATTTAGGGTGGATGAATTTTATATTTATATATATATAATATAAAATTCATTAATAATATTATATAGATATATATTTTCGAAATATATATATCTTATATATATGTATATATATATTATATTATATTATTATATTGTGTTAGTTTTAAATTTAATTTATTAAGATATATTAAATTTAATAACTAACATGATAGAGATATAGTATCTCATATTTAATTTATGAAGATAAATTAAATCTAATGGCTCTTTATTTGGATTAAATAAATAGGTTAAATTAAAACTGTTGGATAGATTTAATTTAAACTGAATTTATTTAATTAGCTCATCAAGATAATTAATAGTTAATTAATTTTGAAATTAATGATGATTAATTTTGAAATTTGAAAATAGGCCTCATAGGTTATAAACTTGATAGAGCAGATATATTGATACGCACATGAGAATTGAGAGCCGCAAGTGAAACCCTAGGAGACATTAGAGGCGCTAGCACGCAATCTCGGTTGGGAGAGCATTCGTATGGATACCAGTAGAGGGAGCGGACCTGACGTATTGGCTCCTAGAGATCATGAAAACTCTGAATCATCAAAAGGTATGAATCCTTCCAACTTGGTTTAAACGCCGTTGATAGATCCTCGATTAGGATCGGTGAAAATTTTAAAATTCTTCCGCTGTGTGTAAGATGGTCTAAAGTATTGTGTGATTCAATTGACACCTTTAAATACTTTTTCATATGCATCCAACACCCTAAAACAACTTGTGATTCATCCATCACACTAAAATATTTTTGTTAAGTTTGTATTGTGGAGCATCAGAAAGTATTTTATGGTTCAATTTTGCCATAGGAAAATAAGGGTGCGACATGCAAAAGCAAAAATACAAATACTTCAAAGTGCTGAACATACTTAAAAAAATACTTCATAGTGCTAAGTGAAGCTTGATCGTAAAAATTCTACATCCTTAAATCCTAAATATAAGTTATTTTAATTAATTTATAAATTCCAAAAATGGGTAAGTTATTTTTGGTAATTAATATGTAAATAATTAATTTGTAATGCGTTTTCAAAAATATCATTTAATGATTAAAATGTAATGTGTAGTGATACACTACTACAAAAAAGGGGCTATAACATCCCAAATTTGGCACCTTTAACGTTTCAAAACGGGGGGACGTATATACTGGGGGCGTAGTAAGTTGTAAGCAAAGACGTCCCTTTTATTTGGGACGTCTAAAGGTTAGGTTTTTTTTATACCATAATTTACATTCTGTATTACCCAGCGAATTCAAACTACAGAAACAGAATAGAAGATGGATTCATAAACCACACTGTCCGTTACAAACTGGTAAGGACATCCAGCACTACAATCTTTACTATATATACATACAATAACCTTTCATACAACCTACTACTATATATATCAACAATAACAACTAGAAAGTGTCAAAACGCTGTCATCACACAACTACAAACTGATATAAAATAAAAAGTTTACTGCCCTATATGTTGAAGAAGATGTCCAGCCAAAAGATCTCTGATCAAATCAAGGTCTTCACATAGGTAGGCATCTTCATTATCAAAAATCTGAAAATTAGAAAGTAAGCTTTGATGAAATGAATCTCAAGCAAATGAATTAATTAGCATTTCTATTAGATCACCAAAAATATTATCATTTGAGAATGAAGAAGCGATTACCTTTCCAAAATCGCTAGTAATTCCACTTTGAGTTATGTTATACATATAAAGTATAACATAATATCCGCATTCAGTGTTGCCAGGTTGTCGAGGGCACTTTAAATCAAAGGGATGCAATTGGTTGTTAAAATCAATAAAGGTATGTCTAGAAGGACCGTCAATGAAACAATTAGGTAGGATCGAATGTACTTACTATCGGATAAAACCACTTTGGCTTTTTAACAACTGTACACTCGCGTGACCCACCTAGGACTCTATATGTTTGCCAAGCACTATCATGAAAAGCAAAATGAACAGAAATTAGAACCATTCATTTTTTTTAAGAGTCAATGAAATACAAACAGAATAACTTACGTGTCGAAGACGGATTTTGTATCTTTGTCTGGCTTTTTACTCACGGGATCAAACCAATAAACTATGTTGCGGCGGGGATATATAACACACAAACTCTAGTGGTAACTTTAACAACATGTACACATTAAAATGAAGTTAGATGAGAAGAAAATTATTTATTAAACTTCTTAAATTGACAAAATGTAAATACGAACCGTTGAACAATGGGTGCTAGATAACAACGAAGTTTGGTCTATCCCATTGTGTAGCCGACATACTGAGTCCTATGCACCACAGTACAAGTATCCCCTGTCGTATTCGCAGGACATAAGAATCCATACCAATCACATCTTTCCATGTTTGTGCAGAGACCATGGAAAGTGCTATAATAGAATTAAAATAAGGAATCAATTATTGAATATATGAAATCAAAAAACCACTAAATGAATTCTATGGGAAAATTGAAAAAAGAACTTACATGATTGCAAATTTCACCCAGCCTGCATCTATCTCCTCCAACCTGATAAACTGCTTGAGATCTGTATTGTCAATCGTGTAGGGATACTCCAATGTAGGGCCCACAATCCCTTGAGGCATCTTCAGGAAAATATGTTTAATGCCCTTGTAGATCTGCTGTTGCCGTGCTAAGTAGGGCCATTTCCTCGCAGCTTCATCATCCTTTTAGAACATCAAAAAACAAATTGTTATTACGATGCCAACAGATTTTCATAATAGTAAGGTAATTCCTACCATTGGAGGTGTTGCGTCTGAACCAATAAGATTATGAGGCCAAAGGTGAAAGATCCTATCGCTTGACCTAACGTGCCAACCTCTAGATCAGGAATAGGGATGGCTGTACCTTCTTCCCCCTTTCTAACACTCGTCACATTCACCCTACGAAAATCCTCCAGAATTTGCTGATGATGGTGGGTGGTAGCACGTGTGTGAACGAGAGCATCAGCAACAACACGCAACAGTGGATCATCCAAATAAAGGGTGCAAGGGTCTTCCGACACTGGAGTAGGATAAGGGTCGCCAAGTGGTTCCTCCAGAGGGTTGTAACTTCCTCTGGTGCTATTGAAGGCTGGGGATTCCTGAGTTCTATGCTCATCCCTTGCCCTTTGCGCTTCGAACATCTTTGCCATTTCAAGTTGAAGCTCTGGCAACAACTCTTTTCTGAGCATGTCGCGAAGGTTGACCTCGATCTCTCGTTCGAGCTCCTCTCGAATCTTGGCCACAACGTCCTTACTAGGTCCAGCTTGTGATGAATAACGTGGGTCTCATCCAAAATACCTCACGACACTAACTCCCCGTGTCTCTCCTCGAACACGACCAAGGTCATCTGCCTTCCCAATAGCCGTTGATAAGATGTCCATCCGTCTACTTGGATTGAATGAACCTTGGCTACTCTGCTAGTCGAGTTCATCCTGTAGCATACAGTTTATCGTAAATGTATCGAAACCACTCGTGATATGTAAAAAATTAGGTACTTATGGTATAACTACTTACAATCCTCGCAGCAACCTTAGCAACAGCCGGATTTATGTACTTCCCAGCCTTAATCCTCCTTGCTTTCCATTTTTTGTGACTTGGAGGAGGTGCCGGTGCCTGGATAACAACGCTAGGATCAGATTCTGCTGCTTCCTTCATTTTCTCTAACTCTTCTTGCATCATTTACCGCTCAAGCTTCCGATATCCACCACGAGACATGTAATGTTGATATTTATTTTCTGATTGCCTCTGTGCATTTGCTGCACTTAATTTCTATGAATGAAAAACAACAAAAAATAAATCAATGATACAAAGTATATGAAAATTACAAGTTCTATATCATGATGACAGAAATCTTACCAAAAACTCAGGATCTGCTCGTGATGCCGCAAACAAGCTCCAGTCCTCTGGAGACAAATATGTATACTGTGCACATGGATCCTTACCCCTAAGGGCCCCTCGAATGTACCGTGCTGTTAGCTGGTTCTTGAAACCTTTCCATCGTACACGAACCTCATCCATCCAGTGCTTATACATCTCCCTGGTGTCTGGGACATCGTATGTTTGCTGCAAGGTAAAACATAAGATTATTATATTTGAAACAATAAGAACAAAGCTACAATGCATCAAAGTCTATATGCAGCCTCTCCTATTGATGTTCATGACGTGCAACCAATGTTCCCATCTTTGTACAGCCTCTAACCCTCCTTCTTGCAGGGGGTTCATCTCTAGGCCTTTCATCATTGCTAGAGCTTTCATCATCTCTACGCCTCTCGTCATCACTAGAGTTGTCCATATTCCTGTTAACACAAAAAGCATCATCAGAAACGTAAATAAATTGCAATAAAACCGAAATAAACTTAGCGGGAAGTAAAACAGAAAAAACACACAGTTCTCGTTTATAAATTAAGGTCTTACTCTATATTGTTTCCCATAGTCCTTTACCATGGTCATTTCTTACAGCATATTCGTCATCATCTACCAATTCTACTTCATTTGTTCGAGGTGGAGTTGTTGTGAAAGGTGGTGTGTCATCAAGGTTGAAGGTCGGATCACCATACTTCTGTTTTTTACTTTTAAGGACAATGGACATGTTTTTGCTCGCAGGATCGGTGACATAAAACACTTGTTTCGCCTGGCTTGCTAAAATGAAGGGCTCGTCTCTATAGCCAACTCTTCGAAGATCGACTGAGACAAATCCAAATTGTTTATCTATTACCACGGCATTATTGCTAACCCACTTACATTTGAAAAAAGCAACTTTGAACTTGTTGTAT
Organism: Inga laurina; assembly: GCA_963855925.1. Classification (NCBI taxonomy): domain Eukaryota; kingdom Viridiplantae; phylum Streptophyta; class Magnoliopsida; order Fabales; family Fabaceae; genus Inga; species Inga laurina. The sequence goes on from OY979708.1 coordinate 62,260,220, forward strand.
GTCATCTCCCATATTTCTTCTATAACTCTATAATAGGCCATAGACGCTAATATGGGGTTTTTGTCTCTCAAACTGGAAAAGTGCATAGATTCAGCTTCTACCATGACCCCACTATTTTGTATGGTACTTCTGTCATCTTGCTCTTTCGTATAGAAAGAATAGCCATTTATATCATAACCGGTCCAAGTAATGACCTGAAACGAAGGCCACTCGATTGTCTCAGACACACCGGTCTCGTTCAAAACCTTTTCCTCGAACCACTGCATGAATGTCTTGTTTTACTCAATAGCAAGCTGCATGTCAATCTTCCTTGGATTCTTGTGCTTCAAAGTCTTTCTGTGTTCATCTATGTAAGGTTAAACTGCTTCCAAATTATTCAGGATATACAAGTGGGCTTGCAACACCTCTTCACAAGGAACATTCTTCACTTTCAGTCCACGTGTTCCCTTGCTTCTGCCTTCTTCATGCCGAGATTGTTCCTTCTTCCCTGACATATAATCTTTGCAAAACTCCATAGCCTCCTCAACTACATATCTTTCTACTATTGAGGCTTCTGGTCGATAAGGATTTTTAGAATACCCTTTTAAGATCTTCATGTATCGCTCGAAAGGGTACATCCACCTCAAGTAAACTGGACCGTAGAGCCTTACCTCCCTTACCAAATGAACTACCAAATGCACCATTATATCAAAAAATGAAGGAGGAAAATGCATCTCTAGTTGTGACAAAATAATGTAACCCTCATTTTCCAGTTCATCCAACTTTTCAGTGTCAATGACTTTGTTACAGATAGCATTGAAGAAAACGCACAATCTTGTCACGGTGGTTCGTACTTCATCTTTCATTATGCCTCTAATAGCTACCGGTAATAGTTGTTGCATCAACACATGATAATCATAGGACTTCATTCCCACTAACTTTAAATCGTCCATTGAGACACATCTTCTCACATTCGAGGAATACCCTTACGGCACCTTAATTTCATGCAAACACCCACACAAACTTCTTTTCTCTGCTTTTGATAGTGTATGCGCTACTAGCTCCATGTATACCCTCCTATCATCATCTCTTAGTTGTGGATGTAACTGTTCTCTTATTCCCATATCGACAAGGTCTAATCTCGCATTAATCTCATCCTTAGTCTTCCCTGGTATGTACAAAAGCGTACTGATAAGGCTATCACAAACATTCTTCTCCACATGCATCACATCAATACTGTATCTCACGTCAAGCGAACGCCAATATGGAAGATCAAAGAAAATGGATCTCTTCTTCCATATGTTCTTCTCACCCGCAACCTTCTGATTCTTACCAAAAGTGACATTGATACGTTCCACTCGACTGTAGACTTCCTCTCCGGTTAATGACTTTGGAGCCATTCCATGCTCCGATAAGCCATTAAAATGCTTTCTTAGCCTATGATACGGGTGGAACCGATAAAGAAACCTCATGTGGCCAAGGTAGACAGTTTTTCTTCCATGCCTTAGTTGTTGGAAGTGTGTGTCTGCTTCACATATTGGGCATGCTTTATAACCCTTCACGTTGTACCCTGACAAGTTTCCGTATGCAAGGAAGTCATTTATCGTTGTAAAAATCATTGCATGTAGCTTGAAAGACTCCTTCTTATAAGCATCAAACACATCTAAGCCTTCCTCCCACAACTTCTTCAAGTGCTCAATCAAAGGCGCCAAATAGACATCAATATCGTTCCCTGGCTGTTTTGGTCCAGAAATCATCATAGATAGCATCATATACGTACGTTTCATACATAGCCAGGGAGGCAAGTTGTATATTACAAGGAGAATCGGCCACGCACTATGTGTGCTAGTAAGAGTTCCATACAGATTGATGCCGTCTGTATAAAGCCCAAGCCATAGGTTTCTCAGCTCGCTGCCAAATTGGGGGAACATTTCATCTATTTTTGGCCATTGTGGAGAGTCAGCTGGGTGCCGAAGATATTTCCCATCAGATATTCTCTCATCAGAGTGCCATCTCAACTTCTTCGCTTTTGTTGTAGTCACAAACAAATGTTTAAAACGTGGTATTATTGGAAGATACCACATAACCTTTAAAGGTTGCCTTTTACTTGTCACATCACCACAACCACCATCTTTTTTCACTTTGTATCGTGCAGTTTTACACTTAGGACACTCACTAAGATCTCCATACTCATTTCTGTAGAGTACGCAGTCATTAGGGCAAGCATGTATCTTTTTATACTCCATACCCATCGTAGACAGGATTTTCTTGTCCTCATACATACAATTTCGAAGTACATTATCCTCTGGAAACATATCACACAATCGTTCAAGCAGCAATGTGAAACTACTATCGGTCCACCCACAAGTTGCCTTTAAGTTAACCGAATGTAATGTTCCCGTCAGCCGCGTGTACTTACTCCCACTGTACAATGGTGTCTCTGCATCACTCCGCAGGCTGTCATACTCCTGCGACTGCGCAAAGGATTCTACCTCAACATCGTTAATCATTTTCTCCATTCTATCTTCACCTATGATATCCACATCTTCCTTCTTGTGCGACGGACAATTCGTTACTTCCTCACCATGCCATATCCACCTTGTGTATCAAAGATTTATTCCATCACAAAGTAGGTGATCCTTTATGACATCAACATCCCGTCGACTCTCATTCAAACAATTGACACAAGGACAAAAATACTTCCCATTTTTTGCAGGAGCATTCTTTTTAGCGAATTCAATAAATTCTTCCACCCCTTTCTCATATTCTTCACTAGTTCTCAAAGCATTCATCCAACTATGATCCATTTTGTTACCACTTAAGGCATTCCCAATAACATTCACACGTTTAGTACAATTGTCAATGACATATGATGGGATTGCCTAATTAAGTTATCAACCCAATTTAGGATTTTAAAATATGGACTTAATAACTTTATTGCCCCCTCCTAGCCTCCTTTCTCCTCTTAAAAGGGTTTCAGTGCTATGTAACTTATTTTTTTTAATAAGTATATGTATATAAACATTAATGTATAATAAACTTTGTTGATCACAATAAGTTTGACTCCTGTGATATTATATATATCAAAGATTTTCATTAATGGAATTAAAAAAAAACGAGTTTCATATTAATAAAACAATTTTAAGTTGAGTTCTTCCAAAAATAAAATTGTTTTATTGAAAATATTTAGATAAAAATCATTTAATGAATATTGGGGTTATGGTTTTCTTTTTAGTTTTGGCTTGAATTATTCTTCATAATTCGTTTGGAATACAAGAATTTCTTTAATTTAAACAAATCATATTTTGTTTTATTATATATACTAATTAATGGTAATATAAACAAGTAAATTTATATTTAAACAAGAAAATAAAAAATTGTTTTATTTTAGTATATATTTAAATATATACTAAAATTTTTTTATTGAAAATATTTAGATAAAAATCATTTAATGAATATTGGGGTTATGGTTTTCTTTTTAGTTTTGGCTTGAATTATTCTTCATAATTCGTTTGGAGTACAAGAATTTCTTTAATTTAAAAAAATCATATTTTATTTTATTATATATACTAATTAATGGTAATATACACAAGTAAATTTATATTTAAACAAGAAAATAAACCATTGCACTGGAGTTCCCGAATACATGCAATTTAAGCAATATAAGCACATCAAACACATCAGGCTAATCTCAACCATCTCAATATAAGCAATATATAAGCACAATCTCAACCATTTCAAGTAAATTTATATTTCAAAAAGAAAATATACCATTCTGTTACAAAAAAAACAAGAAGAAAATAAACTAACCTGATCAGGGGGCGCCCACTAGTATGCTGGAGAGGTAGAGAAGACGTTGGAGATCAGAGGTGTATGCACGGTGGGGAGGTGGAGAAAGCAAACAACCACGGTGGATAATGGAAGGAAGGAGGTGAAGGAGATGAAGTTGCAGAAGGGTCGACTGGCCTGGTTGCGTGCGTTGAAGAAACAAAGAAACAAAGGAGTTAAAGAAACAAAGAAACAAAGGAGTTGAAGAAACAAAGAGGAAGGAGGGAGGAGGGAGGAGTTGAAGAAACAAAGAGGAAGAAGGGTTGAAGAGTGCCGACGGTGGGTGGGGGAGGAGGAACAAGAGTAAAGTTGGGTCAAAAAAGGAGGGAGGAGGGAATGGGACATGTGAGGATAGGATTGAGAAGACGCATGTCAGACATGTGTCTGACATGCGCCTAAAGGTGCCCCAAATGCCATTTGGGACGCCTAAAGGTGACTTTAGGCGTCCCAAATGGATTTGGGACGCCTAAAGTCTGGGTTTAGGCGTCCCAAAATAATTTTGGGACGTTTAATCCCAGCTTTAGGCGCTAAAAAAATTTATAAAATTTATATTTCGCGCCTGGAAGCACTTTAAACGTCCCAAATTCAAATTTGGGACACCTAAAGGTTCCCCTGCATATATATAATTACGAAAATACCACCGCCTCCCTTTTTAACCACCCAATTTTCAATTTGGGACGTCCTTGGGGGTGGTTATATCTCAATTCTGTAGTAGTGATATAAAAACATGGGTGTCATAGGAATAAAAAAAATTTGACATAGGATAAAAGAAGCAAGGGATGTGGTGTTATATTTAGAATAAAAGCAAAAATCTTAAACGGATCACATATTTAGGACCCCTTATTACATATGTGTGTATTATTTTGTTTTTTTTATTAGATCAAGGGTTCCCCTCGAGGCTTAGAGAGCCATTGGTTCTCACTTCTCCCAACAAATGCGCTTTCCAAAATTCAAACTTGTGATCTCCTTCTTATTGGGGTGATGTCCCTTACTACCTCAACCAACAACTTATTAGTATATGTGTTTATTATTAATTCAAGTATATGTGAGTATATTTTTATCACATATTTTATCAGTAGGTGTAATTAAGTGCTTATTTTTTTTAAAGAAAAAATAAATTGATAGAAAATTCTCATGCTGATACTGACAATATAAAGAAGTGTTAATTAATGTGCATAAATTTTGTAGATAAATGGATGCGTCAAATGGTGATGTAGTGAATCCTCCTGAAACTGAAAGACCTAGTCGATCCCTATTACGGAGGGTTCAATCAGCTACTTTTAAGAGACCTTGCCTTGACCTTTTAGAGGATACAGATGACTACATCTTCTCTCCATTCTCTCTAATGGCAAATAAAACACTAATATGTGTTCAATTATTTTTATGGTGCCTCATGATTTTACTGTGTGGTATTAACGAAAATTTAAATTTAATATATATTATAAAATATCCTTTAATCTTTCAATAAATTTTAAATCATGCTTAATTTTACATTTATGTATTAAAACACGTACATATCATCTTTACATACTCATAATTTCTTTTCTTTTCATATTTTCTGATATATTTTAACCTTTTTGTTTGACAGTATTTTTATTACTAGGCCACTTCATAAAAATAACGAAATGAGTAAATAGTTGTTTATAACTTATTATTAAATTTTCAGAAATGTTTGTCCACTTACTGTATTTTAATTAGAAATTTTGTTGATGAATAAATAATAAACCAGTGACAAACGGAGAGAGGCCGACAGGGACAACGACCCCAAATTTGTTTTCTTGGTATATAATATATTATCATCTAATATTTATATGTACTCCTCTAATCATATTTATAAAACACTTCTAATATGTTTCATGAGAAAAGCTAGAAACCCTACTAACTTCGTCTTAAAATTTAATAATGTTTTGATTGTACCCCTATTGTTAGAAGGAATAAGCCCACGAATAATAAATTTAGGCTAAAACTACACACTCAAAAAATAAATTTAATGAGATAGCTTACATTAAGTAAAACAATATCTCCCTGCCCTATAAATAGGACCAGAATTGTATATATAAACTTTGTACTATAATAAATACTTGTTTGTCTTAGCCACTCATCATGCTTAAATATAATATTGGCTCTCCTGAATATACCTTTCTCATATAGAAAAACTTGAAACCTCATTAACCATGTCTTAAATTTTAATAATTTTTCAAATTTACTATGCAATTTTACCCTAAATTTATTATTTTTGAACTTTTTAGTTCACACTCATTCCTTCGTATCAATAAGGGTTAAGTTGAAAAATTATTAAATTTTAAAAAGAGATTAATGAGGATTCAATTTTGTTTTTGTTCTAGTAAAACAAATTAGAACTGACTTACAAATAAAACTGGATGAGTATATATAAACTTTGTCCTATAAATACATGTCTATCTTGGCTTCTCATCATGATTGTCTCTCCTGAATATATCTTTCCCATATAATAATCACATTCCAGAAAAAAAATAACATGAGAATTTCACAATCAAATCACATTTGTTTCAGACGTGGCGAGAAAAAACTACTTGGAACTATGTGTGCCTCTTTTCAAGTATGCATCGGAAGGAAATTGGGAGAAAGCTAAGCCCATGCTGTTAGAACATCAAATGCTTCTGAGTGCTGGCATAGCACATGGATGGCCAACAGTACTACATGTAGCAGCAGGAGCAGGCCATGTTCACTTTGTAAAGGAGCTTCTAAAGATGATGGATGAGAGTCACTTGGATTTACAAGACAAAAGGGGAAACACTGCCGTCTCCTTTGCTGCTATTTCTGGACACTTGGAGATTGCTAAGTTATTGTACCAAGCAAATCCTTTCTTACCAAAAATAAGAAGTGGAACAGGTTTCACTCCTCTTCTTTTTGCTGCGTTACAAGGAAAAACTGATGTGGCAGACTATCTATTCCTTCTCACTGCTAATGATGAAAATTTTGAAGAATTGGAATGGAATAAAACATTCCTCACTTGCATTGACTCTGGTATTTATGGTAAGCCTATATTTCCTATGTATAAAGCACAAATACATTTAATTATTACTCCTCCGATCTTAAATATAGAACCTAGTTTGTATCACTAAAACTAGGTCCTACATTTAAGACCAAATGTAGTATAAGTGAAGTATATGTGGGGAATAAATATGTATTCTGTATGTATTAAATAAAAATTCAACATTTTTTGTGAAATACGTATTTCTATTTTATATTTTTTTACTACCTTTCCAAATTTTCATAGATTTAGCATTGGAAATGTTGAGACAGAGGGGAAGCCTAGCATTTGCAAGGGATGGAGATGATATGACACGTTTGCATATCATGGCTCAGAAGACAACAGATTTGGGAAGTGATAGCCCAGAACATCAAAATCAACTCTCAAGTTCGGGTAATTTTTTTTTTTTTTGCTAGGTATAGGCATTCTCCTATCAGAGACAATCCTTTTTGAAGCACTGTCAGACACTAAATATGACACCTCTTCGAACGGGATTTGAATATTGATTCGCCACATTGTGAGAGACTAGCTTCTTCCACTAGACCGAACCCCTATTTGTAAGTTTAGGTATATTAATTAGCATTGTAACTACTTAGCTGGTTTGGAAGACTAACTTACTAATTTGGCATATTCAATTTATCAAATTCTGTATCCCAGGTGCGAAGCGTAGTGTTGCCCTTCAACTTGTTCGTTTTCTGTGGGAAGAAATTCTCAGGGCTGTCAGATCAAGGTCACATATCAGAGAAATGATAAATGAGCCAAAAAAACTACTAATTGAAGCAACAAAAGTTGGAAATTTTGAATTTTAACTGAGCTTATGAAGGCTTACCCTGATTTGATCTGGGAGTTCGACAACAGATTGCAAAGCATAATTCACATTGCTGTTTTGCATCGTCATCCTAAAATCTTCAATCTCATACATGCATATAGTGCAAATAAGGATATCATATTGTCATATGAAGACAAGAAAGATGGAAACAATATATTACATTTGGCTGCAAAGTTAGCACCACCCGATCGGCTTCAATTGGTCTCAGGAGCAGCTTTCCAAATGAAGCTTGAACTTTTATGGTTTCAGGTACTTGTTAATTCCTTATCAACTACGATAAGTTGCTATAGAAGTGGAATTAATTTATGAACAACCTTTTGATATGGCAGGAGTTGAAGAAGATAGTGCAACCATCATTTGTGAACAAGAAAAACTCAAAGGGTGAAACTCCTCGTGACTTATTCACAGAGGAGCACACTCCTTTACGAAAAGAAGCAGAGTCATGGATGAACAGAACAGCTAGCAATTGTATGCTTGTTTCAACACTTATTACTACTGGAGTGCTTGCTGCTGCATTTAGCGTACCAGGTGGTGTCAATGACAGTTCAGGAACTCCCAATTATTTACGGAGAGCGTCGTTTGTGGTTTTCTCAATATCAGATACAATTGCATTGATCTCATCGTCAGCTTCCATATTAGCCTTCTTATCGATCCTCACTTCACGCTATGCAGAGTATGACTTTTACAAGTCTCTACCCTCAAAGCTAATATTTGGGTTAATAACACTCCGTTTCCATAACAAGCATGATGGTAGCATTTAGCAGTGCTTTCTTCGTGACATATGACCATGGGCATCGCTTAAAGTGGGCTCCTAGCTTCATCTCTGTGCTTTCATTTTTACCAATAGCCATTTTTCTAGTTTTGAAATTTAGGCTTTTTTATGATATAATATACTCAACATATTATTTAAGCTCTCTATTCAAGCCAACCAAGCATATGCTTTACCACTAGCTAGAAAATATAGAGGCTACTTTAGTGCAGTTGTATATCTTTGTATTTTGATTACGTCAATTTGTAATATATATATTGGCCTTACTTAGATTTGGCAATGTATAATATAATTGTGCATATCGGATTTCTGATCAAATGATTTTATATTCTTAATGACAGTAGGATACTTGACACATTGGCTAGCTGCATACAATATTCATTGAAAATCAACTTAACTAATGCTGAAGAATATCTGAAAGTCGCTTTATATAGAAAATATAAGGCAACTTAGCTACTATGAACTAATTTTTCTCATCCGCATGGGACAATAGTATTGACAATCAACTGAACCAAATAACTTTTGAGATTTTAAAACTTTATAATTTACAAAGGTAACAAGGTAAGATAAGGCAGTCAATGCTTTAATGCAATTGATCTTGATTCGATCACCAATTTTAGACATGTATGTCCATTCTTCTCAATATGCAAGAGATCATGATGGAATATGATATTAATAAGGGATAAATGGAATATATTCTAGATGAGTAGGTAGATTTATTATTAATTTTATGATTATCTTTGTTAGAACTTTGATTAAAATTTATATTATCTCTTAAACAAATTAAATGATTTGGATTAAGTTTAGATTTATTTTCTATTTAGTGGAGTTTCTTTCTTTTCTTTTCTTTTGGTGAAAAAATTTTAGGAGAGGGATTAGGTTCACCCATAATCCAAGGGCAGGGTGCCTACACAGGTCCACAGGTATAGCAAGCCTAGGATAGGACCAAACGAGTACACATGTCTCAACCGCCGGTCCCTCCCCAATTAACCTTTTTCGATTCCCCCTGCTTTCCCATGCTAAGGGATGCCTCCCCCAGCATGTGACCAACTTCATGACCAAACCTCCTCCCTTAGTGAGAGAAGTCCAATCCCTTCGCCAGCTGAGCCCACAGATGAGGGAATATTGAGCTCTCTCCACTTTCTCCTTGACATCTTATCCACCTGAATGTGCATGGGTTCACCTAACACAAGGACAATTTAGTCTTTACACGTTATTGTTTTAGCATATAGGGAATATGGGCCTTCATAATAATTTGACATGTTCAAGTTCTTTGGGAATAAAAGATTTGTAAAGGTGGTCATTAGACATAATTTCTCCTATTATATATTACTCTTCCTCATTTGGGATGTAGAAGGCCTAACTACACATTGCTCATTTTTGTTTGATACAATGACAGGATCAGTTTTGTCTTTGGCAGTAATACAGAAGTTGGAGGGAGTTCACTACTACAAAATATAGATATTACTACCCTAAAGGACGTCCCCTTTTTAAAAAGGTAAGTTTAAAATAAAGGCTGTGACATTTTTGTAATTAAAAAGGAGGATTGTGTATCTTTGAATTTTGCCTCCCCTCGCCAAAATTTTGGACTTTAGACGTTTCTAGTTAGACTAGGGTGGGGATGCCTAAGTCTCTTTTAGATGTCCCCAGTCTGACTGGGGAAGCCTAAAGTGGGACTTTAGACTACCTCGGTCAAAAAGGGGAAGCCTAAAGGCCTGCACCAACGTCCCACCAGTCAACTTCACCCTTCTCTAACTTTATTCTTTCTCTTGTGCAATATGTTTTCTCTTCTTTATCCGTGTTTCCCTCTTTCTTCTTTCTCTTTGTTTCCCTCTGTTCCAACGATGCTCTTCTTGTTTGTTCGACGGAGCTGTAGGCTACTAAGGAAGGGACAAGTGCGTTGTTGTTTCTCTCTCCCTCTCATAACCGTTGTCCAGCTGGTGCCACCACGGGTCATCTCCTTCTCTGTCGTCCAAGGGTTTGTCTCTTACTCTCACAACTTTGCTTTCTTTAACACAAAAATGCTTGAAATCACTAAAGTTCTGCTTTTGTTACAAAAAATGCTTGGAATCATCGTCTCTCTATACACCGTGATAGCTAGTTTCCTTGACACCGTCGGCCGCTATCCCTGTTGTTTCTGTTATTAAGAATTTAAAAATAAAAAATTCCCTTTAGTTATTAAAAAAACAAAATTGAAGGTACAACCACATTGTTTGCACACTACATAGAGGTCCTGACATGGGAAATTTATATGAGGCGTTTGTAATAATCTAATGGAGATAACCATGGTGAATTTATAATTGTTCTATGATTTATTGGAGACCTCTAATAAATAAGATTTAATTGGAGTATTATGAAACATCAACAAAATCATTATCATGAATTCCACTGGACTTTCTTTTTAAATGTATAGAAGGATATTTATAAAAGTGCTAGATGTTTCCTTATCATGTAAGGGACATTGTGGTTTATTATGAATTATTCGTTGATCCTGTTTCTACAGTTTTAACTTGTTGGATAGTGAAGAATATAAATAGTAATTTAAAAAAAATAAAACTTTAGACATCCCCATTTTAAAATGGAGAAGTCTAAAGTCCAGAACTGACACTCTAGACTTTCCCAATTTGGAACGGGGAAGTCTAAAGTCCGGACTTTAGACTTCTCCATTCCAAATTGGGGACGTCTAAAGTGTCAATCCAACACTTTAGACGTTCCCATTCCAAAATGGGGATGTATAAAGTCCAAACTTTAGGTGTCCCCTTTTTTTTACGGACGTTATTGCCATTTATTTTCTACGTCGCTCATATAGACATTTCCATATTTTCAGACGTTAAAGGGCCTAAAAAAAGGACGTTAAAAACGTTTTTTTGTAGTAGTGAATGATGCGAGAAGGAAAGGAGATAATAGATTCCTACTAAGAGTGAGGTAGATATTTGTGGATGGATGGGAGGTGGAGCTTAAGGCCTTCTTGGTACGAGAGATGTTGAGGGGAGGGTGAATATTTATAATTTGAATTTAGGATTAAAGACCAATTTTGCTCCGGAAATATTCAATGAGGAACAATTTTGCCCCGTAAGTTTTTCGAAAGATAATTTTGTCCCGGAAGTATTAGAAAGAGAATAATGTTGACAAAATTTAAAAGAGTTGGAGTGTCAACAGTTAATTGACCCACTTTTACTAAGGTGGCTCAGCCACGTAAGATAACAATGCCACATAGTTCTTCACCTGTAATGCCACATCAACATTATCATCACCTTCTCCTTCCCTTCACTCCTTCACCCTTATTCTCCTTTGGATCTCAAACTCCAGGTCCTTCTTCCATCTTCATTCACTCCCTTCCTCTAACGTTCATCCCTCCCTTCAAACTCGGCACCACCTCTTTCTCCCTTACCATAAACTCAGCACTTCCTCCTTATCCATGGTTGACTCTTTCTCAAGCCCTCCCTCTAAACACGGGAATTTTTCTGCAACACCAAATGCCGCTGCTGATGCCGAAGGACTTTTCTGCTGAACTCTCATTCGTTTCCCATAACCTCCCAATCCAACCTATCACCATCTCCAGCAACCTCATGCTCCTCCCCCTACAGCCCACAACCTCACCACCACGTTGCTGCATTCGAGTTTAGGTAAATGTCGACTTCAACATTTGACTATTTGGAAAGTTTGAGGGAGAGGTCGGAGATGTAGAAAATCGACCCCAAAAAATTTCATATTCCAATCAACCCTTTTCTAATTTCTACCTCACCGAAGCAACCTTCTTCTCTTCCCTGGCTTTTCTCAAAGGTTGACGATGATAAGCAACCAAAAAAATTCATGTATATTTTTTATTCATGTTGGAGTTATTGTTGAATGGATTTTGTTGTTTTCTTCCATCTTTTGTTTCGTATGCATCATTTCAAGTTGGATGCAAATTGTTGATATGACATTGGGGAATTGATGTTGTTTTGAAAATTTCTTGTTGGTAGATATTGTTAGAGCTTACTATTTGTGATTTTCCCATCAAGAAACTGCAACTTGGGATTGTGGGTGGGTTGAATGAGAAAGCTTGAAATGGATAAATAAATGTGTGAATGAAGAAGTTGAATGTTTGTTCATGGATGGGGGGAACTTCAAACTCGAGTTTCATGATTGTACATGGATGGGGATGATAATATCGAAGGTGGGTAGAGGTTTCTTTGCTTTATTTTTTAAAGATGATCATAATGATGTAGCATATCATGTGGCATTACTATCTTACGTGGCTAAGCCACCTCAGCAAAAGTGGGTCAACTAATTGTCAACATCACTCACTTTATTATACTTTCAGAGTAAAATTGCTAATCAAAAAATTTTTAGAACAAAATTGTCACTCAATGGATATTTTCGGAGTAAAATTGGTCTTTAACCCTTGCATTTAAAAAAAAGAGAGAGAAATAAGATTATAAAGTTTTAATAAAGGGAAATGTAAAATAAAAGGGTAAGAAAAAATTAATTAAAAAATTTTAATCTTATTTCTCTAATTTTTTAAAATCCAACTAAAAATTTTTTCCCCTACACTAACTTTCCCTCACCTCACTCATACCAAATGTTGTTGCTTCACCTAGGCTGTAGACTTCATCGTCGGAATCATTACCAAAGCAATCATCTTCATCTCCTTGCTGGCCAATGTTTGAACCGTTGGATGAGGATGCAGATGAATGATTGATTTTACATAGAAAGAGAGCGAGTGATACCTACACAAGTTGGCTTGCTAAATGAGCTTCCTTCAAATCAACACCATTTAACAATGGCACCAGACACCAGCAGGTTTAGACAGTCGCATCACAGGGATTTGTTTGGATCATATGGATTTAGAAGTTGTCTCGTTTAGTTTACTCTTGTTTGGGCTTTACCCGTTTACGATAAAAAAAGAAAAGAAAAGAAGGGGTTAGTTTTTTCTTTTCTTCTAAGCGTATGTATTCTCTTATTGGATGTAATTCTATTTGTGGTATTGTCGGATACTAAATGTGGGTATTTCTCTCAATGGGGATTTAAACCTTGGTTCATCATGTTGTGAGGAATTAATCCCTTTTATTAGACCCAACTCTCATTGGTTTAAGGTTTGGCTAGTTCATTTTGCTGGGTAGAATAAGGGTAATGTTATAATTGGGCCAGCCGAATGTCGTAAGGCCCAAAAGAAAGAAGTATCCTCTCATCTATAGTTTCTCTTCTCTATGAGCCCACTATTTTTGTTGCTTCTAGGTAATCAATGAATCAACACTAACATTAACACACTAGACTTATTTATTATGCATCTAACACCCCTTAATGCTATAATTTAAAATTACATCACACTAACTTTATTTATATTTTAGGATTCTAAATGCACCATAAATAAAATTATAGTGCTAGAGTTAACTAGAAAATAATATCAGAGTATTAGATGTTATTTAATTTCAATTTTATGTGGCAAAGTATATTTATGTTACCTTCATAATGTTATTTAATGTTTCATTTTTCATCCCTTCATTTCGTTTTGTTCCAATTTATCATCTCATAAATTTATCTTAAATTTTATTTTTGTACTCTTAATTATTTTAAAAAATGATTATATTTTTGCTTAACTCCATAAATCAAAATATTCCAAAAACAAAAGTTCTATGTGGGTCACCATTGGGGTAGAAGGAAAATATTAGCTAGGCTAGAGTAAATTAGATAAAAATAAAATGAAGGGAGATAAGTAAAATTTTAATAAAATTTGGAAACAAAATCAAAATTAAATTGAATTAAGGGGTGAAAATAAAATGAATGGAAAAAAATACCAAGAAGCGAAAGTCAACATACATATATTAGTGTATGTGTGTGTGTATTATTATTACAAAAACAAAAACACAGGCTTCTTTCTTTCAAGCGGTACTATATATTTAAGGAAAGTCAACAAATAAATAAGAACATATGGGTTTAAAAAAGTACAAGCTAAGGCATAATAATCAGATATGCAAACCGCTTCCAATTCTAGCATTCAGGGTCCCGGCACAGAACGTCTCCGTTGCCTCTCTATTTCAATAATATGGTGCCGTTTTATTGTAAAACTTGGGCTGATTCCTTTTCCCCATCAATCTCTCATCAAAAAGATATTTATACATTTCCTTATAAAACAAAAGTTGGCGATTTCCTTTTCTCAATCCAGCTACTGGGGTTTCAGGTCCCAGAAAGAAAATGCAGCCGCTGGGTGTTGCAAATATATTTCAGCCACTCCTGTTTGTTTTGGGTAGAATACCCAAAAGACAAGAATTTCATTATTTAAATCTTCTCATTCGACAATCAGTAATCAATGCTGAGTGAATGATAGTGTGTTAAACTCAGATTCCAAAAATCATAAGCTAGATCTGTCGAGTGTTTGTAAATGTTAATCTCTGAAGCTCTTTATAATCAACTGAAAATAAGGGTTAAATCCATAACCAAGACCTTCGAACATTTAGAAGTCTCCGTTGGGGATGGAGGGCGGCTATGAATCATGATGATGTTGAAAATGCCGATGATGAACATCTGTACAGCGGCAAGATGGAAGAGACGAAGGGGAGTGCCGAGTCTTCTTAGTCAAGCAACGGTCAAGATTATTAGACTTTAAAATAAATGGCTGAGATTCCACCTGATAACAAAACGGCACCGTCTCATTTAAATGGAGAAGGAATGGAGACGTCATGAAATGGAAACACTCCTTGCCGTTCAAGGTCCCGCCTCTACATGAACCTGCATATAAATTAAAGTGAAGAATTAATACATACAGAGATATCAGATATATTAATTAAGAAGAACACGCACAACTTATATGTAAACCCTAGCTGTAAAAAAAAAAAAAACAACAACAAAGAATTTCATTTACCAGGATTAATAATTTCAATAATTCCCTTGCTTTTTGGATGGTTTAGTTCGACCATAACCAATACTTGTTCCAACAGTATTACCTCCTGCGTTTGAAGAATCAGAATCCATGTTCAACTAAAACCACCAAGTAGCCACAAACAACTCTATATATATGCTTTGAGATCTACAATCTTCTATTTCTGTTTTTGCCTTCAAGCTTAAGCCCTATTTATTGCCCTCTGCTGTAATGAACAGTACACACAGATTACATGGAAAAGTATATGAATTTTTTCAGAAAATGTAAACCATTTTCATTTTAATTATATTGTATTGAAGTTTTCTACAAATTTCACAAATAATTAAGGTTCCTTACCGTATTTGTTTTGCTCGGCGATGTCGTGTGGGTTTTGTTTACAACCAGTGCTCATCATTTGCGGTGAGATATTTCAAATACAATTTCAACCGTTGAAATTTAAAATTCTAAACAAATGATTTTTTTAAGTAAAAATGATCTTTAAAAGACGATCACACTTAAAATTTTTAAAAAATATATTTTAAAAAATTTAAAATAATTTTTTTTGTTTGAAAAAATGAAGTAAAAGAATTGATATGAGCTGTCCAAATTTGACATGGAGAGTGTGCAGTGGTGATAAGTTTTCAATGCTCGTCACTTTGCTTAGTACCCAAACTTATTTTGTTACACAAATCTGTGTAACAATTCATATACAGGCTATCCACTACATGAACATATGCTAGTAATTCAAGTAGCATAATGTGAAAAAATTTTGGTGACTTAGGGTATAAAATCCATGATCTTGTAAATGAGAAGAGAAGTCGGATGCCATGTGAGTTAGAAGCTTTTAACAACAATTAATTACTTTTAAGTTATTATCATTATTTTTATTTACTATTTCATCGAATTTTAATTTTGATTTCTTTAATTTTAAATAGTAGGTTTTGATCATATAGCTAGTTTTATAAAGAATCAGTTTAAGTATAGAGATCAAAACTAAAACTCTTTAAAAGTATAGGGATTGGTCAATAAACTCAATACCAAATTTTTTGAAACTATACCAAAACCATTTCTTTCAAATTATATGGACTAAAACTAAATTAAATTATTAATTTTTTACTGTAGATAAAGTACAAATTGAAATTTCATAAGATTTATGCTCATAAAGAAAGCTTGACCCTGAATGATAGGAATCTCTTCTGGAAAATCAGGAAGTTAAAGAATTTTCTCGGCAAATGAGAGGAAACATCCGTTGGACCGTTGACCTGAGTGTTAAGGGGAAGTTTCAATTTTTCAGATTACTGAATTTCGCATCTCTTCAGAGGCTTCTGGTTGTTAGCGAGCATCCGCGTGCTCAGTCTGAAACTGCCCATCAATAACACTATTGGGCCCTTGGCTTCTCCCTCCGCCGTTGGGCTGATGTAGTTAAAGCTGAACATGAACAGCTGCTTTCTCAGACCTGCACATATCCAACCCTTTTAGGAAGAACGCAGCGGATATTAAATCCTCCTAATGAAAAATGAGTGTATGAAGTTAATTAAAGTAGAAAATAAAATGAGCAATAAAATAATAGATGGAGCCACAAGAGTTTAATGTGGAAAAATCCCCCCCTCAATTAGAGCTAGGAATCAGGGCCGGCCCAACCTTATAGGATCAGGGCCTAAAAGGGCCGGCCTTAAGGGGCTCAGGGTCAGGAAAATTACAGTTTTTCAAAGCCCGACTCGAGAGCATCAGGGCCGGGAAGTCCTTTTCACAATATTTAACTATTTTTCCTGCGTATTTTCTTTTAGAGAGATATACAAAGTTCTAATTTAACACATAAATGTTGTCAACATTAAAGTTTAAAACATGTCTCACACAAGAAACAAACACCATAAGAAGGCAAGAAACTAAACACTCTAACCTCTACACAACATTAGTATGACGACTATCATTTTTATTTTCTTCACCACTATCATCAATTTTAAGGACATTTGATTGTGTTTCACTTTGTGTAGTAGGCTCTACTTGAGAAGTAAAAATATCAAGAATTTCTGGACAAGGGGTGACTGGATAAGGGGCAGGGAGGGGGTAGGGGCAAAATAAAAATTAAAAGGGCCTAACGGGCCGGCCCTGCAGGGCCTTCGGCCCTACAGGGCTGGCCCTTTTAGGCTCGACTTCCTTTGGAGGCTCTAATTTACAAGCCTGGCCCGAGACTTAACAGGGCTTAAACGGGCTGGCCCGATTCCCAGCTCTACCCTCAATGTGAGTAAGAGGAAACAATCACAGCCTAAAGCCAAAAGATTCTACTATCTTCGAAAGGAATACAATGTTCAATGCTCTAATATAAAAATTAACTATAGAATAACAACAAATTCACCTCATCTGCACATCCTCTACTTTCAATTTCAAAGCCGTTTTTTTTTAAATTTCCAATGCCGCCTAAATTTCAATTATGTTGCAATTTTTTTTTAAAAAAAATTGTAATGGAATTTCAATTCCGTTAGGAATTTTGAATGGAATTCTGTCAGAAATTTGTTACGAAATTGAAATTTCGTCGCAAAATTTTTGTAAAAATAAATTATAAATTCCATATGTCAGCCCCAAAGTGCGTCACATGTCCCCCTCCTCCGCTTGCTACCACATGTCATCTCCACTCCCTGCCACGTGACGGCTCCTCGTGCTGCCACATGTCGGTGTCTCATAATTCATGAAAATGCCTCATGGTGCAGACGCCTTCGAGGGTGTGCCTTTCCTAGTTGCGCCAAAATGAACCTATGTTAACATATTTGTTCCTTACCATATTTGTTTTGCTCGGCGATGTCGTGTGGTTTTGTTTACAACCAGTGCTCATCATTTGCGGTGAGATATTTCAAATACAATTTCAACCGTTGAAATTTAAAATTTTAAACAAATGATTTTTAAATAAAAATGATCTTTAAAATACAATCACACTTAAAATTTTAAACAAAATATTTAAAATAATTAAAATAATTTTTTTTTGAAAAAATGAAGTAAAAGAATTGATATGAGCTGTCCAAATTTGATATGGAGAGTGTGCAATGGTGATAAGATTTCAATGCTCATTACTTTGCTTAGTACCCAAACTTATTTTGTTACACAAATTCGTGTAACAATTTATATATAGGCTATCCACTAGATGAACATATGCTAGTAATTCAAGTATCATAATTTGAAAAATTTTGGTCAACTGGGGTGTAAAAGCCATGATCTCCTAAATGAGAAGAGAAGTTGGATACCATGTGAGCTACAAGCTGTTAACAACAATTAATTACTTTTAAGTTATTATCATTATTGTTATTTATTGTTTATTCGAATTTTGATTTTGATTTCTTTAATTTTAAATAGTTGGTTTTGATCATATAGCTAGTTTTATAAAGAATCAGTTTAAGTATAGAGATTAAAACTAAAACTCTTTAAAAGTATAGGGATCGGTCATCAAAGTCAATACCCAATTTTTTGAAACTATACCAAAACCATTTCTTTAAAACTAAATGGACTAAAACTAAATTAAATTATTAATTTTTACTGTAGATAAAGTTCAAATTGAAATTTCATAAGATTTATACTCATAAAGAAAGCTTGACCCTGAATGATAGGAATGTCTTCTGAAAAATCAGGAAGTTAAAGAATTTTCACGGCACATGAGAGGAAACATCCGTTGGGTCGTTGACCCAAGTGTTGAGGGGAAGTTTCAATTTTTCAAATTACAGAATTTCACATCTCTTCGGAGGTTTCTGGTTGTTAGCGAGCATCCACGTGCTCAGTCTGAAATGGCCCATCAATAACACTATTGGGCCCTTGGCTTCTCCCTCCGCCGCTGGGCTGTTGTACTTAAAGCCGAACATGAACAACTGCTTTCTCGGACCTGCACATATCCAACCCTAATAGGAAGAATGCAGCGGATATTAAATCCTCCTAATGAAAAATGAGCGTATAAAGTTAATTAAAGTAGAAAATAAAATGAGCAACAAAATAATAGATGGAGTCACAAGAATTTAATGTGGAAAAATCCCCCTCTCAATATGAGTAAGAGCAAATAACCACAACCTAAAGCCAAAAGATTCTACTATCTTCAAAATGAATACAATGTTCAATGCTCTAATATAAAACTTAACTAAAGAATAACAACAAATTCACCTCATCTACAAAAATCACCAAAGGATTATATTAATAAAGTAAAAACGTAAATAGAGCAATAAAATACGAATCTCTTGGATGAAAATACAATTTGTGTGTGTTAGAAATCACCAAACACAAAAGTTGCAGTTACAAAACATATACCAATGTTCATGCCAAATGTGGAGAAGATAGAAAGCTCCAATCCATGATCCCACTGCTCAGACTCAAGTCCTATATGTCTCGAACACCTCCACAAAATTTCAGGCCAATCGAACCATAAATGGCCTTCTAATCGTCGACTTGATCAAACTCGCTTGGGAAAGTCTGCAACAAACATGAACGGACGTTCATGAAAATTCAAGGGAAATTAGAAGACTCCAATTGATGATCTGATTGTCCAGAATGAAGCTCCATGTATCTAGAACCTCCACGAAAAGATGCAGATCAATCCGACAAGAAATCATTTTCCTATCACTAGCTAAATCAAAACTACTCAGGCTAACAAACTACTGAAAATATTTTCTCTCATAAGAGATATATATGAACTTCCTTTTTTCCCCTCACACAAACTTGCAACCTACTCTTCAGAGTTCTCTCTTTTATTTCTTTCCTTTTCTTTTCCTTTCCTTTTTTTGTTGCTTTTCATAAAATAGGAAACACATAAAATAGGAAATAAATAAAACTGAACAATTAGAACTTGAGCTCCACATAGGAGTGACATCCTATGGCCCAACAAAACTCCCCCTCATGACTATGTGCAGAGGTTGGCCATTTCAACGATCAATATGTAAGTCTCATGTTTCCCCCTCAGTAATGGTTTTGTCAACATATCAGCATCATTATCATCCATACGAACTTTCTCAAGATACAACTACTTATCTTCTAACACTTCTTGTATCTAGTGCTAACGTGCATCAATATGCTTCGACTTTGAATGAAAAGATGAATTTTTAGCAAGGTGAATTACACTTTGATTATCACACAATAAAACATACTTTTCTTGGTGAATACCAAGTTGTTGGAGAAATCTTTTAATCCACAATAATTCCTTGCAAGCCTCAGTAGCTGCAATAAATTTTGCCTTAGCTATTGAGAGAGCAACACACTTTTGTAATCTAGATTGTCATGAAATAACTCCCCTTGCAAAATTAATCCATTTATGTTTACCAAAGGATAGCCTCAAATTATATGTACCACACAAATATCTCATAATCCATTTAATAGCTTGTTAGATGCGCTTAGTTTTGATGATGTCAAATATTAAGAGCAAAAAGTTGCGTAATGTATTTATTTCCTACATTGACTAACTATTTTATTTAATGTAAAATATATTGTAGATTAGTTAAGAAAAGAGTAAGAAGAAAGAAGTTATCACATAGGAGGAGAGAAAGTCAAGAGAAGAAAGAAGCTATTAAGTTGAATTATGGATAATAATCAAGAGGAAGAAGAAGAAAGAGATTGAAGACATTAGTCAAGAAAGTGTGGACTTATCAAAATGATTTTGGAGAATAATAAACAAGAATAAGAGAAGAGATTAAGGAAAGAAGATAGAACTTGTAAAACATAATGAGAATATCAATATTCAAGTTTTTAGATTTGATATTGGAAGTCTCTCTTATCAAATGGAAGTTATAATGGCATAATCGGAAGTTAAAGTGCCTTACATGGAAGTCATATCAACTTTACTCGAGTTATACTTCATTACCACTCAAGTTGCACCTCCAAAAGTGATTTCTACATATTTCATTCTAGGTATGGAAGCTTCACTCGAGTGATTATCATATTTCAGCATACTATATTCAACTCTATTTTTGTTTAGCATGATAGAGGTTTGGTAATTTGGTCATATATCTCAAACTATAAATCCAATTGAGATAAAACTTGTTTTATAGAAAACTAGACTCATAATGGGGTTTATGCACATCAATTTCGTGCTCAAAGAGTTTTACGTGAAAGAGATATAAAATTTGAAAGTTGGTACCGAAATCAAGGTTGTGTTCTAGACAAATAACTATTTGGAACTGGTTATTATTGCTTTAGAAAGAAAGCTTAATGAGCATTCTGGCGATATGTCATTTGCCAAATTTAGAGTTATACTTGAAGAGTTATGTCCATTAGAATTTGACCTTTATGCCAAACTATCTATGTTCTGAAAAGAAAAAGGACACTCAAATGAATATTCATGCACTCAAGTGATGAAAATTCACTTTCAAAATTCTAGTGAGTCACTCGATTGTGATAAGATCAAGTTAAGAGTGATAAGATAAAATCACAATTCTAGTGAGTCACTTGATGGTGATAAGATCAAATTAAGAGCTCAAAGATAAAAGCACTCGAGTGATGGACATCATTTGCAAGTCACTAGCAAGTGATTTGAGATTTTGTGATATGATGAAATAGATCACTCGAGTGAAAAAATTATGTACTTGAGTGATACACTTTATCACTTGTGTAACAAAGACAAGCTCACTCGAGTGATGTGATAATCACTCAAGTGAAATCAATGATGCTACTAAATTTTAAGTAAGCATCGCAAGTGTACATGCTGTAGAAATAGTATAATAGCAAATCAAGGTCGTCCCACAAAGATTCAAGTGAATTAGTGATTAGACATTAAAGTTCCCATTTTTATATAAGTTGATCAAATCAAAGAAGGAAATTGAAGATTAATTCAAACAAATGCAAAAGTAGTAAATCTAATGTTTTTAAGATTTTTTGTAATGATAAAAACAACCTGGAGTGGTTAATCCCCTTTTCAAGTCTTAGAGCATGTAACTACCCAAAATAAATGCACTTAATGTTAATTTGTTAATCTAGAGTTTAAATAGATATAAGTATCTTCTAATTACTCATACCCCGCTCTCAAGTTAAAATTGTTATTCTTAACTAATTTACTCAAGAAGCAATAAATGTTCAAATTCACACTAATAGAATTATATGAGTCCAATAGGTATATTCCTATCTTATTGACAAAATAGAATAAAGTCTAATCTCACAATACTTAATTATATGGTCCAATTAAGATTCGTCTTCCAAGACAAATCTAAATTCTCCAATTTCATACTTGGTGGTGATCAAGCACTAAGTAGACAAAATAATATAAGATTAAGTAAACAAAAATAACATTAAGCACAATTAAATGGTTCATATATATATGCTTAAATTCCCAAATTAGTTCATAGCTACTCTAGGTTCAAGACAATTAACACACATGGCTTTAAACATTATCACATAAGCGGCATAATTCAAATTTAAATCCATAAAAATAGAGAATAAAATTAGAGAGTCACACAAAATTGCAATTGAAACATTTCAGATTCCTCTGTCAGCTTCTCACGATTTGGGACAATGTGCTTATTGGGAATAGCGATTGGAGCCTTCAAAAGCAGCATTTTGATCGTGCTTTATAATATACGAGGTAAGTATGTGAGAGGAATTTTGTCTCGATTTACATGGAAAGCATTTATAAGCTCTTCAAATGCCAGTCCAAACAAAGCCAATAAAAGAAGAAGGAAGAAGATGCTGGCAATGGAATTCATCAGTTCCTTTTCTAGTTCTTGCCTTTAAGTCCAAAAAGATGAAGACAATGGTGATTGAGCGTTGCTATTTTGGTTCAACGATGAAGGAAAGAAGATGTTGAACAGTAGCCGCTCACTCTACTCTCTTCTTACTGCTCTATTACGATTTCCCAAAAAAAAGATTATGAATAGTACCAAGGTGAACAGTGACTGATGCAGTGACGGTGAATAGTGGTGAACACTGCGATGAATAGTGTGGCATCTTTTTTCAATTGCTCTTCAACTGTCTCTCCTTTTCTTGTAGCTCATCCTTCCTTTTTCCTTCAAGTCTCCAACTCCTCACTAAAACGCTACATATCCTCTACTTTCAATTTCAAAGCTGATTGTTTTTTTAAATTTCCAATACTGCCTGAATTTCAATTCGGTCGCAATTTTTTTAAAAAAAAAAATTTGCAATGAAATTTCAATTCTATCAGGAATTTTCGACAGAATTCTGTCGAAAATTTATTATGGAAATGAAATTTCGTCGTAAAATTTTTTTAAAAAATAAATTATAAATTTCATGTGTCAGCCTTGTAGTGCGCCACGTGTCCCCCTCCCCGCTCACTGCCACGTGTGATCTCCATTCCCTGCCATGTCTTGGAGTCTCGTAATTCCTAAAAATGCCTCATGATGCAAATGCCTTCGAGCATGTGCCTTTGCTAGTGTGCCGAAATGAACCTATGTTAAATTATTACATATTGTTATATATATAATATTACCATACACACACAATTAATTAATTATATATAATATTATTAAAAATAATGATAAATTAAATAAAAATGTAAAAATATAAAAAAAGTAGTTATATATTTAATTAACCAATTTTTTAATTAAAATTTATGATAATTAATTATTAATTATATATAATATTATTAAAAATAATGATAAGTCAAATAAAAATGTAAACAAGTAGTTATATATTTAATTAACCAATTTTTTATTTAAAATTACTTAATAAATAATAATTTAATATTATAAATATTATTTTTAATATAAAATGATAAATATAATATTAAAAACATATAATTTATTTTTTAACAAAATAATAACTAATATAATAATATCATAAATATTATTTTAGTAGAAAATTTTAAATATAATATTAATAAATAATAATATAATTTTAATAGTTAAGATTAAATTGAATTATTTAATAATCAATATTTTAATATTAAAAATAAACTTAATAAATTTTACTTTTTGCCACGGAATTTGCTACAGAAAAAATTCCATGGCAAAATTACCCACGGAATTCTGTGGCAAATTTTTTTGCCACGAAATTGGCGACGGAATTTCGTGGGTAATTTTGCCACGGAATTTTTCTGTCGAAAATTAAGCCACGGAAAAATTCTGTTGGAATTTTCAACAGATTTTTGTTGGAATTTGGCACCGAAAAAGTTCCGTAGTAAATTCCGTCAAAAATTGAGTGTTTTTTTGTAGTGATGTATGATTGCTTGCAAGTGATCTGAAAGTGCTAAAATATCCCACGTAAAGATGACTCAAGTGATACGAATCACTTGCAGGTTACTCAATTGTAATTGAGCTTAGGTCTTATAGAACAAATGGAAGATTACTCGAGTGAATGAATTTGCATTCAAGTGATATTCATTTTCACAAACATCATTACCAAGTCACTCACTAGTGATTATTAACACAAGATCACTTGAACACTCGAGTGACAGAGTAAGCACTGAAGTGATAAGAGACCACTCGAGTGATTTTCAATCACACTTGAGTAAGTGTTCATCAAATTCTTATAATTAGTGCCTCGATAATCTTAATACGTATTCTATACATCATGATTAACACCCTAACTTCATATACTACTTCTAAATGTTACTAATCACATTTATATATAAGTTTCAGGTGCTTGATCTCCTGATTAACTTCAAAATCTAAAAAATGCAAAATCTTGTCTGAAGCATCATGGCAGAGATAACTAATGGAAACACTCTCTTTCATCAACGGCTACTTCCAATGGACATCTAACAGTCATATTCTAAGAAGCTCAACGAGAAGAAGAGAAAGCACAACGGTCATATACCTATCAACTATAAATAGAATAGCACTTAAAGCCGCAAGGGGAGAGCTTACACCATCACCATCAAAATGCCAAAACTGAGTCCCATATCCCAATGTTTACATAATCTATTTTAGAAAGAGACATTATTTGTATTGTACTTTAGTGTTCATCTTATTCACTTCTGAGAGAGAAGATTGATTGTAATCCTTTATCATCATGGTTGTATCCTTATGATGTGTCTGGGGATTAACTTGGTGAAAGATTTATAAAAGGCTTCACAAGTGCCCAGCTAAACTTGTGGCATTGTAGAGGCTTCTCATGTGCCTAGATTAAACAAGAAGATAGTTAATTGAAAATCTTAAGTGGAGCTTGGGAGCTGGACGTAGGTTATCAAGGATTGGACTTGACCAGTATAAATCACAATTTGCATATTAATTCTCTTCCCTTATCTCTTATATTTTTAGTATACTTGATTTTTTTAATTGATTATGGTTTTTGTCTCATTATCTTCTTACTTATTATTTTTATTAAGATACAAAAAGATTTTCAAAGTTCCTAAGTTTTTATCTTACACCCAATTCACCCCCCTTGGATGTCAGTCAATACTAACAAGCTTTCCAATGCTCTCTACCAGGATTAGAGAGATAACAAATAACCACCCCAACTGCATGAGCAATATCAGGTCTAGTACATACTATTGCATACATCAAACTCCCTACTGCTGAAGTATAAGGGACCTTCACTATAAAAAAACATCAAATTCGTGATAGAATTTAGTGACAAAAATTCTGTCACTAATCAGTTTAGTAACTAAAATTAGCAATGGATTAGTGACAGAACTAGATTAGCAACGGAATTAGCGACGAAATTTGTTTCGTTAGTAAAAATACCATTACTAATTGATTAGCTGTAACATCCCAAATTTTGCTCACAAAATTCCATGCACTTTGTGGCATTTAATGGAATTAAATGGTGAATTAAAGAGCACATGAAATGACAAAACAAGACAATTAGTGATCACACACAACATGATTATGTTTGGAACACAAATTGTAAAATGTGGATTTGCTGCTAGTGTGTTTTTCCTGCGTGGCAGTCTAGTTGAGTGATGGTTTTAGATAATCAAATGATATCCAATAAATGTGAAATTTTCTAGAATAAAGAAAGACTTATCAAGCTTTAATTTGATAGTTATATAAGTCATTTGAAGCTGTACATAAAGAGTTATGTATTTTTGAAGTTAGCCAAGTAAAACTAACACATTTATGTGGCAGTGTCCAATAAATGATAATTTTGGAATGTTGTGCGTCCAGTTGGCTAAAGTTTGATGGGTTATATTGCCTTTGGAACCACTAGAATTGGATATCTATAAGTAAATATATGAATTTTCAAAGTTTGATGGAAATTCTATAAGCTTTTAGGCAAGGTGCGAAAGTAACAAAATGATGGCAAAAATATATGGGCAAAATAGTCATTGGCTAAATTAAATCCACATCCCATATTTTCCCCTTTTTCTTGTGTGTGGGAGGTCTGACATGAATGAAAGTAAGGGAAAATTAATACTTGGCTCACATTTAATCAAGAGGGAGCAATTTTGAGCCAAGTAAAATAAGTTGTAAAGTCAAAGGAGAAACATGTGATTTATTAGCATAAAATATAATATACTTTAAGGAGGTGTAAGGAGATATTTGAAGAATTATCATCTCTTCCAAAGCCTCGTCATTTTCATCCAATATGGAAAGGAAAGAGAAACTAAATAGTTGAACACAAATGGTGACCTTTGGAACACTTTAAGACAAGGTCAAAAAGATGAAATCATAAGTCAATTATCTCATGCTAATTGACAATTAAAATTATTATATATTTCAAAAGGTGTAGGAAGATATTTTAATAAGATCATAATCTCTTTTCCTATGCCATATTTCGTATAACATGAAGAGGAAAAGAAAAGGATGAAGACTTGGTCAACAATCTCATGCTAAGTATAATAAATAAATATTATTTGAGGAAATGGAATTTGCTTCTTGAAGAAGCCATTTTTCTCTCAAAAAGGGGCCATTTTTGTACGACATGAGAAAGGGGAAGAGAAAATAATACTTGGCTTAAAATAAAGCGTATGGGAGCATTTTAGACCATGTATAAAAAGATGATGACTTAGGTCATCAAACACATGCAAAAATTATAATTAAATAACATATTTTTAAGGTGGTGGATGAGGATATTTTGAGAGCATTTATCCTCTTCCCAAAGGCCTCATTTTGTGCAACACAAACCAAGGAGAAAGAGATAGAGTTTGGAGAAAACAAGAACAAAGAGAGAGCTCAAGTACTCAAGAAGCAAGATCAAGGTAAGTTGCAAGTAAAATCCACTTGTTCTTGCCTTCTAATTCATGCAAGCCTCTCTCTAATCTCTATGCCATCATGAAACACTCATATAGCAAGCACAAAATCAAGAGAAAGGAGAGGAGGAGGGCCACAGTTTGAAGGCCTAGAGAGAGAAAGCAAGAGGTAATCACACTAAACCTTATTATCTTTGTTGATTCAAGGTGATTATTGATGTTATTTTTGGTTTGGTGGCTTGTTTTGACCTATTTTGATGATTGGGATGCACAAACCTTAAGGGGAGGTGCTACCCAAATTTCCATTAGTCATGCACAAACCCAAGGAACTTTGGGACCATTGCAACTCAATAGTCCTTTCTTGGTTAGTGAATTCAGTTGATAAGTAAATTGCCTCCAATATGGTATTTTCCCTTAATTAATGCCCATCTTGTCTGGTTAGATCTGAAAGAACAGTTAGATAAACCTAGATAGTGCAAAGGTGTATTCTCTTCATAGAGTTATAAATTCACTTTCTCAATAAACCATAACTATCTTTGCTTATTTTACAAAATTGAAAGAACTTTGGGATAAGTATGCTGCACTTGTTCTACTTCTAAATTGTCAATGTGATTTTTCTATGCAGTATTCGAAGGGTTGTTTAGGAAGAAAGATTGTTCCAATTTCTTATAGGACTCAGAGAATTTTTAGAGCACCAAGAGTCAAATCTTGCTCATAAATCCTCTTCCTTCACCAAATCAGGCTTGTTTGATGGTAATTTAAGAAGAAACCCAAAAGACAAATTGCTCTTAATCCCTCTGGTTCACTGCTAGATAGTTTGGTTATGGCTACTAATAGTGTGAGAGGTGGCAGAGCTTATGGAAGAGGAAACAGTAGAGGCCATTCTCAAGAAGATTGTACTTACTGCGGAAGAAAAGGACATCATCTTAAGACATGTTATAAACTCATCAGATTTCCTACAAATTGAACAATATTTTTATAGGATTTTTCATAATTAAATTGATATTTTTAATGCATTTTCTAGGATATTATTGCATGATTAAGCCCTACTTTGAGTTAGGGACATTTGTATTGAATTAAATCTAATTAGGGGCAAAGTGGCCATAATTTGTTATTTATTCATACAAATAATTTCTTAGATGTTTGATGCTACCTTGTGCTTAATCTTGCACTGTAGGTGTTTAAGAACAAAATTTGAGATTTTGAAAGGTTAGAGTTAATATTTTGAGGACTAGGGAAATTTATAGAAAATATCCTTAGAATTTTTGGAAATTTCAAATCAATGAAGAAAAGAGACCAGTAACAATTACAGAAAAACACTAAGATGTTTTGGAAATTTCAGTCCTGACCTACAAATATTTCAAAAATTTTCACTTTAGTCCCTCCTCGAGAACTTTTGAAGTTTGGAATTATGTCCCTGGTCAAAATGTAATTTGACTAAAACTTCTTCTTGCTAGCATGAAAAAGAGATCTGATAGACAAGAGAATGCCATGGCAGAACATGAACCTTCATCTCACTTTCTCTCATTACCTTCACTTTCCTTATTGTGTCTGGCGACAATCATCCACCACCATTGCTACTGGTGACCTCCATTCTTTTTCTCCGCCATTGTTTTTCCATCACCGGTGACTCTTACCATTCAGATAAGCTTAGAACACAGAGATTAGATTTGCAACACCGTGAAAGCTCACAACACCGAAGAATGCTCATCTTCTTCCTCTCTCTCTCTAGCTTTCACTCCACTATTCCCTTTTTCCTCTTGCACTTACCAACACCAAAAAATGAGTGCTAGCTAGACTAAATGTCAACAAAGAAGAAGCACTTCATCACACGATTTGCAGAGATGAAGAAAAAAATAATAAGTCGTGAAGCTTCGAACTTGAAAGAGCTTGAGAGTAAAGGGAAAGAGAGTAGATCGAACCACCTTCACATTCAGAAGCAATGCCAATGAATTTTCTAGTCTATCTTTCCCCTTCGTCTATCATAGTTCCAGGGGCTCTTCTCAATCTAACACCACAGCCTCCTTCTTGGCCAAGTTTTGTTGTTGACCTACAAGCGTTTGCATTTCCTGGTGAAGTTCATGAAGTTTCTAACAAACTTTTCAGATTCTCATGAGTTTTTGTGTTTTCCAGCAAGAAATTTTGAAGAATCTATGATTATTGTTATGTTCATGAGTGGCTAATTTTCCTTGATTCTTGGTAGTAGGGAAAGTGACTAGAGCTTCAATATGCTACAAAGGGGAGTTTATTAGTTTTCCATTAGCTCAATATATGTACTAATTGTGATTTGTTTGGTTTGATTCTGTAGTTGGTGCATGTTTGTGAGACTTGGATAAGTGTTCATTTGTTCTTATTGGTTAACATTTGTGTTGAATTTTGTGTTGATGCACTTGGATTTTGTATTAAACATATTTCCTTATTTTTTAATGAGATTATGCATTGTATGTGCTTACTATGGTGTATAATGAATTTATTTCATGTTAAGTGTCACAATTGTGCTACCAAGATTTATTTCCCTATATCTATCCCATTTTTGTAAAAATACCAAAAACAATATCTTAGAATTTGATTAAATTGCATTATTCTTTTAGTTATTAATTTGAAAAAAAAAAAACAAAACCAATTTCCCTTGTTTTATTGCATTTTCATGGCATTTAGATTACTTAAGATTCAATAAAAGACTCCTCCAGAAAAGAGAATGATTCTAGGTTTGTCTATATGCAATCCTTAGTTAATTTTTTTTTATTGTAGACCCCAAAGCTAACGCCTCAAGGCCCCAATCAAATGTCGTCGTTGCTGGGAAGCTAAATAATTTGCTCCCTAGGTAATTTTATTGTCAAATTCACTTTTGACAAGGGATTTCTCATGTGAAGCTTGTTAGTTTTGCATTTTTTTTTTATTTTTCATTGCATATAGTTTAGAATTTGTGCATTTAGATAGCCTGTATTGCATTCATTATAGTTTTGCATTGTCTTGACTTGGTAGCTTCTGCGTGGTGTTCTTTGCATTACATTTCACATGTTTTTGAACTTATTTGTTTGAATTCACCATGTTTCCAAATTAATTCATAGCATGCTTACATCTTTGGTCATTTTGTGCATTTTTTATTCTTAGATTCATGTTTCCTAGATTTTAATAGTTTATAGTTAGTTAGGTGTCTTGTGATTCATTGAGAATTAAATATATTGAATTCTTATTACTTAGTTTAATGGTAAGCAAGATTCTTCCTTTCAATCTCACTCTTTTGTAGGAGATTCGATTGGAAATAAAGAGTCTATATCTCAAAGCATCGATTCCATTCAACAAATTGGTCAAGAATGTCATAGTTCATTTCAACAAATTGGTAAAAAATGGCAGGCTTCATTTCAACAAATTCTTCAAGCCAAGTGGGGAAGTCAAGATAAAAGTCCGATTGGTCAAGAATGTTATGGTTCATTTCACCACCCATACCATGAACCCTACAAACAACCTCCATTCCAATCTAATTACCCACTACACCTATCCTATAGATCATACCATGAGCCTTCTCCGCTGTTTATAACCTATATTATGAGCCTCATTCTATTACACCACCATACAACCACATGTCATATCATAAACCTCCTCCTTTATTCTATCCCACTTCCTGACCATGTCATCCACATAATGAGTCTTTATACCTACCATTTGAGCCACCTTATGGACCTCATTCCCAACCATATGTGCCAAACCAAGAACCTACCATTGGTGAAGTCCTTAGAGAATTCCAAAATCAAATGACTCAGACTATAAATGAGGAGTGGTCACACAAGGACACCTTTGCCCATTGCATGGCTTATATAATAAGAAGAATGGAACAACAAGATAAAGAGAATGAGAGATTTGACAAGGAAATTTAGCGACTCACTCAGCAATCAAAAGTGTTGATGAAGAATTTCTAAGAAAATCCTCCTCCCATGTTCACACATACACAAAAAGTAGAGCAATTGAAGAAAGAAAATGAGAAGTTGGAGAAAGCAATGGAGTGGCTTACATGTAAGTCTTCTAAGTTCAACACTCCATAAGAGACTTGTCTTCCATTGTATACATATGAGCCAACTACTTAAGCCAAAAAAAGTCAATAAGGTTTGTTTTCAACTTTTAGAGGAGTCTTCCTCTCTTATGGAAGAGGAATAAGGAGTCCAAACTCAAGAGCTAAATGCCACTTCACAAGTGAAAGATTCCAAACCTTTAGTGACTACTTCCACAGAAACACAAGCACAGGTAAAGAAAGTACAAAAGTGCATTTTACTACTTTAACTAGTGAAGCAATTAATGATTTGAGTGATGATAAGGTGGATGAAGAAATCATTACTGAATCCTCTCAAATGTTTGAACTGTAATTGCTCAAGCCATTGGCTCTAGTAGTACTGATTCTATTGTACTTGTTGATGAGTGTGCTCTTGCTTCTTTATTTGATGCTTCAATTATTGAATATGCTTCTCTTCATAGTAGCAAAGGTGATTTTGATAAATTGAATGACATATTTTCATGCTCTTGTGAGGAAGATCAAATATGTGTAGATTCTTATCAAGAAAAATGTCACTTGCTTTTGAGTTTTGAAAGAAAGCATTTAGTAAAGTGGTTGATTCTACCATTCATCTTAAAGCACCTCCTTGTACTATTGATTATTGTAAGCATGATGGCAAATCCCAATTTTATTATATATCTTTATACTTTATTTGAAGATTTTGTCATACTTATAGAGCCTCAAATGCATTCTTTGTGATTAAATTGGTATTAAGAGTAAATACATTGAATTAAGACTAAAAAGGGCAAAATTGTCATAAAGATTGTAATTACTCTTAATTATTTATTTTTTAAAGAAAATTTGATGTTGGGTTAATTATTTCAATTATAAGTACTTTGAAAATGGGATTAAAACTGAAAATTGCATTTTGGGACTTGAATTTGAAAAAATGCCAGATTAGTCCCACGAATTTGAGAAATTCCATTTTAGTCTAGCCAAAAAAAACTCAACAATTTGAGCTGCTTAGGTCATACTTGAATCAAATATAGCTAGAGGAAATATATAGACAAAAAGGGACGATATACAGCCACACAAGAGAGAACGAAAGGGAAGCTTCTTCACTCTCTCTCTCTCTCTCTCAGTTTGACTTTCGCCTTCTTCCTCTCTTGCCAGTGGCGAGCTTCAACCACCACAGGCCGCCGGTGAGAACAGAGCTGAGGGATATAGAGGTCACAAGCTGAGAGCGTGGAGCTAAAGTAGAAAAACAAAATGAGAAAGCTGAGACAGAAAAACAGAATTGAGAAGAGAACTGGGTGGATCTGCTGCAGGTGAAGAAAGAAAAAGATGAAGGGAGGCGGAGCTGAGGGGAGTCGGGCTGAGACAGAGCTGGAGGGAAAAAGCTGAGAGTGCAGAGAAAAGTTGAGGGCAGATAGCTAAGAGGTGGGGGAGCTTCATCTTCTTAATACCAGCTCACCACTACCGTCCACCTCCATGCTTCTTACTTCCTTATCGACGTTTCCTCTGTTCTGACATTACTACAAACCTCATCCTCCTTTTATTCAAACTGTGGTTCTCTTTATTTTGTTTGTGTTTGTTTTGGTTCAAAATCTAGCCTCAATTCCTTCATTAATTTAGTGCTAATTGGTTAGTTTAATATGTGATTTTATGGTTGGGTGTTTGAATCAGAGTTTGATTATATTTCTTGAAGCTATTTTTATGAGTGGCTAGATAATTTTGTGCTCTTGGAAATGAATTAGAGATGGCTTGAGTTCATATGTCTTCAAAAGGGAGTTTATTTTATCTATAACTCATTATATTTATGATTTCTTAGGTTTAAAAATTCATTTATGTAATGAGACTATGATTTTAGTTGTGATTTCTATGGGTTGAGTTGTTGTGATTTGGAATTTGTAATGAGGATTTATACTCATCAATATATGTGGTTATATATATGTTTATTTATGATTTTATTATTTCTTTCTATTTAACATAGTATTGTTGGATAGTTTGATTGAATTGGAATTGTAGTTGAATCTAAATGCATTACTTATTCCATATTCACTCTCTAAGGGGTTTTAATAATGCTTAAATAAATGGGTTTATGAGTTTAAGTATTAGACTCAATAGTAATTGAGGTTTGATATTTTAGGAAACTTAGAGAAACTCATTACACTAAGAGGGCTTAATAGCATTTCAAGGGTAGGGGTTCCTCTCTTGTGATGCTAGACTCATTGGTAAATGAGGTTTGGAATATTAGAAACTTAGTGTATTAACTCTCCCAATATCTTATTTGAGCAAGGATAGTCATTGAAAACCATTTCCAAGAGCATCTTCATCACTTGCATTCCTAACCCATTTCCATTCCTCTTTATTTGAAAAATCCTAAAAATATCTATTTTAATTACATTTAATTCATAGTTTTGAAAATCAATCACTTATATTTAACCTTTGTCAAATTTGCATTGTAATTACTTAGCTTACTAGGAATTAATTTCATAATCGGCTCCTCAAAGTGAAATGACCTGACTTGTGCACTATATTGCATTAATTCAGTTTTATTCTTGATAATCCAAACGCGACTAAAAGGGCTATTTGAAGTGATGACAATTGCACAAATGTTGAATCATGTATAGAAGCCAATGTGATTGATGTGAGTGCAAAAGACCATAGCCTAGAAAAATATTTTTCTCTTGATTCTAATGAATTGCATGATAGTTTAATAAGGGAAGATTCAAATATTGTGATTGATGATTTTGCAAATGAAAATGAATCTTTCCATATAATTCTTTCTTGTGATTCACCGCCCGATATAGAAAAGGAAATCATTCTCTTGAAAATTCAAAAGTTTCAGGTGGTAATGATTTGCAAAACTCTCTTCTTTCTTTAACTCTTTTACCTCTCACCTCTTTTGATTGCAATGATGATGTAGTGTACCCCAATACCAAGTTGGATTTCGCACCTTCCACTTTGTAAAAACAAGGGAATTTTCAAAATGTAACTGTTTGTTTGACTCCTACTAATGGGAGTGGATTGATTTCCTTAGATGCAATAGTTACTTGGAGAGCTTAGTTCCTAAAATGTCTTTGCTTAACTTGAAATTGCTCCATGTGTTTATTTTTGGATGGGATACTGCTTCTGGCTTGTCTTCTTTTCAGGTACATCATTAAAAAGGTCCTTTATGGTACCAATCTCCATCGTACATTCTTGGACCTCTTCTAATTGATCTTGAGCCATCTCCACAAAGGAAATTCAATACAACAGAAGGTGTTTCAAAGGAAAAATGCATGATTCTCATCGGGGACGAGAACTTCTTGTTCAAGCAACTCAAGATACTCTAACAAAGGTTGTCTATTTCCTTACTTATTTTCTTCCTAAATCCTATGATTCTTTGAGCTTAATTGCCGTATGAGGAAGATAAGCGTGGGGTAGGGACACAATCTAGTAGAAAAAGGTAGAAGTTGTGTAGCTTAGTAAATATAATAAGAACCCTTTATGTTTGTTTTGCATTTTTGTCCACTACCTACTATTGTGCCTTAAATTTCAACTTGCTTAGCATTCTCTTTAGAGTATTTTTTCCATGTTGAGGACAATGTGTTGATTAACTGTGGGGGAAGGAAATACATTTTGAATCCTATTAATTGGTCCTTAAACTAGAAAATTTTTTTCAAAATTTATCAAGAATTACTTGCTTTGATGTATGCCCTAAGTGGTGAAGGGTTGCATTTGCCACCTCCTTTTAGGGATGTATCACCACACAGGTGATATTTCGCCTCTCTAAGGGACCGAACATGCTACCTAAGGATAAGTAGCGCCCCATGACCACCCTGGTAGCCATATGCCAAGTGCACATGGTTACCAAGGAGCTCTTAAGGCATGACTTATCCTCAGGTCATGGCCTTAAGTCCTTGGCGAGGCGAATTAAATCCTCAAGAGGGGGGACAATTCTTGCTAGTGTTGTGTAGGGCCTGTGTGGCTATCTATGTGGGCCGGCTAGCCACTGTGTGTGGGCTGTTACACATGGGAAGAGAAATGAACCCACAATTGGATTTTTTTTTACTCCTTGTCTTGAGAAAAGAGTTTCTATATCATTAGTGCTTTTAAGAGTTGAGCATTATTATAATTGATTGCAATGTTTTGATTAATTATGTTTGCAAGGTTATCGCTTGGAATAGTTAAGTAGATGTTTTGTGGTTATCTTATTATGTAATTAATTGTGTTAGAAGTAGCATTGGAGAAAAATCTTGTTGGAAGATTACTTGGGCTTGGATTCTTTTTTATGAGGGCATGTTCACTTAGTTTTTCACCTTCTAGAACTTGTTTATACCCTTTTTTGAAATGATATTTGCATTAGTGTGATGGAAATGAAAGAAGCATTCAATTTTAAATCGTTTTACCCAATACAAATCCTCATTCATCACCGTTTGCTTACCCTTTTAAGACATTCCTATGTTAAGATCATGCTAAAGGAAGAAAAGACACTTTACGAGAACATAACGACCACCAACCACAAAAATGAAGCTGCATAACTCTAATGGACATGTTGAAATACTGACAATGGCTATCAAATTCAACTATACATACGGAAGCATTCAACTGAAAAACATGGAATACATAGAACTGTACAACAATCAAATTATTCATTCTTGGTCTATTTCTCATTTATTTATTTTATACTTCAATGATTCAATATTCATTCTGTAAAAGAGATTTTCCTAACAAACTCAATATCTTTCATTGAGACGATTTAAGGTTGTGGAACCTTGAAGTTAGGGTTTGGTTTACATCATATAAAGGGGAGTGAGTATCCAATGAAGGAACTTGTCGTATACTGGGTTCCAAGAACTCATTGAATCTTAGAACATATAATGAAAATCTCAGAGGAACTCTGAGGACTAGACGTAGGTCAAAGTGGTTGTGGACAAACCAATATAACTCATGGTGTACACTTCGGTGATATTTCTCCTAACTCTTAACTTCGTTTTAAATTCTGTCAATTTCTGTTTATGGTTCAAATATTTTGTGATCATCCAATTCACCCCCTCTTGGGTGAAATGCTTGCACTAACAAAAGGTGTCTAGAATATCTGGAAGTTGCAAATCCATGAAGAAAAGAGACCAATAAAAATTATAAAAAAGTACCCAAATGTTTTGGAAATTTCAGTCTTGCCCTACAAATGTTTCAAAAATTTGTACTTTAGTCCCTCCTTAATAACTTTTAAAGTTTGCAATTAATTCTCTTGTCAAAACCTATTGATCGAAACTTCTTCTTCCTGACGTGAAATAGAGATTCTATACACAGGAGAATGCCACGGCAGAACACGAACCATTATCTCGCTTTCTCTCATCACCTTTACTTTTCTCATTGTCGTCGATGACAATCATCCACCACTATAGTCGCTGGCAAAATCTATTCTTCTTCTCCATCATTGTTTTTGCATCTTTGATGACTCCTAACATTCAGATAAGCTTGAAACACAGAGCCCAGATTTGCAGTGCTGCGAAAGCACACAACACCAGAAAATGCTCATCTTCTTCCTGTCTCTACCTATATTCTCTCTAACTATAACTCCACCTTTCCCTTCGTCCTCTCATACTTACCAATATCAGAAAAGAGCACCAACTAGAATCGTTGTCAACAAAGAAGAGGCACTTCATTGCACGATTTGCAGAGATGAAGAAAAAGAATAACGAGTCTCAGAGCTTTGAGCTTAAGAGAGCTTGAGAAGAGAGGGAAAGAGAGTAGATCGAACCACCTTCACATTTACCTCTGAACACCCAACTAGAGCCAGTAGCGATGAATTTTCTGGTCGATCTTTCCCCTTCATCTATCATAGTTCTACTGACTCTTCTCAATCTAACACTAGAGCCTCTTTCTTGGCCTCATTGAGGATAAATACAGACCTTATTTAGGACCACTTAAGTGGGTAAGGGTTCCAAATGGACAAGGGATTAAAATCACTCATGTTGGAGCAGTTCAACCAACAAAACACATAAAATTAACAAATGTGTCATATGCAAAAGAATTCTGCTGCAATTTAATTTTAGTGCAAAGTTAGCTTTGGATTGTTCTTGTGCTTTTTTGTTTTTCCCTCACTTTTTTTATCTGTAGGATATGAAGAGTGGAATGAACAAAGGGATTGGTAGACTTTCCTTAGGACTTTACTTCCTCAAACATGATAATTATAATAGACTTGTTAATCTAGTAGATAAAGGATGTTATAAAAAATGTTCTTTGTGGTATCATAGGCTAAGGCATGCCCCTTTTCATGTTTTGAAGTACCTCACTAATGTAAGACAGGATTTAACTCCAATGGATGATATAAATGAGAATAAATGTGAAATTTAAATTCAAGCAAAACATACTAAATTGCCTTTTCTTCACGGCTCTTCTAGGAATACATCATGTTTTTAGTTATTGCATATAGATATGTGGGGTCCATATAGGACTCCCACACACCAAGGTTATCAATTCTTCTTAACTATTGTTAATGACCACTCTAGGAATACATGGATTTTCGTATTAACTCATAAGTCTAAAACTGTTAATTGCATAAAGATATTTGTTGCTTATGTTGAAAATCAATTTTTTGCTAAGATAAAAGCTATAAGGTTTGATAATAAAACCGAGTTTACTAATCAAGTTAGGTAGGATTTGTTAAATTCTAAAGGCATTCTTTACCAAAAAACTTGCCCAAGGACGCCACAGCAGAATAGGGTGGTGGAAAGAAAGCATAGGCACATTCTAGAGGTTGCTACAAGTATAATGTTCTCTTCCACACTCCTATTGGTTTTTTAGGAGAGGCGGTGAGGGCTACTGCTTATTTGATTAACTTCACTCCTTCGAAACTCTAGGTAATATTACACCATATGAGTTATTGAACGATAAACCTCCTGATTTGTCTTATTTAAAAGTATTTGGGTGTTTATGTTTTGCTGCAAATTTAAATTATAGTGATAAGTTTGCAAATAAAGTAGATCCTTGCATTTTTCCTAGGGTATCCTCTACTTAGAAAGGTTACATATTATATAACATTAGTACTAAAACGTTAATTGTGAGTAGACATGTCACATTTGTGGAGAACAAGGTTCCCTTTAAGGACAAAGAGAGGGGAGTTTTAGATAAAACTCATGAGCTACCCCCAAATCCATTTAGAATAATTTATAATGCTCATCCACTTTATTTAGGCAACCCCCAGCATAACCAGGTAGTCAGAAATGATGGTGAGCAAACTGAAAATATTTTAAATGAGTTACCTTCACATGAGCAGTCCTAGTTGAGAACTATTCGTAAAAGGCGCCCTCCTTTACATATTAAAGATTAACATTATGATTATTTTCCTTCCCCAAATAATGTAGAAGAGCTTCACTTTGACTTGGAGAATGCAAATGCCTTATTTGACACTTTTTGCTTTAATGATCTCTCTTCTCAGTACCAACATTTTATTGCCTCCATTGATAAGGTCATAGAACCAGAGAGTTATACAAAGGCAGCCAAGACTCTTGATGGGTCAAGGCTTTGGAGAATGAAATAGAGGCCTTCACTACTACAAAAGAGGGATTTAGTGGTGTCCCTCTTATGGCACTTCTTTACACAAGATCTTCTTAAAGTGAGTTTGTGACTATAGACATCGAGGTCTCAGCTTTTCAGTTGTAGTTTCAAACCTCATCTCATTACTTAGTTAGCATAGAGAAGATAGGGTAAGCTACTATCCTATTGATCTCTTAGCTGCTTCTATGTGTAGTTGATTCTATTCTAGTAATTAGTCACCAACTAGTGGCACCCCTCTTATGTCACTTCTTTAAAGAAGTGCCACAAATAATTGTTTTTTAAAAAAAAAATTTAGAAGCTATGGCACTTGCTATCATAAGTGACACAGCTAATGTATGGGCTAAGGCCTTATTTTTTAAAAAAACAAAAGTAAGGGAAGCTATAGCGCTTGCTTAAACCTTGTGTGATGCAAGCGCCACACAAGCTTGCCTAGTTTTAAAAAAGTTGGCTGCTTTAAATTTAAGGGTAAAGGTGCTAAAATAACCACAAACTTTTGTGAAAAGAGCAACTGTAAACATAAACTAATTTTTAGAGCAAAAGTAACCATAAACTTTATAAAAGAGAGCAAAAGTAACCATGACGTTAAAGGACGTTAACGTCCGTTAATGTGAACTTTTTAAGGTGCTAAAATAGCCATTAACTAATGTCAAAAGTGCAAAAGTAACCATAAACTTTTTCTTGGATGCAAAAATAACTTCTTGAACATTAATTCATAAGTTTTTTTTCCTTAACTTCTTGAACATTAATTCATAATTTTTTTTCCTTTTGTGTTGTGAGTGTTTTATCAATTTGGGGATTAAAATGACAAAACTTATGAATTAATATTCAAAAAGTCAAATTTTTTTTATTTTGGCGAGAATGACGAAACGAAAGAAAATTATCACCTAATTCCAAAAGATAAAATCCAAGGTAATTAAACCTGGACCTGTCAGTTAACCGCCCGGGGTACTGGGTTAAGAGTTAGTGGGTCAGACTGGAGCTAAACCGGTGAGAAATGAAAAATTTTAGGCTTATAGTATGAAATTCTAAAGGAAAAATAAAAAAAAATGTTTTTTTAAACAAAAATTAAAAACTTAACCCAAATCTGCTAACCGATTAGCCAGTTTTTGATCTGGTTCGGATCAAATAACCATGATAAAATCCTTAACATTAATTATAAAATAGGTGACTTTTTTAACATTAATTTATAAGTTTTTTTTTTACTTTTTCTTTTGTGTTATGAATATTTTATCAATTTGGGGATTAAAATGACAAAAGTAAAAAAAAAACTTATAAATTAATGTTCAAAAAGTCACCTATTTTATAATTAATGTTAAGGATTTTATCATGGTTATTTGATCAGAACCAGATCGAAAACCAGTTAACCGGTCAAAAGATTTGGGTTAAGTTTTTAATTTTTGTTTAAAAAAACATTTTTTTTATTTTTCCTTTAGAATTTCATACTATAAGCCTAAAATTTTTCATTACTCACTGGTTTAGCTCCAGTCTGACCCATTGACCCTTGACCCAGTACCCCAGCCGGTTCACTAACATGTCCAGGTTTAATTACCTTGGATTTTATCTTTTGGAGTTAGGTGATAATTTTCTTTCGTTTCGTTATTCTTGCCAAAATAAAAAAAAGTTGACTTTTTGAATAATAATTCATAAGTTTTGTCATTTTAATCTCCAAATTGATAAAACACTCACAACACAAAAGCAAAAAAAAAATTATGAATTAATGTTCATGAAGTTACTTTTGCATCCAAGAAAAAGTTTATGGTTACTTTTATACTTTTGACATTAGTTAATGGCTATTTTAGCACCTTAAAGAGTTCACATTAACGGACGTTAATGTCCGTTAACGTCATGGTTACTTTTGCTCTCTTTTATAAAGTTTATGGTTACTTTTGCTCCAAAAATTAGTTCATGGTTACAGTTGCTCTTTTCACAAAAGTTTGTGGTCATTTTAGCACCTTTACCCTAAATTTAATTGCCTTGTATGGCCCTTATATCAGCAAGCTCCATACAAGTCGTAATTTTCTTGTATACCGCTTGCCTCTATTTTTAAAAAAAAACAAAAGTTGGCCGTCTATATTATTTTTTTTAACTGTCTTGTATGGCTGCAAGGCTTATTTTTAAAAAACAAAATTTACTACAGTTTAATAATATGCCTTGTTGCCATACAAGTCTTCTTTTCTTAAAAAAGTTTGCCCATTAGTCCACCATCTTGTCCCTTCGATCCCCACTCTATTGGTCTACCACCTTTCCTTATTCATTCTCCCCACTCCCCTCTTCCTATATAATACTTCATCCCCACTGCTTCTCTCTATTTTGAAGTTGAGGTGCCATTGTCCCCACTCCCTCCTCCCTTTTACTACGGCAAGTAGAAGCTTTCTTGGTCCCCCCCCCCCCACTTTTTTTTGTTTCTTGTCTCATCCTCATGCACATTTCTTCAACATTTGGTCTTTACTTCTGTTGTAGTACAAAGCTTGGTCTCCCACATTTTTTTCCTTCTTGTCATGGCCTCCTATAAAAACTCCCTAGCTTGCAAGTCTTTTTTTTTAATATAGAGGCTTAAGTCTGTATAGTTTTTTCGTTCTTTTTTTAAGTTAAAATCTGTCATAAATCTTATATGTGTGCCTATAATTTTTTTTTCAAGTATTTACTTGAAGTTTCAACTTTGTCTTGTTAAACTTCCTTACATTGTAAGTTTTTAAATTTTTGAGCTTACAAATATAATAATACTAGTTTAATTCTATGTAGAAGTACATGTTGTCAATATTAAAAAAGTTATTGTGAATGGCATTGAAGAAATGGTCAAATTGGGTGGAAGTGTTATAAATTCTGCTGGTAGTGTAATAAATGATTGTTATGGAACCAATTAATTTAATAAATGCCAATTAGTTATTTGTTTTATATTATTTCATTCTGATTTAGTTTGATTCTAGTTTGGTTTTATTCATTTTATTGTGGATTTGTATTGTAAATTAATGTGGATTTAGACTGTAGATATAAAGGATTTCACTAGGATAAGGAAACAATTACACAAAATTATTTAAAAAAATGACTTTCTATGACGCTTCTTTAGGGAAGTGCCATAGGAAGACACATTTCCTATGGCTCTTCCCTAGGAAAGCACCATCAGAAGCCTCCTGCTTCATTTAGGAAGCGCCACAGGAAACTATTTTAATTAAAAACAGAAAGAAACAAGCTATGGCGCTTCCACAGCTCCAAGAAGTGCTATAGCTTCCTTTAGTGGTGTTGGAAGCTGTTGCGCTTTTCAAGCACCATAGTATTCATAAGAATAAGTGGCACTATTGTGTTTTTTGTAGTAGTGCTTAGACAGGAATAAGACTTAGAAAATAGTTTCCCTACCTAAAGGTAAAAGACCTAAAGGTCATAAATAGATATTTAAAACCAAGTATAATACTGATGAGACTTTGGATAAGTTTAAAGCCCGGTTGGTTGCTAGGGATATAATCAAAAGGAAGGGGTATATTTTTATTAAACATCTTCTCATGTTGTGAAAATAGTAACTATTCACATTATCTTTCTCTTGTTGCTATTCATAACTGGTCATTATAGCAAATGGATGTGAATAATGTTTTTTTTGCAAGGAGACCTCCATGAGAAGGTATATATGACACTGCCACCAAGTTATCAATGAAAGGGGGAGCACGGTTATAGTATGTGCAGGTTGGAAAAGTCTCTCTATGGCCTCAAACAAGCCTCAAGGCAGTGAAATGAGAAATTGACACAATCCTTGATAAAGGGGGGATTTTCCCTGAATAGACACGACTATGCCTTATTTCAAAAGAGGACATATTCTTATATGTGGATGATTTACTGATAACTAGAAACAGTATTCATGTTGTTAATAAAGTCAAATGGTATTTGCATGGTGAATTTAGAACTAAGGATCTAGGAACTTTAAAGTATTTTCTGAGTCTTGAAGTTTTAAGGTCTACTCAAGGCATATGTAATGCCCCAAATTTTGATTAAGGGCTAATGACAATTATTATGGATAATTATGAATTTAAATTGGAATTATTAAGTGTTTCGTGGCAATTTTAATTAATATGCCGTAAGTGGTGGAAAATTAAAAGAATGGAATTATTGGCCATAAGTTAGTGATTAAGGGAGAAATTAATTACTAGCTAAGAGAAAATGAGAAGTGTGATTAAATGGCTAATGGACGGATTAGAGTAGCTAATTGGGTGTCTATTTTATGAGAACCAATGCCTATGAGACACTTGGCAAGCTCACATGTGGGGAAAGTATTAAGAAAAGTCAAATGCAATTAAAAATAGTTTCTCTCTCCTCTCTTCCCTCTTTGTGCGCTGAAACTGGTATGGGGAAGGGAGTGTAATCATTTTTCCTTCTCCAAGTTCATCTCTCTCATTCCTCTCTCTCTCATTTTCGTGCTGCCATTGTTGACCAAGGAGAGAAGAAGAAAAAGCTTGAGATTAAGGTAAGCAAATGGCCTCTATTGCTCAAACTCACTTCATTAATGTTGATCCTTGGAGTGAGAGCTTCATTTTGATGTTTATAGAGTGCCTATTGGTGTTGATTTGTGCCCACATTAAATTTTGGAGGTTGGTGAATCAAGAAATCTCTTTGGCAAAGTGAAAGAGGTAAGTGAGACTAATCTATCTATCTAAGTTTTATGCCAAATGATTAAGATTTAAATTTCTATAATTTTGGGCCATTTTTGTTGGAATAGGTTCATTGGTAGTTTGGCATGTTATTGGTATAGAAATGGGTGTTTTTGGTATGTTTGGATTTTTTTGGAATTTGGATGATTATGTTGCCCAAAACCAAAGCATGATAATGGAATAGGAATTTGGTAATTCTGATGATTTCATTGAATTCCTTGGATGTTT
Source organism: Inga laurina (assembly GCA_963855925.1). Classification (NCBI taxonomy): domain Eukaryota; kingdom Viridiplantae; phylum Streptophyta; class Magnoliopsida; order Fabales; family Fabaceae; genus Inga; species Inga laurina. The sequence continues at coordinate 62,303,920 of OY979708.1, forward strand.
TTGTGTAGGAGTAGCTTTGGTAGAAGTTTTGGATCCATTAGGATCAAATGGGCAAGTGTTAGGAAATGTAGTTAGTTTTTATGCATTTTCTAGTTGCTGATAAAATCACTCAGTGAGAGTGAGTTCACTTGAGTGAGGGATGAACATCACTCGGGTGAGGGTGAGCCCACTCGAGTGCGGTAGTGCATTTTCCCTTTCTGCTTTCAGTGTTTCTGGTGCACTTCCATGTGTTGGGGCAAGAGTGTAGCCTCACTTGCAAGTGTTGTGAGTTCTCACTCGAGTGAGCCTCCTCTCACTCGAGTACGGGTGTATTTGACAGCATGATCTATTGTCTTGGGTTGTCACTCATGTCCAAAATTCAAGAGTGCGCTTTAACACTTGCGAGTGTTAAGTTGTCACTCGAGTGAAGTCTTCTTCACTCGAGTACTCCTCTTCTTTGAAAGTTCTTATGCTCTCGGGCAAGCACTTTCTGTCCTCACTTTCTAGCACTTGAAGTGCAGACCGTACCATCACTCCAGTGAGGCCTTCTTCACTCGAATGTCTGTACCAACACTCGAGTGAGGCCATCTTCACTCGAGTGCAACAGTGAAAAATAAGTTTGTGTGCTTCCAAAAGGGGATCTTTAGGATAGTTCTTTCAACCCTGTAGGAGTTTTGTTAGGGGTATTTAATGACTCTAAAAGAGCAATAATGATAACCAAACTAAGTGTTAAGAAGTCATTGAGAATTGGAATAAAGAATTGACACTTCGTCCCTAATTATGAATATAGGATTTGACATTTGCCCTACTCAGGAGAAACCGGCGCCAAGACACGCCCGGAAGGATCAAGGTAGTGACTTTTCTCTCATGTTGTGTATGATACTTGGTATGCATGTTTATCATTGTGAATGTATTATCGGCCATAAAGCATTACAGCGCGAGCAGTTTAGCGTTAGCTGTCGTAAGGGGGCAATGCTCATAATACCTACCCCGGCTGTTATATCTACCGTTATAAGTGTCGAGGCTGCGTTATAGAATCATGGATTCCTGTTTAAGTATCCAGCCCATTGGGCTGCGTGTTGTGAAATGTTTTTTATAGATCCTAGCTGTGGTAATATATGTGATATGTTTATGTGGATGTGCAATACAGCAAGCAGTTCAGCGTGAGCCGTCGTAGGGGGCAATGCCCATGATACCTACCCCAGCCATTGCAACTGTTGTTGTGATTGCTGTGTATTGTATAAATGATGTACTTTCATACTTTGATGTTGTGCATATTATGAGTGTGATTTGTTACTACGGGGATTCTTTAGAATCTCACCCTCCCAAAAACACAAATCTTAGATAAGGCTGAAGGATCCAAAAGAAAATGGGCGATGAAGAGTGGATAGAGCTCCTGGCTAGGAGTTTATTTTGGAAAATTGGTTATCATTTGTAAATCATTTGGATATATTTTGTTGGGAATTACATGTACATATTGGATAGTATTTGTATAATCCCCTTATTATGGGAAACTCTATGGGTAATTATACCTTTTAGACCCTTATTTAGTGAAAGGAATCGGAGTGTGTCAGGAAATTACTTTGTACTCTGATATGTATGAATGAAATCAACCGGTACAGACCATTTCTGTATTGAAATGTGAATATGAGCCATTGTTAAACATGTTTTAGAAAAGTTTTTATAAACCCTGAGTTGGGCAAAAAGTGTATTTTCTAAGTCCCAATTTATATCATGGTCTCTAATTTCACTTAATCTTGATTTATGAACTTAATCTCGGCCTTGACCATGAAAGGGATTACAGCATATGTCTTAACCAAAGAAAATATGCAATGGAAGTAATTAATCAAACATTAATTGATGATTCAGAAACTTATTTCACTCCTTATGAGCAATATCTCAAGCTCACTACAGAGGAGATTAAGGAAGATCAACTTAATGGAGAGAAGAGAGGATCGTTTCCTCCGAGACCCAGTGACTTATAAAAGGCTAATTGAGAAATCATTATATTTAACATTGACTAGACCTGATATTGCTTTCATTGTGTAGGTGTTGAGTTAATTTATATAACTTCAAAAGGATTCCCACATAGCTATAATACTAAAGCTAGTTAAATACTTAAATAACTGTCCAAGACGTGGCATTTTTCTATCAGCGGCAAGTTCAATAACAATGGAGTGCTATTACAACTTAGATCATGCTGCCTACCTTGACACAAGAAGATCGGGTACTAGGTTTTTGGTAAAGGTAGGGGATTCTTTGATTTGTTGGAAATCGAAAAGCAAGCACAATATCCAAGTCCTCAGCAGAGGTCGAATACAGGCCCTAGGAATGGTTATCTCTAAGTTGGTTTGGATTGTTGGTTTAATGAAAGAGTTGCATGTGTATGATATTGAGCCAATACAAGTTTATTGTGACAATACGGTTGCAATTCATATTGCAACCAATGCAATTTTTCACGAGTTCATAAAACATATTGAGATTGATTATCATTTTATACGTGAGAACCTGTTGAGAAAAGTTATTACCTTGGGATATTTGAGGTCTTCAGAGCAATTGGTAGATATCCTAACAAAAGGGCTTAAAGGTCCTTAGCATCAATACATTCTAAGTAAATTAGAAACGTGCGATTACATAGTTCTTAACTTAAGGGGGACTGTTGTAAATTGTATTAGTTAGTTTGACACGTATATTATTAAGTTGTTTAGTCTTTGGTATTTTAGGCTGTTGAATAGGCCTCCCTTGCATATAAATATTTGACCTATTGTATAGTTAGTTTTTTTTTATCAATAATATTTATGTATTATTCAGTGGTATGGCCTCCCATGTCTACCACACACAATGGAAAAGATTCTAAAACTTCCAAGCTTGCTGCAAATAAACTTCTATAAATATCTATTTACATTATTGTAATCTCCAATTAATCAAGTATCACACAAAAATAAGACATGAATAAATTCAAAAAAATAAATACAAGATGGAATCTTCCACACAATAAACGTTTTCCTTCCTCCATTTCCAGCACATGTAGGTCCCACTTCTACATGAACCTGCATGCATGTAAATAACGACCAAGAATTAATACATATATAAAGAGATATTATGTTATTAGCTAAGAAAAAGCTATATAACATAGGAGGAATTACTGTTGAGTCCTAAGGAAGGGATTTTGTTACCAAGAAGTCCCATTGACAATTAAGAACATGTAATAACAAGTTTCAATATATAAAAAATAACAACATCTCACTTGTCATTCAGATTTTTTTGGTAATAAAGTCCTTTTTCTGAGACCTCATAGTAATTACCCATATAACATAATTGTAAAAATAAGAAGGGCTAATATTATTATTTGTCCTTATAGTTTGATCAAATCTTGATTTTGATCCCTATAGTTTTGAATAATTGGTTTTAGTCTCTATAATTAAACAAGGACTTAGTCTAAGTTTAAAAATATAAACAAAAAAAATTCATTAAAAATATAAGGACCAGTCATTAAACTAAACTACATTTTTATGAAATTAAATAGAGACCAAAACTAATTATTTGAAACAATACATGGACTAAAACTTATATTTGATCAAAATATAAGGACTAAATTGATATTAATCCCAATAAAAGAAAAGATAAAGGAAACTTATTTTGAGTACCTGTGGTATTCATTTCAGGAACCATAACCAATCCTATCTTCGATAACCTTAAGGTCCATTTGAAGTTGAACTCGTCGAAGAACTCTGTGAACTATATGTTGAACCATAACCAAGACTATCTCCGATAACCTTGGTCCCCTTTGAAGTTGAACTCTGCTGTGGACTATAATAAGTAGTACCATAACCAAGACTGTCTCCGATAACCTGATTTCCCTTTGAAGTTGAACTCTTCTGTGGACTATAATAAGTAGTGCCATAACCAACACTACAAAAAAAATGGCTTTCAGCGGCGACATTGGCGGCAAGCATAGCTTTCAGCAGCGACAATAGGGTCGCCGCCAAAAGTATTGACTTTAGGCGGCGACATATTTTGTCACCGCTGAAAGTGGTACAATCAGCGGCGACAATATAATGTCGCCGCTGATTGTAACACTTTCAGTGGCGACAAAATATGTCGCCGCCAAAAGTGGGTTTTCGCGGCGACTCTCACATGTCGCCGCCGAAAGTGTCTTTCAGCGGCAACTCTAGTGTCGCCGTTGAAAGTCTTATTTGCAATTTTTCAAAATTTTAGCTTTTTTTTTAACTTATGATATTTGTTCAATAAATATGTTTATTCATGTAATTTCTTATGAAGAAAAATAAAGTAATTCATTTGATTATTGTAAGATAAAGATAATTTGAGAGAAAGTGTGTTGCGTATGAGATAGTAAGAGGGAGGGAGTGGGAAGAGAGTGGTATAATATGTATTTGAGAGAGATTATAATTATATTTGTAATGTGGTGTGTGTGTATTTTAGAGGGAGAGAGGGATAATACAATTAAGAGGAGTATACAATACAATGAACTATTTGAGATAATATAATTATATTATAATTAAATTGATGTAAGTATATGTTACAACTCAAAAATTAAGGAGTCCTAAAAGCCTCCCTCCCTGTTTTTGCTATAGACATGTTGACTTGAAAGGAGGAGGAAAATAGAAGAAAATTAAGTCCAGTGATGATGAGCAGAGGAGGAAGGAGAAAAATGGATGATGAAGATAATCGTCTTGCACACAAACGACATACATGGAGAGCAAATGAGAATGGCAAAATGACATGGGGTGTTCAATTTCTCAAAGTTCCTTGAAGCTTCCTTGGTTTCCATTCACGGCAGACATAAAAAGAAGAAACAGGGAGTGTCAAAATATCTAATTGAGGGCTGTTATTTTTTTTTCCCAAAAAAGATAAAAACTGTACTATTAAGGTTATTATTAATTTATTTTTTTATTTTTTATTATGTTTTATTTGATTAATCATTAGGAAAAATCCTATTAAAACACAATTGAATTACTTTTATTATAAAATAGGTCACTAAACTAAACAAATTATAGATAAAGTTATGTAGCACAGTTAGGGATTTTAAAATCTTATGAAATGTCCAAAATGCCCTTATGTAAATGTGAAGAAAATATAATTAATTTGAACTCAAAATTTGTGCGCATTTAAAATAATAATTTTTGTTAACACTTCACTTCCATTTTTAAACATAATTGATATTTTCACCAATTCTACAAATGACTCGGGCTATATAGCTATATGGTAACACTAGTGCAAAAAGCTAATTTAACTACATGATTTTGCATCAGTTACTTAAAGAACAGAAGTAAAAATTCATGTGATGTAATTTTGCTTCAGTTTTACATGTGACTGATGCCGTAATGTACAATAAGACATCAGTTCCTTGAAGACCAGAAGTGATAATTCATGTGACACAAATTTAACTTCTATTTTAAGTGTAACTGACGTCATAAAGTATAATATGACATCAAATGTTTATTCAACTGATGTTGTAATTAAGATGCTATAACAATAATAATTATGGAATCAATTTAGTAAGCACTAGAAGCTATAATTAATATGGAGGCTTAGAATTTAATTGTGAAATAAATAAATTGAAATATAACATATAATAATTGTAATTAAATACTATAAATAAATTTATAAAAATAATTTCCCCAAAATATAATTATATTATAGTCGTACTATAAATGACTTTTTTTAAGTGGGTCATTTATAACTCAGGAACTGAACCTAGTTAATTATAAAAAAAATCGGATGATGGATTATTTATGAGTAGAACTTGACCTATAATTTATAATTTATTTATCCAGCTTACTTATAATATCGTGTCTTATCAAAACTTAAAGCCTTAATTATCACTCACATGGTTCTAAGAAAGTTTTAGAAATATGTTAATTTTATTTGGTAAAAAAAAGTTATTTTTTTAAAAAAAGGGGGGATATATGGCGTTAGAACACCTCCACCCGACGCTATTGACAAATTCACTCAGCTGAAGAAAATTGCAATTCATTCACTCCCTTCTCTATATATGGCGTCGGTTTCAAATCCACCAACGCCCTAATTCCGTTCAAAGAAATAGAGAATTGCTGCTTCTATGGTGTTAGTTTCCAATCCATTCGACGCCCTATTTCATTCAACAAAAAACCCTTTGCTAACTTCAAATTCGCAACTTCTTAAATTCGCGCCCTAATCCCTTCATCGCTGTTGCATCGCGGCTTCCAGATTGTTATGGGAGTCTTTAACGCGAACTCATTCAATCTGACGTGTGTCTTCTCTGAGATCTCGTGGGTCTCGATTTTCCTCCAATTTGCAAGGTTGCAGGGGACTGGTGAGTATTTGTTCTGGTTTTCATTGCGTTTTGAATAGGGCTTTTGTGATGCTCTGTTGCATTATTTGGTTCTTATATTGATAAGATTTTTGTTTACAAGTACTTCACCTGTGTCACAACAAATGGGATCTTAAAATTACTCAGAGATTAGAAGAAAGTGTAAACTAAGTAGAAAAAGATGAGAAAACAGCTGGCAATAATGGGTAGTAAAGCTGACAATATGGTCCTTAAATTATGAAGATCATAATCTAGTTTCAATTTTAGAAGGCAGTAACTGATTGGTTAGGATAGTTAATCTATTTGTATATGACAGGTTAATCTTTGATTGTATTGGAATTCTTGCCATGGATTAGGAAACCAAATCCAACAGAGCATTTCATATAGACGGAAGCCATTTTCTTTTGGCCAATGATGTAGACAGATACCATTTAATTTCTTAGATTAACAGAACACTTCTGTCAAGAGTCATGGCATCACTAGACAAATCTGGCTCACTGTTCAACCAGAACCATGAAAAATTTCTAGAACAGGGCATCTGGTTTCAGCCAATTAACACCAAGTAAATTTAAAACGTAGCTTCAAAAGAATTTTCAACATTTTACCTGAAGCTTTGAAGCGTTGTACATGGTCATGGTGAAGGATATGTTGATTGGTCCTGCTTCCTTCATAATATTGCCTCTCAATACAAACAAGTTAAATTATTATATATTTTGTCAAACATAAAAAAAAAAAGATAATATTTGATATCCTAATGGACTGATTAGAAACTATTGCTGGCATCTTTGGTTTGTTTTTGCAAAAATCTCTATAGCTTGTATAGATTGAAAAATCTGAATCTGATTACTGGAAAAATTAAAGGGATAGATCAAAAACTGTTGCTGACATCTTTGGTTTGTATTTGCATAAATCTCTATAGCTTGTTCAGATTGAAAACAACAACTATAGAGCCTTAATCCCACTAGGTGGGGTTATAAAGATTGGAAAAATATCAGTGAATTCCTGGCTGAAGGAAAAGATGACATTTCATGTTTTTCAAATTCATATAATCTCAAATTTACCATCTCTCACTAGGCATCTTATAATACAAGTACTTTAAGGTTCCTTTTGTCAGGATAAAGAGGGATGCTGCTGCAAGACCATAGATCAGTAGTTTAGCTTAATAGTGTATCACCTAGACAAATAGAAAAACATTGATTTTTGGCATGCATCACAAGCAGAAATCACATCAAGTTATCAATGCAAACTTTTAAAACTAAAACAAAAGCCAAATCAACTAGTAGTTTGTCCCTAAAATAAAAACATGGAAAATGGGGAATGTAGGGGGGAAAATTGTATTCCAACAAATTAAAATAGGTTCACACTTACAGAAAATTTTTGCACAAGTTTCCTAAGCTTCTGTCAGCTTTCAAGTTCTTATTAAAATAAAGAAGCCGTCCACTTCTTTATGTTTTTATTATTGTTGTAAAAGTTCATCAACTAAATGGGTTTGGTCAGGAGGTATACTATGGCTAGTCAAGCAAATGATGGGGTCCGGGTTCGATTCTTCCCAGTGCAATTTAATGTTACTTTTTAAGTGATGCTAACTATTAAAAAAATATGAAAAAACATTTCTTAAAGCAAGCCAAGCTTGGATTCGAACACCAGCTGTGGCATTTCAACAAAGTTCTCACGCCAATACTCATGCCAATTGAGCTAGTTGTTAGTTGATACCCTTTTAGAAACTTATAATATTTCTATAATTTTTAATCTTTAAAATTCTATAACCCCACTAACACATATGCGTAGATTCCCAGCGAAAATTTCATTGCTATCGTTGTCGCGCTAGAAGCTCTCGTTTCTCGTCAATGGCGCCAAAGGACCTCACATCCGTTCAGCCGTCGACTATAGCGGTGGTCATCAGCTTGAGGTATCATCGTTATCTCCTCTATTATATTGTTCTTTTCTGGGTCTCCTTCCTTGAACCCTAAAATCTCTCTCATTGTTTGTATCTTACAAAGGAAAAATTTTGAACTGGGGTCAGTACTTATAATGAAGAAACACCTCTATAATGTTGCCATGGGTACTGATTTTCTTCAAATTCCAGCCTCTACTGATTATTTTGGTACTGCACTTCATAAAAATTTTTGAACTTGTAATGCTATTGAAGAGTTAAATTACTTTATTGTTTGACTTGAAACAATGGTAGTCGACTTTTTTTTTTTTTGGTGCGCAAATTTGTAAAAAAATATATGTCCCAAGTCATGCTTTTGTTTTCTTATTTTGTTTGGTGTGTGTGGCTGTTGTTCTGTTCTGTAACTCAACCTTCTCATAATTGACAAGGTGATTTTTGAAGTCTCTGAACATTCTGGTTTGCAAAAGGAAATTGTTTGTAGTCATCATAATAGCGATCAAGATAAAACATCACAGCTGGTTTTAAAAGAAAAATTACTCTTCTGCATAGTCAGGACTTTGCTGAATTTTTATTAGTATATTCCTTTCAATTATGTTAACATCATTGCATATTGTTTCTAGAAAGAAAATCTGCAACCAAATCAAATAAATAAGAAGATTCAAAATTATCTCATGTCATTATATAATTGTGAAATTTGCTAAACCATGTTGTTATTAGTTATTTATCAACAACTTGCAAGGCTGAGGTTGGAATCTTCTTTTCATGCCACTTCCCTTTATCTTCTTTTGTGTCTATCTTTTGTAGTGAATTGAATGCCACGTATCCATTGTCTTGATAGGTTAATCCATAACCCATCATGTCATGTATGTATGTACATTTATGAATTCTGAATTTTGATGGAGCACTTAATCATTTGCGTTTGACTGTAATAGAAGTAATAAAAGAACTATTGTGTTTCACATTTAATCAGTAGCTTTTTCTCCAACCCATTTAGTATTGTTACAACCTCATGGATTTCAAGCTTGCTATCATTTTGCATCATTTTTTAAGAATATTTGTTCAAAGAGTTTGACATGTGAACAACTTGACAAACTTCAAAGTCAACTAGTATTCACATTGTGCAAGTTGGAGACAATCTTCCCGCCTGCCTTCTTTGATGTTATGGTTCACTTGCCAATACACTTGGCGGGAGAGGCAAAAGTTGGTGGACCAGTTCAATATCGTTGGATGTACCCAATAGAAAGGTAAGATGCTAAGAAATTTATAATTATATCTATAATGATTCAAAAACATTCAAATCTAATTAAATTTTTTGATGAAGGTATTTACGATCACTCAAATCTTATGTTCGCAATAAGGCTCGACCTGAAGGATCAATTGCAGAAGGATATTTGGCAGATGAAAGTCTTACTTTTTGCTCACGTTATTTGAAAGACTTTCCTACAAAGTTTAATGTTCCACGTAGGAATGATGAAACCAGTACTGATGTCAACTGTGAGTTTTCAATATTCAAGAAAAGTGGTGAACCTAGGGGACATTCTGAGTCAATCAATCTTTCTCATGAAGAGTATTGCCAAGCAAGGATGTATGTGCTCCAAAACTATGAAGAAGTTTGGCCATTTATAGAGTACGCCAACCTCCCCTTAAGAGAGATTGCATTTGTTATAATTTATATTTTTCTCACTTGTTTGAAAAACTTTTAGGGAACACGGGATTGAACTTGAAACACAGAGATCACAAAGCCAATGTAAGGGGTTTCCTGATTGGTTTCGCTCACGAGTAAGTTATAATATTTCATATGTTGATATTTGTGTAAATTATGCTAGTATTGCATATTGAAGAAATGCTTCTCATTTTCATAGGTGGGAGTGTTGTCCAAACAAGGCCATGTAAGCCCTGAGCTCATAAGTTTATCAATTGGTCCATTAAAAGTGGTCAATCGTTACTCCATGTTCATAGGAAATGGATTTCGCTTCCACACGAAAGATCGAGCAATAGGAAAAAAGACTCAAAACAATGGAGTCATGGTCAAGGGTGATGACACCAATGCTGATAAAGAATATTATGGCATGTTAGACCATATTTATGAATTGTCTTACATTGGGAATAAAAAACTATACTTGTTTAAGTGTCATCGGTGGGACGTGGCTCACTATGACAAAGGATATAAGGTTGATAAGTATGGGTTCACAAGTATTAACACTCAATGTTCATTACAAACTAGTGAACCATTCATCCTAGCATCTCAAGCAGAGCAAATTTTTTATGTGAATGATCTTGTTCAACCTGGTTGGCTTGTAGTTGTCAAAATGAATCCATGTGACTTGTTCAATATGCCAATTGACAAAGATGATGATGTTAGTGGGGGAACTGCTGCTATGGTTGATGAAGTGGCTTATCAACAATTGGTGATTGACTTAAATATTGACAATCCAACTAGTGTAGAACCTAATATTATCATTAACTTATATGAAGATGTACAACACCAAACCTTTGTTCAAGCAGGAGAACCATCACAGAGAAGTAATCATGATGTCATGGAGATTGGATTTATTGATGACAATGAAACTCATTCATTGGTTCATGAAGAAAGTAATGAAGAGGATGTGCTTGATGACTATGATAGTGATACCGAAATAGAAAGTGACACAGAAAATGAAGTACAAGAGAATGAATCAGAAGATACTGATATAAGTGATAGTTCCTCAGAAGAATCAATTGAATGAAATTGTTCTCTCTTTATGGTAGCTTTTACTAACTTGCACATTGAGTCTTTTTAAATTAAATGTCCTTTATGGTTTAAATTTGCTTTTAGAATTTTTTTGCTTGCTGAAAATTTAATTAATTTTTTTTACATTTTTTCAGGATATGTCAAAATGAAAGGGAAGTCGAGGTGGAAGAATTCATTCATTTAGACTACGTGGTGACACAAATAGTGGAGGTACTTCCTCTACACCTCATTCAAGACGTGTAATTTCACCTCAATCACAACAATTACAACTTGAGGACGTGCCTGCAAACTCTCCCCCTACTCAAGCTAGTAGTGCAGGTAAATTTGTTTCAATTTTATATCATACAAATAACTATTGCACATTACATGTAAATTTTAATTGTTTTAATTCTTTCACATGAATTATAGGCTCCTCTCATACTATCAAAAAGGGTAGAGGAGTGTACAAATATTTTAAAGTGGACTTGAGGACCAGATTTGGAGCAAAGATACCAGTGAAACTTTCAAACTACCTGAATAGAGCAGTAGGTGCAGAAGCGAGAAGTCTAGTTAATTATTGTGGTTATGTTGTTAGGACCACAATCTCTTTTCGTTATGGTGCTGAGTGGAAGAACATTTATGGACGATATAAAGATGAGATGATTTTGAAAGTAAAGGTACACTCTTCCCACATATTTATATATATATCTTTGTTTATTGTTTTCATAACAAATATTTATGTTTTTATGTCTTTTAGGACAAATTTGAACCAACTGATGCAATCAATGAAGAGAAGTTCAAAAAAACTATAACATTGAACTTGCAAAATGCCTTTAGAAATTGGAAGACCAACTTGCACAAGCACTATAACAGATATACTTCTGATGAGGATAGGCTTGCTAATCCTCCTCAAAATCTTAGTTCTGAAGATTGGGCGTTGTTACTAACATACTTTCAGACTGATGTGTTTAAGGTACCATTATATCCTTTTAAATGGATCAAATATTTATTTTAGTCATTAATTCCTTGTTACTAATTTTTTTGTAGAAAAAAAGTAAAAGAAACAAGAACAACCGAGAAAAACAAGTAACAAAGCATACTTGTGGTTCTCAATCATTTGAGGAGATTAACTTTGCTATAGTAAGTTCAATCTCTCTTCACTTTAGTTTATGTTTTGAATCCTTTTTTATTTTAAATTGTACCATCTGTCGTCTTTGTATATTATGCTCTGTAGACGAACCCCATTACTAGACAACCTGCACCCCCTGACCAGTTTTGGCAGATCACACATACTAGGAAAACGGCAGATGGACAGTTAGAGTGGGCAGATCCACAATCTGAGCAAATTCACGTATGCGTTGTGTTTTAATTTATATGTTAGACTAAGTTCAAAAAGTTTTTAACTCATCTGTTTCATACTATAATTGTAGGCTGACTTGCAAGACCTTCTCCACCAGCAACAACAAGAGCTAGAGAGTGATGCTCGAATGACATCTGATGAAATATTGACAGCAGTTCTTGGTGAGAGATCAGGGTATGTGAGAGGAAAAGGGTATGGAGCAGAGCCTTTGAGGAAGAGAGATCGCTTTCAATCCAATGATAATTCAGCTGTAGAGAATGTGCGTACTAAATTGCATGAGGAGTTTGATAAAAAATTTCAGGAGGAGCGTGAAAAGATGGAAGCAAATCTTGCATAAGAACGTGCAAAGATACAGGAGGAGCGTGAAAAGATGGAAGCAAATCTTGCAGAAGAACTTGCAAAGATAGAAGCAGAGCGTGCACAATTCGAGCACAAGATGGAACAAATGGAGCAGAGAATACATGCTCAACTAGCTATCTTGATGCAACAGGGGCAACTAGCAGCTCCTACTTCATCTACTCTTGCTGTCCCACCAGCTGATCCTTCTTCATAGCTTTCATGTTTGATATTTCCAATGAATAATCTTTAGACCTTGTTTTAGAAATTTAAATACTTGATGTTAACTTTCAAGAATTGTGACTATCAGGTGTTACTTTTAAAGGATTGTGTTTGTATGATTGTTAATTATTACATTGTTAGTTTAAAATTAATTTTAATCCTTATTAATACAGCACAGGTGTTAATGCTAGCAATTTACACTAAAAAAATGGAAAAAAAATTAAAAAAAAATTGTCACATTCGGCTGCGACAAATGTTGCCGCTGATACGTGCTTCCGCGGCGACAAAATGTCGCCACTGATACATGCTTCAGCGGCGACAAAAAGTCGCCGCTGATAAATGATTCAGCGCGACACAAATGTCGCCGCTGATACATGCTTCAGCGGCGACAAAAAGTCGCCGCTGATAAATGATTCAGGGGCGACATTGATACATGCTTCAGCAGCAACAAAAATGTCGCCGCTGATTGTCTACTTTCAGCGGCGACTAAAAAATGTCGCCGCCAAAAGTATTCGCGACGGTCGTATTAGCCGCGACAAAAAGTTGCCGCTAAAAACCTTTTAGCGGCGACTTTCAGACTTTCAGGGGCGACTTTTGTCGCCGCTGAAAGTCGAATTTTTTGTAGTGCAAGATTGTCTCCAATAATATTCTTCCTTTGACCCGAACTCATCTTGCTAATTGAAACCAATAAGTGCCTTACAACCTTCTTTTGTTTTTGCCTTAAACTTATGACAATCATTCTCTATTTATAAGCTAACCCAGGAGCATAGGCTTTCCTCCTTAATGAAAACGCAGTAATATTTCATGGAAGAGAAAGTGAAAATTTGCCGAAAATATCTCCCATTCTGTTGAAAATTTTTATTGAAGTTCGCTACCATTATTCCTAAATTATCTAGGTTGCTTACCGTATTTGTTTGGCCCGTTTGTTCTGTGTGTGTTGTTTTGGGTACAATTTATAAAAGGAACATTACATGAAGATTTTCAGAAAATGTACAAGTTTTCTCTTTTACTAATTCAGTTATGTGAGCCTCAGGAAATAAGTTTGACATTTCTGTACAGCTTTTAAGCCCATTGCCTTTCCTAAATTAAATAGATATCACACACATTTACTATACCAATGTAAGTATTTTCAAATTTTTCTCATTAATACATTAACTCATGTTTGAGGAAAGGAACAGTTAAATATATGTGATAATTGAATAACCTGATAAGTTTAACTGAAAAATTTAAATGGTGAGAATGACCTCAATCAAAATATTGTCATTCTTCGTATAATAAGGAACTTAATGTAAGTACAATCCTTGTCCATAAGAAAAATACTTAGGTGAAGTTTTCTATATCCATTTCGTCAAGTTCTCCAATCATATGTGACCATATATCCTATTTTTGAATTATTATCATTAATTCTAAACTCATGAAAAAAATAGAACACATGGTCATATGTGATTGGAGAACTTGATATAATGAATATAAGGAACTTGATATAAGTATAGTCTTTTTCCATAAGGAAAATATTTAGGTTAAGTTTCTTGTATCTATTTCGTCAAATTCTCCAATCATATGTAACCATATATCCTATTTTTGAATTATTATCATTTAATTCTAAACTCATATGAAGAAAATACAACACATGGTCATGTGTGATTGGAGAACTTGATATAATGGATATAAAGTACTTGATGTAAGTATAGTCCTTTTCTATAAGGAAAATATTTAGGTCAAGTTCCCTATATCCATTTCGTTAAGTTTTGCAATCATATGTGATCATATGTCCCATTTTTAAATTATTATCATTTAATTCTAAACTTGTATGAAGAAAATAGAACACATGATCATCTGTAATTGGAGAACTTAACATAAGTATAATCCTTTTCATAATTAAGAAAGCGAACATTACAATAAATTTGATGGCATTTTTAAATATAATATTTAATTAACTAAGGCAATAAGCGTAAGCTATTGAAATGCCAATTAACTTTCTCAAGTTCACAAAACTTTGAATAAGAAAGAGACAACAGTAATCAGATGTTGAAATTGTCCACAAAAAATCTAATTTAATTCAAAACATAGAGAAATTAAAAAGAAAATAAATTTACCGCCGAAGTGGTCACCCATGTGGCCTTTGGCCACTCCCCCTCCTCACTTCACGGATTCAATCCCGTGTCATTATGTAATTAAAAAAATAAATTTTAAAATAAAAAATAACAATAAAACAAAAAAGAGATGTCAAAATTGCAAAGCAAAAGGATTTTTTTTATATTTCCACAATATTTCATATGAAACTAATTACCCATCTTTACTTTATTTATGGTTGTGAATGAGTTTATAATAAAGGGCTCAATAATTCAATGATTTTGACGCAAATTGAGTCAACATAATATTTACAATGACCAAAAAAGTCAACCAAAAAGAAAAAACAGTGAAAAGGTTCGCAAATTTCATAAGCCGGGCGCGTGACCTTCAACAAAACACGTAGCTTCTCGAAATACGTGCTATAAATTACAACGAATATTCATTAATTTACCCAACCCCAAAACTAATACTAAGACTTGGTTCATTAATTTAAGAGATTAAAGAAATTAAATAAATTATTTCATAATATTTATATTTATTTTTTAAAATTAATTTATTTGACTTATAAACTAATATATTATTTAATGATACATATAAGTATTTCAAAAAGATCAAGTAAAATATAATATAATTAAATAATTTATTTAGCTTTTTTAATTTTCTCGACTTACTCAACTAGGTCTTTTATTAAAGACTTGAGGCATTAATTATAATAGAAAAAAATAAACTTTAATAATTATGTGTAGTCACAAAATTGTGAATAAAGCTTGAAGCCAACGTATTTTGCAATATTAAAAGGTGCTCTCACTGAGATATTTTATCTGGTACTACATTGGTATAGAAAATGTGTGTAATAGCTATTTAATTTAGGTAACGCAATATGGGCTTAAAAGGAGTACAGAAATGTCAAACTCATTCCATGAAGCTCACATAAATGAATTAGTAAAAGAGAAAATTCATGCATTTTCTGAAAATCTTAATGTAGTGTTCCTTTTATAAATTGTACCCAAAACAACACACACGGAACATACAAGCAAAACAAATACGATAAGCAACCTAGATAATTTAGGAATAATGGTAGAGAACTTCAACAAAAATTTACAACAAAATAGGAGATATTTTCCGCAAATTTTCACTTTCTCTTCCATGAAATATTACTGCGTTTTCATTAAAGAGGAAAGCGTATGCTTCTGGGTTAGTTTATAAATAGAGAATGATTGTCATAAGTTTAAAGGCAAAAACAAAAGAAGGTTGTAATGCACTTGGTGGTTTTAATTGGCAAGATGAGTTCGGGTCAAAGGAAGAATATTATCGTCGGAGACAATCTTGGTAATGGCACTACTTGTTATAATCCACAGAAGAGTTCAACTTCCCAAGGAAATCAGGTCATCGGAGACATTCTTGATTATGGTACTACTTATTATAGTCCACAACAGAGTTCAACTTCAAAGGGGACCAAGGTTATCGGAGATGGTCTTGGTAATGGTTCAACACATAGTTCACAGAGTTCTTTGACGAGTTCAACTTTAAATGGACCTAAGGAATGCTGGGCCCTAGATAATTCAGGGCCTTGTACTCCTTAGGTCCATTTCAAGTTGAACTCGTCGAAGAACTCTGTCAACAATGTGTTGAACCATACATAACCAAGACAGTCTCCAATAACCTTGGTCCCCTTTGAAGTTGAATTCTTTTATGGACTATAATAAGTAGTACCATAACCAAGACTGTCTCCAATAACCTGATTTTCCTTTGATGTTGAATTATTTTGTCGACTATAATAAGTAGTGCCATAACCAAGATTGTCTCCAATAATATTCTTCCTTGGACCTGAACTCATCTTGCTAATTAAAACCACCAAGTGCCTTACTACCTTCTTTTATTTTTGCCTTAAGCTAATGACAATCATTCTCTATTTATAAGCTAACCCGAAAGCATAGCCGTCCTCTTTAATGCAGTAATACTTCATGGAAGAGAAAGTGAAATTTTGCTGAAAATATCTCCCATTTTATTGAAGTTTGTTATGAGTAGGCCACAACTAAAGGCCCAAGTAAGGAGCTTAGGCCATTGCAAAAGGTCCAACTAAGGAGAAGCAAGAGACTCAAGCAGAAAACATGGAAACTGCGTGAATTGGAGGACGTAGCTGACATATAATAAGGACAAATATGGTTAGGAAAGGCGTGGAATGAATTGGAACCTTTTTCTTTGACACTCTTTCTCTCTCTTTCGATAGATGGCTTAAGGGTTGTTTGGGATCGGGATGGGATCGGGAAATGTCATGCCCGATCCCGATCCCCAGAAGGGTTCGGGAATGATTTTTATTCCCGATCACGATCCCAATCCCGAAAATCGGGAAATTTCGGGATCGGGATCGGGAATTTCTCGATCTCAGATTTGCTTTTTTTCTTTTAAAAAAAATCTCTATATTAAATTTTTTGTTGTGTTTCCTTTAGTCTAGTATAAATATATAATTTGTCTAATATCATGTTGTACTAAATAAGTCTAATATAAATATATAATTAGTCCAATACATGCTTAAAGTTGTCGATTCAGCTGCAAAAAGAATAAAGACAAGAATAAAAAATTAGAATTATTTAATAAATAATAAATGAAATTAACTAAATAAACTAAAAGAATATATATTATCTTAAGGGTGTTAGGGATTTTCACATTTTATTTTACATTTGGTCTTATTTTCTTAAATATTTTTAAAAAATATACATGTGTATATATATATTTTCTGGATCAGGAAAAAGTCGGGATCGGGAAGTCCCATTCCCGATCCCAAAATCACATTCCCGATCCCGAAATTTTCGGGACGCGATTTTCCCGTCCCGATTTACTCGGGATCAGGACGGTAAGGTCGGGACGGAAAATTGATGAACACCCTTACTGGCTTCTGTATTCTCTTTCTGGAATTCTGTTGCACTATTTCCTTCTTGATGATTTTCCTCTGTACTATGATGATGAGATGTGCATGACCTTGTGTTAGATTAATATATAATAAATCATTTCCATCCCTTTCTTGTGGTAAATTTACATTCATTACAATTGGTGCTTTCATCACTCTTCTTTTTCTGCCATGGCGAAAAATGCACGGTTGAAGGAACTTCAGTCTGAGGTTAAACGAGCTACTAAGTTCATTGATATGGCTAAGGGACATTTCGACCATATTGACTCTCGCTTCTCTGAGATGGGTGCTTTGCTGCAATCTTTGGTCAAGTCTATTGATAGTATGAATCATCGTGTTGATCAGGCTTTCTCAACAATAGGGGAGGCTTCTCATTTGTCACACATACCGCCGATTCATCCCCGGCCATTGTCGTCCTTTCCTCATAAGTCGATGAAGCTAGATTTTCCACGTTTTGATGGCACCAATGCATTGGATTGGATTTTTAAAGTAGAAGAGTACGTCAAGTTCTTTGACACACCCGATGCTCAAAAGCTGCTTTTGGCCTCTGTTCATTACGACGGGGACATTGTTCATTGGTTCCAAATGATGGAAAAGGCTAGGCATTTTCCTCACTGGTATGCGCTCACCAAAGCCATTGAGATCCAATTTGATCCTTCTCCCTTTGATTGTGCTCGTTGGCAATTGTTTAAGCTGACTCAAAACACTGTTGGTGGTTCTTTAGACTATTACAACTCTCAGTTTTTAGTGTTGGAGAACCGAACAGAGGAGTTTCCAGAGACCGCGTTGTTAGATTGCTACATTAGGGGTTTAACACCAGCATTACAACATGATGTGCTAATCCAATGTTCCTTGACTGTGATTAGTGCCATGTCATTAGCACTTTTATTTGCTGGTAAGTCTCTGTTCGAATCCCTAGGTGCTCGTTTCGAGTATTCGACTAAACCACGTTTGGTCCTATCACCACCGGGGAAGGCTATTGTACCTTATGTGGCAACTTTTTAACCACGTCTACCACTGCTATAGGAGGTGGTAAATCCAACTTGCAACCATTATTACCTATGTCATCAGTGCCACCAATCAAGAAGATTATGATTGTCGAGATACAGGTGCGCCGGGAGAAGGGACTCTGTTACACCTGTGATGCCAAATTTTCCCCAACGCACAGGGTCCTAACAAATAGCTTATGATGATGTTAGGTGATGAGGAGCCCGATGAACTGGATCCAGTGGAGGTGGATGCTACTTGCCATCATTTGTCTTTCATGCTTTGCGTGGTACTTACGGCCCTGCAACTATTCGCTTTACTAGATCTATTAAGGGTACTGTGGTTTAAATCTTGCTCGACGGTGGTAGCTCGGTCAACTCTGTCCATCCGTGCTTTGTTCAACATTTGCAATTACCGATTCAATATATCCCACGTTGAAGGTACTTGGTGGTACGGGTGGAGTCTTAAGAAGTAACGAGCAAGTCGTTGATGTCCCTATTCTTATTGGTGGTCATACCTTATCTATTACCATGTTCGTAGTCCCTATTACAGCAGTGGACATTGTAATTGGTGAGGCTTGGCTTGAGACCTTAGGGCCACATGTGGCGGATTATAGTTCGTCCACTATTAAATTTCTCAAAGATAGTCAGTTTATTAAATTTCTCTCGCATACTGATGCAATTTCTAAACTATATGTGCTCAATGGCGATTCCATGTAACACTCCGATGCTTTGTTCCCTTAGGATATATCAGCAGATTTGACCTCTATTCTACAATCATTCTCTCTGTTTTTACTCTACCACATAGTTTACTGCCACCTCAACTTTTGGAGCATCGTATTGAACTCAAACCGGGTACCAAACCTATTAAAGTTTGACCATATCATTATCCGGTGAGTCAAAAAACATAGATTGATCCGATTGTTAATGAGCTTCTGATCGAAGGTTTAATTCAGCCAAGTTCCAGCCTATTTTTGGTGCCAGTCATTCTCGTTCATAAAAAAGATCCTACATGGAGGTTTTGTATTGATTTCTGGTCTCTCAGTGCTGTCATAGTCCGGGATGCCTTCCCTATGGCTACAGTGGATGAGTTATTAGATAAGCTTCATGGGTCTGCTTTCTATTCCAAACTCAACTTGCATTCTGGTTATCATTAGATACTTATGTGTGCCGAAGATAGAGAGAAGACAACATTTCGTACACACCTCAGTTTGTACGAATGGTTGCTCATGCTGTTTAGTTTAGCAAAGGCACCAACAACTTTTCAGCTTTAATGAACTCCATTTTTCAACCATTTTTATGTCAGTTCGTTCTCATTTTCATACCTCTACAGGTTTTTCTCCATTTAAAATTGTATATGGTTGTGATCCACCGCCATTTTTGACCCATACGTCGTTAGAGGACACTCCCTTTGATGTGCACCAACAACTGTTGCAAAGAGACGAGGTTCTAGATATCTTAAAGCAGAACTTGCTTAAAACCCAACAACGGATGAAGGCTTTTGCTGATAAAAAATGGTCGGAGCTGGAATTTCATGTGCATTTCTGGGTCTTGGTCCGCGGACTACCTTGCCGACAGCACTCTGTTTAGCTACGAAAATACCCAAAGCTAGCCTTGAATTATTTTGGCCCTTTTCAAGTCATTAAACGAGTAGGCAAAGCGGCTTATAGATTATTACTACCAGAGCATGTGAAAATTCATCCCCTTTTTCACGTGTCTCATTTGAAGCGATTTTATGGTGATGACACATGGCAACCATATTTTCCTCTTCTGTTGTTGTCGGTTCCAGAAGGCCCACTCTATAAACCAGTGGACATTCTTGATACTCATTGGATACAATCTAATGGGACGTCGCTTCCTCAGTATTTGATTCATTGGGATGGTTCTACCAAAGATACATGGGAATTTACCGATTATTTGCTTCATTTATATCCAGAGTTGGACCTTGAGGACAAGGTCCATTCTAATAGGGGGAGTATTGATATGAGTAGGCCACAAGTTGAAGACCCATGTAAGGAGCTTTGCCCATTGCAAAACATCCAACTAAGGAGAAGAAGAGACTCAAGCGGAAAACATGGAAACTGCGTGAATTGGAGGACGTAGCTGACGTATAATAAGGACAGAGATGGTTAGGAAAGGTGAGGAATGAATTGGAACCTTTCTCTCTGACACTCTTTCTATCTCTTTCGATAGCTGGCTTCTATATTCTCTTTTTGGAATTTTCTTACACTATTTCGCTCATTATGATTTTCCTTTGTGCTGTGATGATGAGAATGCATGACCTTGTGCCAGATTAATATATAATAAATCATTTCCATCCCTTTCTTGTGGTAAATTTACGTTCATTACAAAGTTCTCTACCATTATTCCTAAATTATCTAGGTTGCTTATCGTATTTGTTTTGCTCGTATGTTCCGGGTGTTGTTTTGGGTACAATTTATAAAAGGAACATTACATGAAGATTTTCGGAAAATGCATGATTTTTCTCTTTTACTAATTCAGTTATGTGAGCTTCAGGAAATGAGTCTGACATTTCTGTACAACTTTTAAGCCCATTGCCTTACCTAAATTAAATAGATATTACACACATTTACTATATCAATGTAGTACCAGATAAAATATCTCAGTGAGACCACCTTTTAATATTGCAAAATACCTTGGCTTCAATCTTTATGAACAATTTTGTGACTACACGTAATTATTAAAGTTTATGTTTGTCTATTATAATTAATGCCTTTAGTCCTTAATGAAATATCCAGTTGAGTAAGTTGGGAAGATTAAGGAAGTTAAATAAATTATTTAATTATAATATATTTTACATAACCTTTTTGAAATACTTATATATATCATTAGATGATATATTAATTTATAAGTCAAGTAAATTAATTTAGAAAAAATAATAAATATAATTATTTTAAAATAATTTATTTAACTTCCTTAATTTCAAAAATTAGTTAACTAATTTAAAAAAATTTATTTAACTTCCTTAATTTCTCAAATTAGTGAACTAAGTCCGAAAGTAGTATTAATTTTGGGCTTGAGTAAATTATTGAATATTCATTGTAAATTAGAGTATTTCGAGAAGCTACGTGTTTTGTTGAGGGTCACATGCGGCTTATGAAATTTGCGAACCTTTTCACTGTTCTTTCTTTCTGGTTGACTTTTTTGGTCATTGTAAATATTATGTTGACTCAGTTTGCGTCAAAATCATTGAATTATTGAGCCCTTTATTATAAACTCATTCACAACCATAAATAAAGTAAAGATGGGCAATTAGATTCATATGAAATATTGTGGAAATATAAAAAAAGAAAAAATCCTTTTGCTTTGCAATTTTGACGTCTCTCTTTTGTTTTACTGTTTTTTTTTAAAATTAATTTTCTTGTTAATTTCTCTCTGTGTTGAATTAAATTAGATTTTTTGCGGACAATTCCAACACCTGATTACTATTTTCTTTTTCTTATTCAAAGGTTGGTGAAATTGAGAAAGTTAATTGGCATTTCAAGAGCTTACGCTTATTGCCTTAGTTAATTAAGTATTATATTTAAAAATGCCATCAAATTTATTGTAATGTTCGTTTTCTTAATTATGGGAAGGATTACACTTATATCAATTTCTCCCATCACATGTGATTATGTGTTCTGTTTTCTTTATATGAGTTTAGAATTAAATGATAATAATTCAAAAATAGAATATATAGTCACATATAATTGAAGAACTCGATGAAATTGATATAGGGAACTTGACCTAAGTATTTTCCTTATGAAAAAGGACTATACTTTCATCAAGTTACTTGTTATATAAAGAATGACGGTATTTGGATTGAGATCATTATCACATATATTTAACTGATCCTTTCCTCAATTATTAACCTTTAAAAATGTGACAGTTAAATAACCTGATGAGTTTATATATACGAAGAATAATAGCACTTTGAATGTGGTCATTCTCACCAATTAAATTTTTTAAAAAGGAACTTTTCTCCAATTTTTCCTAAAATTTAAGTAATCTAGTATGTTCAAATTTTTTCCAACAATACATTAACTATTTTTCTTTTTATTAAATTCATATCCTTTTAGTGATTTTACATCCAAATTTACTCTTACATTAATCAATCAAATAATTTTCAATTTATCAAACTAACTTTTTCAAAAGTCAATTCAAATATAAATCATATTACGTAATCTGACTCTTACCCTATCTTACGTTTGCAAAAGTCATATTAAAAAAAATTCAATTTTATCACCGCTAATCCAAACATACCGTACGAATACATAACCTATATGCACATAAATCTGCAGATAATTTTAAATCGTTATTCTTTAATTGTAAGGAACCAGATATACGAGGCAATAACTCGGGGCCACTATATTGTGTACATATTGTTGTTCTTTCTGTTTAGATTTATCTTTATCCAAGTCTTGAGCAGAAGAAATTATTATTGCCCTAATTGTTTCATTTTCAAGTTCTTGTCAATCGATGGTATTTGTAAATTACATTTTTTTTTATTGCTTTTAACTAATATTTTAAATGTCATGATTTTAATTTAGTGGCTGTGTCTTATAAAAGAAAAAAAGATACTAGCGAGTAATAAAATTATGGAGAGCAACCACAAAGGTTGGCGGGGCGGGGACGTTGGATGAGAGGAAAACAAATGCGTTGGGGCGAGTGAGAATTTAAAAGAGAAGGGGACCTTTTCTCTGCCTGTGTTCCCAATTAGGTAGTGATACACAAGTGGATTTATTCACTTCGATTCTAGATATAATAAAAATCCAGTCCACATTATTTATTAATTATACATATTAATTAATAGAGATAATTTAGGAAAAGAGTTTCCATCAAGAGGTAGTTTCAATTCATATGATTAACAATTGTATTTTGGGGAAGCAAACACCAACTTATTATAAATAATTAATTAAATTAATTTTCTTAATATTCTCCAATTAGTTATTTAGTTTTTATATTGAGCACAAGAGATTGTGTACTTGTGTGCGTATGCAGTTGTTGGATTGATATTATTATCATTTACATCGTATTAGATTTGGTGATTAAAGAAGCTGAAGAATTTGAACCTCAAGATGGAAATAAGGCATATATCCATTGGGAAAAAAAAACATATTATTTTATTTCATTTATTTACAAGAAGTAAGGCCCATATATGAACCAACAAACCATACATATACAATAGTGGAAAAGATTCTCAAACTTCCTAGCTAGCTAGCTGCAAATAAACTTCTAGAGATTGCTATTTATTACATTATTGAAATAATATCCAATTAATCAAATATCTATCAACAAAAATAAGACATGAATAAACTCAAAAAATAAACATAAAATCGAATCTTGTACACAACAAACTTTCCGTCCACCAGTTCCAGCATATATAGGTACTACTTCTACATGAACCTGCATATATGCATGTAAATAACGACTAAGAATCAATACATATGTAAAGAGATATTATGCTATTAGCTAAGAAAAAGCTATATAACATAATTGTAAAAATAAGAAGGGTTAATATCATCGTTAGCCCTTATAATTTAATCGAATTTTTGTTTTGGTCCATGTAATTTCAAGTAGTTGGTTTTAGTTTCTATAGTTTTTATAAGGATTTGGTATGTGTTCAAATATAGGATCTCAAAACCAAAACTCATTTAAACATAGGGACTTTAAATTAAGACCAATTCTTTATGTAACTATAAGGATAAAAATTAACGATTTAAAACTATACAAGAATTAAAATTAAAATTTGATCAAACTATAAGGATTAAAAATATATTAAACCTTTTTACGTTTTAAATCTCGAAAGGAAAAACCCTTCATATTATAAAAAATATATTAAACCAAATAATAAAGTGAAGACGACTTATTTTGATTACCTATAATATTCATTTCAAGAACCATATCCAATACTATCTCCAATCACCTTTGGCCTATTTGAAGTTGAACTGCTTGAAGAACTCTGTGAATTATATGTTGAACCATAACCAAGACTATCTCCGATAACCTGAGTTCCCTTTGAAGTTGAACTCTTTTGTGGACTATAATAAGTAGTACCATAACCAAGATCATCTCCGATATTTTTCTTCCTTTGACCCGAACTCATCTTGCTAATTGAAACCACCAAGTACCTCACAATCTTCTTTTGTTTTTTGCCTTAAACTTGTGACAATCATTCTATTTATAAACAAACCGAGAAGCATAGGCTTTCCTCTTTAATGAAAATGCAGCAATATTTCATGGAAGAGAGAGTGAAAATTGCCTTAAAATGACTACTATTTTCTTGTAAATTTGTATTGAAGTTCTCTAACATTCTTCTAAAATTATCAAGGTTGCTTATCGTATTTGTTTTGCTCGTATGTTCCGTGTGTGTTTGTTTTGGGTGCAATTTAACGTATTGACTCTATTCATCAAAGGAACATTACATGAAGATTTTCAGAAAATGCATTTGAGTTTTCTCTTTTCTTAATTCAGTTTTGTGAGCTTCAAGAAATGAGTTTGACATTTCTATACAACTTTAAGTCCATTTCTTAGCCTAAATTAAACAAATGTGGCATACATTTACCATACCAATGTACCAGATAATATATTTCAGCGACACCACCTTTTCATATTGCAAAACACCTAGCTTCATTCACAATTTTGTGACTGCAGGTAGTATTAAAGTTTATGCTTTTCTATTATAATTATTAGTTTTGGGTTTGGGGAATTAAATGAATTTTTGTTGTAAATGAGAGGAAAGCTATTTCAAGAAGCTATGAGTTTTGTTGAAGGTCACGCGAGCGCGGGACACATGAAATTCGCCACCTTTTCACTGTTTTTTCTTTTTGCTTGACTTTTTAATTGGTCATTGTAAATATTATTTTGACTCAATGACAAATCTCTAATTTTATTATATATTTTTAT
The DNA here is from genome assembly GCA_963855925.1 of Inga laurina. NCBI lineage: Eukaryota > Viridiplantae > Streptophyta > Magnoliopsida > Fabales > Fabaceae > Inga > Inga laurina. Next base: position 62,329,607 of record OY979708.1, read on the forward strand.
ATTTTATTTGAGAATTTTTTCATAATAATTTAGCTTAGAATGCCTTATTTTTGCTTAATTGAGATTAAGAATAAATATATTAAATTATGACTTAAAGGAGTAAAATTGTCAAAATAATTGTAATTACTCTTAATCATTGATTTTTTGAAAGCATTTGATGTTGGTTAAATTGTTTTCAATTGAAAATTTGGATTAAAATTGAAAATGACAGTTTTGGGGCTCGAATTTGAGAATGACATTTTGGTACCACGAATTTTAAAAATGACAAAATGGTCCTCGTAACACTGCTGCGTTTTGACAGCCCTTAGGTCAGCTCTTTAATCAGTTTATATACTCAATCGTAGAGCTTCATTGAGGAGACGCGAGAGACAGAGCTGCAGACACGCACATCGCATCTGCATCTTGCTTTGGTCTTTCACCTTCGTCTTCTTCTTCATAGTCGGCGGCGGCCTTCACCCTCATCACCATCGCTGCCGGCGACCTACAGCCATTCCACCATCCAAGTCCGAGCTGCCGCGTGGGAGGAGGAGACCGAACTGAGTTTGGAGAGAGCTGGGAATTGCAGCGAGGAATCAGAGGCTATCGAGAGCTGGGAGTTTGAATCACCTTCACCTTAACCTTCCTTCTCCACTTCCGTTCACCACCGAGCTCACCAGCGACCTTCACTGATTTTTCCCATCTGTCTAAAATCATTGCAGACCGTAGCTTCCTCTGTGCTAATCGTGTCTCCCCTGTTTTGTGGTTCCAATTGCAATTACTGTTTTATTTGAATCCATTATTAATCTATCAAGTTTAATTGGTAGTTTTATATGGCTGAGCACTTAATTCAGACAGTGATTGTGTTTCTTTTTGAGGCTGGTTCCATGGCTGTTTGTGGCTAAGCTTCTCAATCCCTTGTAGCAAGAGGCAATAACATGAACTTGGAGTTTCAATAGGGGAGTTTTTGCTCTTCCATATCTCTAATTCTACATTATAATTGTGATTCCTAGGTTTTAGGATGAATTTTAGAATGTTGAATTGATTTATTGTGATGTATTTGTAAAATTAGATGTGGCTTGAACCTTTGTTAGATACTTGATATTGTGTTTAATTAATTTAATTATCATTTCTTTGTGCTGGTTAGTCATTGAATTAATGATTTTCTAAACATTTTGTGTTAATTTCAAGGTGGCTTAGTTAGTGGATCAATGATGTCTTGTATTTGTATTGGTTAATTGAATGTGAATTTATTAATTGTATTTAGCATTGGGTTTGAGCATCATTAATCTTGATTTTTCATATGGGTGGTCATTGTTAAATTAAGATTAATGAGAAAATCAAGTGGTAATGCGAGGTGGCTCGGTTATTGGATCAAAAGCTAAATATGATTTTTAAGTTCATTTAAATGCTTGAATGCTTAATCAACCTAATTAAGAAAGATTTATATGCAAGGTGGCTTGGTATTAATCAATCTAAGTTAGACCTAGTATAAGGGGTGGCCCTTAGAGTTATTTTGGAACAAGCATGATTAATCTCTTATAATCATTAGAAGTGAGGATTGTTTGCATCATTGCTATGAGGGATTGTGTATTTCATTGTTGATTTCTTTGTCTTCTCACATTTCATTAGTTTCATTATCATTTCATTTCATATTATAAAGAAAAATCTCAAAAAGAATTTGTTTATAACAAGTTAATTTTAAATTGCATAAAGTGGTTTTGAAAGAACAAATTTTCTCTTTTTATCATTTCATACCAATCATCACACTTAGTTTTTAGATAATTAATAAAAGGCTCTTCGAGAGATGATCCGGGATTGTACCTTATATTGCAATCTTTAGTTTAATTTTTGAAGAGATTACCAAGGCACAAAGCCGACAACGCTAATTCTTCACTCAAATTGCATGAAAATCTGTGTACTGATTCAAAGTCAAAAATGATGTAAAGAGAGGCATTGCAAAATCGCATTCTAAGTTTTGAAAGGGATCAATATCAACTCCAAAATAACTTAGGATCAAACTCAAAAGAAAGGTATAGAGAGGTAATTAGACAATTCATATGAATAATCAATGAGAATATATATAGTAAAGAAACAACCCTTTTGTTTTGCAATTTTGTAGTCTCTCTTTTGTTTTATTGTATTTTTAAATTTAGTTTCACTTTTAATTTTTCTTTATGTTAAATTAACTTAGATTTTGGTCTACAATTCCAACACCTGATTACTATTTTCTTTTTTCTTATTCAAGAGTTTGTGAGCCAGAGAAAGTAAATTGGCATATCAATAACTTACGCCCATTGTCTTACCTAATTGCCCGAATACGAGAAAGTTTATATCTATGTGATGTCTTAATTAAATTATATGAAGTCGGTTATAGGTGTGAATATTTATATATGTCTTTTTTTATTTTGCTCAGTCATATTTAATTTTTCCAAGACTATACAACGTTAAGAGAGAAAGAGAATTTCATAAAGACTTTGAAAAATATTTAAAATAATAGTTTTAGGAATTATAAATTCATAATTGGGTTAAGGAGCTTCCAACACCCTGAAGCATTTTTGAAGCAACTCGTGTAGCTATTGAACCAAAGTTCAAAGAAAGCAATGGAGGATGTGGTTCGCTTGAAAGCTATTGTTGATAGTCGGAAAAGTCAACCAAATTTGTGGGATTCTGAGGATGGTGGATAACGTTCGACAAAAGACAAGTGTAATAATTTAGGAATGTGAAAAGGCATGAGATAGTGGGTGTTTTAAAAGACTTTATGAAACTTGCTCACAGTTATAAGTTTAGAACCGCATTATGAAAAGTGACATTTTCTTATGGTTCTTAATTTACAACCGTAATGAGTTTTTGAACTAAAATTCAAGTTTTTACATTACAATCGTTAGGTTTTGTAAACGTTGATTGTTTTTTCTTAATAACTATTAGGTATTTGACATGGTATTCTAAAATGTGAGAGGTTTTATTTAATAACTGTTATTTATTTAACTGCTTTTAAATAATTTTTGAAGTTGATTATTCAACCCCATACATAGACAAACAAAAAATTGAAAAAGAAAACAAGAGTGTCAATAAACAAACAAAAAATAAAAGTTATGGAGATTAAGGATATGCTACATCATCAGATTCATCATTTTCCAGTAATTTGTCCACCATCTCATTTAGAGAGCAAACGAGAGAGGTTAATTCCTTCAAACACTTGTCCATGTGTCTTTGCTCTCTCATGTAATCATTAACCGTATGTTGGAGGTCATAATTCTCATCGATAAGCCTTTCAATGCTTGTTAGTGGATGGTGGTCATCTTTTGGTTTTACCCCAGAGAGATCAAAAGATGATGACCTAGAGGATCTTTTGCGTTTGTCCGTAATATCGATTAAGAACAAAAGTTAGAAGTTGGATATGAGAAGTTGAAATAAAAGTGGGTAAGTGGAGTTCATTTTTTAAACGTTTAAATAGAAACGGTTTCATGGATTATCTTATTGTCGAACGTGTTCTTTAGTATTAAAGATAATTTCTTATTAATTAAATAAAAGTGGAATGGAAAGCGGTTTCACAGGTTATGCATCAAAATATGTCCTTTGGAATGGAAGGGTTATACTGCTGAACATCTCCTTGTAAATTGTCAGAAGTAACGACTCTTGACTAATAACAATGATTGTGACCTTCATTAGTTACAGTTGTTTAATAATTACAATGAAGTAGCAATGGTTTTTTTAAAAATATTTTTGGGCTACTTTGTCCTAACGATTATTTTTTTTAATATTCAAAAAAATAAAAAAAAATAGTAGTAGTTTTCAGTTATCACCAATACTGTTTTTCTCCTCCTCCTGTCCTTCCCCCCTCACTCAACACATCATCAAGGTTAGAGGAAGGAGATGAAGGGGTTTGACTGGAAGTGATCATATACAACCTGATTGTAATAAAGAATGAGATCCAACTTCCTATTCAGACTATGAGCATGTGTAGCATGACGCCTTGTAGAGTGGTTGTTGGAAATTGTCCCCAAAGGGCCAATCATTATACTTTGAATATTATTAATTTAATGAAATTTCTCCATTCTGTTATCATATTATTTGTATATTAACTTGATAATTGTATCCTTGTATAATTCATAAAGATTGTCCTAAAATGTCCCTGGTCGGTCATCTATGCGGGAAGAGAGATGAAACAAGATCAATATGACTTTGATAAGATATGGAGATATGAATCAAAGTCTTAGGCACTTGTAAGAGTACAAGGTGCTGGACCGACCCACTATGAGAAAGCTACATGGATCAAGTCATAAGCTTTTCTCATGTATAACCACGTTACAATGCCCTTTGACTTGAGATCATCATTGATTCCTACATGAGAGTTGCTAAGCTTTGAACTAGTCAAAAGTCACCTTTGACGTGGTGATGATAAAGGCTACAATCAGGTTTGGTGTTTTTTCATGCAGAGGAATATGAATGGTCAAGATGAAATTTGTCCCTCACATTAGTAGAGAGATATTACTGGGCCCCTCGATGAGTAAGTCTGAGAAATGTATGGCCATACTACAATGGAAAGGAGTTTCTATTTCTATTGTCAGACTACTCAGGAATCGAGAAAGTAATAGTCAAGAATAAGAGGATAACATTATCCATGCCTCATCCTTGATCGATATATTGTGTGACAAACGGGACGTGGCATTGTTGTATGACAGGTTGTATCGTGTTAACGATCCTCATATGAATTGGGTAGTTGTGATGTTTTGCTAGAAGCCGCTTGCAACTTGCACTACAAAAAAAACGTGATTTAGTAGAGGTTAAAAATGGGTATTAGTAGCAGTTTTAACCGCTACAAACAACATTAGTAGCGGTTACCATAACCGCTACTAAATCGTATGTTGCAAGCAATTTTGTAGCAGTTATATAAAACCGCTACTCAATTAAAATTAACCGCTACATCCTTTGTAGCGATTCAACTCAACCGCTACAACACGCTCATGAACGAAATTTTTTTCAGAGATATTTGTAGCGGTTATATAACCGCTACAAATATAAAATATTGAAAATTTGAAGGCGAAAAAAAAACGAAATTTTTTATTTTGTAGCAGTTAAAAAACCGCTACTAATTTTGAATTTCATGAAATTAGTAGCGGTTTGAAAACCGCTACTAATTTCATGAAAATCAAAATTAGCGCCAAAAAATTTAATTTGAGTTTTAAAAAGGCGCGTTATTTAGTAGCGGTTCAATAACCGCTACAAATATTTAAAAATTTTTAAAAAATATTTGATCATTTGTTAATGTTTTTTAATATTAAATTAAATAGTTTATTTTATTATTATTTTATCTATTTTAATTAGCTTATTATTCAATAGTTTAACTTATTAATAAATTAAAAGGGAAAATGTAATTTAATTGGATTAGTATAAAATTTATATTAATAATATTATTAAGGATAGGTAGGTAATAAGGAATTATTATGTTGTCTAATATAATGTAATTGTGTATGAAAAATAGATGAAAATGAGCTACAACTCTGAAATATCTGGGAAAAAAATAGTTAGAATAAATTTTATAGAAAGGAGAGAAGTATTGTAAAAAAAATTAAAAATCTTGTTACCATATTTGATCGTATTATTCAGCTCCTCTACTCATACGAAAGAAGTTGTAAATGAGAGAAAATGAAAGAAAGGTAAGGTAAAAAGAAATTGGGGAGCGTTTGAAATTAGGGAGTGTTTGAAATGAGTTGTGGTAAGAGTATTTATAGGGATCCACGTACTATTTGTAGCGGTTAATGTATCCATTTTGTAGCGGTTATTATTTAGTAACGGTTATTTGTATTTTGTAGCGGTTTAATATTTATAGTGATCCATGTACTATTTGTAGCGGTTAATGTATCTATTTTGTAGCAGTTATTCATTTAGTAGTGGTTTATTTTATATGTGTAGCGGTTTAATAACCGCTACAAATATTATTTTATTTTGTTTTTTAAATTTTTTTTACATTTTGTTTTAAAAAATTGTTTGCATTTTTTTTAAAGACAAAAGCATAATTTAATTTTGATCACTCATCGTCGCCATCCCTACGGAAATTTTGTAGAAAAATTATTGTTATGGATGTATTATTAAATTTAAAAAATTTAATTCAAATTATGTGGACTTAAAAAAACTCACCGCAGTAGAGGTAAATTGTCATCGCTTTCAGGTAGTTTTCAAAATCAGCTGGCTGAAATGGCTCACTCTCATAGGCGATGTTACCGCCTTCACCCATGTCGCAAATGTCTCTTGGCTTTAAATGAACGATCATATGCCAATCCCTATGCCTCTCGTCCTTAACATAATAAACCTGATCTGCCTCTGAAGCTAGAATATACGGCTCATCATCTTGAGAAATACCAGTATGAATCGGCCATGAGAAATTGACTGATGTGATCCCTAAGTCGTCAATTGTCAGTCCCTGAGAAGTAGTGGTATTTGCCCACAAACACTTGAACAGCGTCATAGTGAAACGACCTTGATAATTAAGTTCGACCACATCAAGAAGCTTGTCATAGTAAGGGACGCCTCCGAACTGCATGTTGGCGTCACTACTGCTCGCATAACTCCTTGTCCCAAATGTGCCATAAACACCCGAATTCTGTGTTTGCAATCCTTGATCCTGTGAAACCGTGCAAAACTTAAAACCATTAACATTATATGCTGTAAACCGTTTTGCATGATCAAGAGGGCCGATTGCGAGAGCTCTGAAATCTGGTGAGTATAGGTTGTGGTCATTTAGTATTCTGCGCGCAAACCAGCTCGGGAATTCTCTGTGGACCCTCCTATCAACTTCCGATGATGTCTGTGTACGGATCCTGAGTTGACGCTTAACATGACTTCTGAATTCCCTGCAATTAATAATGGAAAGGCGTTAGTGAAATGAAAGTGAGAAATGTTACGAAAGATATAGATCGAATAACATGTTAGTGTACAATTCTTACCGTATGAAAGGTTCAACTTGAGTGAAATTAATCAAGACATGTCTATGTGCTTGCAACTTCTCAGTTGCCGTTAGTTTGAAGTTCTCAGTTGCACCAACTGGTTTACCAACACAAGGGATAAATTCTCCTGATGTCGGCGCAAGTTCAGGACAATCGTCAACACGAGGTAGGTGGTTGAAAGCCGTCTCAAGATCATCAAAGTACCTTGAGCAAAAATATAGCACCTCATCCCCTATATAGCCTTCAGCTATAGAACCTTCTGGCCACACCTTATTCCTCACATAAGATTTTAATTTCCCAAGGAACCTACGAAGTACAGAAGAGAAAATTGATATAAAATGCTGAAAAGGACGACTAGCAAACATTAAATACGGAGAATAAATTAAAGCACATATTTAAAATGAGTACCTCTCGATCGGATACATCCAACGATATTGTACTGGTCCAGCGAGCTTTGCTTCATGAACGAGGTGGACTGTGAGGTGAACCATCACAGTAAAAAAGGACGGAGGAAAGATCATCTCCAAATGACAAAGCGTAAGAATGATTTTTTTCGACTGCAGCTGATCGAGCTCCTCAACAATCAAAACCTTAGAACACAACTTCCAAAAGAAAGAACAAAGTTCCACCAAAACGATGGAAACATCGGGAGGAAGTGTATTCTTTATAGCCAGAGGGAGTAACTGCTGCATAAGAACATGTGAGTCATGACTCTTTAGGCCAGCAACCTTTCGAGCCTGCAAGTCAACACATCGAGAAATGTTGCTTGAATACCCATCAGAAACTTTTAATTTCTTCAATATCGCGAGGAAGACTTCCTTGTTCAGTTTTGTGAGGGTAAAATTTGCCGGTTGAAATCTGTCATGCTCATCTGGCCAAGCGTCTTCACAAACTCCCATGTTGCGTAAATGTTTCCTCGCTTGAGCATGTTGTTCGCGATCTCACGCCACTGCGTCTGCTGAGCGTAGATCAAATCAGCGTGCAGCTGCATCTGCTGCATATGCTGCAGCTGCATCTGCTGCTACTGCTGTTGTGCCATCTGTTGCTCCAAATCTGACCGCAGCTAGTCAATAGACTAGTCCCTCAGACGTCTGACCCCTCTAGAGCTGCCAGCCTCAGAAGCGGCACTCCTGCCGTAGACCATAGTGGGTCTGGCGCCTATCCCCATCCCCGCACGCGTTTGGGGTGCTCATCCTGAGCCAGACCTGCCTTCAGTGGAGCCGTGGGTCCACTAACCCCTATGACTCCTCAGGCTGGGTCTGTCGCAGGTCAGCCTGCGACTGCTACATCCGCTCCTGCCATTTTATGAAACAATTACTAATTAGCTTTTTTCATTATTAACTTGGTTTTATAAAAATTATAATAATAAAATTACTTACAATGGCCGCCTCTGCCTACTGAGAGGTCGCAGTCCTGTCACGGTGTCTGTGTGTGATGGCGTACAGCTCCCCATAGTCCGTCTGACGGTTCTCCTGCTGTGCCTTCGTCTCCTGAAACAATTACAAAATTCAATTAGTATTATGAAATAATCAGCTAAAAGTGAGTGATATTTTGAAAAGTTACCAGCTCGCTATAGGTCACAGCAAAGGTCTTCGATCCTGCTGTGTGGTGGATCGTCTGCTGCGCACGGATCCTACTGTTCCTCTGAGAAATCTCCTGAAAAAAAAATAATATTAAATGTATTAAAACAATAAAAAAATATTTAAAATTTAAAAAGTTCAAATTAAATACAATTAAATTGAAATTATAATTTAATAATTAACAATTACAAAATTATATATAAAAAATCTAATAAATACATTACCTGCCCCTCAGCGCTCCTCCTGAACTGGACGAAACTCGCCTAGTCGTTCGGTGGCACGCCGTCCGAGACACTCTCAATCAGTGCTCCAGAGGCATCGTCCCGTCCTTATTCACCGTGTGGAAGAGACGGTTCCTCCTGTTCCTCCAGGCATCACCCATCTTCACGAGTGCGTACCTCTTCCAGTTGGCCCGGACGGCAAACCACAGCTGAAAAAAAATAATTTAAATATCAATAATTACAAAAAAAAAATTTTAAAAATGTTAATTAAATACCATTAATTACAAACAATATTAATTAAATAATTTTAATTACCTGAACTACCTCCTCCCAAGCCTGGTCCTTCGGCCCCTTCGGAACGTGCCTCCACGTCCTGAAGTGAAGGGGGAACCGCATCCAGTTCGCGCCCAGGTCATTCAGGAAGCGGTTGAGCAGGTGACCCCCATTGTGGATGGGCTAGTTAGTGCCCTCATTCCACTGCACTATAACTCGCAGGCTCCGATCCATGCTGTTCACACCGGCCACGTCGAGCCTCCTCGTCGAAACGTTCCCCTGCTCATCTGCACAATTTTACCGCACATTAGATAAATTGTAATTCAAAGTTAACTTTTCTAATTTAAATAAATAATTTACTAAATTAAAAAATTAATTTACCTTGGACCTGCACCTCAAACCCAGTGGACCGCGAAGACGACCCTCGTGGGTTGTTCTGCTCCCGAGCCTCCTCCTCATTGAGGAACTTCTCCATCTCCCTGTTCCCAATCAGGATCTCAAACCCCTCCTCGTCGAGGAACTCCTCGACGCTAATATCTGGCCCCCAACCTCAGGCACCTCTAGTGCGGTCGTCTCCTATGGGATCGTCTGCAGTGCCTGTGGTAGGGCCGACTCCTGTGGGGGGATGGGTTGAGATGTCGCGGTCGCCCTGCCTCCGCGCTGCCCCCTGCTCGGCTGCTGCTACCCCGTAAAATCGGTCTGGGGACCTCAGGGGCCTTCCCCTTATCCTCTCTTGAAGCCATATCAAGTGTAAAAAAAATAGTCACATTTTTATGCAAAAATATAATAAAAATACAAATACAAATAAAATACGTGTTATATACGTACCTCAAGTGCAAATACTGAGAAATACTGTAGCAAAAACGCCTACACAGACATCTGAACGCTCAAATCTTGAAGAAACCACTCAGAGAAGCCCCATGAAACAAAACGAGCAAACGGAGAAATGAGGGAGGCGGTGGCTTAAATAGGCCAGATATTAGTAGCGGTTATTCCAATAACTGCTACCATAACCGCTACAAATTACCCACGTTGTCTTAACTTTGTAGTGGTTATACAATAATGCTACAAATTAGGGCCCGTTTGGTACGCTGGAATTGATTTTGATGGAAATGGATATGGATATGGATATGGAAATGGATATGGAAATGGAAATGGGGATGGGGACTAAAAGTATGTTTGGTATGTCATGGAAATGAGACCTAATTTTTGTATAAAAATACCAAAATGTCCTTCAATTTTTTATTTTTTATTTTTTTTTAAAGGTAGTGGAGGGTAATAGATGAAAATGATCATATGAAATTATAAATCTTAAGGGTAAAATGAGAATTCCATGGAATTTGTTACAATTCCATGGGGTATATGATGGAAGCTTAATTCCATCAATTTGATGGAATTGGCTCTTCCATGGAGGCCAATTCCATCATACCAAACATACTTCAGCATGGAAATGAATTTCATTTCCATTTCCACCCACCTCAATTCAAGCGTACCAAACAGGTCCTTACAAGAACCTTTGAAATTCTGTAGCGGTTATTGCCCAGAACAGCTACAAAATTGGAGACCCCTGAAATTCTGTAGCGGTTATATCCCTATAACCTCTACAAATAGCTGACGTTTGGTATTTTGTAGCGGTTTGGTTGCTGTAACCGCTACAAATAACCGCTACACTGTTGGCAGGACTTGGTCGCGCCATGTGGCTAGAATATTGTAGCGGTTTATGTGTATTAACCACTACAAAATAACTGCTACAATTTTTGGCGGGATTTTTGTGCCAAATTTCTAGCGGTTTTGTCTACCCAACCGCTACAAAAAGCGCTGCCAATCTGTCACGCCACTTGGCGCGTAGCTTGCCGCTACAAATTTGTAGCGGTTTAGGTTAAAACTGCTACAAATACTATAATTTGTAGTGGTTTATTATAACCGCTACAATGTCACCGCTACAAAATACTTTTTTTTTTGTAGTGTTGTGGGTTAATACAGTTATTGGCCCATTGCCAACTTCATATGGGCCACAGGGTCGCACATAAGAATGGCCTAACACGAGATAACGTTTAATTAGGGTGGACAAATTTTATATATATATATATATATATATATATATATATATATATATATGTATATATGTAATATAAAAAAATTTGTTAATAATATTATATAGATATGTATTTTCGAAATACATATTATATATATATGTATGTATATATATTATATGATATTATTCTATTGTGTTAGTTTTAAATTTAATTTATTAAGATAAATTAAATCTAATAACTAACATGATAGAGATATGGTATCTCAGATTTAATTTTTGAATATAACTTAAATCTAATGGCTCTTTATTTAGATTAAATAAATAGGTTAAATTAAAATTGTTGGACAAATTTAATTTAAACTGAATTTATTTAATTAGCTCATCAAGATAATTAATAGTTAATTAATTTCAAAATTAATGATGATTAATTTTGAAATTTGAAAATAGCCCTCATAGTTATAAACTTGATAGAGCAGATATACTGAGATACACATTAGAATTGAGAGTCGCAAGGGAAACCCTAGGAGACATTAGAGGTGCTAGCATGCAGTCTTGGTTGGAGAGCATTCGTGTAGATACTGGTAGAGGGAGCAGACCTAACATGTTGGCTCCTAGAAATCGTGAAAACCTTGAATCATCCAAAGGAATGAATCCTTCCAACTTGGTTTAAACGCCGTTGATAGATCCTCCATTAGGATCGGTGAAAGGCTTTTTAAATAAATTCCGTTGCAAAATGCCATCGCAAATTCCGTCGGAAAGTCCATCGGAAATTGCGACGAAAATAAATTCTGTTGGAAATTCCGTCAGAAATTTCTGACGGACTCTGAATTCTGTCAGAAAATTTTTTGTGACGCTATTATTGCTTACGGAATCAATTCCGTTGGAAATCAATTCCGTCATAAATTCCGTTTGAAATTTCGTCGAAAACTCAAATTCCCTCTCAAATTCCATCGCAAATTCAATGTTTTTTTTGTAGTGAGGATCATTTCCTCCGAGACCCAGCGACTTACAGAAGGCTAATTGATAAATCACTATATTTAACATTGACTAGACCTAATATTGCTTTCATTATGTAGGTGTTGAGTCAATTTATATAGCTTCAAAAGGATTCCCACATAGCTACAACACTAAGGCTAGTTACATACATAAATAACTATCTAAGACGTGGCATTTTTCTATCGACAGCAAGTTCAATGACTATGGAGTGCTATTATGACTTAGATCATGCTGCCTGCCTTGACACAAGAAGATCGGGTATTGGGTTTTTGGTAAAGGTTGGAGATTCTTTGATTTGTTGGAAATCAAAAAGCAAGCACAATATCCAAGTCTTCAGCAGAGGCCGAATACAGGCCCTAGGAATGGCTATCTCTAAGTTGGTTTGGATTGCTGGTTTAATGAAAGAGTTGCATGTGTATGATATTGAGCCAATACAAGTTTATTGAGACAATACGGTTGCAATTCATATTGCAACCAATCCAATTTTTCACCAGTTCGCAAAGCATATTGAGGTTGATTGTCACTTTATACGTGAGAACCTGTTGAGAAAAGTTATCACTTTTGGATATTTGAGGTCTTCAGAGCAATTGGTAGATATCCTAACAAAAGGGCTTGGAGGTCCTTAGCATCAATACATTCTAAGCAAATTAGAAAAGTGCGATTACATAGTTCTTGACTTGAGGGGGAGTGTTGTAAATTGTATTAGTTAGTTTGACACGTGTATTATTAAGTTGTTTAGTCTTTGGTATTTTAGGGTGTTGAATGGGCCTCACTTACATATAAATATTGGACCTATTGTACAATTAGTTTTTTTATCAATAATATTTTTGTATTATTCAGTGGTATGGCCTCCCATGTCTAGCACACACGTGGAAAAGATTCTGAAACTTCCAAGCTTGCTGCAAATAAACTTCTATAGATATCTATTTACATTATTGTAATCTCCAATTAATCAAATATCACACAAAATAAGACATGAATAAATTAAAAAAAAATAAATACAAGATGGAATCTTCCACACAATAAACTCTTTCCTTCCTCCATTTCCAGCACATGTAGGTCCCACTTCTACATGAACCTGCATGCATGTAAATAACGACCAAGAATTAATACATATATAAAGAGATATTAAGTTATTAGCTAAGAAAAAGCTATATAACATAGGAGGAATTACTGTTGAGTCCTAAGGAAGGGATTTTGTTACCAAGAAGTCCCATTGACAATTAAGAGCATGTAATAACAAGTTTCAATTCAGTCCAAAAAAAAATAACAAGTTTCAATATATAAAAAATAACAACATCTCACTTGTCATTTGGACTTTTTTGGTAATAAAGTCCTTTTTCTGAGACCTCATAGTAATTACCCCTATAACATAATTGTAAAAATAAGAAGGGCTTATATTATTATTTGTCCTTATAGTTTAATTAAATCTTGATTTTGATCCCTATAGTTTCGAATAATTGGTTTTAGTCTCTATAATTAAACAAGGACTTGGTCTGAGTTTAAAAATATAAACCAAAACAAAATTCATTGAAAATATAAGGACCATTCATTAAACTAAAACTACATTTTTATGAAATTATATAGAGACCAAAACCAATTATTTAAAACAATACATGGACTAAAACTTATATTTGATCAAACTAACAGGACTAAATTGATATTAATCCCAATAAAAGAAAAGATAAAGGCAACTTATTTTGATTACCTGTAGTATTCATTTCAGGAACCATAACCAATCCTATCACTGATAACCTTAAGGTCCATTTGAAGTTGAAGTCGTCGAAGAACTTTGTGAGCTATATGTTGAACCATAACCAAGACTGTCTCCGACAACCTTGGTCCCCTTTGAAGTTGAACTCTGCTGTGGACTATAATAAGTAGTACCATAACCAAGATTGTCTCTGATAACCTGATTTCCCTTTGAAGTTGAACTCTTCTGTGGACTATAATAAGTAGTGCCATAACCAAGATTGTCTCCAGCAATATTATTCCTTTGACCCGAACTCATCTTGCTAATTAAAACCACCAAGTTCCTTACAACCTTCTTTTGTTTTTGCCTTCAACTTATGACAGTCATTTTCTATTTATAAGCTAACCCAGGAGCATAGGCTTTCCTCTTTAATGAAAACGCAGTAATATTTCATGGAAGAGAAAGTGGAATTTTGCGGAAAATATCTCCCATTCTGTTGAAAATTTTTTTTTGAAGTTCTCTTCCATTATTCCTAAATTATCTAGGTTGCTTACCGTATTTGTTTTGCCCGTTTGTTCCGTGTGTGTTGTTTTGGGTACAATTTATAAAAGGAACATTACATGAAGATTTTCAGAAAATGTACGAGTTTTCTCTTTTACTAATTCAATTATGTGAGCTTCAGGAAATAAGTTTGACATTTCTGTACAGCTTTTAAGCCCATTGCCTTACCTAAATTAAATAGATATCACACACATTTACTATACCAATGTAAGTATTTTCAAATATTTCTCATTAATACATTAACTCATGTTTGAGGAAATGATCAATTAAATATATGTGATAATTGAATAACCTGATAAGTTTAACTGAAAATTTTAAATGGTGATAATGACTTCAATCAAAGTACTATCATTCTTCGTATAATAAGGAACTTAATGTAAATATAATTCTTTTCCATAAGGAAAATACTTAGGTGAAGTTTTCTATATCCATTTCGTCAAGTTCTCCAATCAAATGTGACCATATATCATATTTTTGAATTATTATCATTAATTCTAAACTCACGAAAAAAATAGAACATATGGTCACATGTGATTGGAGAACTTGATATAATGGATATAAGGAACTTGATATAAGTATAGTCTTTTTCCATAAGGAAAATATTTAGGTGAAGTTCCCTATATCCATTCCGTCAAGTTCTCCAATCATATGTGACTATATGTCCCATTTTTGAATTATTATCATTTAATTCTAAACTCATATGAAGAAAATACAACACATAGTCATATGTGATTGGTGAACTTAATATAATGGATACAAAGCATATGATGTAAGTATAGTCCTTTTCCATAAGAAAAATATTTAGGTCAAGTTCTCTATATCCATTTCGTCAAGTTCTGCAATCATATGTGACCATATGTCCCATTTTTGAATTATTATAATTTAATTCTAAACTTGTATGAAGAAAATAGAACAAATTGTCATATATGATTGGAGAACTTAATGTAAATATACTGCTTTTCATAATTAAGAAAGCGAACATTAATTACAATAAATTTGATGGCATTTTTAAATATAATATTTAATTAACTAAGGCGACAAGCGTAAGCTATTGAAATGCCAATTAACTTTCTCAACTTCACAAAACTTTGAATAAGAGAAAACAGTAATCAGGTGTTGAAATCGTCCACAAAAAATCTAATTTAATTCACAACAAAGAGAAATTAAAAAACAAAATTTACCGGCGCCATTAGACACAGTGGTCACCCATGTGGCCTTAGGCCACTCCCCCCTCTTCACTTCACGGGTTTGATCCCGTGCCACTATGCAATAAAAAAAATTTAAAATAAAAAATAACAGAAAAGCAAAAGAGAGACATCAAAATTGCAAAGCAAAAGGATTTTTTTTTATATATTTCCACAATATTTCATATGAAACTAATTACCCATCTTTACTTTATTTATGGTTGTGAATTAGTTTATAAAAAAGGGCTCAATAATTCAATGATTTGACGCAAATTGAGTCAACAAAATATTTACAATGACCAAAAAAGTCAACCAAAAAGAAAAAACAGTGAAAAGGTTCGCAAATTTCATAAGCCGGGCGCGTGACCTTCAACAACGCACGTAGCTTCTCGAAATACTCTAATTTACAACGAATATTCAATAATTTACTCAACCCAAAACTAATACTACCTTCAGACTTGGTTGACTAATTTAAGAGATTAAAGAAGTTAAATAAATTATTTTACAGTATTTATATTTATTTTTTAAATTAATTTAGTTGACTTATAAACTAATATATCATCTAATGATACATATAAGTATTTCAAAAAGATCAAGTAAACTTTAATATAATTAAATAATTTATTTAGCTTTCTTAATTTTCTCGACTTATTCAATTGGGTCTTTTATTAAAAACTTGAGGCATTAATTATAATAGAAAAACATAAACTTTAATAATTATGTGTAGTCACAAAATTGTGAATAAAGCTTGAAGCCAAGGTATTTTGCAATATTAAAAGGTGCTCTCACTGAGATATTTTATCTGGTACTACATTGGTCTAGTAAATGTGTGTAATATTTATTTAATTTAGCCAAAGCAATATGGGCTTAAAAGTTGTACAGAAATGTCAAACTCATTTCCTGAAGCTCACATAACTGAATTAGTAAAAGAGAAAATTCATGCATTTTCTGAAAATCTTAATGTAGCGTTCCATTTATAAATTGTACCCAAAACAACACACACGGAACATACGAGCACAACAAATACGATACGCAACCTAGATAATTTAGGAATAATGGTAGAGAACTTCAACAAAAATTTACAACAAAATAGGGGATACTTTCCGCAAATTTTCACTTTCTCTTCCATGAAATATTACTGCGTTTTCATTAAAGAGGAAAGCGTATGCTTCTGGGTTAGTTTATAAATAGAGAATGATTGTCAAAAGTTTAAAGGCAAAAACAAAAGAAGGTTGTAAGGCACTTGGTGGTTTTAATTGGCAAGATGAGTTCGGGTCAAAGGAAGAATATTATCGGAGACAATCTTGGTAATAGCACTACTTATTATAATCCATAGAAGAGTTCAACTTCCAAGGGAAATCAGGTCATTGGAGATATTCTTGGTTATGGTACTACTTATTATAGTCCACAACAAAGTTCAACTTCAAAGGGAACAAAGGTTATCGGAGATGGTCTTGGTAATGGTTCAACACATAGTTTACAGAGTTCTTCGACGAGTTCAACTTCAAATGGACCTAAGGAGTACAGATCCTTGGATAATCCAGGGCCTTGAACTCGTCGAAGAACTCTGTGAACAATGTGTTGAACCATATATAACCAAGACTGTCTCCGATAACCTTGGTCCCCTTTGAAGTTGAACTCTGTTGTGGACTATAATAAGTAGTACCATAACCAAGACTGTCTCCGATAACCTAATTTCCCTTTGAAGTTGAACTCTTCTATGGACTATAATAAGTAGTGCCATAATCAAAATTGTCTTGGATAATATTCTTCCTTTGACCGCCATAACCAAGGTTGTCTCCAATAATATGCTTCCTTTGACCCGAACTCATCTTGCCAATTAAAACCACCAAGTGCCTTACTACCTCTTTTATTTTTGCCTTAAGCTAATGACAATCATTCTCCATTTATAAGCTAACCCGAAAGCATAGGCGTCCTCTTTAATGCAGTAATACTTCATGGAAGAGAAAGTGAAAATTTGCTGAAAATATCTCCCATTTTGTTGTAAAGTTTTATTGAAGTTTGTTATGAGTAGGCCACAAGCTGAAGGCCCAAGTAAGGAGCTTAGCCCATTGCAAGAGGTCCAACTAAGGAGAAGCAAGAGACTCAAGCAGAAAACATGGAAACTGCATGAATTGGACTATTGGAGGACGTAGCTAACGTATAATAAGGACAAAGACAGTTAGGAAAGGCGTAGAATGAATTGGAGCCTTTTTCTCTGACACTCTTTCTCTCTCTTTCGATAGCTGGCTTCTGTATTCTCTTTTTGGAAATCTGTTGCACTATTTCCTTCTTTACGATTTTCCTCTATACTATGATGATGAGATATGCAAGACCTTGTGTCAGATTAATATATAATAAATCGTTTCCATCCCTTTCTTGTGATAAATTTACGTTCATTACAATTGGTGCTTTCATCACTCTTCTTTTTTAGCCATGGCGAAAAATGCACGGTTGAAGGAACTTCAGTTTGAGGTTAACCGAGCTACTAAATTCATTGATATGGCTAAGGGACATTTCGACCATATTGACTCTTACTTCTCTGAGATGGGTGATTTGCTGCGATCTTTGGTCAAGTCTATTGATAGTATGAATCATCGTGTTGATCAGGCTTTCTCAACCATAGGGGAGCCTTCTCATTCGTCACACATACCCCCGATTCATCCTTGGCCATTGTCGTCCTTTCCTCATAAGTCGATGAAGCTAGATTTTCCAAGTTTTGACGGCACCAATGCGTTGGACTGGATTTTTAAAGTAGAACAGTACTTCAAGTTCTTCGACGCACCCGATGCTCAAAAGCTGCTTTTGGCCTCTGTTCATTATGACGATGACGATGACATTGTTCCTTGGTTCCAAATGATGGAAAAGGATGGGCATTTTCCTCACTGGTATGCGCTCGCCAAAGTCATTGAGATCCAATTTGATCCTTCTCCCTTTGATTGTGCTCACTGGCAATTGTTTAAGTTGACTCAAATCAATGTTGGTGGTTCTTTAGACTATTACAACTCTCAGTTTCTAGCGTTGGAGAACCGAACAGAGGATGTTCCAGAGACCGCATTATTAGATTGCCACATTAGGGGTTTAACACCAGCATTACAAAGCGATATGCTAATCCAATGTCCCTTGACTGTGATTAGTGCCATGTCATTAGCACTTTTATTTGCTGGTACATCTCTACTTGGATCCCTGGGTGCTCGTTTCGAGTATTCGACTAAACTACGTTTGGTCCTATCACCACTGGGGAAGGCTATTGTACCTTATGTGGCAACTTTTTAACCACGTCTACCATTGCTATAGGAGGTGGTAAATCCAACTTGCAACCATTATTACCTATGCCATCAGTGCCACCAATCAAGAAGATTATGACTGCTGAGACACAGGTGCGCCGGGAGAAGGGACTCTGTTATACCTACGATGCCAAATTTTCCCCAAAGCACAAGGTCTGAACAAATAGCTTATGATGATGTTAGGTGATGACGAGCCTGACGAACTGGATCCAGTGGAGGTAAATGCTACTTGCCATCATTTGTCTTTCATGCTTTGCGTGGTACTTACGGCCCTGCAACTATTCGCTTTACTGGATCTATTAAGGGTACTCTGGTTTAAATCTTGCTCGACGGTGGTAGCTTGGTCAACTCTGTCCATCCGCGCTTTGTTCAACATTTGCAATTGCCGATTCAATATACCCCACGTTGAAGGTACTTGGTGGTCCGGGTGGAGTCTTAAGTAGTAACGAGCAAGTCGTTGATGTCCCTATTCTTATTGGTGGTCATACCTTATCTATTACCATGTTCGTAGTCCCTATTACAGCAGTGGACATTGTGATTAGTGAGGCTTGGCTTGAGACCTTAATGCCACATGTGGCGGATTATAGTTCGTCCACTATTAAATTTCTCAAAGATGGTCAGTTTATTAAATTTATCTCCCAAACTGATGCAATTTCTAAACTATATATGCTCAATGGCGATTCCATGTAACACTCCGATGCTTTGTTCCCTTAGGATATATCAGCAGATTTGACCTCTATTCTACAATCGTTCTCTCTATTTTTACTCTACCACATAGTTTACTGCCACCTAAACTTTTGGAGCATCGTATTGAACTCAAACCGGGTACCAAACCTGTTAAAGTTTGACCATATCATTATCCGGTGAGTCAAAAAACATAGATTGATCTGATTGTTAATGAGCTTCTGATCAAAGGTTTAATTCAGCCAAGTTCCAGCCTATTTTTGGTGCCAGTCATTCTCGTTCATAAAAAGGATCGTACATGGAGGTTTTATAACGATTTCTAGTATCTCAGTGCTGTCATAATCCGGGATGCCTTCCCTATGGCTACAGTGGATGAGTTATTAGATAAGCTTCATGGGTCAGCTTTCTATTCCAAACTCAACTTGCATTCTGGTTATCATTAGATACTTATGTGTGCCGAAGATAGAGAGAAGTGTAAAGTTTGCATAATTAGTTGTAATTAGTTGCTCAGCGTTTAGTGTCTTGTTAGCTGATCTGTACAGTACTTGCTGTATTGTTGGGCTTGCTGTTATGGGCTGATACGTCAGGCCCAATAGGTTAGGCAATTGTATATATATTAGTTGGAACGCGAACGCATCAGTTTATTTGTAAGAGAGATATAGTATTTTTCATGAATAAAGGGATTATGATTTTCTCTGTAGCTTGAGTTGTTGTGTAGAGGTGAGGGGCCTGGAGTTTTACATGGTATCAGAGCCATTCTTTGGGTTGCTTTTCAAGATCCTCCAAGAAGGACTCAAGGAAGCCCAAGGTCATCGGCCCAATTGGTGATCAACCTGTGGTTGTTTTCCAAGAAATTTCAAGACCGAACCTAGCAAAGCCCAAGATTTCACTCGGCCCACTTCCTCCACCGACCCTGCTCCTCTGCCCCATCACGTGTTGGCTAGTTCAGATTCCCCTTCTCTTCCCGTCACCACCACCGACTCCCATCTCTCTTCCGATCGACAATCACCGTCTCCAATGGACGCGAGCAAATGCGCCGGTGACTCTCTTTCTTTCCACGATCCCCTATATCTCCACCCGTCGGACACCCAAGGCACGCCGTTGATTTCACAGATCCTCACCGGCGCCGACAATTATACTATTTGGAGTAGGGCGACGCTGATTGCTCTTCGTGGGAAGAATAAGGTTGGTTTTATTGATGGGAGCTGTGCGCGAGACAAACAAGATGAACGACTGCGTACTCAGTGGGATCGATGTGACGCGATTGTCTTCTCGTGGCTTCTGAGTTCCCTCTCTAAGGATCTTGCCAACGGCCTCATTTTCTTTTCTAATTCCCGGCTTGTCTGGCTTGATCTTCAACAGAGGTTTGACAAGCGATCTGGTTCTCGGATTTTCACATTGCATAGAGAGATCAATTCTTTGCGTCAGGGCACTTCGTCTGTCACGGCTTATTTCTCTCGGCTTAAGGAACTCTGGGAGGAACAATCATCCCTCGTTCCGATTCCGTCTTGCACCTGCGCCACGTCCCAGGCCTATGCTGAAATCACCCAACAGCAGAAGCTTCTCCAATTTCTAATGGGTCTCAATGAGACATATTCCCAGGCTAGGAGCCATATTCTTCTTCTTCTCCCTCTGCCAAGTGTTAATGATGCCTATAATATGCTTATTGAAGATGAAGCGCATCGCAATATTGTTAACACCAATCGAGCACCATCTCCTGAAGGGATTGCTATGGCTGTCCGTAATCGAACCCGTGGCAGAGGACGAGGAAGGGGAAACAATGTCCCTGACTGCTCTCACTGTGGCAAGCGTGGACACACGAAGGAGCAATGTTATCAACTTGTTGGTTTCCCTCCCAATTTTCGTGGTAACAAAGGGAAGCAGTCCAGAGATTCAAGTCAAATTGGGACTGATGCGGCATATGCGGCTGAAGGACATTCTTCCCCCACCACACCTGTGGTGCCCACGTTTACACAAGACCAATACCAGAAACTTCTTCACCTTATTAACCAAGATGAAGCGCCCACTGTTCATGCCTTAACCGGTACAGGTTTGGCTGTTCCTAACTCCTTTATTTTTCCCAGTAATAAGTGGATTTTGGATTCTGGTGCTACGATACATATGGTAGGGAATTTGAGTGTTTTGAGTAATTGTAAACCATATAATGGACCTATAAAGACCATACGCATACCTGATGGAACTTGCATGCCAGTTAGTCATATAGGTGATGTATATATTACAGATGACATAATCATACACAATGTTCTTTATGCGCCTGGTTTGCAATTTAATTTGATCTCAGTATCTCGCCTGACCACAGAACAAAACTGTGTTATGTCCTTTTTCCCTGACATTTGTATCATGCAGGACCTTCAGGTTGGGAAGAAGAGACTGATTGGTAAGAAGGTTGCTGGCCTTTATGTGCTTGATGTCGTGAAATGCTATGATTCTTTGAATTCTGTTTTGTGTAACAGCATTGAGCATAGTTCCATCGATATATGCCTATGGCATAGTAGACTAGGGCATGCCCCAATCTCTGTAATGAAACATTTGAGTATCATTGGGAATAAAATTGATATGAATAAAATTTGTGAAGTTTGTGTGCAATCCAAACAAACAAAATTTCCATTTGGTTCCAGCTATATTAAGTCTACTCGCTGTTTTGAATTACTCCACCTTGATGTGTGGGGTCCATATAAGACACCTACACATAAGGGTTATCATTATTTCCTTACTATTGTTGATGATTATTCACGAGGAACTTGGATATTTCTCATGCGACATAAACATGAAACAATCATACATATTAAACACTTTATTGCTTATGTCTTCACACAATTCTCTACTATGGTTAAGAAAGTAAGGAGTGATAATGGCACTGAGTTTACTAATAATGATTTGAGATGTTTCTTTCAGGAAAAGGGCATAGTCCATGAAACTTCCTGCCCCTACACTCCAGAGCAAAACGGAGCAGTAGAACGGAAACATCGGACCATCATGCAAATTACTCGCAGCCTCATATTACAATCCGGTATACCGGTTCGATATTGGGGTGAATGTGTGCGCATGGCTGTGCATTTAGTGAATAGAATCCCCTCTAAGGTACTTGACTATAAAACTCCATATGAAAAGGTTTATGGGGTAGAACCTGATTTAGGCAACTTAAAAGTGTTTGGTTCTTTAGCTCATGCTACTGATTTGAAGGCAACTGATAAATTACAGCCTCGATCTATTCCCACTGTGTTTTTAGGTTATCCTGAACATCAAAAAGGCTTTCTACTTCTTGATTTACGTCATAAAAATATTTTTGTTAGCAGACATGTCAGTTTCATGGAAGATAAATTTCCATTTAAAGATCGCCTAACTAATGACTCGCCACAAGTAGGATTGGATTTTAGAGAAATGTTTTGGTATGAACCTATTGAGCTAGGAATTAAAAACATCACTGCAACTGATCATATAGATTCATGTACTTCAAACAGAATAGAACCTGAATCTGCTGTCTCTTCTGACCATGAAAATCGACCAGTGGTCCCTACACCTGATTTGCCTAGGACAGGTAGAGAAAGGAGACCACCCATATGGTCCAAAGATTATGTTTGTGCCTTAATGCAACCTACAACAAAATGTGCTTATCCCATTGCTGATTATGTGTCATATTCCAATGTTTCTACTGATTATATGTGCTTTCTTTGTACAATTGATTCTCTTTCTGAACCTAGCAGCTATGCAGAAGCTATTAGATGTTTAGAATGGGTGGATGCCATGAGGGCTGAGATAAATGCCCTTAATGCCAATAGAACATGGGATTTAGTTCCCCTTCCGAAGGGTAAGAAAGCAATAGGATGCAAATGGGTTTATAAAATTAAATATAACTCTGATAACACTATTGATAAATATAAGGCACGTTTGGTTGCTAAAGGGTTTACTCAACAAGAAGGGATAGATTATCATGAAACCTTTTCCCCGGTTGTGAAAATGTTTACTGTGCGTGTTGTACTTAAAATGGCAGCAATGAATCAATGGAAATTGTATCAAATGGATGTTCATAATGCTTTCTTGCAGGGAGATTTAAATGAAGAAGTGTATATGAAAATACCTTAAGGTTTTGAGGCTAAGGGGGAGCGTTTAGTATGCCGGCTGAATAAATCTTTATACGGCTTGAAACAAGCCTCTCGGCAATGGAACATAAAGCTCTCTAAGGCTTTGATAGAGGGCGGTTTTCAACAAAGTAAAAGTGATTATTCTTTGTTTGTCAATAATTGTAAGGATGGAATAGTTTTAATCTTAGTTTATGTAGATGACTTGTTGATAACAGGTAGTTCTGAAGTAGGCATTGGTAAAGCAAAACAATTACTTCATGAGCATTTTAGGATTAAGGACCTAGGCTTAATGAGATACTTTTTAGGTATTGAGGTGCTCACGTCTAACAAAGGTATTGTGTTATCTCAACGGAAATATGCACTGGATCTTCTTGCTGAAACAGGTATGAGTGGATGTAAACCGTTAAGCATCCCTATGGCACAAGGTTTAAAGTTGGTAAGCTTTGATGAGACAAAGGATGATCCACGAGAGTTGCTACCAAACCCAGCAAGATATCGAAAATTGGTAGGAAAATTAATTTATCTAACCATGACTCGCCCTGATATCTGCTTTTGCGTGCAGGTACTTAGTCAATTTATGCATCTTCCTACCAAACATCATATGGCAGCAGCCCGGAATGTCCTACGATACTTGAAAGGGACACCAGGTCTCGGTTTGCTTATCAGCTGTGACGGAAAACCAGTTTTGGAGTGCTATTGTGATGCTGATTGGGCTGCATGTGGCATGACTAGAAGATCAGTAACCGGCTACCTTCTGAAGTTAGGAGGTTCCTTGGTGATGTGGAAGACCAAGAAGCAGGCAACAGTCTCAACATCCTCAGCTGAAGTAGAATATAGAGCGTTGCGAATGGCTGTTTCAGAAGTAATATGGGCTAGAGGATTGTTAAGTGACTTGGGAATTCCTCATTCTGATCCTGTTCGGGTTTACTGTGATAACCAAGCTGCTATTCACATTGCAGCAAATCCAGTGTATCATGAGAGAACCAAACATATTGAAGTGGATTGTCACTTCGTTCGTGAGAAATGGGAGTCAAGAGAAATTGACTTGAAGTATGTTAACTCCACAAGCCAACAAGCTGATCTATTAACCAAAGCTGTAGGAGGTTCTGTGCAGCGGCGTTTATTGTTCAAGTTGGGCACTTTTGATCTGTTTTGTCCCCAACATTGAGGGGGAGTGTAAAGTTTGCATAATTAGTTGTAATTAGTTGCTCAGCGTTTAGTGTCTTGTTAGCTGATCTGTACAGTACTTGCTGTATTGTTGGGCTTGCTGTTATGGGCTGATACGTCAGGCCCAATAGGTTAGGCAATTGTATATATATTAGTTGGAACGCGAACGCATCAGTTTATTTGTAAGAGAGATATAGTATTTTTCATGAATAAAGGGATTATGATTTTCTCTGTAGCTTGAGTTGTTGTGTAGAGGTGAGGGGCCTGGAGTTTTACAAGAAGACAACATTTCGTACACACCATGATTTGTACGAATGGTTGGTCATGCTGTTTAGTTTAGCAAAGGCACCAACAACTTTTCAGCTTTAATGAACTCCATTTTTCAACCATTTTTATGTCAGTTCGTTCTCATTTTCTTCGACGACATTTTATTATACAACGCCAACTGGGATTTACTTCTTCACCACATGTCAATTGTTTTGGATGTCTTGACATTCCATCAACTATATGCTAAAATGTCTAGGTGTGCTTTCGGCAAGATGATAATTGAATCCTTAAGCCATATTATATCTACTAATGGTGTTGCAATAGATCTTGGAAAGGTTCAGGTGGTGCGAGATTGACTTGTTCCTAATTTGATCGGTCAACTTAAAGGTCCCTTGGGTCTTAGTGGTTACTATCACTAGTTTATTCAATACTATGCATAGATTTCCAGTCCTATAACCGATATGTTGCGTAAAGATTCTTTCCAATGGTTCCATCAAACTCAGTATGCCTTTGATAATCTGAAAAGGGCGCTTGCAAAGGCTCCTGTGTTGGTTTCACCAAACTTTACTTAGTCTTTCACACTCGAAACTGATGCGTCAGGATCAGGGATTGGTGCTATTATGAGTCAAATGGGCCATCCTATTGCCTTTTTTTCAAAAGAACTTTCACCCCGTATGCAGTGTTAATCAGTTTACACATGGGAATTATATGCTATCACAGAGGCCGTAGCAAAATTTTGCCACTACCTTCTTAGTCATCATTTTGTTATTAAGACCGATCATGTGATTTTACGTCATCTTAGTGACCAAATATTACAAACACCCGAGCAAGAGTTGTGTCTTCCAAAGCTACTTGGCTATCACTTTGATATTGAATACAGAGTTGGTACTCAAATCAGGCTGGCAACTCTTTGTCTAAGATTTCCCATATGGCTTTAACATCGATGGATGGCACTTTTATCAATTCCATATATGCCCAGGTTCACTCCTTTACCCTCATTCAATCACAAAAAATAGAGGTGTTACAATATAATAGCCTTCGGAATGGCCCCATTACAAGGTTACTGATGGTGATTTATTTTGGAAAGACCGTTTGCTGATTCCCCATGACAATCCTTTGCTCATACGTAAGATTCTTGAAGAATTCCATTCCTCTATCCTCAGCGGCCATTCCGGTTTCTTACGGACATTTCGTCGCATTGCTGATTTGTTCTTTTGGAAACGTGTGAGGTAGGATATAAAAGCTTTTATCAAAGATTGTACTGTGTGTCAGTAGGCCAAGGCCTCTCCCTTAATCCTACTAGTTTATTACGACCTCTCCCAATTCCCTCACAAATTTGTGAAGACGTGGCTATGGACTTCATTGTTGGTTTACCTCTAGTGCGTGGGTTTTTGGTCATTATGGTGGTGGTAGATAGACTTTCAAAGTATGGGCATTTTGTTCCTTTACCAGCTCACTATTCTAGTCACTCGATTGCTGGCGCTTTTGTTTATCACGTATTCAAGTTGCATGGCATGCCTCGTACGATTTTCTCCAATTGAGACAAAGCTTTTACAAGTGCTTTTTGGTGCCACCTCATGAAGTTGCAAGGCACTAAATTGTGTTTTTCAACAGCCTATCATCCCCAATCCACCAATCAATCTGAAGCTTTGAACAAGTGCTTGGAAATGTACCTACGATATTTTGTTCATGAGTATCCTTGTCACTAGTTATCTCTTTTACCATAGGCTGAATTCTGGTATAACTCTATGTTTCATACCTCACTACAAAAAAATATCGGATTAGCGACGGAATTTCCGTCACTAATTAGTTTAGCAATGAAAATTAGCGACGGAACCAAATTAGCAACGGAACTTGTTCCGTCGGTAAAAAGACCGTTACTAATTAATTAGTTCCGTCTCTAATTAGAGATGGATTAGCAACGGAAATTCCGTAGCTAAATTAGTGACAGAAAATTCCGTCGCTAAATTCTGTCTCTAATTAGAGACGGAATTAACTAATTAATGACAGAATTTTCTGTCGCTAAATTAGAGACGGAAAATTTTGTCGCTAAATTATGTCTCTAATTAAAGACGGAATTCATTAATTAGAGACAAAATTTAGCGACGGAATTTTCGTCTCTAATCCGTCGCAAAATATTTTTTTATATATAATTTAAATTGTCACATGTCCTCACAATGAGCCTCCACATGTCCCTTACCGGCGACCACCACGTGTACCCACCGCCAGCCACGTGTCCCCGTCAGCCGTCGTCGCCTCGCCTTCACCCTCCACGTGTTCAGGTCTACCGCCATGTGTCACCCTCCATCACGGGCCACGTGTCCAAGTCACAAATTGGTTGCATTTTGTGACCAAGTTGGGATTCGAAGCCTTGACCTCCCACGCGTGTGCCTGTACCTTTACCAGTTGAGCTAAGAAGAACTTGTGTAATTTAAATGCAAAATCATATATATATATATATTTTTTTTCTTTGTGAACAAAATTAGAAATACAAAATTTAATCTATTATTAAATATTTGAATTTATTTTTCTTATTTTATTTTATGTAATTTTTCTACCTAAATTTTTATTATTAATATCTTTTTTATGCATTTTATGAATTTTTTTTTGCATTTATAAAATTTTTATTTTTATTTGTATATCATGTATTATTAAAAATTCAAATATATTATATTATATTATAATTTCAATTTCAAAAATAAATTTGAATTAATAATTTTATTTATTTATTTTAATATTTATATTATAAATTTATAATTATAAAAAAATATAATTATTGAAAAAATTAATTATTTGTAACGGAAATTAGAGACGGAAATTAGGGACGGAAAAATTCCGTCGTCAATTTCCGTCACTAATTTTTAATGACGGAATTAGAGACTGATTAGTGACAAAATGTAGAGACGGAATGTAATTCCGTCTCTATTTAGCGACAAAAATATTCCGTCGCTAATTTTTAATGATGGAATTAGAGACGGATTAGGGACAGAATTTAGCGACGCTAATTTTCTTTTTTTCTTTTTTTCTTTTTTGTAGTGCCTCTACAAGTTTTTCTCCATTTAAGATTGTGTATGGCTGTGATCCACTGCCATTTTTGACCCATATGTCGGTAGAGGACACTCCCTTTGATGTGCACCAACAACTGTTGCAAAGAGACGGGGTTCTAGATATCTTAAAGTACAACTTGCTTAAAGCCCAACAACGGATGAAGGCTTTTGCTGATAAAAAATGGTCGGAGCTGGTATTTCATGTGCATTTCTGGGTCTTGGTTCGCCTACAACCTTGCCAACAGCACTCTGTTTAGCTACAAAAATACCCAAAGCTAGCCTTGAATTATTTTGGCCCTTTTCAAGTCATTAAACAAGTAGGCAAAGTGGCTTATAGATTATTACTACTAGAGCATGTGAAAATTCATCTCGTTTTTCATGTGTCTCCATTGAAGCGATTTTATGGTGATGACATATGGCAACCATATTTTCCTCTCCTGTTGTTGTCGGTTCCAGAAGACCCACTCTATAAACCAGTGGACATCCTCGATACTCATTGGGTACAATCTGATGGGACATCGCTTCCTCAATATTTGATTCATTGGGATGGTTCTACCAAAGATACGTAGGAATTTACCGATGATTTGCTTCATTTATATCCAGAGTTGGACCTTGAAGACAAGGTCCATTCTAATAGGGGGAGTATTGTTATGAGTAGGCCACAAGCTGAAGGCCCATGTAAGGAGCTTTGCCCATTGCAAAACGTCCAACTAAGGAGAAGCAAGAGACTCCAGCGGAAAACATGGAAACTGCGTGAATTGGAGGACATAGCTGACGTATAATAAGGACAGAGATAGTTAGGAAAGGCCAGGAGCTGACGTATAATAAGGACAGAGATAGTTAGGAAAGGCCAGGAATGAATTGGAACCTTTCTCTCTGACACTCTTTCTCTCTCTTTCGATAGCTGGCTTCTATATTCTCTTTTTGGAATTTTCTTACACTATTTCCCTCATTATGATTTTCCTTTGTGCTGTGATGATGAGAATGCATGATCTTGTGTCAGATTAATATATAATATTCCCTCTGATTCTAATTATAAGATAAAATTGATTTTTTTGAGAAATTAAGGAAGACAATTAAATTACTTTAAAATATTTTTATTTTTATTTTTTTCTCCAAACTAATTAATTTGACTAATGAACTAATATATAATTTAAGGATACTAAAAATATAAACATTCTAAAATAATTTAATTGGCTTCCTTAATTTTTCCAAAAAAATCAACTTTATCTTATAATTAGGACCGGAGAGAGTAAATCATTTCCATCCCTTTCTTGTGGTAAATTTACGTTCATTACAAAGTTCTCTACCATTATTCCTAAATTATCTAGGTTGCTTATCGTATTTGTTTTGCTCGTATGTTCCGTGTGTTGTTTTGGGTACAATTTATAAAAGGAACATTCCATGGAGATTTTCAGAAAATGCATGATTTTTCTCTTTTACTAATTCAGTTATGTGAGCTTCAGGAAATGAGTCTGACGTTTCTGTACAACTTTTAAGCCCATTGCCTTACCTAAATTAAATAGATATTACACACATTTACTATATCAATGTAGTACCAGATAAAATATCTCAGTGAGACCACCTTTTAATATTGCAAAATACCTTGGCTTCATGTGACTACACGTAATTATTAAAGTTTATGGTTGTCTATTATAATTAATGCCTCTAGTCCTTAATAAAATATCCAATTGAGTAAGTTGGGAAGATTAACGAAGTTAAATAAATTATTTAATTATAGTATATTTTACATAATCTTTTTGAAATACTTATATATATCATTAGATGATATATTAATTTATAAGTCAAGTAAATTAATTTAGAAAAAATAATAAATATAATTACTTTAAAATAATTTATTTAACTTCTTTAATTTCACAAATTAGTAAATTAATTTTAAAAAAATTTATTTAACTTCTTTAATTTCTCAAATTAATGAACTAAGTCCGCAAGTAGTATTAATTTTGGGCTTGATGTAAATTATTGAATATTCATTGTAAATTAGAGTATTTCGAGAAGCTACGTGTTTTGTTGAGGGTCACCTGCGGCTTATGAAATTTGCGAACCTTTTCACTGTTCTTTCTTTCTGGTTGACTTTTTTGGTCATTGTAAATATTATGTTGACTCAGTTTGCGTCAAAATCATTGAATTATTGAGCCCTTTATTATAAACTCATTCACAACCATAAATAAAGTAAAGATGTGCAATTAGATTCATATGAAATATTGTGGAAATATAAAAAAAAGAAAGAAAAAATCCTTTTGCTTTGCAATTTTGACGTCTCTCTTTTGTTTTACTGTTTTTTTTAAAAATTAATTTTCTTGTTAATTTCTCTCTGTGTTGAATTAAATTAGATTTTTTGTGGACAATTCCAACACCTGATTACTATTTTCTTTTTCTTATTCAAAGGTTGGTGAAATTGAGAAAGTTAATTGGCATTTCAAGAGCTTACGTTTATTGCCTTAGTTAATTAAATATTATATTTAAAAATGCCATCAGATTTATTGTAATGTTCGTTTTCTTAATTATGAGAAGGACTACACTTACATCAAGTTCTCCCATCTCATGTGATTATGTGTTCTGTTTTCTTTATATGAGTTTAGAATTAAATGATAATAATTCAAAAATAGAATATATGGTCACATATAATTAAAGAACTTAATGAAATTGATATGAGAACTTGACCTAAGTATTTTCCTTATGAAAAAGGACTATACTTACATCAAGTTACTTGTTATATAAAGAATTACGGTATTTGGATTGAGATCATTATCACATATATTTAACTGATCCTTTCCTCAATTATTAACCTTTAAAAATGTGACAATTAAATAACCTGATGAGTTTATATATACGAAAAATAATAGTATTTTGATTGAGGTCATTCACACCAATTAAATTTTTAAAAAGGAAATTTTCTCCAATTTTTCTTAAAATTTAAGTAATTTAGTATTTTCAATTTTTTCCAACAATACATTAACTATTTTTCTTTTTATTAAATTCATATCCTTTTAGTGATTTTACATCCAAATTTACTTTTACATTAATCAATCAAATAATTTTCAATTTATCAAACTGACTTTTTCAAAAGTTAATTCAAATATAAATCATATTACGCAATCTGACTTTTACTTTATCTTACGTTTGTAAAAGTCATATTAAAAAAAAGTTAATTTTGTCACCGCTAATCCAAACATTCCGTACGAATACATAACCTATATGCACATAAATCTGCAGATAATTTTAAATCGTTATTCTTTAATTGTAAGGAACCAGATATACGAGGCAATAACTCGGGGCCACTATATTGTGTGCATATTGTTGTTCTTTCTGTTTAGATTTATCTTTATCCAAGTCTTGAGCAGAAGAAATTATTATTGCCCTAATTGTTTCTTTTTCAAGTTCTTGTCAATCGATGGTATTTGTAAATTACATTTTTGTTTTTGATTGCTTTTAACTAATATTTTAAATGTCATGATTTTAATTTAGTGGCTGTGTCTTATAAAAAAAAAAAAAAAAAAAAAGATACTAGCGAGTAATAAAATTATGGAGAGCAACCACAAAGGTTGGCGGGGCGGGGACGTTGGATGAGAGGAAAACAAATGCGTTGGGGCAAGTGAGAATTTAAAAGAGATAATTTAGGAAAGAGTTTCCATCAAGAGGTAGTTTCAATTCATATAATTAACAATTGTATTTTGGGGAAGCAAACACCAATTTATTATAAATAATTAACTAAATTAATTTTCTTAATATTCTCCAATTAGTTATTTAGTTTTTATATTGAGCACAAGAGATTGTGTACTTGTGTGCGTATGCAGTTGTTGGATTGATATTATTATCATTTACATCGTATTAGATTTGGTGATTAAAGAAGCTGAAGAATTTGAACCTCAAGATGGAAATAAGGCATATATCCATTGGGGAAAAAAAAACATATTATTTTATTTCATTTATTTACAAGAAGTAAGGCCCATATATGAACCAACAAACCATACATATACAATAGTAGCGGAAAAGATTCTCAAACTTCCTAGCTAGCTAGCAGTAAATAAACTTCTAGAGATTGCTATTTATTACATTATTGAAATAATATCCAATTAATCAAATATCTATCAACAAAAATAAGACATGAATAAATTCAAAAAATAAACA
The DNA here is from genome assembly GCA_963855925.1 of Inga laurina. Classification (NCBI taxonomy): domain Eukaryota; kingdom Viridiplantae; phylum Streptophyta; class Magnoliopsida; order Fabales; family Fabaceae; genus Inga; species Inga laurina. The sequence goes on from OY979708.1 coordinate 62,361,780, forward strand.
TAATATCGAATCTTGTACACAACAAACTTTCCTTCCACCAATTCCAGCATATATAGGTACTACTTTCACATGAACCTGCATATATGCATGTAAATAACGACTAAGAATCAATACATATGTAAAGAGATATTATGCTATTAGCTAAGAAAAAGCTATATAACATAATTGTAAAAATAAGAAGGGTTAATATTATAGTTAGACCTTATAATTTGATCGAATTTTTTTTTTGTCCCTGTAATTTCAAATAGTTAGTTTTAGTTTCTATAGTTTTATAAGGACTTGGTATGTGTTCAAATATAGGAACTCAAACCAAAACTCATTAAAACATAGGGACTTTAAACTAAGGCCAAATCTTTATGTAACTATAAGGATAAAAATTAATGATTTAAAACTATACAAGAATTAAAATTAAAATTTAATCAAACTATAAAGATTAAAAATATATTAAACCGTTTTATGTTTTAAATTTCAAAAGGAAAAATCCTTCATATTATAAAAATATATTAAACCAAATAATAAAGTGAAGACGACTTATTTTGATTACCTGTAATATTCATTTCAAGAACCATATCCAATACTATCTCCAATCACCTTTGGCCTATTTGAAGTTGAATTGCTTGAAGAACTCTGTGAATTATATGTTGAACCATAACCAAGACCATCTCCAATAACCTGATTTCCCTTTGAAGTTGAACTCTTCTGTGGACTATAATAAGTAGTACCATAACCAAGATCATCTCTGATATTTTTCTTCCTTTGACCCGAACTCATCTTGCTAATTGAAACCACCAAGTACCTCACAATCTTCGTTTGTTTTTTGCCTTAAACTTGTGACAATCATTCTATTTATTAGCAAATCGAGAAGCATAGGCTTCCCTCTTTAATGAGAATGCAGTAATATTTCATGGAAGAGAGGGCGAAATTTTCCTTAAAATGACTACTATTTTCTTGTAAATTTGTATTGAAGTTCTCTACCATTTTCGTAAATTATCAAGGTTGCTTATCGTATTTGTTTTGCTCGTATGTTCCGTGTGTGTTTGTTTTGGGTGCAATTTAACATATTGACTCTATTCATCAAAGGAACATTACATGAAGATTTTCAGAAAATGCATTTGAGTTTTCTCTTTTCTTAATTCAGTTTGTGAGCTTCAAGAAATGAGTTTGACATTTCTATACAACTTTAAGTCCATTTCTTAGCCTAAATTAAACAAATATTGCATACATTTACCATACCAATGTACCAGATAATATATTTCAGCGAGACCCCCTTTTCATATTGCAAAACACCTAGCTTCATTCACAATTTTGTGACTGCAGGTAGTATTAAAGTTTATGCTTTTCTATTATAATTATTAGTTTTGGGTTTGAGGAATTTAATGAATTTTCGTTGTAAATGAGAGCAAAGCTATTTCAAGAAGCTATGAGTTTTGTTGAAGGTCACGCGAGCGCGGGACACATGAAATTCGCCACCTTTTCCCTGTTTTTTTTTTTTTTTTTTTTTGCTTGACTTTTTAATTGGTCATTGTAAATATTATTTTGACTCAAATTGCATGAAAATCTGTGGACTGGTTCAAAGTCAGAAATAATGTAAAGAGAGGCATGGGAGTTGCAAAAACGCGTTCTAAGTTTTGAAAGGGATCAATATCAACTCCAAAGTAACTTAGGATCAAACCCAAAAGAAAGGTATAGAGGTAATTAGACAATTCATATGAATAATCAATGAGAATACATATAGTAAAGAAACAACCCTTTTGTTTTGCAATTTTGTCTTCTCTCTTTTGTTTTATTGTATTTTTAAATTTAGTTTAACTTTTAATTTTTCTTTATGTTGAATTAACTTAGATTTTGGTCGACAATTCCAACGCCTGATTACTATTTTCTTTTTCTTATTCAAGAATTTGTGAGCCAGAGAAAGTAAATTGGCATATCAATAACTTATGCCCATTGTCTTACCTAATTGCCCCTATACGAGAAAGTTTATATCTAAATGATGTCTCAATTAAGTTATATGAAGTGGGCTATAGGTGTAAGTATTTATATATGTCTTTTTTTATTTTGCTCAATCATATTTAATTTTTCCAAGACTATACAACATTAGGAGAGAAAGAGAATTTCATAAAGACTTTGAACATTATTTAAAATAATAGTTTTAGGAATTATAAATTCATAATTGGGTTAAGGAGCTTCCAACACCCGGGAGCATTTTCGAAGCAACCCGTGTGGCTATTGAACCAAAGTTCAAAGAAAGCAGTGGAGGATGTGGTTCGCTTGAAGGCTATTGTTGATAGTTGGAAAAGTTAACCAAAGTTGTGGGGTTTGGAAGACGGTGGGTAACGTTTGACAAAAGACAAGTGTAATAACTTAGGAATGTGAAGAGGTATGAGATAGTGGGTGTTTTAAAAGACTTTATGAAACTTGCTCACGGTTATAAGTTTAGAATTGCATTATGAAAAGTGACATTTTCTTACGGTTCTTAATTTACAACCGTAATGTGTTTATGAACTAAAATTCAAAGTTTTACATTACAATCATTAGATTTTGTAAACATTGACCGTTTTTTCTTAATAACTATTAGGAATTTGACATGGTATTCTAAAATGTGAGGGGTTTTATTTAATAACCATTATTTACTTAACTGCTTTTAAATAATTTTTGAAGTTGATTATTCAACCCCATACATAGACAAACAAAAAATTGAAAAAGAAAACAAGAGTGTCAATAAACAAACAAAAAATAAAAGTTATGGAGATTAAGGATATGCTACATCATCAAATTCATCATTTTCCAGTAATTTATCCACCATCTCATTTAGAGAGCAAACGGGAGAGGTCAGTTCCATCAAACACTTGTCCATGTATCTTTGCTCTCCCATGTAATCATTGACCGTATGTTGGAGGTCAAAATTCTCATCGATAAGCCTTTCAATGCTTGTCAGTGGATGGTGATCAACTTTTGGTTTTACCCCAGAGAGATCAAAAGATGATGAACTAGAGGATCTTTTGCGTTTGTCTGTAATATCGATGAAGAACAAAAGTTAGAAGTTGGATATGAGAAGTTGAAATAAAAGTGGATAAGTGGAGTTCATTTTTCAAACATTTAAATAGAAAGAGTTTAATGAATTATCTTATTGCCGAATGTGTTCTTTAGTATTAAAGATAATTTCTCATTAATTAAATAGAAGTGGAATGGAAAGGGGTTTCATAGGTTATCCATCAAAATGTGTTATACTGCTGAACATCTCCTTGTAAATTGTCAGAAGTAACGGTTATTGACTAATAACCGTGATTGTGACCTTCATTAGTTACGGTTGTTTAATAATTACAGTGAAGTAGCAATGGTTTTTTTAAAAACATTTTGGGCTACTTTGTCCTAACGATTATTTTTTTTAATATTCAAAAAAATAAAAACAATAGTTATAGTTTTCAGTTATCACCAATATTGTTTTTCTCCTCCTCCTGCCCTTCCCCCCTCCCTCAACACATCATCAAGGTTAGAGGAAGGAGATAAAGGGGTTTGACTAGTAGTGATCATATACAACCTGATTGTAATGAAAAATGAGATCCAACTTCCTATTCAGACTATGAGCATGTGTAGCAAGATGCCTTATAGAGTGGTCAAGGTTGGCCAACATCCATAGCAAATCCTCCATTTAAGGAGGAGGCAGAAGAGGAAGAAGAGGAGGGGAAGGATGGTTTTCTTAAAATATTTTTGGGCTACTTTTCCCTAACAATTAATATTTTTAATATTAAAAAATAGCAATGGTTTTCAGTCATCACCAATACTGTTGTCCTTTTCTTCCTGCCCTTCCCCCTCACTTAACACATCATCGAGGTCAAAGGAAAAAGATAAAGGGTCTGACTAGAAGTGATCATATACAATATGATTATAATGAAGAATGAGGTCCAACTTCTTGTTTGGACTATGGGCATGTGTAGCGAGATGCTTTGTAGAGCGGTCAAGGTTGGCCAATGTTCATAGCAGAACCTCCATTTGAGGAGGAGGTAGAAGTGGAAGAGGAGGAGGTAAAGGAGCTTGTGGTGGTGGAGGAGGAGGGTGAGGATGATAAGGAGGAGGAAGAGGGCAAATGAAAAGAGCTCTTTGATGCCTAACTATGATGAAGGAGAGAAGGACGAGGCCGGTCAATGAAGAAAAGTATTAAGAATAAAAGGAATAGATCAATTAAAATAGAGTTGAAGTGTTTTTGGTGTCGGACCGAAGGAAGTTATGAAAATGTGCTTTATTAAGTTATCTTTACATGACGATTGTTTATCATGAAAGCTCATTTTTATCATTCATACTTTACGGTCAATTGATATAACTGTTATGTTTGTGTTTTTACTGATGTATGGCTGAAAGAGAAACCATTTGTAAATATTACATGATGGTTGTTTCAAAAGAATCGTCATTTTTGTCACAAAATAAATTATAATTATTAGTTACAACTGTTATTTTTGTGTTTTTGCGACTTTCACCTCATAATACAGGACGATACGCATAATTAATTGTTACTTTTAAGCATTATATATTTTTGTGTGACTTCTACCTCGACATATATGACGTTTATTCACTATAACTATCATTTATTAAACATTGTATATGCTTAAATCTATAATAGTGTTCATAATTTCTAAAATAAAAAGTTAACTGAATAAATTAATTATCAATGTACGTCGCAGGACTTTTTTAAGTTTTTACTAAGGTATTAAAACTCGGACCGGGTATTGAACCGGTCGGGGTACTGGGTTAAGGGTCAGTGGGTAAGACCAAGGTCAAACCGGAGCTAAACTGGGATCAAATCGGTGAGAAATTGAAAATTTTAGGCTTATAATATAAAATTCTAAAGGAAAAATATTAAAAAATTAATTTTTTTTATAAAAAAAGTGAACCGGTTCGGTCACCGGACCTAACCGATTTAGGTACCGATTCTCGGGCCAGACCGGCCGGTCCGGTCCGAGTTCTAGAACCTTGGTTTTTACAGACTTATGTTAAGACGACTGCTAGTTTGAAGTTTATAACTTATGTTTTTTTAATTATAATGACTAGTTTTGGGTTTGACCCAAAAATATAGTATTATATTAATAGTATTTTATGTCAAGTCACAAATTTGAAGTATTTTCGGTGTAGATAGAGGAAATTTAAAGGAAAAAAGATAATAAAATGTCACATGGACTTCAAAATCCAAAATTAATGATTTCCTGCTAAAATAAGTTGTTAATTACTATACTCTTGTAAGCATCTAGACTGATTTAGGATTTTAAAATTAAAATTGTGTTTTCTTATATTTTCCCCAAATCTAAAGCTATTTTTCAAGAAGCCATGGCTTATAATATTGAGATAACTAATTAAGTTAGCTTCCAATTGAATTACTTCCTCATGTGATGACTTACGTCTAACCATCTTATTAGAACTAGAAAAAGAAGTAGCTAACTCATAATTTCATCCTTAAAAGACCCAATTTTAGAGGGAGGTTAGGATGGGAAGAACATTGTTTTAATATATTTAAATATGAATGTTGTAAGATTTGATTTTTATATATATATATATATATATATATATATATATATATATATATATATATATATATATTTATGACTATTTGGTTGAGTCATAACCTATCATTGAGGCTCTATTGTATGGTGTAAGTATTTTAAGGAGTATCAAATATATAGAGTACTAAATTATATGTGATTATACGTTGGAATTTGTTTTATACCATTGCATTAATTATTTTCTAGTCAATTTCACTTTTATTATCTTGTTCAACATAATCAAAATTCTGAAGGAAAGATATTCCAAAAAAAAAAAACAGAATAAAAATTGAAAATAAATTTTAAAAGTACATAGGTTATAATCAAATCATAAATTCAAATAAAAATTCTTGAAAAATTCCCAAGGAAAAGTTATTTTTTAATATTGTCAAGGAAAACGGGTGCTTTTATGTAATATAAATTAATAAAATTAAATATAACCCCGACCCAATGAAACGCAGTACCTGGGATCCATTTTTCTTTGTCACGGACAAGCATACCGCACTTGTCGAGAGGGGTGGAAACAGGCCAGGCCGGCTGACAGGGCCTACGGCCTGACCTGTTAGAGACCTGTTTAAGCCTGATCTGACAGGCTAAAAGGTCAGGCCAAGGCCTCTTTAAAAGCCTATTTTCCTTAACAGGCCAGACTAAGGCCTATTGACAGCCCAATAAGGCCTGTCAGGCCGGCCTGAGCCTGTAAGGCTTATATATAAAAAAAAAAAAAAATCTGCAGCCTAGTCACCCACTCCCTCTTCTCTAATTCTCTGAACCTAATTCCTAAAAAAAGACTCCCTCTGCGCTCTGCCTCCCCCGCGACGAGACTCCCTCGACCTCCCGATCCGGACCCCCACGAGCCGCGAGCAACTCCCTCTGCCTCCCGAGTCCCGACCCCGGCGAGCGACTCCCTCTCCCTCCCAACTCCCGACTCCCGTAGGCCGTAGCTCCACCGTGAGTCACCAGCGGACCACAAGTCGGCTACCCTCGTCGGATCTGTGGTCCTCTCCGTCAGATCCGTCCTCTCTCCGTCGAAGATTTCTTCCCTCAACACTACTCTATCCGTCGTCGAAGATTCACTCTCAGTCTACCGAAGAACATTCGCTGTGTTTCAGTTCAGCCATTAGGTAAGATTCACTCTCTGATTCAAGGCTCATTAAGCTTAAGCCCTCTGATTCGATATTGTGGTATCTTCTTAGTTTTATCATGGATATTGTGGTATTTTCTCACCACATATGGCTGAATGAATTTTGTTTCGGTTTTGGTATTGATTAAAAAAAACTAACAATGTTTCTGACATTAATTTCTAACCTGTAAAGATTCAATCTCTGCCAGTGCAAGCCCCTTTTGGTAGAGTGCCTCTGCCAATTGGACTGAAGCTGTTTACTCCCTACATGATTGCTTTTTACTCTTTTTAAATCTACATATGGACTGAAGCTGTTTCTGGGATCGTGCCATCACTATAATTATTTGGTAATTATCTTGCCAGGATGCTGGTGCATATACAGGAAGAAAGTTTTCTACGACAAAAATTCTGTATAATACTAAATTCATGTTTTTTTGAACTCATAACGTAACTAATTTTTTATAAAATACTCTAGCCCTCCAGCAGGTCCAACATGGACTCTGTCGAATTCTCAGTGTATGGTTAGTCTAAAAATTCCCCAATGCTATCAATCACCTCATTTGCTGCCTCAATTATCTGCAAAGTAAAAAGTAACACAAAATTAGCCCTTTTCACGAAATACTTAAGTCATACATTTACCAACATAATTGGTGTTCTAGATGCTTGTATCCTATTACTTTAACAAGGCTACAAAAACATTGCTATAAGATTGCACAACCTTTGAAAGTGAAATTCCAACAGCACAAATATCCTAAATCCCCAGAGCCTAGCTCAAATACATTATAGCTTTGAAAAATTACTAGCTACCAACAAAAGTTACCTCATTGGCAGAGATTGTTTGCACTGGCAGAGATTGAACATTGTTTTGGTTACTAACAATGTTTTGAATGAAAGAGTTTCCTGTCATTAATTTGCAATAAAATGATGTACCGTTGATTTCTTTAAGGAGTTAAAATACACCTATATGCACGTGTTTTGGTTCAGAATTGCATTATGATTATGAAGTGTGCCTTTAATGTGATAGCTCCCTTTTATGAGTTTTAATGTGATTTGTGGGCTTTTAAGTATATTATCGATATTGTGGCCTCCATAACCTCCGTTACATTGATGGTGCAAACTTTTTCATGCCAACATACGTTTTATGAATTGTTAATGAATGGTTATGCACATGAATTTTTTGGCTAAGTTTATGTGCAAGTTAAATTTTACTAGATTGAACCTAGATTTTACTTGGATTTTAGTATTTTCAAGAGATACAGTTAAATTTGATTGAATGATTGTTCTTTCAAGTACTTTGCGTTTGCTTGAAATTATATGAATTTGATCAAGAATAATTGTGGTTATAATGATTCCTTGAGAGTTGAGATGTTAAATTCCCAAGTTTTGTGAAAAGTTCCCATTCTCTATAGATCTTGGATTCTTCTTCTTTGGTGCCACATTATGCTGCATTCTTTTGGATCATTGCTGCATTTTTTTTCTGAATCATTGCTTGTTGTCGTGGTTCACATCTGCATTCAACAATACTCCTAGTCAATTTGTCAAATATTGTTTTCTTTCATTCTTTATTCTCTTTTGGCTCTAAATTATTTCTTCCCCTTCTGTTCCCTTGTTAAAATTTCTAGAACAACTGTCCTGTATTCATAATTACTTGCTGATGTCTATTTGGTTAATACCATTGTGCATGTCTTTGTGCTTGTCCAAGGATGTTTCCATCATTAAACAGATTATTGAAGTAACTTTCATCAAATTCGATTTACGAATGTCAAACATATTATTCAATCATCTATTCACATGTTCACATTTATTTATGGGCAGCAGATGCTTAGATCTAGAACAAGGAGAACAAGGATATTCATTGCAACAATTATGTGACTTTTGCTTCAGGAGAACAAGGATATTCATTGCAGATACTTAGATCTATTCACATGTTCACATTTAGTAAATATTTGTGTGACTTTTGCTTCAGGAGAACAAGGATATTCATTGCAACAATTATGTGATTTGTAAAATTTTAATACGGCCCTCTTATGTACATGTGGTGTTCTGGTTATTTGCTAGTTTTGATTCATGCAATGGTGTTTTCTATCAGAAAAAAAATCTGAGTACTAGGCCTGTTTTGGGCCTGTTTGTGTCGGCCTGTTTTGGCCTGTTAGGTGTCGGCCTGTCGGCCTGTTGGCCTGTTAGGATCTTTTACAAATCCAGGCCTCCTTAATAGGTCACAGGCCAGGCCAGGCCTGTGTACAGGCCAGGCTTAGGCCTAATAAAAAGCCTGCAACAGGCCACAGGCCAGGCTCAGGCCGTCTTGTGCCTTAACAGGCCAGGCCTGTTAAGGCACAAGCCTGGCCTGTTTCCACCCCTTGGACGCCGGCGACCGTTGTTAGCCCTACGTAGTTGTTCTCCAGCAAGATTTGAAGAAGCTTCGAACCCTAGGGTTTGGTCTACTCCCAAATCCCGGTGAGTTTGAATTGTTCAATCTGGCTTTGAACCTTGATTTGAATTTGTTCCTGGCGTCATCTGTTGTCAACCCTGCGTCGGACGCCGTCGCAACTTTTCTTACTTTGTTTTAAAGGTTTTTTCATTTTAATTTGGCTTTGAATCTGGTCATGTAATTGTTTGAATATTGACGCTTTTGATTCTTCTTTTTTCTTTTGTTTTTTCATTTTTAAAACTTTGATTACTAGTTTTTGCTTCAATGGTCTATTATAGTTCTTCCCTTTTCACTTTGATTACCGCTGACTTATATACTTTGGATTGTTTTGTTGTGCAATGTTGGATTTGTTTTGTATAGGTATTCTGTATATTAATCTCCTTATAATGTCATCAATTTATAAAATTCTCGGGGTATTTGTGATGCATGATCTGGTAAATGACTGGGCTCGAGTTGTATCTAACAATTTAGAAGGCTGAGTTTAAATTGTCATTATTCAGTGGCTTGGAAGTGTTGCCTGAATCAATTGGCTTCCCAAAGCATCTTTGTCAAAGTATCTGGGTAACAAAAATTAAAAGGGTATTATATTAATTATGCATGTTTCAAATATTTCAGTGAGGGAGGATGCCCCTACTGAGTGTCAAATAGTGATAGGTTCTAAAGTTTAGGATAAGGGAAGAGAGGGAAGAACGGATAAATAAGTATGAAGAGAGGGAGAGAGAAGTCTAGAAGCAGAATCTGAAATTCTAGAAGAGAGGGAAGGGAATAGGTTATCTGAATAATACTTCATTCATGTCTCATGACATGAAACAAATACATAAGTGATGTAAATCGTCCAACATCGTAACTGAAATAAGCAACACCTTAACAAAAATTTCACCAAGTCTTAGGATAGAAAATGAAAGTAACTGTCATAGAAAACACATAACACACACTATCTAACAATTATTTCCCTTTCTCTTACTGGAATAAATCGGTAAAGGACTCTTGACTCTAACATATATGTTTGCCTATGACTCCCACAGATGTAGAACTATTCAGCTGACATGGGTTTGGTTAACTGTTCTTTAGGAATTGGAATGAATATGACATTTAGTTGGTCTACTATGTGAATGTAAATGTCCTTGCTAAATTTTACCTATTTATTTGGTGTGAGGTCTGTTAACCGTTCTTAAAGAATTTGAATGAACATGCCTTTTAGCTGGTCTATTTTGTTAATGTTATTATCATCTTGCCAAGTTTAATCTATTAGTTTGGTGTCAGGACATTTTGTAAGTGCCTGAAGTTTTCTTACTTGTGAAGGGGGTTGTATGATGTTTTGTGCATTGCAAATTATCAAATACTTTAAAACATAGATTTAATCCTGCGAGGCGTTTACAACCTGTGTAAGTTTAAGCTTGAACTGGAGAGTTGAAGGCATACTGTCTATTATTGGATAACTATTACAAGTAAAGAGAGCACTAAAATGATGTTTGGCCCAAAAAAACCTCTTATCCTTATCTACAGTTGGGAGCTTGTCATTATTAAACAGTTCTGGATGCTAATTACCATTTACCATTTTTCATTTGATGTTGGACAATATTTGTAACAGAGGAAGGGGGAGAGAGTGAGAAGGAGAAGGAGAAGGATGTAGAACAAGTAAAGGGGAGTGGGGGAAGAAGGAATAAGAGGAGGAAAGTTGTAGTGCATTAAAAAATTCTTTATTGCTAAATCAACGTCTGATTCTCTTAATTGTATTGCTGAGGGCTTTATATAGAGCCCTAGAGATAACTCCTAATAACTTTTTAAAACAGGATGCTAAATTGCAATCCTATCAATCGAATAATCATTTATGCCTACTAAATGATTTTTTTTTTTTGATAACGAATGTTATCTAAGATAAAAAACAAGTAATTGAAATATTTGTTCCTATTTCATTTGTTTATTGTTAAATCTAATGTAACAAGTAGTAATTAATAGTAACTCTTTTTATTATTCTTCTCTTTCGCCACTATTATTATGTTTACCAATTCTCCTCTTGAAGAATTATCATTCATATGCGTTTTTTATTTAATTTTAGTGTAAAATAAGAAGACAGATGCCACTTTGTGTCTCTAAGGGGTTCAAGAGTGCAGAGCTTAATGTTTTTATTATTTCTGTATATTAATAAAATATTTCAACAAAGTTGTCATGATTGTTTATATTAGAACACTAGTTAATACTTTTTTCAGAGATTTTATAGAAAATTACACGAATGGAGTCGTCCCAGAGTAATGTAACCACAGGAGGAAATGGTGGCAATGGGATGTTGATCCCTCAAACAAATGATACATCGTCTCCTGCATCAGCTGCTGATGATTCTATGCAGAAGCTAAACCAGGTTATCAACTCCATTCAAAAAACGTTGGGCCTCATTCATCAGCTTTACCTGACTGTCTCTACCTATAATCCTGCCTTTCAAATGCCTCTCCTCCAACGCATGTACTTCTCTTCCATATTTTTCTTCTAATTCCATTTGTCTTATTTCATGTTTTTTACTATGGTTGTAAGGTTATATTGATCATATTTTACTTTAAATTCAAGCAATGGTCTTGTTCTGGAACTTGACAATATGATCAAATTGGCTGAGAAGTGCAACATTCAGGTTCCTATGGAGGTTGTCAAGTGAGTTCTTTGCCATTGAATGTTCTTGCTTAGTTTATTTAAGTTTATTTACATCCTAATGTGACCTTTTTATCGTATAACTTTTTTTTTTTTTTTTTTGCTGCTGGATTTAGTTTAATTGATGATGGCAAGAATCCAGATGAATTTACAAAGGATGTAATAATGAACTGTGTTGCGAAAAATCAAATCACCAAAGGAAAATCAGATGCTTTGAAGGTTGAATCTAATTCTTTATATCTATGGATTTGGACTTCTTTCATCTTGCATTTTGCATCCTCAATACAAGTTTCCCTAGTCTAACTTAGCGTTTGTGTTGGGAGCAGAGTTTACGCAAGCATCTTTTGGAAGAATTAGAGCAAAACTTCCCTGATGAGGTTGAAGCTTTCAGGGAAAGTCGTGCTGCTACTGCTGCTGTAAGTATAATTTTCTTGGCCACACATATTTCAATTGTAGAACATAACATAACTTTCTGATTTTGTTCTCCGAGCTTGGTCACTTGTTATTCCATTACAACTAGTTAGTCCATTAATCTGAGGAAATAGCGAAAAAGTGAAAATGGGGCAGGGTGGTTGAGGCATATTTTACGGTCAATTCTACTTCATGAATTTTCAATGTGAAACAGCGGCCTTGAAATTTGAAACAAGACTGATTTCTGGGACTAATTTATACCTGATCTGTTGAACTGAGCTGGTCCATAGCTATCCTTTGCCTTCACTATCAGCCAAAGTAAATGATTAATGTGATAACGATAAAAATTGAAATTCACACGATAATATTAGAGACTAAGAAAATATATACTTTGGTAAGCCTAAGAATATATGCTTTTGTTGTGCTTTATTCATAATAGGGGAAAGACTGTATAATGTGCTAAACAAACTATGAAGCAATAAAGAACACGCAGCTTAGCCTATGTTTACAATCAATTCTACTACCTATTCTCAACTAACCAGATTCTCTGTACCTCACCTGCAAGCTGTTTCTAACCTAATCCTTGCTTTCTGTGTAATTGGTCTACCCTCTTGAATCCACAATACATGGGCTCAACTCTGTCCATCCATTCAAGTATAATGCAACACTAAAAGAACTTGTCCTCCCAGACATAAGTATCCAAAGCCTCCCACACTCTTCCACTCTTTTCCATATCACCATCTTGACACTAAAGAAAACTACAAGAAGCTATAGATTGTGAGCAAGGATTTCAAGGATGCTAGAGACCAAACCATACTTAAAGAAAACTAAAACAAAATGGAAAGAAATCACAAGCACATAACTATGTGTTGCAAAATCAACTGGTTTTCAGCCTCTGTTCTTGACTCAAAACAATGTAAAGAAGCTCTTATCTTTGTTAAAAGATGTGAACCTGGGGCAATATCAGTCCCTCTTGCTCTTTTCTTTTTTTCCTGGTTGTGTTCTTGAGTTCATGTTCTCTTTCTAGCTTTCCTGTTATGCTCTCTCTTTTTTTCACGCTCAGCCTCCTCTTTCTTTTTTAATAAACAATACACAATGAAATCAAACCTTTTTCTCCAGAATTGCACCGTTCAAATGAGCAAGTAATATGTAAATACTGGTTCTGTGAGCAAAATATAACTTCTAACTACTGAAATCTTTACAGCAAGCTGTGAAACCAACAGCATCAGTGGCAATCAAAAAAAAAAAAAAAAAAAAAACAGATGGCTGCAAAGAAACAAAATGATTTAGAGTTTATGGTTGTAGTATAGTGGTGAGTATTTCCACCTGTCACGTGGCCGACTCAGGTTCGATCTCTGGCAACGGTGCCACTTGAAGGAGCATGTCGGCTTATGCCTTGGTAACTTATTCAAAATTAAGCCAAGGATTGCAGTAAAAGATGCATTCCCGGATCGTCTCTTGAGGAGCCTTTTATTAACTACATAAGAACTAAGTGCGATGATTGGCATGAAATAAGTTAAAAAAGATTTGAGCTTTTTATCTATCAACTAGGTTGTAAGAAATTATAAATGCCTAAACTACAATATTTTTGGATATAAAATGGGTAGGTGCATGGAAATGGATGAAGTGAATCTCATGAAAATGACTTGTAAAGGCAATCATAGTTCAAATAATGATAATTAGAGTTCAATTTGCTAGCTTAGTAAAAAATGACCAAAACCCTTTGAGCTAGCTTGAATTAGATTGACTAAACACTTCCATACCAGGCAAGATTTAACCCCTCTAACCAAAACTCAATACAAAACACTAGCAATTGCAATCAAAGTTTCTCAAAATACTAAACCCCAAACACCTCTGAGTCTAGTACATTAATCAATGATTATTACTAGACCTAGAAAATAATCACATCTTAAAACACTATTAAAAACTACTTTGTATGCAATTTGTGCAATCACTAAGTTTTTTAAAACACTGAATCCCATTAACCGATGAGTCTAGTATCAAAAGAAATGAACTTCTACTCTTAAGATGCTATTAAGCCCTCTTAGTGTGTGATTGTGAATTAATTAATGCAATTGTTTCAATGCAATTTCAAAATCAACTCAATATCTAAACAATACCATGGAAGACAATAGAGAATCGATGGAATTACATTTAAACATATGTAAAACTACATATATTGATGAGCACTCAGTTCAACATCAACTAATCCAAATCACAAATAAATCCAAACTAAGTACTTAATCAAGTAACAAAGGTCTAGCAACATAAATACAACCTCAAAAACTGAAAATCATAGTTACAAAGCTAAACAAATGGATTAAAACATAAAACTCCCCCTTGAAGCTTGGAAACTCATCACCATCCTCAAGAGTTGAAGCTTCTAGTCACAAACTACCATTTGCACAGCCCGACCGAACACATTCAAAGCCTCAACCATGGAAAAATAATGGAAGGATGAAGTGATTAATAGATGCTTAATGGCATGGAAGAAGAAGAACAATGATGAGATAGAGAAGGTGATGGTGTCGGTAAAAGAAGAGAGAGGAATAGAGGAAAATTATGATTGGGTGGAGTGGATTAAAGGTTGCTGTCATGGAAGACAAAGGTGAGGATATTGGCGGTGGACGGCGAGCTTGAAGAAAGCGATGGGTCAGATCAAAAAGTTGGAGGCTGAGAATTTGATGGGGTCTCCTCTGGTCAGAATACTCACCAGAAATCACAGAGGAAGGATGAGGTGGCGACTGGCGCGGTGGAAGAAGATGACGACAATGAAGGTCAGGTGGTTCGCGGCTGAGCTCTGCTTCCCTGATCTTGTCTCTGCTTCTCTGTCGTGTCTCAACTCTGAAAGTCTCCTCCTCACGTCGCCAACAATGATGGAGGTGAGAGTGGAGGTCACCGACGATTGAGGTGGACGGAGCTAAAGAGAGTGAAGGTTGAAGATTTGGTCTTTGAACTTGCCACGATGCTTACCTTTAAATTTGTGGCGTCGAGTTGAAGAAGGTCTGATTTAGACCTTTGTTTTGACCTGGGACTAAACTATAAAAATTCAAAATTTTGTTACTAAATTGCAAATTTTAAAATTTGTGGGCTTAAAATGTAATTTTTAACAACTGTGGACCCTTTTATGTAATTTCCCCAATCTTGAAAAATATTAATTCTGCCCCCAATTGACATTTGCCAAATTATCCAAATTTCTTCTAAAACACCTACAATGCAAGATTAAGCATAAGGTAGCATCAAAAGTCCAAGAAATCATTTGCATGGTTAATTAATAGATTATGACTATTTTACCCTTAATTAGATTTAATTTAATACAGATGTGTCTAACTCAAATTAGTGCTTAATCATAAAACAATGGCCTAGGAAATACATTTAATTCCCCAAATTAATCATGAAAAAGCATATCAAAATATGGTTCAATCAAGCTGTAGGAGGGGTGCCTGATTATATGATTGGTTGAGATCCATTAAAATGCACCAGATGATGCTCAGAGCTTTGGTGTAGAGACTCTGCATCCGTTATCAAGATGAAACATATAAATCCAATATGTATTAAGCATCTTGTAAATATATGTAATACAAAGGTCTCTCTAAGTTTTGGTGAAGTTATTTACCAATTGATCATTTGAGCATAATAATTCAACTAGGCAAAATTTTCTTATTTTCTTAATTAGATGCCTCAATCTTAATATGCTTGGCTCTTCTTTGGAAAGTGAAGTTGGAGGCTATGGTTAGGGTAGCTTTGATTATCACAAATGAGCTTCATCTAACTTGAGAATTTTTAACCAAGTTATTAGCTCTGGTCCAGTATGGTAGTAAATATAAAGGATTGAAACAGATGACTATTTCTGTCTGGTCATGTTATGAATTTTTTCTATATACCTCTTGAATGTTATTAATGTGTTAACTCAAATTTTTTTTTTTGGCCTGCAGTGTTAACTTACATTTAGATCTAGTATTCAAGTGAACGGATTTTAATTTGATTATATGTACATGTAAACATACATAAAACCTATATTTAAAAGTTCCTAAATGTTATTTGAGCCTATTTTTGTATATGATAGGTGATTAATTCGGGTGGCAAATTGGGTACTTAGTTAAGGCCAAGAGGGGGGCTACACTGTGGGCACTGGTCAATGAGGTCTTAGAGATTTAAAATACTAAACTTTATCTCACAATAAAAATACTAGACATAAAATTTTAAAGTTTTTATGTTATGTACTTGCCATCAATCTGAAGCTTGTTGCTCTTATGCAGGAGATGAAACGTCTGGCACAAGCGCAGAGTGCATTACCCAATGGAGATGTGAGAATTAGAACGGAGCATTAAAGTGATCTCAACTTTGTTATATCATCAGGTAATCCTTTGGTCATGTGTGTAAATGGTCCAGCTTAGCCTATAAAATAGTCCATATAATGAAGTTTTACACGATCACACTATCTTTGTATCACAAGTTCTATATTGTCAATTAGATGTCTCAAATAATCGCCTACGATTTTTATTTGTTGGCTTCCATTATTTGGATTATATGTCTTGGTATTAGCTAGATGGCGGCTTTAGATAGGAAACAATGTTTCCAAAGTCTAGAAATTACTTGCAAAATGAAATGAAATGGAAAATAAAATAGAATTAAAGTTGATTTTATGGATGAGAAATGGCTGTTGTACAATTATGCACCTTGCTTTCTCAGGTTCCATGTTGTTATGTACTGGCCCAGATTTAATTTTCGGATATACAAAGATAACAGTAATGGATAGATATATTGCCTATTATCTGGTAATTCATAACTTGTTATGCATGTGTAGATATTTTTGTGCAAGGATAGGAATGCAAATGCAACTGCAAGAGTCCAATTTGTCAATTGTACACACGTTGACACGTGCGCATGTATGTACAGATAAAATATTACCCCTTCGGTTCTAAACATAAGACATAGTCGATTTTTTTAGTGAGATTAAGGAAGTTAATTAAATTATTTGAAAATATTTATATTTGTTATTTTTTCTCTAAATTATTTTGCTTAACTTATAAATTAATATAAAAGTATACACAACATATGATATGATTAAGTAATTTATTTAGTTTTTTTAATTTATAAAAAAAAATCAATTATGTTTTATATTTATGATAGGAGGGAGTATATATGAGTAATTTTTATAAAAATTAAATTTTACTAATTCTCTATTTTGTCATCTTTATTTTCCTCTTGCTTCGTGATATTCACCTTAGATCCTCACAATATTTCTTAATGTTCATTTTTTTTATGAAAAAAAAAATCCCTTTATTTCTTCTTTTTATCATTTTCCTGTAAAATAGAAAAAGATGAGTAAGTTTTTATAAAAGAAGACTTACTTTTTATCTTGATTTTTAAATTGAAGGAGAAAAGTATATAAAAAATAAATGTTAATGCATAAAACCTTGCGTATCACCTCAAAGAGCTTCCTAGTTCTTTCCTTATCTGCACATTAAGAAGAAATTAACCTGACTATAGGAGTTACAAGCCTAAAAGGAAACTTAAAAAATTGGGGTTGCAAGGAGTTACTTCCTTCTCCTGTCCTTAATATAAAACACAATAGATTTTTTTAGAGATTAAGAAAATTAAATAAATTACTTAAAAATATGTATATTTAACATTTTTTTTGTCAAAACTACTTTGCCTAACTTATGAAATGATTTTTAATTTAATCATACACAAAATATGTTATGATTAAATTTATTTAGTTTTCTTGATCTTTTTTTTTTTTTAAAAAATCCAACTATTTAATTTCTTTAATTTTTTCTTTTTTAAAAAAAAGAACTAGATATTATATTAAGAACAAGAGGAGGAATTTTAAAACGAAGCCCCACCAGAATCTAACTTATTTTAAACCCTGAACAGTCTATACTGTAGTATGCTATGACAAAATGATTAAATTAAAAAAATGAGATTTCCCGTAATTCATTTTGTGATTTTATTCTTTGGATGATGCTCAACGACCGTATGGCTTTGGTTAGTTTTGAAATTTTATATTTCAGTCTCTGATGACTTCTTTTGATAAACTAATTAAGGATAATTAACTTGCAAGTCCTTATCATTTTAATCAATTTTTAATTAGGTCCTATAGTTTTCTTTTTTTTTTATTAGGTCTTTATACTTTCACTTGTTTTTAATTAGGTCCCTACATTTTTTTTTAATTTATACCAGTTCCTTATAGTTTCCCATAATTTTTAATTGGATTTCTATAATTTTTTATTTATCAATTTAATTTAGGGAGAATATCATTTAGATCCCAAACAGGTGAAATAATATATTGATAAGTCCCTAACTTGTCAATGTTGGTTCTTTCACTTGTTAGTTGTTAATGATAGCTCTTCACTTATTAATTAATACTTTTCTGATATTATTTTTCATGGTTGGGACATTAATGATATTTTTCCTTAATTTAATGTTAAATAAAAAGTATAAATAAAATATAAATATTAATAATTAAGTTAATTTAATAATTACATAAGTTAAATATAATTAATATAATAAATTATATATATATATATATATATATATATATATATATATATATATATATATATAAAATATAATTAGAATAATTCATTATAATTATATTTTTATAAAAATGTATTACTATGATTCCAAATTTATAATTATAAAAATAAATAAAAAATATAACTATAAAATAAATAATATAAATATATATTTTGGTTAAAAAATTTAACGATTGTTAAAAAATATTGTAATAAGTTACTATTTATAGATTATTATTATTTATACAATGATATTTGAAAAATATTATAATTAATAATGTTATATTTTATATTTATAGAAGAATATTATTAGAGTTTATAGATTAAAGAATAGCAAGTTATAGGGACCTGATTAAAAAATAAATGAAACAATAAGGACCTAATAAAAAGAAAAAAACTATAAGGACTTGATTAAAAATAAATAAAAGTATAAGTACCTGATAAAAAGAAAAAAATTATAATGATGTAATTAAAAATTGATTGAAATTATAAGGGCATGCCATGCATATTAATTTTCCCAAATAATTAAAATACTTATATATTCCATGTCATCAACACCAACTATCATTTATTTGGATGACATGACATATTAGCCAATTTTAAAAAATTGAGAAGAATAAACCACCGTTAAATTTAAGGACAATTTTAATGGCATGGAAGTTAATTGTCAACATATGAAAGTTAAGGGTCTTTGTTTTAAATTTCTAAAGATAAGAGAGGTGATGCGAAACACACCTATAGTTTAGGGAGGTTTTCTATATTTTAGTCTAAAATAAATTAAATATTTATAAATTTAATCTATGCCCAACATCACTTATTTTCAAAAAAAAAAAAAAAAAAACCCTATTCCAATCATAGCTATAAATATACATGCACGCATTCAATACACAGATCCGGATCTTCTTTTAATTCAATGTACCAATTAATGTCGTAATTTATTAGGAGATTTTCTTCCCAAAAATAAGTCTTCCATTTCGCCTCTATAAAGCACTGGTTGGGAACATTTTCTCATCAGACAAAACATGGGGAAGTCTTCTGTTAAATTGACGTTCTTATTGGCTCTTTTGATAATTGCATCAAGTAGGATTCTAGCTTTCTTCTTCATTACTATGTTTAGCTGTAATGTGTTCAATGCGAATTTCTCGTGCATTTGCGAATCTATGTTCAATACTTCAAACTAACTGCCAAAAAATATTTTATTTCATTGAAAATATTTTAAAAAACAAATTAATTTAATTCTTATTTTTACCCCATTGTAAAGCATTTTTGGGAAAATTGAATATAGGTCCCGGATGAAAAAAATAATATAAAATGGTCATTTGAAATCTTAAAATTGTATTTAAGTCTCGTGAGACTTTTTTATAATAAATTTCAATTCCACTAACAAGTATAGGGGCATCCACTGATAAGTCCATGGGTGCTTACACTGACAAATACATAGGCGTCTATTAACAAATCCATAGACATTTGACAATTGAAATTTATTGTAAAAAAGTCTAACGGGATTTAAATACAATTTTAAAATTTCAAAAGACTATTTTATTATATTTTCTCTTGTTCGGGATTTAAATACAATTTTTCACATGTATCGTCTTGATAGAGACAATCTTATTCGAGTTTTGCCACTTGTATAAGATCTATTATTTGTCTCAGTACACTATACTATTAGGTCACCAAGAAAAGGAACGTACTCATCAGAATGTCCCAAATAACAAATGAATAACATGAACTTACTTTCATTTTCTGCATTAAAACTTATCGTTGCATGCTGCTAACTTGTAAAACTTGCATATTTATTTGTGCTGTATTGTATACAGATGTGACCGCAGAAAGCGAAACAAAGGGGACTGTGGTAAAGTGCGTTGGATGTCCATGCCCTTGCGACGATAGACGTGGATGTACTTGTCCAATGGTTGAGCCTTTGGAAATGCAGGCCAACAGCCAATTTCCTGGAACTAATAATAATAATGGCTAGAAACATATATGATATATTCATTATGTGTTCTGGAAAAACAGAAATATTCATTATGGGACAATCAATTATATATGTCCCTATGAGAACATTATGTTGTAACATGTTCAATAAATAATAAATATTTCCCCAATATCATGTGTGATAACACTGTTAATTTACGCCTGCTTTTGAAATGCAAACCATATTGTGTATCACTCGGGAATATGTATAATTGATTCAATTTATAAATATAATTATATAATGGATATTAATATCAATTTATTGATATTGATGTTGAGAGACTCAATTTTTACTTGATGAAAAAAAAGATAAATTTTTCAGGAGCCTCCAGAAGAATTGAAGCTTGATATAATAACCTATATTATTTAGATTTGCTTTAAATAACAAAAATATAACTTGCTTTTTTTCAATCTAAAACATGAACAAAACAAACTAATCGAAGACTTCATGAAATTGATGCACAGCATGAGAATACTGTTTACAGGCTTACCACCGACCACACCTAACATTTTTGTGATTATTAATGAATGGTGTTTTTAGATTTGATTAAAGGTTAAAGCGCTTGGGAAATCAGAGAAACGTAATGAAGATAACATGTAGAATTAATATGATATAGGCTCTTTTGCACCCGATATTTCATTATGGTGCCAACACCACAAAAAGATTATGATCATTTTTGTACATTAACAAAAATATGTATTAAAAAATTAACAAAGTTTTAGAGGAGTTGATGGAGATAACTTTTTTGCTCCATTTCGAAAATTTCTTGTGTTGTTTTGAACCCAAGGTTTGATTATGGCGCCAATGACATTTAAAAAAAATTAACGGTTATTTTTATATCTTTACCCATTTTTAAATGCACTACCATTGTCACATCCCAAATTTTGAAAATTGGTTAAGTAAGTTAAGTTGTTCTCAAAGTTTAAAACTATGACGAGTTTAGGAGTGTTAGAATTAGTAGGCCCAAATTCTGTGTAATCTGTGTAAATTGGGCTTGAGCCCATTAGACCGATAGATTAGATTAGGAATATATAAGTGTAAATAGAAGGATCATTTTCTCAGTGATCATTATGTACAGATTATTCATAAATGAAGAGAATAGATTTTCTCTCAATTATTTCTGGTTACCTCTAGTTAACATGGTACTAGAGCCTGTGCTTTATCCACATTATCTACCGGCCCATAATCAAGAAACCTCACAGTGCTGGCCCATCGGACTTTCAAGATCCGAGTTCTATGTCCATTTGCCTTAATCGGAGCCCATCGGACTTTCAAGATCTGAGTTCCATGTCCAGTGGCTTTAATCACAGCTTCGACGCGTTCTCTGCCCCGATTCATTTCCGTCCTCACCAAATCCCTAAATCGACCATGGCGACAAGCATCGATTGATTTGCTCGCTACTCACCGCGTCATCGTCATGGTCTCTTTTGGTTTCACAATCTCCGTGTCGCTCGCCTTGATGCTCACCGTGTCGCCGTGTCGCTCACCGTGACCATCTCATCCGTTTCTCTATTGCCGTTTTCCAGCTATGGCCGGCGAGAAATCTTCTTCCTTTGCTATTTCCACCATTGATAACCTCAGTTTCAACCATCCCCTTTACCTCCACCCGTCCGAAACCCAGGGCACCACTATTATTCAACACATCTTGACCGGTTCTGAGAACTATACCATATGGAACAGGGCGATGAGGATTGCATTACGTGGGAAAAGGAAGCTGGGTTTCGTGGATGGTTCGTGCACATGTCAATCTCAGGCACCAGATTTGTTGGAACAATGGGAACGGTGCAACGCGGTTGTCCTGTCTTGGATTCTAAACTCTATCTCGAAAGATCTTGCCAGTAGCATCATCTTTTATCAAGATGCCCATAAGGTTTGGCTTGAACTTCAAGAAACTTTTGATAAGTTTACTGGGTCCAGGATTTTTTCATTACACCGTGAATTGCATTCCCTTCGTCAAGATTCTTCCTCTGTCTCCACGTATTATTCTAAACTGAAAGAACTGTGGGAGGACGAATCATCTCTCTTTCCCATACCATCTTGTACATGTGCTACATCGAAGGCCTATGCTGATATGTCTCAACGACAGAAACTTCTTCAATTCTTAATGGGTTTAAACGAATGTTTTGCTCCTGCCAGAAGCCAAATTTTATTGATGAATCCCCTTCCCACAGTCAATCAAGCATTTGGCATGATTGTCGAAGATGAGGCCCAAAAATCAATTGCTAATTCCTCCAAGACATCACCCATAGAGGGAGTTGCTATGACTGCACGTGGACGGGGCAGAGGAAGAGGCAGAGGTCGTGGAGGTCCTCTACCTGAATGCTCTCACTACTCCAAAAAGGGGCATACTCGTGATATATGCTGGGAATTAGTAGGTTATCCAACTGACTTTAAAGGAAAGAAGGTGAAATCACCAAATGAAGCCACCGCCAATCAACTGGGTGTAGATGCAGTCCGTGAAGGAACAATGCAAGGCAACACAGCCACTCCAACCTTCACCATGGAGCAATATGAATGTCTCCTTGAACTGCTCAAGAAAGATTCTGAAGCAACTGTACACACACTCACCGGTACTGGTTCAGGTTTGCCTCATTCTAATCACTCACACACATGTAGTAAATGGGTACTAGACTCTGGTGCAACGACACACATGGTGGGAGACTTGACCCTTTTGGATAGTTCTAGGGCAAACGATGGCTTGATTAAAACAATTAAAATTCCTAATGGTCAAAGAGTGATGGTCACATGAATAGGGACTGTTAAACTCACTAATGATATTACTTTGAATGATGTGTTATATGCATCTGACTTGAAATTTAATCTCATTTCCATTCCTAGGCTCACCAAAGAACATCACTGCACAGTTCAATTTTTTCCTAATCACTGTTTAGTGCAGGACCTTCGGGATGGAAAGAGGAAGGCGATTGGTAAACTAGAAGAGAGCTTGTATATGCTGAATACTTTTAGACACTCTGCTGCATTAAATGTTGTTAATGACAAATCTTTGAAATCTGTGGATTTAAAGTTGTTACATATGCGTTTAGGACATACGCCAATTTCAGTTTTGAGACATTTGAATTTTGTTGATTCTTCAAATGAATTGTTGGATCGTACTTGTGATATTTGTATTCAATCCAAACAAACAAAACTTCCCTTTTCCCCTAGTTGCATCAAATCTCAATCCTGCTTTGAGTTACTTCACATGGATGTTTGGGGTCCTTATAGGATTCCGACCCATCAAAGGCATCAATATTTTTTAACGATAGTTGATGATTATTCTCATGCTACTTGGATTTTCTTACTCAAATATAAATATGAAACTGCTACTTGTATTAAACATTTTGTTGCTTATGTCTTTACTCAGTTTTCTATTCATGTGAAACGTCTACGTAGTGATAATGGTACTGAGTTTGTTAATCATGACCTTAGACTTTTTCTGGGGGATAAGGGCATTATTCATGAAACCACATGTCCCTACACACCAGAATAGAATGGGATAGTAGAGTGCAAACATAGAACCTTAATGCAAGTGTCTAGGAGCCTTATGCTACAATCTGGGATACTAATTGAATATTGGGGTGAATGTGTGAAAATAGCAGCCCATTTAATAAATATAATACCTTCCAAGATCTTAGGTTACCAAACACCCTATGAGAGAGTTTATGGGACTCCACCGGATTACACCACTTTAAAAACTTTTGGCTCCCTAGCCTATGCAACAGATCTGGTCTAAACAGATAAATTGCGGCCTAGGACAATTCCTTGTGTTTTCTTAGGTTTTCCCAACCATCAAAAGGGGTATGTTCTATTAGACCTAAGGACTAACACAATTATTGTTAATAGACATGTAACTTTTCAAGAACATCAATTTCCTTTTAAAACTACAACTGGTATTAATCAAGGGGGAGTTAATCCTGCCATAAGGGAAATGTTTTTCTTTGATGATGTCTCTCCCAACTTAAATTCAAGTGTACAGCCACCAACCATGACATAATCTACTAGTGACAAAGAGGTAAGTAGAGGTAATATATCTCTCCACCAAATCTACCTTCCTCTTCTAGCACACATGAGCCGCCCCCTACCAAATCTCACAGGGATCATAGACCGCCTATTTGGGCCCAAGATTATGTATGCCATCTGATTTCCATGCATAACAATCAAGGTTTACATGCTCCTTATTCTGCATGCTTATATCCATTGCATAACTATCTTACTTATGAGAATATTTCTGCTACACACACCTGCTTCTTATGCCATTTAGACTCTAATACTGAACCACGTACTTATACTAAGGCGGTTAAACATGATGTGTGGATTCAAGCCATGCGTGATGAACTAGAGGCATTAGAGAGTAATAAGACCTAGGAAATAGTTCCTCTTCCAACAAATAAGAAACCTATAGGGTGCAAATGGATTTATAAGATTAAGTAAAAATCGAATGGTGAGATAGAGAGATACAAGGATAGACTGGTAGCTAAAGGCTACACTCAAAAGGAAGGTCTTGATTATCAGGAAACTTTCTCTCCAGTAGTTAAAATGATCACTGTTAGAATTGTTCTCAAATTGACAGCTGCTTGTGATTGGACTTTGTTTCATATGGATGTCCATAATGCTTTTTTGCAGGGTGATTTGTATGAAGAGGTGTACATGACCATCCCTTAAGGCTTTAAGTGCCAGGGGGAGCACATGGTTTGTAAATTGAATAAATCTTTGTATGGCCTCAAACAAGCATCAAGGCAGTGGAACTGTAAGCTTACAACTGCCTTGATGCAAGGAGGGTTCATTCAAAGCAAATATGATTACTCTCTTTTCTCTAAACAATTTGATGATGGTGTGGTCCTTGTACTTGTTTATGTTGATGATCTCTTGGTTACAGGAAGTTCAAATGATAGGATTCAAGAGGTAAAGGATTGCCTTCATAGCCATTTCAAGATCAAGGATTTAGGAATTATGAAATATTTCCTTGGTATTGAGATAGCTAGATCAAAGAAGGGAATCATATTATCTCAACGGAAGTATGTATTGGATTTGTTGGATGATTTAGGCATAAGTGGTTGCAAGCCACTTGGCATGCCAATGGCACAGAATTTAAAACTTTTGGCCTATGAAAAGGGCATTCACAAGGAATCTGATTTGCTGAGTGACCCTGAAAAATATAGAAGGCTGATCGGACGCTTAATATATTTGACTACTACACGTCCTGACATTTCCTTTTCTGTGCAGACTTTAAGCCAATTTATGCAATGTCCTATGAAAGCACATTGGACAACGGCATTGAATGTAGTTTGATACCTCAAACAAACACCCGGACGAGGAATCTTGATTAGCTCCAACATGGATTTGACACTTAGTTGCTATTATGACTCTGATTGGGGTTCCTGTAGTACAACGAGACGTTCAGTTACAGGTTATTTGTTGAAATTGGGGGATTCCCTCATCCATTGGAAGACCAAGAAGCAGAATACCGTGTCGCGCTCCTCCGCTGAAGCTAAATATCAAGCCTTATCTGCAGCAGTCTCTGAAATTGTTTGGATGGCAGGTTTAATGAAAGAGTAAGGTCGACCTCCTGTTGGACCGGTGGCAGTGTATTGTGACAGCAAAGCTGCCATACAAATATCAAACAATCCAGTCTTTCATGAGCGTACGAAGCATATCGAGATCGATTGCCATTTCGTCCGTGAGAAGCTGCAAGAGAATCTCATTGATCTTTGTCATGTTAAATCCTGCAATCAGCAGGATGATTTGTTAACCAAAGTAGTTAGCAAAGATGTTTTACTTAGGTTGTTAGGCAAGTTGGGTACTGTTGATGTTTTCACTCCCCAACTTGAGGGGGAGTGTTAGAATTAGTAGGCCCAAATTCTGTGTAATCTGTGTAAATTGGGCTTGAGCCCATTAGACTGATAGATTAGATTAGGAATATATAAGTGTAAATAGAAGGATCATTTTCTGAGTGATCATTATGTACAGATTATTCATAAATGAAGAGAATAGATTTTCTCTCAATTATTTCTGGTTGCCTCTAGTTGACAAGGGGCAACAAGTGTAATTATGGAAAAATACACAAAATTTTGAGAGAAATTCCAAACAAAGTAGGAAAGAGATTCTCAAGGTATATTTGAGGTTTGGGGATATTATTTAAAGTTTATATGCCTCAAAAATGAATTTGGTCTAAAGCCTATTTTCAGTTGAAATTTCTATGAAAATAAAGAATAAAATAAATGTTAAACGTATTTAGTGGCCTAGGAAGATTGAGGAAACATCATGGAATGTTATTTTAGGGATTTAGAAAAATTATGAAAAGGATTAATTTCCCCCAAGTGTCCTAAATAATTCTAAAACTAATTTCTAGGAACTAAGGCCTGTTTTCCCGAGAAATAAAAAAAATAGTTATCTTTTAGCCTAAACATTTTAGGGAATTTATTTTACATTGTAAAATAGCTAATTAAGGTAAAAAAAAAAAAATCCTTACTTTGTAAGACATGAATTGAATGACAACACTGCATTTTGCTTCGCTGCAGCAACTGGGAATTTGCAGTTTGTTACGAAATGGAACGAAAAAATGAAATTTACTTAACTGAAAGGATAGGGATGCAAAAGCAAGAGTCCAATTTATCATATGTACGCACATTGATTGACATGTGCACGTGTATGTACATATAAAATATTGGAATGGTATTAACTAACCTAACATACCAGAGTAATTTTTTTATAAGCATTAAATTTTACCAATTCTCTTTTTTCTTCTTTATTTTCTGCTTGCTTCCTGATCTTCATCACATATCCCCGCAACATTTGCTTAATTTCCTTCTTTTTTTTTTTTAAATTTTTATTCATTTATTTTTTCCTTTTTATCATTTTCATGTAAAATAGAAAAATATATGAATATGTCTTTATAAAAATTTTTTTTATCTTGACTATTAAGGAGAAAAGTTTATAAAAAATAATTGTTAAAATACATAATGCCTCCCAAAACTATAAGTGTGTTGTGTATCACCTCACTGATTTTTAGAAGCTTAAAACTCAGACCTTGAACTTTTATATTTTGACAATAAACTTCTGCGGTTAAATTTAATATTTTGTCATTTCAAACCCGTTTTTCCTAATTGAGCAATAGGCCATATGATCATAATAAATAACGGTTGGCATTGATGACATGGAACGTTTAAGTAATTTAATTAATTATTTTATTAAACGAATAAATAATGAAAGATTGAAATATAAAATTTCAAAACTAAACCGAAATCATTGCCTCCAAATCAGGCTTCATGTAGCAAAGCATGCCCCCAAAGAGCTTCCTTCCTTATCTGCACATAAAGAAGAAATTAACCTGAATATAAAAGTTACAAGCCTAAAAGGAAACTAAAAAAACAAAAACAAAAAGGGAAAATCACTTAAAAAGAACTTTAAAAATGTTAAAAGACAAATAGACGTTTTGAATATGCATAATCCCAAAGAGATGTTATGGCATGACTCGTTCTTTTGAAATTAAATGAAATGATAGAATTGGCCCTCTGATCGAAAATGAAAAGAATCAATTGAGAAAGAGAATGGTGGTACGAAGAGGGTAGCAATGGAGGGAAAAGCAGAGCTGGAGCTGTCCAAAGGAAGTAAGGTATGTCATTTTTTACTACAAAATGTTCTTCCGATTCCTTGACAAGTCGATCCTAAGCATGAGTTTTTTTTTGTCTTTGTTTGGGTGGGCAATGTTTTTGTGTAGCTAGGTATTTTTTTTGGAGTGAGGTGAATGTTGATGATGCATGGGTCAAGGTGGCGGGAGGTTGCGATCGGATATAACGTGAGTTTGAGGTTTGAGGGTGAAGAAAAAAAGAAATTGGATTTTGTAGGAAATCGTTTATTTGAAGTTAAGAATCCCTAATGTGAATTTGTGAAAAGTGAAGTGCGCTTTTAGTTTTGTTTTTGGGGAACTGATGAACTATAAAAGTTGGTAAACTGTTCTTTTGCTGATTTATTTCTTGCAGGGAACTTAACAAAAATGGATGAAAATATATGGTCAAGTTGTGCAAAGGAGTTGTTTTGTTATTTTCATGTAGGAGAAAAATTTGTAACTAATAATGAAGGTGAAGTTAAATATAATGGAGGTAGTGTGAAGGTAGAAAAATGATAAAAGATCGGACAAGACTTGAAGATTTAAGGGAAATCATATGAAGATGGACAAATTATGATGTGAGTAGTTGTGTCATTAAATATACAGCTAGGTTTGATGAGAGGACATTAATTGATCTTTATAGGGAAGGTGAAATTGAAAATCTATTTGGGTACAATGAAATTAGTGCGCATGTGTTTGTATCATATAAAGAGATGAATGAACATCTACCAATGAATGATACATATGTGTAAGTTGATAAAATTTTTCTGATGTTAGAAGTTGGTATTTTCTATTGAAATGTTGGTAATCATTTATCAAATGTTGTAATTATTTATGCAGAATTGAGAAATTCTTGCAACTATCACCAAAAGCAAAGGTATCTCCCATGAGTCATGGCATAAATGATCGTGAGCCTGTGTCTTATGAAATTGGTGGTGGGTGTCTAATTTATGAGGGTGGTGTTGGACCAAGTGGAAGTAAAAGTAAGGGGTGTAGAGAATGAATAGGAACATGTTAGTGAGATGAGCTATTTGAAATGGTCTGGACTAATTTCTGGAGTAGGTAAGCATTTTCCACATGCAAATGCATTCAGAGAAGCTTTGTAAGGAACAAAGGTACCTTGTTCTTTCTCAATTTCCCACAAGTGTTATCTAAAAATCAATAATTCCCAAACCAAGTAAGCTATTGCTCAACTTTGTCAGGAACAAAAGTACCCTGTTCTTGAGGATTGATTATGCAACTTCAATTAGTAAAAGGTAAAAGTTAGTAAACTACTTCAATGACCAATCCAAGGTAAATTGCTTACAAACTAATAGAATAGTTTGTTTTAGTATTTTTAACAATCATTGTATGTAATATGGATTAGAAACTCAAACTATGAGATATAAATATGAAAATAAGGGCTTATTGATATGAAATCTCAACCCCTACAACTTTTGTTAAGGAGTTGCATGACCCACAAATGTTACCAGAAGAAGGGGGTCGCCAAGATGCCACATCGAGATGTGAGTTGTATGGACCTTTCTAGTCTTGCCTAGTTTTCTTTGCCATCATTGAAGAAATCGTCATGGAGAAGAGGACTTTGTTCAAAGGATAAGAGAAAAATATATGAGGGCATTTATGTCATTTCCTTTTGATTTTAAAAAGGATAAATCAGGCCCTCACATCTTATATAAATATTGAAATTGGAAGCATCTCTATGTATGTTTCTATATTTAAAGTTCTTTATATGAGATTTTCCCTTAACAATATTAAAAAGATAATAATTTAATTCCTATCCCTGCCATATTGTCACTATTACGGATTTGAGCTTTTATAACACCTAATACATAACAGTTATAGCTAATAAATGCTAGGAATGTCGAGGAGGAGTTCGTGCAAGGATACATAGTGCTTAAAAGTAACGATTAATTATGCGCATCATCATGTATTCAGAGGCGGAATTTGTGAAAGTATAAAATAACGGTTGAAGTTAATAACCACTATTTATTTAGTTAAAAAAGTGACGGTTCTTTGAAACCATCGCCATGTAACATTTACAAATGATTAGACTTCCAACCTCTTATATTAGCAAAGACAAAACATAATAGCCTTAAAAAACAACCGTCATCTAATTCTTCAAAGTCATAGCTCATCATAACCCTTCGTAATCCTATTAGACCTTCACAAGTCATGACTTATCATAACCCTTCGCAATTCATTATACTTCTATTTAAACTCAACTATTCCTTATGATTTTTACTACTTTTCTTTATCAGCTTCCTCCTTCTCTATTTCAACATATTAAGATCCTAAGGAGCTCCTTTGCCACCACTACCCCCTCCTCTACATCCCCATCCTCCACAAATGTCTCAAGTACTGAGGATCTTAACTATGTTGCCCCCTTTGCCATAGCTGGTGCCTTCACCCCCTCCACCAATCCATCTATTGCGCCAAATTATGAGATGAATGGAAGAAGAGAGAAGAGTATTGGGGAAGGATCTTGTTGTCATGAAGGAGGTCCACAAAGAAAATTAAGAGAGAGGGGAGAAAATTAAGTGCTCTTTTCTCTTGTGTCATATCACCATTTGGCTCAAAGATGGATTGGCGAAGGGGGCAGAGGCGTAGGCAACGGCGGAGGGGGCGATGTGGTTAGTTCTTGAGGTACTTAATGATTAGTAAGTAAAACCCGTCACTTAATAGAAGTCCAAGCAAATAAATAAGGTGGTAAACAATAACCATCATACTTTATCTCACAACAATTATGATTGTTAAGAAAAACTTATCAAAAAACAATAAACACCATGATGGTTTGAAATATTTGCCCTTCCCTACACTGATGATAATACTTTGACCGGCCTTCTTCTCCCTCCTTCAATGATGAGGATAAGGATGAGGAAGAGGAGGATAAATAGGATGATGAGAATGGTAGTAGTCCTTATTGTCCTATACATCCTTCTTGTCCCTATCATCATCCTCATTCTCATCATTAGAGGAGGGAGAAATAGTTCACGGTTATTAATTAAGAACTGTAAAGCATTTTTGCCAGTATACTCAACGGTTCTAACTTCTAAGTTAATATTGTGGTTTATTATGCAATTAATAGTAGACACCAATAAATTAAAAAAAAAAATTAAATACATAATGGTTATTAGACATTAACCGTTTCTATTTATAAAATATTATCTTTAATACTATGAGACGTGATGGCTCTATAATCCACAAAACCCTCTCTATATAAACATCTGAAAATTGAACTCCACTTTTTTACTGTACTTCCATTTCAACTTCTCTAAGCAAATTTCTGATTCAACAAAACATCATGGATAGATGCAAGAGAACTTCTAATTCATCATTTCATAAAAAACCAAAAGATGAACTCCCTCTACCAACAAGCATTGAAGGTCTCATCCATGCTACCTATGAGCTCTATCAGATAGTCCAGGTATACTTGTGGGACCAAGGATGCATAGACCCGTGCTTGAAGGAACTTACCTCTCTCATTCGCTCTTTGAACAAGAAGGTGGACAAGTTACTGGAGAATCGAGAATCCAATGATGCATTATATTCTTAAAACATCTCCACAACTTTTTATTTCTATTTGCTATTTACTTTGTCTCTATTTCTTTTTGTAAAATGGTGGTTGCATAATTAACCACCAAAATGCAAAAAAATATATATGTCACAGTTATTAAGTAAAAACCGTCACTTATTAGAATACCATGTACATACATCATATTTGTACTTTGTAACCATCATAAATAGTCTCATGAGAATGATGGTTCTATGGCAACACCATCATGACATGTTAGAATAATAACATAATGGTTTCTCTTCAATAACAATCAACTAAATAGTCTAAACCTTTCCCCTTCCCCATACTCATGATAAGAATACTCTATGCTTCTTCGTTCTTTGATGATCTGCACAGGAACCAAGTACCATTTTATTACCCACCACTGTCCGTGACTACTCCTCTTCAACTTCTAACTTGTGCAATGATAGTTTAAACCGTCACTTCCAATCTATATTAACTCCTAATTTTCTATTGTTTATCATACTATTTCTTATTTGTCCTCCTCTGTTCTTTCAATCGCCAAGATAAAATGCCATGAAGACTAGCTAGAAAATCCACGCCCAATTTTTTTTTAAAAAATAACATATCTCATGTTTATTAACTAATAACTGTCATATAGGTAATAAAATAGCTTATAGTTATTAACAAAGACCCATAATAAATATAAACAAATAAATAATAGTTTTATCTATACAACCATTATGTAAAGTCTTCGGCACGACAACCCAAAAAACCCTACGCTTCGTCTTCTATTTAAACATTTGAAATAGAACACACTTGACACTTAGTCTATTCAAACAAAACCCTCTAATATCGTAACCCTAGTACTCCCACTAGTACAAAATCTGTCATTTAGACCGGTTATAGACAGATAAGGTTTAAAATGTATCACTGGTGGCATTTTTATAGTTATAGATAACTTCAGAGACCGGTTCCGAGGATATTATGTCTTAAAGATATTATTTAGACCTCATTTATGTTTAACCGGTCTTAAAAGGATAAAATCATAAAAATAAATACACTTTTTAGACCAGTTATTTCTATAACTGGTCTAAATAAGCAGCCCGTAATTATTTTTTTTTTTAATTTTTAAGACCGATTTTATATTATAACCAGTCTAAAAGTTAAACTTTTTAGACCGGTTGTTTTAAAAAATGGTCTAAAAATTACTTTTAAGACTGGTTATTCTTAAAAACTGGTTTTAAAAGTGCACACCCTAATTAAAATTTTGTTCTTTTCTTCCTCCCTCCGAATTGTAGCTTGCTCTCTGAACTCATTTTTCCTTAAAATTTCTTCGACGGTGTTCTTGTTCAAAACTCTGCCATTCTTTTTCTCTCTAAATCTGGAGCAATCTTTCTCTCTGAACATAATATCTCACAATCTAACCGACAGTGTTCTTTTTCCTAATCTTATTGGCGTCATTGGGCTAGGTCTATATTAGCAGAGGAAGAGTCACTACCCATATAGAGTGACAAGAGCTTTTCAGAAATGCTTGAGGCTTTTAAGGACATGCTTCCAGATGATAATATGTTGCCTTATCGATACTATGATGCTAAGAAAATACTGTGTCCACTAGGGATGAAGTATAAAAAGATCCATGCATGCCCTAATGATTGCATATTGTATAGAAAAGAGCATGAAGAGAAGGAGCAATGTTCGATATGTGAAACTTCAAGGTATAAATTAAATAACGCCCCTACAAAAGTATTGTGGTATCTACCAATCATACCAAGGTTCAAGTGCTTGTTTGCCAATGAAATTGATGCCAAAAATTTGATATGGCATGCAGATGAGAGGATTTCTCATGGAAAGCATTGACATCCAGTTGATTCTTCTCAATGGAAGAAAATCGATCAATTATTTCCTAGTTTCTGTGAAGAACCTATGAATCTTAGGCTTGGTCTTAGCACAGATGACATGAATCCTTATGGTAGCCTAAGGAGTATACATAGTTCATGGCCTATTCTATTGGTAATTTACAACTTATCTTCTTTGTTATGCATGAAATGAAAGTACATTATATTGTCTATGTTGATTTTGGGACCAAAGCAAGTTAGAAATGACATAGATGTTTACTTAGAACCCTTGATTAAAGACTTGCAAGAGTTATGGGATGAAGGTGTTGATGTTTTTGACGCGAACAAGAAGGAAGTTTTTAAAATATGAGCCATGATCTTTTATACTATAAATGACTTCCCTACATATAGAAACTTGTTAGGATATAGTGTTAAAGGGCATAAAGCATGTTCAATTTATGAAGAAGGCACATGCTTCCATCAACTTCAACATGGAAGAAAGATGGTTTATCTTGGCCATAAGAGATTTCTTAGACGGGCCCACCCATATCGTAGATTAAAGAAAGTTTTTTTCTTATGGAAAAGAGTTTGAAGATGCTTCGAAGGCATTGACTGGGGAGCAAGTTTAGGAAAAGGTGAAAAATATCAATGTTATCTTTGGTAAGACTACAAAGAGTAGTAATGAAAAAAATAAATGGAAAATGGGGTCTATCTTCTTTGATCTTCCATATTCGCCCAATCTTGATGTGAGACATTGTATTGATTTCATGCATGTGGAGAAAAACGTATGTGATAGTATTGTTGGAACACCGCTCAACATACAAGGTAGTTTTAAGGATGACGTGAAGGCAAGATTAGATTTGCAAGAAATGAAAATATGAGAAGACTTGCATCCAAGGCTATATGGTAAGAGAGCTTTTTGTCCTCCAGCTTCTCATACTTTGTCTAAGGATAAGAAAATAAGTTTTTGTGACTGTTTACATGGCATCAAAGTTCCCTTAGGGTATTCTTCAAATTTTAAGAAGCTTGTGTTGATGAAAGACTTGAAGTTAGTAGGGCTAAAGTCTCATGATTGTCACGTCTTAATGCAACAACCACTCCCAGTAGCTATTTGAGGCATTGTCGAATATGATCTTCAACATATTTTGACTAGAATTTTTTTCTTCTTAAATGATATTTGTAGTAAAGTCATTAAAACATAACTAGAAAATGAATATATAATCTTGTGGCATCTTGAGAAGCCTTTTCTTCCTACTTTTTTTTTGACATTATGGTACATCTAGTGAGGGAGATCAAGTTGTATGGCCCTATCTATTTACGATGGATGTACCCAATTGAAAGAACTATGAAAATCCTAAAAGGGTATGTGAAGAACCCTAACCGGCCTAAAGCATCTATTATTTAGAAATATGTTTATGAAGAAGCCATAAAGTTTTGTCAATATTACTTGTCAAATGTAAGACACATTAGACTTCCTGAACAACATGATGAAGAAAGGGGTAGACGTGGGGCTTCAGTAAAGAGTATGGAACCTGATGAATTGCAACAAGTCTACTTGTACATCTTGAATAATGTTGATGAAGTTTAAGATTACATTAATGCTCATAAAGAAACTGCACAGAAAGGAAATAGTCGAACGACTAAGGTTAATTATGGAGCATAACAAAATTTTTGCACATTGGTTTAAACAAAAGGTTAATGGAGAAGAATGTGTTTTTGATACAATTAAATGGTTAGCACGTGGTCTTGAGGTTGATGTCATAAGTTAAACTTCATTTGTGATCAATAGTTATACGTTTTACATGAAGTCCCTATATGATACGAGCACCGTCCAAAACAGTGGTGTTATGTTAGTGGTTGAATCTATGCACTTCTCTAGTTTGAAAGATAAGAACCCTAGATTGGCAGCCATACCTTATTATGGTGTTGTTGAAGAGATTTGGGTGGTTGATTATGTTAAAATTAAATTTCCCATTTTCAAATGCAAGTGGGTTGATGTCAACAATGGTGTGATGATCGATCAATTAGGATTTACATGAGTTGATCTAAATAGTAGAGGTTGTAGATATAAACCTTTTATTATGGCATATCAGGCGAAACAAGTGTTCTACATTACCGATCAGGCAAATAAAATATAGTTTATAGCTCTCCAAGGAAAAAGGGTCATTGATATTAATAAGGAAAGTCTTTCAATGAATGATCTTCTTGAGACTCCTTTTTCTAGGGTTCTTCAAGAAATAAACGAAGAAGATGAAGTAGATAATGAACATGGTACAAGAAACAATAATCATGAAGGGATATTGGAGGATATCCCTTTATAATTCATTCTTCAAAGAGAAGGATGAATTATATTTGAATTATGAACATAGTTATTTTATATATAAAACTATTTTTTCGTTGTTGTCATAGGAAAATGAAGAATTTGAGGTGTCCTAGCTAGTGCATATGCTCCGGAGCCAGCTAGTGATCATCGGGGATGGATTACTGTCTACTGTGTTCTTTCTCGGTAAATATTAATGTGTTGATTTTCAATGATTTATTGTTGTTGCTTATGTGGGATATGGGATGTAGGAAGAATGATGTAAGTTACACCTGTTGAAATTATGTTTTAGAATGCTTGATGAAACAAGAATGTGCAAGAGAAGAATTTATTTTAGTAAGAATGATTTATTGTTGTTGCTTCTGTGGAATGTGAGGTGCAGGAAGAATGATTACTATCTATTGTGTTCTTTCTCGGTAAATGTTAATGTGTTGATTTTCAATGATTTATTGTTATTGCTTCTGTGGAATGTGGTATGTAGGAAGAATGATGTAAGTTACACCTGTTGAAATTATGTTTTAGAATGCTTGATGAAATGAGAATATGTAAGAGAAGGATTTATTTTAGGAAGAATGATTTATTGTTGTTGCTTCTGTGGAATGTGAGGTGCAGGAAGAATGATTACTGTCTATTGTGTTCTTTCTCGATAAATGTTAATGTGTTGATTTCAATGATTTATTGTTGTTGCTTTTATGAAATGTGGGATGTAGGAAGAATGATGTACGTTACACCTGTTGAAATTGTGTTTTAAAATACTTGATGAAATGAGAATGTGTAAGAGAAGAATTTATTTTAGGAAGAATGATTTATTATTGTCGCTTTTGTAGAATGTGAGGTGTAGGAAGAATGACATTTTTTTCACCATTAGGCTTAATGTTGCTAGAATGGTTTGCTGGGTAAAATGTTTTAACAGGGGAAATGATTTACTGCTGGCTAGCTAAAAGTAATATTTTTTTAAAAAATGGAACTTTCTAGACCAATTATTTAAAGAACCGGTCTAAAAAATATACTTTTTGGATTGGTTCTTTGAAGAACCGGTCTAAAAAGCATGACTTTTTAGATTGGTTCTTTAAAGAATCGGTCTAAAAACTATGACTATTTTTTCAGAAGTACCATTAATGTCATTATGTTTAAACAACTGGTCTAAAAACTTATTTTTTAGATCGGTTTCTTAACCGGTCTAAAAAGTAACAGACTTTTAAGACCGACTATATCAAGACCACATCCAGAACCGGTCTAAAATATCGTTTTTAACCAGTCTAAAAAGCGTTTTTTCTAGCTATGTCCTATTGTCTTTTCTGACCGTCGAGAGTCATTCTTGATCGAGGCAAACCATAAAAAGCATTCCTCTTACTTTTTAGTGACAACCGCCCTAGTCAATACCTTCACAGTTGTCTCAGCGACTATCAAGCGAGTTGATTTCTCTTGCCATAACTCACATTTTCGTCGTTCATGAGCCTTAGCTAGGTTGCATTCTTTTGGTGCTCTATTCTCCTTATTCGATAAAGTATCCAAGGTGACATCAATTTGCTTTTGTGAAGTTATATTTTTTTGGAAAACCTATTATTGCTTTGATTAAAGGTTTCTATCCTATTACAAGAAGTTGTCAACCCATTACTTTGACTAAAAGTTCATAATTTATTGATCTATTTTGAAGTAACTTATGGACATATGATCCCTAAGGAAAATACATCTCCTTTTCTAGAAGTATATATATCTCCGAAAGTTACTTCAAAAAGTTCAATAGATGTGATGAATCAACTGGTTCATGTGTGTACTGATGAGAGTCATAATAAACAAGCTCTGTGAATAAACTAGTTTAGATGTACTGAGAGTCATACACAAACAAGCTTTGTGAATAATCTAGTTCAAGTGACGTAGTGAATAATCCCATATTGCTCTTACTGAAGGTTCGTCTCCTGTTTTCTATTGAGCAGGTGGCACCAATTAAATGCTATGAAATTCAATATTGTGATTAGTCCTAGTCTCTTCAATGTGAGAGTTTATGAGCTACTTGGTCTCATCTCTCTCTCTCTATATATAATAGAGTAGTACTTCCCATATCGAGTAGCAATGCAATTTGGATGGATCAAATTTTTATGGGCTTTATGGCTAGAATCAACAACACTCTTGATATATATATATATATATATATATATATATATATATAATAATCTACAGCACTCGTGAGAGTTGTTTTTGCACTTGCAACAATGCATAATTGGCACCTATTATAAATGGATGACATAATGCAACTTGCAAGGGGACCTTAATGAGGAAGTGTCCCGAATTGTCTCTTGATGAGACTTTTATTAATTACCTAGGAACTAAGTGCAATAATTGACATGAAACAATACAAGAGGAAAATTTGGTCTTTTTAACTATAAATTATTTTTTGCAATCGAGAAAACTAATTCTTTTTGAAATTTTTCTTGAAAATATGAAATGAAATGATGATGGAATTGATGAAATGAGAAGAACAAGAAAATCAATAATGGAATGAGCAATCCTTCATAGAAATGGCACAAGCAATCCTCACTTCAAATAATTTAGAAGATTAATCATGCTAGCTTCAAAAGACTCTAAGACCCACCCCTTGGAGTAGACTAACTTAGATTGATTAATACCAAGCCACCTTACATATTAATCTCTCTAAATTTAGTTAATTAAACACTAGCAATTAACAAACTTAAAATTGTTTTTAGCTTTTAATCCAATAACTGAGCCACCTAACATTACCACTCAATTTTCTCATTAATCTTAATTTAACAATGGCCACCTATATGAAAAATCAAGATTAATGATGTCAAAGTCCAATGCTAAACACAATTAATAAATTCATATTCAATAAACTAATGCAAACACAAGACATCATTAATCCACTAAACAAGCTACCTTGAAATTAGCACAAAATGTTTAAAAAATCATCAATTGAATGACTAACCAGCACAAAAAAAAAAAGATAATTAAGCTAATTAAACATAACACCAAGTATTTAAAAAGGTTCAAGCTACATCCAATCTCCAAATAAATCAAAATAAATCAATCCAACATTATAAAATTCATCCTAAGACCTATAAACCACAAATACAATGTAAAAATAGAGAAATAGAAGAGCCAAAATCTCCCATATTGAGGCTCCAATTTCATGCCATTGCCTCTTGCTACAAAGGATTGAGAAGCTTAGCCACAAACACCCATGGAACTTGCCTCAAGAAGAAAAATCACTCTTTGATTCAAACACCCATCCATGAAATCACTACCATAAACAAGATTGATGAAATAGAACTAGAGCATGTGGTGGACTAAATGAAAGACGAAAGAGTAAAGGTCACCAAAAAATTATAGAGGAAGGTCAACGGTGGAGGTTCAATGCTGTAGAAGATGAAGAAGGTGAAGTTTGAATTGGTTTTCACAGTTGTGTCTCTGTTCCTCTGAAAGTTGTGGCTCCAAATTTCACATCTTTGAAGCTCCACTAATAGTGGTTAGGACAATGATGAGTGATGATGGTGAAGGGAAACAATGAGGCAATGATGAAGAAGGCGAAGGATGGAGGTCACCTCTGGTCTTTTGCGGCTCTCCTCCTCACCCCAAATCGAATGACAAAGGTTGACGTTGAAGGCTCAAGTAGTATAGGTGGCTAAAGGTGGGAGGGGACCGAAAGTGATGATGGTGTGGCGGCGGTGGAGGTGAGAACTCAAAGAAGAAGGACTTGAGCTTGCTCTCCCTCCCTCTTATATGAGATTGGAACTCCTAGTCTGTATCTCCTAATTGAAGAAGAAGAAGCTCCACTGGAACAGGTCATTGGGTTTTAATCAGATCCCTTGGTCAAAATGTGCGTTTTGACTAAAGGACAAAAATGAAAGATTTGAAAGCTTTATGGAGGGACTAAACTGTAAAATTGAAAACTTTTTTGGGTCTAACTATAATTTTCAAACCTTTTGGGCCCTTTTCTATAATTTACTCTAATTCCTTTCTTCATTGCAATTTTCATAAATTTTGGGTTCTTGTTTCTAATCTCCCCCAAACTGATCCACAAAGAAAATAAACCCAAAATGTAATACCTTATTTTCAACCTTAATTTGATATAAATACCTTTAATCACAATTAATCACAAAAGAGACATTTTAAACTCAATAATTATGATATAAACCCAAATAAAATATGAAAATATATAATAAAAATAAGGATTTGTCAAGTATACATGAAAGTACCATAAGGATTTGATTCTTTTGGACCAAATAAAGTTTGCAAGTTGCACAAATCCTTGTATGGACTAAAACAAGCATCTTGACAAAGGGATGCTAAGCTCAGAGAGGCATTGATACAAGGGGGTTTAGGCAAAGTAGATACGATTAATTCACTTTTTATAAATCAAACTGACAATGATATAACCTTGGTGTTCGCTTATGTTGATGATTTAGTAATAGCAGTGAATAATATGGAGAAGATAAATGCACTGAAAGCACACCTGCATGGCAACTTTAAAATTAAGGATTTGGGTCATCTTAGGTACTTCCTTGGATTGGAAGTGAGTAGGTCGAAGAAAGGAATTGTCCTATGTCAAAGGAAATACTCTATGGACCTCATTTTAGATATGGTATTGAGTGCAACAAGCCACTTTCAGTTCCCATGGAACAAAATATCATGTTGTTAGCCAATAGAAGAAGGGATAGCATAGCTAAGTGAGGGAAGAAACATAAGCAAAAGGGCCATAAACGCAAACAACAAGATCTGCTCTTACTATATCTAACGGTGTATAGGCAATTGG
Source organism: Inga laurina (assembly GCA_963855925.1). Lineage (NCBI taxonomy): Eukaryota > Viridiplantae > Streptophyta > Magnoliopsida > Fabales > Fabaceae > Inga > Inga laurina. The sequence goes on from OY979708.1 coordinate 62,402,452, forward strand.
TAGGTAGGTTATCATATCTTGTAGTTACACGGTCTAATATTGCTTTTGATGTGTAGACGTTGAGCAATTCTGGAGCGAACCTTGAAAAGCTCATATGGAGGCAACAATTCTAGTAGTTCGTTATCTCAACGGGAAGACAAGTTTGGGGATCCTCTTGCATTCAACATGGCAACATAGCTTGGAATGCATGTCAATTCTGTTTGGGTTACATGTCCGGATACTCGAAGGTTGGTGACAAGCTATGCTATCAAGTTTGGAGGTTTTTTGGTGTGTTGGAAATCAAAGAAGCAATGCACTATTTCAAAGTCGTCAGTCAAAGCCGAGTATCGAGCTTTAAGTATCAATATTTCTTAACATTAAAGGCTTGCAACCATTTTGGCTCTTCTGTGATAGTAAAGCGGCGATCTATATAACGAGTAACCTAATATTTCATGAATGTATGAAGTATATTTGAGATCAATTGTTACTTTGTTCATGAGAAGTTCGCGGAAGGCTCAATCACATTGCAACACATGGCCTCCAAATTAAAGAGCAACTGGTAGATTTGTTCGCTAAGCCTCTAGGGCTAGATGATTGTGGAAAATTCTTGTGCCAGTTGGGAGCCATAAATTTTTATGGCCCCCAACTTGAAGGGGGCTTAGAATGATAGAGTTGTGCATATATGTTGTATGGTTTTAAGTATTGGGTTAGGGCCTGAGGCCCATTGTGTCACGTTGAGTAAGGTTTTATTATGTTTGTATAGTTTGGTCAAGTTTGTACACTATTACAGGTTATAAACAATAGGCGTCCCAGTCAATTATTGTTGTCTGGGTTTTCATTCGGTTTGGATCGCATCTGGATTTGTTCTGGCACAAATTTGCACCATAACCCTTTATTATAATATCATAATAACTTGTATGAATAAACAAAAACCAACAAACTCGCATAAACTTCGTGTGAAATCACAGTTTCTTTGTAAATTGTAATGGCAAGTTTTCTAACCGACTCTTCGATTTTATGTACCAATTAAAAATTGTTGTCGATCCACATAAAATGTCCATTATTTTTTTAGATTTGATTTTTTTTCAGCTTTTAGATTTGATTTCATTTGGAAGATTAATACATATAATAATATAATTATTTAAGTTATCATTGCTGAAACTTTATCTAAAACTTTTAGATCATATTCTGGTTAATTATTTAATCATATATTTTTAATAGCTATTTCTTGATCGTATTCAAATATTACAAATTTACTATATGAGTTCATTTAATTTTATTATATTGAATAATGAGATTTTATAATATTAATTTTTTGAAAAATTAGATTTTTAACTTAAATTTAGAATTTATTGCATATTATATTAAGAATGAACATCATTTAAGAAAATAAAATATTAATAGTGAATTAATTTTTTTCAAAATACAAAAATGCATTATAATATATGTGAATGTTCCTCTAAAACATTTTATTATTTACATAAAATGATAAAATTAAAAATAAAAATTAAATAATATATATTTATATGTGTGTTTGTGTAATATAAATATAATATATTTATATTTTTTTTTTGTAAATTCAAATATTATACATAATTAATTTTGTCCTTAAGGATTACATGTTTTTCTCAACTCAACGCAAAGGCTTCAGCACTCGCGAGGTCTATAGAAAACCCGTAAACAGGATTCTCGTATTGTGTATCAATTTTATTAAGTCCCTATTAGTTTGTTTTGTTCATGTTTTAGAAGATAAAAGAAAATTATATTCGTTTTGTGCCCTGATTTTAAAAAAGTTTGGTGGAGGATGTGAATTTGGTAGGAGGGACTGAATGGAGTGTTATGTTCGGCTATGTTGTTGGTGGTTAAGGAATCGAAGGACCGCGCGAAAATTATTTATGGATGAATTTAGTATGCCCGTAAGACCAGAGATAATCGTATTAACAAAATTTTTTTTCTTCAAGTAAAACAAAGTCTTTTAACATCATTATCAATAAATCAATATAAATATCAACTATATCATTATATTGAATCAATTATATATTCCTAAAATTTAAGATAATGTGTTAAGAATATGAAGTTTAGAAATATTAATTAATTATTATTATTAGGGATATCGTTTAGTATTTATTAGGATTAGATATAAATATTATATTTAAGGAATATATCTTTAAGATATTATGATTTGATTTGATTTGATTAGGATAGATTTAGGGTTAGGGTTAACCTATTGATTTGCCTATATAAAGACCTTCTTGTACTCTCTTTTATTCTAAAGGATCAATAATATTAGTATTTTCTCTGTGCTTCAATGTGATCCTTCAATCTCAACATGGTATCAGAGCCTTAGGGTTCTTTCTTTTACCCTTGGTGATTTCATTATTGTATCTCATGGTTACAGATTTGGATGAGTTTCGTCTTCTTCTAGCTGCATTCTTTTGATTTTAGTTCCTGGTGAGACCTTTCGTGTTCTTCCTTTTGAGACATCAGAGATTGAACCGTTTAGTATTTTGGTCCTTTGTGAGACCATTTTGTTGTTGCTTTGGTCCTTGGTGAGATTGTTCGTTGTTGGTTTGGTCCCTGATGAGACCGTTTGGTGTTTGTCTCTGGTGAGACATTCGTTGTTACTTTGTTTCATTGTGAGACCGTTTGTTGTTGGTTTGGTCCCTAGTGAGATCGTTTGTTGTTGGTTTTAGTCCCTGGTGAGGCTGTTTGCTGTTCGTCCCTGGTGAGACGTCCGTTGTCACTTTGGTCCCTTGTGAAACTATTGGTTGTTGGTTTGGTCCCTTATGAGATCGTTTGTTATGGCATCTAATCTAGTTTGGTACTCTTTGTTGTTCAAGCTCCTGGTGAAGCTGGTGGATTATTACCTCAGCCTTTGTTGTTTAAGTACTAGGTTGTAGATCATTGTTTTCTTGAAGATTGGTTGCTGGATGTGCAAGTTGCTTCCAACTTGAGTGGGAGTGTTAAGAATATGAAGTTTAGAAATATTAATTAATTATTATTATTAGGGATATCATTTAGTATTTATTAGGATTAGATATGAATATTATATTTTAGGAATATATCTTTAAGATATTATGATTTGATTTGATTAGGATGGATTTAGGGTCAGGGTTAACCTATTGATTTGCCTATATAAAGGCCTTCTTGTACTCTTTTTTATTCTAAAGGATCAATAATATTAGTATTTTCTCTGTGCTTCAATGTGATCCTTCAATCTCAACATAATGCAATACTATATATTCCAAAAATCAAATAATTCAGGGAAATCATAAAAATAGGATATTTTTGCTCTTTTAACTCTATTTTTAAGTAATTAATTTTAATCCAAATTAATCATATAAATAATGCATTTTGGGCCCAAATAACAAAATAAAATCCCCAAATATGATATGAAAAATTATATTAAAATAGTAATTATCAATTCCCAAGTTATGAACAATTTGGTTTGCATTTCAAAGCATTCTCATAATGGGAGATATATGCTCCATAAGTTTTATTATTTATTGAATATGTCACTACATAGCATTCTCATAGAAACATATATAGTTGATTGTCTCATAATAAAGATATTACCCATTATTGTTATTATTAGCAGTTGGAGGAAATTCACTGTTGATGGCCTGCATTTCGAAAGACTCCTCTGGAGGAGCGCGACAACATCCAATTAATGGATAGCAAGGATGACAGGGACAGTTAAAGCAACCCATAATAAGCCCCCTAGCTTCACTTTCCTCACACACATCTGCAAACAAATACAATATGATATGATAAACAAGCTTGCAATTATCCATTATATCATACTACCTCCTCTTATCCTTAATGTAAGGTTTGATTGACTTATCTAGAAAGATTAAGGAAGCTAAATAAATTACTGTAAATTTATATTTATCAATTTTCTTCAAAATTGACTTATAAACTGATATATAGTCTAATAATATACATAAATTTTCAATGAAATTATGTAACATATGTTATAATTAAATATTTTATTTAACTTCCTTAATTTTGTCAAATTAATCAACTAAGTCTTATATTAAGAATCAAAATAAATATCATATTGGTTCCTTATAGTGTTTTTTCTCTTTTTGTGAGACACTATGAGTATTTTCCAACGACAACCAAGTCTAATTTCTCCTAGAGTACTCAAGATAAAAGATAGGTTCTTCATAACTAGCTTACTGCATCCACAAACTGACGAAATTTAATGTCTAACCTACTAATTAACCACTTGTTTAAAAGGCAAGTACCTCTATTCATTGGACTATTAAGTAGAGGAAATAGTCTTCATTTTAACTTTGATGTATGAAGAAATCAAAATGTGGAAAAAGTTCATTGAAAATGTTAATCAATTGAGTTGAGAAGATTGCACTTCTACACACACACACACACACACACACACACACACACACACATAAAATTCAGACTATTCAGATAACTAAATACTAGGCGATTATAGTATTGAAAATCCTTGTTTGCAACATTTCAAAAGTGATTATAGTCATTATCCGTAAACCGTACTGAAATAAATAATAGATTTTATACAGAAAATGCTTCACAATATTATTAAAATAAGAATTAAATTATTGTCATTATTTTAATATTTTCAATGGAATAAAATATTTGTTCCAGTTAGTTTAAAGTTTTGGAAAGACACACAGATATATAGATTCGCTAATGCATGAGAAATCTGCATTGAACATAATGTAGCAGAGCATAAAATTGAAAAGGATAGCTAAAATCTTACTTGATGCAATGACCAAAACAGCCAGTAAGAACACCAATTTAAAAGAATACTTCCCCATGTTTTGTTCTGATGAGAAAGTGTTGCGAACCAATGCTTTATATAGGCCAAATTGGTACATTGAATTAAAAAGAAGATTCGGATCTGGTTATCAGCATTAATTAGATGCGTGCATATATATATATATATATATATGAAATCATGAATAGTACAATTTATTTCTCAGAATGCAATGCCATTTTAACCAATTTTTTGAGTGCTTGTCCTATTTAAGATCTATCACTTTGCCAACAATTTAAGTCAGTGAAATTTTTTATGACAATTTAATTTACTACCTAAAATTATTCCTTACTTCTTTTCCTAATTTCTTATCATCTTATTTTAATATTTCTTCTTTCATATTAATTTATCAAGTTTCCCCTCAAGTGCAAAGTTTAATGTTTATCAAATTACTCATTATAAGCTTGATCATACCCTTTTAATGTTTCCAATATTTTATATGTACATACAGGTCCACGTATTAATGTGTGTACAGTTGACAAATTGGAGTCTGGCATCCATATTCTTGCACAAATATCTTGACAAGTATAACAAGTAATTGATTATCAAATCATAATCAAAATATTCATTAATTAATGTTATCATTAACAAAATTGGGCCAAGGTCAAAAAATTTAATTAAATTGGGCCCAGTACCACACTAGAAAAAAAAGAGAGTACTTTCTGTAACAACGACATAATTTTTAACAAGGAACGAAAAACCGGATCGGGCAATGAACCGGTCATAGCACAGGTTCAAGGGTTAATGGGTCAACCGGTAGTTGAACCGGTCATATTAAAATATTATAATTTATTAGTGATAATATATATTAATATATTTTTTAACTTCTATAGATAAAAATAAAGATTTTTAGAAAAAAAATGTTTAAAATCTATTAGTATTAGTTATAATACCTATACTTATGTAAAGATATCTCATTTCCTATAATTATTATATCTTTTTAAATAATTTTTTTTATTATTTTCTTCATTTTTTTAGATTTGTTCTTTCTTTATCTATTTTTCTCTTCATTTTAGTCTTCAACTTTCCATTTTGTCCTCAAAAAACACAAAATAAAAATTAAAAAAAAAAAAGAAGAAGAAACCGGGTCAACCGGTTGGACCCCCGGTTTTAGCCGGTCCAACCGGTTCTGACCAGTTCAACCGGTCTAACCGGTTTACTGATCAACCGGACCGGACCAGGGACCGGTTCCCGGTTCGACCGGTCGAACCGGCCGGTCCGGTCCGGTTTTTTGTACATGGATTTTTAATGGCCGTAACATTTGTCGCTGTTGAAAGCAGAATCTACATTTTCAATGGTGACTCGTTATGTTGCCAATCTGATCAGGGACAATTGTTGAGGTGATGATATTTTGGTTGATACTGAAAACCTTCAACAGTAACTTTTGGTATCGTGACTGAAAGTCAATTTTTACATAACATATTATTTCTCCAGAATTCTCTTCTCTTATGCAGTTGTCTTTCTTCTGTGTTTTTTTTTGTCTGCCTATATATATATATAGTGTATTCATTTCAATGAAATGATGATTTGAATTTTGCAATTAATCTTTTCTCTTTGAAATCCACAATGGTATCACAGCCATTCACTGTACAGTGTCAGTTTGCATGGCTTATCCCACTAAATCTCCTTCATGAGATTATGTTATTCTTGGACCAACATCTTCAACCTCCATTTCAACTCCGTCTATACCTTGCAATTTTCACATTTTCTTATATTCAAATGATGTAACCCATTTCTTACATGCTAAATCATTCATTATTTGGGAGTTTATTTAATAAATTATGGGGCTCTATTGCATGTATTTGTGATTATTGTTTTTAAGAGTGCTTGCATGATATTAATGTTAATTAGGGGGCATAACTGTCAAAATTGGCTATTAATTGCAACTAATTAATCTCTAGGACAAGTGATGCTTCCTCGTATTGATTTCCATTATAGAGCACATGAAGATTGGAGCCAAGAATAAAGATCAAGAGATGACATAACATAAGAATTCGGGCTACCCATTTAGTGTCATTCACAGCAACGAGCACAATGAAGATTGCATGAGCTCACAGTACATCAAAGGGGAGTCTAGTTGATCCATAGCTCATTGTATTAATGATCTGGGTTAGTATAATGTTTTGTCCTTATACTTTGCTTTCATTTTTATTTTTGTTCATATAGTTTCAAATCATAAGCTTCAATCCCTCAGGTTTCTTTTACACTACTGTAGAAGACACTTTTAACGACTTTTTTCACACCCTTTAGATGATTGTTTTCAGAGGAACGTTTATGTGAGTGTCGTTGAAAATTCAAAAAAAGATTACTATTGTTAAACAGTCATAGTAACAGAGTTACAATGACTATTTTAGCGTATACAACAATTACAACAATTGTTTTTATTAAAACAATCGTTGTAACCATATGTTTTTTTTAAATAAAAAAATTACATTTTACTCCTTACAATCACAATGCCATTGAAAAAGCACCAACCCAGACAATTACATTTCGAATCTTCAAAGTTCTATCATGACATATAGCACATATATCATCATAGCATCATTTTAATGTTCAAACTTCAACTTTCAATGTAAATCATGACAATCATATGGCTAAAGAGATGACATGCTTCCATGAAGTCCCTATGCTTTATCATCATTTTCCAAAGTGTTCTCTATAAAGCATAATGCCTTAACAAATTCAAAGTACTCGTAAATAAGAAACTAGGAAAAGTATTCGACAATGCAAACTTATATAGCATTGTACAAAGCCACTGCACTATGTAAAAAAACCTCTGCACATAATCACCCCTCTATGTTTTGTAGAAGATGTCTTGACAAAAGGTCTCGGATCAAATTAATGTCTTCGATTGTGTAGGGGTCCTGATTACCAAAACTCTATGTGTATCACTACTGTAGAAGGGACTTTTAAAGACTATTTTTATGCCCTTTTAACGACCATTTTCAGGGGGGCGTGTATATGAGTGTCATGGAAAATTGCATAATAGACGGCCTTTTGAAAACAGTCGTAGTAAGAGACTTACAACGATTGTGAAAAACAATCATTGTATCTTGGACATACAACGACTGTTTTTCAAAAAATATTCGTTGTATCGTGGACATACAACGATTGTTTTTGAAAAACAGTCATTGTAATTGCTTTTTTTTAAATATTTTTTGCAAAATTTTTTTTCTGAAATTGTCAAGGTTCAAAGGCCCCATATCATCTATGCTGTCCATAATAGCATCAAGAACCTAAAATGTAAAATAAGCCAAAAGGCTGGGAGGTAAAAATTTACCAGAAAGAATGAAAATTGCATATATGGATCAAGAGTGAATCATCATCATCTTGCATTTACCTCTTTCGAGAAAAGTGATTTGAGGTCCTACAATGCCTGTCATTCTTTCCATTTGACAACCTGTAGGAATCAACAACTAGCTTTATGGTGAACAATATAAACCATATCCACTAATTTGTTAAATATCCAATAAGATTATAATTGTATTGACCTGTTTGCTTGGAACAGTTGAAATACCTTCTTCATCTGCATAAAGCATTTCATGTAATTAGATTGACTAAAAATTTTCAATACTCACATATAATGACATATCCATGTCAGTGTCTATAACTAAGCATAGGAAACAAGAAGATATTCAAACAAAAATAAAATTCCCACTAGATATATGCACCATTTTGGTTTTCAAGATTTTACAGTCTCTGATAACAGAGATCGAATATTCACTAACCCAGTCAAGTGTTTGCTCTGTTACTTTCTAGAGGCATGAAACTTCTGTCCTATTTCACTGCACTAATTTACAACCATAAATGTCCTAGTAATAGAAGTCGTGCTTTGATTTGTTAGTACAACACATAAATGCAGCAACATTTGAATAATCTACAAGTACAGGGGAATGGTTTAATAATATTGGCAAGTTCCAACTTTAATAATTTAATCATCCAGAAAATTACATTCTAGTAATTTTAAAAGAAAGGCAGTGCATTTACATTTATGGCCAGATCCACTTACAACCATAAAAGTGAGGACACCATGTCTATTTCTCCACTCAAGAAAGAGGGGGGAAGTGATAGAAAGAACGAGAAATTAAAGGAAAGCAAGATTGCAGTTCAATGTTTCAGAGAGAAGAAGCAAGACCTAATGAGTGCATTGTGGAGTGTCACAAGTTATGTAAACTAAACCTTATAATGGATATTATTAACTAAATTTAGGATATCAAGTCATAAAAATGGCTGTCATCATAAGTACCTTCAGCAACAATCGAAATTTGTCAATTAGGGTCCTTCATAGATAAGCATGAAAGGAGCAATCAAAGATTATAGAAATAAATACAAAATTCAAAAACAATAACAAGAGAATCAGCTCATCATCAACATGGGAATTATCTAGTTTTCTCCCTTTTCCCTTTCACCTTTTTGATATACCATTCTAAACTAATTGTCACGGCATCATCCTATGAAAATGGTAAAGGAAAATATATGCTTGGTTGAATGCAATAAAAAGCAAAAGCGAGCTCCCAGTAGCAGAGATCTTGCACTACAAACCACCAAGCGCTTTCTATTTTCATTGTCTTATCACCCCTCGTGTCTGTGGTTTGAAAATAAGTAATACTAAGGAAGGTAACTGAATCCTGTCACCTTTAGAAAAACACTTTCATATCAAACCAAATACAAAAGAAATGCTAACCAAAAAACAAATCACAAACACTTCTTAATCAATACATCCCAACACCATTGTTATGCGGAGATCTGCGAGTTGACACTTGGGATGAATAACCTTGAAAGAAAATATGGAGTTTAAAGAAAACTAATGAAGCAGGAGAATGAACCCGGAGTTTGAAGGTCTTGACCTAGGAAGAAAATCAAGGGCGCCAGAAAGTAGATTAGAATGAAAGCTAGAATCAAAAAATGAGATCCACTGCCCCTAATCCTGGCGTCGAACAGCCTAGGCTTAAGTGCCATTGCAGATTAAGATTCAAAACCTTGAAGAAGGAATAAAGTAAAAAAGAAACAGAGAATGAGCATCAACATTTGAGAGGAAGAAAGCAAGAGTAACCATGGGAGTAGAGGTGAGATGGAATTACAGGTAAAAGTGGAGAGGTGTGATAAAGGAGTGAGGCGGGGCTTATGGTTGAATCTTTAAGATTCAACAATTGTTTTTGAAAAATAGTCATTGAATCCCACTTACAACGACTGGTTTTTAAAACCAGTAGTTGAATCCCACTTGCAGTGAATGGTTTTAATACCATTCATTGAATCCTATTGTCATATTTACAGTCGTGCCACCGCGTTGTTTTTTACTACTATTTTTTCAAAAGGGTCGTTAATTGGTGTTGTTGAATCATCTTTTTGTAGTAATGTATGTTAACATAAATCAATAAATTGAATGAAATAACTAACAATTCAATTACAAGAAAATAAATGAAATTCAATTGAGAATCAAGAAATGATTACCTGTTCAAAATTAGTAGTAAGGCCACTGAAAATGATGTTATATATATATAGTATAACAACACTTAGTTTTCCCTACTTGTTGAGGGCACTATACATCAATAGCAAACGGTAAAAAAGAATAAAGGCATATGTAAAGCAATAGTCAATAGAAGAACTTGAATGTAAACAACTTACTTTTAATTGGCTGGAACCACTTTGTCGGTCCACTTTTACCTTCGCGCTTACCACCCATTATATAATATGTCTTCAGTATACTGTAATAATTAAAATGACAAACAGAAGACATTAAAACAATTGAGTAAAATAAAAAATCAATAATTGACAAAAAAATTAACTTACGTGTTAAAAATGGTTTTGATATCTCCATCTGGCTTGTGACCAATGAGTCAAACCAAAAGATGAAGTTGATCAAGGGACAAGGAACACAAAGACTCAAATGATAACTATAATCACATATATAGATAAAATGAAGTTAGATAACATGATACTTCTTAGCAAAGTGAATGTGTATAAATATATCAAATTAAGTTACCAGCCTTTCAACAATTGGTGCTAGATAACAAGGTAGCTGAGTCTGGCCTATTATATAGCCTATATAGCTTATCCAATCTTCCAACCTTAGGTTATTAAGCCTTAACAGATTGACAAGACATAAGAAGCCACATGTAGTGTTGAGCTCTCGTTCGACACACATTTTGTGGAAGCAACTACCACAGAAATGAAATGAGAAATGACTCAGTAAATGTAGAAACCTAAAACTCCTAAATATCAGTGCATTAATTAAAGTTAAAAATTATAAATAAACTCACATGATTGCAAATGTGACCCATCCTATGTTTATCTCTTGCAAAAATTATAAAAGGTAGAACCCTCATAATTAGGTCGCTACGTACACAAATTAATATTTTGAATTACCAACCATTCTCCCTTGTGAGTTGAGCACTTCTTTTAACTGTTAAGTAAAGGAAGAGAGAAAGAAAAATTTTAATAACTCAAGAACGATAAGTATGACTAGGTTTTAGTGAGAGCGAATGATGGTAGTTAGTTCACAGAGGACTAGCTGGAGGAAGAAGAAACCCTAACATGAAGCAGGAAGAAGGTGCACACTGGGGAAGGAGGTCCAATACATAGTAGGAAGCACCTCCCCAGAGTTGAAGATTGAATGAAAGATGTCGGCTTGGGCGAGAAGGATGAAAGGGTCAATGGAGATAAGGATTGAGTTAGTGAACCTTGCAAGACTTATAGAGCTACATGTTTGAAGGATTAGCATCAAATTCTTAGAACGAGTAGACTGAGGAGGATTAGTGGAGTGCTGAGGGATGGATGTCAAGGGTAAGGGTTGATCTCACTGCACAAGGACTATATATCATTTTGTTATTAGAATATAAAGTGAGCCACGCAAAGAATTGGTGAAAGTACCAGTACCTAATCATCATAGTCCTTGGTCAAATGATAAAGGAAGATATCCTTGACTAGAAACTCTAGCAGCTATAGAAAGGAATTAGAACCAATGATGTGGGTTTTAGTTTTTTTCTTGGTTAAGTTTAGTAATCAGGAGGTTTATGATTTAGCTTTAGTGTTGATGGGGGACAGTAGATGATTCATGATCACTATGTCAGCATCCAACCTTGGAAGACAAAGGTAATCTCAACCATTTCCGCGTGGGTTAGAAAACCGAAGTTACCATTAGACTACTATGAAAAAAGTATCTTGTATATGATTGGTAGTTAAATTGGCCATGTTCTTAAGGTTGATATGACAACTATAAGGAAGATGAAGGATCGCTTTGCATGTATCTATGTGCAACTTGACATAAAAAACCGTTGATACTATGTTTCCTAATAAATAGAGTATAGAAGAAGATTGAGTATAAAGGCTTGCACGTGATTTGCTTTAAATGTGGAAAATATGTGCATGACTTTCATCATTGTACCAAGATTGGTACGATAGCAAAACATATCTATTCTTCAAGTGAAAGCAACACTATGCCAAGTAGTGTGCAGGGAGGGACTACTAAAGTGAGTATGATAAAAAAGTCGACAGTGGGCTATGGAGAATGGATGGTAATGCAACACCTATGGAGAGGTCGCTAGCCAAGATTCGTTGAAGGGGCAAGAAAAAATAGTCAGCGGAATGCATGTGATCAACCTATACAATACATGGGTTATAGGTTTTCTGCATTAGACGATAATAATGGTGAGGATATAGCAGTGCCAGTATCACACGTATAGATTCAAAAGAATTAAGAGTAGTCCCCACTAAAAGAAGCCATAACTGGGAATAAAAGAAACAATAAACTAAAAGGCCGAGAACTTAATAGTAGGCCCAGGAAGAATGGTTCTGAGAAGGAGAAAGGACTTAAGAACCTGGTGTATCTTTACTTATAAACCAAATCATGTATGAACAAGGTGGGATTGTGGTCTTATGCAAATGAACAAGAGGTTACATCTAATGTTGGTAAACATATGGGGTTGACAATTTCCTAGGTACCTATAGCTTGACATTTGGGCTATGAGAGTTTAGTAGGGATGAAAGTCATGAAGCAAGAGGGACAACTGGTGTGAGGACCCAAGGATAATATGGAGGAGGAGGATACGAAGTAGCAATCAAGGTTGTAGAGGTGAGAACTGAGATAGAGGTGCAGCGGAGGAGAGACGAAGTAGCAATTGAGGTCACAGAGGTGAGAGAGCTGAGGGAGGTGAGATCAAGCTGAGGTCAAAGAGGTGATGAAGAAGAGAGATGAACTTTTAGAGATTGAGATTCTTTTAGGCCGGTTGTATTGAACATGAGGTCTAAAAGGTAACAAATATTTTAACTTTTAATTATTTCTAATGTAGAAAAATATATTTTAGGCCTAATATATAGATAACCAATCTAAAAATATATTTTAGCCTTTAGAATCACTCCAATTGAATTTTTACAAATAAAGATATGAATTTTCAAAGTTTGATGAAAATTCTGCCCAGTTTTCCAGCAAGTGCAAAAATAGGAAAAAATGTTAGGGTAAGATGGTCAATTGACCAATAAAGTAATTAGAAAATATTTATTCCCTTTTTCCTCTTAATTTTAGGTCAAGTAAGAGAAATTAGGGAGAAAATAAATACTTGGTCCATATTAAAAGAAGAAATGATTAATTATGGCCAAGAAAAATGAAGCAAATGGTAATTCCATTAAACAATATTAAACCAAAAAAGAAGAGAGATATTTTGGGAACACATTTATCTCTTACTCTTGCATAATTTCGGTTAGCTCAAACCAAATAGAGAGAGAAGGAGTGTTTGAGAATCATAGAAGATAAGAGAGAAGGAGCAAGTTCAAGAAGCAAGATCAAGGTAAGTTGATGTCAATTTCCACTTGTTCTTGCCTTCAACCTCTTGATTGTCTCTTCTAATCTTTTCTTCATCTTGAATACCATGTTTAGCAAGCAAAATCCAAGAGGGAAGAGAGAGAGCAAGATGGCACCTAGAGAGAGAAAGAAGAGAACTCAAAGGTAAAGCCATAAAACTTTGTTATCTTGTTTGACTCAAGGTCTTGTTGTTATGGTTGATTATTGGCTTTGTTTTGGCTTGGTTTTTGATTTGGTGATGCCAAACCCTAAAGGGAAGCACTGCCTAAATTCAATCTAATCATGTTTGAAAGGTGTTTAAGTGATTAAACATGGGATTAGAGGTGAAAAAGAGTTTATTTATGGATTAAAATCAAGAGAACACATTTTCTAGATTTGTTCTAGGGGCTTTTTCATCCTATTGGAGCTGGAATTTCATGGATTTGATGATTTCATTGTGTTTAAAATGGAAAATTGTGTAGGGTTTATATTGATCATGAAGTGTGAAAAGCCTTGGAATATGAAATGCAAAACTACCCTTAAAACCCTAAGTTAGAGGCTGCTAAGGGTATTTTCATCTTTTGGCAGTGAATTTGGTAATTCCGAAGTCAAAAATGGATTCTTTGGGCACAAATATATTGGATAAGCCTGGGTCTTAATTTTTGGAAAACTACAATTAGATCAGGCACAAAGGGGCTTAGACCGAGTCCCTAGAGGTATTTTGGTAATTTTATCACTTTAAGCTATGATAACCAATAGAATGACTTATCAAATTGACTAAGGTCAACCTTGCATGTAGTAATATTTATCTTTTTCTTAAAAAAAAATATATATGGAAATTTTTTGGAAATATCATATAAAGAATTGTTGTTAATTTGTTTCTTTAGGTCAATTTTGTGTGCTTTGGTTAGTTTCTAGCTTCTGGACTTTGTTCTCTTATTGGTCATCGAATATGGCACTGAGGATAAAAGGTAGACCCATCGTAATTCGGTTGCTACATACACAAATTAATATTTTGAATTATCAACCATTCTCTCTAATGAGTCAAAAACCTCTTTTAACTGTTAAGCAAACGAAGAAAGAAAGAAAGAAAATTTAATAACTCTAAAATGATGAGTGTGACTAGGGTTTTGGTGAGAGCAATCGATGGTGGTCGAGCAGTAAATGAGGACTTGCTGGAGGAGGAGGATGCCTTAGCACAAAGTAGGAAGAAGGTAGGCACTGGGGAAGGAGGTATGATACATAGCAGGGAGCTCTTCCCCAAAGTTAAAGATTGGATGGAAGTCGATGACTTAGACGAGAAGGATGCAAGGGTCAAAGGAGATAAGGATTGAGTCAATGAACCTTGCAAAACTTACAAAGATGGATATTTGAAGAATATAGTATCAGATTCAAAGAATGAGGAGACTAAGGAGGATTGGTGGAGTGATAAGGGATGGAGGTCGAGGGTGAGGGTTGATCATACTGTGCAGGGCCAAATATCATTTTGTTACTAGAATATAAAGCGAGTCTAGTGAAGATATGGTAGAAGTACCTAATCATCATAATCCATAGTCAAATGATAAGGGAAGATATCATTATGCATAAACTCCAGCAATTGTAGGGAGGAATTAGAACCATTAACATGGGTTTGTTCTTGGTTAAGTGCAATAATCATGAGGTTTATGATTTAACGCTGATGTAGGGACTATAGATGATCACTATGTTATTGTCCAACTTTAGAAGGCTGATTTAAACCTAAAGACATAAGTGATCTCGACCATTGCCATGTGGGTTAGAATACTACAGTTACCACTAGACTACTATGAAAAAGGGATCTTTTATGTGATTGGTAGTCAAATTGGCCATGTTCATAAGGTTGATATGACAACTTTGAACAAGTCGAATGGTTCTTTACATATATCTATGTGCAACTCGACTTAAAAAACCATTGATCCCATATATCCTAACAAATAGAGTAGAGGAAAAGATTGAGTATGAAGGCTTCCATGTGATTTGCTTGAAGTGTGGAAAATATGGGCATAACTCTTATCATTGTATCAAGACTACCTGACATCAAAACAGAGCCATGCTTTAAGTAAAAACAACAATATGCCAAATGGTGTAAAGGGAGGGAGTAGTAGAGTAAGTATGATAGAATAGTCAACAGTGGGCTATAGAGAGTAGATGGTGATGCAACGCTTATGGAGAGGTTTTTGACTAGGTTCCCTAAAGGGGTAAGGAGAGATAGTTGTCGAAATGCACATGATCAACCTATACAATACGACAGTTCTAGGTTTTCCACGTTAGACGATAATAATGGCAAGAAAAAGGCAGCACCAGTATCACACATGGAGATTCAAAAGTATTTAGAGTGGCCCCTACTGAAAGGGGCCATAACTAGGAATAAAAGAAACAATAAATTGAAAGGATGAGAACTCAATGGTAGGCCTAAGAAGAAAGGTTCTAAGAAGGAGAAAGGACTTAAGAACCTAATGGATCTTTACTTAGAAACCATATCACGAATGAACATGGTGGGCTCGGGGTCTCGTTCAAATGAACAGGAGGGTATATTTAATGTTGGTAGACATATGACATTGACAATTTCCAAGGTGCCTACAGCTTGACATTTAGGCTATGAGAGCTTAGTAGGGATGAAAGTCATAAAGCAAGAGGGACAACTGGTGAGAGGACTCAGGGATAATATGGAAGATGATGATAATTCTTTAGATCCTGAATTGTTGAGAAGGATGCAGTACTCTCTTTAATCTAACCCACTTTTCGATGAAGGTAAGGCAATCAAGGAAGATGATCAATATTGTGCTGTAGTTTTGCATAGAGAAGGCGCTCAATAGTATGTACTATTTTTCCTTCTTTATCTATTACTTATGATGAATAGGTTAATTTGGAATTCAAGATGTTCGAGTAATAAGCACTTTGCTCATTTAATTAGGGAGCTACGTCATCAATATAAGATTCAGTTCATTGGTATATTGAAACCACATTAGATTTTTAATAAGTTTATGTAATGTGATTTACAAGATACTTACAAAGGTAATTTTCATATGGTTCCTTAACGACAAACTCGACATGTCTCTTTTTCACCATGCCTTCTTTTTTGTTTTCTTGAGGTGTATAACCTGTTGCCTTTAAACTAGCGTAGATATCTTCTCTTACCAACAGAGGATCCTTAGAGAACTCAATTGCATCAATAGCATTTACTTGGCTTTCATGGCTTGAAAGAGGAATGGCATTGATAGTTGAGATATCATTCTTCTTCAATTAAATGTGATTAGAATCAATCAAGTCTAATACATTGTATGGTCCTTTATAGAGTTTCTTAGGGTGCTCATATTGTATTAACATTAGACATTGGAGTTATACCAAACGGGGTACGATGGTTAAAGCTGCTTGTAAATATGTGGTGCTAACAATTGAGATTCTAAAAGTTGGCGATATAGCTCAGTATTCATCATGCTAAAATCTAGCTATTAGAAATTATCTCACTGTTGCCAATTCCTTCATCCTCTGGCTTGATATAGCTCAGTATTTGGTGTCAAACCATTCTTTATACATCAAAACCCATCATTACCACCTTGATATGTTTCTTGGGACTGTCTAGTGGTTTGGATGAATCTAACATTGTATTCCTTTTTCTTGCCGTTATTCCCTCTTTTGATATTGCTCTTGCTTTGACAAATCTTGCTGTCATGTATGTCAGTGTCAATTCGCTCACCAATCTCAATTAAACCAGAAACGTTAGTGATGTGCGTCCTAACCATATATTTATAGTAAGGTTCTTATAAAGTACAAATGAAATAGGAACTGAGCTTAAATGGTATAATGGGATGTTGAACTTGTGCTGCAACCGTCCTCTATCTTTGGGCGTAATCTTTGAAAGATTCAGTAGCTTTCTTGCTTATGGACTTCAGTTGTTCCTGGGTGGGGGCAGTGTCACAATTAAACCTGTATTTTTTCATGAATGCATAAGTCAAATCCCTCCACTTCTTAATCTTTGTCAGATCAAGCTGCATATACCATTCTAGTGTTGGCCCCTTCAAGCTCTTATGGTAGAAGAGAAGTAAAAAGTTTTCTTCTTGCGACCATACAAGTATCTTGGTACAATAAGCCTTATGATGGTATATCAGATTTCCTATACCGTTGTACTTATCAAAGTGTAGTATCTTAAATTTCTTAGTAATTAAGACATGTAGTGCTAAGCATAAATCCTTTAGATTAAGTGAACCCCAAGTGTTTGGTCCTTGGAGGTCTTTTAATTGGTCTTTTACTTCACCCAATTCTTCCTTCCATTCCTCCATTTCAGCTGACAGGGAGGGAATGTTGAAAGTGTATGTTGAATCTTCACCTGGTTACTCCTTCTTATGGTTAGGGTGTTTAGACGGAGCAATATTTTATCACCTTCTTGGAAAGGAACAAAGTATCATTAGTTTATTTGAGCTCATATTTTAATTGGGTATAGCAAGTTATACACAATGCATTAGCATAAAGGTCTTCTGGCACAAGCATCCTCTAGCTTCCTTAGGGAATCTATTATTCCATAGGGAGAGCTAGAATTAATTATTGGATAGGAGGGACCTTAAGTCCCATCCTAGCTTAAATCCTGTCATTGATGTAGTGCTGAGTTGGGATATAGTTTTCTAGAACAAGTGTCCTCTAGCCTCCTTAGAGAATCTATTATTCTATAGTGAGAACTAAAGTTGATCATTAGATAGGGGGACCTTGAATCCCATCCTAGCCCAAGATCTCATAATTGATCGTAGTGATAAGCATGGAAAAAAGGATAGCAAATGGAGTAAGATATATTTTTATTTGATAATATCAAAATTTAGTTACAAGGTTGAGTTCTACTACTATTTGATTACATAAGTTGAAAAATTCAACAATCTCTGTTGGTGGATTCAAAGGAATAATCATGCCTTCAAAGCACTTGAACGTGCTAGCAACTTCTGGGATCCTGGTGTTAGCTAAGTTAATTAAATTACCACACTACTTTACCTATTCTTCTCTCACAACAACTTGTCTACTGTAAAGGAGTTCCCAGTTGGCTAAAACTTCCATTTCATGATTCAGCTTGTCCAAAAGGCTTTGGATGATTTCAACAGTACTCACACTTATAGCAACTAATTCACCTTTCTTGGTTTGTAAGAGTTGAGTGAGAATATCAAATTCCCATTGCAATTTCTTAAGGGGGCATTATCTTTCAATTTCTCATTGAGTAACTATTTTTCTGTAGTCATCTTCAATAGTCAAACTTTATTGTTTTTCATTTGCTTGCCATTTTCTTATATAGCCCTTTTTAGGTTTTTGTTTTCCTCTTCCAGCTTCATGATTCTTGAATATTCTTCTAAATCTCTTCTTTTTCTCTTTTTTGTCAACTTTTCTCAGAGGGATGCACACATTTGTCCTCTAGTTGACTAATCATTCTCTTATTTTGAGATTCTATCCCAGAAAGCTCCTCTAATTCATTTTCTCTTATTTCCAAGTGCCTTGTAAATTCTTTGTTTACTTCTTGGGCATCATTTCCTAATAAAGGATCTTGGGGAGACTAAGATAGATTAGCTCCTTCAACTCTATCCTTGAGCCAGCACTTATAGCCTAAAGTTGCACCTATTTCTCACTTCCCCAGCTTAGCCTTTCCTTTATATGCTATCTTGCTCCAAGCTTCATTGATTTCTTGACATAAGTCTGTCACGCCATCTTCTTCGTACGAGAGTTATATGGCTTGCACTTCTTCCTGAGAGGGAGCTTTTTGCCTAAATGATAATTTCCTTAATGATAAAGAAGGGTTGTAATTAATACATCCTCTTGGTCCCATGAAAGGCATATTAGAAAAGCCTTAGTAGTGATAGATAATCTCTTTGTCCTCCCACTATTCTATTTTCTATAAGGGGGAATCTTCTGTTAACTGTGAGAACTCCTTTCTCCAATCATTTTTGTTTAACTGAAGATGATTGAATGCCATGAATGGATTAGTAAATTGGTCATAGCTTTCTCGAAAGCACTTCTTCTTTGCATACACATGACTAGACATCTATACCTCAAGTAATGCAAGAAGACAACATTTTATTCAACCTTCCTTCTTTAGGTGGCAATGAGATAATGACATGTAGGTCTCTGTTAAGACTGTAGGTACTGGGTTGATTTGATAATATTCAACCAACTGAAAGACACTAATAGCTCCAAAGTCGATTATTCTTGGTGATGAAGAAAGGAGGATTATGCCATAAAAAGCAAAGGTTAAGACCTTGCAAAAACTTTCCCAATTTTTATTCTTCGTTAATCTTGCTAGGCGAGCTTCCACTATGGTCCTTTTAATCACCTTGACCTATCCGGTGCCTACGATCTTTACTTCCTCCATGTGAACCCCAACAGCTTCGCTCTTCCTCCCTGAGAAGGTAGCCAGCCTATAAAATGGTAGATCTTATCATTTCTTTTAATCGGCATCCTAAGAATTTCCTCGTATTCTTTAAGGGTTGGGGCTAGCTGAAAATTATAGAAAGTGAAGCATCTTAAAGATGGGTTCTAATACTAGCCCAGCTATATGATAGCATTAGTATGCATAGGCACATATAACAAATCAATGATGTTTTCATACTTCTTCATAAAGCCCAATTTGACTGAACCTTGAATGTAGTGACTTAATCGAATCAGGCCTTCAAGTGGTTCTACTTTTGCAGTCAGTTTCATGCCCTTCACTTTATACACCTTTCCTGTAGGAACTTGATTTAAACCTAGTTTTTGTTCCATTAACCTTTATGCCAAATTATTTCAGTTGTGGATAACTCGCTTAACCTTCAATAGAGGAAAGTGAAGGAACGGTTAGAAAATATTTTTGAATGCAGGCTTTGCAGGTGATTACATATGCATTCAGGCTTTAATATAGGTGATTAATATAAAGAAAAAGAACTCCACATCTTCAAGAGATCCATTACCTCATAGGTAGAATGAAGTAAACATTAACCTATGAATGACCCAGGCCATCATACAACTAAGGGTTTTAAAAATGATTATTACTTCTAAGGCTTATATCAAATAAAGGTAACTACCTATGCATGATGTATTAATGGCTTATGAGCCCTAAAAAGGTTATCTCTTATTGAAATATTTTCTAACATGATAGGTATGATGAGTTCATAGTCTTTCAGGGTGATAGACCCTTAGACTAGGGCTAGCTATCTAATGCATACACCGTCCTTGTGATGTATCATTATTTGGAGTGATGCTAGATATATACTCAGGTGAAGCGATAATTACTCACTTGATCCTAAGGGTTTCATTGATTATGCATGGATAACAATAAATATATGCCCTCTAGTGTCATATTTTAGGAATAACCCTAGATTGAGAGTATCCTCCCTAAGAAAGACAGGGACTAATTAATCTGGTAGGTCGATAATTTCCACTAATAGGTGCAATGATTTCAAGGTGGTTATAATTCTCACAGATAAAGTTCTCCTAATTGCCCACATCGTAAATATGAATACCCCATTTGACGAAACTGACCTTTAAGGGGTTCTAAAAACCCCCACAGGAATCAACCTCACTAAATGAGTAATAGCTAGGATGAAGTCTTCATAGTAACCTTAGGGGGTTTTGAAAACCCTATAGGGAGATCACTAGAAACTTCTGCTCACCCAACGAACTCATAGACCCAAGTATAGGGCCTAAAATGTGTGTGAGGAGAATAGTGTATGTGTTCAGTGTGTGTGGAGAGCATACCAACCTATGAGCCTAAATTCTATCAAACCCTCATCTACTAAGTAGATCATAAGATAGATAGAGAAAAAGAATACAAAAAAAAATGAATAAAGAATTTAATAAATAAAAATAAATTACCAAAAAAATGAACAAAAAGGTAATTAAAATAAAATTAAGGCCATATTTTTTTGAACACTTTACATAAATGAGCTTGACTATCAAACTATCCCGAGTGGAGTCGCCAAGCTGTAGCGCCCGAAATTTAGAAAATATGGAGCTGCCACCAAAATTTTAAAAAAGGATAAATTTGGAAACCTTTTTGAAAAATGAAAAACAGATAGGGTTCGAGAGTCGATTGTGCGTGGGGAAGGTGTTAGGTACCCCACAGCAACCGTTCATAACAATGGTTACCCTAAGTCAATTATTTAAAAATAAATACAACTTTTAATTTTATTATAATTACCCAAATAAGAAAAGAAATTAAGAAAATATTTACAAAAAAAAAAAGAAATTAATAAAGAAAATTTTATTTATTTATAAAGTTGGACTTGACATTGGAATAGAGCTTAGAGCTTACATACCCTTTAGAGGGATTAAATCCCACATAGTTCTGTGGGCGGGGGACCAAGCGCCCGGGGGGTAAAAAGGCGTATTACTTGGTTGGTCATTTTTTTAAAAAATTTTATTTAATTTATTTGAGAAAAATATTTTTTGTTTGGTTTGTGTTTTTTATTTTTTAAAAAAGCATTTTCCTTATTTTCTCATTTGAAACCAAATTTGTTTATTTTAAGAAAAGAACATCTTTTTTATTTATTTCGGTGCTTTGAGCCTTGCTACAAAAGAGACAAAGTGAAGGGATTATATAATAAAATTATGACATTTACACAATCATTATGTTCACTACTTTTTGGCTTAAAAATGAAATAGTTAGTAGCAAGCCAATGGGTAAGTTAATACATAATTTTTGACATTGTATAAAGTCAAGTTTATGGATACATCCACTTTAATCAAGCACACAAGAAACAGTAGAAGAGGATCAAATGAACATATGGGAATAGCCAAGAGGGGAGACAATATCGAAAGGAACAAGAAGTCACCACTTATAATGAACCCATTACAAGAAGATATGTTAGCAAATGAGTGCTAAGTGGGAGCAACGTTCATCTCTATATGCCCGACATATCACAAATGAATAAATTATAACCACCTCTGAACATCAATGAAAATACATGAAGAAAAATAAAAGAAAAGAAAAAGAAAATGAGTACATGCCTAGAGCTTGGTATTTACATGCCTCCATCTCATGCTTACAGTTATCTCGTGGATATATTCATTGGCATACAAAGCATCTAGGCACATCCGGTGAAAAGGGATAAAATGGGGTTTTAAACAAACTTATATTTTCCTCAACCCATAAGGAGAAACCATTTTATTTTAACTTTATGAGTGATGGCATAATGTAATAGCTCCTTACCTTATCTCCTTGCTCTCCCCAAAATTCTTGTGTATCTTGCTGTCTCTTTTACTCCCCTTTAAATAGGCATTACCAAGGGTTTTACCCCATTAATCCATTTTTTTTTATTTTTTTTTTTCTGTATTTTCTATTAATAAAACTTCATAACTTGACCTAATCACCATCAATGAGAGTTTTTTTTTTAAATTTTCATTTTTAAAATTTTTTTACCTTCTCCCTATAAGTAAATTCCTAATTTAAACATATTAAAATGAGAGATATTTTTCATTTTTTCATTTTCCTTTAATGAATGATAATGCTAATTTAGACTACAATCATCATCAATATGAGGATATGTTTTTTCATTTTTTTTAGTTTTTTGATTTTTCCCTTTAATAATGATTGTCCAATGAATGATGATTTCCAATTTGGGCCCTAATCATCATCAATGGGAGGATTTTATTATTTTCTTTTTTTTTAGCCAGAACTGGACAAAATATGGTGCTCACAACCCAGAGTGCAATACAAATGGCTCTCCACTAAATCGTGTAATTGCTAGCCCTTGCAAGCACTTGAGAAACAAGGGTTGTTGCTTGGGTATCTAAGGGATGTAGGAATAGAGGGTAAAAAACATTGATATATGGCTTTGTTGACACCATTAATCAGTTTTTTGTATAGAAATTTTGAAGTGAAAAGTTCAAGGTTCAAGGTCAACGGTACAAGGAAGGTTGCTTGTAGATCAATACTTTGATATAACCGGTTTGAACCAAGAATGGAATTGATGTGTTTTTCACTTTCTAACCAAGATGGAGAACTCACCACTACTACAAAATATACATTTTACTACACCAAAGGACATCCCTTTTTCAAAAAGAGAAGTAAAAAATGAAGTTAGTGGCAATTTTGTAATTTTTAATGGGAGGTTGGAATCTTTAGGCATCCAAAATGTGAATTGGGACACCTAAAGTTCATTTTAGGTGTTCCTTTAAAATTTGGGATGCCTAAAATAAGACCTTAGGCCTCCCAAATTCATTTTGGGACACTTAAGGGATGCCAAAAGCATATCTTTGGTGCATGCTTTTGGTGCCTTTTGAATTTGGGGCACCTTTAGGTGGCCTCAGTCTAAAGGTTCCCCAAAGGTGTCTCCAGTTGGACTAGGGATGCCTAAAGGTACTTCAGGCGTCCCCAGTTCTAAAGTTCTCCCTGTTAGGGACTCATCGCATTAGTTAGCTTTCTTCATCTTCTTCAATGTGAAATTTCCATCTCTCTCTTCTTTCTTTGTGTTTCCATCTCTCTACTTTCTCCATGTTTCTCTTTGTTCTAAAGACTCGTTTCTCTTTTGTCCGCCAGAGCTATAAACGACCAAGGAAGGGACAAGTACGCCACCATTTCACTCACCCTTTCACAACTGTCATCCTCCCAACTGACGCCACCGTGGGTCTTCTCCATCTCCTTCGTCTATAGGTTTGTCTCTCACTTTCACAACTTTGCTTTCTTTAACACAAAAATGCTTGGAATCACTAAAGTTTTGCTTTTGTTACAAAAATGCTTGGAATCACCGTCTCCTAGAGCAAAATACATATTTAACGACTAGATTTCATGTATGTTGAGAGAGGAACAGTGGCATAAGGTAGTTTCATGAGTTTTGGTGTTTGTTAATTATAGATTGGCCATCAAAATGAACTTATGGCATCTAGAAACTCATTAACAGACACGGTACACAGTATTGTCTTGATTTCATGCCTGTTGCATTCATACCAGATGCCAAAACTAAAAATATAAATTTAATTTTTTAACATTTTTGATAAAGGAAGCACATATCTAAAAGACACAAAAAGGGGTATTTTGCACTAGTGACCCCGTGACAGCTAGTTTCCTTGACACTATCGGCCACCGTCCCTGTTGTTTTTTGTTATTTTTTTCCTTAAAATATAAAGTTCATATTTTTTTAGTTAATAGGATATAATGTCTTCATTTCACGATATTTGGGGAATAATCATTAAAATAGGAATTAAATTGAAAGAGCTTTCATTTCATGATTTATGTCTTCATTTAATGAATGGATTGCTGACGAATAGGAAAGAACTGCCTAAGATCTTAGTGAAAGGTATAGTGACAAATATAGATAAATAATGAGAGTGTGCATTCCACAGGTCCAAATGCATTATCTCTTTCAATTAAAAACACAAATTTTGAAATCACTGAAGTTGCGCTTTGTTTTTCCCAGAGGATTTGAATTTTGAAAAGAGAAGAGGAATAAATTATATACTTGTAATCTATTAATGAGGTTGGTATGAGTGTGTTGGCTAACTAACATGTAAGTTTCCACAAAATCAAAATAAAAAATAGTATGTTGAAATTTATTTATTACCAATATAAAAATAAAAAAATTTACAATTCTCTTATTGAATCCATATATAATAGGCAATATGGTTGTTTTTATTTTTTTAGATTATATTAGTATGATTATTAGTGTAGTTACCTAAACATATAACAAAAGTAGTATGATTATTAGTGTAGTTTCCTTGCTCTTACAAATAAACAAATTATCAGTATAAGGACCAATATATGGTATCTATAATTGAGGAAACTATAAGGGCCCAATAAAAACCAAAAAACAAAAACTTGTTTTGTTAGCCAATTTTAAATATTAGCTTGGTTTTTTAGCCACAAGAAGATGAGGAAATTGCTTACATCATAACCTCATATTAGTTCCCTAAAGAAAAATTGTTGGATTAAATTGTTGATATTGTCCTGAATTGACTCAGTTAGTTTGTTTACTTTGAATTAAGCTGAAATGGTTTGCTATTGAAATTTTGGGATATCTTGCTTTTAAGGAGAAATGCTGTAGAATTTTTTTTTTGAAAAAAGTGAAAAAAGTGAAAAAAGACAATCCCATCGTTGACAATTGTTCTAAACTTGAGTATTATTAGATGGTAATAAAATGGATCATTTGAGAACTAGTAAAGAATGTGAGAATAGGGTTGAGGAGTTTACTGAATTTGCTACAATGAATGCTCCAACCAAAAATGGGATTTATTTTTGTCCTTATTTCAATTGTTTAAATGAGAGTTGATAGGAGGTTGATCTTATAAGGGATCACTTACTTTGAGATGGAATAAATCTTTGACACACAAGGTAGAGAGGTAAGGTGAGGAAGTAACTGATTGTTCGTCGCACAAGAAGGAAATTGTGGATGACATAGATTAAGATAGAATGGAGAAAATGATTCATGATGTTGAGTTAGAATCCTTTCCACAATCGCATGGATATGACAACCTGTGGAGTGATGCAGAGACACTATAGGTCCCTGGGAGTAAGTACACACGGCTAACAAGAACATTGCATTTAGTTAACTTAAAGGCAACTTGTAGGTAGACCGATAGTAGTTTCACATTGCTGCTTGAATTATTGTGTGATATATTTTTAGATGATAATGTACTTTCAAATCATATATATAAGGCCAAGAAAATCTTGTCTACAATGGGTATGGAGTATAAAAAGGTACACGTTTACCTTAATGACTATGTACTATATAGAAAGGAGTATGAAGGTCTTTAATAAGTGTCCTAAGTGTAAAAATTTACTATACAAAGTGAAGAAAGATAATGGTTGTGGCGATGGGGCAACTGAAAGGCAACCTTTAAAGGTTTTGGTGGTATCTCCCAATAATACCGCGTTTTAAGTGTTTGTTTGTGAGTGCAACAAAAGAGAAGAAGTTAAGATGGCATTCTGATGAGAGAACATCTGATAGAAATTATCTCCAGCACCTGACTGACTCTTCACAATGGAAGAAAATAGATGAAATGTTCCCTTAATTTTGCAGCTAGCTTAGAAACCTTCAGTTTGGGCTTTGTACTGATGACATCAATCCGTAGGAAACTCTTACTAACACACATAGTGTGTGGCCGGTTTTCCTTGTAATATATAACTTGCCTCCCTGGCTATGTATGAAACATAAGTATGTGTCTATGTGATGCTTTTTATGATGATTTATGCTTTTTATGATGATTTATGGACCAAAATAGCCTGGAAATGATATCAATGTCTACTTGGTGCCTTTGATTGAGGACTTAAAATAAGCTATGGGAGGGAGGCTTATATGTGTTTGATGCATATAAGAAAGAGTCCTTTAAGCTATATGCAATAATTTTCATCACGATAAACAACTTCCCTACATATGGAAGCTTGTCAGGGTACAGTATGAAGGGGCATAAAGCATGTCCGATTTGTAAAGCAAACACGCACTTACATCAACTTAAGCATGGAAGAAAAATAGTCTACCTTAGTCACAAGAGGTTTCTTCATCAGTTCTACACATATCGTAGGTTAAGAAAGTATTTTAACAGCTTACTAGAGCATAGAATGGCTCCTAAGGCATTAATTGGAAAGGAAGTTTACAGTCGAGTGGAATATATCAATGTCACTTTAGTAAGAATCAAAGGACTGTGGGTGAGAAGAATATACGGAAGAAGAGATCAATTTTCTCTGATCTTCCATATTAGCGTAGCCTTGATGTGTGACATAGTATTGGTGTGATGTATGTAGAGAAAAATGTTTGTGATAGTCTTGTCAGTACACTTTCCCACATACCAGGGAAGACTAAAGATGGAATTAGTATGACAAACACATTTAGAGAATAAAGTGAGTTATGACCCAAATCAGCAATAGAAAGTGCCCAAACCCAATATTTAAGCTCAATTATGGTGACAAAGCATAAATAGAATTAAAGAAAGGGGAGGACGTATGGCATGAGCTAAAGGGGTCACATAATGCGTTAAGTGGTAGTTCAATAGAAATTGCCATTGTTAGGGGCAAAACGGGAAGAAAGAAATTTATTGACCATTTACTCAGCTACCAAAGAGCAAATTTACTATCAACTAAAAGAGTAAGAGTTGTGACTAAATGGCTAATGGAATTGGTTAGAGTAACTAATTTATTACTTGCTTTTGGGAGAAGACACAAGATCTTGACACTTGGCACCATGAGATGAAGTCAAAATGTCAACCAATTAATTTCAACACTCTTTCTCTTCCCTCTCTCTTCTCAGTTAGGAGGCATAGGGAGGCTGGAAAAACTAATATCATCATCATCATCATCATCTCTCTCTCTTTTAAGCTCTCTAAGTCGGCCAAGTGTGGAGGAAGAAAGAGAAAGTGGAACCAAGGTAAATCAAGCTCTTCTTCTTGATATTTGACCTTGTAAATGACTCTTAATGCTCAAAACCTCTTCTTTAACCTTACTCCTCTTTATGAGAGCTTCATTTGTATGGTTTTAGATTTTCAAAAGGAAGTGTTTTGTGTACTCAAGGAAAACTAGAGGCTGGAAAATCAAAGCACAAGCTAGAGAAAAAGGTAGAGGTGAGCAAAAGCAACCTTTTGACATGTATATTGTGATCATTGGTTGAGTATTTTGGCTAGTGGAAATTGCCCTAATTTTTGTATATATTAGGGTTTAGAGAGTTTAGGATGTTTTGATTGTCGTAATAGTGTCTTGTGTTGTGGTTTGGATAAATGAACTTGATTTGAATCTTGAATGGAAAGTTTGGGAATTGTCAGAATTGTGTTTAAAGTCTATAAAAATAGAACATATGAAAGGAATGTGAATTTGGTTGTTCTGATGTTTCTATTGGATTATATGCAAAAACTATGCGGTGAGCAGCCCCAGTTTTGAATTCTAGACCATTGGGAAAATTGGTTGAAAATTAGAAGTTTTGTCAATAAAAACTCTATGCAAGGCAGTTTTGAATAAGTAAATGGTATCTAAAAATTCTGAAACTTTCCAATCTAAGAGTGCACATGCCAAGCTTAAACATGACATAAAATGGGTGTGATTCTAATTTGTGGGCTAGAAGTTATGTATTTCTAAAGTTTGAAGTTAAAACTGGAAGTTATTCTTCACTACTACAAAAACGCTTTTGACATCTAAAAATAGGGGGACGTCTATGTGAGTGACATAGAAAATATGAAAGAGTCAAGCTTCACCCAAGAAGGGGTGAATTGGGTGATGTGATAAATTTTTTGGTTGATACGGTGATATAGCAATAACTATAGATAGAGTAGAGTTGAGAAGATATGCACACAGGAAGTTATACTGGTTTGGCCCTAAACCCAAGCCAACGTCCAGTCCTCAGAGATCAAGACCTACTGAGATTTTTACTATTCTTCCAAGATTTAGTAGGCTCTTGGAACTCCGCAAGACAACAACCATCCTTGAAGGACTACGAGTACAAATACTAGAAATTTCTCTCCCCCTTATGACAAGTCTTACGTGCAAAAAAAAAAAAACCTATGACCTTTCTCTCTTGCTTACGTATACAAGTCTTATGAGAAGCAACATTCTCTCTTGCTTACACCACTGTAAGTCTTACGAGCAACAACGTTCTCTACTGCTTTTATCTTGTAAGTCTTATGAGCAGAAAGTACTTACTAGGAATTCTCTCACTGCTTCTCTTGTAAGGAAATCTCCCCTCTCAAGGTCCCTCGTACCTTGAGATCAAATGAAAATAGAATTTGAAGTGTATATAGACTCTCTTACAGAATAAATATGATAAGCACTGAAGAACGATACGATATGAATACAGAGAAAATATGAATAACAGAGACTCATGAATTTTCTTGTGTGAATTCTTGCACTTCATTATTTCTGAAAGTCTCTGATGCTCTGCATTTATAGTGAGTTGGTTTTTCCCGTTGAATACTAATCATTGTAGAGTGGAGCACTTTACTGTAGAATGGCATGCGTACGTTTGAAATCCTTGAACGCAATAGGTACGTGCTTGGTTGGTCGTAATGATATTGGCTGCTGTTGTTTGACTTTCTCTGTGCTTTTCTAATTCAAATGTTCAAACTCCTATATCACACTTGTGATATATGTTAAATGATGTTATATAATAATAAGTGGAAATAGAATGAATAAATAACATTAAACCATATTCGGATTGAATGCTGTAAGACTGGTGCGTTTTGGCTTCTGGCAGAGCATCACTCAAGTGCTGTGATGTCTCTCTCGAGTGCAATACCTTATCTTCTCTTTTTGCTTCAGTTTTACACTTGCACTGTCACGTGATTTTGAGAGAGTGCATTTTCACACTTGTGAGTGATGTGGGTCCTCACTCGAGCACGGGTCTCCTACTATCATCGTCATCCTTTATATCGTCCTCTTCATCCTTTTCTTCCTCATCCTAATCCTCATCTTAAGAGTAGGGAGATGAATTTTAAAAAAATAACTTAACAACTTACAGTTATTACGAATCATAAAGTATTCTTACTAACAAACTTAACAATTCTAACCTAATAAACGTTAATTAAAAGTTTCAAAACCTTTCCTCTTCTATATGCTGACTATGGGTGCCTCCTCGTTATCATCTGATGATTTTCATAATGAGAATAAATTGTTAAAACCCATTGACACCTAAGAGGGGTGAATTGGGTGTGAGATAAAAACTTAAGAACTTTGAAAATCTTTTTGCCTCTTAGTGAAAACAACTATGAAAATAATAAATCATAAATTCATAGATGATTATTCAAATTAAATATCCAAGAATTATAAGAGATGAGGAAAGAGGATATACAAATTATATTTTATACTGGTTTGGTCCAACCTTTTATAACCTATCCAATCCCTCAGCTACACTTAAGATTTTCAATCTGTTATCTTTTTGTTTAATCTGGGCACAAGAGAAGCTACAAAAATCCCACATGTTTAGCAAAACACTTATGAAGCCTTTTCTGAATTATATACTCTTAATCTATTCGACATGAACTCTCTCACACCAAGAAAAGAACACCCCCTTACACACCGTAAGGATACAACCTCTCATGATGATAATAGATTACAATCGATCTTGTCTCAAAGAAGTGAATAAGATAAATACTTAAGCATAATACAAAGAATCTCTCTCTAGAATAGATTATGTAAACATTAAGAAACATAGAGTATATCAGTTAGAATGTTGGAGTCAAAGTTTTAGTATTTTGATGATATATGCACTAGCTTTCTTTACTTCAGTTTTATATGCTTCAGTATTTATAGTTGATGATAGCTATTTGATTGTTGAGCATTTTTCCCATTAAGATTTATTGAATATATCCATCAGAAGTAGCGATAGAAGTTCTAACAAGATTTACTTTTTAGCCATTGAAGCTTAATCAAAGTTTAATCACCTATAATCTTCCTGTAAAGTTGATTAGTAATGATTAGGAATTATATAATCAAGGTTTATATGAGTTTGGAAGAAAATCCTAAAATTTGAGACGATGATTAAAAACTGGGCAGAACATCACTATGAAGGATCACTGTAGTGATATGTAGCGATCTAAACACATTACTCAAGCAATCTTTTCTTTGAAATATTATACATCACTCAAGTGGTCACTGAAGTGATTTTAGGATCACTTTCACATCACTGAAGTGATATTTGCTATGATAAACTCATTTTGAATCCAAGTCTACCAAATGACATAGCATCATAAAGTTCTTGAAGTTTATGTTCCAATGCAAAAGGAATCAGATCAAAATTCATTATATTTTGAAAGTTATGATCAAATTCATAGCATATAGTCTCAAATAGCATGTTCATAGGAGTATGCAATTATGAAATTCATATCTCTTATAGCTAATCTTTGTTGAATGTAATCTTAATCTTTGAAATGCCTCTTAAGTTTAGTTTTATATTCAACAAGTTTAAGTCTAAAACTTATTGTCTTCCAAAAATTATGATCCGAAGAACAACTGCTGCTCTGGAACATCGTGAGAACTTTGAGTATCAACTTTCAAAATCAATATCTCTTATATGATAATATTTAAACTTGATCTTAGCTTTTATGAAACACAATTTGAGTTTTGTTTCATGTGTAGCAATTTTCATTTCATTCAAATTTGTGGCATAAGAGATATGTCCAAATTATTGAACCTGTTCTGGAATAACACAAGAAATTCTATTGTCAAAATTTGAAACTCATATCAATTTCATATGAAATCCTTTGAGCTTGATCTTGATATTGTTGTGTCTCATTTGGAGTCTAGTTTCATATGAAATAAGTTTCACCTCGATCAGATTTGTAGTTTGAGAGATATGTCTAAAATACCAAACTTCTATCATACTGAACGAAAATAAAGCACAATAGTGTATTATTACTACGATATCACTTAAGTGATGCTTGCTAGTGATGAAGAATATCACTCGAGTAGTTATCTCTAGTGGTTCCACTTGAGTGATCACTCGAGTGAAGTTGGCATAACTTTCATATAAATCATTTTGGTTTCGAATTGACCCATTCTAACCTTCATTTAACTACAGGGGCCTGTAGTATCACTTCTAAGAGTTTGAATCTTGATATTCCAATTAGATCTTACAAGTTATTCTTTCTTAAATCCCTTTTCCTTTTTCTTGATTAATTTTGCACAATCCTTTTTTATAACTCTATTTTTCTTGGCTATTATCTTCAATATCTTTCTTCTTCTTCCTTTTAGTCATTTTCCATAATCCAATTAGGTAGCTTCTTTCTTTTCTTTGACTTCCTCTCCCTACATTTGATAACTTCAATCTTCAATATCTTGTTAATCTTTTTCTTGATCATTCACCATAATCTATCTCAATATGTTCTTTATTTCTTGACTTCGTTTCCCCATAGTTGATAACTTCATTCTCCAATATCTTCTTTCTTTTCTTCTTGATCAATCTCCACATTCCAACTTAATATCTTCTTTCTTTGCTTGACTAATCCATAAGATATTTCATAGTAAATATAGTACTTAATCAATGTAAGAGATAAATAATTAATGCAAACTTTTTACTCTTATTATTTCTTATTATTTAGCATCTATATTTGATATCATCAAAACTAATCATATCCAACATGAATCAGGTACCCTTTCATTATATACCCTATTCAACTTCTATCATGTGCAATGACTGTTTTTTCTTGTCCCTTCCATATGTGTATTATTTAAACTTCAGATTTTCATTTGTTTTTTCCATGTTTTCTTCATCGTCCTGCTTTTTATTCTCTGTAACACCCCGAATTCTATTCATCAATATGTTTTGTAATTATTTATGGCATTCAATGAAATAAAATGGTGAATATTCATGATCTTGGAATCTAAGAAGCTAGTAAATTTCCATTTTCATGAGAATTGGGCTAGAATAAATCATGAAATTAATGTTTAGGTATTCCAAAAAGCCCAATATTAAAGTCCAAAATAGAAAAATAGTGAAGCACATTATTTGACCCAATATTAAGATTAATTTTTGGCCATGGATGAAGAAAAGAAATAAGCTTCAAAATAAGACCAAAGATATAATGGCAAAATCGTAAATTTTCCAATAAAGTATAAGATTAATTATTTTCCAATTAATTGAAGGTTTTTTTAATTAATTAAGGAAAATAAAGGGTAAATATATAATTGAGCATTCTTTGTCAAATAAATCAAGGTTTGAAAAGTCAAAGTTGGATTTGAGAATAAATTAATCAAAGAGATTGTGGAAAATGTTGGAGAAAATATTATTTCCCTTATTCCTCATGATTTGCACCTATCGAAAGAAAATAGGAAGGGAAATAATTGTTTGAATCATATATATTCCAAGTGTCATCAATCTAAAGCAAAGGGATTAAATAAGGGTTTATTAAACATGTTAATTAAGATTAAAATATAATATATGTACATGTAGTTATACTAATGGAAGGAATACCAATTTCGTGTAACTAGGACCCTTGGGATGTCTTTTTGGGCTAATGGAAGATGAAGCAAAGTTAGTTCAAAGCTAATGGGAAGTTTATGACATGTTTATAAAGAGATAAGACCAAGTACATAATCACATGTCGTAATTTATTAAACAAATATTTATTAATTAAGGAAAGATGAAGATATTTTAAGTCTTTCCTTCATCTTTTCCCTTCCTATTTCACTCCAAGAATAAGAATAGAGAGAGAGAAGCTTTGGGAAAACTTAGAGAGAGGAAGCTCAAGAGGCAAAAATCAATGGTAAGACTTATGTTTTCAAGTGTTTATGCCTCCTAACTTTTGTAATAGCTCCTCTAAGCTCTTGATCTCCATGAATAATCATGTGTAGCAAGAAAATCTTCAAGGTTGAAGGGATAGGAGGAGACGCCTAGAGAGAGAAAGTGAGAGGATCAAGAGGCAACTTCAAAAACTTCAAATCCTTTGGTGTATTGTTGCTATTGTTGTTGTGGTTTTTGTCATGATTTGTGGTTTGGATTGTTGATTTTGTAAAGTTAGGATGTTGAAATCCTATGGGGTTATGCTACCCAAATTTTCTCAAATCCTGTTTAATAAGTTTTTAAATGATCAAACAAGTGGTTATGAGTGAAAAGGAGCAAGCTTTGCGTTGGAACTCAAATCACATCTTCCCCTTTCCTTATGTTTTGGCTAGAGAAAAACATGGGGGGTTTGGACTGGAATTTCATTAATATGATGGTTCCATGGTGTCCAGGAGGCAAAATTGTGTAGGGTTAATGTTGATCACTTTGTGAGAAAAGTCCTAGAAAATGAAATTATGAAAATACCCTTAAAACCCTAAATAGGGGTTGTCAAGGGCAAAACTATCACTTGGCAGTGATTTAGTGAAAATTGAGGTCAAAAATGGATTCTAGACACAAAACTATATACATATATCTTGAGTCAAAATTTATGGAAAAGTACAGTTGGACCAGGTAAAGAGGGTCTTAGATCGGGTCTCTAAGGGCATTTTGGTAATTTTACATTTTTAGACTAATATAACCAACAAGAGTAATTTGAAAGAGTCTAAAGTAATACATGAATAGATATTAACCTAATTCTTGTAAACTTAAAGTTTTAGGACTAGTCTGTTGTGCCCGAGCCGGACCAAATAGATATTATATGTTTGCATATGCCATTTTCTGTGATGTAATTAATGATCATGGTTTTACCGAATAGGACAATTAGTGTGAGGAGGCACTTTTACCTGGTTGTTGAGCAAAGAACCCAATATTATATGACTAGAAGTCATATTGTTTTTATTCTTATTTTAATTTCATGATTGTATTGTTTCTTGCATGCCTCCTTCTTGGAAGGCTTAGATAGTCTTCCTTTATGGATGATATAGGATATCATATAAATAGTCCTCCTTTATGGATGGAATATGTTGCACAAACATAGAAGGTTTTACCTCCTAACTGAAGCCATATTTCTTTTAATCATATTTTGAAATTATATAGCCAAAAGTCATATAACTTTCATCTTTTATCTTATTGTATGGCCAGAAGCCATATTCAACTTTTACTTATCCTAAAGATAAATGGCCAGAAGCCATATAGATTTAATTTCACATCATGAGACTAATTGGCCTGATGCCATGAGAACTAAATGGCCTGAATTCATAAAGTTTTAATTTTATTTTATGAATTATTTATTGTCTTTATGAAGTTACCATTATTTTTGTTTAAGATATTATTTTGCATGTTTACATATCATATTTTAATTTTTTTCATTTATTTCTTTAATTAGTTTGAACCATGTCAAACCTAGTAAAATTTAACTTTGTGGCTCTTGATATTACCGAGAAGAATTATTTATCTTGGGTGCTGAGAAATCTACCTGAATGCCCATGGTCTGGAAGACACAATTAAAGAAGGGAAACAGGCATCCAACCAAGACAAAGCCAAATCCATGATTTTTCTTCATCACCATTTGCATGAGGATTTAAAAATTGAATATTTGACTATAAAAGACCCTCTTGTTCTATGGAACAATTTAAAAGAAAGGTATGATCACCAGAAGATAGTCACCCTCCCAAAAGCTCATTATAACTGGATCCACTTACACCTGCAAGAGTTTAAATCTATAAGCGAGTATAACTCAGTCATGTTCAGGATTACTTCTAAATTAAAATTATATAGAGAAAATATTACTAATGATGATATGTTAGAAAAAATATTCTCCAAATTTCAAGCATCCAATTTACTCCTGTAGCAGCAATATCATGAAAAAGGTTTCAAGAAATATGGTGAATTAATTTCTTACCTCCTTGTGGCTAAAAAGAATAATACGTTTTTATTAAAAAAACCATGAATCCCATCCAACAGGCTCAACTCCATTCCCAGAAGCGAATGTAGTAACAAATGAATCTAATCGTGGCTGTGGCAGTGGACGTGGACAATGATATAGACATGGACATGGGCGTGGCTACAGCCATGGTTATGGCTATGGTCGATATTATAGTGGTTCAAATTCCTTCCAGACGTGGGAAAATTCTTATAGGAACCAAAAAGGGGAAACCAATAGGTATAACAAATATGTTGATAATCCATGTTATTTATAACCCCCTAACTTAATAGACGTAATTATAGTTCGAAAATGCGTCATTATGTTAAATTAGAGACCGACGAATAATTCAAAACTTTTTGAAAGTCCCAACTTTAAGATAGGGTTTGGTCCTGTGATATAGTAGGTTTTCAAAAAATTTTCTAAAACTAGTTCAATATAGTCTCACATTCAACCTTCGAATGCATTTGGCCTGTGTATTTTGGTTCCATTTATAAATATCAGAGTGTATAACAAATTCCTGACAACTCTTGGGTTTTATCTATTTACCACAAGGGTGTACAAGGCATTTTCGCCCATTTCAATTTCCCATAATGGGGATTACATAACACTTTCCAAATTTACAACATTTATAATATATACAATAATCCCAAAAATATGATAACCAACTAACAAAACTAAAACTCCTAGTTGGGAGCACTAGCCGCCCTTTGTCATTTGTTTCTCCTTCAACCCTCTTGCCCTGACTGTAGGTTAGTTAATGGAAAGAATGAGATTTGAATGAATCTCAGTAGTAATACTTCACTCATATAATATATAATAACATAGCATGTAAGCAAATCACAAAGCAGCAACAATCAGTGTGATGTGTGACTTTCATCACAAATAATGGCCAAGGAATTCTATGGCTGTGGACAAAAACAAGTTAGAGAGTTTTGGGCTATAGCTAAGAGTCTTTTGGCTACAGCCAAAACTAGGTCAGAAGGTTTTGGCTTTAGCTGAGAATCTTTTGACTACTGCCAAAAGTAGGTTTGACACTTTCTGGCTGCAGCCAATAAAATTTCTATTTCTTTTCTGAAAATCTAAAAATTATAACTAAATCTACAAAATTAGAATGGAGTAATTCTAAGTCCTAATTTAAACTTGTTAAGTCCTATTTAGAGGAAAAATATGAATCACTACCATCTAGAACCACAAGAATACAGAATTTAACAAATTTTCATACAACTCCAGAATTAAGTCCAGTTTCAACCTCAAACTTTAGAAATACATAACTTTCAGCACACACATCAAATTGACTCCCATAATATATCAATTTAAAGCTTGTCAAGTCTACTATGAGACCCAAAATTTTAATAATTTTTAAACAATATTTACTCATTTAAAACTGCCATGCAAACCGACTGCCCTACATAGAGTTTCCATTGACAAAACTTCCAATTTTTCAAAATGTTTCCAATGGTTAGAATTCACAACCGGGGCTACTCTTTATATAATGTTTTGCTTAGAATCCAAAGGAAACATCACAATAACCAAATTCACATTCCTTTACAAGATCTATTTTGGGCAGAATTTCTACACAAAATCAAGAAATTCCAAAACTTCACCTTCAGGACTTTTATCAATGCCATTGTCCATGACACATCACAAGACACCATTTTAACAATCAAAAGACCATGACTCTCTAGAATCCTAATGTACACAAAAATGAGGGTAATTTCCACAAGCCAAAGTGCTCAACCAATGATCACAATACATATGTCAAATTAGAGAAGAGGTTTTACTCACTTCTTCCTCTTTCTCTAGCTTATTCTTCAATTCTCTAACTACTAGCTTTTCTTGAGTTCACAAAACACCTCCTCTTGAAAATCTAAAACTATAGAAATGAAGCTCTCATCAACATGATCAAGATTAGAGAAGAGGTTTCGAGCATTAGAGTTCTTCTTCTAGGTCAAAACTCATAAGAAAGGACTCAACTTCACAAAATTCACTTTCTCTTTCCTCCTCCACACCTAGACGTTCATGAGAGCTTGAGAAGAGAGAGAAAAGATGATGAGATCAGTTTTTCTCTTTCCTTTAGCCCTTAATGCCTATTTAAAGAGAGGGAGGAAGAGTTGAAATTTAACTCTATCTCATGATGCCATGTGTCATCACCTTATGTATTATCCTAAAGAAAGTAACTATATGATTACTCTAACTAATTCCATTAGCCATTTAGTCATACCACTTAATCTTTTAGTTGATAGTGAATTTCTTCTTTGATAGCTGACTAATCGGCTGATAAATTTTCTTTCTTCTCATTTTACCCCTAACTATAGCAATTTCTATTAGATTACCACTTAACACATTATTTGACCCTTTCATATAGTCTTACTATCTCTTGAATATAGTTTTCTGCAAGTTTTTTTGAAGAGTAGCTGGCACTAATAGGTATAAAATGTGATGACTTTGTGAGTCATTCCACGATCACCCAAATTGCATCATAGTTTCTAATCCTGGGCCAGCCTACAATAAGATCCATAGTCATACTTTCCCACTTCCACTCTAGAATCTCAGGACTCTACAGTAATCCTGGCGGCTTATGGTGTTCATTCTTTACTTTCTAACAAATAAGATACCTCGCTACATACTTGGTCACATCGCTCTTCAATCCCAGCTACTAATACATAGACTTTAAACCTTGATACATTTTGGTCATTCCGGGGTGAAGGGTATATCAACTCTTGTGTGCCTCATCCAATATTCTCTGTCTCAAGTCAGCCTTTAGTGGAACACAGATTCTCTTCCTGTATCAAACTAGTCTACTAGGTGAAAAATCATAGTCTAGAGTTTCTCCTCTCTCAATCATGGTCTAAATGGACCGCACTTGATCATCTTGCCTCTAAGTATGATCAATCTCAGCTCTCAAATCATTCCCTCCTTAGGAAACATTATAGTTAGCACATAAGATCCTGTTTGTTAAATTCAAATCCTGAAAATTTTCTATCAATTTTCCCTCCTGGATCATCATTACTGCCACTAGCACCACCTGTCAATTAAGCGCAACTACGATAACATTAGCTTTACCTGGATGATATTTGATCTCCAGGTTGTAATCTTTCAGTAACTCTATCCACTGGCGCTGTCTCTTGTTCAGCTCTTTCGTTCGTACAAATACTTGAGACTCTTGTGGTTGCAGTACAGTTCTGCCGTCACTCTATACAGATAATATTGCCATATTTTCAATACAAACACAATCACTGGAAGCTCAAAATTGTAAGTGGAATAATTTATTTCATGAGGCTTCAGCTATTGAGAGGTGTAAGCCTCCACTTGTCCCTGCTATATAAGGACACACCCCAACCCCTACTTACTTGCATCACTATAGACAACATAAGTCAAGCTGGGATTGGGTATAATCCATATTGGTGCCGTGGTTAACCTCTCCTTCAGCTCAATAAAACTATTTTCACAACGTTCATCCCACTTAAACGGTTGATCTTTTCGTGTGAGCTTAGTTACCGGTAAGGCAATCCAGGAACAATTTTGAATAAATCTCTTATAGTAACCAGCAAGACCCAGAAAACTGCATATCTCTGCGACATTTTCTAGCCTCTTCTAGTCCAGCACTGCTTCCACTTTATAGGGATCCACTGATACTTCTCACAGGATAACATAGCCTAAGAACTTTCCTGCCGAAATCCAAACTTACATTTGATCAATTTAGCTTAGAATTGCTTTTCACGTAATATCTCTAGCACTATTCTCAAATTATGCTCATGCTCCTCATTGCGCTTGGAGTATATCAGAATGTTGTCAATAAACACTACCATAAATTGATCTAGATACTATCGAAAGATGTGATTCATGTAATCCATGAATACAGTAGGTATATTGGTTTGGCCAAAGGGCATTACCAGAAACTCATAGTGCCCATACCTAGTCCTGAAAGCAGTCTTTGGTACATCTTCTTCTTTCACTCTCAGCTGATGATAACCCGACCTTAGATCGATTTTTAAAAATATACAAGAACCAGATAGTACATCTAGAAGGTTATCCATTCACGGAAATGGATAATGTTTTTTACTGTTATCTTATTCAGTTCTTTGTAATCCACACACAGTCTCAGACTTTCGTATTTCTTCTTGAACATTACTAGAGCTCCCTACAGCAACACACTGGGTCGAATGAACCCTTTTTCAAGTAAGTCTTCAATTTTCTTCTTTAACTCCGCCATCTAATTTACAGCCATACAGTATGGGGCCTGCGATATAGAACCAACTCTAGGCATAATTTCAATCAGAAATTCTAGTTCCCTTTTCATAGGCAATCCGCTAAGATTGTTGTACCAAGACATAACAAAGTATTCAAGGTGACATTAAATTGCTTTTATAAAGTTATGTTTTCTTTTGAAAAACCTATTATTGCTCTGATTAAAAGTTTATCTCCTATTTTTGTATTTAGTACGTGGAACCAAGTTAAGAGCTTTAAAATTTATAACATCCCAAATTTTATTCATCAAAATTCCTTACACTCTGTGGTAATTAATGGAATTAAATGGTGAACTAAAGAGCACAAGAGATGAAAAAACAAAGCAAATAGTGATTACACACAACATGATTATGCTTGGAACATAAATTGTAAAATGTAGATTTCTTGTCAATGGGATTTCTTGCAAGGTAATTTAGATGTGTGATGTTTTAATTAGATAGGTCATACAAGTTTTTAGAGCTGTACACAAAGAGTTATGCATTTTTGAAGTTAGCCAATTCAAATTGACAAGTTTCTGTGGCAATGTCAAATAAGAGATAATTATGAAATGTTGTGCATCTAGTTGGCTAAAAGAAATATTTTTTAAAAAAACTAGACTTAATAAGGGTCACATAGCTTTTGGAAATACTGTAATTAGATATCTATAAGTAAAGATAAGAATTTTCAAAGTTTGATGAAAATTTTGTTAGCTTCGGAATAGGTGCGAAATTAAAAAGGTAATCTTTAAAACCTTGTTTTCTTGTTATATTCAAGGTTGTTGTGGTTGATTTGCGGTTGGTTTTGCTTGGTTTTGTAAATTTGGAAAGCACAGACCCTAAGGGAAGATGTTGTCCAAATTTTTATTAATCATGTTTAAGGGGTTTTTAAATGGTTAAACATGTGATTAGAAGTGCAAGAAAGAAGTTTAATTACATATAAAGTGAAAATCACATTTTCTCTTATTTTTTTGTGATTTTTGACCAGACCTAAAAATGAGGGTTAGAGCTAGAATTTCATCAATTTGATGGTTCCATGGAGTTTAGAAGGGAAAATTGTGTAGGGTACAGGTTAAGTGTGAAGTATGAAAAGCATTGGAATGTGAAATAACAAAATAAGCCCTAAAACCGTAAATAAGGGGCTGTGAAGGGCAAATTTATCTTTTGGCAGTAAATTTGGCAATTTTGAGGTAAAAAATAGATTCTACACTCACAACTATATTGGATTAGCCTGGGTCATAATTTTTAGAAAAGTATAGTTGGACTAGGTACAAAGGGACTTAGACTAGGTCCCTAAGACCATTTTGGTAATTTGTAGTTTTAAACTAAGATAACGAAAAAATGAGTTTAAAAGATTTTAGAGTTGCACATGAATGTGTATTAACTCAATTTTTGTAAACTTGGAATTTCAGGATCGGACAGTCTACCCAAGCCAAAACAGAGTGTTAGATCTCATATGTTTTGATGATAATAAAGATTGGATCAATAATATAAAAGGATTTAATAACAAACAAATGAATTTGAACAAAGTGGCAAAGCATTACTTGAAGTAAGCACTTGAGTAATTAGCAAATTCTGTGATGGCTTACTCGAGTGACTACTTGAGTAAGGGAAGCTGTTACTCGAGTAAGCACTCGAGTAATCGTGAAGAATTTCATCCAGAGAAGCACTGACAAAATTTGAGGGAAGTTACTCGAGGGACCACACGAGTAATCTGTAAATTTATATAGACCATTACTCGAGTAGCCACTCGAGTAACATCTTTTGCAAAGGTATCACTCGAGTAACCAGGTCAAAAATCTTCCAGTCGCTCTGGGCAAAGAAATACAACACTTTACCCAAGTAGCCACTAAAGTAACCAGGTAAGAAAAATGCACGACTCGAGGGAGCACTCCAGTAATCTGTAGAGTTATTTGAAGCATTACTTGAGGGATTACTCGAGTAATTAGGTAAGCAAACTCTCAGCCAAGTTTTGAATAACATTACTTGAGGGAATAATCGAGTAATCTGCAAACTTATTTGAAATCTACTCGAGGGAGCACCCGAGTAACTTATGAAGAAAACACATGGCCACTCGAGTAGGCACTCGAGTAATGAGATTACCAAAGTTAGCACCTGAGTAACTTATGAATCAAAGACATGGCCACTCGAGTAATGAGGTATTTCCAATGTTTGTGATATATCTCACTCCATGTCTTACTCGAGTAATATCTTATGAAAAATGTTGAATTAGGCACTGTAATATTTTTGATAGGATTACTTGAGCGACCACTCGAGAATAAGCATGATTACTTGAGTACCCACTCGAGTAAGGTGGTCCAGAAATTATGTTTTTAATCAAATGTTTATTGATTTTTTATCTATATGATTAACTCTTTTTTGCATTAGTATCTTAAGTACATTTGCAGAGAAATAATGAAGAGATCATGCAAGAAGAGCAAAGTCAAATAAAGTGTCTGAGATCACACCTACTACTACCTACTACAAAGTGATAGTTTTCAAATTTGAAGAATAGTCAATCGTTGCTATGCGACTCTAATAGACATATTTGAAATGCTTCCAATAGAAACTAAAAATCATCTATATATATGGAGCATTCAAAGAGCAGAAAAGGATAAGAACTGAGAACACACAAATATACACTGAATAACACACTATAAGTGTTTATTTTCTTATACTCATTCATTGTACTTCAGTGATTATATATTTGCTCTGTGAGAGAGTTTTTCATTACAAACTCAATATTTGTTATTGAGACAAATTAAGGTTGTGGAACCTTGAGTTGGGGATTTGATTACAACGTGTAAGGGGGAGCGAGTGTCCAGGTGAAGGAACTTGTTGTGTACTGAGGTGCCAAGAACCCACTGAATCTTGGAGAATATAGTGAAACTCTTAGAGACGCTCTGAGGACTGGATGTAGGTCAAAGTGGTTAAGGTTGAACCAGTATAACTACTGGTGTATACTTCAATGATATTTTTCTTTGCTCTCAACTGCTTAAAATATTCTGTTAATTTACTTATACACAACAAAATTTCTGGTATCACCCAATTCACCCCTCCTCTTGGGTGAAACACTTGCACTAGCTCAGAGTTCAGGACGATTTTGTGAATTGAAAAGGGGTTTAAGGTAGTAACTCGATCCTTCATACACTTGTGATCTTGTATATGCTTTTTGTATACCATCTTCTATGATATGTATAATGCACTCTCTAACTAGGGAGGAAAAAACACAAGTACCATTCGGGGGAAGAGCATAAGTATCCCAATGGCCCCATAAAAGAATCCAGTTATGAGATACATTACCAAGAGGTTACATTGCCCAGACTGTGGTAATGATCCCAACTGAGGTACAGATAATTTTGGGTTCTAATAGTAGTTGGCTCTGAACACATGCATATTCTGATGATTATGAGTTTTATAGTGTTATTATTCTGTTGTATTATATGGTGCTTGGGATATTTATTTGTCTCATTTTATATGACTGGTTGTATGTTACTACTAATATTTGTTTGAATCTCAACCATTTCTACACTTGAAAAATATTTTAGTAGAGGATAGAGGCTCTAGGGGAAAATGGTAAATACCAACGTTTGAGGGTTCCAGTGCATGCAAGGACAACTATTGGTTATCTAAAGACCTTTATGTTGGTCTGTAAATATTA
Source organism: Inga laurina (assembly GCA_963855925.1). Lineage (NCBI taxonomy): Eukaryota > Viridiplantae > Streptophyta > Magnoliopsida > Fabales > Fabaceae > Inga > Inga laurina. The sequence continues at coordinate 62,446,074 of OY979708.1, forward strand.
TGTTCAAGCCCCTGTTGGGATTCTTGTAATATAATCATGTACTATATATTAGTATATTTATGATGTTCCTATGTGCCCATCGAACTCCACGCAAACACTCTAAGAAATGTGGAAATAAGGTAAGGACCTTACAAAATTCAACATTGTGATAGGTAGTAGACTCTTCAATGTGAGAGTTTCTAAGCTACTTGGTCTTGACTCCATATGTAACCCCCTTTAGTAATTATATCCAAAATACTCAATTAAAGTGAAATAGAGATAAATAATTATCAAAACTCAATTTCAATCCCATCTATCAGATGATGTTTTCACAAATACCTTTCAAAATCATTTATAACATGGTCTCACATTCACATTCCAAATACAATTACTACACGAAGATAAATCACATTTAAAAATATCAGAGTACACAATGTAATTCCCAGCCAATCCTGAGTTCCATAGATTAATCAAAGCCTTACAGGGCACATTCACCCATATACAGTTAAGCAAGTAGGGGATTACTCGATCTATCTCATATACATAATCAAATCCTCATCCACATATAGACATCCAAATCCAAATAAAAGGTACTCCTATCTATGATAACCAACAACCAGAATTACAACCCGAATGAGTCCTCAACACCCTTGATTGCTTGCTCCATCCTCGATCCACTACCCTGTCTGAAAGGTTAGTAGGGAAGGGTGAGATTCTAGAGAATCTCAGTAGGTAAACAATACCAATATACATGTACGATAAATGTTTAATGCATGAAATGCTTGCATCACATAACTAATGGTCACATAATGACAAATTTGTAAGCTCAATGCTTCAAACAACATACTAATGGCCATAGCATAAATTGAAACATTGCTTCAAATTACACATAAGCATGCAAAGCAAAGACATGCACCAACACACTAACACAAATATCAAATAATGTAGGAGAGATATGTTCCCTACACTTATTCTTTCCTCGTGTGTTCCAGCACCGACTACACATAAACACAGTGAATATTGAATCACGTTCAAGGCAAACACCAAACCCTATAACCAAAATAAGGACATAGGGTTAATCCCTTTTCCAATTCCTTAACTTTCAAACACTTAAATTGGTTATCATTTACGACCTTTAGGTGGCTACTCAAAGTCTAAACACAAGCCTAAAGGGTTTAGAGAAACTTGACCAAAGTTCTCTTTTGAAACCTTAAAACCCCATTTCAGGCTTTATCACTCGAGTAATGGATGGCGCACTTGAGTGATTAATGACACGTACCCGAGTGAGGATGGTTTACTTATACGAGTGCTTGACCGAAGGCACTACCAGAGACAAAAAATACCCACAACACTCGAGCATCCAACATAGTACTTGAGTGATGGCCTCACTCTCACTCAAGTACCACCGAGTGAGGCTCTCAAGAAGTGACCACCCGAGAGCTACAAAAAACCCAGAGCCAGAAGTACACTCTAGCACAAGCTTTGGTACTTGAGTGAGGCCACAACATTTAAGAGTACTAGCTCACACTCTTGTCAAACAAACAAGGAGTGATAACCCAAGAAGCAGCTCTTAGTGTAGAAGCAGATAATCAGTCGAGTAAGACCACCTTCACTCGAGTGATAACCCACATCACTCGCAGGTGAGGAAGTGCATTCTTGCTTCTTCCATAAACAAATGCAACCAAAACTGAAGAGAAAAGGGAAAATATGATGTTGCACTTGAGTGAGACACCTATTCACTCAAGTGGGGCTTTATTAGAAGCCAAAATGCAGCAGTTATTAGAATTCTCCCAAACTTAATCAATATATTTCCAATGGTCCTCAACTTCTAATACAAGACTATTCCCACACAATTTCACACAAGGAACACATTGGAAACCTTAAAACAAAAAAAATAAACCACAAGGACATTTTCCCCTTTTGGTCACACTCTCCACACACATTACCCTATTCCACCACTTTTACTTCCAATTGTCCAAAGCAACCTTAATGGCATTAAATCACACTATGACACCATTTTAAGACAATACTCATTCAAATTATTCATTTCAAAATTATACTAAAATCATGGCAAATACCACAATTCATAAAACTTCACCAAATATCACAAAACTTAAATAAAAAGGGTACAAATACTCACCTCTTCCTCTTTCCTAAGCCAAATCCTTGATTCTTTATCTTTAAACTTTCCTCAAGCTCTCAAACCACCTTCTTTCACAAATCTAAAACCATAGCAATGAAGCTCTTATCACTATGAACAACTGTAAAGAAGATGATTTAAGCAAAAGAGGACATTAACCAAGCTAAATCTCACCTTTTCCATTTCTCTTTCCTTCCTCAAACTCAATGAAAATGAAGATAGAAAGAGAAGGTAAAGACGATGAAGAAGGTCAGATTTTTGGTACCCCTAAGAGCACACAACTGACTTAGAAAAGAGAGGAAAGATGGAAGAGTTTTTTTGACAATTTAACCAATCCAATGGTCCATATTGTGACACTTGTCACAATCTCATCACATCTCCCACGAGCTCACATGCACACAAGCACATAGGATTCCACCCTTTGATCTCTACACAAATCAGTTACAACTATTGATCTTCAAGTTACCAATGAGCTTTCTCTTCGGTAACTGACCAATTGGTTGGTAACTTTACCGTTTTGCCTCTGATTATGGCAGTTCCTCCTGAATGACCACCAAACACATCTTATCATTCCATATCATCACATTATGCGCCCTCCCTATAATTTAAGTCAATTTAGATGTTAATCCATAATTGAACTTAAATACAGGGCTTTAGCACTGCTTATAACACACTTGAATCACAAAGCATATCATCTTCTCCAAAAGTGTTTATCTATAAATAATCACACCCACTTTTAAAGTAATAATTCCTTAATCACAATTTGGAATCTTACTAAATTAGGGCTTAGCAGTCCACTTAATCCAGGCTTATTCTCTAGCTTCAAGTCTCCAAATTCAGGGTATTACACCATCTATTAGAGTAGTACTTCCCACATAGAGTAGGCATGCAATATGGGATGATCAAGATTTTCTAGGCTTTATGGCTTGAATCAATGACATACTTGACCCCTTTCTCTCTCTCTCTCTCTCTATATCATAATGCAAGTATTCATCACATATACCTTGTGTCTTATCAGCAATTAAGCCAAGAAATCAACAGGTTCATGAAAAAAAACATGAATATTCATATTTATGAAGCCACAAGGGGTAAGCAAATCGATATTAGTAATCAAGGGTTTGATTTCCCCTTGCCTTGGTCAATGGTTTGCATACCTCATGCAACCTTTCCAATTCAGATATTTATAGGTTTTCTCCCCAATCCATTGATTTATAGGGATAATTCTTGTGAAGAGACACAATTTATAGGTAAATAGTTACATTATCAATTATATAGTACATAGTTGCCATTGGTTCTCCCCAAAAGCCTAGAATGTCCTGATCTATCCCATATTGCATAAAAACTCAATATTGGAGTTACTGTTATATTATATACAATCTAGTCCAACTAGCTCAGAAATTCTCACTTAAAGAGTCTCACAACCATATATCATGGCCTCATCAAGCCTGAATACAACGAGTAATATCTTATAACTATTATAATAGGTCAAGAATAAATAACGGTTAGGAACCATGATTTAACTGTGATATATGGCAGATAATAACCTTCACGTATCATGATTTGTATAGTAGTAAGTTAATCAATTCATGTAACACCCCAAATTTTATTCCCTAATATACCTTGTAAATTATTTATGGCATTTAATGAAATGGAGGGGTGAATTTTGGAGGATGTGATTATACTGCCAGTGAAAACTTCCAGTAAAGTAGTGAGTTTGTCATGTTATTTTGGATGAACAAATGATGATTAAAAATTATGAAATTTTACAACATGAAAGCTGAAATCCTAAGCTTTCATTTCATAAGAAATGGGTTATTTTTGGAGTTGCATATAAAGGGTTATGGATTTTTAAAATCTACCCAGTGAAACTGACTACCTTCTCAAACAGTATACAGAGATTGAAATTTTGGGAATTTTCAGCTTCCGTTCGCTAAAGGCTATATTTTTTTCTTTAAAATAGACTCAGAAAGCATTCTATAGCCTTTGTAATCACTTTAATTGAAGTTCTACAAATAAATTTATGATTTTTTAAAGTTTGGTTAGAAAATTTGCTAGAAATGCCAATTATTCAAAAAATGGTAAAAATGTTGTGGCAAATATTGTAATTATGGGATAAAATTACAATAAGCTTATTTTGCTTTGCTAGTGGGCTTGGCACATCATTTTGAGCTAACCAAAGGGAGGAAGGATTGGTTCAAATTTCATTGAAGTTATGACACCATTTGGTAAGCGATAAGGCTAAAGTACAAGTGTCATAAAATTTTAATTTCTGAAATAAATTAATTAAGGGAAAAAGGGGAATATTTAGAAAGCTCTTCCTCCATCTTTCTCATTTCATTCTCATGTCCAAGAACAAGAAAAGAGAGAGAGAGAGAGAGAGAGAGAGAGAAGCCTTAAGAAATATAGAGGGAAGAAGGAACATAAGAGGAAATCAAATGTAAAGCTTTAAGATTTGAACTGTTTAAGCTTCCAACTTGTGAAATCTTCAAGGAAAGAGAGAGAGAGAGTGAGACGGTTTTGGAGAGAGAAAGTGATTAAGTCAATGGTAACTTCAAGAATCCCAATTCCTTTGGTGTATGATTGTTGTTGGTGTTCTTGTCTTGGTTGTGGTTGGTTGTTGAATTTGTAATTTTGGGAAGTTGAAACCCCAAGGGAAGGTACTGCCCAAATTTGGATTAATCATGTGGGAAGTGTAATTAAGTGATTAGGCATTAAAAGGTGTTTTATGGAATATAACATAAATTCCTAATTTTTCTAAATTAATTCTAGATTTTATCCAGACCTGATTTAGTAGTTTGGACTAGATTTTGGTGTTTTTGATGATTCTATTGGGTTTAGAATAGAAATTGTGTAGGGTTGATGTTGATCACATTGTGAGAAAAGCCCTAGAAAGTGAAATGTCAAAAATAGCCCTACAGCTTTAAGTTAGGAGCTGCCAAGAGTATTTTTGTCTTTTGCCAGTCAATTTGGTAATTTTGAGATTAGAAATGGATTCCTTGGGTGAAATTATGTAGGAATAGCCTGGGTCAAAATTTTTGAAAAAGTACAATCGGACTCGGTACAAAAGGGTCTGGATCGGGACCCTATGTCCATTTTGATAATTATGCAGTTTTGGATTAATATAACCAACAAAAGAGAATTAGAGACTTAAAATTGGAACATAAATGGGTTTAACCTAATTCTTGTATATTTGGAATTTTACGACCAGATTAATAGCCCGAGCCAATTACACGAAGTTTGAGGAACATCACACGAGTTAAGAAGGGTTAAGGTAGTAACTCTATCCTTCATACAATATATGAATGTTTATATGCTTTGTATATGTCATCTTTTGTAATATGTATGATACATAGTATCTATGAGTACACTGATGAATAGTGCCTACGGGCAGTGCCTACGGGTGCACTGATATGCCCTGCCGAGGATTGAGGTAGGCATGTGTATGGGTTGCAATAGTGGTTGGCCTTAAATATATTTCTGACTGAACTGAGTTATGTGTTAGTATAATATTGCATTATGTGGTATTTAGCATATTTATTTATCGTATCTTTTATGAATGATTGTCTGTTACTTCTGAGATTCCTTGTAATCTCACCATTTTTCACAAATAATAATATTTCTGTAGGAACGAGTAGCTCCAAGGGCAAGATGAAAAATACGGGTAGTTGAAGGGTGTGGATCCCGACATTAGAGTTATTTAGTTATATTAGTTTAAATTTTGATATTTTGGATAACTTGGACACAAATTTTAAATATTATGAAACCCTACGGGAAAGACTCTTACAATGTAATCAAGCCTAATATTTCAATAATATCAGTATATTTCTACTATTCTTGTGTTGCCTACTAAACTACATGCAAGCACTTTGAAAAAGGTAAAAATAAGATAAGGGTATAACATTTTGGTTTCAGAGCCAAAAGCGGTTCCAGAAATGCCCCAAGTGGTTCTCGCAGAGTAGTAGTTCTGGCAACAAGATAGTATACTGATATAGTTTTGATTACACAGTGATAGGAAATATGCACGGACGGGGGTACCAAAGGAGTGAAACACCCTAGTTTGTGATCTAGCCCTAATAGATCAATGAATATCTGAAGGGCAGCAAGTGGTGTAATTCCAGAATAAGGATGGACCAAGGATGTTGTTAAACCTGAGGACATGGATATTGCCAAGGCCAATGTGCAATCCACACAGTATTTTAATAGCCGGAGATAGTCAGCATGACTCATGAGGTAAGGACAATCATGGGGTACCAATGGTTGGAAGCATATAGAATCGGTATCTGCATTTTGGTATGGGCACACAAAAGTTAAGCATGCTCAACCCAATGAAATCTTAGGATGGGTGACCCCTTAGAAGTTAAATTAGTAAGGTCATTGAGACTTGAGGAATGTTTATTATCTTAAGGTTTCTCCATGACTAATAATCATCTTAATTAGATTATTTAAATGATATTTAAAAGCATGGAGATGTTGGCGATGTAAGCAATTAATCTTAATTCAAACTGTTTCTGTTGCAGAAATTACTGCTAAAAAATGTTTACTTGATAAGGTTATGGAAACTCGAGGTATAGTAATTGTTTTCAAGTTTCTCCATCCTAAGTGATACTATTAGTTAGTTATGACATATAGTACTATATGATGATTTTAAGTATGTATGATGTGTATGATTGAGGTAGAGTGGTCTTTGACTCAATTAATTTTGAGGTTATAGATTTAAAAAGATGGATTGTAATCCAAGAATCAATGTTGAGCCTTAGGTTTCATGAACATTGAAATGGATTAGAGTTGTTGATGCATAAAATGTAGTTAAGAAAGATGTGTTATAATATTTGAGCAATGATTAGTGGTGATTATACCGTATATTGATCCTAAAGGATTTGATCTCAAAATATTGAAGGTTTAGGATAGGCTTAAAGTTTATTTAAGATGAAATAATGCTTAGGTCGAAATGTGAATTTGCTGCACTATGGTTTTGTTTCATGATAGAAGTTTTAACCTTTTGAATAGTGTTGAACTTCAGTAATATTTTGAGGATAATATCTAAGTACTGTGGAGGGTAGAATAAGCGCTATTGATCTTGATTCTTAGCGAACCTATTAGGTATACATAAGGAAAATGATTCCCAATCTGTGTGATGTTGAGGTTCTAGATTTCATGATGAAGCTAAAAGTTGGGTTAGAAACCCTAGGCTGTAAAATCCTATGTGCTAGATATGTTGTAATGGACCTATGTGTCCAGAGGCCATAATACCTAGTAGACTAGTGCATCCTTAGGCTAGAAAATTTATTGATAATTGTCTTCGGCTAGTGATAATCCATGGAATTGAGGAACAAGATTCTTACAGACATAAATCCTTGCAGAATAAAGGATTTCAAAAATTTGCTAGTTGTTAAGTCTAGCATTGGGAATGATTATGATCATAAAATATTCCCTTAAAGGATTGATTGAGGTGATAGCTCTCTGATAAAATGAGAGAAAGAATGGATTTGCTTGCTATTCCAATATATACTAGGAGTAGATTGGTGGATGGCAGATAATTTGTTGAAAAATATAAGTACAAAAGGGTTACCCAGTAATCTGTAACCCAAGAATCAACTGTTAAGTTTTGATTCCACAAAAATTTGAAATGGCCCAAAATTATTTGAGTTGAAACTAGCCAAGAACTAGCAGAGAGGAACACAAATTTTGAGTGCAGTCAGGTGTTATAGGAGGTTCCTGTGGGACTCTTACTAAGTCATCTTGACACTATTAAAGCTCATATAAGGAGATAAACATCAGAGTGTGCAGCTAAAGCATGGTTGTCTTTACTGATAATATTCTGGTATACGCATGGGGTAGATCAAAACTTGAATAACATTTGAGAATTATAGCGAATACACTAAAATCTAAGCAACTCCACGCGGAGCGGATGCAAATGTGAGTTCTAGCTTTCAGAAGTGAGATTTCTGGACCATATAGTCTCTCAGCAAAAAGTCTTGGGAGGGATCCTTACAATCTGTAACCAGTATTGCGTAAACTGAAAGAGGCCAAAGACTGTTTCTGAAATATGCTATTTTTTGAGTTTTCTCGGATATTACAAAGGAAGCGCAGTGAATTTCTCCATAATAGTTTTTCCTTTGACGAGATTAACCCGAAAAACTCAATATCATCTATAGGAACGTAATTGGGACAAAAGCTTCACTCTGCTGAGACGTAAATTAATGTCAACACTGATATTGATAATCCCATATCCACTATGGACCTTGTTGTCCTTACTGATTCTAGTGGGCATGGATTGGGAAGTATTTTAATGCGGCATGACCATGTATTGGCTTATGCATCTAGAGAATGGAATCCTTACGAAAAAAATTATTATTATCCTACACATGATCTTGAGTTAGCAGCAATTGTGTTGCACTAAAAATCTAGAGACGTTAGTGTGACTGCAGCATTGTACTATGACCACCAATATTTGAAGTATGGATATAATAAAAAAGAACTGAATATGAGAAAGCGTTACTCAGAGTTTATGGCTTGGATGTGTAGCAAATCTTGGGGATGAAACTTATTTAAGAGAGGAGAACTATAACAAGCCAAATTTTGTTCCCCACTATACCTTGTAAATTATTTGTGACATTTAATGAAATGGAAGGGTGAACTTTGGAGGATGTGATTATGCTACCAGTGAAAACTTTTGGTGAGATAGTGAGTTTGTCATTTGATTTTGGATTACTAAATGATGATCACAAAATGTGAAATTTTAAAGGATGAAAGTAGACATCCTAAGCTTTAATTTGATATATAATGTGTAATTTTTGAAGCTATATACAAAGAGTTATGGATTTTTGAAGTTACCTAGTGAAACTAACTACTTTTTGGAATAGTGTCCAAATATTGAAATTTTGGGAATTTTCTACTTCCGTTTGGCCAAAGGGTATATTTTTTTTTCTTTAAAATAGATTCAATGAAGGTTCTATAGCCTTTGTAATCACTTCAATTGAAGTTCTACAAATAAAGTTATGATTTTCTAAAGTTTGGTTAGAAAATCTGCTAGAAATGCAAATTATTCCAAAAATGGTAAATATGTTGTGGCAAATCTTGTGATTATGGGATAAAGTTACAGTCAGCCTATTTTTCCTTTCTAGTAGGCCTGGCATGTCATTTTGGGCTGACCAAAGGGACGAAGGATTTGTTCAAATTTAATTATTGAAGTTATGACACCATTTGGTAAGGGATAAGCCTAAAGTACAAGTGCCATAAAATTTGAAATGAAAGAAATTAAATAAGGGAAAATGGAGGATATTTATGATGTTAGAATCCAAGTTTTGATGATAACAAAAGGTGACTATGTGTTTAGGTAAGAAACTCAAGTTTTGAAAGTATAAACATTGATTCAAATTGTTACCAAATGCATTTCATAAAGTTCAGAGGATGATATTGTGATTTTAACTGATGCACTTGAGTGAGTGAGGTTGCACTTGAGTGAGAATCAGTTTTACACTTGAGTTCAGGAAGTATTACCCCGAAAGTGCTTTACAGAAGCAGTTGGCTAGTAGAAATTTATAGCAGTACTTGAGTGACAGACCTTGCACTCAAGTGCTAAACAAATTTGTACTCGAGCATAAAGGCACACTCTTAGAAGTGCTTGATAGTAAGCAAAGTTAGAGACAAAGAATGGAAGTTGCACTCGGGCACTAGCTTAACACTCGAGTGAGAGCCTCAAGCTTACTCAAGTCCTATGAGAGTGGCATAGGAAGTGTATGTTCGAGAGTATGAAGAACCTAAAAATGAGAAGCATACTTGATTAATGTCTCTAGCACTCGAGTTATGTAGCAACACTCACAAGTGAGAAAACTTACTTCCTCAAATATTGTTACAAGTACTGAGCAACAAGCGGTCCTTATGCAAGGATATGCTTATGTACTCAAGTAAGGACACATGCACTCGAGTGAGGGCCCACAACACTTTCAAATGCAAAACCTCACTCTTGCAAAACATGGTGTAGGTGCTGTCCAGAAGTGAAGTCTGAAGCAGAATTACACTGAGGCACTCGAGTGAGGAAGTTTACACTTGCGAGTGATAAATCACACTCTTGAAAAATATGATGCAGGTATTATCTAGAGGCTTAAGTCTATAGTGCAAAATACATATGCACTCGAGTAAGACATGTTGATCTCAAGTGAGATGTCAAAACACTCGCAAGTGAAAAAATACACTATCTTAAACTCACATGGAAATACTACACAAAAGTAAAGGGAAGAGGAACAATTTAAATTATACTCGTGTGTGATATGAATACTCAACTGAAGATCCAAGATATGCAAGTGCTACTGAAAAATATGCAGTATACTTAAGTGAGACCTTAGTGCACTCAAGTGAGACTCTGGCAGAAGTCCAAACGTAACTTACTTACAATGATCAATCTGAACAACATTAAATATTATGTATTTACATTGTTTTTACTTGTTATTATTAGTAAACCTTATTTAACATATATTTCAAGTTTGAAAAAAGAAAATGAAAGTCTGGATAAGAGATGCATATATAAATTCAAAAATGGCGGACATAATCATTTTGTCCAAAGTAAACTAGCTTACTCGTAGTCCTTAAGGGGATGATTATTGTTTTATGGCATTTTGAGAGCCCACTAAATCTTGGAAGAATAATAGAAATCTTACTAGGTCTTGATATCTAAGGACTGGACGTAGGTTTGAGTTGTGGTCTGAACTAGTATAACTCTGTGTTCAAATTCTCTTTACTCTATCTAAATCTATCTCTAGATCACCGCAACAATCAAAAATTTTATTACATCACCCAATTTACCCCTTCTTGGGTGAAGCTTTCCTCTTTCATTTACTATCAGTGTGAGGTCTTCTCTGAAGAGTTTAACAGCTTGAGAAGGATCCAGTAAATGACAATAATGGGTAAGAACATTCTTCTAAATGGAGATTCCATCACTAGACCTCCTGGTTTCGTTGGAGAGTCTGGAAAGCTAAGTTCAGAGTGTTCGTGGTGGCAAATGAATATGATCACTAGAGTGATGAAGAAGAATAAATAGTTGTTGAATAGGAGAAAGTATCACTGGTAGATTTCTGAAAGGATCACTTGAGTAACCATATGAGTAATGATGGTTGGTGATAATCCATCATTACTCGAGTAACCACTCGAGTGATATGTGCAAAATTTGAGGCAGTAAAGTCTATGTCGATGTTTTGATGGGATCTCTCAAGTAATTACTTGATTAATGCCTCTGAATCACTCGAGCAACCACTTGAGTGATTAGGTCAAAAGTTGTTGATTTAACTCTGTCAAGTTTTTCAATGGATTACTTGAGTGATTACTCAAATGATGGATATAGATTACTCGAGTAGCCACTTGATTGATGTAGTACAGAAAAGCATGATTTTAATTTGTTGTTCATTGATTTGTTATTCATATGATTAATCTTTCATTGTATTAGTTTCCTAAGTGTATTTGCAGAAAATAATGAACAGATCTTGCTTTGGGAGAAACAATAAATGAAATATCCAAATATTCACCTACCGTACAACGGATAGTTTTTAAATTTGAAGAATGGTCAAATGGAACCACACGACTCAAACGGGTATGTTTGAAATTCTTCCAATGGATATTACAAATCTCTTATATATATAGGATCATTCAACGAAGGAACGAATAACTAAGAACAAACAAGCTTACAACAATCAAAGCATTCAGAGTGCTCTAAATTTCTTATACTTATTCTTTGAACTTCAGTGATTATATATTTACTCTGTGAGAGAGATTTTCATTACAAATTCAATATTTCTTATTAAGACAACTTAAGGTTGTAAAATCTTGAGTAGGGGATTTGATTATAATGTGTAAGGGGGAGTGAGTATCCAGTGAAGGAACTTGCTGTGTACTGAGTGCCAAGAACCCATTGAATCTTGGAAGATATAGTAAAACTCTCAGAGAACCTCTGAGGACTGGACGTAAGCCAAAGTGGTTGTGGCTAAACCAGTATAACCCTTGGTGTACATTTCGGTGATATCTCTTTTAACTCTTATCTATTTTAAATTTCCAGTTAAATTTTTATATACGAAACAAATTTTTATGTCACCCAATTCACCCCCTCTTGGGTGAAAAGCTTGCACTAACATGTGGTATAAGAGCGTAGGTCTTCTTGTTAAGGTATAACAACCTAAGAATGATCCAATGGCAATCACAAGTGAAGGAATACTTCCTGATGGTGCTCTATCACCAGACCATCAAGTTTTAGCAGCAAACACTTCTCATTATGGAAAGCAAGGTTTAGAGTATTTGTAATGGCTACAGAATACGGATTATGGGATGTGTTAAAGAGTAGGAACTATCAACCTATGAAAATTGTGGATTCATAGAAGGTTCCTAAGACGTCAGTAATATATGATGAGAATGACAAGAAACTCATTACACTCAACAGCAAGGCAATTCTAATTATTCAATGTATTTTGAGTCAAAACGAGTATTTCAAGATTTGCACACTTCCAATGGCTAAGGAAATGTGGAAAGCCTTGGCAATAGCTCATGAAGGAACTTTAGGAATAAAAGAAAACTGAATCAATACTTTGGTTACAAGATTTGGTTTAGTTTGATTGAAATCAGGTGAGTCAATAGCTGAATTTGAACTTAGATATACTCATCTTGTTAATCAACTTGTAGCGCTTGGGAAAGTCTATGATCAGCATACCCAAGTAAGAAAAATTCTTAACATACTCTCTAAAGAGTAGGAGACCAAAGTTATTGCAATTGAGGAAGCAAAAGGCAAATCAATGCGATCAGTTACTTCTCTATTTGGAAGTCTCTTTGGATATGAAAGCAAACAAGAACTAGAAGATATTGGTGACAAGAAAAAGAAATGTCTTACATTGAAAGTAAAAGAGTAAACCCAAGAAGATGTTGAAAATTTCAATGATGATAAAATGGGCCTAATAATAAAACAATTTAGAAAGTTTTACAAGAAAGGTCAAGGATTCAGAAATTTTCAAAAAGGATGAACAAGTAGTAAAGAACACATCATCTACTATGAATGTGGAAAGCCAGGACATATCAAGTTAGAATGTCCGGAACTGATTCAGAAGAGAGAAGAAAAGAGAAAAGGCAAGTTCTTCATTAAGAAGAAAGCCTTTCTATATACTATATGGGGAGACAGTTCCTCTAACGAAGATAGCAATGAAGAAGAAGTAGCCAATATCTGTTAAGTCAATGAAGAAGAAATAGAAGAAGAGATAACTGATTCTGATCCTGCCTATAATGAATTACTTTTCGAATATAATGCATTACACTTTGAATTCATCAAAGTAGTTAAAGAACTAGTGGTTTTCAAAAGAAAAAATAAAGTTCTTAAAGAAATCTCAGAGAATAATTGTGAAAATTGCTCTTCTTTGAAAAAGAAAAATGTCGATCTCACCAAGACTCTTGAAAAATTTAGTAAAGGAAGTGAGATGTTAAATGTTATTTTAAAATCTCAATGATTTGTAAATGGCCAATCTTGTATTGGATATGATACAAAAATAGACAGAAAGAATGGAAGAAAAAAAATAAGGGATAAGATATATTTGAGTCATTTTTAACATTCTATACATACAGGGAATCCTTTTGTATATTGTAATCACTGCAATAGAAAGGGTCATTATACTTCAACATGCATACATAAAAAGAAAGGAAAGATAGGAACCTATAAATGGATGCCTAAAGGTTCATATATTCATAAAATAATTTGTACTAACCCAAAAGTACTCAAAAAGATATGGGTACTTAAGATGTAATTGTACTTAAATCCAGACATGTCTCAAAGAATCCAAATGAAACAAATGGTACATAGATAGTGGATGCTCCATACATATAATCAGTGATTTCGAAAGTTTTATCACATTGCAATAGAAGGAAAGTGAAAAGTTAAAATTTAGAGGAAATCAATTCGGAAGCTAGCAAGGAATTGGTGAAATAAAAAATGATAAATGTATACAAGTCGTAGACATATATTACATTGAAGGCTTGTGTCACAACTTGCTGAGCATGAGTCAAAGTGCAAATAAAGATAATTGTGTAATCTTTGACGTAAAGGAATGTCTAATTGTAAATAAGAAAGATTTACAATTAGATAAGAAGAATCTCAAAGCGAAGCTCAGAGTAAAAAGGGAAGGTAACTGCTATACTCTTGATATTAGTAGAAATACTTTTGAAAACTGTTTTCTAAGTAATGTAGATGAAAGTTGGTTATTTCATAAGAGATTAGCTCATGTCAACATGCATCAACTCGAAAAATTACTTAAAAAGGATTTAGTACTTGGTTTACACAAAGTAAATTTAAAAAATGATTTGATTTGTGACACATTTCAGAAGGATAAACAAACTAAATCATCTTTCAAGTCAAAAAATGAGATCACAACTAACAGATCACTTCAATTACTACATATGGATTTAGTTGGTCCATCAAGAGTTAAAAGTCTTGGTGGCAAGTTATATTCATTGGTCATTGTTGATGATTTCTCTATATTTACATAGACTATTTTCTTATCATCAAAGGATGAAACCTTTAGTGAATTCATTGTTTTTGCCAAGAAATTGCAAAATGAGAAAGGTATGTCCATTACAGGTATCAAGATAGATCACGGTAGAGAATTTGAAAATCAAGCATTTGGAGACTACTGTGATGCTAATGGCATTAATCACAACTTCTCTACTCCAAGGACACCTCAACAAAATGAAGTAGTTGAACGAATGAATAGAGTACTCACTGAAATGGCTAAAGCAATGCAAAATGAAAAGAATGTGTCACAAGTTTTTTGGGAGGATACAATGAGCACTATATGCTACATTTCAAATAGAGCCTACAGTAGAACCAAACTTGAAAAGACATTATATGAACTATACAAAGGAAGGAAGCCTAATCTCGTTCATATACACATCTTCAGTTGTAAGTGTTTCATTCATAATAACGGTAAAGGTAACCTATAAAAGTTTGAGTCTAAATCTGATAAAGGAACATTCCTGGGTTATTCTAACCGTACTAAAGCATATAGAGTTTTCAATAAACAAACATTTATTGTTGAATAATTAGTTCATGTTGTATTCGATGAATTTGAATTCTTTAACAAGATTATTGACGATGAGCAGGAAATAGTATTAAATCAGGATAAAGATCAATCTATGTATAAGCCAAACAATCAAGAAAATGACCAAACCAAAGAAGAAGAATAGTTACTAGGACAACCTGAGCCTGGAAATGTAACAAGAGTCATCCCCTAGAATAAGTCATAGGAGATGTGAATGAAGGAGTCAAAACTATAAATAAAATCTTCAATGAAGTTAGTTTTTCTACTTTTATTTCTGAAATTGAAATTTCTAACATTGATGAATCCCTATCAGATAATAATTAGGTAATAGCAATGCAGAAAGAATTAAACCAATTTGAAAGAAACCAAATTTGGGACTTGGTAAGTACTCGAGTAATAATGTAAATATTTTCAAGTTGCTCTTGGCCTACCAATGTTACTCGAGTAGCTACTCGAGTAACCAGGTAAATCACTTGGAGTTGCCCTCGTCCTGCCAACATTACTCGAGTAACCATGTAAAAGACTTCCAGTTGCTCTCGGCCTACCAACAATACTCGAGTATGTATTCGAGTCCCCTATTTCAAGAAATGTGTTGCTCTCGGCATTTTCAACCCTGCCAACGTTACTCGAGTAACTCACTGTGGTAAGCAAAACCTGAAGGTAGTACTCGAATAACTTGATCTGGTTTTATCACACTTCACTCGAGGCACTACTCAAGTATGCAGGTATTGAATGAGTTATTTAAAGTGGATTACTCGAGTAAGTACTCGAGTATCCAGAGTTATTTTTGAAGAAAAACCTCAAGTCATTACCTGAGTAAGCTATGCAGAAAATTATGTTTACTCGAGTATGTACTCGAGTAACAAGGTGATCAAACTTGAAGTGCTCTCGGCCTTGAAATCCTGCCAACATTACTGGAGTAAAGCATCAAGTAACCAAAAGTTTATTTTAAGGTTTACTCGAGTTGGTACCCGAGTAACCTATGAAGAAAAGAGTGCATTACCCGAGTAGGTACCCGAGTAAACAAGTATTTCCAAAGGTTTGAAATTTTGTTTATCCCATGCACTACCCGAGTAATATTATGTTTGCTTATTGACTTGCAGTTTATCAAAGTTTTCCCGATGATACTCGAGTAAACTTTAATGAATACTCGAGTAACTACTCGAGTATGCAAGTCCAGAAATTTAGAAATCATTCCAACGTTCATTGATTTGTTTCCTATATGATTAACGTTTCATTGTATTAGTATTCTTAGCATATTTACAGATAAATAATGAAGAGATCTTATCAAATAAGGGAAGTCAAATATAACGTTCAAATGCCACCTACCGCCAACGGATATTTTTCAAATACTAGAAAAGTCAACAGTGGCTGCGCACTCTCAAACGAACGAGAAGAAAATGTTCCAACGGTCTTTACCAACACATCTATATATATGGGAACATCCAAACAGATAAAGAACAAGAACACACACAAACGTATCATCAAGTTCATTAGTATGTTTTACATTATACTTGTAATTCTATGCTTCAGTGATTCTTATTCACTCTATGAGAGAGATATTTCATTCAAACTCAATATTTGTTATTGAGATAACTTAAGGTTGTGGAACCTTGAGTTGGGATTGGATTACAACTTGTAAGGGGGAGCGAGTGTCCAGGCGAAGGAACTTGCTTATACTGAGGTGCCAAGAACCCACTGAATCTTAGAAGTTATAGTAAAAATCTCAGATAAGCTCTGAGGACTAGACGTAGGTCAAAGTGGTTGTGGCCAAACCAGTATAACCCCCGGTGTACACTTCGGTGATATTTCTCCTTACTCTTTACTGTTTTAATTTCACCGTCAAGTTTTATATTTGCAACGAAATTTTTAATATCACCCAATTCACCCCCCCTCTTGGGTGAAACGCTTGCTCTAACATTTTCAAACTATGAAAAGCTTTATACGGTTTAAAATAAGCCCCTAGAGCATCGTATGAAAGACTTGTTAAATTTCTCATGGATCAAGGTTTTGTACGAGGAAAAGTCAATACAACACTTTTTACAAAATGAAAACAAAATGATATCTTAATTGTGCAAATATATGTTGATGATATAGTTTTCGGTGCTACTAATGAAACATTATGTAAGGAATTTTTTTGAAATAATGCAAAGGGAGTTTGAGGTCAATGATGGGAGAATTAAATTTATTTCTTGGTTTACAAATCAAATAAAGAAAGAATGGAATTTTCATATCTCAAATAAAATATTTGAAAGAACTATTGAAGAAATATGGAATGGATGAAGCAAATGGAATGGACACACCTATGAGTTCAGCTATATTGTTTGATGCAGATGTGAAGAGAAAATATTACAACATCACAAAATATAGAGGAATGATTGGATCATTACTCTATCTTACTACAAGCAGACCTGACATCTAACACAGTGTTAATATGTGTGCAAGATATCAATCAGCATCAAAGGAATCACATGATGAAACCGTTAAACGTATCCTTCGATATCTTGCTAACACTACAGAATTAGGACTCTGGTATCTTAAAAGAAGAAATGAGTACCTAGTTGCATACTCAGACTCTGATCATAGAGGATATAAGATAGACAAAAAGAGTACTAGTAGGCAATGCTAGTTTCTTGGAGGTTCACTAGTATCATGGTTTAGCAAGAAAGAAAACACAGTGTCTCTTTCATCAACCGAAGTTGAGTATGTTGCACCATCAAGTTGTTGTGGGCAAGTGTTATGGCTGAAGCAACAACTGCAAGATCTTGATATTTATTTAAGAGAAATACCTATATACTATGACAATGCTAGCACGATAAGCTTGGTAAAGAATCCAGTCTAACACTCCAGAACCAAGCATATTGATGTTAGACATCACTTCATCAGTAATCATGTCCAAAAGAAAGACGTCAAAGTGATATTCATCCAACTCATTTTTAACTAGCTGATATCTTTACAAAACCCCTGGCAAAAGATCAATTTCTATTTATTAGAAGAGAATTGGGAATAGTAAATCCCAATGAATTGTAAGTTATCTAGTATTTACAAAATATTAGATGATAATATTTGGTGATGTTTTGATGATTACTAACTTAAGCATCGAAGTATCTAATAATTTGTTTTGTAAGATCTTGATACTCTATTTTGGGGTATGAAAAGAAAAGGTTAACAGAGTACCATATCACTCAAGTGATAACTTCAGGTAATCTATATTACTTGAGGGATAACTGGAAGTGATAGTAAGTATCACTCGAGTGACCACTCGAGTGATGACCTTGAAAATAAGGCAGTGAAGCATTAATTCAAAGGGGAATGACATAACGGTTGAAAATAAACAGTCATAAGGTGAAAAAAATGATCACTCGAGTGATGTCTCAGAAAAAAAATGATCACTCGAGTGTTGTCTCAGAGTCACTCAAGTAAGCCCTCGAGTGATAATGATTGCAAATCATAAATCAACTTTGTTTCAACTCAAATCTGCCTTAAAGTGTCATCAAATCGCCAAGGGAATATACATAGGTAATTACAATATTATTCATGCCAGGTATACATTTAAATTTGCTGTAATTTTGAATTTTTGGTAAGATCACTTGAGTAACCATTCGAGTGATGCCTCAAGATCACTCAAGTAATGTCAGGCGCTAGGGATTTAACTATTGCAACTCAATCATTTTTCTCAAAATCTCTTCGAGTGATTCTCTTAGTGCTATTCTAAAAAATTTTCACAAACTCTTCCACACTTCATTTCGGTCAAAACCCTCTGATTTACACTATGAAAAACCTCTCTATTCTCTCAAATCCCTCAGCCCTAATTTTGCGACCGTCGATACTTGTTTTCCAAAAATTCACTCCTTCTCTTAATCACAATGGCTAGAACCAAAACTCCACTTTCTAACACTCCTTCTGGGTCTCCTAATCCCCAGCAACCATTTGAATCTCCTTTATTTCTTCCAACCAAGACAGGAATTGGCTCCCAAACCAAAAGCCAAACCAAAGCCACAAGCTAAGCCCAAAGCAAAGGGCATTGAGTTCAAGGAACCTAGGGTCACAAGTGCTTAATAAAGGAAGAATTCACCTCTAGGGAGAGGATAGGGAACCAAATAACTAACACCACTTTCTTTTGATTCATCGGACACACCCTCTTGGTCAAGTAAAAGCATAAAGGGGCCAAAGTATGATAAAAGGATTGCCAAAGCTATGGCGAATATGCTTGAAGAAGCCCTACAATCCAAAGAAAGAAAGGAAGGACAATCTTTAAATGAACCATAAGAGAAGGAAGAGGAAATCACATTTCCTCCTAAGGGTTTCAATGTGAAAAAGCTAGAGGAGTCATAGAAGTATAAAGAACATTTTTTAAGAAGAAGAGTGTGCAAAATGCACTATTTAGAACTCAATCTTCCCAAAGAGGTATGGAAATTCAACCTCATTCCCTATCTTAAATCCTATATACCATGTTTATCTATTATAATTCCTTTTTGCACTAAATTAGTTAGTCATTTTAACTACAATCTAGAACCTGTAGATGATGCCCTTAGAGACTCTATTGAAGAGGAAATGGTTAGTCAGGGCAAAATTAGTTAGTCATTTTTGCTACAATCAAGAAATCCTAATCTCATCCTCCAACATAACTAAAAAAATCAGGGCAAAATCCAAAATTTACAAAACTCAACCAATCATCACAATAAATATGTCAAAATACAACCAATGCTCACCTCTTCCTCTTTCTAAAAGTAGATTCTTGACTATACAACTTCCAAATTTCTTCAAGCACTCAAACACCTTTTAAAAATCTAAAACCATAGTAATAAAGCTCTCATCACCATGGACAAAATTAATGAAGAGTATTTGAGCATTCAAAGTCATCCACAAAGCCAAAATCTTACCTTTTCCTTTCTCTTTCTTCCTTAGCTTGGGACAAAAATGGAGTTGAAGAGAGAGAGATGAGATGATTATGAAGATGCAGATTTTTCCCTTGATCCATGTCCCCTAGGTGACTTTGAGAGGGAAGAGAGGGGGAAAATGTTGAAACTTCGACCTTAAATCCATGACTCATTAAATGCCACTTGTCAAGATCTTATGTCTTCTTACATGAGCACACATGAACTAAAATGCACTTGATTCCACCCTCTTGATCTATTAACAATTAATCACAACCATTGATCCTTGAGTTACCAATGAGTTTCCTCTTCAGTAACTGACCAATTGGTCGATAACTTTCCTCTTTACCCATTTTGCCCCTAATTATGGAAATTCTTACTAAATCACCACTAAACACATCTTATATCATTCCATTCCTCACTCATGCACCCTCCCCTACCCTTAGGGTTCATATTAGGCTTTATCATACAATTAAGCTTAATTGTAGGGTTTGGTCACTGATCATAACACATACAGATTACAATTCAAATTATATTCTTCAAAAGTATTTATCCAACAATAATTACATTCACTTTTGAAGCTATTAGCCCTTAATCCCATTTTTTGGTTATTACAATTCTCCCCTTGTAAATAAATTTTTCCTGAAAATTTGTCACACAACTTGAGCCATAAACTCCAGATAATGCCTTTGCATATCAGCTTCCACTTCCCAAGTTACCTCCCTCTGAGTCATTCCTTTACAGATCACTTTCACATACGGAATGCTTAAGTGTCTGAGCCATCATTTCTCTCTATCAATGATCTGTTCTGGCTCCACCGTATATGTGAAGTTGTCTTACAATTTGACTTCCTTATACTCAATGATGTGAGATGGATCCGGTTGGTACTTCTTCAGATGGGAAACGTGAAACACATCGTGGAGTCTGCTCAAGTTTGGAGGTAGGCCTACTCAATAAGCAACAGTGCCAATTCTCATAAGGATCTTGTAATATCCCGATTTGGGATTAAGGGCTAATAACTTTGAGATTAATTGTAAGTGTGTAATTAAGCACTTTTGGGATTAATGTGATGTGAATTTGGTATAAATATGTGTGATATTTAAGATCAAGGGTTGAGATTCATTGTTTATAGGTCAGAATCCTATGCTTTGCAGTTGTGTGAGCTCATTGTGGAAGTGAGTAGGATGGTGACATGTGGCATAGTGTGGACCATGGGATGAGGCACAAGAGGACAAAACATTTCTTTTTCCTCTTTCCTCTCTCTCCTATTCGGTGGAAGTGTGTATGGGAAAGGAGGGAATGCTTGCTCATCATCATCATTTCATTTCTCATATTCTCTCTCTAGCCTCCATAGTTTCCAGTGAGGAAGAAGAAAAGGTGAGATTTTGATGCTTTGATTGATCTCTAATGCCTTAAATCTCTTCTCTAAAGATATGCATCTCATTGAGAGCTTCAACTTAGTGATTTCAAAATCTTGAAATAGTGGTGATTTGTTTGTTGGTCAAAATTGGAAGTTAGAGAATCAAGATTTTGGATTTGGAAAAGTAAAGAGGTAGGCATTTAGTGCATTTTGATGTATGGTTTGTGATTTTTGAAGAAGTTTGTGAAAATCTGGAAAATTTGCCCTAGTTTATGTCTATTTTTGGATATATGAATTTTATTGTGATTAATGTTGGAATTAGTTCATTGGGAAGATATTTGAGTATTGGATTTAGTCTGAAATGTTAGAAATGAATTGAATGAAATTTGGACATTGGTTGTGTCATAGAGACCTAAGTGCATGATTGTGGTCAAAAAAGTTTTTGGGGTGTTTGAGAGGTTACCAATGTGTTCCCTAGTTAGTGCTAAGTGTGTATGAGCTTGTGGTGGAGTTTGGGGACTATTGGGTATGAATTTGACCATTTGGTATTTTCTGTTGTTTTCTACGTTTTTTGTCTCTGATGCACAACACTCGAGCAGAGGAAGATCATGCTCAAGTGCTGTATGCATTTTCCTTTTTCTGCTTCGAGTTCTGCCTGGGTTTTATGAGAGAGCTTGAGTGCACTTCTTTGTTCACGAGAGAAGTTGATATTATGCTTGAGTGAGCTTGGGGTTGTTCGAGTGATGGTGCACTTCTTTGTTCACAAGATTAGGCCTATATAATTTCCTTTTAGACAATTCATTCCAACATAATGGCGATTGGCATTTTCTTCCATACAAAGCCTCATACGACGCCATCTGCATGCTCGCATGATAGCTGTTGTAAGCAAACTCTGCAAGAGGAAGAAAATGATCCCAACTCCCTTTAAAGTTGAGAACACATGCCCGTAACATATCCTCTAGGGTCTGAATAGTCCTCTCTGACTGTCCGTCTGTCTGAGGATGATAGGTTGTACTGAATCTCAACTGAGTACCCAGTGCCTCATGCAATGCCCTCTAGAATGTCAAAGTGAAGCGGGGATCTCGATCAGAGATGATATTCTTCGGTATGCCATGGAGCTTCACAATCTCACGGCTATAAATCTCTGCTACCTTGTCTGGAGAGTAACTAGCATTGATCAGTAAGAAGTGCACTGACTTCGTTAACGGGTCCATAATGACCCAGATCGCATCATAATTCCTGATCCTGGGCAATCCCATAACAAGGTCCATGGTCACACTTTCCTATTTCCATTCTGGAATTTCAGGACTTTGTAACAAACCAGGCGGTTTCTGGTGCTCAATCTTTACCTTCTGGCATGTGAGACACCTCGCCACATATTTCGTCACATCACTCTTCATTCCTGGCCACCAATACACAGATTTTAAATTATGGTACATCTTGGTCATACCAGGATGAAGAGTATACCGGCTCTTATACGCCTCATCTAAGATCTTCTGTCTCAATTCTGCCTTGAGTGGAACAAAAATTCTTTTCTGATAATGAACCAATCCACTAGGTGACAAATCATAGCCCTGAGCTTCTCCCCGCTCAATTTTAGCTAGATTACACTATATCCAGCCATCTTACATCTAAGCCTCTTCAATGTCAGCTCTCAAATCACTTTCCCCTTGGGAAATAGTATATTTGGCACAGATGATCTGGTTTGACAAATTCATATCTCAAAAATCAACAATCAACTTCCCCTCTTGTATCATCATAGCTGCCACAAACACAGTTTTTTGACTAAGAGCATCAGCGACTACATTTGCCTTACCCGGATGATATTTAATTTCCAGGTTATAGTTGTAACACCCTGCCTTTAATCACGTAATTATAATTCGATAATGCACATTTAATTCGGATTAGAGACCATCGGATAACTTAAACTTATTTCAATCTCCTACTCTGTAGTAGGGTTTTCACAAAACATTCAAAATCTCTTCCTGTTCCTGGTCTCCATTTCAAAATTCGAATATAATTACCTGTGCAGTTTATCTACATTCATGTATAACAGAGTGTATAACCAAATCCCCGGCAACTCCCGGGTCCTATACATATATAATCTAGAGGTTACAAGTATCTACTAGGGGATTACACAACCAAAATCGAATGTAGTGTTCCTGATTCAGGATATACAGTAATCCCGAGTTTAAAGTAGATAACCAACATCTCAAAAATCCTTAGTATCACTAAAGATCCTAAGTGCTTCGGGTTGGCCGCTTCTCCTTTGAGCCACATGCCCTGTCTGAAATGTTAGTCATAGGAAAGAATGAGATTGCCGGGGAATGGCGTCGGGAATGGCTGATGAAGATGATGAATAAAAAGTGTTTTAACATTAGGATGATGTCATGTTTTATTATGCTGATGTCATAAATCCCATTTTCGGATTTTATGACAGTTTTTCTGCCCAAACTTTAAAAAATCATAACTAATTCTAGAAAAATCAAAATGAGGTGATTCCAAAGCCAAATGAAAGATATTTAAGTCCTATTCATAGGAAAAATATTGGCCATTACTGAAAATCACCACAAAATTCCCAGACTTTCAATCTTTGCATACTGTTCCAGAAAATAATTAATTTCGCTGGGCAAACTTCAAAAATCCAAAACTCTTAGGTCACAAATCAAAATGATACAAATTATATGTTCATTTTGAAGCTTGACATGTGAACTTTAATACTGGAAAATATCAGAATTTTTAGACACCATTTGCCTATTTAAAACGTCCATACAAATTGGCTGCCCTGTACAGAGTTTCAATGGACAGAGTTTTCAACTTTTGCACAATTGTTCCCAATGGTTCCAACTTCACAATAAAAACTCTCCCCACATGAATTTTCACAAGGAAGCCATTGGAATCATTAAAATATCCAAATTCCCATCACACATTCTCCAAAAGTGTTTATTCAACAATAATTACATCCACTTTTGAAGTCATTAGCCCTTAATCACTTTTTGGGATATTACATTTCTCCCCCCGTAAAATAAATTTCGTCCTCGAAATTTATCACACAACTTGAGCCATAAACTCCGGATAACGTCTTCGCATATTTTGAAGTCATTAGCCCTTAATCACTTTTTGGGATATTACATTTCTCCCCCCGTAAAATAAATTTCGTCCTCGAAATTTATCACACAACTTGAGCCATAAACTCCGGATAACGTCTTCGCATATCCGCTTCCGCTTCCCAAGTTGCTTCCCTCTGAGTCATTCCCTTCCAGATCACCTTCACAAATGGAATGTTTCGGTGTCTGAGCTGTCGTTCTTCTCTATCAATGATCTGTTCTGGCTCTATCGCATATGTGAAGTTGTCTTGTAACTCAACTTCTTCATATTCAACAATATGAGATGGATCCGGTTGATACTTCTTCAGTTGGGAAACATGAAACACATCGTGGAGTCTACTCAAGTTTGGGGGTAGGGCTACTCGATAAGCAACAGGCCCAATCCTCTCAAGGATTTCAAAAGGACCTATATATCTTGGGCTCAGCTTCTTCCTCTTGATGGCTCGCCCAATGCCCGTAATTGGTGATACTCTCAGGAATATGTGATCACCAACCTCAAATTCTAGAGGCCTTCTCCTCTTGTCAGCGTAACTTTTCTGTCGACTCTGCGCTGCAAGGAGCCTCTTACGAATGATCCGAATCTGTGCTGAGGTTTGATCAACCAAATCTGGCCCATAAAGCTTCCTTTTGGATAATTCATTCCAGCATAAAGGTGATTGACACCGTCTTCCATACAACGCTTCATACGGAGCCATTTGGATGCTCGCATGATAGCTATTGTTGTAAGCGAACTCAGCCAGTGGAAGGAATCGATCCCAACTTCCTTTAAAGTCGAGAACACAAGCTCGCAGGATATCTTCCAGCGTCTGAATTGTTCTCTCAGATTGTCCATCCGTTTGAGGATGATAAGCCGTACTGAATCTCAGTTGAGTACCTAAGGCTTCATGCAATGCTTTCCAAAACTTCGAAGTAAATCGTGGATCTCGATCGGAAATGATGTTTTTCGGAACACCATGAAGTTTGACAATCTCTCGGATATAAATCTCCGCTAGTTTATCAGGAGAATAACCAGCATTGATTGGTATGAAGTGGGCTGACTTCGTTAACCGATCCACAATTACCCAGATCGCATCATAGTTTCTGATCCTGGGTAATGCCACAACCAAATCCATGGTCACGCTTTCCCATTTCCATTCCGGAATCTCAGGACTCTGAAGTAAACCAGGCGGTCTCTGGTGCTCGATTTTCACTTTCTGACAAGTGAGACACCTTGCAACATATTTGGTCACGTCACTCTTCAAACCCGGCCACCAATACACTGATTTCAGATTCTGATACATCTTGGTCATACCAGGATGAAGAGTATATCGGCTCTTGTGTGCCTCATCTAGAATCTTCTGCCTCAACTCTGCCTTAACTGGAACGCAGACTCTTTTCTGGTAACGAACCAATCCACGAGGCGATATGTCGTAGCCTGAAACTTCTCCCTGTTCGATTCGAGTCAGATTGCGCTGTATCCAGTCATCTTGACTCTGAGCTTCTTCAATTTCCGCCCTTAGATCACTCTCCTCTTGAGAAACAGTGTAATTGGCACAGATGATCTGGTTTGTCAAATTTAAATCACGGAAATCTTCAATCAATTTCCTTTCTTGTATCATCATGGCTGCAACGAGCACAGTCTTTCGGCTAAGAGCATCAGCGACTACATTTGCCTTACCCGGATGATATTTTATTTCCAGGTCGTAGTCCTTAAGCAATTCCATCCAGCGGCGCTGTCTCATATTCAATTCTTTTTGATCATACAGATATTTGAGACTCTTGTGGTCGCAGTACAATTCCACAGTCACACCATACAGGTAATGACGCCAAATCTTCAAAGCAAATACAATGGCCGCAAGCTCCAGATCATGAGTGGGATAGTTCAATTCATGAGGTCTGAGCTGTCAAGAGGCGTAGGCCACCACACGTCCCTGCTGCATAAGGACACACCCTAATCCCTGCCCACTGGCATCAGAATACACAACGTATGTCAAACTGGGATCGGGTAAAATCAACACAGGTGCCGTCGTCAACCTCTCCTTCAGCTCCACAAAACAGTTTTCACATTTCTCATCCCACACAAACGGCTGATCCTTTCTCGTGAGCTTGGTCATTGGCAACGCAATACGAGAGAAATTCTGGATGAATCTCCGATAGTAACCAGCAAGACCCAGAAAACTGCGTACTTCCGCCACAGATTCTGGCCTCTTCCAGTTCAGTACTGCTTCCACTTTACTGGGATCCACAGAGACCCCTTCTTGCAAGATAACATGGCCTAAGAATTTCACTTCTGATAGCCAGAACTCGCACTTGCTCAATTTAGCGTATAGTTGCTTCTCACGCAATGTATTCAATACAATTCTCAAATGGTGCTCATGCTCTTCCTTATTCTTGGAATATATCAAAATATCATCGATAAACACAACAACAAACTGATCCAGATATTGCCGAAAGATACGGTTCATGTAATCCATGAAAACCGCAGGCGCATTGGTTAGCCCAAATGGCATCACCAAGAACTCATAATGACCATATCGGGTCCTGAAAGCAGTTTTCGGAACATCTTCTGCTTTCACTCGCAGCTGATGATACCCTGACCTTAGATCAATTTTCGAAAATACACATGAACCAGAGAGTTGATCTAAAAGGTCATCAATTCGGGGAAGAGGGTACTTGTTTTTTATAGTAACCTTGTTCAATTCCCTATAATCAATACACAACCGAAGGCTTCCGTCTTTCTTCTTTACAAACAACACTGGAGCTCCCCAAGGCGACACACTGGGTCTAATGAACCCTTTCTCAAGCAAATCTTCTATTTGTTTCTTTAACTCTGCCATTTCATTTGGGGCCATGCGATATGGGGCCTTAGATATGGAACCAGCTCCAGGTACAATGTCAATTGGGAACTGAACTTCCCTTTCTGGAGGTAATCCGCTCAGATCGTCCGGAAACACCTCAGGGAATTCATTTACCACGGGTATATTACTCAAAATCTCACAGGTTTCCTCTTGCACAGAGAAAAACACTACATACCCCTGGCAACCCTTTTCAAGATACTTTTCAGCTTTAGCTGCCGAAAGAAAATTCATACTAGCATCCACAACTTCAGCCCTCTGAGATACAGGATATACTATCCTCTTGTTTCCACAATCAAGCAATATATTATTTGCCGTTAACCAATCAAAACCTAAAATGACTTCTAATTGGCTAAGAGGTAAACATATCAAATCTACAATAGATTGATGCCCTTCCACAGTTATGACACAACTCAAACAAGCTTCAGTGGTCAAGGCCTTAATACCCATTGGAGTTGACACTACTAATTCAAATGGCAATTTGTGCACATGCAATCCCAGGCGCTTCACGCAATCATAGGCAATGAAGGAGTGACTTGCACCTGAGTCAAATAAAACTTGCAACAGATGGCCATGAAGTAGAATTTTACCTTGTATCAGCTCAGGAGATTTGCGAGCCTCCTCATGGGTCATAGCGAATACTCGGCCCTGTGTCCTCGGTCTCTGGTCTGGTCGTGGCTCTTTGCATTCAGCAGCAGTATGCCCCACACGCTTACAATTGAAGCATATTATTTTGCCATCACAAGTTTTGCCTTGATGTGGTTGGTTACATCGACGACAAATCCACGGTCCAGAATATGTTCTTTGCTGGTCACGGCTCCCAGACTGGTAGGGCTTCTTACCACTTCCAGATGAAGATCCTTGCCCCTTTCGCTTCTGTGAGGTAGCACCCTTATTAGGTTCATTGCGGTGGCTAATAGCTCGGGCAGGATACAATTCTCTCAAGTTGTTCTCTGTAATCCTGCATTGTTCAACCGCCTTGTTGAACTTAGTGAATTGGTGAGTAGCTAGGCGTTTCCTCAATTCTCGCCTCAGACCGCGAATGAGCATATCAGAACTCCATTCTTCGTCATCTTTGAATCGGAGATAGGAGGAGTACCGAGCCAACCGTACAAAACGGGACAAGTAGTCATCGAAGCTCTCTGTGTCCCCTTGTCTGATATTCAGGAACTCTGTCTCCTTCTCGAGTCTCACTGATTTGGGAAAATACTTCTCATTGAATTCTTGTTGAAACAGTTCCCAAGTCAATGGCACTTCTTTGCTCTTCAATGTTAGGGAGATATTCCGCCACCAACGATCTGCATCCCCTTGAAGTTTGTAAATAGCCAGGCGCGGCTTCACCTCATCCGGGCATACAAGAACTTCAAATATTTTCTCCAGTCTATACAACCAGTCTTCGGCTGCTTGAGGATCAAACCTTCCTCTGAACGCCGGAGGCAGATGCTTACAGAATCTGGTAACCCAGTACTGAAGATCCCTTTCCTCCTTAACTGGCATCCCATAAGATTCCTGATTTGGGACAATGTGAGGTGGGGACTCTAGTGGTCGTGCTGATCCTTCAGCAGTATCCTCATGCCGAGTTTCTTCTTGAGTTTCCTCCGGAGTGGACTGAGCCGGACCTTCCTTATTCTTCGCCTTCTCTGCTCTGAGCTCTTCTCTTAGCTCAGTTATCATATCCCGCTGATCTCTGATTAGACCCATTAATTCCTGCATTGCATCCGGTGGGTTATCCTTGACGACCTCCACCTCAGGGTCTACACGTGGAATACTGGGGCGTCCTCTAGTTTTCTTCATTCTACAAACAACTTGCCCCATTAGTTTAGTAGAAATAGTATGCACTTATAGTCACAAACTCAGTTATATCCATAGCAATATATCATACACGTGCATACTCAACAATCATTCACAGATAATCTCCTATCCCTAAAGCCAACTAAGGGATCTATCCTAGCAACCTCTACCCTTGCCAGGAACTACAGCTCTGATACCAAAATGTAACACCCTGCCTTTAATCACGTAATTATAATTCGATAATGGACATTTAATTCGGATTAGAGACCATCGGATAACTTAAACTTATTTCAATCTCCTACTTTGTAGTAGGGTTTTCACAAAACATTCAAAATCTCTTCCTGTTCCTGGTCTCCATTTCAAAATTCGAATATAATTACCTGTGCAGTTTATCTACATTCATGTATAACAGAGTGTATAACCAAATCCCCGGCAACTCCCGGGTCCTATACATATATAATCTAGAGGTTACAAGTATCTACTAGGGGATTACACAACCAAAATCGAATGTAGTGTTCCTGATTCAGGATATACAGTAATCCCGAGTTTAAAGTAGATAACCAACATCTCAAAAATCCTTAGTATCACTAAAGATCCTAAGTGCTTCGGGTTGGCCGCTTCTCCTTTGAGCCACATGCCCTGTCTGAAATGTTAGTCATAGGAAAGAATGAGATTCGAGCGAATCCCAGTAGTAACAAACCACTCACACAATGCATAACACAAAGCATGTATATAAATCCCAACCAGCAACAGCAGCAGCAATCTCAAAGATACATGGTTTTCACCACAAACGACAGCACTCACGGCTGTATGCATAATACGACAGCTCTCGCTGTAATAATAATCACGACAGCTTACGCTGTAATCACAATAACGACAGCTTACGCTGTAAACGACAGCTTGCGCTGTAAACGACAGCTTGCGCTGTAAACGACAGCTATCACCAGCTGTAATCGCAGCAGCATCAAAGAATCATCACATAACAATGATAACACACACATACAGAGCATTATACATAGTATAAGAGAGAGAGTCACTACCTGATCCTTTCCCGACGTTTCTTGGCACTGCGGGCTCCCGAGGGCGGCAAATATCGAATCCTACAATTCCAAATGCACCATTTAGACACTTCCATAGTGTTACTTGGGGTTATATTAGTCTATAATGAAAATTTACAAAACTACCCCCGGGGACCCGACCCGGGCCCGCCGTACCCGGTCCGGTTGCACTTTTCCTGAAATTCTAATCTGGGCTATCCTAACATATTTCCGCCCAAGGAATCCATTCCCGGATTCGGAATTATCAAATTCAATGTAAAATTACAAATTTACCCTTGGCAGCCCCACTTTAAAGGTTTTAGGGGCGTTTTCGTAATTATGCTTTCTCGGCCTTTTCCGAAAAAGTGACCAACTGTAACCCCACCTAATTTTCGCCCCTGAACTCAATGGAACCATCAAATCATTGAAAATCCAACTCTAAGACCCATTTAGACCCCTGACCGAAATATATGAGCTCTTCGGAGAAAATCGGGGTTTTACGATTTCGGCTCCGTAAACACGTTCCCTTCTACTCCTAACCACTTTATTGACTATTTCATTAAGTTACAACTACCATTTAGTATCAATTTGGGCAGCATAACCCCTAGAAAAACCCATTTCCAAGAATTAAAACCAATGGCAATCCGGCGAAATTTCACCGATTAAATTGCCCACAGCAGCCAGAATAGTCAATATACAAGAGTTTGGAAGTTACCTCAAGCTCCCAATAGATTTTCCTTGACTTGAATGAAAACCCTAAGTGTTTTAACACCAAAAGAGGAGCTTCCAAACCTTAAAGAACATAAAGGAGTAGCTTAGGATCGGAGTTATACGTGTTAGGAGCTAGATCGTCGGAGAAATCGGCTTACCTTGCGAGTTCTCTTCTCCTTTTCTCCCAAAACCCTCTCAACTCTTTTTCTTTACTTTGGTTGCAGAATGGCGTCGGGAATGGCTGATGAAGATGATGAATAAAAAGTGTTTTAACATTAGGATGATGTCATGTTTTATTATGCTGATGTCATAAATCCCATTTTCGGATTTTATGACAGTTTTTCTGCCCAAACTTTAAAAAATCATAACTAATTCTAGAAAAATCGAAATGAGGTGATTCCAAAGCCAAATGAAAGATATTTAAGTCCTATTCATAGGAAAAATATTGGCCATTACTGAAAATCACCACAAAATTCCCAGACTTTCAATCTTTGCATACTGTTCCAGAAAATAATTAATTTCGCTGGGCAAACTTCAAAAATCCAAAACTCTTAGGTCACAAATCAAAATGATACAAATTATATGTTCATTTTGAAGCTTGACATGTGAACTTTAATACTGGAAAATATCAGAATTTTTAGACACCATTTGCCTATTTAAAACGTCCATACAAATTGGCTGCCCTGTACAGAGTTTCAATGGACAGAGTTTTCAACTTTTGCACAATTGTTCCCAATGGTTCCAACTTCACAATAAACACTCTCCCCACATGAATTTTCACAAGGAAGCCATTGGAATCATTAAAATATCCAAATTTCCATCACACATTCTCCAAAAGTGTTTATTCAACAATAATTACATCCACTTTTGAAGTCATTAGCCCTTAATCACTTTTTGGGATATTACAATAGTCCTTAAGCAACTCCATCCAGCATTGTTGTCTCATATTCAATTCTTTCTGATCATACAAATACTTGAGACTCTTGTGGTCGTAGTACAGTTCCACAGTCACACCATATAAACAATGCCTCCAAATCTTCAAGGCAAACACAATGGCCGCAAGCTCCAGATCATGAGTGGGATAGTTCAATTCATAAGGTTTGAGCTGTCGAGAGGAGTAGGCCACCACACGACCCTGCTGCATAAGGACACACCATAATCCCTGCCCACTGGAATCAGAATACACAACGTAAATCAAACTGGGATTAGGCAAAATCAACACAGGTGCCGTAGTCAACCTCTCCTTCAGCTCCACAAAACAATTTTCACATTTCTCATCCCACACAAAAGGTTGATCCTTTCTCGAGAGCTTGGTCATCGGCAACGCAATATGGGAGAAATTCTGAATGAATCTCTAGCAATAACCTACAAGATCCAGAAAACTGCGTACCTCTGCCACAGATTCTAGCCTCTTCCAGTCAAGTATTGCTTCCACATTACTGGGATCCACAGAGATCCCTTCTTACGAGATAACATAGCCTAAGAATTTCACTTCTGATAGCCAAAACTTGTACTTACTCAATTTGGCATAGAACTGCTTCTCACACAATGTATTCAACATAATTCTCAAATGATGCCATCTAACGATGCCATCTCATATTCAACTCTTTCTGGTCATATAAAGACTTGAGACTCTTGTGGTCACAGTACAGTTCTACTGTCACACCATACAAATAATGCCACCAAATTTTCAAAGCAAACACAATTATCGCAAGCTCCAAATCATGGGTGTGATAATTCATTTCATGAGGTTTGAACTGTCGAGAGGCATAGGCCACCACACATCCTTACTGCATAAGGACACACTCTAATCCCTGCTTACTCGTATCACTACACACAACATAAGTCAAGCTGGGATTAGGTATAATCAACACAGGTGCTATAGCCAACCTCTCCTTCAGCTCCACAAAGCAATTTTCACAACGCTCATCCTACACAAATGGCTAATCCTTCCTCATGAGCTTGGTCATCGGCAAGGCAATACGAGAGAAATTATGGATGAATCTTTAGTAGTAACCAACAAGACCCAGAAAATTGAGTATCTCAGCAATAGTTTCTAGCCTTTTCCAGTCCAGTACTACTCCCAGCTTGCTGGGATCCACCAAGACCCCTTCTTGCAAGATAACATAGCCTAGGAATTTTACTTCTAATAGCCAAAAATCACATTTACTTAATTTGCCATAGAGCTGCTTCTTATGTAGTATATTCAACATAATCCTCAAATGATGCTCATGTTCCTTCCTACTCTTGAAGTATATCAAAATGTCATCAATAAACACAACCGTGAACTGATCTAGATACTATTGAAAGACATGGTTCATGTAATCCATGAATACCGCAGGTGCATTGGTTAGCCTAAATGGCATCACCAAAAACTCATAATGCCCATATCTCGTTTTGAAAGCAGTCTTTGGTACATCCTCTGCTTTCACACGCAGCTGATGATATCCTGACCTTAGATCAATCTTTGAAAACACACTTAAACCAGATAGTTGATTTACACGACCATCGATTCTTGAGAGAGGGTACTTGTTCTTGACGGTAATCTTGTTCAACTCTCTATAATCAACACACAAACAAAGACTCCCATCTTTCTTTCTGACAAATAACACTGAAGCTCCCCCAAGGCGACACACTGGGTCTAATGAACCCTTTCTCAAGCAAGTTTTCAATCTGCTTCTTTAACTCCATCATTTTATTTGGGGCCATATAGTATGGGGCTATTGATATTGAACCAGCTCCAGGTACAATCTTGATTGGGAACTGAACTTCCCTTTCAAGAGGCAATCCGCTAAGATCATCCAAAAATACCTCAAGGAATTCATTTTCCATGAGTATACTACTCAAAATTTCTTCTGTCTCTTCTTACACAAAAAAGAACACCATATATCCTTGGCAACCCTTCTCTAGATATTTCTTAGCTTTGGCCGTCAAAAGGAAATTCAATCTAGCATTCACATCATTCATACTTTGCAACGTAGGATATACTATCCTCTTGTTGCCACAATCAAGTAACACATTATTTGCCGTTAACCAATCAAAACCCAAAATGACTTCTAATTGATAGAGCGGCAGACAAATCAAATCCACAGTGGACTCAAACCCTTCCACATTTTTAACATAATTTAAACAAGCTTCCGCAGTTATAGCCTTGACACCCATCCATGTCGACACAACCAAATTAAACAGCAATTTATGCACATGCAATCCCAAGCGTCTCACACAATCATAGCAATAAAGGAGTGCCTTGCACCCGAGTAGGACAGCGCTTGCAACACATTACCATCAATGAAAATGTTACCTTGGATCAAATCAGGGGACTTCTGAGCTTACTCATAGGTCATGGCGATTACCCTACCTTGAGTCTTTGGTATCTGTTCTGCTTGTGACCGCCGACAATCTCTTGAAATATGCCCCATTTGCTTATAATTAAAACAAATACTTGGCTTTGACAGGTTCTACCATAATACGGTTTAACACAATGGGGACATATCTACTCTATCACAAATCTCTGAGGCTCACGATCTTTGGACAGGTAGGGCTTTTTACTACTGCCCTTAGAAAAAGAGGGTCCCTGGCCTTTACGCTTTTAAGAAGTATTACCCTTGTTGGGTTCACTACGACTACCAGTAAACTTAGCCAGATAAGAATCTCTCAAGTTGTTCTCGATGATTTTACACTCTTCCACCACTTTGTTGAACACAGTGAATTGGTAGGTGGCTAATCTCTTTCTCAATTCCCGTCTCAACCCACGAATAAGCATGTCTGTACTCCATTTGTAACCCCCTGCCTTAAATAGCATAATTATAATTCGATATCACTTAATTAAATTGGTTTAGAGACCGTCGAATAGTTTAAAACTCATTTAAAACTCCCTTTTATAGTATGGACTTTACAAAATTTTCAAAACATCTTTCCAATTTCCGGTCTCAAATTCAATTATCGAATATAATCACCTGTGCAGTTATATCACATTCATGTATCAGAGTGTACAATAAAATCCCGGCAACCCCCGGGTTCATATATATAGTCTAAGGGTTCCAAATTCCCTACTAGGGGATTACACAACCGTGATCAGTATATTATTTACAACCCAAAAATAATATACAGTAATCCAAAATCCAAGTAGATAACCAACAATTCCATGTTCCCCAAAATCCCTAACCGCTCCTGGTTGGTCGTTTCCCTCTTAAGCCACTTGCCCTGTCTGAAATATTAGTCATTGGAAAGAATGAGATTCAAAAGAATCCCAGTAGTAACAAAATCACTCATACAATATGTAAACATATAGCAAGTAAGTAAATCACAGCCAACAACAACAATAGAACATGCTTTTCACCACAAGCGACAGCACTCATGGCTGTATAATAAAGTCACCAGCTTTCACTGTATACACAAGTCACCAGCTTTCGCTGTATAATATAGTCACCAGCTTTCGCTGTATAATATAGTCACCAGCTTTCGCTGTATACATAAGTCACCAGCTTTCGCTGTATAATATAGTCACCAGCTATCATTAGCTGTATAAGCAGCAACATCACCACTTCATCACAGCACATGACCAACATACATACAATACATTTTCACAAAGTATAAGGGAAGTGTCACTACCTTGCTCTTTCCGGACGTTCTCTAGTACCGTTGGTTCACGAGTAGGGCAAATGTCAATCCCTATAAACCAAATCAGGGACAACCAATCAATCTTTTTTCCAAGTTCTTAATTCCATAATACTTTAAGTTGGTTATCATTTGAACTCTTTAGGTAACTATTTTAGGTCTAAACATATGACTAAAGGGTTGGGAAAGGCTATACCAAAAACCACCTTTAAAAGTGTAAAACACTGATTTTTGGGGGTGGGCCGCGGCCCACAATCCTTGGGCTGCGGCTCAAGGCTGTCCAGAGACGCACAGAAACATTTGGGCTGCGGCCCAACTTCCTTGGGCCGCGGCCCAAGAAAATCCAGTTTCTGGCTGAACTTCCAAAAATCATAACTAATTCCACAAAAATTGTAATGAGGTGATCCCAAAGCCAAATGAAAGCTATTCAAGTCCTCTACACAGGAAAAATATTGACCAATACTGGAAATCACCACAAAAGTCCAGATTTACCAAAAACCTAACATTGTGCCAAAACAGGATCCAGTTTTGATGCCAGACTTTGGACAGCTATAACTCCCAGTTTTCAAAACGAAATGGCACATTATATGTCCATTTTGAACCTTGGGATGTGAACTTTAAGACTGGAAAGGTTCATAATTTTCTAACATCATTTGCCCATTCAAAACGGAAACACAAACAGAACTGCCCAAACAGACTTTCCACTGGACAGAATTCCAAATTTGTACAATTGGCTTCCAATGGTCCAATTTTCATATCAAGCATCATTCCCACACAAAATTTCACAAGGAATCCATTGGAATTACCAAATCAACCAAATTCACATTATATTGACATGTTTCACAATGAATTACAACATGTCACACAATTCACAATACCAACTCTACATTACAATCTCTTCCAATCCAAGTTCCAAAATCAATCCCAATGACCAAATGCCACAACATGGAACCAATTGAACCACAATTCACCATTCAAATCATCCAATCAAAAATCACATAAAATCAGGGCAAAATTCGAAATTCACAATACTCAACCACAAATCACAAAACCTAGATCAAAAGGCTCCAAATACTCACATCTTCCTCTTTCCCAAACCAATCCCTTGATTCTTCACCTTTCCACTTTTGCTCAAGCTCCAAAACACCACCAATCAAGAATCTAAAACCATAGAGATGAAGCTCTCATCAACATGATCAAGATTAGTGAAGAGGTTTTAACCATTAGAAGCCATTACACAAGCCAAAACTCACCTTGTTTCTTTCTCTTTCCTTCCCTTATCTTGGCGCCATGGAGAAACAAGAGAGAGATGAGATGATGAATAAATGAAGATGATGAAGTAGAGAATCAGTTTTTAGGGCCAAAAACCGTCCAAGTAAGGGAGAGAGAAGAAAGGAAGAGTGTTGAATCTTTGACCCAAGATCAAGGGTCCAAATCTTGCCACTTGTCATGATCTTGATCCATCAACCATGAGCTCACCTAGGCACATCCACATGGGATTCCACCCCTTGATCTAATACACAAATCAATCTCAACCATTGATCTTGAAGTTACCAATGAGTTTCCTCTTCGGTAACTGACCAATTGGTCGGTAACTTTATCGTTTTGCCCCTGATTATGGTAATTCACACTGAATCACCACCAAATACATTTTCTCATTCATTTACACCATATTATGCGCCTTACCTATATTTTAAGTCAATTTAGAGGTTAATCCATAATTGAACCTAAATACAGGGTTTCGGTGCTGCTCACAGCACATACGAATCACATCGGGTGCCAAAACACACCATAATCTCCAAAAGGGTTCATTTATCACTAATGACATCCACTTTTAGAGTCATTAACCCTTAATCACAATTTAGGATCTTGCTAAACCGGGGCTTAGCAATCCACTAATCTCAGGCTTATTCTCTAGCCTCAAGTCTCAAAATTTGGGGTATTACACCATTCCTCATCATCCATTTTTGGTTGATAAGAGGAATATCTAGATAGCCGGATGAAACGAGATAAACAAGCTTGAGCAGAGGATGG
Source organism: Inga laurina (assembly GCA_963855925.1). Classification (NCBI taxonomy): domain Eukaryota; kingdom Viridiplantae; phylum Streptophyta; class Magnoliopsida; order Fabales; family Fabaceae; genus Inga; species Inga laurina. Next base: position 62,483,619 of record OY979708.1, read on the forward strand.
TGGAAGAAAAGTTGGAGAAAATTAAGGAAGCAGTCGAATTAGATCTTAGCATTGCTGTCCAGGCCCCGGATACTCCTCCATGTTATAAAAAATGGAAAGCAGGGAGGACTAAGGGTGGGAAGTATATAACTCTGGTTGTTGCTGAGGTTGTTGTGAGGATTGTAATTAGAAAAATATAAGTACATAAATTTTTTCATATTGGGAGTGCTTACTTTTCATTTATGATAAATTGTATGCTATTAGATGAACTAGACCATCATAGTAACCAAGGTTCGTTCACTCCAAGTGGACGGATGGATATCTTGTATATGACGATTGGGAAGGCAGAGCACCCTGGTCATGTTTGAGGGGAATCAAGGTGAGTTAGTGTTATGAAGTATTTTAGACGAGCCTCACACTATTCATCACAAGTTGAACCCAATAGAAGCTTGTGGCAGGATTCATGTAAAAATCAAACAAGAGCTCAAGGCTAAACTTCACCACAAGCTCTGAGAAGAGCTGTTGTTGGAGCTACATCTTGAAATAACAAAGATGATTGAATCAAAGATGGCAAGTGACGAGCATAGAACTCAAGAACTCCCAGTCTTCCCCAGCACCAAAGGAAGTTACAACGCGCTGAAGGAACCATTTAGTGACCCTTCTCCCACTCTAGCGTTGGGAGAACCTTCCACCCTTCATTTGGATGCTTTACTATTGCGCATTGTTGCCAATGCTCTCGTTCACACATAAGCTGCCACCCACCATTATAAGCAAATTCCATAGCATTTGCGTAGGGTGACTATAACATGTGTTCGAGAGGGGAAGAAGGTACAACCATCCGTGCTCTTGATGAAGAGATTGCCATGATAGGTCAAGCGATAGGATCTTTCATCCTTTGGCCTCAAAATCTTATTGGCATAATGGCAACACCTCCAATGGTAGATACTACCTTACTATTACTTGAGATATGTTGGCATCCTACTAACAATTTATTTTTTTTATGTTCTAAAAGGATGACCAAGATGATGGAAAATGGCCTTGCTTGGCACGATTGCAATAGCTTTACAAAGGCATTCGCCAGTTTGACTCACACATGCCTCTAGGGATTGTGGGCACAACATTAGAGTATCTCTTTATGATTGATAGGAAAGATCTTAAGGAGTTCATTAAGTTGGAGGAGATAGATGTAGGATGGGTTAAATTTGCAATCCAGTAAGTTTTTTTTCCATTTTTTCCTTCAATTAATGTAGTGGTCTTTTGGTTTCATACATTTAATAATTCATTCATTTTTTTAATTCTATTTTAGTTGCTTCCACCCCATATGCATCAATATGGAAAGACATGATTTATATGGATTCTTATGTCCTACAACTACGACAAGGGATACTAATTCTTTGAAAGCAAAGACAAGCTATATGGGCTACACAATTGGATAAACCAAATTTCATTGTTATTTAGCACCAATTGTTTAAGGGTACGTATTTTAATTTTGTCTATTTAAGATGTTTAATAAATAATTACCTTGTCATCTAACTTCATTTTAATCTGTATATGATGTTATAGTTACCATTGGAGTTTGTGTGTTCTCTGTCCTCACCTCAATGCAATCTATTGGTTTGATTTCTTGCGTAAAAAGCCAAACAAATAAACAAAATTTGTCTTCAACACAAAAGTTATTTTGTTTATATTTTATTGATTCTTGACTTAAATGAATAGTTCTATTTTTTTTTTATTTTCATTTCAATGATAGTGCGACCAAGACATATAGAATCCTTGGTGGGTCACGTGAGGGTAAAGTTATTAGAGACCCAAACTGGTTTTATCTGAAAGTAAGTAGTTTCAATTTAAGTTTTTTCGTTGACGGTCGTTTTAGATATGTCTTTATTGATTTTAACAACCATTTGATTTTGATTTATAGTGCCCTCGACAACCTGGCAATACTGAATGCGGATACTATGTTATACTTTATATGTATAACATCATTCAGAGTGGAATTACAAGCGATTTTGAACAGGTAATCGCTTCTTCATTCTCAAATAATAATATTTTTGGTATTGTAATTAAATTGCTAATTAATTCATTCACTTTATTCATTTCATCTAAGCTTATTTTCTAATTTGTAGATTTTTGACGATGAAGATGCCTACTTATATGAAAACATTAATTTGATCAGAAATATTTTGGCTAGACATCTTCTCCAACATATAGATAAGTAAAGTTTTTATTTATATTAGTTAGTAGTTGTGTTAATAGACAACTTTTTGACACTTTGTGGTTGTTATTGTACATAGTATTAGGTTGTATGAGTTGTTATTGTACCTAGTATAGGTTGTAGAAGTTAATAATTTAATTAGCTAGTGCTGGTTGTATAAGGGATATTGGGGTTTATAAATCATTCTTCAATCCTATTCCTACAGTTTTAATTTGCTGAGTAGTTAAGAATATAAATAATCATTTTTTAAAACAACAAAACCTTCTAACTTTTGTAAAGAAAAAAAGGCGCCTAAAGTGTCTACACTGAAACTTTAGACATCCTTTTTTTTAAAAAAAAAATAATGAACGCCTAAAATCTCTACATTGAACTTTAGACGTCCCTTTCTTAAAAAAGGACATCTAAAGTGCAGACTTTATACTTCCCTTTTCAGAGAAGGGAAAAAGGGAAGTCTAAAGTCTGTACTTTAGACGTCTCTTTCTTAAAAAGGGACGTCTAAAGTGTCTATGTAGAGACTTTAGACGTCCATTTTTTAAAAAGAGATGTCTAAAGTGCTGATTTTAGATGTCCGTTATAGTTTATTATGTCACTTACATAGGCATCCTCCTGTTTTCAAACATTAAAAGGGATAAAAAACGGACGTTAAAAGTGTTTTCTGTAGTAGTTCACTGTGGCTACTTTGAACCAAGAACGGTGAGATCAAGTCGGGAAAGAAAATCTCATGAAGAGTTTCATCGTGGCTTTCTCAGAAAATCACGCCTCTTTCAGTCAGCAAGCAGGACACAAATTTCTAAAATTTGTTTAACAGTATGGATCGATCTAACAAAAAATTTGCATATCGATCAATTTTGCCTTGTTGCGTGAGAATCACAGAAATGCTCCTTTGTTTTCGTGTTTTTTCAAAGAATGAATCTAATGGCGATAATAGAAACTTCAAAGATCAGTAAAGGGAAGACTGATCTCTCTTTTTAATGGTTCACAAAGTCAAAAAACAGACCACGGTGATCACGACATGAAGCAACAGTTGAACAGATGGATGGAGGATCACGTGTCAACGCCTACTGTGAATTTGGATTTAGGCCAACTTGCGCTTTCATGCCATTAAAGCCATGGGCAAAACAGCGTAACATGTAAAATTGTGGGCTTAGAATATAAAAAATTAGTTTAAATTAAGTGAACTAAGTTTAATTAACCCAAATGTCTTAAGCATATTATGAGGAAAATACTTAAGATAATTATAAAAATTATTTAAGGGCCAAGATATATTGAGAAAAATAGTATGAAATGTTATTTCGGGGAGTTAGAGAAAATATAAAAAGGCTTAGTTTCCCAAAAATGACCTAAATAATTTTAAAGATAATTTTGGGATTTAAAGGCATAATTTCTTGAAAATTTGAGGAAAAATAGTTAGAGGTCATAATTTGGATTGAAAATTTCAAGGAAATTATCTTAAGGCTTAAAGAAGCTAATTAAAGAATAAAATTCTTAAAATTAATAAGGATTTATTTATGAAAATTATATAATGAACCAATACTGATTTAGTAAAATGAGGAAAATTAGTAACTTTATTGTTTGGACCCCACAATTGGAATTGGCCTAAAGTTAATCTAAATTATAGAACCCAAAAGATTTAAGGAATTTATATTGGCAAAAGAAGGAAATTTAAGAAGGAAATTTAAGGCCTTGTTAGTGGGTCTAATAGGATAAAAATTAAAACAAGCACACACACCCTTATACACATGTAACTCACGACAAACACACACACACTTAACCACTCACCATTCAGCTTCTTCTCACACGAACACCCACACATTCAGCACCTAATAAATCACTCCATCACCTACGTCTCATCCCATTTAGACATTTTGGACCAGAGAAAGAGAGAGAAAAAGAGAAAGAAGGACGGGGAGAGGGGGAGAGAGAGAGAGAGAGTAATCGGTGGTGTCCGGAAGAGAAAGACGTCACCAGAAAATCTCACATGCAAAGCTCAATCCAGACTTAGGTGAGTCTTCTACATCCTTTCCCACCTTCTTTTCGGAAGATTGGTGGTGTTTCTTTGGGTATTCATGGCTGTTGAAAGTTGAGAATTTTTGGAAAATGTTTTGGTTACCATAGAAGCTTGAAAGAAGCTTTTGTATGTCAATTTTGAGTGAGCTTTTTTGGGTCCTTTGGTTCTATCATCTAAGCAACAAAACAAGGCGTGCATGTTTGAGGTTGTAGAGTTGAAATTTCTGGAGTTGAGTCTTGATTTGGGTTGCATGTCGACTTTTTCTTCACCTGTTTCATTTCTAGAAAACATAGTGCAGATGAACGATTTTGCAGAAGCTAAAAGTTGAAATCTTGAGTGGGTTTGATTTGGTTTTTCTTGATGATTAGAGAGTTTAATATGTGTATTAGAAGATAGAGCCAAGAAAAGCTTAGTTTAGGAAGGAAAAATGGTGTTTTTGAGGATTTAGTGACAAGAGGTCGTTTTTATGAATTTAGTGAGGCAAATAGATTTGGGCACGGTTTTGATCAAGCAAATCATGTCCATTGTTTGTAAAATTTTGCAAGAAAATAGTTAACATTGTAGAATTTAAAATGAATCCTAGAACATGTTAATTGGATATCTAGATCAAACGTTATGATTTTCAGAAGTTTCGTCAGAAAATCAGGAACACCCTATGTTCCAGATTCTTGACCATGAGTAAATAGGCAAATTACACAAGGTTACCTTAGTAATTTGTTAGTGTGATTATTTTTTCCTTAAATTATACATATAGAGCTTTCCATCAAGTATCATAACACAAAAATTGGATGAGTAAATTGTAAGTTATGAATTTTCAAACTTTGGGCAGAAAATATGGATAATCCTAACTCTCAAAATGGACAGTCGAATTGATCATAGAATTTGGGAATTTTGGTCCATGATTTAATATAGGACATTATTTTTATTTTATATATAGAGGATTAAAAGAGCTTTAAGTAGGAACTTGAATCACCTTATATGGAGTTTCCTGGCTTAAGTTATGATTTTTCAAAATTCCTTAGGAGTTTAGAGGCAGATTTTCAGTCAAGTCTGAAATTGCCACATTTTGAAGAAATTGTAATTAGAAATGACTGAGAGTTTTGGGACAAGTTTGAGAGACTAACTTAATTGAATTAAATGTTGATAAATTTGAGCCTTCCCTTGAGCCTAGAATGGAAAATGAATATCATATGAGTTTAAAAGAGGATTAGTTTAGAGTTAAGCTCATACCACAATTTAGACCAACTGGGATTGGAAATGAATATTTATAGCAAAGTTAAAGAGCTAATTGAAAGAGTAAGAGTTTGGGGTCATGGGGAGAGATTAATTATGCAAAGTAAGTAAAGTTTGTGTATTAATCTGCCCATTACATGAATACAGTGGTTAATAGGATTTGACTTTTGCTATTAAGCAAAGGGAGAAGCAAAGGAAACACAAGCAAGAGGAAGTATAAGTTTGTAAAAAAGCTTCAAAAGGTAGTAAAACTTACTCTTATTAGTTTGTGCTTGGTTGCTTGCATGTTTATTTGCGATGTATATGCCTTTGAACATATAATATCCTTGCTTTAGTTGTGCTATGGCCATGTGTATGTACTTATAAGGTGTTGTTCTTATTTGGCTATTTACATGCATAATTAATTACCATTGCACATTATATATTGAGTTGGTGTTTTATTACTGAGATTCCCTCAAATCTCACCCATTTTACTCTGATATACCAACAATAGGGGCAAGTACTTATAAAGGAAATGGCGAGCTAGTGGAGGAAGCGTGAAGGTGGAGACTCTAAAGAAGCCATTAGTTATGGTTGTTCTCTAAATTAATTATCTTAGTGACTTATTGTATATATAGGTGTGTGCTTAGCACAAATTATTAAAGTTTATTCTAATTTAAGGTATGTAAATAAAGTTTTGTCAGGGCACGTATCTAACCTCCATAATGAGGAGTATGTGAGCTAAGCACCAGCCCAAGGTAAGTGCCATAGAATGATCATGGCTAATATAGTAGTAATAGTGAAAGTAGTACACATAGCCATAGTACACCATGCCTAAATAATGAAATGGAAAAAGGGCAGTTGCATGATATGAGGCCATAGTTAACTGACAATAGACTAGGATAAGGGCAGGGTAATACTTTGATAATAATAAATAGAGTTAAAGGATTTTTGAGCCATAGTGAAGAATTGAACCACTGATTAACTATTTCAAAGAGTTTTAAATTTTTTAGAAAAGCCCATTTATTTATAGATTTGAACCTTGTGGTTGGGTTGGATTTTCAACTATTTATGAAAATATTTTCTTCCTAGGATCAAACCTGGCTTAGTGGTTCAAATTCATTATATTTAAAACTGATCTAACTAATAGGAGAGTAGGGTGTCACAACCAAACCGAGTGAAAAGCCCAGATGACAATAATTGATTGCGACCCCTATTATATATAACCTGTAATAGTGTTCAGACATGACCAAACAATACAAACATGATCAAACCTTCCACAGCATGACCCAATGGGCCTTAGGCCCAACCCCAATACTTAAAACCATATTGCATATGACCCTTTACAACATATATGCACAACCCTATCATTCTTTTTTTTTTTTTTTTTTTGAGCAACACAATTCTATCATTCTAACATCATAAGTTTTCAATTATGAGTAATATTACCCCCAAAGTTTTTTTAAGTTCAATGTAATATTTTAAAAGCTGAACCGGACATTGAGCCGGAAAGGTTAGCGAGTCATGGTCAACCGGTTGGAACGGTAGAGCCGTTTGGTCGGACTGGTGAAGTAATAATTAAATTTAAAAATAATATATATTATATATTACAATTAATCTTCAATCTAATATCATATGAAGTTAATAAATTCACAAAATACCATTTAAGGAAGAATATTAAATCAGTCATCAACCTAACAAAATATATTAACAATAATGATTTCATGACTTGTCAAATATAGGTGACTATTGATTGATCCAAGTATTAGTTTCTTTAAAGACATTTAGACCATACCACTCTAGTCCTATTTATAAGTTTTTTTTGTGACAAAAAAATTTGATCCTATTTATAAGTTCAGTTTTAGTTTAATAAATAAGGTTGTGACAATTTTACCCCTATTTATTGTACAAATGAAGAAATAATATAAAGATGGATAAAGAAGAAAGAGTTGAAAAATACACATTCATAAATGAGGGCATAGTTGTAAATTTACTACATAATTATTAAGTTAAATACCTCTCATTGGTATATGAAATTTAGTTAAAATAAACTTATAAATATGACTAGAGTGATAAATGTCATCAAATTATTGAGAAAATGACCTAAAATTAAGACATTCCATCTAATCCAACTACTTCTAATTATAGAGGGTATAATCGTACAAGTTAGAATTTAAACTTACAAATGATATAGTAAAACTATAAAAGGCAAAAAAGGAGTTTAAATCTTCTGCCAAAAAGGAAAAGTGATGTGTTTTAAAATCACATATCCCCAAGAGCCCAAGACACGGTTTTCAAGTTCTGAAAAGGTAGATACGTCAAACACGCAAGATTGGTGGGAAGCATGTCTCTCTTTTATCAATGTACATATCAATAATATATATTGATATTATATTATTTTTCTTTCATAGTTTCATCCTCTACAACATGTTCCCCTTGTCCCTCTCAATCATCTTTTCTCTTCGTACCTTACTCCGGTGACCTTTATTTCTTCTTCTTCTTTCATCATCTTCTTCTTTTTCATTCAAAAGACTAGTTTATATCTAATATTTTCGTGGTAGAAGGAAGCCATGGGCATTGATTAATGTGTGGAAAGGGAGATCTACTCATCATAGGTGTCGGAATAAATGGTTGTCACCAGTGAAGCTGTCGGAAATTTCAGGAAACTCAAACCTGATGGTTACTTTAGAATCATTCCGGCTCTCGGATTAACTCCAGTTTCCGGCTCAAAGACGGATTTACACCGGCTCAAAACGGCTTACCATGAAAAACAGTTTTGAGGGGTGGCTTGAGCCAAGTTCTTCTCTGGTCTGCGGTCGGACCGGTTGGACCGTTCGGTTCCAAAAACATTGGTTCAATTTCAAAACCTAACAATTTTACCCCATACCATTAAAAAAACTAACATGACAATTAAAATATTGATGTTGACCATTAACTTTTATATGGTAAAAAGCAACATGGCTCCATTTTAACATTAGGGCAACATTGAACCTAAAATAACTTCTAAGACAACATTACTATTTAGTGAAAAAATCTGTGTATATTTGCATCTTGACCCTATAAGAAATTATTATAATATTTTAATAACTCATTGTATATAATTATTTATTTTGATAACTCATTATATTAGTTTATAGTAGATAAATTATTACAAAATTACAAAAATTTTATCAACGAATTTAAAGACAGGCGCTGAATTCTGTCCGTCATTTGTTAGAAATTTCATCGGTAAATAAAATTATTGACGAAGATTTTTTATTACCAATTTCTCTTGGCAATTCATCCGAAAATCTGGAATCAGGGTTATCAATGGCATTTAGCAACAAAAAAAAGTCCATCACTAATTCCATCAGTAAATAATATAAATTAATAATTTAAGAAAATAAGATAAAATAAAGTAATTGATGAGAAAATAAAAAATATAGAAAATAAAAATAACAGATTTGATTATGAGAAAATTACAACCCTTTTAAAGCATTTGGATTTATAATACAAAATATAGATTACTAGTTTATAAGCATATTTGTGTAGACTTTTTTTTTTTCGTTCAAGAGGAAATTATGTTACATAGCTCTGTCTTTTCTTCCTTAAGCTCTCGTGAGACCCACGTTCCTTTTATTAATTCTCTTTTTTCTTCTTTTCCGGCTAGCATCCTAATCTTCTCCATGGATCCTCACAATATTCACTTTTTTTTGCTCTCTATTTTTTTGATAGTATGTAAAACTAGAAGGGACTGGCCGGTTCAGACCGGAAACCGATGAACCGGTCGCCGGACCGGTCTGATTGGAGGTTGGTGAACTGCACTATAGTGAACCGGTTTGACCCGGTCTAACCCAGTCAATCCGAGGTGAATCGGCTGGTCACGGTTTGCCTCTTTTTTTTAAAAAAAAAAAACTTTTTTATACCTCAAACGACTTCATTTTGGCTTTTTTAAAAATTATTTCTTTGAAATTTTTTGATTTGTAGGGAGTTTGAAAATGATTGTGGAATACTTTTGTTATTTTGCATTGATTAGAAAAAAAATCCTTATGTACTTAATGATACTTTTCTAGGTATTAGGTTCAATAGGCTATATTGGATTACTGGTCCGAAAAAAAACTCTTATGTAGTTTTTTGAATGATATGCATGTACATTTAAGTTATATATATAGATATATATATATATTTAATTGACCCCGGTTTGACCCTCGGGTTAACCCCAATCTGAATCACTAACCCTTAACTCAGGGCCTCGACCGGTTCAATATCCGGTTCAGTTTTCAGTACCTTGATTTTTTTATTATTTTTCATGCAAAATAGAATATGTATGAGTGGATTTTGTAAAAGGTATTACTTTTTATCTTGATAATTAAATTTAACGAGAAAAGTATTTAAAATAAATTAAATCAGTATAAAATATTTATTGATTTAATCTTTTTCTTTTTTCAAAATCTACACCCATCTAATTATAAAATAATAAATTTATCAATAAGATCAATGCATGGGCATTGCATTCTGAGAAAGCAAATTGTGCTATTCATGATTATTTCATATATACATTCACACATATCTGGTGGCTAATTATTAGTACGATCTTGTGTGTGTGTGTGTGTGTGTGTGTGTGTGTGTGTGTGTGTGTGTGTGTGTGTGTGTGTGTGTGTGTGTGTGTGTATTAAGCAAATTAAAGCCTTTCAAGAAGTTAAACAGATCGAATAACTTGATCCGAATGTTCTTTTAATTTATTAGGAGTTTTTCTGCCCAAAAACAAGTCTTCCATTTTTTGCCTATATAAAGCATCGGTTCGTAACATTTTCTTATCAGAAAAAAACATGGGGAAGTCTTCTGTTAAATTGATGTTCTTATTGGCTATTTTGATTATTGTATCAAGTAAGATTCAAGCTTTCTTTTTCAATTCCATGCTTTGCTACATTGTGTTTGTACGAAGGTAAAACTTAGTTCTTATTAATTCAATGTTACATATGATCTATATATACACAGAGTTGCACTTGAGCTATTCAGTATGAATTCGACATACCGTTCCTACCGTTCCTAACTCTACGACTTTTCTACATTTGCTTCCTATCAGCAAGGTATCATTGTTGACTTCTACGTCTAACACTCCCCCTCAAGTTGGAGCATATATATTGATCATGCCCAACTTGTTACAAAGATATTTAACCCGTGTCCCATGTAAGGCTTTTTGTCAGAAGATCTGCCAGTTGGTCGTCAGATTGTATGTGTCCTGTAGATACAATATTTTCTTTGATCTTATCATGAATAAAATGACAATAAATTTCAATATGTTTTGTTCGTTCATGGAACACAGAATTTGAAGCTATATGAAGTGCTGCTTTATTGTCACACCATAGTTTTGCAGGCAATATCGTGGTTAAAATGGCATTGCATTAACTGAGAAATAAATGGTAGTATTCATGATTATGCACGCATCTAATGCTTGTAACCAGATCTGAATCTTCTTTTAATTCAATGTACCAATTAATGCCGTAATTTATTACTCTTTCTACCCAAAAATAAGTCTTCCATTTGGCCTATATAAAGCATTGGTTCGTAACATTTTCTTATCAGAAAAAAATATGGGGAAGCCTTCTGTTAAATTGATGTTCTTATTGGCTATTTTGATTCTTGCATCAAGTAAGATTCTAGCTTTCTTTTTCAATTCTATGTTTTGCTACATTGTGTTCAACGCAGATTTCTCATGCATTTGCGAAGAATCTATGTTCAAAACTTCAAACTAACTGCCACGAAATATTTTGTTCCATTGAAAATATTTTAAAAATTTTAATTCATTTTTTTTACCGTATTGTGAAGAGTTTTACAGTACAAAATCTATTATCTATTAGTCCTTTCATTCATTAATATAGGACATATTTGGGAAGATGATCTTAATGTTAAACATAAGACATTTTTTTCACATTTTTCAATTTTTTTCTAATTTATCCCCATTGATGCTCCTCCTTCAATAATAATCGAGAAGGAGAAGGAATGAGGGAATTAAAGAAGATAATTAGAGTGTTTTAGAAAATACAAATCATGTGGATCCGGTTTCCATGCTCATTAGATTTGATGAGCATGGAGAGCTAGGAGATTCTAGGCCGTCGGATCAGATCTTAACGACCCAGATCTATTAATTAAAAAAATATTAATAAATATAGATTTTTTAATAAAACAGATCTGGACCGTCTAGATCAGATCCGACGGCCCAAAATATCATAGCTCTCCATACTCATCAAATTTATTGAGCATAGAAACTAATTCCCAAGTCATGTATTATCTTATTTAACCAACTTCTTTAATCTAATCTAATTAGGCAAAGAAGTTCGGAGGAGTATTTATTACAATATGATGGATTATTGCATGCACATGTTTATTGTATTGAACTGTATGCAGATGTGTGGGAGGAATGTGAAGCAAGAGGGAAAGTGATAAATTGCCATAACTGTCCATGCCCTTGCGATGCAACAGTTGGGTGTGAATGTCGTCCTCCGCCAGATGAGCCTTTTGAAATGCTAGCCAACAACCAATTTCCTCCGACTGATAATACTAATGTGTAGAAACATATATATAATAGCTTCATTATATATGAGAGAATCAACTATATATGTTTCTACAAGTGTGTTATATAAGTAGTAACATGTTCATTAAATAGTAAAACTTATGCAGCATATATCCCCATTATCATATATGTGATATCACTATTAAATTTCGTACGTGCGCTTTTGAAATGCAAACCATATTGTTTATTATCACTTGGGAATATTTAATCATCAACTTTATATATCAAATCTGGTAATACCCATTTAACAAAAAACGGGTCAAGGAATCACATCATTAAATTAATTCACACTTAATTATATTTACACCCATTTAGTTAATACCCATTAAAGTAATTTCCTTCAAATTAATCATCAACTTTATATTTATGCTCATTCAATTCACTTAATACCCATTAAAGTAATTTCCTTTTTTGAAAAAACATTACAAATTATTACTTAATATAGGCAATTTTACTTTACTCCAGATAGTTTGACCTCTTCAATAATAAATGCAAACTAAAATTATGCATTTTGCTTCCAAGTTATTTAAATTGATTGAGATATTATTCCCATTTAATTCCCATTTTTTATTATTAGGGTTTGAAGATAAGGTAATAAAATAAATTGAATTTGAAAATAGAGATTAAATCATGAATTAAATTTAATTGAATTTGAAAATACACATAAAATCATGAATCATAAATCATACTCACATAATAGACATTTGGAAGCTATAAAAGCTACCTATATTGACATACGGCAATGGCTAAAAATATCCAAGAACTTCATCTTCCATTAATGTAGGGATCTAATCATTTTCTACTATACTACTATAGAACATACCTACAACTACCCTAAAGGACATCCCTTTTTAAAAAGGGATGTCCAAAATATGGTCAGGTTCAAATTATAAGGATTGGCGCATCTGAAGACCTTTAAACGTCATAAAAAAAAAAAAAAAAGAAAGCCTTTAGACGTCCCTAGCTGAGCTGGGGACGTCTAAATGCTACCTTTATATCTTTTGTAATACTCATAGCAACGCGGTTGAAAGCTGTTTCATGAGCAACCACTTTTGAGAAAATAGTTGTGTTTATATTAACGCTGTTAGTGTATTCTATTTACTTTGACACCAATAAATATCAATATCCATATTTATCACCCTCTTTTGGTTATCATAATTATTTTTTGTTCATTATAATAATAATTTATCCCATAAATCAAGGAGTTATCATAATCATAATTCAAACTAAATATGCAAGAAGCTTAATTTCCCAGAAATATAGTTGGCCCCATGATTATAGTAATTCTTATATATATTAATGTCATCGAAGTATCCCATTTTATGTTCTTCGTTCTTCATTGTTAATGATTTCAATTGTTCATCCCTAATATCATGGTAAGTCGGCCTTATGAGCTTATTAGGGATATTAACGACTACAAGGAAACTTGGGCTGTCATTGCTCAAGTTACCAGGAAGTGGGCGATGACTAAAAAGACGTTACTTTTTGATGAAAAGTTATCAACTGCACTCAATCTTTCCTTTTCCTCCTTTTGTTTGATCTTTTATGCCTTGCAATTTATTAATTTTTTAATTTAAATTTCTTTTTTCTGTATTCCTTCATATTTGATGTCAACACCTGTTTACATTTTGATACCCGCAGAGTGATAAATCCATAGTTCCACAGCCATACATAAATAGTACAAATATACTGATATTAAGTACATGTTTACATACAGGATTCATCTCCGCAGTGTTCAATAATATTTACAAGTTTGTCCAAAATATCCAAAATATTAAAAAAATAAAGACTGCATATAACCCCTATCTTCTCTCTCGGGATTTGCACCTCAGATGCCCATGTCCACTAACTTACCCTTTGAGCCGCTAGTTCCCGTTGGCATATTAGTTATTTATGAAAAAGTGTAAGATTAAAAGGAATCCCAGCAGTAACAGATAATCATTCATAGAAGATGCGATAAATAAATATGCCAAATACCAGATAATGTAATATTATACTAACACATAACTTAGTTCAGTCGGAAATGTGTTTAGAGCCAACCACTGTTGCAACCCCTACACATTCCATACCTCAGTTCCTGGCTGGCCATATCAGTGTACCCGTAGGCACTATCCATCAGTGTACCTGAAGGCACTGTGTATTATATATATTACAGAAGATGGCATATATAAAGCATATAAACATTAACATAGTGAATGAAGGATAGAGTTACTACCTTAAACCTTTTTCAACTCAATAAGTGTTCCTCAATATGCGTTCCAACGACTTGAGTTCTCAACTCGGTCATAAAATGTCAAATGTACAAGAATTAGGTTAAAACCGATTCATATACTACTTTAGAGACATCCAAACACTACTACAGAATATAAATATTACTACCCTAAAGGACATCCCTTTTTTAAAAAGGGAGGCCAAAAATACTAAGACTTTAAATTTTGCCCTAAAACATTTGATTTTCACGCTATAAGGAAGCTTTAGGCGTCCCCAGTTTGACTGGGGTCGCCTAAAGCCACAAACGTGGGTGTTTAGGCATCCCCAGTCAAAATGGGGATCCCTAAAGGTCACTTAAGGCGTCCCCAATACCAGTGGGGAGACCTAATTTTTTTTAAAAAAAAAGTTGGTTTAAGTGCATGCACTAGTTGACATGACCACTAGTTGTTAGAATTTTAGGTATCCCTAACCAATTTGGGGACGCCTAAATTCTGTTTAGGCGTCCCCATTTTGACTGGAGACGCCTAAAGTGCACTTTAGGTGTCTCCAGTTAAAACTGGGGACGCCTAAACTCCTATCCTCTACATCTAACTCACTTCTCTTCTTGCTCCTCCGTGAAACTCTACATCTAGCTCACTTTCCCTTTCTTCTTGCTCCTCCGTAACATACCTCACTTTCCCTCTCTTCTTTCTCCTCCATGACACTCTGCATCTAGCTCACTTTCCCTTTCTTCTTGCTCCTCCGTGACACTCTACATCTACTCGCAATCTCTCTGTATTATGCTGAAGCTTCCACTACGGGTGAGTTTATGCATAACACTGTCACCTCCCACAAGATCGTCATCTTTTCCAAGCCCTATTGCCCGTGCGTGTCCATACTCTTATGCTCTTCTTGATCTTTTGATTTAGTTGGTGCTACTGATCTTGTTATTTTCTTCGCAAATGGCTTGGAATTCTATTTAATTTATTTTTAACTGTGATGATATGGTTGCTTTGATATGTTTTGAGCAGTTGGCCATTTAGAAGTATTGGATTTCACTGGCTTGTTGAATTAGTCTTGCAGTGTCTGTGTATATTGCTTCTCTTAAAATTAGAAGATGAGTCAAATTTCATTTTCCCAGTAAAGAAAGATGTTTCAATCTGTGTTGTTGGCATTGAACGTGGATACAGTTTTGGTAAATTTGGTCAAAGTAGAAATTAAAGGAATTGAGGGATAGGCCTAGAATTTGCAATGTTGGCTTGATGATACCTTGGTACATTAGTACATTGTGAATTTTCATTCCTTTTGCTTTATTTTTTCGATTTCTACCCTTACCAAGCACACCTTAATAGCTCATATCTTAAGATTTAAGAAGATGCCTTAATAGCTAAAATAGTAAATCCCTTTTTTGACCCCTTTTTTTGGAGGGAGTGGAAGAATGAGGCAAAAGAGGTGGATTACATTCGATATTCAGTTGTTATATGTTAATAAATTGTATGATGTATAGAATTTAATAATTGGGGTATATAAAGTGTGAAATGTTGGGTGAAAAAACTTAATCAGATTACATTCTCAAGTATGTTAAAGTGGCATTAGCATAATTATATAGTATAGAAACCACATAGTATGAATCTTAAAACATGGAAAAATATTTATATGCATCATAGTGATAAAGAAATCAAGAGGCCTACTTGGTGAAATAAGTCTTATGGTTTGCTTAAACACGAAAAATGAAAGATAAAGACTATTGAGTTATTAGATAAAAAAATTAATGTTGTTGGAAGAGATTTACTTTTTCTTTACAAGTATGAATGTGTGGCCATGCAATTTAATAAAGAAAATGACCAGTAAAATTATCTTGAGTTTTAGATGGATGTTTAAATCTTGAGAATAAATTAAGTAAAAGAATTATATTGAAGTGATGATATTGTTCTATTGGCTAGGCGGTTAGGTGACCACAAGGATAATTGTTTTGGGAAGTTTTAGGAAGAGTGAATTATATCTCGAGAATACACCAGGTGAGTAAATAGTCCCATTATAACTATTTGAATTATTTCATTTTCACATTGATATTGTAAAAAATAAAGAACAAGGATCTTATTTAATGTTACTTGCTCTTCTTGAGTTTTTTATATAAATTTTTCTTGCACTTTGAACTTAAAAATGATCCTCTAATATGTAAAGTATTTGATAATTGTGATTCATACGTGGAGATGGTGAAAGGATTGTTTCTCAAAGGAAAGATGCTGAATTGTATTGAAAAGAAAGAATTTGGAAGATGTAGACTACATGCATGGTTGAAAGTAGTTTTGAGTTATTATTTACAAACCTTCATGTTGGGATCACTTATATTAACATTGTTCTGAATATGAATTGCTTTTATTAGTTTAGTTTCGTTTAAATTAAGCTGAGATGATTTGTTATTTTGATTTTGGGATGTCTAAATTTTAAAGGGAAATACTGCCAAAATTTTGAAAATCAAAATAGTAAAAAGCAATTCCAGTGTTGATAATTATTCTAAACTTGAGTGTTAATGGGAAAGGCATAGGTGGTAAAAAAATGGATCATAGTTGGATGAATACTTTGAGAACAAGTGAAGAATATGAGAATGGGGTTGAAGAGTTTATTGAATATGCTAGAAGGAATGCTCCAGCCAAAAAAAGGATGTATTTTTGTCCTTGTGTCAATTGTTTAAATGAGAGAAGAAGGGATGTTAAAGTTATAAGGGATCACCTACTTTGTGATGGAATAAATCTTCAAAACACAAGGTGGATATGGCATGGTGAAGAAGTAATTGATTGTCCGTCGTATAAGGAGGAAGCTGTGGATGTCATAGATGAAGATAGAATAGAGAGAATGATTCACGATGTTGAGGTAGAGTCCTTTGCCCAGTCGCATGAATATGACAGCCTGCGGAGTGATGCAGAAACACTATTGTACCTTGGGAGTAAGTACACATGGCTAACAGGAATATTATATTTGGTTAACTTAAAAGCAACTTATGGGTGGACCGATAGTAGTTTCACATTGTGTCTTGAATTGTTGTGTGATATATTTCCAGACGATAATGTACTTCCAATTCGTATGTATGAGGCCAAGAAAATCCTATCTACAATGGGTATGGAGTATAAAAAGATGCACACTTGCCCTAACGACTGTGTACTGTACCGAAAGGAGTATGAAGGTCTGAGTGAGTTCCCTAAGTGTCAAACTGCATGATACAAAGTGAAGAAAGATGGTGGTTGTGGCGATGGGAAAACTAAAAGGCAACCTTTAAAGGTTTTGTGGTATCTTCCAATAATACCACATTTTAAGCATTTGTTTGGGACTTGAAAAAGAGTGAAGAATTTGAGATGGCATTCAGATAAGAGAATATCAGACGGAAAATATTTTTGGCACCCGGCTAACTCTCCATAGTGGAAGAAAATAGATGAAATGTTCCCTGAATTTGGCAGTGAGCTGAGAAACCTTCAGCTTGGGCTTTGTACAGATGGCATCAATCCATATGGAACTCTTAATATCACACACAATGTGTGGCCGGTATTCCTTGTAATATACAACTTGCCTCCTTGGTTTTGTATGAAACGCAAGTATTTAATGCTTTCTATGATGATTTCTGGACCAAAACAGCCAAGGAACGATATCGATGTCTACTTAGCACTTTTGATTGAGGACTTGAAGAAGTTATGAGAGGAAGACGTAGATGTGTTTGATGCATATAAGAATAAGTCCTTCAAGCTACGTGCAATCACCATGATGAATGACTTCTCTGCATATGGAAACTTGTCAGGGTACAGTGTGAAGGGGCATAAAGCATGTCCGATCTATGAAGCAAACACTTACTTCCACCAACTTAAACATGGAAGAAAAATGGTCTACCTTGGTCATAGGAGGTTCCTTTATTAGTTCCACTTGTATCATAGGTTAAGAAAGCATTTTAATGGCTTACTGGAGCATGGAATGGTTTCGAAGGCATTAACCAAAAAGGAAGTTTACAGTTGGGTCAAACGTATTAATGTCTTATTCGGTAAGAATCAGAGATTTCGGGTAAGAAGAATATATGGAAGAAGAGATCAATTTTCTTTGATTTTCCATATTGGCGTACTCTTGACATTAGACATAGTATTGATGTGATGCATGTGGAGAAAAATGTTTGTGATACCCTTGTCAGTACACTTTTGCACATACCAGGGAAGACTAAGGATGGGATTAGTGTGAGACTAGACCTTGTGATATGGGAATAAGAGAACGGTTACATCCACAACTAAGAGATGATGGTAAGAAGGCATACATGGAGGCAACAGTGCATACACTATCAAAAGCGGAGAAAAGAAGTTTGTGTTGATGTTTGCATAAAATTAAGGTGCCACAAGGGTATTCTTTAAATGTGAGAAGGTGTGTGTCAATGGACAATTTGAAGTTAGTGGGAATAAAGTCCCATGATTATCATGTGTTGATGCAATTACTATTACCAGTAGCTTTTAGAGGCATTATGAAAGATGAAGTTCGAACCACATTTAACAAGATTGTGTGTTTTCTTTAATGCTATTTGTAATAAACTCATTGACTCTGAAAAGTTGGATGAACTAGAAAATAAGGGTTATATTATCTTGTCCCAACTATAGATGCATTTTCTTCCTTTATTTTTTGATATAATGGTGCATTTGATAGTTCATTTGGTAAGGGAGGTAAGGCTCTGTAGTCCAGTTTACTTGAGGTGGATGTGCCCTTTCAAGCAATACATGAAGATCTTAAAAGGGTATTCTAAAAATCCCTATCAACCAGAAGCCTCAATAGTTGAAAGATATGTAGTTGAAAAGGCTATGGACTTTTACATCGATTATCTATCAGGGAAGAAGGAACAATCTCGGCATGAAGAGGGGAGAAGCAAGGGAACACGAGGACAGAAAGTGAAGGCTATGCCTCGTGAAGAGGTGTTGCAAGCACACTTGTATATCCTGAATAACATGGCAGAAGTTCAACTGTACATAGATGAACACATAAAGAGATTGAAGAACATGAATCCAAGGAAGAATGACATGTAGATTGCTATTTAGCAAAACAAGACTTTCATAGAGTGGTTTTAGGAAAAGGTTTTGGATGAGACTGGTGTGTCTGAGACAATAGAGTGGCTAGCTTGGGGGCCTTCATTTCAGATCATTACTTGGACCGGTTATAATATAAACGGGTATTCTTTCTACACAAAAGACCAAGATGAATGAAGTACCATGCAAATAGTGGGGTGATGGTAAAAGCTGAAGCCATCCACTTTTCCAGTATGAAAGACAAAAACCCCATATTAGCACCATAGCCTATTATGGAGTGATAGAATAAATATGGGAAATTACTTACAACAAGTTCAAAGTTGCTTTATTCAAATATAAGAGGGTTAGCAATAATACTGTGGTAATAGATCAACAATTTGAATTTGTCTCAGTTGATCTTGAAAGAGTAGGTTATAAGGATGAGCCTTTCATTCTAGCAAGTTAGGTAAAACAAGTGTTTTATGTCACAGATCCTGTAAATAAAAAAATTCCTTTGTACTTTAAAGTAAAAAGTAGAAGCATGGTGATCTGACTTCAACCTTGACGACACACCACCTTTCACATTTAATCCACCTAGAACAAGTGAAGTAGAATTGGTAGATGATGAAGAATATGCAGTAAAAAATGATCATGGTGAAGGAATATGGGAAACAATATAGAGTAAGAGCTTAACTTAAAAAATATAACTGTATGATTTTTATTTTACTCCTGCTAAGAGTAGGTTATTTTTATTGCAATTTATGTACTTATCTGATAATATTTTTGTGCTTATAGGAATATGGACAATTCTACCGACTCACAAAGTGATAGGGATAATGAAATGGATAGGCTTGAACCCGTTGTGAGAAGAAGGGTTAGAGGCAGCACAAAAATGGGAGCATAGGTTGCACGTCATCAACATCAATAGGAGAGACTGCATATTGACTTTGATGACAATATGAAACTAATTGGTCCGAAGGAAGACCATTTTATTAGCTATTTAGGTTATTTGGGTTGAAACAAAGTTCGCATTATCTATGATAATTGGAAGTTGATTCCACCAAAAACGAAAGACTTGATTTGGCAACAACTTTTAGTATATAAGTTTTGATACATATGCATTTATAGCTTTATTCCTATTGCTTCAAATATAATTATCTTATGTTTTTCCCTTGTAGCAAACCTTCGATGTCCCTGACACCAGGTGATGTACAAGGAATGGATGAAGGAGATTCGTCTACGATGTAAAGATTTCAAGAACAAGCTTACACGAAAGTACATTTAAGGGGGGACCTGAGGGGTGAGGATCCATGTCAGAAGTATTCATATTTGTCTCTAGAGGACTGGAGTTTGTTTATGGTATCACGAGAAGAACCTTAATTTTTGGTAAAATTTCTTTCTTCACAGTGTTTTATTTGAATGTAGATCACATTATTGATTCAGTGTTCATTTTTTTCCTTCCATAGGAATTAAGTGTAGCAAATACAGAGAGGCAAGTAGCTAATAAGTATCAGCATTGTATGTCTCGTAGTGGTTATCAGAAGCTTGAGCAAAGGATGATGGTAGAAGAGTTGGAGAAAATGAAGGAACCAGCCACATCAGATCCTACTGTTGTGGTCCAGGCCCTGCCACCTCATCTACATCATAAAAAGTGGAAAGTAGGGAGGATTAAGGGTGGGAAGTGTAACCCCCTGCCTTTAACCATGTAATTGTAATTCGATATCACATAATTAAATTGGTTTAGAGACCGTTGGATAGCTTAAACTCATTTCAAGTTCCTACACTATAGTAGGGTTTTCACCAAAAACTTTCAAAAACTCTTCTCTATCCTGGTCTCAATTTCAAAATTCGAATATAATTACCTGTGCAGTTAGTTTACATTCACACATATCAGAGTGTATAACCAAATCCCCGACAACTCCCGAGTTCTATACATATATAATCTGAGGGTTTAAAAGTCTCCAATAGGGGATTACATAACCAAAATCAACAGTAATATTTACATCTCCAAAATATACAGTAATCCCAAGTTCAAAAGAAGATAACTAACACCCTACAATCAAATATACCCTGAAGGGGTTCTAATCGCTCTGGGTTGCCCGCTTCTCTTTAGCGCCACTAGCCGTGTCTGAAATGTTAGTCATTGGAAAGAATGAGATTCAAGAGAATCCCAGTAGTAACAAATCACTTATACAGTGCATAAACACAAAGCATATAAGGTCATGTTAGCAGCATCACAATGTAACGTGGTTCACACCACAAACGACAGCACTCTTGGCTGTAAACTCTAAGCGTCAGCTTTCACTGTGATCTCAATGTATTCACAAAGTATTCACTAGGCATCAGATTTCGTTGCGTTCACAAAGCATCACAATGTCACAATGTATTCTCAATGCACGACAAACATATATACAATGTGTCACACAAAGTATAAGAGAGGAGTCACTACCTTGTTCTTTCCGATTGTGCTCTAGCGCAGGTGGATCACGAACAGGGAAAATATCGAATCCTACAATTCCAAATGCACCATTTAGACACTTCCATAGTGTTTCTTGGGGGTTATATGAGTCTATAATGAAAATTTACAAAAATGCCCCAGGGACCCGGCCCCGGCCTAGGCCCGCCGTACCCGATCCTGTTGCACTTTTCCCGAAATTCTAATCTGAGCTATCCTAACATATTTTTGCCCAAGGAATCCATTTCCGTACTTGGAATTATCAAATTCAATGTTAAATTACAAATTTACCCTTGGCAGCCTCACTTTAAGGGTTTTAGGGGCGTTTTCGTAATTATACTTTTTCGGCCTTTTCCGAAAAAGTGACCAACTGTAACCCCACCTAATTTTCGCCCCTGAACTCAATGGAACCATAAAATCATTGAAAATCCAACTCTATGAACCATTTCTAGAGCTGCCCAAAATTTATGAGTTCTCCGGGGAAAATCGGGGTTTTACGATTTCGGCTCCGTAAACGTGTTCCTTTCTACTCCTAACCACTTTATTAACCATTACATTAGGTTACAACTAACATTAAGACCCAATTTGGGCAGCATAACCTCTAGGCCATATCATTTCCAAAATTTAAAATCAATGGCAATCCGGCGAAATTTCACCGATTAAATTACCCACAACAGCCAGAATAAGCAATATACGAAAGTTTGGAAGTTACCTCAAGCTCCTTCTAGCTTTTCTCAAGAGTGGCTGAAAACCCTAGCCCCTTGAACACCAAATTTGCTTCTCAAACACCTTAAATAACATAGAAGAGAAACTTAAGAACAAGGTTATATGCATTAGGTACAAATTCACCGAAGAAATCGACCTACCTTGTAAGTTCTCTTCTCTTTCTCTCTCTAAAAGCTCTCAAACTTTCTCTCTCTCTTGGCTGCTGGTTCAGCACGAAATGAGCTAAGGAGGAAGATGGAGAAATGATTTTATAATATTTTATGTCTTACTTTAATTATTCATTAAAGTAAAATTCCAAAAATCACACTTTATGTACATAAACATAATGTTGTAAGCCCAAATAACATGTACATAATATTTTCTCTTCTTGGCCCATGATAAAGACGTCCAAGAAGGTCCTTCTATCAGCCCAAATGAGTTTTCCATGTACCTCATAATTTCACAACTTGCCATCACATTATTTCTTTATTTTCGGACTTAATGAGATTTCTGGCAGATTTTCTGCCCTAGCTTTGAAAAATTATAACTAATTCTAGAAAAATTGAATTGGAGTGATTCCAAAGCCTATGGTACCCTTATTGAGTCTAGGTTTAAGGAAAAATATATAATTGTTCTGCATGGAATCACAAAATTCCCAGAATTTCAATCTTTGCATGTTGTTCCAGAAAATAATTAATTTCGCTGGGCAAACTTCAAAAATCCATAACTCTTAGCTCAAAAATTAAAATGATACAAATTATAGGTCCATTTTGAAGCTTGACATGTGATATTTAAGACTGGAAAAGCTCAGAATTTGTAGACACCATTTACCTATTTAAAACGTCCATACAAATCGGCTGCCCTGTACAGAATTTCAACTTTTGCACAATTGTTCCTAATGGTTCCAATTTCACAATAAACACTCTCCCCACATGAATTTTCACAAGGAAGCCATTGGAATCATTAAAATATCCAAATTCCCATCACACATTCTCTAAAAGTGTTTATTCAACAATAATTACATCCACTTTTGAAATCATTAGCCCTTAATCACTTTTTGGGATATTACAGGAAGTACATAAATCCAACTGTTGCTGAGGTTGCCACGAGGATTGTGAGTACTTGAGCATAAGTACAAGTTTTTTCCATATTAGGAGTGCTTAATTTTCATTTATGATAACTTTTATGCTGCAGGATGAATTAAAAGATCATAGTAGCTAAGGTTCGTTCACTCCAAGTGGACGGATGGACATCTTATCAACGGTGATTGAGAAGGCAGATCACCTCGGTCATGTTCGAGGGGAGGCAGGGGGAGTTCGTGTCGTGAAGTATTTTGGCCAAGCCTCACATTCTTATTCGTCACAAGCTTAACCCAGTAGGGAGCTTGTGGCCAAGATTCGCCAAGAAGTTGAACAAGAGTTTCAGTCCAACCTTCGCGACAAGCTTCGACAAGTGATGTTGTCAGAGCTACGTCTTGATCTGTTGCTTGAGCTACGAGCTGAAATGACAAAGATATTTGAATTGTAGATGGCAACTTTTGAGCGTAGAACACAAGAATCCCCAGCCTTCCATAGCACCAAAGGAAGTTACAACTCGCTGGAGGAACCACTTGGCGACCCTTCTCCCACCCAACATCAGGAGAACCTTCCATCCTCTATTTGGATGCCCCACTACTGCATGTAGTTGCAGATGCTCTCATTTACACACAAGCTACCACCCACCATCATCAGCAAATTCTATAGCATTTATGTAGGGTGACTGTGACCTGTGTTTGAGAGGGGTAAGAAGGTACAACCATCCATATTTCTGATGACGAGGTTGTCACGATAAGTCAGGTGAGAGGATCTTTCATCCTTTGGCCTATAAATCTTATTGGTTCAGCGGCAACACTTCCAATGGTAGGAACTACCTCACTTTTACTTGAGATCTGTTGGCATCCTACTAACAATATGTTTTTTATGTTCTAAAAGAATGAGCAGGAAGTAGGAAAATAGTCCTTCTTAGCATGACTATAGCATATCTATAAAGGCATTCGTTAGATTGATTTGCATATTCCTCTAGGGATTGTAGGCCAAAAATTAGAGTATCCTTCACAATTAATAAAGAAGACCTTAAACGGTACATTAAGTTGGAGGAGATAGATGTAGGATGGGTCAAATTTGCAATCCTGTAAGTTTTTTATTTTCTATTTTCCTTCATTTAGTGAAGTGGTTTTTTGGTTTCATAAATTCACTAGCTGATACATTCATCATTTTAATTCTATTGTAGCTCCTTCCGTCGTATATGCATTGACATGCAAAAGAAATGATTTATATGGATTCTTGTGTCTTGCAAATACGACAAGGGATAAGAATACATTAGCACAAGGACTCACCATGCAGGCTTCACAATGGGAGAGAACAACTATCGTTGTTATCTAGCACCGATTGTTCAAGGGTACACATTTTAATTTTGTCTATTTAACATTTTTAAAAATAATTGCCTTACCATCTAACTTCGTTTTAATCTGTATATGTCGTTATAGTTACCACTAGAGTTTGTGTGTTCTTTGTCCTCAACTCAACATAGTTTACTGGTTTGATTCCTTGTGCAAAAGGCCAGACGTAGAAATAAAAAACGTCTTTAACACGTAAGCTATTTTGTTTGTATTTCATTGATTATGTATTCTTGACTTAAATGAATTGTTTTAATTTCTATTGATTTTCATTTTAATGATAAGGTAACTAAGACATATCAAGTGCTTGGCGGGCTACATATCATTGGTTCTTTTAGATATGTCTTTATTGATTTTAACCATTTGCTTTTGATTTATAGTGCCCTCAACAACCTGGCGGCCGAGAATGTGAATACTATGTCCTACTTTATATATATAACATCATTCAGAGTAGCATTACGAAAAAATTTTAAACAAGTAATCACTTCTTTATTCTCAAATGATAATATTTTTGGTGTTGTAATTCAATTGCAAATTAATTCATTCACTTGATTCATGATTTCATCTAAGCTTATTTTCTAATTTGCAGATTTTTGACAAAGAAGATGCCTACTTATATGAAGACAATAATTTGATTAGAGACTTTTTGGCTGGACATCTTCTTCAACATATACTAGAGTAAAGTTTGTCTTTATATAAGTTAATTAATTAGTAGTTTGTGTACGTAGAGGACACACTTTGTGGTGGTTCTATGTATTATACATATAATTAGAGTTGTTGTTGTACATAGTATTAGATTATTGGATAACATTTTTATTAGATAGTGTTGAACTACTGTTGTTTCCATTTTGGTTTATGCAATATTTTCTTCTATCCTATTTCTGCAGTTTGTGTACAAAGTGGACACACTTTGTGGTGGTTCTATATATTGTACATATAATTAGAGTTGTTGTTGTACATAATATTAGATTGTTGGATATCATTTTGCTTCTATCCCTCTATTCTCAAATGTTAAAAGGCCCAAAAAAGGGATGTTAAAAGCGTTTTTTGTAGTAGTGAAAGTGTTTTTGGTGGTTATATGAGTCTATATTGAAAATTTACCAAAATGCCCCTAGGGACCCCACTCGGCCTCGCAGTATCCGGTCCGACTGTACTTTTCTCGAAATTTTGACATGGGCTATTCTAACATATTTTTTTCCTAAAGAATCCATTTCTGGCCTCAAAATTACCAAAATCACTGCCAAAAGACATAAATCACTTAGCAGTCCCTAACTTAGCGTTTCAGGGGCGTTTTGGCCACTTTGCTTTTTAGGGCTTTTCTGAAAAAGTGATCAATAATAACCTCATCTAATTTTCCTCCTGAATATAATGAAATCATCAATTTCATGAAAATTCAGCTCCTAGCCCTCTAATTGGTCCAGGCCAAAACTTAGGATTCTCTGAGGAAATTTGGGGTTTTTGAGTCTGACTCCACAGACCTGCTCCTTTCTACTCCTAATCACTTTATTAACTGTTTAATTACATTCCCAACATGATTTAGGCTAGATTTGGGTAGCATAACAGTTAGAGTTCAACATTTCCCAAATTTACAATCAAAAGTAAATCAACCACAAAACCACAGATTAAACCAACCACAACAGAGCAACATCAACTATTTAAAATTTAGGAAGTTACCTTTGATTTCTTCTTGGTGTTCTCTCCTAGCCAAACACCCTAGCCTCCACAAAACTTAGGACTTTGCTTCTTAAACATCATAAATCATGTAGAAGAGCCACTTAGAGGAAGGATTATACTAATTGGAAACCAAAATTCCAAGTAAATCAACTTACCTTGCAAATTTGGCTCCTCCTTCTCTCTAAAATCTCAAGCTCTCTCTTCCTCTCTCCTTTCTTCTATGGCTAACATGAATTGAGAAAGATGAAGGGGGTAAAGCTTTTTAAAATACCCCATTTTCCCTTATTTATTTAATTATCAAAAATCCCAAATTTTGACTTTTGTGACATTTGCTTTTACTACATGTAAATTGTGTCATAGAGCCTAATTGATATGCAACTAATATTTCCATTCTTTAGTCCATCTAAAATGATGCCTAAGGGTCCTTCAATCAGCCCAAATGGCTTTCCCCATGTATCTCATAATTTCAAAATTGTCATCACATTATTTTCTTCATTTTTGGATTATTTGGCAATTCTGACAGATTTTCTGTTTAAATTTTGAAAAATCATAACTTAATTTATAGACCTCGTATTGGAGTGTTTTCAAAGGCTATGGAACTATTATTGAGTCTAGTTTCAAGGAAAAATATATCCTTTAGCCAAGAATTTAAGTTTTTGGACGTTGTTCTAAAAAATAAATAGTTTTTTTTGGGATAATTTCAAAAATTCATAACTCTTTGCATACAGCTCCAAAAATTACCCATTGCCTATAAAATTAAATTTTAGGATGTCTACTTTCACCCTGTAAAAGTTCACAATTTTTGAACATCATTTAATCTTCCAAACTCACATGACAAACTCATTGCCTCACAGGAAATCTCACTGGCAGCATAATCACATTCTCTAAAATTCACCCTTCCATTTTATTAATTGCCATCAATACTTACAAGGCATATTGGGGAATAAAATTTGGGGTGTTACACTTGACTTTCTTAAAATTTATTTTTAACTACAGAAAGGAGAGCTTGGAACTTTCCCAAAACAACTAGAGCATTGTATTAGAAGAGATATTATTGTTAGGGTTAGAGTCAAGCGAAGCAACATCAAATGCCCATCCAATAGTTTTGGTGTTTTGCAATTATCTAAGAAGGGAGATATTTTGCAATGGCTTACATACTTAGAATTAACAGTAAGAAAAGGATTTAATTGATCATAGCACATATTGTAGTTGAGTACTTAATTACATATTCATATGTTTGTCATTCCATTTATTTCTTAGGCCATTTTTTTCCCGGGCCTCCAAAGTAGAAACACATGCCTCAACCACCTTGATAACATTAATGTAAGCAAAAAATGTTCAAAATGATGATGACATTCTAATGGTTCAGTCGTCAGGATCTTCAGCCATTCCTTAAAGAGAAAGAAGAGAGACGATACTCCATTAGCTAATAATAGGGATGTGGGATCATCAAGAACATAAAAATAGAAAAACAAAATGAGTTTCCATGTGTTGTTTTGATTTTTCAAATGTGTCATTTTAGTGCTTTAGATTTTTGAATCTACTATAGCATGATATTTCCTTTTTGGACCTACCTATTTAAGTTTTATTTTATATTTTTTTTGCTACAAACTAATAATCAACACAAGATTTATTTAATTAATCAATATGTATGCTAAAATAGTTGAAGAACCCTTAATTAGTTTCTGACAATGTGTCAAAAATATTTATCATTTTCACTTTGAATTATGATAACTCCTTGATTTAAGGAGATAACAAAATTTTTACTTGTTACTTTCTTGGGTGAGATCAACAATCTAATTTTAAATCACTTAAAAATATTGACAACTCTGAATTATAATAACTCCTTGAGCCTTGATTTTTGGGGATTAACATTTTTATTCTTTTCAAATCAATCTTATATATATATATATATATATATATATATTTAATTAGAGTCTTTATTATGTTAATTAAAGGAATGTCATAATGCCAATGAAATCTACCTATAAAAGAATACATCACTTCTCCATCTAATAAGAAGTGACACACCCTCAATTAGTTTGTGACAATGCGTCAAACAATTTATAATTTTGAATTTGAATTGTAATTTAGCTTTTGCAATTACATTGAGAGAAAAAAAAAATCATATTGACAATCTGAAAAGTAAACTATAAATGTATCTTAAAATTCCCTTTCAATTCAGTTGAAAAATATATCTTTTCAATAAATAGTGAAAATGTTAGAACTGGCTGACATTCAAGAGGGGGTTAAATTGAGTGTAAAATGAAAACTTAAGAACTTTGGAAAACTTTATATCTTAATGAAAACAGTAAGTATGAAACTAATGAATCATAAATCAACAGTTAGATAAAATAATATATGCTGGAAACATAAGAGCTTAGGGAAGAGAATATGCAAATTGTAATTTATCCTGATTCGGTCCAATCTGTGATGGCCTACGTCCAGTCCCTAGGCTCCTCTTGTGATTTTTAAATCCACTATCTTCTTGTTTAATCTGGGCACAAGAAAAACCTTTACAAACTCACAAGTTTAGCTGGGTACTTGTGAAACATTTTACAAATCTCTCACTGAAATACTCCCCCTTACGGCAAGTCTTACGAGCAGAGCAATCCCGAAGACTTTTCTCTCTTGCTTACCCATGCAAGTCTTATGAGCAGCAACGTTCTCTACTGTTTGCACCTTGTAAGTCTTACAAGCAGAATGTCTTATAGGCAATTCTCTCTACAGCTTCCCCCGTAAGGAAATCAACCCTCTCAAGGTCCCTCTACCTTGAAATCAATTCAGAAATATAGTTGAAAGTGTTTACAGACTCTGTCACAGAGTAGATATAATGCTCACTGAAGTACAATACAAATAATCACTCTCTCAATGATAAGTAATATAGAATCTGCAGAACAGAGAGTGTTTGGGTTGAAGTATAAGACTCATGATATTCGCATGTTGGCGTCATTGCTCTGTTATCTGTTACTCATAACTTTAAATGCTCTCTTAGTTATAGTGGATGAAGATGGTAACTGTTGTGAGCATTCATCTGTTGGAGTCCCCATTACTTCATTTTGACCATTGGGCGCATTTGAAAAACTAGCTCCTATGAGATTTCCATTGCAGAGTAAAGCATCCCGTTAAGGAGCAGGATGTTTCACTATGAGATGTACGTCATGTTGTGGAGTAGGATGAATATGTTTGAGTCTCTAGACAATCTTTCATGGTAGGTCAATCTTTTGTCATGGTAGGTAGTTGATATTTGGTGTGTAATGATATCGCCCACCATAATTGACTCTTTCATTTGAATATGTAATCTCAAAGCTAAATTTCCTATTTCACACTTGAAATATATGTTAGTTAAAATTTATATATAATAACAAGTGAAAACACGATGATTCAATAACATTTAAAACATGTTGGAGTTGACCGCTATGAAACTCTGTTTTGCGGTGGCTTTTGTCAAAGTCTCATATTTTCTCAGTGTAATTTTCGTCCATTACTCGAGTGCACACATCCTCACTCGAGTGCATTTCATATTTTCACACTCTGGCTTACTCTCGGGCTAACACTTGCTATACTTTACTTGCAAGATTCGAGTGCAATCCTTCTCCTTACTCAAGTATTACCATTCATGCTCGAGTGCTCTTCACATTTCTCTAGTCATATTTCTTCTCGGGTTAACACTTTCATGTCAATACTTGCATAACTCGAGTGCTAACCTTCACTTTACTCGATTGCATTGTCATTCACTTGAGTATAGCTGAAATACTTCCGCTTCACAGCCACTTCTAGACAATACTCGCATCAAAATGTCGAGGGTGCGTTTTTGGACTTGTGAGTGATATGGGGCCACGTCAGACTTGATTTATTCATTTGATTTTAAATATGGAAAATGATGTATCATAAGAAAGCTCTTGTCATATGCATTCCAATGCAAAAAGAATCAGCTTCAAACTCCTTGTATTCTGCAAGTTATGATCGAAAGAGTGTCTGTCGCACTAGACCGCACAAGCACCAACTTCCATAAGACATAGCTCCTAGAATATAACTTCAAATTAGGCATATTACTATACATGGAAATCTATTTGAGTCTAGTTTCATATGGCACTGATTTCGTCTCCATCCGATGTGTCGTTTGTGAGTTATTTTCAAAACACCAAACCTATCTTGAAAAGTCACAGTGATTTCAATGTCAACTTCCACGGATCATATCTCCTTCATCTGAGCTTCTTCCAATGTGATCTTCGTGTACATATTTTTTTGTTGTGAGTCTTCTTTCATATACCACTAGTTTCAGGTCAATCCGACATGTGGTTTGAGAGATATGGCCAAAATACCGGACCTCTGTCACGAGGAACAAAAAATAGAGTTGAATAGAGTAGCCTTGACACTCGAGTGTATTCATCCTGCACTCGAGTGCTACAGTGCCGCACTTGCTACAGTGATTCTGTACTTTTAGTCTGGACCTCAAGTGCTACAGTGATTTACATGCTACAGTACCCCATGCTATAGCGTCAAATAATGCTTGGCTGCTATAGTGCCTTCTGCTACAGTGTCAAACAGTGCCATCTAATTTCCTTTTGACCATAGAAATCTTCGAGTTATTTCTAAGAACTTGAATTTTGATATTCCCATTTGATCTTGCAAGTTCTTCTTTCTTCAATATCTTTCTTCTTGACTTTCCTCTTGATGATTATTCTTCATTATAAGCAAAATAACATCAACCGACTATCAGGTTTATGACTTTCTTCAATCCCTTGTTCAAAGTAATATTAACCCACCATCGGGTTTATGACTTTATTGCTTCTTGATTTTCTTGTTGATAATCATTTTCTTTCTTCTTCTCCCTCTTGTTCATTCTCATCAATTCAATCACTTCTTTGTTCATATTGTTAATTTTGTCTTCTCATTCTTCCTCCATAATTCAAATTAATTAATCTATAAAATATTTCACATTAAATACAGTAATTAGTCGAAGTATAAAATATATTACATAAACTTTTTGCTCTTATCATTTCACATCTATGTTTGACATCATCAAAACTAATCATATCTAACATAGTGATAAAATAAAAATGATAATAAATAAATAATCACCAATACCCCTAGTTAAAGGTAACATGATCAATTTGCTTTCATTCAGCCTAATTAGCCTAATTATCGTTAGTTATATTGTATTGATGAATAGTTCTTTTTTTAGTTGAAGGTGTATTGATTGTTAATTTTAAATGTTTACAATATGTTAATTAAAATGCAATTATGTGAATATTTAATGAAAATTGATTTGGATCAAATATGAGGGTTCGTGGGGCACTATTCTTGACTTAAGAAATGAAAAATCGGATGCTTCAAATAAAACAGAAAAATCAACAACAAAAAAATGTAAGGTTAAAATGAAAGCTAATCACAATCAAAATATTAAAGTTAGCACTTTATGGAAACAAAAAAGTAAAGAGAGGGCAGCATGAATTTGCTATATAAATAAGTAGATTATCAATTATCAATATGAAGAGGGGGGCATGAACAAATATAATTACTTAATCAATCTAATAGGAAAAAATATAAATAAAGGAAAGCAGAAAATATTAGGGAATAATCATCTATAAATTATAAATCAGGATGATGATGTCACTATTTCTAAATCAAATCAATATCCATATTTTTCATCAATAAGAAAGGAAATTTAAGAAATAATCAAATTGTTTTAAAATATGATTACTTAGTCAATCAAATATGAAGAAATAAAAAAAAAATTATTTTCAATGTTTGTTTCTTTTTTTTTTTTTTTCAAGCAATGATGTTGCATGTTTCCAACTATTTTGTTATATTCATATTATAATTTGGAATTATAATAACTCCTCGATGTAGGCTACAATGATTCACATGGAAGAGTGTTGCATGTTTCCAATTAACTATTTTGTTGAATTGACTAACATTAAATTTATTTTCAATGTTTGTTTCTTTTTTTTTTTCAAGCAATGATGTTCTCCTATTTCACTCTATTGATAAGAGTATTCAATATTGTTCTCATCAATATTTATCGACATTTGGGACTTTCAATATAAAAATATACAGGTCATTAAAATAGTTGATTCTAAAATAATCACATGATTTATGATGATTACAAAAAAATATTTCTTATTGTGGATACAATAAAAAAAATGCTCATCCATAAAGACTAAATTATATAATAAATATTACATACTTCATAAAACCATTCTTTAGATCATAAACTCACCTCCATAAAGACTAAATTTTCAATTTGGTATTGTTGTACATAATTATATACGGAGAAATCTCACCTCCAGCTACACATCTCTTAATTTTTGGGTAATGCAATGTATTTTTATATTTTACAGTATTATTTTCTTTTTATGATTTTCTCTTTGGGTGGAGGTTTATAAAAGGTTTTTTTTTTTTTTTTCCAGTTTTACATTAAATCATGTTCATCTGGCGCAGTGCGAGGGGGTGCAAATGCTTGTTCATTCAATATAACTTGCATTGTTGATATTAATATCAATTTATTGATATTGATGCTGAAAGACTCAATTTTTACTTGAGGGAAAAAGATAAATTTTCGGAAAGCCTCCGTAACAACTGATCATTGATATAATAAACTATATTATTGAAATTTGATTTAAATGAAAAATATTTAACTTGTTTTTCCTCTCCTAAAAGATGAACAAAACAAACAAATTAAATAAGGCCTTAACTAAAATTGATGCATAGTATGAGAATACTATTTACGAGCTTATTACCGACCCTAGCTTTAAATGCAATTCTTAATTAATGACTTAATAAAGTGTCTGATATTATAGATGGGACTACGGGAGGAAGTATAAAATCTTAGAAGCATTAAAAGGGTATTAATTAGCTTAACATGAGTAATTTGATAACAAAGAAAAATGGTCACACTAAGCACTAATTCTAGTAATAAAAGAAATTGTGATAAAAAATTTCAGTGACAATAATTATTGGCAAAATCAGAGAAACGTCATAGATGATCTTAAATAATGATAAGCATTTTAGAAAGTTGGTTAAAGTATACCTTTGCCACCTTAAAACTGTCTTATGAAATGAATCATTTGTAATAATTAAATAAAAATTAATATTATAATTATATAAAAATAAATTTTTCTTATCTACATTTTTATTTAAAATCATTGACAATTTTTCTGGGCCACACCAACAAAAGTCATTCAAGTAAAATACTGTAACCATCCTTTTGTTTTACCTTAATTATATAGACCTTCGTTCTATTTTCAAAGCCTACACTTAAGTTTAAACTCGTTAACTGCCTATCAAGAATATTCCAAAAATATATTTTTAATTACAACTTATATTAAAATAATTCAAATTACTAATTTACCCTTTACCATTTTAAGTCTAATTTATGATATTTGGCTTTAAATTAAAATTTTTTTAGTTATCTTAGTACTTGGTGTAATACCTTACATCTTTGTCCCTTTATTACGTACACAAAAACATTTGCTTATGTAACACCCTTATCTTATTTTTATCATTTTCAGAGTAATTGTGTAAAACGATATGCAGTTTAGTGGGCAACATAGGAATAACATAATTATAATGATAATGTGTGCTTCATTATAGACATTCCCTATTAAGGTTTGTACATAATAGTTACGATCAATATCACTGCACAGGACTACTAGGGTATCTAAACCTGTTCCAGTGAAATGGAGACATCTTCCCTTTTTCATTCCACTACTAGATTCCTCCCATGTAGTTCTCTTCTTTGCTTTCAGTACAGCCCTGTTTTCACCAGTCTAAATTGTTAGTAGAGGAGGGTGAGATTTGGGAGAATCTCAGTAGCAAAACAGTTACTTTAATGCATGCAAGATATATGTTATGCGCATGACATGTTAGCTTTAGCTAAATGCATGCCCTATAATGAAATTTGTGCATACTCAATGTTTCATGCAACAAAAATGTGGCCATTGTATAAACAGAAACATAGCTTCATTTATTCAAATATGCTCTACACAATCAAGTAAAGCAATCACATACATCACTACACAAGCAAAGATATCAAATACATGTAAGTAAGGTAAGTCTCTTACCTCTGGTTCTTGAGTCCTCCTCTTGTATATTTTCTTTTTCAACCATTAAAGATGCTTCGTCTTTGACACCTCATGGCCCCAGATGAATAATCATATCATTAGGGTCTTGAAAATGAATTTCCAATGGGCTACATGGGCCTTTAGGACATGTCTTTTATATTTGGGCCCAAATTACTTTAATTACCATAATTTCATAGGTTTGGCCTAACTTAGCAGTTTTGTAGATCAACTTTGAAAATTCATAATTAATTCTACAAAAATATAAATGGGTTGGTTCTAGTAGCTAATTAAAGCTATTTAAGTCTTCTTTAAAGGAAAAATATCATAGAGCATCAATTTCGTACACATATTTCCCAGAAAATCGTTAAACTCAGACTGTTCTAGAATTGGTTCTAGATTCATGGTCAAACTTTGAAAAATTATAAATTTTAATATACGAGTCCAAAAATTATCCTTTACCTATGAAATTAAAGCTTAGGATGTATACTTCCATCCTATAAAATTTCACAATTTTTGGACATCATTTGCCTATTTAGAAATGTCATACAATAAGATTGCTACACAAAGAAACTCAATGGTAGCAAATCTCAACTTGTACCACTTGTGTTCCCACATAATAATGTGTGTGATCACTAATTGCCTTGTTTTTTCAATCCATATTGTCACACCTTTATCTTATTTTCACCTTTTTCGGAGTATTTATGGAATATGATACTCCGTTCAATGGGCAATGCAAGAATAGCATAAATATTCTGATAATATATGCTTGATTGCAAAAATTCTCTATAAGGGTTCATACATGATAATTATAATCAAGGTAGCCGCACAGGGCTAATAGGGTGTCTAAACCCATCCCAATTAAATGGAGACATCACCCTGTCTTCATTCCACCATTGGAATCCTCCCGTGTGGTTCCCTTCTATGATCTCTGCGTACCCTCTGTATTCACCTGACTGGTGTCCATTTTGTTAAACATAAATAGTTCTTCGATCTACGCGCAAACAACTCGAGCTCTAAATTTGATCCTAAAAGTCCAAATGTAAAATTTAGACACTTCTATAGTATTTATGATAGTTATATGAGTTTATATTGAAATATTACCAAAATGCCCATGGGACCCGGCCCGACCCTACTATACCCGGTCCAATTGCACTTTTCCCAAAATGCCCTTGGTAGCCCCTATTTCAAGGTTTTAGGGGCTTTTTCGTAACTATGCTTTTTCAGGCTTTTCTGAAAAAGTGATCAACTACAACCCCATATAATTTTCCCTCTTGAACTCAATGAAATCATCAGAATATCAAAAATCCAGCCTTAACCCCCTGAATTGGACCTAGCAGAAACTCAGGATTCTCTAGGAAAATTTGGGGTTTTCCACTTAATTAACTATTTAATTATGTTAAAACCACCATTTATACTCAATTTGGGTAGCATAACATGTAGGACAGATCTTTTCCCAAATTTACAAACAAAGAAAATCCAGCAGAATTTCACCAATTAAATTACTCACAGTAGCCTGAACAATCAATATATAAAGTTTCAGAAGTTACCTCTTCTTTATTCTGGCTTTTTCTTCTTGGCCAAAAACCCTGGCCTCCAAAACACCAATTAATTAATTAGCCAAAATTCAATAATTTTTTACTTTCGTGGCATAACTTATCTACATGTGGTTGATGTCCTAAAGCCCATTAGCATGTAAATCATATTTCCCTTCCTTAGTCTATGATAAATGACGTCTATGGGGTCCTTCTACCAGCCCAAACGGCTTTTCCATTCATCTCATAATTTTAAAAACTACCATCACATTTTTATTCAATTTTCGGATTTAATGGCAATCATTGCAGATTTTCTACCCTGATTTTGAAAAATCATAACTTGATTTGTAGACATCAAATTAGAGTGATTCCAAAGGCTATAAAACCCTTATTGAGTCTACTTTGAAGGAAAAATATAGCCCTTTACCAATTGGAAGCACAAAATTCCCAGAATTTAAGGCTTTGAATGCTGTTCCAAAAAATCAACAGTTTTTCTAGGCTAACTTCAAAAATTCATAACTCTTTGTATATAGATTCAAATGATTCATATGAACTATCCAATTAAACCTTAGGATGTCTACTTTCACCCTGTTAAATTTCAAATTTTTGAACATCACTTGTTCATCCAAAATCACATGACAAACTCACTGCCTCATAGAAAATCTCACTGGCAGCATAATCACAATATTCAAAATTCACCCTTCTATTTCATTAAAAGCCACAAGTGTATACAAGGCATATTGGGGAATAAACTTTGGGGTGTTACAATTCTTCCCCTCTTAAATAAATTTCGTCCCCAAAATTTGCTACACATACAAAGCCATAAACTCCGGATAATGTTTTCTCATATTTAGTTCTTTGTGATTATACCAATACTTCAAATCCTGGTAGTCGCAGTACAGTACTATAGTCGCACCATGACAGTACGTCTCCATATTTTCAATGCAACACAATTGCTACTAACTCAAGATTACGTATGGGATAATAATTAATTTTTTTTATGAGGCTTCCATTCTCTATATGCATAAGCTAATATATGGCCATGCTGCATTAAAACACTTCCCAATCCTACCTATTAGCATCAACAAGGATAACAAAGGTCCACAGTAGATCTGGGATTATCAATATCAATGATCACATTGATTTTCGTCTCAGCTCAGTGAAGCCCTTCTCCCAGTTTTGGTCCCATAGATAATGTTGAGTTTTTAAAACTATTCTGGATAAATTTAGTTCACATCTTTTGTATTATCCAACAAAACCCATAAAACTGCGTATTTCAAAGACAATCTCTAGCCCTTTTTAGTTCAGTACTACTTCCACCTTGCAAGGACCGACCAAGACTCCTTGCTATGAGACTATATGGCTCTGAAACTTAACCTCTGAAAGCCAAACCCCATATTTACTTAGATTCTAGTGTGTTAAGTACAATTCAGTCAGAAACATTCAGAGCCAACCACTGTTGCAACCCCTGCTCATTTCGTACCTCAGTTGGCTTACAGTTTGCCTTCGTAGTAACACACAATCATTCATAGAAGATGTGATAAATAAATATGCCGAATACTAGTTAAAGCAATATTATACTAACACATAACTCATTTTCAGCCGGAAATGTGTTCAGAGCCAACCACTGTTGCAATCCCTACACAATTTTGTCCCCAGTCCTCTACTGGGCACATTAGTGTATCCATAGGCACTATTCATTAGTACACCCAGAGGCATTGCTCATAGGCATTATTCATCAGTGTACCTGGAGGCACTTCCTGTAGGCATTATTCATCAGTATACCTAAAGGCACTGTGTATCATGCATATTACAGAAGATGGCATATACATAGCATATAAACATTCAAATAGTGTATGAACGATAAAGTTACTACATTAGCCTTTCCTAAATAATATTGGATCTCTAATATTTCCCTGGTCTGTGTTCTACTGCATCTCTTGCAGCTCATTACTATGATCCTTGATCATTGATCCTTGTTTGAATTTCTACTAACATGTTCAATATTTACTATATTGAGTCAGGTTCTAACTTCTTGACCCTGCCCAACATTTGTACCTCTTAACCTTGCCATCTTTGTGTTTCACTGCTTGGAAACAAGGAAGAAGTAAATTCAACACAAACCAAGGGCAATATGTTATTTCATAATGTTTTGGGTACACAAGTATCCCAAAAACAACATATCATAAATTTTTTCAGTAGTCAGGAAAAGCCTGTAACAACATACAGCCTCTTAATTACTATATAACATGTGCTT
The DNA here is from genome assembly GCA_963855925.1 of Inga laurina. Lineage (NCBI taxonomy): Eukaryota > Viridiplantae > Streptophyta > Magnoliopsida > Fabales > Fabaceae > Inga > Inga laurina. The sequence continues at coordinate 62,521,923 of OY979708.1, forward strand.
GCCCTTTTTCATAACCTGACATAACATGTGCAACAACTTCCCAGGGGGTCAATTGGTATTAGATCAAGTCTTGGTGAAACGTGTACTTATACCCTTAGGTCGCGGCTTTGAGACTCAAAAGGCGAAAGAAACAAGGTTAAGTTGGAGGGGCCGGGGATAGCTTTGTGAGTCCACCCTGACTACCTGGGATTGGGCTGGATTGCGGTTTGACACATGTGCTCTTTAATTCACCTTAAATATAAGGAATGTTAGTGACCGAAATTTGGGATGTTACAACTTATATTCTCTAAGGGATTATTACTCATTTTCAGCTGTTGAGTCGTTAATCTTACCAAGTATAAGAGTTTGTTCTTATTTTGGTTCTTTTGCTTAGTTATAGTGATCCCGACTACTGATTAAATTCTAATTTGTGTATTCATTCTATTATCATACTATTCATACAAATATTCGGGTTGTGTGATTAATTTACATATAGTAAATTAATACATATTCTTCTTCAATTCTTCATCATTTTCAGCTGTTGAGTCGTTAATCTTACCAAGTATAAGAGTTTGTTCTTATTTTGGTTCTTTTGCTTAGTTATAGTGATCCCGACTACTGATTAAATTCTAATTTGTGTATTCATTCTATTATCATACTATTCATACAAATATCCGGGTTGTGTGATTAATTTACATATAGTAAATTAATACATATTCTTCTTCAATTCTTCATCATTCTTCCTTCTGGTTCATCTTCAAGCATTCTTCTCTTTCCTGTTTTTGTACCTATATGGTTGGTAGGGGAGGGTGAGATTCAAGAGAATCTCAGTAGCAAACATTATAGACAATGCATGAAAGATGAATACTAGTACATGATATGATTGCCTTATATAGGCTCATGTTCATATTATGATATTCTGCATGCTCAATGTTTTATGCAACATACTTATGGCCACAGGAAAAATAGAAACAGAGCTTCATCATTCATACATGATTCACATAATCAAGTAAAGTAATTCAACAAATCAATACACAACATAAACATCACATACATGTAAGTAAGTAAGTTTACTACCTGTTCGTTTCCCTTGAACAATATCCAACCATTTGTTTGAGCTCGGACAAGTCTTAAGCTCCGAACAACTATTAGCTCCTATAATTAGAATTACGGACGACAAGTTATTATTTCGTCCAATTCTTCCATAATTCAAACACTCAAGTTGTTATCATTAGGGTCATTTAGTCAACTCAACAAGTGAGTTGAAGTGGTCAATTAACCTAGAAGACCAATTCTTAACCTTAGAGTTCAAAAATATTACAGCCCTTACATTGTCAATTTCACACCTTTGACCTAATCTACTAGAATATTTCTCCAAATTTAAAAATTCATATATTTATGTATAAATGTCTGATTGTAGTGATTCTAAAAGCTATATGACCCTTATTTAGTCTATTTTCAAGGAAAAATATCACCTACAGTGTAACCCTCTCCATAATTATATCTGAAATACAACATTAGAGTGAAATAGAGACCAATAATAATCAAAATTCATTTACATTCCCCATCCTTAAGATAGGGTTTTCACAAATACATTTCGAAATCAAACGCTTTAACTTGGTCTCACATTCACATTTCGAATACAATTATATTGCGAAGATAATTAACATTCATAATATATCAGAGTGCAAAATAGCAATCCCGGCAATTCCGGGTTCATATCTTCACTAAAGGTTCATAGGGCAATATGCCCATTACAATTCCTCAACGGGGATTACACAAATTTCATTCCAAATATATATCTAAATACACCTCCAGAACATATACACCTATATATCCATCCTAACATATACAACTCTAAGTACATCCAATATCCAATTATTATTACCCAAATAGCAATGAAACTACCAAGTCCAAATGCCCATAAGGGATTCTCGCCGCCCCTAGTTGCTTGCTCCTTCCTTGAGCCACTTGTCCTGCCTAAAATGTTGGTAGGGGAGGGTGAGATTCTAGAGAATCCCAGTAGGAAACAGATACCAATATACATGTGAGATAAGTGTTTAATGCATGACATGCTTGCATCCCAATAACTCGTGCTCACATAATGAAATATCCGCATGCTCAATGTTTCAACAACATACTCATGGCCATAGTATAATAGAAACAGAGCTTCAATCATTCATATATGTTTCACATAATCAACCAAAGCAATAACATGCATCAATAAACAAACACAAATATCAATACATGCAGGAGAGGTAAGTTCCCTACCCTTATTCTTCCACGTATGCTCCAGCATCGGCTACTGGCGATCTGAGTGGATATCAAACCATGATCAGGGCGAATATCTAACCCTATAACCAAATCAAGGATATAGGATCATTCTCTTTTCCAAATTCTCATTTTCATAACACTTAAATTTGGTTATCATAATTGACCCTTAAGAGGCCACAAATGCCTCTAATAAAAGCCTTAAAAGGTTGGGAAACAATAGGTTAGAGATCTCCTTTTGAAAACTCAAAGTGCTGGAACACAGGGATTGGCCGCGGCCAGCCCTTCCTTGGGCCACGGCCAAAATATGGTCAGCAGGTCACTGTCCGCGGCCAGAATCAGGCCAGAAAGGTTTGGGCCACGGCCAGCCACCTTGGGCTGCGGCCAAGAAATTCCCTGATTCTTAGCAGAACTTCCAAAATTCATAACTAATTCTAGAAAAATCGAAACGAGGTGATTCCAAAGCCAAAAGAAAGGTACTTAATTCCTATCTATAGGAAAAATATGTACCATCACTGGAAATTACCACAAAATTCCAGAATTACACAAAACTCCATACTACCCCAAAACAGAGTTCAGTTTCAATCCCAAACTTTGGACAACCATATCTCACAAAATACTAAATGATCCATTTTGAAGCTTGGGATGTGAACTTTAAGACTGGAAAGTTTCACAATTTTCTGAAATCATTTGATCATTCAAAACATCCGTGCAAACTGACTGCCCAGACAGAGTTCCAAGGGACAGATTTTCCAATTTTCTACCAAAGTGTCCCATGGCTCCAAAATTAATAATCAAGCCTATTCCCACATAAATTCTCACAAGGAACACAATGGTAACCTCAAAATGACCAAAATCACAACCTATCAACATGCCCTGTTTTGACCAAAGCACAAAACCAACACAAAAGGTGCCGAACTTCACATTTAAGCTTCAATGCAATTCTATCAATTCAAAACACTAAACAAGGTACCATTTACATGACAACAACATATTATACTCCCCAAGACCCTAAATCATGAAAATTAGGGCTAAAATTCCAGAAATTCAAGGCCCAATAAATGGCCACAAAACTTATATGAAAATGAAGCTTTCACTCACCTCAACAACTTTCCCAAAGACACTTCATGATTCTCCAACTTGTAGATTTTCGTGATTCCTCAAATCACCACTAATGGAGAAACTACAACCATCAAATTAAAGCTCTCACTCCAAGGAACAACTTTATAGAAGGAAGTTTTGGCATTTGAGGTCAAGATCTTACCTTTTGTACAAGCTTTTAATTCCTCCTCTTTGTTCTCCAATGGCGAAAATGGAGAGAGAAGAGAGAGATGAGTGCGATGATGATGAAGCACAGCAAAATTTCTGCCCCCTAGCCCCTTCTATGCGTACAAAAGAGAGAGAGGGAGAGAAAATAATAAACAATGGCCATTTGACTTTTCCAACAACTCCCATCATCATATAAGCTTGCTAAGTGTCTCAATTCTATTGGCTCTCATAAAGTAAGTAACCAAATTAGTTACTCTAATCCCTCCATTACCCATTTAGTTACATATCTCATTTCTCTTAATTAGTAATTAATCTCTTCCATTAATCACTAATTTAGAGCCATTCTTTCAATTTTCCCAACAATTATGGCATATTAATTAAAATTTCCATATAACACATAATTATTCCACTTTAATTCGATAATTATCCTCAATAATTACCATTAGCCCTTAATAAAAAATTGGGGTGTTACATACAGCCAGTTGGATGCACAGCATTCTCAGAATTTCCATTTATTGCACATTATGGGAATTCATTCCAGTTTTCATGTCTTAAATTCAAAAAATCAAATCTCCCAGTGTAAAAGTCCAAATGACATAAATGATCTATCAAATTAAAGATGGATATGTCTACTTTCATTATGGAAAATTTCACATCAGTGGACATCATTTGGCTATCCAAAAATACAACAAAAATAGGGTGCCTCACAGGAACCCTATTCTGGCAGAAAATCCATTTTTATATTTTGAATTTCAATGATCCAAAATTCACAACCCGGGGCTATTCTCACATAATTTTTCATATAAAACACAATGGTAACATCAAAATGAACAAATTCGCACTCCTTCCTCTTGTTCTAGTTTGGCAGAAAATCAACAAAAATTCCAAAAATTACCAAACTCCTAATTTAAGCATCAACCTTGTCTCATATGGCTTCTAATCATCATAAAATAGCAAGCACACAACCAAATCACCATGACTTCTCCAAACCCTTATTTGGCTGAAATCAAGGCAGGTTCACACAAGCAAAAATACTCATTCAACCATTACAACCAATAGCTCAAATTGAAGCCAATACTTACCTCTTGCTCCTCCTTATCTCCTTTCTTTGATTCTACAACTTTTGCTCTTTGACGATGGCTCAAAACACCTCCTCTTGAAATTCAAAAACCATAGAAATGAAGCTCTCATCAAGAGGAACAATGTTTATGAGGGTGGTTTGGCCATAGATGAGGTTAAGGAGGTGAAGAATCAAGATCACAACTCACCTTCAACCTTATTTTCTTCTTTCCTCTTTTTGTCCAGCTACTACATGACTTGGAGAGAGAGAATAAGATTGTTCAAATGATCAAATTTTGGACCCTCTTATCTCTTAAAGTCCAGAAAAAAATATGATCAAAAGGTGGTAAAAGTTGAAGAAGCTTTAACTATTGCCTATTGCCTTCTTTCTTCTTTCTTGACTTTTCAACCAAAATTTGCTTGTCCAAAAAGGTGTCTTCGATAATTAAATCTTGATCCCTTCTTTCCTCTTCTATTGACCTAAATATATGTCCCTTAAAGGTGACAATTTTGTTGGCCAAGCCTTCTTGCACTTCACTTACTTTTTGGTCAAAATTTCCAACTTCAAGTTTTGACTTTTCAAATGGTTTCAAGATGGCTGCAATTGAATCTTTCTCTCTTCCTTTCCTTGTGTTTAGGCATCTTTCCATATGGCAAAGAATGGTATGAAAAAGACTTGAGTAAAAAATAAGTTTGAACAAAGTAATAACAGGGAAAAGCATTACTTGAAGTAAGCATTGGAGTTATGAAGAAAGGCCTAGAGAAAAAGCTGAGAAACTTGATCAGAAGCAATTTTTCTAAGGCATTACTAGAGTATGTACTCGAGTAATGAGACAAAACTTGAAGTAACCAGAGACACCTTCCAGTAACCTGCCAACGTTACTCGAGTAAGTACTCGAATAATAGTGTAAATGTTTTCAAGTTGCACTTGGCCTGCCAATGTTACTCGAGTAGCTACTCGAGTAACCAGGTGAATAACTTGGAGTTGCTCTTGGCCTACCAACATTACTCGAGTAGCTACTCGAGTAACCATGTGAAAGTCTTCCAGTTGCTCTCAGCCTGCCAAAGATACTCGAGTATGTACTCGAGTTACTCTGTTTCAGAGAATGTGTTGCTCTCAGCAATTTGTACCCTGCCAATGTTACTTGAGTAGCTATTCGAGTAACACACTGTGGTAAGCAAAAACCTGAAGGTAGTACTCGAATAACTTGAACTAATTTTATCATACTTTCCTCGAGTCATTACTCAAGTATGCAGGTATTTAATGATTCTCTTTAAGTGGATTACTCGAGTATGTACTCGAGTATGCAGTGTTATGTTTGAAGGAAAACCTCAAGTCATTACCCGAGTAAGTGATGCACAAAAAGTAAGTTTACTCGAGTATGTACTCGAGTAACAAGGTAATCAAACTTGAAGTGCTCTCGGCCTTGAAATCCTGCAACATTACTAGAGTAAAGCATCGAGTAATCATAAGTTTATTTGAAGGTTTACTCGAGTTGGTACCCGAGTAACCTATGAAGCTAATGAGTGCATTACTCGAGTAGGTACCCGAGTAAACATGCATTTCCAAAGGTTTGAAATTTAGTTATTCCATGCACTACCTAAGTAATCTTGTATTTGTTTGTTGACTTGCAGTTGATCAAAGTTTTCCCGATGATACTCGAGTAAGTACTCGAGTAAACTTTAATGAATACTCGAGTAGCTACTCGAGTATGCAAACCCAGAAATTCAGAAATCATTCCAATGTTCATTGTTTTGTTTCCTATTTGATTAACCTTTCATTATATTAGTATTCTTAGCATATCCACAGATAAACAATGAAGAGATCTTACCAAATAAGGAAAGTCAAATGCAACGTTTGTTAGATATGATTAGTTTTGATGATGTCAAATATAGATATTAAGTGATAAGAGCAAAAATTTTATATAATGTATTTCTTTGACTAACTACTATATTTAATATTACATATTTTATTAGATTAGTCAAGCAAAGAATGAAAAAGATTGAAGGAATGAAAATGAACAAGAGGAAGAAGAAGAAAAGAAATTGAAGATATTCAAGGAGATGCTTACTTGGGTTATGGAAAATTATTATCAAGAGGAAAATCAAGAAGAAAGATATGGAAGAAAGAAGAACTTGTTAGATCTTACAAGAAAATCAAGATTCAAGTTGTTAGAAGTGATACTGGAGGTTTTTATGATGATACTGGAGGTTTCTATGATGATACCGGAGGTTTCTATGATCAAATAATGGTTGGAATAGGTTAATACGAAGCTAAGATGACTTATATATGAGTTTTGGCACTTCTAGAGGTGTTATGCTCGAGCACAGGAAGAACACACTCGAGCACAGACCACTTCACTCGAGCACGGGGTGTATACTCTGTTCTACTCTGTTTTACGTTTAGCCTGAGCGAGGTCTGGTCTTTTGATCATATCTCTCAAACCACACGTCGGATTGACCCGAAACCGGTGGCATATGAAAGAGGACTCACAACACGTAAATTTGGCACCAGGATCACATTGAAAGAAGATAAAATGAAGGAGATATGAATCGTGGAAAATGAAACTGAAATCACCGTCACTTTTCGACACAGGTTCGGTATTTTGCTTGTAACTTACAAACTACACATCGGATTGAGACGAGACCAGTGCCAAATGAAAGTAGACTCAAAGAGCTTTCCATGGATAGGTAATTTGCCTAATTTGAACGTATATTCTAGGAGCTATGCCTTCTGGAAGTTGATGCTTGTGCAGACTAGCAAAATATACACTCTTTGGATCATAACTTGCAGAATACAACGAGTTTAGAGTTGATTCTTGTTGCATTGGAATGCATATGACAAGAGCATTTTTATGATACATCATTTGAATCAAATGAAAAAAAATTTTCTAAAGTGGCCCCACATCACCCGCGAGTGCAAAAACTCTCTCTCTGAAAATGTCATGCGAGTGATGTCCAGAAGCAGCTGAAACGTGAAGAAAATTGCATCACTCGAGCACTGGAGGTTGAACTCGAGTAGAGAAGCCATTCTCACTCGAGCACATGCGAGTGAAGGTCTGCGAGTACTAGGCCGAGAGCAAGAATCATCATGCTTCCTTGATTCACTCGAGCAGAGACATCAATGCTCGAGCAAGAGCATTTTGTGCTCGAGCAAGGTATTGCGAGTGTTTGGCCGAGAGTCATGAACTTTAGAGAAGGGCAAGTGTGCTCGAGCACAACCTCATGTGCTCGAGTGACACATCAGCACTTGCGAGTGAAAATTCTATCCCTCTCCAAATCTGATGCGAGTGCTTTGTATAAATGGTATATTCCATGAGAATATTCTTCTCACTCGAGCAGGAGCATGTGTGCTCGAGTGAAGGCCCACATCACCTGTGAGTGATAAATTCATCCCTCTGAAATCCTGATGCGAGTGTTGATTTTGAGAGCATATTCCTTGAGAATATGCGTCTCACTCGAGCAGAGGTATGTGTGCTCGAGTGAGGGACCATATCACTCGCGAGTACAAATTCTCACTCTTGTCAAAATGGTGTGCGAGTGATGACCCGAGAAGACATTCCATGTGGAAATTGCAAGATCACTCGAGCAGAGGTTTTGTGCTCGAGTAAGACCCCTCTTCACCCGCGAGTGAAGATTCTGTCTCTCTGAAATCCCATGCAAGCACAACCCGATAACAGACGCTAATGAAGGAAAATAGGAGATCACTCGAAGTGAGCCATTCATGCTCGAGTGATATTCTGCAGAAGACCAAAAAACATCAAGTTTCACAGCGAACAATCCGAATATGGTTACATGTTATTAAATCAGTATGTTTTCACTTGTTATTGATTCTAAATGTTAGCTAACATATATTTCAAGTGTGAAACAGGATATTAAACATTCGGATTACAAATTCAAATAAAAGTCAATTACGGTGAACTTCATCATTACACAACGAATGGCGGCTACCAACCACGACAAGTAACTGACCCACCATGAGAGATTGTCTGAAACACAAAACGCTCCACAACGTGACATACAGCTCAAAATGAATTTTCCTTCTGTTCAACGAGACGCTCTGCTTTACAACGGAAATCTCATGGTAGCTCATTTTTCAAATGTGCTCAACGGACAAAATGACTCCAACGGACAAATGCTTACAACGATCATCATCTTCATCAACTATAAATGAGAAACCATTCAACATCAATGGGTAACGGAAAAAGACAGAAAAAACAGAGACAACGAGCAACTACGAGAAAAATTATAGAAATGTGAATCCTCTGCTTCTACCCATACACTCTCTGTTTTTCAGTTTCTGTATTACTTATCATTGAGAGAGTGATTATTTGTATTGTACTTTAGTGAGATTATACCCACTCTATGAGAGAGTTTGTAAACACTTTCAATTATATTTCTGAGTTGATCTCAAGGTAGAGGGACCTTAAGAGGGTTGATTTCCTTAAGGGAGAAGCTGTAGAGAGAATTGCCAGAAAGACATTCTGCTCGTAAGACTTACAAGGTGCAAGCAGTAGAGAACGTTGCTGCTCATAAGACTTACAGGGGTGTAAGCATGAGAGAACGTTGCTGCTCGTAAGACTTGCATGAGTAAGCAGGAGAGGAAGATCTTCGGGATTGCTCTGCTCGTAAGACTTGTCGTAAGGGGGAGTACTTCAGTGAGAGATTTGTAAAAGGTTTCACAAGTACCCGGCTAAACTTGTGGGATTGTAAAGGCTTTTCTTGTGCCCGGATTAAACAAGAATATAGTGAATTTGAAAATCTCAGGAGGAGCCTGGGGACTGGACGTAGGCCATCACAGATTGGACCGAACCAGGTTAAATCACAGTTTGCATATTCTCTTCCCTAAACTCTTATATTTCCAGCATATATTATTTAATCTAATTGTTGATTTATAAACCTTCATATTTACCACTTTTGATAAGATGCGAAAAGATTTTCAAAGTTCTTAAGTTTTTATTATACACCCAATTCACCCACCCTCTTGGGTGATAGCCGATTCTAACAACGTTCAAATGTCACCGATCGCCACCTACCACAAACGTATGTTTTTCAAATACAGGAAAAGTCAATAGTAGCTGCGCACTCTCAAACGGACGAGAATAAAATGTTCCAACGGTCTTTACCAACACATATATATATATATATATATATATATGGGAACATCCAAACAGAGAAAGAATAACAAGAACACACACAAACGTATCATCAAGTTCATTACTCTATTTTACGTTGTAATTATATTTCTATGCTTCAGTGATTCTTATTCACTCTGTGAGAGAGATATTTCATTCAAACTCAATATTTGTTATTGAGATAACTTAAGGTTGTGAAACCTTGAGTTGGGATGGGATTACAACTTGTAAGGGGGAGCGAGTATCTAGGTGAAGGAACTTGCTTGTACTGAGGTGCCAAGAACCCACTGAATCTTGAAAGTTATAGTGAAACTCTCAGAGAAGCTCTGAGGACTGGACGCAGGTCAAAGTGGTTGTGGCCGAACCAGTATAACTCCCGATGTACACTTCGGTGATATTTTTCCTTACTCTTTCCTGTTTTAATTTCACCGTCAAATTTTATATTTGTAACGAAATTTTTAATATCACCCAATTCATCCCCCTCTTGGGTGAAATGCTTGCTCTAACAATATCCAATTTATGGTTTCGATCATTTCTAACTTTAGGCGAAAAATTAGGTAATTATCTCTAGCTAATCGAAACTAAAGTCATAGAAAATTTTTAGGGGTAATTCTGTCATTAATTCCACTATCTATTTTGAACAGGTAGCCCATGAGTACATTTTGGGATATTAAAGTTCTTCCCTTTTCCATTGGGTCTGAGTTAGGTTCCATGTCATTCGGACACATCCTAAAGGAATCAGGTATTTTCTTTCAGCTAATACGCACCGAAATTCATACTTTACTCTAGGTTCAATTTCTAATAGTCATTCAATTTCTTATTCATTCTAGGGACCCTTACTAAAACAAGCTTAGTAGTCTACTTTGTTCAAGCTTATTCTCTTGACTCTAGTCCCAAAATTCAGGGTATTTCACTTGGTTTGCAATAGAAAGCGATAGGATGCATTGTTACATGTGGACAAATAAAATTAGTGCACAAATTATTACGTTGAAAATAATGATAATTGCAATAAAGAGAATCATATCTTGGTTTTATAATGTTTAGCGTGTGTGTGTTCAAATAATTCTTATGTTAAATAGGGGTATTTTGAAAACATTGTTTATAAGTCAAAGTTTACGGTCGACTAACTATTGTATGGATGGAAATGAAATCTTTAAAAAATAAGGGAGGTTTATGTAACATATATTTTAATTTTAAGGGAGGTTTATATGAGTTTCCAAAATAGATGGGTGGTATGAGTAATTAAGGCAAAATGCAATCATGGTTCAAATATTGTACTTAGGTTAATGTTGTTTAACTTGGGAATATAGTCATTGAAAATAATAATCATACACTAGTAAACTAAAAAAAAATGACTCCTTACTAATGGAATTTGAATTTATCAATGAATTAGCGACAAAAATGGATTACTAACGGAATTGCCAATTACCGACGAAATCTGTCCAATGGAAATTCGCTACCATATCAGTAGCTCGTCCACATCATATAGCATTTTGTGATGAATAGAGGAAAAACTCTTGACCTCGGCCGTGTATGTTGATGCCTCTTCTTTTTATACTAGTTGCTTTTACCAATCAAGCTATTTTACATAATTTTTTGGGTATAAGACAAAATGATATAAAACAAAAAAATGTTTTACATATTATATATAGCAAGTGATCCTATTGAAGAAGTAAAAGAGAGATGAAAGCATTTATTTGAAATGGCATGAATACCAAGTAAAAATCATATAACAGTGGAAGTATTTCCTGCTATGTGACGCTAGTCAGATATGAGGAATTAGTAGGAATTTGTAAGAAGTGTAACATCCCAAATTTCAATAACCAAAATTCTTTATACTTAATGAAATAAAATGGTGAATATTGATACAGTTTGAATAGCCTCTGGCTATAAATTCTAGATCATACATATTAAACCCTGAAAATCAGAATGTCAATAGTGTTGCCAGTGTAATTTCCGGCTAGTTGGCGAGATTGCCATGTGAATTTGAATAACAAAAATGATGTTCAAAAATTATGAAATTTTACAGGTTGAAAGTAGACATCCTAAGCTTTAATATGATAAGTCATATCACTACTACAAAAAAGTAAAGTTGTGGTGCTTATAATTACATTAACTGTGGCGTTAGAGAAGTGCCACATATCTAGATGCCACTAAAAAAAGCTGTGACGCTTGGAAGAACCACAACATTTTAAATTTTTTTTAAAAAAATACCCTCATGTGGCGCCTGTTTAAAGAAGTGCCACAGGAGGGGGGCTCCTACTGTGGCGCTTACCTCAACAAGCGCCACAGGAGACCCCCCTCCTGTGGCACTTCCTCAAACAAGCGCCACAGGAGGGTCCCTTTTTTTTCTTTTTTTTTTCTTTCTTCTTCTTTTTTTTCTTGTGGCCTTTTTTTATGCTTCCTGATTGTGAAGCTTTATATAAAATGAGTGGCTTTCGTGTCTATCATCTCCACAAATTGTCAATCTTTCTATTTTATATTTCAACCTATTATATATATATAATTTTCAAATTTAAAATTCAAGTTCCCCAATAATAATGTTCTTACATTAATACTCTTCAAAGCTAACATAAAACATATCACAATACAATAACTTTATATGTGAACACAGTACATCAACAACTAATTAAGTAAATTAAAAGATTACTAAAAAATGCAAGCTTGTCGGCAAAAAAATTTAGACAAATCAAAAAGGCAAACGAAACAAGCTAGGTTTTCACTCTTTCCTATTAAATTAGGAACAAAAAGGCAAACATTATATTACGGTTTATCTTGACTAAAAAAAATTTAAACAAAGCAAGCTAGAATGAAACAGTCTTCATCTTACAAATCTATTAATTAACCAGCGCAAGGAGTGGAGGACCACGTTAGTGACGCTAGCTTGAGTGACGAGTGAGCATGTGGGTGTGTTTTTCAGTGTGAAAATGATAGAAAATGGAGGGAGGGGACCGACGGATCCACTAAGAAGATGAGAAAGGGAAAGTAGTTTAATGGAGGAGAGAGTAGTTGGATAATTAAAGTGGAGTAGTAGTCAAAAAGAGAAGGAATAGGGGACGGACACGGGACCACTACGCGGGAAATGAAATAATTAAGAGATATACATTATCCATTTGAAATTTTTCCTTTTTTTTTAAAAAAAATGGGCAAGTATGGCGCCTAACTATTTAGGTGCCACGCATTGCCTCATCAGCTGTGGCGCCTAATGCTTAGGCGCCACAGCTAATATATAATATATCATGTGTAGTGCCTAACTATTTAGGCGCCACACATGATCTTTAGTGCAGCTGTGGCGCCTGGTGGGTCAGGCGCTACAGCTGCTTGCGTGGCGCCAAGTGTGGTGCTTGCGTAGGCAGGCGCCATACTAGGCCTCCTCAATTGTGGCACCTAACCTATTAGGCGTCACAGTTGGTACCCAAAATAAAAAAAAAATTATAGAGGTAAAAAGCAAAAAAAGGGAAGCTGTGGCACTTATTTAAAGAATGGCCACAAAATGTTCGCCACCTTTTATCCTTTTTGTAGTAGTGCATGAATCATTTAAAGCTATATACAAAAAGTTATGAATTTTTGAATTTAGCCCAGAAAAACTATTGATTTTCTGGAACAACATCAAAGGAATTTAATTCTAGGAATTTTGTGCTTCCAATTGCAAAAGGGCTATATTTTTCCTTGAACCTATACTCAATAAGGGTTCTATAGCCTTTGGAATCACTCCAATTTTATGTCTACAAATTTAGTTATGATTTTTCAAAGTTTGGGTAGAAAATTTGCCAGAATTGCTACCAATCCTAAAATAGAAAATTTGTGATGGCAAATGATGTAATTTTGAGATAAAATTTACATTAGCCATTTTTGCTCTTTTAAGAGATTCCTAGGCTTGATTTTTAAATGGAAAAGAGAGTGAAGGACTTAGTTGAATTCAATTGGGCTTAGGACCCATTTACATATACATAAAGTTTATGTACATAAAGTCAAAATGTTGCTTTTTGGTTAATTAATTAAATAATTAGAGAAATTGTGAGATAAAGGAAGCATGTATTAAAAAGCATTTCCTTCATCTTCCCTCCCCTAAAACCGACGTCCTTGAGCTCACAAAGAGAGAGGGAGTGCTTTGGTTTTCTAGAGAGAGAAAGCGGAGCAAAAGTCACAAGGTAAGTTCATTTATTCAGTGAATTAGCTCCAAACTTGTATAATCCTTCCTCTAATCTATTCCTCTACATGATTCAATATTGTTTTGAAGCAAAAATTCAGTGTAGTTGGAGCTAGGGTTTCATCCAATAAGGTAAAAGCCAGAAGGAAGCTAAGGTGACTTCCTAAACTTCAATCTTTAGTTATTATGGTTGTTGTGGTTAGTTTAATTAGTGAATTTCTGTTGGATTTGCTATGATTGTAAATTTGCAAAAATGTTGAACCCTAAATGTTATACTTCCCAAATTGAGCCTGAATGGTGTTTATAACATAACTAGATAGTTAAGAAAGTGATTAGGAGTAGAAAGGAGCAAGTCTACGAAGTCAGAATTAGAAAACCCCAATCTTTTTCGGAGAATCCTGGGTTTTGGCCAGCTTTAGTTCAGGGGGTTAAAGTTAGATTTTTGATGACCTAATGATTCCATTGCATTCAGGAGAGAAAATTAGGTGGGGTTATAGTTGATCGCTTTTCCAGGAAAGCTCTAAAAATCATAATGACCAAAACGCCCCATAAACCTTAAGTTAGGGGCTACCAAGGGCATCTTTGTCTTTTGGCAATGAATTTGATAATTCTGAAGTCTAAAATCGATTCCTTGAGTGAAATTATGTTAGAATAGCCCAGGTCAAAATTTTTGGAAAAGTATGATCGGCCTCGGTAAGTCAAGGCCGAGTTGAGTTCCCAGGGGTATTTTGATAATTTTTCAAGAGAAACTCATGTAACCTCTAGAAACACTATGGAAGTATCTAAACGAGTACATGGATGATTTTTAACCTAATTCTTGTACATTTGCAAGTTTTAAGACCGAGTTAAGAGCCTGTGTTGTTGGCACACCAATCAAGGCATGCGATTTGAGGAGAAATAGGTTTAAGGAGGTGAGATTATCCTTCATACATGCATCATCCCATAGTTCATATGATTGTGTGGATGCATTGTCTATACTTTTATTGATCAACATGGTATGCCGTGAAAAGGCATCAAGTGCGATAAGTGCACTTTTACCTAGTTGTGGAGTAACAATCCAACCAAGGTACACATATAGTGGTGGTGAAGCCCTATCCCATGTATACATACATTTATATTGTTCATTAATTGGTGCATACATGGTGCATATGATATATACTTTTCACATTTTATATGAATGATAGTATATTGCTACTAGTATTCCTTGGAATCTCATTCTTTTTCATAAACAAAATGTGCCAGCGGGAACTAGCGGATCTAAAGACAAGGTTGTAGACACGGAAAACAGACGAACACAGATCATGAGTCGAGGATAGGTGGTTAAATGTAGTTTACTTTGAAAATTGTGGACACAATGTATGTATATTATGAAACCCTGAGGGGAAAACCGATAATGTAATCAAGCCTACTATTTCAATCATATAAGTATATTTATGCTATTCCTATGTCACCTATTGAACTACGTGTAAGCACTATGAAACATATGAAAATAAGTAAGGGTATTACAAGAAGCATCATAACATAGTAGACAAAGAGAAAAGGCTTGGTTTTGGGTGCTATCATACTAGAATTTAAATTCCAAAAGAGTGAAGCTTAGAAACACTTAGATGAGAAGGTGATGCCAAGGGTGGACTAACTTCTCCATAGGAATTCTTTGAGGATTGGTCCTCGATGGCAAGTAATACAATGGCAAAAATGTTTATGGTGCCTTTTATATTTTTAAAAGACCAAATCCCAACATTTAGGATTACAATGAAAGACATCCTTAACTTGAGCAATGGGTACCTATTTTTCCCTGTCATAAGATGAGAATGCTAATGTTGTAAAAGAAGTTATATGCCTTGTTTCTTGAATCATAATAATTGGAGAGACCACTTTCTTTTGACGATAAAGAACTAAATTGCGCTTCCTCCAAATAATGTTGAGCAAGCATATAATTTAAAACACCATGTGAACATGACCATCATTATAAAATTGTACCAAGGTTGTGTTTATCCAACTTTCAAATTCAGAAAAATTATTAGTAGGTATTTTGATTGATACATCATCAAACTAAAGGGATATAGCTAAAGGACAGGGAGAATGCAAGTAATGCAATTTGAGAATATCGTAGGATGGAATAGCATTATTCAACAATTTACATACAAAAAGAATTTGCTTTGCAGGGAGCTGAATTTTCCATATGAATTTCCAAAAATGATTGTTTGCCGGATTGATATGATCATTTAAAAGAGAAACAACCTCATACACATAAGAGTCAAAAGCATTACCTCACCATATCAACTTATCATAATTGTTCAAAATGAAAATGGGTATTTGGGCAATACCATTTACTGTGTCTGAATGGTAAAGTGACCTAACCAGTGGTATGTTCCAAGATATTGGATTCCAAAGATAAGGGGCATGCAGCAATAGATCAGCTACATGATAAATGTTCGTCGAGGTAGATCGATCCTATTGATTAGCCCAACAGAGGTGGTGGATAAGAGGAATTGAAGCGCCCTTGCCTTTTCTCCACTTGACCTTTTGAACAATTAAACTGCAGTTTTCCACTATATGCAACATCCTAGTTTTAATTTTTAGAAATTAAATAATTTTAGAAAGAAATTAATTCATGGTGAATGAAATTTGACCATGTAATCAATTAAATAAAGAGAATTTACCTACAGTATGATTTATGAGAGTAAAAAAAATAAATTTAGAAATAGGAAAAAAATAGAGAGAATTGAATTAATAATAATGATATCATCATCATCATTAAGGTTAAAGAAAAGAAAAGTTAAAAAAAAAATGAACCCCAAGTTCAACTTTAAGGCCCATGTTACTTAAAAAAAGAAAAAATATATATATTATACAAAATGCTGAGGGACCATGGCCCTTCAGCATTTAACGCACAATGGGAATTAAATTTCCTCCCCCTACGCATTGCATTTCATTTCTGAGAGAAGGGGTATGAGAATCAGTCTTCTATTTTTATTGAACGTTAGGGTTGAACCTTTGAGGTCTATTTTGGCAAGTAAAATCACTTCTATTTACTAAAGCCTCTCCATTTTGGCAAGTAAACTGCTGGGGAGTTATCAACAATTTAAAGATTGACTTAAACTATTAGAGAAAATACAGATTTGCAAAATGAGTAGTTATGGTTTATGGAAGATTTGAGACTCTTTCTTTACTTGGAAAGCATGAACTTTAACTATATAAATAGCTAAGTTGTTCAAACTAATGGAAGCCTCTAGTCATGTTGGGATGATTAAGTATGGTCTAGAGTGGAATTGGAAACTCTAGAGGGGACCAAGTCCCTAATTTGTTATTTTTACCACCTAATTAGTTGATAAACTTGACTGGTGATGTTGAATTGTGTAGATTAATTTATGATTGTTGATGTTGAGCACATGGCTTTGATTGTGGTAATATTACTACTCCAGAAAGTACTTTTAATGTCCGTTTTTGGGCCTTTTCTATGTCCTTTTATAAGGGGACGCCTATATGAGGGACGTAGTAAAATATGGAAACAATGTTTGTTAAAAAAGGGAGTCACTTACGGTGTCCCTTTTTGAAGATGTTATGGTGTCCCTTTTTTTACAGATGTTGAAAGGGTTTTTTTAACTTTGCTTATATTTTTCATTGCTCAACAATTAAAACCAATAGAAATAGGATCAAACAATTCTTCACAAACCAAGATGTCCTTACAAATTGTAAGGAAACATCCAGTACTAGCTAATTAAAATGTTAACTCCTACTAATATTATGTACAATAATCACCACAAAGTGTCAAAAAGTTGTCTACTACACAACTACAAACTAATATAAAAATAAACTTTTCTCATCTATGTATTGAAGAAGATATCTAGCTAAAAGGTCTCGGATCAAATTAATATGTTCATATAAGGAGGCATATTCATCATTAAAAATATGTAAATTGGAAAATAGGCTTAGATAAAATGAATCAATGAATGAATTAATTAACAATTCAATTACAACACCAAAAATATTTTCATTTCAAAATGAAGAAGCAATTACCTATTGAAAATCGCTTTATAATTCCACTTTGAATGATGTTATACATATGAAGTATAACATAGTATCTGCACTCAGAGCTTTCTGGTTGTCAAGGGCACTATAAATCACAAGCAAATAGTTAAAATGAATAAAGACATATCTAAAGCAACCATCAATGAATGAACTTGAATTGAAACTACTTACTTTTGGATAAAACAACTTTGGGTATCTAATAAATTTACTCTCTCGTGTCCCGCCAAGTACTTTATATATATGGATCGCACTATCATTAAAATGAAAACCAACAAACATCAAAACAATTTATTTAAGTCAAGAATCACTGAAATACAAACAAATTAACGTACGTGGTGAAGACAGATTTTGTTTCTTTGTCTGGCTTGTGATCTAAGGATCAAACCAATAGATGGTGTTGATATGAGGCCTAACAACACACGGACTCCAATAGTAACTTTAACATCATAATTGTTAGATCTTATGTTTTGATGAAAACAAATAATATTATGAAAAAGATTTGATTAATAAATAAGTTTGAACAAAGTAATAACAGGGAAAAGCATCACTTGAAGTAAGCATTGGAGTAATGAAGAAAGGCCAAGAGAAAAAGCTGAGAAACTTGATCAGAAGCAAGTTTTCTAAGGTATTACTCAAGTAAGTACTCGAGTAATAAGACAGAAACTTGAAGTAACTAGAGGCACCTTCGAGTAACCTACCAACGTTACTCGAGTAAGTACTCGAGTAATAGTGTAAAAGACTTCCAGTTGCTCTCGGCCTGCCAACGATACTCGAGTATGTACTCGAGTCCCTTGTTTCAAGAAATGTGTTGCTCTCGGCATTTTCAATCCTGCCAACGTTACTCGAGTAGCTACTCGAGTAATTCACTATTATAAGTAAAACCTGAAGGTAGTACTCGAATAACTTGATCTGGTTTTATCACACTTTACTCGAGGCACTACTCAAATATGCAGGTATTCAATGACTCATTTAAAGTAGATTACTCGAGTAAGTACTCGAGTATGCAGAGTTATTTTGAAGAAAAACTTCAAGTCATTACCCGAGTAAGCTATGCACATAAATTGTGTTTACTCGAGTATGTACTCGAATAACAAGGTAATCAAACTTGAAGTGCTCTCAGCCTTGAGATCCTGCCAACATTACTAGAGTAAAGCATCGAGTAAACAAAAGTTTATTTAAAGGTTTACTCGAGTTGGTACTCGAGTAACCTATGAAGAAAAGAGTGCATTACCCGAGTAGGTACCCGAGTAAACAATTATTTCCAAAGGTTTGAAATTTTGTTTATCCCATGCACTACCCGAGTAATATTGTGTTTGCTTATTGACTTGCAGTTTATCAAAGTTTTCCCAATGATACTTGAGTAAACTTTAATGAATACTCAAGTAACTACTTGAGTATGCAAGTCCAGAAATTTAGAAATCATTCCAACGTTCATTGATTTGTTTCCTATATGATTAACCTTTTATTGTATTAGTATTCTTAGCATATTTACAGATAAACAATGAAGAGATCTTATCAAATAAGGGAAGTCAAATATAAAGTTCAAATGCCACCTACCGCCAATGGATATTTTTCAAATACTGGAGAAGTCAACAGTGGCTGCGCACTCTCAAACGGACGAGAAGAAAATGTTCCAATGGTCTTTACCAACACATCTATATATATGGGAACATCCAAACAGAGAAAGAATAACAAGAACACACACAAACGTATCATCAAGTTCATTACTCTGTTTTACATTATACTTGTAATTCTATGCTTCAGTGATTCTTATTCACTCTGTGAGAGAGATATTTCATTCAAACTCAATATTTGTTATTGAGATAACTTAAGGTTGTGGAACCTTGAGTTGGGATTGTATTACAACTTGTAAGGGGGAGCGAGTGTCTAGGTGAAGGAACTTACTTGTACTGAGGTGCCAAGAACCCACTGAATATTAGAAGTTATAGTGAAACTCTCAGAAAAGCTCAGAGGACTGGACGTAGGTCAAAGTGGTTGTGGCCGAACCAGTATAACTCCTGGTCTATACTTCGATGATATTTCTCCTTACTCTTTACTGTTTTAATTTCACCATCAAGTTTTATATTTGCAACGAAATTTTTAGTATCACCCAATTCACCCCCCTTCTTGGTGAAACGCTTGCTCTAACAATAATCACATTAAAATGAAGTTAGATGATAAGTCAATTTATTGTTAAACATCTTAAATAGACAAAACTAAAATATGTACCCTTGAACAATTGGTGCTAGATAACAAGGCAATTTAGTCTCTCCCACTGTGTAGCCTACATATATCGTCCTTGCTTCCAAAATATTACTATCTGTTGTCGTATTTTAGGATAGAGAATCCATATAATCCATTTGTTTCCATGTTGTTCATATGTGATGGAAGGAGCTATAATAGAAAATGATAAATGAATTATTGAATGTATAAAACCAAAAAACCAATGCATTAATTGAAGGAAAAAATGCAAAGAAAAAACCTTACTAGATTGCAAGTTTAACCCATCATACATCTATCACCTCCAAATTGATGGGCTCCTTGAGATCTTTCTTGTTAATCGTAAAGGGATACATCAATCTTTGGCCTACAATCCCACAAAGCATCTGCAAGTCAATCTGGCCAATATCCTTATGGAGCTGTTGCAGTTGTGCCAAGAAGAGCCATTTTGTCACATCGTGTTCATCTTGTTAAAACACAAAAAAAAAAGATTATTAGTAGGATGCCAACAAAACTCAAGTAATAGTAAGGTAGTTCTTACCATTAGAGGTGTTGCTGCTATACCAAGAAGATATTGAAACTAAAGGATAAAAGATCCTATCACTTGACCTAGTGCAGCAACATCTTCATTAGCAACTCACACAGCTACAGCTTCTTCCTACTCTCGAACACATGTCACAGTAACCTTATGTAAATGCTATGGAATTTGCCTATGATGGTGGGTGGTAGCTTGTCTGTGAACGAGAGCATCAGCAACAAGAGGCAGTAGTAGGACATCCAAATAGAAGGTGCAAGGATATCCAAGCTCTAGAATGGGAGAAGGGTTGCTAAGTGGTACCTCTGGCAGGTTATAACTTCCTTTGGTACAGGGGAAGGTTGGCGATTCCTGAGTTCCACATGACTCATTTTCCCTCTCTAAATCAAATAGAGATCTCATTTCACCATGCATCTCTTTCAATAGCTCTTCTCTGAGTGAATCACAAAGTTTTTCTTTAAGCACTTATTGGACGTCCTCTCGGACTGATAGATGAACTTCTTCTTAAACCTTAGTCATAAGTTCCCTATTGGGTTCACCTTGTTAAGAATGTCATGAAGCTCATCCAAAATACTTCACGACACCAACTTCTATTGTTTCCCCTCAAACACCACCGTAGTGATCTGCCTTCCCAATCACCATTGATAAGATGTCCATTCGTCCACTTGGAGTGAAGGAACCTTGGCTACTTATTTCCCGCTTGCCTCTCTTTATTTGCATCACTTACTTCCTGTGAAAGGAGAATAAAGAAAACTGAGTCAACCATATCAAGTAAATTCAAATAGAAAGTTCTATACTATTATCAAAGAAAATTTACCATAAATTAAAGATCTTGTCGTGATGCCACAAACAAGCTCTAAACCTCTAGAGAAATATATGAATATTTTTTTACATGGATCCTAACCCCTCCTTGCCCCTCAATGTATTTTTGTGACAACTTATTCTTAAAATCTTTTCATCATAGATGAACCGCCCTTATCCAGTACTTATACATCGCCTTGGTGTCTAGGACATCTTATGTTTGCTACAAGGTAAAACATAAAATACTTACATTTAAAGAAATAAGAATAAAGATACAAATACAGATGTATCGAAAGTTATATACCAAAATTTATTGCCAAATCATGTATTTTGTTTTTGTTGGAACCAACTTCTAATTATCATAGACAATGCAAACTTTGCTTTGACCTAAATAGACTAAATAGCTAATAAATCGGTCTTCCTCAAAACCAAATGAATTCATATTGGCATTAAAATCCACATGCAACCTCTTCTATTGATCTTGATGACGTCCAACCAATACTCCCACCTTTGTGCTACCTTTTACCCTTCTAACAACGAGTTCACCTTTATCCATTTAATCCTCCCATCACTTTATGAGTCATCAGAATTGTCCATATTCCTATTAAGACAAAAATCATTATCAGATAGGTAAATAAATTGCAATTAAATGAATCAAATAAACTAACTAGAATTAAAATAAAAAGCACACTCTACTATTTTCTAACTTAAGTTCTTACTCTATATGGTTCCCATATTCCTTCACAATGATAATTTCTTGCAACATATTCTTCATCATCTACCAATTCTACTTCACTTGCTATAGGTGGATTTGTTGCGAAAGGTGGTATGTCGTCAAGGTTGAAGGTTAGATCAACTTACTTCTGTTTTTTACTTTGAACTATAATGGATATTTTTTTATTTGTAGGATCTGCAGCTTAAAACACTTGTTTTGCCTGGCTTGCTAGAATGAAGAGATCATTGCTATAACCAACTCTTTGAAGATCAATAGAGACAAATCCAAATTGTTGATATGTTACCATACCATTATCGCTAACCCACTTACATTTGAATAAAACAACTTTAAACTTGTTATAGTTAATCTCCCATATTTCTTCAATAACTCTATAATAGTCCATGGATGAGGCTTTTGTCTTTTCAACTAGAAAAGTTCATGGCTTAAGCTTATACCATCATCCTACTATTTTGTATAGTACTTCTATCATCTTGATCTTTTATGTAGAAAGAATACCTGTTTGTATCATAATTGGTCTAAGTAATGACCAGAAACGAAGGCCTCTAAGCTAACTACTAGATTGTCTCAGACTCACCGATCTCGTGCGAAACCTTCTCCTCAAACCACTCTATGAATGTCTTGTTTTCTTCAATAACTATCTACATGACATTCTTTCTGTGATCATCTATGTACTGTTTAACTTCTTCCATATTATTCAAGATATACAAGTGTGCTTGCAAAACCTTTTCACAAGGCATACTCGCTTTGAGTCCTCATATTCCCTTGCTTCTCCCTTCTTCATGCCAAGATTGTGCCTTCATGTTCCCTAATAGATAATCTTTACAAAAGTCTATAGCCTCTTTAACTACATATCTTTTAACTATTGATGCTTCAGGTCGATAAGGATTTTTAGAATACACTTTTAAGAACTTCATGAATCACACGAAAGGGTACATCAACCTTAATTAAACTGGATTGCAGAGTCTTACCTCCCTTACCAAATAAACTATCAAATGCACCATTATGTCAAAAAATGAGGGAGGAAAATGCATTTCTAGCTAAGAAAAAAATAATATAACCCTCATTTTCCAATTCATCCAACTTTTCAGTGTCAATGACTTTGTTACAGATAGAATTAAAGAAAACACAAGCTTGTTATAGTGGTTCACACTTCATCTTTCATAATGCATGTAATACCTATTGGTAATAGTTGTTGCATCAACACATGATAATCATGGGACTTCATTCCCACTAACTTCAAATAGTCCATAGAGACATACCTTCTCATATTAGAAGAATACCCTTATGGCACCTTATTATCATTCAAACACCCACAAAAATTTTTTTTCTTGGTTTTTGATAGTGTATGCGTTGGTGGCTCTATGTATGCTCTCCTACCATCATCTCGTAGTTGTGGATGTAACCATTCTTTTATTCCCATATCAACAAGGTCTAGTCTCACACTAATTCCATCCTTAGTCTTCCCTAGTATGTGCAAAAGCGTACTGACAAGGCTATCAAAAACTTTTTTCTCCATACGCATCAGATCAATATTGTGTCTCACATCAAGACTATGCCAATAAAATTGATCTCTTCTTCCATATGTTCTTCTCACCCATAGTCCTTTGATTATTACCGAAGATGACATTGTTGCGCTCCACCCAACTATAAACTTCCTCTTTTGTTAATGCATTTGGACCATTCCATGCTCCAGTAAGCTATTAAAACACTTTATTAACCTACGATATATGTGGAATCAATGAAGAAACCTCCTATGACCAAGGTTAACCCCCTCTATTTTACATGCTTAAGTTGGTGGAAGTATGTGTTTGCTTCACATATTGGACATGCTTTATGCCCCTTTACACTATACCTTGACAAATTTTTGTATATAGGGAAGTCGTTTATCATGGTGAAAATCATTGCACATGGCTTGAAGGACTCCTTATATGTATCAAACACATTTACGCCTTCCTCCAACAACTTCTTGAAGTCCTCAATTAAAGGCACCAAGTAGACATTGATATCATTCCCTAATTGTTTTTGTAACACCTGTTACTTATGCCCCTTTATTATGCATCATAAGCGTTAACTTTATTCTTATGGCTCAGGAGAACCAATAAATAAAGCTCCCAGCCAAAGATTTACACCTTTATTTTTTGGGCACTGTTCATTCGGTAAAACCGTATTTATCAA
Source organism: Inga laurina (assembly GCA_963855925.1). Lineage (NCBI taxonomy): Eukaryota > Viridiplantae > Streptophyta > Magnoliopsida > Fabales > Fabaceae > Inga > Inga laurina. Next base: position 62,546,285 of record OY979708.1, read on the forward strand.
ATTAATTAAATTTATTCACGGGTTACTATTCACTTTAACTTTTCAATTCTTTCATTCATTGAATCAAAGTTTTCTCTGCTTATTAATTCCTTAGTTTACTTAACTAATGGACTCGTACTATGCGATTACCCATCTCCTAGTTCAATTATCGCACTTTGAAAAACATTCATCCGTCATGCAGATTATACCATTAACCATTTCAAATATTAATTATACATAATGAATTAGTGCATTTTATTCTTTACTCCTCATCACTACTTCTTCATCTGGCGCATTATGCAGCACTCTTCTTCTGTGCTTACGGGCCTGTATGGTTAGTTAGGGGAGGTGAGATTCAGGGGAATCTCAGTAGCAAATAATACTAAACAATGCATGTAAGACAAATGCTAGTGCATGCTATACTTGCCTAACATTGGCTCATCTTAACATAATGACATATCTGCATGCTTAATGCTTCACATTTCTTACATATGGCCATAACATCAATAGAAAATAGAGCTTCAATCATTCAACTATGTTACACATAGACAAGTAAAGAAATCATGCACATAAACAGACAAGCATATATATCAATACATGTAAGTAGGGTAAGTTCAATACATTTTGTCTTTGAGTCCCCTTTTGTACCTTTTCTTCTAATGATTAAAGTTGCTTCCATTGTCTCTTCTTTGTCATCTCATGGTCTTAAATAGATGGTCAAATTATAAGAGCCATGACAAATAAATGTCCAATAGGCTACATGGGTCTTCAATAACTTTAAGGGCCTAATCCTAACCCTTAGAGTTCATAATTATTATATTTGTTCCATTAAGTTTTAAATTTACGTAAGACATAAAGCTGGCAGATTTTTTACTGTACTTAGAAAAATCATAAATAATTCTACAAAACTCCAGTTGGATTGGTTTAAAGGTCAATATATGATCCTTATTAAGTCCACTTTAAGATAAAAAGAGTTTTCACTGCCAGTTACATGCACACATTTCCAGAATTCTTAATTATTCACTTCTATCACAAAATCCTGCCCAAAATTAATGCCCAAATTCCAATAATCATAACTTTTTGTATACTTATCCAATTAGTACAAATTAACGATAAAATTAAATCTTCTTAGATCTACTTTATTTTTGAAAAATTTAGCGGACATTGGAGTTTATTTGACCAGATAAAGACATGTCACCATCAGTCTACCATAAAACAACTTCCAAGTTCAATGCCCAATTTTTTAAAAATCAAAATTCATTCTAGAAAACTCCAAATTGATTAATTCCAAGTACATTGTAAATATATTTAAGTTTATTTTCAAAGAACAATATCATTTTCTGGAAACTGCCGCCATACAATTTCCCAAAATTTGTCAAATGTTAACTGTTCCAAAATGGTTCCAGAAACAGGGTCCAAATTTGAAAAATCATAACTTTAAATCGACTAGTCCAAAGTTTACATTCTACCCATCAAAATGAAGATCAAGATGTCTACTTTTATTCTAGAAATTTCATAGCATTTGGACTAGGTTTGACTGATAAAAAAACATGCCACAACATCATTGCCTTCCAAAAAATGAAATCTAGTAGCCCTACTCTTACATTCCAAATTTGTGATTTCTTAGTTCTAAACCTTACTTAACACCCTTTACAAGACCAAACCATCATGAACTCTAAGAATAACCATATAACTGAAGATTAGGAAAAAACTACCCTTTCCATAAAGCTCTACTAAACCACACCATATATGGTTCAAAATAAAGCCCTTACTCACCTCTTGCTTCTTCTAGGCTTCATTCTTTGATTCAAACATTTTGGGTTTTGGTAAGTTCCTCAAAACACCTCCTATTGAAAAAATAAAAACATATAAATGAAGCTTATGCCAAGAAGAACAATGTTCATGAAGACATTTTTGGCTAGAAAGGTGAGTAAGAAGGTAAAAATATAGAGAGAAGGTGCTTACCTTTCTTAAGCTCTTGAAATTCCAGACTTGTCTTTCTCTCTCCTTGCTATTACTTTGGACAACTTTTGGGCAGAAAAATGAAGAGATGAGGTGTTTTAAAGTCATTTATTGTCCCTTGTCAAGTATTGGCTGAATGGGAGAGGAGAGAAAAAAGAAAATGTGATAATATATCCTTCCTTGGTTCCCTCTTGTAACTAAATTGGTTAGCCCAACTAATTGTAATTTGGTTAGGTGTAAGAGAGTATTTTCTCTCCCTTCTTGACTTGCCTTTAACTGAATTCAAGGGGGAGGGGAAAAGGAAATGTTTTACCCAATGGTTTATGGCATCTTATACTCAAGGAAGCTTCTTAACCAATGGTTACTTTGATAAATCCTCTTATCTCCCTTCTTCTTTCTATGACTGAACTTTTAATCAATTTGGGAGGGAATTAATTTGCTTTTTGAGCTTCATAATTACTTTACTTTTCAAGAGCAAACCCTAGCCCTTAATATTGGGTTCCAATTTTAACCTTAAGATCAAATGGCAATTGTCTCTTTTGCCCTTAATTATAGCAACATTAACTAAGTTGCCATTAAGTGTTTTTTTTTTTCACTTTAATTCTCTTCTTTCTTTCTTTCATACAACATTCCCTCTCTCTTTGGATCCAAATTAGGTTATATCATTTTTGCTTTTAGATAAAGCAATTGGGTATTTTCCTTTAACTATTTGGAATCAAATTCCATACTTTAATTTCCCAAATTAATCCCTAAAAGTCATTATGTCTATCAAATATTCTTAAAACTCTTACTAACCGGGGCTTGGTAGTTTGCTTGAGTTAGGCTTAATCTCAAGCTTCTGGTCCCAACATTTGGGATATTATAGTTTTGGTCCAAAAATCTTCATAAAAAGCATTACATACTTGCGCTTTCTGCAAAGCTAGGGAGGTAATTTCTATATTACACTAGAATTGGCCACGTACTATGTGTGCTGGTAAGTGTTCCATATGGATTGATTTCATCTGTACAAAGCCCAAGCCAAAGGCTTCTAAGCTCGCTACCAAATTGAGAGAACATTTTATGTATTTTCTTCCATTGCAGAGAGTCAGCTGGGTGTCAAAGATATTTTCCATCTAATTTTCTCTCATCAAAAGGCCATCTTAACTTCTTCACTTTTGTTGCACTCACAAACAAACGCTTAAACTGTAGTATTATTAGAAAATACCACAACACCTTTAAAGGCTTCTTTTTAGTCGTCCCTTAGCCATAACCACCATCTTTCTTCACTTTGTATCATGAAGTTTTACACTTATGATACTTACTAAGACCTTCATACTCCTCTCTATAAAATACGCAGTCATTAAAGCTTATATGATTTAGAAGTACATTATCATCTGGAAACATATCACACAATAATTCAATTAGCAATGTATATGATAGATAGGATTGATTGGGAATTGAATGATTGAGTTTAGTGATTTTGAGATTTGGATGGTTTTGTTGCCTAAAACCAAAGCATGTTAATGGAATGAAATTTTGGTAATTATGATTATTCCATTGAATTCCTTGGATTTTTTTATGGGGGAGTAGCTTTGGTAGAAGTTTTGAGTCCATTGGGAGCAATTGGGCAAGTGTTAGGAAATGTGGTCAGTTTTTCTGCGTTTTATGGTTTATAATAAGATCACTCAAGTGATATGGGGTTCACTTGAGTATGGAATGAATGTCAATCGGGTGAGGTTGAGTATCACTCGACCGTTGTGTGTGTATTATGTTTCTCTTCAACTTTCTGTTGTGCTTCCGTTATTAAAATCTAAAGTATGTCTTCTAACAAACTACTTTTTACTACTGGTAAATCAAAATGAAATTTATTCAATTGAAAAATGTAATCTAACAAACTACTTTTTACTACTGGTAAATCCCTCCCCCAAACTTGTTCAACAGCATATATCATCAAATAAAACAAGGAACAAGGTAAGGAAAGAGACTACTGTGTAATCATGGTGGTTGATGACTAGCATGGTAATGCTTCAACAAATGACCATTCAAACTTAAACATAAGCACTTACTTTCCTTCATGAAACTGCTTTCATAAGATGCCTTGATCATGAATCAATTTGGATTTTTCCTTGTAGATACGAGAACTTTCATATGCATCCAAACGTAACTCTTCTAGCTCTTGTATCTCAAGCATCCTTTCCTTAGCATAACCTTTAAGATCCATATTAGAAGTCTTCACAGCCCAGTAAGCTCTATGTTCTAGCTTAACAGGTAGATGGCAGCCCTTACTAAAGACTAGCTCAAAAGGAGACATGCCAATGGGAGTTTTAAAAGCTGTACGATATGCCCAAAGATCATCATCCAACCGGAGACTCCAATCTTTCCTACTTGGCCTCACAATTCGCTCTAAGATATACTTAATTTCCCTATTAGACACCTCAGCTTGGCCATTTGTCTGTGGATGGTATGAGGTAGAAGTCTTGTGAAGAACACCATATTTGGATAGCAAGTTGTCCATCAATTTGTCATAAAAATATGAGCCACGATCACTCACTATTGCTCTTGGCACCTTAAACCTACAAAAAGATATGAGTACATAGGAATTTAATAGCAGTAGAGGCATCATCCTTCCTTATAGGAATGGCCTCAATCCACCTTGAAAGGTAATCAACAGCCAACAAAATGTACAAATACCCATGAGATGCAGGAAATAGACCCATAAAATCAATGCCCCAAACATAAAAAACTTAACAAAACAACATGGGTTATTATGGCATTTTATGCTTTCTAGTTAACCCCCTAAAACACTGGCATGTATCACAAGTTTTATAAAAAGCATAACAATCCTTAAAGAGGCTAGGCCAATATAAACCACAATCTAAGATTTTCCTAGTAGTTTTGTTTGCCCCAAAGTGACCACCACATAACAAAGAATGACAAGATGTTATAACAGAAGAAATTTCATCATCCGACACACATCTCTTAATGATTTAGTCACTACAATGCCGCTACAAGTAAGGAGGATCCCACAAATAGTATTGAGCTTCTTATTTCATCTTCTATTCTTGAAAATAAGAAAAAGAATCAGGTAAGACTCTAGCAGCAAGAGAATTCACAATATAAGCAAACCATAGGTCATGAAGTGTAATAGCAAGGAGATGGGTATCAGGAAAACCGTCACAAGTAACTTTAGCATCAACTACTCCTTGTGTAGCAAGGGGCAAGCAGCTTAGATGATCAGCAACAAGATTTTTTGCACCTGTATTATCCCTAAACTCTGTGTTAAATTCTTGAAGTAGTAGCATCTACCTTAGCAATTGAGGCTTAGTATGAGTCTTCCTAGACAAGAACTTGACAGCAGAATGATAAGAATAGATAATCACTTTAGAATTCACTAGATAAGACCTAAACTTCTCAAGTGCAAAAACAATGGAAAAGAGCTCTTTCTAAGTGGTAGTGTAATTGATTTGAGCCTTATCCAATGTTTTAGAAGCATAAGCAATAACACAAGAGGTCTTAACAATTTTCTAACCTAGAATTGCACCAACATCAATCTTAGAGGCATCACAACAAAGCTGAAAATCATGATCCCAATTAGGAGCAATGAGTATAGGTGGAGAAATGAGTCTAGACTTTATTTTATCAAAAGCCGATTTGCATGCATTATCAAAGATGAAATTCACATCTTTTTGGAGAAGCTTAGATAGGGGACAAGCTATTGTACTAAAATCCTTAATGAATCTTCTGTAAAATCCAGCATGCCCCAAGAAAGATCTAAGTTCTCTTATGTTAGAGGGATAAGGGAGAGATGAAATTACTTCAATTTTAGATTTGTCGACTTCTATACCCCTCTTACTTATCAAGTGGCCTAAGAATATTCCTTGATCCACCATGAAGTGGCATTTCTTAAAATTTAGCACAAGTTCTTTTGCACATACTTTTCTAATGCTCTCTCCAAATTTAGCAAACATTCTTCAAATGAATTCCCATATATAGAAAAATCATCCATAAATACCTCAATACCTTGTTCAAGTAAGTCACTAAAGATAGAGAGCATGCATCTTTGAAATGTCCCAGGAGCGTTGCATAACCCAAAAGGCATCCTTCGGTATGCAAACATCCCAAATGGACAAGTAAATGTTGTCTTTTTCTAATCCTCTGGTGCAATAGGAACTTGAAAATAACCAGAAAAACCATCAAGGAAACAATAAAGGGGAGGGGAAATTACTCCTTGCTGGTTGCTTCATTCAACTTCCTAAAGTCTATACAAACTCTTCAAGAGTTTTGGACTCTTGTTGGAATGAGTTCATTCTTCTCATTTCGTACAAATGTTATTCCACTCTTTTTTGGAACAACTTGGACTGGACTGACCCACTCGCTATCTAAAATAGGATATATGATCCCTACACTTAAGAGTTTGGTGACCTCCTTCTTAACACATCTAAGATGAGAGGGTTGAGTCTACGTCGCGGATGTTTCATAGATCTAGAACCCTCATTCAAAAGTATTTTATAGGTGCATACAGTTGGGTTAATACCTAGAATATCACCTAAAGTCCACCCTATTGCCCTCTTGTGTTTCTTCAACGCTTGGAGTAAACTCAACTCCTTAAATGTATTTAAGGAACTAGAGATAATGACAGGTAATTGATCATGTTCTATAAGAAAAGCATACTTCAAGTTAGAGGGAAGGGGTTTTAAATCAAGTTCAGGGGGTTGCACAATTGAAGGTAAAAGTTCTTTCATCTCAAGTGTACCAAGAAACTTCCCTTTCTTATGAGAATCCCAATAATTGTTGGATTGAAGGTATGTCCCCCTTGTTTAGATGTGGATTGAGATTGTGGCTCATTCACAAAGCAACCTTGACTACCACCTACATCATTTAAAGAGTGAAATATATGAGAGGTAGCATTATGAAATGGTATGCAATAGTTAAGTAATTGATTAGAACTGAGTTTCTCCCTTGTTACAGTCTTAACATGTGATTGACCATTGTGTCCAGAATTTTCAACAAAGAAATTTATGACTTTTGACCTGCTAAGTTCATCACCAAAAGGATAATGTAAGTATTTCAATAATTGGAAAGAAGTGAGGTTACCTATACAATCATCCTTGAGGTTAGGAGAAGTCTGAAACTTGTAAGATGGAGAAATGTGAAGCTTAAACCCATGAATTGCAGTTGTGCCATCAGTAGCACATTGATATCTTTCCTCATGTTCAATAATGACTCCATTTGTGTCCATAGAAGCAGATTTTAGTCCGAATGGATGTTACTTCACTTCTAAAAGTGGAATCCACTTCACCAACATTCTCAAATTCTGTAAAACTACACAATAATTCTTTCCCAACACCATGATGACTATCAAATGATGATATAATACTACCAAGATTAGAAAAATCAAAAATAAAAGGATTAGAAGTGGAAAGTGAGCTATCAATTGACATGCAATCAATACTACACACATCATCATCACAATCGATAGAGAGGAGAATTTAAACCAATAGTAGCACATACATCATCATGACAATCATTTTTCACACACAATGAGAAAGCAAACTCATTAATTGTCTCTTCTAAGGCCAAATCAATCAAATTCAAGCCAAGAAGAGAGTAGTCCTCAAATGGGTGATTTATAGCTTCATAAACATTGAACCGAATCACATGATCACCTACTTCCATAGTTATGTACCCATCCTTCATGCTAATGATAGTATTAGCTATTCGCATGAAAGGCCTACCCAAAATCAATGGTTCCTTAATAGATACCTTAATATACATGTCCAGAACATAAAAATCAGTAGGAAATACTAAGTCTTTGACTTTGACTAAGATATCTTCCAATAAACCATGAGGTTTGCTAGTGGTGCGTTAGCTAGTTGTAGGATGACATTAGTGGATTTGATGTTTGTGAGGCCAAGTGAGGTGTAAATAGAGTAGAGCATGACATTTATAGCGGCTCCTAGATCAAGAAGAGCATTACTAAAAGGCATGGTACCAATAGTGCATGGAACAGTGAATGAGCCAGGGTCTTTACACGTAATTGGAAGATGGGGTTTAAATATAGCAGACACACTAGGACTCAACTGAACACACTTATTGGGTTTACGCCTACGCTTTTGGGCACACAAATCTTTCAAGAATTTAGCACAAGCAGGCATTCCTTTCAACACATCAAGTAAAGGCAAATTAGCTTCAATCTTATTGAAAATATCTATCATATCAAGAAATTTCTTTCAATTTGAAACCTTCTTACTAAGCACATATGAATTAGGAAAAGGAATTTTAGAGAGATTTACCTTTTTACCTTCCCCTTTGCTTGAAGAAGAAGCTGAAGGGTCAAGCACCATAGTATTTATTGGAGTTGACACTCTTTGCTTGATATCCATTTTTGAATTTGGAGAAGAATGCCTTTGTAGAAGCTTTTGTTCAGCTACACTCTCAGATTTTCCAATAGCAAGGTGAGTTCTTTCGATCAGAATCATCGCTACCATCAATATCTTCCACATGTGGTTGCAATGGAATCTCAACCTCTTCATTGTGCCTATCACTAGAATACATTCCAGATTTGAAAATCTCAACATTTTCTTCAAATCAGACTTGTTTACCCACTTGTTTACTACTTTTTAAGGAGATAGCATTTACATCCTTAGGATTGATCACAATGTTGGAAGGCAACCCTTGTCCACTTTTAGCTTGTTGCTTATTGAGGCTATCAGACATTTGAGTGACAAATGACGTCAAATTAGCATTCTTAGAATCCAACAACTCCAACTTGTTGAAGATTGTGTCAAACTTAGTCCCAATGTCAGAAAATTTAGAATTGGTTTGAGTTCTCTCTTCATCAAATCTCGAGGCTAAGTTAGCCATAGAATATGACACATTGTTCAAACACTTGAGAAGTTGAGAGATGTCATCTTTAATTGCATGGGATTCTGGTGTAGCAAACTCTTTGTTGGGGATTAGATTGGCTTTTTAAAGCTTGATTTGAAGAACTCCCTTGAAATTGATTCTGGTTCCTCCAACCAAAGTTGGGATGGGACCTTAAACCCTCATTATATGTGTTGGAGTAGGGATTCCAAGGTATTTGATTATGTCCTTGTCTCCCTTAAAAAATAGCTGAGACCTCCTCAAGTTGGTGTGTGCAATTTAGAGCAATATATATGTGAGAGCTACATATGTCACAGCTAGGAGCCACTAGAGCTTGAGAATGTGACCCATGAATGTTCACATTGTTTAGGTGGGCCAATAGCTTATTGAGGTCAGTTCTCATCTCTATCATTTGAGATGACAAATTATCATACTCCCTTGAAGATCTTAAAGCATATGAGACCTCATGGACTTGTCTAGCATCCAACCCTTCAAATTGTTGACTATTACTAGCTATCTTCTCAATTAAATCCCATGCTTCTTCAGGTGTAAACAATTGAATAGTGCCTCCAGAAGATGAATCCAAACTCTTTCTATCTTGAGGAAGTAACCCACTATGAAAATATTACACCAATCGAGCTTCTAGGATTTGGTGATGTGGACACTTGGCTAGAAGTTCTTGAAATCGACACCAATACTCATAAAAAGATTCATGGAGGCCGTGTTTAGCACCAAAGATTTCCTTTGTGAGAGATTTTATATTTGAAGAAGGAAAGTATCTTTCTAAGAAGGTACTCTTTAATGTGTCCCAAGAGGCTAAGGCATTAGGATTGTGGTGTGGTAGCATCAAGAACCACTCCTTTGCTTTACTTTCCAGTGTAAAATGGAAGACTGTTCTGCATACCTCATCTAGATCAACCCCCATTGGTTTCATGGAGTTGCACACAATGTACATCTTCTTTAAGTGCCTTTAGGGTCTTCTGCAGGTAAACTATTAAATTTTGGTAAGTGACTCAACAAAGGACCTTTCAACTCAAAATTAATATTAAATTCAGGACAAGTGAGGAAAGGATCAATAATATCAGTAGAAGAAGTAAGATCTTTGATAGTTCTACTCTCCCCATTGGGTCGAGGTATGCCTTCTAGAGAAGGAACTGGATCCATGGCAAGATGGTGATCAACAATGAACGAAGAACCAATATGAGAAGAATTATCACAAGTATGTGCAACAACTTCAGTGTCAATGACTTGTCCAATACCTACACTAGATGATTCAACTTTCTTACCTTTCTTAAGCAACCTAATTGTCTTCTTAATATCTTTATCTAAAGGCATAAGTTTAGTTTTCTAAGATCTAGTCATGCACAATAAGGAGACTCACATAGACATATAAATTACAGCAAAGTAATTGGTCAAATGGTCAATTGAAGAAGGGTTATATACAGCAAAAATTAGCAACTTACAAGAAACCAAGTTAACTAATCTTTGACAACTAAAAGACTTAACCAAAACCAATAAAATTCAAGTGTCTAAAGAGTAAGACCAGATTCAGCAATAACAAGACAAGTGCAACACAATGTGACAAGAGGCAAATAGGAGTTTCAAGGTAAGAATTCACCTTTTAGGAGAACATGTTGGTATATCAATGGAGTAGTACCTCAAACCGTAGGTATGTAAGTAGAGTCACTCGAAGCACAACTTACAGAATGTGATAGCTACCTAAAATATCAAATTGCAACCAACAACTTTTCAAGGATAAAGAATGCAAAGTTGCTCACCACAAAACAATAGTAAACCACACAATGGCCACTTAGAACATGATAGCAAAGCAACAAAATGCAGATTTCATTTTTTTTTCAAATGCAAATGGAATGCAAAACAACTATAAACATGAAAATTAACCTAAACCACTACTAAACACTCCAAAAATTAACAACTAACTAAGAAAAACTAAAAAAAGTACACCAACAACCAAGATAAGACACACTATGACAACGAAAAGGAACACTTCACTACTTAAAACCTTGGCAATCATCCTCCCCGGAAACGGCACCAATTTGATGATCCCATGTCGTGTGAGTTCTCAAAATAAAACTTGGTTTGAAAATGTAGCGTAGTAGCTCAACCTAGGTCGTTCTTGTGAGGAGATTAATTTCTAAATTTTTAAATAATAAAGTGATAAAAACATTAAAGTTGTGAGAAATCCTTTCGAGAAATTGATTTTAAAACTAATAAAGTAATCTAATCTAATTCAATACTTTTGTATTTTTCTGGTTTTCAAGACAAAGAAGCAAATGGAATTGAAATAAACACTAACAACAAGATAAATTCAATTCACTAGTATAATGATGAGATGAGATTTCCTTGAGTTGAGGTTTTAGTCTTCCTTGCTGCTAATGATATGAACTCCATAATATGAGTCAAGAGGATGAAACTAAGTTACCACTAGCTCCATACTTGCAATAATCATTTAATTCATTCTGCCGAAGCAATTAAATGAATACCACCAAATAATTCAAACTCAAGGAGATGAATAATCAACTTCCAATTCTAGCTTGTAATTACCATCACAAAAGTTCAAAGCATTCAGTTTAGTCATTTGCAATCCACTTAACCAAGTTGGAATAAACAACTCAACATTCTCCTAATTTGAATCGTACAATGCTTAATTAATCAACTCCTAGCTCAACTACCAAGTTTATTCACTTGGCACAAAACAATCTAGATCACAACCATATACTTAAACAAGCCATACAATTATGAACTAGAAAGAGAGCTTAAAGGAATTCCATTGAAGTTTAAAAGCTCAAACCATTACCCAACTCAAGGAAATCACCAAAGCTTAGCTACTCATGGAAGAGGAGGAAGAAAATGAAGATTGAAAAATGTTAAAGATATGAGCCATAGAGAATTGTAGCTCCGAATAGCAGCTTGCGCCTTCTCTTTTCTCCCTTTCTTTTGGCTACAATGCTCCTCTTTTCACCTTCTCATTTTCTTTCATCTCGTGTAGCTTTCCTTTTTCACACTCGGTCTTCTTTTCTTTTATTTCACACTTCCTTTTTTTTATTATTCCCTCACGGTCCAACACCTCCTTTAACTCGGTCAGCCCTGCTTCTTTTTCTTCAAAATCCCCTCGGTCCAAGTCATTTAACTTCATTCTTCAAATTGGTCTACAAGTTTGGCTGAAGCCTCTCCAACGTGTCCAACTTTTTCTTCTATTCCTTTTAATTCTTTTATTCTTCAATCCAGTGCTGCTCTTCCTTTCCTCACAGCCACCACTTCTTTTCTCCTTCAATTATTTCCTCTCGGTTCAATTTCTTCTTTTTCATTTAGTTCAATATCTCCAATTTGGTCAACAATTTTGGCTCTTTTGTTCTTTTATCTATTTGGTCTCCTCTTGGTCCAGTAGCCCTTTTCTCTTTTATTCCTATCAGTTTAGCAGCTCCTATTTCCTGCACTTATCAATCTCGGTCCAACTTTCTCTAATTCTTCTATTCAGTTTACTCTCCTTTGTTTCCTTTAATTTCAGCCGCCACTTGCCTTCTCATTTCATGTGGTCCCCCTTCCTTCCAATTTCTTCAATTGTCTTTAGGTTAAAATGAGTTGTGCCTTGTTTGGATAAGAGGTAAAAATCTATTTTGGCATTAGGGATAAACTTGCAACTACTAAACAAGGCCCTTACTCATTTAACCTCCTCTTAGAAAAAATGTGAAAATAAATTCTGCACTTGTGATGTTCCACACTTGTCCTTCATTAAGCTCCAAAATGACATCTTTAACCTTGACCACTCAAGTTGTGCCATATCATCACCTACAAAATTATATTGACAAAGGTAAATATCTTTTGCTCACAATTAAAGAATAATGGGAATAACAAATATTAATTAAAAATATAACAATTTAACCACTTTAATTCCTAAATTATCCTTTCACTAAAGTCATACATTAACATTTGATTATGCCCAAAATACTGAATTAAGTCCCACAAAAGCCTAAGATTAATTAATAAAAATATATAAATATTGAGCTCTATCAGTCTAGCTCCAGGAATATTTACAAATTCAATTTCCCATACTGGGTAATCTACCCATGTTATATAGGGAATCTGTAAGCCACTTATACATTTTATTCTCTGTCTTGACCATGAGACCATAACCTATGGCTTTACTTATTCTTTATATCACTCTGTTCCATCAGGATCAAACTCTTATTTGTTCTTTCAATAGGAATATTCTATAATCAAGATCTTTCCTTATGTTAAGTTAGAAACTAGTGACCTCTATAAACCTAATACATATCTGTACCATATTCTAGTACCTCAAATAATTCAAGTAAACTCAAATGCCTAAAGAATCAATTCTACTATTGTTTGATTCTTAGGTCATAATTGATTCGATTACTATTCTTAGAACCTTATATTAGTTGAGCCAAAAAATCAGGTTTACTTAATTAAACCCAACATGCATGCTATGAATCATTAAGATTTATCATTCTCATAAGGTTCTAATGCTACCTCAATCCTTAATATTATAAAGGCGTATTCAGATCATCATTCTCTCAAATCAAGATAATCACTGCCAGATCTAATTCATGAGTAGGGTATTCTATTTCATGAGACTTCAGCTGTTAAAAGGCATCTATCACCATTCTGCCTTACTACACTAGGGTATATCCCAATCCCCATACACTCATTTCATTGCAACCCATACAGGTTACTAGATTTGCAGACCATTTAGGTCGCACCCTGCAGACCACACTGGCTGCAATAAGATCTAGGATAATGACAAACCCTTATTTTTATTATATATTTTTATATTTTAATTGGATATTTTGTCATAATTATTAAGCTTCAAATGCATTTCTTGAGATAAATTGAGATTAAGAGTAAATACATTAAATTTTGACTAAAAAAGGCAAAATTGTCAAAATAATTGTAATTACTCTTATCATTGATTTTTTTGAGAATATTCTATTGTTGGTTTAATTGTTTTAATTATAGGTTCCTGAAAAATTGGATTAAAATTGAAAATGGCAATTTTGGGGCATAGTTTGGTACCGCAAATTTCACAAATGATAGAATGGTCCTCATCAAACTACTATATTTTGCAAAGTTGAATTAGGTATGGTTTTAGTATATTTTCAGTAGAGATTTAGAAGGGGGAGCTTTCATGAGCGAGCTTAAGAGGTAACTCTAAATTCATAGAGCATTCGACCAACTCTTCTTCATCCATCACCTTCAACTTCTTCCTCTCTTACCAGCAGCATTATCCACCACCATAGGTCGTTAGCAAGAAGCATTAACACCACAACCATAAGATTCAAATAGAGTAGAGTCAGAGAAGAGTTTCTGGACTTAGAGACAGACAAGCTTAGGAGAGGCTGAGGTTAACTGATTCACCACCATTAACTCCCTTCACTATCATGCTGGACTTGCTGCTGGAATTCTAACTGTATTCTCTTCGTCACCTTTTCTTCACTGTCAAATATAGATTCTCCTATGGTCTTTCATCAAATTCAGAGTATAGCTCCCCTGAACTTAATTATTCAGTGATTTTGTCTCATGTGGTTATGTATTCATGGCTGTGGTTTTGAATTTGAAAATGAAGTGGTTTATTGAAGCTAATTTCATGAGTTGCAATGGCTAAGATTTATCTTCTCTTAGAGCAAGGAATTGAGTCCTGATGTTTGGAGCTACAAAAGAGGATTTTTAGTTTTTGTTTATTAGTTTCACTATATATTTATGATTTATAGTAGACACATGGGAGTTAATGCTATTTAAGCTCCTTGTGAACATTAAAGATGGACATGCTACTAGACAATGCCTTATATCTCAACAGATAGAATCAGTCAATTATGCTGGAAACTATCATGGAAATAATTAGAGTAATCCATACTCCAATACCTATAATTCTGGGTGGCGTAAAAATCCTAATCTCTCTTGGAAACATGGTGCAACCCTTAATAAAGCATCCACTTCTAATATAAAGCCAATGGAACCTCCTGGTCTTTATCACTTGGAAACAGAAGTTAAGCTTATTCAAGAGTCCAAACCTGATCTTGAGATAATGATATCTCAACTTGTTAGTTTTCAGCTAAAGAGTTCTCCAGATCAAGCCACTACTAATGCGACATTTAGTTCATTCATCAAGAATCTTGAGGTTCAAGTGGGACAACTTGCAACTAATGTGAATGCATTACAACAAAGAGAGTTGCCAAGTAATACTGTCACTAATCTTCGTAGAGATGAACAAGAGGAATGTAAAGCTCTCACATTAAGAAGTGGTAAAGAGTTACCTGAGATTCCTCATCAAGGGGAGAAACCTTCAGCTTCTAATGGTGAGGCAACTCTTGAAGATGTTATAGAGAATGATGAAGAGCCTACTTAGAAGGCATATGGAAAGGTCAATGAGGCAAAAGTTGATAATGAGTCTAAGAAAAGTGAAGTGAAGAAGAAGGCTACTAATGAGAATCTTAAATGGGTGCCACCTTTACCATTTCCTCAGAGATTCTAGAAGAAAACTTTAGATGAGCAACACAAGAAGTTCTTGGAATTTTCAAGCAACTCTACATCAATCTCCCTTTCCTTGAAGCTTTAGAGAAGATGCCTAAATATGTTAAGTTTCTAAAGGAGATGTTGAGTAAGAAGAGGAGGTTTGGTGATTATGAAATAGTACCTCTCACTAAAGAATGTAGTGCTATTATTCTCAACAAGTTGCCACCTAAACAGAAAGATCCTCTTAGTTTTTCTATACCTTGCATAATTGAAGAAAAGTTTCAAGGTGGAGCATTATGTGATCTAGGCTCAAGTATCAACTTGATGCCACTATCTGTGTTTAGAAAATTGCAACCTGGTAAAGCTCATCCAACCTCTGTGACATTTCAATTAGCTTATCAAAGTTTAGCTTATCCAAAGGGTATCATTGAAGATTTTTTAGTTAAAGTTGATAAGTTTATCTTCCCAGCTGATTTCATTGTATTAGATTGTGATGAATATAGTACTCTCTCACTTGTAGGAAGACGCTTTTCAGCTACAGCTCAAACTTTGATTGATGTTAAAAAAGGGGAGATTAAGTTAAGAGTAAATGACAAAGAGGTTATTTTTTAACATGAACAAGGCATTGAAATATCCTAGGGACACTACTGGTTGCTTTAGGGTTGATATATTAGATGAGGTTATTCGAGAGACTTTGGATTCCTATGCTATGAAAGAACCTTTAGAAGCTGTGTTACTTTGCTTTGATGATGTTGAAGAAGGGAATCTAGTTGAATGCAAAAGGTTACTTGAAGCTTCTTCTCCTTACATTAATTGATCAAGGCAGTTTGAGTTGTTAGAGATGGAATCAAGGCAAACTTCTTTAAAGCCTTCTATTGAACAAGCACCAATTCTGGAGCTTAAGCCCTTACCTTCACATCTTGAATATGCATACTTGGGTGATCTGAGACACTTCCTATTATCATATCTTCTTCTTTATCTAAAGATCAAAAAGAAAGGTTATTGAAAGTCCTTGGGGATCTCAGAAGGGTTTTAGGTTGGACAATAGCCGACATCAAAGGTATAAGTTCTTCAATTGTAATTCATAAGATACTTTTCGAAGATAATCATAAGACATCCATTCAGAATCAGAGAAGATTGAATACTATGATGAAGGAAGTAGTCAAGAAGGAAGTAATTAAGTGGTTAGATGCTGGAATCATTTATCCCATTTCAGATAGCTCATTGGTTAGTCCAGTACAATATATTCCTAAGAAAGAAGGAATGACTGTTATTGCTAATAAGCATGATGAGCTCATTCCCACTCATACAGTTACTGGTTGGAGAGTGTGTATGGATTACAGAAATTTGAATGAAGTGACACGGAAGGATCATTTCCCACTCCCTTTCATTGACCAGATGTTAGACCGATTAGCTGGCAAAGAATTCTTTTGTTTCTTGGATGGGTATTCTGGTTACAATCAAATTGTTGTTGCTCCTGAAGACCAAGAAAAGGCAACATTCACATGTCCTTATGGTACCTTTACCTTTAGAAGAATGCCATTTGGTTTATGCAATGCTCCTGCTACTTTTCAAAGATGTATGATGAGCATATTTTCTAATATGATAGAACAGATAATGGAAGTATTCATGGATGATTTCTTGGTCTGTGGTGAATCATTTGAGGAGTGTTTGATATATCTAGATAAGGTGTTGAGGAGATGTGAGAAAACAAATCTGGTTATTAATTGGGAAAACTGTCATTTCATGGTGACAAAAGGGATAGTTCTTGGTCACAAGGTTTCAAAAAAGGGCTTAGAAGTTGATAGAGCAAAGACTTCTGTGATTGAGCAACTTCCTCCTCCTTCTAATGTCAAAGCTGTGAGAAGTTTCTTGGGACATGCCGGATTTTATTAACAATTCATTAAAGACTTTTCCAAGATTTCAAAGCCTCTTTCGCAACTACTTGAGAAAGATATTCCTTTCCATTTCAATGAGGAGTGCATCAAGGCTTTTGAAGAATTAAAGATTCGATTGATTTCAGCTCCTATTATTGTGGCTCCTGATTGGTCATTACCTTTTGAAGTAATGTGTGATGCAAGTAACTATGCTGTGGGAGCTGTGTTGGGGCAGAGGCCTACCAAGATCTTCCATCCCATCTACTATACAAGTAAGACACTACTTTCAACTCAGGTAAATTACTCAACTACTGAAAAAGAAATTCTTGCTATTGTGTTTGCTTTTGAAAAGTTTAGAGTCTACTTGATGGGTGCTAAGATCTTAGTCCATACTGATCATGCTGCTATAAAATATTTATTAGGGAAGAACGAGTCCAAAACTACATTGATAAGATGGGTTTTATTATTATAGGAATTTGATGTGCATATAGTTGATAGGAAAGGAACTGAAAATCAAGTTGCTGATCATTTGTCTAGGATTATGAACTCTTCTGATTGTATGAATAACTTGTTGGTTAATGAATATTTCCCTGATGAACAGTTGTTTGCTATTAGTAGTTATAAATTGCCCTGGTATGTTGATATTGTGAATTATCTTGTGTGTTGTTCCTGATTTGACTTTCTATCAAAGAAAGAAATTTTTGCATGATGTTGCTTACTATATATGGGAAGAACCATTTCTTTTCAAGAGATGTACTGATTTGATCATTAGAAAGTGTGTGCCTGAGGTTGAACAAGAGGCAATTTTGACTGATTGTCATACATCTGCATATGGGGGACATTATGGGGGGTAAAGGACTACATCTAAAGTGCTTGATTCTGGTTTTTATTGGCCTTCTTTGTTTAAAGATGCTCACCAATTTGTTTTCAAGCGTGATAGATGTCAAAGAACATGTAACATTTCCAAGAGACATGAGATGCCGCAATCAAGGATCTTAGAGGTAGAGTTATTTGATGTTTGGGGGATGGATTTCATGGGTCCTTTGCCATCTTCAAGAGGAAACCAATATATTCTTGTTATAGTGGAGTATATGAGCAAATGGGTTGAAGTTATTGCTTGCCAAGAAAATGATACCAATGCAGTGGTCTGTTTCTTGAAGAAGTATATTTTCACTAGATTTGGTACTCCTAGAGCGATCATTACTGATGAGGGAACTCATTTCAACAACAAGAATTTTAAGGCTCTTTTGACAAAATATGGAGTGCACCACAGGATATCACTTGCATATCATCCCCAAACTAATGGCTTATGTGAGTTGGCTAACAGGGAGATTAAGAGGATCCTTGAGAAGACTGTAGGTCCTACTAGAAAAGATTGGTGTGATAAGCTTGATGATGCTTTGTGGGCATACAGGACTGCATTTCGAACTCCAATTAGTATGTAACCTTATAGGTTAGTTTTTGGGAAAGCATGTCATTTGCCACTTGAGTTGGAGTATAAAGCATGGTAGACAATCAAGAAGTTGAATATGGACCACAAAGAAGCTAGAGCTAAAAGGTTATTGCAACTGAATGAGTTGGAAGAATTGTGACTTCAAGCATATAAGAGTTCAAGATTATACAAAGAAAGGACAAAGAAATGGCATGACAAGCATATCTTAAAGCTCAATTTTAAGCTCGGGCAATTGGTTCTTATATTTAACTCAAAGCTCAAGCTGTTTCCTGGAAAGCTTAGATCTAGATGGTCCGGTCCTTTTAGAGTGGCTGCTACGTCATCAAAGGGTGTAGTTGAAGTTAAAAATGAGAGTACAGGAAATTGCTTTAAAGTGAATGGGCAAATGTTGAAGCACTATTATGGTGGTGAGGTGGACCGGCAAGCAATGGTTCATCACTTGTCACAACCTCATTGAGTTTCTAACATAGTCTGGCTGAGGACTATAAACCAAGCGCTTCTTGGGAGGAAACCCAAGATTTAGTTTGATGTTTTGTTTTGATTTTGTAGGATTTTGGTAGCCCCTGATGATTTATTCCACTTTGATAGCCACAAGCAATAGCATTCAAGAGCATAAGACGAGGATTGAGAGGGGAGTTTCCTTATACTTTTCCTTGCTTTGTTGAATTGATAGTTGATAACATGCTATGGAAATGAGTGCTGTATATAGTCTATCTTTGCATGTGATTGATATTTGTTATTGACTATTGAATTGAGTTGTGGCATTTGTGAGCGGTGCTCTATTGGTGGAAATTTAAAATCTTTGAAGGTTCTACTATCCCTGCACTTTGATATGGTTATGTCTTCATTTCCATTACTTAGGCTTACTTGTTCACATTAAGGACAATGTGACATTTAAGTGTAGGAGTGAGGGTACCATTGATTTTGTATGACTTGTCCTTAATTTTGAAAAATTTCTTTGATTTTGCACATAAATAGAAAAATTTTGACAAATTTTGAACACAAATTTTACTTTTCATGGAAGCTTGGATTTTACTTGTGAGCATTTGCAAAGTTGGTTTCATTTGAATTTGAAAAAGATTGAGTTTAATTAGAATTTGGTTCTATCTTCTTGGAATGTTAGTAGATAGGCAAAGAATTTGGTTTGGATGATTGACTTTAGGATGTTAAATACCGGTGAGAAACTTGAGCCTAAATATTCATTTCTTTCAAGAGGGAGTATACTTATTGTGATTTTATTTCTAGAAATTGTCTTGAATCTCTTTTGAAGCTTTAAATTCTTTTGAATGCACAAAAATGATTTAGGCATTCATTTCATAGTTAGTTTGGCCAAATGTCTATCCTTATCATATGAAAATCCTTTGCTTTACCCCATATGAGCCTTACTTTGTTTTTTAAAAAAAAATTGCATAGAGCAAATAGCCCTTTGTTTGAGAAATGCAATTTAACAAAGGTTGTTTATAGTGTGAGTGAGTTTGTTTTCTTTTAGTGAATATTCCTTCATTCTTCATGAGCTTTATGAAGTTGCTTAGCACTAATTAAAGCATTCCTCCATACAATTTGACCATTTTCATTTCATTATCCTACTCTATTCATTACAACCTTTAGAAAAGTCCTTTTGATTTGTGTAAGCAAGGAGATAATGTAGTAGAGATGGAGATAATAAACAAGCTTATATGGTATATGAGTTGCAATAAGTGGAAAAAAGTGAAACACAAGCCCTTTAATTGTCTTGAGGGAAGAGTGCAAACACTTTACTTGTGAGGAACATTTTATTGTCATTTATCCTTGCTAAATTACTTGCATTTCTACTTATATTTTTAGAAGGTGGAAAAGAATTTCAAGAAAGCTTCATTCTTCAAAATTTGAATTAAATCCAATTTTGTAGTGTTAAATTTGAGAATCTTGCTTCTATGATTGTCTTTGGTTGTTGATATTTTTGAAATCTTGAGGACAATATTTGATGCAAGTGTGGGGGTGTGATAACTCTCCATATTTTATACATTTAAAAAATATTTTGAAGATAATTAGAGCGTTATCTATGCAATTTTAGAAGATTTAATGAGATTTTATTAGGAAAAGATCAAATCAAAGTGGTGAATTATTTGAGATTTAGACTGTAAATATTTAGGATAAAAATAATTAATTTTAATAAGATAAAGTTTCTAAAAAAACATCTTTTTATTTTATTTTATTTCTCTTGCCTGTTGATGTAGATATATATTCCATGTCGTTTTGGGTGAGAATTGGGGAATCAAGTTGAATTGAAAAGAAAAGCACGTTGTTGCATAATGGAGGACGACAGCGTTTTGGAAAAGGAGCTAAAATGGATGACCTAGAGAAAAAGGGGTGAGCTACGAAAAAGAAAGGGAAGCAGAGACACAACAGCAATTGTTGAATAATAGAACTTCTTCTCTTGACTAGAGCAGCCGCAATATGCATTGAGAGAGCACTGAGCTGGGTGGCGGCGACTGGGGGGCATCGTTTCTGATCATCTTTATTGCAGAACCAGAAGGAGCGAGAGAAATCCAGAGCCCGCGACAGTTAGCTAACAGCAACTCCTCACCGTCTTGCTCGAGCTGAATTAGAGAATAGTTAGCGTTTCTGCGAGCTAGAGAGTGGGAGGACCAGCGTCTAGAGAAGCGTGAAACAGAGAGGAGCCGCACCGTAAAAAAAGACAAGCAAAGAAAGAGAGCACCGGACATGGAGGACGAGAACCAGAGCGGAATCAGAGCTGAGAAAGTGGTGACTGAGCATTGTTGAAGATCCTCTTCAGTGGCGGAAAAAAGAGGAGAGGCTATTCTGGATTGAAATTGTGGATAGTGGATAGTGATTAGTTCATGATTTCTGCCCATTATATTTTAATCTGATTCTTCTTGTTTTCATTATGATTTTCAATCTGAATTCTGGATTTGCTGCTACTGTGATGATGTTTAAAGCAAGGTGTGGCTAATTTTCTTGGAACCTAGAGTAGCTATGAACTAATTTGAGAATTTGAGCAGGTATGAACTCATTAATTTGTGTTTATTGTAATTCTTATTTACTTAATCTTATATATTTTATCTACTTTGCGCTTGATCACCACTAAGTATGAATTTGGGAAATTTAGATTATCCTTCGGAGAGGGATCTTAATTAGACCATAATATTAAGTAATGTGGGATTAGACTTTATTCTAATTTGTCAATAAAATAGGAATATACCTATTGGACCCATATAATCATATTAGAGTGAATTTGAACATTTACTGCCTCTTGAGTGAATTAGTTAGGAATAACAATTTTAAGTTGAGATTGGAGTATAAGTGATTGGAAGACATTTATATTCATTTAAACTCTAGATTAACAATTTAATATTAAGTACTTTTAATTGGGTGAATGCATGCTCTAAAACTTAAAAAAGATATTAGACACTCTAGGTTGTTTTTATCAATTGAAATATTTAAATCATTAGATTTATTTCTTTTGCATTTGTTTAAATTGTCTTTCAATCTCTTTCTTTGATTTGTTCAACTTAAATGAAAATGGGAATTTTAATACCTAATTATCTATTACCTTGAATCTCTGTGAGATGACCTTGATTTGCTATTATACTATTCCAATAGCCCATACACTTGCGGTGCATATTTAAAATTTAGTTGCATCAGACTTCTATTAAATCATCCTGACATTATTAAAGCTCATATAAAAAGATAAATATCAGAGTGGGCAGCAGAAGCATAGTAAATTTATCTTTAATTTTTTAGGACAACAAGAGAGGTTGATATTCATACTAGTGTTGATCATCCCAAGTCCTAATTAGACTTGTATGGTCTACAATGACATACCTGGTATGGCATATAGTGATTTACCCTAAGTAGCAAGGCAGCCCATTAGAGCATGTTAAATATGCAACTAATCAGTCTATGATTGGGTGGCTCTTACCCTGACATGGTCAGGCAGGTTGCGCTATACAGGTTGCTTGTAGTCGAGAGATTAGGCATAAATTATGTGTGCTATGGTGGTGTGGTGAACAGTGATATGACCATTGTGGTCAAGAGTCACAAAACCAATGTGGTTCGTAGTGACGCATATAAATAGAGATTGGGATAAGCCCTAGTGTAGTAGGGAATAATAGTGAATAATCACTCTCAATAACCACATAGAAATAATTACCCACTTAATGAATAATGCACCCCAATAAGCAGTACACATAGTCAATAGTGCACACAGTACGACCAATAATGGTCAAATAGTCATTTGTTCCTGAACACAGGATAGGCAAGTATAGATGCAAACGATCACAAGTAAAGGCAGAAATATTGGCAGTAAGCCCCAATGTACATATTGGTACAAGGAAGTAATACCTAATGGGCTTAAGTCCTGAGGTAGTTAGTCTCGATATATAAATTCATCAAACATGATGGACTGTATGTTCTGAAGCCATAAGACTTGATGGACATGTATGTCCTTAGCCCGGCAGAATGTTATGTATTTGAAAATTGTGATTAGTAAAGGCTCAAGGTATAAGACTCTATTTGTAAGATTATATGATGCAGCATCCCTAGGCTATAAGATCCTATATGCCAGTGATGTTGTAGTGGACTAGTATGTCTAAAGACCTTAAGACCTTATGGACTAGTGTATCCTTAAGGCTGGCATATGTATTAAAAATTGTAACGAGTAGTGACCCAAGGATTTGGGAGTAGAGACCCTTTGGCTGTATAATCATATATGCCAGTTGTCTATGTTGCACACTAATTATTAAATGTCATTACGATGAATGCAAATGTTGAATGCTATCTGAGATCTGTGTTAAGAATATAATGATGGTTGTGTTGTATGGTTTGTAAGCCTACGTATGAAAGAGATACATTAAGTGACAAAAAGGGATTCCCCAAAGTATAGGCGATTATATACGATGTTCAAATTTCAAAGACGAAATTTATTGAACGAGGGGGAAAATGTAACATCCCATATTTTATACCCCAAAATTCCTTATATTAAAGGGAATAAAATGGTAAAATAAAGAGCACATGAAATGCAAAAGTAGTGTAATTAGTGGTCACACACAACATGATAATGTTTGAGACACAAATTGTAAAATGAGGATTTGCTGCTAGTGTATTTTTCCAGCATGGTAGTCTAGTTGTATGACATTTTTAAATAGGAAAATGATGTATAATGCCTATGATATTTTTTAGAATGAAAGTAGACTTATCAAGCTTTAATTTGATGGTTCATATCAGTCATTTGGAGCCATACACAAAGATTTACGAATTTTTAAAGTGAAACTGGCAAGCTTCTATGACAGCATCCAAAAATGGAAATTCTAGAAATTATGAGCTTCTAGTTGGCTAAAGGCTATATTTGTCCCTAAAATTAGACTTAGTAAGGGTCACATAGCCTTTGGAACTATACCAATTAGACATTTGTACAATTAGATATGAATTCTCAAAGTTTGATGAAAATTCTACTAGATTTCCAGCAAAGTGCTAAAATGGAAAAAATGTAAGGGTAAAATGGTCATTTGACCAAAACAAGAAGCCATCTATTTTTCCCTTTCATTGGGACAAATTTTGGCTAAAGTGGGAGCAAGAAAGGAAAATAATTTGCTTGGCTCACATTAATTCAAGAGGAAAAATCCTTGTCCAAGTAAAATAAACACATGGTAATTAGCATTAATATAATATTCCAATAAGAGATAAAGTGATATTTAAAGAGTCTTTTATCCCTTCATTTCTTCATTATTTCAGCCAACACAACAAAAAATAGAGAGAGGAGAGAGTTTGAAGAGAGCTTGAAGAGCAAGAAGGTCTTAGGGTTCAAGAAGCAAAATCCAAGGTAAGTAGGCTTCGATTCAAGTGTTCTTGACTCGTGTAGAACCTCTTCTTCATCTTGGAAATCATGCTTAACAAGCATAATAAAGAAGGAAGAGAGAGTAAACAGTGACGCCTAGAGAGAGAGCCAAGAAATCAAGAGTTAATCTCAAAAACCTTAATCTTCTTGATTTGTAGGTTTTTGTTGTGGTGATTGTAGTTGATATTGGCTTGGTTATGTTGATTTTGTGAAATTGAAAAGATGAAACCCTAGAATATTATGCTACCAAAATTTCCATGAATCATTTTTATTGAGTATTAAAATGGCTAATCATATGATTATAAGTAAAAAGGAAGTGTTTAATCAAGTGGAATCAAGAAAACATAACTTTTCTTCAGGGTTACAAGTTTCAACCAAGTGCAAAACATAGGGGAGGAGTTTGAATTTTGTAACTTTGATGATTCCATTGGAGTTATAAGGGAAATTTGTGTAAGAATACATGTGTTCATAATTTTTGGATGATTGTATGCAAATCTGAAAATTTTAGAAGTTAAGAAGGGATGATGTTTGATTAATTTCACTGGAGGTAGTTCTTTTGTGAAATGAATTTTATTTGTCAACCCTAGTCCAAATGTTATAAAACTTTACAAACATAAAGTAGACATGCAAAGCTTTAATTTGTTGGGTAGAGCATAATTTTTGGACTAGCATACTAAAAGATATGATTTTTTGAATTTGAGCTCTGTTTCTAGAGGTAATCTGGAACAGGGGAGTTTGATGAATTTCTGGGAACAATGTGGTTAAACTAGCTAGACTTAAGTATTTTTTTTTTGTAAACAGTTTGCCAGTTTTCTGGAAACAGTGAAACTATACTATAGAGAATTGTATTGTGCAAAATTGCTGAAGCTTTGATAGATAACCAACATAATATAATTAAAAGGTAGTAGTAATGCAAGTAATAACCAGTTACTTGTTAACTTTAATTTATAGGAATCAGTAATAGCCCGAGCTAGATCAAAGGTATTAAGCAAACAATGGAGCAGGAAAGGGCAATTCCAGGTAATAACTCTTTCTTTCATGAACTATGTAATTATTGTATGTTTGTGTATGCCATCTTTTATAATATGAGCACAGTGTCCCTTACATGCATATTAGCTTAGTTGTGATCTGGGACCCAACAGAGGAGCAAAGTTATGCCAGGGTTGCACATAGTTATTTGGCCTTAGACAGTGTGCACCAGCATTCTATCATGTTACATAACATGGTGCATGGCATATTTATTTTCACATCGTATATGTCTGATTGTATGTTACTATTGAGATTCTTTGAGTCTTACCCTTTCCATAAAGGTAAAAAATTTTCAGCAGCAGATAGCGACTTAAAAGGAAAAATCGTAATTACCGGCAACAGAAGGTTCCAAAGGAGCATAAGAGGAGATGTTGGTTATCTGAAGACCTTTTATTGTTTTAAGGTTTGTAATTATTATGTACAAATCCCTATGGGGAACTCCTGTAATATAATCAAGCAATATTGTTTCAATAATAGCAGTATATTTTTTCTATTCATGTGTGTCCACCGAACTGCGCAATTGCTACTCTAATTAATATAAATAATAAGTGGTATGTAAGGTGAGGTCTTACATCTATAGTTATAAGGATTGGCCTTTTTTGGCTTCTTGTTTGGATTCCTCCTTTGAGAGAGACTTGAATGAAGTAATGTGTATAATTATGAGATTATGTGAATGATATTATATGCATTGCTAATTTCTGTCCCACTTGACACCTCACTAGCACATGTTGGTATGTACGATGAGTTGGAACTTTGGTTTGCTTTTATCTCATCCTATTATTCTTAACATTTTTTAGGTAATTGTTTCCGTACTATAACATTAGGGAGAGTTTCAGAGGATTAGATAACTCCTTATCTTGGTATAGCCTCTGTTGTTTTTTTTATGATTTGACATTGAAGTATATTGCCACTTATAGAGCTCATATTTTGCAAACTCAATTTGATTCATATTTTGATTAACTGTCACTAGCGAATGGGTTAGCAGAAGCCCATAGACCTTTAGACTTTTCTTAGAATAATGATTGTGGATCCACAAAAGCATGTTTTGATATTTTTCGATATTGGAAGGTGTTTTGTTATCATGTGGAAGATAGTTTCATTACTTGGGCTTATAGTTTAATGTTATATTCTAGGCTTCGAGAAGCTCAAAGCCCAAATGTGTTAATTAATTACGATTTGGTTTATGAAATGATAAGAAATGTTTTATTATCCTTGATAGGTTTTAAAAGTTTAGTCTCTCGCTTTTCTATCATGGATAAATTCATTAAGTAGTTTTAATCCTTTTAACTATGATAGGTATTTTCAGATGGGTTAGTTCAATTCTTTTCTATCATGGTTAACTTCAATTTAAAGGAGAATCTTTTGATAATAGTATATAGCATTTAAAAAGTAAACATGAGAATTTTCTACTATAGTAGACCTTTAGGTTTAATCTTCTTTGTTTGCCATAGTAATGTTGATTATCTTAAGATTTTGATTAAGTGTATGGATAGTAGAGTTTTAAGAAAAAGATTTTACATTATACCTTTCCAAATCCATGATGAATTATAAGACTCCTTGATGATATCATGGAAGTTCAAATCTATATACTCCTTCGGTCCTAATTATAGGATAACATTTGGGAGTTCATCTTGTTACAAAATATAAGACATAGCTCACATATTTGTCAATCTTTTTTCAGTTTATCCCTATTGATGCTCCTTCAACACTAATTAAGGAGGAGAGGGAATT
Source organism: Inga laurina (assembly GCA_963855925.1). NCBI lineage: Eukaryota > Viridiplantae > Streptophyta > Magnoliopsida > Fabales > Fabaceae > Inga > Inga laurina. The sequence goes on from OY979708.1 coordinate 62,573,487, forward strand.
TGGAAATTAAGGAAGATGCTTAGAGTGTTTTAGAAAATACATGTCATATGAACCAACTCAACTAACTTCCTTAATCTAATCAAACTAAGTAAATATGTCTTATATTAAGGACTGCATGAGTATTTCACATTGATGGTAGAGGGTAGAAAAGAAGGAGGATCAGATGTGATAACTCTCCATACTTGTTTTGCTAGGAAAGCTAAATTGACAACTTTAGTTAGCCATAATCCTAAACCTACCTTGTCAATTGGCTTAAATAGTGCCCCCTTTTTAGAACACAAAGTTTCTTTTTTGACCATGTTGATTCACATAAAAAAATATGTACAAGTTTCATCAATTCGATCACAAACATAGTTTGGAGACTTTGCACATGACAAAATATGGATGCTAATGGAGGCAAGATTGGCTCGATGAGAGTAAGCTCAGAAGCCTGAGAAAGAAGCCTAGTTTGCCAAGAACTGATTCGCCTTTCAATTGAATCAATTACTTGTTGATATATAGTAGCCTTAAATGGAAAGATAAGATGAGTTTGGTGGTAATTTAGTGGGAATTGCCGTAATCAGGGGCAAAACGGTAAAGTTACCGGCCAATTGATCGGTTACCAAAGAGGAAGCTCCTTGGTAACTCAAAGATCAATGGTTGAGATTGATTTTTTTGAGATTAAAATGGGTGGAATCCCATGTGTGTGTGCCTATGTGAGCTCATGGGTGATGGATTAAGAACTTGACAAGTGTCACCATAAGAGCCATTGATTGGGTCAAATGGTTAAAATTCTTCCCTCTCTCCTCTCCCTCTCTTTTAGGTCGGTTTTGGGCTCCTAAAATCTGCCCATCTTCATCTTTAACTCATCTCTCTCTCTCCAAAAGACTCCATGGACATCCAAGCAAAGGGGAGGAAAGAGAAAGAAACAAGGTGAGTTTTGGCTTGTGTAATGACCTCTAATGCTTAAATCATCTTAATTAATCTTGATCATGTTGATGAGAGCTTCATCTCTATGGTTTTAGATTCTTGAAGGGAGGTGTTAGTGTTAGATATGATTAGTTTTGATGATGTCAAATATAGATATTAAGTGATAAGAGCAAAAAGTTCATATAATGTATTTCTTTGACTAACTACTATATTTAATGTTACATATTTTGTAGATTAGTCAAGCAAAGAATGAAGAAGATTGAATTAATGAAAATGAATAAGAGGAAGAAGAAGAAAAGAAATTGAAGATAGTCAAGGAGCTGCCTACTCGGATTATGAAGAATGATTATCAAGAGGAAGATAAAAAATAAAGATATTGAAGAATGAAGAACTTGGTAGATCTATCATGAATATCAAGATTCAAGTTGTTAGATGTGATATTGGAGGTTTCTATAATGTTACCGGAGGTTTCTATGATCAAATAATGGTTGGAATATGTTAATATGAAGCTAAGATGACTTATATATGAGTTTTGGCACTTCTAGAGGAGTTATGCTCGAGCACAACGTGTTATGCTCGAGCACAGGAAGAACATGCTCGAGCACAGACCATTTCACTCGAGCACGGGTGCATACTCTGTTCTACTCTGTTTTACGTTCAGCCTGAGCGAGGTCTGGTCTTTTGATCATATCTCTCAAACTACACGTCGGATTGACCCGAAACCGGTGGCATATGAAAGAAGACTCCCAACACATACAATTGGCACCAGGATCACATTGAAAGAAGATCAAATGAAGGAGTTATGAATCTTCGAAAATGAAACTGAAATCACCGTCATATTTCGACACAGGTTCGGTATTTTGCTCGTAACTTACAAACCACACATCGGATTACGAGACCAGTGCCAAATGAAAGAAGACTCAAAGAGCTTTCCATGGATAGGTAATTTGCATAATTTGAACGTATATTCTAGGAGCTATGCCTTCTGGAAGTTGATGCTTGTGCAGACTAGCGAAATATACACTCTTTCGATCATAACTTGCAGAATACAAGGAGTTTGGAGCTGATTCTTGTTGCATTGGAATGCATTTGGCAAGAGCATTCTTATGATACATCATTTGAATCAAATGAATCAAATTTTTCTAAAGGGGCCCCACATCACCCGCGAGTGTAAAAACTTTCTCTCTGAAAATGGCGTGCGAGTGATGTCCAGAAGCAGCTGAAATGTGAAGAAAATCGCATCACTCGAGCACTGGAGGTTGCACTCGAGCAGAGAAGTCATTCTCACTCGAGCACACATGCGAGTGAAGGTCTGCGAGTGTTTGGCCGAGAGCAAGTAATGGCATGCTTTCGTGGTTCACTCGAGCAGGTCTGCGAGTGTTTGGCCGAGAGCAAGTAATGACATGCTTCCTTCGTTCACTCGAGCAGGGTATCGCGAGCACTTGGCCGAGAGTCATGAAGTTTAGAGAAGTGCAAGTGTGCTCGAAGTGACACATCAATGCTTGCAAGTGAAAATTCATTCCTTCTCCAAATCTGCTGCAAGTGCTTGTTCAAGAAGAATAATTCTTGGGAATATTCGTCTCACTCGAAACAGAGTTGTTGTGCTCGAGTGAGGGCCAACATCACTCGCCAGTGAAAATTCTATCCCTCTGGATTTCTGGTGCGAGTGATGATATTGAGAGCATATTCCTTGAGAATATGCGTCTCACTCGAGCAGAGGTATGTGTGCTCGAGTGAAGGACCAAATCACCCGCGAGTACAAAATCTCACTCTTGTTAAAATGGTATGCGAGTGACGACCCGAGAAGACACTCACAGTGAAAAATGCAACATCACTCGAGCAGGAGGAGTTGTGCTCGAGTGAGACCCCAGATCACTTGCGAGTGAGAATTCTGTCTCTTTGAAATCCCATGCAAGCACAACCCATGAACTGAAGCATATGAAGGAAAACAGGAGATCACTCGAAGTGAGCCATTTCATGCTCGAGTGATATTCTGGAAAAAGTCCAAAAACACCAAGTTTCACAGCGAACAATCCGAATATGATTATATGTTATTAAATCAGTATGTTTTCACTTGTTATTGATTCTAAATGTTAGCTAACATGTATTTCAAGTGTGAAACAGGATATTAAACATTCGGATTACAGATTCAAATAAAAGTCAATCACGTGAACTCCATTACCAAAAGGCAGCTACCAACCACGACAGCAAATGACCCACCATGAAAAACTGTCGGAAACACAAAACGCTCCACAACGTGATGTACAGCTCAAAATGAATCTTCATGCTGTCCAACTAGACACTCTACCTTGCTCCACAACGGATAGTACCTTGATTTTTCAAGTATGCTCAAACGATCAAATGAAGCAGTGGAACTCCAACGGACACCAACGGACAAATGTTCACAACGGTCATCATCTTCATCAACTATAAATGAGATAGCATTCAACTTTGATGAAAAACTGAGGAAGATAGAGGAAACAGAGAAAAACGGAGAAAAACTGAGATAGCAAGCAACTACATAGATATGTGAATCCTCTGCTTCTACCCATACACTCTCTATTTTTAGTTTCTGTATTACTTATCATTGAGAGAGTGATTATTTGTATTGTACTTCAGTGAGTATTATATCCACTCTGTGAGAGAGTCTGTAAACACTTTCATCTATATTTCTGAGTTGATCTCAAGGTAGAAGGACCTTGAGAGGGTTGATTTTCTTACGGGGAAGCAGTAGAGAGAATTGCCGTAAGACATTCTGCTCGTAAGACTTACAAGGTGCAAGCAGTAGAGAACGTTGCTGCTCATAAGACTTACAAGGGTGTAAGCAGGTGAGAACGTTGCTGCTCGTAAGACTTGCATAAGTAAGCAGGAGAGGAAGATCTTCGGGATTGCTCTGCTCGTAAGACTTGCCGTAAGGGGAAGTATTTCAGTGAGAGATTTGTAAAAGGTTTCACAAGTACCCGGCTAAACTTGTGGGATTGTAAAGGCTTTTCTTGTGCCCGGATTAAACAAGAAGATAGTGGATTTGAAAATCTCAGGAGGAGCCTGGGGACTGGACGTAGGCCATCACAGATTGGACCGAACCAGGATAAATCACAGTTTGCATATTCTCTTCCCTAAACTCTTATATTTCCAGCATATATTATTTAACATAACTGTTGATTTATAAACCTTCATACTTACCGCTTTCGTTAAGATACGAAAAGATTTCTAAAGTTCTTAAGTTTTTATTATACACCCAATTCACCCCCCCTCTTGGGTGATAGCCAGTTCTAACAGTTAGATTGCTTAAGCAAAAGTGGAAAGATGAAAAATCAAAGAATTGGTTTGGGAAAGAGGAAGAGGTGAGTATTGGAAGCCTTTTGATTAAGTTTTGTAAATTATGGTTAAGTATTGTGAATTGTGAATTTTTTCCTAATTTTGTGGTATTTTCAAAATGGATGAATTGCCTTGTGTTTTGTGTGGCAATTGATGTCTTCATGTGTTATAGAGCCATTGGAATTGGTTTGAGAACTTGGAATGAAAAGAATGGCAATGTGTGTTTGTGTTGTGGTTTTGTGATGACATGTTATGATTAGTAGTAAAACATGTCAATATAATGTGAATTTGATTGATTTGGTATTTCCAATGTATTTCTTATGAAAATTTGTGTGGGAATAATGTTTGATGTGAAAATGGAATCATTGGAAGCAAATTGCAAAACTTGAAAATCTGTCAATTGGAAGTCTGTTTTGGGCAGTATGTTCGTGTGGACATTTTGACTGGGAAAATGATGTCTAAAAATTATGAAACTTTTAAGACTTAAATTTCACATCCCAAGCTTCAAAATGGACATATAATTTTTGTCATTTCATTTTGTGAGCTGCGAGATATGATTGTCCAAAGTTTGATTTCAAAACTGGATTCTGTTCTGGAACAGCAAGGGAATTTCGTGTAATTCTGGAATTGTGTGGTGAGTTCTGGTAATGGCTCATATTTTTCCTATGAATAGGACTTAAAGAGCTTTCAATGGGCTTTGAGATCACCTCATTTTGATTTTTATGGAATTAATGATGAATTTCTGAAGTTTCCTTGGCTGCAGCGCAAAACTTTCTGTGTGCATTTTGGCCGCAGCCAGAAAATTCTTGGATGCAGCCAAAAACCTTTTGTGCACGTTTTGGTTGTAGCCAGAGGATTCTTGGCTGCAACCAACCCCTATTTTTAGTATTTTATGATTTTGAAAGGTGATTTTCAACCTAGTACTTCCCAATCCTTTAGGCTTTCATTGAGCTTATTATAGCCACCTAAAGGGTGTGAATGATAACCAACTTTAAGTGATATGAAAGTAAGGTTTTAGCATAGAGAATAACCCTATGTCCTTGCTTTGGTTATAGGGTTTATGTTCGCCCTGATCCTAATTCGATATTCATCTGATCGTAAGTGGTGCTAAAGCATACATGGAAGACAAGTGTAGGGAAATTACCTATCTTGCATGCTTTGATATTTGTGTTTGTGTGTTAATGCATGTATTGCTTTGCTTGATTATGTGAAACATGTATGAATGATTGTAGCTCTATTTCTAGTTATGCTATGGCCATGAGTATGTTGTTGAAACATTAAGCACGCAAATATGTCATTGTGTGAGCATGAGTTATGTATTGTAAGCATGTCATGCATTAAACACTTATCTTACATGCATATTAGTATTTGTTTCCTACTGAGATTCTCTCTAATCTCACCCTCCTCTACCAACATTTTAGACAGGGTTGGTGGATCGAGGATGAAGCAAGCAACCAAGGGCGGTGAGGACTCCTTCGGGTTGTAGACTTGGTGGTTGGTTATCATAGATGTTGGGATGACTGTATCTAATTGAGGAAGTATATTTGATGTATGTTGGAGTATGTATTTGAGATGATATTGTTTAATCTCCTATAAGGGAATTTGTATACGCTTTATAAAGGCATGAACCCATGATTGCCGTGAATTATATTGTGCACTATAATATTTATATGAATGTGATTTATCTTCACATAGTAATTGTATTTGAAATTTGAATATGAGACCAGATTAATTAGATTTCGAAACTCATTTGTGAAAGCCCTATCATGAAGATGAGATTGTAAAATGGTTTTGTTTATTATTGGTCTCTATTTCATTTTAATCCCGTATTTCAGACATAATTACGAACGGGGTTACACTATTAATGATGCCGCACCCTTGATAAAGGACCTGATGATGAGACTGCTGTTAGATTCCAAGTTTTGATGATAACAAAAAGACAATTGTGTGTAAATCATGTTTTTATAAGTTTAAGAAAAGTTTACAAAGTTACCAAATGCATATAGGAATGTTTTCTGTTGACTGCTGTGAAATTGAACTGGAGTGCTCGAGCATGAACTTTGCACTCGAGCATAGATCCCTTCTATGCTCGAGCAGGTGCGAGTGAAAGCAAGAAAGTGTTCACCCGAGAGGTATGCCACAGTTATGTTCACTGATTCACTCGAGCACTGGAGTTTGCACTCGAGCAGAGAAGTCATTCTCACTCGAGCACATGCGAGTGAAGGTCCGCGAGTGCTTGGCCGAGAGCAAGTATTATCAATTCTTCCTTGATGCACTCGAGCAGAGACATTAATGCTCGAGCATGAGCATTTAGTACTCGATCATAAAACTGCGAGTGTTTGGCCGAGAGTCAAGAAGTTCAGAGAAGAGCAAGTATGCTCGAGCACAACCTCATATGCTCGAGTGACACATCAGCACTTGCGAGTCAAAAATCTACCTCTCTCCATTTCTGATGCAAGTGCTTGTATAAACGGTATATTACTTGAGAATATTCTTCTCACTCGAGCAGGAGTCTGTGTGCTCGAGTGGGACCCACATCACCTGCGAGTGATAAATCTATCTCTCTGAAATCCTGATGCGAGTGTTGATATTGAGAGCATATTCCTTGAGAATATGCGTCTCACTCGAGCAGGAGTGTGTGTGCTCGAGTGAGGGACCACATCACCCGCGAGTACAAAATCTCACTCTTGTTAAAATGATGTGCGAGTGATATCAAGAAGAGAAACTCCCAGTGTAAAGTACAGGATTACTCGAGCAGAAGGTGTTGTGCTCGAGTGAGACCCCACATCACTCGCGAGTAAGAATTCTGTCTCTCTAAAATCCTATGCAAGCACAACCTGTGAACTGAAGCATATGAGGAAAAATAAGGAGATCACTCGAAGTGAGCCATTCATGCTCTAGTGATGCTCTGCCAGATCATCAAAAATACCAAGTCTCAACGTTCAATCCGAATATGGTTTATTGTTAATTATTCATATCATCATTACTTATTATCATTGTCTAACATTATTTTGACTGTTTTATAAGTGTGATACAGGAAGATGAACGTTCAAAATAAACTACACAAAGAAAGTCAAACAACGGCAGACAACATGATTACAAACACGCTTGTACCTACCGCATTCAAAATATTCAAACATGCGCGTGTTATTCTACAGTTGCTAAGTCTTGCTCCTCAGATGATGATTACTCAAACGGGCAAAAACTGAACATCTATAAATACAGAGATTCAGAGATCGTTTAGATTAACGAAGCTCAAGAATTCATATGTTTATACACGAGTCTCTGCTATTCATCATTTTCTTTGTATACACATTGATCTTCAGTATTTATTTATTTGCTCTGTGAGAGAGTCTTCATACAATTCAAATTCTGTGTTTGTTTGATCTCAAGGTATTAAGACCTTGAGAGGGTGGATTTCCTTACGAGAGAAGCAGTTGAGAGAATTCCTTGTTAAACCTTTCACTCATAAGTCTTATAAGATACAAGCAGAAGAGAACGTCGCTGCTCGTAAGACTTACAGTAGTGTAAGCAGGAGAGAACGTTGCTGCTCATAAGTCTTGTATACATAAGCAAGTGAGAAGGGTCATAGGTTGTTTTTCTGCACGTAAGACTTGTCGTAAGGGGGAGAGAAATTTCTTAGTGAGAGAATATTTCTGCTCGTAGTCCTTTCAAGGACAATTGTTGTTGTGTGGCGTTCTAAGAGCCCATTGAATCTTGGAAGTATAGTGGAAATCTCAGTAGTTCTTGATTTCTGAGGACTGGACGTAGGCCTGGTTGTTAGGTCGAACCAGTATAACTCTCTGTGTCCAAATCTTCTCAACTCTACTCTGTCTTTTATATTTTCATATCTCCACTTCAAGCAAAAAATTTATAACATCACCCAATTCACCCCCTTGAGTGAAGCTTGCCTCTTTCATTTGGTATCAGAGCAAGGTCTTCTCCGAAGAGCCTAACAGCTTGAGAAGGATCCGATAAATGGCAACAATGGGTGAAAATATCCTTCCCGATGGAGCTTCAATCACTAGACCTCCTGGTTTTGCTGGAGAACATTTTTTCGTTCTGGAAAGCTAAATTCAAAGTGTTCGTAATGGCTAATGAGTACGGCTTGTGGAGTGTAATTCAAGATGGTAACTATGTTCCAATGAAGAAAATCGAAGATAGAGCCATTAAGAAGAGTCCAGAGGAGTTTGACGAGAATGATAAAAGGTTAGTAACATTAAATAGTAAAGCTATTTTAATGATACAGAGTGCTCTTAGTCAAAAAGAATATTTTCGTATATGTACTCTACCAACTGCCAAAGATATGTGGGATGCTCTTGAAATTGCTCACGAAGGAACATCTGGAATCAAAGAAAATAGAATCAATACTTTAATTACAGAATATGATTTATTTCGTATGAAATCTGGAGAAAGTATATCAGAGTTCGAACTCAGGTATACTCATCTTGTTAATCAATTATCTGCTCTTGGAAAGTCGTTTGATCAAAATTCCCAGGTAAGAAAGATTCTTAATATTCTTACGAAAGAATGGGAAGCAAAGGTGACAGCTATCGAAGAAGCTAAAGGAGAATCTATGAGATCCGTAGCTGCTCTCTTTGGAAGTCTTTCTGAATATGAAGGTAAGTTGAGATTCAAAAAGGAACTTGAAGAATTCGATGATAAAAATAAAAAGGGAGTTGCACTCAAAGCTATCAAAGAAGAAGAAGAATCTTCCAAGAATGAAGATGTCCCTAATGATGATGAAATGGGAATGATCGTGAGAAAATTCAAGAAATTCTACAAAAGAGGTCAAAGGAATTTCAAGAACTATCAAGGTGGACCAAGCAAGAAAGAAAATAAAGAACAACAGATAGTATGCTATGAATGTGGGAAACTTGGACACATCAAATCTGAATGCTTCAGAAATAAAGACAAAAAGAAGATGAAAAAGAAAGCATATATATCATCTATATGGGGTGATAGTTCGTCAGACGAAGAAAGTGACAACGACGAAGTAGCAAATCTATGCTTGGTAGCCAAGGAAGAAGAATCAGACTCTGAGGTAAGTGATTCTGAATCCTCTTATGATGAATTGTTATCTGAATATAATGTATTGCATACAGAGTACATCAAAGTAGCTAAAGAAATGGTTAGCTATAAGAAGAAAGTGAAAGAATTAGAAAGCAGTGTCATATCATCACAAGAAATGTGTAAAGAGAAAGATAAGGAAATAAATGATTTAACAAAAACTGTTGAAAAATTTACTAAGGGAAGTGATACTCTTAAGGTTATTTTAAATTCTCAGAAAGTTTCATTCGATAAATCTGGGATTGGATATAATTCTGTTCATGATAAGAATAAAGGATATAAGAGGAATAGTAGAATGTATCTTAAATATTTCAGGAAGTCTGTGCATACATCAAATCCATTTGCATCATGTAATTATTGTAACAGAAAAGGACATTATACTTCATCATGTTATTTCAAAAAGGGACAAGTTGTTGTTAGAACATATAAATAGGTTCCGAAAGGGACACATATATCACATATTAACCACAAAGGACCCAAGAAGGTGTGGGTACCTAAAACTTGACCATTTTATTCTAGGTATGTCTCAAAGCATCTCGAGCGAACAAATGGTATATTGATAGTGGATGTTCGAGACACATGACTGGTGACAAAAATAAGTTCACCATGCTTGAAACTAGAGAAGGAGGAAAGATAACGTTTGGAGGAAATCAATCTGGACGTATTGCTGGAATTGGTGAAGTAGGAAAATCTGATGGCGTTCGAATCAACGGAGTATATTATGTTGAAGGATTATGCCACAATCTCTTAAGCATAAGTCAAAGCACTGACAAAGATAACTGGGTAATTTTTTACTCAAAAGAATGCTTGATAGTGAACAAGAAAGATCTGCCACTAAACAAAGAATCTATCAAGGCAAAGATCCAAGCTCAAAGGGACGGTAATTGTTATACTATTGATTTAAATTCAAATTCTTCTGAAAATTGTTTTCTTAGTCGATCAGAAGAAAGTTGGTTATGGCATAAGCGTTTGGCTCATGTCAATATGAATCAACTTGACAAACTGATTAGAAAAGATTTAGTTGTTGGTCTTCCCAAACTCAAATTCAAAGATAATATGATCTGTGAAGCATGTCAAAAAGGCAAACAAACTAAATCTTCTTTTAAAACAAAATATGAAATTTCTACTTCAAAACCTTTACAATGACTTCATATGGATTTAGTAGGACCTGCAAGAGTAAAAAGTTTTGGAGGAAATTTATATACGTTAGTAATTGTTGATGATTTTACAAGATTTGCATGGACTATATTTATTGCCTCAAAAGATGAAACTTTTGCTGAATTTATTATGTTTGCCAAAAAGGTTCAAAATGAGAAAGGTATTTCTATTGTTTCTATTAGAACAGATCATGGAGGAGAATTTGATAATCAATTATTTGAAGACTACTGCAACAACGAAGGAATAGATCATAACTTCTCAGCCCCTAGAACACCTCAACAGAATGGAGTAGTGGAAAGAAAGAACAGAGTTCTTACAAAAATGGCGAGAGCAATACTTAATGAAAAGGAAATGTCACAAGTATTCTGGGCAGATGCAATGAGTACTGAATGCTACATCTCAAACCGAGCATATATTTGCAAATCACTTGGAAAAACACCATATGAACTCTACAAGGGAAGAAAGCCAAATCTTGCTCATGTACATATCTTCGGGTGTAAGTGTTACATTCACAACAACGGTAAAGAAAACTTAGGTAAATTTGATTCAAAGTCTGATGAAGGTTTATTTCTAGGATATTCTAATAGAAGTAAAGCTTATAGAGTTTTCAATAAAAGAACTTGTACAATTGAAGAATCCATTCATGTTGTGTTTGATGAAATTGAGTCTCAAACAAAACTTATTGATGAAGATGAAATGGATTTAATCAAGAAAAACAAATCTATTTCAAAACAAGATGATCTTGAAACAAATGATTTTCAAAATTTAGAAGAGGTTGATGATAATGCTCAACCAAAAGCTTGGAGACATATGAAAGATCATCCAATTGATCAAATTATAGGAGATGTTTATGAAGGTGTCAAAACTAGAAATAGAATTCTCAATGAGGTAACTTTCTCTACTTTTATTTCTGAAATTTAAACTTTTCTAACATAGAAGAAGCTTTATCTGACAATGATTGGGTGATTGCTATGTAAGAAGAATTAAATCAATTTCAAAGAAATCAAGTTTGGGATTTAGTTCATCGACCTAAAGATCATATGGTTATAGGGACTAAATGGGTTTTCAAAAACAAACTTGATGAATCAGCAATCATTGTGAGAAATAAAGCAAGATTAGTAGCCAAAGGCTATAATCAAGAAGAAGGTATTGATTATGAGGAAACATATGCTCCAGTGGCAAGATTGGAAGCAATACGAGTACTCTTGGCTTTTGCTTGCATTAAAGGTTTTAAACTTTATCAGATGGATGTGAAAAGTGCTTTTCTAAATGGTTATATTATGGAGGAAGTATATGTAGAACAACCTCCTGGTTTTGAAGATGAAACAAAACCTGATCATGTCTTCAAAGTTAAGAAAGCATTATATGGTTTGAAACAAGCACCTAGAGCTTGGTATGAAAGACTAAGCAAATTTCTTCTTGATCAGAGTTTTGTCAGAGGTAAGGTTGATACAACTCTATTCATCAAACATAACAAAAATGATATTCTAATTGTTCAAATTTATGTTGATGATATTATTTTCGGTGCTACTAATGAATCTATGTGTCAAGAATTCTCTAAGATTATGCAGGGAGAGTTTGAAATGTCCATGATGGGAGAATTGAACTTCTTTCTTGGACTTCAAATCAAACAAAAGAAGAATGGTATATTTGTATCTCAATCAAAGTATTTGAAAGAGTTGTTAAAGAAATATGGATTAGATAATGCTAATGGTGCTGATACTCCAATGAGTTCTACAACACTGTTGGATGCTGATGTAAAAGGACCTAGTTTCAATATCACTAAGTATAGAGGAATGATTGGCTCATTACTCTATCTCACAGCAAGCATGCCAGATATTCAATTCAGCGTAGGAATGTGTGCAAGGTATCAATCCGCTCCTAAGGTATCTCATGCAGAGACAGTAAAAAGAATATTCAAATATCTAGGAGATACTCCAGAGCTTGGTCTTTGGTATCCAAAAAGAGGGAACGAGTATTTAATGGCATATTCAGACTCAGATCATGGAGGATATAAAACTGACAGAAAGAGTACCAGTGGTCAATGTCAATTTCTCGGAAGGTCTCTTGTATCATGGTTCAGCAAGAAGCAGAACACAGTTTCATTATCCTCAACTGAAGCTGAATATATAGCTGTAGCAAGTTGTTGTTCTCAAGTATTATGGTTGAAACAACAACTTCAAGATTTGGGGATATACTTAAATGAGATTCCAATTTATTGTGACAACACTAGCACTATAAGCTTGGCCAAGAATCCTGTACAACATTCAAGGACCAAGCACATAAACATTCGACATCATTTCATTCGAGATCATGTTCAAAAGAAAGATGTCAAAGTAGAATTCATACCAACTCATCTTCAACTTGCGGATATTTTCACAAAGCCAATTGCAAACGATCAATTCCTATATATTCGAAGAGAATTGGGAATGGTTAATCCCAATGAGTTGTAAGTTTTCTTGTTAAAAATTTTAATTAAATGTTCCTTTTGATGATAACTATACTGACTTTAGCATCGGAGTGTTAAAAATATTTTTGTAGGTCTATCACTCGAGCACTAAGGGTACTGATCGAGTGATGAGCTATGTCACTCGAGCACAAGCAGCTCTGCTCGAGCACAGCACTGTTAAAAATGCTCTGCTTCTTGACACATAAAACAGAGGTTAACAGAGGAAATAAGAATACCAAGAGACTGTATCATAAGCAACAGTGAGAATCGAACTCACTCGCGAGTGAGGAACTCTCACTCGAGCATGATATGAACATGCTTAAGGTGAGGAGTACCTGCTCGAGTGAAGAAGAAGAATTTCTTTTCAAAAGCTATCCAAATCATGGTTACTCAAATGATTTTGGAGGATTTGAGTACAAAGACACAAAATATGTCAAGAAATCCACAATCCAAGTACGTTTTACATGTTTCATTAATTTTTCCAGAAAATCACTCGAGCACTGATAGAACAAACTCAAGCACAGTATGAACATCACTCGAGCACTAGGGTTTATGCTCGAGCACTGTCACTTATATCAGATACGCGGGAGCTCAGAACGTCGCACTTCCTGCTCTCACTCGAGGTGTTCTCTCACTCGAAGGGCGCAACTTTTCACCTTCAACCGTTTCTCTTCAATCAATCGCGTCCATTTGCCTCAAATCACCGTTACAACTCTTCAATCCTCTCTAAAAGGTTATTCTTATCCTTTTGCATTTCTCATTCGTGCCCTAATCTCAGTTTGCTTTTCTCTTCACTTTCAAAAACTGTGAGTTCTTGCTTCTCTTTCACTTTCACTACAATGGCAAGAACCAAAATTCCCTCTATCTCTCAAAGATCTCATTCACCTTCTCCTACTCATTCTGCTGCCAGTGCGTCTGGTACCCCTGAACTTACACCTCCATCTCCCAAAATTTCTTTCTCACCGTCACCTCCTCCTAAACCCAAGACCAAAAAGAGAACTCCGGCTAAGAAACCTCACCCAAAGCCTCAAATCTCAAAGAAAGACCAACCTCCTCAAAAGAAACCAAAGGGTGTGGTGTTCAAGGAACCTATAATCACCCAGTCTCATTCCAAAGAGGTTCAGGGAAGAGGGAAGAAAAAGGAGTCAGAGTAACCCCAACAATCATCTTCCTCTTCTGGTGATTCATTCAACAGACAACTCCGAGAAGCAATAGAGAAATCCAAACTTGACAAGATAGTTGGAAAGATTGCTTCTCAAGTCGGTGTTTCAAGTTCACATCAAGTTAGGCAAGCAAGTGCCTCTGCTTCAGGAGCACCTTCTGCCTCACAAGCACCAGTGGATGATCACATCACCAGTCCTCCTGAGGGATTCAATGTTGAAGAACTTAAGGCCTTGCCTTAGAAGGTATTTGATGATGAATTTAGACATAGACATTTCTGTCCTGTGGTATATGTGGATTTAGATTACTTAAAGAAGAATTGTCATTTGGATTTATACCCTTATCTTCAATACTATGCTCCCTGGCTAAATATTCATATGCCATATTCTCCCACTGTTGTGAAGATCTTTTATAGCAACATGAAGCCTCATAATATTAAGTCTAGATCTGGTGAATTGATTGAGGAAGCAGTATCTACTACTATTAGAGGAAAATTTATTATGATATCTGCCAAGATCATAAATGACTTACTTGGGTATGTTGCACCACCTCCTGATCCACCATCTTTCTCTGCCAATGAAACTTTCAAAATTTTGAGACCAAAAGACCCCATAGGCCCCCTCATTTTCAAACCTATTGATATGCCTGATATTCACAAAGTCCTTCATTATATATATTCCCGGAGCATAGTCAATAAGTCCAAAAATTTTACCCATTTTGCTCAAAAGGATTATTATTTGTTGGCCTCTTTAATTGCCGGGCAACAAAGGAATGTGGGGGAGATTATCTTCATCAAGATCCACAACCATACCATACCCTCATCTTGTATCCTTCATTCTGATGAAAAACAAGATTTGGTATTTGGAACGAACTGAAAGGGTACTCATCTCAAGGTTTGGCAAAACTCAGTTAACTCACATGGGTATTAATCTTTTGGTGAGTCAAACCAAAGCCACATCCAAGAGGGAAGCCACTCCATCCAGAGGTGATGAGGCACAATCATCTGCTCAAGGTCCTATTCCTCCCCCTTCCTTCCTTAATGCCTCTCTTTCCAATCATGTGACTGAGGCAATCAATCAAGCTGTATCAAGTCTGAAGAAGGAGTTAGTAACTGAGTATGAGAAACTTATGGAAACGATGGAGTCACAGGTCATCAAGTTGGTAGATAAGGCCAATACCAACTTTGAATTAATGTTCAAGACTATGGATGAGATGTCACAAAGGATAACTAATATGGAGACTTTCTTACGCTCTCATTTCCCATCTTCATCTTCAGAGGTGCCCCCTGAGACCACTCATACCTCACCTCCTCATCCTCAGACACATGTTCTCTTCACGATCCAGACTCTAATGTTGATATCACCTATGATCGGTCGCCTTTACTACCTCCCTCATCCTCTGTACCACAGCCATCATCTCCTCCAATTGACCCTCTCACTGCCATGGTTTCATATGTTCCACCTCCTGGTACCACTCTTACTCACCCCCCTTCTGATGCTGACAAAACGGGGGAGAAGGATGTGTGATGATTCTGAGATGATTCTGAGCTATGGGATGAAATGGGAGTTTGGGAAGATTTTCTGTATGGGGTAGGATTTGATGTTATTTTGTTATTGACTTAGTAAAAAAATTGAATTCAAGTTTAATATTAATGACTATTTTCATGTTTCAAGTTATTCATGAGTTTGATTATCAAGTTTAAATGATGTTTCAAGTTATTACGTTATTATTAAGTTATGTACCTCATACTATGCTTATCTTGGTTGTTAACTGTCCAGAGGAAGCATTGCAAGAAAACTTGAACTTGAAACTAAAACTTGATATGCATTTGGAAACATTGAAGAATTTCAAAAATTTTCAATCTTAATCAATTTTTCTTAAACTTTCATCACAAAGGTTTTGTCATCATCAAAAAGGGGGAGAATGTTAGATTCCAATTTTTGATGATAACAAAAAGGCAATTGTGTGT
Source organism: Inga laurina (assembly GCA_963855925.1). Lineage (NCBI taxonomy): Eukaryota > Viridiplantae > Streptophyta > Magnoliopsida > Fabales > Fabaceae > Inga > Inga laurina. Next base: position 62,589,521 of record OY979708.1, read on the forward strand.
AAATCATGTTTTTATAAGTTTAAAAAAAGTTTACAAAGTTACCAAATGCATATAGGAATGTTTTCTGTTGACTGCTGTGAAATTGAACTGGAGTGCTCGAGTATGAACTTTGCACTCGAGCATAGATCCCTTCTATGCTCGAGCAGGTGCGAGTGAAAGCAAGAAAGTGTTCACCCGAGAGGCATGCCACAGTTATGTTCACTGATTCACTCGAGCACTGGAGTTTGCACTCGAGCAGAGAAGTCATTCTCACTCGAGCACATGCGAGTGAAGGTCCGCGAGTGCTTGGCCGAGAGCAAGTATTATCAATTCTTCCTTGATGCACTCGAGCAGAGACATTAATGCTCGAGCATGAGCATTTAGTACTCGATCATAAAACTGTGAGTGTTTGGCCGAGAGTCAAGAAGTTCAGAGAAGAGCAAGTATGCTCGAGCACAACCTCATATGCTCGAGTGACACATCAGCACTTGCGAGTCAAAAATCTATCTCTCTCCATTTCTGATGCAAGTGCTTGTATAAAAGGTATATTACTTGAGAATATTCTTCTCACTCGAGCAGGAGTCTGTGTGCTCGAGTGGGACCCACATCACCTGCGAGTGATAAATCTATCTCTCTGAAATCCTGATGCGAGTGTTGATATTGAGAGCATATTCCTTGAGAATATGCGTCTCACTCGAGCAGGAGTGTGTGTGCTCGAGTGAGGGACCACATCACCCGCGAGTACAAAATCTCACTCTTGTTAAAATGATGTGCGAGTGATATCCAGAAGTGAAACTCCCAGTGTAAAGTACAGGATCACTCGAGCAGAAGGTGTTGTACTCGAGTGAGACCCCACATCACTCGCGAGTGAGAATTCTGTCTCTCTGAAATCTATGCAAGCACAACCCGTGAACTGAAGCATATGAGGAAAAATAAGGAGATCACTCGAAGTGAGCCATTCATGCTCTAGTGATGCTCTGCCAGATCATCAAAAATACCAAGTCTCAACGTTCAATCCGAATATGGTTTATTGTTAATTATTCATATCATCATTACTTATTATCATTGTCTAACATTATTTTGACTCTTTTATAAGTGTGGTACAGGAAGATGAACGTTCGAAATAAACTACACAAAGAAAGTCAAACAACAGCAGACAACATGATTACAAACACGCTTGTACCTACCGCATTCAAAATATTCAAACATACGCGTGTTATTCTACAGTTGCTAAGTCCCGCTCCTCAGATGATGATTACTCAAACGGGCAAAAACTGAACATCTATAAATACAGATATTCAGAGATCGTCAAGATTAACGAAGCTCAAGAATTCATAAGTTTATACTCGAGTCTCTGCTATTCATCATTTTCTCTGTATACACATTGATCTTCAGTATTTATTTATTTGCTCTGTGAGAGAGTCTTCATACAATTCAAATTCTGTGTTTGTTTGATCTCAAGGTATTGGGACCTTGAGAGGGTGGATTTCCTTACGAGAGAAGTAGTTGAGAGAATTCCTTGTTAAACCTTTCACTCATAAGTCTTATAAGATACAAGCAGAAGAGAACGTCGCTGCTCGTAAGACTTACAGTAGTGTAAGCAGGAGAGAACGTTGCTGCTCATAAGTCTTGTATACATAAGCAAGTGAGAAGGGTCATAGGTTGTTTTTCTGCACGTAAGACTTGTCGTAAGGGGGAGAGAAATTTCTTAGTGAGAGAATATTTCTGCTCGTAGTCCTTTCAAGGACAATTGTTGTTGTGTGGCGTTCTAAGAGCCCATTGAATCTTGGAAGTATAGTGGAAATCTCAGTAGGTCTTGATCTCTGAGGACTGAACGTAGGCCTGGTTGTTAGGCCGAACCAGTATAACTCTCTGTGTCCAAATCTTCTCAACTCTACTCTGTCTTCTATATTTTCATATCTCCACTTCAAGCGAAAAATTTATAACATCACCCAATTCACCCCCCTCTTGGGTGAAGCTTGCCTCTTTCAACTGCTTCTTAGATATTTTTATCTTTGTTATGTTTAGATTTTCAATTGTTGACTTTTAAAAATATTGTTATTATGGACTTTAATTAATAATTACTATTTCAAGAAATTTCATGCTTAAATATATTTAAATTGTCATTGTATAATTTCAATTGCAAATTTGTAGGTTTCAAAATAATGTAACCTAAAGTAAAACAAAATAATATCTAAACTTTCAAACTTAAAAGCAAATTTTATTTAAACTTTAAAAATTTGTAAAGAGAAGATAACCTTTATTTAAAAAAATAGAAATTACACTTCGTAGCAGTTATAGGCTTTGAACCACTACAAAGTATAATGATATTTGTAGCGGTTTTGGACTCTCAACCACTACAAAGTGAATATTTTTGAAATTTGAAAATTTGAATGCCCATCAATGGTCATGATGTTTGTAGTTGTTTTGGTCCCTAAAACGCTATAAAGTGAATATTTTTAAAATTTCAACAGCCGCCAATTGTTATAAGGTTTGTAACAGTTTTGGTCTCTGAACCGCTACAAAGTGAAATTTTTTGAAATTTTAAAATATGAACGCTCGCCAATGATCATGATGTTTGTAGCAGTTTCAATATTTAAACTGCTATAAAGTGTACACTTTGTAGCGGTAAAGTACAACGTTAGACAAGTTTGAATTTAATCCTCCACGCATGTGTCATTCAAAAAACTTAAATTTCTTTCTTACACATCTTCTATGCTAAGTTTTTACATTTTCTAACGTACAATAGATATGGATAAGTCATGGATAAAATTGCTACATAATTCTCTAGCATATTTGGCAGGATTAAACAAATTCTTGGATTTTACAATCTCACACTCTAGCTGCAATGGTAAGGCCATATGTATGTGTCCCAAATGCAAGTTTAAAAAGTGCCATACATGAGAAGTTGTTTGTAACATTTACTTGTTAAGCCTTTCCTAGAAGATTATACATTTTGGGGATTTCATGGTGAGAAACCCAATATGAGTTATGATGCTCTTCCTGGAAGTTCACAAGTAGGAGTTCAAGTATATCATGATTGTAACACCTTATTTCTGTAATCTTTCTAATGATTTTTATGCAGCGAATTTGAACCACTAAGTGATATTTGTAATGCCCCAAAATATGATTAAGGGCTAATGACTCCAAATGTGAATGTAATTAATGTTAAACAAACACCTTTGGAGAATACAATGTGAATTATGACCAAAGTGGCAGTAACCAGTGCCCTAACCATGTTTTTAATCTCAATTGTGGTATTAAATCTAAATTGAATTAAAAGTGAGGGGAAGGTGTATGACATAAAGAAATGGAAGTAGGTAATGTGTTAAATAGTGATTCAGTAGGAATAGATATAGCTAGGGGAAAATGGGAGGAAAGAAATTTATTGGTCAACTAGTCAGCAACCGAAGAGGGAATCTACTAATAACTTAAAGATTATGTGGGGTGACTAATTGCTAAGTGAATAAGAGAGAATAATCACATGGTAGCATAAACATGGAAGGAGTTACAAGATCAAGACATTTGGCATCACTTGGTCCATTGATCAAAGTCAAATGTTCAAACTCTATTCCCTCTCTCCTCTCCTCTTAAGTCGGCCAAGAGAGCGCCTAGGGAAAAAAACTAATCTCATCATCATCTTCTTTTCTCTCTCAAGCTCTTTGGTCGAGCATAGCAAGAGAAGGAAAGAGAAAGTTAAATCAAGTAAAGGTAAGCTATTTTGACTTTGTGAATGACCTTAAATGCCAAAAACCTCTTCTCTAATCTTGACCATCTTGATGAGAGATTCATTTATATGGTTTTATATTTTCAAGAGGAGGTGTTTTGGAAGTTCAAGAAAAGTTAGTAGTGGAGGAATCAAAGAACAAGCTAGAGGTAGTGAAAGAGGTGAGCAAAATCTACCTTTTGGTATATATGTTGTCATCATTAATTGAGTGCCTTGATTTTTGGATTTATGCCCTAATTTTCATGTACATTAGGGTTGTGTAGTGTCTGTTAGTGCAAGCATTTCACCCAAGAAGGGGGTGAATTGGGTGATACCAAAAATTTCATTGCATATATAAAAATTGACTGGAAATTTATAGCTGTTAAAAGCTAGGAGAAATATCACCGAAATGTACTCCGGGAGTTATACTGGTTTGACCATGTTAGGAAATATTGTATGATTAGGAAATAATGTAAATATCCCACATAATCAGGGATAGTGAGTATCCCACTAAATTAGGGATTATAAAATCAATCATCATAATGAGCCATTAATTCAGAGGCTCCTCCTTTTGTATATAAATACCTTATACATGAATGGAATACATACACTTCAGAGAATATTTGAATAACATGGTATCAGAGCCATAGTACTCTCTTGGTTTCGTTTTTCCGGCGATTTTTTCCTCTGGTTTCTGTTCTGTCCGCACTGTTCACTGTGCACGGAGCTCCGGTCCAGGGCGATTTAGCCACCACGCGCGCCACCGCTGGCCTCCCCGGCGCCCGATCGGCCTATCACTGGAGTTTCGTCGCCGTCCGACGTGCGCGTGGCCCTCACGCGCCGCCTCCTCTCTCGCCGGACTTCCACGCGCCGGCGCGTGACGCCGTTTTCCGGCGAGTTTTCCGACGCCGTTTGCTGTGCTGGGTCGACTCGCTGCCGCCGTTCTTCCCGTAGTGGTTTCGTGTTGTGGGTACCTACGGTTTGTCGTCCCACTGTTGATTTCTCCGTTTTTTGCTGTTAGGAGTCCACTGTAGCTTCTGTTTCTGGTTCGTGGGCTTCTGTTTCTGGTTCGTGGCTTCTGTTTCTAGTTCGTTGCCCCTGCTTTTGGTTCAGTGCTTCTGTTTCTGGTTCATTTCTATCGTGGTTGCTCGTTGACGTCACCTTTGGGAACGTTTCTGTTGTCTTGTTGGTGATTTCGTTCTTTAATATTGTTGCCTTTGCTACTGGTGGCTTTGCTCTGTTCGTATTGGATCTGTTCTTGTGTGTGGCGGTGTGCTTGTAAGGTTTCTTTCCTCAGTTAACCCTTTGTTGTGTGTACTTTTTTGGTCTTGCATTGATGGCTGATTCCAAGACTAGTGTCACTACTGAACTTATTCCTGTGACTAACAAGATTACTGAGCACAAATTGACCTGGACAAACTATATGGATTGGAATAAAACTGTTCGCATGTACTTACTTAGTATTGAGAAGGAAGACCATTTGACTGCGGCACCTCCCACGGATGACTCTAGGATGGCTTGGGCCCGCGCTGATGCCCGTTTATTCTTACAAATCCAAAATTCCATTGGCAGCGAAATCCTTCCCTCGGTTAGTCACTGTAATACTGTTAAGGAACTTATGGGTTGTTTGGAGTTTCTGTATTCTGGAAAAGGCAATATTACCCGCATTCATGATGTCTGCAAGGGATTTTATCGTGCTGACCAGCAGGGCCGCTCTTTAAAGAGCTTTTATGTGGAGTTTAAGAAAATGTATGAGGAATTGAAGATGTTGATGCCGCCTACCCCTGACCTTCAGGTACAGGTTGATAATATGGAGAAATTAGCGATTATCAGCTTCCTTACTGCCCTTGACCCGGCCTATGAGACAGTTCGTTCCCAGGTTCTGTCTAGTTCTGAACTTCCTTCGCTTCAGGATGTGTACTCTCGTGTGCTACGTGCAGATAGTCTCTTACACCCGATCTCTACTCCTCCTGCTAGTGCGTTGGCCGGCCGTGGTCCTACTGATAACCGCCACCCGAACGTCTTGAACTCCGGCCCTCGTACACCGTCCTTGACCTCTGTTGATTCACGGCACCAAGATCCTCCACGTTCAGGCAACAATCCGACTCCTAGTCCTATTGTCTGCTACTATTGTAAGGAACCGGGTCATACCAAACGCTACTGTCGTAAGTTGCAAAACAAGCTGCAACGTACTGGAGCTGCTCATATGGCCCAATCCACAGATCAACCTGCCACTGTTCCATCCACTCCGAGTGCGCTTGCTACAGGTAATGGTGACTCATGCCTTGCTACTTCTTCCTCGAGGTGGATCATCGATTCTGGTGCCACTGACCACATGACAGGTAACCATCGTTTGTTCTCTACGTATGCACCTTATGCCAACCCCTCCTCTATTACTATTGCCAATGGTTCTGCTTCTCGTGTCATTGGCTCTGGCACGGTTACACCTACATCCTCTGTTCTTCTATCGTCAGTCCTTAATGTTCCTGACCTTGCTTTTAACCTTCTGTCTCCCAGCAAGCTTACTCGTCAATTGAACTGTTTTATCTCACTGTTTCCTGACCATTGTGTGATTCAGGATCTTACGACGAAGCGGATTATTGGTAGGGGTTATGAATCGGGCGGCCATTACTTTCTTGACGATCAGGTGCCGCGTTCAGTTGCTTGCTCTGGTGGTTCCTCTCCTTTTGATGTTCATTGTCGTTTAGGTCATGTGTCACTGTCATCCTTGAAGAGGTTGTACCCTCAATTTCATCATGTGTCGTCCTTAGAGTGTGAGTCTTGTCAGTTTGCCAAACACCATCGTGTTCACCTGGCACCTCGCGTCAATAAACGGGCTGCGTCCCCTTTTGATTTGGTTCATTCTGATGTTTGGGGTCCTTGTCCTGTTGTGTCCACGTCTGGTTTTAAGTACTTTGTTACGTTCGTTGATGATTTTTCTCGAACCACCTGGCTTTATTTAATGAAAAGTCGTTCCGAGTTGTTTTCTCACTTTTGCAATTTTTGTGTTGAGATCAAAACTCAATTTGGTGTCTCTGTGAAAACCTTACGCAGTGATAATGCTAAAGAGTATTTTTCTACCCAGTTTCACGACTATATGCTGACCCATGGCATGCTTCATCAGTCCTCGTGTGCCGATACCCCTGCTCAGAATGGTGTTGCCGAAAGAAAAAATCGGCATTTATTAGAAGTTGCCCGTGCTCTAATGTTTCAAATGCATGTTCCTAAATCCTTTTGGGCTGATGCTGTATCCACCGCCTGCTTCCTTATTAATCGTATGCCATCTCTTGTCCTCAGTGGCGATAGTCCATACACCACTTTGTTTCCTTCCAAACCATTGTTTCCCATTGATCCAAAAATTTTTGGGTGTGTCTGTTTTGTTCGGGACATTCGTCCCGGTCTCACTAAACTTGATCCAAAATCTCTCAAGTGTGTCTTCCTTGGTTATTCTAGGGTTCAAAAGGGCTATCGGTGCTACTCTCCCGACCTTCGGCGTTATCTTGTGTCTACAGATGTCACTTTCCATGAATCCACTTCGTTCTTCCCTGTCCCTGCTCTGCCGTCAGCTTCTGCCCCTGATTCAGATTCTGACCCTATCTTAGTGTATGAGGTTCGTTCCCCACCAGTGCAAGCATCTGTGCCGGCTCCTGCTCCGCCCCCTATCCACCAGGTGTATCACAGACGTCCTAAGGAAAGTAATGGTGCTGCTCGTCTTCCTGACCTACCCATGTCCGCCTCGGCGCCAGATCTGCCCTTAACCTCGCCTTCACTTGCCCCTGAACCAATGCCTGACTCAATGCCTGACCTAGTGCCTGAACCAGTGTCTGAACCTGTGCCTGCTAATCTTGATCCTACTGTCCCTTTTGCTGACCTGCCCATTGCCCTCCGCAAAGGTAAACGCACTTGTACGTACCCTATTTCCTCATTTGTTTCCTATAATCACCTGTCACCCACGTCCTGTTCCTTCATCGCCTCCGTAGACTCTATTCCCCTTCCCACCCATCTCTCCCAAGCCTTGGCCCATCCTGGTTGGCGTGCTGCGATGAATGAGGAAATGATGGCCCTTGATAAGGCTGGTACCTGGACCCTCGTTGATTTACCTCCTGGAAAGAAGGCTATTGGATGTAAGTGGGTGTTTGCTGTTAAGACCAAAGCTGATGGCACCTTGGAACGATTGAAGGCTCGATTGGTGGCTAAGGGTTATGCTCAGACGTATGGTGTTGACTATTCTGAAACTTTCTCTCCTGTGGCCAAGTTGTCCTCTGTTCGTCTCTTCATTTCTATAGCCGCTACCCATGATTGGGATCTTCATCAGTTGGATGTTAAGAATGCTTTCTTAAATGGTGATCTTCTTGAGGAAGTTTACATGGAGCAACCGCCTGGCTTTGTTGCTCAGGGGGAGCATGGCAAGGTATGTCACCTCCAGAAGTCTTTATATGGTTTGAAACAGAGCCCTCGTGCTTGGTTTGACAGATTTAGTTCTGTGGTTAAGAAGTTTGGTCTAAATCAGAGTAAATGTGATCATTCTGTGTTTTATCAACGAACGGTTGCTGGCCTGATTCTCTTAGTAGTCTATGTCGATGACATTGTTATTACAGGCAGTGATACATCAGGAATCTCATCACTCAAGGACTTTCTGGATTCTCACTTTCAAACGAAGGATTTGGGTCCGTTAAAGTACTTTCTTGGGATTGAAGTTATGAGAAGCAAGAAGGGTATTCTCCTAACCCAGCGGAAATATGTCCTTGACCTACTGAAAGAAACCGGGAAACTTGGAGCAACACCTAGTAGCTGTCCCATGATTTATAATCCATTTTTGGACATTGACGATAGTGTGCCGTTTGATGAGCTACCCGAGGATGTGAAAAAAACGAATTGATCCTGAGAAGATTAAACCGTTTGCCTATCCTGAGCGATACCGAAGATTGATTGGAAAATTGAACTATCTCACGGTAACTCGCCCTGATGTAACCTTTCCTGTCAGTAGACTTAGCCAATTCATGGTATCACCGACCGTTGCTCAGTGGGAGGCTTTGGAGCATGTCCTACATTATGTGAAGGGATCACCTGGTCGTGGTATACTCTATACGAATCATGGTCACACAAAGATTGAGTGTTTCTGTGATGCAGATCATGCAGGGTCAAAAACGACTAGGAGGTCCACTACAGGCTATTGCGTTCTTGTAGGAGGAAACTTGGTATCTTGGAGGAGCAAGAAGCAGGATGTGGTGGCAAAGTCTAGTGCAGAGGCTGAGTATCGAGCCATGTCTCAGTCCGTACAGGAGATTGTGTGGATCCACCAATTAATGAAGGAGGTTGGTCTTGCCACGTCATTGCCTGCGAAATTGTGGTGTGATAATAAAGCCGCCTTACACATAGCCTCCAACTCCGTGTTCCATGAACGTACGAAACATATTGAGATTGATTGTCATTTTGTACGTGATAAGATCAAGGAGAATTTTATCTCTACAGGACATGTACCATCTAGTGATCAGTTAGGTGATCTTTTGACTAAAGCCTTGGATGGCACTCGGGTTGACTATCTTTGTAACAAGTTGGGCATGATTAACATCTATGCTCCAACTTGAGGGGGAGTGTTAGGAAATATTGTATGATTAGGAAATAATGTAAATATCCCACATAATCAGGGATAGTGAGTATCCCACTAAATTAGGGATTATAAAATCAATCATCATAATGAGCCATTAATTCAGAGGCTCCTCCTTTTGTATATAAATACCTTATACATGAATGGAATACATACACTTCAGAGAATATTTGAATAACAGACCACAACCACTTTGATGTGCGTCCAGTCCTCAGAGCTTCTTTGAGAGTTTCACTATATATTCCAAGATTCAATGGGTTATTGGCACCTCAATACACAGCAAGGTCATTCACTAGACACTCGCTTCCCCTTACACATTGCAATCAAATCCCCAACTCAAGGTTCTACAACCTTAAGTAGTCTTAATAACAAATATTGAGTTTGTAAAGAAAATCTCTCTCACAGAGCAAATATATAATTACTGAAGTACAAAGAGTAAATATGAGAGGAGCACTAAGAATGTATTGATTGATGTGAGTTTATGTGTTCTCAGTTCTTGTGTTCTGTTCTTTGTTGAATGCTCCATATATATATATATGAAATTTAATGTCCATTCGAAGCATTTCAAACATGTCCATTAGAGTCACGCAGCTTTGTTTGACCATTCTTTAAATTTGAAAACTAGCCGTTTGCGGTAGGTAAGCGTTTCAGACGTTGCGGATGATATGTTTGACTTATCTCTCTTACTGCATGATCTTTTCATTGTTTTTATATAAATATTCTCAAAATACTAATACAATAAAAAGTTTAATCATATAGATAACAAATCAATGAACATTGGATTAAAATCATGCTTTCTGTAATACATTACTCGAGTGGCTACTCGAGTGATCATGCTTCATTACTCAAATAGTCCCTCAAGTAACCTTATTAAAAATAAGCCAAAGATTGAGTCAACATTGTCTAACCAGCTTACTTGGGCAAACCATAGAGCAATTCTTTTTATAAAACTTGATAGACTTACTTCTCAAGTGGTCCCTCGAATAAGTGTTCCTTTTCTTTACTGATTACTCGAGCAGTCCCTCGAGTAATACTTGCAATTCTTCCCTCATTACTCAAGTAATCCCTCGAGTAAAGACATCAAAATCTTGGTTGACTTCTTCTTTGCTTACCTGATTACTCGAGTTATCCCTTAAGTAACTTTACAGATTACTTGAGTGATCCCTTGAGTAATATCACTCATTTCTTAGCCGAGAGCTACTGGAAGATTTCTTCTATGATTACTTGAGTGATCCCTCAAGTAATGTTTCAAATAACTCTAAAGATCACTTGAGTGATCCCTTTGAGTAATCCCATGCAATTTTTGACAGAGAGCTTTCAAAATGATTTTTCACATATTACTCGAGTGACCCCTTGAGTAATGTTGGTCATTACCTGAGGGCTCCCTCGAGTAATCCTTTAAAAAATCTCACAGTGTTCCTTTCTCACGTACTCTATCTTTTACTTCATCTTAATCACTTGAGTACCTACTCGAGTAATGCTTTTGCCTGCCACCAAGAAATTAGTTTCTTTGTTCAAATCTTTTATTGAAAACTTTTGTGATATTAATCTAATCTTTGTTATCATCAAAACATATGGGATATAACAGTGTTATGGTGTTTTGTTGATGGTTATGGTGTCTTGGGTTGTGTTTTGGACAATGGAATTGGTTTGTAGTCTTGAATGTGAAATGTTAGTAATTTTGAGTTTTATGTTGAATTGTGGTCCAAACAGAACATGAGAAAGTAATGAGAATTTGGGTGTTTTGATGTTTCTATTGGATTTCTTGTGGAAAATTGTGTGGGAGTAGTGTTGGTTGTGAATTTTGGACCATTGGAAACATTTGTGCAAAAATTGGAAATTCTGAAAAATTCTGTTGAGTTAAGATTTTGTGTAGGGGACCAACTTTGCATAGTTTTCTAAAATAGCAAATGGTGTCAAAAGGTTGTGAAACTTTCTAGTTTTGTAGTAGACATTGCAAGCTTTAAAATGGTGTGATGTTTGTGTCATTTGGGGATGTGTGCTAAGAATTATGATTAGTTGAAATGAACCTATAATTAGGCCAGTTTTTGGCTGCGGCCAGGCATTGTTGCCTGCAGACAAAAATGCCTAGACCAATTCTTGGCCATGACCAAAGGGGAGTTGGCAGGGACCAGTGGATCTTGACCAAGGCCCAAAAGTTTCTGACCTAATTTGGGCCACAGCCATTAGTTCCTGGCCGCAACCCAAAACTTTCTAAACTTCTCTTGGCCACAACCTGAGAAGGTCTTGGCCACAACCAACCTCCAAAATCCTACATTTTGGATTTTTGAAAGGTGGCTTCCGATCTAGTTCTTCCTAACCCTTTAGACTTTTGTTTGAGCTTTTAGTAGCCACCTAAAGGTCTCAAATCATAATCAGCCCTAAGTGTGTTGGAATTAAGAATTAAAATAGGGAATAACCCATCATCCTTGATTATGATTTATAGGATTTGACATTTGCCCTACGCTTGATAATCTGGTGCCAGAGCATGGGCAGAAAGAACAAGGCAGTGGTGACCCTTTCTCTTATATAATGTATATTGCATTGCATGTTTGTGCATATCATTGAATTGTAGTGAAAGAGAATGATGTTGTTGTATTGCGGTTGAAAATGTCGTTGTTGTACCGCTATTGTGAATACCATTGTTGAATTGCGATTGAAAATGCCGTTATAGTAACGCTGTTATAAATGTTGTTGTTGTACCGCTGCTATGAATGTCGTTGTTGTATTGCTGCTCTAATAATTGCTTACATGCTTTGTTAGTATATATCATATGAGTGAACTATTACTATTGAAATTTTTTTGAATCTCACTCTTTCCAATGACCTGATTTTGGCCATGGCTAAAGAGGGTCTTGGCCACAACCAACCCCTAAAATCTTACATTTTGAATTTTTAAATGGTGGTTTCTGGTCTAGTTCGTTATAACCCTTTAGACTTTTGTTTGGGCTATTAGTAGCCACCTAAAGGTCTCAAATGATAATCAGCCCTAAATGTTTTAGAATTAATAATTAGAATAGGGAATAACCCGTCATCCTTGATTATGATTTATAGGATTTGATATTTGCCCTGCACGTGATAAACCGGTGCCAGAGCACGGGCAGAAAGAACAAGGTAATGACCCTTTCTCTTATATCATGTATATTGCATTGTATATTTATGCATATCATTGAATTGCCGTGAAAGAGAATGACGTTGTTGTATTGCGGTTGAAAATGCTGATGTTGTACAACTATTGTGAATGCCATTATTGTGTTGCAATTGAATATGTCGTTATAGTACCCCTGTTGTGAATGTCATTGTTGTATTGTTGCTCTGATAATTGCTTACATGCTTTGTCAGTATATATCATATGTGTGAACTATTACTATTGAGATTCTTTTGAATCTCACTCTTTTCAATGACTAACCTACAACCAGGGCAAGCAGGTCGAAGGAGAAACAAGTGAATAAGGGCGGCTAGTTCCACTACTATAGATGGAAGATATTACTACCTCAATAGATGTCCGTTTTTTAAAAAGGGAGGTTAAAATATAGAGGTAGTGGCATTTCTATAAATGAAGTAGTGAAATCACAACATTAGGTGTCCCAAATTTAAATTGGGAAGCCTAAAGTAGAGTTTAGAATTTGGAAGGCCTAAAGATTTTCACTGGCACAAAAAAAGTAAATTAAAAAAAGTTGACTTACTTTAGGCGTCCAAAATCCCATGTGGGATGCCTATTGACTTTAGGCATCCCAAATGGGATTTGGTATGCTTAAAGTCTTACTTTAGGAGTCCCAAAAAAATTTGGGACACCTAAAGTCTTACTTTAGGTGTCCCAAATTTTTTTGGGACTCTTAAAGACATGTCAGAAATTCTGACATGTGAGAGACTTTTCTTCCCTTTTCTTCATTTCCATGTCAAAAACCCATCCCTCCTTTTCCATCTTTCCTATCCCCCATGACTTCTCTTCCCTTTTTTCTTCATTTACTTTTCTCTTTCATTCCCGTGAGTTTGTCTTCTCTACACCATAAGTAAGCTTTTTCATTATTCCCTTTTCTTCATTACACTTCTTCTTCCTCAATCTTGTTCCTCTCTTCCTTTTCTTCATTCCCTTTTCCTCCACCTCCTTCCATTCTCACAGCACCATATTTGCTCTCACCCTTCAACGTACACCTCCTCTACCTTTTTTGCCCCCTCCACCCTCCGGCATACACCTCCCACCTTCTTCTTAGCTTTCAGCCTTCGGCGTACCTCTCCTCTCTACCGTGCAAACACAACTCCTCCAACGTCTTCTCTCCACCTTGGAAGTACATAAACACCGTTGGCTACCCTCTCCCCTGCTTTCATTAGGTTTTTTTAAAATATAAATTTACATGAAAAATTAAGTTAAACTTGTAATGTGAAATTATTATAATGCTTTCAATTTATTTACATAATTCAAGTTATTGGAGTGTTTTTCCTTTCATTGTTTTTTTCCAGAATCATAAACTAGTTGTTAGTAGTTATGCAATACTAATAATGTTTTTGTTTTATACGTTAGGAGCTTGGAAATCGAGGGAAATACATATGTATATTTATTTTGATGAAATGAACAACAATTAGTTTGTAGTTGTGTGGTGACAAATATTTTAACACTTTCTGGTTGTTGTTATACATATATAATATTAGGTTATATGAGTTGTTGTTATTGTACATATATATATAGTAAAAAGATTGCAGTGCTAGATGTCCATACCATTTTGTAATGGAAATTTTATGGTTTATGAACCATCTTTAATTCTGTATCTGCTATTTTAATTTGCTGGGTAATGAAGAATATAAATAATCATTTAAAAAAAATCAAACCTTTTAACATCCCAAATTAAAAATTGGGACGTCTAAACCCCATGTAGAGGACTTTAGACATCCCAAATTGAGATTTGGGACTTCTAAAGTCCCTTGTGGAGGACTTTAGACGTCCCAAATTCAGAATTGGGATTTCTAAAGTGCTCCAAATAGGGACTTTAGACGTCCCAATTCTTAATTTGGGACGTCTAAAGTCTCACTTTAGACATTCCATTTTTTTGGGATGTCTTTTCTTAAAACATACTACGCCCCTCACATAGACGTCCCACACTTTAGACATCCCAGGTAGGAGATTTGTATTTTGGTAGTTGGTTATCATATTTTAGAATTATTATACATATTATAAACTTTGTAAATTTGGTTAGTGTAATGTAATCCCCGGTATGGAAAACTGATACAGGAGAATACGCCTTGTAAATCCTTGTGGTAAATAGATGAAACTCGAGAGTCATCGGGAATTTCGATATACACTATGATATTCTTGAATGGAACCAAACTACATAGGTTTATAGACTCGAAAAGTGAATGTGAGACTGCATTTAACATATTTTGGAAAGGTTTTCGAAAACCCACTTTATCACAAGCCCGAACCCTGTCTTAAAGTTGGGACTTTTAATAAATTTTGAATTATCCGTTAGTCTCTAATTTAACTTAATGATGCATTTTTGAACTATATACGGCTATTAAGGTAGCGGGTTACAATATTCTTTTGCAAAACTCTTTCCATTCCCAACCTCAAGATAGGATTCAAACCTATAGTTGAGTTGGTTTTTCTGAAATTTCAAAATCTTGTAGAAGCATTATTCAGTGATTCGCACTTCATTATTACTTATTGATTCTTATCTTTATTTAATTTAATCAAAGTTGTTCGCTGCTCATTTATTTAGCCAGATTATTCTTCTACTCATTCTTAGTTCATTATCGTGCTAGGGCAATTATCCATTTAGATGCATATGCATGATTATATAATCATTCTCCAAGCATGACTATTAATACATAACATGTAATCAAATAACATTCTTGAATTTTCCATCACATCTTCCGCTGCACGACTCCAATACATTCCACTTCTATGCTTAACATACCTATATGGTTAGTAAGGAAGGAGTGAGATTCAAGTGAATCCTATAGTAGACAATGCTAACTATGCATACAAGATAATGCTTAGTGTATGACATGCTTACTTAAATAAATGTATGCCAATATATGACATATGCATGCTCAATGTTTTACACAATATACCTATGGCCATAGCATAAGTAAAAATAGAGCTTCAATCATTCAAGTATATTCCACACAATTCATCAAAGCAATAACACACACCAATACACAAGCATACATATATCAAATACATGCAAGTTAGGAAAGTTTAACTACCTCTTGTTTTCATGTCCTCTCGTATCTTTTCTTCCAACCATTAGAGTTGCTCGAGAAACCTTCCATTTCCTCTTGTCATCTTATGACCCTAGATATATAATCACATCATTAGAGTCATGATAAATGAATATACAAGGTGGCTACACAAGCCTCAAGTGCTTATCTCTAGCCTTAGAAAAATATCTCCCTCAGCCAATAACACTCACAGAATTCCAGAACCACAATTCAATTCTCCTTGCATAGAATCATTCCAGTTTTAAATGTCTAACTTTAAAAATTCATAACTCCTAATGTACATATCCAAATGGCATAAATGACATATCAAATTAAATTTTGACATGTCTACTTTTGTTTTGGAAAGTTTTATGGCCATTAGATAACACTTGATCATCAAAAATCTCGCTATAACCAAGTTGCCTCTCAGAAAATGAAATCTGGCAGCACTATCCTCAAGTTCCAATTTCAAGATTTTCATTCCAATCATATATATACCTCTTCTATCATCATTTACATATTCATAAGACCATCAAATCCTAATTTCCACCCCTCAAACAAAATTAGGCAGTATACCAAAATCATGAAAACTTAACCAAACTTAAACATACCTAGCTCAAAACAAAGCTTACACTAACCTCTTTCACTTTCTAAATCTTGTTCTTGATTTCTCCAACTTCAACATCTTCTAGTCAGCCCCAAACTTCTCCTCTCAAGAAACTAAAACCATAGAAATGTTAGTCTTGAAGAGAGGAACAATGTTTGTACAGGAACTTTGAGCTAGAAAAGGGATCTTAAGGGTGAAAATCACTGAAGAGCACTTATCTTCAAGCTTTGTTCCTTGTTTTTGCTCTAACCGTCTCCTTCTCTCTTCTTTTCTTTTCTCCCTAATTTTTTCTCTTTTTTTTGGCCAACTTGGATGAATGAGAAAGAGGAAAAGATGGCAATTAATATTTTCCATATCTTCTTTGGCCTCTTAACTAACTTTTGCTTCTTCAAAAAAATAAGGAATGTCTTTTATAAATTCTTTCTCTTTCTCTTCTTGAATTTGGCCGAAATCTTTGACTAAAAGTTAAAGAATAGACTCTCTCCTCTCTTGCCCTTTATTGCTAGCCGAAATGTTTGGGAAAAAGGGAGGGAATATGTTGGTAGCGCACTCTCTCTTCTTCTCTTATATCCCTAGCTGAAATTTTTGCCCAAGAGGTGAGAATATGTTGACTTTCCCTTTTTCTATTGGCTTGACTGAATTTTGCTTTCAAAAAGGCAAGAAGAGGTATATGTATGATGAATAACTCCTCTATTCTTGCTTTCCTTATGCTTGGCCGAAATTATTGATCAAAGGGAGGGAAAAGTTGTGTATTAATTGAATTCCTTTTTTCTTTCTTGTCTTGGACTTAGACAATTTGTGTGCATAAACGGAGGAGCAATATTTGATTCAATTCTTTCTCCATTCTTCTTTTCATGACTTGGCCATCCTAACATGAATAAAAAGAGAAGGGAGTGAATTTGACCAAGTCTTGCATGATACATTTGAAGGCAAATTAGTCTCTAAAAGTCACTCTAGCTCTAGGACATTCTTGAGACTATTACTAAATTGGGGATTAATAGTCTACTTAATGCAGACTTATTCCCAAGCTTTCTAGTCCCAAAATTCGGGATATTTATTCTCAAGCTTCTAGTCCCAAAATTAGGGATATTACAATGATGATCTTGTTAATGATGCTATTCATGGTGTGTTTGGTATTCATGACGACAACTTCAACAAAGAAGGTTCCTCTCCAATAGTGTTTTCAATGATTATATGTGTTAGTCTAAG
This sequence comes from Inga laurina, assembly GCA_963855925.1. Taxonomy (NCBI): domain Eukaryota; kingdom Viridiplantae; phylum Streptophyta; class Magnoliopsida; order Fabales; family Fabaceae; genus Inga; species Inga laurina. Next base: position 62,606,827 of record OY979708.1, read on the forward strand.
GTTCAAAAGCATTTGGTTAAGCTTTATCAAGTCAAAACCAAATTTATATCCTTAATTAATATGCACAATCTCTTGCTACAATTAAGAGAGAATATTCATTCAACAACAACCTCAATTTGACAATGCTAGGCTAGTAACTATATCTCTATGTCACTAACAACCCATCCATTTATCAAGTGAACTTCAAGTCAAGCATGATTTTAACCAAATTCTACACCTAGATTAGCATTCTCAAGTCAAACCAAAGCGAACAAAATAGACTAAATGATGGCCAAACACTTAGAAGCATTAAGCAAAGGATAAAATCAACACATATATACCATTAGCACAAAAAAGATAGGAGTATTCAAGTCTTAATCCATACAAAAGTTCAAAAGAATCTTAGAATGAAAATTTTAGCTACTCATGTTCAGGAAATGGATACAAATATACATAATAGCTACAGCCATATCAGGAAAATAGAGAAGAAAGGGAAAGAAATCAATAAAACTAAAGTAAATCAACTTAAATCTCTTCAAAACTTCAATCTCCACTTGATTTTCCTTGAAAAACACCACTCCTTCCCTTGGAAATGCTTCCTGACCGCGTACAAAATGCCCAAGAAGTCAAGAACGACACTTTGGTTCTTGGATCTAGATTATACAATCCCTAGAATTTGTTTTGACATCAAAACGTATAGCTTCAATTACAATCAATGGCCACAGGCAAGAGAGACCTTGGTTGCAACCAAGCAAACCTTGGTTGCGGCCAAGTGTTATGTCTGTCTTCTAGATATAGCCCAAAACCTTCTAGGTGTCTTCTGGCTACAGCCAAAGGGTTTATAACCTAAAAGCTTCTAGATAGCTTATGGTTGTAGCCAAGGGATGTTTTGGTTGCGGCCAAACCTTCTCTTCATCTCTTCTCGCTTTTCCATTGTGCATTGAATTTCTAAGCCTGTTTACAACTTCTTAATCATTGATTTATGCTTCTAATCTCTCAATGTGTTTCTCAAATGTTAACCTATCAATACAAGAAATTCTATAAAAGCCAAATGTTGATGAATTATAGCAAAATATTCACACTTAACCAAAGAATCATGCCCTTTTATCCCAAATATTCACTAGGCACATTTCCTTTGCATATGTATCCCCACATATCTATTAAATCACCAACATGTGTGAGAAATTAAAGGTAAATATGCCAATTTGACATGAATTTCCTAAGGTTAACACACCCTCAAAATTGAACTTTTGCTCGTCCTTGAGTAAAACCAGTTAAGTGATAAAAGAGCTAGATTGATTAATCATTGACTTAGTATATATGCATGATGAATTCCTCATTGGTTTCTCAATATGTTATATTCAATAGGAAAAATAATGGAATATAAAGGAATGCAAGGTTCACAATTTAAAACAGGCTTCCTATCAATTTCCAAAATGTGTGTGTGAGGAGAGTTCACCACTACAAAAAATAGATTTAGCGGCGTTAATGTTATGGCACTTCTTCAAACAAGCGCCAAAGGAGACTTCTTTTTAAAAAAAAATACATGTGGCAGCTATAGCTTGAAAATGAAAGTGTCATAGCCGCTTAATACCTTGTATGGCCCTTGTCTGGGGAAGTGTCATACAAGGGGTTATTTTTTTAAGAAAAGATTACTCCCCTTGTATGTACAAGCTCCATAGAAGGGGATATTAAAATATCACATTCAAGGGGATATTGCCTAAAAGAATAACCCATGTATGGCAAGCACCATACAAGGGCTATTGGGATATTACAATATCCCCTTCAAGGGGATATTACCATACAAGGGAATTGCCCCTTTATGGCAACAAGGTGGTGCAATTTTTTTAAAAATTAACCAAAAGGTTTTTATTTTTTTAAACAAAAATAATGGATTAGTTATGGTTCTTTCTTAGGTAAGCACCATAATTGGCCTTATTTTTTTAAAAAAAAATAAGTGACAGTGAGGGACAGGTGTAGTAAATAGCCTGAATAACTTTTTTTTTGCCTCGGCAATTTTTTTTGATGTCCTTGGAAGAGACAAGCACCTTCTAAGGACAAAATGGTTACCCGACCATTAATGACATTTTGTTTTTTAAAACATCTTTTTTTAAAAAAAAAAAAAAGTTGTCTTCACATTTGTTTTGTTTAATTTTTTTAAATTATGAGAAGCAATAGGTAGCATTTTTTTTTAAATTTTTTTTAAATTTTCTATAATATTTTTTTAAAAAATGTTTTAAGAAAAAAACTAGGGAACCAATGTCGCTTTGCCAAGAAAGCCCAAAGCTACCCTAGGCCTTATATGGCGCTTGTACATCAAGCGCCATACAAGGTTTTATTTTAACTTTTCACAAGCCTGACATTATTGTCTTCTTCGCATGCCCTCCAGCTCCCTATTTCCCAGAACTCCATTACTCCACCATCCTGTCTTATCCCTTCGGTCCCCACTCTATTAGTCCACTACCTTTCCTTATACATTCTCCCTACTCCCCTCTTCCCATATAACTCTTTGTCCCCACTCGTACACATTTCTTCAATATTTGGTCGCTGCTTCTATTGCAATACAAAACTTAGTCTCCCACATATTTTTTTTCCTTCTTGTCTCGACCTCCTACGGAAGCTCCCTAGCTTGTAAGTCTTTTTTATATATATATATAAAAGCTTAAATCAGTACATTTTCTTCTTCCTTTTTTCATAAGTTAAAATTTATCATGAATCTTATATCACTACAAAAAAAAGACTCCATTACCTATAGAATGTACGATGGAATAATTTCTGTGGGTAATCCCAAATGCACTTAGGATGGAAATTCCGTCAGTAATTATCCCGACTGAATTACCCACAGAAGGGCGTCAGTAATTACCATCAGAAAAATTATGTGGTTATTATTGTTGGCAAGTTGCAATTACTGACAGAATTCTCCTACGAATGTATGCCGTAAAAAATTACCAATGGAACTAGGACAGAATGTCTGACAAAAACTCCGTCGAGCGCTTTCTGATGGAATTACCGATGGAATGTCATCAGTAAATACTGACAAAATTATTCTGTCAATGAATTCTGTCACAGAAATTTAAATTTTTTAAGTTTTAAACTAATAAAAAATGTTGCCGACAGAATTGTATGGGTCGATCTGTCGGTAATCTTGTAATTACATTGTTGCTTTGGTCAAAAGCAAAGAAAATCTGCAGTTTAATGAAAAGTGTTTCCCTCCTCAGCCAAAAATTTTCCTTCTGGTGGCATGTGCAACGTCGCAAGTGATAGCCCTAACCCCTTTTCTAAGTTTGATCTGCTGCTCCTAGAAAGGCTTTTGATGATTTGCACCTCCTTCTACAACTCCAATCAGGCACTCCCACGATTTCTGCATGAAAACAGCAAGAACGAGCTTCTGCGAGACAAGGTGATGCAAACAATATCTGATCCAAAAGCCCTAAGTCCTTTGCTGAGTATCAGTGGCCACTACCTCCTCAATCTCTCGCCATCTTCAATCTCCCCTTCCTCACTCCCTCCCTCCCTCATTGGTCTTCAGTCGATAAGTCCTCAGTCTGTATTCCCTCATTGATTAATTTAGTGGGTTTTTGAACTCAAATATGATCTTTTCCATTTATTTAGTTTTTGTGTATATGATTTAGTAGGCAAGAGTAGCTGTATTGCTTTGATAGATCTATAGAGATATAAAAAATGAGAGAGCCCATCTTCGGTCTGAATTCAATTCAGGTCTAGAAGTATTTTTCTTCAATAGTGTTGAATACTTCCCTGAATGACTTATTTGAAATATGTAAACTTCACATTATATGTGTATATTAAATTATGTTGTGCCATCTCTTGTATTTGGTGTTATGCATAAAAGCATTCTCAATTGTTCAGACTTACTCTTTCTTGCCTTCTAAGAAGAATTAATCAACCTAGTTGAATTGAATTTGAATTTTGAACACAACACCAAAAATTAAAACAAATAGAGAACTAAAAAGGCAGATACGCACTTTCTTTTATAATTTCCATGTGTAAGATGACTTACACTTATTGACTAAGAGAAAAGTAGTAGCTATATAGACAGTAGAGTCCCCCACATGCGCCAATTCTATAGGATTTTCATTCATATTTTGCTTGTGTTGTTCACCAGCTGTGGAACTACATAAATGAGTTTTGATGCAAGAGACATTCAATAGAATCTCTTAGCCTCTTAAGATATTAAGTTGTAATATATTCTTATACTCTCTTGTTACTGTCTTCTGCTTTGAAGAGGCCTTTAATATTGCCCTCCTCTATTTTGCTACAGTTAAGAATGGTAGTTTGATGTACCCAGTTGCTTTGTCTGAATATTATCACAATTTTTTGTTTTTAGGTTTTGCTCTTTGGCTGTTGAGGTTTGATTTATGGTTAAGATAGTGAATTTGACATTATTTCTATTTAATCTAGAATATACTTCTTGTCTTGTGAATTCACCCTAAAAGAGATTATGGAGATCACAAGGTTTGGATATAGAAGGAGGGCTTGGAGTTTTGTAAACTGTAATTGTGATGTTTCTATTACTATCTTATTGATAGAAATAGGGAAGTCATAGCAATTTCATAGAGCCCTTATATTTTGTACTGTTCTTTTTGCTAACCTAAAATTATTAAAGGTTTTGATTGTAGAAATCTATCTTTCAATCTGTTTGATTTTCTGTTTTAATACGTTTGCCAACAACTCTATGGAACCTAGTAATGTCTCTAGAAAAATTGCATTTTTATTAGTGATGACTGTAGCAAAGCATAATGTCTTTTTATGTGTTGATGTAATGTGAACATGAAAGGGAATTAGAATGAGAAAGTAAAAGGAATGAAACTAGAGTCCAAACATATGTTTGGTACATTAGACATGATAAATAGAATCCTGGTAGTGTCATTTTGGTTTGGTATATATGCATTTGAAATTTAAATCATGGAATAGAAGCCAAAACTAAAAAAAGGACTATAATACTACTGGGAAAATAAATGTAACATATCATATTTAAAAATCTAGCCTATTAGACATTTTGGCTTGCAATTTCTCTCTATTGACAAACATAAAACCTAACAGCTACCCCATATTTGGCTTTAACAGAAATGGTTGTTGCCATAGCCAAACCTCCATCCTAGAATTAGGTAAAGATCTCACTATGGGCTTGTCATTCTCATGTGATTATGTTGCAGGTACAGTTAGTTTGTAGAATTTTGGTGTCATCTGAGGCTTGCTTTTTGCAAAACCTAGTAAGATTCTTTCTTGTAGATTTGGCTTATTGGTTGAGTTGGGCTATGATTTTAAAGTTTTATTCTTCTTATCACGTTATGCTATGCTGGATTGTATTTTAACCCTTGCAAAACTTGTTATAGTAAATGATTATTTTTTTCCTAGTCATACTTTCATTAATTGATGATATACTTGGGCTTGTATGGAACTTTCAAGGTCCCAACTTCTACAATTCATCTTATTTAAATAGCATACTATATAAATGTTTAAAGGTCTCAATTAGAATCTTTAAAACTAATAATTAAAATTACCTGTAAGCTCTTTCATATGTAAATTGGTTGTCTACCAAAAATACTACTTAATTATTAGATGGAGGAGCAACAGATCAGGATAAGGGATAAATTTTACTATTCATTCAAGGTGTTTAGTAAAAGTACTGAATGAAAAATATTGAATTGGAAGACTATGTATTAAAATTGATATTGGTATAATTTTTTGTTGCATTTGGACTAGTTTTCTCCCTCTCTTTTCTACTGTGTATTACCTCCATTTATGTTAAATTTGGTTAACTTATTAATATCATGGGGTTTCTACTTTCCTGGTCATAAAACATAAGAAACAACACTAATTCAAAGGCATGGATTTGGCTGAAAATTTTATATTCTTTTTATAGGGTTAATTAAACTTGTTTGCCTTAATATTTACTGTAATTTTTACTATCATAGATCTTATTTGAAAATATAGCCTATCAAACCTTTTGGTTTGCAATTTCTCTCTATTGACAAATATAAAACCTAATAGCCAGTCCATGTTTAGGGATTAGTTGTGTTTAATATTTTCTTGTCATTGGTTTAAAGTATTAACCCACTTGTATTCCGAAACTTAGTGTGTTTAGAATTAATTGCTACATATTTGACTGTTGCTAAATCTATTTCTGAAGTGTATTGGTTAGGATGCACTATGCTTTACTAAATTGTGAATAATTACTGAGTTTTGGGTCCTTTTATTATGACATTCTCATACTTCTAAAAGTTAAAAGGGTTCTGAATTTTAATTGTGTTTTGTTGTACAAAATGCAGCAGTCAAGTACTTTGAACTTTAACTATCCTGTAAAAACTTGTCCTTCATATGTTTTGCCATATATTGTTCTAATAAGTTGTTTGATTATGTTAGGTTGAATCTGAGTAAACTTGGTGGGGAGTAAATTTTAAATTGATAGTGCTATTGAGGTAGTTCCTTCATATATGTTATTTAATTCTGAAGTTTCAGAACACCTCAATGTCATGTAAATGTTTTTTCTCTTCTTGATGCTCTTTTGACATTAGTATGTTGATTCAAATGTCCAGTGCATTACTGGTACACCTTTTTAGTTGCATACATCATGATGACTTTACATATATATTCCTATAGTCTTCTTCATCACTCTATACTAATGCAAATATTTTTCATGGCAGCATCATATATATGCCTATTGCCAAACTTACTTTTGTCTGCTCCAAATCTTATTTAGTATTTACTTAGAATTCTTATTTCTTAGAATGGAAGTCCAAGAATGTCGAAGATGGATGTATAACAGAATTAATCCGAGAACTAAATGGGTGATGGTAGAGTTCAAGCAAGGTGTTGATGGGTTTCTTGCATGTGCATATCAATCACATTATACTCAAAAATAGGGAAAGCTTAGGTTTCCATATGTGAAATGTAAATGTAGATATTATCTACCTTTTAATGATGTTAGGGTGCACCTTTATAGTAGAGGATTCTTGCCAGACTATTATGTATGGACTAGTCATGGTGAAACACGAGTAGAAAATCATTTGCCCATGTCTCCAATACCATGTGCCCTACATGCCTTATATGGGGCACTTGGAACCCATCCGAGTCCATATGAGACAATAGTGAAGGATGCAGTCAGGCCTAGTTTTAGGGATCACTATAATGAAGGTGTTAAAGAGATGCCAAATAATATAATAAGAGAATTTTACGACATGTTACGTACTGCACAACAACCGTTATGGGAAGGTTGTGAAGAATCTCAACTTTCAACAACATTACAGTTATTAAGTATTTAGACAACAACAAATATGTCTCAACATGCCTTTAATTTAGTTTCCTAACTCATGTTGAGGACAGAACCTAAAGACACACTTATGCTTCCAGACTTATACCAAACAAAGAAGTTAGTGTCGAAGCTAGGTCTAGATTATAAGAAGATTGATTGTTGTGTGAGTGGGTGCATGTTGTATTATAAAGATGACGCTCATGCAACAAAATGTAATTTTTTTTGTAAGAAACGATATTCTTTTAAGAAGTGTCATGGAAGAAAAAAGAAAGTTGTAAGGAAGCAGTTGTTTTTCTTACCTCTCATTCCAAGATTACAAAGATTATTTGCTTCTGTAAAAAGGGCAAAGAAAATGAGATGGCACTTTAAGAATCGTCGAGGTTCCAATGCTCTCTCGCCCCTTCTGATGGTGAGGCATTGAAAGTTTTTGATATAACATATTCAGACTTTGCATATGATCCAAGAAATGTGAGGCTTGGATTGTGTGCGGATGGATTTGTTCCATTTGGCCAATCTGGAAGACAATATTATTGTTGGCCTGTGATAGTTGCTCCCTATAATCTACCACCTAAGATATGCATGACACAGGAATATATGTTCTTGATGTTGATTATCCCTGGTCCTAATAATCCAAAGGAAAAAAATAGATGTGTATTTGCAACCACTGATAGATAAATTCAAGTTATTGTGGGGTGTGGGGGTGTCAACATATGATGCCTCTTTGAGATTAAACTTTCCTATGTGTTCTGCACTATAATGGACAATAAACAACTTTCCACCTTATGGTATGTTGTCTGGTTGGATGACCTTAGGGAGACTATCATGTCCTATATGTATGGAGAACTCAAAAGCATGCCAATTGAAGCATGGGTAAAAAACATGTTTCTTTTACTGTCATCATCAATTCCTTCCCATTGACCATCAATTCTGGAGAAATAAAATATCTTTTTTGAACAATAGAGTCGAGAAATCAGTGCCACCACCCCGGTTTAGCGGCAAGGAATTTTGGCAAAGAGTTAAAAATCTACCCAAAGTCATTAAGTATGGGAAACATTTTCCAATTGAAGGGTATAAGGCTACTCATCATTGGATAAAACAAAGCATATTTTGGGAATTTCCTTATTGGAAAACTAATCTCATTCAACATAATCTTGATGTCATGCACACTGAGAAAAATGTTTTTGATAATGTGTTTCACACTGTTATGGACACAAAGGGGAAAAAACGATAATACACAAGCTTGAATGGATGTGAAAGAGTATTGTCAAAGGAAGAACAATGAACTTTTTGAAATCAGAGGGAGAATGGTGAAACCAATCATAAACTATACATTGAATTTAGAACAAAAATGACATATTGGTCAATGGGTGAAGAACTTGAAGCTTCCTAATAGATAATCTAAATGGATGTGTGGACATAAAGGAAGCAAAGTTTTATGGAATGAAGAGTCATTATTGCCATGTATTTATGGAACACTTGCTTCCTATTGCCTTTGCGAGTTTGCCAGAAAATGTCTTGAATTCCTATAGTAGAGCTTAGTCAATTCTTTACACAACTTTGTTTAACAACCTTGTTGTGAGATCAACTAGAGTTGTTAGAGCAAAATATTGTTGTGACATTGTGCAAGTTGGAGAAAGTCTTTCCCCCAAGGTTCTTTGACTCAATAAAGCATTTACCCATCTACCTTCCATATAAAGCTAAGGTAGGATGGCCTGTCCAATATAGATGGATGTATCCATTCGAAAGGTACTGAAAATTATTTTATGTGAGTTGACAAAAAAATATATGATAATTGTATTAAATAATTGAGCAATAGACTTCGCTATATGTAGGTTTCTTTATACCTTGAAACAAAAGGCACAGAATAAAGCTCGGGTTGAAGCATCTATATGTGAAGCCTATATTGCTGAGGAGACTGCCATATTTTGCTCACACTACTTTGAGCCAGGTGTTCCACCAAGAATAACAAGACCTATCAGAAATGACAATAGTGGAGAACCAGATTTGCCAACTACTTCAATTTTTAATCATCAAGGAAGACTTTCTGGGACTTGTAAATCTCATTTTTTTAAGGGATAAACACGTGAAAACCACAAACACATTCATTCTAATAAATTGTGATGAGGTGCAACCATATATGAAGTAAGTGATGTTAAATCCTGATAAATTAAAATTTATGCCAAATATATTATAGATAACACATAACTTGCAATGTAGTTTTTTTGTACAGAAATTAAAGGAAGAGCACCCTCAAATTACAGATAATGAGATAAAAGCTTAGATCAATTATAGATTTACATCATGGTCTAAAGATCATGTAAGTAGTTAATATTATGAATGAAATACCTAAAACAAACCTTATTTGACATGATTCTTATTGACAATGTCACTTAGTTTGAAAATCCTGCCAACAATATTGAGGATTCATTTTTACATGACATTGCTTAGGGCCCAAAGAGAAGAGTGAGAACATGGCCTATATACTTTGTGAATACATACAAGTTTCATATAGCCAAAGTTTCCCTTAATAAATCAACCAACAATAGTGGTGTATGCATTAAGGGAACTAACTATGCACAAGCAGAATATGACTTATATGGCATTCTACATGAGATTTTTGAACTTGAATATACGGGTGTCCCATGAAGAGAGTAGTGTTATTTAAATGTGAGTGGTTTGATCCAACACTGAATCATGGTACCAAGGTTCATCCACATTACGAGACTGTTTAAGTTCATGCATATGAAGGTATAATAAGTATGACCCATTTATTTTGGCCCAACAAGCAATGCAGGTCTACTACATGCCTTACCCTTATTGCCGTCAAAAGGAAAATTGGTTAGCTGTTATTAAGATCAAGGCTCATAGCATAATTGACACTCCTACATCTAAAGCAAATGTAGGGCCATTTCAAGTAGATGACCTTGAAGTCATACTGCCAATAATTGTTTAGATGGTGAAGTCCCTATGCCAATAATTAACTAAAATTCGCTTTGAAGATGTAGATATGCCAGTGGGTAACATGGAATATGAAGAAAATGAAGAAGAAGATGATGATGATAAGGAAAAAGATGATGATGATGGAGAAGAACATACAGATGATGAGGTTGAAAATGTTTATGTGGATGAAGATGAACATAAGGACAAAGACGAAGATGATGAGGAAGCATATTAATGTTAAGACATTGTGTTGTAATGAAGTTTTTGCCTTTACCTTTGATTGCATTGACTTTTAATTGTTTTAGTTTTTATTTTGATTCAATTTTGTCATTATTTATTTATTTCTTATTACTAACTCAAGTCTCACAATAAATATGTAGATGTCAAGTCATCGCTCAAAGCGTGATAGCAGCCAATCGAGTACCCCACAATCATTTCTTCCTCAGCAACGTCCTAAGTTGTCTCTTCCTCAAACAACTACTTCGAGTTTGTCTATTCCTAAGGTAGTTAGACCATCATTGTCATTTGTATCAGCTCCTCAATTGCATGAACCATTTATCCGACCCTTATTACCACCTCAAATCCTTACTCCAATTGTCAAACCCACATTATCCACCCAATTGCATCATGACTTAGGTGAACCAACATTTCCACAATTGCATGAATCAAGACACATATCATCACCTGGCCCTTCTCCATCTTCAGTCCCATCTCCTTAAATACCATCTCCTGGAATAGAATCTTCACACCCCCTCTCCACAGGGTCCTCGTGGTGATTATTACCTTGGGGTCATGATCCCATGGATGGTCGAATATGGATATATCCTGAAAAAACAACATAAGTCATTAGTAAGCTTGCGGTAATTTTTATCTTCATTTAGTATATCTTAAAGCCATTTTTACAATGAAAATGGTATTTTTTACAATTGTTAGTAGGCTCATTCCTGTTGTTCATTCTATATGGTAAATTCTTCAAGCAATTCAAGGGAAATTTGATTATCCATGTCATAGTTAGAAAGCAACACCTGCAAATTATAAGAAAATGTGGTTTAAAGAATGGGTGGTATATGATATCTTCTATTTGTATTATGTCTACTTGTTTCCTCATTATATTTGTATTTGTTATCTTGTTAATTTCTCATTTATGCAGAGAAAATATAAATGGCAGCCCTAATATGAACATGAAGTTAAAACAATATGGAATGCAAAGTGTTCAAAAATCTTGAGAGGTACAATGCATACTATCAGGCAGGAGTTGTTTCACAAGAAAGTTAGACCTAAGTGGATTCCACACGAAGTAATGAATGAGTTAGAGAGAATGTAGACAACACCAGAATATCTGAGCAAGTGTGAGATAGCAAAGACCAATCGAGCCTCTAGCAAAAGAGGCACTCAACACAAAGGGGGTAGTATTCCTAATAGTGAGCATAAGAAAAGGATGGTAAGAATTTATCTCTAAATGGTTCAATCATTACCTATTTGATACTCATATAATACATCTTTATAAATTCTTGCAGGCTGCATTGGGAAGAGAGCCTTTTGCATTTGAATTGTTTAAGAAGACTCATTATAAGGAGAAAACTGGAGAATTTCCAGACCATCGTGCAGCTGCAACTCATGTAAGTATATGGCTATTGCTTCTTACATCTATCCCATTTACATAATGAATAACTATTCACATGCTTGAGTATATAATTCAAGAGACTTAAACAATGGATTATATTTATCCATAGCCAACCATATAAAGATTACTTACCAGTCATTCTTTTCCATCATTAATATGTCGAGAATTAAAAAAATATTCTTTTTTTTTGGCTATCAGTTTTCTCATTTCCTACAAATTGCTTACCTCAGCTAATTATATCAACAATACATATCACCGGACTATGCTTTTTGAATATGAAGAAAATCCTTGTTTGCTTTTCAATACATATGGATATAGGGTTATTTTGGAAATAGATTTGTGAACAACTTGAGGTATTATATTATTATTTTATACATACATAAAGATTTGTAAACAACTTGAGGTATTATATTATTATTCATACATACATACATACACACACACACACATACATACATACATGCATACATACATACATACATACATACATACATACATACATACATACATACATACATACATACATACATACATACATACATACATACATACATACATACATACATACATACATACATACATACATACATACATACATATTTGTGAACAACTTGAGGTATTATATTATTATTTCATACATACATGCATGCATACATGCATACATACATACATACATACAAATAGATTACTTATTGCACGTGAAAAGAAGAAAAATGTTTTTAAAAAATTACTGGACTGGACTTTGATTTATTTTCATAATGATTAATTAATTAAGTTGATTTATGGTTGGATGGATTTGTAGGATAGCGATTTATGAACAAGACATGATAATGAACAAGATAAAATGGGAGCTAAAAAGTAGAGTAGTAAAATCTCCAATTTAGGCACGGGTAAGTTGAGATGAATGCAAAATTATGTATATGAGAATTAAAGAAAGGAAAAGGGTCACGCAATTCCAAACATTAGGATAATACATTGAAGTATGGGGAGTGGGGATGAATAGACCTACCCCACCGATAGTGCTCCATCCGATCCTCTGTCATGGAAGTAGTTATCATTTCTTTACAAAATAAAATATAGTGTAATAGGTAGGGAGGGAGTGAGTGAGTGGATGATGATATAATGAATGATGAATGGAAAGGGCACGCCAATTATGTAATTACATGGGAGGCAGCCGAATGATGATCATCATGAATCCCCCAAGCACAGAGGTGGCCCGAGAAAAAAGAGTTTAGTTTGCTTTCCCATTTTAACTTACCAAAGTAGTTGAGCCCTATTAAACTACTTATTGGGCAAAAATTACCAATATAAAACAACCCATCAAAGTGAACACCACATTATGCTGCTTTAATCTTGTCTTCCTGTCCAAAGTCTAATTTATTTTGCTAGCCATTATACATCATTTTCATTTGAAATATTATTCTTTATTGCACTTTTTAGGGGGCTCAGTAAAGTTAGTATATGTCACATTTTATGTTCTCCTTATATGAGAATTATGGTCTGGAAAAAAATCTGTTATGATATATTTTTTTATGTACTTTTTGTTGGTAGGATGAATTTCTGACACTAAAGGCATCTGTCAGTTCTGAGACAGGTAGTGTCCAATCTAATCAGGATGAACTTAATTTGTAGTTAGAGGTTACAGGTGGTAAGAACAAGAAGGGTCACATCTATGGGCTTGGATTTAAAAATCAACATATTGTTTCTTCTGCCTCACCTCCTTCCATCAACTCGACAAGGGATTCTAATGTTCAAGAATTGCACACGAGGATAACATACCTCACACAAGAGACTAAACATCTCAAACAAGAAAAATCAACACCTTAAACAAGCAACTGACATGATAATGACTACATTGCAAAGAATGGGGATTCAATTGCCTAATCTCTCTAACAATGCCAATGATGATGCTCCCTCTGCTACCAATTCAAATGAAGAAGATGAAAATCAAAGTTGAGAACTTGTAGCTTTCTTATGTTTAGTGTTTTCGTAGACATGTTATTGTTAACTTCTATTAAGCCTTTTTTTACTGTTTCAATTACTTTGAACTTGTGACATTTTTCCTTCTTTAGTGTTTTAGTTACTTTAAACACATTTTAAGTTCAATGATTAGGCTATTTTGCTCAACATTTTAAATTTTGTGTTTCAAAAATTAATCTCATGGAAATCATTAAAAAATGGTGCATAAAAAATTACTGACGAACTTGCGTGGCAAATCAATTGTATGGTTTCTGTCCATAATTCTTGGGAAATTTTCCCATGGAATTACAGACAGAATTCCATGGGAATTTATGTGGGCAATTTCCCACAGAATTCCGTCTACCATTCCGTGGGAACTTTCCCACGAAATTCTGTATGAAATTTCGTTAGGAATTCTTTATGCAATTTCATTGGGAAGTGCCCACGGATATTTCTGTCACCATTCTATTTGTAATTATGGAAGGAAATTTCTTTCCGTAATTCCGTCTTAAATTTCCAATGGACTCAGATTCCATCCTAAATGCCCTTTGCCATAGTTTATTTTACAATGGAATGTGGTCGGTCGGCAATTCCATGGGTAACTAATTACCAACGGAATTTTGTCAGTAAGTTTCGTCTGCAATGATTTTAGTGACGGAATTCCATGGGTAATTTTCGTAGGTAATATGCTGTTTTTTTGTAGTGATATGTGTGCTTAACTTTTTTTTCCAGGTATTTACTTAAAGTTTCAACTCTATCTACTTCAACTTTCTATACATTGTAAGTTTTTTAATTTTTGAGCTTTCAAATATAATAATACTAGTTTAATCCTCCATAGAACTACATGCACCAGTAACGTGTATGGCTCAAGTTTAATTAACTTAAATGCTGGGGTTCTTTTATGCTTGATAGATAAAGACACAAATTCAATATTGCAAAGGATACCAGCAAGTTTGATGATGGATCCTTCTACAAATATAATATATAGTCAGACAATTAGCTAATATTTAGGTATGTATGATTTTTCGTGCTTATTCTTGAATTGTTTATTCACTTAAAATTAGTTGTACATTACAATTATTCTAATTAAATACATTTAGTAGTGATTTTATGAATTAGTTATACACTAGGAAAAGGAAATAATTACACAAAATTATTTTTTTTTAAAAAAGAACTTCCTATGGCGCTTCTTTGGGAAGCGCCATAGGAATTGATCCCTACTTCCTATGGCACTTCGCCGGGGAATCACCATAGGAAGATGTTAGATCTCATGTTTTGATGATAACAAAGAATGGTATGAAAAACACTTGAGTAATAAATAAGTTTGAACAAAGTAATAACAGGGAAAAGCATTACTTGAAGTAAGCGTTGGAGTAATGAAGAAAGGCCAAGGGAAAAAGCTGAGAAACTTGATCAAAAGCAATTTTTCTAAGGCATTACTCGAGTATGTACTCGAGTAATGAGACAAAACTTGAAGTAACCAGAGACACCTTCCAGTAACCTGCTGTTAAGAAATAAATATGTTAGGCAATTAATATCTTAGTATCCCACATAATCAGGGATAATTAGGATTTCTCATAATTAGGGATTGTGATTTATATCAATCACCATAATGAGCCATTAATGTGGAGGCTCCTCTCTTGTATATAAATACCCTACATCTATACATGAATAAAAACACTTTTCTGAGAATACAATTACATGGTATCAGAGCCTAGGAGCTCTCCGTTTTTCATTTTTCCTTCCTGTTTCTGGCGCTGATTTGCTTCTGTCCGTCACTGTTCATCGTGCACGGCGCTCCAGTGGCCGGGAGATTTGGACCACACGCGCCCCACCACATGAACCACCGTCGCCCGACCGGTCCGTCACCGAAGAATCGCCGCCATCCGACCTGCGCGTGGCTCTTACGCGCCTCCCCCATTCTCGCCAAAATCTCACGCGCCGGCGCGTGACGGTGTTTTCCAGCGACTTTGCCATCACCGTTTGCTGCATTGTGATCGACTAAGTGCTGTCGTCCTTCCCCTTATGGTTTCAGTTGTGGATACCCTTGGTTTGTTGTTTCGTTGTTGATTTTGCACTTTGCTACAGTTGGGAGTGTGTTGTTGCTTCTGTTTCTGGTTCGTTTCTGTCACATTTGCTCCATTCGCCACCTTTGGGCGTGTCTTTGGTTATTGCTTAAGTTTATTTGGCTATTCCTTCTGCGGTGTTTGGCTTTGCTTGCCTCTTATTGGGGCTGTTTTCTGTTAGTGGGATTGTGAGGCCACTTTGATCGGTTGTGTGCTATTTACTTGCATTAATGGCTGATTCCAAGGCTAGTGTCACTACTGAAATTGTTCCTGTGACTAACAAAATCACTGAACACAAATTGACTTGGACAAACTATATGCATTGGAGCAAAACCGTTCGCATGTACCTGCTTAGTATTGAGAAGGAGGGACATTTGACTGATACGCCTCCTACGGATGACCCTAAGATGGCTTGGGCCCGAGCTGATGCCCGTTTGTTCTTGCAAATCCAGAATTCTATTGACAGCGAGATCCTTCCCTCGGTTAGTCACTGTAATACTGTTAAGGAACTTATGAGTTTCTTGGAATTTATGTACTCTGGAAAAGGTAATATTACTCGCATTCATGATGTCTGCAAAGGATTCTATCGTGCTGAACAACAGGGCCGTTCTTTGAAGACCTTTTATGTGGAGTTTAAGAAAATGTATGAAGAGTTGAAGATGTTAATGCCGCCCACCACTGACCTGAAGGTCCAGGTTGATAATATGGAGAAATTGGCGATTCTTAGCTTTCTTTCTGCCCTTGATCTGGCCTATGAGACAGTTCGTTCCCAAGTTCTGTCAAGTTCTGAACTTCCTTCGTTCCAGGATATGTACTCTCGTGTGCTCCGTGCAGATAGTCTCTTACACCCACCTACTCCTAATGCTAGTGCGTTAGCTGGCCGTAGTCCCACTGATAACCGCCACCAGCCCTTCTTGACATCTGGAATAGTACATCATCCTCGATCTCTGCTGATTCACGGAACCAAGGTCCTCCACGCTCGGGCCACAATCCCCCAACTCCTGGTCCTATTGTTTGCTTCTATTGTAAAGAACCTGGTCATACCAAACGTTACTGTCGTAAGTTGCAAAACAAGCTGCAACGAACTGGAGCTGCTTATATGGCACAATCCTCAGATCAGTCTGCCAATGTTCCATCTACTCCAAGTGCACTTGCTACAGGTAACGGTGACTCATGCCTTGCTACTTCTTCCTCGAAGTGGATTATCGATTCCGGTGCTACTGACCACATGATAGGTAACCATCATTTGTTCTCTACGTATGCACCTTATGCCAACCCCTCATCCATAACTATTACCAATGGTTCTACTTCTCGTGTCCTTGGATCTGGCACTGTTACACCTACATCCTCTGTTTCTTTATCGTCTGTCCTTAATGTTCCTGACCTTGCTTTTAACCTTTTGTCTCCCAGCAAGCTTACTTGTCAGTTGAACTGTTTTATCTCACTTTTTCTTGACCATTGTGTGATTCAGGATCTTAAGATGAAGCGGATTATTGGTAGGGGATATGAATCTGGCGGTCATTACTTTCTTGATGATCGGGTGCCGTGTTCAGTTGCTTGCTCTGGTGGTTCCTCTTCGTTTGACGTTCATTATCATTTAGGTCATGTGTCATTGTCGTCCTTGAAGAGGTTGTATCCTCTGTTTCATTATTTGTCGTCCTTAGAGTGTGAGTCGTGTCAGTTTGCTAAACACCACCGTGTTCACCTGGCACCTCGCGTCAATAAACGGGCTGCGTCCCCCTTTGACTTGGTTTATTCTGATGTTTGGGGTCCTTGTCCTGTCGTGTCCATATCTGGTTTTAAGTACTTTGTTACTTTCATTGATGATTTTTCTCGAACCACCTGGCTTTATTTAATGAAAAATCGTTCTGAGTTATTTTCTCACTTTTGCCATTTTCGTACCGAGATTAAAACCCATTTTGGTGTCTCTGTGAAAAACTTGTGAAGTAATAATGCTAAAGAGTATTTCTCTACCCAATTTCACGACTATATGCTTACACATGGCATGATTCATCAGTCCTCCTGTGCAGATACACCTGCTCAGAATGGTGTAGCTGAAAGGAAAAACCGGTACTTATTAGAAGTTGCTCGCGCTCTAATGTTTCAAATGCATGTTCCTAAATCCCTTTAGGCTAATGCTGTGTCTACCGCCTGCTTCCTTATTAATCGTATGCCATCTCTTGTTCTCAGTGGTGACATTCCATACACCACTTTGTTTCCTTCCAAACCCTTATTTCCTATTGATCCTAAAATCTTTGGTTGTGTCTGTTTTGTTCGAGATATTCGTCCCTGTGTCACTAAACTTGATCCCAAATCTCTTAAGTGTGTCTTCCTTGGCTATTCTAGGGTTCAGAAGGGCTATCGGTGCTATTCTGCCAATCTTCATCGCTATCTTGTGTCTACAGATGTTACTTTCCATAAGTATACTTCGTTCTTCCCTGACCCGGCCCCACCTCCATCTTCTCCTTCTAACCCCGATCTTGATCACCTCTTAGTGTATGAGGTTCGTTCCCCACCAGTGCAAGCATCTGTGCCGGCCCCTACTCCACCTCTTATCCACCATGTTTATCAGAGACGTCCTAAGGAAAGTAATGACGCTGCTCCTCTCTCTGACCCACCAATACCCGCCTCGGCGCCTGATCCGCACTTAGCCCCCTCGCCTTCACTTGACTCTGATCTTGTACTAGTGACTGATACTCTAGATCCTACTACCTCTTCTGCTGACCTGCCCATTGCCCTCCGCAAAGGTAAACACACTTGTACGTGCCCGATTTCCTCATGTGTTTCCTATACTCACCTCTCACCCCCATCCTATTCTTTCATAGCATCCTTAGACTCTCTTCCCATTCCCACCCACCTTTCCCAAGCCTTGGCCCATCCTAGTTGGCGTGCTGTGATGGACGAAGAAATGATGGCCCTTGATAAGGCTGGTACCTGGACTCTTGTTGATTTACCTCCTGAAAGAAGGCTATTGGGTGTAAGTGGGTTTGCCGTTAAGACGAAAGCTGATGGTACCTTGGAACGATTGAAAGCTCGATTGGTTGCTAAAGGTTATGCTCAAACGTATGGTGTTGACTACTCTGAAACTTTCTCCCCTGTGGCCAAGTTCTCCTCTGTTCGTCTCTTTATCTCTATGGCAACTACCCATGATTGGGATCTTCATCAGCTGATGTTAAGAATGCTTTTTTAAATAGGGATCTTCTTGAGGAAGTATACATGGAGCAACCGCCTGGCTTTGTTGCTCAAGGGGAGCATGGCAAGGTATGCCACCTTCTGAAGTCTTTATATGGTTTGAAACAGAGCCCTCGTGCTTGGTTTGACAGATTTAGTTCTGTGGTTAAGAAGTTTGGTCTGAATCAGAGTAAATGTGATCATTCTGTGTTTTATCAACGTACGGATGCTGGCATGATTCTCTTAGTAGTCTATGTCGATGACATTGTTATTACAAGTAGTGATACATCAGGGATCTCATCACTCAAGGCCTTTCTTAATTCTCATTTCCAAACAAAGGATTTGGGTCCGTTAAAATACTTTCTTGGGATCGAAGTTATGAGAAGCAAGAAAGGCATTCTCCTAACCCAGCGGAAGTATGTCCTTGATCTACTGAAAGAAACTGGGAAACTTGGAGCAACACCCAGTAGTTGTCCCATGATTCCTAATCCTTTTTTGGACATTAATGATAGTGTGCCGTTTGATGAACTACCCGAGGATGTGAGAAAAAGGATTGACCCTGAGAAAATTAAACTATTTGCCTACCCCGAGCGATACCGAAGGCTGATTGGAAAATTAAACTATCTCACGGTAACTCGCCCTAATGTAACCTTTCCTGTCAGTAGACTTAGCCAATTCATGGTAGCACCGACCGTTGCTCAGTGGGAAGCTTTAGAACATGTCGTGCATTACTTGAAGGGCTTACCTGGTCGTGGTATACTCTATACGAATCATGGCCACACAAAGATTGAGTGTTTCTGTGATGCTGATCATGCGGGGTTAAAGACGTCTAGGAGGTCTACTACAGGCTATTGTGTTCTTGTAGGTGGAAATTTGGTCTCTTGGAGGAGCAAGAAGCAGGACGTGGTGGCAAAGTCTAGTGCAGAAACTGAATATCGAGCCATGTCTCAGTCTGTATAGGAGATTGTGTGGATTCACCAGTTAATGTATGAAGTTGGTCTTGCCACGTCATTGCCTGTGAAGCTCTGGTGTGATAATAAAGCTGCCTTACACATAGCCTCCAACTCCGTGTTCCATGAACGTACGAAGCATATTGAGATTGATTGTCACTTTGTACGTGATAAGATCAAGGAGAACTTTATCTCTACTGGACATGTACCGTCTAGTGATCAGTTGGGTGATTTTTTGACTAAGGCCTTGGATGGCACTCAGGTTGACTATCTTTGTAACAAGTTGGGCATGATTAACATCTATGCTCCAACTTGAGGGGGAGTGTTAGGAAATAAATATGTTAGGCAATTAATATCTTAGTATCCCACATAATCAGGGATAATTAGGATTCCTCATAATTAGGGATTGTGATTGATATCAATCACCATAATGAGCCATTAATGTGGAGGCTCCTCTCTTGTATATAAATACCCTACATCTATACATGAATAAAAACACTTTTCTGATAATACAATTACATGGTATCAGAGCTTAGGAGCTCTCCGTTTTTCGTTTTTCCCTCCTGTTTCTGGTGCTGATTTGCTTCTGTCCGTCACTGTTCATCGTGCATGGCGCTCCGGTGGCCGGGAGATTTGGACCACACGCGCCCCACCACTGGAACCGCCGTTGCCTGACCGGTCCGTCACCGAAGAATCGCCGCCATCCGACCTGCGCGTGGCCCTCACGCGCCTCCCCCATTCTCGCCGGAATCTCACCCGCCTGCACGTGACAGCATTTTCTGAGCATACAATTACACTTGCCAACGTTACTCGAGTAATAGTGTAAATGTTTTCAAGTTGCTCTCGACCTACCAATGTTACTCGAGTAGCTACTCGAGTAACCAGGTAAATAACTTGGAGTTGCTCTCGGCCTGCCAATGTTACTCGAGTAGCTACTCGAGTAACCATGTGAAAGTCTTCCAGTTGCTCTCGGCCTGCCAATGATACTCGAGTATGTACTCGAGTTACTCTGTTTCAGAGAATGTGTTGCTCTCGGCAATTTGTACCCTGCCAATGTTACTCGAGTAGCTACTCGAGTAACACACTGTGGTAAGCAAAAACCTGAAGGTAGTACTCGAATAACTTAAACTAATTTTATCATACTTTCCTCGAGTCATTACTCAAGTATGCAGGTATTTAATGATTCTCTTTAAGTGGATTACTTGAGTATGCAGTGTTATGTTTGAAGGAAAACCTCAAGTCATTACCCGAGTAAGTGATGCACAAAAAGTAAGTTTACTCGAGTATGTACTCGAGTAACAAGGTAATCAAACTTGAAGTGCTCTCGGCCTTGAAATCCTGCAACATTATAAGAGTAAAGCATCGAGTAACCATAAGTTTATTTGAAGGTTTACTCGAGTTGGTACCCGAGTAACCTATGAAGCTAATGAGTGTATTACTCGAGTAGGTACCCGAGTAAACATGTATTTCCAAAGGTTTGAAATTTAGTTATTCCATGCACTACCCGAGTAATCTTGTATTTGTTTGTTGACTTGCAGTTGATCAAAGTTTTCCCGATGATACTCGAGTAAGTACTCGAGTAAACTTTAATGAATACTCGAGTAGCTACTCGAGTATGCAAACCTAGAAATTCAGAAATCATTCCAACGTTCATTGTTTTGTTTCCTATTTGATTAACCTTTCATTATATTAGTATTCTTAGCATATCCACAGATAAACAATGAAGAGATCTTACCAAATAAGGAAAGTCAAATGCAACGTTCAAATGTCACCAACCGCCACCTACCGCAAACGTATGTTTTTCAAATACAGGAAAAGTCAATAGTGGCTGCGCACGCTCCAACGGGCATGAAGAAATATGTTCCAGCAATCATTACCAACGTATCTATATATATGGGAACATCCAAACAGAGAAATAGAACAAGAACACACACGAACGTATCATCAAGTTCATTACTCTGTTTTACGTTGTAATTATATTTCTATGCTTCAGTGATTCTTATTCACTCTGTGAGAGAGATATTTCATTCAAACTCAATATTTGTTATTGAGATAACTTAAGGTTATGGAACCTTGAGTTGGGATTAGATTACAACTTGTAGGGGGAACGAGTGTCCAGGTGAAGGAACTTGCTTGTACTGAGGTGCCAAGAACCCACTGAATCTTGAAATGTACAGGCTCATCGCATAGAACCACACACAGATAACTTAGATGTACTAATACATTACATTACATAAACAATTTTACAATCCCTGACAAGAACAACCAGCCTCCTTATAGCCAATATTACAATATTACAACCCCTTTAAACATACATTATAGCCAACCACAACCAAGTTAGTAACAATGTTGCCAATGCAAGTCTGAACTTCAACTGCCACTTCCTGACTTCACTTTCTCTAACTTCATGTCCAGCTTTCAAATTTCTCACCTCACCTTCAATGGCAACCAGCTCTTCGTACAACCTCACACAATCATTCCCTCTTCTAACCTGGTTGTTTTCTTCATATAGCTTGTCTATGTCATTGAGTAAATCTTTGATCACTGCAGTTTCCCTATCCCCAAACTCAGTATCGTGCCATTCAAAGAAACCACAGCCCCCATCCTGTGAAATTTCATCTCTATCCATTACAAATCAAGAACCCAGTAATTGCATATCAATCGACATCTAATAAATCTTACCTGGTAGTAATTGTGACACCCGTAAAACCTCCTACCTGGGTTTGCTTCTGACCACGACGTCCACCGGGGAGCCACCAAATTGTGATAACAATACCGATTCCGACCACTGTACTGATCCTCGCGACTAGGCTGTCTCAAGAACACTACCCTTCTTTTACATCTACCTATCATTGACGTTGAAGACGAGGCACTGGACCTTCCTCTCGTTTGCTCGTTTCTCATTGGCCGTATCTTTACTGGACCAATTTCTCCTCCTCATTTGCTTCTTGATTGATGCTGATAGAGGTTGGGGGTGAAGTTGCTGAAGCTTAAATGTTAATTCCACCCCCATTTGTCACGTTTTAATATTTTTTTGGTTCATACATGTCTTCAATTGTCCATGGTATAATAAATGACACCTAGAAGTATATCTAGCTCAGTTAGCAATGATTTCACGGTCGTCATCTACGGTTAACAGAATATGTGACTTTTGCCCCTTTAATGTAACCACGTAGTCACTTTTGCTCCAAAAAAAAGCATTTGGTGTTGGGCGCACCTATGACCAAAGCTCATGTGTATTTTTGCACCTTAACCCTAAAAGAAATCTGCCTCTCTTTCTTTTAAGATTGGCCGGTAAAGTGGTTTTAAAATTTCAAGTAACTTGTTTGTTATTGATTAAAGTTGTGTTAATTTTGTACAATACTCCCTCTGTTTTCCAAATAACTGATTTACATTCATCAAAAAAATAATTAAAATTAGCTAAAAGTAATAAATTTGTATTTTTTTCCAACTATATCCTTATTTATAAAGAGGATAAGTAAGAAATATAATAAATATAATAACTACAATTAAGGGATAAAGTCAAAAAAACACAATGAATGTTTATTTTGAATACCCATTCATAAATTTAAAGCTTAACCATAGAAGGAGGGAGTAATAATGAAGAAGAAATGTGAGTTGAGCAAAAAGCAGAGGATAAGAAATGTACATGTATGTATAAATCGGCCTAGAATGATAATTATGTGGGCAAGCTATTGCAAGCTCCACTTTCTGGATCTGATGATTTGTACTTGATAAAACAAGCCATCTTCCTAGATTCCTAACTACTACCCCACAACAGTAGCTACTGGAGATAGAATATGTAAAATATTAGATGAAGAAGTTACTGAAGAGAAAGAAATAAAGAAGAAGAAGATGATGACGGTGATTTAATTAACTGAAAGATATAAAAATACTTGGATGGATGGATGAGGATGGATGAGGAAGTTGAAATTCTAGCGCTGAAAGCCATCGTCGAGCTTAAATCTGTCAGTCCAATAATGATGTTCTCAAGAATATATATACACGTACATACGTCTAAGAGCTGACATAAGAAGTAAGAACCGATATCTTAGAAATATTTCTTTAAAATTCAAAATACACATACAGAAATACACAGTCACGTTGGTTTAAAGTACCACATTTAGTGTCTGACTGTATCTCAAATAAGATTACCTTTAATAGGAAAATACCTATGCCTAGTAAAAAAAAACTTAAACATGTTATAAAAGTATATGTGATAAGAGAATAAGAGAGAATTTCAAGAGAAAAGATTGATTGAATTTCTATAGAGAACTTAGAGAGAACTTCTCATTCACTTTATTTGAAACAATCGATTACAAACCTTTATATAGAGTCATGAATCTAACCCTGGTTACATGACCATGGTTACTTTATACAAACTATAGTTACTTTATATCTTTTTTATGTTATTGTCTTCTTTTGCTTTTACTTTGTGCCCTTTTCTCCTTTTTCTTTATATCAAGTCTTCTTTTCTTTGAGTCAATAGGCATCCACATAATTTATATTCATAACACTTCCCTTTGGATGTCTATTATAAATATGCCTCATTAAAAACTTTAATTAGGAAAAACCCAGTGAGATAAAAACCTAGCCAAAGAAAAGAATATATCATTCATTAATACACCGTCGAGTGCTTTCTCATTAAAAATCTTTCTAGGAAAACCCAGTGGAACAAAACCTAGATAAGGGAAAAAGAATACAGTGTGTATCAACTCCCCCTCTTGACAACATCAGTTGAGATCTTTGAGTCTCCGAAGACCAATGTCATGAACAAGTTTTTCAAATATTGTACTTGGAAGTGACTTGGTGAATAAATCTGCTAGATTTTCACTTGAACTGATTTGCTGAATATCTATTTCACCATCCTTTTGAAGATCACAAGTGAAGAAGAATTTTGGTGAAATATGCTTCGTTCTATCGCCCATAATGTAACCTTCTTTAAGTTGGACAATACATGTAGCATTATCCTCATATAGGACTGTTAGGATCATTCTTCCTTAAGATAAATGACAAGTTGTGCGTATATGATGTATCACTGACCTCAACCACACACATTCTCGACTTTCTTCATGTATTGCTAGAATTTCTGTGTGATTAGATGATGTGGTTGATATAATCTGTTTCATATATCGCCATGAAATAGTTGCACATCCACATATAAACAAATAGCCTATTTGTAATTTACTATCATGTGGATCCGAAAAAAATCCAACATCTGCATAGCCAACCAGTTTATGCTTAGATACATTTAAGTAGTATGGTCTCATATCCATAATACTTTTAAGGTAACAAAGAATGTGTTTTACATCATTCCAATGCCTTCGTACATGTTGGTGAAGAATTATATCTTGCTAGTTGATCCATTAAATAATGCAAGTGTACACTATCGTAATCAAGTAATACAAAAGTGAGTAGAGTATCGTTTCCACGAGGATTAATCACTAAATACCAAAATGAGTAATTTTAACTCTATTTAATCAATTGATTAGTTGGTGATTGAGAGTAAAAAATAAAAGATGATTAAATATGAGTGTAAATAATAAAAAAGCAATTATGAGAAAAAGCCCTAAGGATTATATTTCACTTGGAAAATTTTGGATTGAATCACCTATCTATTCTAGCCCAATTCATTCCACATGATTGATAGTCGAGTTTCCCTAATTTAATTACTAGCCTCTTCCAAGGTCAAGTAATTCTATAATTAATTGCTAATCCAATATATTCCTATATGAATTTAAGCAATTAATTATGCATTAAGATTCATGGAACTCAGTAAGACTACACAATCATATGAATATATTCCTATTTCATATGCAAGTCATGGTTTTAATTATAGGATCTATACACATGCATCTCCTTCCAGTCTCAACATGCATATTGAAATCATTCAAAAGATGGCCAATCAATCAAAAGCATTAAGAATAATAATTAAAACTCAATCATGAAGAATAAATTCAAACTAGATCCAATAAGTTAATATTCAATCCATCATTAGTAAGCTACATCATCACCATAAGAAAATGGAAATTTAGCTCATGATGAAATTAAAAACAACAATAAAATAAAATTGAAAGCTTCATAAACATTATAATACACTTAATTATTAAATAAAAATACAACCACAAGATGCATGAAAATAGAAAAATCTAGCCTTCTATGTAAGAGCATGCAAGAAACAAATACAATGCATGAAATTAATTATTAGATGATGGTATGTAAGTAGAGAAGAGAGGAAAGTAATGGATATGAAACGGTTGTGTAAGTGAAGAAGAGAGGAGAGTAATGGATATGAAATGGTTATGTAAGTGGAGAAGAGAGGAGAGTCATGGATATGAATGTGTGTGTAAAATGTGAAGGAGAAGATGGCTATATATAGGGAGGAATGGAGTATGGTAGATGAAGTAGTAGATGAAAAGAAAGATGAGGTGGTAGATGAAATGTGGTAGATGAAGTAGTAAACGAAAAGGAAGACGAAGTGGTAGATGGAATGTGGTAGATGGAATGGTTGGTGGTGAATGGTAGATGCTTCTCGCTCTCTCAACTTCCAAGCAAAATTCAAAACCCTTAGAGATAGAATTGAGCTTTGGTCTTAACATAAAAGTTGTAGATCTCTTTTTTAGCTTGTTATCCATATATAGAATGTCTCAATCCCATGTCTAGAACTCCAAATATTGCCTCAAAACTGAAAGAGGGCCTAATTTAGTATTTTTCAAGAAATTCTATTTCATGCCAAAATCATTATTTATTTATTAATTACACCCAAATTTATTAAATTGAGCTCAAATATCATCCACAAAATAATCATATAATGGAAAATTAATATACAAATATTTTACTTATCATGTGTGATTAGCAAGATACATTAGTGCTTCAATAGCACTAAGGTATGGTACTTCTGGACCAAGTAGTTCTTCATTACTTTCTCTACTAATTACTCGAGGTCGTAATGGATCCTTATCCACTTTCAAACACCTTACAACCATTGGGGTACATAATGGATGAGATTTATCCATGTAAAATCGCTCTAGGACCTTTCTTGTATAAGTTTCTTGATATACAAATATCTCATTTGTTAGGTGCTCGATCTATAATCCAAGACAGAATTTTATCCTTTCCAAAACCTTCATTTCTAATTCTTTCTTCAAAAATTAATTGCCTTTTGAAACTCTTCAGGGTTTCCAATGATGTCGATATCATCAATATAAACAGCAATTATAGCAAACTCACTTTTAGATCTTTTTATAAAGATACATAGGCATATTGCACTAGTGGAAAAATGACTTTTTAGAACGGTTAAAAATGACTTTTTAGACCGGTTTTGGATGAGGTCTTGATACAGCCGGTCTAAAAAGTCTATTATTTTTTAAACCGGTTAAGCAACCGGTCTTAAAAATCATTTTTCTAGACCGATTCCTCGAAGGCCAGGTCTAAAAAGTCCAAACTTTTTAGACCGGTTGTTTAAAACCCGGTCTAAAAATTTTTTTTAAGACTCTTAAGACCGGTTATTCTAATCTTTTAAGACCGGTTATTATGAAAACCGGTCTAAAAAGTACTTTTAAGACCGGTTATTAGAATAACCGGTCTAAAAAGTGACATTTTAAAAAAAATTAAATAGGGCTTTTTTTTGGATTGGAAAGATTTTAAAATCATCCCAATCCAAAAAAAAAAAAGGTGCCCTATTTTTTTTATTATCATATAATTTTAAGTAAGCTATGACAACCATAACTAAATATGAAAAACAACAACTTATAAGATAAAAAATTGACAATAATTAATAAAAAATATCTCAATCTTGCAATTAAAGTTTAAACATTATTTAACTACACAAAGGTCCTGAGGAGTTTCTGCAGATAGACAGTTTTGAACATGTTTCATAGCTGTGAAGCATTGAATAAATGAACTATTCAAAAGGGATCCAGCCTCCAGTTTAAAGAATTATACATATGTAGGAGTAAGTCATGACTAGCAAGCAAAAGATACAAAAGTAACCCATCAAAAGTTTTTGAGAAAGACTCGAGTGATATAAATGTTAGAGTTTCAAATTAATTAGGCTGTTGCAGATGAAGCATGGAACAGGAATACTGTCATTTTATTCCCCTAAATTATAGCGAGCTTACCTATCAACATGACGAAGGAAAGTAGTAGCAACTTCAGAGTCTTCGGTAACAATGCAATCAGTATGAGCACTGCAAAAAAAAGGAATGGAAGAAAGGCTATCAGATTGAAATACAGAGAACTCGAGTAAAGATGAATGTGAAAGAAGCAGGATGTTATTAACATGCTTTCCATGTTTATGTATGTGGTCAATAGTAACAAATACATCATCAACAATTTCAACTGTGCATGCTAGTGAGCTGTACTCATCATGGAAGCAGCTGGCTTGAGGAATATTTAACAATCCACGGGCTCTTAGTCCACCATATAGTTGAACACCTGACAACAAATTTATTGTATAATATGTAAGATTCATAAACTCTCAACTAATACCCTCATTGTAAACATATCAGATCTCCTGGTTTTTCCTTTGCAACATCAGTAACCAACCAAAAAAGAGTTTCCTAGAGTTCATGGATTCTTTTTTCTCTAGATGTGAAAAACTAGATAGCTACCATTTCAGCACATTCTAATTTTTGGTTTGAGAATCAAGGATTTGTTCGATTACAGGAGAAAAGGGGGGAAATCATCAGTTTGACAGAAGACTAAAAGATAACAAAAGAAAAAGAACTTGTCCCCAATTTAAATATATGCTTTCAATTTCTCATTAATCCATATGGAATTAAGATCAAACCTTCTTTTTGGAGTTCAGCCATGAGTTCCCTAATTCCACCATTTTGTGTTAGATCCTTGTGCACGAGAATTGTTTCCTCATAAATTCAGGATATAATGTATTAGTACACACAATCCATGATCTAATAACAAGTAAAGCTTGTAGATGTAGATAAAGAAACAGTAGCATTTAATACACATTTCAAGGGATGTTAATAAGCCATAGTGTGTCTCAGTCCAGGGTATGGCAAAAAAAAAGTCTCAGTCCAGGGATGCATTTGTATCAAGTCCATAATGTTGACAAACATCTTACCAGAATCGTATGATTCAAAACATCCAGGGATGCATTTGTATCAAATGCAGCTAGAAAAACCTGCATGATCACCAATGTAAGAGTTTTGATTGAGGGTTTGAAAGAAAAATAATGGAATTCATAACTTAATTTTAAACCAGCAACTTTCGTTCTTTCCTATCATTCTCACAGTAAACTTCAGAATATATCAACGATTGTTATGATAATACAGTCAGAAGTTACCATTATTCACCGTATCAAAGAGCAGGTGAAACATATGATAGTGATAGATCCGACCTGCAGTACAAATAAGCCCACCTTTTGTCAACACAAGTATTATTTATATATACAATATTTATTGCAATTTCCCTTATTCTACAATTGGGACAGAAGAAAATCAAAAATTTCATGCAAGTCCACAGTAGCAAAATACAGGATAGAAACTAGTTTTAAATAAGTCCACATGAGAAATCAAGTTGAAATTTAGCTCGAAATAGTTCG
This sequence comes from Inga laurina, assembly GCA_963855925.1. Classification (NCBI taxonomy): domain Eukaryota; kingdom Viridiplantae; phylum Streptophyta; class Magnoliopsida; order Fabales; family Fabaceae; genus Inga; species Inga laurina. The sequence continues at coordinate 62,636,351 of OY979708.1, forward strand.
AAACCTTCAGTGAATGTCGATAGACAAGTAAATTAATTAATCAAGAATGTAGATGCATACCTAATTTTCCAAATGGCTTAGCTAAAACAAAACAACTGAAGAAAGAAAATTAACATCTACCACAGCGAAATTCCAATCCAGAAGATTACAACTCAAGAACACAATAGCGAGAACTGCGAAGGAAAATCCAGAATCATGGCAAGTCAAGCACAAAATATACAGCAGTTTCAGAAAAAGAGAGGGAGATAGTGTTTGTCAAAAACTAGAGCTACTAAGGAAACGAGAGCATATGCAGCATAGAGGAAGTAGTAAATACCGTCCCGCCACAGAGAAAAGTCATTGATCTCGTTCCACCAGTCGTAGAGGAGAACCCTAATCTTCATGAATACTGAAGCAAGCGGCGTAATCCTCATTTCTCCGCTCAGAAGACGAAGACGATGATGATGAACAAATAGAGCTACTCCTTTGAGAGAGCGAGGGACGAGTCTATGAGACTTACAGATAAATCACACGAAGAAGAGAGGATTGAGATTCAGAGAGTGAGAATTGGGCGCAAGCATTTGAATGGAGAAATCTGAAACGTAAATGGCGATTCTTTTAGATTGGTTTCAGACAACAACCGGTCTAAAAACATCATATTTTAGATCGGGTGTTTAGATAACCGGTCTTGAATGTTTTATCTTTTAAATCGGTTAACCAAACAACCAGTCTAAAAATTTTCAAAAATTTTTAATTTTTAATTATTTTTATCTTTTTAGACCGGTTGTTTGGATAACAGGTCTTAAATGTTTTATCTTTTAGATCGGTTATCCAAACAAACAGTCTAAAAAGTTTCAAGATTTTTTAATTTTTGATTATTTTTATCTTTTTAGACCGGTTGTTTGGATAACCGGTTTTAAATGTTTTATCTTTTAGACCGGTTATCCAAACAACCGGTCTAAAAAGTTTCAAGATTTTTTAATTTTTGATTATTTTTATCTTTTTAGACCGGTTGTTTGGATAATCGGTCTAAATAATATTTTTTAGACCGTATATTTTAAAAACCGGTCTTAAATGTTCTTTATAATTACAAAAATGCCACCGGTCATACTTTTTAGACCTTATCTGCAATAACCGGTCTAAATGTTGCGGTCTAAAAGAGCTATTTTGTACTTGTGTCGGATCATTTTTGTATTCTTCTTTCGACAGATACTTGTTAAGATAATTATACCACATGCGCTCTGATTTCTTCAAGCCATATAAGGACTTATTAATTTAACTGAGTATTGTTCTCGAAAACTTGATCTGGATGCTTCTGGCACCTTAAGTCCTTCAGCGACTTGCATATAAATATCATTGTCAAGTGAGTCATATAAATAAGCAGTCACAACATCCATTAAATGCAAATCAAGTCCTGCATTTACTACTAAGCTAATCAAATAATGAAAAGTAGTCGCATCCACTACTGGTGAATACGTTTCTTCAAAACCAATGCCAGGTCTTTGTGTAAAGCTTTGGGCTATAAGACGTGCCTTATATCTTGTTATTTCACTCTTTTCATTTCTCTTTTGTACAAAAACTCATTTGCAACCAACTGGTTTTACATCTTCAGGTGTAAGGACTACAAGTCCAAATAATTTTCATTTTTCTAATGACTTTAATTATGTATTAATGGCATCTTTCCATAGGGATCAATCTTTTTTTTGTTGCCACTCACTAATGGATTTGGCTCATGATCCTCATTATCATTCATTACATCATATGCTATATGATAAGCAAAGATGTCATCAACATTGACTTCATTTCGATCCTATCGGATTTCAATCATAACATAATTTATTGAAATCTCATTATTTTCACATATGTCAAGTATCTAAGTCTCTTATGGGACTACAACATTCTCTTTTGAAGATATCTCTACTAGAGATAATAACTTTTTATGAGATGGCTCTTCTGGAGATACTAACTTTTCTTGATTATCCTTGACTTGACCATCTATATTCTTTGCTCATTTTCTCTTTCGAGGATTTTTATCTTTGGAACCAATGGGCCTACCACGCTTCAAGCGTGCCTTAAATTCATTCATAGTAGGTCGTCCTTCAGGGACATCAATTTTAATAGGAGCATTAGCAGCCGGGATATGTGACTTTGTCACTTTCTTTGGGTCAATAAATGCTTCTGGCATTTGATTAGCTAAATTCTATAAATGAATTATCTTTTGAACTTCCAGTTCACATTGTTTTGTACTAGGATCCAAATAAGCTAATGATAATTCATTCCAGCTAATTTCTTTACCCAACTGCTTATTTTCTCCCCTCTAATGTCGAAAAAAGTGATTCATCAAAATGAGAATCAGCAAATTGTGCCGTAAATAAATCTCCTGTAGATGGTTCTAAATATTTTATGATCGAAGGAGATTCATACCCAACATATATTCTCATCTTTCTTTTGAGGACCCATTTTGGTATGTTGTGGTGGTGCTACTGGTATATATACCGCACATCCAAAAATCCTTATATGGGAAATATTAAGTTCCTGACTTAACCAATTGTAAGGGGGAAACTTTTATGTAACTTGTTGGCCTAATGTGAATCAACATTGCTGTATGCAAAAATGACATGGCCTCAAGTAGAAATTGGAAGATTAGATCTCATAAGTAAAGACCTTACAATCAGTTGCAACCTTTTTACCAATGATTCTGCAAGTCCATTTTGCGTATAAACATGAGCTACAAGATGTTTGATAAATCCCAAATTTAATATATTTTATCCCACCTTATTCATTTATTGTGGGGATTATTTTAGTTTAATTTGGATTTATTAGATAATATTTGGATAGTTAGCCAATTTTGAGAAATAATATAAATATGAATTGATTATGATATTATTGAGCTTAAATTATTAACATTTTGATTGATATCTTGTGATTAGAAAATATTTCCAATTATATGATAAATCACGATTTCATTTAATTCTTGCAGAGTAAGGAAAAGCAAATTAGAAGATCCTACGGTGCAGAAATTTTCTTGAAAGCTAAAAGAATATCTAATGGTTGAATTTTATTGGGCTCTTTGAATTTTAATGGGCTCAAGATTGGACCCCAAAAACTCTCTCTTCCCTTCATTAATTACCCTAGCCGTCATAGCATAGAGGAGATCACCGCGAAGGCCGAGACGCACAAACGAGGGAGGATGCTAAGACATACACGGACAGACACACCCTCATAGCAATTGCATCCATCCTAGTTCTTTCTCTGAGCCGCAGGCACTCACAACAAAAGTGATTGTGCCATTCATCATATTCAATCACCACTTGCCCACCTATCATTCATCTTCCCCCTTTCTTGACATGGCAGCGTACACTCTTTTGGGAGGCAATTTGGGAGGAGCAAGGAGGAAGCTAGAGCCTAGGAGCTTATACTTGAAGACCACAAGGGAGTGTCTTTCCTTTTATCAATTGATTTCAAGACTTGAAATTGTTTAGTTTTAAATGATTTTGGGTTGTACTAATTGAGAACAATCTAGTTTTATATTATAGACTTATTATTAATTTGGATTGAATTGATATTTTGGATTTGATTTGTTCTTAATTGATTGTTGAAATTTTTGTTTGCAATCCTTTTGATTGTCAATTAGATTATATTGTCAATTTGGGTTTAATCTCTTGATTTTTTAATTAGCGTGATTAATTGTCAAATCGTTTAATTAGGCAATTGTGAACATAATTTCCAAAGCTATCTTAAACAATTATGATTGGTTTTTAATGGATTTAATTAACCGCCGCTTTTTCCATTATGAGTTTTCTAGTGGATTAGGTGTTATTGAGCTTGAGGGTTTCCCATATTTCAATTAGGTGATTAAATTTATTAATTCTAATATTCCATCAACCCCTTTGGTTTATTAAATTGAATGGCTAAGAAAGCTAAATTCATGTGAATCCTAAGTTGTTCCCTTCACCATCATAACTAACTGAACTAACCTTTGTTGATTTTCTTAGATATTAGTTTATTTCTTTTCCTTAGGATTTTAATTTCCCTCTCATAAGAAAAACCCCAAAAATTGCATGTTCTTTATTTAGGTTAGTTTCATTCTCATACAGGTTTTAGAGTCTTTTGCATTTTGCATTTAGGTAGTGGAGTCTTACATTTTAGTTTAGGTTCATTCCATTGCATTTTTTATCACCTAAATTCAATTCTAGAGAAAACCCACATATTGCTCCTTATGAGAATGACCTAGGTTGCCACTATATTGCATTAGTAGGTTGTTCTAGTTATTAATTGATTGATTTAGTGACAGAAGCATGCATCAATGTTCAACATCAATTCCAATGGACATACAATATTCATTAAAAGCTTATGAAGTAAATTCACCGGCATTATTAAGACGTATTTTCTTCATAGGATAATCAGGGTAATGTGCTCTTAATCTAATCAATTTAGCAAGTAATCTTGCAAACGCCAGGTTGCGAGAAGATAATAAGCAAACATATAACCATTTAGTTGATGCATCAATTAAAATCATATTGGCCCATAAATATCTCCCTGTATCCATTCTAGAAATGTGAGAGACTCACTTTCTACTTTTCTTGGTAAGGGATGAATAATTAACTTTCCTTGGAACATGCAACACGAGAAATTATGGGATTATGGTATTTGTTTACACTTCAGGGTATATCCACATGAATTTCTAATTATTTGTCGCTTCATGATTGAACCGGGATTTCATGCTAACACATTAAGTTCATTAGTAAACTTCTGGTTTACATTGATAAACTGCTTGTTTGTATTAGCAAACTCTGGTCTAAATTGGCGAACTTCTGATTCTCAATAGCATGTGTTTCAATTGCACTTATACATGTGTAATACAAGACAGAAGAAAAAATAGTAAAACTTTCCAATATGTATTTTCTACTAGCAACAATATTTGTAATAACAAGATATTCCTTATTATTTTTAGTTGTTGTTTCTAAATGATATCCATTTCTGCAGATATCTTTGAAACTCAATAAGTTTCTTTTAAACTTGGTAGAATAAAATGCATTATCAATGCATAATTTTGGTCCTTCAGCTAACAAAATATTAGCTCTTCTAGAGCCTTCAATTAAATTGATACTACCAAATATAGTTTGAACATTGGCTTCTCATATTATTAAGGAAGAAAAATATTTATCATGTCTAAATATGATGTGGGTTATTGTACTATCAACAAGACACAAATCTTCAAGATTGATACCAATAAGATTCATTCTTCATTGAAAGAAACATAAAAGTATAATTAAAATTAATACATATGATAGAAGCAACTTTAAATACAATAAAATATAACAATTCAAATTAAATTAAGAAATCTGCAACATCCAATTAGGTATTATTCATATTGCCATACTCAAAATTGTCGGGCTGATCAACATGATTAACTTCAATATTTGATCCATATTACTGGTAAAGATCAACTAGTTGTCTTGGCGTACGACAGTTACGAACCCAATGACCCTTACTACCACAGCGATAACATGGATTATCAATATATTTATTATGCCTATTGCTTTCCCCTTTTTTGGTTCCTATCAATCTTTTCCCACTTTTGGTAGGAATTTGAACCACTATGATTTCGACCACGGCCACGCCCACTTCCATGTCCACATCCACGTCCAAGGCCACGGCCACAGCCTCAGCCACGATTAGATTCATTTGTTATTACATTCATTTCAGGGAATGGAGTTGAGCCTGTTGGACGGGATTCATGATTTTTTAATAAAAAGCCCATTATTCTGTTTAGCCACAAGGAGACAAGAAATCAATTCAGCATATTTCTTGAAACCTTTTTCACGATTTTGCTACTGCATGAGCAAATTGAATGCATGAAATGTGGATAATGTCTTTTCTAACATATCTTCATCAATAACATTTTCTCTACATAATTTTAATTTAGAAGTAATCCTAAGCATAGCTAAGTTATACTCACTTACAGATTTAAAACCTTACAAGCGTAAATATATCCAGTCATAACGAGCTTTTGGAAGGATGACTATCTTCTGGTAATCATACATTTCTTTTAAATTGTTCCAAAGGACAAGTGGGTCCATTACTGTTAAATATGCAATTTTTAAATCCTCATACAAATTGTGGCGAAGAACATTCATGGATCTGGCTTTATCTTGGTTGGATGCATGATTCTCTTCTTTGATTGTGTCTTCCAGACCTTTAGCATTCAGGTGAATTTCCACATCCAACACCGAAGATAAATAATTTTTCCCAGTAATATCAAGTGTCACAATTTCAAGTTTTGCTAGGTTTGTCATGGTTCAAAATAATTAAAGAAATAAATGAAAATAATTAAACTATGAAATGTAAAAATGCAATATAATATCTTAAACAAAAATAAATTCATGAAGACTACAAATAATTCATAAGGCAAAAAAAGAAAATTATAACTTGTATGGCTTCCAGCCATTTAATCTCATAGTTTCAATTAGGAGATAAAACCTTTCATATAGATGGATTCAGGCCACTTAATTTCATAGTTTCACTTAGGAGGTAAAACCTTCCATATAAGTGATAACCTATACCATATATTAAGGAGGACTACAACATAAGCTTTCCATAAAGGAGGCATGTACCATATTAAAATAAGAATAAAAACAATATAACTTCTGATCATATAATTTCAGGAATCAGACGTGTATGGCTTCTGGCTATAAGATGATAATATAAAAGAATTTGTAAGTAATATATACATGTTATGTAAACAATAACGATCTCCAATCTTAGCCATGAAATCCGATGTTTATAACAATCGATAAAAGTATTACTCTAATTCTATATAATGGCTCAGATTATCCCAGATCTATCAAATAAAATAAGGTATATGAAAACATTAAAGAAACCATAAAATGATCATACCTTCATTAGAGCTTCTTGCTGATAACGTGTTATAAAAGTATACGTGATAAGAGAGAAAAAGAGAATTTCAAGAGAGAAGATTGATAGAATTTCTAGAAAGAATTTAGAGAGAACTTCTCATTCACTTTATTTAAAACAATCAATTACAAGCCTTTATATAGAGTCAGGAATCTAACCCTGGTTATATAATCATGGTTACTTTATACAAACTATAGTTACTTTATATCCTTGTCTTCTTTCGCTTTTGTTTTGTGTCTTTTTCTCCTTTTTCTTTATATTAAGTTTTCTTTTTCTTTTGAGTCAATAGAGATTCACATAATTTATATTTCTAACAAAACAAATATATTTGCAAACATTTGTGACGTGTCTGTAAGTTGATTCTGGATTTGATAAGCTTAAATTCTTTAGACCTTCTGTCCTTGTGTCTCACACTAGAGCCGGTAATTTGGGCGGGGCTGGCAGGTTGGCCTGCCCAAAAAAACCTTAAACGGGCTGCCAAAAAAAAAATGAGAGCCAGCCCACAAGCTGGCGGGCTAGCCCGCGTTTTTTTTAGTTTTTTGGTTACTTTTTATTTTTTTAAATAAAATAAATTCAAATACCTTTATTATTACATTTCATTTGATGCCGTGTTTAATTAATTCTTCATATTTTTTATTTGACATTTTTATTTTCATATTATATTTATTTATTCTAATATTATTAAATTTAAAAGAGACGTGTTTATATGTTTTTGTTATGTGAGTAGATGAAAAAAAGGAAAGTAAGAATAAAATTGACTTCATAACACAAATGTATAAAAAAAAAAAGTGTGATATGAGCGGGTGAAAGAGAAAGAAAGTAAATCCTTTTAAAAAAAACGAAATTTTAAAAAAAAAAAAAAAAAAAAGAAGCCCACTAACCCACCTAAACAGGCTCTGCAAGCCCGCCCCGCCAAAGATTCCAGCCCGCATTCCCATCTCACACTATGTTCGGCTGTGTCTGCGGTTGCTGTTTTCAACTTGCTAACCGTGAACCCATGTCTTCTTGGGGAAAACAAAAAATCAAAATAGTTACTATAATACAAATATATATTATTTCGATCAAAATGCTGGCCGGTCATTCTTATATATAATGTCTTTTCAACCGAACTCTGGGTGATACTAAAAAATAGTTAAAAATAATAAATATATCAGATATAAAAATTATTTTTTACAAACGCCACTATTTATAAATGAGTAAGAGAAAGAGAGTAATAATTAAAAAAAAGGATGAAAGAGAAAGTATGGGAGATAAATGATGAGAAAGTGATTGAAGACAAAATAGATAAAAATATATTTATTGTTGAGACAAACTTAAAAAAAAATTTATAAAAAAGGACAAGCTCATTCAAAAGAAAAAACAAAGTCTTATATAAATGGATAGAGTAATAGTTTGCTCCTTATATATAGCTTTAACTCATTTATATAATTCAATCAGCTGAAAATTTTATCTTATATTTAGAATCAATATCAACTCCACAAATATATCTTATATCAAATACAGGAGGAGTATAATAATAACAGACTAAAAATATATTTTTATCTACCCGTTCATTGGTCAGTCAAGAGAATCTTAAGTAATACATTTCCAATTATTATCGTAGACGGAGCATGAATACATTAATGCACATGGTTGAGCTGTTAAGCATATTGTAAAACCGATTCACATCAACTCTTCATACAATCATATTTTTGTGTTTATCCTTCAACTTCTTCGAGTCAATAAAAGACAAATAGCTCAATTATCCCCCCAAAAATGAATGAAAGAAAGAAAAGACAAATGGCTCATCACATGTTATGGTTTTCTTTTTTACTTGCTCATTAAATAATCATTCTCATGTTTGATATTCCCCTCATGTCCACCCCAGCTCCCTCTTACGATCAGTGAATTTTGCTGACAGGCAATCATAAAAAGCTGAAAGGTGACAAAGATATAATTATCAAAAACAAAAATGGAAAATTAATCATTCGGCCCTACGCTTTGAAGTGATTTTCACACGAGTCCCTTTTGTTTCAATATTTTTATGTCACTCCCCCATATTTTGGCCATGTTCTGGTTCATCCTGGACTTCCATTGAGCACATCTACGTTGCTGCTGCTGCAAAATATTCATGAATGTTTTCCAGGTAGAGCACAGCCTAAAGTTAGAGACGAGATCAAACCCGTGATCTTTCACTTATGAAGAAGCTCCATGCCACTAGGCTAAAGGCCTTCGGTAGACTCATGATTTTTTAATGGATGATTTGCATGTTAAGAGCATGCCACTGGCTGCTCCGAATAGAAACACGAAGTGTGAGGACCACATACCTTTTCATTTTCATGCCTTGGACCATTCACTCTCCCCTACGTCAAGCTTGTTCCATCCATGCGCTATACCATTTTATCTGATAAAACAATTAATATACAAGCTTACTGCTCATTAAAACATCAATAAATTACAAATCTATAGCATAAATTAAGTCTGGAAAGCTTAGTTTAAGTTTTAAAACCAATATTGGAGCTCATCAATCACCTTCCTCAATTACAAGCTAAATGTTACGAGTCCTAAAGATTAAAGACACTTCTTCAAGTCCTCTTGAGCACTTCAAGCATACTCCAAGAATAGTTGGAATTGACATGAATAGCTCCATTTGCCGACAAAACAAATCTAAAGGTCCTATATATATATATATATGAGGAAAGTCAAAACGCAATCAAACTATAAGGACCAACAATGATATTAACCCGTTTCTATATATATATATGAGGAAAAGAAAAACAAGAAAGTGAAAGAAATTACCATGGATGTGAATCGGTTTGATTTCAGAGGAGCCTTCTGAGGTGGTGAAAAACCCTAAGGAGGTGGTCAACCACACACAAGAACATCTATAATTATAAATATACATGGGGGCTTCAAAAATTAATCTTCAAGGACCCTTCTGCGTTTCAGTTAATCTCTCAACAAGGTCCTCTTCACCAGAATTTCTTAGAATTTCAATTACCCTTACATTGAAAGGGGCTCTTAGCACAATAGATTTCTTAAGCATGATTTCCGCAAGGTTTTTGGCCTCTATTAAGTGGCTTTGCTCACAGAGACCAACTAAAAGAATACAATAAATATCAGAGTCAATGGTTACGATGCATCCTGTATTTACAATCTCTTCAAACAAGGAAAACCCATCCAGCATACGGCCCTTCAAACAGAGCTCTTTCAACACAAGGCTACAAGCCAAGCTATCCGGTTTGAGGGAACCTACAAGCATTACTCTGAAGAGTCTCTCTGCTCCCTCAAAATTTTCAGTCCTCATCAAAGATATCACAAGCGAATTGTAGAAATCTTCATATGATACTCCATGTTCTCTGATTTTGTCACATAACCGGTATGCCTCTTCAACAAGGCCCTCAGCGCAAAGGCTGTCAATCAATGTACTAACTGTTACATGGTTTGCAAAACACCCTGAATCTCTCATTCTATCTAAAATTTGCAATGCTTCTTCCCACTTGCCCTTCTTAGAGAAACTCTGAATAAGACATGTATAAGTAACAACATTTGGTCTACAATGCCCACCTTCTTTCTTCATTTCCTCCCACAGTTCCATTGCCCTTTCCATAGATCGAAAGTTACAAAATCCGTTCAGAAGGGTTGTGTAAACCACAGAATTGGGTGAACATCCATTTAACTGCATATCCTTGAGCATAGAATATGCACTCTCTAACTGACCCACGTTACAAAAACCCTGAATCATTGTCATGTATGTAATCAAATCAGGATAGAGATTCTTACAACTCATCTCTTTAATCAAGTTTTCTGCCATCTTCATGTCACCCATCTTGCAACACAAACTTATAACAATATTGAACATAGTAGTGTCAGCACACAAATTTAATTCTTCCATTTTCCTTAATAGCCATAGAGCTACATTAACCATGACATCATGCTGAGCTTCTTTACAAAGTCTCAAAACCTCCTTAAAAGTCTTAGCAGTAACTAAATACCCCTCAAATTCATAAGAAAGTATCACATCCAATATGACCTGTGGATTTTGATTAATGGCAACTGATGCTTTCTTGTACATGTAAGCACTATGCTTGTATCTAGACTGCAGTCCGGCCCAAATAAAGAATCTAATACCTAAATGAGGTTGTGTAGGAAAGCATCTGTCTAAGACTTGGGCAACACATTGAGCATCTAGTCTGGCATTTTCCATGGATAATGACTTCTCTATACTGCCACTGTTTTTATGCAGATGATTATAAAGTGCATCAGCAACAGAAGCCAGTCCCATTTTTTGGGTAGAGAATTTACAGTTTTCAACTCGGCTTAAACATAATAGCAATCGATAATTTACTGAGAAGGGCATATCTTGATAAGTTATGGTTAAGGGTTAAATGTTGGAAAAGATGAAAGAGCAGAAACCTGGAAGAGGAAGTAAAGAGAGAACATGGGAGTGAATACTGGTGACCATGAAGAATCAAAAAAAAAAAAAAACCAATCATGTACAAAACAAGGACCAAAATAAATGATTGATGCACTTGAACAGAAATTATTCTAATGGATAAAATAACTTGAACAAAAGAATATAACACAAGCTCCAATTAGAAATAAAAGCCAGAATTCAAAGCTCCAAATAGAAATACACATGGATTCACTGAATTTATATCTCTGAATTTCTATGGTTGTCACAAAAAGAAAGACCAATTTTTTATAATTGTTTTTTAAAGAAATAGAAACAGAAAAGAAGAAACTAAGCACGACTTCACCAAAACTCCAATCTCATAAAATATCCCTGGATCAGATTTCATTTTCTCCCTGTAAATAGTAATATTCCAATTCCCAAAAATATATCAAGAACAATGTAGAAATCGTTGTTGATGAAGATTGAGAAAAAATACCAGAAGGAGCTTCTTCTCTGGTTCATATTATTCTGAACCAGAGCCTACGTTATACATATTGAAGTCGGTAGGTTTAGAAAGATCGAGACACCAGATTCTCTCAAGCAAATTTGGACATCTAACTACATAAATTTAACTTAAGAACTACTAGATACACGATAAAATAAAACAAGATAAACAAGATACAGAAACTAAAACATATATTGTAAAATAAGAGTCACAAGGGTGTGTTTGGCATTCTCAGCAGTAGACAACTAGATATAACATAAAATTATGTCTCAACAGTAGATAACTAGATATAACATAAAATTATGTCATGAATAGAGGAAGCATTAAAATGCAGGACTTCTTCAACAAAAGCAATCAAGACCATATGAATCTCACGCTTGTTTATAAATTAGAAGTCAACAACAAAATATAAATCACATCTGATCATCCTCCTTCACCTCTACCACATGCAGCACAACATTTGAATCAAGCTGACACATGCATCTCTACTAAAAAAGAATAGCCAGCATTGTTCTTCCAAATTTCCAAGTTATCTTACTTCTATGGTAAAGTTGCTCTGCACACGGTGGAATCTAGCCTTCATGTGGTGGCAATTCTCTTTCCATGTTTGAAATGCAAATTTTAGTTTACAAAATACGAATGAATGCATAGAAGGCATCAGAACTCTCACAAACACTCATATTTAAGAATGATTACCACAAGCTAATAGTGCAAAATTATTGCTAGGCACTTAATCTTATTATGATACTCGTAAGAAACACAGTATCAAAGATGATATTCAAATTCCACCCAACATTGATTGAAACTGGAAGGAAAGAACAAAAATAATTAGATCCTCAAAAGCCTATTCAAGCCACGATTAACCAAAATCAGTAAACAGAGGGAACCAAGACATGCAAAATTCCAGAAAGGCCAAACCCAAGTGAATCAACAACTTGGAGGATGAAATAAGAACAACATTCAATTCCAGAAAAATGTCGGTTACAATGACGGCCAGTCCTATGACTCAGAATAGAAAGGAAAACACATGGGAATGATGGTTTAACCTATCTAAATTACCAGATGCATTATAAGCATCACCTTCAACATCTTACTAAGTATCTAAGCTCAAGATCATCTCTGATCAACTCAACTTCTTCATCTCACCACTACACATCTACACCCGCCAGATTTACTTCCTCTACTCTTTCTCACTCACACACACACAATCTCAACTCTGTCTCTAAATTCAATTTCTCACCCTTTCCCAATTTCTCTTCTGTCTGACAGCCCTCTGCTTCTTCCTCCTTCTTTCATTATCTGGTCCCATGTCCAACTTCTCCACCAGAGCTATCACCTCTTCATAACACAATTCTGGATCCCTGATGCGTCTAACTTATGCACATACCCGTGCAACTTTAATTTCCGTCCACTGAATTAATATAAGCGCTCAGAATGTGACACACCATTAAGCTTTTTAAATTGCATCTGAACCGTTTTCTTAGACTTGGATAAGGCAATCTGTTTAGCAATATAGCGAATTGTATTTTGTTTAATATGGCAGCAAGTTATGTTTTGTTTAATATATAGCCTGTTTTTATCAATTAATCAGCAAATCATAGCTTTATCTGAGTATGGTTTTGCCTAACTTAAATCTCCAATACCATTTCAACAGACATGCCTTATTAAGTTAGGCAAAACCATACTCAGATAAAGCTATGATTTGCTGATTAATTGATAAAAACAGGCTATATATTAAACAAAACATAACTTGTATTGCCTGCATACATAATTCTACCATTCATTTCGTTTAACATAAACAGAGCTTTGCTTTACATTTTATAATTCAATAATATACTAGTATTGCCTGCATACATAACTAACAAGCTAATTTGAAGCTAATGATTCTTCTTCTACACAGAGTTTGAAGCTAATAACTAACTAATTTAGTAGTATTCAAATCCAGCCAAAACTTCAAACTGCGGTAAAATGTAACTTACATGACTTTCTAGAGTTAACCTGTTCATATCAGTGAAACTGACCGCACCTCTGCTCTTACATTTTCACCACTATCACCGTATTGTTTTTCGTTTATGGGAACTTCTAAGTATGCTGTGGTTGAGAACTCTTTTGAGAGCCCTCTGAACCCAAACTAATGGAGAATTCTCAATCATTATAGCTTACAGATAAAAATTTAAATGGAGTGACCAGAAAAACAAAATCTTGAATCTTAAATTTAGAGGACATTTAAAGCTAAAACTAGATAAACAAAATATCTTTAACCACGGCCAATAAATGCTCATATCACATCACATTTCAGACAAAAATTTACCATGGTTATAGAAACCCTGGGGGTTTTCAATGTTGAACATAGATGCAGAAAACACAATGAACCCAAAAATCCTTAACATAGAAAAGACAAGTAATCAAATTCATACAAGTTTGACAACATTATAGGCACTAATGTAGTTGAGGGGAGGACGAATATAGCTATAGTCACTGCAATATTCAACAAAAAAAGAGTTCTCAATGTAATAATACACAAGTTCCTAGTTGAATCAAAAACTCACAGTGACACAAACTATAGCAGATAAGCCCCTGTCTCCAAAACATCAACCCTATCACAGAGTCGAATAAAGGAAGCAGAGCTTCAAACTAAGTTAGCTCTTGCAAACAAAACAAATCAAGAAGCTTATGAAGAACTAAAGTCAACCAAAACAAAGAATAAGGAAACTGAATCAAAATTGAGAGTTGTTCACAGCGAAACATGTCGACCCATAGCAGAAACATCAATTAAAAGCAGAAACATGTCGACCCATAGCAGAAACATCAATTAAAAGCAGAAACATGTCGACCCATAGCAGAAACATCAATTAAAAGCAGAAAAATGTCGACCCATAGCATATTCCAGACGCATCAGAACAGATATTCAAAATAGCTTAAGCTTAACGAGACAATGAAACATGTACCGAATCAATAATCAGAGCTTGACGGAAAGGACCACAGATCCGACGAGGGTAGCCGACTTGTGGAGTTGTGGTTCGCTGGTGACTCACGGTGGAGCTCCGTCTCGGGGGGGTCACCGAGTCGTGCGACGGTGCGAGGCAGAGCGCAGGGCTCGGGAGGCAGACGGACGTCGACGGGGGTGGCAGACTGGCAGTCGAGGGTGGTCGAGGGGACTGGAGTCGCCGAGTCGTGCGAGGGCCGAGGGCAGCGACCAGCGAGGCAGAGCGGTGAGAGACTGAGAGCGCACAGTGAACTGATTCAGTCGATGTAGGAATTAGGTTTAGACATTAGAGAAGAGGGGTGGGTGACTGGCAGTGTTGCTGTGGGTTACTTAATTTTTTTTTTTTTATAAATATTACAGGCTCAGGCCGGCCTGACAGGCCTGTCAATAGGTCTTGGCTTGGCCTGTTAAGGAAAATAGGCCTCTAAAGAGGCCTTGGCCTGGCCTTTTGGCCTGTCAGGCCAGGCCTGCATAGGCCTCTAACAGGTCAAGCCGGAGGCCCCTGTCAGCCGGCCTGACCTGTTTCCACCCTACTTGTGACTCTTATTTTACAATATATGTTTTAGTTTCTGTATCTTGTTTATCTTGTTTTATTTTATCGTGTATCTAGTAGTTCTTAAGTTAAATTTATGCAGTTAGATGTCCAAATTTGCTTGAGAGAATCTGGTGTCTCGATCTTTCTAAACCTACCGACTTCAATATGTATAACGTAGGCTCTGGTTCAGAATAATATGAACCAGAGAAGAAGCTCCTTCTGGTATTTTTTCTCAATCTTCATCAACAACGATTTCTACATTGTTCTTGATATATTTTTGGGAATTGGAATATTACTATTTACAGGGAGAAAATGAAATCTGATCCAGGGATATTTTATGAGATTGGAGTTTTGGTGAAGTCGTGCTTAGTTTCTTCTTTTCTGTTTCTATTTCTTTAAAAAACAATTATAAAAAATTGGTCTTTCTTTTTGTGACAACCATAGAAATTCAGAGATATAAATTCAGTGAATCCATGTGTATTTCTATTTGGAGCTTTGAATTCTGGCTTTTATTTCTAATTGGAGCTTGTGTTATATTCTTTTGTTCAAGTTATTTTATCCATTAGAATAATTTCTGTTCAAGTGCATCAATCATTTATTTTGGTCCTTGTTTTGTACATGATTGGTTTTTTTTTTTTTTTTTTTGATTCTTCATGGTCACCAGTATTCACTCCCATGTTCTCTCTTTACTTCCTCTTCCAGGTTTCTGCTCTTTCATCTTTTCCAACATTTAACCCTTAACCATAACTTATCAAGATATGCCCTTCTCAGTAAATTATCGATTGCTATTATGTTTAAGCCGAGTTGACAAAAGAAAAACGAGGGAGGGACGCCAGTGAGATCGAGTAATTACAGTCCACAGGACCAGAGCCGTCGAGGTCACCGTCAATCCGCCATACACATTCGCCGCGATGTTCGCGGAGGAGAGGAGAAGAGACTGCCAGACTGACGGTGCCGTGCTGTGCTGCTAGAAGACGAATAAGAAGCACCAGTGAGATCCGGGCGACACAAACCTACTTGATATTTGTTAAATATACTTCCTCCTCCGGTCCTAATTATAAGACAAAGTTTACTTTTTTAAAGAAAATAAGGAGGTCAATTAAATCACTTTAGAATATTTTTTTTTATTTTTTTCTTCAAACTAATTAATTTGACTAATAAACTGATATATAATATAAGAATACTAAAATTATAAATACTTTAAAGTGATTTAATTGACTTCCTTAATTTCTCCAAAAAAATCAATTTTGTCTTATAATTAGGACCGGAGGGAATAATTCTTAAATTTTTTAAGGCATAATAGGCAAATATTTGACTATTAATAAATGATTATTATTTCACTATTAATCAACTTAATTATGTTAGGGAGAGCGGATTTAATAAATTATGTAATTTAAATTAAGATATAAATTAATCTATATAGCATAAAAATATAAAAGTTATGAACTCACATATAAGGACATAATGGTAATTAGTTAATACCTCCCCTCCCTACCTTTTTTAACCAAATAAAGTATCATTAAAAAGTCATTCCCTCCTCTCCCTTTCATTCTAATCAAATAAAGTAATATTAAAACATCTGCTTCTCCTTTTCCTCTCTTTTCCTCCCGTCAAACCAAACAGGCCCTAAGGATGTATTTGGTTTGAGGGGCGGGGAGGAAAAGAAGGGTATGTTATCTTGTTTGATTTATTAGAGGAGGGGAGAAGGGAAGAGAGGAGAGAAGATCATTTATTTGATTTAAGAGGGAAAAGGAAATGAAGTAATAATTAATTGACCATTTTATTCTTATATATTACTTTATGCTTTTATAATTGTAAATTGTTTAAATTAAGTTATACTTATATTTAAATTAAATGATTACGTTAATATAGTAATATATGTATAAAAATGATATTTTTATCAATAGCACGGCAATTATATAATTCTTACCTGATCTCAGGATTGCTCCGTCATTTTATACAAAAATTTGATAAAATTCAAACCCTCCATTTCAAAAATATATTATCCGCAGAAAAGGAGTATACCATTTTGTTAAATGAAAATATAATTATTTTTATGTTTGATAATAAAAGTATGATATTAGAATTTTAATTTAAACTAACAGGTGTTAATGTCAAGGGAAATGATTTTGACAACTTAAACATGAGGATTGGAGTTTTTGGGTCTATTTAGTGTGAGGGATTTGGAGGGGAGGGAAATTTTTTGAGTTGAATTTTAAAAGATCGAAGAAGTTGGGTAATAAAATTTTAATAAAGAGAATATATAAGATAAAAGAATAAGAAAAATTAATTAAAAATTTTTAACCCCACTTCTCTAATTTTTTTAAATTCAACTCAAAAAAAATTTTCCTTTTACCCATTTTCCCTCCCCTCCCCTTAAACCAAACAAGCCCTTTGAGTTGATGTGAATAAAAACAAGTGCTTTTGGGAAACTGCTCCTAATTGAGCCTTAACGCACTCATTTGCTATCGTTGTGTACTAATGTCAATTACTGAAGGACCAAACTTAGGCTTATTTACTCATATCTAATTCTTCAATTAAATTACTTATGATTCTTATTATTAATAACGGTTTAATATAATTTTGTCCTTACGAATTTTTATTAATAAAAAAATCCATGTGATAGAATTCAATCAATTGAAGAATTGATTCTAACGGATGTATAACTAGATGCTATTTATATGTCATTTATAATAGGTTTCATTAAAACAAAAAAAAAAAAATTAAACCTCATCAATTTTGCCTAAAAATTTAAGAAATTTTCAACTTGCCCTTTATTTAAAGTACATTATACTTCATGTGAAAAAAGCAAAGTATTAAAACCCGGATCGGGTATTGAACTGGTCGGGGCACTGGGTTAAGGGTTAGTGGGCCAGACCGGAGCCAAACCGGGACCAAACCGGTGAAAAATCAAAAATTTTAGACTTGTAGTATGAAAATCTAAAGGAAAAATAAAAAAAAAAATTTCAAAATAGTGACCCGGACCGGACCGGTCTACCGGCCGATTCGCCGGTTTCCGGGCCGGACCGGCCGGACCGGTCCGGGTTACAGAACCATGGAAAAAAGTCTACAATAAGCGAATGGTAAAATTATGTATTCATATAAAATAATTTAAGGTCTAAGGTATATTCAATACCTTGAAATATTTTTCTAAAGTACACCTTACAACCTAAAGTATTTTGTGGCACAAAGCAATCTAGAGTATTTTATTTATAGAACTCTCAAACTCAAAATCCACATATGTTTTTTTCCCACAAATAACTAGTTTGCCTACTTTTCAGAATTTTTATAAATTAGTTATCTAACTCATATACGTAAGAGCAAAGGCAAAAAGAATATTCTATTTATACAACTCTCAAACTGAAATTTATAAAATTATTCTCAACTGAAATGATTTCTTCATATCTCCAAAAGATATGTTTTTATCTCTTAATTGAAATAGAATCTCAACTGTTTATCAAAAACACTCAACTAACTAAGGAATAATAATTATCCAAAATAATTAATTTCAATTATATTGAATTAAAATTTAATATTTCAATTTTCAAGTTTCAATTGGTTCACCAAGTTTCTCTTCTTTTTCTTGATTAACTTTTGAATAGTTAATTAATTAACTAAATGTGTGTGGTTAGTTCAAATTGATTACTTTTAATAGTTTGTTTTAAAAGATTTAAAGTTGACATGCTGCAACTTATTTGGATGTAATGAGGGTGTCAATAGCACTTTCAATATCCCATGAGATAGATACCCTTATCCTTAGTGGCAATGTTGATTGGTTCATGCTTCATGCTAGGGGTGTCTATGTATTACCGGTCCTCGTGGTCCCGTCCCGGTCCCGATAATGCCGGGATTAGAAAGTCTCGAACCTTTTGGGATCGGGACCAAGACAGGATCCAAGCAAGCCTTAAGGACTCCCAATTCTAGGTATTAGTTTAATTTTTTGTTTTACCTGCTGAAACCCCAAGAGGCCCAAAATACTATTGGCCTAATTAAGTTTTTTTTACTAGCTTAAACCCCACAAGGCCCAAATACCCACACCCTCCCCCCAAAAATACTATTGGCCCAACAAAATACCCCAACTGAAACTCCCAAGATCCAAAGCCATCTTCATTTTTGACCTAGCCTCCCTCCCTCTTCTTGTTCGTTTTCTCTCTTCAGATCCACGTGCCATCGTTGTCGCTCTGTAGCTCGTCCTCGCCAGGCCTCGCCGCAACTCGTACTCACCAGGCCTCCATCGCAACTCATCCCACGAGAAAACTCCCAGCAACATTCTCTTTGGATCTTTATAAGTCTCTTGGTCCTTTCCCTTTCTGTTTCTAAGCTGTTGTCACTGCTTCTCGCCGCTCTCGGGTGCTCGATGCTCTCACTCACTCTCAGCTTCGTCTTCATCTTCTTTGGTGAGGTACTCTTCCATTCTCAACCTTTATCTTCCTTGCCGGTCACCTCATTTTTCTCTCTCTCAAGATTTGATATTTTTTACCCACTTTCTCGAATTGAGAATTCTCAGTCCCTCTCGGTCCAGGTACTGGTCCTAGTGATACCGGGATTAGAAACAATTTCAAGATCCCAGCCCCTTATTAGGACCCAGGGTTTGAACACCCCTACTTCATGCTACTGCAAGTGCAAAGGAAGTTGTTCATCATTTGTCTTCTCTGCCTTGTGCTTCATGCATTTAGTGTTAATGCTAGTTCAAAGTTATTTTCATTTTTTAGTTCAAGCTTGTGAAATTCACTGTTACTATGTTTCTAGTTTATTTTTATTCCAAACTCGTTTATGGTTCTTTTATGGTTTCCCATATTATAGTGTTGCAAATTGCAATTACCAACACTTGCTACCATTAGGCACTGACCTAAGTGAAGTTTCCTTGTTTTTTAGTCCCTTTCTCAATAGCAAATTTTGATATTTCAAGAATTTGTAGGCCTTTATGTGTATTAGAAGTATGACAAGTGGTATCAGAGTCAAGTACATCCATTAAATGGCATCAAACAAGTGGTATCAGAAGTCTAACAAGTGACATCAGAGCCGAACAAATCCAACAAGTTATATAAGATATATATTCCGAGTTTAATTTCCCTAATCCTTCAACTTTGCAGCATAAAATAAGGGTGCTTTCATTACTTGTACTATATGTAGCCAGGGTCCAAATAATCTATAGTATCTTTCCAAAGCATTTGAACAAGTTCTTCAATCTCATTACTACATTGCATATTGCATATATTTAAAATCCATTAGTCTGATAAGAAAAAGTAAATGCACATACGTATGAACACAACAAACAAAATAAAATTTTAAGAATATTACAACTAATAGATATCTTCTAAACCAAGATATCCAAACATATCTTGTGGCTATAATACTTAATAAGAGACACGCCTTCATCTCATGCAATAGATCTAATGTTATAACTATAAAAATTTATTTAGACCATTAGTATTAATAATACTAAGAGAAATATTATAAAATGAGAAACATAGAACTATATATATATGGATTAACCATAAATTGTTAAAAATAAATTTGCTCCAATTTTACACAAATTGAAAATTAAATTGATACAACAATTTAAATGTGTTACGCAATAAAATATTACGTAACGTAAATATTATTTTGAATGCCCATTAAGAAAAGTTTCTTCCGATCATCCTTTGTAAAATTATCTTAAGTAGTTTATTTCTAATTTTTGCCAAGGAATGTCTTTTCTTCAATATGATATCAACAATTCTCAAATTACCAACCCCAGCTACCAATACAGATATTTTTCTAAGAATTAACTAGATCTTCTACTATTGCATGATTTAAGAATATTAATTTACAAAATTAAATCTACTGGCAGCTATTGCCAAGTGGAGTAATGTAAGATCTCAATGTGTGATCCCAGCACAAAACAGTACCCTATTATTGAGCAGTAAGAGACCTAGATTCACATGTTTGAAAGGGATGCAAGTAAATCTAAACTTAATCATAAAAAACACATGAAAAGGTGGAATTACCTCAAAGCATTAGAGCTTATGTGTCATTTTAAAAGTTGACTATCACTAGCTTTGATCCATTGAATGAGTTATTTTTATACTCGGATACAATATATTATTTTTTTAACAAATAAATTAGTTGAGAAATTAAGTGTGAGCCCATAAAATGGTATCAGAAGGCTTTTTTCTTTTTTGTTTGATTTGATTAAGGGTTTTCCCCACGAGGCTTAGAGGGCAAAGGATTCTTACATCTCTCAACAAATGCTCTTCTCATGATTCAAACTTATGTTTTTCTTCTTATGGGGTGAGGCCCTTTACCACCTCAACTAACAGCTTATTGGTAATAGTATCAGAAGACTTAATAAGTGGTATCAGACTCAAATGTAAGAAGTGATTAAAAAACTGTAAATGACACTAAAATTGAGATAAGTGATAAAGAAAAATATTATTCCATACGAAACTTTCAAGTTTATGTTGTGAAATTTGCTTCAACCCTTATAAACACAATCCAACAATTAAATTAGTTGATAATTTAAGTGTGAGCCCGCAAAATGGTATCAGACGACCTAATAAATGGTATCAAAGTCAAATGTAAGAAGTGATAAAAAAAAAAGTATAAGGACTTGTTTTGGTATGAGGGGAGGGGAGGGGAAGTGAGCGGAAGAAATTTTTTTTAGTTGGATTTCAAAAAAATTGAGAGAAGTGAAATTAAAAGTTTTTAATTATTTTTTCTTACTCTTTTATCTTACATCTTCTCTTTATTAAAATTTTGTAACCCTCCTTCTCCAATTTTCATAAATTGAACTTATAAAAATTTCTCCTCCCCTCCAAATCCTTCATACCAAACACACCCTATATGATATTAAAATTAAGAGAAGTCTAAGTGTGTCAAATGTTGCAAATGTAAAATGCCATAATTTTTTTATATGACAAATGGTTGTTTCATACATATCATAAATTATATTATGTTGAACTATAATTAAAAATATTACATCAGATAAAAATTTGAAACAATTATATAAGAATTTGTGGTTGAATAGATCAATTTTTCTAAATATTTTACCCATTAGATAAGGCTTTTGGGATAAGTAAATTGTATCAAAAGAAAAATAAAAAGTGGTATAAGATTTTTATGTACAACTAAAAGTAGTTTGTCTATTTAAATGAAAAGCAATTAAATGTCGCCCCCTTTAGATGTTCTTATAATTATTGAAAATTTTTCTCCTCCTCTAGGATGCCCCTACTACATTTTTGAAGTATGATAGTGATCAATTTTCATTTTGATATTTTTTCAATTAGAACTTTTAATTTATAATCAAAAGCATAATGTATTAATAATTAAAAAACACAATATATCAATTTGATAAAAAATGCCCTCCTTTAAAAACCCAAAACAATTTACACAAATAATGTAAAATATTATGATTGCTCCAAATTAACAAAGCATATATTAAAATGAAATTATAAATTCATTGGGATATAAAATACAACAATCATTTTAAAATTGACGTGTATCAAAGTTTTCTAACTCATCCCTGTTCTGGTTATCCAAGGAGAATATAAAGCATATTTTTAATACAGGAATTTTTTTCTTGCCTGCAATACAGGCATGTTTTTAGTAAAAACAATTTAAAACCTTTTGTTTAATGACAGAGTAAATTAAAATTAATTTTTCTTGTACTCGGGTTGATGAAATAATATGCTTATGTCATTGAACTTGGCCTATCGAATAAGAAGCTCTTCCATTACGCCACATGCGTTGAATAACACTCAAAATTTTCATAAAGTCTAGTTTATTTCGTGGAACATGGCCTTCCCAATAAGAAGCACTCCTATTATTGCAGTTATGGTCGGGTAAAATGGGCAATAAGAAAAGAGAGCATATCTAAAAAAGTAAATTCATACTAGCATCAGACGATTGCATATAATAAAAAAAACCGAAATTTCCCCTCTAATATTTAATTGTAATACTAGCAAGCCTTCAAAAACTCGTTTGCAATCAGGTCCAAAAAAAAAAGCCCTCGTTTGCAAGAATACATAACCAATTTTCACAGGCGCAATAATGTGTAAATGAAGCTTCAATTCGTTTTCTTAAAGACTATTTTATGAATGAAAAGGTAAAAACTCCAAACACAGTTTTAAACACAAAATAGAACATAAAATAGACGTGCTTGAAATGTAAAGAGTTAAGGATAGAGAAATTGAGAACAATGATTTATCTTCGTTTAGCGCCTACCTTTGAACCTACTTCCAATTTTCAGAAAATGCTTTGAGAAATCCACTAAACTCTCACAAGTTTGAAGTGGGTACTTGTTAAACCACTGCAACCTTTCTTTTTTACAATACACACCAACATGTGCCTATTGGTAGTTGATCACGAGCAATCTGGAAGAACAAAGAAATGGATAATGTAAGTCGCGTCTAAGGACATTGTCTTTTAGAGTTATTCCCCGACCACTAGTAGAGAGGAAGCGGTACTTCCTAAGATTAAACAAACCCTTCTTGAAACAAGTCAAGGCGGCAGAACTGGCGGAAGGTAATTTTAATCACAGCAAGAATAAATTATGCAGAGGAGGAGAGATTATAAGGTAGGTTCAAGCACTTTGTCTATGTCCCTTTTATAGGCATTCTCCAGGAAGAGCCAATGGTCACAAAACAATTTGGACAATGTGTCCCTCGAGACCGAACAGACACCACCGAATAGACAGGCATGTACACTAACAATGGAAGAAATGTTTGGGGAAGCGCCAACCGTTGACAACTTTCGGTCACAAAGGGTTACAATCTTCAAACCCTAACATATGGAGACTTTTCGGTAAGCCCAAATAAATCATTATTTTAGAAAACCAAAAATAATATTTTTGGGGAGCAAAATATTTTCATAAAAAGTGCCGGTACCGCATATTTACTCGCGCAGGGGGGTGATCACTGGATTTCCACTACGTTTGCCTTTCAGTGGCCCATTGTTGTGTGTACGAGCCCACAACTCATCGTCTTTGCAAGCACATGATAATATGATGATATATATAGGCTTATACTCTCCTAGTCCTAAGCAATGTGGGATTAGTTTCTTTGACACACCCATACACATATGCATATATTTATACAATTCCCTGCATGTGTCAAAGAAACTCGCTGTGTTACCCACAGGATATAACTATTATATCTGATGGTCTTTAAAGCTATAAATCAGACCTAGACCAATAACACTTGATACACAGATATGTCAGTGAAGCCTGCTTCTATAAAGTAACAAATCTTGGTGTGCATCAAAGGCATTAAGAGTCAGATTATATCCTAACATTTCCGCTGTTAACAACAGTTTTGAGCATTATGTCAGTCATGCGCGTGCCTGGTGTGTAATGAATGCTCTACAGATTTTGCCACGATCTCATTGGAGTGGCCACACTCCACATTCATAGAGGTGATTTCATGTAAGTGTACTTGTACTATACACACTGTCTTGTTGAACTATGAAATCATTAAGAGTTTTGCTCGACCTATAATAATGCAGTTTAGCACATTCAAAGTTTATAGGAAGGAACGTAAATATTTATGC
Source organism: Inga laurina (assembly GCA_963855925.1). Taxonomy (NCBI): domain Eukaryota; kingdom Viridiplantae; phylum Streptophyta; class Magnoliopsida; order Fabales; family Fabaceae; genus Inga; species Inga laurina. The sequence continues at coordinate 62,661,177 of OY979708.1, forward strand.
TACTCAAAATTAACAAACGACTTGTTCTTATGCATTGAACCTTTCTTCATAGGATCACCAATCACAAAGGTTAGGTTGTCATCGCTGTCAATTAGTAGTAGGATTTTGTCCCATTCCTCTTGACATTTCAACAATTATTTTCCTCCCAAGGGGTTTTGTTAACTGATCCGCGAAGTTCTTTTTTACTTTACATAATCGATTAAGATAACACTATCCTTTAGTAGTTGCCTTATAATATTATGTCTCAATCATATGTGTCTACTTTTACCATTGAAGGTTTTATTTTTAGTTGTGGCTATCGCCGCTTTATTATCATAGTGCAACGACACTGATGGTGTTGGTTTGTCACCCAGTGAAGTATTTACTAAGAAGTTTTTCAATCACTTAGCCTTAGTACCAACCAACTCCATAGCAACAAACTCAGAGTCCCTCGAGGACGGTGTCATAATGTTTTGCTTGGCTGACTTCTATGTGACCCCACCACCGCCAAGAATATAGCCACTAGTAGATTTTGTTTCATTTAAATTTGAGATCTAGTTAGCATCACTGTACCCTTCTAATACAACAGGAAATCCACTATATTGTATACCATAATTCATGGTACCTCTCAAGTATCGTAATAATCTTATGAGAGCCTCCCAATGTTTACTGCCTGGGTAGTGAGTATACCTACTCAATCTACACATAGCATATGCTATGTCTAGCCTAGTGTAATTCATCAAATGCAATAAACTCCCAATTATTTGTGCATGTTTAGATTGAGCTATAGGATGTCCTTTGTGTTTTGTCAAATGTACACTACCATCATAAGAAGTACTCAAAGGTTCTTCATCAAATTGTTCAAATCTTCTCAGAATCTTTTCAACATAATGTTCTTGAGAAAGTTGAATACCATGTTCATTCCTTATGATTTTTACACCCAATATTACTTTTGCTTCTCCAAGATCTTTCATATCAAAGTTTAAAGCAAGGAAACTTTTTGTTTGATGCACAACATTTAAACTAGTACCAAAGATAAGCATATCATCCACATATAAGCAAATAATCACACATTCATTATTCACAACTTTTATATAAAATACATCTTTCTGCTTCAATAGAAGAGAAACCACCATTTATTAAAACTTGATCTAATTTCTCATGTCACTGTTTGGGTGCTTGTTTCAAACCAAATAATGACTTAACTAATTTGCAAACCTTTTTTTTCTTGCCCAGGAACAATACATTCTTCAGGTTGAACCATATAAATTTCCTCTTCTAATTCACCATTTAGAAATGCTATTTTGACATCCATTTGATAAATAACAAGATTATGAATTGATGCTAAGGTAATTAGAACTCTAACAGAGGAAATCTTGATTACAGGTGAAAAGGTATCAAAATAATCAATATTTTCTTTATGGGTAAAGCATTTGGCAACTAATCTAAATTTATATTTGTCTATAGACCCATTAGGAAAATATTTTTTTCCTAAACATCCATTTACTCCCAATAGGTTTTGCTCCTAGAGGTAAGTCTATTAAAACCCAAGTTTTGTTTTAATTCAAAGAGTTTATCTCAACTTTAATAGCTTCTTTCCAAACATTTGCATCTAGAGAATAAGCAACTTCATAAAAATTCTTAGGTTCATCTTGTACTAAGTATGTCTAAAAATCATCTCCAAAAGATGTTTCTTTTCTTTGTCTTTTACTCCTCCATAAATTTTCAACCACATCTTAACTTGAATTTTGTTCAAAAAATTGTTCAACTCTCTTAGGAATATGCTCAACTTTTAAAGGAAAAATACTTTCAAAAAATTCTGCATCTTTAGTTTCAATAATCATAGTGTTCTAAAATATCACTTCTTAAAACTAGAAAGCGAATAGGACTCTGTTGAGCATAACCAATAAACATACAATTAGCAGTTTTAGAACCTATCTTTTTTTCTTTTAAGATTAGGTAATAACACTATTGCTAAACATCCCCACACTTTCAAATATTTCAGGTTTAGTGTAAAATTTAAGGAATCTTAAATTAGACACAAGGGAAAAATTAGGACCTAGTGTGTGTAATTAATAGAATAAAATTATACCTATATATATTAACACACACTCTTACCGACACACCCCCACATTTAGCATTTTCACTTTTGATTTGGAAGACACATGGCACACATTAATACTCACACATGACACACACACACACACTCTCTCTCTCTCTCTGCCCCACCCAAATACGGACAACACACACATTCATCACCCAATTAGTCAATAAATAAAGCACTTTTTTTCACTCTCTCATTTCACCATGTTGGCCAAAGAAGAGAGAGCAAAAGAAACAAAAACAAATAGAGAAAACAGAATAGAGAAAGAGAGAAAGACGTGAGTGAGGGAGAAGAACTGGAGGAAGAAGAGGAAGAAGGAAATGTTAATTAAACCTCAAATGCAACCATTGATCCTTATATAGGTGGGTTCCCTTCACATATTCGTAACTTTTTCTATTGGATTTGAGACTTTTTTCTGGGCTGTTTCATTGCTGGAAGTGAGAAACGTTGCCAGAAAAGTTCTATCAACCGACATGTTTTAAACTAGAGTTTGTATGTCACTTTTGGGTGGCATTTCTGGTCTCTTTGGTTCTAAAATTGGATCATTAACCTCATGATATATATATATATATATATAGGAAAGTATAGAGTTAAAATTCGTGAGGTTTAGAGTATAAATTCATGGCTGCATGTTAGTTTTCTTCACCCTATTTTGTTCGCTAGAAAACAGAGTTTCTACTGGAAGGTTGCAAAAGCTTAAATAGAGGCTGTAGTTGGAGTTTTTGTCTAGTTCTTTTTTAGTATAGAAAGTTTAGGACGTGTGATAGGTGATAGAATCAAGAAAAGTACAATTTAGAGTGAAAATGAATGGGTTTTTTATTTTTAAACTCAAACTGTCGAAACTGACATTTTTGGAAGCCAGTCAGTTTCATGTTGAGTTTTGACTAGACAATGCTTAACCAATATTTATGAAATTTTATAGGAATATAGTAGACATTCATAGCTTTAAAATGAGTTCTAGGATACCTGTAGAAAAAGTTATGATTCTTGAACGATAGGTCAAGAAACAGGGGAAATTCTGGAAGTCCAGGTTCTGGCAGTTTAGTTGTGTTGTGTTTTTGAGTAATATAATCTTATCTAATGGTTATGAAACTTTCCAAAAAAAAAGTATACATGCTAAAATTTAAGTGGATATATAATATGTGTTATTTGGATCAATATATTAAGAGATATGAATTTTTAAAGTTAGTTGCTGTCAGATTATATTTCTGGAAGTCAGATTAGTTGGGGTGAAATTTTGAAAAACTAAACCTTTACCAAAAGTTATGAAACTTTTTAGATTTCAAGTAGACATTTAGCTTTAATATGATGGGTAAAATATAATTTTTGGACTAGTAGATTAAAAGATACTGATTTTTGAAGTTGAGCCCTATTTTTGGAATGTAATCTAGAATAGTGGAAGGTTGGCGAATTTATGGGAATAATGTGGTTAAACTAGCTAAACTTAAGTATTTTTCTGTAAAAATAAACTTAAAGATCTTTACTTAGGCTTTGGAACCAATCAATTTTGAATTTCCTAGAATTAATTATGAATTTTCAAAGTTGACTAAAAATCAACTAGTTTTTGGAACCAGTGAAACTGCACTGTGCAGAATTGTACTATGTAAAAACTGTTATAATTGCATTAGATGACCGGTAGAATTTGATTTAAAGGTAGTAATAGTACAAGTAATAATCAGTTACTTGTAAATCTATGTAGCGCCCAAAATTTGGAAAATATGGAGCCGCCACCAAAATTTTAAAAAAGGATAATTTTGGAAACCTTTTTTAAAAAAGAAAACAAGATAGGGTTCGGGAGTCAATTGTGCATGAGAAAGGTGTTAGGGACCCTACAACATCCATTAATAAGAATGGTTACCCTAAGTCAATTATTTAAAAATGAATAAACTATAAACAAAAGAAAAAAAAAGAACATTTATTTACAAAAAAATAAGGAAAAATATATTTATTTACAAAGTTGGACATGACCTAGGATAAAAACCTAAGGTCTACGTATGCATTAGAGGGATCAAAGCCCACATTGTTCTGGTGTAGAAATGCGTGTCACTTTATTTGTATTTTTAAGGGAAAAGTTCCTTTAATTTATTGGAGAAAATGATTTTTTTATTTGGTTTATGTTTTTTATTTATGAAAGCAATTTCTTTATTTTTTCATGAAAGAGAGTTTTTCCATTTTAGTTTCATTTATAAAAATGTGTTAAAATATTTTTCTTTTTTGAAAGAGAATCTAAGAAAGGGATAAAGAAAAAAAAAAAGAAAAAAAAATGACACAAGTTAAAAGAATGGGAAGCCAAAGGTGAAGAGACTTATGCATACATTTTATCCTTGAAAGCTATTCAAACAAAGAAGATGAGAAAACCACATGGGTAGATCAACACACCATTCATTGCATTTTCTTTTATCCATCTTATAAATCCCTTCAATTTTGACGGGCATATATTGGGGGCAAGAGATCAAATTCGGTAAAGCATATAAGAGGCATAAAGTGTGAGGACCTATCAAAACAAAAAGGCTTTCTTGCAATATGACGTGTTACCATTAGATGAGGGAGCATGCAATCGTTTAAACCATCAAAATATCACCATGCAAAAAAAAAAACACTGTCAGCGAAGTAATGGGTTCAAATATAGCAATATCAAATGGTTAGGAAAACACTTGAGCATTCAATGAAAATAGAAGGAAACCAAACAAAAACACGCCTAGAGCTTTGTACTTAAGTGCCTCAATCTCATGGATATGTTCATTGGCAAGCATCTACACATGTCATGAAGAATAGTAGGTTATTCCAACAAATTTCTAATTCTCAAAACCTGTGATAGAATAAGAAGGAGTAATGGAAGGAGAAATCAAATTAGCACTCTACCTTTCCTCCTTATGTAATATCCCAATTTTTGATTAAGGGATAATCATGATTATTGTGGATAATTATGGATTAATTGGGAATTATTATGTGTTTTATGGCTATTTTAATTGATATGTCATAATTATTGAAAAAAAAATTGGAATAATGGAATTATTGGCCATGAGTTGGTAATTAAGGGGGAAATTAATTACTAACTAAGAGAAATGGGATGTGTGATTAATATGGCTAATGGAGAGATTAAATAAGCTAATTGGCGACTTATTTGGTGAGAACCAATAGCAATTTGACACGTGGCAAAGAGAGTATGTGTGTGTAAAAGTCAAAAGGGATAAAAGATTATTTTCTCTCTCCTCTCCTCTCTCTTGTTCGGCTGACATGGGAGTATGGGGAAGCATAATCATCATTTCATCTCTCACACTCTTCCCTCCATCTCTCTCTCTCTCTCGTCAGTTTTGTGCCCAAAGGAAGAAGGAAAAACTTGATCTTTGGGTAAGTAAATGCTTTCCATTGCTCAAGTTCCTTTCATAAATGTTGATCCTTGAGTCATGGGCTTCATTTTGGTGTGTATAGTTGGGCCATTTGGTGTTGATTGGTGCCACACGAAAATCTGATTGTGGGAGAATCAAGAACTCTCTTTGGAAGAGTTGATAAGGTGAGTAAAACCAATCTATCTATCTATGTTTCATACCATTTGAAGTAGTTTATAAATTCTGGAAATTTTGGCTTGAATCCGAAAATTGGATGCCACTGTTCATTTGGTATGTATTTGGCATGAGAATGGTGTTTTGGAATGAGTTTAGGATAGATAGATTGATTGGTAATTGAAATGTGAAGTTTGGTTAAGATTGGTGTATTATGGCAAGTGTTGCCCAAAACCCAAATCATGATAATGGAGTAAGATTTTGAGGATTCTGTTGATTCCATTGAGCTTATTGGGTGATTTTGTGTGGGAATGGCTTTGGGTTAAGTTTTGTATCCATAGGAATCAATTGGGCAAAGGTTAAGGAGAGTGCCTCTGTTTCTACGTTTTCTGCTATCTGGTAGATTCACTCGAGCAGGGATGGGTCTGCTCGAGTGAAGGATGAATATCACCCGAGTAGAAATGGGTCTGCTCGAGTGAGGGATGAATGTCACCCGAGCAGGGATGAACTCTGCTCGAGTGCGGTAGTGCAATTATCGGTTCTTGCTCTCTGTGTTCTTATTGCACTCCCTGGGTCATAGCAAGCATAGCCTCACTCGCGAGTGAGGGATGAACATCACTCGAGTGACCCTCTTTGTGCTCGAGTGATGAGTGTATTTGACACCAAAGGACTTGCTTCTCGGGTTGTCACTCGCGAGTAGGTGCACGAGTGTGCCTTCTCACTCGCGGGTATGGGCATCGTGCTCGAGTGAGCCGTGTGTGCTTGAGTGCAGTGAGCCATTTGGGCTGCTGCCATTTCTCTTGTGCTCTCGGGCATGTGCTTTTTGTCTCACTTCCTTGTGCTTGAGGTGATTTCCGTACCAGTGCTCGAGTGAGGACATTTGTGCTCGAGTGAGCCTGTTTCTGAAAACTTCCTTGTGCTCTCAGGTGTTCACTCGCTGCCTCTCACTCTCTTGTGCCCGAGTGATGTCCGTACCATCACTCGAGTGAAGCCGTTTGCACTCGAGTGTTCGTACATCAGCACTCGAGCATGGTCATCTGTGCTCGAGTGAAACAGTGTAAAATCTCAGTTTTGTCCTTCCAAAAGGGGATCTTTGGGATAGTTCTTCCTACCCTTTAGGAGTTTTGTTAGGGGTGTTTAATGACTCCAAAAGAGAAATAATGATAACCAATTAAGCATTATAAAGTGAATTAAGACTTGGAATAGAGAATGACTCTTTGTCCCTAATTGTGAAAAATAGGATTTGATATTTGCCCGACGCGGGAGAGACCGGTGCCAAGGAACGCCCGGAAGAACTCAGGTAGTGATTTTTCTCTCATATCTTGTATGATGTTTTGGCATGCATAACTTATCGTTGAATTGTGAAATGTGTGCCATGGTCCATTACGGCATGAGCAGGTCAGCGTGAGCCGTATAGAGAGTGACAGTGGTCATCTCTAGGTCGGCCGTTGGAATGCCGTCGTAATCGACATGGATCTTTGTGAATCCGACCCGTGGGGGCGGCATTTGTGAAACCAGCCGTGGGCTGTGTGTGTGTATCTTGCCTATGTGGCTTGCGATTATGATATGCTTTATATGGATCCCAGCTATGGTGAATTATACTTTGTTGATTGTTGTGATACAATACAGCGTGAGCAATTCAGCGTGAGCAATCGTAAGGGATGACATGTGTCATACTAACCATTGCCGTTGTAACTGCCGTTGTAGTTGCTTGTTGTGAATAATGATTTGCTTACATGCATTATTGTTGTACATTATATGATTGACTTGTTACTACGGGGATTCTTTAGAATCTCACTCTCCCAAAATTAACCATTTTAGACAGGGCCGAAGGATCGACAGGCAAGCGGGTGACGAAGAGTAGTTAGAGCTCCGTGATAGGAGTTCCTTTTTGGTTTTGGTTATCATTGTATATTGGGATTGTATATAGTAGATTTTGTGTAATCCCCAAGTTAAGGGTATTGAATTGTGGCTCTATGCCTTTGTAAATCCCTTTTATGTATGAATGGAACCCGAGTGAGTCGGAAACTTATTTGCACTCTGATATTTCTAAATGGAATCCACATGTTCAGGCCATTGTTGTTTTGTATTGTGAATATGAGACCATTGTGAACAAGTTTGTAAAAGTTTTTGAAAACTCTGATTTTGGGCAAAAGATTTCTTTGATAAGTCCCAACTTGAATCATGGTCTCTAATTACAACTTAATTATGAGTTTAAGAACTTAATCTCGGCCTAAGGTGGGAAGGGGGTTACATTTGTGGTATCAGAGCTGTAGTTCCTGGCAACGTGAGCATTTGCTAGGATAGCTCCTTAGTTGACCTTAATCCTTTTTGTTTAGGTTAGCTTAATGACTGATAAGTGCTTGTTGTGTATACACATGGATATCTCTGCTAAGTTGTAGATATGTCTAAGTCTTATGGATTATGTGTATACCTTTGCTTTGAAACTGACATGGTGAATCATTATAGAGTAAAGGACAACATGGTTCGCCCTAGAGTCAGACAAGGGGATCCAGATGTGGAGGAATTGAATGACAATCCTCCTGACCCAATGCAAGAGATGATGGATCTCGTGCGTGAGCAAAGAGATATAATCCGTGAGCTGAGAGAAGAGCTCCGGGAGGAAAGGGCCAAACGTAATGAGGAAAGGGCCCAGTCGACTCGTGAGGAGACTCAAGCAGAGACTCATCATGAGGAGACAGCTGAGGGGTCCAATCGGTCCCATGAATCCCTAGCTCACACGGTGCCTAACCAAGAGTCTCAAGGGGTGCTGGTTCGTGAGGGAGAGGCTTACAATACTGGGTCTCTGAGTTTTGCAAGCATCTACCTCCAGTGTTCAAAGGGCGGTTTGAGCCCCAAGTCGCTGAGGACTGGTTGAACCGTCTAGAGAAGATCTTTGAGGTCCTCGAGTGCTCTACGGAGGTAAAGGCGAAGCTAGCTGTGTATAAGCTAGAGGGGGACACAGACCGTTGGTGGCGAAAGAGTCTGAGTTCCTGGCTATCAGGCAGGGAGATACAGAGAGTTTTGATGAGTATCTTTCCCGTTTCGTCCGACTGTCTCGGTACTCTACACATCTCCGAGAAAAGGATGATGAGGAGTGGAGCTCCGATATGCTTATCAGGGGCTTGAGGCGAGAGCTGAAGAAGAGATTAGCCTCTCACCTATTTACTGACTTCAACAAGGCGGTAGAGCAGTGTAGGATTGTTGAGAACAATTTGAGGGATTGGTACCCAGCTAAGGGTAAAGACAGTCGCAGTGAGCCTAGCAAGGCTAATACTTCCCAAAAACGGAAGGGGCAAGGATCCTCATATGGGGGTGGTAACAAGAAGCCCTATCAACCTGGGGGTCGTGGTGACCAGAGACCTCCAGCAGGACCAATGTGCAATCAGTGCAGAAAGTACTATCTCGGAAGAACTTGTGCTGGAGAGGTGATTTGCTTCAACTGCAAGCAAGTGCGTCATGTATCTTTTAAGTGCCCAAGATAGCCGGCAGAGCAAAGGCCCAGGAATCAGGGTCGAGTGTTCGCCATGACGCATGAGGAGGCCCGGAAGTCACCAGAGTTGATCCAAGGTAAAATTCTTCTCGTTGATAATGAATTAAATGCTTTGTTTGATTCCGGTGCAAGTCATTCGTTTATAGCTTATGACTGTGTAAAGCGCCTGGGATTACATGTGCATAGACTACCATTTGATTTGGTTGTGTCGACGCCGATGAGTGTCAAGGCTGTGACGGCCGAAGCCTGTTTAAATTGTGTGATAGTTGTTGAGGGTCGTGAATCGGTAGTTGATTTGATCTGTTTGCCACTTCAACAACTAGAAGTCATTTTGGGTTTTGATTGGTTGAGAGCTAACAATGTGTTATTAGATTGTGGTAATAAGAGGATAAACTTCCGTAATGCACGGCTAGAAAACAATTTGAATGCCAGTTTGAACTTACTTTCGACAGCTAAGGCTGAGAGATATTTGCAGAAGGGTTGTTAAGGGTATATGGTTTTCTTTTCTGTACAAGGAGAAACCAGTGAAACTTTGAGTAGTATACCCATAGTGAATGAATTCCCTGAGGTTTTTCCGGATGACTTAAGTGGATTACCTCCAGAAAGAGAAGTTCAGTTTCTGATTGACATTGTGCCTGGAGCGGGTTCGATATCGAAAGCCCCATATCGTATGGCCCCTAACGAGATGGCGGAGTTGAAGAAGCAAATTGAAGAATTGCTTGAAAAAGGATTCATCCGACCCAGTGTATCGCCGTGGGGAGCTCCAGTGTTGTTTGTGAAAAAGAAAGATGGAAGCTTGAGGCTTTGCATCGACTATCAAGAACTTAACAAGGTAACTGTTAAGAACAAGTACCCTCTCCCAAGGATTGATGACTTGTTAGATCAATTGTCTGGTTCGTGTGTATTCTCCAAAATTGATCTAAGGTTGGGATATCATCAGTTGCGTGTGAAGGCGGCGGATATTCCGAAGACTGCTTTCAGAACGAGATATGGGCACTATGAGTTCCTTGTGATGCCCTTTGGGTTGACAAATGCACCGGCGGTATTCATGGATTATATGAATCACATCTTCCGACAGTATCTTGACCAGTTTGTGTTTGTGTTTATTGACGACATCTTGATCTACTCCAAGAGTAGGGAGGATCATGAGCAACATTTGAGAATCGTGTTGAGAATCTTGCGAGAAAAGCAACTCTATGCCAAGCTGAGTAAGTGTGAGTTTTGGCTTACGGAGGTGAAGTTCCTTGGCCATGTGATCTCACGAGACGGGGTATCGGTGGATCCCAGTAAGGTGGAAGCAGTACTTGATTGGAAAAGGCTAGAAACTGTTTCTGAGATTCGCAGCTTTCTGGGTCTTGCTGGTTATTACCGGAGGTTCATTCAGAACTTCTAGCGTATTGCATTGCCGATGACCAAGCTCACGAGGAAGGATCAACCGTTTTTGTGGGATGAACGTTGTGAGCGGAGTTTCACTGAGCTGAAGGAGAGATTGACTACGGCACCAGTGTTGATTATACCTGATCCCAGTGAGGCTTACGTCGTGTACAGTGATGCGAGTAAGCAGGGGTTAGGGTGTGTCCTGATGCAGTAGGGACGTGTGGTGGCCTATGCCTCTTGACAGCTGAAACTGCATGAGATGAACTACCCCACTCATGATCTGGAGCTTGCGGCAATAGTGTTTGCATTGAAAATTTGGCGTCATTACCTGTACGGTGTGACTGTGGAATTGTACTGCGACCACAAAAGTCTCAAATATCTGTATGATCAGAAAGAGTTAAACATGAGGCAGCGTCGGTGGATGGAGTTGCTAAAAGACTATAACCTGGAGATCAAATATCATCCGGGTAAGGCTAATGTCGCCGCGGATACTTTGAGTCGGAAGGCGGTGCTAGTGGCAACAATGATGATCCAGGAATGGAAACTGATAGAGGACTTTCGGGATTTAAATCTCTCGAAGGAAATCTTATGTGCCAATTATGGTGTGGTCCAAGGGGAGAATGACCTGAGGACTGAAATTGAAGAGGCTCAGATGCATGATGAGCAAGCCCAGTCGATCCGAGCTAGGATTGAGCGAGGGGAGACTCGAGATTATGACTTGTCGCCTAGTGGGCTGGTGCGCTACCAGAAGAGAATCTATGTTCCACTGAAGGTTGACTTGAGATTGAGAATTCTTGATGAGGCTCATAAGAGTCAGTATACTCTTCACCCCGGTATGACCAAGATGTATCATAATTTGAAATCTATGTATTGGTGGCCAGGGTTGAAGAGTGATGTGACAAAGTACGTGGCGCGGTGTCTTACCTGTCAAAAGGTGAAGATTGAACACCAGAGACCGCCAGGATTGCTTCAGAGTCCAGAAATTCCAGAATGGAAGTGGGAGAGTGTGACCATGGATCTAGTGGTGGGTCTGCCCAAGATCAAGAACTACGATGTGATCTGGGTGATTGTTGATCGACTCACGAAGTCTGCACACTTCATACCTATCAACGCTAGCTATTCTCCTGATAGGCTGGCTGAGATATATATCAAAGAGATTGTGAGACTCCATGGTACACCGAAGAATATAATCTCCGATAGAGATCCTCGGTTTACTTCGAGATTCTGGAAGGCTTTACACGAAGCTATGGGTACCCAATTGAGGTTTAGCACGGCCTACCATCCTCAGACAGACAGACAGTCAGAGAGGACTATCCAGACCCTTGAAGATATGCTGAGAGCATGTGCCCTTGACTTCAAAGGAAAGTGGGACTACTATCTTCCATTGGCTAAGTTTGCGTATAACAACAGTTACCATGCGAGCATTCAAATGGCTCCGTATGAGGCACTGTATGGGAGAAAGTGCTAGTCACCATTGTGCTGGTCAGAGTTGTCTGAGAGGAAGTTGTATGGGCCGGATCTTGTTGACCAAACTGCTGAGCAGATCTGAGTTATCAGGAAGAGGCTCCTTACAGCACAGAGTCGTCAGAAGAGCTATGCTGATAAGAGGAGAAGACCTCTTGAGTTTGAAGTGGGGGATCATGTTTTCTTGAGAGTGTCTCCGGTCACAGGCATCGGGAGAGCGATCAAGCGGAAGAAGCTGAGTCCGAGATACATTGGTCCATTTGAGATTCTGGCACGAATCAGACCGGTTGCTTATCGGATAGCCCTACCCCCGAGTTTAAGTCGATTGCATGATGTGTTTCATGTTTCGCAGCTCAAGAAGTACCAACCAGACCCTGAGCATATCATTGAGTATGAAGAGGTTGAGTTACAAGATAACTTCACTTATGCCGTAGAGCCAGAGAGAATCATTGATCGAGAAAAGCGGAAGCTCAGGCATCGAAGCTTACCATTCGTGAAGGTGGTCTGGAAAGGAATGTCTCCAAGGGAAGCCACTTGGGAGGCGGAAGCAGACATGAAGAAAAGATTTCCTAATTTTATGCCCCATGATGTGTAACAAATTTTGAGGACAAAATTTATTGAACGGGGGGAGAATTGTAATATCCCAATTTTTGATTAAGGGATAATCATGATTATTGTGGATAATTATGGATTAATTGGGAATTATTATGTGTTTTATGGCTATTTTAATTGATATGTCATAATTATTGGAAAAAAAATTTGGAATAATGGAATTATTGGCCATGAGTTGGTAATTAAGGGAGAAATTAATTACTAACTAAGAGAAATGGGATGTGTGATTAATATGGCTAATAGAGAGATTAAATAAGCTAATTGGTGACTTATTTGGTGAGAACCAATAGCAATTTGACATGTGGCAAAGAGAGTATGTGTGTGTAAAAGTCAAAAGGGATATTTTCTCTCTCCTCTCCTCTCTCTTGTTCGGCTGACATGGGAGTATGGGGAAGCATAATCATCATTTCATCTCTCACACTCTTCCCTCCATCTCTCTCTCTCTCTCTCGTCAGTTTTGTGCCCAAAGGAAGAAGGAAAAACTTGATCTTTGGGTAAGTAAATGCTTTCCATTGCTCAAGTTCCTTTCATAAATGTTGATCCTTGAGTCATGGGCTTCATTTTGGTGTGTATAGTTGGGCCATTTGGTGTTGATTGGTGCCACATGAAAATCTGATTGTGGGAGAATCAAGAACTCTCTTTGGAAGAGTTGATAAGGTGAGTAAAACCAATCTATCTATCTATGTTTCATACCATTTGAAGTAGTTTATAAATTCTGGAAATTTTAGCTTGAATCCGAAAATTGGATGCCACTGTTCATTTGGTATGTATTTGGCATGAGAATGGTGTTTTGGAATGAGTTTAAGATAGATAGATTGATTGGTAATTGAAATGTGAAGTTTGGTTAAGATTGGTGTATTATGGCAAGTGTTGCCCAAAACCCAAATCATGATAATGGAGTAAGATTTTGAGGATTCTGTTGATTCCATTGAGCTTATTGGGTGTTTTTGTGTGGGAATGGCTTTGGGTTAAGTTTTGTATCCATAGGAATCAATTGGGCAAAGGTTAAGGAGAGTGCCTCTGTTTCTGCGTTTTCTGCTATCTGGTAGATTCACTCGAGCAGGGATGGGTCTGCTCGAGTGAAGGATGAATATCACCCGAGCAGAAATGGGTCTGCTCGAGTGAGGGATGAATGTCACCCGAGCAGGGATGAACTCTGCTCGAGTGCGGTAGTGCAATTATCGGTTCTTGCTCTCTGTGTTCTTATTGCACTCCCTGGGTCATAGCAAGCATAGCCTCACTCGCGAGTGAGGGATGAACATCACTCGAGTGACCCTCTTTGTGCTCGAGTGATGAGTGTATTTGACACTAAAGGACTTGCTTCTCGGGTTGTCACTCGCGAGTAGGTGCACGAGTGTGCCTTCTCACTCGCGGGTATGGGCATCGTGCTCGAGTGAGCCGTGTGTGCTTAAGTGCAGTGAGCCATTTGGGCTGCTGCCATTTCTCTTGTGCTCTCGGGCATGTGCTTTTTGTCTCACTTCCTTGTGCTTGAGGTGATTTCCGTACCAGTGCTCGAGTGAGCCTGTTTCTGAAAACTTCCTTTTGCTCTCGGGTGTTCACTCGCTGCCTCTCACTCTCTTGTGCCCGAGTGATGTCCGTACCATCACTCGAGTGAAGCCGTTTGCACTCGAGTGTCCATACATCAGCACTCGAGCATGGTCATCTGTGCTCGAGTGAAACAGTGTAAAATCTCAGTTTTGTGCTTCCAAAAGGGGATCTTTGGGATAGTTCTTCCTACCCTTTAGGAGTTTTGTTAGGGGTGTTTAATGACTCCAAAAGAGAAATAATGATAACCAATTAAGCATTATAAAGTGAATTAAGACTTGGAATAGAGAATGACTCTTCGTCCCTAATTGTGAAAAATAGGATTTGATATTTGCCTGACGCGGGAGAGACCGGTGCCAAGGAACGCCCGGAAGAACTCAGGTAGTGATTTTTCTCTCATATCTTGTATGATGTTTTGGCATGCATAACTTATCGTTGAATTGTGAAATGTGTGCCATGGTCCATTACGGCGTGAGCAGGTCAGCGTGAGCCGTATAGAGAGTGACAGTGGTCATCTCTAGGTCGGCCGTTGGACTGCCGTCGTAATCGACATGGATCTTTGTGAATCCGACCCGTGGGGGCGGCGTTTGTGAAACCAGCCGTGGGCTGTGTGTGTGTATCTTGCCTATGTGGCTTGCGATTATGATATGCTTTATATGGATCCCAGCTGTGGTGAATTATACTGTGTTGATTGTTGTGATACAATACAGCTTGAGCAATCGTAAGGGATGACATGTGTCATACTAACCATTGCCGTTGTAACTGCCGTTGTAGTTGCTTGTTGTGAATAATGATTTGCTTACATGCATTATTGTTGTACATTATATGATTGACTTGTTACTACGGGGATTCTTTAGAATCTCACTCTCCCAAAATTAACCATTTTAGACAGGGCCGAAGGATCGAAAGGCAAGCGGGTGACGAAGAGTAGTTAGAGCTCCGTGATAGGAGTTCCTTTTTGGTTTTGGTTATCATTGTATATTGGGATTGTATATAGTAGATTTTGTGTAATCCCCAAGTTAAGGGTATTGAATTGTGGCTCTATGCCTTTGTAAATCCCTTTTATGTATGAATGGAACCCGAGTGAGTCGGAAACTTATTTGCACTCTGATATTTCTAAATGGAATCCACATGTTCAGGCCATTGTTGTTTTGTATTGTGAATATGAGACCATTGTGAACAAGTTTGTAAAAGTTTTTGAAAACTCTGATTTTGGGCAAAAGATTTCTTTGATAAGTCCCAACTTGAATCATGGTCTCTAATTACAACTTAATTATGAGTTTAAGAACTTAATCTCGGCCTAAGGTGGGAAGGGGGTTACACCTTACTCTTCCAAAATTCTTGTGTCTTTGCTATCCCCATTTTTTTGTTTTTCTTTAACTCTTGCTCTCCTATTTATAGTCTCAAGGTAGGGTTTTCTTCATAAATGTTCTTCCTAACTTGACTTAATCACCATCAATGGAGATTTTTTTATAATTTTTTTTTAATTAATTTCTTTTATTTTTCCCACAAGTAATTTCCTAATTTAAACCTATCATCATAAATGAGAGATTTTTTTTATTTTTAATTTTTGTTGTTGATTTTTTTATATTTTTCCTACAAGCAATTTCCTAATTTAAACCTATGAATGAGAGATTTTTTTTTTTTGTATTTTTTTAATTTCTATCCTTTTTCCTCCACAATGACTTCACATTGATTTTCCTAATCCAAATATCAAATTACATCAATGAGATGAATTATTTTGAAATTTGTTTCAATTAATACAAAACCCCAAGTTCAAGACAATCATTATTAATGATGATCATTTTTCAAATTTCAAACAATTCAATCACCATCAATGTCATTTACATTTAAATGTGTCAGGATTAAGGAAGATTTTTTCTTTTTTTATTATTTTTGAGTTGGGCGCAGACAAAATAAGGTGTTTACACTCTAATTTTTACAGGAACTGGAAATAGCCTGAGCCGAAGCAAGATATAGGATGAATATTGAAACTGAAAAAGGACTCGGGTAGTAACTCTATCTTTCATAAACTATGTGAATGTTTATATGCTTTGTGTATACCATCTTCTGTAATGTAAACACTGTATTGCTAAGTAAGGCACTGTGCGAGTAGGCATATTTATAGAAGTTTATGGATAATGGGAAAGTAGCCTTGACTCATGTGCACATGCCGTGTTGTTTGTGTTATGTTGCATTACATGGTGTATGTCATATTTATCTGTCGTATTTTATATGACGTATCGCATGTTACTACTGAGATTCGCTCGAATCTCACTCTGTTTCAACATTTAAAAATATTCTAGTAGAAGGTAGCAGCTCTAAGGCCAAAATCATAATTACTGGCTATTGAGGGTCCGGTTCAAGCGGGAGTGCAGTTGGTTATCTTTAGTCGTAAATTTTATTTCTTTTGAACTCTGTATATATTTTCAAACTCTATAGGGATTTCTTGTAACGTAAACAAGAACTTATTATTAGTATGTTTCTGCTATTTCTATATGTCCTCTGAACTATGCATTTATTACTCAGCGAATATCAAAATGTTAAGGAGTTTGACAGTTTGCACTTTAGATGTCCCTTTTTTAAAAAAGGACATCTAAAGGGTCAGTTAAGACACTTTAGGTGTCCCTTTTTAAAAAAGGGACTTCTAAAGTGTTAGTTTAGACACTTTAGGCGTCCCTTTTTCTTTGCAGACGTTAAAATGTTATATCTTTTTTTTAAAAAATGATTATTTATGTTTTTCACTGCTCAGCAAATTAAAACTAGAGAAACATGATCTAAGAATTATTCATAAACCACAATGTCCTTAAAAATGGTAAGGCAACATCTAGCACTAGTTAATTAATTAAATTGTTAACTCCTACTACATAATTCTATATACAATAATCACCACAAAGTATCAAAAAGTTGTCTATTATATAACTACTAATTAACTAATATAAATAAAACTTTACTGATCTATATGTTGAAGAAGATGGCCGCCAAAAGGTATCTGATCAAATTAATGTCTTTATATAAGTAGGCATCTTCATCATAAAAAATCTGCAAATTAGAAAATAAGCTTAGATGAAATCAATCAAGTGAATGAATTAATTAGCAATTCAATTACAGCACCAAAAATATTATCATTTGAGAATGAAGAAGCGATTTCATGTTCAAAATTGCTTGTAATTCCACTCTGAATGATGTATACATATAAGTATAACATAGTATCAGTATTCAGTGTTGTCAGGTTGTCGAGCGCACTATAAATCGAAAGCACATGGTTAAAATCAATAAAAGCATATCTAAAATGACCATCAATGAAAGAACTTGAATTGAAACTACTTACTTTTGGATAAAACCACTTCGGGTCTCTAATAACTTTATCCTCGCATGACCCGCTAAGGATTCTATATGTCTAGGTCGTACTATCATTAAAATGAAAATCAACAGAAATTAAAACAATTCATTTAAGTCAAGAATCAATGAAATACAAACAAAATAACTTATGTGCTGAAGACAGATTTTGTTTCTTTATCTGGCTTTTTACGCAAAGAATCAAACCAATTGATTGTGTTGAGGTGAGGACAGACAACATATAAACTCCAATGCTAACCATATCAACATATATAGATTAAAATGAAGTTAGATGACAAGGCAATTATTTATTAAACAACTTAAATAGTCAAAATTAAAATATGTACGCTTAAACAATGGTGCTAGAGGATAACAACGAAGTTTAGTCTATCCCATTGTGTAGCCTATATAGCTCATCCTTGCTTCCAAATTATTAGTATCCCTTGTCGTATTTGCAGGACATAAGAATCCATATAAATCATGTCTTTCCATATCGATGCATATGTGGTAGAAGGAGTTATAATAGAATTAAAATGATGAATGAATTATTGAATGTATGAAACCAAAAAACCATTGCATTAATTGAAGGAAAAAATGGAAAAGAAAACTTACCGGATTGCAAATTTAACCCATTCTACATCTATCTCCTCCAACTTAATGAACTCCTTGAGATCTTTCCTGTCAATCGTAAAGGGATACTCCAATGTTAGGCTCACAATCCCTAGAGGCATGTGCAAGTCAATTAGGTGAATGCCTTTGTGGAGCTGTTGCAGCCGTGCTAAGAAGGGCCAATTTCCCGCATCTTGCTCATCCTTTTAAGAACAGAAAAATATGATTGTTAGAAGGATGGCAACAGATCTCAAGTAACAGTAAGGTAGTTCCTACCATTGGAGGTGTTGTCGCTATGCCAATAAGATTTTCAGGCCAAAAGATGAAAGATCTTATTGCTTGACCTAGCGTGGCAACCTCTTCATCAGGAACAAGGACGGTTGCAACTTCTTCCCCTTCTCGAACACATGTCACAATCACCCTATGTAAATGCAGTGAAGTTTGGCCCTGAGCTCTTGTTTGACTTCCTCTTTAATCTTGGCCACAAGCTCCCTATTGGGTTCAACTTGTGACGAATAATGTGAGGCTCGTCCACAATACTTCACGACTCCAACTTCTATTAGCTCCCCTCAAACATGATCAGGGTGATCTGCCTTCCCAATCGTCTTTGACAAGATGTTCATCCGTCTACTTGGAGTGAACGAACCTTGGCTACTATGATCTTCCAGTTCATCTTGTAGCATACAATTTATTATAAATAAAAATCAAGCACTCCTAATATGAAAATTTCAAAATTAAATACTTATGCTTTAACTACTTACAATCATCACGATAACCACAATAACAGACGGGTTTATGTACTTCTCACTTTTAATCCTCCCTGCTTTCCATTTTTTGTGATGTGGAGGAGGAACCGGGGCCTAGACAACAATGCTAAGATCTGATTTAGCTGCTTCTTTCATTTTCTCTAACTCTTCTTCCATCATCCTCCGCTCAAGCTTCCAATAACCACCATGAGACAGGCAATGCTGATACTTGTTTTCTACTTGCCTCAGTGTATTTGTTGCACTTACTTCTTGTGACAGGAAAACAATGAAAACTAAGTCAATGATGTCAAGTATATTCAAATAAAAAGTTCTATACTATGATGAAAGAAATTTTATTAAAAATTGAGGACTACGCCAATATGGAAGATTAAAAAATTTGATCTCTTCTGCTATATGTTCTTCTTGTCACACCTTTATTTTAATTGCACCTTTATCAGAGTATTTATGGAAAATGATATGCGGTTTGGTAGGCAACACATAAATAACATAATTATATTAATAATATGTGCATGATTACAGAATTCCCTATAGGGGTTCATACATGATAATTACCATCAATGTAGTCATGCAGGGCTACTAGGGTGTCTAAACTCATCCCAGTGAAACGGAGGCATGTTCCCGTCTTCGTTCCACCACTGCAATCCCCTCATACAGTTCTCTTCTTTATTCTCAGCATATCCTCTGTTTCCTCTTGTCTAAATTGTTGGTAGGGGAGGGTGAGATTCGAGAGAATCTCAGTAGGAAATGATACCATAATGTGTGCATGATAAATGCTATGTGTATGACATGTTTGTTTTAACTAGATGTATGCCCCAAATGACATTTTTGCATGCTCAAAGTTTCATGTAACAAAACTATGGCCACAGCAAAATAGAAACAGAGCTTCATTTATTCAAATATGCTCTACACAATCAAGTAAAGTAATCACATACATCACTACACAAGCAAAGATATCAAATACATGCAAGTAAGGTAAGTCCCTTACCTTAATCGCCTTCCCTGATCCTCAAATAACATGCTTCGATTTGCGTACCAATTCCTCAGACTCTCAACTCGGTCCAAAAATTCCAAATGTACCATTTAGACACTTCCATAGTGTTTCTGAGGGTTATATGAGTTTATATTGAAAAACTACTAAATTGCCTCCATGGGCTCAGCCGTATTCGGTCCAACTGTACTTTTCCCGAAAATTCTAACTTGGGGGCTATTCTGACATATTTTTGGCTAAGGAATCCATTTCCGAGTTTAGAATTACCAAATTCAATGTAAAATTACAAAATTACCCTTGACAACCCCACTTTAAGGGTTTCATGGGCTTTTTCGTAATTATGCTTTTGTTGGGCTTTTTTTGAAAAAATGACCAACTGTAACCCCACCTAATTTTCGATTTTGAACTCAATGGAACCATCAAATCATTGAAAATCCAACTCTAAGGCCCTCTAACAGCCCTAGCCAAAATTTACAGATGCTCTGGAAAAAATTGGGGTTTTTCGGTTTCAGCTCCGCAGACGTGTTTCTTTCTATTCCTAACCACTTTATTAACTATTACATTAGGTTACAACTACCATTTAGTATCAATTTGGGTAGCATAACACCTAGGCCATCCCGTTTCCAAAAATTAAAACCAATGGCAATCCGGTGAAATTTCACTGATTAAGTTGCCTATAGTAGCCATAATAGTTAATATACGAATGTTTGGAAGTTACCTCAAGCTCCCACTAGCTTTCCCTTGACTTGGCTGAAAGCCCTAACCTTCCCAAGGGCTGAATTGAGCTTTTAAAACCTTAAAATATATGAAAGAGTAGCTTAGGAGCGGAGTTATAAACGGTAGAGATTTACCTAAGAAATCGACCTACCGTACAAGTTTCTCTTCCCTTTCTCTCTCTATAAAATTGCAGCACCTCCTCTCTCCTCCAGCTGAACTTCACGCCAGTTATGAGAGCAAAAGGTAGGAGAAGAAGTTTTATTTCATTAGCTTATGTCATATTTCATTTATTTACTAATTTCCAAAAATTACCAAAAACCAATTTTGTGTACATAAATCTATGAACATGTAACTTTACTCATTAAGCCAAACCAATATTTCCTTCTTCATGCCACATGTAGGAGATACCTAGTTGTTCCTCCCTTTGGCCTCAATTGGCTTCACAACTTGTTCTGATTACGTATACACATAAAGTCTCAATTTTGGTCAAAATTGAATTTTTTTGCTCAAATTTTCCATAAATTCATATTAAATTGACCAAAATATTCAAAATAAATTTTTCATTTTTATTTTCCTTAATTAATTGAAATTAGCTTCAATTAATCGAAAAATGATTAATTTTATGATAAATTGGCAAAATTACGATTTTGCCATTACACTTTTAATCCAATTTCTTTTCTCATTTTTCTTTGGTCAATTCCCATATATTTTTGGACCAAATATTTTCTCTAGTATTTCTCCAATTTTGGACCTTAATATTGGGCCTTTTAAATTACCTAGATTAATTCCATAACTATTTTGCCTATTTTCTCGTGAATATGAATATTTATAAAATTTATAAATTCCAAATTCAT
This sequence comes from Inga laurina, assembly GCA_963855925.1. Lineage (NCBI taxonomy): Eukaryota > Viridiplantae > Streptophyta > Magnoliopsida > Fabales > Fabaceae > Inga > Inga laurina. The sequence continues at coordinate 62,682,528 of OY979708.1, forward strand.
GAATATTCACCATTTTATTGAATTTCTCAACCAATTACAATATATTTGGTGAATATAAAATTGGAGGTGTTACACTTCTCAACTGCAATCCTTTGACACATTTCACCTGACTATAAATTTCCTCTCCGGCTAAAGTAACATCACAAATTTTGGTCACCAAAATTCCTAATATTCAAGGGAATAAAATGGGGGAATTAAAGAGCACATGAAATTTCAAAACCAAGAAATTTGTGATTTCACACGACATGATTATGCTTGGAACATAAATGGTAAACATTTGAATTTGCTGCCAGTGAGTTTCCCTGTATAGCAGTCTTGTTGTGTGATATTTTTAAATACGAAAATGATGTCCAAAAATTATAAAATTTTACAGGATGAAATTAGACATCCTAAACTTTAATTTGATAGGACATATGAATTATTTGGAGCTGTACACAAAGAGTTATTAATTTTTGAAGTTAGCCTAGTGGAACTGGCCAACATTCATGGCAGCCTCCAAAAACAAAATTCTGGGAAGTGTGAGATTCTAGTTAGCTAAAGGCTATATTTTTTCTTGAAACTAGACTCAATAAGGGTTCTATATCCTTTGGAATAACTCCAATTGAAGTTCTACAAATATATAATTTTTCAAAGTTTGATCAGAAAATCTGCCAAAATTGCTAATTGTTGCGAATTAGAAGAAAAAAGATGTAATGGACATTGTGTAAATTGTAGAATAAAGGAATAGGAGGAAAAATAATTATTTGGCTTATAAGTATGCTGAGTGTCAATATTGTAAGGCAAGGGATTTAATTACAATTGTCAAAGTTGGAACACATGTGTAAATTGGATTAAAATAGCATTTTCTTGTACATGTAATATGACCAATGAAATTGAAACCCAATTAGTCTATTTTGGACTAAAAGTGACGTATGTTTGGGCTTAAGGAGATGAAGAGATATGTTTCAATTAGAATGGAAGACTATGACATCAATTTGTAGTAGATAAGCCCAAGGTACAATTATGCCATAAAAGTTTTATTTTTGGAATAAAATAAATTAAGGGAAACAATGTAGATATTTCTTAAAGCCATGCCTCATCTTTCTCTTTACCTTATTTCACGTCCAAGCTTCCCAGAGAGAGAGAGAGATGTTAGAGCAAGCGTTTCACCCAAGAGGGAGGGTGAATTGGGTGATACTAAAATTTCGTTGCAAATATAAGAACTTGACAGTGAATATAAAGCAATAAAGAGTAAAGAGAAATATCACCGAAGTGTATACCGAGAGTTATACTGGTTCGGCCACAACCACTTTGACCTACGTCCAGTCCTCATAGCTTCTCTGAGAGTTTCAATATAACTTCCAAGATTCAGTGGGTTCTTGGCACCTCAGTACAAGCAAGTTCCTTTGCCTGGACACTCGCTCCCCCTTGTAAGTTGTAATCCAATCCCAACTCAAGGTTCCACAATCTTAAGTTACCTCAATAACAAATATTGAGTTTAAATGAAATATCTCTCTAACAGAGTGAATAAGAATCACTGAAGTACAGAATTACAAATATGTGTAAAACAGAGTAGTGAACTTGATAATGCGTTCGTGTGTGTGTTCTTGTTCTCCTTCTATGTTTGGATGTTCCCATATATATAGATGCTTTGGTAATGATTGTTGGAACATTTTTCTTCAGGTCTGTTAGAGTGTACGCAGCCACTGTTGACTTTTCCAGTATTTGAAAAATATCTATTCGCGGTAGGTGGTGGTAGGTGGCATTTGAACGTTGCATTTGACTTTCCTTATTTGGTAAGATTTCTTCATTGTTTATCTATGGATATGCTAAGAATACTAATACAATGAAAGGTTAATCACATAGGAAACAAATCAATGAACGTTGGAATGATTTCTGAATTTCTGAACTTGCATACTGAGTAGTTACTCGAGTATTCATTAAGTTTACTCGAGTACTTACTCAAGTATCATCGTGAAAGTATTGACAAACTGCAAGTTAACAAATGAACATTACATTACTCGGGTAGTGCATGGAGTAAACAAAATTTCAAACCTTTGGAAATACCTGTTTACTCGGGTACTTACTCGGATATGGTACACTTTACTTCATAAGTTACTCGAGTAGCAACTCGAGTAAGCTTTCAAATAAACTTCAGGTTACTCGATGCTTCACTCCAGTAATGTTGGCAAGATTACAAGGCCGAGAGCACTTCAAGTTTTCTTACCTTGTTACTTGAGTACTTACTCGAGTAAACATAAATTTTCTGCATAGCTTACTCGGGTAGAAACTTCAAGTTCTGTTTAAATAACTCTACATGTTACTCGATTACTAACTCGAGTAATCCAGTTTAAATGAGTGATTGAATACCTGCATACTTGAGTAGTGCCTCGAGTGAAGTGTGATAAAACCATATCATGTTATTCGAGTATTACCTTCAGGTTTTGCTTACCAGAGTGGGTTACTCGAGTAGCTCCTCGAGTAACATTGGCAAGGTTGAAAATGCCGAGAGCAACATGTTTCTTGAAGTAGAGTAACTCGAGTACAGACTCGAGTAACGTTGGCAGGCCGAGAGTAACTGGAAGTTTTTACATGGTTACTCGAGTACTTACTCGAGTAACATTGGCAGGCCGAGAGCAACTCCAAGTGATTTACCTGGTTACTCAAGTAGCTACTCGAGTAACGTTGGCATGTTACTTGAAGGTTGACCTGGTTACTTCAAGTTTCTGTCTCATTACTCGAGTACTTACTCGAGTAACCCTTTAGAAAACTTGCCAGTGATGAAGTTTCTTAGCTTTTTCGCTTGGCCTTTCTTCATTACTCCAATACTTACTTCAAGTGATGATTTTCCCTGTTATGACTTTGTTCAAACTTATTTGTTTATCAAATATTTTTCATACCATCCTTTGTTATCATCAAAACATGAGAGATCTAACATTCCCCCCCTTTTTGATGATGACAAAACTTGGTGATTTTGAACAAAGTTTTTGAGATTACGTTCTCAATTAAACACTTCTTGAATTCAATGATAATTTTGAAAAACCTTGTTAAGTGTAAATTCAAAGTGTTAAAATCATAACATATTCACCTTGCATACATAATAAACTCATTAGTCCCACAATGTATTATAATTTAAAAGCTTAAATGGACTTGTAATGAAATTATAACTTAAGGAAGCTTGCATTGAACTTAAAAATTGCATTACAATTATAAATTGAAAAGCTCCCTAAATCCCATGTACACCCATATACCCAAAATGAAAAAGAAACTCAGAAACTCCACAAAATCATACTCAAGTTCTTCTCCCCCTTTTTGTCTTCATCAATCAAGAAGAGGATCAGAAGGCTTGACCATAGAAATAGGTTTTACAGGAAGAACAAAAGACTCATCTGAACCAGAAGAATCAAAAGATGAGGAGCTGGAAGATTCTGGTTTAGGAAGATTGATTGGAGGGATATGAATGTCTTCTCTTGGAGGAACAGGAGAGGGCTGATAGACAATCATAGTGGTGGTCTGAACCTCTTCAGTAGCACATGGGGTATGATGATCAGAAGATGAGGGAGAGATTTCCTTTATATGGGTAAGAGATGGAATAGGTGTAGGAGAGGGTTCAGGCTAAGGTTTGGGTGGTGAATCCTCAATGATGATATGGATGGTCTCATTGGTTTCAGGGTTATCCACTGAGCATAGGATATCTTTGGGTCTTGGCTCAAGTGGACTAGAGACTGGAGGGATAACTGGCTCAACCTCAATATGATGAAGGTCAGATGGGATGTTCTCTAGAGGTGGTGGTATATTCTCTGGAGATGATATATGCTCTGGAGATGAAAATGGCTCAGGTGCAGATGATGATGGACCAGCAGAAGGTCCAGGACCCAAAGAGTCCAATCTTGCCAGAATCAACTTCAAGGTCTCACCCTGGGCACGTTGCTCAGCTAACAACTCTTTGTGCCTCTTATCCATCCTCTCAACTAACTCAGCCAACTTGCCATTCATGTGGGTTATCAGCTCAGCATTGGTGTTGGAGATGTCTACATGAAATCCCTTGAGCATATTCTCCATAAAGTGTTGGAGTGTGGTATTGAGGAAAGAGGGTGAAGAGGTAGTGGCAGTTGGAGCCGAAGACTGAGTGTCATCCATTTTACTCGTCTCAGTCTCGGTCTTCTTCTTCTTAAACCCAGACTTCAGAGGACCCTTGAGAGGAATTTCAATGTTGAGCTTGCCAATTTGATTTCTCCCAACTAGAGTAACTCTCTCAATGTGCTCTTTACTCTCCAAGTACCATATCTTATTTTCTTTCAAGATAAGTGAAACAATCTGAGGATATGGCATTGGGGTAGTGGCTTTCCCATCAATCCTATACCTCTTCATCTTAGAAAATATATATTCCCCCAAATCTTTTTGTTCCTTCAGGAGTAAGGAAGCAAACCATCTATAGTCCCGATCAGAAAAGTGGGTATAGTTGTTGGCCTTGTTCACAAGGGATCTAGAGTATATATACCATAGAACCCTGTGATGATCGCACATGTCACTAGGATTTAAATTCAGAGGGCCTACAAGCTCACCTGGTCTAAGAACAGAGAAAATTTGGTTTGGATCAAGTTTTGAGTAAATGTCATCTGGAGGGTTCTCTATTCCTAACCACACATTGATCCTAGAAGGTGAGATAAGTATCTTTTGGCCTTTAATAGTAGTAGTCATTTCTTCCTCAGCTGAAGTTCTATTTGGTTCATCTAGAATCTCAAGATTGCAGTAAAAGTGTGTGACTACTTTGGTGCAAAAGGGAAGCTTAATAGATAGCCAAGGCATAAAAGGTTCCAGAAAGGGACTAAGATCATACTTCAATACCTCCTGAAGTACTTTGAGGTCCACACAGTGAGTCTTGCAGACTTTTCTCCTTGAGAATTGTGTGAGGTACTTCTGGGATTCCTCTAGCTTGTTAACATTAAACCCCTTTGGAGGTTTGGTGATCCCCTCTTCTGGCAATTCTGACTTCTTTGAAGATTGCCCCTTCTCAAGTTGATCAAGTATGCCAGCCATTGCCTTAGCCACATTCACATCATATTTGGGCTTTTTGGATGGTTTTGGTGTGAATGATCGTGTGGAAGAATCAGAAAGTGGAGGAGAAGGAGATTTGGCACTTTTGCCTCTCCCAGTAGAGGTGCTCTTCTTGGATTGAGCTCTTGTAACTACTGGCTCTTTGATAACAACTCCTTTCTCTTTTGGTTTCGGTTGAGGTTGAGGTTTGAGTTGGTTTTTTGCTTTTGACCTAGGTGTGAGTTTTCGTCTCTTTATGGGAGGAGAAGAAAGAGGGTCAGAGAGTTGTGGGGATCCAGAAGAATCTGTGGGAGTAAGGTTTTTGGTTCTAACCATTTTAATTCAGTGAAAAACCTTGAAAACACAGAAAACAGAGTGAAAGTCGCGATATAGGGCACAATGAATCTGAACAGAATATGAGGTTTTTGGAGTTAAAAATCGATGGGTTTTGACGGAAATCAAGTAGGGAAGAGACTGTGAAAAGTTTTTCAGAGAGGACTGGGTGATTTACTCTAGGAGATTTTGTGGAAATGACTGAGTTTGCGACAGATAAAGACCTAGAACCCGACGTTACTCGAGGCGTTACTCGAGTAAGATCATGTTTACTCGAGTCCCTACTCGAGTGATCATACAGAAAATTTCTAAAATAATTCATTTAAATTGCGTACCTGGCATGAATAATATTGTAATTATCCATGTATATTCCCTTGATCATTTTATAGCCATTTTAGAGCAAATTTGAGTCGATTCTCATCAAATTTGTGATCTGGACCTTCAATTACTCGAGTCCTTACTCGAGTAAGCTTCAAGTTTACTCGAGGCTCTCCTCGGGTAACCTGTCATTTCTAGTTTGATCTGTTCATTTCTCACCAAATGAACCGTTTGATTTAAATTCCAGGTAACTTGATACGTTACTTCCAGTTTTGGAAGACCATTACTCGAGTAGTTATTCGAGTAAAGTGCTCTTTTACTTCAAGTTGTTCCTCGGGTAATGTTTCACTGTCAGTCATTACTTGAAGTTGGTACTTCAGTAATGTTGTCCTCTGATAACCTCTGTTTTTATTTCTCAAAACAGAGTTTTAATCTTCCTGCAAAACAAGTTTCTACATACTCCGATGCTTAAATTAGTAATCATCAAAACATTATCAAATATCTTCATCTAACATTATGAGAAACTGAAATAACTTACAATTCATTGGGATTTACCATTCCCAATTCTCTTCTAATGTATAGAAATTGATCTTTTGCAAGAGGTTTGGTGAAGATATTAGCTAGTTGAAGATGAGTAGGAATGAATATCACTTTCACATCTTTCTTTTGGACATGATCTCTGATGAAGTGATGTCTAACATCGATATGCTTGGTTCTAGAATGTTGCACTGGATTCTTTGCCAAGCTTATCGTACTCGTATTGTCACAATAGATTGGTATTTCTTTGAGATAAATACCAAGATCTTGCAGTTATTGTTTTAACCATATCACTTGTGCACAACAACTTGAGACTGCAACATATTCGGCTTCCGTTGACGAAAGTGACACTGTATTTTGTTTCTTGCTGAACCATGATACAAGAGATCCTCCAAGAAATTGTCCTTGTCCACTAGTGCTCTTTCTGTCTGTCTTGTATCCTCTATGATCAGAATCTAAATATGCAACTAGATATTCACTTCTTCCTTTAGGATACCACAGACCCAATTCTGGTGTGTCGGCAAGGTATCTAAAGATTCATTTGACAGTTTCGGCATGTGATTCCTTTGGTGCTGATTGATATCTTGCACATATGCCAACACTAAATTGGATGTCCGGTCTACTTGCCGTGAGATAGAGTAATGATCCAATCATTCCTCTATATTTTGTGATGTTGTAGTCTTTCCCTTTGACATCAGCATCAAGCAATGTAGTTGAGCTCATAGGTGTGTCCGTTCCATTTGCTTCATCCATTCCATACTTCTTCAACAACTCTTTCAAATACTTTATTTGAGATATGAAGATTCCATTCTTTCTTTGTTTGATTTGTAAACCAAGAAAGAAATTCAATTCTCCCATCATTGACATCTCAAACTCTCCCTGCATTATCTCAGAAAATTTCTTACACAGAGATTCATTAGTAGCACCGAAAACAATGTCATCAACATATATTTGAACAATTAAAATATCATCACGTTTTCATTTTATAAAAAGTGTTGTATCAACTTTTCCCCATATAAAACCTTGATCAATAAGAAATTTACTGAGCCTTTCGTACCATGCTCTAGGAGCTTGTTTTAAACCATATAAAGCCTTTTTGAGTTTGAAAACATGGTCAGGTTTAGTTACATCTTCAAAACCTGGAGGTTGTTCTACATAGACTTCTTCCATAATGTAGCCATTTAGAAATGCACTCTTTACATCCATTTGATAGAGTTTGAATCTTTTGATGCACGTAAAGGCTAAGAGTACGCGTATAGCTTCTAATCTAGCCACTGGAGCATACGTTTCCTTATAATCAATCCCTTCTTCCTGATTATAGCCTTTGGCCACCAATCTTGCCTTGTTCTGACAATAATTGCGGATTCATCGAGTTTGTTCTTGAATACCCATTTAGTACCAATGATCAGATGATCCTTGGGTCGAGGTACCAAATCCCAAACTTGATTTCTTTTAAATTGATTTAGTTCTTCTTGCATTGCTATAACCCAATCATTGTCTGATATGGCTTCATCAATGTTAGAAGGTTCAATCTCATAAATGAATGCAGAAAAACTTACTTCATTGAAAATTCTATTTCTAGTTTTGATCCCTTCATTCACATCTCCTATGACTTGATCTAAGGGATGAATTTTGTTGTATTTCCAGGCTCTAGGTTGTCCTAGTAAATATTCTTCTTCCTTGGTTTCATCAACTTCTGAAATAAGAGATTTAGAAATAGATTGACCATTTTCTTGATTTAAAACAACTTCCTGTTCTTCATCAATGGTTTTGTCAGAGAATTCAAATTCATCAAATACAATATGAATTGATTCTTCAACAACACATGTTCTTTTATTGAAAACTCTATATGCTTTACTTCGGTTAGAATACCCTAGGAAAATTCCTTCATCAGTTTTAGAATCAAATTTTCCTAAGTTATCTTTACCATTATTATGAATGAAACACTTACAACCGAAGATGTGTAGATGAGCAATGTTTGGCTTCCTTCCTTTGTATAGCTCGTATGGTGTCTTTCTAAATTTTGTTCTAATATAGGCTCTATTTGAAATATAGCATGTTGTACTCATAGCATCAGCCCAGAACACTTGAGACGCGTTCTTTTTATTTAACATTGCTCTAGCCATTTCAGTAAGTATTCTATTCTTACATTCCACGACTCCATTTTGTTGAGGTGTCCTTGGAGCAGAGAAATTGTGAACAATGCCATTAGCATCACAATATTCTTCAAAGGCTTGATTTTCAAATTCTCCACCATGATCGGTCCTAATACCTGCAATGGACATACCTTTCTCATTTTGCACTTTCTTGGCAAAGACAATAAATTCTTCAAAGGTTTTATCTTTTGATGATAGAAAAATAACCTATGTAAATCTGGAGAAATCATCAACAATGACCAATAAATATAAGTTGCCACCAAGACTCTTTATTCTTGCTGGGCCAACTAAATCCATATGCAATAATTGTAGTGGTCTATTTCTTGAAATTTCATTTTTCAATTTGAAAGATGATTTAGTTTGTTTACCCTTTTGACAAGCGTCACAAATCAAGTCATTTTTGAAAGTTACTTTGGGTAATCCAAGAACTAAATTCTTTTTGAGTAGTTTGCCTAATTGATGCATATTGACATGAGCCAATCTCTTATGCCATAGCCAACTTTCATCGGCATTACTCAGAAAACAGTTTTCAGATTCATTTCTACTAATATCTAAAGTATAACAATTACCTTCCCTTTTGCTCTGAGCTTAGCCTTGATAATCTTCTTATCAAGTGGTAAGTCATTCTTGTTGATAATTAGACATTCCTCTGAGTCAAATATTACCCAGTTGTTTTTGTCTGCACTTTGACTTACACTCAGCAAGTTATGGCATAATCCTTTGACATAGTATACGTCTTTGACTTGTATGCCTTTGTCATTTTTGATTTCACCAATTCCTGCTATCCTTCTAGTTTGATTTCCTCCAAATTTTACCTTTCCACCTTCTTTAGGTTGTAATTTGGTAAAACTTTCAAAATCACCGGTCATATGTCTAGAACATCCACTGTCTATGTACCATTTGTTGTTTTTGGATGCCTTGAGACACATCTACAATTAAATACAATTAATTCTTAGGTACCCACTTATTTTTGGGTCTTTTTGGGTTAGTACAGGAAATTTTCGAAACATATGATCCTTTAGGTACCCATTTGTAGGTTCCTATCGTTCCTTTCTTCTTATGAATGCATGAAGAGGTATAATGACCTTTTCGATTACAGTAGTTACAAAATGTAAAAGGATTTGATGTATGCACAGAATGCTGGAAATAATTCAAATATGACTTACCTCCTGCTTTCTTTCTACCTTTCCTTCTATCTGATTTTGGATCATATCCAATTCCAGATCGGTCATTTACAAATCGTTGAGCTTTTAAAATAACATTTAGCATCTCACTTCCTTGTGTAAATTTTTCAAGAGTTTTTGTGAGATCAGTATTTTTTTTCAAAGAAGAACAATTTTCACAATCCTTTTCTGAACTTTCTTTAAGTTCAATTTCAAGAACTTTGTTTTTCTTTTTGAAAATAATTAATTCTTTAACTACTTTGATGAATTCAGAATATAAAGCATTATATTCAGAAAGTAATTCATCATAAGTAGGATCAGAATCATTTACCTCTTCTTTGGTTTCTTCTTGAGCAACAAGGCATATATTGGCTACTTCTTCTTCATCACTTTCTTCGTCAGAGGAACTATCACCCCATATAGCAGATACAAAGGCCTTCTTTTTGTTAAAGAATTTTCCTTTTCTCTTTTCTTTGCTCTTTTGATTCAGTTCTGGATATTCTGATTTGATATGTCCTGGTTTTCCACATTCGTAGCAAATGATATGATCTTTGTTGCTAGTTCCTCCTTTCTGAAAGTGTTTGAATCCTTGTCCTTTCTTGTAGAACTTTCTGAATCGTTTTATGATTAGGCCCATTTCATCATTGTCAAACTCCTCATCCTCATCTTAATTTTCTTCTTTTGCTTTTAGTGCTAGGCCTTTCTTTCTCTTGTCACCGATGTCATCTAGTTCCTGTTTGAACTTTAGTTTGCTTTCATATTTAGAAAGGCTTCCAAATAGAGAAGCAACTAATCTCATTGATTCTCCTTTTGCTTCTTCTATTGTAGTGACTTTGGCCTCCCATTCTTTAGAAAGAATATTCAAAATCTTTCGTACTTGGGTATGTTAATCATAGATTTTCCCAAGTGCTAAAAGTTGATTAATAAGATGAGTATATCTAAGTTCAAATTCAGATATTGACTCACCTGATTTCATTCGAAGTAGATCAAATTCAGTGACCAAGGTGTTGATCCAATTCTCCTTTATTCCTGAAGTTCCTTCATGAGCTATTTCCAGAGCTTCCCACATTTCCTTTGCTGTTGGAAGTGTGCAAATTCTGAAATATTCACTTTGACTCAAAGCACTTTGTAACATCAGAATTGCCTTGCTGTTGAGAGTGATAAGTTTCTTGTCATTCTCATCATATTCCGCTGGTGTCTTGGGAATTTTCTGAGAATCTACAATCTTTGTAGGTTGATAGTTTCCACTCTCAATCACATCCCATAGCCCATATTCAGTAGCCATCACGAATACTCTAAACTTTGCTTTCTAGAAAGAAAAGTGTTCTGCACTAAAACCTGGAGGTCTACTGATGGATGCTCCATCGGGAAGAATTCCTTTACCCATGCTTGCCATTAAATCCTTCTTAGGTTGTTAAACCTTAACAAGAAGACCTATGCTCTGATACCAAATGTTAGAGCAAGCGTTTCACCCAAGAGGGGGGGTGAATTGGGTGATACTAAAATTTCGTTGCAAATATAAGAACTTGACTGTGAATATAAAGCAATAAAGAGTAAGGAGAAATATCACCGAAGTATACACCGAGAGTTATACTGGTTCGGCCACAACCACTTTGACCTACGTCCAGTCCTTAGAGCTTTTCTGAGAGTTTCAATATAACTTCCAAGATTCAGTGGGTTCTTGGCACCTCAGTACAAGCAAGTTCCTTTGCTTGGACACTCGCTCCCCCTTACAAGTTGTAATCCAATCCCAACTCAAGGTTCCACAATCTTAAGTTACCTCAATAACAAATATTGAGTTTAAATGAAATATCTCTCTAACAGAGTGAATAAGAATCACTGAAGTACAGAATTACAAATATGTGTAAAACAGAGTAGTGAACTTGATAATGCGTTCGTGTGTGTGTTCTTGTTCTCCTTCTCTGTTTGGATGTTCCCATATATATAGATGTGTTGGTAATGATTGTTGGAACATTTTTCTTCATGTCGTTAGAGTGTATGCAGCCACTGTTGACTTTTCCAGTATTTGAAAAATATCCGTTTGCGGTAGGTGGTGGTAGGTGGCATTTGAACGTTGCATTTGACTTTCCTTATGTGGTAAGAGTTCTTCATTGTTTATCTATGGATATGCTAAGAATACTAATACAATGAAAGGTTAATCACATCAATGAACGTTGGAATGATTTCTGAATTTCTGAACTTGCATACTCGAGTAGTTACTCGAGTATTCATTAAGTTTACTCGAGTACTTACTCGAGTATCATCGTGAAAGTATTGACAAACTGCAAGTTAGCAAATGAACATTACATTACTCGGGTAGTGCATGGAGTAAACAAAATTTCAAACCTTTGGAAATACCTGTTTACTCGGGACTTACTCGGATATGGTACACTTTACTTCATAAGTTACTCGAGTAGCAACTCGAGTAAACTTTCAAATAAACTTTAGGTTACTCGATGCTTTACTCTAGTAATGTTGGCAGGATTACAAGGCTGAGAGCACTTCAAGTTTTCTTACCTTGTTACTCGAGTACTTACTCGAGTAAACATAAATTTTCTGCATAGCTTACTCGGGTAGGAACTTCAAGTTCTGTTTAAATAACTCTACATATTACCCGATTATGAACTCGAGTAATCTAGTTTAAATGAGTGATTGAATACCTGCATACTTGAATAGTGTCTCGAGTAAAGTGTGATAAAACCATATCATGTTATTCGAGTATTACCTTCAGGTTTTGCTTACCAGAGTGGGTTACTCGAGTAGCTCCTTGAGTAACATTGGCAGGGTTGAAAATGCCTAGAGCAACATGTTTCTTGAAGCAAAGTAACTTGAGTACAGACTCGAGTAACGTTGGCAGGCCGAGAGTAACTGGAAGTTTTTACATTGTTACTCGAGTAACATTGGCAGGCCGAGAGCAACTCCAAGTGATTTACCTGGTTACTCGAGTAGCTACTCGAGTAACATTGGCATGTTACTTGAAGGTTGACCTGGTTACTTCAAGTTTCTGTCTCATTACTCGAGTACTTACTCGAGTAACCCTTTAGAAAACTTGCCAGTGATAAAGTTTCTTAGCTTTTTCTCTTGGCCTTTCTTCATTACTCCAATACTTACTTCAAGTGATGATTTTCCCTGTTATGACTTTGTTCAAACTTATTTGTTTATCAAATATTTTTCATACCATCCTTTGTTATCATCAAAACATGAGAGATCTAACAAGAGAGAGAGAGAGAGAGAGAGAAAGAGTTCAAGAAAGTTAGAGAGAAGGAGGAGCAAGGGAGTCAAGATCTCAACGTAAGCTTGGTAGTTCTTGGTGATCTAGCTTCTAACTTGTGTAGTTCTTCCTCTAAGCTACCATTTTCCATGGATTCATATGTTTAGCAAGCTAATTTAAAGGAAAAGGGATGGTGTGTTCAGTCAAGGACAGAGGAAGAAGAGAAATCAAGAGGTAACCGCACAAACCTCAAATCCTTGTAGTAGTAGTGGTTGTTGTTGTGAATATTGGTTGAATTGGTGGTTTATTACTTAGATTTTTAGATTTGGGAAGTGATAACCCTAAGGGGTTATGCAGCCCAAATTTCTTCAAATCATGGGTATTAGGTGTTTAAAATGGTTAATCAAGTGATTAGGAGTGAAAAAGAGAAAGCTTTTGGAGTTGAAAATAAAAAATTACATTTTGCCTTTCTCTTCCATATGTTTTGGCTAGAGCTAGAATAAGGGGGAGGAGTTGGATTTTTAATAATATGATGATTCCATTGTGTTCAAGAGGGAAAATTAGATAGGGTTGATGTTGAACACTTTTTTTAGAAAAGCACTAGAAAGTGAAATGACTAAAACACCCCCAAAATCCTAATTAGGGGCTGCCAAGGGCAAAACTATCATTTGGTAGTGATTTTGTAAAAACCAAGGCCTGAAATGGATTCCTTAGGTGAATATGTCAGAATAGCCCAAGTCAAAATTTCTAGAAAGGTGGGGCTTGGACCAAGGCCATAGGGACATTTCTGTAATTTTTCAATTTAGACTAGTATAACCAACAAAAACACTTTGGAAGTGTCTAAAGTGGTACATGAATGGGTTTTAACCTAATTCTTGTATATTTGGGATTTTAGGATTGGACAGTGGCCCGAGCTGGACACAAAATATTGGACTGATGGAAAAGTACAAGAGAAGGACTTAGAGACCAAAGGTAGGGGACTTACCTTATTTGCATGTATTTGATATCTCTACTTTTATAATGATTGCTTTACTTGATTGTGAAGAGCATATCTGAATAATGTAGCTTTATTTTTGTTTATACTGTGGCTATAGTTATGTTGTACGAAACATTGAGCATACAAAAATGTCATTATGAGGCATGCATCTAGTTAAAGCTAACATGTCATGTACATAGCATCTATCATACATGCATTATGGCAATTTTTTCCTACTGAGATTCTCTCAAATCTTAGCCTCCCCTACCAAAAATTTAGACACATGAATACAGAAGGTACGCAGAGATCAAAGAAGAGAACTACATGAGAGGATTGCAATGGTGGAACGAAGATAGGAAGATGTCTCCGTTTCACTGGGATGGGTTTAGACACCCAAGTAGCCCTGTATGGCTATATTGCTTGTAATTATCATGTACGAACCCCTATGGGAAATTTCTGCAATCATGCACATATTATTAGTATATTTATGCTATTCCTGTGTTAGCCACCAAATTGCATATTGTTTTCCACAAATACTCTGAAAAGGTGAAAATAAGATAAGGGTGTTACAGCTAATGCCTTTAGAGCCATTTCATACTCCGCCAAGTCATTAAAATGCTTTCTTGACCTTTGATATGGGTGGAACTGATGTAGAAACCTCCTGTGACTAAGGTACACCATTTTTCTTCCATGCTTAAGTTGATAGAAGTGTATTTGCTTCACAGATCAAACATACTTTATGCCCCATCATACTATATCCTGACAAGTTTCTGTATGCAGGGAAGTCGTTTATCATGATGAAAATAATTGCATGTAGCTTGAAGGACTCCTTCTTATGGGCATCAAACACTTCTACGCCTTTCTCCCACAACTTCTTCAAGTCCTTAATCAAAGGCACCAAATAGACATTGATATCATTCCATGGCTATTTTGGTCCAGAAATCATAATAGAAAGCATCACATACTTGCGTTTCATACATAGCCAGAGAGGCAAGTTGTATATTATAAGGAGAACTGGTCATGATTGCTTTGTATGATAAGGTAATCAATTGCATTATAAAGGGATGATCTTAAAGGAAGGACTCAGTAGCCCACTCCCTAAAATCTCTTGTTCAGGAAAATAAGGCAGTATAATAAGATAATCAATTGCATTGTATGTTTGTGTTTGTTGGTTGCCTCTTACATTTTGACACTGATTAAGTATCAAATATTTTTGTCCCCAGTTGAAAATGAAGTTACAAATCCTCACATTGTAAATAGGTGGCGTAGGTCTAGTATCTGCTTATGTTTCTTATTCTGCTGAGGTGGTAGCTAGGTAAGGCACTTAATCATTTTTTCCCTTTGAGCTCATTCAAAATGTATCTTTCACCTATGCTTTTCCATATGTACATTTATAATTCAGTTTAATAGAGCCAAAGCCATCCACACTCTATCATAATTCCTTAACTCCTAGACATGTTAGCATCTACTGTAAATTGATTGAACTAAGAAAATTTGTGATTCAACAGTGCTGTTGGAACTTATGACTTGATAGTTGATAGGTGAAAGCAAAATGTTGTCACCAATAAGCCAGAAGTTTGCTGGGTTGAACTAAGCATATTTTAACTACACATTCATTTCTTATTATGATAGAGATCAGAGCAGTCAACCTTTTAGAGAAGCTTTTAAATAGAAAAAGATTTAAAATGGAAGGCTGAATATTTAGCTCCCCTTGTATGGAAATTTAAAAAATAGTATATATGTATGTAGTAGCTAGAGAGAAAAAAATGGTGTTTAGGCATATCATATATATATAGGGGAGTTGAGAGTTTTGGCTAATATGGAATAAGAGAATTTGCCCTATCCAATAGCCTCTCAATGATGCCTTCTCCTTTAATTTTCTTCCTTTTTGGGTGTCTTTTGTGCTGAGTTCTCATCTTTAAAGCATATAGCCTCTGTGTGTGTAGGAACATATAATATGAGTAAGTATGTGGAAGCAAAGTGGTAGTGTTACATTGCACTAATCCTAATATTGGCATGTAATCATTAAATATGAAGTTTCATTTTTGTTTCCTAATTCACATAGTTTTCATTATTTTTGTTTCTTTTTTCACATATGTGGAAGCAAAGTAGTTCTTTTTGTTTCATAACTATTGATTATTTTCACCAAAGCTAACAAGCTATTCTTATCAATATACGTATGAACTTCCCTGCTGAAGCACTCAAAGTCTAAACCACATAACCCAGCTATATCTTTGAAGTTTAGATTTTTAATAAAAGGAAACATTTATGCATTCCTACTCGAGGACCTTGAAATAATGAGCTAACCAAAGATTTCATTAGCTTGATCATGGTGCATTGATGGTAATAATTCTTCAATTTTATCCAACTGCAACTAAAACATTACTTGTTTCAATTAAAACTGAAACTTGAAATGTTATTTTTACAACTGTTTCATGAGACATGTACTATCATTTCTCTTCAGTCAATCATTATTGTCTGTGAATCTGGGTTTTATTAATGGTAAAGTTCAATTTTTCTATTGTTGCTGCTGAGGCTTATTTTGCATTTGGTTGTTGCTGTGTAGTTTCTGGTTTTTAAAGCCTCTCTTCCAGCATGAATTCCACCCCATCATACCAAACTGATCTTTGTTGAGTAGTTTCCAATCTTCAAAGGCTTTCTTCAAGTGATTGATTGGTAATTCAATTAGTCTTTGTCATTAAATAATTGAAGTGATGCCTACCAATTGATCTTTGCTATATATAATGCATTGTAATCTAAAATTTTCTATGTATGTGTTCATTATGTAGTAGTTAAACTAGGTACTTGAGTGAAATGATTGTTGCATGCTCTCATCATACTCCTACCTTTTCCAGGGGAAAAAATAGAAAAGAGAAAAAAAAGTTTTGAAATATATGGATCATAGTTGGATAAAAGCTAAAAGGACAAGTGTTGAATGTGATAATGGGGTGAGGGACTTTTTAGACTTTGCTAGAAGAAATGCCGATGATGATAGTGGGATGTTCTATTGCCCCTGTGTGAAATTTTTAAATGAGAAGAGACTGATTGCTGCAGATATATATATACGCATTTAATTTGTGAAGGATTTTGTAAGAGTTATACAGTATAGGTATGGCATGGTGAAGAATTAAAAATGCCAAGTACATCTCAACAGGGGGAGGGGCTTTTGATGATAATGACACGGATGTGAATGACCGAATAGAGGATATTATTCATGATATAGGAGACGAGGCTTTTGAGCAATCACATGTATATGGTAATATGTTCAATGATGTTGAGAAACCGTTGTACCCGGGGTGCAAAAAATACTAATTGTTGAAAGTAGTATTGAAATTGGTAAGCTTGAAAGCACGTCATCAATGGAGTGACAAGAGTTTTTCAGAAATGTTTAAGGTCTTTAAGGACATGCTTCTAGATGATAATGTGTTGCCTTGTCGATACTATGATGCTAAGAAAATATTGTGTCCACTAGGGATGAAGTATAAAAAGATCCATGCATGTTCTAATGATTGTATATTGTATAGAAAAGAGCATGAAGAGAAGCAGCATTGTTCGATGTGTGAAACCCCAAGGTACAAATCAAATAAGGCCCCTGCAAAAGTGTTGCGGTATCTTCCAATCATATCAAGGTTCAAACACTTCTTTGCTCATGAATATGATGCAAAAAATTTGAGATGACATCCAGATGATAGGATTTTCGATGGAAAGCTTCGACATCCAGTTGATTCTTTTCAATGGAAGAAAATTGATGAATTATTTCCTATCTTCGGTGAAGAACCTAGGAACCTTAGGCTTGGGCTTAGCACGGATGGCATAAATCCTTACGGTAGTCTAAGCAGTATACATAGTTCATGGCCTATTCTTTTGGTTATTTACAACTTATCTCCTCTGTTATGCATGAAACAAAAGTACATCATGTTGTCTATGTTGATTTCAGAACCAAAACAACCTGGGAATGACATAGATGTTTACCTAGAACCCTTGATCGAAGACTTAAAAGAGTTATGGGATGAAGGTGTCAATGTTTTTTATATGAACAAGAAGGAGAATTTTAAAATGTGAGTCATGATCTTTTGTACTATAAATGACTTCCCTGCATATGGAAACTTGTCAGAATATAGTGTTAAAGGCCACAAAGCATATCCGATTTGTGAAGAAGGCACATGCTACCATCAACTTCAACATGGAAGAAAGATCGTCTATCTTGGCCATAGGAGATTTCTTAGACGAGGCCACCCCTATCGTAGATTAAAGAAAGCATTTTTTGGTGGCCAAGAGTTTGAAGATGCTCCAGAGGCATTGATTAGAGAGAAGGTTTATGAAAAGGAGAAAAATATCAATGTAACCTTTGGTAAGACTACAAAGAGTAGAAATGAGAAAAATATATGGAAAAAGAGGTCTATCTTCTTCGATCTTCCATATTGGTGTAACCTTGATGTAAGGCATTGTATTGATTTCATGCATGTGGAGAAAAGCGTATGTGATAGTATTGTTAGGACATTGCTTAACAAACAAGGTAGTTCTAAGGATGGCGTGAAGGCAAGATTAAATTTGTAAGAAATGGGAATACGAGAAGACTTACATCTAAGGCCATATGGTAAGAGAACTTTTTATCCTCCAGCTTCTCATACTTTGTCTAAGGATAAGAAAAGAAGTTTTTGTGAGTGTTTACATGGCATCAAAGTTCCCTCAGGGTATTCTTCAAATTTTAAGAAGCTTGTGTCGATGAAAGACTTGATGTTAGTAGGGTTAAAGTCTCATGATTGTCATGTCTTAATGCAACAACTACACCCAGTAGCTATTCAAGGCATTGTCAAATATGATCTTCAATATATATTGACTAGACTTTGTTTCTTCCTCAATGCTATTTGTAGTAAAGTCATTAAGACGGAAAGATTGGATGAATTGGAAAATGAAGGATATATGATATTATGCCAGCTTGAGAAGCTTTTTCTTCCTTCTTTTTTGATATCATGGTACATCTAATTGTTCATCTAGTCAGGGAGATCAAGTTGTGTGGCCCTATATATTTTCGATGGATATACCCAATTGAAAGAACTATGAAAATTCTAAAAGGGTATGTAAAGAACCCTAATCGGCTTGAAGCATCTATTGTTCAGAAGAAGCTATGGAATTTTGTCAACATTATTTGTCAAATGTAGGACATATTGGGCTTCCTAAATGTCATGATCAAGAAGGGGGTAGACATGGGGCAACAGTAAAGAGTGTGGATCTCGATGAACTACAACAAGTCCACTTGTAGATATTGAATAATGTTGATGAAGTTCAATATTACATGAATGCTCATAAAGAAATCGTACAAAAATAAAATAGTCGAATGTCTAAACAAAGGTTAATTAAGGAGCATAACAAAACTTTCGTACATTGGTTCAAACAAAAGGTTGACAAAGAAGAATGTGTTTCTGATACAATAAATTAGTTAGCACGTGGTCTTGAGGTTGATGTCATAAGCTGGAATTCATTCGCGATCAATGGTTATACCTTTTACACGAAGTCCCTAGATGACAAGAGCACTGTCCAAAACAGTGGTGTTGTGTTAGTGGCTGAATCTATGCACTTCTCTAGTTTGAAAGATAAGAACCATAAATTGGTTGTCATACCTTATTATGGGGTTATTGAAGAGATTTGGGTGGTTGACTATGTTAAAATTATATTTCTTATTTTCAAATGCAAGTGGGTTGATGTCAATAATGGTGTGAGGATCAATAGGTTAGGATTTATATTAGTATATCTAAATAGTAGAATTTTTAGGGATGAACCTTTTATTATGGCAGATTAAGCAAAACAAGTGTTTTATATTACTGATCAGGCAAATAAAATGTGGTCTATAGCTCTTCAAGGAAATAGGGTCATTGATATTGATGAGAAAAGTCTATCAAATTATGATCTTCTTGAAACTCCTTCTTTTTCCAGGGGTTTACCAGAATTGAATATAGAATATGAAACAGATAATGATCATGGCACAAGAAATAATCATCATGAGGGAATATGGGAGGATGTCTCATCATGATATTACTTTGAAAGTTAGATAGCTAAAGTAATTATGATTATGATTTATATCCGAATAATGTATATAGTTATTTTATAGATATAGTCTTCTCATATTATAGCTTAAGGATTTATCTTTCTTTGTTGTTGTTATAAGAAAATGATGGATCCCCAGCATCCTAGTGTAGAGGATCAACCACCTATTGCTCCTCAGAGTCAGCCATCTAGTGCTTATCAAAGTCAGCCACCTAGTGTTAATCAGAGCGACCTAGCAATGCTTTGAGCTAGTATCAAAGTCAGCCCAGTAACCAGTATGTACGGAGGGGTAGACGTAGCACATGGTTGACAGACATTTCCTTTAGTTGGAGTATGGGGCAAAAGATACTAATTGTGTTTGATAGATATTGGAAACCAATCGGGCCTAATGCAAGCCGATATAAGAGTTTTATCGACCTTCTTGCACCCAACAAGCCTAGCATCTTGATAGAGGAGATGAGAAATGTCAATAAAAAGGTGAAGCAACATATTTGGGACACTATCTAGGTATACAATTCTCTTTTTCATGTAATGATTATCAAATATGTTACAAATTTGTCACTTACTCCTTCAATGCATGCATTACAGCTTACCTACGATATTCCTCAAAGTGAGATCTTGTACAACAAGACAATGACGTATTGTTATGAACTCTGGAGCAAGTTTAAGACAAATTTGGCCAACAATTACATTCATATCAAGGTGAAAGATGGTCAGCCTCGTCCTACTCAGTACAGCAAGTATACATATATTGACGAAGCAACTTGGCAAGCATTCGTTAGGCTTCGAAATACTCCAAAATATTTGGCTAGTTGTCTTATTTTGCATTTTATTTACCTATCAATTATCTTAATTGATTGTAACATTTTTCTTTTGTTTAATTTCTTATTCGCAAGCAAAGAGGCAAAAGGCACAAGAGAGTGGTAGAAAGAATGATTGCTCTCATATAATGTCTCGTGAGGGTTATGCAAAAGCTAAAAAGAACTTGTTGGTGGCCAAACGGAAGAGATTGGAAAAAGTATCTCAATTTGATCCTTCTGTTCTTCTTTCTCCACCATCTCCGATTCGTCGTGAAGAAAAATGGTTGTTTGCTCACCAAAAGAGGAGCAGGTCTTATACAAGTGAACAATCTCATATAATAGGTGAAAATATTGTAAGTATCTATCATTGCTATTATTAATTACATAAGAAACATATTTCATTACTTATGTTTGTATTGTTTTACAGAAGAAACTTAGAAAAAATCAAGCCAAGGGATCTTTTAGGCGGAGGGCAGGAATGATATTCTGACTGTTGCTACTGGCAAACATGAGCATCCAGGTCATTTCAGGGGAGTTAGAAGAGGGGTAGGGATAAGGGATTAATTTAAAGCCCCCGTATGCCATTCCTCAAGCATTATGACTAGGGAGGAATTGGAGACTATGTTGGCTACTGCAAGAGCAGAAGCAAGGGCCAAGGTTGAAGCATCATTTGATGTACTACTAGAAACCCTGTTGATCAAGATGAAAGAGGAAATGATAGTGTTTATAAGCTCAAGACAAGATACCAGTGCTCCCCAGCCATAATTGTTTGATCCTAATAAGCAGAGCACTAAAGGGAGTTGTTGAAACATCCAACAATCATCAGAGGGTCATGTAGGAGAAATTGTTGAGCCTTGTGACATTTTTGTTGAGGATCCTTTGAGACGCCTAGTTGCACGAGGGACTGTGCATCACTTGGGATCAACTGTCCACCACCAATAAATGAAAGATGATCAAGTTAGAGTGTCAGTTGGAGAGGTAATCATTGTAGATACACATGTTCCTATCCCTTTTGATGATTTCAAGATCATAAGTAATGTCCTGGGTACGTTCATCTTGTGGCCAAAAAATCTTGTTTTTGTTTGAGCTGAGGAAACTACGATCAAAGCCCTACCAAGTCTAGCTCCCTTCACTCAACAAGTTTCATAGCTTCCATTGAATATCATGCAACAAATTATTTGATGGCATATGATACATTCTTTAAAACAAGAGATTGGCCTACAGATTCAGTTGTTGCCAAGTCAGGGATGACATGCTTTCTTGAGAGGGATGATTTAATGTCCCTGGTAGCTCTTAGACAAAATCTTATGATTAGGATTGTCCAACTATTCTTAATATAAGTATTTTCTTCAATTCAAAGTAAATATTTTAAATATTTCACCGTTTTCCTTTGATTTATGTGCTTGCATTATTGTAGGTACATGCATCGTAGGTTGGTATCCTCTAGCAAAAGCAATAAATTTAGATTCTTATGCCTAGCTCAAATTCAAGAGAAAGGGACCACTGTTGCTATAAGACATACATACTTATCAGAGAGGCTTAGTGAAAATGTAATTGAGTGTTTCTTGGCTCCATATGTTCATGGGTAACAAACAAACTTATATTTTATAATATATATAATGTTTTATGTTTGCTTAATATTCTTCTATTTTTTTTAGTGATCATTGGCAGTTGGTTCTTCTATGCAAGAGTAGTTACACTGTCATCCTCTTATGCTCCCTCTACTTCAAACCAGGGAATGATTTTAAAAAGACCATGAACTCGTAAGTTTTCTTGCATTATTACCTTTTGGTGTGCAAAGTTTATGAAATTTGTGTAAAATAAGTAACCTTTGTGATTTTGATGATGATAGGGCTATACAGACATTCCTACACACTGCTTGTGGTAGGCATGTTCGTGACTTAAAGGACCCTATATAGATCATGCCAAAGGTTAGTACATATTGGTTTGTTTAAAGAATGTAATAAGCCATGCTTTTATACTTGTTTTAATGATATCATATTCTTTTTTAGAGCCATAGGCAATTGCAGGGGTCCAACTTATGTGGTTTTTATGTCTTGAGACACATTTGTAATATTATCACTCTAGGTACAACTGATTTTACTAAAGAGGTGAGTTTATATTTCAGAACTTTTGTATTACTTTATTATTTTTAAGTTACCAAGTTAATGTTTTTTTTTGTTTTGGTGTTACAGATGTTTGTTCTTGCTGATCCTTTTCCTGAAGAATATGTTGATTTCATCCACAGATGTTGTGCTAAATTCATCTATGAGGTTTTACAAAAATAGTGAGTTTTTTAATCCAACATTACATTGTACATTGTTCTCATATGTATTGCTCCTACTGTATGAATATCTAACTGGGTTTATGTATCTGTGTAGGACAATTTCTGAGATTTGGGTGATACAAGCATGGGATTTGAGGGATTGACCTTTGTACTTTTTCTTCCCTTTGTATTCTGTCAAGCAATGAAATTTTTGTTGTTGCTTGTTCAATCCTTGAATTTTATTGCTGCCATTGTCATTCAAAGTTTTGCATCCATTTGTGAGTAAATTCATCTGTTTGGACATTCCTTTATATTGCATTCTAAAACTGATTCATAAGCTTTGTTTTTAGTTTTAGATAGTTATTGAGTGCATTTTGGAATTCCTAGAATCTGATTTAAGATTGTTGCTTGAATTGCCCATATTGAAATGATTGTTAACTCATGTATATGAATTAATATTACTGCAATTTGCAAAAATCTGATTCTACCCAGTGGCAATCTTGCAACAGTTCACAATTGTTAGCTAAATCATTTGATTTGTGGATCAAAATTAAGTGTTCTACACTTACCATTTGTTGGATGTTGATTTAAAGTCACCTACACACCTTCATTTCTACTTGTTGTTGATCTTGTTGCTGTCATTGTGTCTGTAAAATCTGTGTTACGTTGCTTCTGTGAAATCTGGGATAGATGTTGAAATAGATTGCTGGGTAGGGTTAACATGTAAGAGGACATTTTTTTTAAAAAAATAAAACTTTTAAGACCGGTTTTTAAGACCGGTTGTGGCCACAACCGGTCTTAAAAGTTACTTTAAGATCGGTTGTCGCCACAATAGGTCTTAAAAGGAGACTTTTAAGACCAGTTGGCATAATCGGTTTAAAAAGTAACAAACATTTTAGACTGGCTATAACAAGACCTAATCTACAACCGATCTAAAAAGTCTTTTTTCCACTAGTGCCTGCAAGATAGAAGAAAAAAAGTACGAGTAGATTTTTAATTTATAGTAAAATTACTTTTTATTTTAAAACTTAAATTTAGAGAAAAGGTATATAAAGTAAATTAAATAGATATAACATATTTATAGGTAGATCCTAGGGAATATATTTTAAAATTTACACTTATTTAATTATAAACTATATACTCCCTCTAGTTCTTTTATTTATATAACATTCACTTTATATGTAGTTTAATTTTTCAATTATTGCCTTTGGTTCCTCGTAGATTTTATAAAATGGATCACTTTCAATAGACCCTTGCCCAATGTACTATGCTTGCATTTAACATTGATTCGTTTAGATGTGTCAATTGTACAAATGCATCCATAATGACAATGAATGATATCTTATATCCGAAAAATAGTTGTTCGCCTGTCAATCTCCAAGGCCCAAATAACTACACTTTCTACCATAAACAATTTGTTCCAATGGATTGGGTGCTAACTCATGTAAAAGCAGTTGGGGGAAAAACTCATGTAAAAGGAATGGAATCCTGAACAGATTTCTATTTGAAGCTAGATTTGTTTTTCCTTCTCCCAAGGAAGCCCCGTTTCTTAATTTGTCTGAATAAGGTTATTTGTCACAAAAGTTAGAAATAACTATAGAAAAGTTTAATAAAAATTATCATAAATTTTTTAAAAAAATCTTAATTTTTTCATAAAATGAATATAATTACCATTGTAAAAATGTGTTCCTTTGAAAAACAATACCATAATCAAATACTGAATAATTTTCCATTATTTTTACATCAGTAGGTGCCATCAATGACCTTGTTCTTGGTGCACTCGAGACAATTTTGAGTGCGGTAAGTGTAGACCGCTCTAAGAAGATACAATATAAAATTATATATACAGAAACATGTATGATGAAATGAATTATAAGAGATTATGAAAGAATAACTTACTGATTGAAAGTCTGCTGCATGTATGGTCTCGTGTCTAGAACCCCACTCATAAAGTTGTAGCACCAAATCTTTTTGCGCATTGGATTTACGACTACGAGCATCCAGTGGTTCCTAAGTACAATAATAGATCACATCATCAGAAAAATTACAAAATAAATAAAAACTAATTCAAGCAGAGTTAATAATTTTCCTTTTATCTTCCTTCATGTCATTACCTAAGTTATTGATTTGGTCAGGGGATGAGGTAATTATGGTACAGATGCCTAAAATGTCAAAACCAACAAATCAAAATGTAATCAAAGTTCTAAGCAGCCAACTATTCAATCACAGTTGAAGAAATACCTCATAAAGAAGTTGACAGATATTGAACTTGCCGTGTCTTTGTTCAGGATCTCAGAAACAAGCTCTTTGGTTATAGCTCCCACTTGGTTTGGTTGGTCGAAGACCTTTATCCCAAATGTGTTTATTAGACATGGGTCTGAAGCAAAGCACTTGTTAGCGAATTCCTGGACAGACTTCTGGACAGATTGACTAACGGTCTTATTCTAGGAACTAGGTAGCTTTAGGCGCCAATTTGAATTTGGGAAGCCTAAAGGCACCCTTTTGGTGTCTCAATTGAACTGGGACGCCTAAGGTGTGATTTTAGGCATCCCCAAAAAAACGGGACGCCAAAAGCAGGGCTTTTGGCTCCAGAACTCTCACTCTGAACTGACATCACTCCCTCTAAAGTCATGCCTACCCCCTCAAGCTAGCTTGCTCTATTCAAAACTCTCATTCTCTCTTGAAGCTCCTTCCACCGTCACTCTGTTGAAGCTCAATATGATAGCCTTTCACCACACACTCTCTCACTACCGTCACTCTCTCTTGAAGGTCTTCCTCCTCTCTCTTCACCATCATCCTCTGTTGTCCTCCTCTCTCCTATTCTATTGTTGAAGCTTATTGCCATCATCTCTCCTCAATCTTTGACGCCGTTGGTTCCTCCTTCCTCCCTCTCCCGTGATCGCCAAAAGGTATGGTTAATTATTTTGGTTTTTTATGGGCTAAGTTCTGAACTGAGCTTATTGTAAATGCATTTTGTTGGTGCTAGCATTTAGATTTATCATCATTGTATATGCATTTTGATTTACCATCCTTTACCAATATTAATCTTTTTTTGATTTTGAGTTTCCCTTATGCATTTTATGATAAATTGATGATAACTGATAAGTTTATTTTTATTAGTTAATAGTTGTGTAGACAACTTTTTGACACTTTATGGTAATTATTGTACATTGTATTAGTAGGAGTCAACACTTTAATTAGCTAGTGTGGATGTTCCCTTACTATTAGTAAGGACATTATGTTTTATGAAGAATTGTTCGATCCTGTTTCTAGAAGTTTTAATTGCTGGGCAGTGCAAAATATAAAAGGTTTTTTTTTTAAAAAAAAAAGAACCTTTAGTCGTCCCTTTTTGAAAAAAGGGACTCCGTAACCCACTATGGAGTCCCTTTTTTCAAAAAGGGAAGCCATAGGTAACCAACCTATGGCGTCCCTTTTTTAAAAAGGGACGTTGTAAGTGACTTACGAAATCCATTTTTTAACGCGCGTCGTATCTTGACTTTTCTACGTTCCTGGCATAGGCATCCCCTTATTTTCATACGTTAAAAGGGCTAAAAAAACATACGTTAAAAGTGTTGTCTGTAGTAGTGCTAGTATTTGGGCTACCATTTCCCCCTTGCAACTTTGTAGAACGTTCCTTCTTCAACTGTTGTGTAAGAAACCATATTTGTTCCTTCATTTCATCACATTATTTATGGAGCTTTCATACATTTTGTCCCTCTTATTTTTTTGAGGTTGTTGCTGACCATAATATTTTGTCTTAGTCAATCCAAAGTCGGTACCCCTAAGAAGACTGGGATGGTCAGGCCCCAAAGTCTTGGCCAATATGTCCTCATCCAAAGAAAGGCAGACCCCTATGTTGCAACTTCATGGGACTTGGCTTGTAAGTGTTATATGACGGTTGTCTCAAAAGAATCATCACTTTTTCTCACTAAATAATTGACAGTTATTAACTACAACCGTTATTTTTGCATTTTCATGAATTCCGCCCACAATACATGACTGTGCGCATAATTAATCATAACTTTTAAGTGATATATATCCTTGTATGACCTCCACCTTGACATACATAACGTTTATTAGCTATAACCGTTATGTATTTAGTGTTATAAATATGCAAATCTCTAGTAGTGAGTATTATTTGCATATAAATTTTAGACATTAATCATGATATGATATGATATGATATATATATATATATTGTAAGTGAATTAGTTTACATATATACTACAAGTAAATTAGTTTTATGTGACATTTGATAGAAAAAGAAAAATCATATATTTATGTGACATTTTAAATTGAGAGAATGAGAATTTATTTAATTTTATGAGAAAATTTATTATAAATTCGTGATGCAAATTTGATTTGTTGGACAATACCAATGTTTTCAAAATTATTGGAAAATTATTTGTGTTAGCATATGTCATCTAATAAATTTTTCACAGAATTTGATTACCCATAAAATGGTATTTATGAAAAATGTTTTCTCATAATCTAATATTGGTGAGAAATTCTTATGTGTCATTCCGTGAGGAAAATATGTTAGCTTATGTAGTCCAATAAATAATTCTCACTAATTTATTTTTGTGAGAATTTCTCTCTATGTTTGTTTCATGAAAATGTTAATCAAAGAATATGTGGCTATGTCATAATTTTTATGTCTGAGAATTTATTACAATTAATTGTTTTTCATGAAAATTTCTCACGGATTTGTTACCTATGAGAATTTTCCGATGGATAATTTTTCTGTGACATTAATTTATTTTAATCATGGACCTCTTCATATTCCTATATGTGGTGGAAGATATACTTTGCATATGTATCAAAATAAGCAAATTGAAGTATATTATTAATAAGTAATAAAATTATATTGTGATGCCATTATATATTATAGTTCTTGAACAACTAATACAATTTTTCCAATGGGCAGATAAATAATAGATAATGAAAATTATGACCCATGGATCTACATCACAACTTTGGTTCGCTAGAGGGTCTAGAGATGATAGCCCTATTGGATTAAAATCCATGATTGTATGTGAGATATGAAGTACTTGAGCTTTGAAGTAAAAAATATGTTACTGACATACTATATACTAATCATCATGGTTGAAATACAGAAATAAGGGAAGTATATATATTTATATAACTCACACTTGAGGGGAGAATGTTAGACTACAAGTGTGAGTTAGCATTGAAAAGCTTTACTTATATACTTCATCACAAAGTTATTGATCTCCCAAAAAAGGATGTCAGATTACGACTTTAGATTGAAAAGTTTTTCAATATATTATGGAAATCGAAAAGTTTGTTATTGGTTAACAAACATGTTACAGTGAACCAGAAGTTTACTAACTCAAACAAATTTATTATTGGCATGGCTTGTTTGATCATCCGAGTCATACATATGGTACAAACTATTGAAAATTACGTATTGACATCTATTAAAAACCAAAAGATTCTTCAAGAATAGCCAACGCATTATATAATTCAAGAATTATTATATGCTGCTTGTTCTCAAATAAAATTGACTCTGAGAATATCATTGGTCATGATTAGCAAGGGATCTCTACATTTCTGGAAATATATCGAACAGAATTATACATGCCCATTGAAATAACATGTAAACCATACAATTGTTCAATAAATTTGATAGGTGCATCTATAAGATGGTTACATGTGAGATTACTATTAGTTTATAACCTAAGGTTTGCAAGAATGTTTAAATAAATTATTATGTTAAGCGTGCAATTTCCAGATTATACGATCCAGAAACTATTTATTAAAGCTTCCATATATAGCTAGATCAATGTTTATGAGAACAAAATTTTGTATTTCAATGTTGGCATATTTGATCCTAAATATTGTAGCACTTATAGAAGCCAACCAAAATTCTCTTATTAAAATTGGCTTTTGGTCAGGACCCAGACATATTCCATCTTCAAAAAAAAAAGTCTTGAATGTCCAATGTTTATTCCAACTAATCTACCACAATGCATGCATATGGATATTGAAAGAAAATTGGGATATATGTTAGGTAAGAAACTCCTTCTTGTTTTTCTCTAAATGAATCAAAAAGATGTTTCTAAAGGAAACAAATGGATTTAGAAGCATTATACTGCATGGTTAGTCAATTTTCATTTGACAATATTTTCCTAACGTAAGGGGGAAAAATTGCATAGTTGGAAAAGAGAAATCCTGGAATGCATTATTACCATTAAGTATAAATTCTCGAATATAGAAGTATGAATTAGAAGTTATTAAATCTTATATCCTAGCTAAAAATGCTCTAGTCAGTATAAATGAAAGTGAGAAATGTCTGAACCATGAGAAACCATATATAAATATTAAGGATAAAATGAAGCTTATAATTAAGATGATTATATTAAGGAGGCAAGTACTTTAGAAGAGTGCCAAAACATAACTAATTACAAAAACTCAAGAGAGGTTCAGTTACCTGAAAAGTAATATAGATCTTAATAAGTTATGTCACCACTACAAAATAGAACCGAAAAGATAAAATTGTCAACCAAAGTTTTGAAAATGATATCACATGATCAAATGAGGATCTTATATATAGATATGTCCTAAGAAGTAGACATAAAGATGATTGGTCAACAATAAAAGTAAAAATGGAAAAAGACGTAATGAAAATATGATTATATTGTAAAAGTTAAATACTTGCAATCCAAACACTAGAAAATATGATAGTATTATGGGATATATAAATGTTTATCTGTCTATGTGAAAATAAAGATTTTCACCAAACCCAATGATGAATATGATAAGACATATGATTTTGTGGTGGATACAAAAATTTTGTATATATTATTAGTTTGGCAGTTTATTAAAGAAAAATTATGCTTCTGTTAGTGTAGATTTTTGGGCATACCTGAAGTATAGATTTGTACTCTCAAGATACTCACATGAACCAAATCACGTCGGAGTTCGGCTATAGTACACAACAAAATGCATCAAAGGGAAGGAGAGAATTAGAAAAGTTCTAGAGAGATTCTTTCAGAGATATTGTTTTATGTGTATCTATTTCCACTCTTTTCATCCACACACAAATAAAACCCACGTAACAAAAACTATTCCCACTAATTTGATTCAAATAATTTGGGGAATATTGCCAACAAATACCTCATAAAATTGGATATTTTATTTTTGCCCCAAGGCCAATGGGTTTGGGCCTAATCCACCAAGGGTAGATAAAGCCCATTTCCCAACATCTTCTCACATTTGGTAGATTAGATATTGTGAGTGTTGTCTCTCTCTCTTCCTTCTTTCATACCAGGTGCTTTGTCGTGACCGCATGGATATGACGTCTCCTAGGTTCCTGTACTAGCAATCCCTTTCATAGGATCAGCACAAGACAACCTTTCTTTGTGTAGTTTGAATTTAATATTATGCCTCACATGTCCTAGATTTACCAATATACATTTTCACAGAGTAAATCTAATCCCTCTCAAGTCAAGATAAAAATTAGATCGCCTTCTCATATGCTTAGTGTCCACACATATGAAATTTCCAAAATTAATATAATAAGGGACATGTCTCAGACACCAATATTGGTGTGTATATTTCAGGTAATCTTCCTTTCACTCAAATATCATTTTGATATGCGTCAATCACTTTCCTAACATAATACCTTGGATCATATCCGTCAGGATCATAGAACGAATGTTAAGGTAGGAATCACTGAAGCATACCTCTATGATAATGTCAAAGTCAAAGAACATCATAGAATTGTTTAACCTTCTTGGGACTCATACAGCAACGAAGCAGGGATCCATTCACTTGCTTCCCATTTGTAGTTCTTTTGCACATGTGGTATGAATCACATGCTATGGTGTTACTCTTACACTATAAGAGCATAGGTCATTTTGAATCTCATTTTGAACACTGTACAAATATAAGTTTAGATACTCCTAGCATCTAATTCCAAATTCTTTTACTCCATTTATCTCTCTCAATATTGAAGAATTTGTTGTCTGGAAGCAGGCAATATAGAAACGGGCATCCATAATTCAATCTATATTTATATCTATATTATTTATATCTTATCTCAACACGCTACACTCTTGTTGAGGTGACATAATTTGTGTTCTCTACCATATCAGCATTTCCATTGCTTTACTGGTGAACACAATTGTCTCATCTTTTCATACTCCTCTTGAGTATCAAAGGCGGTTGCTCTTGTATGAGAGCCAACCTCACCTGCCTCTATGACATACTAGACATTGTATACTTTCATAGACACATAAATTAATGAAGAAATATCATAAACATATTACAAAGTGTTTGCAATTTTACATTTTGCCTATGCCAATAGCCTTTACACGTTTATCATATATTTCCTTAGTTATTGGCTTGGTTAGGGGCTTTGTGATCATATTCTTAGTCAAAATATGTTGTGCAGTAACAACATTCTGTACTACATAATCTCTCATAAAATTATACTTTATATCTATATGCTTGGTCTTGCTATGATATTTGGGATCTTTCATGTAGGTTATGGCTGCATTATTGTCATAATGCATTAACACCAGATTGGTGCTTTCATTTCCAAATCTGAGGTGTTCAATAAACCTCTTGAGCTATATAGCCTCTTGCACTGCTAAGGTGCATGCCACGAACTTAGCGTCCATAAGATGTAAGGCAATGCATACTTGCTTCATATTGCACTATTGTTCAATAAGAAATTGCATCATGAAGTCAATCTTCGCTCAACTTCATCTCCACCCAAATCAGCATTAAAGTATCCAACCATGTATAGATCACTTCCTTGATAGCATAGTGCATAATCTAATCTGCCTTTCAAGTATGTCAAAATCCTCTTCACTACTTTCCAATGTTGCTCATCGAGATCTAATTGGAATCTGCCAACTAGTCCAACTGCGTAACAAATATTTGGCCTTGTTCACATCATTGTGTATATCAAACAACTGAAATGCTCTGGGAACATAGGGTATTAACAACATTAATGATTGATTTTTTTTTTCTGCGTTTACTTGATGAAATTAGAAATACTTAAGAAAATCAAAGGCACTATTTTCCTTCAAACTCCTCGTTCTTGAAGCCCAATGCTATAAAAAATGAAAAGAATAAAATAGGTCAACACGTATATTCCACTCTAACTAAAAGGTTTACTCTCGTATATAAATTGCAAGTGGCATTAAGCCTTTTCACTTATTAATGGATGAAATTATTGGAAATTTGTAGCTTTTGGAGCAATGAATCAGTTTAGTAGACTTCATTTTTATACATGAAACTCTTTATGATGCTTGGTCTTCACCATGTTTTGTCATTATGAGCATATATGTTGAAATGGCATTGGAGATTTAGGTTAGACAAAACTATACTCTGATAAACCTATGTTTTACTGATGTAATTTATAAAAACAGGCCATATATTGAACAAAACATAACTCGCTGCCAT
Organism: Inga laurina; assembly: GCA_963855925.1. Classification (NCBI taxonomy): domain Eukaryota; kingdom Viridiplantae; phylum Streptophyta; class Magnoliopsida; order Fabales; family Fabaceae; genus Inga; species Inga laurina. The sequence goes on from OY979708.1 coordinate 62,714,787, forward strand.
ATTAAATATAACACAATTTGCTATATTGTTAAACAGATTGGCTTATCGGAGTTTAAGAAAATGGTTCAGATGCAATTTAAAAAGCTTAATGGTGTGTCATATTTTGATCTGAGTGCTTATATTAATTCAATGGATGGAAATTAAAATTGCACATGGATATGCGAAAGTTAGAAGCATCAGGGATTCAGAATTGTGTTAAGAAGCAGAGGGCTGTTAGACAGAAGAGAAATTGGGAAAGGATGGGAAATTGAATTTGGAAACAGTTGAGATTGCTGGGTGGGGGGGAGTAGAGGAAGTAAATCTGGCGGGTGTAGATGTGTAGTGGTGAGGTGAAGAAGTTGAGTTAAACAGAGATGGCTAGATACATAGCAAGATGGTGAGGGTGATGCTTATAATGCATTAGGTAATTTAGAAAGGTAAAACTATCATTCCTATGTGTTTTCTTTTCTATTCTGAGTTTTAGGAAGGGCCTTCATTGTAGCTGACCCTTTTTCTGGAATTAAATTTTCTTTTTTTTTTCATCCTCCAAGTTGTTGATTTAGTTGGTTTTGGCCTTTCTGGAATTTTGCATGTTTTGGTTTCCTCTATTTATTGAATTTGGTTAATTGTGGGTTGAATAGGCTTTTGAGGATCTAATTATTTAGTTCAAGTTTTGATCAATGTCCGATGGAATTTGAATATCATCTTTGATACTTTATTTCCTACAGTAATCACAATAAGATTAAGTGCAAAGCAATATTTTGCACTATTAGCTTGTGGTAATCATTCTTAAAAATATGAGTGTTGGGAGAGTTCTGATGCCTTTGACATACTCATGTATTTTGTAAATTAAAATTTGCGTTTCAAACATGGAAAGGCAGTGCCACCACATGAAGGCTAGATTCCACCGTGTAAAGTGCAACTTTACTTTAGAAGTAAGATAACTTGGAAATTTGGAAGAGCAATGCTAGCTATTCTTTTTTAGTAGAGATGCATGCGTCAACTAGATTCTAATGTTGAGCTACATGTGGTAGAGGCGAAGGAGGATGATCAGATGTGATTTATAATTTGTTGTTAACTTGTAATTTATAAACTAGTGTGAGATTTATATGGTCTTCATTTCTCTTTGGTTGAATGAGTCCTTCATTTTAATGCTTCCTCTATTTATGACATAGTTTATGTTATTTCTAGTTATCTACTGTTGAGAATGCCTAACACACCCTTGCAACTCTTATTATACAATATATACGAGTATTTTAGTTTCTTCTTGTTAATTTTGTTTTATTTTATCATGTATCTAGTAGTATTTTAGTTAAATTTATGTAATTAGATGTCCAAATTTGCTTGAGAGAATCCATTGTCTCGATCTCTCTAAACCTACCGACCTCAATATGTATAACCTGCATTCTGGTTCAGAATAATATGAACCAGAGAAGAAGCTCCTTATGGTATTTTCACTCAATCTTCAACACTGATTTCTACGTTATTCTTGAAATATTTTTTGGACTTGAAGTCATACTAAGCTTCTTCTTTTCTGTTTCTATTTCTTCAAAAAGAGAATTATATAAACTTTGTCTTGTTTGGTATGATAGAACTGAGGGTGGTGGAAATGGAATTGGGTATCAATTCCATCATGATGCTTGTTTGATATGTTTCCAATTCCATGTGGAAGCTAAATGGGCTTAATTCCACCCAAATCAATTCCATCAAAATACCTTAGATTTGTAAATCCATCTCATCATTTCCATCCATTGCCCTCCTCTGTTACCTTCAACCTACACACCGGCAAGGACAACAGCGACCTTTGCTCACTCTCCGAGAGTTCGATTCCAAACCAGAGTTGCATACTAGAGAACCAGAGACCATCATCATCTTCAGTTTTTTCCTCTACCAACACCATTCATCACTTCCACTATTTTCTTCTGTTTTCACGGTGGAAAAGAAGAAACCAGAAGCTCAAAATATAGACTAGTATAAAGCGCCACGAAGGTGAGGGACTGTGCCTCCGACCTTCTTCTTCATGAGAGTCTGATCCAATATTAACCTTGAGAAAAGCTTCACCAGCGTCAAGGTCGAACTTGGAAGGGAGAGAGAAGCTCAAGAGATGGAAAAATAGCTCAAATCGTTCTTTCTTTGAACTTTCCGGCGAGCTTTCTCCAGATTGCGGCGACCTTCTCTTTCTCTCCACCATTTTCTTCTTCAGTAAGAAATGACCACCGTCCCTTCTTCACTCCCTCTCCTTTGTTTGCTTACCACCGACAACGGCTTGTGCTCGCAAATCTAGTGACGGCGGCGGAGAGCAACAACCTTGCAGCATTAAATCAACTACAGTGCAGATCGACAGCGGCGACATCATCTTTAAAGGCAAGGGCTTCGATCTATGAGAAATGGAGGAGACGAAAAATCTTACGATTTGTTGAAAAAACTTACTGAACCTTCATAGATTTGTTGAGATTTGGCTTGACCTTGTTGCCGTTTCTGCTATTATCGACAACCAACTTGAAAAATCTTATTTTGCTCTTTGGATGCATAAGCTCTATCTGGCTTGACCTTGGGAAGATTTTTTTAAAAAAACAATTAGAAGGACATTTTGGTCTTTTTACATGAAAATAGGGCTTTATTTTCATTACATACCAAATACATTTTTAAATCTCATATCCATTTCCATTTTCATCTCTATCTCTATCTCCATTTCCATCAAAATCAATTTTAATGTACCAAATGGACCCTTTGTATTTCTTTTGTGACAACCACAGAAATTCAGAGATCAGGGCTGTTTGATTTCGTTTTTAAAACCTGTTTTTTTTTTTTTGTTTAAAAAAAAAAACCTGTTTGACAATTTGTTTTTACTTGGTTTTTTAAAAAACAAAAACAGGCATTTATTTAAAAAAGGAAAACAATTTTAATATGTTTTTGGTTTTTGTTTTTCCCATCTGCTGTTCTGAAAAATCGCCTGACTTTTCTTCTTCGCTTGCGCGAAGCGACAGCCATGGAAGAGCTTGAATAGTCGCCAAAGCTTCGCCCTCTTGCTCACTATCTTCTTTCGCCCTCTGGTCTCAGTGGTTGGTGCTCGTCGTCTTCTCCGCTCGGTGTTTGCTGTCTCCAATCTCTCCTTCCTCCCTCATCAATCCTCAATCGGTGATTCCTCAGCCTCTACTCTCTGTCCTTGTCTTATTTAGCTTTTTTCTAAGAAATCTTAGTTGCCCAAAACCCCTTCTAGGTTTTTGACCACTTTAATGAAGTTCTTCACGGCTGCTTCTCGATCTTCTGCTCCCTTGCTTCTCGATCTAAGACAGGGACTTTCTTGTGAATTCCTGAATGGGATTAGAGTTGAGTAGAAGCTCACTCTTTCCTCCAAGCAAGTTCTCTTCCTTCCTATTTTCATAAGCCACACCCTTTTCTTCATGAGCGATTCTGGCTCTTGTCCAATTATCATTAATATTGATAATTGTTGTTTCTTTTGTTGTTTTTTAATTGTATGAACTCTCTATTTCACAAAGCTGCTCTGTTTTGCAGCGCAGGCCAGCCATAGCACAAAGCTTGGTGATTGCTTCTCGCTGAAAAGTTTAAAAATGTAAAGCAAGACTCCAACCTCACAAAAGAAGTAATCATTGAAGCAAAAACAGTAATGTTGAGGTGATTAATTCTAGCTGAAAAAGTAACCCTTTGTTTGATTAATGCTTTTATATTGATTAGATCTTGTGCATGCCTGTGATCCCTTATTGATATGATTGGAGCGATTGATAATTGAGTTATGTGCATACCTGTTTTTGCTGACATGGAATTTCAAGAAGGGCTCTCGTCACTTTTCTACAACAACCATTGCAATCTAAATTGATCCTCATCACCATGCACAAGTACTGCACAACCAAAACTGGTTCAAATGGTTTCTGAATTTCACATATAAACAACTTTAGAACTCAGACAGAGTAATTAGTTAAAATGATGATTAGTTGGAGGTTGCCTCCACTGTCATGGAATCAATCAAAGACAGAGATGAGAGATGCTTCAAATTCCAAAAGAAGGTGGATTTTGAAAGGCAATGAGAGTGAGTTGCAAAATGGGAAGGCTGGTGTTGCCTTTAGTTGAAAAGGATTCTGCTTGTAATGTCAGAATCAAATTTTTCCATATAAATTACAAAGATATGCAGAGAAAGGAGGCAAGGGTAGTGTAGATAGTTGGTCACTTTATTCTGGACTCTTGTGTATTCTTTATGCAGATGCCATGTAAACAAAGAGAGTGGATACTTTCTTTATGCAACAAGCATCTCTTCTCCTTTTATTTGTGGCTTTATGCATTGATTCTTGTTCCTCTATATATGCAGATGTCATGAGTTCCACATGCCTAATCTCTACTATTTTCTGGAGTCTTCACATGTCATGAAGTATGCTGAATCCGAGGCTGAGTTATATTTGCAAGCTTCACACAATCTGTGGACCACCAGTTCACAAGATAGGTTTGCGTTCAACCCTTTACCATTTTACCTTGTGGGTTTTCTTGTTAAAATAATTGGATAGTCCTTTAAATGACAATGTTTTCTTGTTAGTTTTCTCTTGTATATGACAGAAATTCTGATATATAAATCCAGTGAATCCATGTGTATTTCTATTTGGAGCTTTGAATTCTGGCTTTTGTTTCTAATTGGAGCTTGTGCTTTCTTCTTGTATTCAAGCTATTTTATCGATCACAATAATTTCTGTTCAAGTGCATCAATCATTTATTTCGGTCTTTGTTTTGTAAATGATTGATTTTGTTTTTGATTCTGATCACTAGTATTCACTCCCATGTTCTCTCTTCACTTGTTTTTGCAGGTTTCTGCTCTCTCAACTTTTCCAACATTTAACCTTCAGCCATAACTTATCAAGATGTGCCCTTCTCAGTAAATTATCGATTGCTATTATGTTTAAGGCGACTCCAAACTTGTAATTTCTCTGCCCAAAAAATGGGTCTGGCTTCTGTTGTTGATGCACTTTATAATCATTTGCCTAAAAATAGTGGCAGTATAGAGAAGTCATTGTCCATGAAAAATGCCAAACTAGATGCTCAATGTGTTGCCCAAGTCTTAGACAAATGCTTTCCTACACAACCTCATTTGGGTATCAGATTTTTCATTTGGGCTGGACTGCAGTCTAGATACAAGCATAGTGCTTACATGTACAAGAAAGCATCGATTGCCATTAATCAAAATCCACAGATCATATTGGATGTGATAAGTTCGTATGAAGCTGAGGGGTATTTAGTTACTGCTAAGACATTTAGGGAGGTTTTGCGACTTTGTAAAGAAGCTCAGCATGATGACATGGTTAATGTAGCTTCATGGCTAGTAAGAAAAATGGAAGAATTAAATTTATGTGTTGACACTACCATGTTCAATATTGTTATAAGTTTGTGTTGCAATATGGGTGACATAAAGATGGTAGAAAACTTGATTAAAGAGATGAGTTGTAAGAATCTCCATCCTGATATGATTACATACATGACAATCATTCCGGGTTTCTGTAGCGCTGGTCAGTTAGAGAGTGCATATTCTATGATCAAGGATATGAAGTTACATAGATGTTCACCCAATTCTGTGGTTTATACAACCCTTCTGAACGGATTCTGTGGCTTTGAATCTATGGAAATGGCAATGGAACTGTGGGAGGAAATGAAGAAGGAAGGTGGGGATTGCTGACCAAATGTTGTTACTTATACATGTCTTCTTCAGAGTTTCTCTAAGAAGGGCAAGTGGGAAGAAGCATTGCAAATTTTTAGATAGAATGAGAGATTCAGGGTGTTCTGCAAACCATGTAACAGTTAGTACATTGATTGACAGCCTTGGCGCTGAGGGTCGTGTTGAAGAGGCAAACTGGTTATGTGATAAAGTTAGAGAATATGGAGTATCATATGAAGATTGCTACAATTCACTTGTGATATCTTTGATGAGGACAGAAAATTTTGAGGAAGCAGAGAGACTCTTCAGACTAATGCTTGCAGGTTCACTCAAACCTGATAGCTTGGCTTGTAACCTTGTGTTAAAAGAGCTCTGTTTGAAGGATTGTGTGATGGATGGGTTCTTCTTGCTTGAAGAAATTGTAAATATAGGATGCATTATAACCATTGACTCTGATATTTATTGTATTCTTTTAATTGGTCTCTGTGAGCAAAGCCATGTGATAGAGGCTAAAAAGCTTGTGGAAATCATGCTTAAGAAATCTATTGTGCTAAGAGCTCCTTACAATGTAAGGATAATTGAAATTCGAAGAAATTCTGGTGAAGATGACCTTGTTGAGAGATTAACTGAATCGCAATAGAGTCCTTGAAGATTAGTTTTTGAAGCTTCCATGTCTATTTGTAATGATAGATGTTCTTGTGTGTGGTAGACCACCTCCTTAGAGTTTTTCACTGCCTTAGAAGCCTCCTCAGAAATCAAACAGATTCACATCCCTGGTAATCTCTTTCACTTGTTTTTCTTTTCCTCATGTAGATAGTACAGGCTAATACCATGGTTGGTCCTTATAGTTTGATCGTATTTTGATTTTGATCCCTATAGTTCAAATCATTGTTTCTCATCCCTCAAGTTTTGTTCCTTTGGAATGTTGGTCCTCTTATTTTTATAAGGATTTGGAGTTAAGGTTAACGGTGTTGAATTTGCTTATGGCGGGTGTTAAATTTGCTTGTATGGACTGCTGAGGTGGAAGCTGATTTGGTAAAAGAAATAAGGTTTAAACTCACTTTAGGTCTCTATACTTCCAACAAGTTTTAGTTTTGGTCCTTCTTATACTTTATGCTGCCCAAAATGTTAGTGACTTTAGTTTCTTAAGTACTTGGATCCTTCCCTTTTTTTTTAATGCTGAATTTAATTGGTTTGGTAAAGCGTGGACGATCAATCAATTTCTTTTTCTGATTCCAATTCTTGAATGAGTAATGTCCATTTTCTTTTATATTCAAGAAAAATGTCCGTTTTCTTTCTTTGCAGTCAGTCAAATATCCGTTTCTTTGGTTCATTCAAAATATCCTTAGTTGCAATGTTCATTGAGTAACCGAATTTCTTGGATTTTTTTGAGTTGGTTTTGGATCCTTTGGATACAGCCATGACTTAGAAACACAAATCCATGTCAATACAGTCTTTTTAACTCTAGATAAGAAACTTCCAAAACTCTTAACTTTATATCCAAAAATGGTTTTATCAAATCCTTTTCGGTTTCATATTATGAGTCAACTTCTCCTCTTTAGCAGCTTTAAAACAGCTAATCAGTTATGTGTGTCCGCTTCGACATTTGCTAACCGATATGTAATTTATGAGTTTTTTATGACTAGTTCCTATTCGGTACCCATCATTCAGTTTTATGAGCTTGATTTTCCTTTAGTTCTGCACCTCATATCTCTTAAGATGGATTTTTGTTAGGATTCCTTGTTTTGATTTATAAAAAAACCATTAGATTTGTTTTGTAGGCAAATGGAGCTATTCATGTCAATTCCAACGATTCTTGGAGCATGCGTGCAGTGTTCAAAGGACTTGGAAGAAGTGTCTTTAAAGTACTTGTTTGAATCCACATATCACAAGTACATTCATATAAGATGAGACAACTTCTCAAACTTTTTTTTTTTTTTTTTTTTGCCAGAGAGACAACTTCTCTTACATACTTTGTATATTTTATATATTTTAAATCATGATTGAAAAATTATTTTTAAAGATTATAATTGTCATTTCAAACAAGTCTAAAGTTTTGCCTAATTAAAAAAGGCTCTTTTCTTTGGGTTGTTATATTTTTGTCCTTTATCATCTCTAGCTCAGTCTTATGTGGGTGTTTGGGAAGTCATGAAACCATAGTTTCAAATGCTCTTTTTTCTAAGTTGAGATAAAACTCTTCTTACATACTTATCTCATAAATCATAAAAGCTATTCTCTAAAAATTAATAGGCCATCCATGAGTCATTCCTCATTCCTGAGTCATGTTAGCTGGCAAAAAATGATGGCTTAGCATCCCCATCATATCATTAATAAGGGGGGAAAACAAAAAGAAGGCTACAGGTGAATTAAGGCTTTTGTATATATTTTCAGCTCATTCTCCAACTTCCGGAGATCTTTGCTTGAAGATTTGGATCGAAGAAGCTTCTCATTCTTTTTGGTTTAGAGGAGGGAGTATATAAATACCACACGTCTCGAACTCGCAACCCCAAAGAATCAATGAGGAGTGACCCAGAAGGCTACGAGGGAGACTGGTAGAAGAAGCTTCTCATTCTGCAACAAACAAGGATGCTCAAATTCAAAAATTGGGTTGGCAAGGATTCTAAATGAGTTAAAACTGTGAAGACCAAATTATTAATATTTGAAAAAAATGACAGCAAAGTCTTAATTAAGAAAAATAATATAGTAAAAGTTTTAAACTTGTAAATAGAAGCTCTTTTACTTATCAATGATTATTCTTTCACTTATTATTAATAAGTTGAGACTTTTATAATATTTTTTTAATTGGGACTATGATGTCTTTTTTTTTCTTAATATTTTGAATAAAATAATATGTATTTGTATTATAATAATGTTTTTGGTTTCTTTTTACAAGAAGGCAAGTGTTCACGGTCAACAAATTGGAAACAGCGACTCGCAGACACAACCAAACATAAGTGGGAAACTCAAGAAGGGAAAATTTAGGGTCTGTTTAGGAAGATCATGGAGTGCTAAAAAACATGGTAGGAAGGGGAAAGGTACAATGGGAGTAAAATAAGGTATTTAGGTTGGTATTTTTTAAGATGAATTTTTAGACCAAAAGATACTTTTAAGAACAAATCATTAAGATCTACTTTTCACAGTGTAGATGGGCTTCTGCCACCGTAATTCAAATATAAATCACATTAATAATCTGACTTTTATCTAATATTAAGTTTGTAAAAATCATATTGAAAAAAAATCATTTTTGTCACCGTAATCCTAACTGGCCCTTATATTTTCTTATTTTTTATTGTTTATTTTTCTGTATGTGTATTTTGAATTAGAAATAAATACTATGTAGATCAAATTCTTAATATAAGATCTAGTTGACTAATTTATGAAGATTAAGAAAGCTAAATAAATTACATTAAGGTATTTATATCTATCAATTTTCTTTTTCAAATTAATTTTCATGACATATAAACTAATATACTACACATAGGTATTTCAAAAAGATCATGTAACATACTCTCTCCGGTCCACAATATAGGACACCTTTAGAAGGAATGCATGATTCAAAATATAAGTGACTCTAGTCTAATTAATGTTCTTTTTCCTGTTTTTTTCATGTGATTAATACTCACTTTTTAATTTTGCCCATTCGTTATATCTCATCTCTCTCTAAAATAAGATTTCCAAGGGAATTAAACACTTTTTTAAAGAATATTTTAGAATATATTAAATGACTTAACTGTCTTTTTTTTTTATGATATAGTTGAAGTACCTTGTATTGTAAATCGCAAGAAATGTGATATAATTAAATAAATTATTTAGTTTATTTAATCTCTCCTGGTTAATTAACTAGGTCAATATATTAAGTACCAGAGGCAGAACTTCTTAGGTATCTGTTGTTCTTTTTACATCAGCACTTAAACGTATGTACGTGTATATATATATATTCGCTTAAACTTTATTATTAGCTTTTAAAGCGCTTTTACGTTTTACGAGATAAATATATAAGAAAAATGTTGTCTCACCTTTTAAAAAAGGCTTTTAAAACCATGATTTAAAAATTTCCCCCAAAAAAAAAAACACTTAGCCTTTAAAGTACTTGTTTGAATCTATGTGTCATAAGTACATTCATACATGATGAGATAACTTCTCTTTCATACTTTATATACTTTAAATCATAGAAAAGCATTTTTTTTAATGCTATAATCATTATTTAAACAAGTCTAGAGTTTTGCCTCGTTAAAGACTACGGGTGAAAACAGGCCAGGCTTGGCCCTTAACAGGTCAGGCCTGTTTTGTAACAAACAGGCCTGAGCCTGGCCTTTGGCCTATCATAGGCCTTTCTTTCAGCCTAAGCCTGGCCAGTACAAAGGCTTGGCCTAGCCTGAATCTTGTTAAGAAGTATGTATTTTTAAATTAATCAAAATAACTTAATCAATCCAAAATTACAATAAATAAACAAACTATACAACACTAAATACAACAATATAATAATTTTTATTACAATTACAGACCAAATCATCAACAAGTGACAATTTACAACACCAATTACAACCAATGGCTGAACTTAACATAATCAAACACACCACAACCTATCCAGCGTTCTTCATGATTTCTTTTGAACTCATCTGAAAAGAAGATGCAAGCATCACCTAGTTTGTCAAAAGGAATCAAGCCCTAAAAAGAAATTTTTAATACAGTATATTTTAAGAAAAAGGGGATATGAGCACACTAACATGTACTTAAAAGAGCATCCACCATTAATTTGTTGCACAAAACAATAAGAAGCCTCTTAAATATGAAACATACATGTTAAGAAAGAGCTTTGCCCATGTCTATGTTTATGTTAGTATTGTATCCCATGTCCCTGTCAATATCCATGTTTACTGGCTTTTAAAGCTGTTATGATAACATGAAATGCTAATCCATTTTATAGGAAATTTTTTTATGAGTTCTAGATTTTCTAGAGCTAGATAATAAAATGAACGTTTTCAGAACAGATTCATTAACAGATACATAAACATTTATTTTTCTTCCTGCCACGGTCACTTGCACCTAAGCAGAATGGATATAAAAAAGGAAAAGCATGCATACACGCAACCTTTTAAGCATTATAATTCATAATAAAGCATCAAAGTGTAAATGGGCTTCCTTATGGAAAAGAATTCAAGGATGCACCTAATGGAGTTCTGAAGAAATACCTAAACCATGGATTTGAACAATAAAAAAAATCACTATTTTTCTTGCGAACAGAGAGCTTTCAATTACAATTTAAACCAAATCAATATGGCCACCAACCACAACCCATCAATGTAATTTCTTCTTCTTGTTCAAAGACCTGGAAAAGAAGATATCAAATACAAAGAATTTCAGAGGCATATACCTGCGATTGATTGAGAGTGAGAGATTTAGAGTTAAGCATTTGAAAGGTACTTGCAGTGGCTTGTAAGTGAGAGATCGAGACAGAGAGTCAGATTGGACACAGATCAAAAGGGAGTTTTAGACACAATTCACTGGGACCAATTTTGTTCATACTACAAAGAATTTCAGAACAAAAGCCAAGAAAAAAAGACAGCAAATCTCAGCCTGAGTGTTTTGACCCAAAAAAAAAGCAAGAGAAAAGAAAAACTCACCAGAAGCTACATCCATGAACTTCCCACCGATTAGGAGCTGAGCGGAGGGGCAGATTGAAATGGGGAAGACCCACGACGAGTCGACCATGGGATGACTTGTGACGGGTTGAGAGGGACAGGAGAGTGGCCAGCTACGGTCCGTTGAGGAGGAGAGCAAGAGGAAGTCAAGCACTGAGCGAGCATGAGTAGTGCCTTCCATCTCCAAGCTCAAACAAAACCCTAATCCCTAAATCAATTTCTTTTCTTCGAAAAAGAGGAAATAGCGAGGGAGAAGAGGAAGAGAGTGAGAGGAACTTACTAGAATGAAGAATGGACAGAACTCAGCGAGCTTCAAGACAGAGACGGAAGACTGGCAATGAGAGGAAGAGTCGAGGCGAGGCGGAGGGGGAGCGGGAGAGGGAGTGAGAGTGAGGCTTTGAGGGGGATGCTCGGTGGAGAAATTAAAAAACCTAAAGAGATATTGGGCTGACACTGAGTACTGTTGGGCTGTTGGGTTGGGATGAATGGCTCAATTATATATATATATATATATATATATATATATATATATATATATATATATATATATATATATATATATATATATATATATGTCTTAATAGGCCGGCCTAAAAGGCTTATCAATAGGGCTAGGCCTAACCTGTTTAGTAAAACAGGATTTAAAATAGGCCTAGACCTAGCCTTTTATTCTAACGGGCCAAGCCTGATCAGACAGAAAATAGGCCAAGTTACAGGTCCCTGACAGACCGCCTGACCTGTTTCCACCCATATTAAAGACCCTTAAGTTTTTGGTTGGTATATTTTTGTCTTTCTCACCCAATCAGTCACCCACCCTGACCCCACTCTTACTTACCCACCCTCACCCAGTTTCACCTAATCACACAGACACAATCGAACCCAAGAGGCCATGCCCTAACTTTATTTCTTCGCCTTGATTCTTGAATCGTCGCTGCTTAGACGTATGTACGTGTGAATATATTCGCGTGGACTTCATTATTGGATTGAGATTTAAACTCGACGATGGCTTTCAGCGCTAGAATTTCAACTTCCTCATCCATCCAAGCATTTCTATATTTTTCAGGTAATTAAATCTTCTGCTGCTTCTGTTCGTTGCTTTGTTTCTTTCTCTTTAGTTACTTCTTCATCTAATATTTCAAACTTCATTTCACATATTCTGTCTCCGGTAGTTACTGCTATGGGGTAGCTAGTTTAGAATTATGGGAAGATTATATTGCATGGTTGTTTAAGCGTAAATCATCAGATCCAGAAAAGTGGTGCTTGCAATTGCTTGCCCACGCACTTAATCGACATGTACATTTCTTATCCTCTCTGCCTCTTCCTTCACCTCACATTTCTTCATTTTTTTTTATTATTATATAAAACTAACATCACTTATAATTGTGATTCAGAGCATATCATCCAGACTAATGTCATAGTTAGCAGCTTCTTTTTCCCCCTTTTTCCTACAAAATATTTTCTTGAATTTTTTTTTTGTCACTTTGGACTTCAACTCATTAGAAGAGGGTTGGAAGGAGTGTTGGAAGGAGAGAGAAAAGTATAATAAGTTTAAATATTAATTATTATTGTAAAATTGATAAATTATTATTAATTGCTTTCAAAATTATTTATATTATGTATTAAATTATTTTTTTTAGAAACAACTTATGTTATGAACATGAGGAAGAAAGGGAGAGTACACTGTAATCTCTCATGCCTTTCTTGAGGAGTGCAATCACTGCAATGTGTGTGTGTGTCTTTGGATAATAGCTTTTATAATTTATGAAATAAGTATATGAGAGAATTTTTGTCTTGAATTATGGAGAAGAGTGTTTGAAACCTAAGTTTGGGGCTTACTCAAACACACACTATTCTGATGGACTCTATTATTGGACCGAGATTTAGGGTTTGTTTGGTTTGAGGGGAGACAATGGGAAGGGTGGGAGGGAAGCCAAAATTTTGGCTTTAATTCCCTCCCCTCCCTTTAAACGAAACAAAGGATCCCCTCTCCTGCCTTCTTTTCCCTTCTGTCCTGACAAACCAAATAAAGTAATATACCCTCTTCTCCCCTCCAACCAAACACACCCTTAAAAGTCTGTTTGGTTTGAGTGGAGGGGATCAGGTGGTTTGGCACTACAAATTTTTCAGGAGAAGAGGAGAAATTTTTTGAAAATTTTCCCTCCCTTCCCTCATAACCTTCCCCCTCCAAATTGGGGGGATTTGGAGGGGAGGCTAAAAAAATTTGACATTGAACAAAAATGCTCATCACATTTTATGATAACCCATAACTACTCTTGGCCATTTTTATTCATCATATATCATCAAATGTTATTTTAAAATATGATTTTAAATACATATATATATATATATGTGTGTGTGTGTGTGTGTGTGTGTGTGTGTGTGTGTATTTGTATTAAATGTTATACAAATGTTATTTATAATTAAAATTTATCATACATTTAATAAAATTTGGAAAAAATCACTTATATTATAAAGGTAAAGTTGTCCATATAAAAATAATTTCTCTCCCTCCCCTCCCGAATCAAACAAATTAACACTAAAAGTCCTGCTCTCCCTTCTAATCAATTCAAACAAGGTAATATTAAAATTTTTTCTATTCCCTTTCCTCCATTAAAATCCCTCCCCTCCTTCCGTCAAACCAAACAGACTCTAAGGCTATATTTGATTTGAGGTGAAGGGAGGGGAATGGGAGGGATTTTGTTCCCCTCCCCTTGATTGGTAAGATTAAAATTTTTGGAGGGGAGGGGAAATTTTTTAAAATTTTCTTTGGCCCCCCTCAAAACCTTTCCCCTGAAATTGAGAGGATTTGGAGGGGAGGCTAAAAGTATGTAACCAATTGGACTAAAATACCCATGACATTTTGTCATTAACCCAAAAGTACTCTTTGCCATTTTTGACTATATATATGTACAACTATAATTATAAAATATATTTTTTAAATATATATATATTTAATGAAAAGAAATTTTCTTTCAAACTCTCAAACTCAATGAAATATTTCTGAGCTTTGCGATCAGTTTGCAGTAGTGGTCATTTGCAACATCTCTTTTAATCAGTTATTGCCGAAGGCGAATAAGGTATGCTAGGCTAAACTCTCTTTGGGATCTAGGGGAAGTTTTATCAATAAAGATTCATGGGTATGATTCTATAAACAAAACTATTGGACAGTATGTAAAAAAAAAAGAGTCTAGAAGTAATGAAGGAAAATGGAATGTCATGCCTCCTGTACGAAAAGAAGGCAAGTTGTGCTGAAATAACCTGAAGGAGAAAGATTGAGATCCTAATGAAGAGGATTCTCTATAAATGATTCCAGTATGAAAGAGGATATGATTCCTTTTATAACTCGGGTTATATTTGATTAAAGTCATTCTGGTTTTCTTCATTATCTTCTAAATAAATATTTTAAATTTTGTAAGTGTGTCCGTGTCTCTTTTTATTAAAGTTCAAATATTTCTCTGGATTCCAGCCTCCAGTAAACATCAAGAACAGTAAACGTTGGCAGAAGAAGACAAGAACAGTAAGCATCGACATAAGAAAACAAGAATAGTAAAATGCAGTAGACAGAAGGACATGAAAACAAAAGCATATTCTAGACTTTAATCATGTAACCTGAGTTAATGTAACTCATATTATGTAACTTGAGTCATATGTAACTTGGGTCAAGAAAAAAAAAAGACCCTAGTTGATGACTCACCAAAATTGAATGACCCTTTACAGGTGTTTCTGGGCTAGCAATAATTGCGTCCTTGCCCTTACTAGTCACATTATTCGTTTGGACATTTGTCCTTACAGCTAGATTGACATTATCTGTCTTACTCATCTTGAGGTTCTCAATTTGAATATAAATATCATTAAGAGCATCGTTTGTAGACGGTCACGAACAACTGGAGGAATAGACGAACAGCAACCTGTAAGGATTGGAACAAACGATCTGAGTCACGTCCGAGGACGCTGTCCTATAGAGTTATTCCGCAACCACCGGCAGAGAGGAAGCGGCACCCCCCAGGATTAAACAGACCCTTCTTGATATATCAAGGCAACAGAACTGGCGGAAGATAATGGCAACGACAGTCAGAAAATATTGAGCAGAGGAGAGGAGATGAGATTGTGTATTCTGTGCACCCCGCCTGTGTCTCTTTTATAGGCGTTTTCATGAAGAGGCATCGGTCACGAAGGAACCCGGACAATACGTCCGTTGAGACCGGAGAGGCACCACCGAACAGACAAGCCTATGAGTTGCGAACGGGAAGGTCTCCTGACGAAGCGCCTGACTGTCAGCAATTTCCAGTCACGGAGGGTCACGAATTTTAAACCCCAAAATATAGTGACTTTTCGGCAAGCCAAAATTAATATTATTTTTATTATCTAAAAATAATATTTCCGGTGAGCAAAAAATAATTCACAAAAAGTGCCAGTACCACGTATTTATTCACGCGAGGGGGGGGGGGAAATCGCCGGATTTCAACTACGTTTGCCTTCCGGTGGCCCGTTGTTGTGTGCGCGTGAGCCCACCACTCCTCTAGGCCTCTTTACAAGCCCAAGTTAGTAAGGTAATATATATAGGCTTGTGACCTCTTACTCCAAAGCAATGTGGGACTAGCTTCTTTGACACACCCACTCAAACACTTGTATTTTACAACAATCCCCCACATGTGTCAAAGAAACCCTCTGTGTTACCCACAGGATATAACCATTGTATCTAGTAGTCCGATGGACTATGAACTAGACCTAGACCAATAACACATGATACACAGAGATGTTAGTGGTCCTATGGACTATGAACTCACATTTCTTTGGTGTATATCAGAGGCATTAAGAATCAGATTATATCCTAACATTTTCGCTGTTAACAACAGTTTTGCGCGTTATGTCGGCCATGCACGTGCCTGGTGCGTAATGAATGCTCTAGAGATTTTGCCATGATCTCATAGGAGCGGCCACACTCCACATTCATAGAGGTGATTTCATATAAGTGTACCTGCACTATGCACACTGTCTTGTTGGACTATGAAATCATTAAGAGCTTTGCTCAACCTACAATAATGCAGTCTAGCACATTCAAAATGTCATAGGAAGGGACGTAATATATTTGTGCTAGTCAGAACTGACAAACGACTTGTTCTTACCCAGTGAACCTTCTTCATGGGATCACCAATCACAAAGGATGGGTTGCCATCGCTGTCAATTAGTAGTCGGCTTTAGTCCCATTCCTTTTGACGTTTCAACAATCATTTTCCTCCCAAGAGGTTTTGTTAACGGATTCGCTAAATTCATTTCTGAATTTACATAATCGATTGAGATAACACCATCCTTTAGCAGCTGCCTTATAATATTATGTCTCAATCGTATGTGTCTACTCTTACCATTGAAGGTTTTATTCTTAGCTGTGGCTATCGCTGCTTTATTGTCACAGTGTAACGACACTGATGGTGTTGGTTTGTCACCTAGTGGGATATTCGCTAAGAAGTTTTTCAACCACTCAGCCTCAGTACCAGCCAACTTCATAGCAACAAACTCAGAGTCCCTAGAGGACGGTGTTATTATGTTTTGCTTGGCTGACTTCCATGTGACAGCACCGCCACCAAGAATAAAGACATAGCCACTAGTGGATTTTGTCTCATCTGAATCTGAGATCCAGTTAGCATCACTGTACCCTTCTAATACAGCGGGAAATCCACTATATTGTATACCATAATTCATGGTACCTCTCAAATATCGTAATAATCTTATAAGAGCCTCCCAATGCTTACTGCCTGGGCAGTGAGTATACCTGCTCAATCTACACACAGCATATGCTATGTCTGGCCTAGTATAATTCATTAAATGCAACAAACTCCCAATGATTTGTGCATATTTAGATTGAGCTATTGGATCTCCATCATGTTTTTTCAAATGTATACTACCATCATAAGGAGTACTCAAAGGCTCTTCATCAAACTGTTCAAACCTTCTCAAAATCTTCTCAACATAATGTTCTTGAGAAAGTTGAATACCATGTTCATTCCTTATGATTTTTACACCCAAGATTACCTTTGCTTCTCCAAGATCTTTCATATCAAAGTTTGAAGCAAGGAAACTTTTTGTTTCAAGCACTACCTTTAAGCTAGTACCAAAGATAAGCATATCATCCACATATAAGCAAATAATCACACAATCATTATTCAAAGCTTTTATATAAACACATCTTTCTACTTCAATAGTAGAGAAACCACCACTTGTTAAAACTTGATCTAATTTCTCATGCCATTGTTTGGGCGCTTGTTTTAAACCATATAATGACTTATTTAACTTGCAAACTTTGTTTTCTTGCCCAGGAACAATGCATCCTTCAGGTTGAACCATATAAATTTCCTCTTCTAAATCACCATTTAAAAATGCTGTTTTGACATCCATTTGATGAATAACAAGATTATGAATTGATGCCAAGGCAATTAAAACTCTAACAGAGGAAATCCTTGTTACAGGCGAGAAAGTATCAAAATAATCAATATTTTCTTTCTGGGTAAAACCTTTGGCAACTAATCTAGCTTTGTATTTGTCTATAGATCCATCAGGAAAATATTTTTTCCTAAACACCCACTTACAACCAATAGGCTTTGCTCCTATAGGTAAATCTACTAAAACCCAAGTTTTATTTTGATTCAAAGAATCTATCTCAGCTTTAATAGCTTCCTTTCAAGAATTTGCATCCGAAGAAGAAACAGCTTCATAATAATTCCTAGGTTCATTTTCTACTAGATATGTATAAAAATCATCTCCAAAAGATGTTTCTTTTCTTTGTCTTTTACTTCTCCGTAAATTTTCAACCAAATCATCATTTGAAATTTGTTCGGACAAATTTTTGACTCTTCTAGGAATTTGCTCAATTTTTAAAGGAAAAATATTCTCAAAGAATTCTGCATCTTTTGTTTCAATAATTGTATTACGCTCTAAAATATCACTTTTCAAAACTAGAAAACGATAAGCAGCACTTTGTAAAGCATAACCAATAAACATGCAATCAGCAGTTTTTGAACCAATCTTTTTTCGTTTGGGATCAGGTAAAAGAACTTTTGCAAGACACCCCCATACTTTTAAATATTTCAAGTTAGGTGTATACCCTTTCCATAACTCATAAGGTGTTTTCTTGGTTTTCTTATGAGGTATTCTATTTTGTAGAAAACAGGCAGTTAATAAGGCTTCTCCCCATAAATTATCAGGTGCACCAGAACTTACAAGTAAGGCATTCATCATTTCTTTCAAAGTTCTATTTTTCCTTTCTGCTATCCCATTAGACTCAGGTGAATATGGAGGAGTCATTTCATGAATTATGCCTTCTTTTTCACAAAAGTCATTTAATGGTAAATATTCTCCTCCTCTATCAGACCTAATTCTTTTGATTTTTCTATCTAACTGATTTTCTACCTCTGCCTTGTACAAAATAAATTTTCCAAAAGCTTCATCCTTGTTCCTTAATAGGTATACTTCAGTATATCTAGAAAATTCATCAATAAACGTTATATAATATCTTTTTCCACCTCTAGTCTCAGTTTGTTTTAAATCTCCTAAATCAATATGAATAAGTGATAACAACTCACTATCTCTTTGTATGGGGAAATGAGTTCTTTTAGACAATTTAGTGTCTGCACAAACTTCACATTTATTAACATTGTTTATATTAATTTCAGAGACTATCCCAAGATTTTGCAATCGCTTTATATAAGATCTATGTATATGTCCTAGTCTAGCATGCCATAAATCAAAGGAATCAATCAAGTAAGCAGAAGAAGATGCATTATTATTATTTTCATCAACACTCAGTACAAAAAGACCCTGATTACAATAACCCTTTCCTATCAGAACATTGTTCTTTGTCATAATGATCTTATCAGATTCAAACGAAACCTTAACCCCAAATTTTCCTAATAGAGCCATAGATATTAAGTTTGCTATAAGTTCAGGCACATACAAAACATCATTCAGTGCTAATGTCTTCCCAGATGTGAGTTTCAGCACCACTTTTCCTTTTCCTTGAACTTTTGCAGTTCGTGAATCAGCCAAATAAATGTGGTCTTCTCCTTCTTCAAAGGAGGCAAACATGTCCTTATTTGCACAAATGTGCTTAGTGGCACCAGAGTCTACCACCCACTTCTTCACATCAAAGACCAATAAGGCTTGAGAGACTACCGCAACAATAATTTCATCATCACTATTTTCTTCTCCTTCAACCAAATTTACTTTTGGCTTTGGAGGATTTTCGTCTCTTTTACGATTTTCAACTTTTGCCTTTTTCCTACACTGAGCGGCAAAGTGACCTGGCTTTCCACAGAAATAACAATTTCCTTTCTTCTTGAAATTGGGGTTAAGGTTAGAATCATTAGGCTTGTAATTGGACTTCTTTTTGTGATGATGTTTAGAGCCATACCTCTTGTCGTGCGGCTTTCCTTCCACTAAGTTTGCTTTTGCAGTCATTTGTCTTCCCTTTGCTGCTTGGATTGCTTTTCTGTTGGTATCTTCAATGATAATATGCGTAATCAGATCTGACAGCGACAACTGCTTCTGCTTGTGCTTTAATTGTTGCTTGTAATCATTCCACGTCTCTGGCAGCTTTTCAATTAAGACTCCCGCTACAAACTCATCTGGCAGATTGATCTTTTCAGCCCGGAGTTCTTCAAGCAATTTATGATACTCATTGATTTGTAGTTTGATGTCCTTATCCTCAACCATTTCCCATTTGTAGAAATTCCCAACAACGAACTTTTGTTTCCCGGCGTCCTCAGCAGTGTATTTCAAGATAAGTGACTCCCAAATCATTTGTGCCTCCTTGTAGACACAATAAACATCGAACAGATCATTAAAGAGAGTACTTATAAGGGTGTGCCTGCAAACCTTATTCGTATACGTCCAAGAATCCTTCACGGCTTGGTCAGAATCTGATGAAGGTTCTGGTTGATTGAGAGCAGCAACTACCCCATGCATATCGAGAACAGAATAAACACGTTCTTGCCAGCGCCTAAAATTTTTTCCATAAAAAACATCAATCTTGGAGGTGTCAGGAAAATGCCTCGGGAGCGGCATGGCAAAAGGCACCGCTGTTGCAGTGGAATGTGACTCGGGAACTGTTGCACTGGGATGAGTCTGAGTGTCAGGGACGTTGCTATCAGCGTTGTTCTCCATACTGGCACTAACTCTATAGATTGTAGACGGTCACGAACAACTAGAGGAACAGACGAACAGCAACCTGTAAGGATTGGAACAAACGATCTGAGTCACGTCCGAGGACGCTGTCCTATAGAGTTATTCCGCAACCACCGGCAGAGAGGAAGCGGCACCCCCCAGGATTAAACAGACCCTTCTTGATATATCAAGGCAACAGAACTGGCGGAAGATAATGGCAACGACAGTCAGAAAATATTGAGCAGAGGAGAGGAGATGAGATTGTGGTATTCTGTGCACCCCGCCTGTGTCTCTTTTATAGGCGTTTTCATGAAGAGGCATCGGTCACGAAGGAACCCGGACAATACGTTCGTTGAGACCGGACAAGCCTATGAGTTGAGAACGGGAAGGTCTCTTGACGAAGCGCCCGACCGTCAGCAATTTCCAGTCACGAATTAATATTATTTTTATTAGCTAAAAATAATATTTCCGGTGAGCAAAAAATAATTCACAAAAAGTGCCAGTACCACGTATTTATTCACGCGCAGGGGGGGAAATCGCCGGATTTCAACTACGTTTGCCTTCCGGTGGCCCGTTGTTGTGTGCGCGTGAGCCCACCACTCCTCTAAGCCTCTTTACAAGCCCAAGTTAGTAAGGTAATATATATAGGCTTGTGACCTCTTACTCCCAAGCAATGTGGGACTAGCTTCTTTGACACACCCACTCAAACACTTGTATTTTACAACATCGTTTATACTAGCAACAAAGCTTGTTAACCCTTGTATACTAGTACTAACTTGACTACTTACTAAACTCATATTCATCTCAAGAATATTAATCTTCATTACAAGTTGATTCATCAAAGGAGATGATTCTTCATCTTTATTCGTCTGATTTACAGGACTATGTCTTTCAAACCTGTTCATTGATTCCATCTGCTCAAATAATCAGCAACTAAGTTATTTTTACCTTTGATATATTCTACTTCATAATCACAATAAGCTAAATCGGTTTGCCATTTAATTAGTATTTTATTACTTAACTTATTCTTTTTTATTACTCTTACTAACCAATGTTTCACTTGGGTATTGTCTGTTCTGATAATGAATCTTGAATTTACAATGAATAATTCTAACTTTTTTATAGCTTTTACAACCGCTAAAAATTCTTTCCAATTAAAATGATATCTACTTTGAGATTCATTAAATTTTCCACTTGTATATTTTGTTATTTTTTCAATTCCTTCTTCATCTTCATGATACAAAGCTGCACCCCAATAATTATCTTAGGCATCAGTATAAATTATCCATTTTACATTTTCTTTTATTGGTATAGTTAATTTAGGTAAATCTTTACATAACGTTTTTATATTTTCTACAACCTAGTCTATATTATTATCCCATTCTCATACAATTTTTTCTCTTGCTAATTTAGATATTTTTTATGTTAATTTTGACAGATTAGGAATATAATTTTTAGCTTGATTTACTAATCCTAAAAATGATTGTAATTCTTTTTTATTTGTTATTTTCTTAAACTGAAATATTTTCTGACTTGTATGATCTTATAATTCTATTCCTTTCTTCGTTATAATTTGTCCTAAGAAATTTATCTTCTCTTTTCTTAATTCCATTTTAGAGGGTGATATATTTAAACCTTTTTCTTCTATTAATATTGTAAATTTTTCTCAGTGTTCCTCATGTTCTTTTTCATCTTTTGAAAATATTAATATATCATCAATATATATTATAGCAAAATCTCTTAAAGGTAATAACATATTTGATATATATTCCTGAAATATACTTGGACTATTATAAAATCCCATAAGTAATACATTACATTCATATAATCCTTCTGATGTACTAAAAGCTGCATATTTTCTACTATCTTCTTCTAATTTTACTTGAAAAAATCTTGATTTACAATCAAACTTACTAAATATAGTTTTTTTTCTTTTATTAAATTAAATAGCAAATCTATTTTAGGTATAGGATATCTATTTCTAATTGTTAACTCATTTAATTTTTGATAATTAATAACCATTCTAGTTTTTCCTCTTTTTTCTTCACTATGTTTTGACACTAGTATAGCTGGTGATGAATATTCTGATATACTTTCTCTAATTAAGTTATATTTTTCATTTCTTCTAGATGCATTATAAATTCTTTTTTATCATTTTCTGTCTATATATAAGGTTTACAATTAATTTCTTTACTATAATCTTTTAATTCTATTTTTGCTATAGGCTTAGATTTTTCCTAATGAACTAAAGGGTTATCACTATAATTATCTATAATTCTTTGTTCTATAGTTTTGACTTCTATAATTTGTAAGGTTTCTAATAAATGTTGGATTTCTATTGGATCATTATTTTGTAAGAATTGTACTTCATGACATTATTCTTCTTTTGAAACTTTTCATCTTTTCTTCTATATGGTCTGGTTATTCTTATTCCCCATACTTCATGTTTATAGGAAGTTGTTAATATTAATGCTTTACTAATCATATGTATAGGGTAATATTGTTCTAAGAAATCTAATCCTAAAATTACATTACATGATGGTTCATTATATTGATTTAATTTTTTTTATTAATAATTCATAATTTCCTACTTGTATATTTATATCTTTTGCTTCTAATTCTTTCATATGATTTTTTTTTCTTGCACTTTCCATTCTAAGCATTTTATTCTTTCTTTTTTTCCATAATTCAGGTGGTAAAACATTATATTTTGCTACTATAAAATTTGCTCATGTGTCTACTAAAGCATGATATTTTGTAGCTCTATATTTTTTATAATTAAACTTTACCAAAATATAATATAATGGCCTCATATCCTTGATAAAATTTCTAATGTTCTCTTCAATGTATTTTTTACATTTTTTCCCCTTTCTCTTTCTCCTAGTATTATATTATATTCTTCCTCATATAATAATGGATGTTCAAAATATATATATTCTAATCTTCTATTTTCCCATTTATGAGTTCTCTTCATCTTTTTTAATATTAATCTTATAAAACTTTTATCATTTTTTGGTATAGCTACATTATATCCTTTCCTATAATATTCCCAATTATCATCTTCTATTATTAACCTATCCATATTAGACTCTTGATAGTAATTCTAATTGTTTTTTAAGTACATTTTTTTATACTATTTCTATGTTTTCTTCTTCTTCTAACATTATTTTATGCTTGTAAATATTGATCTTGAGTGTAATGATTATCATTATATATTTGTGCTAAAGCTTCTTTTTCATCTTCATCTGCTCTTTTCATCTTATGAACTACTCCTCTTATAATTCCTTTTTCCGTTGTAGGTAATTTTACTCTTTTAATTTGTGTATAATAATGCCATGTTTTTTCATCATACAATGTTATTCTATCCATAAGATTTCAAACTCTATATAATAATTCCATTTTTTTCTTTAAATACTTTTTTTATTTCTTGTCAACACCCGTTTCCATTTCGATAATCGAAAAGTAATAAAGACGGAATTCAATGGGCATACAGAAAAGTACAATTATACTGATAAAAATATTCGTTTACAATTCCGATATTGTTCGCTGACAGAAACAGAAAATACAGCGGAAGTTTTAATATTTACAAATTTCACCAAAATATCACAAAATAGACTAATTATGACCACGATATTATCCTCGCCTTGAGACACGTGTCGTTCACTTTCTGGTGTCTACGTCTTTTCCCTTTGCCCCACTGGTACCCGCTGAGGTATTGGTTTAAAAATAGGGTGAGATTTCGAAGAATCCCCGTAGAGACATAATATCATTCATAGAGAATACGAAAAGTAAATATGTCATGCGCTAAGGTATGCACAAATTAATGAACAATATAAACACATCATTGTCATGTATACATGAGTAGGGCCCAGCCCCACAATCTACACCGGTTGGACTTCTGCCAACTCCCTGTGTAAGTGCACCTCTGGCACTAACTGCCCTTCTCTAGGCAAATCACGTTGATTAATAAAGTGCATTTACAAAACAATGGCATCCACACAATCACATAACTTATGGCATAGTGTATGAAGGATAATGTCCCTACCTCAAAGCTTTATAATCCTCTATTTAATAGTGTCTCGTAAAGTGTGTTGTCCCGGCGTCCAACTCGGTCCTAAAATATTAAATGTACCAGAAATAGGTCATAACCTATCCAAGTATCATTTTAGACTCTTCCATAGTGTTTATTGTGGTTATATTAGTTTATGGTGAAAATTTACTACAATGCCCCCGGGACCCCGACCCGGCCCTGTCGTACCCAGCCCGATGGCACGTTTTCCCAAATTTTTGACCAAAGATATTTTGACTTATTTTCGCCCAAGGAATCCACATCTGGACTCAAAATTACCAAATTCACTGTCAAATTACGAAAATACCTTTGACAGCCTTTATTTAGTGATTTTAGTGGCGTTTTCGTAATTATGCTTTTTCGGCCTCTACCGAAAAAGTGCACAACTTTAACCCCACCTATTTTTGCCCACTGAGTCCAATGGAACCATTTATTTCATGAAAATCCAACTCCTTGTACCAATTCTGGTTCTGGCCAAAATTATTAGGAAAAAATGGAAAAAATGAGGTTGTGTTTTAGCTCCCAAAACTTATACTTTTCCACTTCTAATTCTTGATTAACTCATTTAAACACTTCTTAACCATGATTTAAAGGATTTTTCACAGCATAACCCCTTAGGGTTATGACTTTTCTAATTTTACAACTCAACCCAAAAATCACAAAATCAAACAATAATCACCAACAACTTCAATACACTAAGAAGTCGAGATTTTGGAGATTACGTCTTGATCTTTGATGTTTCTCTCTCTAGGACGTCCTCTCTCTCTCCTCAACTTTGAATATTAGCTTGCTAAACCATGATTAACATGAAGAATAAGAGATTAGAGGATGACTTCACAAAATAAGAAGCTTAAATCACTTTGGAACACAAGCTCTTACCTTGATTTTCTTCCTCTTTCTCTCTAGCCTCAAGAGCTTCACAAACTCTCTCTCTCTCTCTTCCTTTTCTCTATGGTTGGCTGAAGTATGCACAAGGGAAGGGAGAAAGTGTGTTTTAGTATTTTAGTCTTCATGCTTCATCCTAGCCCTTGATTTAGCCAATGGTTGGGATTTCTCCACCTCTCATGTACACCATCCCTCCAACCATGCCTCCCACCATACTCTCTTGTTTTAAGTCATCCCTTGTCATCATTCATGTCCAATTGGGTTTGACTAACATTTTCCCTTATTTTTCTATGTATTGGACGAATTTTAGGGAAGGTAGAGGAGAAAAAAATGTTTTTCATATATTTTATAATTCATATAATTGAACTATGTATAATTCCTCCTAATTCCCCAAATTCTTGATTTATTCTACCAAGAATAATTCCATTTGTGCGTTTTCTTTTATTTCCTTTGATTAATTGAAATTAACTCCAATTAATTAAAAAATAATTAAACTTGGGCTAAATTGAAAAAATTATGATTTTATTATCCCCTTTGTAATTTAATTCAATTTTTGAATTAATTTTCCCATTTCTTTATGAATATGAATATTTCAAGATTCACAAGATCCAAATTCATGAATATTCACCATTTTATTGAATTATTCAAATAATTACAATATATTTTTTTGGTGAGTAAAATTTGGGGTGTTACAATTATTTTCCATTTATCATATTATTTTCTACTTCTTGGTATTCGCTTATAAAATTCTCTGGTTCTTCAAAATATACTCTTCTTAACATTCTTTTTTCCCTTTGGTTTGCTTTTTCTATACTGTATACTATGTAATTCATCATACATTTATCAGCTTTGGGAATTATTATTCTATCCTCATCTATATAATAATAATCTTCTTCTACTAATATTATTTTTATTACTTTGACTGTTTGTTTTATCCTTATCATCATTTTAACTTTGGAATTAAAATAGTTTGATAGTTTATGTTAAACATTAATCTATCTTTCTGATTCCTATATGATTTCACTTTATGTAAAAAGTCTTTACCTAAAATGATTTTATATATCCTATTCTCATTTCTTTCTACCCATAAAACTAATTGTGTAATATCTCTTTTATTAAATCTAACCATTATATTTGATTTAATCCCTTCATCTATTTCTTCATAATCATTTTCTATATATCCTATTTCTATAGTACTTTTTCTCTTGTTTCATGTCACGTCTTGAAAATTACGGGATGACCGGCACAGAATACAAGAAAACTCATATTCTATAAGCCTTAAAATATAAGTATAAATACTTGACATACTAAATATAATAGTATTAATAATACCATAATTAGTATAATAATTTTTCATATACATATACCATTTCTATATCATATATAAACATATTTCTTATAAATAAAATAAGCATTCATAGAAATTTCGACATAGTCTCATATGTAAGTTGAACTTCCCGTAATTTCTACAACCGCCTGATAGTACAATAGAACATACGGAGCTCCGTTCCACAACAACATATACGTATACATAAATCCTAAAATATCAAAAGAAATCAAGAATCTTGCCTATCTGTTCCAGTAAATAACGTCCTCACAATAGAATACAAATATACGATAATAATAAACTAATTAAGCTTTAACAGAATAGAGTAACTTGACATTTGAATAGGAAAGAGTTAATTATTTATCATGTAAACAATTAAACATCGAAGAGTATAAGAACGCAAATACAAAATTAACCGTTGTTATTTAATATAAAAATAGGTTCAAAGAACTTTTTATTTGAAAATAAAAAATTTAATTAAAACAAATAGTTTTTTCTTAATCAGGACTTATACATAACGATAACAGGCGTGGACACACAGTCCACGAGAGTAAGCAACCAATCTAGCAGGGCTAGAAGTCACGAAAACAGGCGCGGCTAGAAGCCACGAAAAACTAGCGTGAGTAATACTCACGAAAGCCCTCCCTCCGTTCCACGTGTGTTGGCCGTCATACGGGCCTAGCACCTCCTAATAACCCTGCTAGTTGGGTATGCCATGACGCGCCAAGGGCTAACGGATATTGCCGTTAGCAACCAGTGTTATGCTTTTAATCCCTTGAAAACACTTTCCGGCATGCATGGAAGCAAACAATTTCACAACTTAAATTAATTTCAATACAGACCGGATAAGTGGTTCCCTTTTGAAAAATCTATCCCTTCCATGCATATATAAAAGTTTGAATTTAAATAGAAGAAATTAAATAAATTCTTGTCTCCTTCAAAAACTTTAAAAAGTCTTTTCTGGAATGCTAAATCAAGAAAACAATAATGAGAGAGTAAGATGTTTGAAAATAATCAGGGCAAATTCTAATAATAACATCATTTCTATATCAAGTAGGGCGTAATTTACTTACCTGATCATCCCATTAAATATAATCTATCATACTTAATAATTCTTCAAATATGATTCAGCTAAAATCCCCTAGCATACAAACAATGATGTTGTCAATCCAATTGTAACCCTACACAAAATAGTACATTTAATAAAACTTTATTAGGTTCTTTTTAAAACTCTTTTTTTTTCTTTTAACTTTTACAAAAAACCAAAACATCTTGAACTTTATGAATCATTCAACATGACAATAACAACACCTCGTGCATATAAAACATGTGAGTTCATATATATTTAGCGAGTGGTTAGGAAACACCCAAACCGTGGTTTCAGAAATTATTTTCCGTAAGTCGAGAAAAAACTTCTCTCACATACTTATCTTATAAATCATAAAAGCTATTCTCAAAAACTAATCCTACACACACAATTCTATACTCAATTTAGAAATAAGAGAAGGGCAAATCCCATATAAAGCGACTTAAAATAGGAAAATTCTAAATTAGGTTGGTAAATTCAACAAATCATTAATTAAGTTATTAACCCAATTTAGGATTTTAAAATATGGGTAAAATAACTTTAATGCCCTCCCTTTTCTTCTCTCCTCTCTTAAAAGAGTTTTATTGTTGTATATGACTTTATTGCTCAATATATATCAACATTAATATATAATCAAACAAAATATAAGTTTTCTAAATCAAAGTCATTTTTTATGCTCTAAAAGGATCAAAAAAATAATTCAAGAAAATAAAAGGAACCATAATACATACCAACTAAAAATAATTTAATTGATATTAAAAATAAATTAAAAAAATTGATCTTTTCAACCAAAAATCATTCAATTGATATTAAAGATAAAAAAATAAAAAATTTGAGTTTCTTAAAAAAATAATATAGTTATTTTTATCAAGTGAGACAAAAGAAAAAGGAAAGGATAATACTTGTCAACTTCAGTTTGTAAAAATCAATTGAAATAAAAACTAATTTTACCAACATTAATGTAAATAAACTTTAAATAATTTTTCCTAATGCATAAATGTGAATTTCTTAAAAATAATTTAGTTAATATTTCACTTTTTTTAATATGAATTATTCATTTATATTAGAAAGATGAGAAACTTTGATATACTTCTAAGGATATTTTAAATAAAAATATTAAATGCACTTAAAATTTCATCAAATGTTTATTGAAATATAGAACTTTTCAAGAAAAACTCTATACATGAAATAAATATAGTAAAATTTATAATTAATATATTTATTTAAAAATTATTTTTTTTATTGTGACACATATTTTTTTTTTTTTTTTGAAAAATTTGTCTGTGTTAACAAAATGGACTCCTTGCTTAAAAATATTGTAAGCTTTTGTTCTTACGATGATAATTAATATATTTAAACTATAGATGAATCATATTTTATTTTATTAAATATTAATGTTGATATGTATATAGATTGAAAAATATAAGTTACAAAGTAATAAAACTTTTTAAAGAGTAGAGAGGAGATGACATTAAAGTCATTTTACTCATATTTTGAAATCCTAAATTAGGTTGATAACTCAATTAGGGATTTATTAAATTTATCAACATGATTTAGAATTACTATAGCTTCCTCATGAAGATAAAGTATATGCCCAAAGTACAATCCATAATAAATAAACCCACATTATTTATATATATAAGCATCATAGATAATTTTCAAAGCATCAACATAGACATTAAATATCTCCTAATTACCAATACTATCTTCTACAAACACATCTTATCACACAATCAATTTCGTTTTATCTCAAGCATTTTCTCAAACATTTGGCATGCATCAAATACCTAACTCTCAATAAGCGACTCTACAAGTGACTTAATCTTTTGATTCAACTAAAATCTTCTCATACACATTTTAACAAACATCTTATATGCATGATCTTACAAACAAGTTTATTAAGCTTATTAAACTACAATTTTCAGTTCATTTAAACTTATCCTCCTCCCCCACGCATAAGCCATAAAACAACACCACAAAATTATTGAAACTCAATATATATCCACACACATGGCAGCCACATAAAAAAGGGGAAAAAGAGAATTTTCAAAACATACCCCACTCCGCAGCTTTTACCGATGAACAGAAATCAGAAGAAATTGTTGACTTCCACATTCACAAACAACAACAACAAAATTAAGGGAGAAAGAAGGAGGAGGAGGCCTAGCACACCCACACCACATCAATGGAGAGAAAAACCAGAGCCTAGCGCAAGGAGGAAAAGATAGTCAACAACTTCCAGAAATTGTTTTCTCTCTCTTTTTTTTTTCTTTTTGCCGAGGGAGCGTCCATGAGGAATGAGGAAGAAGAGAGAAAGCAGCAACTGAAATGTGGAGAAGAGGAAGTAAAGGACAGCACCGACCCTTGGCACACCGGTTAAAGCAATGAAGACAGAGTTGAGCAATGAGAGGAATGGTGATGCAAAGAGGACGTACAAGCTTCATGAATCTTTTTTTTTTTTCTCTCTCTCTCTCGCTCAAGTCGGTGGTAAAGGTAGAAAAATGGGAAAATCCCCTATAAAGTTACTTGAATTAAGAAAATTCAAAATCAAGTTGTTAAACTTAATAAATCTCTAATTAAATTATTGACCTAATCTAGAATTTTAAAATATGGGTAAAATAATTTTATTATCCTTTTATAATCTACTCTTAAAAGAATTTTATTGCTTTGTAACTTTGTTTTTCAATGAACATATATGTATCAACACCAATACATAATAAAAAATATATATAATTTGCTTAAACTAAAGGAATTTTTTGTGTTTTAGAAGAATCATTAAGAATAATTAAAGCCAAAAAGTAAAAAAAAAAAAAAAACCCCCAAATATTAATTAAATGATTTTTAGTTAAATATTATGAATAGTACATTTTATTTTTTGAAGAGCTTGAATTTATTTTTTTTCTACGAAAAATAAAATCAAACTACATTAATCACACAATTTTGATTTGTGTGATATATATGTTACTTTTTTTAATGCTGATGAAACACTTTCTTTACGTTGTTAATGAAACTTTTTTTATTATATGCAGTTGATAAACTCTTCAATATATAGTTTGATAAATCACACACATCAGCATTTTGTCTTGGGATTAACATAGTTTGATTTTCTTTTCGTAAAAAATCAATCCAAAAATAATTTTTTTATTAATAATATTAAACTAAAAATTGTTTAAATGATATTGGGGTTACTTAAACCTTTCTTCTTGTTTTTTTTACTTGAGTTATTCTTGATAATCCTTCTGGAACACAAAAAATTTCTTTGATTCAAGCTACTCATATTTTATTTTATTATATGTTAATTTTTCTATATGTGTGTGTATATATTTGTTGAAAAAAATAATTTACAAAGTAATTAAACTTTTTAAATAGGAGAGAAGAAACTAGAGAGGCCAGTAAAATCATTTAATCTATATTTTGAAATCCTAAATCAGGTCAATAACTTAATTAGGGATTTATTAAATTTAGCAACTTGATTTAAAATTTTTCTATTTTAGGCAGCTTTATATGGAATTTTCCCTAGAAAAATCTCATGCCATTAATTTATTTGTATTATTATTATTTTTATTATGATCAGTATTATTATCTTTTGTCTATATTTTTGTTTGTTTGTTCGTTTTTTTTTTGGGGCCTTTACATATTATATTATATTATATTATGTATTATTTCACTTAGAATTAGTTTTTGTTTTTTTTTTTCCAGACGGGCCCTTACATTTCATCTATTAAAGTTATTACTTCTTGCCATATTTCATTTTTCTTTATTTCTACCATTATTTTATTTCCAATCTTTTCTTGAGTTATATCTATATTTTCTATTTCTTGTTTTATTTCTACCAAATTAGTATTTATAGGAGTTTTTAATAAGGGTATTTCTGCTAACCTATTACTTTTTATATAAATACTTCTTCTTAGATTTATATTTATTTGTAAAGGTTCTGATAAGGTATTTATTCTTAATGACCTATTTCCTAAATTATTATTAGCAACTAGTCTATTTTTTCTATTTTAAGTTATACTTATAATCTTATCTAATTCTATTTTTAATTGTTCTGGTAATGTTATATTTATAGGATTTACTTTTATTTCTTTTAATATTGGCATAAACTGTTGTTCTATACTAATTCTTCCTGCTGATTTATTAAATATTTTATTTTCATTAGTAAATACTAATCCTATTATAGCCGTTATACTTATAGTTTTTGCTCCTCTTAATAATTTTATTCCTTTTAATTTATGATATATCATTATTGATTGGTCTATATGTTCATCATTTCTTGATATTGCAAAATTTGTATTTAAAGTGAATTTTAATTTTTGATATATTAAATTTCTTGTTAATATTCCTAATACACTATCTTCTACACTACCAATTATTCTTCCATCAATGATTAATAATTTTATTAGTGAATCTATTCCTTCTCTAAAATAAGCTTTTACTAGTAATTGTACTTCTTCAATATATATTTCCGTTACTTCTTTTTTAAATGGTAATTTTGATATCTCATTTTCTATTAATCCTTTACTTATTAATGGTATTCGTGTGTGTTTGGATTCACTTTTTTTAATAGCTTTTACGACTTACGAGGTAAGTGTGTGAGAGGAGTTTTGTCTCGGGTTTCGCAAACCATGGTTTGGAGGTTTGCCAAACACACACTTATTAAGTATTCCTTCTATTAAAGATGATTCTATAGAATGTTTCTTTTCTAATATTACACATTGACTCTTTATGTTTTTCTTTGATTTTAATATTTTACTAACTTTTTCCATAAAATTTTCTTTAGTTAATTGGTCTGGTTTTAAATTTAATCTTATATCTTAGCATATTGTTTTTCATTAAATGTCATCCTTTTTTCAACAATTCCTTCTTGTATATTTCTATATTCTTTGTAATCCTTATATTCTTTATCTTCTTTTATTTCTTCTACCTCTTGACTATTCATCATATATAACTTTAATTCTTCTTTGCTTTTCAAATATTCTATGTCTGATTCTAAGTCTGATTCTTCTTTTGATTCACTTAATTCTAAGTCACTTAATAATTTTATTTTATATATTTCTATTTTTGGATTTTCTATATCACTATATATTTCTTCATCAAATTCTAAAGGTTCTAATTCATATTCTTGAGCTTGTTCTAATATTTTCATTGTTTTCTTATCTTTAGGTTCTTTACATTTTATAGATATATGTCCTATTTTTCCACAATTATAACATCTACATTTTCTTGGTCTTTTACTGTAGTCTATTTTCTTTCCCTTTTTAAAATATTTTCTTGGCTTCTATTTTCTATAAAACTTATCTTTTGGATATTTTTTGAATTTATATCTATATTTATTATATCTTTTCATTGGTTTTTTTGTATTTATTATATCTTTTTGTTTTCCTTTTTATTCTTTTATCTTTATTATTACATCCCCATCTATGTGGTTTTTCAAATTCACTACATCTTAATATTATTTTGATTTGTTTATAGTATTTCATATTCCTCCAAATTTGTTTACATTTATTCGATAAATATTCTCTCAAATAATCTATTATTCTTCCTAGAGTATCTACAAATGGTACTAATTCTTGTTTATCTGCAAATGCTTTATAATAATCTTCTAATTTAGTTTCACCTATTATTTTTTGTAATTTTCTATAAAAACATATCTAAATATAATTGTCTTTTCATGTCTGGATTTGATCTTATTTCATAATAATATTTCTGAAATTCATATATATACTGATTTAGGTATTTAGGTTTTTAAGAATATATTTCTATTTGATATAATTTTTTTACTGCTTTATTACTTGTTGTTACTGTATCTGCTCCAGAACTTTTTCCTATAAATTCATTTCTTATTACTTGATCGTATCTTCTTACTATTCTTGCATAATATTCTTTTTTTATTATTATATTCACTTTTATCTATATGTCTTACCACTTCTCTCCTATCTTCATTTGTACTTTTCCACCAATTTAATACATTTACTAAAAAGCTTGATTCTATTAATAAATTTGTTGTTTGAAAATCTAAATTTCTTCCTAATAATGCTATTAATTGAGCTCTAGACCATTCCTGCAATTATTTTTCATTATCTAGATTACAATGTAAGTTTAACCATATTCCTAACATAGGTATACTTCTTATTTCATATTATTCTATAGGAGGTGGTATAAATCCTATTTTACTGGGTGTATTAAATTTTACTTCAAATTCCATCTTCTCATCTTTTATAGTTTCTTTATGTTTTAATTCTTCTTCATTTAATCCTACTTCCCTTTGGTATCTAATTTTCATATAAATCTTCTTCGGTTCTTATTTTTTTTTAGAATTTGTTTTCATCTTAGATCTTAAACTACTTTCATGTATTACTACTACTCTTGTATTTAATTCAGCTTCTTTTTGTAAATCTCCTCTTATTATTGTAGCATTTTTAAAATTTCTCTGAATCTGTTCTAATTCTTGTTCTTCTAATCTCATTAATTTTTCTATTTCATCTTCTTCATCATTTATTACATTCATCATTTTTATTGTTGGATTTGATATTTCTAATAAGTCTTTTATTGTTTCTGAACAGCATATTATCTCTACTATTTTATGACCTTCCATTAATAATTCATTTTTCTCTTTTTCTTTTTCTATTTTTATTATTTGCTGGGTTTTCATTTTATCTTCTTTTTGCTATTCTGTTTTAGTTAATTTATCATTTATTGTCCATAAGTTTTTATTTAATACTTGTTGTCCTTTTACTATTTCTTCAACTATCATTCTTGTTTGTCTTACATTTTCATTCTTGTAAAAGCTATAGAAAATTTAGAATTATTCATTGTAAATTCAAGATTCATAATCAGAACAGACATTACCCAAGTAAAACATTGGTTAGTAAGAGAAATAAAAAAGAATAAGTTAAGTAATAAAATGCTAATTAAATGGCAAACCGATTTAGCTTATTATGATTATGAAGTAGAATATACTAAAGGTAAAAATAACTTAGTTGCTGATTATTTGAGTAGATGGAATCAATGAACAGGTTTGGAAGACATAGTCCTATAAATCAGACAAATATAGATGAAGAATCATCTCCTTTGATGAATCAACTTGTAATGAAGATCAATATTTCTGAGCTATGCGATCAGTTTGCAGTAGTGGTCATTTGCAACATGTCTTTTAATCAGTTATTGCTGAAGACAAATAAGGTATGCTAGGCTAAACTCTCTTTGGGATCTAGGGGGAAGTTTTATCAATAAAGATTCATGGGTATGATTCTATAAACGAAACTACTGGGCAGTATGTAAGAAAAAAAAGAGTCTAGAAGTAATGAAGGAAAATGGAATGTTACACCTCATGTAGAAAATGAAGGCAGGCTGTGCTAAAATAACCTGAAGGAGAAAGGTTGAGATCCTAATGGAGAGGATTTTCTATAAACGGTTCCTGTATGAAAGAGGACAAGATCCCTTTTATAACCCGGATTATATTTGATCAAAGTCATTCAGGCTTTCTTCATTATCTTCTAAGTAAATATTTTAAATTTTGCAAGTGTGCCCGTGTCTCTCTTTACTTATTCCACTATTTTTATATGCTACCCAAGTCTGTTAGTTATGGTATCATAAATGGACAGACTGGGCAGATGTGAGTTTTTCAAGATTATTTGACATAAATTAAAGACACGGACACACTTGCAAAATTTATAATATATAAAATGATATAAAGAAGATTAGAAGTTTATGACTAAAATTAACCTGGGTTATGAAAGGAATCTAGTACTCTTACAAGAACCATTTATAGAGAATCCTCCATTTGGATCTCAACCTTTCTCCTTCAAGTTAATTCAGTATAGCCTGTCTTCGTTTCCTATAGGGGGCGTACCTTCTATTCTTCTTCAGACTCTTTTTTTTTTCACATCTTGCCCAATAAATCTCTTTATAGGATCATATATTAATTAGTTGTTGGCGCACCTTATTTTTCGTCAAATATGTATCGGAGAATCCAAACCCTCTGTTGCTTTTTCATGTTTATATAGAATTTTAATTTTCCGTTTCATTGTCGTTACGTTAATGTAATATGCATTAGTGTCTGTGCTTGATGCTTGGCAAAAAAAAAAAAAAAAAAAAAGTGTCTGTGCTTAATGAATTCTCAATTTAGGATATTCAGGGTGAGCTCTAGGGCCTGAGCCTGTAGCCCAATGTGCATGAGTAGGCCTTCTTGTACAGGGGATTATTTACAATACCTGACAACAAAACATAAGGCCTAAGCCCAATATGGCCAATGAAGGTCTGGCTTGTGAATGACAAACAGGAAAGATTAAACAACAATTACACCATGAACGGATTTTAACGTAAACGGCACACACAACATGAGGATAAAGTATGGATGGATTAACTTAATTATAATTGTAATAAACATAAACATTGGCGTAAAACGAAATGGTAAGCTAGTAGAACAACTCAACACGCATTACAATTGGAAGGAAATAAAGATTGGATTTGATTAAGAATTCGGAATTCCTGGATATTCAGGTTGGAGTGGCATTCCTTTTCTCAAGAAACTCTGGATAGGTTGGATTGAAAAAGACCCTGGTCGCATCGTGATATGAGCTTAAAGTAAATCCACTCACAGTGTTCCCTTCCACCATTGCGT
Organism: Inga laurina; assembly: GCA_963855925.1. Taxonomy (NCBI): domain Eukaryota; kingdom Viridiplantae; phylum Streptophyta; class Magnoliopsida; order Fabales; family Fabaceae; genus Inga; species Inga laurina. Next base: position 62,751,208 of record OY979708.1, read on the forward strand.
ACTGGATGACAACAAACAATGGATCTTCAAAAGTACCTCCATCATATGCTCGGATAGTTGTTTCAGTACAAGTACCATGTAGGGAACAAGATATCATCTTGTCCGAACTAACAAACATAATTAAATCCAATAAAAATTTAACGGAAGTCAACAATGAATAAAGTCGGCTTGCTTATTACCTAGCGCTAAAAAGTCCATCGTCATCCACAATCAAGATAGCTCCTTACAAAACACGCCGTCTAACTGACTCATACCAGGTTCATAGATTCCGACCAAGAAACCGCACAAGTCTGAAAATATACATGTATAATGATCAAATCGAATACATTGAAAATTGAAAATTGGATGGAATAGACGACATGACGTATCACAGACTATATTGTCATACCAACTAAACACCCTGGCCTTGTTCCTCCACTGGTGGCGCTCAAAACAGTCTGTAGGTTAAACAATGTTTAGGCAAAACTCCTGTAACCCGCTCCATGTATGAAATGGGAAGCAACTTGATGCGGTGCTTCTTTAAATGCCCCGCAATGTTCCTTTGAACAGCAAAGTTTTTGTTGGACTTTGGGTCCAAGTCCGCCCTTGATGGGCCGGAATATTTGATTAGGAAATAAGTAGCCTAATCAAATAAGAATAAAATCAGCATAAGATGCAGATTTGAGAATATTTAGCAATAATTATGGATTTGTTAAAAGAGGAACAAATCACCATAATTAGGGAAATAATTGAGAGACAATTAATTCCTGTCTTGGAAGGCAAGAAGGAGTGCACACGTTTCCTAATTAGTGGCCTCCATAAACCACTATAAATAGGGTGTGCCTCCTCAATTGCAACTCACCCCGCCATTGAGTTTTCTGGCAATTCTCTTCTCTCCTACCATCTTTCTGGTTCTGGTGATCTGCTATGCAAATCACAATTAGGCTCTAGTAGTCTAATAATTGTGTGGGCACAAGTATGGAGTATTGGAGCTTTGACCCGGATCCGAACATGGATTCGTCCAGGTACGCCTAATCTCCTTTATTAGTTGAATATTATTTTTCCTACATTGGCATCAGAGCCATTTGATCCTTGAGGCTGTGATTTATTCTATGTGAATAATAGTATGATATAATTTGTTTATATCTCAATATTTTCCGCTGTGCTACTGTTTTTTTTTTCAAGCTTTATATCCGTAGCCTCTATTGCTTGAAATTTTTGTGCATGTTCTCATATGATCATATGATTTTATCATTTGTTGATAATTTTTTTCATAAATCCAAAACGTTGAACATGTACATATATATTTAAGCCTCACGCATGTACATAAGTAGATATTTTGTTTTTTTTGCCTTTGCTATGTATATATGCGTGTCTGTGTGCAACCAAAGACGTGTTCGTTTTAAGCTTCCGCATGATTAAAAATCCAGACATGATATATATATATATTTGTTGCTGTGTGTTTTTCATTGCATGCTCTGCTCCTCTGAATATTATATACATATGCGCATGTATATATATATTATGGCACAAAATTCCTTCACCTTCTCCTCTCTTCTTCGATTTCTTAAAGTTGCGTTTTTGGAACCTATGTGGAACAAAAAACAAGACACTTTTAACTCTCAAAAGGTAGATAAGCTTTTGAAACCCAGAGGACACACATCCACATCGGTTTACGTCGCGCCGAATATGTCGAGAAAAATTGGGTGTTTGAAACTTGGTGTTTTTGCCAAAAGTAAGGACATGGATGTGTAAATCTCGAAGAGACGATTCCAACGATGCTTAGAACGCGTCAAACGGAGTCCGGATGAGGGAGAAACAAAGGAAAGAAGTTCGTGGGTCGTTAGTCGCCGCCGCAACTTCACTCGTGATTTGATCAATGAAACAGAGGTTTTAAGATCAAATAAATGCCATGAATTTGTAGTTCGCTGAACTACGATTCCAACGACACCAAGAACGCGAAAAACGGAGCTAAAACGAGGGAGATATGGGCTCCCAAAGTTGGTGGGTTGCGATGGTCCGTCGGAGCTCCAACTGGGTCGGGTTGACCCGGCTGGAGGTTGAAGATGATGACGTGGCAGTCAACGCCACGTCATCGGTCAACTAATGACACGTGGCGCCAATGAGCGGTCGCCACGTCAGACTCGGTCAACGAGGCCACGTCTTCCATTGACCGAGACACGTCAGCGCCACGTCACCGACACGTCAGCGGTGACTGGTCACGGTTGACCAGTCAACGTTGACTGGTCAACGGTCAACAGTCATCCGTTGACTGTTGACAAAAAAAAAAGACACCTGGCGCGTGGGGCCCACTGGAGTCCCCGTTTGACACGTGGCAAGCACCGTCGGAGAGAGGACGACGAGTGGATTCTGGGGAGCCGGCGCGTGTCGTCGGCAGACGGCCGCAAGGCGGCGCGTGTACGTCACGCGCCACTGCCGAGAGTGGTCAACGCTGGAATTTTCCAATTTTTCAAGATTTTTCCATCTAGACACCTTCTAGGGGCGCGTGAGAGCGCGTGGGACCTCCGATTGAGATGTGGTTGGTTCGTAAAAATCCCTAAATGCGAGAGCTTCAATTTGATATATAATTTGCATATATTTGAAGCACGTTTGGATATGATTTGAGTCAAAAATGTGCTTATGTGCACTTAGAGGGTCCCAAAAACGTTGGAATTGAATCAATGTTGGTTCTTTTGTTTTTGGGGATGGGTTGGCTTATTTTTTTAAGAGTTTTTTCAGTTGCAACATAAGGTTAAATACTGAAAGATTCTTTAAAAGTATGGGATTATTCAAATGAGTTTTTGAATGTAAAATCCTATCCAACTTTGACTCAAACTGTTGGAGATAAAAACCTGAAAACTTGCAGCAACTTAAAATTATTCAATAATTATTGAATAATAATAAGTCTTCCCATGCTTCTAACCACATTGATCCACTTGGATTGAAGCAATGACTTCTAAAAGTTAACCTTTTATCACATATGTTGTGACAAAGGATAAGACAGATAGAGATGTGAGACTCATCTCATCAAGTGGGAGGTATGCTGCAAATACATCCAAATGAGTGGATGTAGACATGGCAAAGAGGAGCTGGACATTGTAGCTAGATGCTACATGAGTTAATATGGTCAGAAGGGCCTATGAGAAGGAGAACCTAGTTAAGAGACAATGATATGAGGCTTAAACTTTTGAATGTTCTTGTTTTTCCATTGAATTTAAGATTAAATTCTCTGTTTGTTTTTGGAATTGAATTCGGTATATTCTCTTCTTGTTTTCTTGAACATTCATGCTAGTTAGATGATATTGTGTTATTATCTTGTTAATATAACTGCTCTATGATTGAGTGGGAGTTTTCTGGAATACGTCTAGAAATCCAAAGGGGAAAGTGTTCAAATGAAGACTATGGTTAAAAGGGTGATGAGCTAACTAGTATGATTAGGATGGGAGTCAACATAGTTGTCTCCTGAACATGAAACTAGTGAACTTATTATCTAATTATCCTTTGTCTTATTTGAACAAATAAGATTTGTATACCATAATCGTCTAAGTGACCAATTATGACCAAGTCTATTTGACTGAGCTTATAAAGACAAGCTCAATAGAGGTATCTGTGGAGTTAAAAACTCTCAAATCTCTTTCATTCAAGAAGAATGAGATGTCAGGGACATCCTACCAACTAGTCTTCAGCATTTAGAGGCTGAAGCAACTGAAGGATACAAAAGGTTTATGCTATCAAGCATAGAAAGAACAACATTGCTCAAACTTATGTTGGTATGAGCAATGTAACCTTATCCAAGCCGTGTGGATAGTGTTGGAAGATAGTGAAATAAGTGATCTTCTTCCATAAAGTTAAAACTAAGTTAAGTTTTAACATAGTGTACTAAGTCCTAACATGTTGTTTAGGCAACACTTGAGGCAGATGTCAAACTAAGAAGTTGAGACAAACTAAATGCCAAGTTCTTTCTAACAAACAACAAGTGCATGTTGTGATAAGACATCTCCTAGTGAGTGGGAGGAAGCTATGTCTCCCAGTGAGTGGGAGTGAGCCATGTCTTCCAGTAAGTGAGCGAATACGAAAGTAAAGATTGCCTCTGATATGCATATTGTAACCTTTAGCAATGTGATTCACCACATTGAACTTGAATGTGAAAGACTGAAGGATTCAAGATCCATCAGTCAGACGAACTTAGCTAAATAGTGGGAGGATTCATCCTCCATGCCCAAGGGCAAGAAACCTATGAGGTAAACTTGATCTAGAAGAGGTCAATGGTGTCTGCAAAGATAAAATGCTACATTGATAAACCTTTAAGGGTTGTAAAAGTAGCAATCCACATGAGTTGTGGATGTTTCACAGAAGCATATGGCTTCATGTCAAAAGCAAATCAATAAAGAGATAGAATCAAGGGATTAGAACTTGCACGTTAACTCTGCACAGATAAACCACCCTGATTCACTCCATGCAATTGCAATTGACAAAATCACATCTTTGCTATCTCTTTAGTTAAGGATCGATGGGACTATGATTCTCAAATCCTTTGTTGGATTTTGATGTTTCTTTTCTAGGGATAAAAGATTCCATTTCTTGCCACATGTACACCTTGATCAAAGGGAATGATCCAACTAGCAAAAGAGTATTTGCTAAACAACGTGTGCTGAAGGGTTAATACCCTTATGAATAAGTTGAAAACTTATTCTACCTGGCAAGAAAGACAAAGAAACATTTTTTGAGAATATCCACTGCAATTGACAAATTATGGCGTTAGTGAACCAATTAACGTGAGGGCAAAACGCAAACAGCTTGGTGTTTTGTTAACGTTGTGGATGTTTACTTGAAATACATTAATGTTTACTTGATTTTTGGCAAGTGTAAAGCTGTTAGATAATGGCTGAACTAGTCAGGAATCAGTAAACTGAAAGAATGAGACCTTTTGAACTAACAAGGGTTTAGGACACCCAAGTGATTAGTTCAAGCAGTTTTGTGTATAAGAAAGGCATTGTTAGGCAACTATCAATACCTAGAACCCTTCAACATAATAGAGTTGTTGAAATGGAGAGATAGACCTCTCCTTGATTTGGTTATGATGAACATAATAGCACCAATGAGGCAATCAGCCATATGTTGGTAGGTGGACTCATAGCTATTATATTCACACTTAACCAAATGCCCTCTATGTCAGTCACGACCTTACCCTATGAATCATGGATGGCCCTTAGACTAGGACCAAGCTCGTTAAGACCATAAGGGTCATCAACTTTATATTCATAATTCTTCTTATGAGTCAGGAAGATTGAGGTCAAGGTATACAAAGTATCTCTTTGTGAGATGACATGAGAATTTGACATGACACGTCTTCGTTAGTGAAAATGATGACGGTTCAGTGACTGATAGAAAACCGTGGGACACAACGTTTATAAAACCAAGATTTCCTAGCAGGAAATGATCATTAATCACAATAAATCTCTTCAAGAGGTTCACAAGTGACAAGGAATAACCAAGTGTTCCTAAGTTCACTGATCCGAGTGGGAGGATTGAGACCATTTTCACAATGAAAGAGGTAAGAGCTAAGTTACAAGAGAATTACCTCACTCATACATAGGAAAAGAATCCTATGAAATCCACCTCGAAGAAAATTGTCATCTAGCGAATGACTATAAGGGATAGATTCCCAAATGGATTGAATGCTCTCTTCATCATTTAGAAGGTGATGATAACTACCTATAAGTGTCTGAAAGACACTAGAAGGACTTGCTAAGATGAATTGCAAATTGTCATGCAGGAGGATCTGGATTTCTTTTTAAGCCAAATACGTGTTTGGGTAATTGTCACCTAGCCAAGAGGCGATTGGGAACAAGTAGATTCTCAAATCTGTTGGGGGCATGTAGAACCTAAAACACTTAGTGGCTAAGAGGTAATACAATGGAAGGTTGTCCATTGTGCGTTTTAACTCTGAACTTTGGCTATGACAACAAGCTTAGTCTTGAAATTGCATCAAGATGATGTAAAGACCACCTTCCAATTTGGAATTTTGGAAATTGGATGATAAACTCTACATGAAGCAGCTTAAGGGCTTCGTAGAAACAATCACCCAAATAGTAGTATATGATGTTTTCCACAAGGTGAAAGCCTCACCAACTTCGAAATAATCGAAGAATACTACACAAGTCCCAAATGGTCTAGTGATGATTCTTAGTGAAATCATCCTTTGTCAAATGACATATGAAACAAGTGTCAAGAGAGTCAAAGGAATAAAGGATCAGAGAATCCTTAAATTCTGAGTTGAGAAAGTCATGGGTTGAACAAATATCTTGATCGACAAGATAAACGGAGTTGCACAAGAAGGATACTGTCTTTTCCACCTAAGACATGTACAAGTGTAATCCTTAGACATCTTAGGATGTCAAAGTACGAACCCATGGACACCCCTGAAGTCAAGGGCATAAACCTAAAGAGGTTACATGTCCTATGAGGAATCCAACATAAGAAAGGTGGATAGAGTCCCATGTGAGACTATAGTTGGTAATATGAATGTACACATTGGTGTACATAAGACCAAATGTTTTTAGTCAGACTTGGAAGTTGTTTTTGGTCCAGCTGTGAAATGGGTTATGAGAATAACCATGGATTAAGTTGTCAAGACAACAACTTTCCTTTTTTGAAAGGATACTCCAATACAAGACCTAGGCAAATGGTGATGGAGTAAGGAAATATACAAAGTATTTTTTCCTGTTATCCATGGAAATAGAACGCAAGGCGTGTTCTGCCATCATTCAAAGTGCCATATGGCTAAAGTAATTCCTATGAGAGATTGGGAATGAATGGTGGATAGGAGGATCCAAACGATAACATCTTATGATGAGGATCCTAAGTATCACAGCAAGGCGAAACATACCTTTTGATACATCTCTATGAGAGATATGCTTTCAAAGAGGGAAAGCGATAGTTCAATGACCTTCTACTGATAGAATGTTGGTAGATCCCCTTATTGACCCATAGCTTGATTTTCATTGAGTTAGTGAAAATCTAGGGGCGCAAATAAAATATAAGGTCGTGAACTTCTTTTATATGAAGATAAAAGAAATGATATGTATGTTATGAGTAAATACATAAAGGTATACAGTTTTGTATGTCGTACAGGTGAAAAAGAGGTTGGTTCACTCACACGAACAACCGTCTTCCTATGTTTTGCAGGGGCATGGGAAGGTAAGACAAGCAAATGATCACCATGAGATGGTTGAGAAGAATCGTTGCGTTTGAGTCGCCTCAATTAGACTGAGATGAGATCCGCATGTGTGCTTATACACAGAAAATGGATCGAAGCATGAATATAGACCTGTAGCCAGGCAAAGAACTCTTTTTCACAAACGAGATTGTAAAAGAGATATTGTGAAAAAGAAAGTTCTGGTTTGAATGTTGAGTACATTTTGGAACTAATGTCTGTACGGTGAAAGATAAAGAAATCGACGTACACTTCAAACCATTCACCGTAGCATGCAATTCATACTGCATGTGCTTGAGAGTTAAACTGCAACACGGGATGTGGGTGAAAGATCCCTAGTTCACCACAGTGTGAGTCCCAGGAAGGAAGAATACTTCCACGGTGCCCTTAAGACTTAGGCGGCATCATGAAAGCTTGGTTTGGTGGCAGCTACTTTAGCTGAAGCTCTATGATCACACTCGATTCGGTCAGACGAGTGAAAACTAGGAAAGCGACCAAGTCAAGATGGACTGATGTTTAGTCAAAAAGGAAGATTTACTCCTAGATACATAAGATGTACTAGTATCTGTGGTCGACCCCTTACTAGCCCTATGTGTAGCTAGTAAGTGCAGATACTATGTGCGTGGAAGGCAATCTGAGTTAATCAACATATTAACTCGAGAGGGATTAGATATGCCATGAGCAATATGTATGGGAGAATCTGGGGCATATGAGGCAATGAACATATAGCTTACGGTTATATATAAAGGGTGTCCTTGGATGCTGGTCTGATATAAAGGATTTCTAGTATCACAAGCACCAAATCTGAAAGACGTTTTTGCCCACGCAGTCACGGCAGACGCCAAGTATGAAACAAGAAAGAGTAATGCACGCACGATGGGAGGCCCATCAAGTGTGAGTGGGAGATGTTGGACTTTGGGTCCAAGTTCGCCCTTGATGGGCCGGACTATTTGATTAGGAAATAAGTAGCCTAATCAAATAAGAATAAAATCAGCATAAGATGCAGATTTGAGAATATTTAGCAATAATTATGGATTTGTTAAAAGAGGAACAAATCACCATAATTAGGGAATTAATTGAGAGACAATTAATTCCTGTCTTGGAGGGCAAGAAGGAGTGCACATGTTTCCTAATTAGTGGCCTCCATAAACCACTATAAATAGGGTGTGCCTCCTCAATTGCAACTCACCCCGCCATTGAGTTTTCTGGCAATTCTCTTCTCTCCTACAATCTTTCTGGTTCTGGTGATCTGCTGTGCAAATCACAATTAGGCTCTAGTAGTCTAATAATTGTGTGGGCACAAGTATGGAGTATTGGAGCTTTGACCCGGATCCGAACATGGATTCGTCCAGGTACGCCTAATCTCCTTTATTAGTTAAATATATTTTTTCCTACAGTTTTTAATCCTGAAGCAGTGATTGGGAGGAACATGGAGGAAGTTAGAGCCTAGGAGCTTACATTTGAAGATCATAAGGGAGTGTCTTTCTTTTATCTTTTTGATTCAAAACTTGATATTGTTTAGTTTTAAATGATTTTGAGCTGTATTAATTGAGAACATTCTATTTTTAGATTATAGACTTATTATTGATATGGATTGAATTGATATTTTAGATTTGATTTGTTCTTAATTGATTGTTGGGATTTTTATTTACAAACCCTTTGATTGTCAATTAGATTATTAATTGAGTTTTCATTATTAATTTAATTGTCAATTTGGGTTTAATCTCTTGATTGTTTAATTAAATAATTAATTGTCGAATTGTTTAATTAGGCAATTGTGAACATAATTTCTAAAATTATCTTAAATTATTGTGATTGATTTTTAATGGATTTAATTAACCACCGCTTTTTCCATTATGAGTTTTCTAGTAGATTAGGTATTATTAAGCTTGAGGGTTTCCCATATCTTAATTAGGTGATTAAGTTTATTAATTCAAATTTTTCATTAACCTTCCCTTGGTCTAATAAATTGAATGGCTAAGAAAGCTAAATCCATGTGAATCCTGAGTTGTCCCCTTCATCATCGTAACTGAACTAAATCTTTGTGTTTGCCTTGCTTTTCATTAGTTTTTTGCTTAGGATTTTAATTCCCCTTTCATAAAACCCCCAAAAATTGCAATTGAATTCATTTAGGTTAGTTTCATTCTCATATAGATTTTAGAGTCATTTGCATTTAGGTAGTGGAGTCTTGCATATGAGAATGAAACTAACCTAAATGAATTCAATTGCAATTTTTGGGGGTTTTATGAAAGGGGAATTAAAATCCTAAGCAAAAGACTAATGAAAAGCAAGGCAAACAACAAAGATTTAGTTCAGTTACGATGATGAAGGGAACAACTCATGATTCACATGGATTTAGCTTTCTTAGCTATTCAATTTATTAGATCAAGGGAAGGTTAATGAAAATTTTGAATTAATAAACTTAATCACCTAATTAAGACATGAGAAACCCTCAAGCTTAATAACACCTAAACCACTAGAAAACTCATAATGGAAAAAGCGGTGATTAATTAAATTCATTAAAAACCAATCACAATAATTTAAGATAATTTTGGAAATTATGTTCACAATTGCCTAATTAAACAATTTGACAATTAATCACCTAATTAAACAATCAAGAGATTAAACTCAAATTGACAATTAAGTTAATAATGAAAACTCAATTAATAATCTAATTGACAATCAAAGGGTTTGTAAACAAAAATCCCAATAATCAATTAAGAATAAATCAAATCCAAAATATCAATTCAATCCAAATCAATAATAATTCTACAATCTAAAACTAGATTTTTCTTAAATAATATAACTTAAAATCATTTAAAACTAAACAATCTCAAGTCTTGAATCAAAAAGATAAAAGAAATGTACTTCCTTATGGTCTTTAAATATAAGCTCCTAGGCTTTAGCTTCCTCCATGTTCCTCCCAAATTACCTCCCAAAAGATTTAACCTGCCATGGAATTCTCCGCTCCACGCCAATCCTTGTTAAAAATCACCATTACTGGAAGTAATTTTCAAAAGGGAACACTAGACGCAAAACTGAATTTGGAATCAATTCCTTCACAAATCTGTACGTGGCACTATGGCAGTTGGAAGGGAATATCTATATAATGATATATATGTGGCTGTGAATTGAAGACGAGAGAGAGAGAGAGAAATTGACGATGTGATGATTAACTCTAAACAGTGTCCTCAATTTCTCTCTTTCGTCCCATACAACTGCGCATGTCTTCCGGCCCCCTCAGCGTCTGTGAGCGCGTTCTCCTTCTGTTGGCGGCTAGGGTAATTAAAAAGGAGAGGAAGAGAATTTTTTGGGTACCAACTTGAACCCATTAAAATTTAAGAAGCCTAAATAAAACTCAACTATTGGATATTCTTTTAACTTTCAAGAAAATTTCTGCACTGTAGGATTTTCTAATATGTTTTTCTTTGCTCTGTCAGAATTAAATAAAATCGTGATCTATCATATATTTAAAAATATTATCTAATTACAAGTTAATAATTAAAATATTATCAACTTAAGCCCAATAATATTATAATCAATTCAAATTTATATTATTTCTTATAATTGGTTAATTATCCAAATATTATCTAATAAATCCAAATTAGTTTAAAATAATCTCCAAAATAAATGAATAAGGTGGGATAAGATATATAAAATTTAGGATTTATCATGGATATTCGCCAAGCTGAGGGGCGGAGTGACTGATCGTCGCATAATACTCCATCAAAATGATCATGCGGTACATCTAGAAAGACGCCAGACAAAAATAAAGTTAAAATGCTTTTACCCTTTGAAACTTACACTTCTAACCAAAATTTCACTGATGCATTGTAAATTGTATGTGTATATGAAGATGCCAACCTCCCGATCAAATATGACTAACTGAAAGGCAACCAACTCCTTCATTGGATGATCATGACCAAGAGGGTAACGAACCACCTCTTTGGAAGTGATCCTCTCCAATTTGAGGAAGACGAAATCTTCATAGAGACCCTCAGATAAGCTTAAAAAACTGACTGTACGCTCTGGCCCTTCCATTACAGTAAGCTCCTTATATGAGAACATGAAAAACATAGCAAAACAGAGGCGTCGGTTAATAAAGGGGTCGGTCAAATGATGGCTAATAGTAAAGAGCTAAATGGTCATAAATAAAACAAATAAAACGAAGTGGTCATTTTGTCACACCGGATGGCCATCATGATCATGACCACTTTCATTTGACAATAGCATATGTGATCGGTGAGGACAATCTGCAAACTCAGAACCAAAATATAAAATCGTATTAGTGTAGGAATGATATTTAAAGTGGTGGAACGTATACACCATTGTAAGGGCCTACATACTGAAAGTTAAGCAAAGCTTTAGCATCCTCAAGCACAAATTCGGACGAGGAGACAGAGTCTGCAAATCGCGAACTATCCAGCTGGCAGCTAGAACATCTAGGTGATTTTGTAGAGTTAAATCCTTTCCAGCCAGCCATAAGGGTAGGGAAGAAGGTTTAGCTAATTGGAAGCGACGTGAAGATAAAGCTGGAAGGGAGGGAGGGATAGTTTCTGTGTAATTTGCGATTTAGGATGGAAATGTCGAATGAAGATGATGGATATAACAGTGAGGAAAGACGGGAGATTTTTAATTTGGTTTTGGAATGGAATTCAAAATTGTCACTTTTGATGGGGTGTATGTAAAGCGCAGGGGCCAAGTATGAGACGACGCATGAGCCAAAGTTTGGAATAAAAAATTATTTTTGCAGCCGTATAGTTGTTGTAAATACTGTTTTGATTCTTAAGCCGGATGGAGAAGAAATTGGGGGAGGCAGCTTGGGTGGAACAATATTGTAATATATATAGATGGGTTAAGGTGTAAAGATATCCATGAACTTCTCTCAAAAGTGCATCCAACACCATAAACTTTTTTTAGGTGCAAAAGTACCCAAGAATTTCTCAAAATGGGGCAAAAATGTCAAACTGTTAATTGGTACAAACATCTGTTTTGTGGGACCCACAATATTATTTTTTTGAGGTGCAAAAATACTCATGAACTTTTCTAAAAAGTGCACCCAACACCATAAACTTTTGAAAAGTTCATAGGCATTTTTGCACCCAGAAAAAATTTTATGGTGTTGGGTGCACTTTTTAGAAAAATTCATGGGTATTTTTGCACCTCAAAAAATAATATTGTAGGTCCCACAAAACAGACGTTTGTACCAATTAACGGTTTGATATTTTTGCTCCATTTTGAGAAGTTCATGGATATTTTTGCACCTAAAAAAAATTTATGGTGTTGGATGCACTTTTGAGAAAAGTTCATGGGTATTTTTGCACTTTAACCCTATATAGATTACAGAACGACACTTACATATTGTCCTACACAAGATCAGTGAAGCCCAATACTTCCACATGACGAGTGATCCTCCCAATTTGAGAATATAGCCTATCAGGGACCTCCTTGTTGTCCTACAGGTAGCCCAATCTAAGTCACAGTATGCTTTTAAAGTAAGGGCTCCTTTTGTGCTTATCAAAAGACTAAGCCGCGGGCTTTGTTTCAAGTACCTTAGAATTGCTATAGCAGCTGCCATGTCTCTTTGTTGGATTTTCCATAAACTGACTTAATGCCTACACCGAAAACTAAATGTCAGGCCTAGTAACAGTAAAATATATCAAACTCCCAACTAATCTACGATATCTCTTCGGATTCTCAAGCAAATCCTCTTCATAATCCTTTCCTTCTTCGTAAGCTACCAAATTTAAGTTTTATTCCATTGGTATCGTGATTGGCCTACGACCAGTAAGACCTACATCAGAGAGTAAGTCCAGAGTACTTTTGTTGGGGCAAAACAAGTTCCTTTTCAAATTTGGCCATTTCAATGCCTAGAAAATATCTCATCATTCCTAAATCTTTAATTCTAGAATTACTATGAAGGAACTCCTTCACCTCTTGTATTTTTGCATATGAACTACTTGTAATCAACAAGTCATCAATATAGACTAACACTACTATCAAATCATTATCAGAAAGTTTAGTAAACACAAAGTAATCATGTCTACTCTATACAAAACCTCCTTGAACCAGCGCTTTGGTAAGCTTTGAATTCCACTGTCTAAATACTTGTTTAAGGCCACAGAGGGACTTCTTTAGCTTGCACACCACGTGTGTTGTCACTACAAAAAAACTGGGATTTAGTAGCGGTTAAAAAAGTGTATTAGTAGTAGTTTTAACCGTTACCAACAACATTAGTAGTTATTCTTAAAACCGCTACTAAATTTACTGTTGCAAGTAGTTTTGTAGCGGTTATTTTAAATTGTTACTCAAGCACAACAACCGCTACTATATTTGTAGGAACCCACCGCTACAACATTGTCAAGAGTAAAAATCTTTTTCTTGGAACTATATAATTGCTACAAAGCTCAAACAATAAAATTTGGAAGGTGGGAAATGAAAAATAAAAATTTGGCTCTGTTTTGTAACGATTCAAGAACCGCTACTAATATAAATTTTAAAAATGGCGCCATTAACTAGTAGCGATTATTTAACCGCTACTAATTTATTTGAAATTCAAATTTTGCGCAAAAAATTTAATTTCGGTTTAAAAATGGCGCCATTAATTAGTAGCGGTTAAATAACCGCTACTAATTAATTGTAAAATTTTTTAAAAAATAAAATTATTTATTTCTGCTTTTTTATATTAAATTAAATAGTTTATTTTAGTAGTTTAGCTAATTTAATTAGCTTATTATTCAATAGTTTAGCTCATTTATAATTTAAAAGGAATGATTTAATTTAGTTGGATGAGTATGAAGATTGTATTGATAATATTATTGAGGATACCTAGGTAACAAGGAACTATTATGTTATCTACTGCAATGTGATTATGATTGTGTAAGGAAAATAGGTGAAAATGAGAACATGCTATTAAATATCTGTAAAAAAAAATAGTGAGAATAAATTTTATGCAAAGGAAAAAGTATTGAAATAAAAAATTTAAAAACTTGTTACCATATTTGATCACCTTGTTCAGCTCCTCAGCTCATAGAAAAAATTTTGTAAATGAGAGAAAATGAAAGAGGGGTAAGGTGAAAAGAAATGGGGGAGTGTTTGAAATGAGATATGGTGGGGGTATTTATAAGGATCTTCATAGCACTTGTAGCGGTTAGTGTATTGTGTTTTGTTGCGGTTTGTATTAGTAGTGGTTATTGTTGTTTTTGTAAACTGCTACAAAAATTTTATTTATTTATTTTTAAATATTTTTTAAAGACAAAAACATAATTTTTTTAATCATTCTTCAAACATAATTTGTAGAAAAATGGTTAGTGATGTATTACTTTGTTAAAAAAATTTAATTTAAATGATGTGAACTTAAAAAAACACACCGAAGTAGAGGTAAATTGTCATCGCCTTCAAGGAAGAAGTTTTCGAAATTGGCAAGCTAAAATGGCTCACTCCCGTAGGCGATGTTATTGCCTTCACCCATGTCGTAAAGGTCTCGTGGCTTTAAATGAATGACCATGTGCCAATCCCTGTGCCTCTCGTCCTTGACATAATAAACCTAGTGTACCTCTGAGGCAAGAATATATGACTCATCATCTTGAGAATTACTAGTATGAATTGGCCGTGAGAAATTGACTGATGTGATACCTAAGTCATCAGTTGCCAGTCCCTAGGAAGTAGTTGTCCACAAACACTTGAACAGTGTCACAATGAAACTGCCTTGGTAATTAAGTTCGGCGACATCAAGAAGCTTTCCATAATAAGGGACGCCTACGAATTGCATGTTAGCGTCACTGTTGCTCCATAACTCCTTGTCCTGAAGGTGCCATAAACACCAGAATTGTGAGTTTGCAATCCTTGATCCCATGAAACCATGCAAAACTTGAAACTATTGACAAGGTATGCTGTAAACCTTTTTGCATAGTCAAGAGGGCCGATTACGAGAGCTGTAACCCCTGCCGTCATCAAGGCCGAGATTTATGTTCAAAAATACATAATCATGTTGAATTAGAAACCACAAGATAAATTGAGACTTATTAAAAATTTCATTTCCCAAAACAGGGCTTGTAAAAACTTTTCTAAAACCTGTTCAACACGGTCTCATATTCACATTTCAAATACACAATTGGCTTGTACTGTTTGATTCCATTCATAAATATCATAGTGCAACATAAATTCCCAACACACTCGGGTTCAATTAATCAACTAAGAGTTTACAGGGCATAAATCCCATAATTAGTTTCCCATTCTAGGGGATTACACAAACTATTCAATATATATACAATTAATTCCATAGTTAACAACATGATAACCAACTATCCAAAATAAAACTTCTAACCCCGAGCTCTAACCGCCATTCGTCACCTGCTTCTCTTTAGAACCACTGGCCCTGTGAAAATTGTTTTATGGAAAGAATGGGATTCTAAAGAATCCCAGTGGTAACAATTTACTCATAGTATATACAACCACAAAGCATGTAAGCAAATTACAACACCACAACAGAACAACATTATTTATAACAGTACCGATAGGTGTGATGCACATCACCCGCTACAATTGCTCACGCTGCAATGCACAATGGCATATCAAACATCAATATATTTCACCACAGTAGGATTTCATATGACACATTTCACAATGACATATCCTCACCGGCATGTTTCTCAACAATGGGCAGTTGACAATACCACAACTCATCAACGACAATTACAACGGCAGGGGTAGGTATGACGTGCATCACCCCCTACGACTGCTTATACTGAATTGCTCACGCTGCAATGGACAATGACATATCTCACATCCACAAATCAATAACGGCAACTATAATGGCAATTACAACGGCAGGGGCAGGTGTGACGTGCATCACCCCCTACAACTGCTCAAGCTACAACGCATAACGACATATCTCACATCCACATATTTCACAACAGTAGGGTTTCGTACAACATATTTCACAACGACAATTTAACGATAAGTCATGCATACAATGTATCATACACATCATAAGATAAAGGTCACTACCTTGGTCTTTCCACGCTTGCTCTGGCATTGGTCTCTCACGGGTAGGGCATATATCAAATCCTAGAACCATAATTAAGGATGAAGAGTTACTCTATAATCCAAGACTAAACTCCAAAACACTTAGAGTTGCTTATCATTTAAGATCTTTAGGTGGCTACTAGAAGCCCAAGCATATGCCTAAAAGGTTAGGAAGTACTATCTCAAAGACCACCTTACGATAGTAAAGAGTTCTGATTTTTGGGTGTTCGCCACGGCCAAGAATCTTTGGTTGCAGCTAAAAATAGGTCAGGAACTTTTGGGCTGCGGCCAAAATCAGGTCAGAGAGTTTTTGAGCTGCAGCCAAGAAACTTTCAATTTCTTGGCTAAAATTCCAAAAATCATAACTAATTATAGGAAAATCGAAATGGGATGATTCCAAAGCCAATGGAAAACTATTTAAGTCCTCTTTATAGGAAAAATATGAATCATTATTGTCTATAATCACAAAAATACATAACTGAACAATTATCCTTGTTGTTCCAGAATTGATCCCAATTTTGACATCAAACTTTGGAAATTCATAACTCCCAGCACACACATCGAAATGACCTCATAATATATCAAATTAAAGATTGGCATGTCTACTATTAGACTAGAAAGTTTCAGAATTTTTAGCCACCATTTACCTATCCAAAACATCCATGCAAAGCAACTACCATCACAGGGTTTTCACTAACCAAAACTTGCAACTTTTAACCTTAAGTTTCCAATGGTTCAAAATTCACATCCAACACTACTCCCACATAAATTTTCACAAGGAACACAATGGAAACCTCTAAATGACCAAAATCACAAGCTATTGACATGTTCTACTTTGGGACACATTTCAACATAAAACCCCGAAGTTGCCAAATTCCATATTCAAGACTCCAAACTATTTTCATTGATCAAATGACTCAACCAAACAACATTTCCATCACAACACATCATGCAATCCTTACACTCTATAATACACAAAAATCAGGGGAAAATTCCAAAAAAATCAATGCTCAACCAATAACTACAATATATATATATATATATATATCAAAAGGGAGTTATCACTCACCTTTTTCACTTTCTCAAACTTGTTTCTTGATTTTTCAATCTCCAACTTTTCTCAAACACAAAGACACCTCCTCTTGGAATTCTAAAACCATAGAATGAAATATCTCAACAAGGGAAACAACTTTATAGAAGGAGGTTTTGGCATTTGAGGTCAAGATCTTACCTTAATCTCAAGCTTTTCTTTTCTCTTTCTTCTTCAAAAATGGCGAAAGTGAGAGCTTGGAGGGAGAGAGAATGTGTGATGATGAAGATGAAGATAAGTTGCAGAATTTTTGCCTCCTCCCATACCTCTAGGCATCCAAGGGAGAGAGAAAAGAGGGGAAATGATTTTTAATTGCTTACTTTGACTTTTTTTTCACCAACTTCTCTTTTACTTCATCTAAATTTGCCACTTGTCACAATCTCATGCAATCTCAACCCAATTAATCTTCCACTTGGTTACACTAACCAATTTTATTAGCCATTTAGTCACACACCTCATTTCTCTTAGTTAGTAATTAATTTCTTTTTTAATCACTAACTAATTGACTGATAATTTCCATTCTTTCAATTTCTCCACTGATTATGGCATATTAACTTAAATTGCCACATAACACATAATTAAATTCCTTTTCTTCTTCCATGCGCAATTTACCCTTATTTTAGCTCCAAAAATTACTTTATCACTTAATTATACTAAAATACAGGGTGTTGGGTATTTCCAATAATTAATTCGAGTCTCAAATAAACTTTAATTCAAAAAGGTCATTAGCCCTTAATCAAAATTTGGGGCATTACAAGAGCTTTGAAATCTGTGAGTGTGGGTTATGGTCATTTAGTATTATGTGCTCAAATCAGCTTAGGAATTCTCTGTGGACCTTTTTGTCAATTTCAGAGGATGTTTGTATACGGATCCTAAGTTGACGCTTAACATGACTTCTAAATTCCCTGCAATTAATCATAGGAAGGCAATAGTGAAATGAAAGTGAAAAATATTATGAAAGATATAGAATAACATGTGAGTGTATAATTCTTACTAAATGAAAGGTTCAACTTGAGTGTAATTAATCAAGACATGTCTATGTACTTACAACTTCTCAGTTGTTGTTAATTTGAAGTTCTCAGTTCCTCCAACTGGTTTACCAACATGAGGGATAAATTCTCCTGATGTTGGCGCAGGTTTAGGACAATCGTCAACATAAGGTGGGCGGTTGAAAGCTGTCTCAAGGTTATTAAAGTACCTTGAACAGAAATACAGCACCTCATCCCCTATATAGCCTTCAACTATAGAACCTTCTAGCCACGCCTTATTCCTTACATAAGATTATAATTTTCCAAGAAACCTACAAAGTAAAGAAGGAAAAAATGATACTAAATGCTGAAAAGGGTGACTAACAAACATAGGAACTAACAATGAAGCAGATATGTAAAAAGAGTACCTCTCAGTAGGATACATCCATCGATATTGAACTAGGCCAGCGAACTTTGTTTCATGAATGAGGTGGACTTTAAGGTGAAACATCATAGTGAAAAAGGACAGAGGAAAGATCATCTCCAAATGACAAAGCGTAAGAATGAGTTTGGACTGCAGCTGATCTAGCTCCTTAACGATCAAAACTTTGAAACACAACTTCCGAAAAGAAAGAACAATGTTCCACCAATATGATAGACACATCAGGAAGAAGTGCATTCTTTATAGCCAGAGAAAGAAACTGTTGTATAAGAACATATGAGTCATGACTCTTCAGGCCAACAACCTTTCGAGCCTGCAAGTTAATACATCAAGAAATGTTGCTTGAATACCCATCAGAAACTTTTAATTTCTTCAACGCCGCGAGGAAGACTTCCTTGTTTGGTTTTGTGAGGGTGAACTTTGCTAGTTGAAATTTGTCATGCTCATCTGGCCAAGCGTCTTCACGAGCTCCTATGGCACGTAAATCTTTCCTCGCTTGAAGATGATCTTTTGTCTTGCCGGGTTCGTTAAGCAATGTATATAGCACATTATTGCAAATATTTTTTTTCAATGTGCATGACATCAAGACTGTGGCAAAGTAAATTATATTTCTAATATAGAAGAGTGAAGAAAATACTTATCTTCTTCCATTACTAAGGTGCCGAAGTCCTACATGTCTTTTGGTGAGCTTGTGCTAAATCATCGTATTTTCCAAACTCGAATTCAACATTCTCAAACTGCTGTAAGATATCTGTATCGGATAAAGTCTGAGGTGGTCCTCTTTTTTCTAGTTTTCTATTGAAGTGATTTCGTTGTAATATGAACTTATGCCTTCCATCGAGAAACTGTCAATGCCCCATGAAGCATCACTTTCAGCTCTGAGGAAGGCACACTACGTCAGAGTCAAAATTACAATCTAGACACGCTAACCCAGTATGCACATTCCAACCAGATAATGTGCCAAGACTAGGAAAGTCACTAATCATCCACATCAAGGCTGCACACGAGTTGAACAATGTCTTCCCATATGCATCATATGTCTCGATGCCGACATTCCATAGGTTAATCAATTCCACAATAAGCAGTTGGAAATACACATCGATGTCATTACCTGGTGTCTTTTTGCCTGCAATGATCATAGACATAATGAAGGACTTTTGTTTCATACACATCCAGGGGGTAAGTTGTAGGGAACTAACACTACCTGCCAAATACTATAACTTGTGCTAAGATTCCCAAATGGATTGAAATTGTCAGTTGCCAAAGTAAGCTGAACATTTCTAGGGTCAGCCACGAAAGCTGGAAAGTCATTGTCAAACATTTTCCACGAGTCTGCATCCCGGGGATGTCTTAATTTACCATCTTCATTCTTATCAACGTCATGCCACCTCATGTGCTCTACTATTTTGGACAATATAAACAATCTTTGTAGGCACAGCTTCAAATGGAAGTACCTGAGAATCATTACAGGTTTCTTCTTCTGCTTTTTTCCCTTCTGAATTATCTTGTACCTCGATGTGTGACATCTCTTACAAGTCTCCCTGCTGGAATCGTCTCCCCAATACAGCACATAATTGTTGGGGCATGCATCAATTTTTTGATACTTCAACCCCAACCTGTTGATAATCTTCTTAACCTCGTAGAACATTGTGGGAACCTCCACGTTAGGGAATACATCTTGTAATAATTTGAGCAACATTGACATTCCCTTATCTGTGATTCCACACAAGCACTTGATATGATACAACTTGATTAAGAAAGATAATTTAGAGTATTTTTTACAACCTTAATATAAAGGACAATCTGCTTCATCCATCAAGCTGAAAAAATTCCAAGCTACTTCATTCCTCATGAACATCGGCTCTGAACCTTGCACTTCTTTGTTGAAGTTGTCACCTTGAAATCTAAATGCATCATGCATAACATTATTAATTGGATCATCTTTGTCTAATTGAACTCCTACTTGTGAACTTCGAGGAAAAGCATCATCATATCTCATATAGGCCTTCTTACCACGAACTGCCCATAACGTATAGTCTTCCAGGAAAGGCTTCACAAGAAAATGTTCCTTAACAACTTGTCGTGCATACCACTTCTTGAACTTGCATCTCTGACACGGACAGATGATCTTGCCATTACAGCTAGCGTGAGTGAATGCAAAATCTAAGAAATTTTTAATCCGTACAAATATTTTGGAGAATTGCATGGCAACCTGATGCATGATTTATCCAGAGCTACTAGTGAGCGAGAAGAAACTATAGTGAAGAAGATGAGTGATTTGAGAATTATGAATGCCTAGAAGCTTATATTCAGATTTTCCAACGTTTAACATTTTGTAGCGGTTATAAAACCTCTACCATAACCGCTAATAATTTCTATTTGTAGTGGTTATATGCACAAAACTGCTACAAAGTTTCTTCTCGTTGGCAGGATTTAGAAAAATTTAAGTTTAACATGTAGCAGTCTAATTAGTGTAACCGCTATTAATATATATTTGTAGCGGTTCTATTTTATTAACCGCTACAAATTTCTGACGATAGAAGAAATTCAAATTTCAATTTTTTTTCACTTTGTAGCGGTTATAAGAAAAAGACCGCTACAAATGCTCATGACTATTGGACTATTAAAAAAAATTTGTCCTCTACATTTGTAGCGATTACCCTCATAACTGCTACAAAATGATTAAAATATTTGTGCGGTTTATAAAATATAACCGCTACAAAACTATTAAAATTTATTTTTTTGAATATTTATAGCGGTTTTACAATAAAACCGCTACAAATATATGTTAAGTTATTTTTTTAGTTTTAGAAATATAAATATAACTGTCGTAAATACAACAAGAATTTAAGTTTTGAAAATAAAATATCCAAGTTTGTTTACAAATATTTCAAAAAAAATATAAATGTCCTAAACTAACTACTAGGAGGCTGATCATCTGGTCCTCCCTCAGGTGCAGCTGTATTGGGTCGCTGGCCAGAGTTAACAGCACCATCATCATCAGAAGGAGGAGTAGGCTGGACGATGAACCGAGGGACAGGGGGAACCTATGGATGCTCCTCGTCAAGGAACAGGTGACTCTACAACCGCTCGAGCATGTAATTCGTGATATCACACCATTACGCATGCTAAGCATAGTAGAAATCGGCCTGCTACTGTATCTTCTGCATCTGCTACTGTTGGTGGCCACTGCAGCTTGTGTCCTAGCCAAATCTGAGCTCATCTCCTCAACAGACTTGTCCCTCAGACATCTAACCCCGAACGTCTGTGCTCTGGAGCTGCCAGCCTTAGAGGCGCCACTCCTGCCATAGACCATGCTAGGTATGGCGCCTATCCCCATCCCCCTCACACGTTCGAGGTGCTCAACCTGACCCAGACCCGCTTTTAATGGCGCAGTGGGGTCCACAGACCCTTGTGACTCCTGGGTCTGGGTCTCTGGTAGCTCAATCTGCGACTGCTGTATCCACTCCTGCCATTTTATGAAACAATTACTTATTATTATTTTTCATAATAAAATTTGTTTTATAAACAATATAATAATGAATTCACTTAGTAATGAATTTCATTAGCAAGTGTATTTGGCCCCTCATTTTGTAATTATTTCTTAGACCACTAGAATAGAATGCCAAGAGGTATTAAAGTCTTTTCCTGCATTCACGTTTAAGTACATGTTCAACACAACTTGGACAGTTCTAGGTGCATATCGGGAAGCTAAAGTGTTTTCTTGATCATTTTGGAATCCCCTTAAATGGAGAAATCTTTTAGAGTTTTCTCAAGTAGATTAGAGAGATTAACACAAAGAAACGCCCTATCTTTGTGACTCTCGTGGATGTCGACTAAATCGACTGAAAATTAGCAATTGTAGAGAATTATTTACCAAGGAGATTAATGGAAAATACCAGTGCAGAGGAAGAGACTTACATATGGTTTACATTGACTTGAAAAAAAAACTTACAATTATGGGACATATTTTGAAAAGACTTAGAAAAGTAATTTGTATGTAGCATATATCAAAGTCATACAAGATATGTATGTGGGAATAATAACTATTGTAAGAAAGCTTGCAGATGAAACAAAAGACTTTTTATAAGGATTAGCATAACATCAAGGTCATCTCTAAGCCCTTACTTGTTTGACATGGTTTTAGACGTTTTAACTAAGCTGATTAAAAAAGAAATCTTTAAGTGCATGTTTTTTTTTCTTTTGCTAATGATGTAATTCTTTTGGTCAAGAGGAAAGATTAACTCTATACTTGAGTAATGGGTAAGCTAAGGACCTTAGAGTTGAAGGGTTTTCATCTTAGTAGGAGTAGGACATAATATATACATTACAAATTTGATAAGAGACAAATTAGAAGTGATTTGAAAAAGGTTAAAATGAATGATCAAATAATTCCACAAGTGATAAAATTCATATATTTGGGATCAATTAAGAAAAAATATGGTGAAATTGGTGTCGATGTTACTGAATGAATTCAAGTTTTGTCGTTTAAATAGTGAAAGTCTATTGAAGTTATATGTTATCAAAAAGTACCAAATTAATAAAATAAAAGAGAAGGTTAATTGCAATGCTATATGGTAATGAATGTTACAAGTGCATAAAGTAGGGATAATTAAGATGAGGATGTTGAGGCGGATTTATAATCATACAAGAAAATATAGGATTCCTGATAAACATATATGAGGAAGAGTTAAAGTAATGTCTGATGAAGAAAAAAGGGAAGAAAATTGTTTGATGTGGTTCAGACATACATAAAGAAAGCCATTGAAAGCATTGTTGATTAGGAGAGTAGAAAATATAGTATGCAGTTCTCTGAAAAGGAGTAAAGGAAGACCGAACATAATAAAGTTGTTGAGTGAGACATTTTGGTTAACAATAATTTATCAAAATATTTGGGTGTTGGTAGGGCACAATGACATTGTCCAATCCATGTGATCAACCTAGTTGGTGAGATAATGATTGTTGTGGTTTGGTTGTTCATAAACTTATGATAGACCCAATATTAAAAATGGTTAAAGTCAAAAATACCTATGAATTTTTATCAAAAGTGCATCCAGCACTATATGCTTTTTGAAGGTACAAAATTACCTATAAGCTTTCAAAATGGGAGTAAAAATACCAGCTCCATCAATCTTTATTATCTTGACTATTAGTTGACTCAAAAAGTTGATATAGTAGCTTATATGGCCGCAATAATGTCCTAGCTAGAATTAGGTGAAAAATAATAATAAAAATAAAGATCCACATGTGCTTTATCCTGTTAGTTTATCTTTTGGTAAAGAAAAATCCTAACCTTCCCTGTCAACTACATCTTGCGAATCAGTCTCCCCCAATTTGCGTTGCAACCTACCCACTACCTATCCCTTCTCCTCTCTGACCCCTTTGCCAGCCGCCATCTCGACGTCGCAGCCCCCGTTGTGCTTTTCTCCTTCCTCTCTTCCTCCCTCAGCCTGACCATAACCCATCACCGCGCCGCCTAAGTTGAAGCTCAACATCTAATCTTTTGTCATCATAAATTCTGCCCCTTTTTCCTCCACTGGATTTCAAATACTCAACAATACAGTTGAATCAATTTTGAGTCAACCAATGGTCAAGATAATAGAGATTAACGGAGCTGGTATTTTTGTTCTCATTTTGGATCCTTATAGGTACTTTTACACCTTCAAAAAAAATATGGTGCTGGATGCACTTTTAATAAAAATTCATGGGTATTTTTGTGCCTTAACCCTATTAAAAATGAACTAATAATTATCAAGTTAATCTATTAATTATATTCGTCAATTGGTGTGTGATTAAACCATATTTTTATATGCTTTTTCATAATTAATTTAGGGAATTTAATGTACTTCAAAGGTCATTATTGCATAATTAAATACTAATTTGAGTTAGGGACATGTGTATTGAAGTAAGTATAATTAGGGGCAAAATGGTTATAATTTGTTAATTATTCATACAAAGGCTAAAGTATACATTTAGTCCTTTATGTTTACACCAAGATTCAATTTAGTCCCTTACGTTTATAAAGTATATTTTTAGTTCCTTAACTCTAACACCGTTAGTCTCATCTAACAGAAAATGCTGATTGTGCAATTAAATTAAGTATATTTAAATTTTAAGAATATAAAAAGAAATTCTTGCATATGCTAGCTGACCAATTAAAAAAATAATATTTTAATAACCAAAACTATTGTCTCATCTTCTTCCCACCACTTCACTCTCTTCCATTATATTAATGGCTTATCCACTCCAATGTTCTTTCCATTTTGTTATTCCTTTCTTAGTAGTTGGCACTTCTTCTACCTCTAATCCTCTCTTCTTGGCACTCCTTCCATTTTTATACTCCTCTGTTTATTTTAATCAAACCCAAGAAATCAACGTGGAACACGGATTGATTGAGATGACCAGGAATGGAGGGAAAAAATAGTTGAATGGAGGAAAAAATAGTTACAAGAAACAGCCAAAATAGCCAAACTAGACAAATGAAATAAGAAGAATGAGGATGTGACTATGGAGTAATGAGTGGCAAAGAGAATGATAGAGAAAAATGGGATGAAATATTAAGGGCTTGTGAATTAAAGATTTTAAGAAAATTATAAAAGAAGAGGATTAGAGGCAGGAGTGTCATAAAAATATGGAAGGAACATTAGAGCGAAGAAACCATTAATGGAGAAGAGCAAGGAGTATGTATAGGTGGGAAGACGAGGGTGATAATTGCGGTCATTAATTATTTGGTCAGTTGGAATATACAATAATTCATTTGTATATTTCTTAAATTTAAGTATACTTTATTTAACTGTACAGTCAGTATTTTCTGTTACATGAAACTAAAGGTGTTAGGGTTAAAAGACTAAAAGTACACTTTATAAACTTAAAGGACTAAACTGAACCTTGGAGCAAACATATAAAGGACTAAACAGACATTTTAGCCTTCATGTAAATGATTTCTTGGACTTTAAATGCTACCATATGCTTAATATTGTATTGTAAGTGTTTAAGAATAAAATTGGAGAATGTGAAAAATGTCAATTGGGGTAAGAATTAATATTTTTGAGGACTAGAGAAAATTACAGAAAAGGCCCCAAAAATTCTGAAAACTACAAATCTATGAAGAAAAGTGTCAAAGAAAATTACAGCAATGGTGAAGAAGTTTTGAAAATTATATTTTGACCGCAAAAAGATTTTATATTGCAATTTAGTCCCACCATGGACTTTTGAATCTGTTCAGTTTAGTCCCTGTCAAAACTTAGGCTAGGTCAGATTAGGCAAACATTCTCCTTCTTCATTGCGCAACATTCAGAGTTGGAAAAAAATAGAGAAGGCGCCGCGGCAAGAAGCTAAGAAACCACAGAACTAGAGACTCGATCTCCTTCCTCTTCCACATCCACCCTCATCTTCTTTCTCGCAGGTGGCATCATTTGACAAGTATAACATAATATTGTAACTAAATTAGTTTTACATTCCAGTAAATACTCGTTCTGTTATGTATTATTGTTACAGATGATATGTATTTAGTTATAGGTGCCCAATGTATATATATGACATCTGTCAATCAATAATATTCAATTCAATTTTTTCCCATTCAGTCACATGGTATCCAGAGCAACATAATTTTCCCCCTTCCTCGAGATCCCCGCTTCTCGGGTTCTCTGCCATTCCTATCTTCTTCTTCCAGATCGCGTTTCTGTTGTTTCTGTCTCAGACCGCATGGCTGTTGATTTCGTTTTAGATCCGGCCAGTATCTACTATGTTCATCCCAATGAAAATCCCGCCCTTACTCTCGTTGCTCCTCCATTAGATGGTTCTAACTATCATACTTGGGCTAGATCTATGAAGATTGCCCTTCTTTCAAAGAATAAGCTCCGTTTCATCGATGGCTCTCTTCCTCCACCGTCGTTGACCGATCCTCTCTTTCTGACGTGGGAGCATTGCAATAACCTCGTTCAAGGTTGGCTCTCGAAGTCTCTCTCACCGACTATTGCTAAGAGTATTATCTGGTTTGACTCTGCTCTTAAGATTTGGAATTATCTTCGATCGTGGTTTTCTCAGACGGATCTCTTTCAAATCGCCAATATTCAAGAAGAAATCTATAGCCTCCGACAAGGTAACCTTAGCGTCAGTGATTACTATACTCGGCTGAAAATCCTTTGGGACAAATTCACCAATATTCGTCCTCTCAAAGCTTGTACGTGTGGATCTGTCAGCATTGCTCTTCAACATAGGGATGAGGACTATGTTATTCGGTTCCTCTGAGGTCTTTATAAGTCCTATTCTTCCATTAAATCCCAGATTATGCTTCTTGATCCATTACTGCCGATTCATCGAGTTTTTTCTCTTGTTCTCCAACAAGAACGTGAGCTCCACATACCTTCAAATTCTAAGGTTTTGCTTACAAAGGCACCGCGCTACACTTCTTCTGGTTTTTAGACCAAGCATTGCTCTTATTATGGCAAGCCACGCCACACAGAGGCCACCTGCTATCGGAAACTCGACTTCCCCCTTGGTTATAAATTCTGCAACTCTGGCTCTTCTTCCACGGTGAACAATCTCTCCACTCCGGTGTCTGGCTCCGTTCAAGATGCTTCTACTGCCTATGCCTCTTCTCCAATTTCTCCTTCTTCGCCTGCCACTGTTATGCCTCAGTTATCTCCTGCTCAGTATAGTCGTCTACTCATTTTGCTCAGTTCTTCATCAGTTTCTCATCCGTCCTCTACTTCTCAGTCATCAGTCAACAATTTGTCTACTCTTCCCGTTGGTATGTGCTCTTCTATTTCCTCTGCTAATTCTGTTTCATGGATCATTGATTCTGGAGCAACTGATCGTGTCTGCTTTTCTTTAGCTTTATTTTCCTCTTATACTTCAATTCCTCCTATCTCTGTTCGTCTTCCCATATGTTCTCATGCTGTTGCTTGTTTTTCCGGCACAGTTCGTCTTTCTGACTCCTTAATTCTTCACAATGTTCTGTTTCTTCCCAAATTTTCCTTTAATATCCTATCTGTCTCTCATTTAACTTCCTCTAATAATTGCTCCATAACATTATCTTCTACTTGTTGTCAGATACACTTAATTCTACCTTCGCAGATGATTGGTTCAGCTAGACTTGTTGAAGGCTTATATGTGCTTCCTGCAGATACATCTTCCACTCTTCCGTCGCCTCAGGTTCTTATGACCAACAACAACCCTGTTTCAGATTCTACTATTTGGCATCTCTACCTCAGTCATCTTTCTAATTCCACACTTTCTGTTTTACATAAGCAATTTCCAGAAATTCCTTGTATATCTTCTTCATTACCTTGTGATACTTGTCATTTTGCAAAACAGAAACGTTTATCATTTCCTGTAAGCACAAATTCATGCAATAACATTTTTTATTTGGTCCACATGGACATCTGGGGACCTTTCTCAGTCCCTTTTGTTCAAGGCCATCGTTATTTTCTTACAATAGTTGACGATTATTCTTGCTATACATGGCTTTTTTTAATGCACCATAAATCTGATGCACGTACACACATTAAACATTATTTTTCTCTTGTTGAGACTCAGTTTTCTACTTCCATTAAGGCTTTACGTACTGACAATGGTCCTGAATTGAATATGTCCCAATTTTATGCTTCTAAAGGAGTAATTCATCAAACTTCTTGAGTTGAAACTCCTCAGCAAAACGGTTTAGTTGAGTGAAAACACCAACATATTTTAAACGTTGCTCGTGCTTTACTTTTTCAATCCCATATCCCTTTTCATTATTGGTCTTTTCTAGTCTTACATGCTACTTTAATCATCAATTGCTTGACTTCTCCTGTTATTCAGAATTCTTCCCCATTTGAACGATTACATGGTTTTTCTCCTTGCTATTCTCATTTCAAGGTTTTTGGCTCTCTTTGTTATGCTTCCACTTTATCTCACAATCGTTCTAAATTTGATCCAAGAGCAAGAAAATGTGTTTTTTTGGGTATTCCATCAGGTTCCAAAGCTTTTACATTACTTGATCTTTCTAATAATCAAATTTTGTTGTCTCAAGATGTTGGTTTTCATGAGCATGTGTTTCCTTTTAGCAATGGTAGCATCACTTCTCTTTCATGTCCTTGGCTAGAACCGCAGCCTTGTTCTTCTTTACCTGATGATCCTTCTATCCCTTCTCCACATCTATCTTCTATTCCTCTTCCTTCTACTCCTCCTTTTCCTGATCTTGGTTCTTCTCCATCCCCTCCTCCTATTCTTCGTCGTTCCACAAGGCCACATACTGCCCCTTCCTACTTGTAGGACTATCACTGTGCCCTCATCACCTCTACGAATCAATCATCAAGCCAAGGTGGTCCTAGGTATCCTTTATCTTCTGTCCTTTCTTATTCGGGTCTTTCTTCTTCTTATAAATCATTTGTTCATTTAGTTACCCTCTCCCCTGACCCTATATCTTACAACCATGATGTTAAACATTCTGTTTGGAGAGAGGCCATGCAAGCAGAACTCATTGCCCTTGATCGAAACCAGACCTGGACACTTACTTCATTACCACCTGGAAAAAGGCCCATCGATTGCAAGTGGGTTTTTAGAACCAAGTTTAGAGCCAATGGTGACATTGAATGGTATAAAGCTCATCTAGTAGCTAAAGGTTACACTCAAACTGAAGGGATTGACTATCTTGATATTATTTCTCCAGTTGCCAAGATGACCACCCTTCGCATGCTTCTCTTTATTGCTGCTGCTAAAAATTGGCATCTACACCAATTAGATGTCAATAATGCCTTCTTACATAGGGAGTTGAATGAAGAATTTTACATGAAGTTACCCCTTGGGATTACTCCTTCTCATCCTAATCAGGTTTGCAAACTCTAGAAATCTCTTATGGTCTTAAACAAGCCAGTCGTCAATGGTACTCAAAACTGTCTTCTGCCTTGTTATCTTTTGGTTATAACCAATCTGCTTCTGATCACTCTCTCTTTGTTAAGGCATATGATTCTTCCTTTACGGTTTTCCTTGTTTATGTTGATGATGTTATTCTTGCTGGTAATGACTTGGCTAAAATTGACTTGGTTAAACAGAAATTAGATTCTACCTTTAGTATAAAGGATCTTGGTGAACTTAGATATTTCCTTGGCTTAGAACTTGCTTGCTCTCAAGAGGGTATTTTCTTGTCTCAACGAAAGTTTGCTCTTGAATTACTTGATGACACTGGTTATTTGGCTTGTAAACCTGCTACTTCTCCTATGGATCCTTATCTTAAGCTTTCCAAGGATAAAGGTGCTCCTTGTTAGCCTTGTGAAATGCATATCAAAATGGCACATTTACACTCAATTTATCACACTTTCTGATTGATTAATGGGTATATGAGGATTGAAGTGTGAAGGAAATGTGCCCAATGAGTGTTTGGTTAAAAAGGGAATAATTCTTTGATTAAATGTGAATATTTTGCTATCATACATCACCCTTTGCTTTGTATAGACTGTCTTGTGTTGATAGGATCACAATTGAGGTGTACAAAGAGCCAATGGAAGCACAAATCATTAATTAAGAAGTTCGGAAGAAGAGCAAAACACCATTGCATCATTAAAAAAGCTAAAAGAGTTGAAGACAAATGCGTGGCTGCAGCCAAGAAATTGGCTGGCTGCAGCCAGAAAACCTCCAGAAAGTTTTGGGATGCAGCCAAGCCATTTTTGGCTGAAGCCAGACGACATACAGAGGCAAAACAACATTTTCTGGCTACAGCCAAGAATTTCTGGCTGCAGCCAAAATGCGAAATCAGCAGCTGTGCGTTTTGTTTCTAGGTCATTTAAAAGGCAAAATGCTGAAACAAAATGGGGGGCTCGACATTCAGAAGTTTTGTGAGGCGGCTAAGGAGCATTTCCAAGCAATGGAGAGGGGTTTTGTCAAGGAAATCAAGTGGGATTGAAGATTGAAAGAGATTCCAACTCCATTTCTCTTGGTTTTTCTGTACTCATTCCTTTTCTCCATTGTAATTCTGATATAGCTGCACTGAATGTTGATATCTGTGATTCGTTTTTGAACATGAGTAGCTAAGGTTTTCATTCTAGGATTGTTTTTGAACCTTTGTATGGATTAAACTTGATTCCTCTCTCTCTTTTAGTATATAATGGCATATATATGTTGATTCTACCCTATTTTTCTGATATTCGTGACTGGCCAGCACTATGGATAATTTGTTCAATTAGATTAAGCTTGAGAGAGTTAATTTAATTGTAGAACTTGGGTAGAATTATGCTAGACTTGAAGTTTAAGAACTAAATGGATGGTTTGTTAATAACATAGAGATATAGTTATTAACCTAGCATTGTCAAAATTAAGGTGGCTATTTAATGATTATTTTCCCTTAACTGTAGCAAGAGATTGTGTATGTTAATGGAGGATATAAATTTGGTTATGACTTGAGAGAGCTTAACCAATTGGTGGTGAACCTTAGACTGACATATATATATCCCATGAAAGTATTCTTGAAGAGGAAAGGAATTAAGTTTATGAAATACAAAGGGGATGAACAATCCTAGGCTTATTACAATTGATTGAATTCACAAGAAACAGATTATTGTTCAGTAATTTTTAGTTTTATCAAAATATCTTTTGAAACTTCTTTATTTAACTTGATTAATTTTAAATGATTCCATTCAACCTAATTAAGAACATGGTTAAATTAGTTAACTTGCTTTAGTCATAGTCCTCGTGGGAATAATCCTGACTTATCACTTTATTACTTGCGACCCGTACGCTTGCGGAAGCTAAATGGCGAACACTCCTCTTCTTGATCCTAAGTCTTATCGCCAACTCATAGGCCGTTTGCAATATCTAACCACCACACGGCCTGATTTGAGTTATGTTACTCAATAACTCAGTCAATTCATGTTTGACCCTCGTGATACTCATTTGGTGCTGCACATCGGGTTCTTCGTTACATTAAATCTTCTCCTGGTGCTGGTATTTTCTTTTTTGCCACCTCTGATTTACAATTACGGAGTTTTAGTTACTCTGATTGGGTTGGTTGCATTGATACTAGACGGTTTGTCACAGGTTTTGCCATCTTTCTTAGTTCTTCTTTAATCTCTTGGAAGGCCAAGAAGCAAGCTACTTTTTCTAAATCTTCCTCTGAAGCAGAATATAGGGCTTTATCTTCTACTACTTGTGAACTACAATGGCTCCTTTTCTCTTGACTGCTTTTGATATTTCCCATCTTGATCCTGCTCTTATTTACTGTGATAATCAGTCTGCCATTCATATTGCTACTAACCCCACTTTTCATGAAAGAACCAAACACATAGAGCTTGATTGTCATCTTGTAAGGGAAACACTTCGGGCCAAGGTTATTCACTTGCTTCCAGTACGCTCTTCTGATCAGCTTGCAAACATCTTCACTAAGCCTTTGCACCCTGCACATTTTCATGATCTTATGACCAAGCTAGGCATGAAAAACATTCATGCTTCAGCTTGCGAGGGGTGACAAGTGTAACATAATATTGTAACTAAATTAGTTTTACATTCCAGAAAATACTTGTTCTGTTATGTATTATTGTTACAGATGATATGTATTTAGTTATAGGTGCCCAATGTATATATATGACATCTGTTAATCAATAATATTCAATTAAATTTTTTCCCATTCAGTCACATCATTCATCACCAAGGCCGTTGGCGAGCCTCTTCCACCTTTCACCAGAGACGAGATAGCTCAAAAAAAAAAAAGAGGAGAGCTTAGAATCGATGGTTGATTCAACTTTCCACTGTCAGCCTCTCTTTCTCACACCACACCGATGTTGCTTTCCTTCTCAACCACTATTACCACCATCTACCAACATTTCCGCCGTTGAAATTACCACCACTTCCGTCAAGCACCATTGTCAACAAACTGAAAGAAGCAGAGCTTGATGGTTGCATACCACCGGCGTCCTTCAACAACTCACACGGCAAGCTTCCTGCCTTCTTCACCATCTCTCCTTCCTTCTTTGTGTTATTCCGACGATCTATGATTTTTTGGTGATATCATAATTTTCCGACGAGAAGCCCCTCCTACTCTCTTATTAGATTTGGTTTTCACTCATATTCAATGGATTCATTGTGTTTTGAAGAAGCTTTGATCACTGTTAAGCTAATGAGTGGTTAGATTCCTTAAGTTTTGGTGGTGAAGAATGTGGCCAAAGCTTCAATGTGCTACAAAGTGGAGTTTATCAGTTTTCTATTAGTTTTTATCATTTATTTGGATTTTTTGATGATGATTTTGTATTGATACATCACAAGAGCAATCCATCATAGAGAAATAATGACTCATCTAAGTCTTCTACTCATGTATCGAATTTTGCTTTGATGCTCTTGGACTAAGTATTGAACTTATTTCCTTATATTTTAATGAGTTATACATTGTATGTGATTACTATGGTGTGTAATTGAGTTAATTCATACTGAGTATTACGATTATGCTCTCATTTAAGAAGAATCAAGTGCATTAAAATGATTTTCAAACATACATTAAGTCATTTTTAACAATTTATCTAAGAGATAACTATGAATACGCTCATATGATTAGTCATTAACTAGGTAGATTGGATTCAATGTGATTGCTTGATATTTTCAATTTGTCTTGATGAAAAATTAACTCCCAAATTAGTTTAAGAAACTAGGAAGGTCATTAACTTTGCTACGAAGACTCATTTCATCATTCATATTTTAAAACTCAATTTCATTCACTCATTCACCATTTTTATAAAAAAAAAATACAAAAAACAATAGTTTAGCATTTAATTAAACTATAATACTCTTTTAGTTTTTAATTTGAAAACCAAAACCCCATTTCTCCTTGTTTTCATTACATTTGTATGGCATTTAGATTACTTATGAATCAATAAAAAGCTTCTCAAAAAGAGAGAATGATCATATGTTTACTTTTACGCAATCCTTGGTTAATTTTTTATTGTGAACCCTAAGGCTAACCTACAAAAAGCGTTCACGAGTATGTTTTATGAAGTGTAAATGTTGAAAACATGAGAGAGGGATTGAATGTACATATAGGAGTTTGTTATAAATGTTATATTCTCTATGATGATAATATTGATTTTTTTGGGCCAACTATGTCAATATTGATATACACTTTGAGAATAATTGATGAATAAAAAATTTGGTGAGTCAACCAAGAGAATAGTGCATATTATTGCTTTTAATAAAAAAAAACAAAAGGAAGAATATTCTTCCACTCACATGCATAGTTATATATACCAATCAATGTACACCACGTAACTACGTAAGATGCATGCACATTGTCTAAATGACTAACAAAATTACCATTATCATGAGGGTTTTTTTTTTTTTTTTTTTTTGCGTATAAGAATGATAAGCACAAATAAAAAAAAAATACAATTATCGCGGCATTGGGCCTTCTAAAAATGCATGATCGAACTAAGGTAGAAAAGTCAACTTAAAATTTAGTGTTACGTCTACCAAAACCACATCCCCGCATTTGGAAATGATTGTCTCTTTAAAATTGGAATGAATTATTGTAATGAAAAATTGTATAGAACTATTAATTGTTTAATGATAGGTGAAAAGGCCAAGTGCATTTAATATTTATAAATTTTAGTACAGAGGTGTTGAGGTAATAAACTAACATTAAATTTTACCGCTATAATTTAAGCGTGATTTAATAATTTTTAATCTATATATACGTAACTCTAAATCAACAATCATTTTCATGGTAAAAAAAAAAGCAACAGTAATTTTAAATGGATGATTACTCATCATATTAATCATTTTAAATGCCTTGGCTCATTTAATCGGGGTGTTTAGTCTTCAGTCTTCACCAAATATGGCGACTTCAGATTCAAACCTGACGGAACACATGGCATAGGTGGTGATAAGAAAAAAGGAGTGACAATCATATAAATGCAGTGTAAAATTTAAATTAATGTGTGTTATGTTTTTTAAAAACAAATAAAGAGAATATTCACTTTAAAAAGACTTCCATTTTTTTATTATAATATATAGTTAGATAGAACAAAAGAGAGTTGATTTTTGAATCAAAATCTTAAGGATTTAAACTTTGCAATTGGCAAAAATTATGACAAGAAATTTTACTTCGTTTACGAATTTATATTCATTTTCTTCTAAATCTTGCTAGTATATAAATTATCTTTTTATTTTAGATATGCTTTCTTTTCTTTGTGTCTTTTTAACCCGACCGTCTCACACACGTGGGTTATGTTTAGAGAAAGCATGGATGGAGAAACAGATCTAGCTATTGATTATTTCTTCTGTCTCAGCTCCTTAGCTTCCTAAATGATAAAAAAAAAAAAAAAAACAAACTAGACTTCTTAAATCCAGGCCATTTGCTTTTTGGTCTAACAGTCTTGCAGACTTTGAGTGTTAATCAATCCATGTGGTGTATATGATAAGATTGCTTCTTTTTGGATAGGCTAGCTACGCAATGACATCAGCCATATTATCTCTTCAGTACAAACAAAATTAATTTTAAGGCACTCTGCCTTCAAAAGGAAAAAAAAAAAAAAAAAGCTTTAGATTAATTGCTTAAAAAAGGATAGAGAAATTTGATATATTACTGCAATTATTTCAACTTTTAAATCATACTTTTATTTGATATCTCGATGAATTTAGAATTTCGTTTTAATGATGTGTTAATTTGCAGTAGTATTGACATTTTCTGGGGTTTGTGTAAATTGTTTTGGAATATTTTTAAGATGGCATTTTTTATCAAAGTAATACGTTGTGTTTTTAATTTATTAACATTATGTTTATGGTTATGTATGAGAAATTCTATAATTAAAAAAATATCGACTGAAACAAAGTAAAACATAACATGAAATGAAAATTTACTATCAAATTCTTTCAAGGTAATCTTCCCGAGAAGTGGGAATCAGGACAAATGCACCCCCTCAAGAGATCAATTAGCCTTCTACCAGTTAGCCCTTACGGTTAGAACCCTTTGCACGTAAGCCTTATAAGGCTCCTCTTAATAATTTCACATCTATAGTAAAGTTAGCTATATGAAACAAGTTGTTTAAAATCCATTGTTCTATATCATCTATATTTTGGAAGAAATTATCTAATAATACATACCATTTGAGAGGGTTATAAACTTTGGAATTAACTGGAAATTTTGGAGTTATGTTGAGAGGGTTATAAACTTTGGAATTAACTGAAATAATCTGAGCTAGCCATTCTTTGCTTAACGAATTAACCTATGTTTTGATATTAAGTTATCTCTATTATCTCTACAACGTGTTAATCTTGTGCTTAATACAATTTGATTTTTCATTTTTGTTATCGATTTAACATGTCAAGCCTCATACGTTGTTTTACTCTATCAAATATTTAACATATTAATCTCCATTTTTGAATCAAAAACATGGTTTGGTTGTCAAGCACCCAAAATTTTGCCAAACCATGATTTTGATCTCAAAACCATGGTTTTAAGAAAATCTTTTTTTTTCTTATTAGGGCCCCACCCTCTCTCTCTCTCATTGGTCATTTTTTATTATGTGGGCCCCACACACACACACACACTCTCTCATTGGTCCTTTCTCATTATGTGAGCCTCATACCATAAAAAAAGTTATTCTAACCACAATACCCAAACACTCTCATTTTATTAAAATAATTTTTTCCTCAATCTAAAATATATTTGGCTTCTCTCCCAAAACCTAAGTTTTGAATCAAAACCATGGTTTAGTGGCCGAACACCTAAAATTTTTCCAAACCTAGGTTTTGAATCAAAACCCTAGTTTAGTTGCCGAACACCCAAAATTTTTTCAAACCATAGTTTTGATCTCAAAATCTAGGTTTTAGGAAAGTCCATTTTTGTTTCTTTTTCTCGTGTGGGCCCCACCCCCTCTCTCACACTGATCCTTTTTCCTTATGTGGGTCCCACCCTCTCTCTCTCTCATTGATCCTTTCTCATTATGTGGACCCCTCACCATGAAAAAACATTATTTTGACAACAATACTCAAATACTCTTATTTTATCAAAATTATTTTTTTCTCATAATCTATTCTGCTCAGAATCTATTCTCCAAAAACTAATCCGAACACACCCCTATTCTGCTCAGAATCTATTCTTCATAAGCTATTTTCCACTTTTTCTCCAAAAGCTAATCCGAACACACCCTTAACATGTTAATAGGTACATGTTGGTGTTTATAGTAAAAAAGAAAGATTGCAGTGGTTTAACC
The DNA here is from genome assembly GCA_963855925.1 of Inga laurina. NCBI lineage: Eukaryota > Viridiplantae > Streptophyta > Magnoliopsida > Fabales > Fabaceae > Inga > Inga laurina. Next base: position 62,788,103 of record OY979708.1, read on the forward strand.
AGTACCAACTTCAAACTTGTGAGAGTTTAGTGGATTAAATCTCAAAGCATTTTCTGAAAATTGGAAGTAGGAACAAAAGTAGGCGCTAAACCAAGATAAATCATTGTTCTCAATTTCTCTATCCTTAACTCTTTATATTTCAAGCACGTCTATTTTATGTTCTATTATTGTGTTTAAAACTGTGTTTGGAGTTTTTACCTTTTCATTCATAAAATAGTCTTTAAGATAACGAATTGAAGCTTCATTTGCACATGTGAAAATTGGTTTTGTATTCTTGCTAACGAGGGCTTTATTTTTATTTTTATTTTTTTTTGGACCTGATTGCAAACGAGTTTTTGAAGGCTTGCTAGTATTACAATTAAATATTACAGGGGAAATTTCGGTTTTTTTATTATATGCAATCATCTGATGCTAGTATGAATTTTCTTTTTTAGATATGCTCTCTTTTCTTCACTACTACAAAAAACACAAGCTGCGGCGCTTAATTTAAAGAATATTATGGCGCTTGGGAAGCGTCATAACTTCCAGCGCCGTTAAAACAAGCTACGACGCTTCTTGAATATATGGAAGCGCTATAATTTGATTGTTATTTTATAAAAAAAAAAATATCACTTCCTACGGCGTTTCTCCAGGAAAGTGTCGTATGAAGTTAAATGACTTCCTACGGCACTTCCCTGGAGAAGCACTGTAGGAAGTCTTTTATTTAAAAAAAAAAAATCATGACTTCCTACAGCACTTCCCTGGAGAAGCGCTGTAGGAAGTCTTTTATCTTTTAAAAAAAAAATTATGACTTCCTACGACACTTCTTTGGAGAAGCATCGTAGGAAGTCTTTTATTTAAAAAAAATAATTTTTCATAATTATTTTATTTTTCTGATTAAAACCTTCATTTATAATCCAAAATCCACTGCAATTTACAATACAATCCACAACAAAATGAAATAATACAACTCGTATTTATTGCAATACTATGTCTTCATGTATCAAGCATAAAAGAACTTCAACATTTAAGTTGTTTAAACTTGAGTCATACACATTACTTCTACGGAGGATTAAACTAAGTATTATTATATTTGTAATCTCAAAAATTTAAAAACTTACAATGTATAAGAAATGCAAGAAGATAGAGTTGATACTTCAAATAAATACCTGGAAAAAAAAAAATTATGAGCATACATATCAGATTTATGACAGATTTTAACTAAAAGAAAACGTGAACCAAATGTTGAAAAAAGAAAAACACTTACATGCTAGGGAGCTTCTGAAAGAGGCTAAGACAAGGGGAAAAAAAACACATGGGAAAGGAAACTTTGCACTACAACGGTGTTTTGGAAAATGGGAGAGCTAGCGGGAAAGCGGGAAGATGAAAATGAAAATAAAAACGGCTGGGGTGAAAATTAAATAGCATCGTATATAGAGGCTACGACACTTTTTGTCAAAAAGCCGTAGCTCCCTAATTAAAAAAAAAACACTAAATACAAAAATAACCTTAAATATATTCAAGACATCCCTAATACCTTGCCCATTTTACCCGACCATAACTGCAATAATAGGAGTGCTTCTTATGGGGAAGGCCAAAAGTTCAATGAAATAAACTAGACTGTACGAAATTTTGAGTGTTATTCAACGCATGTGGCGTAATGGGGGTGCTTCTTATTGGATAGGCCAAGTTCAATGACATAAGCATATTATCTCATCAACCCAAGTACAAAAACAAATTAATTTTAATTTACTCTGTCATTAAACAAAAGGTTTTAAATTGTTTTTACTAAAAACTTGCCTGTATTGCAGGCAAGAAAACATTCCTGTATTAAAAATATGCTTTATATTCTCCTTGGATAACCAAAAGAGACATCAGATAGATGTAATATCCCAAATTTTGATATTTGAGGTTAGAGAATAAGCCTAAATTAAGTAGACTGCTAAGCCCTAGTTTAGTAGACGTCCTAAATATATTCTCTAATGTCTCTTATATCTTTAGGGCATTAAAGAAAATAAAATGGTTAATTTTGAAGAAAGTGATTATGCTTACAGTGAAATCGTCTATAAGGCAGTGAGTTTGTCATATGATTTTATATGACCAAATGATGTCTAAAAATTATAAAATTTTTACAGGGTTAAATTAGACATCCTGAGCTTTAATTTGATAGGTTATATGACTCAATTAGAGCTATATACAAAAATATATGAAATTTTGAAGTTAGCACAAAAAAACTGTGAAATTTCTGGACAGTATGCAAAGATTGAAATTCTAGGAATTTTTTGATTTTAGATAGCAAAAGGCTATATTTGTCTTTGAAACTAGACTCAATAAGGGTTCTATAGTCTTTGGAATCACTCCAATTCTATTTTTCTAGAATTAGTTATGATTTTTCAAAGTTTGAGCAGAAATCTGCCAGAATTTTGTAAAAATCCGAATTTTGGAAAAATGGTGTCATAAAGTAAAATGATATAAAACAAATCATCATTTCCTTCCTTCCTTCAAAACTGACATGAAGTTCAGTTTTAGAGAGAGAGAATAGTTGAGATTTTTAGATAGAAAAAGGGAGGAAAAACTTGTAAAGGTAAGTGTTTTCTTCGATAAATCGGTTCCTAATGCTTATAACTCCGTTCCTAAGCTACTCTTCTATGTAATTTAAGGTTTGGATGCTGAATTTCTTGTGTTGAAGTGAGCTAGGGTTACCTTCAGAAAAAGCCAGAAGAAACTTGAGGTAACTTTCAAATTTTTGTATATTGCTTATTCTAGCTGTGTGGGCAATTTAATCGATGAAATTTCACCGGATTGCCATTGATTTTAAAGTTTGGAAATTGAGTTGCCTAAGGGTTATGCTGCCAAAATTGGGTCTAAAAGGTATTTGTAACCTAATTAAATAGTTGATAAATTGATTAGGAGTAGAAAGGAACACGTCTGCGGAGCCAAAACCGAAAAACTCCAATTTTTCCCGGGGAACTGAGAATTTCGGCCAAGGCTAGTTTGAAGGGGTTAGAGTTGAATTTTCAATGATTTAAGGGTTCCGTTGAGTTAAGGAGCGAAAATTAGGTTACAGTTGGGCACTTTTTCTGAAAAGGCCGAAAAAGCAATATTACGAAAACGCCCCTGAAACCTTTAAAGTAGGGCTGCCAAGGGCAATTTCATAATTTGACATTGAATTTTGATAATTTGGAGCCCGAAAATAAATTCCTTTGATGAAAATATGTCAGGATAACCCTAGTCAAAAATTTGGAAAAACGTGCCATTGAGCTGGGTATGACGGGTCCAGGCGGGGTCACGGGGGCATCTTGGTAAATTTTCACCATAGGCTATGATAACTCTCCATATTTTATACATTTAAAGAATATTTTGAAGATAATTGGAGAGTTATCTATGCAATTTTAGAAGATTCAATGAGATTTTATTGTGAAAAAGATCATATCAAAGTGGTGCATTATTTATGGGATTTTATTGTAATTAATATAGTTTTGAAAGTAATAATAATAAAATTTAAAAAAAGAAAAAAAATAAAATGAACTTATTTCATTTTATTATTAGTTTAGTGCTCCAAGTTGTTCTAGATTGATTTGTTTCTTCTTCCTTTATATTAGGTGATGCTGAGGCAGCTGAGTTAGGTGATGCTGAGGCAGCTGAGTTCAAAAAAAAACAAAAAAAAAATGGTGCTGTTGCAATTTCGAGCCCAGGTCTCTATGGTTTGGGCCAAAGGATTAGACCAAAGGAATTCAAAGCCACATGCATGGGCGCTGACAATGTTTTGGACCTGGGAGGAGGCGCTGGACTAAAGTGGAATAGAGGAGCAAAAGAAAAAAAAAAGAGGGAGACCTAGAGAAGAGGGCGGGACGAAAAGGAAAAGAAGAAGGGAATCAGCTGCACAGTGAGACAGAAGCACGGCCGCAATATCTATTGGAGGTCATCGTCATCATCTATCGAAGGCAGCTTCACAGAGCAGCGATCTTCGACGAACCAGTGAACCAGACTGAAGCTAGGGAGCGAGAACAGCGGCACAGAAAGAAAAAAATCAGCAGAGGCAGCCGCAAGATTTGACTGGGCACATTATATCTTCATCTATCAAAACGAAGAGAAAGAGGACGAGGCTTTCGATCACTCTTGGACCAGAGGAGTTGGATGCTGTTACTGATAGAATATAACCAGAGATGTTGGAAAATGCTTCTGCTCTTCATTTCTGACGGCAGTGCTGAGTTTTAAGAGTGTTCTGTTCTGAGTATTTTTATCATTTTCTTCATTCTTTCTGTCATGTTTTGGATGTTGATTTTGTTGTGCTGAGATGGGATTAAATCCGAACTTTGTGGCTGCTGGGTTGATTTATTTTAAAACCATGTGTGGCTAGTTGTTTTTGAACCTAGAGTAGTTATGAACTAATTTAAGGATTGAGCATGTATGAACCATTTAATTGTGTTTAGTGTTAAATTTTGTTTATTTAATCTTGTATTAATTTATCTACTTTGTGCTTGATCACCATTAAGTAGGAATTTGGGGAATTTAGATTATCCTTGGGAGAGGGATCTTAATTGGACCATAGGATTAAGTAATATGGGATTAGAATTTATTCTAATTTGCCAATAGGATAGGAATATACCTGTTGGACCCATATAATCATATTAGAGTGAATTTGAACATTTATTGCCTCTTGGGTAAATTAGTTAGGAATAACAATTTTAACTTGAGAGAGGAGTATAAGTGATTGGATGATACTTATATTCATTTAACTCTAGATTAACAAATTAACATTAAGTGCTTTTAATTGGGTAAATACATGCTCTAAAACTTAAAGAAGGGATTAGCCACTCTAGGTTGTTTTTATCAATTGAAATCTTTAAATCATTAGATTTATTTCTTTTGCATTTGTTTAAAATTGTCTTTCAATCTCTTTGATTTGTTCAACTTAAATGAAAATGGGAACTTTAATGCCTAATTATCTATTACCTTGAATCTCTGTGGGATGACCTTGATTTGCTACTATACTATTCCAACAACCCATACACTTGCGGTGCATATTTAAAATTTAGTAACATCAAGTTTTTGGCGCCGTTGCCGGGGATCGAACCTAGGTCTTCTCTGTGAATGCAAAGGGATTTAAAGCTTCAAAGGAGATTCAAGACAAGTTCTAGAGATAAAATCACAATAAGTGTACTCCCTCTTGAAAGAAATGAATATTTAGGCTCAAGTATCAACTTGATGCCACTATCTGTGTTTAGAAAATTGCAACTTGGTGAAGCTCATCCAACCTCTGTGACACTTCAGTTAGCTGATCGAAGTTTAGCTTATCCAAAGGGTATCATTGAAGATGTTTTAGTTAAAGTTGATAAGTTTATCTTCCCAGCTGATTTCATTGTATTAGATTGTGATGAAGATAGTACTCTCCCACTTATTGTAGGAAGACCCTTCCTAGCTACAGCTCGAACTTTGATTGATGTTGAAAAAGGAGAGATCAAGTTAAGAGTGAATAATGAAGAGGTTATTTTTAACATGAACAAGGCATTGAAGTATCCTAGGGACACTACTGATTGCTTCAGGGTTGATATATTAGATGAGGTCATTCAAGAGACTTTGGATTCCTATGCTATAAAAGAACCTTTAGAAGCTGTGTTACTTGGGCATGATGAAGAAGAAGAAAGGAATCTAGTTGAATGCAAAAGTTTACTTGAAGCTTTTTCTCCTTACAATAATAGATCAAGGCAGTTTGAGTTGTTGGAGATGGAATCAAAGCAAACTTCTTTAAAGCCTTCTATTGAACAAGCACCAATTCTGGAGCTTAAGCCTTTACCTTCACATCTTGAATATGCATACTTGGGTGAATCTGAGACACTTCCTATTATCATATCTTCTTCCTTATCTGAAGATCAAAGAAAAAGGTTGCTGAAAGTTCTTGGGGGATCACAAAAGGGCTTTGGGTTGGACAATAGCCGACATCAAAGGCATAAGTCCTTCAATTGTAATGCATAAGATACTTTTGGAAGATGATCATAAGAAGTCTATTCAGAATCAGAGAAGAATGAATCCTATCATGAAGGAAGTGGTCAAGAAGGAGGTAATTAAGTGGTTAGATGCTGGAATCATTTATCCCATTTCAGATAGCTCATGGGTTAGTCCAGTACAATGTGTTCCTAAGAAAGGAGGAATGACTGTTATTGCTAATGAGCATAATGAGCTCATTCCCACTCGTACAGGTACTGGTTGGAGAGTGTGTATGGATTACAGGAAGTTGAATGAAGCGACACGGAAGGATCATTTCCCACTCCCTTTCATTGACCAGATGTTAGACCAGTTAGCTGGTGAAGAATTCTTTTGTTTCTTGGATGGGTATTCTGGTTACAATCAAATTGTTGTTGCTCCTGAAGACCAAGAAAAGACCACATTCACATGTCCTTATGGCACCTTTGCCTTCCGAAGAATGCTATTTGGTTTGTACAATGCTCCGGCTACTTTCCAAAGATGTATGATGAGCATATTCTCTGATATGATAGAAGAGATAATGGAAGTATTTATGGATGACTTCTCGGTCTTCGGTGAATCATTTGAGGAGTGTTTGATACATCTAGATAAGGTGTTGAGGAGATGTGAGGAAACAAATCTGGTTCTTAATTGGGAAAAGTGTCATTTCATGGTGACTGAAGGTATAGTTCTTGGTCACAAGGTTTCAAAAAAGGGCTTAGAAGTTGATAGAGCAAAGACTTCTGTGATTGAGCAACTTCCCCCTCCTTCTAATGTCAAAGCTGTGAGAAGTTTCTTGGGACATGCTGGATTTTATCGCCGGTTCATTAAAGACTTTTCCAAGATTTCAAAGCCTCTTTCACAATTACTTGAGAAAGATACTCCTTTCCATTTCAATGAGGAGTGCATGAAAGCTTTTGAAGAATTAAAGATTCGGTTGATTTCAGCTCCTATTATTGTGGCTCCTGATTGGTCATTACCTTTTGAAGTAATGTGTGACGCAAGTGACTATACTGTGGGAGCTGTGTTAAGACAGAGGCCTGCCAAGATCTTCCATCCCATCTACTATGCAAGTAAGACACTAGTTGCAGCTCAGGTAAATTACTCAACTACTAAAAAAGAAATGATTGCTATTGTGTTTGCTTTTGAAAAGTTTAGAGTCTACTTGATGGGTGCTAAGATCTTAGTCCACATTGATCATGCTGCTATCAAATATCTGTTAGGGAAGAAAGAGTCTAAACCTAGATTGATAAGATGGGTTTTGTTGTTACAGGAATTTGATGTGCATATAGTTGATAGGAAAGGAACTGAAAATCAAGTTGCTGATCATTTGTCTAGGATTATGAACTCTTCTAATTGTGTGAATGACTTGTTGGTTAATGAATATTTCCCTAATGAACAGTTGTTTGCTATTAGTAGTTATGAGTTGCCCTGGTATGCTGATATTGTGAATTATCTTGTGTGTGATGTGTTGCCTCCTGATTTGACTTTCTATCAAAGAAAGAAATTTTTGCATGATGTTGCTTACTATATATGGGAAGAACCATTTCTTTTCAAGAGATGTGCTGATTTAATCATTAGAAAGTGTGTGCCTGAGGTTGAACAAGAGGCAATTTTGACTAATTGTCATGCATCTGCATATGGGGGACATTATGGGGGGCAAAGGACTGCATCTAAAGTGCTTGATTCTGGTTTTTATTGGCCTTCTTTGTTTAAAGATGCTCACCAGTTTGTTTCCAAGTGTGATAGATGTCAAAGAACAGGTAACATTTCCAAGAGACATGAGATGCCACAATCCGGGATCTTAGAGGTGGAGTTATTTGATGTTTGGGGGATGGATTTCATGGGTCCTTTCCCATCTTCAAGAGGAAACCAATATATTCTTGTTGCAGTGGAATATGTGAGCAAATGGGTTGAAGCTGTTGCTTGCCAAGCAAATGATGCGAATACTGTAATATCCCAATTTTTTATTAAGGGATAATCATGATTATTGTGGATAATTATGAATTTAATTGGGATTATTATGTATTTTATGACAATATTAATTAATGTCATAATTAGTGGAAATTGGAAATATTGGTGCATGTGAGTGGTATTTAAGATCAAGGGTTGTGATTCCTTGACCGTGGGTTGGAATCCTATGCGTTGTGATGTGGTGAGCTCATTGTGGGAATGAAGGAGATGCTGACAAGTGGCAATATGGGAGTTGTTGGATGAAGTCCACAAGAGGACAAAAGGTTGCTTTTCCTCTCATCTCTCTCTCCCTTCATCTCTCTCTCGTTTCTCTCTCTTCTCTCTCTATTTCGCTGAACAAGGAAGAAGGGAAGAAGGAAGAGCTTGTGATTTGAGTAGGTAAATGATCTCCATTGCTCAAGTTCCTTTCATAAATGTTGATCCTTGAGTAATGAGCTTCATTTTGGTGTGTATAATGTAGCCATTTGGTGTTGTTTTGTGCCACCCGAAAATCTGATTGTTGGCGAATCAAGAACTCTCTTTGGAGAAGTTGATAAGGTGAGTGAAACTAACCTATCTATCTAAGTTTCATGCCATTTGGAATAGTTTATAAATTCTGGGAATTTTGGCCTAATCATGAAAATGAGTGCCACTGTTCATTTGGTATGTTTATGGCATGAGAATGACATTTTGGAATGAGTTTATGTTAGATAGATTGATTAGAGATTGGAATATGATGATAGGATGAAATGGGAATTTTGATGAAATTGTTGCCCAAAACCCAAAGCATGGTAATGGAGTAGGATTTTGATGATTCTGAGTATTCCATTGAGTTTATTGGGTGTTTTTGTGTGGGAATGGCTTTGGGTTAAGTTTTGTATCAATGGGAATCAATTGGGCAAAGGTAAAGGAGAGTGCCTCTGTTCTGCGTTTTCTGCTATCTGAGGGATTCACTCAAGCAAGGAGGGGTCTGCTCGAGTGAAGGATGAACATCACCCGAGCAGAGATGGGTCTGCTCGAGTGAGGGATGAAGATCACCCGAGCAGGGATGAACTCTGCTCGAGTGCTGAGTGGTTTTTCCCTTTTGTGCTTCGAGTTTGTCTGGGTTTTATGAGCAGTGCTCGAGCACATCGCTTTGTGCTCGAGTGAACGAAGAACATGCTCGAGTGAGCTTGTGCCTCAGGTGGGGGGTGGTGCTCTCGGGTTGTCACTCGCGAGTAAGGTGCGCGAGTGTACCTTCTCACTCGCGGGTGTGAGGTGTGTGCTCGAGTACATATGGTTGTGCTCGAGTGAACATGGTCTTGGAGAGCGTTGTGTGCTCTCGAGTCCTCACTTCCTGGACTTCTCTCGCGGGTGCTCGAGTGAGGCATTTGGCCTTGTGCTCGAGTGAGGATTTTGTGCTCGAGTGAGCCAGTTCCTGAAAGTTTCTTGGTGCTCTCGGGTGCTCACTCGTAGTCTCACTTTCTCTTGTGCTCGAGTGCTGTCCGTACCAATGCTCAAGTGAGAGCATTTGTGCTCGAGTGATGTCCGTACTTGTGCTCGAGTGAGAGCATCTGTGCTCGAGTGAGATGACCAAAAATGAGTGTTTTGCCTTCGAGTAAGGGGCCTTTGGGATAGTTCTTCCTACCCTTTAGGAGTGTTGTTAGGGGTATTTAATGACTCCAAAAGAGCAATAATGATAACCAATTAAGCATTATAAAGTGAGTTAAGTCTTGGAATAGAGAATAACTCTTCGTCCCTAATTGTGGAAATAGGATTTGATATTTGCCCTACGCGGGAGAGACCGGTGCCAAGGAACGCCCGGGAGAACTCAGGTAGTGACTTTTCTCTCATATCTTGTATGATGTTTTGGCATGCATACCTTATCATTGAATTTGTGAATTGTGTGCCATGGTCCATTATGGCGCGAGCAGGTCAATGTGAGCCGTATAGGGAGTGACAGTGGTCATCTCTAGGTCGGCCGTTGAACTGCCGTCGTAATCGACATGGATCTTTGTGAATCCGACCCGTGGGGGCGGCGTTTGTGAAAACCAGCCGTGGGCTGTGTGTGTGTGTATCTTGCCTATATGGCTTGCGAATATGATATGCTTTATATGGATCCCAGCTGTGGTGAATTATACTGTGTTGAATGTTGTGATGCAATATAGCGTGAGCAATTCAGCGTGAGCAATCGTAAGGGATGACATGTGTCATACTAATCATTGCCGTTGTAACTGCCGTTGTAGTTGCTTGTGTGGATAATGATTTGCTTACATGCATTATGATTGTACATTATATGATTGATTTGTTACTATGGGGATTCTTTAGAATCTCACTCTCCCAAAATTAACCATTTTAGACAGGGCTGAAGGATCGAAAGGCAAGCAGGCGACGAAGAGTAGTTAGAGCTCCTGTTTAGGAGTATATTTTGGGGTTTATGGTTATCATTGTGTATTTTGGAATTGTATATGGTAGATTTTGTGTAATCCCCAAGAAAAAGGGTATGAATTGGAGGCTTTGTGCCTTGTGTAAATCCCTTTTATTTAATGAATGGAACCCGAGTGTGTCGGGAATTTGCTTGCACTCTGATATTTGTAAATGGAATCCACCTGTTCAGGCCATTATTATTTTGTATTGTGAAAATGAGACCATGGTGAATAAGTTTTGAAAAAAGTTTTTGCAAATCCGATTTTTGGGCAAAAGAGTATCTTATTAAGTCCCAATTTGAAATATGGTCTCTAATTACAACTTAATTATGAGTTTAAGAACTTAATCTCAGCCTAAGGTGGGAAGGGGGTTACAAATACAGTGATCCGTTTCTTGAAGAAGTATATTTTCACTAGATTTGGTACTCCTAGAGCGATCATTACTGATGAAGGAACTCATTTTAACAACAAGAATTTCAAGGCTCTCTTGGCAAAGTATAGAGTGCACCACCGGATGTCACTTGCATATCATCCCCAAACTAATGGTTTATGTGAGTTGGCTAACAGGGAGATTAAGAGGATCCTTGAGAAGACTGTAGGTCCTACTAGAAAAGATTGGTCTGATAAGCTTGATGATGCTTTGTGGGTATATAGAACTGCTTTCCGAAGTCCAATTGGCATGTCATCTTATCGGTTGGTTTTTGGGAAAGCGTGTCATTTGCCACTTTAGTTGGAGTATAAAGCATGGTGGGCAATCAAGAAGTTGAATATGGACCACAAAGAAGCTGGAGCTAAAAGGTTATTGCAACTGAATGAGTTGGAAGAATTGAGACTTCAAGCATATGAGAGTTCAAGATTATACAAAGAAAGGACAAAGAAATGGCATGACAAGCATATCTTGAAGCGCAATTTTGAGACCAGGCAATTGGTTCTTATCTTTAACTCAAAGCTTAAGTTGTTTCCTGGAAAGCTTAGATCTAGATGGTCTGGTCCTTTTAGAGTGGTTTCTGTGTCATCAAAGGGTGTAGTTGAAGTTAAAAATGAGAGTACAGGAAATTGCTTTAAAGTGAATGGACAAAGACTGAAGCACTATTATGGTGGTGAGGTGGACCGGCAAGCAATGGTTCATCACTTGTCATAACCTCCTTGAGTTTCTGACATAGTCTGGCTGAGGACTATAAACCAAGCGCTTCTTGGGAGGCAACCCAAGGTTCAGTTTGATATTTTGTTTTGATTTTGTAGGATTTTGGTAGCCCCTGATTATGTATTCCACTTTGGTAACCACAATCAAGAGCATTCAAGAGCACAAAACGAGGATTGAGAGGGGAGTTTCCTTCTACTTTTCCTTACTTTGTTTAATTTGATAGTTGATAACATGTTCTGGATATGAGTGCTGGATATAGTCTATCTTTGCATGTGATTGATATTTGTTATTGACTATTGAGTTGAGTGGAGGCACTTGTTAGTTGTGATCAATTGGTGAAAATGTAAAATCTTTGAAGCTTCTACTATCCCTACACTTGGATATGGTTATGTCTTCATCTCCATTACTTAGGGTTACTTGTTCACATTGAGGACAATGTGACATTTAAGTGTGGGGGTGAGGGTACCATTGATTTTGCATGATTTGTCCTCAATTTTGAAAAACTTCTTTGATTTTGCACATAAATAGAAAAATTTTGAACAAAAATTTTGTTTTTCATGGAAGATTGGATTTTACTTGTGAACATTGGCAAAGTTGGTTTGATTTGAATTTGAAAATGATTGAGTTTAATTAGAATTCAGTTATATCTTCTTGGAATGCTAGTAGATAGGCAAAGAATTTGGTTTGGATAATTGACTTTAGGATGTTAAAAACCGGTGAAAAACTTGAGCCTAAATATTCATTTCTTTCAAGAGGGAGTACACTTATTGTGATTTTATCTCTAGAACTTGTCTTGAATCTCCTTTGAAGCTTTAAATCCCTTTGCATTCACAAAGATGATTTAGGCATTCATTTCATAGCTAGTTTGGCCAAATGTCTATCCTTGTCATATAAAAATCCTTTGCTTTACCCCATTTGAGCCTTGCTTTGCTTTTAAAAGAAAATTGCATGGAGTAAATAGCCCTTTGTTTGATAAATGCAATTTTTATATCCTTTCTTTCCTATTCATTTGCTATTTTAATTAGTGCTAAGGAAAATAATTTTAGAAAAGAGTGAAGGGTTTAGAAAGTCTATTATGTGAGTGGTGTAGATAGAAAAAATGAAATAGAAAGAAAAGAAAGATAGAAAGAAAGGTGTAAAAAAAATAGAGAGAGAGATAGAGAGAGAGAGAGAGATATGAAAAAAAAAACAAGAAAAAGAAAAAAAATAGAAATGAAAAAAAAAACCAGAAAAAGAGATTGTTGAGTTCAATGTTATAAAGGTTTTTATAGTGCAAGTGAGTTTGTTTCTTTTAAGTAGATATTCCTTCATTCTCAATGAATTTCATTGAGTTACTTAGCACTATTAAAGTATTTCTTTATACCATTTCACTACTTTCATTTCATTATCCTACCCTATTCATTACAACCTTTAGAAAAGTCCTTTTGATTTGTGTAAGCAAGGGGATAATGTAGTAGAGATGGAGGTAATAAACAAGCTTATGGTAGATGAGTTGCAATAAGTGGAAGAGAGTGAAACACAAGCCCTTTAATTGTCTTGAGGGAAGAGTGCAAACACTTCACTTGTGAGGAACATTCTATTGTCATTTGTCCTTGCCAAATTATTTGCACTTCTACTTACATTTTTAGAAGGTGGAAAAGAGTTTTAAGAAAGCTTCGTTCTTGAAAGTTTAAATTAAATCCAATTTTGTAGTGTTTGATTTGAGAATCTTGCTTTCATGATTGTCTTTGACTGTTTTGAACTTTTTGAAATCTTGAGGACAAGATTTGATGCAAGTGTGGGGGTGTGATAACTCTCCATATTTTATACATTTAAAGAATATTTTGAAGATAATTGGAGAGTTATCTATGCAATTTTAGAAGATTCAATGATATTTTATTGTGAAAAATATCATATCAAAGTGGTGCATTATTTATGGGATTTTATTGTAATTAATATAGTTTTGAAAGTAATAATAATAAAAGAAAAAAAAAGAAAAAAATAAAATGAACTTATTTCATTTTATTATTAGTTTAGTGCTCCAAGTTGTTCTAGATTGATTTGTTTCTTCTTCCTTTATATTAGGTGATGCTGAGGCAGCTGAGTTAGGTGATGCTGAGGCAGCTGAGTTCAAAAAAAAAACAAAAAAAAAAATGGTGCTGTTGCAATTTCGAGCCCAGGTCTCTATGGTTTGGGCCAAAGGATTAGACCAAAGGAATTCAAAGCCACATGCATGGGCGCTGACAATGTTTTGGACCTGGGAGGAGGCGCTGGACTAAAGTGGAATAGAGGAGCAAAAGAAAAAAAAAATAGGGAGACCTAGAGAAGAGGGCGGGACGAAAAGGAAAAGAAGAAGGGAATCAGCTGCACAGTGAGACAGAAGCACAGCCGTAATATCTATTGGAGGTCATCGTCATCATCTATCGAAGGCAGCTTCACAGAGCAGCGATCTTCGGCGAACCAGTGAACCAGACTGAAGCTAGGGAGCGAGAACAGCGGCACAGAAAGAAAAAAATCAGCAGAGGCAGCCGCAAGATTTGACTGGGCACATTATATCTTCATCTATCAAAACGAAGAGAAAGAGGACGAGGCTTTCGATCACTCTTGGACCAGAGGAGTTGGACGCTGTTACTGATAGAATATAACCAAAGATGTTGGAAAATGCTTCTGCTCTTCATTTCTGACGGCAGTGCTGAGTTTTAAGAGTGTTCTGTTCTGAGTATTTTTATCATTTTCTTCATTCTTTCTGTCATGTTTTGGATGTTGATTTTGTTGTGCTGAGATGGGATTAAATCCGAACTTTGTGGCTACTGGGTTGATTTATTTTAAAACCATGTGTGGCTAGTTGTTTTTGAACCTAGAGTAGTTATGAACTAATTTAAAGATTGAGCATGTATGAACCATTTAATTGTGTTTAGTGTTAAATTTTGTTTATTTAATCTTGTATTAATTTATCTACTTTGTGCTTGATCACCATTAAGTAGGAATTTGGGGAATTTAGATTATCCTTGGGAGAGGGATCTTAATTGGACCATAGGATTAAGTAATATGGGATTAGAATTTATTCTAATTTGCCAATAGGATAGGAATATACCTGTTGGACCCATATAATCATATTAGAGTGAATTTGAACATTTATTGCCTCTTGGGTAAATTAGTTAGGAATAACAATTTTAACTTGAGAGAGGAGTATAAGTGATTGGATGATACTTATATTCATTTAACTCTAGATTAACAAATTAACATTAAGTGCTTTTAATTGGGTAAATACATGCTCTAAAACTTAAAGAAGGGATTAGCCACTCTAGGTTGTTTTTATCAATTGAAATCTTTAAATCATTAGATTTATTTCTTTTGCATTTGTTTAAAATTGTCTTTCAATCTCTTTGATTTGTTCAACTTAAATGAAAATGGGAACTTTAATGCCTAATTATCTATTACCTTGAATCTTTGTGGGATGATCTTGATTTGCTACTATACTATTCCAACGACCCATACACTTGCGGTGCATATTTAAAATTTAGTAACATCAGGCTAATATAATCACAAGAAACACTATGGAAGTGTCTAAATGGTACATTTGGAATTGTAGGACCAATTTGAGAGCCTGAGTTGCTGGCACACAAATCGAGGAGAAAAGATAGCGATAGGTGACTTATCTTACTTGTATGTATTTGATATCTTTGCTTGTGTAGTGATGTATGTGATTGCTTTACTTGATTCTGCAGAGCATATTTGAATAAATGAAGCTCTGTTTCTGTTTTTGCTGTGGCCATAATCTTGTTGCATGAAACATTGAACATGCAGAAATGTCATTATGTGGCATACATCTAGATAAAGCTATCATATCATACACATAGCATCTATCATACATGCACTATGGTATCTGTTTCATACTGAGATTCTCTCGAATCTCACCCTCCCGTACCAACAATTTAGACAGGAGGAGATAGAAAATATGCTGAGAACAAGGAAGAAAACCGTACGAGGGGATTGCAGTGGTGGAACAAAAACGAGATGTCTCCGTTTTATTGGGATGGGTTTTGACACCCTAGAGCCCTATGCGGCTACAATGTTTGTAAATATTCTGTGTGAACCCCTATGGGGAATTTCTGTAATCATGCATATGTTATCAATATATTTATGTTATTCATGTGTTACCCACCGAACTGCATATTGTTTTCCGCGAATACTCTAATAAAGGTTAAAATAAGATAAGGGGGTGACAATAGAAAACTCTGATATACGTCAATTTTAAAATCATTGTTGTATTTTATATCCCAATGAATTTATAATTTCATTTTAATATATGCTTTGTTAATTTGGAGCATTCATAATATTTTACAGTATTTGTGTAAATTGTTTTGGGTTTTTTAAAGGAGAGTGTTTTTTTATCAAATTCATATATTGTGTTTTTTAATTATTAATACATTATGCTTTTGATTATAAATGAAAAGTTCTAATTGAAAAAAATATCAAAATGAAAATTGATCACTATCATGTTTAAAAAATGTAGTAGGGGTAAGCTAGAGGAAGAGATAAATTTCCAATCATTATAAGAACATCTAAAGGGGTGACATTTAATTGCTTGATTATATAATTATGGATTCATTTAAAGAGACATGGTACTTTTAGTTGTACATAAAACTCTCATACCACTTTTTGTTTTTCTTTTGATACAATTTAATTATTTCAAAAGCCTTATCTAATGGGCAAAATATGTAGAAAAATTGATATATTCAACCACAAATTCTTATATAATTGTTTCAAATTTTTACCTGATGCAATATTTTTAATTATAATTCAAAATAATATAATTTATGATATATGTATGCAACAATATATAAATAAATTATCGCATCTTACATTTGCAACATTTGACACACTTAGACTTCTCATAATTTTAATATCATATAGGGTGTGTTTGGTATAACGGATTTGGAGGAGATGTGAAATTTTTATGAGTTCAATTTATGACAATTGGAGAAGCAGAGTTACAAAATTTTAATAAAAAGAAAGTGTAAGATAAAAGAGTAAAAAAATTATTAAAAATTTTTAACCCCACTTTTCTCAATTTTTTTTAAATCCAACTAAATCAAAATTTCTTCCGCCCACTGTCCTTCCCCTCCCCTCCCCTCATACCGAAACAAGTTCTTATACTTTTTTTTATCACTTCTTACATTTGACTTTGATACCATTTATTAGGTCGTTTGATACCATTTTGTGGGCTCACACTTAAATTATCAGCTAATTTAATTGTTAGATTGTGTTTATAAGGGTTGAAGCAAATTTAGCAACATAAACTTGTAAGTTTCTTATGGAATGATATTTTTCTTTATCACTTATCTCAATTTTAGTGTCATTTATAGTTTTTTAATCACATCTTACATTTGAGTCTGATACCACTTATTAAGTTTGCTGATACTATTACCAATAAGCTATTAGTTGAGGTGGTAAGGTGTCTTACCTCCATAAGGAGGAAAACATAAATCTAAATCCCAGGAAGTGCACTTGTTGAGAGATGTGAGAATACTTTGCCCTCTAAGCCTTTAGGGGGAAATCCTTGATCAAATCAAATAAAAAAAAAAAAAGTCTTCTAACACCATTTTATGGGCTCACACTTAATTTCTCAACTAATTTACCTGTTAAAAAAAATAAAATATTGCATCTAAGTATAAAAATAACTCATTCAATGGATCAAAGCTATTGATAGTCACAACATTTAAAATGACACATAAGCTCTAATGGTTTGAGGTAATTAATTCCACCTTTTCATGTGTTTTTTATGATTAAGTTTAGATTTACTAGCATCCCTTCCAAACATGTGAGTCAAGGTGCCTTAGTGCTCAATAATAGGGTATTGTTTTGTGCTAGAATCACACATAGAGATCTTACATTACTTCACTTGGCAGTAGGTGCCAATAGATTTAATTTTGTAAATGAATTCTTAAAGTATGCAATAGTAGAAGATCTAGTTAATTCTAGAGAAACATTTGTTTGGCGGTTGGGTTGGTAATTTGAAAATTGTTGATATCATGTTGGAGAAAAGACATTCCTTGGCAAAAATTAGAAATAAACTACTTAGGATAATTTTACAGAGGAAGATCGGAAGAAACTTTTCTTAATGTGCATTCAAAATAATATTCACTGATAAGTATAAATTTTATAATTAAATGAGTGTAGATTCTGAGATATATTTGATCAAATTTATTAATATTTTATACTTATTTAATTATTTTTTATATATTTTTCTATCTTTTAATTAATTATAAGATAAAAGGATATTTCGATATAAAATCTACTCATATCCTAATTTATTTTGTAGGAGATATTATAAGATTCAAGGCAGAACAAAATATCAATATAATATATGTGTATTATATGATAATCAATAATAAAGAAAAGAGATAAAACCAGATATCATGATAAAGACACACGCAGGGAGGCAATATATACCTATATATATGCTAGGAGTAACAAGAGGGAGGTGTGTTCTATTTTCCTGGTTGGTGGCAGCAAGGTAAGAGCTTTCATGGAGAAAGATTAAAGTTTGAAGATACAGAAGAACGATAACACGAATGAAAATTCGGCATTGAGTTTTTGTTTCTCCTTTCCTTTCTCTTCTTTATTTTGTCTTTGGTTAACTATTATTTTGGTCATGACAATGTTCAATTTATGTAGCTAAACCCTTGATTTTGGATTATTTAGTTTGATTATTGATTAGTGGATGATAATTTTGTCGTTTATTACTTTAATATTAAATTTGTTGATTTAATTGTGTGCTTGATTATCCTAAAATAAGAGGAATCTACTTGGGACTATTTTGGTGTTCTAAAGGAGCCTAGACATAGAAAATTTAGACTAGACCTTCAATTAAATCGTGTAGGATTAGATTTTTGGATTTAATGTACTTGTAAGATAAACATATACCTACCGGCCCTACGTAGTCTCATTAGGCTTGCACTTAAATTAATCCAATTAAGTACTAATCGCCTAAGACATTAGGGATTAACATAGTCGGAATGCCTTTTAGTGGATCGAAAGACACTATTAGGTAAATAATAGACCTAGCTAGACTAGCAAATATAAGTTCAAATGCAATTAAAAGGATAAATTAGACACTACGAAGTAATCAATACTATAATAATCCAAGTCACCACATAAGATTTAGAGTCACCCTTAGCCTAAAACATAGTTAGATTTGATTTCCCCTTTTTATTAGTCAGTTTTGTTCATATCTTGATTTAAATTGTGTTCACTCAACTTAAGCAAAAGTGTAAAGTCATTGCTCAACTGCATTGTTGGTACCAAGTCCTCGTGGGAACGATATCTTACTCACTCTTTATTACTTGATATGGCCCGTGCACTTGCGGAGTATTTGGCTCTATATTTTGCCGCTATCATCCATGTTACGTAATCTTTTATTGCGTAACACATTTAAATTGTTGTATCAATTTAATTTTCAATTTCTGTAAAATTGGAGCAAATTTATTTTTAACTGTTTACAGTTAATCTATATATATATATATATATATATATATATATATATATATATATATTTCTATGTTTCTCGTTTTACAATATTTCTCTTAGTATTATTAATACTAATGGTTTGAATAAAATTTTATAGTTATAGCATTGGATCTATTGTAACACCTCATTTGAAAAGACATATATACTTAACGTTCATTCCTTTAAAACGTCACTTACGAACTTAGGGATTCTATCCGAACAAAACTTGAACAACAATTAGTTGATGTTTTCAACTATTAGTTCAAAGTTTCAAAAAATATTTATCAACCAAAATATTTTAGGACGAAAAATAATCCTAGTGTCATGGCCATCAAATATAAAGTGGCATAATATGTCCTCCAAAAGCACAACAGAACCTTCCAAGCTCACTCCACATGTGCCTTCCCTCACTTCCAACTATAACATTCACCTGAAAAATGTTATTATAATAGGATGAGATTCAATGTCTCAGTAACTACTGAAAGTTTCTACCGTACACAAGCAAATCACATATGATAAAAAGAAGAAACTGATTACATATATATTTGTATATACTATGATCCTCATACAAGACAAAAACAAGTTTAATCATCATCATGTCAATCTATATTTTCATCACAACATGTAATATACAATTATGCAATATGAAATATGTAAGATGCAACCTCCTTTTTATCACCGTCCATCCTTATTCCGTTGACTGGAGCCATAGGCTAACACATAGTCCAACAAAAACCCATCCATTTGACTGGATTGTCCCAAGCTCACCAGTTCTTAAGATACACCCCGCCAAAGGTGTAGAGCTTAAGTCTGGACTATGGCTCCCCTCCTTAAATGAACACAACTAAGGAGGTGTCATATGTCCCACACCTCCAATGCAATCCCGACCAAAGGAAAACATGGAAGAAGGCGTCCTGACAAGTGTCATCCACTATGCACCGAGTGATGGCATAACACGTGGTAAAAGATCTCAACATACAAATTCCTCCTTACTCCAACCCACACTACTACAAACAGTTGATTTAACGACACAAATTAACAGCCTTCTTAAAAAACAGTAGTAGAAGATGAAGTGGTTGCGTTTCAACGACTGGTTTTATAAAAACAGTCATTGAAAGTGAAATTTCAACGACTATTATGAAAAACAGTCGTTGAAGATGGATGTTGGCTTTTTTAAAAAAAAATTCTAATGATACAACGACTGGTCTCTATATCAGTCGTTGAAATTTTTTTTTATAAAATGCCATGATACAACGACTGGTTTCTATACCAGTCATTGAAAGCTTATATACAACGACTGGTTTGAAAACCAGTCGTTGTATCTATAAATTTTTAAAAAAAACTAAGATACAATGAATGGTTTTAAAACCAGACGTTGTATCTTAAAAAATAAATTAGAGATACAACGACTGGTTTGAAAACCAGTCGTTGTATCTAAAAAAAAATTAGCTACAACGACTGGTTTTATAATACCAGTCGTTGTATCTTCTCCTCAGAAGTCAAGAATGGCAGAGCATGTCAGAGCAGCGTAAAGAGTAAATCTGTTTTGTTTACTAAAGGTTCATTTTTTCTCCATTGGCGCCATTTGCATTTCTCCATTGGCAGTTCTTCCTCCTCTCGTTTAAACCAGAATTGGTTCTGCTGTCTCCTGTTCTTCGATCTTCTTCCTCTTCTCAATTCGCTGTGGGTTCTGCATGTAGCTGTTTTGTTTAATTACCAAAGCCTCAATTTTTCTTCATTGGTGCCATTTGCATTTCTCCTTTGGCGGTTCTCCCTCGATCCTCTTCTTCGTTGAAACCAGAAGTGGTTCTGTCTCCGTGTTCTTAGTTCTCCCTCCTCTTCTCAATTCGTGATGGGTTCTGTAGCTGCTGGGTCCATCCTCCCTATTTTCCCTCTTCTCTGTCCCGCGACAAGCTAGGTAAAGCAGAACTTAAATTTCATTTGATTGGGTTCTTCATTTCATCCTCTGAGCTTGCAATCTTGATTTTTTTTCTTGCTTGAAGCTGCATTATTTAAGTTTAAGTATGTGTTTTGTGGCTTCGTTTCATCCTCTGACCTTGTAATCCCTATTTTCCCTCGTGTCCAACAAGCTATATATGTTGATTGTTTGATTTTTTTTTTGTATCCGTGTTTGTTGCTTTTTGTCACTCTTAAATGGTAAGTTGCGAAATTGGGATTGTTCATTTGGAATTTCACTTATGAGATAATCAAATTAATTAGAAATATTTTCGTTAATGGGATTGACCTCAAATGCTGAGAGTTTTTCTATAGAGTTTTTCTATGTTTCTAAAAGCAAATATATACCTTCAAAAGGGAAATATATTCAATACATACAAATATTAATTTAGGAATTGCTTATAAATCCATAGACGACTTGTATGCAACTCATAGTTCATCATGGACACCATAATATTGCGCACTTTTTGATCATGTTGACTTAATTACTTTTAATGAAAAGTAGCTGCAATAATCCAAGAAATCATATGCCCGCATATCTACATAAAAGAACCAATAAATTCATATCTAAATTATTATGCAATATAAATCAGTGGCCGAAGATGAAAACAGATTCTTGATGAAAGAGTTTTGTTAAAACAGTGTGCAAGTACTTGTTATTTTGGCAAAAAAGAAAAAGAAATTACTTGTTACTATGATGATAAACATTTTGTAGCTTTCTTCCTCTAAAACCTCCTTTCTCAGTCATATGGATATCTGAAATTAAAACAGTTAGGTATCTGTTTTTTTGGGGATAAACTAGGGTCATTACTCATTCATTAGGGCGCCAAAATTAACTCTTGTGAGGGTTTTTTGTTTCTGGTATGTTCTTATGATTAAAATTGGAGGTTTTGTTTCATGTGTTTGTATCAAGTATATAATTACAAACTACGTGTAACTCATGTACTTCTATAATGAAAAATAAAGTCATTTGACGTTATTATATGGGTTTCTTTAATTTTCACTGTCTTGTTTTATTGCTTCCTTTCTTGGCCACACTTGTAACAATTTGAAAAAGACTATTATTCTATAAATATAATAGAAGATATGCGGAATGACAAGGGAAGACATAATAATGATGATGAAGAAATATAGAATATGATATAAGAAAAGGTTATGATTTTGAATCATAGCTAAAGATGGTGTCTTTATTCGACGAATATTGAATCATAGCTGCTGATTTCATTAGGGGCCATGATTTTGTTATTTTTATTAAATGTAAATAACAAACCGTCATATGTCATTATCTTACCCTTTCTAAAACCAATCGTTGTATCTTTTTTTGAAGTCAAAGATGGTGCAAAGCATGTCAGAGCAGCGTAAAGAGTAAAGCTATTTTGTCGCATCCTGCCTTTTCACCCCTTTCGCACTTCCTGCTTCTCTGTCAGTTCACGCCCGCCACCCCTTTGCATTAAAGAAATCTCATGGGGAAGAAGTTCATAATTTGAAATTTGGTAGTGAAGTGGAAGAAGTATTTGGTCTTGATCACTTTAGAGCTGCAATTTCTTTACCATGTAACTTTTGTTTCTAGGAAATCTTCTCTTATCAATGACTTTCTTTTGCTCAATTAATTTATTTTGTGTATACAGCAATTGACTATAGTCTTAACTCTACTAGTGTATTTGTTGTCCATTTTGAAATTGAATCTGACTCGCAATCTTACTTTTTAGCATAAAAGCTGCTAAAATTTTTTAAAAAATGAGTAAGGCATCCCTTTTCTTGATCCATATGTATATCATAATGACAATTGGTCTAAAATTGAGTATTATTGAAAATGGCATAGGTGGTAGTAAAATGGGTCGCCGTTGGATGAATGCTTTGTGAACTAGTGAAGAATATAAGAATGGGGAGGAAGAGTTTATTAAATTTGCTAGAATGAATGTGCCTAGTAAAAGAGGGGAGTATTTTTACCCATGTGTTAAGTGTTTAAATGAGAGTCTACGAGATATTGATGATATAAGAGACCACTTATTTTATGATGGAATAAATCTTCGGTACAAAAGGTGGATATGGCATGGTGAGGAAGTAATTGCTTGTGCGTCCCATGAGAAGGAAGTTTTGGAGGTTGGAGATGATGATAGAATGGAGAAAATGATTCATGATGTTGAGGTAGAATGTTTTGCACAATCGCCTGTATATGATAGTATGCGGAGTGATGCAGAGACACCTTTGTACCCTGGGTGACTAAGTATACGGTTTGTCAGGTATTTTGCACTTGGTCAACTTTAAGGCAACTTGTGGGTGGACTGATAGTAGTTTCACATTGTTGCTTGAATTGTTGTGTGATATGTTTCCAGAGAATAATTTACTTCCAAATCGTATGTATGAGGCTAAGAAAATATTATCTACGTTGGGTATAGAGTATAAAAAGATACATGCTTGCCCTAATGATTGCGTATTATACAGAAATGATTATAAAGGCTTAAGTGAGTGTCCGAAATGTAAAACTTCCAGATACAAAGTGAAGAAAGGTAATAGGTGTGGTGATGAGATAATTAAAAAGAAACCTGTCAAGGTTTTGTGGTATCTTCCAATCATACCACGATTCAAACGATTGTTTGCTAATACGAAAGAAGCAAAGAAGTTGAGATGGCATTATGATGACAGAGTTTATGATGGAAAATACCTTCGGCACCCAGCAGACTCTTCACAATGGAAGAAAGTAGATGAAATGTATCATGGATTTGGCAGCGAGCCTAGAAACCTTCGGCTTGGGCTTTGCATAGACGGAATCAATCCCTATGGTATTTTAGCAGTACACATAGTGCATGGCCAGTTCTGCTAGTGATTCACAACTTACCTCCCTGGTTGTGTATGAAACGCAAGTATATGATGCTTTCTATGATGATTTCGGGACCAAAACAACAAGGGAATAATATTGATGTCTACTTGGCACCTTTGATAGAGGACTTAAAGCAGTTGTGGGAGGATGGTGTAGATGTGTTTGATGCATATAAGCAACAGTCGTTTAAGCTACGTGCAATGATTTTCACCACAATTAACAACTTCCCTGCATACGGGAACTTGTCAGGTTATAGTGTCAGGGGTCATAAAGCATGCCTGATATGTGAAGCAAGCACACAGTTCCATGAACTCAAGCACGGTAGAAAAATGTTCTACCTTAGTCATAGATGATTTCTTCCTCGGTTCCACCCTACAGTAGGCTAAAGAAGGCTTTTAATAGTTTTCCAGAGAATGAATTGGCTTCGAAGCCATTAATTGGAGACAAGGTTTATAGTCGGGTGGAAAGAATCAATGTCACTTTTTGTAAAAATCAAAAGCCTACGAGTGAGAAGAACATATGGAAGAAGAGGTCAATTTTCTTTAATCTTCCATATTGGCGTAGTCTTGATGTGAGACATAGTATTGATGTGATGTATGTGGAAAACAATGTATGCGATAGCCTTGTTGGTACGCTTTTGCACATAGCAGGGAAAACTAAAGATGGAATTAATGCGATACTAGAATTGGTTGAAATGGGAATAAGAAAACGACTGCATCCATAACTAAGAGATGATGGTAAGAGAGCGTATATGGAGCCAACAGCACATACATTGTCAAAAGCAGAGAGAAGAAGTTTGTGTAGGTGTTTGCACGGCATTAAGGTGCCACAAGGTTACTCTTCTAATGTGAGCCGGCTTGTGTCAATAGAAGATTTGAAGTTAGTTGGAATGAAGTCTCATGATTGTCATGTCTTGATGCAACAACTATTACCAGTAGCTATTAGAGGCATTATGAAAGATGATGTGCGAAGCACGATAACAAGGTTGTGCAGTTTCTTCAATGCTATTTGTAGCAAAGCTGTTGACATTGCAAGGTTAAATGAATTGGAAAATGAGGGTTATACTATTCTATCCCAACTAGAGATGCATTTTGCTCCCACATTCTTTGATATAATGGTGCATTTAATAATTCATCTGATAAGGGAGGTAAGACTATGTGGCCCAGTTTATCTAAGGTGGATATACCCTTTCGATCGATACATGAAGAACTTAAAGGGGTATTCTAAAAATCCTTATCGACCTAAAGCCTCAATTATGGAAAGATATGTCGTTGAAGAGGCTATGGACTTTTGCAAAGAATATCTATCAAGGTCGAAGGCCCAATCTCGTCATGAAAGGGTACAAGTAAGGGAACACGAGGGCTCAAAGTGAAGAGTATGTGTCATGAAGAGGTTTTGCAAGCATGCTTGTATATCTTGAATAATACGGAAGAAGTTTAGCCGTACTTAGCCGAACACATAAAGAGTTTAAAGGAGATATATCCAAGCAAAAATTATATGCAGATAGGTAATGAGCAAAACAAGACTTTCATAAAGTGGTTCAAGGATAAGATAGCGCATGAGACCAATGTGTCTGAGACAATCAAATGGTTAGCTTGGGGGCCTTCATTTGAGGTCATAACTTGGAGTGGCTTCGATATAAACGGGTATTCTTTCTACATAAAAGCCCAAGATAACAGAAGTATTATGCAAAATAGCAGGGTGATGGTGGTAGCCGAATCAATGCACTTTTCTAGTTTGAAAGACAAAAACCCCATTTTGGCATCCAGGGTTTATTATGGAGTTATTGAAGACATATGGGAGATAAGCAACACTAAGTTGAGAGTTCCTTTATTCAAATGCAAGTGGGTTAACAATAATACTGTTGAAATAGATCAATTTGGATTTACCTCAGTTGATCTTGAAAGAGTTGGTTATAAAGATGAGTCATTCATTCTAGCAAGTCAGGCAAAACAAGTGTTTTATGTCATTAATCCAGCAAATGGAAAATTTTCTCTTGTACTCCAAAATAAAAAATAGAAGGATGGTGATCCAAGTTTGAATCTTGACGACACACCGCCTTTTACTACAAATCCGCCTTTGCCATCTAAAGTGGAATTGGTAGATGATGATGAATATGCAACTAGAGCTGATCATTGTGAAGGAATCTGGGAAAACACTTAAAGTAAGATTTAGAATTGTTTAAAGTATGCATGTAATTTGAATTTACTTATCATATGTTACATTTATTTCTTAGTGAGATTTTGAATTGTTTAAAGTGTGCATGTAATTTCAATTTACTTATCATATGTCACATTTATTTCTTAGCAGGATCATGTCACGTTCAGATTCGGGTGACTCTATTGGCTCACCTGTTAAGAAAAAGGGTAGAGGAAGCACGAAGCTACGGTCGTTGGTCAAACGTCATGAGGAAGAACAGGAGAGGGTTCACGTGGAATTTGATGCTGATTTAAAACCTATCGGTGAAGAGGGAGACAAGTTCATTAGCTACGTTGGCCTTTTGGGTCGGAGCAAAGTTAGCGTTCTAATTCCTACCTAGAGGGAAGTTTCAAAGGAGACGAAGGCTATGATTTGGGATCAACTTTTGGTATGTAAAGTTGTATTGTTATCTCTATCTCTATTTCTATTTTTTCATATACAACTAATATATATTTTGTTTTGTAGCAAACCTATTATGTTCCCAATACGAGGCAGATGTAGAAGCATTGGATGGGGGAAGTTCGTGAGCGATGGAAAGATTTCAAGTCCACGCTCACAACCAAATACGTTTGAGGGCCAATAAGTCATTTGGATCCTTGTAAAGAGTATTCGTTTCTTTCTCTAAATGACTGGAGGTTGTTTGTGGCATCGCGGTAGGATCCCAATTTCCTGGTACATTTTGCTCATCTTAGTGTTAAACATTTTAGTTGAACTTACTTGACATCGCTAACTCAGTTATCATTATTCTTTGTTTATATATAAATTGAGTCAAGCAAATAAAGATAGGCAAGCGAAAAACAATTATCCTCATTACATGTCACGTGGGCGTTATCGGAAGCTCGAAAAGAAGATGATGCAGGCTGAATTGCAAAAATTGGAGGAAGCAGCCCAAGCAGATCCTAGTATTGTCATGCAGACGCCACCTCCTCCCCCGATTCACAAAAAATGGAAAGCAAGGAGGATAAAGGGAGAAAAATATATAAATCCAGTCGTTGCTGATGTCGCTAAAAGGATTGTGAGTATTTAATAACAAATATATTTAAGTGTGTTTCATTTTCCTAACAAGATTGCATGTAATTACTTTCTATTTATCTATTGTATGCTGCAGGATGACCTTGAAGAGTCGAGCAGCCAGGGTTTCTTCTGTAACCCCCTGACTTTAAACACGTAATTATAATTCGATAACACATATTTAAATCGGATTAGAGACCATTTGATGCTTTAACCTCATTATAAACTTTCTGTCTTACAGTAAAATTTTCACAAAATCTTTCAAAATCTTTTTCCCATCCTGGTCCCAATTTCAATATTCGAATATAATTACCTGTACAGTTAATATACATTCAATCATATCAGAGTGTTTAACCATATCCCCTGCAACTCCCAGGTTCTATACATATATAACCTGAGGGTTTATAAGTATCCACTAGGGGATTACACAACCAAAATCGAATATAATATTCCTATTTCAAAATATACAGTAATCCCGAGTTCAAAATAAGTAACCAACATCTCCAAGATTAAATATACCCCTAAAAGTCCTAATTGCTCCGGGTTGGCCTCTTCTCTTTTGAGCCACACGCCCTGTCTGAAATGTTAGTCATAGGAAAGAATGAGATTCGAGAAAATCCCAGTAGTAACAAACCACTCACACAATGCGTAAACACAAAGCATGTACATAAATCACAAACAGCAACAGCAGCAACAATCCCAAAGATACATGGTTTTCACCACAAACGACAGCACTCACGGCTGTATACACAATACGACAGCTCTCGCTGTAATCATAATCACGACAGCTTACGCTGTAATCACCATCACGACAGCTTACGCTGTAATCACCATCACGACAGCTTACACTGTAATCACAATAACGACAGCTTGCGCTGTAAACAACAGCTTACGCTGTAAACGACAGCTATCACCAGCTGTAACCGCAGCAGCATCAGAAATCATCATAAAACAGTGATAACACACACATACAGAGCATTACACATAGTATAAGAGAGAGAGTCACTACCTGATCCTTTCCCGACGTTTCTTGGCACTACGGGCTCACGAGGACGGAAAATATCAAATCCTGTAAACCAAGTTAGGGACAACCCGTCAATCTCTTTCCCAAGTTCTTATCTCTATAATACTTTAAGTTGGTTATCATTTGAACTCTTTAGGTGACTATTCTAGGTCTAAACATATGCCTAAAGGGTTAGGAAAGGCTATACCAAAAACCACCTTTCAAAAGTGCAAAACACTGATTTTTGGGGGTTGGCCGTGGCCCACAAATCCGCTGGCCACTGCCAAAAACTGCTCAGAAACATTTGGGCCGCGGCCCAACATCTTCTGGCCGCGGCCAAGAAAATTCTGTTTCTTGGCTGAACTTCCAAAAATCATAACTAATTCAGGAAAAATCAAAATAAGGTGATTCCAAAGCCAAATGAAATATATTTAAGTCCTCTTTCAAGGAAAAATATTGGCCATTATTGGAAATCACCAAAAAATTCCAGATTTACCAAAAACCTAACGTTGTGCCAAAACAGGGTCCAGTTTTGATGCTAAACTTTGGACAGTTCAAACTCCAAGTGCACAAAGCGAAATGACACTAAATTTATGTCCATTTTGAAGCTTGGGAAGTGAACTTCAAAACTGGAAAGTTTCATAATTTTATAACATCATTAGCCTATTCAAAACGCCCACACAAAAAGACTGCCCAGCACAGACCTTCAATGGACAGATTTTCAGTTTTTCACAATTGCTTCCAATGGTTCCCATTTTCACATAAAACACCATCTCCACACCAATTTTGCCCAAGGAATCCATTGGAGCCATCAAAACAATCAAATTCCATCCATTTAGACATCTTCCACAGAAATCTTAACATGCCAACACAACATACACACAATCCACCACAATGCAATTCCTTCCATTCCAAAATTCCAAATCAACTCCCATGGCTCAAAGACACAATTTAACACCCCATTCTACAGAACACACTAACCAATTCCAGCATTCAAATTGGACCAAAAATCAGGGCAAAAATTTGAAATTCCCAAAACTAAACTAATAACCACAATGAATATAACAAAAGGTTCCAAATACTCACCTTAACTTCTTCCCAAGCTAGTTCCTTGTTTCCCTCACTTCCAAATTTCCACAAGTTCTCAAACACCACAAATAAAAAATCTGAAACCATAGGAATAAAGCCCTCAACCTCATGAACAATATTAATGAAGGTGAGTTGAGCATTTAGGGACAAAACCTTACCTAAAACTCAAGCTTCTTCTTTCTCTTTCTTGCTTGTTCTTGGCGAAAAATGGAGGAGGATGAGAGAGAAGTGAAATATTGATGAAGATGATCACATTTCCATTCTTTCTATACACTTAGCCGACTTGGGAGGAAGAGAAAATGAGTTTGAAAACTTTGACCTCATCCATGGTCCATATCTTGACACTTGGCACCATCTTGTTCTCCCTACTATGATTTCACATAGATTTGCATGCACAAGATTCCACCTCTTGCTCTTTCAATCCTAGCCATTGATCTTAATTACCAATGAGTTTCCTCTCCGGTAACTGTCCAATCGGTCGGTAAATTTACCATTTTGCCCATGATTATCACAATGCTTACAAAACTATCACCAAGCACATTTTACATTACAATTCACATAATATACTTCAAAAGTGCTTAATTAACATTAATTGCACCCCTTTGAAGTTATTAATTCTTGATTACAATCCAGGATATTACACCTTCACTCAAACTGCAAGGATGGATATCTTAGCAACGACGCTTGGGAATCTAGATCACCCTAGTCAAGTTAGAGGGGAGTCAAGGGGAGTTGGTCTCTCTAAATACTTTGGACGAGGTTCACAAGCTTATGGACGTGGTGAAACGAGTCAGGAGTTTGTGGCCAGGTTTCGAGAGGAAATCCGAGCAGAGCTAGCAGTGCAAATGTGTCAATCACTTCGAGACGAGCTTAAAGAAGAGTTGTTGAGTGAGCTACGTGGTAAGATGAGTACGATAGTGTTGTCTCACATGCAAGGCGGGATGTGTAACGTGGCGCCTAGCTCTGAGGTTAGTAACTAATTCCATTTAACATTACTTTGAGTTTTTCCTTACATTATTTTAATTAATTCTTTCATTTCTCTTACTCAGGAATCCCCGGACTTTCCCAGCACCAAAGGCAGTTACAATCCGCCTGAGGTTGGACATGGCAACCCTGGTCCTTCACTAGAGCCTGGAGAACCCTACACTCAGTATTTGGAAGTCCCGTACCTGTGTGTTGTTGCTGATGCTGTTGTATACAGCCATGCCACCACCCACCATAATAACCAAATCCGGGACGATCAACGTAAGGTCAATATGACAAGTATTCTGTAACACCCTGCCTTTAATCACGTAATTATAATTCGATATTAGGTAATTAAATTAAATTAGAGACCGTCAAATAATTCAAAACCCATAAAATGTTCCCTTTAGTAGTAGGGTCTTTACGAAATTTTCAAAACTTTACTCTTCTTCCGGTCTCAAGTTCAATTATCGAATATAATCACCTGTGCAGTGTATCTACATTTATGTATGACAGAGTGTATAACCAAAATCCCGGCAACCCCCGGGTTCATCTATATACACATAGAGTTCTATCTCCTGATTAGGGGATTACAAAACCAACTATTAACAACTCAAACGTTATATAGTAATCTCTTGTCCAAAATGAACAGCCAACATAATCCATACTATGTCCCTAGGAGACTCTAACCACTCCGGGTCACGCGCTTCTCCTTGGAGCCACTCGCCCTGTCTGAAAGGTTAGTTCAAGGAAAGAATGAGATTCAAAAGAATCCCAGTAGTAACAAAACATTTATACCACATATAAGCACACAACATGTAAGCAAATCATCAACAGCAACAGCACATATCACACTCCACCCTCATCCCCTTTCTCCGCCGAGAAGGCACACAGTCCTAACCCAAACCGTTGCTAGCTACTCAGGGACTATTGGCGTGGCAGTGCTTAAACATAGCCTTATAGCTCATACAGCTATTCGGCTCTCACAAATGGCCCGTCGGCCTCACAAATAGCCTTTCGGCTCACATATCACATATCTCACACTTCATCCTCATCCCTTTTCTCCGCCGGGGAGCCACACTGCCTAAACCCGAACCGTTGTTAGCTACTCAGGGACTATCGGAATGACAGTGCTAACACAAATCCACAAAGATCGCAGCATACGAACCCATTTCCAATCAACGATAAAACACACATGCAATGCATCATATTTGGTACAAAAGAAAAGTCACTACCTGATCCTTTCCTGACGGTTGCTAGCACAGTAGGCTCACGAGGATAGCAGATGTCAAATCCTATAATCAAATAGGGACATTTGGTTAATTTCCTTTTCCAAGTTCTTAATTCAATAACACTCTAAGTTGGTATTCATTTGGACTCTTTAGATGGCCATTAAATGCCTAAACATATGCCTAAAAGGTTGGGTTAACTATCCCCAAAGATCTCCCTTTAGAAAGCTAAACACTATTTTTAGACTCTTCACTCGAGCACAGAAGGCCGTGCTCGAGCATGACCCCTTTTCTCACTCGAGCACACATGCGAGTGAGACGTAGGAAGTGCTTGCCCGAGAGCAACTCCCGCGACAAACCTACACTCTCACTCGAGCACAAGAGGCTGTGCTCGAGCAGAGACCTCAGACGCACTCGAGCACCACGGAAGTGAGGCCTGTGAGTGACAACCCGAGAGCATCTCTCAACATCTTCCTCCACCTTCACTCGAGCACAAACACCTGTGCTCGAGCACTGATCCTCAGTGCTCGCGAGCACAAGGAAGTGAGGTCCCGCGAGTGTCCACCCGAGAGCAACCCAACTCCCAGGCAACAGAGTCACTCGAGCACAAACCCCAGTGCTTGAGTGATCTCCCAATGCTTGCTCCCAATACTCGCGAGTGCCAGCGCACTCTTGGCAACCACCCACGAGTGATCACCCGAGACGCTCACCCCCAGTGATTTCATGCACCCTCACTCGAGCACAAACATGCTCACTCGAGCACGTTCATCCTGTGCTCGAGTGAGTTCTTCCCTCACTCGAGAAATCCTGACAGATGCCCAAAACGCTGAACTGATATGGTTTTCCCAAAATTTACCAATTGATTACCAATGGTCCTAAAACTCATACCATAACTCATTCTCACTTATTTCAACACAAAGAACCCATTGGTAACCACAAACAACCCAAATTCAACTCAAACATCAAGATCACCTCTCTAAACCATAATCCACCAAAACCACTACTTAACACCTTTCACTTATTCAACTTCAAGTCAACTTCTAATCACTCCCAAGTGTCAAAACTGACCAAATGAACAGTGACCCACTAATCAAAGCCTACCCTTTAATTAACATCATAATTAGGTCAAATTTCTAGAATTCTCATTGATTAGGCAAACATCTTGACATATATATCAAAATGCATCACAAACCTACCTCTTTAACTTGCTGAAATCAACACCTTGGTTCCACCAACTTTCAGATTTGTCCAACAATCATACACCACCAATGGAAATTCTGAAATCATAGAAGTCAAGCTCTCAACCTCTTGATCAACATTAATGAAGGGTACATAAGCATATAGGATCATTTACCTTAACAAAATTCAAACCCTTACTTTTCTCTTTCTTGCTTACTCGCCGGAAATGGAGGAATGAAGAGAGAGAGATGAGTTGGTGAGGTGATGATCATTCTTTCCTTCTTCCCATGCACAAACCGACTTGAGAGGGAGAGAGGGAAAGTTTGAAAACTTTGACTCATCCAATGGCCCTTTTCTTGCCACTTGTCATCATCTCCTTCCTCCTACCATGATCTCACAAAAATCTACATACACAAGATTCTACCCTTAGATCTTTCAATCTCAACCATTGATCTTGATTACTAAGGGGTTTTCTCATCAATAACTAACCAGACGGTTGGTAAATTTACCGTTTTACCCCTGATTAATACATTACTCATTAAATCATCACTAATGATCTTGATATCACATTACACAATATATACTTCAAATATGCTTAATTAGCATTAATTACATCATTTGAAGTTATTATCCCTTGATTACAATCCAGGATATTACAATTCTCCCCCCGAAAATTTAATTTCGTCCTCGAACTTGTTACACTACTTGAGCCATAAACTCCGGATATCTTCTTCGCATATCTTCCTCCGCTTCCCAGGTTGCTTCCCTCGGAGTCATTCTCTTCCAGACCACTTTCACATATGAAATGCTTCGGTGTCGGAGCCGTCGCTCCTCTTGGTCAATGATCTGCTCTGGCTCCACCGCATATGTAAAGTTATCTTGTAACTCAATTTCCTCATATTCCACTACATGAGATGGATCTGGTTGGTACTTTTTCAGTTGGGAAACGTGAAACACGTCATGGAGTCTGCTCAAGCTCGGAGGTAGAGCTATTCGGTATGCAACAGGCCCAATCCTCTCAAGGATCTCAAAAGGACCTATGTATCTTGGGCTTAGCTTTTTCCTCTTGATCGCTCGCCCAACGCCCGTGACAGGAGATACTCTCAGAAAAATGTGATCTCCAACCTCAAATTCTAGAGGTCGTCTTCTCTTGTCAGCGTAGCTTTTCTGTCGACTCTGCGCTGCAAGTAACCTCTTCCGAATGATCTGAATTTGTACTGAGGTTTGATCAACCAAATCTGGTCCATAAAGCTTCCTTTCAGATAGCTTGTTCCAGCACAATGGTGATTGACACCGTCTTCCATACAACGCTTCATACGGAGCCATCTGAATGCTCGCATGATAGCTATTGTTGTAGGCGAATTCCGCAAGTGGAAGAAAGCGATCCCAACTTCCTTTAAAGTCGAGAACACAGGCTCGCAACATATCTTCCAGTGTCTGGATTGTTCTCTCTGACTGTCCATCCGTCTGTGGATGATAAGCCGTACTGAACCTCAATTGAGTTCCCAAGGCTTCATGCAACGCTTTCCAGAATCTTGAAGTAAATCGAGGATCTCGATCAGAAATGATATTCTTCGGTGTACCATGAAGCTTCACAATCTCACGAATGTAAATCTCTGCTAGTTTATCAGGAGAATAACCAGCATTGATTGGTATGAAGTGGGCTGACTTCGTTAGCCGATCTACAATAACCCAGATCGCATCATAGTTTCTGATCTTGGGCAATCCCACTACCAAATCCATGGTCACACTTTCCCATTTCCATTCCGGAATTTCAGGGCTCTGTAGTAACCCAGGTGGTCTCTGGTGCTCGATCTTTACTTTTTGACAAGTGAGACACCTTGCCACATACTTGGTTACATCACTCTTCAATCCCGGCCACCAATACACAGATTTCAAGTTATGATACATCTTGGTCATACCAGGATGTAGGGTGTACCGGCTTTTGTGCGCCTCATCCAGAATCTTCTGCCTCAACTCCGCCTTAAGTGGAACACAAACTCTTTTCTGATAGCGAACCAATCCACTAGGCGACAGATCATAACCTGGGACTTCTCCCCGTTCAATCCGTGTCAGATTGCATTGTATCCAGTCATCTTGCCCCTGAGCTTCTTCAATTTCAGCTCTTAGATCATTTTCCTCCTGGGAAACAGTGTAATTGGCACAGATGATCTGGCTTAACAAATTCAAATCATGGAAATCTTCAATCAATTTCTTCTCTCGTATCATCATAGCTGCAACGAGCACGGTCTTTCGACTAAGAGCATCAGCGACTACATTGGCTTTACCTGGATGATATTTGATTTCCAGGTTGTAGTCTTTAAGCAATTCCATCCAGCGACGCTGTCTCATGTTCAGTTCTTTTTGATCATACAAGTATTTAAGGCTCTTGTGGTCGCAGTACAGTTCCACAGTCACACCATACAGGTAATGACGCCAAATCTTCAAAGCAAACACAATGGCCGCAAGCTCCAGATCATGAGTGGGATAGTTCAATTCATGAGGCCTGAGCTGTCGAGAGGCGTAGGCCACCACACGTCCCTGCTGCATAAGGACACACCCTAATCCCTGCCCACTGGCATCAGAGTACACAACATATGTCATACTGGGATCGGGCAAAATCAACACAGGTGCCGTCGTCAACCTCTCCTTCAGCTCCACAAAACATTTTTCACATTTCTCGTCCCACACAAACAGCT
The DNA here is from genome assembly GCA_963855925.1 of Inga laurina. NCBI lineage: Eukaryota > Viridiplantae > Streptophyta > Magnoliopsida > Fabales > Fabaceae > Inga > Inga laurina. The sequence continues at coordinate 62,823,188 of OY979708.1, forward strand.
GATCCTTTCTCGTGAGCTTGGTCATTGGTAATGCAATACAGGAGAAATTCTGAATGAATCTCCGGTAGTATCCGGCAAGACCCAGAAAACTGCGTACCTCTGCCACAGATTCTGGCCTCTTCCAGTCTAGTACTGCTTCCACTTTACTGGGATCCACAGAGACCCCTTCTTGCGAGATAACATGGCCTAGGAATCTCACTTCCGATAGCCAAAACTCGCACTTGCTCAACTTAGCATATAGTTGCTTCTCACGTAAAATATTCAATACAACTCTCAGATGATGCTCATGCTCCTCCATACTCTTGGAATATATCAGAATGTCATCAATAAACACAACAACAAAATGATCCAGATATTGTCGAAAGATACGGTTCATGTAATCCATGAAAACCGCAGGCGCATTGGTTAGCCCAAATGGCATCACCAGAAACTCATAATGACCATACCGGGTCCTGAAAGCAGTTTTTGGAACGTCCTCTGCTTTCACTCGCACCTGATGATACCCTGACCTTAGATCAATCTTTGAGAATACGCACGATCCAGATAACTGATCTAAAAGGTCGTCAATTCGAGGAAGTGGGTACTTATTCTTGATAGTAACCTTGTTCAGCTCTCTGTAGTCGATACATAGCTGAAGACTCCCATCCTTCTTCTTAACAAATAGCACTGGAGCTCCCCAAGGCGACACACTGGGTCTGATGAACCCTTTTTCAAGTAGATCTTCTATCTGTTTCTTTAACTCCTCCATCTCATTTGGGGCCATACGATATGGGGCCTTTGAAATAGAACCAAAGGCAGCTTCAAGTAGATCTTTCATTTCTCTTACTCAGGAATCCCCGGACTTTCCCAGCACCAAAGGCAGTTACAATCCGCCTGAGGTTGGACATGGCAACCCTGGTTCTTCACTAGAGCCTGGAGAACCCTACACTCAGTATTTGGAAGTCCCGTACCTGTGTGTTGTTGCTGATGCTGTTGTATACAGCCATGCCACCACCCACCATAATAACCAAATCCGGGACGATCAACGTAAGGTCAATATGACAAGTATTCAACTGGGGGAGGAAGATGTAGATGTCCCATTCCCCGATGGTGAGGTTGCCAGACTAGGTCAGGCAACATGATCTTTCATCTTGTGGCCTAGACATCTTGTTCAGACTGTGTCAATCCCTCCAATGGTATGAAACACCTTACTGTTACTTGATCATTGACATTCTACTTATAATCTTTATTTTGTGTCTTACTAGGAAAAAGATAATGCGACAAAATTTCCCTTTTTAGCATGACTGCAAAATATTCATCAAGACATAAACAAGGTCGACTTGCAGATGCCTTGAGAGATTGTGGGTCGCAGAATCTCGTATAATTATGAACTTGATAACCTAGATATTAGAGAGTCCTATATTTAGAGGAGATAGACATAGGATGGGTCACATTTGAAATCATGTGAGTTTAGTTATAATTTTTAATTGTAATGCGCTGATATTTAGGAGTTTTAAGTTTCTATATTTACTGAGTCATTTCTCATTTCATTTATGTGGTAGTTGCTTCCACAAACTGTGTGACGAACGAGGGCTCGCCACTACATATGACTTTATAACACTTTGGAAACTGATGATGAAGCATAGGAATTTCATGGAAGTATGTCATCTCTTTGGCTATATGATTGTCATGATTTAGTTTCAAAGTCCAAAAATGAAAATTAACTGATGATGAAGCATAGGAATTTCATGGAAGCATATCATCTCTTTGGCTATATGATTGTCATAATTTAGTTTGAAAGTTTAAGTTTGAAAATTAACTGATGATGAAGCATATCTAGGAATTTCATGGAAACATAGGCATTTTTGGGTTACGTTGGTGCTTTTCCAATGGCATTATATTGGTGGTTGTATCATGTAAAACGTGAATTTATAGGAATTTCATGGAAACATAGGCATTTCTGGGTTACGTTGGTGCTTTTTCAATAGCATTATATTGGTGGTTGTATCCTGTAAAACGTGAATTTAAAAAAAACATACAATAGAGATACAACAACTGTTTTTCATAAAACGGTTGTTGTATCTTTTTTTAAAAAAAAATTAGAGATGCAACGACTGTTTTTCATAAAACAGTCGTTGTATCTCTATCTCTAAGATACAATGACTATTTTATGAAAAGCAGTCGTTGTATATGTTTTTTTTAAAAAAAATTAGAGATACAACGAGTGTTTAATAATATTTGTCGTTTCTTGAACTTTCAACGGCACTCACTTATACGTCCCCTTGAAAACAGTCGTCTAAAGGGTATAAAAACGGTTGTTAAAAGTGTCCCCTGTAGTAGTGCCATTACAAATGCTACCACCATGACAGCTATATTTAAACACCAATATATAATATGATTAAAAGACAAGATACTATAAATCATGCTAAAAAGGAAATAATAATCCAACAACACATTAATTATAATTAAATTATTAACTATGTGAATAAAGTGAATTATAAAGAAATTTACTTGGAACATTACTTATTTGAAAGTTACAATACATACACATATATAAATAATTCAGTCCTTTTTTTTTATAAAAGATAGTCGTTCACAATCATACACAATTCACAAGTACATGGAAGAATATTCAGAGTTACCTGTTACTCTTTAGTGTATAAGTAATCACACAAATGTTACTCCAAAGCTCTCAACGAGAGTCTACAAAGCTACAACCATAAATATTTATCAATATATCACTCAACATTACTTTATATATACTCTAAGCATATTTTAAACATACTCAAACAATTTTAGAGCCTTAAAGCTATATTCCAGAATTCAATTCTTGAAAAAAAAATCTAAATTCATATGATATTATAAATATTTTTATATATTTTTAAGCAATAAAACTGTGACTACAAATGGGTAAGGAGACCTATATGCAGTGTTGTGCAAGTTCTAAAGAGATTGGTATGTGAAAGAGGGGGAAAACAAGAGGGACTAACAAGGTCAATGTGATATATAAGAGAGAGACATGTTATCCCTTTGCAAGGCTACTGTGCGTTGATATCAAAGAGAAGTGAATGTGGGGGCTATTGTCATAGGCACATCCAAAGTCTCTCCGGATTGATGGTGGAAATTGGCATACATCAATATATCTGTCTATATGTTGGCAAAATATATATATATATATATATATATTTAAAAAAATATAATAACAGAAAACACACCAACAAAAATAAATGGGATTTCACAATAGCCAGAGAGTAGGATAGAATTCAAATATATATATATATACAACCTCAAAAATAGGACTCTGTAAGTCATGATTGCTAAAACAAAATATATACATACATATATATATAATGCATAATAGAAGGTAAAAAAAATTCAATAGCAATCTTGGGGAATGAAAGGAATACACAAAGCAATAATGTGGATTGTTTTAAAAAAAAAAGAAATATGAGTGAATACACACTCAGACACAGTATAAATATATATATAGGATATATACCCACAGCCCACATCAATTGAATAAAAGAAAAATGGGGGCATGTAAAATAAATTTTAGAAGAAAAGCACATACACAAATCCATGCGCAGTGAAGACTGAAAGGAGAAAGAGAGGGGATGTGACGTGAAAGGACAATGGGGGAGAAAGAAGAAATGGAGTTTGACAAGACAAGCACAGTTTGACAAACAAGAATAAGGAGAGAAGAAGAAGAGCACATGCCTGAGGTCTGTTGATGCGGCGCTGTGGTGAAAAGGTGAGGGGAAGGAGGGAGTTTTTTATAGGAGTAGGATTAGGGTTTGTCTCCTCTTATTAAAATAATATTACATGTACTTTTTCAGATAATAATTTTTTTCTTTTTACTGTTCAATATTACTTTTTAATAATAATATAATAAGTCTACACACACATACTCATATATTTAAACTAATTATTTTAAGAAGGTATTTCCTTTGTATTTATTTCTTTTGCATAGAATACATATTTATAACTTTATACTTATTTTAAATGATTAATTTATTATATACTCTTTGACTAAATAAAACTTTAGCTACACTTTTTTTTAAATGCTAACAAAAATAAGGATTTTACATCTATTGCATGAGATGAAGGGCATGTCTCTTGTTAAGGATTATAGCTACAAGATATGTTTGGATATCTTGGTTAAGAAGACATCTATTAGTTATAATATTCTTAAAATTTTATTTTGTTGGTTGTGTTCATATGTATGTGCATTTACTTTTTCTTTTCAGACTAATGGATTTTAAATATATGTTATATGTGATGTAAGAATGAGTGAGACTGAAGAACTTGTTCAAATGCTTTGGAAAGATACTCTAGGTCATTTGGACTCTGGGCTACATCTAGGAGAAGTAATAAAAGTACTCTTATTTTATACTGCAAAGATGGAGGACTAGGGAAATCAAACTCAGAATATATATCTTACATAATTTGTTGGATTCATTCGACTCTGATATTACTTGTTAAACTTCTAATACCACTTGTTTGATACCATTTAATGGACGTACTTGACTCTGATACCACTTATTAGCCTTCTGATACACATAAAAGCCTACAAATTCTCAAAATATCAAAATTTGCTATTGAGAAAGGGACTAAAAACCAAGGAAACTTCACTAAGGCCAGTGCCTAGTGGTAGCAAGTGTTAGCAATTGCAATTTGCAACACTATAATCCAAGAAACCACAAAAGAACCCATAAGAGAGTTTGAAATAAACTAGAAACATAGTAACAGTAAATTTCACAAACTTGAACTAAAAAATGAAAATAACTTTGAACGAGCATTGACACTATATGCATGAAGCACAAGACAGAGAAGGCAAATGATGAACAACTTCCTGTGCACTTGAAGTAGCATGAAGCATGAACCAATCAAGATTGGCACTCAGGATAAGGGTATCTCATGGGATATTGAAAGTGCTATTGGCACCCTAAATTACATCCAAATAAGTTGCACAAACGTCAACGTCTATTTTAGCGAATGATAGATGCTTGAATATGTAAATATCTCCACTAACATTTTTTCACAATAATTGCACTTTACTTGTTTGCTATTTCCATAAAACAAGTGGAGATTAACAATGAAGGTAAACAATTTGAAGACAATAGAAATGATGATAATCTAACATTTGATGATCTCTCTTAAATTTATAATTATTTTTTTAATTTGAGTTTATATATTTGGTCACTTTAATCTGAACTTAATAGAAATTTCTGTGTTGAGTTTAATAAACTAGAAGTGTTGATGAATTTAATTTAAATGATTTGGATTTAAAATATATTTAAACAACATTGTTGTTTTTTTATCTTAATTCACTACTGGAAAAATCACTTTTAGGACCGGTTAAAAAAGACATTTTAGACCGGTTCTGGATCCGGTCTTGATACAGCCGGTCTAAAAAGTCTGCTACTTTTTAGACCGGTTATGGAACAGGTCTTAAAAAAACGTTTTAAGACCGGTTATTATAATACCGGTCTAAAAATAAATATTTTTAGATAGGTTATTAGAGGAACCGGTCTAAAAGGTTAAAATTTTAGAATGGTTTTATGAAAAACCAGTCTAAAAAGTCAATTTTTTAGACCGATTTTCTCGAAAACCGGTCTTAAATGTACTTTTCAGACCGGTTTTGGAGAGAACCGGTCTTAAAAGTTGAATTTTTTTAAAAAAATTTCATTTAAAAGATATACCCAGCAAGCCATTTCCCCTATTAAAACATTTCACTCAGCAAGCAGCAGCCAGTTCAACGACATTCAAATAAATCTTCTCTTACAGATTATATAACTAACATCTTAATTACATGTGTGAGACTTAAAACTCATTGGAACATATTAAAACTCAACTCCCTTGTGCTTAAATAGTGCTGGCCGAAACAGAAGCAAGGAAAACAACCATTAATAATAAACTCACAATCATAGACAGAATCATAATGCAAGGAAATCATACAACCATGACAATGTGTAACACCCCAAATTTTATTCACCAAAAATATATTGTAATTATTTGAATAATTCAATAAAATGGTGAATATTCATGAATTTGGATCTTGTGAATTTTGAAATATTCATATTCATAAGGAAATGGGCAAATTAATTCAAAAATTGAATTAAATTACAAAGGGGATAGAAAAATCATAATTTTGCCAACTTAGCCCAAGATTAATTATTTTCCAATTAATTTGAGTTAATTTCAATTAATCAAGGAAAATAAAGGAAAATGCACAAAAGGGATTATTCTCGGTGGAAAAAAATCAAGAATTTGGGGAATTAGGGGGAATTATACATAGTTCAATTAGATAAATTGTGGAATATATGAAAAACATTTTTCTCCTCTACCTTCCCTCAAATTCGTTTAACACATGGAAAGAAGAGGGAAATTGTAAATCCAAGAAGCAAGATGAAGGTGATGTTGACAAAACTACATGCACAACTCAATGATGGTAAAGTTGGAGTGCACACAAAAGGGATGTATGGTGAATGCATGAAGAGAAGCTTGAGTGTAGGAGTGGAATACTTGAGTGATTGGAAGAGGACACTTGATTACATGTAAGAAGCTAACTTGTCTTGTAAGAGAGGATGAGAGGGACGGATTTTTAGGAGGAAGAAAAGGAAGCAATTGAATTAAATTAATGGCAAGACAATGGAGAAAATATGAGGAAGAGAAGAGTGTGACAAGTGTTACATTAGAAGCCCTTGATCAAATCAATGGATAGGAAGATGGAAGATCAAAATAATAAAACATACTCCTTCCTCCTTTCATGCACTTCACGCACAAAGAAAAGAGAAAAGAGAGAGAGAGTGAGCTTGGGAGTTCTTGGTGATTTAGAGAGCAAAAGGAAGCAAGAGCTAAGGTAAGAGCTTGTTTTCAAGTGGATAAGCTTCCTATATTATGTAGTTCATTCCCTAATCTTTTGTTCTTCATGGGAATCATGGTTTAGCAAGCTATTCTTCAAGGTTGAGGAGAGAGAGAGGACATCCTAGAGAGAGAAACATCAAGGATCAAGAGGTAATCTCCAAAATCTCAACTTCTTAGTGTATTGAAATTGTTGTTGGTGATTGTTGTTTGGTTTTGTGATTTTTGGGTTGAGTGGTAAAATTAGAAAAGCCATGACCCTAAGGGGTTATGCTGCCCAAAATTCTTTAAATTGTGGTTAAGAAGTGTTTAAATAAGTTAATCAAGGATTAGAAATGGAAAAGTACAAGTTTTGGAAGCTAAAACACAAAACCTCATTTTTTCCATTTTTTTCCCTAATATTTCGGCCAGAACCAGAACTGGTAGTAGGAGTTGGATTTTCATGAAATAAATGGTTCCATTGGACTCAGTGGGCAAAAATAGGTGGGGTTACAGTTGGGCACGTTTTCGGTAGAGGCCCAAAAAGCATAATTACGAAAACACCACTGAAATCCCTAAATAGGGGCTGTCAAGGGTATTTTCGTAATTTGACAGTGAATTTGGTGATTTCAAGCCCGGAAATGGATTCCTTGGGTAAAAATAAGTTAGAATAGCCTTAGTCAAAATTTTGAAAAAATGTGCCATCATGCCGAGTACGGCGGGGCCAGGCCAGGTTCCCGGGGGCATTTTTGTAAATTTTCACCATAGACTAATATAACCACAATAAACACTATGGAAGAGTCTAAAATGATACTTGGATAGGTTATGACCTATTTCTGGTACATTTAATATTTTAGGACCGATTTGGAGGCCGGGTACGACATGTTCTTCGAGACACATTTAGAAAGGGGATATTAAAGCTTTGAGGTAGGGACATTATCCTTCATACACTATGCCATAAGTTCTGTGATTGTGTGGATGCCATTGTTTTGTAAATGCACTTTATTAATCAACATGATTTACCTAGAGAGGGGCAGTTAGTGCCATACGTACACTTACACTGGGAATTGGCAGAAGTCCAACCGGTGTAGATTGTGGGGCTGGGCCCTACTCATGTATACATGACGATGATGTGTTTATATTGTTCATTAATTTTTGCATACCTTGGCGCATGTCATATTTAATTTTCACATTTTCTATGAACGATATTATGTCTCTACGGGAATTCTTTGGAATCTCACCCTATTTTTAAATAAACACCTCAGCGGGTACCAGTGGGCTAAAGGGAAAAGATGTAGATGTCGGTAAGTGAGCGGCACATGTCTCGAGGCGCAGACAAGATCGTGGTCATAATTAATCTATTTTGTGATATTTTGGTGAAATTTGTAAATATTAAAACTTCCGCTGTATTTTTCGTTTCCGTCGACGAACAATATCAAAATTGTAAATAAACGACGTTGGGATCGTAAACGAATATTTTTATCAGTATAATTGTACTTTTCTGTATGCCCATTGAATTTTATCTTTATTACTCTTCGATTATTAAAATGGAAACGGGTGTTGACACAATGCTGTTTTGAGTAAGTTCCTTATCTTTTCACTTACATACATACATCAAATATTATATTAAATTAATGACAATTCTGTTATTCATTAGGGCCAAAATACTTTATACACACTCTTCTCAGGCTGATGATCACTAGCTGGCCTAGCTTCAGAGAATCTATACTAAGACGTACACCTCATATCCTTCATTTTCCTGCGACGACAACAAAAAAAGTAGTTATATATATACACCAATAACAATATACATAATTCAAATATAGTTCATGATAATTATTTTAGCTAACTAACCTTCAATGTAGTTTTATAAAGGGATATCCTCCCATATCCCTTCATGATGATCGTTTCTTGTGCCGTGTTCATTGTCTGCTTCATCTTCTTCATTCAATTCTGGTAAACCCCTAGAAAAAGAAGGAGTCTCAAGCATATCATTCATTGAATGACTTTCTTGATTAATATCAACGACCCTTTTTTCTTGGAGAGCTACAGACCACATTTTGTTTGCCTGATCAATAACATAGAACACTTGTTTCGCTTGATATGCCATAATAAAAGGTTCATCTCTAAAACTTCTACTATTCAAATCAATCATGTAAATCCCAACTGATCAATCATCACACCATTGTTGACATCAACCCACTTGCATTTGAAAATGGGAAGTTTAACTTTAATATAATCAACCACCTAAATCTCTTAAATCACCCCATAATAAGGTATTGCTGCCAATCTAGGATTCTTATCGTTTGAACTAGAGAAGTGCATAGATTTAGCCACTAACATAGCCCCACTATTCTGGACGGTGCTCCTATCATCAAGGGACTTCATGTAAAACGTATAACCATTGATCACAAATGAAGGAAGAAAAAGCTTCTCAAGCTGGCACAAGATCAGATATCCTTCATTTTCCAGTTCATCCAATTTTTTGTCTCAATGACTTTACTACAAATAGCATTGAAGAAGAAACAAAGTCTAGTCAAAATATGTTGAAGATCATATTCGGCAATGCCTCAAATAGCTACTGGGAGCAGTTGTTGCATTATGACATGACAATCATGAGACTTTAGCCCCCACTAACTTCAAGTCCTTCATCGACACAAGCTTCATAACATTTGAAGAATACTCTGAAAGAACTTTGATGCCATGTAAACACTGACAAAAGCTTCTTTTCTCATCCTTAGACAAAGTATGAGCAGCTGGAGGACAAAAAGTTCTCTTACCATATGGCTTTAGATGCAAGTCTTCTCTTATCCCCATTTCTTGCAAATCTAATCTTGCCTTCACACCATCCTTAGAACTACCTTGTATGTTAAGCAGTGTCCCAACAATACTATCACAAACGTTTTTCTCCACATGCATGAAATCAATACAGTGTCTTACATAAAGCTTCAGCCAATATGGAAGATTGAAGAAGACAAACCTCTTTTTCCATTTACTTTTCTTATTACTTTTCTTTGTAGTCTTACCAAAGATAACATTCATATTTTTCACATTTTCATAAACTTGCTTCCCAGTCAATGCCTTCGGAGCATCTTCAAACTCTTGTCCACCAAAAAAAGCTTTCTTTAATCTGCGATACGGGTGGCCTTATCTAAGAAATCTCCTATGGCTAAGATAAACTGTCTTTCTTCCATGTTGAAGTTGATGGTAGCATGTTCCTTCTTCACAAATCGGACATGCTTTATGGCCTTTAACACTATAGCCTGACAAGTTTTCATATGCAGGGAAGTCATTTATAGTACAAAATATCATGGCTCGCATTTTAAAAACCTCCTTCTTGTTTGCATAAAAAACATCAACACCTTCGTCCCACAACTCTTTCAAGTCTTCGATCAAGGGCTCCAGGTAAACATCTATATCATTTCCGGGTTGTTTTGGTCCTGAAATCAATATAGATAACTGATGTACTTTCGTTTCATGCATAACAGAGGAGATAAGTTGTAAATTACCAACAAAACAGGCCATGAACTATGTATATTGCTCAGGCTACCAAAAGGATTTATGCTATCCGTGCTAAGCCCAAGCCTAAGTTCCTAGGCTCTTCGCCGAAGGCAGGAAATAATTTATCGATTTTCTTCTATTGAGAAGAATCAACCGGATGTCGAAGCTTTCCATCGAATATCCTCTCATCCACATGCCATCTCAAATTTCTTGCATCATTTTCATTAGCAAACAAGCGCTTGAACCTTGGTATGATTGGAAGGTACCACAATACTTTTGCAGGAGCGTTATTTGATTTGTACCTCTAGGTTTCACATATTGGACATTGTTGTTCCTCTTCATGCTCTTTTCTATACAATATACAATCATTAGGGCATGCATGGATCTTTTTATACTTCATCCTTAGTGGACACAATATTTTCTTAGCATCATAGTATCGAGAAGGCAACACATTATCATCCGGAAGCATGTCCGTAAAAACCTCAAGCGTTTCTGAAAAACTCTTGTCGCTCCATCCATGCCGTACTTTCAAGGTTACCAATTTCAATACTGCTTTCAACAATTGATACTTTTTACACCCCGGGTACAACGGCGTCTCAGCATCACTACACATATTACCATATGCATGTGATTGCTCAAATGTCTCTTCTCCTACATCACGAATAATATCCTCTATTTGATTATCTGTATCCGTGTCATTATCATCAAAGTTCACTCCCCCTGTTGAGATGAACTTGACATTTCTAATTCTTCACCATGCCTTACCCACACTGTATAACTCTTACAGAATCCTTCACAAATTAAATGTGTATATATATATGTAGTACTTAGTCACTTCTCATTCAAACATACTACACAAGGGCAATAAAACTTTCCACTACCATTATCGGCATTTCTACTAGCGAAGTCTAAAAAACCCCTCACCCCATTATCATATTCAACACTCGTTCGTTTAGCGTTTATGCAATTATGATCCATATATATCTCAACACTTCTAGCACCCTATATCCAACAACAAAAGGATAGACAAAAAAACAACAATAGAGTTTTAGATATTTCAATGAAATTAACAGGCACCATTTGAAACTAGTATTATTTTAACAAACCAATAACACTGACAATAATCAAACAACCGCACTAAACTAAAACAGAACATAGAGTGGTATTAATCCAAGCCAAACATCACATGGATATAATTAAAAGTCAGAGCATATATCTAACAAGAATGTGCAGATTTAATTTTTTTCCAGATTACGTTTAAGTGCCCAAAGCAACAACAAGAACCATTTTTTAATTGAACATTATTAATTATAAAACAATGCACAACTAAATAATAGATCGAATACTAACCTGATTGAAGACCAAGAAGTGAGCTTCAACCCAAAGTCATGGTGGCGTCGACTGAGGTTAAAATGAAGTCCTCAAATTCACGGCACTAACAAAGGGAAGTCAAGTGAGAAGAGAATGGTCACTGCGGAGATTAGAGGTAGCGACGGAGAAGACTGACGATAATCAAAGAACAGCGACGACGAACACAGCAACGGCAACGGTAATGACAGAGGAGAGTTGAGCAAATGAAGGACGGGACGCCATGGATGAGTTCAGAACAAGCATGGACAGAGCTCACAGAGAAATGGCAAAGAGAGAAGAAAGGGTTCATAGAGCGAGCGATCTGGGCGCGGGAGGAAAAATAAGGGTGAAAAATCTTACCTTTAAGACCAGTTTTTATTAAAAACCCGTCTTAAAAGAGGGAAATTTCACATTTAAGACCGGTTTGTACCAAAATCGGTCTTAAAACGTTATCGCATTTTGAATTTAAAATGTGTTAACATTTAAGACCGGTTTATATGTAAACCGGTCTTAAATGTTAAAACATTTTAAATTCATAAAAATTTTAAGACTTTAAGACCGGTTTTATTTATAACCGATCTAAATAAATTTTTTAAGACCGGTTTTTTTAGGAACCGGTCTAAGAAGTTCAATATAATTACAAAACTGCCACCGCGCAAATTTTTAAGACCTTATCCGCTAAAACCAGTCTAAATGTGGCAGTCTAAAAAGGGTTTTTTCCAGTAGTGATTATTTAGTTATATATTTTAATAACCATTTATTGATAGAAATAAATTCTTACGAGTTTATTATTCAAGTTCACAATCTAAGTTTACCTTCTTATTTTGAGTTTTCTTAAACTCTTGAGCTTGATTGTCTTCAAATATTATAGAATAATCTTCAATTATTATATTCTTATTAACTAAACCTACATTTATTGGCAATTTTGTCTTTCTTTTATTGTAAGGGTTTTTAGATTAGCTGTTTTTTTTAAAAAAAAAAAAAGATTAACCAATACAAAATAAATATGTGAGATGAGCTTTTTCTTCATAGATCATAGAAGAGATTTTTTAAATTATTATGGAGCTTTTCTAAACATGCCAATATATTTTATTAAAACATAAGACTTGTAATTTTTTTATTTAATTAATGGTATAACTATTTTTGAGATTTAGAGTGCAAAGGGTTTTCACCTTTGTATTGTTTATTTTAGTATTAAAGTGTAAAAATACTCATGAGCTTTTATTACAAGTGCGTACTGCACCATGTACTTTTTGGATGTGCAAAAATACTCATGAAAATTCAAAATTGGAATAGAAATGCTAGGATTGTTAAATATAACCTAACATTGTTATATATCTAACACTATTACATATGCATATATAAAAATAGTATGGGTCTCACCACAAAAAGTAATGGCGTTATATTATATTAATAGTTGTGGCATTTCTGTTGCAATTTTAAATGTTCGTGGGTATTTTTGTACCTCTAAAAAGTACATGGTGCTTTATATACTTTTAGTAAAAATTCATAGGTATTTTTCACCTTAACCCTTAATTTTATTGTAAAAAAGATTTATTTTTAATTATTTTGATTGAAATTTGTGTTACTAACATGCGGGAATATAATCACATATTTTTATGTCAACCCCGAAGTTAGATTTTTGTAATGATGTCATTTTGATGACTATCTATCCTATAAATATGATTTGGGTTACTAGCAATAATTTTGCAATCAGTTGGAAGAGGAATTTTTAGTATATACCTCCTTCATCGCTGTTTAAGTTATTATTCTTTAAATTTTAATGACATTTTATCAAGTCAAAAAGTCAATGACCTACATTTTAAAATAGAATGTGATTTTAAGAACACTGACTAAAGTTTTATTTCTATAAATTAATTAAAATTGATTTATAAAGAAAACAGGGAATAATGATGGATTGATTGAATGGGACAAATATGGTAGCATATAAAGGTGAGTTTAGCATTAAATTTTAGTCATATTTTAATGGAAAAATTAAGACTTGTTACACTATTGTGTGGAATCCCTTATTCTTGATTTTTTACATTCTCCTCCTTTTGTCGTCGGGTCTGCAAATTTTTTCTTTCCTATTGTTTTTTTTACAAAAGAATCAATAGAAAGATCTCCATATCTTTGATAGTAGAAAGTGGTTGGATAGTTAATGGCACGGATGTCGGCTAGCTAACCGTGCGGGACAGTCTGCTGAGCTATAAAATGTTGTTTTGGTTCTTTAAATTTATGTCAGGTTTTTAAAAAATGTGTTTTTGGTTTTTTTTTTCATATTATTAATTCTTAATAACGAAAAATGCTGATTCAATAATTAAGATATATTAATATTCTAAAATATTTTTTCAGTTGCATCTAATATTCTAAAATTTTTATGATACGTCAATCATTCGGAATATTTTTGTAGGTACATCCTACACGTTAAAATATTTTTTGAGGCATCATGAAGTATATTTTTATGTCTAGCATTCTAAAAAATTTTCGGTGCATCCAGCATCTAAGAATAAAAAATATGTTAGGATGTGAGAAAAATACTTTAGATTGCTATATGGCACAAAATATTTTTGGTTGCTGGCTGCACCTTAGAAAAATATTTCAAGGTGTTGAATATACATTAACCCTAAAATTTTTTTATATGAATGCACAATTTTATGATTCAATTATTATTATATAGACTTTATTCATGTGAAGTATAATATATTTTAAATAGAGGGTAAGTTGAAAATTTTTAAAATTTTTAGGCAAAATTAATGGGGTCTATTTTTTTTTTTTTTTTTGTTCTAATGAAACACATTAGAAATAACTTATAAATAGCATGTTCTTTTACATCCATTAGAATCAATTCTTTAATTGATTGAATTCTAACACATGGATTTTTAAAAATTCGTACGGACAAAATTATATATATTACATCGTTATTAATAATAAGAATCATAAGTAAAAATATTTAATTGAAGAATTAGATATGAGTAAATAAGCCTAAGTTTAGTCCTTCAGTAATTGACATTAGTACACAACGATAGCAAATGAGTGCGTTAAGGCTCAATTAAGAGTAGTTTCCCAAAAGCACTTGTTTTTTATTCACATCAACTCAAAAACTCCAAGCCTCATCTCATGTTTAAGTTGTCAAAATCATTTCCTTTAAGATTAAAACCTGTTAGTTTAAATTAAAATTCTAATATCATACTTTTATTATCAAACATGAAAATAATTATATTTCATTTAAAAAAATTTTATACTCCTTTTCTGTGGATAAAATATTTTTGAAATGAAGGGTTTGAATTTTATCAAATTTTTGTATAAAATGAGTATTTGAATCCGGAGATTGGGTGAGAATTATATAATTGCCGTCTTTATGGCATAAAATCCAGCTATATTCGTTTTTTAATTTTAATTTTTATTCTTATTTTATTTTTCCCCAAAAATCTGTATAGTATTCATACCCTAATGAACTGTAACATTGGCCCAGGCTAGAACCTAAAAGCGTTTATCTCACCGCTTTCTTACCCCCCCCCCCCAAACAAAATGCTAGTATAATTATTACTATGGTCCCTTAATATAATAAATAACTTTTTTAGTCTTCGTCCTTTTTATAATACATACTGCTTGCTTAGAAATTAAAGTCAAAAAAAAAAAAATTGGGCATGTCGGTATATCTTGTGATTAGAACTGGGAAGCTGGTTGTCTCGCTCAAAAAGCTGTTGCCTAGGCACGAGGATTCTATTTTGGGACAATTATAATGAAGTCTCATATAAGAGAAAAAATAAAAATATGGTCCCTGAAGTTGTTAATGACAAGTCGATGAGCGTCCATTAATAAGTCAAGGAGCTTACACTGACAACTTCTGGGACCATTTCTTTATTTTTTCTTTTATATGGGATTTCATTATAATTGCCCCTTCTATTTTCTGTCACCTACTAGTTTTAGTTCTTTAATTCATGAGTCATGATTAAGACTGGTTGTTGTCTTTTACTTTTTTTTACTATGAAAAACATTTTTTATCATGTTGATAAAGAGTCAACTCATAGTCTGCCAAATTGTGAATTCAAATCAATGTGAAGATTTATATAGTAAGTGATTTATAAGTATGCTGGCAAAAAGGGGATTAATAAGTATCTTATTTGTGGGGGGAAAAAGTAGCTTATTAAATGCTGTTTAATTAATTCAAGGAAAGAGGGAGTAGATGTTAAAATATTCAATTCTTAAAGCAGTAATCAATTCAGTTCAAGAAAAAAGTGGTAATCAATTATTTAATTAATGAGTAACTTTGCATGTTTTAAGTCAAAGCCATCCACGTCATAGTGGCATAAGACAACGTGGGCAAGATCTCTGATAAGACGTGCTTGTGTGGGAAACCCAAAAATGCTTAAAAAATGACATCTTTTGCCGGCTTCCCAATTTTAGAAGAGATAAGGTTTCATGCGGAGAGAGAGACATGTGGGGGACAAACAAGTGGAATCTCCGACGACAACTCACAGCGAAGGTTGACGGTGGTTGATGGTTGTTGACGGCGGTGAACTGCAACGGGCGGACGGTGGTTGACGGAATAGCTGTGACTTCAGATGCGATTCCAGTGACGAGAAAAACATAAAGTTCACAAACAAACCAAATCTACAACAATACACCGGTAAACACAGCTAAGGTTGGCCGTGTTAGATAATGGATGGTGGCGGTGAACGGTGGTTGATGGTGGTGGATGCGATGAATCAACGGCAAAGGTTGCATTCTTGCAATGCGATTTCATTATTGACCAGAACAACTTAAAAGTTTTAAAACAGACCAAATCTACGGCAACACAGCAGTAAAGAAATTAAAGCGAACGTATATTATATAGAGTCTACACACAGAAAGCCAAGCAAACTAGCCAACTGAGCCCTGGTCTTCAATAGAATCAACAGCACAAAGGATAATTAGAGATCCCAATGATCAGCGGCCAGTCAAAGCAGCACCATCCGCCGTAACGACCACAGAGAGAGAGAGAGCAATATGAACACACCGTTAAATCAAGAATATATGTGTGTGTAGGTTAAAGCTGAAAGGATAAAGTCAATGATTACCTCATCTTGAACTCCGACGAGATCAAGGGGCTGGTATTCTCTGCCGGTGCATCATCGGTCACCGGAAGTGTGACGCGGCCTTGAATCATCTTTTTTTGGGGGTGGTGGCGGGCGGCCATAACCGATACTGTTTCCTACCTCATTGGAGTCCTTCTGGGAGGGTGTTGAAGAAGTATCCCCAGAGGATGGCGTAAAAGAAGGATAGCCCAATGGTATGCCTCCCTCAGAACTCATCTTCCTCAAACTCAAAAAAAGGGCCTTTCAACTCTCCAAAAATCTGTTGCTTTTGTGATGGTTTGCTCAAGGTAATGCATCCACAAATATATACTCATAGGAGTATATGGCGGTGGCTCAACTATTCGATCAAGGTAGTTGGCAGACAGCAAGTAATTAATGTTCACCGAAAAATATAAGACAGGAATATTAATCAAACTTCTAGCAAAAAAAAAAAAAAAAAAAAAAATCAAACAACACTTTTCAAACCCGGAAACAGTGGCAAGTAGGGGTGGGAGTTGCCCCCCTTTGCCCCTCAAAAAATTACCCTTTCTTAAATAAATTTTTTTTGTGTGTTTTTTGTATTATTAGATTTTACATAAAATAATAAGTGACATTTTAATATCTTATATATACAAAGTAGGGAAAATCACTACTAGGTCCCAAATAAGCAAGATATTATCAAAAAGGTCCCTAGAGGTTGTAAAACACACTCAACAGATTGTGAATAAACATTTTTAGAGTTATAACTAGGGACCTTTCTAATAATATCTTACTTATTTGGGACCTAGGAGTGATTTTTCCTACTTTTTATCCATAAGATACTAAAATGTCACTCATTATTTTATGTAGAATCTAATAATAAAAAAAACACAAAAAAATTATTTAAAAAAGGGGAAAAAATCATTTTTGGAAAAAATCCTCCCAATTCCACGAGAGCCAACCGGAAGGGAAAAGGAGAGGATCCAAATCCTCCACCTTCACTCCCAATTCCCTCTCTCTTTCATCCACACTCAAACAATGCCGATGAAAGCAAGAGAACAAGGACTAGGAGTTTGTAATGCTTTAAGTGTAAAGCCACACACCCATTTCCACTCAACCTGTGCACCTGAGAGGTAGAGAGGAGTGAGTTAGAGAAGGAAGAAGTGAAGGTGGTGGGTTTTAAGGTGGAGAGCTGCGTTTTATCATTGTATGTGTGGATGAAAGGGATAGGGAATTGGTATTATGAAGGTGGGAGGAAGAGATAGAAAAGGTCAAAAGGGAATTGGGAGTGTGAAGGCGGGAGGAAGAGAGAGAAAAGGGCGAAGATGAAAATTGCGGGACCCATGGTCAATTATTTGCCTGACAGAGATGCCATGTAAGGCTGAGCTGGTGCCATTTAATTAGACAAATGGTGCCCTTGGTGCGCCTAAGAATTTCTTGCATAGATTAAAAAAAAATTGTTCTATTTAGGGAAAATTCCAGATAAATACCTTTTGAATTAACAAAACCCCCAAAAGTCTATTATAACATGATAATGACATAAAAGTGCTGAGGGACCTTTCAGGGATAATGAAGTGTTGTTTGAAAGACCAAAATGCCCTTCTTTTCATTTGTGTGACATGAGGTGGCTGTTGTGGACAAAAGGCAAAGAAAAAAGAAAGAAACACAGTCGAAGGTGTGTGTTGGGTCATCGTTGAAGGTGAAGAGCGAGGAATCAAGGTTGAATCGGACAAGTGTAAGTAATTTTCTGAGAAACATAATATTTTTGAGATGAATCGGACTATATCCATCTTATGATCATTGTTAATTTTGGTGTTTATTCCGTGTTGTTCGTTGGGTCCGAAAGGTGCATGAACAGTAAAAAAAATGGTCAATCACGTGGTGTAACGAAGCTAACTTATTTGGGGTTGTCAATGAGGGGTATGGAGTGACAATGTTGTTGGGATTGTAGATTATTTATGGCAGTTTTGGTTGTGGGTAAGTGGGTTTATAGGTTGAGTGGGATTAAAGGTTTGGACTTGACGTACCTACGGCGACATCGAATGACAATGGTGGTGGGATTGTGGGTCATTTATGTGTTGGGTCTTGTTAGCTGTGAGAGGGAGCATAATGAAGAGGTTTTTGATTTGAAATAGGTAGCATTGAATTGATGTAATGACTGACCGTTGAGTAGGTGCAAGTGAAATGAATGATCTGTAATGAAATAAGCATATGTTTACGTGCATGGTAGTTGCTGTCATGACCAAATCTGGTTTGTTGTGAATGTCATTACAGGATTTGTCATTACCATTACTAAACTTGTCATTAGCATTAATAATAATAGTTAAGGAAATAACTCATTTTGTCACGCAATAAGTCGCATAAGTTAATACATGACAAGGAAATAGTGTTGCTCAATCGTTTGGCACATGTTGTTGTGAGTTAGTGATTCTTGTAAAATCCATTACAGACTTTGTCAACACCATTACTATTGTTGTGAATCCCAAAACAAATTCTGTTAAGAGTAGCAGTAAGTTAGTGAATGCCATATATATTGAGAAATGAATGATGTCATGACATGGGTGTGGAGTTGGAGGTTAAATAGTTAGTAAAGGCTTAACATTGTTATTAATTTGAAATCTGAATTCTTTGTTGCAGGTTATCATGCAACATGACATCAAATATTCAAGCAACACCTTCTTTAAAGTCACTGATATGTTTTTTCCACATTGGGGGGGAGTTTGTAAGTAATGTTGAAGGTGAAGATAAATATAGTGGTGGGAGAGTGAGGGTAAAATCAATGAAGGAAGGGATGAGAATTGAAGAATTGAGGGTAATGATAGGAGAATGGTTTGGTGTAGATGGGCATAGGTGCGACATTAAATACACTGTGAAGTTTGATGAAAAGATATTAGTAGATCTCATTGATGATTCTGAAATGGAAAATCTGTTTTATTATAATGATAGCAGTGCACATGTGTATGTAGCATGCAAAAGAAGTGATAATGAAGAAAGGGCAATGGATGACATAGAAAGGCAAGTGTCAGTTATTTTGGTTACGTAAAAAGTTTGTTGGTATAGTGTTAGTGGTAATATGTATTCACAACACTTGTTAAATATCCATGCAGGGTTGATGAATTATTGGGAGCTGCGGAGCAAATGTCGCACATTGATGAGGATGTGTGTTATGGATTGAATGATGAATGTGTAGAAAATGAGTGGAATGCAAGACCTCTTCTTAGCCTTCCTAGCCTTCCATGTGCAGTTGAGAGTGCCCCAACACCGATACCAGAGATGAACTATAAGAAGTGGAAGGATTTGTTGGTAGGAGTAAATCAGATGTTTGCACATGCGGATGATTTCAAGAAGGTGCTGCACAAGTTCAGTATTGCGCACAAATTTGAGTACACATATGTGAAGAATTGTAGAGATTGTGTGTACGTTAAATGTAAGGTTGAAGATTGTCCATGGAGAATAATTGTGAGGGCAATTGGGAAGAGCAATCGTTTTGTACGTGTGACGAGATACACCAAAGAACATGTTCATACAGCCCAACACAATCTTGATGTGACACATGCTCGAAGTGCTAGCTTGACATCATCAATTATCATTGATGAGCTTAGAAATAACACAGACAAGCGGGCAAATGAAATAAGGAAGAGCTTGGCTAGAGATTATGGAGTGCAATTGACATATAAGCAAGCATATAGGGCAAAGGAAAAGGCTATGGAGGAAATTCATGGTAGACCTGAACAGACATACATGCTTATACCATGGATATGTGAGCGGTTAAAGGAAAGTGATGACAAGACAGTGGCTGAATGGGTCGCTAGTGGGAGGAACACCTTTGAGCGTGTTTTTATAGCCTATGGTTGTTGTATAGAGGGGTTCATTGCTGGTGCTAGGCCTATATTGTACATAGATGGATCCCATTTAAGTGGGCCATACAAGGGAACTCTATTGTCAGCTTCAGCATTTGATGCAGACAATGAATTGTTGCCATTTACCATCGCTATAGTGAAAGGAGAGACAATTGAAGACTGGAGTTGGTTCCTTGACATGATTAAGAAGATATTAGGTTCGTTACATATCACAATTGTATCAGACCGACACAATGCGATAATCGCTGCTGTGCGAGGAGTTTTCGGAGGTGAGAGGCATGCATATTGTTACAGGCACATTAAGGAAAACTTCAGCGCCCAAATGCTTAAGTTGAATAGAGGAAAGAGGAAGATAGGGGGGCAAGGAAGGCAAAATGCACTAGACTTGCTTGATGCAATTGCATATGCAAGGCTTGAAAGCGACTTCCATACTGCAATGGAACACATGAGGCTTTTTAATAAGGAAATATATGAGTGGTTGATCAACCACGGTGATATTGAAAGGTGGGCCATGAGTAAGTTCCCTTTTAAACGTTGGGATAAAATAACGACAAACCTTGCTGAGTCATTCAATGCTTGGATGGTCAAGGAGAGGCGTCATAATGTTGCCCAACTTATCCACGAGCATCGTGACAAAGTAGCGAAAAAGATGTATGCAGCAAGCTTGGGAATAAGTAAATGGAAAAACGGTGTTGGGCCAAACATAGAACAACAAGTGAAGGAAAATGTTAAAAGGGCTGAATATATGGATGTAGAAGTATATGGAGGTGGTAGGGTGAAAGTCCATACACCAAGTGGATCACTGAAGGTTGAGCTGTTATTAAACGAGTGCACATGTGGAGGATGGCAAATGTCGGGTATTCCTTGTCCTCACGCTTGTGCTGCCATTAAGGGAGTTCATGGAAATGTGTACAGTTATGTTGATGAGTGGTTCAAGATTACATGTCAACAGAAGATATATAGCAGAACAATGATCCCAGTCGTCACAATAGACATGCCAAAACCAAATGACTACCGGGTAGATAATATAGCAACTGAACCGTTCCTTGCACCACCTAAGACTAGCCGACCTCCCGGTAGGCCCAGATTTGTAAGGAAAGAGTCACAGTTCCAAAACAAGAAAGTATACCATTGCAGCTCATGCCATGAAGCAGGGCACTCCAGAAGAACGTGCAAGAATCCTAACCCAACTTAATCCTGGGTGTGCAGACCTGGGAGTAGCTATTTTGCAAGTCAGCTTTTGTTTTATGTATAATGAGTTGGATCCCTTCACATATTTTGGTTGGAAGGGGTATGACATTTATGAAACTTTATGTAAGTACTGTTTTTAGGTTAAAAAATAGGTTATATGATGGGAATGA
Source organism: Inga laurina (assembly GCA_963855925.1). Classification (NCBI taxonomy): domain Eukaryota; kingdom Viridiplantae; phylum Streptophyta; class Magnoliopsida; order Fabales; family Fabaceae; genus Inga; species Inga laurina. The sequence continues at coordinate 62,845,121 of OY979708.1, forward strand.
CAAGAAAACATTAGGTGCTGGTGGAATCGTAATGTTCACTTGTCATTGGCCTGGTTAAAGCAAAGTTACTGTCATGAACAATCTGGTGTTTTGTAAATTCCATTACTGGACTTGTAATTCCCATTACTACTCTTGTTAATGATGACAGCTTATTGTAATTATAGTAGACATGAAGGGACACCTTATTTTGTGTTAACGACTTCTATGCATTGGGCCTTGCTGTTATCCGTAATGTTAAAATTATTTTTTCACTATGCTGTCAGTCAAAATCTGGTGTTTTGTAAATTGCATTACTGAACTTGTCATTTCCATTGAAATAGTTGTTACTGATGACAGGTTATTGTAACTACATCTTACATGAACGGACCCCATCTTTTTGGGTTACTGACTTGTATGCAATGTGTGTAGGTGTAGTGCGTAATGTCAAATTGTCATTTGGACCCTTTACATGGAAAATGTCATAGTCATTTGTTGTCTTTGTCAATTGGTGAGCCTTACTTGTCATTCCGATTATTAAACTTGTCATTCCCATTGTGAAACTTGTTATTCCCATTGTGAAACTTGTTATTCCCATTGAGAAACTTGTCAGCGGTCTCCCCTTCTGGAGAAACAATTTCAGTGATTGCTTGGTGAGCCTTACTTGTCATTCCCATTGTGAAACTTGTTATTCCCATTGTGAAACTTGTTATTCCCATTGAGAAACTTGTCAGCGGTCTCCCCTTCTGGAGAAACAATTTCAGTGATTGCTTGGTGAGCCTTACTTGTCATTCCCATTGTGAAACTTGTTATTCCCATTGTGAAACTTGTTATTCCCATTGAGAAACTTGTCAGCGGTCTCCCCTTCTGGAGAAACAATTTCAGTGATTGCTTGGTGACCCTTACTTGTCATTCCCATTGTGAAACTTGTTATTCCCATTGTGAAACTTGTTATTCCCATTGAGAAACTTGTCAGCGGTCTCCCCTTCTGGAGAAACAATTTCAGTGATTGCTTGGTGACCCTTACTTGTCATTCCCATTGTGAAACTTGTTATTCCCATTGTGAAACTTGTTATTCCCATTGAGAAACTTGTCAGCGGTCTCCCCTTCTGGAGAAACAATTTCAGTGATTGCTTGGTGACCCTTACTTGTCATTCCCATTGTGAAACTTGTTATTCCCATTGTGAAACTTGTTATTCCCATTGAGAAACTTGTCAGCGGTCTCCCCTTCTGGAGAAACAATTTCAGTGATTGCTTGGTGACCCTTACTTGTCATTCCCAGTATCGTTCTCGTCAATACCATTACTGAACTTGTTATTCTCATTGGGAAACTTGTCAGCGGTCTCCCCTTTCGCTGTTAACACTCAGTGATTCCTGGATGACCCTAACTTGTCAAGTGCATTATGAAACTGGTCAATTACATTATGGAACTTGTTAATCCCATTGGGAAACTTGTCAAAGGTCTCCCCTTTTGGGAAACACTATGACACACAATATTTCATCATTTTCCTGTTTCCTGTATAGTGCAAGTGCATATTGGCATAGGGACTTCGAATTTAGTATATTCAAATACACAATAACATTACATGGAAAAGCACACTGCTATGAAGAGGTATACAAGATCATTTACAAAAATATCAACTTTATAATGTCACCCCAAAATGCAATGCTTGGTGAACACGTTACACAACCAGGGTTACTCTCTTCACAACAATGGTTAATTCAAAAATAAACAAGTGTTAATAGAAGAACAAAAAGTTACATTAAGAAAATAATTTCGTCAATCAGTCATATCCTATTAGTCAGGGTCATTTATGCAGCCAGCAATCTCAATGCATCCTCCCTCTTCCTATTCATTTCATGGTTAACCACCCACCACATAAGGTCTCGCCTATATGCCCCAACCTCATCAGCACCGTAGTCGAATGTTACACCTGGCTTCCAATTGTTCAACCAAATTAGCACATGGACTCCACAGTCACGCCTGCAAGACACATGTGACATGAAAACACTCACAAGGATGCGACAGTAATGCTAAACCATATTATAACCACAATGTCAGTAGAACATACAAAAATACTCACAAGTTGTTCTGTTGGGGAATGGGTGCCCAAATGAAGTCTCCAACCGGCTGCTTCCCAGCATGCCCTGGTTTCACAAGCGCGATGATAGCATGAAATCGATCCCGCTGCACAAATAGGGTCAACCTTGTTATATCGACATAATTAACTCAATAACAGGAACTTTGGCACACAATTTTCTTACAAGGATATTGAGAGCGGATTCCTGGGGATTTGCAAATGCACTTTGTTTCTTTGGCTTTTTACTCTTGCTCGTAAAAGTTAGTGGCCGCATTGAATCAAGCACGTAAAAGTTCATCGTTTTTGGTTCAAGTGCTACACAGAACCAGTGTTCTGCGACCAACATGGGACCCAAAATGAGATCACACTCTGCAATATTGTAGCCAACTTGTTCTGGCAGTAGCTGGTCCTCCCATTCAGCAACTGACCAACCTATAGGTTTTCTGGCCAATAGTAACTGAATGAGGAATAAACATGTTAGACCGATTAGTAACTGAATGATGGCCAATAGAAACTTACAGCTTACTCACCATAAAATCTGCGTCAAAAATATGTCGCCCCACTTGTCCTGCGCTCTTCAATTCTGCCATTAACATCTTACACACAAGAGACATTAACTGCATGCGAACTGGACTGCATTAGATGCGTTACAGAAATTTTGTTAACAAATCAGGTTTTATTTAACTTACACGGTTACTGATTTTGTTAAGTCCACCGAGTGTCCATAGCTGGTCCCTTGTAGTGTATTCATCACCAATGTCAACCAGCACCCTATAAAGGCTAAACACTATCATGATCCAGTTACTGAATAATCAATTGACTGATTAGAAAAGTGAGAGGAACTTTAGCACTTACTCTTCACCCTCAGCAGCATTTGTTATTCGAGATATGACCTCGAAAAACTTATCCTTGTCATCTTTACCCCTCTTGGTCCGCTTAACTGGCTTTGTTAAAGTCCACGGGGACATGTTCTTAGGCATCCTTGGCCTCTTTGATCTCCTTGGCCCTTGTTCCTTCTGTCCAACCTCATCATCCCCGGATTGTTCTTGGTCAATGTTTGTAGGCTCTTGGTTTGGAGTCTCTTCATCAAATTCACAAATGTTTATGGGTGAGGCCAGTGATGTATCTACATTATCGTCCGAATCATGATCAACACCATCTTCATTGTGATCCTGTCCCTCATCGTCCTCACCATGTACCCTATCACTTCCCTCATGTCTGTCCGGATTGTCATCATTGATTTCATCACAGTCAATAGGGTCCTCAGCTTGCTGCTTGCGCCGCCTTTCAATCTGTAGTTGTGCTTTAACCAACTCGTCTTCAACAGCAGCAACAAGTTTCCTGTGGTTGTCCTCAATAACCCCCATCAACCGTGCATGCAATGCCTTCAATTCCTGCAAAACATATTGACAAAAAGGGTCAAAGCCATTGCAAACTCATTAAATTAATTTTACATAATGTGATGACATACAGGGTCTAAATAAGCGACTCCCTTCTTGTTGGGAAAGTCCTTCTGCTCGTGCACTTTTGTTGGCTCCCTCATATATAGTAGCCCAATGTCACTCTTGCGCTCTTTGTCGATCATCTCCTTCACTTCACTTTCTCTTTCGTCCAAAACTTAATTGCAGACATCAACGCATGGCAAACAGGTTTAGACAGAGGGAACCGCTCACCAAAAAATATCTATAACATAAAAGACAAATATTAAACATTTGGTGGATCAATAAAGGGAAAAGAAAAAAAAACGGCTCATAGTACATACCAACAACATGTACAAACAGCCTCCCACGTTGCAGCTTCCCTCTTTGTTGACTCTAATTGTGTCAATGTAATCTGCTATCTCTTTGCGTAGGTCATTAACAATGTATGTGGCCCAGTCAAAGTTGGCAAATCCTTTCATGGTATAGCACATGAGCTTCAGCAACTTGTCACTGATTGTGGAGCTTGCTGTGGGAGCTAAAAAAGTTCCCAACGTATGTAACATGAATAAAAATTCAAACTTGTCATCAGCTTCCCCAGATGTTATATCACTAAGTATGTTCTCATACTTGACCTTGCCATACTCAGCCTTCAATCTCTTATACGTGTCATCTGTGTCACTGATGTCTACTCTAACCTCCTCCCCACTATTTGGAACCCCAAGGAATTCAGCAACATCTTTTGCTTCTATTTCAGCTGTCTTCCCCCTAATTCTAAATTGATTGGTCGGGGGATCATACGCTCTCATTATAGCAACTAAAATTTCCCGGGGGAGCCTCATACATTCCACATCTAGTAGAGCTCCAAATCCTAATCTTTGTACCTTAGCTTTTAAGTGTGGATTACAATTTACATGAGCAGCTAGCTTGGTGAATTGATTTAGGGAGCAACGGGAGTGAAAAGCAACTGGATAGTTCCTCTTCTGCTTGTCCGGCCTTCCTTGCTTGGCCCTATCATTATATTTTTTCCTCTCTTCCTCACTCATATTCCTCCAGGCCTTTGTTGACTCCCTAACCTTCTCATGAAAATTTAGGCCCTCCTTCCCCTTTTCAAACTCATGACGAAACAACATATAACCATTTTTAACATCTTTTCTCTGCGTATCCACTTCACTTGTCATTGTATAAGACCCAATAAATTGCAGCTACAATTTAACATAACAGTTTAATTCAACTGAACTAAATGAATCTGTAACAACTCAATGAGTTAATGCATAACATTTTACTCAATTATAACATGCAGAATCGAAAACCAATCTTGTTTCAGCAAACCAGTAGCTAAATCTGACTTCCAGCAAAACAGAATACCCAAAGGGAATGAAACTATTGGGTCTACAATGATAATAAGTGTTAATTCGTTCAAATTCCCAAAGGGAAATATCCAATTTTCAATGTTCTGGATTGAGACCTTTCACACAAGCCTGGATAACCTCAAGTAGCGTTACAATTAGTTCATCATTCAGTACCATTGCAGATTATATGACAAAGTACGCAGGGTTCACCGGAGAAGGAAAAAAGCCAGGTTAATATGACAAAGTAGCATTGCACTCACCCTTTGCGCAAATATGCCTTGGCTAGTTCATCATTCAAGTCAATTGCCTTGTTCGCGTCAGCAACAGCTTTTGCTCAATTAATTTACCATTAGTTGCAATAATACATAAATCTTATCCAATTCAATCATACAATAAACAAGAGCGCTTGTAGATACAAACGAAACCAAAAGGCTAAATCAACACACAAAAGCTCAGTCATTCAAAGAAACACGTGCACAATGAAATAGAGTAACGAATAGACTGAAATTCAAAGCATCACTGAAGAGAAAGAACCATACCTAGCACCCACTATACCACAACTTATCAAGGAAATTACATAATCTTCTAGGAGAACTAACTACCTTAAACAAATTTCCTATCTCAACTATAAAAAACAACGAATACAAACACAAGCGTATCCACTTAATAGATCTCCCACATAAAAGAAAATTCCATGTTCAGCACTAGAGCTACAATTGAAAATTCCACTTAAGCGTATCCACTTACCTATGATATTATCATTTTGAATATTATCTCTTCCTTTATAATCATATATTCATCTCAACATCCTTGTCTCTCCTAGTATTGCTACCCCAATTTTAATGCTCTTATTGCCCTTTTAGAGCTACAACATTGGGTTGTTTCTTTCAGCCTTTGACAGAGAAATATGTAATGTATATTCACGTGCATTCAAATATTAATTATAAAACCGTCCCCCCACAAACCCATTATTAATACATTTTTGTCAAACTTTTACCCTCCTCTCCAAAGAAGTGAAAACGATGGAATTGCCATTATTTATTTTTGCTATTCCATTTCTTTTGGTTAAATTGTCAAATAGAACATCCAATTTATCATAATAGATGTTTGCCATTAAAATCCCAAAGCTCCAGCATTTTTACACAGGATAAAAAATAAGCTTTCATCTACAAACATACTGCTTGTTATCAATATTAATATCGTTTCTAGACAATGTGATTATCTGAAACATAAACATCAGTTAAACATAGACAACACAAGAAAAACCTGTAGGTGTTAAAACTATGATCACAACAACCATTAGTAATTAATACACAAGCATTTTGGAATCACGCCGAGAACGAACCTCGGTTTCCAAGTTAAACTTTTTCGCTCACACCAACATTTGCACAAGACAATCGAACATTGATGAATTTTGGAATCGAACATAAGCACGACGAGGAGGAGAAATCGAACACAAACCTTAAACGGACAAACCAACCACTGAAAATTCCCTTACCCACCTCGACGTCGCCGGCAACACTAGAGAATGGGGCACACAAGAATTTCTGATTTGGGGACGGCGGCATCTAGGGCTCCACCAGTGTTTCTATGAGAAATGACAAGACTTAGAGCCTTCTCTTTACCGAAATCGAACAAAAGCACGACGAGGAGGAGAAATCGAACACAAACCTTAAACCAACGATTGAATGTCGGATTTGGGAACGGCGACGAGAACGAACCTCGGCGTCACCGGCAACACAAGAGAATGGCACACACAAGAATTCCGGATTTGGGAACGGCAACGACACCTACGGCTCCGGCACTGAATGTCGAACGAGTGAACTGAAGGAATGAAGGAATGGTTCAGTGAGAATGGAATGGTTCAGTGAGAAATGGAAAGGCGCACTCTTGACCTTGACGCACAATGTCGCACGACGTAAGGGCCATTTTGGTCTTTCAAACAACACTTTATTATCCCTGAAAGGTCCTTCAGCACTTTTCTGTCATTATCATGTTATAATAGACTTTTGGGGGTTTTATTAATTGAAAAGGTATTTATCTGGGATTTTCCCTTCTATTTATATGTCATATTACTCTTTTTTATTTTTAATATAATACATATTTACTTAATTTGATTAGGTTAAAGAGTTAGTTAACAAAGCATATATTTTATAAAACACCCTAATTATCTTAATTTCCTCATTTCTTCTTCTTCTTGATTATTATTGAGGGAATATCAATAAGGGTAAATTAGGATAAAGTTGACAAATATGAAAATTTTGTCTTATATTTAGGACCAAACTCTCCAAATATGTCTTATATTAAGGATCGAATAAGTACTAAATTTTTTTTTTAAAATTTGCAATTTTATCATTTATTTATTACTGTCTTAACTTTGTTCTTATGGGATATAATATATGTTAAATAGAAATAAAATTGAAAATTTATTGAATTTTAATGCAAAGTTAATGAACTTTAAGGCTTCTCTTGGATTGCATAAAACATGCTGGAAGTAATCGACAAATAGAGTCAAATGAGTAGCACTCAGGTACTTATTATAAGTCTGTTTTAAAAGAAATTTTTTATCCTAAATATAAGTTTACTTAGAGGGTTACTGATGATTGTTTTTCTTTAATTTACCTTTATTTAATTCTAGTTGGAAAAAAGCGGAACATGTATAATATGTGAGAATGATTTGTAAAGGTGGAGAGAGATAAATTTTAACAAGGGCAAACTTAATAAATTTTATTATTTTAAGACATTTTTTGACCTAACTGTCCTTCCATGATAGGTGATAATTAGTTAAAATGAATATGTAATATGGACAAGAGTGTAGTAACTTTTTTCTGCATTTATGATTTTTATTTAATTGATAAAAATTAAGAAAATAAGTTAAATTAGTGCTTTTAATAGTTTTCTCACATTTTTCAAATAAGAATATTTCAAAAAAATAATTAATGTGAAAAGCATAAATATATAAGATTTTATACTAAGATTCAAACTCAAGATTGGAACAAGGTGCTTTATTTAAGGATTTCAAGTAACATAATATAAAAGGAAGTATTTGGTGCAGAAAAGGATTATACTCATATTTATAAGTCATTTTCAATATGTTTTACTTATATGAAGAAAAATGTTTTTTGATAAATTATAAAAAAAAAATTTAAATCTTATTTAATTTTACCTTAAAATTTAGAGAAAATGATAGAAAAAGAAATTTGAATTTACAAAATCTAAAATTAGGTTTGTTACCAAAAATTGATAAAGAAATGATGAGACTTAATAAATAATTTACAACTTATATTAATAGAAATTCTTAATTTAGGATTTTACAATTTTAAAATTCTTTCTCTGTCATTCTCCCTAAACTTTAACAACTTTCCCCCTATTAAATATACTCAATACCCCATGAGAATGAAATCTACATAATAATAAATGAAAGATAAAAATTATACATTCCCACAAAAATTTAATGAAGTAAATAATAAATAAAATAAGAAAAAAAAACATTCTCTCTCTTTCTTATATATATATATACACACATATTTTTGCTTAGACTACTCTCTTTATCAATTTTGTCTGGCTAATTAATGTTTAAATATATCTTTTATATTTTGCTCTCATTTAATATGGACAAAGTGAGAATTTTTTTTTTAATTTAAGACAAATTTAATGAGCTAATTACCACCATGTCTTGGTTATAATAAATTAGTTAACGTGACTTATATCATAATTAGAGAGAATAGATATTTACAAATCACCAAAAATGTATTGAGAGGCCTATAATTTTTAGATTTTTGAGTAATTTGGAAATAAACATGTATTAGCATATTCAATTTCCTTAGGCCTTAATCTTTTCCTTTGATTGACAATAATAAAACCGGCAGAGCAAGTTTGTGAAACAAAATTACGCAAGGAGCGTAATTAATGATGTCCTGGGAGATGCTTCACCCGTTGAATTCTGGCCTTTACGTGTATGATTTGAATTCTTTCACTACTTCATCTATCTATTCATAGTTTGATTAGGCACTTAAAATTACATCTTTAATTTAAGAGCCACACACATTATTAAATTTCAGAAATATAGTCATATAGGCATATATTATCTTTAACTTTCTATCAAAACAACTTAAACAAATTTCATAAGACCCACTGCAAAATTATGTATCTTTAATTTGTGGGCACTCTTAATACTTCCTCCTGTGTTTTTTTGTATTTTTTTTAATAAGAGTTTGAAATTTGAATAATGGTAAAAGAATTGGATTTATCTTGATTAATTTTATAAGATCCTACTTGGGCTGTCTATATATTTAATGTGTTTTTACCATTCTGCTCCTAATTATAAGGAACAATATCTCTTATGGGGGTTGTCCATAATGTAAGGAACAAATATGTTCTGTCTAAAATTTCAAGTTGTTTTTTTTTCATTTTTACCCCTATTAAATTTATGTCACTCCTGATCTTTCTGCAATAAATTGTCATACATTATCTCTCATGTTCTCTCTTCATAAATAAAAGTATAATTGAATACATTACACATTCATTACTTTTAACTAACATTTTAAATCACATGATTTTGATAGTTATTCCTTATAAAACAAACTAGAGAAAGTATATTCTCTCTTATCATCTTTTTCTCAAACTACATTCTCTTTTATATTTTCTCTAATTACTACTCTATTTATCTCTCTTACTTACCCCTTATAAGTAAAGACATGTTTTAAAAAATAGTTTATTTTCTACATATTTATTGCATTTGAAAATTTGTAACTATTTTCTTAAACCATGTAATTTGGTAATTGAGATCTTATAAAAAAGATAGGAGGGAGTACTCATTAAGACCATCAAAATGTCTTGTAAATGGATCAAGAATACCTTTTACAATAAAAAGAACCAAAGGAAGTACAGTATATACTCCTTCTTGTCTTTTTTATAATATCCTTTTAATCGATTATATGTTTTAAGAAATTAATTAAAAATAATAAATGTATAAAAATAAATATTTATTTCAAGTATTTCTTATTTATAAGAGCTAAATAAGAGAAAGAAATAGTGGTAAGAAAAATGATGAAAGATAATGTATGACAAAATGATGAGGAGAGAAAATATAATTAATTAAGGATGAAATTGGTAAAGACGTATTTAATGTTTAAACAACCCCAGATTGAATCATACAAAAAAACGAACCAATTTAAAAATTAAGATCTAATAAAAAAAATCAAAGGAAGTATTAAATCTGGATGAGATTAGTGATAACTCTCCATTTTAAGTGTTTTAATTTTAAAGCACATTTTGAAACAATTCGAAGTTATCTAAGCACTTTTTTAGTGTTTTCATCAGATTATATTTTTATAATATCAAATCAAAGTGATGCATCATTTATGCGATTTTATGTGGATATCATATTTTTTAAATAAAAATAAAAAACATTACATTTTGGATAAGAAAATTAGAGTAAAAGGTCAAATTTAATAATAAAATTACGTGGAAGATGCAGCTAGCACTGTAAAATTTCAAAAGGTGAAAAAATGTACAAAAGTGCCAAAGTGGTGCGAGTTTATCACATCCAGTTTGCTGTCATCTGGGACCCACAACCCATCACCAACCCCCAGCTCCAGACTACTCGGAAGCACCTCTTTCGGTTCTCTAATTTCCCATGGCCTTCATCCTCCATTATTGAGTGTGGCTTCGTTCCCCTAACCATTTAATGGTATGTATAAATATATCAAGCAAACAATTGCTTGACTTAGTAACATCAGGATCAGTATTAGCAAATCAAGAAGCCAAAAGCCAACTCAAAATCTTCCAGGTTTTGCAATCAACCAGAGAGCAATGGCATCGGGTCAATTCAAAGAAGACAGAGCCGAGACAGCAGCTAGGGAGAAACATGGACTAATTTGAGCGACATCCAGGAGTCTTCAAAGGCAGCAGGAATGGGATGTTCTGGGGCTCTTCTGTATTGGGCAGAGACGGCAACGGCAACGATGTTCGTCACCGACATGACGGAGTTGAGGTAGCATGGTACTTTTGCAGTGAAGGGGATGTCGATGATAAAGCCTCCGCCGTGGAAGTAGATGAGGAGAGGAAGCTTGCTGTGGGGTGGATGATTTTGGGAGTGAAAACCCTGGCGGAAATGGGAGGTTGTTGGGAGACGACGACGTCATGAGATCGGACGTTGGTTTTAAGGTCGTCGAGGGGTGGTGGAATGAAGTATGTGCCGATGAATCTCTCGACGTGACCATCTTTATAAACTTTGAGCAAAGGGGAGAAGTCTATAGCCACTTCGGTGGAGGAGCTGGTGGAATCCATGGCCATGGGAAATCAGAGAACTGAGAGGGGCTTCGGAGTCGCCTAGAGCTTGGTGGTGGTGATGAGTTGTGGGTCCCAAGCGACAACAAACTAATGGACTTTAAGCTCAGTTAAGGGATGTGTTAAAATTACGCCACTTTTGAACCTTTATGTGCATTTTTGCATCTTTTGAAATTTTACTTTGTTTGATGTTCTTACACGTAACTTTATTATTAAATTTATTTATTTATCTTAAAAACAATAGTTTAAAGTTTTCTTTAATCTAAAAAACAGAGGGAAAAAAAGAAGTTTTAGTTTATTATTATTATATTATTATTATTATTATTTCACTTTCTTCTTTTCCTTAATAATTGAAGCGACATCTATAACATCCCAAATTTTAGTCATTAAAATTTCTTAACACTTTTGTGACATTAAAAAGAATAAAATGATGAATTTTGGTATACTCTGAATGGCCAAATAGTGACCAAACGAAATTACGCTAACATATCATATAAGAATTCAATTTTGTTTTTATAAAAGCCCATTCTTGAAGAATAAAAGAGTATAATTTTGAGGCTCAAGAAACATGTAAATTTTGACAAAATACAAAGAAAAGGAAAAATTTCCAATTTAATTAAAAAAATATAAAGGGAAAATAGTCATTTGGCTAAATAAAAATTAAAAGCCAATGTTTTTTCAAAAAGAGGAGTAAGAAGGGAATTGAATACATAATCCAAATTAAGCAAAAGATGAAGTCATTTGAGTCAAGTAAAAGAAGGTAGAAAAGTCAATTTTATCCTACTAATTAACAATTTAATATTATTATTTAAGAAAGTGTAAGAGGATATTTGTGAGAGATCATAATCCTCTTCCAAGAGATATATTTCGCCCAACATAAAGGAAGGAAGGAGAAACATTTTGGTCAAGCTAAAAAGCAAGAAGCAAAAGTCAAATATCCCATATTAATTGGCATTAAATAATAAATTTTAAGGAAATGTAAGATGATATTTCTTTTTAAGATCATCATCTCCTTGAGGAGGCCAACTTTCGGCCAACAAGAGAAAAGAGAAGGGAAATTAATATTTGGCCATAAAACAAGCCATGTGAGAACATTATGATTAAATTAAAAAAAAAAAGATGAAATCATTAATCAATGTGATAAAAATGTAATAAAATAATATATTTTAAGGAGATGCAATTATAATATTTTAAGATCATCATTTTCTCCTTAAGGGCCATATTTTCGGCCAACTCAAATAAATAGAGAGAGAAAGAGTATTAAAAAACACGAACACAAATAATTATTGAACTTAAAATGCTTTTTATATGATACATTAAGATTAAAAGTACATACATTAAATTATGACTAAAGAAGGAAAAATTGTTAAAATAATTTTAATTACTCTTAATTATTGATTTTTAAAAATATTTGATATTGATTTAATTGTTTTTAATCGTAAATGCTTGAAAAATTGGATTAAAATTGAAAATAGCAGGTTGGGGTTCGATTTTTAGAAATGACAGTGTAGTCTTGTGAAGTTGACAAACGACAGTTTGGTCCCGGACAAAGCTTCAGCAAATGAGGTTTGGTCAGATTTCAGAGGCGGAAGCTCGATACAGAGAAGCAGAGAGGCGCCGCGAGACTGAACCACGCATCACCTTCTTCCTTCACCTTCCTCCATCCCCACCTTCGCCTTCTCCGTCGCCGGTGGCCACCTTCGCCTCTTCATCTACCGTCGCCGACGACCACCACTCCGCCATCACAACTGTAGAAGGCACCGTGAACAGAGCAGAGAGGGTTTGGCCGTGAGAACAGAGCCTGGAGCGGCAAACCTTCCGTCCTTCAATGTCACCACAACTCTTCCTCCTCACCATGGATTACGTCGCCGGCGACATTCAGAAAATCAAAGGCAAGCCTCCAGAGCATCATTGTTGAGAATTTTGGCCTCCAATGGTCAGTGCTTCACTCCGTCTTCATCTCCTTCTCTGTTTCGTCATTGCTCTTCTTCCATGCCATTAACGTTCACCGACAAATTCTTGTTGCCCACAGCAGATTCTTCTCCGTCAAGCTCTCTGATTGCTGGGCCAAGTAGCAGCTGCAGACCTTGCTGCACATAGTTGAAATTGCTGACTGCGATGACGTTGAAATTTACATTGAGACGTTTAGGTTGATGTACTGTAAGGGTCTTGGGAAGAAGCTAACGAAGGAGGATGTTTCCAGAGTTCTTGGTATCTTGAAGATTTGCGGTTGATGTCTGGCAGCACCTAAATCTCTCTTCTCCTAAAGCATGATATTGATTCTTGAGTTTTGAGCTTCACAGGGAGTACTTTACCATATAATTTTGGATGAATTACATTTAACTCTCACACTAACTAAGGAAAAAAAAGAGAAAGAAAGGTCTTTAAAGTTATTAATAGATACTTCTCGATTTTTCATTAATAATTTTAAGAATTATTTTTTTATTTTTTTTGAATTTAAATGTAATTATCCCTATAATTTTTATCTTTATTTTTTTGTATTAGTTAAATTTTAGATTTAGATTTTAATTATTAGTTTGGATTGAAGTTTTGCTTTAGGTTCCATACATTTTTATTGAAATTATATGCTTATTTGGATCTTAATGTTACATATTTGGCACTTTGAACTTCATTAATAGTAATTTCTTGTATATTGATTTGGTTAAGTTTATGCTTGGAGTTGTTATGAATATTTAATTGTGATTGTAATACAAAGGTTTTTAGTTACTTGTGTCATTGCATTTCATTGAATTAAATTGCTAGAGTTTAAATTGGGTTTCGGTTAGAGAGATTAATTCTTACCTGGTGTGTAAAAATTAATTTACCTAACTCAAATTAGCTTAAAGGGTCTTTTAGACATTTTTGTCTAACTAGCACACTTCTAAAAATACTCTGAAGTAAGGATATATAAAATTCATTGTCCTAAGGGGGTTTTATGATACTTTTAAAACCAATTTCCATTCCATTTTTATTCCAAAAAAAATCCAAAAATATTTTAATTTAGGACCTTTATCTTCATTGCATTATAATTGTAATTTCAAAGTCCTAATTCCCCATTTTCCTTAGTTCATGTTTAATGGCATTTAATCTAGTTTAGGTTTCCAAATAAAAACTCCTCAAAATAAAATGACCCAAGTTGTGCTATATTACATTGTTTGAATTTATTTGTTGATTGTGAACCCCATGTCCTACAACAAAGGTCTTCATCAAAGATAAAATTCACATTAGGAATAACAAAATTCAAAAGGTGTATTGGAATCATATAAAATTGAAAAACGGAATTTACTCTTAGACTACGTCAGTACGTTACAGGAAGTTCATAAACACAACTGCCTACATTTTTAAGCAAAGCATATATGTTTACATGGTCGAAAGAGAGTCTTACAGAAGTAGGTTGAATAGACTATATCAGACCAGATTGGGAATAGCGAAAATGCAAATAAGGATACAGCCACAAAAAGAAGAAAAGAAATGAATTTAGGAACCAAGTTTAAACCATGATCATACGCAGCGAAGAAGGCACTACCAAATGCTATCATCATGCTTATTAGGGACATGAAAAGTGCAACCAAACCAGATATCAACTTAAATGGTAGTGACTTGTGAAAATCCTGCTCTGCATAGCGTGAGATGAGAATAGACAAGAAAATGAGTATGGAGGTTGAGGATGAGATCAATGCAATTGCATTAGTTGTGCCAAATACTAGGAATGATCTTTTTTGCAAGTAATTAGGAATTCCGGTATTGTCAATGAGACCACCTGGTGTATTGAATGAAGTATAAAATACTCCAATAGCAATAAGAGTGGAAACAACCATACAAGAGTTTGCTACTCCCTTCATCCATGATTCAGCTTTACTCATTAACTCTTGATGCTCTTTTATGAATAGTTGCTTAGGAGTCAAGCCTTCAGCATTCTTCATGTCTATAAATGACGGTGGCAGTATCTTCTTCACCTCCTACAATATATACCAACTGATATATAAATGGCATCAATATAAAATATAAGATCAATGATAAATTATATTATTCACAACTATACTTGATTTCTTTTGCACAACCATTGATGATCTACCTAGTGTAAATGTAAAACTATATTATAGGCAGGCAAAATATTACTACATCTAATCTTAAATACAAGACCCAATTGACTTTTTTGAGAAGATTAAGGAAGCTAATTAAATTGCTTTATAATATTTATATTTATCATTTTTTCTTCAAACGACATATAATTTGATCATACATAACATATGATATAATTTAACATATTTAACTTCCTTAATCTCTCTAAAAAAAATCAATTAAGTTTTATATTTAGGAATGGAAGTAGTATTAGTAAAATACCTCAAACCATGATAACTCAAGGATCATCTGAAATGCTGCTCCGGAAACTAAGTTTAGTCGATCTAATGGTGGTAATTTTGCAGCCATATGTAATAAATTGCTTTGATCTTTGTTATCCAAATAACATGCTATGAATTCTTTGATTGGGCCAATGTCTTGTAGGAGTTTAAAGATATCAACATGACGTTGCAAAATGGCAATGTGAATTATGCTTCGATTTCTTTCATCAGCTTCCCATATCAACTCAGGATAGGTACTCATAAGCACGGCTAGAAACTCAAAATTCCCAACTTCTACAGCATTAAATGCCACATGTGAAGGTTCTCTTATGTTGCCCAAAATCTCCTTGTCGTCTTGGGTAAGAAATATATTCCATAGGAATTGTACAAGTTGACGTTGCTGAGTTTGTTTCAAACCTGAGAAACACGATTTAACCATTTGCTTAATTGAGAATCGAAAACTTCAAATGTGTTGAAAGATAAGAATGGGATATTGATCAGGTTATAATCAAATTTTAACATTAGTCGCCATCATTTTTTTGCTAAAACATTCCAAAGGTTTATAGAAAAATGGATAGTAAGTGCCAAAAGAAAATGATGAAAAGAATGTTTCAAAAGGGAAAAAATGATGAAAAGCAAAGAATTCACAGGCCTGAAGGCTTTCGAGCCAATATGTGCAATATTGTCTCATTTGCTTCATCCCTCTTAAAAGCAAGATCTGGTTTCTTCTTAAGCAACTGCATTGCTAAATCTGCACAAATGAATAAAAAAAATGAAGTCATGATTGTATCTGGAAAAAAAAAATTGCATAAAAAGATAAGATATCACACTTCAAATTATAAATATAATATTTTATAGTCTTAAAAGCTTTTTATCTATGTGTTTAACATACTAACCATAGATTCCAGAGTTAACACAGTAGAATAACAGGATGATCCAGTCTGTTTCTTCAAAATCTTGAACAGTTTTAGAGTATAGATGCCATGCCATTTCACTTTTCCCTTGTAAAGCAGCCATGTGAAGAGGAGTTATTCCAGCGCCACCCCTTATTGTTGGTAAGTTCTTATTTTTTGCTTCCATTATCTTAACACTCTGCATATTCCCAGTTGCTGCAGCGAAGCAAAACGCAGTGTTTCCATTCACGTCTTGCAATTCCAAGTCTTGTGAATCCATAATCTTCACCAGCTCCTCCACAAAATGAATACTATTCGCTCTGGCAGCCACATGGAGAAGTGTAGCCGACCGCAAGGTTATGGCGGCACAAAGTAGAGTCCAATCTTTCTCTAAGATGTGCTTTGCTGCTTTCCAATCACCTTTCATGGCCGCTTTGTGAAGGGGAACACATATCTTTAGATATTTATCTCTTCGCTCTTCTGAATCAAGTTAATATGGATTGACATAATATAGAGAGTTAAAGGTACAGAAGGAAAAGACTATTCACTACTATAACTATATACGCAAAATGAGAAAGGAGAGAGAGGGAGTACGTGGGTCGTTCAGAAGATGAAGGAGAGGCCTCCTAAACTCAGGTGAAGCTGCTTTTTGAAGTTGTTGCGCTGCTACATATACGGAACTTACTTCTGTTTCTGCCATTTCCCTATGAAGCAAAACATTGTCCAAAAATAAGTTACGTGGGGCTTAAATTCATTTCAGAAAATTAGTGTGAAACTCTAACAGTATATTTGAATGAAGAGAAAAGTTGAGGGAGGAGAAAATGGACCGGAAGAAAATGGAGAGGGGAGAAAAGCGAGGGCAGAATATTATCCCTCCTCGTGTTTTATAGAGGTGAGAAAAGATTGGGTTGGGAGATGGATTAAAGAAAATGCATGATATTTATAATGATAATAATATTTTTATTTAATTTTTAACTCATTTTTCAAGTAATTTTTATGTAAAGTCATGAAGAACAAATTCAAATAAAAGAGCATCACCAAATTAAATCTTAAAGTCAAATTACAATGAAATTATTTTTATAGTTTATTTTAAAATCAAAATGTTAAGCTAAATATATTTCCTAAAGGTAAATTTAACAAAGTAACACCAAAATATTAAGAATCTCAAGCTCTTTTTATTTCATTTAATAATAATAAAGTAAATTTGACAGGAATGAATATAATTTAAAAATACCACATTATCATTTAATTATAATATGATTCATGCGGTGAGAGAGATCAGAGATAAAAAAGAAATTAAGAAAATAAAAAAATGCAGTAGATATATTTATATCCAAATCTATATATATTAATTTGTATATATGTTCTGGGTGTGTGTGTGTATTAATTTGCATAAAACATTTGACAAGTGAGCTGGCGAATGATGATGGCAAGGGTGAAGGTGAAGGTGGACCGTTTTGGAAAATTAAATCTCTACCCAAAATCTCTCCATTTTTTGGCCCAAAAAATTTAGGAGAGAAAACAGTACGGTAATTAAACCCGGACCGATCAGTGAACCAGTCGGGATACTGGGTCAGGGGTTAATGGGTCAGAACGGAGTTAAACCAGAACCAAACCGGTGAGAAATAAAATATTTTAAGCTTATAGTATGAAATTCTAAAGGATTTTTTTTTTTAAAAAAAGATTTTAAAAAAAATTTAAAAAATTTGACTTGGACCGGGTCATCAAACCGGACTGGTTTAGTACCCGGGTCGCCGGTTTCCGGTCCGGTTCGACCGGTCTGAGTCAGATAACCCCGAAAAACAGATAGATCCCAAACCATTATTTTCCTCCGGCTTTTCTCTTTCCCTCATTTCTCCTCCAATCCAAATAAGGGAAAATCCATTTTCTCCCTTACTTTTATCTTCCCCATAATATTCTCTCCATCCAAATAAACTATAAAAAAAAAGGACTTAATTAACTAAAAGTCTTAAAGTTGCATATCCATGTTATTATTTTCTGCGTTGTAACGTGTCATTGCATTCTCTTTAATAGTTGTAGGACTTTTGGGTTTCTTTAATCATGTATCAGACTTGTTATATAACTTAATTATATACAGGGCTAAAATTGGTAAAAAAAATGGCTACAGCATATAAAAAAGATTAGGATACTAGATGTTAATAAAAAAATATTTCAGAAGATTATATAAAAAAAATTATTTTAAAATATTGGACGTTATTAAAAAAATTATTTAAAATACTAAGTGAGTTAAAAATTAATTTATGATATAAGTGATACTTAAAAATTATTTTAGAAAACAGCTTACTAGACAATAGTTACAATTGAAAAAATATTTGAAAGTGATCAATGCACCAAAATTTATTTTAAAATATTAGGTGCAACTGAAAAATCAAAAAATACTTTAAAGTGCTGAATATTATTTTTGAAAAAAAAAAAAGAAGCCCAACCTCTTCTATTCATTTTCGCACCCAAAACTCTCTTTTTTTACACCCAAAACGGTGGGTTTTGAGTAAAAAAGAGGGAGTGGATGCAAAGGTGAAGAAGACGAGCCGGATTCCAGTTTTGGAGGGGGCCCAAAAAACAATTTTTCCATAGGATTCCACTTTTGATGGGCCCCCCAAACAATTTTTCAAACCTCCCCCCTCCCCACATATGAGAGAGACATATATGCAATTGTGAGGAAAGGTGAGGGTAACAACTAAAAAGTAAGGATAAAAATGAATTGTCAGGCCAGCGCAGTATGGCGTGAATGGGGAAAATTTGAAAAGTCATTCACGGGTTGAAAGTAAATTGTCAGAAGATGGAAAATAAAGCCAATGCCCAGGGTAAAAGAGCAAGGAGGGTATGATGTGAATGGGGAAAATTTGACAAGTCAGTCACGGGTTTCCCCAATTTTTCACGCTCGCATCACTCCCTTGTTTTTAGAAGAATCATGTTTTAATTTAACTTTCTTCAAATTGCGCTTCTCAAAAAAGAAAGGCCTGAGAGATTACAAGGTGCTCCCTCTCTTCAGTTTCTAATATAAGTCCGTTTAGAGAAATGATCTGATACACAATATGTTTAGAGAAATGATCTGATACACAATATAAATCTTTTTAAGAATAATTAATATTAATTTATCAATTTTATCTTTATAGTTCATATTTAAACATAACTTGTTAGATTTTTCTCTAACCTTCAAAATCTCATTTAATGAGTTGGAGACTAAAGTGCGGATACTTTAGGTTCGTATCAAAAAAAATTCAAGAAAATATTTTGTAGGAAAAAGAGGAAGAAAGAAGCTGCTAACTATGACATTAGTCTGGATGATATGCTACGAATCACAATTATAAGTGATGTTAGTTTTATATAATATTAAAAAAATGAAGAAATGTGAGGTTAATAAGAGGCAGAGAGGATAAGAAATGTTTATGTCGATTAAGTGCGTGGGCAAGCAATTGCAAGCACCACTTTTCTGGATCTGATGATTTACGCTTAAACAACCACGCCATCTTCCCATAATTCTAAACCAGCTACCCCATAACCGGAGACAGAATATGTGAAATGAAGTTTGAAATATTAGATGAAGAAGTAACTAAAGAGAGAGAAATAAAGCAAAGAACAGAAGCGGCA
The DNA here is from genome assembly GCA_963855925.1 of Inga laurina. Classification (NCBI taxonomy): domain Eukaryota; kingdom Viridiplantae; phylum Streptophyta; class Magnoliopsida; order Fabales; family Fabaceae; genus Inga; species Inga laurina. The sequence goes on from OY979708.1 coordinate 62,865,087, forward strand.
GAAGATTTAATTACCTAAAAAATATAGAAATGCCTGGATGGATGAGGAAGTTGAAGTTCTATCGCTGAAAGCGGTCGTCGAGGTTATCTCTCAGTCCAATAATGGAGTCCAAGCGGAATCGGCTTCTCTCCTTTGCTTTACCATCTCTTCCCTCTCCTCTACTCAAAACTCACCGTTTTGAGTGCATAAAAAGCGAAGGTTGGGCCCTTTTTTTTCCCCCTTTTTTTAAAATAATATTTAACATTTTCAAGTATTTTTTTAATGATACCCAGTATTCTAAAATAATTTTTGATACACTAATCACCCTCAAATATTTTTTCAATTGCAACTACTGTCTAACAAACTATATTTTAAAGTAATCTTTCAGTAACACCCAGTATCATAAATTAATTTTTAACTCACTCAGCATTTTAAATAATTTTTTTTACTTCTAATCCCCTGAAATATTTTTTAATCAACACTCCATCTTAAGTTTAGACTATTCATTACAATTAGAAAAATATTTTAATGTGTTAGATGCAAAAAAAAATCACTTTGGGATATTTGGTGGCATTGAAAAGATACTGTAGAGTGCTAAATACAATATTATTTTTTTAAAAAAAAAACCTTTGTTTTATTACACCAAAAACGGTGAGTTTTGAGTAAAGGAGATGAAATGGATGAAAAAAAAAAAATAAAGGAGAGGACCCAGACTCGTCCAAGGGAATATATATGCCAGTGTTTGGATACACGATTCCGGGTGACATGGCGCGATTTCTTCATTTCATGTCATTGTCTAGCGAGTGTTTAGTTTAATGATATTGCGATAGGGGGTTCATGATGAAACGCATGAAACAAATAAGTTGGGAAGTGAAGTTTTTATAAGTTAGGATTGAGAAAGAGAGAAAGAGAGAGGAAAAAGGAAGAGAGGGATAGAGAGAAACGAAAAAGTCAAAAGAAGAAAGATGATGTGAGAGACAGAAATTAATAGGAAAAATATTTATATATTTATTACTCATTTATACTCATTTTGTTTTTAAATATAAGATATAATTAGTTTTTTTAGAGATATTGAAAAAACTAATTAAATCTATTTAAAATATTTATACTTATCATTTTTTCGAAACTATTTTATTCAACTTATAAACTGGTATATAATCCAAATATATTGATTTTGACGTTAACTTTTCACCATATTATATGGGATATGTAATCCAATTAGTTATGTAATATTTTTTTTATGTTTTTAATTCTTTAATATATTTTTCAGTTGTACCCAGTGTGTTATTAGAATGATTCCAATTTTACCCTTAATATACTTTTTCAGTTTCAAAAATTACTTTAAAATATGTTTTTGGTGCTCTTACCTAGTCTTAGGAGATTGACTACAATTTTACCTTTAATTTATTTTTTTTTAGTAGTAAAGAGCACCTAAAACCTATAATACTGATTTGTTGATTTCCACCCACTCTAAAATATTTTTCCAGTAGCACCTAATATTTTAAAGTAATTTTTAAATATTTACTTGATTTTTTAAAATATTTTTTCAGCCACTTTTTCTTATCATTATCACAACAGTCATTTATACTTAAGCCAATCCAAATAAGTTTTACTTTTATAAAATTCATTTATATAATCATCAATCCAAACATAAATCATATCACATAGTTTAGCTTTTTATTAAAAGTAAAATTACAAAAATTCAAATATAAGAAAGCCATTTTTACCATAACTATTCCAAACACACGCTATATACACGTACATACGTTTAAATGCTTACGTAAAAAGGACAACAAATACCTAAGAAGTTGGTACTTAATATATTGACCTAATTAATTAATTAACATAGATTAAATAAACTAAATAAATTATTTAATTATATTATATTTCCATCAATCTATAATACATGGCACTTTAATTATATCACAAAAAACAAAAAAATACACTCAAATCATTTAATATATCCTAAAATGTAAATAATTTCCACTTTTACCAAAAAATGTGTTTAATTACATTAGGAATATTATTTTAGAGAGAGAAAGGAGATATGATGAGTGGGCAATATTGAACAATAAGTATTAATCACATGGGAAAAACAGGAAAATAGCCTTAATTAAACTGTAAGTGATTTATATTCTAGATCATACCTTCCTTCTAGAAGGGCCATATATTGTAGAGGAGAGGGAATATGTTACATGATCTTTTTGAAATACCTATGTGTAGTATATTAGTTTATATGTCATGAAAATTAATTTGAAAAAGAAAATGATAGATATAAATACTTTGATGTAATTAATTTAGCTTTCTTAATTTTTATAAATTAGTTAACTAAATCTTATATTAAGAATTTGATCTACATAGTATTTATTTCTAATTCAAAATACACATACGGAAAAGTAAACAATAAAACTAAGAAAATATAAGGGTTATTTAGGATTAGTGGTAACAGAACTGACTATTTTCAATATGACTTTTACAAACTTAAAATAGGATAAAAGTCAGATTGTATGTAATACCCCGAAATTTGGGATTGGAGGCTTGGGAATAAGTCTAAATTAAGTGGACTGCTAAGCCCCAATTTAGCAGGAGCCCAAATTTATCCCCTAATTATTTTCTATATCTTTAGGGTATTAAGAAAGTAAAATGGTGAATTTTGGAGAAAGTGATTATGCTTACGGTAAAATCGCCTATGAGGTAGTGAGCTTGTCATGTGATTTTGAATGATCAAATGATGAGAAAAAATTATGATATTTTATAAGATGAAATTAGACATCCTAAGCTTTAATTTGATAGGTCATATGAATCAATTAGAGCTATACACAAAAAGATATGAATTTTTGAAGTCAGCATAGAAAAACTGTGAAATTTCTGGAACAATATGCAAAGATTTAAATTCTGGGAATTTTGTGATTCCAGAAAGCAAAATTCTATATTTTTTCTTGAAACTAGACTCAATAAGGGTTCTATATGCTTTGGAATCACTTCAATTCGATTTTTCTAGAATTAGTTATGATTTTTCAAAGTTTGAGCAGAAATCTGCCATAATTTTACAAAAATCCGAAAATTGGGAAAATTAGTTAATTAAATGGGGACATATTATTAAAATCATCTTCTTCTTCCCTCAGCACCAGAACTGACGTGCTTTATGCAGAAAATAGAGAGAGTAGTTGAGAGAAAAATAGAGAGGAGGAAGGAGAAGTCTCACGAGATAGGTCGATTTCTCCGGTGAATTCGTACCTAACGTGTATAATCCTTCTCCTAAGCCTCTCTTCTATGTAGTGTAAGATGTTTGAAGCACAAATCTTGGTGTTTTGAAGCTAGGGTTTCAGCCACTTTGAGAAAAGCTAGTGGGAGCTTGAGGTAACTTCCAAACTCTTGTGTATTGACTATTCTAGCTGCTGTGGGCAATTTAATCGGTGAAATTTCACCGGATTGCCATTGGTTTTAATTTTTGAAAATGGGTATGTGGGGCTGTTATGCTGCCCAAATTGATACTAAATGGTAGTTATAACCTAATGGAATAGTCAATAAAGTGGTTAGGAGTAGAAAGGAACGTGTTTACGAAGCCGAAACCGAAAAACCCCGATTTTCCCTGGAAAACCCATATATTTCGGTTAGAGCTCTAAATGGGTCTTAGAGTTAGATTTTCAATGATTTGATGGTTCCATTGGATTCAGGAGGGAAAATTAGGTGGGGTTACAGTTGGGCACTTTTTCGGAAAAGGCCGAGAAATCATAATTATGAAAAGGGTAAAGGTGCATCCAGCACCCCAAACTATTTTTAGAGGTGCAATCAGCACCCTAAAGTATTTAAGGGTGCAATCAGCACCCTAAACTATTTTTTGGGGTGCAATCAGCACCCTAGAGTATTTAAAGGTGCAATCAACACCCTAAACTATTTTTGGAGGTGCAATCAGTACCCTAATGTATCAAAATGGAACAATTACACTCTTCCACTAACAGAATACTAACTCCGTTTGCTAAAGTTCAAATTTTTGGAGGTGCAATTACTCTATTTTTACTACATTAGAGGCAAAATTGCAGCCTTAAATACTGAAAGAAAATAGTATGTTAGCAAACGGAGTTAGTATTCTGTTAGTGAAAGGGTATAATTGTTCCATTTATAATATATTAGGGTACTGATTGTATTTCCAAAAATAGTTTAGGGTGCTGATTGCACCATTAAATACTCTAGGGTGCTGATTGCACCTCAAAAAATAGTTTAGGGTGCTGATTGCACCCCAACAATAGTTTAGGGTGCTGATTGCACCCTTAAATACTTTAGGATGCTGATTGCACCTCCAAAAATAGTGCGGGGTGCTGGATGCACCTTTACCCTTATGAAAATGCCCCTAAAACACTGAAATATGGGCTGCCAAGGGCAATTTCGTCTTTTGGTAGTGAATTTGGTAATTCCGAGTCCGGAAATGGATTCCTTGGGCAAAAATATATTAGGATAACCCAGGTTAGAATTTCGAGAAAAGTACAGCCGGACCGGGTACGATGGGCCGAGTACCTGGGGGTATTTTAGTAAATTTTCAAGATAGACTCATATAACCCCCAGAAACATTATGGAAGTGTCTAAATAGTACATTTGACATTGTAGGATCGAATATGGAGCCCCGAGCTGTTTGCACGCTTTACGAGGCACACGTTTTGAGGCGGAAAAGGGTTAAGGTAGGGGACTTACCTTACTTGCATGTATTTGATATCTTTGCTTGTGTAATGATGTATGTGATTGCTTTACTTGATTATGTAGAGCATATTTAAATAAATGAAGCTCTGTTTCTGTTTTTGCTGTGACCATAGTCTTGTTGTATGAAACATTGAGCATGCAGAAATGTCATTATGGAGCATACATCTAGATAAAGCTAATATGTCATATACATAACATCAATCATGCATGCATTATGGTATCTGTTTCCTACTGAGATTCTCTCGAATCTCACCCTCCCCTACCAACAATTTAGACAGGAGACGACAAAAGATATGCAAACAACAATGCAGAGTATCGTACGAGGGGATTACAGTAGTGGAACGAAGACGAGAAGAAGTCTCTGTTTCACTGGGATGAGTTTAGACACCTTAGTAGCCTTGTGCGGCTACCTTAATTGTAAGTATCATATACAAACCTCTATAGGGAATTTATGTAATCATGCACTTATTATCAGTATATTCATGTTATTCCTGTGTTGCCCACTGAACCATATATTATCTTCTGCGAATACTCTGAAAAAGGTGAAAATTAGATAAGGACGTGACATTGTAAATATGATTTATGTTTAAATTGACAATGATAGAAACCCATCTAGTCATCTACATTATAGAAGATAGATCTTAATGACTTTTTCTTAAAAATATATTTAAAAAAATACTAACTCAAGCGCCTCATTTTACTTCCGCTTTACTCCCACCCTACGTTTTCCCTTCCTACCTATCATGTTTTTTCCGCCCCCACCACCTTCTCAATAATTAGTGCGTCGAGAGTGTCATTCTTTAAATTTTCCCTTCTTTAAACCTTATCTTCTCGTGTTTCCCACTTATGTTTGGTTGTGTGGGTGTCGCTGTTTCCAATTTGTTGACCATGAACACTTGCCTTCTTTAAAATAGAAACCAAAAACATAATTATAATACAAATACATATTATTTTATTCAAAATATTAAGGGAAAATGATACTATGGCACCAATTAAAAAAACAATATTATAAAAATCTCATGACTTATCAATATCAAGTGAAAGAATAATCATTGATAAGTAAAAAAACTATCATTTATAAGTTTAAAACTTTTTTTATATTATTTTTTTAATTAGGGCCTTGTTATCATTTTCCCAAATATTAATAGTTTGGTCTTTACAGTTTTAACTCATTTAGAATCCTTGCCAACCCAATTTTTGAATTTGAGCATCCTTGTTTGTTGCAGAATGAGAAGATTCGATCCAAATCTTCAAGCAAAGATCTCCGGAAGTTGAAGGTGATAAGCTGAACAATATATACAAAAGCCTTAATTCACCTGTAGCCTTCGTTTTGTTTTTTGCCCGTGATTAATGATATGATGGGGATGCTAAGGCATCATTTTTTGCCAGCTAACATGACTCAGGAATGACTCAGGGATGACTAAGGCTGAGCTAGAGATAACAAAGGACAAAAATATACCAACCAAAAATTAAGAAAACAGTCTGAACGAGGCAAAACTTTAGACTTGTTTAAAATGATGATTATATTCTTTTTAAAACAGTTTTTTAATTATGATTTAAAGTATACAAAAGTATGTAATAGAAGTTGTCTCATCTTATATGAATGTACTTATGATACATGGATTCAAACAAGTATTTTTAAGGATTAAGTGTTTGTTTGGGAAATTCTCAAACGATGGTTTCAGAAACCATTTTCTGTAAAGTGAGATAAAACTCTTATCACATACTTATTTTATAAATTGTAAAATCACTTCTAAAAAAACTAAAACAAATAAACATACACTAAAACACTGTATTTGAGTTATATTTGAATTATTGAGTTGTAAATAAGTTAAAGTTATAAGGGTTAAATGATCAATTTTTTTTACTCCTTTTACAATTATGGGACTGAGAATATATATTTTATAAGATCATGAAACCAAACTAAAACATTGTATAATACAAGCAGACTAAAAATATACATTCATATATTATTTTATTAGTTATTCAAGAGAGCCCTAAGTCATACATCCAATTATTTACCACAGATAGAAAATTTTTATTTGGATATATAATTTTACCCTTTATTTATTATTGTGTAGGCTGTTATTTTTTTAAAAAAAATATATAGTTAAATAGTCATAAAATTAGAAAATTATTGATTTTTATGATAGGTTGATGAAGTTTAATTTTTTTTCTTAATTTGTCTAAAATATTATCCCATAAATAGAACTGAGAGTATTATAAAACTGATTCAGATAAACTGTTCATACAATCATATTTTTGTGTTTATCCTTCAACTTCTTCAAGTCAATAAAAGACATTGCTCAATTATCAACAAACAAACAAACAAGACAAATGGCTCATCACATGTTTTTTGTTTCTTATAATTACTCATTAAATAATCACTCGTGAATGATATTCCCCTCATGCCCACCCCACCTCCCTGTTACGATCCGTCAATTTTGCCGACAGGCAACTATAAAAAGTCGTGCAAAGAGGTAATTATCCAAAAGAAAAATGGAAAATAAATCATTCGGTCATATGCTTTGTTGTGATTCTCACTCAAGTCCCTATTGTTTATATATATTTTTATGTCACTCCCCCAAATTTTGGTCATGTTCTGGTTCATCCATGGACTTCCATTTAGCACATCTCCGTTTGGGCCTAAGAACCAGAAGTTAGAGACGAGTTCAAACTCGTGACAAGAACTTTCATGTCACTAGGCAAATGGCCTTTGGCAGATTCATGAATTTTTAATGGCAAATTTGCACATTAAGATCATGTCACTGGCTGATCTGAATAGAAAAAACACCAGATCTGAATAGAAAAAGCACCAAGTGTGTAGACCACCCTGTTTTCATGCCTTGGAAGTTACAAAAAACCGAAAGTTGACGAGATGTAATTATAGACGAGAAAAATGAAAAATTAATCATTTGGCCATATGCCTTGTAGTGATTTTCACATAAGTCCCTATTGTTTAAATCTTACGTCACTCCCCCAAAATTTGGCCATTTTCTGATTCATCCTTGCACTTCCATTGAGCACATCTACTTTGCTGCTGCAAAAGATTCATGAATGTGTTTTTGGTAGAGTGCAGCCTAAAGATAGAGACGAGATCAAAACCGTGATCTTTCACTTACAAAGAAGTTCCATGCCACTAGGCTAAAGGCCTTTGGCTGATTCATGAATTTTTAATGGCGGATTTGCATGTTAAGATCATGTCACTGGCTGATCTGAATAGAAAAACAAAGTGTGTGGACCACGTACAATTTCATTTTCAAGCCTTAGACCATTCGCTCTCCTACTTCAAGCTTGTTCCCTCCATGTGCTATACCCTGTTCTCTGATTAAACAATGAAAATTCAAGCTTACTGCTCAATAAAACATCACCAAATCTATAGCTTAAATTAAATCTGAAAAGATTAGCTGAATTTCTAAAACCAATATTGGAGCTCATCAATCACCTACTTGAGGAAGAGTGGTCCAGGATCTCAGATAATGGATCAATAATTCCACCATCACGTAAGTGTCATGAGTCCTAAGACTAAAGACACTTCTTCAAGTCCTTTGAACACTTCAAGCATGCTCCAAGAATAGCTGGAATTGACATGAATTGCTCCATTTGCCTACAAAACAAATCTAATGGTTTTGTTATAAATCAAAACAAGGAATCCTAACAAAAATCCATCTTAAGAGATGAGGTGCAGAACTAAAGGAAAATCAAGCTCATAAAACTGAATGATGGAGACCTAATAGGAACTAGTCCTAAAAAGCTCATAAATTACAAATCGGTTAGAGAATGCCGAAGTGGATACACATCACTGATTAGCCGTTTTAAAGCTACTAAAGAGAAGTTGACTCATAATATGAAACTGAAAAGGATTTGATAAAACCATTTTTGGATATAAAGTTATGAGTTTTCAAAGTTTCTTACCTAGAGTTAAAAAAATTGTATTGACATGGATTTGTGTTTCTAAGTCATGGCTGTATCCAAAGGATCCAAAACCAACTCAAAAAAATCCAAGTAAATTCGGTTACTCAATGAACATTGCAAATAAGGATAATTTGAATGAACCAAAGAAACGAATATTTGAGTGACTGCAAAGAAAGAAAACGGACATTTTTCTTGAACAGAAAAGAAAATGGACATTACTCATTCAAGAATTGGAATCAGAGCCACGCTTTACTAAACCAATTAAATTCAGTACTAAAACAAAAGGGAAGGATCCAAGTCCTTAAGAAACTAAAGTCACTAACATGTTGGGCAGCGTAAAATATAGGGACCAAAACTAAAACTTGTTGAAAGTATAGGAACTTAAAGTGAGTTTAAACCTTATTTCTTTTACCAAGTCAGCTTCCACCTCAGCAGTCCACATAAGCAAATTTAACACCTAACATAAGCAAAGTTAACACCGTTAACCTTAACTCCAAGTCCTTATAAAAATAAGAGGACCAACATTCCAAAGGGACAAAACTTGAGGGATGAGAAACAATGATTTGAACTACAGGGACCAAAATCAAAATGCAATCAAACTATAAGGACCAACCGTGGTATTAGCCTGTTCCTATCTATATGAGGAAAAGAAAAACAAGGGAAAGAGATTGTCATGGATGTGAATCTGTTAGGTCTGCAAGAACTTAGAACAGAAATAGGAAATAAATGCCAAAGTATCCTCTATTAAGTGGGAAAATGTAGAGAATACAGTAAAAAATCCGTCTCACTCAGATTCAAAGATGAATAAAACAATAACAATCTCAACAATGGACAAGAACTAAAGAACCCTCCCAATATTTGAGAGACCAGGACCTCTCCCCTTTTCACGATAATACTCCACACCTCGTATGATCCTGCTCTGCCCTTTTTCACGCTCACCCACTACTCTGCAACTGTCAGAGAATTATGGTGCAGTGTGTTCCCATTATGCCCCTGATTGTTCTTAGTCTGATTCTGCATTGGGCTTGGTAGTTTACTCCTACCCTTCCCGTTATATGTCTGGCCCCAAAACTTGGCCTGGTCAACAGGCCCATCATTTCTCCCATTCGCAAGACGCACCTTGTCCTCAAGGTGGAAATTCGGAAATTGCCCTTGAATGGTGGTCAGGTCTTCCCATGTGTTCTCAAATTCGGGCAGGTTCTTCCACTTAATCAAAAGCTGAACTATACCGTTGTCAACCCTGTGTATATCCTTAACTGATTCCGGTTCCACTTGAAGCTCTATGTCATTTGTAAGGCCTTCTGGAAGAGGTTGGGCTTCCACTGATGGCTTTAAGGCCCTTTTTAGTTGGGACATGTGAAAAACATTATGGATTCGGACTGAGATGGGCAACTCTAGCCGGTAGGCCACCCTCCTTATTTTCTCTGTTATCAAATAGGGTCCATAATACCTAGGAGATAACTTTTCATTCAGCCCCTTGGCTAGTGACCTGAATCGATAGGGCTTGAGTTTTAGGTAGACAACATCTACTTCTTCAAATTCGAGCTCTCTCCTATGCTTATCAGCCTGGGTCTTCATCCGAGCTTGCGCACTTTCTAATTGCGTCTTGAGTTCATCGAGAATGGAATTTCGTTCTTGGATCTGCTGATCCACTTCCTGCACACGAGAAGGTTGGTCCTTCCATTTCAAGAAGGTTGGGGGATCTCACCCATAGAGGGCCTTAAAGGGTGTCATTCCAGTGGCGCCATGATATGTGGTGTTATACCAATATTCCGCCCACTGTAGCATCTTCAACCATTTCTTCCGAGTGGTACCAGCAAAGCATCGGAGATAGGTTTCAAGGCTCCGATTAATGACCTTTGTTAGGCCGTCTATCTCTAGGTGGTAGGAGGAGCTAAACTTCAGGTTGGTGCCAGCCATCGAGAACAATTCTTTCCAGAACAGGCTGATAAATACTCGATCCTGGTCTGAAACAATGCTGCTCAGGAACCCATATAGCTTGACAACCTCTTCTATGAAAGGGTGGGATAAGGGAATGAAGTGCGCATATTTTGAGAGTCGATCAACGACAACAAGCACTGTATGGAATCGGTTACTCTTAGGTAGCCCCCCAATGAAGTCCATGCTGATGTCATCCCAAGTCGTTTGGGGAATTGGGAGTGGTTGTAATAATCCAGCTAGGTTGAGAGTCTCATATTTATTCTTCTGAATAATTTCACACCTTGCCACGTAGTCCTGTATATCCCTTCGCATGCCATGCCAGTAAACCACCGTCGACAATCTCTTATAGGTTCGTAGCTCTCCCGTGTGTCCCCCCATGGGTGAGTCATGAAATTCTCGGATAAGTTCCAAAGTTTTGGGAGAATTTTGGGGTAATACTAACCTGCCATCACGGAACAGGAGTCCCTTGTGCAAGCTATACCCCTTCGGTCCCTCTTTTCCCTGGATTAGTTGCTAGATGATCTCCTTCAAGGTGGTATCTTTTAATAACTCTTGCTCTAGCTCGGTAATTCCCTCGTACTGCCACAAGGATACCGCTTGAATTTCCATCTCAACATCACGCCTTGACAAAGCATCAGCAGCGCGGTTCTCTTTCCCTGGCTTATACTGTATCTCGAACTTGTAGCCCATCAACTTGGTAATCCACTTCTTTTGATCGGGGGCAATAACTTTATGTTCCAGTAGGAATTTGAGCGCCTTCTGATCTGTTCTAGTGATGAAGGGTTGACTCGTAAGGTAGTGCTGCCACTTCTTAATAGCCATAACAATCACCATCAATTCCCGTTCATAAATCGAGCTTTGTTGACACTTGTCGGACAGCTTTTGGCTAAAGTAAGCAATAGGTCGACCATTTTGCATTAGGACAGTCCCTATTCCCTTCCCCAACGTGTCTGCTTCTACCTCAAAAAGCTGGTTAAAATCGGGCATTGCCAGTGTTGGTAGAGTCGTCATAGCTTTCTTAAGGTTGTCAAAAGCTACCTGAGCTTGTTCACCCCACTTGAAAGCATCCTTCTTGAGTAATTGTGTAAGGGGCGCAGCAATTTTACCATATCCTTTTACAATCTTCCTGTAATACCTAGTTAAGCCGAGGAACCCACGTAATGCCTTTAAACTGTTAGGTCTTAACCACTCCACCATAGCTGTAATTTTAACTGGATCAGCCGTTACCCCCTCCTCCGAAATGATGTGCCCTAAATATTCCAATTGTTTATGTCCAAACACACATTTCTTGGGATTTATCACTAGTTGGTGTTGCCATAGCAATTGGAGGGCCATTCTCAAATACTGCTTATATGATTCCCTGTCTCTACTATACACAAGAATATCATCAAAGAAGACAAGAATAAATTTGCTCAAATACTCCCTTAAAAATGCCATTCATTAAGGATTGGAAAGTAGAAGGGGCGTTGTTCAAACCAAAAGGCATAACCTTGAACTCGTAATGACCGTCGTGGGTACGAAAAGCAGTTTTGTGCTCGCCGCCTGCTCTGATCCGAATCGGGTGATATACAGATTTCAAGTCAAGCTTGGTGAATATAGTGGCTCCACCTAACTCGTCCAGTAACTTATCAATCGCCGGAATGGCGTATTTGTCGGGGATGGTAATTTGATTAAGGGCCCGATAGTCCACGCAAAACCTCCAACTTCCATCCTTCTTCCGAACCAGCAGCACAGGGCTCAAAAACGAACTAGTACTGGGTTGTATAATTCCCCCTCTAAGCATTTCCTTCACCAACCTCTCAATTTCTTCCTTGTGAGCATGCCCGTAGCGATATGGATGAGTATTCGCTAGCTGGGATCCCTCCTTGATTACTATCGCGTGGTCTTGTGGCCGTCTGGGGGGAAGGCCCGTGATAGGTTCGCACACTTATGGAAATTCTCGAAGGAGGGAAGAGTACTCTTTTGCCATTACCCCTGGCTCCACTTGTTCAACTCCCTCCATTTCCCTTAGCTCTATTAGGAAGCTGGCCCTCTCATGAGCAATGGATTTCTTGATGGACATCAGAGAAACTTGTAACTGCGCAAGAGTGGGGTCCCCAGTGAGACACACCCACTACCTGCCAACTCGAACTTTCATGTATAACTGCCTCTAATTCATTTGTGTCTCTCCCAGTGATGCCAACCATTCCACTCCCAAAACTAAGTCGATGTTGCCCAGGTTGAAAGGGTAGATGGGTTGTTTGATCTCAAGCCTTGGACGTCTAGTCAAATCTTAGGACACTTAAGGTCCGATATCGTCTTTCTCCCATCTCCGACGGTAACAGAGTATCGTGGCACTTGCTGGGTGGGGATATTAAGAACCCTCATGAGTGACATGGCCACGAAATTGTGGGTGGCCCCACAGTCAATAAGAATTGTGACTTTCCTACCTTGGGTCATCCCTTTCAATTTCAAAGCTTTCTTGCCAGCTATACTGATGGCAGAGGTGATTGATAGCTCTAAAGCAGCCAAGTTCTTTTCTTCAATAATTTCCTCCTCAACTTGGGCCTCAGATTCTTCAACATTTGGGCTTTCATCTTCATCATCCAACACAATAAGGCGGAATTGCCTATTTTTGCATTTATGGTTGGGCCCAAATTTTTCTTCATATTTGAAACATAGGCCCAATTCTCTCCTTTTGTTGATCTCGGCCTCAAATAGCCTCTTCCTGGGCCTACTGCTCCCACTAGAACTGGCCATCATGGTTACTGAATTCGTGGGCTTAGTCGGAGGGGATTTTGGGTCATCACCTCCCTTATCACTCACCACCTTTGAAGTCACCGTCGGTCCCGAAAGCTTTGGGGTGTCGATGGTGTTTAACTTTGGGGCGTCGATGGTGTTTAACTTTGGGGCATATGCCTTAAAATCACTCCATCAGTTATTCAATATTGGCCTTAAGCTTCAGCTCCTCTTTTCTTTGATTTTCCTTTTGACTCTGTTTCGCCCTTTAACCTGCCTTGCAAAATCCATCAGTTGCTTAAGCGACTTGGGGTGCATTAGTTTAACGTCGTATTGAATCTCCTCCCTGAGGCCATTCATAAAGGCCAACATGAGAATCTCATCCTTCACGTCTTCAAGCGGTGCTGACATCAATAAAAATTGCTCCCTGAACTCCGCCACTGACCCATCTTGCCTGAGAGCCATTAGTTGTTCATATTCATCTCCGACTTGCTGGCAATGAAAACGATCGATAACCTCCTTCTTGAACTCGCTCCAGGTCCCAATAGGGGTTTGAGCTTTCACCCACAGGAACCATGTCAAGGTTTTCGCCTCCAAGCTTACCGACGCAGTACTTAGCTTGACCCACTCACTTACATGGCTGGCGGAGAAATAGCGCTCTACTCGGAAGAGCCACCCTAAGGGATCCTCGCCATCAAACAGTGGGAGCTCGAGCTTCCAATGCTGCATTACGTCCGACTGCACCTCTCCTTCCAGGTGCCCTTCACCTCCTTCCCCAATCTCAGGTGTGCTGTCTCTGCTTCTGTGCTTCTGTGCCGACTCATCCTTTCAAGTTTTTCCAGAACCAAGGCCATTGTGCTCTCTACCCCGGTGAGTTTGTCATTAGTTTCCCCTTGTGTCTTCTGCACCTCCTCAACTAAACATTCAACTAGCTCGATTCTTCCTTCCATTCTTGTTCCAACTATACCCCAAGAAAGTCTGCTCTGATACCAATGTGTTAGGTTTGCAAGAACTTAGAACATAAATAGGAAATAAATGCCAAAGTATCCTTTATTAAGAGGGAAAATGTAGAGAATACAGTTAATAATCCGCCTCACTTAGATTCAAAGATGAATAAAACAATAACAGTCTCAACAATGGACAAGCACTAAAGAACCCTCCCAGTATTTGAGAGGCCAGGACCTCTCCCCTTTTCATGATAATCCTTCACACCTCGTATGATCTTGCTCTGCCCTTTTTCACGCACACCCACTGCTTTGCAACTGTCAGAGAATTATGGCGCAGTATGTTCCCATTATGCCCCTGATTGTTCTCAGTCTGATCCTGCTATATCGTTGTCAACCCTGCGTATATCCGTAACTGATTCCGGTTCCACTTGAAGCTCCATGTTGTCCGTAAGACCTTCTGGAAGAGGTTGGGCTTCCACTGATGGCTTTAAGGCCCTTTTTAGTCGGGACATGTGAAAAACATTATGGATTTGGGCTGAGATGGCCAACTCTAGCCGGTAGGCCACCCTCCCTATTTTCTCTATTATCAAATAGGGTCTATAATACCTGGGAGATAACTTTTCATTCGGCCTCTTGGCTAGTGACCTGAACTGATAGGGCTTGAGTTTTGTAGTCACCTTAAACATAATAGTGATCGATAATTTATTGAGAAGGGCATATCTTGATAAGTTATGGCTGAAGGTTAAATGTTGGAAAAGTTGAAAGAGCAGAAACCATGAAAAACATGTGAAGAGAGAAATGGGAGTGAATACTGGTGATCAGAATCAAAAACAAAATCAATCATTTACAAAACAAAGACCGAAATAAATGATTGATGCACTTGAACAGAAATTATTGTGATTGATAAAATAGCTTGAATACAAGAAAGCAGAGACTCCAATTAGAAACAAAAGCCAGAATTCAAAGCTCCAAATAGAAATACACATGGATTCACTGAATTTATATCTCAGAATTTCTGTCATATATACAAGAGAAAACTAACAACAAAACTGTCATTTAAAGGACTATCCAATTCTTTTAACAAGAAAACCCACAAGGTAAAATGGTGAAGGGTTGAATGCAAACCTAACTTGTGAACTGGTGGTCCACAGAATGTGTGAAGCTTGCAAATATGACTCAGCCCTCAGATTCAGCACACTTCATGACATGTGAAGACCCCAGAAAATAATACAGATTAGGAATGTGGAACTCATGACATCTGCATATATAGAGGAACAAGAATCAATGTATGAGGCCACAAATAAAAAGACAAGAGATGCTTGTTGCATAAAGAAAGTATTCACTCTCTTTGTTTACATGGCATATGCAGAAAGAATACACAAGTAAGAGGCCAGAATAAAGTGATCAACTATGTACGCTACCCTTGCCTCCTTTCTCTGCATATCTTTGTAATTTATATGGCAAAATTTGATTCTGACATTACAAGCAGAATTCTTTTCAACTAAAGGCAACGCCAGACTTCCCATTTTGCAACTCACTCTCATTGCCTTTCAAAATCCACCTTCTTTTGGAATTTGAAGCATCTCTCATCTGTGTCTCTGATTGATTCCATGACAGTAGAGGCAAGCTCCAACTAATCATCATTTTAACTAATTCCTCTGTCTCTGAGTTCTAAAGTTGTTTATATATGAAATTCAGAAACCATTTGAACCAGTTTTGGTTTTGCAGTACTTGTGCATCGTGATGAGGATCAATGTAGATTGCAATGGCTGTTGTAGAAAAGTGAAGAGAGCCCTTCTTGAAATTCCATGTCAGCAAAAACAGGCATGCACATAACTCAATTATCAATCGCTCCAATCATATCAATAAGGGATCACAAGTATGCACAAGATCTAATCAATATAAAAGCATTAATCAAACAAAGGATTACTTTTTCAGCTAGAATTAATCACCTCAACATTACTATTTCTGCTTCAATGATTACTTCTTTTGTGAGGTTGGAGTCTTGCTTTACATTTTTAAACTTTGCAACAAGAAGCAGTCAAGAAGCTTTGTGCTATGGCTGGGCTGCGCTGCACAACAGAGCAGCTTTGTGAAATAGAGAGTTCATACAATTAAAAAACAACAAAAGAAACAAAAATGATCAAGATTAATGATAATTGAACAAGAGCCAGAATCGCTCATGAAGAAAAGGGTGTGGCTTATGAAAGTAGGAAGGAAGAGAACTTGCTTGGAGGAAAGAGTGAGCTTCTGCTCAACTTTAATCCCATTCAGGCATTCACAAGAAAGTCCCTGTCTTAGATCGAGAAGCAAGGAAGCAGAAGATCGAGAAGCAGCCGTGAAGATCTTGATTGAAGTGGTCAAACACCTAGAAGGGGTTTTGGGCAACTAAGATTTCTTAGAAAAAAGCTGAATAAGACAAGGAAAGAGAGTAGAGGCTGAGGAATCACCGATTGAGGATTGAGGAGGGAGGAAGGAGAGATTGGAGACGGCAACCACCGAGCGAAGAGATGACGAGAACCAACCACTGAGACCGGAGGGTGAGAGAAGACAGTGAGCAAGAGGGTGAAGCTCTGGCGACTACTCAAGCTCTTCCATGGCTGTTGCTTCGCTCCAGTGAAGAAGAAAAGTCAGGCAATTTTTAAGAACAGGAGATGGGAAAAACAAAAACCAAAAAATATATTAAAATTGTTTTCCGTTTTTAAATAAATGCCTGTTTTTGTTCTTTAAAAAAACTAAGTAAAAGCAAATTATCAAACAGGTTTTATTGTTTTTTTTTTAAAAAAACAGTTTTTGAAAATGAAATCAAACAACCCCAATCTCGGAATTTCTGTGGTTGTCACAAAAGAAAGACACAGTTTTTATAATTCTCTTTTTGAAGAAATAGAAACAGAAAAGAAGAAGCTAAGTACGACTTCAAGTCCAAAAAATATTTCAAGAATAACGTAAAAATCATTGTTGAAGATTGAGTGAAAATACCAGAAGGAGCTTCTTCTCTGTTTCATATTATTCTGAACCAGAGCCTAGGTTATACATATTGAGGTCAATAGGTTTAGAGAGATCGAGACAACGGATTCTCTCAAGCAAATTGGGACATCTAATTACAAAAATTTAACTTAAATACTACTAGATACATGATAAAGTAAAACAAAATTAACAAGATAAAGAAACTAAAATACTCGTATATATCGTATAATAAGAGTCCCCAGGATGTGTTTGCCATTCTCAACCGTAGATAACTATATATAACATAAAACTATATCATAAATAGAGGAAGCATTGAAATGCAGGACTTGTTCAACCAAAGAGCAATGAAGACCATAGAAATCTCACACTTGTTTATAAATTACAAGTCAACAACAAAATATAAATCACATCTGATCATCCTCCTTCGCCTCTACCACATGCAGCACAACATTGGAATCTAGTTGACGCATGCATCTCTACTAAAAAAGAATGGCTAGCATTGCTCTTCCAAATTTACTTCTACAGTAAAGTTGCTATTTAAACGGTGGACTCTAACCTTCATGTGGTGGCACTGCTCTTTCCATGTTTGAAACACAAATTTTAATTTACAAAATACAAATGAATATGTCGAAGGCGTTAGAACTCTCACAGCAGATTACCACAAGCTCATAGCGCAAAATATTGCGTTGCACTTAATCTTATTGTGATTACCGCAGCAAACAAAGCATCAAAGATGATATTCAAATTCCATCCGACATTGATCAAAACTTGAAGGAAAGACTGAAAATAATTAGATCCTCTAAAGCCTATTCAAGCCACAATTAACCAAATTCAATAAACAGAGGACACCAAAACATGCAAAATTCCAGAAAGGCCAAAACCAACTGAATCAACAACTTGGAGGAAGAAATAAAAAGAAAATTTAATTCCAGAAAAAGGGTCAGCTACAACAAAGGCCCTTCCTAAAACTCAGAATAGAAAAGAAAACACGTGGGAATGATAGTTTTACCTTTCTAAATTACCTGATGCATTATAAGCATCACCCGCACCATCTTGCTATGTATCCAGCCATCTCTGTTCAACTCAACTTCTTCATCTCACCACTACACATCTATGCCCGCCATATTTACTTCCTCTACTCCCCCCCCCCAAACAATCTCAACTGTCTCCAAATTCAATTTCCTATCCTTTCGTCCCAATTTCTCTTCTGTTTGACAGCCCTCTGCTTCTTAGCACAATTCTGGATCCTTGATGTGTCTAACTTTCACAAATCCATGTGCAATTATATCTCCGTCCATTGAATTAATATAAGCACTCAGATCAGAATGTGACACACCATTAAGCTTTTTAAATTGCATCCAAACCATTTTCTTAAACTCCGATAAGCCAATCTGTTTCGCAATATAGTAAATTGCATTATATTTAATATGGCAGCGAGTTATGTTTTGTTTAATATATAGCCTGTTTTTATAAATTACTTAGCAAAACATAGGTTTATCAGAGTATAGTTTTGTCTAACTTAAATTTCCAATGCCATTTAAACATACATGCCCATAATGACAAAACATGGTGAAGACCAAGCATCATAAAGAGTTTCATGTATAAAAATGAAGTCTACTAAACTAATTCATTGCTCTAAAAGCTGCAAATGTCCAATAATTTCATTCATTAATAAGCGACAAGGTTTAATGCCACTTGTAATTTATATACAAGTATAAACATTAGAGTGGAATATATGGGTTGTCTTGTTTTGTTCTTTTAATTTTTTTAAAGCATCGGGCTTCAAGAACGAGGAGCTTGAAGGTAAATAGTACCTTTGATTTTCTTAAGTATTTATAATTTCATCAAGTAAATGTAGGAAAAAAAAATCAAGCATTACTATTGTTAACACCCTTTGTTCCTAGAGCATTTCAGTTGAAAAAATCAAGTATTTTTTTTTTTTTCAAATAAACACTAACAAATTTCTTAATATAGCATCACAGAGAAAGATTGAACAGAAAAAATCGAAGAGAAGCAAACAATGAACAAAAATATGGTAGAGGCACTGAAAAAGAAAGCATTAAAGTTGTTAGTCCCCTTTGTTGCCAAAGAAACATTAAACAGAAGAAATAGAAGGCTGAGAGTGAGAAATAACAGAGAAAGATCGAAGGTTCAGGTATAAGAGAGGTAAATGTAGAGGACAAGGAAGCATACCTCAAAAAAGAGGGTGAAGACGAAGACATCCCTGAAATGTAGTGAATACCAGAGTTGACCACCTCAAGCAAAGGATGACAATGAACCACGAGCCACGACCACAAGCAGCTCGACCGGGTTTGATTGTTTGAATTCAAAGATCAAGTGGGGGACGGGGAGTCGAGGGCTGAGGAGAAGGGATTGGTATAAAGTAGGCTGATTTAGATTTAGGAATAGAGCAGGGAAAACAAAAATAAGAAATATATTTCTCTTATTTTTTTTAGAGATGAAATAAGCTAAATTTCAGATAAAAATAAAATAAATGAATAACATTTGTTGTGAAAATATGAGATAAGAAAGAAGACTAAGTGGTGGTTTGGTCTGAGGGATTTGGAGGGGAGGAAAAATTTTTATAAGTTGAATTTAAAAAAATTAGAGATGTAGGGTTGAAAGTTTGTGATTAATATTTTTAATTCTTTTATTTTACATCTTATTTTTACTATAATTTTATAATCCTACTTCTCCAATTTTTTTAAATCCAACTCTTGAAAATTTTCCCTTTCCCATTTTTCTTCCATTTCCCTCTTGTCAGAAAGACCCTAAGACACTACTACAAAAAGGATAAAAGGGTGGCACACATTTTGTGACCCTTCTTTAAACAAGTGCCACTGCTTCCCTTTTTTTGTTTTTTACCTCTGTAATTTTTTTTTTTTATTTTGGGTACCAGCTGTGGCGCCTAATAGGTTAGGTGCCACAATTGGGGAGGGCTAGTGTGGCGCCTGGCCCGCCAGGCTCCACAGCTGCACCTAAGATCATGTGTGGCGCCTAAATAGTTAGGTCCCCCCTCCTGTGGCCACAGTACTTCCTCAAACAAGCGCCACAGGAGAGTATTTTTTTTAAAAAAAAATTTTAAATGTTGTGGCGCTTCCAAGCACCACAGCTTTTTTTAGTGGCGTCCAGATATGTGGCACTTCTCTAACGCCACAGTTAATGCAATTATAAGCGCCACAGCTTTACTTTTTTTGTAGTAGTAAGAGAAGAGAGAGAATTTGAAAGAGAAAGGAGGAGGAGCAATTTTCATTCACTTGTGTTTAGGGATAGAAGTAGGTCGTTAGGGGTCTACGGCTTAACCTAGCCTATTTAGTCAAGAAGTCAGGTTCCGGCTCAGGTCTATAGCTATGCCTATTTAGATAAACAAGTTATGCTTATTTTCATAAGACCTAGCCTATAGGCCTGACCTATTTAATTTTTTTTTAATTTATACTATTATATAAATATATATAATATCATTTAAATAATTTTATAAATTATTTATAAATGCACCAACTTAATTCTAAGTTTCACATCACATCATCATTACACTCAACCATTGCTTTTGCATCAATCATTCACCTTACCTCTCTTCTCTTCAATCGCTTGAGATGGCGAAGCTAACTCACTTACTCTCCCTTGATTTGATTGTTCACTAAAATATAATAATTGCTATGAGTTTATTTTAATGCCAAATGTAATATTATAATCTTAGTAAGATGAATTTGTGCAATTTATGTGGGAAGTGTAAAAAAGGTAAATTCTAGTTTTACATATTACTTGTTATACTTGGTCGATTTAAAAAATATATCTCATTAGTTAACATACGATTAGTTTTTATTGTTGTCACTAGACATTCTTTTCTTTTTCTTAGTAAGCCTTGTTATCACGACAAGAATGGATATTAAGCTTTTAAGACATATTGTAGGATTATAAATAAGCATGAAAAGTTTTATATGAATTTGGATGCATAGGCTTTAAAGGCATATATTTTAAGTAGACCTTTAAACGGGCTTTGGGCCTTATCAGGCCTTTTGAAGGCCCAGGCTTTAGGCCTTATCAGGCCTTTTGAAGGCCCAGGCTTAGGCCTAAAAAAAGCCTACATACAGGCCTAAGCTCAGGTTTTGAATCTCTGTTGCAGGCCCAGGCTTATTTAGATAAAGCCTAGTCTATAGCCTAGCCTATTTCCACCTCTGCTTGTGTTTCTATTAATTATAATGCCTTGTACAAGGTCTCTATTTATAACCTCTAAGAGTAACTACAAATGATCACAATTAATATATAATAAATTATACAATTAATGCTATATTACCCGTCGTATTACCACTTTGGTTTTATTTATAAGTCCCTTTTAATTAAACCCATACTAAGGAGATGTAGTTAACTCAATGATTATAGGGTAAATTTTCAACTATACCCTCATTTATAAATGAGTACTTTTCAACTCTTTTTTCTCTATCTATCTTTAAATTATTTCTTTATTGACACAATAAATAAGGATAAAATTGTCACAATCTCATTTACTACATTGAAATTGAACTTATAAATAGGACTAAAGTTTTTGGGCAAACAAAACTTATAAATAAGATCAAAGTGGTATTAAATAGCCTTTTAGTTTCTTAACAACATATTTATGAATGCTGACTAGGATATGGGTCAATGAATATTCACATAATTAATATTCTTAACACTCACTCTTAAATGTTCATGATGAATATGCCTCATTGAACTTATAAACAGGACTAAAGTTTTTGGGTAAAAAGAACTTACAAATAAGATCAAAGTGGTATTAAATAGCCTTTTAGTTTCTTAACAACATATTTATGAATGCTGACTAGGATATGAGTTAATGAATATTCACATAATTAATATTCTTAACACTCCCTCTTAAATGTTCATGATGAATATGCCTCATTAAAAGCTTTAACTAGGAAAAATCCAGTGGGACAAAAACCTAACTAAAGAAAAAAGAGTACATCATTTATTGATACATTATTCAATTTGCCTTATTAAAAACCTTACTAAGAAAACTTAGTGGGATTAAACTTAGATAAGGAAAAAAAGAATACAATGAGTGTCTTTCAATATCTTTTCGACTATATCGTCCTTTTAGTCACCAAAATATGAATGATGCGTTGTCACCAAATGAGCTATTAAAATGTATTCCTTAAACATATCTTTTGGATATATTAAAATATCAATATATTCTACATTTATCTTGTTCATTGTGGAACAATAACAAAAAATTATCAAGAAAATCACTCGATCTTATTTTCATTATACACTATGTACCTACAAGAGCTACATTTTACCAGTAAAATTATAATGAATACAATATTAACATGATATCTAAATATTCTCATAAATATAAGGTACTTATAGAATATATGTCAAACCCCTTAACATTTCGATATGCGCAAAGTGTTAAAAGGCACAATTCCACAGGCATACAGAAATAATATAAAAATGTTGATAAGAAGTATTTGTTTACATACAAGAGTCTCCCAGTAGGATTTGATAATATATATACAATTTGCCCAAAATATTAAAAGTAAACTAAATATAACCTACAACTCCGTTCTTTTAACCCATACACCTCATTGGCAGTATTTGCCGCTTTACTTTTGGAGCCGCTAGCTTCCGTTGGAATATTTTAATTTTGAAAAAGGGTGAGATTCAAATGAATCTCAGTAGTAACAGACAATCGATCATTGAAAATGCAATAATAAATATGTCATGTCCACATATAGCAATATTATAATAACACGCAATTCAATTCAATTCAGTAGAAATATTCAAAGCCAATCATTGTTGCAACCCCTACTTGTCCCGTACCTCAGCTGGGCTTGAGGCCACCAACTGGCCATACTTGTGTACCCATAGACACTATGTTCAGTGTACCCATAGGCACTATGTTCAGTGTACCCATAGGCACAATGCTCAGTCATGCCTAATGTACCCGTAGGCATTATGTTCAGTCATGCTCAGTGTACTTGTAGGCACTATGCATCGTACATATTATGATAAATGGCATCCATAAAGCATATAAACATTGACATAATGTATGAAAGATAGAGTTACTACCTTAAATCCCTTTATGTAACACAAATTAGTTCCTAATTTGATCTAGCTCTGGCTCAACAGTTTAGTCCTAAAAATCCAAATTTACAAGAATTAGGTTGATACTCATTCATGTATCACTTTAGACTCTTCCAAATTACTTTTTTTGGTTATATTAGTCCAAAGTTGCATAATTACCAAAATGCCCTTGGGAACCCGATCCATACCCCTTTTTATTGGTTCAGCCGTACTTTTTCAGAAATTTGACATGGGCTATTCCTACACATTTTTTGGTGTAGAATCCATTTTTGACCTTGGTTTTTGGAAAATCACTACCAAATGATAGTTTTGCCCTTGACAACCCTTATTTAGGGTTTTAGGGGTATTTTCGTAATTTCACTTTCTAGGGCTTTTCTCACAAAGTGATCAACATCAACCCTATACAAGTTTCTCTCTTGAACACAATGGAATCATCATATTAATGAAATTTCAGCCCTAACCCTTCTAACTCCACCTGGCCAAAACCTTAGTCATGAAAAAGGGAAATTGTGTTTTTGATTTTTAACACAAAAAGTTTATTCCTTTTCACTCCTACCCATTTGTTAAACCATTTAAACACATACTAAACATGATTTGAGGAAATTTGGGTAGCATAACCCCTTAGAGTTTCCACTTTCCAAATTTACAAAATCAACAATCCAACCACAACCCAAGCCAAGAAAAATGACAACAACAACAATAAACCAAGAGATTTGATGTTCTTGAGGTTACCTTGGATATCTTCACTTTTTCTCTCTAAAAATGTCATCCTTCTCTCTCTCTTAACCTTCAGATTTTGCTTGCTACATAAGTTGGAAGGCTTAAATACTTGAAATCTTAAGCCTTACCTTTGGATTTTCTCCTTTGAAATCCTCCTTCTCTCTAAGTTTTCTCAAACTCTCTCTCTCTCTATTTGTGTAGGCTTGGATGTGAAATGAGGGAAGAGAAAGCTGAAGCAAGACTTTATGAAAAACTAAATTTATGACATGGCTTACAAAAAATACTTTAGCCTTTAAAAAAAATTGGGGCTTTTAATGGCGCTTTGCAAAGAAAGTGCCATTAAAGATATAATCATATATGCTTGTAATGGCACTTTCTCTGAAAAACATCATTAAAGGCATATATGATATGACGTAAACATATATGCCTTTAATGGCGCTTTGCAGAGAAAGTGCCATTAAAGGCCTTTCAATTTTTTTTTTTTTAAAAATCTATCATGAATCTTAGCTTGTAGTTTTATTTGTACTTATAATTTTCTTCCATCTCTTATTAAACTTCCTATACATTGTATTTTTTTTAAATTTTTAAGCTTACAAGTATAATTTTATTAGTTGTTACTTGTTTAATTTACTCAAGGTATTTTATATTTAATTTATTATATAAAATTATTTTTAAAAAAATATTTGTAGTAACTACTAGGAGTCAAAATTAATTAAAAAATAGAGTTTCTAAAGATTTAAAGGAAGAAGAAAAAACTAATTCAAATTCCTTGAATTCATCATGTCAAGTCCTCTAAAACCATGTGTCCAGTTTATTTCAACTAGATTTATAGTGAAATTATAATATTTCTAAAATATAACACGTGTCCTTTTAATTTTTAAGCTTACAAATATAATTTTATTAGTTATTACTTATTTAATTTGTTCAATGTATTTTATATTTAATTTATTACATAAAATTATTTTTTTAAAAAAATATTTTTTATAGGAAGTGGCTTCAAAGGCCATTCAAAGTGAGCTAATTTGGAAAAAGAAAATTAGAGGTCAAAACTTATAAATAAATCACCCCTATTAAAAAAGATTTTATTTTATTTTTTAATAAAAGGCCTTGGACAACGTGTACAGCCCCAAATTTTGATTAAGGGCTAATGACAATTATTGAGAATGATTTGTGAATTAAACTAGAATTATTATGTGTTATGTGACCATTTTAATTAATATGCCAAAATCAGTGGGAAATTGGAAGAATGGAAAATTGACGGTTAATTAGTCATTGATTAATGAAGAAATTAGTTGCTAACTAAAGAGAAATGAGATGTGTGACTAAATGGCTAATGGAGTGGTTAGAGTAACTAATGGGTTACTTATATTATGAGAATCAATGAGAATGTGACACTTGGCAAGCTTATATGATAAGAGTGGTAGAGAGAAAAGTCAAATGGGAATAAAAAATTCATTTATCTCTCTTTCCCTCCTTTTGGTTTTCGCTGGGCAAGCATGGCTAGGGGAAGTATCACCATCATTTCTCCCTCTTCAAGCCTCCTTCTCTCTCATTCTCTCTCCCCCCCTTTTCCGGCGCCATTGTTGAAGAAGCAAGAAGAGGAAAGCTTGTGATTAAGGTAAGAAAATGATCTCAAATGCTCAAACTCTCTTTTCTAAAGTTATTCCTTAGGTTGAGAGCTTCATTTTCATGGTTCTAGATTCGCCATTAGTGGTAGTTTGTGGCATCAAGAAAATCTAGAAGTTAGAGAATCAAGAAACCTCTTTAGCAAAGTTATAGATGTGAGTAAGGGAAACACTTCTATATAAGTCTTGTGGCATTTGATTTAACTTTTAATTTTTGGAATTTTGGCGTTGATTTCGAAAATAATGGTCATTGGGTATTTGGCATGTTGTTGGTATGGAAATGAGTATTTTGGTATGTGTTTTGGATAGATAGATTGATTTGAGATTGGAATGGTATGTTTGGAGATTTTGGAATTTTGGTGTTGAATGTGGCCTAAAACGAAAGTGTGATAATGGAATAGAAATTTAGTGAATTTGATGATTCCATGTGATTCCTTGGGTGTAATTATGTGGGAATAGCTTTAGTTGAGATTTTAGGATCATTGAAAACACTTGGGGTAAAATCTGGAAGTGTTGTCAGTTTTCTACGTTTCTGGGTTCTGATATGGCTCACTTGAGTGACATGGGGTCTCACTCGAGTGAAGCATGATACTTTCATTTTTCCCTCAGTGTTTTTATCGTGCTTCCATGTTAAAAATCCAAAAGTGTTGTCTTACTTGCAAGTGTCGTGGGTTATCACTCGAGTGAGCCTCGGTCTACTTGAGTGAAGGTGTATGAGACAGTGAACTCGCGTCTCAGGTTGTCACTCACGATCCATTTTTCAAGAGTGTGCCTTAGCACTCGCGGGTGCTAAGCCATCACTCGAGTGCCGTGGTCCCTGCTCGAGTGATTTCCTTCTCTAAAAGTTTCTGGTGCTCTCGGGTGAGCACTTCCTAAATGTCACTTTGGGGGACTCAGGTAGCATTAGGCTACTACTCGAGTGATTTGGTTTATGCTCGAGTGCAGCGAGCATTTCTGGTTTCTATCATTCCTTTTTGCTCTCAGGTGAGCACTTTCTGCACCACACTTCCTAGGACTTGAGTGAGCATTTAGCTATCACTCGAGTGTTACTTCCAGGACTCTAGTGCAAGTCCATCATCACTCGAGTGAGGCCTTCTTAACTTGAGTGAAATAGTGAAAATTCTGTTCTTGTGCTTCCAAAAAGGGGATCTTTGGGATAGTTCTTCCAACCCTTTAAGGCTTTTGTTAGAGGTATTTACAGTTTCCTAAAGAACATAAATGATAACCAATCTAAGTGTTGTAAAGTCAATTAAGTATTGGAATAGAGAATGACATTTTGTCCCTAATTGTGAATTATAGGATTCGACATTTGCCCTATTCGGGAGAGACCAGCACTAGAACACGCATTGAAGGACCAAGGTAGTGACTTTTTTCTCATGTTGTGTTTGATGCTTGGTATGCATGACTTATCATTATGGTGTTGTGAAAAATTTTTGGCATGAGGCCATTGCGAACCTATGTATGTGTTATCGGCCGTAGGGCATTACAGCGTGAGCAGTCATAGGGGGTGATGGTTATCACACCTACCCCTGCCGTTGCATCTGCCATTGTAATTGTCGAGGCTGCATTATGGAATTGTAAATTCCTGTTTGATTATCCGGCCAGTGTGGCTATGTGTATGTGAAATATTTTATATGGATCCCAGTTGTGGTGATATATGTGATATAAACATGTGGTTGTGCAATACAGCATGAGCGCTTCAGCGTGAGCAAACATAAGGGTGACACAAGTCATACCTGCTCTTGCCGCTGTAACTCCCATTGTAGTTGCTATGTGTTATGTGATGATTTGTTTTCATCCTTTGTGGTTGTGCATACTATGAGTGATGACACTATGGGAATTTCTTAGAATCTCACTCTCCCAAAAATAATTTTTAGACAG
Source organism: Inga laurina (assembly GCA_963855925.1). Taxonomy (NCBI): domain Eukaryota; kingdom Viridiplantae; phylum Streptophyta; class Magnoliopsida; order Fabales; family Fabaceae; genus Inga; species Inga laurina. The sequence continues at coordinate 62,892,556 of OY979708.1, forward strand.
GGCCGAAGGATCTAAAGGAAAGCGGGTGATGAAGAGTGGATAGAGCTCCAAGCAAAGAGTTTATTTTGGATATTGGTTATCATAGTTTTATGTATTTTGGATAATTTTTGTGTAATCCCCTTGTTAAGGGAACTGAATTAGGGGCATTTTTACCTTGTAAAACCCTTAATTGATAGATTAAACCCGAGTGTGTCGGGAATTTACATTATACTATGATATTTATAAATAAAATCGTATTGTACAAGCCATTTGTGAAATTGATATATGGATATGAGACTATGTGGAATAGGTTTTAGAAAGGTTTTTGTAAACCCTAATTTTGGAAAGTTTAATTTTGAATAAGTTCCAAATCATCTTACAGTCTTTAATTCCACATAATCACATATTTAATAACTTAATCTCGGCTTTGATAGAGAAGAGGATTACATGACCCTTTTTTAAAAAAGTGCTGTCCAAGTCGTGGCTTTGGATGGCGTGCCATTGATTTGACCGTGTCTTTACGCCTTGGGGTCAAAACACAAAATATTTTTAATCCAAGAATTGCAGTATAATGCAACACTCGGGTCGTCTCACTTGAGGAGCCTTTATTGAACTACCTAAGTAAACTAATTATCATGCAAATGCAATTAAAACAAGGGGAAAATGATTTTTGGATTTTTGAAATTAATAATTAAAATAAAATGCAATTGTTAATTAAAAGCTAATATAATATTTTTGGTATTTTTCTTATAAAAATGGAGAATGAGTAAAAGTGAATGAAATGGTATAGAGTGGAAAATATGAACGATGAATGCTCTTGGTAATGAAAAAGTGACAATCCTTGCTCAAAAAAATTATGGGAATTAATTCTCTCTAAGTCTTGAAAGCAAAACCCCGAACGATCGCTCAGGTCTAGTGTTCTTAATTAATAATTACTCCTGCGAACGCAGTTAGTAATTATCTCTTAAGGCACTATTATGAACCACTTAGAGTGCAATTAAAATAGATAATTATGACTTGTTTCCTCTTAATGTGAATGCAATAACACGACACTCAATTGATCCAATTCAATTATACAATCTAACAATAACACGTAGATAACACAATTTCATTGAATCAATAAGGACATGTATATATAAAAATCCCACAAGCCACAAAAATCTAATCCAATCACAAATATCAAACTAACAGAGACAATTAACATCAATCTCAGTTCCAGAATCATATACAATAATTCCTAAAACTAGGCAATTTAAATATATAATTCTAGACAAATAGAATGATAGAAAAAACTCCCCTATGTATGCCATTAAGCTCAAGCACAAATCCTCATCACCAAGAAGCAAGCAAAATTAGTCACACATAGCCACTGCCACGATTCATATCAGTTTCCCAACCAAAATATCCAATGAAGCTAATGGCAATATAGACTTAACGGGGAATAGAAAGAAGGACTCTGGCTATGTGGGACAGAGGAATTCTGGTGATGAAGTGAAGAACAAACGACAGTGGAAGGAGAAGGATGGTGGTGGAAGAGTGAGAATAGAGAGACGGTGATGGATGACGGTATGAAACAGAGGAAGACGATGATAGGAGAAGATGGTTGAATGAGCTGTCGGTGGTGATGGAGTGGTGAAGAAGTGACGGTGGCAGTAAGCAAAGGAAAAATTACAGAGGACAGTGACAGTGGTGGGAACAGAACAGAGAAATAGCTGTGTGGGAGTAACTCAACGGAGGACAATAGAGGTTGAGGCAAGGTCGGTGATGAAGAAGGTGATGGTGGTGTTGATGGAGTGGTTCTTCTTCTATCACCGGCGAGTTTAGACAGAAGTCTGTCTCTCCCCCAGTGTTGCAGCCGCCACTGTGATGTTCTCGTGTCTCCTTCTCTCTAGACCAGTAGCGCTGTTCACTGTATAATGGTTCCGGGTCTGTGATTCTGTTTCAAGGTGGTCGTCGGCGGCAATGGTGAGATGAGAAGCTTGGCCGCCGGCGACACAAGAAGGGGAATGGAGCAAGCAGATGATGAGATGATATGCGTGATGCCTCCCTCTGTGCGGCGCCCCCTATCATAAATCCTCTCAGCTTTCTGTTTTCTGTATCGGGTCCTCCATATCCATTTTCCCATGTCCACCGGGTTGGGTCCATGGGAATCGGATCCCTTGGTCAAAACGACGTGTTTTGACCCAGGGACCAAAATGAGAACTGTAAAACCTTTTCTTGAGGGACTACTTGCACATTTTGGAAACTTTGGTGGGCCGAAGCAAACTTTCTGAACTTTTTGGGCACTTGTCTGTAATTATCACTGTCACTTTTCTACATTATTTTGTAATTTTTCCAAAATCTAGGGCCCCTTTTTGTGATTTTCTCCAATCTTTAAAATATTAATTTGACCTCCAAAATCCCCAATTTCTTCCAAACCACCTACAATACAATATTAAACATCATGTAGCATCAAAAGTTCAAGGAAAACATTTGTATAAATAATCAAAAAATTTATGACCATTTTGCCCTTAATTACAATTAATTCAATACAAATGTTCCTAACTAAAATTAATGCTTAATCATGTAATATTATCCCATAAAATCCATTAAAAATCCCAATTTAATTATGAAATATTACATAAAAATATGGTTCAATCACATACCCTCCTACTCTCTCATTAGATTCTGTTTTCACTCATATTCGATGGATTCATTGTGTTTTGAAGAAGCTTTGATCACTGTTATGCTAATGAGTGGTTAGATTCCTTAAGTTTTGGTGCTGAAGAATGAAGCTAGAGCTTCAATGTGCTACAAAGAAGAGTTCATTAGTTTTCCATTAGCTTTTATCATGTATTTGGATCTGTTGATGATGATTTTGTATTAATACATCACAAGAGTAATCCATCATAGAAAAATAATTACTCATCTAAGTCTTCTACTCATGTATCGAATTTTGCTTTGATGCTTTTGGACAATGTATTGAACTTATTTCCTGATGTTTTAATGAGATTATAATTGTATGTGATTACTATGATGTGTAATTGAGTTAATTCATATTGAGTTTCGTGATTATGCTCTCATTTAAGAGGAAGCAAGTGTATTAAAATAATTTTCAAACACACATCAAGTGATTTTTAACAATTTATCAAAGAGATAAATATGAATGCGATCATAGAATTAGTCATTAATTAGGTAGATTGGATTCAATGTGATTGCTTGAGGTTTTCAATTTGACTTGATGAAAAATTAACTCCCAAATTACTTGAAGAAGCTAGGAAGGTCATTACTTTACTACCAAAACTCATTTCATCATTCATATTTTTAAACTCAATTCCATTCACTCATTCACCATTCTTATAAAAAGAATACCAAAAATAATAGTTTAGCATTTAACTAAATTACAATACTCTTTTAGTTATTAATTTGAAAAACCAAAACCCCATTTTCCCTTTGTTTTCATTACGTCTGCATGGTATTTAGATTACTAAGGAATCAGTAAAAGGCTCCTCGAGAAGAGAAAATGATCATAGGCTTGCTTATATGCAATCCTTATTTAATTTTTAATTGTGAACTCTAAGTAACATATAAAAAGTGTTCACAAGTGTGTTTTATGGAGTGTAAATGTTGAAAACATGAGAGAGAGATTGATTGTACATATAGGAGTTTGTTATAAATGTTATATTCTCTATGATATAATATTGATTTTGTTGGGCCAACTATGTCAATATTGATATAAACTTTGAGAATAATTTATGAATAAAAAATTTGGTGAGTCAACCAAGAGAATAGTGCTTATTATTGCTTTTAATTAAAAAAAAAAAAAACAAGAGGAAGAATATTCTTCTACTCACATGCATAGTTATATATACCAATATACACCACGTAACTACGTAAGATGCATGCACATTGTCTAAATGACTAACAAAATTACCGTTATCATGAGTTTTTTTTTTTTTTTTTTGGTTTTTTGGCGTATAAGAATGATAAGCACAAATTTTAAAAATAAAACAATTATCGGGGTATTGGGCCTTGTAAAAATGCATGATGGAACTAAGGTAGAAAAGTCAACTTAAAATTTAGTGTTAGATCTACCAAAACCAAATCCCCGCATTTGGAAATGATTGTCTCTTTAAAATTGGAATGAATTATTGTTATGAAAAATTGTATAGAACTATTAATTGTTTAATGATAGTTCATAAGGCCAACTGCATTTAATATTTTATAAATTTTAGTACAGAGGCATTGAGGTAATAAACTAACATTAAATTTTACTGCTATAATTTATGTGATTTAATAATTTTTAATCTATACCCACATAATTCTAAGGGCCTTTTTGGTTTAAAGGGAGGGGATAAGAGGGGAGTGGCTCATTTTTCATCCATTCCAAAACCCCATAATTTGAAGAGAACAAAAATAAGGAGATGGGAGGGATTTGGAGCTCCTTCTTTGGGCCCCTCTCCTCTAATTTTTCATACCAAACAATGGGAGGGGCTCATTTTTCATCTCATCTCTCCTCCAACCAAACAGGCCCTAAAGCAACAATCATTTTCATGGTAAAAAAAAAAAATGCAACAGTAATTTTAAATGGATGATTACTTATCATATTAATTTAAATGCCTTGGCTCATTTAATAGGGGTGTTTAGTCTTCAGTCTTCACCAAATATGGCGACTTCAGATTCAAACCTCACGGAATACATGGCATAGGTGGTGATAAGAAAAAAGTGCAACAATCATATAAATGCAGTGTAAAATTTAAATTAATGTATGTTTTTTTAAAAAAAAATAAAGAGAATATTCACTTTAAAACAAAATATTTCATTTTTTTAATTATAATATATAGTTAGATAGAACAAAAGAGAGTTGAATTTTGAATCAAAATTTAAGAATTTAAACTTTGTAATTGACAAAAATTGTGACAAGAAATTTTACTTGGTTTACGAATTTATATTCATTTTCTTCTGAATCTTGCTAGTATATGAATTCTCTTTTTATTTTAGATATGCTTTCTTTTCTTTAATTTGTTTCTTTTTAACCCGACCGTCTCACACACATGGCTCATGTTTAGAGAAAGCATGGATGGAGAGACAGATCTAGCTATTGATTATTTCTTCTGTCTCCTTAGCTTCCTAAATGATAAAAACTAGACTTCTTAAATCCAGGCCATTTGCCTTTTTTTTTTTTCAATAAAAAAAAATCCAGGCCATTTTCTTTTTGGTCAAACAGTCTTGCAGACTTTGAGTGTTAATCAATCCATGTGGTGTATATAATAGGATTGCTTCTTTTTGGATACGATAGCTGCAATGACATCAGCCATATTATCTTTTCAGTACAAACAAAATTATTGTAAGTCACTCTGCCATCAAAAGAAAAAAAAAGCTTTAGATTAATTGCTTGAAAAAGGATAGAGAAATTTGATATATTACTGCAACTATTTCAACTTTTAAATCATCCTTGTATTTGACATCTCGATGAATTTAGAATTTCATTTTAATGATGTGTTAATTTATAGTAGTATTGACATTTTCTAGTATTTGTGTAAATTGTTTTGGAATATTTTTAGGATGGCATTTTTTTTTCAAAGTAATACGTTGTGTTTCGAGAAATTCTATAAATGAAAAAATAGCGACAGAAACAAAGAAAAACATAACATGAAATGAAAATTTACTATCAAATTCTTTCGAGGTAATCTTCCTAAAGTGGGAATCATGACAAATGCGATTCAATTAGCCTTCTACTAGTTAGCCCCTACGATTAGAACCCTTTGCAGTTAAGCCTCTTCGAAAGCACCATTTAACAAACACAACTTTTAGGGGATAACCACATCTTAAGGGCTAGCAATTGGAGTTGGAAAGCTTAAAGCCTTATAAGCCTTATAAGGCTCCTCTTAATAATTTCACATCTATAGTAAAGTTAGCTATATGGAACAAGTTGTTTAACTTCCATTGTTCTATATCATCTATATTTTGGGAGAAATGATCTAATAATATATACCATTTGAGAGGGTTCACTACTACAAAAAACCAAATCTGTGGCGCTTATAATTGCATTAGCTGTGGCGCTTGCGAAATGCCACCTATCTTAACGCTACTAAAAAAAGCTGTGGCGCTTGGAAGCGCCACAGATTTTTAAATTTTTTTTTTTTGAAAAAGCACTTCCTGTGGCGCCTGGCGGGCCAGGCGCCACAGATTTGTGGGCCTTCTGTGGCGCCTGGCTGGCCAGGCGCCACAGTAGATATTTTTTTTTTTTTAATTTTTCTTCTACCTACTGTGGCGCCTGGCTGGCCAGGCGCCACAGTAGGTCTTTTTTTTTTTTTTTTTTTAATTTTTCTTCTACCTACTGTGGCGCCTGGCTGGCCAGGCGCCACAGTAGGTCTTTTTTTTTTTTTTTTTTTTTTTTTTAATTTTCCGTTCTGGTTTATTTAGCATATTTTTTGGGTTTTTCGTATTGGTTTTTTTTTAAGCATATTTTTTCCTCATGCATATATAATTATAGTCTGCAAGGTTTAATAAGAACAATAATAGATAACTTTAAAATGATACCAACAAATGATTGATTAGCTAAAGTATAGTAGTAATGAAAATTGTTAAATACAAAATACTGTAAACCTAGCTGAATGAAATATAATACAACAAATTCAACTTGAACAAACATGCATGACACAACAATTATATTGGCAATTAGAAACAACACAAAAAACCAGCTAGTGAATTTAATAGTAAATATAGCTACCTAGGGATTTGCCTAAACACATATTCACACCATTCCTCGATCACTTCATTAACCTGATGGTCTGTCAAAGCGTCACAACGTTGATCTTCATAATACTATAGATATATACAATCAGACACAAGTTAGAACGAATTAAAATCAGTAAAACATAACTATCAGGCACTAATTCAATTTCATTACAACACAATATGAAGTGCAACTAAATGACTTACTTTTTGAGGAATAAATGGTTGATCATGCATAATAACATCCTTCATAAATTTCATGATATAGTACCCACAATCATTGTCATTAGGTTGGAAAGGGCACTGCAATAATATAATGCAATATTTAACTCTGTTCATGAATAAAAAGTGTTTACTAACAAAGTCTAAGTAAAGTCTAATTCAATACCTGTATCTTCTTCCAAGGATAGCTAAGGCGGGGGTCAGTAGCTTTAGAATAGTTTAACGAGACAGACGACCGATATGCAGTCAATGCGCTAACAAAAGAAACAGAAAATGATTACTTTTAATTATTCAATCACGTTCGCAAATATTTATACATAGGCACGTATACTTACCTACTGATCAATAGCATCATATCAAAACGGTGTTCTGGAAGACCATTTTTCAGAGGATCCACATAATAAATGCGAGGGCCTGACGGTTCCGCTGGATTGATAACGATCAATATCCAATGGCGCCTAAAATATATTTTAAAAATATTTTTTAAACAATCATGTTATGATAGAAGTTAAACAATAAAAACAAAAATTGTACCAATAATAACTTACCCCGCATTATACGGCACTAAAAATAATGTATTTGCTGTCGCTTTCTTGGTAAAGTAATCTTTCAGCCCATTAGACTGCGCAGTCACATCTACTTTACCCTCATGATTACCAACGAGAAAAGGGTTGACAAATGCGAATTGGACCCTGTGTGTATCCATTAAAACGTCCTGGTCCAAATGCCTGGTATAAAACATACAGTGTCATGAGAAACAAAAGAAATGGAACGAGATATATTAATAACAGTGATAAACGATGATAGTGAAGTACCTTATCCAGATGTTGATAGCCGAAGCACTAACCCAATCACGAGCACATATTTCCTGCACGACCTCGGCAGTAATATAATCAACAAGACCACCAACATTGTAGATATGCCTTGGAATACGTAATGCCACTACTCCCTCACCGATCAATTGTGGTGCAATCAATATTAATTGATCGAGATATGAGGTATGTCTTCTTCTGCTCTGTTGGCTGGCCGATGCTTTTGACTTGGGTTGTGTTGTTGAAGACTTTGAAATCTTACCCTGCGCAAATCAGAAAATTAAATCACAGTTCAAGATGAAAGTTCGAAGGAAAAGTGCATGGAATTTTGGATGAACGACCTTTCCACATGGCTCGATAAGACCTATTGGCCAAGCAACATAGCCACCTACAACATCTGCCACCTTATTTTGCTCATCCTGAGACGGGATCGGTAAGAGGGCGTCTTCGTTCGTGCAGACGTCAACCCTAACCCGGAGTGTGTTATCGGGCAACGGTGAATTGTGCAGTATGTCCTCACCAGTGTTGTAGGCAACACCTACTGCAACCGCGTGCTTGGATGCTTGCTCGACATATAGCTTGCATTGAAATTCCCCCTAAAGAAAACAGAGTTAATATGTTAAATTCGCTTAATTATAATTTAACATAAAGTTAAGTAGAAAAGAAATTAATTACTGAAGGAAAAGGGACTTTAGGCATGGAATTGCAGCTATCTCTGAAACTTGGGCTATCACAGAACGGAACATTTGGCCTACCCTGGACCAACTGTTGTATTTGCGTTGTTAACAACGCATTATGTTCTTGCAGCAAACGCATTTGTTCGGTGAATTGTTCTTCTCGTTGTTCCTTGTAGCGCATTTGTTGTTGAAGTTCTTGCATTTGATGCTTAAAGCTAGACATCTCGTCACGTAGGTGGGAAACATCACTTCTACTCGAGCGCTTCTGACGTCCGAAGTATGCTGATGGGGTGACTGCAAAACCAGTACCCCGAACACGACCATCATACTCGGGTACTGGTAACGCTCTGCTCAATAAATCGTCCCGACCAACATAGGTCGCCAACGCAGGATCCTCTTGTGTCATTTGTCGCTTTCCCAAAAAGAATTACAATGAAAATTAGTTATTATAAATGGAGTTCATTTAAGTAAAGCCAATTATTTATTAAACGCATAATATAATTGAATACTTACACAATATTCGGCTACTCTTCTTGCTTCCTCACTACGAATTTCACCTTTCTTATTTGTGACACCCTTGACCCACAGCTCATGTCGTGGAACCTGTGTACTATTTGAGCCTGATTCTTGTATCTGCACATCGAAGTTAGTCGAAGTTAAATGATATTCATATAATTTTTATTATGAATGAAATAATCATCAGTTCATACAATTTGTTTTTGTAAATTTCCGTATGAAACAGGTCCTTGTGTGTATCGGTATGGCATGTTGGTCGCGTTAGCTCGATTCTTCTCGCTCAACTCCTAGATAGATCAAAATGATTCATATAAATATATAAATGTTACTTACAAATACGTACATTACACGTAATAGGGAAAAATAAACAAATCCCCTTACCAGGAAATCAGGAGTTGTATGTGTTCTGATAAACTCATCCCACATTGCTTGAGTGATGATTCCTTCGTACAATGGATAAGGCGGTGTAGTAATGATATCATCATTATCATCCCTCAAGAAATATTTGACGAGATCAGAACGAAACTTTCGCAAAATTTTTCCGGCTTTTCTCATTACGAAGTTCTTCCGATCATCATCAATAATAAAAACACTCTGTAAACAAGTCAAAAAACATATATCATATGTAAGATTGAAATGAAGTGAAACAAAGAAAACCGAATAAATATATAATTAAGGTGTTACCTGTATTTCAGCCCAGATCCCATCCTCATAACTTTTCTTTACCATTTTCCAATTTTGAACTGTAATAGGGACTCTGTCTCGAACCGTAGTCCCGATGAAGTTATTTAACGAGGTACTGTTCTCCCCAACCGGGTTCCCAAGTTCATTCCACTCTACTTGTAACTTGATCCCGTTACTTCTCAGTCTGATCAACTTCGCCATAACTGTCCTGCCACGTCTGACGTTCACCTCAAATCTCTGTCTACCAATGTGCCTGGGAACGTCATCAATGTCATCAGGTACGGGACTGGGAACGTCATCAATGTCATGATGTGGTGAGTCCATACTCCTGCAAGTGAAATAAACCAAATCAAAACATCAGTACACAATGGTCTTGTATGTCAACGAAAGCAAATTATTTTGAAATTTATAAAAACATACGTACAAGTAAATGAGTCAAGGCAATCATTATCTTTTCCTTTTTCTTGTCTGATTTAAAATTTTATTCTTCAGAATTCGTGTTGGATTGAGAATTGTGTTCCTCTTGACCCAAGTTCCCTCTTTATGATCATGTCTCACGTATAGGGGTCCATCTCCATCTTCATCTTCATCTGCATCTCCATCTATATCAATCTCTGCTGACCACAAATCCTCAAACGAAGGATCATCATTATTGATGTTCAAATATTCATTACTTTCAAAATCAACTTCTGCTTGACGATTCTTGTTGGATGGAAGTACAATAGACCAATTCTTCTTAGCAGGATCAGGAATGTAAAATGCTTGTTCTGCCTGTGCTGCTAAAATAAAAGGATCATCTTCATACCAAACCTTAGAAAGGTCCACTTGCACAAAGCCTAAGTCATCTATCCGCAATCCACTGTTGTTGTTAACCCACTGACATTTGAAGACAGGGACCCTGAACATAGAGTAATCTAACTCCCATATGCGTTCAATGACACCAAAGTATGACATTGATGCATAGATAGGGTGTGTATCTTTAGCACTGGCTCTATGCCAAGAATCAGCAACAAGTGTTACCCCACTATTCTGCATCGTGCTCTGTTTATCATGGTCTTGTGTATAAAATGTGTAACCGTTGATTGCATAACCATTGTAAGATAATACATGTAAGCTCGGTCCCTTCGACAGGCACTTCAATTTTTCGGAAACTGAATCAGGATTCCTCTCCATCTCATCGTTAATACGATTTTTCAACCAGCCTGCAAATTGTTTATTGTGTTCTGTTGTTAATAAATTTTCATTCCCATCACCATGTACCAATCGGAGAGCATCCTTGTGTTCTTCTACATACGGTTCGACCTCATCAGTGTTATGTAGGACATACAAGTGGGCTTGATCCCGTTCAGTCACTGATATCGTTATTACATCACTCCCCGTTGTTCCTTTCCCTGATCTTCGACCATCATGACGGGACTTGGGGATCCCTACAGGGTCAACATTTGATAGAAAATCAGCACAGAAGTCACTTGCTTCTTCAACCATGTAACTTTCAGCGATACAACCCTCTGGACGGTATCTATTTTTCACATACCCCTTTAATATTTTCATGAATCGTTCATTTGGGTACATCCATCTCAAGTACACTAGACCGCACAATTGAGTTTCTTTGACCAAGTGTACAGTTAGATGTACCATAATGTCAAAAAAAGAAGGCGGAAAATACATTTCAAGTTCACACAGAGTACACACAATCAGCCTTTGCAAATCTTGTAACCTGGTTGAATCAACCACTTTACTGCAGATCAACTTGAAAAACATGCAAAGTTTCGTGATAGTGTTCCTTAATTTTTTGGGTAGAATGGATCGTATACCAACCGGTAGGAAATTTTGCATTAGCACATGACAATCATGAGATTTAAGGTTTTTTAACTTCAACTCTTTTACCGATACAAGGTTCTTTATATTTGAAGAGTAGCCCTCGGGAACTTTAATTCCTTGCAGAAACTCACAAAACAATTTCTTCTCTTTCCTCGACAGAGTGTATGCCGCTGGCGGTAGATAGGTACGAGACCCTTGCTCAATCGGTGCCAACTCTTCTCTAATTCCCAAGTTCACTAAATCCAACCTCGAATTGACATTGTCCTTGCTTTTCCCTTGGATATTAAGCAACGTGCCAATTAGACTATCACATATATTTTTTTCTATGTGCATCACATCAAGAAAATGCCTCACGTATAAAGACTTCCAATATGGAAGTTCAAAGAAAATAGACTTTTTCTTCCAACCCCTTGTCTCGATTTGTTTTGCAAAAGGTTTGCCAAAATTGTTCTCTAAGTCTTTTACCTTGGAATACACCTGGGAACCGGTCAACATCTTCGGCGGGCTACCTTCTTCTGCATCACCATTGAAAGGCTTTTTCCACTTCCTCCAACGATGTTGTGATGGTAAGAATCTTCGATGCCCCATGTAAACATTTTTCTTACAATGATGAAGTCGCATTGAATGAGTGTCATCTTCACATATAGGGCATGCACCATATCCTTTGACGCTGTATCCTGACAAATTTCCATAAGCAGGGAAATCATTAATTGTGCCAAACAACATGGCTTTCAAAGTGAAACTTTCTTTCATGTACCCGTCATACACACTAACGCCTTCATCCCAAAGCAGCTTCAAGTCATCAATTAAAGGAGCCAAGTATACATCTATATCATTCCCAGGTTGCCTTGGCCCAGAAATTAACATGGACAACATCATAAACTTACGTTTCATGATTAAGTGTGGAGGAAGGTTATAAATCATCAATATCACCGGCCACGTGCTATGTGTGCTACTCTGAACACCGTGCGGATTAATTCCATCAGTTGATAGTGCAAGGCGAAGGTTCCTGACTTCATCAGCAAAGTCAGGGTACTCATGATCAATTTTTTTCCATTGAGGAGCGTCTGCAGGGTGCCTAAGCTTCGTGTCTTTAATCCTTTCATCTGTATGCCATGTCAACTGCTTAGCAATCTCTGCATTACTATACAGTCGCCTGAATCTCGGAACAATGGGAAAATACCATAGCACCTTCAAAGGACTTTTTCCTTTCTTCTTCCTATATCGAGATGCGTTGCATTTAGGGCACTTCTCCAACGTTGCATACTGATTTCGAAATAATACGCAATCGTTAGGACATGCATGTATCTTCTCATATCCCATACCGGTTGTAGAGCAAAGAATTCGTTTTGCCTCGTATGTCTTGGTAGGAAGTACATTTTCTTCTGGAAGCATATCTTGCAACAGTTCAAGCAATGCGGTAAAACCCGAATCACTCAATCCGTAGCGAGCTTTAAAGTTGTACAACTTCAACACTGCTAGCAATCTTGTGTATTTAGTACTTCCGACATATAATGGTTTCTCTGCATCACCTTTCAACTTCTCATATTCGTTAGGGCAGTTATGAAGCACCCCTTCAACCATATTTACCATTTCTTCAAGACCATCATCTTCATCAAACATGCTTTGATCAAATTCATCCGAGGCACCACCCGTGGTATGCACCCGATCACTATATGAATCGTTGGTCTCACCATGCCTTGTCCATCGTATATATGTTTGATCAATACCATAACACACTAGATGATCTAGCAAATCAAGTTGACTAATCCGCTTTCCAAAACAACAGGATAAGCAAGGACATAAGATTTTGCCAGGATCGTTTGTGTGCTCAGTTGCAAATGTAATAAAATCCTTCACCCCATCTATATATTCCCTTGAACATCGATTAGATGACATCCATTTACGATCCATCTATGGGCTTCAATCTATTTTTTTTAAAAATTACGTGGTTAGTTGTATAACTATTGCATTTACTAATTACTTTTATATTCTCTTACCAATTTTAATTTAAAATAACATACACCACATGAATCTTCATAATTGAAGCTTTCTAAGTCTTAAACTGAATATTTAAATTGCCAAATAATTCATTAATTATTCCCAGGCATTATAATAAAATTTTACAACTCATAACAAAAGAAACCATATTTGCCACAATAATATATCATAGTTAAATTAGAAAACATTACAAGTCAATAATTAAATAAAATACAAGTGTTAAGAATATATAAATAATTATTTTGCTTATGCAATTAATCAATAACAATCATTAGAACACCTACAAATTATAACTATTAAATTTAACTAAAATCACATTTGTGAACTCAAAATTTAAAAAACATACTGTAAATAGAAGCTTCAATAGACTGATGAACTGAAACTACAAACACAAATTAAACATAAACAAATCAATAAAATATTTGAGGTTCTAAGTTATTTTTTTAAATAATAATATGTGTAATAAACATCAAAATATAATAAAATCAAATATGATTAGCTTAAATCAAAAAATATGATTGAGAAAATAAAATAAAATGAAAAAGAAAGCATAATCCCAATATTAATTTTCTCCTTATTATATGTTTTTCCCCTTACGGTTTTAGTTAATATATTTAAAGTTAAACAATATAGACAAATTATATTTTATTTTATTAAATATTAACGTTGATATATATTGATATATTAAACTCATTTTATCCATATTTTAAAATTATTAAATAAGTTAATGACTCAATTAACGAATTATTCAATTTATTATCCAAATTTCAATTTTTCCTATTTTCATTGGGTTTAAATGGGATTTTCTCTATTATAGTTTAATAAAATAATACAAAAAATTATTTTCTTACCTCTACAAAATATATAGCACTAACACAAATATATATTAAATACGTGAAATAATGTTAAATAAATGATTTTGATTTTTGGAAAACAAATAATTTGAAGCAATTTTAAAAGAAATAACAGTATTATTAAAAGTTAATTTGATTATCTAATTTCAAGTCACTTGTATATTAATTACTGTCGTTCAAATTTATGGTTATATATAACATTTAATTCAATTCTTTCATTATTCTTGTAACTTGTTGCATTAATTTCTTAGAACTAGTGAGCTTGTAACTTGTTGCATTAATTCTTTAGAACTAGTGAGAGCTAAAACACAGTACACACGCCTACAATAGGGATCGGATAAGTCTCTAATAATGGGAATATATTTGTACACACACGCCTACAATACACACACGCCTACAAACAACACACACATTTGTACATTATATATATATATATATATATATATATATATATATATATATATATATATATAGGTGTTAAATGAAATCATTTGCATCTTTTTCGATTCTTTCTTTTTTTTTTTATGACAATAATTGCTAAAGTTGAAAGTGACATTTTGTTGTTATTCTCTTGCATAAAGTTGAACCAATTTAGAAGCAACATTTCCTATACGTACTGCAAATCACCTTTTCAATTATTGTCTACAATTTAGAAGCAAAATTATTCTCTTGCATATGCCAACAAATGACTTATCCTTTACCAAAAGCAACATTTCCTATACGGTGCAAAAGTAAATTTAACTATTTAAGGGTAAAATTTAAAAGCTCACATAGTGCAATTACTATGGAGGTGAACTATACTTTTTATTTAAAAATAAAATATTATCAACATTAATTCAAACTCTTTTAGGTTCAGCACAGCTCATTAAAAACAAAGAAGTTATGGTACTAATCATTTTTATAACTCTACGATGACTTTATTAATATATCTCCATCATAATAAGTCTAACGCTAGAGGAATCATGAAAATTAACTTTCACAGTTTCACTTGAAAAAAAAATTAATAAAAACAAAACGCAAGTTGAACTTACAGGTTGATCAGTACAGTGGAGTGGGGGACCACGTAATTGCCGTTGGTGACGCAATCTTCAGTGAGGGAAGGAAGAAATTTGAGTTACTAAATGAAGTGGGGACCAAAAACTTGTAGACAATACAAAGAAAAGGGAATAAAAGGGACAGGAGTGGGGTTGGCAGTTGGGATAAAACAAAGAGGTGTGCTCGTGTGAATGTCGTTTTAAGAAGTGAAGATAAGAAAATGGAAGGAAGGGGAGAGCACGCAGATACTGAAAGTGAAAATGAGAGAGTGAATGATTAAAGATATGAGAAAAAGGTAAAGAGAGGGAGGTGGGTGTCGGCACGCGGGAAATGAAAAGAGAATGGGGGGAGAGAGGCGGGAAACATTAAGGATAAGGGGGTGGGGCGTGGTGGGTTCTAATTGGCTGGGAAGGGATAGAATATCCTAAATTTTATTTTTTTTTTTAAAAACAGGTCAGGGGTGGCGCCTGACCAGACAGGCGCCACCCCTGAACAAATTTTTTTTTTTTTTGTTAAAAAAGGTCAGGCACCCGTGACAACAAAAAAATTTTTTTTTTTTTAAAGGTTCAGGGGTGGCGCCTGACCAGATAGGCGCCACCCCTGAACAAATTTCTTATTTTTTTAAAAAGCATCAGGGGTGGCGCCTGACTAGGCAGGCGCCACCCCTGACAATTTTTTTTTTTTTTGTTAAAAAAGCTCAGGCACCCGTGACAACAAAATTTTTTTTTTTTTCAAAGGATCAGGGGTGGCGCCTGACCAGATAGGCGCCACCCCTGAACAAATTTTTTTTTTTTAATGTTAAAAGATTGAATAGGCATGCACCCGGACAACAATTTTTTTTTTTTTTATAAAAAGCATCAGGGGTGGTGCCTGACCAGCCAGGCGCCACCCCTGATCCATGACCACAGCTGGTTCTACCAGGTCAAGTGTGGCGCCTGGCCAGACAGGCGCCACACTTATCCATACCAGCTGTGGCGCCTATCCTTTCAGGCGCCACAGCTGGTAGAAAAAGAAAACCATAAAAATTAAAAAAAATAATAAATGAGCAGCTGTGGCACTTCATTAAGGAAGGGCCACAATATGTGCGCCACCTTTCAACCTTTTTGTAGTAGTGGTTATAAACTTTAGAATTAACTGGAAATTTTGGAGTTATGTTGAGAGGATTATAAACTTTGGAATTAACTGAAATAATCTGAGCTAGCCATTTTCTGCTTAATCAATCAACCTATGTTTTCATATTAAGTTATCTCTATAACGAGTAAATTTTGTGATTAATACAATTTGATTTTTCAATCTTGTTATCGATTTAACATGTCAAGCCTCATTCGTTGTTTTACTCTATAAAATATTTAACATATTAATTTCCATTTCTGACACGTCAATTGTGCTTTCAATTCTTTAATTGGTTTGTCTCTAAAGAATTCTTTACGCATTAACTCCCTTGTCTTAATCTGTTCATGAGCTTCGGTGTTTAAATCTAGTTTTGTGCAAACTTCTACTTAACATGTTAATAGGTACATGTTGGTGTTTATTGTAAAAAAGAAAGATTGCAGTGGTTTAACAAGTACCAACTTCATACTTGTGAGAGTTTAGTGGATTAAATCTCAAAGCATTTTCTGAAAATTGGAAGTAGGTTCAAAGGTAGGCGCTAAACCAAGATAAATCATTGTTCTCAATTTCTCAATCCTTAACTCTAGCTTTACATTTCAAGCACTTCTATTTTATGTTCTATTATTGTGTTTAAAACTGTGTTTGGAGTTTTTACCTTTTCATTCATAAAATAGTCCGTAAGAAAACGAATTGAAGCTTCATTTACACATTGTGCATGTGAAAATTGGTTATGCATTCTTGCATACTAGGGCCCTTTTTTTTTGTTGACCTGGTTGCAAACGAGTTTTTGAAGGCTTGCTAGTATTACAATTAAATATTACATGGGAAATTTCGGTTTCTTTATTATATGCAATCATCTAATGCTAGTATGAATTTTCTTTTTTGGATATGCTCTCTTTTCTCATTGCCCATTTTACCCGACCATAACTGCAATAATAGGAATGCTTCTTATTGGGAAGGCCAAGTTCAATGAAATAAACGAGACTTCATGAAAATTTTGACTGTTATTCAATGCATGTCACGTAATGGGAGTGCTTCTTGTAATATCCTGAATTTTGGAATCGGAGGTTTGGGAATAAGCCTGAATTAAGTGGATTCCTAAGCTCCGGTTTAGCATGTGTCCCAAATTTATTCCCTAATATTTCTTATATCTTTGGGGTATTAAAGAAAGTAAAATGGTGAATTTTGGAGAATATGATTATGCTTCTAGTGAAATTTCCTATGAGACAGTGAGCTTGTCATCTGATTTTGTATGATCAAATGATGAGCAAAAATTATGAAATTTTACAGAGTGAAAGTAGACATCCTAAGCTTTAATTTGATAGACACATGACTCAATTAGAGCTATATACAAAAATTTATGAATTTAGCCCAGAAAAACTGAAAAGTTTCTGGAACAGTATTCAAAGAAATAAATTCTGGGATTTTTGTGCTTTCGGTTGGCTAAATTCTATATTTTTTCTTAAAACTAGACTCAATAAGGGTTCTATAACCTTTATAATCACTCCAATTCGATTTTTCTAGAATTAGTTATGATTTTTCAAAATTTGGCAAAAAATCTGCCAGAAATTACTTAAAATCCGAAAATGGGAAAATTGGACAATTATGACATCATCAAGATATTTGTTGACATCATCATGATATTATAAAGCAAATCTTCATCTTCCTCGTACCATTCGCGATGGTTTTTTTTTTTCAAACAAAAGATAGAGAAAGAGTTGATAGCTTTTAGAGAGAGAAAGGGAAGAAAACTCGTAAGGTAGATCAATTTTTTCAGTGAATTCGTACCTAACGCGTATAACTATACCTCTAAGTTACTCTTTCATGTATTTAAAGGTTGTTGAAGCTCAATTTTCTTGTTGAAAAAGGGCTAGGGTTTCGGCCACTTTAAGTGGAGATAGAGGAAGTGAAAGGTAATTTTCAAAACTTCGTATATTGACTATTCTAGCTACTGTGGACATTTTAATCGGTGAAATTTTGCCGGATTGTCCTTTGTTTTAAATTTTGGAAATGGGTTTCCTTAGGGGTTTTGCTGCCCAAATTGGTATTAAATGGTAGTTGTAACTTAATGGAATAGTCAATAAAGTGGTTAAGAGTAGAAAGAAACACGTCGGTGGAGTCAAAATCGAAAAACTCCAATTTTCCCTGGAGTTTCTCAGATTTTGGCCAGTACTAGAAAATGAGATTAGAGTTGGATTTTCAATGATTTGATGATTCTATTGAGTTCAGAAGGGAAAATTAGGTGGGGTTATAGTTAGTCACGTTTTTGAAAAAGGCCGAAAAAACATAATTACAAAAAGGCCCTTGAAACACTAAAATAACGGCTACCAAGGGCAATTTTGTCATTTGATAGTGAATTTGGCAATTCCAAGTCTAAAAATGGATTCTTTGGGCAAAAATATGTTAGAATAGCCTATCTCAAAATTTCAGAAAAAGTATAGTCGGACCGAGTATGGCTGGGCCGGGCCCTAAGGAGTATTTTAGCAATTTTCACAATAGACTCATATAACCCCTAAAAGCACTTTGGAAGTGCTTAAAATGGTACATGAATGGGTTTTAACCCTAATTTTTATGCATTTGACATTTTAGGACCAAGTTGATAGCTGGTCGATGGCATGCAGTAAGGTAGGGAACTTATCTCTCTTGTGTGTATTTGATATTTTTTCTTGTGTATTGATACATGTTATTGTTTTGCTTGATTATGTGAAACATATATGAATGATTGAAGCTCTGTTTCTATTTATACTGCGGCCATAGTTTTGTTACTTGAAACATTGCGTATGCACAAATGTCATTATGGGGCATACATCTAGTTAAAGCTAACATTTCATACACATAGCATCTATCATACATGCATTATGGTATATGTTTCCTACTGAAATTCTCTCGAATCTCATCCTCCCCTACTAGCAATTTAGACAGGCGAACACAGAAGGTACGTGAAAATCAGAGAAGAGAACTGCATGAGAGAGGGTTGTAGTGGTGAAGCGAAGATGGGAAGAAGTCTCCGTTTCACTGGGATGGGTTTAGACATTCTAGTAACAATGTGCGGCTACCTTAATTGTATGTATCATGTATGAATCCCTAAGGGGAATTTCTATAATCATGTACATATTATTAGTATATTTATGTTATCCTTGTGTTGCCCACCGAACTGCGTATCGTTTTTCGCGAATACTCTGATAAAGGTGAAATTAAAATAAGGGCGTGACACTTCTTATTGGATACACCAAGTTCAATACATAAGCATATGATCTCATCAACCCAAGTACAAGAGAAATTAATTTTAATTTACTCTATCATTAAACAAAAGGTTTTAAATTGTTTTTACTAAAAACATGCCTGTATTGCAGGCAAGAAAACATTCCTATATTAAAAAAATGCTTCGTATTCTCCTTGGATAGCCAGAAGAGGCATGAGATAGAAAACTTTGATATACGTCAATTTTAAAATCATTGTTGTATTTTATATCCCAATGAATTTATAATTTCATTTTAATATATGCTTTGTTAATTTGGAGCAATCATAATATTTTACAGTATTTGTGTAAATTGTTTTGGATGTTTTAAAGGAGGGAATTTTTTATCAAATTAATATATTGTGTCTTTTAATTATTAATACATTATGCTTTTGATTATAAATAAAAAGTTCTAATTGAAAAAATATCAAAATGAAAATGATCACTATTATACTTAAAAAATGTAGTAGGGGCAAGCTAGAGGAGAAGATAAATTGCCAATAATTAAAGGAACATCTAAAGGGGTAACATTTAATTGCTTGATTATATAATTATGCATTCATTTAAAGAGACAAACTACTTTTAGTTGTGCATAAAACTCGTATACCACATTTTATTTTTCTTTTGATACAACTTAATTATCCCAAAAGCCTTATCTAATGGGTAAATATGTAGAAAAAATTGATCTATTCAACCACAAATTCTTATATAATTGTTTCAAATTTTTATCTGATGTGATATTTTTAATTATAATTCAGCATAATATAATTTATGATATGTATTCAACAACCATTTGTCAGATAAATAAATTATTGCATTTTACATTTGCAACATTTGACACACTTAGACTTCTCTTAATTTTGATATCATATAGGGTGTGTTTGGTATGAAGGATTTGGAGGGGAGGGGAAATTTTTATGAGTTCAATTCATGAAAATTGGAGAAGCAAGGTTATAAAATTTTAATAGAGAGAATATGTAAGATAAGAGAGTTAAAAAAAATCATGAAAAATTTTAACCCTATTTCCATCAATTTTTTTAAATCCAACTAAACAAAATTTTTTTTTTCCGCCCACTTTCCTTCCCCTCCCCTCCCCTTATACCCAAAACAAGTCCTTAAGCTTTTTTTTTTTTTTGTATCACTTCTTACATTTGACTTTGATACCATTTATTAGGTTGTCTGATACCATTTTGTGGGAACACACTTAAATTATCAACTAATTTAATTGTTGGATTGTGTTTATAAGGGTTGAAGAAAATTTAGCAACATAAACTTGTAAGTTTCTTGTGGAATGATATTTTTCTTTATCACTTATCTCAATTTTAGTGTCATTTATAGTTTTTTAATCACTTCTTACAATTGAGTCTAATACCACTTATCAAGTATTCTGATACTATTATAAATATGTTGTTAGTTGAGGTGGTAAGAGGCCTCACCCCTGTAAGGAGAAGAACATAAGTTTTGATCTTGGGAATCACACTTGTTGATAGAGGTAAAAACCCTTTGTCCTCTAAGTCTTGAAAGGGAAACCCTTTATCAAATCAAATAAAAAAAGCCTTCTGATACCATTTTATAGGCACACACTTAATTTCTCAACTAATTTACTTGTTAAAACAAAATAATATATTGCATCTGAGTATAAAAATAACTCATTCAATGGATCATAGCTAGTGATATTCACAACTTTTAAAATGACACATAAGCTCTAATGGTTTGAGGTAATAATTCCACCTTTTCATGTGTTTTTTATGATTAAGTTTAGATTTACTTGCATCCCTTCCAAATATGTGAATCTAGGTGTCTTAGTGCTCAATAATAGGGTATTGTTTTGTGCTAGGATCACACATGGAGATCTTACATTACTCCACTTGACAGTAGATGCCAGTAGATTTAATTTTGTAAATGAATTCTTAAAGCATACAATAGTAGAATATCTAGTTAATTCTTAGAGAAACATCTGTTTGGCGGCAGGGTTTGGTAGTTTGAGAATTGTTGATATCATGTTGGAGAAAAGACATTCCTTGGCAAAAATTATAAACTACTTAAGATAATTTTACAAAGGATGATCGGAAGAAACTTTTTGTCATGTGCATTCAAAATAATATTCACACATTACATAATCTTTTATTTTTGACACATTTAAATTGTTGTATCAATTTAATTTTCAATTTGAGTAAAATTGGAGTAAATTTATTTTTAATTATTTACAGTTAATCAACACACACACACATATAGTTCTATGTTTGTCATTTTATAATATTTCTCTTATGATTATTAATACTAATGGTCTGAATAAATTTTTATAGTTATTGCATTGGATCTATTGGATGAGATGAAGGGCATGTCTCTTGTTAAGGATTATAGCCACAAGATATGTTTGGATATCTTAGTTAAGAAGACATCTATTAGTTGTAATATTCTTAAAATTTAATTTTGTTTTTTTATTCATAGTATGTGCATTTACTTTTCCTTATCAAACTAATGGATTTTAAATATATGTAATATGTCACTACAAAAAACCAGGGAATTTTCGAAAGAATGACGATATTTGCAATGGAATTCCATCGGAAAACATTTTCTGACGTAATAGTGTCCATCGGTAAAAAGGGCGTCTCAAAAAACTTTGAGATGGAAAATCACATTTTGTCTCAAATCAAAAATTCCACCAGAAATATATTCCGTGACAATCTACGATGGACAGTTCCGTGGGAATTTGAGACGGAATTTTCGACGGAAAATTTTCTTAGAAATTCCCTCTTAAATTGCCACGGAATTTCTGATGGAAAATTCCATCGAAAATTGAGACGGAATTTTCCGTTGAAAATTCCCTCTCAAATTGTGACAAAATATTCCGTCAGAAATTTCCTCTCAAATTTCCACGAATTTTTTGATGGAATTTTCCATGGGAAATTGTAACGGACCATTCCGTCAGAAATTTCCTCTCAAATTGCTACGAATTTTCAGATGGAATTTCCCTATATTCGGTCAGAAATTCCATCTAAAGGCAAAAAATTTCATTTCCTTTTTTTAAATACAAATCTCATTCCCCTTTCAATTCATTAGTTTTAAGATTCCAATTTGCTTATGTAAAACGACAACACGAAATTAAATTCGTTAAATCAAACCCAACTAAAATTAATAATAAAAGAATGATACAATTTAAAGTAAGTTTAAACAAAGTAGTTAAAATGCTACAAATAAACAAAGTCTAGTAATAATAATGTCAGAATTTTTGTCACAGACGCAAAAAGCTATGAACGAATTCTAATAATAAGAATGTCATAGAAGTTCTACCATAGACATATTAAAGGCTAGCACTAGCTCGCAACTCTCAGAGGGTAACTTAATCCCCATACTTTCCTATGCATAGATGATCTTGGAGGTCTTGTCTTAAAGATGTTCATTTTGTTGCATCATGGTTTGGAAATTTTCTCGAATCTTATGATTCTCCTGTGTAAGTTGAGTTATTTGCATACGCAATTCAGCAACATCGATCAGGAGTAATTTGTGTGGTGTTGATTGAAGGAGTTGACCTTTGAGAGGAGGAGGCACAAACAATATCTAGATTCTCAGATCCAAACCCATAGAGGTGATCCTTCTTGTTCTTTTCGCGTACAACCCCTAACCATAGGTTATTATCATCTACATCATGGGATTGAATAGAGCTTGTACACCTTGTGGACGCCTTTAGCCTTAAGAAATCATCTTGTAGACCAAAGTAATGGAAATCCATGTTCAATTAATATATGAAATGACATAACTAGCTAGAAGTTGTGAACAACTATATGAAAAAAATGATAGAATATATTTGCATGGAATTAAAAGAAGGGTGCATTTATTAGGTAGGGTTATCATTTCTTTGAATGAATTTACTTTGGCAAATGTACATATAAACAGATACACAAGACAAAGTCCTTTGTGACAACTCCAATACAGAACAAACCATACTAAACATAGCAATATAAAGAAGCTTATAATTGTGATTGCCATAACATAATAGCATGTATTGTTAGACTTCTTGGAGGCCACCATGCATACGTCATAATCAACAACGAGTTTGAAATTTCATGTTCAATACACAAGGGATAGCGACATTTATTGTCGCTGGTGAAAATGGCACTTTTAGCAGCAACTTAATAGTTGTCGTTGACAGTATGAGTTTCAGCCGCGACTTTTGATAGTTGCCGCTGAAAGTTAGACTTTCAAAAGTCGCCGCTGCAAGTGCCATTTTCAGTGGTGACAATAAATATCACCACCAAAAACTATATTTTCAGCAGCGACTTCAAAAGTCACCGCTAAAAGTGGTAGTTGAAAGTCTATTTTTTTGTAGTGGTTGGTGCATCATCAGTCACCTGAAGTGTGATGTAGCCTTGAATCATCTTTTTTTTAGGGGTGGTGGAGAGCGGCCATAACCGATATTGTTTCCTACCTCATTAGAGTCCTTTTGGGAGGGGGTTGAAGAAGAAGTATCCCCAGAGGATGGCATAAAAGAAGGATAGCCCAATGGTACGTCTCCCTCATAACTCATCTTCCTCAAACTCAAAAAAAAAAAAAAAACAAGACCTTTCAACTCTCTAATAACCTATTGCTTTTGTGGGTATGCTCAATGTAATGCACAAATATATACTTATAGGAGTATATGGTGGTGGCTTAACTACTCAATCACGGTAGTGGGTAGAAAAAAAGGAATTAATGTCCCTATGGTTACCATTGCAAGTAATTAATGTTCACCTAAAAATATAAGAATGGAATATTAATAAAACTTCTGGCAATAAATAAATAAATAAATGATCAAACAACACTTTCAAACCTGGTGAGTGCCAAAATGTATATGCATGTGACTAGACAAGGTGGGTGCTGCTCCATGTTGCCTCTAAAAAAAATCCACCTTTGTCAAATAATTTTGTGTGTTTTTTTTTATTATTAGGTTCTGTATAAAATGAGTAACATTTTAATATCTTATAAAAAATGTGTTAATTAATTTTTATAATTTTTTATAACTTTTTAAAGATATTTTTGTGTAGGGGGAAATTTGAAGGTAATAGTGAAGGTGAAATTAGATACATTGGAAAAGTTAGGACAATGTTAGTTGTTGGTTTTTTAATACTGTCATGGCTTTAGTTTTTGTATGCCATTTGATGCCCCATTATGAGGCGTAGATGTCAGTATGTCAAGGTTTTTTGGTACAAGTTGTCCAGTCCATTATTTTGTAACTAGTGTATAAGGTGAAAGAAGAAAGATATTGTCCTCTTTTGATAGAAAACGATAAGACAATTGCATTGTTATGGCATACTGATGTTTACAAAAGAAAGCAATGAAAGTAGTGAAACAACATGTGAAACTCTTATCTAAACATGGGAAAATGTAATTGTTTCTTGACGACTGCTTAATCGAAATTGTGAAAAGTGCAAGTGTCAGGGATTTTGTAGTGCAAGTTGATAAAAAGTGTGTGAAACTGCGAAAATGGTTATCTAAACTTACGAAATACTTAACAAAAAATTGATAACCAGTAATATGAAATTGGGAAAAGCATGCAAGGGTTAGGGGATATTGTTGTGCTAGTGGAGAAAGTAGTGAGGGAACCTACGGAAATGCTTATCGGAACTTGCGAAAGCCATATAAACAAATGACAAACTCTTATCGTAAGTTGGGAAATGTATGTAACTATCGGGATTTTGTTATGTTAGTAGAGAAAAAAGTGAGGGAACCTGCAGAAATGTTATATGAACTTGCGAAGGACGTATAAAACATTCATATACCTTATCTAAAATTGGGAAAACCTTTAGATTGTCAAGGGATTTTGTTTTGCAAGTTCAGAAACATGTCAGGGAACCCATATAAATGCTTATATGAACTTGTCTTATAAAAAATCGATATACACTTATTTGAAATTGGGAAAACCTTTAGTTTTTCAAGAGATTTTGTTTTGCAAGTTCAGAAACATGTCAAGAAACCGGCACAAATGCTTATTTGAATTTGGGAAAGCCTTATAAGAAATTATTATACGCTTATCTGAAATGGGAAAAACCTTCAGATGTTCAAAGGATTTTGTTTAGCAAGTTTAGAAACATGTCTGGGAACCTGCATAAATGCTTCTTTGAACTTGGAAAAGCCTTATAAAATATTGATATACGCTTATCTAAAATGGGGAAAACCTTTAGATTTTCAGTGGATTTTGTTGTGTAAGTTCAGAAAAAAGTGAGGGAACTTGCAGAAATGCTTATATGAGCTTGCGGAAGCACTATAAAAAATTGATATACACTTACATGAAATTAGGAAAACATTCATAGTGTCAAGGAATTTTGTTGTCCGCATCCAAGAAAATGCCAAGGAACATGCAGAAACTCTTATATAAACTTGTGAAAGCCTTATAGAAATATAACAACAGGTTATCTAAAATTGGGAAAGCCATGCCACTTTTGGGGCTGTTTTCTTGTGTAAGGTGAGGAAAATATTATGCACCTTGCGAAGAGCCTTATTTGAACTTGTGAAAATATTAAGTAAATTTGTTAAAATGTTATTTGAATTCGGGAAACTAGTTAATTGTCATAAGTTCAGAAACACATTTAGCAAGATAACACAGGGCCAGTGTTATCAACCAAATGGGTTCATACATCTAACAAGGGGAAACAAATTGTTGCCTCCAACATGACAACACACATAAACATAACAATTGTGTACATAGTAAGCAGTCAGGCATATTAACTAGTGTAATGCCCCAAATTTTGATTAAGGGATAATGACAATTATTGAGAATGATTTGTGAATTAAATCTGAATTATTATGTGCTTTGTGGCAATTTCGGTAAATGTGCCAAAATCAGTGGGAAATTGGAAGAATGGAAAATTATCAGTTAATTAGTCAGTGATTAATGAAAGAATTAATTACTGACTAAGAAAAAATGAGATGTGTGGCCAAATGGCTAATGGAGTGATTATAGTAACTAATTGGTCACTTATTTTATGAGAATCAATAAGAATGTTATACTTGGCAAGTTTTTATGATGATAGTGGTAGGGAGAAAAGTGAAATGGGTATAAAAAAAATTAATTTCTCTCTCTTCCCTCCCCTCATTTTTGCTGGAATGGGTATGGGTATGGTAAGGATGATCATTTCATCTTCTTCCTCTACACTCATCTCTCTCTTCTCTCTTCAAATCCGACGGCCATTGTTAAAGAAGCAAGAGAAAGAAAAGCTTGAGATTAAGGTAAGCTAGTGACCTCTAATGCAAAGACTCATTTCATTAATGTTGTTCCTTAGGCTAAGGGCTCCATTTTGATGGTTTTAGATTTTCCATTGGGTGGTGTTTGAGCACACAAGGAAATCCAAACTTTGGTTTATTAAGGAACTTCTTTGGGAAAGTTGTTAAGGTAGGTGAAACAAACCTTTCTATCTATGTTTTATGCCAAATGATGAATCTTGGAATTTTTGGCTCTAATTTAAAAAATTAGAGTCATTGGGTATTTGGCATGTTGTGGTCATGGAAATGGTGCTTGGTGATGTGTTTTGGATAGATAGAATTGGTTTGAGGTTAAAATGTTGAGTTTGGCATATTTTGGGATTTTGGGTTGATTGTTGCCTAAAACCAAAGCATGATAATGGAATAGGAATTTGGTAGTTTTGATGGTTCTATTAGATTCCTTGTGCAATTTTATATGGGAGTAGCCTTGGTTTAGTGTTTGGAATCATTGGAATCACTTGGGTAAAATTTGGGAAGTGCTGCCAGCTTTGCTACGTTTTTGGTTTATGATAAGCCTCAATCGTGTGCTCCAGGGCGTCACTCGAGTGCAGCCTTGTATCTTCATATTTCCTTTAGCTTTTCACCTGCACTTCCATGTTGAAAAGGTAAGAGTGTTGTCTCACTTGCGAGTGTTGTGGGTTCTCACTTGAGTGAGCCTTGGTCCACTCGAGTGAAGGTGTATGAGACACTGTGAACTTGCATCTTGGGTTGTCACTTACAGTCAATTTTCAAGAGTGTGTCTTAACACTCACGGGTGTTAAGCCATCACTCAAGTGCTAAGGTCCCAGCTCGAGTGATGTCCTTCTTTGAAAGTTGCTTGTGCTCTCGAGTGAGGACTTTTTAACCCTCACTTTGGGGGACTTAGGTGAGCATTAGGCTATCACTTGAGTGATTTGAATTCCTGCTCGAGTGTAGTGATCAATTCTGGTTTCTGTCATTCATTTATGCTCTCGGGTCACTTCTGGTGCTTCACTTTCTAGGACTCGAGTGAAAGTGAGGGTATCACTCGAGTGTTGACCTCTATGCTTAAGTGCTTCGGGAATTTTTGGGTTCTGTTTGTGCTTGCTGTCAAGAACTCGTACGGGTGTGCTTTTAAGGACTTGAGTGCAAGTCCATCATCACTCGAGTGAGGCCTTCTTCACTCTAGTGAAATAGTAAAAAACCAGTGCTTGTGCTTATAAAAGGGGATCTTTGGGATAGTTCTTCCAACCCTTTAGGGCTTTTGTTAGAGACATTTATGGCCACTTAAGAGACAATAATGATAACCAATTTAAGTGTTGTGAAGTCAATTATGTTTTAGAATAGAGAATAACACTTCGTCCTTAATTGTGAATTATATGATTTGCTATTTGCCCTATTCGGGAGAGACTAGTTCCAGAGTACACACAGAAGGACCAAGATAGTAACGTTTCTCTCATGTTATGTATAATGCTTGGTATGCATGACTTATCATTGTTTTTGTTGTGAAAATCTTTGCATGAGGCCATTGTGATCTTGTGAATGTGTTATCGGTTGTAGGGCAGTACAGCGTGAGCAGTTGTAGGGGTAATGGTTATCACGCCTACCCCTTCTGTTGTAATTGTCGAGGCTGCGTTGTAGAATTTGTGAATTCCTGTTTGAGTATCCAGCCAGTGTGTGTTAGAACTGGTCGACACCCAAGAGGGGGTGAATTGGGTGTAAGATAAAAACTTAATAACTTTAAAAATCTATTTGCATCTTATGAAATCAATAAGTATGGAAGCATGAGACCATAAGTAAGCATCTAAAACATATATACTAGAAATATAAGAGCTTAGGGAAGAGAAGATGCAAACTGTGATTTATCCTGGTTCGGCCCAATCCACGATGACCTACGTCCAGTCCTCAAGCTCCTCCTGAGATTTTCAATCCACTATCTTCTTCAAGTTTAATTGGGTACTTGAGAACCACTACAACCTCACAAGTTTAATTTTGGCACTTGTGAAGCCTTTACAATTCTCGTATTGAGTTACTCCCCCTTACACACCATAAGATTATAACCGAGTTGCTCCCCCTTACACACTGTAAGGACACAACTTTGATGATGAAAGATTACAATCAATCTTCTCTATCAGAAATGAATAAGATGAACACTGAAGTACAATATAAATAATCACTCTCTCAAATATACATGATATGAAAAATAGATAAGAACAAGGAGTAGTTGGGTTGGAGTAGATGACTCATGATCTTTTCATGTTTCTCATTGGTGTGTTCTCGTTGGTGTGTTCCCATATTTATAGATGAGTTGTGATAGCCATTGGAAGCCTTTCAACCTATCCATTATAGTGGTGTAGCTTCATTTGACTGTTCTTCGATTTTGAAAACTAGCTGTTGTGGTTGGTGAACACTATACTTCTGTAAAGTCAACTTTTATCTCTTCACATCATCTCTTCATTATATTCCTAGAGAAATGTATTAAATACTAATACAATGAATTGTAAGAGTGATTGGAAGCAAGAAGAATGAGTTTCATAATTAATACCATGATTTTCGAAAGCTTTAGTACATTGTTTTGTTCTCCTGGGAAACATTACTTGAGTGGTCACTCGAGTAAGCCTGGGTCATTACTCGAGTGAGCCTCGAGTAATCCCGTTCAAAATCTGGTAGAGAGTAACTACTTTTTTTCTTCTCTGATTACTCGAGTGATCCCTGAGTAATATTTCAAATGACTCTACAGATTACTCGAGTGATCCCTCGAGTATTACAACTTTTCACATCTGGTCCCTCGAGTAGTCCCTCGAGTAAAGTCTGTCATTTCTTGGCTGACAACTACTGGATAATTTCTTCTCTGGTTACTCGAGTGATCCATCGAGTAAGCTCTTAAATAACTTGGAGGATTACTCGGGTGGTCCCTCGAGTAATGTCATTCAAAGCTTGGCCGAGAGTATTTCCAACTACATTACTCGAATGACTCATCGAGTAAACTTTCAAATAACTTTGCATATTACTCGAGTAAATCCTTCAAGTGAATTCTTGATTTTGATTTGAAACATGGCAAATTATATATATCATTGGAAAGCTCTCATCATTTACATTCCAACGCAATAAGAATCAGTTCCAAACTCGTTGTATACAGAAAGTTATGATCCAAAGAGTATATACTATTCTTAGACAATTTCTGAAATCATGAGCAGCAACTTCCAGAACGAATATCTCTTAGGATATAACGTCCAATATTCCAAATTACCTATCCATGGAAAGCTCTTTGAGTCTACTTTCATATGACACTAGTTTCGTCTCAATATGATATGTAGTTTGAGAGTTATGTCTAAAATACCGAAGCTGTCTTGAAATATGATGGTGATTCATGTGTCAACTTTAGCATATCATATCTCCCTCATCTAAACTTCTTTTAATGTGATATTGATGTTCATAGTTCGTGTTGGGAGTCTAGTTTCTTATGCCACTAGTTTCAGATCAATCCAACATGTGGTTAGAGAGATATGCCCAAAATACCAAACCTATGTCCTGCCGTATGAAAACAGAGTACAATAAAAATGCACATTACTCGAGTGGTTACTCGAGTAATGCCTTTCAAAACATGGCAGAGAGCCAAAACTCAAGGGAACATCTTGGGGAGGTTTCATAACTTCCATATAAGTTATTTTGGCTTTAAAGTGAGACATTCCTACCTCCATATGATCATAGAAATCTTCGGTATCACTTCTAATAGCTTGGATCTTGATATTCTCATGTGATCTTGCAAGTTCTTCCTTCTTCAATCTGTTTCTTCTTGTTTTTCCTCTTGATGATCATTCTTCATAACCCAACTAGATGTCTTCTTGAATATCTTCAATCTTCTTCAATATTTGCTTAATTAATATTGAATCTTGGTATTCCCATTAGATCTTACAATTTCTTCTTTCTTCAATCCTTTGCCTCTTGATTTTCTTCTTGATGATCATTATCCATTTATGAGGCATTATAAGCAAAATAACATCAACCCACCATCAGGTATATGACTAATCTACATGATATAAATATTAAATATAGTAGTTAGTCATTGAAGAAGATAAGTATATTATGCAAACTTTTTGCTCTTAATATTTGACATAATCAAAACTATTCATATCTAACAGTGTGGCTGTGTGTATGTGAAATATTTTATATGGATCCCAGCTATGGTGATGTATGTGATATGAACATGTGGTTGTGCAGTACAACATGAGCAGTTCAACATGAGCAAACGTAAGGGTGACGCAAGTCATACCTGCCCTTGCCACTATAATTGCCATTGTAGTTGCTATGTGTTGTGTGATGATTTGCTTTCATGATTTGTGGTTGTGCATATTATAAGTGATTTGACACTACGGGGATTCCTTAGATTCTCACTCTCCCAAAACAAATTTCAGACAGGGTTGGTGGATCTAAAGAGAAGCAGGTGACGAAGGGTGATTAGAGCTTCGGGCAAGGAGTTTATTTTGGATTTTAGTTATCATTTTGGATAATTGTACATGATATTTTGGATTATAGAATGGTAATTGTGTAATCCCCTGGATTGGAAAATTGATTATGGGCAATTGCGCCCTATAAACCCTTTAGTTGTTTAATAGAACCCGATGTGTCAGGAATTTACATTGTACTCTAATATTTATGAATGAAATCGTACTGTACAAGCCAATTGTGAATTTGAAGTGTGAATATGAGACCATTGTTGAACAGGTTTAGAAAAGGTTTTGAAAACCCTGATTTTGGGAAGTTTAATTTAAATAAGTCCCAAATCATACTACAGTCTCTAATTCCACATAATTTCATATTTATGAACTTAATCTCGGCCTAAGTGAGAAGGCGGTTACAACTAGCCTTATCCCATTTGTTCATGTTGATATGATTTTCCTTAAATCTTCTAGTCTTATCCCATCTGTTAGTATTTTTACCTTCACATTATCTCTAATATATTTAACTTCACATTTATTATTACTTTCAAATTTTCCCTCTACATGAAAATAACAAAACAACTTCTTTACACAACTCGACACAATATTTTCATCCATTTTGTTAAGCTCCCTAGAATAAATAAATTAACACACTATCAATTCAAAAAAACAAAACTAAATGCCCACTTCAGTGTTTCACAAATCTATATTAGGGTTTCTCAACTCCATCTTACTCATTTTCCACAAAATCCACCTTATTTTTTTCTCTTCACCCTTATACCTCTAACTCACCTAATATACCATTGAAACCTCCTATCAGATTCAGCCATCATCAACAAATTTTCCCCAACCAAACATCAACGTTCACATCCCTTTAACCTAAATACCCAACTCCGAATTCATTGTTTACCACCCAAATGGAGATGAAAAAAAATATGATTGAGGATCGATTAGGCAAGGGAATATCTGTACATACCTTAGACAGGTTGCATTGCGCCAGCTCTCTCCTTCCCTCTCGTCCTACTCGTCTTTTGCGCCAGTTCTAAACATATCTCTCACTTCTTTTCTCGTAAGATTAGATGGGCAAATGTGTCATTTCTTCTCCAAATTGTAAATCCCAGATCAATCACTAGCACCTTTGTGAGATTATCCAAATTCGGAACACCTTTATGTCTTTTCACACTTTTGAAGTTCTTTTTCAGGGATTTTCCCTTTTTCTTATGTGATATAATCCATATTAAATAGAGATAAAATTGAAAAGTTATTGAATTTTAAGACAGGGTTAATGAAATTTAAGGCTTTTCTTGATTTGTATGAAACATGCTGGGAGTAATGTACAAATAGAGTCAAATGAGTAGCACTCAGGTCCTTATTATAAGTCTATTTTAAAAGAAATTTTTTTATCCTAAATATAAGTTTACTTCGAGCGTTATTGATGACTGTGTTTCTTTTAATTCACCATTATTTAATTCTAGTTGGAAAAAAGCGAAAGATGTATAACATGTGAGAATGATTTGTAAAGGTGGAGAGAGATAAATTTTAACAAGGCAAACTTAAACAATATTACTAATTTAAGACATTTTTTGACCTAACTATCCTTCCATGATAGGTGATAATTAGTTAAAATGAATTTGTAATATGGACAAGAGTGTAGTAACTTTTTTCTGCATTTATGATTTTTATTTAATTGATAAAAATTAAGAAAATAAGTTAAATTTGTGTTTTTAATAGTTTTCTCACATTTTTTAGACTATTGACTTTCATTTAGTTAAACATTTTAAAAATATTACATCAAATAAGAATACTTATGAAAAATAATTAATGTGAAAAGCATAAATATATAAGATTTTATACTAAGATTCAAACTCAAGATTCGAACAAGATGCTTTATTTAAGGATTTCAAGTAACATAAGATAAAAGGAAGTATTTGGTGCAGAAAAGGATTATACTCCTCTAATGATATTTATACATCATTTTCAATATATTTTACTCGTATCAAGAAATTTTTTTTTGATAAATTATAAAAAATATTTAAATATTATTTAATTTTACCTTGAAATTTAGAGAAAATGATAGAAAAAGAAATTTGAAATTACAAAATTTCAAATCAGGTTTGTTACTAAAAATTAATAAAGAAATGGTGAAACTTGATAAGTAATTTACAACTCATTTTATGAGAAATTCATGATTTAGGATTTTACAATTTCAAAGTTCTTTCTCTGTCATTCTCCCTAAAATTTAACAATTTTTCAACTTTTCCCCTACTAAATATACTTAATACCCCATGAGAATGAAATCTACGTAATAATAAATGAAGGATAAAAATTGTACATTCCCACAAAAATTTAATAAAGTAACTAATAAATAAAATAAGAAAAAACATTCTCTCTCTTTCTTTTATATATATATATATATATATATTGCCTTCGACTCTATCAATTTTGTGAATTTTGCCTAGGTAATTAATGTTTAAATATGTCTCTTTACATTTTGCTCTCGTTTAATATGGACAAAGTGAGATTTTTTTTTTTAATTTAACACAAATTTAATGAGCTAATTACTACTATTTCTTGGTTATAATGAATTAGTTAAGATGACTTATATAATAAATTAGAGGGAATAAATATTTACAAATCACCAAAAATGTATTGAGAGGCCTATAATTCTTAGATTTTTGAGTAATCTGGAAATAAACATGTATTAGCATATTCAATTTCCTTAGGCCTTCTTTACCTTTGATTGACAACAATAAAAACGGCAGAGCAAGTTTGTGAAACAAAATTACGCAAGGACCGTAATTAATAATGTCCTGGGAGATGCTTCACCCGTTGAATTCTGGCTTTGACGGGCAGGGTTTGAATTCTCTCACTACTTCATCTATTCATCATCTGATAGGCATTTAAAATTAAATCTTTAATTTAAGAGTCACACTTATTATTAGATTTCCGAGATAAAGCCATATAGGCATATATTAGCTTTAACTTTCTATCAAAACAACTTCAACAAATTTCATAAGACCCACTTCAAAATTATGTATCTTTAATTTATAGGCACTCTTGATACTTCCTCCGATGCTTTTTATAGTTTTTTTTTTTTATAGGAGTTTGAAATTTGAATTATGGTAAAAAAAAAAATTGGATTTATCTTGATTCTTTTGATAAGATCCTATTTGGCCTGTCTATACATTTAATATGTTTTTAGCATTTTTGCCTCTAATTATAGGGAACAATCTCTCTCTTGGGGGTTGTCCATAATGTAAGGAACAAATTTATTTTATCTGAAATTTCAAGTTGTTCTTTTCATTTTTACCGCTATTAAATTTATGTCACTCCTGATCTCTCTGCAATAAATTTTCATACATTATCTCTCATATTTTCTCTTCATAACTAAGGGTATAATTGAATATATTATACATTCATTACTTTTAACTAACTTTTTGAACCGCGTGATTTTGATAGTTGTTCCTTATAAAAAAGACTAAAGAAAATATACTCTCTCTTATCATCTTTTTCTCATACTACATTCTCTTTTATATTTTCTTTAATTACTACTCTCTTTTTCTCTCTTATTTGGACCTTATAAATAAATATATTTTTTTTAAAAATATTTTATTTTCTGCATATTTATTGCATTTGAAAATTTGTAACTATTTTCTTAAACTAGGTAATTTGGTTTTTGAGATCTTATAAAAAAGATAAGAGGGAGTACTCATTAAAACCATCAAAATGTCTTATAAAAAGGATCAATAATACCTTTTATAGGACTTCTTATAAAAAAGATAAAAGGAAGTATAGTATATTCTCGTTCCATTCCTTTTTATAATATCATTTTAATCAAATTATATGTTTTAAAAAATCAGTTAAAATTAATAAAAAATAATAAATATATAAGAAATGAACATTTTTTTCAAGTATGCCTTATTTATAAGGGCTAAATAAGAGAAAGAAATAGTAGTAAGAAAAATGATGAAAGATAATGTAGGAGAAAAAAATGAGGAGGGAAAATATAATTAATTAAGGATGAATTTGGTAAAAATGTATTTAATGTTCGGATAACCCTAGATTGAATCTTATAAAAAAAAACTCATTTAAAAATTGAGATCTTATAAAAAGAACCAAAGAAAGTATTAAATCGGGGTGAGATTAGTGATAATTCTCCATTTTTAGTGTTTTTAAAGTACATTTTGAAGCAATTTGGAGAGTTACCTAAGCACTTTTTAAGTGTTTTCATGCGATTATATTATCATAAGATCAAATTAAAGTGGTACATCATTTATAGGATTTTATGTGGCTATCATAGTTTTTAAATAAAAATAGAAAAAAAAATAAATTTTGGATAAAAAAATTGAAATAAGCAGACAAATTTAATAACAAAGTTATATGTAATGCAAAAATGTACAGAGTTTCAAAAGTGGTGCAAGTTTAACACATCCGGTTTGCTGTCATCTGGGACCCACAACCCATCACCACCACCCAACTCCAGACTACTCCGAAGCTCCTCTTTCAGTTGTCTGATTTTCCATGGCCTTCATCCTCCATTACTGAGCGTGGCTTCGTTCCCCTAACCATTTAATGGTGTGTGTATATACATCAAGCATACAATTGCTTGACTTAGTAACATCAGGATGAGTATTTGCACATCAAGAAACCAAAAGCCAACTCAAAATCTTCCAGGAAAGCAAAAACTTGATTTTGCAATCAACCAGAGAGTAATGGCGTCGGGTCAATTCAAAGAAGACAGAACCGAGACAGTAGCTAGGGGGAAACAGGGATTCATTTGAGCGACATCCAGGAGTCTGCAAAGGCAGTAGGAATGGGATGTTCTGGGGCTCTTTTTTATTGGAAGGAGACAGTGACAGCGACGATGTTGGTTGCCGACATGACGGAGCTGAGGTAGCATGGTACTTTTGCGGTGAAGGGGGTGTCGATGACAAAGCCCCCACCGTAGAAGTAGATAAGGAGACGAAGCTTGCGGTGGGGTGGATGATTTTTGGAGCGAAAAGCCCGGCGGAAATGGGAGTTTGTTGGGAGACAACGACGTCATGAGATCGGACGTTGGTTTTAAGGTCGTCGAGGGATGGTGGAGTGAAGTCGGTGCCGATGAATCTCTCGTTGTGACCATCTTTGTCGACTTTGAGCAAAGGGGAGAAGTTTATAGCTACTTCGGTGGAGGAGCTGGTGGAATCCATGGCCATGGGACAACGGAGAACTGAAAGAGCGGCTTCGGAGTAGTCTAGAGTTTGGCGGTGGTGGTGGGTCGTGGGTCCCTGGTGACATCAAAGCGCCGGACTTTAAGCTCAAGGGAGATGTTAAAATTACACATAACTTTATGTTGATCTTCGCAACTTTTAGAATTTGATGGAGATTGATGCCATACCCATAACTTTATTATTAAATCTATTCTTTTATCTTAAAAATAATAGTTTAAAGTTTTATTTAATGTAAAAAATGAAGGGGAACAAAAGGGAGAATTATCCCAAAATACCTTTAGAGTAAATTAATTGTTTATTGCTAACAAACGTACAAGCGATCTTCCGTGTGTGCAAGCTATCTTCCGTTTTGTATAAGTCATCTTCCGTGTGTGTAAAAATCTTCCATATAAATATGTAAACAATATTTCGTTATGTGAAATATCTTCTGTTATGTGAAATAGATCTTCTATGGTAGCATTCAACAATTAATTTACTAAAAAGGTATTTATCAGCAATTAATTTGCTAAAAAGATATTTATCAACAATTCTCCCAAAAACAAGAAAGAAGTTTTAGTTGTTTATTATTATTATTATTATTATTATTATTATTATTATTATTATTTCACTTTCTTCTTTTCCTTAATAATTGAAGCGACGTCGTTTTGTTAGGAGACCCAAATACATCAGCCATGACTTCAAAGTAGAAAAGGGGAAGGGAAGGCGCCATTACTACCTTGTTCAATCATCTTCATCGTCATCTTTACCATCGTGCACCTTTCATTCTTGATCAATCTGAACATCATCTTAAGCGAGAACCAGAGAGAGGAGGGTGCACGTTGAAAGCTGGACCTGGGCAGGCGACAACAACTACTGTTCATCTTCTTCTTCCCCAAGTCCGATGAGTAACAGAGGATCATTGTGTTTGACAAGTAACAGAGATGAAAGAGAGAGGGGGTTCGAACTGTTCATTCATCTTTTTGGGGAGCGTGGACACGATTTGGACCAGAGAAGAGTTGAAAGATGATTGCTATTGCGCAATCACCTTCTTCATCAAACAGAACAGATGAGAAGCTGGAACTTAAAGAGGAACATTTGTATCAGTGCTCTATTTCCTTCCCCTTCCCCTTCTCCGTTTGATTCTTGACTCTGACCGAACAGATCGTGCTTGTTTTGAGATCATTTTGATTCAGATTTCCTGTTATATGTAGCTAAACTTTTACTTCAGATTATTGTTGCTTTGATTATAGTTTAGTAGATGATGCTTTCCATCTTTAAGTGTTTTAATGTTATGTTTGTTGATTTAATCGTGAGTTTGTTTGTTTTGAAAGATGAAAATTTTGATTGGAATTTTTTTTGGTATTCTAAAAGGCCTAGACATAAGAAATTTAGAATAAATTTTCAATTGAATTGTGTAGAATTAACTTTTCGGACTTAATTTGCTTGTAGGATATAAATATACCTACCGGCCTTATATAGTCTCATTAGACGTATGCTTAAATTAATCTAATTATGTACCAATCATCCAAGAACTTAGATATTAACGTAATTGAAATGCTTTTTAGAGGATTAAAAGATCCTATTAGGTAATTTAGAGTCCTAGACTAACAAATATAACTTTAATAGCAATTAAGGGGAGATGTTTGATACTAAAAAGAAACCAATGCTATAATAATCCACATCATTGCCCAAGTAATTTAAAATCATATGTACCTTTAGTTTTAGTTTAGATTTGTTTGTTTTATTTTTCTAGTTAGATCTTTGTTCTCATTTTATCTTTATCTCATCTTTTTGTTGTAATATCCCGAATTTTGAGATTGAAGGCTTGAGAATAAGATTAAATTAAGCGGACTACTAAGCCCTAGTTTAGTAGATGTCCCAAATCTATTCTCTAATATTCATTATATCTTTTGATCATTAAAGAAAATAAAATGGTGAATTTTGAAAAAAGTGATTATGCTTCCAGTAAAATTTCCAGTGAGGCAGTGAGTTTTTCATAAGGTTTTGGAAAACCTTATGATAAGAAAAAATTATGAAATTTTACGGGGTGAAAGTAGACATCCTAAGCTTTAATATGATAGGTTATATGAATCAATTAGAGTTATATACAAAAAGATATAAATTTTTGAAGTTTGCCCATCGAAATTGATTATTTTTTGGAATAGCATGCAAAGAATGAAAATCTGTGAATTTTGTCCTTCCAGCTAGCAAAAGGCTATATTTTTTTTCTTGAAACTAGATTTAATAAGAGTTCCACAGCCTTTAGAATCGCTTTGAAATGATGTCTACAAATTTAGTTATGCTTTTTTAAAATTAGGGCAGAAAATCTGCCAGGAAGGCTAACTATTTTGAAAATTGGAAAATAAAATGTGTCGGCAATTATGTAAATTGTGAAATAAGGAAATAAGAGGGGAAAATAATTATTTGGCTCATAAACATGCCAAGTGTCACTATCCAAAGGTAAATGATTGGTTTATAATTGATAAATTAGAGCACATGTACAATTAAGATTAAAATAATATTTCTTGTACATATAATTGGATTAATGGAATTAAAGCCCAATTGTGTGCTTGAAGAGGCTCTTATGAGTTTTTTGGACTAACCAAATGGAAGATGAATTAGTTCAATTGTGATGGAAGGTATTATGACATACTTGGTTGAAGATAAAGCCAAGTACAAAACATGTCATAAATCCAAGGTATTAAAACCCGGACCGGGTATTGAACCGGTCGGGGTACTGGGTTAAGGGTCAGTAGGTTAAACCAAGGCCAAACCAGAGCTAAACCGGGACCAAACCGGTGAGTAATTGAAGATTTTAGGATTATAGTATGAAATTCTAAAGGAAAAAGTTAAAAAAAAATTTTAAAAATTGGGACCCGGACCAGACCGAGAATTGGACCAGTCTACTGACCGGTTCGGCGGGTTCCGGGCCGGTTCGGTCCGGATCCAAGAACCCTGCATAAATCTCATTTTTGTGATAATATTAATTAGGGAAAAGGTGAGATATTTTACAAAACTCTTCCTTCATCTTTTTGTTCCCTCATTTCACGCCTAAGTATAGAGAAAGAGATAGAGAAAAACTTCAAGAAAGACTTAGGAAAGGAGGAGCATAAGGAGGCTAAATCCAAAGGTGAGAACTTGAAATTTCAAGAGCCAAGCCTTCTCATTTTTGCATTTCATCTTCTAATCCCTTAATCTTCATGGAACTCATGTGTAGCCAAGCTAATCTTCAAGGGAGAAGAGAGAAAAAGTGACCTTTTAGGGAGAGAAAGAGGAGGAATCAAAGGTAAATCATAAAACCTTTCCTAATATATTGATTTATGTTAGTTGTTGGTGATTTGGTTGGCTATTGGCTTGGTTCTTATGACTTTGTGATTTTGGGAAACCCAAATCCTAAAGGGAATTGCTGCCCAAATTTAGTCTAATCATGTTTAAAATGTAATTAAGTAGTTAAACAAGTGATTAAAGGTGACAAGAAGGTGTTTTATGGCTTGAAATTATAAAACTTCATTTTCTCCAATTTTTAAAGAATTTCATCCAGATCATTTTTGGGCTGTGTTTGGACTAGATTTTTGTATTTTTGATGATTGCATTGTGTTTAGAATGAAAAATTGTGTAGGGTTCATGTTGGGTGTAAAGTGAGAAAAGCCCTAGAAAGTGAAATGATAAAAATAGCCTTAAAACCCTCACAAAAGGGCTACCAGGGATAAATTTGTAACTGAGGCTAGAATTTGAGAAAATCATGGTAAAAAATAGATTCTTTGAGCGAAAATATGTCAGAATAACCCAGGTCAAAATTTCTAAAAAAGTGCGGTCGGACTGGGTACAGTCTGGGCGGGGTCTTAGGGGTATGTTGGTTATTTTTCAATATAGACTCATATAACCGTCAGAAACACTATGGAAGTGTCTAAATGGTATATTTGGAATTGTAGGACCGAGTGGATTGCAGAGGTGGAACGAAGACAAGATGTCTCTATTTCACTAGGACGAGTTTAGACACTCAAGTAGCCTTGTGAACATACATTGATTATAATTATCATGTATGAACCCCTATAGGAAATTTTTGTAATCATGCACATATTAGCAGTATAATTATGCTATTCATGTGTTGTCCACCAAATTACATATCGTTTTCTGCAAATACTCTGAAAAAGGTGAAAATAAAATAACACACGGGTCCCAGGATCGAAACCTGGCTCTGATACCAAAATGTAACGCCCTTATCTTATTTTCACCTTTTTAAGAATATTTGCGGGAAATGATACGCAGTTTGGTGTACTCGTAGATACTCATTTAGGTCAGTATACCCGTAGCTACTTAGTTAAGTTCACTACAACATATCTGGCATGTAGGATTTGACCGCTTAGGGTCTCTAACCCAAAACATCCTCAAAACGTTATTGAAGGTTCAATCCTATCCATAAGGTTCACAAGGTACAATCTCTATATTATAATTACATTTTGACCTAAGCACTATTTCAGCTTAGATCTGATTCATGCCTATCATCACCCTTCAGTATCATTATATTAGATCCTTTAGGATCAGAATACACTATGATCACCACTCTATAGCACCGTATATCGTATCCACATCCCTTTGACACCATGGGATTACTAAGAATCATTGCTTAACACAGAGATACCTCAAACAAGTACTATACCTCAAATTTATGTAACCCCATCAAATGGATCTTTTTGGGCAGTATTCACTGCAACAGAAATATCCCGATTTCAAAATCAATACTTATATCATCATTATCTGTAATACCCCGAATTTTGAGACTCGAGGTTAGAGAATAAGCCTGAGAGAAGTGGACTGCTAAGCCCCATTTTAGCAAGATCCCAAATTGTGATTAAGGGTTAATGACTTCAAAAGTGGATGTGGTTAGTGATAAATAACCCTTTTGGAGAATATGATGTGATTTGGCACTCGAATGTGATTCGTGTGTATTGTGAGCAGCGCCGAAACCCTGTATTTGAGTTCAATTGTGGATTAACATCCAAATTGACTTAGAATAGAGGAAAGAATTGGATGTGAATTGTGTTGACATGTTGAGATTGTTGTGAAAATATGTCAATGAGATGTGAATTTGATTGATTTGGTGTTCCAATGGATTCCTTGTGAAAATTTATGTAGGAATGATGTTTGGTATGAAAATGGAACCATTGGAAGCAAAGATGCAAAATCTGAAATTCTGTCCAGTGAAACTCTATTCTGTCCAATGAAAATGGAACCATTGGAAGCAAAGATGCAAAATCTGAAATTCTGTCCAGTGAAACTCTATTCTGGGCAGTCTTCTCGTGTGGATGTTTTGACTAGGCAAATGATGTCAGAAAATTATGAAATTTTCTAGTCTTAAAGTTCACATCTCAAGCTTCAAAATGGACATATAATTTGTGCCATTTCGTTTTGGGAACTGGGAGATATGACTGTCTAAAGTTTGGGATGGAAACTGAACTCTGTTTTGGGGCAGTGATGAGTTTTATGTAATTCTGGAATTGTGTGCTGATTTTTAGTAATGGCCAATATTTTTTCTATGAAGAGGACTTAAATATATTTCATTTGTCTTTGGAATCACCTCATTTTGAGTTTTCTAGAATTAGTTATGATTTTTCAAAGTTTGGGCAGAAAATCTGCCAGAAAATCCGAAAATGGGAATTATGACATCATCTCAATAAAAGATGACATCATCATGGAATTAAATATCTTCTCATCTTCTTCAGCTCTCATTTTCTGTCGTGGGTTTCAGCTGAAATAGAGAGAGAGAGCATATGGGATCTTTAGAGAGAGAAAAAGGAAGAAATCTCGTAAGGTAAGCTGATTTCTCCGACGATCTAGCTCCTAACATGTATAACTCCGATCCTAATCTACTCCTTTATGTTCTTTAAGGTTTGGAAGCTCTTCCTTTGGTGTTAAAACAGCTAGGGTTTCAGCCAAGACAAGGAAAAGCTAGTGGGAGCTTGAGGTAACTTCCAAACTCTTGTGTATTGACTATTCTGGCTGCTGTGGACAATTTAATCGGTGAAATTTCACCGGATTGTCATTGGTTTCAAAAATGGAAAATGAGTGTGTGGGGCTGTTATGCTGCCCAAATTTGTACGAAATGATATTTTTAACCTAATGAAATAGTCAATAAAGTGGTTAGGAGTAGAAAGGAACGCGTTTACGGAGCCAAAACTGAAAAACCCCAATTTTTCCCGGAGTACATGTATATTTCGGCCAAGGCTATAAATGGGTCTTAGAGTTGGATTTTCAATGATTTGATGATTCCATTGACTTCAGGAGCAAAAATTAGGTGGGGTTACAGTTGGGCACTTTTTCAGAAAAGGCCGAAAAAGCATAATTACGAAAATGCCCCTGAAACCCTTAAAGTGGGGCTGTCAAGGGTAATTTTGTAATTGACATTGAATTTGATAATTCCAAGTTTAGAAATGGATTCCTTGGGAGAAAATATGTCATAATAGCCCATGTCAAAATTTTAAGAAAAGTACAGCCGGACCAGGTACGACGGGGCCGGGCCGGGTCTCGGGGGTATTTTAGTAATTTTTCAATATAGCCTCATATAACCCCCAGAAACACTATGGAAGTGTCTAAATAGTACATTTGACATTGTAGGATCGAATGTGAAGCCCTGAGTTGCTGGCACGCAAATCGAGGAGAAAAGACTGGAGGTAGGGGACTTACCTTACTTGCATGTATTCGATATCTTTGCTTGTGTAGTGATGTATGTGATTGCTTTACTTGATTGTGTAGAGCATATTTGAATAAATGAAGCTCTGTTTCTGTTTTCGCTGTGGCCATAGTCTTATTGTATGAAACATTGAGCATGCAGAAATATCATTATGGGGTATGCATCTAGATAAAGCTAACATGTCATACACATAGCATCTATCATGCATGCATTATGGTATCTGTTTCCTACTGAGATTCTTTCGAATCTCACTCTCCCCCACCAACAATTTAGACAAGGCAAGTGGCTCGTAGAGGGAGCAGCTAGGACTCCTTCGAGATGAGATTGTGTAATCTCCATTTGAAGAATTGTAATAGGCAATTGTACCCTATGTATCTTTAGCGAAGGTATGTACCCGGGATTGCTGGGATGATTAAGTTGTGCACTCTGATATTTATATGAATGTGATTTATCTTCGCGTAGTAATTGTATTCGAAATGTGAATATGAGACCAAGTTTATAAATGATTTCAAAAAGTATTCGTGAAAACCCCGTCATGTGATGGGTTAGTAAATGTTATTTGATTATTATTGGTCTCTATTTCATTTTAATCACGTATTTCGGATATAATTACGGAGGGGGTTACATTATCTCTGTGTCTAAGCACCCTTTAAATCATCTATCTTAAATAATCATTAGTCATGGAGAAACCTTAAGAAAATTACTATTCCTCAAGTCTCCATGACCCTATCAACTCAATTTCCTAAGGGTCACTCATCTTAAGATTTTCCTGGGTTGAGCATGCTTAACTTTTGTGTACCCAAGCCAAAATACAGCTACCAACTGTATCTAATGCCTACCACTGATATCCTGAGATTGCCCATATCCTAAGAGTCATACCAACTATTTTCGGCTGTCAAAGTACTGTGTGTGGT
This sequence comes from Inga laurina, assembly GCA_963855925.1. Taxonomy (NCBI): domain Eukaryota; kingdom Viridiplantae; phylum Streptophyta; class Magnoliopsida; order Fabales; family Fabaceae; genus Inga; species Inga laurina. Next base: position 62,936,652 of record OY979708.1, read on the forward strand.
CCGCACATTGGCCTTGGTCGTGCCCGCCTCCTCGAGTTTTACAACATCCTTGCTCCATCCTTAGTCTGGTATTATACCACTTGCTGCCCTCAGGTATTCCCTAACCTTTCGGCGATGATTCACAGAAAAAGGGTAGTTTACTTCTCTAATACCCCATTTGGTGCGTATCTCCTTTTACCATGTAATCAGGACCTTATTAGTATACTATCCTGTTTCCTGAACAGCCCCTCTGCCAAAACCTCTTGGGCTTTTCTTGAACCACTTGAAGCTCTGATACTAAAATGTAATGTCCTTATCTTATTTTCACATTTTTCAGAGTATTTGTGGAAAATGATACTCAGTTCGATGGGCAACACAAGAATAGCATAATTATACTGATAATATGTGCATGATTACAGAAATTCCCCGTAGAGGTTCATACATGATAATTATAATCAATGTAGTTCTCTTCTCTGTTCTCAGCATATTTTCTGTCTTCTCTTGTCTAAATTTTTGGTAGGGAATAGTGAGATTCGAGAGAATCTCAATAGGAAAACAATACCAATATGCATGCAAGATAAGTGCTTAATGCATGATATGCTTGTATTATATAAACTCATGCTTACACAATGACATATCTGCATGCTCAATGTTTCATGCAACAAAACTATGGCTACAGTATAAATAGAAATAAAGCTTTAATCATTCATATATATTTCACTTAATCAAGTAAAGCAATAACATGTATCAATACACCAGTACAAATATCAAATACATGCAGTAGAGGTAAGTTCTATACCTTAACCCTTTTTCAACTCAAAACGTGTGCCTCGTAAAACGTGTTGTAGCTCGACTCTCCACTTGGTCCTACAATTCCTAATGTACCATTTGGACACTTCCATAGTGTTCCTGGGGGGTTATATGATTCTATATTGAAAAATGCCCTAGGGACCTCGACCCGGCCCTGCCATACCTGGTTCGACCACACTTTTTTTGAAATTTTGACTTGGGCTATTTTGATATATTTTCACCCAAGGAATCCATTTTTAACCTCGGTTTTCTTAAATTCCGGCACCAATTACAAATTTACCCCTGGTAGCCCCTATGTGAGGGTTTTAAGGCTATTTTTGTCATTTCACTTTCTAGGCCTTTTCTCACTTCGCACCCAACATAAACCCTACACAATTTTCCATTCTAAACACAATACAATCATCGAAAACACCAAAATCCAGTCCAAACACTGCCAAAAATAGATCTGGATGAAATTCTTTAAAAATTGGAGAAAATGGAGTTTTATGATTTCAATCTATAAAACACCTTCTTTTCTAAGATTCGTTCAACACATATAACCGGTTATACAAAGAACCGGTCTTAAAAGTGATTTTTAAGAGCGGTTTTTAAAATAACGGTTTTAAAAGTTTCATTTTTTAAAAATATTCTTATTAAATAATCGGTCTTAAAAGTTCCATTTTTTTAAAATATTCCTATTAGCTAGCTAGCAAGCCATTTTCCCTGTTAAAACATTTTACCCAGCAAGCCATTTCAGTGACATCCAAATAAATTCTTCTCTTACACATTATAACTAACACCTTATACAAAAGCATTTTTATCAAGTAAAAACTCAATTTCAACTAGTGTAACACTTACATCATTCTTCCTGCACCTCACATTACACAGAAGCAACAATAATAAATCATTCTTCCTACACCCCAAATAAATTATTCTCTTATGCATTCTCATTTCATCAAGCATTCTAAAACACAATGTCAACTGGTATAACTTCCATCATTCTTCCTACACTCCACATTCCACATAAGTAACAACAATATATCATTGAAAATCAACACATTATCACACACAATCAAAAAATTAAGGTATGCTGCTACACATTTTTATTCCCCTGTTTAATATTATAGTTTGACAAAAAAATAAAAAATTTAGCTAATAATAAAATAAAAACACTTTAATTGATTATAGAGGAATCTACTGAGAAAGAACACAGTAGACGATAATCCATCGCTGACGATTACTAGCTAGCTTCAGAGCATCTATACTAGGACACCTCATATCCTTCATTTTCCTATGACGACAAAAAAAAAAAGTTTTCTATATAAAATAACTATGTACATAATTCAAATATAATTCATAATAATTACTTTAGCTAGCTAACCTTCAAAGTAGTTTTATAAAGGGATATCCTCCCATATCCCTTCATGATGATCATTTCTTGTGTTGTGTTCATTATCTGCTTTATCTTCTTCGTTCAATTCTGGAAGACCCCTAGAAAACGGAGTCTCAAGAAGATCATTTATTGAACGACTTCCTCATTAATATCAACAACCCTTTTTCCTTGGAGAGCTACAAAACATATTTTATTTGTCTGATCGGTAATATAAAACACTTGTTTCGTTTGATATGACATAATAAAAGGTTCATCTCCAAAACTTCTAATATTTAGATCAACTAATATAAATTCTAATTGATTGATCATCACACCATTGTTGACATCAACCCACTTGCATTTGAAAATAGGAAATTTAATTTTAATATAATCAACCACCCAAATCTCTTCAATAACCCTATAATAAGGTATGGCTGCCAATCTAGGGTTCTTATCTTTTGAACTAGAGAAATGCATAGATTTAGCCACTAACATAACACCACTGTTTTGTATGGTACTCCTATCATCTAGGGACTTCGTATAATACGTATAACCATTGATTATAAATGAAGTCCAACTTATGACATCAACCTTAGGACCACGTGCTAACTATTTAATTGTATCAAAAACACATTCTTCTCCGTCAACCTTTTGTTTGAACCAATGTGCAAAAGTTTTGTTATGCTCCCTAATTAACCTTTGTTCATTCATTTGACTATTTCCTTTTTGTACAATTTCTTTATAAGCATTAATGTAATCTTGAACTTCATCAACATGATTCAAGATGTACAAGTGGGCTTGTTGCAATTTATCAGGATCCATACAATTTGCTGAAGCCCCACGTCTACCCCCTTCTTCATCATGACATTCAGGAAGTCCAATATGTCTTACATTTGACAAGTAATTTTGACAAAACTCTATGGCTTCTTCAGAAGCATATTTATGAACAATAGATGCTTCAGTCCTGTTAGGGTTCTTCACATACCCTTTTAGGATTTTCATGGTTCATTCAATTAGATACATCCATCGTAAATAGATAGGGCTACACAACTTGATCTCCCTTACTAGATGAACAATTAGATGTACCATAATGTCAAAAAGTAGGAAGAAAAGCTTTTCAAGATAGCACAAGATCATATATCCTTCATTTTCCAGTTTATCCAATCTTTCTGTCTTAATGACTTTACTACAAATAGCATTGAAGAAGAAACAAAGTCTAGTCAAAATATGTTGAAGATCATATTCGACAATGCCTGGAATAGCTACTGGGAGTAGTTGTTGCATTAAGACATGACAATCATGAGACTTTAGCCCTACTAACTTCAAGTCTTTTATTGACACAAGCTTCTTAAAATTTGAAGAACCTGAGGGAACTTTGATACCATGTAAACAGTCACAAAAATTTCTTTTCTCATCCTTAGACAAAGTATAAGAAGCTGGAGGACAAAAAGTTCTCTTACCATATGGCCTTAGATGCAAGTCTTGTCGTATTCCCATTTCTTGCAAATTTAATCTTGCCTTCATGCCATCTTTAGAACTACCTTGTATGTTGAGCAATGTCCCAACAATATTATCACATATATTTTTCTCTACATGCATCAAATCAATGCAGTGTCTCACACCAAGATTGCACCAATATGGAAGATCAAAGAAGATAGACTTTTTTCCCATTTATATATCTCATTACTACTCTTTGTAGACTTACCAAAGATAACATTGACATTTTTCATCTTTTCATAAACTTGCTCCCCATTCAATGCCTCCAAAGCATCTTCAAACTCTTGTCCACAAAAAAAAATCTTTTTTTAATCTACGATATGGTTGGCCCCGTCTAAGAAATCTCTTATGGCCAAGATAAACCATCTTTTTTCCAATGTTGAAGTTGATGGTAGCATGTGCCTTCTTCATAACTCGAACATGCTTTATGACCTTTAACACTATATACTGACAAGTTTCCATTAGCAGCGAAGTCATTTATAGTACAAAAGATCATTGCTCGTATTTTAAAATTCTCCTTCTTGTTCGCATCAAAAACATCGACACCTTTATCCCACAACTCTTTTCAAGTCTTCAATCAAGGGTTCTAGGTAAACAACTATGTCATTTTCGGGTTGCTTTAGTCCCAAAATCAATACAGACAACATAATGTACTTTTGTTTCATGTATAATAAAGGAGATAAGTTGTAAATTACCAACAGAATAGGCCATGAACTATGTATACTGCTTAGGCTATTTTAAGAATTCATGCCATCTATGCTAAGCCCAAGCCTAAGATTCCTAGGTTCTTCGCCAAAGCTAGAAAATAATTGATCAATTTTCTTCCATTGAGAAGAATCAACTAGATGTTGAAGCTTTCCATCAGAAATCTTCTCATCCACATGCCATCTCAAATTTTTGGCATCAATTTCATTGGCAAACAAGCACTTGAACCTTGGTATGATTGGCATATACCACAACACTTTTGTAGGGGCCTTATTTGATATATACCTTGGAGTTTCACATATCGGACATTGGTCCTTCTCTTCATGCTATTTTCTATACAATATGCAATCATTAGTGCATACATGAATCTTTTTATACTTCATCCCTAGTGGACACAATATTTTCTTAGTATCATAGTATCGATAAGGAAACACATTATCATCTGGAAGCATGTCCTTAAAAGCCTCAAGCGTTTCTAAAAAACTCTTGTTGCTCCATCCATGTTATGCTTTCAAGCTTACCAATTTCAATACTGCTCTCAACAATTGGTATTTTTTACACCCTAGGTATAACAGATTCTCAGCATCACTATACATATTACCATATGCATGTGATTACTCAAAAGCCTCTTCTCCTACATCATGAATAATATCCTCTATCCGATCATCCATATCCATAACATTATCATTAAAGGCCACTCCCCTCTATTGAGATGTACTTGACATTTCTAATTCTTCACCATGCCATACCCATAATATATAACTCTTACAAAATCCTTCACAAATTAAATGTGTATATATATTTACAGCACTTAGTAGCTTCTCATTCAAGCATACTACGCAAGGGCAATAAAACATCTCACTATCATTATTGGCATTTCTTATAGCAAAGTCGAAAAATTCCCTCACCCCAACATCATATTCAACACTTGTCCGTTTAGCTTTTATCCAACTACGATCCATATATTTCAACACCTAATAGCACCCTATCCAATAACAAAACAATAGACAAGAAAACAAGATAAGAAAATATAAATAACTTGTAGCACTCTATCCATTATCAAACTCTTGTTATAACTTTATATTCAATTCAAACCCACATATCAAATATCATAATGTGATCGTTAATGGCAATCCAAGATAAGAAAGTATAAATAAAATATCATAATGTGATCATTAAGCTAGTATCTGAGTTATCATAACTAAGTTCAATAGTGAGAGTAAGGTAGAGAGCAACTTTGGGCATATTCAAACAAAGCCATAATCATAAAACAGAACACCTCCATTTTTGACTTAAATAATATCAGAATATGATGCCAAACATGGTTAAACCCACCCAAAACAATATCAAAAGGGTCAAATTTAAATTATTAACAACAATCAAAACAAACCTAGAAAGCGGTTTCATGAGTAGTGACTCTTTGTGCTCCCGTTTAGAAGAAGAACGAGCAGCGATTTAAGGGAGGAGGAGTCAGAGCTGGAATGTTATCGATTGACAGCGAAATTAAGGTCAACTAATGGCAAGGTATATAGGTAGTGACTCTTCCTCTGTTAATACAGACCCAACCTAATGCCACCCCTGAGATTAGGAAAAAGAACACTTTCGGTTAGATTATGATATATTATGTTCAGAGAGAAAGATTGCTCCATATTTAGAGAGAAAAAGGATGGCAGAATTATGAACAAGAACACCATTGAAGAAATTTCAGGAAAAAGTGAGTTCAGAGAGCAAGCTATGATTCGGAAGGAGGAAGAGAAGAGCGAAATTTTAATTAGGGCGCGCACTTTTAAAACCAGTTTTTTGTAATGACCGGTCTAAAATATACTTTTAAGAACGATTTTTAAAATAATCAGTCTAAAAAGCTTCTACTTTTAGACCGTTTATAATATATAATTGGTCTTAAAAGTTTTAAAAAAATTAATTATAAGTTTCTTATTTAGACCGGTTATAGAAATAACCCGTCTAAAAACTATATTTATTTTTAATTATTTTATCCTTTTAAGACTGGTTACACATAAATAAGGTCTAAATAATATCTTTAAGACCTGATATCTAGGGAACCTATCTCAGAAGTTATATATAATTACAAAAATACCATCGGTCATATATTTTAGATCTTATCCCTGTATAATCGGTCTAAATGAGCCGGTCTAAGAGACAGATTTTGTACTAGTGATATGCAACAGAATGTGCATAAGGCAAGAACAGTGCAAGTTTGGAGAAATAACATGCATTAGAGTTTAAGCACATTCTGTCTTTGATATTGATATGCAAAAATGTAAATGGTCAAAATACCAATTGTTTTTTGTTTCACAAGAGCTATTATAAATTGACGTACATAGGAAGAGGCATTAGTAAATGAAGGAAAAAATTATTGCAATTAAACTATATATTACTGCTACTAGCCTATAAACCATCAAAGCATTCCAATATGCACCAAAATTATCTCATCCCTAAAGATAAGTCCAATGAAAATTTTCTGCGTAAATTATTTAAGTGCAGGACCAAGTAGACTAACTAATGTTACTTCTTCTTTATAGAGTTACTCTAAAACTTCATGGTAAAAAACTTTACCATCTAGTGGTGATTCATTAATATGTTGAATCAATTTCTTAAGCAATAGGAGAATGAAGTTAAATGGTATAAACAGTGCATTGATAAATAGTTCTGTAGTTTCATTACAAAAGTTAAACTCCACAATTTCTAGTAAAAAATGGTGCATCAAAAGAAAGGACTAGAGGATTCAAGAGAATTATAGCCAACTTCAAGATGCATTGAGGGGGGAAAATAAAAAAGTGGCATTTTACCAACAAAATACCAACAAAAAATAAAATTGTGGCAGCAAGATACCTCTATTATAAAGAATCAAGCAAAAATTGGTGTATGGGCATCCAATGCTGGTATGACCTAATGAGCCCAGAGATAATTATAGTCAGAGAAGATATTATATAAGAGCGAAATATGATATTCAAAATAAAAGAAAAAATCAGAAATAAAATTTAAGCAAAATTATTTTTTTCATTAATGACTTTGTACTCTCTAAAAACTAGACACGAAAGTGGTAGGCTGCCTAAACTTAGTATCTATATGCATTAACATTGCACAATTGGGACTTGCAGTGATATAAAGAAACTAACACATCCTTCTTCAAAACTTTTATTATGTAAGCAACAATATTTTAAGAGGAGACCAAATCAAAGTAATGAAAACAGCATTACACAGCAAAAGAGGGGGAACTTGTAACCATATATGAGATGTATGCTAAGCTTGTAGAAGAGTCCAACATAGCTAGCCAATACATATACCCACGAATTCTACACATTAAGCATGGTATAGTCAACAAATCAAATGCCAATTACAAACATAGCTATCTGATAGTTGCCTACCTCCCAAAAGCCCATTGCATAACCTTTACATTAGCATAGAATTCAAGGTGTGAAAAATAGCTCCCTTCACAAGAATAGGAGGCTAAGTAAACTCTCAGCTCATTATGATAGTATGCATTGTCAATGGACTTCATATTCCATTACATTTAAATGAATCATAACATATATCTATGAGAATTAACAAATCATAAAAGAAGGAAGCATTAACTAAGGCAACACACTAATATGATCTTCATGGCCGCCCGTTATAACAACTGCTTCAATTTTGTGCCACCATTTTCTTGTAAATGTCATATCAAGTATAATCTTTTGGACTCCAAGCTCATCATAGTTGGAAGATATGCAACGCAAATGAGCTTGGACCATATAAATACTAGAGGAAAAGAATGAAGACAACCAATAACTATCCATCAGTGATTTGATAATTACTTTTAGTTCAAACGAGATTCAAAGTTTTTAAATGTATTTGTTATGGAAAATATTGAGAAGAAAGATTCAACAATTCTAATATATATTTAAATTATCACGTCTTATGTACGTAAGTAAATGCCTATATAGCTATTGTGTCATATTCAATTAGCTCTTAGGATTGATAAACAACAAGAAAAGGGGAGGCAATGTTGGAGTTGTAAGACCTACTCTGGGAACATGACACCAATATCAATAAGGATATAATGATCATGGTTCCCAACAAGCATGCAATTCATCCTAATTCCGCCCAACCCACCAATAGGAAGAACTCGTAGGGGTGGCCCATTAGATCCTTCATAAAATTGCTCCATCTTGTGTTGAACAGAGTCTTCCCTGCTTTTTCCAGGACCTTCAATTTTTCTTATTCGTTTGCATGGTACTTTAGATCCATGAACACCTAAATGAGAGAGACAAATTAAAAACGTTAATAGTAAATAACATCAAGAATTAGTAAGACACGGGGAATCATAAGTAAATTTAGTTCATAGTTGCATCTATGAACAGTTATGCATGGAATAAAGGTAGTCCTATAAATACAAGAGCATAGACTAAAATCAAAGTAAGAATTAGTATGATAGGGGGAATCAGAACTAAATTTAGTTTATAGTTCGTACTCAGTGGAGAATTGGTCAAATAAGAAATTAGCACCTATATAATAGAACAACATTAACCAAATAAAAGTATAAACTTACCAGGTCTTCTGCACCATGAAGGTTTCCCATTTTTGAAAGATTAACAACAACTTCAAAAATCCAAATTGTCCAGCTATAAAAGTTTCACATAGACAATCAGTAACAAGTTCTAAAAATTGATTCCTCCTTTCCTAAAATCAAAATATAAAGCATAAAAGACTTGCCCACTAATAAATGGTACAATGGTTGCTTCATTTACAGTGGCAAGCAACACCTCACAAAAAAACCCTCAGCAAAACATTTTCAGTGATGACATGCAACTCCCTTCATAATTATGATTCGAAATTCGTATTTAAAATGAAATAGAGACAAATAATCATTGAAAGTCTCTTTTACAGTCCCTTCCTTACAGGAGGGTTTTTCACCAATATTTTCAAAATTTCTGCCTTCCCAGGTTCGTAATTCCATAATCCGAATATAAATACCCTATGCAGTTAAATCACATTTATACATATCAAAGTGCAAAACAAACTCCCGGCAACCCCCGGGTAATATATATATATATACTATCTATCAGGTTTATAATGCCCAACTAGGGGATTACATACCATGTCCAAAATATTATTTACATCCCAAAAATAATATACAGTAATTCCATTCCAAAAGAGATAACCAACAATCTAAACTAAAAGTCTCTACACAGTTCTAGCTGCTCCTGGTTGTTCGTTTCTCCTTAGAGCCACTTGCCCTATTTGAAGGTTAGTCAAAGGATAGAATGAGATTCAAAGAATCTCAGTAGTAACAAATCCCTCATACCACATAATCACATGACATGCAAGTAAATCATCACACAGTACAGCAGCACAAACACAGCATACAAGCTGTCACATATACATGTTGCCTCATTGGCATACACACACCGCATTGCCTCTTTAACAATGCACATAACCACTCTGGCTTTCATATTGCCTCTCTAGCATTCACATAGCACATTGCCTCTCTGGAAATCACATAGCCACTCTGGCTTTCACATTCGAAATCATCACAACATAATGACAAATCGAACATAAAATGCATCATATACAATATAAGAGCAGAAGTCACTACTTAGTTCTTTCCTGACGTCTTCCGGCACTAGACGTCTACGAATAGGGCAAATGTCAAACCCTATAACCAAAGTCAAGAAAGGCGGATTAATTCCTTACTCCAACTTCTTATTGTCATAATTCTTAAAGTTGGTTATCTTTTAAACTCTTTAGGTGGCTATTAGAAGCCTAGACATATGCCTAAGGTTGGGAAAAAATTACCCTGAACATCCCTTTTGGGAAGCAAAAGTATGGATCTTTGCCTGAGTCACTCGAGTGATACCCCCATTCGCACTCGATTCCCAGCAAGTGAGACACAAAAAGTGTGTACCCGAGAACAACTAAATCCCTAAATTGACAAATGCACTCGAGCACTAGCCTTAGCACCCGAGTGACTACCCAACACCCGCGAGTACCCACGCGCACTCTTGACAATCTGCCTGCGAGTGTTAACCCGAGACGAACTCTAAAAGTGCAGAATACATAAGCACTAGAGTGACACCCTAAGCACTCGAGTGATACCTCATATCACCCGCAGGTTAGGAAGTGTACTCTTGAACTATAGCACAAAATACAATGGATAACTGAACAAAAAGAGAGATCACTATGCTGCACTCGAGTGAGGCCTCTTATCACTCGAGTGAGGCTTTATAGAAGCCTGATTGCAGCAACTGACAGTAACTCCCAGTTTTTACCAAATGTTTTCTAATGGTCCTAAAATTCTTGTATAAGCCTAATCCCACTTACTTTCACCCAAAGAACCCATTGGAAACCTCAAAACTCCTAAAATCTCACTCTAACAATAAGTCTTGTTTTGGGTCACCACATAACCCATATTACTCAATATCCCCCAATTCCTCTTCCAATGTTCCAAACCAATTTCTAACATGCAAATAGCATCATATGACACCAATTCTACCATAATACCCTAGCCAATTCTCCTATTTCAAATTCACATAAAAATCAGGGCATAAATTCCACATATATCAAAACTTGACCAAAAATCACAACTTATATATCAAAATACCACAAATGCTCACTTCTTCAACTTGTTAAGATTGAATCCTTGATTCTCCAACTTTCAAATTTGTTCCAGCACTAAAACACCACCTTTCAAAATTCTGAAACCATAGTAATAAAGCTCTCAACCTCTTGAACAATATTAATGAAAACCATTGGGGCTAAAGGGAGCATCCTACAAGTCAAAATCTTACCTTTTCTTTTCTCTTTCTTCTTTCTTTTACGCGAAAATGGAGAATGATGAGAGAGAGTGAGATATTGATGAAGAAGCAGATTTTCCCCTCTTTCCCATGCACATAACCTACTCTAGGAGTGGGAGGGAAGAGAAAATGAGTTGAATCTTTGACCCTCATCCCATGGCTCACAATTTGCCACTTATCATGATCTTATGCTTCCTTCCATGATCTCACATACTCACATACACACTTAATCCCGCCCCATTGATCATTCAAGAGCTAATTCTAGCCATTAATCCTTAAGTTACCAATGAGTCTCCTCTTTGGTGACTGATCAACTGGTCGGTGACTTTGCTATTTTGCCTATGATTATCATAACATATGCTAAATCATCATCGAATACATTCAAGTCAAAATTCTAATCACATTCCTTAAAAGTGTTTCCTTAGCATTAATTGCATCACTTTTGAAGTCATTAGCCCTAAATTACCATTTAGGATATTACATGACACATCTCAAAACCACCTATGTTGGAACTATTTCTCTTTTAATCACTGATTGCTTAACAAAACAAACAAAATACCCTAATCTATTTTAGTGATGGATCTTCGAAAGAGGAATTTCTTGACGAAAGAACTCATTTACAAATGATTCATTAATTTAAGACCATAAAGAGAAGTCTCCCTAACCTAAACTTATAAATGGCAAACGAACAAGGAATAATATAATGGGCAAAACAAGAGGAAGAAATGAATCAGGTAATATGAGAGTTGGTGTACTTAGGTGGTAGCCACCGAACCTTAACAGTGAGGACCCACGAACACCGCCGCTCATGTTGACAACTTCTGTTTGCCTTTAATGTCACATGTCGGGGATTAGCAAACAAGATGAATATTGGCCGAGTCTAACAAGAAATAAGGTTTTGCAGAATGTCTACCTTTTTGCCAAATTCTTAAGGGTATTTCAATCTTTTACCACTTGCAATATATTACAAAATGGTCCCATAGGATTTGACAGTAATTTCAGCATTTCTTGAGACAATTTCTTCGTATATTCTCTTCCATGGGATTGCAATATCATTCTCCCTAAAAGCAATTGCTGCCAAGATAAGATTCGTACATGAAGGTGGCAAAAGGGATATAATATATCTACTGAAAGGAAAAAAAAGATAAGACTTGGCACCTACACACAACCCATCCGAAGATCTATAAAATGAGGGAAAGAGTAGCAAATCAAGGACACACCACTATGGTAGAACAAAACAGTCAGAGAACGGAGCACCAAAGTCAAAGAAGCAGAGGAAGCAGAAGTGAAGTTCTCCTCCTTAGGTTACCTATATTGCAGAGATTTTATCAGATTTGATTTCTTTTCTTCGTCCTCTTTATTTTTTGAATTTGAATTTTATTTTTCTATTATGGATTTGGTTTTAGCCATGAGTGGCTAATTTTCTTTTCAGACCTAGAGAAAGTATGAACTGACTAGTGAATTAGATTTTATTTCCATGATTTATCAGTTATAATTTATGTTAATTTTGGTTACTTAATTTTGCTTTGTTATGTCCGTTTGATGATTAGCCACCATTAGATGTGAATTTGAGCATTAGGATTTACCTTGATGAAGAAAATTTTAATTAGGCTATGAGATTAAGTAATATGGAATTAGATTATGATTTAATTTGATATTAGAATAGACATATACCTAATAAGCCCATATAATTGTTGAAGAGTGTGTTTGAGTTATCTTACCTCTTGAGTAATTGGGTTAGACATAACAATTTATACTTAAGAGAAGGTTGTGAGTGGATCGACATGCACTTAAAGCTATTAATACTCGAGATTAACAAAATTAGCATTTTAGACTAACTAATTAAGTGGAAATAAGATTTGGGGTAATTAGGGATTAGTGACTCTAGGTTGTGGTTGGCATTGATAGTTTTCATTATTTAATTTCCTTTGACTTACCCATAACTAGATTCATTTAACTTAAAAGAAATTGATATTTTAATAGCTAAAAATTAATTGATTGATTCCTCATGGGATGATACTCAACTTATCACTTTATTACTTGGCACGACTGGTATACTTGCGGAGTGCATGACAATTCTGTAGTAGTAGTGTTTGTTGCAAGTGAACCTTAGGTCTATTTACACTTTTTTTTTGGCTGACTTTTGTGTCATTGACTTTGACTCTTACAAGGTGGTCATTTTAGCTAAAGGATCATACTTATCAAGGTCAAATAGAACGATCCTTGAGCCTTAGTTTTTCTCCAAATTTTGCATTAACAAATGAGATCAAATGGCATCAGAACTTGCTTAAATGACATCATTACAAATGGTATCAAAGCCCAATTTTTCGTAATGAAAGCACAAAAAAAAAAAATAATTCAATGTAGCAAATGACTTTGTATTTATATCAACAACATTCCTATAATATGCAAGTATGACATTAAATATTATTGAGGTTATCTTGTGATTGATAGGGGAAGTACCAAAACACATACAACCCTCAGCAAATATATTTATCTAAACTAATATTGAAACTTCCCCTAACGCTATCCTCACATATTGTACTATATATTATATGTAAATTATTGGAGTTTTTTGTGATGCTCTAGATATAAAGAAATGGGAGATGGATGCTAATTTATGTAATGTGACTCATTAGTGACATATAGTGTTATGACCATCCCTGTAAACAATATAACAAATAAACGAAAATAGAGACAAATCTACTGAATATATATATAGCCACCGTTCTGTCATAGCCATTGATGATGATATAGGCATATATATATATATATATATGAAATGACCAAATGGAATTGTTGCTATGAGATTTAGAAAGAGATTTGGATTGGATGGATTTAAATTTGAGAAAAATCCAAGAAAATACCATTTGAATTTCAAAATCCCAAATTAGTAATTTGAGAAGAATTTGAATTGTCAATCTTATTACTCAATTGTTAACAAAACCAATTTAGAATTTTGAAGTTCAAGTGGTATTTTTTTAGGATTTTCCCTTTAAATTTTTCTATGTTGAATATATGAATGAAAGGATTTTTACCATTTCTTTCCATCTAATTAAGTTAAATATGTGGGATTTCACTCTCTCTCTCCCTCTCTCTATAATACCCCAAATTTTTTAGACTTGAGGCTAGAGAATAAGCCTGAAATAAGTGGACTGCTAAGCCCTTGTTTAACAGGATCTTTAATTTCGATTAAGGAATTTTTGACTCCAAAAGTGAATGTGATTATCGTTAAATCGACACTTTTGGAGAATGTGATATGCTTTGTGATTCAAATGTGTTATGAGTAGGGCCAAAACCCTATATTTAAGTTCAATTGTGGATTAACATCTAAATTGACTTAAAATAGAGGGAGGGTGCACATTGTGGTTAAATGGATTGATATGATGTGTTTGGTGGTGATTCAAGAAGAATCACCACAATCAGGGGCAAAATGATAATGTTACTTACCAATTGATCAGTTGCCGAAGAGGAAGCTCATTGGTAACTCAAAGATCAATGGTTGTGATGGATTTTGAGAGATCATGAGGGTGGAATCCCATGTGTTTTTGTGTATGTGAGCTCAAGGAAGGATGTAGCAAGATCTTGACAAGTGTCACAATGTGGACCCTTGGATCAAGTCAAATGTTCAAAGTGCTTTTTCTCTTCCCTCTTTCTTAGTCGACCAACAATTGGGGCAAGGGAAAAACTGCATTCACTTCATCAACTTCATCTCATCATCACTCTTTCTCTTATGCTCCATTGACGCCAAGCTTGAAGGAGGAAACCGAAAAGGAAAGGTGAGGTTTTAGCCTTGTAGATGTCCTCTAATGATTAAAAACTCTTATATAATCTTGTTCATAGTGATAAGAGCTTCATCTCTATGATTTTAGATTTTTTAAAGAAGGTGTTTGGGAGCTTGTGGAAATTTGGAAAGATGGAGAATCAAGAAATTGGCTTGGGAAAGAGGAAGAGGTGAGTAAGAGCTCTATTTTGATCTAAGTATTGTGACTTTTGGTTGAGTATTGTGAATTGTGAATTTTGCCCTGATTTTGTGGTATTTTCGTGTGGCATGTAATTGGGAGAATTGGATGTTGTTTTGTGTTGGAATTGGTGTTTGGATGTGTTATTTGGTCAATGGAATTAATTTGGAACTTTGGATTGGAAATGTTTGCAATGTTGAGTTTGAATTGTGAATTGTGTTGACATGTTGTGATTATTGTGAAAACATGTCAATATGATATGAATTTGGTTGTTTTGGTGTTTCCAATGAATTCCTTGTGGAAAATTGTGTGGGAATAGGTTTGATTGTTAATTTTGGAGCCATTGGATATTTTGGTAGAAAATTGGAATACAGTCAAGTGTGAACTCTGTTATGGGCAGTCAGTTTAGATGAAAGTTTTGAATGACCAAATGGTATCTAAAAATTCTGAAAATTTCTATTTTTAAAGTTCACATCCCAAGCTTCAAAATGGACACATAATTTGTGTCATTTCATTTTGCAAGCTGAGAGATATGATTGTCCAAAGTTTGGGATGGAAATTGGACTTTGTTTTGGAGTAGTGTTGAGTTTTGTGTAATTCTGGTATTATGTGGTGATTTCTGGTAATGGTTCATATTTTTCCTATGAAGAGGACTTAAATATCTTTCATTTGACTTTAGAATCACCTCATTTCAATTTTTCTAGAATTAGTTATGATTTTTGGAAGTTCAGCCAAAAAACAAGATTTTCTTAGCCTCGGCCCAAATATTTCTGACTTGTTTTTGGCTGTGGCAAGTGGATTTATGGGCCGCGGCCAGCCCCTAAAAATCAGCATTTTTCACTTCTGAACGGTGGTTTTTGGTATAGTCTTTCCCAATCCTTTAGACATGTGTTTAGGCTTTGAGTAGCCACCTAAATGTTGTGAATGATAACCAACTTCCAGTGTTATGAAGGTAAGGCTTTGTAATAGAGAATAACTCTATGTCCTTACTTTGGTTATAGGGTTGGTGTTCGCCCTTATCGTGGTTCGGTATTCGTCTTGATCGTGAGTATGCGGTGCTGGAGTATACGTGGAAAGGATAAGTATAGGGAACTTACCTTTTCTACATGTATTTGATATTTGTGTTGGTGTATTGATGCATATATTGCTTTGTTTGATTATGTGAAACATATATGAATGATTGTAGCTCTGTTTCTATTTATGCTATGGTCATAGTATGTTGTTGAAACATTGAGCACGCAGATATGTCATTGTATGAGCATGAGTTATGTATTGCAATCATGTCATGCATTAAACACTTATCTTGCATGCATACTGGTATTTGTTTCCTACTGAGATTCTCTAGAATCTCACCCTCCCTACCAACAGTTAGACAAAGCAAGCGGATCGAGGAGGGAGCAAGCAACTGAGGGCGACAATGTCTCCTTCGGGATGTGATTTTGGTTGTTGGTTATCATAGTTGTGAGTGTTCTATATTTGGTATTTGTATTTGGATTTGAATTTGGGAATGTATATTCATATATGTATTTGAAAGGATATTTTGTAATCCCTATATGAGAATTTGTAAAGGGCATTTGCACCTTGTACGGCTATGATTAATGTATGGAATCCAGGGTTGTCGGAAATTTTATGTTATGTACTCTGATATATATGAATGTGATTTATTTTCTTGAAGTAAATGTATTCGAAATGTGAATATGAGACCAGGTTATTAAGATTTCTAAAAGTATTTGTGAAAACCCCGTCTAGTAGATGAGTTTGAAATGAGTTTTAATTGTTATTGGTCTCTATTTCACTTTAATCGCGTATTTCAAATATTAATTACGGCAAGGGGTTACTCTCTCTCTAAGGGGTTACTCTCTCTCTAATGAAATTACAATTGAAACTGGTTAGAGGAATAAATTTAAATTAATAAGATTTAACTTTTATAAAGATGGAAGGGTATCAGGGCATTTCTTTAACACTCATGAATTATGTCATAAATATAACTTAGATGTGTTGGGTTTCCCTATAAAAGCCTTTTAGACACACTATCGGTATGAGAGTATCTAAATAGAGAGCGTTCCAAAAACTTCTATGGAAGCAAAAGGATAAGAATTCCTGTACATTTTTTATGTAACAGCATTAGACTAATTTAGGAATTTTGTAGATGACAAGAATAAAAAAAACTAGCTCAGCATGAAAACAAATTACATCTTACCATGATCAGAAAAATAGTTCAATGCTTTTGCATGAGATTTTCAACAATTAAAGATATGCCATTTATGTTTGGATCGATAGCAAGAATATCTGGAACACCTGGAGAGATTCTTACGTTGTAATCCACGATTGGTCTAGATGGGCACTTTGGACTATCCATATTAGATTATAAGGTGATGGGCCCATTGGCATGAATTTTTTTTCTGCCATGGCCATTGGGCCTAATATTTGATTACATGTTTCCATTGTTAGGTTACTCATGCTTTTAGCCCATATTTGCATATAAAAGTATAAAATGAAATACTATTATGAAAAAAAAAAGAAAAATAAAATAAAAAAAGAAAAAGTATACAGGATGTATTATTTAGGAGCTAGATTCAAGAACGTCATCCATTTGCTTCGTTCCAGCACAAATAATTTTCACATCATATTAGCATTGAGAAGTATATATTATTTGTCCAACTTTAAACATTACAGATACTTTTTCCCCTAAAATTTTAAGCATGTAATGTTTTTTATTTTAAGAAAAATGTTATACGTATAAAAATAATTGGGCCTTCATAATTAGCATTTCCTTTTTTCAAGCCAATTGGAATATTGTGGGACCTTCAATATGTAATTTTGTGAAAGGGGTATTTGCAGGTACAGTTTTGGAGTTGAAACTAATAAGACTCTTATTTCCCTTACTCCTAATAGGGATAATACTGAGATGGTTGGGCATTTCAGACCTATTTCCTTATGCACTGTTCACTACATGTTTCGCTAAGCTTATAACAACTTGGCTCAAGGATATCATGAATAGCTTGACATCTCCCTTTCAAGCCAGTTTCATTAAAGATCGCAATATTCAGGATGATATCTGTAACCCTCTTCTGTAATTATTATTCGGAATACGTGATGAAAATGAAATAAAGACCAATAACAATCAAATAACATTTATAAACCCATATATCAGACAGGATTTTCGCAAATACCTTTTGAAATTATTTATAACCTGGTCTCACATTCACATTCCAAATACAATTACTACACAAAGATAAATTACATTTAATATATCAGAGTACGCAATGTAATAATTCCGGCAATTCCGGATTCCATTTATTAACTCAAGCTTTATAGGGCACATTCACCCATTACAAGCCCTCATATGGGGATTATACAAATCCATCTCAAATACATAACAAGTCCTCATCCACATACATATACACACTTCTAAATCCATATACAAATACAAATCATCCCAATTATGATAACCAACTACCAACTCAAATATCTCGAAGGAAGCCTCGTCACCCTTGGTTGCTTACCTCCCCCTCGAGCCTGTTGCCCTGTCTACATGGTTAGTAGGGGAGGATGAGATTTAAGAGAATCTCAGTAGGTAAACAATATCAATATGCATGTACGATATATGTTTAATGCATGACATACTTGCATCACATAACTCATGTTAACACAATGACAATTTGTAAGCTCAATGCTTCGAACAACATACATATGGCCATAGCATAAATTGAAACATAGCTTCAAATTACACATAATCATGCAAAGCTAAGACATGCATCAATACACTAACACATATATCAAATACAAGCAGAAGAGATATGTTCCCTACTCTGAGTCTTTCCACGTAAGCTCCAGCACCGCTTACTTACGACCAGGTGAATATCGAACCACGTTCAGGGCGAACATCAAACCTATAACCAAAGCAAGGATATAGGTTTATTCTCTATTCCAAAACCTTACTTCCATATCACTTAAAGTTGATTATCATTCATGACCTTTAGGTGGCTAATCAAAGCCTAAACACATGCCTAAAGGCTTGGGAAACATTTGACCAAAGAACACCTTTTAAAAGTCCAAAATTCTGATTTTTGGGGGTTGGCCGCAGCCCACAAATCCACTTGCCGCGGCCAAAAATTGCTCAGAAACATTTGGTCCACGGCCAAGAAAATCCTGTTTCTTGGCTGAACTTCCAAAAATCATAACTAATTCCAAAAAAAATCGAAATAACGTGATCCCAAAGCCAAATGAAATCTATTTAAGTCCTGTACATAGGAAAAATATTGGTCATTACTAGAAATCACCACAAAAATACAGAATTACACACATTTCATCACTGCCCAAAATAGAGTCCATTTTCGACCTCAAACTTTGGACAGCTATAACTCCTAGTTCCCAAAACGATATGGCACAAATTATATGTTCATTTTGAAGCTTGGGATGTGAAATTTAAGACTGGAAAGTTTCATAATTTTCTGACATCATTTGCCCAGTCAAAACGTCCACACGAACAGACTGCTCAGACAGAATTCACACTGGACAGAATTTCCAAACTTTGCACAAAATGTATCCAATCCAATCCAAACCAATTCCAATGACTAAATACCATAACATGACACCATTTTCAACAAAAATCACCTTCCAATTCCATCATTCACATTCCACATGAAAATACCATAAAATCATGGCAAAATTCACAATTCACCATACTTAACCAAAAGTCACAAAACTTATGTCAAAAGGAAGCAAATGCTCACCTCTTCCTCTTTCCCAAACCAATTTCTTGATTCTCCATCTTTCCACTTTTGCTCAAGCTCTCAAACACCTTCAATCAAGAATCTAAAACCATAGCAATGAAGCTCTCATCACTATGAACAATATTAAAGAAGGGTATTATAGCATTAGAGAACAAGAAACAAGCCAAATCTCACCTTATTCTTTTCTCTTTCTTCCCTCTTGATGGACGACCATGGAGACATTAGAGAGAGAGAGAGAGAGATGAGTTGATGAAGAAGGAGGGTCAGTTTTTGGAAGCTAAAGGCCTCACAAAACCATCCAAAAAGGGAGAGAAGAGAAAGGAATGAGGGTTGAAACATTGACCCAATATCAAGGGTTCATATGGTGCCACATGTCACTCTCTTGTTCCATCTTCCATGAATTCACATAGGAACATGCACATGGGATTCCACCTTTTGATCTCAACACAAATCAATCCTAACCATTGATCTTGAAGTTACCAATGAGTTTCCTCTTCGGTAACTGATCAATTGGTCAGTAACTTTACCGTTTTGCCCCTGATTATGGCAATTCCTCTTGAATCACCACCAAATACATTTTCTCATTCATTTACACCATATTATGCGCCCTACCTCTATTTTAAGTCAATTTAGAGGTTAATCCATAATTAAATTTAAATACAGGGTTTCGGCGCTACTCACAACACATACGAATCACATTCGAATTCCAAATCACATCATATTCTCCAAAAGGGTTATTTATCACTAACCACATCCACTTTTAGAGTCATTAACCCTTAATCACAATTTGGGATCTTGCTAAACCGGGGCTTAGCAATATACTTATTTCAGACTTATTCTCTAGCCTCAAATCTCAAAATTCTGGGTATTACAATATCATTGTGGGTCAAGAGATTATGCGAATCATGAAAAAGTCCAAGAGCAGAATAGGAGTTATGGCCTTGAAGAATGATTTAGGGAAAGCCCACGATTGAATTAGATGGGTTTTTTTGAAGCAAGTTCTTGATGCAGGCTTAAAAGAAAAATTTGTGCAACTCATTATGAATTGTGTTACTTCCACCACTTATAATATTCTATGGAATGACAACAAGACTGAATTTTTTGAACCACAGATAGGGCTTCGACATCTCTGTTTTGTTTGGGCTATGCAGGGATCACTTATCTCATGTTATAAGACATGCAATTAACTCTTATGAATGGAAGCCTATTCTAGTCTCTCATTCTGGCCCTAGTGTGTCCCATCTAAAGTTTGCCGATGGCCAGCTTTTATTTGGGGGAGGCAACGCCAGATCAAGCATTTTGGATGATGAAATGTCTTGATATTTTCTGTAGAGCTTCAGGGGAAAAGGTTAATCATGTTAAATCATCTCTTTTCTTTTCTCCAAGAGTTCCGCATCTAGGAGGAAAAGAATACAAGAGATTACAAGAATGAGAATCAGTTCTGAGATGGGTAGGTACCTTGGCTTTTCACTCTCTAGAAGGAACAAGCCTAAGGATACTTTTCAGTACATAGTTGATAGAGTGACTTCAAAGCTTGCGGCCTGGAAAGCTAATAGCTTATCAATGACTGGTAGAATAACGTTGGCAAAATGGGTGCTGAGTAAATTCCACTATACCCCATGCATGTTTCCAAAATACTGAAGAGTATTTGTAGTGAGATTGAGAAAATACAGCATAATTTCATTTGGGGCCCTACATCGAATAGTAGGGCATTCCATGCTAGTGGGTGGGATCAAATAACTTTGCCTAAAAGCTATAGAGGTCTCGGTTTCACATGACTTGCTTCTGTCAATTAGGCTTGTGGAGCCAAGTTGGCTTGGAAACTTCCTGCTAGTTCTAAAGGACTATGGACAGATATGTTGTGGCACAAATATCTGAAGAGAGGAAGAAAATTTGCTAAAGGCTCATGCATCAAATTCTTCCTTGTGGAAATTCGTTTGCCATCAAAAGGACATTGTAGAAATTACCTACAATGTGTACTAGACCTCTCACCTTAGTGGAACAAAATAGTACAACTACTGAATGGTGTGTTGATGGAAATTGGGATTACACTAGGCTGGCAAATGTTGTGTCTGGTGAGGTTATCCAGCACCTGATTACTGTGTTGCCACCTTTGTCATCAGCTGGAGAAGATATGATGATCTGGAACGCTACTACTGATGGTAGTTTTACTTTAAAAAGTTTATATTTTTTAATTGAGCAAAATCCTCCAAATTTGTATAGCTCCGTTTACAAAACAATCTGGAAGTGGAAGGGAGCAGAACGAATACGAGTTTTCATGTGGAAAGTATTCAATAATAGATTGCCAACCAACTCTTGGAGAAGTCAATGGTCTTCATTGTCTTCTCTGTGTTCTCATTGTGCTTCTGTTGTGGAAGATGTGTTACATGTACGCAGAAATTTCTCCTATGCAAGACGGTTTTGGTGGCACCTCATCAACCCCAGGTTAGCCTCACAATTGTTTTCTGCTTGACTTTGTGATTGGGTATCCTTGAATCTCAAAAGAGAAATGGGGCAAAATGATATTGTGAAATTGGAATCTTATTTGGGGTGTTGCAATTTGGAAATTGTTGTTATGGAGGAATGATGACTTGTTTAATGGTGATGATCAAAAACCATGAACCTGCCATATCTGTTCTTTTCTCTTGGAAAAGTTTTTTGCAAGGAATAGATGTTTTGAATAGTGATGAGGTAGAGATGGTTGGGACCTGCGGCTGAGTTTTATATCACGACAGCAAAATCAAGTGGCAGACTATCTTGCAAAGCATGGATAATCTAAGACCATAATAAACCAAAACTATACAGGGGAAATCCCGCATGAATTTCCACAAATCTAACTCAACTTTGAAATCATATCATTTTCTAAACTACATATCCATCATGAAATAGGGCTCATTTTAAAAGTCTGATGTGTACTATAACATTGCAAAGTTCATAAATTAATTCACATGATGGCCCTGTTAAACATTATTTCTAAAATCACAACTCAGAATAAGTAACATCTGACCATTACTTGCAATGCCGTGCATCTTTGCTAGGCTCAGAATAGCACTTACCTTGCTGAGTGCTCTATATCACAGATCCTCCTTATGCAGGTATTTACATAACCATTATATAAAAGAAACTCCAGTAAATTTAAACTAGATTATATACAACAGCCACATAACAAAAGAGTACTTACCGAATTAAAGAGTAACAAATATGTTTCTCTTCTAGACTTCACCACCTTTACTCATCCACTAGCTTTGCCTTGCCCCTTGAAGTACTTACTCCTACTATTGGTACATCGGAGAAAAGGAGTGAGATTTGGGAAAATCTTAGTAATAAACCTTGAATTTTTAACTTATCCCTATGCAATTCCATCTCCCAAGTTCATTGGAACCAACAAACACAATGTAACTTAATTCCTTCTTGCCGAAACAGGGCTAACTGAAACATCACATGAGGGAAATTTTCATGAAATTCAATTCCATTATTTCAACACACCATACATTGTCCTCTAGATGCCTTAATCTAACTTTAACATATGGTTTCATTCAAAACAGTGAGCATTTCTTAATTCAAACTTTTCAAAAATTAAACCTTATTTTTCATTTCATTGTTGCTAAACACTACCTAGACGTCTTTGGTCATTAGTATAGGTGGTCATCAAACATCTACCAACACAGAACTATTTTAACATTTACAATTAATTCTTTTGGCATACGAGTTCTTAGATACTTTCTTAAAGCTGGACAGGACCTCTCAAAGGACATTAAGCTTCTAATTTCGAGAACCCCTTTAAAACTTTGAAAATTTTATAGCTCCAACAACATAGTTTTAACCATCATATTGAAGCCTCTAAAACATAATCCATCTTCACTTAATCGATGTTTTCCCTTCCCAGAGGTTCAGTTTCAGTCGCTCCTCTCACTCCCAAATTGTAGCATTCAAAGAAACTAGAGATGGAAGGAAGTTCAGGAGACTCCCTTGGCCTAAATCCAAGCTTGCATGTGTATGCTTAGTTGCTTACCCTTCTTCAACAACCTCTTCTATCACGACTACTTCTTCACGGCTTTGTCTCCCTTTCTCCCTCTCTTTACTGACTTGCAGAGTGTGTTAAATGAGGGAGGGAGTCAGCTGATGGTTTAAAATAAGGGGCAAGTATTACTGCTGCTGCTGCTGTTTTTTTTTTTTTTTTGGTGTGATTGGCACATCTATCTTTTTAGGAAGAAATCTTGTTTGAGGTATTGTCGGATACTAAATGTGGACATTTCTCCAGAAGAGAGTTTCTGCTATGGTTGTTTCTTTTGATCAATCTTAGGGAAAGGATTTAACACCACTAATGAAACTAACTATAATAGAAAAGAGTGAAACCAATACAAAAGATCCATCATGGTTATAAAAAGAATTTACCTTGCACTCAAACAATTATTAGAAATATTCACACAAACAAAACACATTTTCTAAAAGACTAACAAGCTGATCTCATTAGGGTTCAGTGCACAAAACCTACAACAAATCCACTACATCAACCTGAATACGACTAAGGGCACAAATAGAATGAGGATTAAAAATCCAGCCTACTAGTTCATATCATAATATATCACTGAACCGCAAAACAAAAAGGTCATAACACAATAGTATATACTAATCATATTGTAGTGGATCCATAAAATAGTTGAGTGCGCAAGTTAAGACCACAAGCCCAATAAAATCCTCACAATTATCCAAAACACAGTGTATAATGAATATACAGACGTGGATCCTAGTTGAGAAACATAGACACAATAGCCAAAAATGTGCAAAAAAGCTAGGGAATTAAAAACATTTTAGCTTTTTACAAGATAAATATGAAAATTCACAGGACAAATATCAGTATGTATAAAATAAATAAGACAATTTACAAAACAAATAAAGTAAGGGCATCATTATCTTTTCGCCCACAAAAATTAATTTTATTTTGACCATGGGGTGCAGTGAAGTTTCAGAAAGTTTTGGGGTTGATTAAAATTAATTTGCTAGCAAGGGTACAAATTGAATTTTTCCCTAAATCTTATTCCATAGGCTTCATTTTTTTTTTGATGTGCAAATATCCTCTTAAATCTGATCGCAATTTTCTTGGGCTTCCCAGCTGGTAATTGGCTTTCATATTATTACGGGTATTTAATAACTAAATAAATTCTAAAAATTTATCCTCAATATTTATAAATATTTTTTCCTTTATTAAGTTCTTTAGCTCATAAAATTATTCCTCTAAACCTGTTTGGGTAAAAAATCATACTCTATCTATCTTTCTTGAATTATCCGTGAAAATAAGTGTTTAGTTCCCATACATTAGCCTGGCAAAAAAAAAAAAAAAAAAAATCCCATAAATTAGCTTTAAAATTATTTAAGTTATTTTTGGGAAACTAAACCTCTTCATAATTTTTTTCTAATTCTCCAAAACAATATTTCATTAATGTTCGTAAATTTTTCTAGGTCATTAAATAATTTTAATAGTTATTTCTCCTTTATTTCCTTAAAATTGCGTCTCAAAGTAGGCTTTTTGTTCAATAATTCATTTTTGATGATTTAATTTTTTAAATAATATTTCTAAGCCTCAAATATTCCTTGGAAATCTCTATTCTACTTTTAGGGACTCCTCTCTAATTTCAGTGCATTGTTTTTTGCTTTTTTATAGTTATACTTTCGTTCATGAGCTTAAAACTAATTCCTTTTGAAGCTTAGAGCTTAAATACTTTTCATCTTTTTCAGCAAATACATTTTTATAGACTTCAACTTCCACTTTTCAGGTTAAGATGACTTATCACCTCAATCAACATCTATCTTGTTGGTACCATCCCTCTTACTTTCATTTTACTAAGTTGGTAAAATGTGGGATGTCAGAGCTTTGAACCGGACCTCCCCTTTCCTGTCTAAAGCTTCTTGTCATGAGAGCAGTTAGGGGTGGAAACAGGCCAGGCTTTTGCCTTAACAGGCCTAGCCTGTTAAAGCACAAACTGGCCTGAGCCTAGCCTATAGCCTGTTGGAGGCCAATTTTTAGGCTTAGGCTTGGCCTGTTCGCAAACCTGGCCTGGCTTGAAGCCTGTTAAGGAGGTCTAAATTTTTAAAATTTTTTAAGCAAATTGACAAGCTTATAGGCCACACTGCAAAATAGGCCAACAGGCCACAGGCCGAAAATAGGCCTCCTTAAGAGGCCGAAAACAGACTAAAATTTACAGACTCAGGCGAAATTATCCTTTAACCCTTATTTGATTTTCTTTTTAAAATATTTTAACAAGCTCATGCTGGCCTAACAGGCCTGTCAATAGGCGTTGGTCTGATCTATTAAGCAAAATAGGCTTTTGTTGTGACCCTAGTCTGGCTTTTTAGCCTGACAGGTCAGGCCTAAACAGGCTAGGCTACAGGCCCCTGACAAGCTGCCTAGCCTGTTTCCACCCCTATGTGAGCTATAATAAACATCCGAGAAGTGATTGATTCTTAGAAGGAGTGCTTTCTAACCAAGCGCCGAACAAATCAAATATTCCCTTTTTGTTTTCTTCTGTTGTTATTACGTACTTATTAGATTGTCCAAATCAAATCTTTTGAATTTCTTGCAGTAAATTATTCGCGCATGATCCCTTCTCGATGGATCAGCTTCTCTTCATTCTTTGTATACACTTAGATCGATGTCGCTTGCTACTTGCTCTCCCTTTAGAAAACTTATACTTGGATGAAATTGGTTTTGATGCTTATGTTCTTTTAACGCAAAGTTCTCTATTAGGATATTTATAAAGTTCTTTGTCGTCTTAAATTGATATTGGTCAATATTATAGAGATCATTAGAGAATTTTTGGTGCTTCGTGCTTCTGAATCAGGTTTGTTTTATCACTTTTTGTATGTCAAATAGATTGGATAAGCTCAAGAGCAACTTGATTCAATTTCAAGGGATCGAGCATAAAAGTGAACTTATGTCCTGAAGCAGTACGGAGGCGTAAATGTTCTGTGAAAATTCTGGACTTGGAGGGTAAATAACGTACACATTCTCATATTTCAATTTTTTTTTATTCACACTACGTACTGTGAAAGGTATGACGATTGACGAAACCTAGTATAAAATATGAGTATTATTAAATTCTTATTAACCGGTATACATGCATATAACAATAAGTTTAAGAATATGTAGTAAGATTACACTGTTATAACCTGTTAGGTATATGTGCTTTTGAAAACAGAGATCACTGTTTACAAATAATTGTCATCAGTAAACTCAAATTTATATAAGACATATATGCTTGCAAATAAAACAAAAGAAAAAGATTTTATGGATTGGAATTTGCGACCCAGTTATATATTGGTTATTAGTTCCTCACAAACATGGGCCATGCATCAAAATGGTAAAGCTGTACCAAAATTAAAATAAGAATTACTACCGAAAATGACGAGACTAATTGATAGATATAAGAATCAATTAAATTTACTTACGAGGAGAAGCCTGACTAAGAATTTTTGCAACAATGGAAGAATCAATCTCCTTTGAGTTTGAATAATTTGTAGAACTCCCCACAGAGGAAGGAGGATACTCAATAGATATATATTCTTCTTCATTGGCAACACAAATATATATATATATATATATACACACTGGATTTATGCACAATATTGTTTCCCAATGTGATTGTGTTTTGTCTAAAATAATTCTGGACAGCTATTCTATTTATAATGGATTTTAATGAAGGTGCATACAAATTTCTATGGAAGTTTGTTGAAGGTTCCAGAAACCTACGTTCGTGATATTCGTTTTAAAACGCTGTACTTGCCGGACGCGGCTTTTAGGTGCGGAGCCATGACCAGGAAATTGCTTCGATATTCAGAACTCTTTCCCTCGATATTTTATCTATTGTTTGGAAGGAAAGAAAATTAGAGGAGTAAACTCTCAAAAATACTAAAGTTTTTACTATTTATCGTAGTTTTGAAACATATAATCCCTTACCCTATTTTTGTCTCACTTTTCTTTCCATCCAAATATACAATTAAAGTGGTACACCACCTTAAATTTTAAAGGTTAGATGTGCACCACTTTGATTGTCCTATTGGGTAAACGGACAGTTAAGCCGGCAGAGTAATAATTAAATACAAACTAATTATGTAAATATAATATATATATATATAAGAAATAAACGTAAAATAAATTTAATTGTCAACATAATAATTAAATATAAATATGTGTGTGTACAAAGTTTTCATTGAAATAGCATCATATTTTATAAATGATATGAAAACCTATTGAATTTTTCGAGATAGTCAACTTTCTTAATTTTTTTCACAGGTTTTCTAATTTTTTAGCACTTTTTTCCTGTCAGATAAAAAAATTGTTTGGTTTTCTAAAAGTGGTTCCGATTTCCGATCTAATTACACTGCTTTCATCGTAATCTAATGTTCAAAATCTTTCTGCTTATATTTAAACTAAATTAGCCATTGTTGTTTTGAGTTATAAGAAAGAATATTTCTTTTCCATGAGAGGCGCGGTGTCATCAATCAGCGTAGTTATTTTACGAATTTTTCTGGTTTTGAGAGATGGATAAAAAGAATTTTATCCTAAAAATTTCCAACGTTAATAAATATAAATAATTATATACTTGAGAAATCAATACATAGGAACCACATTTAAATTTAGTAAAGTTGGAAAATCTTAATTATTTAGTTACCCATGTGATTACTCATTAAATTCTTATTGAATTGATAAATCAATACATAGGAACTTTATTCTGAATATTCTTCGTGAGAATTCGATTTCCTTCTGATATTTAACTTACATTTCTTTTAAGTGAGATTATTGTTTAAAGACAATGGGTTTTAACTATCCAACTATATTATAAGAAAAGTGAACCACAATAGCTCAAGAGTACTCTATTTTCAGTGTTGAAATTGTATTAAGCAAGAGCAGCATTCTTAATCTTGCAAAAATTAGAGGATTAACTTCAAAGAAATATTCTTGCGACCGTGTAGGTTAACATTGGAAGAATATGAGATATATATTGTATAATCAAATGAACAAAAATTTTGATTGACAGAAAGTAATTAATTTCCATGTTAATATAAAAAGGGTTTATAGAAAATAATAATGAGTTTTATAAGAAAAAACATGAAGAATATATACTCTATATGATTTACAGCAGATGAAAAGATGAGAATGACCACAAAGCTCAAACAAAGTGAAGGAAGGAAGGAACAGAGAGAAGGAAGAAAAAAAATATTCGTTTACCTGATCAAATACTTCATTTTAGAAATTTCTTTGAGCGGCCTAATTTATTTGTGACTAGGGATTACTTTGACTGGAAGCCTTGAGGAATATTTCATGAAATTATTGCAAAAGAGAAAATATTGGACTTAAAGAAACGTATGCCCTTGATAAACTAATAGTTTGTAAAAGAACAGCTTGCACTTCATAAACTTATAGTTTGTAAATAGTAATAATATTAATTTTTTTACCAGAATAGTAATAATATTAATAGACTCATTAGAGAAGCAAGCACAGCGAGTGAGACCTAATAAATTAGTGTTGGCTGAGTAAAAATTTAATTCAAGTACATGTTTTAAATGTTTAAATTAAGATAATTTAAATTGAATTGTTTGAGCAAACTATCCTTAATTTAGTAATATAATATGAAGCCTTTGTACGCAAAAAAAAAAAAAAAAAAGTAATATAATATGAAATAATATGACACATAATGAGATGGATATTTCAATATCTCAAGCTCGTCAAAAAAATGAATTGAATTCTCTCTTCCCCACAGATTAAGACTACAAAATTCTACCTCCTTCGTTTGTTTGATTCTGTTTTAATTTCTTTTCGTGTGAGGGCCCAACTTATGTTTCGTCATCATCTAAACGTGAGTAACGTTGACAAGGATTTATGATTCAGACACACCTCTTCACCTCCGAAATTTAGCAAAGAACTTAATGGTAAATTCTTAAAGGGGTTTTTCATTTTCGTCAACTTAAAAAGCATTAGTCATCAATTGGACCGTTTGAACAATAATTAGTGTATGTATCCAACTTTAGTGTTTTATATTACTTCTCTTCTCTTATTTGGTCGCCCAATGTAATTAAACTGACACAGACGCGATGAGTTTTATTTTTTAAATAACTTTAAAGAAAGAAGTTCTTATCATTCAGTTTTATTTATTTTCTATTTTGTGTGTTTCCTATTTTATTGAAAAAAGAAAAAAAAAAGAAATAAATAAAGAACCCATAAGGGTCATAGTGGCTGCCATATGTTGTGTGCGAGGGAAAAAGGAGAGTTCTTGGTAGCTTTTTGAGAGAGAATGTTCTCTACAGTTTTTCGATCGGAGCAGTTTTGATCTAGGTGCCAATTGGAAGGTGATTTCTTGTCAGATTGATATGAAATTTTTTTTTTTTTTTTTTTTTGAGGTTGCAGACTTATAGAACTTCATTCTAGACGGTTAGAACATCCATTGAAGTCTTTTATTTTCCCTAAAATTTTCATGATGTCTATTGTAAAGTGATAACAAATTCACCTCATCTATAAAAATCACCAAAGAATTATATTAATAAAATAGAAGAGAAAATTGAGCAATAAAATATGCATCTCTTGGGTATCTCTTTGGTGAAGACATAATCTGCATGTGCTGAAAATCACCAAACACAAAAACTGCAATCACAGAACATATACCAAGGTTCTTGCAAAAGCTGGAGAAGGTAGGAAACTCCAATCGACAATCTCAGCATTCAGATTGAAGATTTATATGTCTCAAACACCTCCACAAAAGTAAGACTTGAAAAGAAGAGAATAAAGGAGGCGTACTCCAGATTCTACTACTCTCTTTCAAAATACTATGTATTGTTCATCTTGAAACTAGGCTAGTAGTTAATTTGTTTCTATTTAAGACTTGTAAAGATGAAAAATAGGAATATAATAAACGCCATAATTCTGAGGCTTTTCAGGACCTTAAGCTTTTTTTCCTTTTTATTGAGTCCCTAAATTTTAGACAGTTAGAGTTGTTAGTCCCTAGAGTTAAATAAACGCTAATGCTGTTAAAAATTTCCGTTAGACTCACTAATTAACCCACACATCTGTTCCTTCCTCCTTCCCTCCTTCCCCTCCGCCACATCTTCCATCATTGAATCATAATAAAAGTTCTCCAATCACACATGATTATGTATTCTTTTTTTCTTTATATCTATATATATAGGTTTATAATTAAGTGATAATAATTTAAGAATATGACACATGATCACATGTGATTGGAAAATTTGACAAAATGGATATAAAAAACTTGACCTGAGTATTTTCCTATATAATAAAGTGGAAGGACTCAAACTTATACTTTAAGCTTTTGAGCTAAGATGGGTCGCTCTTCATTCCAAAACATTATAAACTTTCTTTGTCATCATAAAACAATCAAAAAATTTTACTTAAGTACGTGGTACCTACGTAGAGTGCAAACTAATCTCTTTATGGCTGAATAAATAATAGAATGTATTTGCCCCAAGGTATTACAATGCGAAATTTTTCAGAAGGTACCAGTAAACTTTTCTTTATTTCCTAATGATCTGAAAGTAAATTGTTTACCAATGAATTTATATTAATTAACAATGAGGGCTAGTACAATTGTGTGTGACATTATACTCAAGGGTTTCTAGACCCCCCTTGATGTAAATCAGGGAGGGTAATGAGAGGAAGAGAAATAGCAAAAAAGGAAAGAAAAATGGGATGAAATTAAAGACTAATTAATGAGGGCAGAAATTTCAAGATAATTAAAGATAGCTGTACTTATAAATTGTTTTATCAACAAGGTCATCACATATTAATGACTTTATAGATAAGATGGGACAAAGCCTTCTCAATTGGACCAATTTTTATTGATAATTTTAACTAAAATTAAAATTCTGACTATGGTGTGTCTATGCTTTTGGGTTATCGAAGTACCCTTTAACTAATCGAAGTACGTAAGTTAGCTGTCGTAACAATCTCATGCGCTATTCATTGTCGTCACAAATCATTCAAAATTCAATGCCTTAGCAGGGTAAAGAAAATGATGCCAAAAAACAAAAAAGAAAAAAGAAAAGAAAAGACAACAAAATTATGATAGAAAATAAGCATCCCGCGGTTTTAAGACGGGATTTTGCTGATTGGATAACACGGTATTTTGTATTGACCCATCCATGCAATTTCTTGAGTTCTTTATATAAGTCAATCATAAGATATACTACTGTTTCTATACGAAAGTCATTTGTAGAGAAAAGCATTTATTCTAAATATAAGTCAATTGTAGAGTAACTAATGCTATTTTTCAAGTTTTTAATTTCCATTGGAAAGAGAGAAAGAAGTGAGGGGTGGGAATAATTTGTAAATGTAGAGAGTTGTGACACCCTTATTTTACAAAGTTATCATATGAGCTTTTACACAAAGAATTTGAACCACTAAGCTAGGATTCAATCTTGGGACAAATACACTTTTGAAAATAATTTAAAATCCTAACTTAACACAGGGTTCGAACCTGTAATCAAATAGGCTTTTCTAAAAAATTTGAAACTTTAAAAATAGATATATAGTGGTTCGCAATTTTATTATGACTCATTAATCCTTAGCTTCATTTATTATTATCAGAGTACTTCTCTGCTCATAAACTGATACATTGATTATTACACTATGGGCCCTTAACATATAATTGCCCAATCTTAGTTCAATTATCACACTTGATGTAGTTACCGTTTCATTATGTATATAAAATCAACTAAGACTACCCATACTATGCTAACTCTACTACAACGCATATCATCTTCATTAATTTTATGTATATACATATATATAAAACCCATATAGCCACATGAGGCTACCAAAAATACCTAAGTCTAATCCAAAATAGTATACAGATAACAAACATGAAATAAACTCTTCTCATCCACTTTTTTATTTATCTGCAATTATCACTCCCTTGCCCTAGAGATGCTTGCTTTCACTGTATATCATTAATGGAAAGGGTGAGACACTACAAAAAAAAGGTATTTTGTAGCAGTGAAATTGCAGCAGTTAGAATTACTCGCTACAAATATTAACATTTGTAGCGGTTTTAACCTAAACCGCTACAAATTTGTAGCAGCAAGCTATGCGCCAAGTGGCATGACAAATTGGCTGTGTTTTTTGTAGCGGTTACATAGATAAAACCGCTACAAATATGATGTGAATTTCCTGCAAAAAATTGTAGGCCGTTAATTGTAGTGGTTAATAAATAATAACCGCTACAGTTTTCGCGCCACATTGCGCGACAACAGTGTAGCGGTTTGACCAATCAAACCACTACAAAATTCCAAATGTCGCGTATTTTGTAGCGGTTACTAGATTGTAACCGGTACAGAATTTCAAAGGTCCCAAATTTGTAGCGGTTCTATACCTTAACTGCTACAGAACTCCAAAGGTTTTTGTGCTTTGTAGTGGTTATCTTAGAACTGCTACAAAGTTTAGCCGCCCTAAGTTATTTGTAGCGGTTTATGTAGCGGTTATTTCAATAACCACTACAAAAGTTCCGCCTATATAAACTCACCTCCCTCCTTCATTTCTCCGTTTGCTCATTTTGTTTCCTGAAGTTTCTCTGAGTGTTTTCTTTAGATTTGAGCATTCAGACGTCTGTGAAAGAGTTTTTTCTGTAGTATTTCTTGGTATTTGTACTTGAGGTAAGGAGATAAGACGTATTTTATTTGTATTTATATTTATATTATATTTTTGCATAATAATGTGACTAAAATATTTTTTTTTGAATTTTCACAGTTGATATGGCTTCGAGAGAGGAGAAGGGGAAGGCACCTGAGGTTCCCAGACCAATTTTGCAAGGTGGCAGTAGCAGAGAAGGGGGCAATGCGCAGGGAGGGCGGCTGCGGCATTTCAGCCCATCCCCCCACAAGAGTCGACCCTACCACAGGCACCGGAGACGATCCTACAGGAGACAACCGCACCAGAGGTGCTTGAGTTTGGGGGGTAGATATCAGTGTCGAGGACTACGACGAGGAGGACTTTGAGATCCCTATTGGGTCAGGGAGATAGAGCAGTTCCTCGATGAGGAGGAGGCTCGGGAACAGAACAACCTACGAGGGTTGTCTTCGCGGTCCACTGGGTTTGAGGTGCAGGTCTATGGTAAATAATTTTTTTATTCAATAAATGATTTATTTAAATTCGAAATGTTAAATTTGAATTACAATTTATCTAACGTGCGGTAAATTGTGTAGATGAGCAGGGGAACGTGTCAATGAGGAGGCTGGACGTGGCTGGTTTGAATAGCATGGACCAGACACTGTGAGTAATAGTGCCGTGGAATGAGGGCACGGACTAGCCCATCGACAATGGGGGTCTCCTGTTCAACCACTTCTTGAATGACCTGGGCGCGAATTGGATGCGGTTCCCCCTGCACTTCAGGACTTGGAGGCACGTTCCGAAGGGGCCGAAGGACCAGGCTTGGGAGGAGGTAATTCAGGTAATTAATAGTATTTAATTAATATTTTTTTGTAATTAATTATATTTAATTAATATTTTTTAATATGATTTTTATAATTATTGATATTTAAATAATTTTTTTGCAGCTGCGGTTTGCCTTCTGGGATAACCGGAAGAGGTACACCCTCGTGAAGATGGGTGACGGCTGGAGGAATAGGAGGAACCGTCTCTTCCACAAGGTAGATAAGGATGGGACGATGCTTCTGGAGCAGCTGATCAAGAGCGTCCCGGACGGCGTGCCGCCGAATGACTAGGCGAGTTTCGTCCAGTTCAGGAGGAGCGCTGAGGGGCAGGTAATGTATTTATTAGATTATTTATATATAATTTTATAATTGTTAATTATTAAATTATAATTTAAATGTAATTAATTTTAAATGTTTTATATTATTTTAATACATTTAATATTGTTCTTTTTCAGGCGCTTTCTCAGAGGAACACCAGGATCCGTGGGCAGCAGACGATCCACCATATAGCAGGATCGAAGACCTTTGTTGTCACCTATAGCGAGCTGGTAACTTATCAAAATATCACTGACTTTTAGCTGGTTATTTCATAATAGTAATTGAATATGTAATTGTTTTAGGAGAGGAAGGCACAGCAGGAGAACCGTCAGACGGACTATGGGGAGTTGTACGCGATCACACACAGACACCGTGACGGAACTCCTACCTCTCAGTAAGTAGAGGTGGCCATTTTAAGTAATTTCATTATTATAATTTTTATAAAACCTACATAATAATGAAAAATGTTAATTAGTAATTGTTTCATAAAATGGGAAGAGCAGATGCAGTAGTCACAGGCTGAGCTGCGAGAGACCCAGGCCGAGGAGTCATAGGGGTCAGTGGACCCGACGGCTCCTTTGAAGGCGGGTCTGGCTTAGGCTGAGCACCCTGGACACGTTTGGGGGATAGGGATAGGCGCCAGACCTAGCATGGTCTACGACAGGAGCACCGCCTCTGAGGCAGGCAGCTCTAAAGGGGTCAGACGTCCGAGGGACGAGTCTGTTGAGCAGCTGTGGTCAAATTTAGAGCGGACACAGGCTGTAGTGGCTCACAGCAGATGTGGTGGTGTGATGCGGCAGATGCAGGAGCATGCTGATATGATCTACACTCAGCAGACGTGGTGGTGTGATATCACGAACAGCATGTTCGAGCGCGGATGGAGTCACCTGTTCCTGGACAAGCAGTATCCATAGGTTCTGCCTGTCCCTCGGTTCGTCGTGCAGCCTCCTCCTGCTGCTGCTGATGATGATGATGGTGCGGTTCACTCTGCCCAGCGGCCCGATCCAGCAACACCTGATGGAGCCCCACCTGAGGGAGCACCAGATGATCAGCCCCCAGCTACTTAGTTTAGGACATCTTTCTTTTATTTGTTGTTGAAACATTTGTAAATAAATATATATAATTTTGTATTTTAGAACTTAAGTTCTTATTGTGTTTACCATAATTATATTTATATTCTTAGACCGCGTTGTTGAATTTGTGAATTAATTCCAACAATATTATTTATATTTCTAAACCTTAAAAAAATAAATTATATATATCTTTGTAGCGGTTCTAAAATAAATAACCACTACGAATAAAATTTTGTTATATTTGTAGCGGTTTTATTGGTAAAACGGCTACAAACATAAATATAATTTAATTTTTTTATATTTATAAATAACGTTCCATATTTGTAGCGGTTTAACAGTAAAAACCGCTATAAATACTCACAAATTTGTAGCGGTTATGTATGTATAATCGCTACAAATTTAAAATTAATTTTTCCATTTGATTTCCAATGGCTTTAATATTAGTAGCGGTTTGTACATATAACCGCTACAAAAAATCAAATTTTAAATTTTGAATTTCCCACCACTTTGTCCAAAATGCCAACGGCTTGAACATTAGTAGCGGTTTTATATATATAACCACTACAAATTTGTAGTACTGTAGCAGTTTTGAAACTGCTACAAAATTTTAAATGTTAGAATTTTAGAATATAAGGTTCCAGGCAGTCATCATTCTCTATTCACTCATCTTCTTGTCTATACTTTCTTCTCTCTCACTAGTAGCTATGGATAAGTCATGGATTATGTTGCTGCGTAATTCTACGGAATATTTGTACGGATTAAAAAATTTCTTGGATTTCGCATTCACTCATGCCAGCTGTAACGGTAAGATCGTCTATCCGTGTCGGAGATGCAAGTTCAAGAAGTGGCATGCACGAAATGTTGTTAAGGAACATTTGCTTCTGAAGCCTTTCTCGGAGGACTATACGTTTTGGGCAGTTCATGGTGAGAAGGTCGGCATTAGATATGATGATGCTCTTCCTTGAAGTTCTCAAGTAGGCATTCAACTAGATGAAGATGATCCTGTGAATGATGTTGTGCGTGATGCATTTGGATTTCAAGGCGACAACTTCAACAAAGAAGTGCACGGTTCTGAGCCGGTGTTTATGAGGAATGAAGCAGCTCAGGATTTTTTCAGCTTAATGGATGAAGAATATCATCCTTTATATCAAGGTTGTCGAAAATATTCTAAATTATCTTTCTTGATCAAATTGTATCATATCAAGTGCTCGTGTGGAAACACAGATAAGGGAATATCGATGTTGCTCGAATTATTACAAGATGCACTCCCCGAGGCTGAGATTCCCACAACATTCTACGAGGCCAAGAAGATTATCAACAGGTTGGTGTTGAACTATTAAAAGATTGATGCATGCCCTAATGATTGTATGCTATATTTGGGAGACGATTCTAGCAGGGAGACTTGTAAGAGATGTCACACATCGAGGTACAAGACAATTCGAAAGGGTAAAAAGCAGAAGAAGAAACCTGCAAAGATTCTCAGGTACTTCCCTTTGAAACCTCACCTACAAAGATTATTTATGTGGTCTAAAGCTGCAAAGCATATGAGGTGGCAAGCCGTTGATAAGAATGAAGACGGTAAATTAAGATATCCCCATGATACAGATGCTTGGAAAACGTTTGACAACGACTTTCCAGATTTCGTGACTGACCCCAAAAATATTCGGCTTGCGTTGGCGACTGACGGTTTCAATCCTTTTAGGAATCTTAGCAGAAGTTACAGTATTTGGCCGGTAGTCTTAGTTCCCTACAACTTACCCCCTGGATGTGTATGAAACAAAGCTCATTCATTATGTCTATGATTATTCCAAGCAAAAAGGCACCGGGCAATGACATCGATGTGTATCTCCAACCACTTATTGCGAAATTGCTTGACCGGTGGAATGTCGGCTTGGAGACATACGACGCTTACGACAAGACTTTGTTCAACTTGCGTACAGCTTTGATGTGGATATTAGTGACTTTCTTGGCCTTGGCATATTATCTGGTTGGAATGTGCATACTAGGTCGGCGTGTCCAGCTTGCAATTTTAACTCTGACGCAATACGCCTTCCCCACAGCCGAAAGTGGTGCTTTATGGGGCATCGGAGGTTCCTTAATAGAACGCATAAGTTTAGATTGCAACAGAATCACTTCAATAGAAAACCGGAAAAAAGAGGACCACCTCAGACTTTTTCTGTTATAGATATCTTATAGCAGCTTGAGCATATTGATTTCGAGTTTGGAAAAAGCAATGATTCAGCACAAACTCGCCAAAAGACTCGTAGGACTTCGGCGCCGTAGCAGTGGAAGAAGATAAGTATTTTATTCACTCTTCCATATTGGAGATATAATTTACTTCACCACAGTCTTGATGTCATGCACATTGAAAAGAATGTTTGCGACAATGTGTTGTATACATTGCTTAATGAACCCGGTAAGGAAAAAGATCACCTTTAAGCGAGGAAAGATTTACGTGTGACATAGGAGTTCGTGAAGACACTTGGCCAAATAAGCATGACAAATTTCAACCAGAAAAGTTTACTCTCGCAAAACCGAACAAGGAAGTCTTCCTCGTGACGTTAAAGAAATTAAAAGTTCCATATGGGTATTCAAGAAACATTTCTTGATGTGTTGACTTGCAAGCTCGAAAGGTTACTGGCCTGAAGAGTCATGACACCCATGTTCTTATGCAGCAGTTTCTCCCTCTGGCTATAAAGAATGCACTTCCTCCCGATGTTTTTATCATTTTGGTAGAACTTTGTTCTTTCTTTCGGAAGTTGTGTTTTAAGGTTTTGATCATTGAGGAGCTCGATCAACTGCAGTCCAAAATCATTCTTACGCTTTGTCATTTGGAGATGATCTTTCCTCTATCTTTTTTTACTGTGATGGTTCACCTTACAGTCCACCTCATTCATGAAACAAAGCTCGCTGGACCAGTACAATATTGATGGATGTATCCAATCAAGAGGTACTCATTTTAAATCTGTGTGTTATTCTCCATATTTAATGTTTGCTAGTCATCCTTTTCAGCATTTAGTATCAATTTTCTCTTCTTTACTTCATAGGTTCCTTGGGAAATTAAAATCTTATGTAAGGAATAAGGCGTGGCCAGAAGGTTCTATAGCTGAAGGCTATATAGGGGATGAGGTGCTGTATTTTTGTTCAAGGTACTTTGATGATCTTGAGACGGCTTTCAACCGCCCACCTCATGTTGACGATTGTCCCAAACTTACATCGATATCAGGAGAATTTATCCCTCGTGTTGGTAAACTAGTTGGAGCAACTGAGAACTTCAAACTAATGGCAACTGAGAAGTTGCAAGCATATAGACATGTCTTGATTAATTGCACTCAAGTTGAACCTGTCATACAGTAAGAATTGTACACTCAAATGTTATTATATATCTTTCGTAACATTTCTCACTTTCATTTCACTATCGCCTTTCCATTATTAATTGCAGGGAATTTAAAAGTCATGTTAAGCGTCAACTCAGGATCCGTACACAAACATCCTCGGAAGTTTATAGGAGGGTCCACAGAGAATTCTCGAGCTGGTTTGCACGCAGAATACTAAATGACCACAACCCACACTCACCAGATTTCAGGGCTCTCGCAATCGGCCCTCTTGATCATGCAAAAATATTTACAACACACAATGTCAATGGTTTTTTAAGTTTTGCACGGTTTCATGGGATCAAGGATTGCAAACTCAGAATTTGGGTGTTTATGGCACATTTGGGACAAGGAGTTATGTGAGCAGCAGTGATGCCAAAATGCAGTTCGGAGGTGTCCTTTACTATGGAAAGCTTCTTGATATAGTCGAACTTAATTATCAAGGTCAATTCACCGTGACACTGTTCAAGTGTTTGTGGGCAAATACTACTACTTCTCAGGGACTCACAACTGATGACTTAGGGATCACATCAGTCAATTTCTTACGGCTAATTCATACTGGTATTTCTCAAGATGATGAGCCGTATATTCTTACTTCACATCAGGTTTATTATGTCGAGGACAACAGGCACAGGGATTGGCACATGGTTGTTCATTTAAAGCCACGAGACCTTTTTGACATGGGTAAAGGCGATAACATCGCCTACGAGAGTGAGCCATTTCAACCAGTCGATTTTGAAAACTACTTCCCTGAAGGCAATGACAATTTACCTCTACTGCAGTGAGTTTTTTTAAGTCCACATCATTTAAATTAATTTTTTTAAATTTAATAATACATCCATAACAATAATTTTTCTACATAATTTTTGTAGGGATGGCGACGATGAGTGATCAAATTCAAATTAAACTTTTGTCTTAAAAAAATGGAAAAAAAATTTAAAAAATAAATAAATTAATATTTGTAGCGGTTTAATAACCGCTATAGAAATAAAAAAAATAACCGCTACTAATTAAAAACCGCTACAAAAATAAAAATAACAGCTACTAAAAAACACTGCTACAAAATGGATACATTAACTGCTACAAATGGTACGTGGATCCCTATAAATACCCTTACCACACCTCATTTCAAACACTCCCTCATTTCTTTCCACCTTACATTTCTTTCATTTTCTCTCATTTACAACTTCTTTTGTATGAGTTGAGGAGCTGAACAATATGATCAAATATGGTAACAAGTTTTTTAATTTTTTTTCAATACTTCTTTCCTTTGTATAAAATTCATTGTCATCATTTTTTTTTCTAGATATTTTACAACTTTATTTTATTTTTATCTATTTTTCATACACAATTACATTGTAGTAAACAATATAATAGTTTTTTATTACCTACGTATCCTTAATAATATTATTAATACAATTTTTATACTAATCCAATTAAATTAAATTATTCCTTTTAATTTATAAATAAGTTAAACTAATGAATAATAAGCTAATTAAATTAGATAAACTAATAAAAAAAAGAAACTATTTAATTTAATATTAAAAAAATAGAAACAAATGATCGTATTTTTTTAAGAAATTTTTTTTAAAATTGTTGTAGTGGTTGTTAAACCGCTACTAATTAATGCACCTTTTTTAAACTGAAATTAATTTTTTGGCACTAATTTTGAATTTTCATGAAATTTGTAGCGGTTATATAACGGCTACAAAATAGAAAAAAAAATTTCATTTCTCTTTTCCCGCCTTCAAATTTCAGTTTTTTATATTTGTAGCGGTTATGTAACGGCTAGAAATATCTCTGAAAAAAATTTCACTCATAGAGATGTTGTAGCGGTTTTGTTGAACCGCTACATAATTTTCCTTGAGTAGCGGTTTTGTATAACCGCTACAAAACCTCTTGCAACATATGATTTAGTAGCAGTTTTGCTAACCGCTACTAATGTTGTTGTAGTGGTTAAAACCGCTACTAATACATATTTTTAACCGCTACTAAATCACATTTTTTATAGTGAGATTCGCGAGAATCTCAGTAGTAACAGTAATCAATCATAACAAATGCAAGTTCACAAAGCATGCTAAACAAACCATCATATTGTTAAGCATTTAGCAATCAAGATGCAGCACAATATCAATCACAGTACACACAGTACAAAACCGCACAGCTGGTTTAACAGGTTTTATAGCCCAGGGAAACACCCCATGCCCTAGGCATATTGGGACTTACAGCCTCAGGACCCACAATTCGTCATAATAGAGATTGCACAATAGGTCTTATTGCCTAGGGATACACCCCATGCCCTAGCCACACCAATTCTTATAGCCTTACTCTGAATGCATATAAGGTCTTATCGCCCAAGGTTACACCCCATGCAACAATACCCACCGAGACTTACAACCTCAGGACACTCAGTCCAAAATCATTCCATATATTAATAAAATGAATATAATTGATGGTAAACATATTCATGGAATATATAAGAGAAAGAGTTACTCCTTACTAACCTTTCTGGTAATTTACTTTTACCAATTTGCTTTCCCTTCGAGCTTAGGCATATATCAAATCCTAGCATTTATGTAAGGGTAGGCTAACACTTTAGTCATTCATAACTTGTAAATTAGCTATTTCTTCTTAAAATCCCAACTTTAAGCATCTCTACCCTTGGTTGGTTATCTTGGATGAAAACTATATGTATGTATATATTCATATTATATTTTGGGACATATGAAATGTCCCTATGAGTCCATATCTTCATTCAGCTTCTCCTTTAAAATCTGGAAATTTCCCAACTCTAGAAATTTCATCTTAGCTATTAAGTTTGCATCTTTCCCTATACTTTAGAATTGGAGGGAACTTATTTGATAGTTGAAAGTATCTTAAACCAGCAAGATGTCATCTTTAATTATCATTTTTGAACCCTAAATCATGGTTTAATACTTCAGGCACTTGCTTAGCATTAGGAATGTCAAAGAGCAACTGTAACACCCCCAACATTTATTCCCCAATATGTCTTGTAAACATTTGTGGCATTTAATGAAATGGAAGGGTGAATTTTAGAGAATGTGATTATGCTGCCAGTGAGATTTTTTGTCACTACAAAAAAATTAACACCCAATTTCCGACAGAAATTTTTCCAACGGAAATTTCCATGGCAAATTGCCACAGAAATTTTCTGTTAGAAAAAATTAAATTTTTTTAATTTTTTAAAAAATAATATTTATAAAATTAATATATTAATTATTAAATAATTCTATTTATCCTTAATTATTAAAATTATATTATTGTTATATTATTTATTATTTTATTTTATTTAAAAATAATATATATGATATTAATATTATATTTATAATTTTATATTAAAAATAATATTATAATATTAAATTATTATTTATTAAGTATTTTTAAATAAAAAAATTGTTTAATTAAATATATAAATATTTTTTTACGTTTTTATTAAATTTTTCATTATTTTTAATAATGTTATATTTATGATAATATTTATAAAGGTATATAACCTAGTTTGCCACAAAGTCCTTCAACCAGCACATCCACAATAAATTTAATTCCAAGAGTGCGTGAAATACTCCCTCCGGTCCTAATTATAGGACATATTTACCTAACTTCGAAGAAATTAAGGATAGTAGTTAAATTAGTTATCCATATTTATTTTCCAAATATATCCTTGCCTAAAATTTAAAATAACATCACGTTTTTTAGTTGGTCGAAATAGCATCCTGGACATTGCTTCTCTGGTTTTTCTTGTGCGTCTTCGACTTTATAGACTAATTCTTCGAGCTCTCCCGGTGTTGACGACCTCCCTCAACAACTTCCAATCCACTCTTGGAGGTTGGAAGTCAGAATCTCAAAATGTATGTTTCTAATTTTGAGTTCCGATTTCATATACTCCATGTGTTGCTTCTCTGGATTTTAGCCTCAGATCTCTATCGATTTCTTCAACGTCCGATTGACTTCTCTGGGCGCTCACACAATCTTATGTCGTCAGTCTCCCTCGTCAAATTCTGGTATACTCTTGGAGGTTTGAAGTGTGCGTAAGCCTCAGAATCTCGATATGTATGTTTCTTACTCTATTCGTCAAAGTTGCTTCGCTGGATTTTAGTCTTAGATCTCCCTCGATTTTAGTTTGCTTGCCACAATTCTTCAATGTTGTTTCTCTAGACTTCAGATTTTGCTTGCTATAGATCCCTAAATTGGCTGTTGGTGATGGATTTTAATAGTAAAGAAATTGGTGCAAGTGATGGCGTTAAAGCTTGTTGTTATTGTAGTCAAACAGAACATTTAATGGCTTCATTAATAATTTTGTTTCCTTATCAGTTTCAGGTGGGTTTCTCTTTGACATGAACAACCTACCAAGTCACTTTCAGGAAATTTTAGAAAATGAACATGATAGTATTGAACAACAAATTGATGAGGAACTCATTCATGCAGCTAAAACTAACGGTAATTTTCAAACACCAAGCTAGTTTGGATTTCAAACAGTAATTTTCTTTGCCTAAATGGTGAGATGAAACTTTGAGGAAAATGATGAAAGTCACAGTGAATATTTATGCTAACTACTTCTTCTGAAACTTTCATTCTCAGTAAATGACACTACTTATACTTAAGTTATTTGTACTATATATATACACTTAGCATTGTCAAGTTATGCAAATCAATCATAAATATGAGTAGTGATTTAGGATATGTGGTGGCTATACATTTATTGAATCTGATATGAAGCAATTGATAAGATGATCACTTGTTAGCTCAGTCATATCACTTGCATGACAGTATGTAATCTACTTTGGGAATTTTGATTGGTAGCTGTAAGTGGGTATTGATGCAGCCTCAATATAGGCTTATGGTTTTTCTAGGTTACAATTAAGTGTCAAACACGTTTCAAACTCTTTCATTACTTGCACTTTTTAAGTAATAACCCCTCTTATAAGTAAGCAATATTCTCACACACACACACGCACACACAAATTTACCCACCCTCGTGCATGTTG
Source organism: Inga laurina (assembly GCA_963855925.1). Lineage (NCBI taxonomy): Eukaryota > Viridiplantae > Streptophyta > Magnoliopsida > Fabales > Fabaceae > Inga > Inga laurina. The sequence continues at coordinate 62,980,693 of OY979708.1, forward strand.
AGTTGAGAAATTGGTCTTATCCAACCAAGTCTTTCTTTTGTTTTGAATAATTCATGTATGGGTCATCGTCTGAAGGAGTAGGTTTGGCATAAATTTTTTTTAACCTTCTACTTGTTAGGTAGCAGTAAAGTTTGAAAAGCAAGGGCTAAAGCTGATTCACTTGAGCAAATAACTTTCCATCCAGAAACAATGGACAAAGGAACAAAGATTGTGTTGTTGACACCTATATGATTATACAAATGAATGAAATTAATGAAATGAACAAAATCAAGAGATCTGATTCCGTCATCATTCTTAAAGTCTGAAACAGGAAGTACATATTTGTTTATAGAGTTGATGGGCAGCCCTATAGGAAAAAGGAAAAGACAAGGAAATAAATGCATATTATAAGACCTAAATCATGGACTGATTCACACCCTTCAGGAAAGGAAAAAATCTTTGAACTTAAGACCTAATTAAGGTCTAGTTTTCTTACTTATATTCTTCATTAATGGAAGACAGAGTTTCATGTTTGGGGTTTGAGACAGCCCTTGTGGGTCCCCTTTTTATTTTTATTTTTTTTGCCTTTGAACACAGATGACAAAACCAAAAGCAATTGGATTTCTTCCTTTCTTCTTCTTCCTTTTTATGTCTTCTACATAATCAAAATCTTCTTCAGAATAGTACTTGCAATTTCATTGTTTCATTCAATTAGATCATGGCTTTTTGGTCAGAATGTCTAAGGATTTATCTGAGAAGTTCTTTTTTTTGCTGTTCTTTACTCTAGTTCGGCTACAGACACATGATCCACTCTATCTCCATTTTATTTTTATTTATTCATTCTACTCTTTCATTTTTTTGGGTTCTGCTCTGTTTAAGCATCTAGATCATGGCTTGCCATTGTTATATTTTAAAATTCAGGTGACCACCGTAAGTTTTTGAGTAATGAAGACCGTAAAGCCATCTCCTATCTCTTATTGTTGAATAGTCAAGGTGGGAGACTACGTAGAGGGGCTACAAGAAAGGTTGCATCACTGTATTCAGTATCCAATAGTGTCATTCATCGTATTTGAAAAAAAGAAAGCTTGGGAATGGAGTGTGTCATAAAAAAAATGTGGTCACAAGAAGGTTGAACTTGACCTTGATCAGTTTCTTCAAGTCCCTTTGGCTAGGAGGACCACCTTGAGAGATTTATCCTTTGCATTGAACATAAATAAGACCTCACTAATTAGGCTTAAAAAGGAAGGAGCTATCGAGCATCACAGTAATCCCATTAAACCATTTTTGAAGGAAGAGAATATGATTACTCGATTACAATTTTGCTTGACCATGATTGAAAATGGTTCAATGATAGGAGATCCAACCTTCAAAAGTATGCATAACATAGTTCATTTAGACGAGAAGTGGTTTTATATAACCAAAAAGAATGCAAACTATTATCTGTTACCAGGAGAGGAAGAGCCACTATGTACTACGAAGAACAAGAATTTTATTGGAAAGGTGATGTTCTTGGTTACTGTTGCTCATCCTAGGTTTGATTTAGATAGTAATGAAACTTTCTCTAGAAAAATTGGAGTCTTTCCTCTAGTTACACAAGAGCCAGCAAAGAGAAACAGTGTTAATAGACCTATAGGTACACTTGTGAAGAAGCCTATAGTTTCAGTTACGAAAGAAGTTAGTAGACGGTTTCTTGTTGAACATGTTGTTCCTGCTATAAAAGAAAAGTGGCCAAGAAATTTAATAGGAGAACCAATATATATTCAGCAAGACAATGCTAGATGTCACATTGATCCAAATGATAGTGAATTTTGTCGAGTTGCCACAAAAGACGGGTTTGATATCCGCTTGATGAATCAACCTACAAATTCTCCGGACTTGAATATCCTTGATCTTGGATTTTTCAATGGAATACAATCTTTACAATACAAGGAAGTGCCAAAGACAATTGATGATTTAATTGTAGCGGTGGTTAAATCATTTGAATCATTTTTATCTGTTAAGTCTAACAAAATATTCTTGACACTTCAATGTTGCATGCTAGAGATCTTGAAGAAGAGGGGTTCTAATAAATATGATCTTCCACATATAAGAAAAGAAGTCATGGAAAAAAGAGGCTCAGTGCCCAATCAAATCAAGTGTGATCCAAATTTAGTGGAAGAAGTGATAGAGTATTTGAGGTAATTTTTCCTTTCTCTAAGTGTTTTTTTTATTAATATGTGTCTGATACTTCAATTTTGGGAGTTGGGATGGATAATTCATTTTGTGACTTTTTGTATTCTGATGATACAACACACGTTCAAGAAGGGGATGATGTCACTGCATGATCTGTTTGGTGAAGCCATTCTCTCCTTCATTCCATCTCTGGAGTACGAGTAATTTGTAACACCATCATGTTCTTTTAAGACCCTCAAGTGAGTGCAAATTTAGAGGATTTAAGATCCTTTGGATCGAGTATTTTTGTAATGCATTGACTTGGGAATGAGAATGTAAATGTGATTCACCTCATTTCTTTTTTACCATGGTGGAATGATTCCTCCAAATGTGGAATAAAAGGTCTTTCAATTAAGTCAAAGATGGATGACACAACTTTTTTGAGGCACAATTTTAGATGTATTCTTTGTTGATGTAGCTACATGTTCAAGATTGATCAGTAAGTGTATATAAGATCTAGGAAAGTTTAGGATTGTTCAGGCGTTTATGAGAAGCTCCTATGTACTCCATAAAGACACTTTTTAGTCTTTAATGGGATGAAATCCAACATATTATAGTGATAGTATTTGTTTTTTTTTTATGTACACATTTGCAAATTCTACATAATCACCTTTTATGTGTCTGATGCTAGTTTATTTATTTCTTTATTGCAAAAATGAATTTTTTATAGATTTAAAATGATTTTTTACTATCATGAAATGCTAGTTTGGAGATTTAAAATGAATTTAAAATGTATAAAAATATTTTTTAATATTTTTTCCATGGATTTTTCCAATGAATTTTTTTTAAAGAAATATCAAAATTATTTCATTTAAAAATAAAAAAGAAAGTCGAATCTCTCACTTGATAGAATATAAGCGTGTTATTAAATTAATTATTGTGAAGGAAGTGTTAGTAGGGGTGATTTAGGAAAAGTATGACAAAAATTGCTCAAAATTATTTTATTAAAAAAAAAATAAAATAAAATTGAGGTATATGTGGCATTAATGAGTTGCAAGTATTACTCACTTTATAGAATACATAGGTGTATTTATTAAATTATTATTGTGTTAATTATTATTGAGAAAGTATAATAGGGGGTAGTTTGGGAATAAATTAACAAAAATTAGAACTTTGTCCTATAATTAGGACCAATATCAACTCCCAAATGTTGTCCTATAATTAGGACCGGAGGGAGTACTTAAAAACTCTTGAACAACATGTTTTATCACTACAATGCACTCATATATGTATATTAATAAAAATTTCCTATATAATATAACATCTCAAGCAGAAATTTATATCATAGGATCATCCAAGCAATATTTGACAAATAACCGAAACTAACAGCTCATTTTCAACAATTTTTTTAACAAGCAAAAACTTAAGTATGAGAAATCTCAAACATTCCAACAATTTTCTAGAAAAACTTGTTCAAAATTTTTCTGTGCACTCCATATCTTTCAAAAAGTTTCAAAATTGAAGTAAAAATTTCAAGCAATTTTCAAAATTGAATTCGAGTCACAATTTCAAAATTGAAGCACTCTCACCCCCAAACTTAAACTTGACAATGTCCTCATTGTCAACTAAAAGAATGGGAGAGAAAATAGCTAGCACCTGTACAGAACAATATTCACAGCATTTACACCATTCAATATTTAACAAAAATTAGGCCCTCAGTAGCCTAACCAAAACCAGGAAATGAGGTCATCACTAGCCATCAGTAGCTAGGAAATTAACAATCACAACAGGAAAGTCATCAGATAGAGACAATTATATGAGTCACTCAAACTAGCCATCAGTAACTAGGAAAATCATATTCACATGTTAACAATAGTGTCAAAGAGTATTGGCCATCAGTGGCCAACACTAAGCATCAACTATTCGGTATCCTACAATAGCATTCTCATTCATATGACAAATTTCAAATTATACCACTCCAAAACAAGCACCAAGATTATGCACATTAAGCACAAGCTATCAATAGATCAATCATAGGGCTAACTGGAGCTCAAGCAAAAGATAGAAGTAGCTGTTATCAGTGTTATTATAGTCCTAAAAAGAACACAAAACACACCCAAAAATAAAAATGAAATCAAACAAAAAGAAACAAACTTGACTGAAACCATCCTTAAAGGAAAGAAAAATACCCCCAAACTTGAATTTTAGCTAAACCAAGACTAATGACTACGACTCCAAACCTAATCCTATCCTCACTGCCTTAGATGACATTTTAATTTCACAAAATGAGGATTTCAAAGAGTGAAGATGCAACTGATCAATCCAAACATTTATCTCAACTTTTCCAAACATGAGAAACCAAAATAGTTCAAGAAGAGATCAATTTAAGGGCAAGAGAAAAGCAAAAGGTCAAAGGGAAACAAACTTATATATATTGAAACTTATTATTAGAAACGCAAATCAACACCAATTTAGAACTTTATTTCAATGACCCAAAAATTTTCTCAACTAAAATCAAATGATCCAAGACAGCAAATTAAATAGTTTCAATAAATGCAATGCATCTCTTTGACTCAGTGAACAAAATCTAGGTTTTTCACAATGAAATGTTTTAAGCACAACTCATTAACCAAGCACTAGTTCATATACTACCAAAATGATCCAAATGGTTTTAGATTATGCATTGCAAAATGTGTTATGAAACCTTATTTAATTGGGCAACATGTGGTGCCAAAAACAAGACAAGTCACTCCATGCATATCAGCATGAAAATGGGGTTTGTCTTTGTTTTTTAAGTCAAAAATTCAGTGCAGGTGTATAGATTAAAACCAGCTACTCAAAGATTGTCAGAACATCATTATTTGGTAGCATAAACAATGCTTAGTTAACCAACTATGCATAAAGAAATATGGAAAAATGTATCAGAATGAATCAGCAACCTCATAATCTAATTGCTAGCCATTAATCCTCAAATCACATTCTAAGTTCAAGCCTAATTCTCAACAATCCCAATAACCTAATAGAGAAAAAAAATGCCTGCAACACTAAGTATATGTATGAGCTTAAGAGCTCATGTTTTTCATTAACATATCAATGCTTAGAGATTACAATATATATAGGAAAACGAAATACAAAGAGATGGGAAAACAGTGAGACAGAAATGATGGTAGGTGCGTGATAGACGGAGGTGTAGATAGAGGTATGTGAGTGTCAACAATGGCATGCTATTGAGTGCTGATATTTATGACTAAATCCCTTCTGACTTCTAACACTCCCCCTCAAGCTGGACAATATATATCGATCATTCCCAGCTTGCATCTAAATCCTTCAAACTTGGCTCTGCTTAGTGGTTTTGTCATAATATCCGCAATTTGGTCATCAGATCGTATGTAGGACAATCTCATGATACCTGCTTCAATCTTTTCTTTAATGAAATATCTGTCTATCTCAACATGTTTTGTCCTATCATGATAGACTGGGTTTTTTACCATTTCAATGCTGGCTTTGTTGTCACACCACACTTGCATTGGTCCCTCATGTGAAATTCCTAATTCCTTAAGTAATCTGATAATCCAAAGTCCTTCACGTACTCATTGTTCACAGCTCTCAATTATGCTTTTGCACTGCTTGTTGACACCACAGTCTATTTCTTGCTTCTCCATGTAACCAGATTTCCCCACACATATGTGCAATATCCTGAGACTGACCTTCTAGTTTCCCTGTCTCTGGCATGATCTGCATCAGTGTAGATTTCAGGTTTGAATCTTCAAGATAGAACAATCCATCCCATTCTTTAAAAGTTCCAATCTTCTTCCTCAATTTTAAATCCTGAATAGTACAGACATCGTTATAAAAAATGACACGGCATAATTGGCCTTTAGTTAATTGACTCACAGAGATAAGATTGACAGTGAGTGCAAGCACAAATAGAACATTATGAATTTTCAAGGTATTAAAGAGTATGACTGTGCCAATTCCTTCAACTTTTGTGTATAGGCCATTAGCAACTTTAACTCTAAGATTCTCATGAATCAAATTAAAGTTGTAAATAATGTGTGATTACCAGTCATATGATCAGTTGCTCCTGAATCAATAATCCAAGCATTCTCACTAGCTCGTGCAATATTTAGAGCTAAAATAGAGTTACCTGATTGTACAAGGTTGGTGTTGGGCATAGAATTAGACTTGTTCTGTTTGTCTAGCATTCTACGAAACATACACAGTTCTTCTTCAGTCAAGGAATTGTTATCCTCAGCTTCTAACTCAGTAGCAGAGATATGGCTTTGTTTGTTACCTCCTGGTTTTCCATGAAGCTTCCAGCACTCTTCTTTGGTGTGGCCTTTCTGCTTGCAATAAATACACCATTTGTTTCTTCGTTCGTCTTGTGGTCGTTTTGTCGCCAAGGTTGACCTTTCAGTTGAGATAGAACTACCTTGGTTTGTTGTCAGGGCTGACCTTTCAATTGAGCTTAAGCTACCTTGATTCAAGAGCTTTCTGCTTTCTTCGAACTGCACATGGTTGACAACATCAAAGAGATGTGGTAAAGGCTTTAAGCCCATTATTCTGCCCCGTATCTCCTCAAATGAGTCATTAAGTCCAAGGAGAAAATCATAGGCTCATCCTTCTTTGACTATTTTCTTGTATAACTGAGCATCTTCCACATTTTTCCATGGATGTACTTCAAACAAGTCCTGTTGTTGCCAGAGTTTAATCAACGCATTATAGTAATCAGTGACAGATAGAGTACCTTGTCTTAAATCGTGAAGTTAGCACTTCAAGTGGATCAAGGCTGCAGTATTATCAAGAGAGGAATAGGTTCTTCTGGCTGCATCCCAAATTTCTTTTGCAGTAATTGTGAGGAGATATCCTTCGCTGATGTTATCAGTCATAGAGTTGCACAACCAACTCATAACTTGATTGTTCTCAGCAAACAATGTATCAAAATAAGTGTCATCAGGGGCAGGCTGGGATGCTTCTCCATTTATATACTTCACTTTTCGTTTGCCACGAAGATATCTTAACACGGTTTGAGACCATTGGAGGTAATTCTGTCCATTAAACCTATGGTTAATAGCCATAATCTGACTATTAGAAAGTTCTATGGTCGTCACTGTTTTGCTTGTAGTGGAGGAATAAGAAGGAGAAGATGTATCTTGAGTTTCAGAAGTAGTACCGAACATGAACGCCATCGGTGTGGCTCCGATTATGGTTGGATTTCTAGGAAAAGAGCCAAAAAGAGGAGGAAATTTGGAAGAATCCATAAGTGTTTTGGAAGAAATGATGGCTGAAACACTATGGCTTGGTTTCTGGAAAAAGAATGGTGAATCGGAGCATTTTGAATGGCAGCGCGTGGGGGTCACGCGCGGTGTACGGACAGCGGCGCGTGAAGCTTACGCGGCTCAAATTGAAGCCGTGCTTCTGGGTTCCGCCGATCGGCGTCTTGCGGTCATCCCTGGCCCCGCGGTTTATGCTTACTCCCTGGAATGGATGAGATCTCAGCTTCGTCACTCCCTCTGTTTTTCTGTTTCACCGTTGTTTCTCTCTAGTGCCTTACCGTCGCTGGTCGCCAGGTATTCTAGGACCAGCTCTGATACCATATGAGCTTAAGAGCTCATGTTTTTCATTAATATATCAATGCTTAGAGATTACAATATATATAGGAAAACGAAATACAAAGAGATGGGAAAACAGTGAGACAGAAACGATAGTAGGTGCGTGATAGACGGAGGTGTAGATAGAGGTGTGTGAGTGTCAACAATGGCATGCTATTAGGTGCTGATATTTATGACTAAATCCCTTCTGACTTCTAACAATATGCAAGTAATCAAGAGAACTTTGAAATTTTTTTTCACATTTCTGTCTAAATTCTACAGGTTCATCTTAAAGTTCTGAAGACTTGAGAGTGGGACTAATAGGTAGTCTTGACAGAGACTTCCTACCTTAGTTTATAACAAGAACTCAAAACTTAATTGTTCATGCTTTTGAAACATTTTCCAACATGACCACAAGGTTCAGAATGATATAACCTGCCCAATTCCCAAAATAGCAAACATTCAGTTACGAAAATTCTTTAAACTCTTGCTATCAACTTAAACTTAAAACTCTCGGTAGCAACGCAAGATTTCACAAATCAATAATATTATTCAATTTCTCTTTAACACCAGCATATACAGAGTGAGCAAGCAAAATAATTGATGAATCCTCAAAGCACCACATCTCAGTTCAAGCCTAGTGTCACCATATAACAATTAAGAGCATTTCTCTTAAAAAAATCTGAAAGTGACCAAGTGGACTCAGATTTTGACAATGATTCACAAACTAGATAAGTTACTTCTATCCACAGGTCATCTGTTCAAACCTAAGGTCACCTATGATGCTTCAGCAAATATGCTTGCCCAAATGAACTCTAGTCGAAATCTCAACTATACCCAAACCAGAACCCAAAATGAAATGAAAGAACACACAAACTTACCTCTGCTAAGAACAATCAAAGATGATGTAGTTGGTTGAAACTAGAGAGACAGAGGGGAATGACCAGCGAACAAAGTTGAAGATGTAGAGGGAAACGAGGAGCGTTTGAGAGAAACCACGATAGCTTGGAAAGACTGTTGGAACGATTTGGTAGTGGGTATATTCTGGCGGCTATGGAGACAACACAGAGCACTAACGAATGAGGGAAAAGCAAACTGATGATGACAGAAAGTTAGTGGTGCCGGAAATCATGATTCCGGTGGCTGGAGACAGAGAAAAGGATGTTAATGGTGAGGAGGATTCGATTTCTGCTGTGACGGAGAGAGAGCGATGTGCGAGGGAAGATGGTTGAGGTACCATCGAAAAGGAATGGAGAATCGAGTGATGTAAGTAAGGAATGGAGAAAGCTGATGATTCCAGCAAAGTAAACAGATCGATAGAGATGATGGAAGAAAGTTAGGGTTTGGTAGAGGGAGGTGTACGTTCTTAAGCTGAAGAAGTAAGGGTCAATTGGGGCAAGGAGGGAGGATTAGGGTTTGAGGTGAGGAGGAAATTACGTTTGGGAATTTTGGTGATTTGAATTTGAGGAGGAATGTGGATTCAATGCTGGGCTGAATTCAAAGGGTAGGGCGGGAATGACATGAAAAAGTAAAGGGCAAGAAAGGAAAATAACATCTAGGATTATCTTATTTCCTTTTTTTTTATAGAAATATATATTTAAGAAAAATTGAAAAATGTATATATATATATATTGTTGTATTTTATTTTATTATTATTTTATTGTATCTATTTATAATTTTTTTGGGAAAAAATCCTTCCCTTTTTGTTTATATAATTATATATTTTTTTATTTTAATTATTTTTTCATTGTTTTATTATTATTATTATTTTATCTATATATTTTTATTATATATATATATATATTTTTTTTTAAAGAGTGGACACTTGGCTTCAGCCAACACCATGCGTGCTGAAGCATTGAACACAAAAAGTGCTTCCTTAGTGCAAGAGAAGTCAGCTTCAGCTCACACCTTGTGTACCGAAGCATTGAACACATAGAGCATACATTCACGCAAGGCATATTTTGGCTTCAGCCAACACCCTATATGCCGAAGCACATCACACAATGAGCAAAATTACTTCAGAAAAACACCAGATTGACTTCAGCATACACCAAGTGTGCTGAAGCCAATTATTGACATATTTAAACCCCAAAACAAACATCACAAACAGACCCCAAAACCTATCCAAACACCATCAAACAAGTCTCATGCATCCATTCAAACACTAAAATCAACTCAGTGCATCCAAACTCTCTCCCACACAAAAAATGCACCTTGAACATGAGGGTAATGATAAAACTTACTATATTCACATACTTTTCAACACCTTAAATACCACTACCACAAGTTCATGTCATTCATAATTTAAATGAGAGTTAGCATCAAACACATTCTCAAGGTAGCTTCAGTATTACCCAGAATCGATCAATTATTATATATGCATTTCTAAAATCTATTATATAAGCTTATAGTCAAGTGGACTTCCCTGAAATGCATCTCTCATATCATTCCACCAACTTCATGCTCTAACCCAAAAAATTCCTCCTTTATATCAGCTTTGGTCATTCCTCATCAGGTACCTTTCCTTCCTACAAAACACAAAGATCAAACATAAAAACTACTAAAAACACACCAAAAACACTGAAAATGACAAGAGTGAGTTTAGAACTTGGGTTGCCTCCTAAGAAGCACTTAGTTTATAGTCTTTAGCCCGACTCATCATTTTTTCACGTTACATTAACTATAGGTATGGTGAATACTTGATGGTTCACCTTTCTACCACAGTTGTGATTTAATCCACGGCCACTAGCTTGAAACCCCTTATGGTCTTCATTGCTCAACCATGCCTGTATCTTCACAACATCAATAGCCCATTTAGTAGCTCTTTTACATGCTTGTAGAATTTCCAAAAGACATTCTTCTTGTTGAACAGCTAACAGTGAAGTTACACCCAATGGTAGATTGTTGGCTCTCAAATAGTCATTCCGACTCCCAATATAAGTCGGTGTTGCCTTCAAGACACTCATGCCATCTTCCACCACATGACCCTCTATTTGAACTTGTAATGACAAAGCATCAACGAGCCCATTATAAATTGGCTTCTTGAATTCCTCTTGCTCAACTTGCTCAACCATGTCAACTTGGAAGCATTGCTTAGCCTTATTGGGAGTCTTAATCAGTTTGTGCATATTGAAGGTAACATGCTCATCTTTAACTCACATGGTAATTTCACCCTTTTCAATATCGATTAAGGTTCTAGTAGTTGCTAAGAAAGGTCTTCCAAAGAGAATAGGAGTATCTTGGTCCTCCTCACAATCAATAACAATGAAGTCCATAGGAAAAATGAACTTGTCTACTTTCACAAGCACATCTTCAATGATCCCTCTAGGGTAAGAAATACTCCTATCAGCAAGTTGTAAAGTAATGGTAGTCGACTGAGCTTCACCTAACCCTAGCTTGTTGAAAACAGATAGAGGCATAAGGTTCACACTTGCGCCAAGATCACACAATCCTCTTCCCAAGAATTTATCCCCAATGTGGCAAGGGATAGAGAAATTTCCAGGATCCTTCAACTTTAGTGGAATCTTCTTGATAACATCAGTAAAGCTCTTGGTCACAGCGACCATCTTAAACTCATTAAACCTTCTCTTCTTAGAAAGGACATTCTTCATAAATTTGGCACATTTAGGCATCTTTTCCAAAGCTTCAACGAAGGGTATATTAATGTGAAGTTGCTTGAATATTTCAATAAATTTCTTGAATTGACCATAATCTTGATGCTTTTTAAGCCTTTGAGGGAAAGGAGGTGGTGGAACATATTTTGGAGAAGTATGTGTCTTCCTCTTCTTCTCATCCACATTTTTAGGTGGAACATATTTTCCTTGCACCATGTTATCATGGTTTTCCATAGCTGGATTTTCCTTTTTGTTCTTCGTCAACTTCAATTTCTTCATCAAGAACTTCATTGCCATTAATCTCAATAACAGTATGGTCTATCAACTCTTTACTAACCTTGCTTTAGCTTGGCACTTCCGTCAACTTTTTCCCACTTCTCAAATTAAGTGCCTTGCTCTCTGCTATAACTTCTTGCTTAGGATTAGGAATAGTATCACTTGAAAGACGATTTCTTGGTTGAGCACTCAAGTGTGAAGCAATTTGTCCCACTTGTATCTCAAGATTCTTGATTGTAGTGTCATGAAGAGAAACTATGCCAACTAAGCTTTCTTGACCTTTGAGAATTTGCCTCAAGAGTTTAGTTGTCTCGGAATCACCCTCTTGTGGCTTTTGTGGTTGCTCAAAGCCCGATGGACGCATTGGCTTACTAGTAGAAGTATAGTGCTTAATTGGATTTTTGCTAGGTCCATTCCTTCAAGAGAAGTTAGGATAATCCCTCATACCCTTGTTGTAGGTATTAGAGTAAGGGTTGCCATGTGGATACCTTTGATTATTGTTCAAATAACTCACAAACGCCATAGTATGATAACATTCTTCATAGGAGTGGGCTTCCCCACATATTTCACAAGAAAGAATTAGAGCTTGGATAGCATACACATTCTTGGAGGAATTTCTCTCTATCTTCAATTCAAGTTCATCAAATCTCTTAGCCATTGCTTCAAGTTGAGCAACAATTTCCTTAGACACATTTAAACTACTTGAAGGACCTAGTTCCTTATAGGTTCTATAGCTAGAACGTGATTTTTCTTATTGTTGCAAGGAACTAGAAGCGATGTCCTCGTACAAATGTGAGATATCACAAACTCTCATCTTGTCAATTCCACCATTAGAGGCATTGTTGAGCATATTGGAAGTGGGCACATCCAATCTGGCTACAAAGGCTTCAAGCAAAACATAGGCCTTCTGTTCATGGTTGAGACAACTACGCCACAGCTCCTTGAATCTCTCCCATGCTTCATGAAAAAGTTCACCTGACTATTGTTGGAAACCCAAGAGTTCAGCTCTTTAAACTACCCATCTACCCCGTGGAATGAACCTCGCCTAGAACTTAGATGTCATTTCATCCCAAGTAGTAATAGAATTAGGAGGTAGAGTGGTAAGCCAAGCTCTTGCCTTCTTGTCAAGTGATAGAGGGAAGAGTCGCAATCTCAGTGCATCCAAAGTTACTCCATGAAACTTGAAGTTTTCACACACTTGTACAAAGCGTGTCAAATGGCTAATAGGATCTTCATTCTGAGTTCCCGAAAATAAGCCAATCATTTGGAGTATTTGAAGCATGATTGGCTTCAACTCAAAATTCCGAGCATGAATAGCAGGAAACTGGATGCTAAATTGATAGGTAGAGCTTTCTTGCTCCATGTACTCATCCAAAGTGCGCTCTAAGTCATCATCATTAGGATTTTCCATATTGTAAAATAGATGAGGACGAGGTGGTGGTCTCAGTTTCTCTGGTGCCGGTAAAGTTGCAGGTCCTTGGATAGGTTGCACAGGAGATGGAGTCTCTGGTTCAATTTCAAAATCTTCTGAAAAATACTCTTTAACAACTCCGTCAATAACGACTTCCAAATCAGTTTGCATATAGAGCACAAGTACCTACAATTTCAAAATCTCACAAAGAGTATCAAACTTATCAACAAATATGATTAAAGCAAATTACGAAAATGAAACAAGAAGAGGAAAAGGATTCAAGAGTAATCAAGCACACATTTACACTAATTAACTCAAAAGGTTTTAGTCAATAGTCCTCGGCAACGGCGCCAAAAACTTGTTTGCCGATTAGCTTCCGAGCGCATACGGGTCACAAGTAATAAAGTGATGAGTAAAAATCTTTCCCACAAGGACTACGATGAAAGCGAACTAACGAATGCAATCATGTGTTCAATTAGGTTGAATAGATTCATTTGAAATTTATCAAGTTGGAACAAAACATGTTGGTTGGGTGAAAAAGAAATTTAAAACTACTTTTCAATGGAAAATTTATAAAAGCAAATGATTCTTTGAATACAAGTATTGGATGAAACTTAGGATTGTTTATCCCTCTTGTATTTCAAAAGCACACACTAAATCCCCCTAACATATGCTACTTAATGAAAGATTATACTAACCAAGGATACTAATTTACCTATAAGTGCTCTCTCAAGTCTCCAAATAGGTGTATAGTTTAATTAATTCATTAATCTCTTAATTAACTAATCAAACCCTGATTTCATTACAAATCTTATTTGGCTATGTGAGGTCAATGAGTGTATCTCTACCTCATTAACAAAGCTATCCATTCAATTCACAAATTTCAAGCTTTCACACAATTTAACTCAAGTTGTACACTTAATCTAGCCTTCTCAAGCATTGATCAAGTGAACCCAACAATCTTATTGGTGGCCAATCAACAAGAAGCTTTAAGTAAAGAGTAAAATCATCATAATCTCTTCATTAATCACAAATATAAAGGGGAAAATGAGTACTTAATCCATACAAGGGTTCAAAACAACCCTAAAATAAGGTGCCTAGCTACACATAGTCATAGAAAAGCTACAATTATTCAGAATAATTATAGCCATATCAAAAAATAAGCAAAGAAAGACCTAATTTCGGCCTAAAATCAAGGATTTGAGCCTAAAATCTCTTTTAGACTTCAACCCAAGCTCAATACACTTCAAGGAGGCAAAACCCTAGCACACCCAACTCCTAGGAACACTTGCAAACTGAAGAATGACCTAATTTCGACCTATCCCTTGCTTAAATACCCTCCACATGCGTTTTAGTAAGTAAAACACATGGTTGCATAGTCTGTCATATGCTTTGGCACATACATGTGTGCTGAAGCATATGACACAGTAAGTTCTGGTCCTGTTGGCTTCAGCCATGGGTTGGGTGCTGAAGCATATGACACAGTAAGTTCTGACCTCGCCTGCTTCAGCACATATGCTGTTGGCTAAAGCATATGACACAGTAAATGCAATTTCCCATTGGCTTCAGCACATGTATTGTTGGTTGAGGCCAACAACAAAACAGCTTCCTTCCTAATTCATTGAGCTTTTCCTTGGTCTTTGAGAGCTTTTGACTTATCATCTTTCACCTACAAGGAGGAGGACATCATGAGCTCTTTAATTTTAAGAGATAATCCTACTTATATGCATTTAACTCATGATTTGAACTTTTTTTTTGTTCTAGCGCATTTTCTTCTATATATGCACAATTTGTACTCAAAAACAAGTGAAAAGATAAGAAAATGTACTAGAATGTTATCAGTTTCTATGAGTTAACACTAATCCCTCAGGTACTGTAGGGCCTAAGATGGGAGCAGCTCTCCCAAACATATTTTTTCCATACATGCCGCCCTATGGATCAAACCCGGGACTAGAGATATCTAGCATATCTTGAACACTTGGAGAAATTGTTATGTTGTAATCCATGATTCATCTAGATGGGCACTTTGGACTATTCATATAAGATTATAAGATGATGGGCCTATTGGGCCTGACTTTTTTCCGGCCATGGCCATTGGGCATGATATTTGATTACACGTTTCCATTGCTAGGTACTCATCCTGTCAGCCCATATTTGCATATAAAAGTATCAAATGAAATACTATTATAAAAAAAGAAAAAATAAATAAAAGAAGCAAAAGTATACAGGATGTATTATTTGGGAGCTAGATTCAAGAACGCCATCCATTTGCTTCGTTCCAGCTCAAATAATTTTCACATCATATTAGTATTGAGAAGTATATGTTATTTGTCCAACTTTAAACATTACAAAAATTTCTTCCCCTAAAATTTTAAGCATGTAATTTTTTTTATTTTAAAAAAATTGTTATAGGTATAAAAATAATTGGGCCTCCATAATTGGCACTTCCTTTTTTCAAGCCAATTGGAATATTGTGGGACCTTCAATATGTAATTTTGTGAAAGGGGTCTTTGCAGCTACAGTTTCGGTGGTTGAAGCTCATAAAACTCTCATTTCCCTTATTCTTAAAAGGCATAGTCCTGAGATGGTTGGGCATTTTAGACCTATTTCCTTGTGCACTGTTCACTACAAATGTTTTGCTAAGCATATAGCAGCTCTGCGCAAGAATATTATAAATAACTTGATAGCTCCCTTTCAAATCAATTTCATTAAAGATCGTAATATTCATGATAATATCATTGTGGGTCAAGAGATTATGCGAACCATGAAAAAGTCCAAGAGCAGAATGGGAGTTATGGCCTCGAAGAATGATTTAGGGAAAGCCTATGATTGAATTAGATGGGATTTTTGGAAGCAAGTTTTTGATGCAAGCTTAAAAGAAAAATTTGTGCAACTCATTATGAATTGTGTTACTTCCACCATTTATAATATTCTATGGAATGACAAGAAGAATGAATTTTTTGAACCACAGATAGTGCTTCTACAAGGAGAACCTATCTCTCCTTTTTGGTTTGTGCTATGCATGGATCACTTATCTCATGTTATATGACATGCAGTTAACTCTTATGAAAGGAAACCTATTCTAGTCTCTCATTCTGGCCCTAGTGTGTCCCATCTAATGTTTGCTGATGACCTGCTTTTATTTGGGGAGGCAACGCCAGATCAAGCATTTTGGATGATGAAATGTCTTAACAATTTCTGTAGAGCTTTAGGTGAAAAGGTTAATCATGTTAAATCATCTCTTTTTCTTTTCTCCAAGAGTTCCGCATCTAGGAGGAAATGAATGCAAGAGATTACAAGAATGAGAATCATTTCTGAGATAGGTAGGTACCTTGGCTTTCCACTCTCTAGAAGGAACAAGCCTAAGGATACTTTTCAGCACATAGTTGATAGAGTGACTTCAAATCTTGTGGCCTGGAAAGCTAATAGTTTATCAATGGCTGGTAGAATAACGTTGGCAAAATTGGTGCTGAGTAAAATTCCATTATACCCCATGCATGTTTCCAAAATCTTGAAGAGTGTTTGTAGTGAGATTGAGAAAATACAACATAATTTCATTTGGGGCACTACATCGAATAGTAGGGCATTCCATGCTATTGGGTGGGATCAAATAACTTTGCCTAAAAGCTATAGAGGTATCTGTTCCAAATGACTTGCTTCTGTCAATCAGGCTTGTGGAGCCAAGTTGGCTTAGAAACTTCTTGCTAGTTCTAAAGGACTATGGGCAGATATGTTGTGGCACAAATACCGAAGAGAGGAAGAAAATTTGCTAAAGGACATTGTAGAATTTACCTACAATGTGTACTAGACCTCTCACCTTAGTGGAACAAAATAGTACAACTGCTGAATGGTGTGTTCATGGAAATTGGGATTATACTAGGCTAGCAAATGTTGTGTCTGGTGAGGTTATTCAGCACCTGATTACTATGTTGCCACCTTTGTCATCAGCTGGAGAAGATATGATGATCAGGAACGCTACTTCTAGTGGTAGTTTTACTTTAAAAAGAGTACATTTTTTAATTGAGCAAAATCCTCCAATTTTGTATAGCTTCTTTTACAAAAAAATATGGAAGTGGAAGGGAGCAGAACGAATACGAGTTTTCATGCGGAAAGTATTCAATAATAGATTTCCAACCAACTCTTGGAGAAGTCAATGGTCTTCATTGTCTTCTCTGTGTTCTCATTGTGCTTCTGTTGTGGAAGATGTGTTACATGTACGCAGAAATTTCTCCTATGCAAGACGGTTTTGGTGGCACCTCATCAACCCCAGGTTAGCCTCACAATTGTTTTCTGCTTGACTTTGTAATTGGGTAGCCTTGAATCTCAAAAGAGAAATGGGGCAAAATGATATTGTGAAATTGGAATATTATTTGGGGTGTTGCAATTTGGAAATTGTTGTTATGGAGGAATGATGATTTGTTTAATGGTGATCATCAAAAACCAAATGAACCTGCCATATTTGTTCTTTTCTCTTGTAAAAGTTTTTTTGCAAGGAATAGATGTTTTGAATGGTGATGAGGTAGAGATGGTTGGGACCTACGGCTGAGTATTATATCAGGACATCAAAATCAAATGGCAGACTATCTTGCAAAGCATGGATTATCTAAGACCATAATAAACCAAAACTATACAGGGGAAATCCCGCATGAATTTCCAAAAATCTAACTCAACTTTGAAAACATATCATTTTCTAAACTACACATCCATCTTGAAGTACTTGCTCCTACTATTGGTACATGGGAGAAGGAGTGAGATTTGGGAAAATTTTAGTAATAAACCTTGAATTTTTAACTTATCCCAATTCAATTCCATCTCCCAAGTTCATTGGAGCCAACAAACACAAACGTAACTTAATTCCTTCTTGCTAAAACAGGGCTAACTGAAGCATCACATGAGGGAAATTTTCATGAAATTCAATTCCATTATTTCAACACACCATTCATTATCCTCTAGATGCCTTAATCTAACTTTAACATATGGTTTCATTCAAAACAGTGAGCATTTCTTAATTCAAACTTTTCAAAAATTAAACCTAATTTTTCATTCCATTGTTGCTAAACACTGCCTAGACGTCTTTGGTCATTAGTGTAGGTGGTCATCAAGCATCTACCAACACACAACTTTTTTTTTTTGCCGGTAACACACAACTATTTTAACATTTACAATTAATTCTTTTGGCATACGAGTTCTTAGATACTTTCTTAAAGCTGGACAGGATCTCTCAAAGGACATTAAGCTTCGAATTTCCAGAACCCCTTTAAAACTTTGAAAATTTTGTAGCTCCATGAACATAGTTTTAACCATCATATTGAAGCCTCTAAAACATAATCTATCTTCACTTAATCGATGTTTTCCTTTCCCAGAGCTTCAATTTCAGTCGGTCCTCTCACCTCCAAATTGTAGAATTCAAAGAAACTAGAGATGGAACGAAGTTCAGGTGACTCCCTTGGCCTAAATCCAAGCTTGCATGTGTATGCTTAGTCGCTTACCCTTCTGCAACCACTTTTTCTGCCACGACTACTTCTTCTCGGCTTCTCTCCTTTTCTCCCTCTCTTTCCTGACTTGCAGAGTGTGTGAAATGAGGGAGGGAATTAGCTAATGGTTTAAAGTAAGGGGTAAGTATTGCTGCTGCTACTGTTTTTTTTGGGTGTGATTGGCACGTCTATCTTCTTAGGATGAAATCTTGTTTGAGGCACCGATGGATACTAAATGTGGGCACCTCTTCAATAAAGAGTTTCTGCTAGGGTTGTTTCTTTTGATAAATCTTAGGGAAAGGATTTAACACCACTAATGAAAGTAACCATGATAGAAAAGAGTGAAACCAATACAAAAGATCCATCATGGTTATAAAAGGAATTTACCTTGCACTCAAACAATTATTAAAAATAGTTACACCAACAAAACACATTTTCTAAAAGACTAACAAGCTGATCTCATTAGGGTTCAGAGCACAAAACCTACAACAAATCCGCTCATCATCCCAAATACGACTAAGGGCACAAATAGAATAAGGACTAGAAACCCAGCCTACTAGTTCATATCATAATATATCTGTAACACCCCAAAATTTATATTCACAAAAAATATTTTAATTATTTGGGAAATTCAACTAAAAGGTGAATAAATATGAATTTGAAATTTATGAATTTTATAAATGTTCATTTTCATGAGAAAATGGGCAAAATAATTACGGAATTAATTTGGGTAATTTAAAAATATCAATATTAAGGTCCAAAAATGGAGAAATATTAGAGAAAATAGTTGGTCCAAAAATAGATGGAAATTGGCCAAAGGAAAATAAGAAAAGAAATTGGATTAAAAAGGTAATGGCAAAATTGTAATTTTGCCAAAATATCACAAAATAAATTATTTTCTAATTAATTGAAGTTAATTTCAATTAATTAATGAAAATAAAGGGAAAAATATATTTAGAATGTTTTGGTCAATTTAATATGAATTTATGAAAAATTTGTGCAATTTTGACCAAAATTGAGACTTTACGTATATACGTAATCGGAACAAATTGTGAAGCCAATTGAGAGCATAGGAAGGGACCCCTTGTAATATCCTGGATTGTGACCAAGGATTAGCAACTTCAAAGTAATGTAATTAATATTAATTGAGCACTTTTGAAATATATATCGTGCATTGTGATAATCAGGGGTAAAACGGTAAATTTATTGACCGACTGGTTAGATACCATTGAGAACACTTCTTAGTAATCAAGATTAATGGCTAAGATTGAAAGACCAAGAGGTGGAATCCTATGCATGCAAGCTTATATGAAATCATGGTAGGGAGAACAAGATGGTGCCAAGTGTCAAGATATGGACCATGGATGAGGTCAAAGTTTTCAAACTCATTCTCTCTTCCTCCCAAGTCAGCTAAGTGTATAGAAAGAATGGAAATGTGATCATCTTCATCAATATCTCATTTCTCTCTCATCCTCCTCCATTTTTCGCTGAACAAACAAGAAAGAGAAGGAAAAAAAGCTTGAGTTTTTGGTAAGTTAATGCCTTCATATGCTCAAGTGTCCTTCATTAATATTGTTCATGAGATTGATGGCTTTATTTCTATGGTTTCAGATTTTGGATTTGTGGTGTTTGAGAACTTGTGGAAATTTGGAAGTGAGGGAAACAAGGAATTGGCTTGGGAAGAAGTTAAGGTGAGTATTTGGAACCTTTTGGTATATTCATTGTGGGTATTGGTTTTGTTTTGGGAATTTTGAATTTTTGCCCTGATTTTTGGTTTAATTTGAATGCTGGAATTGGTTTATGTGTTGTGTAGAATTTGATCTTTTGTTGAACATTTTGGCCATTGGAAGTGATTTGGGAACTTGGATTGGAAAGTGTGGCAATGTGTGAATTGTGTTGTGACATTGTGAGACATGTTGTAGTTGTTGAGCAATATGTCAATGGGAGTTGAATTTGGTCATTTTGATGATTTCAATGGTTTTCTTGAGTAAAATTGTGTGAGAATGGTGTTTGGGTTGGAATGGGGATCATTTGGGATCAAATGTGAAAATCTAGAAAATCTGGCCAATGTAAGTCTGTTCTGGACAGTCAGATAGTATGGACGTTTTGACTGGGAAAATGATGTTGAAAAATTATGAAATTTTCCAGTCTTAAAGTTCACATCTCAAGCTTCAAAATGGACATAAATTTTGTGCCATTTCGCTTTTTGAGCTGGGAGTTTGAACTGTCCAAAGTTTGGCATCAAAACTGGACCCTGTTTTGGCACAACGTTAGGTGTTTGGTAAATCTGGACTTTTGTGGTGATTTCTAGTTATGGCCAATATTTTTCCTTGAAAGAGGACTTAAATATATTTCATTTGGCTTTGGAATCACCTTATTTTGATTTTTCCTGAATTAGTTATGATTTTTGGAAGTTCAGCCAAGAAACTGGATTTTCTTGGGCCGCAGCCCGTGGATTCTGGGCCGCAGCCCAAATGTTTCTGAGCGCTTCTGAGCAGTTTTGGGCCGCAGCCCGTGGATTCTGAGCGTTTCTAGACAGTTTTGGGCCGCAGCCCGAGGATTTTTGGGTCGCGGCCCACCCCCAAAAATCAGTATTTTACACTTTTAAAGGTGGTTCTTGGTATAGTCTTTCCCAACCCTTTAGGCATATGTTTAGACCTAAAATAGTCACCTAAAGAGTTCAAATAATAACCAACTTAAAGTATTATAGAGGAAAGAACTTGGAAAAGAGATTGACGGGTTGTCCCTAATTTGGTTTACAGGATTTGATATTTGCCGTCCTCGTGAGCCTGCAATGCCAAGAAACGTCGGGAAAGGATCAGGTAGTGACTCTCTCTCTTATACTATGTATAATGCTCTGTATGTGTGTGATATCACTGTTATGTGATGATTCTTTGATGCTGCTGCGATTACAGCTGGTGATAGTTGTCGTTTACAACTCAAGCTGTCGCTATTGTGATTACAGCGTAAGCTGTCGTTATTGTGAATACAGCGTAAGCTGTCGTGATTATGATTACAGCGAGAGCTGTCGTATTGTGCATACAGCCGTGAGTGCTGTCGTTTGTGGTGAAAACCATGTATCTTTGAGATTGCTGCTGCTGTTGCTGGTTGTGATTTATATACATGCTTGGTGTTATGCATTGTGTGAGTGGTTTGTTACTACTGGGATTCGCTCGAATCTCATTCTTTCCTATGACTAACATTTCAGACAGGGCGTGTGGCTCAAAAGAGAAGCGGCCAACCCAGAGCAATTAGGACCCTTGGGGGTATATAGTTGTATGGGAAACGTTGGTTATCTATTTTGAACTCGGGATTACTGTATATTTTGAATTAGGAATATTACCTTCAGTTTTGGTTGTGTAATCCCCTAGTGGATACTTATAAACCTCAGATTATATGTATAGAACCTGGGAGTTGCCGGGAATTTGGTTATACACTCTGATATGATTGAATGTATATTAACTGCACAGGTAATTATATTCGAATGTTGAAATTGAGACCAGGATGGGAAAAAGAGTTTTGAAAGTTTTGCGAAAATTTTACTGTGACACTGAAAGTTTAAAATGAGGTTAAAGCGAGGTTAAAGCATCCAATGGTCTCTAATCCGAATTAAATATGCATTATCGAATTATAATTACGTGTTTAGAAGCAGGGGTTTACAACCCTAGGTGCCTCCTACATGTTGCAAGAGGAAGAAAATATTGGTTGGGTTTAATGAACTTGGTTACATGTACATTGGGTTTATGTACATAAAATTGATTTTGGAATTTTTGGAAATTTGTTAAATAAATGAAATAATATATGATATATTATAATATATTATTATCTCCTTCTTCCTTCAGCCCATTTCCTACTAAACAGATATGAGACAAGAGAGCAAACTTGAGAGAGTTTAGAGAGAGAAAGGGAAGAAATCTTGCAAGGTAAGACGATTTTTTCGACGATTTAGCTCCTAAAGCGTATAACTCCGGCCCTAAGCTACTCCTCTTTGTTCTTTAAGTTTAGGAGGATTAAAAATCTGTGGTTGAAGGGTTAGGGTTTCAACCATATTGAGGAAAAGCTAGTGGGAGCTTGAGGTAATTTCCAAACCTTCGTATATTAACTATTTTGACTGTTGTGGGCAATTTAATCGATCAAATTTTGCTAGATTGCCATTGGCTTTAAATTTTGGAAATGTGTGTGCCTAAGGGTTATGCTGCCCAATTTTAGTTCAAATGGTTTTTATAACTCAATTAGATGCTTAATAAAGTGGTTAGGGGTAGAAAGGAACACGTTTACGGAGCCGAAATCGCAAAACTCTGATTTTTCCCGGAGGATTCCATAATTTCGGTTAGGGATAGATCTAGGGGTAGGAGTTGGATTTTCAATGATTCGATAATTCCATTAGATTCATGAGGGAAAATTAGGTGGGGTTATATTTGGGCATTTTTTCAGAAAAGGCCGAAAAAGCATACTTATGAAAACGCCCATGAAACCTTAAAATAGGGGCTATCAAGGATATTTTCATAATTTGACAATGAATTTGGTAATTCCGAATCTGGAAATGGATTTCTTGGATGAAAATATGCCAGAATAGCCTATGTTGAAATTTCGGAGAAGTACAGCCAGATCGGGTACGACGAGGTCGGGTCGGGGTACCGGGGTCATTTTGGTAAATTTTCGCCATAAACTAATATAACCACAAGAAACACAATGTTAGTGCCTAAAATGATACATGGATAGGTTATAACCTATTTCTTGTACATTTAACATTTTAGAACCAAGTCGGGAGTCGAAAGTCGACACGTTTTACGAGGCACACGATACAGGGGTGATAGAGCTTTCAGGTAGGGAATACTATCTCTCATATACTATGTGAATAATTGTATGTTATATATTACTATATTTCGTGATATGAATGCGTGCTAGAGGCACAGTACCTGGTTGTGGTTCGGTGCCTAGCCAAGGTATATCGAAAATCCTAGCTGTGGTCGGTGACTCGGCTAAGGTACATGTAGGGGTTCTAACTCAATGTTTGGCCCTTAAACTTGTCTACACATATGAATTGAATTGAACTTTTATTTTGTCTAATATGATGCATTGCATATTTAATTTTCACATTTTATATGTCTATAGTAGTTTCTACTTGGATTCTTCGGAATTTCACCCCTTTTTCTAAATCAAAATGTATCAGCGGGTGCCATCAGTTCAAAAGGCCAGGACATAGTTAAGGAAAACTGACAGGCACGTTTCTCGAGACATATTCTGTGGTTATATTTAGCCTGTACTTGGAATATTTTGGGATATTCTGTACATATTTGTAATTATTAGTGAATTTTGCTTTGTTAAGGACTGTCTGTAAACAATTACTTATTATCAGTATACCTATACTTTTTTGTTTGCCTGTGAAACTTATTCATTATTGCCTTGTGCATATCAAAATGGAAACGGATGTTGACAAGATCACTGAACCCCAAAACAAAAAAGGTCACAACACAATAGTATATAATAATCATAATGTAGTGGATTCACAAACTAGTTGAGTGCCCAAGTTAAGACCTCAAGCCCAATAAAATCCTCACAATTATCCAAAACATAGTGTATAATGAATATACAGACGTGGATCCTAGTTGAGAAACATAGACACATTAGCAGAAAATATGCAAAAAAGCTAGGGAATTAAAAATATTTTAGCTATTTACAAAATAAATATGAAAATTCACAAGACAAATATGTGTATTTATAAGATAAATAAGACAATTTACAAAACAAATAAAGTAAGTGCATCATTGTCTTTTCATCCACAAAAATTAATTTCATTTTGACCATAGGAGTGCAGTGAAGCTTCAGAAAGTTTTGGGGTATGGTTAAAATTAATTTGCTACCAAGGGGACAAATTGAATTTTACCCTAAATCTTATTCCATAGGCTTCATTTTTCTTGATGTGCAAATATCCTCTTAAATTTTATCCAAATTTTCTTGGGCTCCGCAGCTGGTAATTGGCTTTCATATTATTACGGGTATTTAATAACTAAATAAATTCTAAGAATTTATCCTTAATACTTATAAATATTTTTTCCTTAATTAAGTTCTTTAGCTCATGAAATAATTCCTCTAAATTTTTTTGGGTAAAAAATCATACTCTAGCTATCTTTATTGAATTATCCGTGAAAATAAGTGTTTAGTTCCCATACATTAGCCTGGCAAAAAAAAAAAAAAAATCCCATAAATTAGCTTTAAAATTATTTAAGTTATTTTTGGGAAACTAAACCTCTTCATAATTTTCTCTAATTCTCCAAAACAATATTTCGTAATGTTCCTCAATTCTTCTAGGTCATTAAATAATTTTAATAGTTATTTCTCCTTTATTTCCTTAAAATTGCGTCTCAAAATAGGCTTTTTGTTCAATAATTTTTTTTTGAGGATTTGATTTTTTAAATAATATTTCTAAGCCTCAAATATTCCTTGGAAATCTCTATTTTACTTTTAGGGACTCCTTCCTAATTTCAGTGCATTGTTTTTTGCTTTTTTATAGTTATACTTTTGTCCACGACCTTAAAACTAATTTCTTTTGAGATTTAGAGCTCAAATACTTTTTCATCTTTTTCAGCAAATGCACTTCTCTAGATCAAACTTGCACTTTCCAAGTTGAGATGGCTTATTACCTCAATCAACATCTAGCATGTAGGTACCATCCCTCTTACTTTCATTTTACTTAGTTTGTAAAATGTGGGATGTCAGAGCTTTGAAACGGACCTCCCCTTTACTGTCTGAAGCTTCTTGTCATGTGAGCTATAATAAACATCCGAGAAGTGATTGATTCTCAGAAGGAGTGCTTTCTAACCAAGCGCCGAACAAATCAAATCTTCCCTTTTTGTTTTCTTCTGTTGTTATTACGTACTTATTAGATTGTCCAAATCAAATCTTTTGAATTTCTTGCAGTAAATTATTCACGCATGATCCCTTCTCGATGGATCAGCTTCTCTTCATTCTTTGTATACACTTAGATCGATGTCACTTGCTACTTGTTATCCCTTTAGAAAACTTATACTTGGATGAAATTGGTTTTGATGCTTATGTTCTTTATACGCAAAGTTCTCTATTAGGATATTTATAAAGTTCTTTGTCGTCTTAAATTGATATTGGTCAATATTATAGAGATCGTCAGAGAATTTGGTGCTTCTGAATCAGGTTTGTTTTATCACTTTTTGTATGTCAAATAAATTGAATAAGCTCAAGAGCAACTTGCTTAAATTTCAAGGGATCGAGCAAGTTAACTTATGTTCTGAAGCAGTACGGAGGCGTAAATGTTCTGTGAAAATTCTGGACTTGGAGGGGTAAATAACGTACACATTCTCATATTTCAATTTTTTTTCCAGCCTTGGATTTATCGTTCAACATATTCACACTACTATGAAAGGTATGACGATTGGCAAAACCTAGTCTAAAATATGAGTATTATTAAATTCTTATTAATCGGTATACATGCATATAACAATAAGTATAGGATTATGTAGTAAGATTACACTGTTATAACCTGTTAGGTATATGTGCTTTTGAAAACAGAGATCACTGTTTACAAATAATTGTCATCAGTAAACTCAAATTTATATAAGACATATATGCTTGCAAATAAAACAAAAGAAAAAGATTTTATGGATCGGAATTTGCGACCCAGTCAGATATGGGTTGTTAGTACCTCACAAACATGGGCCTTCCATCAAAATGGTAAAGCCGTACCAAAATTAAAATAAGAATTACTACCGAAAATAACGAGACTAATTGATAGATATAAGAATCAATTAAATTTACTTGCGAGTAGAAGCCTGACTAAGAATTTTTGCAACATTGGAAGAATCGGTCTCCTTCGAGTTTGAATCATTTGTAGAAGTCCCCACAGAGGAAGGAGGATACTCAATAGATATATATTCTTCTTCATTGGCAACACAAATATATATACACACTGGATTTATGCACAATATTGTTTCCCAATGTGATTGTGTTTTTTTCTACAATAATTCTGGACAGCTATTCTATTTATACTGGATTTTAATGAAGGTGCATACAAATTTCTATTGAAGTTTGTTGAAGGTTCCAGAAACTTACGTTCGTGATATTCGTTTTAAAAAGCTGTACGCGCCTACGCGCCGACTTGGCACTAGTGATGTGACGCGGCTTTTAGGTGCGCAGCCATGACCAGGAAATTGCTTCGAAATTCAAAACTCTTTGCCTCAATGTTTTATCTATTGTTTGGATGAAAAAATATTAGGAGAGTAAGCTCCTAAAAATAATAAATTTTTTATTATTTATAGTAATTTTGAAACATAGCATTCCCTTCCTCTATTTTTCCTTCACTTTTCTCTCCATTCAAACGTAATATTAAAATTGTACACCACGTTGAATTTTAAAGGTTAGATGTGCACGATTGTTATTGTCCTATTGGTCAAACCGACAGTTAACCGGCAGAGTAATAATTAAATAAAAACTAATTATGCAAATAATATATATATATATATATATATATAAGAAATAAACGTAAAATAAATTTAATTTTCAACATAATAATTAAATATAAGAGTAAAATACTCTAACCTCCCCTCTGTTTTGCCTTAATTACACAGACCTCCCTTCTATTTTGAAAACCCATATAAACCTCCCTTAAAACTAAAATGTATGTTACACAAACCTCCCTTATAGTTTGAGATTCTATTTCCATCCACTCAAACCGTTAGTTGACCGTTAAGTTTGAATTTTAAACTTTTTTTAAACAAAATGCCCTTCTTCAGTATTAGAATTATATATATATAGGGGCTAATAAAAATTTATACAACCATAAATTTATTCTATTAGATTCTCTAAATTTCTAATTTTTTTTTAAAAAAATTTAATTTTGATATTATAAATTAATTTTGACTTAAAATATATATTACACACATATTTTTATCAAATATAATAAACTATTTAAGTATGAGATTGTATGTGTCATTTAAATTTATACTTTAATATTTTTTCCACAAATATTTATAATTACATTTGATCAAGCATATTTTTATTTAAAATCTTGCTTGAATATTCAACGTTTGTGATATTTACATTAACCAATGCTAAAATCATTAAACAGGTAACTACTTGTAAAGATAAAAACAGAAATTAAGGAATAGATAAAAAAACTCTTAAATTCTTTAAAACAACTTTAGTCAAAATGTGCAAGAAAAAATAAATTTAATTGAAAATATATATTTTTGGAATCTTTTTAGAATATTCTTAACGGAGTTAATTGTTTGGACTTAAGTGTATGTTTTCAAAATAGAGGGGAGGTCTGTGTAATTAAGGCAAAACTGAAGGGTGGTCAGAGTATTTTACTCTAAATATAAATATGTGTGTGTACAAATTAAAGCTTCCATTTTTTTAGCACTTTTTTCCTGTTAGATCAAAAAATTGTTTGGTTTTCTAAAAGTGGTTCCGATTTCCGATCTAATTTCGAGTTCCAGCTCTATAGTGGTTCAATTGTAGTATGAAAATTGTTTTCTGATCCAAAACGAACTATTAACGAGTCTGTCATACCATGCGATTATCTAATCACTGCTTTCATCGTAATGCTCAAAATCTTTCTACTTATATTTAAACTAAATTAGCCATTGTTGTTTTGAATAATAAGAAAGAATATTTCTTATCCATGAGAGGCGCGCTGTCATCGATCAGCGTAGTTATTTTATGATTTTTTCAGGTTTTGAGAAATGGATAAAAAGAACTTTATCCTAAAAATTTCCAACATTAATAAATATAATAATTATAGACTTGAGAAATCAATACATAGGAACCACATTCAAATTTGGTAAAGTTGGAAAATCTTAATTATTTAGTTACCCATGTGATTACTAATTAAATTCTTATTGAATTGATAAATCAATACATAGGAACTTTATTCTGAATATTCTTTGTGAGAATTCGATTCCCATCTGATATTTAACTTACATTTCTTTTAAGTGAGACTATTGTTTAAAGACTTATCCAACTATATTATAAGGCAAGTGAACCACATTAGCTCAAGAGTACTCTATTTTCAGTGTTGAAATTGTATTAAGCAAGAGCAGCATTCTTAATCTTGCAAAAATTAGAGGATGAACTTAAAAGAAATATTCTTGCGACCGTGTAGGTTAACATTGGAAGAAAATGAGATATATAGTATAATCAAATGAATAAGAATGGACAAAACTTATATCCAGTACATTAGGTCCAGTTCAACCGGTTCACCTATGAGAAAATGAAATCTGGGACTTGTAACACGTCATCATTAACACCGCTACTCCCCCATCTCCATTCTCCATTTGCCCACTGCAAGCCATTGCCGATAATAAGCTCTGGCAGCACCTAGAGTTATTTATATGAACTCCATGGAAATTTCCCCCATTTTTTTAGTCGATTCAATACTCATCAAGCATAAATATATTGTTGTAATCCAAAAATTAACTATCAAAGATAAGCCTGACTCTTATGTTTCAGGTAATCTCATATTGTGTTTCTGAGAACCATTGATAACCAGAAAAGCCTAAGCAAGAATTGTTAGTTCAACCAAACCAAATTAGTAATAATTCACAACTACTGCAACAAAATAATGCCGAAAAAGAATTTCTTGCCTTCATTCTCTTATCCCGACATATAAAAGAAAGAAAACACAAGATACATGAAGAAAAAATGGTAAAGAGTGCCAAAAAAAGTTCCTCAAGAATGGACGATAATCCTGTAGGATGAATTGCAATTTTCTGATTCACCACTTACTTCCATGATTAGAAGCTTTTTATTGTGAATGATTGAGGGACTAGTTCATCATACTTAGTCATGGCAATCCACATCTGCGTTCAAGAAATGCAACTCTATGAGTTTTACTTTTTGGGCACCAATCATCGTCGCTAAAATATCACTCAATCATTTGAATCAATCATACCGCTTATTCCATACTTGCCAATCACACCATCATCAAATCGAGCCTCCATCACTGGCCACGCATCTTCTTCGTCTTCCTACGTATTGATGGCTGCTGCAGTTTTTCTTGGTCACCATTATCTCCTCCACCACAATCGTCGTTGTACCTGCTCTTCACAGGATCACTGCTGGAGCTAATAGGGTTCATGATTTGTTCTGGGGCCTGCAGTGGGCAAATCAGAATGGAGCGACGAGAATGGAGACGGGAGAGTAGCGACGAGAATGGAGACGGGAGAGTAGTGGCGTTAATGATGATGTGTTTAAAGTCCCAGATGTCATTTTCTCATAGGTGAACCGGTTGAACTGGACTTAATGCACTGGATATAAGTTTTCTCCAATAAGAATTTTGATTGATGGAAAATAATTAATTTCCATGTTAATATAAAATGGGTTTATAGAAGATAATAATGAGTTTTATAAGAAAAAACATGAATAATATATACTCTACATGATTTACAGCAGATGAAAAGATGACAACGACCACAAAGCTCAAACAAAGTGAATGAAGGAAAGAGAGAGAAGGCAGAAAAAAAATATTCGTTTACCTGATTAAATACTTCATTTTAGAAATTTCTTTGAGCGGCCTAATTTATTTGTGAATAGGGATTACTTGACTGGAAGCCTTGAGGAATATTTCATGAAATTATTGCAAAAGAGAAAATATTGGACTTAAAGAAACGTATGCCCTTGATAAACTAATAGTTTGTAAAAGAAAAGCGTGCAGTTCATAAACTTATAGTTTGTAAATAGTAATAATATTAATTTTTTTACCAGAATAGTAATAATATTAATAGACTCATTGGAGAAGCAAGCACAGCGAGTGAGACCTAATAAATTAGTGTTGGCTGAGTAAAACCTTAATTCAAATACACGTTTTAAATGTTTAAATTAAGATAATTTAAATTCAATTGTTTGATCAAACTATCCTTAATTTAGAAATATAATATGAAATATTATGACACATAATGAGATGGATATTTCAATATCTCAAGCTCGTCAAAAAAATGAATTGAATTCTCTCTTCCCCACAGATTAAGACTACAAACTTCTACCTCCTTAGTTTGTTTGATTCTGTTTTAATTTCTTTTCGTGTGAAGGCCCAACTTATGTTTCGTCATCATCTAAACGTGACTAACGGTGACAAGGATTTATGATTCAGACACACCTCTCCACCTCCGAAATTTAGCAGAGAACTTAATGGTAAATTCTAAAACGGGTTTTTCATTTTCGTCAACTTAAAAAGCATTAGTCATCAATTGGACCGTTTGAACAATAATTAGTGCATGTATCCAACTTTAGTGTTTTATATTACTTCTTCTCTTATTTGGTCGCCCAATGTAATTAAACTGACACAGACGCGATGAGTTTTATTTTTTAAATAACTTTAAAGAAAGAAGTTCTTATCATTCAGTTTTATTTATTTTCTATTTTGTGTGTTTCCTATTTTATTGAAAAAAGAAAAAAAAGGGAAAGAAATAAATAAAGAACCCTAATAAGGGTCATAGTGGCTGGCATATGTTGTGGGCGAGGGAAAAAGGAGATTTCTTGGTAGCTTTTTGAGAGAGAATATTCTCTACAGTTTTTCGATCGGAGCAGTTTTGATCTAAGTGCCAATTGGAAGGTGATTTCTTGTCAGATTGATATGAAATTTTTTTAGAGGTTGCAGACTTATAGAACTTCATTCTAGACGGTTAGAACATCCATCGAAGTTTTCTGTTTTCCCTAAAATTTTCATGATGTCTATTGTAAAGTGATAACAAATTCACCTCATATACAAAAATCACCAAAGAATTATATTAATAAAATAGAAGAGAAAATTGAGCAATAAAATATGCATCTCTTGGGTATCTCTTTGGTGAAGACATAATATGCATGTGCTGAAAATCACCAAACACAAAAACTGCAATCACAGAACATATACCAAGGTTCATGCAAAAACTGGAGAAGGTAGGAAACTCCAATGGACGATCTCACCATTCAGATTGAAGATTTAGATGTCTCAAACACCTCCACAAAAGTAAGACTTGAAAAGAAGAGAATAAAGGAGGCGTACTCCAGATTCTACTACTCTCTTTCAAAATACTATGTATTGTTCATCTTGAAACTAGGCTAGTAGTTAATTTGTTTCTATTTAAGACTTGTAAAGATGAAAAATAGGGATATAATAAACGCCATAATTCTGAGGCTTTTCAGGACCTTAAGCTTTTTTTTCCTTTTTATTGAGTCCCTAAATTTTAGACAGTTAGAGTTGTTAGTCCCTAGAGTTAAATAAACGCTAACGCTGTTAAAAATTTCCGTTAGACTCACTAATTAACCCACACATCTGTTCCTTCCTCCTTCCCTCCTTCCCTTCAGCCACATCTTCCATCATTGAATCATAATAAAAGTTCTCCAATCACACATGATTATGTATTCTTTTTTTCTTTATATCTATATATATAGGTTTATAATTAAGTGATAATAATTTAAGAATATGACACATGATCACATGTGATTGGAAAATTTGACAAAATGGATATTAAAAACTTGACCTGAGTATTTTCCTATATAATAAAGTGGAAGGACTCAAACTTATACTTTAAGCTTTTGAGCTAAGATGGATCGCTCTTCATTTCGAAACATTATAAACTTTCCTTGTCCTCATAAAACAATCAAAAAATTTTACTTAAGTACGTGGTACCTACGTAGAGTGCAAACTAATCTCTTTATGGCTGAATAAATAATAGAATGTAATTGCCCAAGGTATTACAATGCGAAATTTCTCAGAAGGTACCATTAAATTTTTCTTTATTTCTTAATGATCTGAAAGTAAATTGTTTACCAATGAATTTATATTAATTAACAATGAGGGCTAGTACAATTGTGTGTGACATTATACTCAAGGGTTTCTAGACCCCCCTTGATGTAAATCAGGGAGGGTGATGAGAGGAAGAGAAATAGCAAAAAAGGAAAGAAAAATGGGATGAAATTAAAGACTAATTAATGAGGGCAGAAATTTCAAGATAATTAAAGATAGCTGTACTTATAAATTGTTTTATCAACAAGGTCATCACATATTAATGACTTTATAGATAAGATGGGACAAAGGCTTCTCAATTGGACCAATTTTTATTGATAATTTTAACTAAAATTAAAATTCTGACTATGGTGTGTCTATGCTTTTGGGTTATCGAAGTACCCTTTAACTAATCAAAGTACGTAAGTTAGCTGTCGTAACAATCTCATGCGCTATTCATTGTCGTCACAAATCATTCAAAATTCAATGCCTTAGCAGGATAAAGAAAATGATGCCAAAAAACAAAGAGGAAAAAAGAAAAGAAAAGACAACAAAATTATGATAGAAAATAAGCATCCCGCGGTTTTAAGACGGGATTTTGCTGATTGGATAACACGGTATTTTGTATTGACCAATCCATGCAATTTCTTGAGTTCTTTATATAAGTCAATCATAAGATATACTACTGTTTCTATACGCAATTCATTTGTAGAGAAAATCATTTATTCTAAATATAATTCAATTGTAGAGTAACTAATGATATTTTTCAATTTTTTAATTTCCATTGGAAAGAGAGAAAGAAGTGAGAGGTGGGAATAATTTGTAAATGTAGAGAGTTGTGATACCCTTATTTTACAAAGTTATCATATGAGCTTTTACACAAGGAATTTGAACCACTAAGCTAGGATTCAATCTTGGGACAAATACACTTTTGAAAATAATTTAAAATCCTAACTTAACCCAGGGTTCGAACATGTAATTAAATAGGCTTTTCTGAAAAATTTGAAACTTTAAAAACAGATATATAGTGGTTCACAATTTTATTATGACTCATTAATCCTTAGCTTCATTTATTATTATCAGAGTACTTCTCTGCTCATAAACTAATACATTGATTATTACACTATGGGCCCTTTACATATAATTGCCCAATCTTAGTTCAATTATCACACTTGATGTAGTTACCGTGTCATTATGTATATAAAATCAACTAAGACTACCCATACTATGCTAACTCTACTACAACGCAAATCATCTTCATTAATTTTATGTATATACATAAATATAAAACCCATATAGCCACATGAGGCTACCAAAAATACCTAAGTTTAATCCACAATAGTATACAGATAGATAACGAACATGAAATAAACTCTTCTCCTCCACTTTTTTATTTATCTGCAATTATCACTCCCTTGCCCTAGAGATGCTTGCTTTCACTGTATATCATTAATGGAAAGGGTGAGACACTACAAAAAAAAGGCATTTTGTAGCAGTTAGAATTACCCCGCTACAAATATTAACATTTGTAGCGATTTTAACCTAAACCGCTACAAATTTGTAGCAGCAAGCTACACGCCAAGTGGTGTGACAGATTGGCTGCATTTTTTTGTAGCGGTTACATAGATAAAACAGCTACAAATATGGTGCGAATTTCCCGCCAAAAATTGTAGCGGTTTAATTGTAGTGGTTAATAAATAATAACCGCTACAATTTTCGCGCCACATTGCGTGACAACAATGTAGCGGTTATTTGTGGTGGTTTGACCAATCAAACCGCTACAAAATTCCAAACGTCGCGTATTTTGTAGCGGTTACTAGGTTGTAACCGCTACAAAATTTCAAAGGTCCCAAATGTGTAGCGGTTCTATACCTTAACTGCTACAGAACTCCAAAGGTTTTTGTGCTTTGTAGCAGTTATCTTAGAACCGCTACAAAGTTTAGCCACCCTAAGTTATTTGTAGTGGTTTATGTAGCGGTTATTTCAATAACCGCTACAAAAAGTTCCGCCTATATAAACTCACCTCCCTCCTTCATTTCTCTGTTTGCTCATTTTGTTTCCTGAAGTTTCTCTGAGTGTTTTCTTTAGATTTGAGCATTCAGACGTTTGTGAAAGAGTTTTTGCTGCAGTATTTCTTGGTATTTGTACTTGAGGTAAGGAGATAAGACGTATTTTATTTGTATTTATATTTTTATTATATTTTTGCATAATAATGTGACTAAAATATTTTTTTTTTGAATTTTCACAGTTGATATGGCTTCGAGAGAGGATAGTGGGAAGGCACCTGAGGTCCCTAGACCGATTTTACAGGGTGGCAGCAGCTGAGTAGGGAGCAGAGGGAGGGGGCAGCGTAGAGGGGGGGCGGCCACGGCATTTCAGCCCATCCCCCCCACAGGAGTTGGCCCTACCACAGGCACCATAGAGGATCCCACAGGAGACGACCGCACCAGAGGTGCCTGAGTTTGGGGGGGTAGATATTAGCATCGAGGACTATGATGAGGGGGACTTCGAGATCCCGATTGGGCTCAGGGAGATGGAGCAGTTCCTCGATGAGGAGGAGGCTCAGGAGCAGAACAACCCATGAGGGTTGTCTTCACGGTCCACTGGGTTTGAGGTGCAGGTCCAAGGTAAATAATTTTTTTTATTTAATAAATGATTTAATTTACTTAAATTTGAAATGTTAAATTTGAATTATAATTTATCTAACGCGTGGTAAATTGTGCAGAAGAGCAGGGAACGTGTCAACGAGGAGGCTGGATGTGGCCGGTCTGAATAGCATGGACTGGACACTGTGAGTTATAGTGCCATGGAATGAGGGCATAGACTAGCCCATCGACAATAGGGGTCACCTGTTCAACCGCTTCCTGAACGACCTGGGTGCGAATTGGATGTGATTCCCCCTACACTTCAGGACGTGGAGGCACGTTCTGAAGGGGCTGAAGGACTAGGCTTGGGAGGAGGTGGTTCAGGTAATTAATAGTATTTAATTAATATTTTTTTGTAATTAATTATATTTAATTAATATTTTTTAATAGGATTTTTGTAATTATTGATATTTAAATAATATTTTTGCAGCTGTGGTTTACCTTCCGGGCCAACCGAAAGAGGTACACCCTCGTGAAGATGAGTGATGGCTGGAGGAACAGGAGGAACCATCTCTTCCACAGGGTGGATAAGGATGGGACAATGCCTCTGGAGCAGTTGATCGAGAGCGTACTGGACGGTGTGCCGCCGAACGACTGGGCTAGTTTCGTCCAGTTCGGGAAGAGTGCTGAGGAGTAGGTAATGTATTTAGTAGATTATTTATATATAATTTTGTAATTGTTAATTATTAAATTATAATTTAAATGTAATTAATTTTAAATGTTTTATATTGTTTTAATACATTTAATATTGTTTTTTTCCAGGCGCTTTCTCAGAGGAACACCAGGATCCGTGGGCAGCAGACGATTCACCATATAGCAGGATCGAAGACCTTTGCTGTCACCTACAGCGAGCTGATAACTTTTCAAAATATCACTGACTTTTAGCTGGTTATTTCATAATAGTAATTGAATTATGTAATTGTTTTAGGAGAGGAAGGCACAGCAGGAGAACTGTCAGACGGACTATAGGGAGTTGTACGCGATCACACACCGACACTGTGACGGGACTCCTACCTCTCAGCAGGCAGAGGTGGCCATTGTAAGTAATTTCATTATTATAATTTTTATAAAACCAACATAATAATGAAAAATGTTAATTAGCAATTGTTTCATAAAATGGCAGGAGCGGATGCAACAGTAACAGGCTGAGCTGCGAGAGGCCCAGGCCGAGGAGTCACAGGGGTCAGTGGACCCAATGGCTCCTTTGAAGGCAGGTCTGGCTCAGGCTGAGCACCCCAGACGCGTTCAGGGGATGGGGGTAGGCGCAAGACCTAGCATGGTCTATGTAATCCCCTACCTTGATAACCGTAATTTAGATTCGAAAATGCGTAATTTAAAGGAATTGAGACCGACGGATACATTTTTCTCAAATCTCTTTTCTAAAATTCGTTCAACATGGTCTCATATTCATCTTTCGAATCTAATTACTCTGTGCAGTTCAATCACATTCATACATATAAGAGTGCATAGCCAAATTCCCGACAACTCCCGGGTTTCATACATGCATAAACTAAGGGTTGTAAGTTCCAATTAGGGGATTACATGACCATCATCAATGTAATATCTACATTTCAAAAATAAATAGTAATCCCAAGTCTAAAATAGATAACCAATAACCTAACAACACATCTCTACAAGATCATAGCCGCTCCTGGTGGTTCGTTTCTCCTTGGAGCCACTTGCCCTGTCTGAAATGTTAGTCAATGGAAAGAATGAGATTCAAAAGAATCTCTATAGTAACAAATCACTCATACAGTGTATAAATGCATAGCATATATGATCATATTAAGCAGCATCACAATGATATATGGCTTACGCCATATACGATAGCACTAATGGCTGTAAATACTATGCGTCAGCTTTCGCTGCGATCCCAATACAACAGCTTACGCTGTAATCACTATGCGTCAGCTTTCGCTATGATCTCAAAGCATCACAATGTATCACCATGCATGACAAACATACATACAATGTTTCACACACAATATAAGAGAAAGAGTCACTACCTTGTTCTTTCCGATTGTGCTCTGGTGCAGGTGGATCACGAACAGGGCAAATATCAAATCCTACAATTCCAAATGCACCATTTAGACACTTTCATAGTGTTTCTTGGGATTATATGAGTCTATAATGAAAATTTACAAAAATGTCCCCGAGGACCCAGCTCGGGCCCGCCATACCCAGCCCAGTTGCACTTTTCCCGAAATTCTAATCTGGGCTATCCTAATATATTTCTGCCCAAGGAATCCATTTTCAGACTTGGAATTATCAAATTCAATATCAAGTTACAAATTTACCCTTGGCAGCCCTACTTCAAGGGTTTCAGGGGCGTTTTCGTAATTATGATTTTTCGGCCTTTTCCAAAAAAGTGACCAACTGTAACCCCACCTAATGTTTTTCTCCTGAACTCAATAAAACCATCGAATCATTGAAAATCCAACTCTAAGACCCATTTCTAGAGCTGGCCGAAATTTATGAGCTCTCCGGAGAAAATCGGGGTTTTACGATTTCGGCTCCGTAAATGCGTTCCTTTCTACTCCTAACCACTTTATTAGCCATTACATTAGGTTACAACTAACATTAAGACCCAATTTGGGTAGCATAACTCCTAGGCCATATCATTTCCAAACTTTAAAACCAATGGCAATCCGACGAAATTTCACCGATTAAATTGCCTACAGCAGCCAAAATAAGCAATATACGAAAGTTTGGAAGTTACCTCAAGCTCCTACTAGCTTTTCCTCAAGGTGGCTGAACCCCCTAGCCTTAGAACACCCAAATTTGTGCTCCACAAACCTTAAAGAACATAGAAGAATAGCTTAGGAGCGTAGTTATACGCATTAGGTAAGGATTTACTGAAGAAATCGACTTACCGTACAAGTTCTCTTCTCCTTCTCTCTCTAGAATTTCTCACACCTTCTCTCTCTTGTTGCAGTTGAATGTCCCGATTTTTGGCTGATGGAAGAGGTGGATGATGATTTAATATGATGTAATATTATTTTCTAATTATTTACTAAATTTCCATCAATTTCGGATTTTTACAAAATTCTAGCAGATTTATGCCCAAATTTTGAAAAATCATAACTAATTCTAGAAAAATAAAAATGGAGTGATTCCAAAGCCTATAGAACCCTTATTAAGTCTAGTTGTAAGGAAAAATATAGAATTTTTCTGGATGGAATCAAAAAATTCTCAGAATTTCAATCTTTGCATACTGTTCCAGAAAATAATTAATTTTGCTGGACAAACTTCAAAAATCCATAACTCTTAGCTCACAAATCAAAATGATACAAATTATATGTCCATTTTGAAGCTTGACATGTGAAATTTAAGACTAGAAAATTTCATAACTTTTAGATACCATTTACCTATTTAAAAAGTCCATACAAATCGGCTACCCTGTACAGAGTTTTCAACTTTTGCACAATTATTTCCAATGGTTCCAATTTCACAATAAACACTCTCCCAACATGAATTTTCACAAGGAAGCTATTGGATCATTAAAAAATCCAAATTCCTATCACAAATTCTCTAAAAGTATTTATTCAACAATAATTACATCTACTTTTGAAGTCATTAGCCCTTAATCACTTTTTGGGATATTACAGTCTACAGCAGGAGTACCGCCTCTAAGGCTGGCAGCTCTAAAGGGGTCAAACGTCCGAGGGATGAGTCTGTTGAGCAGCTGCGGTCAGATTTGGAGTGGACACAGGCTACAACAGTAGTAGCAGCAGATGCAGTAGCTACATCTGCAGCAGATGTGGTAGATGCAGGAGCATGCTAATATGATCTACACTCAGTAGACGCAGTGGCGTGATATCACGAACATCATGTTCGAGCGTGGATGGAGTCGCCTGTTCCCAGACAAGCAGTATCCATAGGTTCTGCCTGTCCCTTGGTTCGTCATGCAACCTCCTCCTCCTCCTGCTGATGATGATGATGGTACGGTTCACTTTGCCCAGCGGCCCAATCCAGCAACACCTGACGCAGTGCACCTTCCCCACAGCTGAAAGTGGTGCTTTATGGGGCATCAGAGGTTTCTCGATAGAACGCATAAGTTCAGATTGCAACGGAATTGCTTCAATGGAAAACCAGAAAAAAGAGGACCACCTCAGACTTTGTCTGGTACAGATATCTTACAGCAGCTTGAGCATGTTGACTTCGAGTTTGGAAAAAGTGACGATTCAGCACAAACTTGCCAAAAGATGCGCAGGACTTCGGCGCCGCAGCAGTGGAAGAAGATAAGTATTTTATTCACTCTTCCATATTGGAGATCTAATTTACTTTGCCACAGTCTTGATGTCATGCACATTGAAAAGAATGTTTGCGACAATGTGCTATATACGTTGCTTAACGAACCCGGTAAGAAAAAGATCACCTTCAAGCGAGGAAAGATTTACGTGACATGGGAGTTCGTGAAGACGCTTGGCCAGATGAACATGACAAATTTCAACCGAAAAATTTTACTCTCACAAAACCGAACAAGAAAGTCTTCCTCGCGACGTTGAAGAAATTAAAAGTTCCATATGGGTATTCAAGCAACATTTCTCGATGTGTTGACTTGCAAGCTTGAAAGGTTGCTGACCTGAAGAGTCATGACTCCCATGTTCTTATGCAGTAGTTACTCCCTCTGGCTATAAAGAATGCACTTCCTCCCGATGTTTCCATCGTTTTGGTGGAACTTTGTTCTTTCTTTCAGAAGTTGTGTTCTAAGGTTTTGATCGTTGAGGAGCTCGATCAGTTGCAGTCCAAAATCATTCTTACGCGTTTTCATTTGGAAATGATCTTTTGTCTGTCTTTTTTTACTGTGATGGTTTACCTTACAGTCCACCTCGTTCATGAAACAAAGCTCGCTGGACCAGTATAATATCGATGGATGTATCCAATCGAGAGGTAATCATTTTAAATCTGTGCTTTATTCTCCATATTTAATGTTTGCTAGTCATCCTTTTCAGCATTTAGTATCAATTTTCTCTTCTTTACTTCATAGGTCTCTTCTTTACTTCATAGGTTCCTTGGGAAATTAAAACCTTACGCAAGGAATAAGGTGTGGCCAGAAGGTTCTATAGCTAAAGGCTATAGGGGATGAGGTGATGTATTTTTTGTTCAAGGTACTTTGATGATCTTGAGACGGCTTTCAACCGCCTACCTCATATTGACGATTGTCTCGAACTTGCGCTGACATCAGGAGAATTTATCCCTCGTGTTGGTAAACCAGTTGCACCAACTGAGAACTTCAAACTAATGGCAACTAAGAAGTTGCAAGCACATAGACATGTCTTGATTAATTGCACTCAAGTTGAACCTTTCATACAGTAAGAATTGTACACTCACATGTTATTCTATATCTTTCGTAACATTTCTCACTTTCATTTCACTATCGCCTTTCCATTATTAATGTAGGGAATTCAGAAATCATGTTAAGCGTTAACTCAGGATCCGTACACAAACATCCTCAGAAGTTGATAGGAGGGCCCACAGAGAATTCCCGAGCTGGTTTGCGCGCAGAATACTAAATGACCACAACCCAGACTCACCATATTTCAGGGCTCTCGCAATCGGCCCTCTTGATCATGCAAAAATATTTATAGCATACAATGTCAATGGTTTTAAGTTTTGCATGGTTTCACAGGATCAAAGATTGCAAACTCAAAATTTAGGTGTTTATGGCACATTTGGGACAAGGAGTTATGCGAGTAGCAGTGATGCCAAAATGCAGTTCGGAGGCGTCCCTTACTATGGAAAGCTTCTTGATGTGGTCGAACTTAATTATCAAGGTCGTTTCACTGTGACGCTGTTCAAGTGTTTGTGGGCAAATACCACTACTTCTCAGGGACTAACAACTGACAACTTAGGGATCACATCAGTCAATTTCTCACGGCCGATCCATACTGGTATTTCTCGAGATGATGAGCTGTATATTTTTGGTTTAGAGGCACATCATGTTTATTATGTCGAGGACGAGAGGAACAGGGATTGGCACATGGTCGTTCATTTAAAGCCATGAGACCTTTATGACATGGGTGAAGGCGATAACATCGCCTACGAGAGTAAGCCATTTCAGCCAGCCGATTTTGAAAACTACTTCCCTGAAGGCGATGACAATTTACCTCTACTGCGGTGAGTTTTTTTAAGTCCACATCATTTAAATTAAATTTTTTAAATTTAATAATACATCCCTAACAATAATTTTTCTACATAATTTCTGTAGGGATGGCGACGATGAGTGATCAAATTCAAATTAAGCTTTTGTATTTAAAAAAAAATTGGAAAATTTTTTTTTCAAAATAAATAAATTAATATTTGTAGTAGTTTAATAACCGCTATAGAAATAAAAAAATAACCGCTACTAATTAAAAACCACTACAAAAAAAAAACCGTTACAAAATGGATACATTAACCGTTACAAATGGTACGTGGATCCCTATAAATACCCTTACCACACCTCATTTCAAACACTCCCCCATTTCTTTCTACCTTACCTTTCTTTCATTTTCTCTCATTTACAACTTCTTTTGTATGAGTTGAGGAGATGAACAATACGATCAAATATGGTAACAAGTTTTTTAATTTTTTTTCAATACTTCTTTTCTTTGTATAAAATTTATTCTCATCATTTTTTTCTAGATATTTTACAACTTTATTTCATTTTCATCTATTTTTTATACACAATTACATTGTAGTAAACAACATAATAGTTCAATACAATTTTTATACTAATCCAATTAAATTAAATTATTCCTTTTAATTTATAAATAAGTTAAACTAATGAATAATATGCTAATTAAACTAGATAAACTAATAAAAAAAGAAACTATTTAATTTAATATTAAAAAAATAGAAACAAATGATCGTATTGTTTTAAATTTTTTTGTGGCGGTCGTTAAACCGCTACTAATTAACGCGTCTTTTTTAAACTGAAATTAATTTTTTGGCGCTAGTTTTGAATTTTCATGAAATTAGTAGCAGCTATATAATCGCTACAAATTTCATAATAATACAAATTAGTAGCGGTTTTTTAACAGCTACAAAATAGAAAAAAATTTCATTTCTCTTTTCCCGCCTTCAAAATTTCAGTTTTTTATATTTGTAGCGGTTATGTAACCGCTACAAATATCTTTGAAAAAAATTTCACTCATGGAGATGTTGTAGCGGTTTTGTTGAACCGCTACAAATTATGTAGCGGTTATTTTTCCTGAGTAGCGGTTTTGTATAACCGCTACAAAACCTCTTGCAACATACGATTTAGTAGTGGTTTTGCTACTAATGTTGTTTGTAGCGGTTAAAACCGCTATTAATACCCATTTTTAATAGCTACTAAATCACGTTTTTTTTTTGTAGTGAGATTCGCGAGAATCTCAGTAGTAATAGTAATCAATCATAACTA
This sequence comes from Inga laurina, assembly GCA_963855925.1. Classification (NCBI taxonomy): domain Eukaryota; kingdom Viridiplantae; phylum Streptophyta; class Magnoliopsida; order Fabales; family Fabaceae; genus Inga; species Inga laurina. The sequence continues at coordinate 63,022,962 of OY979708.1, forward strand.
ATGCAAGTTCACAAAGCATGCTAAACAAACCATCATATTGTTAAGCATTCAGCAATCAAGATGCATCACAATATCAATCACAGTACAAAATAGCACAGCTGGTTTAACAGGTTTTATAGCCCAGGGAAACACCCCATGCCCTAGGCATATTGGGACTTACAACCTCGGGACCCACAATTCATCACAATAGAGATTGCACAATAGGTCTTATATCCTAGGGATACGCCCTACGCCCTAGCCACACCAAGTCTTATAGCCTTACTTTGAATGCATATAAGGTATTACCGCCCAAGGTTACACCCTATGCAACAATACCCACCGAGACTTACAGCCTCAGGACACTCAGTCCAATATCATTCCATATATTAATAAAATGAATATAATTGATGGTAAACATATTCATGGAATAAATGAGAGAAAGAGTTACTCCTTACTAACCTTTATGGTAATTTACTTTTACCAATTTGCTTTCCCTTCGAGCTTAGGCATATATCAAATCCTAGCATTTATGTAAGGGTAGGCTAACACATTAGTCATTCATAACTTGTCAATTAGCTATTTCTTCTTAAAATCCCAACTTTAAGCATCTCTACCCTTGGTTGGTTATCTTGGATGAAAACTATATGTATGTATATATTCATATTATATTTTGGGACATTTGAAATGTCCTTATGAGTCCATAGCTTCATTCAAATTCTCCTTTAAAATCTGGAAATTTCCCAACTCTAGAAATTTCATCTTAGCTATTAAGTTTGCATCTTTCCCTATACTTTAGAATTGGAGGGAACTTATTTGATACTTGAAAGTATCTTAATCCAGTAATATGTCATCTTTAATTATCATTTTTGAACCCTAAATCATTGTTTAATACTTCAGGCACTTGCTTAGCATTAGGAATGTCAAAGAGCAACTGTAACACCCCCAACTTTTATTTCCCAATATGCCTTGTAAACATTTGTGGCATTTAATGAAATGGAATGGTGAATTTTAGATAATGTGATTATGCTGCCAGTGAGATTTTCTGTCACTACAAAAAAACACCCAATTTCAGACAGAAATTTTTCTGATGGAAATTTCCATGGTAAATTGCCACAGAAATTTTCTGTCAGAAAAAATTAAATTTTTTTAAAAAATAATATTTATAAAATTAAGATATTAATTATTAAATAATTCTATTTATCCTTAATTATTAAAATTATATTATTATTATATAAGTTATTATTTTATTTTATTTAAAAATAATATATATGTTATGAATATTATATTTATAATTTTATATTAAAAATAATATTATAATATTAAATTATTATTTATTAAGTATTTTTAAATAACAAAATTGTTTAATTAAATATATAAATATTTTTTTACATTTTTATTAAAATTTTCATTATTTTTAATAATATTATATTTAATTAATAATTAATTATATGTTTGTATATTTATGATAATATTGTATATATAATAATATAACACAGGTTCATTTCGGCGTAACTGGCAAAGACTCACGCGCGAAGGATGTAACCCCATGCCTTATAAATAGTAATTATGATTTTAAAATGCGAAATTAATTTGGATTAGAAACCGACAGAAAATTAAAACTCTTTTCAATCTCCTTTTAACTTGGTCTTATATTCAAGTTTCGATTATAATTACCCTGCGCAGTTAAATCGTACTTATACATATCAGAGTGTAAGAAAAAAAATCCCGGCAACCCCCGGATTTCATATGCATACTAAGGGTTTACAATTTCCCATATAGGGGATTACATCAAAATTATATCAAAATTTACATCTCAAACATATACAGTAATCCGAATCCAAAAGTGATAACCAATAACCAACATCATCATCCCTAAGGAGTCCTGGAGCCACTCACCCTGTCTGAAGGTTAGTCAATGGAAAGAATGAGAGTCAAAAGAATCTCAGTAGTAACAAATTACTCATTCCACACATAATATCAAAGCATTCAAGTAAATCAACAAGCAGCAACACAATGATACATGGCTTTCACCATAAACGACAGCACTCACGACTGTATACACAATGCGATAGCTTTCGCTATAATCACAGAAATGATAGCTTGTGCTGTATAACGATAGTTTTTGCTGTATAATGACAACCATCACCAGCTGTATTCACTGTAGCATCAAAAATCATCACAAATCATGATAAACATACATACAATGTATCACATATAGTATAAGGGAAAGCGTCACTACCTTGTTCTTTTCGAGCGTGCTTCGGCACAGATGGCTCATGAGTAGGGCAAATATCAAACCCTTTAAATCAAAATCAAGGACGATAGATTAATCTCTATTCCAAATTCTTGCTTTCATAACACTTAAAGTTGGTTATCATTTGAACTTTCTAGGTAGCTACTAGAAGCCTAAATACATGCCTAAAGGGTTGGGAAAAACTTAACCAAAACCCCCTCTTGAAAGTGAAAACACTGATTTTAACTCATACACTTGAGTGATGAGATAACTTGCACTTGAGTGAGGACGGCTCACTCGTGGGAGTACTTGGCCAAGAGCAATAACAGAGATTGAAAATGATCATAGCACTCGAGTCCTGAACCCAACACTCGAGTGGTAGCCTCATACTCACCCGAGTTCTACCAAGTAAGGCACCAAAAGTGACTACCTGAGAGTAAACGAAATCTTGAAACAAGAAGTGCACTTGAGTAGCAACTCTATCACTCGAGCAACAACACAACACTTGTGGGTGCTAAGACACTCTTGAAAATTTGGCTACGAGTGCTAATCAAAGACGCGGGTCCATAGTGTATAATACTCTTACACTTGAGTGATACAAGGTTCACTCGAGTAATGACCCATATCACTCGTATGTGTGAAAATGCACTTTTTCTTTCTTTAAGTGAAGTGCAACAGAAACTTGAAGGAAAAGAGGAAACATGATACCGCACTCGAGTGAGACCCTAGATCACTCGTGTAATATCCCGATTTGTGATTAGGGCTAATGGCTCTCATAAATGTTGCAATTAGTGAAATTAAGCACTATTGGGATTAATGTAATGTGAATTTTGGAATAAATATATATGGTATTTAAGATCAAGGGTTGAGATTCATTTTTTATGGGTCGGAATCCTATGCTTTGTGTCTATATGAGCTCAAAGTGGAAGTGGATGAGATGGTGACATGTGGCATAGTGGAAGCCTTTGGATGAGGCATATAAGACAAAATAACACTTTTCTCTCTCCCTCCTCTCTTTTGTTCGGTTGTGTGCTAGGGAAGGGAAGAGAAAACATCATCATCATCTCTTCCTTCTATCATATTCTCTCTCCCATTCCTCCATTTTCGGTGACCTTGAGGCAAGAAAGAGAAAGAAAAGCTTTGATCTTTGGTAAGAAATGATCCTCTTTTGCTAAAATCCTCTTCTCTAATGTTGTGTGTCTCATTGAGAACTCCATTGTGGTGGTTGTAGAATCTTGAATAGCATTGATTTATGTGTTGATTCGAAATTGAAAGTTGGAGAATTAAGATTCTGAATTTGGCAAAGTAAAGAGGTAAGGATTTAGTGCATTTGGATATATTGTTTGTGATTTTTAGTTAAGTTTGGTAAAATCTGGAAAATTGCCCTAATTATGCGTATTTCTGGATATATGAAGTTCATTGTGATTGATGATTGGAAATGATTTATTGTGGAGATATATGAGCATTTGATTTAGTTTGGAATGTTGGAAATGTGTTAAGGGAAATTGGATGTTTGTTGTGATAGAGACCTAAGAGCATGATTGTGGTTAAATTGGTTTTGGAGTGTTTTTGAAGTGGACAATGTGTTCCCCTAGTTAGTGCCAAGTATGTGTGAGCTTTTGGTAGAGTTTGGGAACCATTTGGGAGTGAAATTGATCATCTGGTGTTTGCTGATATGATCTGCGTTTTTGGTCTCTGATGCACAACACTCGAGCACGAGATGATCATGCTCGAGTGATGTGAGTATTTTCCCTTTTCTGTTTGAGTGATAGTTAGGGTTCTTTGAAGGAATCTCGAGTGCACTTCTTTGTTCTCGAGTGAGGGAAGATCATGATTGAGTGAGCTTGGGTCTGCTCGAGTGATGGTGTAAGCCCAGAGTATGGGTTGCTCTCGGGTTGTCACTCGTGGGTAAGGTGCACTGGTGTGCCTTCTCACTCGCGGGTATGTGGTGTTCACTCGAGTGCATATGGCTGTGCTTGAGTGATCCTGATTCTTGAGAGCTTGTGTTCTCTCAGGTCCTCACTTCCTGGACTTCACTCGCAGGTGTTCGAGTGAGGCATTTTGGCCTTCACTTGGGTGAGGTCCAGTGTGCTCGAGTGAGCCTGTTCCTGAAAGCTTCTTTATGCTCTCGGGTGTTCACTCATTGTCTCTCACTCTCTTTTGCTCGAGTGTTGTCCGTACCAATGCTCGAGTGAGAGCTTTTGTGCTCGAGTGAGGCTGCCAGAAACCAATGTTGTGCCTTCAAAAAAGGATTCTTTGGGGTAGTTTCTTCCAACCCTTTAGTCATATGTTTAGGCCTCTAGTAGCCACCTAAAGAGTCCTAAATAATAACCAACTTAGAGTATTATTGAAATATACATATGGAAAAGAGATTGATTGGTTGTCCCTAATTTGATATAGGATTTGATATCTGTCGCCCTCGTGAGACCATGATACCCGAGCTAGTCAAGAAAGATACAGGTAGTGACTCTTTCTTTATACCTTATGTGATACATTGTATGTGTACTGTATCATTGTGATGTGATAGAGATGTATGCTGCAAGTTATGTGAAATTGTGGAAGCACTGCTATACCAATAGTCCCTGAGTCGCTAACAACGGTTCGGGTAAGGGCTGTATGCCTTCCCGACGGTAAAAGGGGATGAGGTTAGGGTGTGATATATGTGATTATGTGGGCCGAAGGGCTAATTGTGGGCCGAAAGGCTATTTGTGAAGGCCGACGGGCCGATTGTGAAAGTCGAAAGGCTATATGTGAGCCGCAAGGCTATGTGTAAGCACTGCCACGCCAATAGTCTCTGAGTCGCTAACAACGGTTCAGGTTAGGACGGTGTGCCTTCCCGGAGGTAAAAGGGGATGAGGGTGGAGTGTGATTTGTGTTGCTGATATGAGATGATTTGTTTGCATATTATATGATTACATATGGTATGAATAATTTGTTACTACTGGGATTCTTTAGAATCTCACTCTTTCCAAATGACTAACCTTTTCAGACAGGGCAAGTGGCTCGAAAGGGAAGAGGACAACCAGGAGTAGTTAGGTTTAATTCGAGATCTTAGTGGTAGATGGTTATCCTTGTTTTGGTTTCGGGATTACCAAGTGTATATGAGATGTAAATGAATGTTTTGGATATGTAATCCCCATTTGGGAACCTTAAACCCATTATATGTATGAAAGTAACTCGGGGTTTTGCCAGGATTTTAGTTTCCGCACTCTGATATTTATTATGTGATTTGATTTCTCAAGTAGTTATATCCGCCCGTGAATGTGAGACCATCAATAAGTATGTTTTGGAACTGATTTTCAAAATACCCCATCCCTTGGATGTGGGATTAGAAGTTGTTATTTCGTCTTATTGGTCTTTATTTCACTTAAATTTCGTAATCTGGATGTAATTACGGTGAGGGGGTTACAACTCGAGTGAGGATTATCAGAAGCCAAAACATAGCAATTGATAGAATTTTTCAAACCTTAACCAATATGCTTCCAATGATCCCAAAATTCTTATCTAATACTACTCCTATACAATTTTACACAAGGAACCTAATGGAAGCCCCAAAACATCCAAAATCACATTCTATAACAAATTTTTGCTTTGGACACCACATTACTACACATTACCCAAATGCATCAATTACTTACCTCTACTTCTTCCCAAGGTTGGTTCCTTGTTTCCCTAACTTCCAAATTCCTTTAAGCTCTCAAACAACTTCTTTCAAAAATCTAAAACCATAGCAATAAAGCTCTCACCACCATGAATAACATTAAAGAAGATGAATTAAGCATTCAAGGACAAACTTTCACCTAAACTTGAGCTTTCTTCTTTCTCTTTCCTCTTTATGCTTGGCGAAAATGGAAGATAGAGAGAAATGAAATGATGAAGATGAAACATATTTTTGGACCCCAATAGGCCTTCTTGGCTGACTTAGAGAGGGAAAGAGTTTTGACAAATTAACTAATCCCATGGTTCTCATGTTGACATGTGTCAACATCTTGTTTCCTCTTATATGATCAAACATGAGCACGTATGCATAGGATTTCATCCTATTAATTATTCAATCCTAACCGTTGATCTTTAAATTACCAATGAGTTTTTACTTCGGTAACTGACCAATCGATCGGTAACTTTTCTTTTTCCCATTTTACCCCTGATTATGGCAATTCTTACCGAATTACCATAAGACACCTTTATATCATTCCATTCTTCATTCATGTGCCCTCCCCTACCCTTAGGATTCATTTTAAGCTTTATTACCCAATTAAGCTTAAATGCAGGGTTTGAGCTTTAATCATCACACATTCATTTCATAATTCACAGTGTATTCTTCAAAAGTGTTCATTAACAATAATTACATCCACTTTTGAAGTCATTAGCCCATAATCACTTTTTTGGATATTTCAAAGGAGCCGGCAGCTTGAGGTCGTGGGATCAAACAGGAGGAGAGGTATTTTTAAGAATTATGAGATACGAACATGTGACAGCACAAGGAGGAGACATGTGGCAGCCAGAGGAGAGGGACTTGTGGTAGTTAGGGAAGAGGGACACGTGGTGGCCAGGGGAGAGGGACATGTAGGGTAATGAGGAGTAAACACGTGGCATTTGGGAATTTAAAAAAAAATTCTACAAAAAGGAATTCTGTCACAAATATTTTTGTCACGCACTAGTAGCAACGGAACTGATTTTGTCGGAAATGCGGCCAATTGGAAATTCTGTCGAAAATGTTGATTCTGTGGCAAATTCCGTCGCAAATTCAATGGTTTTTTGTAGTGTGAGGTAGTGAGGTTGTCATGTGGTTTCAGATGATCAAATGATAACAAAAAATTATGAAATTTTATAGGGACAAAGTAGACATCCTAAGCTTTATTTGATATGTAATGGGTAATTTATGGAGTTGTATGTAAAAAGTTATGAATTTTTGAATTTAGATAAGGAAAACTATCTAGTTTCTAGAGCAATGTCCAAAAACTTAAATTCTGGGAATTTTATACTTCCATTTGGCTAAAGGCTATATTTTTCCTTGAAACTAGACTCAATAAGGGTTCTATAGCCTTTGGAATCACTCCAATACGATGCCTAAAAATTTAGTTATGATTTTTCAAATTTTGGGTAGAAAATCTGCCAGAATTTCCAATAAGTCTGAAAATAGGGATTTTGGAAATAAATAATCAGAGAAATTAAGGGATAATTACAAAAGCTATTTCTCTTCCTCTTTCCCTTCATTTTCATCAGTTTTGAGAGTAGAGAGCTTGCTTGATTTCTAGAGAGAAGGAAGGAGAAAACTTGCAAAGGTAAGTGATTTCTTCGGTAAATTAGCTCCTAATGTGTGTAATCCTTCTCCTCTATGTGATTCAAGGTTGTTGAAGCAAAAATTTTGAAGTTTGAGAGGCTAGGGTTTCAACCAACAAGGGAACAACCAAAGGGAAGCAAAGGTGACTTCCTAAATTTGAAATTATTGTTGTTGTGACTGTTGTGGTTAGTTTGATAGGTGAATTTCTTGTTGATTTGCTGTGATTGTAAAATTTGGGAAACTTTGAACCCTAGGCATTATGCTATCAAAATTGGGTCTAAATGGTAGTTATAACGTAATTAAATAGTTAATAAAGTGATTAGAAATAGAAAGGAGAAAGTCTGCGGAGTAGAACATTGGAAGCACAAAACATGGATTAAGAAATTGGGAAGAAGAGTAGAACACCATTGCATCATTGGAAAAAGATGGAAGAGTTGAAGACAAATGCTTGGCTGTAGCCAAGAAATTGGCGCTAGACGACCTCTAGAAAGTTTTGGGCTGTAGCCAAAAATTTCTGGCTGCAGCCAGATGACAAACAGAGGCAAGACAGCGTTTTATGGTTGCAGCCAGAACGCAAAAGCAGCAGTTGTGCGTTTTATTTCTAGGTTATTTAAAAGGAAAAATGCTGAAACAAAAGGGGTAGTTTGACATTCAGAGGTTTTGTGAGGTGGCTAAGGAGCATTTCCAAGCAAAGGAGAGGGGTTTTCTCAAGGAAATCAAGTGGGATTGAAGATTGAAAGAGATTCCAACTCCATTTCTCTTGGTTTTTCTGTACATATTCCCTTTCTCCTTTTTAATTCTGATATGGCTGCACTGAATGTTGACATCTGTGATTCGTTTTTGAACATGAGTAGCTAAGGTTTTTATTCTAGGATTGTTTTTGAACCTTTGTATGGATTAAACTTGATTCCTCTATCTCTTTTAGTATATAATGGCATATATATGTTGATTCTACCTTGTTTTTCTGATATTCGTGACTGGGCATCACTGTGGATAATTTGTTTAATTAAATTAAGCTTGAGAGAGTTAATTTAATTGTAGAACTTTGGTAGAATTATGCTAGACTTGAAGTTTAAGAACTTAAAGGATGGTTTGTTAATAACATAGAGATATAGTTATTGACCTAGCATTGTCCAATTAAGGGGGTTACTTAATGGTTATTTTCCCTTAATTGAAGCAAGATATTGTGTATGTTAAAGGAGAATATAAATTTGGTTATGACTTGAGAGAGCTTAACCAATTGGTGGTGAACCTTAGACTGACATATATATATCCCATGAAAGTATTCTTGAAGAGGAAAGGAATTAAGTTTATGAAATACAAAGGGGATGAACAATCCTAGACTTGGTATAATTGATTGAATTCAAAAGAAACAGATTATTGTTCAGTAATTCTTAGTTTTTATCAAAATATCTTTTGAAACTTCTTTTTCCCACACAACAACATGTTTGCCTCAACTTAATTGATTTCAAATGAATCTATTCAACCTAATTGAACACATGATTGCATTTGTTAGCTCACTTTTGTCGTAGTCCTCATGGGAACGATATTTACTCATCACTTTATTACTTGGCGCGACCCATGCACTTGTGGTAGCGAACAAGTTTTTGGCGCCGTTGCGGGGGACTATTAACTAAAGTCTTTTGAGTTAATTAGTGTAACTATGTGCTTGATTACGCTTGAATTCTTGTCCTCTTTTGTTTCACTTTCTTAATTTACTTTGTTTTTAAGAATAGTTATAACTATAGCTCTTTTTCTTATTTTTATTAGTTTTAGTCTTATTTGTTGATAAGTTTGATACTCGTTATGGAAATTTTTGAATTGTAGGTACTCTTGTTCCGTATACAATCTGATTTGGAGGTCGTTCTTGACGATGATGTTGAAGAATATTTTTCTGAAGACTTTGAAATTGAACCGGAGACTCTACCTCAAGTGCAACATATCCAAGGACCTGAACCTTTACCGGTACAAGAGCAACCGAGACCACCACCTCGTCCTCATCTATTTTACAATATGGCTAATCCTAATGATGATGACTTGGAGCACACTTTGGATGAATACATGGAGCAAGAAAACTCCACCTATCAATCCAAGTCTTTCTTGTGAAATATATGGAGAAGGCCACTCTTCTGAAGAATGTTATCATACTATGGAGTCGGTAAGTTATTTGAACAATAATCAAAGGTATCCATGTGGCAACCCTTACTCTAATACCTACAACAAGGGTATGAGGGACCATCCTAACTTCTCTTGGAGGAATGGATCTAGTGAGAATCCAATTAATCACTATGCTTCTTCTAGTAAGCCAGCAAGGCACTTACTCTCCGAAGTGGTAAGACTTTACCTGATGTTCCAAGTATGGGTAAGGCTACAACAAAGCCAAGAGACCATGTTGTGGAAGATTCTAACCTTGATGAAGAGGTTGTTGAAGACATTATAGTTAAAGAAGAGGACAACAAGAAGAGGAAGCAAACTGAAGTGAATCTAGATGATGTTGTGCAAGGCAAGACCATTGCTCCTAAAACTATGGAAGAGAAGAAAAGGAAAACCAATACTTCTCCTCCTCGATATGTCCTACCACCCCCTTTTCCACAAAGGCTCAAGAAATATCAAGAAGATGGGCAATTCAAGAAGTTTATTGAGATGTTCAAGTAGTTGCATATCAACATTCCCTTTGCAGAAGCCTTAGAGCAAATGCCCAAATATGCCAAGTTCATGAAAGATGTCCTCTCAAAGAAAAGAAGGTTTAATGAATGAGACGGTGGCCGTCACCAAAAGTTTCACTGATGTTATCAAACAACTTCCACCCAAGTTGAAGGATCTTGGGAGCTTTTCTATACCTTGTCATGTTAGTGGTAAATTCTTAGGGAATGGTCTATGTGATATTGGTTCTAGTGTCAATCTTATGCCTTTATCTGTGTTCAACAAATTGGGATTAGGTGATGCTAGACCTACCACCGTCACCTTGCAATTGGCCGATAGAAGCTTGTCTTATCTTAAAGCAATTATTGAAGATGTCTTAGTCAAGGTTGATGAGTTCATATTTCCGACTCATTTTATTGTACTTGACTTTAATCTGGATAGAGAAATGCCTTTGCTGCTAGGAAGGCCATTTTTAGCTACGGCTAGAACTTTGATAGATATGGAAAAAGGTGAGTTGACTTTGAGGGTGGCCGATAAGCAAGTTGCCTTTAACATGAATCAATTGATGAAGACTCCTCATGTGCATGAAGATTGTTTCTTTCTTGATATGATTGGTCTTGTCACCCAAGAAGAATTTGAGACCTCTATGATTGAAGATCTACTTGAAGCCGCTCTTCTTGATATTGATTCTTAGGGTTTTGATGTAGTAGAATGCAAGGCTATTATGGATGCAACAACTTCTTATTCTAAAAGGAGGTTACCATTTGAGTCACTTGATTTGGGTTCAACTAATAGACCAAAGTTGAAATCTTCTTTAGAGGAACCACCTTCACTTGACCTAAAGGCATTGCCATCTCATCTACAATATGCTTATTTGGGTTCCAACAATACTCTTCCGGTGATTATTGCTTTGGATCTCACTATTCAACAAGAGGAGCAACTAATTAAAGTCTTAAAAGCTCATAAAAGGGCTATTGGGTGGACAATTGCTGATATCAAGGGCATTAGCCCCTCTAGGTGCATGCACAAGATCTTTTTGTAAGAGAATCATAAGCCTTCTATTGAACATCAAAGAAAACTCAACTCCATTATGAAGGAAGTAGTGAAGAAAGATCTTCTTAAATGGCTCGATGCTGGCATTGTATACCCTATTTTTGATAGTTCTTGGGTGAGCCCAGTCCAATACGTCCCCAAAAAGGGCGGTATGACTATAGTGGCTAACACCCACAACGAACTCATTCCTACTCGCACTATGACCGGGTGGAGGGTTTGCATGGACTACTGTAAGCTCAATACGGCTACTCGTAAGGATCACTTCTCATTGCCTTTCATTGATCAAATGTTGGACAAACTAGCTGGAAGGGAATTCTTTTGTTTTCTTGATGGGTATTCGGGGTACAACTAAATAGCAATTGCTCCGGAAGACTAAGAGAAGACTACATTTACATGCCCATATGGCAACTTTGCTTTCAAGCCCATACCCTTTGGCTTTTGCAATGTACTGGCTACATTCCAATGGTGTATGATGGCTATTTTTGCTGACATGATAGAGCACACCATGGAAGTATTCATGGACGAGTTCACTGTGTTTGGTGACTCATATGAAGAGTGCTTAGCCAACTTAGCTCGAGTTTTGAAGCGGTGTGAGGACACTAATCTTGTGCTAAATTGGGAGAAATGTCATTTTATGGTAAAAGAAGGCATTGTGTTAAGCTATCATGTCTCCAAGAACGGTTTAGAGGTTGATCGAGCAAAGATCGAGGTGATTGAACAACTTCCTCCACCTTCCAATGTTAAAGGTGTGAGAAGTTTTTTGGGCCATGCTGGATTCTATAGACGGTTCATAAAGGATTTTTCCAAAATCAATAAGTCGCTCTGTGCTTTACTTGAGAAGACTTGCTTCTATTTTTCTTATTTCCTCTATTTTTATCATGATCAGACTTATATCCTATTCTAGATTTATTAAAGGAAACTCTCTGAGAATTTAGAATAGCTTTAAGAGTTTCACTTCCTTTAGTAAATTTTTCCTCATTTTTTGTTAAATCTCTTATTTTCTTATCTTTTTCTTCACATACTTCACATGATGATATGACAGTATTTTCTAATTCTTTTACTTTCTTCTTGTAACTAACCATTTCTTTAGCTACCTTGATGAGTTTGGTATGCAATGCATTATATTCAGATAATAACTCATCATAAGTAGGTTTAAAGTCACTTACCTCAGAATCTGATTCTTCTTCTTTGGCTACCAAGCATAGATTTGACACTTCATCGTTTTCGCTTTCTTCATCCGATGAGCTATCACCCTAAATAGATGATATGTATGCTTTCTTCTTATGCTTCTTCTTGTCTTTGTTTCTAAAGCATTCAGATTTGATATGTCCAGGCTTCCCACATTCATAGCATACTATCTGCTGCTCCTTATTTTTTTCTTGCTTGGTCCACCTTGATAATTTTTGAAGTTCTTTTGGCCTCTTCTATAAAACTTCTTGAATTTTCTCACGATCATTCCCATATCATTATCATCAGGAACATCTTCATTTTCAGAAGATTCTTCTTCCTTGATAGATTTAAGTGCAACTCTTTTCTTTTTATCATCGAACTCTTCTAGTTCCTTCTTGAATCTCAACTTCCCTTCATACTCAGAAAGGCTACCACAGAGAGAAGCTATGGATCTCATTGACTCTCCTTTAGCTTCTTCAATAGTTGTCACCTTCACTTCGCATTCTTTCGTAAGAATATTCAGAATCTTTCTTACTTGGGAATTTTGGTCAAATGATTTCCCAAGTGCAGATAGATGATTAACAAGATGAGTGTATATGAGTTTGAATTCTGATATTCCTTCTCCAAGTTTCATACGAAATATATCATACTCTGTAATTAGAGTATTGACTCTATTTTCTTATATTCCAGTTGTGCCTTCATGAGCGATTTCAAGAGCATCCCACATATCTTTGGCTATTGGTAGAGTGCAGATTCAAAAATATTCCTTTTAACTGAGAGCACTCTGTATCATTAAAATAGCTTTACTATTTAACGTTACTAACCACTTGTCATCTTCGTCAAATTCCTCTAGGCTCTTTTTAATGACTCTATCTTCGATTTTCTTCATTGGAATATAGTCACTGTCTTGTATCACATTCCATAAACCATATTCGTTAGCCATCACAAACACTCTAAATTTATCTTTCCAGAACGAAAAATGTTCTCTAGCAAAACTAGGAGGTCTAGTGATTGAAGCTCCGTCTGGAAGGATGTTCTCGCCCATTGTTGCCATTTACCGGATCCTTCTCAAGCTGTTAGGTTTTTCGGAGAAAACCTTACTCTGATACCAAATGAAAGAGGCAAGCTTCACCCAAGAAGGGGGTGAATTGGGTGATGTGATAAATTTTTTCGGTTGATGTGGTGATATGACAATAGTTATAGATAGAGTAGAGTTGAGAAGATTAGTACACAAAGAGTTATACTGGTTTGGCCCAAAAACCAGATCTGTGTCTAGTCCTCAAAGGTCAATACCTACTGAGATTTTGATTATGCTTCCAAGAATCAAGGGCTCTCAAAATGCCGCAAAACAACAATCATCCTTGAATGGACTATGAGAAGAAATATTCTAACACTATAAATTTCTCTCCCCCTTACGACAAGTCTTACGTGCAGAAAAACAAACATATGACCTTTCTCTTTTGCTTACATATACAAGTCTTATAAGTAGCAACATTCTCTCCTGCTTACACCACTATAAGTCTTGCAAGTAGCAATGTTCTCTACTGCTTGCACCTTGTAAGTCTAATGAGCAAAAAGTCCTACTAGGAATTCTCTCAACTGCTTCTCTTGTAAGGAAATCTCCCCTCTCAAGGTCCCAGTACCTTGAGATCAAATGAAAATAGAATTTGAAGTGTATATAGACTCTCTTACAAAGCAAATATGATAAACACTGAAGAACAATATGAATACAGAGAACATATGAATAACAGAGACTCTTGAATTTGCTTGTGTGAATTCTTGCACTTCGTTGTTTTTGATGGTCTCTGGAGCTCTGTATTTATAGCCAGTTGATTTTTTTCGTTTGAATAATAATCATTGTGGAGCGGAGCATTTTATTGTGGAACAGCATGCGAACGTTTGAAATCTTTGAACGCGGTAGGTAGTGCTTGGATGGTCGTAATGATTTTGTCTAACGTTGTTTGACTTCCTTTGTGCTTTTCTAATTCAAACAATCAACCACCTGTATCACACTTGTAATATATGTTAAATGATGTTAAATAATAATAACAAGTGAAAATAGGATGATTAAATAATATTAAACCATATTCGGATTGATCGTTGTAAGATTGGTGCATTTTGCTTCTGGCAGAGCATCACTCGAGTAATAAGAAGGCTCGCTCGAGTGCAATACATATTTTTCTCTTCTTGCTTTAGTTTTATACTTGTACTTCCATGTGATTTTGAGAGAGTGCATTTTCACACTTGCGAGTGATGTGGGTCCTCACTCAAGTGTAAGTCCTCTCACTTGAGTGCCCTTGTATTTTACACTATGAGTCGCATCTCTGGATAACACACGCATCCCATTCTATCAAGAGTGTGATTTTGCACTTGCAGGTGATGTGGGCCCTCACTCGAGCATACTTACTCTCACTCGAGTGCGTAGAATATTCTTCTATAATATTCTCTTTGTCTTCAGCACTTGCATCAGAATTGAGAGAATTAGATTTCTCACTCGTGGGTGCTGAGGTATGACTTGGGTGCATGTTCTTTCACTCGGGCATTCTTATTCTTCCCTGCTCTGCAAGACTCTTGGGCAAACACTCGCAGTCCCTCACTCGCTTGCACTCGAGTGCTGCTTATATTTTGAGTTTACCTTGCTCTCTGTGCCACACTCTCTAGGACTTGGGTGCACATAATGCCATCACTTGAGTACAGAGACTGTGCTCGAGTGAAGTGTTGATATCTTGTTTCTGACTTTGCTCTCTGTCAAACATTTTCTATCCAATACTTGCATGTGCTCGAGTGAAAATTAGCTTAATGCTCGAGTGCTAACTCCATCACTCAGTGCATTAGTAAAACTGATAGCAAACACTTTTAAACTTTGTGAAATACATTTGGTAATATTTTTAACCATTGCAAAGTATGAATTTCTTACCACAACACACAATGATCTTTTGTTATCATCAAAACTTGGAATCTAACACCTATCGCCACTAAAAGAAGCAGTGACACTTACATATATGTAAATATATATATATATATATTTAAAAATGCTTCTTGTAGCGCTTCCTCCACAGAAAGTTTGAACTTCATATGGCCCTTATTGAGGAAGCACCATAGGAAGCTCAGACTTATTGTGGCACTTGCTTGAGGAAGCGCCATAGGAAGTGTTTTTTTGTAATTATTTTTTTGTATTTTTAATTCATAACCCTATTATTACAGTAGACAACAAACTTTAAACACAAATTTCTATATCCACAGCAAAATGAAGAAAAGCAAACAACAATGAAATAAATTCAAAATGATACAAATAACTAATTAACATTATCACTACTAAATATATTTACAACAATTGTGAATGAAATACAACAAGTTCAACTTAAATAAACAACACAACAATTGGTAAGAAACAACACCTAGCTAGTTAAATAGTAGCTAGCTAGAGCATTGCCTGAGCACATATTCAAACCATTCCTCGATGACTTCATTCACTTGATAATCAATCAAATTGTCACAACGTTGATCTTCATAATACTACATAAGTACAATCATGCACACAATGCATTAAAATCACTAAAATTAATTATCAAACATAATATGGACCACATCATAAACTTATGCTTTATGACCAAGTATGGAGAAAGGTTATAAATCATCAATACCACTAGCCACATGTAGTATGTACTGCTCTGAACACCTTGCAGATTAATTCCATCACTTGATAGTACAAGGTGTAGGTTCCTTACTTTGTTCACGAAGTGAGGGTACTCATGATCAATTCTTTTCCATTGAGGAACATCTGTAGGGTGCCTAAGCTTTGTATCCTCAATCCTTTCATCTGCATACCATGTCAACTACTTATCAATCTTTGCATTATAGTTGCTTGAATCTCATAATAATAGGAACATACTATAGGACATTCAAAGGACTTTTTCCTTTCTTCTTCCTATATCAAGATGTATTGCATTTAGGCTACGTCTTTAACATTGCATACTAATTCCAATATAATATGCAACCATTAGGGCAAGCATGTATCTTCTCATAACTCATACCAATTGTAAAGCAAAGAATTCATTTTACCTCGTATGTCTCTATAGGAAGAACATTTTTTTGGAAGCATATATTGCAAAAGTTCAAGTAGTGGGATGAAACCCAAATCACTGAATCCATAGCGTGCTTTAAAATTGTGCAATTTTAACACTGATAGCAATCTTGTGTATTTAGTACTATTGGCATATAATGGTTTCTCTGCATCATCTTTTCACTTTCCAAATTCTTTAGGACAGTTATGAAGCACCCCTTCAACTGCATTTAGTATTTGTGCAAGAACATCATCTTCATTACACATGCTTCGGTCAAATTCATTTAAAGCACCACTTTTGGTATAGACCCAATGACTATGTGCATTGTTCGTCTCACCATGCCTTGTCTATCATGTATATGTTTGATCAATTCAATGTGTCAAGCCCCTTAACATTTTGATATTTGCTAGTGTGATAAAGGCATAATTCTACAGACAAACAGAAATTACACAAATATACAGATATTGAGTACTTGTTTACAATACAGGAAACCCCCATGGGGTTTAAAAAATATATAAAATAAAAAACTAATGAAATAAACTAACGATAACCAACAGCTACGCTTTCTTGATCTGGGATCCTCAAACGCCAATATTTACCATTTTGCCCTTTGAGCCGCTAGCTTCTGCTGGAATATTTTTAAATATTGAAAAGGGTGAGATTCAAATAAATCTCAGTAATAACATACAATTAGTCATATAAAATACGACAAATAAATATGCCAAGCACCATATAATGCAACAGAATAATAACAATGTAATCACAATAAATCAATATGTGCACATATTTAGGGCCAACCATTGTTAGAACCCAGACATGTCCGTACCTCAGCTAGGCTTAAGACCACAGACTGGGCAACGTACCTTCTTGGTATGTGTATCATAACTGGGTCCCCTTTGGGCATTAGGGTTGTTGTGCATTCCCCTTTTAGACGTTACTTGTGCTTTACCTGTACCAGTTAGATAATGTGTGTACATTATACATATCATAGAAGATGGCACACATAAAGCGTATACAAGTTCACATAGTGTATGAAAGATAGAGCTACTACCTTAAATCCCTTTTTGTCTCAAACTATTCTAAACCCTGTCCCCACTTGGGAAAAATGTTCAATCTTAAAATTCCAAGTTTACAAAGAAATGAGTTATTACTCATTCATACACTTTTCCAAACTCACTTTGTTAGTTATGTTAGTTTAAAATTGTAAAATGACCAAAATAGCCCTAGGGAGCCGATTCAAGTCCCTTTATACTCGGTTTTGTTGTACTTTTTCAAAAATTATGACCCGGGCTAATCCTACACAATTTCACATGCAAAATCCATTTTTGACCTCATAATTACCTAATTCACTCCCAAAAGAAGATTTTGCCCTTGGCAGCCCCTATTTAAGGTTTTTGGGATAAGTTTGTCATTTCACATTCTAATGCTTCTCACACTTCACACTTGACATATACCCTACACAATTTTTCCTTCTAAACTCAATGGAACCATCAAACTGATGAAATTCTAGCTCCATCTCTCAATTCTGCTGCTGGCCAAAAGTTACAAAATTTTAGGGAAAATGATGTCTTCTTGATTGAACCCTTTAAACACCTCCCTTGTCACTCCTAATTACATGTTTAGACACTTAAACACCTATTCATCATTACTAGTAGAAATTTTGGTAGCATAACTCCTCAGGGTTTTATCATCCCAATTTTACAAAATCAACCAAATCAACAACAAATTAACCAATACAATCCACCAACAACCATAACAACATCATAATCAACAACATAATTAAGGTTCTTGAGATTACCTTTTTATTTCTCCTCTTTCTCTCTCTAGCCATCCCTCTCTCCTCTTCTTTCCTTTGGATTTTTGTTTGCTACACATGATATTCATGATAGCATAGAGATTAGAGGGAGTTTTTCATGATTTTAGAGGCATAACCACTTGAATTCACAACAAGCTTACCTTGATTCTTGCTCTTGAACCTTTTTTCTTTCTCCTGTTCTCTATATGTTCTTGAAACTCCTTCTTTCTCTTCTATTCCTCACTTGGTCGAAAATTGGGTCTTGGAAGAGGATGATGATGATTTAAAATATCCCCTTTGGTAATAATATAGTTCCATGCTAATTTTTACCATGTGCATTTTGCTTTTATGACTTCATCTTTTTACTTGGCTCTAGATAATTACATATGGCATAAATTCTCTTCCAAGTATTTATTTTTTCCCCTTTTATTTCTCTTTGGTTGAAAATTCAAAGAGGAATGGAAATAACAAATAGCTTCTTGCATTTATCATAATGCTCTTTCCTCAAATACTTAATTAATCCCTATTTACTTTTTGACTTTTCAAGCTTCATTTACTTGGCCACAATTATTTCCAAATTTGGATATTTATCTCCAATTTATTATTTTCCCTCTATTTTCCTTATTTGGTCGAAAATGGCCTCATGAAATTGGGAAATTAATTTACTCTTTGCTTTATTGGCAAATTACCATTTTGCCCTTACATTTTGGCATTTAATTTTGGCTTCTTCCTTTTTCTCTCTTAATGGATGACTTTTTTACCCTTATTATTGGGCAAAAAATTGTGCTCTTCATTTCTTAAATTTGGGCTTTAATAGTAGACTTTTTGGAAGACAAAAATTGACTTTATGTCTTGTTTTAGCCCAATTTTAATGTGACCTCTACTAAAGGTATTTTTTTTTTGTCCTTCCAAGTATATGAAAATTCACCATTTTATTCCATTGAATGTCACAAATATTTACAAGGAATATTGGTGAATAAAAATGGGGTGTTACACCATGACACACTAACTGATCTAGCAAATTAAATCAAGTGAGCTAATCTACTTTCCATAATAACAAGATAAGTAAGGATACAAGATTTTGTCAGGATCATTTGTATGCTCGATTGCAAATCTAATAAGCTCTTTCACCCCCATCTATATATTCCCTTGAACACCAATTAGATGACATCTATTTTTGATCCATCCATACCTTCTACCTATTTTTAAAAAGTGTTTAGTTGCTTGACTATTGCATTTACTAATTACTTTTATCTTCTATTATTTATTTTAAAATAAAATCATCAGCATAATACCTTAAATCGAAGCTTTCTAGGTCTTAAATCCTTTCTTTTAATTGACAAATAATCCATCAATTAATTCTGTAGCAGCATAATAACTTTTCACAGCTCATAACGAAAGAAATCTTAGTTGCCAACGCATATCATAGGTAAATTAGAAAGCATTGCAAGCCAACAAATAAAATACAAGTTTTTAAAATAAATAATTATTTTACTTATACAACTCATCAGTAGCAATTGCTAGAACACCTATTAAATAATAACTACTAAATATCTTCACATACAACCTATACACAATAACATTTAATTTTATCTCATTTATTTTTCAGCATATAAAGATGAGAATAATTTTTTTAGATTTCATAATAAATTAAATATAAAAGACATTTAGCAAATTAAACATTAACTTCTAAAAAAATTACATTTGTAAGTTCCAAAAAAAAATCTTACAGTGAAAAGAAGCTTGAATGGAGTGAGCTGAAACGAGAAACACAAATATGAAAAAAAAAATTAGAAAAGAAAAAATAGAAAGATAAAGGGGAAAATTCTAAAAAACTACATTGGAAAATGGAAAAGGACATTTCAGTACAACGAAAATGGGAAAGATAAAGAGGAATCTGGCATTTTGAAATATCGTCTAAATTACGAAAATGCCCTTCACCCCTTCATTCCCCACTTCAGAATAACAACATGATCATTGTAATTAACAACTACAGATTCGCTATTAACAATTTCAATTCTTTTTTGACAATTAAAAAGTTTCAGGCCAATAACAACACCTATCTCTTAATTAACAACTCCGGATTCGACATTAACAACTCCAATTTCTTCTTTCACACTAAACTAGTTTCAGGGCCAATAACAACATCTATCTCGTCATTAACAACTTCAGATTCGATATTAACAACTTCAATTTCTTCTTTCACACTAAACAAGTTTCAGGGCAAATAACAACACTTATCTCACCATTAACAACTTCGGATTCCACATTAACAACTCCAATTTCTTCTTTCATAATTAACAAGTTTCAGGGCTAATAACAACACCTATCTCGCCTTTAACAACTCCGGATTCGCCATTAACAACTCCCATGTTGTTATTTCGACTGAGGGCTAAAGGGCATTTTCGTAATTTGGCCGAGATTTCAAAATGACAGATTCCTCTGAAAATCTGACACCCCACCTGAATTGTCCTTTCCCATTTTCATTGTATTGAAATGTTCTTTTCCATTTTCCAATGTAGTTTTTTAGAATTTTCCCAAGATAAAGTTGCATGCATCTTTGAAATTAAAAAAAAAAAAAAAGATAAAGGACATACATGGTACTTACAGATTTGCATAGTGCAAGATCAAAGCAAAGGAGTGGGGTCAAAAGTCGTTGGTAATGCTTGAGTGAGGAGGAGGAGGAAATGTGAGCTACAATGGAGAGAGTCAGGACCGAAAGCGTAAGAGTGGAGGAGGAAATGTGAGCTGGATACTGGAGTGGTGACGAAAAGAAAAAGACAGTAGGAAGAAAAGGAAACAAATGGGGACATGAGTGGGGCAAGAGTACAAGGAAAATGGAGCAAGAATGGGGGAGTGGTGGGGACAGAAGGTATTAGAAGGGGAGGAGGGAAGAGCATAAGACGCATGAAATGCCTTTGATTGGGTGGAAGTGGATAAGAAATCCACTTTCTCATCCACATTGTGTGGTGCTTGCCAAGGCTTGTGTGGCACTTGATCACCTAGGCAGCTGTGGCGCTTTTGCTCTATGTGGCGCTTGATTTATCAAATGACATATATGGTCAGCTACAAGTTGTGGCGCTTACTTGATTGTATATGATTTAAAAAAAAAAATTAATTAGAAACTATGCCACATAATATACGCTACTATTCGCCCTTTTTTGTAGTAGTGTTATCAATTCAAGACACATGAAATGATTTAACTAAGGATCATAGGAGCATATTAGTAATATTAATTATCTCAGTGTGCATTTGTCATAATACCCTATTTAGGGCCGCACTAATCAAGAAATTGAAAACAATTTTGACATAAGATGAATTTGACTAGCTAACGCCACAGCTGGTTGGGTGGCCAGAGGGAATTGAACCTCGGCATAATTGAACTAATTATAAAGAAGACTTCTTATAATATACACCATAAGGAGTTGACCCTCGACATAATTGAACTAATTATAAAGAAGACTTCTTATAATATACACCATAAGGAGTTGACCCTCGACATAATTGAACTAATTATATAGAAAACTTCTTTTAATATACACCATAAGGAGTTGACCCTCGACATAATTGAACTAACATTACTATAAAAAGAGGGAATAATAGCGCACATTTTATGGCACTTCTTTAGCTTGTACTTCAAATTTTTTTCTTAAAAAAAAGCATATATAATTATTTAATAAGGGTAAAATAGATAAATTTTATCAATTTAAGACACATTAAATAACTTAATTAACATTTCTGGGTTCTTAGTTAACAACGTCTGATATTTTCCATGGGAGGAAGTACTTGCTTATTTCTAACGCAAGAGTCCACATCTTTAACTCCCTAATCCCGTTATCTAGCGAGCTAACAAAATGACTAATTTGATATTCCATGAAGCAATTACTTGGGCAAAATACGTGGCTTGAGATATGTTATTGCATTTTGAGAGCTGTCAAACTACAAAATGACGCATTAATTTGAAACTTAACTTCCTCCCACTTGCATGCACTAAACCAAATTAATGCATTGAAATTTCTGTACAATTTGTTATTCACATGTACCACCATGGCTTTAACAAATTATGATTCTCATCAAAAATCAGGTTTGAGTTCTCTTAGAATTCTTGATCTCCTTTTCTTCTCAGAATCCCATCTCCACCTTTAGATTAAAAAAATAGATGGTTTAGATTTTATATTTTATAAAACTATTAAAATATGATATACACAATTCATAACTGCAACACCAAAAAAAAAAATTAATTAAAAAAATTATAAAATACTATAATAATATTTTAAAAAAATATTAAATATGAACGATTCATTTTTTTTTTTATCTGATGGTGGAGATGGAATTCTCTAAAAAAAAAAAAAGGAGAAAAAGGATTATAAAGAGTATCCTCTTCCATGCTATTTAAATGATTTTTCCCCCTCGTCCATGTTAATTAAACGGTGAAATGTTAGTTGTGAAAATTTTTATATACCTATGTTAATATTTTTTTCATTGCAAACTCAATGTGAAATTCATGCACTCATACATCACATATTTTATTTATAGACTCCTTATTTATTAAAAAGGTAATATTAAAATTTGAAATGTTAGTTGCAAATATTGGTTGTAAATTGATTATTCTATCTTCTGTTATTATATCGATTATTATGATGTAATAGAACTCTAAATTTTAAAAAAATTGACCTGAATACTAAACTAAAAATTTTAAAACATAGGAAAATCGTAAATGTAAAAGGTTCAATAAATTCTGTTTTCAGGTTAAAAAATAAATTCAGTTTTGAAATGATTTTAAATGTATACTACTACAAAAAATACAAGCTGCAGTGCTTAATTGAAAGAATACTATGGCACTTGAGAAGCGTCGTAACTTCCAGTGCCATTAAAACGAGTTACGACGCTTCTTAAATATATGGAAACGTCGTAGCTTGATTATTATTTTTTTTTTAAAAAATATCACTTCCTAGGGTGCTTCTCGAGGGAAGTGTCATAGGAAGTCATCATTTGACTTCCTATGACACTTCCCTAGAGAAGCGCTGTAGGAAGCCTTTTATTTAAAAAAAAAAATATGACTTCATATGGCATTTCCTTGGAGAAGCATCGTAGGAAATCTTTTATGTTAAAAAAAATGTATGACTTCCTACGGCACTTCCCTGGAGAAGCGCTGTAGGAAGTCTTTTATTTTTTTTAAAAAAAAATAATTTTTCATGATTATTTTATTTTTCTGATGAAAACCTCCATTTATAATCCAAAATCCATAATCCACAGTAATTTACAATACAATCCACAACAAAATGAAAGAATATATAGCATGTATTTTTTGCAATATTGCATCTTCATGTATCAAGCATAAAAGAATTATAGCATTTAAGTTACTTAAACTTGAGTCATACACGTTACTTCTACGAAGGGTTAAACTAAGTATTATTATATTTGTAAGCTCAAAAATTTAAAAACTTACAATATATAGGAAGTTCAAGAAGACAGAGTTGACACTTCAAATAAATACCTGAAAAAAATTATGAGCACACATATATGATCATGATAGATTTTAACTAAAAAAAAAACTGAATCAAATATTGAGAATAAAAAACACTTACACGCTTAGGAGATTCTGAAAAAGGCTGAGACAAGAAAAAAAAGAGAGAGAGAAAGCTTTGTACTGCAACAGAGTTGTGGAAAATGGAGGAGTTAGAAAGAACGCGGGAAGATGAAAATGAAAACGAAAACAGTAGGGTAAAATTTAAATAGCAGATTATAAAGAAGCTACAGCATTTTTTGTTAAAGCGTCATAGTTTCCTAAATATTTTTTTTTTTAAAAAAAAAAAAAAGCAAAAAACTTAAACATATTCAAGGCACCACATGGTGCCTTTAAATATCCAAAGCACCATGTGGTGCCCAAGGCACCACATGGGTGCCTTAAATATTCAAGGCACCATTGCCTTACCTGGCCGTCTTTAATAAAGCGCTAGCTAAGACCTATTATTTGGCCTTATCCGGCACTCTACTAAGGTATTGCTTAATTATAGAGCGTTGGCTAAGGCTATTTTTGGCCAGCACTTTATAATTAAGCATCGGTTAAGGGCCAATTTTTTTTTTTGGAACTCAAGAATGAATCATGTAATCTTTTTTTTACTTACTACATCACAAGATTATGAATAATAATATATTTTTGACTTATTGTTACCCTTATCCGATGCTTTATTTTTAACTGCCGGATAAGTTTTTTTCAAATAAAAAAGATACTAAAAAATTAACCCAGCTACGACATTGTTTTGAGAAGCACCGTAGCTTGGCCTTTTTGTTTTTTTGTTTTTAAATAAATGTTTTGTATGACGCTTGTTTAGGAAAGTGCCGCACAAGCCTAACACTAAGCTTTGACATTTATATTAGGAAGTATTGTAGCTTCTAAACTTTTATTTAAAAAAAATCTATTATCTATGACGGTTCTTTGGAGAAATGCCAAAAAAGGGGCGCCGTTAAATCACTCTTTTGTAGTAGTGGTATCTCCATATAACAATAGTCATTATATATATATATATTACTTGATTGCATTAATTAATATCCAACAACTATATATTACAATTTACAAAAAAAACTAATGCAACATATCACACAATATTGAATTTGGCGAAAAAAATCAAATTATATTGAAAGTTAATTCGTTGGCAAAAAAATTACACTGGAAATTAAATTTCTGTGGAAATTTTAGAGTTTGGCAAAAGGATCATTCTAAATAAGTTTAATTATAATATTTTGAATTCCTTAGCGAAGTACATATCTTATCACTAATTAATTTATTATTTAATTACTCAACTAATCCTATTTAAAGGGTAAAGAAAAAAAGAAAATTTTTGGTCCTATTTATAGTGTGGAAAATGTATAATTTTATTATTAACTTATTATTGTATTGACTTTATTCTCATGACCGGTAGTTTGGATAACCGGTCTAAATAATATCTTTTAGACCGCATATTTTAAAAACTGGTCTCAGAATTTTTTATAATTATAAACTGCCATTGGTCATACTTTTTAGACTTTATCCGCAATATCCAGTCTAAATATTGTGGTCTAAAAGAGCTATTTTGTACTAGTGAGAGTTAATAAAATTTAATGTTTTTCTTAAGTGGTGCGAAACATCCTAAAAGTGCCTTATATAGGATGAAATACGTACTTTAACTTCCCATCTATTATATTTGCTCTAAATTACAAAGAGCACTTTTTTATTTTGAAAACTTATTATATGGGACTTCTTAAAATAAAAAATATATGTTTCATAAATAAACCTCTCTTTTAGTTTTGATTTTCAACTTATTTCCATCCAAATTTTAGCTAACAATTAAGTCATAGCATTGACTCATCATTTTGATGAAAATGCCTCTCCTCAACATCATCATCATCATCATTTGAACACATATCTTAATCAAAAATTAACAAACAATTTTAATATATTTTTTTTTTATTTTTGTCATACTGTTAAATTGATCATCATATCACACAGTTAATTAATTTTATAATTATAATATTTTCAAAAAATTTAAATTTTAATCTTGTCTATTTATTAAAACTTACTTATGATGTAATCTTTTAAATACATATGTTGGTTGTTGGAAAAAAAAACATATGTTGGTTAAAATATTTTTCCTTCATATATCTCTGTGTGTGTGTGTATTTTCAATTAAATCATAAAATCATAAAATAGCGTATTTTGAGATCTTTATATTAATAAATTATAATTCAAAACTTTTAAATATATTTCATTAAAAATGTTTTTGTTAAAAAAAATCAAATTTTCAATCAAGTTATTATTTTTCACATAAAAAATTACTTAATTTTTTTTATAAATTTATTTAAAAATATTAAATAGATCATTACTGAATAATAATGTTAAAAAAATAAATTAGGAATTTGGTATAATGAGGAGGGTAAATTAGTAAACAAACGTTATTCAAATATGATTTTTTTAATTAAAAATATACTTCAAGAATCTTCTTAGAATATCCTTAAGGATTTGTAATAAAATATTAAAATGTATATTTTAAAAAAAATCGAAGAGAGGGCTGTGTAAAGGCAAGACAAAAGGTAATTTTACTCATATTTTTAACTACTTAATTTATTATTTGAGTGTATTAAAAAACCGTAAACTACGTACCAACAAAAATCAAATAGTATGATGAATGACTCCGAGAATGAAATTCAAAATATGAAGCAATGTATTGACTTTTCAAAACAAACCTAAGAAATTTTGAACTAGGAGGAGATTGATGGTTGATAGACACAAATTAAAAACACTGATAGTCACAGAGAATAGAAACACTGATAGCCAAAAGACCCCTTCAAAGACGCTGGTCGAAAAACTCCACCTCTCGATAGATGACGTTTGACAACGCAGAGTTCCAGACGCTTTATAATTAATGATTCTTGAATATACTGGGGTCAGAAATTCAATACTTGTCGGTAAGTGCGGGGGAAAAAAACAAAATACTTGTCGGTGGAGAGTAGGAATATGTGGATAGTTTTTTTTTTTTTTTTGTTTGGTAGGCATGTAGATATTTTATTAGGTTATTATAATATATAGATATAGTATTATATGTTTTAACATAATATATGTTCTTTTCGCAATAATTTATGTACGCTAAATTCTTCCTATATATATTATATAAATATAGAAAAACATTTTATTCATATATTTATATAATAACAGTTTTACATGAATAGTAACCAAGTTTCACATATTTATATGTTCGGACGTTAATTATGCTAGATATTACAAGACTCCTGCGAGTACGAGGGGTGAAATGAGCAAATATAATGTATCAGAAACTCATTTGCAAGAACGCTCAACCAATTTTCGCAATAAATGAAGCTTGAATTTGGTTTATTAAAGACGATCTTTTGAACGAAATGGTAACGACTTCAAACACAGTTTTAAACACAAAAACATATATAGGGCATAATATAGACGTGCTTGAAATGTAAAGAATTAAGGAATAGATAAACTAGGAACAATGATTTTTACGGGCCTAGTTTAGCTCTATGCTTGAGCTTGCGTTCATTACATAGAAGTATTATACTCCTCTGATCCTTATGGAAAATCTAATCAACTAATTTGAATATATTAAGGATGTTAATTAAATTAGTTAATATGATATGTTTTTTCTAAAACATTCTAATCTTCCTCCTTAATTGCCTCTCTCCCTCTCCCGCTTGATTATTATTGAAAGAATGTCAAAAGGATTAGTTTGGGAAAAATTTGATAAACATGTGAAGTAGGTATTACATTTAGGACCAATATCAACTCCCCAATTACATTCTACATTATGAACCAAATGAGTAATATTTAATCCACTACAAACTATCACAAGTTCGAATCCGGTTCTTGTGAAGTACAGTAATCTTTCTTTTTTACAATACACCAACAGATATACTTGTGAAATACACAAGAGATGATATGCACATTCTTGATTTCATTTTCAAGGGACATCTCACCCTTGATTTCTAACTAGAGATACCACATCCTATCTTTACAATGAATAATTTAAGAAGATCACTAAATAGAACTTTCTCAAAGAGCAAGATGAGTACATCGAATCTCTAATACTCAAATGAAAAATATTTTTGGCTCATTATATTTTTTTTCTTAACCAACGAAGGGTAGAGAGGTTAAAGCACTCATATTAGCATTTTCAGATGATCCAAGTTAACTAAAACAAGTTTGGAGCGTTATATTTGTAGATCATTCAGAAATATAGCTGTTACAAACAAAAATTAACCATTGATAACCCCAGGGAATTTTTTTCTAGATTGTTCACGTGTTATGTGTGAGGCTAATGCGTTAAACACTGAAACCTACGGTATCATTTTATTCTTAGACAACTCAATGAAATGATAAGCACAAAGATTGACAGTTAAGTACTTCACAGAAGCAAAACTCAATCTTTTCATAAAAGCCCATTAATGCATTAGAATTTAATTGACATGTTAAGTACAAGACTTGAAGGGTTAAAATCCTTTTGAATCTTGAACCAAGTTGTTTGGAAAACTCGTTAACACGTTAATTCAATAAAACTGTTTAAACGTTAACCACGTTGAGACACAAAGGTTTTCACAAATAATTAAGCTTGTTAACAGAATTATATTGTGTACAACAATTTATATCTAGTAACCGGCAGATTGCACTTAATTTTGATCAAACTGAATTATATTGTGGTTACTTTTTCTGCACACCAAATACCATATGAGATTAATTTCCACAATGCTTGGAAACTTAATTATATCACATATACGTATAGTTTTGCAAGCAAATGGGTGAGGTTTTGTACATTGTCTTGTTGGGGAGTAATATATAAATATATTTGTGAATAAGAATTTTTACATCTACCATGATTATGGTATTCAATTCCCTCACTAACCAACTCATCTAAACTTTACATATTTCTGAATTCTGAGCCAGCCGACCACCCCCAGTTTTATACATCTACCTTGCCTGCAAGGTATGATTTTAAAATTGACATATATGCAGTATATCAAATTTCTCTACCATTTTATTGAAGCAATCTGAAGGTTTTTCTATAATGTTACACGGACCTGTAATTAATTTTGCATGTGCGCATGTACTAAAGAGATAATATTGCTGATGTCATTAGTGCTAGCCTACCCAATAAGAAGCATTGATTCAAAGTCAAAATCTGCAAGACTGTCAGGCCAGGAGGTAAAAAACATATGGCCTGGATTTAGGAAAGAGACAGTAGAAATAATGAATGCCCTTTTCTCTCATTTTTATAAAAGTTTGATAACTTAATTACGTAGTTTAAAAAATTAGTTAAAAGTAATAAATATGTCATAAATGAACTTTTTTTTAAGGTATGCTTTTATTTATAATGGGGCAAATAAGAGGGAGAAATAGAGTAGTAACGAAAGAAAGTACAAAATTGAATGTAGTATTGGTAAAATATGAGGAGAGATAGTACAATTAATTAGGAAAAAATGGCAAAACACGTCAAATATATAGACAACATGAAGTAAGATCTTATAAAAATGCTCAAGGCAAATTTCAAGCTCTTAAAAAAAAAAAAAGACTAGAGTAATGGGATTTGTCCCTCCCTCACTGCTTTCTCCAAACTAAACTTACATGTGCTTGTGTATGAGGCTTTTCTTTATTTTGTTTTCTATTGCAATGACAATCAGGTAAAAAGGCGCTAAAAAAACGAAAGCATATCTAAAATAAAAGAGAAAACTAAATATGCCCAATCAATAGAGATGCTCTGAGAGAAAACGTTTGTGTATTTGAGAGACAAAATGAATTGGGTTCCTATATTTAGGACCAAAGTGAACCATTTGTGTAACTTTTATATTAAGTTCCAGAGGTAGTAATACTTAATATGCAAGCGAGGACCATGGAAGCTTAAATTTAGTTGGCATCATCAGTTAGTCTCACAAATATAGGGCCTTTCTTTTTGTGCAAATCTGTCAACCCATTTTAGAAAAGTCTAAAGATTTCTCCACTCTAAGGGATGCAAATATTGATCACATGTACGTAAAGAATTAAATACCTTTCCGCATTTCAAGTCCAGTTGTCTGAGAAATAATTATAGAAACAAACGTGCTAATAACGAAATTTATTGCTAAGTTGTTAACAGGTGTCGCTAAAAAATTGTTCGCAGCAGAATCAATAATCAATAATTGAATAAAAACTAGTTAAACGTAACGTTTATTACACCCGCATTATATCAGGCAGGTCATACATAAGAGTTATTCATCCGTCTCTCAAACTAACTCCCACCCACCAATATAATCACATGCCATACGGATGGATAGTTATCATGATTTGAATTTCAAATCGTAAAGAGAAAACTTCTCCCTTGGATCGATGTCTCTCCCTATTTATATAATTTTTTCACTCACATTGAGCTTGGACTCTAATCCACCAAGAGCCAGACTAAGTGTATTCCAATAATAACTAATTTAACTAATCATTTTAACCACTGAAAATCAGTTATTTAGCTCATAGTATTCAGGGACTATTTGGATTCATGTTCTCAAAATCAAACCATCATATTTATTAGCTTCAATTTCCTAGGCAGATCTAGAAGTGAACCTTCAACCATGCTATATAAGTCTAGTAGTGCTATGCAAATGTCCTCTACAATCCTCCATGCTTATTTGAATTTGCACTATGGAATCTGGTAACAATCGTCAGCCTGATGACCCTAAACCTCCAAAGCAACCTCATGCTCCACCCCAACCACCTCCAACAACAGCCCCAACTATTGGCCAGGGTTTTCGTCCAAATCCTCCAGGGCAACCTTCTGCTCAAACCAAAACGCCTACAACAGCCCCAACTATTGGCCAGGGTTTTCGTCCAAATCCTCCAGGGCAACCTTCTGCTCAAACCAAAGCGCCTACAACAGCCCCAACTATTGGCCAGGGTTTTCGTCCAAATCCTCCAGGGCAACCTTCTGCTCAAACCAAAACGCCTACAACAGCCCCAACTATTGGCCAGGGTTTTCGTCCAAATCCTCCAGGGCAACCTTCTGCTCCACCCCGAAGAACTCCAACAGCCTCAAATGTTAGCCAGGGTTTTCCTGCAAATCCTCCTGGGCAACCTTCTGCTCCACTCAAAGGGCCTCCAACAAGCCCAAATCTTTCTACTGATAACCAAACAACCTCAAATGAGTCCGAAAGGAACCCTCCTAAAGAAAGGGGTTCAGCCTCCAAAAGTTCATAAGCATTATGATCGTGACTCGTTTATGCTTACATTATCAGGTTAATTATTCTTCTTTTTCTCTAGGAGTACGTAAACCCTTTCTTTGTAGGAAAAACTTAGTTATTGAATGCTTTTTTTTTTTTTTTTTTGTCATTTCTTTGTTATGAATTTGCTTTGCATTTTTACAGTCAATAATGTATCTATACACTACACACACATGTATATTATGCTGAAGAAACTATTGATCAATATTCCTTAAATATATTTTTTAATATTAAGAATAGTAATTAAGAACCTAAAAAACAAAGTGATCAAGTATGAAAATCTCTTCATCGCTTAAATATATACTAGTAGTCTTATTCTTTTTATATTTGGCTCAGTCTCAACTTCATTTTGATTCTCATTTGAAGGGACGGTGATGATGTGAGATGGCTTGATAAGGAATTCAGAAGACAATTGTGCTCGCGCCGTGTGTTTGTTTGGTGTCTATGTTTGCTTTGTTGTCCTTGTGTATCAATCTCTTTTAATGGATCCGTTTCTTCCTTTTGTGAGATGCAAAAATTGGTCTAAGATGTATTTATCTTCCAAATTTACCTAGGAACAAATAATTAGAGTTGTTGGTATCAAGTCAATGGTTGTGTGGCCTAGTGGCACCAAGTTTGTCTTGCTTGTGGGAGATCAAAGGTTTGATCTTTAAGTTGTTTTAGCTTAAGTAGTTAGTTATGATCAAAATGTCCAAAGGGAGTGTGTATTTCAAAAGACTTTCCTACTGACACCAAGTTTGTCTTGCTTGTGGGATATATATGTTGCTCCTTTTTGATTGATGTAATAATTGATCTAAGATCTATTGTCATGCATGCCTTCAATTAGTATTCATCTTTCAAGCTAACGCAGGAACAAATAATTAGTGTTATTGGTATCAAGTCAATGGTTGCTTGAACTAATGGCGCCAAGTTCGTCCTACATGTGGGTGATCAAGATCGCAAGTTTAATCATACTTGCTTTTAAGCTCTTTTAGTTTACATTATGATCAAATGCTCAAAGGAAGAACTCATTCTAAAAGACTAGTTGATCGGGTGCGTAAGTCCCTTGAACTTATAATTCACACTTCACATCACATAACCATGCCTGAACTTATGAATCACAAACTCCACATCATAGAACTTCACTCATCCTCTTATCGGTCAGAAAACTTTGTGGGAGGCAACTTTGGCATTTCAATGGAAGCATATTTTGTTAAAAATACAAGTCCAAATGGAGAGTTTGTCCCATAAAACTAGCTTGTTGGATGGGAGAGCCCCTTGAACTTATAAGCCACACTTCACTTTTAAGGCTCCTTGATGTGGGACTGACAAATATTGGGGAGCCTCATAAATGAAGTGTGGTTTATATATAAATCCAGGGGACTCTCTAACTTAACAAACTAGTCTTGTGAGATTGGGCTATCCCAATTTATACTTGTGCAAAACAAATGTACTTTCATTTAGAAGTCAATGTTTACATCCACACAAAGGATTTTAACCAGCATATGAAGCTGATGTAATGTGGACCCACGGTAGACATTAGCTCTTGAACAAGGGTAATTCCCATGCAGCAAGAGTTAATCGTTGAAAAGAATTCATTAGTCCTTCCTTTTCAAAATAACTATCATATAAAGTTATTAGCACAATTTTTTAATAATCTATACTACAGTTGAATTTGACGTTACTCTCTATTATTTTTCATAAGAAATAATTATCAAATTATGTTGTTTAAAATGTTGATTAAAATTAGTTACAAACACTAATATAGAATTGTCAATATTTAACAATTATTTTTGCCCCTATTTAACGGTTAAGAACCATCAAGTATACATGTGTCATATCTTCTTTGGGCACAATACTTGACAATCCGTAACCGTCAAATATTTGAGAGTTTTGACACGAAAACCATAATGTATTGAGGCTTCAGTAAGGACATGTGACTTATATGGGTATCAATAATTGATGGTGTTTCTTTAATAACCATCAAGTATAGTTAATACCTAACCATTGTTTAGTCTAACCATCAAATAATAATCTGATAAATTTTTATGGTTATCTTTAATAACAATCGAGTATTGTTGCCTTATTCTTTTTTAAAAATTAGGGCACTACTATAGAAAATGGATTTTATGATGGTTATTATATGCAACATATAATGGTTCTAAACCATCATATATGCGAGCGCTATATATTTTTCGCATAGATAAATTAAGGTTATGAACCATTATTTATTCTGGACCTATTATAATAGCTATAATATATATAACACCCAGTATGTATTGAGGCTTGGTGAGGTCATGTTATGTATATTGCTATGATAATAAATAACGGGTATATGTAAACAACTGTCATAATATATGGTAATTCTTGCACAATATATAATGTTTCCACTTTAACAATCATTATATAATGATAGTAATGCTAATGGATTTATTTAAACAGTCGTTATATATGGTTGAAATGAATAACGGTTGTTAGGTAACACTCGTGATGTATTGAAGCTAATTTTTGTAAAAACAAATTGAGGGGGGGGGGGTTGGGTTTCTACTTTTGATATCCCCCTGCATATAGATTTGTATAGACCGAATCAAAATATATATTTATATTCATTCATATACAGAACAATACAACAAATTAGAATATATTTATAGTCATGCATGTATATGTATACACTATTAAAATCAAAACTTTAAAACAAACAAATCAATATCTATAAATTTATAGCCATTCGAAGGTTTCACTCGCCCACTGATGTAATAGAGTTGTCGCCAACTCTTTAGCCGCTTCTTCCATTTGTGATTTGCTAAACATGTGCAGGATGCATTGTAGCGCCCAAAATTTAGAAAACATGGAGCCGCCACCAAAATTTTTGAAAAAAGGATAATTTTGGAAACGTTTTTAAAAATAGAAACTGGTCTATAAAAACCATTTAGGGTTCGGGAGTCGATTGTGTCTGGGGAAAGGTGTTAGGCACCCCACAACACCCATTCATAAGAATGATTACCCTAAGTTAATTATTTAAAAATATTATGGCCTTTAACTTTATTATATTTACCCAAATAAAAAAAGAGAATATTTACAAAACTAAATGAAATGAAAACTAAAGAAGAAGAAAAAAGAACACTTATTTACAATAAGAAAAAATATATTTATTTTAAAAAAAAGAACATTTATTTACAACAAGAAAATAAGAAAAAATATATTTATTTACAAAATTGGACTTGACCTAGGATGAAATCTAGGGCCTATATACCCTTTAGAGGTATCAAAGCCGCGTAGTTCGGGGTAGAAATGCGTGTCACTTTGTTTGTGTTTTTTAGAAAAAATGTTTATTTAATTTATTTGAAAAAAATATTTTTTTTGTTTGGTTTGTGTTTTTTATTTTTTTTAAAAAAAGCATTTTTTTCTCATATGAAACCAAATTCATTTATTTTAAGAAAAGAATCTTTTTTTTTAAACATTTTTATTTGCGAAGAAGAAGAAAGAAGTGCATTCTTATCATATCATTCATAATAGAAACTTTAAGATGACAAGAAAATCAAGAAAGATATGGTGAGAGCATGTACCTTTTATGATTTGAATCCCACTACAACAAGAGATAGGGTGATAGAATCACATAATAAACAAGAAACAAGTACAAACACATACCTCTTGAACACAAACACATCCAGCGGTGATAGTGTCATCCGTACAAGTAGCTCAATGAATGATTGGAATAGCTAATGTAATATCATATATTAAAGTATGTGGGGTGATTCATGCAGTTTTTTTAACCAAAAGATGATTCATGCAGGTACGGCTCAATGAATGGAGTAGCTAATGTAACATCATATATTAAAGTAGGTGGGATGATTCATGCGTTTTTTTTAACAAGAGAGAGGTGATTCATGCAGATAAACACCAAAAGAGGAATAGTCATAAAAGAGCATACAAGAGGTAGAATTAGTCAGATGCATGGCTTGTTCCAGTGGCTAAACATTATCACAAATAAAAGAAGAGCATGCGAATAAAGAGCATTGAGTGAAATAAAATTGCCTCTTATGTCAACTACCCTTCAGTATGAGAATTACGTATGAGTAATGAAATGAGAAAATAAAATTAGTTCTCTACCTTGCCTTCTTGCTCTCCCAAAATTCTTGTTCCCCTTACTTCAACCCTTGCACTCCTATTTATAGTCTCAAGGTAGGGTTTTCTTCATAAATGCTTCTTTTTTTTAAAAAAAATTTCGTTTTTTGATTTTTTTTTATTTTATGTTAAGAACTACCTAACTTGACCCAATCACCATCAATGGAGATTTTTCTTTTAAATTTTCGTTTTTTTATTTTTTTTGTATTTTCTATTGATAAAACTTCCTAACTTGACCTAATTACCATTAGTGGAGATTTTTTCATTTTTAACTTTTTTTTCATTATTCTCCCCACAAGTAACTTCCTAATTTAAACCTATCAACATAAATGAGATTTTTTTTTTATTTTCTATTTTTCGTTTTTTTATTTATTATTTTCCCTTAATGAATGACAATGCCAATCATATCAATGAGGGGATTTATTTTAATTTTCGTTTTTTTTTATTTTTTTCCTTTCAATGATGATTGCCTATTTAGACACCGATCATCATCAATAGGAGGATTTCCTTATTTTTCTTATTTTCACTTTTTTTTTTATTTTTTCTTTCAATGATGATTGCCAATTTGGACACCAATCATTCTCAATTATTTTTGTATTTTTTTGTGGGGCCCGGACAAAATAGGGTGTTCACAGTTGCCCCTCTTTACTTGTTTCATAGCTGAGAAAAGTGAGATTCTCATCTATGAAGCAAGTAAAGATAAGAACACATATTTTGTTCGGCTAGAGAACAAGGTGCCCCCCTTAGAACCAAAGAGGGTTTGGACAAAATACAGTGCCCATGCCCCTCTTTACTTGGTTCATAGGGGAGAAGAACTTAAGTGGAGATAAATGATTACCTGGAATGGAAGTGAAGCGCCTAGTTGCATAGGACTTTGGTGGGGCGTAAAAGAATTATGCCAGCCGATACTGAGCTTTGAGAGTGCCTGCTGATATAGGGCTTTGAAAGAATAGTGCCTGCTGGTACAGGGCTTTAAAAGAATTGTGCCAGCCGATATTGGGCTTTGAGGGTGCTAGTTGGTACAGGGCTTTGAAAGAATAGTGTCTGCCGGTACAGGGCTTTAAAAGAATTGTGCCAAGCGTTGTTGGGCTTTAAAAGAATTGTGCCAGCTGTTACTGGGCTTTGAGGGTGCCTGGCGGTACAGGGCTTTGAAAGGGTGCCAGCCGTTACTGGGCTTTGAGGGTGCCTGCCGGTACAGGGATTTGAAAGGATACCAGCCGTTACTGGGCTTTAAGGGTGCTTGCCAGTACTGGGCTTTGAAAGGGTGCCAGCCCTTACTGGGCTTTGAGGGTGCCTGCCGTTACAGGGCTTTGAAAATGGTGCTATGAACATGTGATGCCCCTTGGAGTAGTGCTTATAAAGATGATTACATTGATAATAATGATGACAGTGATGATGACAACGATGATGATGAAGAGGATGATAATGGCCATGATAATAAAGGGAATATCATAATAGTGATGTCATGATGGAGGTGATGACACTAATAATGATGATGACAGTGATGATGGAATCTTAATAAGGATGATGAATACAATGATAATGCTAATAATGATGATGATGATGATAGTAGTGATGATGATAATGTTAATGGTGATGTTGATAATGGAGGTGACGACATGCTAATGAGAATGAGTGCAATAATTGTGGTGTTAAAGAATAGCCTGGCATGTGATATTGCTCCTTCTTCATCCAGGTGCCTAACTAGTACCCCGTTACTTGCGCAGTCTTGTCGGAGGTATGAAGATGTGTATAATGAGTTTTACATAGAAGCCACAACCTAGAACCCTCAGTTTAGATTGTGTCCCTTTGTCAACTGTTTGACCCCACAACAAAAATTCTAGTTGGGACCTTCGCTAATGATCCTGAAATTACACAAGTTAAATGAGAGTAGAGGACACCATGTATATCAACATGAGTGTTTATCCAGACAAAAGTTGTGCTTTCATTAAAAACAGTTACCCTTATACAAATCATGGCACAAAGTTTGACATGCGATTTAATATAAGGGAAAGATATACTAAGGATGAAGATTCATTTAAAAGAAATGATCTTCCAATATTCAAGTGGATGCATGATGATGATTATATATTGGTGTATACGTGATGTTATTAGGCGGTCCTTCACTTTTAGTTCCGTGTAGTCCCCTTGATGGTGCCTTGCTTAATTGCCAGAGATATGCACTTTCCAATGAATGATTACAGAGTCTTCCAAATAGACAAAGTAAAGAGAATCATGGGGCTAGTACTGATAACCTTCTTCGATATTTGTTTAACCCGCCCTTTCAGGTTTTTGACTTAACAGCTCCCAATTTTTTTGCTTTAAATTTTGCCTAAGCCACCCTTTCGGGTTTTCAACTTAGTGAATTTTTTTTTGCTTAAGCCGCCCTTTCCGGTTTTCAACTTAGTGAGCCTTTGTTTTGCTCTAACTTTTGCCTAAGCGGCCCTCTCGGGTTTTCAACTTAGCGAGCCTTTTTTTCCTTGCTCTAACTTTTGTCTAAGCCGCCCTTACGGGTTTTCAACTTAGCGAGCCTTTTTTTTCTTGCTTTAACTTTTGCTTAAGCCGCCCTTTCGGGTTTTCAACTTAGCAAACCCCTTTTTTTGTTTTGCTCAAACTTTTACCTAAGCTGCCTTTTCAGGTTTTCAAGTTAGC
Source organism: Inga laurina (assembly GCA_963855925.1). Classification (NCBI taxonomy): domain Eukaryota; kingdom Viridiplantae; phylum Streptophyta; class Magnoliopsida; order Fabales; family Fabaceae; genus Inga; species Inga laurina. Next base: position 63,060,677 of record OY979708.1, read on the forward strand.
GAGCTTTTTTTTTTCTTTATGCACAGTATTTCTTTACAGCATCTGAATTGATTGGCCTTGGTAAATCTTGGCCATTCATGTTTGTCAATATCAATGCCCCACCAGAGAAAGCTTGCTTAACAACATATGGGCCTTCACAATTCGGAGCCCATTTACCTCTATCATCTTCTTGATTTGGCAGGATCTTTTTGAGGACTAGGTCTCTTACTTTAAACCACCTGGGTCGTAGTTTCTTATTAAAGGCCTTTGCCACTCGTGACTGATATAACTGCCTATGACATATTGCTATGAGCCTCTTTTCTTCAATCATATTTAATTGTTCAAATTGAGAATGTATCCATTCGCTTTCATCTAGGTCTGATTTAGCCAAGATTCTCAGGGATGGTATTTCTACCTCAATTGGAGTAACAACCTCCATGCCATAAACTAAAGAGTAAGGGGTTGCCCCAGTTGAAGTACGCATTGTGGTACGGTATCCGTGTAATGCATATGGAAGCATTTCTTGCCAGTCCTTATAGGTCACTGTCATTTTGCTGATGATCTTCTTAATGTTTTTATTGGCTGCCTCAACTCCACCATTCATCTATGGCCTATATGGTGCAGAATTATGATGTTTGATCTTGAACTGATCACATAATTCTTTAACTACTGCTCCGTTGAGGTTTGGTGCATTGTCAGTTATGATCCTCTTCGGTAACCCATATCTACAGATGATGTTGGCCTTTAGAACTTGATGAAGGCCTTCTGAGTAATACTAGGAAAGGAATTGGCTTCTACCCACTTAGTGAAATAGTCAATAGCAACGAGGATGAAACGATGACCATTCAAAGCTTTTGGGTTAATCGGCCCAATGACATCTATTGCCCACATGGAGAATGGCCATGGAGATACGAGACTATGGATTATAGTCAAAGGGACATTAGCTTTGTTGGCATATATCTGGCACTTATGACACTTTCTAACATAATTGATACAATCCTTCTCCATAGTTATCCAGTAGTAACTGGATCTTTGAGCTTGTTTAGTTAATGAGTGGCCATTTGCATGTGTACCGCATACGTCTTCATGGATCTCTACCATAATCTTGTGCGCCTCCCTTATGTCTACACAGCGTAGCAATGTCCCATCAAAGCTTCTCTTATATAGGACGTTATTACTAATAAAAAAGCCCATGGTCAATCACCGGATGGTCTTCTTTTCATTATGTGTCGCGTTTGGAGGGTAAGTACCATGTTCTATATATATCCTGATATTATGGTACCAAGGTTGCTCGTCGTGCTCTCTTCCAATATTGGAGCAAAATGCTGGCGATCTTCTAGTGTCAATTTGTGTTGGTTGAACTTAGACCCCACAATCAAGTTGGATTATAGCTACTAAAGTAGCTAACGCATCAGTGAAGCAATTCTTTTCTCTAGCCATGTGATGGAAATTGATTACTTCAAGGTTTTTGATCAACTCTATCAAATACTCTTGATAAGGGATCAACTTTGGGTCTTTAGTACGCCATTCACCAGTCACCTGATAAATTATGAGAGCTGAGTCACCATAAACTTTTAGGCTTTTTATCCCAAGATCTATGGCAGCCTGGAGAACATTATTACAAGCTTCATATTCTGTCATGTTATTGGTGCAGTCAAATCCTAACTTTATAGCAATTGGAAATTGCTTTCTGTCTGGGGATATGATTACTAACCCTACACCATTGCCATGCATGTTTGCTGCCCCATCAAAATACATTTCCCATCCCTTCGATTTGCTTTCCTCGATCGGATCTTCTGTAGCACATATGTCTTCATCTGGAAATTTGAAATCTAGTGGCTGGCATTCATCTATGGGTTTTCCGCTAAGTGAAATGCTATCGTACCACCCTTAACGGATTTTTGAATGACGTATCTTATATCATATTCAGACAATATTACTTGCCACTTAGAGACTATTCCAGCTACATGCGGGCTTTCAAATATGTACTTGAGTGGGTTTACTCTAGAAATTAACCAAGTGGTGTAGTAAAGCATGTATTGCCTCAACCTCCTTGTAGCCCAGACTAAACCACAATAAGTTCACTCGATCATATGGTAACGTGACTCACAATCATTAAACTTCTTGCTCAAGTAATAGATCGCTTGTTCTCTTCGCTTAGATGCATCTTGTTGCCCTAGCATGGCTCCTATGGAGTTTGGTCGTATTGTTAAATACAAAATTAAAGGTCATCCTAGTGCAGGAGGAACCAAAATTGGGGGATTTAGCAAATAATCCTTGATTCTATCAAATACCTGCTGGCAATCTTCATCCTACTTCCTTGTGCAGTTTTTCTTTAAAAGCTTGAATATCGGCTCACAAGTTGCAGTCAGGTTGGCAATGAATCGTGCAATGTAATTTAGTTTCCCCAAAAAGCTTTAAACTTTCTTTTCTGTTTAAGGAGGGGGCATTTCCTGTATTGCTTTTACTTTGTCTGGATCTACTGTAATCCCTTTTTGGCTTACAATGAAGCCCAACAATTTTCCAGATAAAGCCCCAAAGATGCATTTGTTAGGATTTAGTCGTAGCTTGTACTTGCGCAGCCTTTCAAATAGCTTTCTTAACACCACAACATGGCTTTCTCCCTCAGAAGATTTAGCTACCATATCATCCACGTATACTTCAAGTTTTTTATGCATCATATCATGGAAGAGTGCTACCATGGCACGCTGATAAGTTGCCCCAGAATTCTTTAGCCCGAATGGCATGACGCAGGAACAATAAGTGCCCCATTGTGTAATAAATGTGGTTTTTTCTTTATCCTCTCTATCCATAGGAATTTGGTTATACCCTGAGTACCTATCCATGAATGAGTACCTATAGCTACGGGCTGTATTATCAACCAGGACATCAATATGAGGTAATGGAAAATCATCTTTTGGGCTAGCTTTGTTCAGATCTCGATAATCCACACATATTCAAATTCTGCCGTCCTTCTTTAGGACAAGAATGACATTTGCTATCCATTATGGGTATTTAGCTACTTCTAGGAAACCTGCTTCTAATTGTTTCATCACCTCCTCTCAAACCACTAAGGACATATCGGAAGTGAGCCTCCTCAATTTCTGCTTTTTAGCCTTAGTGTTTAGGAATAAGGGGATCTTGTGAGAAGCGATCCATGAATCAAGGCCTGGCATGTCTTGATAAGACCATGCGAACACATCTATAAATTCTTTGAAGAGTTCAGCCATTTGCTCTCTTTCGGGGTTATCTACTATCTTTAGTTCTCTCTTTTCTTCCTCTGTGCCCGTATTTATTACTTTAATTATTTCTTCATGTGGGCACATTCTATTGTCGTTGGATTTGAGGATTTTTTTGTATACTTGAATGATTTCATCATCATCATACTCGTAATCATGCATATCAATGGCAACAAGTGAATCATCATTTAGGGACTCAGGAACCTCTGCGTTGGACAAGAGTTCTGAGGAAATCGATTTCCTGGAGGGAAAAAAATGAACAACGAATGAATAGAATGAAAAAGAAAAAAAGGAATGGATATAAATAAGTGAATTTTATTCGCATATCATTCTTTATTCATGGTTCATATAAGAGCTCGCCTAAAGGCACATACAAAGCATAAAAAGACAACTTTTATCTAGGCATGTTACTCTAAAATGATAGAATTGAAGGTGTCCTCAAACTCCCAATTTTCCAGAGCCCTTCCAGAATCATCAGCTGAAATCCATGTGCAGGTCTTTTTGCTTATTGTTGAAACCATTACAACAGTCGGCTTATTTAGCACTTCAGAGGATGTCGGGAATGTCTTCCTTATGTGGGGGTTTTCAAAGTGCTCGTCCTCCCTCCCTATCTTCAAGCTTGCTTGCTCTTTCAATTGCCTTTCTAATGGTGGTTCGTATCCTAACCCTTGGTGCTTGTAATTCTCTTGAAGATTTATGGGGGATTTGATGCCTTGGAGGTGAGTGCCCAATCCTCTACCTTGCTTAAACCCATTCTTCTCCATTATCTTGGTTACTATGGAGTTGACACCTTTATATCCCTTAGGTCCATCAACATCAAAACCTTGGAAAATCGTCCCTTCCTCGTGCTCAGCAGCCTCAATATATGGAAGAGAGCCTGGCTTGCTCACCATAATTTCTTCTTCGCCCTTGATTATCACTATCTTCCCGCTATCAATAAACTTTACCTTTTGATGCAAGGTAGAAGGTACTGCCCCAGCTGAGTGTATCCAAGGCCTCCCCAATAGCATAGAGTAGGATGGGTCAATATTCATAAACTGAAAGTCTACTGTGAATGAAGTTGGTCCAATCTGTAAAGGCAAAAGGACCATTCCCAACATACCTTTCTGAGTACCATCGAACCCTCTAACCACTATGTTACTCTTTTTAACCTCTGATGCCTCTACTGACAATTACTCAAATGTGGATAGCGGTAAAACATTTAACGTTGATCCTCCATCTATCAATACTTTGGCCACAATGAACCCTTTATATTTCAGGGAGATATAAAGGGCTTTATACTGATCAACGGCTGATTGAACAACTTCTTCTCCTAAAAATGAGATGGTAGAGAATGCCCTCGCCACATTCATAATGTGTGCAACCTTCTCCGGGGTCACACTGGACTGCATATGCTTTATCTAGCGCCTTTTGTAGCGCACGACGATGCAGTTCAGAACTTAAGATCAAAGAGAGAATTGAGATCTTAGCCAGAGTTTTGTTTAATTGGTCTACTATGCTATATTCACTTTGCTTCATGATTTGAAGAAATTCTTCATCTTTATTTTCTATGCCTTTTAGACTAAAACTTGATGGAATATCAATATTGGTCTGTTTTCCCTTCTTCGACAATCTAACATTTTGTGGCAGATAAGATTTCCTACTTCGTGTTACTCCTGTTGGGTGAACCATTGTTTCGTTGTTGGCCTCGCCTTCCATTACTTGTCCTGAGGGATTCTCAACAATACCTTATACCTCCATGGTACGGCACGATTACTCTGATATGGAAAAGGGGTCGGTACATTAATGGTCACTGCAGGCTATTGCAATTGAGTCAAGATGGTGAAAGAGACAACATGAGAATTTCTCTTTACATATGGTTCCTTAACGATGAACTCGACCTGTCTTTTCTCTACCATGCCTACTTCTTTCTCTTCTCGAGGCGTATAACCTGCTGCCTTTAAACAAGCATGGATATCTTCTCTTACTAGTAGAGGATCGTTAGATAACTCAATTTCATCAACAACATTTACTTGGTTTTCATGGCTTAGAAGAGGATTGGTATTGATAGTGGAGTTGTCGTTCCTCTTCAATTGAATGTGATTAGAATCAATTAAGTCTAATACATTCCTTTTGAATGTTGCACAGTCCTCTATTGAGTGTCTTGGGGCGCCCATATGGTATTCACATCAGGCATTAGAGTCATACCAAGCGGGGAACGGTGGTTGAGGCTGTTTGTAAGTACGTGGCCCTAACAGCTGGGATTCCAAAAGTTGGCGATATAGCTCAGTATTTGTCATGCCAAAATCTGGCTATTGCCAACTATCTAGGTTGTTGCAAATTCCTTCGTCCACTAACTTGACTTTGCCTATTTTGTGTCATATCATTCTTTGTCTGTCAAAACCCATCATTACCACCTTGATGTATTGCTTGGGGTTGTCTAGTGGTTTGGATGAAGCAAACGTCACCTTCCTTTTTCTTCCCATTGTTCCCCTTTTTGGTGATGTTCTCACTTTGAAGAATCCTACCGTCGCGTATGTCAGCATCGATTTGCTCACCAATCTCGATCAAACTAGAAAAATCGGTGATATGCGTCCCAAACATATATTTGTAATAAGGTTCTTGTAAAGTGTGGATGAAATAAGAACTGAGCTCAGATGGTATAAGGGGAGGTTGAACTTGTGCTGCGACCGTCCACCATCTTTGGGCATAATCTTTGAAAGCTTCAGTGGCTTTCTTGCTCATTGACTTCAGTTGTTCCCTGGTGGGGGCAGTGTCAAGATTGAACCTGTATTGTTTCATGAATACATCAGTCAAATCTCTCTATTTCCTGAACTTTGTCTGATCAAGTTGCATATACCATTCCAGTACTGGCCCTTTCAAGCTCTCATGGAAGAAAAGCAGTAAAATGTTTTTGTCTTGTGACCATACAAGCATCTTAGTGCAATACGCCTTAAGGTGGTATATCGAATTCCCTGTGCCGTTGTATTTATCAAAGTCTGGCATCTTGAATTTCTTGGGAATTGAGACATATGGGGCCAAGCATAAATCTTTTAAATCAAGTAAACCCCAAGTGTTTGGTCCTTGGAGGGCTTTTAGTTGGTCTTTTACTTCACCCAACTCTTCCTTCCACCCCTCCTTTTCAGCTGATAGGGAGGGAATGTTGAAAGTGTATGTTGAATCTTCACCTGGTTGTTCCTCCTTAGTGCTTGGAATTTGAGGATTCTGTTTACTCTGAGGCTCTTCTGTCATTTTTTCTTTCTCGCCATTTTCTGGTATAGTTATTTCACCATTTTTTAATGGATCAGATGTTCCTGACTCTTTCTCATTATTCTGGGTTTGAAGAGTTATAGTCAAGGTGGAAATCATTTCTTTCAAATCTGCCATTTGTGCCTCCATATGAGACAACCGATGATTCATATTAGATTCGACTTCACCAGGATTGGTTGCCATCTGACGACTATGTGAGCGCATGTTGTATGAATGTACAGGGGGTAGCTGGTTAGGACATTTAGACGGAGCAATATTGTATCACCTGCTTAGAAAGGAACAAAATATGATTAGTTTATTTAAACTTACAATTTCAGGCGGGCATAGCGAGTTATCATATTGTTTTGGCATAAAGGTCTTGTGGCACAAGTATCCTCTAGCGTCCTCAGGGAATCTATTATTCCATAGGGAGAACTAAAGTTGATCATTAAATAAGAGGGACCTTGAGTCCCATCCTAGCTAAGATCTTTTTATTTGGTGAGTGTTTAGGCAGCACATAGTCTTCTGGAACGAGTGTCCTCTAGCCTCCTCAAAGAATCCATTATTCTGCAGGGAGAACTAGAGTTGATCATTAGTTAGGAGGGACCTTGAGTCCCTTCCTAGCCAAGATCTTTTCATTTGGTGAGTATTTAGTCGACACATAGTCTTCTGGAATGAGTGTCCTTTAGCCTCGTCAGAGAATCTGTTATTCTACAGGGAGAACCAGAGTTGATCATTAGACAGATGGGACCTTGAATCCTACCCAAGCCCAAGATCTTGTTATTGATCATAGTGATAAGCACGCGAAAACAATGATAGTAAAAGGAGCGAGATATGCTTTTATTCGATAATATCAAAATTTGGTTACAAGTTTGAGTTCCTCTACTATTTGATTACATAAGTTAAGAAATTCAACAATCTCTGTTGGTGGATTCAAAGGAATAACCATGCCTTCAGCGCTCTTGAATGTGCTAGCAAATTCTGGGATCTTGGTGTTAGCAAAGTTAATTAAGTTGCCACACCTCTTTACCCATTCTTCTGTCACAAAAACTTGTCTGTGGTAGAGGAGTTCCCAGTTGGCTAAAACCTTCCTTTCATGATTCAGCTTGTCTACGAGGCTCTAGATGGTTTCAGCGCTACTATCCCTTACAGCAACCAATTCACCCTTCTTGTTTTCTAGGAGTTGAGTAAGAATATCAACTTCCCCTTGTTATTTCTTACGAGGGGCATTGTCTTGCAGTTTTTCTTCGAGCAACTCTTTTGCTGTAGTCATCTTTAATAGTCAAACTCTATTATCCTTCATTTGTCTGTTGTTCTCTTGCATAGCCCTTTTGAAGTTTTTGCTATCTTCTTCCAGCTTCATGATCCTTGAGTGTTCTTCTAAATCTCTTTTCTTTCTCTTTTCTGTCAGTTTTTCTTGAAGGGATGCAGATTTATCTTCTAGCTGACTCATCTTTCTCTTATTTTGTGTTTCCATCACAGACAACTCCTCTAGCTCCTTTTCTCTTGTTTCCAGGTGCCTTGCCAACTCTTTGTTTACTTCTTGGGCATCATTTCCTAACAAGGGATCTTAGGGAGAATAAGATAGATTGGCTCCTTTAATTATGTCCTTGAGCCAGTCCTTATAGCCCAGAGTAGCACCAATTTCTCGCTTCCCCAGCTCAACCTTTCCCTTGTATGCTATCTTGCTCCAAGCTTCTTTGATTTCTCGACATAAGTCCTTCCCACTATCTTCTCCGTATGAGAAGTGTATGGCTTGTACTTCTTCCTGAGAGGAATTTTTTGCCGAAACGCTAATTGCCTTAATGCTAAAGAAGGGTTGTAGTTAATACATCCTCTTGGTCCTATGAGAGGCACATTAGAAAAGTCCTCGCAGTGATGGATAATTTCTTCATCCTCCCACCATTCTATTTTCTATAAGAGAGAATCTTCTGTTATTCGTGAGAACTCCTTCCTCCAATCATTTTTGTTTAATTGAAGATTATTGAAAGCCATAAGTGGATTAGTAAACTTGTCATGCCTTTCTCGGAAGTACTTCTTCTTTCCATATACGTGACTCAGCATCCATACCTCAAGCAATGCAAGACAGCATTTTATTCGACCTTCCTTCTTTAGGTGGCAGTGAGATAATGACATATAGGTTTCTGCTAAAATTGCAGGTACCGGGTTAATTTGGTAGTATTCTACTAATTGAAAGACACTGATAGCTCCCAAGTCGATTATTCCTGCTGATGAAGGAAAGAGGATCATGCCATAAATAGCCAAGGCAAAAACCCTGTAAAAACTCTCTCAATCTTTGTTTTCTGCTAATCTTGCTAAGCGAGCTTCCACTGTAGTCCTTTTAATCCCCTTGACCTGTCCGGTTCCTACAATTTGTATCCCAATTTTTGATTATAGGTTAATCATGATTATTGTGGATAATTATGGATTTAATTAGAATTATTATGTGTTTTATGGCAATATTAATTAATATGTCATAATTAGTGGAAAATTGGAAGAATGGAATTATTGGTCATAAGTTAGTAATTGGAGGAATTAATTACTAGCTAAGAGAAAATGAGATGTGATTAAAATGACTAATGGAGGGATTAAATTAGCTAATTGGTGACTTATTTTAGGGTGAGCCAATAGCAATTTGACATGTGGCAAAGGTGTGTGTGTAAAAGTCAAAAGGGAATAAAGAAGTATATTTTCTCTCTCTTCTTCCCTTGTATTCAGTTGGAGGTATGGGGAGAGTATTATTGTTTTCTTCTTCCTTACACTCCATCTCACCTCTTTCATTCTCTCTCTTTCGGCCATTGAAGAGGAAGAAAGGAAGAAGGAAAAGCTTGATCTTTGGGTAAGAAAATGCCCTCCATTGCTTAATCACCATTCATAAATGTTGATCCTTGAGTGATGAGCTTCATTTTGGTGTTTTTAGTTTGGCCATTTGGTTTTGTTTTGTGCCACACGAAAATCTGATTGTTGGGGAATCAAAGAGTGTCTTTGGAAAAGTGAAAGAGGTAAGTAAGACTAATCTATCTATCTAATTTTCATGCCATTTGAAGTAGTTTATAATTTCTGGAAATTTTGGCTTGAATCTGAAAATGAGTGCCACTGTTCATTTGGTATGTTTTTGGCATGAGAATGGTATTTTGGAATGAGTTTAGGATAGATAGATTGATTGGAGGTTGAAATGTTAAGTTTAGTGATATTAGGAAAATTGATAATTTGTGTTGATTCAAACCAAATCATGATAATGTAGTTGGATGTTGGTCATTTTAATAATTCTATTGAATTCCTTGGGTGTTTTTGTGTGGGAGTAGATTTGGTTTGGTATTTGGGTTCATTTGGATCACTTGGTAAAAATTCTAGAAGTGCTGTCATACCTTCTACGTTTTGTGGTTTCTAATAATCATGCTCGAGTGAGAGTGAGTATGCTCGAGTGAGGGAAGAACATCACTTGAGTGAGGGATTTTGTGCTCGAGTGATCCTCTTCTTTGAAAATTTTTGTGCTCTCAAGCAAGTACTTTCTATCCTCACTTTCTTGCGGTTGAGGTGATGTCCGTACAATGCTCAAGTGAGGGATTTTGTGCTCGAGTGAGGGATTTTGTGCTCGAGTGATCCTCTTCTTTGAAACTTTTTGTGCTCTCGGGCAAACACTTTCTGTCCTTACTTTCTTGCGCTTAAGGTGATGTCCGTACAATGCTCGAGTGAGGGCTTTTGTGCTCGAGTGTCCAAACTAATGTTCGAGTGAGACCATTTTCACTCGAGGTGTAGCAGTGAAAAATCAGTTTTTATGCTTCCAAAAGGGGATCTTTCGGATAGTTCTTCCTACCCTTTAGGAGTTTTGTTAGGGGTATTTAATGACTCCAAAAGAGCAATAATGATAACCAATTAAGTATTATGAAGTGAATTAAATCTTGGAATAGAGTATAACTTTTCGTCCCTAATTATGAATATAGCATTTGACATTTGCCCTGCTCGGGAGAGACCGGCGCTTGGACACGCATGGAAGGATCAAGGTAGTGACTTTTCTCTCATAATTTGTATGATGTTTTGGTATGCATAACTTATTTTTGAACTTGTGAACTGTGTACCATGGTCCATTATAGCGTGAGCACTTCAGCGTGAGCCGTATAGGGAGTGACAATGGTCATCTCTAGGTCGGCCGTTGAACTGCCTTCATAATCGACATGGATCTTTGTGAATCCGACCCGTGGGGCGGCGTTTGTGAAACCAGCCGTGGGCTGTGTGTATCTTGCCTGTATGGCTTGCGTTATGAAATGCTTTATATGGATCCCAGCTGTGGTGAATTATATTTTGTGGATTGTTGTGATGTAATACAGCGTGAGCAATAATCAGGGATGACATGTGTCATACTAACCATTTCCGTTGAACTGCCGTTGTAGTTGCTTGTATGGATAATGATTTGATTTCATGCCTTACTATTGTACATTATATGATTGATTTGAAACTATGGGGATTCTTTAGAATCTCACTCTCCCAAAATTAAACATTTTAGATAGGGCTGAAGGATTGAAAGGCAAACGGGTGACGAAGAGCGGGTAGAGCTCTGTGTTAGGAGTTCCTTTTTGGTTTTTGGTTATCATTGTATATTATTGGATAATTGGTGGGAGGTATATGTATATTTTGGGATTTGTGATGTATTTTTGTGTAATCCCCAAGTAAAGGATATGAATTATGGGCTTTATGCCTTTGTGTAAACCCTTATCAAATGAATGGAACCCGAGTGAGTCGGGAATTTACTTTGCACTCTGATATTTGTAAATGAAATCCACCTGTACAGGCCACTTAAGTGTTGAAAGATGAATATGAGGCTGCTGTGATAAGGTTTTATAAAAGTTTTTGAAAACCCTGATTTTGGGAAGTTTAATTTGCATAAGTCCCAAATCATCTTACAGTCTTTAATTCAAACTTAATTACATGTTTACGAACATAAATCTCGGCCTATGGTCGGAAGGGGGTTACACTTCTTCCATGTGAACCACTAACAGCTTCGCTATTCCTCCCTAAGAAGGTAGCCGGCCTGGATAATGGTAAATCTTATCACTCCTCTTAATTGGCATCCTAAGGATTTCCCCGTATTCTTCAAGGGTTGGGACAAGTTGAAAATGAGAGAAAGTAAAGCATCTTAAAGAGGCATCCTAATACTGGCCCAGCTCTATGATAGGCTCATTATGCACAGGCACGTGTAATAAATCAATGATATTTCCATACTTCTTCATGAAACCCAATTTGACTAAACCTTGAATGTAGCGACTTAATTGGATTATGCCTTTAAGTGGTTCTGCACCAGTAGTCAGTCTGATGCCCTTCCCTCTATATACCTTTCCTGTAGGAACTTGATTTAAACTTGGTTTTTGTGCCATTTAACCTTTTATGCCAAATTTTCGATTGTTGGAAAACTCGTTTGCCCTTCATTAAAGAAAAGAGAAGGAAGAGTCATAAAGTATTTCCAAATGCAGGCTATGCAGATGATTACATGTGCTTTCTAGCCTTGATATGGATGATAGACATTAAGAAAAAGAACTTCAACTCCTCCAGAGATCCAATACCCCATAGGGAGGATGAAGTGCCCATTAACCTGCAAACGACCCAAGCTATTACACGGCTAAGGGTTTTGTTAAATGTTTATTATGTCTAAGGCCCATATCAAATGAAGCTAAATACCAATGGATGATGCAAGGATACCTCATGAGACGTGAAAGAGTGATGACTTATACTTCAAGTTTTGATATGGGTGATGGACATTAAGAAAAAGAACTTCACCTCCTCAAGAGATCTATTACCTCATAGGGAGAATGAAGTGCCCATTAACTTGCGAATAGCCCAAACTATCACGTGGCTAAGGGTTTTTTTTAAAATGATGATTATGTCCAAGGCCCATATCAAATGAAGTTAAAATGCTAATGGATGATATAATGATACCTTATGAGTCCTAAAGGGTCATCTCTCATCGAGATGTTTTCTAACATGATTGATGTGATGAGATCATGGTCTTTTAGGGTCATAGACCCTTAGACTAAGGTTAGCTATCTAATGCATACACCGTCCTTGTTATGTATCTTTATGTGGCATGATGCTAGATACATACTCAGGTGAAGCGACGGTTAGTCACTTGATCCTAGGGGTTTCATTGATTATGCGTGAATGACAATAAAGATTTTCAACAATAAATAAATATATGCCCTCCAGTGTCCTATTTTAGGAATGACCCTAGGTTAGTACTATCTATCCTAAGAAAGGTAGGTACTAATTAATTGGGTAGGTCTATAATTTCTACTAATAGGTGCAATGGTTTCAAGGTGGTTCTAATTGTCACAAATAAAGGCCTCCTAATTGCCCACATCGTAAAGATGAAGACCCCATTTAACGAAATTAACCTTCAGAGGGTTCTAAAAGCCCCACAGGGATCAACCTTACCAAATGAGTAACAGCTAGGATGAAGTCTTTACAGTAACCTCAGGGGTTTCTGAAAACCCCACAGGGAGACCGCTAGAAACTTCCACTCACCTAAGGAACTCACAGACCCGGGTATAGGGCCCAAAATGTGTGTGAGGAGAATAGTGTATGTGTTCAATGTGTGTGCAGAGCATACCAACCTATGGGCCTAGGTTCTACCCAACCCTCATCTGCTAAGCAGATCACAAGATAGATAGGAAAAAAAGAATAAACAAATAGATGAATAAAGAATTTAAAAAATAAAACAAATATTTACAAAAAAGAAAAAGGGTAATAAAATAAAATTAAGGCCATATTATTTTTAAACACTTAACTTTAATGGGCTTGACTCTCAAACCGTCCCCAATGGAGTCGCCAAGCTATAGCGCCCAAAATTTAGAAAACATGGAGCAGCCACCAAAATTTTTTAAACAAAGGATAATTTTGGAAACCTTTTTAAAAATGGAAACTGGTCTATAAAAACCATTTAGGGTTCGGGGGTCGATTGTGTCTGGGGAAAGGTGTTAGGCACCCCACAACACCCATTCATAAGAATGGTTACCCTAAGTTAATTATTTAAAAATATTATAGCCTTTAACTTTATTATATTTACCCAAATAAAAAAAGAGAATATTTACAAAACTAAAGTAGAAGAAAAAAAGAACATTTATTTACAATAAGAAAAAATATATTTATTTAAAAAAAAGAAAATTTATTTACAACAAGAAAATAAGAAAAAATATATTTATTTACAAAATTGGACTTAACCTAGGATGAAAATCTAGGGCCTACGTACCATTTAGAGGGATCAAAGCCCACGTAATTCGGGGGTAGAAATACTTGTCACTTTGTTTGCGTTTTTTAGAAAAAATGTTTATTTAATTTATTTGAAAAAAAATATTTTTTTGTTTGGTTTGTGTTTTTTATTTTTTTAAAAAAACATATTTTCTCTTATGAAACCAAATTCATTTATTTTAAGAAAAGAATCTTTTTTTTGAAACATTTTTATTTGCAAAGAAGAAGAAAGAAGTGCATTCTTATCATATCATTCATAGTAGAAACTTTAAGATGACAAGAAAATCAAGAAAGATATGGTGAGAGCATGTACCTTTTATGATTTGAATCCCACTACAACAAGAGATATGGTGATAGAATCACATAATAAACAAGAAACAAGTACAAACACGTACCTCTTGAACACAAACACATCCAATGGTGATAGTGTCATCCGTACAAGTAGTTAAATGAATGATTGGAATAGCTAATGTAATATCATATATTAAAGTACGTGGGGTGATTCATGCATTTTTTTTAACCAAAAGATGATTCATTCAAGTACGGCTCAATGAATGGAGTATTTAATGTAACATCATATTTTAAAGTAGGTGGGATGATTCATGGGTTTTTTTTTAACAAAAGGGAGGTGATTCATGCAGATAAACACCAAAAGTGGAATAGTCATAAAAGAGCATACAAGAGGCAGAATTAGTCAGATGCATGGCTTGTTCCAGTGGCTAAACATTATCACAAATAAAAGAAGAGCATGTGAATAAAGAGCATTGAGTGAAATAAAATTGCCTCTTATGTCAACAACCCTTCAGTATGAGAATTATGTATGAGTAATGAAATGAGAAAATAAAATTAGCTCTCTACCTTGCCTTCTTGCTCTCCCAAAATTCTTGTCCCCCTTACTTTAACCCTTGCACTCCTATTTATAGTCTCAAGTTAGGGTTTTCTCCATAAATGGTTCTTTTTTTTTTAATTTTCATTTTTTGATTTTTTTTGTATTTTATGTTAACAACTACCTAACTTGACCCAATCACTATCAATGGAGATTTTTTTTTAATTTCCATTTTTTTTATTTTTTGTATTTTCTATTGATAAAACTTCCTAACTTGACCGTGTTAGAGCAAGCGTTTCACCCAAGAGGGGGGGTGAGTTGGGTGATACTAAAAATTTTGTTGCAAGTATAAAACTTGACGGTGAATATAAAGCAGTAAAGAGTAAGGAGACATATCACCGAAGTGTACACCGGGAGTTATACTGGTTCGGCCACAACCACTTTGACCTACATCCAGTCCTCAGAGCATCTCTGAGAGTTTCACTATAATTTCCAAGATTCAGTGGGTTCTTGGCACCTCGGTACAAGCAAGTTCCTTCGCTTGGACACTCGCTCCCCCTTACAAGTTGTAATCCAATCCCAACTCAAGGTTCCACAACCTTAAGTTTCCTCAATAACAAATATTGAGTTTGAATGAAATATCTCTCTTACAGAGTGAATAAGAATCACTGAAGTACAAAATTACAAGTATGTGTAAAAACAAAGTATTGAGTGTGAACTTGATAATGCATTTTTGTGTGGTCTTATTTTTATCTTTGTTTGGATGTTCCCATATATATAGATGTGTTGATAATGACTGTTGGAACATTTTCTTCTTGCCCGTTAGAGTGTGCGCAGCCATTGTTGACTTTTCCAGATTTTGAAAAATATCTGTTTGTGGTAGGTGGCAGTAGGTAGCATTTGAACGTTGCATTTGACTTTCCGTATTTGGTAAGATCTCTTCATTGTTTATCTGTGAATATGCTAAGAATACTAATACAATAAAGGGTTAATCATATAGGAAACAAATCAAAGAACGTTGGAATAATTCCTGAATTTCTGGACTTGGATACTTGAGTCGTCCCTCGAGTGTTCATTAAGTTGACTCAAGTGGTTACTCGAGTATCTTCATGAAAATATTGATAGAGAACAAGTCAATAAATGAACATCACATTACTCAGGTAGTGCATAGAGTAAAAAAATTTACAAACCTTGCAAATACTTGTTTACTCGAGTGCCGCCTCGAGTGAACATCTATTTTCTGTATATCTTTCTCAGGTGGATACTTCAAGTGCATTGTAAATAACTCTGCAGATCACTCGATTACTGATTCGAGTAATCTCGTTCAACTCTTTGACATAGAACATTTTCATACCTGCATACTTGAGTGGTGCCTCAAGTGTAGTGTGATAATAACATTTCAAATTAATCGAGTGTTACCTTCAAATTTTGTTTACCACAATAATTTACTCGAGTGGAGAAGTGGAAGGCTTGGCTGCAGATATAGACTTGATAGGAATGACCTTGGAGCTATGTGAACCATCTGAACTAGAAGAATCAAAAGAGGAGCTGGAAGATTCTTGTTCAGGAAGGTTGAGTGGAGGAATATGAATGTTATCTTTTGGAGGGATTGGAGGTGACTGATATACAATAATAGAGGTAGTCTCAACCTCTTCTGTGGCACCTGGAGAATGATGACCAGAGGATGAGGAAGAGATCTCCTCTGTATGAGTAGGGGAAGGAATAGGTGTAGGTGTGGGTTCATGCTGAACTCTGGGTGGTGAATCCTTAATAGTGATGTGGATAGTCTCATTGGTTTCAGGATCATCCACTGAGCATAGAATATCTCTAGGAAGAATAATGGGGATTTTGAGTGCAGAGGGTCTAGGTTCAAAGGGTCTAAACTCTGGAGGTTTAGGAAAGGAGGTCTCAGGGGCAGTTGGATCAACCTCAATATGATGATGCTCTGAGGGGATGTTCTTTGGAGGTGAGAATGCCTCAGGAACAGATGATGGACCAGCAGAAGGTCCAGGACCCATAGAGTCTAATCTAGCCAGAATCAACCTCAGAGTCTCACCCTAGGCACGCTGCTCTGCTAACATCTCCTCATGCCTCTTGTCCATCCTCTCAACCAATTTAGCCATCTTGTAATTCATATGAGTTACCAGCTCAGCACTTGTGTTGGAGATGTCAATGTGAAAGCTCTTCAACATGTTCTGCATGAAGGTCTGCAGTGAGGCACTGAGGAATGAAGGTGAAAAAGTAGTGGCAGCTGGAGCAGAGGACTGAGTATCATCCATTCTGCTTGTCTCAGTCTCTATCTTCTTCTTCTTCCTAAGGCCAGACTCCATAAGGCTCTTGAGGGGAATCTCAACATTAAGCTTCCCAATCTAGTTTCTTTCAATTGGAGTGATCCTCTCAATAGGCTCCTTATTCTCCAAATACCATATCTTGTTTTTCTTTAGAATAAGAGAAATGATCTGAGGATATGGCATAGGAGTAGTTGCTTTCCCTTCTATTTTGTACCTCTGTATCTCAGAGAAGATGTATTCTCCTAAGTCCTTTTGTTCCTTCAGGAGTAGAGAAGCAAACCACCTATAGTCTCGGTCAGAGAAATGGGTGTAGTTATTGGCTTTGTTCACAAGGGATCTAAAGTAAATATACCAAAGAACCCTGTGATGGTCACACATGTCACTCAGTTTAAAGTTAAGAGGACCCACTAGCTCACCAGGTCTAAGGAAAGTAAAAATCTGGTTAGGTTCAAGCTTGGAATAGATGTCATCAGGGGGATTTTCTATTCCTAACCGAATATTGATCCCAGAGGGTGAGATAAGGATTTTCTGGCCTCTAACTGTTGTGGTCATTTCTTCCTCTGCAGATGTCGTATTAGGTTCATCTAGGATTTCTAGGTTGCAGTCGAAATGAGTGACTATTTTAGTGTAAAAAGGAAGTTTAATTGACAACCAAGGCATAAAGGGTTCAAGGAAGGGACTTAGGTCATACTTCAATACCTCCTGAAGAATCTTGAGATCCACACTATGAGTTTTACATACCTTCCTTCTTGAGAACTGTGTCAGATACTTTTGAGATTCCTCCAATTTGTTGACATTGAATCCTTTATGAGGTTTAATGATTTCTGCTTCTGGAAATTCTAGCTTTTTGGAGGATTGGCCCTTCTTTGCTCTAGTTTTCTCTAATTCTTCAAGGATCCCAGCCATAGCTTTGGCAACTTTCACATCATACTTTGGCTTTTAAAAAGGTTTCAGAGTAAAAGAGGGAGTGGAAGAATCAATAGATGAAGGAGAAGGTGATTTAGTGCTTTTGTCTCTCCCAGTTGAGTCGCTTTTCTTTGATTGAGCCCTTGTGACCACTGGCTCTTTGATCACAACACCTCTCTCCTTTGGTTTAGGTTGAGGTTTCGGTTGGACTTTGGCCTTTGATCTTGGAGTGAGCTTTCGTCTCTTTCTAGGAGGAGAAGAAAGAGGGTAAGAGGGTTGTCGAGATTCAAAAGAGTCTGTAGGAGTAAGATTCTTGTTCTAACCATCTTGATTTAGAGAAAATAGAAATCTCAGAAAACCAGAGTGAGAAGTCACGAGTTAGGGTAGAGAGATTTTGAACAAAATAGGAAGTTTTTGGAGCTAAGATTTGATGGGTTTTGATGGAAATCAAGCAAGGAAGAGATTGTGAAAACTTTTTGTGAGAGGACTGGGTGATTCACTCGAGGAGATTTTGTGTAAATGACCGAGTTTGTGACTGTTAAAGACCTAGAACCTGACATTGCTCGAGGCCCTACTTAGGTGATTATAAAGTTCACTCGAGTCCCCACTTGAGAGATCATATAGAAAATTCTAAAATAATTCATTTAAATTGCATACCTGGCATGAATAATATTATAATTATCCATGTATGTTCCCTCGATTATTTAATAGCCATTTTAGAATAGATTTGAGTTGATTCTGATCAAATTTGTGATCTAGACCTGTAGTCACTCAAGGCCTCACTCGAGTAAACTTCAAGTTTACTTGAGGCTTCCCTCGGGTAATCTGTCTTTTCTCCTCTTGACTGTTCATTTCCCACCAAATGAGTCGTTTGATTTAAATTCAATGTGACTTGAGACTTTACTGCCAATTTTTGAAGTCCATTACTCGAGTGCCACTCAAGTAATGTGCCCATTTACTTCAAGTCGTCCCTCGGGTAATGCTGCACTGTTAGACATTACTTAAAGTTGATACTCCAGTGATGGTGTCCTCTATTAACCTCTATTTTTATTTCTTAAAAATAGAGTTTCAATCTTCCTGCAAAACAAGTTTCTACATACTCCGATGCTTAAGTTAGTAATCATCAAAACATTATCAAATAACATTATCTAACATTATGAAAAACCGAAATAACTTACAATTCATTGGGATTTACCATTCCCAATTCTCTTCTAATGTATAGAAATTGATCTTATGCAAGAGGTTTGGTGAAGATATCAGCTAGTTGAAGATGAGTAGGAATGAATATTAGTTTCACATCTTTCTTTTGGACATGATCTCTGATGAAGTGGTGTCTAACATCGTTATGCTTGGTTCTAGAATGTTGAACTGGATTCTTTGCCTAGCTTATTATACTAGTATTATCACAATAGATTGGTATTTCTTTGAGATAAATACCAAGATCTTATAGTTGTTGTTTTAGCCATATCACTTGTGCACAACAACTTGAGACTGCAACATATTCGGCTTCCATTGACGAAAGAGACACTGTATTTTGTTTCTTGCTGAACCATGATACAAGAGATCCTCCAAGAAATTGACCTTGTCTGCTGGTGCTCTTTCTGTCTGTCTTGTATCCTCCATGATCAGAATCTGAATATAGAACAAGATATTCACTTCTTCCTTTAGGATACCATAGACCCAATTCTGGTGTGTCAGCAAGGTATCAAAAGATTTGTTTGACAGTTTCAGAATGTGATTCCTTTGGTACTGATTAATATCTTGCACATATGCCAACACTGAATTGGATGTCGGGTCTGCTTGCCATGAGATAGATTAATGATCCAATCATTCCTCTGTATTTTGTGCTGTTGTAGTCTTTCCCTTTGACATCAGCATCAAGCAACGTAGTTGAGCTCATAGGTGTGTCCGTTCCATTTGCTTCATCCATTCCATACTTCTTCAATAGCTCTTTCAAGTACTTTGTTTGAGATATAAAGATTCCATTATTTCTTTGTTTGATTTGTAGACTGTGAAAGAAATTCAATTCTCCCATCATTGACATCTCAAACTCTCCCTGCATTATCTTAGAAAATTCCTTACACAGAGAATCATTAGTAACACCAAAAACAATGTCATCAACATATATTTGAACAATTAAAATATCATCACGTTTTTGTTTTGTAAAAAGTGTTGTATCAACTCTTCCTCGTACAAAACCTTGATCAATGAGAAATTTACTGAGCCTTTCATACCATGCTCTAGGAGCTTGTTTTAAACCATATAAGGCTTTTCTAAGTTTAAAAACATGGTCAGGTTTGGTTATATCTTCAAAACCAGGAGGTTGATCTACATACACTTCTTCCATGATATAGCCATTTAGGAATGCACTCTTCACATCCATTTGATAGAGTTTGAATCCTTTGATGCATGCAAAGGCTAAGAGTACTCGTATAGCTTCCATTCTAGCCACTGGAGCATACGTTTCCTCATAATCAATTCCTTCTTCCTGATTATAACCTTTGGCCACCAATCTTGCCTTGTTTCTGACAATGATTACGGATTCATCAAGTTTGTTCTTGAATACCAATTTAGTACCAATGATCACATGATCCTTAGATTGGGGTACCAACTCCCAAACTTGATTTCTTTTAAATTGGTTTAGTTCTTCTTGCATTGCTATCACCCAATCATTGTCTGATAGGGCTTCATCAATGTTAGAAGGTTCAATCTTAGAAATGAATGCAAAAAAACTAACTTCATTAAAGATTCTATGTCTAGTTTTGATCCCTTCACTCACATCTCCTATGACTTGATCTAAGGGATGACTTTTATTGTATTTCCAGGCTCTAGGTTGTCCTAGTGACTACTCTTCTTCCTTGGCTTCATCAACTTCTGGAATAAGAGATTTAGAAATAGATTGACCATTTTCTTAATTTAAAACAACTTCCTGCTCTTTATCAATGGTTTTGTCAGAGGATTCAAATTCATCAAATACAATATGAATTGATTCTTCAACAACACATGTTCTTTTATTGAAAACTCTATATGCTTTACTTCGGTTAGAATATCCTAGGAAAATTCCTTCATTAGTTTTAGAATCAAATTTTCTTAAGTTATCTTTACCATTATTATGAATGAAACACTTACAACCGAAGATGTGTAGATGAGCAATGTTTGGCTTCCTTCCTTTGTACAACTCATATGGTGTCTTTCCGAGTTTTGTTCTAATATAGGCTTTATTTGAAATATAGCATGCTGTGCTCATAGCATCAGCCCAGAAAACTTGAGACACGTTCTTTTCATTTAACACTGCTCTAGCCATTTCAGTGAGCACTCTATTCTTATGCTCCATGACTCCATTTTGTTGAGGTGTCCTTGGAGCAGAGAAATTATGATCAATGCCATTAGTATCACAATATTCTTCAAAGGCTTGATTTTCAAATTCTCCACCATGATCTGTCCTAATACCTACAATGGACATACCTTTCTCATTTTACACTTTCTTGGCAAAAACAATAAATTCTTCGAAGGTTTCATCCTTTAATGATAAAAAAATAATCCATGTAAATCTGGAGAAGTCATCAACAATGACCAATGAATATAAGTTGCCACCAAGACTCTTTACTCTTGCTGGGCCAACTAAATCCATATGCAATAATTGTAGTAGTCTATTTGTTGAAATCTCATTTTTCAATTTGAAAGATGATTTAGTTTGTTTACCCTTTTGACATGTGTCACAAATCAAATCTTTTTTGAAATTTACTTTGGGTAATCCAAGAACTAAATCCTTTTTAAGTAGTTTGCCTAGTTGATGCATGTTGACATGAGCCAATCTCTTATGCCATAGCCAACTTTCATCAGCGTTACTCATAAAATAGTTTTCGGATTCATTTCTACTAATATTTAGAGTATAGCAGTTACCTTCCCTTTTTGCTCTGAGCTTAGCCTTGATATTCTTCTTATCAAGTAGTAAGTCTTTCTTGTTAACAATTAGACATTCCTTTGAGTCAAATATTACCCAGTTGTTTTTGTCTGCACTTTGACTCATACTCAGCAAGTTATGGCACAATCCTTTGACATAGTATACGTCTTTGACTTGTATGCCTTTGTCAGTTTTGATTTCACCAAATCCTACTATCCTTTCAGTTTGATTTCCTCCAAATTTTACCTTTCCACATTCTTTAGGTTGCAATTTGGTAAAACTTTAGAAATCACCGGTCATATGTCTGGAACATCACTGTCTATATACCATTTTTTGTTTTTAGATGTTTTAAGACATATCTGTAATCAAATGACTAAGTCTTAGGTACCCACATCTTTTTGGGTCCTTTTAGGTTAGTACAAATGATTTTCTGAACATATGAACCTTTAGGTACCCATTTGTAGGTTCCTATGTTTCCTTTCTTCTTATGAATGCATGAAGAGGTATAATGACCCTTTCTATTATAGTAATTATAAAATGCAAAAGGATTTGATGTATGCACAGAATGCTGGAAATAATTCAAATATGACTTACCTCATGCTTTCTTTCTACCTTTCCTTCTATCTGATTTTGGATCATATCCAATACCAGATCGGTCATTTACAAATCGTTAAGCTTTTAAAATCACACTTAGCATCTTACTTCCTTTAGTAATTTTTTCAAAAGTTTTTGTGAAATCAGTGTTTTTCTTTTTCAAAGAAGAACAATTTTCACAATCCTTTTGTGAACTTTCTTTAAGTTCAATTTCAAGAACTTTGTTTTTCTTTTTGAAAACAACTAATTCTTTAACTACTTTGATGAATTCAGAATGTAAAGCATTATATTCAGAAAGTAATTCATCATAAGTAGGATTAGAATCATTTACCTCTTCTTCTGGTTCTTCTTGAGAAACAAGACATATAGTGGCTACTTCTTCTTCATCACTTTCTTCGTCAGAGGAACTATCACCCCATATAGCAGATACGAAGGCCTTCTTTTTTGTTGAAGAATTTGCCTTTTCTCTTTTCTTTGCTCTTTTGGTTTAGCTCTAGACATTTTGATTTGATATGTCCTGGTTTTCCACATTCGTAGCAGATGATATGATCTTTGCTGCTAGTTCCTCCTTTCTGAAAGTGTTTGAATCCTTGACCTTTCCTGTAAAACTTTCTGAATCATTTTATGATTAGGCCCATTTCATCATCGTCAAACTCCTCATCCTCATCTTGATTTTCTTCTTTTGCTTTTAGTGCTAGGCCTCTCTTCTTCTTGACACCGATATCATCTAGTTCCCGTTTGAACTTTAGTTTACTTTCATATTCAGAAAGACTTCCAAATAGATAAGCAACTGATCTCATTGATTCTCCTTTTGCTTCTTCTATCGTAGTGACTTTGGCCTCCCACTCTTTAGAAAGAATATTCAAAATCTTTCGTACTTGGGTATGTTGATCATAGACTTTCCCAAGTACTACAAGTTGATTAACAAGATGAGTATATCTAAGTTCGAATTCAGATATTGACTCACCTGATTTCATTCGAAGTAGATCGAATTTAGTGACCAAGGTATTGATATGATTCTCCTTTATTCCTGAAGTTCCTTCATGAGCTATTTTCAGAGCTTCCCACATTTCCTTTTTTGTTGGAAGTGTGCAAATTTTGAAGTATTCACTTTGACTCAAAGCACTTTGTATCATCAGGAGCCTTGCTATTGAGAGTGATAAGTTTCTTGTCATTCTCATCATATTCTGCTGAGGTCTTGGGAATTTTCTGAGAATCTATAGTCTTTGTAGGTTGATAGTTTCCACTCTCAATCACATCCCATAGCCCATATTCGGTAGCCATCACGAATACTCTGAAATTTGCTTTCCAGAAAGAAAAGTGTTCGGCACTAAAACCTGGAGGTCTAGTGATGGATTCTCCGTTAGGAAGAATTCCTTCACCCATACTTGCCATTGGATCCTTCTTAGGTTGTTATACCTTAACAAGAAGACCTACGCTCTGATACCAAATGTTAGAGCAAGTGTTTCACCCAAGAGGGGGTGAATTGGGTGATACTAAAAATTTCGTTGCAAGTATAAAACTTGATGGTGAATATAAAGCAGTAAAGAGTAAGGAGAAATATCACCGAAGTGTACACCGGGAGTTATATTGGTTCGGCCATAATCACTTAGACCTACATCCAGTCCTCAGAGCATCTCTGAGAGTTTCACTATAATTTCCAAGATTCAGTGGGTTCTTGGCACCTTGGTACAAGCAAGTTCCTTTGCCTGGACACTCGCTCCCCCTTTCAAGTTGTAATCCAATCCCAGCTCAAGGTTCCACAACCTTAAGTTACCTCAATAACAAATATTGAGTTTGAATGAAAGATCTTTCTTACAGAGTGAATAAGAATCACTAAAGTACAGAATTACAAGTATGTGTAAAAATAGAGTATTGAGCGTGAACTTGATAATGTGTTTTTGTGTGTTCTTATTATTTTCTCTGTTTGGATGTTCCCATATATATAGTTGTGTTGATAATGACCGTTGGAACATTTTCTTCTTGCCCGTTAGAGTGTACGCAGCCATTATTGACTTTTTCAGATTTTGAAAAATATCCGTTTGCGGTAGGTGGCGGTAGGTAGCATTTGAATGTTGCATGATCTCTTCATTGTTTATCTGCGAATATGCTAAGAATACTAATACAATAAAGGGTTAATCATATAGGAAACAAATCAATGAATGTTGGAATGATTCCTGAATTTCTGGACTTAGATACTCGAGTGGTCCCTTGAGTGTTCATTAAGTTTACTCAAGTGGTTACTCGAGTATCTTTGTGAAAATATTGATAGAGAACAAGTCAATAAATGAACATCACATTACTTGGGTAGTGCATGGAGTAAAAAAATTTACAAACTTTGGAAATACCTGTTTACTCGAGTGCCGCCTCGAGTGAACATCTATTTTCTGCATAACTTATTCGGGTGGATACTTCAAGTGCATTGTAAATAACTCTACAGATCACTCGATTACTGATTCGAGTAATCTCGTTCAAGTCTTTGACATAGAACATTTTCATACCTGCATACTTGAGTGGTGCCTCGAGTGAAGTATGATAATAACAATTCAGATTAATCGAGTGTTACCTTCAAGTTTTGTTTACCACAATGATTTACTCGAGTGGCTCCTCGAGTAACATTGGCAGGATTGAAATGCCGAGAGCAACTTATTTCTTGAAGCAGGGAACTTGAGTACTGACTCGAGTAATGTTGGCAGGCCGAGAGCAACTGGAAGTGATTTTCCTTATTACTGAGTGCTTACTTGAGTAACGTTGGTAGGATTACATGGCCGAGAGCAACTCATTTCCTTGTGGCAGGTTACTCATGTGTTGACTCGAGTAACTCTTCTTTTCACTTCATATTACTTGAGTCGTCCCTCGAGTGATATATCTGGCCGTGAGTTACTTGAGGTTCTGTGCTCTGGTTACTACAAGTTTCTATCTCATTACTTGAGTAGCCCTTTAGAAATTCTGCCAGTGATGAAGTTTCTCAGCTTTCTCTCTTTGCCTTTCTTCATTACTCCAGTGCTTACTTCAAGTGATGATTTGCTCTATCATTACTTTGTTCAAACATGTTTGTTTATCAAATCTTTTTCACACCTATTTTTTGTTATCATCAAAACATGTGAGATCTAACAGACCTAATTACCATTAGTGGAGATTTTTTTCGTTTTTAATTTTTTTTTAATTATTCTCCCCATAAGTAACTTCCTAATTTAAACCTATCAACATAAATGAGATTTTTTTTTATTTTTTGTTTTTTATTTATTATTTTCCCTTAATGAATGACAATGCCAATCATATCAATGAAGGGATTTATTTTAATTTTAATTTTATTTTATTTTTTCCCTTTCAATGATGATTGCCTATTTAGACACCGATCATCATCAATAGGAGGATTTCCTTATTTTTCTTATTTTCATTTTTTTCTTTCAATGATGATTGCCAATTTGGACACTAATCATTATCAATTATTTTTGTATTTTTTAGTGGGGCCTGGACAAAATAGGGTGTTCACACGCATTAAACTATTGTACACAAAACAAAAACATATATAGAAGTTAGATGTTGTAATATATAACTGATCGAATGAATATATGAACAAATTAAGCATATAATATATCTTATGTTGCTTAATATTTTTAGGGCCAGGTGTGATTATGTCTTTCATATACTGCATCATGTAAAACCCATAATCGTTAATCCTATCTTGTTACTTTGAACTCTATAAAGAAATGGGAAGAAAAATTTGTTAGTCAGACAAATATATATAAACAATATGAGTGCTTCAATTTAATTTTATAGTCATTGGTGAATAATATATATACCTTCGAACTTAGTTATTGAGGGCCATTTATATGTTAGCCTTTGGGTCGACAATCAAAAATTAACTAAGGATTGCATATAAGCAAACATAGGATTATTTTCTCTTCTCGAGAAGCCTTTAATTGATTCCTAAATAATCTAAATGCCATGTAAATGCAAAGAAACAATGGGAAATTGGTTTGGATTTTGTAAATTAATAACTAAAAGAGTAATTCAATTTAATTAAAAGCTAAATTTTTTTTGTATTTTTTTTATAGAAATGGTGATTGAGTGAATGGAATGGTATGTAGTTGAAATTAAAATATGAATGATGAATACTCTTGGTAATGAAGAAAGTAACTATACTTGCTTAAAAAGATTATGGTAGTTAAAATTCATTAAGTGTTAAGAAAAATCCCAAAATAACACTTGAATCCAATATTCTGAATTAATAGTCACTCCTACAAATATAGCTAACTACTACCTCTTGATATATTATTTAAAACCACTTAATGTGCAATTGAAATTGGAATTATGCTACATGAGTTTTCTTGAATTTGAGTGCTAAATAGCCTATCAAGGGCAGAAATCAACCACATTAACTAGACAATAACACACTAATTAACATAATCTCATTACAACCACATAAATTCAAGTGTATATAATCTTCACGCTATAAAATCCAATTTCAACTACAAATATCAAACTAACAAAGACTAATTAACATCAATCTTAGTTTTAGATTCATATACAACCACTCCTAAAACTAGGAAATTTGAATATATAACTCTAGACTAATGGAATGATAGGAAAACACAGCTATATAATTCATTGAGCTCAAGCACAAATCTCAATCACCAAGAAGCATGAGAATTATCTACTCATTGCTATTGATCATAACCACATAGCATGCACAAAACTAGAAAAAGGAAACCATGGAATAGAAGAGAACAATAGAGTATGAGAGTTGAGAAGATGTTGGCCTTAAGTAGGAAACCAAAGGAGTTAGGATCTTTAATGTTGTTCTAAATTTTTGGTGAACGGCAATGAAGTAAAACAATGGTGATAGTGAGGACGAGACCACTGGAGATGGTGATGGATGATGGTGGTGAGTTAAGCTTCATCCCCTTCCTCCTTTTCACTATTCAAGTTGAGTTTTTTTGGCTCAGAATCTTGGCCACCACACCCCTGCTTTGCAACTCTCTCTGGTGGGAGGCAAGATGCTGGTGGTGAGGAATAAGTTATGAGCTCTCTCTCGCCGTTCGATTCATGTGCCGTGGTCTTCGTTCATTTGCTTCCTCTCAAGTATGAGATCTCTCTCGCCTCTAATTTGATCTCTGTCAAACTTCTCTGATTGCTGGTTGATTAGGAATTTTCTTGTATGTTAGCCTTGGGGTCCAGAATCAAAATTTAACTAAGGATTGCGTATAGGCAATCCTAGGACCGTTCACTCTTCTCGATGAGCCTTTTATTGAATCCTAAGTAATCTAAATGCCATGGAAATGCAATAAAAACAAGGGGGAAATTCTTTAGGGTTTTTCAAATTAATGACTAAAGGAATAATGCAAATTAATTAAAAGCTAAACTATTATTTTTGGTTTTTTCTATAAAAAATGGTGAAGGAGTGAATGGAATTGTGTTCAAAATATGAATGATGGGTGCTTTTGGTAATAAAGAAGAGACAATCATTGCTTAAAAAGATTATAGGAGTTAAAATTCATTAAGTCACTTTGGTTTCCCACAATATTCTACGAGGCTAAGAAGATTATTAACAAATTGGGCTTGAACTATCAAAAAATTGATGCATGCCCCAACGATTTTATGCTGCATAGGGGAGATGATGCCAGCAGGGAGTCTTGTAAGCAATGTCACACATCAAGGTATAAGACACTTCAGAAGTGGATATAGTAGAGCTAAAAGCCTATAAAAGATTCTTAGGTACTTTCCTTTGAGGCCACGATTACAAATATTGTTTATACTGTCCAAAATAGTGGAGCACATGAGGTGGCATAAGGTTGATAAGAATGAAGATGGTAAATTAAGACGTCCTCGAGATGCCGACGCCTAAGAAATGTTTGACAAAGACTTTACATCTTTCATGGCTAACTCAATAAATGTTCGGCTTGCTTTGGCGACCAACAGTTTCAATCCGTTTAGGAATCTTAGCACAAGTCACAATATCTGGCCAGTAGTCTTAGTTCCTTACAACTTACTCCTCAATGTGCATGAAACAAAGCTCTTTCATTTTGTCTATGATCATTCTAAGCAAAAAGGCACCAAGTAATGACATTGATGTATATCTCCAACCACTTAATGCAGAATTACTTGACCTATAGAATGTTGGCATCGAGACATATGACGTATATGAGAAGACATTGTTCAACTTGCATGTAGTCTTGATGTGGATGATTAGTGACTTTCTTGGCCTGGGAATATTATCTGGGTAAAATATGCATACTAGGTTGGCGTGTCTGGCTTGCAATTTTTACTCTGATGCCTTGCTTATTCTCCACAGTTGAAAGTGGTGCTTCATGAGGCATCGAAGGTTTCTTGATGGAAAGCACAAGTTTAGATTGCAATGGAATCGCTTCAACGGAAAACCAAAAAAAAGAGGACCACCTCAGACTTTATTTAGTGCATATATCTTATAGTAGCTTGAGGATGTTGAATTCGAGTTAAAAAAACTGACAATGTAGTAAAAGTAGGGTGAAATACGGGCAGGACTTCTACTTTTGCACCTCAGCAATAGAGAAAGATAAGTATTTGCTTCACTCTTCCATGTTGGAAATCTAATTTACTTCACCATAGTCTTGTGAAAAAAATGTATATGAAAATGTGCTATATACATTGCTTAACGAACCCGGCATGTCAAAAGATCATCTTCAAGTGAGGAAAGATTTATGTGCCATGAGAGTTTGTGAAGCCGTATGGTTAGATAAGCATGATAAATTTCAACTGGCAAAGTTTGCCCTCACAAAAAATGAACAAGAAAGTCTTCCTCATAACGTTGAAGAAAATAAAGTTCCTGATTGGTATTCAAGCAACATTTCATGATTTATTAACATGCATGCTCAAAAAGGTTGCTGGCCTGAAGAGTTATGACTCATATGTTCTTATGCAACAATTACTTCCACTAGCTATAAAGAATGCACTTCCTCCTGATATGTCCATCATTTTGGTGGAGTTTTGTTCTTTCTTTCGAATGCTGTGTTCCAAGGTTTTTATCATTAAGGAGATCGATCAGCTACAATCCAAAATCATTCTTACGCTTTGTCATTTGGAGATGATCTTTCCTCCATCCTTTTTCACCTTGATGGTTCACCTTATAGTCCACTTTGTTCATGAAAAAAAGTCCACTGGCCCAGTTCAATATCGATGGATGTATCCTATTAAGAGGTACTCATTATTAGTTCTTATGTTTACTAGTCACCCTTTTCAGCATTTAGTATTATTTTTCCTTCTTTACTTTATAGTTTTCTTGGAAAATTGAAATCTTACGTAAGGAGTAAGACATGGCAAAAAGGTTATATAGGGGATGAGGTCCTATATTTTTGTTCAAGATACCTTGATGACATTGAGAGGGCTTTCAATCGACCACCTCGTATAGACGATTGTCTTGAATATGTGCTAACATCAGGAGACTTGTTAATCCCTCATGTTGGTAAACTAGTTGGAGGAACTGAGAGATGTAAACTAATAACAACTGAGAAGTTGCAAGCACATAGACATGTCTTGATTAATTGCACTCAAGTTGAACCCTTCATTCAATAAGAATTGTACACTCATATGCTATTCTATATCTTTCATAACATTTGCACTAACATTTCATGATCGCCTTCCCATGATTAATTGCAGGGAATTCAAAAGTCATGTGAAGCGTCAACTTAAGGTCCATACACAAACATCCTTTGAAGTTGACATAAAGGTCCACAGAGGATTCCTAAGCTAGTTTACGCGCAGAATACTAAATGACCACAACCCACACTCACCAAAATTTAGAGCTCTCACAATTAGCCATCTTGACCATGCAAAAAGGTTTACAACATACAACATCAATGGTTTTAAGTTTTGCATAGTATCACAAAATTAAGGATTACAAACTCAAAATTTAGCTGTTTATGGCACCTTTAGGACAAGGAGTTATATATGCGAGCAGTGATGCCAACATGCAGTTTGGAGGTGTCCCTTACTATGGAGAGCTTCTTGATGCTGTTGAACTAAATCACCAAGGCTGTCTCACTATGACATTGTTCAAGTGTTTTTGGGCAAATATCACTACTTCCAGGGGACTCACAATTGACGACATCGGTAAATTTCTCTCGTCCAATTCACACTAGTCATTCTAAAGATGATGAGCCATATATTATTGCCTCAGAGGCATACCAGGTTTATTATGTCAAGGTCGAGTGGCACAGGGATTGGCACATAGTGGTTCATTTAAAGCCTCGAGACCTTTATGACATGGGTGATGGTAATAACATCGCCTATGAGAGTGAGCTATTTCAGCCTGTTAATTTCAAAAACTTCTTCCCTGAAGGCAGTGACAATTTACCTATAGTTCGGTACATTTTTTTAAGTTCACATAATTTAAATTTAATTTTTGTGTAAAATAGTACCACACTAACAATTTGAGCACACAATTTTTATAGGGTTTGCGACAAAGAATGATTAAACAAATTATGCTTTTGTCCTTGTAAACCTTAATGAATATTTTTTTAAAAAAGATCAGAACAATATTTGTAGCGGTTATATAACCACTACAAAATTAACAAAAATCGTCACAAATGTAACAACTGCTACAAAGAACATCACAATAATAGCTACAAAAATCAACTGCTACAAGTTATATAACCACTACAAAATTAAACACTCTCCCATTTCTTTCAACCCTTCATCTCTTTCATTTTCTCTCATTCACAAATTTTATTTTAAGAGTTGAAGAGCTGAACAAGGTGATCAAATATGATAAAAAGTTTTTTAATTCTTTTACTTCAACATTTTGCCCCCGCATAATATTTATTCTCACTATTGTTCTTTTTCACAAAAATTTAAGGACATTTTCTCACCATTTATAATATTCCTTATATAATAATAACCACATAGTAGCAGACAACATAATAATTTCTCAGTACTTACATATCCTCAATAACATTACCTATATAAAGTTTATACTTATCCAACTTAATTGAATCATTCTTTTTAAATAATAACTACTATCAGCTAAATTAATTAAAAAAAATAAACTACTCAATCTAATATTATAAAAACAGAGACAGATAATTATATAATTTTTAAAAAAAAATTTAACAATTTTTTGTAGAAATTTCAAGGACTACAACCGCTACAGATTTAAAAACATGGATTAAATTGTTTGGCTCTACTTTTGAAATTTTATGATATTTGTAGCAGTTTACTAACAGCTACGAAGATTTGGCACCATATTTTAAAAAATAATATTTCAATTTAGTAACAGTTTTTTAACCATTACAAAAAAGGAGCCAAATTTTCATTTTTTATTTCCTGCCACCCAAAATTTCGGTGCTAACATTTGTGACGGTTATAAATCTGCTGCAATTTTAAAAGATAATGTGTTATCAATATGAGAATCTTGTAGCGATTAAAT
Source organism: Inga laurina (assembly GCA_963855925.1). Classification (NCBI taxonomy): domain Eukaryota; kingdom Viridiplantae; phylum Streptophyta; class Magnoliopsida; order Fabales; family Fabaceae; genus Inga; species Inga laurina. Next base: position 63,092,289 of record OY979708.1, read on the forward strand.
TAAACCGCTACAAATATAGTAGCAGTTTTGATGATTCAGTAGCAGTTATTTATAACAACTACAAAACCATTTGCAACAGTGAAATTTATAGCGGTTTTCTCAACTGCTACTAATGTTATTTGTAGTGATTAAAACAACTACAAATACACCTTTTTAACTGCCACTAAATCACTTTTTTCCTACAGTGAACCCCTATTGGTACATTTATCGCATATTTGTGTAGAGCTAAAACAAATTATGCCATGTTTTCATATGTTGAACCCAATATAAAAAAGGCCTCCAATTGAGCCCAACAACTTGTTCTCTCCCTTTCGCTTTTGGTATAGGCCTATGATCCCCAATTAGACCCAATACGTCCTCCAATCCCTCCTCTTCATAATCACTTTCATCATCTCCTACATCTACTCCTGCCTCATCCTTTCTCAGGCATACGTCATTGCCAACCTTCTTAATACCACCCTTGCCATTACCTTCACACTGTTGCTTGCCTTTACCCTCCTTCTTACGTTTATTATCCTCCTCACCTTCACCTAAAACTAGACCATCATTTTCTCTATTATCATGTATTGCAACTTTTATATCAACTGGTCCTTTACTATCGCCCTCAACTAGTCCCCTACTATTACCCTCAGCCTTATCTCCAAAACTTCATCTATTATCTTCTTCAATTCATCTAGTTTTTTTATTCACTTTAAATAACTAGAATTATTTTTCCAATATTCATCATCATCTTCTTCATCAATATTCCCAAGCCTTTTATCACAATCCTCTTTGAACTTAACTGTACCTTCCTCAATTACAAACTTAGAGAGCTCCAATATTGAGGCATTTATGTTTTAATGCCTACCCCATAGTCTTTTCTTTATTTCTTTAACTAACTTCTTTATCATTTTCAATATCATTGACCCAACTATCATAGTCCCACTACTTATCGGACTCACCTAATACACCACCATTATAAACATCCACCACTACCATCTAATCCTATCTCACTTAAACCCTAAATCTATTCAACAAAAAACAAAACAAAACCTTTGCCCAAAGAGAAAAAAAAGGTGATAAAGTGAAACCAATATGCCAATGCATAAATAAATACAATACACATTCAAAGCAATCTTAGATTCCATACCTCTTTAATCAAAACAAATATGTGTTATATCTTATTTTCCAAAGGCATATGCAACTCAGATGCATATATGCTCCATTATGTCTTCCTCTATTGAAGCTTTGTTTCCATTTCTCTTGCCCTAACTCAATCAACCTTCATTTTCTTCTTTTTATCTACTCTAGTGCAATATTGCTTTGCCATGTCAACGCTAATCATCTATGTGTCATCTATATTTATGTATACTATGTTTTTCTATGCCATCTTGTTCATTTAACAATCAACATTTACTCTTTATTAACTTAAGGTGATATTGATACATTTTTTAACTTTGACCAAAAGAACTTCTAAGGCTACATTACTCCTCTAGGAATACTTTTGGGGGCAACTATACTCTTTTAGCCTTTAATATATAGTACATTCTATTAACATAAGGGAATGACAAGGTAATTAATGATTGTTTTCTACTTTTACCCCTAAGAGAGAGAGAGAGAGTTTCCAAATAGTAAATGCATATTTGAAAATCACATTATATAATAAGGGTAAACTAGGTAAATGTTACACAACAACAAAAAAGAACAGTTATGGCGCCTATTTTTAAAATAATTATGGCTCTTAGAAAGTGCCATATATCCTAATGAAAGAGGCAAGCTTCACCTAATAGGGGGTGAATTGGGTGATGTGATAAATTTTTTCGGTTGATACGGTGATATGAGTGATGTGGGTCCTCACTCGAGTGTAAGTCCTCTCACTCGAGTCCCTTGTATTTTACACAATGAGCCGCATCTCTGGATAACACTCACATTCCATTTTATCAAGAGTGTGATTTTGCACTTGCAGGTGATGTGGGTCCTCACTCGAGCATACTTACTCTCACTCGAGTGAGCAAAATATTCTTCTATAATATTCTCTTTGTCTTCAGTACTTGTATCAGAATTGAGAGAGTTAGATTTCTTACTCGTGGGTGCTGAGGTATCACTCGGGTGTATGTACTCTCACTCGAGCATTCTTATTCTTCTCTGCTCGGCAAGACTCTCGGGCAAACACTCGCAGTCCCTCACTCGCTTGCACTCAAGTGCTGCTTATATTTTGAGTTTACCTTGCTCTCAGGTAGATACTCTCTGTGCCACACTCGTTAGGACTCAGGTGCACATAAGGCCATTACTCGAGTACAGAGACTGGGCTCTAGTGACGTGTTGATATCTTGTTTTTGACTTTGCTCTCTGTCAAACACTTTCTGTCCAACACTTGCATGTGCTCGAGTACAAATTAGCTTAATGCTAGAGTGCTAACTCCATCACTCGAGTGTATCAGTAAAACTGACAGCAAACACTTCTAAACTTTGTGAAATACATTTGGTAATACTTTTAACCAATGCAAAGTATGAATTTCTTACCACAGCACACAATGATCTTTTGTTATCATCAAAACTTGGAATCTAACATCTATCGCCACTAGAAGAAGTAGTGACACTTACATATATGTAAATATATATATATTTAAAAATGCTTCCTATAGCGCTTCCTCCACAGAAAGTTTGAACTTCCTATGGCCCTCATTGAGGAAGCACCATAGGAAGCTTAGACTTCTTGTGGCACTTGCTTGAGGAAGCGCTACAAGAAGTATTTTTAATTCATAACCCTATAATTACAGTGGACAACAAACTTTAAACACAAATTTCTATATCCACAGTACAATGAAGAAAAGCAAACAATAATGAAATAAATTCAAAATGATACAAATAACTAATTAACAATATCACTACTAAATATATTTACAACAATTGTGAATGAAATACAACAAGTTCAACTTAAATAAACAACACACCAATTGGTAAGAAATAACACCTAGCTAGTTAAATAGTAGCTAGCTAGAGTATTGCCCGAGCACATATTCAAACCATTCCTAGATGACTTCATTCACTTGATAATCAGTCAAATTGTCACAACGTTGATCTTCATAATACTACATAAATACAATCATGCACACAATGAATTAAAATCACTAAAATTAATTATCAGGCATAATATGGACCACATCATAAACTTATGTTTCATGATCAAGTATAGAGGAAGGTTATAAATCATCAATACCATTAGCCCCATGTAGTATGTACTGCTTTGAACACCGCGCAGATTAATTCCATCACTTGATAGTACAAGGTGTAGGTTCCTTACTTTGTTCACAAAGTAAGGGTACTCATGATCAATTCTTTTCTAATGAGGAGCATCTGCAGGGTGCCTAAGCTTTGTATCTTCAATCCTTTCGTCTGCATGCCATGTCAACTACTTATCAATCTTCGCATTATAGTTGCTTGAATCTCATAACAATAGGAAAATACCATAGGACCTTCAGAGGACTTTTTCCTTTCTTCTTCCTATATCGATATGTATTGCATTTAGGCTACTTATCTAACATTGCATACTGATTCCAATATAATATGCAACTGTTAGAGCAAGCATGTATCTTCTCATAGCCCATACCAGTTGTAAAGCAAAGAATTCATTTTGCCTCGTATGTCTTGGTAGGAAGTACATTTTTTTAGAAGCATATATTGCGAAAGTTTAAGTAGCGGGATGAAACCCAAATCACTCATTCCATAGCGTGCTTTAAAATTGTGCAATTTTAACACTGCTAGCAATCTTTTGTATTTAGTACTACTGGCATATAATGGTTTTTCTGTATCATCTTTTCACTTTCCAAATTCTTTAGGACAGTTATGAAGCACCTATTTGACTACATTTAGTATTTCTGCAAGAACATTATCTTCATTATACATGCTTCGGTCAAATTCGATCAAAGCACCACTTTTTGTATAGACCCAATGACTATGTGCATTGTTCATCTCACTATGCCTTGTCCATCATGTATATGTTTGATCAATTCCATGTGTCAAGCCTCTTAACATTTCGATATTTGCCAGTGTGATAAAGGCATAGTTCTAAAGGCATACAGAAATTACACAAATATATTGATATTGAGTACTTGTTTACAATACAGGAAACCCTTATGGGGTTTGAAAAATATATAAAACCCAAAACTAACAAAATAAACTAATGATAACCAACAGCTACGCTTTCTTGATCCAGGATCCTCAAACACCAATATTTACCATTTTGCCCTTTGAGCTGCTAGCTTCTGCTGGAATATTTTTAAATATTGAAAAAGGTGAGATTCAAATAAATCTCAGTAATAACATACATTCAGTCATATAAAATGCGACAAATAAATATGCCAAGCACCATATAATGCAATAGAATAATAACACTGTAATCACAATAAATCAGTATGTACACATATTTAGGGCCAACCATTATTAGAACCCCGACATGTTAGTACCTCAACTTGGCTTAAGACCATAGACTGGGCAATGTACCTTCTTGGTATGTTTATCATAACTGGGTCCCCTTTAGGCATTAGAGTTGTTGTGTATTCCCCTTTTGGATGTTACTTGTGCTTTACCCGTACCACTTAGATAATGTGTACATTATACATATCATAGAAGATAGCATACATAAAGCGTATACAAGTTCACATAGTGTATAAAAGATAGAACTACTACCTTAAATCCTTTTTTGGCTTACAAACTGTTCTAAACCTTGTCCCAACTTGGGAAAAATGTTCGATCTTAAAATTCCAACTTTACAAAGAAATGAGTTATTACTCATTCATACACTTTTCCAAACTCACTTTGTTAGTTATCTTAGATTAAAATTGTAAAATGACCAAAATAGCCCTAGGGTGCCGATCCAAGTCCCTTTATACTCTGTTCTACTATACTTTTTCAAAAATTATGACTCAGGCTAATCCTACACAATTTCACATGAAAAATCCATTTTTGACCTCAGAATTACCTAATTCACTTCCAAAAGAAGATTTTGCCCTTGGCAGCCCCTATTTAGGGTTTTTGGGATAATTTTGTCATTTCACATTCTAATGCTTCTCACACTTCAAACTTAACATATACCCTACACAATTTTTCCTTCTAAACTCAATGGAACCATCAAACTAATGAAATTCCAGCTCCAACTCTCAATTCTACTGCTGGCCAAAAGTTACAAAAGTTTAGGGAAAATGATGTCTTCTTGATTGAACCCTTTAAACACCTCCCTTGTCACTCCTAATTACATGTTTAGACACTTAAACACTCATTCATCATTATTAGTAGAAATTTGGGCAGCATAATTCCTTAGGGTTTTATCATCCCAATTTTACAAAATCAACCAAATCAACAACAAATTAACTAATACAATCCACCAACAACCACAGCAACATCATAATTAACAACATAATTAAGGTTCTTGAGATTACCTTTTTATTTCTTCTCTTTCTCTCTCTAGCCATCCCTCTCTCCTCTTCTTTCCTTTGGATTTTTGTTTGCTACACATGATATTCATGATAGCATAGAGATTAGAGGGAGTTTTTCATGATTTTAGAGGCATAACCACTTGAATTCACAACAAGCTTACCTTGATTCTTGCTTTTGAACCTTTGTTCTTTCTCCTATTCTCTATATGTTCTTGAAACTCCTTCTTTCTCTTCTATTCCTCACTTGGCCGAAAATTGGGTCTTGGAAGAGGATGATGATGATTTAAAATATCCCCTTTGGAATTACCATGTGCATTTTACTTTTATGACTTCATCTTTTTACTTGGCTCTAGATAATTACATATGCCATAAATTCTCTTCCAAGTATTTATTTTTTCCCCTTTTATTTCCCTTTGGTTGAAAATTCAAAGAGGAACGGAAATAACAAATAGCTTCTTGCATTTATCATAATGCTATTTCCTCAAATAATTAATTAATCCCTATTTACTTTTTGACTTTTCAAACTTCATTTACTTGGCCACAATTATTTCCAAATTTGGATATTTATCTCCAATTTATTATTTTCCTTATTTGGTCAAAAATGGCCTCATGAAATTGGGAAATTAATTTGCTCTTTGCTTTATTGGCAAATTACTATTTTGCCCTTACATTTTTGCATTTAATTGTGGCTTCATCCTTTTTCTCACTTAATGGATGACTTTTTTAACCCTTATTATTGGGCCAAAAATTGTGCTCTTCATTTCTTAAATTTGTGCTTTAATAGTAGACTTTTTGGAAGACAAAAATTGACTTTATGTCTTGTTTTAACCCAATTTTCATGTGACCTCTACTAAAGGTATTTTTTTGTCCTTCCAAGTACATGAAAATTCACCATTTTATTCCATTGAATGTCGCAAATATTTACAAGGAATATTGGTTAATAAAAATAGGGTGTTACACCATGACACACTAACTGATCTAGCAAATCAAGTGAGCTAATCTGCTTTCCATAATAACAAGATAAGCAAGGACAGAAGATTTTATCAGGATCATTTGTATGCTCGATTGCAAATCTAATAAGCTCTCTCACCCCATCTATATATTCCCTTGAACACCGATTAGATGACATCTATTTTTGATCCATCCATACCTTCTACCTATTTCTAAAAAGTGTTTAGTTGCTTGACTATTGCATTTACTAATTACTTTTATCTTTTATTATTTATTTTAAAATAAAATCATCAGCATAACACCTGAAGAATTGAAGCTTTCTAGGTCTTAAATCCTCTCTTTTAATTGACAAATAATCCATCAATTAATTCTGTAGCATCATAATAACTTTTCACAAATCATAATGAAAGAAATCTTAGTTGCCAACACATATCATAGGTAAATTAGAAAGCATTACAAGCTAACAAATAAAATACAAGTTTTAAAAATAAATAATTATTTTACTTATACAACTCATCAGTAGCAATTGCTAGAACACCTACAAATTATAACTACTACATATCTTCACATACAACCTATACATAATAACATTTAATTTTATCTCATTTATTTTTCAGCATATAAAAATGACAATAAATTTTTTAGATTTCATAATAAATTAATATAAAAGACATTTAGCAAATTCAACATTAACTTCTAAAAAATTACATATGTAAGTTCAAAAATTAAAAGTCTTACAGTGAATAGAAGCTTTAATGGAATGAGCTGAAATGAGAAACACAAATATGAAAAAAAATTAGAAAAGAAAAAATAAAAATATAAAGTTGCATGCATCTTTGAAATTTAAACAAAAAGATAAAGGACATACGTGGGACTTACAGATTTGCATAATTCAAGATCAAAGCAAAGGAGTGGGGTTGAAAGTCATTGGTAATGCTTGAGTGAGGAGGAGAAGGAAATGTGAGCTACAATGGGGAGCGTCGGGACCGAAAGAGCAAGAGTGGAGAAGGAAATATGAGCTGGATATTGGAGTGGGGACCAAAAGAAGAGGACAGTATGAAGAAAAGGAAACAAATGGGGACATAAGTGGGGGAAAGAGTACGAGAAAAATGGAGCAAGAATGGGGGAGTGGTGGGGACAAAAAGTATTAAAGGGGGAGGAGGGAAGAGCATAAGAGCATGAAATGCCTCTGATTGGGTGGAAGATGTTAAGAAATGTCACTTAAGCAGTTGTGGCGCATTTGCTCTATGTGGCGCTTGATTTATCAAACGCCACATATGGTCAGCTACAAGTTTTGGTGCTTACTTGATTGTATATGATTTTAAAAAAAAATAATTAGAAACTATGCCACAAAATATATGCTACTATTCACCCTTTTTTTTAGTAGTGTTATCAATTCAAGACACATGAAATGATTTAACTAAGGATCATAGGAGCATATTAGTAATATTAATTATCTCAGTGTGCATTTGTCATAATACCCTATTTAGGGCCACACTTATCAAAAAATTGAAAACAATTTTGATATTTCTTCATTTTATAGACTTCCTAATTCTTGAGCATTGTTGGAGCAAGATGGGGAAAAAGGGGGCAAAAGAGAAAGAGGATAAGAGGTCTGATTGGGTGGAAGTGGATGAGAAATCCAATTTTGACCTATGTTTGGCACCACACATGGTGACTAGTATGGAGCTTGGTTGCCCAAGCACCACACTAGCCACCCAACAAGCTATCGAGTTAGCTAGTCAAATTCATCTTATGTGGCACTTCGTTGACCAAGCGCCACATAAGAAGCCCCACAAGCCACAACTTATATATGCTTTTTTTTAAGAAAAAAAGTACAAGCTAAAGAAGTGCCATAAAATGTGCGCTATTATTCCCTCTTTTTATAGTAATGTTAGTTCAATTATGTTGAGGGTCAACTCCTTATGGTGTATATTAAAAGAAGTCTTCTATATAATTAGTTCAATTATGTCGAGGGTCAACTCCTTATGGTGTATATTATAAGAAGTCTTCTATATAATTAGTTCAATTATGCCGAGGTTTAATTACCTCTGGTGTATATTATAAGAAGTCTTCCAAAAAAAAATATTGGTCTAAAATATAAGAATTTAATAGGATAATTAATCATTGCTTTTCACTTGTACCCCTTACGAAGGCGACAAATAATAAAATAATGCACATTTGAAAGTCAAATTATTTAATAAGGGTAAAATAGATAAACTTTATCAATTTAAGACACATTAAATAACTTAATTAACATTTATGGGCTCTTAGTTAACAACGTCTTGATATTTTCAATGGGAGTAAGTACTTGCTTATTTCTAACGCAAGAGTCCACATCTTCAACTCCCTAATCCCGTTATCTAGCGAGCTAACAAAATGACTAATTTGATACTCCATGAAGCAATTACTTGGGAAAAATACGTGGCTTGAGATATGTTATTGCATTTTGAAAGGGATGAATTTTGAGAGCTGTCAAACTACAAAAAGACACATTAATTTGAAACTTAACTTCCTCCCACATGCATGCACTAAACCAAATTAATCACTACTACAAAAAGGTTGAAAGGTGTAACACATTTTGTGGCCTTTCTTTAAAGAAGTGTCATAGCTGCCTTTTTTTTCTTTTTCTATATATATAATTTTTTTTTTAAATTTTGGGTACCAGCTATGGCGCCTAGTAGGATAGGCACCACAGTTGGGATGGCCAAGTGTGGTGCCTACCTATGCAGGTGCCACACGTGGCGCTACAAACGCAGCTGTGGCACCATGTGTGGCGCCTGCCTAGGCAGGGGCCACACATGGCCCTGCATTAAAGAAAGTGTGGCGCCTGCTAACGCCACACTTGCTTATTAATTTAAATAATTTTTTTTTTCAATAAAGGAGGATAGTGTAATCCTCCTAGCCAATAGGAACTCCCCTTGCCCCATCCTTATCTTCTAATTTCAATTCCCGCGTCCTTTCTCATTATTCCTTCTCTTTTGAGTACATTATTATTCAACTACTCCCTTTCCCTTTCTCATCTTAATCCGTCGCCCCCTCCCTCCATTTCCTATCTTCACACTAAAAAACACACCCACACCCTCACACGTCTTCATCAGCGAATCTATACTTTGTTTTAATTTGTTCCAACTGCCATCCATCCCCACTCCTGTCCCTTCCCTTGGCTTTGTACTGTCTTCCATCCACTTTTGGTCCCCACTCCATCCACTTGGTCCCAACTGCTCAAATTTCCTCCTCCTCCTCACTCAAGATTGCGTCACCAACGGGCAACGTTGTCCCCCACTGCACTGCACTAATCAATCAAGCTGTAAGTTCAATGTGCTTCCTTTTTTTTTAGGTTGTTCTGCTTATTTTTGTTAATACACGCACGTGTGTATATATAAATATTTTGATTATATATTAAAATGAAAAACTACTAATGTTTAGCTATCCACCACACATCTCTTTAATTTGTTTGATTCAATTCCTATATGGTCCTCTCCTCATTTATTTTGCCAACCTCTCTGCATATACTATACATAATCGTTTGGTTTTATTTTTTCATCTATATCTGCATCTATCTATATATATAGTTAGAGGAGCATATAGACAATTATATCTCATAGGCTAAAGTGGAAAAAAATGTTATTCCTGTCCACTCATGTCTCTAAGTGTTGCTGACTGCGTGCTTGCTATGAAAATTGTTGGTGGGCTTATATAAGAGCGCCACACGTGATTATATATATATATAGTATATTATTGTCGATTAATATAATTTTTAACTAATCCATAACACATGATTATATATATAGCATAAACAATTCCTATTTGTTTGATTTAATTAATTAGTTGATCAATCGGTCGTTTTTTATTTTTTTGGTGATAATCAATCTATCATTTATAGTCACCAGAACATGATAAATTAATAGAATTTTTTTAATTGAATTTGTAGAAATAACTTTCTTAAACTTCACATTCTATTAATAAATTTACCCGTTAATTAATGATGGTATATTGGATGAATGATTGTCCGGACAAATTTATTTTCATGGGATTATTACCAAATTTTGATAGGCAGGAAATTTTTTCTATATAATTCACAATTCAAAAAGTAGTTGAAGTTTAATGGCATATTTATTTATAGAATCATATTTTATTTTATTATATATTGATGTTTTGTACACATTATTATTAATAAAAAAATTTACAACCACTAATATTTTATTGAATTTTTTTATGTGTAATTTGTGTTTGTAGTTTCAGCTCATCAGTCTATTGAAGCTTCTATTTAAGGTATGTTTTTGAAATTTTGAGCTTACAAATGTCATTTTTGTTGAATTTAATAATAGTACTAGTTAGTTATAATTTGTAGGTGTTCTAATGATTGTTATGGATTAGTTGCATAAGTAAAATAATTATTTATATATTCTTAACACTTGTATTTTATTTGTTGACTTGTAATGTTTTCTAATTTACCTATGATATGTTGTGGCAAATATGGGTTCTTTCGTTATGTTGAAGATTTCATGTTGGGAATTTATTTTAAAATTGGTAAGAGAATATAAAAGTAATTAGTCAATGCAATAGTCATACAACTAACCACGTACTTTTTTAAAAAATAGATTGAAGGCACAGATGGATCGTAAATGGATGTCATCTAATCGGTGTTCAAGGGAATATATAGATGGGGTGAAAGATTTTATTACATTTGCAATTGAGCACACAAAAGATCCTGACAAAATCTTGTGTCCTTGCTTATCTTGTTGTTTTGGAAAGTGGATTAGTCCACTTGATTTACTAGTTCATTTAGTGTGTTATGGTATTGATCAAACATATATACGATGGACAAGGCATGGTGAGACGAACGATGCATGTAGTGATTGGGTGCATACCACGAGTGGTGCTTCGGATGAATTTGATCAAAGCATGTTTGATGAAGATGATGGTCTTGAAGAAATGCTAAATGTGGTTGAAGGGGTGCATCATAACTGCCCCAACGAATTTGAGAAGTTGAAAGGTGATGCAGAGAAACCATTATATGCCGATAGTACTAAATACACAAGATTGCTAGTAGTGTTGAAGTTGTACAACTTTAAAGCTTGCTACAGATTGAGTGATTCGGGTTTCACCGCACTGCTTGAACTGTTGCAAGATATGCTTCCAGAAGAAAATGTACTTCCTACCAAGACATATGAGGCAAAGCAAATTCTTTGCTCTACAACTGGTATGGGATATGAGAAGATACATGCATGTCCTAACGATTGCGTATTATTTCGAAATCAGTATGCAATGTTGGAGAAGTGCCCTAAATGCAATGCATCTCGCTATAGGAAGAAGAAAGGAAAGAGTCCTTTGAAGGTCCTATGGTATTTTCCCATTATTCCAAGATTCAAGTGATTGTATAGTAATGCAGAGATTGATAAATAATTGACATGGCATACAGATGAAAGGATTAAAGACATGAAGCTTAGGCACCCTGCAGATGCTCCTCAATGGAAAAAAATTGATCATAAGTACCTTGACTTTGCAGATGAAGCAAGGAACCTTCGCCTTGCACTATCAACTGATGGAATTAACCCGTACGGTGTTCAGAGTAGTACACATAGCACGTGGCCAGTGATATTGATGATTTATAACCTTCTTCCATATTTGATCATGAAACATAAGTTTATGATGTTGTCCATGTTAATTTCTGGGCCAAGGCAACTTGGGATTGATATAGCTGTATACTTGGCTCCTTTAGTTGATGACTTGAAGCTGATTTGGGAAGAAGGCGTCAATGTGTATGATGGGTATAGGGAAGAAAGTTTCACTTTGAAAGATTTGTTGTTTGGCACAATTAATGATTTCCCTGCTTATGGTAATTTGTCGGGATACAGCGTCAAAGGATATGGTGCATGCCCTATATGTGAAGATGACACTCATTCAGTGCTACTTCATCGTTGTAAGAAAAATGTTTACATGGGGAATCGAAAATTCTTACCATCACAACATCGTTGGAGGAAGTGGAAAAATCCATTCAATGGTGACTCAGAATAAGGTAGCCCACCAAAGATGTTGACTGGTGCCCAAGTGTATTCAAAGGTAAAAGACTTGGATAACAATTTTGGCAAGCCTTTTGCAAAACAAATCGAGACAAGTGGTTGGAAGAAAAAGTCTATTTTCTTTGAATATCCATATTGGAAGTCTTTATATGTGAGACATTTTCTTGATGTGTTGCACATAGAAAAAAAATATTTGTGATAGTCTAATTGGCACGTTGCTCAATATCCAAGGAAAAAGCAAGGAAAGTGTCAATTCGAGGTTGGATTTGGTGAAATTGGGAATTAGAGAAGAGTTGGCACCGATTGATCAAGGGCATCGTACCTACCTACTGCCAGCGGCATACACTCTGTCGAGGAAAGAGAAGAAATTGTTTTGTGAGTTTCTGCAAGGAATTAAAGTTCCTGAGGGCTACTCTTCAAATAAAAAGAACCTTGTATCAGTGAAAGAGTTGGAGTTAAAGAACCTCAAGTCTCATGATTGTCATGTGCTCATGCATAATTTCCTACCGGTTGGTATATGATCCATTTTACTCAAAAATTTAAGAAAGACCATCACTAAACTTTGCGTGTTTTTCAAGTTGATCTGCAGTAAAGTGGTAGATTCAACTAAGTTACAAGATTTGCAAAGGCTGATTGTATGTACTCTGTGTGAACTTGAAATGTATTTTCCAGCTTCTTTTTTTGACATTATGGTACATCTAACCGTACACTAGGTCAAAGAGATTCAATTGTGTGGTCCAGTGTACTTGAGATGGATGTACCTGAATGAGCGATTCATGAAAATATTAAAAGGGTACGTGAAAAATAGATATCGCCCAGAGGGTTGTATCGCTGAAAGGTATATGGTTGAAGAAGCAAGTGACTTCTGTACTGATTTTCTATCAAATGTTGACCCTATAGGGATCCCCAAGTCCCGTCATGATGGGCAAAGATCAGAGAAAAGAACAACTGGGAGGGATGTAATAATGATATTGGCGATTGAATGGGAGCAAGCCCACTTGTATGTGCTACATAATACTGATGAGGTCGAACCTTATGTAGAAGAACACAAGGATGCTCTTCGATTGGTACATGGTGATAGGAATGAAAATTTGTTAACAAAAGAACACAATAAATAATTTTCAGGCTGGTTGAAAAATCACATTAATGATGAGATGGACCAGAATCCTGATTCAGTTTCTGGAAAATTAAAGTGGTTGTCAAAGGGACCAAGCTTAAATGTATTATCGTACAATGGTTATGCAATCAACGATTACACATTCTATACACAAGATCATGATACACAGAGCATGATGCAAAATAGTAGGGTAACACTTGTTGCTGATTCTTGGCATAGATCTAGTGCTAAAGACATACACCCTATCTATGCATCAATGTCATACTTTAGTGTCATTGAGCACATATGGGAGTTAGATTACTCTATGTTTAGGGTCCCTGTCTTCAAATGTAAGTGGGTTAACAACAACAGTGGATTGAGGATAGATGACTTAGGCTTTGTTCAAGTGGATCTTTCTAAAGTTTGGTATGAAGATGATCCTTTTATTTTAGCAGCACAAGCAGAACAAGCGTTTTTCATTCCGGATCTTGCTAGAAAGAATTGGTCTATTGTACTCCCATCCAACAATAATCGTCAAGAATAAGTTGATCTTGAAAGTAATGAAAATTTGAACATTAATGATGACGATCCTTCATTTGAAAATTTGTGGTCAGTAGAGATTGATATAAATGGAGATGCAAATGAAGATAAAGATGGAGATGAAGATGGACCCGTATATGTGAGACATGATTATGAAGAGGGAACTTGGGTCAAGAGAAACACAATTCTCAATCCAACACGAATTCTGAAGAATAAAATTTTAAATCAAACCAGAAAAAGGAAAAGATAATAAGTGCCTTAACTTGTTTACTTGTACGTATGTTTTTATAAATTTAAAAATAATTTGCTTTAGTTGATATGGTTGACATTATACATTGATGTTTTATTTTGGTGTATTTCACTTTCAGAAGTATAGACTCACCACACGATGAAACTGCTGATGATGTTCCTCAGCATATTGGTAGACAAAGATTTGAGGCGAACGTACGACATGGCAGGACAGTTATGGCGAGATTGATCAAATTGAGAAGTAATGGAATCAAGTTACATCTGGAGTGGAATGAAAATGGAAACCCGTTCGGTGAGAATGGTAAGTCATTAAATAACTTGATTGGGACTATAGTTCAAGACAGAGTCCCTATTACAGTTCAAAACTGGAAAATGGTCAAAAAAGATTATGAGGATGACATATGGGGTGAAGTTCAGGTAACATATTAATTATATTATTGTTCAGTTTGATATGTTTCACTTAATTTCAATCTTACATATTATATATGTTTTTTTTGTTACAGAGCATTTTTATTATTGATGATGATTGGAAGAACTTCGTGCTAAGAAAAGCCGGAAAACTTATGAGAAAGTTTCGATCTGATCTTGTCAAATACTACTTGAGGGATGATGATGACAATACCATTGATACACCGCCTTATCCATTGTACGAAGGAATCATCACTCAAGAAATGTGGGATGAGTTTATCAAAACACATACAACTCAGGAATTTCTGGTAATATAATTTGTTTTACTTTCCTTATTACTTGTAATGTACGTATTTGTAATTAATATTTGTACATTGATATGAATCATATTGATCTAAACAGGAGTTGAGTGAGAAAAATTGTGCTAATGCGCTCAATATGCCATACCGATACACACAAAGACCTGTTTCATATGCACAATTAGAAAGAAAACTGGTACGAACTAATTATTATTTCATTTGTAGATAAATTATTTGAATATAATTTAACTTTAACTAAATTTGCCATGCAGATAGAAGAATCAGGTTTAGGGATTACACAGGTTCCACGACATGATTTGTGGATAGCTGGTGTCACAAATAAGAAAGGTGAAATTCATAGTGAGGAAACAAGAAGAGTAGCAGAATATTGTGTAAGTATTGGATTTTGTGTACAATAAATAATTGGCTTTACTTAAATGAACTTGATTTATAATAACTAATATTGTTGTAATTCTTTTTGTGATAGCGACAAGTGTTACAAGAGGATCCTGCGTTGGTAAGCTATGTTGGTCGGGACGATTTGTTGAGTAGAGCTATGGGAGTACCCGAGTATGATGGTCATGTTCGGGGTACTAGTTTTGCTGTCACCCCATCAACATACCTCGGACTTCAGAAGCGCCATAGTAGAGGTGATGTTTCCCAACTGCATGACGAGATGACTAGTTTCAAGAGTCAAATTCAAGAACTTCAAGAACAAATGCGCCATAAGGAACAACAAGAAGAACAATTCTTAGAACAAATGCGTTTGTTGTAAGAAAAAAATGTGTTGTTAACAACACAAATACAACAGTTTGTGCAATGTAGGCCAACACAAAATGTTCCCTTCTATGATAGTCCGAGTGTCAGAGATAGTTGCACTTCCATGCCTAAAGTCCCTTTTCCTTTGGTAATTAATTTCTTCTATACTTAACTTTATGTTATATTATAATTTAGCGAACTATGACATATTAAGTGTATTTTCTATAGGGTGAATTCTAATGTAAGCTATATGTCGAGCAAGCTTCCAAGCACGCGGTTGCAGTAGGTGTTGCCTACAACACTGATAAAGACATACTACCCAATTCACCGCTGCCTGACAACGCACTCCGAGTGAGGGTTGACGTCTGCACTAATGAAGACGCCCTCTTATCGATCCCGTCTCAGGATGAGCAAATAATGGTCAAAGGTGTTGTAGGTGCCTATGTTGCTTGGCCAATAGGTCCTATAGAGCCATATAAAAAGGTCATTCATTTACAATTCCCTGCATTTTTCCTTCGTACTTCCATATAAAACTGTGATTTAATTTTTTTATTTTCGCAGGGCAAGATGTCAAAGTGTTCGACAACACAACCCAAGTCTAAAGCGTCAGCTAGCCAATAGTATAGAAAGAGACAAACCTCATATCGTGATCAATTAGTATCGATTACACCACAATTGATCGGTGCAGGAGGACGGGAAATACGTCTTGAAATACATATCTACAATGTTGGCAGTCTAGTTGATTATGTTACTGTCGAGGTCGTGCACGACATATGTACTCGTGATTGGGTTAGTGCTTTAGCTATCAATTTCTGGATAAGGTACTTGACCATTATCGTTTATCACTGTTATTAATATTTCTTGTTCCATTTCTTTTGTTTTTCATGACATTGTTTGTTTTATACCAGGCATTTATACAATGACTGCTGACGCAAGCGCCACAGCAAACCCCCCTCCTGTGGCACTTGCCCCACCAAGCGCCACAGGAGGTGCTTTTTTTCTCATTTTTTCTTTTTTTTGGGCTCTTCCTGTGGCCTTTATTTAAAAAAGCACCACAAAAACTCTTTTTTCTTTTTTATTTTTTGTTTGATCATATCTCCCATAATTGTACAATATTTCATACTGCATGATTTAATAAACATTTTATATCTATATCCAGAGTACTACAGAATGAAGAAAAGCAAACAACAATAATAGATAACTTCAAAATGATACAAACAAATGATTAATTAGTTAAAGTAGAACATAAAATAATTATACAATATATTATATGTGAATGAATTATATAACAAATTCAACTTGATTACATACATGCATGACACAACAAATGCGAAGAAACAACACAACAAAGGCTAGCATCTAGTGATGAATTAAATAGTATAGCTACCTAGAGATTTGCCTAAAAACATATGCACACCATTCCTCGATCACTTTATCAAGCTGATGGTCAGTCAAAGTGTCACAACGTTGATCTTCATAATACTACACATATATACAATCAGTCACAAATTAAAACGAATTAAAATTAGCAAAACGTAATTATCAGGAACTAATTAAATTTAATTAAAACACAATATGGAGTGCAACTAAAGGACTTACTTTTTGAGGAATAAATGCCTGATCATGCGTAATTACATCCTTCATAAATTTCATGATGTAATACCCACAATCATTGTCATTAGGTTGGAAATGGCACTGCAAAAATATAATGCAATATTTAACTCTGTTTATGAATAAAAATTGTTTACTAAAAAAATTTGAGTAAATTCATATATCAATACCAGTATCTTCTTCCAAGGATAGCTAAAGTGAGGGTCAGCAGCTTTAGAGTAGCTTAACGAGATAGAGGACCGATATGCAGTCAATGCACTAACAAAACAAATAGAAACTGATGACTTTTGATTATTCAATCACATGCAAATATTTACACATACGCACGTACGCTGACCCATTGAACAATAGTAACATATTAGAACGGTTTTGTGGAAGACCATCTTTTAGAGGATCCACATATTAAATGCGAGGGCCTGAAGGTTCCGCTGGATTGATAACTATCAATATCCAATGCCGCCTAAAATATTTTAAAAAATTAGTTTCAACAATCATGGTATGATAAAAGTTAAACAATAAAAAGAAAAATTGTACTACTAATAACTTACCCTACATTGTATGGCACTAAAAATAGAGTAGTCGGTGTCGCTCTCTTTCTAAAGTAATCTTTTAGATTATTAAACTACGCATGTATATCTACTTTACCCCCATGGTAGCCAACGAGATAAGGGTTGACAAATACGAATTGGGCCCTATTTGTATCCATTAAGCAGTCATTGTATAAATGCCTGGTATAAAACAAACAGTGTCATGAAAAACAAAAGAAATGGAATAAGAAATATTAATAACAGTGATAAACGATAATGTTCAAGTACCTTATCCAGAAGTTGATAGCTGTGGCGCCTAGGTATTGCCAGGCGCCACAGTTGGTAATTAAGCAATACCTTAGTAGAGCGCTGGATAAGGCCAAATAATAGGTCTTAGCTGGCGGTTTATTAAAGAGCGCCAAGTAAGGCAATGGTGCCTTGAATATTCAAGGTACCCATGTGGTGCGTTGGACCCCACATGGTGCTTTGGATATTTGAAGGCACCATGTGGTGCCTTGAATATATTTAAGTTGTTTGCTTTTTTTTAAAAAAATTTAGGAAGTTACAACGCTTTAACAAAAAATGTTGTAGCTTCTTTACAATATGTTATTTAAATTTTACCCAACTGTTTTCATTTTCATTTTCATCTTCTCGCGTTCTCTCTAGCTCCTCTATTTTCCACAACTCTGTTGCAGTACAAAGCTTCCTCTCTCATTTTTTTTCTTGTCTTAGCCTTTTTCAGAATCTCCCAAGCGTGTAAGTGTGTTTTCTTTCTCAATATTTGATTAAGTTTTTTTAGTTAAAATCTGTCATGATCATATATATGTGCTCATAATTTTTTTTTCATGTATTTATTTGAAGTGTCAACTCTGTCTTCTTGAACTTCCTATATATTGTAAGTTTTTTAATTTTTGAGCTTACAAATATAATAATGCTTAGTTTAATCCTTTGTAGAAGTAATGTGCATGACTGAAGTTTAAGCAACTTAAATGCTAGAGTTCTTTTATGCTTGATACATGAAGAAGCAATATTGTAAAAAATACATGCTATGTTCTTTCATTTTGTTGTGGATTGTATTGTAAATTGCTGTGGATTATGGATTATGGATTATAAATGAAGGTTTTCATCAGGAAAATAAAATAATTATGAAAAATTATTTTTTCAAAAAAAATAAAAGACTTCCTATGATGCTTCTCCAGGGAAGTGCTGTAGGAAGTCATAAAATTTTTTTTAACATAAAAGATTTCTTATGGTGCTTCTCCATTGAAGTGCCGTAGAAAGTCATTTTTTTTAAATAAAAGGCTTCCTACGGCGTTTCTCTAGGGAAGTGTCGTAGGAAGTCAAATGACTTCCTGCAACACTTCCCTAGAGAAACGCAGTAGGAAGTGATATTTTTTGTTAAAAAAATAATAATCAAGCTACGATGCTTCCATATATTTAAGAAGCATCGTAGCTTGTTTCTCAAGGGCCATAGTATTTTTTAAATTAAGCGCTCCAGCTTGTATTTTTTGTAGTAGTATACATTTAAAATAATTTCAAAACAGAGTTTATTTTTTAACCTGAAAACAGAATTTATTGAACCTTTAACATTTACGATTTTCCTATGTTTTCAAATTTTTAGTTTTGTGTGTTCGGATTAGCTTTTGGAGAATAGCTTTTACAGTTTACGAGGTAAGTATATGAGAAGAGTTTTGTCTCGATTTGCGGAAAAGTGCTTCTGAAACCTAGGTTTTGAAGGTTGCCGAACACTCACTGTTCAGGTCAATTTTTTAAAAATTTAGAGATCTATTACATCATAATAATCAATATCATAACTGAAGATAGAATAATCAATTTACAACCAATATTTGCAACTAATGTTTAAAATTTTAATATTAATTTTTTAATAAATAAGGAGTCTATAAATAAAATATGTGATGTATGAGTACATGAAGTTCACATTGAGTTTGCAATTGAAAAAAAAATTAACATAGGTATATAAAAATTTTCACAACTAACATTTCACCGTTTAATTAACATGGACGATGGGGAAAAAATCATTTAAATAGCATGGAAGAGGATACTCTTTAGAATCCTTTTTTTTCCTTTTCTTCTAAGAATCTCATCTCTACAATCAGATAAAAAAAAATGAATCATTCAAATTTAATATTTTTTAAAAATATTAATATAGTATTTTATACTTTTTTTAATTACTTTTCTTTTGATGTTGCAGTTATGAATGGTGGATATCAGATTTTAATAGTTTTATAAAATATAAAATCTAAACCATCTATTTTTTTAATCTAAAGTTGGAGATGAGATTCTGAGAAGAAAAGGAGATGAAGAATTCTAAGAGAACTCAAACCTGATTTTTTATGAGAATCATAATTTGTTAAAGCCATGGCAGTACATGTGAATAACAAATTGTACAGAAATTTCAATGCATTCACTACTACAAAAAAGCAAAGCTATGACGCTTATAAATTGATTAGCTGTGGCGCTAGAGAAGTGCTACATATCTGGACGCCGCTAAAAGAAGCTATAGAGCTAGTAAGCGCCACAACATTATAATTTTTTTTAAACAATACCCTCCTGTGGCGCTTGGTGGGGCAAGTGCCACAGGAGGGGGTCTCCTGTGGCGCTTGCGTCATCAAGCGCCATAGGAGACCCCCTCCTGTGGCACTTACCCCACCAAGCGCCACATGAGGGTTTTTTTTTCTCATTTTTTCTTTTTTTGGGCTCTTCCTGTGGACCTTTTTTAAAAAAGCACCACAAAAACTCTTTTTTTTTTTATCATATCTCCCATAATTGTACAATATTTCACACTACATGATTTAATAAACATTTTGTATCTATATCCACAATACTGCAGAATGAAGAAAACCAAACAACAATAATAAATAACTTCAAAATGATACAAACAAATGATTAATTAGTTAAAGCATAACATAAAATAATTATACAATATATTATACGTGAATGAATTATATAACAAATTCAACTTGATTACATGCATGAATGACATAACAAAGGCTAGCAGCTAGTGATGAATTAAATAATATAGCTACCCAGAGATTTGCCTAAAAATATATTCACACCATTCCTCGATCACTTCATCAAGTTGATGGTCAGTCAAAGTGTCACAACGTTGATCTTCATAATACTACACATATATACAATCAGTCACGAATTAAAATGAATTAAAATCAGCAAAACGTAATTATCAGGAACTAATTAAATTTAATTAAAACACAATATGGAGTACAACTAAATGACTTACTTTTTGAGGAATAAATGCCTGATCATGCGTAATTACATCCTTCATAAATTTCCTGATGTAATACCCACAATCATTGTCATTAGGTTGGAAAGGGCACTATAAAAATATAATGCAATATTTAACTCGGTTTATGAATAAAAATTGTTTACTAACAAAATTTGAGTAAATTCATATATCAATACTAGTATTTTCTTCCAAGGATAGCTAAAGTGAGGGTCAGCAGCTTTAGAGTAGGTTAACGAGACAGAGGATCGATACACAGTCAATGCTCTAACAAAACAAATAGAAACTGATGACTTTTGATTATTCAATCACATGCAAATATTTACACATACGCACGTACGCTTACCCATTGAACAATAGTAACATATCAGAACGGTTTTGTGGAAGACCATCTTTTAGAGGATCCACATAGTAAATGCGAGGGCCTGAAGGTTCCGCTGGATTGATAACTATCAATATCCAATGCCGCCTAAAATATTTTAAAAAATTAGTTTCAACAATCATGGTATGATAAAAGTTAAACAATAAAAAGAAAAATTGTACCATTCATAACTTACCCTGCATTGTATGGCACTAAAAATAGTGTAGTCTGTGTTGCTCTCTGTCTAAAGTAATCTTTTAGATTATTAAACTGCTCATGTATATCTACTTTACCCCCATGGTAGCCAACGAGATAAGGGTTGACAAATACGAATTGGGCCCTATTTGTATCCATTAAGCAGTCGTTGTATAAATTCCTGGTATAAAACAAACAGTGTCATGAAAAACAAAAGAAATGGAACAAGAAATATTAATAACAGTGATAAACGATAATGGTCAAGTACCTTATCCAGAAGTTGATAGTTGTGGCGCCTCGGTATTGCCAGGTGCCACATTTGGTAATTAGGGGCCATGTGTGGTGTCTGCCTGTGTAGGCGCCACACATGGCCCACAACATAGTTGTGGCAGAGCCATATGTGGCGCCTGCATGTGCAGACACCACACATTCTCCACAACACAGCAGTGGCGCCTGGCCCCGTCAGGCGCCACAGTTGTGTTTGTGGCAATAGGTGTGGCGCCTGCACACTTGGTATCCCAACTGTGGCCCCTATCTCACTAGGCGCCACAGCTGGAACCCAAAATTTTAAAAATATATATATAAAAAAAGAAAAAAAAAGAAGCTGTGGCACTTCTTTAAAGAAGGGCCACAAAATATGCGCCACTTTTCAACCTTTTTGTAGTAGTGATGGTTGATAGACACAAATTAAAAACACTGATAGCCAAAAGACCCCTTCAACGACGTTGGTCGAAAAACTCCACCTCTCGATAGATGATGTTTGACAACGCAAAGTCCCAGATGCGTTATAATTAATGATTCTTGAATATACTGGAGTCTGAAATTCAATACTTGTCGGTAAGTGCGCCGGGGGCGGGGGGACAAAATACTTGTCGGTGGAGAGTAGGAATATGTGGATATATTTTTTTTGTTTGGCAAGCATGTAGATATTTTATTAGGTTATTATAATATATAGATATAGTATTATATGTTTTAACATAATATATATTCTTTTCCCAATAATTTATGTGCGCTAAATTCTTCCTATATATATTATATAAATATAGAAACACATTTTATTCATATATTTATATAATAACAGTTTTACATGAATAGTAACCAAGTTTCACATATTTATATGTTCGAACGTTAATTATGCTATATATTACAAGACACCTGCGAGTACGAGGGGTGAAATGAGAAAATATAATGTATCAGAAACTCATTTGCAAGAACGCTCAACCAATTTTCGCAATGGGTAAATGAAGCTTGAATTTGGTTTAAACATAGTTTTAAACACAAAAACATATATAGGGCATAATATAGATGTGCTTGAAATATAAAGAATTAAGGAATAGATAAACTAGGAACAATGATTTATACAGGCCTAGTTTAGCTCTATGCTTGAGCTTGTGTTCATTCCATAGAAGTATTATACTTCTCTGATCCTTATGGAAAATCTTAGCAACTAATTTGAATATATTAAGGATGTTAATTAAATTAGTTAATATGATATGTTCTTTTCTAAAACATTCTAATCTTCCTCCTTAATTGCCTCTATCCCTCTCTTGCTTGATTATTATTGAGAGAATGTCAATAGGATTAGTTTTGGAAAAATTTGATAAACATGTGAAATAGGTCTTACATTTAGGACCAACATCAACTCCCCAATTACATTCTACATTATGAACCAAATGAGTAATATTTAATCCACTACAAACTATCACAAGTTCAAATCCAGTTCTTGTGAAATACAGTAATCTTTCTTTTTTACAATACACCAACTGATATACTTGTGAAATACCATAGCGGGTACCAGCAGCTCGAAAGGCAAGGACATAGATATGGGAAAGTAACAGGCATGTTTCTCGAGACGAGGACAATGGTTATATTTAGTCCGTATTGGGAATATTTTTGAGATATTCTGTATATGTTTGTAAATATTAGTGAATTTTGCTCTGTTAGTACCTGTTTGTAAACAAATACTTTTATCAGTATATTTGTAGTTTTTTCTATGCTTGTGAAACTTGGCCTATATTACTCTATATATATTGAAGTGGAAATGGGTATTGACACACAAATAAATGCATTTTTCTAGTATAGTTGGGTGTTATAGGGGGTTCCTGTGGGACTTAACTTGAATCATCTTGACTTTATAAAGGCTCACGTCAGGAGACAAACATCAGAGTGCGCAGCATAAGTCTATGCCTCTGTATTGATTATAGGAAGTTGAATAAGGTGACTGTTGAGATCAAGCACCTACTTCCTGGAATAGATTATTTTCTCGATTAGTTGTCTGGTTCCTGTGTGTTTCCCAAATTGAGTTAAGATTGGTTATCACCAGCTTGAGGTAAACGTGAAGGATGTACCAAAAACTGTTTTCAAGACCAAATATGGCATTACAAGAATGGCCATTTGGGCTGACCAATGAACCTGTTGTGTTCATGGACTACTTGAATCAAATTTTTCATCAGTATTTAGACCAATTCGTAGTAGTTTTCATGGATAATATACTAGTATACCCATGGAGTAGAGTAAAACATGAGCAACATTTGAAAATCATAGTGAACATACTAGAATCTAAGTAAATCCATGCCAAGCTGAGAAAATGTGAGTTTTGGCGTTCAAAAGTTAGATCTTTGGGCCATATAGTCTCACACAACAAGGAGTCATAGCAAATCCTTGCAAGGTGGAAGCAATATAGAACTGGAAAGGCTAGAGACTATGGTTGTGATACGAAGTATTCTAGGTCTTGTTGATTATTATGAGGGGTATGTAACTTTTCCTAGGAAAACTCAACTTTATGCATAGGAAGATGATTATGAGAGGAGCTTCACAGAGCTGATATGGAAATTTGTTACGACACAAAGCACTAATGGAGGCAGTGTTGTTATGGTGTTGATAATCCCATATGTGAGTAGGCATGGATTGAGATGTGCTTTAATACAAGCGAAATGGGGCATATCCATCTTGTCAACTAAAGTTTCATGAATTGAACTATCCTACCCATAATCTTGAGTTAATGGTAATAGTGTTATATTGAATCTAGAAACATTGCCTTTATGGCAAAACAGTGGAGTTGTACTGTGACCACCAGGGTTTGAAATGTTTCTATGATAAAAAAGAACTGAAGGTGAGAAATCAAAGATGGATGGAGCAGCTAAAAGATTTTAACCTGGAGATAAAGTATCATCTAGAAAAGGCTAATGTCGTTGCTAATGCATTGAGCCATAAACCAATGCAGGTGGCGGCCATGAGGATTTATAAGCAGAAATTGAGCTAGGATTTTGGAGATCTTAGTCTATCTAAGCAGATTTTGATCAGTAAGAATAATGTCAGTAAGACATATAAGGATCTAAGAGCAGCAATTGAAATAGCTTGGATCAAGGATAGAGAAAGATATGCGAAAGTGTCACCTGGAGTTTGAGGCTATGTATATATAGAGAATTTCGGGGAAGAAATTTATTTAAGTGAGGGAGAACTGTAACACCCCAAATTTTATTCACTAAAATATATTATAATTATTTTGAAATATTCAATAAATGGTGAATATTCATGAATTTGGAATTTATAGATTTTATAGATTTTCAATTTCATGAGAAATTGGGCAAGAATAATTATGGAATAAATTTGGATAATTTAAAAATCCCAATAATAAGGCCCAAAATTTTTGGAATAATAGAGAAAAATATTTGGTCCATTAATAAATGGAAGTTGGCCAAAGAAAAATGAAGAAAAGAAATTCAAGTAAAACGTAATGGCAAAATCATAATTTAGCAAATTTAGCACAAAATAAATTATCTTCCAATTAATTGAATTTAAATTCAATTAATTAAGGAAAATAATGGGGAAATATATATTTGGGATGTTTTGATCAAATAAATATTGAAATTGAAAGGTGAAAAATGCTTCCAATGAAATCGCCTACAAGGTAGTAAGTTTGTCTTGTGGTTTTGGATGACCAAATGATGACAAACAATTATGAAATTGTACAGGATGAAAGTAGAGATTCTAAGATTTAAATTTGATATCTCATATGAATCATTTAAAGCTTTATACAAAAATTTATGAATTTTTGAAATTTACCCAATGAAAATGGAAAGTTTCTGGAACAGCATCTAAAAATGGAAATTCCAGGAATCTTGAGCTTCCAATTGGCTAAAGAATATATTTTTCCTTGAAACTAGACTCAATAAGGGTTTTATAGCCTTTGGAATCACTACTACGGAAGGGACTTCTAACGACCGTTTTTTGGCCATTTAGATGACTGTTTTCAGGGGGTCGTCTATCTTAGTGTAGTTGAAAATTCGAGAAAAGACGACTGTTAAAAAACAGTCGTTGTATGGGAGATACAATGACTGTTTTTAAGAAAATAGTCGTCGTATCCAACAGATACAACGACTATTTTTAATAAAACAGTCGTTGTATCTCACAGATACAAGGACTGTTTTATGGAAAACAGTCATTGTATCTCATAGATACAAGGACTGTTTTCCATAAAACATTCGTTGTATCCTTTTTTTTTAAACTCCCTACATCAACCCCCTCTACTCCTCCACCATATGTGTCTACAAGTCCCCACGTCCTCCCATTCTCTCATGATTAACTCTCTAGCTTCCCCTAATACTCATGGAAGTGAAAATCACATGTTAATTTTTCTATCATGACATATAGCGCATATATCATCATAACATCGTTTCAATGTGCAGACTTCAACTTTCAAACTTTCAATGTAAATCATGACATGCATATGGCCAAAGAGATGATGACATGCTTCCATGAAAATCCCTATTTTTCATCATCATTTTCCAAAGTGTTCTCTGAAAGCATAATGCCTTAACAAATTCAAAGTACTCATAAATAAGAAACTAGGAAAAGTATTCGAATATGCAAACTTATATAGCACTGTACAAAACCACTGCACTATGTAAAAAAACCTCTACACATCATCACCCCTCTATGTGTTGTAGAAGATGTCCTGACAACAGGTCTCGGATCAAATTAATGTCTTCGATTGTGTAGGGGTCCTGATCACCAAAAATTTGTGCGCAAAATGGAGAATATGTTAACATAAAAAAATAAATTGAATGAAATAACTAACAATTGAATCACATGAAAAGAACTGAAATTCAATTGAGAATCAAGAAATGATCATCTGTTTAAAATTTGTAGTAAGGCTAGAGAAAATGATGTTATACATATATAGTATAACATAGAAGCCACACTCAGTTTTCCCTGCTTGCCATGGACACTATACAGCAAAAGCAAACGGTAAAAAGGAATAAAGGCCTATGTAAAGCAATCGTCAATCGAAGAACTTGAATGTAAAGAACTTACGTTTGGCTGGAACCACTTTGTATG
Source organism: Inga laurina (assembly GCA_963855925.1). Taxonomy (NCBI): domain Eukaryota; kingdom Viridiplantae; phylum Streptophyta; class Magnoliopsida; order Fabales; family Fabaceae; genus Inga; species Inga laurina. Next base: position 63,119,326 of record OY979708.1, read on the forward strand.
ACCAGCTTTACCTTCACGCTTCCCACCCATTATATAATATTTCTTCAATGCACTGTAATAATTAAAATGATAAACAAAAGACATTAAAACAATTGAGTAAAATCAAAAATCAATGACGGACAAATAAATTTACTTACGTGTTAAAAATGTTTCTGATATCTGCGTCTGGCTTGCGACCCAATGAGTCAAACCAAAAGATGACGTTGATCGAGGGACAAGGAACACAGAGACTCCAATGATAACTATAATCACATGCATGTTAGAGTAAGCGTTTCACCCAAGAGGGGGGGTGAATTGGGTGATCTTAAAAATTTCGTTGCAAATATAAAATTTGATGTTGAAATTAAAACAGGAAAGAGTAAGGAGAAATATCACCGAAGTGTACACCGGGAGTTATACTAGTTCAGCCACAACCACTTTGACCTACGTCCAGTCCTCAGAGCTTCTCTGAGAGTTTCACTATAACTTCCAAGATTCAGTGGGTTCTTGGCACCTCAGTACAAGCAAGTTCCTATGCCTGGACACTCGCTCCCCCTTACAAGTTGTAATCCAATCCCAACTCAAGGTTCCACAACCTTAAGTTACCTCAATAACAAATATTGAGTTTGAATGAAATATCTCTCTCACAGAGTGAATAAGAACCACTGAAGCATAGAATTACAAGTATTATGTAAAACAGAGTAATGAACTTGATGATACGTTCGTGAGTGTGTTCTTGTTCTGTCTCTGTTTAGATGTTCCCATATATATAGATACGTTGGTAATGATTGCTAGAACATATTTCTTCATGTCCGTTGGAGCGTGCGTAGCCACTATTGACTTATTAGTTTTTGAAAAACATACATTTGCGGTAGGTGACGGTCGGTGACATTTGAGCGTTGCTTTTGACTTTCCTTATTTGGTAAGATCTCTTCATTGTTTATCTGTTGAAATACTAAGAATACTAATATAATGAAAAGTTAATCAAATAGGAAACAAAACAATGACCGTTGGAATGATTTCAAACTTTTTGGGTTTGCTTACTCGAGTATCCCTTGAAGTTTACTCGAGTACTTACTCGAGTATCATCGAGAAAGCTTTGATTAACTTCAAGTCAATAAACAAATATAAGATTACTCAGGTAGTGCATGGAATAACTAAATTTCAAACCTTTGAAAATTCATGTTTACTCGGGTACCTACTCGAGTAATGCATTCACAACTTCATAGGTTGCTCGGGTACCAACTCGAGTAAACCTTCAAATAAACTTTTGATTACTCGATGCTCTACTCCAGTAATGTTGGCAGGATTTCAAGGCCGAGAGCACATCAAGTCTGATTACCTTGTTACTCGAGTACCTACTCGAGTAAACTTACGTTTTGTACATAACTTACTAGGGTAATGACTTAAGGTTTTCCTTCAAACATAACACTGCATACTCGAGTAATCCACTTAAAAAAAATTATTAAATACTTGCATACTAGAGTAATGACTCGAGGAAAGTGAGATAAAATTAAATCAAGTTATTCGGGTACTACCTTCAAGTTTTCACTTACCTCATTGTGTTACTCGAGTACCTACTCGAGTAACATTGGCAGTGGTACAAAGTGCCGAGAGCAACACATTTTTAGAAACAGAGTTACTCGAGTACTTACTCGAGTATCATTGGCAGGCCGAGAGCAACTGGAAGGTTTTCATATGGTTACTCGAGTGGCTCTTCGAGTAACGTTGGCAGGCCGAGAGCAACTCCAAGTATTTACCTGGTTACTCGAGTATATACTCGAGTAACATTGGCAGGCCGAGAGCAACTTGAAAATACTTACACTATTACTCGAGTACCTACTCGAGTAACGTTGGCAGGTTACTGGAAGGTGCTTCTGGTTACTTCAAGTTTTGTCTCATTACTCGAGTACGTACTCGAGTAATGCCTTAGAAAACTTGCTTCTGATCAAGTTTCTCAGCATTTTCTCTTGGCCTTTCTTCATTACTCCAATGCTTACCTCAAGTGATGTTTATCCCTGTTATTACTTTGTTCAAACTTATTTATTAATCAATTCTTTTTCATACCATTCTTTTGTTATCATCAAAACATGAGATCTAACATTCTCCCCCTTTTTGATGATGACAAAACTTGGTGATTTTGAACAAAATTTTGAAAGTAAGTTTTCAAATAAACACATCTTTGAATTCTATTGTAAAATTTGAAAAATTTTGTTTTATATTTGAAAAAATATTGAGATTATAACATATTCACCTTGCATACATAATAAACTTCATTAGTCCAACAATGTATCATAATTTAAAGCTTAAATGGACTTGAAATGAAATCATAACTCAAATAAACTTGCACTAAACTTAAAAATTGTATCTTACAAGATAACAAGATAAAACTTAACAAAACAAGATAAAAGTTTAACAAGTTTAACAAGTTCCAAAAGACTCCCTAAATCCCATATACACCCAAATACCCAAAATAAACACAGACACTTCCACAAAATCACTCTCAAGCTCTTCTCCCCCTTTTTGTCTTCATCAATCAAGTGGAGGGTTAGGAGGCTTGACCATGGAAATGGGCTTCACAGGAAGAACTAAGGCATCATCTGAACTAGAAGAGTCAAAAGAGCTGGAGGAGACTAGTTCAGGAAGATGAAGTAGAGGAATTTGGATGTCATCTCTGGGAGGAATAGAAGGAGGTTGGTAAACAATCATAGAAGTGGTTGCTACCTCTGGAGTAGTCTCAATCTCTGGAGTATGATGTTTAGAGGAGGAGGAGGGAGATATTTCCTCAGTGTGGGTAGGAGAGGGAATAGGTTTAAGAGCGAGTTCAGGTGGAGGTTTAGGAGGTGAATCATCAATGACGATATGTATGGTCTCATTGGTATCTGGGTTGTCCACTGTATATAGAATGTCTTTGGCTTGTGACTCAGGTGGACTAGATACTAGAGGGGTAGATGGTTCAGCCTCAGTGAAAGGAGTGTCAGAAGGAGGGTTCACTGGAGGTGGTGGTGCAGAAGAAGATGGACCGGCAGAAGGTCCGGGACCTAAAGAGTCCAGTCATGCCAGAATCAATCTCAGAGTCTCACCCTGGGCACGTTGCTCTGCTAGCAACTTCTTATGCCTCTTGTCCATTTTCTCAACCAACTCCGCCATCTTGAAGTTCGTGTTGGTAATCAATTCAACGTTCGTGTTGGCAATATCCACATGGAATCCTCTGAGCATGTTTTCCATGAAGTGCTGGAGAGTGGCACAGAAAGGATGGTGATGAAGTGGTGGCAGCTGGAGCCGATGACTGTGTGTCTTCCATCTTGCTGGCCTCTGTCTCATCTCAGTAGTCTTCTTCTTCTTCTTTGACCCAGACTCCAGAGGACCTTTGAGAGGGATGTCTATATTTAACTTCCCAATTTGATTTCTCCCAACTGGAGTCATCCTCTCAATAGGCTCCTTGCTATCCAAATACCATATCTTATTCTCTTTCAGAATAAGTGATACAATTTGAGGATATGGCATTGGTGTTATAGCCTTCCCATCCACTCTTTACCTCTTCATTTCAGAGAAGATATACTCTCCCAAATCCTTCTGTTCCTTCAGGAGAAGTGAAGCAAACCACCTAAAGTCCCTATCAGAGAAATGTGTATAATTGTTGGCTTTGTTCACTAGGGACCTAGAGTAGATGTACCATAGGACCCTGTGATGATCACACATATCACTGGGTTTGAAATTTAGAGGGCCAACTAACTCACCAGGTTTAAGGATAGAAAAGATTTGGTTTGGTTCAAGTTGGGAGTAAATATCATCCGGGGGATTCTCTATCCCTAACCACAAGTTAATCCTAGAGGTTGATATGAGAATCTTTTGGCCTCTTACTGTGGTGGTCATTTCTTCCTCGGCTGAGGTTCTGTTTGGCTCATCTATAATCTCTAGATTACAATAAAAGTGTGTGATCACTTTAGTACAGAATGGTAATCTAATTGAAAGCCAAGGCATAAAGGGATCTAAATAAGGACTTAAGTCATGCTTCAATACCTCCTGAAGTAACTTAAGATCAACATAGTGTGTCTTACACACTTTCCTCCTGGAGAACTGAGACAGGTACTTCGGAGACTCCACCAACTTGTTGACATTGAACCCTTTTGGAGGGTTGGTGATCTCCTCTTCTGGCAATTTGGATTTCTTGGAAGATTGCCCCTTCTCCATTTGATCTAAGATGTTTGCCATAGCCGTAGCCACATTCCTATCATACTTAGGCTTTTTAGTTGATTTTGGAGTGAAAGAGGGGGTAGAGGAATCAGAGGAGGTAAGGGAGATTTGGCACTCTTGCCTCTCCCGGTGGATGTACTCTTTTTGGATTGAGCCCTTGTACCTATAGGCTCTTTAATCACAACTCCTTTGGGTTTCGGTTGAGATTGAGGTTGAGTATGAATTTTGGCTTTTGATCTCAGGGTAAGTTTTCTTCTCTTTTTGGGAGGAGAAGAAAAAGGATCAGGGTTTTGTTGTGAGTCAGAGGAATCTGTGAAGTTGAGATTCTTGGTTCTAACCATCTTGAAACGTAGAAAGTTGAAAATCTCAGAGAAACAGAGACATTGATGCGAATTAGGGCACAGAGAATCTGAGCAAAATAGGAGGTTTTTAGGACTAAATCTCTTGGGTTTTGACGGAAATGAAGCAAGGAATCACTTGTGAAAAGTTTTTGTGAGAGAGAATAGTGATTTACTCAAGGAGATTTTGTGGAAATGACTGAGTTTGCAACAGATAAAGACCTAGAATCCGACGTTACTCGAGGCCTTACTCGAGTAACCTTCAAGTTTACTCGAGGTCTTCCTCGGGTGTTCATACAGAAAAATTCCAAAATAATTTATTTAAATTGCGTACCTGGCATGAATAATATTGTAATTATCCATGGATGTTCCCTTGATCATTTATAACCCATTCTGAGCAGATTTGAGTCATTCTTCATCAATTTTGAAAATCTGGACTTGCAGTTACTCGAGGCCTTACTCGAGTAAGCTTCAAGTTTACTCGAGGCTCGCCTCGGGTAACCTGTGTTTTCAACTTCTGACTTTTCATTTCTTTGTAACTGAACCGTTAGATTTGAAATCCAAGTAACTTGATCCGTTACTTCTAGTTTTGAAGTCCATTACTCGAGTACATACTCGAGTAAAGTGCTTCTTTACTTCAAGTTGTTCCTCGGGTAATGCTTCTGTGTCACACATTACTTCAAGTTGGTACTCCAGTAAAGGTATCCTCTGATCACCTCTATTTTTGTTTCTCAAAACAGAGTTTCAACCTTCCTGCAAAACAAGTTTCTATATACTCCGATGTTTAAGTTAGTAATCATGAAAACTTTAACAAATGACTTCATCTAATATTATGAGAGACTGAAATAACTTACAATTCATTGGGATTTACCATTCCCAATTCTCTTCTAATGTATAGAAATTGATCTTTTGCAAGGGGTTTTGTGAAAATATCAGCTAATTGAAGATGAGTAGGAATGAATATCACTTTCACATCTTTCTTTTGAACATGATCTCTGATGAAGTGATGTCTGACATCGATATGCTTGGTTCTAGAGTATTGAACTGGATTCTTTGCCAAGCTTATCGTACTAGTATTGTCACAATAGATTGGTATTTCTTTGAGATAAATACCAAGATCTTGTAGTTGTTGTTTTAACCATATCACTTGTGCACAACAACTTGAGACTGCAACATATTCGGCTTCCGTTGACGAAAGAGACACTGTATTTTGTTTCTTGCTGAACCATGATACAAGAGATCCTCCAAGAAATTGTCCTTGTCCACTGGTGCTCTTCCTGTCTGTTTTGTATCCTCCATGATCAGAATCTGAGTATGCAACAAGATATTCACTTCTTCCTTTGGGATACCACAGACCCAATTCGGATGTGTCAGCAAGGTATCTAAAGATTCGTTTGACCGTTTCAGCATGTGATTCTTTTGGTGCCGATTGATATCTTGCACATATGCCAACACTAAATTGGATGTCCGGTCTACTTGCCGTGAGGTAGAGTAATGATCCAATCATTCCTCTATACTTTGTTATGTTGTAGTCTTTCCCATTGACATCAGCATCAAGCAACGTAGTTGAGCTCATAGGCGTGTCCGTGCCATTTGCTTCATCCATTCCATACTTCTTCAATAGCTCTTTTAAATACTTTGTTTGAGATATGAAGATTCCATTCTTTCTTTGTTTGATTTGCAAACCAAGAAAGAAATTCAATTCTCCTATCATTGACATCTCAAATTCTCCCTGCATTATCTCAAAAAATTCCTTACATAGAGATTCATTAGTAGCACCAAAAACAATGTCATCAACATATATTTGAACAATTAAAATATCATTGTGTTTTCATTTTATAAAGAGTGTTGTATCAACTTTTCCCCGTATAAAACCTTGATCAATAAGAAACTTACTAAGCCTTTCATACCATGCTCTAGGAGCTTGTTTTAAACCATATAAAGCCTTTTTAAGTTTGAAAACATGGTCAGGTTTAGTAACATCCTCAAAATCTGGAGGTTGTTCTACATATACTTCTTCCATGATGTAACCATTTAGAAAAGCACTCTTTACATCCATTTGATAAAGTTTGAATCCTTTGATGCATGCAAAGGCTAAGAGTACACGTATAGCTTCCAATCTAGCCACTGGAGCATACATTTCCTCATAATCAATCCCTTTTTCCTGATTATAGCCTTTGGCCACCAATCTTGCCTTGTTTCTGACAATAATTGCAGATTCATCGAGTTTGTTCTTGAATACCCATTTAGTACCAATGATCGGATGATCTTTGGGTCGGGGCACCAAATCCCAAACTTAATTTCTCTCAAATTGATTTAGTTCTTCTTGCATTGCTGTAACCCAATCATTGTCTGATAGGGCTTCATCAATGTTAGAAGGTTCAATCTCATAAATGAATGCAAAAAAACTTACTTCATTGAAAATTCTATTTCTAGTTTTGATCCCTTCATTCACATCTCCTATGACTTGATCTAAGGGATAACTTTTATTGTATTTCCAAGCTCTAGGTTGACCTAGGGATTGCTCTTCTTCCTTAGTTTCATCAACCTCTGGAATAAGTGATTTAGAAATAGATTGACCATTTTCTTGATTTAAACCAACTTCCTATTCTTCATCAATGGTTTTGTCAGAGGATTCAAATTCATCAAATACAATATGAATTTATTCTTCAATAATACCTGTTCTTTTATTGTAAACTCTATATGCTTTACTTCGGTTAGAATATCCTAGGAAAATTCCTTCTTCAGTTTTAGAATCAAATTTTCCTAAGTTATCTTTACCATTATTATGAATGAAACACTTACAACCGAAGATGTGTAGATGAGCAATGTTTGGCTTCCTTCCTTTGTATAACTCATAAGGTGTCTTTCCAAGTTTTGTTCTGATATATGCCCTATTTGAAATATAGCATGCTGTACTCATAGCATCAGCCCAGAACACTTGAGACACATTCTTTTCATTCAACATTGCTCTAGCCATTTCAGTGAGCACTCTATTCTTATGTTCCACAACTCCGTTTTGTTAAGGTGTTCTTGGAGCAAAAAAATTGTGATTAATGCCATTAGTATCACAATATCCTTTAAAGGCTTGATTTTCAAATTCTCCATCATTATCAGTCCTAATACCTGCAATGGACACACCTTTCTCATTTTGCACTTTCTTGGTAAAAACATTAAATTCTTCAAAGGTTTCATCTTTTGAAGATAGAAAAATAACCCATGCAAATCTAGAGAAATCATCAACAATAACCAATGAATATAGGTTTCCACCAAGACTCTTTATTCTTGCTGGGCCAACTAAATCCATATGTAATAATTGTAGTGGTCTATTTGTTGAAATCTCATTTTTCAATTTGAAAGATGATTTAGTTTGTTTACCCTTTTGACATGCGTCACAAATCAAGTCATTTTTGAAAGTTACTTTGGGTAATCCAAGAACTAAATCCTTTTTGAGTAGTTTGCCTAATTGATGCATATTGACATGAGCCAATCTCTTATGCCATAACCAACTTTCATCAGTATTACTCAGAAAACAGTTTTCAGACTCATTTCTACTAATATCTAGAGTATAGCAGTTACCTTCCCTTTCTGCTCTGAGCTTAGCCTTGATATTCTTCTTATCAAGTTGTAAATCATTCTTGTTGATAATTAAGCATTCTTCTGAGTCAAATATTACCCAGTTGTCTTTATCTACACTTTGACTTATGCTTAGCAAATTATGACACAAGCCTTCAACATAATATACATCTTTGACTTGTATTCCTTTGTCATTTTTGATTTCACCAATTCCTGCTATCTTTCCGGATTGATTTCCTCCAAATTTTACCTTTCCACCTTCCTTAGGTTGCAATGTGGTAAAACTTTCAAAATCTCCGGTCATATGTCTAGAGCACCCACTATCTATGTACCACTTGCTATTTTTGGATGCTTTGAGACATACCTACAATCAAATAACTAGGTCTTAGGTACCCCATCTTTTTGGGTCCTATTGGGTTAGTACAAATAATTTTCTGAACATGTGAGCCTTTAGGTACCCATTTGTAGGTTCCTATTGTCCCTTTCTTCTTATGAATGCATGAAGATGTATAATGACCTTTTCTATTACAGTAATTACACAATGCAAAAGGATTTGATGTATGCACATAATGCTGGAAATAATTCAAATATGACTTACCTCCTACTTTCTTTCTACCTTTCCTTTTATCTGACTTTAGATCATATCCAATTCCAGATCGGTCATTTACAAATCGTTGAGCTTTTAAAATAACATTTAGCATCTCACTTCCTTGTGTAAATTTTTCAAGAGTTTTTGTGAGATCAATGTTTTTCTTTTTCAAAGATGAACAATTTTCACAATTCTTTTCTTTAAGTTCAGTTTCAAGAGCTCTATTTTTCTTTTTGAAAACAATCAATTCTTTAACTACTTTGATGAATTCAGAATGTAAAGCATTATATTCGGAAAGTAATTCATCATAGGTAGGTTCAGAATTATTTACCTCTTCTTCTGTTTGAGCGACGAGACATATATTAGCTACTTCTTCCTCATCACTTTCTTCGTCAGAGGAGCTATCACCCCATATAGCAGATACAAAGGCCTTCTTTTTGTTGAAGATTTTACCTTTTCTCTTTTCTATGCTCTTTTGATTCAGTTCTGGACATTCTGATTTGATATGTCCTGGTTTTCCACATTCGTAGCAAATGATATGATCTTTGCTGCTAGTTCCACCTTTTTGAAAGTGTTTGAATCCTTGTCCTTTCTTGTAGAACTTTCTGAATCGTTTTATGATTAGGCCCATTTCATCATCGTCAAACTCCTCATCCTCATCTTGATTCTCTTCTTTTACTTTTAGTGCAAGACCTTTCTTTTTCTTGTCACCAATGTCATTTAGTTCTCGTTTGAACTTTAGTTTGCTTTCATATTCAGAAAGACTTCCAAATAGAGAAGCAACTGATCTCATTGATTCTCCTTTTGCTTCTTCTATCGCAGTGACTTTGGCCTCCCATTCTTTAGAAAGAATATTTAGAATCTTTCGTACTTGGGTATGCTGATCATAGACTTTCCCAAGAGCTGCAAGTTGATTAACAAGATGAGTATATCTAAGTTCAAATTCAGATATTGATTCACCTGATTTCATTCGAAGTAAATCAAATTCAATGACCAAGGTGTTGATCCGATTCTCCTTTATTCCCGAAGTTCCTTCATGAGCTATTTCCAGAGCTTCCCACATTTCCTTTGCTGTTGGAAGTATGCAGATTCTGAAATACTCACTTTGACTCAAGGCACTTTGTAGCATCAGAATTGCCTTGCTGTTGAGAGTTATAAGTTTCTTGTCATTCTCATCATATTCCGCCGGCGTCTTGGGAATTTTCTGAGAATCTACAGTCTTTGTAGGTTGATAGTTTCCACTCTCAATCACATCCCATAGCCCATATTCAGTAGTCATTACGAATACTTTGAACTTTGCTTTCCAGAAAGAAAAGTGTTCGCCACTAAAACCTGGAGGTCTAGTGATGGATACACCATCGGGAAGAATTCCTTCACCTATGCTTGCCATTGGATCCTTCTTAGGTTGTTATACCTTCACAAGAAGACCTACGCTATGATACCAAATGTTAGAGTAAGTATTTCACCCAAGAGGGGGGTTAATTGGGTGATCTTAAAAATTTCGTTGCAAATATAAAATTTGACGTTGAAATTAAAACAGGAAAGAGTAAGGAGAAATATCACTGAAGTGTACATCGGGAGTTATACTGGTTCGGCCACAACCACTTTGACCTACGTCCAGTCCTCAGAGCTTCTCTGAGAGTTTCACTATAACTTCCAAGATTCAGTGGGTTCTTGGCACCTCAGTACAAGCAAGTTCCTACGCCTCGACTCTCGCTCCCCCTTACAAGTTGTAATCCAATCCCAACTCAAGGTTCCACAACCTTAAGTTACCTCAATAACAAATATTGAGTTTGAATGAAATATCTCTCTCACAGAGTGAATAAGAATCACTGAAGCATAGAATTACAAGTATAATGTAAAACAGAGTAATGAACTTGATGATACATTCGTGAGTGTGTTCTTGTTCTGTCTCTATTTAGATGTTCCTATATATATAGATACGTTGGTAATGATTGCTGGAACATATTTCTTCATGTCCGTTGGAGCGTGCGCAGCCACTATTTACTTTTCAGTTTTTGAAAAACATACGTTTGCGGTAGGTGACGGTCAGTGACATTTGAGCGTTGCTTTTGACTTTCCTTATTTGGTAAGATCTCTTCATTGTTTATCTGTTGAAATACTAAGAATACTAATATAATGAAAGGTTAATCAAATAGGAAACAAAACAATGACCGTTGGAATGATTTCAAACTTTCTGGGTTTGCTTACTCGAGTAGCTACTTGAGTATCCCTTGAAGTTTACTCGAGTACTAACTCGAGTATCATCGGGAAAGCTTTGATTAACTTCAAGTCAATAAACAAATATAAGATTACTTGGGTAGTGCATGGAATAACTAAATTTCAAACCTTTGAAAATTCATGTTTACTCGGGTAACTACTCGAGTAATGCATTCACAACTTCATAGGTTACTCGGGTACCAACTCAAGTAAACCTTCAAATAAACTTTTGATTACTCGATGCTCTACTCCAGTAATGTTGGCAGGATTTCAAGGCCGAGAGCACATCAAGTCTGATTACCTTGTTACTCGAGTACCTACTCGAGTAAACTTACTTTTTGTACATAACTTACCAGGGTAATGACTCGAGGTTTTCCTTCAAACATAACACTGCATACTCGAGTAATCCACTTAAAAAAAATTATTAAATACTTGTATACTAGAGTAATGACTCGAGGAAAGTGAGATAAAATTAAATCAAGTTATTCGGGTACTACCTTCAAGTTTTCACTTACCTCAGTGTGTTACTCGAGTACCTACTCGAGTAACATTGGCAGTGGTACAAAGTGCCGAGAGCAACACATTTTTAGAAACAGAGTTACTCGAGTATCATTGGCAGGCCGAGAGCAACTGGAAGGTTTTCATATGGTTACTTGAGTGGCTCCTCGAGTAACATTGGCAGGCCGAGAGCAACTCCAAGTATTTACCTGGTTACTCGAGTATATACTCGAGTAACATTGGCAGGCCGAGAGCAACTTAAAAATACTTACACTATTACTCGAGTACCTACTCGAGTAACGTTGGCAGGTTACTGGAAGGTGCTTCTGGTTACTTCAAGTTTTATCTCATTACTCGAGTACGTACTCGAGTAATGCCTTAGAAAACTTGCTTCTGATCAAGTTTCTCAGCATTTTCTCTTGGCCTTTCTTCATTACTCCAATGCTTACCTCAAGTGATGTTTATCCCTTTTATTACTTTGTTCAAACTTATTTATTAATCAATTCTTTTTCATACTATTCTTTTGTTATCATCAAAACATAAGATCTAAAAATGCATATATAGATTAAAATAAGGTTAGATAACATGATACTGTTTAGCAAAGTGAACGTGTATAAATATAGCAAATAAAGTTACTTGGCCTTCAACAATTGGTACCAGATAACAAGGCAGCTGAGTCTGGCCTATTGTATAGCCTACATAGCTCATCCGTTCTTCCAAACTCTAGCTATTACGCCGTGACATATTGCCAGGACATAAGAAGCCATATGTACTGTCGAGCCCTCGTTCGGCACACAGTTTGTGGAAGCAACTACCACATAAATGAAAGGAGAAATGACACAGTAAATGTAGAAACCTAAAACCCCTAAATATCAGTGCATTAATTACAATTAAAAATTATAACTAAACTCACATGATTGCAAATGTGACCCATCCTATGTCAATCTCCTCCAAAGATAGGAACTCTCTAATATCTTTGTTATCAAGTCCATAATTATACGAGATTCTGTGACCCACAATCTCACAAGGCATGTGCAAGTAAGCTACTAGTAAGAGTTGTTGCATCAAGACATGACAATCATGAGACTTCATCTTAACTAACTTCAAATCTTCCATTGACACAAGTCGGCTCACATTAGAAGAATACCCTTGTGGCACCTTAATGCCGTGCAAACACCCACACAAGCTTCTTCTCTCCGCTTTTGACAATGTATGCGTTGCTGGCTCCATATACGCTCTCTTACCATCATCTCTTAGTTGTGGATGCAGTCGTTCTCTTATTCCCATTTCAACCAAGTCTAGTCTTGCACTAATCCCATCTTTTGTTTTCCCTGGTATGTGCAAAAGCGTACCAACAAGGCTATCACATACATTTTTTTCCACATGCATCACATCAGTACTATGTCTCACATCAAGACTACACCAATATGGAAGATCAAAGAAAATTGACCTCTTCTTCCATATGTTCTTCTCACTCGTAGTCTTTTGATTTTTACCAAAAGTGACATTGATTCTTTCCACCCGACTATAAACCTCGTCTCCAGTTAATGGCTCCAGAGCCATTTCATTCTCTGGCAAAACCGTTAAAAGCCTTCTTTAGCCTACGGTACGGGTGGAATCGAGGAACAAATTGTCTATGACCAAGGTAGACCGTTTTTCTACCATGCTTGAGTTGATGGAACTGTGTGCTTGATTCACATATTGGACATGCTTTATGACCCCTGACACTATAACCTGACAAGTTACCATATGCAGGGAAGTCGTTAATTGTGGTGAAAATCATTGCACGTAGCTTAAACGACTGTTGCTTATATTCATTAAACACATCTACACCATCCTCCCACAACTTCTTTAAGTCCTCTATCAAAGGTGCCAAGTAGACATCGATATTGTTCCCTGGCTGTTTTGGTCCTGAAATTATCATAGAAAGCATCATATACTTGCGTTTCATACACAACCAGGGAGGTAAGTTGTAAATTACCAGTAGAACGGGCCATGCACTATGTGTACTGCTAAAAGTACCATAGGGATTGATCCCGTCTGTGCAAAGGCCAAGCTGAAGGTTTCTTGGCTCGCTGCCAAATCCGGGATACATTTCTTCTACTTTCTTCCATTGTGGAGAGTCAACCGGGTGCCGAAGGAATTTTTCATCATAAACTCTGTCATCATAATGCCATCTCAACTTCTTTGCTTCTTTCGCATTAGCAAACATTCGTTTGAACCGCGGTATGATTGGAAGATACCACAAAACCTTTAAAGGTTGCTTTTTATTTGTCTCATCACCACACCTATTACCTTTCTTCACTTTGTATGTAGAAGTTTTACATTTCGGACACTCACTTAAGCCTTCATACTCATTTCTGTACAATACGCAATCATTAGGGCAAGCATGTATCATTTTATACTCCATACCCATCGTAGATAATATTTTCTTGGCCTTATACATACGATTTGGAAGTACATTATCCTCTGGAAACATATCACACAACAATTCTAGTAACAATGTGAAACTACTGTCGGTCCACCCACAAGTTGCCTTTAAGTTGACCAAGTGCAAAATGCCTGACAAGCGTGTATACTTTGTACACCCAGGGTACAAAGGTGTCTTTGCATCACTCCGTATGCTATCATATACAGGCGTTTGTGCAAAACATTCTACCTCAACATCGTGAATCATGTTCTCCATTCTATTGTCATCTCCAACCTCCAAAACTTCCTTCTTGTGTGACGCCCAAGCAGTTCCTTCCTCACCATGCCATATCCACCTTGTGTACCGAAGATTTATTCCATCACAAAGTAAGTGATCCCTTATATCATCAACATCCCGTAGACTCTCATTTAAACAGTTGATACATGGACAAAAATACTTCCCATTTTTACTAGGCGCATTCATTTTAGCAAATTCAATAAAGTTTTCTACCCCATTCTCATATTCTTCACTAATTCTCGAAGCATTCATCCAACGGTGATCCATTTTATTACCACCTGATCCATTTTCACAGACACTCAAGTTTAGAACAGCTATATGAAACACTCATGACACACTGTAAAAGCTAACAGTTCAAATTTATCACGCTTACAATAAATAGTAGCACCATAATATCCTCAAGTTTCAAAAACTTTCATCAACAAGCAATAACATAACTTACCAGCTAATCCTTAGCTTCCAAGGACACTATGTTTGTGATTGAGGATTTGGAAGAAGATTCTACAGAGGCAAGGATGTAGTAGGCCGGCAACCCAAGGGAAGACGATGGCAGTAGTGATACCTGCAGGTTTATGAGAGAGTTATTTAGACATGAAGGAGTAATATTTAGAACATTTCAGGTTAAATGACCTTGATTCAGTGTTTCTTATATATATAAAAAATTATCATATAATTTCTTTGATTTATAATGACCCTCCATGTTTTGTGTCACTAGCTTACTATATTTAGTGTAAATTTCAATTTATATACTGATACATGAATTGTTTATTTAAAACATTAATTTCTATGAATATTATAAAATAACTTGATTAGATTAGAATTATAGAGTATATTTATATTCTTAAAATACTTTTAATAAAAGAAGAAAAGGTACACTGAGTGTTTTCCTTTTTTAAGGAAAAGCATTTAACTGTAGTCTCATATATAAAATATGTAGATTTTTCAATTTTGCATTTACAAAGTTGTATAAAAATATTTAAAACGACATAAAAAATAAAAAAAAATCCTCAAGTTGTAGAATCATTCTCTTTTTGACCTGGTAATATAAATTTAAAATTTCAAAATAGAACAATAAACAATTAATTTTTTTTTAAATGTTCATGTTTTGGAATCATTGCATTACAACTTCAATAGAATTAGAAAATAGGAATCCAGTGGATTTTGTCTCTATATGATCCAACGCGAAGGAAATGAAATACAGAGTAGGGTGCATGTGCTTCTCGAGATATCATTACCTCAAAAGTAATTAATTAGATGAAATTACTATTATTTGTCCATGATAATATAATAAATTAAAATTAAATCCAAACACGAAGCAAACTAGACTAATTTACTTGTATAAATAGAAATGATGTCTTATTTTTAATTATTCTTTACCAAAAACAGAAGGAACTCATGTATTCCATATATCTAAGGAATATCAAACACACAACCTCCTAATTTTAAAATTTAATTTTATTAGACAGCCATGCTTTATTCTCGTTGATTTGTTTTCTTTATATTGTGCATCATTGTTTCCCCTTGCTTCTCCTCTCCCATGCTGTATATAACATACCCAAATTATATAAAATAAAATAATGTATAGTGTCTAAATATATACATCATTATTCATGATAATAAGATATTGAATAATGTGACCGAAAGAAAGTTAGTCCAAACAAGCGTGTTGTTTAGCTAATGGCAAGTTCTGCTAACTTAATTAGTGATATAAAATTCGATTGGGTTGAATCAATTGGGTGATGCAAATAATCATTTTACAATGGTAAAGAATTTCCTAATACCTACTCTGCATTTGGAATATTTCTGATTTCTATGAGATATTTAACAAGCACAACCAATCTCAATGACATACTTTTTTTCCAGAATAGCACAACCGAAGTTCAAGATGCCTAAATTCAGTCACAACCGAAGTTCAAGATGCCAACTTTTATTCCAGAACAGCACAAATTGACATCTAAATGAACAAAACAACTAGAAACAAAAAAGGGAAACTTACACACACACCAGAATAGACCAAGATCAGAACCACCAATGTTGTCTTCTTTATGCGAAGACCCAGTATGAACTACAGGAGCAAAAAATAAAGGCTAAGAAGAGAAAACCAAAAGCAAAAAAACCAGAGCAAGGAAACAAGGCTACCCACTTGTGTTGCTTGCTGCTCAGACTGCGAAGAGGGAAAGTGAAGATCAGACCTGCATGCGACCGAGAGGGAATGGAGGGACTGTGAAGACGGTGGACATCGCAGAGGGATAGAGGACAGAATGTAAGAGAAAGAGATAGGCCAAGAAATTTGGGGAATGCAGCTCGCGGGAGACATGAAAATGAGGGTTCAATGAGCGCGGGGAAGACAATGACAGAAACGCACGCTTATTTGGGGAAAATTAGATCAGTTTCAACGACTGGTTTTTTACTACTAGTTTCTCAAAACGGTCATTGTTTGGTGTCATTGAATCATCTATTTGTAGTAGTGAATCGCTCAAATATGATATCTACAAATTTAGTTATGATTTTTCAAAGTTTGGGTATAAAATCTGCTAGAATTTGCTAAAATCAGAAAATGGGAAAATAAATAAGGGATATTCCAAAATATTATAAAACAATTCCCATCTTCTTTTTTAGCCATAACTGATGTCTTTTGTAGCAAAAATAGAGAGAGAAGTTTGTGTTGAGTTAAAGAAAGAAGGAGAAGAAAAACTCATAAAGTAGGTTGATTTCTTCGATGAACTCGTATCTAACATGTATAATCCTTACCATAAACTTATTTTTCTATGTTATTTAAGGTATTTGAAGCATAAATATTGGCATTTTGAAGTTAGGGTTTTCAACTAATAAGAGGAAAATCTAGAAGGAAGAAGAGGTAACTTCCTAAACTTCGAGTATTATTTGTTGTGGCTGTTGTGAGTAGTTTAATCAGTGAAATTTCATTAGGTTTGCTTTGAATGTAAATTTTGGAAAAGTTGTGTCCTAATCATTATGCTGCCAAATTGAGTCTAAATGGTGTTTTTAACATAATTAATAGTAAATAAAGTGATTAGGAGAAGAAAGGAGAAAGTCTGCAGAGTCAGATTTCGAAAACCCCAATTTTCCTTGGATAATTGAGAATTTCAGGCATGGGCAGAAATAGGGCTATGAGTTGGATTTTCGTGAAATTGATATTTCTATTGTGCATAGGGGGAAAATTAGGTGGGGATACAGTTGATCACTTTTCAGAAAAGCCTGAAAACACATAATTTCCAAAACACCCCTGAAACCATGATATCGGGGCTGCCAAGGACATTGTTGTCTTTTTATAGTTAATTTGGGAATTCTAAGTCCAAAAATGGATTTCTTAGGCAAAATTAGGCTAGAATAGCCGAAGTCAAAATTTTGGCAAAAGCACAGTCGGATCGGGTATGGTGAGGTGTGGCGCAGTCCCGGGGGCATTTTGGTAAATTTTCACAATAGCCTTATATAACCACTGAAAACACCATGGAAGTGCTTAAAATACTACATGAATGGGTCTGAACCTAATTCTTCTACATTTGATATTTTAGGACCAAGTTGAGAGCCCAGTCGGTGGCACATTTTATGAGACACGAGTTCGAGGCTAAAAAGGGTTAAAGTAGTAACTATTATCTCTCATACACTATGTGATGGTAAATATGTTGTATGTTTCTGTATTTTGTGATATGAACATGGTGCCTGAGGTATGTTACCTAGCTGTGGTTAAGTACCCAGTTGAGGTACGCCTGGGGTATATTGTCTGGCTGTGGTTAGGTGCCCGGTTGATGTATGTGTAAGGGTTCCAAATAGTGATTTGGCCTTGAGTTTTGTGTACACACATGTATTGTTATGAAATTTCATTTTACACTATATGGTGCATTGCATATTTAATTCTCACCTTTTATATGTTTGATAGTACGTTGCTACTGGGATTCCTTAGAATCTCACCCCTTTTTATAAACAAAAATGTCTCAGCGGAAACCAACGGCTCTAATGGCAAGGTTGTAGCTATGAGAAACTGACGGGCACGTATCTTGAGGCAAAGGTGAGTAGTTATATGTAGCCTTTATTTTTTAATATTTTGGGATAACTTTCTAATTGTTATCAAACTTGTGGGAAAAATCGGTGTTGTAATCAAGTACATTGTATCACTATATCAGTATATTTACACTATTCCTGTGTTGCTCATCGTACTACGCGCAAGTACTCTGAAATTATGGGATCACTCTTATAGCCAAAGTTTGGGGGAAAACTTTGCTCATCGAAATATGGGATCACTCTCATCGATAATATGGGATCACTCTTATAATCAAGTACACTATATGGTGCATTGCATATTTAATTCTCGCCTTTTATATGTTTGATAATACGTTGCTACTGGGATTCCTTAGAATCTCACCCCTTTTTATAAACAAAAATGTCTCAGCGGGAGCCAACGGCTCTAATGGCAAGGTTGTAGCTATGAGAAACTGACAGGCACGTATCTTGAGGCAAAGGTGAGTGGTTATATGTAGCCTTTATTTTTGAATATTTTGAGATAACTTTCTAATTGTTATCAAACTTGTGGGAAAAATTGGTGTTGTAATCAAGTACATTGTATCACTATATCAGTATATTTACACTATTCCTGTGTTGCTCATCGTACTGCGCGCAAGTACTCTGAAATTATGGGATCACTCTTATAGCCAAAGTTTAGGGGAAAACTTTGCTCATCGAAATATGGGATCACTCTTATTGATAATATGGGATCACTCTTATAATCAAGTACATTGCTTATGAAACTGAGCTCAAGTATGTTACTGGGATTCAATAATCAAACTAAACATAAAAAAATGGCTATAAGAATGAATTAATTGGGGGAATACTTTGGCTAAATGTTCAATTATCAAAATAAATAAAAAACATTTTTTAGCTTTGCAATATTTTTGCTATAGTCTTGAAGAACAATATTTGAAGAAATTGATTATGTGCTATTGAAAGCACAGAACATGTCTATAAGAGTGAAAATGAACATAATCACATGGCATTGATGGAATTGATAGTTGAAAGCCAAGAATACTTTGTCTTAACTATTGAACCAGAGTTGTGGAAATAATAACATTTATAAGGTTATTAAAATTATGAGCAAATGTTTTACTATGACTAGAAGTCATATGAATAGAAAAAGTAGTATAATATGACCAGAAGTCATATAAACTAATATGTATAAATTTATTGAATGTAAAGATCAAAATAGTTGTGAAGCAAAAAGGACCATAAGATATTGTGAAAAATGTCAAAAGCATTATGATGCTTAAAGCAATTAGTTATAGAAAAAGATCAACTTGTAAAGCCTAAAGAAATAATTGTAAGCCCTGAAGGCTATATGATTTTTATTTTGATTAGTTTTCAAATTTAAATTTAAATTTATTGTGATTAATTTGTGAGAGAAATTATTATTTGATATTATGATTTGATAAGTGTTCATGAGTGTTATATAAAATCAAATAGATAAAATGGTAATTATTGGTCATTTTAAAATTTCAATATAGTGCCAATTTATTTACAAATTTAATTATTATTGGTAATTGTTGATATTTTGATTTCATGGCCTTTTAGGATTCTACCTCATGATTATTGTCATTATGCCATATAACTCCCAAATGAAATGGTTTCTAGTATTTATTCATATAACCTTCAATTATGCAATTACGTTATTTAATTCTCTTATTTATGTACAATTGTACAATTTATTTGTAACTTTAAGCATATATGGTGTATGTAAATATTATTCATACACCAATAGAGTTTATTACGTCAAACTTACCTCTATATTCTTCTTGGGGCTTGTGCTTCTTTGTTCCACTATAAATTTACCAACAAACACTTAACTTATATGCCTCAACATTGTAACACCCCAAATTTTATTCACCAATAGTATATTGTGATTATTTTATATATTCAATAAAACAGTGAATATTTAAGACCAAAGGAATTAAATATTAAAAATTTAAAGGTGAATAGTATTTTCAGTAAAATCACCTATGAGATAGTGAGTTTGTCATATGGTTTTGGAAGACCAAATGATGAGGAAAAATCATGAAATTTTACAGGGTGTAAGTCGACATCCCAAGCTTTAATTTGATAGGTCAAATGAATCATTTGAAGCTATATGTAAAAAGATATGAATTTTTGAAGTTAGTCCCAAAAATCTGGAAAGTCTCTGGAGCAGTGGTCAAAGAAATAAAATCTGGGAATGATATGCTTCCATCTAGCTAACTTCCATATTTTTCCTTGAAACTAGACTCAATAATGGTTCCATAGCCTTTGGAATCACTCCGAAACATTGTCTACAAAATTAGTTATGATTTTTCAAAGTTAGGGCAGAAAATCTGCCAAAATTGGCATTATTCCAAAAATTAAAAATAAAATGTGTTAGAAATTGATTCATAGAATTAAAGTTGCCAAGTGTCAGGATCATATGAGGAGGGGATTAAATTATAATGGATTTGTATGTAGCATTAAAATAATGCTACATGGACATAGTAATTATGGTTAATGATGAACTGGTACACTACCTTAACTGTGAAGTTGGATTAGTTGGACTACTTGAGTGCAAGGTTGGGTGCAAGGTTGAGTGCAAGCTTGAGTGCATGTAGAGTGCATGATTGGAGAAAACTCATTTCACTACTTGAGTGCATGGTTGGTTTAGTTGGAAGAGGCAATTTGGTTAGTGGAGCATGTGAGAGGGGACAGTTTTAAGCTAACCAAATGGAGAGAAAAATTAGTTCTACACTAAGGGAAGCTAAATGGAACCATCATGACATAAACTTGAAGGAGGAGAGGATTGTGACAAGTGTCACAATAATAACCCTTGATGAAGTCAAATGGTGTAGTATGAAGTGAAAAATTTTATGAAGGCTCTTCCTTCCTCTTTCCTTCATACATTTTGGCTAGCACAAGAGGAAAGAAGAGAGAGAGACATCTTGAAGAGTCTTGAAGTTCTAGAGAGAAGGAGAGAAAGCTTAAGGTATATAGTAATCTCTTATGCCTTTTTCTTGTAATCTTCCTTAGAAAACCTTCGCTAAACCTTTTTCTTCATGGAATCCATGACCTTGAAGACACATCCTAAGCTCAAGGAGAGAGAGAAGAGGACACCTAGAGAGAGAAAATCTAAGATCTCAAGATGTAACCTCATAAATCTTATATCTATAAAAGTATGGAGTTGTTGTTGGTGAATGTTGTTGGATTTGGTGATTTTTGTCAAGTTTGTAAATTTAGAAAAGTCCTAACCCTAAGGGGTTATGCTACCCATATTTCTCTAAATCATGGTTAATATGTGTTTAAATGAGTTAATAAAGGATTAGAAGTGAAAAAGTACAAGTTTTCGAAGCTAAAACACAAAAGAGCATTTTTCCATTTTTTGTCATAAAATAGATGGTTCTATTGGATTCAATGGGCCAAAATAGATGGTTCTATTGGATTCAATGGGCCAAAATAGGTCGGGTTACAGTTGGTCACTTTTTCGGAAAAGGCCGAAAAAGCATAATTATGAAAACGTCACTAAAACCCTAAATCAGGGCTGTCAAGGGTATTTTCATTATTTGACACTGAATTTGGTGATTCTGAGCCTGGAAATGAATTCCTTGGGAAAAAATTAGTTAGGATAGCCCTAGTTAAAACTTTGGAAAAATATGCCATCAGGGTGTGTACGGTAGGGCCAGGCCAGGTTCCCAGGGGCATTTTGGAAAAATTTCACCATAGACTAATATAACACAAGAAACACTATAGAAGAGTCTAAAATGATACTTAGATAAGTTATGGCCTATTTCTTGTATATTTAATATGTTAGGACCGAGTCAGAAGCCAGAAGCAACACATTTTACGAGGCACACTAAAAAGAGATTGATAACACCTTGAGAGAGGAACATTATCCTTCATACATCATGCCATAGTTATATGCTTATGTGGATGCCATTGTTTGTAAATGTGCTTTATTAATCAACATGATTTTCCTAGAGAGGGGTAGTTAATGCCAGAGGTGCACTTACACTGGGAGTTGGTGACAGTCTAACCAAGTATAGATAGTGGGGCTGGGTCCTACTCATGTATACATGATGATGATGTGTTACGATGATGTGGTTATATTGTTCATTAATTATTGCATACCTTCGTGTTAGTGCAAGTGTTTCATGTAACCCCCTTCGATAATCAGGCCGGGATTAGTGTTTAATCACATTTAATAATCGAATGAGAAATCCGGATCAATTAAAAACTTTTTGCGGAAACTATACAACTGGATCTCCATTCATTTCATTCATTAAAACAAATGGCATGTTTGGTCTGTTACATATACAATATCAGAGTATTAGCACAATTCCCGACGTTCACCCGGGATAATAACATTTAATCAAAAATATTGTTCAGGGCATCATCGCCCATCTCAGTATTCATACCGGGGATTACACAAAACTATAGTACTATGATTTATACAATATATTTACATTGATCCAAAATGATAACCAATTTGATATAAAACCAAAATATTTAACTAAGACTACCGCTGGCAGCCCTAATCGCTCTTATCCACTTGCTTGCTTTTCGATCCACTTGCCTGCTTTTCGATCCACTTGCCCTATCTAAAAATGTTATTTGGAAAGAATGAGATTCCAGAGAATCCCAGTAGCAACAGTTTATTTATATGATGCATATATACAAAGCAAGTCACATATATCAAAGTGCAGCAATCAATATTTGAGACTGGGCTTTCGCCACGTTCCCTTCACTATATACGAGGTCGGGCTTACGCCATGCCCCCTTCACTTTATCTATATTCGAGTCCGGGCTTTCGCCACGTCCCCTTCACTTTCATTGTAATTGATGACTAATGCAAACAAGCAATGCAATACACATGATATAAGATAAAGTGTCACTACCTTGTTCTTTCCGTCCTTGCTTTGGCGTATGCCTTCTATGTTCCGGGCAAATATCAAATACTATAATCATTAAGGATGATAGGTTATTACTTATTCCAATACTCAAATGACTTCAAAACACTTAGTTTTGGTTATCATTAAAGTCCCTTAAGTAGCTATGAAAGTCTCTAACAATTGCCTAAAAGGATTGGGAAACACCGGGTTGGAAACCACTTTTAAAAATCCCAAGGTGCTGAAAACAGGGGGTTGGCTGTAGCCAAGAAACCTCTGGCTGAGGCCAAAACACGCACAGAAGGTTTCTGGCTGTAGCCAAGAATTTCTGGCTGCGGCCAAAACACGTACAGAAACTTTTGTGCTGCAGCCAAGAATTTCTGGCTACGGCCAAAACGCTCACATTAACTTGTGCGCTGCAGCCAAGAATTTCTGCTGCAGCCAAGGAAACTTCAAAAATTCATAATTAATTGTAGAAAAATTGAAATGAGGTGATCCTAAAGCCCATTGAAAGCTATTTTAGTCCTCTTCACTAGAAAAATGTGGACCAACACTGGAAATCACTACACAAATACAGAATTTAAGAAATGTCCACACTGTTTCAGAATTGTTCCCAGATTTAACATCAAACTTTGGGCAATCATATCTCCCAGAATACTAAATGAAATGACACAAAATATGGGTCCATTTTGAAGCTTGGATGGGAACTTTAACACTAGAAAGTTTCACAATTTTCTGAAATCATTTGGTCATTCAAAACGCTAATACAAACAGACTGCCCAGAATATACTTTCAATGGCAGCATTTCCAATTTTCTACCAAAGTGTCCAATGACTCCAAAATCAACAATCAAGCCTATTCCTTACACTAAAACACCCAAGGAATCCAATAAAACCATTTAAACAACCTAATTTCCACTACATTAGCATGCTTTGGTCTATGGCCACACTAAACACTAACTTTCCAATCTCACTCATTTCTTTCCCAATCAATCCTATCTACCCATACACATTCCAAATATACCATTTCTATACCTTTAACATGTCAAATAACCAATAATACTCATTTTCAAAAATGGCCAATAAATCCCAGAAATTCAAAGCTACCTCAAATGGCACAAAACTTAGATGGGTAGATAGGTTTCACTTACCTCTTTAACTTTCTCAAAGTGACTTTTCAATTCTCTAACTTTCACAATCTCTTGAGGTCACAAACTAACACCAATGAACACATTACAACCATCAAAATGAAGCTCTTCATTCAAGCATCAATATTAGAGAAGGAAGTTTGAGCATTTGGAGACATTTCCTTTACCTTTTTGAAGCTTTTCTTCCTTCCCTTTGGCCTTCAATGGCTGACGAAAATGAGGAGAGAAGAGAGAAAGATGAGAGTGATAGAGTAAAGAGGAGTGAAGAAAAAGAGAAATGATGATCCAATCCCTCCCCCCATACCATGTCCAGCGCACAAAGAGGGAAGAGACGAGAGAGAAACACTAAAATATTCACTTTGACTTTACTCCCTTCACACACACCCACAACCTTGACGCATGTCATTCTCCTATTGGCTCTCCCACACTTAGTCACCATTTAACTTATCCAATCCTTCCATTAGCAATTTAATCCCACTTCTCAATTTCTCTTAGTTAGTAATTAATTTCCCATTATCACCAACTTAAACCAATAATTCCATTCTTTAAATTTTCCATCCATTATGACATACAAATTAATATTGTCACCAATATACATTAATTCCACTTTAATCCAATAATTATCCTCAATAATTATCATTAGGCGTTAATCGAAAATTGTGCGTTACATTGCACCCAAGAGGGGGTGAATTGGGTGATACTAGAAATTTTGTCACTTGTATAAAAGTTGACTGAAAATTTAAAGCAGTTAAGAGATAGGAGATATATCACTAAAGTGTACACCGGGAGTTATACTGGTTCCGCCACAACCACTTTGACCTACGTCTAGTCCTCAGAGCTTCTCTGAGAGTTTCACTATACCTTCTAAGATTCAGTGGGTTCTTGGCACACTCGATACACGATCCCCCTTACATATTGTAATCAAATCATCAACTTAAGGTTCCATAACCTTAAGTTGTCTAAATAAAAAATATTAAGGTTGTAATGAAAAACTCTCTCACAGAGTAAATATATAATCAGTGAAGTACAAAGAGTGAGTATAAGAAAAAAGAGCTCTAAGAATATAATGATCGATGTAAGTTTGCGTGTTCTCAGTTATTGTGCTCTGTTCTTTGAATGCTCCATATATGTAGATGAATTGTGATGTCCGTAGGAAGCATTTCAAACAAATCCATTAGAGTCACGTAACTTTATTTGACCATTCTTCAAATTTGAAAACTAGCCATTTGTAGTAGGTAGGCTTTACAGGCGTTGCGGATGATATTTTGACTTCTCTCTTAATGTATGATCTCTTCATTGTTTCTCTGCAAATATACTTAGGAAACTAAAATAATGAAAGTTTGATCATATAGATAACAAATTAATGAACGTTGGATTAAAATCATGCTTTTTGTATTACATTCCTCGAGTGGCTACTCGAGTGATCATGCCTCATTACTTGAGTACTCTCTCAAGTAACTTCATTAAAAATAAGCTAGAGAGTAAGTCAAAATTGTCTGACCAGATTACACCTTGATTTCTGGAGTAATCCCTCAAGTAAGTATTCCTTTTCTTCTGATTACTTAAGTGGTTCCTCAAGGAATGGTTCAAATAACTTTGAAGATTACTCGAGTGATCCCTCCAATAATGGCATTCAAATCTTGGTTGAGAGCAATTTCTATTAGGCTTACCTGAGTGCTCGAGTGGTCCCTCGAATAATGCTTCAAATAACTTTGCATATTACTCGAGTGATCCCTTCGAGTAATGTCCTTTATTTCATGGCTGAGAGCTGCTAGATGGTTTCTTCTCTGATTACTCGAGTGATCACTCGAGTAATGTCTCAAATAACTCTGCAGATTAATCAAATGATCCCACTTAATTCTTGACTGAGAGCTTTCTGGAACAATTTCTACTTGAGTGGTCCCTCGAGTAATGAAGCCATTACTCAAGGGCTCACTCGAGTAATGTCTTCAAAAATATCACAATGTTCCTTTTTTTGTGCTCTATCTATTCATATATCTTCATTACTTGAGTAGCACTCGAGTAATGCTTTTCCCTATCACCAAGAACTTAGTTACTTTGTTCAAATCATTTTGTTTATTATCAAAACCTTTTGTATGATTAATCCAATCTTTGTTATCATCTAAACATATGGGATCTAACATTCTCCCCCTTTTTGATGTTGACAAAACTTGTGATTTTGAACAAAGCTTTTGAAATTGAATTTTCAATCATATGCTTATTGATAAATTTTTATATGGAATCTTTTGTTTAATTCAAGTTTGAAAACTCTTTGTAAATAACTTTAAGAACATTATTTTGAATGAAAATTTAATGATTTTGAGAAATTTATTATTTGAAACCTTTTGAATCCAATTTTGATGATGTGAAAATCAAAAGCTCATAATTTTGTATATGTTCTAATTTGCTCACCTTACATACAACCAAAAACTCATTAGTCTACAATGTAATATAACTTCAATTGAAATTACAGAAAGAGTTCATTACATAATCAAAAAATTAAAAATTAATAAAGCTCCCTTGGTATTTGCAATGTCAAAGTGAAAACCCTTAAGAATGTTTTACATAAATGTCTGCAATGCTGAACCAATGAAAGATGGAGCAGAAGTAGAAGCAGGAGCGGATGATTGAGTATTATCTAACCTACTGGATTCAGCCTCAATCTTTTTCTTCTTGGGACTAGATTCAAGAGGAATTTTTTAGGGAATGGCAATGTGTAACTTTCCAATTTGATTTCTTCCCAATGGAGTTAGCCTCTCAAGTAGTTCACCCTTCTCCAAATAACAAATCTTGTTCTTTTTGAGAAACAGGGATATAAGCTTAGGAAAAGGCATAGGAGTAGTGGATTTTCCTTCAAATCTATATCTTTTTATTTCAATAAAGATATATTCTCCCAATTCCCTTTTCTCTTTGAGGAGAGCTGAGGCAATTTTTCTAAAGTCCCTCTCTATGAAATGAGTGAAGTTGTTGGATTTGTTGACTATGGCTCTTGACTAAACTAAATGCTTTAAACTTTTGTAATGGTAATTACAAGCTAGAATTGGAAGTTGATTATTCATCTCCTTGAGTATGAATTATTTGGTGATATTCATTTAATTGCTTCAGTAGAATGAATTAAATGATTATTGCAAGTATGGAGCTAGTGGTAGCTTAGTTCCATCCTCTTGACTCATTTCATGGAATTCATATCATTAGCAAGCAAGGAAGACTAAACCCTCAACTCAAGGGAATCTCATTTTATCATTATATTAGTTAATCGAATTTATCTTATTGTTAGTGCTAATTTCAATTCCTTTTGCTTCTTTGTTTTAAAACTAGAAAATACAAAAATATTGCTTTAGCTTAGATTACTTCATTATTTTTAAAATCAATTTCTCAAAATGATTTCTCACAACTTTAAAGTTTTTTATCACTTTACTACTAAGAAACTTGGAAATTAATCTCTTAACAAGAATGACCTAGGTTGAGCTACTATGCTATATTTTCTAACCTAGTTTTATTTTGTGAACTCACACGACATCGGTTCATCAAAGCTCTCAAATAGATATACCATCAAACTTGATGAAAATCACACATATCACTCGGTTTAAAATTGAGAAGTCCCACAATCTCTCCAGGTCTTAGAACTGAAAACAACTGGTTCAAGTCTAAGGTAGGATAAATATATTCAAGGGGATCCTCTATTCCTAGCCAAGTATTTATTTTGGAAGGTGAGATAAGGACTTCTTGACCTCTAACCTTATAAACCATTTCTTCTTCTAAGGCATCTCGAAGAGGATCATTTACAGTCTCTAGATTGCATTAAAAATGCCTCACCATATTGGTGGAAAAAGGAAGTCTAATTGAAAGCCAAGGCATGTAAAATTCAAGGTAGGGCATGAGATTGAACTTCAATACCTCTTGAAGAAGCTTGGAGTCAATAAAATGCATCTTGCACACTCTTCTTCTTAAAAAGTGATATTTGAATTTCTGAGACTCCTCAATCTTCTTCACATTGAACCCTTTTGGAGGGAATGCGATTTCTTCTTCCTCTAGTTCCTTTGAAGATTGGCTATGCTTCTCTCCTATGGATTTGTGAACCTCATCCAGTATATTTGCCATGGCTTGAGCAAGTTTTCTATCAAACTTAGCCTTTTTCAATGGCTTCTCAGAAAAATATGGTGTGTCAGAGGAATCAGAAGGAAGTAGAGATGGTGTCTTGGTCTTTTTGCCTCTACCAAGAGGAACATCCTTCTTAGATTGAGCTCTTGTGGTAGATGGTTCCTTGATCACGACCCCCTTAACTTTGGATTTAGGCTGCAGCTTAGATTTAGCTTTTGATCGAGGAGTGAGTTTTTGTCTTTTAACTGGAGGAGATGGAATAGATTCATGCGATTACTGAGGATTAGAAGATTCAGAAGGAGTATCAGGAAGGATGGTTTTGGTTCTAACCATTTTGACAAGATTTTGAGAAATACTCTCTCGCGAATGATGAATGTTAGGGTAGAGGATTTTGAGAGATTTGAAGAAGTTGTTCTCAAGCAATTTTGATGGGTTTTGTCGAAAATGAAGTGAGGAAGAGTTTGTGGAAAGATTTTTTGAGTGGTTACTCTGAGAATTACTTGAAGTAAGTTTGTGAAAATGATGTGACGCACAGTGATATAAGCCAAATGCCTGACATTACTCGAGGGCTCCCTCGAGTGATCTTGGGCATTACTCGAGGGCTTCCTCGAGTAAAGCTTTCTAAAGAATTTAAATCAATGCAATTTAAATGCATACCTGTCATAAGTAATATTGTAATTAATTATGTATATTCCCTCGATCATTTGATGGCATTTAACACTGATTTGAATGAAGATTGAATTGGTTTTTGATTTCCACTCATGATTACTAGAGGCCTTACTCGAGTAATACTGATGGTTTACTCGAGGCCTCCCTTGAGTAATCTATCTCTTCATTTTTTGTCTGTTTATTTCCAACCGTTGCCATTTCCTTTTGAATTCTTCTTGAATTAATGCTTCAAAGCTATATTTTCTAGGTCATTGCTCAAGTGGTTACTCGTGTAATCTTTATAAATACTTCAAGGTATTACTGTGGTAATGAAGTTTACTTGAAGTTGTCCCTCTATTAATATTATGCTTTGTTAGCCTCTGCTTTTCATACTCCAAAATAGAATATCAATATCCTACAAAACAAATTGTGAGAAACTCTGATACTTAAGTTAGCAATCATCAAAACATCAATAAATAACATCATCTAACATTTCGTAAACACTAAATAACTTGCAATTTATTGGGATTTACCATTCCTAATTCTCTTCTAATAAATAAGAATTGATCTTTTGCAAGAGTTTTTGTGAAGATATCAACTAGTTGAAGATGAGTTGGAATGAAAATCACTTTGACATCTTTCTTTCGGACATGATCTCTGATGAAGTGATGTCTAATATCAATATGCTTGGTTCTGGAATGTTAAGTTGGATTCTTTGCCAAGCTTATCGTGCTAGTATTGTCAAACTATATTGGTATCACCTTTAAATAAATACCAAGATCCTGTAGTTGTTGCTTCAGCCATAACACTTGTGCATAACAACTTGATGTTGTAACATACTCAGCTTCTATTGATGAAAGAGACACTGTATTTTGTTTCTTGCTAAACCATGACATAAGTGAACCTCCAAGAAACTGGCTTTATTCACTGGTACTCTTTCTGTCTGTCTTGTATCCTCCATGATCAAAGTCTAAGTATGCAACTAGATATTCACTTCTTCCTTTAGGATACCAGAGACCTAATTCTACTATGTCAACAAGATATCGAAAGATATGTTTGATGGTTTCAGTATGTGACTCCTTTCGTGCTGATTGATATCTTGCACATATACCAACACTGAATTGGATGTCAGGTTTACTTACAGTGAGATAGAGTAATGATCTAATTGTTTATCTATATCTTGTGATATTTTAATCTTTTCCCATGACATAAGCATCAAGCAAAGTAGTAGAGCTTATAGGCGTGACCATTCCATTTGCTTCATCCATTCCATACTTCTTTAGTAGCTCTTTCAAATACTTCGTTTGAGATATGAAAATTCCATTCTTTCTTTATTTAATTTGCAAACCGAGATAGAAATTCAATTCTCCTATCATTGACATCACAAACTCCACGTGCATTATCGTAGAAAATTCCTTACACAAGGTTTCATTAATAGCACTGAAAACTATATCATCAACATATATTTGTACAATTAAAATATCATTTCATTTTTGTTTTGTAAAAAGTGTTGTATCAACTTTTCCTAGTACAAAACCTTGATTAATGAGAAATTTATTGAGCCTTTCGTACCATGCTCTATAAGTTTGTTTTAAACCGTATAAAGCTTTTCTCAATTTAAAGACATGATCAGGTTTGGTTTTATCTTCAAAACCTGGGGGTTGATCTACATACACTTCTTCCATTATGTAGCCATTTTAGAATGTGCTCTTTACATCCATTTGATAGATTTTGAATCCTTTGATGCATGCAAAGGCTAAGAGTACTCATATAGCTTCAAGCTAGCCACTGGGGTATATGTTTCCTCATAATCAATTCCTTCTTCTTGATTATAGCCTTTGGCCACCAATCTTGCCTTATTTCTGACAATGATTATGAATTCAACAAGTTTGTTCTTGAATACCCATTTAGTGCCAATGATCGAATGATCCTTAGGTCGGGGTACCAAATCCCAAACTTGATTTCTTTCAAATTGGTTTAGTTCTTCTTGCATTGTAATTACCCAATCATTGTCTGATAAGGCTTTGTTAATGTTAGAAGGTTCAATCTCAGAAATAAAAGTAGAGAAACTAAATTCATTGAAAATTCTATTTCTAGTTTTGACTCATTTATTCACATCTCCTATGACTTGCTCTAGGGGATGACTTTTATTGTATTTTTTGGCTCTAGGTTGTCCTAGTAATTGATCTTCTTCCTTGGTTTGATCAACTTTTGGGATGAAAGATTTAGGATTAGGTTGAACATTCTCTTGATTTAAAACAACTTCCTATTCATCATCAATAGTTTTGTCAGAGGATTCAAATTCATCGAATACAACATGAATTGATTCTTTAACAACACATGTTCATTTATTGAAAACTCTGCATGCTTTGCTCTTGTTAGAGTAGCCTAGGAAAATTCCTTCATCTGTTTTAGAATCAAATTTTCCTAAATTATGTTTACCATTATTATGAATGAAACACTTACAACTGAAGATATGTAGATGAGCAAGGTTTGGCGTCCTTCCTTTGTATAGTTCGTATGGTGTCTTTCCAAGTTTTATTCTGATATAGTCTTTGTCTGAAATGTAGCATATTGTGCTTATTGCATCAGCCCAAGACACATTCTTTTCATTAAGCATTGCTCTAGCCATTTTAGTGAATACTTTATTCTTTCATTCCACGACTCCATTTTGTTAAGGTGTCCTTGGAGCGGAGAAACTATGATCAATGCCATTAGCATCACAGTAATACCTAAAGGCTTGATTTTCAAATTCTCCACCATGATCTGTCCTAATAGCTGCAATAGACATACCTTTCTCATTTTGTGCTTTCTTGGCAAAAACAATAAATTCTCTAAAGGTTTCATCCTTTGATGATAGAAAAATAGTTCAAGTAAATCTAGAGAAATCATCAACAATGACCAATGAATATAAGTTGCCACCAAGACTCTTAACTCTTACTGGTCCAACTAAATCCATATGTAATAATTAAAGTGGTCTATTGGTTGAGATCTCATTTTTCAATTTGAAAGAAGATTTAATTTTCTTTACCCTTTTGACATATGTCACAAATCAAGTTGTTTTTGAAGTTTACTTTGGGTAATCTAATCACTAAATTCTTTTAAGTAACTTGCCTAGTTAGTGCATATTAACATGAGCTAGTCTCTTATGCCATAACCAACATTCATTAGCATTACTTAGAAAACAATTTTTAGAATCATTTCTACTGATATCAAGAGTATAGCAATTACCTTCCCTTTTTGCTCTGAGCTTTCCTCTGAGATTCTTCTTATCTAATTGTAAATCTTTCTTGTTTACAATTAGACATTCCTCTAAGTCAAATATTACCTAGTTGTCTTTATCTGCACTTTGACTCGCACTCAGCAAGTTATGACACAAGCCTTCAACGTAATAAATATCTTTGACTTGTATGCCTTTACCATTTTTGATTTCACTAATTTCTGCTATCTTTCCGGATTGATTTCCTCCAAATTTTACCTTTTCACTTCTTTAAGTTGTATCGTGGTAAAACTCTCGAAATCATAGGTCATATGTCTGGAGCATCCACTGTTTATGTACCACTTATTGTTTTTGGATGTTTTAAGACATATCTATAATCAAATATGATTAAGTCTTAGGTACTCAGATCTTTTTGGGTCCTTTTGGGTTAGTATAGAATATTTTCTGAACATATGAACCTTTAGGTACCCATTTGAAGATTCCTATTTTTCCTTTCTTTATATGAATGCATGATGAAGTATAATGACCTTTTCTATTGCAGTAATTTTAGTATGCAAAAGGGTTTTGATGTATGAACAAAATGCTGAAAGTAACTTAAGTATGTCTTACCTTCTGCTTTTCTTCTTCCATCATTTCCTTTTATCTAATTTTGGATCATATCTAATACTAGATCGGTCATTTACAAATTGTTGGGCTTTTAAAATCACATTTTACATCTCACTTCCTTTAGTGAATTTTTCAAGAGTTTTTGTGATATCAATGTTTTTCTTTTTCAAAGAAGAATAGTTTTCACAATCGTTTTCTAAATTCTCTTTAAGTTATACTTCAAAACTTTGTTTTTCTTTTTGAAACCAACTAGTTCTTTAACTCCTTTGATGAATTTAGAATATACAGCATTATATTCGGAAAGTAATTCATCATAGGTAGGATCAAAATTAGTTACCTCTTCTTCTGTTTCTTCTTCAGCAACTAGACAGATATTGGCTACTTCCTTATTATCACTATCTTCGTCAGAAGAACTGTCTCCCCATATGGCATATACAAAGGCTTTCTTCTTGTTGTAGAACTTGCCTTTTCTCTTTTCTTTATTCTTTTGAGATAGTTCTTGACATTCTGATTTGATATGTCCTAGTTTTCCACATTCATAGCAGATGATGTGCTCTTTACTGTTTGTTTCTCCTTTCTAAAAGTTTTTGAATTCTTGGCCTTTCTTGTAAAACTTTCTAAATCATCTTATCATTAGGCATATTTCGTCATTGTCAAACTCTTCATCTTTATCTTGATCTTCTTCTTTTGCTTTCAGTACTAGACCTCTCTTCTTCTTGTCACCAATATCATTGAGCTCTCATTTGAACTTTAATTTACTTTCATATTCAGAAAGACTTCCGAATAGAGAAGCAACAACTAGCATTGATTCACCTTTTGCTTCCTTAATAACAGTGACTTTAGGCTCCCAGTCTTTAGAAAGAATATTTAGAATATTTCATACTTGGGTATGTTGATCATAGACTTTCCCAAGTATTGCAAGTTGATTAACAAGATGAGTATATCTAAGTTTGAATTCAGCTATTGACTCACCTGATTTCATTTGAAGTAAATCAAATTCAGTAACCAGAGTATTGATCCGATTTTCTTTTATTCCCGAAGTTCCTTTGTGAGCTATTTCAGGAGCTTCCCACATTTCTTTAGCTGTTGAAAGAGTGCAGATCCTGAAGTACTCATTTTGACTCAAGGCACTTTGAATCATTAGAATTGCCTTGCTATTGAGTGTGATAAGTTTTTTGTCATTTTCATCATATTCTGTTGATGTCTTAGGAACTCTCTGTGAATCTACAATTTTCTCAGGCTTATAGTTTCTACTCTCAATCACATCCCATAGTTCGTATTCTATAGCCATTACGAATACTCTAAACTTGGCTTTCCAGAAAGAGAAGTGTTTACCAATAAAACCTGGTGGTCTAGTGATGCAAGCTCTATCCGGAATATTTCCTTCATCCATACTAGCCATTGGATCCTTCTTAGGTTGTTATACCTGAACAAGAAGACCTACGCTTTGATACTAAATGTTAGTGGGAGTGTTTCACCCAAGAGGGGGTGAATTGGGTGGTACTAGAAATTTCGTCGCTTATATAAAAGTTGACTAAAAAATCAACGTAGTTAAAAGCTAGGAGAAATATCACTGAAGTGTACTTTGGGAGTTATATTTGTTCGGCCACAACCACTTTGACCTACATTTAGTCCTCAAAGCTTCTCTGAGAGTTTCACTATATCTTCCAAGATTCAGGGGGTTATTGGCACCTCAGTACATAGCAAGTTCCTTCACTGGACACTCACCCCCCCTGACACGTTGTAATCAAATCTCCAACTCAAGGTTCCACAACCTTAAGTTGTCTCAATAACAAATATTGAGTTTATAATGAACAACTCTCTCATAGAGCAAATATATAATCACTGAAATATAAAGAGTGAGTATAAGAAAAAAGAGCACTAAGAATGTAATGATCAATGTAAGTTTGCGTGTTTTCAGTTATTGTGTTCTATTCTTTGAATACTCCATATATAGATGAATTATGATGTCCATTGGAAGCATTTCAAACATGTTCGTTACAGGTGCGCAACTTCATTTGACCATTCTTCAAGTTTGAAAACTAGCCGTTTGCGGTAGTTAGGTGTTTCGGATGTTGTGCATGATATATTTGACTTCTCTCTTAATGCATGATCTCTTTATTGTTTCTCTGTAAATATACTTAGAAAACCAATACAATGAAAGGTTAATCATATAGATAACAAATCAATGAACGTTAGATTAAAATCATGCTTTCAGTATTACATTACTCGAGTGGCTACTCGAGTGATTATGCCTCATTACTTAAGTAGTCCCTTGAGTAACTTCATTAACAATAAGTCAGCGAGTAAGTTAATGTTGTCTAACTATATTACACCTTGCTTACTCGAGCAATCCCTCGAGTAAGTATTCCTTTCCTTCTGATTACTTGAGTGGTCCCTTAAGTAATGGTTCAAATGACTTTGGAGATTACTTGAGTGATCCCTCCAGTAATGGCATTAAAATCTTGGCCGAGAGCAAATTCCATTAGACTTACCTGATTACTCGAGTGGTCCCTTGAGTAAAGCTTCAAATAACTTTATAGATTACTCGAGTGATCCCTTTGAGTAATGTCCTTCATTTCTTGGCCGAGAGCTACTGGATGGTTTCTTCTCTGATTGCTTCAATGATCACTTGAGTAATTTTTCAAGTAACTCTACAGATTACTTGAGTGATCCCTTCAAGTAGTCCCACTTAATTCTTGATTGAGAGCCTTCTAGAACAATTTCTCATATATTACTCGAGTGGTCCCTCAAGTAATGAAGTAATTACCCGAGGGCTCACTTGAGTAATGTCTTCAAAAATATCATAGTGTTCCTTTTCTATGCTTTGTCTTTTCCTATATCTTCATTACTTGGAGTAGCTACTCGAGTAATGCTTTTCCCTGTCACCAAGAACTTAGTTACTTTTTTCAAATCATTTTGTTTATTATCGAAACCTTTTGTGTGATTAATGTAATTTTTGTTATCATCAAAACATATGGGATCTAATACTTGGCGCATATCATATTTACTTTTTGCATTTTCTATGAACGATAACATGTTTCTACTGGGATTCCATGGAATCTCACCCTTTTTTTAAATAAACATCTCAGTGGGTGCCAGTGGGACAAAAGGCAATGGTACAGAAACAGAGAAGTGATTTGCATGTGTCTTGAGGCAAGGTCAAGTATGGTTGTTGTAATTAGCCTATTCTTAAGATATTTTAGGAATCATGTATATATTAGAATTTCCATTGTATTTTGTTGACGAATGACTTTGGATTGTAAAGAAATACTGTTATCAGTATAATTGTACTTTTCTATATGCCCATGGAATTCTTTCTTTATTACTCCTTGATTATCAAAATGGAAATGGGTATTGACAAACATCAAGATACTTTCTTTCATTATTAGTCATACTTTTTATTTTAGCTCTGTCTTCCATCTCCTTTCTCCTCTTGAATACTATTATGTTGCCTTACATATATGTGCAGTTTTTCTTAGTTCATAAACGTTTCATTATTGAAAGGCATACAGATTCTCTGCAATTTGTATTTTATTTTGGTATTGATAAGTTATTGTATTCTCTCTTAATTCATTGTATTGTCATTTCTTCTAGTCCTTAGCATTCTCATATGATTTGTGCAAGTTCAATACATTAATCATGATAAAATATATAATATGATATATATTGGAATCAAATTAGTTTTTTGTGACATTTGTAAAAAAAATCATATATCATATTTGAATTAAGAGAATGAGAATTTATTTAATTTTATGAGAAAATTTTTTATGAATGGTTGATGATTTTCTAGACAAAACAATTTTTGTAATATACATGAACTATATATATAGTGCAAGTCAAATTTATGGATGATCAAATAGTAGGAAAATTTTAAAAGAAGACTATGTATACCATAATTTATCATTATTTTATATTATAATGCATTTGTCTTTACATTGTTGTCAAATTAATTTTAGCCCTTAAACATCAGAAATCATTGTAATAAGATCTTTATGTATTTTGATTATGGATCTCATATTTTTCTTTATGTAGTGGAAAATTCTAAACATTTCATACTTTAAATATGCATCAAAAGAGGCAAATTGAAGTATATTATTATTAATGAGAAATGAAATTATATAAATATGTGATAATATATGTTAGTTCCTGAAGAACATAAATGTAACAAAGTCAATATCATTCTTGGAGAACTAATATAGATTTTTCTTAATTCTATGGGCGAAAGGAGATATGATCATGAAATGTTATCACCCATAGATTTACATCAGAGTTTCACTCTATTAAAGGATCTAAGTAATAGCCCAATGGACTGAAATCTATGATTGGTTGTGAGATATGAAGTACTTGATCTTTTAAGTGAAAGATAGACTATTGGCTTACTATATATTGATTTGTCTTTGAAATATAGAAATAAAGAAAGTGTATTTATATGACTCATACTTGAAGGGGAGATTGTTAGAATATAAGTATGAGTCAATATTGAAAAGTTCTAGTCATATACTTCCTCACAAAACCTATTGATCTCTAAAAAATAAAATGGATGTCATATTGATATTTTATATCAATATCTTATGGAAATTGAAAAGTTTGTTGTTGGCTAAGTAATATGCCACAGTAAACTAGCAGTTTACTAATACAAACAAATTTATTGTTAGCATGACTTGTTTGATCATCAGAGTCATATATAAAAGATTACGTACAATATCCACTGAAGAACCAGAAGATTTTTCAAGAATAGCTAATATACTATATAATGCAAGATCATGTGCTGCTTGTTCTCAAAGAAATTTGATTATGAGAGTATCACAAGTTATGATTTGGATTAGATCCCTATATTTTTGCAAATAAATAAACTCATATATGGGTCCATTCAAATATCATGTAAACCATATAAATGGTCAATAATTTTGATAGATGCATCTATAAGATGGTTACATGTGATATTACTATTAGTTTGCAATCTAAAGTTTGCAATAATGTTTGAATAACTTATTATGTTAAGCACAATTTCTAGATTATATTATTCATTCATTCAATCCTCCTTAAATTTGCTAGATTAATACTTATGAGAACAAATTTCTATTTCAGTGTTGGCATATTTGATCTGACATATTGCAGTACTTATACTAGCCAACCAAATTCTCCTGATAAAATTAGCTTTTGGTTAGGAGCTAGGTATATTCCATCTTAAAAACTTTAAATGTGCATTCCTATTGATCCACCACAATGCACATAGATAGATATTTAAAGGAAATTAAGATGAATGTTAGGTAAGAACCTCCTTCTTCTTGTCTATCTCTAAATGAAACTAAAGGATGTTTCTAATGGAAACAAATGAATTTAGGAGACTTATACTGCATGATTAGTCAATTTTCATTTGACAAAGTTTTTCTAATATGAGGAGGAGCAATTGAATAGCTGGAAAAGAAAACAAAAGGAATGCAGTATTACTATTAAATATAGATCCTCAAAGATAGCAATATGAATAAGAAGTTCATTAGGTTCATGAAATATTGTATAAAATCTACCAG
Source organism: Inga laurina (assembly GCA_963855925.1). Taxonomy (NCBI): domain Eukaryota; kingdom Viridiplantae; phylum Streptophyta; class Magnoliopsida; order Fabales; family Fabaceae; genus Inga; species Inga laurina. The sequence continues at coordinate 63,157,574 of OY979708.1, forward strand.
ATGCAATTACTGACCAAATGAGAATTAATAAATCTCATATTCCAGTTAAAAATGCTCTAATCAACATAAGTGAAAGTAAGACATGCCCGAAGTATGAGAGAATAATCCATTCTAAAGAAAAGAGAAAGAAGCAAATAAACAACATGATTATATCAAGGAGGCAGATACTCCATAAGAAGTCAAGACATAACTAATTGCAAAAACCTCAAAAGAGGTTCGAGTACCTTAATGTAATAAAGAGATCTCAATGAATTATGTCACAACAAGAAAAATGGAACTGAAAATATAAAGCTGTTGACAATAGTTTTAGTAACAATATCACATGATCAAATAAGGATCTTATATATAAATATGTTGGTAGGAAAAAAAAGGTAATTGACCAATTGAAAAAGGGGACAAGACACAATGAAAAATGTTCTTTCAATATGTGAAATTTATGGACCTGCAGTCCAAAACATTTGAAATATAAAGTTATTTGTAATATATGAATATTCATGTGAAAATAAAGATTTTCACAAGCTCTAATAATGATTATGATGAGGTACAACATTAGGTAGTGGATACAATAATTGTTGCATATATTATTAGTCTGAAAATATATGCAAATGAAATCATGCATCTATTAGATATCATTATATATAGCATATGCATATGGATAGTGAATATTAAATGAGAATCCTTGAAGGATCTAAAATGCTAGAACCATATACAAGAAAATCATTCTATATATAAAATGTAGTATGAGTTTGAAAATAGTTCAAGCATATATAATTGATTGAAAAATGAGTCATTTTATATTTTACTTGACTTATAGATCAAGTTATCGAATGCATCAATGATTTCAAAATCACATATTTTTGTCACTGTGAATTTTCTTGTAAAGATATAGTGAATTTAATGGTCTTGAAGTATCTTATATGTTATGAGAATATTTTTGTATCAATCAAATATTGTATTTATTATGATTTGATTAATAAGAATTAGTTCTTGCAGGTGCATAATAGATAACAAGAATGAGATTTGATGTGATAGTCCTATGAACATATTATATAATATTATTTTTGTTCAAAACAAACTGAATATATGGATGCAAGATATATTTTGGTAACTTTCAGAATCATCTTCCTTTATTGTTTCCACAATGAATAAGATAAAGGTAGAATATCTAGAAAATATGTTAGAGAAATACATTTCAGCAAAATATTTGGTGACAATACATCATGTATAGTTTGTCGGCCAAAAGAATGATATACTCCAAAATACATTGGGAGAGATGTTCTTATAAGGGGGAGTAAATACAATATTACCATGAGGTGAATTATAGACCATGCTGTACTCTTTTCCTTAACCAAGGTTTTATCCCACGGGGTTTTCCTGGTATGGTTTTTAACAAAGCAGCTTTAATTTGTATTGTGTACTCTTTTTCCTTCACTAGATTTTTTTCCTACAGGGCTTTTCCTAGTAAGGTTTTAATGAAGCTCAATATATGTTTATGGACATCTAAGGCGAAGTGTTATAAATATTCCAATATTTGGTGTGGATGTCCATAACCTTCCAAGATGAGTGTTTTGGAATTCTATACTTAAAGCCATATAACCTATGACATGAATTGCTTAGTGGAGTTTTCTATTATTAATGTAAATAACCTACAAATGCTTTATATTATACCATTATGTTGGTTTACTCTTTTGTTGTAACTCTTATAATGGAAGTTAAGGATTTGTGGCCTATAAATAGTAGGGCATATATCAAAGGTTGTAAGCTTGAAATGAAATAAGAATCACTCCCTCCATGTTTTCCATTTCTCTCTTGCATTTCTTCATCTCCTGTATTTCTTCATCTCCCTCATCTAAATCTCTTGTATTTCCCTTATTTTTACAATAGAATCCCTTTTTTCTGCATAGTTATTAGTACCAATCCTTCTGCTTCGACTCTATTAGTTTATGCCCACAAGGGAGTGATGTGGCATTGAGTAACATCTAAGTAAGCTTACAACTTAGATTTTGCATGAGCAAAAAATCCCTAAAATCTTTGGTGTCCTCTTTGTCTTCAGTCTTTTCATTAGTTTTAGGTGATGAATTGACTCGATCACCATATGTTTCAAGACTTCCTTAGACATTTGAAGGAAGAAATTTGTGAAGTTAATTGAAATATTCATTCTCTTCCCTTCCTTGTCTTCATTTATCTTCCCTCTTAACAAGCTTAATAATTTTCAAATCAAAATCAACATCGACAATAATGAGCATCTTTATGTAGAACTATTAATTAATGGACTAAAAAACTGCTTGTGTGAGATATGCAAGAGAAATACAAGAAAGACCTGAAACGTGTTTTCTTGAAGCATGAAGAAATTTCATATGCTCGCTGTCCACAAGGGACATACAACTCCTATACGAGGCGTTATTTTTTTAGGACAAAATGATGAAACTTAAAACTGGCATCGAAGAGATTGATGCAGAAAGAGGAATCCAATGAATGTTGTGAGATTTTTTTATGTGTAATGAAGAAGAAGCCATATCCCTTCTTTTAGGGTTTGAAGTAATGCCAAAGAGCAAAGATGAAGAGGACACTAGAGAATTTTTGGGATTTTTTGCTAATGCAAAATCTAAGTGGCAATAAAGGTGTGCTTACTTAGATGTTACTCAAAGCCACTTGACCCCCTTGTCAGAATAAACTAACAAAGTCTAAACAAAAAGACTAGTACTAATAATTGTGCAAACAATAAGGATTCAACACAAAAATCTGTAAGGACCTGATTCAAAATTTAAAACTATAAGGACTAGCATATTTATTTCCCTTTTTAAAAAAATTTCCACATAGTGCCCCTTGAAAGGGGCTACTTGTCCATCGCTGGCAACCACCGGTGGCTAGTCGCCATATGTCATGTAATGACCCTAGAAAAAATAGGATAATTACTTCAATTCTAGGAAATTATTTTTATTATTTAATTTATATAAATTTTCAACAAAGTGGATCAATGGTTTAGTGAAATGTAACTGTATTTTAATTATTGCCTAATAAGTAAAAGAAGATATAATTTAATAATTATGGGCAAGTCTTGAAAAATAAAAACGAGGTTTTAAGGTATTCATGAGGCCTAAAGAATTTTTTTTAAAATTAAAATAGCTAGAAAAAAGGAAATTATCTTATGAGACTAAGAAAATGAGGGAAAAAATTCTTATGAAGTATTAAGGATAAAGATTATATAATGACCCAGAAAAAAAAGATAATGATAATGAGATAATTAATCATATTTGATTTCTTTTTTTCTTCAAATCTTTGCTCCATCAAATATGGAATTTTATTTTGTTTCAACAGCATGAAATTACCAAATTAACCCTTCAAAATATAATAATAATGATAACAACATCAAATTTTTGGGTCACCAACTTAAGAGAGGGAGGAAGCTGGACGAGTAAAAAGGCAGGATGGAGGGAAGTTTTAAAAATTCAATGGGGTTTCTGCATGTGTCAACACCCATTAACATTTTGATATGCGTAGAGTAATAAAGGCACAATTCCATAGCCATATAGAAATAGCACAATTATACTGATATTATGTACATGTTTACATACAAGAGTCTCCCCCGTAGGGTTTGATAAAATATGTACAATTGTCCATAATATTCAAAAATAACGGCTACATATATCCACTGGCTTTCCTCCTCATCTGTACCCTCATTTGCCTGTATCTGCTACCTTGCCTTTAGAGCTACTAGCTCTTGCTGGAATTTTATTGTTTTGAAAAAGGGTGAGATTCAAACGAATCTTAGTAGTAACGAACAACTCTTAGAAATTTTTTAGATTTTTGAATACTTCCAATATCACTACAGTATTGTGCTAGTGAAGCTCTTTGTCTCACCATTCAAGTGGTCACTCGAATTATCTCAAGTCATTACTCAAGTAGTCACTTAAGTGACCTTTTCTTCAAAATACTTTCGAGTAGCATCACTAAAACATATCACTTGAGTAGTGTGCTAGTAATGTGATTTAACATATTAATATAATGGTTACTCGAGTGAACTTGGAACATCACTCGATGGTTACTCGAGCGATTTTCCCTTTGAAAATTTTTACAATAGTGATCACTGGATGATTTACTGTGGTGATTTGGTACAGATGAATTTTTAAACATATCACTCAAATGGTTACTCGAGTGATCTTCTTTTGAAAAAATATTTCACCAGAAAGATCACCATGATTGTTTAGCTAGGATTCATCACATCACTCAAGTGGTCACTTGAGTGATCTATCAATTTTTCAAAACAGTGGTCTTTTACTTGATCAAAATACTTTATTCATCTTTCAAATCCTATGCAAAACCTTTCTAATTTTTGTTGTCATCAAAACATGGAATCTAACAATAATTGATAGATTTATTTGTATTTTAGGAGGAGAAGTGGTGATTAATTTGGAAGTTGATAAGTTGGAGAAAAAGGTGTGAATATAAGCGTTATAGGAGAGTGAATAACATCCTATTATCATTGTTTTAAATGACATTTCAACTAGTACTTATCCTATTTTTATGTTAATTACCATATTTATAAATATGATTTCATCCGGGAAAGTTTATTGAACTTATTTAATGTTCTTTTTGATATTGAAATAAGTAAGGATTGACGATTTTATTTGTTGTTATTATTTATTTTTTTTCATTCCTTTATGGTATAATTCAAGATTATGAAATCAAAATGATAAAGAAATCTTTAAGATATCTATAATAAATTTGCATGTTGAGATGGTCTCGCATCTTAAGCTATTTGTATGCAAGTTCTCGTTATGTAAAATGGATTTGGTTGACAGATCGAATTTAAAGCAATGTTTTGAGATTTTGTAAATTTTCAAGCTGGGGTCTTCTATTATGAAATATTCTTCTTTATGAGTTTTCATTGTTAGAGGAAATCTCTTTACTCACTATTGTTTAATTGACCCCACACAGGAAATATTTTTTAAGTCCTGAGTGAGTCATGGTTAACTCAAGCACGCTTGACTTTCATGGGCATAGTACTCATGCTTGATATTCGTTGGATCCATTCTCATACTTGTTGTTTATGAGTCTTGTACTTGTGTATGTTTCATGGCTTGGGCTACTCTTACTTGGTTACTTATCCTCGTGGACTGTGTGTTCACGCTTGTATTCATGACCTTAAGTTGCATTTAGTTAGTTACTGTGTATCCATAGTTGTTACTCAGTTCCATTGAAGTCTTACTAAAAGATAAGGTTTGAAATTTTTCATTAAAAACTGATTTTGTTACACAAAATGCTTTCTTACGTACTTGAATTTATTTGATTAATGATTCTTATAGAATTTTATTCGATTATTGAAATTTATTATCATGATATTATTGAAAGTTAAATCCATTTAGTTAATTTTCTACATTATTCTATTAAATTATTTTATGAGATGTTATTTACCTGAAAAAGTTTTGGTCTCAGATAAGGTAGTTGAACCTGTTCTCTTGCTCATCATATAGGGGCTTTTATGATAAGTTGAAGTTGAAGTGTGGTCTTAAACAACCCTCCATTCAATGTAATGTTTAAACTTATATTCAAATTTGTAAATCCTGTTTTAGTAGCTTCATGTAAACTATAGTTAGGGTCCTTTCCTTCATTGTGTGTTGTATATAAGTTAGTAAGGAGTAAAGCTCCTTTTGTTGAGCCATTGTTGAAGTTTACTGTAATATGGTTAGAAACGTTTCGAGAGATCCCATTTAGAATGGAGATCACTACCAAAATTTCTTCAAGAAGTTTATTAATTTTTGCACTTTTATTAAGGTAAATATAATCGATAAGTATATCTTTAGTACAATATATATATATTAGATAAGAAATTTTATGTATGTTATAGGCTTGAAGGATGTGTAAGTCTCCCTCATATTCCTTGCAAGTCACCCCTTAATTTTCAAGGTGTGACACAAAGTGTCAATATCCTACTCTTCAAACATTAGCACCATTATGTTAGTGAAGGATTTGATGCTAAAGGGTTTAAAATTTGATAAGTATATATTTTATAATTAAATAAGTGTAGATTCTGAGATATATTTCATTAAATTTATTAATATTTTATACTTATTTAATTATCTTTTATATACTTTTCTATCATTTAATTAGTTATAGGATAAAAGGATATTGTGATATAAAATCTACTCATATCCTAATTTATTTTGTAGAAAGTATTCAAGTGAGAAAAAAATATCAATATAATATATATTATATTATAATTGATACAAAAGAGATAAAATCAAGATATTCTAATAGAGATGCACACAGGAAGGCCATATATACCTATATATATGTTACACGTAGTAAGAGGATGATGTGTTCTATTTTCCTCAGTTGGTGATGGCAATACAAGAATTCAAAATTTAGATAGAGGGAGATTAAAGTTTGGAGATGCAAAAAAAGAATAGCATAGATAAAAATTTGGCATAGAGATTTTGTTTCTCCTTTACTTTAGTTAGCTATTATTTTGGTCATGACAATGTCTAGTTTATGTAGCTAAACCTTTGTTTCGGATTATTTAGTTTGATTATGGATTAGCAGATTATGATTTTTTCTTTTAATTGCTTTAATATTTTTTTGTTGATTTAATTGTGTGCTTGATATCCTAAGAAAAGAGAAATCTGATTGGTACTATTTTAGTATTCTAAAAGATCCTAGACTTAGGCAATTTAGACTAGAGCTTCAATTAAACTGTGTAAGATTAAGTTTTCTGACTAAATTTGCTTGTAGGATAGACATATATCTATTAGTCTTACATAATCTCATTAAGCTTGCACTTAAATGAATCCAATTAAGTACTAATTGTGGAATTAGAGATTAATATAATTGGAATGCATTTTAGTAGATTGAAAGACACTCTAAGGTAAATAAGAGTCCTATACTAGAAAATATAACTTTAAATGTAATTAAATAAGGAAATTAGACACTAAGAAATAAATAAAGCTATAATAATCCAAATCACCATTTAAGTTTTAGAATCACCCTTATCCTTATCCTTAGTTAGATTTGATTTTCTTTTGTTTTATTTAGCTTTTGATCAAAATTGTGTTAACTTAATTTAGGCAAAAGTATAAAGTCATTGTTAACTGTATTATTGGTACCAAGTCCTAGTGGAAATGATATCTTACTCTTTATCACTTAATTCATCCCATGCACTTGTGGAGTCTTAGGCTCTATATTTTGTGCCTATTAAAATCTTATGACTAACATGTTTTGAAGGAGGACTTCATTCTAGTGGCTATATATGGGCTATTTTACCTAATGTGGTACGAGCTACAACACCTAATTTACATTTATTCCTTAAGTATCCTTGTAATAAAGTGATAAACCCCACTAAATTTCCCAAGTTACAAAACCAAATCTTAGCTATGTTATGTGAATTGGAGATGTATTTTCCTTAAGTATTTTTTGACATAATGATATAGTTTACTTAGTTAGAGTGGTACAACTATGTGGCCTGGCTTGTTTAAGATGAATATACTTTGTTGAGTGTTTCATAAAAATGTTGAAAGGGTATGTGAAAAATAGGAGCCAAACATAAAGTTTCATTGTTAATGATATATTTGGGAAGAGTTTGTTGAATTTTGTACCAATTACTTAAAAAAATGCCATTGATATTGAGCTTTCAGTGTCTCAATAAGAGGTAAGGATGAATGAGAAGGGATGATGGGCAAGAAATTTGTTATTATTTCAAAGCAACAATGATTGCAAGTACACATGTATATATATTGCACAACTCCAAAGAGGTTGACGAGTATGCAAAGAAGCATAAGGAGGATCTTAGGAGGGATAACGAAATAAACTAAATAGTTGGTATGCCAATGCACAGAATAAAGAATTTACTTCATGGTTAAAGGAGAACATGCAATGCAAGTATAACTTTGATCTTGATCTAGTTTTTGAGAATTATTAAAGTTTTTTTGCTAATAGCCTGTGAAAATATGTGATTTCCTATACAAGCTATCTAATCATCAATGGGCTCCCTTTCTATACCAAAGACAAAGACCAAGATGATCATATCAAAATGCAAAATAGTGGTATAATTCATGTCGATGATGCCACGCATATATCAAGTGCCAAGGTTAAAAATCTAAGATATATGAGTATGTATTGCTTTGGGGTAATTAACCATATTTAGCAGTTGAATTACATTGGATTATGGGTTCTTGTATTTGGGTGCAAGATAATTGACAATAATAATGTCACACCCTTACTTATTTTAACTTTCAATGGAATATTAATGCGTGATTTGGTGGACAACGTAGGAATAGCATAAATATACTGATATTATGTACATGATTAGAGAAATTTCCCATAAGGGTTCATACATGATAATTATGATCAATGTAGGCCACGCAGGGCTACTTGGGTGCCTAAACCCATCCCTGCAATCCTCTCATGTAGTTCTCTTCTCTGATCTCTAAGTACTTTCTGTATTCACCTGTCTACATTATTAGTAGGGGAGGGTGAGATTCAAGAGAATACCAGTAGGAAATAGTTACTGTAATGCATGCATGATAGATACTATGTGCATGACATGTTAGCTTTAACTAGATGCATGCCCCATAATGACATTTCTGCATGCTCAATGTTTCATTCAACATAACTATAGCCACAGTATAAACAGAAATAGAGCTACATTAATTAGATATGTTCTACACAATCAAGTAAAGCAAACACATATATCACTACACAAGAAGAGATATCAAATACATGAAAATAAGGTATGTCTCCTACCTTAACCCTTTTTAACCTAAAATAGCATGCCTCATAATATGTGCCAACGACCAGGCTCTCAACTCGGTCCTAAAATTGTAAATGTATAAGAATTGAGTTAAAACTCATTCATGTACTATTTTAGACACTTCATAGTGTTTTTGTTGGCTATATGAGTATATATTACAAAATTACCAAAATACCCCTAAGGCCCGAGCCCGACTCCACAGTACCCGATCCGACCATACATTTCCCAAAATTTTGCCACGGGCTATTCTGACATATTTTCCCCTAAGGAATTCATTTTCAGCCTCATAATTATTGAATTCACTTCAAACTGACAAAATTTACATTGGCAACCCTCAATTTGAGGTTTCAGGGGTGTTTTGGTCATTATGTTTTTTAGGCCTTTTTTGGAAAAATGATCAACTGTAATCGCACCTAGTATTCCCTTTTAGACAAAATGGAATCATCATATCATTTAAAATCAATTATAACCCCTCTACTTAGCTCTATCTGAAATTTTAAGAACTCGAGGAAAAATTGGGGTTTTTTAATTCTGGCTCCACAAACTTGCTCCTTTATACTCCTAATCATTTTATTAACTATTTAATCACATTCCCAATATGATTTAGACCAAATTTGGGTAGTATAACTGTTAGGGTTCATCATTTCCCAAATTTTACAATTTAGATAAATCAACCACAAATTCACCAATTAAATAAACAACAACAACAATATCAACAAATATTTGAAGTTTAAGAAGTTACCTTGGCTTCCTTCTTGTTCTTTCCTATTTGGCGGAAATCTTAACCCTCTCAAAACCTATGAATTTGCTTCAAAAGCACCTTGAATTATGGAGAAGATTAGCATAGAGGAATGATTATATAAGTTAGGAGCCAAATCACTGAAGAAATCAAGTTTACCTTGAAATTTTGCTCCTTCTCTCTAATATGTATGAATATATCTCTCTCTCTCTCTCTCATGTTTGTGCTTGAAAAAAACGAAGCATGAAAGATAATGAAAGAGAAGTAGTCATAACTATCTTGTATTTCCCTTGATTTTCTTAATTAACAAAATTCTAATATTTTGACTTTTATGACGCAAATCTTATATACATGCAAATATGTCATAAAGCCCATTAAGATGAAACTAATTCCTCTCCTCGCTTGCTACATGCAAAAGATATGTAGGAGGGTCCTTATATTATCCCAATTGGCTTTTCTTCATTTATCTCATATTTACAAGTTTGCCATCACATTTTTTTCTTCATTTTCGGATTTGTGACAATTCTGGTAGATTTTCTGGCCAAACTTTGAAAAAGCATGACTAAATTTGTAGACATCAAATTGGAGTGATTCCAAAGGTTATAGAACCTTTATTGAGTCTAGTTTCAAAAAAAATATTATTTAGTGAATTGGAAGCAAAAATTTCCAAGAAATAAATTCTTTGAGCGCTGTTCTAGGAAATAAGTTGTTTTTTAGGCTAATTTCAAAAATTCATAACTCTTATTAAAGCCTAGCATATCTACTATCCTTCTGAAAACTTTTATAATTTTTTGTTATCATTTGGTCATCCAAACCCACATGAAAAACTCACTGCTGTTAGTGCAAGCATTTCACCCAATAGGGAGGGGGTAATTTGGGTGATACCAAAAATTTCGTTGCGTATAAGTAAATTAATTGAATATTTAAAACAGTTGAGAGTAAAGAGAAATATCACCGAAGTGTACACCGGGAGTTATATTGGTTCGACCACAACCACTTTGACCTACGCCCAGTCCTCAGAGCGTCTCTGAGAGTTTCACTATATTCTCCAAGATTCAGTGGGTTCTTGGCACCTCAATACACAGGAAGTTCCTTCACTTGGACACTCGCTCCCCCTTACACATTGTAATCAAATCCCCAACTCAAGGTTCCACAACCTTAAGTTATCTCAATAACAAATATTGAGTTTGTAATGAAAAGACTCTCTCACAGAGCAAATATATAATCACTGAAGTACAATGAATGAGTATAAGAAAACAAAGCACTAAGAGTTTGTTGATCAGTGTATTCTCTGTTCTTGTGTCTTGTTTTCTTTTCTTTGAAAGCTCCATATATATAGATAATTTGTAATGTCTGTTGGAAGCAATTCAAACATGTCCGTTAGAGTCGTGCAGCAACGGTTGACTATTCTTCGAATTTGAAAACTATCCATTTGTGGTAGGTAGTGGTAGGTGAGATCTTGGACACTTTATTTGACTTTACTCTTCCTGTATGATCTCCTCATTGTTTCCCTGTAAATGTACTTAGGATACTAATGTAGAGAAGAGTAAATCATATAGAAAATAATTTAATAAACATTCGATCAAAAATATAGTTTATGGACTGCCTTACTTGAGTAGCTACTCTAGAGATCATGTATGTGATTCAAGTAGTCCCTCGAGTAAACCTATCAAAAATATGGCAGTGAGTAATTCAACATTTTTTATAAGATATTACTCGGGTAAGACATAGAGTGAGATAGATCACAAACCTTGAAAATACCTGATTACTCGAGTGGCTTTGTATTTCCTTCACAGGTTACTTGGGTGCTGGCTCGATAATTTGGTTACTCGAGTGGTTACTCAAGTGGCCATGTGTTTTCTTTATAAGTTACCCGAGTGCTCCCTCAAGTAGAGTTCAAATAAGTTTACAGATTACTCGATTATTCCCTCAAGTAATGTCATTCAAATCTTGGCTGAGAGTTTGCTTACCTGGTTACTCGAGTGGTCCCTCGAGTAATGGATCAAATAATTCAACAAATTACTAGAGTGCTCCCTCGAGTAATGCCTTTTTCTCACATGGTTACTCGAGTGGTTACTTTGCAAATCATGTTACTTGAGTGGCTATTCGAGTAATGGTCTATATAACTTTGCAGATTACTCGAGTGGTCCCTCGAGTAACATCTTCCAAATTTTGGCAGTGCCTCTCTGGATGAAATTCTATGTGATTACTTGAGTGGCTACTTGAGTAATAGCTTCCCTTACTCGAGTGGCTACTCGAGTAAGCCTTTACAAAATTTGTTTATTACTCTAGTGCTTACTTCAAGTAATGCTTTACCACTTTGTTCAAATTCATTTGTTTGTCATCAAATCCTTTCATATCTTTGATCCAATCTTTGTTATCATCAAAACAAATGGGATCTAACATTCTCTCCCTTTTTGATGATGACGAAACTTGGTGATTTTGAACAAAGTTTTTGAAATTGTGTTTTCAAAAATATGCTTTTCAAATACTTTTCATATGAAATCTTTTGTTCAATTTAAACTTGAAAACTCTTTTTGAAATAGCTTATTAAAGATCTTTTCAAAGTTTTTGTTCTTATATTTACTTGTTTACCTTGCATACACAATCAAAAACAAATTAGTCCCAAAATGCAATATAATTTCAACGAAATGTCATAAAGAAACAACTTGCATAATGAAGAATTCAATACATAATCAAACTTATAATAAAACTTAAAAGCACCCAAAAACAAAAAACACCCTAAAACCCCATACACCCAAATCCTTATTCATCAACTTAGCTATTCATCACAAAATCACTTAGGCTCTTCTCCCCCTTTTTGTCTTCATCACAAAGGTGGAATCAATCATGAGGAGGAGTAGGTAGTTTGGCTGCTGAGATAGGAGTGACAGGAAATGCCAATGACTCATATGAACCATCTGAACTTGAAGGATCTGAAGATGATGGTTCAGGGTCAAGAAGGTTCACTGGAGGTGTCTGAAGATCATCTGGAGGATTCACCGGAGATGAAGGGTAAGGAACCAGAGAAGTAATTTCTACTTCCTCTGTAGCAACCAGTGAAGACTCAAGCACCTCCTCAGTACGTGTAGGTGATGTAATGGGAGTAGGTATGGGCTTTGGCTGAACAGGCTGAGGTGGATTATCAGTGGTGATGTGGATTGGCTCGGATGTGTCTGGGTCAGGCATAGAGAACAAGACATTGCTGGGTCCACTCTCAGAAGGTCTATGCTCAATAGGTATAGAGGGTCTAGGTTTAGGGACAGGTATTGGCTCAGGAATACCAGAAGGACCAGAAGTAGAGGATCCAGATGCCACAGCATCAAGTCTGGCAATAATGGATCTCAGAAGCTCACCCTAGGCACGTTGTTTAGCTAGCAACTCTTCGTGCCTCTTATCCATCTTCTCCACAAGTTGTCCCATCTTCTTATCTATATGGGTTACCAATTCTGCATTGGTATTCATAATATCAATATGGAAACTTCTCAGGATATTCTCCATGAACATTTGCATTGCGGCACCAAAGAAGGATGGAGAAGATGTGTTGGCTAGAGCAGAACACTGTGTGTCATCCATTCGGCTTGTTGCTGTGTCAGTCTTCTTCTTTTTCTTGGGACTTGCTTCTAGAGATGTCTTCAGAGGAATCTCAATATTGAACTTTCCAATTTGATTCCTCCCCACTAGTGCTAACCTCTCAACCAGCTCCATACTCTCCAAGTACCAAATCTTATTCTTCTTGAGAAACTAGGAAATAAGTTGAGGATAAGGCATTGGAGTAGTTGGTTTTCCTTTATATCTATACCTCTTGATGTCATTAAAGATATACTCTCCCTAGTCCTTTTGCTCTTTGAGAATTAATGAGGCGAATTTGCTAAAGTCTCTCTCAATAAAATGAGTGAAGTTATTAGATTTGTTCACCATTGCTCTAGAGTAGATATACCATAAGACTTTATGAAAATCACTCACATTACTTGGATTAAAGTTGAGAGGTCCCACTATCTCACCAGGTCTAAGGATAGAGAATATTTGGTTTGAATCAAGGTTAGGGTAATCATCATCAGGAGGATTTTCTATTCCTAACCAGGTATTGATTCTCGAAGGTGAGATTAGAATTCTCTGTCCTCTAACCTTATAAGTCATTTCTTCTTCCACAGACTTCCTAACGGGATCATTAATCAGTTCGAGGTTACAATAAAAATGTCTTACAACTTTGGTGCAAAATGGGAGTTTGACAGATAGCCAAGACATATTGGAATCAAGGTAGGGACTCAGATCGAATTTCAATACCTCTTGAAGCACCTTGTAGTCAATGTAGTGCATCTTGCACACATTTCTTCTTACAAAATGACACAAATACTTTTGAGATTCTTCAAGCTTGCTGACGTTGAATCCCTTTGGAGGAAATGTGATTTCTTCATCCCTCTCTTTTGTTTGCTTTGAATATTGCCCTTTCTTTGCTTCCTTAGATTAGAATGCTTCTTCAAGCATGCGTACCATGACTTTGGTAAGCTTCTCACTAACCTTAGGCTTTTTCATAGGCTTAGGAGAAAAAGTGGGTGTGTCGGATGAATTAGAGGAAGGAGGAGATGGTTCTTTTGTTGTTTTGCCTTTTCCAGGAGGTGAACTCTTCTTGGTTTGAGCACTTGTGCTAATGGGATCCTTAACCACAACCCCTTTTACCTTAGGCTTAGCTTGCGGATTGGTCTTGGATTTTGGTTTGGGAGAAATTTTCCTCTTCTTGGTAGGAGGAGATGAATGTGAATCAGAGGGTTGATATGGTTCAGAAGACTCAGAAGGAGTACTAAGATTGGGAGATTTTGTCCTCACCATTGTGATTTGAGAAAATCAAATATTTCAGAAAAACAAATATGAGTGTGGCCATTTTAGGGTAGATGATTTAGTTCAATTTGAGAGGTTTTTGAAGGTGTAAATCACTGGGTTTTGACAGTTATGGGAAGAGAAAAAGATTTTGAAAATTTTTTGTGAGAGCAATAGGAGAATCACTTGAGGAGATTTTGTGAGAAATGATCGAGTATCGACTTGAAATAACCTAGAGCCCGACATCACTCGAGGGCTTACTCGAGTGATGATCAGCATCACTCGGGTAGCTACTCGAGTTATCATACCAAAAATTTTAAAATACAGCAAATTTGAGAGCGTACCTAGAATGAATAATATTGTAATTTTCCATGTATATTCCCTCGATCATTTGATGACACTTTAGAACAGATTTAAACTGAAACTCAGATAATTTAAAATTTACACCTAGGTTCACTTGAGGCCTCCCTCGGGTAAGCTGTCTCTTCACCTTTTGACTGTTCATTTCCAACAGTTGTGCCATTTCATTTGAAATTAATGCTTCACTGGCACATTTCCAAGTTCATTACTCGAATGGCTACTCAAGTAATGCTTTCATTACTTCAAGTTGTCACTCCAGTAATGCTCATTACTTGAAGTTGTCACTCTAACAATGCTCATTACTTGAAGTTGTCACTCCAATAATGTTGTCCTCTGTTAACCTATTCTATTCATACTCCAAAATAGATTATTATGATCATGCAAAATAGATTGCTAGAAACTCTGATGCTTTAGTTAGTAATCATCAAAACATCAATAAATAATATAATCTAACATTTGTAAATACTAAATAACTTACAATTCATTCAGATTTACCATTCCCAATTCTCGTCTAATATATAAAAATTGATTTTTTGCAAGAGGTTTTGTAAAGATATCAGCTAGTTGAAGATGAGTTGGAATGAATATTACTTTAACATCTTTCTTTTCGACATGATCTTTGATGAAGTGATGTCTAACATCAATATGCTTAGTTCTGGAATGTTGAACAGGATTCTTTACCAAGCTTATTATGCTAGTGTTGTCATAGTATATTGGTGTTTCTTTCAAATAAATACCAAGATCCTGGAGTTGTTGCTTTAGCCATATTACTTGTGCACAACAACTTGATTCTACAACATACTTAGCTTCCATTGATGAAAGATACACTGTAGTTTGTTTCTTGCTAAACCATGATACAAGTGAGCCTCCAAGAAACTAGCCCTATCCACTTGTACTCTTTTTGTCCGTCTTCTATCCTCCATGATCAGAGTCAGGGTATGCAACTAGATATTCACTTCTTCCTTTGGGATACCAGAGACCTAATTCTGGCGTGTCAGCAAAATATCGAAAGATTTGTTTGACGGTTTCAACATGTGACTCTTTTGGTGCTGATTGATATCTTACATACATACCCAAATTGAATTGAATGTCAGGCCTACTTGCAGTAAGATAGAGTAATGATCCAATCATTCGTGTATATTTTGTGATGTTGTAATCTTTTCCTTTGACATCCGCATCAAGCAATGTGGTTGAACTCATGGGTGTATTCATTCCTTTTGCTTGATCCAATCCATACTTTTTCAGTAGCTCTATCAAATATTTCGTTTGAGATATGAAAATTTCATTCATTCTTTGTTTGATTTGCAAACTGAGAAAGAAATTCAATTCTCTTATCATTAACATCTCAAACTCCCCCAGCATTATTTCAGAAAATTCTTTGCACATAGTTTTGTTAGTAGCACCGAAAACTATATCATCAACATATATTTGAACAAGTAATATATCATCACGTTTTTGTTTTGTAAAAAGTGTTGTAGCAACTTTTCCTCATACAAAACCTTGATCAATAAGAAATTTATTGAGTCTTTCGTACCATTCTCTAGGAGCTTGTTTTAAATCGTACAAAGCCTTTTTGAGTTTGGAAACATAGTCAGGTTTGGTTACATCTTCAAAACCTGGAGGTTGATCTACATATACTTCTTCCATGATGTAGCCATTTAAAAATGCACTCTTTACATCTATTTGATAGAGTTTGAATCCTTTGATGCATGCAAAGGCAAAGAGTACTCGTATAGCTTCCAATCTAGCCACTGGAGCATACGTTTTATCATAATCAATTCCTTTTTCCTGATTATAGCCTTTGGCCACCAAACTTGCCATGTTTCAGACAATAATTGTGGATTCATGAATTTTGTTCTTGAATACCCATTTAGTTCCTATGATTGGATGATCCTTAGGTCAGGGTACCAAATCCCAAACTTGATTTCTTTGAAATTGATTTAGTTCTTCTGGCATTGCTATAACCCAATCATTGTCTGATAGGGCTTCATCAATGTTAGAAGATTTAATCTTAGAAATGAATGCAGAAAAACTAACTTCATTGAAAATTCTTTTTCTAGTTTTGACTCCTTTATTCACATCTCCTATGACTTGATCTAGGTGATAACTCTTATTGTATTTCCAGGCTTTAGGATGTCCTAGTTACTGATCTTCTTCCTTGGTTTAGTCAACTTCTAGAATAAGAGATTTAGAAATAGATTGACCATATTCTTAATTTAAAACAACTTTCCACTCATCATTAATGGTTTTGTCAGAGGATTCAAATTCATCAAATACAACGTGAATCGATTCTTCAACAACACATGTTCTTTTATTGAAAATTCTATATGCTTTATTCGGTTAGAATATCCTAGGAAAATTCCTTCATCTGTTCTAGAATCAAATTTTTCTAAGTTATGTTTACCATTGTTATGAATGAAACACTTACAACAAAAGATGTGTAAATGAGTAAGATTCAACTTCCTTCCTTTGTATAGCTCATATGGTGTTTTTCCAATTTTGTTCTAATGTAGGCTCCATTTGAAATATAGCATGCTGTGCTCATTGCATCTACCCAAAAAATTAAGACATGTTCTTTTCATTCAGCATTGCTCTAGCCATTTCAGTGAGCACTCTATTCTTACATTCCACGCCTCCGTTTTGTTGTGGTTTCTTTGGAGCAGAGAAATTGCGATCTATGCCATTAGTATCAAAATATTCTTCAAAGGCTTGAATTTCAAATTCTCTACCATGATCTTTCCTGATACCTGCAATGGACATCCTTTCTCATTTTGCACTCTCTTGGCAAAAACAATGAATTCTGCAAAGGTTTTACCTTTGATGGTAGAAAAATAGTCCATGTAAATCTAGATAAATCATCAACAATGACCAATGAATAAAAAATGCCACCAAGGCTTTTAACTCTTGCTGGACCAACTAAATCCATATGTATTAATTGAAGTGGTCGATTTGTTGTAATTTCATTTTTTAATTTGAAAGATGTTTTAGTTTGTTTACCCTTTTGACATGCGTCACAAATCAAATATCTTTTAAAACTTACTTTGGGTAATCCAAGAACTAAATCCTTTTTGAGTAGTTTGCCAAGTTGATGCATATTGACATGAGCTAGTCTCTTATGCCATAACCAACTTTCATCGGCATTACTTAGAAAGCAATTTTTAGAGTTATTTCTATTCATATCAAGTGTATAGCAGTTACCTTCCCTTTCTGCTCTGAGCGTTGCCTTGATATTTTTCTTATCAAGTTGTAAGTCTTTCTTGTTGAAAATCAGACATTCTTCTGAATCAAATATTATCCAGTTGTCTTTCTCTGCACTTTGACTTACACTCAGCAAATTATGACACAAACCTTCAACGTAATATACATCTTTGACTTGTATTCCTTTGCCATTTTTGATTTCACCAATTCTTGCTATTTTTCTGGATTGATTTCCTCCAAATTTTACCTTTCTACCTTCCTTAGGTTGCAATGTAATAAAACTTTTGAAATCACCATACATATGTCTAGAGCATCCTCTCTTTATGTATCGCTTGTTGTTTTTGGATGCTTTAAGACATATCTACAATCAAATACAATTAAGTCTTAGGTACCCACATCTTTTTGGGTCTTTTTAGGTTAGTACAAAAGTTTTTTTAGAACATATGAACCTTTAGGTACCCATTTGTAGGCTCCTATATTTCCTTTCTTTTTATGAATGCATGATGAAGTATAATAACCTTTTCTATTACAATAATTACAATGTGAAAAAGGATTTGAAGTATGTACAAAATGTTGAAAATAATTCAAGTATGATTTACCTTCGGCTTTCTTTCTTCCTTTCCTTCTGTCTAATTTTGGATCATATCCAATCCCAGATCGATCATTCACAAATTGTTGAGCTTTTAAAATTACATTTAGCATTTCACTTCCTTTAGTGAATTTTCAAGAGATTTAGTAAGATCAATGTTTTCCTTTTTCAACGAGGAACAGTTTTCACAATTCTTTTCAAAATTCTCTTTAAGTTCTACTTCAAGAACTTTGTTTTTCTTTTTGAAAACAACTAGTTCTTTAACTACTTTGATAAATTCAGAATGTAAAGCATTATATTTGCAAAGTAATTCATCATAGGTAGGATCAGAATCAGTTACCTCTTCTTTTGTTTCCTCTTGAGCAACTAAATAGATATTGGCCACTTGTTCCTCATCGCTTTTTTCGTCAGAAGAACTATCTCCCCATATGGCAAATACAAAGGCTTTCTTCTTGTTGTAGAATTTGCCTTTCCTCTCCTCTTTATTCTTTTAAATCAGTTCTAGACATTCTGATTTGAAATCTCCTGGCTTTCCATATTCATAGCAAATGATGTGTTCTTTATTGCTTGTTCCTCCTTTCTGAAAGTTTTTGAATCCTTGGCCTTTCTTGTAAAACTTTCTAAATCATTTTATGATTAGGCCCATTTCGTCATTGTCAAGCTCTTCATCTTCATCTTCTCCTTCTTTTTTTGCTTTCAGTGCTATACCTCTTTTCTTCTTATCATCAATATCATCTAGTTCTCATTTGAACTTTAATTTGCTTTCATATTCAGAAAGGCTTCTGAATAGAGAAGCAACCGATCGCATTGATTCACCTTTAGCTTCATCAATTGCAGTAACTTTTTGCCTCCCAGTCTTTAGA
This sequence comes from Inga laurina, assembly GCA_963855925.1. NCBI lineage: Eukaryota > Viridiplantae > Streptophyta > Magnoliopsida > Fabales > Fabaceae > Inga > Inga laurina. The sequence goes on from OY979708.1 coordinate 63,176,887, forward strand.
AAGAATATTTAAAATCTTTCGTACTTAGGTATGTTAATCATAGACTTTTCCAAGTGCAGCAAGTTGATTAACAAGGTGAGTATATCTAAGTTCAAATTCAGCTATCGACTCACCTTATTTCATTCGAAGTAAATCAAACTCAGTAACAAGAGTATTGATCTAGTTTTCTTTTATTTCCGAAGTTCCTTCATGAGCTATTTCCAAGGCTTCCCACATTTCTTTAACTATTGGGAGTATTCAAATTCTGAAGTACTCATTTTGACTCAAGGCACTTTGAATCATTAGAATTGCTTTGCTGTTGAGTGTAATGAGTTTCTTGTAATTCTCATCATATTCTGCTGGTGTCTTGGGAACTCTCTGTGAATCCACAATCTTTTCAGGTTTGTAGTTTCCACTCTTGATCACATCCCATAGCCCATATTCAGTAGTCATTACGAAGACTTTGAACTTTACTTTCCATTGAAACCCGGAGGTCCTATGATAGAAGCTCCGTCGGGAAGAATGCCTTCACCCATGCTTACCATTAGATCCTTCTTAGGCTGTTAAACCTTAACAAGAAGACCTACTCTCTGATACCAAATGTTAGTGTAAGCGTTTCACCAAAGAGGGGGTGAATTGTGTGATACTAGAAATTTTGTTGCGTATAAGTGAATGAACTGAATATTTAAAATAGCCAAGAGCAAAGAGAAATATCACCGTAGTGTATACCGGGAGTTATACTAGTTCGGCCACAACCACTTTGACCAACGTCCAGTCCTCAGAATGTCTTTGACAGTTTCACTATATTCTAAATGATTCAGTGGGTTCTTGGCACCTCAGTACACAGCAAGTTCCTTTACCTAGACACTCGCTCCCTCTTACACATTATAATTAAATCCCCAACTCAAGGTTCCATAACCTTAAGTTATCTCAAAAACAAATATTGAGTTTGTAATGAAAAAACTCTCTCACAGAGTAAATATATAATCACTGAAGTGCAATGAATGAGTATAAGAAAACAAAGCACTAAGAGTTTGTTGACCAGTGTATTCTCAGTTCTTGTGTCTTGTTTTCTTTTCTTTGAATGCTCCAATATATAGATGATTTGTAATGTCCGTTGAAACCAATTTAAACATGTCCGTTAGAGTCGCGCAACAACGGTTGACTATTCTTCGAATTTGAAAACTATCCGTTTGCGGTAGGTAGCAGTGGGTATGATCTCATACACTTTATTTGACTTTACTCTTCGTGCATGATCTCCTCATTATTTCTCTGTAAATGTACTTAGGATACTAATGTAGTGAAAATTTAATCATATAAAAAACAATTTAATAAACATTCGATCAAAAATATAATTTCTGGACTACCTTACTCGAGTGACTACTCAAGTGATCATGTCTGTTACTCGAGTGGTCCCTCTAGTAAACCTATCAAAAATATGGCAATGAGTAATTCAACATTTTTCATAAGATATTACTCAGGTAAGACATGGAGTGAGATAGATCACAAACCTTGGAAATACCTGATTACACGAGTGGCTACTCAAGTGGTCATGTCTTTCCTTCACAAGTTACTCGGGTGCTGACTCTAGTAATCTGGTTACTCGAGTGGTTACTCGAGTAGCCATGTATTTTGTTCAGAAGTTACTCGAGCGGTCCCTCGAGTAAAGTTCAAATAAGTTTGTAGATTACTCGATTATTCCCTCGAGTAATGTCATTCAAATCTTGGCTGAGAGTTTGCTTACCTAGTTACTCGAGTAGTCCCTCGAGTAATGGATCAAATAACTCTGCAGATTACTAGAGTGCTCCCTTGAGTAATGACTTTTTCTCACATGGTTACTCGAGTGGTTACTCGAGTAAATTGTTGCATTTCTTGGTCGAGAGCTACTAGAAGATTTTTACCTTGATTTCTTGAGTGGCTACTTGAGTAATGGTCTATATAACTTTGCAGATTACTCGAGTGGTCCCTCGAGTAACATTTTCTAAATTTTGGCAGTGCCTCTCTGGATGAAATTCTCTTTGATTACTTGAGTGGCTACTCGAGTAATAGCTTCCCTTACTCCAGTGGCTACTCGAGTAAGCCTTCACAAAATTTGTTTATTACTCTAGTGCTTACTTCAAGTAATGCTTTGCCACTTTGTTCAAATTCATTTGTTTGTCATCAAATCCTTTCATATGATTGATCTAATCTTTGTTATCATCAAAACATATAGGATCTAACAATTGCCTAGTGGAACATTTCACTAGAAGCACTGTTCACCTTTCAATTTCCAATATTTAATTCCTATGGCAATGAATATTCACTATTTTATTGAATGTCTTAAATAATTACAATACATTCTTGGTGAAAACAATTTTGTCCCCGAAATTTTAACGTCAACAATTTGGGAACCACTTCTTATTACTCAATCCATCCTTTATTATTCAATATACTCAATATGATGTCCATGAAGCATGTAACCAGAATCTATGTATATAGCTCCCCTGCTACCACACAAGGGCTCATTCCCATTCCGCTTAGATATTTCACTACAAATTACACATATCACTTACCCTACATTTTGCACCTCACAGATCATATACCACACATAGATTACATAACACACATATTACACCACACAAAGATTACATACTACAGGGATTGCACCACACACAGATCCCATACCACACAAAGGTTGTATAGCACACAAATTATAACCAACAAAGATCACATAAGTTACCACATAGCAGACCACATAGGTTATCTCATTACAAGCCACACAGATTGCACTACACAAATTCCCTTATTATAGACCACACATGTCACACCACACAAATTCCCTCATTATAGACCACATAGGTCACACCACATAGATTCCCTCATTACAGACCATACAGGTTACCATATAGGTAGAACCACATAGTTTGCCTTATTGTAGGCCACACAAAGCTTACATTTGACTCCAGTACCACCCATAGGTGTTCCTTATGTTATTCTCTATTCCTCAAGTTGTTCAAAACTTTGACACTAAGTCTATCACATGCTAGTCTAACTTTAGTCAACAACTTTGTTCAATTACTCCACTTGTATAGAATTGTGCATAATTTTTATATGCATTTTTGAAATGCACATTTCGCTAATGTACTTGGATTTCAATTCATCTTGTTTATAAAATGTATATACATATTATCTGAAAATTATTCATATCTTGTTTACATTCAAACCGGTTTCAAAATTGAAAGTTAATATTTTTGTGTACTGAAAGTTAGAAATGCTTCAAATTCATTTACCAAAGTATTTTCTCATCATTGACACATTAATCTTAAATGTGCTATCCAATACTTGAACTCTTTCTAGTCTTCATTCTCTAACATACTAGACCTTTCGTCTAACAAGTTAACTATCTATATGAGTTCCAAGTATATTTCCTTGAAAAGAATTCAACTTGTGAAAGCCTTATGCCAGATGCATAAATCTTTAGTTGATCATGTTATTCCAAGTGTTATGGATGTTCATTAGTGCATTGAATGTTGATGCATTAACCATTATTGTGGAATAACATACTGATATTCTTAAAACTCTAGTCATTTGGACTAAAGAGTATGTGCTTCATTATCCATAAATCAATGTACTCATTTTGTTGCTCAAATACATTAATCTTTGTCTTTATCCATTTTTGAGTAACTAAAATCTTGTACTTTAAGTCTTGCTGCCTTAAATATTCATCCATTTTAAGACGCAACACTAAGAGGTAAGATTATCTCTTGATCAATACTAAAGTCATCATGCTTATATATGTCAAGATAAGCCATTTTGGCTCATTCATTTTCCATATGACTTTTGTTCTTGGGAAAATTCTCCAACATGTTAACTCTTATAATTAACATGTTATCTTAGTTGAACTCCTTAGTGAAGCTTTCTGATATATATATATTATAACTGTTGACTTCCAATGTTTTTGACATAAGCATTGATATTTAACAAGTTTCATAACTGAGTTTTCATGCATTCAAAATCTTAATGTCATAATACATATTATGATTCAAAAGAACATTTGAGATTTTGAAACAATTAGCACATCTCATTATCATTCTTGAAAAATTTTGATTTCATTCATGATTTGTCATTATATAAAAATTGATCATTGAGGATGGATTTTCTACTTTCTTTGATTTGACTTACATCGATTGCATGAAATTTTATCAATGACATATCTTCTATATAAAGTGCATTTACAAATTGTCATTGATCATCATCATCATTCCTAGTATCACTTGTTCATTTTGCTTTATGATGACTTGATTTTATTGGATAAAATTATATCTTGGTCTTTGTTGGTTTATGATACTCTTTGATCAAATTTCATATGATTAATTGTATAAGAGCATAAGAGTTATAATGTCTAATATCATATGGACCTAATAGAAAGTTGGGTACCAAAGAGCATGTAATTATACGTTTGCAGGAATTGACCAAAATGCACTACTTTTGGATACAAATACCAAAGGCTAACATAAGAGGCATGACTGATAGTGTTGCGGTGTAAGCAAAAACAAAATATGTAATATCACTCGTATGACACTCTATGACTAGCAAGTGACCAACTATTGATGCAGACATAAAGAGATGTTCAAAGGAAGACACAGTATGATACTTTAGAGATGGTTTCCCTGGTCCTTCATCCTTTAGTTCAACTATCAAGGGTTATCTGAAGGAGGAGGTTCTACACTTTCACACTAAGCTTACTATAAACAATGCTAAGATCATCATTCAATGATAAGATGAAGTAGCTGTGTGACTTAGTGAACCAAAACTTTAAAGTTCTATTTGAGATGATGGATGACAAAATAAGGGTGCTATGTGCTATGGTGAAATTAAAATTTCTCAATGATGTTTGCTAAGAAAGGGGCACATACTAAGCCAATATGTGCATAAATCCTTACTCCAAGCTCAACTTGCTATCCTCAAGTAGCAACAAAGATTACATCGTTAGATCATATATTCAGACAGTGACTAGCCAACGATGTGTCAATAGACTATAGAGGATTATAACTCGAGTGATTATGACATTACTCGAGTAAGGTATTGTATTCTTGCCTAATTCAAGATCATTGAGTTGTATTACTTGAGTATACAATTGAGTAATGATTGAGTAGAATCACTCAAGTAACCACTCAGGTGATATTAGGTTGTATCTCTTAAAACCTCTTATTAGCATGGCCATTTAATTTCTCTCTAAATCTTCATACTTTCAAAATCATTTTCTCTATAAAAGTTTCCAATTGTTTTTCAAACCCAGGAGTGTAATTAACTGTTTTTCCTAATAACGATTTTTTTAGCCTCACATTCATATGTGTTTTATATCTTGAAAGCTCATCTCCTATTGGAAAGAAAATCCTTTTAATATACTCATCTATATTCACCATGTCTTGATTAGTTTTGATGATGAGTTACTCTTATACGGTTCTTTTCACAATCATAATTTTAACATATCATATGGAAAGGAACCTTTTGTTTCTTGATTGAACTAATAATTTTCTTTGCAAAGAAAGATTTAAATTTGTGACAGGAGAATTTGATTTGTGGAATAACATTCCTCAACGCACTATAAGTAGAAACTATCGAACTTAAGGAAAGATGGTTTTAACGCTCAATCAAGGAAAATATATTGGTTGTAACATTCAGAGCAACAAATACATATGCCAATACAAATGAACATTGAGCATACTGAACAGAAGCTCAACTCAAATGGTGAATCTTGGCAACAACATAAACATACATCAAAGTTGTACAAAGCACAACAGCATGAACCAGCATTGCCAAAGAAGCAACGGACTTCATGGAGCACTTCATCATTTTTCCAAATCTACATGAGCATTTCTAAACCTTCTCTCTTTACATTTCAAGCATATGTTTCATATATTTCATTTATCTTGATTATAAAAGTTTTCTTGAAAACCTCTCTAAATCTTTTTTAGTTCCCTCTCATTAAAAATAAAAGTACTTTCACATAGGGGAGAGTCAATTGTTTTCTTGCCTTACTTCACAAGCCTTACTTCTTTATATATTTCAAACTTTTTGCTGATGTCAAATAGGGGGAGAAAAATGTAAGAAAAATATGTATGTTGCACTTTGCAATATGTATGTTGCATTATATATGTATGTTGCACTTTGCATTATATATGTATGTTGCACTTTGCATTATATATGTATGTTGCACTTCATTCAGACATATTTTTCTTAAAGGATTTGTCATCATCAAAAAGGGGGAGAATGTTAGATATGATTAGTTTTGATGATGTCAAATATAAATGTCAAATGATAAGAGCAAAAAGTTTATATAATACTTTGACTAATTATTATGTTTAATATTGCATATCTTGTAGATTAGTCAAGCAAAGATTGAAGATAATCAAGAAAATAAAGAAGTTGTCTTGTTGGGTTATAGAGAATGATCATCAAGAAGGAAATCAAGAAGAAAGATTTTAAAGAAAGAAAAAATTATAAAGTCTAGTGAGAATATCAAGGTTCAAGCTGTTAGAAGTGATACTAGAGGTTTCTATGATGATACCAGAGGTTCTATGGTCAAATGATGGTTGGAATAGGTTAATACGAAGCTAAGATGACTTATATGTGAGTTATGACACTTCTAGAGGAGTTTTACTCGAGTGTGAGATCAACACTCGAGTGCTAGAGGTGTTGCACTCGAGCACGGGATGAACATACTTGAGTGTCGGGGGGCTACTCTGTTCTACTCTGTTTTATGTTCAGTCTGACAAAGGTCCGGTATTTTGGCCATATCTCTCAAACCACACGTCAGATTAACCCAAAACTGGTGGCATTTAAAACAAGACTTACAACACGTACAATGTACACCAAGATCATATTTAAAGAAGCCCAGATGAAGGAGATATGATCCGTGGAAGATGACACTGAAATCACCGTCACTTTCTAAGACAGGTTCGGTATTTTGAACATAACTCACAAACCACACATCCGATTGAGACGAGACCAGTGCCATATGAAACTAGACTCAAAGTGTTTTCTATGGATAGGTAATTGGCTTAATTTGAACTTATATTCTAGGAGCTATGCCTTCTGGAAGTTGACACTTGTGCAGTCTAGTGCGATAGACGCTATTTCGATCATAACTTGCAGAATACAAGGAGTTTGGAGCTGATTCTTTTTGCACTGGAATACATATGGCAAGAGCTTTCTTATGATACATCATTAGAATCAAATAAATAAATTTTGTCTAATGTGGCCCCACATCACTCATGAGTGTAAAAACGAACTCTTGAAAAATGTCATGTGAGTGTTGTCCAAAAGCGGCTGAAGTGTGGAAAAATTTACAGCATTCGAGCACTAGGATCCACACTCGAGCATCAGGCTCTTTTACACTCGAGCACATGCAAGTGTTGACATGAAAGTATTAACCTAAGAAGAAGCATGTACATGAAAACAAGAAGCGCACTCGAGCAGGATTGGTTGCACTCGAGTGATGTCCAGAATTGCACTCGAGCATATGCGAGTGTTGGACAGAAAGTGTTTGCCTAAGAGGAAGCCAGAACATGAAATTGTACATGCACTCGAGTGAGGCTTCTTTGCACTCGAGTAAAGTCCTGACAGAACCAACGTAGAAAGTTCAGACTCTCATAGCCATCAATCCAAATGTCGTTAAATGTTATACATTCATTATGTTTTCACTTGTTATTGTTCCTAAACATTAACTAAAATATATTTCAAGTGTAAAATAAGAGATTAAACATTTGGATTGCATCTTCAAGAATGGAGGTTATTTATGGCAAATATTGTTACTCAACGCGATGAGTCCCAGAAGCCAGAAATTCATCTTTTGACCAATGATCCAATATACCCATGACTAACACTTCATCATATTAGTGATTAAGCATTTTGTAGTGTGAAACAGGAAATGTAACATTGAGATTACATATTCAAATGAGAGAGTCAATTATGGCGGGGAACATCATTACACACTGAGTATCGGCTACCTACCACGACAAAAGATTGACCCACCATGAATAAATGTCTAAAACACAACATTCTACAACATGACGTACAATGCAAAATGAATCATCCTGCTCTTCAACGAGATGCTCTACTCTGCAACAGACATATCATAGTGGCTTGTTATTCAAATTTACACAACAGTCAAACGAAGCAATGGGACTCCAACGGACGAATGCTCACAACGGTCATCATCTTCATCAACTATAAATGAGAGAGCATTCACAGTCGATAAAAAACTAAGACAGCGATCAACTACGAGACAAATGATAGAAATATGAATCCTCTACTTCTACCCAAATACTCTCTGTTTTCTAGTTTCTATATTACTTATCATTGAGAGAGTGATTATTTGTATTGTACTTCAGTGAGCATTATATCCACTCTATGAGAGAGTCTGCAAACACTTTCAACTATATTTCTGAGTTGATCTTAAGGTAGAGGGACCTTGAGAGGGTTGATTTCCTTACGGGGGAAGCTGTAGAGAGAATTGCCAGTAAGACATTCTGCTCGTAAGACTTACAAGGTGCAAGCAGTAGAGAACGTTGCTGCTCATAAGACTTATAGGGGTGTAAGTAGGAGAGAACATTGCTGCTCGTAAGACTTGTATGAGTAAGCAGGAGAGGAAGATCTTTGGGATTGCTCTGCTTGTAAGACTTGCCATAAGGGGGAGTATTTCAGTGAGGGATTTATAAAAGATTTCACAAGTACCCAGCTAAACTTGTGGGATTGTAAAGGCATTTCTTGTGCCCGGATTAAACAAGAAGATAGTGGATTTGAAAATCTCAGGAGGAGCCTGGGGATTGGACGTAGGCCATCACAGATTGGACCGAACCAGGATAAATCACAGTTTGCATATTCTCTTTCCTAAGCTCTTATATTTCTAGTATATATTATTTAATCTAACTGTTGATTTATGATTCATTACCTTCATACTTATTGCTTTTACTAAGATGCGAAAAGATTTCCAAAGTTCTTAAGTTTTTATCTTACACTCAATTCACCCCCTCTTGGGTGTCAACCAGTTCTAACACCAAATAATGCCTTGATAGTTGATGATTTAGGGTTTGATATAATTGAATTTAAATAGTAAGGGTATAAAGAAGTGCCTTTAATTTTGGTTTTTCAAGCTAAATAAGTGTTCTATGTTTCTAATTCTGCTAATAATAGATGGTCTATTGTTCTCACACCCTTATCTTATTTGCATATTTTCAGAGTTATTGCATGTAGTTCAGAGAGTAACACTGAAATAGCTTAAATATGCTGATATATTGATACAAGGTACTTGATTACATCATAGGTTTCCCCCTGTAAGGTTTGATAATATATACAAAATTTTGTCCAAAAATATTTAAAATAAACTAATAATAACAACAAGCCCTGCTCTCTGGACCGCACACTTCAGTTTCTCGCGTTTACCATTCTACCCCTAGAGATGCTAGCTTCTGCCTAAACTTTGAAAAATCATAACTTTATTTGTAGAACTTCAATTGCAGTGATTCTAAAGGCTATATGACCCTTATTGAGTCTTGTTTTAAGGTAAAATATAGCATTTAGCAAACTGGAAGCTCACAATTCTCAGAATTATTGTTTTTGGATGCTACCAATGATGTTGGTCCAGTTTCACTGGGCTAACTTAAAAAATCCATAGCTTTAAGTACACAAGTCCAAAAATTACCCATTTCTATCAAATGAAAGCTTGAGAAGTCTACTTTCTTCCTAGAAATTTTAATTACATTTGGACTTGGTTTGGTCAATGAAATGAATTGCACAACAACACAGCCTCACTGGAAGCAATGAAAAAACATGCACTTACAACTTCAATAAATTTCGTCTTTCTATTCAAATTTCCGATACTCTTTAATTTAACATTTTATTCTCTTTAATACTCCAAAGATATCAAAAACATTAGGGAATAGATCTGAGACACCTGCTAAACTGGGGCTTAGCAGTCCACTTAATTCAGGCTTATTCTTACGGCTCAAATCCCAAAATTTGGGATATTACAATTGTTTTGTTGACCAATAAACTAAATGACAAGGACATGGAACATAGAGATGATGCAATTGAGGATGATCCATTTCATGCTATTTCACTTGAAACATATTTCAACAAAAATTATGTTTTGAACGTTAGGCATGATTATAATGAAAAAATTTGGATTTCAAAGAGGGGGAAGTTATTACTCACAACAAGAAGAAAACAAATAATTCAAGCTAAAGAAAAGCTTAAAAGAATATAAAACTAGGAAAAGAAAAAGAACTACTTGAGCATGTAAATTTCTTCATTATTTTATTGAATTACTTTAATTTGTTTCAGTTAATTTTTGTTTGAGTGAATATCATGCATTTGTTTCTCATTTGTTTTATTGGTGTAATTTGGTGGCTATAATTGTTTTAGTTGTTGCTTCTTTTTTGGTGTTGGTTTTTGTTTTTTTCAATGCAGGGTCTACTTGATAAGCATCCCCTTGTTAATGCAGATTTGGACATATATAACGCTTAATAAATAATGGTTAAATTGAATCAATGTCATGTATGTGATGGCAAAGACCATGCAAGAATATATAACTCTTTAAAGTAACAGTTAATTATGGACACCATCATGTATTGGGAGGCAAAATTAGTGGAAACATAAGAATAATTGTTGCAATTAATAGATGTAATACCCTTATCTTATTTTCACCTTTTTCAGAGTACTTGGGCGTAGTTTAGTGGGCACACAAAAATAGCATAAAAATACTAATAAAAAGTGCTCGATTACAGAAATCGCCCCAGGGATTGTATATAACAATTACAAATAATGTAGCTGCACAAGTCTACTAGGTGTCTAAACCCGTTATAGTGAAATTTAGGCATCCTTCCATCTTTGTTCCATTCCAATATTTCTCTGCGTGCAGTCCTCTTTTTGTTCTCAGTACACCTCCTATTACTACCTATCTAAATGGTTAGTTAGGGGAGGGTGAGATTCAAGAGAATCTCAGTAGGAAATAGTACCAATATACTTGTAAGATAAGTGCTTAATTCATGACATGCTTGATTATATAAACTCATGATAATACAATGACATATCTATGTGCTCAATGTTTCAAATATCATACTTATGGCCATAGCAAAAATAGAAACAAAGCTTCAATCATTCATATATGTTTCACATAATCAAGCAATGCAATCACATACATTAATACACAAGGAGGAAAATCAAATACATGTAGGAGAGGTAAGTTCACTACCTTGTGTATTGAGTCCTCCTCTTATACCTTTACTCAAACCATTGAAGTTGCTTCTTCTTTGTCTCCTTATGGTCCTAGAAAATAATGATATTATTGAGCCATGACCAATGAATGAACCGCTAGCATGGCTATGCTAGCCTTAAGTGCTCAACTTAATCGTTGGAGTTCAAAGAAATTACATTTGGCCCTTCTCTTCTTAGATTAGCATGGTAGCCAAAAGCTGCAGCATTTTGACCAAACTTTGGAAATTCTTAAATAATTCTATGGAACTTCAATTAGGATGGTTCAAATTCCTACTTAAAGCTTTTGGAGTCTATTTTAAAGATGAAATATTGCTCAGAGCCAATTCTAGGCAAATAGTTCTTGAATAATGACCACAGCCACACTTGTCCAAGATTTTGTCCAGATTTATTATCAAACTTTGAAAAATCATATCTCATTGCCTACTAATCCAATTTGTGTGTTCTTTATGTCAAATTAAATCTTGGGATGTATACTTTGAATCTAGAATTTTCATGAGCATTAGACTTCATTTAGTCCAAAAAAAAACTCACCACAACCAATCTGTCTCAAATCTAGTAGTATTCGCCAACAACTTTTCGAGTTCTAATTTACACAATTTGTATCCAACTCATCTAAATTCACCACCATACCATACTCCCACATAATTTTGTTGAAGGCAACCATTGGAAACCTCAAATTTGGCAAAATTTGAATCCTTTTATGTGCCATGTTCTGAGCAAAATTAGGGTTTCAAAACAACAATTCACAAATTCATAATCTAACTAGCAAACTAGGTTCATATGCTTCCCAAACCTCATATAACCACATGTATATGAACAAAGCATCATGAAACCCTAAAAAACCCTAAATGGCAGAAATTAGGGCAACCAAAATAACCCACTAAAACTCAACCAAATCACAATATTCTAAGCTCGAATCAAAGCTTAAATTTACCTCTTTCACTTTTTATGGCTTGTTCTTTGTTTTTCTAACTTTAATTCAACTTGGTAGTGGCAAAACACCTCTTATTAAGAAAAAAAAACCATAGAAATAAAGCTCTTGATGAGAGAAACAACCTTTATGAAGACCTCAAGAGCAAGAATGGTGATTTCGAAGGCCAAAATCAAGCAAGAGCACTTACCTTGGTTCTTTGCTCTTCAATTGTCTTATTTCTCTTTCCTCTTTCATTTTATCCTATTTTCTTCTATTTCCCATGATTTAAAGGAGCTGAATGGAGGAGTATATTGTTTGATTCATTAATTCCCATCCCATGTAAAGCTCTTGGCCGAAAATCACTTAAGGAAAAAGGAAACACATATGGTCACAATTTATTCTTCTTTTCTATTCCAAGATAATTAACCATGTGTGGTTAATTCAACTTGGTTGACTTTTCCTTTTCCTCTTATCTTCATTTTGGATGTAAATGAGAGCCAAAAAGGAGTTGAAATATGTTTACAAAATATCACCTTCCACCTCCTTTTGAATATTATTTTAATGGCAATTAAACACATGCCAACTTCTAACTTTTCAAACACTCCTTTCACTTGGCCATAATGCTTCTCTTTGCTCTCTTTTCATCTATGTAAATATGGCCTCTTTTGAAGGAGTTAAATGGCCTCTTGAATAAGCCATTCTGCCTCCTTAAATATTAATTTACCTACAGTTGTTGACTTTTCAACATCTCCTTAGCCCAAAATTACTCCAACCCTTGGCATAACTATCCCATGCTTCTATTTCCCTTTTTTGCTACCTCATTTGGATATCCAAGAGCACATGAGAAAGGGAAAATTATGCACATTGGATTAAATCTAGCCAATTGACTATTTTACCTATACATTTTTGCCATTTTCGCACCTTGCTAGAAATCTTACAGTATTTTCATCCAAATTTGAAAATTTGTTTCTTTATTTATAAAGATCTAATTGGTATGCTTATCTCAGGTAAAGTTTCTGCGATATGAATTCATTAAGAGAACAATTGACAAAAAGGACACTTACTTCTTGGTGCCTTACATTCAAGGGTGGGTACATCCTTAACTTTCCATAAATTAGTTTTTACTTATCTTGTAATTATCCTAATGGTATAATCTATTATAGTACTTCAAGGACACTGGATGCTAATAGTGATAAATCCAATACGCAAGAAGATTTGGTATTATAACTCTATGAGTAAGGTTTTAGAAAAGAGACCATACATGTTGGAGGCATTTAACTAGTAAATTTTTCATTCATCATCTCTTATAATTCAGTTAAGCTTGCATGTTTATATTTAGATATATAGTTGTTGATGTTATTTGCTTGTTGAGTTTCAAAAGATAACATTTAGTAAAGTGGTTGATTCTACCATTAATCATAATGAATCCTCTTATACTTTGGATGATTGTAAACGTAATAATTGTGAAAATCTTGAATCTTGTATGGATGCTAATGTTGTTGATGTGAATGAGAAAGACCATAGCCTAGAAAAAATATTTATCTTAATTCTAATGAATGGCATAATAGTTTAATACAAGAATATTCAAATGTTTTGATTGGTAATTTTACAAATAAAAATGAATCTTTCCATATGATTCTTTCATGTGATTTGCCACCCAATATAGAAAAGGAAAATGATTCTTTTGAAAACTCAAAAGTTTTGGGTGGTAATAATTTGAAACATTCTCTTCCTTCCATCTCTTGTGATTGCAATGATGACGTGGTGTACCCTAACACTAAGTTGGATTCTGTACCTTCTACTTTGCAAACACAAGAGGATTTTCAAAATGTAATTGTTTATTTGACTGCTACTTATAGGAGTACCATTGATTTCCTTGGATGTGAAAGTTACTTGGAAAATTTAGTTCCTAAAATGTATTTACTTCACTTGAAATCTCTCCATGTTTCTATTTTTGGAAAGGATATTGTTGTTTGCTTGTCTTTTCTACAAGCATATTCTTGGGAAGGTCATCAGAGGAGCCAATTTCCACCTTACATTCTTGGACATCTTCCAAGTGATCCTGAGCCACCTCCACCAAGAAAATTCAATATAATCGAAGATGTTTCAAAGGACATATGCATGATTCAATGCAATAGAAGATGTTTTAAAGAACTTCTCCTTTAAGCGACTTAAGATATTATAACAAAGGTAATCTCTTTCCTCACTTATTTTCTTCCTATTTTCTACTTACTATGGCTTAATTGTAATATCAAGAAGATAAGTTAGGGGTGGGGGAATACAATCCAATAGAAAAAAAATAGATGTCGTATAGCTTAGTAAGTACAATAAAAGCCCCTTATGTATGCTTTACATTTTCTGGCCACTACCATACTTAATTACCATTATGCCTTCAATTTCAACTTGCTTAAGATTCTCTTTAGAGTAGTTTTTCAAGAAGGACTTACTTTAATGCATGCCCTAAGTGGTAAAGGGTCACATTTGTTACTTTGGATTTGTGATTTTTGGGAAATTCTGAGTTTTCATGAGATCTAGTATTTTGGAAACCTTTTAAAACCATTTTTTTTTCTTTTCAAATGAATGGGAAGAAAAATGAACTCACAATTGGGTTTCGTTGTTAGTGCAAGCGTTTCACCCAAGAGCGGGGTAAATTGGGTGATACTAGAAATTTTGTTGCGTATAAGAAAATTGACAAAATATTTAAACCAGTTGAGAGTAAAGAGAAATATCACCGAATTATACACCAGGAGTTATACTGGTTCAGCAACAACCACTTTGACCTACGTCCAGTCCTTAGAGCATCTCTGAGAGTTCATTATACTCTCCAAGATTTAGTGGGTTCTTGTCACCTCAGTACACAGGAAGTTCATTCACTTGGACACTTGCTCCCCCTTACACATTGTACTCAAATCCCCAACTTAAGGTTCCACTAGCTTAAGTTGTTTCAATAACTAATATTGAGTTTGTAATGGAAAACTCTCTTACAGAGCAAATATATAATCACTGAAGTACAATAAATGAGTATAAGAAAACAAAGTACTAAGAGTGTATTGATCGATGTGTGTTCTCAGTTCTTATGTCATGTTTTCTTCTCTTTGAATGCTTTATATATATATAGATGATTTGTAATGTCTGTTGGAAGCAACTCAAACATGTCCGTTAGAGTCATGCAGCAATGGTTGACTATTCTTCAAATTTTGAAAACTATCCGTTTGGCGGTAGGTAGCGGTAGGTGAGATCTCATACTTTTATTTGACTTTTCACTTCTATCAAGATATTTTATTGTTTCTATGCAAATTTTCTAAGAATACTAATGCAATAAAGAGTTAATCCTATAGAAATCAATTTAATAAACATTCGATAAAAAGTATAATTTCTAGACTGCCTTACTTGAGTGACTACTTGAATGTCATGTCTGTTACTCTGGTAGTCCCTCGAGTAACCCTATCAAAAATATGGCAGTGGTTAACTTAACATGTTTCATAAGATAATACTTCGGTAAGACATGGAGTGAGATAGATTACAAACCTTTAAAAAACCTGATTACTCGAGTGGCCATGTCTTTCCTTTACAGGTTACTCGGGTGCTGACTCTGGTAATCTGATTACTCGAGTGGCTACTCGAGTGGCCTTCGCTTTTCTTCACACCTTACTTGAGTTGTCCCTCGAGTAGTTTTCTATAACCCGACATATTACTCGATTACTCTCTCAAGTAATTACATCAAATTCTTGGCCAAGAGTTTGCTTTCTGATTACTTGAGTGGCTACTCAAGTAATACCTCAAATAACTCCGTAGATTACTCTGGTGGTCCCTCGAGTAAATCCTTTTTCTCACCTGGTTACTCGAGTGGCTACTTAAGTAAAGTGTTGCATTTCTTGGCCGAGAGCTACTAGAAGATTTTTGACCTTGTTACTTGAGTGACTACGCGAGTAATGGTCTATATAACTTTGCAGATTACTCGAGTACTCCCTCAAGTAACTTTGTCCAAATTTTGGCAATGCTACACTGGATGAAATTTTCCTTGATTACCCGAGTGGCTACTCGAGTAATGGCTTCCCTTACTCAAGTGGCTACTCAAGTAAGCCATCACAAAATTTGTTTATCACTCTAGTGCTTACTTCAAGTAATGTTTAGCCACTTTGTTCAAATTCATTTGTTTGTTATCAAATCTTTCTATATCATTGATCCATCCTTTATTATCATCAATATATATGGAATCTAACATTCTCCCCCTTTTTGATGATGACAAAACTTGGTGATTTTGAACAAAGTTTTTCTTTAAAATTGAGTTTTCAAACATATGCTTCTCAAATACTTTTCATATGAAATCTTTTGTTTAATGTAAACTTGAAAACTCTTTTGAAATAGCTTGTTAAAGATTTTTTCAAAGTTTTTGTTCTTATATTTACTTGTTTACCTTGCATACACAATTGAAACACATTAGTCCCACAATGCAATATAATTTCACAATGAAGTTTAACTTTGATAGCAAATTGCATAAAGAAGAATTCAATACATTACTTAGAATTCAAAGCTTAAAAACTTAAAAATGCCCAAAAGCCATAAAAACTTAAAAACACCTAAAAGCCCCATACATCCAAATCCCAATTAACTCAGCCATTTATCACACAAAATTACTCAGGCTCTTCTTCCCCTTTTTATCTTCATTATAAATATGGAATCAATCATAAGGAGGAGTAGGTGGCTTGGCTGCTGAGATAGGAGTGACAAGACACGCCAATGATTCATATGAACCATCTGAACTGGAAGGATCTGAAGAAGATGGTTCAGGATCAGGAAGGTTCACTGGAGGTGTCTGAAGATCATCTAGAGGATTCACTAGGGATGAAGGGTAAGGAACCAAAGAAGTAATTTCTACTTCCTCTATACCAACCGATGAAGACTCAAGCACCTCCTCAGTGCGTGCAGGTGAAACAATGGGAGTAGATATGGGTTCTGGCTGAAAAGGCTAAGGTGGATTATCAGTGGTCAGGCATAGAGAACAACACAATGCTAGGTCCACTCTCAGAGGGTCTATGCTCAGTAGGTATAGAGGGTCCAGGTTAAGGGACATGTATGGGCTCAGGAATACCAGAAGTACTATGAGTAGAGAATCCAGATGCCATAGCATCAAGTCTAGCAACAATGGATCTCAGAGGCTCACCCTGGGCATGTTGTTCAGCTAGCAACTCTTCGTGCCTCTTATCTATTTTCTTCACAAGTAGTCCCATCTTCTCATTCATATGAGTTACCAATTCTACATTGGTATTCGCAATATCAATATGGAAACTCCTAAGGATGTTCTCCATGAACGTTTGTAATGTGGCACCAAAGAAGGATGGAGAAGATGTGTTGGCTGGAGCAGAAGACTGTGTGTCTTCCATTCAGCTTGTTATTATGTCAGTCTTCTTCTTTTTCTTAGGACTTGCTTCTAGAGGTGTCTTCAAAGGAATCTCAATATTCAACTTTCCAATTTGATTCCTTCCCACTGGTGCTAACCTCTCAACCTGCTCCATACTCTCCAAATACCAAATCTTGTTCTTCTTGAGAAACAAGGAAATAAGTTGAGGATAAGGCATTTGAGTAGTTGCTTTTCCTTCGTACCTATACCTCTTGATCTCATTGAAGATATACTCTCCCAAATCCTTTTGCTCTTTGAGAATCAATGAGGTTAATTTTCTGAAGTCTCTCTCAATGAAATGAGTGAAGTTATTGGATTTGTTCACCATGGTTCTAGAGTAGATATACTTAGGACTCTATGAAAATCACTCATATCACTTGGATTGAAGTTGACAGGTCCCACTATCTCACCAGGTCTGAGGATAGAGAATATCTGGTTTGAATCAAGGTTAGGGTAGTCATCATCAGGAGGATTTTCTATTCCTAACCAGGTATTGATTCTAGAAGGTGAGATTAGAATTCTATGTCCTCTAACCTTAGAAGTCATATATTCTTCCACAGACTTCCTAATGGAATCATTAATCAATTCGAGAGTACAATAAAAATGTCTTGCTATTTTGGTGTAAAAAGGGAGTTTGACAGATAGCCAGGGCATATAGGAATCAAGATAGGGACTCAAATCAAATTTCAATACCTATTGAAGCACCTTGTAGTCAATGTAGTGCATCTTGTACACATTTCTTCTTGCAAAATGACTTAGGTACTTCTCAGATTCCTCAAGCTTGCTCACATATAATCCCTTTGGTGGAAATGTGATTTCTTCAT